>OW119926.1:46704664-56704664 GCA_933210815.1 Meta bourneti | reverse complement strand
CGCACTGGAGCAACACAAAACGCTATTGGCACCGGTCCGAGGTCAAACCAGAAAGAAAAGATACGAGGACAACACCACGTAATTTCGAACCACGGTCAGATGACGAGGTCACATCTGAGCCGGCACCCTACTTTCCAAACTTCACACCACGCTAATTTGAGGACATTTGAGGCCACGACAGATTTAACAAGCATCATCACTTTATACACGGTGGTCGTTAGTTGGTTTCGAACTCGCAACCCTCCTGTTGTTAATCCGTTACTCTTCCAACTGGGCTACCGCGGCTCCAACAGGTATTACTGAAAATGAGTGTATGCAAAATCTGGGGAAAAGTATTTGTTTATTAAGGTTATCATCTAAGTGATGAAAAATACAATAAATTCTGCTAAATAAATGGATTTTAAAAATCCGAAAATATCACTCCTTTTTACAGTCTCCTTTTTAAATAAAACATAGCAGCACAATGTTACAATGTTGTTTGGGAGAATTGCTTTAGATTCTATAATCCTATTTCAAATTCTGAAATTTATGTAGTAAGTATTTGATTAAATGAATGCTGTATTAAATAAGATATATTTCTGCGGCATTCAGAGAAACCAACATCATAGTTCTTTCCTCCCAAGCTGCATGGAGAAGATACTAGATAGGATTTGCTCCCAAATCTGATAACAAAGCATATACTGATTACGAGAGCTTAAAAAATCATTGTCATCCCTTTCCTGAACAGCTGCCAAATGCAAGAAAACGAAACCCGTTTTCATTGTGATGAATGAAAGTTCAAACGAAACTAACGATAAAAGTATAAAAAATGTTTAATGAAATACCCATCAGACAATAATGAAGTTCACCATTATATTCTTATCCATTCCCTTTTTGCATCATTTTGTGTTTCCGAAACTGCAGAAGAAAACAAAATGCTGAGGACTAGAAGAATATTTCACTGGATTCATCCGCATTTTCAAGTTATTTATTCTCATATATCTCTTTATGCTTTTTCTCCTACTTATTAAATTCTGCATGAATATTTAAAAAGTTATGGGCTCAAGATAAAATAGCACGTACCATATATTTTGAGAATACAAGATGTATATTTAAATAAGTATAAGTATCAAATATTACGGATGCTTAAGTCTAGTCCTTGTAATGTTTACTATAGACCTTATAGCTTTAAACTCAGTTATTCGTGTTTATCATACTGGAACTTCATAAATAAAGATGTGAAATTTTCTAGATACGGTTTACAACAATTTTTATTTGAACATATATAACCGCTTGAATGTTAGGATATATAGTATTTTGGTTGAATATACATTGCACTGTAAGCATAGCCAAGGGTGCATTTACCCATTATTTGGACACATTAATAAGCTAAGTTGATATTCGTTATTTTTGAGTTTTGAACATGTTAAATATATCTTATAATGAAGCAGACTAAATTAATTCAAAATTTAAGAAACTAGCTTCCTACTTAATTATCAAAGCAATATGCTGCTTAGTGGAAACGATTAAGCTAACCATTTATTTTTCATATGTAAGAATATGTGAAATGAACGCTATTAGAAATTCCTATCTAGGTCTGTTTTAGAAATGGTGCCCTAGGATTATTTTTCAAAAAAGACATTTCCTATATTTAAGTGATTTTAACTCATTGCCAGTACAGTTTGAGTACAATTGTTAACAACTACGAATTATATCAATTTGTACTTTGTACGGAATGTTCGTTTTGCAAAATTCAAAACATATACGTGTTTTTATGCTTTCACCAGCAATTTTCCGTTTATGAGAGGGCTTTTCAGTGCAAACAAACAAATTATGGTAGAAGAAACTATTCTTATGGTTAAGAACTAATCTGATATATCGTCGATTTAGCTATCTTTGGCGTCAATTTGCATGTGCAGCTGATTTCAAGCAACATGCCAATGTAAGTCACAAATTGTGGAGGTTACCAAAACACTAGCACCCTCTGTATTTATCTTTCCAGTAAAACTCTCCATTAGAAAAACTGTCTGCTTAAACAAATAAACCAGATGGCTTGCTAGTATTTTACTTCTGCTATTCCAATGCTCTCACATGATACATATTGGGGTTACATTAAAATGTAGTTTATCGCTGTTTTAGCGAAATTTGGAGTTTAATCAAATTGGCTTGGAGCAATGAACTATCATATAATACTTTGAAATGCATTATGTGGAACTTTTATTGCCGACGTGCTGCAGTAGTATTTGAAAAAAGCCAAGTGACGTCACATTCGGAATATATGCTGGGTGTACGTTCCACCACAAATACACTAACATAACCTATATTTAGCTTGACAGAAAATGCCTCTCATGATAACAAACAAATATTTCAATTATGGTTATATTTAGCAAATATTTCGGACATACACCAGCGACTATGTGAATGCTCACATTCACCGGAGAATATCGACATTTGCCAGATATCGGCCTTTCACAAATATATACACTACATAATTTTTCAAGAATGTTGTTTAGGTTGTTAGGTCTGTAGTTTGTAATATTATGACGTTATGCGGTAACAATCAGAACATGTTTACCCTCCTGTTGTTGTCTCCACGAGGCATCTCGCCATTAAAAGAAAACTAACTATATCTTGATCTCTTTATTATAAAACAATGGTAATATCTTGATGACGGGATATCTAGTCATTACCAAAGTTGGTCAGATCCTGATGGAAGAGATATCTCGCCGAGACCATTTGGAGGGTAATCTTGAACTACAACTGTTTAGATGTATCGATCCTAAGCCTATTTCGTGTATGTTGGTATGTATCCCAGAAATTACCCACATCATCTATTTGCACCGGGAAAATTAAAAACCCTAAAGCAATCCAAAAGGAAAGCGGAAGCAAAGGTAATTAGCAAACAAGTGCTCCTCTCCGCTATTTTTCATTAACTAGTGTGTAAAGGCAACCTTCCTGCTGTTTCGTTTTCTTTCTGCTCGTGATCTTGCCGTTTACTTCAAATATTAGTATCTACCTTTCCGAGTTTTCTGAAAAACCCTTTGAGTTTAGAACGTTTATTTTTGGAGACTTATGGCGGATTGAATTATCTTTTTTGTCTGAAAGTTTTTAACCGCATTCACCTGAGTGTAGATATAATTCACAAAGAGGAATTACTGATCAATGGAAAAGTTTTAAAAGTATTCATTACTCATCAATGAACAAGTTAATTATTCTTTGATGAACCTCCGAATTCACGCTCAGGTGAAATGTTAGCAAATTTTAATTTCCGTGTGGGTATGGTTTACTAAGCAGTATATTTCTGATCAATGAACAATTATTCTCTCAAGTTATTCATCTCAACAATGATCAAATTCAAAGTTATTCATCACACAGCAATGAGCAGTTTTCAAATTATTCATTATTTAACAATGGAAAATTTCACAATTATATATTGATGATCCCTTCCATTCACTCTCAGATGAATTGTTAGCCGTAATCATCTGAATCTTGGTATGAATTCTGAGCGAAACTTCTGATCAATGAAATGCTCTCGGGATAACCAAACGATCTATATTTGCTTTCATTACATTCTATTCCCCAATCCGTATTTTTCCCCTCTCACGACGTCTTTTAATTGAAGTTGGCTGTCTTATATTTGGCGCAGCTTTGCCAAACATAGACCTTGTACCACAAAACCCAACGACAACCACCATCTGATAACGAATAACTTTTCAAGTTATTCATTACTCAACAATGGACAATTTAACAATTATTCATTGATGATCCCTCGCATTCACACCCAAATGAATTATTAACCGCTAACATCTGAATATAGGATGTATTTCTGAGCGGAATGTATGACCAATGTGAACAATGTTTTAAATTATTCATTACTCAACGATAAACAATTTTTCGAATTATTCATCACTCAACAATGAACATTTTTTCAAGTTATTCATTTGTCTGAAGGTCAATAATACATATTAACAGTTATTCATTAATCACAAGGTCTATCAATGAAAAATTTTAACAATTATTGATAAAACTATTATTGACAAACTTCTTCTTGATTTCCTCAATGAGAAATTTCACCATGAGCCACACCATATTTTTAATCAAAAGTTGAATAGAATTCTAAATTGGTTGGGGTAGGTAGTTGAATTTACATCGCACTGTAACAGCACAGTAGGCTATTGGTGGTGATTCGGGATCAATCCCAAAGGGAAAGACAGAGGACAATAACTCGTAATTTTGAGCAACGGTCAGATGACGAGATCAACACCTGCGCTGGCATCCCACTCTCCAAGCATCGACACCAAGCCAAAGTGAGGATATTTGCTGCCAAGACAAATTTAAGGGGGTCTGAGACTCAAAATATGAAAAAGTCCAATTTTTTTTATTATCTTAAAAATAATATAGATATTTCTGAATAAAATGACACCTAAATTTTGTTTTTTCCTTCAGTAGAACCGGAAATATTCGGCTTTTTATAACATGGCAGCTGCAAATCAAACGAGCCTCACCCATCAGATAATGTAAACAAACTCTTTTGGAGTCTACTTTCTACTGTTTCAGCTCTATTTCTTCTAACTCAAATAAACTACGCTACGAACACTTTTGAAGTGATCTGAATTGATCATCGTAATATTCTCACTGTTTTTATTGTTGAATTTGCACGTTTTTGAATTTTCTGTACTATCAATATATTCAATAACGCTTTCCGAAAAGGACTGTAGGCGGTTCAGGAAAGCGACGATGAAGTCCACAAATACTTTTAAAAGGTATAGGAAAAAGGTCCAACCTGCTAAAATTAAATTAAATGAAGCAGTAAAACTAAGAAGTAATATACAATATTATCCTGGAGGATTTTAAACAAACATAAAGAATGCAAAAGTGCTTCTTAATAACTTGAATATTTTTATAATTTTAAACGCTCTTTTTCTCCTTTTCTGTTAAATGGGATTTCGATAGTGAAAAATGGATATAACTTAAAAACTACTTGTCATAAATGAATGAAATTTTCTACAATTACTTTTCAAATATATTTATTTAATTTGTCTTCAGCAATTGTGTATATATATATTATTATTATTTTTTCTATAATTTTTCGAACTTTGTATACTATGTGTTTTATGTAGTTTTTGAACAAAATATTTTTAAAATTTTTTTCCAACTGTTTTAACCAAAAATCACGAAGACAGTTTAAAGTATGAAATTTTAGGAGTTAATTAGTGCAAAAATGAAGTGATTTGTCATAAAATATTTTAAGATATATCAATTTTGTCCAACGTCAAAATTTTTAATTTTTTAAATTTTAATAAAAAAATTTGAAGTTTTGAAAACATAAAATAGTTATTATAATTGCAAAATACAATGTATACCTACAGAAAAAATTTCAGAACAAAAACTTTAAAATTGAAGATTATAGAATTTTGAGTCCCGGACCCTCTTAAACCTCCTAGTGGTTGTCTCAACAAGATGTATCGTCATTTGTAAAACTGACCAGATCTTGATGATCGAGATATCTCGTCATTCGACAAAATCCTGACCTGATATTGATCATCATCAAAAAAATCGAACCTTTGCTAATGACAAAATGTCTCGTAATTCAAAAGTTTGTCAGATCTTGATAGACGAGATATCTCGTCGAAACCATTTGCAGGATTAACCAGCTCCCATCGATTCCTAAACTCCATTTGCCATAAAAATAAGAAGTACAAATTATGTCACTACTTTATTTAGGAAATAGGAAGACATCCTCTTTGAGAAACATCGCATTCAAACCTCACATGTCATGAAGTCCATTGCTTCAGTACAACCACTTTACAGCGAATTTCTCATGTAATTCCGAAATCTCTCTCACACTTCAGGGCTAGGGTCTTTGTGGAATCTGTGTAATCGTTCGCAATCAACGTTATAATTACAACTAGCTTATAGAGACGATGGCTTCCCTAAGTGATTTGTCCCAATGTTGATCAGTGGGTTCTCCTGATAGTATTATGCCCGGAATGTTGATCACCTCTCGCTCGTCCTGTTATTGAGTGTCAAATTAATGCGTCTTTGCATTTAGCAGTTTCGGAGTTAATTAAAGTGGTAATGTCTGATTGTAATTAATGGAGAAGTAGTATTCTGGAGCTCCGAGTTCAACAGTCTTGCGGGCTTGACTAAAGTGGAATGTTCATATTGTAACCAATGAATGCGAGCTTCGATTGCATATATTAGGGTAATATTCGTAGGAAAATAGCTAATATGTATTAATCATGAATATTATCTGCAGTATTAAATATGTGTGAAGGGGTCTTGCTAAGCAAAATAATAAATCAAATGTAGGATTCAGCTTCAAAAATGTTTTTTGTTAAATAAAATATGTTAAATTCAATGCATAATATATTAAATGTTATTTGTAATACCCAACCACTGACCTCTTAGGCTTTGACACTACAAGGGCGAAATACTGGCGGCTTTTTCTAAGAAACCACTCAGTGAGTAAGCCGCAGTTAACCACTGATAGGGACAATCACCAACATCCATGTACATACAAATCAAGATTTGAACACACGATTTATTGGGTAGAATACAAACACTATCAAAACCATTATATCAGGTAGGTTGTGTATATGAATAAATAGAATATACGGTATTACAATAATAATTAAAGTGTAATGTATTTGTATTCTGATGGTTTGTTAGTTGGGTTGGGGTTTATATATATATGGCACACGGACCAAACTGGGCTAAACAAACGACATACAACGTCTGGCAATGGATATACATACAATGAAAGTTTTACTGACACAGAAGAGAGAAATAATTCAGGGTAAGCTACAGAAATCGAATCTGCCTCACCTACAACTCACAAGTTGCCAGCGCAGTTGACGAACCCACTGAGTCACGGCGATACATTTACATTTTGAAACCAGAATTTTAAAAATATACCTTCTTTGCACACTGTAGTAAAGTGTACAAATTACACTGTTTTGTGATAATTTGTACACTTTATTATTGCTTCTGGCATACTAACATTTTCACTATATTGCGAAAGTTAAGCTGAATTTATTTCAATATATAGTAGGAAAAAACTGGATCCGTTGACAGTAAGAGATTTCTATATCATTCATTAAAACACATTTCAATTCTACTAAACATAATCGCTCTTAAAACTATCAAAAAAGTCTTGAAACAGGAAATATAGACAAAACTAGGGATCCCTCATTTTATATCTAATTTAGAGCCGGATTCCATTCCTAATATTTTAAAGGAATCTGTTCTATCTACGTGATTTCGTTTTTTCGTCATTCAATTTCTTAAAAACATATTCACTTCTTTTTTGCGACATCGTTTGAATTAAACATGACCCCAATATTTTTCTTCTAAGAAAGCAACTAAATAAAATAGTGAACTACTTTTATTGAACTACGTGAAACAGCTGCCGAATCTACGAGATTGGATACGGCTTCTTTCCTTTATCGGTGCTCCTCAGACAAGAACTTCATCTTCTAAACTGGCACATATGCCTCGGAGGAAGACGCAAGCAAAGGACAACTCAGTTCCTGTCGGAAGTCCTTTCCAAGCCGGTCACACTCGACTTTTTTCCTGTTCCAGGAACAAGGTGTGGGAGAAAGAGGCTCCATTTTAAACTTCTTTGCGGCAGCGAAGACGGCGAAGATCTATTTCGTTTTTGTCGCTGTTCGTGGTAGTGAAAAATTGTGCTAAATAGTCTATTAACTGATTCAAGCCTACTGCAGTATATTATAAATTCAATATATAGGTAATAAACAAACATGCGAGGCTATATATATATATATATATATATATATATATATATATATATATATATATATATAAAGTAATGGTTGAATTTTAAATTTAAATTTTCATCAAAGATCGTCGGAGAGTTTTGAAAAATAGTGTGAAATCATGATGGTGATTTTAAATGAGCATCTTCACAAAGTAATCAGGGGAATATTCCGCAAAATAGTTGGGAACTATGGTTTTTATTTTAAATCAACATTTTGGCAAAGATATCAGTGGAACATTTTGAAAAATGGTGTGGAATTATGTTGATTTTAAGTGAGCATTTTCGCACAGATCAGTGGAAAATTTAACAAAGGAGTGGAGAACCATGCTGTTGACTTGAAATTTCCATCCTCACAATAACATTTCATCACCACAATGAGATAAGTGGAACATTTTGCAAATGTGTGGTAAACCATGTTGATTTTCAACGAACATTTTAATAAAGATATGAGACAAAGTGGTGACACTACTACAACTTGGTGACATTGAAGAAATTAATGTTTTTTGCTGCAGATTGTCAACTGAAGTGCATAAACATTGACCTAAGTTACAAAAACATTTACAATTCGATTCATGGGTTCTGTATTTTGTGAATCATATACAAAGAATGCTTATAAACTTTAATCGATTGATAATTAGTGGAAGTGTATAAATGATAGTTTAGTTTTATGAAAGTTTTCAGAGATTGTTGAAGGTAAAAGCTAGACTTTGAAACTTCGTGACACATAGAAGGAAGAGATCTATTCCGTTTTATTGCAGTTGTAGTTTATTTGCTTGAGACGTTTATTGAGTTTTCTATTAATAGATTTAGCAACTATAAAGTCATTGATAAAGTTGCTGAATTGTATATTTATTTATTTAATCAATTATAAATATATTTTCATCTCAATTTATACATAAAGTGTGTATTTTAGAAACTATGCATAGGGAAGAATCTAGAAATCTTAAATCATGGGCAATTTTATACGAACAAATTTTAATTTAGCATTTTTACTTATACTTAAACGCCTTAAGAAAGCGAATACTTATTTTAATGATATGTAGAGAAATCCATAAAAAGTACTTTTAACTTTTAAATACAAAAATCAAAAACCCATTTTAGTAATCTAAAATAATAAATTAAGCTTATTAAATTTTTAAAGCCTATGTTTATACACACCTATTTATCACTTGAACTTTACACTTAAAATAATCGAATATTTTCTTTTAATCTCTGCTCAAAATGTGTTATCTGAATATTACTTTTAGAGATCATACATAATTTGTCTATCTGTCTTTAAAAATATTTAAGGTATTTTCTGAGGACGCATGACTAATACTTTATACGATGGAAATTCAACGCTTCTCTTCTCGTATCTCTATCTTAAACGCTTTACAAGTAATATAACTGTCTAGATCAATTGTGAAACTCCCAGCACAATGAGATGTAACACCAGAAGTTACGATTTCCACTAGCTTGATGAGAGTTATACTGAGTGTCTAATAGTGTTGAAAGTTCTTTGCTGCAATTTAATACTTGAAATTTGTAGCTGGAATTGAATACTGTATGGACAAAAGTGATAAATAGGAAGTAGATTCCGATGTTGGTTGTTTGAATTTACGTCGCACCACGTAGGTTCGGATGTTGGTTGATTGAATTTACGTAGCACCAGGTAGATTCAAAGGAAACGCATTAATACTTTCAAAACACCCACCTCGAATCGAGTTTTAAAATAAAATTTGGAAATGTCAGGACCTATTCAAGTTTAATCTGAATGAACCGAAATTGTTCAGTCGATATATTATATACAATCAAAAGCGTCGCTAAGCAAAATTACATTCTGTTGTGAAGTACTTTTTGATTGTTAGATCTGATCATATATTGAAATATAAACTACTGTTATGATATTTAAATTGTACAACTTGAGGAAATTGTTATGAATCATATTTTGAACTTTTTTGCCCTTTACTTAAGACCTACTTTTATTTTGCTATACCTTCAAAGGTTCATGCACACATTTTTCCATAAGTTTTCTCTACATTGCTTCTAGCAATCCCAGTAATTTCCCCTACAATTCTTTCAACCTATAAGATGAGGCGTGGTATCCCAGATGGACGTGGTATCCCAGATGGTAGAGTCATGGATTACCAGCTGGAGGTTTGCGAGTTTGATACTCCATCCAAATGAAGATAGTTGTGTACTTGGGGGATGTTGCATGTTAAATCTGTCATATTCTGAAATGTCCCCACATTGACTTGGTGAGGAAGTTTAGATAGTGGGGGACAACTCAGATGTTGACCTTGTCATCTGAGTGCGGTTCAAAATTGAGAGGTGTCCTTGTAGCTTTCCCTTCGGGGTTCATCCCAGACCGACGCCAATAGCCCGTCGCTTTGCTCCAGTGCAATGTAAATTCAACTCTTACTAACCAATAAACGTGGTTGTTCAGTCAATAACCAGGCGTGGTCACTATTAAATTGTCGTGTGGGGTACCTCCCTAACCTAGGCTTCATATCTAATACGTAGGATAACGAAGGTATTAATTTTCGTCTGATGCTAAAGTTGCTGATGCTTTTGTTTATTTAAATGATAAAACTAAATTTTTGAATATATGATTTTTCGAATGTATGCATGAGCGCAAATTCCAGTATCGGAATTCTAAGACTGCCTTATTTCGTCCTAATCATCTGCTGTATCAGAATTATGATTGCTAAAGATTTCAGCATCACAGATGACGTAAGTTTTCATCATTGACTACAATAAATCGTGAATTGATTTCTTGCTCGTAAGCTTCAGACTTTGGAAACATTTCGTACACAGTATATGAATCAAAGTATCAAATCTTGATGGCGAGATAACTCGTCATTAGCGAAATTGGTCAAAGCTTGACGGAAATATCTCGTCGAAACCACTTGAAGAAGTAAGAGGTGGTGTTAGGCTACCCCAGGCAAACACTATCGGGTTAGATATGTTGTAGAATAAAAGCAATAGTACACTACTCGGAATTCTGGTGATTCTTAAAGTATTAATTATGCTTAGTTACTATAGGTAATACATTACATCAAAATAAATTTAAATAGCAATTTCAGGTAATAGCATTTCTTGTAGAATATCATCTGAAGATGTTCTTAAAAAGACCAAGTGAATTAAAATAAAGTGCTACTGCTTAAGTTCAATTATATAATATACTTTAAAAATACGTCGCATGCTGTACTAAGCAATTGATGTGTTCATATGTCCATTAAATATTCTCTGATGAAAAGGATTCCTCACCACTATTTAATAACTTCATGAAAACTAAGATGAACCCCATAATCCTCAAGTATTTTTTATTATAGGAAAAGGGCTTAAATTGAGTTCCATTGAACATTTTTTAAATACATAAAAAGTAAAGCCTTGTACCCAACTATAGTCCAAAATAGCAACTTTTGAATTGATCCACAAGATCAGTGTATATTCTACTTTCCACATAAAATAACAAGCATAGTGAGAACAAGAGAAGTGTCATTAGATCCATTTTCAAAAAAATGTTTTTCTCATTTACTTGGTCTTGAGTAGCTACTTCACGATGTCTAAAATTCCTATTAAAAGATGTCCCGTGAGAAAGCCCTATCACTGAAAAAACAAAAGCAAGCGGGTATATGTTAAAGAACGTGTTCAAGAATTTTAGAATCAATAACTAAGACTTATGTTTTTGGAAGGACATAGCTGTCTAAAAGATGATCTAAATGTGGATTTGGCGTTGCATATTTCCGTGACAGTAGCCATTTTCTGTTGGGCATCATGCTCTCCAACACGCAAAAGAAACGAAATCGGGAAACATACATTCTTTGTAAAAGTTTTATGGCCTGGTTCTTCAAATATTCCAGCTACTAATGTTTGACGTGTTATGGTTTCGTTTTAATATTCTTTTTATTGTGTGATAGATGATTTCTAGACTGCATCTGAAAATCGTTTTACTTTCATAGACTACGCGTAGAAAAGCCATTTAAGGCTTTTCAGGTAAAACACAGATCGAAGAAGAGACCATCTCAGGTAATTATGACAATGTCATAAATCTTTTCATTTCATTAAGATTATAAATGCATTTTTTGTTGTGCTTCAATATTTCATACTAGCTCACAAATTAGATCACCCATTAAATTAAAAATAATGAAATTTTCCATTCGAAAAAAGATGATCACATATTTTTATTATGATTCACTCTGGTAGTATTACAAACATATTTTGTAATTTTAATAGTATTAGTGTTTGGATATATTGTAATTACAAATTGAAAAGTTTCCGACCCAAAATACAAGTAATATCACATTTTAATAATAAGTAATGTACAGAATGGCTTTTCTTTTAAATGAAAAGATAGCTCGACATCCAGAGAACAGGTTTACTGCTTTACAATCGATTGTCGCGGGAAAAAACGAACCACTCCCTTCATTCAAGCAATTTTAACAGCAGAGAAAATGAAAAGATGGCCTTTTGACAGGAATTAACTTCTGTAAATTCAAATGCGTAAAACTTGAATAAGAGGCCATCTTCATATTGAATTAAGCACCAACTTTATAAATTCAAATGGAAAGTCCCTATTTCGACACACAATTTCAAATTTCTATCAAAATTTAACTTCAGATACCAAATTTCACGTCATTAGATCTTACCGCCTCGAATTTATGAGTACATAAACAGAGGAGATCCAATGTTAAATCAGTTTCTTAGATTTTTATGAATATCTTCCTAAATATTTCTATAGAGCTGATATTTTGTACCATTTTACTGTTAAGCAACCCAAACAAAATCCACGTAATATTTTATTTTAAAAATAGTTTTTAGTATACAATAATAATTATTAAATTAATGTTTGACAAAATTATGATTTGGAACCTTACAATATTTTGACGGTTCAAAAGGACTTCTAATATGACCATACAAGATTTCAGCTCTTTTCAATGGTTAGATTTTGCATTACATTAAATTTTCCTCATTATGGTGATTTTAGGAGGCAAACAAAATTTTAACAAACGTCTGACAAACCTCGGATAGTAATTATCGGATTGATCGCTTGCACGGACTGACAAATAAGTTTGAAATGGTGTTGAAATTTGAAATTCGAGTATAACTACAATTAATCTCGATATACGAATAGCGATTTTCAATGTGGAGAGGATCCTTGAAATTGACAGTAAATTTAACATTGACTATCTCCGTATATAAAGATAATAAAGTCATGAAGATTTATATTTAGACTAATTTAACGATGCAGAATTTGATTAAAACATCAAAACATGGTGCTTCCATTGGAAATTTTGTTAGTACAAAAATTGATATGACGTACGTCCCATACGCATTTTTTTAAATTTGTATTTGTAGAGCACGTTATTCCCTGTTGAATGATATCTTTGAATTTGCACTACTATGAATAGTGCTCGAAATAAAGGGGGTTGTTCTTTTTTTTCCGTGACTGTATATATCTAATGCAAAGGTAATTTACAGTAGCGTATCGTAAAATATAATATATTTTACGATACCAGTTATTATTACTGGTTTCATTACCAGTTATATTATAACTGGCAAACCGAGATTGGATTCATTTTGCTATCAACGAAGTACGAATAGAAATTGGTGCTTCATTTTTCCCAGCATGTGTACACGTTGTCACCCGATTAAACCTCTCTTATCTTGATGTTAGACCTGTTAGTATGCGATTTCCCCGATAAATTTTAAGGATTGTGAAGGGAGTCTTTAAGATTAGAACAAACATAATTTTTTGTAAGATACCAAAATCATCAGAAAAAACTGATAAATTTTCATCCTAAATTGAAATAGCACTCATTATAACATTACAGGACTTACAAAACATTCGATAAATGGGACACAAAGAATACTAGAATACTGTAATTATACAGCAAAAATGTGTGAGTATTAACGAACTATACAGCAAGAGTCCTTGTATTTTATCTAATGTTCAAAGAATAACAAAGATAGGCTCTGTCTTGAAGATGGAGTTTGAGAGATTCGAGGAAGGTAAGAAACATGAATCTATTGCTCATGACAAACACCCTAAACAATCAGATACATAAATTATCTAACACCAGGGCGAGTGGGTATCAGCCGAGTTGATCAGTGACAAGTTGCTTACATTAAGTTGAGACGATATTGTGGGTGAAAATGCCCATTAGAAATTGAAAGCGATGTCCGCTAAGATTTGCATAGAAAATAAAATTTTCTTATTACATCAGACACACAAATCATATACAGAAATAATCTAACACCAGGGCGAGTGGGTATCAGCCGAGTTGATCAGTGACAAGTTGGCAGTACAGAGTAGTGACGACGTTGTATTCGAAAATGCACATTAGAAATTGAAATTGATGTCCGCTGATATTTGCATCAAAAATAAACTTTGCTTTTTACATCAGATTGCCTTGATTCAATCGTTGACTTGCAATATCTTCCTACAGGAGTTGCCGGTCTTCTGGGCTTATATGGATGCTATGATGCAAGTGGTAATATATATTTTCTGTGTTTACCTTATTTTGTTATAATGCATTGAAAGACATCGAATGCCTTTGATAATCGGTGATTTGTGATTCTTTTGTGACTGAGTCCACTCATAAAAATACTGAGAACTGAGAATATCTGAGAAAAATAGGCAATGGTATTTGCATAAAATCTGATGTGAAATAGAAAATCTTTGATATGCGTTGAAGGGCATTAATATGGTTTATGCTACCACTCAAGGATTCGAATAAAAATCCTTTCAGTTCTTTTCTCCATCAGAAAGGTTTATGTCAGTTTACTTTGAAAACATAAAAACCCCTAAAAAACACTTTACGTTAGTCTTTGAAAGCTGAGGTATTTGTCATGTCTACACAACAACAAATGGGATGATATTCCTTTTTACAAAACGAAACGTGTGCATTCAAAACCACTCGATTCCACAGAAAGTTTCTGCAACATTTCAAGACATAAATCAATGCAGTATTAACGGAAGTATTTGAATTCGTTTCGCTTGAGCCGTAGACACATTTCTTTGAAAAGCTAGTGGGCGCGTGTTTGAAAAATCTGTACAAACATTTGGCTAGGATTTGAAATTTACATCATTTAAAGCTGTTGTTTGTATAATATCGAATGCTATATCCAAATAGGGATATTTTAAAAATCTTGAAACTTTCCCTTACTGAAATAGGTTCCATTTTAGGATATGAATGCTTTGATAGTGAAATTCGTTTCGATGATCCGATTTTAAAATGATAAAAACAAATCTTCCTTGAAGAAAAGAAATAATAAAACGTGGGTGTGTATTGTATATACATTCGAATTTCAGATAACTTAAACTAAATTGAGTCAAACATTTTATTCGTTTATAAAACAACGTGTGGCAGCTAAAATTTTGGTGAGATCCAATGGAATGTTTACATATGGGTAAAGAAAAGTAATCATAAAACTATGTATGGCAAAGAAATAAATCGTTTTTATAAGATTGTTCCAATAAAAAATGTTTCCAATCTACAGAAACAAATTTTCACACGTATGTAAGTTATGTTATTTTTCTTTTTTCTTTCCAAGGAAGAGGAGAACAGTAATTGCACTTTATACAAAACAAGAACCGTAAATACAAGCATTTTATAGACATTTCAAGCTCATAAGGCATTCTTTCATATGTATAGAACATTCTTTACCAGTATTTTAGTAGTAAATTTTTAAGTTTGGAAATAGAAGTGTACGTTACATAAAAATGAATTTTTATCACACATTTTGTGTTTAAACCCCAAGTGGTTTCTACGAGAAATCTCGTTCATCAAAATCTAATTAGGTTTGTTAATGACAAGATATATCGTCCATTATTATCTGATTAATTTTGTTAATGGCGAGATACCTAATACATAAAAATCTGATTAGTTGTGTTAATTGACGATATATCTCGTCATCAAGATATTGTCAATTTTTTTATGATTGAAAATTGGTTAGTTTTTGAATGATAAGGAATTGGTTAGTTTTTGAATGATAAAGAATTGGTTAGTTTTTGAATGATATATGTCAGTTTTCTTCTAGACGAGATATTTCGTTCAGAATATCTGTTCAGTTCTGCTAACGAAAAGATAGATCTTTGAGACAACCACCAGGAGGGTTAATACGGTACGCAAAATTGCTCCATTTTAAATTTGTGTTCTTTCTATTTTATTTATTTAAATATAAAAATGGTTTGATTTATATGAGCGGCTTAATTTATCTTTGTCATTTGGTAGTTTGCATCAAATATCTACTTTGTAAATGCTGCTGACGCTAATTTACTGAATTGGTATAGATAAATATCATCAGTGAGAAATTAAGGTTAACTTATGAAGTTCATTTGGTACAAATAATACTTTAGTACGCGATCAAAAACACTTTAAGAATGTAACCACTGATATAATGACCATTGTCATCATCCTTGTCAAACTACAGTTGCATGAACAGCTTCACTTCGAAAAGAAATTTTAAGAACAGATCTTTTTTTAAAATAAATCTAGTCATGGACAATTAAGTATCGCATTTAATATTGTGAGCTGCTACGCAATCTTCAACACACAGCTACCATAGTTAACCATTAGTAAAACAACGTCGTATTGTATATTCATTTTTATGCAAAAATCAGGAATTTAAGAACAGTTTTGGGTTATTACCGTTCATCAATCCAAATAATAAAGAAACGGATTGATTTTCATAAAAGTATTTTGAAACAATAAAAATTCATCCCTTTCTTTTAACCCTCCTGATGGTTGTCTTTACGAAGTATCTCGTAACTAGAAAAAATGGTCAAATCTTTATGAATGAGATATCTCGTCATTAGGAAACTATCACAAAATCTAGATCTCGTCATCAAAAAATTATTAATATCTTGATGACATGATAGCAAACCATTAGCACAATTGGCCAGATCTTGATGGACAATATATTTCTTTGAAACTACTTGGTGGGTTTAAACACAAAATGCGTGATAAAATTTCATTTTTGTTCAATGTACACTGTTTTTTCCAAACTCAAAAATTTACTGTTAGAATACTGGCAAAAACAATGTTCTATACGTATGAAAGAATGAATCAGGCAATTTGATAGCGAAAAAATTTACATGCAACATGCCGACACATTATCTATACGAAACAAGTGATTTACAAATTAACATTGATTCAGAATTATGTATAAAAATTAGATTTTATATAATTGGAATTACCAAAACGTGCGATTAGTTGTACAACGGAAAACGGGACTATCTCCATTAGAATAATACATACCATGGAATATTTGGAAGTAGACTTGTTTCAAATATCGTCAGGTTTTAATTTTCTATTCGTTTTGCATGTTTTCGTATGTTTTCTTATTAGAGTTCTCAACCTCGAGCTCAAATTTATCTCAAAAATCAGTTGCACAGATTTTTACACGAACTAAATTACCGCATGAAGAATTTGGAACTTAATCAGGTTAGTTTCACGAGAAAAATCGGTGTTTGAAACACTAGAAAAGATTATGTTTCTAAAGCACACGATGTATCTTTGTGCATTATTTATACATGTGAAGAATAGTTTTCGAACTGATAAAAAATGAACGTGCCAAGCTTATTATACATGAGCTGATGCAAATTGCTTTTGAAAATAATGGATGGGATCTATAAAATTCGTGTTTTTCTCATTTCTTGTGTGGTTGCATGTCTTTTTAAACCCTCCAGGCGTCACGAGATTTTCGAATAGTGTAATATTGCTCTTACCTCACTTAAAGACTTAATAACCACATCTTTTAGTGTTGAAAGAATCCGTGGATTCTTTCAATATTTTGAAATATTCTATAGGTCTTTTCTTTAGAATAGAATCCTTTGGAGGGATTCATTTGCTCCTTTTGTTAGACTAGAATCCTTTGGAAACATTTTATTGGTTCTTTACTTGGATTAAAACTTTTGAAACGATTTGTCTCTTTCTGCGAAAGGAAGATTTTCGAAACATTCCATTGCATTCTATTCATTCTATCCTTATAATAGAATCATTTGAAAAGATTGTGCGACTCCTTTCCTTAGAATATAATCATTTGAAAATATGATATTGTTCCTTTACCTACTATATAAATATAATATTAATTATTTAAGTAATTTAATCAATAATTATTAATTATTAAAATATTATATTGGTTCTTTCTTTACAATAGAATCATTTGGAAATATTCTATTCCTCTTTTCCATGGAATAAAATCTTTTGTAAATATTATATTGCTCGTTTATTTAGAATTCATTTGGATGTATTCTATTGCTCCTTTATTTAGAATAGAATCCTTTGGAACGATTCTATTGGTCTAGAAAGTTCATACAGAGTGAACTGCATGACTGGAAGAATGCAGATTGCAAAGCGTATTCATGCTTGTGAACCCCTCAGAGTGTTAAATTCTATCAAAAACCTGCATATCTTTTGCCGCAACAGGGGCTTCTTGACGTGACAATCTTTAAATGTTTGAAAGTTTCTAATGCATACTTACATATTATTTTCCTTTCTTCATATTATTTTCCCACTAGTCTCACTTTTATTCAACTGATTTTTCCACTCTAGTCTCACTATTATTTCATTTATTTGTTCACTTGTCTCATCAATATACTAATCGCATCATAATTTCACTTATTTTTCACTAATCTCACTATTCTACTTATATTTCCATGGGTTATCACAAGCGTACAAGCGTATCAGGCAATACGACGATATGAGAGTGTTTTCCAGTGCAAGCATGAACTACTGGAAAAATACTTTCTTTAAAGTACAAAGTATTAGTGAAAGTATTAGCTTTAAAAGTACAAAGTATTAGTGAAAGTATTAGGGTCAAACCAAGCGAAATGAGCAAATCGGCTGTGGCTGACATCTCACCGATTTTAATGAAAATCAGTTTTTAAATAGGTCACATATAGTAACGAGCAACTGCAAAATATTAGGTTTCAGAAATCTATATATTGTTAGTTATTGACATTTAAATTCAAGGTCACAAATTTAGATTTTCTAGCACTGAAAGTGGCCTGTTTCGAACCTTATATTTTAATAAGTTATTGACACAAATTTAAAATTTTTATATCGTTGCATTCTTCGGAAAAAGGTTTCTTAGGAAACGTCAGAATATAATTTAATAGCAGTCATTTCTGAATGTGAGGGATCGACGAAAATAGAAATTTTGCCAATTTGCTACAAATTTCAAATTGCTCTGGTATATTTAGAAATGGAAGACAATATTAAAAATTATTCTTACTGAAGAGCCTTTCCTAACAAATAGCGTGGCGTAATTTGTAGATTGTATTTCTACCTACTTTATAAAGAAAAAATCATTTAAAAGTAAAAATTATGGAAAAATAGATTTTTCAATTTTTAAAATGCATATTTCACTGTGAGGGAAAGCTCCAAGAACATCAAAACTTTTCAACAAAGAGCAAGATGTCTATTATATGTCCTGAAATTTTCATAATTGTAATATGATTATTTTTTCTCGGGAAAATCTTTAATTAGAAATTAATTTTTATTTTTTTAACGCAGCTGATAATGAGTTATAACTTCCGATAATATAAAACATGTGGTATAAGAATAAAATATAACTACTATTATTGTGCACGTGCAAAATTTCACATGAAATTTCTTTTTAGTCTTTTTTTTGCTTAATCCAAGGAGTGTTTCCATCAGTGAAATAATTAGGTGGAAAGTTAAATTTGTTAGAGAAGTCTTCGATTTGATTTTTCCTTTGGAAACATAAGTATTAAATACTACTACTTGTGAATATTAAATGCGTTTTGTAAATATTAAGAAGTATATTAGTCAGGTAAACACTAATTTTGAGAGTACAGAAAAATTAAACATCGTTGTTAAACTCGATTCTCCTAAATGTACATAACTCACGAATCCTTTTCCCATATTTATCACAATCTCTAGTGAAATAAATAAAGATTTCAAGAATTCAATATATAGTTTTCGTCCAAAATATAGTTTTCGTCAGAGCTGTGCTCATTTCATTTTGCGTGCCTATTTTAAGTGGAAAACCGTCATTTTATAATTTTCCTTTGCTGTTTGGAAGATGAAGGAAATAAAAGCTGACTTCCAAACTTCAGCAGTAGTTTATCATACCTAGCACTGTATCTGGTATGAATTTTAACGATGCATTCAATTTCCTTTAGCCCATAGAAAATTTTTTAATTCTATGAAAATCGACTTTTTCCCATTTTTCGCTACTAATTTTTAGATTAAATATGATGTTTAAAATTATTGTTTCCAAATAGATAAAAAGAGAATTCTTCATAGATTACAAAAATATGAAATATTGTTGTCTACGTTAAGTAGTTTTTGAGAAAGATATCTTCAAACATGTGTGCAACACCAAGCGATTTCACAACTGCTCTTCAAATTTCAAGTCCTCAAAATGCCTGAAACTTCTAAAATATTTCATTTTGAGCCAAAATATTTTGGATATCGTTATTTATGCATAAACTTAACCCCTGTAGCATATTTCATGAAAATTCGTCACCCTACGGCCACAGGTTTTTTCTCATTTTTGTTCATTTCACAGGGAGCTTAAAAGCTTTAGCTTTAAAAGTATAAAGTATTAGTGAAGAAGTATTTTATTTTATCACCCTTTTGGTATTAATTTTTAATACATGTTACATGCTGAAATTGCACTCAACTTAATTTTACAAAAACACTTTTATATAGAAAGTTCTCATCTAAAATCAAAACACATGAATCTTTCACATCTAACATACAATCTATATATTAAATCTGCTTAAAACAGTACATTAGAATAGACGATGCAATTCAAGCGTTCATTTAACTTCGATTTTCAACGAATTCGACTTGTGAATAAAATTCATCACCCCTCAATTTACCTCCATAGCACCAAAAGTACAAAACATCACGGATCAAATTCAAACCGATTTCTTAGCTTTTTATTCGTCTCAATCCCGATACCAACCTGAACTCAAAAACAATCAATTTTATCCCAAAGAATCGCAAGAAAGGTTTTCCATGGGGAGACCCTAGAGAAATCTTTAAAAGATTAAGTACTCCGTCAAAGCAGACCGAGCTTTACTTTAACTTCATCACGTGGGAGAAAAGGTTTGAGGCTACGAGGCTCTGAATAAACTGAGGCTAAAAACGAAATAAGTATAGCTGATAATGAACACCACATTTAACGCTCATTTGGGGATAATTAAATACTTGAAAGAGATAATTCTGACGCTAAATAAACATGAAGTGAATATTAAATTTCCCTTAAAAGTAACGTAATGGTTTCACGTTCTGAATGATGCTGCGGAGCATATGTTTGCATAGAGGGGGAAATAATTCCATAAGGGATAAAAAATGCATGGACGAGAGAATTTGTTACAGAGATAAAAGATTTCATCAACCTCTGATTTGGTTTTTATTCTTCCTGGGTTGTTTTTATGCGACTTTTGCAAAATTAAGAAAAAGATCGTGAATGCGAAGATTGTTTTTATGATAGCAAAATTAATTTTGGAAGAGATTTCGTTCTCATAAACTGCAACAAAGTAAAAAGAGATGGATAGTTTCTCTTTTTAAAGTAATGATGGAAAAAATGTAATGCGACAAACCTCGCATGACTAGTGTTAGCCTAAACTTGTATTTTCTCGTTTCTACCTTTCATGCATTATTTCTTAAGGTCTAGGTATACGCTAGAAGATTTTTTAATTTTGACAAAAAAAAATTTTACAATAGGTGATTAGTTTGTGCTTAAACTAATTTCTTGGGTAAAATTCAGATTAAGCTAATAATTAATTATCTACTTTAGATATAATTAGCTAATTAGCGAGTTTTTTGAACAGTGATATCTCAAATTATAATTTGTTCATAAAGAAAATTCCTGTTGTTAAGTATTCCTAATATTATTCTTCACGTTTTCACCCTCCTTCAAGTTGCTAGAAATAATGGCTTTTTTGACAATTTTTTTCACCAAAACTAAAAAAATGAAGATTTTTTCAAGAATTTCAACTTTCAGAAATCAACTAAAAATTCATTTCATAACTACAAATTTTGAGGATCAAAACATTTACAGTATTATATAGATTATAATGACACTGAAATAATTATGATAGATCAATTCATTGTTGAGTTATCACTGTTCGAACAAAGCATTATATTGTAAAAACACAGTTCTTCGGAAAACGAGTTTAAAGTTTCGGAAACATGTTTGTACAGTGTCCTAAAAGTTCCCGCACTGACGATTCGTAAATTTATTATACAAAAACAACATACTTTAAAGCAATTATTTTTATGCTAATGGTGAGAAGCAATTTTAACATAACGTAGGAAAAAAATTTGAACTCACATTTATAATAAATGTTCAAAATGTCCGCCCCTTTCTTGGAGGCAAAGCTGAAGTCGTTTGCGCATATTTTTAGAAACGCTCTTCAAGATGCTGGGAGTGACTTCTTGTATCCTTTGAGTAATGGCAATTTTCAGATCATCTATTGTGTGGGAATTATCTTCATAAACTTTGTTCTTTAAATATCCCCACAGAAAAAATCAGGGATGCTCAGATCAGGGGAACGAGGTGGCCAAAAATTTCTTGAAATGAGTCGATCGACAAAAAATCTTGAATCATGCCCATGGTTTCATAACTTGTATGGCAGGTTGCACCGTCTTGTTGGAACCAAGAATCTCGTTCATTCACTTCTAATAATGCAACAAATTGTTGGATAAGTTCTATGTATACAGTGCTATCAACATTTGACTCGAAAAACAGAGGCCCAACAATCTTTTTGCGTGATACAGCACACCAAACGCCAATTTTTTGAGAATGTAAAGGTTCTTGCATTAATGAATGGGGATTTGTCGTCACCCAAATGCGGAAGTTTTGCGCGTTCACATAACCGCTTAAATGAAACCATGGCTCATCGGAGAAAAATGTTTTGTCCAAAATGTTGATGTTGCGAATAAATCTCCGGAACCATCGGCAATAATAAAGCCGCTTCTCATTGCCCGCTGGATTTAGCTCCTGTAACATTTTACACGATAAGCACGAAAATGCAAAGCTCTTAAAGCCTTGTGTGTCGATCCACGTGATGTGCCCATTTGTTGCGACAAACGCCTCACGGATTGACGAGGAGATTGCAATATCCTTCGTTGAGTTTCTTGCACAAAGTCTGGTGTAACGACTTTCGGTCTTCCACTCCTGTGTTTGTCTTCCATCGAACCTGTCTCACGAAATCGCCGAACGAGTTGATATAGCGTATCTTTCGGTATTGCATCATCTGGATATTTATGTCGCCAAATTTCCTTACAACATTCATAAGATTTATATTCAAAATAAGCCTCAAGCAGCTCAATTCTCTGAATGCATGATAAACTAATTTTGCAATGAAGAACAAAATGACATGAACTTTATTATCGCACAACTTAAGCGAGAAGAAAACCAAGCAATAAAAATTAAAGAATCCATAAAATTATAAGCAGACGATGAAATTCAATAATTAAAAAAACACGGGCAAATGATTTTTTTTAAAGTTGGAGTGCGAGAACTTTTAGGACACTGAATATGGTTGGTGCCAGTACCCTAAAGAAAACCCCCTTATAACTAAAAACTATTTCTAAAATTTACAAGACCTTGTGATAGTTTGAAAACTAAGTATAAGGACAATGTTTAGAATTAATAAAAAAAAGTATTGATATTCTGGTCTATTTCCGAGATTTCTAGTGAATACATAAATCTTAAATCCTGCATGTTTACACAAATGTAAATTTTACACTTGATGCCCAAATGAAGTATACGTGAAACACATCTCAAAGCGTATGGAGATATTTTCGGATAACAAATTATGGAAACAGGTTTTCTCTTTTTTACATGTTTTTCTTAGCCAAGCTGTTTCAACGAGATATCTCTTCTATCAAGATCCGACCAAATTTGCTAATGACGAGATATCTTGTCATCAAGGTATTGCAGATTTTTTTTTATGACTACGAGATCAAAATCTGATCAGTTTTCTTCTAATGACGAGAAATCTCAAGATCATGATCCGGTCAGTTCTGTTAAAAACGAGATGCATTGTCCAGACAACCTTCAGGAGGGTTAATTTCTTCTAGGAATCTTTTGTTAAGGGTAAACCAGTATTAGAGCAGCTAAAAACTGCAAACCGAAAGCTCTCCGTTACAAGTTCTAATATCGTGTGTGCAAAAGTCAGACTGGATGTTTGAAGCTAATCGGTTTCTTCCAGATGACATGTAAATGCGGGCCAGCTGTCCAGTAATGCTCCAGGACGGAATTCCTCCCGATAGTTCACGGTGGGTGCAATCTAGCAGCACCTTCCATGGTGCCCCAGGATAATGCAGAATCTTTCACGTTCTATACAAGTAGTACTCGGAAGGTTATATGATTAACAAGTTGACTTTGGAAAAAATATTTTTGGGTAATACAAATTTCCAAGAACTTACTCGAGAAATTCTTTTGAAAACAGATTACATTTGTAAGTATTTATTGATAATTTTATTAACCTATAATTGAAAATTTTTATATTATAAGTACTTCATTCTCTCTCAATTTAAATGATTTCAATTCTTTACTAGGTACACGAATGCCTTAAAGGTTGAGACAAAAATAATATATATTCATTGAATGTATTAATGAATACAATTAAAATTATTAAAAGTATTAATGAATACAATTAAAATCTTTAAAAGTATTAATGAAAACAATTAAAAGTATTGATAAAAGTAAACTGCTGATAAATTACGATTAGTCTTTGTTAAATATAATTTCATCTTCCAATTAATGGTTAATCTCGTTATACTCTATGTTGACTAATAGACCAAGACTATAAAGTACGACACCTTGGGTTTCAATCAAGACACCACATGAAACTCAAACTACGAATTGAAAAGAAGAAATGAATACTCCTGATAAATTGTGGTAGGCTCATTTTTTTAAAGTTTAATTTAAAAATGTGCAAACAAATTTCTTACAAATGTTCTCATATAATTTCAATTGCTTAGATTACTTATAGAAATTCACGGAAGAATTGTTAATTTAAAATAAGCCCTCCTCGCAAATAAAGCATTCAAACTGTGTCAGAATGAATTGAATTTCGGAAATATGTCAATTCATAAATTTATATACATAGGAAGTACCAATAAACTACCCTCCCTACCCAATTTTAATAGATCTAATTTCGTTGCACGAAAACAGATAAATGCTATCTACAAAGGTTAATACTTTGCATTGCCGACTAGTGCGAAGGGCTACCCTATGTTTATATGATTCAAAGGTAGACATCTGATGTTTGTGTATAACAATTAATCCATTGTTGAAACGAGATAAGGGGGTGTCAAAATTCTTCATCCAGATTGAGTTGCAAACCTTTCATGACATGGACAAAATTTCGCAGAATATAAATAGGAGACGTCATTCGGATTAGGTTCATAACTATAGTGATCATTAATAAGCAGCACTTGAAAGGAGCATTAGCAATGCTAATTTCGCTTCGATTCTCGAATGCATTTTAATTTTTGCAATGTTGTTAAAGATTAACTATGCATTTAAGAGTTGTAATCTCTTCCCCTTTGTATTTTATTTCACAGAGTTTCTATGATAAAATGGATGTATTTTGTAAATAAGACCTTTACAAGCTGATTATACTCAATACAGTATTGAATTAGAAAATTTGAATACTTTCTAACCAATAAAATATCATTTAAAAAGGTATAAGCATTCAATAAAATCCATATTATTGTTTCATTTTTGAAAACTTATATTTTTGCAGTCATATTATATATATTTACTACCTGCGATCCATTAAATATGCAATACCAAGAAAGATAAGTTAAGAGAATTTCGTATTTATAGAAAAATTAGCTTATTACAAGAATGAAATGATCAAAAACCCAACTTTTGACTGAACTTGGTGAAGACTACATAACCAGCATTTGTGCTATTCTCATAGGTTGTAATAGTAATTTGTACAATAGCGTCAATCATTTGTATGACTGTTTATTACGCAGACCTCATTGAGTATATATGTGAATACGTTGTTACTAAAAATTGATAATAATTTTAAATATGTTGTATACAAAAGTAAGAATAGTTTGGAAACACGATGCAATTACATTTACTCGTTCAAGTGCTACATTTATGGCACATTACAGCAAAGCACCCATCTATTGAGTTAAGGTGTTTGGAGTTACAGTTGTACAAATAGTTTCACTTTAGTTGCTCAAAGCAACAACAACCAAAAGTAAAACACGTCTGACAGCGTCAACACATGGATTCGCGTACAAATTGTCCAACCACCGCCTTGCCAAACAACTCCAACTTGGAAATCCAGCTGTCTTTAGCGGAAATACATCCTTAGGTGAATACGATTTACGTTTGTTTTTTCTACCTCCCCTTAAAGTTTATACATAAAGTAATTGAACACCCTGGATATATATATATATATATAGTAAAATATAAGCTGGAACTTCACTTGATGCTAATAATTTTCAAATTATATAATTGATACATTATTTAATTAGTAAGTCTTACAGATTTGTAAAGGATAAGATTAATATATTCTACAAATAATGTTTATATTTTAAACTTTTAAATACCAAATTACCAAGTTTAAATTTATGTCCCTAGTAACAATCAAAACTCATCGTAGGCGGACAGCAACTAATACAATACCGTTCTACAGTATAAACACATATTTTATTCTAACTTTAAAACAATCATTCTTCCCAAGAATCAAACTTTAAAGGGGTTCACACTCATTTATACATTACTTCCCTATATGACTTCTAACCAGTTTCGAACTTCTTGACTAATAGAATGTTCTTCCAACCAATAGATGGAGTTATTTGGATATTTTGTGCGTTGTAGGAAAAACACAATATACTGCACTACTCGGAAATATAACACAACACAATTACAACAAACACGGTGCACTACGTTTTGAAAAAGATCACACTCCAACATACACAGATCAGAGAATAATCCACTTCGTTATCCCTTTCTCAGCTTTCTGTACACGAACTCCCATGGCGTTGTTTTCGTAAAATTACATGTTAGATTTCCTGAGTGATTCTCCCATTTCAGGATGCATTTTCAAAAATAAGGGTACTCTATATTTCTCCAGTGAGAATACGATAGTAACTTAGGCTGTGTGTGAGAGCGGTATTCGGATGTAGCTTGTTTTGAAAAGGAATGTAACTCACGATTTTTTCCTTGTTTCCACTAAAGGTCTGGAAGACGTTAACGCTCTATATAAGAATCCCAGTCTGGACATTAATGTTGCTATTGTTTCGGAGTATCCCTTAACCCTCCTGGTGGTAGTCTCAAAAAGGTACCTTGACATTGGAAAACTGACCAAATTTTGATGGACGAGATATCTTATCATTAGAAGAAAACTGACCAGATCTAGATCGTGGTATCATAAAAACCGGCAATATCTTGAAGAGATATCTCGTCTTAGCAAAATTTGTCAGACTTTGATAGAAGAGATATCTCGTCGAAACCACTTGGAGTGGTAAGCCGTAGGATCTATTTAGTTCTTGAGTTACAAAAAGTGTCCTCATAGTCTCACTTCCAATTAATTCGGAAATCTCGTGTAGGAAAACGTGTCAGTAAAGCGAACAAATTCTATCTAACCATCAACTAGAATGTTTTTCAGTTGGTTACCTAGCTTTTGAATCGAAAAAATTCTTTTGCTAATAGTTACATCACTCCCACTCAAATCGCAAAGCTCATGAAGCAGTAAGTAGATGTGCAACAAACAAACCTAATCTAACCTAACCGTCAACTAGTACATTTCAGTTGCTTACTTGACCTCTTGAATGGAATAATTTTTCCGCTAATATCTCAATTAATTTGTAAATTTCATGTAGCAAAACTGACCTTATAGCAATCAAACCTAAACTAACCGTCTCTAGTATGTTTTATAGTTACTTACCTAACTGTTGGAATGGAAAAATCTGCCGTTTTTATATAGTTACATCACCACCAATCAATTCGTAAATCTCATGCAGCGCAAGTGATCTGTAACAAGCAAACCTAACCTAACCTAGCCATCGGCGTGTATAGTTGCGGGAATAAATGAACCCTTAATCGAGCACCACTATTGACAGTAGAGACAATTAAAAGGTACCATTCAGTAGGGACTAACGTCTTCTACCAACTCGCATGCAAAAAAATTGCAAAAGAGGCCTTCGTATAAAATATTTCATAAAAAACAAAATGTCCACTGGCAACACTATGTTTAGATGCTTTTAACAGATTTTACATAGTCAAATTAGTCTAAATAGGAAGTTTCATGAATTGCTATCATTATATCCAAAGATATTAATGTTAAAGCATTGTTCCTTCAAGGGATCATCTCCACATTGAAAGTCGCTATTCGTAGATCCAGATTATTCGTCGTTGACTTGGAAATGTTCATTTGATACTTGACTGAAAAAAGTCTACGAAGAACCTTTAATAAAAAGGCTCGTTCTTGACATACTATACGTTTTAAAATACCAAAATTCAGAGATTCTTTCGGCAGCGATTACAATAACAGTATTTTGTCAAAAATAATAGTTAGCTACTGTTAAAAATATTAACAGTTATCGTAAGTTGTTCTAGGATAGCAGTAATACAACAAGTTTAATTATATAATACAGGTTAACAACTGTTATATGAAATGTTAACAGTTAGCAACAGTTATAAAAATATAACACATTTTGCAACTGCTATCGAAAATATTACGAGCTATATATAAAAGTGAAAAGATAACTAACAACGTAACTAAATTCAAAATTAACTAAAATTAATTAAAATTTTGTAAGAATAAGAAAATTTAATGTTTAAATTTACTATTAATATATTTTTACAGAATGATAATTGTTAAACTCATTCACAAACTGTTGGATTTAATTATTAACTCTTAACTAAGCAGCTACAATTAAAAATAAGTTAATAGTAACTGTTTTCGCAAGTGAGCAGTAACCATTAAAACTGATATCTCAAAATAACAGTTTTGAAAATCTTTACCATTCGATTGATCATTGATTATTAGAGTTCATGTTACAACACATTGCTTTTAAAATGCATGTATTTTAGATTACATAGACGATGTGGTTCCAAATATTTTTTAAAATTTAAATTTTCCTCCTGTTTATCCTAAGTTTTTTCAACTTTTTGATGCCCTTAAAATAACCATAGAAACGAAAATTTAAGTACAGAGAAAAAGCTTTCCTAAAGTATAAGCTGAAATTTTGTTTGGTCTAACACAGGTCCTTCTGAATCGATTTCCATCAAAATATATTAAGGTTCCAATTTATAATTATATTAAATATTTATTTTACAAAAGATGTTACAAAAATAAATATAAAGTGGATTTTGTTTGGGTTTTTAATAGTAGAATGATACAAAATATCAGTGAATAGGTTGGTTGGTTTTGTGGTTTTATGGCGCAAGGGCCATATTTGGCCATGCTGCGCCAGACACAAGACACACAATATCAAGTAATAGACAGACACACGCAATGAAAGTTTTACTGGCACAGTAGAGAGAAATACACCCACGGAAGAAATATCAGTGTATTGAAATATTATTTCGGATGATATTGATAAAAGTCTGGGAAACACTGATTTAATATTAGGAACTTTAAACTTTCTTTACCCAGAACTCCGAAACGTCTGAACCTAATAATATGGAATTATCTGAAGATAAATTTTGATATCGATTCGAAATTATATGTTAAAATAAGGGGGTATATTGGAAATTATAAAGTTGGTGCTCAATTGGATAAGAAGACGACCATTTACGCTATGAATTTAGAAGACGCTATTCCCTGTTGAATGCCATCTTTGAATTTGCTTTGAACTGGCTCGAAGGAAGAGGGGTGAGTCATTTTTTTAACCGACTGTACGTTTCAGTTGCTTGCTTAACCTCTTGAATAGGAAAACTCTCCTCTCTATAGTTTCATTTCTCAAATCACTTCGTAGTTATTAGTCAAACCAAGCAACATTTTTTTCTGAAACTCCTTAAAGATTTTTCTGTTTATTAACTCTCCAAGTGATTTCAACGAGATATGTTTTCCATCAAGATCTGGCCGATTTTGCTAATGAAGAGTTACCTTTTCATCACGATATTGCCGATTTTTTTATGACGATGAGATCAAGATCTGATCAGTTTTGTTTATGACAAGGTACCACATCGAGACAACCATCAGGCTGTCAATTGCAATTGCTGAGTTCTATACAAATATTTCCGATTCAAAAATCACATGCATATGGAGGCAGTGAATTAATTTATGTGAAAAAATCGCATCGTCAATAAGCGGGAATACCATAGTTCCATCACCTAGCATCATTGTTTGCTCTTATGGATTATGCTCTGATGTCCAATGTATAGGAGCTGGAAAACAATTGAACCTCTGCCCATTATTCACGCATCGTTCATGGTAAAACAAATTCAAAGGAATCATTTTTGGAAGGAAGATTCTGAAGATTTCAAAGGAAGTCTTGATGGAAATGGATACGGAGGCACTTATACGATAATGCAACATTTCGGTTCTATGTTCATTATAGTTTTTCCGCTGTAACATTTTAGTCATTTCTTGCTAAACAAAATGGCTAGTTTTTTCGGAGTGAGATGACGTTTCACCAGAAAATAAATCTTTATGGATCAGTTTATATCAAGATATATCAAGGTTGCAATTCTAATTTTTATAAACACGAATTTCATATTTGATATTGCATACCAAAGGAATATAAACAAACATTAATTAATATCGTACATAATATTTCAGCCGGATACTCACAATAAGTCACAAGTTCTCTAACGAAAGCATGTGTTTTCTACAAAATGTTATGTTATTTTTACTACTCAAATACTTTCCCATTATACATATGGGGATTGGCTTTAAATGTAATTTATTTTATCGATTACGTTTGGTGCATAATCTAACTTGCGTTGACCAATCAACTGTCATATATTAATCCCGAATTCAGACTTTGGAATATTTATTCGTGAATTGTTGAAATCGTATTCGAAAAACAAGTCTATCGATGTGATATTCGGAACACGTACAGAAAACATATTCTGCTGCAGAAATGCTACCGCCACCATCTTTCAGCTTTACAGAAAAGTCTCATAATTATAGTAGCAGATCCTAAATTTGCCGTCTATTAGTATATTTTTTAGATCCACAATTATAATTTAAATGCATTCACAATATTTACTTTTCCTAAAAAACGTACACTTCAGAGAGATGAAAAGATGGATAGGTGTTTCAAACGTAAAATGTCATATAAGTTGTGCAATGTGGAACTGCAAATGTGCTGCAAATTGCTTTTCGTTACTTGAAAAAAGTTAACACACTTATTATATCTGGATCTAAACAAAGTAAATTTATTTGAGGCATCAACAGTATAAACACCTTAGCTAAATTTTCCTCACTAATAGAAATTATTAAAATGAAAGTAAAAACGAGTCAAAACTACGGTTTTAAAATGGTTGTAGGTAGGTAGGTAGTTGAATTAGCGTCGCACTGGAACAACATAACGGGCTATTGGTGATAATCAGGAATCATTCCCGAAGTGAAAGATCCTAGGACAACACCTCGTAATTTTTAACCAGATTCAGATGATGTGGTCAACACCTGAGTTGGCACCCCACTCTCCAAACTTGAAGAACGTTCCAACGTGAGGACATTTGAGGCCACTATAGTTTTAACTTGAACCACTCCACAAGTCTACGAACAGTCTTTGGTTGGATCGTTTGTACTTGGATTCCTACAAATTCGCTACACTTCCAACCGTACTACCGAACCCCTGTTTTAAAATGAAAAGTTATTTCGAAGAATTTATTTTTAGAGATATTAGTATAATTTTTTAACAATGTTTTGTACAATGTCAACTAATGCGTTAAATGTCTATCGGAATTATTTAACACATTAAAAGTGAATTCAAAACTACAGTTTTACTGCTTTAAAACGGTAGTTTTAAAATTAAGTGATTGCATGATATTCCTATTCACATGATGCTACGAATATTAAAATATCTATCGCACACATGGATCACAACACACCAAACAAATAAGCTTAATCATTATTACATAAACTGAAATGTATTAGGAAATCTGAAAATGCGTTCATCAGTGGAGCTGTATAGATTAAGTAAATATGAATTCGAGAAACTAGAGTTCTGAAATGAAAAGTAATTTCCAAGAATTTCTATTCAAATGATGTTGGCTATCTAAATCCTTTCACGCTCATCATGGCGTTATGATAAAAGCCATAAAATGTACCATAAAATAAACCTCGTGTCATTTATAGCTCTTACTTGATTCAATGTTTTTAAATAAGTTGTGAGGTTTCTACGTAGTTGATTTGCAGAATTTTAAGTCTGCGACAATAGAAATATATCAAACACAGACTGTTTTTATGGCTCCTATTTTCAGAGAGCTTTATGACCTTCACGTGTAAGTGATTGCTTCTGGACCAGCTAAAAGTTTAGGTTTTTATTATTTGATTTATTTTTTATCCTGGAGTTCTACGGAGTGCTGTATTGCATAAAGACAAGGTTCAGGCTATTGGTATGTTGATGTTCGATAAAACTAAAGAGAGAGAGAGTATAGAATACAATTCTTTTTTTATATCTTTTATATTACAACCATATATTTTTAATTTTCATGACCAAAGAGTGTACTACAGTTTCATTGAAGTTTATTTTCCATCTCATAGAATCCTAATACCTTTGTAGGTAGGTTTGCCTTTGAACTGACGTCGAAATGGAGCAACATTACGGACTATTGGTGACGGGCCCCTGATCAATTCCGAAAGGAACGATCCAAGGACAATACCTGTTAATTTTGAACCATTCTCAAATGACAGGTCAATACCTGAGCCTGCGCTACACTGTCTAAACATCCATACCATTCCAATGTGAGGAAATTTGAGACACGATGGATTTAACGTGCCCCCATGTACACGACGGTATTTGAATGAAGTCAGTTTCGAACTCGCAACCCTCCTGTTGCGAGGCCCATACTCTATCAACCCAGCTACTGCCGCTCCTAATATCTTTGAAACTTTATATGGATAAACTGAAATTCTAATTGTAAAAATAAATGTGTTTTTGTATTTCATGTATGTTACAGTTAAGATTATCTTAATGGTATGAACTTGTCAAATATCACATATGTTTGGTATGTTAGTGAGCAATCATTTCGTACACAAGGTTCAAACTTTTTCTGTTGGGACGTTCCACTGTCACATATGTAACATCTCAATATGACAATGGATGTACCATACCTGGCGATATTAATGCTGTTTGTATAAAAAAATGACGCATGTACTGAAATATTTTGGGTATGTAGTTTAAATTTGAAAAAGTTTCTGATTTAAAAATAATAAGATACAGCCACTTTCTTGACTAATATGTGTGTGGTTGTCTCATGGGTGACAGGGTGTTTGTATTTGGTATTTTCAATTAACGTCACACTGTAGCAACACAATTATGGGTGACAGGGTATTTGTATTTGGTATTTTCAATTAACGTCACACTGGAGCAACACAATTATGGGTGACAGGGAAATGCCCTCATTACGTTCGAATTCAAGTTTATCATAAACCATTTTGAATAAACTTTTCCTGGTGTCCTTAGATTCAAATCTAAGGACCTCATTCATAATACGAAAAAGAATTAGACATGACAACTTAAATATTCAAAATCAGCAGATAATTATTTGTGTATTCGTTGCAAACATGTTACTCAAGGAGTTTACATTCGACAAAAATTTCTTACTTTAAATTAAATGTACCACGAGTATAGACTACAAGAACTATATGAATTAGTGGAATTTGAAGACCTAAAATAGCATATCGACAGAAACTAAAACTCAATATATATCAAAACCAGAAATTCCTCAGAAACTACTCGCCCCCTCGTGAATATTCTGGTTAAAATTCTTGAGAGGGGAGCGTTTTTTAATCAATTTTGAAAAATATTGCGGTATTCTTACGGAATAAAAGTTCTATCATTTCGTTCCTATTTTCCATTATAAAAATATACATCAGAAAGCAATTTTTCATGTAACTTTATCCTTTGAAAACCATTTCGATATTGAATATTTTTGACATAAGTTTCCAGAAAGCTTTGAAACTTCAGAAAACTTAATATTGATTTTTTGTTGATATTCAGCTTTGTTTTGTCCGCCTTATTTAAAAATGCGTGCATATTTTTGTGATCAGCTTTACATTTTGCTTATTAAATCACGGGAAAGATATATGCTTTTCGAAGCTGAATAGCGAACCTGCGTATAGAATTAATAAATTTTTTGTATTTATTATAGCGCAGATTTATATTTTATCCTACATTCCCAGTCGATGCACAGTATGTATAAATACGTTTGGGATGTTTTATAAATAAGATCTATCCTATCACTCTTTTTTAAATAATAAAACGTAATTTACGCCTCCTGGAATTAATATTCCCATACCTTCTGCAGAAGCTATTATACGTAGAGTTGTACATGTTTAATTGCGGATCTAAATATTTAAGTAAAGCGTTTCAACAATTGTTTTGGTTTATAAGCAATTCTGTAGATTTCGTATAGTTAAGTAGTGATATTAGACATTTTGTGATCAAGTATTTTTCAAAGAACTTTTTAAAAATGGAAACACACAATTATATATCAGCTCCGAATACCTTTAGTGTAATCAATAGTTTATTTGCACATACATACGAATCAACAACTCAAAATTAAATTTCCATATTTGTTGTTTTCAAGGTATTAACAACATACATATGCAATTTGACCCGTTAAATAGTCTTGGGTTTTGGCAAAAAATAACTCTCAGTTGATATTTGAGATGTATTGTATATTGTACCAATTCCAATGAAAACACACACACAAATAAATCACAAAATCTGTAATAATCTTGTAGTTCTTTAACTTCAACCCCAGAGAAAATATAAAAGAATGAGTAATGGTAACATTTTTAACTGCTCAAGATCATCTGATCCAACATAGTAATGTGACCCTCAGACTATTTTCCTCTGCCGGAAGAAACGAACATTCATCATCTGATTGGTCAACGGTGCAGGAGAAGACGACCATCCATTGATTCATCATCTCATTGGTCCGTGCAACATAATAGTAGACCTTTGCAATTACACCATTTTTGACGTCACTCTACTGACATGGTCATTCACACATCTACTCTGTCATAAGATATTATACCGTCGAACGAGGCGATAAAATGTGAATTTGACCAAACAAATCAATTTTCACAGAGCAGGCTCGTAACTACTATTCGACATGCTGGTCGGACTTTCTGAAGCACCTCTCAATAGCAGTACTCAGTACTTATATTTCACGTCTGTGTCTCCAACACTCTAAATAATTCAACTTTACCTTCATATTTCAATTGTTGCATTTATTAATTACGCAAGGTAGGGAGATGTGACAGGAATAAGATAGTGAGAGATGTGGGACATATTCCACCTTACATTAAATTTCATCATCTACAACCTGTCTCATCTGATATGGCACTATACTTTCTCTACATGCTGTTTCTTTATAGGCTTGTAAAAACGTATTGTTTTTGAAGAAACTAAGTTATGGTTCTTAATTGCTAAAATATAAGTTTTTTCATAATTTTTTTATATTTTTTCTTGATAAAGTGGTGCTTGCTTAGTAAGTTAATGTGCAATCAAAGTACTATTAACGAGGTCTGTATTTCTGCTATGACATTTTGCATTACTGAATTAGGGTTAGGTTACCAGTACTTGATTTTTCGAAATAGCAGCTGCGAGAGGAGTGGGACACAGTTTCTAATGGAGGAATGGAACACTGTACCACACATCCCCTAGTTTTTGGGGCAAATACCGATCGAATAGTTACTCTTTTTTGTTGTAATGTAAAATAATTATTATACGCATGGTAGAAGAATAATCCTGGGAAAATATCTCATTCAAATATTCATATCCTAAATGCTGTTAAATTGATCAATGAATGGAATAGTTTAAGGCAGGTGGCTAGATATTTCTAAGGCAGTGACAAAAGATTTCCAAATGTTAAAATCGGTTGTTCAACATCATGTGAATACAGAGGGTCCAGAATATTGTAATTCATGGAATTTTGATATTTGGCATGGTTTTCTCCTCAGAACAGGAAACATCACTTGTTGAACATATCTTGACAGCTAGTAGAATGCGTTATGATTTTACGACACTGCAAATGGGAATTCTCGCTTACCAATATACCAGTGCTTTAAACATAAAATTTCCACAATCATGGGAAGACAGTATAATTGTTGAATATGACTAGTTTAAGAGTTTTATGTCCCAATATAAAGATTTATCATTACTGTCCCAGAAGGAACAAGTTTAGGGATATCTAAAAATTCTAACTAAGCTTATATGGATGCATTATTTAACAACTTGAAATCAGCTTATGAGCAAGTCAAATTTACACCAGGTCAAATATTTAATTATTTGAAACTAGTGTTTCTACTGTTAATACACAACAGTTATGGTGAAGCAAGAAGGGAAACAAGTAGGCCAGGTGAGGTATACTTAAAGCAGGGAACAAATAACTGCTATTTCTACAATCAATGTCATTGGGAATACTATACCTCCAGACTTGTCTTTCCGCAGGATTAGTCACGAAGATTTTTGTTTCTTAAAGAAGCAGCTCCAGAAAGCATTGCCTTGACTAGCATAATTGGGTGGATGTCGAGGGATCTTTTCTTATAATGTTTGAACAAAATTTCAATACCCACAAAAATCACAAAAGGCTAGGCAACACTACTGACTTGAGGTTATGATGAAATTCGTGTAAGTATGGAGGCCATAACTAAAGCTAAGGAAGACGTAATAATCTTGATCATATTTCCACCACATTGCAGACATTGACTACAGCAACTGTGTCAATCGTTCGGTCATCCAAATCCTAATATAAGAGTTGGCAATGATTGGTTATTGAACAAATCAGGCAAATCCGTTTCCATTTACATTATCACTGAACTTGAAGGAAATTATTCTTGGGCTGCGATGCTAAAGAACATTGTAACAGGCATTTAGTTAATGGGAATATATCCCTTCAATAGCGAGATCTTCACTGGTGATGAATACCTATTGTCCTTTCACTGACCACCCACCTCGAATCTCTTCACCTGAAGAAATCACAGCATCAAAAGAGCTTAATCCTCATGGTTTTGTTGTCTCGTTAAGATATCTCGTCATTAGAAAAACTGACCAGATTTTGATTGCCGAGATATCTCGTCATTAGAAGAAAACTGACCAGATCTTGATCTCGTCATCATAAAAAATTGGCAATATCTTGATGACGGGATACCTCATCAGTTACAAAAATTGCCAGATCTTAATGGACGAAATATATCGTCGAAACCACTTGGAGGATTAGCGAGTCACAAGAGGCAATCACTTCACGGCCCATTGCTGTATCATCAAAGCAAGTCACTCAATTCCGAAAGCTCAGAAACGTAAAGAGACTAAAGGTAGAAGTAAGGGCAAGATCTTAACCAGCACGCCTGAGAAAGCAGAATCTGAAAGACTTGATACAGAAGGGGGGGAAGCGAGCTATTAAATAAAGTTCTGAGGTCTAATTTCTTCCCAAAAAAGAAAGTCTGAGGATTCAGATGCTTCTTCAAGGGAAGAAACAAACATTTCTTATCAAAAGACTGACAATGAATTGGAAGCATTCCCGAGTTCTGAGAAGGAGGCTTGAATAGAAATAGATTGGCTGATGAATCATGGAAAAATTGAAGTTGATGACTTTCTTTTGATTAAAATTCGTACAAAATGTATATTATGTAGGCAACGTTGTCAAAAGAAACACGAGAAATGAAATGGAAGTCCAATTTCTGTTTTAAAAAAAGATAGATATTGGAAATTTTATTTACGAAATGAGCTTGATAGCACCAAATTCTGTACAAGTCACCATATCCTTGTGCGGGTCGTTATAGATTCTTTTGCCACGATTGTTATTAAAACAGAGTGAGTTGGAATTAATGATGTTAAACCATGCATATGTTATCTAATTATTTATTTTTAAACCTATCCAATTCCTCCCTAAGATATGGGAGGTTTGGAAAATTTTCAACTGAAAAAACATGAATATTTTGGTAACAAAATAATTTAAGGTCAATAAGTATAATTTTTATTGAAATGAAAACAGAACCAAATTTTTATTTTAATTAAACATCGTGAAAATGGTGAAAATAATATTTATTCTAAAAGTGTCCCATTCCTCTCACGTCTCCCATATATACGGGGGAAAATGCATGGCAAAATTGCTGTCCATTTCGTAAGATAATGGCAGGATGTGCGTCGAATGAGTGTTTTTATAAAATTTAGAATTGGTTGATTAATATCACGTAGATACGTAGAATGTTACTATGTAATTTTAACCCTCCAATTGGTTTCGACGATATATCTCGGCTCATATACAGTTAATGTTGCTAATGATGAGATATATCGTCAATCGAGTTCTGGTCTGTTTTGTTATTGACGAGATACTTAGTGAGACAAAACTGCCCTGTTACTCCGAGATTCGAGTTGGAAAAGCGAATTATCCCTTGCTTAGAACTGATGAGTTTGGAACACAGGATTTTGCATCAGACTAAACCACCATGAGGGTTAAGCTACGTTTCTCCGTTTTCTAAAATATATAAGTATTGTGATCGAAAAACGTCAATTTTTGTGAACTTTTATATAATGTTCAAACGCTACGCTTTAAAGCAAAGAAAAAAATAAGTATGTAGAATATTTCAGCATTAGAAAAAATTGTGTCCAGTTTCTTTTCTGAAAATGACAGATATGCTTATAATTTCACATATGTCATATGAAAATGACAAATTTGAAATGAAAATGATAGATTAGATAAAGAAAATTGTAGATGTCTGCTGTGGACAAAACATACTACATTGTGCACTGAGCCATGAGAAAATGTTTAAATCGTATTTTACTTTGAAAACAAGTAAAAAAAAAGAGATAAAATGAGTTCCAAAAAAAATTCATTTAAGTAGGGCATATACGCAATCTACTTTTCATGCTTCTTTGAACTTTATAGCGACTGCCACAACTTGCGTGTTTCATAACAATGAAGTAAAAAATTGAAATTTATTTAACGAGCAGTATTAAAATAAAAGTTACTGTAAACTAGAAATTTCGGGATGAATTTCCACTGATTCCACATTTGAGAATATCCACTGAAGAAGTATAGTAATGGATATAAACAGCTCGTTAATCTCTAAATGACAATTAAAATGGAAGTTAAGAAATTCACACGATTTTTCACATGTAGGGAAAGAGCACGTACCACAATATACAGGTACACCACAATATTTCGATAGGTAATTATCAGAATTGATAGACAGCCTGAAATGCTTCTATGCTAGAAGTGTGTCTTCATATTATTCTGGTTTGAGTCTGTCGAAAAATATGATTATTTTTGTGTTTCGAAATGCTGAAGATATATTAGAGGCTCATGTCAAATATCAATTATTTAAGATAATATAAAAAATGTCTTTATTGTGTTATTGATCATAAAATACGTTTGTGAATGTACGTTGTCAGTTCTCTGTAAAATTTATTTTTTTTCTTAAAACAAGTGTAATATTTTCGTTGAACCACATGTATATGTAATATTAACCACCTTAATTGTACAATATATGAACATGTCCCACATTGCACGCAGTTCCCATATTCTGAAATACACTTTGAAAAAAGTTTTTCTCTTGTAGGAAATATTCTCTGAGGGAAATGAGAGTTTTGAATTATTTGAAAATTGAATAATCTTTTTTATCGCGAAAATTAGAGAACTTATTTACACTTATAAATTATATACATGGAAAATTTCAAAACTTAGTCCAATAGTTTCTTCTGTGAAATCCAGTCATACACACATTGTCTTTTAATAATATATGTTCTACTGCAAATTAATAATAATATTAGAATGCAGTTTTAAGTGTTACTGCTAATATTTTTGCATAGATGGAAGCTCAAGTGTATTTATAAAACAAAATTATGAGACGGAGTACGATTGCTCTAGCGCTGGCTGAGATTGGGTGGGGAAATTGAAAAACCAACATTGACAAACACACTATTAGGTAGAAAACATATTGCATGAGACTTTGATGCATGCCTTGCATATAAGCCCCATGAATAAAGTATTGATATGGATACGAGTTTTTTTGTTTGAAGATGAAATATTTATTATTTAAAGAAATTCAAAGATATTCCGAACAGTTCCCCAATGTATAAAAATTTTAATATAGTTAAAATAAAATTTAAATTGAATACTTTTACTATAGCGCTAATTAAGTATATAATATTTTATAAAGTTACATTGTCTGTACTTTTGTGATACGTTATTGAGGTGTTCCTTGTATAAGATACCACTCTTTCAAATCTCCGTTTCTGATTTTTTAATTTTTTTAATTATAACTCAGAATATTTTCTAAAGTTTGATACACTATCTATTTGCATATGAATTTTAGTAAATTTTGCCGCGATTTGGCATTAGATTCATTCAAAACACCTTAGATTTGTTTAAAAATCAGGTGTTCTATGTTACGTGCCCTTAACCTATATTTCATACACAAAAGTTTCTTCCCTACCAAATGATTTTACCAATAAAAATATTTTGCCTTTAAAGCTATGAGGTTATAAAAATATCATAGTTTTGAATAGCTTTAACCATACACGAAATTTGCAAATTAAATAACTACAGTACCTGTCGAACATTCATATCCAAGAAGACCGATGACGAACACCACCGAAATTCTAATCCAGTTTGTCGACTTCAAAAAGCACAAATCCCACATCGCAAGATCTATTTCAATGTCACAGTTCCCCGAACATCAAACAGAAACTTCAATCAACTTCTTGGAAGCAACTCCCACAGGAATCCCCAACCATCAGCACAATCCCCTGTCTCTTATAAATTTGGCTTCAGCGCAATGCCCCTTCTCCTGTAAGTTTGGCTTCAGCACAATGCTGGCGCGGCGAGGAAACTTTTGCAGTCACGTCTTGTGTTCGTCGGAGCCGGAGCCTCTGAGGCGACTGCTCCTTTTCGAAGTACACGCGGTGTTTGTGGGGTTGGCTGAGGGAGCGATTTGCAGCTCCTTGCTCGCGTGGAGTGCTCCACTGAGGCAGAGGGGGGACAGTCCAAATCGATCCCATTTCATCATATTTGAAACTCTTCAGTTGGGTTCTTCACGGGACAGGGGGACTCTGTGTAAGAAGGCGAATCTTCTCAGGACAGTGATATTTCAGAGATTCATTCCGATTGTTAAATTGAATTATGTTAGTTAGAGGGAAGCGTTTATGTATGAAAGATAATCGCCGTTGCATCTTCGACATGTTATTCTTGATGGGTAGTTTCACTTCAGTCGGCATAGAAAACTCGTGTTAAATAAGGACGAATAATATTCCCTGAAATCTTACAGTTTTTAACTGTCCTGAATTACATAACAGGTTTTAACCTCCATGGCGGCTGTCTCGACGAGGTCAATAGCAAAACTGACCAAATCCTGATGGATGAAATATCTTTCATAAGAAGACTGACTAGATCTTGATCTAGTTATCACAAAAAATCGGGAATATATGGCTGACGAGATATCTCGTCGTTAGCAATATTGGTCAAATATTGACGGACGAGATATATTCGTTGAAGCCACTTGGAGGGATATGAGACATGGTAATCAGTTCGTGCTGTATGAAAAAATGCATCTCAACTTCGTCGGGTCAATGTATTTTGTGTATTTTATTGCACAATATTATTTTGAATATCAAAGGTAATTTTGCGTGCTATCTAGAGCTTTTACGTACGTAAGGTTCGTTCTATCCAACAGATGTTGACTTCGTCATCTGACAGCTACTCAAAATTACGAGGTGTTGCCTTTTTGGGACCAATCCCGAAATGAGAATGGGGTGCCAGCTCAGGTGTTGATCTCGTCCTCGGATCTTTCCCTTCGGGATTGATCCCCAACCGTCGCCAACAGCTCGCTGTGTCACTCCAGTGCGACGTTAGTTCAACTACCTACCAACCGTTTTCTATTGAAACCATAAAAATTGCATCTGAAGTACTATGAGAGAGCCGTGGATAAGTGGGTTCGTCTCCTGCGCTAACAGCCTATGCGCTATAGGTGGTTCAGATTCGATTCCTGTAATGGTAAATAATTCGTACCTTGGTGTGTTTTTCACTTTTGTGTCAATAAAACTTTGTAGATATCCTAATTGACATCCATTGGTGCATTTGGTACAGCACGATCAGATCTGGCACTTATGACATTAAACAACAAACCAACCTGCATTTTATCCTTTCATTGTAGCTAAACAAGAAGAAAGTGTGGCCATTTCAAGCAGCACAGTAAATTATATTTTTTAAAAAGAACCTAAGAGGTTTTTCGGAAACATGCATATTTTCTAAAGTTTTAGCGATTTCTGCGTTAAATTTTAATGTCGGAAACTAGAAATTCATCCTGAAGAAAAAATGCGACCTTGAAGATTTCGCATAATTTTTTGTATGTATCATTTCAGCAGATTTGTATTTCGAGTATCAAAAAATTGTCAAGGACAGAAAGGAGTTTAGGTTGTTTGATGTTTATTACATCAGAACTGCTTGGGAGCTTGGATAACCTGATTGGAAGAGTAACGGATTAACAATCGGTGGGCTGCGAGTTCAAAATTCGATCCAACCAAAGACCATCGTTGTCCCAAATGTCCTCGCGTTGGCATGATGTGGAAGTTTAGAGATTAGGATGGCAGCTCAGGTGTTTACCTCGTCATCTGACAGTGGTTCAAAATTGCTAAATATTGACCTCAGATCGTTCTCTTGGGGAGTGATCCCGGACCGTCGCCAATAACCCGGTGTGTTGTTCCAGTGTGACGTTAATAAATAACCATTATCATATCAGAACTGCCACCATTGCATTTTAACCGTCACACATTATCATATCCAATCTCATTTCACCATATATGAAACAATTCGAGATATTCACGAGACAAGAGCTGCGTAAGAAATCTTATCAGGACCGTATGTGATGTTTTAGACTTTAGCGAGGGTGAAACGGTATTTGCTAATGACGAACAAATGTGTTACGTGACGAAATCAAAGCATTATATCATAATAGTAACCATTACATTCAATCACAATACATTATATTTGACTTGCAGTAAATCTGTGTGGCTCAGCGGATTTTTCCATGTGCTAGCACACCACGAGCCGTAATCGGCGCCGGTTCGATTAGTGTAACTACACTAGGTGTATTTATTTCTTCTGAGTCGTGTGTATATCCGTTTACTTGACTTAAAAAACATTGCTTGGCGCATATCGTGCACTTAAGCCAGTAAGAAACCAACCAAAGTAGTGAACTTTTGACATTAAGGTTATGAAAAAGTATCCACTCTTCATAAGAAATGAAAATAGAGAATTTGCTGGACAGTTCTTACTTTGCAAACTTTTATATCGAGTGCCAAAGAGCATTAAGTTGGTGATTCGTTAATATCCCATGTGTGATCGTAACATCCATTTCAGAGCACAATACATTTAAAATATACTGAATACAGTATCCAACCGATCGAGAGTCAAAGAGAATTATCAGTTGAAGAGACTATTTAATTTAAACTAACCAAAACTATTATCCTGGTATTGTAGTATAAAATGATATGGGCTATCCTTAAATGGCTCGATAAAATAGTTTTAAAAAAGGAATTAAAGCATTCAATAAAAACTATATTTTTCAAGTTTGCATGATTTAAGTAACCGTTTAATTAACCGGAAGATTAAGTCACAATAAGCTAGCCATACACATTTAATCATTATCGATGGATTATGCCATAAATCAAGGGAAGTGTGCCTTTCCACGCCTTCTTTGCTTTCGCAATTTCCACGTAGAGGAAAAAGACAAGAAAAATCATTTGTGGAACTTTTTATATTTTGTCTAAGTACTTTTTACACGTATATTTAATTTCATCTTGAAGGAAATATTTCTGAAACCTTTGGAAATAAAATTATGCGATTGAAATATGTATGGAATAAAAATCGCTTCGAGTTTCCCAAAAAGTATGATTCAAATATATAAAACACCATAGCCACAGCTAAATTTCTTAAATTGAGTAAGATATAATTAGGTATCAACTCCAACCATGAAGAAATAAGCAAATTAACATGTTTAATAGTATATGTCTTGGTTCTTTTAATATTGTTAGGCCTTAAATCGTCCATTGAATATTCCATTTAATTAACATTTGTATACATAGCTAAACACTTCCTGAAAATCTTTTAGGAATACTGAAATAAATTGATTCATTGTCCACATTGGCAATCTGATTTATTTACACCTTTTATTTTTAAACTTCAGTAAGAAAACTAGAACTTATTAGTCCAACTTTACTAGAAACCAATATAGAAATTCACCTATACACATTTTCGAACGCATTAATGAGTTACAAACTTGAAATAATGATACCGTTTTCTTTCCATTTCCTTCTAACACTCGCTACAAATATCTGCAAATGAATTAAAACCGTAATTATATTTATTGTTATAAATTTCAAATACGTAGCAAAAAAAGTTAATCATCCCTCAGAAGAAAATTAAATAACAAATCGACCTCATTATCTTTATATTCTACAATTGTAATGTGTGGGTGATCATACCCATAGATGAAAATATTAAAGTTTCCCTTCCAAAAAAATCCTCAGAGATTGTAGGAATTGTTTTTCAATTATTATTTCAATTCAATTAATTTTTCTCTTAAGTCTTGATTCTCTATTTCTTTTCATCAAACAGTTTACATTTTCTGTTCATGATGCCAATTTAGTGAGATGATTAAAATATTCTTTTTATATATTATACTGATTATATTTCTCAGTATCTTCTCATTCCAATCGCGTATTATTCAAATAGATTTTGAAACGAAGCATTTATCAAAGTTTCAGGTTATAAAATAAATAAAAAAAAGTGGTCACAGACTACAGAAATCCAATGAAGAATTTGTTTTCATAAATGTCCAAAAATCTTACAGTAATTGGAGTGATGTTTTTTTTCAAATGCTTATTTTAATATAAATTTATACTAGCAGAACAGAGCATAGCATCTGCGCTAAGGTTCCTTCATTATTTATAATTATTATTGGCAAAGTGTTGTTACTCACATTTCATATCGTATTTCAATCCATTTATAATGAACATAGCATTAATATTCACATAAATAGATTTCATGCCTATAAACGAAATAAAATTATCCACAAATATAAAACATCATTTGATTTACTTTTACTGGTGTTAATCCTTATTTACTACACAGTACACGGCAAGAAGCATACCTCAGTCATGTACCTGCAATTAGATTCTGAATGTCTACTTCAATTTCATCCCATACCATTGTTAAAAGGCATTGTTGGACGCTAAACCTATTTTCGCTCATATTTTCTCTTGTGGGCTGATTTTTATCTTCCAGATTTCTAATTCATCCTGCACTTAGACTGCTGAAGAATTTCATTAGAGTGGCGATCTCTTCCGTGTAGTTTTAGCAGTATTATACATTCCATAGGTAAAATAAAGTATGTTTTAACTAATCTGCGAAATTGGCGAATGGATCTGGTAAAGGTCGATTTAACATTGCTTTTATTCGTTGTTACCATTTGAAAATAAACAAATATCATCGATTTCTGTGACACGTACATTAGTGAAATATATGTAGAGATCATATTTCAATAACTTTAAACTCAATATTTAATGCCTTTCTTAGTCCTCATTCATAATATCATTGTTCTCCTAGGAATATACGGTGCATGACATTTTATATGCAATTAATAAATCAAACGTATTTCTTTGTCAAATAAAAAGACCTTATCTTCCTTGTGTAATGCTGGACAGCCATGAGGGACAAAACAAATACTGCTTTGTTTACTGTTACCGGAAACTATTATGTGACAGATTACGTGAACCAACGATACGTAGAAAGAATCACAATGAGTTGAATGCATTCGACGGTGATTCTAAGTTTAGGACGTCGCAAGTAATTAATTTAATTTAATTTTGAATTGCAGTCAAACTCCAAGCAGCAAGCCTTGCTCTATACATTGATGTACGTCGTACTGCATAAGCGATGTATAGTTTGCTATAAAAAAATGAAAAAATTAGTCACGTATGTACTACAAAGCAGTATATTTGTGAATATAAAACTGAATCGATATGACTTATTATTGTGTGTCGATGCTTCGTTTTTCTAAAATTAAAATTCTCCATTAAGTATCTACGTATATCATTTTAGGAACACTTAACGCGTTTAATATGATTTTGAGTAATGCATTTACATTAAAATAAGGCAAAAACGTTTAGTAATCGCATCTTATTGAAAAAACTGAAAATACTCGGAAAGAAGATTGTAATTCTTCAGAATAAAATATTCTCTTTTATTCAAACAAACAATGGAAATAGAATGATAAAATAGGTATAATATTTTGATGAAGTTAAGAATGAACTAAGAATTAAATTTCAAATTGGCAAGTAAAATATCCAGAATGATTTTATTTTATTGTCTCTTCTCTGGAAAATTTAATTTTTAGTGTTTTTACACGGATTATTATGACAGACTTTTTCTGCCAAATATAGGTACGAACAGTATTTTTCTGGAGGAACGTTCTTTCTCTATGTATATCGAACGTAACATCACAAGTTTTGTTTTTCTAATATGATTTCAGAACGTCGCCAACAGAAATATAAACGAATAAATTCCAAGTTGATATATACCATTTAAGTAGTCAACGTGAATTAGATTAAACCCCAAAATTCACCCAAACTCAATAACCTCGATATGCAGCATGGTACAGCAGCGGTTCTCAAATTTTTTAGTCCCTTGAAAGGACCCCCCCTTTGAAAATTAAACATTTCCGCGGACCCTTTGAGATTATGAAATTAAATGGTTCACATGACAACCTGTTTAAAACCACACTGTTATTTTTACCTTAATATTGGGTTGGTTTTTTATGGTACCACAGCCAGGTCTGACCATACTGCTCCAAACATCATTTATATTTTATGATGCATAATTTGAAGGATGAGATATTAAATTCATAAAACAATTATGAAGTTGAACTGAAATTTTATCAAATAAATTTTTTTATAATTTATAAAATCAATATCAGAGGGAATGAAATTAGATTTTTGTGATACGGATCCATCAACACAGGTTTGTTAAGTTAGGAAGTGAAACTCCAAATCGCTTAATACTGGAAATAAAATTATTAGTTCTATGTCAAATAGATTAAAAAACGTTAAACCTTCACATTAACCCACCATGTGGTTTCGACGAGATATCTCGTCCATCAAGAACTGCCCAATTTTGTTAATGACGAGATATTTCATAATCAAGATATTGCCAATTATTTGATGGTGAGAACTCGTCATAAAAAAACCAGCAATTACTTGATAACGAGATATATCGCCAATGGCACAATTGGTCAGATCTTGATGGGTGAGATATTTCTTTGAACCACTAGGAGAGTGATAGGTGATAAGTGGATACAAATAGGAATTACTAGGATAAGTGATGACAATTTAAAATTATAATAACTAAGAAAAAAACTAGTCTTGAAATAAAACAAACTGTAAATATTATACAAACTCTTAGTTACTTATCTAAAATGTATTAAAATCAAAGCCTCTTAATTTGTTAATTTGGCACCTGGGGGTCCGCGGAGCACACTTTGGGAACCACTGTGCTAGAGCATTTGGGTATTAGGAAATAACTGTTCCTTTTGGTTTATTTATTTACATTAAAACTTCATCTCATATTCATATTATACTGCAGCGTGATTTGTAGTTTTAATCCGTAAAACGGACGTACGATTTGCCTTGTTCAATTTGCACTAATATAGAACTAGATATAAAACAAAACAACTTTTTCTGTTACGTACTATATTGCATAGTTTTTAAACCACATTTCATACAAAACAATTCATATTTTTACAGATGATTTTTAGATTTCTAATAACACAATAGATGGAAATACCTATTAATCAGCTCCTCTATCAGAAATATTAAACTGTTTAAGAGATATTCCCTGTCAAGTTTGCACCAAAAAGGTATTTAGTTAAATTCGCATATACGTATTAATATTTCAAATAATGTATATACGTATTTCAGGTACCATTAAACGAGTTAATTGACAAGCTTAACGCTTGCTCAACCCATGTAACAAAATAAATATGATTGAGCCTGTCCATTCCATGACGGCTGGGATTTACTTTGCTTAGTGACATACTATCTGCATACACTAAATCGGAATAGCCCCTATACAGCTTATTTTATGACGCAATGGACATTAAGCCTTCAGCTCAAGAGAAGCGGCTTGGAATAACTTATTCTGTCCACTCATTAGATTTATTACTCACACTTTTACCATAAATGACCAGATCGAAAGCCTTATTGCAAGTAAAGAGCACATAGCAGCGGAAGGCAGTATATCCCTTTGGTAAGGCCCGGCTTCGATGCATTGAGTTTCAAACAATCCGTTTCGCAGCGTAGTCGATGCTAAATAATTTATGTTGAATAAATATTTGGACCGGAATGCTTTTGGAGTTATCTATGAGAACAATGCTTCAACTATGAAATAGAAGACTTTCACAACGCAAGCTGAAAATGGACCGCTTTTAGTGAATATCTTATTGTGTGTATAGCGAGATCTATTCAAAAACTTCCTGTTATTGTCTTACTTGACTGTGGATTCAGGTAGATGAGGAATATGTTCGTCTATACTAAATCCCTATATAATGTCCCTTTGGGCCTGTTGCTGCGAGTGTTTTATTTCATTTCCATGTCTCTTCATGCTACTTCAAGCTGATATTTATATATTATATTTAGCCAGTCGTAATTTAAATATTGTATACCGTAAACTTATATCCTATTCAAGGAAAATTTAAACGACTGAGGGGTATACACACACACCTGTGTACTAAAAATTTTAAACACCGTGAAGTCAGTGTTCGATCGGATAGAATCTTAGTATATGTAATGTACAAGAAGAGAACCCTTATACTGCGGAACATTATGCCAAGAAATCTGCAGATGCAGTACTAGATACCTTAAATAGCGAGGATGGTGAAATTTAAAGCCTAGCAATTCCTATATATGATCAATCTGAGTCCGATCTAAGGATCTCTGGCAAAAGAAGGGGATTCAACACCACGGAGACATTCCTGTTAGAAGCAAACGGTATGCGACCGGGCTTTATCGTGATGATAGATAGCCCCTTGGACATGCCATATCAAAGACAAACAATTGTATGCAGGATCTGATGGTGGTATTGCATTGTTGTAAAACTACCTCCTCCAAGTACTAGATGGGGCCAGCTTATCATAAGTTATGGATCCTCATATCGTTACACTAGTAGTTACTCCAATGTGTTGCTTGAAAGTAAACTGAGAATGGTTGCCATGGTCGATTCTCCCTACACTCCGATGCGGTGATCATCTGACTCAAGGGGGGGCTAGGGATTCATCCCTAAACATGATACGCTGTGATTACATGCTACTTCAGGACTCTAGGACATGGCAACCTTCCAGGCATAATCAAAAATGTTCGTTAGCTCCAGGCAAATGTACCTACAGAACGAGAGAAGTAACTGAAGAAAATCTTCCTGCACCGAATGCAGTACATCTACAGCCTCTTAATGGGAGATGTAATCTCAATTTATCATAGTATCTTCTCTCACATTTGTCCTTCTGGACCGACAAGAGCTTTGTGACGAGCAAGAGTAGCTTCACTGTCTCAGTCACCGCCACCAACACCTTGTAATGGCAGTCGGTGTACGTCACAGATGACCGATGATTTGTCGACAAGATCATTTTGCTACCTCAGTCTCACAATGTAACCCCTTTGAAAGTAGCTCAGTTGAGTACATGATGTTCGAGTGTGTCGTCTAGGCACTCTTGGTCACAATTGAAGGGCAATTCAAAGGCAAACCCAAACCAGAATATTCACATCATGCCTCTGACACTCTTCAATAAGCCTTAGAATACTTATTTCACATGCGCCAGAGACAGTTATTGGCATTCATTGGCAAACCAATTTTTAATCATTTGCATGTCTGATACAGATGTTTTACCGACAGATTTACATGATTATCAATTAATGTTTCTGTGTGCTTCCATCGTTTGGATGTGTATACATACACAGCAATTTTAATTATATGACATCTATAATTAGTTTTGAACTTCTTTAGCAGGAATGCCTCCTAGGATTTTGTCAACCAGTAAATGGGGTTGTTTAGTTTTAATGTTATGAAGAAGAATAGAATGCTAGACAAATTAAAAATCACATGAGACAGAGGTTCATATAAAATATTGTTAGACAGGTTTTATGCGGCTATCTTACCATTTAATACCAACTTCAATTATTTTTAAATTACAATATATTTTACAAGGATACAATTATGTGTTTGACTTAAAATGCAAAACATTACACGTATCACACATTTTAGAGTAGCCATTAAATACTGAAAATTTGCAAGAGCACTTTACTTCCCGAGTTAAATTCGAAGAATTCAATAGTGAAGTTTTATAAAAAGTATGCAGTCTTGATTTGTTTTCCAAAATTGTTTCGAGTTTAATAGTTTCGTTCAATAACTGAAAGCATGATATCTCTGGTAATGTGATTACAGGCAATTTGTGAAAAGATCTTGAGAAAGTTTGATGTTGGGTGAACGATAAATTTGTAAATAGCATTACAATTTTTAACAATTCTTTAAATTTAAAATACTCTTGTCTAATGCATTTAACAAACTTTCAATCGGAAATAGATGTGTTATGCAATGTTCTTAACCATATCCTTGGTGCTATCTAGATCGGGACACGAAATTAACGTTTTGTGGGTTTAACATGGAGAGAGACTCGGTTCAGTACTATAACCAGCTCAATAAAGTCTCCTCATGTGCCTGTACACCAGTGATATGTTCCGAATGATGGGTTGATGGGAAGTACACATCCCTGCCCATATGAGTCTTGAACAAAATTAGATTCCAAATTTTAATTTGACTTAAATGCAGCATGTTTCCCATGTTATTTGCTGCTCCAGACAGTTAGGCTTCTTTGCTGTCATCTGGGATTGTTCTTTTTTTAATATCTGTTGAGGTGAATCTATTCTGATATGCTATTGGATGAAAAGAGTTAGATGATGTTTTCGAAAAGAAAGTTCGGTCATTAAATGAGAAGATGAACTTTGTTACATTGTGTACAAATGATATATGTAATAAAGATCTTATGTTTTTTTATATATAACATGGTACATACCAGGGTGCATGTGGAAGAAAGCATTAGTTTATGGTTTAAATAATAAATAATTTGATACTTTGCATTATCCTTAGCATAAAACAATGTATCTGGTAGATTAAAACACTAATATAAACTGCATGCAAGTTTATATAAGACTATGTAACGCTTAAATAATTAATTTAAATCCGTTTTGTTTTTATTAAAAGGTTTACATTTGTTTAAGTGCACTAGCACTCGAAGCATTTACCTATACAGAAACAACTAATAATTAACTTGAGCCTAATGTAGCCTTTTAAAATACATCATAAAACAGCTGTTGCAGATGATTTAAGTATGTAAGGGTAATCCATTTTTTAATGATCAAAACATATGTGCCATCGTTTTTATTGGGTTTTTGCGATACTTTACTTAAGCATAGTTCATAAAATAACTTATTTTAACCTCGGATCTTTTTGTTCAATTAGTTTTCATAAAGTATGCCTTCACGTATCTAAAAAATATTGTTAGACCGATTAGTAAAAAGATTAATTATACATGATCAGTTTTGCCTCTAGCGCAAGATTCACGATCCTTTTTGGCACCTGGAATATAAATATGGAGACAACAAAAATAAACAGTTTCTTTTTAAAATGAATAATTTACAATACTGTAAGTGCTACCCTTTAAAAAAACTTTATACAGATAAGAAACTTTTTAGTTTTCTCTAATTCCTATTGATTCAAATAGTATTTATAAAAATAAGGTACGTTTAAATTAAATAAAAATTAATTAAACACATTAATACAAAAACAGTAAATAAGCAATTTATTAACAAAAAGACAATAAATTGTGAATGTGATATTTTCAGTTCGCACCGGTTGTCGTTTCAAAGTTATAAAGTGAAGGTTTTCAAATTTAGGACGTTTATAATTTGTATAAATTACTTGAAATAAAATTACTGCAATGCTGTCTTTTAAGTTCTGAGGTTCAGAACCAAATATAGATGGAAATTTTTTGGATTTACGGTCTGTAAGTAAATTAAAATTATTTTAATACAAGCTTTCAATTATAATGAAGTACATAATTATCCTTCATAAAATGAAGTGTTCTCAACATATTTTAAAATTATATGCATTTTTATAGTTGTATATGCTGATACATATAGCAATGAGGTAAAATATTTTTAAATTCAAAACTCGAATAAAATGAGCTAATATTTATAATTATACGTCAACCGTATAATATAACCGTCAATACGTATAATTATACGTCAAAGGTTATGGACAGAAAGGTTTGGTTAACCTTTCTGTCCATAACCTTTCTATACAATATGTTCTTACGTCGTTGCTTCAGTCAAATTCAATACACAACTTCTTATACAATCGTTCTAAGCAGCATTTCGTTGTTGTTTAGCACCTAATAGTTAATTTTCCGCGTCAAAATCTGAATCACAAATACCATTTGTATCTTTCTTCTTATGACTTGGAAGTTGAAATTTTAACAATGATGTAATGATCCCTAGCGGAGCTGGGTGTTACTGCAATTATGTTCTCGTATCATTGGAAGGATGAATCATGTCAAAGAAAAGTGACGCATTTGACACAAAATGTTCATACTTTGCACTTGCGTCATTGTTCTTCCGGAACAGCGATATCTGATTAAAGCTTTCCTTTCTTCATCAAATGGCTTCTTTTGAAAACTTTTTACTAAATTTTTCTATGCAGGTATTTTTTTCATTAGAAGGATTACTATATCAGTACTAGTTACTCTCAAGAGCATAAGACCTGTATAAGGAAGAAACAAGAGACTTAAAATTTTAAAGCGGCTTAATAAACTTCTTTTGAAGGAAAAGACTAATTGCGTGTTTAAATATGCAGTCCAATCAATGTTTAAACCAACCACAATCTCGAGAATGCATTCGACTATGTATTTTCGGAGCAACAAATACTTTATATCACTAAAATTCAGTCCTCTGTTGTTTTCAGTCACAAATGACGGTTCAATAAAATTAGAATTTTTCACGTGCCACATCAGTATGCGATCAAACTACCGACAGGTGGGGAATATATCACATTTCTTGCACATGTAGTGTGCGTTATGTTGGTCAAACCAAATTAGCTTTGAAATTCCAGTTGTAAGAACACATGCGTGTGCCAAAAATAAGAAACTCAACATATATGCCTTCGCTAAACACTTGGTAATATTCTCAGAAGTTTGATTTCAAACAGTGAAAGAGAATGTGGTCAAATCTATAAGTAGGCTGAGCATTGCTATGGAGAGAAGCTTCAAAAATTAAACCAACATGTCGACTAGTAATCATGTGACTGCTATGTGAAAAATTCACTTGTTTGGTCGATTTGGCATCATCACCTCATTTGGTAATATAACATATTTTGAAAGTGTATGTGTGTGAATGCTCATTTCTATAGAGTGGTAACAAAACTGGTGGAATCAACAAAGTCTACCACTATGTCGCGCGAATCAGTCACATGATGAATCAATGGATGGGGCTTTTCCCGTCCCGTGGACCAATCAGATGATTAACCTTTGGCTCCACCTAACATATGAAAGTATGTCACATTACTACTAGTTTTGGTCACATGATTCTGGGCTCGGTTTTCAAAAAGGTTTTCATTGCTCACTCTACATTTATATTTCCTCTATGGTTTCAGAGTTGTTGAACATCTTTGTGTCTCCCAATCTTTACACGCGTCATGGAAAGGCTTAATGAAAAAAATGAGTTTGACAACACTCTTCTAGTGTACCTTTTTTTAACTCCTCTTCCCATCTCGTGGCTTACCACTCTCTTGAGGATGTGGTGGACGTTTCTCACCACCGAAATGGTCATTGATGAATTCGTCACTAGCTTTTAATCTTCATTGGTCATATTATAAGTTTTACATTTTTACTAAGATTGAAAGATATTGCAATTAATTTCTAGCATTAATCTTTTCAGGGGCACTGGTGTGCCTAGTTTCCTATTGCTTCTAAAATGGTTAAAGTTAATGTGTATAAATATTTTATTTTTCAATGTACATTAAGACAAATGTATATAAATATTAATTATTTGGCACTTTGTCACGGTATGCTGCAGGTGCAAAAAAATAGACCCCATCTCCTCTCAGAAACCAAAAATACAAAATTTCTGTTTTGTGCAAAATACAGTTGTATTGTGATAGGTCTTTATCCTCCTTTTTCCGTAAAAATTATTTTTTGCATAATGCTCTTAATAGTTCTTTTTAAATAAAATATGAAATTATTTTCGAGTACCATAACATCCAATCAATGTTTGGACCAATCTCAATCCCTTGAGGAAATATTCTTTTTAATTTTTTTGAAACAAATTATAAACCAAAGAAACAGTCTTCGTGGTTATCGATATTTTTATCAACAAATAAAAAGATCCGCTACGAATTTGAATTTATAAACGCACCTCATTTCAGCGCAAACAAACCTACTAAAATCCGACGACACTGAAATATAGTAAAACTCACTCCCGGCATTAAGCATTTCAGCGTTAATGTTCTGAGTTGCGAGGAGAAAGTTAAATAAAAGTAAAACAAAACTGCAATTTTGCTTTTCTTTGTAAATCGCTTTATCAGTTCCGTAGCGAAATCCGAAAACCATTACTATCCATTACGTATTCTTGGAAAATAATAAGATTTGAGGGGGAAATTGAATCTTAATACGTTACGGATAAAAAAAACCACCAAACTCATTTCCGTTAGAGATTGTATCGTTAATGTGTGGGTGATGGCAAAGAGCTGCTAGTGTATATCGCGATAAATAAAAATAGTGAGAAAAATGAGCTTATTTTAGGAACCTTTGCATTCTGCTATCTGGGAAAGGGGATTAAAATCCCGCTTCTAACGAACTATTCCTCAAGTAGGTTCTAAAAAGAACCTTAAGTGTTATGTAAAAAATTCTTAAATAAAAATTTTTCATGCATAAGCAACTTATTCGTCGTCTTCCACATTTTATTAAAAAAACAATGTGAATAAATGAATGAAGATAAGCATCGAATTTGTAAAGATAACACTGGTCAACATTTTGATCTAATGGCCGGTGAATTAAACATTGCTCATTACAGCACCACAAGGGTAGATTTGTGAAACACTTCGTGTTACCCTGGTGCCCTACAGGGGTTGGATTCACGTTGTACCTCACATACATACCACAAACTCTAGACAGCCGCCCGCTTGTAACGAAGCTACACATTCATTACAGACGGACACACATACCTTACTCACGATTTGAACCAGGGACTTTTCTATCCAGACACCAGCACCCTGACCACCAGACCGAATGATCAGCTACACATATTTTATTAGATGGTTTTGTTAGGATGGGTAGAGAACGTACTCCTCATTGAAATAATTAACTTACATATACATTAAATACTACCATGAGCTTAATACAGTTATCGCGATCTCAAGCAATCGACAATCAGCTAGTGAAGCGTAATTGAAATAAGAATTTAAATTTAGTGAGTTAATACCGTAGGGAACGCACTCACCGTTACAAAAATCAAACAAAATAAAAAATCAAACGGATTATATAGCACTGTAATGGAACTCAACCATATTGTACGAGCTCGCCTTCACTTTCCTTTCTTCTACTTGAGATCCTCCGTGTAGCGTTTCCAGATTCCAAATGCATTTGTTTATCTCCTCAAACAACTTGCATTAAAGGAATTTTAAAGAGATGATTGACGCTGGATTATTATTTTAAAAGGAGTGCTGAGCCTTTGAAAGCCAGGGATCTTAGAGGCTGATATTAATTTTAAAAAGTACTTACTTTCCATAAATCTGTCAAGCCACTTAAAAGAACTGATTTAAAAGGCATGACTTCAGAAACAGCAGAGGAAAGGGGACGACGGGATCATGACTTCACGAAGCCATGATCACCGTCCATGATGATAATCACCCACATCATGAACTCATCTCTACAGGAAAGAGAGTCTCCAAATCAAATACCGAATAGTACTCTAGTTTTTCTCAAGTTATGGCGCATTTGTATCATTTTTCTATAGGTTTAGCACATCCCTGTGTGTATAAGGATCGGTTCTTTCTCCCATGTGCTACGTTACAGAATGTCTTCTTAAGGTGTCCTACCATCTCAGACACTCTTCAGATGCAGAGTGGAGAAGAAATTCATTACACTACGCTGTCGGAGTCAGATATTCAACCTGCTGGATTTAATATCTGCTCACGATAAAGAACTGAAAGTGGTGTTCTAGAATCTTTTCACTGAAAATTTTATTCACAAATGTATATATGTTATGGAACCTTGACCCTCCTGGTGGTTTATAGTCGCTTCGAAAACTGTTCTGTTGGATTCAGCCTCTGATTCAAAAACCTGTTCCAAACAGCCGCCAGTTCTGGAGAAAGGAAAATTTGTTTTTCTACTTGAATCTTAATAGGGCAGTTTTGTATTGACGAGATACATGATCCGTAGCAAAATTTACCAGGTATTGGACGATATATCTCGTCGAAACCCTTGGAGGTTAAACATTCGATTGAAAGTATTCAGTATATTAACTTTAAATTTACTTAAATCATACGAGGAAAAGGCTTCGATTCGTACACGGATGGAAAAGAAATATAAAATATTTTGGAATGGATAAAACAGGATGTTTTAGTTAAATAGATGATACATTTATCATTGTAATTTGAGATTGGGAAAAGAAAATGGTAAGAATGTAGTCGGAACAAAAAATATCTCTTAATCGTATAAATTTAGTCAGCTGTTTTCGGAAACAGTGCCATAACGCATTCGAATTTAGTACTATTGTTTTATATTGTAAATATAAATTAAGATTTCAAAATTTTGCAGAAGTGAGTGAAAAATGTAAGAAAAATATGTTAATTTTTGAATTGTACACATGTAGCTTATTTTCCGTTGCAGTTTGACAACATAATAAATTTATTCTCGTCTGATAATGAACTTTTATCGTTTCATAATACAACTTATCCTGTAATTCCAATTTAAAATGAAAGCAAAATAGGAGCAATTCATTGGCAAAAATTGGGTGTTTGTTTGGATTGAATATTTTCGATCCATTTCAAGTTTCGTGTCCGTTTTGAGTCCTGAAGCAAAATCTGTCTCTTCCTAGTTTGGTGCCTTTCTGCCCATCTGTCTGTCTGTTTGCATGTGTATGCCCGTAGTACGTCCAAACAGTTGAATATATTTTCACGAACTTTGCATACTCTGAGTACCTACATTCATATAGTGACAATTTGGTTCCGTAAATCTGTCCGTCTACCCGTTCTATGTTTGATTTTGTGTATGTGCGTTTGTACATGTATCACATCAAATTTATTCAACATATTTTAATGCAATGTTCAATATTTGATACACTATATTTAAATTCAATGAATAAATTATTTGAAATTTCTTTTCTAATATATTTATGAAAGTTTCATGCTAAAACACTGAGTAACTATATTTATATCAAACATAATTTGTTGACGGACAATTCAAACATAACTATATTTAAATCATGCATAATTTGATAGTTTTGGAATAGCTGGAAGGTATATTGAGTGTTGCAATTACTTGAATTGTTTTACCAGTGATGCTAAAAAATCAATTATTTTTCCAAAAACTATTTTTATGGAATTTAAATTCTAAAACATTTGTATTTTTAGCCTTATTTTTTTCTTTGTGAAATATAAACTATTTCCGAATATTTGGGACAGACAATATTTTGCAACGAAATGGAAACTCGTTCGTTTGTCACGTGTACTGATATTTCTGCTTTTCTTTAGCTCGGAATTAATTTCGTATTTTTAAAAACACCACAAAAATTATTTTATTTAAAGCTGCATGTAAGTTAGAATAAAGCAAATTTTAAGTGGAATTTTGCCATTGTTGAAAGAACGTTAATGTTAAAAAATATCCGAACTAGGAGTTTTGAAACATTACAAATGCTTTGTCATAGTGACAGAAGATCTAGGTGGCTTATTTTGTGAATTGAAGCTATATATTAAACAACTTATATGAGGAAAGTTTATTTTAAACACTGATCTTCTTTAGAAGAAAGGCTCTCAAACCTATTTACTATTTAAGAAAATGATAATAGGTTACCTTCAATTCCGGATTGCATTCAAACTTAAAACAAGTTCTTTTTTATTGCACGTACCACAAAATGGAATTTTCAACATAAAACATAAGCTTTTAAGACAGACAGTGATAAATATCTAATCAAATAAATTTGTCATCTTTCCGTTAATGATAGCGAAATTTGAAAAGAGTGCCACAAATCAAAAAATATTGTCAGGTAAATCATGAGTGCGAGAGTATTCGCCATAGATGCGTCATTTTTACGAATTGAGTTGAGCAATTTTACAGGAAAAGAACTTAAGAAAGGAATTCCTTATCCTCCCTGAAAATCGTCTTTATAGTTACCTTGGTATTTGTTACCTTTCGTCAGTGTGTACCTTTAGCAGGGGTGCATATACGTATGTGAAATGTGTTACATGGATGGATATGTAGGTATGGGATTTGTGTCCAAAGTAGGTTGTAGAAATAATAAAAATGTCGAAAAGTGTTAAAAAATATTTTACTCACGCTCAAATGATTTGACATTTTTCTACGAAAGAGGAAAGTGATTATTTTCTGGTCTCAATCCAATTCAACCCGAGTGAAGTCGGGTAAATTTGCCAGTACATAATAAATATGAAAAACGAGCAATTTTATTTTTGACTTTATAACAACCAATAATTAAATTGAATGTAATTGAAGCCATAGCCATTCGAAATGTTGTGTGCCATCTAATTTAATTTATTATTAACTGAACTTGAAATGCCCTATTGTGAAAATGCGCTATTATCTAAATGTCTTATCATTTTACTATTTTTTCTGTTTTAATAATACATAGATTTAGGAAAAAAATGTGATCTTGTAACATAGAAAGGAGTTGTTTGATAGCACTTGAACATATTCATGAACTTCTATTCATGAATCCCAAGAGAGACGGTATTATATGATGCTGTTAACCTTGTGTTTGGCTCAACTTGGCCAAAAATGTCTCTAGAGTCATATAACTCTACCAAAGATCCTATAGAGACACGATACCTACGTGTTTTTAAATTAAATAATGCAGTACCAACACTTCAAGTAGTATTTCCATGACATAAGAATCAAGAATATGCTAAAACATTTAGCTGGGCTTTTACTTAAAATCGCATAATGGGGCATCTTTACCAAAGTGTTAAAAAAGACTCGGTATTCCGTAAGAGTCGATGGAGGAAATTATCATACGACAGCTCCGTCTCAGATGTCGAAAAATAAATTGAGCTACAGCGTCTTCAAGATAATGTGACAGAAATTCGTGAGGCAGCAATTTAAATCGGAGAATACGTATTTTTTGAAAGATATATGGCTAGTCACTTTTATATTCAGTTTTAATGCAACGTTATTCTGTCGCATAAATTCTGCAGCTGCCCAACGATGGTGTTTTTAAATCAAAGCTATTCCCGCATTGAAACGAGATTCTGCGAGAATAAATCATGTTTAGATTCTCGCTTTCTGACAGAATTCTTCAAACTATACTCAAGGGACTTTCACTTTATGTTGGTGCATGTACAACACGGTGCACTATTTTCCATTCCCCTCACGTGTATTGCGCCGCCCTACACAATCATCTAACACTATGCAACAGACGGCTGGAATAGCATACGCAACACCTAAGCATGACCAGTGGGAAACGGAACATGAGGAATATCGGATAGTAATTGAGGCGTTGGCACATATGGAAAAGCATGTAAGTAACAAAAATCCAAAATTAGTTTTTTGGTGGATAAGATAGTAAGAACGAATGCCAGTGTCATGGTAAAGCCAGTAAGTCGCTAGAAGAAATAGTTTAGTTTCTTCAGCTCTTTTAGTTTATACAAATATAATTTTTTTTAACAGGCTCACAAACGATTTTTGCTTGTCCTTTAAAATTTGGTTTTGTGACTTAAATGCTTTTCCATGTCAACGCCTGAATTGTAGCAATGATATTCAGGACTAGTGGGAACAAGTGGAGAAATTGAAGGGACATTTTCCATTGCAGGCACACAACCCTTGAACCAAATTGCATCGCTCGTATTTATTTGGCTCCGGATTTGTTTCTGAATTGTTAAAACTCGAGTTTTGTTTATAATTCCTTGGATCTTTTCCCTTCGGTGCTTATCCTGGATCTTCTCTAATATTCCGTTGTGTTGCTCCAGTACAACGTAAATTTAACTACCTACCTACCATTTATAATTTACTTTTTCTAATGCCTTCGGTGCCTTTTTTAATGTCTTCGACCTTCGGTGGAACAATGGTTGAATTGGCGGATATTTGTGAGAGCTTACCCAATTTGGAATCCACCGCTGTAGGCCTCCTAACAGGGACAATTACCAACATTTATGGGCTTACAATCCATGATTGGAGCATGGGATCAATTGGGGGCAGACAAACTTTATAGCCACTGTATCAAGTAGCCAGCTTTTACAATTGAATAAGGTCGTGCCGTATTACTGCTTATGTAGATATACTTAAACGTGTAGGAAGTAACATATTTTAAATATATAACATTTTCAATCAAATTGTTTTGCAGTGGATGATCGAACAGTGGCATTGTCGGTCCACTCACCGTAACAAGTAGTTCGTTCTTAAGCTCCTCAAATGGTTGTGGCCATGGTAAGAAGGAAGATATTTTTGCAGGATGTCTACGGGGCTGAGGTAAACTTCCCGTTACAACAAGTAGATCATCTCCAAACTCATATGATGGGAGTGGGGTCATGGCAAAAAGGAAGATATTCCCGCATGATATCTACGGGGTCGAAGGAATTATTGAAGAGAGCCTGGAGAAGTATTCGAGGAATGGGTGTAATTATCATGATCTAATCTATTTTGCAATGGAGAAAATGACAGTAATATTCAATTGAGAGGTTTGAAAATGGAGTGTGAGAAAGAAGTAATACAGGTAGGAAATATATATAATAATGAAGAATTTAAGCTGCATAAATAGAAAAATGTTTTAGCATAACATATTATATAGTATATATGCTACCGTGAAAGACCGAAATTAGAGAATGTCAATATTCTCCGGTGAATGTCGACACACATACCAAATACTTCGGTGAAAGACCGAATATTTGGTTATATTCTTATACATTCGGACCATCGCCGATGTATGTCGATAAACTCTGGTGGGGGTCGAAACGAGAAGACGAGAAGGCGGAGAGGCCAGAGGCCTCTCCGCATTCAGTTTAAGTTGTTGCAATAAATATGATTGTATAACGTTAATCACATAATTTATGTATAAGTTTATCATTGGTAGTATTTTCTTTTCTCATTTAGAATGTACTGTTAGTTTTAGGTTCAACAGTTTATTTACATGTGTTGTTACTTAAGCTTTCTCCTATTTTGACATATATCATAATATGTTTTAATAATAAAGTATGATTTAAAAAGTTACATTTGTGTCTTAACGTAACAAAAATATTTTCATTCAACATTCAACATTCACCATCAGTGCATGCTGAATGTCGACATTTGCTGGTGTAAGTGAGAAATAATGATATATATATATATATATATATATATATATATATATATATATATATATATATATATATATATATATATATATATATATATATATAATAATTTTAATAGTGTTCACCTTTCAAAGAGATTACAATGTGATATGTATTTCTCAGTCATGAAAACAAGCATTTATTAAAAAGCGTAAGCATTACGTTTAAAAAAGTTATATAGATGTGGGTATTTAGTCATTATGTGTATTGTTGGGTAATGAAAATAGAATATACAATACGGAAAACTCGTGAAGTTTAGAGAGTTAAACAAGCATATGAAAGTTTCTGAAAAAGTCAATATCTCGAAAACCGGGTCGCAAACAACTAAAAAGTTCCAAAATGATCTGTAATTTTCTCCTAGTGACCTATATAATAGTAAAAAGATATGCTATATATAGAAGATATATTTTGTCCCACAGCTGTTATCCAAACGGAATATGGTAAATATTATATGCTCTCTTCGTAAAAGTTATAATGTTACTGAAAGAGATATATTTATCCTGAAATATATAAACGGGAAATGAATACAGTTTTTGAGATATCCTCAAAACAGCTGGAACAATATAATTTTGAATTAACGACTGACTTGAAATATCTTATTAATCTCATCAAAACAATTCAACGAATTCGTAGACTACGAGATTTAAGTATTTCTCTATACCACACTACACTAATTGATCGGTCTTTCTTATAAACTGGTACTAGAAGAAACAATTTAAGCACTTTCTGAATATACTACTGAAAGTTTACAGGCATAATATTACGACCATTTATAGAACAAATTTACTGTATTTCTTTCAGGTCCAACTCTTTGCAGCAATAAGTGCCTAACTGTACTTGCAAAAAATTGTATGTATAACTGATACGGTTGCATATGGAGAATCGTAGTTCCTCTGATGTTACATAATTTAACAACCTTTTGATAGTTACTCAAAATTGAAATGTTGCTCATCTTCAATTTATATAATGAATTAATTTTTTGCATTAAATATAGGTCTTACAACAATTAAATAACACGATAGATGGTTACTGTGATTTCCCTTTATACTATTTTACAAAATATCAATATTAATATGGAATATTTTAACGATATTAATGGGATCTACTATTGAATGATCAAATTAATCAAATTAATGAATTTATGAGCAACTAATTTAATTGTTATTCTACTATTAAGGTTGTTCAGGTATGAAAAGTATTTTTAAAACGAAATTAAATAAGAATACATGAATCAGCTTGTTGAAATTTCAACGTACCTATTTGCTTAATAACGCTTGCTCTGCTTTTGTACTTTTAACATATATTTATTTTATGAATGAGTTTCCTCTAAAAATATGTGGAATCCGTACCTGGTCTGTGGGTAAGTTAAACCTATTCAGAGCACCGTATCTGGCCAGTGGACCAGGAAAACCCGTCCGGAGAGAATTATCTAGCCGGCGAACCTAGAAAACGTTTTCAGAGGGCCGTATCTGGTTAAGACTGTAAGGCCGTAACTGATCTGCTGACCTGCGTTAAATCTTTACAGTATAACTGATACAGTAGCATTACGGAGAATAGTAACTTCTCTGATGTTACATAATTTTTAACAACCTATTGATAGTGACTCAAAATTGAAATGCTGTTCATTTTGTCGACTCCAACAGAACAACAGCTACTTCTCAAATAGCTAAAAAACCAAGCAATTTAATCGAACCCGTACTTGTCAGGAACAGTGTTGAATTCCGGGAAAATAATCTCCATCACAGATACTTAAGGCATTGTTTAAGGATATAAATAGGTTAGGAAATATACGTATATAAAATGGAGCTGTTGCAAGTTAAGGGCTAAGAAAACATTTTCACCGAAACTTATCTTATCCCTGTGTAAAATGTAAACCCGAATTTAAGGTGTCTGGACCAAAGCCAAACATTAATCTAAGAGCGTAAATGGTTTCAATGTATTAACTTTAATTCTGTGAGCTTACATAATACCGCTTTTGTAGGGGGTGCAAACTTTCAAACGTCTTTCCTCTTGATACTCTTTAAATTCCATTCAGTTTACTTTTACGGATGTATTTTTATATTTTATAGTTTTCAAAGAAAATTATAATTTTGCATCGTTATTGAAATCGATCCTTTGAATCTGTATTTTGAAGTTAGAAAACCTTTAACTAGTGATGGATGGTTTATGTAGTTAAATTTGTTTTTAAGAAGAAATGTAATTACGATGGAAATGTATTACAATAAAAAAATTACTGAACATACAGTTAATGGTTTGTTTTATCACTCTACTCTAGTTTTGTGCCATGCGATGCCTAATTAGAACGGTAATTACTACTAACTCTTTAACTACAATAAAAATCTCAATTAGTTTTTCCTCTTATAAAGTCGTCATTTTTTATTACCTCTTAAACATAAAAGGTTTAATTAGAACTTTCCAAAACGCCAAAGAGGACATTCAATTACATAAACATGTGCGACTAGTAGAAGGATGAATTAAAAGCATAACGTTTAAATAAAAAGGATGAATGAAAAACATAACACTTAAATAAGAAGGATGAATGAAAAGCAACATAACACACGCACTTAAATATTAAAGATGAATAAAACGCATAAAACTTAAATATTAAAGATGAATAAAACGCATAAAACTTAAATAACAAAATATGATATTTAAAGGTAAAATAACAAAAACCCTGCAATATACGTATATATGTAAAGAAATGGAATATTACAACAAATACTGACAATTTGACAATTTCTTTTGATTTTTAAATTTTTTTTCTGATAAGTACATAGCAGAAATTTAATTTGTCTAACTCAATTTAGGAATGTTATGGAGCTTAACTTACCTAGATCGTTCGCTGGTGTGTTTTCGACATCAAGCTGATTTTTTGGTGTAAATAAGTTTCTTTCATTAAAAAGTTACCTCAAAAGTAGCAAAGCAGATTTATAACCGCAATTAGTTCAACAGTATTTCTTTCTTTATTTTTTTTTTATTTATTTTGACTACTCTGACATCTCCTTTGAAAGGAAAAAAATATGTCAGTTTTTACTTAAGTGTTACAAGTCAGTTTAAGTGTCCAAGTTTGTATGGATTGCAATTGTTATTTCAATCACAAGGTTATACACAGGCTTTATTAGATCCTATCATACACTGACGCGATGATTCGCAGAAACGATTCAATTCTTGAAGAAACTGTCAAGATGTTGCGAGAACTACCCGAAAATGAATCTGGTGAGCAGTGAGCTCTTCCATTCCGATAAAAAAAGATTATGTGAATATAAATCAGAAGAATCTGAAAACATTGACACATACCATACTGAACCTAGAATAATTTAAATCTACAATTCTTGATGGCACAAAATGGAAAATGTATAATGCGTGACTGATCAATTTGCTATACGTAATTGAGTCAAGAAAAACTTCAATGAGTCCTTCATAATTTGAGGGGTCGATGAATAAAAACACCAAAATTATAGATCAGAGTCAGACTTGAAAACATATCTCAAAAGAAGGAAATGTGAAATTAAAAAGTGATTTTAGTTTTTAGCCAACACACAAAACGTGTTGTTCATTCAAGTAAATGATGCACACAAAATCTATCAAAATATTTTATTGTAGAGATAAAGAACACATTTTCTTTGTTCTAAATTTCAAAGTTTTCTATTCCACCCGTTTAACAATAGATTTACTGTGATTTTATATAGAGTATATAATCATATTCTTAGGAAATATTGTAAAACAAGTTATAAGTTAACTCAAATTAAACAATTAATGGTACCATTTATAGATATTATATCTATTTCACTCGATTTATTTACTGATTTCGAAACTACACCCTTTGACGTTTTAGGGTAAAGGGAATGCAGGCTCTTGTAGTGATAAACAGTGGATAACAAAATAAATACGACTCTGAATGAAGTAATGTATCAAAATCATGATCCTCATCAATTTAAATTTTATTTTATTTTTAATTTTCGAAAATATTTATTTCAAGAAGGGTTTCCATTTAGTTTAGAAAATGTTTAAATTTCAAAAATATACATTACTTAACTTCCGAGATAAGAATTATCCAACTAGTAGGAAAAATAGTTTTTTCGTAGCCACGAGAATATAAACATTAAAGACACAAGAATATAAACATTAGAATTTCACTAAATGATTGTACATAATTTAAATGCAATACATAAATTAAGGTGATTAATTTTAGTGGTACACTGTCATAAATCTTCTTGACTAACATAATAAAATTTTATTTTTCAAAAGGTTATTTCCTAAAAACGACACACTATTTAAGCCTATGAAACGTCATTGTCGGAATCTTCATTAACCCATACTTTAAATAAATTGCTCAATTTTAGTTTCATACTGTTAACAGCCTTTTAGCGTAATTGAAATTCATATTGCTTAGATAACCAGAAGTTTCTATTTTATTCTGTGTTATATAAGTGAACGACGAATGACATCAACATCTATCAATGCATGAAGTTTACTCATTAATAATTATTCTTAAGCATTATCAAGTAGTGAATTTATCCAAGCTGATCCTTAATAAAGTAACTAGTCTGAAAAATATTTTGATGTTGGGACAATATTTTTAGTTATATATAATTCACATTGACGAGTAATGTAACGAAACTTCCAAAAGGCAAAACTGAATATCGATCCATTAAAACCCATACATTACAGAAACTGTTTAACTTTTATGTTTACTGTTATCAATCTTTTTATGTAATGAACATTAATATTACTTAGCTAGATAACTATAAGTTTCTACTTTATTCTGAGCTATAAAATGAATGACAAATGGCATCATATTTATACCAAAAAAGATATATAATATTTACTCATTAATAATTAATTTCCATTAATAAGTTTGCTATTAATTTTTACACATTAAAATGAAGTGAACTCATCCGAGTGGATCTTTAACAAACTAACTACTCTGACAAAACATTTTGAAGTTGGGACAAACCCTTCTGCACATAACTCACACTGACAAGCTACGTATCGAAACTTCGAGAAAGCAAAACCGAATGTTGATCCAGATTAAAATCAAGCAATTAATTATCTTTCGAAGCGAAAGTTGATTCTATTTGCCTTTGGAATCGGCCCCATAATCTTAGAAAATCTGAAAGCCTCCAGACGACGGACACCATCCTACGTCATTTGTTCAAACAGAGGATAACTCTGGCCGATGTCACGATGTTGACAGTTGGGATAATCAAGTTTAAGTTTGGTATTTCCTGCCTTTCTGGCGAGGCAAATTTTCCGCCCTTTCGACCTTAAAAAGAGACAGAGAGACACGTGACCTAGTTGAAAATAAATGATGTCATTCAATCCTTCCCTTTTGTTGAATGGAAGATATCTGGTCTGCTAGACGTCCATTTTGTTCAAGAAGCATAATTGACTCCGGGTGGATTCTCCGGATAAAAGGAGAGAGGCTTTAAGTTACAAAGTCAATTGAAATGCGTCTTTAGAATGTTAATTTGCTCTTTCCATACTTGCGGAGAATGCAGATTCGGCTGAAATTCCCCGTTGGAACTGAGAAGCGTTCATGTGAAATCCATCTAGGGAAAATGAAAAACGGCATTCCGCTTTCGGTGGTGGAGGTCAGATATCGATGGCTGAAATGAAATGCGAAAACGCAATCATAACTAGAGTTTGTATTTCATGCAGTGACACATGTGCATATGCTAATACGTAATTGAATTTTGCTACTTTTCGTTCGTGAAATGAACCAACATTTTACTTTTATTTCATAAGATTGCCTTAAAGGTTTATTTTTTATCAGTTTTGAAAAATAGCTTTCTGTATGAAATACTTTGACTCGCTACTGTCAAAAAGCATAAACATATCCATGGTTTTTGAGAGACTATTAATGTTTTGTGAATCATTAAGAAGGAGCTTTTACTTATTCCGATAGATGGCGGATGATTTTTTTGTAGTTACTTGAAGCCAGCATATGGAACGAAAATGTGAAAACCTATTTTAACAAATTACATATTGCTATTGCATAACTATAATTTGTTTTTCATGCGGCATCAAATGTACATATGATATTAGATAATTGAATTTTGCTGTTTTTCGTTCAACCAATTCATTGAGCCAATATTTTACTTTTATAGCTATACTTTTTATTTATTTATTTTTATTTTACTCAACTAGAGTTTGTATTTTATGCAGAAACATACATCTGCATATGCTAATATGTAATTGAATTTTGTTATTTTCATTGAACCAATATTTTACTTTTATTTCACAAGGCAGACTTTAAGATAAATTCAGAAACTCAAACAGATCTTCGCTTAATTTTATCAATTCTAAAACAGATTTCTGTATGCAATACTTGAATTCGCAATGTCAAGAAGGATATGCATCCTTTTTCATGCATACATTTTAAGAGTCTATCTAGTTTTGTGAAACATTGATAAGGCTTTTGATAATTCCTAAAGATCAGCGATTTTCAATATGTTTTATATCAACACAGAAACTAATTACGAAAGTTCGCAGGGTCACCAAAAACTATATTGTATTTTGTAGGTCTGGGGAAAACCTGTATAATTTTGATTGATGTACAGAAATATTAATAGTAATTACCTACCCCCTTTTGATCCAAGGTGACTTTAAAAATAAGATTTTTGTCACAATTTATTTATGATGTACTCTGTAATAAAAAAGTATACTAAAATTATTTATCGCGTATTATAGTTAGTTACAAGCATTACTTGATATTATTTGTGAAAAGTTCAAAACTAATATCTTGAAATGAAATAAATCTCTCAAAATATAAGCCTTTTAAGTATTTGTATGGCACACCAGTGTGCCGCGGCACACCGGAAAAAAATCGCTGCTATAATGGATCATAACTTACTTTACAAATTCCAACTTTACTTAATGTCACAATATAGAATGAAAAAAAAATTACAATTTTTTAATACATAAGGTTTTTCGCATTCGATTCATTCGATGCATTCGATTGCTTCACAATAAATGAACATTAGAATTTCGATGCAAAGTAATAATTAAATGCAAATATTTATGCACACGATGTATTTTTTAAATTTATGTAATAGCTCATTCAGAAGTGTATTATAATAATATTGTAATTATATAACTAATTATAGCTGAATGATTTCAATTAAAGGTATAATATATTTAAATGCATAAGATTATATTTATTATAACAATAGTCTAAATATAAGAGATCATTAATATAGAAAATCTATTATGACAACAAATCTACGAATATATTCCACAATTTGAATAAATCTATAGCTTCAATAAAGGACGGATGATATTAACATAACATACATAACTGTTTGTAAATGCTAACAATAGTGATTCCAAACTATAGTAATGCTCACTCATGTGTATAACGTTGTTAAAATATTTTAATGAATCTAACTGGACATAATAGTATAGTGAATGACTGCCATCACAAGTATTGGCATAGCAACAGCCATTAACACTAGAAAGACAGGAAGTTGCCACATACCAAGAAAGACGGAAGGGACCCGTTTGGCCAATAGACTTGGAAATATAAATAGACTGAGCATTGCTATTGAGAGAAGCTAAAAAAAGTATGTCAATATGTCGATTAGTAGTTACGCGACTGCTCTGGGAAAAATTGACTTGGTTGGTCGATTTGACATGCTATAGCCAAGTTTGGCAATTGACATCTTATGACTGAGTAAGTGTTCAAATGCGCATTTCAATAGGGGTAGATAGGTAGGTATTTAATTAACGTCGCACTGCAGCAACACAACGGGCTATTGGCGACGGTCCGGGATGAAACCCGAAGGGAAAGATCCGAGGACAACATCACTTAATTTTGAATCACAGTCAGATGACGAGATACACCTGAGCTGGCACTCCACTCTCCAAACTTCCAAACAACACCAACATGAGGATATTTGAGGCCATGACATATTTAACGTGCATCAGCCCCCTTTGTACAAGACGGGCTTTGGTTGGATTCGAACTCGCAACCCTCCGGTTGCTAATCCGTTGCTCTTCCAACCGGGCAACCGTATTTCTATAGAGAGGTCCCGCATTTCTATAGAGAGGCTACAAAACTGGTGAAATCACCGAAGTCTACTACTATGTCGCGTGGACCAATCAGGTGATGGATCAATGAATGGGAGTTTTCTCCAGTCCTGGGACCAATCAGATCGAGAATGTTCGTTTCCACCCTGCAGCAGAAAGCAATCTGAAGGTCAAGTTGCTGCTAACTTTGGTCACATGAACCTGGCAACAAATAATATACCATTGATCACTCTACTTTTATATTTTCTAGGGCACTTTCTTATAGGCTGCTGGATAAAATTAGATGGATTATTTTAGGTAACATATGTGATAGATTATTATTCAAATTTGAAATGTATATTACATTAACCTGTTTTTTATACTTAATTTTAGTTTTTACATTCGTTGAAGCAATCAGTAAATTTTACTTCTCTGGAAGCTCAGACAGGCTTTTTGCAATTCGGGCAACTCTGTTTTATGTTCTTTCGCTTACAAGATCTTCATACTGTGAATGTTGATCTTTTCTGTTGATCTCCGACTGTCTGTGACGCAACCTTTGTGTTAATTGCATTATTATATCTAGGTGTCAGGTATTGAGTACGAAGCTCTTCAGATAGAATTTAATACTGCTAAGTATCTAGTTCCCCTTCACTTTTACATAAAAACCAAGCATTCACAGTACATGTATATAAAACATTGCAAAAATACATGCATAAACCAAACGACGATTTCTTTTTCTGGATTTGATATTATATATGCAAATATTTGATCTACAATGTCGACGCCATACTTTGTATAGTTATCTTCAGATCTCTATCGGATTTTTGTTGCATCCATGCCCACGACTTTGTAAGTTATTGGTACATGAGTATGACTGAAATTTAGCTTTAGCTTTTTCATTATTAGAGCTGCTACTTTTCCCATTTTGATTAGATGGAAAAGGCTCTTCATTTGCAGAATAACTACTTTCACTATTTCCCGAAACTACTTCATCCAATATTTGCGATCCTTTCAAAATCTCTTCGGGAGTGAGACCGTGTCTTCGAGCTATTTCCTCTATTCCATTTCATAACATAAACTAACGTATGTCATATTCAATGCGTCTAGTCATAAAGGTATGAGACATTCTAAACGCTCAGAAAAATAATTACTAGTCAGACTACAGTCTGGTGCCAAAACACTGAATTCACAGCTGACAGACAAAACGGTTGTTAACATGAGAACCGAAAAAAATCAAAGTACTTTGCATATCCTTGCTAGGTGATAACAGCCCCCTAACGGGAGAAATTTCATGTTAGCATTCGAAATACCACAAGGGTCCTTTGGCCACTCTCGTCTTTCTAGTTATCATGTCCTATACACCCGGTTCTATGGCCCCAGACAGGACAAATTAATTAGTCATAAAATATCAGCATTTCAATTAATTGGTAAGGGAGTTGGAAAAGAACACAAGGGCCACATATTTCCTGTCAGTCGTTTTAGTGTCAATGTCGTGAAATGTTTAGTATGTGATATAAATATTCACTGGTCATGAAAAGTATATTCGTAACATAAATGGAAGAAAGAGTAAGAATGTTTACTTTATTCGAATGTGACCCGTTTTAAAATGTATTAGTAGTTTAAAATTGTGTGGATTAGTCGTCACTTTATTTAGTTCTGTACTATGGTAAAATAAATTGTTTGCAGCAAGTCTTATTTATTTCTGAGGTTTTTTAAATATTGACGTAACTGCTTTATTGACTGTCTATTTTGGAATATTCTTTCTAACAATGAAAGAAACGAAACAAATGCGAAAAAAAACCATAAAAAGTAAAGAAAGAAACATTGCGAGATTTCTCGTTTCCTTACGTAAGCTTCTACTAAGAACATGTATTATTACATTCGGGAATTACGAATAATATCTACTTTTAGCACCTATTCTACTCAATGATGTATATGGGTTTCAATAATCATAAAACCACAATAGATGAAAAATACGTGCTACATAAAACTTCTTGTTGGAATGTGATTTTTTAAAATTTCATTGATTGAATAATGAACACAACGAAGAAGTAATTAATGTTAAACAAGGATCGGGTTTTGTTATGACTATAAGATTCGAATATATCTTACTTTTATCAAATTATATATCATGTTATTTAACCGAGGAGAGATTTATTAAGACTATTTGTCTTATGATTCACTTCATTATATTTGAGCATCGCTATATTGCAGAAATTTCTAATGGGTATGCAAAAATTATTTAAGACAGCTATTTCGTATCAAACCGTTATTTATTCTAACCAATTCAAATTTCAAACGTTTAAATATAGAATTTACCTAAAATTTACAAACGTGAATTTATTATTTACATAATTATGAAAAATTCTTAGAAATGTTAGATGTAAAAGGGTTCAAAATGTAGAATTATTTGTTATGTATATATAGCTCTCTAATAGTTTTCTATTAATAAAATTGAATCTTTAAATAACTTGTATTTGCAAAAAAATAATATTGAATTTTATAATTTATATAGATACAATTACACATTACCATAAAAATTTTTCCCTCAAAAATGGTTTATTTTACAATTGTCTAGAAGATAAATTCATCCCATATTCTGTATAAAACTCAAATTTTTACCTAAATGTGTCTGGTTATTTATGTATCTGAAGTATGTACCTCAACTCCGACTTTATTTAATACGTAGATTAATTCGCCTTGGGCGAACTAAATTGTCGGTTGCATTGCAGTTAGAAAATTCCTGAAAAATATTTACCGAAAGATAAATAAAAAAACGCATTTTAATTCATTTCATCAAGAAAATGTGTTTACAAAAAAAGAGAACAAAGTTCGTAATATGAGCAGTTTCTTTTTGCTCAAACAACCATCAAAATCACTTTTCATCCAGCATTTTAGCATACGCTTTTGAACAGTGTACTAGTTCCGGGTTTTTTTAACAAATCAGAATGGTTGATGCATCTGCAAGTTTCTCAACATTTTCTTTCGTTGTTACGCAAGCATTAATGCTTCATTTAAAAATAGGTAATATATTTTAGGACATATTAAAAAATACATGCGAAAAATGTGTTATCTAAATTTATAAATAATGCATATTTTAGTTATTCTCTTCATTACGTAACATTGAAATAAATCACTGTGCACCTATCAGGACCAATGCGATTAACAGAGATAAAGTATAGATAACTGCAATAATTTTTAATACTTTTTTGGAATTTTTCATATGAGTAAGTGTTAATACTGATGCAGAATGTATCAAAATGACGTTTTTTCAATCCGTACTCACGAGAATCAATTCCAAATGTTGGCCGGAGTAGCACGGTCGGAAGTGTAGCGTATTAGCAACCGGGAGAGTACGAGTTCGAAACTATCCAAGCAAAGACCGTGGTGTACACGGGGGCTCGTGCACTTTAAATCTGCTCATCTGACCGTGGTTCAACGTTACGTGGTGTTGTCCTTGATCTTTCCCTTCGGGTTTGATCCCGGATTTTCGCCAATATCCCGTTGTGCTGCTCCAGTGCAACGTTAATTAAAATACCTACTTTGAAATATGCCGTAGCCTCAAATGTCCTCTCGTTGGTGTGGTGTGGAAGTTTGGAGAGTGGGGTGGCAGATCAGGTATGACCTCATCATCTGATCGTGGTTCAAAATTACGAGGTGTCTTCGAATCTTTTTATTCGGGACTGATCTCGGACCGACGATAATAGCCCCGTTGATCGTTCCAGTGAGACCTAAATTCAATTGCCTCACCTTAGAAATTCCAAATGAGTGTCTTTTTATCTGTTATTGAATGTTAATATTTTTATTATATTTTTGAATGTATCCCACTCTAAAAAAACATGATATTTGCAAGGTAATTACACTGAAATGCCAAAAGTCATGGGAAAGCAATAAGCAAATATACAGATGGCAGTAGCATCGCGTAAGAAATGTATAAATGAGCAGTGCATTGTCAGGGTTTCATTTGTACTCAAGTGATTCATGTGAAATGTTTTCTGACGTGATTATGGCCGCACGACGGGAATTAACAGAATTTGAACGCGGAATGCTAGTTGGAGCTAGACGCATGGGACATTCCATTTCGGAAATTGTTAGGGGATTCAACATTCTTCGATCCACAGTGTCAAGAGTGTGCCGAGAAAATATAATTTCAGGCATTACCTCCCACCATGGACAACACAGTGGCCGACCGCGTCTACTTAATGACCGAGACCAGCGACGTGTGCGTAGAGTAGTCAGTGTTAACAGACAAGCAACACTGCGTCAAATAACAGCAACAATCAAAGTGGAACGTACGACAGACGTGTCCATGAGGACAGTGCAGCGAAATTTGGCGTTGATGGGATATGGCAGCAGAAGATCGACTCGAGTGCCCTTACTAATAACACGCCATTGACTGCAGCGCTTAGACCCTAGACGACTGGAAAACGTTGCTTGGTCAGATGAGTCACGATTCCAGTTGTTAAGAGCTGATGGGAGGGTTCGAGTGTGGCGCAGACCTCACGAGGCCATGGACCCAAGTTGTCAACAAGGCACTGTGCAAGCTGGTGGTGGCTCCATAATGGTGTGGACTGTTTTCACATGGCATGGACTGGGTCCTCTGGTCAAACTGAACCAATCATTGACAGGAAATGGTTATGTTCAGCTGCTTGGAGACCATTTGCAGCCATTCACGGACTTCATGTACCCAACCAACGATGGAATTTTCCAGGATGACAATATGTCATGTCACCGGGCCAAAATCGTTCACGATTGGTTTGAGGAACATTATGGACAATTCCAGCAAATGATTTGGCCACCTAGATCGCCATACATGAATCCCATCGAATATATATGGGACATAATTGGACGGTCAGTTCCTGCACAAAATCCTGCACCGGCAACACTTTCGCAATTATAGACGGCTGTAGAGGCAGCATGGCTGAATATTTCTTCAGGAGACTTCCGGCGACTTGTTGAGTCAATGCCACGTCGAGTTGCTACACTTCGCCGGGCAAAAGGAGCTCCCACACGATATTAGGAGGTATCCCATGACTTTTGGCACTAGTGTATAGTTTCAGGAATCAATATCTGTTAGACTATTATTTTAAAGTCGTTTAGCGTTAGATATTCCCATGCCAAATAGTCTCGCATATAAAAAGTATACAAATAAAATTAGGTGGCAGATAATTATGAAAATTACCGCTTGCCATTTTAGGATACACTCTCAATATCCTAATATTCGATCGAAAGCTTTCTACTTTAACTTACTTCGCTGTTCCTTTGCTATGAGTCTTCATTTATAATTACGTTCTGATACCAAAGGCTTAGTATTTTTTGCTTTCACTAATTGGGGACAATGATAATCCCTTACCTATTTGGAACATAAAGCACAGTTTAGGTATTTGCCTTTAGATAAAAGCATTCCTAAGAGAAAGATTGATCGAGAGAGAAAAGTTGGAGAAAGAAAAATTGTTCACTTAAATTATGTCGCTCACTAGTTCCATTTACTTCTTATTTTATTTTAGCGTATTTCTTCTATTAAAAAAGAAATCAAAGTAAAACCAAGTTCCCTTACGAAGCATCCAATTCTAAAAAATTGTGTTCATTGCAGGGTAATTAAAGTTTCAGGAATCAATATCTGTTAGAATATTATTTTAGTGCAGTTTAACGTTAGATATTCCCATGCCAAATAGTATCGCATATAAAATGCATGCAAATAAATTAATTATTTCTTCATTTAGATATTTAAAGTGAATTACCATAGTTACGATATTTTTGCTTACATAAATGCCCATTATTTGCTGCTTTGTCAAATAGGCATTAAATTAATAATAAAACAAATGCTTATTTCCAATTCAGTTATGAAAAAAGTAGTGAATATTTAAAACTAAGGAATGTAAGAAAGTAATTAGGTATTAAATATTTTATAGTGTATTTATTTTATTAATCTTTAATAGTTTCGCCACATTTCTTTTCAAATAATTTCTCTCCGAAGCACTAGACCATGCAGCTATTTGCAGTCTTTTTTAAAATTTAGTTGTCTGGCAAGTAAAATGAATTTTTTTTTCTGTTCAAAATCATTAATTCAGATGGGATTCTCTAGTATTTATATACGTTAATACATAATAATTTATAAATGACCTTAGTAATTAAATTGAGAAGCTTGATAATTAAGATGATATCCGTAATTTAAGGAAATTGATGAAAAACCAAGAAACACTAACTGTTGCATTTCTTTATTGACTGTACCTATATTAATTGCAAGCTATATTGACTGTCTATTTTTAATTTACTAAGCTTTATTTTACTGCTTTGTAAATTTTACGAGAAAAACCTGGCAGTTCACAGCTTGTAAAACTAGACAAAATATTAGATCACGATACCTAAAGTAAACAAAACTTATTGGTCATTCTGTATTACTTTTTGGAAGTGACACAGTAAAAATGTAAATTGATGAAAAGTAATCTTACTAAATGCAAGTAAGTTCAATCGGGAATATTTCAAATTATTATGAATAAACAATTAGTTTCTTTGTTAAAGTATTTTCTGATTATAAGAGCAAGGTAAATGTGCAGCAATGAATTACTTAATATTGGTACATTTAGTATTCTCTTTAATGAAAGGAACATTAAAAATAAAATTATTTATAATTATTTACAAAGTAAGACATAACCATATTTCGAAGACATTTTTAATGAAACGTGTGAAATATCAACACCATAATATCTTTTTCTTAATGCTTAGTACGCATGCAAGTATTGTATTTAATTGTACACAATAATTTACATTATACATGTAACTTAAAAATTAGCGATATAGTGAGTATACATTTAATAAATAAAAAAATATTTCTGTGTTTACTTTACCAATCTTAATTTTATTTTGCCTCTCTTGATTTCCAAATTTCATTGCTTGTGTGAAACTAAATGTAAAAAGCACTGGGTTATAAAAATTGAAAAATGTATACCTAAGAAAATTGAAAATAATGAAAATATTGGGAACACTGCATGTGTATGCATTCTGTATTTGTGTAAATACTACACTTTAAATATTTGTGAATCCCCGAATACTGCGATATATTCTCAGTCTGGTGAAAAAGGCCAAAATTCACACAAAAAGAAATTTTTTCAAAAGTAATATTAAATGTAAAAGGAGTTTATGTAAGACTCCGAAAGTCACGTCCGGACAAGATTCTGTGGAAAGCAAAACTAAATATACCCCTTTTTGTTCAAAACTATTTTTAAAAAATGGTTTAGTATTTAAAACCTCTAAAAAACAAACACGACACAAATCATTTGTTTACCTGATCTTTAAATGGAATGCGTTCTTAAATCAGTGTAATACAAGTCTGTCCCAATAAAATGCCTGTTTCGTTGGCTTTACTGCTCTACTGACAATTTTACTTCACAAGAGTTAACATTTTAAATTGTACTTTACTAGAAATACTTGTAAAGAAACTATGTTTGGCTGGTACTTATCCCATGGTGCTAGATAAGTTCTACACCAAGACATGGAGGTTGGAGAAAATAAAATTTTCAGATATTGTAGTAAGGCTGGAGAAGCTTTCTTGGCAATTGAAATTGGTACGATGTAGAATGTGATGTGGAGAGCATGATTTTCTACATTTAGTACACTGTGGGAAAGAAGCGCAACCATCGACGAAGGTCTTATGCTTTAGATGATCACTGTGCAATCTTGTCAACATGGAAAAACCCCTATTCGGCATGTTAAGATCTTAAATCTCACTCGGCGATTTTTCCGTGTGCCAATGATGGGAAGGTACAATTCTATAAAGGTTGGATTTTAAAGTGGACAGTGAACTGATGGTCTTCCTTTGAGAGAGCAATGTAACTTTTTCTGGTTCAAACTCCTTTGCTATGATTTTGGTCTTGGGTGGTGGGTCTTAGCTGATGAAGGACCTCATAAAAGTTTTTAAATTCATGGAATTAAAGAACATTTTATGGGCGAAGTATCGCCTTATATAAATTCATATTCTGCACCTCCCGCAAATACAATTTAGGTTTTTTTAAAGGGTGGTATGACTTCTAATGTTTCATCTCTCATATATACCCCTAGATAGCACAATATGAGATGAAAGAATATTTATGTACTTTATCAAGTCAGTGGGATGTCAAACTACCAACAAGCATGGAATCGCAGGTTTGATATAGATTCGAAACAATTGAGAATAAATATGTACAGAACGCGATTTGAATCCAGTACCAACTCATGACCCCGAATTCTAAAAGAAAAATATCACACGGTTGCTGGGAAAAATATCTATACATTGATCACATAAAAATTAACCATTGCAAATTTTGCAATAAAATAATCAATACAAATAAAGAAATAATTTTCAATTCACTAGTTAGTTAAAAGACGGTATCAAAATACAGCCAGACATATATTTAAAAACTTCTTAATGTTTTCGTAACTACAATCACTCGTTCAATCATTTAAATGAAAAAAAATGAAGTTGACAATTGTCCTTGACGTACAAGAAATATTGAGAAAAATCTGTTCCGTTTACAATTTTTAGAAGAATATTTTAAGGAAATAAATATGAAAAGAAATAAAAATAAAGTTGTTTCGCTCACCGCTTTATCTTTTTGTCAAGTTTTGAATGTTTGACTCAAAACAATTTTTCAAATATTCTATATTTTGAACTAAGGTAAGCAACCTTTCTTTAGAAACTAAAGTTTCTGTCAAAACTTATTTTCCGTAATAAAAAAATGTGTATAAACAATCAGAAACCTAACATAAAAATGTCTGCTACATCAACAAAATCGGGCAAAATAATGTTTCTAAATGTAGCTTATTGATCTTATAGTAATATTATTTGTGCTATATATATTTTATTTTTATAAATAATAGCTTATCTCCAAGTGGTGCACTAATTTTCAAAGGTTCCCCAATTAAAGCTTTGGGATTAGGTTTCGATTTGCGCTTACATTGGAGGAAAGGTCTTGTCACAAGACATTAGTCAAAGATGTGGGATGTTTCCAGGAAAGCAACACCCACACACATTACTTGGTGTTTCTAAGATGATGACACAAACAATTCACGTCTCGTTCATTAAATTATTTGGTATAACACAACTGTGTGTATTTTGTGTCGTTATCGATCACATGTGATTCATGTGACCGTATAACAATCACTCAAAAGAATTTTGAGCTTATTAAAAAGGGTATTTCTGGTTTATTTGGTATATAATATAATAGAAGAGTACGTATCTTATATAATAGCAGTTAAAATAAAAAAGCAGCAGTAACAATAAAATCAATAACTGAGTAAGCAAACCTCATTTTATATGTAATGTTGAATTTTGGTAGCTATCTACAAAGACTGCCATCTGTTTTATAAAACTATCTGAAGACACTGTTGTTCTTATTAAAAATATTTTTTTGAGTATCTTTACTCTTTTTTGGTATATCAAATATTATCAATATAATTAACCCATGTGTACCAATTTTCTTGATGAAAACAAAAACGTTGCTTAGGGATGTTCGGTGACATCTGGCCCTTGCGCAACAGAAAATCAACCAATTGTGTAATACTGATAAAGGAAACATGTTGAAATTGTTTTCAAAAACAAACTTTTAAAACTTCTTTATATTATATTCCCGCTGTAGAAGTTTCTGATCTCCAGAAGAGTAAAAATTTACGACGATTAAAATTTGTACACAGATTACTTGTGAAAGTTTCAGATTTGTGAAATAATTGTAATGTAAGGTCTTAATTGTATTTTACGTCAAAACTTTTAAGGTTGGATTTAAAAGAAATGTTAAATTGCCTTATTTTCTCTTATGGACACTGAACATATTCATTACATTCGATTACTTTAAATATCTAAACAAATAGTTTTCGACTTTTTACTAGCGGAAATACTCAGATTGATTTCAAATCGCATTCATGAAAAATCAGAAAACCCCAAGTTGTTACATATCTACTGTCGTGAGAGTAAAAATAAAAACAAAGGATTCTGAGTAATGTACTGTACACTAATTCTTAAACAGTCGTCACTTTTTGGCTCATTAGAGTGTATCAAAAGAAGCCAAATTTAGGGTTTTGAGAAAAAGGCAACCACATAACTCACTTCCCTCGAAAGAGTAAAATACCAAGAAATATATTCATACAGTCAATCTAACCGATTGAAACCAACCAAGCTGAAAGAAGTACTTTATTTGTCTTAATTGATTAATACTTAATACTAATAATAATTGATTGCGTTGGGTTTAATGACGCATGCTCCAAAATATGACAAAATACGCCATATGCCATTTTAGAGAAATTAAAGAAAATAGAAGGGGGCACGATTTTATAGAAAAATTTTAATTGCGTTTAAATTGTAAGGAATTATTTTAAATAATTTCCTTGATTGCTATTTTCTCTTTAAACATAAACTTTCCAATTTTGAAGAGACGTGGTAGGAATGTTGGTAGAGTCGCGGATTAATAATCTGAGGGTTGCGAGTTCGAAACTCGATCCAAACAAAGACGTGTGTGGGGGGGTTGGTGCAGGATAAAACTGTCGTGGTTTCGAATGTTCTCACGTCGGTGTGGCGTGAAAGTTTAGAGTCGGGTGCGAGCTCAGATGTAGACCTCGTCATATGACCGTGGTTCAAAATCACGAGGTGTTTTCCTCCGATCTTTCCCTTAGGGATTGATCCCGAACCGTCACCAATAACTCGTTGTGTCAGTCTCCAATGCGATGTTAATTCAACTACTTACCTACCCAATTTTAAATTAACTTATTATTTCGTAAATAGCATTCGCAGCAATATTAGCTACAGCATTTTTGGATGAAAAATGTACTAACAAGATATATGAACAGAAATAAGTTAAATAAGACACACTTTTGAATTTTCCATCATAAGGATGATTTACTTGATAAAATAATCATACCCCAAATATTAACGCTGATTATCATATGCATTTTAAGCACATATACCATGCATATAGTACATATGGACTGAAGCTTTGATAATGTTGAAGTAAAATAATTTAAAGATGTATGGTACTAGATAAAAACTGCCATTTATTATCGTTTTAAGTATTTTATTTGTATAATTTAATCGGATAATATAATGGAAGTAATAATTGTAGTCTAATAAAAAGTTTCGGTACATATTAGACATCAATTTGGAAACATTGACCTAAAGAGCTGGTTAATATTTGATGTAGAAATTTAAAACAAGGTTGTTGGATTGTAGGGATCGATATTGACACTTAATTCTGATGCTGGTATCACACGTGAGTTTACAAGCAACTCCTATGAAATGTAGAAACATCTGTGCACATACTGGTTTCCATTAATGATTACGTGCTTGAGGAACAAATAAAGAATCCTCTTGATACGAATCCATGAAACTGAAACATTGAATACTGTGTGTGGGTAAATAATACATATTCTAAATTATCCAATTTAATTTTACATAGTATTGCTATTTTGCTCAATAAAATTTACACAAACTATTACACGCAGTAACCATTTAAAATAAACAATTGCTTACATACTAACAATTTGGTGTCTTCATATGCTGTATATCTATTTATAATTGATTGAATTCGCATGATGCGTTGGCAGTAACTTTAGTTTGTATTCATAATTAATGATATTGTATATAATTCTTTATTTCCTAATTATCCAAATTAATATTAATTAATTACTCAGAATTAAATTGATGTATATGTCAGAAGATTTTCGTTGACACTTCTCAAACATAAAAACCCTTCATCTAACTTTAAAAATAATTCGATTTAAAATTTGATTTATCGATAGCAAAATGTTTATATACACTAACCTACATCAATTAAGGAACTCGGAAAAATCGGAATAACTCAAAACCTATTCTATGTATTTGTTTCTTATATAATGCGTTTCAGTTTGTTTTAAATTGAAATTTTATTATATAAATATATTTACGGGAATGTCCATTATTTCTAAACTTATCAAATAAACGTTTTAGGTATATTTTATATCTCAGTAGTTAATTTTATATTATTAATGCTTAGTTATGAATTGTACTTTTAAAAATGAATTCTAACTTTTTGTTCTTGGTTTTCCTTCATCTTTTCTGCTAGTCAACATGCCCATATAAAGACTAAAATCAATATTTTAATGATTAAAATTCTTTAAGAAGGAAAAATATTCTTATAACTAGCACTTACTAATGGTTTATGGGCAGAAAACGAAAGAATCTACTTATATTGATCGGTACTTTTCAAAACATGCATAATATTTATGCTAAGAAAAGTACAATGTCTCATTTCATTTAAATTTATTAAAGGTTAGTGAGAGTTGAAAGCAATGATTATATACATTTAAATACACCATTTACATCCAAGAAACAAATGATAACATTTACTTTCTTTCCAAAATAACCCCTAAGATGTGATGCAACTATCGTTTGTTTTAGTTAACTATTTAATACTGCTCTAATCAGTGCAATTAAGCCACACGCAGTATCATAACACCTAAATAGTTATTTTTTTCATAAACCAAAAAGTTTCGCCACCATTAATTATGTGCCTTTAATACTTTCCACCTCTTTTTTAAAATTTCATTCGGAATTTTTTTTTCTATTCACATATCATTTATCAAAGTATTAAATGGTTTTCTAGCACCTAATGATTCTCCCATAAAAACAAAAGCAGGGATAATGAATCTTTAATGCGGCCAGGTTGCGATTGTTTAAATGATTTTCATCGTATACGCCAGAGCTGGTATTTCATAATAAACTGCAGTACTTTTTAAGAAAAGGATGTAGTTAATTACGCTTTTGAAACCTGAGGAATGGGTATATATGTATCTTTCAAAAAGTAGCATAAAAACGCCTTTTAATCAAAACTGATGATTATAGACTACTCCATTTAATTTTAAGAAAAATAAAGTTAAAAATACTAATGTTTAGAACTTCATAAAAATCGAGCAATCAGAACACTATTTAAATGTAATCCTCAAGACAAGCAAAAACATTCATAGATATATAATTTACTTTGAATGCTAGAACAACTGCCAAAACTGAAAAACATTTCTTTTAAAGTAAAGGAAAAGAGAGTAAATCAGCACAATCGAGTAAATATGTACTTTTATGTACCTGCTAAGCTGATCAGGTAAACATAAAATAGACACGTTTGAACGTGTCTTGCAAAATGTAAAAGAAATGCAAATCAATAATGTTTTGTGTGATGATCAAGTTAAACGTGGTACAGAACTTTCTTTCCGCTGTTAGTTGTCTGTTCCAGTCAGATTTTTCTGAAGAACTTCGTTTATAGGGAAATGTTTTATTCATTTTAGTGCCACGCTTTGGACACATGTTGTGTTATTATATGGTAATTTTATGAACAAAATTATACATGAAATTCAATAAACTAATTGAAATCTTCACGACACTAGGCACGGGAATGTGAGTTGGTGTTAGTTAGTTAGTTAGGTCCGATCACTTTGGTACCCCGAGGATACTAATAAACTCTGAAATAATGAACTAAGATATGTCGAAGGTCGCATTGGAATTTCTTTCAAAACTGAATTCTAAACTATTTTGAATTTCGAAGCTAGAAAAGTCATTTCTTCTTCCATCATAATGCTTACAAAAGTCATGTAATTAAAAATTCATGAAAACAAGCAAAATTTTAATATAAATGAAAATAGGTAATTTCCTACTCTACTAACTACACTACTCTAAAATCTTGTAACTCTCAGTGGTTAAATGCAAATTGTGAAATCTGAGATATGTTTGCATAGATTGATTCTTCAATTCATACTACTACCCATTAAATTAACAAAATTTTTAACATATTTTGCAGTACGAACACACAAGTAACTCATACATTTTATATATTCGTTGGATCATAAGGATTTCCTTGAAGGAATGACACGTGAAATGATATTATCCAAGTCACATTTTGAATAACTTTTGCTTTTAGTCTAAATATATGAAAGATCACCAATTACATTGTACTAGTATCAATATGTTATCCTTTATTCGCAACTTTCAGACATATTTTCAAGTTCCATAAAATGTTCCCTCTTTTCATAACTCAACCCTTTAACTGTAATTAGCAAGTGTGATGAGGATGTGAAGGTATATATTTTTACATGTCCAGGATACCAAAATAGTTTTATATTTAAATTGACTCAGGTTAAAATATCCAATAAGTTTTTCATTTTGCATTCGACCACTGTTTCACAATACGGAAAATCATTAAAGTTATCAAAATATATTTTTATAAGATTGCAAACTCCATAAATTTTGGCTTTTTATGTCAAGAATATGATTATTAAATTTTTATATTCAGATTTCAAACACTTATATCAAACATTTTAAAAGAACGCCCATTTTGTACCTCATTCACATTATACAGTGAGCTCTTTTCTGTGAAATTATGGAAATTTAACTTAGAACATTAAAATAATCGAATTATACAAATGCTTTTCATATTTTCAAAATAATCCACTAAATTAGATACATTAGATTTCTCCCCGATCCTTTAAATACGACCATTATCTCAAACGATGTGCCCCAAATGTGAAACCATTAGTATAATATACAAAGCGTGAAATACAATCTGTAGTACGTCATTAAAATCTTAAACGTCTGGAATTTTACTCAACTTCCTTTCGAAATTGCCACCAATGCTCCTCTGAACATAAAACTATGAATTTCTGCAGCATTTTTATGACATTATGCATTAAGACCTTGTATGAAATCGAAGTCATCTGTGTATGTATTAACATAAACACACTTAATAAGCGCATCTATGCATGTGCTTTCAACGAAACTGATTACTTCACGGAAAAACGATTCACAAGACTGTTTTTCGCTGAGTAATAACATTGTGTGCTACGCTGATATGACATTTAGAAGCAGCTCAATTTGTCTAGAAATTTGGCGAGTGCTGATGGTAGGAGGTTTTAAATTTATTTCTCGATGCTTATCGTGCATATCGAACGAGATCCATTTTCTCTGGGTGTATCGTTTTTGAGCCATTAAGTAAGAAAAGGATTTTCTAGTGCTTTAGTATGTTTTCTTTATCTGCTTTGATGTTGGAAACTGCTGTGTGAATGTTAAAGGTCCCTTTTAAATATATTAAATTCTTCCAGCAAGCGCAGTGTTTCCCTTCGTCATGTTGAGCGAAGTGCTTTCTTGTTTAATGTGTATAAACCATAAGCTTACATGTTTTGAAAATAATACGTTATCTCTATGACCTTTTCCATCACCATGTTGAAAAAGTCCTTTCCTTTTAATGACTTTAAATCACGAGTACATTTAGGTAAATATATATACTGTTTTTATGACCTTTTCCTTCACCATGTTGAAAAGGATGAATTCTCGTATAATACATTTAATCCATGAGTTCGCATATTATATAAAAATGCATTGTCTTTAACTTTTTAATCCATCATGTTGAAAGAAAGAATTTCTTGTTTAATGTGTTTACATAAATACATATGTTTACGTAATACATATGCTTCTATGTAATAAATACATATGTTTATGTAATACATATGCTTCTATGTAATAAATACATATGTTTTACGTAAAACATAAACTAGTTTATGCGTTACTTAAATAATATATTGTTTGAAAATGCTTTACTCTATAATGCAATTTAAGCGGTTTGAAAATTTTATTTTATCTTTCATGTATTTAGAACAGATTTTTACGAATTCTACTAGGAGCATGTTTTCTAACAACAACAGTATGAAAATATATTAATATAGGTTATATAAACTTATGATTTATTCAACCCCATGAATGACTTTTGTTTTTAGATTGATTCATTTTCTGTAATAAAAAATAATTGCCTAATTACATAGTGTCGTTAACACTTTTCTAGTGCACAACTGTAAAGTTATGGACTACATAAGGACTTCATTTGATTCAATGCCCAACAGTATATCTGCTCGCCCTATTGGTAGAGTAATGAATTAGCAAACGTAGGGTTGCGAGTTCGAAACTCGGTCCAACCAAAGAAGCACAAATATAATTTAGTTTTATTTACTTTCCTCGTGAAAAATAACCTGTTTTCTTCAAATCGTAAACAATGCTTACTTCATTTCAGTAGATGTCAAATTAATTTTATTCAACTGCACTTGATAAACAATACCGCTTATTTTCAGAAAATACTTTGTGTCTATTTCTTTGTCTAGAACTTTCTTTGTATAATTATAGCAGTGTAGTCACTGTAACACAAAATAAATGTTATAGTGTTTTGAAACGTATTACCGATTTTCCTAAGCGAAACAGCGATTTATAATCGCTCACTCACTATACACTAACGCTGAGCTTCCAAATGTTTGTTACCAAAATACTTGAAAGGAATATGCAGTGTAGCAAAAACCTATCTCATATATTTTTACCCAAAATTAATACTTCTAAAATACATTACCATCTTTCGTGACTACTGCCAAATACTAATGAATTCTTTGCTTCTTATTTTTCTTTTCAAAATATTTTAAAAGTTATTACAACAGTAATAAAAGAAAAACTTTTAGTTGTGTAAGTTGTTGGAAAATTAAGAGCATTCGGCTATCATATCACTAGCTCAAATGCCCCCAGTGGTTTTATCCAAGTCCGTTACAGTATTTAAAGGTTTGCACAAGTTCAAATGATATCAGCTTTGAAAGCAATTTGCTTAGAGTCACTTAAGGAATAGAAGGGAGAGTCGGTCAAGGGAAATCCGAAAGATATAGAAGATAGTTATGACCCATTACGAGTCTGAAATAGGCCATCACTGCAGATCGTTTAGTTAAATACACTGCTAGCCATTGAAACTGCAACACTATTAAGGAAGTATCCAACAGCTCTGAAATTTGCACCAAATGTGTAGATCAATGCATTTGAAAATGCATTGATCTACACATTTGGATACCCTTCCATGACGTGTAGATCATGGAAGGGTATCCAAATGATTAGCCCTGTAGCTTATATGCATACCGTGTGTGCCAGTAACGCCCCATGTAAGCAGTATAAAAGGAGAGATGAGACACCAGATATTAAGGTGTTTTGTTCGTTGTTCCTGTGTATAGGAAGCTTAATTATGCCTATTGGTACGAGAACGTTTCTGAGTTTAACAGAAGAAAAATTATTGCTTATAGGGACTGGATTATCCTTCCAAGAAATCCGTGCTCATATTAGTTGAAATCGAGCTACAATGATGTGAATATGGAACCCTTGGGTGCAGGTAGGACAAACTGACAGACGTAAACAATTGCTTCAGCCTTGTTATACAGCCTAACAGGAGGGAAGACGTCTCATGCACATGGCTATTACGCATAATACTGCAACATCAAAAACCCTAGCTCAAGAATGTGGGTATGTTGCAAAACAACCTGTGTCAGCAAGTACAATTTTTTCTAGGTTCCATTGCTACAACTACCTTTGACTCTACACCAAAAGTCAGCGACTTCAATGGCGGGTAGAATGACAAAAATGGACAAAGGAATGGCATGCCTTCGTCTTTTCAGACGAATTTCGATTCTCTCTACAGCATCACGATGGTCACATCCGATTACGGTGGTACTTCGACAATAGACTCCATGCCTCTTGCATTATGCATCGTCATATTGATCCATCACCTGGCATTATAGCATGGGGCGTCATTAAATTGTTATTAGCTCCTCTTAGTACGTACTGCCTTGTACATTTCAGAGCCACTGCTACTTCTCTGAAGTTTTGGAACCTGCTGTTCCCCCTTTTCTTCAGAGGTTCCCTGCTGCCAATTTTCAACAGGACAATGCGCGACAATTCCTCGATGTACACTTGATCTTACTTCTTCTATCAACAACCAATTCTGATGTACCTCATCAATCACGTCTAGTCCATGATCGCCCAAGACTAGTACTTTAGAGAAACACCCGCGGCGCGTTCGTCGTCAACGTGTGGAAGCGGCAAGGACTGGCATAACCAAACACACACCCAAAGCATTTTTATTTCAGTGTCGAGACTTGTAAGAATAATTATTGGTCCCATGGTGACTACACAAAATACCGATTTCTTTGCTTTCTGCAAGTCGAAAAGAACTATAATTTCAATCATGTCACCCCTGTGCCGTATGTTATTTGCATAATGTATGTGGCTTTCGTCTATCTCTCGTCGTTCACAGTGCTGGATTTTTGATGGCAGGGTACAATACGAGCTTATTTTATGTCATAATTCTCTTAACTGTTATTAAATTCATGCGAGTTATATAAAAGTATTACAATCTTCATTGGTCCGCAGTATAATAAAATAAAAGTATTATCTGGATTTAAATAATTCCGGTGTGGAAGAATGAAAAATAAGATACTTGAAAATATTTGCCTGGAACAAATATATTTATCAACCCTCTGAGTGTCACAAGATTTCCGAGTTGTTAGTATTACTTCTATTCTACAACACATATAATAACTAAATAACCAAATACATTGCTTGAAAGAATTCTAGGAACGATACTATTGGTTAAGACGGTCAAAACTGGTTAGAAGTCGTACAAAAAGGACGGGAGGTTTCAGAAGAGATATATGCCTGTGAACTCCTCAGAGGGTTCAGAATTCTAAATTACATCGAATCAGCTTGAATTCCATTAACTCTCGCTAACCATCATTTTCACATTCGGAATGAAATCCCCGTACTTTTAGTGTGAGGAAAGTTTCACTACGTAGAGAAAAGGGGGATGTAATTTGATTGGTTAGCAGTTTGTTGCGTAGGGAATTTTCTCTGAGAGAGGGAGGTGATCTGATTGGTTATAGACGATAAATTGTTGCAGCCGATAGTAAGCTATGTAAGAATATATTGTTAAGCCGATAGTAAGGAATTCTTATACTTTGCGAAAAGGGCAGTTTTCGTGTTTGTAAGTTTAGTTTAAGTATTCATTTTCCAAATAAAATAGGGTAGTAGCTAACAAATTGCAATTTTAAATTTTTAATCTTGTTTTTTCCAATAGTGACATTTAATCCGGTAGAAAAATGTAACACAAGACTCTTAAGATTACTTGATACTTCTAACGAAAGGGGAAGGGAATTTTTCAGAAAACATAATGGTGGATTTTAGCATAAAAGTTCACAAATTTTACCGTAAAACTTCCTTAGATAAATGATCTCTAAATCTACTGGAACCACACTGAATGCAATATTTTCCCGCACATAATTTTTTAATGAAATATTCTTATAAAATATTGCTTGATACTAAATTTGGAAAGAGTCAATATTATTAGACGGTACATCATAAAACAGAGAGCTCGTCTCATAAAGAAAACATTCTGAAACCTGGCCTCTGGTGAAATGATGAGAAGAATGTATCAATTTAAAATGATCAAACAAGAAATTAAAAAGGACGAAGGTGTTCCGGCCAATAAATGCTAAAAATGCAATAAGTTTTAAAAAAACACTATTATATATATAATAGAGTCAAGTCATTTTATTTTACTACTATATAAAGTAAATTTGAGATGTAATTTTTAATATATAATTCTAAAAATAATACATCCCGACTGTTGCTTCAACATTACAGGTCTACCAAGTATTAACCGTGTACCAAGACTTATCCACGCAGTGTTTCTGTAATGTTGAAAAGTAAAAATAGATGTGATTCACATAAAAAAATTGCCAAAGATCTGTAGTAGTTTTTCTTACTGACTACAAAGTATTCTCTAAAAGGTTTTGCTGGAATGTAGACAAATAAAAATCACTTCGATTCAATTGGAAAATCTGCCTAAGATCTAACAGTGATTTCTTCATATATGTACTTTATGAAAGTTACTTAAGTGCAGTGAATCAGTGTTTCACAACGAACAATACACTTTATAGCTAGAGCAATGTTTTCGAAAAGCAACGTAATAAACAAGAAACGATTTCTCATGTTATTGAAGAACTTAAGAAAAGTGTCGAAAGATTTTCAATGTCTTCACAGCAATACGGTTATCGAATCTGGAGGATTACTGTCTTATTGATTGAGCAGTCATTCAAATCTGAATATAGAAATTGGTTTGAATACTTCTAGCAGCCTATTGAATAACTGAAATACTATACTATTTCAATCCATGCTCTATGCTAAAGACAGCTGTAAATTTCTCAGGGATCGGTTCCGTCGAGTAGTAATTATTATTAAGGTATTGAATAACATGTCTTCGGCTTATAAGTGAAACTAATTGTTAAGATATGAGTTTCTCAGCTTTTGTAGATCAGAATGTGGTAATATTTCAACTGCTGAAGTCAACTAAATCATTTTGTGCTTTAAGGTTAGATTTTTTATTGAGAAATGTATTTAGTGAGTTTTTTAGGAGCAGTACAATTTTCTGCTTCGTTTTCTCAAAACTATGTTATCTGACTAAGTTGTTCAATTAGACGACGATATGCATCAGTTTTTTCTTTTTTTCAAAACTATGGAAAACGTAAAAAAAATGGGCATAAACAAAATTGAAATTTTAATGTGGGTCACCATCAAAAAAACGCTTCAGATAAATTTATTTTTCTTTTGATAAAACACTCAGTAAAATTCTGAGATGTATTTAAAATATCCTTGAGATTTAAGACTTTCTGACGAAAAAATGGTTATAGGTTAATTAAATTGATACGTATCAATTTACGACAATAGTGCTTATGTTCAGAAAAGAGATTATTCACACATTGCTTCGAACAGATTAAAAAACCTAAATACACAATTTTAAGAGTTGTGGATTTTAATACGTTGAAATTGACCTGAAATTTCATAGTCTTGTGTATTTAAAAGACCAATCCATATTTATTAATTAAATTGAGTATTATTTAGGAATATATTTTTGCTTAAAAATGTACTTCGGTAGTCTAAAAGTAGTAGTACTAGATAGTCTAGCTGTCATTAACAAAACACATGATTATTTCACAATGTATGATTAGTCACATTCTTCAATTATTGGACGATTAAAATTCGTAAAGATCATATGGACATTCCAGAACTAAGAATTTAAGATACATTTGCATGAAGTAACTAAATTTGGTAATCTTTTTAGAGGGATATTAAGATCAGCTATGCACAAAGGCGTTTTATTTTATTTATAAAATGATTATAATAGATCAAGTGGTCAATGTGTAGGGAAAAATAGACTACATCTTCTAACTGTCTAAACCATGCAGTTTCTAACTCAGAGTAAACCATTGAAGGAGGTACTTCTTGTGCGAGCCCTATTCCTGCATAATACCCCCATCTGGAGAGTATGATATTAATAAACCTAGAATCTTTAAATCCACACACACATTAGGGTCTTAAGCACCTGTGATACTACTCTTTACACAGAACTATATATAACAGTCTTCAAACAGTATTTCAAATGTTAAGTAGGAGAGAGCCCTGAGATTATTTTGTCACCAGCTAACCATTTTTTTCCAAAGGCAGTGTTGTTGAGAGACGTGAATTATACAATGCATCCCCTCCCACTATGGTATTTATGGAAATGAGAAGAGAAGGTGGATTAACTTGCTAAAAAGGAACACGTATCATTCAAACATGACATATGATATACCCCATAGATCTGTAGTTAGAATGATCCAAAATAAATTAAAATACAGATATAAGTTTGGAGTGGCTGAGAGCACAAAACTTGATGTAGGGAGAGTGTGGTTTAGACATCATTACAGGTTCTCACTATATAACCATGGTGGCTTTTAGATTAATGGTAGATCATGATTGGTTGGCAAAGCACTTACATCATTTCGGCATATATAGTAGCCCAAAATGTGTCTTGTGCTGAGAAATCTTTGATATGGACCTTGATCAACATTTAGAATGATCGGCATTATCAGAGGAAGGCGTCGTAGCATTCTATTGCAAGACTAGAGAACATTTGAAACAGCAGTAATCTCGTTTATATTTTCATAACTTTTTTTTGTTCTATGCTATAACTTATGCTATAACTTATGCTATAACTTATGCTAACTATGCTATAACTATCTCCATTTAACCACAAAGTGGTTTCGACGAGATATCTCGTCCATCAAGATCTGACCAATTTTGCTAATATTTGATGAGATATCTTATCAAGATATTGTCGATTTTTTTTTATGCTTGTACGATCAAGATCTGCCAAGTTTTCTTCTAATGACGAGATATCTCGTCCATCAAGGCATGGCTAGTTTTGATAATAAAACGGTACCTCGTCTAGAGAACCACCATGAGGGTTAATGGGTTAATAGGTGCATATTCCTAAGTGCCTTTGCAATGAAAAAATTTCCTCTAACAACATTAAACGTGAACGCATCTTGAATTGAATATTTATTAAAGAATAACTCCCGAGTTTTTATCGGGACATCCCTTTTCATCAAAGATGTAATTTATATTTCTTGAAGCATTAATTTGGAAAAAAACGAAACAAATATTAAAAATCATCAGAAGTAGTAGTCAAATAAACCATTTCAAGTTGTCTGTACGCGTTATTAAACTTCCAATAAGCACCCTTTTCCATCGCCACTTTAATGATACAGTAAAAATTCTCAATACAAGATCTCCAAATTTCTTCAAATCACTTTAATAGACGACGCATCATCCAAATTATCTAAATTCCAGTTACTTTGTAGTACGGTTTAAAAGTACCACTTAAGCAGCAAATTAGACCGTTATTTCCTGAAGACAAATTATTTCACTGAATGCTCCATGATTCGTCTTCCGTGTTTTTATTCCTCGAGAAGTTCTCGGGCCAAATTAGTGGTTTCGTTTTATTTAATCGAGCTGCTTCGTGCATTTGAATTTAAAGACTATCTTTAAGAAAAACGTCGTTTGTCAAAAAATGAATCCGATGTGTTCCTTTATCTCGTAGAAAAAGGAAAAAACATCATTTACTCGTCTCATTTTTCTAACGCAACGGCTTAGAACATTCAGTTATTCCGTTAAAACATATGCTCCGGCTTCCTAACGGCATTTTTATCTATCATCGCTAGAATTATCATTCTTGAGAGGAAGTCCTGTGTTTTTTGTGGTTTATCATTATGTAAGATTCTCTTCGTGTTAAATATAATTCTCTTTTGTTGAAGATAAATACATTACATAAATACATATGTCTTTTTTGGATTAATGCAAACTTAAGTATCATTATTTTCTGTGTATCTCTTGTTAAAAATATTGCGTTTTGCATTGTAAGTTTGATAGCACAAGGAAACGTTAGAACAATGAAAAGAGATATTCACCCATTCGGGGGAGATAATTAGCCTAGTTGAAAGAGTAGCGGTTTAGAAACCGGAGGGTTCCGAGTTTGAAACTCGATTGAACCAAAGACCGTCGTGTGCGTGGGGCTACTGGACGTTAAATCTGTCGTTTCCTCAAATGTCTTTATATTGGCCTGGTGAAGAAGATTGGAGAGTGAGGTGCCAACTCAGGTGTTGGCCCCGTCATCTTACCGCTGTTCCAAATTACGGTTTGTTGTCTTCGGATCTTTTTCTTCGCAATTCATCCCGGACCGTCACCAATAGCCCGTTGTGTTGCTCCAGAACGAAGTTAATTCAACTACCTACATTCCTAGTTTCGGAGATTTGTCAACATTTGAATTAGTTCCAATATACTATATAGAGAATAAATATATGAGAGAAATATATACAAATATAAATAACTACACATTGCTGTCAGATGAAGTACTACATTTGGCATTTACTAAGATATGTAATTTTGTTCCATTAGTTACGTATATTATGGGAAGACAAATTGGTATATTGGTCATAGCATTTGTTTACCTCCCTGTAGGGCTGATCCCAGGGATTTGACAAACATGCAACAGCTCTTACAAACAGGATTTGACCCCAGGGGTCAAATTCCGGTTTATTAGAGCAGCTGGATGTTGATGACTGCCCCAATTAGGAGTAACGGCAGTTTACCCACTGGATGCTTCTTCACAAATAGCCGTCGTCCCTTGTAGTGTCGAAGACAGAAATTAGTGGTTGGGCATTAGAAATAATAATATATAGCGTAGAACATGTCTATTTTCAATATAAGAACGGTGATTATAAATATTATTAAGAACCCGTTCACCTAAGTTTCTAGTATAGAAAAATAATGAAAGATATATAGCTTTAGATATAAATATATGAAGAGAGATTCGTGAAAGTATTTATTATTTTATCGATAAAATCTGTGCCACACCTTTTCGAAGTCTCAACGAATTATCTAAAATTGGAGTTAGTTTTTACTTATAGCTAAATATTATTTGTTGGAAGAGAAATGGTGCTATATAGTTAAATAATAATAAAGTAATCTAGGATCAATTTGTTTAAAAAAGCACAAATTTTTTTCAGTTAGTGAAACATATACAGTGGCTCCCAAAAGTGTTCGTACACTTTAAAAATTTGTAGAAAAAGCGCTGTAGCCTGGAATTGAATTCGAATATAAAGTCCAATATTTTTGTATATTATCTCCATGTGATTCTGAATAAAACCTAACATTTTTTTTAAATATTGACTCATTTTCTTTTTATAAAAATGAAAATGCAAGGAGACAGAGAAAGAACATGTCACAAAAGTGATCGTACACCGAAGAATTTTCGGATAAATTCATTAATAAAATTATTGTTTATCGCTTTTTTTATTTTGCATTGTGGTGACATTTAAAAATAGTTTGGCTTTAATCTTTGCTTGTTTACTTCGTAATATTCTATTTATTATTTAAAAATGGCTCGTAGTCGTAAGGAAACAACGAAACAGCATTCGAAAATTGATTATTTTTCATCATAGTAGTGGCAAATCAGTTCGGAATATCTCTAAATTAGTAAATTTATCTCATTCTACGGTGCAGTATGTGACAAAACGCTTTAAAGAAGAAAATAGGATCGAAAACAAGGTAAGAAAAGGTCGTCCGGCAAAGTTAACTCAACGTGATCAGAGATTTATAGTTAGAAAATTTGCGAAAAATCCACGTTTGAGTGCTGTAAAATTTTCTACAGAATTCGCTGAAAAATTTTCTACTTCAATTTCATTTGAAACTGTTCGACGAGTGCTCAGATCAACTGGATTAAATGGGCGTTTTGCCCGAAGAAAATTTTTTGTATGTGCGAAAAATAGAAAGCTTAGGCTTTTCTTCGCAAAATCAATGATAAATAAGCCCGAAACGTATTGGAATCATGTGTTATTTGCAGATGAAAGCAAATTTAACATGTTTGGTTCCGATGGGCGTATAATTGTACGGAGAAGAAAAAATGAGGAACTTAATCCCAAGAACGTAGTTGGAACAGTAAAGTATGGCGGTGGAGGTGTCCTTGTGTGAGTGTGCATGTCAGCATCAGAACTAGATAATTTGGTATTTATTGATGGCACAATGAATCATTTTATATTTTATTAAAATTATGTTTATTTATTATTTAAATATCTTAAATAAAGAGCATGATGATGACAATTTAAAATTATCAGCCCAAAATTTGGGTATTGTAAACAACTTTGTTTTTACCGATCCTAAGCACACGGCTTTCAACGTTCGCCTCTGGTGTCTATATATAATTGTCCACAAGTTCTGAAAACACCACCTCAGTCGCCGGATTTCAACCCAATAGAACACATTTGGAGAGAACTGGAGGTTAGAGTACGAAGACAGGACATTAAAACGAAAAGCAAACTAAAAACAGTAATGATTGAAGAATGGAGGAACATTGATGCAGAAATTACAAAAAAACTAGTGAACTCTATTCCCAGACGTTTAAAAGCTGTTGTGGATGCTATAGGATAGCCTACTAAGTATTAATTTACCTGAAATATTACTGATATGTAGAAATTTTTTTAAAGTGTACGAAGACTTCTGTGAAGTAACTTTTTGTTACTTTTTTATTATTGATTTTCCAAAAAAAAGTTTTACTATAATTTTAAAATATTTTATGTAGGTTTGTTAAGAACAAGTTATAGATGTTATTAAAAAATTCCTATTCTGAAATATTAATTTTTATTAATGGATAGAGCAGTATTTCATTGAATTTCGTAAGTGTACGAACACTTTTGGGAGCCACTGTATATGTAAATGCATAACAAACAGCATCGCTTCTGGTTTAATGCGCGAAATTTCACCTCCGTCAGTAACACAGTAAATGTTCAAACTTAAAAATAACCCATTGAAGATCTACAATACATTCAGTAAAAAAAACAGGAACATTCCAGTTAAGGAAAAACGCAGTACAGTGTCGACGCTTGGAAGGCCATATAAGTTCAGTAATGCGTAGCTTTTATTGAGGTTGACGGCAATTCAAACATCATTTCGCACAATAAGCTACAAAAGGGCAACCTCTACAAAGAGGATTTAATGGAATGACTACGACGAAGAGAACATATATTTAAAGTTGTATAGGTTTAAAAATAAAGCATGTTTTTATAGCGCTGAGGCATTGCCCCTTTTTTCTCCTTTTTGTTACTATATGTCATCTAACAAATTCTTATTTAATAACATATCATGTGCGTATTCAAAAATTTACGGGATACAAATTTTTCTACAGATATTTAGATATTCCTAAAATGAAGTAAATTATGTTTTGTTTCCAGAACTTCATTGCGCATTAACTCATACTGATATAAATTGCGATTTATTTTTAAATTGAAATTATTTGGATTGAAATAATTATAATAAACATTGATCCAAAAAGTGTTATATAAATGAGATTAAGAAACACGAATATCCTGAAGTCCAATGTGATTTTCTTCAAGCTGCCAAGAGAGCAGTGCTGCAGTGTTAAACTACAGTCCTTCGAGTCGAGAACGGAAAGAAATTGAAATAGACGCTCAGAATCTGATTGTGGTTAACATGACTGAGTTGTGTGCCATGCATTTTATTGGAAATAATAATTGACACCAGTAAAAGTAATCGAAATACTGCTTCTTGTTATTGGATAATTTCATTTCATTTAGAGGTATATTTATGTGAATATGGATGCTATATTCACTATAAATGAATTGAAATAAGATATTAGTTATGAGTACAGCCTTTTTACCATCAATGTATATAAGCAATTAATAAAGTTTTGTGTATGTGCCATGCTAATTTAGCTTATTTTAAATCTGAACTAAAGCAACTTATCCTGATTTATTCGAGGTGTATTCATGTTATTTTACAATTGTGTCGGATGAATGTTTTCTCTAGAAACAGAAAACGGCTCCATGTCCTTAGGAAATTTTAGCAAAAGCTACTTCCTTCAGATGATTAAAATATAATCAAAGTTTATCCACCTCTGGGCTTCAGATCAAAATTTTCATCTTCGTATTCAGTCGGCGTGTGGTGATAAAAGTATTCGATAAAAAGCATTGAATCCCATACAGATCTTAATTAAAACTTAGCATTCTTATTGCGTTGTAGAGCACCACATAAGAGAGCACCATGTTTGAATTTATAATAATAAAACAACAAACGTGAAAAACTGTTTACTTTTCCGAAAGGGATTTCCCTATTTAAATATGTAAGCTTTCTTTATTAAAGTATGCAAGTTTTGTAATTCTACTTCGGAAGTGAATGTATAATTGCAGTTCTTATTTTCAATTTAATATTCCGCTATTGTAAATTTCCTCTCCATTTATAGGATATCTCTTTATTTGCTAGGATAATCCGCCATTCTCGTTTCTACGGTGTACCGAAATTTAAAAAATGAAACGAAAATGAAAGTGAGCAAACAGAGAACAAATTTTTATTTCTTTTCAGAGGGTTTATTAAATTTCATAAAAAAATAATGTATAAAAAGTTTTACATCAAGATCGCTTTTAATTAATTTGCTTGCTACACATGGAGTTTAGTTCTTGTTTTTTATTCCCTTTGTGAGAGAAGAGGAAATGTTTCAAAACGTTCAAAAAATAATTTAATTGGTTAGAGAGATGAAAAGTAGTAAATCAAATAAACGCTCTAAAATCCAGAAACATTAATCAAATGTAGAATGTTATCGGATAATGAAAGGAATATATTCTCGACAAACCTATCCGTTGTGTAACATGTATCTAATTATGGGGTTAATCTTTACATATTTCATAAGTGTCATAAAAGCATAGGACAATCCGAAATTTTCGTCATTTAAATGTTTTTGCGCTACTGACTTTCGAAAATGCAACACCATGAATAAAGTGTCCATTGTCCTTGTAATTTGCACGATGCGTAGATAATGGAAAAATATGCAAATAATTATTTTTACAGCGCATATGCAAATCATGGGTACCTTCTTAGTTGGTGGCGCAGCCCCCTCCGCACCGACTATTGCCATTACGGAGTAGCGGGAGAGGCCCCAGAAAATAAAACATGGGTACCAGAGAGCATGTTTAAAATATTTGGAATTGTGTTTGCTTACTGATCCTGTATATAATAAGCTTAATTACGTCTTTTCGAAAAATAAGGCAGTCATACGAGCACGTTTATGAATTTGACAGAGTAAAAATTGGGACCTATCGAGACTATGGATTATCCTTGCGAGAAATACGTGCTCGTGTTGAACGAAATACGAGCACCGTAAAAACACAATGATGTGAATATGGATCAGTGGCTGAAGGAGGGACTGGCGTGAACAATTATAGCAGCCTTGTCACACCCCCAACAAAAGGACAAATATACAGGGTGTCCCAAAAAGGTTGTTCCGCAATTTATCTTTTTACCATTTGGAGATAGGTAGGCAATGCAAATTGCAAAAGTGCACCAAATAAGGTAAGTAATTAAGATATATGAATACAATTATCACGTGATAACAATTTAAGCGGATACAGTTTTTAATTTTATACAACCCCTCTAGATAAAAATCCGAGATAGCAAAAATGTTCCTTACCTGTATTCCTATCGTTAGTAAAAAGTCATATTTCTCAAGGTAGAATAGTAACGGAGATATAAGAGTTTCCATTTTAAGGGGGCCGTATCTAATTTAGAACTGCAACTGACCCACGGCCAAAAATGAAGAGCGAAGTTCTGAATTGCTGCAGATGAAAGACATTTTGAACATGCTTTGTAAATTTCCTTTTATTTTTATTTAAGCCATTTTTTCTACAATATTTTTATTGAAGATTACATTGTCTACTATTATTCATTGCGATTTTCATCTGCAGTTGCAATACTACATGACTTTGCACAATGTTGCACTTTCTGACCGAAAAAAATGCTTTTTAGCAATGTGTATATGGTCCCTAATCTGACTGCTTGAACAGCTGTGCACAAGCGGTATAAATCAACTTTTTTGCGTCATTATGCCTCCGTCACTATTCAACCTACAGAAATATGTTTTTTACTAACGATAGGGATACAGGTAAGGAACATTTTTGCTATCTCGGATTTTTATCTAGAGGGGTTATATACAAATTAAAAACTGTATCCGCTTAAATTGTTATCACGTGATAATTTTATTCACATATCTTAATTACTTACCTTATTTGGTGCACTTTTGCAATTTACATTGCCTACCTATCTCCAAATGGTAAAAAGATAAACTGCGGAACAACCTTTTTGGGACACCCTGTATAGTGCATATGGTTATTACGGATAGTACTGTAATACCAAAAATACTAGCTCAAGAATCAGAATGTATTGCACAACAACCTGTGTCAATTCGACATTGCCTGCAACGGCTGGAATTTTTTTCAAGGTGTAGAACTACTATCTTTCACTACAACTCAAACCGTGCACAGAACGCTGTATATGAAAAAACGAATGACAATACATCGTATTTGCAGACGAATTTTGATTCTGCCTACATCACCACATAGGTAGCATCCGTCTGGCGACACAGTGGCAAAAGACTGTAGGACACCTGCTTTATACATCAACGTGCTGGTCCCTCACGTGGCGTTATGATGTAGGGCTCCATTGAATTCTACTACTGTTCCCACCTAGAACTCATTGACGGTACGCTCAATAGCCACCGCTACATCTCTGAAGTTTTTGGAGCCTCTTAGGGTTTGGCTGCGATCAATATTTAACAGTGTAAAGCACGACAACACATGGCTTACAACGTACAACAATTCCTCAATTTACACCAGGTTTCACTTTTTCCATAGTCCACCCATTCGCGAGATCTGTCGTTCATCGGACATGTCTGGTCGATGATCGCCCACTGCCTGCCACACCACTGAGCTCTCGTGGCTACGTTAGATGAGCGTTTGCAACGTTTGGAAGCAGCATGGAACGCGTAAAATACGCATCAAAAGCCTCTTTCTTTCAATAACCTGAAACGTGTATCAGTGGTTAGTGCCGTCCATAGCAGTTACAGAAAATACTGATTTCTTTATGTTCCGCACATCAACGAAATTGTAATTTAAATAATTTCACTCTTGTGCCTTATGTTATATGTACAAAATATATGGCGTTTATGTCTCTTTCCTTTTATAGTGTTGCATTTTCTATGGCCATAGTATTTTACCATTATTTCACGTAATTATTTTAGTGTAAATTTTCTTCCTTTGGTATTAAATTTAGAACTATAGTTTTTCATATTCATTAAATGCTCTCGGTAAAAATCACAACAGTTTGTCATAGTTTTCAATAATAGAAATTATACTTATTAATTTTGCAATGCTTTATACTACTTCTCTGAATCTGCTTTTAATTTCAAACTCCCATGAAAAATCATGTCATATTCATATTTTGCACCTGAGAATTATTAGTTAAATCAATAAAGCGATGTAACCATGTTATTACTGAAATAATAGCCAATATTGTTTTCTGTATTTGCATACTTGCGATATTAGGGATTAAAAATTGCTGATAGTACCATTGATGTCTACACTGTTATTGCTATCACTTTCTTCTCTCAAACTAAAAATTATATAAATTATTTAAGCCAGTACATACAAATAAAATATTTTTGTATTGCTTTGCTATATAGTGCTAGAGAAATTACTAAAATGTGATATCAAATAATAAACATGTATTAAGAATTATTGTTTTATGGAAAAAAATCAGAAGTACAAATCAATGAGGTGTTCCTTTCTTAGGTATGTATACCCGTATATGCTATTCGTCTATCAAAAATCTTTCTTATAAATAATAGGATTTTGAAACATTTTATATTATTATAGAATTGCTTATGAGATAAGTAAAATGTGTTGTTCATGAGTGGTTATCCTCAAATCAATGGGGACATATTAAAACACGTTGAATCTAACACATTTTCTTTCATTGTATCCTGACATTTTTGTTAAAACAAGAAATCATACTTCGAGATCCATTCCTAAATTTGAAAGAACAACCTCTCTTTACGTTGTATATTAATTTACCTCTGAACTGTAAGTTCTCGCAATAATATATAATTAATTATGGGGACATGGAGTATTTATGATATGTGATATTTTATTTTATCATAATATAATATGTGCTTGATGTTTATTATTGTATGATCTTCATTTCTTTCTAAATAGTTTTCTTAAGATAATAATTTCTTAGAAGACTTTCTGTCTAAATAGCCCGCCATGTAGCAAAAGTGACCTTAGTGATAAAGCAGAAAATCTGAGACCACTCTCAATAAAAATAATACTAGTAACACACTTTCTGTGACGGGAACAATGATTTTTATATCTTCATAATATTTTAACCCTCTGAATATCAAGCACGCATCATTCCACGTTGCAAACTGTAATTTTCCTTGGATGACTTGTAACAGGTTTTTAACCAATAGAACTCTTCCAAGAATTATTTCAAGAGATGTATCTATTTAGTTTTTATGTGTGTTGTTGGGTAAAAGCAATAGAGGGTTAAAGACGAGTGAAAAACTTTGTGGTGGTAAGAAATATTTGAAATGAGAGTTATTTCTTTGCTAAGGATAACACATAATTTTATAGCTAAATACTATTAGTTTTAATAGATCAGCCTGACATGTTATGTGTTACACTACTAACCTTTTTATTCTCTATTATATTCCCAACTTTAAACCATGGTACAGGATATATCAAAACATACATACATAAAACATTTTGAGTCCTTTTTGCAAACCTAACGCATCGTTTAAAATATTTCTTTCATATTATCATTGTGAGATTCACATCACGTGCGCTATGTTATGCGGAGGTGATTCCATATGAAGACTGGTGAAATGAATGACTAGTAGATAAAACTGTAAAGTAATCAAAAGTTAATAAACCAAAAATGCTGCAGGCATGGCCTCAAATAAAGATCCGCAAATAAATTAGGCGATCATAGTTTTTAAAGTTGAGTTTAGAACAGATATGTGTGTGAGGTGTTAGCGGTGAAATGTCCATAGTCGGTAAATGCTTCCGTATAAATAAATATATATAATAAATCATTTATGCAAGATTGTGTTTCTTTCTGTGTTCATCACAGTAACATCTAGTGTACTGCTCGGTCAGATCTGTTACAATCATAAAGTACTGTATCCCTAAACTCCACCTTACTCTTTTTCCAGGACTATATAAATCCATTTTAAGAAGCTGTGTTACACCTCCTGGTGGTTGGTTGCCTTGATGTGGTATCTCGTCATTAGCAAAACTGACCAGATCTTGATGGACAAGATACCGCTTCAAAAGCACATGAAGGGTTAAGAACTGACGCTTCTAAGTTAAGCACATCCTTACCTTTTACCTAAGAGCTTAAGGTTGAACTTTAGAGAGAGATTCATTTACTCCTCCGAAGTTTATTTGAAAAATAAAGATTGAGAAGACTTAAGAATAAATATTCAGCTCAATAAAGATAAGTCCAAATGAAAAATAATAGCAATAAATCTAGATAAACTGAGATGTACTGTTTTCGAATCATAACAATAATTCTTAGGGATATTTCTTTGGCAAAAGTATAAATTAAGAGAGAACGACTAAATCTTGACGAATCGCCCGAAACTGAACTTCTTCAGCACAAATCAACCGCACCGTCAAAGCCATTAAAATTTAATCCATAATCTTTCTTCTGCATTGTCACTAGCATACGGAACACGAGACCATGGCTTAGAATGAATGTGGTGATCCGCACAAAACTCGCCTCATACATCAAAAAGATCTGCCAAAACAAAAGACCCCCTTCTCCATTTTGCGTTTTTTTAAGAGGGGATATTTCTGGCTCTTTTTCAGTTTTCAATTTTTAATTTTAGTGCGACGAAAAAAATACAGACGGGTGATATATTTCATCAAGGAAGCTCAAGGATGATGGAATTTTTTAATGGGACCGCTGTCTCTGAATTTACGTTTTTTGCATTTCTGGTCTTGCGGAAGAATATAGAGAGACATTAAGTCTAACTTTTGGTCTGGAATTTAAGCCAAATATTGTAGCTGGTAGAAACGACGCGTTATTTCTTGTAGATTTTCATTTTATTTTCTGGAGACTTTAGAAAGATGGTAGGTTATATAGAAAACTGTAGTTTCAATTTAATTCATCGAATTTTCCATTTCCAGAAAATGTTTTCTTTTCTAATAGTTTAAATCGGATAAATATTGCAGTGGAAAAATACTTTACTTATGTTTCTCTCAGTGTTATTATATAATTTTTCATACGTAGCTATGCATTTTATAAAAATATTCAGAAAGTGTTAATTTCAATGCGGGTAGTAAGATATGGGTAATTTGACTGTATATAGGCTACTTAATAAATAAGGTGTCAGTTATATTAGGTTATCATTCCAAAAATTTGTTCTTTAATAGTTGAAATAATATAAAATCTTGGAAGTGGAAGAACACATTGAACTACTTATAATTTACCACAATAATATATTTATGTACATTTTTCAAGCTTATAAACATTCTTTACATGCATAAACATGAGCATGCTCATAAATAAAAAAACATATGCATTCGCTTTGCACAGTTACTCAAAAATTTAGTTTATTCAATTTTTTAAATATTTAAAATAAATGAATTACTGGCCTGTTTTTCTTTTTTATGAGTTCTGTCTGTGTATAACACTTATTCTAAATATTACATAATTAATATTTTATTCAGACGCTACCAAATACTTCTAACATATATGCACGATTAAAAAAACACGAACTATTAAAGGATGAAAATTTTGAGTCAATCTATAAAGCAAGAAAGTTTTCCTTATTAATGCTATGTGGTATTTTCTGAATTTTACCTATTTTCCATTCTTTCACATTTTCAAAAATTAAACTGTCTACGAATTTTGAGAAACAATATCAAATTTAATTACATTTTCCTCTATACAGACACTAATTTAATAACTCGTGACTTGTGTCTTAACATTTCAATTTAGAGCGTTGCATCCAGAAAATGACTGCAGTTTGATTCCACAATCCTAGTTATAAAGAAACCGGTGACATTTTGAAATAAAAAACTCCATGGTGCTTACAAAAGAATCACGACAGCGTGTTTTATTGGTGAAAAATTTACTGATATTTTTGGTGGCGAAAGCTTCTTTCATACATCACTTACTAAAGCCGAATTCATAGCCAATAGATACGGCATTTCAAAGGCTAAAGGATAATCCATAAGCTTCCAAAGGAAACCAGTGACAGCTGAGAACATATTTTAAAGTCATCAATTGCTGATCCATTTTTATGGTCTTGACTTCAAAATCCAGTTTTAGAAATGGTGTATCAAATGTCAGTTAGTTGAAGACTTTTCGGGTTTTTTAGTACACATTTAGTCTTCAAAATTAATACTTGAATATGGATGAACCATATTATAAGAGCTCTTTCAACTAGTAAAAAAGCCAAAGCACTATTTCAGTGTGTCAATATAATCCTGAACGTACTTGGAAACATTTGAATCAATCACAATATATAGGTGTTCAGAAAACTAGTGTCTTTTCTAAGAACTATCTACAAATTTTCTTGGATCTTTCTAAGAATTGATCCCGGACTGTCGCCAATAGCCCGTGTTTTGCTCCAGTGTGAAGTTAATTAAATACCTACCTACTTCTACAATTTTTCATATTTTATATTTCTGATAAAGTATAAGTATTTTTAACTAGTTCGCTTAGCTTTAAATCCCATTGAATCTACAGTATTTTCAAAGATTACATTAAATGTTTATAGACTGGGTCCCTAGAATCGACATTATAATTTTTAAATACGGAACTAAGCATCAAATATTTAAATAAACCAACGCGTATTTTTAACCTCAACTTTCTTAACACCATTCAACCATTCCAAAATAACTCTGAAAGCAATATACATTGTTGAAGCCTCTAAATATGCGGACACGTTATCTTCTAGAATTGAAAACAATTTTTTTTACTCCCCCGATTCTTCACTGTAGAAAAGAGGAAAAAATCACAGGATTCCATGTCTGGGCTGTATCGCCGAGCTTAATAAGGACACAGTATTTTCAGTAATGAGACTGTCTGTGTATGTGACGATAAATTGGTGTATCCCCACATGGTATTGTAATCAGTAATCAGTTCTACAGTCCATTGTCTGGCACTTGCAGTGAAGATGATAAAAAGACTGGATTCCTGTCTGGGCTGTATGGCGGATCGATTTAGCAACAATGCTTTCGAAGAACGAGACTGCGTATGTAGCATTAGCACATTTCTCCCTTGGGATTATATTTAGAACTGTCCTGACACTGTTGGGAAGAGGAGGAAATTATGTTATAAATATATGGCAGATAAACTTGACAAGGTTTGAAAACTTGACAAACTTGACTCCATGTCTGGGATATATGGCAGATAACTTCACAAGAATTCTTCCCAGGAATGAGACTGCTTGTATGTAACAATGCATTGTAATGGTGCATCCTCAGCATGACACAATATGTACTGTGGTGAACTGTACCGAATCTGTAGTAGAGACGAAGAAATCTTTGAACTCTAAGTATGAGCTGTATGGTAGTGAGGGACAGAATCGAATACGTTTGAGAATCGAATACGTTTGAGAATCGAATACTTGGTATTCGAGTACTTTCAAGTATCGAGTAATTATTCGAGTACATATACAAATATGATTGATCAATAAAAAGAATCAGAACTATGATATATGATAGTTATTTAAAAATAACACCTACCAGACGTGTTCTCCTTAGCATAGCGTTTAGAGCACTGGAATTGTAACACTCTGGTTCATAGTTCGAATCCGTTTCAAGAGAAATTTGGTGAGAGTTCTTTTTATGCAAATGGTGATTTTTGAGAAGACAATCAAATTTGTTCTATTTTTCTTAAATATTTTAATCAAGCTGTGCTTAAAAAATGAATTTAATTTTCACAAAACTCAAATTTTAAATCAAAATTTTATGTTTAAACATTTTTCTTTTCCAAATTATTTATATAAATTTTAAAAAATTAAGTATGTGATAGCTACTATTAATCTATTTGAATTGTAGACAGATTGTATTTTGAAGAACAAAAATTAATCCCATATACAAATCGCTGAATTTTCTGGCCACGAATATATTTTCTGCAATTGTAAATATGCCTTAGGCATTTTTTATTTTGGGTTTACAAATCCTGATTTTTAAATTATAGTTTCTGCATTGGATAGATTTGGTTTTCTACCATATTTTGAGGAAATTGTTAATAAACACTTTTAACAGGGAACGTAGCCAGAATTTTATTTTGAAGGGAGCCCCGAAGATAAGAAAGAAAATAACTTTGATACAAAACTCTTTAAAAAACATTAAAAAGTTTGTATGAATATAAAAAGTATTTTGTTATTTTTAATACCAAGATCTGAAACTTTAAAAAATATTTCTGTAAACTTATAAAATGTGACGCATGTCGATCTAAGAACAAGAATGGTTCCATAAATATTTACAAAATGAATTACATTAAATAATCAAATCTTGTTCCTGGAAATTCACTTTTTATTTTTACAACTATTGTTTAGAGTACGAAGATGTAAGAAGAGGTAGAGTCAAAGAAGAAAAAAATGTTTATAATAATTTTTCTATCTTAAAGATTTTGTCAGATATTTTAAAAGATAATTTTAGTTATTGTCAGATATTTTAAAGAAAAGAACAGTCATCTTAAGAATGAAATAGCGTTATTGTACTTAAAGATAAAGAAAAGCATTTCAAGCATTATAGTGTCATATTTGCAGAGATATTTTAAATGTCAGAAATAAAAAAGCTTGAAAATTGAATTAAATTTAAAAAAAAATTAAATATAAACAAATTAAAAATTAAAAATATAGTTACAATTAAAATTGAAAAATTTAAAAAAATTCCAAACTGATTTTTAAAATTAAAAGACAAATCATTTGTGTAATTTACTGATAATTAAGCCCACCTGTTCTGGAAATTGCTTCCAGAATATTTCAAATTCAATCTCTTAATCGATGGAATTTTTCGACACTTCATGATCACTTGCATTTTCAAAACATGTAAAATTGGAAAAAGCAAAATCTAGACTAGAAACAACACTAATGTGAACCATGGCAATGTGACACTGCTACTTAAGATTAATATGCTTGTATCTGAATACCTAGGATGGCTACTCTTGTATCCGAATACCTAGGATGACTACTCTTGTATCCGAATACTCTTGTAACCAAATACCTTGGATCCGAGTATTTTGATAACCAAATACCTTGAATCCAAGTCCTTTGGTAACCGAATGCTTGCATCTGAATACATTGGTATTCGAATACTTTTGTATTAAATTTTTTTGGGAAAAAATCGAGTATATCGATTACTTTTAAGTAAAGAGTACATGAGTACTTTTGTATTAGAATATTCCCATCACTAGCTGTATGATGAATCATGGAAACAACAATGCTCTTTAACAACGAGACTGGATATATTCGACACAGTGCATTCTAATTGTGTATCCCTCAAATGACATATTTTGTACTGTACTGAAACTATAGGACAGACGAAGGAATCGCATGATTCCATCTCTGTGATCTATGGTGGGCAAACATAACCAGTTCGCCCCCAGGAATGCGACTAACTGCATGTAACAATGCTTTCCAATGGTGCATCTCCAGAATAGCATTATATAATCTGCATTGTAGTTCAATATAATTGATTGTACTGACACACTAGAAGATACGAATAATGACAGCGTTCCATGTCTGAAATACATGGAAGATCCATTTAACTACAATGTTCTTGAAAAATGAGATTGGTGAAGGTATATTGTAATAGCACATCTATAGGAACGACGAAGGAAATGCATGACTCCATGTCTGTGATCTATGGCGGATAAATTAACAAGTACACTTCCCACGAATGAAACTGGCTGGATATAACGATCCATTTTAATGGTGAATCGACAGCATGACATTATAAGCTGAACTGTAGTGCACTATAATGGACTTACACTATAGTAGACAGGAAAAAATCCTGTCTACTATAGTGTAAATCTCAAGCATAAACTATAGTAAAAATCTCAAGCATGGTTCTATGCTTGAGATCTATGGCGAATAAATTTAAAAAGGATGGAGATTCCCAGGAATGAGACTGTTTGTATGCACTCATGCATCGTCATGGTGCACATTTCACATGACATTATATTCTGATCTGTACTGACACTGTAAGAAAGAGGGAGAAATCACATTATTCCATATTTGACCTCTATGTCAAATCAACTTGGCCTCATCTGAGAATGTCATCGTAATGGAGCAAAATCAATCCTCAATCTACTCCTTTGTCATCTTTCTTCAATTGTTTTTATAACTCAGGAAGAGAGAGGGTTTTGTATCACTGTGCAATGACTGCACTTTGGCTTTGCTATGCAAATTATCTGCAGTCTAAAATATTTAACAAAACTTACATCTATCAGAAAATAGAAATGCATAGCGCCATCGTCTGGGCTCACGTTCGGTATAAGTTTCTATCTCAAGTTAAATCAGGTGGCCATAAAATCAATGCTTGGAACTCCAAAAAACCGAAGTTTAATAATACAATGTATATACAACCCCTGTGTCACCATAAGACTCTAAACCAATGGTGAGTCGACCGGGGAGGGTCTATAATACAATGTATATAATACCCATGTGCATAATGAGAAAAGAAGACCCTTTAATGGAATCTTCTTAATTCTATAAATTTTAGTCTCAGTAAAGCAGATGGTTTTACTATTCGAACAATATATTTTGATTCTAACTGAAAGGCAATTACTGCATTATTGTTCATTCCCTGTGTTTTATCGAAATAAAATAAAATTTCCTAAAAAAAAGAAAAAAATGCTTAACCAATTCAGAGAAGTAATATTTTACCTATTAAGTTTTGATACATGTGGCTGAATATTTTTCTTCCAGAAGAGGAACTCTACTCCATATCATCTCTATCTAATGACTTTCATTCTAACTTATTGAGAAATATGAGATTTCATTTCATCTTCACTTTTAAAGTCATTGAAAATAAATGGCTCAAATACCTTTTGAATAAAAAATTGTAAAGTTGGAATGTCATTTTAAGACTATCCCAAAACTGATTCAAAGACTGAGGAACACTATATTAAGGGTAAATATTTATGCAACATGTTCAGCAACATTCAATTGTACACATAGATTACTGTAAAAAATGGTACATATAACACTTAAGATTTTATTAAGTAGTCCGTTTACAAATATTGAGATTTTGATCCTTTAACAAAGCAAATGCCATTCTATTCCGAGTACAAATATATTTTATGTATTCAATTATATAGTTGTATGGCTCGTGGGTGTTAATTCTCATGTTCAGTGAAAGCTGTTGTCTGGTACAATGAATAACGGGACAAGTAAAAAGTAACTTTATTTTTTATAATGATCCATATCTGGTGAATATTCTTAACCCATTTAAGGATTTACATGCTATATCCGTTCTGCAACATGCAAGCAATCTTCCCTGCATGACTTCTAACCATTTGTGGTTTTGATCAATAGAAAGTTTCCTGGGATTCTTCAACTAATAAATGTGTTTATTTGTCATTATGTGTGGTGCGGTGAAAAAGCAATACTATATTACTCGGAAAACTCGTGACGCTCCGATGGTTATTATTTTTAGAAGTAAAATGGCTTCATTGTGAAGGTAACGAAATTAATGGTTTCTTTTATTGAAAAAATTTAACGTTTGAAATGAAAGCTTTGTTGTTGAACTATTCAAAAAGCACTGTTACATTTTTCTCCTTCTAATTCCCTGTCAATTCACTGAACATTTCTATCGTGTCATTACACTGGCGCACCCTGGCACCACGGGGAAAGGGTACTAGAATACTACACACATACCACACACTCTAGACAGAATCCATTCATAGAGAGGTCACATATGCGGGACGACAAACAACCATGATTTACCCTGAAATCGAATCAGAAACCTTTTCATCCAGAAGCCTGCACCCTGACCACTGGTCTTATTGGTTAGCTGTACCATCATGTCACTGTTCAACCACGCAAAATTCATGATTTATATTGAACATTATATGAATAATTTTACACACATATATGGTTTCAAAGTTCTATAGCAGTATATGATCACTATATCATATTATACCCCCATTGAATTTGAAAATCAATATCAAACATGATATCAAGTAGACCTCTATTCTTACAGAACGATATATCCCTACAACATATTTCAATGTCACGGAACAAAAACTTACGAATTCACTTCACAAAAGGAAATAAATATTTTAGAATTCAAGTCCTGATGAAAGAACTCGTAGTGAAACTAAATAAAAACGCCAACATTGTGATAGAAAATAACAAATATTTTATATGCCTCTCATGTTTAGAAAGAACTTCCGATGGGAACAAAGAAAGAACTTGTAACATACATGTTCCCTCCCACTAAACGAGCTCGTATAATTTCAGTTGCTAAAAATATTTTTCGCAAGACAAATGGTTACCAAGTCATTCTTTTTTGTAGTTTTCCAGCATCCAGTGATAAATGTGACAGACTTTTCCTTTTGCTTCCCATTCTTTTTCTTGTACTTATTTCACAAAAAAGAAACAGGAAACACACTTAAAGTATTTCAAGTGCTGTCGATGTTTTTAAGAGCGATATAAAGATAAACAACACTGTGATTGAAATTGGAGTTTTTTAGTCGTAAGCTGTATTTCATTTTTCGAACTTGAATTCCAAAGACATTCATTTTTATGAAGAGATGATTGATCGAATAAAGTTAAAGTATAACAACAGTAAAGTAAAATCTATGTATCAAATTATATCTTAAATACCTCATTTGTAAAGTCTGACAACATAAAATATCAATCTTGAGAAGTGGAATAACAGCCCTGCGAGTTTTAAATGGCAAGAGAGAAACTTATTAAAAGTGTAATGAATGCATGCATATAAGAGAAACTAAACGATGCTAATAAGCACTGAAGTGCCACATTAACTCATGGAAGTGGATTCATGAATGCTAAACTGCTATTAAAGATTGTATAAGAATTTTTAGGGATTCTTATTACATATATTTCAGAAACGATTGAGAAAAATTTATGAGATCATTAATTCTTAAGATACCTATGGTATGTTGATTGACAATTTAGTAAATAGTTTTAATTACGTAAGTTTTGAATGAAGTTGTTTGCGTAACGTAATGAGTTTCAATGACACAATTCATATTTTCAATTATATTGATAATAAAAATAAACTAATTTTTTTAGTACATAAAGTAAGGGATAAAAACTAATTGAAGAATTCGGATCGTAATGTAAACTTGTTATCCATTAGAACTAATTTATATTCTTAAATATTACATATGGTGGCAGATATGTAATTACATAAAACATAATGTTTTTTAATTTTTTACCCTTGAATATTGCATTCCAGTGTAACAAATTCTTCTTGAAAACTAGTTCTTGGCGATTATAACTTAATTATGATACGCCATCGAAATTATTCTGGTTTTAGGGTATATCATTTTGGAAACTCGAAATCCGCAAAATCAGAACTGTCCTATTACTTAAAGGGGCAATCATTTGTGACTTCTCTGATTTCATAAAGATAAACATGCTCAAGAGTCAAAATACCGCCACTGTGGATACCAATGCCGCATTTTTAAACTCCAACCGGTTTTCACGAGATATCTCTCACAAGATCTGGTTGATTTTGCTAATGAGGAGTTACTTCGTTCTTCAGCATATAGTCAGTCTTACAAATGACGAGGTACCTCGTAGAGACAAAACTGGCCTATTACTTCAAGGGGCAATGAAGTTACAGGTAGGAAGAACATATTGTACTCTCCCCAGAAGTATTGACCGTTTCGAACAGGTTTTTTCTTCAGGGTGGTCACTACAGGTCAGTTTTCTACAGGAAGATGAACCAGGCAACTTACAACAGCAACTTACATGAACTGCGCCGAAGTGATCAGATAAAGTCTCAGTCAACTCTTGAAGCTTACATATGCCAGGAGGATAAATTTGACAGAAGATTGTGCACGTAGAGAGATATATTTAATTTTGAAATGTGACAAACAAAATCTGCTCTTTTTCCAATGAAAAATAAATGCATTTATGCATAACGTATTGAAAACACTTTTAAATATATAGACTTCACATTTGTTCGCTGCACATTTGAAAAAGAAACTGACGTCCACCATAATTACAAATTATAAACTAGATGAACGAAATCTGACTCGAAATCTTAACACATAATCTTGTTACTCGTGATCAGATCAGGAATAGGAACGGCAGGTTTCAAAGGTTAGATCTTATTGTTAGTGCAACTGTAAATACTGGATAAGAAAGCAGTAACTTACATGAACTGCGCCGAAGTGATCGGATAAAGTCTCAGTCAACTCTTGAAGCTTACATATGCCATAAACAAAACGTTCCAGGCAGTTTTTAGGGTCAAATTTTTTTAAACGGCCTCTGACGTCCAACAATTAGTATCTTGCTCATCACTGCAATGAGAGGATATCGTTTTACCAGAAGGTAAGAATTTTACATGACCTTCGCATACGATTTTAATCGCAGTCAATCTTTATCTTAGTGGTTATTATTACTTTGATGCACTCTTTCCTTCTGTAATCTGTTAATTTTGACTGTTTTTCTTCTAAAGTGATGTAAAAACACTTTCATTTTCTTTTTTCATTGCAATTATGCTTGTACTTGTCCAGCTCTTCATGTACTATATGTTTACAATTGCAGTTAGTTAATAATACATTATCAGATGAAGAAGCAGTAAGTTTGGAGCAAATTCTCACAAGAATAAATATACTTTCTGACCACATTTTCATCACTTTCCTTTGCAACTCTAAGAGAAAACTACTTTAATACCTAAGATATGCAAATATCCCCATATATTTAAACACAACAGTGTACTAAATAAAAGTTGTATGAAAGAATACATACAATTGCTAATCTTATTACCGAATGAGGACATTTCTATAATTTAAACCTCTCCTGTTGGAGAGAGTATTTAGTTTAAAAATCACGTCCTAAGTCCATAGTAGAAAGACAAAATAAATAAAGTGACAACTGATGGTATTTCGAAAGCATAAAATCTTAGTCTTTCGGTGGGTTAAAAAATATTTTTGTAAGTAATTTTTTAATATTATCTATATTTTCCACAGAATTTCCAAGGTAACTGTAACCTTCCGTTATTTACAATACTGTTCTGGAACGGAATAAAGTTATTTTATTTAGAAGAAACACGTATTTCCAGTGAAGTGTCCAGGCGCAAGATAAAACAGGTACGTGATCAACTTTGACAAAGAAGGTACGATTCGTTTTTCAGTTGAATAACGGGTCATTCATCTTAATTTGTTTTTCATTGAAGAGGTGTTTCCTTACATCTGGAGAAAATATAGTCTGACGGTTAGTTTGTTTCATTGAGTTGTAGAAAGATAGATAGTTTATGGTAGTCACGGAAATGACTTTTGCTTGTTAAATAGTGTGGATTTGCAGGAGTTTCACTTACCAATAAAACCTAGAATTGTTTTATATCAATGTTTGCAAGAGTTATTTCTTACGGATTACATAGCAGGGAAATTTCTTATGGTTGAAGCATTTGTTTCTATCAACATTTAGCATGCACATAAAATTGTTAAAGTCTATACCTTTTGTTTTGATCAGAGTATTTTTTACTATTAAAGATATATAAAAAATACTTTGAAAACTTATGCCATAACAGTTTTCAATTAGTTAAAACAAATAACAAGCATTTAAATTAGGCAACAGCAGACGGTATAGAATGATTTGTTATACATTTTTAAACGCAAAACTTACAGTTGTTCTCTGACTCATTCAAAGAAAGTCATACTGGATCCTGTTGTTCTCTGACTCAGTCAAAGAAAGTCATACTGGATTACAACTATCCTTGTTTGAAATCCAAGGAAATGCTTTTTAGATGTTATGTTTGAGAAAATGTTCTCCTTCTCTATATAGCATGATAGCGCTTAATAGTTTTAGAGGTAAATGCGTTTGATTGCATAAGTCTTCCAAAATATCAGGCAAAATGTTAAAAATTTAAAGCATAAATAATTGAAACAATTTAAATCATTCATAGCCATGCTGTTGGTTAGATAATTATTGCAACATTTACTCTTGTATATTTTAATTGCATATTTTCAATTGCTGTTAATTTACAAACACACATTGTTTCACATTATCTATATTCTTATAACAAACAATGAGGTGTTAGGTGATAGAAAACTCATTATTTCTAAAAAATATTTAGTTTGAAATATTGCATTTAAGATGGTGTTTTATTTGTAAAAATATAGAGAATGTTTTAATGTTGATAATGTAATGACACTGGAAAGACAATATATTATTTTGCATAAAATCGTATTCAAATACAAATGCAAAAATAATGAACTGCAAGACTAATTTTTTCCTTACTTTACATAATTTGGTGTATCACAAAATCTAAACACAAATGAAAAAATAGCCATGTACTGAGTTATAAAATATGTTAAAGAAAATTAAAGGAGTCTGATATGCGTGTTATGCATCTTTTCATTACTCTATTTTCTTTTGTCACGATATTGTCATAAATCTTGATTACACATAAATTCAAGATGGCATAGGAACGGTTTGTCTAATGATATCTATAATTCATATATTGATTCTCAAAACGGTTGAAGGAATAAATCCGATTTTATTCTAAATGATGATAGTTAAGATTGCTCAGATGATGATGATGATGGAGGAGATATGTTTTACGTTGAACAAGATAAAGAAACAAAAGGAACGACGGGAATGAGGTTAAGGAGAAATGAGAAAACAAGATTAAAAACTCTCAATAAGACAAGAGATATGCGCCAATTTTAGTGGTCAAGCTTCATTTTTATTTATTAACTTTTAATGTGGCAACCCTTTGGAATTGGCGCCAGATTTTATCTTGGCGATGAAACATCCTCATAATACGTCTTTACTCATACGTTTTCACAACAGTAACCGTATTATCATTAAAAGCAATCTTGAATTTAGAAAATACCTTGTGCTTAATGTGGCATATGTGGCTCGCCTGACAGTGTTAATGAATACACGGTAGAAGTAACTCTTTCAGCATTTTGAACAGATAACTGACTTTCAGCACTGTAATATCAGACAAATAAAAACAAAATAAAGTATAATGAAACATTGCACAAAAAACAGCTCATTACTAACTTTATCTATAAATGGATTTAATGAAAGAAAACATGGTCCGCGACTCATTCCATCATCGTCAGTGTAACTAAATAGAGTCATCAATTACACCTCAAAGTGATTCATGACATAACTGTAATTCTGTTATGGGAAAAAATACTTGCACTTAATTAGTTCAATATTTTTTCAAGATTGAGTTAGGAATTGAACTCTTCGTAAAGAAAACAAAATAGCAATTCGAATGCTTACTACAGTTTAGTTAGCATATACTCCAGCTAGCAAATATAATTTTTTAAAGGATTATTTATGTGAATAGAGTTGTTGAGACAAGATTAAATGTAAATTGCAAATCCAAAACAATTATGAGGCGTATTACTTTTTGGAAATTAAAATCCTCCGCATTTATATCTAAAAATTCTTACACAAGCATTTGAAGGCATTTCTGCTGTCTGATTGCTTCAACAAATAACTCACAAAACAAGAAAATAGTACACAAATTTAACAGTAATATTTATATACGGAACAATGTACATTGCGTTTCCGTAATTTAAATCTTGTAAACTTTATATCCGCGGTCTCTAAATGTGTAGGTTTGCGTTGTTGCTCACATATTAGTAAGTTTCGTGCTATTTTAATATACTTCCAAGATCTTTTTAAAAGTTTGTTCAATCCAAAAGACTAAACTTTTTTACCCTTATTCTGCAAACAAATAAAGTACGCTTAGCAAATCCACTGATTTCCATCAATTATGGAACAAATGCAAAATTATTTATTACTCGTCAAAAAATAAATTGGTATGCACAAAATTAGGATATGTGACATAAAAAACGATGCTGCATAAAAATATTAAAAATAGAAATTTATGGAGCTCTCGTCATCAGTCACTAATATAAAAAAACGCCTATCATAATGTATCGTTATTTCTTGTTTAGAATTTAAATAGAAAAAATCGGATAGCCATTGAGAGCGCTTGTAAGCACTCCGTCAATATAATTTTTATTATACGCGTGTTATTGCTACTAGTGGACGTGTAAGCGTTTATGTGTCTTGATATAATATTTATTAAGCACGAGCAATCTATGATATTAAAGGTATTTTTAACTATATACGTGCAAATTGTAAGCTTGATGCAGTATGTGATGAATAATTAATTTAAAATTCATGCACACACACAGATGAATTGAAGAAGTTAGTGGTAGGTAGTTAATTAAAGTTGCACTGAGCCACACAACGGGCTATTGGTAACGGTACGGAACCAATCCCGGAGAAAAAAATCCAAGGACAACGCCTCGCAGTTTGGAACAGATGATGAGAACAATACTTGATCTGACACCTCACTCTCCAAACTTCCACACCACGCCAACGTGAAGACATTTGAAGCCACGGCGGATTTAACACTAGAATTACGGGAGGGGCATTTTGACCGCTAAGTAGTTTTAGCTGTGTAAAATTATTTTTTTCACCCATCATTATGATATTTTTTTAACTTTTCCTAAATACTTATAGATATTATACACAAAAAATTTCATTCATTTTGAGCTATTACTTTTTCAGATATCAGGGATTACGACTAGGGATCATACCACTCGCAAAACATTCATCTTTTGCGTTGTCCTATGACCGAAATACAGCCTTTTGTTGGCTGTTCTTCTGCCTGTGGACATTCAGGTGGGGGAAAGGTCTGGTATGTCAGTGCTAATGAGTATTTCACCAAACGGAGCATGGGAAACTTGCGCAATGAAAGAAATATGTGCTGAACATATGTTATCACTCCTCCCTGTTTGGGGACGACCCTATTTTTCTCACAAGGAATTCGTTCGAAAGCTGGCTAAATTTGCTTGAGATAGTCCGAAGTTACACGCCTGTTTTTAACATTGTTCCAAGATTTGTCTAACGATGAATCTCGATTAGAAATTTCTCCTGATGTCGAATCTAATAAAATAATTATTTTGAATATATCCGATAAAGATGACATAAATGCTACTGCTGTAAATGAATCAGATTCATCGGATGAAGAATATGTATAGGACATAGAAAATGCAAATAACGTGAAAAATGGCGAACAAAAGAATACTTATTTGCCTTGTTCCAGGAATAGAAATACCGCACTTGTGAGAAACCAAGGAAGAACAATCATTCCAGGACGGGGAAGAAGTCATAGTCGAAGAAATCGAAGAGAAGAAAGCAATTTCCAAATGAATGGTGAAGAAACAACGAATGATGGAACTGTTTGGAAAAAGATCATTCGGCTAGTTCTTCCGGAAGACGTCCTCAGCAAAATTTATTACTGAGAGAAACTGGATCAATTGCATATATCATGAGGAAAATTATAGATGGGGACCCAAGTAGTGCTTGGAGATTCTTTATAAATGAAAAAATATTGAAGCATGTACAACAATGCACTGAAGCCAAGCCACGTCACGAAATTCAAATTGGTGTTTATCTCTCGACGAGTTGGATGTTTATTTCACTTGATATACATATGGAGCATTGGCTGCCAAAGGACTCTCAGTTCTAAGCTTATGGAACAGAACTTGGGGACTTAAATCTACAAGCGAAACGATAACTTAGGACAAATTCTGGAAGTAATGACGAATAATAACTGGAAGTAATGAAGTATGTACGCTTCGACTTGAAATAAACGAGGTCACAGAGACTAACCACTGATAAATTTGCTCCGATTTCAGACGTATGGAAAACATTTATTGAGAGTTGCTTATTGTGCTACAAACCAGGGAAGAATATTCCGTTGATGAACAATTGTTCCCTAGTAAGGCAAGATGCCGATTCACTCAGTATATGCCGAAAAACTGGTGGTGAGTACGCGGTTTACCTTTTGAGTTTTTATAGTAGTACAAGAAACGCCACCACTGACAATTTCTTTACATCTGTGAAGTTGGTAAAAAATGAAAAAATAAAGGGATAAGTTGTGTGGGCACTGTAAATCGTGCGAGGAAATAGATTCCTCATTCACTGATGAAAAAGCGAAGCGAATTGTACTCCAGCAAGATGATGACCCATGATACTTTATTCCTCTTACCCCATATCAAGGGGGAAATAACAAAAATGTTTTGCTGATGCCTTCATCCAATACTGGAAATTTCAGGAGACGAAAAGGGAACTCCTAAAATCGTGAAATTTTACAACGTTACTAAGTGTGGAGTAGATGTATTGGACTAGATGGCCAGAAAGAATTGCGTAAAGTGATCATTCAGAAGTGGTCATTTCAAGTATTTTTTAATATTTTAGATTTGGTCGCAATAAATGCTTGTATAATTTGCAAGAAAGCTACTGGGCGTACTAATTTTAGCCTTCGAGATTTCATCTTGAATGTGTTGCAGAAGAACCTTGAAAAAATAATGTATCTACAAATCAACTTCCAGGACCAAGCATAGGCAATATTTATGTTTGTAATTCCTCTACCCGAAAGCGAAAGTGTCAAATAAGTCTATGTAAGGGAAACAAAACTATGAAAGTTTGTGCAAATTGTAACAAATCAGTATGTGGCCCTTATACAGGAAATATCGCAAAATTAAATATTTGTGTGAAGTGAAACAGAGTAATGTAAGTATATAATGAATAATTTATCTTTCAAAATATGAATTTAAATGTAAATCTAACTGATGTGAATGGTCAAATGACATAACTATTGATTTCATTTCATTTGAAAGAATACATATCCATTAATTTTGAATTATTCCTTTTTGAAGGTAAAAAGTCACTTTTAATTTCAATATCTTAAATATGCTATTAATTTATCGAGAAAATTTTATTAGAAAACGGAAAATATTTTACTTGTTGGATGAAAAATGTCTAAACAATAATTTTAAAAATATGGGTTAATTTTTGAATTATGTTAAAAAATTGAGCGTTATATCTTCCACTCCAAGCAAGGGGTCAAAATGACCTCTCACCGCAGTTCGAGGAATACCGAAAATGCCGTAATACTAGTGTTGACTTGCACCAGCCCTCGTGTGCACGACGGTCTTCGGCTGAACCTAGTTTCGAACTCACAAACCTCAGGTTGCTAATCCATTGCTCTTCTAACTGGGCTACCATAGCCCTGAATTGAAGGAGAGGAAAAGGGTTGATCCACTTTCTTTGTAGTTTTAAATCATTCTTAATTAATAAATGTTGAAATATTTCTAGAAAGTCTTCGTCTCCTTCTGTGCTACTGAATTGCTTACCTACAATTACTTAATGCAATCTTACTGATTATCACATCAATCAAAAAACGATTAGAAAAAGTCTTCATCTTTGGGTCAATTAGGAGCCGACTCGGATCACCACGCTATCTCCCGAAAGCCATTTTATAGGAACGACTACGTGATATTTACCACAAGAGTTCCTATGTTAAACCGTAGGTCTGCTGGAGTCAGGATGGAGTACCGTCCAATTTTTCTATATAAACTAAATCTTTGTTATTATTTTTAGATTAATCTGTACCTGTAACAGATATATCACTCCTCGCTCATAGAGAGCAGCACAAACAACATGATATTGGCGTATTGACTTTTGAATTCAAGGTCACTAGAATGAGTTTGTGTATGAGCGGCGTGGAGTCCGAAGAGGTCGGATTTTGGTATAATTCGTTAAACGTATAAATGTGTGTAGTGTCCATGTTGTTACGTAATATAGTATAATAAAGTGCTTGTGAGTTGAGTGTCAAGAGCATTTGTGGCAAGAAGGCATTCTCGCACACCACATACCTTTTTATTTAATCTTTTACACCCAATATCATACCAGTTAGAGTTTTAATCATCATAGCTTTTCTGATTTTTCCTTAATTTATATGAACTAGTGCAAAACAATCTGTAATCAAACCAATGTAGCTTAAAAGTCTACTTCTACTCCAATTGTCAATTAACCATCTTTTTTAAAATACTTCAAATTGGTTACAGAAATGCTGGCTTTTCTCATGCAGAAATGAGTTCTCATCTTCCATCTCTATTATCACTGTTTCACTCTTATTTGATAAATCATTACTTTTTTCATGTGCTCAATTTTTATAATCAACAAACTTTATAGTTTCATAAAGTTAAAAGATTTGTTTTTTATTCGTTTTAATTAAGTACAATATTGGTTTGGTTTCATTTACAACAAATATTTTAGTGTGGGTAGTGGGTATACATCGTAACTCATACTGATTTATTGCACGCAAAAAATGCACAACCTGTAATCAAAACAATTTTGCGTGTTTCTTCCAAGTACTTTAAATCATCTATGCACCCATGTATCAGTGGTTTTGTCCAATTCACAAATTGCGAGTTGTAGGAGACGCAGGTTTGATAACTATCTTATTCTGGGTGTATTTCACATTCTTGCGTCAGTAAAACTTCCCTTGTGTGTGCAAATAGCCATTGTGTTCCTTCATTGTGAAGTAAATTCAAGTACTACCAACCGTGTGTGTGCATACCCATTTACTTGTCCTTGTCTGTCTAGACATCTTTGCCAAATATGACTCTAGCGCCATAAAACTTGATGAAATATCTGCTCAAGATAGTATCAAGCGTTGTGGCTCAGTGGATTTCTCCACTACGCTATCGATAAAGGAAATATAAAAGTAGACTGAGCAAAGGTAACTTTTTACGTGCTAAGGATGATGTAGTAGTAACGTGACCCTCAGACTATTTTCGTCTACCGGGTACAACCGAACATTCATCATCCACTGAACAGGGGCCTATCATCATCTGATTGGTTCACACGACATAGTAGTAGATTTGGGCGATTTCACCACTTTTGTGTCCACTCTATAAAAATGCACTTTCACACGCCCTGCCATCCAATGTGATATAACCAAACAGGCGTTAAGAAGGTAAATAATGCAACCGTGTCAATTTTTCATCTAGCAGTCAAGTGACTTGGTCACAATTTTTGAAGCTCCTTCCAATAGCATTGATCAGTCTACACATATCACACGTCTATGACGCTAACAGCATGCGAGGTTTAGATGGCGGAGGCTCAATTCCTTTAATTTACGCTGGATGTATTTTTGTATTTTGTACCAGTAAAAATATTCTTTAGTGCCTTTTTTCTTTGGTTGAAGGTGTCTGACGCAGCTTGAGACCAAGTAAGGTATCTGCGTCATCAGATATCCAAGCAAACAACCATCACCGTTCAAACAAAAGCAAGTTTAATGTATGAAACAGTTCAGAGAAAAGCTTCCATTTATCATGAAAAATGAGTCCACCTCCATCCCTACTATCAGAATTTCATCAGAGTTCTAAATAAACAGCCTCCTTAATAAATGCTAATTCCTCAAATATCTGATATTTAAACTCAACCCCTGCATGCAAATAAATCTCGACAGTTCAATTATCCCCATCGCACTTCAATTCATAACGGCGTTTATTTGCAGAAGGGATCTCCCATCTTATTATTTATGCCCGGCAAAACGTCACTTTATAACGCGGCATTAATATTCATTAACAGCTGAAACATGTCGCTTAACAAATTGAAACTGCACATGCCGCATCCCTGTCTCTTCCTTTGTGGCCCCCGTTTGATGAATCGCAAAGGCGATACCAAATACGAGTCGAATCTACCGTGAGCAATTATTCTTCTTTAATTTCGCGCCTCGTCTCGTCCTTGCGTTCAATTTTCGCTGAGTACATTGGATAATTTGTCTTCGCCGTGGTTTTCCTCCGTCTAATGTGCCGAGTTTTAAGACTTCGGAAACAAAAGGGAGCACTTTTCTTGATGAGAAAGACATTTTTTAATCGTTCTTTAAGCTGTTTCTCCAAAAAATATTGCTAACCATTTCCAGCATTGTGATTTATCTCGCCCGCTCTCTATTAAAGCAAGCTGTACTTTAATAGTAACACAAAGACTGACGATTAATCACGAGGTTATTTTCCGAATTAAGAGTGGTTTGGTTTGAATGCCCCCGATGAAAAACGTTATTTATGGTTATTTTTGGGATGAAAAATAATATTTTACTTAATTACTCATTTAATTTTGAGGCAGCTTTTTCATCATCTGATGCATAATAAATCAAGTGTATTTAATTATGTTTGTTAAGTATTCTCTGTTTTCGATAACGCACAAAAGATAAGTAAAACTTCATGACAACGTCTGGGAAAGCAACGTAACTTTTTCTGAGTCAATTTAATATTTTGTCTTTCTCAACACTTTTTCAAATTTTAAGAAAATAAGTAATGTCTTATTTCTTAATTCTACTTTCATAGGGCTACGCAATATGGTTTTGGGATTCGGAATACATTATATAACCGGAGAAGGCTGCCAGGAAGTGAATGAAAAAAATTATACTGTAACTACCGATAAGTAGGTAGAAATTAACTCAGCTCTCACATATAATAAACTATTGCGATCAACACACCAATTCATTCTTATTAACTGGCACAAATTAGTTAAAATTTAGCGTTGACTTTGACTTATTGATTTAGATTATGAAGCACGTTTTCCAACTATAACGTTCTAAGATTCCTTAGGAGAACATGATAATGACTACAATGACTTATTTAAAAAATATATTTTTCAAAGAAATTTGAAATGAAATTATCCACTAGTATCTATGTACACAGACGTGCCTAAAGTCATGGGAGAGCAGTATGCAATATTACAAGCGGCACTCGCATCGCGTTAAAAGAGTATAAAGAGTCAGATGGTTATTAGTATTGTCTATTGGACTCTTAAATGTCTTGTAAAATGTTTAATAACATGATAATGGTTATCCGACGAGAATTAACCGAGTTTGAACGAGATTTTTGTTAGAGATTGGTTTGAAGAGCATTCTGGACGATTCCAGCACATGATTTGGCCAACTAGATCGCCAAAGATGAACCCCGTAAAGCATATCTGGTAAACGATTGAAAGAACCATTCCTGCACACGATCCAGTACCTACCAGAACGACGCAATTATGAGCTCATTGAGTCATAATTACATCAAAATAATGATCATAAAAGCATAATTTTGCTACTCGGTATCGGGAATTAATGCTTTATTTTATAAATTTGATTTATAATTCTGCTTCCTATATTTGAGTTAAGATCGCGAAATGGTGCGTTCATAGTTGAGCATTTTTAAATATTATAATACATGTGTTCTTTTCTAAATAAATCATTATGGTCTTTATCAATATTGTTCAAAAGTCTTTTTTCGAATTGCTCTATTTCTGAATGTATTCAGGAAGTCAAATTTCGACACGGTTGCTCATGTTTCTAGTTTTTCAGAATTCTGCATTTTTTTCAATGACCGGAATTAATTTCTGTTTGCATTTAAGTGTTCCAGTGTTTTAGATATTGGAGGTATATTATTTTGTCAAATTTTAATTAATTATTTTTATTTTCTGAAAAACATCTCTAGACATGGGTAATTTCTTGGCAATATATGCATATTTCGACCAAATATTTTTAAGTCCTTGGCTAAATATGTAATGGCTTGTAGAATTCTGTTTCATGAAAATAAATATAACATACAAAATAAAATATTTTTAAATAATGTGTGTAACTTCTTATTTTCAAGTAACCGGTATAAAGTTAACATAAATCATCTTAAAATAAGATAGGTTACGTTAAATTAAAACGAGTAACCATACGTTGTTGTTCGATGTTTGTAAATTTCAACATAGGTTTTCATTACAAGACGATTAAAATCAATTAAATTTACATTTGTTTTTCATGTTTCATGGCTATTATTGAAAGCTGTAAGCCAAGTAGTCAAGTAACTACATCTACCATTCTAAATAGGTTCTTGGATTCCATGCAAAACCAAATCTCTGAATTGAAAAAATGTCGTAAAGATTCAGTTTAAAACTTAATGTCTGTTGGAGTAAAGCGAATTTTAAATACTATTTAGGTGATCTTGAAATAATATCACAGTTCAGAAGCATTTGAACTAGGACTGAAAAATTGAAATTCTCTTGTTTTCAGTTCAGAAGGTGTAGGCTGTTTACTTTACAAGTTAAAGCTATTCTTACGCAACTCAGATACCTGTGAAACATTCGTTGAAAGCAGTGATTTTCTTTTTGAAAACGATGAAAAACCGACTTTCCGTTCCTTTGAAAATTGTAATCAATTTTAGGTTTGCTTTGTCTACACTGATGATATTTCTTTTAAAACAAGCTCCGTTATTCCAAGTACCGCTGAATGGAATTTCAAGAAAAATTTATTTGCTTCAAAATAAATTAATCACGAATACCGTAACAATTTAATTTGCCATCTCTCATAATGATAATGAAATTCTAAAACATCTCATACCTGCAAGACTATAAATCGAAAGTTCGTCATATTTGTTGAAAATGAACACTTACGAGGCATTTATAATCACTCCAAAACACAAAATCGACTTCTGTAATAATCACCTTAGTATAAACTTTTGTAGTTTGTCTCACAACAGGATGGTGATGAATTTAAAATGGATTATATGAATGGATATATCATGTACACATATTTGCTTCCAAAGTAAAGTGTAAAAAATATGAAAAATTAAAACGATGTAAAACAAATTGTTTTCCTATACTTAAAAGATGCTTGCATTTTTCTGTGAAACAGAAGTGATTAGTCGGATCACTTTTTATTTAAAACATTCAACTCGAGAAACGCAGGGTAATTTTGCTACTTTTTTATTATATAGTGCAGTTGTACATAATTCAAAATGAACCAAATAAATACTACAACATAAACTTTCACTGGAATTCAACAGTTTGAAGATGATATCCGATTTAAATAAATAATATTGAATTCTCATGTGTGGATCATGGCGGCAAGAACATTTTATCATGTAACGTTTATAAATGTGTTCTTCTATTCGTTGGTATACAAAACACTCAAGGAGTTCAATACATCCATTTTAATTTGTCTGAAGTATAGATTTAGGTGAGATCATATGATCCCAAAAGAATATGAAGGAATTCATAACTCTGTACAAATATTTTAGAATCCTATTCATCATTTTCATCTCTCACGATCACCTTTGGTATGATCTTATGATTTTATGGTGTCTCTTATACGCATTTTGAATCCATTTGGCAAGTCTTTTAGCAGTAAAGAAAATTAAATTCCTGGTATCATCAGGAATTTAATTTTCTTTACTACTAAAATTCCTGGTATCATCAGGAATTATGTTTCCAATGTTTTCGGTCACTTTTGTCACCATGACGTCACGTGATCTAATAGAAAATAGAAGGACTTTCGTCACTGTGCCCATAAGAAATTTGAGGGGGTCAAACGACAACTTTAATTGACTATAAGATAAGTGAACTCTTTAGCATTGGTTAGAGCTGTGATTATGAAGTTGAGTTTTACTGAGGGTGTAGCCAGCAGAAGATAATTGGAATTTTTGGGAAGAGGGGACGGACACAGATCTTGTGGTGGACGGAAGAACACGACCCGTGATACACATGCTCATTTATGAGCGAAGAATTAAAGTAGCACCTCCCAAGACCCATTGCATTGTCCCTAGACTATCACAGCCATGAAAAATGATACCTCAGTCAAAATGCCAGAGATCAAAGTCGATGACTTCCACTCTCGTAAAAACTTGCATCGAATCACTTTTGACCCCTCACGTATCCACCTCCATGACATTCCTACTGTACAATTGATGATATGAAATATGGACTGTTGTTGGACTGATTACTACAGTGATCCCTGTTTAGATTTCTGTTGAGCATAGACTGTTACACAAGGGAGATTATGCTTAATGTTATTGAGAAATGTACTAATGTGTACATAATTTTGCAATGAATATATAAAATCAGCTACATCTCTTCACAACGTATTTACGTCTTTATGACAAATGTACTTTCTGCTAAATGACTAATTTACTGATACCTAAATAATATTCCTTATGTATGCCTTAAGCCATTTGCTTGTAGGCAGCCACTATCTATTGATTTACTGGTTCTGAATATTTTCGCATGAAATTCAGGTCGCAGAAGAAAGAGAAATATCTCCATCGGATCGATCACCGCGGGAATTCAAAACCATTATTGTTATTTTCCCAGTTACCTGGCCGCCTCAATGTCTGCCCCTCCGAATTCGCTCTACTTGACATAAAGATGCCATTGAAAGCGTTAGAGGCAGAATGCTTCCATTTTATGCCGCCATAAACATCCATGAAACCCGCAAAAAATTAGGATACGGCATATGACGTAGCTATACATCATCTTTACTCCGTTTTATTTCTTTCTACTTCATTGGTTTATCATTCAGCTAGATTAGCTTCAAGAGGAAAGGGGCGTATGTGTATATATACATGCTCATTTTTACATACATATTTATATTTTATTCTTAAGAATAAAGTCGTTTGAGATGATATATGCAATATGTTTCCATATGAAATATGTATCTGGTAATCAAGAGTGGTTAACATTCAAGATGCCCGAGTTTTGCTGAAGGCGCAGGGTTTTCATATCCGAGGTTATGGTCATTGATGTTTACTTCCTACTCCTTTCTTTGAAAATGGACGAAACTTTTTATAGTCGACTTCAGGGTCACCTTCGTTGTTGAAGAAAATCCCTGAACCATTTTGGATAATTTACTTTTTTGGAGTAGCATCCAGTAGTATTGCAGATTCATAACTTACCCTATTCCCTTCTATCATCAGTCACACTGAATAGGTTTTAGTAGGTACAAGTTATAAGATGGAATAAGTTTTGATAGTTGATAATAGTGTTTATAATGATATTAATGATTATAATGAGATAATAATGACACTAAGGATTGAATAAGTTATAACAAGTGAATAAGCTATGGTAATACATACCATTATTGGATCAAGAAAGCCCATCGAGCTGATAAATTCCTCAAAAGAGCAGACATGAGAGGGCACTTCGGGTGGATCACGTCAGTCAGATTTTCAAAAGGAACAAACAATAGTGTTTTATATATCTACGAAACACAAGAGTCTTGATTTGTCGTCGACAATTTACAACGATGAAAAATCAACGAAATTACGTTAATATACTAAAAACCCTAAATCACCTTTTTCTAGAACATTAGGAAAGTGATAGCACTACCGTAGTATCTACAGGATCTATGACATGGGAACAACGTATTCCACTGCTAGAACATAGAAAATCCCTAGAAATTCATCATTTTAAAAGAGTTCAAGGCTGACTAGACTGCTCTGGAAAGACAGAAACGAACACTATAGATATGCGACGTTTGTGAAAGGAGTTCAATCTTATCCATGCTCTTCTACCTCAGTATCGCCTTTTCATATTTTAGATTGTATCAGCGTCTCTGAGATAGATCCTGGATGAACAGGAGTTAGTCGGTGTACTGCTGGTAAAACATGGTATTTTGGACTTGGCCTGTGTTTACCTTGACCAAGGGTATTAGTAATAACAATAGAATGCAGAAACGGCGGACTATGGTAGTACTTTTTTCACTACTAAACATTGCAAAAATTAATGCCAGAATAATATTTATTATCTTAAAACAGCCACTTAACATGAAATAGGAGCTGGAGCTTTCTTCTAAATATTTTCGGATTCACGTTCTTAGAGAGTACGCGAATCGTAGCTAACGATTAATGATTGCATTAAGGACAAGAAAAACTTATCACCGATGACAACTATAATATCTAAACCAACAATATCAACTTGTATCAACCCAAGAAACAGTAACAAGCTGAGTCAATGAACAACACTATAAGCCCAAGGTAAAAAATTTATGAGCCTAAGACAACGAAATACAAGTTTAAGGCAAAAAATTATAGTTATGAGAACCGCTTCAGTACACCAATCACTAAAATAACACTAAGCATATTGTAACTTTAAACCGTAGATCCCGACCTAGTTAGTGAAGCAAAAAAAATTACCATCGGCGAGCAAACCCAACAAAGCATGTTATATGAAAAAGAACGGTTAATGGTCAATAGTTTTGAGTGTTTCATCACTTGGGGGCTATGATAGTACTGCATAAACTGTTACGGGTAAAGATTGTGCGTCTCCAGTGATAAAGCACGTCCTTGAAAAAGTCTATTGGTACAAAGTTGGTTAATCTTGCAGGGAAAGGGGGTTGTCATTCTCAAAATTATAAATGGGTATGCGATTGGTGATTATTTACTTCGACTCGTAATCACTGATATAGCTTCCTGTATCGAAAAATGAACTCGGAGCCAGAAACCACGTTAAAATGCTTATTAAACGAACGCATTGTTTACATTTAGCCCGCCCGTAATCGAACATAAATAGACTCGCACAAAACCACGAGACTAAATGTGAACTCAGCGGAGTCGGATTACAATTGTGAAGCGGAATAGATTGGACAATGAATAGGATGAAAATAAAAATTGGCAGATAATAAATATCCATTGGGCTCTAAAGTTCTGTGCAATTAGAATTATTCATCTGAATTTAATTACTAATGTAAGGGAATTTAAATTAATGAAAAATGTATTCGTGTATTTGAAGTTTTATAGATATTTTACAATTATTCAATGCTACTTTTGTCAGTGTTAGTTATTACCTGCTTCACATCTAGTTCATAATTTATTGTACCAAATCTCATGTACTTTAAAAGATTACATTGGGGCGTGTGACTGAAATGGGGATGAGGATTAACCTGTGGTATCGCTATCGATAAGTTTCCTACACACGATTGACCCACACACGACACGAATCCAAATGATTAAAAGGGATATACCAGGTTACTACAGATGTTTGAGTAGTGTAATATTGTTTCCCTCGAGACACGTAACTGCTAAATAATCACATCGATTCTTTGAAACTCCACTTGTAAGAAAAGAAAGATTATATACGCATACACATACACATACACATACACACATATATATATTTGTCAAGAATTTCAAAAACTGATTGGAAGTCTTGCTGATTGAAGAAAAGATATATGCGTGTGTACCTCTCTGAGGCTTAGTGTAGGCCCGTTCCATTTATATTTCATTTCAAAATGAATTGAGTAGTTTTTGTATTAAAACGGATGGTGACCAGACATAGACATCAAGAATTAATCTTTAGTGGTAACCTTTAGAAGTACTAAATTAACATATAAACCTCATTCGATGAATTACCTCTATTTATTTTGTCATTTTATACTTAGGTTCAAGAAGTTTGCACACTGACACAGCTTCCGCCAATTAGAGGCAAGTCCTTTCCGCCTAATCTCTTTGTGTAAATCCAATGGAAAATCACCACCCGGAACATTAATAAAAACAAGAGCCAGCACACAGGCGAAACGATTGTTTCGCTAACTATAACCCACGCCGAGATATTTTTCCTGCTTAGTCGACCGGTTGGACATGCAGTTCCTCGACATATGGTGTTGCTATTGTATGGGGAATAGAGCATTTGTTATAATCCGAGCTATCCGGCAGGGGAGACAGACTGCCTTAATTTGTCATGGTGGACTAACTGCATCAAGCCCAGTCTTAATAGATGAGATTGTTTTCGGAAAAATCATTGTCTCCGCGTGGCGGTAAATGATAAGAATGCGATCTCGTTTTTGAGAAAGTTAATGTTCCGGTTTCGGATGACGGCGATTTACGTTCATTCCGGTTCATTTTAGCAGGGAAACATTAGTATAACTTAAAATAAAAAGGAGCACTTTTAAAGTTTGTGATCAGTTTAAAAGTCAATTTAGGAAAACGTAGCTGAAACGAAATGTTTATGAATATATATTCTGTAGTAGGTCTTCAAACGTTGTCACTGAAATGAATGCTTTTGAAAATACATATATCCATAAAGCTGAGTTGGCGTCTGTCTGTCTGCTCTGTATAAAAATTTATACTGTTTGACCAATCAACACCAAATTTGATACACTTATTGTTTAGAACCATGAGGTTACGATAGGCAACATACCAACCTCCGTTTGATTTTTCCTGTGTGTGCAGAGGGGTCTAAAGACAATGCAAAAAACCCAAGAAATAACATTGTGGATTACTATGATTAAGGTTGAAACTGAAATTGTTTTACCAGTATTGTTAAAATAGCAATTTTTTCCATACAATTATTTTTACAGAATTTAAATTTTAATGCTTTATGTTTGAACTTATTGTTTTTCTTTTTCGGAAACATAAATAATTTATGAATATTTTATTAATGATATAAGTATGTATAAAGTGTTTATTTTTATTTAACTTTCATTTTATAAGGAAAAAAGTCTATTTAATGCGAAAAGCATAAGCGAAAGCCCCTTGATCATGAAAGCATAAATTTACTACTCGGTATCTGGCAATGTGAGGATTATGTTATATATTTTTTTCAATTCGTCTTAGAATTCTGAATGTATGTATGAGTTGACAGCGAAATGCTGTGGTCATATTTGAGCATTTATACGATTGTAAATATATGTTCTTGTAAATAAATTGTTATTGTCTCTATCAATATTGTCCAAAAGTCTATTTTTAATTACTCTACTCCTGAACGTATTGAGGAAATCGAAATTCGACACGTTTGCCCATGTATTTCGTTTTTTTATAATTCTGGGCTTTTTTAAATGATTGGAATTTCATTTCTGTTTTTAAGCTGCTACTTCTGTATTCATATGTTACAGTACTTACATGTTGTAGGTAAATAATTTAGAAGTTAGATTTCAATGAATTGTCTATTTTCCACAAAATATCAGTAAAGACATGAGTTCATTTCTTCGTGATATTTGTATATTTTGACCAACATTCCTTAAAGTTTTTAATTCAATAATAATGGTTTGCTGAACTCAGTTTCATAAAAATGAATAAAAATATAGAAAACAGTATTCTTTAAAAAGGGTGTGTGAATTCTTATTACGACCAGTAACGTTAAAATTAAAATCACTTTATAATACGACGGTTAGCCATACGTTGCAATACAAAGATGTATTTAAATTTTATAAATTTTCACTATAAGGAGATTGAAAAGAATTGAACTTGCATTTGTTTTTCAAGTTTCATGGGTGTTATTGAAAGTTGTACTCAATAGTCAAGTAATTGCATCTATTATTATAAATACGTAGTTTAAATTTTGAAATCCAATCTCTGATTTGAAAAAATAAGTGCCAAAAGGATTCAATCTAAAACTGCACTTCAGTTGGAGTAAAGCGAATTTTAAATATGACTTTGCTTAGCTTGGAATAACCTCATTGTCAGAAAATATTGGAATTAGGACTTGAAAATTTTCAAATTTTTGTTTTTAGTGACAGAAGGTTAAAGTTAATTACACGTTGAAGCTACACTTATGCAAATTAGATGCCTATGACATATTCGTCGAAAATAGTGACTTACATGTTTTTTAAAACGCTGTGAGATCGATCTTTTTTTTTATTTTAATAAATTTATTTTGCTTTGTCTGTACTGATGACATTTAATTTTACAAGCTCCGTTATTCTACGTGCTTCAAAATGTATTAATCGCGAATACACGATCAATTTGAAAAGTCACCAACACATTGGACTGATCAATTGGGTTCGAGGCGCCCTCGGGTCAGCCTATGTTTTGTGAGACCGCTACATTCACAAGGACCGTGTAAGCAAACTGCATAATTTGCATCAAATTTTGTTAAAAAAAATCAAATCACCCAGGTGTTTCATTTATAGCTAAACTCACCTCTGAAAGGAAGAGATTTCAGAACGTAGATGCTATTCAGGAGAACACGACTCGGCAGCTGATAACGATTCCAATAATGGATTTTGCAGAGTGTTTTGAAAATTAGAAGGAACTCCGAAAGAAGTTTGTGAGGTCTAGGGTGCCTATTTTGAAAAAGATTAGGTACCTATGTACAATGTTTCGTGTGTCATATTACATGACTGGATACCTTCCAGACAGACCTCGTATACATTTCTCAAAACTATGCACATTTTAAGTGTTGAAAATTAAAATATCTAAGAACATCCAAATTATGGTGTTTGTATTGTTACGTACTAATTCATAGATACTTTTCTCTGTAGAAAAAATCAAGCTTTGCAAAATTTTTGGTTATACTTTTTTCCATGGACAGGTTTAATATTTTACTGCAAAATATTTCTTATCACTTGCCTAAATCGTTTTGCTCATGCGTTTTGTAATAAAAGGGAAAATGCAAAAGACAATACATGATAATTTTTCAACAAAAAGTTGATTAAAACCCAGTACAAAATCAAAATATATTCTAAAATTTGAAAAATGATGAATACCCTACGAATCACGGAAAATGGCCAAAAGGATGCTCTACGAATTTCAAAAATTACTTAAAATTAAATATTTCGGAAAATGAAAGAAATGACCCACACAACTATACAGATATTTGGAGTCAGGATATTGCGAAAGGAATCGTCCCTGGAATACTAACAAAAAGTTGGCAAGTAAACTGAATCCAGGGCCTTGTCATTAATAATATGAATCATTAATAACAACACGATACAATATTTGTCAAAAATTAAAGGGCATGATTACTATGTATGCATTTCTTTGGCGAAGTACCATAACACTAATGAATGCATAAATTGAATTATTTCTATTCGTACCGGTCAATGGTGATGATGTCTACAAGCTGATAATTGATGAGCTCATAGAAATGCGTGAGCAAAACGTCACTGATGTATCCGACACTTCAGATCCAGTTCCACCAGAAAAGCACATGACAATTGCAAGCTCGACAGAAGTTCTCAGCTCAATTGAAAAGGGCTTACAAATTTTAGAAAACAGACTCCGACGAAGAACGCGTTATAGCTACAAAGCAAGGAATAAAAAATTATTAGCTTGTTACGAATAAATTCAGCGAGAAAAAAAAGGCATTGTGTCGTCAGACGATTTTGTTAGATTTTATGAAGCCATTGACATCGAAATAACTTGTTTACGCAACTCATTTATTTTTTTAATATTTTGTATTAATATGAATAAAAAACTGCAATTTTATTAAATATTTTTCTTCTAAACTAGTGGTTTTGTTAGTCCTTGGTGCCAATTAAACAAAATTTATATGTATTTATATGCAAAGTTGTACCCCGACTTACGCGAATTCGACTTAAGCGATTTTGGTCTGACCCACCTATCGCGTAACTTCGGGGTATTACTGAATACACAAAACGTTTCATTTTCATTTTGAGCTAATAGTTTTTCAGATATAACTGTGTATACATAGAATTGCGGCTAGGGATCATTTTGACCTCTCCAAAAACATTTCTCTTTTGCGTTGTCCTATGACCGAGATACAGCCTTTTGTTGGCTATTGTTGACTATTCTTCTGCCTGCTGACATTCAGGCGGGGAAAAGTTCTGGTATGCTAGTATTTCACAAAACGGTGCGTGGGAAACTTGCGTCTTGATAGAAACATGGTGCTGAATACATGTTAGCACTCCTTTCTGTTTGGGAACGCCATTTTTCTCACATGGGATTCGTTCGAAAGCTGGCTACATTTGCCTGAGTTAGTCCGAAGGTTCACGCATGTTTTTAACACTGTTGCATGCACTTTATTCTCTGATAGCCATGCCTCGTAGGAGAGGTCTAACAAGTGAATAAATTCTCAAATTGATGCAAGGTTTATCTAATGACGAATCTGGATCCGAAATTGTCCCGATGTCGAATCACATAAAAGAATTAGTTCGAATGTATCCGATGAAGGTGACATGAATGTTGCTGCTGTAAATGAATCCGATTCATCGGATCAAGAATCTGTGCAGGACATAAAAAATGTAAAAAACGTGGACAATGTTGAACAAGAGAATACTTCATTGCTTTGATACAGGAATAAAAATCTCTCACTTGAGAGCAACCAAGGAAGAACAATCATTCCAGGATGGGGAAAAGTCGTAGCCGAAAAGAAGAAAACAATTTCCAAATGAACGGTGAAGAAACAGCGAATGATGGAACTGTTTAGAAAGTAGATCATTCGGCTAGTCCTCAGCAAAATGTATTGTGTGAAGAATCTGGACCAACTGCATATACCATGAGAAAAATTATAGATGGAGACCCAAGTAGTGCTTGGAGACTCTTTATAAATGAAAACAAAACTATTGAGGCGTGTACCATAATGCACTGAAACCAAGACACGTCACGAAGCACGCAACTCAAATTGGTGTTTACCTCTCGACGAGTTGGATGCTTTTATTTCTTGTTTATATGCTCGTGGAGCATTGGCTGCCAAAGGACTCTCAATTCTAAGTTTTTGGAAGTTTATGAAAAATTACGAGTTTTCATAACAAAAAATTTAAAAGTTGTCTCAAATGAAATAACCCATTTAGAAATGAAATTTCTGCTTTGAAAGAAAATCAGTATTAATTTTTGACATGAATATGTCTTTAAAATCGGTATGGAGGTCATCGGCAGAAACTTGCGCATCACGAAAAGTGTTGATACCTCAAAGCCCCATAACTCCAGGGGAATCAGCCTATAGGGATAAATGACCAACCATCGTGTAGAGGAAGGTGGGCTGCGTCAACCACCTTGACCACTAATCCACTCCCTGCACTGACCTTTGATCCGCGTGGTGGGGGAAATGAGTCATATTTCGGGCATACGCTGGCATGTTTAACCACTGTAACTTCGGTTCGAATAGATGGGTCGTGGGGAGGTGTGCTTAAATTGAAGAGAACGACTAGTTGTACAATTACATTTGACTAGTTGACAGTTTAAACCATTTGTGTGAAAATGGTTAGCAGTGGAAAGTGGCGATTTGTCGAAGATTTCGCTTTGAAGCCAAAATATCCCACTAAATTTCATTTGTGGCATAGTTAAACAGGTTGAAAGACAGTTCAAGACGAACAAAATGATACCAAGAAGTCTAAACCTATGACAAGTAAGGTGAGATCTAGAGCTTACCGAAGACGCAAGAAGGAGCAGGCCGAGCAGGCGAGAGTACGCGGCGACGTCTCTGGACCATCTAACGAACTTCCACCACACTTGGAAAAACCACCATCGGCATTACCTTTGTCAGGAAAATCAGCATCGACACCATGCCATTTGTCTCGTACTTTAGCTATCATCCATAAGGTCGCCATAGAATACTAAGCATTGCCCACACTCTAACACCACTGTTATATATCCACCAAACCTGGCTAAATAAATAAATGGCAAACAAATCTCCCTGTCTTCATTTCACTGGCGACACACTTACCAGGTATACCGCCCAAAAGTATTCACGAACCAAACCTTACGGTACAGTGGGGACTGTGCCTACCCTCTGTTTTTTTTCAAACACATGTTACGTGGAATGCATAAGTTAACTTTGATCTTTAAATCTAATAACGCAAGGAAGGAGTATTGATGCAATGGAAAACCTTCATGTATTTTTCAATAAAAATATATACTATATTATGAATGAAAGAACAAAAATGCAATTTTATTTTCAAGAGATATTGACAGAGCAATCGAGGGATTTCATTGATAGCAAAATCCTTCTAAGACAACTGCATGTTTTCCAGAACAAAAAAATAACAAAATCGACAAAAAGATGAAGTGGGATTCACTCATAAAGTCTGCATAGAGAGCTAAATTCTACCAAAAAATTACTGTTAAAAATAGTGCTACCGATAACTATTGATAACGCTATTTATCTAATAACTAACAGGGATGTAATAAGCCCTCGTGTTGCAATAAATGACAGTAGAGTGACAACAAAACATGCATGTTAATCATATATCTATTATTATAGAGCAAAAATCAGCGTTTAAAACATCCTTAAAAAGCCCTTTATACATAAATGGGAAATAATAGTTCTTATACAATTGGCAAGATTCTTTCTCCATTCGATTCTGATTTAGTAACATTGATGTATTTTGGTTTATTCCACCTACCGCAAAGAAAATCCGGATCAAAGAGCCTCATTTATCAAGTAAGTTCGCATTTAGCTCTTTGAAAGATGTTTTCTCCCTTAAATCTTTTATCAGTACTATGTTCAAAATGGTACAAATGGTTAGGAATTTTGCAAATGCATTAAATTTCAATCGACTCTCAAAATGTATTCTAGATGCTTAGATAAATAAGTTACGGTTTATATAATGCGTCAGGCTGATTTAATTTGTTATACCTTTGACTATTGTATGCAGAACATTGGGTACGCCTACAAACATGGTGTTGTGGAAAAAAGCGAAACGCTTCCCTTTATTTCCAGCACTATTCATAGTAGAGTAAATTTAAAGATATCATTCAATAAGGAATAACGTTCTCTACAAAGTCAAATATAAAAGAATTGTATAAGGGGCCGCCATCATATGAAATTGTGCATAAATAACAAAATTTCCAATGGCAACACCATGTTTTTATGCCTTAATCAGATCTACATCGTTAAAGTCTAAATGTGGAATTTCATGAATTTATTATCGTTATATACAGATATATTCAATAATAAACCGTTGTCCATTTCAGGGATCATATCCACATTGAAAGTAACTATTCATAAATTGAGATTATTTCCAGTTACTTGCGATGTCATATTTGAATTTTCTCGAAAAATTAAAGGATAATTTTGTTGATTAAAGAAGTGTGGTTATAGAGTAGTTCAGTAGCTTTCGAATGACACTACTTACAAATTCCTCACTCCATGAAATCAAAAGTTGCAATTGCCCAAAGCTCTCCCAGAAAAGTATAATTTTGACTTTATGCGGATCCCCCAGCGCTCAGAGCACCTGTGCACTCAGTCCGAAGATCATGACAGGCACGGACATCCTTTGTGTACACGACACTGTATTTATCTTCAGGATGTTTCTTTAAGTTCTGAAATCATAAGACAAAACGCTGGTAACGCTCGACGTTTCATGCATGCCATCAGTACTGTTCCAATTTTATAGACGTATGCATGTCAAAATGTGGTGGAAAACCCACAACTCTATTGTCCCAATGTTACTTGAAAATTCGTGTGGAATACCTATTTTATAAAACAATATAAATTAAATCTCAACTCGCAAATAATTGCATTATTGTATATCAAAAACTGTAAGTTTCGAATTTACAGAAATAAATATCAAGGCCCACAGCCCTCTTTGAAGCTGCTGTTAAGAAAGGAAAACATCTGAATTTGGCAAATGATGATTTCCAGAAATAAAACTTTTTAAATCTGTTGAAGACTTAGAATTTGGTGACTTTTGGGCGAATTTATCTGTTTTCTTTCAATAGTGTCGTGTACGAATTAACATTGATTTTTGATGCAGTGTTCATGATACTTCGATTTATTTTAGGTATGGACTTGTAATGAGAGATATTTGATATTTTAGCAAACAATTCTCATTTCGTAAATAGGCGCCTGGTGATAAATAAAATTGTGATTGCGTAAAATACGAACGCATTTACGATTTATTCCGAAAATGAGTGACAATGAATCTGGGTGTTGGTAGATGGTAAGGGTGACACCGCGCTATGACCAACACAGAGAGTAAATTGTTAAGGGTTGGTTGGGGTTTTGGGACGTAGTAGCCAAGCTGCGCAAGACAGATAACTGCAAGTAAATGTTTTTAAGGGACTAGCTGCTGCATCTCTATTACTAGAATTGTTAAACTACAGTAAAATTTTCGCTTATTTGCAAGATGAAATTCCTTGGTGCATAACAATACAAATAAAATGCATTTTGAGTGCCGAAAATATTCCTGTTTACTTGGCCGGGGAATTTTCTGGGTATGATTTCAATTGAAAAAGATGTGGAAGCTGATACATAGAAATGTGATCAAGGGGATGATTACTACAAAAACTAGGTTAGTTGAGAAACATATTCTTATCTGGAAACGTCCACAGATTCAGTAAATAGTACGAGTAGGCATTAACAGTATGCCAAATCGAATCGAGGCTGTGATGGCCGCAAAATGCGGGACAACACAATATTAAAAATCTGTGTGATTTTTTTTACTGTCGACATATTTGACAAAAATAAATAAATGAGGATTTTTTTCTATACTGGTGTGCAAAAATTAAGGAACGGGAAGGTATTCAGCTGCTACTTAGCTGTAAAGTGACCTGGATAACGGAAAATGATAAAAATAGAACGTTTGGAGTTATTGAACCGATGAGTAAAAGCAAAACGATAACAGAAGCGAACAGAAAAATAATGTCTTCGAACTTTATTGGTGACACTGTACTGGTTGCCGTGGGACAGTAAGGTAACTGTGAAGACTTAAATAAAGAAGAGGTGGTCCTTTAAAGTTGGTCCTTTAAAGAGGGTATGACCCCATCGAACACTAATGCAGGCTACTGAGAATGATATTGGGGATGAGTAAATGTGGTTGCAGATTCCATTTCTCTGTCAGAATTTCTGAAAACACGATTCCAAAATGTTAATGTGTACCAACTTCTTACTGAATATAATCGGTTAAACAAACTGCATCAGACGGTTTCGCTTAATTTTCCTTATTAAGCACGAAGCATTCTTAATTAATTTAAAGGTTATACCATTATACATATTGGCGTTTCTTAAGTTTTGCACTCCAATGAACCAATTCGACATGTTTATTACTTTCAAATGTTTAAAGGTATAGATGTAGAAATAGATGTAGATGCGAGCAAAGGATTACCAGAGAAACTAGGTTAGTTGAGACATATATTCTATACTACACACACAAAAGTGCGCGCACGCACACACAAAGAAAATAAATTACCACTGTCAGGCTTAAAAAAATTAAATAGGTAGTTTTTCACTCCTCCGAATGTACATTTGAAAAAAGATAAATGAAATCGGTGTACTTCTAATTTGTCCCGGGTCTGTACTAGGAGACATACCTCATAGGCGAGATTTTCATCAAATGCTAGCTGTCGGCTGATCGGTGGTGGAAGTAGTTCCGAATTCTATCACGGGAATTTGCAGAAGAGATGCGTTTCTGGGATTCCACTATAAAGAGATATCATGAATAATGGATGCACTAAGTTACAGATGCAGGAAAGTGGGTATAGTAATGGTGAACAATACTGCAAGCAAGTTTCCTCAGCGTCAGGTTTTATATTTCCAGGGTGCTATCGAATTGTTTTTCTCATGAATGACAACGCAACACCTCATGTTACGATCTCTGACCACATTCCTTAGAACATATAAAGAATTCGATAGATAGAACGAAATTTGTGTTCGAAATTCCTTTCCAAACGCAACAGGTATCTTCTAGACTATGCGAAAAATGTGCCAATTCATAGCATGATTTGTTTTAATATACAGAAAATTTGTCATGGCATTGCATGGATCGAATGTCAAACCCACTGAATGAAAGTAATTCATACTAATGTATCTTCACCTAGATATGGTAGCACTGTCCATATATTCTTCAACCAACTTCGAAGATCTGTAACTTTTGTATAAAATCATTTTTTTTGCAGTTCTATGTAATAGTACACTAGAGATTTTGCTACCAGAATTATTAGTTTTCATTGAAAGGTTTAACGAGAGATTAATAGTTAAATTAATCCTTTATTTTAAAGAGGATCAGTCATAAAATGTATGCTATTTGCAAATAAAAAATTACGTCCTTAACCTTTAGACATAAGCGGATAGAACATGATATACATGTTTTTTGTTAGGCCCTTAAGTAAACGCAAACTAAAGACAAATAAAATTTTAAGAACATTAAAAAGATAACTGAACTTTGAAGTCGTATTTCTAAATTTTTAAAATTTAAGGAAAACTTTAAAATAGTTTGCTATTAAATAAAGATGGAAACATTGAGGATGTAAGATAGAATACTGAAATTTCGTTCATTAAAAGGAGAGACATTAACTGTAAATAATCGTTATATTTTGAAACATTATTGCATATGAAAGAACTGTATAAGGTTCAAATTTATAGAAATAAATTTCAAGGCCCATAGACCCACTTGAAAGCTCTTGATTGATATGGACAAGCTTTTGATTAAAGTACGGTTACAAATCATTACCTATATTAACTCAAATATTTTAGTTACATAACTGGAATATTGTTCTTTCCGATTTGCCCTATATAAATAATTGAATAAACATAGTCAAAAGAGACTTACTCGTCTGTACATTTTTGATATGTTTATTTCAATAATTTTTAAAATCCAGTTGTCCTATTTAGTTTTTATAGAATGTATAGGAATTGTACTTTTGATTGATATATGATGTTTTCCCCTGATTAAATAGAGAAAATAAAAACACATTACTGAAACAACCATAAAAGAAAATAGCTTTAAAGAAAGGATTTAAAATATTACCAACTTTTTAAAGTAAATGCAAAGATTTTCGTATTTGAAAAATCACATCCACTATCACTTATGATTAAAAATATCAAAATAATTATCTAAAGTAATGTAGCTTTTGAGGAATTCAACTTGAACACTTGAAGAAAAATCATTTGCTTTAAAATAATTTAAATTATATCGTATATACTTCAAAATGGGAGTAGTACAAATATTAAATATATGTAATTTCTATGTAATTAATCAATCCTCATATTACAATATGTACTAAAAGAATTATAGAATGATCATATTGTCCAGTTGAGCAAGATATTATTCACATTATAAACTTTTGAATGAAATGCAAAATTTGGAAAAATAAGCATGATTATTTTTAAAAGTACTCTTGAATTAGACTTTTGAATACAAAAACAAAAGGAACAATCTTGAATTTTAAATTGTAAATAGATAAATATAAAGTTAGATAATAGCAGCTAGGTAGTTCAATTTAAACGCACTGGAGGAACACAACGGGTTATTATCCTACGTTTGACTATTCAGGATCAATCTCGGAGGAAAATATCTGAGGACGACACCACAAAATTTGGAATAATCGTCAGATGACGAGGTCAATACTTGAGTCGGCACCCCACTCTCCAAATTTCCACTTCACGCCAACGCAAGGACATTTTAGGCCACGAAGATTTAATGTGCACCAACCCTCCACGTACATGAGGGGCGTTTTTTAGATCGAGTTTCGACCTCGCACCCCTCCGGTTGCTAATATCTGACTCTACCAACTGGGTTACAATGGCCCCAATAAAAGCTAGATAGATAAATATTTATAAAGTTGAAATGTAGTCAACACTTGGTACGAATTAAATAGGAATTTCTGTAATGATATCGAAGACAATTAACCTTGATCTTTTAGAAAATATGTGATTGTACATTTGATGACGAGACTGAAAAGTATACAATTCATTTTGCTTATATATTCTTTAAAATTCATTCTGGTTTTTACGTGTAGGATTCCCAATTTGAAATCTGTATGCTATCGCTAATTAGATGCTGGAGTTTAAGTCAAAGTGTTTCTTCTGCTGCTGAAACTGCTGCGAATCTTTTTATCTCTATGGGTGATGTGAGGTATTTGGGGGTATATAACACGAAGAAGAAAAGACGTATCGAGTATTATATTTGAAGTACAATCACGATAAAAAAAGAACCATCCCTCTTCATTCAAGCGAATTGAACAGTAGAGCAAATTCAAAGATGGCATTCGACAGGGAATAACTTATATAAATCCATATGCACGGAATTTGCATAAAGAGCCTTCATATTAAATTAAGCGCCAACTTTATAATTTCAATAGTAACCCCTATTTGTGAGAGACACTAAATTTAGAATCTATATTATAATTTAACTTCAAATATAAAGTTTTATGTCATTCATTAAAACAGAAAGTTTGGAGCTCCTAATGTTAAATCAATTTTCAAGATTTTTATGGATATCTTCCTAAATAATATACCTATAACACTGATATTTTGTACAACGTTGCCCTATTAAGGTACCTAAACAAAATATACATAATATTTAAGATTCAAATAATATTTTATTTGCAATATTCAATTAATATTCGAAAAATTGTGAATAGGAACATCGACATATTTTGACGGAAATCAATTCAGAGACTTAATATTACCATAAAAAATTTCAGCTCTTTCCTTTGGATAGTTTTTGCGGTACACTTAAATTTTCTTCACTACGGTGATTTTAGGGAGGGTATCAAAAGGTGAAACAAATTATGACAAACCTGAGGAATATGTAAATTTTTGAAAAATGGTTGGAAATTTCATTTATGTGATCTAACGGATATTTCCTTCTACCTGTTGTGTGCTACAGCTGAAAAATGATCAATCTAATTGTAGAGATGAGTAAACTTTAAGTTGGCAGTGAAATTGAATAGTAAATATTATTATCATTCTTTCTAAATTTCTAATCCATCCATCAAGATCTGGTCAATTTTGCTAATAACGAGATAAATTGTCCAGACTACCACCTGAATGGTTAAGTTTTTGTGTAATCCTTTAGTCAAGCAACAGATGAATTGTTCTTGATTAACTACAAATCATTTCGATCTATAAATATCGACTTTAAATGTGGGGATGATCCCTTAAATGTACAATTGCTTTAACATTGAATATCTCGAGATATGACGATAGTAAATTCATAAATAAATTTCATATTTATGCTAATTTGACGATGTAGAATCTGATTAAGGTATCAAAACATGGTGTCATTGGAAATTTTGTTGTTTTTGCAAAATTTGATATGAAGACGGCCACTTATTCCATTTTTTCCAATTTGAATTTGTAGAAGACGTTATTCTCTATTGAATGATATTTTTGAATTTGCTCTTCTATGAATAGTGCGCTCGAAATAAAGGGGGCTCTTTTTTCCCCCGAATGTACAGAACTTTTATAGATGTGTATATGCGTTGAGTGATGTGACATTAATTACAATCTCAATTTAATAGTTCGACTTTTAAATTCAGGTACAAGACAGGGCTATTACCATTGCGGTGCATAGTTGCATAGATAAGTTATTACACACTAGCATGTTTACAATTTAGGGAAATAAACATAATTTAATCGTTTAGAGAAGAGTTCAGTGGCCACATATAATGAGCTTTTAGTGTCTTAATTGGTTATCCATCTGAGGGAATTCCACCTTGCAACCTCTAATCTTACTTGCAATACATGTAACCAATTTTAACCTTGATAAATAGAATCTTTCCAAAGGAATGTATTCTAAACAAATGAACAATAGAATATTTCCAGAGTTTTATTCTGAGGAAAGGACCGAAAGACTATTTCCAAATGCTACAAATAGGCCAATATAATCTTTCAAAAGCATTCTGTTTCAATGAAAGGGCCAATTGAATAGTTCCAAAGGATTTTATTCTAAGAAAATGATCAATAGAATTTTTCAAAAGGCTGAGAGAATCCATGGATTCTTTCAACCTTTATTTAGTCATGAAGTGGGGTGTGGTTTAAAGTAATACTACACTTATTGAAAATAATTTGACACTTAGAGGGGTTTAAGTTGTTGTGAGGGTTTAAAAGTGAACTCATAGTGCGGTTTTTAGGTGAACTGTACTCACAGGCTTGCAGTCTGTGTTTTGGGCAGGGAAATCGATATTAATTGTTTTGGGGTACCAGGCTCCGATGCTACTGACTCTTATGTGGTAGCTGCTTCCGCCTTTTGGATTCACCGTGGAACATGCTCATCACAAGTTCATATACTCCAGAAAGAAAAAGAAATTGGTAGCCCCATGTCAAACTACAAACTCACCAACCCGACCACCTCACATTTTTAAAACATTTGACTTATTTGTTCCCAGCAAAATGTAAGAAATTTCGTGAAATTTTAGTTTCCGATTTGCTACACATTTTTTATTTAGATTAATTATAAATTTAATTTATTTTTGTCTTCTAAACACATAGGTATTTGTTTTCTAAGCAATTTATGAAATATTAAAAATACATCAATAATTACCTGGGGATAAACAGAACTTGCACTTCTTGTTCAAAATTCTGTTTAAGAGGTCAAAAGAACGTGAATTTAAAAGTCACTCTGACAGGTTTATGTAATACAACATTGGAAGGTTATATATGTATTTACACTTGTTTTTACTTTCAGTAAGCCAAGATAGGTAGTGTACCTTTAATATCATAAAAATAATAAAAATCACACTTTTTGTAATTCTAGGTAAAATTGAGTGACTTTAAACTTGAAGAGGTCATTCATAGTGTTATGTTATACTCCGTTAGAAAGATAATTTTATGCACAAAATAAGCGTTATATTTCTATACAAGCCCGATTGGGCAATTAGGTCAAACAATACAGGTGTTTATGGGTACAAATTACATGATTCTATTTATTTTGAAAATTTTTACAATAAACCCATGCTTGTCCTACCATGAAACTTTCAGAAAGCAAAGATAAATGACGTGCACGTTCAGTATATATTTTAACAAAAAATAAAAATACACTTTTTTGTCATCGAAAGTCCATTGCCCAATTGCATGACCTTGAAATAGAAAATGTCGCTCAGAAGGCCATTTTATATATCATTAGAAAGGTGGTACCTTTATGTACAAAGTAATCTTCAATGTAGTCTGATCGAATAATATGCGATTAGAGATTAGTTTGTAATTCTGTTAGTAATGAAAAATTGTCCAATTTCTTAAATTACAAATTGCTGTAAATATAAAAAACTATTGCAATCAGGAAGCTAAAAATTCCCGGAATTTCTTATACTTGACTAAGTAACAAATAATTAAAGTTTAAAAAAATAGAGAGGGTCGGATTGAAAAACTACATTTCTGTGTTCGGTTTGACATGAAATGTACCACAATCTCCTTTAGCAAATAGGAATCATTATCTCTTGTCGTCCAATAGTCCTTCTTCGCTGCAATTACACCAACCAATATTAAACCTTTACATGGTTTCGACAAGATCAGACCAATTTTGTAATGACGAGATATCTCGTCATCAAGATACTGAGGATTTTTTATGATAACGTGATCAAGACCTGGCGAGATTCCTTCTGCTGTCGAGATATCTCGTCCATCAAGATCTGGTCAGTTTCGCTAATGATGAGATACCTCGTCCAGACAACCACCAGCAAAATATTAAAGCAAATTGTGTTTTCAAGTTATAATTTTAAATTATTTCACTTTAAAACTCTCAAGTATTATGAAAAGATTATGCAATATTCTTTTAATATTTCCCCACCATATAAAGTATCTTACACATACTGTTATACATACTTATTTCACAAACTTAATCCAAACTTACACTGTAAATTGAGGCAAGATATAAATACACCTTTTCTCACTAACCTAATGTTAGTACGGTTATATATATTTTGTCAAATCGTAAGCAAAAATACCTTAATAATTGAATAAAAGTATAAAAAATTAACATGGTTTTACTTCAATCAATTAAGTTAGAAAAATGAGAGTGGGATTAATTAATTTAACGATTGTGAATAGCAAAACAAAAGAGAACGTAATTCATGAACAAATGCAAATAAATTGCAATTCTTGAAGGTAAAAGATTAGCTTTCAGAATGGTATGGAATAATGGAAATCTAAGTATGAGTTTTCTTAAAGTGGAAATTACTAAAATAAATGGAATGCTGGAGTAAATTGATTTTTTTCTTAGAAAAGGTGTTTCTTATTTTTTTATCTCTTACCAGCTCAAATGGAACATATCTTACTTTCTCAGCAATACTAGATCCATGCAATATTTTAATGCATTTTGAGTACAGTTTCTTTCCATTAAAACTGTCTTAATCGATTTTACCTCTCACAATACTAATCTAAAACACTCGCTTTTTGTTTAATGCAGCAGTGATGAATTTGTCCTGTCAAATAGCGGGGGATATTTTTTCAGACAAGAACAAACGAACAAAAAATAAGGTTCCAACTCCATTTTCTGCTTTTCCCATTTCGAGAATTTTTTCAATGGAGAATGTGTATTTAGCAGATAAAAGCTGTTTATCTTCAGTCAGTTTTTCTCTTTGTTGGAATATGTACAATAAAAATTCTGCAGAAGAATTGCTCGACACTACCTTTGATTAATGGATGACTGAACAAAAAATTATAAGTTGGACTTTTTTTCGTTGTTACTTGGTACAAATATCAGTTTTCAAAGATGTCTAATTGGGATAAACAAAATTCTTTTGAATTTCAAACCTAGTGCGTAATTTTCTTAGAGTACGGTCTAGAAAAGGCTAATGGAATCAAATCTTTCCAGACACTTTTCAGCCATTTAATCTTAAAATACGAAGGATAGGGTCTTTAGGGAATCCCCTTTAAGTTATATGCTCTTTTTACACGAGTATTTAACTTGGAAAAGTACGAATTATCAGCTTCTTTGTTTTAAAGTTTTTGAAGTACTGGAACAAGTGCATACCTTTGACCATCCAAGCCAATACACAAGTTACAAATAATCTAATATCTAATCTATTATCAGCAGTAGAATTTTATCGCTCAAACAATAGGATTTCTTCTTTCATAGAGGGGATGTATATTTTTTTTAGAAGAAGCTATGTTTTTACAAACATGATCCCTGACTTAAGGTTGGTTGATTTGTTAGATTGTATGACACAAGGGCCCTGCACCAAACTTCTTGTAAATGGACATACTTCCGAAGAAATATTTACTAACACAGAAGAGACATACACCCAGAGAGGAATCAAACCTGCATCACCTAAAACTCGCAGGCTGCTAACGCTGTGGGCAAACCCACTGAGACATTGGGCCCCCTGTGTTTAAGGAAATACTACTCTTCAGAATTTTATGTTTCATTTAATATTAGATGTCTGGAATATTAGTGTCAGCTTTCATCTATAGTCAAATAATTTTTTAATATTGCTTTGATGTGATTCTGTCGAACAGTCTGAAATTATTTGACAATTTCTAGTATGTTCTAATGTTTGTAACTTTTATAGAAATATTCACTGCGTTTTATTACATCTGCGATAAGTCTCTATACTTTAGGTTTCCTTGGTACTTTTCCAAGTAATATATATTCAAAACACATGTCTGAATGTCTCCTTCAAGGATTGCCTTTCTTGTTTCTTCAAAACAAAATGGAGAATTGGCCAATTTATGCAAATAGTATACTCTGTTTCCTCGTAGGGGATGCTTAACAACGTAAATGCCTCTTCCAAAACTGAAGCAGGAGACAATTTATTTATATGCATAAAATTTACTTAACGGATGGATTCATTTTGAATTTCTCTTGAATTTCATAATGTTCACTAGATTTTGATACCAGATTTCGAATCGAAATCAAAATTTTAGTTCGAATTTAAAGTTTCAAGTCGTCATTTAATCCAACCGTTTGTGGATGTGAAGATACTTTTCGGCAAGTATTGTTAAATTAGCTTCCCACATTTATACGTTTCGAAATAATCTTATAAACTCAAATGTTTTATTATGTTAATAATAAAAAAACGCAAATAAAACAAATAAAACTGAGTAATATTTCTTTTAGTATGCATAATAATTAAGCAATAATTAAAATGAAGTAAAGATTTTAAATCATAATATTCCTATGTTTTTTTCTGGAAATCTATGCATGTTTTCTTTTATGATAGAAAATAGATCTAGCTCTTTCCTTTTCAATAGTTTTTTCATTATAATAAATTTAATTGTAGTTCTCAATCATTCTTTGGAAAAATAAATGACTTAATACTTCTTGACTTTCTGACTTCTATTAGGAGGTATCTACTGAAATTTCGTAATATTGTATAAAGCCCCTTCTGTAGCGATGCCAATCGAAATTTAATCATAAATATGTCCAATATTAATTTTATTATTAATATTGATTCTAAGACTTAACTTAAATTGGGTTATTTACTAGTAACGTAAAGAAAAACTGAGAAACTAATTTAACAATATATTACACATTTTTCTTAGTCGTACAACATTAACGTTTTGGCCAAGTTATTTGAAACTTTGAATTCGATTTTAAATTTTGATAAACTTTCCAATTTAGCGTAGAAAGTAGGGGAACGTTATACGAAAATGATGAGTTTTATGTGAACCTTACTATAAAGATGATCCCTTAAGAAAATATTATACATATGAATTGAGAGAAAATGCTATTCCTTATTCAATGGTAATACCTTTGATGTTTTCATTCTATAAATGATTCGTGAAGAAATAGGGATGATTCAATTTTATTTTACGCTGCTGTTTCGATCATGTGACGCAAAAGTCTATAACAGCTATACTATTGTTTTTAAGCCTGTTCCGAATCGAAGAAAGAAAAACATATTTTCTCAACTAAAATGTACCCTTGATTTTGCAAACATGTAGAGAAAAGTTATAAATTCCTTGCATATATATATATATATATATATATATATATATATATATACATATATATATATTTTCTCTCTCTCTCTCTCTCTATATATATATACCGTTCACGGAATTCAGAAAATCATATGTTCCCATCTTTCTGTCTCCGACAATCCCTTCTTCCTGTCTTCGACATTCCTTCTTCCTGTTTTCGTCAGTGTCTTTTACCACCGACACATCTACCTTCTTATTCCTTTCAACAGAATATCTCTCTTTATCTTACTCTCTTTATCTTATCTCTTTATATCTCTTTATCTTTAGTAGGTTGTTCAACCAACGATTCTTTCAAGACGTTTCTACCACCCATATCGATGGCGATTAACTCCTACTTTCCTTACAGCATGTATTTCGTCATGTCGATCTACATATTGATATAATGATCCTTTCCTCTACTGTGTAATTTCTTTCCCTTATTCCAGCTACTATCCTCTCTAACTCAAATTTCATTTATTGCTTCATTTCTTCCTACTCCATTTGTTGCTTTTTTCCCTCCATTTATCGTGTACGTATATAATAATCTTTTCCTTCATTTCCATCTTCTCTTTTAACTCTGTTCATGAACTTAATATCTTTTCAAGCATTCCCTTAACAAACACGGCTTCAAATGATTGACTTCCTGTCATGAGATTTTTCAGTTATACAATTTCACTGCTTAGGTCAGGTGTTTCCCTCAATACGAATGCTAAAGTAATAAGACCACACTTCTTATAATTCACCCCAGAGGCCATATTTATAGAAATATTTTCCCTCCTAACTCCATCAGGGTCACATATTGAGGTGTGTACGAACTTCATGAACCCGAGGTATCCTAGTGATCTAATCTTTCCCCATGTGAATTTCAATGTCTGGTAAACATGGGGTTCGCAATTCCAGGATGCCCAAGAGATCTTTCTCCTCTCCCGTCTCTTTTCCTTTCCGCACTCAGGGGCACATTTTCTTTAGGTGTTTAAGGGCATCAAAACCCCGAGGTACACGAGTGATCTATCCTCTTATCTATTTTACCCTCGCCTACCCTCCTGCATTTTGCTTTTTTTTACCTCCTTCGTTGTTGTCATGTGTTTGGCACCGCTTAGCTAAATATGGCATTTGCGCCATAAAACCCAAAACCAACCAACCCCTTTCCTTTACAACCCCTTTCGCAATTACTTGATGCGTTTTGTTTTGTTTTTGACGCATTTTGGACAAATATGATCCTGCACCATAAAACCCAAAAAGAACCAATTCTTCTAACTCCAAGGAACTAAGAGTCAAATGGAACTAACAACTTTACACCACTAATAATATGCTGCCCCAAGACGCATCACAATGTTTTAAAGAGAAAATAATAAGAATTTTGGATACTTTTGAAAGCTAAACACTGACCATGTCACCTTTCGCTGTCGCGCAATTCTAAAATTCCGAATTACGGATGTATTTCCAGCACGTGTCAACAATACCTTGTAACTATATAGAAACAAAGAAATATGCACTACGTAACATATTTTTAATGGAACCCTGATTATTTGTCTTGAAAGAAAGGTTGAACAAGACTCACCCAGGCCGTCTGCTTTATCAGATTCTCTCGTAGCCTTGCCGTTCGCTTCCACAGGATCTCTCGCCAGTGCGTCTTATTTCATCTTTGTAACTTCGCTATTTAACTGAGCTCTGATTCAATTCTATTTCTAGTCCATCTTTACCGCTGCCACCATTTATTCCGGAGGATTGCATGTGGTCCCCGAGTCGAATTCTATTTCACCTGGAGACGAAGACCCACTCTAGTTACTTTTAGGGTAATCAGATTATCAGTAAGATAGCATCAAATAGTTACAGATTAGCTTTTCGGTTACACACATAAAAACAAATATAGTTAGAAAATTGTATTCATTTATTAATAAACTTAGGATGATACTAAACTACATAAAACACGGATAAACTCTTGTTCGACACATCTTCATTCGAAATGAACTTTACATCACATTCTATATAATGGTTTCAGTTTTCACGTGCACTATTAAAATGCTCTCATTAATATTATAGCTTGAGCGTGTTTAGGAAACATAATATCAAGATACCAACAACGTAACACGTACACTGGCAGAAGTTGCACGCATATAATAAACATTGAAATCATGAATTGCTTGCACGCACTTAGTGATTATGCGTTAAATTTTAATTTTCACGTTTCTTAAAGTATTCCATTGTGTTTCAAGAACTCCAAACACATATTACTAGAATTTAGTGCAGATATATTTTCCCTCTTCATGCGTAAACCATCAAACAGTGCAAAAGTGTAGCCTAGGATTGTTTACTACTGCTTAGTGTGTTGAAAAAACTTTCAGTAACCTATGTAGAAGACCACAAATATAAAAACCTCAATTCCATACTTGACTTTCTTTCCAATGTTAGTAATGCTATGGTGTCTCCAAAAGGTTGCAATATACATCTTACCTCGTTTCGGCTGCCACTTTGCAGGGAAATCGCAGGAAATATGCAGTTTATCCCAAAGAGATCTCTCACTTGACAGCTACAAGAAATATAAGCTTGATAGTAGCGTGACACAATGTGGAAGTATTTCTTTTGTTCGCAATGTATATTGTTACAACAGAACTAACTTCGTTCCAATATCCAGTGATATTGAATTTGTTTCATGTTTTCCGATTGTCAGAACAACTCGAAATATTTTTACGTAGAAGATAAATAAATAGGCGGTTCATTACTTACGTGGCAAAGTTTATTAAACCAAAGTCCATTTCCTCGGCCGTACAGAGAGCTAAGAAAAAGTTTAAAAGTCGAAAAAGCTGAGCTAAAGGCAAAATTCATTTGTCTTTCAAGGAAAAATATGGATTCAAATGTATTATGTAATGTGAACTTCATAATAATTTGTAATTATGATATAATATATAGTTATGTATAATTAAATAGTTAATAATCTATATTTAAACAACAGATAAATCCACATGAGGTTAATAACTCGAATGGATAGAGATAAGAGCAAACACAATATCAACTCATTTGTAACGCGGAAGTTTTTACCGCTGAGGTATAAATTTTTCAATAGGTTTTTAAGGAGTGCTTTTTCAAGTTCACAATATTCATCAATATTATAGTGTAGTAAGGTGGGCACACTATATTAACATTAATCTTCACATATTCTACACTTGTTTTAGATTTGTTTGACTTTTGAAATACTCAATTAACAATCCTTTTAGATGTTTTGAAATAAATATTGAATTGCTCTTGTTAGATTGAATGCTGTATTGTTTTATACAAGAGTTGTATGATTCTGTTTTAATTTTATCTCGTTTTTATTTTCAGGTACACATTAATAACGCTTCCTTGTTCTTACGTGACTTTAAAAATGTAAATAAATTTTCTAATCTTGAGATTCTATATTAATTTAAATGCACATAGCCGTAGCTCAGTCTTATTCAATGATTGAATGACCTCTGCGATACATTCGATTAAATTAAGTGACAAAGAGTCCGTCTTCAATGTCTGAGGAATTATCGACCGTATTCTATTAAATAGGGAACACAATTCATCTTCGTTTCATGGAAGTCGGACAGAAGCATTTACTCAGCATTCAATAGTGTACCATCGGTTCTAAATTGACGCCAGAATCAAAGATCTGGGCATCATGTTGTCGACAAATACCCGTCTCCCGATATTTTTATGAAATTTTCCTAAGTTGTTCTCAGTGTATTTTCTGTACCCTGTTACATTTTCAAATGAGTGTCATCGTTCCTTAGGGCATGTAAAAGATGAATGACGATCAACACTATCTTCTTTGGTAAAAATAGGAAATTTCCATGCCAAAACTATATTTCATGCCAAAACTATATTTCATGCCAAAACTTAATTTCATGCCAAAACTATATACTACTATGGTGGGAGCGCATCAAAATAAACATTTTTAGTCAAAAATATATGTCCGCCACTAGGTGCTAGATAGCGCTGTTTAGTGTGTTTGCAAAGTCAATCTGTTTTTCAGCTTCGTCATTCGCAAAGGGGATTTCAAGCATGATGGAGCATTTCACAATTCTTTGATGGACGATATACATCTTAGGTGGAGGTCAGCAGAGAACAGTTCATAGGCAAGCAAAATGTTGAGAGACATATATACAGCACAGATAAGTAAAAAATACACATAACAGTCCGCAGAGGAACAAGTTAGAAAAGAATCTGTTGAAGAGGATGTGAGGTTGCCATGCATGGTACGAACTGGAAGTATTAGTCCAAAAATTAGGTAAGGTTGAAAATGTTTAGATATTCCAACATATCTAATGTATGGAGCTGTCAATGGAAAAAGAACTCAAAGATTGCATAGTGAACACTTCCCCAATAGGTAAGATCAAATCATAAACGAAATGGAGTCTTTAGATTGCTAGTTTTGTGAAACTGAAAGATTTCATGTCACCAGGCATGATGTTGGCTGGCCGAGAAGTTCTAACACTCTAGAAATGAAACAAGGCATTTCACACAATGTTTGAGAGAAATCCGCTTATGGGAAAGAGTTTACAATCCTTATCTATACAATCTTTGAGCAGCTCTTTTTTTTTCAATTGACAACCCCATACATTAGATATATGGCAGCCATCTTGGAGTTCATGTAATATCACTTGCCGAAATCTGCTATTGTGTCGGTATTGAAGTATCTAATGTTCCTGAAGGCATTTGAAACAAACAATGAAGGTACAACGATCGACACAAGATTTCGCCGACGTTGCTCAATTCCTCTATGATATTTATGCTCCTACTGCTCTCTCGAAATACCATACCGTTATTGCATCGCATTAACGTTTTACATTAACACGACATGTAAAAAATCAATTTTATTGATACAAATAAGAAACTTATGGCCTCATATTTGATTGTTAAGCTCTTTACAAAATTTGAAAAAGATTTAATCACTTAAGCTTTACATTGCTACACAAAATGATACTAATTTTATGGCCCTAGCAAAACACAAATATTTGTTCAACAAGATAAATTAACAATTTTTATTCCGTCACCTTAAAATTTGAGGAAGGTAATTATTTTCATAGTTCATCAGTCGCAGAGATTCACGTAGATGTGTTAGAGTGATGTCTTTCTACAGCAAGTTCTGCATCTACGTAAAAGAAGCAACTGTGATGATAATTTATTTATTACTCGTATTATTATCGTTAGTGTAATAAAGTCTAACTATATTATTATTTAATCCATACAACAAAATGGTTTTAATGGTCTCCATTTCCAGCTCCACCTAAAATCAATGAAGTTCGAAGACTGCACTATCTCTCCGTAAACTTCCACCACAGTTAAAACTTTTAATCTCTCCACAACTAGCCACCGGAGTGAAAGTACAGCTTTCCTTGATATTGAAAATTTAACAGCTAATTCGTCCCACTAACGAATCTCGAATTAATATTCATTAATTCCCACGTGTGTTCTAGCGTAATGCCGATAATTCCGCAGTACGGATGAGTGCAGGTCCAAACATGCAGAAAACCCAAACTCGCGATTACAATCCCTCGCCAGCAACGTCAGAGTTTAACGCCCTTTACTCTCATAACAAATTCAAATAGCCGTTGTTTGACAGATTTGTATGATGAAATTCTACCCCCTTTCGCAATCCCGAATTTATATTTGAATAACCCCAAAATAGTGCTCCGAATGCGTGACTTCGCAACAACAGATCTGTCCGGATGTGAATTTTAATGACTGCCGGTATTGTACAATGCGAAGGGGTAAGGAGTAGACTATATTAGAAATTGAAAATCACGCAGAATGCAAAGTTTTAACGAAAAGCTTTATCATAATTACTTTTCCTGAGAACTGTGAGGAATATTTCATCCGTTTATGGATATTGTGAGTTCAGTTTACCCGGGATCTTCAGTTTTCGTAACTTACGGACAAGGGATTAAGTATGAATCTCGTAAGAAGTATTACCGCGCGCGAAGATTTTACTCAGACAGAAGTGGAGGGTTAAGAATGAATTGTTCAGGTATGAAGGGTATGTATGATGAATAGTTTGTATAACTATTGGGTGATTATAACAGCAAGTAAATCATGCATCCCCTGGTAATGAATCTAAACGTCTTGATTGCTTGTGGGAACCGTATTACATGTGTCTCATACAAACCGTATAAAATATTCATTTGTTTCCTATTAAAATTAAGTCTAGCTCATCTTAGGTCACTTAGGTTCACAGATTTGGATAATGAAATTCTACCTCCTTTCGAATCCCGAATTTATATTTGAATAACCCCAAAATAGTGCTTCGAATGCGTGACTTCGCCACAACACATCTGTCTGGATGTTAATTTTAATGACTCCTGCTAGTATTGTTCAATGCGAAGAGGTATGAGGGTTGACCATGTTAGAAATTGAAAATCATGCCGAGTGCAGAAAACTTTATCATAATTACTTTTCCTGAGAACTGTGAGAAATATTTCATCCGTTTATGGATATTGTGAATTCAATTTAGCCAGGATCTTCAATTTTCGTAACTTACGGACAAGGGGTTAAGCATGAATCTGGGTGAAGAGTATTACCAAAATGTTACTCAGTACAGGGATCAGAATGGATTGTTCACACATTAGGGGTTTGTATGATGGATAGTTAGTATTGGGTGATTAATACAGTTAGACATGTTAGTAAATGATGCGTCTCCTGGTAATGAAACTACCTGTTTTGATTGCTTGTGGGAACCGTATTACAAGTATCTCATACAACTGTACAAAACATTTATTTGTTTACCATTTAAATTAATTCTAGGTCACTTAGGTTCACAGACTTGGATGATGAAATTCTAACCCCTTTCGCAATCCCGAATTATATTAGAATAACCACGAAATAGTGTTCCGAATGCGTGACTTCGCAACAATAGATCTGCCTGGATGTGAATTTTAATGACTCCTGCTAGTATTGTTCAATGCGAAAATGGTTGACCACGTTAGAAATTGAAAATCACGCAGAGTGCAAAGTTTTGACGAAAAGCTTTATCATAATTACTTTCCCTGAGAACTGAGAAATATTTCATCCGTTTATGGATATTGTGAGTTCAATTTATAGTGAATCTTCAGTTTTCGTTACTTACGGACAAGGGATTAAGTATGAATCTGGGTAAAGAGTATTACCAAAAATGTGTGACTCAGATAGAAGTGGAGGGCTAAGAATAGATTGTTCTGTATGATGAATAATGAATCCTGGTAATGAATGTACGCGTTTTGATTGCTTGTAGAAACCGTATTACATGTATCTCATACAAATCATAGAAAATATTCATTTTTTCCTATTAAATTCCGTAAGTCACTTATGTCATAATCAATCTTCACTTTAAAATATTTTCGATTGGCAAATTGGCTTAATTAGATTAATTAGATAGGAATAATAATCTTGATGAGATGAATGCCTACTTAAGATTGTAACGGGGATGTTAATTTGGTTATTGGAAATCTTTTTAACTAATCTGATATAAGAGCTATCTTAACCCTCCTAGTGGTAGTCTCGACAAGGTATTTCGTTATTAGAAAACTGTTCAGTTCTTGATGGACAAGATATCTCGTCATTAGAAGAAAACTGTCCAGATCTTGATCTAATCATCATAAAAAGTCAGCAATATCTTGATGATGAGATATATTGATTCACATTCCTCTGCAATTATATTTGAATGTAATTGCTTATTATTAGCATACAATTTTAATATAAAGATAAAATACATATACTTAAATTTTTATAAAAATAGCATATAATTCACGAGTAAAACTTCTTCGTGTCACAAAAAATACAATACACTAATAAAATGTCCTAGCACAGGTTGGAATTACATTTACATCATTAACTACTGGTTAAAAAACGTACCAAAGAGTAAGTCATTTTATATACAATTTCTTCTCTTCTGAGTGGTCAATGAAATTGTCAAATAAAAAAGTATAACATAGTAAAATAGTGCCAAAAGTAGTAAATTTAAAATGCAATAAATAAATTAATTAAATTTATCGAACACACTTGATATATATATCAAGTAAAAATGAATAAATTGCAGGTTCCCAATGAATATTACATCAGTTGAAGTAGATAAAGTCTGCGGAAATAATTAGTGATTAGTAATTAGTGATTAATAATTAGTGATTTAATTTAAAATCACATGATCATATATATATATATATATATATATATATATATATATATATATATATATATATATATATATATATAACCAATGTAATTTTAAATTAAATCATCGACTATTAAATTTCCGCAGACTTGTTTTCTCCTTCCTTCAATTTTTAATTTCTTTCAAAATTTTATTTACTTTTCTTTCATGTACCCAATCTACTCTCAATTGGATTAAACATAAACCCATGCATACTTTCCATTCGATTTTCTTTGCATGTACCAAAAATACTCTAAAACGATAGTATCATCGAACATAAATCCAAACGCATAATCTATGTCAGATGCATTTAACCCATTCCACTTATATATTTTTCTCATCGAAACAAACAAAAACTGATATGAGCTGCAATTTACTCGAAATGAATATAATATTCAGTTGTTCTCTATTACGGTAATGACTTTCAAAAAAGATTAGCCGATAAGGGAAAAAATCCCAGATTTCGAAGAACAAGGCAGTGGCTATAGCACTCGTATTTATATCGATCGCACGCGAAATTGGAATCTTCTTTTCCCTAGCACCTGACACTGGAAGGTATTACATTACGAAGTCGATGAGGGTGGTATAAATGTTCTTTTCAGAGACGCGGGAATTCGCTTCGTTCATTAGAGGCTAAGCCTCTCCTAATAGTTGCTTCTGCCGATCCGAGTAAACGAGTTCTTTAACCGAAAGCGATTTAGCCATTTTAGCTGACGCCATTAGCTCCTGTGCCTAAAATTTTACTTCTTATTCTTCCGATTACAGATGTGAGGGTTTTTTCATATGAGATCGGTTTTTTGGCTCTATCCAAACGCAGTCGTTATTTGAAATTAAAGTAATTTCTCGTAATAGTGTGAGAGATTTTTGCAAAAAATATCGTTTGATTCAAACATTAAGGAGATTTTTTCAGTGCTTTGAAATACTTTGATTAATATTCTGAAGCCATATATTACATATTATCTTTTATGATAGAAAATTGTAGTTTAGCACGCTCGTCCTAAGTATTCAATATTATTAAATAAAGACAGAATCGGTAAAGAAAATATTCCGCATTGATGCTATATATTAGGAAAACAGCATTTAGAGATATTTGGGATATGTTAACCCTCCTGGTGGTTGTTTTGACGAGGTATTTCGTCTTTAGCGAAACAGACCCATCGGTTTCATGACAAGATCTTGTTGGAGTGATATCTCGGTATTTGAAGAAAACACGATCACGTCCATTAGATGAAAATTGACCACATATTGGTTTCGCCATCTTCAAAAAATCATCAGCACTACCTTGATGACGAGTTATCTGGTGATTAGCAAAATTGGTCAGATCTTGATGGGCGAGATATCTCTTCGAAACCATTTGCGGGATTAATAGGTTCTTCAAACGGTATCTATGTGTACCATTACAAAAAAGTTCCACTTGAAGTTATGCTGCTTGTGTATTTTGATAAGAACCATTTTCTTAATATATCTTGTTTTTTTAAAACAATCCATTATTATACATGAAGAATTGATTCAGTATTAATAATAAATTGTAATTCATTTATTATACTTAAAATCTCGTCAAAACTACTTGGAGGTTAGTATACTATCATATAGGTAATTAAATATCTGCATATATTTCCAATGTTTAGTGAGATGTTAGAGGTGCAGGTTAGATTCTGTACCTACCTTGGGTGTATTTCTCTCTTTGTCAGTAAAAACTTCCCTTTTGTTTGTATTTCCATTTACTTTTCGGATTACATTTACGGATCAAAAGCACAGTTGGCTAGATCTGACCCTTGCGCCATAAAAAACCTATGACGCAATGATTTTTACAAATAATAAATTAAAAGGCAACTATCATCCTTGATCAAAAATTATGATTCTTTCTTAAAACTCAGACGATTATAAGAATACTGTCTTCGTGTTTCATATCTGAAATATTACATATAATTTTTAGTTCATAAAAAGGTATCATTACGGCATAAAATAACACCATGATTACGACTGTTGTCTTGGAGTGCTCTTTGTAAGTTGATCATACTGTAGTAAATATTCGTCTAAAGATTAAGTAGATTTGTAATGTTAGATAATCGTAATGGGGATAGATGGTTCGTAATGTTGTTTATAATTAGTTAATGATATACAGAAACTTAAAGTTATGAAAGAAAAAGACGTGTGTCTTAGAACATATGTGAAAATATGTGAAGAAAATATTTTAAAAGTAAACACATCATAATTAGACGAAAGTTAATATTCGTTGCAACACTGATATTCTTAAATGTACTTACGCTAACGTACATTTTAAAATGGCTGACCATCGGTTAAGTAATCTATAAGTTTAATATAAGATTCATTCTTTCTCAGATTTTTTATTTCAGTCTGGTACTTTGAAGTTAAATTTTAACTTTCAGCACAAACTGATCTCAGAGAGTTTCATTGCGTTTCTGTGAAGTTTCAATTATGTCTTTGGTATAAGACGGACTCTCTCGTGACGTTTCATTTTGGTTATTTGACGCTCAACTTCGTGAGATTGACTATCGAAACGTTTCATTCAAATTCTACGAATCTTAATTCTTTGATACAGGATCGACTCCTTCCCAAAATGTCTCATTCCAGTTCTTTTAAATTTAACTGCGTTAATATGTGTCATCGATTACTCATACTTGCATTGAGGGAATGGTTTGTGTGTGAATCTTCTGATGTTTCACACGCATTCATCCATTCTACAACCTGCAGATTTCCATACATATCTTCTAACCAGTTTTACATACCTTATAACCTCTTTTACGTAACACTTTCTACTTTCATGACCAATTGAAACTTTCCTGAGATTCTTTCAATTAAAAGATGTAGTTCTTTAGTCATTATGTACGTTGTGGAGAAATAGCAATGCTATGCTATTTGAAAATCTCATGATGTTCAAATATTTAAGGAGATTGAGCAAGATCTCAGAGAGGATTGGGATTTATATTCTAGATGAATAGGTAATCCTGAGATTCTTTCAATTAAAAGATGTGGTTCTTTAGTCATTATGTACGTTGTGGAGAAATAGCAATGCTATGCTATTTGAAAATCTCATGATGTTCATAGGGTTCAATATCTAACTGATCCCTTTACTTCCTTTTTATTTTTATTAATGTACATTTGCAATGTAATTTTTATTAATGGGTTGAAAATATTCAATGTACAAACACTCCATTCTTATTTATATAGATAAGGTACAACCGTAGCTCCATCAAATATTTAAGGAGATTGAGCAAGATCTCAGAGAGGATTGGGATTTATATTCTAGATGAATAGGTAATCCTAAGATTCTTTCAATTAAAAGATGTGGTTCTTTAGTCATTATGTATGTTGTGGAGAAATAGCAATGCTATGCTATTTTAAAATCTCATAATGTTCATAGGGTTCAATATCTAACTGATCCCTTTACTTCCTTTTTAATTTTATTTTCTGGCACTCGGTGTCACTATATTTCAAAGTAGTGCATTATTACTTTTGCCCCACAACTCACTTAACCCTCCAAGTGGTTTCGACAAAATATCTCGTGCAGCAAGATCAGAAAAATTTTGCTAATGACGAGATCAAGATATTGACTATTATTTGATGATGACGAGATCAAGATTTGGCCAGTTCTCTTTTAATGATCATGATCGTGTTTTCTACTAATTACGAGATATCTCATCCAACAAGATCTGGTCAGTTTTGCTAATGACGAGATACTTCGTCAGAACAACCACCAGGAGGGTTAATGACTAAATAACCACTTCTGTTAGTTGAAAGAATCATAAGAAAGGTTATATTGTCAAGAAGGTTAAAACTGGTTAGAAATAACTCTCAGGGAAGACTGCCGATTCTAGAACGGATATATGACTTTGAACCCCTCAGAGGAGTTAATCGAATTTGGATGGTTTGACATGCCCCTACTTGAAAGACAAAATTCAGGAATGGCCGGAAGTGCAAACACTCTTAACCAAACCCTCGAAACGAAACACATAAAACCGTTGAAATTTGAAGCAAAAACCAGAATTTGGTTTTTTCCAGACTTCACTTTACGCTCTTTGAGAAATTCGATGATTAATGTCTCAGCATCGATTATCGATTACGAAAAAGGTGGAAAGACTTTATTTTTAAAATTCTTCTGTGCCTACTTTCTTATTCTTTTTCATACGTCCTTTCTTTCCTTTTCTTCCGGATTCCATCAATACCGTGAGGGAATCCCGGAAGTAGCGATCTTCTGAGGGAGCGAAAGATAGTAGAAATCTCTCGGTACAGTTGGGAATGTGTGATAGAGCAAACATTTATGTGATGTCTTCGTAACACCCCGCAAAGTTTTCTTGCTCACTGTGGAGAACTATAAGAAATAAGAGGATTGGATAAAAGAGAAGAATGTAATTTTTTTGTTAATAAATCGGGATGAATCGTGTGGTGGCTGGCTGTCAATATATTTACCGAATCAAGCGATAGGGAAGGAACGAAAAAAATGCATATTTTACGAAATAATATGAAAAATAGGTTACCCCTTTCAAACGTAACTATAAAAATTGGCAGTAAAAATTATATGGAATAATAATAAAGAACTATACGGAATGGTAAAGAACTATACGGAACAGTAAAGAACTACAAGGAATTATGTAAGTAGTAGTTGAATTTACTTCGCATTGGAGCAATTGAATGGGCATTTATAAGGTATAAGAAAATTGAATAAAAGAGAAATATATAACTTTTTGTTTAAAAAAATTGTGGTTATTCTTGTGGTGACTGGTTGTTTTCCCATCAATGCATTACGTTAAATTATAAGTAATACTAATAAAGAACTATAAGGAGTAATAATAAAAAGCAATAAGAAAGAAAGTAGATAAGTAAATACTTGAATTTACATAGCACAGGATGTAATACGACGGGAAATTATAAGGAATAAGACAATTGAATAAAAGAAAATTTAATTTTTTGTTCACAAACTGATGATTTTTGTGGTAGCTGGCTCTCTTCCATCAATAAATTTACTTCATCAGGCAATTGGATTGGTAGTTAATTGGGGCAACACAACGGGCTATTGGTGACAGTCCGGGATCAATCCCTGGAGAAAGATCGAAATCAAGCAATTAGAAAAGTAGAATAAAATTATATATTTTTACAAAATAATATGATAAATAGGGATATAAGCGTTGCAAACTTAATTATAAAGAAAAAAGGGAATTGAATAAAAGATACAAATATAATTTTTAAAATTAATTGTGATGATTCATCTGGCAACTGGTTGTTTGTTGTCCATATATGTATACTGAATCAAGCAATTGGAAAAGTGCATATGTGCGCTAAACTTTGGCAAATTATTTTCAATTTGTGACTATCTGTTATAATTCACACATTCAATGAAATATGGAAAATTGTGTATACCTTTTTAATTGTTTGAAGTATTATGTAACAGTTTATTCATCATATGTCGTTGGTGTGACTATGATAAATCCGCAATTAATGTAAACAATTGTATCATCTTAAGCGAAATGCTATAAAAGACTGCACACGAATCCCTACATTGATAGTTTATTGTGAGTCCATATTCTAGATTGTGGTAGTTTTGTATTTTGCAAGGTGGGTAAAGCATTAATATCTGCACCCAGAAACTGAAATATATCTGGGTTTCTTTTGCGCTTTAGAGGGATGAATAATAGTGGAATTTCTGGACAATTAAATTGCTCTGAATCAGCCGTTTACAGATTATTGAAACATTAGAAGGAAACTGGGCAAGTGTTTAAACGAGAGTTCAGACCTTCCAAATACCCATCAATGTGATTGATAGCAAGCATATGAGTTATTCCAATTTACGACAGGTTTGATGTCATTAATTACAAACTAGAAAGTGATTCGTCACATGTTGCCCTTCCTTCAATGTTGTGAACATTAAATCATGTAAGTGATTTATGTCAAGATCCCTGTCTAACTTCCCCATTGAGATTTCCACACTTCATTTGAATTATAATAACTCTTGTAACTGTACTCGTATATTAATTTATTTTTTATTTTCAATTAAATTTTAGATAAAAGTGCTTCTATTCATTATAAATACAAAAAAATTCAAACCTCTCTCGCAAGGGCCATATTTGGCCATGCTGCGGCAGACACAAATGATGTACATGAAGACAAAGAAATTATCACAATATCAAATGTGGAGGAACCTTTATTATTATGAAATTACATTAGAAATATCAGTAGAGAATTATATCAGAAATATAGTAAGATGTAAGGGCTCTTCTGGTGACTATACACTCATGGATTCAAAAAAACACTTTTGCAGGTGATGCTTCAAATCCCTTATATTTCGAGGGTGATGCAATTTACTGCCAAGCATATCCTATGACTATGCTGATAATAGTATTCAATAAAATAAAAAAACTGCGTTTTTATTCCATTTTGATTCATTTTACAAAACTGAAAAATATTATGTTTGAAAATAAATTTATCTTATAACTTGAAGTTCCCATTTTTTATATCTCAATTTAATTCTCGATTGGAAAAATATCATGCAAGTTTCATTTTACCATGTTACTTTAAACAACCATGTCAATGGGATGTTTATAATAATCATCAGAACTAATACACGATTTTAACTACCCGCCTTTTAAGGTTAGAACATGCTATGCTTTATACTGGTAGAAGCTTAGTAACATTGCAAATATTGTAGAATTACTCATAATACTTTAGATAAACACCCCAAGTCTCACATTTAACCACAGTTAAATATAAATATAAGGCATTGTAATAGGATTTCAAACAGTGTTATTCTGAACTTAGAAGCACGTGCTACTTGTGTTTCAACTTGATATGTAGGAGAAGGGATTACTAAACAAGTAGGATTAATGTACGATGAACTTAATGTAAATAGATGTAAGCGATTTTATGTTTAAGTTCTAAAAGTATGTGGGGGTAAAGTTTGGCCTGGAGACGAAAATATTCATAAGTGTCAAAGATTGTTTTAAATAAAATAAAGGAAAATGAGAGGTATAATGTACCGGCATGCTATAAAATGGTTATATCGTTTACATAATATAAATGTTTCATATACATGGATAATTATTATTCGTTTAATATTCAAGACATTGGTGGATATACTAGGGTAGTACACAATATTTTGTTGTATTCCCTCAGTACAGTTATATAGGATAAATGCGGTAAATTTTGTAAATTTTTAGTACCTTGAAGTATTGTCAAAATGCATGTATTTGGTGTACCGCTTTTCACAGTTCAGCAATTTTTGTATATTTAAATGAATTTGTTTTAATGTTATCTTTGGCAGTTGCTGCTGTACTATTCAAAAATGTATTACGATTCACAATGAATATATACTTAACTAAATTATTTCATATACTAAGCTCTTTCTTTCTGACTAAATATGTCTTCCTTATGTGTAATTGTTACTATAACAATACTCGTTACAGTAAGTATAACATGTCATTAGCTTACGAGTAAAACACACTGTTATAATTTTTAAAATACGTTTTTTTATCTTTTTCAGACAATAATGTGGTGATTCTTAGACTAGTGAAGTCCACTAAGTTATTTTTTCTTTGCATGAAGTTTTGGAAGCAGAATTTTTTCTCTTTCGTTTCCTCAGAACTGTTTTTTGACAGTGTGTTTCACTTGTCAGCCGAAGACAGGATGAATTTATATAACTACATAACATTTACAAGATTACGAAGCATTTAAGAAGAGAACAAATTCAGTACAAGAAAAAATTTCTTACATTTTAAAACTCTAATTACCAATCAAAATAATTTACGTTAATGGATAACGTAAATTATTTTATTTTGGTAAAGTAATATAAATGTACGTTAATAAAATAGTAATAATCTAATAATATAATCTAATACTATAATCTAGTAATATAATATAATTACCAATCAAAATAATTTACGTTAATGGATTTACATTACCTACTCAAATAAAAATTGAAAGTCTAAAAATAAATTGCACATACCGCATTTCGAAACTCTTCAGTATAAACAATGGCTTTACTCTGATAAAAGAATCTCGACTTTGAGCATGAGTCCACGTCCACTAATAGCAAGCTTTCGATGGTAGAAAGCCCTCTTCGATAGCACTGCAATCTATGAAAGAAGATGAGCGTAAAACGTCATTTATAAATTGGTCATATTACGTAAGTGTTTAACGATTTTTATATCCTCTTCAAACCAGAAAGTATCCGAGTTATTCTGAATCCCGTAGAAACTGACTAACCAAGACCAATGCATTGAAGTGGAAATCTCCGAAATTAGCCAGTGTGAAAAGTTTTAAGACGAACAAGCTTTTTCTTATAGGAAGATGCTTTCCCGAATCTTCGTCAATACTGAATTGCGATTGATTCGGATTGATTCGGATTCTGTTGATGTGTAAGGGCCCTTAGGAACATGGTTGACATGAATGACCAAACATTACACAAAGTACACATTTTTTAAAATTAGGGAAAGCTTCATACAAGTATCAGATATCAAATTCATATTGATACAAAACACATGGTAAAAACACCCAAGTACCTTTTCTAATTTAATCTATCCCAGTTATGACGTAATGCCAATAACAATGGCTGAAGCAAAACACTTATTGAAAATGATTGCTATAGTTAACTTTTCAACGTTCTTTTTTGGTTTGTTTCTCTATAGTTGATGAATGAGGATCAGAAAAGTTTTCCAAAAACTATTGATAAATATAAGTTAAAGCAATAGTTTAGAATGTCAACCTTATAAAAAATTTGATGTGATTGACACCACAATAGAAGATTGGAAGCAATGTTAACGAATTTATATCCTCTAAACTACCTAATTTGTTCTTATGATATTTTTAAAGAAATTTTTTGTCTAAACTTCTTACAGATGTAGGTTAATATGTTCCCAGATCAATAATATGGCTTTTATATTTTGAACGATTCTTACAGCAGTAAAAGAGGTTATAAAATTTTTAGGATTTCTTATTCTAGTCGGATTGAGTAGCTTTTGTTGGATGATGCATTTTGTTCACATCTCTCGAATTATATAATCATCTTTCATATATCATTTTAATAGTTTCAAATTATCACAGGCTTTTATAATTATGTTTAATGGTATATTAACAAACAAGAGGAAAGAGCTGAAATTTTGCATTAACATAAATAATCATTCAGAATCGATTTCCATCAAACTATTTGAAAGATGCTTTCATAATTTTTTCAACTAGTATTAATGTACATTAAAGATGCATAGTAAACGTTAACTTGAAAAACATTACATAGAATTTGTTTCTTTTGAGCAGTACTTTGAATTCGAATACGAATGCAAGGGAAGAGGTCGATTGTTCTCCGTATCTGTATATAATACATCCCCAAAAGACAGAAAAGCAAATATTTCTATATACGTGGTAAGTATATCACAGCATATTATAAGATGGTCAAAAAGACTTCGATTAATGTTAAATTAATTTGCTTAGTCCCTAAAACCCTAAAATGGAAATTTAAGAAATATTAGAAATAATTAAGAGGATTATTATTTGTATTTCAGATTGTCTTCATCTTTTAAAATTTTTCTATAATGCTTCGCCAATTGAACATTATTCATTATGGCACTAAAAGAGGAAGTGTGAGCCATTATAGGTAACCCTAGTGTACCACTAGAGGTAAGTTTACATTGCATACATACCACACTTTCTTGACACAACTGGTTTATAGAAAGACCACACATGGATTGCGGACGGACAAACACACATACCTTACGTCAGATCCCAATCAGTGATCTTTTGATCCAGAAGCCAGAACCCTGACCACTATGAAGAGTTGACCAATTGGTCAACTCTTCACTTGTTAAATAAATTTAATTCCTTCACTTGTTAAGAAACATTGCTAGTTGATTTTTTGCTCTGCTCTAAGCGTAAGGGTACTGGATAAAGATAAAAGTCCAGAACGAGGTAGATTCGCCATCGTATACGATTCTCTCAATAGGTTACCAAATGCCCCAAACAGCAGTTGTAGGAAACTTTGAATTAGACGATTCGTTAAACTTTACATAAAGGAAGACGTACTCTAAAATTTGCCTCAGTCTTTACGACCTCTTCATCCGATTAACCGAAGTTATCTTCTTCCTTAAGGCAGAGCAAACTCGAGGTGAATCTTTAAGAAATCCTAAAGGAATTCTCTGCCTTGGAATTTTTTGCTGTTGCTAAGAAGTGCTACAGTTCATTTCTCTTCCCCAGAGCCCCCATTAGAGAAATTTCCAGAAACCCCATCCGCTCTTTGGGTTGGAAATTCAGTTGGAAACATTACAGTGTAGGCAATGAATAGCAAATGGGAAATGCATTGTGAGTGTTAATTAAATATTGGTTTGACGTGCGCAGTTGACGTGCGCTCAAAGTGTTTCGACAAAATAAGGAATTGGCGCTTCAAAGGTAATGTGTTGGTTTCCTTTTTAAATTCCTTTAAGTAGGGTCTCTAAGAGGAAGGGCCAGCTGGGACATTAGGCCAGGGCTTTGCATATCAAGAGGCCTCACATTTTCTTTTCTGAGGAGAATTCGGTTAGGTTTGTTTATCATTTTCTTCAATTCGAGTTTCTAAAATGAAGTAGTCGAATAAGATTCACATAAGGGCTATTTTTATTAACCGAAATTAAACTTTCATTTGGCATGGAAACTAAGAAATTGCATTGTTATGGAGAGTGATTGGATTCGTTTCGTGTTTAAAAAACATTTTTTTTTATTTTTGCAGCAACTACAGTTTTTGTTCTTTTTTAGATCATTTTTGTAGCTTTTTCGGGTCATCAAAGCATTTTTGTCATTTTATAGTATTTTTTAATCATAAATATCTTGGTTCTGTTAAAAAACATTTAGACTCATATTTACCAAATATTTATTAAATATTTACCATATAATTATAGACTCATATTTTACGTATTGGATCATACTTTTAATGTTTCAAGGGAAGGAAGTATGGAACTGGCGTCAGTGGAATAAATAGCTTATGCCAAAAACGCATCTTTCATTTCCGCATATACGGAAATGGCTACATATTCTATTACCAAATACCAAAATCGACTTAAGTAATAGTCTCACTAACATCTTTTGTAGTTTTGTCTTACACTATAGAGCGATGTGCGTGAAATGGATTACTTGGATGGATAAAGCAAGCATACGTCCAAAGTCCATCGAAGTAGCTATAAAACTATCAAAATTGTATTTATAAAAATATTTTTGGCTCCCATACCTTTTTCTTTTGCACACTCTGCCTACTAACATATCAAGAGTTATCTGCCATTAGGAAGAGCTCAAATACGAAAATTTGGAGAGTCCCTCCAATTCATATCTTGTACCATAGAGATTACTCTGGAATATCGCTGAAATAAACGGGCGAAAGAAAGTGTCAGATTACTCTTTCTAGACTTGTGAGAGGTCACATCAGATCTATATATTTCATGCAAAGCCATAGACTTTTCCAACTTGCTTAAAATGTAATACTGAACATGCCCCTACCCAAGTTTTCTGCGTTGTATAGTAAGGGAGGATCTCTATAGAAGTCCTGATCTGGTGTTGGACATATGGACTTCAAACTGTTTAACTACTGCTTTAAGAAAGAAGTAACTAATACCATCACACATTCCCACGCCAAGTGTCGTGAGACACTAACAGTTTAAATAAGTGTGATTGGGATGAATAGAGCATGCCACGGAAGTAGGATGTCTATCCAGAATGTTAGAGCATATTACATCTGTATATGGTTAGTAAGAAGTAACAACAAAACGTAAATCAAAACTCCAAATGGGCTAACAACCTTCGAATTGTAGATGCGTTAGTTCCATTTCTCCTTGAATGTATTCTCTTCTGTGTCAGTAAGACTTTCCTCGTGTGTGTCCATTTGACATTGTGTATTTGACGTATCTTAACCAAGTATGGCCCTTGCGCCATAAAACTCTAAAACAACCAACCAAAATGAGATGGAGAATAATTTAATGTTGCCTTGGAATTTAAAATGGTAAAAATACGAATCAGGCGTCCTCTATTCATTGCATAACATAGCATCACTAATAATAAAATCCTATGAAAGCAATACTGATTTACACAGAAAATATTTTTCGTTTAAAATAACCTGGGTTGTGAAAGATTCAAACTCATTGATAAATATAGCAATATAAACCCAACGCATATATCTTATTGAATGTGAAATCCGAATATGTGTTCGCTTCAATTCAAAATAAATACATCTCTGTACTCTGGTACTGAAATGTTTTCGACAAATTACATAACGAAAAAGTATTCTCGGTGAATCACTGGGATTCACAGAAATTCGAATTATATTGCGAAGTTGTGTTTATCTCCAATACCACGTAACAACAAAGCGATCCGCGTTTTCATTTATTTATTTTGTCCCGTCCCAAATCTCAAAACTCACCTCAAACTCTCAATTCTTAACAGAATACGGAATAATATGTCGTACCAGAGCGCGAAGTAAAAGCAAAGCTCAAGTCTAAACATGCGGGTGTCGGCATTACTACCAAATTCTCTTCCCCGAAGACATGAATAATTCATCCCGACTCCTTTTTCCTCCCAAACTGGCGCTTCAGACTTGAACAAAAAAACTCGTAGAGGTGTCGAACAAACATCCTATGCAAAGTGTTAGTATATTTGTGTGTGTTATGGGGTGTGAAAAAACCTATTTCTGAAATGCATTATACGCAGATGGGTGCAGGTCGCAGTGGGATATGCAGATCGCTTCGGTAGGTGCAACTAGGGTTGATCCACAGAATTTCGCGTGAAATGAGAAGGTGCCATTGGGTGGGATTTGTTTCTTGTTTGTTCTGGCTAGCAGCTTCGAAAAGTAGCGTTTCCACATGAAGTATATGAGCAGGAAAGGGATCAGGTGTAAATCCTTCCTTTTCGTATACTCTGGGAAGTTTTACTGAGGTTTATATAACTCTGAAAATTACAGGTCTAATAGGGAAAAGCATTTTTCCACTGAAATGCTTTGTACCTTATAGTTCTCGAAAGACCGTCTAAAATACATGGTTAGTGTGTTTTGCAACAGTTTAATTTTTTCAAATGCTGTTGCACGTACTTGGTATCCATTATTACTTTTAAATCTCCGAGTGGTTTCGATAAGATATCTCGTTCATTAAGATGTGACTAATTTTACTGATGACGAGAAATCTCGTTATCAAGATGGCAATTTTTGAAGATGATAAAATCAAGATCTGGTCAGTTTTTCTAATGACAAAATATTTCGTCCATCCGGTCAGTTTTGCTTATGACGAGATATCTCATAGAGACTCCACCAGCAGGGTTAAAGACTCACGAAGCCCCTCTCTATCTCGAATACCCCACTTTAACCATGGTATAGTTTGCTCCGATCCACCACCAATATGTATTCACCGACTTCTTTTTAGTCATGAAAGTGGGGACATGAGTGGCCGCATGTTAGTATCTTAACTGGTCTCATTAAGAGATGAATGTAACTAATATTGACAATGACCTATTTCTTAAATGCATGCAGAAGAGTGCAGATATTAGTGGGATATGTACATTGGTTTAATAAGTGTGCCAGTGAGATTGATCCAAATCTGTTTGCGTGAAATGAGAAGGTGCCACTAGGTGGACATTTGTTTCTAGTTTGTTCTGGCGAGCAAATTCAATGAGTAATATTTTCGTGTGCTTGTACTAACCGCCTAGGAAGATTCACAGTTTATAAAACTGAAAATTTCAAATGATATAATGAGGAAATAGAACGTCACAAAAAATATTACAACTCGGGGTTAGGGAGGTTTTAAAAAACAATCCAAGATGTTATACGATGGCATTTTGAGATAGTTCTTTCGATCTAACTCTATTCTACAAAATTCTACTCTATCACTCTTAAGTGTGCATGGCTACGTGTTCTCGCTATACCCTCTCTTTAACTAGGGTGACCTATCCTTTTAATGCCAAACAAACGTATTAGTCCCACTTAAGGAAAGGCTGATGAGTAATTTGTATTACAAATTGCGTAAAAGTATGTGGGAAAAGTGAACGCAGCACTTGGATGGCAGTTGATGTCATTAAATTGTATGTGTAGGGATAAGAATGTGAGAGCTTGAGACATCTATTGAAAAGAAATGAACATTAGTTTTGATTGCAAGAAATTGTATTAGATGTTTATGAAACAACGTATTCAAAATTTAAGTACATACATGGAATAGACTCCTTAAAATGTATGTACTTAATTTCGGGGTGTACACTCTGACGTTTAAATTATTTTTGGGTTCACGGATTTGGTCTAATGCAATTATATGTATTCATTAATGGAGTAGAATAATATAGTCCATCTCCGAGTCGTAATGCTAGTTTAAAATGGACAGTAAAATATTTTATTGACTGTAGCCCTCCGAGGAGACTAATTAAAGGGTAATTTCATAATTTCCCTCCATTATGCATCTCCCAGATACATTTTAAAGCATTTTGAGACAATTTAAACAAATGTAAACACTTATGAATAAGCTTCGACGAAAGCTTTATTATTTTAAATTATATTCTGAGGTAGTTCTTTTAAGAAGAAAATTACAACTAAAAATGTTTTGAGAAGAAAATATTAAAGATAATTTTATAAGTTTGCTTATACACTTGCAGCAAGTACAAGGATCATTGTTGTTACAAATATATAGCAAGAGGATTTCCTTAGAATTGAACGAAATGCATTTGTCCGACGCCGCTTGAAAAAAAATTATGTATTTTTTCAATTCAAATAAAAAAATTCAATTCATTTATATTTTAATTAATTAAATTGTAAATATTTAAATAAATATATGACACAAATAATCGAAACTAATAAAGATTAGTCACTTCCTAATATCGTTCGATATAGGCGGATTCTTAATGGATATTTTATAATATATGTAAGACGGATTATAATATTAACCCTCCTGGTCTTGACGAGATATCTTGTTTCATTACCAAAAACTGGCCAAACTTTGGTGGACGAAATATCTCGTCATTGGAAGAAAACTGATCTGGTCTTGTTCTAGTCATCAACAAAAAACGGAATTATCTTGATGGCGAGATATGTCGTCATTAGCAAAAGTCGATCAGGTCTTGTTGAACGAGATATCTCGTCGTAACCACTTGGAGTGTTAAAAGTTAGGTCTAGTTGTACTTCCGAATTGATTTGAGGCATTAGATATTGTTCAATGACTGAATTCGATGAACTGTTTATTTCTAGTTTAGAGATTGTATCTTTTCTAGTTATTTTTGTTTCTATAATCACTTCGAACGTCATTAAATCGAGTTACAGTAACATAACTAAATGGAACAGTGATTGAACGACTTCCCTTAAACTCCTTTATATTCTTTCTAATTGTACAAAACATTCCTTTGAGACGATTTTAAAGATAGATTAAATCCTAACTCTTCCTTTATACAACTGATAGCAGCTAAGGGTATGATTGTAAATATTTCCGACTGTTAGAAGTCCCCTGGGGGTAGGGACAGAGCGTGAAAGCTTAAAACTGATTGCATTTTTTATAGATAACTTCACCAGGAAGTTAAAAGATTGCTTTTACTATGAAGCGTTGTTAAACTATGCTTGATCATTATGAAGCAACGATCATTTTTATCTGTAAGTGTATCTTCAGGCGTGGTACGTAATGAGAATCTTTTTATAGTCCATGATCATGAATCATCTCATTTTCAGAGTAAATTACGTTTCAAAATTACAACAATGATTGTTTAGCGGAAAAGCAGTTATCAAAAATCTCTAGCAACACTAGAAATTGTTTATTGTCTTTTAAAGTTAATGAGATCATAGAACAGTTTTTATAAATGTAATGGGATGTAACTTTGTTCTAATAAAATGTACGTTATTAGAAAAAAGTTATGTTAGAAACTTTATTCCCCTAGCTATGGCTATATATAGAGGAATACGATAGATATTTATAGGTTTTCTTCCTAGTTCATGGTCAATCAAAGAATGTAGTTTGGGTGGGTGCTGGTGCGTGTTAAATCTGTCATAGCCTCAAGTGTCCTCACGACGTGGTGCGTAAGTCTGGAAAGTGGTATGCCAGCTGAGGTGTTGACCTCGTCATCTGATAGAGGTTCAAAATCACGAGGTGTTGTCCTCGGAACTTTCCCTTCGGTGTTGCTCCCGGATCGTCGCCAATAGCTCGTTGCGTTGCTCCAGCGTGATGTTAAATTATGTTTTTCACAATTGATATGTTTGATATCAGTTGTCACAGTTCGGTGTGAAGATTAGCTTTAAAATATTTGAATACATATCTTGATTGAAGCTACATCTAACTTGGATTCATACTGCACTTATATTTGAACGAAAAATACTTTCAAAACATGCGGTGGTGATATGTTAACCCCTCTACGAGCTGGAAGACAATCCGACTCATCTGTAGTTAGTGCTTGGTAAGGACCTTATAAGCCCATAAGGTTGTCAGTTTACACGAAAGATGATTCTGCTCTCGAAACCATACTCTTTACTTTCATAAGAGTGAATGAATTTGAATTTGATACTCAAGCATGTGCGATCTAGAGTCAACACAGAGATAAATGAACTTCGTATGTTGTATACTTAAAAAATTTAGAAAGTAGTGTGTATGTATATTATTTTGGGCCGAATTTCTTTTCTTTCCAAATTGTTTTTGCAGTAGGGTAAATAGACGAAGTTTCGTAATTTTGAACCGTGGTCAGGTGATGAGAACAACACCTGAGCTGGTACCCCAATCTCCAAAATTACACACACACACACCAACGTGAGGACATTTGAGGCCATGACAGATTTAACGTGCATCAGTCCCCGTGTTCACGATGGTCTTTGGCTGGACCGAGCTTCAAACTCGCAACCTTCTGGTTGCTAATATGTTGCTCTTCCAAATCGACTACCGCGGCTCGATTGCATTAAGGAAATGTTAGCAATGAAAATAAATATTCACCCATTCGGAGGAGGAGTGTTAGTAGCCTGGTTGGAAGAGTAGCGGTTTAGAAACCGGAGGATTGCGTGTTCGAAACTCGGTCCAGCCAAAGACCGTCGTGTACACGGGGGGCTAGTGCACGCCTCAAATGTCCTCACGTTGACGTGGTGTGTAAGTTTGAGAATGGGGTGCCAGCTCAGGTGTTACCTCGTCATCAAAGTCAGTGGTTCAAAATTAGGTAATGTCCTAGAAACTTTCCTTTGGGATTCATCCAGGACCGTCGCCAATAACCCGTTGTGTTGCTCCAGTGCGTCGATAATTGACTATCCTACCTACCTACCGAAAAATAGTGTTACTAATTGTAGGTAAGGACTGTGACAAATAGTTATTTTAAGATATTCTTAAGTGAATCGTAATACTATGATTTAAAAGTAAAACTACCTTATAGCCATCTACGACCTCGTTTGACATTGGGCCATGTAAATGTGTCCTATTTTCTACATGTTCTTGTAATAGTTACCACTTAAAGAACAACGAAAACTGATTATAGAACATTACGAAAAATATTGTTCAATAACTTTTGCTGAAACGAAAACTTTAGAAATGGAAAAATGTTGGTTGGTTGGAAAAGGGAAGAAAGGAAGCATAAATTATCTGTAGCTACAAACTGTATCCATGGTTGCCGAAGTAGTAAAAAAGTACGTGCTGATATCAAAACCTACCAATATTACCACCTACAGGAAGGTATTCAATTAACACCGCTCTGGAACAACACAACGGGCTATTGGCTACGGTCCCGGATCAAACACGAAGGGAAGCATATGAATACCACCTACAGGTACTCAATCTTCGTCATCAAAAACAATAGATCCTAAAGAATCTAGTACAGATACAATAATCGTAAAAATGTAGCAACTAGTAAAAATAGGATAATGTAAATGAAGTTTCAACTGATAGAAATGGGTTAAACCTTAAAACAATTACAAGGGTGTGCGATTAGTATTGTGTTCCGGCCAAGACTTGCCAATGATTGAACACTAACGATTTGATTCTGAAGTCCTTATTTCAACACTTAGATGGAGCCTCCGAAAGTCCTATAGAATATTGGGGAGCAATCGGGAAAGCATGATCCAAATGCGAAGAATTTAATGTACAATCTGGGCCATTTTTTGCGATTGATCCGAGGTCGACCAACAGAATATAAATTTATTAAAAAATATGTACAAAATTCGAAAAGCTATATCGTCTGAACAACGTCCTTCGAATTTAGCTAATTGTCAACCTGCATTATTATCACAGGCTATATAGTTAACAAAAGCAAATCGCATCCTAATATATCATGTCGTGAAAGAATCTTCATTGAACTTAAAAAATTATTTCCGAATTTATGTTAGGAGTTTGGGAATTAATGTAAGATAAGTGAAATTGGTGACAGGGGTATAAATGTTTGTTATCGGACCAGAAGCATATGATGTCTTTATTTGTACAAAGATAAAATCACGACGAATTGTTCCACGAATTTTATTATAAAAACGACATAAACTAGCTTAATTATAAATCATATTTTATGTCTCGTACTCTATATCATAGTTCCAAAAATATCGTAGTTTATATATTTTTATATACAATGTTTTATATACAGTGTCGTTGAAGAATAAAAATCGGCACCTGTAGCAAAAGTTATTTATTACATTCACTAGTTTGTTTATATGTTGATTTTTAAGTTCTGTAAAACAGTTTATATATTTTTCGACTTGTAACATTTTTATGGCTGATGTAGTATTTCATCTAAAATATTAAAATATAACGTCCGGGAGAAGGTTCAAGACGTCGAATGAAAAATGAAAAAACCCGTTGAAGCTCAAAAGACAATTCACACGTACGATCGAAACAAAAACGAGTGGTAGTGGACTGTATGGTTTTAATGTTAAATAATTACTCAATCACAAATGACAATTCTTCCCTGTGAAGAACACAAACAAAAATGGTACAAACATGAAGCGAGAATCCCTCATGGATTTCGGTTTGCAATTAAACAGAAAAAGAACGCTGCTGTCTCCTCACACGCAGAATAAAAACACGAGCTGATGAAGCGCGAGCTAAGATCACCTCATTGAACTAAGATCTCCTGATCAATTGCTCGAACGCTTTAAAATAAAACTCAAACCAAAATTAAAAGTCGCATGGGAAAAACCGAAATAAAAAATAATTCACTACAATTCAACAAAAACATTAAAAATATTGGCTTACATTTGAAGATAAGAGCTGACCTTTCTCCCTGTTACAAATTTAAATTGGAAAAAACACTTGTTTCGCCTATCGGAATGGCCACTCTATTGTATATATCTACCAGACATCTAACTAAACTGTCTAGGTGAACTGAACAATTAGTTTAATTAAAGAAGTGTTTCGCGGAAGTATAGAAATTATGTTCCTTTGTCTAAAATATGCTGTGTACATTTGCTTATACAATTATTCTGAAATAATGTCGTCTACCGTCACCAGTTCTACTTATTAAGCTATACATTTGTGTACTTAAATGATTGGGCAATGACTAGCATTCTCAACCTACATCTGCACTCTTCTGCATGCATTTCAGAAATAGGTCATTGTCAATACTAGTTACATTCCTCTCTTAATGAGACAGTTAAGATCCTAACATGCGCCAACTAATGTCCCCACTTCATGACTAAAAAGAAATCGGTGAATACATATTGGTGGTGGATCGGAGCAAACTATTCCGTGGTTAAAGTGGGGTATTCGAGATAGAGAGTGGCTTCGTGAGTCTTTAACCCTGCTGGTGGGGTCTCTATGAGATATCTCCTCATTAGCAAAACTGACCGGATGGACGAAGTATTTTGTCATTAGAAAAACTGACCAGATCTTGATTTGATCATCTTCAAAAAATCGCCATCTTGATAACGATATTTCTCGTTATCAAGATGGACGACAAACGAGATTTCTCGTCATCAGTAAAATTAGTCACATCTAAATGAACGAGATATCTCATCGAAACCACTCGGAGATTTAAAAGTAATAATGGATACCAAGTACGTGCAACAGCATTTGAAAAAATTAAACTATTCAAAACATACTAACCATCAGTAACCATATTATATTTTTAAATGTTTTATGAGAATAGTAAGGACATATACCATCGAGTATCATGGACATCAAGAACATTAAAACAGAATATGGTTGTTGATTCGTTGCTGTAAGAAATTATCATTCCGCATATGAGACGGTTTTAAATTATAATTTTTCTAGTATACACTTGTATATATATATTTGTAGGAAAAATGAAATTGAAATAGTGATTTCTATAAAATAATACTTAAAATTTCCGTAACATATTTCATATTTTTACCAAATTTCATTCAAATTATATCTCTTTAATGTGAACAATTTTCGATTCGTTTCTAAATCATCACCAATAAGGCGATAAGGTATTGATGAATATATCGTAAACTTATAGCAATTGTAAGTAAACAGAAAAATAAGAAAAAATATTGCTCCTACTCATGGAGTCTTGAAGAAATAAAGCTTCATTTCAAAGGCTTATTAATCATTCAACAGTTTTGTGAAGGCTGTTTTGCAATTAAATCTACAAGTATTCAAGCGAATTCATATCCAAAGGCCTGTTGACATTTCCATATGCTGGTGGTATCATCTTTACTTTCGGAAAATCATTTACTCTGAGCGCTTTAATAAGATGAGTGGTATCATTTATTAATATAAACTTCGAACTATGAAACCTCTCAAATGTATAGGTATGGTTTATTGTATGTACTTCTGAAAAATAAATTTGAATTTAGCCGAACTAAATAGTTGGTTCAAAGATATACCATTGTCAAGCTGTTTAGTCAAATATTAAGACAAAATACAAAGTCATTGTACCCCGCTTACAATTATTTACAATCCCTATCAGGCGAATTGGCATTTCAATTGCATTATTTAGAAAGAGGTATTTCGTAAAATTAGGGGACATGTTAAATTTAACCAAAGCGTTCCCTCAATTCTGGCTAAAAGTTAATCGTTTGGTGCTGGTAGTGATAGCAATGATTATGAGATGGTACAGCATGGCAGCCCTATCCTCTGGAGAGCTTACTACCTTTTCTAGTAATGCACTCTCCTAAGGTCATCTGCCTTCTCACCAGTACCACACTTTATAAATAATGTTTATTTATAGCTACTCCCTTTGAACGTCAACATGTCCAAAGAAATAAATCTCAGAGAAGTATTTCAATATTAAAAACCATTAATTTATGTTTGATATTATGTTTTATACCTTATATTTCAGATCATTTTCACAAGAATACATCTTTTCATCATAATATGAATGATAGATAACCGTTTTAAATTCATCGAATGTAGAGTAATTAGACAAGCTTTTTAAGCCACATAGCATCAATTTGCAAGTTGTGCAATCTTAGAATCAATCCAGTAATGACATAACAATTGATGAGACACATACTTGAGACAAGACTCGCAAACTTGTCGTAATTAATATGTCTGTCGGCTGACAAAGCCCAGAATGAAGAGCTTTCGAGACCATGTAAGTGACATTATGCAATCAGTCAACGTGCACGGCATTCCATTCATGGCGTAATAGGTGCAACGATTACAAAGTTCTTGAGAGTATTAAAATAATTTGAAATGTTTCTAACAATGATTTGAACAGAGAACATTATATGAAATCAAACACTTCCAAATATATTTATGGTTAGTATACATGATACTATAAAAGTAGTTTCAAAATTTCAGTTGAAGAAAAACTAATCATTATACTTTTATTTTAAATATGAGAAGCATTTTTTCTGTAAATTTAAATACAAAGTATGATAGTGTTCTGGTAAACTCCTTCGTAAACTAGTAATAACCTGGCATGTTACTCAAAAGCAATTTTAGCATGTCGTTAGATTAAAAACTAACAGAATATTACCCTGTTTGCTCGGTTGAAGTGACGAACCTAAAGTGAATAGACTTGTACTCAATTTTTTAATTAATATTTTGACCTGCAGCACTTGTGTATCATGGATGTAATATTTCAAAATTTCACCATTATTAACGAATGGATGAAAAATTAATTTAATATGATATTCACGATCAATTTCTTTCGAAGCAAGTACGCATTTTGAAAATTCCGTCCATTGGCACATGAAATAATAAAGAGCTTGTTTGAAAACTAATTATTTCTTGTGAGAGGCATTTTCTGTAAACCTAAATATAGATGGTGCTACTGCGTTGCGGTAGAATGTGCTTCCTGTACCCTATGAGTAACCAGAAATACAATTTTTCCAGTTCGCTCTTTGGCCTGACACTCCGTCTAATAGACAAAGGAGAGGTAATCGATCATAAATTTTAACAAACCTAGATAGTTTGCTAGCATTTTTAGTAAGAAAATCAGTTTTACAGGTAAGTTGCATAACAATAGCTTCAACTTGTAGAGTAAGCAACATAGATCTCCAGTAGTGAACTGAATTTTAAAATTTTAAAAAGCCCAAGTTTGGATATTTTGTAACATTAATAATCTTCTGAAACAGGCAAATTTTCATTTAAAATGTTCTTTAGTTCAATTGGCATGTATGTTCAAATCAAATCCTTTTGGCACTTTTTCTATTCGAAGATTTGATTTATGAATTAATCGTTTAGTAGCATACCATATATTTGTTCAGAATTATATATCGTTGGGTACACTGCAAAAACAAGATAACTAACTCTATTTTCTTCTTTTAAAGAAAAATAAATTTGTTTACAAATAAATCTGTTTTGCTCATGATTCCTTTCATTATACTTTTGTTGTTCATCAAAATGTGTGTGTGTGTTTATCTACACAACTTGTATCTTCCAACTTGATTTATTAGGTAATTTCAAAACTTAAAATGCTGATTACTAAAAACTACATTTTTAGAGTTGTCTTGTTTTGGCAGTAGCCCAACATTATATAGCTACTGGACTAATAAGTGCATCTTTCAATAAAACCCAAGAATTAATTTGAAATATGAGAAATAAACATCATGTGTACTGATTTTAATCGACTTGTAAAGGTAACCTATATAATTTTTTTAAACCTGACTAATTACAACGTGCGATTAGCTAACACAGTCTCATTTTGAAAGATTCGCTAAGTATATTTTCTTTCTTTATATGAAACGGAATTCTTCAACCACACATGTTAAGAAAAGAACATTCATTTGAGGTAATTTGGTCGAAATACTCATGTATACCACATACCATAGTGATCGGATCTTTTCTTTCTTGATTGATCCCGGACCGTCATTAATAGCCCGTTTTGAGCTCCAGTGTGATATAACTTCAACTATCTACCAGCTACCTTAGCGATATTGTTCACGAAATAAATTATTGGCTAAAATCTAACTGATAAATGATTTATTTACGGCCTATAAAATAATGGAACACATAATTGCAGTTGCAGTAGCATATGGATATGCTGGTGTCAGTCCCATAGCCAGATGAAGATGTTGACTGGTTAAATTAATAATTCAGCAGGTAAAAGAAATGGTTTTAATAAAATTTTATCAAAATTAAATGAATATAATAAGCTGGCTTGTCTACCAGCATAGCGTCTTTCCTCAAAAATAAAGGCTTAACATAAAACTGAAATATATAATTATCTAAAATTAGTAATATTATTAAAAAACTAATATCTTAAATAGCTTAAAATCTAATTTAAAACTAAGATGTTTTATTTGCAGCCAGCTTGCGCAGGCAAGACTGAAAATAAAAAACTAATTTAATTTGATCAATCAGAGTCACGTGACAAAATATCATACGTAGACTAATACCAGCACAAGTTTATATAGAATTGTGAAAACGGAAATATATGAACAAACGTATCCAATTTCAAATTTGAATCGACTCAAGAGCAAAGTAATTACAAAAGTATTCAGAATAAAATACCGTTATGACAGAATGATTTATATACAACAGAACACATATTCATAATACCTAGAAATGCTCAAATATGAACGCATTTCGTTTTAAAAACTCAGGTGCATAAACTCAGAGTTCTAAATGGAACTAAAAAACATTGATTCTGACACTGCCAAGTACGGAATAGCAAAATTAAACTTTTGTTTTCAGAGGGGGTTTTTCTCTTGAGCTTCTCTTATTAAATAAAGATTCGTTTCCTACAGAATGAAAGTTAAAGTAATTGTAATATTGGTAAAAAATAGTACAGCTTTTAAATTAATTTTCATTGAAATTTTCAAAATTAAATATTTTTAATACTTTTTCTATCGTTTTTCAAGTATTCAAAAATTGTTCATAGTAAGGAAATAAATAAAAAAAATAAGTTCTCCAATATAAATAATTAGAATTTGTAAAAATATTTTTTTTAATTGTTTCTCCAGCAATAATAGCAAAACAATCTAAGTTTGACTGTTCTCTCGTGAAACCGCTCTTTTCTGTGACGAACTTTCACAAAAAGGAATTCGTTTTTCAAGTTTTTTCCCACTTCTTTTCCTATGTAAAACTCACAAATTCGAAAATCGAAGCCCAAGGTGCACATCCTTGTATGTAAGCTACAGTTGTGGAAAATTTCAGGTTTCAAAGTTGCGTTTTTTTCTGACTAGTAAAATAAGGTATTTTATTTTCTTTCTACATGGGGGTGAGACGGATATATAATAATGTAGAATTTAAAAAATACCAATAGTGAATTTCTAAAAGTTAAGTAAACACCAATACAGAATTGATAAAAATTAAGAATAAATACCAATACAGAATTTATAAAAAATAACTTAATTTAGTAAAGAATTTAGCTATTCTTAAAATCCACAAATTTTATGTACTTTGTAAAGACGCACTCGCATAAGAAAGATTTGGTAGGTTGTGTCTATGACATAAACTGTAGTTTCAACGTGAATACTCGGAACTGATGTTGAATTGGGGCATGAATGAATCAGACCTAGGAAGTTTAAACGATTATTTATTGTGAATATTCAATAATTAATTTACAGTTTGAACGTTTAAAGTGCATTTTGATATTAAGGCTCTTTAGAGATTATTGCTGTCCAATGTTATTTGTAACACATTTTGGTAGCTTTCGAATGACACCTAACTAACTAACTAGTTGGGGGCGCAGCCCCCTCTGACCCGACATGTGCCATTACAGATTAAAAGGAGGGAGCCCCGAGAGTATAGCGTCGGCGGTCTCGACAAGCGGGAGCAGAAACCCGTATCGACATCCAAGACCCGAAGGTCTATCTAGAGCCACAGGGCCAACTTCAAGTTGGCGCCCATTTTAATGAACCTCTTATTTTATTGTAACGAGAGAACGGCAGGGACTCCCTCCCCAAGCCGACTTCAGATACATATTAATGCGTGCCAAAGCGGTGCCTAGGGCGACAACAGAACGACACCAAGTGGTATACCGAGGTATACAGGATGGACTGTTGCAAATATGCGCCTATCATTTTAAGAGAATGAGCTAACTTGCAAAAATGCATCCTGGCTATGTAATTTGGAATTGAGACAAACTGGTTCGTCTACTCGTAGAATGAGACTTGTATAACCAAGTCTCCTAGGGGCGCTGCCTTTGCTGGAAGGACTTTTAAAACCAACCTGCATTCGCATTACATGGAAGGAAAACCAGCAAACCTTCCATGGTCGGGTGAGCAGGGACACTGGGTATGCTCTCGGTGGAACCCTCCCCGACGCACCAATCGAAGTTTGGAAGATGCCATCCACTTTTACCCCGTGTGAGGGGCTGGCGAGACCCAAAAGCATGGCCCAGAGGTGCCACTTTACTAAGTTTTACTAGGTACGTCCGGTGCTAGAGGCCAGCACTCTGCAACCTGGAGGGGTACCCAAACCCTCGTCGTCCGTTCTGAGTCTTTCAATAGGCGGGGAGGAGATGCCACTGGGCTGACAGAGCTCCAAAAACCATAGGCTTACAGGGTAGTCGAAGACAGCATCCCCACATCACCGACGCAGCGATGGTTCCAGCAAAACCACCGCCTAGCCCATCCGCCTCCACTGAGGGGCCGTACCGAATGACACCACTTGAAGAGACCTCACTCCATGCAATGCAAAGTTACACTGGTCCAAAACTCGCCCAGTACTGTAGAATTTCGACATATTGAGGACCCCGCGCTCAGTGCGCATGCGCTCTCGGTCCGAATGTCATGTATCAGCATACTTTGACTACACGACACTATATTTGTCTTCTGGATGTTTCTTCTAGTTCTGAAATCATAAGACAAAACAGTTGTAACACTTTTTCGTAACGATCGATTTTTCATGCACACCCCAGAACAGCTTCGAATTTAAAGACGTATTCACCTTTTCAAACTAACTCTTATTAATCAATACTAAACGCCGATACATCAGTTGTCATGTTATAAACGATAAGCAAAGCAATTTTTAACCAAGTATATAATATATAAGAAATGATACTCATTTTGAAAATTAGTACCAAGCTGATATCTTTTCAATAATTTTAGTACGTTGTATGACAATATTTATTTCGTCATATAAAAGAAATACATCAATATTTAAAATGCTCTCGAACCTAAACGGATTTGAAATGAAACGTCAAAATATTTACTTAAAACGAACAATATGTGCCTAATAGCAACTAAAACAAATAATATGAAGTTTCTCAAAGTAAAAAAATGAATAGACTCAGCGAGAACTTATTTATTATCGTTAGAATGTATATGTAGCTGCAAATATAGGGGAACATGTTTACATTTTCTTGAAGGGGAAACTATTTATTTATAACTAAAATTTCTTTTACTCAACCAAAAGATTCAATGAGCTCCGAGTCTAATATTCTGATACAAGTTTGTCCATATACTTCAATAATATTTTTTTGATTTCAACATTTCCTTGTCAATGCGTCTTCAATACTTTCAAAGTATAATAATTTATTTTTATCAGGATGTTTTTATGGTCTATCATTCAGTTCGAAGCCTGTACATTTAAAAATTACTAATATAATTTAAGAATGTTTGTCATTCCATGTGTAAAGTTAAATTTTATTCCATATTTTTTTCACGCTCACATACATATACGTATTATATGTGTATGTAAAATTAATATGGAATATGTACCTTTGTGGGGAATATTCGTTAAGAGGGGATTTGCTGTCTTAAAAATTTTAAACAATTTAGTTCTATAATCTCATGTGATTTTATATGGAATTTTCATTTAATCTTTTGTGAAATGGAATTTTAGTTTTAAACGAAATATTACAATCGAACCTCTAACACATTTTTTAAAAATATTTGTTTTATTTTTATTTTTTCAAAAAACTACTATTTAACTAAAATGCAAATATTTAAGCATACTTTTGTGTTTCTACTTCTGGCCTCTAATCATACACAATTAGTATTCATGAATATTTTTGAAGGTATAGTTGTACTAATCAAAATAATAACACATCTAAATATGTTTACCAATTTTTAAATACTAATGAATATATTATTTATGAGAGTATGTTTTATTAGTAGCAACTGATAAAAGAATTGTTCTAAACACAAAAGAAAGAAATTTTATGTTAATCTTACTTTTCAGTTAGCTCATAAAAAAGATTTACACTTAATTAGCAAGAGTTCTACACTTAATTAGAAAGTTTTACTTGAGAAGCTGTACACTTTCAGACATGTCCTTTCTGGAAGTTTTTTAAAAGTTCATAGATGGTCAAATTTTTCTGTTTTATACCATGTTACTTTCTTTTGTTGGACACCCTTAAAGGTACGCCAGAAATAATTGTCCTAAACAATTTCTTTCTGTCCTGATATATAATGGGAATTCTATCATATACGATTAAATAATTCAAAGTATGCTTAAATATTATCTGCGAAAATATGTACATAAAAGCCACATATAAAAATTAATAAATTGATGTAAAATATTCTATTTTGTGTATTTAGTTGTTTTTATTTGAAACTCTTTTCAGCATTTTAATTGTTCTAGATGGTGAATATTAAGGACCACATAAATAAGAATGCAACCATACTTCTCCATGGACATTAAAAAACTCTTAAGAAGTTCACTTTAGATTAAAATTTAAATGTGAGAAATTTTATGTTATTTTCTGGAGATAAACATCGTTCAAATTAAACAACGCACTATAAGCAGTACTTAGTTCATTCATTAATAGTTTTAGGGTTTATTTGCATTATTTTTAAACGGAACAAGTAAGAAGTGAAACGGTTGTCCGGGAAATGAGAATAGTTCAGTAAGCTTCACTCTCCAGACCCAACAAAGAAAATCAAACATCGGGATTTCCACTGCACCTCACTAAAACCGAACCTACTTCTAAAACAATCACAGCAAGTAAAGCGACTGGTCCGGAAATCAAAATATTTCAGCAAGCCTTCAATCTGAAGAGCCGATTATGGAGCGACAAAAAACCGAAAGGTAAAAAACGCTCCCCAATCGCTGCTAAATCATCTCGAAAATCATCGAAGAGAATAATGCTTTTCCCCAATCGGCACTTAAAAAATTGACGTGTCACAAGTAAGCAGAAAAACAGGGACATCTCACCAAGTGGGGAACGCTCGGGAAGCTGTCTTGCTTCGTTACCATTAGCTTTGAATTACCCATGGTATCACTTTACCCTAATCACACAAATATCGCATCAGGTAGAACTATTACGATTCATTACGTCGCAATTTTTCAATCATTCTTGTCGAATCACCCGGGGTAAGTTTGCGGTTTAACTCACCATTCTGCCTCGTATGACAACGCTCCGATAAGGACCGTTTCGTGTGAACCCTGCTTCACGGGGGTACTTGATATCAACAATAGACTTTGGGGCGTAAGCATGGGAAACGGCGGTTGAGGGACTCCGCAGAAATTAAAGTCTCGTGGCCTATGAGTGCGTACTCCGGAAGCCAGACCTTTAGCCACATACCAAATATGAATCACCGAGTCCCCACAATTAGACTTCGCAGGAGCCACGAATCAAGTGACATATTATGCTTTCCTGGAGGTCTTATCTGATGGAACCATGCTCTATATGATCTTGTCTTCACATTCTGCTGTTGCGCCTGTGAAGACCAATTGCAAAGGTGTAATCTATCTACAATTATTGAAGCAAGTGTATCATCTGGTTCAGTTCATCCCTTACTTGAAAAATATGTAAGCTACTGACTGATAATGGAGAAATAAGGTTCATTTATAATTATACTCATAGAACATCGCAGAACTTCGGATGATCTTGTCTTCATATGTTGCAGTTGTACCTTCAAAGACGAAATTCAAAGGTTGTGTAATCCATCGACAAATATTGAACAAGTGTATAAATTTATCTGGCTTATTTCATTCCTTATTTGAAAAGCTTATAAGCTGCTAGAAGATAATAGGGAAATCTGAGGATTATTTTTAATTATCGCATAGAACAACCACAATGAACTTCGGTAGAGTATCGAATAAAGCGACATGCATTTCTGGTTTTATCTGATGGAATAATGCTCTATATGACCTTGTCTTTTTCCATGCTGCAATTGTGCTTTTTAAGACAAATTTCGAAGGTGTAATCCATCGGCAAATATTAAGCAAGGGTATGAATTGATTTGATTTAATTCATACCTTATTTGAAAAGTTTGTAAGCTATTGAAGGATAATGAGAAATATAAAATTTATTTTTAATTGTACGCATAGAACCCACATTTGAATTTGATCAAATCAAATGACATGCTTCTATGGTCTTACCAGATGGGATAATGCTCTATACGGACTTGTATTTACATGCTGCAGTTGTGTCTGTAAAGGCGGAGTTCAAAAGGTTGTGTAATCCATCTACAAATATTGAGCAAGTGTATGAATTGATCTGGCTTGGTTCATTCTGTGCTTGAAAAGCTTGTAAGCTATTGACGGGTAGTGGAGAAATGATTATTTTTAATTATACGTATAGCAATTTATGCAGATGAAAACACATCTTTATCTATCATCAAATACTCATGGTTTCTACATAACCTAAAAAATGTTTATCCCCCATTTATCCTTCAAAATATAATCTCTAACTCGAGATTTCAATCAGAATGAAACAACACGTGCGATGTACATGAAAATACAAATAAATTATCACAATATCAAATCTAGGAGACTATTATCTTAAAATTACATCAGAAAGATCATAAATTAATTAGCTTTAAAGCCACATCTGGTAGGAATACATACCAATATACGGCATGGCGTTAAATAAAACAGTTATGCTATTCTGCTCGAATAGTGTCAAGTATTGTGAGGTGTTACTCGAGATCTCTTATATTTCGAGGATGATACAATCTACGGCCTCTCATATTCCATGAATATGATGATAATAGTATTCTATGAAATAAAAAGCATTTTTTTATTCCAATTTGATGCTTTTTCCAAAACAAAAATAATAAGGTTTGAAATATGCATTAATCTAATGACTTGAAGTTCTCATTGTTATGGACCGAGGTAGCCTAATTGGAAGAGCAACGGTTTAGCAACTTGAGGACTGCGAGTTCGACACTAGGCCCAGCCAAAGACCGTCGTGTACATAAGGGCTGGTGCACGTGGCCTCAACTTTCCTCAAGTTGGCGTAGAGTGGAAATTTGGAGAGTGGGTTACCAGCTCAGGTGTTGACCTCACCATCTGACCGTAGTTAAAAATTACGAGGTGATGTCCTTCTATCTTTCAGGGATTGATTCAGGACCATCGCCAGTAGCCCATTGTGTTGCTCCAGTGTGACGTTATTTAACTATTTACCTGAATACGCATTTTTTTTACTTTTCAATTTAATTTTCTATTGGAGAATATCTTGTGAGTTTCATTTCCTATGCTACTGTAAACAACCATATTACTGGGACGATTATAATCATCATCATAAGCAATATTTTATCTATGTCATATATTTTATCTGTATTCATGTTCCAGAGGCATAGCAATTGGTGATCTAGAATATCCCAGACGAGGAGACATTCTTGGTTGTAATTGCAATTCAACGTCAACACCAAACCAGAATATTAACAGCGAGCGTCAGGCAACTCTTCAATAAAGTCTGAAGATGGGCACTCCAGAGAACACTCGTGACGTTCATTGGCGTCCAAACTTTAATGATCTACATGTCTGGTACAGACGATTTTGCATATCAAATTCCATGATTATAGATGAATATTTCTGGGTATTTAAATTCTTTAGGCTTAAAGGTGTATTTGGTGGTTCAGGTAATCAGGATGTGTGAAAGGAATAGAAGTTTCACTGTTGTATCATTCTAAATTAGTGGTAAATGTTTAGCTATGTCAGGATAAATGGGAATAAACGAGTTTCGATCCGAAAAGAAGTATTTCCAGAAAGTTTGTGGCATATTTTAACTATTAGAAAGTATCAAACTGTGCGACAAGCGTACACTCTTTGGTTACCTCAAATTAAAAAGCAAGTACCAAATACACCGATATAAAAGATTAATAAGCTCAAGGGAAATTCATTTTATATGTAATGAATTTTCCACTTTTAGTCGCCATCTCCCAACAAATCACTATTGTTATAAATATTTCACAATTTTAATAATTTTGCCCAAATTCAGACCCAAACTGAATGAAACAATTGCTTTAGAGATTAAGAAAAATGAAGATTTATATATACAATCAAACAAACAGTGGTTTATAGCATACATATTTCATGTATACATGTCAGAATTAAATGTATTTTTCTTTTCAATTTTTATCAAATTACAATCTTACATCCCATTATGATAAAATAATGTTTATTGTACTGCGTTAACATAGCCTATTGTTTATACTTTGTAGGATATTAGATTAGTATTAAGATAAGCATAAGCGGGGTATTTAATATTTAATCTAGAAATAAACTATAAGTTTAATGTTGAATAAAATAACTTCAGTTTTCTCAAAACCACTTACAAAGTCCTTGGTTTCTTAGCAACTACTCTAACTTCGGTATGATTAAAACTAATTTAGCTGAATAATTGCTTAAGCATCATGCAAAGAATCACGGGTAAGAGCAAAGGAGAATCTGTTCTTACCAATGTCTTAACAATGTTTTAAACTATGCAAAACTTACGGTGATTAACAAACTAGTTGTTATTGCGGTAAATAAGACTTTACAAGATAATTATAAGGTTTCGAAGTTGTTTTACGAAACTTTTGTTCTTTCCGACAATATCAAGTAATTAGTTCTTCAAGAGGCTAATCCAATAAAGCGTAAATAGAATACTTTACTTAACACGTGTAATTCAATTTCTCTGTTAGTCTATTTCCTAACTTCCAGAGTAGTGAATAATGAATATCCTGAAGTGGAGTACATCACAGATCAGTCTTATGACAAGGCCACTCTAAGAGTAAGGAACACCACTCTGAAAACAATTTTATGTTTGCGAAAAGTATTGTGTGTACTCTCATAACGTATTTCTACTTGAAACATCTATTTCGGAAGTAAACCATACATTTCATGGGATCTTAACTCTAAGGGTCTTTCGTGTATTATCTCGCTCTGAGAGCAGCTGTTTTCCTGATATTGGTCTTGCAGTCTTAGCTATTTTCACCAATGGAATATTTCTTAGGATTCTTTCAACGAATAAAGTGGCAAAGCAGTCATTAAATTTGATGTGGAGTAAAATTAAATAATAAACGAGAAATCTCATAATCTTCAAAAGATTAAATATCTGAATTTTATAGACATTAATACTTTTATAGCGTAGTTTTACATGAGACATCTATTTGGAAAGTAATCATTACATTTCATGGGATCTTAACTTGCAGGGTCTTTCATGTATTATCACGCTGTGAGAACAGCTGTTTTCCTTATATGGCTCCAGCAGTTTTAACCATTTTCATCAATTGAATATTTTATGATTCTTTTCAATAATAAAGTAGCAAAGCAGTCATGTGTTATAGGGGTTTGGCTTTATGGAGTCAGGGTCATACTTGGCCAAACTGCGCCAAACACAAGACAGACAATGCCAAGTGTTGTATGTACACAAGGAAAATTTTACTGACACAACAGAGAGAAATGCACTACTAGAATAAAAATGTGTTTTACGGTAAAAGGAAACAATATGCTTCTAAGAAATTACGTGATCCCATAGAGTAAATTTATGAGTATTTATAGATTAACAGCTGCTAGGGACAAGTGCTTGTCAATGTAATATAATATCTTTCGTTAATTACGTAAATTGGAAAGATAGAGTAAGGACGAATATTATCTTAAGACTAAAATAAAAGTTATGGAACATTTTTAAATTTATACTCTACAAATTGGAATTAACCCTTCAAGTCGTTTCCAGGAGATATTTCGTCCATCAATATCTGATCAATTTTGCTAATGACGAGAGGTCTCGTCATGAAGATACAGCCGTTTTTCATAACGACGAGATCAAGATCAGGTCGATTTCCTTCAAATGCTAACGATCATGTTTCTTTCAATGACGAGATATCTCGCCCAACGAGATCTGGAAAGCTTTGCAAATAACGATATACCTAGTCAAGATAACCATCAGAGGGTTAAAAGTAATTTACACCATATGCGTTATGATATTGAACTTTGTTGAGTGTTTTCTATGTACTTCATCAATAATCTAATGAAAAAAATATTGAACAACTCATTAACACTCCTTATATACTTGCATGTTCATTGGAAATCAGATTACATAAATGCATGCATTTGGCCTCGTGGTGATTGTTTGAGGATGGATACGTTCGTAGAGTATTTCAGGTATTGCGTTAAATAAGGTAGTCAATGGTAAGTTTCGGGACCAATTAAAGGTCTCGGTCGTTGTTTGAGTTAAGAGTGATCTAATGACGGTATTTCAGGAGGTATTAATTTTCTCACTCTTTTAAAGTACCAGACAACACCGGTCTCATACAATCAACAAATTCATAATGCTTTGTCCATCCCGAGAACGAGAGATATTCTTAGGTATGAAGCTCCTCCTTGAGACAGATTTCAGCGTGGTTTTTAATGTTTTGATCAATACCAGTGAGTCAATTTAGGTAGGTAGGTAGTTGATTAGCGTCTCACTGGAAACACACAACGGACTATTGGCAACTGTCAGGGATCAATCCCTAAGGGAAAGTTACAAGGACGTCTCGTAACTTTCAACCACGGTCAGGTGACGAAGACAACACATGAGATGGAATCCCACTCTCCAAAATTTCACACCACAAAACCATGAAGACAATTGAGGCCATGCCATATTTAACGTGCACCAGCTCCCGTGTACACGACGGTCTATTCAGATTTCAGCTAATCGGTCAGGTTGCATGATACCACCCACAGTGCCAGATTCCTCATTTAGTCACATTTCACACAAAAAATAACGAAAACAAATATCGTACAACACAGTAAACTTTCCTTTCGGACTGCAATGTTGCTCTTCTAATACGCGTTATTTCCCCTAGTATTTCAGTGTGATAAATGTTCGGTCTTTTCATGTCCTTTTATTTTATTTCCCGACCCTCCAAATTCATCACCATTTCCCATTGACCGTATAGCTTTCCTGTTTCGTTTTCCTGTTTGAATGCCCCAATGTTTCGAGTGCGTTGTACGAAATGAAATATCTTTCCGAGTATCAAAATAAAAATCTTGTTTAAATTGCATGTACCATCTGTTTCATAGTCTTTTCCTTTAAATCATGTTATATTATCCATAACGTGTTTTCGATGGCGTATTTTCTCTGTTGTACTGTCGTTATCATTCCTTTTTTCGCGGGTATAGCCATTTATTGGTGCGGTATTCCATATTGGTCAATACTTAATGCCTTGGCCGAAAAAGTATCCGATCAAATCTTGTTATTTCCGTCCCTGGAGTTGCAAAAACCAATCAAAAGTATCATTACCCTTGGAATAAAGTCTACTAAAATAAATTTCATTTTAGTAAGAGTCCGTCTTCATGTTAGAACTTGCATCAAACATCTTTTTTCATCAATCTTTTATCAATTTTTAAAAGGATTACAGATTACTATTGTGGATACAGTTTCTGATTTCCTAGGTTTGAAAATGGTGGAAATAATAAAAAACACATTTTAGTCAAATATATGAAGAATTATGAGTATTTGAAATTCAGAGTTTCTAATTTTAAATGAGTGTTTCAGTATTGTCTCTATGACTACAAAAATAATCCCTGATCGAAGTATTTTTATGCTAAAATAAACTTGTGTTTCAAATTAAGTGAACACATTTTTAGTATATTCTTTTCTGTAGTTTCTGAGATAGTCCTTTATTCAAAACTGCATCATTTTCACTTAAACTCAAGATCGTCCTAAAATGGAATTTTTAATTTGTATGAAATCTACTTTTTTACTACACAATTTTATTTCCAGAATATCACACATCCATCTATATTTTTCCACCTCAAATTTTCTACAAAATGCTAATGATCGTTTGTAATGTCGTCAATACCACTCGAGTAAGGAATGTATTGAACGTACAAATTTCGAACTTTCGGGAAACTTTATGCAAACTATCCGTGTATTCTAAGTCAGTATCTCAGAAGTTTCTTTGTGGTTTAAAGGTGTATATACGTTTATTATTGAATGGGCCAAAGTATATATATTCATGTGATTCAATTTGATGATTAAGCATGTTTTATCCTAGCTTCAAAAGCATCAAAGCCATGGAATGTTTAACCTGAACATCGAGTGGCCATCCTAGAATAGTTAACGATCAATATTGTAGTGTGGTAACGATATCCTCAGTGAATTCTAATTGAAGCCTAGAAATGCAGAAGGCCTCAACCCAATCCACAATCTGGTAAATGATAGAATCCCACTTTGATTTATGTGGAACTACCTCTTGTGATCAACTTCAGGCAACAGGTTGTGATGTATGGCGTCAAACACGATCTTCATAATATAACAACATCAAGATAAGAACTGTTTGATTCTATGCCGCAGCAGGTTCAAAGAGTAAAAATAACTATCACTATAAAAAATCATTATTTGTAAAGTGTCAAATAATGGAAATATTCACAATAATCACATTAAACTATTATTTATATTTCCTAAAATTTGTGTAACATTTTTTAATTAATAATTTAATATAATTACAATACAGACATTTTTTTTAATATATCGCTCGATATTTGTAGAAAAAACATTTGTACTAATGAAGGTGAGACAAAGTCAAAGAAACTGTAGAATCGAGAGCAGATTAGAAAATATAGTAAAAACATTCTACATATGCGTGACATATATTTAATACTTCTACATAGTGATATTGTATACGAATCTTTGCAAATAACTTTTTTGATAATATAAGGATGATGCTACTTGAAATTTTTGAAATAATATTGATATAGATGAATTAACACTTAAGCAAATAAAATATCCATTTATTTATAGTAAGTATTATTCAAAGTGTAATGACACTTTTGGTTTGACTGATCTATTCTAGAGACGTGAATAAGAAGGGGTATTCGGATACTTCTTTGACCCACTGCACCAAAAGAATGCTAGAGTTGTAGTGCTAGATATATAATGGTTCCGGATAAAATTGAAATTCCCACGCTGTTTTCTTCTCTCTTTTCAATCTCTTCGAGCGGCTTGTGTATGTACTGATCGCATTCCTTACATCCCATGCTCCATTTGGGAATAAAGGGTAATCCTTTCATTTCAAAGAACTTTTTCTAATGTTTCACAAGTGGAAATTACTGATCTTTGCGTGAAGATATTCACAAAGAAATGAGCAGGGTGAAGAACGCATCTGTAAATAAACGGGCTAATTTGCGAAATTCGTGTAACTAGAAAAACCAATAAAATTATATATTTGGGCGAGATTTATGCAACTTTCCTCGAAGTGAGAACTGATTTGGGGAAAAATGACAATATATGTAAGTTCTCTGCTGAAGTTTTCCACGCATAAACTGAGGATGTCTACAGAACATCGTTTTCTGCATTTAGAGTGATGACATGCCAGAGATTGGTGGACAGGCATGGAAAGAAGCGTGTGATGTTTCGTGAAGAATCTAGCTTCAGCCTTGTGGCAGATGATCACCTCATTCGCTTATGGCGGTGAGTCCCGTCAAGTGCTAACCATACTCATTTTAACTCTCCAAGTGGTTTCGACGAGATATCTCGTATATCAAGATCTTACCAATACTAATGACAAGATATTTCGTCATCAATGTATTGCCAATATTTTTATTATGACAAGATCGTTTCAATTTTTGACGATGATGATATTAAGGCTTAATTATCATCTAATCTCGAGATATCTAATCACACGAAATCTCGTCCATCAAGATCTGGACAGTTTTGCTAATTATGAAATACCACATCGAGACAACAACCAGGAGGGTTAATGTAACGGCACAGCGCTGTAAATCGAGAGTAATAGTATGAGAAAATGATGTTTCATGCTTCATGTCACATGTAGAAATACTGTTTCCCATCTCAATAAAACCCACACGTCTCCCCTTTCCCACGTGTACCTTGGTAAAACACTTCTTTTGCCAGTGAGATTCCCAGACCTATCTCCTAATGAGCAAGTTTAGGTATTCCATTATGCCAATTACAACCTTTTCCGTAATATACGGAATCTATACCAACAGAATGCTTGGTATAATTTGCCAGTTTACCATAAGAACTCATTGGCCCGATGCGGTCCTGCATATTGTTATATATTGCCACCATAGAGGGCTTTACGAGCAACTAATCTATGACTCTTCTGATGTACTTCTACAATTATAGTCATCTAAATTTGATTTTTGATCATTTTTTATATCTACAATGACTTCACACATGTTTCGTGCTGATTGAATTCTGGCTTCTGTGTTTTGATTTTTTTTGGAAGTGTATTGTCACAAAAATGGGTACCTCCTGTTTATCTCAGTGTACCCTAAACTGTCGTGGCAGTTTCATGCAGTGAACTCGTTAGGCAGGTAGGTAGTTGAATTAATGTTGCACTGAAGCAACACACTGGCTAGTTTTTTCATCAGACTACAGTTTCAACGTAAGAACTCACTTTTGAATAATGTTAAGAGCTCATTTCTTTGAAAGGCAGCGAGTTGTGACCGACTCACCTCCAATTTCACTGACGGAATTACATAGTTTTTAATTATTTCATTTACTGTAAAATTTGTATATTTGTTTTTGCAGCAGCTACATCATTATTTTTCTAACTTATTATAAAATAAGTGATGAGAGTGAAATGTGTAATTATATCAAAAGTGAGTTTTGGTATCCCATTTATTATCTCCTCTATTAGAGTGATTTCTTGTGGTTTTATTGCGTGAACTGTCGTTCACATTTTTTGAATTTTCTTATTTTAAGTTTTTATTTACCTATGTCTATCTATCTATCTATATCTATATCTATACATATTTATATCTATCTATCTATCTATCTATATCTATATCTATACATATTTATATCTATCTATCTATCTATCTATATCTATATCTATACATATTTATATCTATCTATCTATCTATCTATCTATATCTATCTATCTATCTATCTATCTATCTATCTATCTATCTATCTATATATATATATATATATATATATGTTGTGGATTAATATGTTAGAAGTGAATTGAGGAGAGCATCATTACTATTAAATATTGTTTTAATAAAATCTAGGGGAAAAGGGGGGTTAATTACAGGGGTCAATTATGTACAAATATCAGATTAAACATCAAATCATAGTGGGATTAACATCCTGGTGGCACGTCCGTGCAAAGCCACGTCTTAACATCAAATCGCTCGGAGTCAGTCTGCGGGGTTCGAGCCTTTGGCGGGAAGTGCTCCGATTGGTCTTTGGGAAATGTTTCCCGCGCTTTTTGGAACGTGGGCAGGATGACGCCTAGACATTCCGACACTCGTCCATCTTGACATGTCAGGTCCTCCTGACACGCTGGGCAGTGAAGAAACCTGAAACGAGAAGCAAAAACAAAAGAGGAAAAGTTCGAAAAAAATTATCTGTCAATGTCAGCATTTGTAGATTGTCAACATTGAGCATGTTGGGGATGCTTCGGCCTTCCATTGTGGGAAATTTTCAAGGACTGATAAATGCACTGGTGCAGCATAGAGAACATCGTGGTCTGCTCATCGTGTGTGCTTTTCATCGTAATAATATCTTAACCATTGGTCATGGTTAATAGCTAATTTAGCTATACATCGTTGCCATGGGACATCGTAGATGGCGTTTACAGGAGTGGACATCAGTCAATATTTACACAGGAAATGCTCATGGTTTGCAAACATGTTCACGTGACAGTTCGTTGGCTTGTTGACAGATTCACCATAGATTTGCTGACAATTTTCAGAAAAAGTTTTTCATTTTCAAAAGTAGACACAAAAATAAAAAAGAATACAAATAAAATGACAAAGATAATAAAGTTAAAGTTCAAAATCAGGTTCTTGACCACAGTTTCATGTTATCAGCTGACGTGGAAGTTACATTTGGTCCTTCGTGTTGACCAATTTTTTTAACATCATAACGATCATGAGGGTGTGTTGCTGTAACTTCGTAGGGTCCGAAAAATTTGAGTCGTAATTTAAGGAGTGTTCCAAACTGAGTACGTTATATGGCGACACGGTCACCAACTTTGTAAATGTGGGCCTTTTTTCTGTGTTTATTGTACTGTCGTCGGCTTTCTTCTTGCATTTTGAAGATGTTTGTTTTAGCTTCGTTTCTGAGAATTTGTTTTTCTGTTATTGTGGAGCATAAGTGTTCTTCGTCCAAAATTTGTTTCATGTGTAGGTCTTCTTTTTGTTTCATTTTTATTCCGATCAAAAGTTCAAAGGGTGTGAATTTTGTGCTTCTGGGAGCTGTACTGTTCATTATACGCTGGATATGTGGGGCAAATTTGAACCATTTTTCGGGTTCGTTAAGTGATAATTTTGTGAAAATCGGGATTAATGTACCGAACATTCGTTCTATTTGACCATTACCACGTGGCACTCCTGTTGTAATTTGTATATGTTCGATTGATTGTTCGTTGCAATAATTCTTAAAGTCGGTTGACTTAAAAGCACTACCTTTATCTGTTATGATTCTTGAGGGGTTGCCAAAAGTTGTTTGTTGAAGAGTTAGCTTTTGAAGTGCATCTTGAGCAGAAGTAGATTTAGTTGGATAAAGCCATAAAAACTTTGTAAATGCATCAATAACTGCAAAAATGTATTTGTAATTTTTATTTGTTGATGGTAAGGGACCTAGAAAATCACAGTGGTAACAGCTTAAGGGTTCGTCGCCTTTCGGAATGGGATTGAGCAGTCCTTCCGGTTTACCGGTTTTGCGTGAGGATAGAATGCAAGGGATGCAATTCGAAATTACTTCTTGCACTTGATGTGTAAGATTTGGGATGTAAAAGTCTTGTGAAACAATTGATTCAGTTTTGCGTGAGGCGAAATGTCCTTTTAAATGTGCATTTTGAATTATTTCTTTTTGCATGCTTTGTGGCACAACTAAGAGTTCATCATCTTTGTTCATTTTGAACAAAATACCATTTTTTAAGAAAAATTCAGTTGAAGGGGTTGTTGTTATCATTTTCTTAATTTCTGATATAAACTCATCATTATCTTGTGTTTCTTTAATTTTTTGAGTTAGTTCGTCAGGTGTAATCACAAGAACGGGGTAGCGACTTAACGCATCTACATGTTGCATTTGTTGTCCTGATCTGTGTAATAGTTCGTAATCAAATCCTTGAAGAAATAAAGCCCATCGTGCAATTTTGGGGGTTAAATCTTTTTTGGTCATTGTTTTCTGAAACGCTTGACAATCTGTGAATATTTGGAATTTAGTGCCCGTTAAATAGTGTCGAAACTTCTTAAGGGATTCTATAATTGCTAATACTTCGAGTTCATAACTGGAGTATTTTTCCTGTTGAGGTGATGTTTTCATACTCATATATTGAATGGGGTGGAAGTGTTCATCAGAATCTTTTTGTAGTAGGATTGATCCAAAACCTAGTTTGCTTGCATCACAATGCAGTTGGAGAGGTGAGCCTTGTTGATATAGGTGTAATACAGGATCGGAGGATAAAGCTTGTTTCAACATTAAAAAAGCTTTTCGTTGTTCGGGGCCAAAATGAAATGGAGTAGAATTTCTTAACAAGTCACTTAAGGGTCTAGCAATTAGTGAATAATCTTTAATAAATTTTCGGAAATATCCCGATAAACCAAGAAAGCTTTGAACTTGTTTCTGAGTTTTCGGGGTAGGGAAATTTTGAACTGCACGTGTTTTGTTTACAGAGGGTCGAATGGTACCATCTTCTATTACGTGACCTAGGAATTCAATTTTTCTTTGGAGAAAACTACACTTTTTGAAGTTAAATTCAAGACCAAACTTTGAGGCGGTATTGAAAACTTGTTTGAGTTTACGAAGACCATCCTCTTCATCAGAAGCAGGAATAACAATATCATCCAGGTATATTATGACAGTTCCTTGTTTTAACAGTTCACGAAATACAATTTGGATATATCGCTGGAAAATTAAAGGGCTTTTGTTTAATCCAAATGGGACCTTGTTGAACTCGTAGTGATTGGAGTGAGTTACAAAACTAGTGTACTTGCGGCTATCTGGATGTATGTCAACATGATGGAAAGCATTCCGGAGATCTAATGTAGAAAAAATTTGAGCATTTTGTAAGCTGTCAAAGATGTCTTCTATCAACGGTAAGGGCTGTCTGTCTCGGATTATTTTGGAATTCAAAAGTCTGTAATCAATGCAAATACGCGTTGATCCATCAGGTTTTTTGCATAAAACCATAGGTGCACTAAAGTCGGATGTACTTTCAGAAATTATCTGGTCCTTCAACCATTGTTCGATTTGTTTGTCTACCTCTTGTTTTTCAGCGATAGACAACCTTCGTGGACGCTGTGCAATGGGTGTTTCATCCGTCAAAATGATTTTCATTTGTAAGTCGGTACTTTCGGTTTTGTTTGGTTTGTAATTTGAAACTAAGTGTTCAACCTTCTGTCGGATTGTTTTGTTTTTTATATGTTGAAGATCTAAGGAGTTGACATCTACTACATTAACAACATTAAGAAGGAAATTTGGTTCATCGTTGATAAGAGAAATACCATTTTTACCCACTTTAAATTCAGCTTGTTGGATACAGTCAGTTCCTAAGATTGCCTTGTAGGGAATTGAATGAGTTGGAACAACGTGAATTTTGCAAGGAAAATTGCTGTTTTCAATTTTGATATCACCATGAAAAAAACCAAGAGGGTGAACTGTGGTGTTACCAATTCCAGAAAATGTGATTTGGGATTTTTCAAGTGGTGGGGATCCAATTTCTTTGTGTACATCAGTGTTTATTAAACTAGCTTGTGCTCCAGTGTCAATTAGACTATGAAATGTGACAGTTCCAAGGGTAACTTCAATTTCCATGGGACTTATGGGATAATGTTCTTCAATAGCAAGTGAATGAACTTGAGCTTTTGGTTCACTGGAATAGTTTGTAAATTTTGGCGTTTGAGCAGCTTTTTTGGGACATTCTGCAGAACGGTGACCAAATACATTACAGGAGAAACATTTGTAACCTTTACTTTTATGTGCACACTCATTAGAAATATGAAATTTACTACCACATATATAACAGTGATTAGTGGACTTTGCAACATTAGAAGATTGCTTGGATCTTTGATAATTTTGACTTTTATTAGAATCATACCTTGGGCGATGAGAGTGATCAATAAAATCTTTTTTATGGTTGCTTACATTAAACAACTTCTCATACACTTTTAATTTCTCTTTAAATTCACCAAAAGACTTACAACCATATAAAATAATTTTGTTATGTGAATTATCAGGTATACCATTTATAAAATATTCAAGGGTTGAAGCACAATCAATATTACCACGACTTGCAATTTCTCGAATAGCTATTAGATATGCAAATAAATTTTCTCCAGGTTTTAATTTACGGGAACGCAAAAGATTATGTAAGTCAACACTTGAAATACATGCTTTAAATTCATCTAATAAAGAATGTTTTAATGCTTCAAATGTATCAATACCTCTTAATGTTTGTGCATATAATTTTGCAGAGTGCAATAGACAATGCTTAGTAAAAACAATTTTTTGCATGTCATTAGATAAATTATGAAATAAAAACAGTTCTTCGAGTTCTTGGATAAACAATTCAATGGGATAATTATCTTCGGATGAAAAAGGTCGAATTGTTTCAACTAAATCCTTCAGAGAAAAATTAATGCTGAAACTCTGTTTATTTTCAGACGCAAAAGGATAAACAGTTTCTTCTTTTTTGCGAGACCGCGAATCGTCGTAAAAAGGATTCCGCATTGGTTCAAAATCAAAAGCGGTTTCGGAGATGTGTTTTGTATTTTTCGATGAGCGCTGCATTTGCTCGTGGCCTTGACCAATTGCTGACACATTTAAATTCGTGAATGCAGAACTTTCACGCTGGGAAAAAGAACTTTGATTTTCTTGTTCCGTTTCGCTTTCACCGCCTGAATCATCATTCGAAGTTAGAAGCGAAAAATCTTTTAAAGAAGTAATTATCGCGTCGCAGCAAAGGGATTTGTCTTCTAAAATTTCAATGTGCAAAATATTGCAAATTGTAATCAGTTGTGGAAGTGAGAAATCTTCCAGAATTTTACTCTTGATAGAGTCAAAGTCTGTATCATCAGAAAAACCAGAAAAATTACGAAGATTTTGTCGACATTTTCTGTCAAGTTCTGTATTCGGAAATAGAATTTTATGCAGCATTTGCACGTTTTTCGTGCTCGACGTTTTTATGGATGAAGCAACATGTGGAATTGTTCCAAGAGTCGTCATTTTCAATGTAAATGCAATGAAATCTTAAAAATGTGAACAGAAAACACTCACATATAGTCCTGGTTAGAATCTCCGTCGTTTTTGGCTCGTCAAATCTCGTTCACTTGTAGGCACCATAGACAGAATGTATCCATTTGTAGGCATCGCAAAGTGGCATCGTCGTTATCCATTCGGATCGTCGTATCTTCTTAACACTTGGCGTTGCACTACTTAGCTTTACAGCTTGCAGCTACTTAGCTTACGATTGAGAGGCAACGGGAGGCTGAGCCCCCATGTTGTGGATTAATATGTTAGAAGTGAATTGAGGAGAGCATCATTACTATTAAATATTGTTTTAATAAAATCTAGGGGAAAAGGGGGGTTAATTACAGGGGTCAATTATGTACAAATATCAGATTAAACATCAAATCATAGTGGGATTAACATCCTGGTGGCACGTCCGTGCAAAGCCACGTCTTAACATCAAATCGCTCGGAGTCAGTCTGCGGGGTTCGCGCCTTTGGCGGGAAGTGCTCCGATTGGTCTTTGGGAAATGTTTCCCGCGCTTTTTGGAACGTGGGCAGGATGACGCCTAGACATTCCGACATATATATATATATATATATATATATATATATATATATATATATATATATATATATATATATATATATATATATATATATATATATATATATATATATATATATATATATATATATATATATATATATATATATATATATATATATATATGTGGAATCCATCCCCATGCCGCCACCAGAGGTCGCATCCAGCGCGAGGAGTAGAACTGTAACTGTAACTTTATTTCCCTAACTCAGTTCGAGTTGAGCTGGACTTGTGATTGTGAACGCTTCCACGCGCAGGTGGAGCGCCGTTTATACAATTCGTGCATGTGCCAGTGTGTAGGCTGTGCCGGCATCCATGTAACCTTTCATGTATATAGTAGTTCGTAGAATAATTAAATGTTGTATTTGTCCTAATCTCCGTGTCATCCAGCTTCACTTCATCACACCCTAGACACCGTACTACAAGTGGGAGCTGCGGCCGTGATTTGTACCTTCATCAGGGCATAGGTTTGGAAATTTGGAGGTAGGACTATTTAATTATAATCATGAGCATGTTCAATAAGTGCAGAAAGGAGGATTTAATCCTCATTGCTGAAGAGATTGGCGAAACTGTACTTTCCGGTGCTAAAGTTATTGATTTGAAAGTGTTAATTGAAAACAGTGAAATTTACAAGAGTGACCTCGATTTCGTTCGTTCTCTTACAGACTCTATCGTTGAGGATAGAAAGTCTAAAGATCGTGCCGAACAAACGAAACTTGAGCTAGAAGAAATAAAACTTGCGCAGTTGGAAAAGGAGTTCGAAATCGAAACTTTAAGAGGACAATCTCCTCACAATATTACCCATCGTTCGGAAAGTGAGTTACCATCCCGTAGTCTAGAGAATTTGATAAAGAGTATCAAAACTTTAACTATTCCCGTACCATCTAAGCCAGAAACTTTCAATTTGTTTTTTCAATCTTTGGAGAAGGCGTTTAGTATTAAAATGGTTCCAGACGATTTGAAAACTGAAATTTTGATTAACATTCTCGGGGAGAAAGCTAGCAATGTTTTGATTTACGTGACTGAACAAGATGTGTGTGATTATGAGAAACTTAAATCATTAGTATATTAAAGAGTATCAACCAACCCCGCAAGAATGTCTTAATAACTTTAAAAAAGGGAAAAGAATTGAAAACGAATCGCATGTACAGTTTGCATCGCGATTGGCAGCTACATTCGAGTATTATTGTAAGTTAAGGAATGTGAATGATTACCCATCATTGTGTGAATTAATGGTATCAGATAAATTGTTTCAATCACTCGATAACGAAACTAAAGCTCACATAGGCATACGACAGGGTGAAAATTGGTTTAAACCACATGAACTGGGCAGGGAATGTGATGTTTTCTTTTCATCGAAAGGCAAAGCGCTAAACGAAACTAATCCGATGCGAGCTCAGGCAAACGAAAGTAGGCGGTTTCCGATGAAAGAAACTAAGTGGTTTCCAAATAAACCGAATAGAAAACCTAATGAATATTTTGAAAATTCCCATCTAAAAAATACGCCAAATACCTCTTGTTATGTATGTGGAGATTTACATTGGGCAAAAAATTGTCCGAAACGGTTTGGAAAAACTCCAGAACACTCTAACAAAGAAAGAAGTAACGCGAATGAAAAACGAAATTTAGTTTCTAGTGTTGAGATAAACAACAGGCCATTCAACGAGTTACAGTGCGTCGAACTTTTCATCGATGGCAAAAAAATTATTGCAGTTTCTGATTCTGGAAGTCAAACAATTTGCATAAACAAAAAACTCTTCCCGAATAAATCCACTGTTGGGAAAGTTGTTTTAACAGGTGCTTTTTGCAATACAGTAGAGGCTGACTTGGCATCGTTCTTATTTTCATTGGGTGAAGCCAGTGAATCATTACAATTTGAAAGTGCAATTTGCGAGAAATTAGCAGTCGATTGCATTATCCCGCCCGAATGTATCCGTGCACTTTCAGATCAAACATCTCGCAAAATGAGTCATGCTGTCATCGCTAAAGCGCAGTCAGGAACTGAAACTCAAAATGTTTCTTTGTCTGAAAGAAAAAACAAAGATGCAACTGATTCTGTTTTATTTCCCAAACTGAACTCCGACCTTGAACAGTCGAATTCTTGTTTTTCCGCTTGGATAAAAAATGATAATGAGGTGGATTCTTTCTTGTTTCACGTAGCTTGTATTTTGGAACAAGAGAACGCTTTGGATTTGAGTCACATTATTGACAGAAGGAGATTTCCGATTTGATAGAAGCCTATAAACCGATAAAAACTGAGAGTACTAATTTAAAAATGACCATAGTTTTAACCGACGATATTCCGGTCTGCCAAAGACCTCGTAGATTGGCATTTCCGGAGAAATTGGCAGTCGAAGAGCAAATAAAAGAGTGGCTTCAGACAGGTATTATTCAACGCTCTTGCTCGGACTACGCATCCCCTGTGGTGATTTGTCGCAAAAAGAATGGCTCAATGAGACTCTGTGTAGATTACAGGAAATTAAATAAAAAAATGGTTAAAGATAGGTACCCATTACCACTAATTTCTGATGTACTCGACAAGTTGCAACCACCAGCCCAGGTTTTCAGTTGTATTGATTTAAAAAATGGTTTCTTCCACGTAGATGTCGATAAGGATAGTACCAGACTGACCTCGTTTATTACACATGAAGGTCAGTACGAATTTCTCAAAGTTCCCTTCGGCTTGTCAAACAGCCCCAGCGTTTTTCAGAGATACATTCACCACGTATTTCGTGACCTTATCAATGATGGTATTGTAGCTCTATATCTTGATGGTTTAATTATCCCATCCGTTGATGAAAAGGAAGGGATAAAACATCTAAAACGTGTATTAGAGACTGCTTCATAATTTGGACTTGAACTAAACTTTAAAAAGTGTCAATTCTTAAAGAAAAAAATTGAATTCTTGGGACATATTATCGAAAATGGTACGATTCAACCTTCGCCAACAAAAACCGCTGCTGTTCGTAATTTCCCAGATCCTAAAACGCCCAAACAAGTTCAAAGTTTTCTTGGACTCACTGGTTACTTTCGGAAGTATATTCCTGGTTATTTGGTTGTCGCTAAGCCACTAAGTGATTTGCTGCGCGGGTCAACAACATTTTGTTTCGGTCCAGAGCAGAGAGCAGCTTTCGAAACTCTCAAAAATGCACTGTCCGCTAATCCGGTTCTACATATCTTTAGACAAGGTGCTAAGTTAGAACTTCACACAGACGCTAGTAAACATGGTTACGGAGCAATTTTACTTCAACATGATGACGAAGATAAAACTCATCCTATCTATTACTTTAGTAAGAAAACAACGGTGCAAGAAGAAAAATATTCTAGTTACGAGTTGGAAGTATTAGCTATTATAGAGGCATTTAAAAAGTTTAGGAACTACTTATTGGGATCTAGATTTCAAATCTACACCGACTGTTCTGCGTTTCAGAAAACCATGGATAAAAGGGATTTGACTCCCAAAATCGCTATATGGGCCCTCTTCCTCCAGGATTTTGACTATGAGATAAAACATCGCCCGGGTAGTCAAATGAAACACGTTGATGCACTTAGTAGGAATCCCATTATGTTGGTTGTACGTGATGACGTAATTCAAAAAATTGCCGCATTACAGTTGAAAAATGAATACGTCTCCGCAATCAAAAAACTGTTGGAAGACGGTAAAGAAAGGGAGTTTGTCTTAAAAAACGGTGTTTTGTACAAAATTGTTAATGACAAGGATGCACTCGTGGTCCCACATTCCATGCAAACCGAGGTAGTTAGAGAAGCACATCTTCGAGGTCATTTTGCAGTTGCAAAGACTGAAAATATCGTGAAACAAGATTTTTATTTCCCTAACATTAGGAAGTGTGTAGAAAATAATGTATCCAACTGTGTTGAGTGCATACTAGTGAACAAAAAGCAAGGAAAAGCAGGACTCTTGAATCCAATACCAAAGGAAAATACCCCTTTGAGTACTTTTCACATTGATTTTATTGGTCCGTTTCCTTCTACGAACAAACTCTACAATCACATTTTCACGGTTGTTGATGCTTTTTCAAAATTTGTGTGGCTGTACCCTGTAAAATCAACATCCGCTCAGGACGCATTACAGAAGTTGAAACAGCAACAAGCTACATTTGGAAATCCTTTGAGAATAATTTCCGATAGATGTGCTGCATTCACTTCAAAGGAATTCGAGGAGTATTGCAGGAAAGAAGATATAGATCACGTCAGAATAACCACCGGAATTCCAAGAGGAAATGGTCAGGTTGAGAGAATGCATAGGACACTGATCCCTGTATTGGCAAAGCTGTCCATTGATGACCCAACGAAGTGGTACAAACATGTAGATGCTGTCCAGCGAGCAATCAACAGCACTATAAGCAGAAGCACCAAATGGTCTCCATTCGAGTTGCTTACAGGTGTGAAGATGAAGAGTTCGGACGACTCAAGAATTTTGCAAGTGCTCGAAGAAGAATACATCACCTCAATGATGGAAAATCGTGAAAAACTTCGAGATGAGGCAAAGCGAAATATCCTGAAAATACAAGAAGAGAATCGCAAGAGTTTCAACCGGAAAAGAAAAAAAAGCTAGTTGTTACAATATAGGTGACCTGGTAGCCATCCAAAGGACCCAGTTTGGATCTGGTCTGAAGCTACGTCCAAAGTTCTTCGGCCCCTATCGTGTGAAAGCAGGCAGAGCGAATGACCGGTACGATGTGGAGAAAGTTGGTCATCATGAAGGACCAGGTCTCACGTCCACTGCTGCCGATCACATGAAGCCTTGGACTATTGCAATGAGCAAGAGAGATCCAGACTTCAGCACACTACGAAATTTCCTTTTATTGTTTACTTTTAATTTCCTTTTTTTTTTAATTTTTTAGATATGCAGTTTTGGTGAGATTCCGAGGACGGAATGGGGTTTCAGGAATGGCCGAGTTGTGGAATCTATCCCCATGCCGCCACCAGAGGTCGCATCCAGTGCGAGGAGTAGAACTGTAACTGTAACTTTATTTCCCTAACTAAGTTCGAGTTGAGCTGGACTTGTGTGACTGTGAACGCTTCCACGCACAGGTGGAGCGCCGTTTATACAATTCGTGCATGTGCCAGTGTGTAGGCTGTGCCGGCATCCATGTAACCTTTCATGTATATAGTAGTTCGTAGAATAATTAAATGTTGTATTTGTCCTAATCTCCGTGTCATCCAGCTTCACTTCATCACACCCTAGACACCGTACTACATATATATATATATATTTATTTATTTTATTTATTTATATATATGTATATGTGTGTGTGTGATATGTATGTTTTTTTTTCCAAGTTGTCACATCTTGGAAAAAACATCACACGCCTTGGCTATGTTCAGTGGCCTAGATTATGAGTGGATGCCTAAATTTTTACTTCTCAACATACATTTCATGATTATGCTAAGTATTATACAGAAACTACTTACTTAACGACCGAACAGGTCGTACATAACTACTAAATAGGTCGCTAAGTAAATTTGTCGATACTTGAGTTCAGTCGTTTTCCTAAAATTTTAATAAAGGAAAGGTTTAAATGAATAAGAAAGAGGGACAAAGTAGTCGATGAATAGTTTGGCATATGGAACCAGAGATTCGATCCAAGCAAAGATTATACTGTTTGTGGGGCTGGTGTACATTAAATTGGACGTGGCCTCTAATGTGCTCAAGTGGGGGTGGCGTGGAAATTGGAAGAGTAGGTTGCCAGCTCAAGTGTTGACCTCGTATCTAAACGTGGTTGAAAATTACGAAGTGTTGTCCTTGGATTGATCCCGGATCATCTCCAATACCCGTCGTATTGCTATAGTGCAATCTAAATTCAACTACCTACCTTGTAGATTTTCCAACCACGGGTCACTGATCTCACTGTATTGTAATATTTTCTATGAAGTTCAATGTGTATGGAGTGGTAAAGAAGATTTCACTATGAATCTAAACTAAAAGCGATTTTCAAAACATTTTCTTCACTAAATTTAAGTAACTATTAAATCAACTGAAAAAAAGAAAAACGTTCATACGCGCTTGAATTTATGTTACCACAGTGCACATTTATACTTTGCAATAAAAGTCACGATGAAAACATGTTTGATGTACGCTTTACTGAGCAATTTATTAAAGTTTTAGGAAAATAAGAAAAGCAAATATATGTTTATTGCTTGCACAAACGTAACTTTGGTAAAAAGGACAAAACCATCGTGTTCGAAAGAATAGTCCTTAACATAATTGATGGCACTTTCTCTGCTACTTAGTCGTATTCTTTAAAGTCGTAACAACTATTTGTGATCAATTTTCTTCGCGCTATGTTGGAGTGGATTAAATAGTTGCTGCGCTTTCATAAAAATAAATGAAATCGTTGAAAAGATAAATTGTTAAGCTTTCTACTAGAGCGTAAATTCCAAGGGAACTGCCTAATGGTTTTATGTGTTTTACTTTACATTTGACATTCTTATTTGCACTTCTCTAAAGCCCTGTGAATGCATGCTCCAACTATTTTCTGAATGGAGTGGCGGACAATGTTAAAATCTATTTGTGTCCTAATGATTTTCAGCATTTTGTTTACCAGATACTTTGTGAATAGTTTCAACCTCAAATCTTATGAATGGGTAATTTATTTCAGCACAGTTGGAATTTTGTGTAAGACAATTAAGTGAACTGCTACGTAGCATAAATGTCTCACTTTTACAGCCTACGCTTATATCGTAGTATACCGGTAACGAATGGGTAAATAATAAAATATGGTCTGCTAACAAACTTGTTTTTTAAAACATTTCTATACGAAAATTTAGAGTTTTAAAATATTTAGCTTACACTTGGGGCTCCAAATACGATAGCAAAAGAACTTTTCAAGTAAATTATAACATTGCTGTATGGGAGGGTTTTCCTGTAAAATTTATTGGTGAAACTCAAGAATATGGTACCGGTCCATTACCGAATTCGTGACTAAAATGGGATATGCCTACGAAGGGTTACCACATTCCAAAATTATCGCTATTTGACTACAGAAAACTTTTAAATTGGTGATACTACCGCGTTCTTGTGCTTAAGCTACTAATTTCGGAGGGTGCTGGTGTTTTGGTAACCATTTTCGTAATACGTCGAAACTTGATTTGCGTTTCTAGATGTCAACATCAGCATGACTTACATTAGAAATTAACGCCAAACATCACCGAAACGGCGATATACCAAATTGGTTCTTATCCAGTAGATTATATACGTTGTAAATCCCACTCATATAGACATACAGAACGCAGTTTTAAAATAATATTTCTGTGTGCAGATCACAAGGGCAAGAAGTAGCTATTTTATTTAATAGAAAAAGTATATTTTTTATGATAAATAATGTTCACTTTGCTAATGAGACAAAAGCGAATAAATACACAAGGAAAACGTTTCTTATGGAATGGAACTGAATAGTACAGAGACTGAACCTATGACTCTAGCATTTATTGCTAATTACATTTTCTTCCAATTATATTTTTGAAATAAAAGAAAGAAAATTTTAAATGAAATTTTGCCGATTTTTGAATATTACTAATATTGCAAATATCTGAACTACCACTTCTCAAAACTTGAAGAACATTGCCCTATGACAGGTTAATGTTGCTTATTTTACGAGTTGAAGCCCTTCTTATGCATCTTACCTGTAAAAGGTGATTTTCTTACAAAACATGTTGTCAATCGATCTGACAATTATAATAATTTTGCTTTGTTTAGGAGTGGGATTTTCAGTGTAAAGAAACGAGTCACCGGAAGAAGAGAATTTTATTCTTCAAAAAGCTAGCACCATCAACATTTAGGTTTACAGAAAAAACTCTCACACATTTATTATTTTATGTGCCACTGAATGGTATTTTAAAGAAATGTATTTGTTTTAAAGATTTGAATGATTAATTAAATTTAATTAATCATGAAAATAGAATCAAATTAATTTGTTATTCATTCGTAAATGATGGTGAAATTTGGCAGTATCCCTGAAACAAGAGGGCTGCAAGCTGAAAAATTGATAGGAAATCTGAGTATATTTTCGCCATAGGTTCGTCATTTCAACCCGAGCAACGCCGCTTAATGGTCTAATGACTAGTTTTGAAATACCCTTAATTTTGTACCATTTGTGCAAAACAGATATAGACTTAGAGGATTTAGTAATAATCCTTAGAAATATGCTCTGAATTCAGGCAACACAAAGTACAATATATAGACTGCAATTTACAAATTTACGCTTCGTATATGTATGAATACCCTTAAGATTTAATTGGATAAATTAACTACATAATTCCATATAAAACTACCATAAAATAAAAGACTTTCGTATTCTGAACATGAACTCTCATTTGGCTTATTTTTCGAATATGATTTCAGACCTTCACCAATAAAAATTTTAATTGATTTCGAATTAATATATGATGGTTGATTGTCCAACGTAAATTAGATTAAATGCTAAACTTCATCAAAACCACAATTAACTACATTTTAAGGTAACCTCGATAAGGTATAATACTTTAGTTTACCGGAAGTAAAACCTACGCTTCCTGTCTGAATAGTTTGTTTAGACTGGAAGTTCCTCTAGCATAATTTGAGTAGGCTGATGAAAATATTTATCTACATCACAATTTATGCTGCTTGACAGATCAGATTACATTGATGTCACATGTTCTTAAACATTAGTCAAAACAACTTTCGTTTCCTCGTCAATAACAAACTGGTTTCAAATGCAATCACAATTCTTTAGTTAACACCTTATCTCATCCTAATTAGATTCGACCAATATCTTGATCGAACAAATTCGAAATGATCTGTTTCTACATACTTTACGTCAAAAGCAATTCAAACGCAAATGTTCGAATCATTTAGATATTCCAGGTAATAGGATGCTATTTCATTCTACCTGTGTGATTCGATTGCATCATTTTTAATTTAAAAATAATTTTTATTTTGAATGCACTTCTTCGTAGTAGCTCAAATTCTAAATTAATGAATAATCTACCACATTTAATTTCATAAAAACCGTATTAATTAGATAGAAAAATATCACACTGTAAAATACTTTTCTAAAAACATCTGAGAAGTCATTTTGAATTAAAGTACTGTATTATTAGTTTTCACAGAACACGGTGTTCAACCTTAAACGACTGCATTAAAAATAAAATTTCCGAGAACCGAACATGTTGTGGCCAATTAGAACTTATTTTTAATTTACTTCAAACAAAAAATTAATTATTCTGCATTATAAGAAAACATTGAGGAGTAATTAGACAGTTTTTAATTCTCTTTACTTCTTATATGCCACTAAGAGTTTAAAAACATCGCTCATTTTATTGCTCTTGCACCGAAAAGAGAATTTTGTAATTGAGATTTGGGGAAATAGCAGATGGGCTAATAATATGCCAGACGTTGTCTGATTTTTTTAAGTGTGTATGAGTCAGAGTATGATTGAAAAAATAAACCACGAAGATTTTAATCTCGGAGAAACAATTAAATTTGAGTGGACGTATACAAGGGAGCAAAGTATTTTAATTACGATGTTCGGAATTGTGGTAGAATGTTAAGTTTTCTTTCGACGTTTTGGAATTTTTTGCTTTTGTGACTGCTTTATTTTGTTCAATCAATTTTTAATATATTAAGATGCCACTTTACAGAATTGTGTTACATTTTTTAATAATTTTCTTTTGGGGTCTAGAGTATCGCATTGTGCTGTAGCTATTGAAATTGAAGATAATATTTAATGATTTCTACTTTCAATCTGCAAAATAAATCATATTCTTTATGAATCCCAAGGCTAATTAAAAATAAAAATGAAACATAATCCCAGAAAAAAAGCAGTACATTTGTTTTTGAAATACAATTTCAGCATTTCGCCGAAATCCGAATTTGTATATGATAGTTGATTGGTGAATGCCAATTCTATTCCTTTTTTAACTTTTCACTATGGTGTTTGGGAGGGGGACTTATAGCTATACTGACTTATAACTTTTGACTTATAGCTATACTGACTTATAACTTTTGACTTATAGCTATACTGAGAAAACACCATCTTGTGTTGTCTGGGTCTGGCTCCTCCCTGATGACGCCCTGATCCAGCAAACTTAAACACCACATCATTTTTTAACTATTCTTAAAATTTCCCTTTGGTTTTCTTTAATTTAATTACTTCCATGCTATGTATGCGACTACGGCTCGCATACATGGACAGTTCTAATTGACTAATGTTTATAACTCGGAGTTTTTTAGATTTTTACTGGCTTGCATCTTTTAGCTCTTAGTAATTATTAATATTCACCGGTAAATGTAATTATTATGCCTTATTAATCACATTGACCAAAACACACGCGGTTACTATTAATACGAACTGGAATTATTATACAAGGGGATACAATATATATGTATATATATAAACGATCAAACTTACAAAACATTAAAAAACATACAAAACATTAAAACGTATAGTACCAGAAATACAGACCAGCAAAAAGCCAGGCCAAAAATGCAGAATGCCAAAATATCGGAGTATAAACATAGACAAGCAGAAGCCAGAAAACAGAACTCTCCATGCATGTGCGCTGAAGCTGCAGACATAGCATTGCTGGCAATATAATTCAATAATACAAAACAAGGAGAAACTTAGGAATTTAAATTTAAGAGTACCAAGAAAATGAAGACGTGTTGTTGGATCAGGGCGTCATCAGGGAGGAGCATGGCCCACTTAATACAATATGGTGTTTTCTACGTGTGGGCAGCAGTTCGCCAAAAGTAGTCCACACACCCCTCCAAATACCACAAGTAGAAAGTCAAAATTAGAAAAGCAAAACAGGCAAAAGGTCAAACAGGTATAGAAGTCCAGGCAACACGGAACATCCAAGGACACACTCCAAAGACGAGCACAGTACAAAATCACACAAAACTATAGAAGATGAAAACAAACTTACCCACTTAAACAAACCTCAAATCGAAAACAACCCGCCTACTAACAATTTACTAACCTACGACTTTAAAGACCTATTTACTAGCATACCACTGGGCAAACTTAAAGATGTAGTAAATTACTATTATCATGATTTTAAAAATCTAATTACTATTGATTTTGAAGATTGGAAATTTTTGGTTAACTATTGTATCTTTAATAATTTGTTTTTAACGGTGAGCATTTATTTTTTCAAGTTAAGGGGTACCAATTTTTCATTCATTCTTGCTAATTTATTTATACATTATTACGAAAAAAGTTGTTGCCTATAAATTAATTGTCTTTAGATATATTGATGATTTGATTGTTTTTAATGATTGTAATTTTGCTAACTTATGGAAATCGATATACCTGGATGAATTATATTTATTAAAGACTAATTAAAATAATAATAAATCCGTCTTTCTCGACTTGGATATATTCCTTAAATAATAAAACGGATATTAATATTTATGATAAAAGAGATTATTTTGAATTTCCGGTTTTTAAATTAATATATCGGGATTCTAATATTTCTAAAAATGTAATGGGTCGGTGGGAATGATGTCCTGAAAATGATCATCACTCTTCGATGGCGATAACTGAAAAATACAGTACCTGACCTACTCTAAATAATCTCCCTCTGAATTGACACATTGTTGCCACTTGTCTGACAAGGCCATCATCCCGGAACGGAAAAAGTCTTGTGGCTGGAATGCGAAGAAGTCATCAACTGCACGGTGAACCTCCGTACCTTGGGTGAACCGTTTGCCAGACAGAAAGCGATCCAGGTGACGAAACTGATGAAAATCTGTAGGTTACAAGTCAGGGGAATAGGGGGATAAGGCATCACTTCATATCCCAACTCATGTAGTGTCAGCATCGTCCGTTGTGCGACATGAGGACGGGCGTTATCTTGCAAGAAGATAACGCCATTGCTATTTACCAAAACCGGTTGTTTCACCATCAATTTCCTGTGCATCTGTCATAATTCATCACAATATCGTTCTGAAGTGAAACTTTGGCCACTTGGCAGGAATCTGCCATGAATTATTCCAGGTGTACACCATACAAGAAGCATAACCTTCCTGAGATGTAAAGGTGGCTTAGGATGGCGTCAAGGAGGCTGTGCTTTGCTCAACCATTGTACAGATAGTTTCCGATTGTCATAAAGGACCCATTTATCGTCGTAGGTAACGATTCGCTGCAATAGAGGTTCTCTTTCATTCCTGAAAAGGAGCGATGCACAGACTTCCAAACGTCTCAACTTGTCAATTGTCAATACATGAGGCACCCAAGAATCCTTCTTTTTGACCCTACGAAGTGCAGCCGGACGACGAACAATTGTAGTGTGGTGGACAGAAAGGCAAAACTGGAAAACAAAGACCAGAAAATCAAAACCAATATATATATATATATATATATATATAAGTAAAACTACCCAAAGAATAGAATAGATTTCCCCGAGAAACAAGATGAAATAAAATATCTAAATGTTAAGTGAGCCTGCCTACTTTTTCAAGGGGAGCAAGGCCAGGTTGTCACTTAAAAATGCGATGCTTTGAGTTTTTTCTGTACTTATGTGAGGCCAGGCCGAAGAGATCAACATAAGTTACCCCCCGAAAACTCAAAGTACTACCAGAGAGAAAAAAATCATAAAAATAATACCTGTTACCAAGGTTAGGAATCAAAAGAACTTAGCCAAAGCAAAACCTTACCGAAAGTTGCCGCGCAAGCTAAGAGAGCAAAACATTGCCAGATTCGTATTATGTAGAATAACGGATTTAAAAAAGAAAGAGGGTGGCTTGGAGATAATGTGAACAATTTAGTGCAAATGAAAGGGAGGGAAGAAAGGTAAATTTTAACAAGAAAATAAAATTGTGACAAGGAGTAAAGATTGTGGGCAGTGATGAAATTGAAAGAAAAAAACGAGGGCAAAAGTGAAAAAAATAATTATATAATTATATTTTGGTTCCATCTGTCTGTGAAGAAAGAAAGTAAAGTCAAGAAAAAGAAAATCATTTTTAAAGAAAAAACTTTTTAAGAAAATTGTTGGGGAAGTTTTTATTTAAGAGGGTGGTTTTAAGAGTTTCGAGCTGATTATCAATAGTAGTTTGGTCCCTGCAAATATGATGAATTCTATAGATTTGATTATAAATTAAGTTTCTGTAGATGTTGAAGGATATATTAGAATTCCAGGGAACAAGTCTGTTAATATTAAATTGAAAGTCATTTCTTTTGTCATAGATATCGGTTGAAGATTTAGAACTGACATCAATATGAATGTCAAGGAAGTTAGTAGATAAAGGTGAGCTATTTGTTTTTTTGAGGATGAGTTCAGTGGGATAAATACTTTTCCAAAAATCAGTGAACTCTGGTGAGTTAAAAATGATTAAATCATCTATGTAGCGATAGGAGTTGATATATTTAGAAGTGTGTGATCTTTCATAGAAATGGAGGTAGAGGTTAGCAAGAATACTGGAGAAAGTGGTACCTTGTGGTATTCCTTGTACTTGTTGGAAAAGATGTTCACCATTAAAGATAAAATTATTGAGGACACAAAGATTGATAAGACTATTCCAATATTGTTGAGAAATATTAAGAAGAAGGTTAAATTCAGTGTAGTAGGAGTTAAGAACATCTATAAGGTTATGGAGCGGGATGCTAATGAAGAGGTCTTTAAAATCGAAAGAGTCAATTTGTGAGATATTGTTATTAGAGGAAAGAAAATTAAGAACTGGAGTGCTATTATTAATGATCCAACAGTTTTCTTTAACCGTGATAGCTTTAAGAATGATTTTTAAAAATTTAAAAAAGATTTTGCCTGGTTTATGCATGTAATTTTGGCTAGTGCCACAAGTGAAGAATCTAAAAGCTATAGGGGTTTTGTGAAATTTAGGGGTGATGGTAATGTAGGGGAAGAGTATATTGTAGTTCTTAAGCTTAAGAATTTTGTTGAATGCAATGATTTTTTTAACAATTATATTATGAGTAGCATGTGGTTTTTTGTAGGTGATGGAATTTTTCTGAATCAAGTAGGTTCAGATATAGTTTTTTGCAGAAGAAACCGAAATTGCTGTTGGCTTTGTCAATTGGAGCAATAATAAAAAGAGATTGTAGGTTTTTAATAGAATTTTTAATTTCTGCCAAATTGAAAGTGCTAGTTTTAAAAGAAGTAGAGGAGATGAATTTTTTAAAGAAACTGTAGAGGCACCACTTCCATTCAGTGAAGAAATCCAGGGCTAAAGAAAATTTGTTGGAAATTTTAAGGCAGGAGAGGTCTATGTCGTTAAGAAAAGATTTGAGTGCAAAGGATTTTTTAATTTTAATCAGAGGTCGGAATTTAGTGCCTTTTGCCATGAGTTGTCTAAGTGAAGCATTTTTGACAATATCGAGGTTACCAGTGATTATGTGTTTATGGTGGGGATCGATAAAATTAGAGTAGTTTTGGTCTTCACAGATACAGATGGAGGTGTCTCGGAAAAGATTGGTGGAGTTGCAAAATTTGTTGTAATTAGAGATCAACCTACCGAGTGTGGTGTGATATTTGAAACTTTTGAAAATGTTGACATTTTTAATGGGGGAGAGATGAAGTAATTGATGAAGTACTGAAGAGAATTTGAAATTATCATAAGTAGGGTTTAGAAAATTAATAGTAAAGTAGAGAGTGTCCCGATTCTTGTTGAAGGAAGGTATGCGAGAGCGAAAAAGGTCATAGATTAGGATTTTAAAGTGAGTACTTTTGAAAGCAAAAGTGTCAAGCATATTAAGGAATTCAAGACCTTCTTTTTTATTTAGAGAGAAAATGTAGTTTTTAACCTTTTTCCAGTTAAAAGATGTGTTAAAGTGTGATTCCAAATCTTCCAGATCTAATATGAGATTTTTACAGGGTGTAGAGTGACAGGTTTTACCTTTATCTTTATTTCTTTTTCTTCCACCTCTACAACCACGTTTAGTTTTATTTTCAGTGGTGTGAAAGATTTGGGATGTGTTGCAGTTTGAAGGATTGATATGTGTGCCATTAAAGGCATCATTGAGTCCATATGGCAAGATAGTTTTAAATTTGGAAATATAGAGGTTTTCTAGTTCGAGTCTTTTGTTGAGGTCAGGACAAATATTTAAGATGGAGATTTTAACATTGGTGAAGGAGTGAATTTGAAAATGGTTGAATTCAGCATTAAAGGATTGAGTTTTACTGTAATTTTTAATGTTGGATCTGTGTAAATTGATGCGGATATTTAAGGAGTTGGAAGTTTGGCCAATGTATTTCATGTTACAGAGCTGACATTCAAGAAGGTAAATACAATTGCTGCATTTGCAGGCAATATTGTCGCAGTCACTACTGATTTGGATGGGGTTAAAGTTAGGACAGGTTTTACATCTGGAGTGTTTACAAATTGAAAATTTAAGAGGTTTGGCTACGTTTGCAAATGAATTATTGTTATAAAATTTTTGAGAGGATGAAACGGAAGTATTACAATGTTTCTCGTGGAAAGAATTATCAGTAGGTAGAGAAGAGGACGTGGAAAAAGGGACAGGGTCACTTGATGACGATCCAAGATTACCCCCTGAAGTAGTCAAGTACCGAGCACAGCTGTTAAGCTGTGCTCGGTACTTGACAATCAAAGCCAGTCGCTAGGGTAAGATTGTGTGCAATATTCATTAGAGAAAGGAAGGAGACAATATACCATAAAGAGCGCTACAGCTTCATCATAGATAGTATATTAAATAGACCATCACCACAAATCAAAAAGGAGAAACCAAATAAAAACAAAAACAAAATGCAAATAATAACAAGAACAAAAATAAGAATAAAAATGGAACAAAGTAACAACAATAATATTGACCCTTTAGATGAACAGCGCTGAAAGCCGCAGAGAACAAATAAAGGGAAATAATAAGTAAAACTACCCTAAGAATAGAATAGATTTCCCCGAGAAACAAGATGAAATAAAATATGTAAATGTTAAGTGAGCCTGCCTACTTTTTCAAGGGGAGCAAGGCCAGGTTGTCACTTAAAAATGCGATGCTTTGAGTTTTTTCTGTACTTATGTGAGGCCAGGCCGAAGAGATCAACATAAGTTACCCCCCGAAAACTCAAAGTACTACCAGAGAGAAAAAAATCATAAAAATAATACCTGTTACCAAGGTTAGGAATCAAAAGAACTTAGCCAAAGCAAAACCTTACCGAAAGTTGCCGCGCAAGCTAAGAGAGCAAAACATTGCCAGATTCGTATTATGTAGAATAACGGATTTAAAAAAGAAAGAGGGTGGCTTGGAGATAATGTGAACAATTTAGTGCAAATGAAAGGGAGGGAAGGAAGGTAAATTTTAACAAGAAAATAAAATTGTGACAAGGAGTAAAGATTGTGGGCAGTGATGAAATTGAAAGAAAAAAACGAGGGCAAAAGTGAAAAAAATAATTATATAATTATATTTTGGCTCCATCTGTCTGTGAAGAAAGAAAGTAAAGTCAAGAAAAAGAAAATCATTTTTAAAGAAAAAACTTTTTAAGAAAATTATTTTTATATATTTATTATATATATATATATATGTATTATGGACGGGTTGCTTCGTCCTTTGGTTTTAATGGATTGGAGGCGGGAGTTCTCATCATTTTAAGCAATTTAATTGGGATATAAGCATTTACATGTGAAACTATATACAGATGAAAATTAAAGCTATTGGGTGATTGCAAATTAGCCAGTTCCTGAGCTACATCTTAACCGTCTTCATCTTTTCTTGAATCTGCTCCCTCTCTGCGTAGGTGTTTGCGACTTGGGCGTTGGCTGATCATCATTGGTTGATTTCATCCAATGGCTGGCTGCAACGTTGCTGCTGGGGGTCTGGATGATGCGCTCTGGTTGCGTCTTTCGGAATTCCACAGGGCTGACGCAAGAGTCTTCGTGATTGCGTGATGTTACACTCGGCCATCGACCCTGCAGGACATCCTGCACAGCTAGGTGTCTGAAAATACAAAAAGAAACGGAAAGAGAGAGGAATAACAAAAGAAATGCAGCAGTGAGCATATTTGGGATGCTCTGGCACATCTAGAAAGTTCGTCTTCAGAAAAGTCGTCTTTTGCAACTTTACTTCAAAGCTGCGTACTTTTCTCGTCTTTGGAAGGTGTCGTCTTATATTTTGATCTTCTTTCGTCTTTGCAGTCGTCTTAAAGAAAGATGCGTCGTAGGCGTCTTTTCCTCTCAATTTTCCCTTTCGTCCTGTCGCATCATATTCGTCTTTGGGGAGAAGATCTCATCATGAGGGTTGAAGAAGTTTGTTGAAAATGGAAACGATGGAAGTAGCGAGGAACTAGCATTAAGTAAGAATACAAAATGAATAATGATGAAAATTGAAATGAAGAAGTAAAAATGTCAATTCAGTTCAGTTGCTTGACCAAAATTGGATGAGGTCAGCAGAAGTGAATGTTGTGTTTGGTCCTTCGTGGGAACCGATTTTTCGTACGTCGTACCGATCGTTTGGTAGAACATGTGTAATTTCATACGGGCCGTTAAATTTAGGTCTTAGTTTCAGGCCTGTCCCAAATTGGGTTCGTTGTATAGCAATACGGTCACCAATTTTATACGCTGTGGGTTGTTTTCTGCGTTTATTGTAGTGCTTCTTGGTAGTTTCTTGTACTTTTAAAATGTTTTTCTTGGCTGTATTACGTAGTTCGTTTTTGTCGTCAATAGTAGTTTGTAAGTATTCTTGTTCTAGAATTTGTTTGATTTTATGATCAGTTTTATTCTTCATTTTTATGCCAATAAGTAACTCAAATGGAGTGTATTGAGTTGTTGTTGAAGTGGTACTGTTTATAATGCGTTGAACGTGTGGAACATGTGTGTACCATTTAGTTGGATCATCGATACTAAGCTTGGAAAGAACAGGGATTAACGTTTGGTGCATACGTTCAATTTGACCATTTCCGCGGGGAACACCAGTGGTTATGTGTTTTAGTTCAATGTTTTCGTCACGGCAATATGTTTCAAAGTCATTTGAAGTAAAAGCACTTCCTCTATCGGTGATAATACGTGAAGGGTTGCCGAAATTGGTTTGTTGCACAGTTAATTTTTCGATGGCTGTTTTAGCTGATGTCGTCTTAACTGGATAGATCCAAAGAAATTTTGTAAAGGCGTCTACTACGGTGAAAAGGTATTGATATTGTTTGTTGGTGGACGGGAGAGGTCCAAGAAAATCTATATGGTACGTGTCCAAAGGAACGTTACCTTTGGGGATGGGATGAAGAAATCCTTCAGATTTTCCCTTCTTTCTTGAGGAAAGAATACACGGTATGCAGTTGGAAATTACATTTTCAACTATTTTCCTTAAATTAGGAATAAAAAAATCTTTTTTAACTTTGTTTGTTGATAGCGAAGTGTCCTTGTGAGTGCGTGGTTTGCACTATCTCATGTTGCATAGACTGTGGTAGAACTATAAGTTCTTGGTCGTCTACAATTTTGTAAAGCACGTCGTTTTTTACAATATAATCATTCATTGGTGTGTGTGGCAAGACTTTCTTGATGCTTGAAATGAACGCGTATTGATTTTGTGCATCAGCGATCTTTGGTGTGATGGAGTCTTGTGAAAGGATCATGACTGGATAACGACTTAGTGCGTCAACATGTTTCATTTGTGTAGCGGGTCGGTGAACGACTTCATAATCAAAATCTTGGAGAAAAATGACCCATCTGGCGATTTTTGGTGTTAAATCTTTCTTGTTTTTTGGAATGCAGCACAGTCAGTGATGATTTTGAACTTTGTTCCAAGGAGATAAGTCCTAAACTTCTTAAGCGCTTCTATAACTGCAAGTACTTCAAGTTCATAGCTTGAATATTTGGCTTGTTGTGATGTAGTTTTTTTACTCATATAGTGGATGGGATAAAAGTTTCCGTCATCAGATTGCTGTAAGAGAACACCTCCAAATCCATGTGAGCTAGCATCAGTGTGTAATTCTAGAGTAGAATCGCGGTTGTAAATGTGTAGAACTGGGTTTTGCGAAAGTTTTTGTTTGAGAGTCTGGAACGCTTCTTTTTGTTGGGAACCAAAGTGAAAAGGAGTGGATATTCTTAACAAATCACTCAGTGGTTTGGCGATTATAGAATAATTTTGAATGAATTTCCTGAAATAGCCGGTTAGGCCTAGAAAACTTTGCACTTGTTTTTCGGTCTTAGGCACAGGAAAATTCTGGACAGCTTGAGTCTTAGAAGGTGAAGGTTGAATTGTTCCTTTCTCAAGGACGTGTCCTAAAAATTCAATTTTTCTTTGCAAGAAGTTGCACTTTTTTAGATTGAGCTTAAGGCCATATTCAGAGGCAACTGTCAAAACACGTTTGAGTTTGGCGATACCTTCAGCCTCGTCTTTCGATGGAATGATGATGTCGTCAAGGTAAATGACGAGTGTGTTGTCATTTAATAAATCTCGGAAAACAGTGTTAATAAAACATTGGAAAATTCCAGGACTTGAACTCAAACCAAATGGACATTTTAAAAATTCAAACTGTCCATCTGACGTGACAAAGGATGTGTATTTAGAGCTCGAAGGGTCTACATCTACATGGAAGAAAGCATTTTTAAGATCTAAATTTGTGAAAACGTGTGACTGTTCAAGTCTGTCTAACACATCACAAATGACAGGGAGTGGATACCTATCTCTAATAATCTTTTTGTTAAGTTGTCTGTAATCAATACATAAACGATAAGAACCAGATTTCTTCTTACATAGAACAACATTTGAAGCATATTCTGAATAACTATGTTTAATTATACCATCTTTTAACCATTCTTGTATTTGTTCACGAACGATTTGTTGTTCAGTGAAGGGTAAACGTCTCGGACGATGGCATACAGGAATGTCATCAGAGAGGACAATGCTCATCTTGATATCAGTGCTTTTTACTTTGTGTGGAGTGTAGTCCTTAATCATATTGTGTAACTCAATCTTGTGCTCAGCGTTGAGAACATGACTCAAATCAATGAGTTCAGTGTTGACCAAATTAATGAGCAGATTTGGTTCATCTTTGATCAATTTAACTCCAGTCTTCCCAATTGAAAAGTTAGCTTGCTGAATACAGTCATTTCCGAAAATAAGTGGAAAAGGTATACAGTCATCACGAACAACGTGTATGTGTGACTGAAATGAAGTGTTGTCAATTATGATTGAACCTTGAAAAAATCCAATAGGGTAAATTCTTTGTTTTCCAATACCAGTGAAAGTTATTTGCGAAGGGTATAGCGATGGGGATGCAATTTTTTTATACCACGTTTCCTGTAAAATAGTGGCTTGCGAACCTGTATCTACAAGGGCATCTAGGAGAACATCGTTAATTTTAACTTCAATTTGCATAGAGTTCAATGTTGGACCCACGTTAAGAGTAACTGAGTTAACGGTGTGGTCAGCTGGAGGTTTAGATTTCGATGAAGCTGAGAATGTGTTTTTTGGGCAAGCGTCACTTTTATGTCCCCAAGAATTACAACTAAAGCATTTCGGAGATCTAGATGGACAAGCACTTGATTTGTGGTTCCGACGGCCACAGTTAAAGCAGATTATCTGATTTCGAGTACTGTGTGGTTTATGCTCAAAATTTTGGTTACCCTTCTCAAAATTTCGTTTATTATCTTGCAATTGTCTGACATCTCTATGGCGTTCATTTGAAATGCAAGAAAAATTCTTATTGTAACTCTTATCTTGTTGGTAAAGTCTTTCAAATATTCGTAACTTTTCTTTGAATTCGGGAAATGTCTTACACCCATAAAGTATTATTTTGTTATTTGCAGAACTAGGAATTACATTAATAACATAATCAAAAATAGAAGATGCATCAATATTTGCACGTGAGCCAATTTCTCTCATATCAATTAAATAATCACTTAATGACTCATTATACTTTAAACGCCTTTGTTGCAACATTTTATGGACATCTGCGCTATTAAGTTTTGTTGAAAATTCCTCGAGTAAACTCTGTTTTAAAGAATTCCATGTCACAATACCATGTAAGGATTGAACATATTTAAGGGCTGAAGAAGAAAGACATCTTTTGCAAAAAATTATTCGGTGAGAATTATTGACAATTCCGTTAAGAAAAAATATTTCCTCGAGGTCGTTTAGCCATAATTCAATTCCAAATGCATCGGATGTTCCGTGGAACTTTGGAATGGAATTAGCCAAGTCCTGAAATCCTATATGAACGAATCCACTGGCACCAGCGAAAGGAGTTGGTGCGAAAGTTTGTTTAGTCTCTGCGGGCGAGAAAAAAGTGACCTTCAGAAGAAGCAGCTGAGGAAAACGAATTTCGGTGATCGACGTTGTGCAGTGAGTGAAACGCATTGCCCGTTTCTCGTTGCGGTGAATCATGGTCTTCAGCTATTGTTTTGTTTCTCACGATTGGAGACTTAACGCGTTGATTTGGATCGTTCGGCTGACCGATGTATGTTGATGCGTTCTGAGCTAGATCGTCTTGTATACTTCTGGTTTCAACACGAGAGGGAGGAAAGATATGAGAGTCTATCGGATCCGTTTCCTGCTCTTCAAAATCCGACTCAATTTCTGTTGTTGATTTGAGCAGCTCGAAATCCTTTAGACTGTCGTCAATTACATTTAACAACTGTTTGGGCGAGCCGTTACAATTCAAGCCCAAAAAATCACATACGAGAATTAAATCGGTATGTTTTAAAGATGTTAACATTTCCTTCTCGGATTCCTCTGATCGCGTAAATTCAGGGTCAAATCCAGAAAACAGTCGTAAGTTTTTCCGATTCATTCGGTCGCCAAAAGAGTTAAAAATTACGAAATGCAACATCTTAATTACTTTTGTTTTTGCATTCGTTAAGCCCTTGGAGATAAATGGAATTTCATTGAGAGTGAGAGTCGTCATTGTGGTGAATACTAAAATTCCAAGCAAAAGAAAATGAGGTTGTACTCACAGATGTGACGAAGATGATATCTGATGGTAATCCAAATTTTTCGGCTGATAGCCCACTAGATATTTCGACAGGAAGTCAGTTTCGTCAGAGGCGTTTTCTGGTCCAGGACATCGATGTTGTATCGTCTTCAAATCCGTCTTGTGGTGACCTGGCCGTACTGGCTTGAAGTTTCGTCGTGTCTCCGCCGTCGTCTTCCTTCAATCTTAAGCAATCGTTGTGGTTTCCGGCATCTTCCGTGTTGGTTCAGGCATCATCTTTGGTGGCTGGCATCGTCTTAGGTGGTTCAGGCATCGTCTTAGGTGTTTGGCATCGTCTTAGGTTGGTCAGGCATCATCTGTGGTGGTTGGCATCGGTATTATGGAGTTAGTCCGAGCTCTCATTTATTATGGAGTGGTCCGAGCCCCCATGTATTATGGACGGGTTGCTTCGTCCTTTGGTTTTAATGGATTGGAGGCGGGAGTTCTCATCATTTTAAGCAATTTAATTGGGATATAAGCATTTACATGTGAAACTATATACAGATGAAAATTAAAGCTATTGGGTGATTGCAAATTAGCCAGTTCCTGAGCTACATCTTAACCGTCTTCATCTTTTACTAGCTCTGCTCCTTCTCTGCGTAGGTGTTTGCGACTTGGACGTTGGCTGATCATCATTGGTTGATTTCATCCAATGGCTGGCTGCAACGTTGCTGCTGGGGGTCTGGATGATGCAATATGCTCTCTGGTTGCGTCTTTCGGAATGTCACATGGCTGACGCAAGAGTCTTCGTGATTGCGTATACCTGATGTTACATATATATATGTATGTATGTATATATATATATATGTATATGTATATATATATATATATATATATATATCATTAGCAATTAAAGAAGTTTATTTACAAATAAAGGGGGAGAATGTTTACAGATTAAACTTCGTTTTGAAATCGTTTCAATTCGACTTCATCGGGTATTCGTTAGGCATGGCCGTACGCCATCCTCTTCTCGCGTCATCTCTTGTTTAACTTTCTAGTATCCGGCAAAATCGTGTCACCAGACTGGCTAGACTTCGCGGCGCTTCTTCATTTCCTGTATCACACAGTCGCATGTGGATTGATTGATCTTTAAATCGTACCGCATACTCGGCCATCTTGACATAGCCAGGTCCTCCCGGCTTTACACGAAATGTGAATTTGACATCATCACTACCTGAAGAATAGAAAAGGAAAAAAGAAAGAAATCGAAAGAAAAATGTCCGAGTTGAGCATGCTTGGGATGCTCTTGCACATTTTTCCACAATGCAGCACTTTTGTACAACGGTGGGTTGATTTCAGCGTCTTCGTGCAGCGTTCTGTTGAAAAGCATCGTTTCGTCGTGTGCAGTGGTAAAAATCGCACTGCGGGTTTTCTTCGTGTGAAGAAGCTGCATTCGTTGTCGTCTTCAATCATGTACGTAGTGGAATTCTGCATCGTAAGAAACGGTAAAACAAAAATACAATGTAAAAAAAGTTGCATGAAAAAATATAAATTGTACAGTTCAGTTTAGTGAATCTTTTCAATTGAAACACATTCAATTTCAGGATTTCATGTGGTCGGCAGCGGTTGAAGTTTGTTGGAGTCCATCGTGTTGACCAATTTTCTTTACTTCGTACCGGTCGTTTGGGAGAGCTGTAACAATTTTGAACGGATCATAAAATTTTGGATGGAATTTAACGCCAATTCCAAGCTATGTTCGTTTGATTGCTACTTTGTCGCCAATGTGGTATGAATGTGGTGGTTTTCTTCGTTTGTTGTACTGTCGTGTATTTTCTGCTTGAATTCTTCAGATGTTATGTTTGGCGTCATCGCACAGTTATTTTATCGTTCATCGTGGCTTGTAGATATTCGTCTTCTAATATTTATTTGATTTGGATGTCATCTTTAGTTTTCATTTTTGCGGCAACTAAGAATTCCAAAGGTGTAAATTTAGAGGTTCGGGATGTGGTACTGTTGATTATGCGTTGAAATGTTTCGACGTGTTTGAACCATTTAGTGGGCTCGTTTATGGACAATTTTGTCAAAACAGGGATAAGAGTTTTGTGATAACGTTCAATTTGGCCGTTTCCTCTGGGTACTCCGGTTGTTACTAGCAAATGTTCGATATCTTCTTTACAGTGAGTTTCGAATTCTGTGGTGGTACACGCACTAACTCTGTCAGAAATTGTTCGACTAGGGTTTCCGAAAGTGGTTTGCTCAAGTTTGAGCTTCTCGAGAGCATCATTTGCTGAAGTCGATTTAGGAATTTCATTGCTTGAAATCATGTTAATTTTTAAATCTACCGTTTTCGTTTTGTTTGATTCGTAATTACTAAACTAATTCTACGATATGGCGTCTGTGTTTTTGATCTTTGATGTGGGAGACATCTATTTTCTACAAATTAGCTGCATTGTCCATATACATCAAGGTGTTTGAATTTGAATTGGTGTTTTCTCGAAGTATTTTGTCGTTTCTGTAAATTTGAGTAGTTCTTACACGTGGTGTTTTTGTATGTACTCTTATGATACCACTTGTAAAATTAAAATTTACTTGATTGAGAATGTCCATTCCAATCACAAAATTATTGCATATATCTGTAAGAACGTAAAAATTTGTCTATATAATGGCATTATCAATACTAATTTGGGCATTGAAATATCAAATAGAAGTAATTTTATCACCACCTATACCCATTAATGATATATTGTCTGGAATCAATGTAGTGTTTTCGAACGTGTCGTATAACTCTTTTTTGATCATTGTCACCTCGCTACCTGTGACAATTAAGGCAATGTGTTATGAATCGTTGAGGATAACTGTCTTTTGAAGTTTTCGGGAAAACGCAACTACAATAGTTTTTACTTCACGGGTTTTGGGACAGTCTCTAGCAATGTGTCCATGAAAAGAATTACATTTAAAACATTCCTTGCCTTTTAACTTATCGGGACAATCAAAAGATTTGTGTTCCGTTTTCCCACAATTGTAACTTCTATTTTCATTTGTCGTAGATTTGCATTCTTGTTGTGCGAATGTTCTATTTTCCACGAATTACTTTTTTGGTTCTTTAAAACGAGGCTTGCTTCGGAGTATTGAAATATCGTGGTTGAATGTTTTGAAAGCTGTTCGGTCGATTTGCATCAACAGAAGTTTCCTCATATATCTTTCATTTTTCTTTAAATTCCCAAAGATTTTACTCACCATACAAAAGCAATTTGTTGTTACATTTATTTATATATATATATATATATATATATATATATATATATATATATATATATATATATATATATATATATATATATATATATATATATATATACATAATATATATATATATGAAAGACTGGCAATTTTTCGCATTGCAATTAAATATTCAAATAGTGACTCAGTAATTTTAAGTTTACGGGAACTTAAAATTTTATGAATATCAATCGATGATACCTGGGAACTATATTCCAAAAGCAATTGTTGTTTCAATTTATCGAAAATTGAAAATTGTTTCAAAGTTGATACATAAAGTTTGGCAGGATCAGCTAATATAATGCTTCTTAAACGAAATTTTTTGTTGATCGGATATGATATTTTAAAAGTAAAACTTTCTCCTATCTCATCCAAAAATAAATTAATAGAATATGTATCTCTACCCTTAAATACGTGAAGTTTCAATAATATATTTCAATGCAAAAAACACTCCATCTTGAGAAGACAGGCAAACTCTCTTCCAAAGAATTTGTTGCTACAGGAAATGGAATGCTTTTTCACGGAGAGGGAATCATAGTTTTGTTTGAAGAAATAGACTGTTCTTCGTTTCGATTAAGCATGGGATGGGGTAATCCAGAACCACTTACGTTTTGATTAACGGGCTGTGTTGATATATAATAGTTTCATTTCTGAATGAATCATCATGACAAACTATTTCAGTCGTTGTGTTGGGAAGAGAATTTGTTTCGTCTTTGCTTTCGTCAGCGTCAGAATTTGATTGAGCACTTTGATATAAGCCTAAATTAAATAATCCAAACAAGATTCGATCAATTTATTCGTTTTTCAGCAGTTACTTCAAGGCGTTGAATGTTGGCAATTAAAATAAGATCGGGTAAAGATAAATTTTTAAGAACTGTTTCTTTTTTCAACGTTAGATCACAATCGGATGGAAGGACAGAAAATTTTATCAAATGTGATCTGTTAAGTCTTCCCTTCTCTGTTTCAAATATCAAAGAATGAAAAGTTGGATATTTTTGGTGAATGATGATTTTATGCTTTCGCGCTTCCTGGGGATATCACCAAGAGTTTTTACCTTGATCAAGTATAACAAAACAATTTCTTACGAAAAGGAAATTTCGTACTCACAGTTTAGACGGTTTCGCAGCTAGGTAATCCAATCGAGTTTTGTCAGTGTAGACGGTTTCACAACGAGGTAATTCAATCGGGTTTCTTTCGGTTTCAAAAACACCACATCAGTTCTGTAAGATCATTTATCACTAGAAGTCTGCTTAATTAACGTCGTGGTCACTTCTGTTATTCTCTGCGGCGGATTTGTCTAGGGAGGAGTTAATGCTCGAAAATCCATGGGCCGAGCGCCCATGTAAAATACTTAGAACACTTTAGGATGAGTTTGCATATAGAGTATTAGAGCTCTACTTTAGGGATACTACTCTACGAAAGGGATAAAAGTGACATAATTAACAATTAAAGACGTTTATTTACAAATAAAGGGGGAATGTTTACAGATTCAACATCGTTTTGCAATCGTTACAATCCAACTTCATCGGGATAGCCGTTAGGCATGGCCATACTCCATCCTCTTCTCGCGGCGCTTCTTCATTCCCTATATCAAACAGTCGCATGTATATATCTATATATCTATATCTATCTATCTATATCTATCTATCTATCTATCTATCTATCTATATATATATATATATATATATATATATATATATATATATATATATATATATATATATATATATATATATATATATACAGTGCAACTTGGATAAAACGAACGTCTCTAATTCGAAATCGTCGTTAATTCGAAGATTTCTCTTAGTCCCTTGAACTTCTCATTAAATCAATGTTAAAAAATCGTGGATAATTCGAAGTTCAACTTCCTTAATTCGAAGTTAAAGTACAGTACATGTAAAGTTAAGTAAGCTACAGTACATGTAATATGTACTGTGACGAATTAATCCAAACATTTTTTTGGACATTAAAAAAATAACTTTTTTTTCAGACAAAACATGGGTTGACAATGGACGCGAGAAACAAAATGCTTCATTTCATATTAAATTTTATCCGAATTACTACGAAGACGTCTCAACTAGACGGAGTCCGTGAGCTGTTTTTTTATCCTCTTCACATGCGCAAGCGCAGTAGTAGACTATTAACAGGAATCTTCCAGTCTGCAGCCCGCCATCCTAGACTCTTGGGCGCTAAGATGTCACAGTACTGTAGCTTAAGTAATGTAAATCTTATTTTGTTTACATACATATAATGTTTTAAGTCTGTCATACCATGATCTTTCTGAATAAATATTTTCTTATTGACAGAATAATCTTTTCAAGCATTCAGTGGACCTGAAATTAAAGTTAAAAGATGTAACTTTTTACATATATATATATATATATATATATATATATATATATATATATATATATATATATATATATATATATATATATATATATATGTAATTCAATATTACAAACTAAGACAAAAAAAATCCAAAGTTTTAAAATTGACAAAAATTTCGAATAAAATGATGAAGTGTTGGTGGGTCAGGGAGTCATCAGGGAGGAGTCTCACCCAGTTTGTAATTTTGAATTCTTTTACTATCCTGTTGTGTCTGCAGCTTTAGAGCGCATACATGGATAGTTCTGCTTTCTGGCTTTTGCTTAACTATTTTTTACCCCCAATATTTCGGCTTTTTACTTATCTGCTTTTTGATCTCTTGGCATTTTGCTGGTCTGCATTTCTATTATTTTACGTTTTAATGTTTTGTATATTTTGTAAGTTTGATTGTTTTTTATTATTATAGATTTATATATATATATATATATATATATATATATATATATATATATCTTTATATTTATATATATATATTGTTTTTACAATATAAGAGGAGTGATAGTACCCATCCAGACGAGCAATAATTACCATGGAACATAGGGTCGCTTTCCACTCTGGGAGGCAGAAAAGAGTAAAGTTAGAATTTCAACGTGAACTTACAACAGAGTTGGGAAAGCGAATGAACGATACCAAAAGTTGCACAACCGGATTTATAGATCAGAGAAAAACTCACAGCAAGTGCTCAAAGTGGCGGCCACGCGTGTCGTTGCACAGTTCACACCGGCGAAGGAATGACTGGCGCACCCTCACGAAGATTCCTGGTGTTGTGTTAATTTTGTCTGCGGCATCACCGATTCTCGCTACGAGATCTTCAGCCGAGTCCACAGGCGTCTGGTACACTAAAGATTTCATGTACCCCCAGAAGAAAAAGTTCAGTGGGTTGAGGTCCGGTGAGCGAGGAGGCCAAGCCACAGGTCCACCACGTCTGATCCATCGTGAGGTATATGTGGCATTCAAGAAGTGCCGGACCGTGCTGGAAAAGTGTGCTAGTGCTCCATCGTGCAACAACCACATGTCTCTCTGGATGGAGAGCGGAACCGCCGGCAGCAAACTGGGAAGCACTTGTTCCATGAAGATACGGTATGTTGCACCGGTCAAACAGTCTGGCAAGATGTAAGGGCCTACCACGTAATCACCAAGGATACCTGCCCAGATGTTCACGGAAAATTTCTGCTGGTGTGTACGACGTCAGAGGCGATGACTTGTTCATGCTCGACGCGTTTCGACTTTACTCTTTTCTGCCTCTCAGAGTGGAAATGATACCCTATGTTCCATGGTAATTATTGCTCGTCTGGATGGGTACAATCACCCCACTTATTTTGTAAAACAATTCAGACTCTCCCTGTACATACATATATACACACATATATATATACACATATATATATATACATATATAAATATATATATATATATATATATATATATATATATATACATATATATATATATATATACACTGAAGAGCCAAAACATTATGACCACCTACTCAATAACGCGTTGCACCCCTTTTGGCCTGCAAAACAGATGCAACTCGCCTGGGCATAGATGCCACAAGTTCTTGGTACATGACTGGAGACAGATTGTACCAAATGTCTAAGCAGCGGTCACGCAAAGTCGAGATATTCGGACATGGTGGTGTTTGAGCTCTGAGCTGCCGCTCCATGACATTCCAAATGTGCTCTATCGGATTAATATCCGGCGAGTTAGGTGGCCAGGACATTAAGTGGAATTCACCAGTATGCTCCTCGAACCACTCCAACACAATCCGAGCCTTGTGACATGGGGAGTTGCCCTGCTGGAAGATTCCATTTCCAGTTGGGAAGACAGACGCCATGTAAGAGTGCAACTGATCCGCAATGATGTTCAAATAGTTCGCAGCGTTCATGGTCTGTTCTACCACAACTACGGGTCCCAGAGTCGCCCATGGCAACGTCCCCCAAAGCATAATACCGCCACCACCAGCCTGTATATGACCTGCTGTACAAGAGGGGAGCAACTGTTCGCCTGGCAAACGGCATACCCTGACACGACCATCGACGTGATGAATGAGAAATCGGGATTCATCTGACCAGGCAACTCTCCTCCACTCATCCATGGTCCAGTCTCGATAATTTGTTCTGTAAAACAATAATGTTACTGTTTATAATGTAACTTACTGTAATAATCTTGAAAATTATGTTTAAGGCCCTGTTGGCTTACTCATATACTGTAAATTCAAAATTCTGAAGAAATTTTATTGTTCTTTTAATGATGTTCTTATCTGCAACTGTAACTATGCAGACACTGTAAAATTTTTTGAATTATAAAATAAAAGCAGTAGGGGCGTCCCGGCGTGTGCCTTCCCTGAGCGGTGGCCTACTAGTGCTGGGAGTCAACCTATTCCCCACCCCCACCCCAATGTACGGCTCTACGCCTTAGGATGAGTCTGGAGGGGTGTGGATCGCAAGTCTCGATGTTCCCGGGCCCACTGTAGGCCTAGTTGACGATGACGCTTGGTCAACAGAGGCACACGAGTGGGACGTCTGCTGCACAGTCCCATATCCAACAGTGTCCGCTGAACTGTGTGTTCCGAAACACTTGCGCTTGGACCTGCATTGTATTGGGCTGTCAGCTGAGCCACTGTCTCGCGCCGATTTTGCTTTACCAAGCGGGACAGTCTCCGACGTCCTTTTTTTTTGATGACGCGGGGACGACCAACACCTTGGCGTCTACTGATGGTGTCACCGTCATTTATCCACTTTGCATGAATACTAACAACGGCAGATCGTGAACACCCTACCAGTCGTGCAGTTTCGGTGATACTCGTTCCGAGTCTTCGGGCCATTACGATCTGCCCTCCATCAAATTCGCTTAGATCAGCATCCTTTCCCATCACTCGCAAAAGCAAGTGGAAGAATGATTACTTACCTTATCTAGCAGCGGTTAAATACCATTCTCACTAAATCACGTGCCCTCCACGTCATCCAGATGAGTTCATTGAAAAATGTGGGAATGGTCATAATGTTTTGGCTCGTCAGTGTATATATATATATTGTATACATATATATACAACAAAAAATCCGTCTCTTACGCGTTTGGTGTCTGTTCATCCGTCTGTATGTGTGTGCCCATGCTACGTCCAAACGGTTGAAGATATTTTCATGAAACTTTGCATACTGTGAATTCTTATGTTCCTTTAGGGACTGAACTTGGTTGCGTAAATCTGTCTGTCCGTCTTCAGGTTCTATGTTTGATTTTGTGTCTGTGTGTTTGTACAAGTATCGCATGAGATTTATTCAAAACATTTTAATGCAATATCCTACATTTGATAAACCAGATTTTAGTGTAATGAATTATGGATTTAAATTCATTTGCTTACGTATTTAAACAAATTTCATGTTAAAACATCTGACTAATTCTATTTAAATCAACCATAGTTTAGTAGTTTTGGAGAAACTGGAATGCATATAAAGCATTGCAATTACTTAAATTGTTTTACCAGTACTGCTGAAAAATCAATTACTTTTTAAAAAACTATTTTTACTGAATTTAAATTTAAATTCTTTTTATTTTGAGCCTTATTTATTTTCTTTAAAAATATAAACTATTTGAGAACATTTGGGACATTCTTTGTCATAGCGACAGATGGCCAAGGTGGCTTATTTTAAGATTATTGTTGAAGACCTTATTAAAGACAAGCTCAAATGCAACACAAAAGCATACAAAACTAAAGAGAGTATAGACTTACCCATATTGACAAGCTTCTTTTTAACAATAACACGCCACATCCGCATGAGAAACATCAGAAAATGCCATTTATAAAGCCCACTTAAATTATACTAAGTAATACTTTTAATGCATAATTTTATAATAAGTAATAATTTTAAATGCAGTATATCATAATTATGCCCATAGTGCTGTGGTGAAAAGGTTCAATAACATAAAATAGTAGTGTTCTACTAGTGTACAAAAAGATCAAAGATAAAGAAAATGGTGCTCGATTCCAGTTTCTTATAAAGTTAATAGAATCCGATTCATGTTTAATAGAATTGATAGTCAACAGACACGACTACAAAATAATAACCGATTATTATTAGTTAAATAAATATTTGTATTTTTAAATCTTTCAAAAATAATTCTGTAAAAAGATTAAGGGTATTTATTTATTAACAAGAATGTTAAGATTATTACATTGAAAAGAAAATTAGATTTAGAGTTACTAATTTTATTGAAAAGCACCAGCTGATCAGCAATAGTATTATAATATATTTTTTACAAATACTAGAATCCCAATATATTAATTTAAAAACCAGAATTTTAAAATCATGTCTTTTATCATAAATATTAATATCAATTTTATTATTTAAGATAGATATTTTCAAGTCTAGAAAACAGATTTATAATTATCTGATTTGGTTTTTTAATAAGTACAACTCATCTGGCTATATCAATTTCCCTAGGTTAGCAAATCTACTGTCATTAAAAATAATCAAATCATCAATATATCTAAAGGCAGGATTCATTTGTAGGCAATTTTTTTTCATAAGAGCGTAGAGATAAATTAGTAAGAATGTATGAAAAATTGGAACCCTGAGGTATACCCTTAATTTGAATTGTTGTGTATACTATGTTCCAACTTCAAAGCGTTTGAGGGTCACCTAGCAGTTGACCGATTGAGCTGAGCAGCCCGTTTTTTGTTGATTGGAACAGCATTAGGGGGTGGGAGCAGCAAAATTTTAACTTTCGGAAAATTACCTTAAAAAATTTAAGAAAACCGATAGGATTAAGAAAATTAAAAAAAAATGAAATGGTGGTTGGTGGATCAGGGTTTCATCATGAAAGAACCTGGTCCAGTCAACACAATATGATGTTCTTTGCAGTTCTCCACAAATAGAACTGCCCTGGGGTATACCCTTAATTTGAATAAAATTAAGGGTATACCCCAGGGCAGTTCTATTTGTGGAGAACTGCAAAGAACATCATATTGTGTTGACTGGACCAGGTTGATAAATTAAGGGTATACCCCAGGGCAGTTCTATTTGTGGAGAACTGCAAAGAACATCATATTGTGTTGACTGGACCAGGTTGATAAATTAAGGGTATACCCCAGGGCAGTTCTATTTGTGGAGAACTGCAAAGAACATCATATTGTGTTGACTGGACCAGGTTGATAAATTAAGGGTATACCCCAGGGCAGTTCTATTTGTGGAGAACTGCAAAGAACATCATATTGTGTTGACTGGACCAGGTTCTTTCCTGATGACACCCTGATCCACCAACCCCCACTTCATTTTTTTTAAATTTTCTTAATCCTCTTGGTTTTCTTAAATTTTTTAAGTTAATTTTCCGAAAGTTAAAATTTTGCTGCTCCCACCCCCTAATCCTGTTCCAATCAACAAAAAACGGGCTGCTCAGCTCAATGGGTCAACTGCTAGGTGACCCTCAAACGCTTTGAAGTTGGAACATAGTATACACAACAATTAATTCCGTTCAAAAGCGGTATACTCTTCCCTATCTCGACCATTTTCTTTTTTCTTAGAGAAATTTATGTGGCCACATCCAAGTACTCCAGCAATTGTTTAAAAACATTCTGAATCAAATCTCCCAAAAGTTAATTCGAAAAATTCCTGTAATAACATGAAAAATTTAAGAAATATTACGTTTTTTAATAACGCACAACTTCTGTAAGAGAAACGCATTTTTATTCACAGCAATAATTTCTATAGAATCAAAACATAATGTGAACGAACGAACATTGAACATTATTTTTCCTAAGAGAGGATTTAGTAGAAGTTGGGTATTTTTTCGGTCTCCGGCAACGATCTGTAAAACAATTTGTTTCTCAGTTTCATCTTTTGTGAGAATGTTATTGTAATCCTGAATGAGTTTGATACCTCTTTCTGCAACGTTATTCACAGCAACTCTTCTCAAGTTTTTCAATTCCACTTTTGTAACCAGGATCATCCTTCCATGTTGAAGGGTCTTTGCCGAGGAAATCGGTGCTGATAGAAAATCTCGTGGAGAAGGTTTTTGTACCAGACGTTTCAAAAGACGAAAACTCGATGTTGATAAAGAAAGAAAAATCTTTTTGGTGCAGAAAGTACCTCTTCAGTTGATTTTTTTTTCTTTTTCATAGAGTCACAGTTTCGGGAAATAAATACCAGAGATAGATGGAAAATTTTTTGTAGCTGATTTCTGGATCAATATCCTGATAATTTATCAGTTGACGCATGAATACGAAAACATGATAAGGTGCTTTAATTGCTTCTGATGACAGAAACCAGGCTCGAACGTACCCTAGAGCAAGAAAAATACATATTCTTAAAGAGTTCTCCCTATGAGATAACTGAAATTGATCTTGAAATAGGTATACCCTGAATGCATAAATTGCCTTTGTCATCCACCTAGCATGACCTACAGCTCCTGGTATACGAAACTATATCCCATTCTTCGGAATGCCGCCAAGAAAAATCATCATTAACTCCAACAATTCTCGGTAATCATCTTGCTGTTGTTTCTGCGAAGAAAGGTGGTATTCAAGAAATCCAAGAATGGTAGAGCGGACATCATCAGGCACTTCATTGATACCAGTTATGTAAACGTCCTTGTCGAATTTCGTCCAAGTTTCTCTAAATCTTTTGAAAAGCGCCATGTCTGAACCAGAAGTTGCACCCATCAGTGAGTCGAAACACCTCCTCAAAACTAACTCAAAAATGTGATGACGGCAAGGGTCACAAGGTAACAGCGCAAAGGCACAACAGGTCACGATTGAACACTTTTTCTAGATTTGTACAGGCACCATTTACTCGACCTGTGTTGCTTGCTGTCGTATCACAGCAAAGTACCTGAATTTTGTCGGTTATACCCCACTTCACTTCTTGGTAAACAGTCATAGCTTGCTCTTCTCCTGAAGAAGTTGGGATTTCAGGGACTCGCAACAATTGTTCCTTGCCTAGAAAAGTTACTATCATTGCCAGTCTATCAACCTTTTCAACACCTGTGAGTGATGGAAGCAACCTTCCATCCCAGTGCAACGCAAATTCTTGGCAGTCGTTTAGGTTAAATATGTGTTGAATTTCTGTGTGTCTCGCTTCTCTAAATTTTTTTCTAAGGAGTTGATAAGAAAAGCGATTTATTTCCAGGTTATCAGTATCACGCCCGAAAGCTTCTGCAGCAGCCATTAGTATGTAAACCCCATTTCTATCGGTGATTTTCCACCTATAAAAAACTTCAGAGACGGGGAGTAAAAAACTGCTATGTACCTCGAATTGCTTTAACTCTTACTTAAATTAATGAAAACTCTCATTAATTTCCATTACTAGTGCTTACAAATGATTACAAATAAAATAACTAAAAAACATTTATCTGGAAAAATGACTTTCCGGGCGAAAATTTCAAAACTTCATGGTCGATGAGGTTTGCCCTGCCGTTTTCCGATTGAGCTAAAACTTTGCACAGTTCGTTTTTTGTTGAATGAAACAAGATACGGGGGCGGGAACCAAACTTTTAGAAAGTTGAAAAATAAGGGCCACCCTAATATATCACCACTCTAATAATCAAGAATCAAAACTAATAGAGGTTGTAGGGGTAGAGGTATTAATAAAAAATTAAAAAACTCTGAAAGCAATAAACAATTTGCAGACAACAAAATATCTAAAAACTTTAGAAGAAAATTTTATTGGGAGTTTTAACTTTAAACCCTTAAAAAATTTTTTCTTTGAATGACAGAACTTGTCTCAAATTTAAAAATTTTTTCACAACACTAGATTCTCTTAATCCTCATTTTCTACTTTTACTGCATGATATTTACAAAGCTCGACTTTCTAAAATTAATATGAAAAAACTATTAGTAATGATAATTTAATTTACATGAAAATAGGATTTAAACACCCAATCTTTGATAAATTTAATTTCAATAAAATTATAAATAATTTAATGAATATTTTTCCCATAAAATTTATAAAAAAATGCTTTAAATATGATATACCTTTGGATAGAAAAATATTTAATTGTAATCATTTTTGCAGTAAGGCTAATTTATATAGGGATAAATGTGAATGCTTTTGCAACGACATAAATTATAGGCCTTATTTAAATGATAGTCTAGGACATATTGCAACTGGCAATCTTAGAATTATTGATAATGAACAATTAAGGGAATTAATGTATAAAGGTACTAAATTCAGACCTATTTATAATATTAAAAATGTTTTATACTTAAAAGTTTCCTCGATGACATTGATAATTTCTGTATTTTGACTTCCACTAAATTTAATACCCCAATTTACCACTTCACAGAATGGAAATGGAAACTTTACAATAACTTTAAAATTTTTATAAATGAAAATCTCCCACTTTCTGGAAAAAACACAGATTACTGTAAGGCAATAGTGCTAGCTATTAAAGACTTACAAAATAAATTCATAATAACACCGGTAGATAAAGCACCAGGTAACTATACTACTATCTGTAAAAAACTATACCTAAATTTGCTAGATACTGAGCTTAAAAATTCTGATATCTATAAGTTCTGCAAATCTACATAGTATAATACTATTGTTAAAAAATTATTTCTTCAAATAAAAGATTAAAAATTTCTAATCATCACATTATTTTACCTTACATAACTATTGTACCTAAATTTCATAAAAATCCAATGAAATTCCGATTTAATACCTGTGGTACAAATTCTTATATGATTAAACCCGGTATCTTACCTTGTAAATATCTAAAAATTATCCTTAATACCATTATTGAAGAAGGTTTCACTTGGATTACTAGTGATAATAATAACGTTTTAAATTATAAAAATAAAATTATTATTAATAATATACTAACCTACGACTTTAAAGACCTATTTACTAGTATACCACTGGGCAAACTTAAAGATGTACTTAACTACTATTATCATGACTATAAAAATCTGATTACTATTGATTTTGAGGATTGGGAATTTTTCGTAAACTTCTGTATCTATAATAATTTTATTTTTAACGGTGAGCATTTATTTATTCAAGTTAAGGGTATTCAAGTTAAGGAACCCCAGGGTTCAAATTTTTCATCCATTCTTGCTAATTTATTTCTTCATTATTATTAAAAAAATTTTGCCTTTAAATATATTGATGATTTAATTGTTTTTAATGATACTAATTTTGCTAACCTTTGGCGATCGATTTACCCAGATGAATTATATTTATTAAAAACCAATTCAGATAGTAATAAAACCGTGTTTATAGACTTGAATATATACACTTTAAATAATAAAACTGATATTAATATTTATGATAAGAGAGATGATTTTGAATTTCCCGTTTTTAAATTAATGTATTGGGATTCTAATATTTCTAAAATAATTTATTATAATACAATTACTGGTCAACTGGTGCGTTTCAATAAAATTTGCAACTCTAAATCTAACTTTCTTTTGTAATGTAATAATCTCATTAACACACTTCTTAATAATAAATACCCTCACTCTTTTTACAAGATTATTTTTGAAAGATTTAAGAATACTAATATTATTTAATAGCTTATTTTGGAGACTTTCCTGTTGACTATCAATTCTATTTGATTTACTAATTACAATAGGTCTATTAATTTATTAAAAAACTGGATTTGAGCACTATCTTTTCGGTTTTCGATTCCGATAGGACGATTCGGAATTCCGAGTCGGAGTTCCGTGTCGGAATTACGGTTCCGACTTGTCATCTGTTGATTTTTGGGCGTTATGAATGGCATTTGTTGGCGGTCCTCATGTAAATTGCGGCGGGTTGTTGTCGAGCTTAGGTCAATCAATGTGGGTAAGTTAATTTTCTCCTTTTTAGTTTTGTATTATACTTGTCTGTGGTATGTGTCCTTGGTTGTCCCTGGTTTTGTTTTTTTAATTTTTGTTTTTCTAATTTATATTTTCTAATTTTATTTTCTAATTTTGCCTTTCATCTTATGGTGTTTGGAGGGCTGTGTGGGCTACTTTATGTGTACTGCCACTCACACGCAGAAAACACCATATTGTGTTGACTGGGTGAGGCTCCTCCCTGATGACGTCCTGATCCACCAACACTTCTTCATTTTTTTTCGAAATTTTCTTAATTTTCTCAATATTAAAATTTTTGGATATATATATATATACATATTATATATATTATGTATTATATATATATATATATATATATATATATATATATTCTATACCGTTTTAAGGCTCGTCAAATCAAATACATTAGAAACGTTATTGGGTTATATTTTATTATTATTAAAATGTATTTATATATTTATTTAAAAGATTTTACGGCCTTATTAACGTCGTTTAATAATCGGGAAATCTTTATGTATGCATGTCACAAAAAGCACTGTTAAGGGTATTGCTAAAACCTCGGTGGAGTGCACATGTATAATTTCACCTTGCTACCTGTAGGCTACCCTGCATGACTTCTGACTAATTGTGGCCTTCATGACTGAGTAATCTTATGAAAGGATTCTGTTCTAAGGAAAGAAGCATTAGAAAATGTTTCCAAATTCATCTACTATAAGGAAATTACCAAAACAATCTTACTAAAGGATTCTATTCTAAAGGAACGACAGATGTGTAATCTTTCCAAAGGGTTCTATTTTAAGGAAGAGCAGAATCCATTTATCCCTTCATAAAATAGATGTAGTTATTTAGTCATAAATGCACTGTGGAATAAAGGCAATACAAAACTACTCGGAAATCTCGTGACGTTCAGAGAGCTAATGAAAGGTCGTAATTTTTTTATAAATAAATTAATTTTTTTAAATGGATTTATTTGGATCATTCTTTCAAACCAAATTTAGATGACATTTCTAAATTGAGCCTTATACTTCCATACAAAGTTAATATTTAGGTAAATAATTTTGTTATTATATTTTCATGTTAATGCATGACTCAAAAAATTTCATAATAAAATACCTTTTTCAGAGAAAAATGAACAGTGAGGAAACACATTTTGCTATTTTAGATATTCACATTCAAATCTGATAATTTGAATCGATGGTATAATTGTTACATACATTATTTCAAATTTAATTTTTTGATGGATATACTTACTTATACTCTGATCTCGGACATGTTTATGTTTAAGAAAAGAACATGCATATATTATGCAAAGGGTTTTGATTTGTTTGTACGATTTTAGATACATTTAAAGATTACTCTCTTTGAACAAACTTAATATCATTACAGTTAACGACCAAACACTAAAAAAAATTTAAGTTGAATAACTTCTTAATTTCAAGAACGAATCTTAGAGAAACTCTAAACGTGACTCGATTACTTAAATAAGGATGATTTTCTATGATAATTATTATTCAAAAAGATATATAGCTTCACAAAAGATATTAGGACTTAGCTGATACACAAAAAGTTCTTATACCAATCAGATTTGGGTCCTCTGATCACGGGGACTGGCCCAACCGGCCGAAAGTTTCTCGAGTCCCCTCGATACGAAAGGCTCGAATTATTTCATACCTCAAACTCCTGAAGAATCGCCGCAATTCATTACGATTTCCATCCCCTATTTTCTGTGCTACAAAGAGACTCGAGAGTGAATAGCCTGTTAACAAAGAAGTCAGAGTTATCGACGGGCAGCCTCGCAAATTGTTTATCCTCGTACATCTAGTCTGTGAGAAATTGAGTAAATGAAGAGATACACTTAAAAAGTCACCGCCGCCCTTTCAGATTACCGGGGAAGAATCTGTCCCTTCTAGGCATACCCACTACCCGACAATAGAAACCGGCACACTAGGTAATGATGGGACGACACATATTTCCTCTCCTCCTGGGGGAAAGCATTGTAAAGGCCGTTTCGGCCGGTTTCAGTAAGTTGCTGTAAAACCGTTGGGCCGGCTCCGTAACCAAAGAAGGAAACTATATTCTACCCCAACGTATGCAGAGGATTAAATGTTTACACATTTCGAAACACAAAGGACTGCAGACTAATGAGTTTAAAATACACTTGAACTATGTATACTATAAAAGTTATTAAAAATTTTAAGTTATCACTAATTTTGTTAACTTGGATGGCATTTAACAAGGCTCCTTTACATATGCAGAATATAATATCAAAGGGTAAATATTTTATGTACCATTAGCTATTATGAGAGTTTAGGTATGTGTGTGTGAAACCAGATGAACAATATTTTCAATTATAGAATATGATTTAAATATTTTCATATCATTCACCATAAAGGACGCTTTTTTCTTAGGCAACAGTTTTTGACATCCAATGATAAATTACACGGCTCCCAGCACGCCTTACTTTAGTTTTTGATATTCCATTCCGAGGGGGGGGGGGGTATTTCAATTAACGTCACACTGGAGCAACACAACGGGCTATTGGTGACGGTCCGGGATCAATCCCAAAGGGAAAGATCCGAGGACAACACCACGTAATTTTGAACCACGGTCAGATGACGAGGCAACACCTGAGCTGGCACCCCACTCTCCAAACTTCCACACCACGCCAACGTGAGGACATTTGAGGCCACGACAGATTTAACGTGCACCAGCCCCCTTTGTACACGACGGTGTTTTGGCTGGATTCGAACTCGCAACCCTTCGGTTGCAAGTCCGTTACTCTTCCAACCGGGCCACCGTATTCCATTCCGAGTTACGATACAAAAAATAATTGAACATTTTAAGAACAAAGATCCTTAATTAACAGTCGTTCAGTACCGTTCAGTAAGCATATTTTATTCAAATTCTAGCTTTCCAGTTCATCTCATGCATCCTTTTTCCTTAACTCCAAGATAAGAGAATATCTTCTTATGAGAAACAATATTTATTCTAAAACCTAAGATGCTTCAAAGATGCAGTAGTGGCTGTTGACAAGTTGGAAGAGCCCACACCCACCGCCTTTATGAATGCGAAAAAATGCAATCCATTGCTTGTTCCTGTTTTCTGTCAGCGTTAAGCTTGTTGTGACAAACTTTTTCGATTCGCTAGCTGCGGACATTGGGTTTACTTTGCTGTTCTTTCCTGTGGTCTTTTTTATTTTCACCTATCTCTTCCGTTGACATTTGAACATCATCTTAATGTGATATAAGAAGGAAGGTGTAACCCGAGCGTGCTTGGAGCGGGGTAATTTATCATTGGATGTCAAAAACTGTTGCCTAAGAAAAAAGCGTCCGAATATTGGATCTGTAACTTTTGTTGGTATTTTTTGTTTCCTTCAACCGCCCTTGCTTTATTGACAGCTGTTGCATCAATGTGATCTCAGCTGCTACCTATATCCTGCGATCGTTGAAAAAAGTTTCTTTTGTACACGTTTTGAAACGTTGTAATGTTTCGGGACAGTCTGGAGTGTTGGTGTTGTGGATATAATGGAGGTTAAATATAGAAGTATTGACTTGATTTTTAACGCAAACTGATACTCATATTACTTCAAATTGCAAAATTACAGCAGTTTATTCTTTAAATTGACTAGATTACATAAAATGGTTGAATTGATTATTTCAGAAACTGTCTGTCGCAATTGATCACCCTCTGAGGGATTCACACGCATGTACACAGTTGCAATCCTCCCCGTATGACTTCTAACATGTTTAGAGTCTCAGTGGCTCAGTTTGACCACTGCATTAGCCTGCAAGTTCTAAGTGTCCCAGGTTTGATTCTAATGAGGTTATAGTCCTCCCTAGGTGTTTCTATCTCTTCTGTGTCAGTGCACCTTTCTTTGCGGGTGTGTTCTTTTACTTGAAGTTGTTTGACTCAGCTTGGCCAAAAACGGTCCTTCCATCATAAAACCCAACAACCTTTCAGCCCGTTTAAACATCTTGGCCAATAGAATCTTTCCTATGATTCTTTCAACCAATATATGTGGCTATTGAGTCATTATGTGGGAAAAATCAATGTTAGTCTACTTGGAAATATCTTAAACTATTTTTGAAATGTATGATCCAACTATATTTGTAAAAGCAAACTTCGAAAGAAGAAAAAACATTCATATACATCATGCTTAAGATCTTTTCCTTTTCATTCACATTAAATCCTCTTGAATTACCCCTAATTTCGCTTTTGATCTCTTTCTTATTCGCCATTTCAAGTCTCATTTAAACACTACATTCTCAGCAATAATTATCATTTTTTCCATCACCAAATAAGTCCCGATCGCTATATCAAATTACATTTTTCCCAAAATATCACAAATGTAGAATGTTCGGCCTAAGACTATAATAAAAGAATGTAACATTGAAACAAACTATTCGAATGACGAGAAATGCCTGGCGCGCATGTTGAAGTGCTCTAGACTAGCAAAATAAATGTATGAGTATATGAATATTCCGAAAGAAATTTTGGAAATAAATCATGGAAAGTAAAGAAAATATTATACTTTCTTTTATTAAAATATCCCAAGCAGAACACCTTGTACTTTTCCAGACCCTCTTCAATAGGACTTTATCTTCCTAGATATGTCGTGTTAAAATTAGTTCTTTATCACCATGACTACCTCAAGTTAGGAGCTCAGAGACGATCTGCTTGTTATAACGAGGATTGGATATCATTCCAAGTCCGTGGGAGGTACATAATTCCAATGTTGCACCCACGACAGTCAAAGCTTAATTTTTTTCATCGCTTAAATGCTTAAAATATATGCTTAAAATTTGTCTATGTTTTATGTATTTATGACTGATGCATATTTCTACATTTAGAGACACATAGATTGTATCGTCGGCTTACAAGTTCAGCCCACCATATCAAAATTTTCGAGATAAGCGGTTTTTTTAGCTTTTCCAGACCAAAAGGAGATGATCGACTGGTGATTGACTTATTCATCTTCATGAATAAGTCAAAGTTTTTTCTATTCATGAAGATTATATTTCCTAATCTTGAGAATTGATGTCAAATTTATTCCACTGTCTCAGATTTTAGCTTATATGGGCATATTTTAATACCATTGTATAAGTTTAGTTTTTATATATGTTTTCTACGGAATCCTTCAATGCAAAACACACACAAAAGTTTTGTGAATGCGAAAATATATATATATATATATGTATATATATATATACATGTATATATATATGTATATATATATATATGTGCTACAGTGAAAGACCGGAATCTGGAGAATGTCAACATTCACATAGTCGCTTGGTGTATGTCCGAAATATTTGCGCTAAAAACCCTTATTTCTGACTTACACCGGCAAATGTCGACATTCACCATGCACTAATGGTGAATGTTGAACATGTCGGAGATTTATATTTTCTTCTCTGTATTTCAGTCGCGATAAAACGTCACAAGGGTGACGTAACTTTTTCGCCTCTCTTTCTGAGAGGATTGACCAAGAACTTAAAACAAACAGTACATTCTAAATGAGAAAAGAAAATAATAGTAATAAAAAACTTACTTGATTATGTGATTCAAATCTTATTTATTGCAACAACTTAAACTATTATGACACTTTGAATTGCACAAGAGTCCCTTGCTTTTACAACTGCATTTATTTGTGGAACACTTCCTTTTGCAATGACAGCGTGTATAGCCTTGCCCCCCTCCTCTCGAATTAGCTGCAGCTGCTTCTCTCAGCGACATTTCTTGAAAAGAAATCTCATCTATGGAAAGTAACTTTTCTTTACAAATTACGAACTGATTACGTGTGTAAAGCTGCTTGAGGGTACCATTTTTATTTGCCAGTTTATAGAAGTCGGAGTCTTCTATTCCAACAACAACCGCTAACACATTTCGGCTATCCGTACGACCACGGTCGACATCAGGGACTTGTATTCGTACAGTATCGCCAATTTGAGCAGGAGGAAATTGTTTTTGTGAGGTTCGTAACATTTCAGAAAGTATTTTAGAGTACTTTTCTTGAGAAAAATAAAAACAATTGTCTTCTCGTTTACCCGCAATTAATGCATTTAACTTTTCAAGAAAAAGATCACGATTCACTGCAGTATCCATTCAGTATAAATTAGGGTATCGGAAAAAAACCTCGGCTCCTCTCTTTTTGACCTCCACCAGAGCATATCTGTGATTGTCGACATACACCGGTGAGGGTGCGAATGAACCAGAATGTAATGAAATATTCGATCTTGTCTATTCGATGAAATATATACATACATATATATACACTGCTGGCCACCCAAATTGCAACACCAAGAAAGACAAGAGATATCACAACAAAATTTATTTTGTAGATAACATGTTGACCAAGTATCAAATGATTAAATTTATAGACTTCTGTGAAGTGTGGTTCCTGCCAAAATCAGTAGCCAGAGTAGCCGCCATTGTTGGAGATCACCGCTGCCACACGCCTCGGCATTGATTCAAAGAGACTTTGGATGTGTTCTTGGGGTACAGCAGACCAAGCAGCTTCCACACGTTGCCAAAGTTGATCTGGTGTGGCAGCTGGGGATGTATTCTGGGTCAATCGTTGAGCAACCATGGACCACATGTTTTCTATCGGCGAAAGATCCGGAGAGCGAGCTGGCCAGGGAAGCAATTCAATCTGGCAATTGACGAAGAACCCTTGGACAATGCGTGCTACGTGTGGTCGCGCATTATCCTGTTGAAATATGGCTGTGGCAAGCCCTGAAGGTAAGGAAGGACAACTGGCTCCAACACCTCGGAGATGTAGCGCTGGGTGTTTAAAGTACCGGCAATGCGTACTAGAGGAGTGCGAGAGTGATATCCAATACCGCCCCATACCATAATACCCGGTGCAGGACCAGTGTGGCGGTGCATAACGCAGCTGTTCAGCATCCTCTCTCCACAGTGTCTCCAGACTCGAATCCGACCATCGTGGTGTTGCAGACAGAAGCGTGACTCGTCAGTAAAGACAATTTCATTCCATTCTGCCGTCCACATCCTTCTTTCATCGCACCATTGGCGGTGGAAACGTCTGTGGTTCTGCGTCAAGGGTAGACGAAGCAATGGACGTCTTGCGGACAGACCACTCTGCTGTAAACGGCGTCGAATGGTACGCGCAGACACTCGATGATGCGGTACAGACTGAATGTGCTGTGCTATGGTTCGTGATGTGGCTGAGCGATCCGTCACTGCCATACGTACAATATGCCTGTCATCACGTGAAGTGGTGCACTGAGGTGGATGCGATCGAACACGTCGGTCCGTCGTACCCTCCTGCATCCAACGATCACATATCCGCATTACAGTTGTTTGGTTTCGTCCAACACGACTACCGATTTCCCTGAAAGATAATCCACAATCTCGGTAGGCCACTATCCTTCCTCTGTCGAACTCGGATACTTGATCAAAAGATGATCGCTGTTTTCTACGAGGCATAATTGATCGTTTTTTTGAAAAAACCACAAGAAAAACACAATTGCCGTACTTGAAATCGTCGAAATCTCCAAGCCTTAAATAGCACTTTGAAGTGGCGCCACAGGCGCGCGTGATGTGCGTCTGCGCTGAAATTCTAATCATTTGCATATCTCACCTCCGCTAATGCATGTTGTAAATTTCATATTATTTGCATGCTTCCTTCAGGGTGTTGCATTTACGGTGGCCAGCAGTGTACATACATACATACATATATATATATATATAATATATATATAATTTATATATATAATATATATTATATATATATAATATATATATATTATATATATATATATATTATATATATATATATATATATATATATATATATATTCGCACCAGATGTTCTTGTACAAATACAATTCATCACCTACAACTTTAATAGACATTAGTTTCATTTTTATGCTTCAACCAAAAGACGAAATAACTGTTCTGGAGCAATGAAATGATATTTCAACGATAAATAACCTTTCAGTAAAAGTGTTGGAGCGGAAAATAAATGACCATAGGTTACTTAACAGCTTACATTGATCTATAAACTCTATTTAAATCTAGAAATGCCTTAAATTACCAGGTGCAGTGAAACAGTATATAATTAAAATCTAATTAAACTGATTCATTGTTCAAGGGAAATCATTATTCATTGCTGCGTCAACATTCGCATCAGAATAGGTTTTAAGATAAAGTATTGTGATATAATTGATTCGTTTCGTAGTCACGTTGCCTTCAGTTTCACTGGTTAAATTACATATTACTTAAGTTCAGAAGAATTATATTCTGCAATGGGATTAGTTTTATCACACATTACTAATTAAATTACTAATTCGATGTTTATGTATCAAATGTGTAAGAGTTGTTACAATATGTACTGAGAAATATAATAAATACTATAAATGATACTTTACTAACATGGTTATTAAAATATTTAGGTACTTAGTAAAATTAAAATGGTGTGCGAAATACACTCTATAACAAAAATCGACGCTCCAAGTAGGAGCTGTCCAATTGTAATGAAATTTCGTATGCAAAGACATTTTGAACGAATATGCAAAGGATTAAAATTTGGTGTCCAATGAATGAATAGTGGGAGCTCCAGCGCATCGGAACATTCATCAGGTGTATATAAGGAGCGATTCTCAATCTGTGGTCAAAATTTCTGTTGCATTTCGACTGCGGATATCTTACGTCGACTGTAACAATGCCTCACCTAACATTCCTGCTCATTACGAGCATATGTCAGAGTTTGAAAGAGGTCGTGCTATCGGATTGAAGGAGGCTGGTTGGACGAATCGAAGAATCGCTCGACATGTGGGTCAAAGCGATGCGGCGATTAGACGATGCTGGCAAGAGTGGGTCAAGAACTGCAGACGTCAGCGTCAGGACGGCATCGATCTACCTAAGGACACGACAGAACGGAAATACAGAGCGATTGTCAGAGCAGCTGTCGCAGCACCGGATTCGTCGTTAGCAACTATCCAACGAGTGACCCGCACACATGTGTCCAACATGACCCTCTGCAGACGACTGAGAGAGCGGAATTTACGCTCGCGCCGACCGTTACGCCGCTTACCTCTCACGCCTGTATACCGTCAAGTCCGATTACAGTGGTGCCGGGCTCGATCAACTTGGAACGGCGCTGACTGGAGACTTATAGTCTTGAGTGACGAGTCCCGTTTCCAACTGTGTCCTGACGACAACCGAAGACGTGTCTGGAGACATCCAGGGCAGCGTGGGGATCCTGCCCTTACTATCACACGCCACACATGCCCACAACTGGGCGTTATGGTCTGGAGTGCCATCTCCTTTGATAGCCGGACCTCTTTGGCAGTCATTTCTGGCACACTTACAGCACAGCGGTACGTAGATGACATTCTACGACCGGTTGTGTTACCGTTCCTTTTGCGAGGTGGACCAACACCTTATTGACTTCCTCCCTTTGTAACGGTCAAACTCTGAAATAAATCATTCAATTGTTCTGAAATTTTAATCGTTTGTTTTTCTATGTATGTTCTTCACATCCACCAATTTTTATCGCAATCGGACAACTTCTTCTTGGTGCGTCGACTTTTTTGTTATAGAGTGTACTTCAAGTTGATGGTTATAATTTCATCTGAGTGAGCGGACTGATTTGTTATTTATTTTGCATTGAAATATTTACTAAAATAGGTGATATTCAAAGATTTAGGTTTAGGTTTGAAGCTCTGAAAAGTTCTAGAAACTGCAGAAACCGTATTAGTAGTGTAGATGTTAGTGACTATCCTATACATAGATGTAGATGTTTCGAGAATATCGCAATGGCAATTTATGCTGACTTTGATGTTAAGCAGCTGAGTGCACTTTCTGAATGTTTGTTTTGATTTTTCATGAAAATTTCAAATTTTAGGGAACTGCAAATTTTAGAGAAAGGTAAATGTTTCGTGAAAATCACAACGAAAATTTATGCTGAAACCAAATTACTACCCCAAAATGTATGACGCTAGCATTCTGCAAGTTGTTGGCTATGAAGGTTCAATTCCTCCCTGAGTGTATTTCTCTCTTCTATATCAGTGAAATTTCCTTGTATGTGAATGTCCAATATTTGAAGTTTCTGTCTTGTGTCATAACTCTTGGCATAGCTTGGCCAAATATAGCCCAAACTGACATAAAACCAAAACCGAACCAACCAAACCAAAAGGTCAGAAAGTTAAGTCGTTGAGATTCACATTTATTATATATTCATTCATAAAATATTTATATTCATTAATAAAATATTTATATTCATCCATAAAATATTTATATTCATCCATAAAATATTTATATTCATCCATAAAATAAGAACATTTTATAGAAATAAATCATTACTTAAAAATAGATAGTAGTAGTAAGGTGACAATGTGTGGTAGCCAGAAAAAGTATTGTGATATTTCTCTGTGAAATGTGCCCTGCAGGTATGAAATAGACCTGCATGACATATTTCACAAGATATGCATATTAATATTATTATCCTAATAACAAAAATTTTAACTGCAAGTTTATGGTATATATATATATATATATATATATATATATATATATATATATATATATATAATATAGCAAAGTTCTCAATCACATATAATAAAAAAACATTCCTTATTTCTTGCGGCTAACAGCAATTATTATGGTGGTATATAGAGGTCCTTCTCTTTTCCCTTCGTTGGTTATCACTTCCATAGGTCTCTTTTCCAATTGTGGTCCAATTCCGCTGAGCGTGCGGTAATTTTTAACCTGAGAACCCAATCGGTTTGAAATGGCCTTCATTGTCTCTAGAAACTGCTTTATTGGTCTCATCAGGCTGTAACTGAAAAGGAATAGCCAGTAAGGAAGCATGACACAATCGACGTTTCAACTCCCGAAACGAATTATCTGTTGTATTTCCTAACTTTCCAGCTTCCTTAAGTCTTATTTTCATAACGTTTTTGCCTTAGGGCATAATTCTTCATTACGCACTTTCTTACCAGGGGTACTTTAATATTGAGAGTATAATCTTGATATTTCTGTATGGTGTGTTAGGTGTTCGATCATTGATTATTCCTGACCGTCTCAACTTGTATTCTTTGCAGTCACTACAATATTGCCTTATATCCCTTGTCAACCCCTCCCAATGAAAGGAATATCGAATTCTATCCCGCCTTTTCCTTAAGCTCGCTGAAGCCGGAAGGGGTTTCATGGACCTTTCTCATGACTTCTGATCGGTTGTCTACCAACAAAATGATTTGTTACAAGTTTAACCCTCCTACATTTTCCATGTGGAAACAATAATAAAACATTAATGAAACAATTGTCTTCTTGGCTTTACCTTTCGACAAACCCGATTCAATTTTGTGCGCGTCGAAATCAGCAGGGAACATAACCATAGAGCTCTCTTTCATCTGGACTATTTCTTCGAGACCTTCTGACGCCATTTCTCTCTCGGTAGTTTCAATAGGCTTCCTATAAGTTCAATAGTCTTAGGATTCGGAGGAACTTCCTCCTCTAGATTTTGTGCAAAAAATATTAAGTCCTCTTTAAATTTTTTTGCAATGGAAGCCATTTTAAACCATATAAGTAAAACTGTATCAATATAAACTTTAACTCGATTTCATTTCTTTCATAAAACACAACAAAAATTCGAACACAATTCAAATATAAAATTGGGTTCTTAGTTTTGAACACAATGGCTACTCACCGTTTTTCTGTCGATGTCCGCCCCTTTCATTATCAGTCCCGATCCCTTGAAGATAGAATTGAAGCACAAACACCAATAATATAGCATGATATTCTTGAAATATTTCTTTGTAGTTAACACATGTGTTACTCCACACATACTATATTCCTTGCTTCTCTGATGCAAAAGAACACCATAACGTTAGTGGATGCAGGTAGATCCAGTTTTTAGCAATAGCCCTATTGCTGCTATCCGATTATTTTCCAAAATCAAGATGGTCTTTTTGCCCATTCGAGATCCCTCTTCAAGACACCAATGTAACAGATCTGGGTATGTCTGTATTATACGCCTCGTTCGGTGGCAACGTTCTTGGCTCATTTTTGGTGCACTTTTTATATCGCCAAGGAAAGAATTCTTAGAAAAATTAGTTTTACTTTAAACGGAAAATACTAAGCTTTAGCGGAAAGTAATTAACGAGAAAATGCAAAACTACAAAAATACGGGAAACAATACAACCTGATGCGACTGCACTGAACCGTGACTAAAATCAAACTGAACGTTCGAATTCTTCTGTACATTAAATGAAAAGCATTGGGAAATTTTTTTAAACAGCCAATGAAATCAAAGGACAATTTAACGGAAATAAAGAGAACATTCTAGAATATTCGAAATGAAAATCGCACGGTCCTCTCCGAATCTGTTCTAAACTAAACTTTACAGAAACTATACAATCACCTAATTTATTTTTTTTTACCTTTATTTAAGGTCGCGCGCTGGCAAACTTGCCAGCATTTTATCTTTAATTTTTATTAATTTATATTTTTATCCAATAGATTATTTCACCCGTATTCACATTCAAGCGAAATCTCATCTGTACAACGGAGCTCACGTGATGTGAATCTCAGTCATTATGTGTGTTGTGGGATAAAAGTAATAGGTACACTACTCGCAAATCTCGTGACGCCTCATAGTTAAGCAAACATAACTTTTTTACTATTCGTGACACCTTGAGAGAAGTATTGAACGATTCTGATACGACGGCTTTTAAAGTAGATCCACTCATCTTAACCTTAATTTTTCATAATAAATCAAAATAAATGTTTCAATAAAATAAGGCCCAATAGCTAAGGAAGAAGGGAAAGAAAAGTGCAATTTGACCTAAAAAAAATTAAGCACTTTTTCCTACTTTTTGATTATAGTGAACACTTCCTAAAAGTAAAAGTATGCAAATAACTTTGTAGATATAGACGGCATTTAACTACATTAATCTTCATCAAAAAAGGGTAAATAAGTACACACCTTTCAAAAAGAACAGCAAATATTAATCACGGAAAACAACTTCAACGTTAATTTACAACTTCGTACTGTGAATGCACGAGTTCGCGAATTGAGTTTATTATCTTTACAAATTCTTCAAATCTGATCTGTTCCTTTTCTCCACAACTTTAAATCAATTTTTTTGAAAAAGCGAATACATTATGAAAATTGTCAAATTAAAAGATACGTTTTATATATTGCTTGGTTTGGGTTTTTATAGTGAAAATATACAATTGGGGAATTATGCTGCGGAAGCACAAGACAGTCAACGTTAGAAATGGACATGCACACACACACAAGGAAAAGTTTTACTCACACAAAAGTGAGAAATACACCCAGGAAACCTGGGCCGAATCCGACTTGCCAGTTCTCATTCATAGACGAAATGTAGAAGTAGAATGAGCAATGGTAACCTTTTCATGTGACCAAATCTAGTAGTAATCTGACCTTTAGACGCGCTTTCATCTGTCGGGTGGATCCGAATGACCACCATCTGATTGGTCCTTGGGATAATAGTAGACTGACAATTTCATCATTTTTGTCTCCGTAGTACAGAAATGGGCATTCGCACATCTACATTATCAAGATGTTATATCGCCAGAGGCGATAAGATACCAATTTGGACAACCAAGTTAATTTTTCACAGAACAGTCTCTTGAAAACTTGTTGATATGTTAGTCACATTTTTTGCTCCTTTGATAAGCAATGCTCAGTCTACTTATATTTGGCGTCTATGGTTCCATTTTATATGAATTTACTAGTTGCTAAATATTGACTATGTATCCTCCAGATAAAATATATAATTATCATTTTGCAGGGAACTGCTAAAACAGCCTGGAAAAGTAGTGCGATAGAAACTTACGTGCAACCACACACAGCCTTTGAACAAATTGCAGCGACCGACGTCGAATTACCAATATCTTCCGCATTCTCACTACTTTAATTATGTAAAATAAATTCCCGAAGCACCACTTATTAGATTCATGATGCGACAGCAATTCTAAAATAATAACGTCGTTTAGAAATCAGTTTCACTTTTAATGTGAAATGAAGAGGGGGGTGAGCACAAACCCAATCCATCAATAATCAGAACCAAATAAATATTCATACCTACCTTCGCTTTATTGAAAACATTTCAAATTAATGAATGCAAGTTAACAGTATCCTGACAAACAGGAACTGTTTACCAGCGCCAACATCCCATTCAATCCATTTCCGTAACGCACTTAAGACTCCTTTAAAATGTCCGAACAGCGACATACCAAAAAAACAGACTTCGAGCCCTCATTAAAATGTCTTACTTATCTCTACTGTCACATTTAGGAAGCTTTTAAGGTTGCTCCGACTAATTTACCATTAACGAGTGGGATACACGTACGATAAGCATCTTTCCCACTTACGATGCTGATTATCGTCATGGCGCTGTTTGATAAATGACTTAATGAAACACTAATTATAAAATATCTGTCAAATTACGTCCCGGCTGGACTTGGGATGCTTAATTACCGGCCGAGGATGCTGCGTCGAAGAAGGCATTTCTCAGAAAATGCTGCTCTGTTTGGAAAATTCGTGGATTGTGAGGTAATGGATGGGACAAGGTTCTTTTCGCTAATGTGATTTGTGTGGATGGTTTTTCTTGCAGGCTAATTCTTTGTGGAAGGAGAAAATTTAACTAGTTAAGAAGGAAATTAATTTATTTGTGCGGGAGCTGTAATCAATTTAGAGCGGTTCATTGAATACAAAATAGGATCTTGGAATTTATGTTAAAATAACATGGGGATTTAACTGAATTTTGGTGAATTTGGTGTCAATACCATTAGTTATAGTAGTTTGGTGACATGGAAGTAAATTACCTTAAATTGTCTGTATGATAAAAATGTATGATACTTAATGCAAATAATATGCTAAATAATATAGTTTATTTCCTTAAAATCGCTTTGTAAAGTCAACAAGAAAAACGTTTTTCCAAAGTGCAAAAATAAGTAGAACAATATGTCGGTTTCAAATTATCACGGAATTATTCTGTGGAAAATTTGTGGAGTGTGAGAAAATGGATGGGACCAGGTTCTTTTTGCTAATGTGATTTATGTGGATTCTTTTCTTGAAGACTAATACTTTGTGGAAGAAGGAGGAAATTTCGCTAGTTAAGAGGGAAGTTAATTTATTTGTACGGGTGCTGTAATCAGTTTAGAGTGGTTCATTGAATACAAAATAAGATCTTTCGTACCTCTTTGTATGGAATTTAAGTCCTGTTGAAATAACATGGGAGTCTAAATGAATTTTGGTGAATTTGGTGTTAATACGTTTATTTATAATAGTTTGGTGCCATGAAAGTAAATTACGTTAAATTTGGTATGATAAAAATGTATGATACTTAATGCAATATAAAACATGATAAATTATGTATTTTTCTTCCCAAAATCTGTTTTATAAAGGCAAGAATGAAAACATTTTTCTTCTTTAGTGCAAAAATAATTAGTATAATATATATATTTGGAATTGTCGTGGAATTATTCTGTTTGGAAAATTTGTGGATTGCGGGATAATGGATGGGACGAAGCCATTTCCGCTAATATGATCTGTTTGGATGATTTTTCTTTCAGGCTAATTCTTTGTGGACGGATGAGGAAATTTAACTAGAAGAGGAAAGGTAAGGTAGTTACTTAACGTCGCTCTGGAGCAACACAACGGGCTATTGGCGGCAGTCCGGGATCAATCCTAAGGGAAAGGTCCAAGGACAGTGCTTCGTAATTTTGAACCACAGTCAGATGACGAGGTCAACAACTGAGCTGGCATCCCACTCTCCAAATTTCCATACGACTCCAACATGAGGACATTTGAAGCCACGGTGGATCTACCATGCTGCACCCCCCATGTACACGAAGGTCTTTGGCTGGACCTAGATTCGAACTCAAAACCCTCTCGTTGCTAAACCATTGTTCTTCCAATTGGACTACTGCTGCCCTTAACTAGAAAAAGGAAGTGAATATGTATCTGTGCAGGGAACTGTAACAAATTCAGGTCGCTTATAAATACAAAATAAGATCTTCCGTTTCCTTGGTATAGAATTTAAATTTTCTTAAATTAAAATCTAACTAAATTTTTATGCTTATACGATTACTTGTATTATACAAGTTGGTAGGTATTTTTAATTAGCGTCACACTGGAGCAACAAAACTGGCCATTGGTGTTGGTCAGGGATATTTCCCAAAGGAAAAGACCCGAGGACAACCCCAAGTAATTTTGAACCATGGTCAGATGACGAGGTCAACAACTGAGCTGGAACCCCACTCTCCAAACTTCCACATCATGCCAACGTGAGGACCTTTGAGACCACGACGGATACACTATGGTCTTTGGTTGGATTCGAACTCGCAACCCTCATTATACTAGTTGGTGCCATAATAGTCAACTATAATTAAGTTGTATTAACTACAAAGGATCAAAGGTAATTTTCCTTTCCGGTTTGTTGTCTTGACGTGGTATCCCGCCATTAGTAAAACTTACCAGATCTTGATGGACGAGATATCTCGTCCATAGAAAAACTGATCAGACCCTAATCTCGTCATAAAGATCGGCAAAGTCCTCATGACGAGTCTGTCAATTTGTGCCAGTTAATTTGTGTTAATTTATCAAACATTTTGATCACTTAGTATATAATCTCTCTCTTACGACCAACTAAATATTTTTTAATCAACTTTCATAAATTAACGTTTTGGTCGAAAATGAACAGTCTGCGCACATTTTATAATAATCTAATCATGATTTCAAAAGCTAGTTGGGCCGCGGTGGCCCGGTTGGAAGAGTAACGAACTAGCAACCGAAGGGTTGCGAGTTCGAATCCAGCCAAACACCGTCGTGTACAAAGGGGGCTGGTGCACGTTAAATCTGTCGTGGCCTCAAATGTCCTCACGTTGGCGTGGTGTGGAAGTTTGGAGAGTGGGGTGCCAGCTCAGGTGTTGCCTCGTCATCTGACCGTGGTTCAAAATTACGTGGTGTTGTCCTCGGATCTTTCCCTTTGGGATTGATCCCGGACCGTCACCAATAGCCCATTGTGTTGCTCCAGTGTGACGTTAATTTAAATACCCATACCCAAAAGCTAGTTTTCAATGTCCTCTGTATCCTTAAAATATACTACATTAAAAACAAAGTTTTATAAAAAATTTAAATTTCTTTAATTTTAAACTAGCTGTTTTTAAAATGTAGAAATTTTTCATTCTTGTTCTTATTTCTAAGTATATTTGAATTTTTCTCTCGAGTCCTAAGACGCAACTAAAACCTCGCATTCAATAAATTTTTGTAGCATCGTATCTTAGCACACTGCATACTTTCCAGAATTTAAAACTGAGAATTAACTGTGAACACTATCTCGTTTACTCAAATCTTACTTAAAATAAAAATTGCTTTAAGTATGCTTTCATGGTTGTGTGAATCTTTAATGAACTAAAGAGGTAATTGTCCCAAGTATGAGCTCTACGTTTTTTATATTTTCAGTAAAATCGTCGTCTTTCATTGATCTGAATAATTTTTCAGTAATAAAAAAATCAAGACTTTTTAAGACGCCCGATCAAAAGTAAAATTTTTCAAAATGGAATCTAAAAAAAGTGGCACCTTCTTTTAAAAATATATTCGAACATAATCCTAATTATAAGAAACATTCATCAATGGAAGAATTCACTATCCATTAAAAAGAGCATACAACAAAAAAATCTCTGAAAGTTTGATTTTCTGCGTGAAGGCATTCGTAATATTGTTCCTTTTTGAAAAGCGAAGCGCATTTAAGTAAAGAAAGGACAAAAAATAAATTAAATTTCTTTTTACGAATTCTTATGACTTTCCTCTTTACATTTTCATTAGTCGTGTAATATTTTTTTAACATATCATTAGTGTTTACATTTTATATTAAATTCATTGAATTTGGAATAAGCATATTTTTTAAAAAAACGTATTACACTGTTTTAATTCTGAGACGCACAAATGCCCGAAGTAATCTTTGTTTCCTTAGAAATTTTTCATCATGGTATTTTGAAAAGAAATTCATGGTTCTGTATCGTACAGAATTTGATATCCAATTTAAGTTTTAACTGAGTGCATTTTTCACGTGTGGAAACGCGTAAATTATGTACTAAAAGTTTATTTTTCCCTTTGAAATGTTTGTTAAAATTAAAAATAAGTTAATCATATTTATTTAATCTCTCGTAGCAAAAATGTCTAAAATAAGAAGTCTAATAATACCCGAAATTACAGTTTAAAATTATTTAAATGTGATTTAACTTTTGGAGGTGTTCACACGTATATACCCGTTCTGTAACCTAGAATCATCCCTGTAGGACTTATACCACGTAAATACAATTTTTCTTTGCATTATTTCAAACAATAGATGTGATTATTTAGTCATTTTGTGCATTGTGAGGAAAAAAGTAATGTTACTTTACTCGGAAATCTCATGACGCAAAGGGTTAAACTTAAGTCTATAACAGTTTCCACTCTGAACGCCGCGAGATTTGATAGAAATATTCTGTACCTTTTACCCCACAACTCACTTAATGAATAAATAACTATATCCATAAAGAATCCATGGATTCTTCCAACTTTTTAAACTATTCTATTGGTCTTTTCTTTAGAATAAAGTCCTTTGGAACCGTTAATTGGTACTGTGCTTGTAATATAATAATTCGCGATTCTATAGATCCTTTCCATAGATTGTAAGGATTTTGAAATATTCTATTGTTCCTTTCCTTAGACCAAAATATCCTTTGGATATATCTTATTGCTCATTTCCTTGGAATAGAATCCCTTGGAAATATTTTATTGGTCCTTTCTTTAGAATATAATCCTTTGAAAAGGTTCTATTGGTCACGAAAGTCAGAATTGCTTAAAACTCTTACAGGAAAAAATGCAGGTTGCAAAGTGGAATTAAGAATATGGAGGTTTTTAAAGAGCTAAAGAAACTATAATTTAGAATATATAGCATACATTGCATTTATTGGCCTGGTTTGATGTATTCTTATATGTAGATCGATCCCAGAGTTATAACTATGATATATAATCTCAGTGATTGATGCACATCAAATTTTGGAAACGAAACAAATATATATACACGATTTAAGAACGACAATAGTTTTTCAAAAGCGTTAGTAATCCGAAATAATTAAGTAAATAAAAATTGTTTTAATTCTGTTTCACATCTTTTGTAACCATTATACACTATACTGAACCAGAACAAAACAGCCTATTCATTTCACATAAAACTTTTTGAACAAAAAAATAGAATGCTTGTACTTTTCGACAGTTTGTATTGTTTACTTTTTTCTACATAGATAGCTACAGGTTTTAACCCTCTGACAGGTCTAACCCTCACGAGATTAGTGCAGTATTGCTTTAAACCCACAATGAACTTAATTATTAAATAACCGAATCTATCGGTTGAAAGAATCCTTTTATTCTTTCAACATTTTGAAAGATTCTATTGTTCCTTTCCTCAGAATAGAATCCTTTGGAACAACTAAATTGCTTCTTTCCTCGGACTAGAATCCTTTGGAAGGACTAAATTGTTTCTTTCCTCAGAAGAGAATCCTTTGGAACAACTAAATTGTTCCTTTCCTCATTATAGAATCCCTAGGAACGATGAAATTGGTTCTCTCCTTGGGATAGATAGATTTGAAACGATTCTATTTCCCTGTTCTGTATAATATAATCCATTGGGAAGATTATATTGGTCAAGAAGGTCAAAATTGATTAGAAGTCATGCTGGGAAGGCTGCTGGTTGCACGATGGAATTTCGCATGCGAAACCCTCAGAAGTATAATGCCATTCAGAAGCTGCAAGCAATATCAGTTATTCGCATGAATAGTACTGATTAAAATATCACAAAATACGCCCACCGCATTTCTTTTTCAGATTCCATTCCCCATTGTTTATAAACGGATCACGAAAAGTACCCTACTTCACATTCTGGTATAGCTTCGATGACCTTTAGACTAACACATCATCCTCTCCTCTGTCTGTGCTCATCGGGCTGATTAGACAGGGTACCCATCTGGTCTAAAGACGTAATTGCATCCCATACAGTTACCTTTTACCATAAGCCATACATTGACCATTGGCTCCATGTCCTATTTCCCGTCCCGCCGCCCCCGCGTTATGACCCCATCTCTTTCCTTTTGTTACCCCGCCGTGTGGAATTGCTGAATGTTCTTGATATCCCCAACTTTTCTTTCTCTTTAGCCGTGCCCATGAGATGATAATACTTACGCTCTTCTTGTAAAGCAGGGTGTTCTGTTGCGGAATTAAAGTAATGCTTCCATGCTCGATTAACGTTGGATATACAAAGGTGCTTGCTTTTCTGCTAAGTGGAATGACATTGTTGCAGTATGTACATACTTTTATGATGGGCTGAGGCGGAGTTGAAATGAAGCATCCGATGAAAACAACAGCGTTTTTTCTTTATTTAGGTGGAATTTCTTAATTCTTGGTCAACCTATTTTTTTTCAATATGAGAGGGATTTTCAGTGCAACCAAACAAATCAGATGATTATTGGGATTTATGGTGCAATATATATACAAGACCAAATAAAATTCATTAAGATCGATAAAAGATCCAAACAAGCAGTCAATGCAGCACAACACAATATATTAAAATTATGTATATGAACATGAAATGAAACAAAGGATACAGTTAAACTCTTTATTCAAAATTACGAAAATAATAAGATTATGTCTCCAATATAAAAAGTAAATGATATTTGGAACATGATGATCGAATGACTTAACAGATGAGAAGCTATTCTGTTTGTAAGACATGAAAGATCAAAAATATTATGTGGATATTATAAGTTAAATGCTATGTAGAAATTTGAAAACATTTGAATGGGATTTTTCGGAATCAAATTTCACAAAGTTAAAACAGAGTTACTAAAAAGTATCGGTTATGACGATTTATTAAAAACTGTTTAATCGATTAAAATATGATAAATGGTAAAAGAAATAACACACATGTTACATACAGGGACATTCTCCCCAAAAAAAATATATTTATGTGGGAAACAAACCAGAAGGAAAGCGAAGATTTGACTTGTGTTATACAAATGCTCTGGCATGATACAGATCGGGGTTACTTTAAATTCAGTTTATAGGCATTCAATTCGCATTAAGTTGAATAACTTATTAGTCGAATCTAAGTAGGATGAGAAAGGTTGTTTCCCAAAAGCATTCGAAACGTTTTGTTATTGAAGAAACAAAAGTTTCGTCTAATGTTTATGAGCTTGTGAGACCAATGCAATCTGCTGTGTCAGGAAGTATTATTTGATAAGTAGATAAATATTTGCATCAGCTTACTCAAATTACATACTACAAAATTTACAGGAACTCTTATTGATCGAAGTTTTACATCTTCGTTTCCAGTGATCACTCGCCATACTGTGATTACTACTGGTGATGATTCGATACATTTGATGCTAGAGTAAAAATTTTAAGAATCAACAGTATATTGGTTTTCAATGCATTTGATGCTTGTACATAAAAAATATTTTCAATACCTTCATCGTAAAATTTTGTGCAGAAGTATCCTTTTTCTCCACATAAAAATATATGGTCTTCATTAAAACTCATAGGTAAGTCTTATTACGTACTTAGGATGTTTAAAAGAATCACTCATGCTTGTAATGAACTGTTGTGATAGTAAAATAAATTTTCACATATGTATGAGATGATTTTCTAAAAAGCTAAATACAGAGGGAGCTAGGTAATTTTACATATTAATCGAATGCGATTTCAGCCAGTCCTTTAAATTAAAATTTAGTGCCATATGCCGCCCAAACGGCTATTTATCAAACGAGTTCTTGATCGGTATTACTTTTTTCCTCTGATATTTTTTAAATTTACAGTGAAACACACAAAACCCTTCAAAAATATATGGAATTTGCATACCTTTTACAAATAAATGCTCATCCAATAAATAGAACTCAGTTATGATCTTATCTCTAAAGCAACTTCAGCAAAATTAATAGATACCATATTAAGCAATATAAAGGCGTTATTTAAATATGCTGTTTTAAAGTGGTGCCCTTCATAAAAGGTGAATTTGTAATAAGTGAGATCATTAACCAGTAAAGAAATCTACTGAATCTAATGATATTAATTTTGCCTCGAAAAACATTTACATAAAAAATGACTTTTTAGAAATAATATAATTTCACAGATAATAATTATTCCTAGCCTCGATATTTCAAATTTTCATGAGGATTTCAGTCGATCTAATTCATCTAACAAATTAAAAAACCGGAAGAAATATGAATTTTTAATTGAATAGAGACGGATAATTAAATTACATGCTCTATCAGTTTCAGTAATTGACGTTCCATACCGACCCAAGAAAATTAAATGTAATAAAAATCCGTCTTATCGAAAGAAATAAGTCAAGCTTTAGTTTCGGAAGGATTTTTCGGAACAAAGCCTTCTTAATACGAAAGCTATGAAATATATTCCAGAGTCACTTAAATTCACCGGCTAGAAATAATCTAATTGCCTTTTACCGGAATCAAGATAGAAAATATGAAATATATTTCACTTTAACTGGGGAAAGAACTGTAGCTATTACTTGGTGGAAAATGAAGAAAGGAAAGATAAACTCGAATTTCGAATTCTTATATTGGAAATTACTTGGTTCAGGAACTTCAGGAAAATATTTCTTTCATTTATGCTCTTACTGGTAATGACTAAATCGGATCAGAAACATTAAAATGGGTAAAATAGAAATTTGGCAATCTAAGTGTTGGATTCAATATTCCTTTTACTTCTTAAAATTACATTCGAGTTTATTAGAAAAGGCCTTTTGATATGTCATGTGATTTTGAATCCTAGTAATTGACACCAAGTAAGATTCAGGAATTGTTATTTGAAAAACTGAAGTCTAATTTTAAAGAAGTCTCTTTTGGAAAACTAGTTTTTCCCTTAATACTCTCACGTTTTTAAATTTCTCTTAGCAAATAGTAGTAATCTATATAAAATTTAGTTTTTTCCTTAGCATTCTTTCATGTGTTAGAATTCATCTTGACAATAGTAATTATTTTCATGATACTGCTATGTTAAATTATATTTCAGTATTCCGTTAATTTCTATTCGCAATAAAATATAATACAAAAATAACATTTTTAGTTTTACTGTAGTACCATCAGTTTTTTTCAGTTTATAACATTACTACAGAAACTATGCATGGAACTGCTTTGGAAGCAATTTTAAGGGAAGATATTTTTATTTTGCTAATACCAGGCATCCAACACATGAAAGAAATTAAATCATGAAAAATAGTTTTTTATTCTAAGGTAAGTAGATAAGTAGGTAGTTAATTAACGCCATACTAGAGCAGCACAAAAGGATATTGATGACGGTCCGGAATCAATCCGAATGGAATAGATCCGAGGACACCTAGTAATTTTGAACCACGGTAAGATGACTAAGTCAACCTTTAAGTTGGCAGCCCACTATCCAAACTTCCACATTACGCCAACGTGAGGACATTTGAAGCCAGGACAAATTTAAATTGCACCAGCGACCGTACACGAAAGTTTTGGGCTGGACCCAGTTTACAACTCTCAACCCTCCGGTTTGAAATCCGTTACTCTTCCAATTGTTAAAATTACATAAGTGTATAAAACCAATAGTTCAAAAATTCAATAAATATCTGTTCATAACTTAATTAGTCAACTGGCATGTTCATTAGGAGCACATGATTGATCCAAATTTTATTCAATTTCTATTCCTGATCTGTGTTATATAGTGATTCACTTTTCACATTTCTTCAGTCTCGCCATACCCGAATAGTATGGCAATTAAATGAATCAGTTATGATTCGATCAATACCCTGAGTCAAAACTACACTCTAACTAAATGCATTAAGCAAAATCTAGCTTTTAATGAAAGCCAAACTGTAATGACATTCTGTGCATTGCAGTTTGATGTGAACTTTTTAAATATAGATAATACCTATGTAAATGATAATTATGTAAATACAGAAAAAAGATGAAAACAGATCAAATATGTATTTATACATTCCCACTTTTAAATCCTACATTTTGTACAAGATACAAATTTCTTTTGGTTAGGCAGATTTTTCCCAAGTTAAATGTTCTGCGTTGTCAAATGTGTAAGACATTTTTCTTATAAATGGAGGAAAGTTAAGAAACAAAAATTATAATTCTGACTGACGAAAAAAACTACTTCTGTTGAATCTGCTTGGATATTGGACATCGTTTGTTGAATGAAATATAACTATAAGAAATATTCATTGAATAAGCACTAGTCTACAGATTCACCAGCGAATTTAATTAACCTATTGTGGCGCATTGCGTCAGCAGAATCAGGGTCAATTTGAATCAATCTGAATCCTGTAGAATCTGACTGCGATTCGGGAAAAAAGTTCACATAAGAAATAGAGTCTTCGCCTTAACCCTTTCAACGGAAGTGATTTCACCGTGAAACCACGCTTTAACAATTCCTATGAAAATTGCACAGAGATTTTATATCACGACAGAGATTTTATATTACGGATAACCGCGTGATGGTGCTCTATAATACCGTCATATATCTATCGATAGCGCAAAATTTCTTTAAAACATTCAAAGGCTAATGGAATAGAAATTTTAGCCGGTACTTCAGCAAATTAATTGAGTAGAAGTGTGCTCGAAATGGTTAAACCTTTCCGGTTACAGGAAGTATAAAAATACTTCCTGTATCCTTAACCCTTTCAACGGAAGTGATTTCACCGTGAAACCACGCTTTAACAATTCCTATGAAAATTGCACAGAGATTTTATATCACGACAGAGATTTTATATTACGGATAACCGCGTGATGGTGCTCTATAATACCGTCATATATCTATCGATAGCGCAAAATTTCTTTAAAACATTCAAAGGCTAATGGAATAGAAATTTTAGCCGGTACTTCAGCAAATTAATTGAGTAGAAGTGTGCTCGAAATGGTTAAACCTTTCCGGTTACAGGAAGTATAAAAATACTTCCTGTATCCGGAAAGTTCCGTTTCAGAGCACCCCAATCTGCGCTAATAAGTTCCTACTGGATTCAGATTTATTTAAATTTACCGACCCGGAATATGTTGCTATGAATCAGACCAAAGTGTTTGTAATATGGTATTGTTTGAGGCAAGAATATTTTTAATTTATGTCAAATTTTGATGTCTACAACTGTAAACGTTACTCTTAAATTACTGGCATAAATATCATTCAGGTTAAGTGTAATGGTAAGTAGTTTAGTACATTCAATTTATCAAATGATGGAGTTCATGAATCTAGGAATATGGCTGTAAACTGACTCAGTTTCTGAAAGTCTTCAGTAATGAAATTCATTCATTGAGAATCGTCACCAGATGTTTTGCTTTACGTGCGGAAAGACGTTCCAAATTTAAGATGATACGAAAGTCAGACCCATTTGTGTACTTATATTCCCACGTTCTGAAATGATAAAGATAAATATTGAAAGAAGACAAAATAAGTTCAGGGTTCAAAAATGTCATTAGACTGATGGCAGACGATATTTTTCCAACTCGCCATTTTTCATTAAAGTTTGTATATTTTCAATAATAATAAAATTGTAAAGAACTATCTAGTAAAAAATCGTAAAATTTCAAATGATGTTTACTATTTGGTGTGTGTGTGTGTATATATAACGTGGATTATTATTTATTTATCATTCCATTTCTGGTTTTCTGTTATGCTTTCCTGTTTTCTATTTCTCTTTCCCAAATTAATCTTAATATTTTTTTTCGAATTTTTAATCATTTCTACGCGATAATATTTTGGTTGTAGCCTGGAAACCTATATATGACATACTTATAAATAGCACTTTACTATCGGCTTGTTTTGGAGTTTGTTGGATTGTAGATGCATTACGGGTTTCAAATGCGATTTGTTTAAGTTTCGAGTTCCACTAACATTTTTGGAGAAACGAATCAGATATACCACATAGTGATAAATATTCATTTTAGTTTCCAAATAGAAACTCTTAGTGTTTCGTGAAACACATCTCAATTTCCCAGAAACCGTTAACCTGTCTGACATATCGCACCGTTAATAATTCTACGGAATATGACGATTAGAAAAGGATCTCCCTGGCCAGAATATCTATTTGTGGATCATGCATTCTAATAGGCTGGTTTTTCGTGTTAAATGACTTTTAGTCGCCTATTGTAGTATGTCTTAGTAAGGTCAGAATTCTTCCTTTACAAATAATTAACGAATTTATAATTGTATGATTTTTCTTCTACTAATTGTCATTTGTATACACCTCTTTTTGGGGCCCCAAAAAGTGAATACCATATATTCGTATAGATGAATAATACCTTTGATTTTATATATTTAGATTAAAAATGTATGTTTAAAGCAATAAAATTGGGCAAAGGAATTTCTTTATACAATATACCTTTTAGATAAGGCATTATGCAACACACTGTATGAATACATATGTGTATCAAAATCAAATAAAGCATCTATAACAAAAATAGCAAGAAATTAGTACATGCTTTTACTTCTACGTTTTTCAACCATTCGTAAAAGTCGTCTCTCCGAGACTGTTATAACCAAATTGACTGTCTTTCATGATTCTACGTTAAATCTCAAACATTCAGTGTTATATTTGAATAGTATCAAACATTATGGTCTGATATTTAGTGCATTTAGTATTTGCAACTTCCCTTTTTATTAAGTTTCCTTTTATTTTCTTGAAATACAAATTAAATTAATTGAAACATGAGATCTACATATGCATTTTCATCTTCAATTAGAAAAACCTGTGATTTTTCAGCTGGAATTTTAATGTATACTTTTAAACCTGTTTTGAAAGTACTAGCATTGAAATAAAACATTTCCAACGATATTAAATATTTTAACGGTAAAATAAATATATGAACATAGAAATATCTCTTACTTATTTAAAGGGTATTGGCTAATTTTAGAGAAATATAAAACATATTGAAAGATTTTATAAATAAAGACCAAATGTAAAGATCATTAAAGACACAAAATATGTTTTCTTTGAGCTAAGTCAATATTAAAAATGTATCGCATTAAAATTCAAGTGATTTGCTTGCAACAAAGTATTTTCCTCAGAACATTCACACATAAAATTCGAGGCATAATACAAAATCCTACCAACAGTTTTAATTCGGATTGTTACATTTAACCATTTCTCTTCTAAACGCTGCTCTATTTTTGTACTTAGAGCAGATGAAATAAAGACAAAGAACTATGCCTTTTAGTGTTTGCCTCATTAAAGTATGTATCCTCATCCATAACAGCAACAGCAATAAAGAACAACTTACCAAGAATTGCGACTAAGTACAGTCATTTTAAACATTAAAATAACATAATTGGCTCTTGAACTAAATTGGCTCACGATGCTTCTGAAATTATATTTCACGATGACAGAAAAGGGCCATAAAGGAACTGAAAGCTTTGTTTATGTGAATGTTGAGATGTCAAAAAGTAATGGGGCAAATATTTTTGTATTGTTTCTAATTTCTTCTTACTGTTAAATTCCGAAGTAATCTGTGCATTGTTTCGAAGCTCAATATCGAAGAAAATTACTATACTCAAAGTGGATCCTCGTTCTAACACGCCATTTCAAAATGCATGTTGGTGAAAGATTCTTGTATGGGCTTCTGTGACCTATAATTTTCAAATATGAATCAACTACGTTATACTGTTTACAGAATATAAATTCGGAATTCAAGTGTACTGTGGAAGTCTTTGTGTTGAAAAATAACATGAAAATGTTTATTTACTATTGCTATGCAAAACTCTATTCAATACATACACCTGTAATGGTAAGGAAAGAGGACAATCTAGTTTTATCTAGACAATCTAGTGTTATCAAAAACATATTCCATCATAACAATTTTGTTCTTAAAAGCAGTTTCAGTTTACATTGAAAAACATGAATGAAACTTGACTTTACGTCATTCGTCATCAAGAGTTACGATCCCTGCTTTCTCTTAATCAGTTTCAGCATTACAAAGATTCCCTTTTAGAGACCTGAGATTTTTATGGAAAAATTTATTCAAATATTTTCTTTCTGTTGACAGAGTAATTTACCACAACAAAACCAAAAACTAATTTTAAAATGCTAAATAATTGTCTGTATAAACAACAAAAATAACCGCAAACCACAGTGACTTTATTTTAAGTACACACTGCATTATTTACCCTTCATTCTTATTGTACAAACTAAAAATAGTAAATTTGGAATATCCCCTTTACTTTCGCGCGATCCACTCGAATCGTGAGTTTTGGTGTTTCGATAATGCTGTTTCTCTTTTTGGTTGTTCTGGAATCGCTCAACAGAGAAAAATCTTTTGTAATTAAGAACCGTCTTTGCGAAGAGATTAACTGTCTGGTAAGTGTTCTCCTGGAACTTTAATGTTAAGACAGTGGTTTCTTGTGTACTATATTATGAAATATTTCAAATGAAGGATAGTCTACCATTCAACTCTCTTTGGATAAATGCATTTAGAGATTTAATATTTACCCCTGCACTTAAAAATCCTTTTCCTGAATCGAAAGTATATGCATTGGATATTTCTATCTAAGATTTTATCATTCTTATACACATTAAACCATATTCTTCCCTTCATTAAATCACCAAAATGTAATAATTACTTATGAAAAAGATTTTCAACGTAAACATGCAATCCAGACGGAATGTGAAGATTTTACTTCCGCTACTCAAATAATCTCGCATGATTCATATCAAGCTTACCTTAAAATATATTTTTATCGCCATTTTGGAGTCGTTTGGCCTTTAGCCTAATCGTCGTTGGGCAACCAACTGCCATATATCAATTAGGAATTCATTCATCCAAATTTGAGCATGGCCCAAATATGGCTCTTGCGCCATAAAACCCCCCAAACCAGCCAAACCTAGTTTTGATTGATGGCGTGCTGAAACCTTCAATGAAAAACAAGCCAAGCGACGTCACGTTCGGAATACGTATAGGAAACACCTTCCGCCAAGAAAACAACTTCCCTACCTACATCTAGCTTAACAGAAAGTGTCTCTCATTTACTCATGTTTCTTATTCTTAAGTATTTCTTGCAATGTACTAAATTAATCAAGAGCCACAGTTAGCTTAAATTTCAGGTAATTGTATGAAAAATACATATAAAGTCGTTATATTGTTTCGGCGTCGATTTATTTTAACAAACATCAACTCAAAAAGAAGAGTTGAAATGCGCAACATAATTTAAGTAACACTTTGATATATTCATGCATTAAAATACTACTATAAGAGAGCGTACCTTCAAAGTAATTAATCAATATTGCAGAATGGTAACTCCCAAATCAATAAGTACCTCCTCTAAACATCATTTGACGTATCGAATTGTGTAGTAATACCAAAAAGAATTACGTTTATTAAATGTAATTATTTTCTGGCTCTCTAACAGACTAGCAGAAAATATTCTTTTCTAGAAGAGTCTTTTTAGATTAGTGGCAATGCAATGTAAAACAATGTTAACTATTTGGAATAACTTGGTATTTACGAATGTTACTCTTTTTCCCTGATAGACAATCTTATAAGGAAACAATTCACTGGTAAAAAACAGTATTTACCTAAAAACTATTTTTATGCATTTTCTAATGAAATAAAATTTACCAAAATAAAAAACTGCATTTCATTTTGTGCTTTTGCAAATGTGTTTAATGCTTAGTTCATATTTATTTTCTTATGAAGCATTACAGAATATGCATAACTTTCACGTTTTTAATATAGTGCTTCAGAATGCCTAACTCAATTACATCACATTACTTGTTAAAAACTTATTCTGTTTTCAATTTTTCGAAATTCAGCGAATTTCATGTTCACTTCAAATCGTTTATTTGGTACAGATGCCTACATTTTATCTTTTTTAAATTGGTTTTGTTTTACCAGATTATTGAAGAATTTCATCAGAATGGTGATCTCTGCGTTTTTAATGTGTTGTTTTGTTCTATAACGCAAACCATACTACATTTAAATGAAACTGAAAAACTGGCAATGGATCTCTTATCGGTTGATTTTATTTGCTTGTAAACTTCTGATGATGTGAGGAAGGATGCACATAATGTTGATGTCTGTGCTACTAGTGATATACCAATAATACGTTCGTATATATAGATAATTCAGAGTTAAAAGCTTTGCAAAAATATGATTTCGTTATGAAATCGATACACAACGTGTAATTTACTTTTCCATTAAATCAATTGAAAATAACTTTAATATTTAAATACATATTTAATTTTCTTCAGAAGTATAAACTGCACTTATAATTTATTCGGTACATTATATTGGTGCAAAATACTATTTTCATTGCAAATGTTGATTCCATTCCTACTATGTGAACTGCCAAGCTTTAAAAAACTAGGGATAAATAACTACCTTAAGATTAAAATTGAATAATCTAAACTGTATGAACTTTAACTTCGTTTATGCAAGCAATTAAATGTATATATTTGCGTCCGAAGTATATTGGAGAAGCTATGAAAAAGTTAAAACGTATTTTCCGTACAACTTTAAGTTGTACGGAAAATTAGGACTAGCTGAATTACCCGGCGTTGCTCGGGTTGAAATGGTTAAATGTTGCTTGAAAAGTGAATTAGAATAAGCACTTTTCTTTCACATAAAAATGCAGTTAGTTAAAACGTATTTTCCGTACAACTTAAAGTTGTACGGAAAATACGTTTTAACTTTTTCATAGCTTCTACAATATACTACGGACGCAAATATATACATTTAATTCCTGAATATATTGCAATATGTAAAAGATTAAAACATAAAGACAAACAGAAACGAAATTCCGACGAAAAAATGCAGAATTCTAAAACACGAAAGATGCGCAAAGTGTAATTTCAACTGCTTCTGTTTAAATACTCTCGCAATCAAGTAGGGGCGCTCTCTGGGTAACTGACCATTGGTAAGAACCTCCTTGATCTCCGTCCAAGTCGGATTGCAGGTGAAGGTGATAAATAAGTATAGTTTAACTTACGTCCTCACGTACGCCATAGCATCTTGCGTGCATTCGTGCATGTGTCTGGGACTGCCTGTAAATGTAGCTGGTAGTATGACTAAGGCACCGAGGTTTTCAACGTTCCCGTCATTTGACACAACATCTCTCAGGTGAATATATCAACTTACGTTGATTTAGACGAATGTAATGGAGACGCTCACTCTCGACTTTTGCATACATATCAACGATGAACTGATGAAACAATTGCCTGCAGTTCAATACGTGGTTCTGCTCAGTATCTCGAACGATTAATCTGTACGCATAGAAATCCATCGCTGAAACTTTCTTGCTGGTTGTTTCACCTGTTCTTGGGTTGATCTGCTTCAGATTAAAATGATATCCATCTTCACCATGGGGAATATCACTGGGTACTGCAGAGCATCAGAAGATCGATGTGTTTCCGAAATACGCTGCAATGATTCACCTCGTCGTTGAATAACGATATCCCGTTGATGAAACTCATCTCCTGATATAACCACCGCGACTTCATCTGCTTGAGGAGAGTTAAAGCGCCGCTCGTTTTCGCTTGCTGGTCTTCGGTCTGCTCTTATGACTACTTTACATTCATCTGTTGGCATGCGTTCCAATGCTGTTTCAAACGTTTTAATAAGATTATTGTGCTCATGAAACATCCTCTGTAAGTTTAACACAATCTGACGTCTTGTTCCCGAGATGTAGGCGCACCTCTGATCAGTTTCCATTTGTTCGTTTTGAATAAAATATAGTTGTAGAAATTTTGGTGGTTGATCTGGCAGCGGAAGCAACGATTCCGCCCTTGCACCTTAAATGTCGACGGAAATCCGGGCTGTCCAACAACAGATGTGGCGCCGAATGATGTCATTTGGAAACATGAGTTGTACTTTCTGATGTTACTAAGAAAATGCTTCGACTCTGACGTATCTCCTGATGTGTAAGTCAAAAGTTTTTGTGGTGGTGGTTCCAGTTGGCAGAGTTTAAATTTTCCATTTTTACAGCAAATACCAGTAGACTCTGATTTAAACGATTTGGCTTGACAGTAACTACAAACCATTTCCATTTTCCCGATGGTAACACTTGCATGCAGCGAGTAGTCTTTATGTGAATCGTAGTGGAATTCTTCCAATGCTAAGCTAAAATGGTGCGCAGTCCGGGATCGTTTGGCTCTATCTCTCTTATCCTGTCGTCGGGCCTCACGCTGCTGTGCCGTCTCTGTTGCTCTAGATGTAGTAGCTCTATCTCTCTTATCCTGTAGTCGTGCCTCACGCTGCTGTGCCGTCTCTGTTGCTCTAAATGTAGTAGCACTATCCCTCTTATTCTGAAGTCGGGCCTCACGCTGCTGTGCCGTCTCTGTTGCTCTAGATGTTGTAGCTCTCTCGCAATCGCAAGTCTTCTATTCCTCTCCTCGGAAGTTTCTTGACTACGCTCATCTTTCATCACCTTAGCCGTTGACTGCACTTGGCCGATCGCCTTCCGCTTCCTTGAAGGCATTGCTACAGCAAAGAAATTTGTAAAAGAATACAAAGAAATGCTATTTCATAAAATAAGCAAAAGGCCCACTCTCAACTGAGCAATGAAATCTATTATGGAATACAATAAAAATAGAAAGCTAATATAAACTGAATGGTAAAACAAATTTAAAATTGCGAAGTACTTACATCAGTTTAGGAATATCAAAATTTTAACACAAATAAAAAATATTAATGCCTTATTTAAAAGCTGTCAATCAAAATACTCAAACACAGAATTCTAAATCATACTAAAAAATAAACTTTTATTCTGGTGTAAAAAAAGCATTAATTCTGATCCCCCATTAAACTTATTTAAAAAATTAAGCAAAAGGCACACTCTCACTGAGCAATGAAATCTATTATAGAATACAATAAAAAAGGTAAAATTAACGAAAAAACGAATTTAAAATTATGTACTACTTACATCAGTTTAGAAATCCAAATCCAAAATGTACACTCTCACTGTCGAATAAAGTAGGAAACACTTATACAATCAACTAAACGAGCGAAATAAAACTGACAGATTCACTGAAAGATGATAAACTGGAAGACTTACCGAGTTAGCTTCCTCTAAATACGACCAGCTAAGAATCGAGTGGGTGCTGGAATGTTCACCACCACGATTTCAAGGAAATTTCTGTTTCCCCAACTTTCTAGAAAGTTCTACTAAGTTTTGTAAAAAAAGTAAACATTAATTCTGGTGCTGCCAGATACCGAGTAGCAAATTTACGCTTTTATGATCAATGAGTTTTTCGTTTGTGGTTTTCGGAATAACGGTGCTTGGGTTAGAAATAAATGTAATCGGTGTAGACAAATTAAACTGAATAGATAAAAAATTTTCAAAAAGCAGAAGGTCGATTTTACAGAATTTTTCAGAAAGAAAATCACTGCTTTCAACGGAGGATTCACATGTATCTATTACGGACATTTTAAAAGAAGTTACACGCCTTACCTAAACAGCTTGTGAAACAGAATTCTACAAATCATTACGTATTCAATAAATTATTTAAGGAAAGTTGGTCGAAATATACACCAACTTTCCTTCAAAATAGTCCTTGAACTCCTGAAAACCTTTCCTTGAATTTCCTTGCAAAAATAAATATTTTAAAATATTCTTTCTTTATCAATAAAATATCTATAATTTATTTACATCATGGGAAGAACTAAAAAGTCAGTTCAAACATAAATATTGTAATTTAATTTGTTTCGGAAAAAATTGTTTTTCGATCAACACTGGTAAAGCAACCATCGCTGCCTAAAGCAAATCAATCTATGTTCAATGTTATTTCTATGGCGATTTCGAATAGTTTTAGCCCCCTAGCGTCAATAGAACGGGGGTTAAGAGTTAGCCTATGCTGACCGCAGTGTTCTAAAGTATAAGTGTACCAAATTTGGTGTGGATTGGTCAAACGGTGTAGATTTGTATAGAAAATATACATATATACATACATACATATATACATACACACACATCCTATTTTATATATACATAGATTAATAAATATACATATTACAATTAAATTTAATAAAAATTGCACATGCCAATATTACTGCTCAAAATCAAAATAACGGAATAATCGAAGAAATCAACTTTTAATTGTTTTTATTTATTGCCCTATACAAACGTTTTCGTAACATAAAACTCGACGTTACTTAAATCTTACAGAACTTTCAAAATATTTAACAGAAAAATTATGGAAATGCATAGTAAATTAAAATACCAATTTACTTTAAATAATAAAAGAAATTAGAATTAAAGTTTACCTGTCCTCAATATTAGAATACTTCCTGATACATACAAATATTTGTCTAAAATTCAGATAGATATGAAGTAATAATTCTTTAACATATATTAGTATCACGTCAGCTTTAAAAACAACAAACAATCGATTTGGCACCCCTATTAATTACAAGCGGCTCTCAGTCATTTTTAGCCAGATATTCCCATATGGACATTATACTGGACGCAAGATCCATTTTGTTTGAGCAATTTCTTGGACTCTATTTTTCTTTAGGCCCTGCAAAATTTCAATTGGCTTTAAATTCGGCGGGCTTCCTATCCATGGAAGTATGTTGATTTGACGCTGGTTGAGACACTTTATTGACTTTGAAGTATGACAAGAAGCTAATTCCTGTTGAAAGAAATAATCATCCTCACATAAATCTTCCACCATAAGAGAATTTCTTAACACACTTCAAGTAGTTTCGACGGGATATCTCGTCTATCAAGATCTGACCAATTTTGCTAAGCACGAGTTTTCTCGTCCATCAAGACTTTTCCTTGACCAATTTCGCTAATGGCGAGATATCTAGTCATCAGGATGCTTCCAAGTTTTGGGTGTTGACGATATCAAGATCTGGTAAGTTTTCTTCTAACTAGGTATCTCATTCATGAAGATCTGGCCAGTTTTGTTCATGACTAGATGCCTAGTCAGGACAACCACTAAGAGGGTTAGTACACCTTCAAGAATTTCTTGATATATTTCAGAATTTATAGTTGTACACATAACCTCCCAAAATACGATACACGAAACACTTTCATCAATGAAAAATACCTTCTTCCAGTCGTGTCACCCATGCCCCACACAACCTTCTTTTGCACCAAGGTATTATAGTCCGTTCCTGTTAAGAGTCATAAGATGCTTCGGTTTTGGTATAAGAGACGGAAACCCAAAATTATGGAGACATCTAAACGTTCTTGATTTCGAAACATTAATACCGTGTTCTTTCCATTTCCAGTGCAAGTACGACACACTTCTGAAACGATTTCTCATAGCAATATCCTGCAGCTTTCTATCATCTCTGAGAATGGCTGTCGACCACCCTCAAACCTCCTGGTGTGATGTTTTCCTCAACGAGGTATCTCGTTATTAGCAAATTTGATCAGATCTTTATGAACGAGATATCTCGTGCATGAAGATCTCGTCATTACAAGAAAACTGACCAGATTTTGATCTCGTCATAATAAAAAAAACTGCATTATCTTGATGGCGAGATATCTCGTCATTAGCAAAATTGGTCAGATCCTAAAGGACGACAGATATCCAGTCGAAACCGCTTGGAGGATAAACACGATTATTTTCAAAGGGTCATTATTAGAACATTATTTAATACTTTGCTGTCGCTTATTTCAGAGCATTTCAAGTTACTAGCATTAAAAAGTTAATTACGGCTATGTGTATGTAATTTAACGATTTAAGTTTCGTAGATCCCGTATGTCATTCATGCAACCCATGTTTTGCAAGAAATAAAAAAAACTGCACGACTTTCAACTCAGGTTGCAATCCAGTGGCAGGCTAATGTTTTTTTAATTAATGCATAGTTCAGAATTAATCAGAATGTTTTTTAAAAAATTCTAACTTTAGCCATCTCTTTCGAGTATTCTAACATTGTGAATAATTAAAATATCTTTAAATACAATTTTCATCAAAACTAAAAATTCTAATTTTTATAATGTAAGTTGGTAAATTGTATATCTAAGAAAATATCGTTCGTCTTTCTAGTGCATAAAATAAAATATATTATAATTATGAAGAAAATTGGCTATTCTTGTATTTTGAAGAAGCTGTTTTCGTGTACAATGTTACCTATGACACTAATTATTTGTGCTAAAAAGTTTCAAAAATTGCCATCCGAAAACTTTTTGGTAATTCTTTCAAAGCAATAGCTACTTAAAAAGCCACTTGGCACTTTTTTGCAGGGAAAGATGACATTTCTGCGCAAATTGCAAATAAAAAACGGTGAGATGCTTTCGACTGGAATGAAAATTGCTTTTTTAATCACTTCAGTCCTCAGAGCTCATTGAGCAAAACAAACTAATATTTAGCAAGTTACTTTTTTATCCCCTTACGCTAATTGAACCAAAAACAGAAGCGCAATTTTCTCGTCTCTCCAAAGACTTCAACATTTAACCCCTCTCAACTTAATTTTTGTTTTACTCTCTGAAGTGAAAATCAATTTTGTAGAAAGATTTGAATAAAACGTGATGTGTATTTCCATTAAAGAGAACAAAATGTTTCTTTTATTTTAAAATTGGTTGTTACTCTCTAATTTCAGAGTTTTTCACAGTCGTGAGAAGTCACGCGCTTGTACAATAAGTATCTTTAACTGGGATTAACTTCAATTTCTACATAACTGCTTTTTCTAAATTAAAATGCAATAATGTTGCACTGTTGGCAGTCTGAAATATTTTAATAACTGCGGGTCACATCAAATCATCAAATTAAGACTATGTTATGGTGGTATACGAGCGTTGTCTGCATACAAGATATGATATATATATATATATATATATATATATATATATATATATATATATATATATATATATATATATATATAAATGGATGTGTGTATATGCATGTTCCAGCATAACTCTGGAACGCCTGGAGCAATTTCAACCAAACATGGTACACATGACTTACTATCTGGAAAAAATACTGTGGGGGTGAGATACCAACATTATTTTACATTCCCCCTTCCCACACCACCCCTAGGGGTGGTGTGGGAAGGGGTGACATGTAAAAATAATCGAAAACGACCGATATTAGTGACGAATACATAGTTTCCGGGTTCGCTGAGAAGAATAGTGACACTCCCGATGCCATTTAAGTTCTAGTTCAGCCCCCATCGGCATGGGGGTGAGAAGGGGTGAAAAATAAAATGTCCAAAGTGTGATGATGTAAAGAATCACACATAATATTCGTTCAGTTCGCGATTCGAGGTCAGTCAGTTCACCCTTAACGCGAGTTTCTCCCTAAGCGCGAAGTGGAAAAATAGAGAGCTAAAAATATTTTTTGTATTATAAAGGCCACATAACTTCCCTGACCGCAAGAAAAGGGGGATTCCTAGAGATCGAATCACCTCTATCCAACCACTTTCGGGAACAAACAAGAATTTTCTCGAAGCCGGATATTCACCATCTCTTTTTTCCTGCATTCTATCACTTCCGTTTCAAAGACGATTATCTCAGACACTTGGCTCTTTTTTTGGCGTTCGGTCATGCGCACAGTACGAGTTCATAGGTCACTTGTGGTCGCGGTGAGGAGTGTTTTTAAAATCTTGCAACCTTGACCTTGGCTGGAGCTCGTAGGTGAACAGTGATTCGCTATGAGTCATGGTTGGGAAAACCAGGTTATGGTAAACATTTAAGGGCCAGTTTTAAGAGCTTTTTTCGAGACTCTTGCCTGCCGCTTCCATGTCTGAAGATTGTGTCGAATCTGCGCTTCGAGTACTTTTTGAAAATGGTATCTTTTTAGCGTGGGGTAGCCATCTTGACCCCAGAGCTTGGATTAGGACCTTGTTGCTGTTGATACTTATTCTCGACTCGTTTGCGCAACTCCCACAATTATTCGTCCAGCTATAAAATTATTTTGGATCCACAGTGATTTGGACATATTTTTCAATAGTACTAATCATCCAGTTCGAAGTCCGTCAGTTCTCGGGTGATACCTCTCAATGTCATCTTCAAATTAGGAGCCTTACTATCTGCTCGCCTTAATTAAGTTCTAGGCTGTTGAGATGATAAAGGACCACGATTGCCAACCCGAGACCCGGAATCCCTGCTTCCCTTTGCTCGACCTCAAGTTTTGGAATAAATGAAATATCATCTTATCAAGAAACCTTGGTTTTTCGTGTCATCCCGTGTGCCTGAACGCTCGCCATCACCAGGAATAGAACCGGTACAATTGTTCCAGTTGTACCACCTCTTCACTTAGAGAGCTCTGGGATGCCCAGCATCGTTCCTGCATCAAGATTTCGGTAATGTGTAAACCTCCCTTAAAACCATCATACCATATAACGCATTCCCTTTTTATTGGGTCAACCTTTTCAGTACCTGTAATTCCGTGCTCGCACTTCATCGTAGATCTTTGATGCGTTCTGGGGTTATTTCGGATCGGAGTTGAAGTCTATCCTTCCCTTCGATTTTTCTCAGAACACACACAAGCAATATATCCACTATACGATAATTTCATGAACCGGCCATCTCTAATTATCTATTTAAAAAGTAAAAAACCAAACTTCCTCATAACACAAAGTGACCGAGATTAGTGTCGAATCCATAGTTTTCGGTTTCGCTATGCTGATTGGGAACAGTCTCGATAAAATTTAAGCCCAAGTTTAGTCGAATAGAATGAATAGAACTCTGAAGAACCTTCTGGAAATTTTTAGAAACGAAAGAACTCTGAACCTTCTAGAAGATTGTGGAAACGAATAGAACTCGATGTCGGTAGAACCTTCTGGAAATTTGAGAAATAGAAAGATCTCTGTTGAACCTTCTAGAAGGTTGTGAAAATTATTATAACTTCGTAGAACCTTTTAGAAGGTTGTGGAAATGAATAGAATTCGGTAGAAGCCTTAGAGACAGTACAGCAGCGTAAGACCCGACTACAGGATATGAAAGAGAACTACTACATCTAGAGCTGCAGAGGCAGTACAACAGCGTGAGGACCGACTACAGGATAATATAGATGCAACTACTACATCTAGAGCTTCCGAGACAGTACATCAGCGTGAGGCCCGAGTGCCACATTTTACCTTAGCATTGGAACGATTCCACTATGATCCACATAAAGACTACTCGCAGCATGCAAGAGTTACCATCGGAAAAATGGAAATGGTTTGTAGTTACTGTCAAGCCAAATGTCGTTACTGTCAAGATGTTTCATGAGCACAATGATCTTATTAAAACGTTTAAAACAGCATTGGAACGTATACCAATGAATGAATATAAAATAGTCATAAGAGCAGACCGAAGACTAGCAGGCGAACACGAACGGCGCTTCAAAGCTCCTCAGGTAGATGAAGTCGCGGTGGTTATATCAGGCGATATGTTTGATCGACGGGATATCGTAATTCAACGACGAGGCGAATCATTGCAGCGCATTTCGGAAACACATCTATGTTATGATGGTCTACAGTACCCAGTGATATTCCCCAGTGGTGAAGATGGTTATCATTCTAATCTGAGGCAGGTCAACCCAAGAACAGGTGAAACAACCAGCAACAAAGTTTCAGCGATGGATTTCTATGTATACAGACTAATGGTTCGAGATACTGAACAGAACCGCATATTAAACTGCAGAACATTGTTTCATCAAAGCATTGTTGATATGTATGCAAAAATCGAGAGTGAGCGTCTTCTTTACATTCGTCTAAATCAAAGTTAACTGGAGTTAAAGAATATATTCACCTGAGAGATGCTGTGGCAAATGACGGAACGTTGAAAACATCGGTGCTTTAGTCTTACTACCAGCTACATTTACAAGTAGTCCCAGACAAATGCACGAATACACGTAAAATGCTATGATGTACGTGAGGACCTACGGGAGACCAGACATTTTTTTATCAACTTCACCTGCAATCCGACTTGAAAAGAGATCAAGGAGATGCTTAAAATGGTCAATTACACAGTGAGCGCCACGACTTGATTGCGAGAGTATTTAAAGAGAAGTAATTGAAACTAATTAATTGTAACGAAGGGCCATGTCTTTGGAGTGCCAAGATGCTGGATGTACACGATTGAGGCGAGGACTGCCGAACTCATACATTTGATCTGGTTAGTGGACAAAATTCAACCCACACAAATCGATAACGTTATATCTGCTGAGTTACCTGACCCAGAACAAGATCCTGAACATGATCTTGAAAAACATGATCTTGAAAAACATGATCCACGGACCATGCGGAAATCTCAAACCCAACTCTCCATGCATGAAGGACGGAAAGTGTACCAAGAAATACCCAAGAAAATTTATTAGAGACACAAACCGTAAATGACGGTTATCCTGTATATAGACTGCGAGCTCCAGAAGATGGAGGTTTCATGGCGAAACTAATAATACGCAGCAACACAGAAATTGAAATCGACACTAGGTGGATTGTTCCATTTTCGCAGCTACTGTCAAAAATTTACAGGCACACATCAACTTGGAGTACTGTAGCAGTGTGAAATTGATCAAATATGTGTGGAAGTATGTTAACAAAGGTAGTGATATGGCTGTTTTCGGCATAAGTAACGAGAGAACAAACGATGAAGTGATGCGGTATCAGTTGGGAAGATACATTAGCAGCAACGAGGCAGTTTGGCGAATCCTAAAATTTTCTATTCACAACCTACTGTTGTTCACCTCAGCGTCCATTTAGAAAATGTTCAGAGAGTTTATTTCACACCAGAGAGCGCCCCTAGAGTGGTTGATCAGCCAGCAAACACGACCTTAACAGCATTCTTTCAACTGTGTCAGCTGGATCCTTTTGCGAGGACTTTGTTGTGTCCTGAGATATCTCGATATTATACATGAAATGCCTCGAGGAAAGTTTTCTGTAGAAGAAAAGTTGGCCAGGCCGTCCCTGGATATGATGCAGTCACGAGTGATGCTTTGAGTCGAGTGTACACGATTCACCCCAATAACGCTGAATGCTATTTCCTTAGGATGCTTCTTCACTCAGTTCGAGGAAGTACTGGAAGGAAACCAGCACTGGGGTGACACAATGCGAGGATCCGAATTGAGCAAATCAGAAACCTGTTTGCTATAATATTGACTATATACAGTCCATCCAATTCAAACACTTTATGGGGAAAATATAAGGAGGCCCTAAGTGAGGATATACTCGCCAAAGTCCGTAGGGAAAATCCGACATTAGAGTGGTCCGGACATTTTCAACAAGGCTTTGATTATTCTTGAGAACAAATGTGTGGCTATGATCAATAAAACTTTACTGCAACTCGGCCTGCCTGCACCAGTACGAGACCGACGTACTTTACACAGATTACATACGAGAAAGGAATTACAACGTCTATGAGCTGTACATACGTCGCGGACAAGAAGTCACTTCTAAATCAAGATCAGAAAATAGCATACCAAATTATCATGGATCAGGTAGCGAAACAACTAGGTGGTATCATTTTTCGGTATCAAGTGGTCGGGCACAGGTGCTCAAGACATGTAAATTAATCGTATTGGATGAATGCACTATGGCTCACAAGAAGGCTCTCGAGGCCTTTGACGTCAATCTGAGAGATCTGAGAGGAAACGACAACCTGATGGGAGGAGCTCTGTTACTCCTCTGTGGAGACTTTCGTCAAACTCTGCTCGTCATCCCAAAGTCAACATCGACGGATGAGATCCACGGATGTTTAAAACATTCATTTTTGTAAAGACATGTGCGAAAGATAACTTTAAAGCAAAACATGAGAGTACATATGGGAGATGAGAGTGCTCAAATTTTCTCAAACAAACTACTGGAGATCAGAGAAGGTAGATTAGCAGTCGAATCTTCTGGCAAGATAAAATTGCCATCCAATTTTGCAATCTGGTGTCGTCCGTCGCAGAGCAAATGCATGCAGTCTATCCGGATGTTTTCCAAAACTATCACAATTTGAACTGGTTGCGAGAGAGGGCCATTCTTGCTGCTAAAAATGAAGACGTCCTCGAAATAAACAATCAAATACGTGTCATATTACCAGGCATAGTCACTGAATATACCTCTGTCGATACCGTAGTAGATGCCGATGAGGTCATCAATTTCCCACCAGAGTTCCTAGACTCAGTTGATCCGGCTCGATTACCACCTCATCGTCTTTTACTTAAAGTGGGATCTCCAATTATTTCACTACGGAACCCCCCTCAACCCGCCAAAGTTTTGCAACGGCACAAGCTGTGTGTAAAGAAGCTGCTGGGCAATGTAATTGAAGCCACTATCTTAACAGGAAAGGGAGAGGGTGTAACAGTTTTTATCCCACGGATACCACTCATTCCGACGGATCTCCCTTTTAACTTTAAGAGATTGCAATTTCCAGTGATACTTACGTTCTCGATCACGATCAACAAGTCACAGGGGCGGTCTATTAAGTACTGCAGAGTGGATTTGAGATTGCTATGTTTCTCCCACGGACAACTTTATATTGCTTGATTAAGGGTGGGTTCACCCAAGAATTTATTTTTTCTTGCTCCTTCAGATGAAACTAAAAATGTTGTTTGTAATCAAGTTTTGTGTTAAATTAATATTATAGTGAATTTGTAAAATATTTTACTTTATAATTGTGTACTTATACTTTTAAAAACTTGTAAATAAAATTGCTGATTTCACACTATCGATAGATTTGATTCCTTTTCCTGTCTAATAGAAGATTGGGATAAACAAATACTCAGGCAACGCCGGGTAATCAGCTAATATAATATATTGAAGAGTTAACATTTTAATTTTTTTAGAAATGAAAGTACTATCACAATTTGGGGCTTTTAGGTTCATTAATAATTCATTGCACAATTTGCAAGTTTAATGGAAATATTTCAAATTGTTTTTCCCAGTACTTGTTTTGAGTAGAATTCAGGAAATAAATGAGTTTTGGAGTGACTTATTTAAATTGTTGAGGGTCACAGAGAACGAAATGACAGGTTATAGGAGAGAGGTGATCACTAGGTTGATTTCTTGATTTTTTATGACAATGTCGATAGTTCCATAACGTAATTGCTTCTAGAGTTTAGTTGCTCAAGGAGCATGATCTTAAGACATTTACACGTTCCATCAGAAACAGTTCTCACAGCAAGCACGTGAAATTTCGATTATCTCCTCCAAGTTTCTCTCCAGTTCAATCCCAAGTGTAATAACAAAGGTAATAGCAAATATAATTGCTCTACGACTCTTTTCCCCTGAATTTCCACACTCCCATCGCGAATATTGATGATCGGTACACGTCTGTAGCACATCAGATAATGTACTACTAGTAAATTTAGTTGCATGCCCTTTGAATCCCAGACAGCCCACGATGCGGTTGAATATTGGTTTCAAAATTTATATTAGAGGCTTCTTTTGTTTTGTGGTATAATAATCAATAAGTATTTACGTTTAAATAGGTTTCTGAAATTTAAACGGGACGTTTTAGAAACAAAATCGCCGGTATAGAATGGCTGAAAGTAATACATCTATCTTCAGTAGTTTGATAAATATTTCATTAACAAATTGTAGTACGTCTTCTATTGACATTTTAAATCAAATTTTTAGTACTTAATCCTATTTTATAGTGTGCTTGTTTCTCTTTCCAGACTTCTTTCTAAGTTTTGCAGAAACATAATCATTTAATTTACCAACGGCTGATTTACCTGCATAGGAATACACATGTACGTCGTTGCATTCCAAATCACACGCTATACCAGCAATTTAACCTGAAGGAAACAAAGAACATAAATTACAAGTACGAAATGGATAAATTAATACATCAGATTAGAGTATTTTGATAAATATTTCACTTTCAAATTGTAATATTTCTTATTTTGACACTTTAAATAAAATTTGTAAGACAATCCTATTTTACATTACTCGTTTCTCTTTTCAGACTACTTTTTAACTTTCGCAGAAAAGATAAATGTACGTCATTTTATTGTAAAATATGCGGTACTCCAGAAACTTCTGGAGGAAAAAGAAAGAACATGAATTGCAACTACAGGACTGAAAGTGATACATCAATTTCAAATATTGCGTGTGTGATGAATATTTTACTTTCAAATTAAAATACTTCTTATTTTGAAATTTTAAATCAAATTTGGAACACACTCAATCCTATTTTATATTCTCTTTTCAGACTATTTTCTAAGTTTTGCAGAAACGGTAACATTTAATTTACCAACGGCTGTTTTACCTGTGCAGGATTACGCATGAACGTCGCTGAATTCGAAATCATGCGCTACTCACAGCAAACTCACCTGGGGGAAATTCCAAGAACTTCATCTTTGAATCTTGAAGAATACTGGAGATAAAATTTATATAATGGCCTGGAGGGATTGTTTCTGCGAATGAAATGAACGCTCTTGGGAAATAACCGAAACCTTTAACGAAACAACAGCCCAAGTGCCAGACAAGACATTCTGAGCAACTTTGGATGGCTTTTGTTTTTTGTACGAAGAGCAAAGCAAAATATCTGTGGTTGCTATAGAATTTGCCTAATTATTCGAGAACATTAAATTAAAATATGTAATGGGAAAATGTTTGCCTAAATTAGTCATTCTGCATTGGTATAACCTTTATCAATAATTCATTTAGTAGAAAGAAAAATATTAAAGTTACCCATGATACTTATTTGGAATAAATAAGTTCTAACTTGCAACAGAAAGTTGCATGTAATATACCCCGTAAAAGCTTGAAATGAAACTGCAGCTAGTGTATTTTAAGGTAGAACGTTACATTCAGCATTAGTAATTTTTAAAAACAACTCGTGATGAGAATTTTAATTATTAAAAATATTTTTAATTTATTAACAATTTGTGAAAAACAAATTGGACCATCAGTATAGTTTCTCATTTGTGAGTTGTCATTTGAGCCACGTTGTGTTGAACGAATCTAATCTTTAAATTAGGTGACAGGTTGGCACACAAAAAAACGCTTTCGCATTTGGCGTCGATAGCATGAATTCTGGTTCTAAGTTTATCGTTCAATGCAGAAAGTGATAGCCTCACTATCGAGTTGACGGGGAAACCATCCATTGCTATTGCCATTTATGTTTTGGAGTATGGCAGCTCTTAAAGACATTTCAGACTTTTTCAAAAATTGTCTGACTAGTCGTTAGATAGTTGAATTTACGTCGCACTGGGGCAACACTATGAACTATTGGAAGGACCAATCCCTCAATAGGAAAGATTCGAGAAAAACACCTCGCAAGTTGGAACCCCCGTCAGATTACGAGGTCAACATCTGAGCTGTCACCCCACTCTCCTAACTTCCACAATACTCCAATAAGATGATAGTTTTAACACGTACCAGCATCTAATTATAGTACCGCCTTTGGAGGATTGAGTCTCAGACTCACAAGTCTCAGACTCACTTCGGTTGCTAATCAGTGATTCTACCATCTGGTCTACAGCAAATCTCCCATCACGTTGGAGCTGCGTTATAGACATCGTAGATTGAAATATAAACATAGAGTGTTCAACAAACATATTTGAGTATGTTTGAGTTGAGTTGAGTGATGAGTTGAGTGGAAATACAACCATTAAATGTGTATCAGGCTTATTTATAATGATTTGTTGGTTTATGAATTAAAAAATGTTCTGATTTCTGTAGATTCATTCTTTAACTTTTAAAACACATAATCTGTTTCTTTCTCAATGACCGGTCATTTACCTCTCCGATCTTCAACACTACTAGGGGCGAACATGTGACTATTTGTGGGGTAGAGTTAAAGTTAATCAGGTGAAAAATGAATCATAATCATAAATAAATCAATTAGTCACTAATCATTCAATCATTAGTTTTAGTTATGAAAACATTAATTAAATTCCTATATGAGAGGTATACAATTGATGATACCTTTTACTCTCAACTTGCATGATTTTCTTGAATCGCGAATACATTCAAGAATTTCATTACTATTGCTTATTAAACAAGCAAGTTCAAGATCCTTTATTTGACTCACGTTTTGTAATTTGATTTTTTGTTGTGCTACGTAAATCTTTTTGCGCCGTAAAATATAAATTAATGAATAATTTCATCATGTTATCATCTTCATTTTATTTCAACTTTCCTCTTGTTGTAGGTAAGTATTTTGTTGAAAAAGTTCACAGTTTTGTCAAAAAGTTCAGTTCTAATTTTACTGAATTCAGAATGTTAAAAAGAGACACAATTTTAATCAAAATGTTTAGTTATGATTTCTTCACTAAAACTAAATCTATCATTATTTTATGTGGATGGACTAAAACTAATCAATCGTTATTCATTAGCCATTATTAATATTAGTAGTTATTTTTCAATAATTTAAATCAGATTAATATTTGTCAACACTGGATGTAACACTAAATAGGATTTTTCAAAAAAAGTTACGTTATGTTTCAAAATTTAAAATACCATTAAGTTACCATCTAAAACAGTAATTATGATAAAAATAAAAGAAGTTAACACGAAATGTCAAAATGTTGTCGATATAACAATTTTTTTCTCTCCACATTCCAAAAATGTTATGTTTGTCAATCATACAATTTTAAAATATGTTTGTCACAGTCATAAATAATTCATGTAAAACTTATATTATGGAATGCTGCTTAGTTATTTTATTTATAATTAGGTTTCTTCCATGAAACTCTTTTCGCTTCATCAAACAAATTAACAAATATTTAGGGTAGTTTTATGCAATAAATATTATTTGCGAAAAGCTAACTTTTAATGACATAAGTAGCAGATTTTCTTTTGGGAGTCATTAATTAAAGAATATGAAATGGATTTAGTAGTGCCCATTATCCATCGCTCGTTAGTGTAATTAGCAGTCCCAGGATTTTAATCTTCTGCAGTGAAAGGAAATAATTCTCTATTATGTTTCTAGTACAATTAAAGCATTGCAATTTGTCTTCCATGTGTTCGAAAATTGTACCTCAAAAGTACTTAATGCACTGAGCTTATAATTATTGTAACAGTAAAACGTAATGCAAATATCACTCTAATTTTTATGAAGCAGGAGGTAAAGTAATCTAAAATGTAGCAAAAGAAAATATTGTAACAAGTAAAAATGATGCAATTTTTTAACACAGCTGTAGCAATATACATTAGAGACCATGTTAAGTTTTAAGTATGTGTAAGGGCCAATCATACCATGAACGAGCGTAAATGAAAACCAAGAGTAAAATTTAGTAAAAGACCATGGACATTTAAATTAAGAAGCACTTGTAATGAACACATAAAAATTAGTGAACTTGTTTCTTACGCACAAAATATAAAACTATCCTTTAATATGCATATGAAAGAAATAATACCAAATTAATTTTTACTTAAAACTTGATGCTTAATATTTCCTAAACAAATGTAAACCTCGTATTCTGAACTAAAAATTAATATATTTATAGCATATTTAACACGTTTTTCAATGGGAAAAAGGGACTCTAAGTTTGTTTTCATGTAAGAAATTAATTCCCCATGCACACAGAACGTAAAAGAAAAAATGCTGAATATTATCAGTCACTTTTCACAAGACAGCCAACTAAAATGGCGAAGTTACTTAAAGAATAAACTATTTGAAAACTCAACAATAAAACACTAACCACTTAAAAGTAATCGAAGTGATTTAGTATTTGGAACACAATTTAATTTCCCACAACATTCTGAATTATCATTTTGACTACAAAACTGAAGTAGTTCCGATTATACGCTGCGTCAGCGCCATTGCTCCGCAGTATGTCCTGCGAAAACAACGTTCAATAAATACAAATTGCTTTCACAGAATTTTTCTCACGTGCTAAGGACTACTTTGCGCCTTCTATGTCGCACTTTTGTGAAGAATATTGAGCAATATAATATTTCAAATCTCTTAAGGAACTCTCTGGTCATGAAAAATTCATTCCATTTCAGAAATCCAACAAATGTTTTCGAAAGACGGAACACTTTTTTCCTTTTAAAAGGACTTGAATATTGTTATTTTGAAGTAAATTCATCTTCAAGGATATGGAGGAAGAAAAATATAATGTACGTAATGGTATTTCTTTTAAGAGAACTTTAAAGAAGTCTTGATTTTATATAGGTGGCTTTTGGAGAGACAAAGGAAATTCGAACTGAAATCCTTTCGTCTGCAACAGAAATAACATTCTTAAAAATATATGAATTAATCATAAGCTTATTCTAGATATTGAAAAGTTAGGGTGTTAGTCTTGTTCCGAGTTACTGGGAATTTTAAGATCGTTTATCTTGCACAAGATTCCTAAAACTAAAGATTCATGTATTGAAAAAAAAACACATAACTACTAAAACGCGCTTTTGGCTAACACTTATTATGGAATGAATTTTACAAAACTAAAGACCTATTTAAGATGTGGTTTATAAATCAGAGTAAAAATGGTGTTAAACATGTTTGGTTCTGATTTGTCACTATGTTTATTTCATGGCTTAAAGATGGTTAATTTGATCAGCATAAATGAATTAATGTCACATTATTTAGCGAATCTTAGGAATTGACTACGTGCTACAAAAATAATAGCTTTGATTTAGTGACCAAAGCTAATAAATACTGTTCCTACAAACATAATTATAAGTGACTCTGAACTAAAGCTATGCAGTCTAAATATATATAGCAGATTTTTTCGATTTTATGAACCTCAATATAATCCATATAATCCTCCAACTGTTTCGACGAGGTATCTCGTATAAGATCTGGTCAATTTTGCTAATGACGTTGAAATAATTCTGCCCGATTAGTTAATGGGTATGAACATCTAAGTAGGGAAAACAAATTGTCCCTTGCCCAGAACTGGTAAAAATTTAGAACAGATTTTTACACCAGATGCTGGCCACTACAGAGCATTTATTGATGCGAAGATAAATCACCAGGATAGTTAATGTATTTTATGAAAGTTCCATCGAAAACGGGTAGGAAAACCTCGATCTAATTATGCGATATTCACAAGTTAAAGGATCACACAGTTATCAGTTTAATTGCAGTGGTAATGGTCACAAATTTGAGCTCTATACTTACCTTGAGCAGTCATTCTGTACAAATAAAAACATTGCAATTAAAGGAAGAAGTGAATAATCAGAGAACATTTTCGCAATTCAGCAGTAGTCAGTAGGTTTATGAAAAAATAGTTATTTTAACCCACATTATTGACAGTATTCTAGGTTAGTAAATCAATTTAAAATTTACAATTTTCTCTTTAAATTTTATTAAGGAGTCTTTTAATTTAACATTCCTCCAAATTATTTGAATTAACGGATAAATTCGATGGTCCCTACCAAAATGTTAATCCTTTAATGGACACTGCTATAAAATTTGTTTGAATAAACATGTATAAAAAATCACAATTTAATCTTTTAAAAAGATTTTTAAGGAGTGGTGCAAAGCCTTGTCTCTCACCACCTGCTTAAGGAACTCCTAGAAATCAGAATATTCAATTTAAGAATATCCATATTCATTAGCGGCCTTAATATATCTAAACATTAGATGCAAAGAGTTAACCACTTCAAATAGGTGAGACGCTAGACGGATAACCAACCCTAAAGAAATTTAAAACCAAATTTAGAATGTATATGTATTAATAAACATCAGGCATTTGACAAGTTAAGGCGTTGATTGTAATGTAGTTTTTGTGTCTGTAAGGCATCTCATAAAAGTACAAAACATAAACATCGCATCTAATGAGATTGAAAGAGACAATTCAAGGTCCAGTGAAATCCCAATCTACTTATCCACCTTCAACACCCTTATGATCGCTAGACTCTACGATGTACACAGTACACACTTGCTACAAAGCATTAATATCCATTGGTGCATTTAAGAAGAAACACCAAACTTTCTATTAAAAAATATTAATAATTTCTATATTTGGTAAAGCATAATTTAATATTCCAGGTGATTGTCTTGACAAGCTATCTCGTCATTAGCAAAAGTGACTAAATCTTAATGGACAAAATATCTCGCCGTTAGAAAAAGTATCATATCTTGATATCGTTCTCAAAAAATCATCAATATCCTGATGACGAGAAACTTCGTAGTTAGCAAAATCGGTCATACCTTTATTAATATATGACCAATTAATACAATTAATTGCTAGTTAATTGCTTAGTTGAAAAAACTTAATGTCAAGAAAGTGTTTGCAGCAATTTGGTTGAATTTATGCGATACTTCTTTCTTTACAAGCTCTAAACACAACTAGTTTTTTATAATAATCAACCTTCATTTATATAAATATTTTCCCGAACATCAAAGTTATTTTTAAAACAATCAGATGTTTCTTGTAAATACGACTTTAAATATCTATAAAGTACCTCAACAAATGAAAGAAACATCCATAACTGATATGAGATTTTATTCAGACAGAGCAGTCCCGAAGAAACTCCAATTTATCGCTTATCAAATGTAATCAATCTTCCTTCTTATTTTTCAATACTACAGATACAACACGGTCACTACAACACTTTAACATCCGTTCAAGAGTCTCGTCATCCTATGGCCTGTTTGGTAGCCAAATATGAAGCAAGTCTGAGACATACAACCCCCTGCTTCTACTTTAATCGCCATTAAGTCATCGCTTCGATGAATGTTGTTGATCGAACGAGGGAAGTCCTGAGCTGGCAATTACGGGATGGGGTATCCATACGGGTCGACTCTTCGTATTTTCTCAACGTAAACGTAAAAATAATGAAGATGTGTTAAGTAGCTCAATGTGCTATATTTTCTCGTGCATTTATAAAGCCACACGGAAGATTTCAAACAAATACATTGATACGTTTAATATTTGGCAAAATACGTATTAAAAGGACATTAGAGTCAAATTTCACCCCATCTGGTACGTGCAGATCTAGTTTTTCAGTTATAAAACGAATTTTATAGTCAGGAAAATATGCACACAAATTTTTGTTAAATTCGGACCATTAGTTCTTCGACAAAGCTCTTAACACATCTTGAATACCATGTACTCAATCATTTAAAAGTTAATACGATTTATTTTCCCATAGACTTCACCTATCCAGAAAGCAATGTGCATAAGTATACAGTAAGTAAACATTAACACTAGAAAGGCCGGCACTCCAATTATCCTAAAACGGCTGCCGGTTAATATATTTTCATACGTTTATCATTATCTATGCCACAAAATTTTAGTGTAAATCAATTGTCAAACTCATAGAATACACTTAAAGGAATTGTAGAACTAATTTTATGTTTAAACACAAATTAGTCAGAATATTCACACTAAAAAATGTGGTTGAATTTTAAATAATAGTTCTACCTCCACAGCACTCTAAGCACTTATTTACTACCTTGTTCTAGCATCACTCATTTGAAAGTTAAAGCGCTGATTTACCAATGGAATTCACATATCCTGGAAGCATTTCATAGAAATACAGAAAACAAACATTCATAAGTAACATGAGATTTCATTCAAAAATGCAGCTCCAATAAAACTCCAATGTCCAATTTAATCATTACAGAGTGTTTCAGATAAATATTTCAAACTTTGGTTCATCAATGTGATTTCCCTACTATAACTCTCTGAATCATGCACATTATTCCCCACACAAACTGCAGTTTTTCCTGCATAACTAATCAGTCCTTCTAAGATCTTTTTCAATCAATAGATGGTCAATCAATAGTCGTTATTCCGTCACTGTATGTGTTGTAAAGTGAAAGCAATGGTACTCTACCTCAGTTTTACACTACCGTATACTACGATACCACTTTACAACAGTACACTACCCCCAAAATCAACCCCAGTTTTTCGCTTTCAAATGCAATCCAATCCACCTTCTCTATTTTGCCACTATTAGAGACTGCACACGATCACTACAACGCCTCAACATCCATTCAAGAGGCTCATCGTCCACTGGTCTTTTTGATAGCCAAATTAGGAGCAATTCCGAAACATACCCAACAATCCCCTACCCCTGTTTCAATCGCCAAGTAGTCATCGCTCCGATGAATGCAGTTGATCGAACGAAGAAAGTCCACGCCATCGTAATTAGGGGAAGCGAATTCCTACGGGCTGACGCTTCGTATTCGCTGCAGCGTTGTTAATTGCGTCAAAGACATTGGCTCCGGATTGTGGCCACCACCAATAAGGTAAGGCTGGATTGCCGCTGCGGTCAATACTGGCCGTGGGATTGCCGGTCGTCGATAATGAAATTTGTTTGATTATTTGGATGTGGCTCATAATCGTCCGATGCGTAATTGTGTGCGGATAAGGTGGAGATTATTAGGGTCGTAAGTTTCTGACTACTCGTTCTCATCGTTTCGTTGTTCGGCTATTTTAAGCTAAAACTTTATTGAATTAGGCAGTACTCAATAATGAAAATAAGTTTAAACTCGTCGTTGGTTGTGATATGAGCATTTCTCACGCTTCCTATTTAAATATCTACATTTGTTTGGAATTGATATTAGAGACTCTAAGCTGACTTTTAGAACCTTTGATTGTGACTCATAATCACCCGATGCGTGGTTGTATGTGGATACGGTCAAGATTATTAGGGTCAGTAGTTTCCAAAAGTTTTCTCGCATCGTTTCACTGTATAGTGTTTAAGTTAGAAAGTTGTTGAACCAAGCAGTACTCAACGTTATATATAGGTTTTATGAATCCTTCGTTGGTCGCAGTAGGAGCATTTATCACGCTTTGCATAAAAATAGTTACATTTATTTCAAATTGGTCATCGAAACGCTACCTTTGCTCTAGCTGACTTTTGGAATATGTGGATGTGCTCATAATCGCTCGATGCGTAATTGTGTGTGGATAGGGTAGAGATTATTAGGGTCGTAAGTTTCTGACTACTCGTTCTCATCGTTTTTTGTCAAAATATTTCATGCTAAAACTTTATTGAATCTGGCCGCATTCAAAAGTGAAAATAAGTTTTAATCGCAGTTGGTCCGTGTTACAAACATCTCTCACGCTTCAGACTTAAATATCTACATTTGTTTGGAATTGATTCTAAAGGCGCTAAGCTGGCTTTAGAATCTTTGATTGGGGTCATAATCACTTGATGCGTGATTGTATACTGGCAGCATTATTATAGTCAGAAGTTTCCGAAATTTGTTCGCATCATTTTGTTGTATAAAGTTTTAAGCTAAAACGTTACTGAACTAAATATTACTCAACGTTGAAAATAAGTTTTATGAACTCTTCGTTGGTCGTGCTATGAGCTTATATCACACTTTGCATAAAACAAGTTAAATTTATACGAAATTGATGTTCGAAAAGCTGTCTTCGCTCTAGCTGACTTAGTATATTTGGCTGTGGATTATAATGTCGGCCAATGATGATTGTGTGTGGATACTGTCAAGATTATTAGGGTCAGTAGCTTCCGAATCTTCGTTCATGGTTTAGCAGTTTAAAGTTTTTATGCTTAAGCTTTATTGAATCAAGCATTGCTCAAAATTGAAGATAAGTTTTATTAACTCCTCATTGGTCTTATTATCAGCATTTTTCCTGATTGGCGTAAAATAGCTATATTGGTTTGGAACTGCTACTATAGAATCTATGCTCTAGATGACTTTTAGAGACTGATTGTGGATCACAATCGCCCGATGCGTGATTGTCTGTGGATAACTTAGGGAATGTGAGGATCAGAAGTTTCCGAATGTTTGTTCACATTGCTTCGATCTCTAAAATTTTTTAGCTAAAATTTTACTGAATCAAGCATTACTCAAAGTTGAAAATATGCTGTAATTCATTTTTTGTCGAGTTATGAACATTTCTCATACCTTGCATGAAAATAACTACATTTTCTTGGAATTGATCCTAGGGACACTACCTTTTCTCTTGCTGACCTTTAGAATCTTAACAATCTGCTACCAGCTTCAAAAGCCACTTGAAGCGTTCTACATTCAAATAGTTTACTATCGACGTTTATGTTTTTTCTCTGAGCTTTTCTCTAATCAAACTACCTTTGACATTACAATTTACATTTTTACAGATAATGTAATGATTCGAGTACATTTTCCTCCTGACTTTACAAGTGAGTCTTAGTTTGAATGCCAACATTTATCAGTTTATTTACTTTTCATATACTTTTTCTTATGAAAATAACACTCTAAAACAGAGTTATGTATTCCCCAAAATACAAAAGGTAGGTAACTCGAAATTGGTGTATTTTGTGTTAATTAAGTTGAGTTAGTGAAGCTGAAATCATACAGAATTTAATGCAAGCACTAGGCAACTTTTTTAACACCTAAGCTCAATCTATCGACTGAAGAAAAATTCACGAATAAATGAAACTTTAATTGGCGACAAACTGTTTTACCCTATATCAAAACCCAAAATATTGATTTACCTTGTTCTTGTATACAGGCGATGACAGTGAAATAACATTCTAGAAAGTGGGGACGGTTTGAATTCTATTCTATTGAAATTTCGCTGTTCTTAATTTCTAAACATTACTTTATTTCCTTCAATTCAAGTACTTGAAGATATATCATTAAGACTGCTTATCAAAAAAGTTCTGAGAAAAACTCAGGAGTTTCCAATGGTGTTACGAAAATTCTGGACACCAACCACTAAATAATAGCCATTACTTGCATATTTTTTACTAAAACCTTTAATTCATTGGATTATTTTCCAGTTAGTTTTCTGATTATTTAATTTTAAGAAATAAAAATAATATTGTATGAGATTAAATTCACTAGACTTTAGATTTATTAACAGAAATAAAATTACTTTAAGACGAGGACGAATATGACTGTATCTGAGAAAAAAAGAGCTAAAGATAGTATAAAAGAAGTTTTATCCGTGATTCTAATATAATATTGAAACAAACCCAAGATTCAAAATACCAAGGAGCAAAAAGAACCACTCATTTGAAAACAAAGTAAAAAATTCTTAAAGCAAGCCTTCTAATACTAATGTAACATTAGTATTTTTAAAGAATTTTGATTCTAAGAAAAGTGATTAGTATTAAATCAAGTAAATTTGTGCCTGAGTGTAGATGTATATTTCTATAGAATAAGCAGATGCATATTTCTATAGAATAAGCAGATGCATATTTCTATAGAATAAGCAGATGCATATTTTATAGAATAAGCAGATGTATAAATAAGCAGATGCATATTTCTATAGAATAAACATTTTAGAGATTATAAGTGAGGTTTTATATTTAAAGGTGTAATTACTCATATATTGTCTCAAAAACATCTAATTCCTTGGCTTTATAAGGTTTCATATAATTAATTATTCTCCATTATCTTATCCATTAACTAAATTTATATTTCTAAGGGATTTGTTATGATTTGTTGACGTACTAATACCTTGAGATTAACTTAGTAAAACGATACCTGATTTCTTTAAATATGATACTGCAGCAGCTCGGCTTAGTGTAACGTAACCGATTAAACAAAATTCACCTCCATTGTCTTTCCTTAACCTGTAGATATCCATTATAAGCATTATTGTAAGTTAAAATAATGATGGGCATTTAAGTTAAATCTTTTAATTATTTAACTAAAACAGTTCCTTAGTTTATAAAGATGCTTACATTATCGATAAATTATAGCAACAATTTTTTATATCGCTGTCTTCTCTATTGTTAAATCGTCTCTATACCATGTTTTGCATAAAATCTTACCCTTTTATTTCAGCGTAATTCACTGAATATTTTATTAATTTAGTCTTTCGTTTCGTCTTTATCACACTCCATTTTAACCTTCTCAATTTAATACTGCTGCTTCAGTGTTAATTGTATAAATGCTTTCCTAGACTACTTCCTTTTACATTCTCATTTCCGTAGGTATACTGTAAAATATCTTTTCCTGGCCTTGGCCATCATCAAGTAAGGAGCATAAAGTTTAACTGCTTCCTCTAACGAGGTGTGAACCCACGTGCGAAGATTCACATAACTTTTTCTCGACAGGGGGAGCTACGTGTCTAGAGATTTCGGCCAATGGGGGGAGGCCTCTTGGACTTGAGGAGAGGGAAAAAGAGCTAGACAAGACAGTCTAGGAAAAGACAGGAGAACGAAAGTTTGGAAAAAAAGGTGTGATCCGTTGTACGAAAGTGATTCCATATGAAGATTACGACTGGTGCTATGAAGAAATAGACAAAATATATAAATATAAAAACAAAAAATAATATAAATATAAAGCAAAATAACAATAATAATGTCAAAATACAATATATAAATATAAAGCAACTGTAATTAAAATTAAATAAATTTAATATGCTGGCAAATCTTCCAGAGTCTAGCCTCAAGTAAATGAGGCGATTGTAGTTTATTAGAGAGCTTTTTAGAGTAAAAAGGGCAATTTCCATGCAGTCCGTGTAAACAGCTGTACGCTGTATATATGTATAGAATTACATCCCTCTGTGGATCCACCACAGTAATATCTAGTGTACAGTTCACAATTAAGTACACGACTATAAATTAATCTCTGTAATAAAATTATGTTTTGTTCTTAAGCATGCTAGAAGTCGACAGGGTTGTGAGAATAAGCATTCGTTTTACTCCAGAGTGACCAAATTCAATATGCACTTTCTCTAATAAATTTAATCTCAAGGAGCATGCACAACAATCTTATGGATACCATTTTTCTGACTGTCCACACGTCTTTACATTTGTTCATTCCCAGTTGCCTATCAACTTCTTCCTCATCTCTTCCAACAGTTCAACTACTGGGCGTGGATAACTCTAATTTAAATGTACCTTGTGAAGTGGCGAAGTATAACATCAAATGCGAAGAGAAAAGTGTCCTAGTTTATGCCTTACTAAAACTCAAATCCCTTCATGGATTCATCTTTGACGGCTCTGTCGACAAGTGCTACCGCATGAAACTGTTTTGTTCTTACTCATGCTAGAAGTCGGCTGGATTGTATAGTCAACAGGGCTGTACTTGGAACAATTTGGCATTAAGAGTTGTTTGGTAAATTCCGATATGGCTGTATTCTGTCGTTGCCATGCTGTTAGTTTAACTTAGGAAATTATGACATAATTATTCCTTCAAATAAAAGCTCTGCTGAATTACCAGAAAGTGCTCCAGCTCACAAAAATTTCAAGATGGATAAGAAATGTGGTGTATCACGAGGGATTGATTTCCAATTAATTTCCAATGTAATTAACTTCAACTTGTACCTGTGGACGCATACGTGCATCAAGTCGGCTTCACTACACGATATAAATGAAGATGGATACATTAACTCTCCTTGTGGTTTCCACGAGATATCTCGTACATCAAGATCTGACCGATTTTGCTAATGATAAGATATTTCATCATCAAGATATTGCCGATCTTTGGATGATGACGAGATCAAGATCTGGTCAGTTTTTCTAATGATAATGATCTTGATTTCTTCTAATGGCGAGATATCTCGTCCAAGATCAGGTTAATTTTTCTAATGACGAGATTCCTTGCTCAGACAACCACCAGGAGAGTTAAACAACAGATTGTGGTAGACCTTTTACACAATTGGAAATAAAAATTAACTCAATAAGAGTATATTTAGAAAATGTAAACAAAAGGCAATTTTATATTTTTGACTAATTTTATTTTATTTCGACGTAGGAACTGTGGATATCGGCATTTATATTCATTATAAATGGATTGAAATAAGGTATGAAATGAAAGTAACAACACTACCCTCCAATAGATATTAGCCATTAAGAAACTGCAGTAATGATAAGCACGGGTTTGTTAGCTGTAAAATCACAAGCAAATTATAACATGAAATTATATAACTTAAATTAAGTAAATGTACTTTGGTTTCTAAACTCTAAGAGTATTCAATGACGTAAATTTCCATATAAAAGGCATTTTCTGTAAAGTTAACTATAGGTCGCATAGTGCTTCCTGTACGTTTTATGAACGTGGCGACAGTTGGCTTGTTTTTCAAATGCGATTTCAGCACTTCGTAAATAAAAATTCAAAATAATACATTTCGAATTGCTAGATGACGGTTTATTGTGTCACCACGAACTAGATTAAACGTTACCAAACTGGTGATGAAATGTATTTTAAGTTAACCCCAATATGTATGATGTGATAGCATTTCGAAAGCAGAAGTAAAATATTCGCAGACTGCCTGATTCGGTTGTTTGCACTGAAAATCCCTATCCTACACGAAATTCAAATCATCTCATTTTATTTAATCGTATATCCAACGGTCTTTGAAATGTCAACAGATATAACGAATCCATAATGACTGAAATTGCATCATGAGTCCAGATTTACTTTAATTCTATTCCTAAGCAAAGCACTCAGATAATGACATTTGATATTTTGTAGAGTAACAGTAGATTCAGATGCTAAGTACTCTTTGTTCTCTAAATACTTAGCATGAATTTTACTCTGGAAATTTTATCAAGCCAACAGTAAATGAGGAATACAAATCATTATGTCGTAGATATTGAAAGGAATTATGAAACTAAACACGGGATTAATACAGGAGAGTAGTGTATACGGTGTTGGTCATTTACAAACATTGTTTCTAAAGCATCCACATCATGTACGTTAGAGAGCAATGTAAACATGAGCTCAAATATATTCAGTGAAGGCCTCTGTTACTTGATTAATTTTCCATCAAGTATATTATAAATATGAAACTATTAAATTTAATGTTTGTGTTGTGTGAGGGCAGCAGTTTATATCACTACATTTAATTTCCTAATTACAAACGCATAAGGAAGTGAAAATCGTTTATAAGACTATTTAGAGAAGTTTAGGAATATTAACATTTAACATTAAATATTTTAGACAAACAGGGTATTTGTGTGCAGAGAGAAACAATGCTTTAATTCAGTAGATATTGATTCTGTCCCTATTTGTATGCAAATTTAGTGAGGACAACTTTCATGATAAATTGTTCTCAACCTTTGTGTGTTTGGCGCATTTTGCTCAAATAGAGCTCTTGTGCCATAAAACCTCATCCATATATCCAAAATTGGTATAGATAATTTTTGGTAATTTAAACACGAACGATTTCATCGGCGATCATACTGTCATGTTTCATATTCGAGTGAAAATGCAAAGAAAAACCTCTATGTTTGAGGAGTATAGGGTTGAAAATCCCGCCTTTTTAATCAATAAACTGAAATTTTTACTTAAAGTCTAGCAATATGGACGTTCTGATGATATCAACTTATACACCAAACTCTTCTATGCAGCAAATCTATTCTACACAAAAAGCGCATTTCTGTAAAGCAAAGAGTAAATTCGTAGCCCAAAGGCTCGACAATTTGCTATGAAGTACAAATGTACCTATCAAACATACATTAATCTAATGAGAATAAGGAAAATACTCATTAGTTTATTGATTATACCTTATTTCTTCTTTATTGAATAAGAATTAATGACATTACTTCACTTTAATTCAATGTGTTACATTCTCTGCAGACATACTATTTGGATAAACGTTTAAATATATGCTTGTTTACCTTAGTGACTCAGAATAGCAAATAGTATATTTCTTAGACAAGAATCAATAGTATGCTTGATATTATCATAATTACCAATTAATAATTCTTCTTTGTCCAAAACCTCTCTGTAATAGCCAACCTCTGATACAAAAACCTGTTTGAAATTGTCACCAGTTTTGACAATTTGTATTTCCTACTTGTCTCGAATAGATATCTCGTAATTACAAAATCGATCAGACCTTAGTGGACAAGATATCTCGTCATTAACGAAATCGATCGGACCTTGATGGACGAGATATCTCGTCATTAGCGAAATAGATCATACTTTGATGTACACGATATCTCCTCGAAACCACTTTTGAAGGGTTAAAAGTATTTTGTATTGGGATGTTATAGATGCTTTTCATAAAATTGTCAGATGGTATTGGGGTCTTGTGAACCTCTTAATGTTTGGTTGTCATCTTCATTGCCCTTTGACCACACCTTAAGCACTTGGATGGGTTACACAGTTTGGGTAGTTAATAACTAAACAATAATCTGCAATAATATTGTTAGTCCGTCATTTTACCATTGAATGCAATACTGATTACTAGGACTTGAAACTGTATCAGGCCATTAGTTTAAAAAAGTAATCTCAAGGTCACACTCTCTTCCCTTCAAGGCTACCATGGTAGCACTTTCTGTCCCAGTGATGTACTCTTTTTAAGTCTAGGTCAAACCAAACCCCCATCACTACAGGTAGGTAAAGTGGTATTGACGCATTCGGTACGTCAATTTCAGTAAGTGTTATCATGGTTGCAGAATAGATGAGCGCGACATTTATGTGCCTTCTTTTAAGTAATGGAGTATACAGCACCTATATGTGTGTCAAACTTCTTGATGGAAGCCTCGAAAAGGCATCTCGTCGCATTATCGAAACTGATAAGGTCTTAATGGTCGAGATATCATCCATTAGAAATCATTAGAAGAAAACTGATAAGATATTGATCTAGTCATCATCAAACGTCGGCATTATCTTAATGATGAGGTATCGTTATCAGCGAAATTGATCAGATCTTGATTGACGGACTATCTCGTCGAAACCACTTCGCTAACCCTCCTGGTGGCGAGGCATCTCAAAGTTGTGTTCCCGAAAACGGCACCCCAAAAAAGCGAGTTCCCTTTAAAAGTATCAGGGTTGGACAAAGGGAGTGCTTTCCCCTTCTTCAGTCATTTGGATACAGCAGTAGACTATTTAGATCGGACCATCAAAGGAGAGCAATGACAGTGATAGATAGCAAAGCCACGGACTACTTCCCAGGTTCCAGAATACCCAAAGTATGCATAGAATTTTCTCAAGGGAAATGCTTATCTAATGACTTTCAAATAGTGCGATAATTCAGGGGATCAAGATACATTCGACTGATCCATACATATACTCTTACACGTATTTGAAAAAACAAATATTTACTGTAACAATGGGAAACTGAAATTATAAATTTATATATTTTTCTTTTTATGAGTAATTTTTTTCTAATTGTAAACAAGTTAAATTCTAGCATTGATTTTCTTCCCCACAAAAGTTTGCCTCCATTACACAGATTTACAGCGTGATTTTTGTATAAATCAAGCGATGAAATTATTTAGCGCAGTTGAGATAGATATGAGAGACTTAAAGCATAGCAAAACAAAAAAAGTATTCAATACTTGCTTTACTAATGTAAAACATCCAAAAGAGTAATCACAACGGATATTACCCCAAAGGTTCCAGATTTTGGGTGTTCACATATCAGTGAAGAAATGAGTTGAAACAAAACCGTACACATATGGTAAACTGAGTTATTTTGCACCAATAACTTTTTAAAGAACGGAAGTATGGGACGTTTGGAATGTTCTTGATCACGATTTCGAACTATTATTTCTGAGAACCTCAATAGACTAAAATAGCATCCGGACAATCAACGATTCATAGGCGCAAGATGTAGAATACAAAAATGGAGGAATTAAGTAAATCCCGAAACATTTACGATTTGTTTCATATAAATACTTGAAAATAATTTTATACAATCGGCAGTGATAATGTTTTGACGTAGCCTCAAATAGTTTTATATAATAATACCTATATTTCAACCAGCTTTTTCGAAGGTCTGAGTGTCATTTTTTTGTCTTCTCTTGAAAATGAGTAGCCCGGTTGAAAGTGTAACGGATTAGCAACCGGAAGGTTGCGAGTTCGAATCCAACCGAAGACCATCGCCAAAAAGGGGAGCTGGTGCAAGTTAATTCTATCGTGGCCTGAAATGCCCACACGTTGGCTAGGTGTGGAAGTTTGGAGAGTGGGATGCCAGCTCAGGTGTGACCTCGTCATCTGAGCGGGTTTCAAAATTATGTGGTGTTGTCCTTGGATCTTTCCCCTTGTATTTTATCCCGGACGGTCGCTAATAGTCAATTGTTTTGCTCCAGGGCAACGTTGATTAAATACTTACATACTTATCCACTTAAAATGAAGTGTTTCTTAACCGTCGGGTTGCAGCCAAGTACCGTGTCCTAGCATTAGTTACATCGGGTCGTAAGAGGTTATCCTTTGATTTGTCATTTTTGATACCTAAAGAATTTTTATGTTGAAATATTTTATAGTGGTAATATTCTGAGAATAATATTCGTGCATGTGCCGAAATGTTCAGACTCGCAACGCCTAGATATCTGTATAACAATAATCACTGACCAAGGAACTGTATAGAAAATTTTTCCACTGAAAATGAAGATCAAAGCAGTCTATCTGGGTCTCAAATCTGTGAATACTGAATACTATTTCTTCGCAAGTTCTCATTGCAGTGTAAGTACTTGTGACGTGATTTTTTAAAATTAATAAGTAAGTCTAAAGATTAAATTTTTTATATCAATAAGAGACAAGGGACTTCGTTTTACTTTGTTGTAAAGAAGTCTCGTATGGAAGGTGTTTATGGCCCAACAAATATAAATGTTTGGTGATCAGAATGAGATATGAAAATCAGCATAAATTATTTTAATGTTGATCTGAAAAAATTACAACACGCTACAAGATTTCATTAGTCAAGTGATTGATAAGTAATTTAAATGTAACATCTCACATCGCATACATAAATGCATACACACTCCTTATGACCATGACATACTTAATAATTTTGGTTTTATTATGCATGTACTTTAAAAAAATTGTAAAGGTATTTACGAGTAAATTTGTTGAAACCGGGCCCTCTTATAAAACACTATCTGAATTACCCGGCGTTGCTCGAATTAAATTGTTTGTAACTCATCGTAATACTCAATATTAGTCCTATGGGAATTTCGTATTGTTTTGATTATCTCTACAAACCCAGGACAAATCGAATGGGGTTAATATGTAGCCTGTTTCTCGCACGGTTTTAAAGAATGAGTATAATAAATTCGATGTGAATTGGTCAAACTGATAGTACGGATAGTCAATGTCATTCCAATAGGGAATTCCAGAGGTAGCCCAGTTCGAAGAGCAACGAATTAGCAAACGGAGGGTTGCGAGTTCGAAACTTGGTCAAGCCAAAGACCGTCGGATACACGAGGGCTGGTGCACGTTAAATCTCTCGTGGCCTCAAGTGTCCTCTCGTTGGCGTAGTTTGTAAGTTTGGAGAGTGGGGTGCCAACTGATGTGTAGTTCTCGTCATCTGACAGTGATTCAAAATTACGAGGCATAGCCAATAGCCCGTCCCTCCTCCCACGAAAAACTCTAAACCTTTCGGTGAGTTGGGAGGAGGAGAGTCTCAAATAGCCCGTTGTGTTGTCCAGGGGGACGTTAATGAACTACCTACCTATTTGGATTTCGAATTGGTTTTTGCTCCTTCTCTCGACCTAGGACAAATAGAACAGGGCTAATATATAGCCTATGTTTCCCGCAGGATTCCGAAAATTGAATGTATTAAATTTGGTGTGAATTCGTCTGACAATGATCGTCAAAACACTCAAATGTTATTCCTATGGGGATTTTGAATTGTTTTTAGCCCTTCTCCAGACCTAGGACAAATATAACGGGTTAAATATGTGGTTTATTTACCGCAGAATACTAAAGAATGAATGTATCAAATTTGGTGTGAATTGGTATGACAGTGATCGTAAAAATACTCAATAGTGTCCTTATGGGGATTTCGATTTATATTTAGCCCTCTCTAAAGGTAGGTGGGTAGATTTTTTAATTAACACCACACTGGAACAACACAACGGGCTATTGGTGACGGTCCGGGATCAATCCCAAAGGGAATGATCCGAGGGCACCACGTAATTTTGAACCACAGTCAGATGACGAGGCAACACCTGAGCTGGCGCTCAACTCTCCAAACTTCCACACCACTCCAACGTGAGGACATTTGAGGCCAAGACAGATTTAACGTGCACCAGCCCCCTTTGTACACGACGGTGTTTGACTGGATTCGAACTCGCAACCCTCCAGTTGCTAATCAGTTACTCTTCCAACCAGGCCACCGTGGCCCGCCTCTCTAAAGACCTAGGACAAATCGAACGGGGTATATATACAGCCTCAGTTACCCTGAGTAGTATAAAAGAATGTGTGTGCGAAATTTGTTGTGAATTGGTCAAACTGATAATAAGGATACTCAATGCTATTCCTATTTGGATTTCAAATTGTTTTAGCTCCCTTTGTAGATCTAGAACGAATAGAACTTAGGTTAAAATATAACGTATGTTTCTCGTAGGATTCTAAACAATGAATGTTCCAAATTTGATGTGAATTGGTCAAACTGATAATAAGAATACTCAATGCTATTCCTATTTGGATTTCAAATTGTTTTAGCTCCCTTTGTAGATCTAGAACGAATAGAACTTAGGTTAAAATATAACGTATGTTTCTCGTAGGATTCTAAACAATGAATGTTCCAAATTTGATGTGAATTGGTCAAACTGATAATAAGAATACTCAATGCTATTCCTATTTGGATTTCAAATTGTTTTAGCTCCCTTTGTAGATCTAGAACGAATAGAACTTAGGTTAAAATATAACGTATGTTTCTCGTAGGATTCTAAACAATGAATGTTCCAAATTTGATGTGAATTGGTCAAACTGATAATAAGAATACTCAATGCTATTCCTATTTGGATTTCAAATTGTTTTAGCTCCCTTTGTAGATCTAGAACGAATAGAACTTAGGTTAAAATATAACGTATGTTTCTCGTAGGATTCTAAACAATGAATGTTCCAAATTTGATGTGAATTGGTCAAACTGATAATAAGAATACTCAATGCTATTCCTATTTGGATTTCAAATTGTTTTAGCTCCCTTTGTAGATCTAGAACGAATAGAACTTAGGTTAAAATATAACGTATGTTTCTCGTAGGATTCTAAACAATGAATGTTCCAAATTTGATGTGAATTGGTCAAACTGATAATAAGAATACTCAATGCTATTCCTATTTGGATTTCAAATTATTTTAGCTCCCTTTGTAGATCTAGAACGAATAGAACTTAGGTTAAAATATAACGTATGTTTCTCGTAGGATTCTAAACAATGAATGTTCCAAATTTGATGTGAATTGGTCAAACTGATAATAAGAATACTCAATGCTATTCCTATTTGGATTTCAAATTGTTTTAGCTCCCTTTGTAGATCTAGAACGAATAGAACTTAGGTTAAAATATAACGTATGTTTCTCGTAGGATTCTAAACAATGAATGTTCCAAATTTGATGTGAATTGGTCAAACTGATAATAAGAATACTCAATGCTATTCCTATTTGGATTTCAAATTGTTTTAGCTCCCTTTGTAGATCTAGAACGAATAGAACTTAGGTTAAAATATAACGTATGTTTCTCGTAGGATTCTAAACAATGAATGTTCCAAATTTGATGTGAATTGGTCAAACTGATAATAAGAATACTCAATGCTATTCCTATTTGGATTTCAAATTGTTTTAGCTCCCTTTGTAGATCTAGAACGAATAGAACTTAGGTTAAAATATAACGTATGTTTCTCGTAGGATTCTAAACAATGAATGTTCCAAATTTGATGTGAATTGGTCAAACTGATAATAAGAATACTCAATGCTATTCCTATTTGGATTTCAAATTGTTTTAGCTCCCTTTGTAGATCTAGAACGAATAGAACTTAGGTTAAAATATAACGTATGTTTCTCGTAGGATTCTAAACAATGAATGTTCCAAATTTGATGTGAATTGGTCAAACTGATAATAAGAATACTCAATGCTATTCCTATTTGGATTTCAAATTGTTTTAGCTCCCTTTGTAGATCTAGAACGAATAGAACTTAGGTTAAAATATAACGTATGTTTCTCGTAGGATTCTAAACAATGAATGTTCCAAATTTGATGTGAATTGGTCAAACTGATAATAAGAATACTCAATGCTATTCCTATTTGGATTTCAAATTGTTTTAGCTCCCTTTGTAGATCTAGAACGAATAGAACTTAGGTTAAAATATAACGTATGTTTCTCGTAGGATTCTAAACAATGAATGTTCCAAATTTGATGTGAATTGGTCAAACTGATAATAAGAATACTCAATGCTATTCCTATTTGGATTTCAAATTGTTTTAGCTCCCTTTGTAGATCTAGAACGAATAGAACTTAGGTTAAAATATAACGTATGTTTCTCGTAGGATTCTAAACAATGAATGTTCCAAATTTGATGTGAATTGGTCAAACTGATAATAAGAATACTCAATGCTATTCCTATTTGGATTTCAAATTGTTTTAGCTCCCTTTGTAGATCTAGAACGAATAGAACTTAGGTTAAAATATAACGTATGTTTCTCGTAGGATTCTAAACAATGAATGTTCCAAATTTGATGTGAATTGGTCAAACTGATAATAAGAATACTCAATGCTATTCCTATTTGGATTTCAAATTGTTTTAGCTCCCTTTGTAGATCTAGAACGAATAGAACTTAGGTTAAAATATAACGTATGTTTCTCGTAGGATTCTAAACAATGAATGTTCCAAATTTGATGTGAATTGGTCAAACTGATAATAAGAATACTCAATGCTATTCCTATTTGGATTTCAAATTGTTTTAGCTCCCTTTGTAGATCTAGAACGAATAGAACTTAGGTTAAAATATAACGTATGTTTCTCGTAGGATTCTAAACAATGAATGTTCCAAATTTGATGTGAATTGGTCAAACTGATAATAAGAATACTCAATGCTATTCCTATTTGGATTTCAAATTGTTTTAGCTCCCTTTGTAGATCTAGAACGAATAGAACTTAGGTTAAAATATAACGTATGTTTCTCGTAGGATTCTAAACAATGAATGTTCCAAATTTGATGTGAATTGGTCAAACTGATAATAAGGATACTCAATGCTATTCCTATTTGGATTTCAAATTGTTTTAGCTCCCTTTGTAGATCTAGAACGAATAGAACTTAGGTTAAAATATAACGTATGTTTCTCGTAGGATTCTAAACAATGAATGTTCCAAATTTGATGTGAATTGGTCAAACTGATAATAAGAATACTCAATGCTATTCCTATTTGGATTTCAAATTGTTTTAGCTCCCTTTGTAGATCTAGAACGAATAGAACTTAGGTTAAAATATAACGTATGTTTCTCATAGGATTCTAAACAATGAATGTTCCAAATTTGATGTGAATTGGTCAAACTGATAATAAGAATACTCAATGCTATTCCTATTTGGATTTCAAATTGTTTTAGCTCCCTTTGTAGATCTAGAACGAATAGAACTTAGGTTAAAATATAACGTATGTTTCTCGTAGGATTCTAAACAATGAATGTTCCAAATTTGATGTGAATTGGTCAAACTGATAATAAGAATACTCAATGCTATTCCTATTTGGATTTCAAATTGTTTTAGCTCCCTTTGTAGATCTAGAACGAATAGAACTTAGGTTAAAATATAACGTATGTTTCTCGTAGGATTCTAAACAATGAATGTTCCAAATTTGATGTGAATTGGTCAAACTGATAATAAGGATACTCAATGCTATTCCTATTTGGATTTCAAATTGTTTTAGCTCCCTTTGTAGATCTAGAACGAATAGAACTTAGGTTAAAATATAACGTATGTTTCTCGTAGGATTCTAAACAATGAATGTTCCAAATTTGATGTGAATTGGTCAAACTGATAATAAGAATACTCAATGCTATTCCTATTTGGATTTCAAATTGTTTTAGCTCCCTTTGTAGATCTAGAACGAATAGAACTTAGGTTAAAATATAACGTATGTTTCTCGTAGGATTCTAAACAATGAATGTTCCAAATTTGATGTGAATTGGTCAAACTGATAATAAGAATACTCAATGCTATTCCTATTTGGATTTCAAATTGTTTTAGCTCCCTTTGTAGATCTAGAACGAATAGAACTTAGGTTAAAATATAACGTATGTTTCTCGTAGGATTCTAAACAATGAATGTTCCAAATTTGATGTGAATTGGTCAAACTGATAATAAGGATACTCAATGCTATTCCTATTTGGATTTCAAATTGTTTTAGCTCCCTTTGTAGATCTAGAACGAATAGAACTTAGGTTAAAATATAACGTATGTTTCTCGTAGGATTCTAAACAATGAATGTTCCAAATTTGATGTGAATTGGTCAAACTGATAATAAGAATACTCAATGCTATTCCTATTTGGATTTCAAATTGTTTTAGCTCCCTTTGTAGATCTAGAACGAATAGAACTTAGGTTAAAATATAACGTATGTTTCTCGTAGGATTCTAAACAATGAATGTTCCAAATTTGATGTGAATTGGTCAAACTGATAATAAGAATACTCAATGCTATTCCTATTTGGATTTCAAATTGTTTTAGCTCCCTTTGTAGATCTAGAACGAATAGAACTTAGGTTAAAATATAACGTATGTTTCTCGTAGGATTCTAAACAATGAATGTTCCAAATTTGATGTGAATTGGTCAAACTGATAATAAGAATACTCAATGCTATTCCTATTTGGATTTCAAATTGTTTTAGCTCCCTTTATAGATCTAGAACGAATAGAACTTAGGTTAAAATATAACGTATGTTTCTCGTAGGATTCTAAACAATGAATGTTCCAAATTTGATGTGAATTGGTCAAACTGATAATAAGGATACTCAATGCTATTCCTATTTGGATTTCAAATTGTTTTAGCTCCCTTTGTAGATCTAGAACGAATAGAACTTAGGTTAAAATATAACGTATGTTTCTCGTAGGATTCTAAACAATGAATGTTCCAAATTTGATGTGAATTGGTCAAACTGATAATAAGAATACTCAATGCTATTCCTATTTGGATTTCAAATTGTTTTAGCTCCCTTTGTAGATCTAGAACGAATAGAACTTAGGTTAAAATATAACGTATGTTTCTCGTAGGATTCTAAACAATGAATGTTCCAAATTTGATGTGAATTGGTCAAACTGATAATAAGAATACTCAATGCTATTCCTATTTGGATTTCAAATTGTTTTAGCTCCCTTTGTAGATCTAGAACGAATAGAACTTAGGTTAAAATATAACGTATGTTTCTCGTAGGATTCTAAACAATGAATGTTCCAAATTTGATGTGAATTGGTCAAACTGATAATAAGGATACTCAATGCTATTCCTATTTGGATTTCAAATTGTTTTAGCTCCCTTTGTAGATCTAGAACGAATAGAACTTAGGTTAAAATATAACGTATGTTTCTCGTAGGATTCTAAACAATGAATGTCCCAAATTTGATGTGAATTGGTCTAACATTAATCGTAAAAATACTCAATATTATTCCTATGGGGATTTCAAATTTTTTGGCCCTTCTGCAGATCTAGGACCAATTGAACGGGGGTTAATATATAGCCTACGTTGCCATCAGTATTCGACAGGATGAATGTACAATACATTTGGTATGAATTTTTCAGACAGTGATCGTGAAAATACTCAATGCTATTCCTATGGGGATTTCGAATTGTTTTTAGCCCTCTCTGCACACCCACGGAAAATAGAACGGGAGTAAATGTGTAGCCTACATTACCCGCAGTTCTGAAGAATAAGTGTACCAAATTTGGTGTGGATAGGTCAAACGGTGTAGATTTTTATAGACAGAAAGACGCCAACTCAGCTTTATATATAAATGTCTATCCCATTGTTGCATTATGTGCGTTAAACGTATTTCGTTTCTTATCTGAAATTTTTATTATTAAATGGAAGTACATGGCATATAAAATAAGAAAAGCTATATAATTACGATGATTTGGGAAAGGCATATTAAGACTATATATATTCTCTCATTTAATAGTGTGATATCTAGGATGTGTTCTAGAAGAGACATACAAGAGCGCATCATCCCTTAGAAAACTAAATTTTTTTGTGCAAATTACATTCATACGAGGCGAAAGGTCTTTACCCATAGTTTCTTTTTGCAAAACATATTTTATTTAGCAGGATTTTCAAAGGTTATCCATTGATAATTAATTTTTGTCCTAAAAAACCAAGCTAGAGGTTTTGAAGATTTAAAATTATTTATCGTATCGATGGCCCACAGGTCGGCGGCTTCACCAAACCTATTCGAATTCCGCTAATTATCGCACTTCATCGAGTTTTCAATACGTACTGAAATACTAAATTAAACAATTGTGCGTAGTATAAAAAGTATGTCTTGTGTCACTTCGTGTTGTTATTTTTTTTTTTTTGAAATTTTGAATCGTACTTCATATGAAGCATTTTTATATGTTTTCAAAAAGTAAAAGCAAAATAACAGTGAGAATACATTTTCGAAAAGCTCTTGTAGCTCCAAATTTCCAATTCAACTTCTTTTCCCGAAGACAGACGCTTCCAAAGTGTGCAAAGATAGGAATGCCGTCGTGATACTCGATGAACATGTCAAAGGCAGTGGCTTGAGGGATAGCATTTTAGGGATTGTCCGTTCCCATCAGGACCCCTCGCACAAAAGGTCTCCAGCCACTCCCCCTCATTAGGGGATATGGGTGGTCGAGGTGAAGGAAAAAGTGACCGTTCAAAGATTCTCGGGGTTGATACTTAAGCTTTCACTTTGATTTCCGAGATATCTCGGAGTTGATACTTAAACTTGCATTTTGGTTTACGAGTTATCTCGTGGTGGCCGCCTGGAGGCTTAACAGATGCTGCTTCGGTGATCACTTTTTCTCGTCAGTGTCTTCGTTAGTACTAAGAAGTTTTATCTGATAGTATCTATTTTTTGCAATTTAATTTGTTAATATTTTACGGGATGCGTAATTTACAAAGAGATGAGAACATCTTATACGTGGAAACGTGAACTACATAAGAGCATCATACTGTTTTGTTTTGTTTTTAATTTAATGCTTGTAAAAATCTTGAAGTAAAATAAAATTATATTATATTCATATTACTTTGATATGACACACGACCGTTGACAGAACACAAGCACACCTACCTCCAACCTTATATTGTTTCATAATTGTACTTTACGTTTTATTGTTAATACAAGAACATGTTATTAAAATGTTTGTCAGTGTTATGGAAAATAATAATGTCTAGATTAATCCGTTCAAGATCACAGGTATAGAATTTTTTTATGTATTTGTATTTATTTATTTATTTTTACACATCCTTATTTAGATTTGCTTTATTATAGCAGAACATTTTCAGAATTGTTTTCAAATACCAAGCTATTTAATCTTCCAGAAAAATCATTTAGTTAGCATAATACATATTTTTAATGAGAAGTGAATATGTTTGACGCATAGAAAAGGGTTTACTTCCTAAAATATGGTCTCAGTGTATAAACATTTCTTTTTGAGCGTGTCAAATGATTTTTGTTTCTTCAGAATTGCTAAGAAAGTTCTAATTATATCCTAATTATAGAAAAGTTTTGTAAAATCGGATCATATTCTAGACAAAGGTCTAACTTTATTAAAGAATAATGATTTATAGAAGTTTGTTAATGAGAAAACCGTAGAGCACATTAGTTAACAATAAAAGCACATTGCAACACAGCTAAAAGATTTTTCCATTTAATTACACATGCCGAAAATAAATCTTACATTTTTCAAATTATCTAGACATTTTCCTTTTACTGTTTTGAACCTTTCGTAATACATAATGCTTTACTTTTTTTATAAGATCATAAATAAATCATTGCTGAACCAGCCATAAAATCATTGAAACTTGTATGCAACTACATCGCTCTGGGACTGCATTAATGGAAATTTTCATGATCACCAGTAGTCTTAATCTGGCTAATGTCGCCAATAACGTAAACTTTTATAGACTGTAACATATCTGTCTGTTCTGTAGAAGTGTAAAAAAAAAAGAGAATATGGATGGTATTGATATATAGTTTCTGTAAATCATATTCTTTATGAAAACATTAACTTGTTTTTTAAAAGGTTGTATTAACTGGATAGTGTTGTTGTGAATCTAGGTGCAACAATTTGTAAACAAATTCAACTTTGTAAAGAAACTGAATATACAATGCTATATCATGGTTCAAAACTTTAATCATCAATTCAGAACCTGTCTGGGTATTTTTCAAAAAAGGATAAAGTTGAATTCCGTTCTAAACAATTGTGCTTACGCCTTCCAGTTCTAAAGCAAATAAAAACTATTGCTCGTTTATGACTACAAAAAAGTAAAAATGCTTAGAGCATTCTGTTGGCTGATAAAAATCTGAAATCAATCAGCTGTGGAAAACATAAATTGCAGTAGTTGTATTCGAAGTACTTCACTCAGACAAATTCTATAGACATTATTTTCTTTTATTTCCAATGGCAGGATTACAAAGACTACTGGAGCCTACATTAAAATATATTGATGCAAAGAATAACACAATAGACACAGAAACAATCTATAAACCCAAATGGTCCCTGGCTTCCAAGTAGCAATAAAAAAAGAGTTCGTATATGCATTATAACTCAAAAAATTAATGTGACTATAATCTAACATATTTTTAAGAAATATCTGAAACATTAAAAACTAAAAAGCAAGTTGCAGCTTTGACGAACTTAAAACGAATCAGGGTACATATAAACGTGTGTATTCTAAACAGAAATAAGAAACACGACACACGCATCTGAGACTTAACCATAAGCTGTGCAGTTAGTTTCTAGTATTATATACATATTGACTAATACTAGAATTTACAAAAGTCAATGTTTATTTTAGTCTGTATACTTTAATTCTCGCAGACTGCTTCATAATTCAAAATGTTTTGAAGACAATGTTTTCATAGAAAAATCAAGGGAAAAGAGTCTGCAGCAGTGGTGTTTGAATTAATTCAGGCAGTGAAATTGTATAAAAATTATGGCTTCCGAAAACAAATGTGACAATAATCTAATCTATTTGTAGGATAGACCTGATATATGACCAAAAGTAGTAAAGCAAATATTAGCTATATAATGAACATAATATAAATCAGGATATTTGAACACAGGTCTATTCTAAATGGGGAAAAGAACAAAAAATAAATGTCTTAAGCATCCGAACCTTAATCATAAACACTTATATCCTAGATTATATACATATCGACTAATATCAGAATTTATTGAAGTCAATATTTATTTTAGTCTAGGTACTTAATTTCACGCAAACTGCTTCGAAATTCAGAAGAAAATAAATTAATAAACGATAGAACAGGCAAAATCCTTTCTGAGTTAAGTTCTTGTTTTATCCTCTCATTATCTATGCAGCAAGAATTTTAATCGAATGCCTTCCTTAGAATGCAGATCACTCATAGAAGAATACTGGCACTTCTGAATTCTTGGAATGCCTTGCGGCTTTTCTGGAGTGTTCTTGGAAACAAGAAATGCTTGCCCTGTTTACTAAGAAACAATAATGGAATATTTTTTAATTTCTTGGGGTTTTATTATTTTATTTGCTTTCATTAATTAGCTTATTCTGTAAACTAAGAATAGTACTAACACAGATTTGATGAAAAATAAAGAATTTTTAATTAAAATGTATATCCTTCAGTGCTATTAATTAACGATGTTTTGTAAAGTTACTTTCTTGTTTTTTAAATGACGTAACAAAACCTAATTGCCTCAAGGGTATGATTCACCGTTTATTGTAAGGTAATTTTTCATTCCATTGCAAATATTAAATATAAATTTTTTTACAATGTTTGTTTTCTTCGTGGATGCAAAAAGGTGTATGTTCAGTGTTCTAATTAAAATACATTTTCACGGGCCACATTAGTAATCTGTATCACAATTTGAAAAAAAACTAGCATATGAACTTTTAATGACTTCTTTGTGAAACTATTGTGTTTTATACTGAGTAGTAATAACATTTTGGGTATTCACTTATAATAGAAAATGCACATTTCATCTCATAAATTCTAAACTTTTAAGTGTATAAAATAAATAAATTTTAAAAAATAGCAATTTCAGGCATGCATGTAATACATGCGTTATGAGGAGTTAACCCTCTCGCTGCGCATCCCGCGATTTCCGCGGGCAACGTAGAAGTAGCAAAATTTGCGCAGCCCGCGATTTTCGCGGGGATGCATTTTTGCCGTCTATTTAACTGTACAACCCACTCTTTCCCCGTTCATGGTTTCATTTTGGCTTTTCTGTGATGTTTAATTGTTTATTCAAATCTGGGTTAACAGATGGCTTTAGATGTCCACATTTCTGCGAAATATACAAGCATTTTTTGCAGCATTTTGCACGCTCTTTTCAAAGCTCAAAGATGTCTGGCAGGAAGCGTTTCTCGAGTGATAGAACCTACATTCCTGACAATATTTCCACACTGATAGCAGTTCTGACTCTGATATCAAGTATATTGAAGATAGTTATAGCGAAACTGATGAGAATTTCTCGGATTCCTCTGCGGATAGTGATTTCTAATAATTCTTCATTTCTAATAAATGTTTTGTAAGTATTTTGCATATTTTCATTAGTATATACGTTTTACCTTTGTATTTCATAAAATAAATCATAATTTAACCAAGATTAGTTTTCAAAATTTTGCTTTTATATGATTATTCTTCCAATTTCAATATTACGGCAACCTTTTTTTATGATCTAATTCTATATTGAAAAAAAAAACTCTTTTACAAAAATTTTTTGTATATTTTAACTCTAAAATATATGTAAATTTGAAATATGTAATAAAAAAATACGCAATTTTTGAACCTATTTTGATAAAAAAAATTACGCAGCGAGAGGGTTAAATGTGAATTACTTTCATTCAAATCCTTGAAAATAATAAAATTATAATTGAAAAAAGTCATGTTAGTACATTATGAATGAATCAAAACATTTCAAGGTAGTTCTTGAATGCTATATTAAAATAAAAATAAAAATTACAAATCACATGTAACCAAAAACTTGCAAATGAGACATTGGCCCCTTTTCTCTCAAGGTAACAGATTTAGTTACAGTTATTTTATAAATGCAAACTTGTCTACAATACTTACTGTAGTGAATAAAACAAAATTGAAATTCATATAAATTAGGAAGCATGTCAGCATTTCTACTAAATGAACTTTTTTATGGGGAATCGTTTATTATACATGGTATTTTTAAAATCTTGAATGTAAAGTTTTCTAAAACTTCATGAAAGAAATCTAGATGTGTTTTCTAAAATAAGGATAAATTCAAAAAATACCATGTTCATAATGCAGTACATGAAACGGAAGACAGGAACGAATTGTTATCGTTGCCCAGTACCTATTTATTCTTTTCTCTGAATAAAACAATAAATTCCTAAAAATGCTGGAGAGAAGGAAGTTTCGTCTTTCTAACAAGGTGCGAAACAATCGTTGAAATTTTAAGTTTTGAAATAATTGCTTTGTGTCCATTGTTTTTAGGAGTTTGAAATGAATTTATGACGAAAGAAATGAGAAAATATGACTCATGTTTTCTATTTCCTATTTCCGCATAGCATTTGGTCGAAATTTATTTGAAAGTGGGTTAAAGATTTATTGGGGAACATGTATAGGTGTTGAATTTATCCAAACAAATACTAAATTGATTTTGGACCTTAGAATAATGCTTAACTTATCAATTCATCTTGAATTATAATTTTTATAGTGTTTTTGTTTTATATATTTTCAGTGAATTTCGTTTGTTTTCATTATCAATGCTATATGGAAGTTTTAATTTCAAATTTAGTTTAGAAAAGAATTATCCATACTTTTTGAATGGGTATGATGTACAGACATGCAATGGAAAAAAAGAAAGCGACTTTTATGTTCACAAAAAAATTGTATTTGCTCTTTAGTTTATGAGAGGCATTTTTTGTCAAACTGAATGGAAGTGGCGGTGATGTTTTTGGGTTGGAACGTGTTTTCTTCACATATTTCGAACGTGACATCACTTGATTTGTTTTTAGAATACGATTTCAGCACTTCAATGAAAATTCCAAAGAATGAATTCAGAATTGATTCTGGGTAGTTTATTGGTCAACACAAATTATATTTAACACCAAACGCCGCCAAAACGGTTTTAAATTACGTTTAAAGATAATCCAATATGTATTATGCGAGAACATTTTATTGGCGGATGTAAAATCTGCACATTCTGTCTGGTTTGTTTGTTTACAGTGAAAAGCTATCTCACTTATCATCTTGTTTAGTTTAAAAAAAAATTTACCTAAATTTTACTCAGCATAAAGAAAAAGCATGAGCAATTACAAACCCAACAATATTTGTAATGGTCGAAACGTGCTAGCGTAAAGTACACTAAATTCAATGCAGTTGAAAGTTTGGAGCTTCAATCTAAAGCAGAGGGGGAAATGTTTTAAAACTATGAAATGTATAATTTAGTGTTTACGTAATTTTGCTTTAGCTTGATAAGATGCAATTAACAATACTTAAAAAAATTACAAAGTAAATTTTTCCATCAGTAGTTAATTCTTTCGAAGATTCATTTCTTTTAAAAGGTTTAAAATGTACCATGTCCTTCGAGTGTGCTCTCTTCCTAGACACAACAGGGTTTCGAATCCCGGTAATGATATTGGTTGTTCATAGAGGTTTGGAATCTACTTTTATGTAGTTCTTGTTTTAATTATCTACTGTGCCTCGAAAAATAACCTCAAAGCAACAAAATAAACATTTAATCTTTGTTAAGAAAAATTGTTCTTCAATGAACGGAATAAACGTGAAAATGGAAGGCCTTAATGAAATCTGTCTGCCTTTAAAACATGAATTTTGGTCAAAATATCGATGTTTCAATTTTTGTCTAGTATTGTAGTCTGAACTTTTTTCTTTCAAATTCTGTTAAAATTTTGTTTCTAAGTAATTTTAAACTGGAGTTATGGCTGTTTTAATATTACTACACAGCTGATTTTTGAAACAGGAAGTTCTATTTTCCAACCGGAAGTTCTTTAAAATGTCTGTTTACATGATTGTTCCTTTCAATTTTGGTATTAAATTTGACATTGTATCTCAATAAACATTTATAAATATATATTTCAAATATAAAACTGTTGAATTATATCTGGCAACTTGAGTTCAATGCTTATATAATTTTAAAACTGGTAGCAATTAATTCGTTCTGAGATTTGTGTTTACATTCTTGTTTCACTGCTTCTCTGATATTATAAAGTCTTGGTAAATAGCTAATTCTTTATAACTGTCTTTTAGAAGACAAAATGGGTAAAAGTATCCAAACAAAGCGAAAGCGCCAATTTTATGGCAATCACTTTAGTAATTGAAAGCATATAAACATTTAGATAGTAGTAGAATTCGTGATTCAAAGCGGTATTCTATTTCTAAAAAAAGCGTAGGAAAATATTGAAAGCTCTAAGAAAACAAAAAATCACTGTTTCAGACAGAAAAAGATGAATTTTTTAATCCAGGTCCATTTTAATGCATCGTGATAGTTTTATTGTAGTTTTTCATGTATATAAAGTTTTTTCGTTTTTCTCAAAATTGATGTTTACATGTTTTTGCTTTGCGCAACTTAGCATAACTCAAAATATTAAAGTTCAAATGCTTTGAAATTTTGTAGGCATGTTGCAAAAATATATATACAGGGTTATATATATATTTGCATAGCCATGGTTAAATATTAATTATTTTCTGATTTACAGTCTTTTAATTCATGACTTGCGCAAAAGTTTAGGGAACTTCTCAAAATGTTGTAATCGAATACCCATAACTTCAGAGATATATGTGTGATTACCATGATAATAGTCTATTCTCTGAAGAGGTTCTTTATAAACATTATCAAATTTACAAAACAGAGATATAATGATTTCTTTTGGAGTTATATCATTCTGGGTATTGATATATTTTACTGTAATTTTTATCTTATTTTTCTATCTAAGCAATAAACAATTATTAGATGCTTATATTTTATATGCTGTTTCTAGTTTTATGTTGTGTTTAACCATAAAATTTAAGTTAGAAGTAAAAATTTAAATAATTTCACACACACGCAAAATGACCCCAGAAGGTAGGCACATACTTTAAGTAGCAAAAATGACAAAAGCCGCTCGAATTTATTAAGACAAAGTTGTACTTTTCAACATATTAATGTATTGTCTTTTCTATTCCTTAATTACAATATTAATGAACTACTTAACCTTAAGTATTGCTTATGATTATTGTTTTAAATCTCATTGCCGATGTGATTCAAAGGTCAAAAACATTCCTACGAACAAGCAGTGTTAATTTCTTTATACATTTTAAAAGTCAATGATTTAATTTGAAACTAAATGTAAGTATGTTTTGTTGTGTTTAAAATTTTAATTGTGATTTAAAAGAAACAAATGTCAAACTTTAAAAACCGCATGAATAATATTACAACGTACGACTAGCTCAGACTTATTTTAAAAGTTTTTATTTTGAATAGTTTACTTCGTTTAAAGAAACGAAATTTTACAACCATATGTTTCAAAAGAAGGTATTTTAAGAAAATATCTATATAAACACAAAGAAATAAATACACATCTTTACTAATATTTTAACCCAAAATAAATAATTCGTTAAAATAGAAGTTCCTATACAATATTTTCAGATAACTTTAAAAATTATTAACAGAGATTATTCTTCGATAGATAGAATTCAACTTGTGTGTTTATATCGTAAGTGAAACACGGTACATTAAAACACAGTTCTGAGAAAACGAAAAGGAAAGTTTCTACTAACTCAGTGGTTTCCCTAGAAGAAATCTGATCTTCATGTAAAGAAAAACTATATAATGGACTTCATCAGTCTAAAGATCACATTCTGTTTCTCAGAAACTAAAAAGGTCATATCTCCAAAACTTTGACTTCGTGTTTCACTTACAAACTGATAATATACTGCGACTGTTGATGCGACTTGGTGTTTGTCTCATCGAAATATCTCGTCATTAACAAAACTGACCAAATCTTTAGGGGCCAAATACCTCGTCATTAGAAGAAAATTAATCAGATTTTTATCTCGTCATCATAACAAAAATATCGGTATTGCCTTGATGACGATACTGATATCTTGACATTAGCAAAATTGGTCATATCTTGTCAGGTTAGTATCTCATAGTATTCTTCTAGTTCAGTGGTTCTCAACATTTGTGAAACTGCGGCTCGATAAATTTTATAAGAGGGCCCGGTACCAACACATTTTTTCGTAAATACCTTTCATTTATGCACACAGTGTGGCACGATGACAAATATAAAATTAAATTTAAATAAGTTTTCAATCACTCTGGATTAATGAAATCCTGTAGAGTATTGTCGTTCCGTCGGGTCAACATACTAAAATTAATGTCTGCTAATTTGTATTGCCCTATCTCATTCTCATCATCAAAAGTGTTATTTGTTGCGTCAAAAACATCTTCAATATGATATTTCTTTAATACCAGAAAATAAATACATTACTATGTTTCTTATTCATATTAAACTTTAAATCTGTAGGTCTGTTACTTTTAAAGAATCGCGTCACCCGAGTTTCTAAATAAGCACATATACACAGCAAAGCGAAATTGCGAAGTAACATTATTCACTATTATTCGATTTGAGAACCAGATACAGACTGTGATTTTCAATTTAAGTGAGAATATAAATTTTACTTATACTTCCCTGTTCATTGGCCTGTTACATTTACTGCACAGTTATTTTGGTGTTATGGTTCTACGCTTTTTCGCAATTCGAATATGATTCTCCACAGAATATATCCATTATAAAACATTTACTCATAAAATACTTTAAAATAACCTCACAAATTCCAGGTAGATAGGTAGTTGAATTAATGTAGCACTGGAGCAACAAAACGGACTATTGGAGACGGTCCGGGATCCATCCCGAAGGGAAATATCTTCTTACACTACCTCGTCATTTTGAATCACGGTCATATGACGAAATAAACTCCTGAACTTTCACCCCACTTCACCAAACTTTCTCACCACACCAACGTGAGGACATTTGAGGTCACGACTGATTTAAAAAGCACTAGTTCCCAAGTACACGATGGTCTTTGGTTGGATCGAGTTTCGAACTCGCAATCCTCCGGTTACTAATCTGTTACCCTTCCAATTGGGATACCGCAGTTCCGACAAATTTCAAGAAAACCCCTTCTGGTCCGGGATAATGGATGCCAGGCCCGGTACTGGGCTGTGACTGGACGTTTGCGAAACATTGTTCTAGATCATCAATATTATATTAAATTAAGTTGATTAAGCAATTCAAACGGCAAAGCCACTTTTATAATACTGAACGCTTAAATTTATATTCAATACTACGTTTTGTTTGATACCAAAAAAGAGTCGAAGTATATATATGCCTCTCCCATCTAAAATCATGAATGATAACTCAATTTCGTCCAGAGTCGTTAGGTTTTTCATGCATATGTATTCATACGCTTCCCCTGCGCCAATTTGAGCAAACACCCTATGGGGAATCTTAAAACGTGACTTTTTCCCGAGAAAAATATGAACAATGTGACATTAAGAAAGGACACTTTCACGAAGCACTATAAATCTCCATCGCTGAAAACACACCCTTCGCTGAACGAGACACCCTTGAAAAATTGCCTCTTCGGCGCTTAAGATAAATTGCCGAGTAGAGGGAAGTCAAAAAAGACAGAAAATGAAATGGAAAAAAAGGCATGGCGATCATGATTTCTAAATATAAATGCACCCCAAAACTGTACAGAAATGCGTGGAAGGGCTTTTTATAGGTGTCGTAAACTTAGAAGAATAGATGCTGGCCATAGAAATCTACCCTGACAAATATATTTTATATCCTAATATGGAATTCGATAGTCCAATTCGATATCTGTGTAACATAAAAATAACCTAAAAGTGTCAGGGTTTCATGGCACTGTTTGCAACATAAATTCTAAAAATAATCCCAATGATAGGGAATAGAGATTGCGTGGGCTTTAATATGAATTTTGCATTTAATGGTGGTTTATTCATGAGTGCTTGTAAAATATTCGATGCCTGGTTACATTAACCCTCCAAGTGGTTTCAACGAGGTATCTCATAAAATAAGATCTGACTAATTTTGCAAATGATGAGATATCTTGCCGAGTCATCCACCATGAGGGTTAACCTGACCAAGTGGTTTAGAAGAGATATTTCATCCATCAAGATCTGGCCAAGTTTTCTAATGGCGAGTTATCTTGTCATCAAGATACTTCCGAATTTCTTTATGATGACGAGATCAAGATCTGGTCAGTTTTCTAATGACGAGGTATCTCGTTCATGAAGCTCTTGCCAATAATATCATTAATGACGAGATACGTCGTCGGGACAACTACCAGAAGGGTTAAGAATGCTTGTAAAGTACTAAATCTGAAGAAAACATTGGCACGGAAGCTTTTTCTCAGAACATCACAAAGCAATCATGCTTCTGAACAGAATGAACCAGAAGTTTCCAATTGGATAGATTTTGTAAAATTACAGTCGCGGAAAAAAACACTCAACCTTCATTTCGAGCACTATTCATAGTAGATCAAATTCAAAGATACTATTCAATTGAGAATAATGTCCTCTATAAATTCAAATGCAAAAACATTGAATAAGGGACCGTCTTCATATCAAATTTTGCATAAACAACAAGTTTCCAATGACACTGCCATGTTTTGTTGTCTTAATTAGATTCTGCAATGTCAAATTAGTCTAAATAAGAAATTTCATGAATTTACTATCGTTATATGCGGCGATATTCAACGTTGAAGTCGTTTTCCATTTCAGGGATCATCTCCAAATTGAAAGAAGCTATTCATAGATCGAGATTATTTGCAGTTAATCAGAAAACATTTGTTGTTTGACTAAAAGAAGATTACAAAGTACCTTAATCCTCCTGGTGGTTGTCTCGACAAGGTATCATCATTAGAAAATTTACCAGATCTTGAGGGACGAGAAATTTGGAAATAACGATATTTAATAGTTACTGTTTAATTTCACCACCAACTTCAATTTTTAACAGTTAATGATAACTGTTAAAAATTGAATCGAAAAATTTAATCGAAAAATCGAAATAAAATTGAATCTGCATATGGAATGAGCAAATTTGAACCCAAAAGAAAGCGAATGAGAACTGTTAAGAACGATGATGTAGACACAACGATGGATCAGAGAAATCCTGAGTTGAAATACGACTTTAACAGGATCACTTTTGCAAGAAAAGCTCTTTTCTTCCCTGATGTGTTGGGAGTTAAACACTTTAACGGTGGATGACTTCAAAGATTCAGGGACAGGCATATACTCATTTCTTAGAAATTCTCTTGAGAGGAAGCTAGTGTTAGTACGGATGCAATGAATAAATCCTTAAAGGATAAATTGGCTAGTGTTTTAAATGATTTTAAACCACTGCTGATGCTTACAATGCTGATGAAACAGGACTCTTGGAAAACATTTTCAGATAGTATCATATATATTAATGAAGGGAAATCCTCTGGTGTAAAATGTATCAAGAAAAGAGTGACTCTAATGGTAGACAGCAACATGGATTGAACAGATAAATTACCTCTGCTTGTAATCGGCAAATGGAAAAACCACGATGCTGAAAAAGTGTCAACACTCTTCCTGTGTCATATGATTCAAATGAAAAGGCCTGGATCAAAACTCAAATTTTCACAGGGGTTATAGAACTTGGACAAAAACATTCATCACTATAAAATAAATGTATCATTGACAACTGCACTTCTAATTGTGAAGTATTCGGTCTAAGAGCCATAAAATTACTTTTTTACCACCAAATACCACTTCCAAGTTGCAATCATGCGATCAAGAAATCATCCGATGTTTGAAGCTTCAATAGAGAAAAGAGATATTACGACGAGACAGACTGTTTTGATAAAGAAATTCTACTCGATATTATTGTATTGGAAGCGTTGAAAAAATATAAGTGCATGGAGAGCTGTTAGCTAAGCATACAGTCAAAACTTTCCGTCATGCTGTCTTTGTTATTTCAGATTTAAGAGAGAAACAAGTGGAATATCTAAATGAATCACATGAAAACCGCGGAATTGTAGAGAATTCTTGAAAACTGGGAGTTTTTTTTCTTCCCAATATAACACTTTATGGTTACATGATGATGGACGAAGAAGTTTTAACAGCAGAAGCATTGAGTGACTACGAAATCATAGAAGATTAATTTGTGGATGAGGGTGAAGAAGGAAGAATAAATGAAGGTTCCGATGAAGACGAAAGAAAGAGCGTGCCTTCTTTAAAAGAAGCAACTGCTGACTTGAAAATTATTCAGCCACTTTGTGTTACGCAACTCAAATTCATCTGCTTAATTTAACAGCGTTGACCACATCAAAGATTTTAAAGAATGTCAAGAAAAAAATAAAAATCAAAAATTTCTAACAGAACCATTTGAAGGCAAAAATTACGAAATCAGGAAATATCTGTGTAATCAAGAATTGCATGTGTAGTCCTGAATTATTTATGTAATGAATAATTATCTGTGTAATCAAGAATAAACATTAATATTTATATATACGTATATAATATTGCAATTTTCAATAGAATAAGCACGATATTATTCCTGTTTGGATTCCATTTTTTTTATTTTCAGAATCAATGAACTATCCTGGAGAACTATAGCCTTTATTCATAACATTTCATTTAAACTACGGATAAAATTATACATACTTAAAAAGAAATTTAATCTCTGAAGGAGTAAAATATATTCCACCTAAATTGAAGCATTTTCTTTACTTGGAACTTAGTGTAGATAGTACAACAATGATGATAAATATTCTAAAGTTTACGTATCTGAAGGTATCTTTATTAGGTCGCTAAGCAACGACTTTCTGAAATATAATTGCAAGCGATTTTTACTTTGACACTTAATTAGACAGTTTCAATAACATTTTGAAAATAAAAATTTCTCTCTCGTTATTAAACATCTACATATTTCCTTGTGCTTAATTTGTTTTAGTTCATTTTAATGAATATAAAGTCTTAATAGTGATACGTGTTGCCTGAAAAGAAAGCGATTTAACTTTTTAATGCTTTACCATTTATACGAATTTGTGCTACTTTTATTTGAGATGTGCATTTGTTTGATCTAAACATTTATACCGCATTAATGAATTAAATTAAGCTTTGTTGTAAAATTAATTTGTTTTAAAATAGAATTATGTCTTTCTCCCCACTATGGGGCAGCAACTTGGGAATTACGTGTCAGGACAAAATGCAACCCAATCTCTTCGCTACTGCTCGCAAATGAAATGACACACATATAGTGCATTCTTACCGATTGATCTTGATCCAGCTGGCCAATGTCACGAAAATGTCCCATATATGGCCCGTTGATGCGTGTCTCTTTAGGTGTCATCACGCCTTAACCACATATCGTAGCGCTGACGCCTGCACTTCAGTCTAAAGAGCCCCGCTATAGGCTGGGTATCACGACAGCGTAAAGAACAGCTAAATTTAAACCGAGGTAGGGACACGAAAGCGGATCATCGAGTTGAAAGTCAAGTCCAAAAAACATTGAGCAAAGTACAAACGCGATCGACGAGCTTCACTTATGGAGCAAGCCGAGGCCTCTGGGATTCAAAAGATAGCAGACAAGACACCTGCTGAGCGAAAGTGTGAGGAGCTTACCTACGACAAATCGGCGCGGGTGGCAGCAAAATCGACTTATGCGGCCTCTGAACCTCAACCACCCACTTCTCGTTTTCCCGATATCACCATGCAGGGCTATCTCACGAACGTGGATGTGGTAGCGATGAACCTGACATGCGTAAGGGCTGAGTGGGTCGAGGCAGCATGACGACGACACAAAGTATATCGGCCATGCCTAGTACAAGGCTTATTACAAGCGCGCTGGCGATACATTTAGCTAGACACCGCTAAATCCCATCACTGAGAGGCCGATTTGACTGGAGAGATGGCATTGACAAGATAATTGAACAAGTAATCAACGTGCCCGTCGATGTCGATATTATGATGAAGCAGGTGACTCACCAGCTGGACTACAATTACGCATCAAAGGAAGCATAAAAGAGCACTTGGTACTTTTCATATCATCGACCTACGGTACCGTGCATAATTCTATTCAATCTCTAGTATCGTGATTTGTCACCCAATAAATGACGATTGTATTCACAACTTCGTTTCCTTTCCAGAACCAACTACTCGTAGTCCTATGTAAAAATATGCAATATAGTAAAACTACGCTTTTATTATTATTTTTGTAATTTAAGTTCAAAACGGTGACATTTTGGTATTGCATGCGCATACTTTTCTTAGTAAAATTTTAGTGCAGATACGCTGTATTATTTTAATCATCAATAAAATTTGATGAAATGCATTTGACATTCTTTAAATTTATTGCGACACATTTAATCTAAATGTTTATACCATATTCTTTGACAAATAATATAATTAAGTATATGAAATATTCAGAATACGATACGGTGTCCAAATTTCGTTGAAGCCTCGTAGAAAAGCATATTGCGCTTAACTTCCTTCCCCCTACAGAACTCTAGCACGCTTCCCTTTCATAGTGTTGTCCCAATGCCCCTCAATGAAAATTGGGGGTATGGTTGTTTGAAAAATCTCTCGGGTTCCCACTTTTCGCTATATGCGCTTTTTTCTATCCCACTTGATTCTTCGTACTAGGAACTGTATGAGGTTTGAATTAAAAATCGTTTAAGGAAGTTAGGACATTTGCAAATGCATACTACATTTGTTTTACTTATATTAGTGTTTCAATGACTGATTTTGATAAGCACAATTCAATTTTTCAAATTAAATATAAGATTTTAATAGTTCATTTTTAAAATGGTCAGTGTGATTTGGTATCATCTTTTATCTTCTTAATTCCTAATATTTATATTTTGGTAGAAAATAGAGTGTAAAGTGTTTACATTACAAAAAAAAATGACAGATACTTTCTATTTAAATAATTAATACGAAAACACAAGCACATAAAGAGTACTCTTATGTTTCGTTCTCGTTAGGAGTATTATTTTATTGCACATGATTTGGATTTTATTATTTTATGAGTTTGCTAAAAATGATTAAACAATGAAAGAATGTTTTCTTGACCGATGGTATTGAATGGGCACAAAACCTTATGAGAAAAGCTCTGACTACTATGCTTTCAAAACACTTTTTTTTAATTGAATGTGAATCTCTCGTAAATCCTTGTTTTGAAATTTATTGAAAATTGTACATGTAGGGAAGTAATTTGTTGTTATTTTAAAAGATGCAGTAAAGCTTTTAATCCACTTTAAAATCAGTTTTAGAATTCAGTCATATCAAGAGAAGGTATAAAAAATGACTGTAAATTTCATTATCAAGTGAGTATCATATGCACACCAGTCTCAAACATTTTGATCTAATTTTAATATTTTTATAGCGCTCAAGTTTCCATTGGATTTAAGAAAATCACTTCTTTTGCTACAAAGATTTTATATGAAAAAAGATGTACTACAAACTTTATGAATATTCACCGACAGTTTCATCGGTTACTTTTGCAAATGATTTTAAAGATGATTGAAAAATCATACTTAAATTAAAATAATTAGGAGATCATGGTTCCACCTCTCTAAAATATTGAATGTTTAGGTACAATCAGAACGTTGTAAAAATAAATTATTGAAACAGTTCGAATAATTTTTGACTAATAAAAAACAAGGTCACATTCTACCATTATGTTAAGGTCATGAAAAGTGATGCTTCTTTTACGTTAAAATAACGCCCTCAAGCCCACATCTTACTTAGGTGTGTACGGGCATCACGACACCGATATACCCAAGTGATCTTTCTTCCCTTTCCTTTTTACCCTAGTCTACCCTTCTGCTTTTCGCTTTTTCTTCTTCCCTCATTGTGTTGTCTGTCTTATGTTTGGCGCAGCTTGACCAAATATGGTCCTTGCCCCATAGGACCAGAAAACAACCAACATTATAATAATATAAATGCGGCAATTTTGATGCTTAGTAATTTTGTAAACTTAGAAATTTAAAATTTTCTGATTCTTTAACATATGCTTCTGCAAATCAGGTAAAAAGCAAGCAATTCAAAATTGCCAATTTTTAAAGTAAAATATTTAAAGTTAGTGAAAATTTCCTTCTCTATGTGGCTCATGAGTAGAACCAATCCTAAGAATTTCTGCCTTTCTGAAGAAGTCGTGGGCTCCAATCCGATGAGTGTTTTCTCTTTGGAGATTGCACGTATGCTCAAAATTTGTACTGCATACTTAGTTTCATCAACTAAAATTCGTAAAACTTCCGAATTAAACATCAGGGGGAAAATCAAGCTCTTGTTTCAGTTTTAACGGTTGGACATTTGACGAAAGCCCAACATTTAAACTGAAGTCGTAAACAGTTACTTCATCTGATAGTTCGGGAAATTTCCAATTTATATTTTGGAATTCTGTAGATCAACTACAAAAGTCTGTTGCTCGGATACAAGATCCGTCACAGGATGCTCAATTTCGCATTCCGTATAGGTATCAGCAAAATTTTCTTCGTCGAATTCCTTCGACCTTTTTTCATTAATGGATAAACGGATTTGAATAGGAACAAACTACCGCGTAATATATAGTATTGAAAGGAAGTTGATTTTGGTCATGGTCATGTATTGAAATATAAGGACTAATTAGACCGATTGAACGAGGAAGATTGAAAATAGTGATAACATTCGAAATGTTTCCAATCCAAGTGGAGATAAGAAAATACTGTACAACGGTTCCGTCGTGAGTGAGGCTTTGACAATACAAAGAAAAGATGCCTCGATGGTCACCTTGAGAACCATTCGTGCCCCCTCGAGTCAGATTGCTGTCGGTATGTTTTAAGACACTTTAGCAATGTGATAAAGGAAGGTATGACAAGTTATTTCCCTAAGAGTAGCGTTGAATGAGAAATACGCTCCCATAAATGCCTTTGTACTTCTTGTCGTATTCTTTGACGTGAGAGAGATATCACCTGCGCCACTTTGTATCTTTCCCAAAGAGTTCACACAATGATAGATAGGAGAGACACCGAACAAAAGGAAGGACCCTCTTAAAGGCCAGTCGCTGACATCTTGTAAATTGTGATCGATGTCAGCAGTCCCTTAAAAGGGGGAAAAATTCCAACAGTCCCAAGCCGCTCTACGATCCCAAGCCGCTCTACGAAGGAAACTTCTGGTGGGACCATTTCTCCCAGTCGTAGTAAAAAGGTTAATGTTGTTTTAAAATACATTCGATTGCTTATATAAATATTCGATAATTATTCGATTATGACAGCAAGTGTTTTTTTCTTTAAAAGATAGAATGAAATTGATATTTACTATTCTTATCGATATAAATATCAAGCGTATACTTTTTCTAGGTGCCAAGATCCTTTCAATATATGTTAGATAATGGAAATCCTAAGCTTATGCTTGAATTTTGTTGTGATGAAGATAAAAGTTTCACTGAATAAGGTAGTCTAATGCAATAATTTCCTATGTTGATTAATTGTTTAATACGTACCTATATAAAGCACAAAAACATAATGTTAATCAAATACGATTTCTGTCCCACCAATGTCCGGCGGTTAAGACGTCGTTTTAAGAAACTCCTCCAGGAACAAACCCCTTCCTCGGTTCGGGGTGGGAGCGATGTGGCAACACCTCTCATGATGCCCCGGAGTAATACAGAGACTGCAACGTTTTCCCCAATCAATGCTAGAAAAATCCTGGAATTGATATGCTGGCATTGGTGGGAAATTAGATTCTGTTTTCAAATAGTCTTTTTAATACGCGATATAAATATTTCATGAACTTTTAAAATACAATAATATTTTCCCCTTTATTATCGACAAATTAAATCAGTAAAGTGCGTAGAATTTTTACTTTGTGTGAGGTATTTAGCCCATCGACATAATGCCACCCTTAGGTTTATATCAGAACTGATATTCAAGAGGCTCATTTTCATATTATTTTATTCAATGAAGTATCCTACTGATCAGACAAGTTGAAAGAAGTTTTAAACATGCATAACATCTGCGCTGAGCTTTCTAATTTGCTTATATCTATTTTAGACAAGTCTGATATTTAATAGCTTATTTCAATCCATTTGTGCCTTTTTCTCTACTCATTTGCATATACATTTCTATAAACAAAATTTAAATTCCCATCTTCCCTCGTAAAAATTTAAAACGCAGTTAGAAAATTCTTATACTTAGGATCTCTTACACAAAAGTAAACTGAAGTTGAGATATATTTCACTCTCATTCCCCAATTCAGTTCTGCAATGCTGAACTAAACATTAAAAAATAAACAATTTAATTTAAATGCCATTTATTTCCCCATTTCCCAAATTCTTGATCCCATGAAGAAACCAAAGCGAAAACTATTCATTTTAGTAAAAGGTACAACACGAATCATTAGCAAAAGTTGATAGGATAAATACTCGACAAAAAAAAATTCGTCCCCCTGTGAGCTTAAATTGATTGATGACTCTTCTTTACGGAGCAGTACATTCACAAAACTTGCTTCATCTGTCAGCCTTTCTTATGATATCCGTTGGACTATCAGCAAATTGGCTTCGACAAAGCGTGTTACTGACTGAGGTAACCAATAATGAAAACAACAAGAAGAAAAATTTCTCATTGGATAGTTTCGTGAACATTTTTCCTTTCCAAGTCATTATGGTATAACAGCTTGGAAAGGAAGAAAATTAAAAGCTTTCTAAATTTAGACCATATATTACTCTTATTGGGTTTAAAAATAGAGCCGTATACCAATTTTCTCAAATATGTATATTTGAAATTAAAATTTAAGCGATACTATTTATTTTATTCATGTATAACCTGTAACTTTTTCACAGTGTAATTAGTTTATATTTTCATAACAAAACGACGAGAATACGAAGTTTCTTTCCATTTCCTTACTTATTACCAGCTGAATTACACTGCGTTGCTCGTGTTTAATTGATCTAATATTACTCAATGTTATTTCTATGGGGATTTTAAATTGATTTTACCCCCTCTGCATGCCCAGAACAAACCGAACGGGGTTAATATGTGGTCTATATTTCCCGGATGGTTCAAAAGAATAAGTGTACCAAATATGATGTGGATTGATCGGTGATCGAAATAATATTCAATGCTATTCCTATGGATATTTCTAGTTTAATTTAACTCCCTTTACTCAGGATAAATCGAACGGGGATTAATATCCCGAAACGGCCCCAATTGGGACCAATGCAGTCGTATAATTTTCAGCTAAAAATTCAAGTATTAGCATTTAAAATAAACTCTTTATTAACGATGATGAGATGAAATATATTACAGATGGAATCTTTACAAAATTGATAACCAACATAGTCTGCCTACTACATGCGAAAATTCCTATGTTCTCCTGTTAGAATTAATTATTTTCCCGCTCTGCTTTGAGTGTTTCCATCGTGACCAGAACGCACGGAACTCCAACCAATTAGAACATAGATACCAGAACGCATGGAACTCCAACCAATTAGAAGATCGCTCTCGGAATGCGAAAACGATTGAGTGATCTAAGAAGAAGGGGGAAAGCCTTTTTCTTCTCTTGCCTCGCATATATACTATGTTCCCCACAAGGTTCTAACGAATGAGTGCACAAAATTTGGTGCGTATTGGTCAGATATGTATATTTGTATAGCCAACAGACACCAACTCTACTTCGTATATATAGATTTCTTATATTGTACACTTTTTATATTATCATTTATATTTGAATAGTAGTAGACACATAATGTGAATAATTTTAAATTAATTTATGACTAAACAACGGGTACATAAAATTTTATTTCATGTCCTTACTTGTTTTGAGGTGACCAATAATTAAAATTAGAAGACAAATGACCCAATGGATAGTTTCATGAACATGTTTTCCTCTTGCAGGTTACTATGGTATAACTTGGAGAGAAAGGAAAATTAAAAGCTTTCTAAATTTATACCTTTTGTCATTCTTATTATGCTTAAAAGTAGAGGCATATCAATTTTCACAAATATACTTATTGATTTTAAAATTAGAATTATAAAGATACTAATTATTTTTAAGGACTATTCCATAGCATTTCCGCAGTGTAATTATTTCATATTTTTATGATATAACGATGAGAATACGAAGTTTCGTTCCTTTTATTTATTTATTATTTCTTCTATTGTATATCTTTTCAAAGTATCATTCATTTTTAAACAGTAGTACACGCTTGTGTATGTGCATGATTTCTGTAATAACTTTTAGAGGAAAATGATTTGTGTATGAAATTATGTTTCATTTTATTCCACTTGTTCTGAATACTTTTTTAACGTATTCTCTATTTTTGAGCAGTGGTATGCATGCAATGTGCATGAATTTGCATTATTTTATTTTATCTCCTTACTTACTACAAGTTTAGAATACTTTTTCAGCTTATTCTCTATTTTTGAGCAGTAGAGGTGTTGCGAGCATAATTTTTACAATACTAAGCTAAATTAATTTAAATGTATTATTTTGATGATATTTGTTATGTACTGTGCATATATCACAAGATGCGTTTTATTGCACTATATATTTTAAGCGCCCAATGAATTTAGATGTAGCCAAGAGTATCAACTAAAATATGAGTTCACTAATATAACCTAAAAAATCCAAATAATCCATACATTTTCTAAAGATTTAAAAATTTTCAATGCCATGCAATATTTGGGCTTATACATTATTATACTTGTTAAGCATAATCAAAACATTTGTGGATGTTTCTTAAATGTATTATTACAATAGCTCAAGACTTTTGAATAGGGCATTCTGGAGATGTTAAATAATCCAAGTACAATAGCTAAAGGGTTTATGGAGCAAACTTAATGTGTGTACGGGCTTTTAGGTTCAATGAAGGAATGAATTTTCTTACTAGTGAAATATGTATGTTTTCAATGTAGACAAAAATCAAACTACACTGCTGGCCACCCAAATTGCAACACCAAGAAAGACAAGAGATATCACAACAAAATTTATTTTGTAGATAACATGTTGACCAAGTATCAAATGATTAAATTTATAGACTTCTGTGAAGTGTGGTTCCTGCCAAAATCAGTAGCCAGAGTAGCCGCCATTGTTGGAGATCACCGCTGCCACACGCCTCGGCATTGATTCAAAGAGACTTTGGATGTGTTCTTGGGGTACAGCAGACCAAGCAGCTTCCACACGTTGCCAAAGTTGATCTGGTGTGGCAGCTGGGGATGTATTCTGGGTCAATCGTTGAGCAACCATGGACCACATGTTTTCTATCGGCGAAAGATCCGGAGAGCGAGCTGGCCAGGGAAGCAATTCAATCTGGCGATTGACGAAGAACCCTTGGACGATGCGTGCCACGTGTGGTCGCGCATTATCCTGTTGAAATATGGCTGTGGGCAAGCCCTGAAGGTAAGGAAGGACAACTGGCTCCAACACCTCGGAGATGTAGCGCTGGCTGTTTAAAGTACCGGCAATGCGTACTAGAGGAGTGCGAGAGTGATATCCAATATCGCACCATACCATAATACCCGGTGCAGGACCAGTGTGGCGGTGCATAACGCAGCTGTTCAGCATCCTCTCTCCACGGTGTCTCCAGACTCGAATCCGACCATCATGGTGTTGCAGACAGAAGCGTGACTCGTCAGTAAAGACAATTTCATTCCATTCTGCCGTCCACATCCTTCTTTCATCGCACCATTGGCGGCGGAAACGTCTGTGGTTCTGCGTCAAGGGTAGACGAAGCAATGGATGTCTTGTGGACAGACCACTCTGCTGTAAACGGCGTCGAATGGTACGCGCAGACACTGGATGATGCGGTACAGACTGAATGTGCTGTGCTATGGTTCGTGATGTGGCTGAGCGATCCGTCACTGCCATACGCACAATATGCCTGTCATCACGTGAAGTGGTGCACTGAGGTGGATGCGATCGAACACGTCGGTCCGTCGTACCCTCCTGCATCCAACGATCACATATCAGCATTACAGTTGTTTGGTTTCGTCCAACACGACTACCGATTTCCCTGAAAGATAATCCACAATCTCGGTAAGCCACTATCCTTCCTCTGTCGAACTTGGATACTTGATCAAAAGATGATCGCTGTTTTCTACGAGGCATAATTGATCGTTTTTTTGAAAAAACCACAAGAAAAACACAATTGCCGTACTTGAAATCGTCGAAATCTCCAAGCCTTAAATAGCGCTTTGAAGTGGCGCCACAGGCGCGCGTGATGTGCGTCTGCGCTGAAATTCTAATCATTTGCATATCTCACCTCCGCTAATGCATGTTGTAAATTTCATATTATTTGCATGCTTCCTTCAGGGTGTTGCATTTACGGTTGCCAGCAGTGTATTATTTATTAAACCAAAATTCAACTGACTATAGTCCAATAAGATGCAGAAATAAATAAACAAATAACAGCAACACAAACTATCTAATACGATCCTAGTAAATAAAGTAAATAAATACGGTATTACCCTATATATTCAGTGCATTATTGCAAAGGTAAAGAATTTATCCTGCAATCGTAAACTACCACGGATTATAACAGCAAATCATGAAATTTATCAACCATTAAATCCTTATAGGCACTGAGTGAATCGCAAGGTCAGATTTAGTTTTATTTCAGTAGGTTATATATCTACCTCTTCTAAGCATCCGCCGTTACAGCTGACTTTACGGGAAACGGTTAGTTTAACCTGAAATGAAAATGGATAGGCTGACAGGGTAAGCAATCATATGAATTAGATAACAGATAAAAAGGTTAGTTCTTTTCTGGATCATAGATATATAGGCCTTTTATATTTGGAATTATTCGATACTAGTGGTCATTACTTTGAAATCCGAAAAGTAGATTACCAAAGGAGCCATACGTATTCTCAGATAGTTGAACTGTATTGTCTCAAAACACTTACATTAATATCGGATCTTTTTACATAATGTTGGGAATGGGAGTAATACTGAAATTATATGAATATTTTACTCTTACGGTTTGGAACCTCTACATAAACAAAAAGTATCATATTTCATACACATTTTAAATATGTCAATTTACACTAAGTTATTTAAATTTAATATAATGCGTTTACATTTTATCCTTCTTTTATTGAAAGTGGTTTGTCTACCAGAATATATGTTGCATTTCGCAACTGCATCTTAATCAATATTTGTTAAAACAACAAGTATTAGTACGTAATTAAGTTTCATATTTCTGGAAACCTCAGTAATGACAAAATTATATGTTTATATAAAGCGTTTTACTGGCAATATTTCTAACTATTGCTGCATAACTATAACTATCCAGTTGACAGAAGCGCTTGGTTTTGAGTTATTTTGCTTATTTTATTACGGATGTTTTATGTAATGTAAGTAGGAATAGTTAGATCCAATAGATATTTCACTTTCATGGCTCGGAAGCTATAATGAAACAGTAAGCATATCACATATTTGTACATACGTTCAAAATATGTATTTAAATATAATATATATTTGCTTCCTATATTTATTTAAAATATATATTAAATTTGCATATTTATTTAATTAAATATACATTTATAATACATATTTAATAATTGAAATTATATAAAATATGGTTACATTTTTAACCTTCTTTTATTTAAAATTAGGTTTAGATTATCTACCAAAATATGAGTTATATTTGACGACTGTATTTTAATATGTGTTGTATTAATCAAATTTGCTGTAGTAATCCAATAATTAATAAAAACGAGTTCCTAAGACTTTAAATTCCATTTCCGGAGCCTAGGTGAATGTACTTAAAATTATCCCTTCTATATGAAACACTTTATTGACGATACTTATAATAACGGTTGTGTAACTCAACTGTCTAGTAGACAGAAGCGCTTAGTTTGGAGTTCGATTCTTGCATTTTCCAATACAATGCAGTCTGCTTAGGGTTTTAAGGTTTCTTCAAGTCAACGCGTAAATGCAGGTCATCTCTCCAAATGACCTCCAGAAAAGCGTTCGGACACAGTTTGTATCAAAAGTAATTAACTCTGTTCGAAATTCTCCAGAACTAGTTAACTTGGCGAAATGAATTAGAATTGGTTAATGTGAAATCATGGTGATTAATCTGTGGTAGATGGACCTTAGATTTCGCACGTTTCCACAATCGGGCCCCTCGTAAGCGACCTATGATTGTCTGTCTGATTCTTCTGTCCAAATATATTCAAATGGGTAAAATTCCAATAGGGACCAGATACCAAATCGTGTGCTGGTGATAAGTTGTGACACTAGTTATCTGTGTGCACGTCCTTACAAGTATGGTGATTATACTTGTAACAGCATGTACATAGATAAATATATGATATGCGTTGTGTGTTTTCCTACAACAATCATAACATTTTACCCCAAGTTAAATACTTTTGAAATTAATTCTTAAATATATTTAAGTTTAATATTTTCTTTAAATGTACCGCTTAAATTATGTTCCATGTAAATAAAAAGAATAGAATATTAAATGATTAGAACACTGAGCAATTCCAACAAGAAATACTTGGAATCTAGCTCAATCTCATTCAAGGAAATACGAAAATAAATTAAATAACTCTAGGTATGCATTATATTTCAAAATCTCAGTAGAATAAATTTCTTTTAGTAAATTAATAGTACATACACATTCTTACATTTTTCTTAAACTTCCTACTGGAAATAATATTAGATTTTGGAATTTAATGTCTCTAAAATGAGTACTTTTTCATTACTAAGCTTAGCACCTCATTTAACAGTGTTTGATAATTTAAACTTGTTTTGCAGTTCTAAATTTGAGGAAAGTCTTATGCGACCATTTTTCAAGTTATTCCCAAGCAAAAAATAAGTTTGTCTTTTTTCTTAATAAAATGGGTTCCTAATGATATTTTCATCCATTAAATTTTCTACCTTTGGATCTGTGATCTGATGTGAAAATATACACCAATAAGTTGTGAGGGTATTGTAATTGCAAGTCGTTCATATTAAAATTAATTGCTGGGCGGGAGAAGTTTTCTGGTTTATCGCTTTCCTCAAATCGATTAGTACTTTTTTAATGGTGAAACTTCCAAGAGAATAAATTTAATTTCGGGTTTCTTCCAATGGGTTTGTATTCGTATTTTTAAAAACAAAGTTTGGAAATGAGGTTTCCGAGTCTCTTATATCAAAAAAGTGAAATCACATTTAGAATTTTTCGTTTTACAGTTCGATTATTTAAAAAATAGTGTTTATATAATCCATTCAAACATTTTTAAAATGAGTTAAATTGACATTTAAAATCCATTAAAAAACCATTAAAGTAATTAAGTTGAAGATTTTATCAAAACGGGACCAACTTAAGGTTAGCGTTTACATTATGGATGATACAACTGCTGAACCGTCATATTTAAATCCATTTATAGCAAATAGGTACAAATGCTATAGTTGGAGTTTACCCTTCTTAAAGGACATGCTTACAGCAATTACAAATCACGAACTTTAGTGGACTGTCCTATTGGATAGTTTTACCTTTTCGTCTTTGAAAGCTGTTGGATTATTTCTGGTTCGATATTTGATGATTGGCATAAGATTAAAAAGTGAGCTTTTAAGGACAGCACGTTTATTTCAACAATGACGAGGACATTACAAATTGTGTACAATTAATATATACAAGAAGCACGTAAGCATAACATAACAGAGCAGGGGACAGTACACCCACCCTGCCTCGAGCACAAAAAGGAACTCCCTCCTTTCCTCCGCACTTTTTCCCCACACCCCACTGCACCTCTTCGGTTGAATTTAGGGGTGGTGATCTCACGAAAGGCCATCAAAAAGCATTAAATAATTAAGTTGGAGTTGTCAAAACGAGACCAGCTTAGAACTACTTAAGCTTGGCCTTTTTATTAGAACTGGTACAACTGTTGTAACTCTATCTAAAGCAGCTCAGTACAGATGCTGTACAGTGGATTTGTACCACTTCTTAAGGAAGTTACTCGCTAAAGCAGTTGCTCACTTCAATCATAATTCTCAAGCTTACATCTATTATCTTATTTGGAAGATTTTTTCCTTTTCTCAGGGAGCATTTGCCATCCATTAGAGGGAAATGATTTCAGTGGAATTCATGCTTGTGAAACCTTACAGAAACAGCACGACTCCAGACCCAGTTCACACTAGATATTTGTGCTCCTGGCGTCCAAAATAGTGTTAATGGTTGCGAAATGGTGTGATTTCCTTTTCCGAGCAGAGCCGGTATACATAGTAAAGAATTCGAATGCCGTAGCATCATTGAGTTGAGTTTCTGTGGGTAATTGATTACCGTTTCTTTTGTTCAGTCTTTACTACATAACATCATCTGTGCCTCACGTAGTTGCGTGTCCGTTTAATGCGATTGTTATCACTACAAGTGTAGACACTTCACTGATCGATCAATACGGTTTTTGTTCACTTCATCAACAAGTGTAAAAGCATTCCTTTCCCAACCCATAGAGAGGTGAAACAATATATTAAAGGAAAGTTTCTTTGGTGGGCCAACTTGGGACCCTTTATACTGCATCCCCCATTCCAATATATCACTTCTAAACATCCCAAATATGTTTAGAGGTAAGAAATCGGAAGAAATCCACCATTCGGAGAAACACCTTACAAAATTCGAAACTTGTAAACTAAAGGTTTGATTGTACTTAGTCCAACAAAGTTCAAGGGACTATTTTCACAGTTTAAAGTAAAAAGTAATTGATTTAATGTCTTCGAAAATATGTATATTTCAATCGATGCAATATTCAAGAATAATCTACAAACACTGAAATTTTTACCACGGTATTACCAACCAAGATGCTGCTATAGAGGCGAGCAATGCGTTGAAAAGTTAGATATTAATTTATATAATCATTTGAAATTATGCATGTACATATAGTATGTACAGTAATGTTTTTATCGCATTGAATAAAAGATGTGTACACAAATCTGATTTTAGTTCCACACTGATGATAAAAGCAGTTCGTGAATATTTCATGCAATATGTAGCATTGATGTGGAAGTAATATCATGGTTATAGAAAGGGGTATAGTGAGAGGTCAAATATGTGCAGATGAGAAGTTCAAGAGAGCGGTACTCACAGAATGGACTTTGGCATTGGGCGCTGGGGTATCACTGATGCAGGGCACCCTGAAAAGCGGATGATGCTACGAGGCTAGGGATACTTTTAAAGGTCTCTCTTGTCGGTTTGTCGAGAAGCTCGTTCTTTCCTGTCACATCCAATCTCAGAATATTTTATGTATATATTTCCCGAGAGATACTAGTTTTTGTCCTTTGTCGGTTGCTCTACTCCCAATAAAATCCAGTTTCATACCCAATACTTTCACCAATGCCAGGAAGTCCACTCATCCCATATTCACACATTTCGTATTAGTCGTTGCTTTTTCGTAGTCTTTCACTTTTGAACTTGTCACGCTGTTGTGACAGGTGAAAACTGCTGATATATTTTAAATAAATTAATCTGAAATGGAATTTAAAATCAAAAAGCTGAAATTGCCTGTAATTGCATACATTATATATTAACTATATCCTTGCAACAAGGTTAATTTAAAGGTTTATGTAAATAAAAAAATAATGGTAAATTGACCAATGTTAAATTTCTTGTCACAATCATTTTTACAAATGAGTATTATTCATTTGACTTATCGGATGATAGTGTACGAATATTTTTCGTATTGTTCATTCAATACAGATATAAATTAAGGTGTATGTATACACTAGAAATCACGAAAATTGACCAAAATATCGATCGTTTTTTAAATAATTCAAAATATTGTCCAAACCCTTAGCTTTCAAACGATACCAAGATCTTGTAAAAATTCGAAATAGTTTTCAAGTTACAAGAGGATAGGTACTGTCACCATAGACAAACAGGTTTCCAAAACTTTAAACTTAATTTCTCAAGAACTATATTTTTAGAATAGGATGCTTATTTCGAACAGTGATAACTCAACAAGGAATTGATCTATTATAATTACTTTTGTGTCATTATAATCTATATAATACAGTGGATGTTTTGACAAGCAGTCGAAGTTATTGGTTAAGAAATGAATTTTTAGTTGATTTTTAAATGTTAAAATTCCTGAAAAAATCTTGATTTTTTTAGACTTCCTTCGTGAAAAAAAATTGTAAAAAAGAACGTATTCCCTCTAGCAACTTGATGGAGGGTCAACACATGAAGAATAATATTAGGAATAATTTCCAACAGGAATTGTCTTTCTGAGCACATTAGAATTTGAGATATCACTGCTCAAAAAACATGATAATTAGATAATTATATCTAAATTAGATAATTAATAAGTAGCTTAATCAGAATTTTTCACACTAACTGAGTTTAAGCATAAACCAATGACCTATTGTGAAAAAACTGAATTTGTAGTCAAAATTAAAAAAAATATATTCCATAATTAAAAAAAATATATTATATAATTAAAAAAAATATATTATATAATTAAAAAATATATATTTATAATATAAAAATATATTATAAAAATATATACCTTAAGGTTAAAAAATTTGAATGCCATTCAAATTTTACAGATCTACTTAACTAAATTTCAAATACCAAATCCACAATAGACAGTTTTTCGATGCAGTTTAATGTTCAAGATACTCAGACTTCGTTCATTCTGTTTTTAGTAAAATAGTATAATACTTAATCATTTCAAACAAAAAAGACATTCTACGGAAATGTGATTTTAACCCTCTGAGGATCACGATATTTCCTAGTAGTGTAGTATTCTTTTTGCCCCAAGATGAAAAAATAACCACATCGATTGGTTGAAAGAATCCTAAGAAAGTTTATATTGTTCAAGAAAGACACAAATTGGTAAGAAGTCAAGCAAAGAAAACTACAAGTTACACAACGGGCGTATGCGTGTGGACCCTTAATAGGGTTAGTATAATATTTATGATCTAGATAATAATATACTAAATTGCATAAACAGTCATTAGTAATAATGAAAAATAAGGTATGTTTTAATAAATTTAAAGTTATCTTAAATTTATATTTAGGGAGTTAAAACGAATTATTTATTCTGTGTACAGATTTTGCTAACGACGTGAGTTCATTTATTGGTAGTTGCGTGTATTACAATAGCTTTTCTTAAAAGTCCTTGAATTCCGTATTACCAAAATGGATTTGAACGTTGAATTTCATCAGCCAGATTTAATACAATATTGATTATCTATAACAATACTAAGGAACTAAGTAGCATAAGCAGTAGTAGTATGAGGGTTAAAATGTGTATTTTCTTCGAATTTGAAGCATCTACTTTACAACAATGCAGACCCTAAATCCACATTTGGCAGCTTTTCCGCCATTGATTTCAGACATGCATTGAATCACCGCACTCCAAAATCATTCGTAAAGGTTCCCAAATATCACTTTAATGAATTTGCGTTTCTCATAACAATCGCAAAAAAGAAACCCCCATCGCAAAGCGATCCCCTTGCCCTTTGCTCTCAATTTTCGCGTAAATCAGAAACGAAACACTCCAATTACCGGGCAATATTCCCCGGAAGCCGGAAGGCTCTCACAATCCTATCAATTAAAACTGAGCGAGGGGGGAGGAGCAAGGTGGAAGAGATAAGACGAAAATAATTCCAAGACAATCCGGGGTGTTCCGTCCGTCTCGAAGCGGCAAGTCGTCGGGAACACGGCAAGCAGAGAGTTCCCCCCGACCTCAAATGCTGCTTAATTAAATTTATGCTTGCGCAAGACAGCAGCGGAGTTCGCTGGCAAAAGTATCCGCAGTTAATTGGGTTCAGTTAATTGAATTAGGTGGCCAGATTTCTGCACACCTTCAAGAGCATGAAATACAAAGCAGAACGACTGTAATTTGAATGCGTAAAAGCGAGTTTATTTATAGATATATCATCGACCACTTCTCCAGCGTTCGGGTGGCAGGGTTTTAATTAAAGCATTTAGTTTTCCGACTCAGAAGAGATCATCAGATAGATCTCGGGAGGTGATAAAAGGCAGTTACATTTTCGATAATTTTATTGAATTAAAAGGAGATCGGGGCTTTTGGAGTTGAGTTTGGTTTGTCTGTTCATTGAGGGATATTTAATTATCGTTTTGAGATTTTTGTGCTTGAAAAATTGTCCATTTCATGAAGAACACTTTTTGATAGTGCATGTGAGTTTGAAATAGTTTTGATTATTTCGAACTATATTTGGAACTACTATACTTTATTTCATTCCAGAGTCAAGCATGCGTACGCATAATGTTCAATTTATAAGGAGATAGCTTTGCAGGTTGATTTCTTTTGAGGAATATTTTGAATAATTATTTTGAGATATTTGTATCTTAAAAATGTCCATTTCATCAAGAACTTTTTTGATAATATTCATGAGTGAAATAGTTTAATTATTTTAACTTATACCTGGAACTCCTACGTTTTATTTTATTCCATTGTCAGACATAGCTATCAATAATGTTCGATTTGTTGAATTAAAAAGTAAATCATTTTGCCGGGGTTAGGTTTGCTGGTTCATTTCCTTTGAGGAATATTTTAAATAATAATTTTAAGATTGTAATTTAAAAATTGTTCATTTCATCATCATCTCTTTTTGACAGTGTCTATAAGAATGAAGTAATTTTCATTATTTTAAACTATGCCTGGAACTTCTACGCTTTATCTTACTCCAGAGTGAGGAATACTTATACTATTCAATTTTCTGAATTAAAGGGAGATTGTTTGGCCGAGATTTGCTTTGGCGGTTCATTCTTTTGAATAACATCTTGAACAATTTTTTCGAGATATATAAATTTTTAACTATTCAATTTCATCAATACTTTTCGATAGTATTCATAGCAGTGGAATAATTTGTATTGTTTTAAACTATACTTGTAACTTCTAAGACTTATTATTATTTTGATGTCAGATCTTCCGACACATAATGTTCAATCTCTCTTAGGATTAACTAAGAAAACTGATGTTTAGGATGCCCACTCAGAGGGCTTCTGCCAACATAATGATAAGCCACTTTTAAACATCTGCAAGTTGGTAATTTTCAGATTAAAAAAAATTCCAAAATTGTAATGGTTTAACCACTGTTCAGGAGGTCATAAAGCTTTCATTCAAACAATCATCAAAATTTCTTTTGGTTCTTTTGACTTGTTTTTTTATTTTTTCATTAAGGAACTTATTTTTTTTTCTGTGGTTTATAACTATGTTTTCCAGAGCCCTTAACCGTATAATATTACATATTTTCCAATATATTATCGATCAGTGGCTGTGAAAAATAGTTTTTATAATTTTGGCAAAAGGAATTTCAGTATTATCCATGATGCCAACTGTCAATTAACTCTTGTCACAGAAACATGTTACTATAAGACAATCATATTCTCCAAACCTTACATTGTATTAAAAGTACTTAAAATTATTTAAAAATGAATTGTTAAATTACTAACCCAACATAATATGAATGTTTCAAATAACACATTTTGACAACTCTTTTATGTTACTTCTTTCTGATAGGGATTATTTTGTGAATAGAATTATTAAAATAAAACTGACTATCCCTATTTCGTTTCAGTTTAAGCATGATTTGAAGTTGAAAATTCTCTAGGAGTTACAAAAAAATAGCTAAAAAGTACTGTTTTCGAAACAATTTTGAAAATTCTAAAACTTTGCCTTAAATCTGGGTATTTGTTTTACTAAACATTTTATTATATATACATTTTGTCATACGTTTGTATCTTCTATTATTATAAAATATAAAATATTTATATAGAATTCCAGTTCCAACATTAAGTGCACCTTATTAGAAGTGTACAATGTAAATTAAGGAATGGTTATTGTAATAATTCAAGAGTACTGTTTTCATAAATGTTTTATGTGGATGTCGAATATTCTTCACAGTTGTTGCCTAAGCAATGATAAACATGTAAAGACAACCAGTAATTTATCTTTGGAACTTAAATAATATCTATCTGATACTAATTTAAGTAATCTAGATTGTTATTTTAGAGGGATATCACTTTTGAAATAGCATAATCTAAAATTGCAATATTTAAAACCGAAAAAGAATTTGTTTTCTTCACATTCGTGCGAAAACAAAAATAGATTTATTTAATTTATTAATTTATCGAATAATGTGTCAAACAAATTTGCGGATATATTAATAACAGAAAACAAGGAACAAGTATATCGAAGTTACAAGTTGGTAAATTTTGACATTGATGGATTAATGCTACATTCTGTATATATTTTCTGTCTCAAGGATAAAATTTTCTCTACCACAAGAGTAAACTTTATTCATGGCAACTACGTTAGGAAACTCGATATCGAAAGGGAAGAGAAGAGCTCTTTTTACAAAAATTCGTTTTTTTTACTACTTAGAAGGTAGCCCGATATCATCAAAAATTACTATCAATTTCATCGCATTAGACAGTACTCAGTTAAGCGAACAATGTACGAAATGAGCCGCACAAAGAAATTGCGATGCCTCAATGCAAATATATAAGGAACCTATAAACTAGGAAAGAAAATATTATTTCAGCATGATAAAGTTAACAATATAAATTCACTAAATAAGGAAATATTTATTTACGACTAAAACATGTATATAAATCACTGTAGCTAGCGGTATAATGATTGCGTACATTCTAACTACAAATAATCAAAAGAAACTATTGGAAATTTAAACATATAATAGACCTAACAATAAGAATAAGCAATACAAAACATGAAGTGCATGTGTATGAAAAAAAGGAGGAATAAGCGGGAAAGCAGATCTGCTGAATCAATGAATTAATACGAAAGTTAACGATGACCGATGAAGTATGTGTACTCTGCATACAAGTTCGTCGTCCAAACCTTACAAACCTATTTAAGAACAAGAGGAAAACTATGTCCATTTATTCCCAGGGAATCTGCTGGAAAACAGGAGGACTCAAACAATCAATGGAACTAAATAAAAATTTCAACTTTTAATAGACCTAACAATAACAAAAAGCAATCCAAAACGTAATAGTACATATAGTATATGAAAAAAAGGAATAAGCGAAATATCAGATCCGCTGAATTAATGAGTACAAAAGTTAACGATGGTCGATGAAGCATGTGTACTCTGCACACAGGCTCATCGACAAAGTAATACATATTATTTAAAAAATGAAAGCAAAATTTTATAGCGTCCGTATACCTGCTGAAAACAGAAGGGTTTAAAAAGCAGAATAATTAACTGTAGGATGAGTGGGGATAGTTGATGGTAGTTTAACTTACTTCGCACAGGCGCATCACAACAAGCTATTGGCAACGGTCCAGGATCAATCCCGTAGGGAAAGATCAAGGACAACATCTCGTAATTTTGAAACAAGTTCAGATGACGAGGTCAACATCTGAACTGGCACCCCACTCTAAATTTCCACACAACGCCAACGGTAGGACGTTTGACGCGACGACACATTCAATGTGTGCCAGCCCCCACGTATACGACGGTCTGTGGTTGGATCAAGCTTCGAACTCGTGGGACGGATGGACTTGCTAGCATAGATCAGAGAATTTGTTATTACTCTGGGGTTGACTAGGGAAGGAGCTTGCAGGTTAAGAGGATTGAAATGTCTCGCACTTGGGAGAGGTCTTTTTCTGATGGAACGGTGTAGAGAGTATGTTCCTCGAGGAACCCAAAAGTGAAAGCAGGAAACCCGAATTCCCTTGAAAATACCTCTTCTGAAGGAGAATATCTGAGACCCCATATCAACAATCCTGACTCCCCGTAGCAGCGACTAGTGACACCAGCCCGAAATAAGACAGTAAAATCTCTGTGTAGTAACTGCTCTACTCTAAAAGCGTAAATGAAGTTAATTACCCCAAAACCGTACATATGCAAGTGTGTAATGAATTATCCATGAAACTATGCTCCAGATTTATAAGAACATCATCACTCTTAATTAGAATGTTAAACTTTTAAATTGAGATAACAATTACCAGTATACACATTATACAACGCATGTACACCTCTGTGACAAACGCCTCTTACATTTATATTTAACCCTCCAAGTGCTTTGACGAGACATCTCTTTCAAGATCTGGTCAATTTTGCTAAGGATGAGACACCTCGTCGAATATCTGAGACCTAAAATGTCCCTTTTACTCCAAGGGGAATGTAGATCTAATTAGGTCCTTTTGCACTATAATGAAACTGTCCAATGCCGAGAACTGGTGACAGTTTGGAACAGATTTTGCCCCAAGGGGCGGCCTCTACAGGGCAGTTTTCGGTGAGAAGATAAACCACCAGTAGGGTTAAGAAAGGCTGCCGTAAATAGTGAAGCTCATCCTGGAAATTACATGGAAGCACAGTTGTACTACAATCTAAAAATGTGATGGTGAAACCCAATATCAAATTACCAAATATGGAATCACCACATAACTCATTCCCCACCTCCCACAACTCGAGACAAAATGCGTTGCTTAGTTTTACTTTTTTGTACAAAATGCGTATAAAATGAATACAGAAAAATAAAATCGAATACTACATACTTAGTTACGGATGAAACCAAATATATCGATGTAAATATGCTTGGATCACTCAGCCCATTTCCTAAAGCACACGGTTGCAAGCAAAATCCGTTGTTTAATTTTTATGGACATGTTGACAATACAGAAACACAAAACTATTTATTTACTCAAAACATACTTTTTGGTTCGTAGACGAACAATCAGCAAGGACCGAAATAAAAATAATTGCAAATAAAATATTAAGAAAATGACATCTATACCAACAATATTATATATACTTGTAACAAAATAATCCGCTTTAATAAACTATAAACATTTATGTAATCTTTCCAAATACTTCAAAGCAAAGAACACATCAAATATTTTTACAGTTACAAGTATGAAATACAGTCTAGCTAACACCTCATAACCAACAATATCAAGGCTTCTTAGTACTAATCAATATTATCCAATAATATAATCATCAAATATTATCTTACTCATTTGACGTACAATTTTCATCTCCATGCATCCGATGGGCATTCAGAATGGCTAAAACCGGGAACCTATTTCCGATTCTTCGGCAAAAGCATTTTCGGAAGAGAGGTTACAACGATTCTCTGAAATTCTAATTATCTCGTACCAGCATTAATTGCTATTCAATGTGACCTCCACTTTCCGATTCGAGGAAATTGTCAAATAATGGCCACAGTTTTCTCTTTTATTTTAATGATATGAAATTATCCCCCATAGATGACATCCCCATATTTACATTATATCTTGATATTATGGTGAAAGTGTAGAAGCTGTAGATAACTTTTATATGCACTTTTCTAGGTTAGCGCTTTGCTGAACCAGGTGGAAAGAACAACATCCCAGTTTGTAGCAAAGTTAGTTTATAAGATTCAGTTCTCATTCCGCCTTCCAAATACTTTTTCTTATAATACATGTAATCGGGAATATGTTACAATTCCAAGCCTACAAAGAAATGAATAAATCTACTTACTTATTATAATTTTATTAATATGTTGCTATAGCAATTCGTAATCATAATGAAGTTAAATTATCTGAATAGCTGATAAAGTAAATACAAAGCGTACTAAATAATTTTTTAAGTGATAAAATTGCAAATATTGCATTTAAGTAATTTTGTTAATTGTTTGAAAATGTGAATTATTCTATTCGCTTTTTCTGAGCTATGTTTTTGTACTTAGCTTATTTTCTTATAAGCAGGCAAAATAAAACATAATCCAGACATATAATTTGTTAGTACCTAGTTTATAAGAGAGACATCCGACAAAAGTGATGAAACTTTTATAAATTCATAACCTCAGCACAATAGTTTATACTTTTTTACAGATTGTGACTATAAAGAAGATCTGAACCAGAACTCAACTAGCATAGGTGTCAATTTTGATATTGAAAGAAGTATCTGGCACAGGCATCACCATTATAAGCCCTAACGTAACTTAAACTTTTTACCATCATGATATTTTCAGGTAGTGTAATATTGCTTTCATCCCACCACACATACATAATCACTAAATTACCGCATGTATTGGTTGAGAGCATCCTAGCCCTTTGAGGGTTTACACACATACGTATATTCGTTCTGCAACGTAGTCTTCCCTCCGTGACTCCTAACGAGTTTGACCATCTTGATTAACGGAATCTTTCCTAGGGTCCTTTCAACCAATCAATCTGTAAGTTTAGTCATTATGTGTCATGGGGTAAAAGTAATGCTAAAGTATTTACAGTATTCGAAAATCTAGTGAAGCTCAGAGCAAGAAAATATTTTATTGGTCATGAAGATAAAAACTGGTTAGAAGTCAAGCAGAGAAGATTACAGGTTGAAAAAGAAGAGATATACGGGTAAGCCCCTCAGATGGCTATACTTGTTCAACCCTCCAACTTGTTCAACACTCCAAGTGGTGGACTAGATATCTCGTCTAAACCATCCAGATCTGCCCATCAAGGTCTATCAAGACCTGGAAAATTCTGTTAATGGCAAGATATCTCATCATCAAGAGATTGCAATTTTTTATGGTAAGTGGATCCAGATCTGGTCAGTTTTTTTCTAATGACGAGATATATCGTCCAGCAAGATGTGGTTAGTTTTAATAATGACGAGATGCTTCTTCAAGACAACCATCAGGAGGGTTAACATCAGATTAATTGTACGTTAAACACATCACAGCATATAATTTTGAAGGACTTTTTAATTTGTAAGCATACGGAGCCATATAACTATTTCCACAATATTTATAAATTCTTCTAAAATTCAATTCTTACTGATAGGTTAACTGCAAGGTACCTATTATTTAAATAAACAAGTGTTGCATTCAATAATCAATTATCAGTTTATCACTTACAGTCATTGGAGAAAACCAGTTCAATATATCCGCAAAGATATCAGTCAAATTCACGAATATCTCATATTTCATTTTAACTATTTTTTTCCATTCCACTGGCACGCTAGTCCATATTTGAAATTCAGATTCGGAGATTCCGAAAAAAGCAACGATTTCAGCGATTATGCGTATTTTTTGCTCCCTTTCTCATAACGCCCTTTGGCTACGTGATAGGGTTCTTACTAGGAAACTCGGTTACTTTCGACGCCGAAGAATATCGACTTTCTTTAAGATCAATAAAATCTTTTACACTGAAAAGTTCTTGCGACTTCGAAGTCGTTAACTTTTTCACTTCATTTTGCTGTCTGAGTTGAAAAAAATCGAAGCATTTACTGGTCAAGTGATATCGAGCTCGTTTAGTACCTCTCGGTTTAGGTATTCGGGTATCATATCAGGAATGTCAGCGAGATATGCTGAATATTTCTCTTGTTGACCATCCGTCAGCAGAATCAAAAACGATATCCGAATGCTTAATGTCTGTTAAATGTGGTACCACTTGGTGGTTGAAAATGTTGTGGTTTGTAACTTATTTTTAACTAAATCCATCATCATCGAATTCTAGGGTAAATGCATGCAATACGTAACTCCTGCTTCCAAAAGATTACCGCCAAAAATTTAGAAACGTGTTTTTGAATCAATAAAATGCCAAATATTGATCATATTAACTAATATTGATATGTGATGTAGAGTAGTGGACCGTGTGGTGTCCAAAAACGACTTCACAGAAAAAATACAATTAAACAAGATATTTATTTTAAACACAGGAATTTACTTAATTTACAGAACTAATCAGGGGTTTTATGGCCCCTTGATTGTGGGCACTGGAATAGAGAAATAGAGACTGACTCAAAAACGGCTGTCGACCGAGAGCCAAAAAACCACCTCTACACAGTTCGAGTTCTGGAAATCTGATTTCTCGCCCATGAGGAACAGTTGAGTCCCAGGAGTCGTCGTCGTGACTTAAAGTCTTAAAGAACATCTGGACGGGAAGGAAACCACCCTGATAGATAGTTTACGACTGACGATCAGTGGTGTAAGTGTTGACCTCTGAACCCGAGCCGCTGATAATGACGTTATAGTGAATAGAAAATTCATCAAACTGAAGAACTTTTGAATTATAAAAAAGTTGAAAATATTTTTGAATTTTTTTATTTGAAAAAATGGTAGCTAATATGTAACATCTACGAATTTGTCAAACTAAGTCATTTTTATATAAAAGATGTACAGTTAAGTAGTGATTAAGTATTAAAAAATAAATTGCACTCACTTAGAGTTGCATTAAAATTCTTTTACACAAAGGAAAAGAATTTTAAGATTATCGATATGCCATTTTGACACATAAAATATATTTCCCTCTCAAATCAAAAATCTCTTATCCATATCAATATGTTCAATAAGATTTGTTAAAATCTCAGGGAATGTAGGTTTCTTACATAATGATATATTTACCGATTTTGGATGGTCAATTTTCTCGTCCGATCTTAACCAGAACCGTGGCCTATCAGGCTTCGTCTTACTGTCTTTTCACAGGTGAAGCTGGAGCTTTCATATGTGCAAAAAATATTAGCAGCAGTAACACTAAACTATATAGTATATTATAATTCAATAGAGCAATAGAATTTAATTTACATTAAATGTGCATAGGTTGCCAGTTGAGTCAATATGTAAAACTATTTGAGGGAGACTTGAAATTTTCCATGGATATAGTATTTCAACCAATCTCGATTTGCGAATTTTGGGATAGAAAATGCTTATTTAATTTTCAATTATTAAAACAATTTCGCTTCCAAATAGAATGTTTTCTTTAACATTAAATTTAATTTTAAAATGTGTTTCAGAATATGGGAAAAAAACGCAATGCGGAACATGTTTCATATAGCGTACAATCGAGGTGTTAAATACGAAGTATAAATGGAGTTCGCGACGGGAAAGTTACTCATATTTTACTTACCTACCTAATTTAGATATAATTAGCCAATTAGCGTGGTTTTTGAGCAGTGATATCTCAAATTACGATTTATTCAGGAAGACAATTCTTGTGGATATTATTCCTAATATTCTTCTTCATCTTTTGACCTTCGCTCAAATAACTAGAGGGAATAGGTTTATGTTTAAAAAACTTTTCACCAAGAAAGTATAAAAAAATCAAGATTTTTTCAGGATTTCAAGATTTTTTCAAGATTTTCAAGATTTTGTGACATTTAAATATCAATTATATTCATTTTTTTTTACTCTAACTCTTTTACATATTTGATCTGTTTTCTTCAATCCCTTTATTTATTTTGGATTCGAAATACTTGGTTCGACATAGTATGTAAGCATATTTGATTGTCTGCAACATGAAATCAGATAACATGACTTTTGGACCTACAGGTATGTCCACACGAGTCATTGTACACTGGATTGTTTTCTATATCAAAAAATAATTCAATGAGTTGATTTTTAAATATATGCCTTACTTGAACACTAGCCTCCAATTTTCTGATTTCTGAATAAGGTTAAGCCTGCTAACGCGTAGCTGAAATCATATTATGTGTCAGGATAGGTAGCGGGGAGATCCGAGCTGATCGTCTGAACTTTCACCTTGGACCGATCGCCCAACGGAATTGCCATATATTTCCGTTTCCACGGAAATATTTACAAATCTTTATCCATTATGTTGAACCCAGAGTGGAGAAGGAAAATCAACTGCCAATTTTAAGACATCCACATTTATTTAACATTGATATATATGTGGGGCGGTGTCTAGGGTTTACGAAGTGATACGGAGATTAGGACTAACACATTTTATTTCTCTACCTAAAAACTATGTACAGCAACCGTTATCTCAAATTGATGGAACAGCCTACACGCTGCCACTTGCATTAATTCTGTCAAAAACTGCGCTCGCTCCACCTGCGCATGGAAGCCTTCAGTTACTAGTTCAAAACTGCGCTCGCTCCACCTGCGCGTGGAAGCCTTCAGTTACTAGTTCAATTCTAACTCATTCTCGCTGAGTCAGGAAAATAGTTTCTAACCGGATTTCAGCGGACACCTACGCGCGCCGCTCTTTCCGTCTCAGCCAACACCTGCACGTGTGGTTAAGTCGATCATCAGCACATTCTCACATTATGGACATTTCAATATATGCCCTTTATACTCTATTCTATATAGTTTTAATTCTTCAGCATCATTTCCTTTTTATACACAATCATCATAAGATATCACAATTTGGTCATATAATGAGTGAGTGATGTTAGTCATAGAGCGGAGTATATGTTTCTGAGTTTGATTGCAATATTTTTATCCGATCATTGTAATGTCAAAATGTCCCGTTTACACACTAACAATTTAATCCTTACTTTAAAGGTTTATAAAAGATGCATGTTTAAAGATTGTTTCCTTTCACTTTTCAAAGTCAAGTTGTGAATTATATCCTACTGCCCCCTCCCCTAATCGGCTATCTACTCAAAACTAGCTTCTTAAATTCCAAAACACTTTACCTATATGTCCATGCACTTTATTCGGTCATTATGATACGAATATTCGTATTTAGGCCCAATGTGAGTTCCTAAGATAGCATTTTAATTTCTGTGTGCTTGAGAAAGGAGGATCAAAATGAATATTTTATCCAAATGTAGGTCAAAGACATCGATTAATATCTCTTTCAGAGTGAAATATAGAACGTTCTGTCTCTTCCTATTAGTGACGATACTAAGACAAGCACATTTTCAAACATTTTTTGGTTTGCATAATTTTTTACACAAAATAACAATGCTTACGTCTTTATTTTATCCTTATTGGAAAACTTTTAAGGTAACAATTTCCATCTAGTTACGGAACGTCTGCATAGAAATACCTGATTATAATATGCAAATAGTTAAAGGGTACTAGAATATGACCATTTCTACAAATTCTATACCCCCATATAGAAGAATTCTATACATATCTTTTAAACTGTCTTATGTCAAAAATATTGCATTTAAAAGCATAAATCATAAAAAGGTTGAAAAACAGCTATTTGCATCCAATCTTAACGTATTCTGAGATGTCTTTATTCTGGCTATATTTATTCTTTGGTCTCTTGATACATACCAAGAACGATGTCTTTAAAAAGCTGAATAAAATATTTCTTATCTCCATCTAAATCAGTTAAAGAAATTTTAAATGAATTGCATATTGTCTCTTGCAGTGAATGAGTGAATACTATCGTATTACGCCTACAAACCCGTTCGACATTTAATAAAATCTCGCGCTCTTATTTATTTCCCAAATTAATAATTTCCATTGATGCTCTTAGCATTTAATTCCTTATATTCCGAGGAGCCTCATATTTCAAAGCCATTTAAATGCAGTTTTACACAAATAACAAAACAGCTTTTGTTCATGCAACTTCCATCAGTTACGAGCTTATTTAATTTCAAATTACTCGAATTCCTGCGAGGGTTACCATTATTAAATTAACCCATATTTCGAATTCTTACTTAGCAATTCGAACGGTATCAAAAGACACAAGTACAAATGTCGCCGTTCTAACTTAATACGTGCTCACATGCTTTTCAACCGGTATGAGGAATTTTATCGATGATTAGAATTTTCAATCGATAGTCTCACAGGAAACTCTAAATTCTCGACTATGAAGTGCCACCAAGTTTCCTTCTTTGTATTTTCCCTCGGGTATTTCATGTGCAACTAATTAAACAGAACTCGTTCCCTCTCAAAAAGATTTCCATACCATGACTTGAGCCAGAATGGCGTTCCCTTGAGTTTCTTTGTAATGTTGGTGAGTGATTTAAGTCCGGATCAATGCAGAAGTAACTCAACAGTCCTTGTCCGATTGTTCCATCGCTTTCAGATACGTGTTGTGAGTCCCCCTGACAAGTATGAATGTCATGGGATATTATTTTGTGTCACATAACGGAAACACGTAAAGAATGTTTGGGCGTTTGTGATTATTCTCTGGTCGGACTCATTACAACAAATGGGTGGTTGGGTTTAGATTTTCTATCGAATCTCTGAGGCTATCTAGCATTCGCTCCGGCATTGGTGATAAATGTAGTTTTCATTAAATCGGAAGGAAGTCTTTTGTTTCAAAAGCATATAAAGTGCAGAGTAAAATTTAAAAGGCCATCTTTATAGATCACGCACTCTCAAAGGCTATTTTTCAAAATTTCTCTTCTTGAATCAAATCGATCATCCTTTCTAAATTAAATGCATCGAAACTCGGATTCCACTGCTTCTAATACAAAGTTCTAAAACTATCGAGGAGAAAGTTATACTTAATATTAACTTCTGATATACCCTTTGAAATTATAATTTTTATCAATTTCGACTGGCAGGAAGTTTTCAATACTCAGTTCTCTTAACCAATATTCGCCATTTAAGGAGGACTGAGGTGATAAACTTGCTGAACGTAAAAACGTCATATTTTGCTATATTATTCCAAAGATTGCACTACTAAGTTAAAATCATTCCGATTAATAATGTATAACGCATTAGGGACAAATTAAGAATCAATATTAACCCTTCTGGTGGTTGGCTCGACGAAGTATCTCATCATTAGCAAACTTGACCAGATCTTGATGTACGAGATGTCTCGTCCATCAGTCGTATCTTGTCATTGGAATAAAACTCGCTAGATCTTCATCTCGCCATCACAAAAACCTCGGCAATATCTTGATGATAATCTCTTCATTGGCAAAATTGATCAGATCTTGGATGACGAGATATCTCGTCAAAACCTCTTGAAGGTTTAAAACAAAGATAAAATATCATGTGTTCTGTTTGCATTATAGTAGGAACCTTTGAATCAAAATATTATTCTTACTTATACTAAACATAAAAACACAAGAAACACTAATCATACTTATTGATAAACCTAACCTAATTATTGATTAATTGCGCAACCAATACAGATATAATATATAATGATTGTGCTGGGTTCTCTACTGTAGCTATTTGGTTGCGGTATTCAAGTCCTCCGTGTTGTCGGGTAACAAAAGATGATGATGAGTTTAGCCAGAATATTCGATTTGAAGGTGGTATAGTTTAACATCGTCCTTCTCACTGTAGACACTGGCTACTGATGAATGATAGATTTTACAGATTGAAATTTTTTGTTTACTTGCAGATTCCAAAACTCTTCCAAGGAGTTAAGGAACTCTTGTGTGAACATCTTGATATCACTAAAAGGAACGTCTTGCTGTTATGAAACGGATATAGATTTCGCAGTTATGTCAGTAAGCTCGTTACTTTTGATGCCTACGTGACTCGGGACAACAAAACAAACCCTTTCTTCTCAAGGTACATAGGGTGTTAGAAATATCTGGCACAAAAGGATGACAATTGGATGAACTACAACTGCCGTAAAACACTCATGCTGTCAATGCAAATGTAGAACTTACGGTGGGTAATAGAAGATAGCAGCTGAAGAGCACAATACATAGTCACCAATTTTACATTATATACGGAGCAGGAAGTACAAAGGCTGTAACTATATACAGTGTTAAGAAAACCTATTCTGAAGCCTACATACTCCCATTCTTCATACACATCCGTTAAAACTGGAAATATACATCATATGGATGTCTACTAGACGTCAGCAGTGTAAATGATACAGTTGGAATATAGATGGAGCAGTGTCAGGCTTAGAGTAAGGAGTGAAGGGGTTGATGTAACTAAGAGATGGAAAATCCCATGGTGGCAATCGAAAAATTTCAGTTTGTTTGGGCACGATATTACTAAGGTTTGAATCTCTGATGATGGACTTAGCGTGTTCATGTAAAGGTCTGATGCAAAGGGATGAATGTTGTAAAGTGGATTCAAACCTGGAGCAAGAGTCAGATGCTTCAAAGATTTCAGATGCCCTTTATCATGCGTGGAATATAAGATAGAAAGATGAGCTTTTTGTCGAATATTATTCCGAGAAATTTCATCTGGATGACAACAGAATTTGAGAATTGTTGATTGTGGGGTATGGTTGCAGATCTCGCTTCCTACAGAAATGGGCAAAGCAGCTCTTGCTTGAGTACAAAGTGTGACTGTTCTAGTCGTACCACTTGACATGTTGCTACCAGTGGTCTTAAATTGTCTTTTAAGGGCAATGAAGAGCATATTCGATCCGGATATCTACAAGTCATCCACGTATCACATTCCTTGAACGGATGGTTCAAGAGTATGAATATTGTTACTGAAATGGTGCATGAAAAGAGAGACTATTAAGATATTCCCCTGAGGGCACCCTCATCTTTAATGAAACGATCGGATAATTTTGTCCAAAGTGGATTCCAAAGTTTAGTGCTGTTAAAAGAGCTTGAATAAAAATAGAAAGATTTCCTTTGAAGACGAAATTGTGCCTACTTTGGTGAATACTGAATAGCAAGGTATGGTCACATGTCTTCTCTATGTCAAAAATGATGGAGACTGCACAAAAACATTGGTGTCTCCAGATGTATGATATTTTCCAAAATAAACCTTCTTCTTAGGAAGCCAGTCTGTTGTGTAGCGATACCAGTTGTATTATTATAAAATAAAAATGTTTAAATAAAAAATTTTGCAGTTGAAATATAGCTCTCACAAATCGTTCGTTGCTCCCGTTTGGGAAGAGAATATGAAGAAGAATCATAATTATGAAGGTAAAATTTAGGACAGCGACTCAACCGAATGATAACGAGGATTTTACTTCCGGTTATCCAAAACGTATTAGGTAGGCAGTTAACACATCTTTCTACAAAAATACTAACGCCCTCTACATATAAATTTGCAGAAAACCTCTCATATTCACTTTTTCTTTTCTCTATTGATTTCTATTTTCCAGATTTCTCATTGCATTCTGTAATCACTGAAAATCTGTGATTACTGAAAAATTTCATATGGGTGGAGAGCTCTACCGTGTACATGGAGTAGTATTGTGCAGCTCCATAGCTCAAATCAGGCTAATTTAAACACTGCGGCGAAATTGGAGAATGAATCGTTTTGTGATTGATTTTATATTGTTTATACCCATTTATTGCTATTCCTTAATATATAAATAATGTGGATTTCTGTGCCAAGCATGTTACTTAAAATAAATACGTATACAAGATGTTTTAAAATAAGTTTCGATGAAAAAGTATAATTGGAAAGGAATGCGTTTTATTTCCATGATCGTATTAATATTCAATGTCATGCCATTTATGAACGTCCCGCATTATGATATTTATGGTGTTTTCAAACCGCCAACCTATAGTCTGCTTAGAAGTGAAATACACTAAGTCACAAATTTTTAGATACGAATCTTAGTTTTTCAATGCGGTAATCTAGAATGTGACAATCTCTAGAATGGTAAACACCACAGAGTCATTTCAGTTTTGAATTGAGGGATACATTTTTCTTGACGAACACAAATAGCGAGTTAAGCTTGTAAGTAATACTTGTTTGTCTTTGTTTTCTCAGAACAATGTTTCTCGATTTAGCGTGCTTCAATTTTGATATATTGTGTTATGAACTCGCATTACAAGCGCTTAGTAAATTTCAAAACAATTGTCTGTAAAAGTATGGTTAGAATTTCATACCTTTTAAAACTAACAGGCTCTAAAAGCATCATTCAAATAAATATTTTTAAGTATGATTTCAGATTAATATGGAATTTCCTAGTCTTTTTACAATGTGGTTTGAAAAATCGTAAATTTAAATTCTATAATCATCTACTGTAAAGAACACTTCCGCAGTTACATATTTCAAATATGTTCAGCCTTTCCAAACCAGATATCTAACAAACAATCCCTTAGGCCTCACATCAGAAATTGGTTTGAAGATTTTCTACCAATGTATAGGATAATAGATTTCTTTAAAAGTAGGCAGCAGCTATATGTATAATATTTTACACTTTACGAATTTAGTTCACACACACACACACACACACACATATATATATATATATATATATATATATATATATATATATATATATATATATATATATATATATATATATATATATATATATATATAAGCTATTCTTTTGTAGATCGTGATGCTAGATAATATGATATGGCATAAATTTGTAAATTTATCGTCATATCATTCGTGTCTGTCTCAAGTACAGGATCATTGTAATTAAAGTAGGCAGCTGGCCTATTCAGATCATTTCATAGCACTAATTAATAAGTTGATCAGAGCAAACGAGCTTAAATTTATCCTATATAAGACCCTATATCCTAAGAATAGAACAATACATGAACTATTTTAGAGTTTTATGTTTATATTTCGGATTATTTTAGACATTATTTAGAAATTTATATATAATTGATCCAAAAATAATTCAAAACAGTCCTTGGGGGACGCAGTACAGCAAAGTACACGACAAAACACAATACAAATAATTTATTCGTTCCAAATAGGACAGGCCTACAGAACAGACTGATTTGCAATTCAATTAATATTGCTGAATATGTTACTGATCACGCAGGTGTCAAATTTGAAAGTTATATTAGTTACAATATTTTGAAGATAAACTATTTCATGAAATGAACTCAAACCAGAAATAATATGGAATCAGATCCACAACATGTGGTGGTCCGGAAAAATCAAACGATCGGTTCATCACCTGGAGATGGGTGAAATGTTGAAGTGAAAAATACTGTACGTTGCATTCAATATGTGGAGGCGCAACATCCAACATTAATGTTTCTTATACAAGGCATTGTTCCTGCTGGCTTACAGTGGACTCATTTCATTTGTAACTTTCGAAAACGAAGAAATAAAAGCATCACTACAAGAAATCGTAGCTTGTCGTGGAAAATCCGAGCGGGAAATGACGGCTTACGCCACAGAAACGATGCTATCTAATGACCTAAACAGCGCCATCTGCCACCTAAACGCTGCATTTGCGGAAGCACATTCTTTCGCAAAAATGTTTATTTTAGGCCCCTCTACCACCCTTAACAATTTGGTCAGATATTTTTGAAACAACTCGTATAAAGGTCAAAACTTCAATCCCCGCTCGGATTTTCAACGATATCCATCGCTACACCAATTCAGAGTTTTCCATTGTAAATCCAAGCGGGAAACGACCCATTACACCACTGAAGCAATGTTACCGACTGGCCAAAACAGCGCCCTCTACCACCTAAACACAGCATTTCGGAACATACATTCTTTTTTTAACTGTTTAATTTGAGCCCTTCACAATTTGGCCACATATTTTTGGAAAACCCTATCCATATCCTAAATTTCTGACCAAATTTCAAATTTTTTTCACATCCAGATTATACAATCTGAAAAAGCGTTTATGAAATAACTATACGTAGAACTCAAAAGGATCTCTTAGATCCTGGATGCTTAGATTCTTAAAACAAAAACTAATATTAAACTTTAGTAATTACAGAATTCACTTGATTGCAGAATGATTATCGAAAACCTATATTACAAAACTCCAGAATCAATAAGCACTCTACATTTTTTTCCCATAATCACTCATGTATTAATCAAAAGTATAATATAATGAATAAAGATAGTAGAAAGTTACAGTAGAGAAACGTATAACAAGCTTATATCCATCCAACCCGATCTCGTCAATCTCGAAATCGACTGTAAAAAGAATGGAAAGAGGTCGGAAAAATACTTTCGAAAATGTTTGGTTTTCCAGGTCAACTCGGAAATATTTTCTAAATTAAATGATACCCCCAAACGAATCGAACCGCCGGCTGCTGTGCGGCAAAGTGCTCCAAGTCCACTTTTCATCGTAAATTGCAAAAGTACAATCGATAAACTATTACGACGCGATATAATCCAATCAGGATAAAATAGCGTTTCCAACCTAGATGTAATAATACCTGAGGTACTTGAAAACGGAGAATTTGTGTGAGTTGGGAAAACTCTGATCGTTTAAAGCTAATTAAAATAATTGTTTGGAGTTTACGAGGTGTTCTCTCCTCCCCTAGAACTTCTGTTCTTTTTTCACTTATGGAATGACTTTGGTGTCACGTAGAAGTTGGACGAAGTTCCATCAAGATCTCGTTACCGAAGAAAGAATGCATATTGTTGCGATTGAACTCAGTCGGAAGAAGGCTTGTATTTATAATCGAGGACATAGAAAGTCTTTTTTTTTTAACTCACCAACTAATGAAGATTAATTTTAATTTCGCTCAGTATTTGTTGGTTCGCTATTTCAATATGAATCATTGCTTTTTAAGTTCAAGTTAGTTTTCTTGTCATTTTTCGTAATTCGGCTTCTACTTTGAAGTAAGGTTGCGCAGATGGTCTGTTTAAATGAGATTTAAGAAAAGAGCTAATTAACCTTCTGGGAGTCCCGAGATTTGCAAGTAGTGTACTGTTGCTTTTACCCACAACGCAAATAAATGTCTAAATACCTATTGGCTGAAAGAAACCTATGGAAAGATTATATTGATTAAGAAGGATAAAGCTGTCTAGAAATTATGAAGGGAAGACTTCATACCTTATATATGTTACCGTGAAAGACCGAAATTAGAGAATGTCAATATTCTCCGGTGAATGTCGACACACACACATACCAAATACGTCGGTGAAAGACCGAATATTTGGTTATACATTCAGACAATCGCCGGTGTATGTCGACAAGCACAGGTAAGCTCTGGTGGGGGTCGAAACGAGAAGCCGAGAAGGCGGAGAGGCCACAGCCAGAGAGGCCTCTCCGCGTTCAGTTTAAGTTATTGCAATAAATAAGATTGTATAACGTTAATCACATAATTTACGGGTAAGTTTATTATTGGTATTATTTTCTTTTCTCATTTCGAATTACTGTTCGTTTTAGGTTCAACAGTTTATTTACATGTGCTGTTATTTAAGCTTTCTCCTATTTTGATATATCATAATATGTTTTAATAATAAAGTATGATTTTAAAAGTTGCACTTTTGTCTTAACGTAACAAAAATATTTTTATTCAACATTCACCATCAGTGCATGCTGAATGTCGACATTTGCCGGTGTAAGTGAGAAATAATGATATTTAGCAAATATTTCGGACATACACCAAGCGACTATGTGAATGCTGACATTCACCGGAGAATATCGACATTTGCCAGATATCGGTCTTTCACAGTAACATATACATATTCACTACGAAAATAATAGTTTTCCTTGTATTAAAATAGTTGTTGTTACAAGCAATAAAAAGCATTCCTTTATTTTTCATTATGAATCCTTTAATGTTATAGATTAGTATTAAATTGCATCTTAGAATTTAGGAAATAACTTCGATTAATAAAGTATATTTTAATTATATCTCCAGGTTCAGGTACAAGTGTTCCTAAACATCGTTATTTGTTGTTGAAATATGTCACAAAATGGGGTAGAATAATGTGGATCTGACTAGAAGGCAGTCGACCTTTGGTTAGTCGATTTTTTAAAGGTGTGAAGGATCATTTTAGAAGGTTGTCAAAAGTAGAAGAATGGATAGTGATCAACGTGGATGGATATCTCCCAACTCTCAATCAATGCTATTGCTTTCAGCACTAAGAATCATTATCTATAAACTGAAATGTTGAAATGCTCTTTTTACATTCCAACCTATCACTTAATTTAAAGAATTTATGCTCTTTCAAAATCGCTTGACTAAATTGCCAACTAGACAGAGTCTGGCGACATTCTTTTCAAATGCCTTAGCTGTTTACTTGGATGAAACATGGTTAATTTGTATAACAGGGATTCAAATGCTTTATCCAGAAACGAACTTTTATATTTCTGGAAAATTCGATTTTCATAATGTAGATTTTTAAAATAAGCATTGATGTTAATAAGAATTTGCTTAGCCATAAAATAAATCTAGATTGTTGTATCAAATGTTATTTCGTCACAAAATGAATCCCTTATTTTCACAAAAAAAATCTAAAATTATTTACTAAGACACTTAGAAATGCCCACCTGGTGAAATGATAAAGGTGCCGCTCTTAAGTACCTGGTAAACTTAAGCGCTTTTTTCCGAGTTTCAATTTCATATGTAGCGTAGTCGGATAGGTTGCATTGAAGTTTTCTGTTTGTTCAAGTCAAAGACGTGAAAATATAAGTAGACTGAGCATTACTATTGGAAGGATCTTTAAAACGTGTGATCAAAATGTTGACTAGTGACTTATCTGCTACAAATTTACTTGGTTGGCCTATTTTGCTTTCTATCGCCTAGTTTGGTGACTTTACAATTTATGACAGGGTAGATGCGTGAATGCAATTTTCTTTAAAGTGGCAACAAAAATGGTGAAATCACCAGAGTCTACTACTAGTATGTCGGGCGTACCAAACAGATGATGAATGAATGGATGATAGTCTTCTCCCGTCCCCGGACCAATCAGATGATGAATTTCTTTTCATTCCGGCAGACGTAAGTCGTCTAAGCGTCACGTTACCACTGGTTTCGATTACACGATTCTGGGCACATTAAAAGGTTGCCATTACTCTTTCTACTTTTGTATTTGCCTTATGGTTAAAGCAGACACGAATATGCGGGACAGCTTCCCAAAGCCCTCAAAAAACACATTCACCTTTCCAGTTTGTGGTGTCTGCGATCAAACAGGTGCGGGGCCCATTTCCATCAATCTCGGATGAGTCCCACAAAATATTAAAAGGAAAAATAATTATTTATGTGACTCTTTATATGAAATGAAATTAATTGTGTAGTGAGCACTAAAAAACCTTTTAAGTAAAAATAATCGTTTGTGTTGTTTACTAATTAAGGGATAAATTATTTAATAATAAATGCGTCTTCTCTCAATGTTATTCATGACGGTGTCCTTCGGAGTATATGTGGAAATCGGTTTATGGTCGGTCCTGCCTCCCATGCCACGCCAGGCTATCACTGAGACTGCCAAGTTCTTGCTAACAATTGCTTGGAGGGTTATACATTTATAAGCGTATTTGAAAAACAAACATTTACATATAAAATTCATTTATCGCAATTTGCCATAAAAACTGCAAAATTCCAATTTAATAGTTTTTATCCTTATCCTTAGTTCTGTAATAATAATTTTTCGGTGCTTTATTTTAATGAATATAATGATGAGCAAAAATTACTAAAATACAAATTGCGTACTCATTTAATATTTTAAAGTTAACCCATATATTCTCATCTCAGAGCTTAGACCTAGAGTACTTCACCAAAAGCTACATTCCAGGAATGCTAAAAACAAGTTTTCAGGTCTTAAAAGGTCGTTCACTTTCTTTAGTGAGGTAGTCTTGGTCTCAAGAATAGTAGTTGAATAGAGTTTCTTACCCCTTAGAGGATATAAAACGGTGCTGATTTCTTCAATGCAATCGATGGATACCACTTTCGAGATAAGATTTGATTTACTGTAATTGTGCTTCGATTTGTTCCGATACACCAGGAACGGTAATAAGGTAAAAATAAATCCGGAAACAACGAAACCCAGACTGGTCCAAAACTCGCTAAAAGAAAAGACTCGAAAGTTTACTTCTACATTTATTTTTTAAGTCGAGAAAAATCCCCTCGGGAAAAATTTTAACCTAAATATTTTTAGAGTGGTAATCGGACTTTTATGCATATTTTTTAGTGCTCGGTTTTGTTTTCTAATTTTTAGTGATACCGTTTATTAACTATGACATAAATATAACAATAGATGGTATAAAATCGTTGGATTCGAGGTTAGTGAAAGTCGTCTTATCAAGTTAATTCATTGATTTTGATGTCTTGCATTGAGTTTATTTTCTCAACCACGCTTAAATAATTTTATAATCAATTATGCAATGTCATTTCCATCTATGCTAGACATTTTCTAAAAAAGCTAAATGCAGGTGGCGGTAGTGTTTCCGTGGCGGAACCCCTTTCCTCTACGTAATTCAACCATGAAATCACAATGCTCGTTTTTAGAATGCGATCTCAGCATTACGACAGTAAGAATTCCAAAAAATTAATTCCGAATGGGTGTATAATAATCGATTGATCAACACTAATTAAAATCAAAAGAACCTTCGCCTAAATGGTGATAAACACGGGAAGATTACGAGTTCGACACCTGAGCATGTTGTTGAATGGGGTCGTTTTGTAAACGACAGATCTATTGGCCTTTCTCCAGTCAGCTATTGGCTAAGGGAATAATTTTCTTGGCGTTGACGTAATCACCGAATCGTCTATATGGAATGCAAATATTATATTGCTGAAAGAATTCTTACTTACATATCGTCGGTACCACGCCAAGACAATCTGAAAAATTGTTGTTTTCATAAAAACCTGTTTGTAAAAGGAAAAATAGTATCATCGTGAAAATTTAGGATCAATTTAGGTTTGGGGAAAATAAATTTATGCTCGTGCTTCTGCCATAGTGTAAAACAACGAATCAAATAATAATAGTCAATATTCTAAAAGCTCTAAAGGAGGACAAATGAAGGGAATAAAAACAAGATGGTAAATCTATATATATATATATGGATGTGTGTATGTATGTTTTCTATACAAATCTAAACCGTTTGACCAATCCACACCAAATTTGGTACACTCATATTATGCACACTGCAAGTAACGTAGGCTACATATTATTCCCCGTTCTCATTAACCTAGGTGTGTAGAGGGCTTAAAAACAATTCGAAATTGCCTTAGGAATAACATTGAGCATAAAACGATTGCGGTACGCAGCTAAGTTTGTTTTGCAGCTATTGATTGAAAATCAAATTTTCCAATAAAATTGTTTTACCAGTATTGCTCGAAAAATAATTTTTTTTCGAAATATTATATTTAAACAATTTAAAATTCTAATTATATTTGAACTGATTTGTTATTTCTTTCCATAATATAAATAATTAATGAATATATTATTGATGAAAAATGGATATTGAAAATTAATTTTACATAACTTACATTTTGTAATGGATCACGAAAAACCCAAACGTAAAACTCATTGATCATAAAACCTTAATTTTGCAATTCGGTATCTGGAAATGCCAGGATTAATGTCTATTTTATAAATTAGATTTAGAATTCCGTGTTTGTGTATTCGATTTAAGACTGCGAAATGTTTCGGTCATATTTGAGCATTTCTAAGTTTGATAAATTGGTGTTCTATTTTTAATTAAATAAATCATTATTGTCTATCAATATTTTTCGAACGTCTTTTTCGAATTCCTCTATTTCAGAATGTATTCAGAAAGTCGAAATTCGACACGCTTGCTGATATCTTTCGTTTTTCAAAATTCTGCGTTTTTCAATGACCAGAATTTCATTTCTGTTTGTGTTTATGTGTTCCAGTATTTATTATATTACAGATATATTATTTAGTACTTAAATTTTAATGAATCGTTTGATTTTATGCAAAATATGACTAGACGTGGGAAATTTCTTGGTGATATATGTATATTTCGACCAACTTTTCTTGAGCCTGGTTAAATACGTTATGATCTGTAGAATTCTGTTTCATAAAAATAAATGGAAACTTTTTCAAGTAAGGTGTGTAACTTCTTATTTTAAAATGACCGATAAAGTTAAAATAAAGTTATTCTAAAATAAGATAGTTACGTTAAATCAAAACGTATAGAAATACATTATACTTCACAGATATTTCTACATTTTGACAGACTTTCATTGCAAGACGATTAAAATAAGTTAAATTTACATTTGTTTTTCATGTTTCATGAGCACTATTGAAAGCTGCACTCCATAGTCAAATAACTACATCTGTATTCTAAATAGGTACGGGGATTCCATATGGAAACTGAAACTCTCAATTGAAGAATGTACCATAAGGATTCGATTTGAAACTTAATTTTTGTCGGAGTAAAGCGAATTTTAAATACGACTGCAGACCTTCGAATATCACAGCAAGGAAGTATTTAAATTAGGACTGCTGAAAAATAGAAATTTTTGTCTTTGTGACAGATGGTCGATGTTGCTTACTTAAAGTTGAAACTGTTCGTATGCAACTTAGGTACCTGTAAAACATTCGTTGAATGCAGTGATTTTGTAAAAATCTCTCCTTCTCTCTCTCTCTCGATTGCTTTTGCTTTGTCTACATTGATGACATTTAGTTTTAAAACAAGCTCCATTATTTCACGCGCCGCTGAATAGAATTTTTTAGAAAAAAGTGTTTACTTCAAAATAAATTAACCACAAATGCCGCAACAATTTAATTTGCCATCCTCTCACAATGATGATTAAATTCAAAAACATCAAATCGGTGGTGCAAGATTGTCACAAATAATAAATATTGATAGAAAAATTGAGTGCACGACTACGCTGGAAGTTCGTCATTTTTACTGAAAATTAACTTCATTCAGGGGCATTCGTAATCACTCCAAATCTCAAAATCGACTTCTGTAGTATATCTTAGAAAAACTTTTGTAGTTTTTCTAAGATGTACTACAGAAGTCGATTTTGTACTACAGAAGTCGAAAAACTTTTGTAGTTTTTCTAAGATGTACTACAGAAGTCGATTTTGTACTACAGAAGTCGAAAAACTTTTGTAGTTTTTCTAAAAGTAAGAGTGTGGTGAATATGAAATGGATTATATGGATGGATGTATCATGTATACATATTTGTGTCCGAAGTAAATTGTAGAAGCTATCAAAAAGTTAAAACGATGTTAAAAATATTTTCTGTATACTTAAATGATGCCTGCATTTTTTATCAAACAGAATCAATATTTACCAATTCAACCCGAGCAACGCCGGGTAATTCTGTGGGTCTTATAATAAATTATGGTTATTTCGTTGATATAAGTAGTCTACCATCATCTCTTCCTCCAATGTAGCTTCATACCTGTTTCATCATCTGGTTTTTTACTTTCTTTATATCATCATCCTGGTTTTATATTTCTTTATGGGACTTTTAAACTATTACACTATTGACTACCAGTTTGGATATTTTTACATTTTACTTCATCATTCATGTCGGGGTAGCTGTTCCTTGGTGAGCTAACAACCTGCGATTTATAGACGGAGCAGGTTCGATTCCTCCCTGGGAGCGTCTCTTCTCTTCAGTAAATCGTTCCTGGTATGTGTATTTCCATTTACCTAACTTTTTTCTGACCAAGTTTGCCCTTGCAAGTTTGACCGAGTATTATCCTTGCATCATAAAGATCCAACCAACCATCGAAAAACATGTCTAAAAATGCATTTAGGTCGAAACATCGAAAACTGCAGATTCGTGTTCCGACGCTAAGTCAAGCATTGTCGATATATTTATTACCGAATCACAGAAGCATCAACAGATTAGCTTGAAATTTCTCATGCAGGTATGGAAAGGTTTCGATCAACATGTAGGCTACGAAACATTCCGAATTTCATTGCTCTTAATTATTTTCCTTTTTGAGATATGCTTTGAGCAATTCTGTTGAAAATAGCTCTGCACAAATACAGAACGTAGACTGCCTTTAATAATCCATATAAGTGAAATAAAGTATATGTCTGATATCCATGTGGGAAATACACAAATATACGCATAATATAAATAGCGGTTTAGTATGAAATGAAATGTCACTTAAGACATTCGATATTTCTCTACAATTTTCAATTTTTTATATAGTACATTAATAAATAGACGTATCTGACGTATACATTTTTCTGGTTTAGGCGGTGAAGAAAACACTTTTATATTTTCATTAGATTGATTTCAAGGGAACATTTTTTAAGTGTAAGAAATGCTTTTTAATAAGTATTTTCATTTTAAATAAGTCATTTAAGAATGCTTTAAACAGTATCTGCAACATGATAGAAAATTAATTAGCACATTATTTTTTCATCAGCTTCATTTAATTAGTAAGCGAAATTAAATCATGAAATGAAAAGTAGATCGATTTGTTGCCATGGTTACTTCATCCCTTATCGTGGGTTTATTTATTTTTTCTTTTGTTTTTTATATTTGTCAGTGTGAAAGAAACATGCATTAATGCAAATAAAAATACAAATTTCATAAAAAGTTGAGAACAGGTGAATTAATAACCAAAATGCGTCATATTTAGTACTATGCTTGATCCCTGTGATACGTATTTTTTCACTGTGGCGAAAAAAAATGTAATCAAATTTTTGAAGCGGTTAAATTATTATATGAATAAATTAAAGCTTAAATTCGTATGAGACATCAATTCCATAAGTACTCAGTATGGTATTTACTTTTCTACTTTCTAAGCACTGTTGTAAATTTTCTTTCCCTTGACTTTTGTGTGATAAATATGAAGGCTCACATAACTTTTACCTATAAACAGTTGCTTACTAACTATAATGTAAATTATTAATTGATAAATTTAAATGTATTTAAATTTATTCTTAACGATTATGGATTTAATTATGGAACAGGATTGTGTTAAAATATTTCTACAAGAAAACTCTCAAATATTCAAAAGAGATTTTTAGTATGATAAAGTTTTTTACCTCATTGTATTAACTCTAATGAGAAACTGTTATAATTCTATTATAGTACACAAATCTCGTATTCCAAGAAAAACAAATCTTAGTGAATTCACACATGATTATGAAGTAGCCTTGAGAAATTTCGACTTTTTTAAACAGAGATAAACCATACATTCAAAATTTTACTAAAATAATGGTTCATTGATTTATTTTCTGGATGATGTGAGTGGATATAAATTATCACAGTTTTTCCTGCACATCGTACTCCTAGAAGAATACTACTAAATCGAAAAAAAATGCAAATTTTTAATAAAGAAGAAAATCCAAATTCAAATTACATTGCGCCGTATATTAAAGTAGACATTGCAATTCAGAAGTGCGATATTTGGGTATTACAGATCAAGATTTGTGACAACCCTTTACCCAGATATATATCCTTACATACTAGTGAGATTAATTCAAAATGTCCGGGTTTTTTTCAGTGGCGATATTTCTTCTACAGTAATATACCTCAAACACTGTAAAATAAAATTACAAAAGCCGCTTCGAAGTAAAACATCACCAATTGTGACCCTACCCATTTAAATAGAAGTATGTCGGAAAAGTTTTTGATAAAACTTTAATGTTTGTGAAGAAAGAAATCATGTATAAATTAAACATACGTATTGCCGGTATAGAAGGTTGGAGACATTGATGTGATTTTGAAATTTGTCTCTACTATTATAAAAGGAAGTGTTTGTGTGTGTGCGGTGTCCAGACGAATCTATAGAACTTACAGCCATAAAATTTGGCACACTAGTAGTCCTAAAGGTGGCTGAATGTCCTTCGAAGCCGAATTTCAAAATGTAATTTGGAAAAATTTTTATTTATTATTTTGTGTTGCTCGCGTAGCCCCTCCTCCACTACGAGGTATCTGCGCAGACCGATCTGACAAAGGTACTTATCGCGCATGCTAACTTCTATTAATGTTTTAAAACTGCGGATCATACAACGTATTCAAAGCGCACTTGATTAACTTTGTTAATTTTTTGTATTGCTTTTTGTTTTTGTTTGGGTATTTTTCGCAAGTAGTATAATGTTTGTGTTAATAAATTACATGAAATGAAGTAACAGTGTTTATTAATGTTTAATTTGGTATTTTTATTCCAGGTAAGTAACTACATTATTTGAGTTTAGCGTTACATTTGAAGATGCCACAGTCTCCCAGAAAAAAGGAAACGTCTTCGAACAAAACAGCGAGAGAACAGAGAAAGAAATCAAAGAAGATAAGCTGAATCCACCCCAGAAAGAGAAACAAGACTACAGTAAGTTAGAACCGGAAGAAGTGCTGCTCGAATGCGCATCTGTAGATAATGCAGCTTTTAATTACGACCCAGGGTCAAGTTTATCACCGCATCGGGAGTCTACATCCTCTACCAAACGAAGAGCCTAAATTTCTGCAAATATAATTGAAGAAATATATAGAAATGGCACCATCAAGAGAATTCCCGATATGCACAAGTCCTACGATGCGCTACAGTTTCCATTCATGTTTTGTCAGGGGGAGGAATGATATGTTTTTGAACTGCGACAAACAAACCCAACTACAGGAATGCCGCAAACTAAGAAGATTTCTGCTATGCAATTCCACGCCCACAGGATGATGATACGCTATTCAAACTTCGACATTTTACTGAGAATCAAAGACCTGTTCCATTAATTTACCGTTGACACCTAAGCCAAGATTTAATCGGAAAGGCTGTTGTACATACGACTAAATTAGAGGACACTGAGAGTGGAACAGTATGCACATTTGAGGGATGCGGTCATGAACGATCGAAATGTTTCAGACATTGGCCAGTTGATCATCTTGCCTTCCAGCTTTACTGGGGGTCCCAGGTATATGCACTAGCGTACACAAGATGCCATGACCTACGTGAGAAACTATGGTAGACCGGACCTCTTCATCAACTTAACATGCAATCCAAACTGGACAGAGATTCAGCAAGAACTATTTGTTGCGCAAAAACCACAGGATCGTCATGATTTGTTGGCAAGAGTCTTTCATCAAAAGCAAAAACACTCATGAATCTCATCACAAAGGCAAAGATTTTTGGAGAAGTTAAGTGTCATATGTACACGATAGAGTGGCAGAAGCAAGGACTTTCTCATGCCCACATTCTGATTTGGCTCAAAGATTCATTACATGTTTACAGAGTGGATGACTTTATCAGTGCAGAAATACGTAATCCACAAGAAGACTCACAACTTTTTTGGAATTGTAACGAATCAGATAGTGCATGACCCTTGCGGATGCATAAATCCACTCTCTCCATGAATGATGGAATTTGCACAAAGCGATTCCCACGCCGTTTTTCGAAAGAGACGCAAACAGGACAAGACGGATATCCACTTTATCGTCGTAGATCATCACAAGACGGGGTATTTACTGCAAACATCAATTTTCGAGGATCAGAAGTGTCTGTGGACAATACGTGGATTGTTCTGTATTGCCCTCTATTAACAAAAATTTTCAATGAGCATATCAACGTAGAGTATCGCAATTCTGTAAAGTCTACAAAGTACGTCTGTAAGTATGTTAACAAAAGATCCGACATGGCTGTGTTTGAATTGACCAGCGGAGAAAATGACCTTAATTAAATTCATCACTATCAAATAGGAAGATATATCAGCAGCAACGAAGCAGTATGGAAAATACTAAATTTCCCAATTAATGAGTGCCACCCCACAGTCATTCATCTAAACGTCCACCTTGAGAATGGCCAGAGATTCTATTTCACGATAGAAAATGCTGCTCAACGTGTCCAAGCACCTCAGGAAACAACACTGACATCTTTCTTCAGACTTTGCACCCAAGATGAGTTTGCACGCACCCTATTGTACAACCAAGTACCAAAGTATTACATTTGGAACAACGGAAACTAGACATGGAACCGTCGAAAAGAAGGACAAGTTGTACCAGAACAAGCAGGAGTAAGGGCCAGTGATGCACTAGACTGTGTACACCATCCATCCGACCAACTTCAAATGCTTTCACCTGCTAATCTTGATGCATGAAGTACGAGACCCGATATCGTTTATAGATTTGAGAACATTTGAAGGAAGTGTATGCGGAACTTACAAAGAGGCTTGCCAGCTTAGAGGACTTCTGGAGAACGATGAACATTGGAACAAAGCATTGGAAGAAGCAGCTGCATCTCTATCACCAAAGATTTTACGTAATTTGTTTGCTGTTATGCTACAAACATACTCGATGCCTTCTCCCGATCAGTTATGGATGAACCATAAGGAGAACCTGTTTGAAGACATAATGCACCAAGCACACGTACAGCAGCAGGATATGGATCAGGACTACAGTGATATCTTCAACATAGCTCTTATCTACATTGATGATAAGATTATATTGTTGGACCTAAAGGGCTTTGGACTACCTCAACCCAATCGCAACTGCGATTCAGTCCTACAGGGTGAAGAACGTATGGAAAGAAACTATGTTTGTACTCGCAACATACATAGAGGAGAATGAGCCAAAAATGGTCCAAGATCAAAAGGAAGCATTTGCCAATATTGCAAGAGCAGTTTTTGATAGGCGATGAAGCATATTCTTTTTAGATACACCTGGCGGTACAGGGAAGACTTTTCTCATCAATCTTCTTTTGGCTAAAGTGCGACAGAGAAACGAGATTGCCATGGCTGTTGCTTCATCAGGCATTGCCGCAACTCTATTGATAGGAGGGAGGACAACTCACTCGGCTTTCAAATTACCCTTAAATCTGGCAAACGCGGAGACTCCTACATGTAACATTTCAAGAAATTCTGGAAAGGAAAAGGTTCTACAGGATTGTAAGCTCATTGTCTGGGATGAATCTACTATGTCCCACAAAGCCGCATTCGAAGCACTTGATGTCACGTTGAAAGTCATAGACGTAACAATGGCAAAACGAGAGGCGTCACTATGGTGTTGGCTGTAGACTTTCGACAGACGCTTCCGGTTATTCCCCGTGGAACCAGGGCGGATGAAATGCAGGCCTGCTTAAAATCATCTTACATTTGAAATGGCATTCATAGACTTGGACTATCAACAAACATGCGAGTTCATGTCAACGGTGATCCCTCTGCCCTGCAATTTGCAGATAACTTACTTCAACTAGGAAATGGTGCCGTTACTCAGATAATCAAGATGGATGTATGGCAATACAAAGCATTGGAAGGATTGTGAAAACTCAAGGAGAGCTGAAGGAGGCGGTGTTTCCAAATTTGGTGCAGCACTTGACTGATCACGCATGGATGTGACAAAGAGCAATTCGTGCCCCAAGAAAAGAAAAGGTCGATGTCATCAATAAGCAACTTTTACAAGAATTACCCAGAAGTGCTCAAATTTGCAAATCTATCGACACTACATATGACACAGATGAGGCTATGAACTACAAAACAGAGTTTTCGAACACACTGGAGCCATCTGGAGTACCCTCGCACATATTAGAGCTGAAGATTGTGGCACCGATTATGCTACTCAGAAATCTGCTTCCACCTTCACTCTGCAATGGAACAAGACTATCAAAAAACTAATGCCTAATATTATTGAAGCCACCATCATGACTGGACATGCCGCAGGCGAAGACGTATTCATTCCTAGGATCCCGATCATCCCTTCGGATCTCCCATTCCAATTTAAACGCCTTCAGTTCCCTGTTTGTTTAAGCTTCGCCATGAGCATCAACGAGGCACAAAGGCAATTGCTGAAAGTTGTAGGACTCGATCTCATTAACCGTGTTTCTCTCATGGTCAACTGTATGTGGGTTGTTCAAGAGTTGGAAAATCCGCGAATCTTAATATCCTAGCCCCAAATGGAAGAACATTGAACATAGTGTATCATGGAGCTCTCTAGGCAAGGATCAGTGAGGTGGAAGGAATGAGGCGACATGCCTGTGTCATGTCGGGTGGTGATGGGACTCATTCTTAAAATTATTGTTTTTTTTCTTTTTAATGTTTTCAGAATCAGTGAAGACATAACAAGAATGATGTCACGAGCAACGCCGTGCGGGTACTGCTAGAATACTAAAGAAGAATTGGCGCCTGTATGTCTGTCTGTCTATATTTCTTTCTGTCTGTTCTCTATACAAATCTACACCGTTTGACCAATCCACACTACATTTGGTACACTTATACTTTAGAATCCTGCGGGTTACGTAGGCTACATATTAACCCCGTTCTATTTGTCCTAGGTGTGCAGAAGGGGCTAAAAATAATTCGAAATCGCCATAGGAATAACATTGAATATAAAACGATTGCTGTACGCAGCTCAGTTTTTTTACCCGCGCGTATTGATAGAAAAACAACTTTTTCAATAAAATTCTTTTACCAGTATTGTTCGAAAAACAATTTTCCCCCAAACAGATTAAATTATAATGCTTATGTTTGAACTGACTTTTTATTTCTTCCCATGATATAAATAATTTATGAATATTCGATTGAGGAAAAAAAATATTTAAAATGCTTAATTTTACGTATCTTACATTTTGCAATGGCGCAAGAAAAGCACGAACGAAAATGTCATTGATCATAAAAGTGGTCTCAAATGTTCTCACGTTGGCATGGTGTGGAATTTGGAGAGTGGGGTGCCAGCTCAAGTGTGACCTCGTCATCTCACCGTGGCTCAAAATTTCGTGGTGCTGTCATCGGATCTTTCTCCTCGGGATTGATTTCGGATCGTCGCGAATAGCCGTTTGTGTTGCTACAGTGCGATGTTAATTAAATACCTACCTACATACATGAAAAGGGTAATTTTGCAATTCGCTATCTGGCAACGCTTTTTTATATAATTTTATTTAGAATTCTATATTCTGTATTTGAGTTGACAGCGAAATGTTGCGGTCATATTTGAGCATTTACAAGCGTCATAAATATGTGTTCCTTTTGTAAATAAATCATAGCCTTTACCAATATTGTACAAAAGTCTTTTGTCAAATTGTTCAATTTCAGAATAAATTCAAGAAGTTGAAATTCGATACGTTTGCACATGTCTTTCTTTTGTAAGAATTCTGCGCTCTTCAAGGATCGGAATTTCGTTTCTGTTTGTATTTATGTGATCCAGTATTTTACATACTGCCAATATATTATCTAAGAGTTGAATTTTAATGATTTATTTATTTCCTCTAAACTTCAAACATGAATAATTTCTTGACGGTATGTATATTACGACCAACTTTCCTTGAATACGTAATGGTTTGTAGAATTATGTTTAATAAAAATAAATAAAATATACAAAACAAAACCTTTTTAAGTAAGGTGAGTAACTTGTTATTTTAAAATGACCGGAATTTCGTTTCTGTTTGCATTTATGTTTTCCAGTATATTACATATTGGAGATATGTTATTTAGTATCTAAATTTTAATGAATTATTTATTTTCTGCAAAATATCACTAGACACTGATAATTTCTTGGGGCATATGTATATTTCGAAAAACTTTCTTGAAGTCTCTGGTTGAATACGTAATGGTTTGTAAAATGGGGTTTCATAAACATAAATAAAATATGCAAAACATTTTTAGTGCAGAATTTCTTATTTTAAAATGACCGGTAAAGTTTAAAAAAATCACTTTAAAATAAGATGGGCTAAGTTAAATTAAAACGGGTAGTCATACGATGTAGTTCAAATATATTTCAAAATTTGACATAAATTTTCATTACAAGATGTTTAAAATCAATTAAATTTAAATTTGTTTTTCATGTTTCATGGGTGTTATTGAAAATTGTACTCCATAGTCCACTAACTACATCTATCATTCTAAATAGGTACGTGATTTCCATTTGGAAACTTAATCTGAATTTTAAAAAGTACAATAAACGTTCGATTTAAAAAACTAAATGCCTGTTGGAGTAAAGAGGACATTAAATAAGACTTTGCTGATCTTGGAATACTATTACAATTCGGAATTTTGAAAATTTGAAATTTTTCGTCTTAAGTGACAGAAGGCCAAGGTTGTTTACTCTACAAATTGAAACTGTTCTTACGCAACTTAGATACATGTGAAACATTCGTTGAAAGCAGCGATTCTCTTAAAAAGCTGTAAAATCGATCTTCTGTTTTTTGAAAAATTGTAATCGATTGAGTTTGCTAAATCTACAATGATGACATTTATTTTTAAAATAAACTCCGTTATTCCACGTTCCATTCAACGGGGGGGGGGGGGGTATTTCAATTAACGTCACACTGGAGCAACACAACGGGCTATTGGCGACGGTCCGTGAACAATCCCGAAGAGACAGATCCAAGGACAACACCTCGTAATTTTGAACCACGGTCAGATGACGAGGCAACACCTGAGCTGGCACCCCACTCTCGAAACTTCCACACCACGCCAATGTGAGGACATTTGAGGCCACGACAGATTTAACGTGCACCAGCCCCCTTTGTACACGACGGTGTTTGGCTGGATTCGAACTCGCAGCCCTTCGGTTGCTAGTCCGTTACTCTTCCAACCGGGCCACCGCGGCCCTCCATTCAACGGAAGTTTCAAGAAAAAATGTGTTTGTTTCAAAATAAATTAATCACAAATGTCGTGACAATTTAATTTACCATGCTCTCATATTCATGATGAAATTCGAAAACATCGCATACCAGGTTCAAGAATGGAAAAAATAGGAAATGGAATTCATAGGAAAATTAAGTGCAATACTATGCGTCGAAAATTCGCCATTTTTACTGAAAATGAACGTATGGGGATATTCGTAATCACTCCAAAATTAAAATCGACTTCTGTAGTAGTCACCTTAGAAAAAAACTCTTGTAGTTTTCTTACAGCAGACGTGCGATGAATATGAAATGGATTATATCTATGGATATATCATGTATATATATTTTCGTCCGAAGTAAATTGTAGATGCTATGAACGATGTTAAAAAATTATTTTCCGTGCACTTAAATGATGCTTGCATTCTTTTATGGCGGAGAAGGGATTAGTCTGGTCACGTTTCAATCAACATTTAATTAATTCAATCCGAGCAGTGCTGGGTAATTCTGCTAGTCTAATATGTGAAACAGATCACATAAGAGCTATATAACAGGCTTCCTTATTTACTGTTTGAAATATTTTTAAAGCATTTTATCGAAGAGATTCTGTATTCTTATTAAAATAACTTATTCTTTGTAAATCTGTGTAATATAGATTAATTATTTGATTCTTCATTTACTTCAAATTGAACTAGAACAACTCTAATTTGTTTGAGTTGCATATAATTTTTAATATACAAATCCTTTTATTCTTTTGTTGTAAAGAATTACGACCAGCAATTTTTTAAATAAGCTACTGCGTGTAATTCCAGAACAGCATGTTTTTATGTTTTTGGCTTTCTAACCAAATACCATGCATAATTCATAAGATCCTGTTTATTTGCAGCACCGTTTGGTGCTGCAAATAAACAGGATCTTATGAAATCTTTTCTTTCCTATCCCGAACCATTTTGGTTATTTCTTGAGTTTCACAGCACCAAACAGAACAAGCCTATTTTTAAAGTAATTCTATCATTCGGTCCAGAACACACAAAAGTAATAATAAATTGGCAAACGTTCATGTTTTGGGGGTCATTTGGAGATTCGATCAAACGTTCAAATTGCTTTTCTCAAAAGACCTAAGATGTGACTTGGCATTATCTTATCATGAAACCCTCAATTACCGAATGAAAAGTGAAAGCAATACAATCAATGTCATTACTTTTTTCTAGGAATAGTCACGAATGTAGTTTAATCAAAATCAGTACAATCCGAAAATGGGTAGAGCAGATTGGAAACAATATCTTATTAACAATTATTTTTATTCGGAACTGAAAAATTGTAACTGCATTAGAATAGGTTATAAGCATAAGAATCTGACATGAAAAGTATCTTCGATTACTAAAAACATCGGGGGAAAGTTAAAATCATTTACAAGTATGCTTAGTGTACACGTTTTTCCTAAAGTGCACTACAGAGAATGGGTTGTCTTATTTGTGTGGTACTGTATATTCTGAAAGGAAGTTGGCAGAATATTTTATTAATTCGATGTATTTCGTTGGTTGAAAAGAGCAGAAACATTAACATGCAATTTTTCGGCGAGTCTAAAAGCTTATTTTCATAATACCCATATTGTAATCTCTGAAAAAATATGACTCATATTTTTTTATTTTTTAAATAAAGGCTTATAGTTAGTCTAAACATCTATACAGTAATATTCTTTTGGTCAGTTATCTCTGCTCCAAGCCGATTGTATCACTAATTAATAGTTCTATATCAATTTGACATTTTATATCAATAATTCACGAATGACGTGAACAAATCATCTTACTCTTTTATGTTCTATTATTTAATTAATCATGTTCTCAAAATGATCTATTTCTGTATATTTTTTATAACTAACTACAAAGGCACACCGTACTGGAGTTGCGAAATGAATTATCTACCCCCTTTGCGAACTGGACGAAACGATTAGAGACTAACTCAAGAATTCCCTAAAACTCCTGACAATACAATTGTAAATATTGTAGATAGGGTTGTTGAATCATTTTTTAACTTTAGAACTCTATTGCGTGGACTGCTCGCTGATTGATGACCGATAGGTTGGAGACAGGCGTAGGGCAAAAATAATTAAATGAATTAAGAGCACAAATATAGCAATTTGGTTCCTCGCATACTAGTTAGATGCGAGGAACCAAACCAGATCAAAAGAACGAATCAGATTCAATAAGCTGCCTGTATCAATTACTGCGTCAAAACGATGTGCCTGTGTCAAAACGATACGATCATTTTGACCAATAAATGCAGCTACTTTCATTAAACAAAATTGTCCTTGTATGTTTGAAGGAAGAGACGTTCAGAGGGACAAGCAAGAACTTTTCTTCCCTTTAAATCGAAAATGAAAATGTAAAATATATACGTCTTGTGTGTAATGCGTATATACGTCCAGTATATATGCATATATATATTATATTTATATCTATCTCGTTAGACAAATGTAATGCATTTTTATTACAGAGACCCCTCTCTTCAATCCTTCAATTGTTACCAACTCGTGGCTCCATCTAGAAGTTCAATTATGCATTATAAAATTTGATAGGAAAATTTATCCGAAAATTCCAAGTGGGATTGTAGTGTCTTTCCTTTGCTTATTTTCATTTAATATAAAGAAGATAATTTTTACAGCAATATTAAAGCTCATTAATTCTGTACTACGAACCTCAGAACGGTTTTAGATGACGTATCCGTATTTGTTTATATGGTGACACTCAAATAAAAGTGCATTTCAATGCTTGTACAAAATGACTTGTGAACATTTCTCTTCCTCTTTGCACGCTTTAAAATACTATAAAATAATTGTAATGCTGAATTCAGAAAAAAAACAGATTGCTTATAACAGTCAAAAAAGAGCTTTGCATTTTCCAGAGCCTTGTAGCACTGGTGCCATAGTAAGGGGCTAGAGGGCACTGGAATAACCCCAATAGAACACAAAAACAATTTAAATATGTGTGTAGGAAGACTAATGAAAGTTGCACGCAGTATTCTATTAGAGTCGGAGCTGCAGTAGATTTTTATTTAAAATCGAGAAAAGTGAATGCCATCGAAGAATTAAAGTAATTGTTAATTTCTGAAAAACAAAAAGCAGGTTTGGCTCAAAATATTAAGACCCAGAAAATCTGAAAGAATCAGAGAAATGGTTGACGCCAGTCGTGTTTGCTAGAGAAGTCGATAATCACACTAGCGCATTACCCGCGGAAATCTCAGAGTCAAGCAGCCATAAAAGTAATAAGCATAAAGCATACAGGCAAAGAAATCGATAAAAATCTCCACCAAAATTAAATTTGCATCAAACAGGAGGTCGCGAAAATAACGAAAGGTGTTTTGAGCTAAAACCAATAAAATACGAAGGTTGTTTCATTTGCTCTTCGAAATTCCATAAAAAGAAAGATTGCCCAGAATATAAGAACTTATTTGCAAATCACAATTTAAAAAGAAATAATTTTGAATCACAGAGTAAATCAAGCTGTGTCGGATTCAAAGATAGCTGTGCGTCCGTATCCAACATAAAGATGGATAATGGGACTGAAGAAATTTTAAAACAATGATTGTGTCATGCCTCCTCACTCGCTGCTCTACATATAGCAATTCCCTTTGAGTTACACGCTGACGCGACAAATCATAGACAAACAGGACCATTTTAAACCGATTGGGTTCTCAAGTCAAAAATAATCGAACACTCAGTGGAATTGTGACACAATCGAGAAAGAGACCTACGGAATTGCTAATGCTAAAATCCAGATTGGAGACGGAGAGGAAAAAGGGCCAACAATGAATTTTATATTCTACTCTGATTAGCAACAAGAAATATTAAATGTTTTTATTATTCATGATTGAACTGGCTATTAATATAAACTCGCAGTTGAAAGCTTTGGAATTAGAATTAATGTTGAAATGTATATCTTGTAAAATAAGCTTTGCAGGCATATTTAATGCTTTGGAGGGAGGAATGTGAGATTTACATCACTTGCGTTCCATTGTATGGAGGTGATTTCATATGAAGATGAAGACTGGTAAAATGAAATCTAATAGATGAAAATATAAATTAATCGAAATTCAATATACATAAAAGGCTGGCAAATCTACCAGTTGGTGACCTCATTTAAAGGTCACAAAATAAATTGAGGGATTGTAGTTTCTTCTAAGTTTAGAACAGATATCCAGAGTGGAAGGTGCAATGACCTTTGTCTGTATAAATAGTTCACTGTTTATGACATATATGCCAAGACTGCGTTCCTGTCTGTGTTCACCACAGTAAAATAAGTGCACCGCTCGACCAGATCTGTTACACTCTCATTTTATAACTGGTATCAAAGATTAGTTATTTCATTTTCAACACTTAAAATACAAAATAAAACAGAAATTATGAATTCCAATTAAATATACATTATTTCAGTCAGATTTGTATCGATTTTTTAAAATTCCGCATTAATTTAACTAAATTAATATAATTGATATTTTTGTTGATAGCGAATACATTTTTCTAAAGTTTTATTAAATTAGATTTAATCAATGAAAATTTATGAATATGAAATTTGAAAAAGTTATTGGAAACAAAAAAAAATGTAATAAAAATATATTTTAATAGGATCATGAGACAGCGAAGTCAGACAGGATGATTAAAAGTAAACAAAAATCTAGAAATGAGTTAAACACTTCAGTAAATTTCATATAAATTGAATAGATGGCGCCACGAAATTATCTTCCTCTTTTAAATGTTTACAACAGTCTCTAAAAGGTAAGGGTTGTTTGCATGTACACAGGTGCTTGAATGTAAAAGGATGAAATATTTTTCATTCTTGCTCGTAGAATATTACTCAAAATACAAACTGAATGAAATCCAATGTTTAATTTTTCACATTTTAATTGTGTTCCATAAAACTCTTTTAAAATACTACTTTTATAAAATATCAGCATATTTACGTTTTCAAAAAAATGGAGAAGAATAGTTCAACACATTTTTGGTTTTATTTTTGCGCAGTGAATTTTGATCTGCTCATCGGTTTTGCAGCCAGTGTTTATAGATTTTTAAAACATTTCTCTGTCAGCTTTGTATCACCTATAGCATGGAAATTTAACTGCGAAAATTCACTTCTCAGTAATAAGGCAAGGATTTCATTTCGTAGACAACCAAAATTTATAGAAATAAAATTTTGATTTAAAATGAAAATCTGATATACGTATATACTAGTATACTAGGTTCTTACAAATTCGCCAAGGCGTTTTAATTTGTTTCATTACCAGGCTCAGATTTTTCGTTTGGCAATTTTGTAGGCACAAAGTGTCCATTCCTTAGGAGCGATAAATCATACTATTTAATAATTTCAATGACGTTGAAGTTATCCAAACTACTTGAAACAAGAACTTTTTAACTCTAATTGTACGTGCTGCCATCTATGTTGCAATTCCGCAACAAGATCCTTATATCTAAAAATTATTAACAAAAACTAACACCCCAGAAAAAATATAAATAGTTTTAGTAAAATGTAGCCTTTCTATAAGAAAATAGGTCATGGTTTGAGATTATTTGGTTTTAGAATAAGAGAAAAGTCGGTTTATGTTTTCTTTAAAACTCTATTTTAATCGAAAATTAAGTATTCCGTTTCCAAAAACTATCCCTATTACAGGATTATTTCGATTTAATTTGTTTCTTCCATGTTTTGAGTTCTTAGACATTTGTTTCTAATACTCAACGTGCATAATGAAAACGGATAGTACAGATTTATGTCAAACTACAGAATATTAAACAGTGTTATCTTTAAAATCTTTCCTATAATTTCCTTCATATTCACCACTAGCAGTACCCTCACGGCGCTGCCCGTGACATCATTCTTCTTATGTCCTTACTGATACTAAAAACATTAAAAAGAAAAAACAATAATTTTAAGAATGAATCCCACCACCCGACATGACAAGGGCATGTCGTCTCATTCCTTCCACCTCACTGATCCTTGCTCAGAGAGCTTCATGATACACTATGTTCAATGTTCTTCCATTTGCAGCTAGGATGTAAAGATTCTCGGCTTTTCCAACTCTTGAACAACCCACAGAACTGCATAGAAAAAATCTTCTTAGTCTGTGGTATTCCTGTAGTTGGGTTTGTTTGTCGCAGTTCAAATTACATCTATCCTTCTCCTGCCAAAACATGAGTGGATACTGTAGCTCATCATAGGACCTGTGCGTTTCGGGAATTATCTTGATGGTGCTTTCTTCTAAAACTATGTGTCTTGCACCATGTTGTTCTCCCACCACGATTAAAGCCACTTCTGTTGTCGGTGCATTGAACCGCCTCTCATGTTAACCATGTGGGGTTTTGTCCGATAAGATTACCACTTTTAATTCAGGGTTGATCTTATCCATGGGCGATTTGAAGCTGTGGATGTAACACTTGTGATAATCCAGTAACTCTTCTTTGTTCCCTTTCTTTGTTCTCTTTCTCTGTTCTCACGCTGTCTTATTTCTCTTTCCGGGGCGGATTCAGCTTCTCTTCTTTGATCTCATTCTCTGTTCTCTCGCTGTTTTGTTCGAAGACGTTTCTTTTTCTGGGAGGCTGTGGCATCTTTAAATGCAACGCTAAACCAAAATAATGTAGTTATTTACCTGAAATAAAAATGAGATTGAAATTGCAGAAATTATACAAATTCAAAATAAGTTATGAAAAAACCACTACTGAAAGAAAAATGTGATTGGATTTTTAAATATAACGCTATACTTTTAAAAAGTCTTGTTATGTCACCTCACTGATTACGACAAACAACCTAAATGAATCCCAATGTCAGCGAAATCAAAACCAAATTAAAGAGAAATAAACACTGGCACTTCATTTCATGTAATTTATTAATACAAACATTATATTACATGCTAAAAATACCCAAATAAAAAAAGCAATACAAAAAATTTAAAAAAAAACAAAGTTTAATGTAATTAGGGGAGGTTTTGAAATTGCCAATTTAAAAACAAAAGTGGGCCGTAATTACCTTAATTTTGAAGCTAGGCATGAGGTGTATATTGATTAAACAATAATAAACATTGTTACTTTATTTCATGTAATTTATTAACACAAACATTATACTATTTGCGAAAATTGCCCAAACGAAAACAGAAAGCAATACAAAAAATTAACGAAGTTTAATGTAATTAGGGGAGGTTGAAATTGCCAATTTAGAAATGAAAGTGGGCCGTAATTACCTTAATTTTGAAACTAGGGATGAGGTGTACATTGATTAAACAATAATAAACACTGTTACTTCATTTCATGTAATTTATTAAGGGGATAGGTTCACGAGCCTGATTTTGTATCTCGGTAATGTTAAAAATGCTCATTTTTAAGGAACATTTAAAATAATGTCTACTGAATATTAGTCTCCAATTTTTTTACTGTATATTGTCTATAATACATACAGTTTTTAATGTTTCTAATTGCACGAAAATATTCTTTGGTATCAGCGACCAGATAATGATGTTCACACTCTCATTGCAATTTTTTGTCTTCCCGTGTAAACACTTCGCAGGTAAATCAGGATTTGCTAAGTCCCTGTAAATGTCTAACACAATTCAATATTTCTGATGGTAATGTGTGTTCTTGTGTTTGTAGATTTCACCTGAGGCAATTGCTCGGTTGTAACCACACCAAGTGTCTTCATTTGTTGGGCAAAGACCATGTTGTGGGTATGCGTCCAATGATGCCTTGTGGAAATAAGTGGCCCAGACAGCTTGCTTCATCGACTTTATATTATGAGTGTTATTTCTGATGGCTAGGCCATAATACCGCTGCAATTTGTCAATTTCTACATCGGTCAATCTTCCACGTCCACCCAATGATTTTTTGTCGCATAGTTGTTCCCTTTCATTTTGATTTTCAAAGCTCTGACTCGAGTTCCCATTCGTTTCTCATGTCCAACACATTCCAATTTCTCGATACATGTATCTCCATATGGCTTCAGTTCCTTTACAGCTTTATAGGCCCTAGAGTCACCGTCACCTAAAAATTTGGCATATTGTAGACCATGCAAATTTCAGATCGCTGAAAAATTTGTATGGCACCAGAAATTTCCATACCACCACTATTTCCAAAATAGTTAGAACCACAATTTTCATGTTTTTTGTGGGGGCATATGCAGAATCTTGATAAAACTTCAGCATCGAGCACTTTGCCTGTGTCAACACTCGTTGCTATCACAGCACCATTCAGTGATGCATGACCACGTCTCTGCCAAGTACCATCAATAGCAACAGGTATGTCAGAATATCCATTAATATTTTTGGCTTCTTCAGCAGCCACTTGCATACTAAGTGTAGCAAGTCTCTATTGCTGAATTCAACCCAGAAACCTTTTCATTATACCTTTGCGGTGGAATAGGCAAATTCATGACACCACATAAAACGTTTGCAGAAGCTTTACCTTTCCCAATGCATCTCACTGCATATGTTAGCCTGGTATTGACTTCATACACTTTGGTATCCTTGCCATTGCAAGAAGTCAAAGAATAATTAGTATTTAGAAACGGTTGGTTAAACCCACAAGACTCACAGGAAATAGAGTTCTGTAGCCAAACCTTGAACTTTTCTTCCAAACTTGATGCTAATGCTATCACTTTTGCACTCATTGCAAAGAACGGACTCTTTAATGCTTTCAGATAACAATGTCACATCTATAATTTCATTGTAAGCACTGTTTTCGCCAAGGTAATCACAGTATTCCATAACATGGGGTTTCAGTTTCTTGTCAGAAGCAAAAACATTCAAATTTTCACTGGATCCAATCTTGTTTCTTGAATCGCTATATATTCCGCTGCACTTCCGTTTCTTAAAAACACGATTGCTGAATCTTGGCATTGTATATTTATTTGAAATAAAATGTGTTAAACAAACAAATAATAACAACAAAATAAGCAAAACTAGCAGCAAATTCAATCAAAACAGCACAAACGAAAGCAAAGTCAGAAGTAGATTTTTGAAACCAACATGAAAACAGCGTGTTCCAAATTGTACGAGTAATAATAAATATTCTACAGAAGTTAATTCACTTCATTTGTTCTACTAGACGTTGTCACTCACAGAATTAAAAAATAAATGTTTAAAAAAAAGAAAGAAATCGAGAGACTTAGAAAGGAGCAAGAAGTTTGTTTTGGTAGGAGTGGGCGTGACAAATGGTAAGCAATTTTTTTAAAATAATTAAAAATACTTCTATTGCAGCTAGAAGAAGAATTTTGATATCATTGGAAATACAAAAGTTCATATTTTTTAAAAATGCAAAAACTGAAAAATGTGTTTTTTTGGTCGGAATTCGTGAACCTACCCCTTAACACAAACATCCTTTTAATTTTGACTTTTTGAGAAAGTTGGTCCACTTTAGAATTTTCAATTAATTTGAATTATTTTTGGTTCTTCAGGAAAGTTGGTCCACTTAAGATAAGAGCTTTAAATGTGGAGTACCAAACCCCTGTTATTCCATTGTTATGATTTTTAATTGATTTTGAAAACTTTAATTATATATACAAATGCTAATTTCTTCAAAGATAGCTATCACAATTTTATAAAAACACTATTGTCTTGAAGTACATTTTTTTTATCTTTAAGAACATTATTTTTAGTAGTTTGTACTCACGCTTGATGATCGTCCACCTCTTTTCAAAAATTTTACTATGGAGATCTCTGGTCGGATTTTCTGCTTTTGGTGTTTCTTTTGGTGTATCTTTTCCGACCCCTTGGTGGGGCTCCGAGTCTTGAAAATTTTTGTGGAAGTTATTTTTGTTGTTTTGTATATGATGACCAAATTGGTGAGAGTCCGATCACTTTTTGCGTGATTTTCTGGGTTTTAATCAAGAGCTCTTTGAATACGTTGGATGGTCTAGTTTAAAAACATTAATAGAAGTTAGCATGCGCGATAGCTATCTTTGTCGGTTCGGTAAACGCAGGTACTTTATAGTGGAGGAGGGGCTACACGCGCAGCACAAAATATTAATTAAAAAATTATCTAGATTAAATTTTAAAATTCGGGCTTTGATGGCCATTCAGTCGCCTTTAGGACTACCTGTGTGCCAAATTTCATGGCTGTAAGTGCTATAGAATCGTCTGGACACAGCACGCACACACACAAAGACTTCCTTTTATAATAGTAGAGATTATCGTGGGAATGTGACTTAGCTCTCTTGTTACATATTTTATTATTGATTGTTGCAAAGAGAAATAAAATGGAGATATGTTTAGAAAATTTCCATCCTTATTAATAAAACACAGATTTTTGAACGGGTTTTTAAACAATGGGTTGCCAATTTATAAAAAAACTCTTCTTGCATCGATATCGCCTAAAATGACTAGCTAGTGAAGTTCTTGATGCTAATTTTTGAATGACTTCTGTTAGAATTCCAATAATGATCTCCAAATGAAAATTGGAAGCACTGATCTGTGCCAAACGGAGCTTTTTAATTATACCATATTTACCAATTAATCTTGGACAATTTTAAATACTTTTTAAATCATATTATATCAGTTGCTGTTTTGGAGGAAGTTTAAATTTTGAAAGATGTATTTAGCGAGGTGGGTCCACGAAGTCATCCCAAAAATGATTTTGGTGATTAAATACTACATTCAAAAACGAATAAATACCGTAGTTTAATCAGTATAGAACCAGGGTCCGTTAATAACTCGATTTTTTTTAAATAAAGTCGTATACGTACGTATTATAGAGGTGTAACGAAGTTCTGCGTTTTCCCCTGATCTGAAGAAGAAACAGCAAACAAAGTGCAGAACTAGCAGTACATTTGCATTTGGATTGGGATGCATTTCCAAAAGCGAAGTATTGGAAGTATTAACCACCCACAAAATCTTTTTCTAAATACATACTTATTTTGAAATTTTTACTTTCAAAATACAATTATTTGAATTTCTTTTTCGAGTTTCTTCAGACATCATTGAACTTCATTGTCACGCTTCTAATGCAATTTCTGACCTTTGGTGCATGCAGAACTACATGTCTTATATTCTCCACATGCTAAACCTCAAGTAGTTTTTGTCAAGCATCTATTTATATGTATATATATTTCACTATCTTACATGGCACATGAATCGGCTTTATTTGTATTTTGACGAATTGCAACATACGGTTATAAACAGTATAAAATCAACCACTAAGAGATTAATTCTCCAATTTTTTCGTAAATTTAAATATACGTAATTTTAAGTAGGAGCTGCATATTGCTAGAACTACACGGAAGACCTCATACTGCTCTAATGGAATTCTTCTGCAGTCTGATGATAGAAGGTAATGAGAAATATCAAAGATAGAAATTCAGACAGAAAATCATATGGGCCAACTCTAAAATAGGTTAGGAGGTCGAAAAATATCAAATCGCCTCTGAACAAGTGAATGATATGCAATTGATGTGGACGTTCAATAACTAACTGTGATAACATGACTGAAATGTGAACTTTTTACCATGAACGCTAGTGGAAATATAAATAAACACCAGTAAATAATACAGTGATGGTAATTGCTACAAAGTGTTTTGGAGCAGATCTTGGAGCTGGTAAATTAACATTTTGGAGCAGCCAGACTGTCTTTTGGAGCAGCACATCAAAGGAGCAGTAGAAGATATTTTAATAATGAAACTAATAAAATTCAGATTTTTAAACTTTAAACATATGACTGTATGAATGATAAACAATAAACATAACTGTAAACTATTACAAAATTCATTTTAAATACTTACTAAAATTGATGAAATAATGAATAAGAAAAACATACACATAAAGTGTTTTCCATTTCCATAAAGTTATGTGCAAGGTAAGAGATAACTTTGATATTAACATGACTAATAAACATTTTATTAAACAAAACAATATTTTCTTTTCTTATGCTTGTTACATTCCAACTGCGCCTTTCTGTTTTCTTCTAAGGCTATAGTTTTAGACATTCTATCTTTACCTTTAAAAAGAATCTGTCTGCTTTCAACAGCACTCATATCTTTGTCTGCAATGCCTAGTGAAATCTTGCTTTCAGCATGATTTAATAGTTTTTGAGAAAGTTCAAGTTCCTTTTGCAATTCAATTTGTTTCGACTTTAATTTTAAATCTTCCTCATAATGGCAAATATTTTCTACTTTTCTATTTTGTTCTGATGCTAACAGCAATCTGTCATGGTACCGCCTCCAGGAATTTCGAACTGATTTAATCACAGCTGTAGTAACTTGAAAGTTCTTTATGCGTTCTGTATTAGTAAAATGTGACTTAATTTGCCTTATACCATTTATACTGAATACAGTCAGATTACACCTATTTTCCAACATGCGATTGTTCTCACTGAAGCCTCTTTCTACATCAGTTTCCATGCGATAACTTAAGAGACTTGACCAAAATAGGCAAAATCTCAAACTTAAACTTGCCAGATGATTCTCTTATATTAAATATATTTCTCCAATAATGGTCTAAATAACTACATGTTGAAACTTCTGGAAAATGAAAGCTATAAATGGTTTCACATTGATATTTGATCCATTCATCTGATAGAGCAGATCCTTCACTTGGTTTTACAATAAATGGAAAAGATGCTGCTAAAAACTTCAAAGAGCTTAAAGATTTTTTTTCAGTTCGCTTCATGGGATGAAGGCCAGAAAGTAATTCTTACATAGCGGGGGAAGACTTCAAGAGCGAATTTTATTATTACTCGAACGCGATTTGGAGCAGCTCTGGCGCAATCTTAGCAAAAACGGACGTTTTGGAGCAGTCTGGAGCAGGCAATACGCTATGGCGCATGCTGGCGTAATTGGAGTAGCATTACCATCACTGATAATAATACATTTCAGATACAAACAAAATGCCTTTTTATATTTTTGACAAATTTTATTTCATTTAGATGCATGAAATGTGTATATTAATTATAAATGGATATAATTAAGATATGAAATGTGAGTAACGGCCCTACCATCAACTGAAAATATTTTTTTCCGTTTCAATGGAAGTGTTCTAATATCTTCACAAAATGTGAGCAGGCCGGACACAGAGTGAAGAAATACATCCAAGTATATATTTTTAAAGGCATTCTAATTTATTAACATTAATATAAATATATACAAGGTAGATACAAGTCTTGAGACTTAACAAAATGAGCAGCCAAGCTCTACGCATTGCACATTGCACTCTGAGATCTTATTAAAGTTTTTGTAATGATTACGCAAAATCGTATGCGGCGGAAAGAGAAGTTATGGTGCCTAGCGTCAACCGCATAACAGACAAATCGTTTGAAAGCGGAATTACGGCGCCTGTCTTTAAGCGTTATTTATATCTTTACCATAATTTATAGCTAATACAATATTTTCAACAATATTGGTAATTAAGAAACTTTAGCGTAGATGCTATGAGGGTGTTTGCTAGTGTATTCTAGAAAAATGCACAAATAAGTCTCTCATATTTTGTTTTCCTAAGAAATCCATAGTTTCTTTTTCTTAATTTTTTAATTTTTCTGCAAAACAACACTTTTAAACTTGGTCTATACAATATTTACCACAGGAAAACTAAAATAAATTATACCTGATTATCTATATATATAAAATAGGATGTGTGTGTGTATGTATGCATATATGTATATTTTCTATACAAATCTGCACCGTTTGACCAATCCACACCAAATTTGGTAAACTTATACTTTAGAACACTGCGGTCAGCATAGGTTAGCTCTTAACCCCCGTTCTATTGGCACTAGGGGGCTAAAACCTATTCGAAATCACCATAGAAATAACATTGAGCATAGATTGATTGCTTTAGGCAGCTATGGTTGCTTTACCAGTGTTGATCGAAAAACAATTTTTCCGAAACAAATTAAATTACAATATTTATGTTTGAACTGACTTTTTAGTTCTTCCCATGATGTAAATAAATTATAGATATTTTACTGATGAAGAAAGAATATTTTAAAATATTTATTTTTGGCAAGGAAATTAAAGGAAAGGTTTTCAGGAGTTCAAGGATTATTTTCAAGGAAAGTTGGTGTATATTTCGACCAACTTTCCTTAAATAATTTATTGAATACGTAATGATTTGTAGAATTCTGTTTCATAAGTTTTTTAGGTAAGGAGTGTAACTTATTTTAAAATGTCCGGAAGAGATACATGTGAATCCTCCGTTGAAAGCACTGATTTTCTTTCTGAAAAATTCTGTAAAATCGACTTTCTGCTTTTTAAAAAATTTTTATCTATTCAGTTTAATTTGTCTACACCGATTACATTTATTTCTAACCCAAGCATCGTTATTCCGAAGAGCACAAACGAAAAACTCATTGATCATAAAAGCGTAATTTTGCTATTCGGTATCTGGCAGCACCAGAATTAATGTTTACTTTTTTTAAACTTTGTAGAACTTTCTACAAAGTTGGGAAAACGGAAACTTCCTGGGACTCATGATGGAGAACATTCCAGCACCCACTCGATTCTTAGCAGGTCGTATTTAAAGGAAACTAACTCGGTAAGTCTTCCAGTTTATCATCTTTCAGTGAATCTGGCAGTTTTATTTCGCTCTTTTAGTTGATTGTATAAGTGTTTCCTACTTTATTCGACAGTGATAGTGTACATTTTGGATTTATATTTCTAAACTGAAGTACTACATAATTTTAAATTGTTTTTTCGTTAATTTTAGCTTTTATTGTATTCTATGATAGATTTCATTGCTCAGTGAGAGTGTGCCTTTTGCTTATTTTATGAAATAGCTTTTCTTTGTATTCTTTTACAGATTTCTTTGCTGTAGCAATGCCTCCAAGGAAGCGGAAGGCAATCGGCCAAGTGCAGTCAACGGCTAAGATGAAAGATGAGCGTAGTCAAGAAACTTCCGAGGAGAGGAATAGAAGACTTGCGATTTCGAGAGAGAGAGAGCTACTACATCTAGAGCAACAGAGACGGCACAGCAGCGTGAGGCCCGACTACAGGATAAGAGAGATAGAGCCAAACGATCACGGACTGCGCACCGTTTTAGCTTAGCATTGGAAGGATTTCACTACGATTCATATAAAGACTACCCGCTGCATGCAAGTGTTACCATCGGGAAAATGGAAATGGTTTGTAGTTATGTCAAGCCAAAAAGTTTAAATCAGAGTCTACTGGTATTTGCGGCAGAAATGGAAAATTAAACTCTGCCAACTGGAACCACCACCACAAGATCTTTTGACTTACACATCAGGAGATACGTCAGAGTCGAAGCATTTTCTTAGTAACATCAGAAAATACAACTCATGTTTCCAAATGACATCATTCGGCGCCACATCAGTTGTTGGACAGCCCGGATTTCCGTCGACATTCGAGGTGCAAGGGCAGATTTACCATAGAGCGGGATCGTTGCTTCCACTGCCAGATCAACCACCAAAATTTCTACAATTATATTTTATTCAAAACGAACAAATGGAAAGTGATCAGAGGTGCGCCTACATTTCGGGAACAAGACGTCAGATTGTGTTAAACTTACAGAGGATGTTTCACGAGCACAATAATCTTATTAAAACGTTTGAAACTGCATTGGAACGTATGCCAACAGATGAATATAAAGTAGTCATAAGAGCAGACCGAAGACCAGTAGACGATTACGAGCGGCGCTTTAACTCTCCTCAAGCAGATGAAGTCGCGGTGGTTATACCAGGCGATGAGTTTCGTCAAGGGGATATCGTAATTCAACGACGAGATGAAGCAATGCAGCGCATTTCGGAAACACATCGATCTTATATCACCTGAGAGATGCTGTGGCAAATGATGGGAACGTTGAAAACCTCGGTGCCTCAGTCATACTACCAGCTACATTTACAGGCAGTCCCAGACACATGCACGAATACACCCAAGATGCTATGACGTACGTGAGGACGTACGGGAGACCAGACTTATTTATCACCTTCACCTGCAATGCGACTTGGACGGAGATCAAGATGTTCTTACCAATGGTCAATTACCCAGTGAGCGCCACGACTTGATTGCGAGAGTATTTAGACAGAAGCAGTTGAAACTGCACTTTGTGCATCTTTCGTTTTTTAGAATTCTGCATTTTTTCGTCGGAATTTCGTTTCTGTTTGTCTTTATGTCTTAATCTTTTACATTTTGTAATATATTCAGGAATTAAATGTATATATCCGTATATAAATGTAATATCCGAAGTATATTGTAGAAGCTATGAAAAAGTTAAAACGTATTTCCCGTACAACTTAAATGATTGCATTTTTCTGTGAAAGAAAAGTGATTATTCTAATTCACTTTTCAAGCAACATTTAACCATTTGAACCCGAGCAACGCTGGGTAATTCAGCTAGTTTATTATAAATGAGATATTGAAGTAGCTATGCTAATTGCATCAGCTATTTGAATTCTAACTATATATAGGAATATAGATTCCAGCTGGTGAACCTGGGAATTTAGAGGCATGGATCGTGCACTATATTGATGGTGCATGATATTAATGATACACTAGTGATGGTGCACAAAATAATACTACGCCTTTCCAGTTGCATGTGTATTAAAACTTCTATACTCTTCAATACACTTATAGGTTTCAATAAGATTATACAATTTTTATGGGATCACAAAAATACCCGAGGGTTTGAGGTATACAGTAGTAACTAATACTCTTTAATTTGATTTCATTTTCTCGTCTGCAGTTACTAAAACGCAGCCCGTATCCACCACAGAAAGGCAGCTAGACTTAATTATTCCTTTTATCATTAGTATCAAAGTTACCTTTCATTAACTTTCATGCACGCATTCAATCCACAGCCGCAGACGCAAAAATCAAAATTGAGACACACATCAAGGGGGAAAAATAAAATAACCTTTAGATGTTGACACACGATGCAACTGCGCGTAATCTCTTACTCTGAATAGTTCTTGATATGCATTTTGAGGGCGGCGTCTCTCGTCAAATCTCGGCTTATGTATAATGAACCAACCGGGTCGGTCCTCATCAGACTGTGTCATTGATGGAGTCCTTTTGAGATTTTCCTTAATTAAAATGGTAATGATATAAAAGGAAACAACACCATGACATAAATATCACAAAACTCTTTCCTTTTTGCCTTCGTTAAGAGGGAAACTTTGTTAATCGTTGTTAACTCAATGGCTTTCGGAATGGTCCGTGCTTTGTTGTTTGGCGACTGCAGACTCAGATTCGAACAATTTTTATGAAAGATATGCAAAATGGAATACGTTTCACTTTTGAAGTGTCCGCAGTTTTTTTCCTGCTGACGTTCATTGGTTGACATTGCTTGTATTTGAAATGTCTTTCCGTTGATATTTATGCAAATGAATTTATAGTCTGACATCATTGATCTACTTGATAAGCCTACTACATTGTGATTATGATCATGAAACTTTCCTGTTTATTGAGGATATTCCTCAAAACTAAAAATCCTTGAATTAAAACTGAAGGCTGTGTCTAACTGGAGTAAAAACAAAGCTCAGTTTGCTTGCTCGAGTTTAACAATTGGTAAGGTGCTGTTAATTTTACTTTCACAGCCATCCTAACGTAATGGAAGTGGGATGTGTGATTTCATTATTTCAGTCAGTTTCATACATCCGGATTTCTTAATTTATACACAACAGTCAGTTGTATACTTTTATTAAAAATAAAACTTAATCTATACAACTGCATAGGTCCTCTATTCCGGAATGTCATATATAACATAAAGAGCTTAGACATCCTCTTAATGTACACTTAAAGTGATGTGTCAAAAAAGCAACTTCAAAACTAAAATATTTGTCGGATCTACAAAGGAAACCACCAAGTTTATGTAGGTTTTATTTGGTTTATCACTCTATATCGAGAGTCTACACTACAATACACAAGTTCCAGGAGTTAACAGAATCTGTCTTGATTAAAAACTATCCATAGTATTGTTGGGATTTCTCTTTCTTTCCATGTAGCTCACTCATTTGTGAGTGTTGGTATTTCGATTCCTGTTCTCCCTTTGATTGTTCTTAACCCTCCGAGTAGTTTCGACGAGATATCTCGTCATCAAGATATTGCCAAATTTTTTATGATGAATTTTTCAAGATCTGATACGTTTTTTTTCTAATGATGAGATACCTCGTACATCAAGATCTGGTCAGTTTCGCTAATGACCAAGATACCTCGTTAAAACAACCCCGGGAGGTTAAAAACACTCAACAGGGAAGATTCGTTCATTATCCGGAATCTTCTGTGGTAAGCGATTGCGTTTGGTAAGTATTAAACTCGCAACTTTGTAATGTTTGAGGCAGTGGTCTCTGTGGAACATTGTTAACATTTCAAATAAAGAATACAGTCCAACATTTAACGACTTATGTATAAATATTTTAGAGGATTCACTCGTATGCCCCTACAGAATGTGTAAATGAACAATGAACAGGAACCCAGATTTACATCAGATTCTTCTCTATCTATAACCACTGGAATTGCTAAGGGTTTTTAAAATGATTACTTTCTTGTCCACCACCTACCCTTGAGGTACAATTATGGAATATTATGAGGATGCTTTTATCAGAAACAGCGTGATCAGGAGACTTAAGAAAACTGAATACTTATTTCCACTTCTCAATTATTTTAACAAATATTGTTAACCCTTATTAAATAACAGGAATTAAGCTAAACGTATAGTTACACATTTATCAGCGCATCTGAAGTTTATGTTAGAATGTGACACTGCTATCTGCAATCATGTCTCTTTCGTTAAATGATATATTGAGTATCATATTTAAGTGATAAATTTTGAGCTGATATAACTGTGTTAATATCAAAGAAATAAAATTTTCTTAAATTTATCCGCCGTGGGTGTTTTTGAGCTAAATAATAATAAATCATACTTAAATCAGCTACAATTAATCGTAGTAAATTATATAATAGCATGTTAAGGATCATTATATCTTATTTTTAAAGTACCATGAAACATTCATTATGTTGAATATTTATGGAATTACTTTACTTAGAACATTAAATTAATTGAGTCCACCCAAATAATAAATAAAAATAAAATTATACGTAACTAGTTTCACAAATTAACGCCCCCCCCCCATTCTTTGTGTATGCTACTTGCAATAGAACCGGGTAATTGACGTATTTAAAAAGACACATTTTCATCAAATTATAATCAATTTTGAGCTAATGAACAAAAGTACAAAATAAATCAATCTGTAAATAAGCATTTTCAAGTCTATGAGCATTAAAATATTAACAAGCTTATGAATATTAGGAATACAATTAGAGCACGCTTTAAACAAAACTACAAAGAAAAATTTAATAAAAGATTTACTGCTAACATCAATATTCCGACTTGTGTGCCTGTTCTTAACGATAAAAAATAGTTGAAATAGAGAATAGAAAATAATATATTTTTGAAACGAATATGCGCACTTTGCGCTTGTTAAAACTGAATAAATAAACGAAAGGCAGACATTAAATCTATGATTTTCTTATTTCAATTCACATCGCCGTTCCTTGCACACGTCCAGAACTTAAACTCCACGTCATGCCTGCCAGCAAAGTACATAGAGTGTAGCGAAACGTTTCCAGTACACCATCAAAATTACAAATACACTTTTGTGAGAAGTTTTTCTTTTTACCAAACGCAAACGCTTTTTCGAAAAATTTTGGAAAGGGGTAGCAAATTACTCTTCGGAGAGTTCAAACACGTCCAAATGTCAGAGATCTGGTGTGGAATCAATAATTTGATATCCTTTACCATGAAAGTTCCAAATTTAATTTCGAGCTTATAAAGATGAAACGAGGGAACAAACCCAATATTCCTTTTTGATAACTGGGGCAAAAAGTGTATTCGAGATCAAACGTTTCTACTTGGTTTTATATTTTCTACATTTTAGAAAAGTAACTGTATGAATAGATTTTTAGAATACTCATTCTTTTGTTAACTTTGTTTCAAGCTGAGACTCTTATGTGAAATTGTCCATGCTGAACTGGATTGTAACATAGAAGCAGTCCAAAAGTTTCACACAAAAACTCATTTGGAAACTTTAGTAAAATTAAGATAAACAATAAGGAAAAATTATTTAGTTGAAGCATGGCATTGTGCTCATCCCGCCCCCTTGTTATCTGAAATAAACATATAATTAAAAGTCTCATCATCTTAAGGACCATACCGTTAAGTTGTAAAATCAAATTAGATTGTTTCGAGCTACAGGTGATGACCAAAATAATAGCACCTCTACACAAAATACACCTCTGAAATGATACGAAACTTTTATTAGCAGGGGTTTGACCCACCCTTGACATGAATTATAGCTTGTATCCAAAGTGGAACGCACAAATACAAGCCATGCACATTGTTCAAAGAAATGCGCATCCATTCCTTGAACAGAGCGGTCTCCAGTTCAGAAATTGCTGCTGGAGGGGGAATGTATCATCCACTTTAGTCTTCAAAATACCCCAAGTTTCAATTGTGTAAAGATCAAGGGACTGAGGTTCCGTAGCATTGAACCATATCTGGTCACACAGAGCAGTATGAATGTGGCATTGTCGTCCTGAAACACAAGTCGTACCCAAGGGAAAACAGTCTGGACCATAGGATGGAGATGATCGACCAGAATGCCAAGATATCGCACTCACACCATCACAAAGCCCCACCATGCATAACTGTGGGAGGCAGAGTCAACATAAAAGGGTTCTGCGGGAGTTCTCATGACATAAATACGTCTTGTGGCCTGAAATAATGTAAATGTAGATTTGTCAGACCCAATGATTTGTTCCCATTGATGTTGTGTCCAGTCTCTATGCTCTCAGCACCATTGTCGTGACTTCAAAACATTACGCAGTGTCGCCAGTGGTTTTGGAATAGACGCTCTGCCACGAATGTCAGCAGCATGAGTTCCCGTTGAATAGTTTGGACTGATATGGGGTCCCGGAGATGAGTGTTCGTCTCGGAGGTTATCTGAACTGCTGTCTTGTGCTTTCGACCCACTATCCGCTTCAACAACCACCTATCCTTGTCAATGAGCTTTGACTTTCACCCACTGTTTTGTTTCGAAGATGGCGTACCCATATTTTGTATAGGCTATCTGACACATTGCTCCTTCCAACCGTCACAAGGTTGACTGTTTTTGCCAGTGTATGCTCTAGCGAGGTGAACTCTAATGAGCATCCTCTTTGGAAGTCTAGGAGGTCGGATAAAACTGTGTTTGACGCTCTAGCAAAATATTAACATACAACTCGTACGAATCTATTAATATGGGAGACTTCTGAGCTAGGATGTGTGGCTGCACTACAAGGGCGAATTACGGCCCATTTTCATATGGATCAAATACTTTTTAACACCAAGTGTATTGTGTTGAGTTGGAGAAAATTCCCGCTTATTAAAATTTGTAATCTCAAAACTAAAGTGCAAGCTATGAACAATATGCGTATAATATAAGTTATATTTAATGTCCTATGAAGATATATAATTGTATTTCAAAGTAAGTTCCTAATTTTCGAGATAAATTGATTGACATAATTTGAGTTTTATTTTGTGAAGTTCAAGCCAAACCATTTGAATGCAGCAAGTACATTTACCTCGTTCACTGAAATTTAAAGTAATAGAAGATTAAACCTATTTTCATGCTTATTTAGCAGATATAAACAAAAATTCTGATAACAAATAAATTATTATATTTAAAAAACATAATACTCGAAATAAATCATTCTTTAAGTTAATGAGCTAAATCAACCACTCCATATTTTCTCCAACGATTCATGTTATAGTATGGGTAAAAATATTGCATTATTTTCCTTGATTAAGCCGACTGATAGCTATTCTGTTCAAATTCATTTATTTTATTTTTTTAATTTACACCACGAAAATGAAGATACCCTTTTTTTCTTTGTTTAAGCAATCATATTTTTCTCGAAAACCCGACGAGGATTCTTTGAATAAAAATGATTTTCTATTTCCAGCACAGTTCCTTATGTCTTCACGTCAAAAACTGTGATCATGTCATATATCATATTTTTGCAGCCTAAGAAACCATTTTCAAACGTTTTCACTTTACTATAGATAGTTCATGGCCAAGAAAGCATGTTTCTCAACGTCATTAAAGTTTTTTAACGTAGTTACTGGATTTGTCAACGATCTTAAATTACTTTTTACAACTTATGTTATAATTGCTGGAAAAGAATCAGGTCTGACTTAGAAAAACAGAATGGAACATAAGAATTTTTATATTTACGATTTTTTTAGAGTAATCTATCCGAAAGATTAATGATGTCTTACATCGTACCTTACTAATGATTACCGTATATTGCACTAAAACAAGTATATGTAAGAAATGTCAAATAAGTACTGAAAAGTCACGTAAGTAAAAATATAGGATATTTTGGTCTAGGATGTTGTTGAATTTGACGCTTGGGAATATTATCTGCAGATGAATATAGTATTCCAAACTTCAAAAGCTAGAAGAAATTAGCTTTAAACATCTTTATGAATATGCAAAAGTGCAAATAGTTCCAGATATACAAGTGCTAAGAAAATCTGCAAGTACTTGTGCAGACCATATCTTCTGCATGAAATAGGGTCATAGATTCTCAAGTTTATAAAAGGAACTGTTTAAGATTCACGATACTTTAAATGATTCTTAATATTGCAGTACATTTGATGCAATACGTGGATAATTCAATGCGTTATCCTTAGCCATTTAAAGCACGAGTTTTTTTCGGAAAAACTGGTAAAAAAATGATCGATTTTTTTTAACAGAAAATTAATATATATATATAGGTACAGTGAAAGTTATTTTTTGCGATTTCAGTTGCGGGGGGGGGGGGGGGGTAAAAGTTATAAAAAATTATTATACAAACAAAGTGTAAACGATTTGATTACATGTTTATTTTGAATTTCAAAATATTAATAATAATAAAATATTAACTTCAGATTCACTTCCATCACTCAAGAGATCATCACTTTCATCGCTGAAACTTTCTGATAAATTGGCATATTCAAAATCGTCACAGTCGCTCATTATCAGATAACGTTTTCTAAACAAGTTACAAAAACACTTAGTAAAAATTAATTTATGGTTAACTGTTTACTTTTATGATATTTAACGTAATAAAAATGGATATATTACCTTTTAGACACCTAACAACTGCTCTATAACAAAGCATTCCTAACAAACTTATAGCTAATCATCAAAATGCACCACTTGGTTTACACAAGAAAAATGGTGCATAGTGGTGCCATCTACGGTAAATAAGTTTAATATCCATCTATAAATAAGTGGTAAATCATCTATGATAAATACGTTTATGCCATCTTTGGTATAAGTTTAATCTAGCCTATCTATTTTTACTAGAACGGAAGAGCGCCCGTGTGAGACACGGGCATGTGCAAATTTGCTGGTAACTTTCGCCCGTGTCAAACAAGGGTAAATGCGTTAAGTGGTTAAAGACAACCGTGTTTAATACCAAACATTTATGCAGGAATCACCGTAATACATAAATCAACGTTGGCGATTCGTCTCCATCTTCGAAACCCGTATGATAATTAAAATTTTGACGTGAATACTGGGGGCATGCCTGAAAAGTCGAGATTTACAAAAAACATCTCAATTTTGTGTCTTATCATTTCAGAACATCCAGAAGATAAATATATTGTCGTGTGGACAAAGGATGTCCGTACCTTCGGACCGAGTGCGTAGGCGCAATTTCCCAATATTTGAGAAATTATATAAAATAATTTAACACGCTTAATTTTGAAAATTTTGAAAAATAATTTTAAAGATAAAATTTTACCTCAATTACACTACTTTAACTTCCATTCGTAGGAAATAAATCTTTATTCAATAAGTATAGCGCAAGAGAGAAACTCACTGATAGTAAAAATTTAATTTTGCTGCTCGGTAACATGGAATGACAAAATTGTATTTATTTTAATTGGATTTAAAATTCAGATTTTATGCATCTGTGTTGATAACGAAATTTCTTCATATTTGAGCATTTATAGATATCAATATATGTGTTATATTTGTAAATAAGTCATTATTTTAACCGGTATTTTATTTAAAATATTTTTGGAATTGCTCTACTCCTGAATAGATTCGAAGTTGAAATCCGATACGTTTTCTCACATCTTTGTTTTTTTTATAATTCTGCATTTTTGAATGACCCAGATTTCATATCTGTTTGCTACGCGGCGACTGCTGCATTTATGTGTTAAATTATTTTATGTGTCATAAATAAATGATTTAAGTATTAGAGTTTATCCAATTATTTATTTTGTTCCCAATATCGCTAAAAACGTGAGTTCATATCTTAGTGATATGTGGGTATTTCGAACATCTCTTAAAAAGTACTTGGTTTAACAAATATGACCGTAGAATTATGTTCTATAAAATGAAATAAAATATACAAAATGAAATTGTTTTAGATAAAACTGTTAGCTCATCGTACGTTGTAATTATTTAGAATTTTGAAATTGTGATGTAGGTTTCCCTTACAAAACGATTAAAATCAGTGAAATGAACACTAATTTTTTGTATTTCAAGTTGCATTATCATGTTTTATTGAAAGATGTACTCGCTGGTCAAGTAACGGCAAGTATGATTCTGAACTGGTACATGATTTGCATTCAGAAACCTAATTTCCGATTTGAAAAAAGTAACATAATGATTCGGTTTTAAATTGTACGTCAGTTGAACTAAAAAAATTATGAAACTGGTGGTTTCGGAAGAATATTAATGTTAGAAAACATCTAAAGTTGGTCTCTTTGAAATAAAAAAAATTCCTTTACGACAGAAAAGATGAATTTTTCTACGAGTCAAAGCTATTTTTATGAAACTTACTTGTAAATCGTTTGTTGGCACATTTATTTTCTTACAAAAAGTGCTGTCAAGCGACCTACGCTTTCTGAAAATTTATAATTATTACCTTTGATTTGTCAATGAGAGGGATTTTCGCTCGAAAGAAATTAACCACCTGAAGACGAGAGTTTTACTTCCTGTTACCCAGTACGGAATACGTACAGGAATTTCTTCTACAAAACACTAGAGCGATCAAAACATTTAGACCATAAAGAAAAACCTCTCACACGGAAGACATTTATTTTTAAAACTAGCTCTTTGTTGTTTCAAGTGCCAGTGAGTGGAATATTCAAGAAATATACTTGTTTTGAATCATGAATATAGTATCAAATTTTCATCCATAAATCCGTTAAATAAAATTCGGAAACATCGCATCTTTGATGCACGAATGCAGCAAATCAAAATATTGATAGGGAAACTGAATGCAAGAGTATTCGCCTTGCCAACCCAAGCAATTCCAAGAAAATATTCTGCTAAATTATCAATAATCAAGTAGCCCTGTCACTATCAGTAAGCAGTGGTGAAAGCTTCTTTAACGGAACTTTTACCAGACGATAGTACAAGTAATACAGCTGTATTAAAAGTATAAACCACTTTAATTGAAATTGGTTCTTGAAGAGAATAAAAATGACATCACGAAATGGGTCCCATGGCAAACATGACCAGGATTTTGGCTTTTGACTAACCAACGCTACGCCAACTGCAGTCCAAAAGTAGATTAAAATGTTTTACCATAAAACTACAAAACTGAATATTTTAGAAATAGATTAAAAATAATATTTTTTGTGTGCATTCATGTGTTAGTAGCACATTTTCTGTCTTAAATACAAAGTAACTCATATTAAATGCGGATATTTTGTACTTCTAGAGAAGAGTACTATAGCTCTTGACTATATTATATTTTTTGGATAATGTATGTGTATGTATTAATTGAAAGACTCCTTGGAAGCTTTTATTTAGTGAAGAAGGTAATAACTGGTTAGGAGTAAGGACTGCCTAAGTGGTGACATTCGTAAGTTACCGAATTATGCTACAATTAATATTTGACAACTAACATCAAACTGCATTTTAATCGTTCAAACTATAAATTAATTGTTGAATGTTCACAATAAGTAATCGTTCAAGCTTCCTATGTCTGCATTCATTCCAGAATCCAACATCAGGCCAGAGTATTCACGTCAAAACTAGTTTGTGTCCTCGACACAAACTACCAATTTTTTTTCAATGTCAGGAGTTTAGGTTTACCTTGTCGCTTATGCTCATTTTTCGCCACACGCCAGTATCAGAAACATACTCGTTACTTGGGACATAAAACTAAGGTATCTGAGGTAAGGTCTGAATATAAATGAACTGGTTTAATTACTTTTAATTTAAAGTCATCAGGAAATCCACGTTTATATCTTTTGAATATTCAGATTTCGTAAACTTCACCTATTCACCATCAACTTACATTTAAAACATCATCAAACATAACTACACATTACTCATCTGTAAACACATCTCGATAAAACAAACTTTATTTCCATTTCCGCTTAAATTTCTTTACACGCCACTTCGTTCAACTTTAAGGCAGTAGCTTTTTATTCGTTCCACGCACTCTCATACATCATCACAACCCATATTAAAACTAGTTATCATGGACGACACGAAAGGCAATAAAAATACTTCTCGTGAACGCGTTAATCGAAAAGGAGTTTGTGTGAGATTGGGTTAATAAAATGTTAGCGTTTGTAGTTTAATTTGCTTTCCTGTACTGTCCGCATCATTTATGTTACACTAAACCATGAATAATCACAAGTGAAAAGCACTGGTTGAGAATAACGATGTTAAATGTTTGTAAGACTACATTTTTATCTTTAGAATTTTTAGAGTCTACGAACTTTATTGTTTATCATATTTAACTTTGAAAACACCGTCAAGCATGATGGAACTCTATTCAATTTAATCATATATGGAAATACCTCCCTAAAGCAACATCCTCTAAATCTTCACTTAACCCTGAAAGGGGTTCATAACATACATCCCTTCTGCAATCTGCTGTCTTCGCTGTATGACTTCCAATCAGTTTTGGCCTTCGTGACCAATGTGATATTTTATAGGATTCTTTCAACGAATCGATGTGATTATTTAGTCGTTATGTGTCTTATAGGTTAACACCAATACTGAATGAAATCTCGTGAAGCTCATATGGTTCAATTTAAGCTAATTTACTCTTCTGTAACACTTATATTATCTGTGTTGCTTGTTCCACACCAAAATGTTGCTAATCGGAAGTTAACTAAACTTGTTCACTTATACTTCAAATGCTTGAAACTAGTCCAAATTTATATCTCACTGCAATTAATCCAAATTTCAACTATTTTACTCTTCTGCAACACTCTTGTAAATATAAAAGGAATTCCATGCTACTTGTGCCACACAAACCCGTTGCTCATCGGAAGTGTGTGTGAACTATATTTCACTTACTAATATTTTCAGTCTGTAGGTAGGACAAATAATGTTTTGATTTTTGGAAGCCGACAAACACCAACTCTTCATTACCATTCCATTTAAAACACCGTCAAACATACTTAAACTCCATTCCACTGCAATTACCTCGACAAAAGCAAACTCAATTCTACACTGAAATTTCAAATAATTTACTCTTCTGGCAACACATATTATTCGTATTACTTAAGCTCCACAAACCCGTTGTTGATAGGAAATTAACTGCTCTAGTTTCACTTACTTAGTCCCAAAATTTATGGGTTGGCCAAATTTATATATTATTTTTTGGAAGCCAATAAACTTCAACTCTCCATCACCATCCCATTTAAAACACCGTTAAATATACCAAAACTCTACTCAACCGTAATAACACCTCGATAAGAAAGCAACCAAATTTAAATCTTCCCTTAATTTTCCTTCCACCCCACATCGCTCAATTTTAAGGCAAGTCGCTTTTTCATTCGTCCCTCAACACAACCTGTATTTAAACTGTCTATCATAGATGGTACGCAGGGCAATAAAAAATACCTCTCATAGACAAGTTTTTAGAAAAAGAATAACTAGAGGGAATTGTAAAAAGTTAGCATTTTTCATTTTAATTTACTTTTCTCTATTATCTGCTTCATGTATGCCACATAAAACCACGAATAATCGGGAGTTAAAAGCACTCTTTTAAAAGAAGGAAGTTTAAAATCTTTAAAACCACAATTTTATCTAGAAATTTCTAGCCCACAATCTTAACTCTTTATCAAATCTAACTTTTTTTAAAACGCCATCAAACATTACAGAACTCTCTTCAAGTTAATCATAATTGCAACTACCTCAATAAAAGCAACCTTCTTTCAATCGGCCACTTAAATTTCAATTACTCTGTAACACATAATCCGTGTTATTTGTACTTTCTGTGTGTGTCTCTCCATTATTTGAAGTTAGGTGTCTTGTTTGGTACAGATTGGCCAAATATGATCTTTGCACCATGAAACCCCAAAATAACGAACCACACAACCTTGTTACTTGTACCATACAAAACCGTTGCTAATCGGAAGATAACCACACCAATTCATTTACTTCAGGCCAAATTTATGCAAGTCCATAAACTTCAACTCTTCATCACCACCCCATTTAAAACACCGTAAAACATACCAAAACTCTACTCAACGGTAATAACACCTCGGTAAAATGCAACCACATTTTTAATCTCGCCTTAAATTTCCTTCCACCCCATATCGCTCAATTTCAAGGCAAGTAGCTTTTTCATTCGTCCCTCAACACAACCTGTATTAAAATTGGCTATCATGGACGGCACGTAGGGCAATAAAAAATACTTCTCATGGACACGTTAATAGAAAAAGAATAAGTATGGGTTTGGGGATGGTAAAAAGTTAAACCCTTCTTCGCAGTCGCCGTTCCATCTTAAGCGCGCGGTATTAATTCACTATCGATCGAGTCCCATTTGCACGTAAAAAGAAGCTCGTCTATTACCCAGAAAGAGGGTCGATGGGCGAGATGTGAAGTGGTGTAACAGGTGGTTTCAGTCGAGATGTCTTTCCCATCTAAACTCCTTCGATCCGGGGTCGGGTGAGATCGATATGACAATCGTTCCTCCCTTGCAGTGTAATTTATTTGCACCTTTTTCCTTCAATAGGCTGAGGAGCGATGCAAGATGTTATTATGAAATGGGGTTGAAATGTCTGCCGCTCAATTTTCGACGATGCTGCATCTCGGGCGTGTATGAGGAATATCATGTGTAAAACTGGGTTCCCTAAAAAGCCTTAAGGAAGCCTGACTTTTCATTTTTGCTTTCAAGGGCCTTTAGAATACCTTAATATTTGATGAAAGTCCTTAATTTTTACAACACTGTAGATTTTATTTTAACTGCATTCAGTGGCGGATTAACCACGTGACGTGAACCTATGTTGTTTTTTATAGAAAGGTTGTAACAGATCTGAGCGAGTGGTACACTAGAAACGAGTATCACTGGTAAATGCAGAGGAGGGACGAAATATTGACATACATGATTTATTTAACCCACCTGGTGATTGCCTCGACGAGGTGTCTCGTAATTAGAAAAATTAACCAGATCTTGATAGACGAGATATCTCGTCATTAGAAGAAAGCATACCAGATCTTGATCTCGCCATCATCAACAAATAGGCAATATCATGATGACAAGAAATCTCGTGACTAGCAAAATTGGTCAGAACTTGATGGACGTGATACCTCGTCGAAACCACTTGAAGGGTAATTATGTACAATGCACTATTTACGCAGACTGTATGGACATCGCAACGTCTACTCCAAACCTCTGTTTCAACCCTAAGAGAATTGCGATCACATCCTTTACATGAGTCCAGATACTGGTAGACTAGTCAGCATATTATGTTTATTAAGTTTAGGGTAAAGTTGCTTTACAATTTTATCTTACTAGTTATTCATTGAACTAGTCAACATCTTCATAAAAATTACCTCCGAACATCGGAGCACATCTGTTTTTCAACCTTTTCGTTCCTCCGGTCTTTTCTACTCTCCGTCTCGTTCCTTGCCAAACCTCATGTTCAAGGGGTCCTCCATTGGTCGAATCCTCTAGACTCATGGTGCCCCCTTGTGAGGAAAAGTGAAGTGAATCTTCACAACGGTCACAATTTCGTAAGGGTTCCATGAGATTTACAATCTCAGTTACTTCATATGAAGGACCAGAATGCCATGATTAAGATTAAAATATAGTGGATTAAACTGTTTCACTTTTTCTAAATAATGATGGAAGGCACTATTCAAAGTAGCACTAATTGCGTACTCTGAACTGGGATTGTTAAGCTTGTGCAACTGCTTTGCGATCCATATACTATAACGTTCAATCGCTACAGCCCTTTTTGATCGGTGCCCCTTCCAGAATCTGGTACGTTTTCTAGTTGCTAGTCTGAAAATATGAATTTGCAATATATGGATTTTAAAGGAAAAGAATAAATAGAGTGAGCAAATTCTTGCTAGTTAGTACTATGAAATTTCACTTATACTAGTTGCTAAACGGAAGCGCTTAGAAAAGCACTCATTAACTTAATAGAGTAATTTTATATTTAATACTTACATAGCTGAAATAATCTATTCTGTAATGCTGACAGCATATAAATGATGTAATGCTGACTGACTTGATATGATTAAAAGGCGGATTATGGAATTGCTGAAAGAAACCACCAAAGTCTTTAGGTCACGATATACATATATTTAAAATATAAAGAATGCTAAAATATGCGTAATTTAATGCTTACGCATTTTAATATTACCTAAATTAACGAATACTAATTAGTAAAAAAATTACCGTATTTTTATTTTCTTAAACGATTTCCTATCCATCTGAATCAAGCATTCCAATCAGAAAGCAATCGTAATTAAAAAGTGAATATCTTTAACATAAGGTATAGTAAATTTAAAAAATGTGAATGAGAAATGTTTTATTTAGTGTCATACTTACAGTTTGAGCGTGCAGGATAATTATCGTTTGCTCGAGTGCCAAATGATTATCGTTTGCGCGTGCACATAGATACTTTGGTTCGTAAAGAATTAAGAATAGTTTGTCGTTTAATTATTTTTGATTTTTATTCTTTAGACGCCAGTTGTGGTAATATTTAAAAATATAGTTTTAAAATGTCTATTCTTGTTATCGTTAAAATTATTCGTGTTAAGAATTCTTCGACTAGCTGTATGCCAATCTTTATGCCTTGGAGCAAATTTTGTTCGGACGCATGGATGAACTTCGCATAGAATCATTATTTCAGAGGTAAGATCTCGCTTAATGAACATGGAATTTTGTAAATAAATAAGCTTTTTAATTATACAATTCATTTATTTGACCCTACTACATTGCACGGGAAACTTTCAGTATAAAGTTTAAGAGCGATTTTTATTGTATAAAAGAACGGCGGATGGCAGGATCTAAATTAAACATAAATGAAAAACATTTCTATACATTTGTATCTACTAAATAAAAATATCCTATATTATTATATTCAACACTTGTATAAATGCATTCCCATTGAAGTTAATATTAAATCAATATACAATTGCATAATACAATTAACTAATATGAGAGAATGCATAACAAAAGTTACATTTTTAAAATTGTAAGACGCTTTATTTTAATATATTCAGTTTTTCATTTACTTTCTTTAAAAGTTATACAAAACAAAATGGATTATTGCATGCATGTGAGTCAAACGTTTTCAAAAAGTGTAACCCTTTAAATATGTCCACAGAAATTCTATAAAGTAGCATAGAAATTATTGAAGCCAGAAATTGGATATAGAGTGGTGAGCGTATATTGCTTTCAAAGAGAAGCCATAGCTTCCAGTCTGTAATTAAAAAGAAGAAATGAGTTGACTACTCGATATACTGAGTAGTGTCTGCAAGATAGTTATAAATGAGTAATTTCGTGAAATTCGAGAAATTATAAGTGATTTTCAAAATACGTACTACAGGCAAAGATATCCGAAAAACGAAATAACTTATCGCGACAATGAAAAACTACGTTGTTATGCCTTATTTCTTTCTCTTTCAATAATCTGTACCACCGTTTAAAAACTATTTTTCGGAGATTGTTTCATTGTCATCAGTGCTTAAACGTTTTGAGATTTTTCTTGAATTTTGTGAAACTTATATTTTTATTTAATCTCAATTTAAATTTAAGTAATTTTCTTGAGCTTAACAAACTGATTTATGCATTATTACTCTCTGAATTAAGTATCCCATGAATTTACACCAGGATTAAAAATCATAACCGTGGCAACTCCTTAGTGAATTCTGTTTTGTAGGAAATGTTTCAAATTTTAATCTGTTGCATATATTCGATTACTTTGTTTGTCGTGTATGTATGGAGTAATTAAGGTTGTACCTTGCAAAACTATACAGGAAATAAAACCAATATTATTTTAATTATCACACCCCTAGACAAGGCTGAAAATTATACGAGTGAAAATAAATGTTTTTCATGAAGAGTTGATTAATTGAAATAAAGACTTAGGCATGACTTAGGTTAGGTTATTTTGTTAGGGGGATTTTTATGTAAAATGATATCTTTAAGGTTTTTCATTCCATGTAAGGCATTTAAAATATTATTTTTGAGTTGCTATTTTGTATATTTTGGGGATTTTAAGAAAAATGGCATTTTGGGATCAATTTCCCTTAAACATTATTTTTAACCTTGAAGTAGAAAAACTTTACAAACTAAGAAATTTCAGAAGACTGAGCAAAGCGTAGTTTATTTAATGTGTGCTCCTGTGATTTCAGTAGGTTTAACGAAAAGAATCATTTCAAAGTTAAGAACTTTGATGGATGACCATAGAAAAATATTTCTTTTAAAAGCTGAATATGTGTAAGAGTACAATTTGAACATACTTTTACAATTCCTTTAAGTCTTTTTGCCCAATCGCGAAAGGAGGGATTTCTCTTGAAATACCATACATGCTTGTATTTTGGATTAGTAGTTAGAAACAAGTTTCTAATCAATTTTACCCTACAAGTATTATTTTACAGTTTATAGTGGATAGCACAAATAGTAAAATATTTAAATAAAAGCCGTTTACGTCACGTATTACAGACATAATTTATAAGGGCTTATTTCCAACCAAACATTTAGTTAAAACTTGTGAGTAAAATTATTTTTCTTGCGATTAACTAGATTTTTGAAAAATTTGCATTGACTACTAAACGAATGAATTTCCCACGTGATGCATTACAAAACGATAAATATTCATAAAGTATTATTCTTATCCCCTGCTTGTTTTAAAATTTACCCTTTTGCAAATTTGCTTTCAATTTAAAAGGGATTGAGCTTTGTTAGTAATTGTCTATATAGAATATTTAAGATTTCAAATACAAATAACATTAAATATTCTCCATCAGAGTATTTCGTTAAACTGTACTCTAAGCCACATTAAGTGCATTTGCTCTCTCAAGATTTCTAACGAATCCCAAGGAAATGAAGTTGCTTAACTATTCAATGGTTTGAAAATTCAAATAGATCTTGCTTTGATTTAAAACTTTTACTCCGTGATTTAAAAGATGGTATTTCACCCACGAGAATTAAGTTATGTACTTAACGCTTGCGAAAAATCTCCTATTCTTTTCCTCATTGGCAAACAGGAACATGCACACGAATATTTTATGTGATCGAGAAGATTGAATTTTATTTTATAATTGATATTTAGATTGAATTTAGCAAAGGGATTAAGAAGGTCACCGTGAAGTATTGGTAGCGATAGGGTTCTGGTATTAAATAAATTTTTAAAATCGTGCTTTAAAAAATTAATGTACCATTAATTTTACACATTTATGGCTTAATAAAAAGAGCCAACTGTGTTTTGCCTCATTTTGTTCAGATGAGATGGAACATAGTGCTTCGTGTTGTAGAATTATACGACCACTGGTGTCATGAGTTTCACCAAAGATATATGATGACTGTTTTGCATGACGCCTTGTCAAGCATTTAATGTAGAACTACTTCTGTCTTTCTCAATACCAATTTGGAGATTTTCGGTTCTTTATATTACCCTATGAGAGGGCTTACTGGAAGAATAAAACATGCTTGAGAATAATACAAATCCCTACCCATACGATAACGATAAGACAGTTGTTGCAAAATCAGTATGAATAGAGCAATTCTCAGAAATTGAGTGTCAAACAACATAAGAAGCACAGAAGCATGCAAGCACAGAAAAATTGGTTGTTGAAACGCTTTTAACAATTAGTTCTCTTAAAAATAGAGGAACTGAGATTTTTTTGCCTATGTGCGTGGACACTGTGAAATTTACGGGAATGAAAGAGCTGATTTTTTAGCCAAAGACGTTTTGAATTTAGCAATTGATGTAAATTGTAACATTCCTAAGTGTTACTTGAAAGGCTCATATTATGAAAAGCTTGTTGCTAAGTGGAACGAAGAATATGTCTCGTCTGAGAAAGCTGGCCACACCAAAAATTTTTTTCTTCACAAACTTCCAAATTACACAATTTTTATCTGGCCATGGAAATTTTGCTAAATATCTATATAGGTTTCATCTTCGGACTAATGATTTGTGCGAGTGTTTTAAAAAGCAGCCACAAGATGTTGAGCATTTGCTTTTTAGTTGTCCTGCATTTAAAACTTCAAGAATATGCCTAAAAATGATTTGAGAAAATTAGGTGAAACATGGCCAGTGAAACTCAATGTTTTTGTAAAATCTAATCTGCTTTTCTACTCATTTGTCAAGTTCATAAAATCTTGTAATTTCAGTTAAATTGTTTTCCACTGTGTCTTTGTTAAATCAACTTACTTCTGTAAGCCCCGTGTTGTACTTCTGTGGTGCACGGGGAGTTTGCTTTTGTTCAATAAAAAAAAACATAAGTATTTCTTGTATATATTACAACCTGCATCGTATGAAAAACGTTTTGAGCTCCATAACTCATTAGAAGCCCGAAAAATCTGTGGTTTACATTTCATTAAAACACATTTTGCATAGCATTTGTGATTTACTCTATGACAGATTCGGTGAATGGATGCTATGCTTTCTGCGCTCTGAAAATCACAACGTTTTTGTACTTTTCCAATCAATACTTTTTGTTCCTTTAAAATTAGAATACTTGTGCTTTTAAAATAAGAAAACTTTCGGTGCCCTTAAAATCTGAATACTTCTTTTAAAATCAAAATGCTTTCCGTGGCTTTGAGGGTATATTTTATGTGCCTTTAAAATCAGAATCCTGTTGTATTTCTGTGGTTATGCGGTGATAGTTTGTACTTTCTCCTAAAACTATTCTGAACAAGACTACATAATTTTGTCTTAGCATATAGAACAACATATTATTTTCTTTATAGCTGATATTTTTAGTTAAGAAATAAAATAGCTCTGTTTTGAGATTAGTCACACCTCCAAGAAATGTAAGTTCACTTACATTTTTGTACCATATGTTCATTGTATTTTTAATAGTTAATTTTAATGAATGCATTTAATGAATGCATTTAATGAATGCATTTAATGAATGATTTTAATGTAATGAAGTTAAGACAGCAACACATTTGCATGCTAATGTTACGAGGAAGAGTATTTCTTAAAGTAGTCTAATTGTAATTTTTAAGAGTAAATAAGTATTAAATTTATTATGGAAAAGTAAGTACGAATTTAGAATACATTTTATTTTAACCATTGTAATATTAACATAAAGGGTAAAAAATGAATGCCTTGGAAGGTGCATTTTCAGCTTAAAACTAGAGACAATATGAAATTTGGAAGCACCTTATGTGGAGGGAGCAGTTCAATATTGATGCCCATTAAAATCGCTAATTTAACATTTCTAATTGCCTCAGTAAAATAGTGAAAAATAGGTATTAACAGTTGTTTTGGTCGATTTTATATTTGCGACAAATATTTACGTAAATGCTTCTGTGTATCTGTGTATGAAAAATATACATTGCAAAATCATCATAAAATAGTATATTTCAAAATTATTTTGGATTCATCGCTGCTGATAAACGAAATATTTGACGAGTCTGTTTCTGACACTCTGAAAAAAGCCTTTCATGCTAAAAGGATTATAAGACTTTTGATCCTGCTATGTAGCTCCCAATAATAAGCTGGGACTCTACAAGATCAAAAGACTTTATTAAAGACTTTCCATTTCTTATTCAGCTTTATAAAAGCCCTTCATAAGATTTTTTCAATTTAAAGTATATTTCTTGACCTTGAAATTAGATTTTAGATGGTTTTATTTGGACAACATTAATTGTAAGGGCAATTAATATTGTACTAATTTTCCTCATTAGTAGGGGCTGTTACTAATGAGGAAAACATTTACGAGATAAATTCAGCTTATGCTTTCAATTTGAGTGTGGTGATTGGTAGCTTAGTTGACCACAAGTCCATAAGTAAACATATTTCTTTGAAAAGCAGGATGCTGGATTGTTCTTCAACGCATTATTTCTATCAATTAATATACTAATTTACCATTACACATCAAATTTTAAAATCCAAATTACCACAAATCTTGAATTAGTAATCAATACCCAATTTCTATGCCTATTTGATTGCAAAAAATATGACTGTCATAAACTTTACTGCTGTTTCAATTTAAAGTGCATACATTAACAGATTTTCCTAATTTTCTTTAGTCCCGAAAAAAATCAATATTATCTCATTTTGCACCAATTTTGACGAATTTAGTCAAAACTTTATGGTAGAATACAGGAATACTACAAAATTATACGTGGCATCGTCGAAAGGAAGAACTTTTTCTTTTTACTCTTCTACTTTCTTGGTTATTTTTTTTATTGAAACACTTCTTAAGTGTTCTGTCACATCTGTTTTCTTTGCCTTCTGGATATCTTAGCCTTTCTACTTCAAATGTTTTGGTAAATGTCACTTGTATACTCGCTTGTTTTAGTACTGTAGGTTTTATATTGCAACATTGAAAATACAGTTTACCAAGAAAGGAATAGAGGTATTTTCCTTACCAGCACATATTTTAAAATTCATTATATACATCTTGATATAAATCGATTAAATTTAAATCTATTACCATATTCTCATTTAGATATGTGTCATGGTTTACAGACATTCATTAAAATAAAATTCAAACTACGTATACCAGATGTTAGATAATTAAAGAATACACCACTGTTTGGGAAAATCAAAACACCCTGAAGAAATGATGATCTTCATTTGAAACTTATAGGATAGATCATAAACTTCCGACCTTACTCGTGTTGAATTGGTTAACTGTACGTTGCAAAAGTTGCCAGAATAATCACTTTCTCTTTCGTAGAAAACAAACTACAAACATCATATCAGTGTCTGGAAATTAATTTTTAATACCTTTTCGAAAATTTGTATAATTTCTACAACTTACTTTGGAGGTGAATCGTCTACATGTATACCCATTTCACATACATCGCATCCCTGTTGTAAGACAAAATTACGAAAAGTGATACTAACATTGCTATAAAAGCCAATTTTAAATACATTTGAGTGGATTATGAATGCCCCTTCTTAAAGTTACTTTTCCTGTAAAATTACTGAACTCAACACTTAAAAATGGCGAATCTAAGACGTTTACTTTAACACTTATATATTTCCTATCAATAGTTTTTACTTGTAGAACTCTTGCACCAGGCATACGACAGTTTAGAGTTTCATCATCGATGATGATAAGCTAATTTGATAAGATGTTCATGACTAATTTGTTTTTGAAGCGAATACACTTTTTATTGGAAATTCCATTTAGAGGCATGTGCATAATAAAAGAACTTGTTCTAAAATTGAATGTCTTCAGTAAAGACAAAGATAGGTAACCAATAACCATTTTTCAAAAATGGCTAGGCCGATTTAACGGTGTTTTTTAAAGAAGAAAATCACTGTTCTCACCAAACGTGTAACAGATATAAGTTGCTTAAATATAGCTTCAACTCGTAAAGTAACTAACCTAAACTGCAACAAAGAATTTTTAATTTTTTAAGTCCTAATTTAGGTTTTTCTAACGTTAATATTCTTTCAATATCGACATAGTTGCATTTAAAATTTGCTTACTGTAACTTGCATGCCTTTCAAATGGAATCCTTTGTGGGTTTGTTGCATGTGATATTTAGGAATTGCAATTTATTAAAAAATAAGTATTAAATTTACTATCACAGAAAACAGACGGAAATACAACTAAAGCAAAGTATGAGAAAAAAGGTGTTTTCAAGATATTAATTTGTGATTCTTTTTTTTTCGTGATATAATATAGTTGCCATAACTTACTACTAAAACGCGAATAAAATTTTTAATTAGTTCCAAAAGGTTTGTAAACTGTGAACTCAAGTACAAGCAGCCTGGCACCAGCACCTAGGAAAATATCCTAGGCATCTTTGATTCTATCCCAAGACTTATAGCAGTTTTTATTGCACCTAGTGGGGCCTTCACTGCATACGGATATTTTCAGTTTATAATTGCTGTACTGTTCTCAAAATTCAAATGTTTTTGTACAGCAATATCATTAATAGTATATGGTAAAAAAATTATTCTAATACACTGCTGGCCACCCAAATTGCAACACCAAGAAAGACAAGAGATATCACAACAAAATTTATTTTGTAGATAACATGTTGACCAAGTATCAAATGATTAAATTTATAGACTTCTGTGAAGTGTGGTTCCTGCCAAAATCAGTAGCCAGAGTAGCCGCCATTGTTGGAGATCACCGCTGCCACACGCCTCGGCATTGATTCAAAGAGACTTTGGATGTGTTCTTGGGGTGCAGCAGACCAAGCAGCTTCCACACGTTGCCAAAGTTGATCTGGTGTGGCAGCTGGGGATGTATTCTGGGTCAATCGTTGAGCAACCATGGACCACATGATTTCTATCGGCGAAAGATCCGGAGAGCGAGCTGGCCAGGGAAGCAATTCAATCTGGCGATTGACGAAGAACCCTTGGACAATGCGTGCCACGTGTGGTCGCGCATTATCCTGTTGAAATATGGCTGTGGGCAAGCCCTGAAGGTAAGGAAGGACAACTGGCTCCAACACCTCGGAGATGTAGCGCTGGCTGTTTAAAGTACCGGCAATTCGTACTAGAGGAGTGCGAGAGTGATATCCAATACCGCCCCATACCATAATACCCGGTGCAGGACCAGTGTGGCGGTGCATAACGCAGCTGTTCAGCATCCTCTCTCCATGGTGTCTCCAGACTCGAATCCGACCATCGTGGTGTTGCAGACAGAAGCGTGACTCGTCAGTAAAGACAATTTCATTCCATTCTGCCGTCCACATCCTTCTTTCATCGCACCATTGGCGGCGGAAACGTCTGTGGTTCTCCGTCAAGGGTAGACGAAGCAATGGACGTCTTGTGGACAGACCACTCTGCTGTAAACGGCGTCGAATGGTACGCGCAGACACTGGATGATGCGGTACAGACTGAATGTGCTGTGCTATGGTTCGTGATGTGGCTGAGCGATCCGTCACTGCCATACGCACAATATGCCTGTCATCACGTGAAGTGGTGCACTGAGGTGGATGCGATCGAACACGTCGGTCCGTCGTACCCTCCTGCATCCAACGATCACATATCCGCATTACAGTTGTTTGGTTTCGTCCAACACGACTACCGATTTCCCTGAAAGATAATCCACAATCTCGGTAGGCCACTATCCTTCCTCTGTCGAACTCGGATACTTGATCAAAAGATGATCGCTGTTTTCTACGAGGCATAATTGATCGTTTTTTTGAAAAAACCACAAGAAAAACACAATTGCCGTACTTGAAATCGTCGAAATCTCCAAGCCTTAAATAGCGCTTTGAAGTGGCGCCACAGGCGCGCGTGATGTGCGTCTGCGCTGAAATTCTAATCATTTGCATATCTCACCTCCGCTAATGCATGTTGTAAATTTCATATTATTTGCATGCTTCCTTCAGGGTGTTGCATTTACGGTGGCCAGCAGTGTAGTATGATACTTTAATGGTGTTGCAATGCAGCAGTAGCGTATAATAAATATTCAGTTATTCTCAATCATAACAGCATAGTATTCGAATGACCGAGCCCTCCATAGTTGAGTTCATTTCATGAAACTAGAATGATTATGTTTAGAGACAATCTAAATATTCCAACAACCGATCATAAATGCGATTTCTATTCTCAACTATTGTATAGGAGTACGAGATATTTTCGGAAAAGCGCAACCCTGGTGTTGTTACAGTATGATACAATAGTTTGACACCCGTCAAACTACTCTATTAATTTAGAGCTCTATTCAGAGAATCGATTTGTACTCACGTTATTAGTATTTCAAATGAAACTTTGTTCTATATTGAGTGGAATTTATGCTGAAGCTGAACCTTGTTACGTAAGGTAAGCAGAAAAGTTTTTGTCAGTTGAAATATTCACAGATTAGCAGATTCATCATTTAGTAATTTCACAATGTTACTCATTTTATGAAATGTTGCTTTACAGTATAGAGCAAACAGGATTATTATCACTCACAGGAAAAATAAATAACAAATATTCAAGTCAAAGGAAAGACTTATTTGATCAGTGTACTCAAAATAAACCTAACAAACAATGCACACAAAATTTGGGTAAACTTTATATTTATTGTCGACATTGAATCGGATGCACTGAAATAATGTAGGATACCATTTAAAATTAAAGCAAAATGCATTTTTACAACGTGAAGTGAAATAGTTTGTTAAATCACCTCGAAATCTTCAGGCAGCAGCAGAACCTCAAGACAGTTAATATTAATTTCATAGCTAGATAATAATTTGTGGTTCTAAATCCAAATTATGGTGTTCGTAAGTCCACGAAAGATGTTAGACATTTTCTAAACAATTATATCTTGGTGACAACTTTTTGGAAAGGATTGATATTTGGACTACCCAAAAGTTGGACTCCACAGGTCATTAGCGGACCCATAAACAGAAGTGATTTAAATTAACTTGGGATTAACACGTATTCACATTTTTCACCTTTCGTAGCACATTGAAAAGACTTCCCAAAGGTGTACTGCTAAACATATCGTGATACATTTTTGAATGAAAGTCAAGAGGCATACAAAATTTTAGAGAACATAATAGATAAATGGAAAATTATTATAATATATCTCTCAGTATAATGTAAAGTCATTATGCAGTATGTTTAATATTCAACTCTGTGTCAAAGATGGATAAATAGCTAGATATTAGATGTGAGTGTCTACAAATAATGTTGAACATCATGAGTATTAAACATCATGAGAATTAAACTTCATAGTATTGAACTTCATGTGTTTGTAAATTTTCTCATAAAAAAACGAAATATGATTCCACACACTTTAAATGGTAGGTCCGGTCTAGTTAGAACTCGTGTGGCACAAAAACGACCGTAGTGCTACAAACCAAATCACATAACACACATATTTGAATCGGCAGTTGTGAAAAGGGGATATGTGACATTTTTCCTATTTTATTGGCGGAAGCATACCTTCATACCAAGACCCACATACTATGTATAAGGAGGATTCCATGAAGTTAACTAAATGGGAGAAATGGACGGTCTAATATCCGAAACTTTGCAAAAAGGTGACATGTGCTGCACATACCACCTTTTTACAACTTCTGATTGACAGAGACATCTGTGAGCAGACGAACAGTAACGTAGTCTGCCAACTGAGTGCATTACACGTCTTTTAATGTAACAACTTGTGCGTTTTGATTGTTTGGGTTGGAAGAGTTAGATTAAAAGTATTGTGCTTTTGAAAGTTTTTGTATAATGGAATCAGATTCTTCTGAAGGCAATGTGATTGATGGACGTATCAGAAAAAGAAAAAGCAATCGAGAACTGTACCAAAGAAATGTTATAAAGAAAGCAAGGACTAAAGGAGCAAGCTACGTAAACCATGGTGGTAAGTAAATATTTTTTCAATGAGTATCAACCGAACGCGTTCATGCTTATTGTGAATTCTAAATGGGCTAATTTTTAAATGCAGGTAATGCTGTAGCTGCCAGATCGACAGGCCCTGACTGCGCGTGCAAACTGGCTTGTTTCTCCAAGCTCGCGGTGGAATATTTTTCAAAAATAACAATCGATTTTAACGAATTGCCTAAAGATACACGAAATTTATTTTTAACTTCACTATATTAAAAAGAGATGTTACTAGTAGAAGGAGGAGTGATACATGCACGTCTACAGACGGATCCATGCATTCCAAAGACTTAAAAAACAAAAAAAATTCTGGTACAGCGTCAGGGTAAAAGGTTCGACAGTAAATGTCTGCAAAAAGGCATTTGTTTCTATACACGGGATAACAAAAAGAAGAGTTGAACGACTGTGCAACCTGATAGCTTTAGGAAAATGTCCAAGAGATATGAGGGGAAAGAAAACAGGCTACAATACCATTAACTCCGCCACATCAAGAGAAATTCATGATTTTCGGGCATCACTTGAAACAAAAGTGGCCCAATACTTGGGGAAAGAAAAAGTATGTAGATGCTCGTCGTAGTGTCAAAATACTATATGAAAAATTGAAGGCGGACAATCCTAATGCAAAAGTGGGATATGACTACTTTCATCTGTATTTCAATGAAAACTAACTATTCCTTTGGAAGACCTCAAGTTGACGTATGCGTTACATGCGAGGAACTTGAGCATAAACTAAAGAATAGGTCACTTTGTGACACAGCAAGAGCTGCTGGTTTACAAGCGTCGGGCTAAAAAATTTTACGTCGAAATAAAGAACTATGAACGAAATAAAGAACGAAAGAAAGAATGCTAACTTTAAAAAGAAAAATTTGACAATTTGCTATGACTACATGCAGAACTTGCCACTCCCAAACATACCGGTATAAGACATTTTATTGACACCAGCTATGGGTTAATACGTTTAGGATACATAATCTGGCTACTGGGAAAGCTGACTTGCAAGTGTATCATGAAGGCATAGCAAGAGTCCAAACGAAGTCTGCAGTCTGCTACTAAGTTACATCAACCGAAATAAAACCAATGAACATGCAAATCTGCTTCTCTTTTCTGACGGATGTAGCGAACCAAACAAAAATCATTCTCTGCTAAGAATGTGTATGGCCTTAGTTGAACTACAAGTGTTTGAAAAAGTTGAAATCTTTTTCCCTACGACAGGGACTTTGGGACAGTGGAACGTCTAATTCGAAAAGCTGATCGGATCTATTCACCTGACGAATATGAGGAACTCATGAGAAAATCAAGCAATACCGGAAGATTTAATATTATAAAGATTACTGCCGAAGATGTAAAGGAGTTTAAAATGTGGTGGCCCTCATTTTATAAGACATGCATTTCTGATGAAAGTTATGGCGGGCATGTAAGAAAAGAGGACAAAGTAGCCTTCAAGATATCTTCTGTCTGCCACATTATTATCAACGAGCCAAATAAAGTTAGAGCATCGACCTACATTCATGGTTCAAGTAAGAACACTTTCACGCTGAGGAAGCCAAAAGTTCTTCTCACTGGATTGCCGTACCAACCAGCATACAGGACCTGAAAGGTCCCAATCAATGAAAAGATCGCTGATGTTGGAAAATGCCTCCAGTACATCCCGGAGCAACACATGAACTTTTACTCGTCTATAATGCAGTGGCCAACCACCAGTGCAGAAGTCAGAGAAAGTGAGGCTGATGATTAATTATTATTTTTTCATTTGCCGCTATTTCTAACTTTTTCATGACAAAAACTTTGTTTTTATAATGTCATAAAAGTATTTTTGAAGTTTTATAACTAAAAATAAATAATTTTGTTCATAATATTATGTTTTCTATTCTTTTCCCAGTAATTTCAGTGTATCACTAGGTAAAATGTGTATAAAGGGGATACGTGCGAATTTTTTGGAATTCTGTAGGGGGCATTGGCAGTAACAAAACCCATGAATTACACTTGGATTATATGTGCATATAATATCAATTATCTGAATTTTTTTCTTTAGTTTATGAACACCACGATTAAAGTGGTACGCCTTTTAATCTCTCCTGTAAAATTTGAGTATTGTAGCATCCCCTTTTTACATCTGCCGATTCATTTAAACATTACATCTTTGTACGTGAGTCCAGTGCATTATCACGACATCACTATGTCTTCTATGAACATGAAAAGCAATAAATAAAAACAGCATAAGTCTCATAATACAGTCCAAAAAATCTCTAAAATGATTCTCTCCTGTACAAAAGAACAAGATATACTCTAAGGTCTCTGCCCTTCAGGTAAAAAAAAACATTTATATGATTAAGCATATCTTAAATACCCAATAGTTTACATCACATGGCTTCCTCCGAGAATGCTTTTGGTTCTATACAGGAGACATTTATTGCTCTTTCTTATTGTACCTCCGATGTATCATTTAATTACCAGCATTATAACTTTTTGAAAGTTTCTTATACGATAAAAAAAACACAATTTTATTTGCAAATTTATTTCTCACATCTTTTGCAGATTTCTTTCAGATTTGCTCAGCTAACAGTAAAGTCCATTACATTTTCCCCCAACTCAACCTTCAATCCAACTCACCACACTCCCCTCGACCACTTTTATGTTCTCTGGTAGATATAAAAGTATAAGTGCGATTTTTTCTTTCCTCTCTCACACTGGACGCCTTCTGTGGGGATGGTTTTTATATTCCATAGGCGCTCCACAGGCTTTCAAATTTTATACTCCTCGACCAGAACTTGGGAAGAAATTCCATGGTGGATCGCATTTCAGACACTTCCTTTTCCCATCCTGCGTCAACCCCTTTTACTTTTGCTTTTTCCTCCCCTCGCATATCCTCTTGGAAGTGGTTTTTATGGACTAAAAGCCGATTTTAGTGGTTTGGTAAGAGTTTGTAAGTAGTTAAAAAAAAGGGGGGTGCTCTAGTGCAGTGGAAAAAAAACAAGGAACTGGAGGGAAAAGTTTGAAGATCTTGGTGTGTACACAAAGTCAATGTTGGGATAAAAGGAAAACATGGTGTACTGAAGGGTTCGATGGCAAAATTGCTTTTCGATCGGGATTTTTGATGTAAGTGTTTCGGGATGGGAGGTTGTTTGAAAAGGAGATAATTTTGTATTATAAACTGAAATATCATTAATAACCAATTAGTCCCAGTAAAAAATGTTTAATTATTTACTCAAGCATGATAAATGTGCATTTTTAAGTGTAATTCGAATGCAATACTTAACTATCTAAATCATTTTTAAGAATTTCAGATGTGGTTGTACATCTGACTTTCAACTTCTATGAAATGGTTAAGTCTAAGTATCTTACTATTCTTGATATATTGTGGTTCTAGCGTTTGCTTTTCCGCTGCCTAGGAGTTCTCGAGATTGATGGTGAGACCAACCAATGTTTAGCTATGTGCAAATTTAATTTATATAAATTGGTAGGTTATATAATGTGTCCAAAATTAGCACTTAAAAAATTAATATTATGTGAAAAAATCCCAAGGTAATATTAGGATTATTATATTAAAAAGTGGAATAAACCCTATGAATAGTTAGTTTGTAGATTACGTTTGCTTCAAATTTACATTCTAAAATCATTCAAATGTATTTTGAATTCTGTAACTTTTCATCCGTATTGAATATGATATTTTCAATATGAGTAACATTTAAAGGCAGAAAAGGATATAACTCTCTCTTAGAATGAAAGGAATTTAATATATCAAAGCAATGTCGCTTTTGTAAAACATTATGTGATAGAAAATCATTTTCTGCAACCTAGGAACTTAAGCCATGCCTCACATTGGAAAGAAAATGTTTAAAACAAATGCATTCGTTCTTCGAAGCGTCACACAGTTATCTTTGTTGTTTGCGGGAACACAGTTGATACACAATGGTTCAATTCACAATCATTTGATAAATTCCCCTTTGATTTAGTTATTTTGTTGCATTTTCACAGAAAGCGGAGATTCGCATTTTACATAGGAAGAGATGTATTTTGTTTCGATAAATGTGCTTTCTCCATATCTTCATCCACAGCTTCCTACTTTGCTACTAGAACAATAAAATCTCATTTAGCACAAGCTTATAGCAGACAGAATTTATTGTGAAGGCTATTGAAACTATTAATATATTACTATTCTTTGATCATTAAATTAATATATTTGGAGATAAAAACCTAATGCATGTCGTCTGATTCAAATTATAGTACGATGCCATTTCTTATTGGATGATTATTGCTTACAATAAGAAAGATACGTTTAATAGCTATCACTGACGACGTAATACATAGTCGAAAAACAAAACAAAAACGATTTTGGAATTTGGTATAGAAAATATACGTGACTACATGTTTCGAAGCAAACACATCGGTATTTCATAGCAATCACTTAAATACACTTTCGAATTTCAAATCTAAGTTTTTGTAGGTAGTGCCAGAACTGGTACATCAATCTAATACTTGATAGGCCTCCCATGGAGTACTGCATAAATACGATGGGGCATGGACTTCCCGAGTTTGAGGAAGTATTCTGTAGGCATTGAACACTACACTACCAGTAGAGCAATAGATAATTCTGTTATATTGACAAGTTATCTCGTCATCAAGAATACTAATTGAATCCAGAATGACATTTTAACAATGTTAGTTCGTTCTGATATACAATGTGACACGAGTCGACAAGGGTGTCAGTTGAAATAATATTCATTCATCTTACCTATGATATATTTTACAAAGTTTCAAACTGAACGTCGCAAGCTCATTTTTTGTCACATAGCAAGGCAGTCATGCTAACCGTTAAAAACTAGTTTAGACTGGATCACATTTTAGAGCATATTTCTACAGAGTGGTAACACTTCTACATGTCAGTCAACATCCTCGAAATTTCTTTCAAAGACCGCATATCTCTACTATATTTTTATTTTATGCAATGGTCTGAGAACGTTGAGGAAGCATTTATACATTATTTGTTACGTTTCTTTTTCCAAAAATAAAAATTTAAAGTGTTATTTTTTAAAATTTGTGTTTGGATGCGAGGGATAGACACGGAGAGTAGGGTCAGAGAGAGAGAGAGAGAGAGTAGATTCAGAGAGAAATAGAGAGAGAAGTAGAGACAAAGAGTAGAGAAGTAGAGATAGAGAGTAGTATATTTATGTATATACACTGCTGGCCACCCAAATTGCAACACCAAGAAAGACAAGAGATATCACAACAAAATTTATTTTGTAGATAACATGTTGACCAAGTATCAAATGATTAAATTTATAGACTTCTGTGAAGTGTGGTTCCTGCCAAAATCAGTAGCCAGAGTAGCCGCCATTGTTGGAGATCACCGCTGCCACACGCCTCGGCATTGATTCAAAGAGACTTTGGATGTGTTCTTGGGGTACAGCAGACCAAGTAGCTTCCACACGTTGCCAAAGTTGATCTGGTGTGGCAGCTGGGGATGTATTCTGGGTCAATCGTTGAGCAACCATGGACCACATGTTTTCTATCGGCGAAAGATCCGGAGAGCGAGCTGGCCAGGGAAGCAATTCAATCTGGCGATTGACGAAGAACCCTTGGACAATGCGTGCCACGTGTGGTCGCGCATTATCCTGTTGAAATATGGCTGTGGGCAAGCCCTGAAGGTAAGGAAGGACAACTGGCTCCAACACCTCGGAGATGTAGCGCTGGCTGTTTAAAGTACCGGCAATGCGTACTAGAGGAGTGCGAGAGTGATATCCAATACCGCACCATACCATAATACCCGGTGCAGGACCAGTGTGGCGGTGCATAACGCAGCTGTTCAGTATCCTCTCTCCACGGTGTCTCCAGACTCGAATCCGACCATCGTGGTGTTGCAGACAGAAGCGTGACTCGTCAGTAAAGACAATTTCATTCCATTCTGCCGTCCACATCCTTCTTTCATCGCACCATTGGCGGCGGAAATGTCTGTGGTTCTCCGTCAAAGGTAGACGAAGCAATGGACGTCTTGTGGACAGACCACTCTGCTGTAAACGGCGTCGAATGGTACGCGCAGACACTGGATGATGCGGTACAGACTGAATGTGCTGTGCTATGGTTCGTGATGTGGCTGAGCGATCCGTCACTGCCATACGCACAATATGCCTGTCATCACGTGAAGTGGTGCACTGAGGTGGATGCGATCGAACACGTCGGTCCGTCGTACCCTCCTGCATCCAACGATCACATATCCGCATTACAGTTGTTTGGTTTCGTCCAACACGACTACCGATTTCCCTGAAAGATAATCCACAATCTCGGTAGGCCACTATCCTTCCTTTGTGGAACTCGGATACTTGATCAAAAGATGATCGCTGTTTTCTACGAGGCATAATTGATCGTTTTTTAAAAAAAACCACAAGAAAAACACAATTGCCGTACTTGAAATCGTCGAAATCTCCAAGCCTTAAATAGCGCTTTGAAGTGGCGCCACAGGCGCGCGTGATGTGCGTCTGCGCTGAAATTCTAATCATTTGCATATCTCACCTCCGCTAATGCATGTTGCAAATTTCATATTATTTGCATGCTTCCTTCAGGGTGTTGCATTTACGGTGGCCAGCAGTGTATATGTATATTATATATATATATATATATATATATATATATATATATCCAATATCAAATAAGAGAACCCAAATAAAAACAAAATGCAATAATAAGAACAAAAGGTGAAGCAAAATAACAACAATAATATTGACCCTTTAGATGAGCAGCGCTGAAAGCCGCAGAGAACAAATAAAGGTAAATAATAAGTGAAGCTACTCTAAGAATAGATTTCCCCGAGAAACAAGAGGAAATAAAAAATGCAAATGTTGAGTGAGCCCGCTTACTTTATCAAGAGGAGCAAAGTCGGGATTCACTTAAAAAGGGATGCTTTGAGTTTTTCTGTACTTGTGTGAGGCCGGACCGAAGAAATCAACACAAGTTATCCCCGAAAACTCAAAGTACTACCAGAAAGAAAAATCATAAAAATTATTACCTATTACCAAAATTAGGAAGGAAAAATCAATAGAACGGCCAAAGGAATTACCTTACCGAATGTTGCCTCGCAAGCCAGGAGAACAAAACATTGCCAGATCCGTCCTAACTAGAATAACAGATTTAAAAAGAGCAAGAGGGTGGCTTGGAGATAGCATGAAAGATTTGTACAAGTGAAAGGGAGGGGAGAAAGGTAAATTTTAACAAGAAATTAAAATTGTGACAAGAAATTAAAATTGTGACAGGGGTGAAATTGATGGAATAAAAGAGAGCAAAAGTGAAAAAAAATTATTATGAAATTGTATCATGGCTCCACCTGGTTGTAAATATAGGAAGGAAAATAAAGATAAAAACTATTTGTAAATGAGGTTGAAAAAGGGATTATAGAAAAACTTTTAAAGAAAACTGTTGGTGAAGCTGTTATTTAAGAGGGTAGTTTTAAGAGTTTTAAGCTGATTATCAATATTAGTTTGGTCCCGGCAGATATGATGAATTCGATAGATTTGATTATAAATTAAGTTTCTGTAGATACTTAATTTATAATCAAATAAAGATATTAGAGTCCCAGGGAACAAGCTTGTTAATTGAATTGAGTCTTTTCTTTCGTTATAGATATCGGTTGTAGATTTGAAACTGACATCAATATGAATGTCAAGGAAGTTAGTAGATAAAGGTGAGCTATTTGTTTTTATGAGGATGAGTTCAGCGCGATAAATATTTTTCCAAAAGACAGTGAACTCTGGGTGAGTTAAAAATGATTAAATCATCTATATAGCGATAGGAGTTAACAAATTTAGATGTATGTGATCTTTCATAAAAATGGAGGTAGAGGTTAGCTAGAATGCTGGAGAAAGTGGTACCTTGCGGTATTCCGAGATGTTCACCATTAATTTTGTTTCGTCTAATTGTTTTCATAATGCACTTCAAGCATGGACATTCAATAAGTGTAACACTTTTACTGTGTCCATAAATTCACTTCACACATGAAAACACAAAAGAATTGCGATATAACATCACGGAAACTAAACACTCTTAAAGCCTCTTATACTACTTTTTACGGGTAGGACTAAATACCTGGGACACGATTTTTCATGTCAAGAATGGTTCCAGAAATATCAAAAGAACTTAAAGTAGGACACCATTCCAAATATAAGAAACATCATTGTAGAAATTACAAACTTTCCTCAAGTTTAATGTATTATATCGCTACAAAAATTACAATTAATAGAGTAAAAAGTTTCTCTAACAGTTAATTCTTTTTAGTAAACACCAAAAATCGTAGAGGTTTTAATATTTCATATTGGTTAATTTAAAGTTCTCTATTGGTAAAAATGTCTGAGTTTTGATGCATGAAGAATACTTGTGTCTGGTTTATTGCCTCTAATTGGTTTATTTATTTCCAAATTTCTCACATTTTTTTTTCAAAATTGTATAGGGATCAGAAAATGGGGAAGACACTTTTCTTGTGTTAGGATGTGATAGGATACTCAAATTCTTCCAACATTATTAAGTCACCTTTAAAATTAGAGGCGAGAAATTGGGTATCATACCTCATGTATTAATTTTCTTAATTCAAATACACGAAGAGTCGTCACTTTCTAAGTCTAATTCTTCACACAAATTTATAAGATATTGTTTTTGCAAGATACGCCATTGTTGTCAACTAATTACTAACAACCATTAATTTTTTAAGTAAACATACAGTAAAATATTCAAAATTCTAAAATCAGCTCATTGTTAAATATCACCAATATAACTATCATAGTTTCACAAATACTTGACAAAACGGAAGTCTCATTCGGCACCGCACTTCACCTTAAGAAAGTTCTAAATGAATCGTTGGAAGAACATCCATACGAAACATCATACAAAAGCTCAGAAGCGGGAACCTCGGATGATGGGAACAACAGGCCTGGGGACTAGACGAAGTGATGATGGCAGAGAACTTTCACATCAGATGTCGTCTGCGAAAGACAGCAGACACTCCAGACAATAGGCAATGGAGACGTCGTAAAACCTTCATTTAGCCACATTCCGTAGCTTCATAGAAGATTTTTTTTCCTTTTCCTATTCAGTGGAGAACATAACTGATCCATCGTTTCACAGCAGACGAGTTACTTGCTTCTATTTGTCTTGCTTCTATCTTCTACTAAGCGTTCCCGTGCATAGAAAATCCTACCGACTTATATCAAGCCCGAAACGGCCCCACCTTGGGGCCAATGCAGTCATATCATTTTCAGTTAAGAAGTCAAGTATTCGTATTTCGAAAAACTATTTATTGACGATGATGAGATGAAATATATTACAGATGGAATATTTACAAAACTGATAACCAACATGGTCTGCCTACTAAATGTGAAAATTCCGATGTTCTCCCAGTAAGAATCATTATTTTCCCGCTCTGTTTTGAGCGTTTCCATTGTGACCAGAATGCACGGAGCTCCAGCCAATCAGAACATAGTGACTAAAACGCATGGGACTTCAACCAATTAGAAGATCGCTCGGAATGCGAATACGATTGAGCGTTCTAATAAGAATGAGGATAGGCTTTGGCTTATCTTGTCGCACATATATATATAGAGAGAGTAGGAGTAGATAGAGAAAGAATTATTTTCCGCGCAGAGCATCAGATTCTAAACAGTCTTTATCAAGACTCATCCTCACCATTCAAACTGGAAATGGATACGGAACCATCGACACTCACTCCGGGAAATAAGGATTCTTCCCAAGCCGAAATTCAAGCAAGCCTCCAACAAGTTGAAAAGCTTAGATGTGACGCATTATACAGGAAAGAAATGACGCTAAGTGAGGTCCTTTCCGAATTCACAACTCTCACCAACCAGCGAGATGCAAACAAGCTCAATGAGTTGGATACCACTCGGCTGAAATGCCACTCTGCTAATCAAGGTTATCCAAGCGGAATTACGAAACTCGGGAAATGTGAAGTCCCAAACTGCAAGAGGCATAATCTAAACATCCCTGAAGAGGATTTTCCTCCACTACCGATCTCTCCCACACCCAATGAAGTGTCCTTCCAGATGCCCAGGAAGAAGCTGAGAGCCAAATCTCAAGAAACTTCTCCATCTTCCCCCATCCAAAACAATAACAAATTTTCAACTTTGACTGAGCAAGCACCCGTCCCACAGTTCATCGATCCTATAATGATCAAGTTAACCAAAGACTTCCCGAGCATCCTCAAGGATATAAGGGACAAATTTGGAAGTGATATTGAAGCCCATTTGGCGGATGATTTCTTCAAACTCCGCACCAAGACTCCTTTGCAGCATCAAAACGTTTCCTCATACATCAAGACCAACAAAACTGAAGAGTATCTTATCACCCCCTACTTCGATAGACCTCTGAAAGTCGTACTTAGAGGATTACCCTTAACGACACCGCCCGACAGCATCTTTGAAGACCTCCGAGCCAAAGAATTCCAAATCCTTAAAACCTCTCAACTAAAAAACCCTCATACCAAGAATCCGTACCCACTATTCCTCCTCGAATTGCAAAAATCACAGAAGCGAATAAATTTATAACCTTAAAGAATGCCTCCAAATACACATTACCATTGAGAAGTATAGAGGAACCAGTAGATCAATACAGTGTTTCAATTGTAACGGTTTCGGCCACAGTTACGCAACTATCTCATGATCCCCGATGCCTGAAGTGCGGCAATGCGCACCCAACGAAAGACTGCTCTGAACCAAGACAAGAAACCCCATGCATCAACTGTAAAGAAACCGGCCACATCGCATCCTGGAAGGGATGCAAGAAATTCCCTAGGACCAGCTTAACCAGATACCTTCCCCTCGACCATTTCAAGCAAGAACCCAACAAGAAAACACCTATGCCAATATTCTAACAGGGAAAATCACTGAAAAACCCCAACTTCAGCAGAAAAATTCAGTCAACCAACTAAGATATAATAACCCCGACTACAAGCCACAGGACACCTCCCCATCTAGCTGCCCATTGGAAGGCACATCTGAGATCCTCGAACTATTTAAACTTATTTCGGATCTGTTGGGCTCAGTCGGAAGATTTTCGGTAGCTATGAAGAGACTTCGCCAAGCAAAAACCCCGTTGGATAAAATTGCCACAATCATTGATGTTTTCACATGCATTGTATAAACTATTTCTTCAAGTCCATCTCTACCAAGCAATTCCACATCAAGAAACTCACCTATCGACTGGAGATTAAGGCCCCTACGGGGCTATTGCTCCATTAACCTCAACTACACGAGAGATAGAGAAAGAGGATAGAAGTAGAGATATAGAGAGAGTAGAAGTAGAGATAGAGAGTAAAGAGAGAGGAATCTAAATCCATCTGTAGAAGACTTTATTATACTATCCATGGGTGATACAGTTTCGTTATGGGGGCGTATGAGGTAATAAGCGGTATCTCCGTAGTTTGGGAAATATCTGTTCTCTGCTCTGTCCGAAGGTTGCAATGGAAGAATATATATTCGACAGTAGCCTCACCTTCTCCACACTGACAGATGCTGATTGCTGAGTGAAATTTATTTTGATATTGTTGAAAAATTCTATGTTGTATTAACCCTCCTGGTCGTTGAACCGAAGAGGCATATCGTCATTAGGAATATTGACCACATCTTGATAGACGAGATATCTTGTAATTGGTAAAAATTACTGAGGTACTACTGATCTTGATCTGGTCATCATCAAAAGAGGGCAATATATTTATCATTCGGAATTCAATCGAAATTCTTGGTGACGAGTTATCTCTTAATTAGCAAAATTGGATCAGTATTACCTAGATTATAAAAACGTTTTAAATTCTGTTTTATAAACCATTAGAAAAACCTGTACAGAGGGCCGTATCTGGACTAAGGTGGATATACCAATCCGTAGGGCCGTATCAGATCTGAGAGCTTGGTAAAATTATTTGGAGGGCCACAAGGAAAACCTTGGAACTAGGACTGTGGGTTAGGAAAACCTATCCAGGGGTTCGTATCTGATCTGCGGAAATGATAAAATATTTGTTACTGGATTGTTGGCTTGATGTAAACATTTGAAAAAGTGTATCTGAACGGCGGGTCGGTTAAACGTCTTCGGTGGTCTGTATCTGGTTTCTGGCCAGGTAAACCTATCTGGAGGGCCATATCTGTTCAGTGGCCTATGTAAACATATCCCGAGGTCCGTATCTGGACTAGACACCAGAAAACGTATCCAGAGGGCCGTTCATGGACTGCGGGCCTGATACAATTATTTGGTGAACTGTATCTTGACTGCGGGCTTGGTAAAAATATTTGGGAAGGTGTATCTAACCTGTGAACCTGGTAAACCTATCCGGAGGGCCGTATCTGGTCTACGAGCCTGTTGTTTATTTGGAGGATCGTATGTGGTCTGGGTTTTGATAAAAATATTTGAAGGGGAATTATGTCTGGTCTACGGGTCTGAGATCAATCTACTCATTACAACTCGTTTCCCTTGCTCATTAAATCCTTTATCTTAAGCGTAGTTTTTTTATGGACGGGTTAGTTAAACATGACCCTGATAGAACCACTATTTCTGAAATATCTATAGAGAACCCATGTACCTTTCGTTTTCCGAATTTGCCCATTTCTTCCATATAGCTTGCTGGAGCTCATAATTAGTTTCATTTTGATTAATTTATTTCATTAAAATCATTTGTACATACTTTCATGATTAGGCACAGCGAATGAACTTGAATCAGAATTTGAGTTTGGCATCATATATGAACGATATCTTTCTCTGTTCTGGTTCCGGCAGTAGGTTGTTAAAAATGGAACATAGTTGATTTGGGGCAGGGGATAAATTGCATTCGATCTCTGCTCCAAGAATAATGCTCACGCCACTCACATTGGATGCAGCCAAAAGGACTTCTGTTTTGACAATCATGCACGGCACATGCATGCCTTTTAAGTAATTTTATTAAATTTGTTGTCATTGTTGACTTGAGTTTACCTTTCTCCCACCCTCCAACATGGTGCCGAAAACTGGGAACTGAAGTGAATCTCTATTTGTGGGCTGTGAGTGGAAAAAGGTTCAAATTTCCAAATGACAGCTACATTGAACATGGAAGGATTTTTAAAGAAAATGCGTATACTTAAAAGCCAAGTAACACGTCTATCAGCTGATTGATGGTCTTTCCCTTGAAAATGTTGAACTACGTGAAGTCTACCTTGGAAATGTGTAAGTTATCTGAATGAAGATATCAAATCCCTGTTTAGTGATATTTTGTGCGAAGCAGACGACGAAATGTATACAGAATTTGAGGAGAAATTTCATGAAGTCCAAAACAAAGTGTACCTGATGAAAATTCATCTACGAAGATTCAAGAACACTGGAACTCAAGGGGAACAAACCAGAATTGAAGAGGCTGCATGTGATTCGGTAAGGTTACCTCGCATTGTGATACCAACCTTTACTTGGGGACTTGTCGTTGACGTCGTTCCATGATCTGTTTCAAGCTACAGTTCACAATAATAACCTTTGCAAGGCCGAAAAATTGCAGTACCTCAAGTCGTCATTGAGAGGTGAAGCAGGAACGCTTCGTCAATCCATGAGCATTATAGACGCACACTTCGCCAAAGCTTGGGAGATGCTTCGAAATCGATTCCAGAACGAACCCGAATTATTAAAGCACTTCCTGGATACTCTGTAATCAGCCACCATTACAGACGGAATCAGCGACATTACTTAGAAGATTAGCAGATGTTTCCACTGAATGTGTCGAAAGTCTAAAAATTCTGAAGCAACCGGTAGAATTTTGGGATACAATTCTTGTTCATATCTTAAGAAAGAAACTTGATTCTGAAGCCTTACAAGAATGGAAACTATCTCAACCCCAAGAAAACAAAGTTACATTCCAAAATTTTAAGATTTTGGAAACTCGCGCTAGTGCAATAGACGCTATGACGCTATTGGAACAACAAACAGAACAAACTCCAAGTCGCCGAATGAATATCAAAGTTCAAGGGAAAAAAGGTACGTCCGAATACACTTCAAACTTTGGTACATGAGAAAAATCCTTTGTTTGCAAGGAAACGCATAGTATTTACAAGTGTTCGAAGTTTCATGGACAAACTATTAAAAAACGTAAAGATCTTGTGCGTAAGCACAAATTATGTTTCAATTTCCTACGTAAAGGACACTACACTTCAGCTTGTAAGGCTCGAAATTGTTCTCATTGCAAAGGGAAGCATCACAGCCTTTTGCATGAACTGAATGAGAACCCAACGGCATCAACACAAGATATACAACAAGCAGAGCCAAGACAAATTGCTATCTGGGGTCAAGTTTCGGATAAACATGTCAAGTTTCAGACTATTCTTCCAATTGCGTTGGTGAAAGCATTTGATCAAAACAACTGTCAGCAAAAACTTGCAGAGCGCTGTAGGACTGTGGATCTCAACCATTATGTCAAGATTGTGCCCAAAAACTTGGATTAAAGCAACGGGGCTCTAGGGTCAACATTTATGGAGTTTCTTCCACGAAGATTGGAAATGCACAAAAGCTGGCTACCCTAAAGATTACGTCACAAAAGCATTTGAATTCAACTCTTCAAATTGATGCTCACATACTCCGGAAATTGACTAGCTTTCTGCTGCAACACTCGATCAGCAGAGATCAACTTTCCCTTTTCGAAAACCTTGAACTTGATCCAACCTATGACCAACCTAGCAGGATTGATATTATTTTAGGTGCAGATATCTGGCCCGAAATTATTTTAGGCGACAGAAAACTTTCAGCTGACCGTAATCTTGTAATAACTGAAACTATATTCGGTTGGATAGTGACAGGAAAGGCCTACGTAAACCAGTTCGAGAATCATCCATCAAACCTGAGAATTCATTGTGTCCTTGATAAGACCGTATCAAGATTTTGGGAATTAGAAGAATTGCCCGATCAAAAATTCAAAGCTTTGGAAGAGGAGTGTGAGAAACTCTTCGTTGCGAATACCACCAGAGATGAAGATGGCAGGTACGTGGATCGTTTACCATTCAGGGCAAAGTCGACACCACTTGGGAATTCTCGTGCAGTAGCAGTAAAACGATCGGTACGAATCTAGAAGCGCTTCGAATATCAGCCTCAAGGGGAATTGTACAAACAATTCATGGTAAAATATCTGTCATTAGGTCATATGGAGAAAATTCTACCCAAGGATGTTCCACGATCTGCGAAAGAAACATTCTACATACCACACCACGCTGTCTCAAAGGGATTAAACTCGGCCACAAAATTCCGAGTGGTCTTTGATGCGTTTATGAAATCTACATCGGTAGGTAGGTATTTTAATTAGCGTCATACTGGAGCAACACAAAGGGCTATTGGTGACGGTCTGGGATCCGTACCAAAGGGAAAGATCCGAGGAGAGCCCCACGTAATTTTGAACCACGGTCAGATGACGAGACAACACCTGAGCTGGCACCCCATTCTTCAACCTTCCACATTACGCCAAAATATCTACATCGGAAGTTTCCCTCAATGACAAGCTCATGGTTGGAGAAACAATACAAGATCCTATTGCCCTTATTTTGATAAGATTTCGATTTCACCAAATTGCTTTAGTTGCTGGCATAACAAAAATATATCGCCTAATCAACTTACATCCAAGCGATAGTGATTTTCAAAGAATCGTTTGGAGATTTTCTCAAGATCTAATTCAAGAATTTCGATTACCGACCGTTACGTATGGAACAGCATCCGCACCCTTTTTGGCGACAAGATGTCTACAGCAGCTAGCTGAAGATGAAAACTCTACATTTGCGAATGCTTCGAAGATTATCAAAAGGGATTTCTAAGTCGATAACTTACTATCAGGAGAGAACACCGTGGAAAGGGCTCTAAAGTTACAAAAAGATCTAATCAAGTTACTTAAACGTGGTGGATTCGAGCTTCGAAAATGGATATCTAACAAAGGCGAGTTATTGGACGCAATACCACTCGAGGATAGGGAATCAAATCTATCTTTGCAACTATCAACTGAAGAATCTGTAAAGGCACTGGGCATGCAGTGGCCTCCAGCAAATGATATCTTCTCATTTAAAGTACATATCAACAGCATCTGATCAAGAAATCAGTAAAAGAGGACTGTTGCCAGAAATTTCGACAACTATCAACTGAAGAATCTGTAAAGGCACTGGGCATGCAGTGGCCTCCAGCAAATGGTATCTTCTCATTTAAAGTACATATCAACAGCATCTGATCAAGAGATCAGTAAAAGAGGACTGTTGCCAGAAATTTCGACAACTATCAACTGAAGAATCTGTAAAGGCACTGGGCAAGCAGTGGCCTCCAGCAAATGATATCTTCTCATTTAAAGTACATATCAACAGCATCTGATCAAGAGATCAGTAAAAGAGGACTGTTGCCAGAAATTTCGAAGATATTTGATTCCCTAGGACTACTGTCTCCAATCACTATCAAGGCGAAAATACTCGTATTAATGCAAAGATTGTGGAAGGATAATTTGGAGTGGTGACATAATTTCATCTGAATTACAAGGTGAGTGGTCTGCCTACTACAAGGAGTTATTGAGGTTCCAATCTATATGCATTCCAAGATGTGTGATTTCAACTGAAGAATTTGAAATCCATGGATTTTGGGACTCATCAGAAAGGGCATACGCACAGTGGATTCGTTCGAAGGATTCTACTGGTGTCAAAGTGCAATTATTGCTGGCAAAGACTAGAGTAAGTCCCTTGAAGACCGTTTCCTTACCTCGTCTAGAATTGTGTGTGCCTTTCTATTGGTTAAGTCATTGCTGTATGTAAAGCTTCTGTTTTTAATATTGCTGGTATACATTGTTGGACCGATTCTACTGTTCTCTTGGCTTGGTCGTCCTCTCATCCATCCAAGTGGAAGACATTTGTAGCTAATAGAGTTAGCAAAATACAAACTATGTTACCTTCAACAATGTGGCATCATATTGAGGGCAGCCAGAACCCAGCCGATTGCGCTTCGCGTGGAGTTGGAACTGAATTTCTATTGAATCATTCGGCTTGGTGGTTTGGTCCAAATGTTCTTGCTCATGATTGTATTGACTTCAAATATGTTGGTACTCTTGAATTAAATTCGGAAATTGAAGATGAGATGAAAACTTCAGCTTCACATACAGTAAAGATTCAAAGATGTTACTCAAATAATTGTGACTTTAATTTGCTAGATAAGTTCTCTAATTTAAATTAGTTAATCAGAGTAACTGCTTATTGCTTAAGATTTTGTTACAATGCTAGACTCAAATTCTAATCGAAGAACGGGAAACTTGTCCACTTTTGAACTGGGTGAGGATTTGAAAGTTTGCATTCGAATTATCCAAAAGGATGCATTTCCCGACGAACTTATCGTGCCTTAGCAAGGCTGAAAGTCGGATCTTAAATTTGAATCCTTTTCGTGATAAGGATGGTGTTATTAGAGTAGGCTAAAAAGCGCTGAAGTTTCTTATGACAAAAAACATCATGCATTTCTTTCCAAATCTGGTAACCTCACCTAATTAATAATTACAAATGCGCATTTGTCTCTTTTTCGTGCAGGACCGCAGTTAATGTTAACTGTGATTCAAGGAAATCTCTGGATTCTTCAGCACGTGATGCTGTTCGCCGAATTGTGAAATACTGCCCAATTTGCACTAAACATCGTGCAACTACTGCTCAATTAATGGGAGATTTGCCACCAGCTCGAGTATAAGTATCTAGAGCTTTTAAGAATTGGTGTAGCTATTGTGGTCCTTTTAATTTGTGATCTGCGAAAGGTAGAAGTATCATGGTATTTAAAGGTTACGTTGCTCTTTTTATTTGTTTTGTCACAGACTATTCATATTGAGTTACTGAGTGATCTAAGCACGGAAGCTTTCATTGCAGCTCTAACACGTTGTGCGGCACGAAGGGGTAAATGTTCTAATATTTCCAGTGACTGGTAAAAATTTTGTTGGTATTGCTAAAGCATTGAATAACATTGCTCAGCAAAATGAGATTTCAAATTATTTGAATGATCAAGAAATTAATTGGCATTTTAACCCAACTAATGCACCCCACATGGGTGGCCTGTGGGAAACTGGTATCAAATCTGTTAAATTTCATTTAAAGAGAATTTTGGGTAATGTTACACTTACTTTTGAGGAAATGTTTAGTGTACTGTGTCAAATTGAAGTGACCCTAAATTCACGACCTATAACACCTCTTTCTGGGGACCCAAATGATTTGTCTCCTTTAACACATGACCATTTTTTGATAGGTGATGCTCTCACTTCCGTTCCTGAATCAGACTTCTTAAATGAGCCAATAAATAGGTTATATTGGAAATTGCTTCAAAAACTTCAGCATTTTTGGAAGCGTTGGAGTTGCAAATACCTCTCTAGGCTACAAACGCGGTCAAAAGGCCTCTTTAAATAGCGAAATTTTCAAATTGAAGACTTAGTAATTATTCAAGATAACAATTTACTCCCAGAAAAGTGGAGGTTAACACGTGTTATCAAGTTACTTCCAGGATCTGACAGTTGCATTAGAGTAGTAGATCTTAAGACTGCTGACGGGACACTCAAACGTCCTATTTCAAAATTATGTTTGTTGCCTAACGGACGTTGAATTCTCTCCTTCTGAAACTGTTTATCATTAATTAAAAACGACTTTTTTACCCTTTGAAGAATGTGAAGAAAAACAATTATGTTCTATATTTTCCTTTTAAATTTAGTTGTAAAATGTATTTTCATCAAGTATATTTTGAATGTGTATTTTTGATGCTGAATGTAAAATTAATGTTGAAGCTTTTACTTGAAGGCTGGCGGCATGTTGGAGCGTACAATTAGTTTCATTTTGATTTAATTAATTTCGTTAAAATAGTTTGCACATGCTTTTATGATTAGGTTCAGCTAATGGGCTCTAATCATCAGAACATCAGTTCTGCTTTCGTTTCCATACAGCGAATGAGCTTGAATCAGAACATGAGTTCGGCTTCATATCTGAATGATATCTTTCTCTGTTCGGGTTCCGGCAATAGGTTGTTAAAAAGGGACAGCGTTGATTTGGTGCAGGGGATCAATTGCATTCTATCTCAGCTCCTAGAATAATTCTGACGCCACTCGCCTTGGATGCAGCTAAAAGGACTTCTATTTTGACAATCGTGCACGGCACATATATACCTTTTGAGTAACTTTTTTAAATTCGTTGTTATTGTTGACTTGAGTTTATCTTTCTCAACCCGCCAACATAGCTAAATATTCAAGGATAAAATGATTTTATATAAAGGAACCGATTGATGATGCCAATCTTCAAAGCAATAAAAAACACAGTTTGTACCCCATAAAATAAATAAAATCAATTTATAACTCTTAACTTCACTGTAATACATATAAATTCATATCCGCCAATCACTATTACCATAATTCGTATCACAAATCAAAGCTGAAGAGGTAAAAACGAATCTCAAGCACATTAATAACACAATCCCCAGAAACCTTATCTTTATCAACTGCATGTATGAGCGATATATATGATATGAAAATTATATATATATATATATATATATATATATATATATATATATATATATATATATATATATATATATATATATATATATATATATATATATATATATATATATATATATATATAAAACGATTCCCGATAATAACAAATATTACCATAATTTCATAAACAAACCACACACGCATTTCAGAAAGAAATGTAGCCTTACAATCGCGTTGCACTTTATATACATAACATTGGCTATTTCTTCGTTATGAATGTCGTCTGAAAAACTTTCACGTTCCGCTCAAACTTTGAATCGTGTTAGGTTCGCCACTGATCCTAAACTCCCAGATGGCGCTTGAAATAGGATTTTAAACCTATTTCTGGAAATTCTCACGTACCGTTCCGAAATTTTCTCCATGAAATAACAATGTGAGGTCGAAATTAAGCTGATATGACGGTGCATGTGATATTCCAGAGGCACCTTTAGGATTTGCATGCGTAAATTCCGGTAAACCGGGACCCTAAGGAAATAGGTCTGTTTTCCTTTTCCCAGAAAATCAGCTCTACTGGAAAACTGTTCCCGTTAGAAAAATTTCTATTGAGCCTGCCAGAAATTCATTCTTTTGTGTAAAATACAAATGTAAATTTTATTTTCTCCAAGAGATAGGAGAAACTAAACTTCGGTAGTTTTCGTAAAATCCTATCCAATTCCTTACAAAATAAGGTTATGGTATTCTCACTTTTATACTTTTGGTACATGCATCGGAGCTATTCTCATATTTTATTTTATATTTTGTGACATAATAAGATCTATCTTATTACATTTTATGTTAAAATGCTTAAAATGTAATCTTTACTACGGCAAAGAAATTTCTTTGCATTTTTTTTATACTCATCAAGTAATTCATACTAAAGTACTAAATATGTATGCTGTGTTTGAGATGTTCCAGCACGACCGGAGTGTAATTTTGAATAAAGACACCTCACTTTACGACCTACATGTTTAATGACCACACTAATTTAAAACCAGCTCTCAGCGCGGGATATCCCCTTTCTTCGTCTGCTTTCACACACTTGCAAAACCGGAGACGGTAGCAACGCCAACCTCAAAATCAAAATAATCAAATGAACGATATCACACGTAACCCGATGGCCGGCCATTGCGGCCGACGTTCAACTCGACAAATTGGATGCCTGAAAGTTTTCATTACGCGTTCTGTGGTTATCGGTGCGCCTTGTTTACCCTGCACCTGTCATTTTCTGTTTTTACTCAACGGCGCCAGTGTTCTGAATAGTCCCCAAAGACACTAGTTATCAGCACCATTTCTTTTAGACCATTTCTTTTCCTTTATTTAGAATGTATAAAACCGATTAAGCACCTCGCTTATCTACCAATTCGTTTAACGACCTAGTTGAAAGAATATAAGTCGGTCGTCAAGTGAAGAGTGCCGTATTACAAACAAATATTTTAAAACGTAACGTGCTGATATTTCTGTAAAACCGTCACTGGGTGATGAGGAAATATGCCTTTAATGTGTAAAACGTGTTTTTGCTATTTACTCTCGCAGACCCTTTGCTGCTGAATAACAACATAATAGCGCGTGCTTAACGTCGGCATATTGAATTCAAGTAAATTGTATTGAAAAATTTGTGATGTAAGATATGATATGCATGGAACACTTATCGCCCCCTGGATGTATGTGTCGTGATAGATTAGTTTAGCTCTACAATTATTAATGATTGCCGATGAGACGGATGACTCACACATATCCAAATTAATATAAAGCAAGATATATATATCTATATTATGCAAAGTGTCAGAAAACTGCACTAGTTTTTGACAAGATGGTTTGGTTTGGTTCAAGTAAACTAAAGACTCGAGAAATATAGTTTTATTTAGACTATATCGCTAACTCAAAATTTCATAATTATTAACATTTATTAAATATATACACAAATGATAGTATTTTGGTTGCTGGTAACTTCGATGTTTCAAAGAAAGGTAGGCAATCACTTGGGGTCATTCTGAAGAGGTTATTTGCAGGAATGCTATTCGAGGTGGGACTTAGACGAGAATGCTCCACGAACAGCTATGAAATGATAGTTACAATTTTGGAAACAGTAAAAGGAATTATGAAAGACATTCATCCAAAGCAGGTCATGTATTCTCATACAAAGCTGGCCAGCGCCAAATATATACGTGAAGATTGACAAGGAGACGAGGGTAACTTGCAAACTCACGCTGTCTTCTTTGCTTGAGGATTAAGTCGATGGTCGGGTCATCGCATACTTGGTTGAATACATATTTGTTTTTCCACGAACGCTTTGTATTGTGAAAAGAATTCAAAACATTCTAATGTACAGGGTGATTATAATTAAAGTTCAACTTTCAAAAAGTTGCAAAAAAGAACCAGAATGACCTGAAATTTGAACTGAATATACTCGAAGAAGGGGGAAATGGTAAGACATAAGAAAAAAATAGTTCAAAATTTTAGCATTAGACGGCGCTTTAAGCGTCATAACGTAAATGGGTTCGGCTACAAGTGACATTTGAATCGCAATACGACGGCTATGGCGTGAGTTGCACGTTAAACCAACTGTACTGTTCAATGTGCATGACTGTATCGGCTTTTTACTGAAAAAATGACTTCCAAGTCATTCAACAGTTGTGGAACTGTTAGTGGAAAGCCCATCCACCGCGACAAGGTCGTACCACATCGCATGGGGATAATCGGTTTTTAATTGTCCTGAGGCCAAAAACCGCATAAAAAGCGACAATGAAATCGGGTGTTAATTATCGCCAGACTTGCGCAAGATATGTTCAATATGCTGTCCTCTGTTTGCTGACACAAGTTGAAACCGAGAAACAGCATGTTCCACAACAGATCGGAGTGTCTCAGGGGTCACGTTGTGAGTGTGTTGTGCAATGCGTGCCTTCAATTCAGCTAAGTTTGCAATCGGACAATTGAACATAATATTTTTCAGATAACCCCACAGCTAGAAGTCACAAGGATTAAGATCATATGATCTTGACCGCCAGGCTGTTGGAAAATGACGGCTGATAATTCTATCATTTTCGAAATGCCTCTTGAGCAGCTGCTTCACTGACTTTGCAATGTTCGGAGGAAATAAAAATCTTGCATAAAAATGATGCATCATCTTGCATAAAAATGATGTTACCCACACATGCACGCTGTTGAAGTGCTGGAATGACGTGGTTGCGCAAAAGACTCTTATAGCGTTTATCATTGATGGTACAGGTAACAGGACCCGCACGATCCATCTCCTCGAAAAAAATGGTCCTACGATAAACGATGGCGTCAACCCGCACCACACAGCTACCTTTGCAGAATAAAGAGGTACTGGTTCATGTGCGAACGGATTTTCCGTTGCCCATATTCTGCAATTCTGAGTATTGACATGTCCTTGGAGATGGAAATGGGCTTCGTCTGTCCACAAAATGTTCCATGGCCATTCATTGTCCACTTCCATGCTAGCAAGAAATTCTAGAGCAAAAGTTTGTCTTACTGGCAGGTCAGCAGGAAGCAACTCCTGAACATGGGTAATTTTGTATGGATAGCAATGCAGGATGTTTCGTACAATTTTATGCATCGTCTTCACAGGCATGTCCAAAGTTCGGGCAATTCCCCGTGCACTGCACGTTTGCCCACTACCGCTCGTCTCTTCCTGGAATGCTGTGGCCACATCTTCTACTGACGTCGAAGCAATTGGTTTCCTCCCTCTGCCAGATTTCACTTCAAAAGAACTTGTCTCTTCGAATTTCTTAATCATTTTCTCCAGACCCTTGGCAGACATCGGACCACAGCCTTTTTTAATACCCTTTACTGTCCGGAATTTCTTCAGAGCTACTGGCGCACAGTCACCGTTCTTGTAAAAGAGTTTCACAAGCATAGCACGATTCTTCATTGAGAGAGTCATGACGAGCTTATCAGACGCAATATGCGGAAAACACCATGTTCCCCGCGTTTTTATAACAAATGCAATGTGTCGTGCGCATGACACGTCTTTTATTTTGCATATTATGAAGCTTAAAGCGCCATCTATTGCTAAAATTTGGAACTATTTTTTTCTTATGCCATACCATTTCCCCTTCTTCGAGTATATTCAGTTCAAATTTCAAGTCATTCTTAGTAGTGGTTCCTTTTTTACAGCTTTTTGAAAGTTGAACTTTAATTATAATCACCCTGTATTTTGAGGATGTGGAAATAAGTGTTCTATAACCTTCTCTAACTTTGATCCCACAATTAAACCTACAGATGCTTTCGATGACATATCTCGTCCATCAAGATCTGACTAATTTTGCTGATGACGAGTTACCTCGTCATCAAGATATTGCCGATTTTTTAAGATGACGAAATCAAGATCTGGTCAGTTTTCTTCTAATGATTGTGTCTCGTCGAGACAACCACCAGGAAGGTTTGAAAATAAACAATGTATACGCGAGTGTGTTTGAGTTCCTCCATTATAGTGGATAATGCGGATTGATTCTATCTTAGACATATTATAGATTTCTGTATTTAAATATCTTTTTAAATTGTATTTTTATTTCTGTTGCTGAAAGATTCGCTCAATTGGACAAGGAAGAAGAATCCTAACTGAATTCCGCCCTGAGCACGATTGCTTTGTTAAACACCTGCGTTGCATATCTATAAAACAATCCTTTTTGCTAGTTTTCATCAGGATGTGAACCGTACACACCTGCTTCGATGTCCAACGCTGTCTTTTACTTCAATGTGGAAGAGATACTGGTACGTGTGAGTCACCGAATGGGTCCTTGGGTTTTTTCTTCTGTTGCCATTTGTTTTTATTTCTTCTGTTGTTTGATTTCAGTCAGTCTTTTGTAATGATCACACGCCATTAGAAAAAACACATCTTCAGCTAGACTATCTATTCCTTCAGCTGAAATTGTTTTTTCAGGAAAATTGTTTTTCATATTTTTGCAACTTTAAATAATTGGATTTACGAACATCCTATTATTTAAAGTATCCTACATTTCCATCATGATCCTACATGAACAACCTATTATTTCAGGTATGCAGTACCTACATGAGGTACTGCATATCTGAAAAATTGAAATAACAAAAACTCTTTTTCAGTTCAGATTATATTCTTTTTGTAGCAACAACCCTCCCTGATTGGAATCAGCAAGAAACGTTTAAACAAAAGTTTCTTATAACTATCTAACTCTCCTGTTTTGAAATCGGCAAATCTAGCTGCATAATTGAACCATACAAATCCAATTACTTTTTCCTGTAACACAAATATCCATCATCCATTAACGAGATCGCCTGGAAAATACCTGCAGCTAATTACTTTAAATGATAATTTAAAACAATTGAGACGTCTCTGTTTCCAAACTCTTTTGGAATTAGTAACCTTTTCATTTAACCGAGGATTTATCAGTATTTGAAGTAACTTGAAACTAATGAAGTCATGCCTCGGGGTGTGGAATTTGCAGTTCAACGCAACATCTAACTAAGAAATGAATTAATTTTGCAGCTCGGATCCAAAGCTGCATTCTTTAAACTTAAACTTCCCTTTCCTGTAGCGTAATTTGGTAGAGCATCCATTGGAAGGAAGAATGGAAAATGCATCCGAGATCCCTGAAATTCGGTTTAATAAGAGTAGTGTTTCAAAGCAGGGATTGCCTCCGATTTTTCTTTCGGAAAACTATTAAAAAGCTTTGATTTACATCCGCGCATTCTGCCATTCCTTTTACTAAGGAGGGTAATATCCCTTATGTGTGTAATTAAATGCTTAGTAGGAATCACAATGAATCAAAAAGGAAGAGATCTTGTAAACTCAAAATTTAAGAGGTTAATATTAGTATAGTAGGAAATGACTTGTATAACTACTCTGATGTATTACTAAAATGTGCTATCTGGGATAAAATTTTATTAAATGAGATTTAAAAGAACTATGAAATTATACTTTAATTATATTTTATTCAGTTATAAAATAATTAATAATACTTATTATATTTAAAAGATTGGTTGATTTACTCCCCTAACGTAATTTAACACAATCATATTTAAAGACTGTCTGTTGCTACAAATATAGAAATATATGTACATGGAATAAATGTATTTATCAATAACACAGAAGTTATTATTACCGATTCAATATGAAACTACAGAGAAATACTAAAAGCTCGTGACTACAGTTCCTCTGATTCTTAACCCTCCAAGTGGTTTAACGAGATATCTCGTCTATCAATATCTGACCAACTTTGCTAATGACCGTGATAACTCATCATCAATATTGCCAATTTTTTTATGATAACGAGAACAAGATCTGGTCAGATTTCCTCTAGTGACGAGATATTTCGTCCATCTAGATGTGATCAGTATTGCTAATGACGTGATACCTCGTCAAGACAACCACCAGGAGGGACAAATCTTCTTTCTTAGGAAAAACTAGTTTATGCTTTTGGAGTTGTTGACCAATGATAGTTTATCAGGACCCTAGAAGTGAACCACTTCCTCAGCACACTAAACCCACTCCCAAGCGTGAGTGCATTTCGATGTTTGTATAGGGTTGTTAGCTGGCTGGAGAGGTTAAAAATTTAGATTTTATTGAATCATACAGATGTTAAATATTTAACTCTAGTTAAGAACAATTTTTTAGAAAGATGCTTGAAATTGGGATTAGGAGTCAAGTTTTTGGGCCCATAGATAACTGAGAGAAAGAGCTACAGGGCAAAAATAGTTAAAATAATGCTTTTGTATCACCTTAAGCAGAAAATAGAAAATATATACCACACTATTCTCTCAGGATTCAATGAGGTTGAAACTTTGTGATCCTAGCCGTAAAGGGGTTAAAAATCACTATTCAGAGAACATTATGGAATAAAGATTCTATAAGAAAAAGGGGGAATAATTAAAAAAACAACAAAATTTATTTTCCACAATTTTCCATTTCCGGGATCACCACGGTCTCCTGACCTTAAACCGATGAATTTCTGATTATGGGAATATTTGAAATCGAAAGTGTGCAACGAGAATCCTACAAGTGCGTATGACTTAAAGGAAGTCATTAAATGAGAGGTTCTGCATATTCTTTGTTCAATGTTTCGTGCGTTAATGATGTCCACAATGTTCCGCATGTTTAATAATAATAATAATAATAAAGGTAGAATGTTATTGCCTCTTCTTTTGCCGTTGCTTTGGCAATTCTCTTGTGAAGTTTTAGAGCTAAAGGTAAAACTTCAACTCCACTTTTCGATTGTCACTGTGATAGTAACATTGCTATAAAAATGCAATTGTTTCTATTCGAAATTTGTTAACTGTATCCGTAACAGAGAGAGTTCGATCCTTATTATTTACATAACTCTCGAGCGCAAAACTCGGCATCCTGAAATCTTAAGTTAAGTTTATTTCCGATTCAATGGAATTACGGTCGCTGATATTAAATATACTTATAAGAAATTTACTACAAAAACATTTTTAAGTGATACAAAATATAGAGTTAAGAAATTAAAAAGTGAGCCTTATTACTTTATCAAGAGGAGTAAATTGGGAGTCAATTTAAAAGGAAGACATGTTAAGCTTTTTCCGTTCTTGTGTGAAATTTAGCTGGAGAAATAAACATAAGTTACCCCCCGAAAAATCGAAATAAAAACAGCTAAACAGCGAAAATGGAAGACAATACAAAACTGTAACATAATATGAAATAATCGGAAAAAGAAATGCAGTAACGAGGGGAGAGAACCCTACCCTGATGTATCCAACCTGTTGGAAAACAATATTGACAATGTAACAAGGATAAATTAAAATAATAAATTTGAAAAATATAGATACCGTGAAATTAGCACTCTCTGGTAGAAGAAAATTTAATAATTTTTGACAAAATTACGATCTACATTTTTTGACAAAATTTATTTTGGTGCAACCTACAATCCTTTAAATTTCGAATCGCCTTGTATAGTTAGTTTTCTTTACGTTATGGATTCTTACATTTTTATAAGTATTTCTTATATCACGGAATATTTAAAAATATTTTTACCCTTGACAAAGGCGCACGTGAACAAAAAAGCTCAAAATACAAAATAATTGCTTACCTGACTAATACACCTCACCTTTATAATTTTGGGTAAAATATAGCTTATTAATTTACTTTACACATTAGAATAGTAGAAGTAACCATTGTTTTGCAGTTTTGTAGGAACTGAGATATACAACTGATAAGACAATAGAGTGTAAGTAAATTGTGGATATTTTAAAACTGCTGAATATTTGATAGTTGGAATCATTTTCTGTGCACTCAAAGTATATATTTTTATTAAATAGATGGTTATTTTGGCCACTTTTCTTTTTCAATCTATATTTAATTAACTCAACTCGTTGCATATCTGCTAATTATTCTAGTAATTGCATAATAATCACAAAATAGTTGCGTTAACAATGTATTTGGTAAAACTCGCAATTTTCGTACTTCTCAAAAGCAAAATAATCCTCTGAAATTCTTCACCGCTAAGCGAATGACTTGAAGGATTCGTAACATGAAGCTACAGGCCTATTCAACTTGATTACTCTAAAAATAGCCAAGAGGCTTTAGGAAACTCATTCTATGATACCCTTAACAACACAAGCTACGGTTTAAGATTCTCCTTTCGTTGATATAATGAAAAGCATCGTGGTCAGAGTACCTGACGTTAGTCGTTGACGTCTTGCCTCCAGAAACGTGTTAGCCTTTGTTGTGAATGTCAACTCATCCTCGAACTGCCTGGAAACTTAGGAAAGCATCTAAGAGCGGTTTAATTGCGTTAAACTGACTTGGGGATCCTTAAAATGGTGTTAATTGTATAGTTAATAGACTTGTTGAAATTGCGTTGGTTTATCGAAACTTTAATTAAGAATTAATTCTAATGGAGTAAACCATCTTTGACGATTACACAAAATCCAGTTTGAATTTTGTGAAATATTTCGAAAGGTATTATAGGATCATTTACTCAATATGCCATATAGCAAGACATTAATAAACTATTAAATAGGGTTAATGTAATTAGACATATTTTACCCATCAATTATTGGGCAAGATTTTAAGTGGCTAATTGAGAGATCTAATCTTCCATTATATTTTACATTGACAAATGATGTAATAGACTATCAAGGAGTGACAGGTAAGAATATACTTGTTAGCATAAATCTGATAGTATGGACAAGATATAAGTAGAATTGAAGATAGTGTTCCAAATGGCTGTTTGTGTTTCCATTGTGAGAAGCTTCTATTTTATAACTATATTGTGAAGCACATATTCTTACAGACTTATTCCATTTATTACTCATTATTTAATCTTCGGGTACAGACAATAGTTCCGTCCTAAAACATTCATCAGCGTTATAAGCGGCTACTCAAATGTCTTTATTCTCGAGAAATACCAAACAAAACAATCGATTTGTTGCTGCAACATAATTATTCCAGAAGAAACAGAAGAACATTTTTATTTCATTCAAATCTACGGCTGCCGACAATAGTTCCATCCAAAATAATCACCAACGGATCTTGTTACCAAACGGTCCGTTAAGTGTTTTTAGTCTCGAGAAATCCCAGACACCACAGTCGATTTGTAACTGCAATAACATAATTATTCCAGAAGAAACATTTTTTATTTCATTCAAACCTACAGCTACAGACAATAGTTCCATCCAAAATATTGATCAGTGGATCTAATTACCAAATTTCCCGTTAAGTGCCTTTAATCTTGAAAAATTCCAGATACCACAGCTGATTCGTAGCTGTAACAAGATATTATTCCAGAAGAAACATTTTTATTTTATTCAAATATACGGCTACAGACAATAATTCAATCCAAAGTAATCATCAACGCATTTAGTTACCAAACGATCAGTTAAGGGACCTTAGTTTGAAGAAATCCGAGACATCGCAGTCGATTTGTAGTTGCAAGAACATTACTATTGTAGGAGAAACATTACCATGAAACACACCATCTTAGGAAAACACATTTAGTTTGTCTCAATAAGAGTGTGTGGAGAATACAATAGTATATTTTCCCTATGGCTTTAATTTCTTACCTGATCCGTTCAAATATTTTTAGTCTTCTTTCATTGAATTTTCACTTCACTCAATTATATTCCAGATAAAATTGCAACTCTCAATTGAGTTTTATTAAATTTTAAATCTGAACAATCTATAATAGTGAGAAACAAATAAGTAATTTATATACACAATAAAGATTATTAGATGGATTTTGATATGTACATGCATAAACGAATATAGAAAATAGAGTATAATGACGACAAATCAATTACAACCACTAAATAATAAATCTCCAACACCTAACCTTCAAATGAGTTTCCCAATTTTTAAAGTTTTACCCAGAGAATGATTAGTTTCTAACTGAACGGGACTGTTAATTTTTATGTGGGTTCTACAGTTACCGCAATTTCAAGTAGAGAATTAACTGAAATGACATCAAGAAATTACCTTATTAAAGTGTTACTGCTGCTGCAAAATGTCACGTTGTGTTGACAGGTTAATTATGGTGTGACAGTAAATTCTTTCAGTTATGAGTTAGTTTCAATTAGTGTTACAATTTACGCGTCAGGTTTCATTATTTTTAAAAAACAATTTCGCGATGTTAACGAAATATGGCTACAGCATGTGCAAAATATATTCTGATAAACCTTTATCTGTCTTCATACTCTCGCACAAATATTTAATTTGCAGATTAATTTCAGCCATTACAAAGATAGCATCTACCATTTTAATAGTTTAGTAACTTCAGTTTTAACCTTTCTGTAATCAAATGTCTTTTTTTCTGATTTTAAGACTAGATATCAACTGTCATTAACATATCATCTTTTTAATTCAATGTATTGTCATGTGGTAGATTAAAACGCTTTGATTACAACATTCTACTGCTCGTATTATAAGAGTGAATGGTGAATGAGTGATCAATAAACAGACTGCCTTAGAATTACATTTGGATTAGAACCACAAGGATGAATGATTTTCAAGGATGAATGATATATTTCAATACATAAAATATATTTTTTCACTTTGTTTTTGAGTATTTACAATTCCCATTTAATTGCCTCATTTTCGACCCAATTTAAACAGTTTGAATTACGTGCATTCCATAAATTTTAATCATTAGTTTTTGTTGAAATCAAAGAGTATAAAATAATTACTTCTATTACATTGCATTGGATAACTGTTTAAAACTATGAAATGGTTAATTAGTAAAATCAATACCAGTAACTATTGTTATAAAGTATTATAAAGATTATCAAATGATTAATTTGTAAAATGAATACCAATAATTATTGTTATAAAGTGTTACAAAATTATTAGATTATAAGTTAAGAATCTATGAGTAGACGTAGAATCTAAATTTATCTCCTTACCTAATTAACTGATGAAATCACAATTGAACCGTTAATTTCTTTGGGGATGATGCCATTATAAAATACTTTCAAAGCATTTTTACTTGCCACCTTTAATATATATAATAATATTCGAACGAAAATAATAATTAAGATTGTTTCTACAAACCAGAAACAAATGTTTGTCTCTGTCAACGAAGTCTCCTTCTTGTTTTACTATACATCTTGAAGCAAATCCATTTCACCGGAAAGCCCATCCAATAAACGAATGCGGATTACAAGAAAATGCTATCGAAATATTCAGCTGTGCCTCTGAGTGAGTTAATGACATTGTCCATGTCACTGACGCTCATTTATTAAAGCCTCTGGAAAAGTCGGTCTCTGTACTAGTTAATGGCTTTCTGATTACAGGATCTTCTTTCCATCTCAAAGGGGTGGACAGGAAATGCCACGAAAAGTATTTTGTTTCTTTCCTAGAGAAAAAAACGGGTCATTTAAGTTTTTCTTTGTTTGAATGGATTAAACTTGGGATTTAGAAAAAAAATTATTTCGACTAAAAACAGCAATTTTAGGGAAAGCATCTAGGTTTGGCTTTGAAAAAATATACTTATTTTCGGTGGTATTCGCTGACATTTAGATTACTGTACTTCCCCGCAGGGAATTATATATGCGGTTTTTTTTATCTGATCTTTTTTGTATCAAACTCTCAGGGTCGTTTTCTGGAAGGCCTCAAATTAATCTCCGGTTAAATACGAAGTAGTAAAAGAAAGGAAGTTAAATTTCTGTAGAATGTTTGGTAATTTGCGTGTTGGTAGCTTTGCAAAATATATTGATGTTTTAAGTATAATTAAATGCTTTTGCTTCGAATTAGCTGGTAGGATATGCGAGGATTTCCAAACAAATATTTTATTCAATGTATGGTATAAATGAAGTTGCGCCAATTTAATTTACCATTGATAAGTTATACGTAAGTTTTGTTCATTCAATAACCGTATTAAGAAACAACTTTGTACAATGCAATAGGAAATAAATCAGTCTTCTTGATCTTTGTAAGCAATTAATGATGCACAGTTCAAATAATTTTCTTTCTCAGATGTCATTTTACAGAAATCTTTATCATGGTTTAATCGTCTTGAAATGACACTACAACTTTTAACTATAGTCAAACTTTCCTATTATTTACAAAGCAAGAAACTTAATATTTTTATATAAATTTTGTCAGATTTATTTCACACTATTGTTATTTGGAATTTCCTTTAGTTTTCTGACTGAAAATTTTGAAAGACGAGTAATTCAATTATAATATGAAGTTAAAATGAATAACTTGATCTTCAAAATAATCTTTCTAGGCATTTCTATTTTTAATTACTGATTTCTATTACTTTTTACATGCTCTAAAGTAGATTTAACATTTTAAAACATCTCTTCTATATATCTTATAAAATATATGTATCAAAATTATCATAAGATTAGTGAATGTTATACAAAAACTATCTAAACTAGCGTAACTGAAGTATTGTAGAAGTCTAAAATAAAAATATATAGCTTTCCTATTTTTCTTATCACACATAAAAAAACCAATTTCCTCAATCTTTTGGAGAATTTCCTTAAAAAATAAGTTTTATTAAGCTTTTAATCATAGTTAATTGTTTAAGTCAGCTATGAAAGATGATACAATGTATTCTTATAAATTAAGAGCTACGCGTTCTATTCCCCTTTAAGATATTAATCTCCCTAATTCCATTTTTAACATAAAATTTTTGTTAAAAATGGAAGTATCTATGTTAAAAGCCAACCCGAATATTACGTATTAAATTGCTCATTTAAGTAAGGGATTTTTAAGTTTAAAAGCCTCAAATTAGATTTTCAACGTGTTTTTAAGCCTTTACAGATTTTATTATGTTTTTATTATTTCTGATATAAAGGTTCTGTCTTATCTGTTCTTACAGTAACTGAAATATTTTAATTCATCTGATCACAAATTTTAAACAGGCAAAACTTCTATCAGAATTCACATTTTGTTGACAGAATCTTGGATTTTACTGAATGCGAATACTGCAACTTCATAAAGCATAGTGTCACGAAGGCAAATATTCATTTTCAATTTTAATTAACCAATTATTTTTTTAAAAGTTCCTTTAAATAGAATCACTACAATTATTCTTTAATGTTAGATTCAGAAATTCTGACAGAAGTCAATTTATTTCGATACATTCAAGGTATGACTATTTGTAGTAACGTTTTAATAGGGTGAAGATATTTAGAATTCCCCATATCTGTGAGGCAAAAATAAATTGATATTTGGCATTGAATGGATGAAGGATGGAATTGAATACAATATCCCAACTCTTTTCCTAGGAATTAGTGAGGAATTTGACATTTCTAATTGCGTTAGGGTTAAGTTTCATGAAAACGGATATTTTTGTACATATTTTTGAAGTGGCTGGTTTATCTAAATTCTGTGGTAAAATACTATTGCTATCTTCGGGAAAATATCGCTTCCGTCTTCGAAAACAGCATGCTCAACAGCACATCATGCTATAGGATGTTTCATCTGATAATTCCAAGTACACACAGCGTTTTTCATTTTCCCACAAAAAATGTGATTCTTTAGTCCCATTGTTTTCAAAACTCTGAGCTTCTTGCCAGGACAGCCTATAACTTCTGGGAGAATTTTATGCTCCCAACTTAAGTACAAGAGAATCCTTCATTATTTGTATGCAATCCCTCTAATCTGGTACAAAAGCTTGTTATACCTACAGTTTCCTTTAATAAAAGTTTAAGTATTTACAATTGACGATACATCGGAAGTTCTTTGGTAGATGTGAAAACAGTGACACCATCTTTCATCAGTGATTCTGTCGCCTTTAATGACCACATGATGCTTATCGTAATCAAATGCAACAAAAAGGAAAGTTCCTTACTTGAGGTGACATCCATGTTGTGGTAGAATGGAATCTTCCATGATTTGTCGAATGATCACGCGACATATTCTAAGACATCTTTTTCACTTAAGACATCAAAGTGAACACGGTTGATACCGTATCTTCTCAACAAGGTAGTATATACCGTGTTTAACGTAAGTTACATGTAGCTTATTAGTATAAAATTCTGTGGACATAAACTTCTGACAACAATGATTGAGCTAACGAAGAATGCGCAAAGACATGCACAGGATGTCCGGCCTTGAGCTGACGTCATGCCAACAGTTTTGATTTTCAGAGAGAAAGAGGCGCTTTACCAAGAACCATGGACAGAGAGACGATAACGCCGCCATGCATTTACTGTGTCCTCATCAACCCTATAATACTTTCATGCATCTTTTAAATGATATTCTCATCCTATATTTTAGATGAAAACAATCCACTGGCATGTCATTAGCAAATACAAATTCTTTACGAAACAGCATTCCCTAATGAAGAAGAATAACATGAACTAGTTGAAAATCTTGATGTCGTCATTGCTTACCTAATTGGTTCTTAATGAAACAATTTGTTAGAGATCTCGACATGACGTAGACAACCTTCAAGTAACATTAAGACATTTGTAGTTTTTCTCATCTTTCGTCATGTGAACGGATACGTATTAGCTGATAAATTTCAAAATACCACCTCTCCTAGTCGCATAATGAAAGCTAAAGGGGAATAACCGTTTTAAGTGCAGTTTAGAAAAGAAAGTACTATTTGTGCGCGCATGATGGATAATTATCATTTGCGCAAATGCCAAATTATTATTGTTTGCGCGCACGCTTTGACATATTGGCTTGCGCACAATTAAGCATCGCTTGCAGATTTTTATTTTTATTTTTATTCCTTAGATGCCAGTTGTGGCAATATTAAAAAATATATCTTTAGAAGAATTTGTTTTCTTGTTATTGGTAGGTAGGTATTTTAACTAACGTCCCACTGGAGCAGCACAGCGGGCTATCTTCTTGTTATTGAGAATTGTTCGCGTTGAGAATTCTTCGACTAGCTGCATGCCGATTTAACTTTACATTAGCGCAAATTTTGTACGGACGCATGGAAGCTCTCCTTGTAAAATAGATATTTTAGAGCCACGGCCTCTGATAATGTAAATAGAATTTGTAAATAAATAAGTTTAACTACACAGCTCACTTATTTGAGCCTACTACATTGCACGAGACAATTACAAAATTATGCAAAATACCGCCAGGGAGAAAACTTCTGTTATATAATGTTCTTTATCTAAATAATTAAACTTTATGAACTTCTTTAGTAAATGTCCTTAAGAAACTACGTTATAAGCCAAATAGACATTGAGCTCTTATAACTATTTCGTTAAGAAGTATCTCACTTTAAGATACACGCTTCATTCAGTACTATCTGTCCTGATTCGTGCTCTATCATGAAATGTCACGTTCTCGGATGGAAAGCAGAGATAACCGGCATTCCAAGTGGAGATTTTCTATAAATCACGTAATCCCTGCTTAGGGCAGTTGAGAGCAACGCTTTTACCCTCGATATGCCATGATGACTTTCGAACAGAATTTATGATAACTGAGTGGAAAGATTTATTAGGCCATTCCGACATCAGTCCGAGTTTCGAGAGAAAGCAGATAAATTAGAGAGCGACAAGATTTTTTAAAATGTGCATTTCTGTGAAATGCAATGAAAAGAATAACGTTTGCGTTTCAGAATTTGTGATGCATGGTTCTGAATTTTGCGTTGAAATGCAAAAAAGACTGATATTTTTATTTGCATATGTTTTTACTCAGTAACATTTCACTTGTTGTTTTTGGTTTATCTGTATTTTAAAATTTATATGATATGATCAGTAGTTTTGCTTTGGGTTAGTTTAGGAAGTTTATTTTTATTTAGTTTTACTGAAACAATTTAATGGTTGATATTTACGATACTACATATTTATTTATGACACTTTGAAAACGTGAAATATGTAATATGTATTTTTCGTTAGGTTCTTTCTGAAATACGTCTTCCTATTATTTTTGTTCTTTAATATCTATTGATTTCGATGATCCTACTTTCTTTAGTACATCATACTATGTACCAATACGACAACAAGTAACTCAAATCAACCAGCAGATTATAATAATTAAAGTATTGTCACACGTAGAACTGAGATGATATTTTTCCTGAACTATTTTTCATTTAAATTATATATGTATATATATATATAAACGGTTTTGACATTATATATGACGTTAATAATTCTTTATTAATTATTCCGATTCCACTTTTGCTATTTTTTCTGTTACTTTTACCTCCAAACAAAGCTTTTAAAATTTACTCTTTCGGAATTTTTTCTGCTTGACAATATTGTATTCACCATATGCAATAAAAAAACCTGTTAAATTTCCGGATTTGTTAGTACAACTGATTATAATAAAAAAAATCAAATTACTTAAGTGGAGTTTCCATCACAAGCATGTGTTTAGCTGGAATGTTTTAAATATTAGGTCTATGTATTTCGTTTGGAGCACCTCTATTTTAATTTGCAACACCGTTTAAGCCTACCAATTTTTCTCATAATCTAATGACAGAGTAAGAATAGGTTAAATAAATTTCTTACTAAAGTAATAAATACATTTATTACACATACACATTAAAAATAGTAATAATTACATTCATTAACTGTATTTAATTACTAATTTAATAAGTTAACTATGAGATGAAATCAAGGTCAATGTGTGTGTGTGAATACAATATATGCAGAAAATAATGAAAAATATATATTGTATTCTGCCAAAAAAACACTAAATAAATAGTTCATAGTTCAAGTTCAATAGTTCATGATCAAATAAATGCTGTCTGCACTTTATATAGTATGTAAAAAACCACAGATTTGATACATCCGACGTCAGAAATACTTCCAAAAATATAGAAGAAATAAACTGATATAAATAAAATCAATTTACAAAACCTAAACGATAATACAATTATTGTTCAACAAATTTAAATATTATACGATTAATGATTTGATATCAGTGCTTTAAAGTCTGGATTATTGTTTAAAACTTTATCGAGGAAAACCCACCGCCTAACTATCCGTAATGTTCAAACACAAGCCTGGTGCTTTCGCTTAATAAATCCACATTTTACAAAGCCATCCAATTCCAGAACCCATCAAATACTTTTTTAAAAATCTCAAGAGATCCAATAGTACTAGACTAAATCCTCTTCCCGTCCAGTGTTCTCATTCTTCTCTGAATAGATAGAAAGACGGAGCAATCGTCCTCGAAGTCGCCCTATTGTAATGGAAATGTCAGATGCAGCCGTTTTCTTTTAACCTCCCAAAAGTTGAACTCTCGCTCAACATTAGAAAGGATTTTGGAACGGCTCCCTTCACTCGAAAGCGTCGTATACTTATTCGCCATGCTGTCATGGGCTAACAAATTTAGCATAACGCTGCAAAAGCTGTTGTCTCTCCGAGTGATATAAAGCCTTGGCAAAATACTGCTCTTTTGTGTCACTTATAATCAAATGGAACTTTACAATTTAAATTTCAGATATTTTGAAATGCCAATGTAAGCTATTTTGAAATTAATATCATCAGAGGAAAGGTATACCAGTAATATCGAGACCAATATATCATTATATTTTTTTTATATCTGTAATAGTTTTTGAGTAAAGTCTTTTATTTCGCACAAAGACTATTAAGTTTATAAGTAGAGTTAGCGAAAAAAGCCTTTGCCAAACTGGTTGTAATCGGAAGTGCTTGATTAGAAAAATGAGTATTGTCAAGAAAAAGAAATACAAACCTTATCGAAAATGAATTTCAAACTCTAAAAGCTTCAGAGAATGACTGATGCACATGACAATAAGATGATCAAAAAAGCAATTTAGGGAGAACAGAACGCCTACCAGCGATTAAGCGAGTGGTGTAACCACTCGCTCAATAACTCGGAAGGGATCAATTCAAAAAGCGAATGTTGTCAAAGAAAACAGATAAAAGCTTTCGTCAAACTCCTAAAAGCTTCAAAAAATGAATGATGCAAATGAAAAAATAGCTATAGATAAGAAATAGCTCTTTTGGAGTAACAAACGTCTACCAGTGAATACGTGAGTGTTACCACCACTTAGTCGCTCGAATGGGCTTAATAATAAAAGTGAGTGTCCTTACCTTAATAATATAATAGTTAATAACTAAAATAAATAATTTATAAACTAATAATTAACCTTAATAGCCTAACAACTTACCTTGAATGGCACAATTATTTAACATCAGATTATTTTATGCAAAGTAGATATTTTGCAGGTAAGGATAACAAATAAGTAGTGATGTAAAGAATTAGGTAGACGTGAAACTCGTCACTCGAAAGTAGTTCAAGATTACATTTAATTAACTTTAAACGTAGAATTATATTTTGCTGTCAAATCAGTCATGCAAGCACTTATAAGTTGTTCACTGGCAGCAATGTGTTCAGAAATCTGGGATATAAGATACCGAGATCCCCTTAAACAGCATAAAATCTAATATTGCTAACTATTAGACTGTTGTTACTATTGTTCTGATGGGAACTTACATTTTAACTCATTTCATTTCAACTATTTTATGGAATTATCATAGGATGGAAAATTGGAGCCTTTAACCACTTACGAAAACAACACCTAGGAATTCAATTCAAAAGAGATTTCACTCGAAACTCTACCGAGATTTAAAAGTAGGAACCTACGTAGACAAGTATTGAGAATACCAGGTAAATTCGATCAGATTCACCTTGATCCCTTTTTCAATATTTCACGAATTTCTACTTTCAATGGATCTATTTACCATTGGCTGTCTACTATCCACTAAATCCATTTAAGGATACAAGCCTCTCCTCGAAAATTGACTTTCTAAGTCCTCTGCATAATTCTTTTATGGTACCGTCTTTTACGTTTTGTAAGGAATTCTCATGAAAGAGAGTCCGAAACACTAATTACACTCATTAACTATGCATGAGTCTCAAATGAGAAAGAAAACTCCAAACACATTTGTTTCGGTTGGTTTTGAGTAAAATCAGAACTTAAGGGTTTATCGGAAGATAAGGGTTTATGATTTATTTTGAGATCTGATAACGGTACTTATCTACCTTCGAATTGCTATACTTACGATCTGCTTTCCTTTGTTCAGAATCTTTAAATGGAAATAAACAATTTAAATTAAAGTAGTATATTGCTTAGTCATCCAATCTTGAATTGAATACAATGCAAAATGGGCAGAATGTGATTGGAAGGGTGAAAATATAACCAAAAGTAATTGTCCAAAACTGAAGTACGTATAAAAATATTTTATCATCATGAGCCTTATACCAAATTTGTCGCTCTTTAATTTGATAAACATTATCAAATTAATTTTGATGTTTGTTTTTCTGTTCTTCAGTATATAAATACGTTTTATAAGTAATAAGTTTTTCCGTTTCACATAACGCATTATTTTGCAAACAGTAGGGAAAACTGAATCGTAAAATCTGTATAAATTAAAATGAAATTGAATATTTTCGTCCCATTTCATTTATCCGTTTTGGATATTTTAATGCAAAATCTGTGATTTCATCATTTTGTATCTCTATGTGCTCCCACTATGTCTAAACGACTGGGTGCAATTTTATGAAATATTCTGTACATGTAATACACTAACAGTAACTTAATGACTGAACTTCACAGAGTCAGTGTGCCTGTCTTCCTATTTTGTGTATGTGTGTTTGCACAAGTATCACATAAAACGAAGTTAACATAGATTCATAAAATGCTATGTTTAATAAACATATTTAAGTTTATTGAATAAGTTAAATTAACATTCATTTGTCTACAATATTATGTGTTTTGAGTTAAAAAGACTGAATAAATATTAAGTTAGATGTTTTTATTAATATATCATTCAAATATGCAGATACGGAGATACATATATTTATATTTTAACACAGAATATTTCTAATGCAATTCTAAAAAGTTATGACAGAACCTGATACAAATAAATACTACAATTTCAAGCTGTAAAATGTTGACTGCAAAGTCATTTATTTTATGAATTTAGTTACTCTCAAATTGAAGCAGTGAAATATGGATCCAAGTGCGACTACTTTTATGATAAAATGTTCAAGTTTTGTTCAAAAATTAATGTATCAGACATGTATCTATGTTTTAAGAGAAATGAGGAGTTTGTAATTTTAATTTTTCTTCATTAAAAATAAACTTTTTAATAAAGAAAAAATAATCCATGAATTATATATATAGTCCAAGTATATAAGAGAAATGAAAAGTAATTATGCCTATGTTCTATATATCAGTCAAATTTTAGATTTTATTAAAATGTATTTAATCCTGTAGAATCGTTGAGTTTACCCTCCAAAAGAAATATTTATTGAAATTTAAAATTTCATGAGAAAACCTAATATTTTAAATTAGTTTCATAAGTACGTTTAATGGTTTCTCCAAAGTACTAGTAAATATTAAACATTAAAAAGGGGAGAGATACTGTAGAAGATTAATTTTTCCCAGTTAATTTAATTTCAGCCTTTAATAAGTGTTTATGGTATTTTCAAAAAATGGGAAGTTATGTTCTCTTTGAAAATATTATTTTACTTTTATAACATTTTGTGAACTATGTTTGAGACCTATGTGATATTCATATAAAATAAATGTATTCCTAAAAATTTCACTTTATTTTGCAAATTGCACTTTAACTTTTATTTTACTCCAGTTCCATTCTATCGAAATCTAAATGAACTGTATTTAAGGAGATTTTAAATAAATCATGTAAAAGCAAGTATTATTGATTAAAAATTAAAAATTCACTTCTTTGAGAAATATACTTAAGATTCTATATACGTGATTCTATATACGTAGGATCAAGTTTAAAATTAATTACCGACATTTCATTACTGAAAGTACTTTTCATGAATTGTTAGATTACATACATCAGCGAGAGATTATTTTCAGTACATGCCATTGCAGAAAAATTAAAACATAATATTAAACAAGCATACCTTATAATAAAAACTCAGTACTTTAGTCTTTAAAGGGGAACTAAATTTAAGTAGACAGTATGTGTTATTTTAAGTCAACAAGTCATTCAGTTACGGAATACTGCACATTTAGTGGAATCGTGGTATGGCGGAAAATTTTCCTAGGTTTTCTCGTATTCAATCTTACTAGCAGTTAAATATGACTAAATATCAAATGAAGTCTCACGAAGGAAAATTACTATACACTGGCTAGGTATCAAAAGTGCAGCACCATGAAGGGCAAAAGATATCAAAAAGTCACATGTGTTATATAAATAAGACACACGAATGACATTGAAATTACAGCTCCGTACAGCAAAACGCAAATGAAGCATTATTTTGTATAGCCACCATGAGCTACAACTGCTGCTACACGTCTCGGCATTGAAAGAAAGAGGTTATAGATGTGTGTTGGGGTATGTAAGTCTATGCTGCTTCCACAAGTTGCAAAATTTAATCTGGAGTAACAGCAGGTGGTATATGATATGCAGTCGTTTGGCGATCATCGACCAGACGTGTTCGATTGGCGACAGTTCTGGTGAACGGGCGAACCATGGAAGAAGTGAAACCTGATGAACATTGGCGAATTGTTGTACGTTTCTACATTGCATACCATGCGCAGTGACACATTGTTCAGTTGAAAATTAGTAGCAGACAAGCCCTGAAGATAAGGGGGCAATAGGCTCCAAAATTTCAGGGATGCAGTGGTGGCTGTTAAGTGTACCGGTAATGTTCTGGCGGATGTGAGAGTAAAATCCAACGGTGCCCCATACCATAACACCAGATAACGGATTGGTATGGTGATTCATAATGCAAGAATCATGCAGTCAATCGCCGACTTAGTGCGCCGAATACTTAGAGTTTACGCAATGCCAAACTTAGAGGCGATCATTGTAGTATTATAGACAGAATGAATATTCGTCTTAAAAGAATGTCTTGTATTCGTTTGTCCATGTGCAGAGTTCTATACACCATTGCAACCTCGCACATTTGTGATGCAGAATCAAAGATATCCATAGCAATGGACGCCTTGAAAAAAATGCCTGCTTCTGCAGACGACGTCAAATTGTACGTGCTAACAAACGCTGGGCAACTCACAATAATTCTTGAGCAAAATTTTTAATGTAGCAGTACTTCGCGTACTAAGATGTCTGTCCTCCATTTCGGTGGTGTGACGAGGCTGATGTAGTCGTTCACGATGGTGAGTTCGTCCCTGCTGCACTTTTTTCCCGATTTCTTTTTATCATCACTGTAGCTTGATTTAATCTAACATGGGCACCGATTTCTGTGAAGGATAACCCAATTTCTCTCGATCAACCCCAATTCTTCCTCTGTCAAACTCAGAAACGTGCTCGTATGACTGGTATTTTTCGACGAGGAATAATTAAGCTTCTTTGCACAGGAACAGAGAGAAAACACAATTCGAATATGAAAATTCGGCTCTGTTTACATTGCTTATAAGAAATGTTATTGGCGGGCATGATTTCATATATGCTGCAGTGCTAATCATTTGCATATAATTTTATTGTGCTAATTTCAAGGCTATTGGATGCGTCCTTCATTGTGTTTCATTTTCAATGGCTAGTATGATTGAAATTACATCTCAATTCAGCTAGCTCTCGAGTAGCAAACATTATCAAAATTTAACCTTTTGAATAGTGTAGTACTGCTTTCTACCCGCGAAATACACATTATAAAAAAAAATCTCTTCCATTGGTTGGAAGAATTCTAGGAAAGATTCTACTGGTCAATAGGGGGCAAAACGGATTAGAAGATATACAGGGAAGACTGGAAGTTGTACAATGAATAAATGCATGCGAACTCCTTAGAGCTGCGGTTTTCAACATTTTTCATCTCATAGCACACACAATAACTAAAATTCTGCGGCACACCAACAAATATATTACGTTTTTTACAAATCCAACCAAACATAAGTACAAAATTTGATTGATTTATAAAACAAAGTAACAGTAGTTACCTTCTTATTTGCTCCAAAATGGTTTAAAAAACATTTTTGAAAGAATTTTTGAGTGATATTTTTTAATAATAAATAGTGGTCAAAATTATATATACGGGATTACTTAAAATTATTCGTGATCACACTTGCCAAAACTGAAAAGCTGCTATAAATAAATAAATACCCAATTTAAACCGTTTTCACCACCAGTACGTCACACCATTGTCGCCCGGTGTGCAGCGGCAAACTGTGTGAAAATCGCTGCCTTAGAGGGTTAACCACACCTGCGTGTTTCCATATTTAATATAAATACTTTAAATAATGTCAAAAACAATGTAATGGGAAAATAAAAAATATTGAATATTACAAGATTAATGCACTCTTTTTTCATCAAATAGCGAACTCAAAAACGTGCACAATGAAACATATATTTACATGGTGGAGCAGTTATTTTAAATATTCAATCCTCCTGACATTGTAACCAGCTTTTCAAGGCACATTAAACTATGAGTTATAGTCTTCAGAACATATTGATGTATGAATTATATTTTATTTATCCTCGGGAAATAATTCAAGTGAGGCTTATTTTTATCACCGGCGCTTGGTCTTGTCACCACGTTATGGCAGGGTCTCCCGGGACCTAAAGGGTTTGGAGGAGAGGAAAAAAGCAACCAAGGAAAGAAAAAGGGCAACTGGGTAGAAGCGAGCCCTCTTGGGTCGTGTATTGGTCATGAAGAATGGGTCCCGCGAGGTGCTCTGGATGAGCGGCACTCGAGCGATGATCACGTTCCTGGAACACTTGAAAGCTTAGAGCGGTTTTAAAGGGTCCATACTGCAATTGCATTTCGTAATTAAAGGTCATTATGAGTATTGGAAAAAAATATACTTTTATTTCCAATGGCAGGGCAAAAAAACAGAAAGAAAATACGTTTATAAAAATCTGCATGCGTAAATTTCAACGTAGCTATTTGCGAATAAGTTATGCTCCCGAATTTGCTACTTTTTGTGAATGAATACCTTCTAGAAATACTTGGTATTCATATCTGGTCTGCGCGTTGGGAAAACCTATTAGAAGGGCCATAACTCGTCTGCGTGCCTGATGAAAACATTTCGAAAAGCTTGTCTTGTCTGTAGCCTGCTAAACCCATCCGGATGGCCCTATCTGGTCTGAGGTTGAGGTAATCATACATGCAGTGCCGTATATAGACAGTATAACAAGTTATTGTTCAATCGGAACATGAATGACAAAATAAGAAAATGAAATTAAGGGGATATAGTACCCTTATATTCCCAAGTTAAAAATTATGCTACATTTAAATTTATAACCACTAATTAGTAAAACATGTTCTTTTGGTGCAACATTGAGATATGTCTTGAGAAAGGGAAGGTTAACGTATTGATATTACTAAAATAGGCTATAGGTTGAGAAGGATACTTTTGTGTGAAGATAACAAATATAACGAAACTTAAAGCTACAAGGTACCAACTTACAAAGAGGTAAATCAAGGTGGTATTATAGAACGAGAGCAAAACTTAAAATGTGCTGAAATTTATAACTGCCAATTACGAGTAACATAAAGCTGACACAAGTAGTTAATAGCTAAGACAAGAAATTTAAGTTATGTGTATAGTAATAATGCTTCTACTTAAGCTTAGTGCGCAAGATTTTCAAAACATCTTTTACAATATACTCCACATTAACACTGAATGGAACAAATGTGTAATTTCTTTACAATTGAACAGATACAATAGAATATTCTTGCCCATATCGGGTAAAAGACACAGCAGCCAACATTTATAAATAAATAATGAAATAAATTATTAAATCAGGAAATATTTCCACATACAATAACTATTTTAATTGAGCGCAATTACTAACGACTGAAAGAGATTACTTCCATACCTCACAAATAACCAAGAGAGACGAGAATAAAATATATTTATTCCAATCTTAAATAGAAATGAGTGGTCCCCAGTAGAGTGGTATTCTCTCCTGAGTTAAAGCCTCAAATGGTAAAGTACTGGTTTCTGATGAATTGTCAATTTATTATTAATAAAATGTAACGTATGTTGTAATCCTGTTTCTCTTGAGAGGAAAGATCATTTATGTGTGTCTATAATAGATTCTAATACCTAAGAATGAATATAGGAAAAATAAATTGTACCTATATATTAGAATTAAATACTCTTTACTGCAACTTGAACTATGTTAAGAAATGCATTAATGTAGATTCTGAAGAGAGAAATTAATTTTATATCTTAGCATGGTTTAAAAAAGGCTGGAATTTTAAATCTTTGATACCTCTATAATAATTTTTAATCATAATGGCCAGCTGGTAAGTGTGTTATTTATAACTTTTTTATATGTAACTACATACATAGAATAAATTAATTCATTTGTTACATTAATTTGTTATGTGAATTCCAATTACTATAAGCATGCAAATAAAAATTGAGAACAAGTTTAGTACTTAGTTACAAATTTCTGGAAAAGTTTATTACAGAGTGGAAAACATACGAACTGCGAAAGTAGTACATATACAGAACTAGACTATAGAAAATTGTTTACTTTATGTCTGAGAAAGACTAATTTATTTTTCTAGATGATGCAATCGTTTATAAGAAAAGAGAGAATTCGGGAGATATCCTTGGGGATTTCAACAACAGGAGTACCTCCATACTGCAAGTCTTGTTAATAAAATATCTGTAACGATTGATGTTTATTAAACTGAAGCTACACACTTCTAGTTTAGATGGTCCCTTCATGGTAAACAAAAACATTTATTGAAAGAGAAAATATTGTTTGCTGTAAATTCGTTAAAATTTATAATAATAGTGAAAGGTGTATGCTTCGTATATTACTCTGCACTAAAAATGCGAGACTTTTGTTTTATAATAACAAATCAATTGATAGAGACTAAAACACCTTTGTTTTATACTTTTAATTTGCTGTTTTACCGTTAACGTTTTTCACTAGCGTAGCATGTGAAAGCATAAACATGTTACTGAGAAAATTGTTTATTGTATCAGAACTCCATTTATAACTTTTCAATGATTGTCAGTTGTCAAGTATTAAATCCACAGATAAATAAAATACGATGGTACACTTAATTAAATTTCTACAATTTCAAAGCTTCAAATACTTGTATATAATTCAATTTGAAATTACTTTTTATCTGTAATAGTAGTTTTGCTTTGATTAATAATAAAATTGCAGCTTAATGTATCTTAAATTTATCTGAGATTAATTTCAAATCTGTTTTCAGCGAGCCTTTAATTTAATTTTTAGCCATTTAATTTATCTACAATTTCTAATTTTTTTCAAACTTCACATTTCTGGAAGGAAATATCTATCTTGATATCTTTTAATTCTCTACTAGTCGATCGTGAAACATGTCTTACCTTGCTTTGTTAATTGTTTGCCCAACCTTGTGTATGACACTGGGAAAATTGAATTAAATAATGTCTTGGTGCATGATTTCTTCATGAACATTTGTGACTGGATAAAGGTACGCAAATTTTCGTCACTGAAATAATTACTTTTCCATTTATTAAAATTATAAATCAGAGATAATAAAGTTAAGGAGTTATATGGTACAACTGTTATTTATGATACGAAAAATTTAAGTGTGCATGAACAGCTTCCAAGGGATTTTGACGAGATACTTCGACCATCAAGATCTGGTCAGGTTTGTCAATAAAGAGACATCTTGTCCATCAAGATTTGTTCAGCTTTGTTATTGAGGAGATACATAGTCGACAAAAACTGTCCTACTACTCCAAGGAAGAATGAAAATTTAAATTTAAAAAGATTTTGTATCAGACTGGTCACTACAAAATAGTTTTCGATGATAAGAGAAATATCCAAACACCAGGAGGGTTAAAACATCTATAATTCAGTAGATTTTATAAGAAAGTAAAGTAAATCTAAGAGTTACTTATTGGACATTGATATAACTAATTAATGGAATGCCTTATATAATTTTCATGAACATTTATTATTACGCTTAATTACAATTTGGATCTTTGGACTTTTAATTGCACAGCAATCGTATTAAATAATTTGACAAAAATCGTGGTAATTTTTTATTTGGTAACACATTAGTTGCTTCCTAGCGTTTTGAAGTTATGAAACTACTTTTATCAGTCATTATTGAATCAGTATGTTTATGTTGAAGAAATGTTCTTAATTTTATTACAGTTGTTTTACCATTACTAACTTTTCAGTAGTAACTAGTTCAAATGGAAGTCTGCTTTGGTTATCGAGCTTAGTTTTGCTTAAGATCAGTTAGAACAGGTCAAATTCGGTTTCTACATATGCCTTTAGTTAAAATTTGTTTTAACTATAGAAACAATTTAGCTATATGAGCAAAGCATTGTTTATAATTATTTTGTGACCAGGGTAATCCATCCTTGTCACAAGTACGTACTTGAAATCTATTTTGAGGATTATACCAAGATGTTATTCATACAAGAATATTTCTAGACATTCATCTAATTGTTTAATGCAACGATCACATTAATTATGCTTAAATTAAGTTACACTATTATAATGAGCATAATTTGTACATAATAAATTCTCAGAAATGGCTTCGTTACTTCAAATGCAAACAATGGATTTAAAGATAAGTTATAATTGCCTTATACGTTGCTTCGGTTAGTAATCCTTTATTGTTTCCAGATAACTTTGATCATAAAATAAATATTTGAAGTAGCGAAAATGTTTTTCAAATGTTGGGGATTTTTAAGTTAGAAATCGCGATCATGTCGCTTGCAACCAACAAAACTAAATCGGGCGAGTTCTGAGTACAGAGCAATCAACGGTTCCGCTTAAAACCTGTAAGTCCGGTGCAATTTGTATGTCCAAAGAAACAATGTCAAGTTTCCAAAACTAATTTCACTCGCAATTATGCAACAAATTGCTTTTGTCCGCCGAACAGTATCCCTTATTCCAAGCACTGCAATTAAAAGTTCGCGAAATGTATTCACAGCAAGTAAAAACATTTCGATCTATTATCATTCAAATTATGTCAGGGAAACTATTAAGGAAAATGTTCTGGAAACTTTAATTTCCTATCTAATAGCTTCCAGATAAGGACGAGAGGCTTTTATTTGTGAAAGAATCTTAATTAGAAGACCTTCGGTGCATTGTTATAATAACAAAACACTTTTTACTTCAGTAATTGAATTTTATAACGATGTTATGCATCCGCTTAAGCTTGTCACTACTTAATTAGAAAGTTTCGCCGAATGGTTTGCTTTAGTACCCTAAATTGATTTTTAATGTAAAATTTTTAAAGAAATGGGCGATGGGCATTACTTCGAAAATGTGGAATTTCATACACTTCGAATTGAATTAAGGTCTCAAAGTAACATAAATATTTAAATAGCTACGGATAATTTTTGCTGTGGAATTGCTGTAACGAATGCTAGAATAACGGATTACTTATGTAAATTTTAAATAGATGCTTTTGGTAATGAACTATTCCACTGTATCGCAATATAGCTTTTAAAATACATTCCTCTCCCTATATATGTTTACTTGATTAAAACCAGAAATAAATTATACGAAAGGAAAGATTTATTTGAATAATATATATCGTGATTCGATAACAAACTTGAGTTTCAAAGGATTCTTTGTGTTAAAAATATTTGATGATATGTAAAATCAAACATTTTTTGCATATAAATTGGTGCTTTTTATTTTGGTTTTCTGCATTATGTAGTCCCAAGATGATGTTTAAAGTTCTCTAAAACACACATAATACGTCATACATCTCATGAATTTAAAAATAAAATCATCAATTAGGTTTACTGAATAAATGCGTCGTGTGATATTTCCAACGTGATTTCCTTTCACCTGATCATTAATGAATTATTTATAGCTCAAGAAAATCCTTTCTAGTTATAAAATTTGCAATGAGGGTTTTTCTAAATCAAAGCTCAATGGAATTTCACTTTTGTTTTCTAACACAACCTACAATTACTGCAGCTGTATAAAATAAGAGTAACTTATTTTTGGGGAACAGTAATTTGGCGACAAATTGCTGTGCAAAAATAAATGTTGTTTCTGTACAGATTTGTTCTTGAATGGTATTTTCCAAAACTCCTTAAGGGGTTAGATGGAATTTCCGCATCAAAAGTTATGTCTATAAAGTTTTATTTAATTTAAAAGATTTTGATTGACTTCAAATCATCCTCGTGTATTATCAAACTTACTTTTCCTTATGGACTTGTTATATTCATATGTTTATATAAGTAAGCTAGTTTTATTTTTATGTTTACGACATCCATTGCAGAAAGAAAAATTAAACAAAATATATAAAATATAGTTGGTGTCCGTCTCTATCTCTGATTCTTTCCTTTGACGGATAGACTTTTACTTTGCAATATTACAATAATTATATCTTGTATTATGTTTTTAGTCATGCACACTCATGGTTATATAAATGTTTTGCTGAAGGTAACATGGATAGCTATGTGCATCTAAACATCTTGAAACAAAATGCCCTTGCTGGTGCTACGAACTGTATTTTGGAAGAACATTTATCTTACAACAGGACAACGATTCAAAACACACTGCAATATTCTGTAAAGAATGATGTCTTTACTATATGTCGTAGCAACTTCTCACACCACCAGTCTCCTGATTTAAACACCATGGAACACTTATGGGAAGATATCGGTCATGAACTGAAAAATTATGATATCAGCAGCTAAGATAACCTGAAAGGTGCCATTCTGGACGTCTGGAACAAAATTACTCCAGAAACAACAAACAAACTTGCGGGAGTCATGCCTAAACTTCTAAGAGAAGTCATTAAAGCAAAAGCAGGTTTAACTGACTTGTAAATGATGAAACATAGGAGGATAACTTTCAATGAAATATTTTTCACCGTAGGGAGACTTTTTGCTTTATATTTGCCACATGTTTGTGTTATTGCAAATTATACGTTAAATTATAATAATATTTTTTGTTTAAATGCAATAGAAACTGTCTATGCAATTATGCTCATCTGTTTCTACATTTTTATTTCTTCAATATTTATATTCTGCAAATAATGAAGCAATTTATTTTAAATAGTAAGTGCGTACGGAAACTGGTTTTACTCACTAAATGTAGGTTCACGAGGAATTACTAGACTTAGACGAATGATTCAAAGTGGTTTCCTAACCTTTACGAACATCCATGCAACCTTGGAAAGATTGGGATTCAAACCCACGGCCAGAGCTTTAACCATCTCGGGAGCAGGCAGGACATTTGATTTCGGATTGCTATAATACTTAAATTTTGCACAATAAATGTTTTGTCCGGAAAAATTGGAATATAGAGATACAAAAATCCTATGGCTTTGAACATATTTAAAATGTATTTCTAATCAGGCTGCTAACAATTATCGATATATCTTTTGTGTGAAAATAAACGACTTTAGTGTACTTGTCGAAACCAAACTCTTTATAATTTGAAAAACTATCTTAGAAATTTAAATTAATTTCCTTCAATGGATTTATTCCATGATTTCTGAAAATATTCTTTATTTTCTCATGATGTTGCTAGTCACAGTTTTTCACAATTGTAAATGCTGATAAGTTCCGTTATTTTGCTTCCTATCACTTATTAAACACAAATCTCCATGTGGCAGTCATCCATATGCGAATGCTAATAAGACGAATAAACGATGCTATTTTCCGAATATCACAGAGCAATGTACAATAAATTAGGTAGGCTTAAAAGTATTTTCAATCAACTTTAAAAACAGTCTATAATCGCGTAATCATTAAATGATTTATCTCTAAGGTTTCTAAGTAGCAATACTATTATCGTTTCAATTGATATTAAACTGAAACTGGGAGAATAAAAATACATAAGACATTAGAATTAGGGTTTGTTATTGTTGTGCATTATAAGGCTTTCGTTATTAATCATGCTATAAACTAATACCATTGCAGTGTTTTTGGTATCAAATGTTTTTATATTAAATGGCAATTTAAGTGTTCTTTGGATATATATCTGTGAAAAAGTTTCAGACTAATATGGAATAAAATTAACTGTAGGTTCATGAACATCTCAAGGGATAAACAAGTATTTTTGAAATGTAGGCATGTTACATTCCTGTCAACTTTACCAAATTTTCCGTTCTCCTTGAAAAACACTTGATTTTTCTGGTATTCCCGACGAAAAAAGATTTTTCTTTAAGTTTTCAAATGTTTTAAGTGATCCCAATTATGAAGCTTTCATGCCATGCCGTGGCCATGAAAGAAAACTTCAGAATCAGGGATTTCTAGATCGTCGAAAAAATCCAAAAATTTGTATACAACACTCAAGAAAAGTTTGTTTTATATTAGTGCGATTTTGTGTATAATTTCGCCTAATTTGTCACAGCGAGTTTGAACGGCATCCTGTATATCAACAGTACAAATCATAGAGTAATATTACTTTCTGTTTTAAATTGCTTTCATAAAACCCAATTTAGAGCAATTTGGCACTAATTATTTTTCATTTCAATAATTATTTTAGACATTCTTTTCTGAAAGTTGCACATTGCTTTTCGTGTCGTAAATTCTTCCGGATATATTTTCTTGGAGGTTGATAGCTAAGATATTTTCTGAGATCTTTCCTGTCTGAAGAAGTTAGAATTGTTTTGCTCAGCCATCACAGACACATGTTACATCACACTTTTTGACAATATCGTTTCTTAATTTTCTTAACTTCGTTTTCCTTCAAATTTTATAAATATAAACTTTATTTTAAGCAATTATCATTTTGTGGGGGCATCGGTAGCCCATTTGGAAGAGCAGCCGATTAGCAACCAGTGGGTTGCGAGTTCGAAACTCGGTCCAACCAAAGACTAGTGTACACGGGGGTTGGTGCACGTTAAATCTGTCGTGGCTTCAAATGTCCTCACGTTGGCACGGTGTGGAAATTTGGAGAGAGGTGCCAGCTCAGGTGTGACCTCGTCATCTGACCGTGCTCTAAAATTACGTGTGTTGTCCACGGATCTTTCCCTTGAATATTGATTCCGGAGCGTCGTCAATAGTCCGTTGTGTTGCTCCAGTGTGACTTTAATTAGTTAATTACCTACCTGTCCTTTCGCGAGCTCGTGCAAACTCTCCATAAAATTAATTTTTACTGACCGGGTGCACTAGAGTATTTGTAAATTATATTGTCTTGATTTTATATTTGTCAAGTACGTGTAAATCTATAATATTAGCAAATGTATTTTTAATAAAACACGTGCAAACTGAAACCATGATTTGGAATGTGATACACAAGTGTTGATCCGTATTCTTCGTAGTTTTGCAACGTCCTTTGTATTAAAAATAAATATATGGATTTTACTAGCAAGCGTTCGTTTCCATGAGTTCAAACAAAAGGCTTTTCTTCAACATTTGAATTTTTTTTACTTCCTGAGACTCTGATCGCCCGAAAGATAATCAGAATCTTCATCCCCATGTGAATTAGGAACCGACTCGGATCACCACGTTATCCTCCGAAATTTTTGCTTACTTTAGATAAAAAAATGTTTTATAAACCTATATTTACACATAACTAACATTTTTTTCATAGATAAATATTGATCTAGGTATGACCCTGATGCACTTTGAACTGCTTTTTTTGTTGAGTAGAGATTGGAGATAATTAAAATCGGAGATTATTCATTTATACAGAAGTTAGGCACCCTGGCCTCTTTGAAAAGTCTCGATGCCCTGGAACTCAGCTAACGTCAATTTCATGAAAATAAAATAATTGTTTTGAATAGCTATGAAGCCAAATTTGGCGTAATTGTAGCTAATTTTGCACTTTTAGTTGTTTTATTTTAATAATTGTTTAGTCGTTTATTTTCTGACAGTCGTGCTTGCCTTTTGTGTGTCGTAAGAATCTTACTGATTTTTTTCTTGGAGGTCGGCAGATAAGATGCTTTTTCTAAGATCTTTTCTGGGTCAAACCATGCAGTTATTTTACTCAAATATCACGAACACACTTAACATCGCACTGTTTGACAATATATATATGTTCTATTTTTTTACTTCATTTTACTCCAAATTTAATATAGCCAAACTTTATTTTATGTAATAGTTGTCCTTTGCTTAAATTGCATAAAAAGATTTTGTAAACCTATATTCACACAAAATTAAAATTTTTTCATAAACAAATATTTATATGATAAATGGCCTCGATGCACTTCGAACTGTATCGATTCTCTTTGCCGAGTAAAGAATACTGATTGAAGATAATTAAAATCAGAGATTATTCATTTATGCAGAAGTTAGGCACTCCGGCCTCTTTTAAAAGTCCCGTATGCCCTAGAGCTCAGCTAACGTCAATTTCAAGAAAATCAAATTAATTCAGCGCGTTATTCGAATAAGGCGACACGTCATTAGCAAACGTGTAAAAGAGTAACAGACCGGCAACGTCTTAAACATATCTTTCAGATATTCCAGAGTGGTGATAAACGGCATTACCCTCTGCCTCTTTCAGGGGCGCGTTGCCCAAAATGCAAATCCTGAACCAGGCAATCGGCCGGAAAATCTCTGCGGACTTAATGACACATCCATAACTTGAAAATGGCTGCCTGACTTGCCGACACTGCCACAGTTAATATCTCCCATGGCTCTTCTCCTATATTATGGAGGTGAGAAAATTGGCAACAGTGTGAAATATTAATGCGATAAAATATCTATTTTAGGCGCGGATGAGGAAATTTCTCAAAATTTAATGTTATGCGCTGTTTGAGAATTGCCAGATTGGGTTCTTTCTTTTCGTACCCCTGGCAAATCTCGGTAGGGGAGTGATAAATAGGGCTAATATGTATCAGTTGGGATCAGTATTCGTTTCACAAGAAATTCCTAATTTTAATTTATATGCATATGAAAAAGTTTTACGGTTTGAAAATGATTGAATATGTAAAAGTGAAATTTTTTAAGAAAAATTTTAAAACTTCAAAATATGACTAATAAACCTTAACAAATTAGTCGAAAACTAGCAATAGACCTTTTGGTGGATCAAAATCTCCAACACTATCAGGACAGAAGTGAACAATGAGAGGAAAAAAGAGAGTTTAAATCTATACCTTGATAGAGAAAAGGCCAATGTCCAAATTCACTGATTTTGAGATGTCAGCCAATTCCTTCAAAAATGAAATTTGTAGTATAAAAAGTGCCATTTCCACCTTCCAATACATTATAAAAGAACAAAATATTGGAAAATGTTTTTGTAAGTAATTGGCCTGTGAAACCTTATGTAGATTGTCAAAGAAAACAGTGGATAAATCTGCAAGATTTGTTTCCTCGATTTTGTGGTGGTTCTAGTATTTATATATTAGTTTCAATAAATATATGTGTGGGAGTCTTAACGGGACAGAGATTTCAAATATTTATTCGGCCAGTAAATGTGAGGTTATTACAAATGAGCAATCAAGCTTCAAAACACTGTGTTTTGCAAATTATTACACATGAAACAATGAGTGCAACATGGAAATAATTAAAAAATCCAAAGTTCAGTCATAATACTTCAAACATTTAATGTGTGCTCCTCTGGTTACACGACACGCGGCTATACGGTAAGCAAATTCAGCCCACAGGTTTTGTACCATTTCCTCGTTGATGGTCATCAAAGCTTAAGTTTTGTGATCCCGGAATTCGTTCAATGTTGCTGTCAGTGGTGGCACATAAACAATAATTTTAAAATACCCCAAAGGAAAACAATCATAGGGCGTTCGATAGACTCGAGTGGCCATAGAAACAGCACTAATACCCCTTTCATCGCCCAATTCAACTGAATGAGAGCTCATAGTTCAATCAGCGACATACCTGTTTATCAATGAGATGGAATATGAATTTTCCGGAATCATCTTTAAATTGGGAATGAACTATATGTGAGGTACAATACATAAACGTAAAATATAAGTAAACTGAGTATTGTTATTGAGAGGAGCTTCAAAAAGTGTGACCAATATATCGACTAGTAGTCATGTGACTGCTCTATGAAAAATGGATTTAGTTGGTCGATTTGGCATCTTATCTCGTTTGGCGATATAACTTCTAACAGGGTTTGTGTGTGAATGCGCATTTCTATAGAGTGGCGAGAAAAATGGTGAAATCGCCAAACTCTACTACTGTTTCACGCAAACCAATCATATGATGAATCAATGGATGGGAGTATTCTCCCGTCCCGTGGACCAATTAGATAATGAATGTTCGTTTTTATCCGGCAGACCAAAGCAGTCTAAGGGTCATGCTACTACTACTTGTGGTCATACGATCCTGAGCACATAAAAAAATTACCATTGCTCACTCTACTTTTATATTTCCTGTATGGTACTATATGTCCACCTGAAGTGTCACAAGGAAGTCTGCACACACGAATTTTAAAATTTGATAGATTATTTTTCTTTACGAGATGTACAGGAGCCAGCGATATTCATAATTTGGAATTTATATACTCAATGAATTATTTGTAATAACCCTGTACAATAAATACAATAACAGAGAGTCATTGACTCTAAATTGTTTTGGACTGTAATTTTAACAAGGTTTCATTTGTATTTTTCCTGTTAATTTCCAATTAGGGGTCATTGGAATTATCATTTTCGTACATCCAAGTTGACCTTCAGGCAGCATGTTGCTCAAAGATCAAACGTACACAAGTTTTATAGCTGAAAAATTCATTTTCAAAATCCGTGTTGTATTTGAAGGAATCAAATATACTCTATACTATGAAATTGTAACTGAGAAATGATATACTTCAGCAAATGATCTTAATTTATGTATCATATCCATTCCATTTTCTTCTTTTAAAACAGCGATTTTCAACATCTTTCATCACATGGCACAGAAACGTATTTAAAAGTCTGGCAAACTAAAAAATATATTATACCTTTGGATGATCTGACAAAATACACATAGATATAGTTTTGCTTGGTGATCAGACAAAGAATAGTAATTACCTACCCTTTTGACTAAAAATGTTTATATAATAATTTACTTATGATACTTAGAACTAAAAAGTAATATTCAAAATAATTTATACTAGTATAACTTGAAATTGTATGTGCTCACTTGTCAAGTTTTTAAAATTCAACCGTTAAATTGAAATAAATCTTACACAATCTAAACCGTACACCAGTGCCATTCTTGCGGCACACCAGTGTCGCAAAATGGCGGATTATGTCGCAAGATTTCTCTTCCAAAATATGAATATTAAACCTATGCTGCAGCATATGTAATAAATAATGATTTGGATAAAATAATTTTCATTATCTTACATTTTATTCTAAACCTTTTTGAAACTAAACATTATTCGTAATAAAACAAGTGCCCAAAATAAAGTTCAAATGGTGTTTATAAGTAGAATTTTTTTCATTTCAGTCGTTTTGTCTTTACGTAAGTGAACGCATAAAATAAACACTTATCGGTTAAAAACATTATCCAGCAAGAAATACAGAAAGAAACTAGCTACCAGACGCTGACGCTTGAGCACAAGCAAGGAAAAATAAATCCCATACAACTTTTGCTTAACAAGCTTTGAGTATCCGGATTAGGATAAGTTTCTTGGAAGATTACTGACGTTGGCCGTACCACGGTACTAAGCTGATAAATCGATTTGCGGAAGAAGTAATATTGATTAAATCAAAACATTGAATTCAACACTTTCTTAGTCTGTCAAATTCTAGATTATGTTTTAATTTAAAGCTTCAAATTAGTAGCATGTAGTACTAAAATATTATATAATTTGGCTCTTAAGTATAATACATTTAATATTTACTCTTAATCATGATATAAATATTTATAGGGTTAGTTACTATTATAAAATTATTAAAATTAATAAGTTGTATTTTAGCAGTAAATAATAAAGATATATATACACTACCTGACATTGAAAATTCAACACCAAGAAGGAGTTGGCAGAAAGTGATGAAATTTGGCAAACAGAGAGAGAGAGACAGCAACGAGTAATAAGTGATCTTTATTGCAACATTATACACCTTGCCACTGAGCAGCAAGAACGTCTGATCAGTAGGTTGTAGGACCACCGCGAGCGGCGATACAGGCAGCAAAACGTCTAGATACAGACGCAATGAGCGTGCGGATAGTGTCCTAAGGGATGGCTGCCCATTCCCTGTCAACCATTTGCCAGAGTTCGTCTTCAGAACGTTCCAGTGGCAACGCATGCAAGCGACGTCCATTGACGTCCCAGAAATGTTCGATAGGTGAGAGATCAGGGGAGACAGCTGGCCAGGGAAGCACCTGGGTACCTTGCAGGGCATGATGGCTGATGCGTGCCGTGTGCGGCCGGGCGTTATCCTGCTGGAAAATGGCATTGGGCACCCCCTGAAGGAAAGTCACAGGCTACAGCACGTCATCCACGTATCGTTGGCCGTCATAGTGCCCTGAATACGGACCAGAGGTGACCTGCTATCGTAGGTGATGGCCCCCCAAACCATTATACCGCGTTGTCTCGCGGTATGGCGTTCCACAGATGCGGCCGGATTGGCCCTGTCACCACGTCGGCGCCAGACTCATACACGGCGACTGTCATTACTAAAACAGAAGCGTGACTCGTCTGAGAACACCACCTTATGTCATTCCGTCGTCCACGTGGCTCTATCCCGACACCATTGCAAACGGAGACGTCTGTGCTGTTGGGTCAATGGTAGTCGTCTCAACGGGCGCCATTAGTGGAGGCCGCCAGCGATCAATCGGCGGTTAATGGTCCTGGACGATATGGGAGCATCGAGGGTTTCCTGCACATGCTGCAAAAGGGCGACAGACGTGGCTTGCGGGGCCGCCGATGCTTGTCGGCAGATGCGTCGGTCCACGCGTGCTGACGTCACTCTGGCTGCACCGGAACCCCTGAAACGTGCCACATTCCCTTGGTCCAACCATCTGTGCCACAACCGGTGCACCGTGGACGCGTGTGGTGGGTATCTGCTGAGATTTGACGTATGGACCAACCTGCCCTTCTGAGGCCAATCACCATACCCCTCGTGAAGTCGTCTGTTTGCTGGAACTGTCTTGATTGGGGCGTCCTGGCATTCTCCGCTACTAGACGTTTCCTCTGAGACACAAAAACAAATTGCAACTTGATTTACCTGGCAAACAGAGCGGCGCGAAACTGACCACTTTTGCAGGTTCCTTCCGTGGTTTTTCACTCGCCGTGCGCGGGACAGCTGCGCAGTTTGCATCATTTACATATCTCGGTGAACTGCGTCTACCCTGTAAATTTCATCCAGTTCTGCGCACTCCTTCTGGGTGTTGCATTTTCAATGTCAGTAGCGTAGAATAAACAAGAAAAGTTACTTTTCGTCAAATTCAATACTACATTTAATTCTCCTTTTAAATGTAGATAGCTCGTTTGTTGCTCCTGTACGACGTAAATTAAGCTACCATAAACTATCAACCTTTTCAATTTAGAACTTTAAAATAATGCTACTCATTATTTAAACAGTTATTTTACTCTCAAATATTGATACGTTCTTAATAATCCGATATTCGTTGCATAAATATTATGTAAGGTTGTATATAATATAAATGTCTGCTAAGTATGATTTTGTCTTACGTATCGCGAGTTATTCGTAAGTGCAATACCAATTGTAATGCTCATTTAACCCATATTCACCAATTTTTAGATTTATTTTAGTTAAGAATTAGTGGTCAGACCATTCTGGGGAATTTACTACGAGAAAACCAATGAAATGCAATACATATTCATTTTTAAGATTGAATAGCGAAGAAAATATGTAATTAAAACAGGTAATTTTACTAATAACATAAATACAGGAAACAGTAGAAACGAAATAATTTATATAAAGACAATGAAAGATTAAGTATGTTACTTATATAAAATTTAAAAGATTTAGGATTTGTAATATGTCATGTATTCATGTTTCTATAAAATTAATAATGATGCTTCTCTATAGAAATCGAATTTTTATGTATTTAAAACATTTTATTGACTTAATTCTGCATATTTATCAATATATTTTTTAAATTATTAAACTAAAATTTAAAATGCTAGTTTAAAATCAATAGCAGTTTAAATAAATTCAAACTAAATTAATTAATAATTCATCGAATTATTTTATTTCAGAGGTTAAGAATTTATTAAAACACCTCAGTTGAATGTTCCTCTTGATACGTAAAAATGAACACAATCAAGCCATGTGTATTTTGCATTTTATTCATAGTATAAGAATAATTGCATTCTAAATATCGCCGTTATAAGTGCATTCCTAATGACATTAACATTAGCATGGCTTCCACAAATTAACTGTTCCATTTTCAAGTCTGATTAGCAATGAATGGTTTAAAAAAAACAAATAGTGGTCGGTAATCCTTTTGATCATTAAGTGCTGATGTCTCATATAAGGAAAAGAGCAAACTTATGTATCGAAACCGATTGATTTTAATCCCTACCTATTACAGAATTATCTAAAACGCATTTCTGAATAATAATCGTATTAGGGAACAGCATCTAGCTTCAATGAGTAAGATAGATGAATGTTAAGCTGGAGAGAATTCAGTTGTTTACCGTGGACAAGCTATGTACATAATAAACTTTCAGGAAATACTTTATTCAATCTAGACTCCGTAATATACAACATATTGATTGCTAAATTGTAATGTAATTGTGTTCGTTGTGCCTATGTGATGGATGCATGAATGAGTTTTAATTTCAATGCATTTAAAATATTTAACTAAAAACTTAAAGCATTCAGAGCAATATTTTCGGTCACATTGACCATTTAGCTTTTATGTTTGTCAAGAAACTAATATATTTAAGACTTGTATAATTCACAGATTTTTTTCAATATCAAGGAATCACGTATGTTATGTATTAATGGATAACATCAAATGCATATGGTAGAAATAAATATTTTTTAATTATGTTATCAATTATTAGATACATGTGTTTAATAAAGTGCACAAATCCATCTCGCCAAATACTGTACCAACAGTGCATATATCAATCCTTTTGTAAAGTTACTGGTATTTCAAGTTGTACCAGTGAAATATCATAGTACGTGCAGAGTTTCAATGTTGTTTGGTATATGGAACGGCTCTGAACTATTTCTATTAATCCTCCAAGTGGTTTCGACGAGATATCGCATCCATCAAGATCTGAATCTTGAATCAAGATCTCAATTTTGCTAATGACGAGAAATCTCGTCATCAGGATAATGCCGATTTTTATGATGAAACGATCAAGTTTTGGTCAGTTTTCTTCTAATGACGGGATATCTCGTCCATCAAGACCTGAACAGTTTTGGCACAATCTAATGAAGGACGAGATGCTAATGACGAGATACATCGTCGAAACAACCACCAAAATAGTAAAGGGCTCGTGAAGGAATGAATATTTAAAAATTAATCAGTTGGAGGATAAGAATTTAGAGGAAGGATTATTGGATTAAGAAAGCTTTAAAGAAAGGTAAATGGCACAAAAGGCGAGGTTTCTATAAAGACCTCATGTGCATCTCAAGTGTTGTGATGAAATGAACTGGTGATCGGAGAGGGATGAAGTAATAAACAATGTGAATGGGTGGGATTGTTTGAAGTTGGAAAGTTAAAAAGTTGAAAATGGTTGAAACATGTATTGATAATCATATTGTTGTAGCAGTGAAGTAGAGAAACGATGAGAAAGAGAGTAGTTATTATTGGACGTTAAGGGACTTATCTGAAGTGAAGGTTATTCTTTAGGGAGACAATTTAAGTATCATTTCATACCAAGGAATAAAACATTCACGTCATGCATTGAAAAGTCTATACTACTGTATATGTAGACTAGTCAGTGTCATTGTTGTGCAGACATCGCATAATGCAAATAGGTGATTTGCCTGTCGAAGCACTAAATTATCATTTCTTTAATGGCCACGGTAACCTTGTTAGTAGTCCCGGATGAACAACCGGAGGGATGAGAGTTTCATATTTGATCCAACCAACTACTTCCTTTTACGTGGTGGATACTACGCGTTAGGTATATTGTGGCTTAAAATGTCCTCACGTTGGTGTGGTATGGAAATTTGAAGAGTGGGGTGTGAACTCATTTGTTGACCTCGTCATCTGACCGTGGTTCAATATTACAAGGTATTTTACTCCGATATTTCCTTTCTGGACTGATCCCAGAATAACGCCAATATCCCGTTGTGTTGCTCCAGTTTGACGTAACTTCAATTACCTATCTCATTATCCAGTATTTTATAGGTTAAACTTCAATGCAAATTATATTACTATCAATCATTTGGGTTCTTAAAACCATGTTCAAAATGCTTTTATACTTTAGTACAACTTACATTATTCCCTGTCTGTTATGTCCAACAACATTTGTTAATGGTATAAGCCGACCTAAGAATACTACTCGGTAGTCTTTTATTTTGAACAAAGACTGGTAAGATATTAAGAAAAAGAACATTTTTCGATATCCAAGAAAAAAAATAGAAAACATTTTCTCAACATTAGAAACTTGTATGGAATGCGTAATGATGTTACCTGGATATAATGCCTATAAAGTTGTTTGCGTTTAACCCTCATGGCGGTTGTCCCAACGAAGTACCTCGTCATTAACTAAACTGATCAGATCTGATGGACGTTATGTCTTGTCATTAGAAGGAAACTGACCAGATCTTATTCTTATCATTATAAAAAAATCAGAAATATTTTGATGCGAAATATCTCTTCATTAGAAAAATTGTCCAGTCCACATGTACGATATATCTCGTCAAAACCACTTGGAGGGTTAATAAAGAACTAATGGTTGAAAAAAGCCTTTCGAGTATTTCTAATTGGTATGCTAAAGCTATATTAAAAAGCATTCGCCACTCTAATACGTAATATTTAAACATCTCAGAAAAATAAATCTTTATAAGTTACGATTAAGCATTCTGCCTCTACGTCTTTTAAAAATGTTACAACTATTTCGAAAGTTCAAGCTCATGTATTAAATTTTGGAACAGATTGAGTACAGTTTTTATTACCTAGAAGTGATTTTTTCGTTAGAGAATGGGATAACGTGTTACTCTCTGGGCTTCAGATTAAGAAAACTTTTTTAATAAAATTCAGATTCAAAGAATCGGCCATGTATTTATTTATTTTCAAATAAATATATGGAGATAAATTCACTAAACCATTCAATGATTAAATTAATTCAGTAGGAAATGGGTTATAAAGATGGCTGCCAAAAATTTATTGTAACGTCACAATATATTTCATATAGAAAAGCAGTAGAGCGCCAGCGGGAGGGGTATTATGTGATGGAATGTATTATATTAGATATCTTCTGAAATTAAAATACTTTAAAACATTTCAAAATGCATCTTATTGCATGAGCTCATAATGCGCACTGCATTTAGATGATATAGGTGGTATTGAAATAACTCAGACTTCAATTAAAATATTTTGAAGCATAGCAGATCATTGGCGATGTATTCCATAAGCTCGTCATGCACATCATATTCAGAAGCAAACATCAATTCTGAGTAACTACGGTCGATATTTCATTAATGAAACATTTTCAAAGAAGTCTGAGTGACTCCGTTTCTCAATCGATATTGGCAGTTGAAGCTTTATTTTGATTGAATTGATTGAATGTAGTTATTAATGATGTGCTATAAAGATAACAACACTCGCTTAATTAATTTTTATTTAACAATTTTAAACTAGTTTTAACACAACCTTTTTATAATAAAATTCGCTTGTACAAAGCCTCACCTTTAATAAACCGCACCCAGTTGTAAGAGCAACGGATTAGTAACCGGAGGATTGCGAGTTCGAAACTCGGTCCAGTCAAGACCTTCTGGACTGGTGCATATTAAATCTGCCGTGGCCTCAAATATCCTTACGTTGGCATGGTGTGGAAGTTTGGAGAATGGAGTGCTAGCGCAGAGGTAGACCTCGTCATCTAACCGTGGTTCAAAATTACGAGGCGCTGCCCTTAGATATTATCCTTGGGGACTCGGACCGTCGGAAATAGCCCTTTGTGTTGCTCCAATTGACGTTTATTAACAACTTACCTACCCTAATAAACCGTCGATATTTTCAGATAGTAAAACTTTTTAACGCTTGTGAAAGATATATTTACCAAAATACCATTGTTTTAGATGTGCACGAAGGCAAGCGCAATCAGCACATTTGTTACTCATCATTTTAAATAATGTTTTTCTTTAAATTCGAAGGCCATCGTGGCTCAGTGTGTTAACCCACTGTACTAGCAAACTACATGTTGTTGGAGCCTAAAGTTTTGATTCCTGTAACACACTCTGGGTGTATTGCTCTTCTGTGTCAGTAAAACCTTTCTTTTGTGTGTATGTCCATTAATCGATGTTGACTGTCTTCATATTTCGTACGTGTAATCATTGGTGTAGCCAGGAATTTGAATTGCGGGCACAAATTTCCAAGTGTTCATTTTCTGAACTTTAAAATACTCTTTTAAATTCTATTCCAGAGGACGGAAGGTATTATTTTCTTTATCAATTTGTTTTTTTTATCAATTTGTTTTCTTTATCATTTCTTTTCTTATCGTCTAGTTTAAGCCATAGAGGAAATATAAAAGTAGAGTGAGCAATGGTAACATTTTTATGTGCCCATGATTATAAGACCGAAACTAGTAACAATGTGACCCTTAAACTCTTTAGTCTGCCTGTTGGAAATGAATATTCACCATCTGATTAGTCACGTGACCGGAGAAGACTCCCATCATATGATTGGTCCTTAACTTAGAACTTAATTCCAAATTGTTGTTAAAAGTATCTCAAAACTTTTGCTTGCTAGCTGCAAAACTAATTCCGATCCTTCTATTTGCCTATCAAAGTATGCATTCAAACCCCTGAGGGGTACGCATATATCCGTTCTGCATCTTGCAATCTTTCTCGCATGACTTCTAGACAGTTGTGAACTTCTTGAGCAGTAGAATTGTTCCAAGGATTCTTTCAACCAATTGATGCAGTTATTTTGCCATTAGGTATTTGCTGTGGGGTAAAAGTGATTCGACACTACTCGGAAATCTCGTGACTTTCAGATGCTTACGTAGGAGCGAAACTCTTATTTCTGAATCTGAATTTACATCATTTGTAAAACTTCCATGTTTCAAATCTATATACAGTTTTCATAACACTGTTTTTTTTACAATGCGAATATTACAAAGCCAGTAAATTTAAAACTTATGATCCTAGAATAAAGAAACCTAACTACTAACAATAAATATCGTAAGACGCATAAAAATTTGGTATACAGCTAGAAAAAGGTCTCAATTCAGTTTGACGAAAACTTGCAGTTTCAATTCTGAGCCCCAACCAGAGTGAAACCTTGACTACCCCTACTGCATGTAAAACGATACATTTCAACACCACCCTCTACTTGAGTAAATAATAGTTAATTACCCTCTTTTATAATTCATAAAACATCGATTTCCGAAGATCAGTGCCCTAGATACTAAAGAATAAAAGCTGTCGAATCTTCATTCACGTAATAAGAGACGATAGAAAAAGAGTAACGCCAGATGTTGAAGGCGATGGAATATTGGAGATTACTATAGGTAGAAGAAAGAAAAATGCCATCTTTCATAAACACACCAAGGCCTATTTTCTAAGAGACCAATATTTGTAGGCGGTGTACCGATGGCGGGGCTCCTGCTGGCGACCTCCTATTTTCAATGGAATCACAAATATCTTTGGCTATTGGATATTGGATAGTCGGCTATTGCAATCCTAGTAAACATGAGCCCATCGTCGGACGGAAAGTTTCGGGGGTCCTCCACTCACTGCCTTTTTTAACTGACGGCAATTTCGTATTCATACTTTTAATGTTAGTTATCTAATCTACATATATATTTCACTATTGTACGCGGCGCTATAGATATATTGTTTGTATGTTAACGAATGATAACACACGGATATAAACAATATAAAATAGGCCACAATGGGATTCATTCGCCAATTTTGCTGAATCACTTAACTCTCCAAGTGGTTTAACGAGATATCTCGTGCATCGAGACTCAAACAATTTTGCTAATGATGAGATTCGCCATCAAGATATTGCAGATTTTTTATGACGATGAGATCAAAAGTTCATCAGTTTTTTTCTAATGACGATATCTCGTCTATCAAGATCTGATTAGTTTTGCTAATGACGAGATACCTCGTCAAGACAACCACCAAGGAGGGTTAAATATGCTTAGTTTAATTCAGGTTGTTTAGTTGGGTTTTTATGGAGCAAGGACAATACTAAACCAAGTTGTTCCAAGTAACGTCAAGTAAGTGGACATGCACACACAAGGAAAGCTTTACTGACAAAGATGAGAGAAATAAACCCAGGATGGGAATTGAACCTGACAGGAATCGAAACTGTGCCACTTAAAACTCCCAAGTTATTTGAGTTATGACGGTATTTTATACTGCTCAAATACTCGAAAGGGCTCATCATTCTAATCTTCAACAGTCTGATGACAGTAGGTTATGAGAAATCTAAATGATAAAAAATGGAAATGAAGTGAAATTCATGCGAATGTGAAAACAACTTTTAAACGTCAAAATATACCGAATCACCTTTGAAATGAACGTTCAGAAGTTTATTGTGCAAACATGAATGAGGTATGTGTTATCTGACATGTATTTTATTTGAAGTAATAATTATACCAGTAAAAGTACACAAATTACTCTTTAATATTTGATAAAATATTTTGTGTGTGGATAAATGCATATCAATGTTTATATTTGCTATAAATAGCTTTAATTGAGACATGAAATGTGCGTAAAAGGAAACTGCCATCAATGGACATAAAAATTAAACTTTGATGCAAATGATATGCGAGGTTCTGCACGTTTAAAGAAAAGAAAATAGCTTAGAATAGATTTAGTCTAGTTAATACGGCGTTAGTCATGAACATTTCTCTGGAATTGATCCTAGAGAAGCTGCCTTCGCTCTAACTGACTTTTAGAAACCTGTTAAGGAGAGTTCAAACCCAACACTTTAAAAAAATGATTTTGAGACTATTACAGATTAGAATATAAATAAGGCCCTCTTAAAGGCCAGTCGCTGACAGCTTGTAAACGGTGATCGATGTCAGTAATCACTTAAAAGGGGGAAATTCCAAGGTTCACCATCAGTACCAAGCCGCTCTAGGAAGGAAAATCCTCACGGTACAACTGTTGTACCTGCAATAGTCTAAAGGTGAACATCATTTTTAGCTACATTTTGCTTCTTAGAAGTAAATCCATTTCTATTCTCTAATTCAATTTTAAAATAGTGAGAAATTTCTTTACTAACCCTTCAAGTGGTTTTGATGATCAATCCTCGTCCATCACGATCTGACCCATTTTACTAATGACGAAATATCTCGTTATCACGATATTACTTATTGTTCGACGATGAGAAGATCTGATGAGCTTTCTTCTAATGATGAGATATCTCGTGCAACAATATTTGGTCACTTTTGCTAATGATTAGATATTTCGTCTAGGCAAACACCAGGTGGTTAACAGGTGTAATGGATTTTATATTATATTTTGTATAAAATTTAAATTATGTGTTTTTCAACTGAAAGCAATATCGCCCACTCTGAAAGAGGACTTCATCTTTTATCTTGGAAAACACCACTGGTTCAAGTCACACAAACTTTCCCTATAGATTATTCCCAGTGAAATATTTAATTTCATCATGACAAGTCATTCATTTATAATAACAAATACATTGTTTAAGCGTACACAACACCCTTTGAACAATTATCTTTACAACAAAATTACTTATTGCACCTTATTCCAATGCATATGAAACATACATTACGAAAGAAAAATACGAATTTTTCATTAACCCTAATTAAAAAATTCATTATAAATATTTCCATATTTTTAAATTCCTTCTGTAACTTTTATTTTTGTTTAAATATTTTTCTTATTTTCCTTGGTGTATTTACCAAAATCTTGTGTATGCGATTTCATGTAGTACTATTATTTAGTTTTTTGTAAATATGCTTTAAAGATACTATGTGAAAAGCAATCATAATTAATTTCAACAGTATTTTGAAAATTATTATTATTTTAAATCCTTTATTCTGTGTACAAAGTTATCAAATGCATCTTAAAAACAACGACAGTTTAAAAATATATACTAATTACAAAAACCTTAGCCTTTTACAAATACCTTATTGTCATTAAAATCAGAATACCGAGAAATGGGACTCAGCCTTCCAAGTTCGACGAGATATCTCGTCCATAAAGATTGGACTAATTTTACTAATGACGGGATATCTCATCACGATCATGATGAGTACACAATCTGGTCACTTCTAATGATGAGGTATCTCGTCTACTTAGATTTGGTTGCTTTTATTATTAAGATCTGGACAATCTTGTTAATGACGAGATACCTCGTCAATCCAAACAACCATAAGTAGGTTGAATTTAAAAAGTTTGTCTGGTTTCACAACTGAAATTCGACATTAAAACCTTCAATAACTCGTTAAACAATGGATTGTGCACGCTTATTCTCTGAAGTTGTACAAATTAATGTCTGGATATAAAACAAATTTGGTGTTCTTGGTCATTTTTGAGGTATAATGTCTCCTTAACATTACTGAATCTAGTTTTCCCTATTTTTGTGTTGAGTTACTTGAATTACGTTTTGTTAAAGAACGACATAAAATCGGACATCTAGTACTTGTAGCTTGTTATACTAAAATTTATTTGTTTATTTGTAAGTAAGTCACCTGGGATCATTCATTGTACTCAGAAGGCTATTATCGTTATTCTTACTTTGTGTGTACATTTCTTTTTATGCTTTGCACATCAGGTATACTTTTGTATTCTATTCTCAGGAAGCCCAAACTAGAAGTAATTTTCAAATGGTGGGTAACGTGTACTATACGAATATCCTTTTACAGAATCCATCAATCTCTTTAAGTGATTTAAAATCAACTGCATTATTGTTTAACTTTGTAAGAAATTTAGGAAATCATATTGTAATGTGATTTATGCTCCACACAAGAGCCTTTTTGCTTTGGGGTACCTACCTCTTTTCAATATTAGTCACAAGGTTAGAAATCTCAACATACAAACTTCAGTAGCGTTAAAATTGTCGGATTGGTATAGTAACATTATACTTCATATTAGAAAATTATTTTTAAAATAGTTTTACAGCACAAAGAAGTGTTACAAAAATACATGTATATGTAATAAAAGGTTTTGAGTTTAAATGTCAAATAATACAGCTTTTTGCATATGAAACAATAACTTACAAGCCTTTGTTTACTTTTAGTTATCTACTTATAGATGGTTAAATGTGTTGAAAAAATGTAACCACAAGAAAAACGCAATAAGTTTATTGGTCTCGTAATAGAGCAGTCTGGATAGAACAAGTTGCACACTTCCAAATAAACATATATACTAAATAATATAGAAGCAGATAGAAAAAAAGGATTATCGAAGCCACGGGATATTTTATGAAGATACACTGCAGTACATATGACTGGAAATTGACTATCATCTTCATCACATGATAATTTAAGTTAAAAGCACTCATGTAGAGGTTCATTAAAATAAGTATTAAAATATTGAAAGAGAAACCTTGCGCAAACTCTTCTGTTTGCAAAACGCTGCCATTACATCTCCAGGAATTTTTCTATTATTTCAGGTTAAGAGTTTTAAAATAAATTCGTATAAAGTAAAAATAACGTGTCATAAAATTAAGTACCTGATATTGTTATCTGTACATGGTACTTCAAAACTTCCTATATAAACTTGCACGAGAAGAAGGAAACACAAGATTGGACTATTCTCATAGGAATGTGTATCCTCAAGTGGATTCGGCACAGGTGGCGCATGTGAACATACATTTCTAAGTGAATACGGTTTAGTTTTATATTTCGTGCTCTCTCTTAAATGTTATGCAGGAAGTTTTTGAAACACCTAGTGCATATGGTGTCTTTATATTAACCTTTGTTAGCAGCATGTGATTTTATATAAAAGTCGTAAATTAATTTAACCCTCTTAGGATTCACACGCATAACTCCACCTTGTAACCTACAGTCTTCCTTGCATGACATTTAGCCAATTTTGACCGTCTTTAGCAATATAATTTTTCCAGAGGATTCTATTCTAAGTAAAGGTACACAATATAATTTTTCCAAAGGATTCTATTCCAAGGAATAGTAATACAATCTTTTCGAAGCATTTTATTCTATGGAAAAATACAATATCTCCAAATAATTGTATTCTAAGAAAAGTATGGATAGAACATGTACAAATAATTCTATTCTACGAAAATGAGAAATAGACTATTTCCAAGGATTCCATTATACAGAAAGAGCAGGTATATATAGAATCGTTTCAAAGAGTTTATTCCTAGAAAAGGATCGATAAAATATTGTTAAAGATTGAAATAATCCATGAATTCCTTCCACCAAGATATATGGTTACCAATAGATATGGTTACTTTGTCATTAAAGATATTGTGGGGTAATAGCAATATTACACTACTTGGAAATCTCACGACGTTTAAAGATTTAGTTTTATAATTATAGCATCGTAATTAACGAGGCATAAGATAGGGTGCCTAATTCTTACTTCAGTAGATTTTTAATGTTAAGTGTACTTATTAGTATAGTAAAATATACTTTCAAGGATCTATATATTAGTTTTAATAATTTACTATTATTTATAAATAACGTTGCAAAGCTTTCTATAATCCCAGAACCGGTGTTTGATTTAAATGGTCGTGTTATCTGTATTTCAAGCACGTTATCTTCTATGTACAAGGATTATACTGATTGATAAATTAATTACAAAATATACTTGGGGAGTAAAATTTTTCGGATGTCTGTTTGTAATAAATTCATTACATTAATTAATTATTACATAACTTTACTTTTTTATTTCAAATCATAGTGTTTGTCTTCTGTGTTTCTTATGGTTCTAAAGAGGATTGCCTGTATTTATTTTTTGAACATCATCAGTGCAGTTGAAGTACAAGTTTTCAAATTCTGGGGATATGTTCACCTTATCTTATTTATGACGATCGCATACAATATTAAAAGACTAAAGCATCAGTAACTCATAAATATCTACCTAATTTAAGCCGTCTTTTGTTAAGCTTAATTCGCAATCTGAAATACGTATAACATGGAAACAGTGTTTTTCAAATTCAATAGTTGGTCATTCATCACACTCCACAATTCTGTGTTGACAAGTTTCACCGCATGTCCCCTAAATTGCCTTCTCATTTCGCATTTACATAAACTCTATTATTGAGAGTGTAGTATTCAGTCATATTAAGCAGTGTCTCTGAATTAGATTATGCTAGGTAGAGTAATGATCAAACCTATGCTAAATATCATCTTAGATTTGATCATACACAAAGCAAAAATAGTCTTTCAAGGTACAAGTGGTCATAAAAACCGACACAGAGAGATAGAAAGCTATAAAATATATTGACATAAACATAAAAATAATACACATGTTTACTTAAAAAGTTCAATTAAAAATTCTGCTGGAGCACTATTCCACTCATTGTAATACCGAAAGCAAGTCTATATCCTAAAAACCATAATTAGTTACGTAAAGTAAGCTTTAGTTTATAAAAATAGGAATTATAGTAAATTATAAAGTATACTTTAATTCAAAAAATGCTTGATAATTGCTTAGCTATTCTAAAATTTGCAAATCAAAATTATATTGATTAATATTTAAAATATTATTCATCACATATTATCTTTTGATAAATTATTGTGAAATTATTGCCTAAAATACAAAATTTTTATCGTTATTTCATGACATTATGGCTTTGTCTTTTCTGGTGAGATTTTTTAATGTTATTTCAAAATATAAACATGGTAAAAAAATAAAAATCATAGCAAAAGTTTATCGATGCTTTTGCCACGAAGTTATATTTTTCTGAACCATTTTTACACAAAACCTCAAACAAAATAAGTACTATCATTATCTAAAATAAATTGATCTAATTTGAAAGTTAGCTGTTATTAGCGAATACTTCGCTCCAAGAAGAAATTATTTCTCTAAGATAATAAACATACCTACCATAAAAAACATGATCATATCGCGTTATGGACTCGTTAAAAGTTCAGGCATTTCTTCACTGGGAGTGATAATTCTCACTGGACTACCAGATATTAAAACGCTACCTAATTGCAACAACACCTGTCACCGTCCAACAAAAAGGCTCAATCATCATTGCCAATAAAATGTACCTTACACGCCTAGACGTGCACGTGATATGGGTAACTCAGCAACCAGACGTTTCTGTTCTCTCACTGCAGTACGTGATGTACATCTTGTGTTATTACTTAGGACATGCGTTGCTTATCTAATACTACGTACTGAAGTATTTATATTCTACATCTAAGGCTGCTTATTAAATCAAGGCAGCCACAGGGGACTTTTATGCTTTTGTATTAACAAAAGGGGTGTCGATTGGTGCGTGTGAGAGGATTTTAGGTTTGAATTATGTCCTCGACTTCTTTGACTCTGACATGGTAGAAATTAGTCTCAAACAAAGTAATATGTTGTTACGATGCTAGACATTAATATTTAGTAACCGTGATGTGGTAATTATCACGTTGTTAAGTAATGTTTTCTTTTCAATAAATAGTAGCTGTGACTTTTTGAAATCGCGCGAGTCGTTATAATAATTGGGTGTTATAATATCAGAAAATAAATGGCCCACAACAGGGGTATTAATTAGAAAATCAATGTAGCCTTTCAACTGAATATGGGAGAGAAAAGAGACTAAAAAGAAATTTATTCATGCAGTCTAGGGATTTAAAGCTAGAATTTTATCCTAGTTGGAACTGAAAATTTCTCACTATAAAGCTTAGACAATTTATTTTAATTGGGTCATCCCACTTCAATTATGCTCCTAATTGGAACAACATATTCTTATCATACCAATAATTAATACCATAAAGACACTGTGTAAAATGACAAATAACTTATGAGTAAAAGCAACAGTTAAAACAAAATTAAGTTGTTATGTATCCTGAATTTTCCTCAATAAGAGAAGTTGATTGCTTTTGCAAACTTAAAACAAACTATATTTATCTGTACTATAAATAAATTTGCTATTCTTATTTTACCATTACCCAGTTTTCTAAAGCTATTAGAAGAATAAAATAGGCGCTTCTATTGATCGTACTTTATGTCATGATACATTGCCCAAATTTAATTACTAATTTAAATAGAATTATGAATTAAGATGAAGAAAGCGTTTCCTGTTAGAATTGGATACCTTTCAAGATGATACGACTTTATTTAATACAATGGTCCTGGATCTAACTAGGATTCTGTAGTAAGGTTTGTGTAGGGAAAATTATTTTTCAGAAATGGTTATGTGCTTTAGTATGTATTTAGTAAGTATTTTTGACTTGTATTTTTGACTACTTAGCTATCCTGGACATTTTCCGGATATGACACCATCCAAGATGGTGCCCCTAACAATGAACGGCTAACACACTAAATGGCTTATATCTCTGCTAATAATCGACCGATTTTCATTGAAACTTTCAGAAAGCTTAGTAGGGATCGTATTAACAATATAAACTCTTCTAGTTTTTAAAATATAAAAAGTGATCAAAACCAATTCAAGTACATTATTAATATTATTTTGATTTAAATATGTTTATTTACTAATATAATATGAAATTATGAGGAATTTTACTTTAGAATAACTTATTATGATTTGAATAATTTGAAAATTAATAATTATATCAATGAACTGTATACGCTAATTTTTTTCTCTCATTTATTTAACTAACATTTAAATTTTAAAAATGATTTTTCTGAGCTTTTTATTTTTCATGACTACTGTGGCTAAGGTTTTTGGTAATTAATGTAGAGATTTGAACATTTTGTGGTTGATTATTATGATATATTTGATAATTTTGCGCATGAAATAAGAATTTAGAAGAAAAGTTTTTTAATCCACTATGACAACTTTTAGCTGTCTTTCAGTGTTATACAAATGTTTGTAAAAAATAAATAACAGTACATGTAAACTCATGCTCAAAATTCTGGTGAACACTTCATGGAAGATAAATTAAAATGAAATATCTGAAAAAAAATTTAAATTTTCAGAGTAGGACTATTGAAAATAGGAAATATAAAACATTGAAATAGTTTTTAAAAATTGAATTTTAAATTATTCTGAATATAAAAAGGATTTTTTCTTTTGTAATGTATATTTAATATGTATTGAAATTAGCTACACTAGAACATTTTGATGTGAATATGAAAACAAAAGAATATGTTCAGAGGGTATTATGTCCCCGTAAGCATTTTTGACTTGTGTGAGTATTGGTCATACTGTATAGTTTGTGATTGTGGTTTCCTTAAAGATGGCGGCTGCTTAATCTGAACCTTTCCATACCTCTGATGATATTGACCTGATTTCCATGGTATTTTGATCAATATATTGTAGTTTTGTCAATATGTAATAATTTGATGGCTATAATTTGGGTTTTATTTACAGTTAGTGTTTTTTTATCAGTCTTATCTTGACAAATTACTTTTTTGTGAATTTTAGTCAAATAGCTTTAGAATCTAATAATATATGTAATTTTCATATCCAATTTTATGTATTTCATTTTGAAGAACTTGGATTTAAATAAACAATCGAGAACAATTATTTTTCAGTACATAAACGTCTGGTAGTTAATATATTTCTACTCGCTAGAATAAATGGTTTCTGGCTATAATCTGTTTTATCACTCATTCAGTAATTGCGAATTTGTATCGACATAAAAGCTAGAAAAAGAGCGATTTCAGGGACAAAAAAATTAAAAACTAAAGAAATCAAAACAGTCCCTTAAGGAAAAAGGGGATGACCAAGAAAATAAAGAAAGGATTAATTGTAACATCTGATATGTAGTCGTATTTTTTTGCTGAAGTAATCGGCTTACAAATTGAGTTATCCTGTTAAATCATCACCTCCTTCTCATGTTAAGGAGAAAAATAACAATGAATTGCGGATTCGATTCAATGTTATCTATTGACATAGTTCTCTTTTCTCGGAGGATGTCTAGTTAAGTGCTTTCTGGTGATTGTCTTACTTGTTTAAGCAATCACTTGGACATTGCGGTATTTGAACAGATATTTTGAATAGCTAAATTGATTAGTAATCATTTCTCCTGGAGATAAATTCATGTTAATCTTTATTAGTTATGTGGGAACAAGAAAAACTGCATCTAAGATCACTTGTGTTAAGCGCAAAAGTCAACACAAGCTCTGAAATGCCCAATTAGTTGTAAAGAGGACTTGTCAGGTATACGATGACATTTTATACAAACTTATAAATTGTTTAATTCTAGTTAAATCACGTCTTTATAACCTTTAATTAGATTTTAACTGCTTCCTCTGAAGTTAATTAAACCTGGTATCTTCAAATGATGAATAGTTAACATTTAACAAAATAAAATTGCCATAACTTAAAGCTAATGGATCTAAATAATCTAAGAAAGTTTTAAAATGCATTAATGTTGTTTTATTTGACTTATATTAACTATATTGTTTACAGAACTGTTATTTTAATATGAGATAGTAGGGCTCTTAATAAATTGCCTGCAAGACACGAGATGTTCTGATAAGCCTGGATGCTTTTATCTCTTCCGTACCAGTAAGCTTTCCTTGTGTGTAATACCCAATTTACTTGGCGTTGTTTGCCAAATATAGCCCTTGCGTCACAAATCCCAACCAACCATTTATACTGATCAGATGTCATCTTCAAATGAGTTCATGGGAGTTTCACAAGTATCAAAGTCTAATATCCTAAAGACTGAATCTTCTACAGCAATGAATGAATAGGAGAGTATTCCTAGTATAAATGGAATTGTATCACAACTTTTCAAAGCAAAACAGGACTGTTTTGTTAGAATTCAAATACATGCAAGAAAATTATTAAAGACTGATAAAAATATTAGTGTTTACCTAATTACCAAAGGATATTTTATTACAATGATGACAAAGCGACTCATCTCACAGTATCACCATTGTGGGCGAGATAAATATCTGAAGGCTAACATGTTAACAACTAGAACCACTTATATACTGGAAGACAATCATTTGTAATATTCCTGAACTGATTGGGCCAACTCAAATCATCAATGATTAGTAAAAGTTTGTATTAGGTATCAAATAATTCCTCTATCTTTCCAATCGAATACTGATTGGAATGTGTGAGCAAACAACTGACAAAAGAGATGCAGAAGTCTACCTTCTATGGATAAAGGTATATTAGCTTCCAAAATGATTAGCTTCCATTTATGAAACTGGTTTACCGAAGACTAATTTTCAGTAATCACTTTCACAAAGGAAATAATTTCTTATTAAATCCACTATTGACATTTTCGCATTATGCAAGCATTACTGAATACTTTACTCTGTCGTGATAGAACACAAAAAATGAGCTATTTTTAATCACCGGTAAATGAAATATAATGGGTTAATAGGTATTTCATTGTACGAATTTCTGCAATTAGGCACTGAAAAGTGTCAGAGATCTTACCCCAACTTAATTCTCTTCGATCGCTTGTTCAAAAATGAAAAAAGGAAACTAATTATATTCCCACAGCCCGGTAACATATTTTAATAAATCCTTTTTAAATACTGCTGGGTATTTGCTGAACGTGATCAATGTACCATAATAGGGTTGCATTAAATCTCTTCTTCGTTATTTAATCGTACAAGATTTTAATAGAAGAGCTTCGGGCATTATAATAAGCCACTTTTGAAATTTTTAAGGAGAAAAGTTTTCAAAATTTATATAAAAACTTCCAAGATTATAATTGATTACCCACTACTCAAGAGGTCACACATGTTATCTTAAACTTTCGCGTAAATATATTCATTTAAACAATCAGAGATTCTTTTGATCCTCTTGATTATTTTGTTATTTTTTTCATTATGGAACATATTTCTGTGACCTTATCACTATATGGCCTTGATCCCATCAATTATTACGTCTTGTCTAATTTCTATGAGAAAAATTAGAAGGAAGTCGTTGATAAAATATTTTTTTATTTCCTTTTCAACTCTAATATGTGAAAAAGAACAAATATATTATCAAAATTTAAATGAAATACTTGAAAGTATCTATATATTGTAAAAAACTATATATGACTGTGAAATCAAATTAGGATTGATTTTTATACATACCTGAAATACTTTTAATGAGTGCTTATTTATACCATTCCCTTCGAGATGCCAATAATCATCTAACCTTTAATAATAAGCCACTTATAGTTAACTACTTTAAATGACCAACTGTCGAAATAAAAATACAAGCTACAATTTTACATATTTAACGCTTTTTCAGTGAATGGTTACAGCAATGACATTTGCATTATAATGCTAAAATACCGTTGTCCATGGTATAGTTTTGTGGCACATAGGATATATTTGTCCTTGTTGTGCCAAACACAAGACATACAACGACAAGTTGACCAATATGCACCGCCTAAAACTGGCAGTTTGGTATCATAAAGAAAATATAAAAGAAGAGTGAGCAATGGTGACCTTTTTGTGTGCCTAGGATCATGCGACTAACACTAGTAGTAACGTGACCCTTACATTACTTTCGTCTGCCGGGTTGAAAACAAATTCATGATCTGATTGGTCCACGGGACGGAGGAAACGTCAATCCATTGATTTATCATATGATTGGTACGCCGCGAGGTAGTAGTAGATTTTAGCGATTCTACCACTTCTGTCACCACTCTATTAAAATGTGCATTCACACACCAACCCTGTCATAAAATGTTATATCGTCAAACGAGGCGATATGATGTTAAATCAACCAACCAAGTCCATTTTTAGTTGAGTCAAATGACTACTAGTCTACATGTTGGTCAACGCTTTTGAAACTCCTCTTAATAACTGTCATCTGACCTTGATTCAAAATTACACGGCGTTATCCTTGGATCTTTTCCTTCTGTATTGATCCCGGACCGTCGTCAATAGCCCGTTGAGTTGCTCAAGTGCAACTTTAATTAAATACCCCTCTCTCAATAGCAATGCTCAATCTACTTAAATTTCACGTCTATAGTTAGTAGCTCATGAAATATCGACGGAAATTCTGAATTCCGGTTTTCAGTTCTAGTTTTTCGTTAAGCACATACTTACAAGTCATGGATATAGTACTTACATCGGGGATCGCATGTTCTGTCATTGCATACTATGTAAAAGATATTTCAAATGTGAAGAGAGGATGATAATACGATGTAACATAAACATTCAGTAAGTGTTCTAGACAACTCGGCAAGTGAAGAACATTTTAAAAGTTACTTTCACATATTTATCTTTTCTGAAATTGAGCTCTAATAAATCTTATAGAATTTTTTTAAAATATAACAGAATAAATAACACAAACGGTTTTATAAGTTTAAGTCATATGACCATTAATTTTTATTCACATCGTTGGCAAGTTGTCATTGGCAGAGATATCCGAGAAATATGATCTTCAGAACAAAATAAAGCGCTTAATGTTTTCGATGACAAGGGCAAAATGTATCTTAGATACAAAACGGACTATAAAAATGTCATTGCTCTTAAGAATGATTTTTTTTATGAAGATAAGGAAAGAGAAAAATTGAGAGAACTTAAAAGTTGTTTGAGTTTAATAGCACAAGGGTCATATTTGGCCAAGCTGTGCCAAACACAAGGCAGGCAATATCAAGAAAATTAACTTTCACACAAGAAACATTTTACTGACACAGAAGAGAGTAATACATCCGGAGCAAGTCACTGAAATCGGATCTGCACGGCCTACAACTCGGAAGTTGCTAGAACAATAAACCCACTGAGCCAATCCAACTCCACTGAAAACTGCTTAGGTAGATAGATAGTTCATTAACGTCGCACTGGAGTAACACAACGAGCCATTGGCGACGGTCCGGGATCAAACCCGACGATAAAGAACCGAGGAAAACACCACGTAATTTTTAACCACGGATGAGGTCACACCTGAGTTGGCACCCCACTCTCCAAACTTCCACACCACGCCAACGTGAGGGCATTTAAAGTCACGACATATTTAACATGCACCAGCCCCTGTGTACACAACGATCTTTGGTTGGATTCGAACTCGCAACCCTCCGGTTTCTAGTCCGTACTTTTCCAACAGGTCTACCGCGGCCCCTCAAATTGTTTAGGAAATCGAAAATTTTTACTTATTTGGGGAATTGCTCGATAATCTTCAAAAAACAGTGTGAACCAGTATTTAACCCTCCAGGGGATTTTGACGAGATATCTCGTGATCAAGATCTGACCAATTTCTGTAACGACAAGGTATCTAGTGATCAATATCTTGCCGATTCTTTTAGGGTGACGAGATCCAAGATCTTGTCAGTTTTTTTCTTTTGCCGATTTCTCGTTCATCAAAGCTGAGGTCAGTTTTTCTAATGACGAGATGCTTCGTCAAGACAACAACCAGAAGGCTTAAATACCGCATTTCTATCGTACTCTTGTAATAGTATCGACTACGATGCATAAACTTACAACCATCGTTGTTTTCCTATGTGTTTCTACCATTAAAACGCTCCTGCTCTTACCATTGACTTTTCTTTAAATTAAGGAACTGAGAAAATGTAGATAGGTAGATAAACGTATTGATGTTGCACTGAAGCAACACAATGGGCTATTGATGACGGTCTGTGATCAATCCCGAGGGAAAGATCCGAGGATAACATCTCATAATTTTTAACTACTGTCAAATGACGAATACAACATTTGAGCTTAACCACTTAACGCATTTACCCGTGTTTGACACAGGCGACAGTTAGCGGCAAATTTGCACATGCCCGTGTCTCACACGGGCACTCTTCCGTTCTAGTAAAAATAGATAGGCTAGATTAAACTTATACCAAAGATGGCCATAAACTTATTTATCGTAGATGATTTACCACTTATTTATAGATGGATATTAAACTTATTTACCGTAGATGGCACCACTATGCACCATTTTTCTTGTGTAAACCAAGTGGTGCATTTTGATGATTAGCTATAAGTTTGTTAGGAATTCTTTGTTATAAAGCAGTTGTTAGGTGTCTAAAAGGTAATATATCCATTTTTATTACGTTAAATATCATAAATGTAAACAGTTAACCATAAATTAATTTTTACTAAGTGTTTTTGTAACTTGTTTAGAAAAAGTTATCTGATAATGAGCGACTGTGACGATTTTGAATATGCCAATTTATCAGAAAGTTTCAGCGATGAAAGTGATGATCTCTTGAGTGATGGGAGTGAATCTGAAGTTAATATTTTATTATTATTAATATTTTGAAATTCAAAATAAACATGTAATCAAATCGTTTACACTTTGTATAATAATTTTTTTATAACTTTTACCCCACCCCCCGCAATTGAAATCGCAAAAAATAACTTACACTATACCTATATATATATATTTATTTTCTGTCAAAAAAAAACCTCGATCATTCTTTATCAGTTTTTCCGAAAAAAACTCGTGCTTTAAGTGGTTAAGAAAAGAAAAGAAGATGCGAATTTTAAAAGTTATTTAAGAAAAAGGAAGGACTACACTTATTAGTGGCTACTGCTATCCCTGATCTCTTTAAAGTCAGTCTTAACCAGTATTTAAGTACCGATTTTCAACTCTTTTAATAATAGCGGCCACGATACAGAAATATATATAATCGTTATTATCTTCCAATTCAGATTTAAAATTTCGTTTATTTCAATTCCCTTTTATTTAATGCGTACTTTTCACTTATATAGTTATTTGGGAATATGAGTAACGGATTATAATGCGGGAATTATTAATTATAAACAAGTGTCCTAAGGAAATGCGATTTGTAAATCGCCCCTGCGAAGCGATTGTCAGTGGTTGTGACAGCTCGCATTCCACGGCATGATTTGCTAATCCATCACACACATTCTGATTAATGGTTTGTCGGACAAAGTAGAAATATGACCTGTTCAGTAACTTGTTTCCAATTCCTTGAAGCTAAGCGAAGTTTTGAGGCGTATATTAGTTTGTATCGGATTCTATTGTAACATTCCGGATACGTACTTTATGACGGTGCAATTTCCGTCTCGCCTGCTCTAGAACAATCGCCTGTTTCTAAAGGTTTGGACGCGTTCACTGAGTTTGAAGACGACCATTGATGTCTTTTAGATATGGTGCTCTGTTAATTATTGTTGAGAGGCATATTAAAAGAATAATGTTACGTTATAATAGCAGACATACACACATGTATAAAAATATTAAAGTTACTTTGCCAAAAATATGGCATGTACAGTAACTTGTTTCTAATTCCTTAAAGCTACGTGGTTTTTAGGCGTTGGGTAAACTAGACAGTTATTGACACCTCGGACAGTTATTGGCACCTTAATCTTTAATTTAAAAAATAAGCTTTCATGTCAATGTTCAGTTTCAAATAAGGACGGGAAAACTTCCTTGTGAATCATAGAAATCAGCTGTGTTAAAATATTTTCAAACTCTAAACATCGAGATAGGTAATATAACCATAATAAAGAAGTATACAAACACGGTACTAGTTAAGAGAACGGTTTCTTATGTTTTTGCTAAGAAGAGAGTATGAGAATGTTTTGTAAGATTGATTATAGCCATAGTTTCCTTTGAATAAGTCCATTTATGCTGCAAAAATAAACTAAATAAGAATGAAGGGATGTCAATATATGTGGTGCCAATTACTCATCCATAGGGTGTCAATAACCGATTTTGCACAATTTATTTTCAATTATGTTGCAAAATACCTTCCAGGGATAATTTTTTGTATGAAAACCTTTATCCAGCTTAAAGTAGAATAACTCAGGAGAAGTTACAATGAATTTAAACTTGATTGAACTATTTTTCCATGAATTTAAAGTATAAATATTGCTTTAAAGGTGTCAATAACTGTCTTGTTTATATCGGATTTTTTTGTACCATTCTGGATACGCATTTATGACGGTGCAATTTTCGTCTTGCCTGATCTAGAACAATCGTCTGTTTCTAGAGGTTTGGACACATTCACTGAGTCTGAAGACGACCGTTGGTGTCTTTAGATGTGGTTTTCTGTTAATTGCACTGGCGTACAAAACTTAAGGAACAGCTAGGTTTCCAGCTGCTATTTTACAGACCAGGGTGAGACAGTAATACAAAAGATACATCGAGAATTACCGAACCGATAAGTAAAAGCAAAACAATACAAGAACAGAAGCGAACTGTAAAATAGGCCTTTGAAATGAAGTGGTGACACTGGGCTGGGTTTGAAGCAGAAAGGTAGCTGTGAAAACTTGAAAAAAGAGAAGACTATAGTTGTACACTATATGACTACTTCAAACACAGATGCAGGCCTAGCAGCGTTTTTGCACATATAGAATGAGGTCCAGTGGTAACAGAACCTATTCTTATAATAAGAATGGGGATTGCTGATGTTTGTCTGAGAGTGGATGAAATTTTGACATGTCCTAAAAACAATGTTGCATTTTTCATTGATTCTCAGGCAGCAATATTAGCGCTCTTACCACATCTAATCAAAGTGAATATGATCTTGTGCATCGACGCAGAAAGAATAAAACTAAGCCACCTTCGGAAGGTTAAGGAAAAGTTTTCTTACAGTGGATTCCAAACCACACACACACTGTGGTATATATGGCAATAAACAAGCAGGCCAATTGGCTAAGGTTGAAGCAGTTGCCCCAACCTAGTTCCCTTTTACCTCTACATTATATCGAGAGGCTTATATGCTAGTCTTTAAATACTAATGGACTCTCAATTTACAAAGAGATGTCTATAGGAAAAAACTGGTATTTTTTTGGAGGAATAAAACTTGTATACTAGGTTCCTTGCCGAGAGCTACAGGAATCGCTTGCTTTCGACTTCTTACCGGACATGACTACTCACAAAGGTACTTATACCGTATTGAAGTAGCGAGATCAGCTATTTGTCCCCTTTGCGAATTGGATGAAATGACTAGAGGACTGCCCTAAAATTCCTGACAATAGAATTCCAAATACTGTTGATAGTGTTTTCAGCCCCACTTCAGAACTCTATTGATCTGCTAGTCGAATAATGGCAGATAGGCCAGAGACGGGCAGATAATAAAAAAATATTAAAGCCCCATGATGTCATGATTCCAAAATTTGAATATAAACAAGATTTCCACTGAATATTCTCGGTTACGAAAATCTCCACAGGCTTTATCGTTTAATTCTGAGGTCATAACCTTTAATAACACTGGTGTCCCTTAAGTTTTGCGAGGCCGTGTAGATTGTTTCTCTATAATAGCACACATACACAAATGTACAAAATACATGATATTACTGAATTCGTCCAACAATATGGCCTGTTCAGTAATAGCAATGCATCGAAACACCCAGAAGTAGTGCAGATTTCCACCAGAGAAGGAGCGTCAAATATTTTCTCAGTATGGACTCCATACGGTTTACGAATATGCTAACATGATTACTGTTTAGTTATCACGAGATTTTCTCCAGATAGAATGTCTGAATCTTTCTGTTGCATTAGAAATGAGACTCCGTTTTCTGAAGGGGAGTCTTGAAATATTTGAGCGTGCCACATTGCTGTATTTGGGAAAACACCATTTGGGGAAATTAGCTCTCTAAAACAGCAACCCACTCAAAATTTACGAGACTTGTTTCTATAGCAACCGCCAGTACCTAGACAGTATGTCTAGAACAGTTCTACTGATAGACGATAGTACTGTTACGCATTTTGAACAGCATAAGAATTTCTATTGGGACTTTTTTTCACAGTAATAGGCCGTCATTCGAAACATATTATCCACGGCGTTGGACGTACTGAGTCAAAAGTAACATATTTGAAAGACAGTTTGGTGCACACTTTCCTAATGAGAAATGCATTTGTGTTAATGGCAGAAATCGGATTTTTATTACATTTAAATGGGTGTGTTGGTGGCGATCCTAATGATAATTTTACGGTCTGATGTTCCAAATAGTAAATAATAAAAGATATTATAGTCCTAAACAGTTCATTTTAAGAGTTCTTATTATATATTTTATAGAATATATCAGCTTTATTTATAACACAGAAAATCTTTTTAGTAAAAGATTGAAAGAAAAACTTATGGCATTCCTCTTAACATTGTTCATAATTTTACATATACTAATGAAACTGAAGTTCACACATGGACACACACAGTAGGTAAAACACTATTTAGATTTACATAGCATGCGTAATCTGGAAGAGCGAAATCATTCGAGTGTATATAAGCTCGAACCTCAATGCAACTGGGTCAAATATACCCATAGATCGGTAGCTTTACATTTAACCATTTTTAATGCAAGACGTCTAACAAGTTTTGACCTTCTTAGAGAAATAGAATATTTGCAAAGGATTCTATTCGAAGGAAATGAGCAATAGAATATTTCCAAAGGATTCTATTTGAAGGAAATGCACAATAATCTGTCCAAAGGATTCTATTCTTAGAAAAGCCCTATAGAATCCTTCCAAAGGATTACATTTGAAGGTGATGAACAATCAAATTTTTTCAAAGAAAAATTCTATTCTAAGGAAAGATCGATAGAGTATTTTTAAAAGTTAAAAATATCCATGGATCTTTTTTAAAGATCTGGTTATCTAATTCTTACATGTGCTGTAGGATTAAAGCTACACTAAAATACTCGGAAATCTCCCAACGCTCATAGGGTTGTAGAATACTTATACGTTTATGAACAAAAAATTTAACGCTGCTAAATTACGTCATTAAAGAGTAAAGTTTGAAGTCATTTTGTAAGTGTAATTGTAAAATTCTACATCTCGCCTTTAAACAATGCAAGGAGATGTATGCGCCCTATAATATTTTTTTCTTTTCCCTTATAAACCTCTTTGACTATTTTGTATGACTATTAATTTTGTTCAATTCCACGATTCAAACACAATAGTGTACATTTGCATTTTTAAATTGATTTTATTTAATTAACTTATTGTATATCACGCCTTAAAATAAAATTGCAAGCTCATGCAAATGTGGTTGCGTTTTCGATTTAAGCACGCAACTTTCTGATTTGGATGCAAATGGGAAACCGTTCAAATTCTTAAAATATTTTCCAATTGGTTTGTTACTGAAAGATCATTTTACGTATGGAAATGATTTTTGCAGTTCTCCCGGAAAAAATAAATAATAGAAATATGGTTCCATGGTTTTATTTTAAAGGAACAATTTACGTTTTGAACTAATGATTAACATAATACTACCTTATTTGATTGTTTAAAATCACACGAAATTTAATCCATAACTATACAAAAATGTTTTGTAAAATTTGCAATCGGAGGTAAAACGATTTTCAACTGAAATATGTACGGATGAAACTTAAACTTCTTCGATTACCTTTGGTGGAGTTTAATCAAGATTTTGTTGTGATGGAATGACATCACTTTTTGTTAATATAATAATCATATATACGATAGTAAAAAAATTAAAAAACGTACATAAATATACTTATTAATCCTCCCTGCGGTTGTTTCGATGAGGTATCTGGTCATTTGCAAAACTGACCAGATCTTGATGAACGAGGCATCTGGTCATTAGAAGAAAATAAACCAAATCTCGATCTAGTCATCATCGAAAAATGGGCAATATCTCGATGGCGAGATATCTCGTCATTAGCGAAATTGGTCAGATCTTGATGGACGAGATATCTCGTCAAACCAATTGGAAGGTTAAATATCCCCTTACTTATTCTCAGGAACCTTTTACTAAGTTAGATGATGAACCCGATAACAAAACCCACTTTAGATGACGGGGCAGTAAATTAATTAAAATATATAGTTTGATATATTTTTGTGAACAGCACACATGAAGCACACAATTAAACATTATTTAATTATTAAATAACGAAACGCACAGGATGATATTTATAGGCATCGTCGACGTCGCATTGTCGTCTACTTCTGACAAAAGCCGTGCTGTACTATTCTCCCCGTCTACGAAGTGCTATCTGTGTGTAAAAGAGAATAGTTGGAGTAACAGCTCGTCCAAAAGTACTGCTCATGCTTCGCTCGTTCAGCCATTAGCAAGCAGCATGTACACAATCATAAGTACAGATTGTAAATTTTTATCCCCTTTGCTAAACTTGTACAACTTTATTATAGTAAATACTCATTTTACATGCACATTTCTCAACGGGGTGTCTCGTCTCATTAGCATAACTGACAATTCTTGATGGACGAGATATCTCGTCGTAACTCCCCCATTTGGAGAGTTAAATAAAAATATTTAACTTTAAACTTAGGAAATAAATTATACGTGGGAGCAAAAACGTTTGAAAATTCTCTGTATTTTTCGTCCTTGGATCCCGAAAGACTAAAAAAATAATACCATACCGGTAACCTTCACGAGGGGATTTCATAAATGCATTCTCATGCAACTCTTTAATCATATATCTACTAAAGAAACGCATAGACTTTAATACAATTCAAAACGCTGCTTCGTCTCGTAACACACAGAAGAAACAACCTCCTAACTAATGAATTTCTCATCGAGCGAAGTAGGTGGAAAGAGTTCAATCCATCGGATTTCTTTTTCTATCGAGGGAGAAAAAAAACTCCAATTTCCAGATCCATCCTCTCTGAGAAGTACAGTACAGGTTTATTTTGCGTCATTATTTCAGGAAACAACGCATTCACAGATGAACCCAGCATCCGCAGACAGACATTCTCTTATTTAAATTCTACGAAGATCATGCATTTTAACACTTTCCTAATGGCGACGCATGCGAATTCGGAGATGCTAAGCCCCATTATGCAGAGGAACTATTAATCATGGGCCCATAATGTGCAGCTCCTGTGAGGGAAAGAGAGAAACAAATGGGATGAGCTCGGCGCCGAGTCTCAAGTCTGAAGCCTCGTTGATTAATATTGGCGGAGTTTAACCAAGGCGGTTTTCGTTTTGTTGATGGAGTGGAAGTAGAAAGGGGAAATAATCGTCGGGATTCACTTCTGGGGTGGTTCTTTGTGAGTTGGAATGAGCAGGGAACCTTTTATTTTCAACCGTGAAAGTATTGCGAGAGTGAGTTATGATTGTGTAATTTGTTTGGTTATTGTCAGTGGCACAGGGAAGACTTGTTGCGATTTTTCTGTTGATGTTTACTGACGGGTGGGGAATTGAGAGGTATTTTGAAGTGCTTTGAAACATTTAGTACTTTTATCAGTCATGTGTTCATATCTGATTGGGCTTCCCCCAAATTGTTTTACAATCAACGAGGAAAATATTGTGATATGGAGATCGTACATTGTCTGACCTCCGAGTTGTAGGCGGCACAGGATTCGATTCCTCCGCGGGTGTACTTCTGAGTTCTATGTTAGTAAACGATTCCTTGTTTGTGTATGTCCATTACTTTATATTTTTTGTCCTGTGTCTGGTGCAGTATGGCCAAATATGACCTTTAAGTCACAAAAACCTAACCAAAGAATCTTGGTTGGCTAGTTGGTTGGGTTTTCCTATGCAATGGGCCTATTTGGCCAATTAGTGCGAATCATAAGACAGAACACGAAAAGCAATGGATACGTACTCAGCAGGAAAGTTTTACTGACCCAGAAGAGTGATATACGCTGAGTACGTTACAGGAATAGAGCATGCGTGGCGTTCATCTCAGAGGTTGCTAGTTCAGTGGGCATACTAAGTTATGACTATTGAATGCTAGATGTAGATTTGGCGCAGTTTGTCTGGTTTTGGATTATGCCCCATAAAACCCCAATTTCTTTCCTAGATGTAGATCATTTATGGTAAGCCCATTTGAATGACAGCAGTACAACATAGGCGAAATAGATTGCGTAGTTTTCGCTAGTTATACGTTTAGTGTGCCTTTTTCAAATTTTGTCTAAGAACTTATGTGCTGTATGCATGTGAGTGACTGAAAAAAAGCGAAAAATGGTAAAAATTAAGATGTGGGAAAATATTCTAAAATGTTTGCTGAACCCTCTCACGAGATTTTTGAATATTGCACTTGTTCTGCAACACACATAAATACTAAATAGCAACACATTTTGTTGAAAGAATCCTAAGAAACATTCTATTGGTCAAGATGGTCGAAGCTGATTTTGAAATCATGTATTTAAGACAACTGATAGCAGAAAGAATATATGCTTTTGAACCACTCAAAGGGAATCAGAAAAGAATCACATAATGAATAATACATCTGAAATACAAATATTTTTATCTCGACGGAAGGCGCGCCTCAGATTGGAACATGAGAGTGTGGGCTATATTCTACCTCAGGGTAGGACATACCCCACGTGACCACTCCCTGGGTAAATGCACATCGTTCAACTAAAACTTCTTTTGTTCGTTGTTTTACTGCCATTGTTTCTTTCACGAGGTCTAGTTAGACTAATGTTCTGCTTGATGTATATTCCTACCCACAAACATTACCTACAACGCTCAGGAATACAGGACAATTGAATAAAGTACTTAACCATCCTGGTGGTTGTCTCGATGGGGTATCTCGTCATTAGAAAAATGCTGACCAGATCTTGATGGATGAGATACCTGGACTGACCTGGTCTTGTTGTCATCATCATAAAAAATTCAGCAATATGTTATTGACGAGATATCTCGTCAGTACCACAATAGGTCAGATCATGTTGGACAAGATATCTCATCGAAAAAACTTAGAGCGTTAAATGATAACAACTCGGATTATCATTTAAAAGTCACCTGATTAAAAACTTGATGTGCTATATATGTGTTTCCGTAACTGAAAAGTATTCTAATTCATGAAAAATACATTAACTTAAACCGATATTTCTGAGAACTTTCATCAGTCTTAATTGCTGAATGATGAAAAAGTTTTACAAAACAAAATAATTTTCTCAAGAAAGTACAATGCCATAAAATTAAATGGAAGAAAGTGTTAACGAGCTTAGCTAAAAGGTGGGTATAGACGCACCTTTTAGTCTTCAAAATCTAACTGGTCAGCACACGAGTTATAACCTAAAGATACGCCATTCCTAAGCACACACTCCAGCTCTACAGCAAGTGTCATTTTCGTGGGTGCGATTTGGATAATAATGTGTTTCAAACAACATTCCTTTCTGTGTATCAAACAACGTACATAATCACTGTTCAAGGAGTACTTTGGTTCATCGGTAAACAGAAAAGTCCTTCACTGATATCCAATCCAGTTCATATCAAGTGTCCTCTCCAATCTCTCTCCTGTGATACTCAAGAAGTGGAACGCGAATTGATGGTCCACAGACTTTCTTACAAACGGATTCTAAGCTCTGTAGAAGTTGATACAGCGGCTAATGTAGTGGAGGCAATAGCAGATCTAAGTTGCGTTGAAGAATTATTCCTCTTCGTGCAGTTAATCGCAAGTAGAGATCGACTTACAGTCGTGGTTATTCTCATGTTTCTTTAACTGAACTTTGCAGGTCCTAGATTTGTCCTAAAAATTAACCTCCATAGAGTAAAGAAATGTATGGACAACAGAGTTAAATTATCGAGCCACGTTAGGTTGACTTTAACCAGCCTCAAGTCGACTAATGACTCTTTGGTGTTGAGCAATGGTGGCCAGAATTCAGTCATTCAAAAATGTTTGTTTCACACGTTCTATGAAACGCTTAAAATATAGATTTTTACAAGACGTTTTTAAGGTAACACGCTGATTTAGGAATTGTCACTTAAGGCATTCCTATTGTTCCCTAGGACTGAAAGGAATTCATACTTGAACTAACTTAAATGACAATTCATTTTTATAACGTATGGAAAAACAAACAAGAATATAAACTAAATATAAAATACAAAAGAAAGTTTCTTCTAACGTGCTGCAGATTTATTATATTTTATGATCTGATAAAAGTCATTCCATGCTGTAGAAAACAAAGTGGTACAAATTACGAAGTTCTCCATACTATAACGCTACATGTCACTCAATTTAGTATAATTTACACGCAAAAGCTCTCATACTATGACGTATTATATCAGATTTGGTGTTGATAAGCATTATTTTGTATATACATAATATAATTCTAATTAATAGATTACAAAAGTATGTTCTCTGAACTATGTTAGTATGTTTTAATACTTTACTGGAAAACAATTTAAAGTTTAAATTGATTTGTATAGTGGTAAAAAGATTCCCCTCAAAATTAAAAATGTCCAAGTAATTCAGTGAAAGCATTTTAGGAACAACCAAAAAATTAATTTATAAGGGTAAATGCATTTCTCAACAGGACATTCCATGTAACTAGACTACTCTTTCTTATATATACTTTAAAATTTCATTAAATTAAAATTATTTACTAAGTATTGAAACAATGTGTATAAATTTTTCACTAGCTGAAATATTTCATACACTGGATCTTTTATAAATATTTCTTTCTATGTTGCCTAATAGAGAATTCTATAACAATTTTCCCCGTAAATATGCAACCAAAATAAGCTAATTATATAGCCTTTCATACTCGAATAATCCTCGCCTTGATTCTTTGCGTTGAGTGATTAAGTTACAAAAAGTGTATTATCCAGATGTCAGAAATTATTCCATCTAGTAAGTAATCTGTATAATATAACAAAAAGTATCCAAATAATATAAATAATTCATGACTTATCGAGATATTTTATACGATGTACCGTGTATAAATATTTTCTTTCTCTATTGCCCAATATATATATATATGTATATATATAGGGCAATTTACGCTCAATCTTATTCTTTGGTTACTAAAATAAGAGTTTTTCAAGACGTCAAGATAATTTAATTTAATATATTAAATAATCTGGATTACTTAATAAAATCACTTATAAATATTCCTTTCTTTGCATCTCAATACCGAATTCTTTAATAAACCTAATATAAATATGCAAATAAAATAAGCTAATTATATAGCCAAGCAGCCTTATTCGAATAAACTCACCACCGCAATTCTATGTGTAATTACTAAGTTACAAAAGGAGTTATTATAAAGAGGCCAGATTATTCTAAGAGGACTTAAACTGATCAGACCATAATTAATAATTCGAATTTCAAACACCATAGCTCGTGCCCTCCCATCTCTGTATTTCTATTAATTGGATTGCGTCTGCAGCGGAGAAAAGGGACGCATTAAAATCTCTGTGGACAATTAAAAGGTGTGTCCTACTAATGAGGTTCCGAATTTGTGATTTTCGGGGAGCTGAAAACTTTGTTAAAATTTATGCAAACGCTGATTGGAAAGGGATACAAGATCCGCGCTGATCGAGCCCTTCGCAAAACAGGTTAGGGATTGGACCTTGGTGATTAATCTTGGAGAGATGGGCCCATTTCTTGTAGTTTTCGCATTGTTCGGCTGAATAAGGATCGATATTAAATGAAATAGGATACACTGGTGAGATATGGATCAAGCTAGTTAATCAGGAAGATGATTGGTGGAAATTAAAGGAATTTATTGGGTTATTTGTTTCAGATGTTTTGAGCTGTAGCTTTTGATTGGATAAATTCGAGCCTCGTGAGTTGATTGATTGGGTTTTAACCTTCCTGTTGGTTGACTCGACGAGATATCTCTTCATTAGCAAAATTGACCAGATTCTTATGGGTGAGATATCATTAGAAGAAAACTGACCAGATCTTGATCTTGTCATCATAAAAAATCGGCAATATGGTGATGATGAGATGTCTTGTAATGATCAAAAGTAGTCAAATCTTGATGGACGAGATATCTTGTCGAAACCACTTGGAGGATTAAAGCGCAAGGGCTTGGTCATATTTTACCAAGCTGCGATTAAATAAAGCCAAGTAAAATGGACCCCTACTCACACGTGGAAAATACACCTAGGGAGGAATCGAACCTTCATCCTTTATAACGGGCAGGTTGCTAGTGCAGTGGGCAAACTCACTAAACCAAGGCGACCCCTCGAGCACCGTGAGATTGTTTCTGTTTTCATGGTAGATCTTCAGTGAATATGTTTACACCAATTAGATATGTTTTTCAATACTTTGCAAATGTATGCATTATTTACCAATTATAGCCACAATAGCAGTTATAGTATCTTCAGGGATGTGAGTTTCGACATACATACGTGAAAGCTCAAATCATCTGAAAATTAATATTGCATGTACGTAATGTGCCTTTCATATCAAATTACCAGTAATGCCCCTTATTTGGTCGAACCTTTTCGTGATCATGTGTACGGAGAATTCGGAGCAAATATAGTTAATCCTTTAAAAGTTCTGTGATTTCCGAGTAGTGAAGTACTACTTTCCCTCAGCAACATGCACAATAACTAAGTAACCATTTATATTAATTGAAAGAATCCTAGAAAACATTATATTGGACAATTAGATAAAAACTGGTCAGAAGTCATGCAGGAAAGAGAGCAGTTTGCAAAACTGAAATAGGCGTATGAACCCCTCAGAGGGTTAAATTAGTCTCCCAGACTTTTATTCACATATTTCTAAATAACCTTTCTATCACGCTGAATTTTATTGTAGCTATTAAAGAACCCTAACAAAATCCACATAATATTTCTTTTTAAACCTCCAAGCGGTTTCTACGAGATATCTCGTCCATCAATATCTCATCAATTTTGCTAATGAAGAGATATCTCATGTTATAGGTATTGCCAATATTTTTTTGATGAGATAAAAACTGATCAGATGTTTCTAATGACGAGGTATCTCGTCCATCAAATGTTTTGCTAATGAAGAGATACCTCGACAAGACGACGATTAAGTCAATTCTTAAAATTCAGTATCTATCTCTCTCTCTCTCTCTCTCTATCTATCTATATATATAAAATAGGATGTGTGTGTGTGTGTATGTGGGTATATTTTCTATACAAATCTACACCGTTTGACCAATCCATACCAAATTTGGTACACTTATACTTTAGAACACTGCGATCAGCATAGGCTAACTCTTAACCCCCGTTCTATTGGCTCTGGGGGGGCTAAAAACTATTCGAAATCGCAATAGAAATAACATTGAGCATAGATTGATTGCTTTAGGCAGCGATGGTTGCTTTACCATTGTTGATCGAAAAACAATTTTTTCCAAAACAAATTAAATTACAGTATTTATGTTTGAACTGACTTTTTAGTTCTTCCCATGATGTAAATAAATTATAGATATTTTATTGATGAAGGAAAGAATATTTTAAAATATTTATGTTTGCAAGGAAATTCAAGGAAAGGTTTTCAGTTCAAGGATTATTTTCAAGGAAAGTTGGTGTATATTTCGACCAACTTTCCTTAAATAATTTATTGAATACGTAATGATTTGTAGAATTCTGTTTCACGAGGCTTTTTAGGTAAGGCGTGTAACTTATTTTAAAATGTCCGCAATAGATACATGTGAATCCTCCGTTGAAAGCATTGATTTTCTTTCTGAAAAATTCTGTAAAATCGACCTTCTGCTTTTTGAAAAATTTTTATCTATTCAGTTTAATTTGTCTACACCGATTATATTTATTTCTAAACCAAGCACCGTTATTCCGAAAAGCACAAACGAAAAACTCATTGATCATAAAAGCGTAATTTTGCTACTCGGTATCTGGCAGCACCAGAATTAATGTTTACTCTTTTTTATAAAACTTTGTAGAACTTTCTAGAAAGTTGGGGAAACGGAAACTTAATTGGACTCATGGTGGAGAACATTCCAGCACCCACTCGATTCTTAGCTGGTCGTATTTAAAGGAAGCTAACTCGGTAAGTCTTCCAGTTTATCATGTTTCAGTGAATCTGGCAGTTTTATTTCGCTCTTTTGATTGTATAAGTGTTTCCTACTTTTTTCGACAGTGTTAGTGTACATTTTTGATTTATATTTCTAAACGGATGTAAGTACTACATAATTTTAAATTCGTTTTTTCGTTAATTTTAGCTTTGCATTGTATTCTATAATAGATTTCATTGCTCAGTGAGTGTCCTTTTGCTTATTTTATGAAATAGCATTTTTTGTATTTTTTTACAGATTTCTTTGCTGTAGCAATGCCTCCAAGGAAGGGGAAGACGATCGGCCAAGTGCAGTCAACGGCTAAGATGATGAAAGATGAGCGTAGTCAAGAAACTTCCGAGAAGAAGACTTGCAATTGCGAGAGAGCTACAACATCTAGAGCAACAGAGAACAGCACAGCAGCGTGAGGCCCGACTTCAGAATAAGAGGGATAGTGCTACTACATTTAGAGCAACAGAGACGACATAGCAGCGTGAGGCCCGACTACAGGATAAGAGAGATAGAGCTACTACATCTAGAGCAACAGAGACGGCACAGCAGCGTGAGGCCCGACTACAGGATAAGAGAGATAGAGCCAAACGATCACGGACTGCGCACCATTTTAGCTTAGCATTGGAAGAATTCCACTACGATTCACATAAAGACTACTCGCTGCATGCAAGTGTTACCATTGGGAAAATGGAAATGGTTTGTAGTTACTGTCAAGCCAAAAAGTTTAAATCAGAGTCTACTGGTATTTGCTGTAAAAATGGGAAACTTAAACTCTGCCAACTGGAACCACCACCGCAAGAACTTTTGTCTTACACATCAGCAGATACGTCAGAGTCGAAGCATTTTCTTAGTAACATCAGAAAATACAACTCATGTTTCCAAATGACATCATTCGGCGCCACATCAGTTGTTGGAGAGCCCGGATTTCCGTCGACATTCAAGGTGCAAGGGCAGATTTACCATAGAGCGGGATCGTTGCTTCCGCTGCCAGATCAACCACCAAAATTTCTACAACTATATTTTATTCAAAACGAACAAATGGAAACTGATCAGAGGTGCGCCTACATCTCGGGAACCAGACGTCAGATTGTGTTAAACTTACAGAGGATGTTTCATGAGCACAATAATCTTATTAAAACGTTTGAAACAGCATTGGAACGTATGCCAACAGATGAATATAAAGTAGTCATAAGAGCAGACCGAAGACCAGCAGGCGAACACGAGCGGCGCTTTAACTCTCCTCAAGCAGATGAAGTCGCGGTGGTTATATCAGGCGATGAATTCCATCAACGGGATATCGTTATTCAATGACGAGGTGAATCTTTGCAGCGCATTTCGGAAACACATCGATCTTATGATGCTCTGGAGTACCCAGTGATATTCCCCCACATGGTGAAGATGGATATCATTTTAATCTGAGGCAGATCAACCCAAGAACAGGTGAAACAACGAGCAAGAAAGTTTCAGTGATGGATTTATATGCGTACAGATTAATGGTTCGAGATACTGAGCAGTACCACGTATTGAACTGCAGGCAATTGTTTCATCAGTTCATCGTCGATATGTACACAAAAGTCGAGAGTGAGCGTCTCCTTTACATTCGCCTAAATCAACGTAAACTGAGAGTTGACGAATATATTCACCTGAGAGATGCTGTGGCAAATGACGGGAACGTTGAAAACCTCGGTGCCTTGGTCATACTACCAGCTACATTTACAGGAGTCCCAGACACATGCACGAATACACACAAGATGCTATGACGTACGCGAGGACGTACGGGAGACCAGACTTATTTATCACCTTCACCTGCAATCCGACTTGGACGGAGATCAAGGAGGTTCTCACCAATGGTCAATTACCCAGTGAGCGCCACGACTTGATTGCGAGAGTATTTAAACAGAAGCAGTTGAAACTGATTGACGTTATAACAAAGAGCCATGTATTTGGAGTACCGAGATGCTGGATGTATACGTTTGAATTATTATTTTATTTCTATGATGAGTTTTATATTTTTACATGAATATTATGAATATTTGATTGATAAAAAAAGGATAGTTAAAATATTTCATTATTCATAATTTACATTTTGTAATGGAACACGAAAAACTTCAACTCATTAATCATAAAAGCGTAATTTTGTTATTTTAGATTTGGCAAACCAGAATTAATGTTTTATTATTTTATAAATTTGATTTAGAATCCCGAGTTTGTCTGTTTGAGTTAGCACAGCTAAATGTTGCAGTCATATTTGAGCATTACTAAATTTCATAAATCATTATCGTCTTTATCAATATTTTCAAATGTCTTTTTCGAATCGCTCTATTTCAGAATAAACTCAGGCAGTCGAAATTCGACACTGCGCATCATTCGTTTTTTAGAATTCTGCATTTTTTCGTCGGAATTTCGTTTCTGTTCGTATTTATGTCTTAATCTTTTACATATTGCAATATATTCAGGAATTAAATGCATATATTTGCGTCCGAAGTATATTGTAGAAGCTATGAAAAAGTTAAAATGTATTTTCCGTACAACTTAAATTATTGCATTTTTCTGTGAAAAAAAAGTGCTTATTCTAATTCACTTTTCAAGCAACATTTAACCATTTCAACCCGAGCAACGCCGGGTAATTCAGCTAGTATATATATATATATATATATATATATATATATATATATATATATATATAATAAAAAACAATTAAATTACAAAATATACAAAACATTAAAACGTAAATAATAGAAATGCAGACCAGCAAAATGCCAAAAGATCAAAAAGCAGACAAGTAAAAAGCCAAAAAGCCAAAAGAGTTGGGGATAAAAAATAGTCATGCAGAATCCAGAAAGCAGAAGGCAAAACTGTCCATGTATGCATTTTTTTCAAAATGTTCTTAAATTTCTTGATTTTAAAATTTTTGGATTTCTCTTTGTTTTGGTTTGTAATTTTGAATTATATATATATATACATATATGTACCAGATTTGGCCGACTGTCTGTTCCCTATACAAATCTACATCCTTTGAACAATCCACACTAAACTCGTAGTTGTGTAGAGGGGGCTAAAGACAATTCGAAATCCCCATATGAGTAACATTGAGTATTTTTGGTCCTTGTAAGACCAATTCACACCAAATCTGGTAAATTCATTCGTTAGAGTCCAGAGGGAAACATAGGCTATATATTAAATCCCGTTCTATTTGTCTTATGTCTGGAGAGGGGTCTAAAAACAATTCGAAATATAAAGAGGAATAACATTTAGTATCCTTTCTATCACTGTTTGACCAATACACAACACATTTCGTACACTCATTCGTCAGACTACTGCGGGTAACTCAAGGCTAGATATTAACTGCAGTGCAATTTGTTCTTGGTCTGGCCGAGTAGATTAAAAACAATTCGAAAACCCCATAGGAATGACATTCAGTATTTTTGCGAGCACTATTCACACCAAATATGGCACATTCATTCTTTAGAATCCAGTGGGAAATATAGGCTATATATTAATTCCTTTCTATTTGTCCTAGGTCTGAAGAGGGGTATAAAACAATTCGAAATCCAAATAGGAATAGTTTTTAGTAATATTACAATGAATTACAAACAATTCAACTCGAGCAACCCCGGGTAATTCATCTGGTTAATTATACAATTATGAAAAATGTTATTCCCTATTGGTTGGTATGTTTGACATCGCTTTAGTGCTGTGCCCGAGTAATGAGAGTTTTGATTTTTCTTCTGGCTGTGTATTTGTTTTATATGTTACTGACTACGCTGTACAACAATTAACCCTCCAAGACGATAAACATCGTTTATCAAGATCTGACCAATTTTGCTAATGATGGGATATGTCGTCATTGAAATATTGCTAATTTTTTTATGATGACGAAACCAAGATCTGCTCGGCTTTTCTAATGACGAAATATCTCGTTTTTAAAGATCTGGCCAGTTTTTATAATAATGAGATACCTCGTCGAAATAATAACCAGCGGGAAGGTTTTAACATCATTGGATTCAATCTCTGATTGAATATAAATAAGTTAAACCTTGAAATAACTAAACCGAATTTTATGATTTCTTAAGTATCAACAATATCCTTTTCCATTATTTTGAGCTGTTATTAATGCTTATCTATCCGATATCAAATTACAACTACTATCCCAAACCATTTCTCAGCTTTTGAATAAACAATAATGTTTTTAAGATAGGCATCACTGCTATCTTTTACCTTTGTGTCGATTTCTCTGAAACTTACGTTGGATAAAAGCTTTCCATTTCAAAATATAGGTGAAGTATACTTTACTTTTGAAACTAGTTCTTTTTTATTTCAATCACAGACGATTTTTTTGGGATTCGGCTGTCAGGGGCAACTGGTGATGGAGTAATATATGGCGAGAAGATAATGTAGTGGGCTTTTGAAAGCGTGCCATTTATCAAATATCACATTCCACCATCAATGGAATGTTTCAACGCTTTTCTATAAAAAAGTAGGTATAAGAATGATATCATTTTTTATTTATCTTTTCCGAAATCTCAGGAGAGTATAGAATCGAATTTTGATGAAAAAGAATTCTTTTTGTCAAATGTTTCATGGCAAGAAAAAATTCGTAGAGTGGTATTTTTTGTATGATCTATCTGTGATCCAATTTTTATTTAGAAATTTCTTAAATTAATATTCCGTTCATTTTTATGCGGGATACAAGTTTCAAAATGAACAGATTAAGAGTGTGCAAATAAAAGAAAAGGCTAAACTAACAATATATATACACACTGGCTCCCAAAAGTGTTTGTACACTTACGAATTTCAATGAAATACTGTTCTATCCATTAATAAAAATTAATATTTCAGAATGAGAATTTTTTAGTAATATCTATAACTTGTTCTTAAAACTACATAAAATATTTCAAAAACATAGTAAACATTTTTTTCGAAAATCAATAATCAAAAAGCAACAAAAAAGTTATCTCACAAAAGTCTTCGTACACTTTAAAAAAACTCTACATATTAGTAAATATTGTAGTATTTCGGTAAATTAGTACCTAGTAGGTAATCCTATAGCATCCATGACACCTTTTAAACGCCTGGGAATAGGGTTCACTAGTTTTTTTGTAATTTCTGCATCAATGTTCATCCATTCTTCAATCATTACTGTTTTTAGTTCGCTTTTCGTATTAATGTCGTGTCTTCGTACTCTAACCTCCAGTTCTCTCCAAATGTGTTCTATTGGGTTGAAATCCGGCGACTGAGGTGGTGTTTTCAGAACTTGTAGACAATTATAAAGACACCAGAGGCGAATGTTGAGAGCCGTGTACATAGGATCTATATTTTGATAAAAAGCAAAGTTGTTTCTAATACCCAAATTTTGGGCTGATAATTTTAAATTGTCTTTAAAAATATTTAAGTAAAGAGCATGATTAATTATGCCATCAATAAATACCAAATTACCTAGTCCTGATGTTGACATGCACCCCGACACAAGGACATCTCCACCGCCATGCATTACTGTTCCAGCTAAGTTCGTGGGATTAAGTTCCTCATTTTTCTTCTCCATACAATTATACGCCCATCGGAACCAAACATGTTAAATTTGCTTTCATCTGCAAATAAGACATGATTCCAATGTTTCGGGCTTATTTATCATTGATTTTGCGAAGAAAAGCCTAAGCTTTCAATTTTTCGCACTTACAAAAAATTTTCTTCGGGCAGAACGCCCATTTAATCCAGCTGATCTGAGCACTCGTCGAACAGTTTCAGATGAAATTGAAGTAGAAAATTTTTCAGTAAATTCTGTAGAAATTTTTATAGAACTCAAACGTGTTTTTTTCACAAATTTTCTAACTATAAATCTCTGATCACGTTGAGTTAACTTTGCCGGACGACCTTTTCTTACCTTGTTTTCGATCCGTTTTTCTTATTGAAATCGTTTTATCACATACTGCACCGCATAATGGGATAAATTTACTAATTTAACGATATTCCGAACTGATTTACCACTACTATGATGAAAAGTAATCAATGTTCGAATGCTGTTCGTTGTTTCCTTACGAGTACGAGCCAATTTTAAATAATAAATAGAATATTACGAAGTAAGCAAGCAAAGATTAAAGCTAAACAGGTTTTTAAATGTCACCACAATGCAAAAATAAGAAAAAGCGATAGACGATCATTTTATTTGTGAATTTATCCGAAAATGTTTCGGATAAACTCGGTGTACTATCACTTTTGTGACGTGTTCTTTCTCTGCCTCCTTGCATTTTCATTTTTATAATAAGGAAATGTGTCAATATCTTTTTTAAAAAATCTTAGGTTTTATTCAGAATCACATGGAGATTATATGAAAAATATTGGACTTTATATTCCAATTAAATTCCAGGCTACAGTGCTTTTTCTACAAATTTTTAAAGTGTACGAACACTTTTGGGAGCCACTGTATATACTTTTGAGACGTAAAATATTGAATAAAATTGCCCCTTTGCGTCGAATAGCGGTTAAATCTAATACATAAATGTATCCCCAACGCTATACAAGCCACGTTGATTTTTTTCAGCAGGGATTTGGTACGAATGGTTTTGGTTTGAATTTTTTGTTTCTTTAATTGTTATACTCAGTCAAAGGATGTTCAAGTTGTTTTAATAAAAATTGCTTTATGAATTGCCTAAAAATTACGAAATATTTATTGGTATATAATTTAAAAATATATTATATCTGCTGTTTGTGTACAACCACTATCATTCCTTCGAATCCATAGCCAATAATTAATGTTAAATCATGACAGAATTTTTCTGTCATGCTAAACATAGATAGCAGTAGTATTCTGTGCTAAACATAGATAGCAGTATTATTTCTAGCGATGCGCGTTTCCTGTTCTTATTCCACATGTGACATTACTTGACTTGCTTTTCAACTACATTTTCACTACTTCACCAATAGGAATTCCAAAGAATGAATTCCGAACATCAATTAGATTAAACGCCCAACATCGTCAAAAAGGCGATAAACATTTTATGATATTACCGGTATTTATCATACTAAAGCAATGGGGTAACAGAAATCAAAATCTCCGTTTTCCGTCTGATTTGTTTGTTTGCGAATCCGCCTCAAAAACAGGATATCATATGTGTGCATATACAATTTGAGTATCTATACATTGACATGTCTGGAAAATAAAGTTGCCGAAGGAATAAAAAGAAATTTCATACGAGGAAACAGAGATGAATGCAATACAGACTGTGAAACTGTCAGTCATTTTATTGATTAGAAACACAGATATAATTCATAAAAATATTATACGATTGCATTGAACAGATAATCATTATCAATAAAAGCAATGATCTATTATATTTTTTTCTCCCCTTAACTTATCTTCCTTTAAACAAAAACTTGAAATAAATTTCATTTTTTCACTATAATATAACTAAAAATATCATTAAATTTAAAGAATCGAGAAGTAATCTCAAGAGGGAACTCAATATTTACGTATCGATACTTTTGCCTCTTTCAGAAAATTACTTTAATACACCTTAAAATGTGATTATACCGTTTATATTTTTTAAATCGAAAATAGTATTGCCTTTAATCTCACTAAATTTCTATCTTGTAAAATGAGTCATTTCCTGAACATTATGCATGCACGGCGAGAAAACTTTTACCAGTAACCAACCAAGCTCTTCTTCATACTCTAGCAGACTCTACTGTAGGTCTGTATATTCACCCACCTCACAAAATGACAGTAAAGCATGCTCACTCAAATTACCTCTCTTTTGAAACTTCCAATACTGTTCAGATTTCTAAGATTATCTCTGATAGTATGCCCAAGTCATTAAACAACATAAATCTTCACACAACCTTAGAAATGATAGAATACCTTCCTTCATTATTAATGGCTGCTCTGAATTTTGCATTTAACCTCTAATGATTCTGTTTAATCTATAAATTAGTACTGAATGTCTTCCGTTTTATGAACCTGATTATGGCCTTGCTATTAGCATTTTAACTTATAATTTATTTTTAACTTCTCTTGTTTGTTTCGAATTTCCTAAAATATTAATTCAATTTCCTATAGAAATAATAAGATATCGCTTAAAATAATCACTAAAATATTAAGACAGTAAAAATTGGCAAAATTAAACAATTTACCTAATTTCAGTTAAAAATTATAAATCATTATATTAGAAATCCTGCCATTAATGAACTATCTACTATTAATGCGTAGTACTTTTTCCTATTTTGATGCCCTTATCTTATTTTTGATCTTTCCATTTAAAGCTTTAACTTTATTAATTAATGTATAAAATCGAGATTTTAGAATAAAATCGAATAAAAACTATTGTGAAAAAGATCTGGATTGAAAGAAACTCTTTAGAAAGAGATTTATGAGTGTTTAAAATTTAGAAGTTAAATTTCAAATATTTTCTGGGATAGGATGTTTTAAAATTGGTAATTTATTTTCGTTTATCTTAGGAAGTACCACAATTTATTTGACTGGGCTAATTATAAAGCAATTATTGAAAATGAGTTAATGATAACTGAAGTTGTTATTTTTATGCGTTTATATATACTCTAAGAAATAAGTTTACTAATTCATTCCATCGTTACCAAATACTATATGTGAAAAGAAACTTTTTGTTTAAGATTAGTTAGGAAACTTAAGCAAATAAGCTTAGAATATACTTTTAATGACTCCTGACTCTTCCTTCTGAACTATCGAATTTGTTATTTTAGATAATAAGCTTCCTTTCTAAATTTTTAATTTACATTTATTACATTCAATTGTATATTTTGACTGCAGTGAAAGGAAAGGAAATAGAAACTCTATCGAACGCTATCAATTAAGATAGTATGATTTTTGTGCTTTAATTAAGAACAATTGTAATAACAAGTGATTTATGCATAGGATTGTCTTTTCACATGAAAACATGGATTTGTTTTACTAGTTTAGGGTTCTATCCTGTCTCATTGTGGTGAGAGAGTGAAACGGGTAACACAGGCGAAGTCGTCGGAGTATATGCTCCAGATAAAGCACCCACGGTGTGAAGACTGTGCTGCTTTACTCGGCTAACACAGGAAGATGAACGGGTGGCCAAGTTGGACTGTACAGAGATGGCTCCAAGATCTTATGATCAATAGCATAAGCGCCCTACCCATGTCATGGACTTGTTCAAAGAGGACGACCACCTGTCCGTACTTAAAAAGCAATTGCGCAGATCATGTCCAGTACCTTTTCATCACTGGTACCTCAGTAAAGCACCAGAAGAGCTGCTTGCCTTAAATTTGCCCGGGAAAAACTGGACTGTACTGGAGCCATACATGAAGACATTTTTGAGGACCCATCATACATTTCCCAAAACCTTTTTTGCAAACTCAATGAGTTAGTGTCATTTTTTTACACTGGGACAAGGAAGAAGTTTGGGGCTTTACTGTAGAACTTATAATATAGAAAGATTATGATGCAAACTAAAAAAATTGCGTTTTAACTGCGAAAAGTATGGGACTTGGGAAGTAGATTAGGAATGTACAGTATGCGAATTTCAATATTATTGTATTACGAGAATGAGAAGATCACAGGGAAGCAAGTCAGTATGGGGATCTCAACACTATTTTAATGATTAAAAAAACGCGGAATGTGTAATACGATGGAGGAAATTATGTACAGGGTGGATAATTTTCTCCATCGTATTACACATTCCGCGTTTTTTGCCTCCGTGCAAAATTGTCGTCGTCTCTCTCAATCGGTCCGCGCATGTGACTCCGTGGAAATCAGTAAGTTGGCGTAACGTCATACCAAGGTCGAAAGTATTGCACAATGACCGCTCACTCGGTCATTAGCCATTTGTATTTATTAGGTAATAATTTATTGTGTTTTTAATGAAGTCTTGTAATTTTTATAAAATTTATTATTATTCTTCAAAACTTTGGACATGTACTAAAATAACTTAGGATTGGTATCAAATAGAACTCATACAAACTCTATTTGCCTTAATCTACGTATATTAATAAAAATATAGCGACATACAACTTTTGTAATAAAGTACAACCCAAGTTAATTAAAAGCGTTTTGCTTAGGAGAATTGTATGAGTTCAGAGATTATACAAATGGGGACTATAATGACGACTAATTGACTTATATAGTCAATACATTTTTTCTGTATTGGATAACCACTGGCTATAATACTTCCTTATTAAACAAATTATTTATATCTCACAGCGATTAACCTTATCTAATTTCAGTTTCCCAAACTAATAGAGTGGTTATAACACAATTGGCATTAGAAGAATTTCAAATTAAACGTATTTTGTGTGGCAAAGAAAGCTATGTCAGGAATTAAGCATGCAAATAATTAGGAAAAACGGCATTAGTGGTATGCAACCAAGCGTTGGCCCATGTATCTTAGACAATGTATTTTAATAAAAACAAACTATACGACAGTGACTATATAACGTTAGAACTATTGCAGCATTAGATTATGAGCTTTTCAGAGGAGGCAATGCATCATAATAGAAATAACTACTCAATGATTACAATTTGAAAAATAGACCTAACGAGGACAATCTGTTCAATTAGGAACATTAAAGTTTGCTCTATGCTCATTAAAGTTTCATGAAGCTGTATAACAGTTTTGTACTAAGGAACACTTGCCTTTAAGGAAATAGACTCCTTATGTAAAAAGAAAAGGAAAAGTCTGGAATACAGCACCACAACACCATTGGTATAAAAGACCTGAAGAAATAGTCAATTTCAAGTGATGTAGAGAAGAACCTAGTACTATATTAAGATTTAGAACTGGTCAAGCTAGAGCTGCGAAATATGTGTCAGGAAATAAGATATACCCTGATTGTCACAACTGTCACTGTAACAGCATAGGAACACACACGTACTTCACTGTTTTGGGATGTCGTAGAGGGTCATTCGTGAGTATACGAGAACTTCTTTTGGGTATTTTTTCCGGGGAGTACATCATGGAACTGATCTAATTGTAATCATGGGATAAGAAAAAAATATGCTAATAAAAAGAAGCAGAGAGAGGTATATTCGATGATGCGCAACATTAAAATAAGTTGAAACTAAAACTATATAGCAGGCAATCAACCCATGAACCTTTAGAGAAGGCAATAATATATACAGGAATTTTATTGGTCTTGAGGACAAATAGCCCTGAAATAGATACAGAAATAAGCAACTTTGTTATGTAGGAAAGAATAGATATTATTTTCAAGACTTAGAACTGAACACACACTAAAGCTATCAAATATGTGGTAAGAAATAAGATTTATCCTGATTGTCACAACTGTCATAGTCCTGCAAGGTTTCGGGGCGTCATGAAAGGACATTTCTTATTATCCGAGACTTCTTTAACCACTTAACGCATTTACCCGTGTCTGACGCGGGCGAAAGTTACCGGCAAATTTGCATAAGCCCGTGTCTCACACGGGCGCTCTTGTATCTCGCGTTATTTTATTTCTAATGCCCCCTACAACTGAAATTGCAAAAAATAACTTACACTATACCTATATATTCATTTTCTGTCAAAAAACTCGATAATTTTTTACCAGTTTTTCCGAAAAAAACTCGTACTTTAAGTGGTTAAACCATTTTTCTCAGGTTGTACATCACGGCACTGATCTAATTTTGATTCCGGGAAATGCAAACAAAAAGGATTGCTGGCTAATGTGCAACATTCAAACAAGTTGAAGCTATACACAAATACATAAGAGCTTCGACCAATAAGGCTGCAGAGTAGGCAATAATGTTCAAAGAGTATAATTTCAGAGTAAGCAATCTTGATAAAAATATCTTAAAGCGTATCCGTGAGCCATTATTAAACGAATTGCCCTTCTCATACAAGATATGTAAATAAACGGGACTCAACACTGAGGACAATCTGTTGGCTCATGCGCAACCTTCACGTAAACTGAAGCCGGGAGGACTTACTGTTTATTAGACCTTAGCTAAGCATACTCCGATAATTCATCCCCGGTGTAATTAGAATGCCAGCGGCTTCACTCAGGGCAGATTCTCACCCGGGCGACGCCTTCAAAGCCCCATAGATTTGAAGACATATCGTGCGTAAAATTCGCGTTTTACGCTAGAACTACTTCAGACTGGGGTCCTGGCGCTTAGATAAACTTCGTATTACATACATAAAATGACAATCATTATCCGAGATTCTTTCGCGGATGCAGCGGTTTGGGCCAAGAACAAGATACGCCCAGGCGGGTGTAAGAAATTAATTTTTGTAGCGGGGAGGTTAATTGTGTTCGTTCGCGCTCTAAACTCAGGAGAGGGTGAAAAATGAATATTAATAGATGATTTATGCTTTTGCTTTAACGGGTTTCCGGGGAAGTGTTCTTTGGTTCCACATTCGGGAAGGTATTTGCAAAAAAAGTGCTGTCTATTTTTTTCTGGAGCATAAAATTTTAGCAGATTGCTGAAGAAATGCAAATTGGTGTGAATGGATGTGAGCTTAATAGATAATGCTAATGAACGGAGTTTTTATTATTTAGATATCCGCTAATTTCATCATCCGTGGATTTCGTTTACCTACGCTAAGGCTATGTCAAAATTAATTTGAGCAATTTCATTTTGATAGCGAAATATCCATTTTTTATGTTGAAAGCATATCCCCAGGTATATCACCAACATTTGTAAATTATTTTTTTAAACCTTTAAAAATGAATGTTTGTAGCAAAATTATGCTATAAATAGATTTTTGAACTAACTGCCTAATTCGTTCTCGGAGGTTGATGTATTTAAATATTTCAATTCAATAAGCTATCTGCTTCAATAGTTTTTTGCCTTGCTCCTTATCTAACTGGTATTTGTTTATGTATATTTTCTTTCATTTATGGACAACATATTTTTTCTCTAATTAAATATGTTTCTGTATAGAAACCACAATGGAATAAATGAATAATTTATGCTTAGATGCAGAAATATATTAAACTGTTTTGAGAGATAAATTTAAAATATGGCATGTATCTATTATAAGTTGAATTTTTGATTTCAAAATTTTGTTCAGTTCATAAACGTATTCAGTAAGATCTCATTATTATTAAATTTAATTTATTTTGCTATTTTGGGTTATTTTATCATACATCTTTGTTTATGTCCTTTTTGAAAACCCCTTGTGGCTGCAAGCGAACTTATTTTAGTTAGATGAACAAATTGACAGTACTAGGAATTATATTATTATTTTTCTATATGCATTTGGGGGCCGCGGTAGCACAGTTGGGAAAGCAACGAATTAGCAACCAGAGTTGCGAGTTCGATGCTCGGTCCAGACAAAGATCGTCGTGTACACGGAGGTTAGTGCACGTTAAATCTGTAGTGGCCTCAAATGTCCTCACGTTGGCGTGGCTTGGAAGTTTGGAGAGTGGGGTCATTTTTAAAGAAATATTTTATCGAAATAAATATAATTCACTGTTTCTGCTAAGATTTGAGATTTATATTATCAAAAGCAAATCAGACATTGAAATTGTAATTTAAAATTTAGATTAAATAATTATTAATTCACATGTCTTATAGAACCTTGGAATTATTGCTTCTTGAGGCAGGCACTGATGTTTACCACATTGTTTCTTTAAATGTATGAAACTTTGAACTCAGTGAAAGTTTCTTTATTAGCTTACCTTCAAACACACATATTTTGTAAAATAACTTTTATCTTGGAAAGTACTTAAAAAGCGGAACACGTTCTTTCCTTATATAAAATCAATTTAAGAAATTCGGCATTGTTTTCCCTTTTAATAGTGTTGCTGAGAATACCGATTTATTTGCATTAACAAAAATCTAAAGTAACTCTTTATTTAAATTCATAAACTTTAGTCTTCCTAACACGTTACTTCTTTATTCATAGAGCAATTATGCTAATTAAGAAGCTAAGGAAAAGGCGAGACGATTTCCTTAAATTATCCTACAAAAATGTTTCCCCCGTAGAGATATTAAATTAAACTTCTTCCTTAGGAAGACTCAAGAAGGGATACACTGACAATTTCATTAGAAAACCTTTTTCAAAGAAGAAAATAATCTCCATTATTATTTTTAAAGGAAAATATCGGTAAACTATTAGAATGCTTATAAGTTTTTCGTTTCTGAGGAAAGATCCATAGATGTATTTCGCTTTCCTCGTCTCATGGGGAAGTATATTTATACAAAGAAGTTTCCGCGACGAATTACCATTTTAAAAATCTATTTTTCTCTAGACTACTTTTAGAAATTGTTTCTCAATTCAATTGCTCTATCTTCGGATGCTCTCATTAAAGAAAATAGTATAGATGAAGCAATTTTCAGGATTTGTGAATAGTGTGTGGGAACGTTATGTAAAATCTAAGGTGTCCAACTCGAATACAATTAACACATTTTCTAATAACGCTTTAGCTGACTTGGATGTCAATTTCAAGATCTGAAATTTATCTTATTTATGGTGTTCAAAACTTATTTCTAGTCCGATTAGAATACGAAATAAGGGATTTTAAAAATAATTGGACATGATTGTTGGATTAGCTGTTGCGAAACATGAAGTTATGACATCGTCAAAAATCTACCTGGACACATCTATTGATATATCTACTGAATTGATACACATTGGAAATATATACGATCCTTTTACTTAAGCTTTCTAACATTTTTATTATTAATAAAACATTTTATATTGTTTTATTTTTTTATTTTTACTGTCATGGTTCAACACAGTTTTTATTTTTGGATTAATTCATTCTAGCTTATGTCTTAGTTTAAATAGCATTTTACATCGCATGCAAAATAACCATAACGCAAGTGTCAAGCAAATTGAAGCATCGTTTTGAAAAGAATTGAAATAGTATTACTGCGCGCTGTAGTATATAAAAGCTTTTACCAATCGAATTATTATACAAGATGATTGGAAATTCCCTGCAAAAACTTTAAAGCTGTGGCATTATAAATCAAAATGAAAATTTCTCGTCAAAAAATGTATGGCCGCAACTGAAAATAATTATTTTTTAACACTTCGTCATTAGCAACGTGAATTTCGCATCTGTAGTATTACACAAATTTCAAGATTCCGACAGGTATCTTGTCAAAACTGACCATATCTTGATGGACGAGATATATCGTCATTAGAATAAAACTGACCAGATAATTATATCTCATCTATCTTTAATAATTATATCTCAGTTATTAAAAAATCGGCAATATTTTGATGACTAAATATATCGTCATTAGCAAAATTGGTCAGATCTTTATGCACGAGATATCTATACACAAAACCACTTGGAGGGTTAGAAATTGAACAATGAACACTTCCCGAATAGGTTAAATTCTCAACCTCTCGTATGTTTTCTTTCATTTCTGGAATAATGGAACTTCTCGGCTCACCCGCGTCATGCAAAGTAACATGAAATGTTTCGGTTTCTCACAGTTGGTGCAAACGCTCAAATGCTTGACGGTTCGACACCCGCATATTGAGTAAGCTTTCACTGTGCATTCTTTGAGCAACTCTTCTGTTTCCATAGACAGCCGCATTCGTTAGATGAAAGTCAACCATTTTTGAATTTGTGTAATGCTGCATCAGGTGCAAAATCTTCACTGCGAATGGCGAAGTTACAAAAGAACCATTTACAAACCCGTCAAATAGCTCCCTCTAGAAATATACACGTAACAAAGTCAAGACAATCATTTCTGTCAAAGACAATCATTTCAAAGACAATCATTTCTGTCAAAGACAATCATTTCAAAGACAATCATTTCAAAGACAATAATTTCTGTCAAACACAATCATTTCTGTCAAACACAATCATTTCTGTCAAAGACAATCATTTCAGTCAAAAACAATCATTTCTGTCAGACATACATTCTTTGACGGAAAATACTTATTTTGGTCCACTATGCCACCCTTTAAAGTTGGGTTTATTTTCGTTTTGGGAATTTCAAATTATCATGTATATAAACAAAATTGAGCTGAAAGGTTGTAACTATCAGTTATAAACTTAAGAAAACGTGCAATCAGTGTTCAAAGCTGGAAATGTTATTTAAAAGTGAACTTTTACTAAACATGAAGCTTTCGGCTGTAGACGAATGCAAGTTATTAACTACTGAATTTCTGCGTAACAGTCTATAGTACAGAAATTCAGTAGTTCAGCACTATTGCCCAGACATTTTTGATTGTGGTACTTTCTCCACTTCAGATCAAAACCTTTAAGAACCTTAACATGGAATCAGAATTCACTGAATGATCGTTGAATAATGTCATTGATCAACAATGAAATTATGAGTGACACTTGTATACTAAATACATGTGATAAATTTATCATTCCTAAATATACTTTCCTCGACATACCAGTTTAGACAAACTCCATGTATCCTTACAAAATTATTTGTTTATGCTTCATCTTATTAACTCTCTAAATCTTCCCAGTAAGCCACTTGTTTGATTCCTCATACCGGTTGTTCAGGTGAATACTGTGTTTAGCTTAATGTAACCAACGTAATTGTTCTCTAATGATAGGGTCTATTTAGTCTAATGACACAAATAATGGTCTACAGCGATAAACCTATTGTCAGATTCTTTGTTGTAGGAAATAAGTAAATAACCTTATGTGTATGTGACCACTCTAATATTTAAATAGGTTGGTTGAATTATAAGGCGCAAGGGCCATATTAGATCAAGCTGCTTTAAACAAAATCTAATAAATGAACATACATACACAAGGAAATCTTTACTGACACAGAAGAGAAAAATACATTCAGGGAGGAATCGAACCTGCAGCGCCCTACAATTCTCAGATTGCAACCTACTGAGCCACAATATTTAAGGAGCATTAACCTAGTATATTTATAAAATTTATTTCAAAAATTAGGGTCTAATCACTCAAAGTTGAAAGAATCATGATGAAAGTAATTTCAATCATTATTGCTTCATCACCATATTTGTAAAAAGTGAAAAATTGATGTAGATAATTACTTATGCGAGAAATCAATGCGACTTTGGTTCTTCTAACACGTGTGGTTCACTTAAGGAGCTTTAACGTGCTGCATGACGTAAGCAACCACCTGATAACGCTAAAAGCATCGGAAATTTCATGTACAGACATGTCTCTTAACTTGTCCATAGGTCTATTGTAAATACTAATTTCTTACTTTATGAAAAACCTACGAGAACGAAGTGGATTCTCTGTCTGTGTTTCAATTTAGGACTATACATGCCCTGTCTTATATCTATAAGATCATAAATAAAATACACAGTGGGTGTTGGTGATATTATTTGCTGTAATGTTTTAATTCATCCAACTCGTATACCATATTAACATTAAATACATACCAAACTAAATGTTCAATCGCCTATAGTTCCCCCCAAAAAAGTATTCAACTAAATACTAAAGTCTACTGCAGTGGAGAGCACAAAATGAGCATCCACTTCGGCGCGCTATCACGAACTGTCATTGTTCTGCCAACACCACCACTTATAAATGTCATCTTTGTGATACTATACTAGTGCCATTATCTTCCTCTCCATCAACCCCGAGCTGTTGCGAGTTGAAAGCAGTCACACACCTATGTAGCGTGCACCTTTAATCTGTATCGTGTTATCGGTCTTCTAGTGAAATAGATGGAGCATGAACGCGTACTTTCACGTTATTTCTTATGATGGCTTGCTTTGAAGATCTATCACGTGGTTGTGGGAAAAGCATGAATACAAATGCGAGACGAATTATTGATTGTTTAAAGTGATTATCCAGCGTTATTAAAAGCACGAATCTAAGCTTCGATAGTCGAAGTTGATTCGTAAGCCCACATGACTTAACCTTCTGAGATCGTACGACAGCAAATCCGCCCACATGCTTTGTCTATTTCATTAGAAGGTCTAGGTATCCAATCCTATGAGGTAATTATACTACAATAAATTTGTTAAAATTTTGGTGGTTTCATTTGTCAATTACTGGAATTTCTTGCTTCAAGAGAGATGATTACGCTGTTTAAAGTGGATTCCGAACCATTACAAACATCCATGCCAATACTGCACGGCAGTGTTGGCAAGGATAGCTCAGTCAACAATGGCCTGTTGAATTGAGGAGTGCTAACCACTTAACTACTACATCGATAATATAATTCGGAGAGAGATTAAATCGAGTGTGCGTATCAAAATTCACCCTTCATATACTTCTAAAGATATGTACAATTCGAAAAAAGCATTTTATTTACAATTTTTATTAAAATTAAATTTATCAAAAATTGGGTGTCTAAAGCCTATTGTCATATAAATTAAATTATCATTACCAATAGTTTTTCGCATATTAATTTTAGAAAGCCGAACTTTGTAAATATGCAGCAAAAGTAAAAATGAGGATTTAAAGAGTCTAGGGTCGTGAATAATTTCTTAAACTTAAGACAAGTTCCATTCAAAGAAAAAATAAAAAATTTAAGGGTTTAAAGTTAAAATGATCAATAAAATATTTTTGTAAAGTTTTTAGGTATTTAGTAAAGTCTGCAAACTGCTCATTGCTTTCAGAGTTTTTAAAGTTTTTTATTAATACCGCTACCCCTACATCCTCTATTCTTTTTCACTCTTGAGGTGTGGAATAATGTATATGTGTTACAGTTACCTAAATTAACTTATGAATTTTGAAATAAATCATTTAGACGATAAGGAGCAAGTGGTTGATATTGTAAATATTTTGTAACTGTAGATATTTTCTTTAGCCAATCGTAATTTAGTGTTGTTTATAATTTCAAGTATAGTAATTGCATTATTAAAGCCATGTAATGAGAAAATATGGAACTCTAAGTTAAAAGGGGATTGGTAGCTATAATTTTTAATATTAGAACTGTGTACATTAATACGTATGTGCAAGTGGTTAGTGGTTTGTCCTATATATCCCATACCACAAAGGCTGCATTTTAAATAGTAAATGACATTTGAGGCCGGACATGCCGGCAAAGCAGAGCCGTCGGAGCTAGAACCATCCATTATGGTGGAACAATCCAGTTGATGGCAGGTCTTACAACGTTTATCGCTGCATTTATAAAATTTAAGTTTATTCGAAGAGTGGAAATTGTACAGCCAAATCTACATATAAAACTATTATCAAAAATATTTCTTTAAATAAAATATTAAAAATTTCTAATCATTATTTTACCATACATCACTATTGTTTCTAAATTTCATAAAATTCAAATTAAATTCCGATAAATTACCTGTGGAACAAATACTTATATGATTAAACCCGGTTTCTTATTTTGTAAATATCTAAAAATTATCCTTAATGCCATAATTGAAGAAGGTTATACCTGGATTACTAATGATAGTAAAAACGTTTTAAATAATATAAAATAAAAATATCAATAATATAATAACCTACGACTTTAAAGTCCTATTTACTAGCATACCACTAGGCAAACTTGAAGATGTATTAAATTATCATGATTTTAAAAATATAATTATTATTGATTTTGAGGATTATGAATTTTTGGTTAAATATTGTATCTTTAATAATTTTATTTTTAACGGTGAGCATTTATTTATTCAAGTTAAGGGGATCCCCAGGGATCCAATTTTTCATCCATTCTTGTCATTTTATTTCTACTTTCTTATGAAAAAATTTGCCTACAAATTAATTCTGCCTTTAGATATATTGATGATTTGATTGTTTTTAATTAAAGTAATTTTGCTAACCTATGGAAATCGATATACCCAGACGAATTATATTTATTAGTAACTAATTCAGATAATAATGAAGCCGTCTTTCTAGGCAAATATATTTACCTTAAATAATAAAACTCATATTAATATTTATTATAAAAGAGATGATTTTAAATTTTCGATTTTTAAATTAGTACATTGGGATTCAAATATTTCTAAAAAATATATTATAATACAATTGCTGGCCAGCTGGTATGTTTCAATAAAATTTGTAACTCTCAATCTAACTTTCTTTTGAAATGTAATAATCTCATTAACACACTTCTTAATACTAAATACCCTCACTTTTTTATAGCATTATTTTTGAAAGATTTAAAAATACTAATATTTATTTAACAAAAGATTAACCATAATGGCTTATTGTATTGAGGACTTGCCTGTTGACTATCAAATCTATTATTTCTATTAATTCTACAAACTACAATTGGACTCTGTTAATTTATTAAAGCTCGAATTAGGCTGGAATTGAACACTATCTTATCTTTCCCCTAATCGGAATTCCACTTCCGGTAAATCGGTTCGGAATTGCGAGTCGGAATTAGAATTCCAAATCTGGATTCTTGACTCTGATGTATAATTTGATTTTTTCGGCGTTAGGAAGGGCATTTTCTGGCACTTCTCATGTAGGTTGCGGCCGTTTGTTGTCGATTTGAGATTTATAAAAGTAAGTGGGTATTCTCTTCCATAGTTTGGTATCGTGCGACTCTTTGGTGTGTGTCCTTGTAATATATATATGTAACATCAGGTATACGCAATCACGAAGACTCTTGCGTCAGCCCTGTGGAATTCCGAAAGACGCAACCAGAGCGCATATTGCATCATCCAGACCCCCAGCAGCAACGTTGCAGCCAGCCATTGGATGAAATCAACCAATGATGATCAGCCAACGCCCAAGTCGCAAACACCTACGCAGAGAGGGAGCAGATTCAAGAAAAGATGAAGACGGTTAAGATGTAGCTCAGGAACTGGCTAATTTGCAATCACCCAATAGCTTTAATTTTCATCTGTATATAGTTTCACATGTAAATGATTATATCCTAATTAAATTGCTTAAAATGATGAGAACTCCTGCCTCCAATCCATTAAAACCAAAGGACGAATCAACCCGTCCATAATACATATATATATATATATATATATATATATATATATATATATATATATATATATATATATATATAATAAGTAAAACTACCCTAAGGATAGAATAGATTTCCCCGAGAAACAAGATGAAATAAAATATGTAAATGTTAAGTGAGCCTGCCTACTTTTTCAAGGGGAGCAAGGCCAGGTTATCACTTGAAAATGCGATGCTTTGAGTTTTTTCTGTACTTATGTGAGGCCAGGCCGAAGAGATCAACCTAAGTTACCCCCCGAAAACTCAAAGTACTACCAGAGAGAAAAAAAATCATAAAAATATTACCTGTTACCAAGGTTAGGAATCAAAAGAACAGCCAAAGTAATACCTTACCAGAAAGTTGCCGCGCAAGCCAGGAGAGCAAAACATTGCCAGATCCATATTATGTAGAACAACGGATTTAAAAAAAGTAAGAGGGATGATGTGAACAATTTAGTGCAAATGAAAGGGAGGGAAGAAAAGTAAATTTTAACAAGAAAATAAAATTGTGACAAGGAGTAAAGATTGTGGGCAGTGATGAAATGGAAGGGAAAAAAAACGAAGGCAAAAGTGAAAAAAATAATTATATATATATATATATATTACAAGGACACGTATTGTACAATTTTTACCACCCTAGATTTAAAATACGAATTTCAGAAAGCCTCTGCAATTCCCAAATTATGTTCATGAGATACATTCAGGTTGTCTTCAGAGATTGGTGGAAAAATATCAAAATCTTAATTTACATGGATGGCATAATTTTCCCCTCCATCTGTGAGGAGGAAAACATTACAAAATTACAATAAGTTTTTAACGTAGCAGCTCAATTTGGTCTGGAATTCCATTTTAGAAGTGCTCATTCCTTAAACGGAAAATCACTTTTCTTGGGCATGTAATAGAAAATAACAAAATCCGCCCTTTCCTGAAAAAAACATTGGCAGTACAAAACTTTCCTGAACACAAGACTGAAAGATGTCCAATCATTCTTAGGCCTAACTGGTTATTTTCGAAAATTTATACAAATTATTCTTCTACCGCAAGACTTCTTAGTGATCTTTTGAGTTTGTGACAATCTACACACTTTTCCCTTGGACCTGACGAGAGAGAAGCATTTGTGACTCTTAAAAAAGCACTTACACAAGATCCTGTCCTTCACCTATATGAACAAGGACTCCCCCTACAATTACATTGTGATGCCAGCAGTAAGGGTTTTCGTTCAATTCTCCTTACAACAAGGCATCGATGGCCAACTCCATCCCATACATTACATGAACAAAAAACTTCTCCACAGGAAGAAAAGTATTCGAGTTATGTGCTCGAGGTACTTGCTATCATTGGATCCCTAAAAAATTTCGACATTATTTGGTTGGAGTCAAATTCCAAATTATAACTGATTGTTCAGCCTTCCAAAAAAAATCATGTTTAAAAATGATCTTACCCTCAAAATTGCAAGATGGACACTTTTCTTTGAAGATTTTTCGTATGAGCTGAAGCATAGACCTGGACAACAAATGAAGCAAGTTGACGCTCTTAGTCGATGCTCTAACATGTTCACAGTCCCAGACACTGTCACAGAAAAGATAATTCTTTCACGAAATTCCGATGAGGTTTTTTCCAATATAAAGAAGTTAGTTGGGGACACCAACAACAGTAGTGATTACAGTTTGAAAAATGGTGTATTATTTAAAAATCACAATGATCTAGATCCTCTAGTCGTCCCTCAGGCAATGCAGCATGAATTCATTCAACATGCAAATTTAAGGAAGTTTTCTGCTGCGAAAACCGCATCCATTCTCAAACGTGAATTTTACATTCCGAATTTACAAAAAGTGGTTGAAACAGTTGTTGCCAACTGTGTACCCTGCACCCTCTCTAACAGGAAAACTGAAGGTTTTCTTCGTCCGATTCCAAAGGGCGACACACCTTTACACACATATCATGTTGATTTACTAGGCCCTTTGCCTTCAACAAATAAACAATATCAGTACTTATTTTCGGTCGTAGACGCCCTTACAAAGTTTGTTTGGCTCTATCCACTCAAGTCCACATCGAAGCTTGATGCTTTGGACAAGCTCAAAATTCAACATATGATTTTTGGCAACCCCATGAGAATCATTTCCGACAAGGGATCTGCGTTTACATTCCTCGAGTTTCAAACCTACTGTAAGGAAGAAACCATTGACCACATTACTATAACTACTGAAGTGCCTCGAAGAAATAGTCAAATCGAGAGAATGCTTGGAATTCTCATACCCGTTCTCTCGAAGTGATCATTAGAGACCCCTCAAAATGGAATCAACACGTGCCCTCTTTTCAACGCATCCTAAACAATGCAGCTTTTTCCACAACTAAATATACCCCTTTGGAACCTCTACTCCGTATTAAAATGAAAACAAAGATTTGAGTGTTCAAGAAATCTTAATGGAAGAACTTGATCAAAACAGTTTAGGCATCAAAACTAGCCTCCGACAATTGGCTAAACGAAACATACTGAAAGCGCAAGAAATTAGCCGTCGTCATTACAACAAACGCCGTAAAAAATCACGAAGTACCAGATGGGTGACTACGTTGCAATTAAATGTACCCAGTTCGGGACCGGCCTAAAGCTACGGCCAAGGTTCTTTGGTCCATATGAAGTCACAACTGTTCGGCCTGGTAACTGTTATGATGTCAAGAAGATTGGTTCCCACGAAAGACCACAGCTGACGTCCAGTTCAGCAGACTTGATGAAGTGGCCAAATTAAGGTCACAAGATTTGTTTTCTTTTTCTTTCGTTTTTCTATATTTTTAGAATGTTGCTGCCCTCCAGCGCCTGACATCGGACACCGCCAAGATAGCCGAGTGTCAAGGACGAGGAGCCCCAACAACGCAAACTCAGCGCTTAGCAACGCCAATCAGGAGATCCTCGTGACATTCAGTTGGAAAGGATATACTTTTCTTCAAAAGAAAACGAACACTCTTGAACGTGAGAGGAAGAAGAAAGGATGTTGATTTTTCAAAATATCTTAACTTAATTTCGATTTCTGTAAGTACCTGTAAATAATTTTATTTCCAATCAAATTAAATAATTTAAAATGTACAGAGTTATTTTCATTTAGTTTTGCCCCTTATTTCCTCTCCAGCAACAAATATTATTTAACTGATGATTAATCATAATGGCTTATTTTGGAGACTTTCCTGTTGACTATCAATTCTATTTGATATACTAATTATAATAGGGCAGTTAATTTATTAAAAGACTAGATTTGAAACATTATATTTCCGGTTTACGGTTATGATAAACCGATTCGGAATTCCAAGTGAATTCTCAACTGTGATGTATATGATTTTTGGGCGCTATGAATGGCATTTGCTGGCGGTCCTTATGTAGGATGCGGCAGGTTGTTGTTGAGCTGAGGTTTATTAATGTGGGTAAGTTTGTATTCTCTTCTACAGTTTTGTATTGTCGTTGGTGTGTGTCCTTGGATGTCCCCGGTTTTGATTTTCTAATTTTGCCTTTCTGCTTGAGGTGTTTGGAGGGGTGTGGGGGCTCCTTTTGGGGAACTGCTGCCCATACGCAGAAAACACCATATTGTGTTAACTGAGTCAGGCTCCTCCCTGATGGCGCCCTGATCCACCAACACTTTTTCATTTTTTTCGCAATTTTCTAGGCATTCTTAAGTTTAAATTCCTAAATTTCTCTTTCTTTTGTTTTGCAATATTGAATTATATTGCTACCCATTCTATGTCTGCCGCTTCAGCGCGCACAGATGAACAGTTCTGCTTTCTGCTTGACTATTTTGATACCCCGGTATTTTGGCTTTTACTTGTCATATATATATATATATATATATATATATATATATATATATATATATATATATATATATATATATATATATATATATATATATGTCAGAAGTTGGATAGAACAGGAACATTTGATTTCAAAAAGAGTTCTACTTTTTACTAACACAGAACATTTATTACGAAAATACTTAATTTTGCATTGATGTTGATTGACAGGAGGAGTCCACATTCGGAAGAAGTAACAATTTTTATCCACAGAGGATTAATATGGAGCCACTAAGGTCTCCCGTTCTTAAGACGCACGATCAGCCACACAGGTCCTGCGCCATCTCACTCTCGCTGCGAACTAAAAAACTGAAGACTCCGCCGCCGGCTGGATCAAGACTCTTCAATCCCTTCAGCGTTTGTGTCCTCCGCCGACTCAAGTAAAGAGGTCCATCGTCTTTCGGTGGTAGATGGGGAGGGGAAACGATTCAGTCTTGACACTTGTCCATCCTGACGATGTTCGACCCGAACATCACCGTTCTCATACAGGCGTCTATCATGAGATCTGAAAAAAAAAGTATCTATTTTTCTTTTGAGTACCGCTGAATATAAACATTTTTCTCTCGTGACTCCACATTAGTTTCCCTTTCTCAATATTCTTTGAAGTTGCTTTTCTTTAAAGTTAATTAGTCCATGGTTTCATGTGTTCTGCCGCAGTGGACGTGTTGATAGGTCCTTCGTGAATGCCAAATTTCCTCACCTCATAATGGTCGTGGGGTTTCGCTTTGATAATTTTGTATGGTCCCAAATATTTTGGTCTCAGCTTGAGTCCTGATCCATATTGTGTCCTCTGGATTGCTACCAGTTCTCCTTCTACGTATGTTCTTGCGGGTTTCCGCTTCCGATTATACTGCTGCCGGTTTTCTTCTTGCATCCTCAGAATTTGCTCCTTGGCTTCTTTTCTAAGTCCTTCTCGGTTTCTTATGAACCAGTCTTCGTATTCTTCCATATTCTTCATTTGTACCCCCGTTAGTAATTCAAATGGTGTTATTTTGGTACTTTTACTCATGGTGCTGTTCAAAATTCTTTGAACTGAATTGACATGCTTATACCATTTTTCCGTTTCGTTTATCGCTAATTTAGTAAGTACAGGTATCACTGTTTCAAATATTCTTTCTATCTGTCCATTCCATCAAGGTACTCCCGTAGTGATTTTGAAGTGTTCAATACTTCTTCCTTCACGGTAGCTTTCGAATTCTTTGGATGTGAACGCGGTGCCTCGATCTGAAATGATTCTCGATGGAATTCCAAAAATGTGTGATTGTAATTCTAGTTTTTCTAGCGCATCATGTGAAGAAGTTGATTTCACCGGATAGAGCCAAGTAAATTTCGTGAAGGCGTCTATCACTGCAAAGATGTATTGATAGCTTTTATTTGTTGTTGCAAGTGGTCCCAAAAAATCAATGTGGTACGTACTGAGCGGTACACTCCCTTTAGGTATTGGATTCAAATGACCTTCTTGCTTGCCGCGTTTCCTTATTCTCCAGGATACACTTAACACAGTTCATGATAACGTTCTACACCTTTTTCCTGAGTCCTGGAATGGAAAAATCTCTTTTCACTAACTCCTCGGTCTTCGCCACGGCAAAATGTACCTTTTGATGAAGTTCTCTGATTATATCTGAGTGCATCTTTTCTGGGATGACAGGCAGTTCACTTCCATTTTCATATCGATATAATATATCGTTTTTTATCAAATAGTCTTTCTTCTCTCCCTTTACAAGTAATTCTTTTATGACTCGAATATGTTCATCCTGTTGTTGAGCGCTAATTTTCATATTATCTCATTGCCCGTAGGTTGAGGTATAATCACGGCGACGTTTCGGCTCAAGGCATCAGCATGTTTCATCTGTGCACTTGGTCGATGAATTATCTCATAGTCGAATTCTTCCATGATCAACGCCCATCTCGCTATCTTAGGAGTTAAGACTTTCTTGCTCATGGTTTGTTGAAAGGCTGAGCAATCGGTCATTATTTTAAATTTTGTTCCGAGTAAGTAATTCCGGAATTTTCTCAAAGCTTCGATCACTGCTAGAATTTCTAGTTCGTAGCTACCGTATTTTTCTTGTTGTACTGTTGTCTTCTTGCTCATGTATTGGATTGGATACATCTTCCCGTCATCGGCCTGTTGAAACAGTACTGCTCCGAATCCGTGTGAGCTTGCATCGAAATGTACGAGTAGTTCCAGTGGCGGTCCTTGTCTAAAAATATGCAGCACTGGCTCGCCAGTCAAGGCTTGCTTCAATTCTTCAAATGCAGTTTTCTGATTAGATCCGAAATGGAATTCCCTATTATCACGAAGCAGATCACTGAGGGGCTTCGCTATCTTGGCATAATCTCGAACAAATTTTCGAAAATAACCGATCAACCCCAGAAAACTCTGTATTTGTTTGGCATTTTTCGGTTGTGGGAAGTTCCGCACGGCTGCAGTTTTTAATGGTGAAGGTTTTATAGTTCCTTTTTCAACTACGTATCCCAAGAATTCTATCTTTCGTTTTAGAAACTGGCATTTTTTGAAGTTTAGTTCTAAGCCGTATTTTGACGCGGTATTTAAAACACGTTGTAATTTTTCTAAACCCTCTTCCTCATTCATAGCCGGTATGATAATATCATCTACATAAATAATAACAGTTTTATCTTTTAACAAATTTTTAAAAACATGAAAAATATATCTCTCAAATACGCTTGGACTGGTTGACAATCCAAAAGGTGTTTTTAAAAACTCATACTGTCCCTCGTAGGTAACAAAAGAGGTGTACTTTGTACTCTCCTTTTCTATATCGACGTGAAAAAAGCCGTTTTTTAAGTCTAATGTAGTGAAGACTTGCGAGTCCTAGTTTGTCTAACACGTATTCGATTAGCGGTAAAGGGAAGCGGTTCTTAATTTTTTTTGTTAAGTTTTCGGAAATCTACACTAAGTCTGTGTTCCCATCTTTTTTCTTGCAAAGCACTATAGGAGCAGAGTATTCAGAACTGCTGTCTTTAATTATTCCCTTTTCTAATCACTCTTGGATTTGTTTTTCAACAATAAATTGTTCAGTAATCGGCAACCGCCAGGCCTTGACTAACTGGAATTTCGTCCGTTAGAAGTATTTTCACATCAGTGTTTGTTATTTGCTAAGGCACATAATTAACTAGTAATCGACATATCCTTTCCCGTAAACAAGAATTAAGTCAGTGGGAGAGATCTATCTCTTCGCTAGACATATCCAACTCTATGGCGCCTAAAGTGTATACAAAGGCATCTGCTGATGAGTCATTTTCATTCGCTCTGTTACTTGAAAGTTGAGGTGGGGGAGTGGAGCGGAACTCACGCGTACTCTTTCCCCGTTATTTATAGTAACGCCAGGAATTGCTGACGCTTTGTTTTTTATTTCGTTCCCATTATCGCCAATTGCATCAAATCGAGATGGTTCTTATGTCCATATCGGTAACGTTTAATGTTCCCTCAGAAAATGCAAACTTTACCCTTGATAATATGTCCATACCTATTATTGCTTCAAATTGCAAATTTCTAACGACATGCACATCAGAACATAAAGAAATATTATTAATAATACAAGGGATGAATACAAAGTAGTGGCAACACATCGATAGATCTGAAATGTCTTTATTATCATAGTTAAAACACTTACATTCCTTCGATATAATCATCTCTCATGTGTACCACCTTCTGCCAAATGACAGGAAGACGCCGTACACCATCAGCACATCCACTTCTGTTGATGTCCCGCAACGATCGCCATACAGCACGGATAATCTCCTCCCTACTGTTGAAATGGATCCCTCGTAGTGGTTCTTTCATTTTGGCGAAGAGATCATAGTCACACGGATTCATATCCGGTCAGTATGGCGGATGTTCCAGTACCTTCCACTGCCACCGTCGCAGGAGATCCGTGACAGCGTTCGCAGTATGACACCGTGCATTGTCATGGAGGATGATTGGATTCGAAGGCAACAAGTGAGATGTCGTTCTCCAGAGTGCTGGACGCAGATGATGTTTCAGGAATTCACAGTAGTAGGCAGCATTAACTGTCTGTCCCGGAGGTCCTGCTTTGTAAACATATTGTTATGGCGCTTTCTCTTTCGGTACGCACGTCAAGCCATCTCAAAATACTATTGAGTCAAAATCACCTGTCACCGCACACCACATGCCTTCACGTGACTGTCTTTTATCAGCTCAGAGGATGCCAGCGCCATTTGGGGCGTATACGTCGAAATACAAAGTTCTTGCCATTACTTTTTATCCAAAAAGCCTTGTAATTTCTGAACGGAAAAACCCATCGGTACATATTCTGTGTTGGCTTATTCCATTTAAATATATCTTGCTACCATTCAATATAGGAGATCCTATTTTATGATAACATTTCTCATTAATTAGGGTTATTTCAGATCCAGTGTCTATTACAGCACTAATATAACATTTTTCAATATAAATACACTTTTCAAATTTTTTGGGCGTTACAACATATATTTGATTTACAGTTTTATTCACATTCGCATTTTCACCTTTAAAATTATATGTACAAGCATTGCTCTTATGCCCATAATTTCCACATGCATAACATTTAATTTTATTACCTCTATATGGATCTCTACTTGGTATATCATAATCAACCTTATTATTATACTTATTGACATTTGTACTATAACCAACAGTTTTGTTATAATTATCAACATTTCTACTATCCTGGTAAGCACGAAAGTTCGACAATTCACCTTTATATCGGGTTCCATCTTGCGAAACATTTTTTCTGAATTTATTTACATTCCGCATCTCACCCTTTCCTAATTGCAACCTCGCGCTCTCGTATTCCTCTAATTTTTTCACTATAACTTCTGCGCTTTTTAATTGATGCCAATCATCTATGAAGTGTGTTTTGATTTCGAACGGCGCTCTACGTTTTATATGCTCAGATACGATTAGTTCCTTGAGCTCGACAAAATTTGTTATTTTGAGTCCTCTTATCCATTCCTCAAAATAATGGCTTATCTCGAACGCAAAATCTCGCCAAGTGCTGTACTTTCCTTTTTATGATTTAGGAATTTTTGTTTAAATTGCTCAGACGTTAGTTTAAATCTTTTAAGTAAAATTTCTTTGACGTATTCATAGTCGTTCGATTTTTCCTCCGGTTCGCGGGTTATTATTTGTGCTATCTCTAAGGGCAATAAACCCAGTAAATGTGTTACGAAATCTTCTTTTTCGATTTTGATCTTCGTCGCTTGTCTCTCGAACAGCGCTAAGTATGTACTTATATCGTTAGATTCATTCGAATCAAAACTTTTTATTATCTTCGATAGTTCCTTTCCTCTATCCCATGCAATGTTTGATTCTGTCATGCGATTGTCCCGAACTATTGGTGTCGCATTTTGCAGTTTCAATTTCTCTAATTCGAATTCGCGCAATTCTATTTCTTTTTTTAATTGAAGTAATTCTTTTTCCTTTTCTAATTGACGCAATTCTGTTTCGACTCTTTCACTTATTATCGTATCCAGAAGTGTTTTCGTATACTCATCATCGTAATCTTTGTGTTTCGTCACTATCGTCTTTAATTTCGTTATTGTTGCGTTTAAAGGAATTTCTAAATCTAATTCCGTTGCTAGACGGCAAATATCGTCCTTTCTTGCAAAACCAAAATATGACATCGTTTTATGAAAAATGAACACAATGTACTCACAGTTTGTGATGATGACTCCAGGGTGTTGTAATCCGATTTCACTTCACTCCAGTTGATCCTGGCCGAGCCCCCCAATTTGTCAGAAGTTGGATAGAACAGGAACAGTTGATTTCAAAAAGAGTTCTACTTTTTACTAACACAGAACATTTATTACGAAAATATTTAATTTAGCATTGATGTTGATTGACAGGAGTCCACTTTCAGAAGAAATAACAATTTTTATCCACAGAGGATTAATATGGAGCCACTAAGGTCTCCCGTTCTTAAGACGCACGATCAGCCACACAGGTCCTGCGCCATTTCACTCTCGCTGCGAACTAAAAAACTGAAGACTCCGCCGCCGGCTGGATCAAGACTCTTCAATCCCTTCAGCGTTTGTGTCCTCCGCCGACTCAAGTAAAGAGGTCCATCGCCTTTCGGTGGTAGGTTGGGAGGGGAAACGATTCAGACTTGACATATATATGTTAAAAGCTATATACATGTTTCATTAAATGTTCGATTAAACAGTATGCTTTATTTAATCTATCCCGTTCGAGACGTTCAAGGAGTAATTTAGCAGTATTTACTACATTTTTTTTTTAAATTGAGTTAAGTTTAAGATATTTTTTCCAATCACAATTAGGGAATTAAGACGGTGTTTGGATGCAGAATCTAATTTTATCTGTGAAAAGCTGTTAAACTATTAATCAGTTCAGTTTCGTAGCTTTTATATTACACTTACATAATGATATTGTATTAAAAATAATATTTACTTCTTCACAACAGCAAACAAATTAGAGTACAACACACAGATTGGTAATAATACAGATTGAAATCAAGAAAGCATGAAAGCCAGTAAAAGTACCAAACCTCTGAAATGATACGAAAGCGATCACACATGTTTTGTTTCGTTTCATTCGATCTTGGTATTTGAAAGAAATCTGGAAATAAGTAATTCCGTCACGTAACAATGGGTCATCTGTGAGTAATTACCTCCGTACCTTTTGATAAGTAAGAGAAGTAAAATAGAATTCCTAAGATTCAAACTGTTTCTATCCACCTTACTACAGAATGGGATTATATACTTAAATAATTAAAGATTGCAAGCGATACATTTACTTTTATCAAGGTTTTCTATTGAATTAGGGATTAAACCAATACCAAGGCATTACTTTGAAATAGATGTATACTTGGGAAAAGCACAGCTGGTCGGATTTACAACAGTTTGTAAGAATATGTGGAGTTTTGTTCTATCTAGAGATTTTTTTCACGTAATAATTTTTAAAAATAAAATTACTCAAAATGGTTAGTCGGAAATTGCTAAATTTCCGACTAACAGTTTTAAGGTGTCCGACTACCTTCGGAAAGGATTTTTTGAAATAATTTGAAATTTGACTTTTTTTGTGCATTATATTATAGAATATGGTTAAAAACTTAGAGAATAACATATAAAAAAAATAATTAATAATTTTTTTAAAATTTAAACCCCAAAAAGGGGTGAAAAATAGACAAAAACTAGCACCACCGCAAAACATGATAACTTAAATTTAAATTAAGATATTCTTATTTTGTAAATTTTATTTTGAAGATTGAAACCTCCTTTAGGGAATGTACCTCTCACATCATTGTAAACCAGTTCTTTTAAAAACTGGAGAGGTTCAAGTACAACCAAGAAGAAAATCTTCCATAAATTATAGCAACGCATAACTTTTATAATTAAAAATAAAAAAACTAATTAATGCACAATTACAGAAGTGGTACATTCCCTTTATAAACTCTTTGAAAGTATTCCTACCAAATTTCATAACATTTGAAGCATAACTTTTTGAGTTTTCATGTTTTGCGTAAAAGCAAAATTCTAAAATGTCAATTTCAAGAAAAAGCTAAAAACAAAATTCAATAATGAATCTTACCTTTAAATGGAAAATGTAGCTCTAAAATGATCCTGATTTATAAAGATCACCTTCTATAGAAGTTAAATCAACTACTTTTTTTTTCCTAATTGCCCTCAAAACCTTCCTGCGCTTCTTTGAAACGGGTGTTGTATGGCGCTTGGAATCACTGATTCTAATGCGATCCAAACTTTGGTAACCTTTTAATGTGAAGTAACCAAGATTTTCAATGTTCATCTTGCTTAAAACACTGGTGCAACCCTCAAATCCATCATTATATTGTATTACTGCATCATAAGCCCCTAATTTTACAGTTTTTAGGCTGACGAAAACCTCCTTCGGAACCTCTGCCAAATAACACCATTGAAACTTTCATTGGCATTTTGAGTTTTGCCATGCAGACACTTATTCAAAAGTTCTCTGGTGCAAAGCTCTAAATACACTGGTTTGACTACATTTAAAATATTGTTGGGCAAACCAGAATGCTTGAGCTTTTCTGGTTCTTTCCCTTCGCTTACAGCTCGCTGGTAATAGCACCAACTGTCTACACCAATAGGGCACTGGCCATGCATCGGTTTCTTTGGTGATGAAGCACAATGAAACAAAGCTGCAATTACATTTTGCTGCATCATTTGTAAGTTGCCCACGTTAGAGCGAATCGCAATGCCATAATAATTTTGTAGTCTGTCGATAAAGACATCTGATAACTTGCCTTTACCAGACAGACCTTTGGTTTTGCTTTTCAATTTTCGCAGACGTGTACCCACCCGTTTTTGAATGTGCCCAATGCATTCCAGTTTTGAAACACTTTTTTCGCCATATGTGTTTTGGACGCACAAATAGCCTTTAGAATCCCCATCACCGTAGTATTTCGTGTACTTCAGCTTCCGAGTGCTCACTGACCTCTTGAAAATTCTGTCGACACCAACAGTTTCCATCTTTGCTGATGACCCTTTAAAATTGCACTGGCATATATGGTCAGCTTCCTGTGATTCAAATGACGGGTTTCTCTTCAGTTTCTGTAATCTTTTGCAAATTCTGCAGTATGAGGACATGACTTCTAAATCGAGAACCTTTCCCGTGTCAATTGAAATGGCAGCAACACAACCATTCAAAGAAGTGTACCCTCTACGCTGCCACGTTCCATCTACAGACACGCCGCATTCACTGTCTTCTCCCTTTGAACCAACTTCATCAGCTGCTTTTAACATTGAAGATTCAGCAACCTCGGACACAACTTTCAAGAGTTTCTCTTCATGGATGTTATACGCAGCTTTAGAAATTGGTGGCAAATTCAGCGTGGTGCACAGTTTATACGCTGAAGAAAATCCCTTTCCAATCTGCCTCATCCCATAAACTATTCTAGAGTTCACTTCAGGTACATTTTTGTTCTTTTTGGAGGAGGCAAAGCCTTTTACAAAATCACAATTGTGACATTTCAAAGAGAAGTGTGAGCACAATCCATACCTGGAGTCTTCAACTAAATGCAAACCAGAAGCAAAGCATTTGGGACATGGAAGCACCAAAAATATATTTATTAAAGTTTCCAGGTCGAAAATCCGATTACCACACAGTTCCTCATTCAAAACTTCGAATTTGGAAGAGCTAGATGCTTGCAGTTTTGAAGCACTGGCTGTGCACACTGGATCTTCAAGACTGTTAGTCTTCAGTGTTTTAGAGTGTTGATTACCTTTGAAGTGGTGTTTCTTCTTCCTGGCAATACTCTTTCCCATTTTGTAAAGAAAAATCACTTTATGCAAGAAGAATTATCAAGTTGTAGAACTTTTTGAACGCACGATCGAAAATCACGAGTTCAAATTGTGTACAAACTGAAACTCAAGTTTGATGCCAGATTGTGAAGTTAAACATGATTGCCAGATGTATTTTTGTGTAAAAAGTAGTTTTTTAATTAATTTTTTTTAATTAATAAAAAAAAATCCACACTTCAGAGCAAATTTTAACGCTTTAATTTGTTAAAATAAGAATGTAAACAAACTTTTACGTTCACTTCCTGTTTGCAGAAAGGCACTTCCGGTTTTAAAAAGTGTCGACTATGTAGTATTAAAAGTATTTGGTATTTTGGTATTTTCAATTAACGTCACACTGGAGCAACACAACGGGCTATTGGTGACGGTCCGGGATCAATCCCAGAGGGAAAGTCCGAGGACAACACCACGTAATTTTGAACCGCGGTCAGATGACGAGGCAACACCTGAGCTGGCACCCCACTCTCCAAACTTCCACACCACGCCAAGTAGTATTAAAAGACCTGTATCTTACGTTCTATGCATGGTAGGAACAAAATTTAAACAGATTTGGAAAGATAAGAAATCGGGCTTTCATATTATATCAAATTTGGAAAATCGCAATTTCCGCCGAAAATCGCGTTTTAAAGGTAGTCGGATACCTTAAAATACTTGCTACAGTTTTAAAATACTTCTCTATCTGATGGAGTAAGTACACAAGCAACAATTTTGCAAGCATTACAAATTGAGAAATGCTTTGCTCTAATTGCATATAACATCGTCAGAAGTATATGAAGGATAAATTTTAATACGCAGATACCCGATTTAATCTGTCTCCGAATTATATTATCGATTTAGTAGTAAAGTGGTTAGAACTCTGACCCTCAACTCCACAGGCCATTGTTGACTGAGCTATCCTTGACAACACTGCCATGCAGTATTGGCATGGATGTTTGTAGTGGTTCGGAATCCACTTTAAACAGTATTATCATCCCTCGTGTAGCAAGAAATTATAATAATTGACAAATGAAACCACAAAAATAATTATAACAAATTTATTAACGTAGAACTACCTCATAGGATTGGATACCTAGATCTAATGAAATAGACAGTGCACGTAGAAATAAAACATCCCAATAATTTCGTGACGTAATTGAGTTATGCGGTCCTCTATTTAAGAAATATTTATACAATTTATTTCTCAGTTGCTTAGAGCGTTTTCATTGAAAATAATTGAAATAATCTAATAGGAAATAAATTTCAAATACTGAGTTAGAGCAATGCAAAGCAGCATTCATATATTACTCTTTATTAATCAGATATCTATATTTTAGAGTGCTTCTAATTCATTAAAACGTTAGAAAATGGAAAAATACCAATAAAAGTATTGGTCTAGATTGTATAAAACCAATTCTTGTTAAAGGATTATTTTCCTGGAAAAATATTACGTATTGGATCATAATTGATTTTACCTACAATTGCATGGAGATTAAAACATATTTAATCGAATCATCATGATTTTGTGAGATGACTTTTGTTGTAGATAATTTAATTTGGTTTCCAATGCCAAAGCAATAAAAATTCTTAAAATAATTACATACTGGATGCCTATCTGATAAAACTATAAAACATAACATGTTTAAAATTATCTTTAAAGAACTCAGTCGCTATGAAAACAAATTATATACATATAAATTCTTCATGAGTTTCCAATTAAAATTACAGTTGCGGCTTGCATAATGAAGGATTTATTTAACGGTCTTTTCTCTTGCATTTTCTGTTATGACTAACAATATTTGAAGTCTGTGATTGCAACTCAATGAAATTTTAAATAAATTTTAGTTTATTATAAATATTTTGGAAGATTTCTGAGTTATAGCAAAAATGAAGTTTTCTAAATACCTTATATCAAAGCATTAGCTTAGTTTCTGCTCTCAGCCTTAACTAGTTATTTTGCAACACCTAATCGCCGCAATTGGTGGAAAGCTCCTGTTTAACAAATGTAACAAGGGACATTGGGAAGATGGTTCACATGGCTAAAGATCCTCTTATTTCACTGAGTGACAATGTAGTCAAGGATGTGTCTTCTAATTAAATGTATGGGGACCTGATCACACAATCCATCGGGACAGAAAAAGTTTCTCATAAATCCAACCCTTCTTAAAATTGGTCCATAAAACCAATCAAGATGATTAACCGCAGTAAACAAGCTTTGTCGCACATGAATTCCAAAATATGACCCTAAAAGGCAAAATCTTTGTAAACTTTATATGTACTTAATGGAACATACCTTTGGTATGTACTATCCCACTGGTCCAACATCGAAGTAAAACATTCTAAGGTGAAAGGATCATGTCTGCCCCATCTCATTTCAGCTGCGATTGCAAGGAAGACGGGAGAAAAGCCTCTAGCGGAGTTGGGAAAAGGAGAGCTTTTATTTTAAAGATTGTTGAATCAAGAGGCAGAGATGATGAGATATAGGACATCATACTAGAAGATGATATTTTACATTAACACAAGACTAGGAGATAACTCTGTACTCCGGAAAAGACATATGAAAAAAGGGACATCAGAGCTTCGACTCTGTAGGAGTAGAAATAAACTGGTCTGACGGAGCTTATGAACCTGCTTTTTCTTGCAAAGTGACTACTGAAAGGTAAAGCAAATTGATAGAACCTTGCAAGTTCCACAGGGCCTATTCTAAGTCAACAGAGGGGAGTGTTATACAAGTCACAGAGAAACCGAGGTTTGGTTTGTTTATTTTGGTTTATCGCTCTACTGTCATTTTTTTCTACACGAGGGTTAATTTGACTGGTACCTGCTACGACAACATATCAAGGTACGAAGCAAGTCACAGAGGTCCGGAGGTTTGGCTTATCAATCTATGTCTATTTTCAACTACAAGAGGGCTAATTTGACCAGAACCTGCCTCACAATTGATCGAGGTGCGAAACAAGTCACAGAGGTCCTGATGTTTGGTTAGCTTAATTTGGTTTATCGCTCCATGGTCGTTTTTTCTAAACAATGGCTGATTTGACCGGAACCTACTGAAACGGCAGAACTGGGTACGGAACAAGTCGCTCATATTTGGATCATCAATTGAACTTATAATTTGCTCAATCAATTGAGGTTAATAATTTGAACATTTGATTAGAAACAAATTATTAATTTCAATTGATACGTTGGTCTTGGAACAATGGCAAGCAGAATGGGATGGTTCCACCAAGGGCAGATACACTTATCAATTCCTTCTGAAGATTTCAATCGACCTTATATACTAGAACTCAAAGGTGGTACAAATTTTCGCAGGCCATGGTCCATTTCCGGCGTACCTTGAACGTTTCCATCTAAGAACAAGTGCACTGTGTGTCTGGGCCGAGAAGGTGATCCCATCCACTACCTTTTTGAATATGATCTCACAAGTCCGTAGCATTTGGCGAAACCTTCTCTACAAAACTACTCTCATTGGGGCAAAGTACTTCCAAGAATAGACACTATCACCACAAATTCTTTAAAGTAATGGAATTTCTCAGCTCCAATATTGATTATACATATTTGTGAGATCTGAGAAGCGAAAGTTCTCGAGATAATGGACCTTTTCTTAAGAAATTTGTATATCGATACTTTTTAGCAGTCTTTTGAGAAGTTTTGCTTGTAGAATTTTGTTTTATTATGTATCCTTGTTCAATGTACATTGTTCCCGTTTATTGTATATAGATTATATTTTTACTATCGTTTTGTTCTCTGTAAATTTAACAAATTTTGTAATCCTTTTCTTACTTCATGGTATAGTTTTGTGCTTACATCTTTTGACCTTCACTTACCTTTTGCTTTTTATGTACTATTTCAAATGTTTTATATGTATAATGGATTGCTCGGCTCTCCCTTATGCCCGAAACTTCTCTGTAGGGCAGACTATGTAGCTGAAAGCCGCATCAGTGAAACAGTGTCCGCCTACGGCATCCAATCAAATCCAAGGTCATTTGATTAACAATAAGGCTAATTTCAAAGGGACTAATGGTTTATTACACATGAAGAAAATAAAAGTACTAAATATAAGAAGCGTCAAGAACTCATAAGAGGCTAAGAAGTGAATCGTCGGCTGATTAAAGCAATATTTGACGTATTTTGTGTTTAAATATTGAAGCAACAAATATAACTATTTTCCATTGTTGAAGCAGGGAAAGTAGAAAATACGGCTTATGCATGGAATCTAAAATTACAGTGCATTATTTCATTTTGAGGTCGCACAATTATAATTCTCTTGCTTTCGTCGGGTAGCTTATGTTTTATTTTAACAAACGCAATGCTGTTCAACCACAAAAATAACAGTATATTTGAATTTTTACTTACGATAAAACTTTAAGAACCACATTAAGGGCATTTGCAAACATTTCATTTCATCCTATGGTTTCATGGTTTCTGAGTTTGGTAGGGTGGGGAACCATGTAATCTTGAAGTACATGGGGGTCTTAAAGTAATCAACTCCTCATCTTGATAAAATAAACAAGCACTAGTCGTTACTTAAGTTGGCTTGATGTGTAAGTTCGGGGAGTGGGGAGCCTGCTCAGGTATTGACCTTGTTATTTGATCATAGTTCAAAATTACGAGATACTGCCCTCGCGCCTTTCCCTTCTGGGTTGATCCCAGACAGTCGCCAATAGCCCGCTGTGATGCTCCAATAAGACATAAGTTCAACCCCTTACCTACCTCTTAATAATTTACTTTAAGTTGTTTTTATATATTCAATAATTTACCTCTTTTTATTGTGTGCATAATTAAATTAGAAGCTAAAGATAAGAAAACAAGTTCATATGCATTTCATGAAATTAAAAATTAAATTATTTATGACAAAGACATCCGGAAAACGTACATTATTCAATTGTGTGTATGTGCATTGAATGACGATGTCAGTATTGTGTTTGGCGCAACTTGACCATATAGTCCATGTACTATAAAAATCCCAACCAAACCAGCCATATATTATCCAAATTGGAAATTATTCATTACCTTTTAAATTTTAATGCACCCAAATTAAATTCCGATGACACATTTTCTACATCATCGACAATCAGATAACAAACACCCTGCCTCCTTTTTTATTCAAGCACCAAAGGCGAAATAAGACCGACGGTAAAAAATTATGTGAAATGATCATAATGTTTCATTAGAATTAAAAGCTGCAAACAAATTAATTAGTAATTCTTTTCGAGGACTTAACGCAAGCTATAATCGATGAGATCTAAGCTTTGGGAATGTGCTATATTCTTAGCTCCAAGCAATCCAATATCGGAACACGTTTCACACAGTGGAACAACTTTTGCAAACAATTGCAACAGAAACCGAGAACCAAAGGAGTTTTTTATCTTAATTCCAAGCTAATCCTTCCAAATTGCAGTTCGACGCGATGTAATTATATTCTTATTATTTCTATAAACACAAGAAGCGTCAGTAATTACCAGAATTATTTAATTTTCTTCTTACATGAATAACTAATTAGAGACGAACCTTTTAATTTCCCGAATGATGGCAAAAATAGTAGGAGATGCAAGAAATAAAAAGCCTTTCGAGCCTCATGTGTGTTTCGGAGAAGAGTTCGAAAAGGCCTTGTTTACATATTTCCTGAGATGTAATTAATACGGCTGAAACAAATCGTTTAATTGTGGTGACATCTTTGAGTTTGCATAGTTCGTATCTCGGAAAAATGCTTTCAAAGATATCCTCGCTGCAGTTTTTAGTTTGCATTGTTTAAAATGGAACTCTGGAGACTTCTAAGTAATGCATTTCAGAGTAGTTGGGTGTAATTAGTAGAGTTTGAAAACTTGTGCAGTTCAGCAATTTCGGAACTTTGCGCTAAATACCAAAGGCTTCAATTATAACTTTTATAATTTTGCAAGCGTTTTAAGGTTTTACTTGATACTAAATGACGAGTAAAATATTTATGGAATTTCTCTGTTATCATTAAGTTTTAAATTGAAGTACTTTTGTTTCTATATTTTTTGAACCTAAGAACACTACTAAGTACCAAAAGTTATAATTATGGCTTTTGGAATTTTGCAAGCGCTTTAAGGGTTTATTTGATACTCGATGTTTTTTATTTTCAATGGCTAGGGCACAACAATAATACGAGAGAAAGGAAATATTTGAGTATAACACACAAAGACAAATAGATAATGACAGTAAAAAGATTAAAAAATTAATATGACACATAGAGAAACAATGAATGACCGGAGTATGCTTTAAAAGTTCTCTTATTTCCTAATACCTAGCTAACTCAGTAAGATGGCTTAGGGTTCTACATTAAAGCAGGTGGTTTCTGTCCATTGTTTCTCCAGAATTACGGAGAGAGTAGCAAGGCTCTGTGGATATAAGTGATGAAAATGAGTGGTAAGACAGCCCTGTCCTGTTACCAGGCGGAAAGCTGAAACTGTCTCTCGCAGTGGCTTGTCAGGTGCATGCTTGAGACATTCAATTTTCCAGAATTTTGTATTGTTCTATCTTGAAAATTGTGCGGGTATTTTGATATCATGATATGCTTTAGAAACAGTTTTATTTTCCAAATGGAAGTCGTGTTATTTGGATGTTGCAGCAATTTCGCACCCTTTTTAGCAAGAAAGTATGCTTACTCATATCCGTAAAGATAACAATGGCCTGGTATCTACTGTAAAACAATTTGTTTGTTTCTTGACCCTAAGGACAGCAAAAGTTCTTGGTATAGGAGTTAGTATCAGGTCATAGCGAGGATTCATAAGAACTAATATATTGGATTCCTGCTTGAGAGGTTGAGACAACCCGACTGTTTTTTAAAATTTGTGCTGAAGGATTAGAAACTGCCTAAGGCTACTTCTATACGAATAGACACTACCATCATTCACCATCGGAGCCTGTCCCAAAATTTCTGCTGAAGCATAGGTGGCAAATAGCTTTGAAAATACCCCAACATCCACACTAGGATCGCAGTTAAATTGGGAACCATCCGTGTAAATGTCCAGCCATTCATCTTCTGGATATCTGGTTCCGATAGTTTACAGGGAAAGACACATGACTACTTCTGGTGTAGTATTTTTCTTAAATGAAGTTTTAGTAATATGAAGTTTTATTTCGAAATTGGTTATTTCCAAATGATTTCTCAGTAATTTTTGTACATTACTGCAAAACTAAAAACAATTTTTAATGTCCTGATGCTTTGAATGAATAAAATTTGGGTTTGAATATATCTTAGTTTGTTTTCATAATTTCCCAGAATGGATCTTCCATTCTCAAAAGTGTTTTTCAAAGAATATTAGAGCTTTCTCTTGTTTGGATGGATGTATTTTAGGTCAGAAATAACATTGTTTCTATTTTTGTGCACTTTACTAAGCTCGTAAATAGTCGAAGTTCCTGGTCGCACAAGGTCTTTTATTTTATTAACATACTTTCAGAAGCTGCAACAAGAGGCTAGCAGCAATACGTCACTAAAGGTAAAAAAGGTATATGTGGATATTTGTCACTATAATGTAGCAAGTTGAAAGGTGAAAGACAATGCATGAAAGGACCAATATAAAATGAAACGACTTACGTAATTGTGAATATAAGCAATTGGGAGCGATCAAGTAGCCACAGTGATTAAATATGGGATGAATGATATTCAGACTGGTCTCTAGAAAGATAGAGTGTCACTAATTCAGGCCACACTGTGATGACGATGATTTTAAGGGGCCCGGAATAACTGAAAGTTTTCACTTCTGGAATTGTCAAGGGCTCGCACTCTTCCGGTCATCCCCTCTCAGCATTCCTTAGATCTATCTGCTCCCCCGAGATATTTCCAGTTTCCGCCTCTTGCCAGTTTCTCCACCCCCAATAAAATTCAGTTTCACAACCTATGTCAGCAAGTCCACTCATTCCATGTTCAATAATTGTGGCTGCTTGACCTTTCCCAATTTTATATTCCCAGGTGTATAAGTCGTTCCATTTGATACTGGCTGGAGCTTTTACGCGTTGTCTTTCACCTTTCAAATTGTCACGCTATGGTGACAGTATCGATAGAAGATCGAGCACAGCCCCACCTACTGCATGTCAAATGTTTGAATAGATTTAATAGTTTTTGTATTTTAATTATTAATAATTAATAACCAATAATTCAATTTATTAATTTGTATAATTGAACGATTTTAGAGGCACGTTCTATAATTGATTCAATATGACTTCCAACTGATCTTATTGTCAAATGTCGCATCTAGAAGGGCACACAAATTTATCTTTATTTGCAATATTTGGAATATTCTGGTATTTCAACTCTAGACGAAAATGCTTATGCGTCCGAGAGAGAGAGACAGTGCAGCTGTTTTTTTCTAAATTAACAGTCATTGTTTTCTTTGCACCAGCCAACAAAGCCTCAAGGGCTTCATTTAGTCTCCTTTTAATAAGAACCTTTGCTTCTCGCTTAGATACTTGCATTCAGATTAATAGATCATCATCAAAAGGCAGTCATTTTATACCATCAGTTAACACTCTCTCTCTTTAGAGTTGTAATTAAATCATTTCTGTAAGTATTAAATATATTAAAGCTGCTCACTTCTCCTTGGGATATACGATTTTGTTGATTGTAAAAATTAGAATAGGAATATCCATATTTAAATATAAATATTTAAAAATACTTAAACCACATAAAAATTGTTAATAGCTATTCCCAAACTCAGAAGCGTCCCGATAAAGCTTCTCCATATAGTGTATACGAAGTTGTTTGTACCCTTAAAATCAATATACATATATGGCAGTCAAAATGTTTCAATCATTTGGGGTATCTTTAGTAGTCTGATTCTGAAATTTCATTTGACCATTTGTCGAACTACTTTTATGGAACCGGTCTGATCAGTAACTAAGATTATTACTTTCAAGATACAATTTAGCTTTTATTAGCAGTATTTGCATGTATTTCCTAGGATGCTGGTAAATGAGATAGCTTTATAATTATACAATTGTCCCGATCTTTATTTTTATTTATGACTGATATTATAATAGTTCCTTTTTCATTGCCATGTGAGAGCACGGATGTCTCTCAAATTCGATTCAAAACCTTTAAAAAAATTTCTCTGCTTCTTCACCTAAATGTTTTAAAAATTCTGCATGGACATTATCTTCGCCAATAGATTTTTTTCACCTTAAGTTATAGTAATGCAAGTTCTAACTCGTATATGCCAAAAGGGGCATTAAAGATTTCATCGGTATTTGCTTTTCTTATTTTCCTCTCTGTAACTAACAATTCTTTTCATTTAAAATTCACATGCTTCTAGTATATTTTCCCTTTCTTTGGGATTGAAAATAATTTTGTCCAAAATCATTTGCAATATTTTTTTCAGAAGTCAGGCATCTTCCTGAAGAAATTGAATTCTCCCTGCATGGAGACTTTATAAAATATATTGGAAATTAATTTAAAATATTTTAACCCGTCCTCTTTACAATTTATATTAGATATAAATTCATCAAATTATTTTCGCTTTGTATCTAGAATTTCTTTTTTTAACAACTCCACCTTGTTTTCTCTGCACTATTGTGTCAGCTGGACTTCTTGTGAGCTTAGCGTTCTTTTCTAAGATGGCCCAGCTTCTTTTGTTCTTTGGCAGTGTGGCCCTTTCGGCACTTAATGCTAAATACAAAAAAAAGTAATTATGGCTTTTGTTGTTTGCAAGCGTTTTAAGGGTTTATTTTATGATAAATGTCAAGTAAAATGTGTCTCTGTTATCATTAAGTTTATAATGAATATAATTTTGGTTGTATATTTATAGAACCCAATAACAATGCTAAATACCAAAAGTTGCAATTACGGTTTTTGTAATTTTGCAGACATTTTAAGGTTTTACTTGATACTAGACGCCAAGTAAAGTATTCCTCTGGTACCATTTAATTTTTATTGAAACTACTTTTGTTTAAATATTGATAGAACCTAAGGACAGCTCTAAGATGGCACATTTTTCCAAATCTCAAATTCTATGTTTGTTATAAGTTCGGCAGTTTGGCACTTAATGCTAAATATTAACGCTGCATTACGTGACTTTTGTAATTTTCTGTTATTTTAAGTTTTACTTGATACTAAAAGCCTATAAATGTATTTCTGGAACTTTTCTGGCACCATTTAGTTTTTAATGAAAGTACTTTGTATATTGATAGAACCTTAGATCAATTGTTTCGATAGTCTAGTTTTCCAAGTCTAAAATTCTGCGTTCGTTATTTCCATTTTATATTTTCTCTTTATCTTGGATAATAAATGAAACTATCAAATTTCTAAGTATACATACAGTAACCTATTAGAAGAAGTAACTAGTCCATGAAATTTGGTAGCATTCCATTTATCATTAAAGATTATAGAAAAATAATTTTGAGTACTGAAAATAGAGTATCTTCAGAAAGCTTTAAATTTATAGCATGACCTTTCTTTGAATTAAGCCGAATCGATCATATTTACTTAAGAACCGAAAACATTAGATTAGAGCAATCTGATTATCTTGGGAACAACAGATTTAAATCACCTATTCATAAACAAAAATGGTAAGCTGCTGTATTTTAACTCCAGCGTTGAAGAAATAATTTTGCATTAGTGTTTTAGCATAAGCACTAACTTCTTAAAAATATTAGCATGCAGTCCTAATACATTATAAAACAGCCTTAAAAATACAAAAAATTAACTTGAATGAAGAGAAAAAGTTTCTAGTAGATTAAAGACTTAATTAAATCCTTCGTCGAGTTATTTATTCAATATTTAAGTTTCCATTGTTTTTACTTAGAGGATATTAGTAACTTTATAACCCATTTTTATCAATTAATTTTTCAAAATTTGTTATGTTTTGCTTTGAAAATTTAAGCTGGATTTAGTAGCCTAAAACTCAGGTTCTCTGTTTTATGATAAATACTTTAAATCTCTTAAGAGCACTGGACTTGTACCTCCATAAAAGTATGCTTTAAATCGTAATTGCATGACTGAAATTGGGATCTAAAAATATAAAAATAAAGCAATGGTAAGGTCTCTGTATTACAACAATTGATGTAAAAAATGCACTGTCATTCAAAACATGAATTAATTTCTGTTAGTTTATTCTCATAAATTATTCACGAGTTTTTTAAATAAAAAATTATACCCAAGAATTTGAGTTTTGTGGTCGGATGGTTTTGTTATTAAATACAAATGTCGCCAAATTTGAATTAGGGATTTTTACTGAAACATTGTGATGATATTTTAAACGTAAGGGGTGTAACACAAAAAAATTAACAAAGTGCAATATTGCACATTAGAAATTTATAATACTGTCACCATAGTGTGACATGTTGAAAAGTCACGAACTATACGAAATGGAATGATTTACAGCTTTGTGAATTCGGATGGGTCAAGCAGCCACATAAATATGGGATGAGTGCAGCGTATAAATATAGAATGAGTGGACTTGTTGGCATCGGCCAGAGCATTGGATATGGAGCTGAATTTTTTCGGTGTTGAGGAACCGGCAAAGGATGAAATGGGGAATTTCTCGGGGAGCACCAGAGATCTGAAGAATACTGAGTGTGAATGACGGGGAAAAATGAGTTCCTGGACAAACCAAATTGAAACCTTAAAAGTCATCCCTGGCCCCGTAACATCATCCTCATCTCACTGTGTCCTTCATTATTGACACCCCAGCGCCAAATGCCTGAAACTCGTAGGTGAGTACCAATCTCTTGAACTTCCCATCTACACACATATTTGACCCCTCGTCATACCTTTCTATAACCATGATGCTACCTCCACACCAATACTAAGTATTACATGAATTGAATATTTATTCAGGAACTTTGTGCTTATATGATGAGTGTGAAACTCAAATTAGATTTGTATATGGCATCTTTATTCAATGTATAACAATGCATTCAGGCAGTTAATTAACGTTGCATTGGGACAACAGAAAGGGCTATAAGCAACGGTCCGAAATCAATCACAAAGGGAAAGATCTGAGAATAACTGCTCGTAACTTTGAACCACGGTCAGATGACGAGGTCAAGATCTGAACTGGCAACCCACTATCCAATTTTCCACACAGCATAAAGGTGAGGACATTTAAGGCTGCATCAGATTTAATGTGCACCAGCTCCCACGTCACGACTGTCTATGGTTGGACCTAGTTTCAAACTCGTAATCTTCCGTTTGCGATCCTTACCTCTTCGAACTTGGCTACTACATCCCTAGGTGCAGTAAGTGAATATTTTGCCTATGTAGAGGGTGGACACGTAATTGTAGAGTATCACATTTTCATTTCCCTTAAAAATGACGTGATCGGTTTTTATATGTAGATAACATGTTTACCGCTCTTCAACGTATTAGGTATGATGTACAGTCGAGGAAAAAAACGAACCACCCCTTTTATATCGAGCACTATTCATAGAAGAGAAAATTCAAAGATATCATTTGTGAGGTTCTCCGTCGAACACATGGAGGAACGTTGTCCCTCTCTATAAACGTGCTACGTCTAGAATGTGTAGTGTTTAATTGAGGTGAAACGTGTACCCATCTCCGTAGTGCAGCAGTGTACCACAAAGTGGTTCACAAATCCACCTTTTTAGTGCCACAATGAATTATGTGAAAATTGTACGGGATTTAGAGAAAAAGTTTTTATGTCCACTGTGAGCGCATGAAAGTGGTGGTGAAAGTGGAAAATTCAAGAAGCGGGTTAAACACCCGCTCCTTGAATTTAATTTTTATCATTCGCGTCCAATGCTACTAGCGTACTTGTAAATGATATTGTGTCTATTTACGAGTATTAATATTATATTTATTGAGCACGCAAACCGATATTAGTGAATGTATTTTTAATTACGCAAGTGAAAACTGTAACCATGATATAGAATGCGAGGATAGTTTAATTTGGCTGAAGAATTGAATATGCATTGGAAGGAACCATGATGTTGGAGAGTGGGTTGCCAGCTCAGGTCTTGACCTCGCCATCTGACCGTGGTTCAAAGTTACGAGCGGTTATTCTTAGATCTTTCCCTTCGTGATTGATTTCGGACCGTCGCTTATAGCCCTTTGTGTTGTCCCAGTGCGACGTTAATTAACTGCCTACCTATCTGCCTTACTGCACCTATTCGTTTGGCCAGCTTGCTCTACAGATTTGTCCCTAATATTGAATGTCTGGGACAAACATTTTTCATCCTCACCCGACAGAAAACTACAATTTCTCACTTAAAGCATACAGGCCGTAGAATCTCATCTTGTATTTATATAACCAATTGTCTGATTTTAAGTCGAACATTGTCTGACATTTAAATTCACGACAGAATAAAATGTGCATATTTCATGACGCTACATTTATGCGTTAGAAAGGTTTTACTACTTCAAACAAAGTTTCACCTCTGTTTCCACAGCAGTTTCGTGGCGTCAGTAAACAACTTTTTATCTTCGTCCGCTTAACGGGATCGTTTTTCTTTCTCTTCCGATTGCCCAGCTAGTGTCAGATTTTGACGTTTTGATTGGTCTTTTGCGTATATATATTTAATTATCTTTCACGTTCCTAACGAAACGACTTAATGACTTGAAAGTAGTTATACTGACCTTGAAACTCTAGACACAATAAGCTTTGCAAATTTCATGACAACAGAGAGCAGAGTTCGAGACTTTGCTACTTCAGACAGATTCTGTTATGAGATTTCCTAAATTAGCTTAAATTGCTTATGATGTTCTTTTACCAATTACTGACTGATTTTATAAATGTCTCCGGTTTTAATATTTTAGTTAGTATGTAAACTATTGAAAGAGAAATGAAGATTCGAAGATTAATACATAATGAAAAAATTGTGAATGAATTGTCTCGTCGAATGGTTTATAAATATTCGGCTATTTATCTTTGGCTTAAATTTTAATGCAGTTCCTCTTTGTTTTGTAAAGTTGCTCCTTGCGAAATTTAAGCATAATTGGAATTATAGCACATACTTTAATCTTACCCTCACATAAATCAGAATTATTTTTTCCTGCAGATGAAACTCAAGATAAATTACTAGCATGTGAATGGAAATAACGATTATCGTTATTTATGTTTTATAGTTAGAACAATGGGACGAATATTTTAAACAGACTTTGAATGCAACCCAATGTCTAGACATTTAGTTCATTAGCAGACAAGTTTTTTCAACCAGTGGGGTAAAAGTGCTTTGATTTCGAAACTGAAAGGTGAAGTTCTGTAATTTGACAATGCCCGAAAGACAAAATAAGAAGAATAGAGTACCAACAATTTAATGAATTCTGGGAAAACAAGGACACTTTATAACGTGGAACATATTTGGCAATGTCCTAATGGTTTGTTTTCTTAGCTATATACTCAATTTATACTTAATACAACTGAAATATATTACCTCTCCAGATCCCATAAAACAATTGCATAGATTAAAATGCTTGTTTTGTGTGCGTGTATGATTACTAAATTTAGAGAATTCTGTTAAAATGTTTTACGGAAAAAATAATGTTACAGAATGAGCTCGGTCGGAACAGGCTCCCTCTCCTTGTTGTAAATGTCCGTGAGTAAAATATGTATGTCCGATTCGAAGCCTAGTCAGTTTAACAGAATTATCTCTTTTTAAAATATTTTTTAATCCCTTTACTGATAATTGAATTAAATTAAATTTGTTTTGTATTTCCATATCTCACATATTCTGTCACGATGTATTTACAGCTTCTTTTAAAGCGGGATCAATGTCATCTATGGGTACATTCAAGTTAAGCTGCATAGTTGCTCCTTTGGCAGTAGGGTCTGCTCTCTCGTTTTGTCAGATGCCAACATGTCCAGGATCCCCAACAGAGTAATATTTTAAATTATCTTCTTTTAGAAAAAAAAGTCGTCTTATTGTATTCAATATCAGTGGATGGCTATTTATGTTAAAGTTTTCTAGAATATCTATGCAGCTTTTATAATCCGAGTATATTATCTATTTTTTATCATTAGATGTGACTATCGTTAAGGCTAAAATTATTGTGCATATTATCCATTTTTTAACATTAGATGTGACTATCGTTAAAGCTAAAATTATTGCGTATATTATCCATTTTTTATCATTAGATGTGGCTATCTTCGTTAAGGCTAAAATTATTGCGTATATTTCACTCATAAAAACAGAACAGCAACCATTCAGTATCCTGGCAATAGTTGCAGTCTAATACAGCCGCAGCACCAACATTATTTCCTATCTTAGATTCATCTGTATAAACTGCATTGTATGATGAAAAACTTCATATGTGAATATAAAAGGATTTTTGATAAATGTAGTCTAGTGCAAGTAACTGTCAGTTGGGGAAAATCATGAATAACAGTTATATTTCTATCACTCCAAGGTGGAAGTGCGTTCTCTATGTGAAATACTTCTAGATCGTCTATATTTAATGATGGTAAAATATCACGAACTCTAAAACCAAATGAAGGAATCAACGAAGATTTTAATGAATAGTGGCTTTTAGGATTAGTTATATTAAATAGTGGGTGTGAAGGATTAGTTTTTATTTTATAATAGTATTTAAAACAGAGAGAGAGTTTCTGACTTTTAAGTTTTAAATAAGGCTATCCAGTCATATAACGTATAAACTCAGTTATACAAACAGGCGATGTACCAAAGGTCTCAGTTGACATTCTGAGACCTTGATGATGAATCGTGTCCAGAGTTTGTAGAACAGACCTGGTAGCAGATCCATAAGCAATGCATCCATGATCTAGCTTCGAGCGGACAAGTGCCTTGTAGATTTTAAAAGTGAATATAAATCAGCTCCCCAAGTAGTATTTGATAACATTTTTAAAATATTTAATGCCTGACTGCATTTCCGTTTTAGTAAATGAATATGATGTCGAAAGGCTAGCCTTGAGTCAAAAGTGATGCCTAAAAATTTAGTACAGAATTTGACGCAAATGGCAGCTCCGTTTGTTAAAATTTCAGGGTCGGCTAATAAGTCTCGTCGTCGTGTAAAATGGAGACAGACTGGTTTTGGCGTAGAAAAGACGAATCGATTTTGATTTGCCAATTTACTTATAATTCTAATACCAGTTTGAAGCTGTCGCTCTATAAAAGGTAAGTTTATTCCAGAGCAAAATATCTGGAAATCGTCAGCAGATACAGTTCTATGTATATACGAAGGAAGTTGTCGAATAAAACCATTAGTTTTAACAATAAAAAGAATAATGCTTAAAACACTCCCCTAAGGTACGCCTTCCTCTTGAGGAAAGTCATTGGATAAAATATCATTGATGCGGACCTTAAAGGTCCTTGTATGTAAAAATTTTGAATAAAAATTGGGAGATTACCCCGTAAGTTCATTTCATATAAATCATGCATTATTCCATAGTCCTATGTTCTGTCGTATGCTTTCTCCATATCGAAACAATGTTTTTCGTCACGAAATCATCTCGAATTGAGGATTCGAGCAATAATGCGTTGTCTGCGGTGCTGCGGCCCAAACGAAATCCGTTTTGAAATTAGAAAGCCGATTTTCTGATTCTAAAATATAAATTAATCTGGCCTTAACCATCTTTTCCATTAGCTTGCAAATCAACTTATCAAACCAATTGGGCTGTAACTATTAGGATTCTTCGGGTCCCGGTTTCGGAATGGAAATGGTCATGGCCCTTCGCCCAGGCCGTCGGAAAGACTTGCTTTCTCCAAATTCTATTAAAAATAAATAAAATGTTATTTGACGACTTTTCGTTAAGATGTATTAACATGTCATAATGAATTCTGTCAAGGCCAGGTGAAGTAGGATGATACTTCTTTAGTGCAGCTTTGAGTTCAAATATGGTAAAATCTTGATTATAAAACTTCGGTGTAGATGACCGAGGGTCTAATGTCCTGAGTTTTTGTAATTTATAAAATCAGGATGGTAAGAATTTTCATGGCATACTCTGGAAAATGCTTTTCCCAGAGTACAGCAATCGTCTTTATGTCTGAGATGACTTGTCCATTTGATGAGAAGCATGACATTTGTGACTGGTGGAAGTTGCCAGAGATTTTCCGGACTTTGACCCAAATGTGCTTAGATGAAATGTGGCTATGAATAGAGTTGATATAATTTTGCCAAAAAATCCTCTGACTCTGTCTCCTATTCTTGTGTGCCTCCCCTTTAGTACGTTTAAATTCTACTCAGTTTGGTGTCGTCGGATATCTGTGGAATTTACTTCAGGCTTTCCTTTGTAATTTGAGAGCTTGGGTTGGTTGGTTGGTTGATTGATTTGGGTTTTGTGACGCAATTGAGAGCTTGGGAGCACGACTCATTCCACCATGGCTTCCAAAGCCTAGGCATCTTTCATGATGTCTGGGTATTGACATATCAGCCGCTTTCATGATGATGTCAGTAATCGCTGTACGGCATCGTCAATATTTAGTGTTTCGACCATATCGTCAGAAATATCAGCATCCGATTGGAATAGTGTCCAATCGGCTTTGTCTAAAATAAATCGCTGAGGTCGTTTAGGAAGTGATATGTCATTAAAATTACAATTCAAAATCACTGGAAAATGATCGCTGTCGTTATCAACTTTAAAATTCCACATGATGCTAAAACAGATGAACCTAACGATAGATAAGAACGTGTCGGCTGATGAAAGTACTTTTGACTTGAGTCGTTCAGGAGACAGAGACAGTGGTCGTTAATTAGTATTTCAATTTGTTGTCCTTTACGATTAAAATCGCTGCTTCCTCAGAGTGGGTTATGTCCCTTAAAATCACCAATGATAAAATAGAGTTGTAGGAGCTGAATAAGTAGGTTATTTAAATCTTGCTGACTGATGCAATCGTTCGGTAGAAGATAAATAGAAGACATAGTAATTAAAAGTTTGACTTGTGAATCTGGATAGCTACTGCTTGAATCCTGGTCTGTAATGGAATTATTGTAGATGGATAACTATTCAAAGACATAGTAGCAACGCCACCAGAGGCACGAGTGCCACTGATGTTGTCATTTCGAATTATATTAGTTTTTTATTTTAAAAGAGTGCAAGGGATTAAGTAAGTCTATTGTAAGGCGAGACTCATAGGGCTGTAAGTATTAATTAAATCTTTTAAGTCGTTAATATGTGCTCGAGCACCGTGACAATTCCACGTTATAACGTTTATGATCATTTTTAGTGACCAGTTTTGGTGATGGAGTCTAGTGCCCTTTTTAGAAAACGATACTCTGGGGTCTATTTCTTTTTCCTCCGTATCGAACTTCATATCCTATTCGGAAAGGTGGAAGGCCAATACGTTATCTGTTTTCTTTGATATATCATCAGTTTTCCGGGATTTGACTGGTCTATTCTTCTGATAGTCCTTTCCTTTATTTTGTTTTACAGAATTTTAATTTGGTCGAGAAATTGTGGTTGTTGATTTAATATTTTGTGGTAGTTTGTTGGAGGGTTTATCATTTGATTTGTTATTATTTGATTCTGGCTTTGTGCTATGGGATTGAGGTTCTGTATTGACTGGGTAGACATGTAGAGTTGAATTTAGTTGAGTTTCTGCATTTATTTTGGTTGATATATGAGGTTGTGTCTTTTGGGTAGCTATTATAGGAGTGGTTTTAATTACAGAAGCACATGAAGTGTTAATTCGTGGTGACCGAGATTCTACTATTTTATGGGATTCCGGGAAGGAAAGGTTTTGAGTTTATTGTTTGCATTTCTTTTTATTTTATCCATCTTAGGCAGATAATAAAGTACTGTGGCATGATTTCCTGGCAATTGAAAGAATGTTCAGGTTCAGTGCAAGTTGAACTGCCATCTCCAGCTTGTTCAGATGGGGACAGATGCACGACACGAGGTTCTTGTGTCCCAAACCGCTGGCATTTGAAACACGGAACGGGATTCGGGATGATAGCACGAACCTCACAACACAGGTACCCAATTTGTACTTTCGTTGGCATAACTGGGGAGTCATAGGTTAAATTCACATTTTTTGATGGTATGTAACTGTCATTGTTTTAAAGCATTATCCTTTTAGGGGCGATTACTTTTTGGGCTCTCATTTCGAAAACGAATTCTTCTGAAATCACTTCAGAACATATAACGCATCTTGTACAATTTAATGACTTGTGCAGGAAACTGTAATCTCTACTCTACCAAAAATTTTTGTTTAATAAGTTTTCAGACTGTATAAAAGAATTTGATTCAATCAAAAGGTCTCCAGATTTCAATATTTTAATATTTTTAACTTTACCAGGAGAATGTTTTATATATTTTTCAATTAAAAAGGGGGCATTTTTGCTAATTTGCCAGAATCGTTATGGATAATTAGATATTTAGGAATTGATTTTTCAGGTTAATTAGCTTTCAAAGCTTTCTCAATATTTTGACTTTTCATTTAAAACTCGCTTATTATTTTCGATCTTGACGGGTTAAGGCCTCCGTCTGGCAACAGATTTAAAGATGATATGAGAATGGAATAATTCTTCATTGGGGTGCGTCCCCGATCCCCATGGAGCCCAACCAGGGGAGGCAGCATCCGGCAGTTGTCCAGCAACAGATCTCGGAGCTGCTTCAGAGGTCGCACCAAAATATACTGTTACAGCAGCATGGGGATCCGCCAGTTCGCCCAGGGCATCTCTAACTGCAGCCACTAACCCAGAAATTGCTAACACAATTAAGTCCAGCACAACAGGGGGCCTAAGCACGCAGATGTGGTGAACCCCACAGATGTTAGGTGAGCCGATTGACCAGAGCGGGCTTACTCCAGTCACCCGTCTACGTTGAAGCAAGGATCAAAGGTACCACAGGACCCCACACACGGCAAATATGCGAGTCAGTAAAACGTACCGACATATTTATAAGGAAACATAAGAACTGAGAAAAGGGAAATAAAAATGAAATAAATGATAATCTAATAAGCAAAATATTTTTAAAGCCATTATTGAATAAATATAAAAAGTATCAATTTTTATATCGAAATATTTTCATGGCACAATTTCGAAATGCAAATCTTGAAAAATTGGAAAAAGTGGGTGTGGTGCTAGAGTAATGGGATAGGAAGGAGGGAAAGATCGCTTTTCTACCCCACTTGGTTCTTCCTACTAGGAACAGTGTGAAGTTTGGATTAAAAATCGTTTAAGGAAGTTAGGACAGTACTCCATTTGTTTTACTTATATTAGTATTTCAATGACTCATTTTGGTAAGCACAAATCATTTTTCAAATTAAATACAAGATTTTGATAGTTCATTTTTAAAATGGTCAGTGTGATTTTGTACAATCGTTTATCTTCTTAATTATCGTTCATAATATTCATATTTTGATAGAAAATAGATTGTAAAGTGTTTATATTACAAAAAAATGACAGATACTTTCTATTTAAATAATTAATACGTAAACACAAGCACATAAAGACTACACTTATGTTTCGTTATCTTTAGGAGTATTATTTTATTGCACATCATTAAAACATTGTTATTTTATGAGTTTGCTAAAAATGATTAAATAATGAAAGTATGTTTTCTTGACCGGTGGTATTCAATAGGCTCATTACCTTATGAGAAAAACTCTTACTACTGTGCTTCAAAAAAAGTTTTTTTAAACTGAATGTTGAACTCCCCGTCAATCCTTGTTTTGATATTTATTGAAAGTTGTACATGTAGGCAAGTAATTGGTTGTTATTTTAATAGATGTTGTAAAGGTTTTAATTCAATTTAAAATCAGTTTTAGAATTCAGTCATAGAGAAGAGAAGATATATAAAATGACTGTAAATTTCCTTATCAAATGAGTATCATATGCACATCAGTCTCTAACGTTTTGATCTAATTTTAATATTCTTATAGTGCTCAAGTTTCCATTGAATTTAAGAAAATAACTTCTTTGGGGACAAAGATTTTATGTCACATAAAAGATGCACAAACTTTCTTTGTGAGTATTGACAGACAGTTTCATCGGTTATTTTTGCATATGATTTTAAAGATGCTTGAAAATCATCTTTATAAATTAGAAGAATTTGGAGATCATGGTTCAACCTAAAATATTGAATGTTTATATACAATCACAAAACGTTGTAAAAATAAATTATTTGAGCAGTTCGAATAATTTTTGGTTACTAAAATACATGGTCACATTCTACCATTATGTTAAGGTCATGAAAAGTAGATGCTTCTTTTCCGTTAAAATAACGCCCTCAAGTCAACATCTTATTTAGGTGTGTAAGGGCATCACGACCCGGAGATACACACGTGATCTTTCCTCCCTTTCATTTTTACCCTAGTTTACCCTTCTGCTTTTTCTTCCTCCCTCATTGTGTTGTCTGTCTTGTATTTAGGTAGCTGGACGAAATATGGCCCTTGTGCCATAAGACCCGAAACCACCCAACATTAAAATAACATCAATGTGGCAATTTTGATGCTTAATAAACTTAGAAATTTAAAATTTTCTGATCCTTCAACATGCTCTTGTGCAAATGAGGTAATAATCAAGCAATTGGAAAATTGGCAACTTGTAAAGTAAAATATTTAAAATTAGTGGAAAATTTCCTTCTCTATGTGGCCCATGAGTAGAACCAATCCTAAAAATTTCTGCATTTCTGAAGCAGTCGTGGGCCCAATCCGATGAGTGCTTTCTCTTTGGAGAGTTTGCACGTATGCTCAAAATTTGTACTGCATACTTAGTTTCTTCAACTAAAATTTGTAAAACTTCCGAATTGAACATCAGGGGGGAAATCAAGCTCTTGTTTCAGTTTTAACGGTTGGACGTTTGAGTAAAGCCCAACATTTCCACTGAAGTCATAAACAGTTACTTCATCTGATGGTTTGGGAAATTTCCAATTTATATTTGACAGTTCTGTAGATGAGCTATCAACTACAAAATTATCTTGTTCAGACACAAGATACGTTTCAGTATGCTCAATTTCGCCATTCTGAATAGCTATCAGAAAAATTTTCTTCGTCGAATTCCTTCGACCTCTTTTTTCCATTAACGGATAAACGGATTTGAATAGGAACAAATTATCGCGTAATACACTGGTGGAAAAACTTAAGGATGGATGTTATTTTCAACGATTACTACACTACAGTTAGAAATAGGACCGCAGCAGAGTGTGGAAATTTGCATGAATGCGGGATGTAATCTGTTCTGTGAAACTTGCGCAAATTTTGTATTTCCGCACGTGTCAGTCACGTGACAGCGAAGATAAGAGATTTCAGGCAATCGGCGCGTGCAGTTCTCGATGGATGTGAAAATCGAAGGAGGAGTAAAGTTAGAATATTGAAATTGTGGACGTGTCTTCCAGGCATCATTTAGATGATTTCACTCGTGGAAGAATAATCGGAAAGCTGGAAGAAGGGCTCCAAATTACAGATGTGGCCCGTGAATTTAACATCGCGCTCAGTATCGTTTCTAGGCTATGGGCAGCATTTCAAACGAGTGGAATGTGCAGCAGGCGCATGGGGGAGGTCGTCCTAGCAGTACGACGCCCCAAGAAGATCGGTATATTGTTATTTCAACGAAAAGGAACCGGCGCAGCACAGCTGGTCAAGTGGCAAGTCAGTTACACGCAGCCATAGGAACTCAAATATCCCGGAAAACTGTTGCAAGACATTTGCGAAAGAGTGGACTATACGCCCGAAGACCTGTTCTGTGTGTCCCACTCTTGAGACGTCGCTGTAGCGCCCGTTTGCAATGGTGCCGTCTGCATAGCAATTGGACTGATGACGACTGGTCTATCATGCTCTTCTCAGATGAGAGTAGATTCAGTCTATCGTCTGATCGTAGACGTAAACTGATTTGGCGCGAGATTGGCAGTGCTTACTGTCGCGAAAATATTATGGAAAGAGATCGATATGCGACTTGCAGTATCATGGTGTGGGCAGGCATCATGGTCAATGGCCGCACGGACCTCTATCACGGAATCATTATAGGATGTGTAATATTTTTCCCCTTGCTTTCTTTATCTTACTATATATTCTAAGCTATTTACATCGTGGCAAGCTTTAGTCAAAAGCATATATTTTTTATTTATTCGAACAATGGCACATTTCAGCATTAATTAGATATTTTTGTGTGTTGAAGAATAACATTCTCTAAGTATTCGTTTTTAAAATTCTTAAATCCTATTCTGCCGTATTAGTCAGTACCTCCAAGTCTGGTCTTTATGATTCTCAAAATGTTGTGTATTTAGTATCCAATACTTATTCACATCGTCTGTGTATACGATTAACAACAAACTGTGTAAAATAAAAGGACCACACAAATATTCCACCGTACTTATCAAAGAGTCAGTACCTCCAGGTTTGATTTTCAGGGTTAACATTCTTAAAATACTGCATATATAAGAATAATCTATTACTCATATTTGGCGTATCGAATACTTATATACGCCACACAAGTTTCATCTCCATGGCTAGTGAGTCTTAAAATGTGGTGTAGTTAAGTATAAAATAATTAACAACCCAGATAATTCCTTGATCACTCAACCAACTGATGACTAGAATAATCTGAACATTTTCTAGCTTAGGCATCATATACATGACATTTTAGCAACCAAGACAAAACTACAGATACTGTCTTATCTAGCATGGTAATGTTCTGTTGATTGTATAATGTAATGTTCGCAATGTTTAAAAGCGCAGTGCCTTTAAATACTCACATACCCCTCTCCCTTAAATTTGGAATGTCGATAACTCATAAAAAACGTAAACATTCTTAAGTTTTAAGACTATTATTGTAGCTCAGATAAGAAGGCAGTCAGTCGACTTCAAGTCGGTCGATTTTTGAAAAGGCGTGAAATCTTGTTAGGAGAAGGCTGCCATACACAAGCTGATTTTCGCCGTAGCTGATTTCCCCTGACAACTCACTCTCATTGCTGTCGTTTTCGGCACCGAACTATAAACAGACCCATAATCCCAGCTAAAGACGCCAATAGTGGAAGCAATTTGTTTCCACTGCTACCAGTTCCACAATTTAATTAATGCACTCGTTCAAAATCACATGATTCGACAGCCAACGATTTTATGCCAATTTGTCAACAGTATGAAATAGTTGCTCCATTTTCTATGCGTTGAACAATCGGTGCATCTCAAAGATTATAAAGCATAACTCTGTTTGAATGCGTAATATTATCTACTCCCGTGAACAAAAAGGTGAAACTTAGACAAATAATTCAATTTACTGAAGGTTATACCCAGAAAAAACTGAAAAATATAAGGAACATGATCTCAAAGAAATTTAAACATTAACTGAAAAAATAACCAACGTTTTCAACAACATTCGATGGTATTAGGAAGCAGCAAGAGCCGGGGTAGATTTAGCGTAATCCATCCAGGGTGCACCACGAGAAGGTTTACTATATTACACCCCTTTATTTTGCACACTTATTTTATTGCAATATTATTGACTGTATTTCATGTAATAGTAGACAACCTATGACGGCTCAACAATTAGACGCATGCTCTGCATTTAATAGTTTTAGTAGTAAAGTACAGAAGTTTTGGGAAGTCAGTTTGTAAATGACGTAACGTCAATTGCATGGTATTTGTTTCTTTCATAGCATTCGATTGTTATTGAAACCTGAAAGTGAAACCTTGAATAAACTTAACAGTTAAATCGATAGTTCCAAAATCAACAAAATATCATTTCAAATAATCTCCTTTAAAATCACTGACACTGATGACTAGGAAATACTACCTTTACAAACGAATCTCCCAAACCCGTTCATTCCACGGAATAAACTTAATTGAACTGCTGAATAGAAATCCACCATTACTATTAACAGCTTACTAGAATTCTTACTCATTTCTAGAAAATCTCAAAGATGTCTTCCCTCCCAAATAAACGATTTTAATATCGTTATTCCCGAAATAACGAACACCAATCCACCTATTATGAGAAGACTTCACAGCAATCGCAACGATATGTGTAATATCGCCCTAGGACATACCGTTCACTGGTGCATAAAGCATCCAAACAGCGCTATCGTTATATTTCTAACTTTCCTTCTCCTGTTTGAGAGTGGATATTTTTTACCATTTAATTGGATCGCATATAAACTTTTCGCCCTTGTTACCCAAAGTTTATTTCCTCGGCGCCTTGTTATAGTCGTCTCTATATTTGACAATATGCTTACACATTTCATTCCAGTTTCTCAGAATCATGTAGCAATGTTTTCGCTTTTGAGATACCACATCGATTGAGTTCTCTCTCTCTCTTCTGAAGGCATTGTGTTGGGAAAGAGTTATCTGTTGAGAAAATCTCGGTATCGTATATCACAGAGTGTTTTCTTCTGGGTGAGTTAACACAACTTCCACTCTGTTTCCCCAATGTTTAGAAGTGTATTTCCTCTAGTTTGGGAAATAACTTTCATCGTGTTTATCTTCTAAGTATTCGGTCAGTTAGGATTTATATGTTTAAAATACCTTCAAACAGCATATGTACTATTTTATTATGAGTAATAATGTTCATTGTTTGCATGGCAAATTTTGAACTGGGAATCGAAATTATAAGCCACATTTACTTATACAACACAAATTATATACAAATATTTATATCACGATTACATACTCATCACCTGTTAAATGATTTAAATTGTGATGAACATTATCCACAAATAGCGATAGATTACTTTCTGTTAAATATTCGGTCACAGATTTATAAATTTCCAAACAGCATATTCAGATTTTATCTATCGTAAAACTGTTCATCTGTTTGATTGTAAAATGTTAAATTGGGAATTACAATTATAAAACCCATCAACTGTATGCAGCACTAAGTGTAAGCTACTATTTACATAACCATAGCAGGGGTATCATCAGCTGAATGGATCTTAATTGTGATTAATATTACCGCCCAAAAAATGGTTATACATACTCACTGTTAAATTATATTAACATTCTAGAATACGTTTGCACCAAGAAAAATATATTGTAATACAAAAGTATGATTAGATTGGTTTATAAAATCGAGATTCAGATTGCTTTAGAATAATTAAAATATAAGCATTCTATCCATTTCTTTAACTGCTCTTTTGGTATTTCATTCTCCAATTTTTCAATCTCAGACAAATCTCAACAAGTTTCATTAAAAGTCGTTTTATGAGTGACAGATGACATTTTCGCCAAGTTGGAGAACTTTCTTTGCAACAACTTATTTTCTAAGCCGCTTACTTCTTTCTTTTTCCCAGTGATTGTATTTCGTGTACAAAGAAGTTTAACTGATTGAGCTCAATATTGCTCACAATTGTTTTCAAAGAAGAAAGAAAATACTTTCTTCAATTGTTAAGAGTCAACTTCAGATTTAGAATGTTGACTGGAATGCTTTTCAGGTTTGAAAGAATTAGGCTAGACGGTAACAGTAAAGCTCTACCTACATGAAAAATTTCCAAATTCAACTAACCAAAAAAGGCTTTCATCTTCAGTAAATGATATACAAGGGTTTGATGACAAGACATCTTACATATGGACGGGTTAAAGTTACAGTAATGTAAGTCACTTTAAAAAAAGGCACAGAAACCAGATCTAGATAAGTCAATCTGTTAACAGAAAACGTGAAGTAAGTCAGAGCTTCATTCAACTGTCAACAGATGGCAGTATAAGTTATAACGGTAAAGGAAACACCTGCTTTGTTTATCCGTAAAGAGGTGTAACTTAGACTTACACCACTGTGTTTGTAAATGCTGCTGGAATGCCGACTGACTCCGTACCCCTGCATAGGATTTCTATACAAAACAATGGATTCTGAAGAAATAATTTAAGATCCATTAGACGCAGAGAAAAAAAATGTTAATTCAGTTTCTGAAGCCGTCTATCGCCGAACCTTTAATAATGAGATCAACTTGCATTTCCATAGTCTACTGAAAGATACCTGTGGTAAATGTGATGTCCATGTTATAAAAATTAAAGCGTGTGAAAATGAGGAGATAATTCGACAACTAAACATGGAAAAAGAACTCCATCTTAGAAAAGCAGAAAAAGCACGACAAGCGAGAAATGAGGATGCAGTGAAGGCGCATGAAGATGATTCTGTCTATGCTGCGACATTTGGCCTAGAAAAACTCTTCCTTTCCCAATATTGACTACATCTGTTGCATACTACAAGCGTAACATGTACACTTACAATTTGGAATGCCATGAACTTGGAACAGGTGCTGGGTTTATGTACTGCTGGGATGAGCACATTGCTTCTTCCAGTCAAGAGGTTGGTTCCTGCATTATCAAATATCTTAAATCAAGAGCTACATCACCAAAGCACATTATCATGTACAGTGATGAGTGTACAGGTCAAAATCGCAATCTGAAGTTACCATTGTACTTAATGAAGTTCATACAGAGTAATATCAACTGTGCGGAAATCATTGATCATATGTTTATGGTAAGTGGCCACTCTTACCTTCCAAACGACACAGATTTTGTATCGATTGAATTATACGCAAAGAATAGACTGATTTATACTCCTGATGACTGGTACAGTATTATTCTGAAATGCAGGATAAAAAATAGATTCATGTTGACCAAAATGGGACGTGACGACTTCAAATCTGTTGCTAACTTGGAACACTGTATCACACGTAGAAAGAAAGACGAGAATAATAGCCCTGTTACTGGTTGAAGATCCAATGGATTAGGATTTTAAAAGATCGTCCTTACACTCTTCTGTATAAAGAAACACTGAATGACATGCCATTTTCTGTGCTTAATCTACGACCAGCAGGGCTGGTAGACCAACATCTCTAGAAAACGTTCATCAAGATGTGCTGTATCACGAGGAAAATCGGTTACAGAAGCGAAGAAGGACATGATGGACCTTCTGGTACACATTCCACCAGTGAAACATAATTTTTTCCTTTCCATTCGAACGACTCTTGAATGTGAGGAGACACCACCTGAAGATCTTGATCCACTGGAATTTGTGAAAGCTGTGGATCCAAAGTCAAGAAAATAATGAATGAAGTATTTATTCAGTCTTTGATTTTTGTCCATTTGTAATAACAATTACTGTGTTATTTTTTAGAATAAAACCTTTCTGAGGTTCTCATTAAGGTTCTTATTGAGGTGTGTCATTGACTTTGTTAATAAACAGTGGCGTAAGTCATCTTCGTCAGCAGTAAAATTGTAACCATTGTACAAATTCAATTCAATTCAATCCTCTATGTTAAATTTGGATCCAGGTGCCACCCCTAAAATGATAAGATTGCAACATTTTGTTCCCGAATTTATTACAGAACCTTTTGCGTTATGTTAATTTCTGGAAAACAAAGAAAATGTGACTTACACCACTGTAACTTTAACCCGTCCATACATCTTGTATTTGTATATATGAATACATTTGAATAAAGGAACTTTTTGGGTTCCAACTCTTTTAAAATATTTGTATTTTAAAAGGTTTTAACTGTTGCAAACCTTGAAACGTCAGAGTTGAATATTTTAGAATATTCTGAGCACTAGATCTTAATTTAAGATACTCTTATTCCGGGATCACTGATAAGCCAGCTTTCAAATTATGTATTCAAAACGAAGAAATAAAAATTGTATTATTATTCAATACATATAGCCAATGTTATTCAATCTGCCTTATGATAGTGAAAAACAGTTCAGGTTGTTTATAATTCGTATTATGTCTTACAGTTTTTCATCGGGAAAAAATCTAACTTAAAACCAGCTTAGCTAATTATACCTATAATTTTTAATTTCTCAATCAATTTTGACTTATATTCCAATTACAAACAATGCCTGAATGTAAATATGTCTGTCTGTTGTTCTAATCTGAACTCTCCTTACAAATGCTGGTTCTTCGTTCCTTGTGTGATAAGTATAACATTTCTTTTTTTTTTATAACTGTAATGCAACAATTTCAAGATTTGAAACGTCAGAGTTTAATATGTAAAAGTTAAATGTAAAACTTATTTCCTATAATTGCGTTTATCATGTGCACAAATATACAATAGATATTAAGGATATTTCCTTACCTGATTGAGTTTAAAAGTTTAAATCTTCATCTACAAGATAAGGATTAATTTATAGAAAGAGTATGCACATTTTATCATTAACCTTAGACATAATGAAAACCAATTTTGTTATTGATCTAAAGTATATGCTTAGTTTATCTAAAACTAAATGTCACAGTTAACACATGAAACTTAACAAAAGAACCAAACAACCTGAGACCTATTACACCAATCTGTCTCCTGCCAGTAATAGGAAAACTCTAGAAAACTTCATTCAAAGCAGACTCCAAGACGAAAATTTCAAACATAAAATTATTGATCCAAATCCTTTGTTTTCCAGATTGTATATCGTTCCACACAAAATTATCTACATCATTATAAGACGAATTACACAAAACAGAAATGGAAATACTAAATATACAATGCTAATTTCAGTTGGTATTGAAGGTTCATTTGACTCGATTTGGTGGCCGTAAGTTGACGGCAGTACACTAGGTGGGAAACCACCGAATCTTATCAAGAATTTTGGCAGTTTCATTCAGGACAGATTTTTTATCTCAATTTCAAGAGACTAAAATTCAAAGACAGCTAAACAGAGGCAGCTCGCAAGGATTCATATTAACCTCTATACTATGGAAAAATACGCAGAAAATTAAATACTCATCCACGACTGGGCACAAATTGATAGATTTGAGAATGATTTCGCTCTCATGTCGAGAATATCAAGACGAAACATGGAGGGAAAAGCACAAAATGCACTTAACACTTTCTTTAATTGGACCGAATTAGAAAAGGTTAAAATTTCGTATACTAAAATCAAAGGTCTTCCTCATGTCCAGAAGGAAGAAAAAACTAAATAGACTGCCTATAGTTAAAATCAACAATGCTACAATTCCTGTTGTAAGAGGTAAAATTTCTCAGGGTCATCCTATACGAGCATTTATCATGGGGACTCCGTGTCAAATATCTAGTAACAAAATTATGAAGGGAACCAACAACCTATTCAGACCTAAATCCGAACACTGGGATACTTCCTCACATTTTATTAAAATTTAGTATACTCTCTTTGTTTTAGCAGGCCTCACGCCGTCATTTAACCCTAAACAAGAAGCAACTATACTTAAGGTATAGAGATTACGCAGACACGAAAATGGGTTAAAACTGGTGCCTGAGTTAGAAATATCAGGAATCCCAAACAAATGGATTGTAGATCCAACAATACAGAGTAGAATTGCGTTTAACCAAAACCAGCATGATACAAATGCTTTTCACGAATATACCGACAGTTCTAAAATCACCACCGGCGGTGTTAGTTCTCTCATTGTATACAAATCTGGAATTCCAACTGACAGTTGGGGGGTCATGAATTCTTTATGCTAATAATTCAGTCTTCCAAGTCAAAATGCTTTCAATTTATAAAGCCATTAAATGGGCTATAAGACGTAAAAATGTTTTAATACTGTCTGACATTCCCCAGAGGAGACCCATCACCTATCCTTGTGAGGATTTACCAGTTTAGTGGACTCCCTTAGGTTGATTGGTTGCTTTTGGGTTTTTATGGCGCAAGGGCCATATGTGTCTGTGCTGGACTCACTTGGAAGTTGATCAGTTTCTTATTCGCACAGAATCGCTGCTGTGTTTTCTTGTTGGTCATCTGATGGTTATGTGAGAACTGTTTATGTTGTTTTCATAAAGTCCCGACAGCGGATTGCAAGGAGATCGATAATTTAGCATATATTCTCTCTGCACTTCATTTGTTTTGAGTGCTAGATTCAGCCATCCTAGTAGTGAGCAGCGCAGATGGAGATTGAGTAAGCAGTGCAGGTGGAGGTGGAGTAAGCAGCGCAGGTGGAGGTGGAGTAAACAGCGCTGGTGGAGGTGGAGTAAGCAGCGCAGGTGGAGGTGGAGTAAGCAGCGCAGGTGGAGTGAGCTTGTGAGGAGACACTCTAAGACATAGTGTATTGGTGTTACCTCTAACCCACAGGATCATTGGTTTGTTTGAGATAATCCGAATTTTTGGGATGGGCATGGTCATTACATACCGCAATAGACATCTACCTTTGATTCGGGTATAAATGGAAATGTTTGGGAAGAGATCGCATGCTGAGCGGCTTGTGTCATCTATGTTCCATTCTACCTGTCACAGTTGAAGAATGTGACCTAAAGCTGTCTTTTGGAATGTGAGACTGGGATGAATATTTAGTTGTCCACTGCAGCATTTTTGATTGTAGCCGCTTCCCTGACAAGACTCAGCATTTTCGTTCCACTCGTGTCCAACGTGAGAGAAGCATGTTTAAAAGCCCTTAACAATTTTGCTAGCAGCAACACTACGATGAACGAAATTGAAAATGACCTGAATAACACACATTACCTTATCCAAATATACATCAACTGGTTTAAAGCACACAATTACATCACTGGAAATGAAGCAGCTGACCAACTGGTCAAATTAGTAACAAAAGACACTTACCTCTCTAAACACTTCTCAAATGGCCAGAGACACTTCGTTAAAACCCTCAATATGCTAATTGCCAAAGAATGGCAAACAGAATGGGAAAACTCAGATAAAAGACACGTTTTCCGACTCTTTAAAAATGAAATAACAGTATTAACAGTTGTCACCTGAGATTAAACCAGTTCTACACCAACCATGAGTCCTCTTATCTTAATGGATTTAACATTAAATCAAGTCCTAATTGCGTTTAGGATGAAATTGGCTCAACAATTCATAATGTAACTAGTTGTCCCCTCACTTCTAATGGGCATTTAAAAACCAAGAGTGATGGTAATCTCAACCGTGGTGTGCAAAGATTCAAAAAATCGAGAAACAACAGAGCCAAGTACTAAAATCTTTAAATTAATTTCGCTGCAATTTGATGATATCTGTGAAACCTAGTAGAAATTGTCTTCGTCGTAATGTAATCAATTTTACATATCATTTCTTTAACCTTCTCTCCCAGGAAAGTTACCATACTCACAATTCAGTCTTATTAAACCTCGAACTATCTAAACCTGCATATGATTTTATCTATATCATTCAATAGACTAATTAAAGTATTGTCCTTTTTTCAAAAGTAAACAATAATCATTAATCAATAGTGTTGTCCTGTCCAATGGATTATTTTCGGAGATAAAAATCCTCAAACGGACTCTTGTTCTGATTAGGTCACTCTAGGAAATGTCGAAATCAGCCTACGGCGTCAGCGCGATAACTTGAATCACCAAAATGAATTGTCACATTCGTAAAAAAGATGAAAAATCAAAATATTTAATTATAAATTAAAATGATTATTGTTCCTAATATAGTTGAGCAATTCATAATAATAATGTTTGTCTTTTAATGTTGGTTCAGGACTACAATTAGTATTAATTGGAAGGCTTTTTTACTTTTTAGTTTTTCTTTGTTATTGTGTGCAATTTTGTTGGAATTACCTCCATGATACCATTACACTTTCCATAGATGTTTACAATGTAAGGGAATTTATTTCTAACGGCAAATGTTTCTAAGGGTATATTTTTAGAGAAGTTAATTTGTTCGATTTTTACCAGTCTGTTTATAGAAAAAATATGATCAAGTGGCATTCATACGTTGTTTTATACCGTTGATAAATGCTGTCCGCATTGGTACAGTTTAATTAAAAATTCAAAAAAAACCCTTACCATTCCAAACAAAAATGCTCGTGTGACACTTATTTTGGAACAGACAGAGTATTCAATGAGAAAATTAATTAATGTGCCATACTTATTTACAAAATAACTATATTAATTAAATTACAAAAATAATTGTAAATGAATTTGTACTAATATTTATTCAATTAATTAACTTTAATAATTATCAATGAATAACAATATTCACTGTTAAAGGTTCATTCAATTAAGTTAATGTTTACTCGTATCATATATCAGTTATGTAAAAGAGAGATAAGTTATTTCTACAAAAATGGTCCTTAAATTACTTATTTACAACTTACAATGAATTTATATCTTAATTTGATTCCGTGTACGCTTATACAATGTTGGAAATGTTGAATATGCTATTTACTGATGTTAAAACACCGGCAGTAGTCTTCCATTTTCACGTACGAAAATATATCAGTGCTATATCACAAAATCCTTTTGAAACTGTCACTTTTAAAATGAAGCTACTTCGAATCATAGCCCGCAGAAACATCTCAATTCTTTAAACTAAAAAAAACCACAACTTTTCAACATACGAGCTTCAATATTCCATTTTAAACTTTATCAAAGGAAGCCACCACTACTCTTTCGCAGAAATTTAATTTTGATTCCACAAATAGAATTTAAAAAGTATAACATTTGCGGAAGGAAACAGCAACAATCTTTCCCTTTAAAGTTATTAAAAATCCCTTTTTTCCTCCCCTGCTGTTAGTTCCATCTCTCTGTCCGGTGTTTTGTGCGGTCATCAATAAGAAGGCGAAATTAGCTGCGGGCGCCAGAAGTTAAGGTTCTTAATTTCCGTTTCGTGTAACGTTAAAATACGTTTTAGGGAAAAAAGAAACAAAAAATTCCCAAAAGGGAAGAACAGCACTCGATTAGCTAGCACCTGAGGGATTCCGCGACTAGACAAAGGTAAGAGACAAAGAATTCCGGAGACTTGCTCCTGTAGTGGGGGGACGTACTTACAAACAAATTAAGAAAATAGGTTAGAGCTTTTAGTGGGGAACTTTACGACAAGCGACGGTTTCTGCGTTTTGTTGGAGTAAGTTCAGTAGATGTTGGAAACACTTTCTCAAAAACATGTGCTTCTCGTTTCTTTAAATACGGATTCTGTAATTCTATTGAAGATTTAGGAAGAGTTATAGTATGGATTAACTATCCAAGTGGTTTCGACGAGATATAAAATGCATCAAGATCTGACTAATTTTGCTAATGTTGAGATATCTCGTTATCAAGAGGTATTGCCGATTTTTGATGATGACGAGACCAAGATCCTATCGGTTTTTTCTAATGACGAGATACATCTTCCATCAAGATCTGGTCAGTTTTTTCTAACTGTGATATCTTGTCAAGACAACCACCAGGATGGTTAATAAATAGGATATAAAGCAAGATATGTGCTCAGATTATTAATTGTCGATATAAATAATAATAAATAAATGACTTTTTCATTGTCACTGAAGTTTAAATTAACTCTCTGAACGTCATGATTAATTACGAGAAACTTTGTATAACGTCTACTCATATCACATTCAACCCTGCAAATGGTTTTGAAGAGATATCTCGTCATCAAAATATTGCCGATTTTTTAATGATGATGAGATTAAGATCTTGTCAATTTTTATTCCAATGACGAGTATATGGTTCATTAAAATCTGGTCAATTTTGCTAATTACAAGATACCTCATCGAGCAGCCACCAGAACGGTTAATAATTAAATAACCACTGGGATCTTTCCTTTCCGAATCGTTTCCGGGCGGTTGCCAGTAGCTGGTTGTGTTGCTCCAATGAGATATAAATTTAACTACGACTGACCGACTAACTAACCACATTCATACAAATTGGTTGGAAGAGGATCCTAGGGCATTCCATTGTTTTAGAAGTTCAAAAGTAAATAAAGGTCAGGCAGAGGAAACTGCAGTTTGCAGATCTTATATATGTATGTTGCTCCTCAGATAGATAAATAGTAATGAGGATAAAAATCACTGAATATTCATGCTCTACTTTTTTAATATTTATTAACGCACTAGCGACAGTTTCGAACTCTAATAATAGATTTTGTGTTATTTAGAAGAAACACATGCTATCGCAAGTCAGTGATTTAAGATAATATGTACGAACGTACAAAATGTACACTGCTGGCCACACAAATTGCAACACCAAGAAAGACAAGAGATATCACAACAAAATTTATTTTGTAGATAACATGTTGACCAAGTATCAAATGATTAAATTTATAGACTTCTGTGAAGTGTGGTTCCTGCCAAAATCAGTAGCCAGAGTAGCCGCCATTGTTGGAGATCACCGCTGCCACACGCCTCGGCATTGATTCAAAGAGACTTTGGATGTGTTCTTGGGGTACAGCAGACCAAGCAGCTTCCACACGTTGCCAAAGTTGATCTAGTGTGGCAGCTGGGGATGTATTCTGGGTCAATCGTTGAGCAACCATGGACCACATGTTTTCTATCGGCGAAAGATCCGGAGAGCGAGCTGGCCAGGGAAGCAATTCAATCTGGCGATTGACGAAGAACCCTTGGACAATGCGTGCCACGTGTGGTCGCGCATTATCCTGTTGAAATATGGCTGTGGGCAAGCCCTGAAGGTAAGGAAGGACAACTGGCTCCAACACCTCGGAGATGTAGCGCTGGCTGTTTAAAGTACCGGCAATGCGTACTAGAGGAGTGCGAGAGTGATATCCAATACCGCCCCATACCATAATACCCGGTGCAGGACCAGTGTGGCGGTTCATAACGCAGCTGTTCAGCATCCTCTCTCCAAGGTGTCTCCAGACTCGAATCCGACCATCGTGGTGTTGCAGACAGAAGCGTGACTCGTCAGTAAAGACAATTTCATTCCATTCTGCCGTCCACATCTTTCTTTCATCGCACCATTGGCGGCGGAAACGTCTGTGGTTCTGCGTCAAGGGTAGACGAAGCAATGGACGTCTTGCGGACAGACCACTCTGCTGTAAACGGCGTCGAATGGTACGCGCAGACACTGGATGATGCGGTACAGGCTGAATGTGCTGTGCTATGGTTCGTGATGTGGCTGAGCGATCCGTCACTGCCATACGCACAATATGCCTGTCATCACGTGAAGTGGTGCACTGAGGTGGATGCGATCGAACACGTCGGTCCGTCGTACCCTCCTGCATCCAACGATCACATATCCGCATTACAGTTGTTTGGTTTCGTCCAACACGACTACCGATTTCCCTGAAAGATAATCCACAATCTCGGTAGGCCACTATCCTTCCTCTGTCGAACTCGGATACTTGATCAAAAGATGATCGCTGTTTTCTACGAGGCATAATTGATCGTTTTTTTGAAAAAACCACAAGAAAAACACAATTGCCGTACTTGAAATCGTCGAAATCTCCAAGCCTTAAATAGCGCTTTGAAGTGGCGCCACAGGCGCGCGTGATGTGCGTCTGCGCTGAAATTCTAATCATTTGTATATCTCACCTCCGCTAATGCATGTTGTAAATTTCATATTATTTGCATGCTTCCTTCAGGGTGTTGCATTTACGGTGGCCAGCAGTGTATATTAATAAATATTTGCAGATAATATAGGTAAGATTAAATCGAACTCTAACTGCATGAATTAAATCTGTTTCCGATAATTAAGATGTAAAGAAAAATTCAGTTTTTTCTGTCATACGAAATACACAATTATGTATGTGTTCGTTAGAAAATAATGCATCAAAGTAATTATTATTATTATTTTACTGGTGTAGTCGAACTATTACCTATAGTAAAATATATTATAACTTACCTCGCCTTTAGATAATACCGTTTCATTATAAGGGCCCGTTTCATTATTTAGCCCGGTTGAAAGAGTACGGATTAGCAACCGGAGGGTTGCGAGTTCGACTCCAACCAAAGATCGTCGTGTACTAGCAGGGGCTGGTGCACGTTAAATATCTCGTGGCCTCAAATGTCCTTGCGTTGGCATGGTGTGGAAGTTTGAAGAGCGGTGTGCCAGCTCAGATGTGACATCGTACTCTGACCGTGACTCAAAATTATTTGGTGTTGTTCTCGGTTCTTTCCCTTTGGGTTTGATCCCGGACCGTCGTAAATAGCCCGTTGCGTTGCTACAGTGTGACGTTAATTAACAACCTACAGTTTCATTATAACGGAATAGGAAGGATGAAAGTACCTTCTGCAGTGCATGTAGTTATGTTTTGTAAACATGTTTTGTTTTGTAAATTTAAAACAATACGTCAATATCAGAAGTACTCTTTTACAAATGTAATCTGATTTGATTTCCATGTGTAGTACCTTAGGATTGGAATGCGAAGGTAATAAATCCGCGTTGCTTGATAATTTTTAACAGCCGTTTCGAATTTAAAAACATACCTAATGAACCTAATGTGAGGCAATTTCTGTCAAGCTTTAAATGTAGGTAATGTTTCTGTGCCGATATGTGGGGTTTCCTGTACGTATTCTGAACGTGACGTCAATTGGCTTGTTTTTCCAATACGATTTGAGCACTTCGCCAATACAGATTCCAAAGTATAAATTCTGAATTGATATATGTTACTTTATTGGATACCACCAATTAGATTATATTCCAAACGATGCCGAATTGGCGATAAACTACATTTAAAGTTAACCCTGATATGTATCGTATGATATTTGCATTTGGAAAGAAGTAAAATCAGCGCAGATGGTTTGTTTATTCACTTGAAAATTCCCTCTAATAGTGTTTGATAAAAGTGATAATTGTTCTGAGAATGAAGATTATGAAAATTCAAAAGAAATTTTCTAAGAATTGAAATCAGAACGCTGATTTAAGAGTGTGTCAAATCATTCTATAAGTTTCCACGACGTAGAGGATTCTTTAATATACTTTCATGACAAATATATTTATTCAGTTGAAAAGAGGATTAATAATTTTTACGAAATCGCTAACGTATGAGTGGAATGAATTTGAAAAGTAAATATTTGCAAAGCGATTATTAAAGGATTTATAGAAGCTTTTTAATGAAAGATATTTTGATTTTAACTAATTGGATTAAGCTTATATTGGTGTTACAAGAACTCGCATCGAAATGTGATTGAGCGCGTCTTCATAAAATGCTTAATGAGAATAATTTAAATAGGAAGTTTTTAAATAGTTATGAATACACAAATATTTTCTAGGAATGGAGGAGTTAGCCAGTAAAGGTTACATCGAACAAGAACTCTTAATTTAATACATACGCTCCTTTCGGGTTCAAAAGAACTAAGAATTAAAAAAAACATAGCTGAGTTCATCAATGAGAACCCAAACTTATGATTCTGATTACGAACAGGAAGAAACTAAAAAGGAAAATTAGTTTTAGGAAAAATGAAGCAGAGTCCTATAAAAACAGAATGCAAGCAAAGGTGCAAGAATTGTGGAGATCCAAGACAAGTCCAGTACAAGGGTAGAATTGGGTGACTTACTGCCGATAGTTTATGACAAAGATCGTATTCTTACAAAGAGACCTTTCAGTCATTCACTTAAAATTGAAAGTCATACTTTTGAGGAGTTAAGCCTATTATTTTAAAAAAAATCAATTAATAATTCAGAAAATCTCACCTTCAGATGAATTTTAATACATAAGGGGAATTCAACCGAACGATTCCGATTAAATGTATTTAAATCTCAAAATTTATCAAAGTTAGAAGGAATCTAATTTATGGCTCGTTAGGGACTACAAAACAATAAAAATGATAGGACTGACGACTTAATTATGAATTCGGAGATGACTACTAATGAAGACGTGACACCAAAAATTGTTTCTCGAAAATCAGAACATAAACACAGTAACATCGAAGAAATTTATTGAAAATAGAAACAAAGACGGGTATCTTCTCAAGAAATGTATTCAACAAAGAAAGATATCAGACAAAGGAAAATGTAATAGGTAAAAACCCATGTGGGAAAGCTGAAATACGGGCTTCTTTGAAGTAATACAAATACTAGCATAATAATTTAACATAATTTAAAATTTATGGATCTATTTTCCTAACAAGATTTTACTATAAATTTATTTGAACTTTCAAATAAAGTTTAAAACTTATTTTTCCTTTTACCTGTAGTCTTTGTATACAAAGGAAAAATAGTCGTTTGCTTTTAAAGAATTCCATAAACAGAATCTACATAATCTCTTTCAAAGGAATATGCAATGAGAGAATGAGAGATACTTGAATATGATAATTTAAATTAAAGTTTGCTTATTTAATTCTCAAGTAATTTAGACGTTACAATCAGGATTACGTTACGTTACGTTAAAAGTGCTTTAAAAGCATATTTTCTGGCGATTACGTGTGAAATAAACTCCTGGCTCGGATTAATTTTTAAAAGTAAATGTAAGACTTAAAAAGTTGATTTATTAAGACATTATGTCTTAAATCAACCTTATGATAACGACATTGTGAACAATGAAGCCAGTGATGGCAGCGAATAATGAGTTATTGAAGATCAAAGAGGAAAATATGCCTGAAACGGGGCTAGCAGAGCGCGGAAAATGCACAACCAGCAAATTCAACGGATTTAATTCACAGTTTTCTGAGAGGAAAGCAATGACATTGAATAATAATGAGTCTCTCAAGGGAACATGACCAAAAAATGAAATACAAATACAGTGATTTAAAGAAATTTATTTCATGTGTATTGAAGAAGTAAAATATTCAAAATTATAATATTTTTTAGAAAAGGCAAGGGAAATCAATTTCCGATTATATATAAAAAGAAATTGATTGCAACTTTAAAATATGCAGTACACTTCCCACAAACGTAATACCGAAAGAATAAAAAGTCCTTATGATTGTCTTCTGCTTATCAAAGTAAATAACTTTCATCATTAGCTATATTAAAATAAACATAAAATATTCCACAAATAAGAGATATAAATGATACTCGCAAGATGTGAAAATGGAATAAGTAAAACTTCCAAAAAAACTAAAAAGTATTTATCTTTGTGTTATTAAAACTTTGTCTGAAAAGTACCACATCTCATTAATTAGACTTAGCTAATTCCTCGCTCATAAAATCCAGAGCCTATCCAACACGAGGGAGAAGTGAAAAATGCTTAACTTATGATCTCTATGTAGGCTCATGTCAAAGAACTTGTTTTCTATCTTAATTACGTCACTTTGCTGGTGTTAAGGTTGTTATGTATCTTTAAGCTCCATATATCATCAATAAAAGTTTTCACTTTTTGTGAAGTTGTAAATGGTTGGATGACATTGAACAAGACAGCAAACACGCATTGTGAAGGTAACAGAAAAAATTTAGTTTCGCGAGAACAAAAAGAAATTTGCTCGCATCACAAGTTGATAATATATTCTGTCTAAGGTGCTTAGGACGCAAGCAAGCTTGCAATCGAAGTTAAACAGGAGTTGTATTTATTTTATAGCATACTGTGTTTTTTGCACAAATGGATTTGTTAAAACTCGTATTTTGAATAATAGTGCTTAAATTTGCTTGAAGCAAACATATTTCGATTATTGATAATACGGTTAATAATAATTTGTTTACTATCGTTTATTTTCGTAATATAAAAATAACTTTAAATTTTTTAACTACTTTGTTAGATAAATCAGATTCCATATTGCATTTAAGTGATACACCCGTTACTTAAATTAACTTGTTTGTTTTACGTTAATATAAGCGTCATCAAAGTTATTAAATATATAAGAAATGAGAATCATCTAAGGATAGGTGTTGCGGCCAAATCTAACATTTCTTATATCAATGAAATTTAATGTCTGAAATATATTACATTCCTAGAATGGCAACAGAAGAAAGAGAAATAGAGCATTTTAAATTTTATCTTTAGAGTTGATAATCGGCGAATGTGTCTAAACCTATGAGAATGTTTTATAATTAATTTGTAAATATTGTAACTATTATATGTTAAGGTTGTTGAGGTATATACACTGGGATGTAAAATTAAAGAAAACCCATTATTTTTAAGGGTTACATCAGCAAAATTAAACGAAACACTCTGTGGAGATTTACATAATCGGCGATATTCAATAGAAAACTGGCGTAATATTTAAATTTTAGAGTCGTGAGGACAGAAGTTCTAACATAGGAATCAGTTCTAATATCGCAGGAGTTCATCCATAACCTCATTTTCTGTATGCAAACGCGGTACAAAGTTTACATCAGTTTTCGAGATTGTCATGGAGCCTACAAAGGACTGCATCCTATTACTTTTAGGTTATTACAGTTATCCTTCTTTCTCATTGTACTCTGTGCAGTGTAACCACTTCAGTTGAAATACTTTTTTCTACTGTTCGCACGTTTCTGATCTTGTCATTTTGTTTTCACTCATCGGTATGGTAACCCTAGACGTACTTTTTGCATCGTTTTCCCAAATCCAGGACACTTCATTGCAAAGTAGCAGCTCTAAGCTGCACTGTTTCTGAAGTTTTGAACGCCAGTGTTATTACACTCTCATTCGATAATACGATGTCTAGGAGTACTTAGATGGGCAGTGAGACGTAAGGGGACTACCACATTAAAAAAATATTTTTTTACGTGCAATCACATACGTTATTCATTCTTAATCTTTTGACGGAAAACGTCTTACAAGAAGGTTCAGTACGGCGGAACGATTGTCACGATCTTATGACTACCAGCCGTTTGTTTATAACTTTTATAAATTAACAGATCCAGCAAATCTAACTATATCATCTCATAGAGGAAAGAACAAAGACCTAAAATAACATTCTGGAAATTTCTGATGACGTCATAATCACAAACAAGATGGCCGCCAAGTTGAGGTAGCCAGCTCGTGGTCGAGCGTGCACTGAAATTAGTATAGCTCTGCTTCTCGACGAGTGAACACATCAAGCGAGGTGTTGTTTGTAGATGTTTAACTACAAAATAAGAATAAATAGTAACAGTAAGCATATCTGACAAGTTGGAATAAGCATAAGGAATCGAAATGCGATAAATTTGTAAAATGTCACTATTTTTTTTAGAAATGTTCAAATATCTCGGTAATAAGAAGCATAAAGAGTATAGAAAACTTATAGCAAACGAAAGAGGAAGATCTGGGGAATCCAAAAAGGAAGTCATGACATGTGCCCAGCGTAAACGGGCAGCGGCTCAAAGATGGCGTGTGGTCGGCCGCCGAGTTGGTGATTGAACCGAGCACTGCGCCGTCATCTGCAGCCTCTATGGATGTAGACAACGAGACGGAACAAATGGAAATTGATAACAAAATAGAACAGTGAGATTTGAAATTCTCAAGGGACCATTGGAGACTGGCCATAGTCCATTTCGAGAAGTCCTTCTATGGCAATGAGCTTGGTTGTGTATTTTCAGTTTGTGATTCGATATGGTTTAAGAATGATTTGAAACGCCCAAACAGGCAAATCTGTGAGGTGCTATTTACAAAATTCATAGATGAAGACGTCAATACATTTGAATTGTGTGGAAACTGCTTCACGTATTTGTAGCGAAATGAAATTCCTCCTCTAAGTAAGAGCAATATCCGCCGAAGGCAACTAACTTGTCACTGGCTACAGACCCTACCGACTTCGCGACGTTTAAAAATACTACGATAGATCTTACATTCTCAAGAGATATCAATGTAACCTGCAAATCTTATATATCTTATTGTTCATATCATTGACCAGTCTTAAATAAAATTTTGCAAATCGGCAGACATTCTGTACCATACATTGAATAAATGAAATCAAACAAATGTGTGTATACAATTCATTTCTTTATTCCAATCAACCCACCTAGTCCATATCATACAATCCAAGACGTTTTCCAAAAAAATACGCTAGTGCAGGGTGCACTAGCTCTGGGATTTTTATAAAAATCTGTATCTTGTTTTTCAAAGAGTTAACTAAATGAATGCTCTGATGGATGCTATAGGTCTGTATTTCGAAATAGGATGAATTACACTTCAACATATTACCTCATACAATTACTTGTTACTCTGTCTTTTTACTCTTCCAAGTATTTTGACGAGTTATCTCGTCCAAGATCAGCTTAATTTTGCTAAGAACGAGATATCTCGTCGAGACAAAACTGCCCTATTATTCCAAGGGGTATGAAAAACCAAGTAGAAAAAACAAATTGTCCCTTATCCAGAACTGGTGTCAGATTGGAACAAGTTACGCCAGTGGTTGGCCACTGCAAGTCTGTTTTTGACACAAAGATAAACCACCAAGACGGTTAAACTTCTAAACAATGTTAGTTCCTAATTGCATTAAAATCTTTAGAAAAGCAATATGGTTGATGGCTTCCTAAGCTTCCATATATTTCTATGCTGAGCGGGAAGTATCTTTTCCCATAGTAATTTTTTCTCTGCAAATACTTCATATTTAATTTCTAAAATTTAGTATTTACAAAATAGGAAAGTCCAGATATATACGTCCCAGATATGCCCCATTAACTGAAAAGAATAATATTGTATTATTTCTCTTATTTTACTACTTTTATGCTCTTGACAGGCCAGATTTTTACAAAGTAATTTATCACATATGACTTCTTAAGAATTACAAGTTGAATCTTTCATGACATTGAAGAATTGAACTTTTGAGAAATTATCGTTTTTTAATCGAGCCCATACGTTACCAGATTTATTATTAATTATAACAGAAAATAGCAAAACAAAATTTCAACTTTAGAACCAGTATGTTTGGTTCATTCATTTAAACGTCTCAATTAAATTTCGTGTAGGATTTCGTTCTTTTTTAACTAAACATTTTTACAATTCAGCTTTCTTGTAAAAATCAATTCAATGACTGATTTTTGAATAATTTTTTGAACATGGCAAAGCAAAAACATAGGTGTAATCTCAATTCATTACCATAAAAACGGTATTCTTATAAGATAGAACATATCAAAATCTTAAATTCAGAACTTACATACTTCTATCATAGAAATGATTCATTAAAGAGTTATACTAGACAGAAACTTCAATAGGTATTTCAAGGCAATATATGCTCATTTTAGAGTGAAATACGTGATTTTATGATTAGTGTAAGGTAATGAATAACACCTGAAAATCCGAATCATGGGATATTATAAATTTGTACTTATGTATATAACGCCATATTTTGTTTACTTTTTCAAATGCAAATTTCATTTCCAATAATCCCTTTTCGGGTTGGCCTGGACAGGCGCCAGTAGCCCGTTGCTCCAGTGCGACGTTAATTCAACTATCTTTCTACTTCATTGTCTTTTGCAATTCAGGTTGTTGAAGAGTTTCATTAGAAAGGCGAGAGTTCTTCCGTGCAATTATAGCAATATTAAGCAACTCTAAATTAAAATTAACCCTCCTGGTGGTTGTCTCGATGAGCTATCTCGTCATTAGCAAAACTGACACGTTTTTAATGGACGAGATATCTCGTCATTAAAAGGAAACTGACCGTTTCTTGATGGACGAGATATCTCGTCATTACAAGGAAACTGATCAGATATTGATCCAGTCATCCTAAGAAATCTATAATATCTTGATGATGAGATATCGTGTTATTAGTAAAATGGTTCAAATCTTGATGGATGAGAGCCACTTGACATCAAAGCCACTTGAAGAGTTAATTATATTTAAAATTTGGGCCGAAATTGACAAATTAATCTCGTAGCGTTCGATTTTATACAGCTTATATCCTCTTGTTCTCTATCTCTCTCCTTGTAAAAAGACGTATAAAACATTGAAATAAAACGGCCGAAGAACAGTGCATTTTCATCATAATAAGACAGTCATCTTAAAGTACATACATAGGAAAATATGTACATAATTTTGTCTAGAACATTTTCTAAATAATTGTATTTCAAATAAAGCATATAGAAATACATTTCATCCCGCTAACATACTTGATATTCTTGTTCTACATTATTTTTCACCATCCAGAAACTATGCCAAAAGTCATTTGTATTTTCTCCCCAAGGTGAAGAGAATACTGTCAACATTTCTTTTACTTTGCATGTATACTATGTTGCTGAACATTGCACAAGCCATGTAACAAAAACATAAGTAAATTCTATGTTTATAGTTGCAAAACTCTGGATTTCTGTGGACTTACGACACACAAAGGGACGACTAACTCTTATATATAGATATTTACTTGAGACAATGCGATTGTTGTTTTCATGTTATAAATTAGGAAAATGTCCTACAAATGTGACATTACGAAAATGGCTGCGACGCAACATATTTATTGCAATAGCTAGATCTGTTGTAACTGAAACATTAGCATGTTATTCTATAAATCACAATAGTTAATTATCTTTAAAAGTAATTTCATTAAAAAGTTAAAGAAAGGTAAACGCATTGCGTTCCTCGATTAATGTTCTATCTTACCTGAAATCATTAGATATAAAAATAAACCATATTTGTTGAAATTAAAGTACGATGGTTATTGAGTTTAAACAACACTTTCTAAATTCAGATTTGATGCCTTTGATAAAGATGCAACCTATTTCCAACTAGAAACTCATAGTTTACAACTCATTTTCGTTTCTGCAATAGTTATCTTGTAATACATGAATTGTTTGTCTACATCGCTTTCGTGATTACAAATTACCAATAATTAAGAAGCATACCTGTGTTGCAAAATTTTCTGCTCTCTCGGAAGATTTCACAAATGTCTTTTTTATTCTACATTAATTATAAGTTATTAAAAGCAATGACACTTTCCATCAAGCACATTTGAATATCTTTTCTTTAGTCAAATTTATTTTCCCCATCAAAATAATGGAAATAATGTCAACAAATAAAATATGAAGGATTCTTCGTCTCCAAAAGTAGAAATACACGTAGCTTCAGTTTTATTTATATGAAGCCTTTCACAAACTTTATGACAAATGATTTTCAAAGTTGCTCTTTCTTTTTCTATAAAATGTTTCAATAAGTGGTACTCTTTTAGATATTTTTTATTATAAGTTGTTTTATTAATAAAAAAGTAACTAGGGAGAAACGATAATTGAATTTATTCTTTTACTTAGATAAATACATAGATTTTACACAGGCAAACAATTATCTCTGATACTCAGTTTTTAGCAGTATTTAATAAAAAAAATTTATAGTTTATAAGAAATAAAGTATTTGTAATTTTTGAATAAAATATTTTATAGTTCATAGAAATAAAGTTTTTATAGTTCAAAGAATAAAATATTTGTAGTTTTTGAATAAAATATTTTACAGTTCATGAAATAAAAAATATTTTGTAGTTTATAAAATAAAATATTTGTAGTTTTAAATAAACTATTTTATAGTTTATAGATTAATATAATTTATAGTTTAGAGAATAAAATATTTTATAGTTTATAGATTAATTTATTTATAATTTAAATAATATAATATTTTATTGTTTATCTCTTCACTTCACACTTTTATAAAATTTAATAACATGAATAAAGTCTAAAGCTTTTACTGGTATCAAATTTGCAATAACAAATATGAAACTGTGGATACAACTGAGTATTTTGTGCAAAAAAATAGTAACAAAGTTGCTCATACTGTACAATCAGAAGCTTAAATTATTTTAAAATATTAGCAAGTTCCTTGATCAAAAAAAGAATTGGGAGAATAATTTTAATTTAATTTTATCCTATAAATTTGTGAGTTCTGTATAAAATGGATGAAATAATTCGAAGATACTAATGAGCGCCCAAAAACATCCCATGCATCCAGAGCACATGCATCTAAGCATCTTCTCATACACCCAGAGCACATGCATCTAAGAAACTTCTCATACACCCAGAGCACATAAACCTAATACTCCTTGAGTTGAGATGTTTTTCTAAGCAACAACCTCATCGCAATATCAATAATATCCAGTATAATTAAATACTTAGATCAATGTTTCTCAAAGTGTATCTACCTCCACTCCGTGGGCCATGCTGGTCCCAGAGGAAATAGCGAGAGGGGCAAGAGTGGGGAATAAGAAGATACTAAAAAAATGTTTGAAACAAACAGTTATTCACTTGACCATTCATATACACACTACAGTGATGCGTTGTCACAAGATTTATAAATTGTAAAATGCAATCTACAAATGATGTGTCTAAAAACAAGACGACAGGTGGTAACAAGCGAGTATTAACATATACAAGTATTCGCATGTATTTCCATTATCATATTTAATTAAACGTGAATTTAGCGCTGTAACGTCTTTTAACTAAAAGGAGAAACTAACGGCAAACAGTTGACCGTACATATTAAACGATGTTGCTTACGAAAATAGAGCCTAATGTATAAAAATTGGTAGCATTACAACTCATTCTTTTCATTTGATTATTTTAATTTTATTGATTTAATTGATATTCATTGTTAATAATAGAAAGAAATATAGTGTGTTTTCGTGCAAGTTATTTTTTATGGTTTCACTAAATAACTTTGCATTTTAAATTATGTGTTGCTTTATTATCAAACTAGTTTTGGAAAATCTAAAATTGCACATATAGCTGTATAAATATTTCGGTGAAATTAAAAAATTATTGGCATAGCTGCACTTCCAATTTTAGTTGAAAAGAGTTTTCCGCACCGAAGAAAATTTTCTGGAAAAAAGGGCATTGAGCCAAAAAAGTTTGGGAAACTAATATGCGGATCTTCAAAAACAAACAACGCACTTTTGAAAATTATCAAGTGGTAAATATTTGAGTAATCTAAATTAAAACTTTTACTTCGGTTTGGTTGCATAATTTCCATCTTTGAAACAGACATTTGGTAAACTTTTACATACTAGTGATTAAAAAATTAAAGATATTCCTGCATGTGTTGGACAGTAAGATGGAAAGAGAGCGTGATAGAAAGAGGTACTTTAAACTATATCAGCCTTACAATGTTAATAAGGTCTCGTAGAATCATCCATCACCATCAGTGAATCCATCAAACTGCCATCCCTGGAACATCAATCATCATAGTTCGTCGGTCATGTTTCAGCCGTTAACACTGCACAGAGCTTACCTCCACCCACAAAAAACGATGATTTTGACTTTTAGAGCAAAAAAGGGTATTTTCAACAGAGATAATGCAAAGTTGATCCAGCGGAATAGTTATTGGAATTTAGCAAAGAAAAGTGACGGTTTATTGTAAATGAATGGTACAGGTTTAACATCCGGAATGTTGGAAGACAGTTTTGATAGAAAACTCTTATAAAAGCTATTCCAAAGTAAATTGTTCTTTTATAACTTCTAGCATTTCAATCGTTCGCCTCGTGCTTTAACGCTTTGACATCTTCAGTTTTGATGGTTCAATATATCACCTTTCTACACTTAATATTGTTCAGAACTTGTATTTGCCCAACAAAAAGCTGATTTTTGCTTTTACTGTAGAAAAGGGCGTTTTGAACATAGATAATGCAAAGTTGACTTAACAGATATTTATTGGAAATTAGCAAAGAAAAGTGAAGGTTTCTGGTAATGAATGATAAAGTTTTAACAAATGAAATGTTTGAAAATATTTTTTTGATAGAAAATTGTCTTGAAAAGAGTTATTCCTATGTAAATTATACTTCCATAAATTTAGCATTCAATTATTCGCACCTTACGAATATCTTTCAGTTTCAATGGAAAATATTTTCTTTGAGCCATTTCTAATTTTCCATGGTAAGCTATACTTTCATAAATTTTAGCATTCAATTATTCGCACCTTACTAACATCTTGACTCGTTTCTCAGCTTCAATGGAGAGCTATATTTTCTTTGAGCCATTTCTCAGTTTCAATGGAAAACTATATTTACTTTGAGCCATTTCTCAGATTCAATGGAAAATTATATTTTTTGCACCATTTCTCAGCTCTAATTTCTCGATATATTTCATTTGATCCGTTTCATTGTTTCAATGGCACAATATATGATGTTTGAGCCGTTTCTTAGCTTTAATGGCTCAATCTATTATCTATGAGTTGTTAAGATTGTGCAGAACTGGCCTTCGTGCAAGAAAATGCTGATTTTGGCTTTTAGTGCGCTAAATGGTCTTATCAATAGAGATAATGCAAAATTCGAATACTTATTGGAATTGAGCAAAGAAAAATTACTGTTTCTTTTACGTTAGTATAGTAAAGTATTAATCTATATAAATAAAAATGGAATGTTTGTACATTGAGTATTTTTGACCCATTTCAAGTTTTCTATCCGTTTTGGGCCCTCCTGATGAAAAATCTGTCTCTTGTGCGTTTGGTGACTGTCTGGCTGTCCAAATGTCTGTCTGTGTGTCTGTATGTGTGTGCCCGTACAACGTCAAAGCTGTTTCATATATTTTCATAAAACTTCGCATCCTATGAGTACTTACATTCATTTAATACCTGCACTTAGTTCCATTAGTTTGCCTGTCTTCGTTCTATGTCTGATTCTGTGTCTATGTGTACAAATATCACCCAAAATTTATTCAACATATTTTAATGCAATGTTCTATATTTGATAAACCATATTTCAGTTTAGTGAATTCGCTATTTAAAATTCCTTTGCTTATATATTTAGGCAAGTTTCATGCTAAAACATTTGAGTAACTATACTTAAATCAAACATAATTTGTTAGCTTTGGCGTAGCTGGAAGGTATATTCAGCATTGCAATTTTTTCAATAACTATTTATCCCGAATCTAAATTCTAATACTTTTTTATTTTGTACCTTACTTATATACTTGACGAAACATAAACTACTACGAGAAATACCCGAAAATGCTCAGGTTGAATTGATTAAATGTTGATTCTATTTCTTAGAAAAATGCAGGGATCATTTAAGTACACAGAAAATATTTTTATACTTTTTATAGCTTTTACAATTTACTTAGGACGCAAATATGTATACATAATATATCCATCCATATAATCTACATTTCATATTCATCACACTTTGCTGTAAGACAAACTACAAAAGCTTTTTCTGAGATGACTTCTTCAGAAGTCGATTTTGAGTTTTGGAGTGATTACGAATGCCAATTAAATTCATTTTCAGTAAAAATGAAGAAATTTAAGCGTATAGTCTTGCACTCAGTTTTCTAATCAATATTTATTATTTGTGATACCCTTGCACCATAGATTTGATATTTTCGAATTCGAGGATGGCGAATTAAACTGTTACGGCATTCGTGGTTAGTTTATTTTGAAGCACACATTTTTTTCTTAAAATTCTATTCAGCCGCACGTGGAATTACAGAGCTTGTTTAAAACAAATGTCATCCGTGTAGACAAAGCAAATTCAATCGATTACATTTTTTACAAAATCACTGCTTTCAGTGAATGTTTCACACGTACCTAACTTGTATGCGAACAGTTTCAACTTCAAGTAAGCAACCCCGACCTTCTGCCACTTAAGACAAAAAAAATCTATTTTTCAACAGTCCTAATTTATATGATATTATTCCAAGATCAGCAGTCTTATTTAAAATTCGCTTCCCCCAACAGAAAAATTTAGTTTTAAATCGAATCCTTAAGGTACTTTTTTCAATTGAGAGACTCAATTTCTATATGGAAACCACATACCTATTTAGAAAGATAGATGTAGTTACTCGACTATGGAGTACAACTTTCAATAAAACCCATGAAACATGAAAAACAAATGTAAATTAAATTAATTTTAATCGTCTTGTAATGAAAATATGTCAAAATTTAGAAATATCTTTGATCTACAACATATGGCTACCCGTTTTGATTCAACGTAGCATATATTATTTTAGAATAAATTAATTTTAATTTTACCAGCCATTTTAAAATAAGAAGTTATACACTTTACTTTAAAAAGGTGTCCATTTATTTTTATGAAATAGAATTCTACAAACTAACGTATTTAACCAAAGACATGTATTTAACCAAACCTATGGCATAGTTCAAAATATATATATACCACAAAGAAATTACCCATGTCTAGTGGTATTGGGTAGAAAATAAAATAATTCATTACAATTTAACTCCTAAATAATATATCTGTAATATGGAAAGTAGTGGAACACAAATACAAACAGAAACGAAATTCGAGTCATTGAAAACTGTAGAATTCTGAAAAACGAAAGATCTGAGCAGGCGTGTCGAATTTCGACGTCATGAGAATATTCTGAAATAGAGGAATTGAAAACTGACGCTTGATAAATATTGATAGACAATAATGAATTATTTACAAAAAGAAAAAATATATAAAAGTTAGAAATGCTCAAATATGACCGCCCAACATTTCTGTCTTAACTCAAATACACAAACACGGAATTCTAAATCTAATTTATAAAATAAAACATTTAATTCTGGCGTTGCCAGATACCGAATTCCAAAATTACGCTTTTATCATAAATGAGTTTTTATTTTGGCTTTTCGTGTTTCATTACATAATGCGTTGTGTAAAATTAAGTATTTTAAATATCACTTTTCATCATTAAAATATTCCTAAATTTTTTATATTATGGAAAGAAAGAAATAATCACTTAAACATAATTGTAATTTTAAATTGTTTAAATAAACGTTTCGGAAAAAGATGTTTTTCGTGCAATAGTGTTAAAACAATTTTATTAAAAAATTTGATTTTCGATCAATACTGGTAAAACAAATTGAGCTGCGTTCCGCTATTGTCTTATGCTCAATGATTTTCCTATGGCAATTTCGAATTGATTTAGCCCCCTCTACAGACGCCAACTCTGCTTTATATGTATAGATTTCCGATTATTTGAGACAGCAGATATTTTGCAACGAAATGGAAACTCGTGTTTCGTTTGCCACGTGTAGTGATATTTTCTGTTTTTCCGCTCGGAATTAATTTTGTAATTATAAATGTTGACTAATTTTTAGGTAAGTTGTGGCAACAAATATTCAAGACCAAGGGATAAAAAAATCGCGAATTAATATCTTCGGAAAAACCTTTTTTCAGCGAACATTTATTTTGTTTTATTCCGCTGTATTTTGTTTCTTTTGTTTTAAATATTTATTATTTTAATAAATTGTATTAACATAAATGTAGTATTGCCTTTTCATTACACGCAACACTACAAAGTATTCGATTTAAAGCGGCATGTAAGTTAGAATAAAGCAAATTCTAATAGAATTTTCCCCTTATTGAAAGAACGTTAAGGTTAAAAAAATCCGAACTAGGACTTGAAATATTAGAAATCCTTTGTCATAATGACAGAAGGTCAAGGTGGCTTATTTAACGAATTGAAGCTATATTTAGCAACTTATATAAGGAAAGTTTGCTTAAAACTGGCTTTTTTAGAAGAAATTCTATCAAACCGATTTGCCATTTTAAAAAATGATAGGTTACCTTTGCTTTGTCTGAACTGAGACATGCAATTTTATGGTAAGTTTTTTTATTAGTGCACATACCACAAAACAGAATTCGCAAGGAAAACATATTTGCTTTTAAAACAAACTTTATGACAAATATTTTATCAAATTAATTTGTCATCTCCTTAATGATAAGTGAAATTCGAAAATGTGGCAAGCCTAGTGCAAGGTTGTCACCATTCCAAAACTATTGGTAGGTAAACTATGAGTGCTAGAGAGCATTCGCCGTAGATTCGTCATTTTTACGAATTGAGTTGAGCAATTTGACAGAAAAAAAGTTAAGAAAGCGAGTTTCTAATCCTCCCTAAAAATCGTCTTTTGCAGTAGTTACCTTATTGTCTGTCACTTTTCGTCAGTTTGTACCTTTAGCAGGTGTGCGATATATGTGAAAATGTATTACATGGATGGATATGCAGGTATAGGATATGTGTCCAAAGTAGGTTGTAGAAATTATAAAAATGCCGAAAAGCTGTGAAAACATTATTTTACTCATACTTAAATGATTTGCCATTTTCTACGAAATAATAAGTGATTACTTTCTGGTCAATTTTTCAATCTGTAGGTAACCATTTCATCCCGAGTGAGGTCGGGTAATTCTGCTTGTCGATATAAATAAAAATGTAGTGTTTGTGCATTGAATATTTGTGACCCATTTCAAGTTTTCTATCCGTTTTTGGCCCTTCTGATGCAAAATCCCGTCTCTTGCGCATTTGGTGTCTGTCCATCTTCTGTTTGTATGTGTGTTTGTATGTATGTGCCGTACTACGTCCAAACAATTGTTTATATTTTCATGAAACTTTGCATACTGTGAGTACTTAAGTTCATTTAGTGACTGAATTGGTTGCGTTAATCTGTCTGTCCATTTGTTATACATCTGTTTTTGTGTCTGTGTGTTTGTACAAGTATCACATCAAATTTATTCCATATATTTGAATACCATATCCTTCATTTTAAGTACCATATTTTAATTTAGCGAATACATTAATTCAATGACCTTTGGTTACATATTTAGATAAGTTGCATTCTAAAACATCTGATTAACTATACCTAAATCAACCATAATTTGGTAGTTTTGGAGAAGCTGGAATGCATACTGAGCATTGCAATCACTTGGATTGTTTTACCAGTTCTAGTAAAAAAGCAATTACTTTTCAAAAAATAATTATAAAATAAACGAACAGAAACTTGTGTTCGTTAACCAAGTGCAGTGATGTTTTCTGTTCTTTCGCTCGGTATTAATTTTGTAATTTTAAATTTTGTCCAATTTTTAGATGTATGTAGTGGCAACTATGCGAGATCACGAGATAAAAAAAGAATAACGAATTAATATCTTCAGAACAACTTTTTTTCCCGCCACTTTGCTTTAGTTTCATTTCGCTATTTTCTGTAGCAAATCTATAAAATATTTATTTTTGTAATAAATTGTAATTTCTTTTAATCACAAGCAACATCACAAAGTATTTGTCTTCAAGCCGCATGTAAGTTAGAATCAAGCAAATTTTAAGAGGAATTTTTTCTATCATTCAAAAAATGTTAATGTTAAAAAAATCCAAACTAAGACTTAAAATGTTGAAAAGTGTTTGTCAATAGTGACAGAAGGTTAAGGGGCTTATTTTACGAGTTGAAGTTATATTTAAGCAACATATTTTCCCGCAGACAGATCGACACCAAAGCCGCAAGGGATGGATACTACATAAGGTCCCAAAACGGATAACTTGAAATAGGTCGAAAATATTTAATGTACAAACACTCAATTTTTTATTTATATAGATATTAAAAGTTTTTTAAAACAATAATTTCCTATAAAAAAGAACGCTGTCAAATCGATTTACCATTTTTTAAATGCTAATAGGTTACCTTTGCTTTATCGGTACTAAAGACTTTCAATTTTAAAATAAGTTCTTTTATTATTGTACTAGTGGTTGCCCAGTGGTCGAAATTCGACCATAATTCATTTAATTTTTAAGTTTGAACGTTAATAAGGTTCTTTTGTAAAGAGTATACCTATATATTCATTGCATATAATTTTTTTGAATTTTGTTCTATTACGTAAGCTGCGAGCATGTACAAATACGTCATAGGAAAAATGCGGTATAGCTTGGTTAAGCCATATCTAAAAAACAATAACGCGTTGTTTGACATTTTCTTGGGGTTTTTTATTGCTATACTGGCCACAGGTTTCGCCAAGGGTACACAATTGATTTGCCTATCGTTTTCAAATTATATAAAATTTAAATAAAAAATAAATCCAAAAATGAAATAAGGAATACGTGCTTCGTATTTTTTTATATATTTTTTATTGAAACAAAAAAAACCGTGTGGTTAAAGAAATAAATGTCCATTGAACTTGAAATAGTTCGACAATGAATTTAATGATTCAAAACTTCTGTGTAGACGATGTTTTTTGTAAAAACTCGTTCATCGTTTGCTAAATGCCCTTGACCGTTATATTCGGAAATATAAAATCTCAAATCATCGAATGATCGAACTCTACTTGCTGCGACGTACAATTGACCATGTGTAAAAATTGGCTGCCTCAATAAAATTCCAATTTTTTCGAATGTTTGTCCTTGAGACTTATTTATTGTCATCGCAAATGCAGGTATAATTGGAAATTGAGTTCTTTGAAAATTAAATGGTAAAATAGTTCCGGAATATGTTAAATTTATACGTGGAATCAAAATTCTCTTATTGCGTGCGGTTCCAGTTAAAACTTCGCAATCAATAGTATTACGATGCATAAATTTGATGCGCATTCTTGTTCCATTGACTAATGCTTCCTTTGTATTTAAGTTTCTGATCAGCAAAACGATGCAATTAACTTTCAATACTAACTTATGTGGTGGCAAACCACTAATAGTCAAAGAATTCAAAAACTCTACTGGATAGTTATTGATGTCATTGTCATCATCACAAAGTATTTTATCGTAGCTATGATATATTCTCTATTCACCAGGTATTTGATTAAGTATATCAGTATTAATCAAAGTACAAACATCATTTTTAGGTGCTAAAATAACTGAGTTCAATATGTTATCTGAGAGTGTATTTTCGGAAATATTTCCATACACTTCATTAATAATATTATTTTTATCTCCTATTAATTGCTGAGGTATTTCAATAATATTTTCACCAAACTGAGGAAATTGTAGGGCTTCATCATTACCAATTTTTTTCAAGAATTCGACAAATTCTATTTCACTTGGTAAGGCTCTCATATTTTGAGTAAACGTAAGTTTATGAAAATAAACAAATTTATGCCAACTCGTAACACAATTTTCAATTAAAGTTACACGTGATCCATGTGGGATAACTGGTGAGATTTGCCGAAAATCACCGCACAGAAGTATCGTTTTCCCTCCAAATGTTTTATGTTTATCATTTTCATCGCATAGATCCCGCAATAATCTATCTATGATTTTCAACACTTGCAGTGGGCACATAGAAACTTCATCAATAATTATCAATGATGATGAATTTATGTAACGACCATAGCTACTATTTGCGGTAATATTCGCTACAGAATTTTCCAAAATGGGTATAGGCAATTTAAACACATTGTGTAAAGTTCTACCTCCAAGTAATAGAGTTGAAGCTATGCCACTGAACGCTGTTGCAATACAACGGAGATTAAGCGAATTTAATTTGTGAATGATTGCTGTTTGTGTGAATGTTTTGCCACAACCTGCATGAGCGGTTAAACAAAATACATTAGATCCAGTATCATGATGCAAAACTTCACGAATCACATGATCAATGAGATTACGCTTTTCAATATTTGCAGTTTCATAATGCTCACAAAACAGGAACTCTTGTTCTATTGGATCAATAGTATTTGCTTCTTCTATTCTCTGCGAATATGTGGGAACTGGTAAACCAAGTATTTGACATGACAAATTATGAACATTCAAAATATCTTCAATTTCTAATAGAGCTCTATTAAAGGATGCTTCTTCGTTGTAAACTCTCAGAAAATCTTCACTAAGATATACTTTAAATTCATTCCATAGCGCCAATGCATTGGCTGGCACATTTAATGCACAAATGTAACCAAATAAATTTCGCATTTGTTTTGGTGAATGTAATTCTTTTGCTTCATTTAAACATTCGCGCCATTCATTATCATTTGAAGCAATGCCGCGAGCATGGCACGCTTCAACAAAAGAAGTGTGTATAATTCCATTGTATGTTCTAACATCCTCAAATGATTTTGGACCACAGACATGTAATAAAAGCAATCGTAAATGGAAAAGTTCGATGTCTTTTGGTGATACTACATACATGCGTGCAATGATTTTATCACCTCCACGCCTTCTCATCTTCCATTTGTTTTGGGAATCTTCCCACACATAATGCAGAGGAATTTCAATATACTTATATTCACGTGCTGATGGATCTGATCGATTCAATTAAAAAAATGCTAATAATTTTGTTTGTCTTACATTTTCAATTGCTTGACGTTCTTGCTCTTCTCGAAAGTAAACATTCTGTCTACGCGGTAAATGAATATCAAGTCTGATGATAACATGTGACTGAAAATGCATTGGTAATTCATAGATGCGCCATACAGCTTCAGTTGATCCAACATAACGACCTGTTAAAAAATTTGTAACTTCATCAATTTGTATTTCTTGACCTTGTTCATTTCGCCCTGAACCTAATTCAACAGATGCACTGTCATAGCCTTTATACACGTATTTATAAATGTATTTAACACTTTTAACTGTAGTGCATACTTCAACATTTATATGGCAATTAAATTTGGCAAGTAAATAAGGATTGTATGGTACAACATAACGATTGTCAAGGCAACTACCGCGAACTTCTGCATGAATACCATTATCACGCCTTCTGTATAATGGATATCCATTTAATGATTCACATGTAAATTCATTAAATCGTTTTGGATAATCTTTTGTGCATTTTCCATCTCTCATACATACAGAATTTGGATTAAGTATACCGCATGGACCACGCATCATGTGTTTTACAACATATTCATGTAATGTAGGATGCGTTTGAATGTTAGGAATCTCCGCAGATACAATTTTATCAATATCGGTAGCGTTAACAATTTTATCTTGCTCATTTAAAGAGAGTAAAATGTGAGCATGAGGCAATCCTCTCTTTTGAAACTCAATTGCATAAATGAGTGCCTCAACTTTACCGAAGATATTTTTTAGTGTAAGGCCCTCAATTAATGCTTTCAGTTTGGACTTGAATACACGCACAATAATATCAGGCCGAAAATTAGCAGACTCACCTACACCAATATTGCTAACTATTTCAGGCCAACTTGGATTGCAAGTCATTGTAATAAACAAAGAAGGCTTTCCTAAATGTTGTACATTTGACATTGCATCTAAATAATTTTGATACATATTTCTTGGAGATCCATTGAATGAAGATGGTAAAATTACTCTACGGCCAACATTACTGGCATTGATGTTCGATTCTAAATAATCTGTTAAATTGTTATAAGCTTCAGACCTAAGAATTGTTTGATTTTGTCGAATGAAATATAACTTGTGCCCTCTATTCTCACATATATATCAACTATCCACTGCAGAAATAATTTTTCTGAATGGTGCAACATGCTAAAATCTTCTCTAATTGCAATTCGATAGGCTGCATATTGAAGCATGGTTAATTTATTTCTGGGCGCTCTTGAATTAGATGTAGTTGGTACATTATGAGAAATATTGATATGCCACTCAGTATCACCATTTGGAAAAAGTAATGGATACGCTAAAGGGTCTAATGATGAATCCAAAACAGAGATATTTTTAATGGTACCATTAACTTTTGAAAATGAAATCATATTTCGTTCAAAAGGTGGCTCACCATCAACTGTACTAAATATTACTGCTACATCAGTTTGAACTGCATCGTTGTAACGGCGTAGATCTAAATCACGATTTACTTTAATGATCATACAAATTTCTTTATTTTGATTTTCAACTCTCTGACAATGATCTTTCATTGCAATGAATGACCGAACGAAAGGATTAATGCGTTCCAATTCAAGAGAGATTTCGCGCATTATATTGTTATTGCATGTTCGTTTAAAGTGTTCACGTAATCTATAATTGATAGAAGTGTCAACATCATAAAAATATAATTGCGCATAACATGGTGAGCGACCATATCCAGCAGTCATTGGACCTGATCTGTGATAAAAAACATCATGTATTTTTAAATGATACACTCCTTTCGTAACTGTATCCGAAATTTTAGCTTCTGAGCTAACCATAGCAAATGATGAATTGTATTTACGAATGTTTTCAAAATAATTTTTTGACTTACTTTTTATTGAAGGTTCATTTGAATTAAGTCCATCATACAATGATTTAAAATATTCATTTTGACTTAGGGCCGGTAATATTGCTTTACCCTTATGACAACATGAAGTGAATGCAGTCCTTTCACCTAAAGTGACTTCAGATTCGAAATGTTTTGCATTGCAAAACCTGCATTGTAAATCCATCAATCCACAATCAAAAGTATTAAAAGTTCTTGGAATGACATTCAGTGCGCATTTAAATGTATCTCTCAAAATAAATTCATCATTTTGTATACTATTTACACTACTTAAATTTGCATTTGGCCTATTATTATGTGTACGCGAATATATATCCCTTCTTCTTTGTCTCTCACTCCGACCCGTCAATGTTCTATGTCGAGGCATAATGGAAATAGGTGCGAATACCTGGATGTAAAAAAAACATTTAATGACCAAGATTAGACAGGGTTTAATTTAAAAATAATAAAATGTACTCACGTTTTTGAAACCACCAATAATAAATAAGTGCGACTGTTGCCACAGGCTAATATGTATTTTACATTAACAGATTTAAATTATCCGCATTTTGTATTTCACTCCGAAGAGTTTTTTTTATAAATAATCTAAATAAACTCCCTCTTGGAGTGGATTTCACTGCGGGGGGATTAAATCAATTACAAATCATCCACTCCGCATTTACTCCGCTAAAATTTTTACAGTATATAAACGTAAACAATGAATGTTTTATTTTGTTTAATTTAATATATTTGTAACGCATATCTATATATATAAAATAGGATGTGTGTGTATGTATGTGTGTATATTTTCTATACAAATCTACGCCGTTTGACCAATCCACACCAAATTTGGTACACTTATACTTTAGAACACTGCGGTCAGCATAGGCTAACTCTTAACCCCCGTTCTATTGGCCCTAGGGGGCTAAAACCTATTCGAAATCGCCATCGAAATAACATTGAGCATAGATTGATTGCTTTAGACAGCTATGGTTGCTTTACCAGTGTTGATCGAAAAACAACTTTTTCCAAAACAAATTAAATTACAATATTTATGTTTGAACTGACTTTTTAGTTCTTCCCATGATGTAAATAAATTATAGATATTTTATTGATGAAAAAAGAATATTTTAAAATATTTATTTTTACAAGGAAATTCAAGAAAATTTTTCAGGAGTTCAAGGATGATTTTCAAGGAAAGTTGGTGTATATATTTCTATATGAACGTAAACAATGAATGTTTTATTTTGTTTAATTTAATATATTTGTAACGCATATTATACATAAATTTTATCTTTCTGCACTCCTTCTCCATATGAACTTTAATTATGCGAAATCTCATAGTCCTCCGTGCGCGCAATGTGCTTCAAAAGGAGTACAAAGTTTTTCTTCACGTATTAATATATAGAGAAAACTTTTCAGGAGTTCAAGGATGATTTTCAAGGAAAGTTGGTGTATATATTTCTATATGAACGTTATTTTGTTTAATTTAATATATTTGTAACGCATATTATACATAAATTGTATCTTTCTGCATTCCTTCTCCATATGAATTTTAATTATGCCAAATCTCATACTCCTCCGTGTGCGCAATGTGCTTTAAAAGGGGTAAAAAGGTTTTACTTCACGTATTAATATATAGATGTACCACAAAAAGGAAGTTAAAATACTTAAGTGATGAATATCTTATCAAATTAATTTATCATCCCTCCCTTTAAGATGGCGAAATTCGAATATGTCTCATGTCTGGTACAAGAGTGCCACAATTCAAAAAGTATTGGTAGGTAAAATGTGAATGTGAGATTATTCGCCTTAGATTTGTCATTTTTATGAATTGAGTAGAGGAATAATGTTAAAAGGTAGTTAAGTTGGGGTTGTTAATTAATTAACGTCACACTAGAGCAAGACAGCGGGCTATTGTCGACGGTCCGGGATCACTCCCGAAGTAAAAGATCGAAGGACAACGCCTAGTAAATTTGAACCACGGTGAGATAACGAGGTCAGCACCTGATCTGGCAGCCCACTCTCCAAACTTCCACACCATGTCGACGTTGACATTTGAGCCTACGACAGATTTTGTGCGCCAGCCAAAGTGTACTCGACTGTCATTGGCTGAACCGAATTTCGAATTCGCAACTCTTCGGTTGCAAATCCGTTGCTCTTCCAAATGCTGTACCGCGGCTCAGCAATTTCAAGGAAAAGAACTTAAGAAAGGGCATTCCTAATCTTCTCTCAAAATCGTCTTTTGTAGTAGTTACTTTAGTGTCACCTTTCGTTATTTTCAGCTTCGCCATACAACGAGATGAATGTAAAACGTATTGCATGTATGGATATGCATGTGTAGGATTTGTGTTCAAAGTAAGTTGTAGAAATTATAAAAATGTCAAAAAGATGTTAACAAATTATTTTACTCACGCTTAAATGATTTGGCATTTTTCTACAAGAAAGAAAAGGGATTATTCTTGCTCACCTTTTCAATTTATAGTTAACTATTTCAACCCGAGTAAGGTTGAGTAATTCTGCTACTATCGTAATATTACTGTAGACTTCGGTCCTTTTGGATGGTAATCCAGCCTGGAATAATCCTAGTTTCGTAATTTTAATAGCTCAATAGGATTAAAATAACTTTGTAGAATCAGTGTTTTTCTTCTCTCCTCCCCGAACGGAACGATGAACTGTTTATCAGCTGTTTCCAAGGATGCGTGATTGTGCTCTCTTTTGCGCATGTGTTCCGTTTGAAAGTACCAACGTCTGTTTCTGTTAGATTAAGAAGAGAACGGGCAATCGTTCTGTTGTCCGTTTGGAGAAGTGTACCGTTTTCGTCTGTTCATAAATGTTGTGTCTCGTCCTAAGATGTAATTTGATTTTTGCCTGATAAGTTGCTATAACTATTATTTATGTACGTATTGTAGTAAATTTTTAATCATTATAAAATATAGGATAACCTCTCGACCAATCAAAGCTGCACACACAAGCGCTCTCTGTTGAGCATAGCTAGTAACTAGCCATATTTAATACGAATCCTAGACGATATGTTGTTTGTTCAAATGTTGTTTAGATGTAGATGTAATTTCTATTTGTAAATAAATATATTTAGTTCTTCAGATGTTACGGTGTTGTACCCCTCTCCTAGTTATTATGATGTACTGACTCCCACAAAATGCCAAACACAAAATCCACTAATGGTTTTACATTTGTATTTTATATTTACTCTCAAAGCTCATATTTTCGTCCCTCATAGATATATAAAATCTATTTTTTTATATTTAAAGAGACAACTAGAATCATTGAATGCAAATAGGGAAATATTAAAGCAGTATCTGAAGATGCTTATTATTCTTTGGTTACTAACGGTTAATGTGTGTTTTCATACATTCAATCAATTGATGGATTTAAATGCGGTGAAAAATGGGTTGATATTTTTAGGTTTACAACTTTTACGCCATATATGCATAATATAGTAAATATGTCTTTAAATGATACTGGAAAAACTTTTGAAAATGGTAGGAAAAACGTTCTAGACAAAGGTACTAAACGGAAAGACAATTTACTTACAAAACATCGAAGCCTCAGACAAATACAATTTGAAGCTAGCGTTATAAAGAGGTTCACCTTTCTAAGACTAACAAAATATCGATACTTTTTTAATCCAAGTGATCTATCTACCCAAAAGGAAACCTTACATTGATAATACAGGATACTATACAAACAGAAAACATCTGAGGAAAAAATCCCAAATATCTATTCCAGATTGTTTCCACCAACACGTAAGCTCAGAAGAGCAACATAATCAAGTCTGATTTAGTAAAGCGATATCGTTTCCAAGATTAAATCTTGCCCTCTCACTATAAGCGGATTTCGAAGGATCAAAAGGAAAAGTTTAAAATTCCTGAAAGTTATGGATATATTTCCCCTTGTGTCTAGGATTATATCAAAGAGAATAAGTTTCGCCTCATATTTTTGTAGCTGTTTAGATGTACTAATACTTAAGCACCTCTTTTTTAAAAAATAATCTAAATTAAACATGCTAACAATTTATATAATCATGCTATTATTAAGATATTGATTATTGTTATTAATAGTGAGTGTATTTCAGTATTGTCTCCATTATCAGCAAATCATATTTTCGTGTATATTCCTGAGTATTTTTTACTCATACCCCATCCTTGAAAAAATGCTTATAGATAACTTGCCATAAAATTCGTAATTATTATATTCGTACTAGCAGACGCTTGCATAGGACATGAGCTAAATTTTCAATCGCTTGCATTTGTCGATGGAAATGTGTCTCTACTCGCATGGCATACCTTATTTCAATTAATTTGCAATGAATATTGCATATATATATATATATAAAACAATCAAGCTTACAAAATATTAAAAATCAAACGTACTGTAAAGACTTCTGCGGTCAGATAAATGGAGCTCTTGCGCATACCCGGAAGGACTTAGTGGTGGTAATGAGTGGTCAGAGACTTGTTGGTTTTAAGAAAAAAGAGTGATCGAAACTGTAATGTTTCGACTTTGATATGTACTACCTTTTATTTTGTGTTGAGTGTCGTGCTTGTACTGTGACTGTGAGATCATTAAAAATGGTTTAAACCAAAAAAGGGATTATTCCTTGTGATGTGTGTAAAAGGGATTAAAATTTTGAGCAAATCAGTACAGACGACGAAGAAATGGTGGCAGCCGTTTGGATACGATCCTGGTATTGCGGATATCTCCAGTGCTAATTATTGGGTGAGTACCAGATTTCATTAGCAATAGTGCCTTTTTAATTGTAATTTGTAAAGTTTTGCATGTTGAGTTTTGGTTCATTGAAGAATCGTTGTTTTGGTTTCATGCAGTTTTGTTTTGTAAAAGGCAGTTGTAATATGCAAAAATGTTCGTATTTCAACTAGGCTGATATAGTTAAAATTTTGTTTGGTAAAAGAGTAGTTTTTTGGGAGGGGGGTAATTTTTGCAAAAGTATTCTTATTTTAACTAAGCTGATATAGTTAAAATTTATTTGATTTTGAAAGGCAAATTTATTCTGTTGATTTGCAAAACTATTCTTATTTTAACTAGACTGATATAGTTAAAATTTTGCTTGATTGTGAAAAAAAAATGTTAGGGCAGTCATTGTGGAAAAAAAGAAATTTCTGCTCTGATTTAAAGTTTTGAATGATTAATATTAGAACTATTCAAATGGGCAGTTTGAGTTTTGTTTTCTGAGAAAAGAGAATGATTTTAAATTGAGATAGCCTAGTTTGTTTTGTCTTCTTATATGTGATGCTATCTGATGACAATTGAAGTGTTATTCAAATTTGATCTGGTTCTGTTGTATATTTTTATGACTCAAAATAGAATTAAAAATTTGGTGTAGAAGTATATTGTTTGAATAACTAGTATAATCCTTTTTGAAGTGTGCTGTCAAGAGAGCACTAAATGCCTAAAATTTTCAAAATTTAGTGCGTCTCGAGTTATTTTGCATTGGAAAATATTTTGTTATATTTGTGAATGAATCTGAAATTCATTTTTGAAAGAGTTTTGGAATGTTTTTAAAGTTGTCACTTTAATTTGTTGCTCATTTAAATGACCGAAGAAAAAAACTTAGAATTGTATATTTATTTTGAGGAATTTTGAATGTCTAACTTGTGCACTTACGGAAATTTTTGTTAGTAATTTGAAATTGCTTCTTTGTGTAACTAATTTGGTAAATGTGAGACCATTTTGTGTTCGGAAAAAGAATTCGACAAAAAAAACCGAAAGTGTAGATTTGAATTATACACTTCCTGTGTTCATTGACGAAAAAGAAAAGGAAAATAATGATATTCTGTTTTATATTTTTTGTGTATGCATTTATGCTTCTGAGTCATGAATCATTTGTTCGTTCGTAGAGAAAAGGGAATTCTTTTGAACTGCAATACTTTTTGTTGATTAGACAGGAAAATTGAGCCATTATTTTGTGTGTTCATATTCTGAATTGTGTTTTTACTGTAGTATTATTTTCAAAACAGCTGTTCCTTTAGTTGAACTTTTCGTTAACTGTTTATTATCTTATAAATTTGAAAACATCTTAAAAGTATTGTTTTAATAATGAAAATTTTAATTTGTTTATGTGTTAAAAAATTATTTCTCTTGATTTTTGGTTGTTCGGTTAGAAAATTGTAACGTAGAATTTGCGAATTTACTTCTTTAATAAATAAAGTCTTGAATTCTGTTGGAATTTAATACTCTAATAGAGGTTTATGATAGTGTTTCCCCTGGCCCTTAATCATGGCATTTCTTGCAATTGGTAAAAAGCAGAACTTAGTTACTGTTGCGGAAGAAATTGGTGAGAAGGTGCCAGCTTCGTGCAAGGTTGCGTATATTAAACAAATAATTTTAAAAAGCCCAAATTTCGATCGGGAGGATGTAACGATAATCACACACACATGGAACGAGTCGTAAAAGATAGACTGGAAGAGGAAGAATTAGCTAAGCAAGAAAAAATTCGTTGTGAAGAGCGGGAAAGGGTCAGACAACATGAGCTCGAAATTAAGAAACAAGAAGTGACTCAGAAGGAATTTCGCCGGTCTGAAGAAGAATCTGAAAATGGGGAGGATAGAAACAGAAAAATCCAACTTACCCAAATCACTCTCAAATTTGACGAAAAAGGGGATGAAATGGCATTGTATTTGATCAATTTCGAGCGGAAAGCAGAGATGACTGGAGTGCCGAAGGTGGACTGGGTGGCTCATTTGCTGGCCGTTTTGCCAGCTGAGTTATCCAACATGCTTGCCCGAGTACCTCTTGATGTGGCCAACAATTATTATGTGAAAGATCTCATTCTGAAATGATACAAAATGAGCCCTGAAAATTGAAACAGTGTTTCTACAAACATAAGAAAACATGGAGAAATTATGCTCATGGGCTGTACAGCTACTTCACTGAATGCCATGCTGAATTGGAAATTTAAACCTTTCAGCAACTAAAAGATTTAATCGTTGCCGTGCAATTGAAGTATCGTGTAACAGATCAAATCAAGGAGCATTTTCTTGACCAATGGATGAAGTTGAGGACGCTTTTTGAATTGCAGAAGTGATCGAGGAGTACGAAACCATCAGGCAGAGTTTCAGGAAGAAGGAATTTCCAAAGTATGGCTATCAAGGTTCAAAGGAGCATTTTGGTGGAAGTAGACCCAAAGTACCATTCAAGGATGACAAGAACAAACATCCGGTCAAAACCGAACCTGCAAGCAATGAAAACCGTGAATGAGAGTTTGAAAAGAGAAGACAGCTTCGATGCTATGAATGCGGTTCGTTATCACATCTGAGATCCCAATACCCAAAGCTCAAGAGATCTGAAGTAGTAGCTGCCAATAAAGTCTTTGGAAGGCACGTGCCTGAAATGATGTCTCCTTATACTAGTGCTGGGACAGTAAATGGAGCCCAAATGTCAATCTTGAGAGACACTGGTGCCAGCATCGATCTTATTCCCAGAAAATTTGTCAAACCACATATGTACACAGGTGAGCATGTGTGGCTCGCTTCTCCGTTAGTAGACAGCCCGATCTGCTTGCCCATTGCAGAAGTTGATTTGAACTGAGAATTGGGATATGTCCTTACGAAAGCTGCTGTAAGGGACAGTTTTCTGGACCAAGAGCATTACCTACTAAATAACAAAACCGTTGAGAATCGAGAGTATGACAAAGGATAAGGAGCTGGAGTTCCAAGTTATCAATGCAGTTCAGACGAGAGCTCAGAAGAGTCTTTTGACAGCCGAAGTTGAAGAGTCTCCAGTTGAGTCGAGTCCTGGAGAAGAGAATGACATTACTGAGACAACAGAGGAAGACGGAGAGGTATTGCCTATGGCAGAAGAACCCTCACTTACAGATCTGACTAAAGCCTCACGGAATGATTTTGTCGAGGAACAGCGCAAAGTAAAGAGTTGAAACCACTTTTCCTAGAAGCTGAGAAGGGGTTAGCAAAAGAAGCCAAATATGCAGTCGTTAATTAAACGCCAAACAGAAATTTTGAAGATGGAGGTGGAGAAGATGCTGTCGCTCAAAGCATTGAGCCAGGAGAGTCTGATTTTACTTCTCTCATTCTGGTAGAAGTACCAGGAAAGGATGAAAGACCGTGCATCGACTATCGAAGACTCAACGAGGTCACTAGATCCCAGTACTTTTCTCTGCCAAACATTGAACAGCTTGTTGAAAAAGTGTCAGCTGCCAAGTATATCACCGTTCTAGATTTGACCCGAGGTTTTTGGCAAATACCTCTGAACAAACAAGTCCAGAGATATTCAGCTTTCGCACCAGTTTTGGGACATTTCGACCGTTGAGATTGCCATTCGGTTTGAAAAATGCTCCTTATGACTTTACTCGTTTGATGGCCGAACTGTTGAAAGACTGGAGAATTTGCTTGCCCTTACTTGGATGATTAGTGTAAATTGTTTTCCTAAAATTTTCAATTAATATATAATTTTTGTATAGTATTTTAGGGTTCAAGGCACTGATTGCTATATTCAAGGCACTGATTGCTCAGCCATTCAATTATGAGGTTGTCCATAAGAGGGGGAAAACAACATCAAAATGCTGATTCATTAAGTCGCATCCCATAAACCTCATATCCTTTTATTTTATATTAGTAAGTTTATTGTTTATTTTGATATTTGTATTATGTGTGAAAATTTTAAATTTTTCTTATTAGTGTAAATTGTTTTCCTAAATTTTTAATAAGTATGTAATTTTTTGTATAATGTTTTTGAGTTCAAGGCACTGATTGCTATAATCTGGTACATGTGCAGTGTATAATGTGTACTTGAACTCTAGAACTTTTCTTATGACTGCATCTATCTGGAGACTTTGTCAGGCAGTGGAGTCATCAAAACTTTCCCTCAATCTTCGAGAAAATCTCCTCCTCGAGGGGAGGAGTTTATAAGACTGTAAAGACTTCTGCGGAGTCAGATAGATGGCGCTCTTGCGCATGCCCGGAAGGACTTAGAAACAAAAGAGATGGTAATGAGTGTGGTTAGAGACTTGTTGGTTTTAAGAAAAAAGACTGATCGAAACTGTAATGTTTTGACATTGATATGTACTACCTATTATTATTAGTGTTGTGTGTCGTGCCTGTACTGTGACTGTGAGATCATTAAAAATGGTTTAAACCAAAAAGGGAGTATTCCTTGTGATGTGTGTAAAAAGTGATTAAGTTTTGAGCAAGTCAGTACAATACAAAACATTAAAACGTAAAGTAGCAGAATTGCAGACCAGCAAAAGATCAAAAATACAGACACGTAAAAAGCCAAATGGCTAAACAGCCAAAATACTGGGGGTATAAAAATAGTCAAATAGAAGCCAGAAAGCAAAACTGTCCATGTATGCGCGCTGAAGATGCATACATAACATGGATAACGATATAATTCAATATTACAAAACAAAGAGAAATTTAGGAATTTAAACTTAAGAATACATAGAAAATTTCGAAAAAAGTGAAGAAGTGTTGGTGGATAAAGTTGTCATCAGGGAGGAGCCTCATCCAGTCAACACAATATGGTGTTTTCTGTGTGTGAGAGGCAGTTCACCCAAAGTAGCCCCCACAACACTCCAAACACCATAAGCAGAAAGGCAAAATTGGAAAATCAAAACCAGGGACATCCAAGGACACACACCGAAGACAAGTACAATACAAAACTATAGAAGAGAAAACAAACTTACCCACATTAATAAACCTCAGCTCGAACACAACCCGCCGCAAACTATATGAGGATCGCCAACAAATGCCATTCATCGCGCCCAAAAATCACAGTTGAGAAATCGAAACTGTAATTCGTATTCCGACTCGGAATTCCTAATCGGTTTATCGGAACCGTAAACCGAAACGATAGTGTTCAAATCCAGTCTTTTAATAAATTAACAGACCTATTATATTTAGTATAGCAAATAGAATTGATAGTCAACAGGAAAGTCTTCAAAATAAGCCGGGCCGTGGCGGCCCGATTGAAAGAGTAACGGACTAGCAACCGAAAGGTTGCGAGTTCGAATCCAGCCAAACACCGTCGTGTACAAAGGGGACTGGTGCATGTTAAATCTGTCGTGGCCTGAAATGTCCTCACGTTGGCGTGGTGTGGAAGTTTGGAGAGTGGGGTGCCAGCTCAGGTGTTGCCTCGTCATCTGACCGTGGTTCAAAATTACGTGGTGTTGTCCTCGGATCTTTCCCTTTGGGATGATCCCAGACCGTCACCAATAGCCCGTTGTGTTACTCCAGTGTGACGTTAATTGAAATACCCCCAAAATAAGCCACTATGGTGAATCATCAGTTAAATAATACAAGTATTTTTAAATCTTTGAAAAATCTATATATATAAAATAGGATGTGTGTGTATCTTTTCTATACAAGTCTACACCGTTTGACAAATCCACACCAAATTTGGTACACTTATACTTTAGAACACTGCGGTCAGCATAGGCTAACTCTTAACCCCCGTTCTATTGGCCCTAGGGGGCTAAAAACTATTCGAAATCGCCATCGAAATAACATTGAGCATAGATTGATTGCTTTAGACAGCTATGGTTGCTTTACCAGTGTTGATCGAAAAACAACTTTTTCCAAAACAAATTAAATTACAATATTTATGTTTGAATTGACTTTTTAGTTCTTCCCATGATGTAAATAAATTATAGATATTTTATTGATGAAGAAATAATATTTTAAAATATTTATTTTTGGCAAGGAAATTCAAGGAAACGTTTTCAGGAGTTCAAGGATGATTTTCATGGAAAGTTGGTGTATATATCGACCAACTTTCCTTAAATAATTTATTGAATACGTAATGTTTTGTAGAATTCTGTTTCATAAGTTTTTTAGGTAAGGAGTGTAACTTATTTTAAAATGTCCGGAAGAGATACATGTGAATCCTCCGTTGAAAGCAGTGATTTTCTTTCTTAAAATTCTGTAAAATCGACCTTCTGCTTTTTGAAAATTTTTATCAATTCAGTTTAATTGGTCTACACCGATTACATTTATTTCTAGCCCAAGCACCGTTATTCCGAAAAGCACAAACGAAAAGCTCATTGATCATAAAAGCGTAATTTTGCTACTCGGTATCTGGCAGCCCCAGAATTAATGTTTACTTTTTTAAAAAACTTTGTAGAACTTTCTAGAAAGTTGGGGAAACGGAAACTTCCTTGGACTCATGGTGGAGAACATTCCAGCACCCACTCGATTCTTAGCAGGTCGTATTTAAAGGAAGCTTACTCGGTAAGACTTCCAGTTTATCATCTTTCAGTGAATCTCACAGTTTTATTTTGCTCTTTTAGTTGATTGTATAAGTGTTTCCTACTTTATTTGATAGTGATAGTGTACATTTTGGATTTATATTTCTAAACGGATGTAAGTAATTCTTAATTTTAAATTTGGTTTTTCGTTATTTTTAGCTTTTTATTGTATTCTATAATAGATTTCATTGCTCAGTGAGAGTTTGCCTTTTGCTTAATTTATGAAATAGCTTTTTTTTTATTCCTTTACAGATTTCTTTGCTGTAACAATGCCTCCAAGGAAGCGGAAGGCGATCGGCCAAGTGCAGTCAACGGCTAAGATGATGAAAGATAAGCGTAGTCAAGAAACTTCCGAGGAGGGAATAGAAGACTTGCGATTGCGAGAGAGATCTACTATATTTAGAGCAACAAAGACGGCACAGCAGCGTGAGGCCCGACTTCAGGGTAAGAGGGATAGAGTTACTACATTTAGATCAACAGAGACGGCACAGCAGCGTCAGGCTCGACTACAGGATAAGAGAGATAGAGCCAAACGATCACGGACTGCACACCATTTTAGCTTAGCATTGGAAGGATTCCACTACGATTCACATAAAGACTACTCGCTGCATGCAAGTGTTACCATCGGGAAAATGGAAATGGTTTGTAGTTACTGTCAAGCCAAAAAGTCTATTGGTATTTGCTGCATAAATGGAAAAGTTAACTCTGCCAACTGGAACCACCACCACAAAAACTTTTGACTTACACGTCAGGAGATTCGTCAGAGTCGAAGCATTTTCTGAGTAACATCAGAAAATACAACTCATGTTTCCAAATGACATCATTCAGCGCCACATCAGTTGTTGAACAGCCCGGATTTCCGTCGACATTCAAGGTGCGAGGGCAGATTTACCATAGAACGGGATCGTTGTTTCCGCTGCCAGATCAACCAGCAAAATTTCTACAACTATATTTTATTCAAAACGAACAAATGGAAACTGATCAGAGGTGCGCCTACATCCGGGAACAAGACGTCAGATTGTGTTAAACTTACAGAGGATGTTTCATGAGCACAATAATCTTATTAAAACGTTTGAAACAGCATTGGAAGGTATGCCAACAGATGAATATAAAGTAGTCATAAATAAGAGCAGACCGAAGGCCAGTAGACGAACACGAGCGGCGCTTTAATTCTCCTCAATTAGTTCATTATTATTATTTTATTTCTATGATGAGTTTTATATTTTTACATGAATATTATGAATATTTGATTGATAAAAAAGGATATTTAAAATATTTTATTTTTCATAATTTACATTTTGTAATGGAACATGAAAAACTTCAATTCATTAATCATAAAAGCGTAATTTTGTTATTTTAGATTTGGCAAACCAGAACTAATGTTTTAATATTTTATAAATTTGATTTTAGAATCCGGTGATTGTCTGTTTGAGTTAACACAGCGAAATGTTGCAGTCATATTTGAGCATTACTAAATTTCATAAAGCATTATCGTCTTTATCAATATTTTTCAAATGTCTTTTTTCGAATTGCTCTATTTCAGAATACACTCAGGCAGTTGAAATTCGACACTTTGCGCATCTTTCGTTTTTTAAAATTCTGCATTTTTTCGTCGGAATTTCGTTTCTTTTTGTATTTATGTCTTAATCTTTTACATATTGCAATATATTCAGGAATTAAATGGATGTATTTGCGTCCGAAGTATATTGTAGAAGCTATGAAAAAGTTAAAACTTATTTTCCGTACAACTTAAATGATTTCATTTTTTTGTGAAAGAAAAGTGATTATTCTAATTCACTTTTCAAGCAACATTTAACCATTTCAACCCGAGCAACGCCGGGTAATTCAGCTAGTAATCTTATAAAAAGAGTGAGGGTACTTATTATTAAGAAGTGTATTAATAAGATTATTAAATTGCAAAAGAAAGTTAGATTTAGAGTTGCAAATTTTATTGAAACGCACCATTCGACTAGCAATTGTATTATAATAAATTCTTTTAGAAATATTATAGAATCCCAATACAATAATTTAAATGATTGACAAAATATTAATGAGTTTTATTATTTAAAGTAAATATATTCGTGTAGAAAGACGGCTTTATTATTATCTGAATTAGTTTTTAATAAATATAATTCATCTGGGTGAATCGATTTCCATAGGTTAGCAAAATTACTATCATTAAAAACAATTAAATCATCAATATATCTAAAGGCAGAATTAATTTGGAGGCAAAATGTTTTTCATAATAATGAAATAAATTAGCAAGAATGGATGAAAAATTGGAACCCTGGGGTTATACCCTTAATTAGAATAAATAAATGCTCACTGTTAAAAATAAAATTATTAAAAATACAGAATTTCACCAAAAATTCCCAATCCTCAAAATCAATAGTAATCAGATTTTTAGTCATGATAATAGTAGTTTAGTACATTTTTAAGTTTACACAGTGGTATGCTAGTAATGAATATTTTCCCCATAAAATTTCATACTATAAAAAAATGCTTTGAATATGATAACCTTTGGGTAGAAAAATATTTAATTATAATCATTTTTGTAGTAAGGTTAATTTATATAGGGATAACTGTGAATGCTTTTGCAACTACATAAATTGTAGGCCATATTTAAATGATTGTCTAGGACATATTGTAACTGGCAATCTTGGAATTATTGATAATGAACAATTAAGGGAATTAATGTATAAAGGTACTAAATTGAGACCTATATATAATATTAAAAAATTTTATACTTAAAAGTTTCCTCGAAGACATTGATAATTTCTGTATTATGACTTCCACTAAATTTAATACTCCAATTTACCACTTCACAGAATGGAAATGGAAACTTTACAATAACTTTAAAATTTTATAAATAAAAATCTCCCACCTTCTTGAAAAAACACCGATTAGTATACGTCAATAGTCCTAGCTATTAAAGACTTAAAAATTAATTCATAATAACACTGGTAGATAAAGCATTAGGTAACCATGCTATTATCTGTAAAAAACTACACTGCTGGCCACCCAAATTGCAACACCAAGAAAGACAAGAGATATCACAACAAAATTTATTTTGTAGATAACATGTTGACCAAGTATCAAATGATTAAATTTATAGACTTCTGTGAAGTGTGGTTCCTGCCAAAATCAGTAGCCAGAGTATCCGCCATTGTTGGAGATCACCGCTGCCACACGCCTCGGCATTGATTCAAAGAGACTTTGGATGTGTTCTTGGGGTACAGCAGACCAAGCAGCTTCCACACGTTGCCAAAGTTGATCTGGTGTGGCAGCTGGGGATGTATTCTGGGTCAATCGTTGAGCAACCATGGACCACATGTTTTCTATCGGCGAAAGATCCGGAGAGCAAGATGGCCAGGGAAGCAATTCAATCTGGCGATTGACGAAGAACCCTTGGACAATGCGTGCCACGTGTGGTCGCGCATTATTCTGTTGAAATATGGCTGTGGGCAAGCCCTGAAGGTAAGGAAGGACAACTGGCTCCAACACCTCGGAGATGTAGCGCTGGCTGTTTAAAGTACCGGCAATTCGTACTAGAGGAGTGCGAGAGTGATATCCAATACCGCCCCATACCATAATACCCGGTGCAGGACCAGTGTGGCGGTGCATAACGCAGCTGTTCAGCATCCTCTCTCCACGGTGTCTCCAGACTCGAATCCGACCATCGTGGTGTTGCAGACAGAAGCGTGACTCGTCAGTAAAGACAATTTCATTCTATTCTGCCGTCCACATCCTTCTTTCATCGCACCATTGGCGGCGGAAACGTCTGTGGTTCTGCGTCAAGGGTAGACGAAGCAATGGACGTCTTGCGGACAGACCACTCTGCTGTAAACGGCGTCGAATGGTACGCGCAGACACTGGATGATGCGGTACAGACTGAATGTGCTGTGCTATGGTTCGTGATGTGGCTGAGCGATCCGTCACTGTCATACGCACAATATGCCTGTCATCACGTGAAGTGGTGCACTGAGGTGGATGCGATCGAACACGTCGGTCCGTCGTACCCTCCTGCATCCAACGATCACATATCCGCATTACAGTTGTTTGGTTTCGTCCAACACGACTACCGATTTCCCTGAAAGATAATCCACAATCTCGGTAGGCCACTATCCTTCCTCTGTCGAACTCGGATACTTGATCAAAAGATGATCGCTGTTTTCTACGAGGCATAATTGATCGTTTTTTTGAAAAAAACCACAAGAAAAACACAATTACCGTACTTGAAATCGTCGAAATCTCCAAGCCTTAAATAGCGCTTTGAAGTGGCGCCACAGGCGCGCGTGATGTGCGTCTGCGCTGAAATTCTAATCATTTGCATATCTCACCTCCGCTAATGTATGTTGTAAATTTCATATTATTTGCATGCTTCCTTCAGGGTGTTGCATTTACGGTGGCCAGCAGTGTATATTTAAATTTACTAGATACTGCGCTTAAAAATTCTGATACCTATAAAAGTTCTGCAAATCTACATATAATACTATTGTTAAAAAAATTATTTCTTTAAATAAAAGATTAAAAATTTCTAATCATCATATTATTTTACCTTACATAAGTATTGTACTTATATTTTACAAAAATCTAATGAAATTCCGATTTATTACCTGTTGTACAAATTCTTATATGATTAAACCCGGTATCTTACTTTGTAAATATCTAAAAATTATCCCTTAATGCCATTATTGAAGAAGGTTTCACCTGGATTACTGGTGATAATAATAACGTTTTAAATTATATAAATAAAAATATTATTAATTATATACTAACCTACGACTTCAAAGACCTATTTACTAGAATACCACTGTGCAAACTTAAAGATGTACCAAACTACTATTATCATGACTATAAAAATCTGATTACTATTGATTTTGAGGATTGGGAATTTTTGGTAAACTTCTATATCTTTAATAATTTTATTTTTAACACGCTGTCGAGGCCCACCAAAGAAGCAAGAAGTGGACTGTATTTTAACTTAACAATTTATTCAAACTTAACAAGATCGACAACATGGTTCCAAAAGGAACGCTTGCGATTTCCTAATCGCATCAAAAAAGGTGGTTCCCGAAAGGAACGCTTGCGATCTCCTAATCGCATCAAAAGCAGCAGTAGCCTATCTACCGCTTGAGAAGTTCTTACTGCCAACTTTGGCTCCCTCTTTTTAACTGCTCAGTTCCGAGCCAATTGGCGCTCGCCAAACACAGGCGATGACGCCAAGAAACTTGAGTCGCCAAGGCGCGAACATCCCGGCCGGCGTTGAAATAGAACATTTCAAAATAGTAACATCAATTCTTAGAAACAAAACTTGCACCTTATACACTTATAAACACAATTTTGCAATTAGTAAAACAATTAAATAACACAATTGAAATCAATAGCAAAATAAGAAATACTTAACACAATCACATTAATATAAGATCGATCAGATCCAATTGAAACACATTAATAAAAAAACAATTATAATTAAACATTAATACCAAATATCCGCACATATTTTAAACATTCATTTTATCATGGGTAAAACACAAATACTGGAAATAGATCTTTTTATAATTCCATTATGAGTTTTAATCAACACTACTCTGACCTTACCATCAGAACCAAAGAGAGTGTTCTCTATGCGACCCATGAGCCATTTGCCAGGAGGAATGTTATCCTCTTTTATTAACACGAGTTCTCCCACCTGAACATTATGTTTTTCCACTAACCACTTTGTTCTTTGCTGAAGATTAGTTAAATAGTCTCGCTGCCATCTTTTCCAAATAATCTGAACAAATTTAGCAGTTAATTGCCAGCGAGACAATCTGTTATCAGCAAGATGTAATAATTCAGGCTCAGGAATCGCATTTATGGGACGCCCAATCAAAAAGTGACCGGGTGTTAAAGCTTCATAATCGCTAACGTCAGAGGACATGGGAGAGATGGGTCTGGAATTTAATATTCCTTCGATTTGGTTCGTAACTGTGAGAAATTCTTCGTATGTTAAATTTGCAGTCCCAACCGTACGTCTCAAATAATATTTAAATGACTTTACGCCCGACTCCCATAGTCCTCCAAAGTTAGGAGATCTAGGAGGAATAAATTTCCACGTAATTTGTTCTGAAGAAAAATAATTAGCTATTAGTTTATCAGGATTAGAAACAATTTTAAATAGCTTTTTCAATTCTGCAGCAGCTCCCACGAAATTTGTCGCGTTATCCGTGTAAATCGTGGAACTCTTTCCTCTTCTAGCAAAGAATCTTTTGAGGCATGCTATAAAAGCCTGAGATGTTAAATCACTAACAATCTCGATGTGTATTGCCTTCGTAACAAAACAAATAAATATGGCAACATAAATTTTTCTAAGTGTTCCCCTCCGTTGGTTAGAAACCTTAATTTGAAAAGGACCACAAAAGTCAACACCTGAAACGTTAAAAGGTGAAGTTTGATTCACTCTTTCTGCTGGAAGGTTACTCATTAATTGTTCTGAAATCCTTGGTCTTTGCCTTAAACATTTAATACAAGAATGATATACTTTTCTAGCTATATTCCTACCGCAAAGTGGCCAAAACCTCTGCCGAATAGTATGCAAAAGGGTTTGTGGTCCAGAATGTAAAGTAGTTTTATGAAAGTACTCAAATATAATTAGAGTTAATTTACTATTACCAGGCAAAATTATTGGATGTTTTTCATTAAAGCTTAAGTTAGAATTAGAAATACGACCTCCAACTCTTAGCAAATAATTAGTGTCCAAAAAGGGATTCATAAACTTTAACTTACTATTTGGAGGCACAGGCAACTTTTTCGTCAAATTCGAAATTTCTCTACTGAATTCCCTTACCTGAACTTGTTTTACCAGGTAAATTTCTGCCGTTTCTAATTCCCTTGATGTTAATGGTCCCTCAGACCTTAGCAGGAGGTTTCTGCAATTATTGACGAATCTGAAAATAAAACTAACAATTCGTTTCAGTCTTAGAAAATTATTAGTAATTCCAAGAATGCTGTCCACAAAGTCAATATTAATGGTGAAAGTCAATGTTGCGAGGTTTCCTTCCTTTAGTTCCATCAAGTAATCATCATCAGGAGGGCACGCACTTTCTCTGGAATTGGGAATCTCTGCATGAAGAAATTCAGGACCACACCACCAAAGTTGACAGTCGGCTATCTTTTCAGGGCTCAGACCTCTTGACACCAGATCAGCTGGGTTGTCTTCCGACTTCACATGTTGCCACAGGAAATCCGTAGTCAGCTGTTGGATTCTTGTTACTCTGTTAGCAACAAAGGTCTTTAACAAATGCGGGGAAGTTCGGATCCATGCCAAAACGATGGTGGAATCAGACCACAAGTAGACTCCTTGAACATCTAGTTTTATAGATTTCATCACCTTGGTTATAAGCCTGGACAGCAATTCTGCAGCACACAGCTCCAAACGCGGAATAGTGATGGTTTTAATAGGTGCTACTCTTGATTTACTAGTCACAAGGTTAATCACAATTTGACCCGATGAAGTTGTGCATTTCAAATAGACAACTGCACCATACGCATCTTTAGATGAATCCGAGAATCCATGAAATTCTAACTGACTAACTATCTCCGGTAGGACACATCGACCGATTCTAACGTCTTCAATTGCTCGTAACTTTGAAGCAAATTTTCTCCATTCTTCAGATTCCTTCTTAGGAAGTTCTTGGTCCCAGTCCACAGCCAGCAACCAAAGTCCTTGCATGAATATCTTCGCCCTTGTAATTACTGGACCCAGTAATCCAAGTGGGTCAAAGATTCTTGCGATTTCTGACAGGACAAGGCGTTTGGTGTACTTCGTCATGGTGCTGGTTGACTCAGACACAGAAAAACGGAACTGATCATTTTTGGGGTCCCAGCTCAATCCTAATGTCTTAATTGTGTCCCTTTCTGACTTGTCAAAATGATAATCTTGATCCTCATATGGTACTTGCTGCAGAAGAATCCTATCGTTAGAGCACCACTTGTGAAGCTGCATACCACCTGACTGCAACATTCCGATTAACTGAGTTTGAAGTTCAAGAGCAGAAGATATATCATCAGCTCCTGACAAAATATCATCAACGTAAAAGTCTGTTAGAGATGCTGATGCAGCCAAGGGAAAACGTTTTTCTTCATCTAAATTTAGTTGTTTCAATGTCCTAGTGGCAAGAAATGGTGCACTAACTGTTCCATAAGTAACCGTTTTTAATCTGTAGGTTTTAACTAGATCATCTGCCCCATTTTTCCAAAGGATTCTTTGCAGGTCCCTTTGGTCTGGATTAATTTCTATCATTCTATACATCTTTTTAATGTCAGATGTAAAGGCGATTTGATGTTTCCGAAATCGTATTAAAATCGAAACCAAGTCCTCTTGTATTACACCTCCGTTCATTTGCAAAGAATTTAATGATTTCCCAGTTGAAGACACAGATGAGGCGTTAAAGACCACTCTTAATTTTGTGGTACTTTTATCTGGGCGATAAACAGCATGATGCGGTATATAATAGGCGAGTTTGGGTTCAAGCTCTTCTTTAACTTCCTCCATATGGCCCAATTCTTCATATTCTTTCAAAAAGTCCTTATAAAGCGATGACAGATTAGTATCCCGGAGCTGACGCTTCCAAAGGGTGTTCAATTGACTCAAGGCTGTATGTCTGGAGACACCTAAACATATAGGGTCTTCCTTAAACGGCATCTCAACCACATATCTGCCCGTTTTGTTTCTGAAATGAGTTTTTACAAAATGATCTTCGCACATCAACTCTTCATTTTTTACAACTGGAGATTCTTCGATTGCTTCTATTTCCCAAAAGCGGCGAATTGTGTTTTCTAAAACGTCATTATTTCTGGCGAAGAAACAATGCACGGATTGAATGCTAGGTAAAGTACCAGACACTATGTACCCAAACACAGATTCCTGAAGCGAAATTTCATCGCTAATCCTCTCTCTTCTAGCCCTTATGATTTCAAAAAAGAGTTCAACACCTATCAGCATGTTGATTTTGCTTGATTTATAAAATTCTGGATCTGCTAACTCCACAAACGGTAAATTTATTCCCGAAATATCTAAATTAGAAGAAGGGGTTAAATCTGTAATTTTCGGAACGATCAGAAATTCAAGGTTTTCCTTAAATGTCTCCTTGCTATTTGATATTGTCCCTTGAATTTTATGTTTAATTGTGTGGACTGACCCATTAATTCCTGACACGGGTACATAAATTTTATCCTTCTTTAATCCCAAAGCATTTGCGTAATCAGCAGTTACTAAATTTACTTGGCTACCGTTGTCCAAAATTGCCCTGCATTTTCTGCGAATGCCTTGTGCATCCTTCACAAAAATAATTACAGTACTTAATAGCGTTTTACATTTTTTCTCTATAACATTAGTAAGACTCTGAACAGGTTGTGATTGAGAAGGCGCCGAATTCTCATTCTCAGCTGAGTCATCAACTTTGAACGAAATCGAATCTCGTAAACATTCGTTTCTCGTCTCGCCTATTTCCTTTTTTGGGGAAGGCATAGGGGAAGAAATCTGAAGCTCACGGTGGAGGAGCGAGTGGTGTTTCCTTTTACAGTCAGAACATGAATATTTTGATTTACATTGCTGCGCCAAGTGCGATTTATTCAAACAATTTAGACAAAGTTTATTAGTTCGCACAACCTCGTATCTTTTTTGTACATTTAACTCTCTGAATGCCAAACACCTGCCTAACATATGCTGACCTTTGCATAAAATACATTTTAAATTTTCATCTTTTATAATTAAGCTTTTAGCCTTGTTAGAAGAAAGCGGATTTCTGAAATTTGCTGGTTTTGAGAACATGTTTCTACTTATATTTTCAATCACGAGACTTCGTTTTTCTAGGAAGTTTAAAAGCGCGTCTAATTCTGGTACTTCTTTCGTTGTTAATGACAGTTCAAATTGTTTCCTAGTTTCACGATCTAATTTCTGACAAATGATATTTATCAGCAAAATATCTGACAAACTACTTCGGTCGAAATCTAAAAGTTTCAGCGCTCGTAAATTCTTATTTACACAATCTATCAGATTACGCAAGTCTTTTGAGGACTCATGTTGCAGTTTTTCGCAATTGATTATGGCTTGTACATGAGTATCGACAATTGCCCTTTTATTTTGATATCTATCTTCCAGAGCTTTAAATAATGATCCAAAAGTGTCATCTGTCGTTTCGATGTTCTTACAATCGCCTTTTAACGAAGCTCGGAGGTAGAACAGTTTTTGATCGTCTGTTAATTGAACGTTATTAGAAATTACATTTTCAAATTGACTTTTGAAAATGCTCCAGTCCTCATATTTTCCCGAGAATATGGGAAGTGGGATTTCTGGCAGTTTCACACTCGACTTCCAGTCATTTCGACTCGAATCAACTGTCGAGGAATCAATATTTTGTTGCGTTTTCAACTTAGAAAGTAGATATGAAAGCCTTACCTCAATCTTTTCAAGGCGATCATCCATGAGTTGAATATCTTCTTCAACATCAGGGAAGTCCTCACTGGGTGGCAAATCAAAAGATCGCAGTTGCAGTTCTTCGATTTTCTTCTTAATATCCTTTGTAAGTTCTAATTTTATAGAAAGTTCCACCCTAGATTCTGGAGCTACTTCAAAGGATTTAATATAGGTTTCTAATCGAGTTATTTTGCCTTTCAAGGCAGTTTTGATCTTGTTAAGCCTATCCATAGATGCTTAATTTCGTTCTCCGGCCTGGTCGGACCAAATGTCGAGGCCCACCAAAGAAGCAAGAAGTGGACTGTATTTTAACTTAACAATTTATTCAAACTTAACAAGATCGACAATATGGTTCCAAAAGGAACGCTTGCGATTTCCTAATCGCATCAAAAAAGGTGGTTCCCGAAAGGAACGCTTGCGATCTCCTAATCGCATCAAAAGCAGCAGTAGCCTATCTACCGCTTGAGAAGTTCTTACTGCCAACTTTGGCTCCCTCTTTTTAACTGCTCAGTTCCGAGCCAATTGGCGCTCGCCAAACACAGGCGATGACGCCAAGAAACTTGAGTCGCCAAGGCGCGAACACACGCAGAGCATTTATTTATTCAAGTTAAGGGTATGTATGCCTCAGGGTTCCAATTTTTCATCCATTCTTGCTCATTTATTTCTTCATTATTATGAAAAAAAATTTTCCTACAAATTAATTCTGCCTTTAGATATATTGATGATTTAATTGTTTTTAATGATAGTAATTTTGTTAACATGCAAATCGATTTACCCAGATGAATTATATTTATTAAAAACTACTAATTCAGATAGTAATAAAGCCGTCTTTCTAGACTTGAATATTTACACTTTTAATAATAAAACTGATATTAATATTTATGAAAAGAGAGATTATTTTGAATTTCCGGTTTTTAAACTAATTTATTGGGATTCTAATATTTCTAAAAGAATTTATTATAATACAATTGCTAGTCAACTGGTGCGTTTCAATAAAATTTGCAACTCTAAATCTAACTTTCTTTTGCAATGTAATAATCTTAGCAATAAATACTCTCACTCTCTTTATAAGATTATTTTTGAAAGATTTAAAAATACTGATATTATTTAACTGATGATTTACCCTAATGGCTTATTTTGGAGACTTTCTTGTGGACTATCAATTCTATTAATTATAATAGGTCTGTTAATTTATTAAAAGGCTGGATTTGAACACCATCTTTCCGGTTTCGATAAACCGATTCGGAATTCCGAGTCGAAATGGAATTAGTTCCGATTTCTCAGCTGTGATTTTTGGGCGCTATGAATGGCATTTTTTGGCGGTCCTCATGTAGTTTGCGGAGGGTTGTTGTCGAGCTGAGGTTTATTAATGTGGGTAAGTTTGTTTTCTCTTCTATAGTTTTGTATTGTACTTTGTGTGTCCTTGGATGTCCCTGGTTTTGATTTTCTAATTTTGCCTTTCTACTTATGGTGTTATGAGGTGTGGGGGGGCTACTTTTGGTGAACTGCCGCTCACACTCAGAAAACACCATATTGTGCTGACTGGGTGAGGCTCCTCCCTGATAACGCTCTAATCCACCAACACGTCTTCATTTTTTTCGAAATTTTCTTGGTACTCTTAAATTTAAAATTCTTAATTTCTCATTGGTTTGTAATATTGAATTATATTGTTATCCATGTTATGTATGCACCTTCAGCGCGCATACATTACATGGCATATATATATATATATATATATATATATATATATATATACATATATATATATATATATACATATATATATATATATATATATATATATATATATATATATATATATATATATATATATATATATATATATATATATGTAATTCAATTGGGTATTGGAATTCCCGTTGCTCTAGAGGACTATTTGCTCAGAACAGGAGGTATAGAAATATACAGGAAAGAAATATAAAAACCAATTTCAATTTAAATGGCTGCAATCTTTAGATATTTTTCTGAGGAATCCAGGAAAAAATATATAAATATGTGGTGCCCAGACTGCCACTAGAGGGCACCTCCACGCTGATGTCATCTCCGACCACTGCGCAGCCATTCCGCGCATCGGAGGAACGCAGTCAAAAAGCGACACAGAAGGAAGACGACGAAGATACAAGACGGACGTAGCGTTAGACTGTGCAATGTTGAGGGCGATGAGTGTCGATGGAGTTTATGATGTCTGTGCTGTGCACTTAACTTTAATTGTCTTAGCCAAATTCATTGTAAATATTCATAAATCTCATCATTAAATTCAGTTATTCTTTAAAAGTTTCATCTTGTTGCCAATCGCCCACAAACCAGCACCCCCACAAATATACTGTAGAAAGCATTTTGGTAGACAGAAATGATTAATTAAAGACATTGTATTGAACAAACAAAACACTTATTTTCAAATAACTATTTAATATCGTGAAAATGTTTTAACATTGATGTATGTACAATAATATGACGTATCTTCCTCTGGGATAACTTTCAAATATAAAGTGAGCAATATATAATTAAAACAATAATACTTCAGGTAAACACAAAACATTGTTCTTACATTGAACATTTTTATCATAGCGCAGTTTGTAATAACTGAAGATATGATAACATGACAATGTATGTAGCTTTCTCTACATTTCCTCCATAAGCATTTCATTGTTAAAATATCAAACGTTTGAGACTAAACCATAAAATATTTCCCTCATGCTTGAGCAAACTTCCAACTCTTAACACAACATGAGAACATAATGTGAACACTTAAAATTCATAAATAAAACAACATACCCATAAAGAACATAATACAAAACTATTTCACAACCTAATTTTTTGTATAATTACTGAAAGAAATGGTACAGTTATCAGAATACAATTTAGTAAAGTTTAAAATTTTCAAATCATATTGAATCAAATTTTGTTGAAATACACTTTATCAAAAATTATTACTTAAAATTTTCTGAATTTCAAAAATCGCACACATTTCCTTGATATATATCACCGTATCAGATTATAGTAGGGAAAAGTTGACACTGGTGCAGCTGCAGTTAATATTTACCTCAAAATAGTTAGTATTTTTTGTTTACCCAAAAGAAAAATAATAAACAAATTCGAATCTTATCTTAATAGTTTTCTTGGTACAAAATAAGTTATCATTGAATCACTGCTGAAAATGTATTTGTAGAATAGAAAATAGATGCTACAAACTATTTTAGGAAATATCGGGCATTTACCATACTTGCATGATTCTTGAAATAACAAGAATTTCGTGAAATTAGATAAAAGAAAAGATTCATTCTCGTTACTTTGACCATCCAAGCTGAAATTAACTGTTCTAAATCCATCATTAATGATAATGTAATCAAATGCTCTCATGAAAAAAGATAAAAGCTGAAATAAATGGGGGAGGAGTAATCGTAAAAAGAACCATTTTTATCTTTTTGGGTGGTACAGGCAAAAAACCTAATATATGTTTGTTAAAATATCGATCCTACAATATAGTTAAATACAGAACACAGTGAAGATTATTAAGTATTACATGATACTTTGAAAACTAAGAAAATGTTGTTAAGCAAATTTGGAAAACTTCTAAAGTTTTGATAGTGATAAACTGACGGCAAATACTTTATTTCATTTCATTATCATATACCAGGGTCAACTTGTTCCATTTATTGCGATTTATCCCAAACAATTTTGTTCTTTTTTGAACACCCAATTATTCTTAAATATTCTATTATAATTTAATGGTATTTTGAATACATCAAATTATTTGGTAAATTTCTTTGATAAAAATAAATTGTGCTCAAATTGAAAAATCAGCTTGAAGATATATATCCTGAATTAATTACGAAACTTCATATTTTGTTCCATTTTTGTTTATAAATGATGATTAGAGCTTATTTAATCATAAATACTATAATTGTTTAACACTGAACAATTTTCCAGTCCGAAATTATTGATAAATTAAAAACACAAATAAAAGTCGTTGATGGTGTTAAGCATTTTTGTGCATACTTTATCTCTAAGTAAAACAAATTAATACCATGTCAAAATAAAGCAAAAGTTGAGGCATTTGCTTTATTATACATTCGTGCAGAAAAACTAACAAACGAGCGTTCACAGAAAATAAATTACGTTTTATTAAAGCTTAAGAAATATAATACTAACAATACAAAAAGACATCGTCATTGTGAAATATTTAAATTAAGCCATTATGCAAGATATGTGTGACAATAAAAAACCGAGATCATTTTTTTTTCTATCTAAAATACATATTAAAACATTAATGCTCAAGCTTAGTCGTCTTACATTCAAATGCATATTAAATGGTTTTAATCCAGAATATTAAATCATAACTATGAAAGTGTGCTCATATTTAGGAAAAAAATATTTTCGTTATAATATTCATTGTTAAATCCATCCAAGATTTAAACTTCTTTTAAATCTCTAAAAGTTAAAAATGTTATGAACAGAAAAACAGAGGTACTGCGATAATTATTATTTTGGAAAGCAATGCCAGCTCACAAAATGTAAAAGAAAGTACTAAATCGTTAGAAAAATCTCAAATAATGCTTTTAATTCAGACTTAAAATTACTTCTCTATGTCCACGTTTCCAATTCTTTCAGCTTGCCTATAACATCATAAGTAAAACAGCAACAACTCAACGTGCTCGGTCCTTGTAAAAATGATTTTCTCTAATTCTCTTTCCAAATGTATAAGTCTTGGGTTTATAATTACATGTCAGTGCAAAAAGGTTGTTTGCCCCAACACTTCAAGAGTCTGGTTGTATGAGAGGCACATGAATGTTTTATCTTACAGGTTGTAAGGTGAAAGTTCAAAGTCATCTTTGCAGATAGCTTCGATCTTCTTTGCACAGAGGATCCCCAGCAATATGCTGGCTCGGCATTTGAAACATTTGATTCACTTTACATGTTTATATGTTTATCGAGACAGGTTGAAGGCAGTGTTGCTTAAAGAGCGTTGATTTAACGTCAGACGTTTCCCATTCCCGGCTGACAGTCTTCGGGCAGCTGAAAAGAAAATTATATTTTACATGCATCTAAGGATCAAGAAATTAATGATTCCAAAGCAATAATGAACATTTTAAAAGTTTTTATTTGGAGATTAGATTTGAAAAATCATCGACGTGGCGTAGAAATCTATGGCATACAACTCTATTAGGTTTTGAAAACCAGTGGTTGTTTCTAAGCATTTTCTTTACCAACGCCCGGCCAATTTGAACTTGTTAGAAGTACCTTTGTCATCATGGTACTACAAGGACGGAATCATGAACCACTTGGGGTTACCCAGGTTCATTATGGTTGTTGGGTCCATATTGCATCTCACATGCATACTATATACTCTCAAGGCCCAACGTTTATAGAGAACCACACATTAACTCTAAAAGGACAAACATTCAGGCGTGTCTCGAACTTGGAGAGTTTCTATCTAGAAGCCAGCACCCTGACCACCAGCCCAATCGGTCGCTTTTATAAAATATACACTATATGAAACATACGCTGAAAGTTTGGAAAAATAATTTATGCCGCTACTATTTTTACAGGAGTGTTATAATTTAACTGACTCTTCTCAGAGCCTCCTGAAGCTTGTTTTAATCAACAGATATTGATGAAACTTGGTATTATGCAGAAACCGCGAGAAGGCAGTTGATTTACGTGGTTTTGAACGAGTCTATTACTTAAATAAGGGACGGGTGTTAAAGTAAACAAATCCCTTCCATAATTGGCGTCTTCAACTTGGATTATATTTCCAAGTTTACTGTTAGGGGCAGAAAGCAATAGCATTGATAGTGAGTTGGCATGGAGGGTAACATCCACGGCGATGGCCATTCACGCTTTTGCGTATGGCAGCCTTCTCCTAACGCGCTTTCACACCTATTCAGAAATCAACTGGCTCAAGGACGGCTGCCTTTTTTTGAGAGCCTCATTATAAAAAGTTATTCAGACCATGGGTAAAACATTTTGTACTGCGAAAGTCTGCCCTGATAATCATGCCTTTAGATAGTAAAAACGAAAGGATGCTTAGAAGGAACTGTCTTAGGCAATAAGAATCACCTCATACTGCTGTAATAGTAAAGAAAGTTGTTAATGCCAACTTCGGTGATGATAGTATCATCTCCCGAGGCTTTCCTAATACTTGGCCTCCCCTATCTTCTGACTTGCTCCCTTCGATTTTTGACTGGGAATTCCTCAAACACCGCGCATATCAATGAAGCATATAATCTTTGAGCTGGAGATCAGCATAAAGAGGCATATCCCTTTTATTTATCGAGAAACGCATAGTGCGACTATTGTAAGCGCCACATTAGGATTTGGACTTGTAGCCAACTCAGACGCACCCATACTGAGCGAATAACTTTACAATTAAATATAATTTTACAGTTCTAATGAAGTTTTTTCTATCTGTCTTGCAATTAATAGGGACCGCGGTAGCCTAGTTTGAAGGAACCGGATGGTTGCGAATTTGAAACTCGGTTCAGTCAAAGACTGTTATGTACACGTGGTCTGGTGAACGTTAAATCTGTCTTAGCCTAAAACGTCCTCACGTTGGCGTGATGTGGAACTTTTGAGAGTGGGCTGCTAGCTCAGGTGTTGACCTCGTCATCTCACCGTGGTTCAAAATTACGAGGCATTGTCCTCGGATCTTTTCTTTCGGTATTAATCAAGGGGACAGTCGCCACTAGACAGCCCGTTGTGTTGCTCCAGTGGGACTTTAATTAACGAACTACCCACCTTGCAATTAGATTCTTGAAGCGCCATCTAGTGGTAAGATTTTGAACTATTTTTTATATTTGTGACTGTTTCGTCCATGGTCTGAACATTCACGCACGTGTACAAAGTTTCAAGATATGTTCACCGAAACAGACTGCAGATGATTCTAAGTAGAGGCAGTTTAACTACCGCCCCTGTATAAACTGCAGATTTTTCAATAGAGGTTCACTAGTTATTCAAGAATGTTACTTATGTATGTGTATGGCCAGGTTTTGACTTTTGAGTCGAAATGAGTATGGAAACAAAATTAATCTAAAGACTAAGTGCGAACTCGCTGATTGTTGTTTAATCCCATTGTAGTAAGCTTTGCATGTGATTTCGTTACATTGTGAGAACATAAATGTACTATCTTCAGACAAAGCTAGTTACTAAATAAATAACATTTACTAATCTGCATTACATTATTATGTAATATGCAATATATTTTTCTTACTAAATATAAAATCTCTTTTTATGTTGTTTTAGAATAGAATAAAATGTTTTTAAAGTGTCTCTAATGGATATATAAGCAATTCTTAAATTTTCAAAAATTGATATTCCATTACCATGTAATGCATTCTTCTAAACTCGTATACAAACGTCTCATAAACATCTTTGTATTTGATTAAGCATTTTCATTTAAATTTTTTTATTGTGTTTTGAAACATTTAATAAATATGATCTTACGTTGTTAATGCAGACGTATTAACAGTGTTATTAAGCACAAATTCCATCTTTACATCATAGGAAGAATTTGTAAGTATTTTCTCTTAAACGTGGTACTGAAAATATCAACCTTTAACAGTAGAAATTTAATTTCACGGCTTGCAAAATGTTATTAAGAGGTACCACAAAAGGACGATGAATAGTAATAATATTAAAGACAAAGAATCCGAGTACTTTGGCATTTTAATGCGTTTACAACAATTGACTTGGGGAATATGCAGAAGATAATGACAATATCTATTGAAATACTAGCTTTACTACCCGGCGTTGCCCGAGTGCTTTTTGTTGTTTCTGAGAAGCCTAGAATCTTCTATACTTACTTAACAGTTCCATTGCATCGACGAACAATCTTTGAGCTTTACTAACTTCATATACTTGTTTATTATATCTTCCTATTGCTCGGCTCGTGACAGCTTTTAACGTTTGTGTTGATTGGTCTCTTGCGTAGTGTTCCTTATTAAATGTTACTTTTATAGTTCTAATTGAGCAATTAAACTAGCTAAAAATTTTGTACTGAATAGAAATTCCAGATAGAATAAGCTGTGCAAATTTCATATCGCCATCTTAGAATTCGAGAGTTTCTGCTGCTTCAGACAGATTTTCTACTCTATATAATTATGATCGAGGAATATTCTTATTAACTCTCCTGGTGGTTCTGTAGACGAGTTATCTCGTAATTAATAAAACTGACTAGATCTTGATGAACGAGATATCCCGTCATTAGTAAAACTGAGCAGATATTCACGGACGAGGTTACCCGTCATTCAAAATAAAAACTGATCATACCTAGTCATCATAAAAAAAATCGGAAATATCTTGATGTCCAGATATCTCGTCATTTTCTAATTCGTCAGATCTTGATAGACGAGATATATCGTCGAAATCACTTGGAGGAATAAGCATATGTAAGACATTTTCTTTCAAGCTAAACTTAGATGGCAGTTGTGTTTCTTGTACGTTTCCTGAATGTGTCATCACTTGGGCTATTTATCAAATAGAGTTTTAGCACTTCGCCAATAAAAAATTCAAATAATAAATTCCGAATAGGTATATGATAGTTGATTATTCAGCACCAATTGGATTAAATGCCAAATGTTGCTAAAATGGCGATGAACTATACTTTAAAGTAACCCCAATATGAATCAAGCTAGAACAATTGGACATCAGACATTCTGGTTTGTTCATTTACAGACCATCTGGTTTGTTTACACGGAAAATCGCTCTCATACGAGCTAAAATAGCAAGTTTGAAGAGCCATCACAATTTTTAAGAATCTTATACATGCATATATTTCTTAGTTCTCCAGTTGGTGTTATCGTGAACTACACTGATTGCACAAGAGTAGTTAATTAAAATAGTTTACTATTAATATAGGAATTCAGGATAATCAATATAGGAATTGAAACAAACGTGCGGCTTAAAGCTTCCTTTAATGAAAAACAGTAGGAGATAAATAAATCTGTATCCCAATGAATAAAAACGAAAGAAAACACTGGTGTCTCCAAGGGATGATGATTTGTCCGGAATGATCACGTGATACAGCTTGACTTTGCAGACGTAGCAAAACGATAAGAGAGAAGAGAATGAAAAATAGAGATGGACGGGGTACAAAACCAAATCATCTTTCTTCTACAGATGTTGGAATGAAATCAATCATGGCCGCGAAATCGCTTCTACGTCTTTTTTTCCTTTTTCTTTTTAATTCGTCTGCTATTTTTTTCGGCTTCAGAATTCATTTCGATCGGGTGTTCCCAATGATAATGGAGAGAATTTGATTTGATTTTCGCGTCGGACATGATCTTTTCCCCCATTTCTTCTGATATCCGTCCTTTCATTACTTTTTTACGAGTGTAATACAGTTTCTGCAACTCCGAATAAATTCTATAGACAGAGAGAATACTCCCGATTGAGTTTTTCTTCCACGGAACTAATACACTCAGCACATACTTGGGCAAGTACTCATTTTTGTGAAATTGCAAGGTATTCAATTGCTGTAGGAAGAGCTAAAAGCTTAACAGAGAGGTATAACAATCAGTTTCATTTTGGTGAAGCATCATAAGATCATTGCAAAAATGTTAGAAAGTAGATAGGAAGGAAAATCGTACTCAAGCACACACACACAGGTAACTTTCCGTTACCATTATTTATAAACGTTTCTTTCAGACTCAGTTTTGAATAATCAATGTTTAAAAGAAAAAAGAAAAGCAACTTTGTATGGATCAATATTTTATTTTTATAAAATGCTGTTATTTTTAAATTTAAATAAATAAAATTGTTTTATTTCCGTGATTTATCCACCTCAACTTATGTGCACTCAAGAATGGATTTACCCTCTTTTTCAGAAAAAAAGTGGTTATAATTCTAATTAAACTTATGCAAATTAATTTTCGATTTCATTCATTACTTTTTCTAAATATATACACTTAATTGGTTAAGTAAGTCAAAGAAATAAATGCATTACTTAAATGAATAACTTTATTGACGCGAGAAGCCAGTTGCGTTGCTCCAGTACGAAGCAAATTCAACAATTCAAAGTAGGGTTTAAATATTTAATCAACACAAAGGAAAATTCATATAACGAGTAAGGTGTTAAAATTATCAAAAAAGTCAGGTCCTGGCTCTCAATGAAGTCAGTGCTAACGGTACTTTGAATCTGGTAGAGCTCAGATTAGGCCTAGTAGGTTAAGCAAAAAGAGTGCTACTAGTTTTCGTACTCTGTATCTAAAATCTTAAAAATTATTGCTTATTTTCTGAAATCATAGTTGCTTGTATTCTTTAAATATTTATTATCGTTACTTTAAATTAAAATTATTTGTTTACAAAATATTTTTAATATCCGACCACTGATTTCTTCGATCTCCTGCACTACAAGGGGCAAAATGGGGGCAATTTCTGAGTAGCCCTCAGCACCCGTCATCCTTACAGGGACATTCACCAACATCCATGAGCTTATAAACTGGGATTCGAACCCGGATCACTGGGTGTCAGATAAACGCTGTGACCAGTATACCAATTAGGCGGATGTGTTTACAAAACATAATTGGTAGTCAACATTATTTCGACGTAAAACGCATTTCATTCGGCTCTACACGATTTCCACGATTTCTAAGAAAACTGAAATTCTACTTAACCCTAAGTTTATATACTGTTACTAATCAGAATTTTTAAATACATAATTTGCATCGCCTAAATATAATTTCGTTATCTAAAAACAGCTCTCATAATTTGTGAAACACTTTTGTGAATATCTACGTTTGTAAATTAAATTATAATTAAATTTACTAACTATACCGTACCTCACTTTTCTAATTCTTACAGTGAAAATCACCAATATCCATGAGCTTACAAATCGGTATTTGAATCCGGACATAGTGGATGGCAAATAAACTATGACCTCTATAACAATTAGCTGGATGTGTTTATAAAGATAATTAGTTATCAATGCATTTAAGACGTAAATTGCATTTGTTCGACTACACACGATATCTAATATATATGAAGTTCTACAGAGCCCTAAGTTTATAGTCTGTCACTAATCATAAGTTTTAAATACGTATTCCGAATCACTTAAACATAACTTGATTAGCTAAACATAGCTCTTGTAATTTGGGGAAAATGTTTGTTAACGGCTACATGCTTGCAAATTAAATTGCATTGACCAATTTACTATACCGTTCTTCATCTGTCTTATTTTCGAAATAAGGATGCTTCATATCGAAAGGACACTAGCCATTACTACGAAAAGCACAATACCAATCGGCGACAGGGAAACGCATCTGATGCTGATGTACGTTGATTTAACAACCCAGCACTTTCGTAATTGCTTTAGGATGTAATGGGGCCATAAACCGTTAGTGAATAGTGGAATATAGTGAATAAGGCAATATAGGGAATAAGGCAATATAGTGAACGCAAAAATTAGTGGACAATGAAGATATACAATCTTCAGGTCTTGATGCCAATCAGACTTAATGGTTAATGGTGAATTGAATATTTGAACGCTTAGAGCTATTGTGATCATGTTAGACCATAAAACAATTAATTCAAATTAAGTGATTAAAATTATCTCAGTTTGAACTAATTAGACGGGTAAGATGAAGTTTAAGAGACAAGTTTAAAATTTCGAATTTTTTCTTAGAAAATGGAACGCAAGCGAAAATCACCAAGAAGAGGACTGCTCATTTAAACAATGTAAAAATGAAAGACACTTCAAGCGTCCCACTTCACCATCTACCAAATATATTATAATTTGGGTTTTATTGGTTCAATGAACTCAAATTATAATATAGTGACCAAACTTGTTCACTCACTTCTGCTTCATATGCTTAGGGTGAAAAAATCACCAAACACAACTTATCTGATTTCCAGCATTGATAATCGGTGTCTACAAGATGATGTGTTTATATTGTGTTACTCAAACTGCTTAATAATTTCTAAGCTTTGGATTTGAAAACAAGGCTTATTAAATTTTGATAACATGGGCATTTTTGACGGTGTATTGGATGCTCAAAACTTCAAAAAGTTAAAGTGAATTCAAACTTAAAACCGTTTTTGAAAGAACAGTGTTCGGGAACTAAAAATTTTTAAAATAGGACTCAGAGTATGTTTTACAAATGTAAATTCCCCCTGTATATCTTTCAAATTATTTACACAATTAATGTTTTTCAAACAAATCTATAAAAGGATCTTTCACTGATAGCATTAGTACATTTAATATAATCCCAGACTGTTCGAGTGAAAATCACAGATTTACTGTACTGGAAGACATTCCTACTTTGAATAGAAGCAAAACCATCAAACCCTTCTCATTTACCCTCACTATCAGTATACAGGATTCAAACATTTAAGATTCACGAGTGTAACAACTAGGTTCTACAATCTACTCACTGTAAGATGACCTTCGCAGCTAACTACAATGTTGCAAACCTAAGCGAGGTAATTTACTCCATAGCAGATACATTTCGCATTCGATTGAACACCCGCACCTCATAAACTAGACTCATTTATCTCCAAAATGAGTATGTTGATACAAAGCCCAACTGGATACTGCTATCGACGATGATCTACAATGGGCCGACATTGCACAAACATTAGTAAGCACTCCAACAATGGACAGGGATTGTATCGGGCCAGTTATGAAAAGGGAAACTCACCACTCTGATAGCTTTCGAAGAAATGACAAGTGGGCTGCGGGCGGTGTCTTCGTCATTCCCGATGACCGTCGTCCCAGGGAATGTCCCCCTGCTGTTCTGGAAATCGATGTCCGCGTATTCGGTCGGTGGTTCCAGACGGTGCCTCACAAAAGGTTGCTGACTGTCTGGAAGTGCGAGCTCTGCGTACGTTATGTCATCGTAGGGCTGGAAGTAGAATTTATGGTTAGAGCCTTTTCTGCCACATAGGTTTCAGGAAACATACATTTTCTCTCTCCTATCATGCACCGTTATTCAAAATTAACCTGATTCTAAACGGCCATACTATAGACACATTGATTCATTTCATGTATTGCTTATCAAACGCGTAGTGACAAGCAATATCTGAAAGGAAAACTGTTATTATTGTAAATGTGTAGCAATATAACGATTTTTGTGTCTCCCTTTTGTTACACGAAGACGTCAAGGAGATAATAAGAAATTTTAACCATACTCTCTTCAGAATGTCATTTTGTGCTTTCACTTTTCACCGACACGCTGCCCAATGCATAATCTTGATTGAGATTTTAACCGCTATCCTTAGAAGCAGCTATAAATTCCCGAGTAGCTCAAGACCATTGACCTTCTAATGAAATAAACGGGGTATGTGTGTCACGCTATTTCTGCCGACGTCACTTGGTTATGGGGAAAAGCATGTATCGTAATGTGGGACAAATTATTGATTGGTTAAAGTGATTATCCAGCATGATTAAAAACACTAGTCTGCGCTTCGGCAGCCAATAGCCCCACGACGATCCGTAAGTCCATGTGACTTACCCTTCTGAGATCTTACGACAGCGATTCCTCCCACATGGTGTCTGTTTCATTAGAAGGTCGATTATTGAGACCCACTGTGGCAACGCTGTGAACTCGTAGTCACTTCATATGCCATCAGTCGGTACGATTCCATGGACTACAGATCTCATTTGTTATAGTTTCCTCAGAAGTATCAATGCAGGCTTTAAAATAATGCTGGCTTGTGGGCAAAAATGGTATTAACTGAACGATTTCATTTTGTCACTTTTGATAAAAGTGACGCAAAGCGATTTATATTAATATATAATTGATATACATAAACAGAAGGGGGTTTGTTAGGAAATTGCGCATGTCCTCTTGATTATAGTTTGTACTGGATTTCTCATTAATCCGTTGTTACACTATCACAATCATTCCTTTCCATGAAAATTGATTTCGTTTCTATCGTATAATTATTTTTATATACTTACTATGTATTTAAAGAAAATATATTTCTTAAATCATGAAGGATTTTAAAATAAAAAACATTTTTAACTACTATATCCATTCTTTGAGATTATATTGTCGGCTTACAAATGAAACACACTAAGTCAAAAAACATAGCTCTGAGGAAACGAATGGGGAAAAATTTTACTCCCTAAAATTTACTCACTAAGTGTGTTTCTCAGGAAGAAATCTAATCATGAAAAGAAAAAATAAATTAGAAGACTTCACCAGTCTAAAGTTCACCATATTCTGGTATAGAAAATCTGAAAAACCTCACATCTTGAAAATTTTGGCAGTGTTTCACATGTAAGACGATATGAATACATTTATAATTTAATTTTTTCATTTTCCTGGAATTATATTTATATGGTGCCATTAACTTCGTTTCCCGTAATTTTCGATTATTTAAAATACTGATTTGTACGTTAATAATGCATTAAAATTTGAAAAGGTTTTTAAATATTGTTTCCATGCATTTGAAAAATTACATAAGCAATTTATGTGTCAAATGTAAAGTAAAAAGCATTTTTTAATATAGATATAGCAATAATTGTAGAATGCATATAACATCAAAGGAAAACTACTCATATTTAATGGACAAAGATGTCTGGAACATAAATTTTCAAAAGCTTTGTATGAATTTATTTTTTGAAACGAAAGATCCCATTAAATGCTTACCTCACTTGGTACAAAATGAACCCTATTCATTATATTTGCATATGTATGTTCTTTCTGCGCAACATTTTCATAGATAATTTCGCTGTTTGAATTAGGTGCTAAACTGGAGTAATCTAGAAAATAAAAAAGTGTCTTTAATTGCTTATTCATAAAATAACAAAATTACATGCACTTGCAGTAAAAGGATTAACTTCTAAATTAAAGCTCTAAAATTGTCACGTTATGAATAAGACATTTTAGGTCTCTGAACCTCGCATCAAAATGTATTTTTTCTTCAGTCACATAGTGAAAGTTCTGCAGTGCCCAACTGAAAGGCTGAATCTGATACATTTTCTTTATCTGAGAGTTGTTCATCTGTCTCAAAATTTGTTGAGCCAAATATAAAATATTACTCTGGACAGTTAGTATAAAACATGAGTATTTACATCTGATGCTAAACTTTACTCTGGCGTCATGAGCATTTGTAATAAAGGCATTCATAGGAAAGGGCATATAAGAGCCATCACAAAAATGCTCCAATATTTGTCTATAAGCATTAAAGTTGGCAAATAAAAGTATATCAAAATTTAAAAGTATTTTATACGTTATTTTAATCGAAAATGTATCGAAAAATTTCTATTCCTAAGTTTCGCTTTTGCATGGATACATTTCAGAGTATATTTGTTAGGTATTCAATGATAAAGGGGACTAGAAACTTTTCATGCACACATAGTATCTATTTTAAGGTTATCATATTTTTAGAAATGTGGTACTGTAACGAATGAACTACGAAAGCATTAATCAAACCTTCGTCATCTATGAAACTTTCAAATTAAAAAGAACGTAACTTGCGTTCGTTATCTGCGGAACTTGAGACATTTAATCGTAGATAAACCGTAAAATTGTCCAACTTGCAATCCTTCTACGAGATCAAAAATGGCCCGTTGTGTTGCTCCAGTACGACGCTAATTAAATACCTACCTACCTACCTCTACGAGATCAGCCTCAGTTCATGTTGAGAATATCCATATTAATGCTTCAGCCAAGCCCGATCAAGCTGCAATTATGAACATAACGATAAATGAAATATCGGGCACAGAATGTGCATGGAGCTCGTCTCTGGTAAAAGATTGTACCACATACGTACTTCCAAATAAAGAGTACAATTTGAGATGTTTTCTCTTACAATGGCTCCCTTGCTGATGATAGTCAGAGAAGGAAGCTCACACAACCTGTGTAGCCAATGTCTATAAGGACTTTTTTCCCATTAACCCCTTTTGACTTCCCAAAGGACAAAGGAAACCGTATCCTTCCGGGAGCAAATTGTCTGCAGAAATGCTGGAATTGAACTAAATACTCGAGATCACACCTAGTTCTACAGCAACAACCAAAATGAATGTTTCCAATTGAAAAATCCAAACCTGTGACTTCAACAAAAGTGTTATAGCAGCAAATTCTATCTACTTCCTCGAGACAAAGTTTAAAATCTAACTGGAGATCCAAGCAGTAGATTAAACGCATTGCCGACTCATTACAAAGCCAGCTTGAGAACGAGGGGAACCAACACCTAACTTTGAGCACCGAATAGACACAGGTGATGCCCCTCCATTTTCTACGTTCCCCTACCAGAAAGAAATGTGCTGATCAAGGAAGAAGGAGCGTTCATGAATACGTATCTAGAGATCAAGTGTGTGAACCCTCACACCCCGTGAGTAACAAAGCCAAGAAGAGATTAGCAAAATTTGCATTTCATCGAGAAGGACTCTACGTCATATTGACCCATCGTTCTCCAACGAGTTATGAAGTAGCATAAATCCTACCTTATCTATTTCGTAACTTACCACACATCCACCCTCACCCCTTGCCTTGACATCCTTCAAACTAGAAATGTACCAGGCTTCACTCTGCGAAGGAGAGACAGATCCCGAAAGATTGGTCCAATAGTCAAGGAAAAGTCGAGTAGACTATCTGACACTTCTTTTGGCTACTCGCCGAGACGTCTTTAGAGTTAGGGGGAGACTGTAACGAATGAACTTCGAAATCGGCTTCGAAAGCTTTTATCTGTAGCAGGTGAGAAACCAGCACTACGCCGGCAGGGGTGCTATAAACCTCCGTTATCTGTTGAGCCTTTCAAATTAAAAAGAATATCAATCCCTATCTTCAGTTCAGAGACTTGAAACATTGTCGTATTAAGCTTCTGTAATTAGATAAAGCCACTTCTGTTTCATTCGTTACAGTTTAGATAATAAATGCGCATATAGGTGGTGCTTATTTCTTGAAAACAGACGCTCTTTTAAAACATACTAATTATTACACATACGAACCTAATCTGAACTCATCTAACGAAGCTTACATAAAGTATAAAACAAATTGATTCTGTAATCACGCTTGAAACAGAAGGGTAGTTAATGGAATGTTTTCAGAAGAGTGTTGTAATAGCTATAAATATCAAATACTGATTACGAACAACTCAATCTAACACGGCTTTCAATTTTAAGACCACTCAAATTGCCAATAAACGTTATAAATGTTCACTCACGTTTAATTTACTTCACTATTCGAAGAAACTACCCCGCAAACGCAACCCACATTCCAAAGCACGGATGGGGAGAAATTTGACTGATCTTTCTTGTTGCTCATTCAACACAATTTGCCTGTATTACGAAAGATTAAAGTAAGCACAAAGAAAAAACAAAAAGAATAATAATGAAAAACAATCACCGTCTTCGGACCACCATCGATTTTTAATCTTCCCCGAAGAAGATAATGATGCTAGATTTCCATATTCCAGCAATTCAATTTTCGTAATCTACATGAAGGAAGCGACTACAAGAAACGGAATAGAAGGTGCTGGAAGTCTGCCGCTGTGAGAGATTAATTTTTTTTATCAAGCCAAGAAAAAAGAAAAACCAAATTGGGGAAAAAATCTCAACGATTAATGAAGTAATCGGAAGTGCAGATTAGAACAGACTTGATGAAAGGAATCGGAAAATTGCATATTTTTATGCGATTCTCATGCAAATGCAGCTGATTGGTTTGACCGGAAGTATTTTACTCCATTTTAATGCAGCTTCGGAAAGCGTGCTTAAACAAATTATTTGCATAACGCTGCTGAATAAATACGCACTTTAATGGGTCGATCCATCGCTTAGAAAAAAAATTAATTAGGTTTAGTTGTCAGCGTCTAAACTATTTAATCTCTACCGACGCATTTATGTTTTACCTTTCGCGTCGTAGCAGTTTTAATATCAGTTAATTAACGCTGATGGTTTAATTGGTCTGCGATTCGTACGTCACTAGATCTGTGGAGCTTACTCTTGTTTCAAATTATAACTGTGCTTTTATACATTATTTATGTACTTAATTAATTTGGGAGAGTGAAATGATTGGTGGTTAAGAACTTAATACGAGTTGTAAATAAAATAGTGGCAGCATATACCCTATATATACCATGCTTAACTCTTTCAGTATCACAAGATAGTCGAATATCGTTCTATTGCCTTTACCCTACAACAAACACAATGATTAAATAGCCACAACTTATGGTTTCAGGAAAGATTATAGATGTTAAGGATGACAAAACTGGTTAGAAGTTATGCAAGGGATGCTGGAGGCAATAGCTAATACATGCGTATGAATCCCTCTGTTAGTTAAGGAAAACATAACTAAATTTTAACGATACTATTCTTTTAATGAAATTAGTTTGAAGTCGTGAGCCAAACTGCGGGTTCACACCCCATAACAGTAGGTAGCTTGACTTTGAGCTGCTTACATGATGATTGTCAACGCCAGAGAGATCGTATGTATGACCTATAAAAAAGGCTATTTATTGGGAAATAATCACATTCGCCCTCAATATAATCTGCAATATCTTTATCTTTTCTTCATGTGGGAATGTCTGTTGGATTCCGTAAACTAATGGTTCTTTTGAGAGCATTGATGGAGTGTCCAATGAGAGCAGCTCAAGCGTTATCAGACTGCATTCTTTCATTTAGGGGAAGAAGTTGTAGTAAAACCTCATGTAGAAACCTCATGAGGTTCACAAGTCAGAAAGTTAACTTATAAGTACCTGACAAAAATAATGGAACGAGTATAGCACAAGAGGCAATTGCTTTGAAATAATTTCAAAACTGAACACCAGACCATTCATCAAAGACCAAAGAAAGCTGCATTTCTTCGCAGGATTTCCAAGCCTACCTCAGCAGATTTGGACTGGGTAAACCTCTCTGCATATGGACTGGAAGGTACTTCTTTCCACTATGCAATTCTGTGCGAAATTACGAAGTCTCACCACATCCGGCATCCTTCAGGTTATCTGAGCCCTAAGCTGAGGAGATTTATCTTCGAAAGTAAGGTTGAGTAAACTAAGAGAAACCTTACTTGTTTCCTACACAGTCCTGGACACGAAATGGCGTGACGGATGTTTATGCACCTGCCATCAAACAATGGAGGATCCCCTTTTCATCCGCCAATTCGTCATTTGGACAGTTTCTCCTTTTATATAGGGTTGATTTTCGTCAGGATGCGAAGAAAACAATGTTTAAAATAGTGAATTAGGATTAGAAATCTAAAGGAGGGGGCGTGGTCATGTGTGATGCGATAAAACATAATCCGAATCTTTTATTTGATGTTACAATTACTCTGTGTTATTCTGGGGATCCTTTAAGATAAATTAACCCATTTTATAATTCCCCTGACTTTAAAAATTTGTTATAAACAAATCTAAAACTGTTTACCGAAGGTAGGCAGGTAGTTGAATTAAGGTCGCACTGAAAAAACAACAGGCTACTGGAAATGTCTCAGATGATGAGGTATTTTATTCGTGTGGAGCAACCGAAGGACAGAAAAAGGGAATCCCCCAGTGGAGCAGAATATTGAAAAATTACTGAGAGTGGGTGACGAGTAAAGTGCGAGTTCCTCGACAACCCAGAAGATACTTTCCAAAATTATCCCGGGCTCCGTAGAATTGTGGTCATCACAGCTTGTCCTGAATCAGGACTCCCCAGAGCCAATGCCAGAGACTAACCGGTGAGTACCACTCTCTTGAATTTCACATTTCTCAATATTTGGCCCCTCACCATACCAATAACCAGGATGCTTCCACGAAACCAATACGAGATATCATATGAACTACTCACGGACTTAGAGCTTTTATGATTAGTGTGGAACTCAATCAAACTAGATTCATGTGCAGTACCTTTTGTTCAGTGTGATAATATTTTTACTGTACATACATAATACATAATTTGAAAATGAATGAATAAATTTATCTTTAACTTCAATAACGTATTGAGAGAGAGAGAGAGAGAACAGCTCTGTCACCCATGTTATTTTCAGTGTGTTGCAAAATTGATAAGATCTTGTTAGACGTATATTGTATGCAATCCTTGCATTAATAAGGATATTATAGGACTAATAATTTATGTAAGGATATTATAGGATTAAAATAATTTATGTACGGATATTATAGAATCAAAATAATTTATATAAGGATATTATAGAATTAATAATAAGGATATATTGTAGGATTTTTATAACTTATTAATAATAAGGATATTATAGGATTAATAATTTGCAGGATTAATAATAAGGAAATTAAGGATCAATAATTTATAGAATTAATAATAAGGAAATTAAGGATCAATAATTTATAGAATTAATAATGAGGATATTATAGGATTAATAAGGATAGTATTGATACCCCTCAACAGGACTCTCTAAGTGGACAGTCCCTCCAGTGACAGGGTCTGTGACGCCACACATCCCTTAGGGTCCACTTTTAAAACCCTCTTTTTCCTTTCAACTTTCTTTTTTGGTTTTCTAATAAAATCACAAGGACGCCCATCAAACTGGTCGATTCTTTTATAGGATTGGATAGGGGAAGCTTCTAGTTTTAAGTCTTGCCGGAAGCAAGTGATGCTCAAGAAAGCGTTGATACTAAGCATCATTGACAGCTTGCCCTCGACAGTTTTTTCGCGTTAACGCTTTAACTTTAGGATTATGCATTCTCTGTTGCTCAATTTGCCTCCGCATAATACTTCTAGCGAACCCCCAATCAACCCCCAACCCTCACCATTACAACTGTTCCTTTTATCTACTTGCAACGCATTTGGGAATGACGTTTGTTATCATGACATTATTATTAATCTACTTACTCAAAACTCTCAACAAGACTAAATTCATTAATCAATAACCAAATTATTGTATGTAAAAACCTTTTAATCAGAAGTTTTAAAGGGGTAATATGTAACTAGATATGCAGCTAGACTTAAGTGGTGATTAATCAATGTCTACCTATGGCTAACGATGTGAGTTAAATAATACATTTTATACCTTCTACAAATCCAATTATAAACCACATACATCTTGTATCCATTTGAAGCCATAATGTAACAATGAAATACACTCTATCCTAGAAGGAATGTCCCAGTTGGACATTTTGCTTTGAATATTAATAGTTTATCTTCCATTTTGAAGTAAACCGAACCAACGAGGACAGTATTTGATAACAGTATAATGCAACCTAATAATGATAATCGATTGTCTTTTTAATTGTAAACAAAGGCGCGTAAAAAATGAATTTTTTTCAACATTCACGAAAAAGTTAGAAAACGTCTTCTTAACACTGTAAACATGACTGGACAGTGTAATGATGTCATCTGGAAGTAATCCCTAAGAAATTGTACACAATAAGAAAAAAAATCCGAAACGTAAAAATCCATTTCCAAGCAATATTAATTGTAATTCTAAATTCATATTAAAAACCAAACACTCTAAAAAAACAGCATTTAACCATGTTAGAAAAACAAATTTTTTAAATTTACATTAATATTTTTGTTTCAATCTCTTTTACAAACGTGGCAGTGATTTTTCACATTTCAAGAGTTAAACGCGACACTTGTTTTTGGACGGACGGTAAGTAGGTAGTTGAATTCGAGCAAGAAAACGGGTCATTGGTGACGATCTAGGATCAACCCCGAAGGGAAAGATCCGAGGACAATGCTTCGTAATTTTGAACCGTGGTCAGGAAACGAGGTAAACACCTGAGCTGGCACCTCAATCTCCAAATTTCCACACCAACGTGAGGACATTTGTAGCCACGACATATTTAACGTGCACCATCCCCCACGGTCCGAGATCAATTCAGAAAGGAAAAATCCGAAGACAAAATTTAGTAATTTTAAACCATTTCAGATGATGAGATAAACACCTGAGCTGTCACTCTACTTTCCAAATTCCACACACGCCAAAGTGAAGACATTTGATGCTACGATAGATTTAACGTGGACCTTTTGTCAAGTGCACGGTGGTCTTTGGTTGGATCGAGTTTCGAACTCGCAACCCTCAGTTTTTTAATAAAGGATATAAGGAATAAAAAAATAAGGAAAAAAGTTTAATATAGTATATTAAATGAGTGTTCATTTTTATACAATTTCAGCTATCTCTTTACACCTCTGATTGAAATATTATAATTAATGCCACAGCTTATTACATCTCAAGGGAATTTGAAGATTACCTTAGACAATAATCTAAGTACGCATGGAATTATTTTTAAAGCTAAATATTTTAAAATGCAGCGTTACTTTAGACTGAATATTCGAAAAGTATGTTTCTCAGTTCGATAATCAAATTACGAGGGGTATTCCAAAAGAGTAAGGGCCGTTTGGTCATTAAATAAAAAATGCGTTCTAAATCACCTTGGTTTTCGTGAGTTTTCTTTTATTGAACCTTTGTTTACTTTTCTACATAATTGCCGTTCAATTCCAAGCACTTGGTGTATCTGGGTACGAGTTTTTTTATTCCCTCTGCATAAAAGGCCGCCGTCTGGGGGTTGTACCATTTCTTCACCGCCGTTTACAGACTTCCGCTATTGTCGAATTGTTGTCCATCAAGCCAATGTTTCAAGTGCAGGAACACGTAATAGTCACTGGGTGCAAGGTCAGGGCTGTAGGGATGGTGGTCGAAAAGTTTCCAGCCGTATTCTTGAATACTTTCAATAGTGCAGGCAGCCGTTTGAGTGCGCGCGTTGTCATGAAGAAGGACGATTCTGGAAGACAGCAACCCACCTCGGCGGTTTTGAATGGCACGTTTAAGCTTCGCGAATGTTTCGCAGTGCACAGCTGCTGTGATTTTTGTACCGGGTTCCATGAAATCCACGAGAAGAACGCCTTTTTGATCCCAAAAGACAGCCGCCATAATTTTTCGATTTGAGAACGTTCACTTAAACTTCTTTGGTTTGGGGCACCCGAATGAAGCCACTGCATGGATTGTTGTTTTGATTCTTTATTGTCATAATGAACCCACATTTCATCGCCTGTCACCACATGTGAAAAGAATCGATCTCCATCTCGTCGATAACGGTCCAAAAAGACTTGTCCAGATGCCATCCGCTTGTTTTTGTGTTAGTCGGTCAGCATTTTCAGCACCCATCTGGCACAAACTTTGTGATAACCCAACTTTTCCGTGAGAACTCTGAACACGGTAGTTCGAGAAGCGTTGGTTAATTCTTCAGCAAGACAGCTGATCGTGAAGTGTCAGCCAGGACTTTTTCATCCACTTGTTGGACGAGATCATCCGTCTGAACACTGGGTCTTCAACTTCACCGTGCACGTTTGTACGGCCCCTTTTGAATTCTCGACACCACACTCACTTTTCCCTCACTCATAACACCAGGTCCATAGATCTTACTCAATTCACGGAGAACCTGAGTTGCATCAACACCTTTTGCGTTTGGAAAACGAATAACCGGATGCACTTCACAACTGGCGGGATCGCTAATTTTCGACCCCATTGTTGCGCTGCGCCAAATATAAACTAACGACGATTGACAGTCGACAGACCGTGCCTGAAGAACCAATAGAGGGCGCTGGGAGAATGAAATTCCAATCAGTGTCGCCAACGGCTTTTTATTAGCGAATGGCCCTTATTCTTCCTTTTGGAATACCCCTGGTATTAATATATATATATATATATATATATATATGGGGTTTTGCCACCACGCGCTCAACAGATGGCAGCACTGAAAACCGCGAGTTATGACGTCACATCATGACTAACAGCTATGGGAGTATTTTCCCGCCTTTTTTCAATGAAGCTTCTCCCATGTTCCTGTAAAGATGTGTCGCGCTGTGCTCCTCGGAGCTTCTGTTTTCGTTTATGTCCGTCCAACATCACCCCCTGTCCCTAGATATTTACCTAAAATCTCTGTTTTGTTAAAATCCCCTAGACCCCTTGCTACTGTAATTTATCCATTGTAAATAAATTATTTCAAAGAGTACTTTTGCTTCGTCATTGGCTCTGAGTTTGATGGCTTTCCCACATATATGTATATTTTTTAAGACAAGTATATATTTTGTGGTTAGGTAAGAGCCTTAAATTATTCAAAACTTATAAATGAATAGATTGTAATGTAAAATTAAAACTGGAATTTTCTTGCCTAGCCCAATATTTTTTGTATTTGTGTAAAATTCTAGGAGAGAATACTTGAATAATATTCCATTTAAACTAAACTCAAGTACTTGGAAAGAAAAGACCTTTATTGAACACTAAAAACATATATATCTCCATAAATATTGCAATACCATATAAGAAAACAAAAAAGTGTGTTTTAAATGGCTGAAATGGAATATCTTCCATCTGGAATCGAAATAGATATATGTAATAGAAGTGGAAATTTCATACTTTTACTGCTCCCAAACAATACTTCCACGACAGTTTAACGGTTATGATTGCTATCCAAGTTCCATAGCAACCTTATTTATTAAAGTTGCCTAGGTGGTAAAACTTCAAAGTATTATTATAACTATTTTTTTTCGACCATAATCTTCGTAAAATAGTTTTCTTAAAAAATAAATCGTAAAAATCCTTCGCTGGGTAAGCAGTAAAAACGGAATAAATAGTTAGAAAACTGTGTGTCGCGGACCCTTTTTACCGGTATCCTGCTGCATATAGATATAATACCTCATGTAAGACGAGAAGAGAGATATTTTAGATTTTCCAAACAATATATGGAAGAGGCAAAAACCTCCTAACTCCAGCACTTAAGAAAAGCGGGACTACTGCATGGGAAATGGGATCTTAAACCCTTCGAAAGAAGAGTTAAAATAGAAGGAAATAAACGAAAAAACCGACGTATTACGACTAAATCCAATCCCGAAAGAAGGACTTAAGAGCCAGAGCCGCGTCACGTAGAACTTTAAGGTCGAACTACTTACTTGCGGCGCACTCACTGGTCGTAAATAAGCCCCCAAAAGCGCGCGATTTTATGCCTCGAGCGTATGAATGCCGACGCCATTTTATCGAATGTCAGAAGCTTGTGTAGGTCGCTGAGTCAATAAAATTTTATCGTTTATTATAAAAGACGTTATGTTGACTGTTGCACCAGCTGTTTACACACATTCGAAAGTTTGGGAACGACAACTATTTTTTGTGTGTGAGGATTTTTTTTTAGTTTTGAAAAGTTCTTTTTTGGAGGGAAATGTGGGGAGGAGGTATAGTATTTTTTAACTTCGACTTGTCTTCCTGTGAAATGAAAAACTGGTGAGGTATTTCTGTTTCAGTGTGGGGAATGAGGTATCGTATTAAGTTAGCGTGAAATTGATAAAGAAAATAAAATCTCATTGCAAAACAAGCTGAGAAACACACATATATGTTCCTATATAGGTGTAGGTTATCAATAAATACCACACGTGAACGTTGATTGGTTGGGTTTTATGGCCAAAAGTCCATATTCGGCTAAGCTGCGTCAAACAGAAGACATAAATGACAAGTCAATGAACAGGTACACACAAGGGAAGGTTTTACTGATACAGAAGAGAGAAACATGCCTTGGGTAAGACAACATATGAAGGAAACAGTACGAAGTTTTTGTGGTTTTTTTGGATAAATCTCTATATGAGAGAATATGAAATGTCTGTTCTTTGAAATTTAAAAATAAAAACGAATTATTACTTCGATTTATTTTAAACCTGAATTATGATTTCAATCCCGTATCCACATAGATGACTCACGATTTCTCTAAATGTGTCAGGTTTTAAAAACATTTCCACAAATAAAATACTATAAATGAAGAGATATCTTGTCTATATTTTTCTAATAAAGTAATATTAGGATGAAATGGAGCAAGTGTGTCCACTGATTATAAAACTTGTCTATGTTTAAATTCGGGAATACCACCTGCTGAAAATGCTCGAGGGATAACTATAGATTATTGTGATAGATAGATTTCGGATTGTGACAGGAAAACTGAACAGACGACAGAAACCATGAATGGAATGATATGCTCTTGCCCCATTCACAATACTGCCACATTGCAAATAAGAGAATAGTCTATGGTATGCACTTGTCCTATTATGTGGGACAAGTGCGACCCCATCAAATGACATTAAAGTACTTTTTTAAATTATATAATTGGTTAAGTTTTAACAAATAAAAATGTAAACATAATATAAAGGGTCTGGGAGCGTGTGTGATAAAATTATGAAACTTTTTAAATGGCTGGGACTGAATAGTAATTGGTTCAATATGAACTTTGAAGATTTGAGTTCGTAATTGCCCCGTCTCACTCTAGTTCTGAAGTGTGATATTTTTCAAAAAATCACGAGATCAGGTACTTTTTGACCAGTTTGAGACAAATGCTGTATCACGAATACAAAATTTCAAACTATAGTTAGCTTGTTAGCAATAAATAGCCTCATATATTCCAGAAATAGGATCAGCATTTCCAGTCATAAAGATGTATTCATACAATAGTTTGATTCCATTTATCCTTCAACGGCCACTTTTTATTGCACTATGGGCCGGAAACAATTGGACATTTCAAGTTAATGGTATTTCTGTTATCAATTCACATTTCTATCACAACGAATAAATCAACGCCACAATAGATAATTAATATTTTGATCTAGTTTTACCACACGGTATGTTCGTATCCGAATATCTGTGAAGAATCTGTCTACAACAGTTAGAAATATTGCTTTATCTGAATGCATTAGATGACCAGTGCAGCCCATCGGCTGTTTACCAGATGCCGAGTAGGGAATTTGGACCAGTTCCCAATATTCGATTACCTCTTCATATCGATGTCATAATGCACTTTGATATGTTTATTCAAGGTCAGTAGTGGTCGGGATCTGTCTGCGACAGAGTAGTCTGAACACAGATATTCGTTAAAATACAACATTAGGGATATGAACGGATGAAAAAGTTACAGAAATTATTCAGCCCAACAAATTATTGAAGCACAAACATTGATATTAGAAATCTAGATTAAATATTTGCAGTAATAAGTAAGATCTTACTAGACTTCTGTAGGTAGGTTCTAGTAGGGTAATTTTTTTCATAAGTGCTTAGTTGGTGCCTTAATAAGTATATTTGACACGTAAAAATCCACCATTCTGGACGTTTTCCTTACATGAGGTCATTCACGATGGTGGTAGCTGGAACACAAAACAGCTCATATCTCAGTTACCATTTGACAGATCTCCATGAAACATTTCAGAAATGCTTCGTAGGGACCTTATGCATTTTTGACCTGTGTGGACATCTCTGATGACATCAAAATCGCAAAATACATTGTATGGCAAATATTCACACATGACAAAAATGCTTAATAAAATCCCTACGAAGCATTTCCGAAAATCGGTCTATTATTAGCAGAGATAAAAGCTGTTTTGAGGTCGAGTAGACGGCTGACGATATATCCGGAAAATATCCAGGATGACGGATATCCATCGAATTCAATAGGGCTTATTTGTGGTCTAAGATGATTTTACAAAGCTATTTTTTTATTTGAATTTTGATTTAAAAGCACCACGTATTACTATTACGTTCTGGAAAGCTTTGCGTAAGGATCCGTTGTTATTTGTGAATGCATCTTTAAATTACTTTCTTTGTACTATTGTACTGGTTTTTAACATTTAAGTGATAGTAATCTACTCGTTTTAAAGCGACAAGGAAATTTACAAAGATAACTATTCTATCCTACCTGTACAGAATGGTTTAGATGGAATAACATCTGGACTATCATCTTCAAAATGTTTGAGCTTTGGTGTCTGCATTCTGAAATTAAAAGTTACATTTCATATAAAAAATCAATTTCAATATAAATTATTTCTCAATTTAAATTTTAAATAATTAAAAGTGTTTCGTTCACACAAAATATTTAACGCTGTTTTGTCTTTGAATTAAGGATAGATGAACTAAGTAAATAGAACCAAGATTAAACTACCGCGTTTAATCTTGGTTCTTAATCGTTTTTTGATTCTTTCCTATTTTTGAATTTCACTAGAACATATTCGGATATGTTATTCATCTTTTAAGCTTTCGAAATGATATTGAATGTGCGCCAAAGTTCTGAAATGTCGTTAATTTAATTTTTATAAAATTAATTTAATTTAAGTTTACATAAATTCATAAATAATTTTGTATTGGTTCAAAATTAATATGATAGCATCTTGGAAATAACTTAAATATAACGTCGTCTTAAAAGTAAACCACACTATGTATTGCAAAAACATAGTTCTGAGAAAACAAATAACAAATTATACACTTTGTCAGTATTCACACTGTGCTATTTATTAATATAAACGCCTTGCAGACTCACATTTGTCTCAAAAACAAATATATCCTTCATGATAAAGAACAAATGACTTAGAGAACTTGACCAGCCTAAGAAACACCACATTCTGGTCTAGAAAATATGAAAAGCTCATTTCGCGAATATTGAATAAATGCGTTTCAATTTTAAGTCGAAGATATAGCTATTATTTCTATTTTCAACATAAGTTGTAGAAAATATTTTTTTAAATTCTATATGTGATGTGTAAAGATGAAAAGCACATCTCGAAAATAATGATTTAGTTTGTTTCACTTGTAAGTTGACGAAATAGCTGTTATTTCTGTGTTTAACATAAGTTGTGGAAATAATTTCCTTAATTCTAGATGTATCATTTTTCAAGGATTGGCTGAATTTTATTGATTCCTACGGCAAATACTACCCTTTAAAATTAATCTAAATTTAAAGTCGTTCTTATTTTAAATAAATGGTAAATTTGTGACTTTGTGGTTAACTGAAACATTTCAGCTATCCATCTGTAAGTTTCTTTTGAGTGCTCCAAGCTTTAAGTATCCAAACACTTCATAAATCAAAGCAGACAGAATCAACTTTATACAACTAACGGAAGCAAAATATTCTATTCCTAAATGCAACGAAATATATATGAATTCGGATATTTTATAGCCAAGAAATTACGATACAGAAACTGAAGCGTAAAATGAAAAGCATTAATACAAGTTCAGAAAAGGTTCTGCTTATAACGACAAAATTATTCAACAACCTAAAAAGCAAGAAAAATCTTTCCATCTGCAACGCTACTTTTTCAATTTGCGATGCATGCGAAAATATGAAAACTACTTACTTTTCATTACTTTCTCCTTGATCCACTAAAAAAGAAGAAAAAAGGAACCAGTTAGACAAAGGAAGGCATTTTCAGTGATGAAATACGCATAATGGACAACATTTAAGTAGCAATAAAAATATGCGAGCATGTTCTTGGCAAGGCAATTTAAAAATAAAACTTCAAACACTTTTAGAGGAAAAATTCATTTTTCCCTTCGAAACTTATTCATATTACGCCATTTTCACTTGCCATAAGAGCTTGATCTTACAACACTAAGTTTTACTATGTGGGAAATGCATCATTTCTTGCGAAACATGGAATATTATGATCGCTGCTTACACCGTTAATGGGAGGACACTGTAATTTATTCCATATCCAGTATGAAAATTCTTGACGCATGGATTTCTTAAAAGATACAAAATTCCAACTATCGTGTTTGAATGAGTCTGAAGGGAAGTAAAATGGCCTCACCACGTTGAATATTAAAATGACTTTTTCTTTATACGTCTTACAGAATTCTTTCGAATTAAATTACACCAAAGAAATGTGTAAGTTTATGAATTCGTAAGGCATAAGAAAAATGGAATTTAGTTTTTCACGAATATCTTAAACTGAAACAGATGTGAAATGAAAGTGATATTTAACTTTTCTTTCAGAAGTTTTACTTATTTTTAAGAAATGTTTGGTTGAAACGGATATTTCACATCTTGCATATGAATATTTTTAGATAGTTATACACCGTCCTAGCACTGAATAAAGTGTCTTCATAAATGAAACTCAACGAAAATAATGTTCCTAAATGTATCTGTACATAAAAGAATGAATATTTAAAACCTTTCAAACCTTTAAGCATGAATATTGAATGAAAGGCGTTTTACTTAATGTCACTGATAAAATGTATTTGGGCGTTTTCAGAATCAAAGTCAGAGTGATGTCTTATAAAGGTAGTTATTTTTTGTAAATATTGTGTTCAAAATGTTTCTCTTGCCTTTATTCGGCGTCATAACTTCTTATGCCCTGCAATTTGTTTTTCCTTTCATTATTGTAGAGTATATTTTCTTTTCCGCGGTCAGCATTAGCATAACTTGCAATGCATTGGCTAAGTGCGAAAGTCAGCATATCTATTTTTCATAACAAAAATGATTCTATTTGATAATTCGCATGGACATAGTCCAGCTGAGAAATTTGTTTTGAATACCGTTTTCTTAATTACAGTATTGCAGGCTGATTACATAAAACCAACCCGTTTTTACTATAATTGCAACTCAATTTATGAATTTCGTTTCATCAGTAAAAGGAGATAATTGAAACAGCAGTTTCAAAACTTAGCTTTAAATGGAACGTTCAATTATTTTAGCTTTTATTTTAGATTTCATCTTTACTCTGTTTCCAGCATTTATAATCATATTTTAAGTAAATTCATAAAAAGGAATAAAATAAATAATGCTGACTTTTAGCAAATGTCTTTTATCAATTAATAAACGTATAGCATAGTCTTACATATAACTAGTATATACACTTTACAATATAACATTTTGCAAACACAATACGCTATATATTCCACGAGGAATCATCAATGCATTGTAATTTTGAAAGTTATGATTTTTAGTATCTGAAACTATCTCCCTCCATTCATAATTTGTCTAACAGACGTTATCTTTAAACTGAAGATCTTTTTGCAGCTGACACCTGAAAACAATCTAGGAGCACTAGAGATATTTCGTGTTACTGTTGTTATCACCCATCCTAACTTATCACTATGTTTGATAACCGATCACCTAAAACTCAATTTTCAGCGATGAGAGGAGGAAAAGTTCAAAAAGAAAGTGAAGGATTGAAGGATGCAACTTTTCTCCATGGTAGGTGTGGGTGTTATATCCCAAAATGTTATCTTATTTATAATGTTTTCGGCGTACCTCACTAAATTATCACATTCACCAGACGTTTTCGAAGATAGAAAAATTTGATTCAAACGCAACGGATGAATATTCAAAAGTAAACATTGTTACTTACGATTTATAAAATGACTTATGCCTAGGTAGAGCACAATCTCGATAGCGAATTCTAATATTCAACAGTTCGTTGTGTTTTACATCTTCACATAATCTGTGACGTCGCATCAATTATGATGAGATAATCTGACGACATAGGTGTATTAAGATTCTCAAACCTTGAGCAGCTTTTATAACTTATAAACCCATGCGTAAAATACTCAATTGGAAAGTAGTTTTAGGCATAAAAACAAACAATTAACTATTTAATGATTTAGAAACATACTGTAGGCTATAAGTACATAAATTGAAAACTTATCCTTTTATTTTTATTTGATCTATCGCCCTTTTACTATAAAAGGAATATTTTAAAATATTTACTTAAAAATATTCACGTAAACATGTTTTGTTTTGTGTACACATGAAACGTATTTGCAAATCGTATAATTATTTATAGCAAAGCAAAGATGAAGTTTCTAAGAAAATAAAAACAGATACAAGGCGCAACAGGGAGAATGTATTACTTGCAAGTGTATTAGTTTGCTTTAATATCAATTTACATAATGCAACATATATTCTGCGGTAACTCAAGAAATAAACGTAATTATGCTCCAAATTCCGTACTTAATTTCATGAATACTTATTCCGTACTTAATATCATGAGTTGAGTATTTACACACTGCAATTTAATAACAACTAAGAACAATCTGTACAAAGTATTATTTAGAATGCTAGAAATATTTACTAATTTATTAACATTAATTAGTGATTTGATTACAAATATTTGACTTGATTAGGAATTACTGCATATAGTTATAAACACATTTACATTAATATTTATGCAGAAACAAATAAGCAAAAAATATATACAAAGGGGATAGACAGTGTTCATCTTGTCTTAAATGAAAACCAATCTGTAACATGTTGCGAATATGTGAACGTTTTCTATAGATTACAGATTTTTGATTCTACAAATGACACATTGGCTGCGATTTATATGCATTTTCTCCACCAAAATAAGTGTCACATTTTACACGCGTTTTGTTAAAAAATGGTTGTTACATTTGTGAAAAAGATGAAAAGAAGGAGATTAATACATTGTTAGGCAAATAATATAGGTTCAGGATTAGAATTAGTATTACTTGGAAGGCTAAATTCACACCTTAGTTGTTTCTTAATGTGTACAATTTTATAGACATTACTTCCAGATGACATTGTTACACTTTCCATAGAAGTTTCCAGTTTTCTATCTTTTTCTTCTCAAATATCGGAAAAAGACGACCGAATGATATTCTTAGATTACCTAACACCGATAAAAAAAATTTTGTCCTTGTTGGTACAGTTCTTAAAAATTGGAGAAAAACTATTAATATTAGAAAAAAGATGTGCAAATGTGATACTTATTTTGGGACACACACACAGAGGAAGTTTAAAAATGAATGTTTCATAGTGTTTCCTGATAAGCATTAAAAATGAAAACAAATGTATGATGTTACACATTTTTCTTAAAAGAAAGATTAAATTAAGTCGTATAAGCATACTTCTGAGAATGTATATTTCTTTGATTGTCCATTTCGTTTTTCTAAAATTATTTTATTTGGATGATTGATTCTTGAATTCTTCGAATTTATAAATCATATTAATGAGTAGGACTTGATTCAAATGCTACTGCCATTATTTATATACATTGACTAAGCAGTAATTACTATTATTTAATCGATAACAATTACATTATTCATTCATGCAAAGGGCAACCGATTTTCATTATTGCATTATGTAATACCAGGAAGAATTGTGGAATCACATTTAATTCCAGAAATAAGGAGCACACAGAAGCTTTTAAGATGGAATAAAATAAAACTTCTGATTTAACATTATCTTTCAAATGGGAAAGAAAATTGTACATATATTAAGAGAGCCCTGTGATCGACTTAAGTTGTGTCTTCCCTTTGTAAATGGAGAGTAGGAGCCGATTCACTGTGAATGCACTTATATGAAATGATTTCAATTTCAGTTTAAAATCTATGTTAGTAAAGTCTGATGTTGATATATTTATTCTGGCATTAAATATTTAAGCGTAAGTGTTTTATTTATTCAATTTATATAATGGGGAACCCTTTGAAATTTATTCATCTAATGCCTTTGATGCTCCATGTTTAAACCAGGAGTTTAAATTAATTAATTATTAATTAATGGAAGTAAATATGTAAACACGTGTTCCTAAAAGCTCATATGTATAGCTATACAAAACAAAAAGTGAAATGTCTTAGCAAAAAGAATTATCTGTAATTCAAAAATCATTTAAATTTTACGAAACATAATATTAATAAGGTAAAATTTTAAATAAGTTAAAGGATTACAGTTACTTAAAATTCTTTTTTAATGTATGTTACTTTATGCTGTTCTGTTATTTATTTTACTATTTTTCTATAAATCTTCATATCTAAAATAAATCTTATAGAAAAGTAATACGCTTTAAATATTATTTACATGAATTATTTTTTATGTTATTTGACAATACATCGATACTGCTTTACTGTTATGCATAAATAACCCATCACGTGGTTTGAACCCGTCTATTCATTAAATTCGGGGGGGGGGGTAAACGTAAGCAATTCATTCCACAACTGACGTCTTTGGAACATGTTCTGATTCTGAATTTATCGTTCGATAACAGAAGCGATAGCAGTATATTATTAAACGCAAAACAAATTTTCACCTACGGCGGCCATACTTGATTTTGTGTTAGGCAGCCTTTTTCCCTTGGTTAGCTGATTCCCTTTCAAATATTTGACTACCCCACGCCCATCTGTCTTCTCATAACAGTCGCACTAATTGAGTATCGAATTACAAAAGAAACTTAGTTAATACACTACTGTTTGTGAAAATTGCAACACTATGAAGGAATCCTGCAAATTAAACGAAACTTGCAGGAAATGCAGAACAGGTTAGGATATGCAAATGATTAGAATTACAAAACGATCACGCATGTGTGGGCCGAGAAACACCCTCTAAACTTCCAAGTGAGCCGTATATAAAAAGCACTGCAAAGGTGCGTTAAAATGTTTATCGTCGTTTGACTGCTGTAAATGATAGATTAGAAGTAAATATGCCTCGCTAAAAGCGCAGAGTGCCATACGAGCAACTAACGGAGTTCGAACGGGGCAGCATGATCGGCCTTCGTGAGGGTGGACTTTCGTATCGTGAAATCGCCACTCGCACGGGGCGTATTGCCACAACAGTGATGCGTGTGTGGAAAAGATGGACCATGGAGAACCGGACAAGTCGAAAACCCGGCAGTGGGCCAAGCTATACGACGTCACCACGGGACGACAGACACCTCATCCGCATGGCGGTGACGGACCGTACAGCGTCCTCTCGTGCGTTGGCACAACATTGGAGCACGTCTACAGGTGTGGCATTGTCTGCCCCCACGGTTCGTCGACGTCTGCTGCGCCATGGGCTACGTGCAAGGATTCCCCTGCGCAGGATTCCCTTGACGCTGAACCGCAAACAACTCCGGCTACAATGGGCTCACCAACACAGCCAATGGCGTGCCGATTTGCAATAAATCGTCTTCTCAGAGCAGTCCCGCTACAATCTGGACCATAACGATGGGCGCGTACTCGTCAGACGCTACAGAGGTGAACGGCTTCTCCCGGAGTGTCTTATTCATCGTCATACTGGATGAATGCCTGGCGTTATGGTCTAGGACGCTATTGGATGTCATGGGCGATCCCGCCTACTCCAAATTGCGGGGCCCTGAACAGCGGGCGCTACATCAGGGAAGTTGTGGAGCCCGAGGTCCTACCCCTCCTGCAACTCATTCTCGGAGCTGTATTTCAGCAAGAAAATGCCCGTTCGCATGTTGCTTGGAATGTACAAGCCTTCTTCAGTGCACGACAGGTTCCGCTTCTTCCATGACCTGTACGTTCCCCGTATATGTCACTCATTGAGCATGTCCGGGATTACATCGGACGGCGACTCGCTCGTACCGCTCGTCGGGCAGAGAGTACGGCTGAACTTTGGCATCAGATAGAGGTCATCTGAAATGCCGTTCCTCAGCATGACATACAGAATCTGCTTGATGTGATGACACGACTTGTGCAGGCTCTCACCGCTGCGCGTGGGGGCTGCAGAAGATATTGATTTTCGGCATTATTTTTGTTTTATTGCCCTGTAAATTTGATCGTTTATTTAAACCACTATAATACATGGAATAAATTTCATTTATTTCTGATGATTCTTCCATAGTGTTGCAATTTTCACCAACTGTAGTGTAGCTCTGAGCTTCCAAGTAGTGTATCATTATTTTTACTCCATAACACATATAACGACTCCATATATTGGTCGAAAGAATACTAGGAAAGATTCTATTTGACAAGAAAGTCAAATCTGGTTAGAAGTCAAATAGGGGAAGACTGCAGGTTGCAGAACCGATATATGCATGTGAACCCCTCAGAGGATTAAAGCTTCAAATTGAAAAGGTCAGTATAATTCCACCTTTTTAGAATCTAGCATATACATTTTTATTCATGCAACTTTATTGTGTTAGTCTTTCAAGTAAGTTTTATGTAAATTATATACATAGAGTGAGACATGAGGCTCAATGCAATTTCCACTTGGCAATCCGCACAGAGTGAATCGCTTATTCGTTCTGGATTATGTGGTTGATGAATTTTCTGCTGTTTTACTTCCATGAGACACTATATCCCGGATTCGTTACTCTAAAACAGCGATTTCATCCTCTGGTGTTCCGAAGAATGGCACTGGTGCGTCTTGCGGATGGTGAAATCTTTTAAATTATGTAAGAATTATTTTACTTTTACGGTTTAGTTTTGAACCTTTTGTAAGTGTGTTCGCAAATAATTTAACGTTATACTCAAATGTACTACAAATAATTTTGAGCATTGTTCTTTTATTAGAAAGTATCATAAATATATTGTTTCCAAAGGAATTTTAAAGTCCCCTGAGTGTACGTAATTACCATTAAGTTTTTGTAAATCAATCAAAATTATGTCTATTTTTTTGTCAGATCGGCAAAAAATACATGTTTTTGGAATTCCGCAGTATTTTAATAATTAGTTTAAATGGTGTGCCATGGGATGGAAAGGGATGAAAATCGCTGCTTTAAATAAAATATTCAGGAAAAACTCTATCGCACAAAATAATAAAACCTCCCAGCCAAGAAGTTTACATGCATAATAGCGAGTATTAAATATACAGTATCAACTCACAAATTATAAATCTATCTCAACATGTTGAATGCCTCTTCCGCTTTCCACTTCATGAAACTCCTATCTACTTAACCAGCTCACAGAATGTTACCATCCTATCTGAATAAAGGGGCTATGCATACTTTCTGGACATACTCCCGTTGTTTCTCAGTAAATTTAAATTTATGAGACGGTAATTCTTTTCCGTGATAATGTTCAATGCCGCAGCATAAACATAATTAGCCACACTGCTTTCATACTGTAAAATTATGGAAAGGGAAAGCGGGAAGCTTTATTTAAAGGAACTATTTCCTTTCGCAGCAAGTCGTAAAGGTCAATTAACAGTTTTCTCTCAGGAGTGTAAATGGATCACTGTTGCTGCTAGCATTTTGCTCACCCCTCCGAGGTACTGGAACCCTAATTTAATCACTACTAATCCCCCTTCCAGTGAATGTTACTACTCATTTATACGGAAACAAAAAAGCGCATTATCTTAAGGTTAAATGTGCCCAATTACATGAATACTTTGTGATGTTTTTTCCCGAGATGTACTTTTTGCTGGTATGAGTTGAGATAGAGATTCAAAGCCTGCTTCCTACAGAAAAGAAATTTTGAGCTGAGGGATTGGAACCTCTGTTTAATTATGCAGAAGCCACTTATTTTAATTATCACAGTCAATTTAAATGAAACACTTCCCCAAGCTCGTTTCTACACTTTCTAGACTGTTAAACATTATGTTTAGGGAGGGAAATTACAAATGAGAGTGAAGTTATCTGAAGCACCCTCGAAAAAAGCTGATAATTGGAAACATAAAAAGAGTATTTTAGTTATTCGACACAGTGCTCGAAACCAATGAAGAATAAGTAATTCGTTTGGTACCTCAAATGTATACTGGTTACTCCGATTTCAAATTTTCGAAAATCCTTCTGCACTGCAATCATATATATATATATATATATATATATATATATATATATATATATATATATGGCGCAGTAGGTTTCCCTGCAGTCCCAGCTGTAGGTGATACAGGCTCGATTCCTGTAATTTACCATGGATGTATTCATCTCTTGTGTCAATAGAACTTTCTTTGCAGGTGTATGTCCATTATTTGACGATGTGTCTTGTGTTTGACCCAGCTTGGTCAAATATGGCATTTGCGCCATAAGGCCCAACCAAGTAACCCGGTCTAATTAGCCTCCCTGTAGCAGGAAATTGCCGTAGAGTGACAAACTAAAGTAAATCTTTTGCTTTTTAAAGTGCCTCATTGTTGTTCTAAGTTCTCTAAAAGTTAAATAGATAGTTTTTTACATTGATGGCATTCAAAATTGTTTAATACTTTGCCTTCAGGAACATAGTTAATAGTCCAAAAGAAACTTTGAATTCAAAGAGCATTTAGAAAAATAATTTTAAGTATTAGACGAAAAATGATTTAGAGGAAGCGGAATTAAAATTTTATTAAATAAAATTATTGCTAAACCCTCAATTAGTCGCGGGTCATGTTTAACAATTGAGATCGCTTTGCATGCTTGAAGTGTTCGACAGTGATAAATGAGTGTGTTTCGGTAGATACACACTCAATTATTATTATTTTTTAAAAGCTATAGAGTATATGTTAGAACATACTAAGGAAGAAATAACTGAAAAAATGTATTATTTAAATTTATACATGACACATTTTGCATTCATTCTTTTCATTGAGTAGCATTGTAAAATATTGGGGAAAAAAGCTACCTTGAACTATCAGGATTAGAGCGACTAAAAGAGGGTTAAGAGCTTAAAGAGGGAGTGCAAGATATGAACAATTTATTTGATAATTGCAATAATTTAAATCGATATATTTTTCATTTTAAGTGAAATATTAAAATGTTAAGATGAATTCAAGAGCAAAAAGTCAGATTTCAAAATCCTTAAAATTGTTTTTAAAAAATTGTACGATTGAAATGTATTCATTACTTTTATTTAAATATATTTATTACTTTTGAATTTATTATTATTGAAATGTATTTATTATTTGTTGCATTTCTAATGAAGAGAGAATATGTTTTACAGAATGCACAGCAAAAATCGTATTTTAACTCAAATTCTAAACTAATTATTTTCGTACTCTTATTTTCCGTATTTAATGCAAACAAAATGCAAAATTACTGGGTGGGGTTCTTCATCTAAGTTCTGATGAAGATAAATTATTATTGATGAAAATGCTCATATTTTACAGTAGTTTTGTCTAAAAAATGTGTCTATGTAAATGAAACAGATATTAAAAAAATTGTTAAGCTGTTGAATACCTAAATACCATATCCTAGTGTTCTAAAACAACAAGCTTTTTTCATATTTCATTCAAATGTCTTATTAATTTTATTATAAATCGCTAGGATTTTTTAAACAATAGATATTTACTTCTACATATTATAAAAGTAGTGAGTTTCTAGATTCACGTAATACATTTCATATAGTATATAGGAAATTGTCCTATAAATACCATCAATTTTTCTATATTACTAATACACCAGTAAGTTCTATATAGTATATTGACTAGCCAAATTATTGGTGCTGCTCGGGTAGTTTGATTAAACGTTCATGGAAAGTTATCCGAAATATCAAATGTCTTATTAATTTTATTATAAATCGCTAGGATTTTTTAAACAATAGATATTTACTTCTACATATTATAAAAGTAGTGAGTTTCTAGATTCACGTAATACATTTCATATAGTATATAGGAAATTGTCCTATAAATACCATCAATTTTTCTATATTACTAATACACCAGTAAGTTCTATATAGTATATTGACTAGCCAAATTATTGGTGCTGCTCGGGTAGTTTGATTAAACGTTCATGGAAAGTTATCCGAAATATCACTTTTCTCGGTCACAGAAAAATGCACAGATTATACAAAAATAGTAAACGGAAATCATTTTTTAAACTTCATTTCGATATTTTTATAGATTTTACAATTGTTTAGACGAAATACGTATTCTTGTTTATAAATCCATATAGTTCGTTTCGCATACATAGCATTCTAGTGTAAGACAAAGCTACTACCACAGGGTTCTAAAGAATAAATATCAAATATAGTGTGGATTGATCAAACGGTGCAGATTTATATAGAGAAGAAATAAACAGACAGACGTCAACTCTTCTTTTTATATATTCCGTGTAAGGGCAAAAGGGTTTAAGTCTAACTTTTGATGGGTCCAAAGAAATCAAGTGCATCCTTATAATTTAAAAAATAATATACGTTTAAAATCAAAACTATATGAAGCTACGAATCTAAATTTCAATTACTTGTATCATGTCATTCTCCTTTTTCTTACTCAATGTTTGTGAAAAATATTCTGAAAAGTAGCCTTTTTGACTTAATCCCTTTTTCCCTGGCACGGAAGATACAACATGGATTTATGTTTTAAATTAATTGAATATTTTATTTTCATTAGACTCCATGAGCATATTCAAATTTAGTTTAGTAATTAATTTTAAAGCTGACAAACGGTTCAGCTATTTTGTGCCCATCTCAGATTGTTGTTTATGATATCCAGAAGGGTGCATCAAAAAAGGTCTGTCGCTTCGATTAGCTGAGATTTTGTAAGTGTAGAAATGGATACTACAAATGAAGATTTTGCTTACAACATGGTTAACAAGTCTGTTTATTCAACCAAGTACAAAAGTGCTAATTGTTCAAATTGATTAACAACAAAGATGATTGTTATTACTAATTCATGAGAATTCAGAACCACGTAATCCATGCCCGTATTACCCATTTAATTTAAATCAAGAAACGGAAACTAAATTTAAACTGAGATGTATCCAAAAATGCATAAATTAACATCATTCTCATAGCTGTACTTTCCATTCTTTTACAAACAAGCTTTGAATTATTTATGGAAAAACAGATTCGTCGAATGATTTATTCAAACCTGTTTTCCCCGAAAGAAAAATTTATGATTGTGAATTAATTTCAATCCAGGAATAATTAACAAAACTGAATGGATTTGAAATTAGAGAGTAAGAAGTTATTTTGAATTCCATCTGCTGGTGAAATGAAAATAGAAGATTTAAAATGCCACAAACATCAAATAATAATATCCACCTTGGTTACTACAGCCAAGTTTCAGAGTCTGAAGGCATAACGCAACAAGGCAGAAGTAATGAGAAATGGGGACATAGTAGAAAAGAGTGCATGTCGAAATAGAAAGGCTGGTTGAATTTAAAAATTATTTACAAAAGAGTAGTCTGTTTATCCAGAATATTTCCACTAAAAAACTTTATGAGAGGCATTTGCCGTCAAGCTAAAGTTATGTGGAAATATTTCCCCAGAGAAAGTGTTTCTTGTGCGTATTCCAAGTGTGACGTCACTTGGTTTGTTATTGGAATACGTTCTTCGTATTCTGTCTGGTTTGTTTGTTTACCCTGAAAATCTCACTCATGCAAACTATATAATAAGCCGTTACTGAATTTACTTATAACTGGTCGCTTCTGATTTTATTTATACTTGAGTACTTCTGATTTTACTTATATCGGGCTGTTACTACATTTACTTATACCTCTTTTCCTAGAGGCCCTATTTCCCCCTAAAGCACCACCTACACCTATCTTCATTTAATCTTACTGATCACTTCCATTATCTTTGTCACGTTGCGATTTGGTTTACACCATACTAACCGGTGTTCCAGTGGAGAAGAGAACCCAGATCATTATGCACTTGTCTGCTCTCTCAACCAAGTGTTACAGGTAACTGTTCCGACAGAAAGATTCCTGGCGAACTTCACAAGAACATAGAAGAAAACAAAGGGTATTCGAATCTTGCATGCTGAAGAAGAAAATCTGCTCGGGTAGATTGGTGGGTTTTATGGCGCAAGAGGCCCTATTCGGCTAAACTCTGCCGAAAACCCAAACACAAGGCAGTGTAACGTAGTGGGCCGAAGGAAAACGACGAACACACCAAAATAATACATTTAAAATTGTTATTTATTTAAACACAGAAATGTACACTACATACAGGGTTTGCTTCCCTTAGATGTGGGCGCTGTGAAAAGGGAAATAGCGATCGACTCAAACCGACAGGTGGCAGTACTCCAAAAATGCGTACGCACAGTTTAAATGTTTGAAATCTCTTTTTCTCATCCCTCCAGCTGACACTGGGAGACAGTTAATCCAGAGGGCCTGACGTGCACCTCTTTAAAACCATCTGGACGGGAAGGAGATCTCTCTGATAGTTACGTCAAGATGTATGGCCGGCTGTCAGTGGTGCAGGTGTTGACCTCTGACTCCGAACCTCTACTTTGAAAGTTACAGCTGGCAACGTCACATAAATGGACATATAACAAGAGAGAAAAATTTACCTACACAGAAGAGAGAAATACATCTAGGGAGTAATCGGACCTGCGCCGACTACAAATCGTAGGTTGCTAGCTCTGTAGACAAACCCACTGATCCACCTGTTTGTGTAGGATCTATTAGTACATGATCTCGATCCATTGAACACTTTTCGTACACACTTCCCACCCATATAACTCGTTAAAAGGGACACCGAATTAATAATTAATTAAACAATTAACGTATAGCGAACCAAACATATCCTATGAACATTGGTTTTTACACATGCCATGATATACTGACATGAATCTTAATGCTTCCTAATTCATTGCAATGAAAAACGTTTGATTTGTTACTTGGACTCTTGTATCAAAATCCTACAATACACCTTACTACAACCGCCTTATGCTAAATAAGCTTCGACTCCACCTCGTAAATCAGAATACCCTGTAGTAGGAAGGGTATTCTATAAAAGCGCATTTACCCTAATTTCCTCTGACATTTTCTAATGAGGGGTAGTGACAGGCAAGCACCTATTTCAAGGCACTATGTATACATCAGAGATTACTGCTAACATCATCATAAGCCCACAATATCTATAATCAGAGATTAGCCAAGTTGACCTGACTCCCTTCCTAACAACTTTCTCACATTAGTTAACCTATCAGCCAAATTCGTGCGTGGTAAATGCTCTACTCAGTCACTTTGGACTATTTAAATCGCTAATGCTTAGACTGGAGTTGATATAGTGAACGGATAGCAATATCCATTACATAAAGCTGAATTTGTAATTTACTTGAATCTGATATTCAAAATAGTGTATTTCAAGATGGAGGTGAAATGTTTTAATGAAGTTGGGGAAAACAGAGATTTTCGCGCGAGAATCGTGGGTATGCGCCAGTTACATTATCTCAATAATGTATCGGTTTCAAGTTCTATGGAAATTTATGGTTATTTTTAATAATTATTAACTACACTTTTTACTGTTCTTTTGAACTTAACCGGAAATAGAAAAATATCTTTTTCTTTTTTTAGAAATAGCAGTTAATTTTGAAACTATATTTTTATTGTTTGTTTTTTATTAACCCTCCTAGCGATTGTCTCGTCTTTAGCAAAACTGACCATATGATAGACGAGATATCTCGTCGAAACTACTTGGAGGGTAAAATAGGTTTCCATAACATTTGTGGGGTCACAATAGCTCAAAGGCCTAGCAATTTGCGAGTCATAAGTGGAGCAGGTTCGATTCCTCCATGGGTGTATTTCTCTCTTCTGTGTTCTTAAGATCTTTCTAGTGTGTGTAGTTTTGCCCTTAAAACTTAAAAAACCCAAAAGCACCCAATTATAATGTTTTGATTATATTTTTATGAATAAAATGGTGAATTTTGTTTTGGTTTGTTTGCCAACTGCGAATCAAGTTCGCTATAAAAAATACATATCAAAAATTGTCCTTTCTGCGAACTTTGATTTGTTGTTTAACATACCGTGTAACATAGATTGAGGCCTTACACCACCGTTTATAAACGGTGTGTTATCCGTCCAGTTGCTCGTAGTCGTGATAAATGGGACGGTCAACTTAAAATTAAAATATTCAGAGATAAAAGTTTGACCGAACGTCCGGTGTCAAGTTAACGGAATTACACTAGATTTAACTTCTCCAGCGTTTACTGTAGAGTACGTTACAACATATATCTATATATGTGTTGCAATATATAGATTTTAAGGGGGTAGGTTTGGTCAAATTTTTTTTCTCTCAGGAGCAGCACAATGGGCTATTTGCCACGGTCCGGGATCAATCCGAAGGGAAAAATCCGAGGTAGGTAGGTAGTTGAACTAACGTCCCATTGGTGTAACATAATGGGATATTGGCGACGGGATCAATCCCGAAGGTAAAGATCCAAGGACAACTCGTAATTTTGAATCACTTTCGGATGAAGAGGCAACACCTGCCTAGCATCCCACTCTCAATACTTCCACACCACGCCAACGTGAGAACATTTCAGGCCACGACAGAATTAACGTGCACTGTTTAGATGGATCGAATTTTTAATTCGTCACCCTCCCGTTAGAAATCCACAACTTTAGCAACATGGTCCCCGATTTAAATGGGTAAAATGCTTTTTTTTCTTCGAATTGTAATTAAAAACATTTTATAATCGTTTTTAGCGAATCGAACCCGAAGATCTCGAAAGTGATTGTGAGGTTCAGGTGATTGTCCAATACTCAGGGTGTCGAGTCCACCAGCAATCCTAAGCTCAAAAATATAAGGATTTATTTAAAGGAAGCGTGCGATTATATAACAACTGGATTTAGATTAATCTTTTGGAGCATTGCAGCACGGTTCTAATCACTGTAATATACTGATTTGTAAGTTTATAGGAGTTCGAATTTAACATTCTTAAAATAATAGCTTTAGGGCCCGATTCTACTGCAACATTTCTCGATCAGTTCGCCCTGAAACCCGAGTGATCGAGGCGAAACGCCGATGTTTCGATGCATCTTGAAACGACTCGATCGTGTAAACTCATTTACTGATCGAGGATATTCTACTCCTCTCCGCGTCGTGAGTGCACTCGATGCGATCCTTTTCTGTTTACATTTCTTCTGAACATGGCGGTATCATTCATCTATCAAGAAGGAGAATTCCTCGGTATTTACGAGTTCGAGGAAATCCTTTGGATTTAAATGACAGAGAGTTTTGTCGCCGATACAGAGTGTATATATGTATATATATACATAAATATATATATATATATAAATATATATATATAAATAAATATATATATATATATATACATATATATATATATATATATATATATATATATATATTATATATATATATATATATTTATATATATATATATATATTTATGTATATATATATAAATATTATAAATATATATATATAAATATATATAAATATATTTATATATATATATATATACTTATATATATATATATTATATATATATATATATATATATATATATATATATATATATATATATATATATATATATATATATATATATATATATATATATATATGTGTACAGGTGGTTATCAAAATAATGGAAACACCTGTGAATAAATGTGACATTTAAGAATGCGCTTCGTAAGCATTAAAATATAATCCTAGCTACCAGATTTTTAATATAAAAAGTACTATATACATTGGTAGTATGAGGTAGCTTTAGTGAAGTTGTATACGTCCTGGATTTTTGTCAAAACGTAAAATGTCAGACCTCACAGACTTTCAAAGTGGCCAAATTGTAGGAGCCCGACTAGTTGGAGCAACTGTGACCGAAACATCCCAGCTTTTAGGCGTTTCTAGAGGTACGGTGTCTAAAGTCATGACAGCATACACACAGCGTGGCAAGACAAGCTCGGCAAAGCAAAATAGTGGACGGAAGGAGAAGCTGAGTGAAAGAGACCGACGGGTATTGAAGTGGATTGTAATGTCTAAAAAGAAAACAACTGCAGCCAAAGTGACCGCAGAGCTCAATCAGCATCTGGATTCTCCAGAGTCAATAATTACAGTTAGGAGGCACCTTCATAAACAGAACATTTACGGGAGAGTAGCAATTCGCAAGCCACTTGTCACAGATGTTAATGCCAAACATCGTCTACAGTGGTGCCACAACCACAAAATCTGGTCGATTGATAAGTGGAAGACAGTTATATGGTCAGACGAATCATCTTTCACACTTTTCCCCACAACAGGACGGGTGCACGTTTGGAGGACACCTACACAAGCGTATGATCGTGATTGTCTCCTTCCAACTGTCAAGCATGGAGGTGGATCTGTCATGGCATGGGCAGCCATGTCGCGGTTTTCTGCTGGCCCAATCGTAACCCTGAAAGGAAGGATCACTGGGGAGCAGTATAGAGAAGTTTTAGCTGACCAGGTCCATCCTATGATGCAAACTTTGTTTCCTGCAGGAGATGGAATTTTCCAGGATGATAATACTCCTATTCATGCAGCGAGACTGGTCCAATCATGGTTTGATGAACACGAGGATGAATTGGAATATCTACCTCGGCCAGCACAGTCCCCCGACCTCAATATAATCGAACCGTTATGGTCTACTTTAAAGTGTTCAATCCGGAATCGATATCCTCCACCGGCATCTCTCCCGGAACTTTTACAATATCTCCATGAAGAATGGTACAATATTCCTCTAAACACTATTCAGCACTTGTATGATTCGATTCCCAGGCGAATCCAAGCTGTATTACATGCCAAAGGCGGTCCTACGCCATATTAGTAAAGGATTCCTTATAATATATATATATATATATATATATATTTATTTATTTATTTAGCGAACAAAACAGATGGAAGTCGCAGGGCGATATGTCCGGGGGCTGCAGGGCGGATGCTCAAGCTGCCCTCTCTTGAACTTGGCCAGTACACTTTGGGTGACCCTGGAGACGTGTGGACGCGTGTTATCGTGGAGCAGAATCACTCCCTCCGTGAGCAGCCCAGGCCGTTTGCTCTTGATGAACTTGCGTAGGCTACGGAGTGTCTCACCTACCGGTTTAACACCTTCCGCAATCAGAAATCTGATAACACCTCGCTGCTCCTCAATCGTCGAACTTTGAAATGTGAACGCCATGATGTCCTCACACGCACTGCCGCGTCAATTGGACGGAACATACAACTGCCTGCTTCTCTCCTGCGTCATGTGCGGGCGCCAGCGCATGCGCACAACCACGCCAGTATTCGTACATTCGCGTCCCTAGATGTCTCACTACGTTATTCCAAAGCGGCATATTCAAATTTCAACCGGTTTGGTTGCTACGACGTTTCGTACCTTTTCATTTGAACACCCCTCGTATATATATATATATATATATATATATATATATATATATATATATATATATATAATTCAAAATTACAAACCAAAACAAAGAGAAATCCAAAAATTTTAAAATCAAGAAATTTAAGAAAATTTTGAAAAAAATGATGGAAGTGTTGGTGGATCAGGGCGTCATCAGGGAGGAGCCTCACCCGGTCAACACAATATGGTGTTTTCTGCGTGTGAGCGGCAGAACACCAAAAGTAGCTCACACACCCCTCCAAACACCATAAGAAAAACAAAAATTAGAAAAACAAAACCAGGGACAACCAAAGACACAAACCAAAGATAAATTTAATACACAATTAAAATTAAATTAAATTAAAAAGGAGAAAACAAACTTACCCACATAGATTGACCTAAGCTCGACAACAACCCGCCGCAAACTACATGAGGACCGCCAACAAATGCCATTCACAACGCCGTATATCAGAAATCGGAATCGCAATTCCGACACGGAACCCCGATTCGAAATTCCGACTCGGAATTCCGAACATCGGAATCGGAAGTCGAAAAAAATAGTGTTCAAATCCAGTTTTTTAAATTGATAAAATTGATAGTCAACAGGAAAGTCTCCGAAATAAACTATTTTTTACCCCCAACCTTTTTGGCTTTTTACTTGTCTGTTTTTCGATCTTTTGGCATTTTGCTGGTCTGCATTTCTAATATTTTGACTTTTTGATCTTTTGGCATTTTGCTGGTCTGCTTTTCTATTATTTTACGTTTTAATGTTTTGTATATTTTGTAATTTGATTGTTTTTATTATATATATATATATATATATATATATATATATATATATCACAAAACAAACAAAGATAAATTTAGGAATTTAAATTTATCAAGAAAATTTCGGAAAAAATGAAGAAGTGTTGGTGGATCAGGGCGTCACCAGGGAAGAACCTGACCCAGTCAACACAATATGGTGTTTTCTGCGTGTGGGCGGCAATTCACCCCCACACCCCTATCCCGGTAATTCGGCTTTTTAGCCTTTTGGGCTTTTTGTTTCTATTCTCGGTTATTGGTTTGCACGTGCAAAATGTAACCATGATAAGGAAGGTGGTAACAAATTAATTTGGAATTTAGAAGAATTGTAGACGGAGTAAAAAAGTTGATGTCTGTTCTTATTAATTTGTATCGTCCTAATGTTTTTAATAAATGTATAATCTTTTCTAACAAGCGTTCGTCTCCGACAAAAAAAAAAAAAAAAAAAGCTTGTCTACAACTATTTATCACAGTCTTATTTATACTTTGATCATCCGAAGAGTGACCAGAGAGTGTCTTTATCTCCAAGTGAATTAGGAACCGACTGATCACCACGTTGCATCGCGAAATTAAATGGTGGTAGAGGTGGGATGATTCAATATTCAGACATTAAATAGTGCAGTGGTGGGATATCAATTTCCGAAATATCCCAAGCCATTTTCAGATAATTTTACATCCAAAGTACTCTTTCATTTTAATATACAATAATTAGAAAATAGTCATAAATGTACGCAGAAATCGTGTTTTTATGTACTACCAATGAAAACGTGATTGATTTACAATAAACGAATTAAGTCCAACTATTTTATTTTTGAAATCAATAGAATTGTAATTAACTGACTCAGTGCCATACATTTGTTCAAACGTTTCCTGGAAGATGCAAGATAAATTATTAAGCATACTTTCATTTTATGATTTATAGCAAAATGAATTAAACAAAGCAAATGTTTTCATGTATAATTTATAGAATTAAGTAATGAGTTTTCCAAACTGGAGAGAATAAAGAGCATCTGGATTACGTATTTGAGGTATAGCACAATAAATAATGGAAATGTCCCAATTTTTCAGTTATTAGTTATTTCTGTTTGTATTACGATGCTGGTCTGGGAAATATTAGATTAGTAATTACTCTGTATTAAAAATGACTTTTAATCGATAACAATTTGTATATCATGTAGCAATAGTTTCCTAATAAACATTGATAATAATTAAATAGATCAGCAGATGCATTGTTTTTTGTTTATTGCAACAGATTTTAAAGTAAAGAAATGCAGTCATGTTGACATCGCATTATCTTGAACATACATGAACTCAACAGAAATTCCAGTAAGTGGTGCCATATCAGCACGACTGGATTATTTGTGCTTATACCATCATTACGGAAGACAGGTGGTACAACTAGAGAAAAAAATCGAACCCCACTCCGTATTTTTGTATCTTTTCATAGTAGAGTATATTCAAAGGTACCATTCAATAGGGAATTGCTTCTTAATAATTTAAAGTTGCTTTTCATGTTTTTTTCGAATGTACTCTATCAACTGACAAAAACCAGAAGCATTATGTAGATTTTGTTTGGGTTGTTTAATAATAAAATACTAGAAAATTTCAGTGAGTTAAGAAGAATATTTACGAAGATGTGAATGTCTGGGGACTAATTTGATGTTAGATACTCGAAAAATTCATACTCGTGACCCAGAAAAGGTTGAGCCAATATGTTTCCGACCATTCGATGTACTTTTGCAAGTAATATTATGCATAATACTTGCAAACGTATTATGCATAATATTACTTAATTATGGAAAATAATATATAAATAGTATTATTAAATATGCTGCTAATTTCAATATAGATAAAGTTTTGGTAAAAATTTTTATCTTCTTTCAGTTAAATTCCTAATATTAAAGCATATGTTTCGTTTATTAAGAATGTCTTTTTATAAAAGAAATGCAAAATATTACTACATAGAGAATTTAAACATGCGATTTAGGTTCATTATGTTCCTTGTATGATAAATATTTATATTTTTCAAAAAACAACCTTTCTTAAATATTATCTAAAATTTAACACGTATTCAAGTAATAAAATATAAGCCTTATAAACAGATTGCAGAAAACCTAGTATTGTGAGGATCTTACAAAAAATTCAAATCGATTACAAAGAGTTACAAACTCTGTAATGTGTCGTTTAAACATTTTATACATTTACTATACTGATTGCTTTAAATAAAGTGTTCCTGCATTTAATTTTGGAAATATTTGCATAAAATTGAATGACTATCATTTACGTTATGATTTAAGAGTATCAATTTTTGTGTTCTGTAATAGTACAATTTACATTTATTGCCAAATCTTCGCAATCAAGTCTATTAACGTTCATAACTGTTTGAAGAAAAGCAAACACACTGTTGAATGTTGCATATACATATACAATGCAAATTTTGTCTAAATTTCTGAGGGCCGCGGTGGCCCGGTTGGAAGAGTAACGGACTTGCAACCGAAGGGTTGCGAGTTCGAATCCAGCCAAACACCGTCGTGTACAAAGGGGGCTGGTGCACGTTAAATCTGTCGTGGCCTCAAATGTCCTCACGTTGGCGTGGTGTGGAAGTTTGGAGAGTGGGGTGCCAGCTCAGGTGTTGCCTCGTCATCTGACCGTGGTTCAAAATTACGTGGTGTTGTCCTCGGATCTTTCCCTTTGGGATTGATCCCGGACCGTCACCAATAGCCCATTGTGTAGCTCCAGTGTGACGTTAATTGAAATACCCCCCCCCCTAAATTTCTGAATGCTATACGAACAAACTTTTAATTAAAGATCAAACATTAAACCTCCTGAATCAAGCATGGATAATACCGAGAAAGAAATGTCTCAATCACATGAACACCAAACAAGATTCTCTTGTTAAAGGGCAAAACGCAAAACTTCTCGCACTAATGAACGTAAAGAAAAGGAAACTTGTTCCAAATCTAATCTGACATATCCTAGCCATGGGTAAGTGAGTACCCCTACCACAAAACTATGACTATCCTTAAATGGATCTGACGTAAAAATCGCTAAATGCTTATAAGAAGAAATAAAAACATCGCGATATCCAAATAAAACTTTAAGGCGAAAGCTAAGCCTAACCCCTCATCATTCGTCTTCATTACGAAACGACGTTATTTGAGCAACGTCGTTTTTTTCTCTGCCCTCTTCCTTTATTCTGTCTGCGCTCTTTTGTTCTTATATTTCTAGGAGGGCGAAGGAGACTAAGGAGTAAAGTGTGGTTATAACGTTGTTTTTTGTGTGGTTTTTTGGTGGCCATTATGAGGCCCCTTTTTTCCCTTCTTCTCGAGTCCCTTTTGTATTGTAAGAATCGGTTGTGTTTTATTATCAGAAGCGGCGGAACTGTTACATTTTCATTTGCACAAGAGTTAGAACTTAGCGATCAATTCTGGTATACTAAGGACGTACAATGCCTTGGCGGGCTGTGAGATTTACTGCGGCCATTTTTGCGCCTATAAACTTTCTTTGTTGGGGAAAGTGGGCGACCTTTGCAGCATACCCTTGGGTGAATGCTAAACTATAGAGAGGTTTACATGAAATTATCTATGCAGTAGGGATACATAAAAATATGGATTCATATTTTCAGTGTATCTATGCCAGAGTTTTCCAAGCTTTTTCTAATAGTCCCAATCCTCAACAACTTAGACTTTTTGTGACATAATTATTATCTCTGTCTTCATTTTGTGCCATATATCGATGGCTTTGAGATGTACAAGGTTAAACTTTCGAGTTATGAGTTTTTAGCTTTTCTAGACCAGAATGTGTTGATTTTTAGACTGGTGGAAGTCGAGTATGTAAGTTTTTCTTTGCATGAATGTTAGATTTCTTCTTGAGAAACACACTTAGTGAGTATAGCATAGATTGGAATTTTCTCCTTTCGTTTTCTCAGAACCGTTTTCGACGTAGCGTGTTTCCTTTGTAAGAAACGATGTACTATTTATCTATTACAATTTCAAATAATTAATAATGAACAAGTGTTAGTTGTACGCGTATGAAAAGTAAACAAAATTTATACAAAATAATTAGAATGCCTTATAATTAATGTTCTGTGTAATCGGAATAAAAGTCGAGCGAGAACCATGAAATATATTGAACTGTCAATCATCATAGCTTCTCCCTGTATCATAAAGAGCCACCTACAGATTTCAATAGTAGGTGTAAAACGAGTTTGGTAGACATCAACCTGGACTCGTCCATGCAATTTCCAGCTGATGTAGTATGATCTCTGCCATTGCCCAAGTATGCATTAACAACGGATATTAGCCAGTTAAATTTACAATACCCATATTTCCCAGAAGATGAACCTTATATGGGGTCACCTGGAAAAATGTTGTTTGCTCAAAATTCATATAACTTAGAATGGTGATCTTCGTGATATATTCCAAAGCATATCCCTAGGTTCCTTTTAAATATTGAAATAGTACAAGAATTTATGCGAAAAATGTCAACTGATGTCTTTCATTTACTCTCTCCATTTTGTGACCAGCATATCACAAAACATAACTTTAATCCTCTAAAGATCACGAGATTTTTAGTACTGTAGTATTGCTTTTACCCTACAATTCACATGAAGACTAAATAGGCATTGGTTGAGAGAATCCTAAGATATATTCTATTGGTCTAGAAGGTCAAAACTAATTAGAAGTCATGCAGAAAAGACTGTTGGTTGCAGAGTGGATATATGCAATACCATTACACCTGAATTTCGTGGAAAGATTTTATCTTTGACACAGAAACAGCGATCCTCGATGCGTTTATATATTTTCTAGAGTGCATGCAGCATTTAATACATCAAAATAAGTCCACCTCACCCCACAATAAAAAATTTTTCAATTGACGTTTGAATAATGAAAGTAAATTTTCTCATGTAACACAAGCAAACAAAATGAAATGAAATTAGTGAAATAATTAACTACGGGTAAAGAAAGTGTTTTTAGAGCTAGTGCCCTTGTTGATCGAATTCATGTAATCTTCGCATGCCCTTATCACATCTCGCAACACCACCATTTCGATTACATTCATACCAGAATCTCCCGTTTCCTGTGAACGAGATCGGAAATAAAGACTAAAATAGCTGAACTGATCACAGAGGATGTGCCTTTTGACAGCTTCTTTTATTGAATGAGAACACAAGGTTGATTTATTACCCAATAAGTTTCATTTTTTAGCGCTAAGAGGGCTATAGCGTGTTACTTTGATCATTGGAACGGAGTTGCGTTTTTATTCTTCATTCGTTATCCTCTTATAAATTTCAAATGAAACGATATTCAGCAGCAACAAGACGATCTGGCCACACGATTATCACTAATTTTTCCACAATACTATTATGTGTGTTGTTGGGAGTTAAATTCCTGAAGCATAGAAATTCGAAGTTCCAATTATACTGGCCCTTTTTTATGGCCAGTTCATTTTTCTCCGCACCTTTGTGCGTTGAGCCCGTGCCACAAACCATTTTTGTCGGGACTCTTTATGTAATTATGATCTTGGTTATTTAATAAAATTGTTCGGCCGTGCGCGTCCGCACTGGAGGCAGGCTCTCCCAATCCGTGGATGGGCTGCCCGGTTCCTCCGACGTGCGATGGGGATCAAAAGCCACTAAACCCCGATCCCCACCCAAGCTCGAAACCTTGCGGTGAGCTGGGGAAATCGAGGGTCTTGAATTATACAGTAGTAGAAAACATTTCCTCACCACATTTTATATTTCTTAAAATTTAGAAATATATGCGAATTACTTATTGCATCAAAAAGTAAACTACGGATTAATTCGGGGGCCACAGCCCAGTTGGAAGAGTAGAGGATTTGCAACCGGAGGGTTGCGAGTCCGAAACTCGATTCAACCAAAGACCGTTGTGTACGTGGAGGCTGGTGCACTTTTAATTTGTCATGACGCAAATGTCCTCATGTTGATGTGGGAGTTTGGAGAATGGAGTGCCAGCTCGTTGACCTCGTCATCTGACCGTTGATCAAAATTACGAGGCGTTGTCCTCGGGTCCTTCCCCATCGGGGTTGAACCTAGACAGTCGCCAATAACCCGTATTGTTACTAGAGTGCGAAGTTAATTAACCTACTGATTAAACTGCAATAGCTACTGTGTGTTGTACAATCGTTACGGATATGTAAGGAGATGCACAATATGATTAGTTCAGATTAAAGCCAGGTATCGGAGATTGTGGGAAAACATTTACAATAGTAATGTAAGAATACTACTGTATTACACTTAGAATACAAGAATCCACATTTTTTCTAGTCAGACATAAAATATGTGCTTGTCTGGAGAACAAAGAATATATAACCAACCTTGAATATCGTATAACACTGCTTTTGATCGTGGTATTATCTGGATGCACAAACTGCATTGCAGTCTTATGGGGTACTATGATATGTACAAAGTTTTTGTTCGGTATTCTTGTTTACAATGCCCTATTTTATGCAGTCACAATTGATCTCCACTATAGTGAAACGAAAGAGTGCTAATTCCTTTAGACGACAAACAAAGTAGACGACAGTCTCCAATAAGTTCAGACTAGTTCGGATAGTATTGAGATACCTTAGGTACAACTATCTCTGTCACTTACCCAAGAGGTGTCATATTACTCCATGGATTGAATTTTGTTCTAATACAGGGAAGACCATCATTTCACTCATCTTCGAAGCCTTGGTAAAAGGGTTGAATAATTTATACAAGTCTGTATACTGTACATAGGCACAATATTTAATACTTAAGTTCCACCAAGGATCATTTATAGAAGGCATTATATATTAATGTATTATTATGTAGTAGTCAATCAAGGAAGAAAGGTAATGAATATATGTTTCATTATTTGTTTGACTGAATTACTCATTAATCCTTAAAGATAATAAGGGTTAATGAGGGCTTAGATTTGCGTAAATGCGTTTAACCTAAAGCGTTCCCATGCATGACTGACCTGAGTGAAGTGTATGACTTCTAACCAGTTTCAACTTTATTGACCAATATATCTTCCCATGATTATTTCAACCAATAGATGTGGTAATTTATTCATGTGTGTTATGGGAAAAATAGTACTACTACTCTACTCAGAAATATCGTGAAGCTTAGAGGGTTAAAGTATTTTCCAGAAATTCTGGATTCGATTAGGCAAGTTTGATTTAATGTTTTGATTCAATCGTTTGGTGAACTTTAGTACATGTGCCCTCACAAAATTAATACTGGGGTTGTTGACATAATAAAATCTTTGTTTCATCACTGCGTTTTCAGTATTATACGATAAATGAATAACACCACACGTTACTAAACAAAACTCCGTCACGACGCCAGCCCAGAACATTTCACTAAATCTGTCCCGAAACTTATTTAATTAAATCCAGAATAAATATGCTTCCTGGGTCGACGACAAACATCCAACCTCAGCACCAAGCCACAATAATAACATCCCAACCACATGTGCCCAGAACTCACATAATGTGCCATCCTAAGCATGCACAAGTTGACGTAGGTTAGCGAATCTAATATTTGTGTTAGACACGGTAATCGCTTTATGAGTTTGACTATGCGATCAAAATTTAATTTTTCTCCGATCAATGTCATAATCGGTACGAAACCTATACCGACTCCGGAGACTTCACCCTCTTTTGATGATCGAGCGGTATAAAATAAGCTTATGGGCACAAGCAAAGTGCGCAATAATTTAGTGGTTGACAAAGAACAGATGACCCTGTCGGAATTTGGGGAATGTTCATAAACATTCGCAGGACATTACCCAGGAATTTCAACTCCATTTGTTTTACCGCTCTCATTTATATCGTCTAATCCGTTTAAGTGGTCCCATGTGCCTGTTATATTTAAACCGTGCCATCATCTAGGCCGGTTTTATTTGCGGCGAGGGGCAGGGAAATGAATTACCGCTGGAATCCAATCCTTACTCATAGGAATACGTTTTGAATTTTTGATACGCCCCGAGTCAGACGAGATGATATAATTCCCTCTGTCACGCCGCTGTAGTGATGCATGCGCGATGAAAGCCTGTCGACTCTCTTATGCTAGGTGCTTGCCTTTGTTTCTCTCTTCCTTTTGATATCTCAATACAGAACAAAAAGACATCCCCCACAACTTCATAACTGGCGGTTTCTGATAATGTTTTACATAATATAAGTTTTAAAATTGGAATTTGGAGCAGTCATTTAGCGAATACAAACTTAAATAATGAGTAAATACGCCTTTTGAGTAAATGTACAAATGACTAGATGTTCAATTGAGTAAATGTGGAAATCACTAGATCTTCAATTGAGTAAATGTGCAAATGACTAGATGTTCAATTGAGTAAATGTGGAAATAACTAGATCTTCAATTGAGTAAATATGCAAATGACTAGATCTTCAATTGAGTAAATGTGCACACGAGTAAATATGCTTTTTGAGTAATTGTGCAAATGAGTAAAAGTTCAAATGTTAAATCTTAGTATGAACAGTCATTGATGTAAATTATAAATACAAAAAATATTTCACCCATAACTTTCAGAACGGATATTTTCTCACAATGGTTTAAATCATTTACGTTAGTTAAAATTAATCTTTCTTTTCGAAATAGTTAATTAACGATTATAAACAGATGTACGGAACATATACACTTCAAATTATATCTATTGCATATGTTTATTGGGATTTCATCACTCATTCTTAAATTGTAACTTAAAATATGTTATGGATATTTGCCGGTGTAAATTTTATATCCTGATGTGAATCTCAAACACTGAAATGGTTGGTTTGTTGGGGTTGATGTAAGGACCATATTTGGCCATGGCTGCGTCAGACACAAGTTATCCAATATTAAGTAGTAGACATACACACACAATGAAAGTTTTACTGACACAGAAGAGAGAAATACACCCAGGTCGGAATGCACCTGACAGGAATTAAACTTGCACCACCTACAACTCACCGGTTGTTAGCGCAGTTGGCATACTCAATGGAGTTGGTTGATCAAATCCATTGAATCAAAGCAGCACCTTTAATTAATATGAATTTGTTGTAGCCCAGCTTTTGCATACAATGAACTTGTCCTTGCTTTGTACTCTACGCATAAAATACAATCTACTGACAAACATACAATTATCAGGAACAAAGAAATTATTTAAGTGCTACAAAGTTTTTTCTCGAAAAATCGACGGCATATGAAATTTTGTACCTTGTTAACCTCGAGATTATTTTTAAAGATCGATTAGTTTAGAAAGTAAATAAATTTTCATTTTCAATTGCAAGTTTGATATAATTTAATTTTATGAAGAGCAATGCAATCGTTTGGTAATTTTGTTTTTGGCACAGTTGTATTAAAAAATAAGCCTTTCACCAACCTCCTCAGGGCATTTATTGAACCCGTCATCAAAGGATTGCTCTTCCCAGCTTTTGAGGCATTCAAGGGCAAAATATGATTCCCAAATAGTGTGATGAGCCCAAATGAAATGGTACACACTAGAAGTGAGGTGTTTCTATTAATTAAAGTAATGAATGTCACTGCAATCAATAATCATCATGAAGACCTAGGATTGTAATTAGATAAAGCAGTTAACATCTAGGTTGCAGGATCATTCAAATACCTCGTTAGATGACATTTCCCTGCGGCAATAGAATTGGTGTCCACTGATTAGAACTGTAGATGCCTCAGAGTACGTCAGAACTGTAGATACCTCAATAAAAAATCAATCTGACTTTTAATAAGGGATATCCCATGTAGGAAATAAATAAAGCAAGTAAAAACGAATGTACCCTATAATTTATATAAGTTATATAGAAACAATGCAATCTGCTAAATTTTAGACTAAATTATCAGGAATATCCTTGATTTGATGTGATGGTATCCTTGATTTGTATGTGTATACGAGCAATCTCTTAGCTGTATGTGGAGATAATTTTGATTTCGGATTATTATTTCCAGGTTGTAATTGTTTCTTCTGTGTAAATAAATATGCTACTGTTGTGATGTCTGCAACCTTATCAGTATATGTGATCACATTTAACCCTTCTGGTGGTTATCTCTACAAGGTATCAAGTCATTAGAAAAACTGGCCAGATCTTGATTAACGAGATATCTCGTCGAAACCATTGGACGGTTACTATCAAATACATATAATATAAATGTTTGCAAATTTATTTTACTCCATTTATTTTACTTACAATAAAAACAGTCCGTGGTTTGACTCTTTCAAACTTTCAAGCACATATCAATTCATTCAAAGTGGCCAAGTTCCGGCTAAGATTTCTATTAGATTAGCCGTTGAATGTAGTTGAACAAATTGTACGCTATTGATCAATAGATGAGGTGTCATAGAGCACCTGTCGCGTGGTTACCCGAAAAACCTCACTTGAAAGGGTAAAAAAATCGCTGTTCTTTAATATGAGCTTCTTCCCTAAAGGACACTCCAAATCGGCTTCAGGTAAGACGGTAGATTAGGGGAAGTTTAAAAGGAAAAGACTCTTTGAATATATCTGTTGCCGAAAAGGAAAAAAAAATGAATGAAACGTATAAGTGAAGACAGAAATTTGAGGTAAAATTATTCCGTCTACTTTAATCGATGGATTGGATTTGTCGGAAACATAAACTGCTTTTCCACAAATGAAGCTAAATTCAACGAGATTGTGTGGTCTAGATTCTGTCAGTAGATTTTATATATATGTGTGTATGCTGAACATGAAATGTTCAGCATACACACATAAAGAATTTATAATAAGAATTTAACATCCAATTAACAATTTTTATTAACAATTTTTAAATAAGAATTTAACATCCAATCCATTCAAATATAATGTAAAAATCCATTCAAATATAATGTAAAAATCCATTCAATATATAACACTCCATTCAAATATATTCATGGTATTACTAGTTATGCACATCCTAGGATTTATTCTACTTGTTATTTAACAATAGAGAATAAATCACTCAATATTGCATAGCCACCAGGAAGCGATTATCGTTGGGATGAATTGATAAATGCATGATTAGCTTTTGAAGTGAAACTATAGTATACTATTCCTATCATAGGATTATTTATTTCCTATATTTCTTCATTTAATCTGATGTGAAATCTTATTAAATTTTAAGTTCCTACAAAAATTTCAATACATTTTGCAACTTTGTTTATTGATATTTCCAAATATATTGTAGCTATTTTAGAAAAGAAATGTCGATTTTTAATCATCTATTACTAGTAAAATATCAACAAAATTGTCTTACCTGAGTTATCACTAGAACTTCTAGATTTCATTATGAATATAATAATTATTGCAAGAAGAACTAATGCACCAACAAGACCCATAAGTACTGCAAGAACTGCACTAATGGCTATGGGCGGTTCATCACCTAAAATAAAATTTACTATAAAAATTATACAGAAATAAGAGCTTAATGTGCATTATATGTTGTTAAATGATTGAGTGTTACACTATGAACACTGTTAAATATATATTATTTATGTTCTAAGACATTTTCGTAATGTGTGTCAATTATTTAATAGCATTCCATTAATTTAAATTTTATGAATGCATATATACATAGTTTAAAAAGACACATGAAATTTAAAATTTACATGAAAAAGTTTTATTGTGATGAAAATAAAGAGCTTAACTTTATTTCATATCTTTATATAACATTACTTTTTCGTACTCTTGAAATAAGTATTTAATATTTATTAATGAAATAATTTAATGGTCCATCTATATTTAAGTATTAAAAATATATTTATCTATGCAACCCAATTTTAAATTGTTCAGTGAAAATAATATAGAAAAGAATATTTATCGTTAAAGTATATCCGAATCAGAAGGTTGAGTTTACCAAAAGTAATCAATATAGTAAATGTATTTAAAGAATTTACTTTTATAATAAAAAATTCAAGACAAATTCTCAAACTCAACACTCAAAATCAAGACAAACTCAAACTTAAAAAGAAACATAAACAATGTATCTTAATATAACATCAGAAAACAAATAAGATGGGTTTTCCCCATTATTGTGTATATGATACGGTATTTTTGTTTACCCTGATTATAAGAAAAATTATAAATATTAAGATTCAATATATCTTTATGCGTATAAGCTCATTAATCCTCCAAAAATACGTAGTGAATGCAAAAGAAACTTTTTCTGAAAAATTGGGAGAAACAGTGTAATTTGATATCCTCATAACTGTATCCCCTCACGAACTACCAGCAATAATCCTTTTGTTTAGTTTATAATATCAGATAACAAACTTTATAAAGCAGAGTTTCCGATAAAAACATAACATAACTGAAGCAGAATGCTTTATCATCAACAAGCATTATTTTCGTTTAAAAGTGTTTTGTTGAAATATTTGAATAAGAAGTGATAATGTGGCAGCAAAATATCGAAGGGAAAAATTTCTACTCAGTTAGATCAGCTGTTGCTCGCTCAAGCTAATGCTTTTGCTATGTTTCGATGAGTAGTTTAAAAAGATATCAAGTCTTAAGGGATATGTGAGATTAAAAGTGGATACAATATTTCATAGAATTTTTCGGCTTTAGTTTAGCTTCTATTCAAATTCATTAAAATATTACATATTTCTAAAGCTTCTATACATGTATTAGAAAAGTAAATTATTTAAAATATATATAAGGCTAATATTATAAATATTTTCCACACTATCTTTATTATAAACCTGTATTTTAAAAGTTTTTGTGGAAAATAACGGGAAACTGGTAATATTTTTCTCGAGTATTCTTTTCTGTTTTATATTTTATTGTGTCCTTTATAAAAATAAAAATTATCTTATTAAAATGATTGTGCTATTGGCACATAAAAGACATCCTTTGTAAAAGTATTTTTATTGCAGATTTCTCAAATGGCATATAGCAGTAACAACCCTCGGAATTGAAATACCAATTTAAAAGATCGAGATCGCTCCAAAAATACAATTTATTTATACAAGAAATTGTATTTTATGTTGTTAGTTTAATTGTATTTCATGTTAGAGTTTAATTGTATTTCATGTTGTTAGTTTAATTGCATTTCATGTTATTAGTTTAATTGTAACGGTATTGAATCGGAAGAGCTGATAAATGTCCAACGAGCAACATGAAAACAACCACCAATTATGTTTGATTACTTTACTGTTATTTATTTATTTCATTGTTGTTTCCCTATAGAGAATATCCAATTACAGAGAACAAAATACATACGATCCAAACAATTCAAGAAAATATACTTACATAAAGCAAATTTGATAAAGAAATAGAACACTTCAAAATAAAGCCGATTACTTATTGGATTGAAATATTTTTGTAATCGTTAAAAACATTTTTACCACCGAGGAAGAATTATAGTTAAACAAATGTTTCTGTAGTAAAACTGTTACATACATTCCTTTTAAGGGTTTAACAAAAAAAGGGGAATGTAATTCAAAAATGAGAGATCTTAATGATTAGAAAATTTGAGGATAACCTATTTATTTAACCATTTTTAGTTTTACCAATTTCAAAGCGTTTTCCAACATTCAAGAAGAAAATTGTGTCTCCATTGTAGTTACACTACGTACAAAATCAACAAAAATGACATATTTTAATGATTATAAATTTTGAGTATAACTCACGTGTTTGACTACTTTTGTGTTAAACTATTTTCAAGCCTTCTTTGACTTAATTGATAGGCAAACCATTTCTGAAACGTTTTCTGTATCCATTGCTAAAGGTATTCGGTTTGAGTCAAAGATGGCATCTTGAAAGAATCGGAATTAACATGTGATTGCTCGGTAGTTTGGGGGTTTTATGGCGCAAGGGCCACTCTCGGCCAAGCTGTACCAAACACAAGACAAGGTCAAGTAAAAAATGGCATGAATGGGAAAGAGGAATTGGGGAGTATTATAATGGTATGAAAGCAGTGAAATATTGCTTGGTTATCTCGGAAGCTCAACACCCATGTTTACTTAAGAGTGTAAAACCCATGGAAAAGAAAATATCATTAAAATACCTCAGATCAATTCATAGCATAAAATAATTAAGTTTTACAACACATTTCGTTGTATGTATTTATTTGTAACTCAGGGTTTTGTCTCATTAGTTTCATAAATATATATTTTAAAGTAGTATTCCAAATTACGCGATACGCGCGCACGCTTTGTAAGTTAAGAATGTATATAAAACACTTTTTACCATTCCTCATTTACATGATACTCTAATTATTCAAAATATAAGTATAAATGAGGAGATATTTAATGTAGTAAAAATTATTTTCAACATTACTTTTGCAACCTATATATAAGAAAACACAAATTCAGTCATGCATTCTTGACTAATAAATAAAATACTGACTTCGTAAGTTAGGAAAAATATATGATACTAACAAATTACATGAACTTTTCATTGTTTTGATTTCTTTTGAGTTTATATGAGGCATATAATTCCAAAAAGAATCGGGGACGTACGGAAAAGACGCGAATGTCAGTCATTTTGTTCTTGACATAAATCACAGATTTTTAAATGCTATCCTATGTAGAATTTTGAAAGAAATGTTGATTTCAAAAACGTTAAACATCTTTATAAAGTTAATATTAATTTGGATACAATTTTGAAAATTTACATAATAGTTGAGCTTGCATTTGAATGATTTTGCATTTTTTAGCGTATTGCAAAAATTATTCTAGTGAATAGAGATGTGTGTCAACAAAACAAAACTAATTTTAGTGCCTTTTGGGGCATTTTGATGCATCGTTTTGTGTTTTACGTGAAGACGCAGTTTTCAGGGTTTTGGTGACATTTAAATGCATTTGTGGTACATTTGATTGTAAACTATAGACATTACTTTCTTTTGACAATCTTCACATGGTTTTTCTACTGCTTTTCAAATCAGGATTGATGAAATACAAATATTGCAAACTGAAAATATTCAATTAACTGTTTGTTAGTAAAATCTAACCTTCAACTTTACACAGGAACTGACAGAAAATGCGAGTTTCGTTTGTGTCATTCTTGTTTTCTTTTGTAGACCTATTTTCCATTAACAATATAAAGACGTTCACTTGGAAGGGAAACTGTCGCATAGGAAGTGCTTCTACTGTTGCTTTTCTTATTATTCTTCCATAAACCTCTACTTTTTACCACATTGTTTTGAAAAATGTATTTAGGTCATTTGTGTAGTTAGTTTTGGGGGTTATAAATGCATTTAGTTGGTAAATGCTTTAGCCATTTTTTCCTCATCAAAATTCAATCTTTTCATATTAAAAAGAGGCTCAAATGTGTTAAGACATTGTGTGGTCAAAAGAAACAAAAATATGTCTCTTCGCAGAGATTTGTCTTAAAAAAGTCATTGCAACTGAGCAAAGTAGAAAGCAACATAATGATATATCGAAACAAATAATAAAGCTACTTAGGCATACCTCTCAAGCGAATGGTAGATCTTATAACAGTCGTATTGTAAAAGGAATTAAAAATAAAACACAAAGTAATATCGAATCATTTTTATGTATTGGAGAAAACGGCAAAACCTGTTTTTTACCTATAAAAGAGGAATATGTTTTTATATTTAATCAACTGGATTTTCAGAACTTTTAATTTGAAAATGACAAAAAAATAAATCAACTACGCATCATGTTTGGTAAAATGTCTAATGAGACACTTAAAGTTATGTGTTGGTTAGGTTCCTGGAGCAGTGCAAAGCAAAAAAAGTGATTAGGATTTCTTTCAAATACAAAGAAAATCCTGTCCTAAATTTTCAAAAGATCCATGTCTATATAACGTTTTAGTGCAACAAAAAGTTTCTTGAGACTGGAAGCGCCCAAGATGTTAAGACCAAGACTATGATGACAATATTTAAGAAGTTGTTTCAACTTTGAAACTTACTGAATCAGTATGAGATGCTTCTATCGACAATCCCTTATGAAAAGGCATCCAGTGTCAGACAAAAGTTTCCCCTACGTGCAAGTTCGTATTGCAAATTTCACTCGTGCAAGACAAGCGAAATTATTTTAGTTTTGCTGTTAAAATACTAAATGTTTTAGAGATAGATAATTTTCTGCACAAAAGAATTTCCTTACAGATTAAGCAAATTTCACGTTTCAGTAAATACTAAAACGCTTTTGATGAACAACTTCAGAACGGAATACTACTGCTGTACCATATTTAAATTTTTGGCGCATGGTAAAGTGGCTTGATATAGTTAAGGTAAGTACTCATTTAAGTCCTTATTAACAGATATCCTGAAATTTTTCATCTGGACATTGCAGCGTTTCCGATTCTAACAAGTACAACTACACACGATCTTCCAATTAGAAATTCAGAAGCTCCTTTCAAACTCTTCTAAACATGTTCCAAAGTCAAGCTGAAACCCAAGTGTTCAAAGCAAAGTGAAAAGTCAAGTGAAACACAACAAAGTCGAAAATCTTTGGAAACTATTATATACTTCTGAAAGGAATGTTTATATCCTAGTCTCGACATTTTTCTGCATCATCAACAGTGCTGCAAATGCTTCGTTTCATGTAAGCATTCGATATTTCTTAGAATTTGAGGAACTCTATGTGATTTATACAAAATATAATTACAGTCACATACACATAAGATTTTATACCCTTCCGTCCACCTATGAGTCATTTCTATTCTTATACGAGTTTCGATGATAGCATAAAATATATCTGATGCTTGGAAGTTATGACAAATACTACAAGGGCTATATTATTGCGATGAGTATGCAACCAATAATTACTAGTTTTTGAAGCATTAAGTGAAATAAAATTTGTTTTTGAAATTATATTATTTACTAAGAGGGATCACACACACACATAAAGAGAGATGAAATCAAATCGGATCCTATTGATGAAAGCATTTGAACTAATTAACGAATAGTTTGTACAGATAACAATACGAATCTTACATGTCTGCAATTTTAGTAACAAAGGAAGTAAACATAATGTTGGGTAGTGATAATCACTCCTTGCAGATATGAAGAGAGTAGAAAGAAAATTATGAGCAATGATGAAACAGGCCTTCAAATGCTTGGAATTGCTAAACTTCCTTTGGCCGGTGCTATTCAAAAACGGAAAGCTAAAGATGTCATCAGACTATGTTAAGACTTGGGATGCAACTTAAATTTTAGAACATTTAAGACCCTCGTCTGCATCAGATCTGCTTCCACTTCTTTACTACACACAAAGCTAGGTAGTGGCAGTTACTCGTGGATATTAAAAAAGGCTGAAAAAAGTGGAATGTGTAATGATGAATTGGGTATGGATAATCCTGGAATATACGATGATTAAAGGGGGATCTGGATAACTTGATTTTTGCTTCTGATGGAAATGACTGAATCTTTTGGTTGTTGAACTCTCAAATATGATCTCAGACATTTAGGTGATGTGTGCTTCCTATGTTGTCGTGGAATTTAGGAATATCTACATTTATAAGGAAATAGTTACATACCAAACTTCGAGGTCTTAACAGATCTAATTTATTGGGTCAGTTCAAAGTCCAGATGTCAATCCAAACGAACACACGTATTTCAGATGAGCTAGGACTTTGAACGCGTGAAACGTATTTTAAAAGTCCTTCGCTACTTCTCTGTCAACAGCTTTAATCGAGGAATGCTAACATTTTCAGGAAAAAGGTGCAAATTTTATGTGGTTTAAATTAGTGGTAAACATGCTCAAAAAATCAAGGCGTAAATAAGGCCAAGAATGGGGAGAAACAATGCATTGATTTCATGAAAGAAATGCACTGCATTCTTTCAGCTTAGATTCTCCGAATACTTTTGGACAGTACACAGCAACGAATTTTAGTTTCAAATATATATATAATTCAATAATTTGGACTTATAAAATCTTTGATCTAACAATTAAAGAATCATGTGCATTGAAATTCCAGTAACAAGAAAACGTACGATGTTTCAAAAATAAGACAACACAAAATTCCCAACAGTATTTTTCCCTACTTTGATCAAGTTTCTCCCTAGTTCAAAGAAGTGACAGTAGTTTAGTCTTCGAGATCTATTCTCGAGTTAAACTTTGGAAAGATGCATCTATTTGGTACGTTATCTAACACCATTAGGGAATTATACTAACGCTTCCCCGCCTTTAAACGCGGAGTGGAAAGACTTAATTAAAAAATATAAATATATATATATATATATATATATTTCATTTATATATATATATAAATGAAACTCATCCTTCTACCAAGAATTTACAAACCAGTAAACATGTTACAGCAATTTCTTATTTATTGTCTACTGTTATCAATCATTAGGCATTGTTATTATTAATTTCTACTGTTATCTCCAGTCATTATGCTGTATTTTTTGCAAGAGGTAGTGCTGCAGTTTTTTCTTTAAAAAGTGAAAACTATTTCACAAATAAAATTCCAACATAGGCTATAGGAAGTATTGTACATCTCTTTAAATATTACATAAGATATATTTATATTAAAAGAAAATTCTTAAGTATTAAATCTTATTCAATTATTATTTTAGGAAATGTAGTGTACATGTTATTTTCTTACCCTTAGAGTTTCTAAAATTAATGAATTTGGAGAATATTCGATGGAATGCTTGGTTTTTAAACATTTATTTTTCTTATTTAAAACATGAAAAACAAAATGATTTCAAAGAAAAACAAGTTGTTAATGGATGTTATAAATTATTATACAAGCAAAAACGTTTAAAAATAGTAAAATAATTGTTATGCGAATTGTTGAAATATTTCTAAATGAGAACGAAATTCCAATAACTCGCATTTATAAGAAAAACAATTACGGATGAAAATCTCTAAAAATATTTTTCAACATTTTTTCCAATACCGGTCACCCAGTTGCGATTCTTTTCTACGCTAACGTAAATTCATTTGAAATATTAAAAAAACTATTTTTCTTGACTTTGCGGAATCGATCAAAACAAGCAAGTTTTTAACGGATTTATTCCTTAACTTCGGAATTTAATCAACAAAATGTCCCTTCCCTCAAGAGAGGTTTTCGGATTACATACAATGGGGAGAGGATTATACGCGTGATGCAAAAGGATTTGAAGAGAGAGATTAGTGCACCTTGGTTGATGTTCTTTTTTATTTTGCAAATTCTTTAGCTCGTAGTTTTCCCACTCTGATTTTTTTAATTTTCCAAAAATTGCGTAAGTATAAAGTTCAGAGTAAAAATCATTATGCAACTTGATTCCGGTTTACAAAAACTGCTCCTCAAACTCAACATAGTATTGATATTAATATTGTACGGTGTGGGTTTCAAGCCGTGTAACATATTTGATCAAGTTGCGTCAAACACTAGACCAACGTTAAGTAATGGACACATATAAGGAAACTTTTCCTGAATCAAAAGAGAGAAATAAACACAGGGTAAGTTACCTACGAAGTCGAGCCTACGAAGCCTACACCTCGCAGGTTGATAGCTCATTTGTAAAACCCACAAACCCACGATTGCCCTTTTAGTGTAGGACATATTTTTGTACATGTCCTAATTCTGAAAACCATTACTAAAAGTTTAAAATTATGTTGTTAGTATCCTAATTTGTTAATTATTCTCAAAAGCTGATACAAATGAATTTTGCTGCTCAAGGAAAGGGATATTTCCCCAATTTTTCTAACTGATACTAACATTATTTACATTCAGTATTTTGCAAACATACGCCCGACGCTTTTTCGAATATATCAATGTAAAATATTTGACATTTTTACTTATTTGAATTCATTCAATAGAGAGAAAAGTATGTGCACTCAGCGTATACTTTAATCTAATTCCTAAATTGAATCAAATTATTGATTGAAAATAATTGAAGAATGATTCTATTTGTGATTGATTCGAACAAAAGTTTAAGGCGAATTGAGACCGAATCAAATTGAAGACTGAATCGAATTGAGATCGAATCAAATAGAGTTTGAATCGAAGAGAAGGATGAATCGAATAGAAGGCTGAATAAAATTGAGATGAAATCGGATTGAGATTGAATCGAAGAGAAGGCTGAATCTTCTTGAATTTGTAGGTATGTAAGTAACTGAATTTGGGTCCCACTGTGGTAATATAACGGACTATTCGTGACAGTCCAACGAATTGAGATCGAATCGAATTGAATCGAATTGAACATTGAATCGAATTGAACATTGAATCGAATTGAACATTGAATTGAATTATTAAAAATTATCAGTAAAATATATCAGGTAATAGAATATTGATTGGCCTTTACTTCCATAACTTCTTAGAATCCATCCATACTGTTTCTGGATCTATTGTCTATCATCTACCTACTGTAATCATTCAAATATATTTTAAATTCCAAAATGTGTATTAAATAAGAGTTTCCTTTTATACTTATTAAATAACATCCCTCGAATCGGTACAATTTGTTTAACGAAACGAAATATCTATCGAATGTTTTGATGATGGAGCGCATTAAGACTAGCATTTGGCCAATGAAGATTGATTACAAATCCTCCGAGAGTGACGAGCAGAAATGAGCAGTTAGTTGTGTATCTGTGAATTAAAATATAAGAAATAGTTTTCCGTATTCAAATGTTACAAGCATAATTTCAAGATAACATTTTAATATCGTAACATTCAAGCATTCAAAATTGAAGCTACTCTACAGCGAAGAAGACAGTAGACACCATTTATACCGAGATACTTTCAAAAATGTGTGTGTGATGTAACCGTTACCATCAAATTACAGAGTGGACATCCTTCCGACACTCTAAATGAATTTTACCTTTCAATAATTAGAATCAATTCGCCTTCCAAACAGTTAATATTACATGGAATCGCACAGATGCGCAAGTTAATGGATTAGTTCTGCGAATTTAATAAAATAACCGGTTCATCAGAATGAATGCTACCTGGTTGAGGTGCTTGAGATGGCGTCAACATGTCGCTGTATTAATTATTGTCCTAAATTACCCGTGCAACTTAAGTTGATTAACGAATCGTGGAAACGCATATCGCATTCTGCAGTTGGGGATTCACGGTGAGGTATATTGTGGACGAATCGTTTCGCGTAATGCGTAACGGCGTAAATAATTGGAGGCGTTATGTGGAGGGAGGGGCTTGAGAGATGGTTGCAGGCATGGAAGTGGGTTTCTGGTAAAAATATAATGCTCTTAGCTCGCAGAAAACCTGATATATAATAATCCGTTCATCGGAATGAATACCACTTGCGTTGGAATAGGTTTGTGGCACAAATATATTGCTTTCATTATAAAATAGCATATATAATAACCCGTTCATCAGAATGAACGTTATGTGTTTGAGTTGGTTGAGATGGTCGTCAACATATTAAAATCATTGTCCCAAATGACCCGTGCAACTTAAGTTAATTAACGAATCGCAGATCCATATATCGCATTCTGGACGGTTAGAGATTCAAGGTGCGGTATATTGTGGACGAGTCGTTTCCTACAAAACGCAACGGTGCAAATAATTGAAGCCATTATGAGGAAGGAGATTTGTTGAAGATGGTTGTTGACGTGGGAATCGGTTTCTGGTGAAAAATATAATGCTTTTAGTTCGCCATAAACCATAGCATATAGTGCTTATGATTGAAAATACATAAAACAAAAAAATCAGTGTAGTTCAAGACGCAGAATTATAACGGCTCCATTGATATAGTTTTTATTTTGTTATTAACTATATTGTTTACTTAATTATTGTCCTAAATTATCCGTACAATTTAAGATTATTAACAAATCGTGGAAACGCGTATCGCATTTACAGTTTGGGATTCAAGGTGCGGTATATTGTGGACGAGTCGTTTCGCGTAATGCGTAACGGCGTAAATAATTGGAGGAGTTATGTGGAACTCTAGAGATGGTTGCAAGCGTGGTAGTGGATTTCTAGTGAAAATATAATGTTTAAAGTTCATCGGAAATCAGCACATATAATAACTCATTCATTGGAATGAATGATAATTGCGATGTAATATGTTTGTGGCAAAAATATAATACTTTTAATTCGGCAGAAAACAGCATATATAGTAACCCGTTCACCAAAATGAACGTTATGTGTATACGTCGCTTGATATGATGTTAATATATGAGTTATTGTCCCAAATTACGTGTGCAACAAGTTAATTGACGAAACCAATTTCACATTCTGAAAAGTTTGGGTATTACGGTGAGGTATATTGTGTACGAGTCATTTCGTGTAATGTTTAACCGTGTAAATAATTGGAGGCGTTATGAAGAGGGAGGAACTTTAGCGATGGTTGTGGACGTTGGAATAGGTTTCTGGTCAAAATATAATGCTTTTAGTTAGTTAAAAACAGCATGTACACCCGTTTAGCCAAATGTTATCTGCGTTGGAATAGGTTTTTCGTAAAACAATACTTTTAGTTCGCTATAAAGCAGCATATATAGTGCGTGCGGGTGTAAAGAGATACACAAAATATATGTACTTTCGATAAACAAGTGTGCCCACTCACTTTAAGCAGTACTTGCGTTAATTTTTATTCCGAGTTCAGAATGCAGAGTTACGACGGCGGCATTGTTGATATCGTTTTTATATTGTTAATACTTTTATTGGTTACTTATAGATGTTACATAATTAATGTTACTCTTGCAACTTAAATTGATTGACGAATCGAGGAACTCGTATCGCATTCAGTACAATTTGGGATTCATTGTGTGGTATATTCTGAATGAGTCGTTTTGCATAATGCGTAACGGTGTAAATAAATGCATGCGCCATGTGGAGGGCGGGGCAAGCGTGGCGAATGGGTTTCTATTAAAAATGTAATGATTTTAGTTCATTAGAATAACACCATATATAGTGCCTGTGGATGTAGGTATATACATTCAAACAAAATATGTGTATTTAAAATATCGATAAACTAACACATCCACGCACTTTAATCACTTAAAGCACGAGTTTTTTTCGGAAAAACTGGTAAAAAATGATCGAGTTTTTTTTGACAGAAGATGAATATATATATAGGTATAGTGTAAGTTATTTTTTGCGATTTCAGTTGCGGGGGGTGGGGTAAAAGTTATAAAAAAATTATTATACAAACAAAGTGTAAACGATTTGATTACGTTTATTTTGAATTTCAAAATATCAATAATAATAAAATATTAACTTCAGATTCACTTCCATCATTCAAGAGATCATCACTTTCATCGCTGAAACTTTCTGATAAATTGGCATATTCAAAATCGTCACAGTCGCTCATTATCAGATAACTTTTTCTAAACAAGTTACAAAAACACTTAGTAAAAATTAATTTATGGTTAACTGTTTACTTTTATGATATTTAACGTAATAAAAATGGATATATTACCTTTCAGACACCTAACAACTGCTTTATAATAAAGAATTCCTAACAAACAAATATCTAAGCTAATCATCAAAATGCACCACTTGGTTTACACAAGAAAAATGGTGCATAGGGGTGCCATCTACGGTAAATAAGTTTAATATCCATCTATAAATAAGTGGTAAATCATCTATGATAAATAAGTTTATGGCCATCTTTGGTATAAGTTTAATCTAGCCTATCTATTTTTACTAGAACGGAAGAGCGCCCGTGTGAGACACGGGCATGTGCAAATTTGCCGGTAACTTTCGCCCGTGTCAAACACGGGTAAATGCGTTAAGTGGTTAAACCTTACTGCCATGAATTTTGTCCCGTATTCAGAAAGCTGAGTAAAAACGGCTCCATTGATATAATTTATATTTTGTCTTTTGTTAACTTAATATGAAGTATGTTTTGAAAACTTGTGATCTCTGGAAATATATTTTGATTATAAGATTTTAAAACTAGGAGAAACCTGTAACCGAAATTCGTGTGTTGGAAACCTACTGCATTAACTCTCTGAGGGACGTACATATCTTTATTCACTCTATAACAATCTTCCCTGGATGAATTCTAACCAATTTTGACCATGACTAATAGAATGTTTTCTAGGATTCTGTCAAACAATAGATGGACTACACAATAGTACAACACTCGAATATTTCGTGATGTTCAGAAGATTAAACATGATGTACGTGTTGAGTATCCATAATTTTAAACAAAAACATTTTTCTCTAAAACGACCATTTGGGGTTATTTTACGCTTGGTTGTTCCTCTGCAGTCATTGCTTGTAATATGAGCATTAATTATACCGGGATCTGATTTAAAATGTATTACTAACCACTACGAACAAGATGCATGCCTACACCAAGATTCAATTTGAATCCATATTCTGCCAGAGAATTAACAACTCGACGAAATTAGAAATGAAAACGTTTGATGTAGTATTGGGTTTACAATCATGGAGTCAGTTCGAATCGTGTAAGAGGAATGCCAATTTCAAAATCAACTGAATCAGCAATACAAATATGTTCTTTATGACCTTCTGCCAGCAAACTGCCCCAAAGGTCAACTTCAAAGCGCAGAAGGGATGATTCCATCAAAGAAGGAAATATATTTGGTAATAACAGTCAATAAACAGCACGGAGTCAATTTGACTCCTCGTGTTCTTAATATAAAATTATGATTCTACACTTTTAACAACAGTATTGCAATTATAAAAGGGGTAGGTTGTATTCAGGATAGTAATGGTTAGCTTTTAGAATTCTTTTGAGGTATTCGCGACCTAGTAATATCATTGTCAACTAAACCTTTAGATGATTGTAGACAGAAATCCAAAATTCTGACCAAATATTTAAACTAATGTTTAATCTCTATAAAAATATTTAATTTCTTAAGCATAATAGATAATCCAATGTTGGAGCCACAAACAAACATCAGTAATCAATCCATTACTTTTTCTTTCTTACACTGTCATGTTATTCTAACACTCAAAGAAGATATGGCAAAGAAGATATGGCTGTTAGTTCAGCAATGCATTTCATATACAAACAACTATGCAACCAGATTATGATTTGATTATTAATTTAGACTTAGTATCTTACACTTCAATTAGTCGTTTATGTTGGTGTCCACCATAGGAATAGTTAGGATTAAGGAATCATATATTATCTACCTCTAATGTTTAGCGAACTTAGCCTTCACAACCAGCTATTACTTATCGATGATTCTTTTGAATAGAGGACAAACGTGATACTAGCCTCATGTCTTATTGCAACAAAGTGTTATGAAAGTATAACAAATTCAACACATCAGCAATAAAAAGTACATATTTAAGCTAGAAGAATAATAAATACTTTTCTTGAACGTAATTTACATAGAATTCATCAAATTCACAGTTGAAAAAGACACGGGTGCATCCATTGCAGATCTTAAACACCAATTATATATTCTTGAGTCTTACTTTCTTATATTTTTAATTAACTGTTGCTGCTCGGAAGTTAATGCATACTGGGAAGCCTATTTTTCAACTTGATTAAAACCAAAACACAAATCTTTAAGTAAACACAGATGACAGAGTTGTAATGAAGCAAGAGAATTTTGGCTAGTCATTTAATGCAAGTAATAGTATAATTAAACTAAAACGTTTAAAGTGGTATTTCCATTCATTTGAAATGAGCCCATTTATTAAATACTCTCTACGAGAAAGACAAAGACACCTTTGGCCTTAAAGTACTTAAGAGTTCATCTAATTAGACGAGGAAATCCCGTTAAACTGGAGCTCAGAAGAACCGGTTAAGCAACCCTCGAGAATTACAGGTCTCATCAGAAGACAGAAATTAACGCATGAGTAACTAGTTTATCCTAAGAATTACGTCCCTTAGAAGGAATTTTCAGACTATCTTTAATTTTGTTTAAAAAATGAACAAGAATACCGCTACTGTTTGCCAAATCCTGGGGTTGCTATCATTTGGAGCGCTTATTTTTATAACTCGGATTTAAATTAAAGTTTTCAGAAGTGCTCATGTGTTGCGTCTCACCGTTTGACATTCAAAGTGGCTGGAGAAATCCGCAGGACTTTATAGTGTAGAATGTAGACCTATTAATGCATAGAATTCTTTTAAAACAATTGATTTTTAAATAAACTATTTAAATAACTTAACATTTCGGCAATTCGATTGGCATTGAAAAACATTCAAGGCATTTATACATCTGAACATATTTCTTGTATCGCGAGGAAATCATTTTAATCCACAGAGGAGTTCACATAAATATATCCACTATGCAATCTGCAATATTTTTGCATTACTTCTAACCAGTTTTGATCGTATTGGCCAAATGAATCTTTTCTAGGAATCTTTCAACAAATATATGTGGTTATTTAGTCATCATGTATGTTATTGTAGAAAAACAATGCTACACTACTTGGAAATCTAGTAACACTCAGACATTTAATTCAAATAATAATAATTTTGCTAACTTGATAAGCTATATTCCCTTTACGATACACTGATTTAGCAAATGGTTCCATTTAGGAATATTGGATTTGTATGATTTTATTTTACTTACATCATTCTCACACTGTTTCTAACATGGGTGTCGTATTAGGGATTCAATCACCCTACAGATGGCGCTAAAAGCACCGTCAGAGTGTATTACGATCGAACAAGCAGATATTCGGATGATATGGTCATGGAGTGGTCGTGTAGGACGCTCCTTGGTAAATTGTAAATATTTTGTTATATAATAAATGTTTGTGCTGTCTGCATTGCCTGAGATTTGCTGATAACCCATTAAATAGAACCAGATACGACATTGGCGCAGTCGACAGGATTTTAATGAGGAAATATGCTTTCGTTTTCATGGTGAGTCCTGCTCCTCGTTGTGAACTTTTATATTTGTTTCCTGCTAAATACTACTTTTGAAGAACATTGAAGAATGGTGTAAAGATTTTTGTTGAAATGCTTCAAAGTGAATTTTGAATTTGATTTTCGGAACTTTATTGTGGAACTTTCGTTTTAAATCGAACAGTTTTGTTTCGTGATCCCATTATGGCGTTCTTGGCGAAAGCAAGAAAGGAAGTTCTAAAGACTGTTGCTACCGAAATGGGGATATTGAATACCGAAAACATGGTTGTAATTGAGCTAAAGAAAGTTATAACCGAAAATAAAAACTATGATGAACCGTTCGTGAAGGAACTCTTAAATACTATTATAGAAGAAAGAAGGAGAAAAGAAGAAGTTGAAGAAAGACGAAGGAAAGAAGAAGTTGAAGAAAGACGAAGGAAAGAAGAATTAGAAGTTGAAGAAAGACGAAGGAAAGAAGAATTAGAAGTTGAAGAAAGACGAAGGAAAGAAGAAATGGAATTCGAGTTGCAGAAGATGCGTCTAGAAAACGAAAGATTGAAGAATGGGTCTGAAATTCAACAAACTGATGTAAACATGAAGCCGAGGTTTGACTTGCAAAGTATTTTACAGAAGTTTGATCCCAAAACTAACGATATAAGCCTCTACTTAGTTCTCTTCGAGCGTCAAGTGAAACGAACGGAAATCAAGAAAGAAAATTGGGTGTCATACCTAATAGGATTCCTACCCTATGACGTTGCGCAAATAATTGCCAGAGAAAACGAAGAAGTGATGGATGATTATGAAAAAGTGAAAGAACTCTTACTAAAAAGATATAAACTTACTCCTGAAAGGTTCCACCAATTGTTTACGAAACACTACAAGAAACCCGAAATTACGTGGTGTGACTTCGCCTATGAACTTAAAAATTATTATCAAGAATGGATAAGAGGACTGGATGTAAAGACTTTTGAAGAACTGTCTGATTTAATTATTACTGATCAGATTAAGCGTAAAGTGCCATCGGAAATCCGTGATCATTTCATCGACGAATGGTCTCGATTCAAAATACCAGAAGAAATTGCAAATAAACTAGATGATTACGAAAACGTTCGAAATTGCGTAAACAAAAAAGTGAAGGAAACATTTTGGAAGGAGAATCAAACGAATACGTTCAAACATCAGAATTTTAATTACAACAGAGAAGAAACGAAAAATTCCATAGACCGGAAATATGCACCCCCTCACATCAGAGAACATCGATTCAAGACGAGAGAAGATTACCAAAGCACTAGAAATACAACTTCAAGGGAATGCTACATATGTGGTTTATCGCACTTCGCAAGAGATTGTCCTAAAAGATACAGCAGATCAACAAATATTAGCAAGAAAGAAAAGAAACCAGAAGATGAAATATTAACTGCTGAAATACGATCGGAGCATCTGGTGAAAGAAAAAATAAATGTTCCTATGAACTCTCTTCAATATGTAAACATTCTCGTAGATAATCGAGAACTGAAAAGCCTGATCGATTCTGGAGCTCAAATCCCAGTTTTCAATTCAAATTTTATTTCCGAATCAAAAACTGAAAAGGGAAAAATAATTTTAACTAGTGCTTTCGGAGAAAAAATTGAAGCTGGATTAGCAAAATTCCAAGTTTCATTAAAAAACGAAGATGAAAATAGACTTTGCCGTCCGATTGAAATACTTGCAGCAGTAACGGACAAAGTTCATGGTCAGTGCATTATACCCCCAAATATTTATGAATTACTAAAATGCTCAACAGAAGATGGAAAAGAAACATGTATTCCTAAATGTAACAGATTGGATTGTGTTTTTCCAGTGAAAGAAAAGGATTATTTAGTCTGCGCTGAAACCGGAAATGATGAATCAGAACAAGAATCACCAGAAAGCGGAATACTATCGTGCAAAAGTGAAAGCTTTCGACTTCGTGAAGAACAAAACAGTTGTGATACGTTAAAAGAAATAAGAAAAAATTTATCACTTCGAAAGGGAAACTTCTTTTTTATCGATGGATTAATATTCCACAAAGATAAAATATTAGGAGAGACCGTTCAGCAACTGGTTTTACCGCAAAAGAGAAGAGCTCAAGTTTTAAAATTAGCTCATGAATCTGTTTTTGGAAGTCACATGGGAATGAAAAAGACGAATGAAAGAATACGATATAATTTTTATTGGCCTCACATGACTAGTGAAATCGCCGAATTTTGTAAAACATGTAAAGAATGCCAACTCCGAAGCCCAGAGAAAATGATTGATAAAATTCCCATTACTCCTGTTCTCAGACCGGAATTACCATTTGAATGTGTTAATGTGGACATTATAGGCCCTATTGAACCTCCCTCAGCTCGTCGTCATAAATATGTGTTATGTTTAGTTGATCAACATTCTCGCTGGCCGGAAGCAATTCCTTTGCGTTCCTTAACTGCTAAGGCGACATGTGACGCACTGTTGGAAATTTTCATGAGAACTGGAATACCAAATACTATAGCAAGTGATCAAGGTACGAACTTTATATCGAAACTTACTCAAGAATTCATGAATCGCTTAGGATCCTCTCCTAGATTTTCAGTACCAGGATATGCAGCCAGTAATGGACTTGTAGAAAGATATAATCAAGTTCTTAAAAATGCACTTCATCATGTTATCCGAACAGATCCTAGTAATTGGGATAAATACATTCCGTTTCTGTTATTTGCTTATAGAGAAGTTCCTAACTGTACTACCGGAGTATCTCCATTCAAGTTGATGTATGGCCGAGAAGCAAGAGGTCCTCTGAGTGTGTTGAAATCTAGCTGGTGTGGAGAAATTCCTATACCTTTGAATATGGACAAATCAGTCGTAGATTATCTCCAGGAACTCAAAATAAATCTCGAACGAGCAACCGACCAAGCCTTACTTATCGCATCGGGAAAACAACAAGCCTACTCGAATTATTTTAATCGCCGTACAAGATCCAAAGAATTTAAATTAGGAGAGCAGGTTTACTTACTAATTCCAGATTCTTCCAACAAGTTATATGCACGATGGACCGGACCTGGGGAGATAGTCGAGCATCCATCGCCACATTCTTACAAAGTGAAACTTCCTGAAGGAAAAGTACGACACTGCCACGTAAATAAGATAAGGAGATATTACCCAAGAATGAATGCAGTTGGTATTGTTTTTGAAGATGATGAAGAATTTGGTGAAATTCATGCCTCTCCTAGAACTGTATATCAACAAGAACTGTCTGATAAAATTTGGAAAATAAATTTATACGATTTACATGAGAAAGAAAGAAGTCAACTGATTCAGATATTACAGAAGCATAAAGATTTATTTAGTGGAAAATTGAAAGTTGCACAAGTTGGTGAACACAAAATAAGACTTGAGGAAGGCAAAGAAAGGACAAAACCATATGTTTATAGGATACCAGAATCTTTGAAATCACAAGTAGATACCCAAATTGAAGAGCTACTTGAATTGGACTTAATAGAAGAAAGTTCTGCAGAAATCGCTCATCCTGTTGTGTGTGTAAACAAAAAGGATGGAGGCATGCGTTTATGTGTTGATTATCGATCCCTCAATGCTGTCACAAAGGCTGATGATTTTCCTATGGAAGATGCCATTCAATTACTTCACAGCATAGGGAAAGCAAATGTTATTTCTACACTTGACTTGTTGAAGGGATATTGGGCTATCCCAATGGAAGAAAAATGTCGTGATTTTACTTCTTTCAAGACTCACAGAGCACAGTATAGATTCAAAGTAATGCCATTTGGTTTGAGAAATGCTGCTGCGACTTTTCAACGAGAAATGAACAAAGCGTTAGCACCATACAGAGATTTTAGTCGTGCATATATTGACGACATAGCTATATTTTCTAACAACATGAGTGATCATCTAAAACACTTGGATCTTATTCTTTCAAAATTAGAAGAACTACAGTTTACTGTGAATTTACACAAATGTACATTTGCAAGACCTGAAATCAAATATTTAGGTCATGTTATCGGATCTGGAAGGCATCAAGCAGATCCAGACAAAATAAAAGCAATTGCTCAAATACCTGTACCTGAGACCAAGAAACAACTTAGAAGCATGCTTGGATTGTGCAATTATTATCGGGAATATATACCTTGCTATGCAGAGATTGCCTTACCTCTTACAGAGTTAACAAAAAAGAGGATTCCTGAAAATTTAGCTTGGCTGGATATACACGAAGTTGCCTTCAACAAACTGAAATCTGCTCTAATGAAAGCTCCAGCTTTGCACACTCCAGTTATGAGTGAACCGTTCATAATACACAGTGATGCATCCCAGTATGGTATCGCCTCTTGTCTGTCCCAAGGAATCGAAGGATTACTCCGACCTATTGCATATGTGAGCCAGAAGTTGAATAAAACTCAACAAGCTTGGTCTACAATAGAGAGAGAAGCGTACGCTATTGTGTGGAGTTTGAAGAAGTTTGAAACTCTAGTTTTCGGGTCCAAAATAGAACTGTACACTGATCACAACCCTTTGTCATACCTTACAAAATGTGCTCCACAATCTTCACGACTACAGCGGTGGGTTTTTGCTCTTCAAAGATATAACTTAACAATAAAACATTGTCCAGGAGTCAAAATGCCTCATGCTGATGCATTATCCAGACTATTTTCTGAAGAGAAGTAGTGACAAATTTATTATTGTGACTTTAAGCATAATGTCTGTTATTATATGCTTTAGTATTTTATTAGCATTATTATTCTTATATGTATATATATTTTTATTTTGCATTTTTCTTTACTGTTGATATGGTGTAATAATATTTAGGTGATTGAGTCCATAATATTTAAATTCAGATCTGTGTTTATGTTTTGAGAAAACCCCAAACCCATATCTTGCGGGGGAGATGTCGTATTAGGGATTCAATCACCCTACAGATGGCGCTAAAAGCACCGTCAGAGTGTGTTACGATCGAACAAGCAGATATTCGGATGATATGGTCATGGAGTGGTCGTGTAGGACGCTCCTTGGTAAATTGTAAATATTTTGTTATATAATAAATGTTTGTGCTGTCTGCATTGCCTGAGATTTGCTGATAACCCATTAAATAGAACCAGATACGACAATGGGTGCAACATGAGTATTGTCCACAACTGTTGAATTTCTTTGCGTATTATAAGATTATTATGGAGATTTTATTAACATATAAATTTAATTCATGTCTTCAAGAAAATTTTTTGAGGACATTTATGGATTGTTACACGTATACCGAGAGAGACAACAAGATGATCATTGAAAAAGTAACGAGATGATGCCACAGAATCAAAACTTGAAGCATTTAAGAATACAGATGACTCTCTTAGTACCCCGAAACTTCAATTATATGATTATAGGTGTTACAATTCATTGCTGGTTCATATTTGTTGCAGACGACAAGGATGTAGGAATGTTTCTGCAACTCTAAAAATTTTACACTATGTAGTAAAGATCAGCTTTAAAAAACCACGAAAGAAACGAAGGGGTTAACACAGTCTATATGAAAAATACTTTATCCCTTGTTATGATTTTGACTGGCCAAAGGAAATTTGTGAATGGCCAGAAGAATGTATGGAGGATTCCTAACGGGCTTCGCTAGACTTTGATATTGTTTGCTGAAGTCATTGTCAACGCCATCAAGTAATTCCTGCACAGAGATCGTAGATGAGCGATTTAAAAGACAGCTAATAAGATGCAATTGACCGTTGATTCTGTTGATAACATTAATAAAATGGTAGAGGCAAGAAAAGTTGCCCCAAAGTAGATTCTTTATGAGCTCATAGATGAATAAAAAGCAAACCTGCAGGTTATCCAAAGAAGAGCCTCAAAGGCATCAAAGTGATGGCATGATCTGTATTCAGCAGGTCTGGAGCTGTGTGACATCCACCTATTCACTCAATAAAAAACTCTGTGAGTATCAGTTGGTATCAAATACTGAATTGATTAAAGCTGTGATGGATTACCATGTCAAAAAATAGCTTTTAAAACCTTCTCGAAATTGGTTAGAATGGATGGATTGGTCTATTCAGGTCGATGGAGAATACTTCTCGTATATGTTTAAAGTCTTGTACGTTTACCATGTAAAAACAGTCACTACTTTAGTAACGATCCTTGTAGTGTCCTTCTTCGTGCCCACGCCTCTTGACTCACCATGTGGTTTAGGGTCATTACGAGATCAAAATTCGTTCAGGTAAATCTATTTGTAGAGTTATCAATTGCCAATCTGCCATCTCTCCAGCCACATTCTGAATGTTTATTTTAATATTATCATGTCAATTTGCTATGGTGTCTGTGTTGGCTTAGTGGTACTTGCTTTTTGGTGTGGACGCAGTCGAAGCGGTAGTGGTTTGCGTTTCCTACCTCATCACAAGAGAAAACGGGGTTTCCTTTATCTTGGACCTATTCAAATAATTAATGGAAGAACCATGATCGGTTGTAAATCATACTAAGTGTTTATAATGAGATTAAGGTAAAACTAAGGGGATGTGTTTCTTGGAGCGTTCCCCCTTTGGGGAGTTGAGATAATAACCTCACCATTGCTATCTTAAATCCAGTTTTAATAGTCTTAATAGATATGAATAAGCTGCGGGGATATTCAACCCTTCGACACAAAACAAGGGGTTCGAAGTGCCATTTGACAGACACGAAGCAGCATGCATCACGAATACTTGAACTCGTCACGTACTATGTGAAACAAATAATCAAAGGATATGTACAACTGAGGAAAATAAACCATTTTCCTATATTAGAATACTTTTAACAGTAGAGTAAGTTCAAAGATGGAATTTGACAGGGAATAACGTCTTTTATAAATTCATATCGTAACATTCACGGAAAGGGTCATCTTCATATTAAATTGAACAGAAATCTTAAAATTTCCAATAGCAACGCTCAATTTCGACACAACTTTTTGAATCTATATTTTCAGATACCAAATTTCATATAATTTTGTCCCGCCGTTTCAGAATGATGAGTATAGAAAGCTTGGAGATTCTTTAATCAGCTTCCATTGCTCTTTTCATATCTTCGAAAATAATATTCCTACACCACTGATGTTTATACTATGCTACTATTAAATAATAGTTATAAATTTGTTTCTATTTAAAAACGTTTTAGTATGTAATCGTTTCTCAGCCATCTATACGATGCCATACTCATGTAAATACATTATTATATGATACTCATATAAACAAGTCAATATGATACTCATCCAAACAACGATATGTTTACATGAATACACCAAGTAAACATAAAGTTAAGTGTAAACTTTTTAATACAGTTTTGTGAATTTTAAAGCCTATTATGATGTAAAACCCGGGTTAATAGTGAAAATTGAATCCTTTTAAAATCCTGAAACCAACTGCTCCAAAACTTAATTAAAAAGTAATTTGATATTAAGGTTAAAAACATCAGATAGAGCCAAATCAAAAGCCTCCACCAGTCATAACCGTTGTTAAAAAACACATTTTTAAATGTAAAACTCTGAGTAAAGTGCACAAACCCAATGGTTTTCTAAAATCAAACGGCAATTTTATATCGAATGTTGTAACGTGTCCCCTATTTCAGCCATTTCCAGATAAAGAATATAAGGTAGATGAACAGTTTCAACTTGAAAACAGTTTCAACACTGATACTTTGCATCCTTTGAAGCTAAGACTTCGCACTATAAAACAACTCCTATTTACCATGTATACTTTTTTGTTAATCTAATAACTTAGCTATAATATCAATATGCTCAACTCATAAAATATTTAACACCTGACCGCATGCATGCAGTTTTCAATACTGAGATAAAACGTCACAATAATTAAATTTAGTCTGATTCATTAATTAAGTATTTATTGACATTTTATGTAAAATTCAGAAGAATGATTTTTCTGCATCAGTTATTGCTATACAGTGTGGGCAGTTTTAACGCATAATTATTAAAAATTGTTTACAAATCTTAATCACGAACGTATTAGTATAGTGTATTTAAAATATCATTAACGTTAAACATCATGATTTACTGTATACTCAGCGTCTAAGAAGAAAGTAATATCTTATACGAGCAATGAAAATATATGAGGTACTAATAAGACAGTTCCCAAGGGTATTAGCATGAATCTAAAAACGACAACCCAATTAGTGAAAAAAAGAGATTTATTCAAATCTAAAACATCTTAAAATTAAATGGATATTAATTAGTAATATTCAGTGCTTTCAAGCTGTTAGGTATGATCATTTTTCATTATCTTTTTATTTTTATAAATAAAAATTTATGAAAAATATTTATCAAAAACTTTATTCAACAGAGCTTCTTCCAGTTTATTTTCATATACATCGAAATTATTTGGGTAGGTAATTGAATATACGTAACAGTAGAGCAAAACAACGTGCTATTGGTGAAGGTCCGGGATCAGTCCCGAAGGGAAAAACTGGAGAACAACACCTCGTAATTTTTTGAATCACAGTCAGATAACAAAGTCAACCCCTGAGTTGGCACCCTACTCTCCATACTTCCACACCACTCAAACGCGAGGCGGCGTTCCGAGATCAATCCCGAAGAAAAAGATCGAGGACAAATCCTAGTGATTTTTAACCAATATCAGATGACGAGATTAACAACTGAGCTGGCACCCCACTGTCCAAACTTCTACAGCAACAACCCCCACGTGTACGAAGGTCTTTGATTAGATCGAGTTTCGAACTAGCTACCCTACGGTAATAATCCCCGACTCTGCCAACTGACCTACCGCGGCCCGCGAAATTATTTGGGAAATTGTAACTGAAGTTCACATTGTTGAACCAATTATTACTCTGTCCCAGTAACTGTTAATAAATTCATATTTTTACGGTATTAACAGATCCTTTACTGTTATGATTAAACTTACCAATGATATAATTTAAAAAAATGCCTTTCAAAGCTACTTAATGCATGCGCACTAGCAGTACATGATGGAACAATGACATACCGTAGACTGGCTTCTTGTTTGCAATGTGATAGTATATCTCTTCATCCTTGACTTCTTTAGTATGCCCAATTTCTTCCCGAAATTTGAAGCGCTCTAGTGGTGAAACTAATCTATAAGACTATCAAGCATTTCCAACAGGTGGCAGTCCACACTTTAAACACAGACATGTTTTATATTCAGGGAATGCACTTTCCCCACTTGAACCCAGCTGCTATTTTTGTACATTTAATTTTTAATCAAGCTAATAAGTGCTTTTAAAATTTGAATCGTACCTGAATTCTGTTAATAATTCTATCACTATCAATGATGATTCAGCTTAAGGCATTTAAATCAAAGACAAATTTTGGTATGTTTATTAAAGGCAAGCTATTTAAAAAGAAAATATATCATATTTATACATATATGTAAATAAAATTCTTTTGTGTCCATATTAACGAGATACATCTTTCTTATAATTTTTGAATTTTAATGTTTTTCAAACAAATAACTTTTTGTAATAATGTTTTGTTATGTAACCACACACGAAAACATTTTAACAATACCATGTTTATTCTCCAATATTATCTATTGGTTTTAGTTCAACAGTGAAAATTTTACAGAGGTGAAGATATCCGTCCTTTATAGATTTCGGATAGCTGAACACGAAAATTACGCTTAAAATTGCCTCCTGGCTCAGGTTTCTGAGTAATTTCACTGTTTATATTTTACATATAACGCTATGGGAATACAATAGTACGAATAACAGTTAACAAACTTTCCTTTTTATACACGCCATCTTTTTGCCTGTCGCTTGTGGGGAAAGTCCGGAGCATCTCTGGATCATCCAGCAGAAATCTGCTAACATTAAAACTGACCACTTTCCTTTGTAATGCTGTTCCATCGCAGAAATGTCCTGATGGAATCGCTCTCCTTTTTCGTCACTGAAGAGCCACAATTCGCTGGGACGACATCAATATGTGAATGCAGGAAGTGCATATTGCATCCAATTTTCTCGTAGGCAGATATTATACGTTCTTCCACTAGGTCTGTAATTTTCAGTATGAAGGTTGCCCAAAAATTGTGTACTAACATTCCGGAAACAATGCCAGGCATGTAGCTCATCAGGATTGAGATTAGATTCAAATTGTTTGTCTTGAAAAAGCTTGCGTATCTGGGGACCTATAAATACCCCCTGTTTTACCTTTTCCGTACTTAGACGTGGAGACTTTTGGCATAAGTATTCAAATGCACGTTAACGGCCTTCACGTCCCAGTTTTATGTGCAACGGTGGTAGGACAATGCTGTTAGGTTCACTACAGGTTCGTATGAAACGTTTTTAGTGCCAGGCAACAAAGTTGTTCGTAGAGGCCATTCCTTCTGTTTGTAATGGGCATGCCTCGCGCGGCTATCCCACTGACATATATAGCAACAGAACTTTGTGTACCCACCTTGTAGACCGAGCACAATTGCTATCATTTTGAAATCACCACATACTAACCACTTATGTTGATTGTAATTTATAAGATCCAAAAGGCGTCAAAACATGGGATAACTTTCTTTACCTAGGGCTGCATAAGGAACATGGATTGATGGTGATATTTCATTACTATTATGCAATAGCACAGCCTTCAGGCTTGTTTTTGAAGCATCTATAAACAGTCTCCAATCGCCTGCTTTGTATGGACTGTTCAGTTTCAGCATCAAACCTTCAATATCATTGCAAAATACTAAGTCGTCGTCATTGCTGAAAAATGTTGACAGTTCTTTTTGACGATCGCGAAGAGTAGATACTCTAACTGTATCCGCCAGGAGCTTTCACTGCTGCAATCTGGATGCTAAGATTTCAGCTTTATTCTTTGGCAGTTCCAAATCCCTAATCAGGTCATAAAGTTCACATTATGTGATTCGGTGTACGTTACAGGAGGTACTTGTCGGTTGAAATGTTGGATCTGCATCACTGTGCTTGGAACACTTTCTAACACATCAAGTTCACTTCCATAATCCTCCATATCACTGTCTGTCGGAATATTAGCGGGAGGATTTGAGTCTGGCAATCCTTCTCCATGGACTACTGGGCGAATGACAGATGGTATCACAGGGTATTCAATCTTCTTCGTATTAATTCCTTTCTTCAAGCACGGTACCATGCAGATCGGTGGTATGATTTGTTGATTCATGCCAAACGGCGGGCACACCAAAACGCATGGAAACTTTTCCCCAAGCATTCAGGGTGGATGAACAAGTCGTACAACAAACGTGGGGAGCCCACGATTTATTCTGGTCTCCGACGCGACACCCAAAGTACAGTACATATGCCTTTTTCACTGCAGAAGTCAATGGCCGCCTCCTAGAACCGCAAATCACGTCAGCGCATATATAGCAAAAGTTGTCCGGCGAATTTATACAGGAGCGGGGCATTGCAGCAAATTCAGTGGACCACAAAAGTGATGTAAAATGTATTTATGTAAAATGTACAAAGTCACTAATGTAGTACGTCACTAATCAAACAAATCAGTAAAAAAAATTCAGAAACAGACGGCGCAATGAACTTATCCACGCGCTACCACGTATAAGACAGGCCGTTGGATGGAACCGGTTTAAACCGCTCGATCACGTGATTCATGAGAGTAAGGCCGGAAGCAACCGCGCCGTCGATAGCAGCTTTATCAAGAACGACAGTGCCTATTTTATTTCTTTTCCCTTACTTTTTTATTCCATGCATCTTAATTATAACGTCCCATAGCGTTATATGTAAAATGTAAACAGTGCTATTACTCAAAACTCTGAGCCAGGAGAGAATTTTAAGGGAGATTTTCGTGTTCAGCGACCCAAAATTTATAAAAGGTGGCTACTTTCATTTTGGTGAAAAACAAAAAAATGAAAAATTGTTGAACAGTGTAGTTTATCTTCTTTTCTAAGAAATAATAGTATTATACTGGAGGGATATACTGTTTATTTCACGAAAATCGAATTAAAACTAATTTGCCATAAAATGTAAACTTGCCATCTTTTATTAGTGTTTGTTTAGTAATGTTTTTTCACTGTTAACAAAAGATAAGGTAAAATCATAACCTTTTCTAAAACTAATAATATCGGTAAACACATGAAAACATAAATAAATGTAAATAACATATATAAAATAAATTAATAAGTTCGAACTATAATAATTTTTCCAACAGAATTTGCATAATCTTTCCAAGGTTTTAATTTCGTATTTATAAAAGAGAGAGAGAACTCAATTTATATGAAACAGAAATTTTTTATAAATATTTAGCATTAGAACCTTTATTCCTTACCTTAAGCTGTAATTTAAGTAACTATAGAGCAACAGACAAATGCAAATCTTATTTCTTTCCTGATGGTTTATCTGCAAAATGCATACTCTTTATATGAAACATTTTAGCTATGAATTTATTAAATTTTTCTGTTTGAAGAAAGTATTTCTTATTTTTAAAATCCCAATTGTTTGAATCTCCTGATAGCAGCATTCGTTATTTTCCAAAATTTCACATCTTTATGGACGAAGTTTTAAAACATGACCCAAGATGTCACATACAGGTACCTTAATCCAGGAGCAAATAAGACATCTTACAAGGGAAACGTCTTCTATAGTTGTCCTTTTGAAATTGTAATACATTTAACTTAAGAAATAAGAATTGATAAATATATAAGAACGACAAAATAAATCCTATTGTTGGACAAATCCGATTAGTGTATTTCATGCTTCTTGAATTCGTTCAGAATTCCTGTTTTATAGACAGACATCTTTAGATCATTTATTTGGAACCCTATTGAAACCACCAATATTGTGTAGAATTTTACCTATTGTGTACAAGGTATTCGATTTATTTAAATGTCGTATTTGCACTATATTGTATACTCTGAATTGGTTCAAAAGAACGTATAAATTGCTGAAGATAAGTAGTAAAGATATTGTTTTAACAATGGGCATACAAATTAAATTCTTTTAAGCCTAAATGAGTTTTTATTCCTTATAACTAAGATTATTTAACTCTAAATGGTTTGGATGAGATAGCTTATACATTGAAGTCTGACCAATTTTGATAATGACGAGATATCTGGTCATCAAGATATTGCCAATTTTTTTATGATGACGAGATCAAGATCTGGTCAGTTTTCGAATTATGAGATACCTCGTCGAGACGACCACCGGAAGGGTTAAGGGATCAAACTTTTATTTTAAACTTGTTTACTTCCTGCGTTTCTATTTTTTAAGAACTTTCCTGGGTCTTTGTTGATTATTTCATGCAATCAAACATTTTTAAGTACGTTTACTGCATGACAGAATGTGCAAATAAGTAAGGATAAATCTTGGACAGTAAAATTAACCTTAGTTTTGTATATTTTATCGGTAACAATATTTTGATTAATTTTTGTATTGGAGGAAATGACGGTGAAAACAAGCAAGAATTTAAAAACAAACACAAAATAAATAGAATAAAAGAAAATGCAAATTCTTGGAGACAATTGTTCTAATAGACAGCATTTCATCAAGGTTGAAGTTATTCTTTTCAAAAGTTTTAACATATTTTTCTGTTATTGCAATAGTTTGACTCAATTAAACAGCATTTTTAGTATTATGTTAACTTTAGAAAAGTGCACAGTACCTCTAAGAAAACTTTAAAATTATGCCTCTTAAATATGATACTTTAAATCATAAAAACTCCACTGAAGCTTTTCGCGTAGTTAAAAATGCATTCAATAAAAATGTATCATAATATTCCCATCCTGATAAAGAAATGTTTTATTTAAACGATATATTAACGAATTTTTAACGATTTTTTATGGCTATAAGTTTATTTTTCTGTCATAAATTTGTTTCAAATACATTTTACGTGATTTACATAATGGTTAAATAGAAGAAAGGAGTACTAAAATATTTTATTAATTTAAATTAATCGTAAAATCAGCGATGAATTAGTTTTACTATACAGTTTTTAAATAAAACTGTATAGTGTGGCGTGGTAGAGGCACAAAATAACTTGTAATATATAATCTTATAATCAAATTAATGCAGTTGCTGGATTTCGGGCTACCACGCTGTTTCGGTTGTTTAACAAAACGTTTATATCCATAAGAAAAGTTTTACAAGTGATAATTTGATATTTATTCCAAATCAGATTATTAAAATGACATAGAAGTAATACAATTCATGACCAAACTGTCAGGAATGTTTGACATTTTTTCCAAAGATACTGTGCACATAGTTGATAAGTTTACGGTTATCGGTAAGCAAGATTTTAAATGGGACAAAATCAAATTTCGGCAGAACCGGTTCAAGGAAGTTTAATGAGATTTACTCTGAATGGCCAAATAGTTAAAAACACCATAATAGTGATTACGAGTTCGTCCTTCAGCTCTGATCACACCCGATGTTGTTTTGTTATAAATTCCCTTGGTCAAGATGAAACCTAGACGAAATCCCAAATCCCATGTTTTTCAAGTCACACAGCGACCAACTTCTATTCATTCAGGAGCTGTAATACTGAGACACCAATTCAATCCTGAATATGGGAGAGTAGCTGAGGTTGCGTAGCAAGTACAAGCTGGAAAATTCTTAATTATTGTGCTACCTCACTCGTAATTCTTCCAAGCATTGATTTTACAAAGTGTTGGGACAATTGCGTAGGAATATTAGTACGTGCAGAAATGTTACCAAGATAGTTCTTAGTCGGTTCAAAATGGATGGCGACATTTTTAGGCTTGGAACTTGACGGCTTGCTCCTTCTTTGATACACGTGTCTTTTCCATACACCATTAGTGTTTGGAGTTTCTTTTCATAATAGCAATTCTCTGAACACCCAAGATACTATTTCACGAGAAAAGCCGAAGATGTTAAAAATTTCCCAAATACTGGAGCAGACTCTTCTTGTCCCCAAGATCATGCCTCGTGATCATGCCTAATTTGAAATCGTCTAAATCGCTTATTCAGGCTACTTGTACAAGGCTACTGATAAACAGTTATTCAGACTACTCAGACTACCTGAGGGCTTATTCAGGCTACCTGATAAACAGTTCCCTTTATCCTCTTGGTGGTTTGTTTATCTTCGCGTCAAAACCTTTCTTGTAGTCTTTGTCTTTTACAAAAACCTGTTCCAAACTGTCACCAGTTCTGGGCAAGAGACAATTATCCTACTTGGATTTTCATTTCCCCTTGGAGTAAATCTTAGACCTACAGTTTTGTCTCGACAAGATGCCTTGGCCTTAGCAGAATTGATCAGATCACATATGTCGTTGAAACACACTCGGAAGCTTAATACCCCACATGCCTTTCATGCGTCACATGTTCATAGGTCATCTGCGTCACCAAGTTAGAATGAGGTGTCTCTAATTATTTGGCCACTCAATGTATATTTAATTTCATTATTTAAAGAGAAGTTTATCTGCGCAGAAGTTATAACTGTCCATGATGAAAATGCGAATCCAAAAAAATTACCTTAATGTTAAAAAAGCAACAAAAGAAAAGCAAATGCATAAAAATTATAAAAGCAAAGTATTTTTTATTCCCATTTGAGCTATCAGATATGTAACTAACCTGTCCTTCGCTCAGCCGCGAACAAAGTTGTTGCCAGAACCTCTACAGTCGTGCTACGCCCTTTGGCGTTCGAAGTATACATCACCAACTCATAGGTCGTACCTGGGGTCAGACCTCTGACGAAAAATTGAGGCTGATCACTCACTACAGTGACGTTTTTGTCAGACTTTCCCTCACGAAGGCTTAAGGCGACAATATGAAACTTTGGCTTTAGACCGCCATCTTCGATTCCTGGGGTACAGTTGACTGTAAAACTTGTTGCAGAAAAACTAAGTAATGAACAGTTTTGCAAAGGATCTGGGGGGCCTAAAATCAGAATTAAATAAGTTGAATGGTAAATAGAACTTGAACTTAAGGATTGAAGAATGACTTAGTTATTGAAGACTTGTAGTTACTAAGGATTATTTTGTTCAGGAACCTATTGTGAGCTATATATATTTAAAAGTTAGTTTTCTATTCAATACAAATAGATTTATCGGTCCTAAATATGTTTTACCAGTTTACAGATAGCTATATTCCTAAAACTGAAATGTAAATTGTCAAGCATACAAATGGACAGCACATGCGATGTTCTACATCAGAAGCTGATGCTAGTTAATCCAATCATATAATGCAACGTATATACAGTTACGGTACAGTTCTAATCTTTAAAGTAACATCAATGTCATAATCATGTGGTTTAACATCCAACATAGATTTATTTCATTCCCTCAGTTATAATTTAAGAAATGAAAATATACAATCATTATTTACTGGATTTCACTGTTATAGTCACAGCTATTTATTGCGTAAATGGAAAAAGTTATGAGGTCCTTTGATATTGAAATATAACAAGTTAAAAGTAGACTACATAAAATTTCAGACTTGTTTTGAGAATTCTGGACATTCTATAATTACACATGTAGAACCAGTAGGATCGACTATTCCTTCTTGAGAAAGTTTCTTAGAATTTGACCTTGAAACGTTTGTTAAAATAAAGATTAAGCTAGGAGGATCGTTATTTGGAAAGAATAAGGGTTAAAGTCATAAGAATGTGAGTAAAAGCATTAGAAGTTAAAAGAAAGAGAAAGCCAAGAGAATAATCTTAAAATCAAATGTAGATATCTATATTTGAGAAGAAATATGATTTGGAAGGCTTAATTCGAGTATCCATTCATCTTAATGCATAATCGATCAAACATTCATTTAAATATAGATCATAGTTTCTCAGTAGATAAGTATCTTCAAGATGTATATTTCTAATTAAACGTCAATTGCTGTATTGGGAAAATCCAAAAAATATTCAAATATCAATTAATGTTCCATTTCTCCCTTTGCTCATTTTTGGATATTTTTTACATCACAAAGCATCGCAAGAAAAATTGATTAGCATGGCAAATCATCTTTAACTTACCGTTTTACTGAGAATAATTATTTTTTATTCAAAATGATATTAACCCGTCTTAATGCATTTACTTAAGCTCCAGCAATGAAAAAGTCGTAATAACAAAAAGCATCAAGTAGCTTATTATTTCAATAATTGCTTCGCATTTATAAAGAAAGTAGATATCATCATACGATTCTACGTTGTAAAACAAAATAAAGAATCATTCGATGAGGCAATTTTCTGGGATCTTCTTCAGGGTCATTATAGTTATGCATCTACTGTCTATTTATTCAGAGAGCTCCAAGAAGTCAATATTTTTTCTTATAATTATTTCAGTATTTTTTAAAAAACCTTGTTATCTTTATTGATTTTCAGATAATTGTCCTGAAGGAAACGTCTGCTATTGCAATTGATTGATCTTTTCCTCTGCAATCATGGATAGTGTTTTAAGGGCATAGGGGACTTTTTATACTACTCATTAATAGCTGTTTCTGAACAAATCATATTCCTTTTTTTCATACCTGTATCGATTACATTTTGTTGATGAAAATATTGTATAACAACGAGAGACGAATACTGTTTCGTTATTGTTATACAAGACAATAGATTCGATATTAACCTTCTAACATTTTTATATTGCGCATGCTTTTCTTGTCATTTAAAAGAGGTGTTAATATTAACCCTCAAGTGGTTTTGATTAGATATCTCATCCATCAAGGTCTGACAAATCTTGCTAATGATGAGATATCTATCTGGTCATCAAGATATTGCTGATTTTTTACGATGACAAGGTCAAGATCTGGTCAGTTTTGCTAATGGCAGGACACCTCGTCGAGTCAACACAACCAGGAGGGTTAACATATGGAGTAGTACAGAAAATATAATTTACATTTCTTTCGCCTATAGAAAGAGAGAAGTAGAAAGTAATCAGAATTTTCCTACATTACTTTATATTCATGAGGGTATATTTAAAATGAATCTGTCAAACAGTACTTGATGAATGAAAGGTATGATTACTAATCAGCCTCGTGTAGCAAAAAATGATCAAATCAAACGCACCGATATGAATGAAGGGGATTTTATATTTTTGGCGATAAAAATTGATTATGCATATTTTCCACGTACTTTTATTCTTTAGGGACCTAAGAAAATTAGTGCCGAATTTCAAATCAAACTTTGTAAAACTGACCCAGTTATAAGCCATCGAGCAAATATTGAATTTGGAGCGTGTGCCATTTAATAAACTGGTAAATTCTATAAAACCAATTTACAGCGATTTGTCATCGAAAGGTAATCACGCTATCTGGCACTGGTATAGCAGATTAGCAGAAAAATACTATAAGTACTGAATATGCTTCCGTTAACTGTACTGGAACTTTAATAGCGTTTTTAGGGGAACAGATTTTTCGCGAGTAGTTGCCATATTTATAAAACTATTGGATTTATAGACTTGAAAGTTTTACAGAATTTCAAACGAACATCCTTTTATCGTTTGACGAAACAGAAAAACGATACGTTACGTTTTTATATTTTTATAGAAAAAATTTTGAACTAAATCGATGATTTTGGATTTGGCAAATCACCGTTTCCTCAAGTATATTTTAAATTTCTGTTCCATCAAACGATAGCTACATGTGTATAAAGTAATACGTTCAATTTTTTTAAGATAACTTGGAGTTGAAAAATCATGCCAGCGACTACGAAGTTTCGCGCGGCGTCATGATCGTAGAGATTTAGCAAGCGTGATTCTAAATAAAAATAATTTAAAAAAAATTAACTTTAAACAATAATATATAGACATACAAAATTTGGAATTATTTGAATTTCATAGTTGTATAGGTAAAAAATCCCCCGAAAGCGGTACTTGTAGTGAAACAAAAAGAAACTCTCCTCTTAAGACTTGTACGAAATTTATGTACAATTACATGTTGGAAGTACGCCCATTTAAAAAGCTACTAAATCTATGTCTCATCTTCAGTGTTGCATATACGCTAGCTTTCAAAAGTCTCAATATCCGCAATGTACCAATTATTAATTCTTAAATTTTAATGGCTGAGCCATCCCCTAATGAATCCCAATCTAGCTGATTAGGAACTAATACTTCTCTCTCACCCAAGAATTATTCACAGATCTTGCTATGTTACATGTGATGCGAATCTTCTATCTTCAGATTTAAAACCACCATTCGCACTGCATTTACCAAAATAGTTAATATTAAATAACAATGTGTATACAGCGTAAAGTTCGGAATTATTTGATTTCATAGTTGTATCAGTAAAAAATCCCCCAAAAGCGGTACTTGTAGCGAAAAAGAGAATGAAAGGTTTAAATATTACTCTTAGTCATTTGGTAAACACAATTATAGCATTACTATAAAAATATTATAGAATGTTCTACAGTCCAGGATCTGACTATGGCTCGAGGAAGGTTAGAGTAGGGAGAATTCTTTTTAAGAAATGCTTAGTAGGTGCATTAGTGCTCAATTTTGACATCCACCATCTTGGACGTTTTCGGGATATGACGTCATCATAGATGGGGCCCCTCGATAACCAAAACAACTTATATCTCTACTAACCAATTTTCCCTAAAACTTTCAGAAAAGGTGTTTTAGAAGTCTTATTGAGCATTTTTTATCCTTGTATACATTGGTCATTCAATAAGTGATAAAATGTAATGTCGAATGACCAAATGACCATGAATCGATTACGACGTCTTCAAAGATGGTGGCTGCCTAATCAGAAACTTGTTATATTTCTGTTAATAGTAGTCTAATTTAATGATTAATTTGTTATTATTATATATTATTTATGAGTCTTATAGCAATACTTTAATACATAGTTTGTTTTCTATTTTGAATGATTTTTTACCATTTGTTTCTATGCAGGGAAAAAGATTTCTCGATATTTTACGATGAATAAATTTATATGTAGTCAGAAGTTAATATTTATTATACTTACAGAATAACTCCGGTTACTAGCTATTCAATGTTATTTATGTCATTAGTGAACAGTATATAAAAGGTACCTTTATCGAAATTTTAACATACACACACTTAAAAAGAAATGGATTTTACATTGACTCGTTTTGAATCTAACATTAAAAGTTTTTCTCTTTGAGAAATATAAACAAATCAATTTGATTACATATAGAATTTAAGGCAAGAGGTTGAGCTGTAATTTGTCATTTCAAGTATTGATATGTAAATGTTTTGTTAAAAATAAAAATGAGGAGTTACATTTTGAGCGGATTACATTCCTTAAAGCTTTTTATGTTTTTCTTTTCAATTTACTAACCAATTTTACAAAAAACTAAAAATTATTTAAAATTTTACAAAGAAAATAATTCCGGGATTTTCAATTTTCTACAAACCGGTGTGTTTCTTCTCATAGATTGAAATTAAAATGGGGTATCTTCTGCGGTGAATTAAAGATGCACTTCAGGAAAATATTTTGGTAGGAAAATCCACTGATTGAAAAAGTATAAAATATATAAATACTTATCCCCAATTGATATAGTTTATCAAAATAAGTATTTGTACCATAGGTATTTTTCAAAGATTAATGAATAGATTCTGTCATCGAAATGAAAAGTACTAACAGCGAAAAAGCTGGATTTAAATACTAATGTTGACTATATTTCTAAAGCTCTGCAAATATTTCTTTAAAAAATGTATCTCCGACCTATATGTTTATATGCGCATAATATTACCATCGCAAAAGTGTGCATATGCAAATTGAATTTCACTTGAAAGCTTTCGAATATATTTCGTTTTTTTTTATTTCGAATTATGGATCTCAATCGAAGCTCATCTCTATTTTTTATTTTTCATTCTTTTCTTATAAATGTTCCATGTGTGTGTGTGTGTGTGTGTGTGTGTGTGTGTGTGTGTGTGTGTGTGAAAGCTTTTTCATTTAAGAAAACTTTTGAGTTACGATTCCCATAGAATATCAAATTTAAATACCCAATACATTTTTATGAGAAACAGGAAACCCAAATGGCGTATTCCTAATACGCCCGAAGACGTCTTTGGGTAGTTTTGGTACGTACAAGATTTCCTGCGCTGCTAATGGCGCTTTATCTGCGATTCCGGAAGAAAACAAAGCATGCATAATTCAGCTGATGACGAGAACACGTTTCTCCGAAAAAGCCTTTAAAATGTTTGCATTGGGATAGAGGAGATAAAAAAGAAATGTGATTACGAAATTATTGCAAGTTAAAATGCCGAGCTCTGGAAAAACGCTTTCATAAGGATTTCAGTGTTTTAGACTAATTCTTTTCGTACCATTTCGAATTTACACATTGGTGGTAAATATTCAATTTTCAATTATAGATTCGTAGTATGTTGATTAATCCCTGGTGTGTATTCGTCGATTTAGTGTCAGCAAATCTTTCGTGTATTCATGTCTTCGTTCTTGTGTTTTGTGTAGCTTCACCAAATATGGTCCTTGCTCCATAAATATGCAGTTTTCAACTATGATGTCCTTAGTGTGTTGACTACCCTGAGTGTATTTCTATATTTTATGTCAGCGAGTTTACGCAGTTTTGAGTTTGACGCAGTTTGTCAAATATGGTCCTTGCGTCATGAAACCGAAGTATATTGAAATGCTGAATATTGATCCAAATCACTTTTTCCGTTTATATTTTTATTGGATAATGGTTTATATTGGCTCCACTAAAAATATTTGGTTTTTGTCTAAATTATTCGTACAATCATAAATGTAGATGTATTAAAGCTACGTTAGTATATTATTTTTATAAAATACTCTAAAATATTCTGGAAATTCTGCACTTATAACTTGATTTCTAAGATTATATTTTATATGTAAACGAGGATTCCTTATCTTCTAACATACAACATGTTTATAGCTGTTTTATTAATTTAGTATAATTTGTACGATTTCGGTATGATAGAGAAATTCAATTATAAGGTGCTGTTTAATGTACAACTATGTTTTAAATTGTTAAATTGTTGAAATATTTCATACCAACGTATCTTAACATTTATAGAGCTTAAAATGCCTACAACGAATTTAAGTTGTAGACTTAGTAGCAATTGAGAGCACACAATGAACTTATTTTAAATACATTACCTAGACGCCAACTCAGATTAAACAATTAAAGATCACTATAAAATTATACATAAGTTAATGAGTTGTAAGCGCAAATCTACATATTTTTGTGGTGTTTTGTAAATGAAACTATTCGTATGAAGAAATACAAATATTTCACAAAGAACAAATCAGAGTAAAATTAACGAATACTTCCAAGAAAATTCAACTAATTTCCAGGAGACAGAGGCCAGAGTATTATAGTTTTAAAATATCTAAAATTCTTGATTAGAAGTGTGATGCATTCGAGTAGTTCAGTTGCATTCAAAGTGTGCAATGAATTACAAGCGGGTTATCAGACAAATTGTGAGTCAGAAAAGAGAACATGCAAGATAGAGAATGAAGGAAATGATTAATCAACTAAAGATGTGGTGAATATAGAGGAAAAAGGCTTGGTTAAAACCAAAACTAACATAATTTTAATGCATCCTACTTCATATGTGATACATGTTTTCCCTTGGGTATTATATATTTATTGTATCATGTTTATTTCATGCTAGCACTTTAATCAAAATGCTGTTGAAGTTTATGAATGGTATAATTTTTCAACACGATTTGGATGGGGTTAATTGAAACCAACACACATAACAAGCTAAAATATTTCTGATTACGAGGGCTGAATGAAAGGTAATGCTTCCAAGAAAATTACTCGTAGCTGGATAGGAATATTTCAATAAATGAAACACAAAAAGTTTCCTTGGAATGTGCACTTCAAGTATATAACATCGTTTTTAACAGTCTTCAGATAACTTAATACACTTCTGTTAACAAGGTTGGTGAAACGGTCAAGGAAGAACTCCACCTTCGGTTTCCGCAACCAGCTCCTGGCCTTTGCCTGAATTTCATCATCGGAGTCGTAGTGATGTCCAAGAAGGCCTTTCTTCATTTTAAGGAAAAGATAGAAATCTCAAAGCGCCTACCTGGACTGTATGGAGGATGCAGTATTGTATCGAGTTTCAGCTTCCTCAGATCTTGCATAGTGGCATGAGAAATGTGTAACCTAGCGTTGTCATGTTACAGCAAAACATTTTCTTTCTCTCTGAATTCTCCTTATGGATTTGTTAAAGCTCGGGAAGCCTATGTAACGAGTTAAGCTAATTGTCCCATGTTCCACGAATTCAATATGGATTAGACCATCCACATCTGAGTGATATACCGGTTCTCCTGAATCATTACGTCGACTCGTTTCTTGTGAAACTCATCGGTTTGCTGACAGTTCTCTTGTTGAACTCTTTGTTTTTCACACAATTCCGGTGTCCCAGCTTCGCCATCCAACACGTTGCCTAAAGCGTAGTGGCAAGTCTCTTTCACAGGGTTCCATTCTTGACACAATAACAATGTAACCTTTCACTGTGATAGCTTGCCGCCAACTGAGATTGCAGAGGGAGCACTGCCAAATGTATTAAAACCTGTTTTGCGCCGGTGCTGCCACTTGTTAATGAAAACTGCACATGAAAGCATTACTTTTCAGTCACCTCTCGTACCTTAAATTTTTGGAAAGCATGATGATACGAAAAGTAGTTTACTATAGAGTAAAAGAAAAAATCTTTACTATCAGCAAGACCAAAAAAGCCCGGTAGATGTTTCATTCCACCGAAATAGCTTTAGATCAGTTTTATCATTAATTTTATCTTGATGAATGAATTTTTGAAATTTTTTGAAGATTGACTTCCAATTTGGGAAAAGTGTTTTTTTATCTAGAGTAAACTACTTTTTTAACTTCAAGTGTAAGAACATCTTTCATTAAGAGCTAAAATAGGTGTTTAGTTAAATATTATGGGATAGTTGCATTTTCGAGTATAACATCATATAGCTAACCCTTATCAAGGGATAGTAGTTCAATTAATTATTACAAAAATAAGGAATCATTTACCAGCTGGAACTATAGAGAATACACATGGCTGTCTTTGCACTCCTATACTGTTTCTACCCCAACAGCTAAGAGTACCATAATCCATTTTCGATCTGGGCACATATGAAGCTATGCTAAACGTCGCCGAGCTGGTGAATGTTATGATGTCTATCGTTTCGGAAGTGTTGTTGAACATCCACCGGAACTGGATATCGTCTGGGTCAGCGTCCACTTCGCAGGTGACGTTGACTTCTTCATGTCTGGCAACACCGTACGCCCTCTTTTGGCCTGATATGCATACTGGCGAAACTGAAATAAAAGAACAACATATCACTTAAACTGTCACAGGCATGACAAAAAATGTCAAACTTGCGTATTCAACAGGAAAGTACATCTTCCCTTAACCCTCATGGTGGATGTCTCGACTAGGCATCTCGTCAGAAGCAAAACGAACCAGATCTTGATCTCGACATCATCAAACAATCAGCAATATCTTGATGAGACGAGATATCTCTTCATTACCAAAACTGGTCAGATCTTGATGGGCGAGATATCCAGTCGAAACCATTTGGGGAGTTAGGATACAATTCATTCTCGTCCATAAAAAATTTTAAAAGGTGAATCTCTCCTTACTTAACGACCGAGTTCCGTTTCTACGATTAGGTCACTAAGTGAATTCAACAAGCGAGGAGCTAGACTGTTTTGATTTATTTTGAATAAAGAAAGGTTTCGTATGCACTGGAATTTATCGAATGCTACTGAATGGTGTCGATAACTAGTTTATTTTGAGGATTATATAGAACCTTGGTTCCGCTAAGTAATCATAACAGGAAATGGCAGGTGCAGGGTAAGTAAGACGCTCCAATCACTAAGAGAATATGTACTCAGAACACTCCGGCATCCGATTTGTCGAGTTCAACTACACTTGCCGGTGTCGGTGGACGTATCCGAGCTACAAGTAGAATACTACATTTGATTACATAGCCTACGGACTGGCGTTGGCACTGGCTCTAATTTTGCGGGTGGGTGACGAAACGGCTGTGGTCGGGCCTTAATTCACCCCTTGCTATCCGCTGAGCAAGACGTTGTTCTACGTCAAAGTTTTTTAGGAGACCTTCTTCTATCTTTTACAAGGGACAAGACGCATGGTGTTGAAGCTTCGAGAAATACACAAGGAATATACATCGGTATGAGTCATGAACATTGCTGCATTCTATCTCGGAATTCTATTACTTTTTCTAGAATAGTTGGACAAAAATACTTAAATGTAGAGCAGCAGAGTGGATTCTGTATTCCGATAACAATTTCTTGTAATTAAATAAGCAATTTGTGATCCGTTAAGTGCATGTAATTGTTCCCCAGTGCCACCATGGCTCAATGGGTTTATACACTGCGTTAGAGACATGAGAGTTTGAAGTGACGCAGATTCGATTAATGTCAGGTTAGATTTCTCCCTGTGTATATTCCTCTCTTCTTTGTCAGTAAAAATGTCCCTGTGTGTGTTAATTTAATTACGCTCTGTTTTGTGTTTTGCATAGCTTGGCCAAATATGTTGGAATCGGTCTCTAAACCTCTGGCAAAAAACTTGATTTTATAATGCCGTATGTACATGTGAAACATGATGTATGTACTATTAACTTCCTGAGAGATCAAAAGAAGAGATACGATACTAGATGTCTATTCACCTTGAAAGACGTTCAATATATTTGGTTCATCTTGTAAATACGAGTTGTGTTGATAAACGAATTTAACTTTTAAAAATGTTTCGTAAATTCTAATATCCGTTGGCCCCAATCACTCAAAACGTACAAAATATGGACCCTGCTCAATAAAATCCAATCAAACCTATCATAAAATTATTAATTATTTTTAGGCAAGCCACACATTGATCAGATATGCGCATGCGTACTCCATTTCTGTACAAAAAGCAAATCAGTTCGCATGAGTATCTCAGCCTATTTTAGTGTGGTTTAACTGAGGTTTGGATCAATGTGTGTCTTAGTTTAGAGATATCCAGATGTCAAATTTAGGAAACTAAAAGATCATGAGCAATCTTAAAAATGCTACTAGTCTGCTTTTAAAAGTGCGTTTAATTCCTTTTATTGGTTTTTGAAGATGTCCAAACCTTACTTATAAATTTTTTTCAGGCAATAAATAAATATATATGTAACAGGGTAGAAAGTCAATAAGCAAAAGTCAACAAGAAGGGATATTTATGCTGGAATACAAAAAAATATTAGAATGCGTCACTAATATTACTCTGAAATATCAACGCGAAGATAAATATTGCTATTGCTACCAGCAGTGGTAAAATTTCTAGGAAATTCGAATGCGAGATTTAGAAAATGTTTAAAATATTCAACGAAATTCAGTTATTTTCAACAAACACAAAATATTTGCATTTAAAATTAAGCTTGACATACAACCCTGGAATGAGTTAGTCTGGTTGAAAAATATTGTAAATGATATTTTCACTTGATGGCCGCCTAGAAGTTGAGCGATTCGTTTTCAGATAACATTTTCAGTAATGATAAAACCTTTTCCGCTATCTGCTATTAATTTTACGAAAATTCAAAATTCTTAATTACCTAATTAGTTTTTGTTTTCACAATAATCGAATAAGGGAAAACGTTCACTAGAAACAGCCGCAGGAAATATTCTACTTTTCTAGTTAATTGTCTTTTTGTAATTTTAATTCTTTTTATTTTCCTATTATAAATATAAAAGGATGGAGGAAGCAAGTGAAGCAATTGTGTATTTGGATCTATGATTGCTCTGTGGTTTTCTATTTTAATTACATTTTCTATTAATTATTCTTGAATTAAAGACTCGAAATAATAGAGTTGAAGCCAAAGTGGGTATTAATTACTTTCTATGTAATAGAATATGCAGAAAGATGAGTCAATTGAGTAGTTTGTGCAATTAAAACTTGAAGATACATGACGATCTTAGACTTTATGGTCTATAGAAGGCATTGTGGACAGATCTAATTCGTGTTAAACTAATAATTGTTTTATGTTAAGTAATTTCAACGTGCACCATTTAAGCAAAATATATTAATGTTGGTTCAAGTAAAGATGATATCTAAGAAATTTTGGCATAATTTAGAATTTTCTTGAGCTGATGATCTTAGCTGAGTACCTGACAAAAATGTATCTGTATGTTGATCAAAAAATGTAAATATCACCACACTACGACATAAACATTTATTAGCCCTTTGACGTAATTCGAGTAGTTAGGTTAGGTTTTCTACACACAATGTTTAAATAACTACATCTATTGGTTAAAAGAAATCCAGGAAAGATTATATTGGTCAAAAAAGACACATTTGGTTCGAAGTCATCCAGGTAGGGCTGCAGGTTGCAGAACAAATCTATGCATATGAACCCCTCTTAAGGTTAAAATTTTCAAATGTTATTTATTCATTCATTGTCTTTTCAGTTATAAGCTATGTGTTTGCATTTCTAAATAAGTAACATCTTTTATGTGAGCCATATGAATTAAATTATCCAAATATAAACATAATAATTACAATCGTACAAAAAGGGTTATCAACTGATATTTCTTCTCTGAAATATGCAGAAAATATATATATATGAAATACAATTTATAAAGTAAGACCTCATAAAAATCTCATATACAAGAGAGAACGAATCGGATACAAAACAAGTCTATAGGTCCAAAGCAAATGAAAATTTTAAAATAATTTTCAATTACCAAACAAAATAAGAAATACAATACAATAAGCTATGGAAGGAGTATTCAAAATGAAATAATTAATTTACATTCTGGAACAAATAGTTAATGCTCGTAATATAAACGGCAACATACAAGTTATAATGGTAGGAAAAAAATTATTTATAAACTCATGACTCAATTCCACTACAAAATAAAGAATCAATAATGTAATAAAAACTATAATGCAGAGTAAGCACTTTCGAAAAGGACGATTGGAGATATCGATAATTAATCTCATACGCCATAAAGAAACCATCATGGAATCAGCTAGTCATACCATCAAAAACAGTCTTCTATATGTGAAATTAAGCCACTCGTCTTAATACTCCAACTGTATTGAAAAATACTCGTAATTCTCTAAATGTTGTTAACGAAAGTTGTAGCAAATTCTGCGTTTCGTGCATGCTCTTGGACTGGTCAAGTTAAATAAATAAATAAGTATTCAATTTTCCGAAAGTATATGGTATATCCGACATCGCCCTATCGTGTTCATAAAAGTGCATAAAAAGTATATATATATTTATATATATAAGGATCTTTGAAATCTCTTACATTTTGATATTTTCTGTTACAAAGATTTTCTACAAATTAATTAAAAAGAAGAGTTGATATTTTGTCAAACAAGAATAAATAGTAGTTTATTGAATTAAATATAATAATGAGATAAAGGTCTTTATCAACTATATATATATATATTAATCAAAGTATACCCTTATATAAATATATAAATAAACCCTATTGAATTTTTTTCCTGGTGCTGATGTAACTATAGGTTTAGTTCACTATCAGCTCACAAAGCATGTAACCTGAAGAAATTATCAGCTGAAAATAAAGCCATATAGGGGCCATCACATTAAAATTAATCAAATCCTCCTTCAATGCAATAGAAAAATACTTTATTTCAGAATTTTACCTCCCAGAAGATGTAACCTCGAGTGTAGAAGACTACATTATTTATGGTTCGAGTTAAACACCAGAAACCTTATTTAGTTTTCTCGGAAGAGGACAAAAAGTGCCGTCTCGGTTCTATAAATACCTGCATTTCTTTCGGCTTTGTGCCAACCTATCTAGCAGCTATCGTTCCTCGCAGCTGAAGAGGAAATATTGATTAAAAGAGACGGAAAGGGCTGGTGACGTGTACTATAATCAAAGTGACTAATCGGCTGGGTTTAGTTTTAGATAGGGTAGAAAGAGAGCCGGGAAAATAATAGCCTTTTTTGGCTCTGCAATTTAACTTGGTTTTTGTTTTCATTACTTATTTTGTGGGATGGATTAGTTAGCTGCGTTTGAGTTTTCCGTAAAAAGAGAAAGCGTAAATTTCGAAGATATCATTTAAGAGAGATGGGCAGCTTGGGCGTCAATTTCAGTGGGGAACAGAGAAATTAGGGGTTGTCTTAAGAAGTGCTAACCTATAGGGACTGATTTCATTCCTGAATGTAGCACGCAAGCATCTTACCAACCGATTTTATTCGTTTATCGCATACTTGTATCATTTTATGATCCTTCAGAGAAATTCAAAACTGATAAACAAATCAGAAATCTTAAAAACACTAATATTGCCTAGATGTTTCATATTTCAAGAAAACTAAATTAAATTATAAAACACATAGATTTAAGACATTCCATTAGACTTGTTTTACGAGATGGACTGGTTAGCTACATTTGAGTTTCCTGTAAAAAAGAAGGCTTAAATTTCGAAGATATCATTTAAGAGCATAATATAATTTAAGAGCCTATCATATAAGCTTGGGTATCAATTTCTGTGAGGCAAAGAAGACTTGGCAATATCTTAAAAATTTATAACCGATGAGGACAGGCTTCAATATTAAGTTTTATTTGTTTGTTTGTAGAACTCTTTCTTAATCCTCGACCACTGATACCTTCGGCATGACAAGGGGTGAACTGGTGGATATTTATGACTGAACATTCAGTGGGTAAACCGTTTTTGATCCTAACAGGGTTAATCAACAGCAAACATGACTTCGGGATTCATCCCAGACCGTCCCCAATAGCCCGTTGTGCTCCAGTGCAGTATTTATTCAACAACCTGCCTATCTATTAACGTGCATGTACTTTCAAGCTGGGACTCGAACCTGTGATTTACTGAGTTGCTGAAAAACTTTACGACCGCAAAACCAGGCAGATGGCTGTTTACCGTACTTTGCATCATTTTATAATCATTCAGAGAACTCTGAAAGTGAGAAATCTTAGATACACCAATGCTATTAAGATGTTTCACATTTCAACAACAATAAATAAAAATTTTAAATACAAAAAATATTGCAATGGAATGACGTCTCATTTTCAATAAAAAAATCCGTAATTTTTTACTTTAAAATATTCTTTATTATGTAAGCTGCACACCCGAGTGAAGTTTCGTGAAATTTCCGTGCGTCAGGCGGTAGATTCAAAAGATTTCGAGAGACAAGGTGTCAAAATATTTCGGAAATGCCACTTTGTCATGCTGGAAATTTTCCTGGATGTATTAGAACTGGTGTGCCACTTGGAGTTAAATGAGTTGAAAACTTTCCATTTAGATTATAAATTTAAAATACAAACAATGCATCGAACATATACAACTGAATTAATGCAGAAAAATGCATTGCTGGAAACCTAAACTTTAATCTTAGTAAACTGTGTAGTCAAAGTTAAAATGTTGATATAATTGCAAGCAATATGACTTTTTTGTTTTGATATTTCGTTCATTTTTTGTTTAAAACAAGAATGTAATCCTCATAGGATATATATTACCATCTAAATTAAATCATTAAAAATATTTTAAAACATGCACACAATCTCTTACAGACCACTAAACGTTTAATAGAATTTCAAAAATATCTATGAAATACTTTTTAATAAATCTTGGTCATAAATAATAACTGTAATACGTGTTTCAATAAACATTAAATCATATTATATGCTGATAAAGTCTGAGTATATCGTGAAGTCAATGTCGATTAAAATAGATGACAATACTCACTAGAAATGCAAATTTTTTTTACTGCAAAGTTAGACAACAAAAACAGTAGTAATAATTATGGATTTTTATACTTTCCACTTTAATTGTTCTACGAAGGAATTTAACATTATCTTAATTTAATTTTCAGAGTGGTTCATACGCATATATCTGTCCTTTAAACTGAAGTCTCTCTTGCATAACTTCTAACCAATTTTGACCTTTCTTGAAAAACAGAATCTTTCCTGAGGGTTCTTTCAACCAATATATATGGATACTTAGTCATTATGTGTGTTGTAGTGAAAAATTACTAATGCATACTCTAAAATTGTGTGACTCTCAGAGAGGCTTAAAATTATTGCAGGACCTTTTAATATATTCATTAACAGGGCATTTAATATTCGCATAAGTAATGTCTTCTTTAATAGTTCTGATACTGAACACCTATAAAATTGCTATAAAAAGAGAAATTACATTTACAACATGAATTCTATTCAGCGGATTATTATTCTCAACATCTGTTTTAATATTTAACCAGATAATTAATGTACCATGCATAAGAAATTACTTTGATCCGTCTCTTCTAGTCGAAAGTATTGGATCGCACTTGATCGCACTACCTTTACATTTCTTCACGTAGTACCGGCTGTCTGTAGAATGTCACTCGCTATATATAGAAAATGATTGATAACGTCTAGATGGTCAGCAGTTTGGATTAAGTCGTCTTTAGTGAGAGGTTGATTTAACATGGATAAGGTAGGATTAGAGGAAGGCTGAATCAATGTTCCTTTAGTTATATATATATACATCACGTCACCGTGATGAGGGAATAGTAAGATCCACAGTTAAAACTGAACATAGGTGTAAGCTGTGTTGAATTATTGATTGTAATAATAATTACAAGCGAGTCAATTCTTCTGTTGAAAGACTGACTGTATTTTGTTTTATGATCTGGATTTAATTTTACTTATGTGAGGCATTTTATTCGTTTCCGAACTATACCTTGGTAACCTGTACTTGAAGTATAATAATAACAATACTACATAATATACGAGGGTTGTCCGTAAAATAAGGTTCCCAATGATTTTTCACAATGAAAAACATGTTTATTTGCAATGAATAATACATTTTTGGAAAGCTTAGACTTTTTCCTATTTTTCGACATAATCACCGTTAAGATCGATGCATTTTTTCATGCGGTGTACCATCTTCTTTATGCCTGAGTCGTAGAACTCTCCCGCCGCGCCGCGAAGGTAGCTTAAAACTTCTTCTTTCAGCTCCTCTCCGGTTCCGAAATGCCTCCCACCCAGGTGTTTTTTCAATTCAGGGAAGAGATGATAGTCACTTGGGGCTACATCCGGGCTGTAGGGCGGGTGTGTGACAGTATCCCATCCAAATTCGTTGATGAGATCGCTGGTTACACGGGCGGTGTGCGGACGAGCGTTGTCCTGATGGAAACGCACTCCCTTCGTGAGCATGCCTCTCCTCTTGTTTTGAATCGCGCGGCGAAGGTTCTTCAACGTCTCGCAGTAGCGGTCAGCATTGATTGTTGTCCCGGCAGGCATGAATTCGCACAACAATATGCCATTCCTGTCTCAAAACACGCTGGCCATCACTTTACCGGCACTCGGTGTTTGTTTAAACTTCCGCGGCTTCGGCGACTCTGGATGTTTCCACTGACGGGATTGTTCTTTCGTTTCCGGTGTCGTGTAGTGGACCCATGTCTCGTCCCCAGTGACAATGGAGTCCAAGAATTCCTCGCCATCGGTTTCGTAGGCCTGAAAAAATTCGCGGGCCGCTTCAACGCGTTGTCGTTTGTGGTCCTCCGTGAGCATTCTTGGGACCTACCTTGCACAAACCTTGACATACCCTAAATGGTCTGTCAAAATTTTGTCAATGCATGGATCATCTCGCAGAGCTCCCTAACCGTAACCCTTCGATCTTTCAGCATCGCTTCTTCCACTTTCGCAATCGTTTCGTCCGAAACCGATGGCCGTCCGGAACGTTGTTCATCATGGACGTCTGTACGTCCGTCTTTAAATTCTCTACACCATTTGCGCACGTGTTGTACGCTCATACACTTTTCTCCGTAGACTTCACACAGTTGGGAATGAATGTCCACCGGCGCAGTGTTTTTTGCAAACAAAAAACGAATCACAGAGCGTAATTCGCACCTGGCGGGAGAAGCGAGTGGGAGCTCCATCTCTAAGGGCTGCCAAGCTAAGACTGAGCGTCGCAGACAGCTCGCCGGGGTGGGGACTGGGAGAGGGGGAACCAAGGTACACGCCAGTGGCGCCGGATCCTGCGTAACAGCGTTCCTCGCGACTGCAGCGCCTTGGGAACCTTACTTTACGGACAACCCTCGTACAATGCGTTAGGAAAGTCGCTGTGCACTCAAAAATTTTTTAAGTGCTACCATAAACATTATATAGATCTGACCTCGTTTAATTTTATTGACAAACACTTTCTGCAGTCCTGCTTGCGAGATGTTTTTTATGTATAGAGTTATAGTAGTTTTTAAATCATTAACCCTCCAAGTGGTTTCGACGAGACATCTCGTCAGTAAAAATCTGAAAATTTTTGCTAATGATGAGATATCTCGTCACCAGGATATTGCCGATTTTTTTACAAGATCAAGATCTGATCGGGTTTTTATCTAAGAACGAGATATCTCGTCCATCAAGACTTGATCAGTTTTGATAAAGGTGAAGTACCTCGTCAAGAAAACCACCAGGAGGGTTAAGCGTCACATGAAAGATCACAGTATACTGCATATTTTTCCACTCCCCATAGATAAAAGTTTGGTGGAGTAAGATCCTGGCACTAAGTAGGAGTATCTATTCAATCTCGACAGACTTGCTAGACAAGAAAAACACGTTCCTCACTTGAAAGAACCATGATGAATTATAAATAAATACGCCTCCACTATTGGCACTTCAGTCGTTGTTCAATAACTAAATACATTGAAATATCAATAGCGCGCACTTCAACGACAGCTTCAATACTGACTACACACATGATCACTGCGCTATAGCATACCGCAGCATATCTGTTAAATTAGTAATGGTTCACATTTTGTTTTGCAAATTGAATGGGAAGTTTTGGAATGACTTAGTGTACGGATCAATAAGAAGTATTAAAATGAAATATTAAATTATTTTGAGTTCATATAGTATCAGAATACACGAAACATTCGGACAATAGGACCGAAGTTTGTATTGAAGACACAACATGCATTTATTATCACAAAATTGCTGATAGATGAAATGTGCAGTTCTTTGATAAAACTTAAAAATGGGAATAGCTGCATATTTAAAGAGCTTTATCGAAAGCTTTATAGGTTACCCCATATCACGTTATTTTCTATTTTGTAAGGAATTAAGACTGTGATACAACAGATACAGAATAAGGTCCTGCGAACTCGAGTGAGATTTATCACTTTGCATATTTTTTCTTGCATCAAACTCACAAATTTAAGACATGAACGTAAGGCGAAATATTGATGCTAAGTTCAAAACTGATTCAACAAGTAATCAAATTTGCTCGGCGTCAAACAACTCATTGTCAGATCACAGTAATGCGGTGTCAGTCTGACGTTGTAATCGTATAAACTTCTGAAAACACTCAAGGGGTACCAGTAAGTCAAAAATGTGATGCAATAAATGAAATCTTGCGTGAAATGGTTGATACAGGCCTGTGTTGTGTACTTTGCTTTGTAGTGCATCTCTATTGAGATGACAGATTACCTTGGAAAAGTCCATTTCTAGAAAGATGGTAAAATAATCAAGGTAAAGAGCTGTCATACGCAAAATATCTTTGAGAGATCTCATAGGTGATTATTTGTTTCCATAACTCATAATGATTGCTAGATTCGGGCAGAGATCCCACAGACAGAATCCGTGCTTAAAGCCAACTGTGATAAATCGTTTGAGTTTAACCTGGCCCCTAATAGAACGAATGAATTCTTTCAAAACCAAGTAACTCAAATGCCAACTCAGTCAACTCTGGTTTTATCTGGTTTATAGGCACAAAGCAAAACATACTTCAATATTTTACAATAAATATACTTATATTCCTTTTCGAACATATTTAAATTTTCGAAAATAGTTATATTAAACATTCAAAATACAAAATGAGCAGTTCCCTATGCTTTGCACCGATTCCAAAAGTCCAATCTTAGCTAAGGTACTCGGAATGCCCGATATTTTTGTCTGCGCGTTCCTGTATTCTTTAAATTAATAAAAGGCATGAATATAAATTAACGAAAACGCGAAGAATATATGTAGATAACAAAGCTATCCGACATTCTAAGATTGCATCATACCTGAACTATCTTGAATGATAAAAACAGAAAGGGGTCCGCATCTGCGAATCTTTCTAACAAATACAAGGCACATAGTCTAAATTATGACAAAAATTCCACAATATTTTAGAAACCATTTTAAACATTTAAACTTGAAAGATGATCTTAATATATATATTGTAAAGTCCCAACATGTTACTAACCCATACTGTTACTAACTCCGGTTTATTGCATCTGAGATTGAACACACTGATTATCCAGATCAATATCAGCAGTTTTAACCTAGAAATATCCATTCAAGTAGATAGGAATTAAAATCAATGAACTCTACTCACACTGAACCATGAGTTCAGCCTCCTCACTGACGCCTTCTCCCTCCTGGTTGACTGCCAGGCATCGGTATCTGCCTCGGTGTCTTCTTCCCACACTCTGAAGCAGCAAAGAATGATTGCGAATGATGATCCCAGCGGATGGTTGATGCTCCAGGGGCCTCGAATGGAGTTTCCATGTAACACTCGTTACAGGGGGATTCGCCTGGATATTGCAGTCGAAATAGACGTCGCTGCCTTCACGTATGTGCTCGTACTGCTGACTGGCACCCAGGGCAAGGGACAGTTGGGGTGAGACTGGAAGGGTCAAGATGAAATTCGAGGGATTAGAAATACCGCCCGTCATGTTTTATGATATCAACATGCAATCACAGTTGCATCACTTATATTATTATCATTATTCATTCTTGGAAAAGTAAATTCATCAAAATTTCTCAAAGTAGTTCAAGTATAAAAGTAAAACTGAATCAGTCTGAAGTTAATTGACAGGAACGAAATTTGTTTAAATGTTTTGTGTATCTTGAAGTAAAAAATAAAATGTTTCGGTATTTAGAAGATATTTAAGATCTATTGTGACGCAATCGTTCTGTAATTACAGCCATATATCTTTAATAGTCTTAGAGTATATACTTAAATCCCAATTACTTAAAGTCACATATATAGGATATTTAGGATACTAAATTGAAAAAGAATTATATATTTACTTTGGAGGTATAAGACACTATGTAGCAAAAATAAATTTTTCAAGAAAGGGATTTAAAGTTTTCCAGTAATCTTTTAATTACTCAATTATTTGTATAAGAGGCTGATCTTTACAGAGATGGGATATAATGTTTCATATTATTAGAAAAAGCCAAATAAATTTGACTAGATTAATTTCATAAGCCTCCAAAGTGTAGAAATATTTTCTCACCGGATTTTATTTCATAGATCTCAAATTATATTAAGAACTAATAGACAAATTAACTAATTTTACAAATTTCTCCTTGGAAATCCAGAACCAACTATCTACAAAAATCAAGTTTCACAAATTAGTTTTAAAAAATGTTTAACATTGCGTATATAAACTATTCTTTACAAACAATTACAAATTTTTACAAATTATGTTTGAAAAAACAACGTGAAATACTTAAAAAGAGCTATTGGCAAATTTGAATCGCAAATAAATGTTCAAAGGTTATATACTATTTCTTACTTTTGAATAAAATATATAGAAACCATATTACCCATTTTATTGTGAGGAATAAGTTTATTTTATCATTTATATTAAGAGTTTATATGAGAATAAATTTACGTAACCTATTTTATATTGTTTGAAATATAACTCAAATCGTTAGAAGAATGCTGCGATTGATCATGAAACGTTTATTAAAATATTCAATTTTAAATCAGTACTACAATTTTGAAAATATATATTCTGTTCAAAATAATCGAAACTGTAACTAATCTTAGGACATGAACACATATAAATATTAGACTGTGATGTTCAGTAATTATTTATTTTGGGATTTTATCTTTGATAACCTTTCATTACTAAATAACTTTCCGTTTAACATTTCCTAACTAAATCATTCGTAATTGTTCAATAATTTTAACATGAAAGAGCTAAATTTAGTTTCAATATTGAGATACCTTTTAATGAAATTGGAAAGGCTTCAAATTTATCAAGACATCAATTAAAGAATTTCAGAATCTGAATTATCCCAGTTTCTGAATGATTTTTAAGGAAATTTTATTTGTTAGGTCAAATAACCTTGAATATACATTATTCCTTTATTACTTTTATCTTTCAATATTAAAATATACTTCAATGGCCTTTAAGAAATTTAGGCATAGGACTCTATGCCTAATTTTTTTATATCTCCTAATTTCTAGCAACATATATTTCATCATCTAGGTTGACCTTTAGCAAAATGCAATTAATTATACGGACCTATGAAAAGTCTAAGAAGCAATGTCTTATCTAAGTTTAATCACGAAATGTGCTTTTGTATGTAGAGTATATATTATTTGAAGGTTCTTAAATTATCTTTACCCAACCATCATCTATGATCGCGCTACGTCAACGATATTGATGGCTCAACCATGCTACCCCGACGTCACTTATAAGACATTAACAGACCATCCTCCCAAAACGTGACCAGTCGAGTCATCAGGGGTTCAAATCTGGCACCAAATCTAAATCATCCCAAAACCAATTTAAGGAACGATGCCGTCAAGTACTCACAGTACACGTTCAACTCCCATCTATCTTCTAAGGCACTATCCGGAGTCTCAGGATTGTGAGCTTTGCAGATTAAGAGTTTCCCGTGTTCTTCGCTCGTTGGACGGAACTGCAAGCGGCTCATGGTGGAATTGCCGTCCCCGGAGACTGTCTCTTTGGCCATGCCGTTTAAGGACTCCTGGCCGATCCACCAGGACAGTCTGGCAGGGGGTCTGGAGCCAAAGGTCAGGCAGGTCACGTCGAGGCTTTCTCCAGAGGATAGAGGTCGGCGGGGTGTGAGGATTTTTACTTCTTGGGGAGACACTGTAATGGAAAGATGTGTAATGTAATCACCGTAAGGTTTTTATTGTATAACCATTTGACTCTGTCCTCAAAAATTATTTATAGGCTATTTCAATATTTTACGTTACTTTTTTCTTTACGCTAGCACTAATATAGGTATGCTATGCTTATTACCTATAAAACACGCCTCTTTTCTAAAAGTAATTTGGAATCTATTTGAAGAAATATATTTATTTTTACTTGAGGATATTCATAATGTAACTCTCTCTCTCTTTGACTATTGCAGTACTCATACATAAAGTATATTTTATGCGCGTATTTATTTCATTTTAAAGGTTTGTTTTACTTATTCCTTAGGATAGAAGATGGCAATAAAACTGAATGGTTTTTCAGACTACAAGGGACGAACTGGCGACTATTTGTAAAAGATCACCCTCTGGGTCGTCTACACTTCAAGTATTAGCAACTGAGCAATCATCCATATCCATGCACTTGCTAACCGAAATTAATTAAATGTATAAATAAAAAACATTCTCATATGATATCCAACTACTGAAAGACGGATTTTATCTGTACTTCTTGAGTCACAAGAAGATAGTATATTCTTCCAAATCTCTCCTATTTCATCAGATCTCAAATGAAATGACGACTTCGATCACGCTCAACTTCCATGATATGTCTGCACATCTTAATACGTATTTGCATATTCAGTGACCGAATGGTTGTTTGGATCCGACATTTACTTCCCAAAGCCCTCTTACCCACTCTGTATCTGTGGTTCGTCCAAGGAAAGCACACCAGTTTCTCGTAAACCCAAAACCGAACAAGAAAAATTATCCATCATACGTTCCCGGTCAGCCAACATAGGCGTTTTATTAAACTATTTCCTTCGGGCGAGTTGTTCGGCGCTTCCTGACTGCATTAATTAAACCGTGCCGTTTGCCCGGATTGGCGAGCATTAACCGAACCACCTCCTGAAGGTGCGAGTGAAATTTTCCAACGGGCAATATTCTGTAAAGCAGCCACACGCCTAGCTGGATAATCCCGGGAAGTGCTAATTGCAGCCAGAAAGTCATCAAATCAAGGGTTTCCGAGGAATTTGAGGACTTAGGAATTTTACGAGGTGGAACTTTGCCCGGGCACGCTATGCAAATAGGAAAAGGGGTTCTGAGCGTAAAATCCACTTTGGGCCAAAATTTAGGCGAGATAAACTATCCGATGCCGGAGTCGGAGCCTCGAATTCTCTACTCCCCAATTTGGCCAGTCCAAAAACTTGTTCTGGAGTCTGCTTTTGAAATTGCAAGTCCAGCTGTTATGCGCAATTAACCCCTCGAGTTAAAGGTTTGAAGTAACAAGCCGGAATGTTCAGTTAACAAGCTGTCGAGATGTAGTGTAACAAGTTAGAACACTTGTCTGGTAATTGTTACATCCACGAAACACTGAAACATATTTCACGCTTGTTACCCTTTGAGTTCTGTGTTAACATTAAAAAGGACCGGGATTTAGGCATTTGAAGTTACCAGACTCTGTCGAAATACGTTCTTTCGCATATAGATAGATAAATACGACTCATGAACTTTGCAATACTTAAGCAGAAAAGATTAACAAACTAGCAATTTCGAAACTATACTATCTCTATCACATTTATAAAACACATTTCACGATCTTAAATTAGAAATTAGCTCGAAGTTAGGTGTAAGTTCAAATTAATTTCTCATACACTTTTTCACTAATAATGATGTTTATGTTCGAGAGTTTTGTACCAGTTTACCTAGTTTAATTTCTTTAAGGTCAAAGAATTTATATAGAACCCTATAGACCTTAAAGAACAATAGTTTCTTTAAGGTCTTTAGGGTCCTAGAAGAACTTTGCTACAGGGAACTAATAAATTAGTTTATATTATTACATTACTTAATATTAATTATAGATCACCAGGTTTATTGATATCAGTAGTTATCATAGCTATATATCGCCGTCTTAAGTTCTTGTAATTAAATATGGACACAATTTTCTAATGATCTCATCCTACTTTTCAGTATTTTTACTGAGACAGTTCATGACTTTCAAAGGTTATTAGTATATTCCATCAGTTTTCACCAATCTTTGTTCGGTAACCTGACGTTAAAGGAGGTTTAAATTTGGCTAAAGGTGGAAAAACGGTTCCACAATGTAAGGTTTTGGTTTGGCTTTTACTGTCTTATTTCTAAAACGTTTTGCTCTTTTAAATTAAGTTTTAGAGGCAAAACAATTACTCTTCCAAGATCTAACGTTGCTTTGAAAATGTTGTCTTTCTTTATGAATGAATTAATTGCTGAATGCTTTGTGCTGTTTTAGAAATTTCTTTTTGAAAAATTGTAGAGTTTATTCCAAATCGCACTAATTTGCATCACAATTATACTAATACAAATAACAAGAAATATCACTGGTTTTTGTTTTCAGAATTTAAAGCCTCAGCTGTCTATCATCGCAGAATTTTAATATTTTTAGTCTTTTATCTTGTTACCTTGGAGCATATCTTGTTCTTCTGAACTGGAGATACCTGTTTTAAGGAAATTTGGACCCAATTACGTGACTCAAATCCATTTTTTTAAAATATTGTTTATGTTTATTAAGTTTCATATTAATAGAAGACGTCATGTCTGCGTCCATGCAATGCTTCTTATTCTGTATTGATACGTACGGCTTAGATCAATAGTTATTGAACTGGATACGGGAACTGTGAGATTTGTGTTCGATGCTTGGCAGGTCAGTATGGTCAAGAGATCTTCTCGTTGAAGATCCAATAGCACTAATTCGTTTTTAACCAGGCCGCGTCCCAAAGTTGTATATGAGTCGTCTAGTAAAATGGACCCTTTCCACCAGGACAATGATGGCGTTGGTCGTCCTAGGAATAAAGACACACAAATAAGAATAGAATAAAGAATAATAAATAAGAGAAACAAAGACAACATTAGTAGTTCTGGAAAAATCCACTTTTATTATTGTAAGAAATGCTTTGATTTTTCTTGAAATTAGAGTGTAAGCTAAGTTTGTGCAAATACATTAATATATTTTTAATATTATTCACATCAACTGAAATTCTTATTTAGAAACGTAAGAAATACATTGAAATGAAGTACTATTTTACAGTTTAAACGTACAATATATTTTAACATTTTCCAGATCCTTATCGTTCTGCAAAAAGTGTTGGGGTCAAATATTGATTAAGGAAATTTTAAAAAATGTTAGAAAGATTATTGTAATTAAACTGCACACGATTTTAACTTATTACTTATTCAGTTTCAATCCTCTATGATATAGAAATATGATAATGAATATAAATGTGAATTTTCACTTTAAGCATATCTGACGGGATTTTCTTTCTTGTTATCCAAATGCTGTCGCTGGATACATATCGTGGTTTCCTTAAAATGTAATTTGTCATCGCTTTGGTGACGTGCAGCTTAAAATAATTGGCATTGTCGAATGAATTATCAGAAATCAATTAGAAATTCAATCAATTTTATTCGAAAATAAAGCCAAGTACGTTACGTCCGGAATACATACAGGAAGTACTACATTCAATCACAGAAAAGCTACCTCCACAGACAGTTAGCTTGGCAGAAAAGTCTTTCATACGATAAAAGTCATTTCCAATAAAAATAAGGACGGATATTAGCAACACAAAAATTATAAAACGTGTGTGAATTACTATGCATATAAACAATGATATAATCATACCATACAAAAATGCAAACTCTATACATTTACTTACACTTAATTCGCTTTCAACACTTTAAACCAGTTTGAAACCTTATTATTAAAAAATATTTATCGAGGACATAGTTTTTGATGTTAATGAAGACATTCAGTTTACATGTTTAGGTCGTGCACTATCATCGTTAAGATCAATAATAAGATCAATACTGGGAGTGAAGTCAGTCGTCTACAGGTGGTGCCCTCTGTTATCGTTGAACGGCCGGATCTTGTCGCCTTGTGCAGCCTGATTACTTTTTCCCATTGACAAGTAAAATTCTTGCGTTACTCTTTTTGGCCTTTGTTAAAGCCTGGACATGCTTCAACTAAACATTTTGTTTTGCAATGCTGGTGGTTTTACCTCTGACAATTTCACTGAACTTAAAATAACTATTTTTAACCAGGACATTGACAGTATGGACATAGTCGAAAGTGGTGTTGCCCTACTGGAGCTCTTTTGTGAGATGCTTCTTCCTGGAGAATTGCCTAGTGCGGTGGGGTTACCTGTTTTTGTATTAAGCTTGGCCATGATTATCTACAAAACGCATCTTCATTGAATTAGTTTAGCAAACTCCCTGACTTGTCCGCTGAGCGGCATTGCTGACATGACTGAAGAAAACCTCGATTTTTGCCCTAATCTTAGTGACGTAGCAGTTAGTAATGTTACTGATGGCGTTCATGTATTTGTTTTTATTTCAAAACGGTATTGGGCTGCCTGCGACATGGTGAAGTCAAGGTTTGGCGTAGGATAAAAAAAATATGAATAAATGCTGAATACAGAAAATACAGAAGATTCTCTTGTTTGTATTATCCTCTAATATTATGCACAGTAAGAAAATACACCCTTAATTGTTGAGTATAATGTCAACAACATGGAAAAAGAACTATTTTCAATGATTTAAACCAACAGCTGCTGTTACTGCCATATAAACAAGAAAATACAACACACATAGCAATTAATTTATCAAATTTCCCTGTGCTGAGTTAGCTAAATGCAGAACACATTAAGAAAATACAGTACTTTTATTTACATAAGCAGAAAACGTTCGTCTTACCACCCGATGCTTCGCATATTAAACTAACAGTTGCTCCTTCTTCGTAAGGACCGATAACTCCAAGAATGGTGTTGTTCTTGTTGTCCCTGATGGTTAGATTCTTTGGAGGCACTGAAAATGAAAATGAGGCATCACATAATGGACATATTTATTCAAATCATCTAATTAAAAGAGGCATTTGTTAAGCATAAAGGAAAATGTGTTCGCCATTAATGAATTACACATATCTTTTTCTGACTCTATGAGAAGATTAAATATTGAGCTACGCTAAAAATAAAATTATGTATTGTGTTGTGAAAACAGCTATGTTTGAGCTCACTTGATTAGCATCGCACTATTTATATCACTGTGTCGTTAAGCAGAAATTCTGCAATTTGGATTTTTTACAATGTATAGCTCATAGAAATCCGCATGAGATGTAAGATGAGGTCGGAAAGGAGACTGCAACTAAACAAAAGAAAAGTGGTCCTTCTCTGAGTATGAATTTGTTGCTCGATATCCTTATGTAGACGTATGTTCCAGATTAATTAGCCCTATCATAGCAAACAATTATTTTAGAATGACAAACCAACAAATGAAAAGGAATAAAGTGAATTAAATTTTAATTTCACTATTACCAGGAGAGAAATCTTGAATTTTTATTCAATTCAAGAATTTAAAAGCGATATTTTATGTAGATAATACATCTATTTTTACAATACATTTGGTTATAAATTAATATTTTATCTTCGATGATTCGGATGTTAATTTAACTATTTAAGGTGTATGTATCCACTAGAACATTTTTTTTAAATTCTGACTTTAAAAATTCAGTTTTTTCACAATAGGTCATTGGTTTGTGCTTAAACTCATTTTAGTGTGAAAAATTCTGATTGAGCTACTCATTAATGATCTAATTTAGATATAATTAGCTAATTAGCATGTTTTTTGACAGTGATATCTCAAATTCTAATGTGTTCAGAAGGACAATTCCTGTTGGAAATTATTCCTAATATTATTCTTCATGTTTTGACCCTCCATCTAGTTGCTAGAGGGAATACGTTCTATTTTACAATTTTTTTAACGAAGGAAGTCTAAAAAATCAAGATTTTTTCAGGAATTTCAACATTTAAAAATCAACTAAAAATTCATTTCTTAACGAATAACTTCGACTGAGGGTCAAAACATCCACTGTATTATATAGATTATAATGACACAAAAGTAATTATAATAGATCAATTCATTGTTGAGTTATCACTGTTCGAAAGAAGCATCCTATTCTAAAAATATAGTTCTTCAGAAATCGAATTTAAAGTTTTGGAAACCTGTTTGTCTATGGTGACAGTACCTATCCCAAACCCTTGTAACTTGAAAACTATTTCGAATATTTACAAGATCTTGGTATCGTTTGAAAGCTAAGGGGTTGGACAATATTTTGAATTATTAAGAAATAGATCGTTAATTTGGTCAATTTTCGTGATTTGTAGTGTATACATACACCTTAAGTAGTTTCGACGAGGTATTTCGTTCATCAAGATCTGACCAATTTTGCTAAAGACGAGATATCTCATCATCAAGATATTGCCAGTTCTTTATGATAACTATTTCAAGATCAGGTTTTTCTAATGATGATATATCTCTTCCATCAAGATCTGATCAGTATTTCTAATAATGAGAAACCTCGTCCAGGATAGAACCACCAGGAAGATTAAGTGGATACATATTCGGATAATATTTAGTTGAAACTTTTTAAAACATTATCTTCTCCCGGGACATATTCACTTAAACCTCCGTTAGATGCACTAGTCCTGACAAGTGAACTGTGAATTTTTTTCAATATTTTTCAATGTTACTCGATAAAATTAATAGCTAAAAGAATGTTATTTATAAACCTTAATAATACACTTTTACTATTATTTATTTTTTAGTCTGTCCTAAAGTATACTGCGCATTTTTTAATGATTCATTAATGCGTGTGCGACTAAAAAAACTCGTCGAGATGAAAACTGCGATCTCATTTGTAAAAAACGATCCCCGACTAATGGAGGTTTAATTGGCAGTATACAATAGAAATTTATTGGAACGGTAAAAATGAGGTATACAAAGTGGGAGAGAACAGGGTACGTTAGATAAGAAAATGGAAATTGCATTTGTTTTTTCCTAATAGTATTTATGGAATATCTTTAGTTTCAAAGACAGATAAAAATACACTTGCGTGATGGTTCATTTCTATGCAAAAGTTTCCAAAGATAGACGTATTATCTTGCATACCAATGCATTATTCCAATCCATCTTACAAACAATAAGGTTGTTGCTCATAAAGTAATGCCATTTTAGCTTTTTCAAATTTCATCACCTTATTTAATTTTTGGAAACAGAATTCTAACTAGTTATGGAAAGTTTTCTTTGTTATTCTACTTTCAAGCTACCTTCTTCCTATACCCAATATAAACTGAAGAAAAACTCAACTCTTTTGCTCATACTTTATACTCGTAGTATAGAAATCCATTTTTCTACAAGAAGAACTTTCGTGCTTTACAAATTCTTTTCAGCATAATTTGCGATGTTTCCTGAAAATTCCCGATTCTGTGTAAATATCTCAATTATGGTATAAAAAAGGACATTAGTTCCAGAACCTGATTTTGCCTGAAATCGTTAGGTATGCCAACCGGTATCTAAACACGACTAATCTGTGGATTAACATTTCACGTATAAGGACTAAACACTTACAGTACACAAATTAATACATAAAAAATAATCCAAACAGAAAGTCAATTATTTATATATTTAAAGATTAGTTACATTGATTGTAATAATACATATGCATAGAAAATATTGCATCCCCTGCAGTCATACTGTAAATATTTTGTAGTCCTGTCAACTTTTACTTGTACTGATATTACAAGACTTCCTTATATACCAGTTTTTTAACCAGATTTGATCTTCTTGACCGATGGATCTTTTTTAGGATTCTTTCTAACTATAGATGTGGTTATTTACACATTATGTGGGTTGTGGGGGGAAGGCAATACTAAACTATTCGGAAGTTTGTGAAACTCATTGTGTTATACAGTTTTATAATCAAAGCTCAAAGCCAGTTGGCACTAGGTAGAGGGAGGGGCTATACTAGGTTTGTTGTGATCTAGCTTCTCCCCAGTATTAAGCGAATCCTTATCTCATGTGACTTCTGTAAATTTAAGTAATGAGCTTTTTATCAAATGTTTCGTTAATCCTCGATAATTATATTGAACAAGAAAACAATTTTTAATCTAGGAAAATACAAAGGCATTTTCCATGCTTTTGTTTAGCTAATAGTTACAATAAGCAACGCGCGAGGTAGCAAAACTAAATTTTTGTGACGTCAACAGGAAGTTTTTATTTTTTGGCAGACGTATTTCCCTCTCTGAGACAGACTTCAGATTTGACTTCCTTTGAATTCTTCCAATATTCCACTCTCGGTAAATATTCATCGGAGAATAAATACCTCTCACGAATATTACTTTTCTTCGGAAACTTAAAGATAAACTCGAAGAGTTAATAAACGTAACAAACAACGAATTTTGAAGAAAAGTTATTAAAAATGTATAGATATTTTCCAAAAAGCTATTATTATCTGCCACTAAAGGATAGGCATTCTCACTCTCTTCGGTTTCAACAAAAGCGAAGACGCATCATTCAATTAATATGAATAGATAATTTCTGACTCTAAAATAATATTATTTTAAAACCACGCTTCAAACTCTCTGTGCATCCGTGTTACCTTTCAAACAAATATACTTAAGAACTAATTTATCCATTTATTTTCCCATATTCAATTATCTCATCCCCAGATCTGTGCGTGGCACCAGCGGTATTTGAAAGTATATTAATATCAACCGTTGTTTTTATACCACTACATACCGAAACAATGACAAATGGAACGCGGGTATTAATTGCAGTTAATGAATAACTTAATTAAATACAAGAGAGTTCCACTTTTGCGATTCTTCAGAGTGAGATTGAAACCGAAAGCGCTCGGGAATTAATGCACGTGCAGGAAACGAATACATAGGAAAAGCAGCGTAGATTCAATAAGGACTTTTTAATGAACCGCTTAGAACAATTGGTATGTTAAAATCTCAACTGGAAAGATCATTATGAGATTTAAAACAATCCACGTGGTCGTTAAAGCCTTAGGAGTGTCGCTTCTAGAATCATTAAAAAATTCTTCTTTGAGGATAATGATATAAGAGTTTAACGGATGCAGAGTTTAAACTTTGTTTGGATTTGTCTTTTTTGTGGATTCGTATTTACCTTATTCCGTTTCTATTCGTTTTCCATTTGCTTTGTTTGGTATTCGTGAGGTAAAATGGCAGTTTGAATCCACCTCATTAACGTTCAAGGGAATTTAAAGTAAACTACTTAAGGCTGAACATCGAATAAACTCATTTAAGTCTTGAAAGTGGAAGTTATTGTGAAATGAGGTAAGCTTATGAATATTTTTAATTCGTTTGGACCGTTGTGCAATAGTTCGGAAATGAAGCCTTAATGCCAGATGTAGTTGCTCGAACAGATATCCATAGCAATGCAGTTTTTAATTTTTGCGATTTCAGTTTATCATTATGAGGTAAGTAATTTCTTTTCATTAGAATTTACTCGAAAAAAATTACGAAATTATATATATATATACATATGTATATATATAGACCATCACCACAAATCAAAAAGGAGAAACCAAATAAAAACAAAATGCAAATAATAACAAGAACAAAAATAAGAACAAAAAATGGAGCAAAGTAACAACAATAATATTGACCCTTTAGATGAACAGCGCTGAAAGCCGTAGAGAACAAATGAAGGGAAATAATGAGTAAAACTACCTGTGAGGATGTGCAAACGGCTGATGATTGACTTAACCACACGAGCAGATGTCCGCTGAAATCCGGTGACTGGTAGAAACTATTTTCCTGACTCAGCGAGAGTGAGTTAGAATTGAACTAGTAATTGAAGGCTTCCACGCGCAGGTGGAGCGAGCGCAGTTTTGAACTAGTAACTGAAGGCTTCAATAAAGGCTTGGTAGCATATTTGTTTGTTAAATGATGAGGTGTAGTTGAAGCACGGCAGTGCGGGAAATACATCCGTATTTCAAATTTTAGAATTGCGCGACAGCGCAGGTGACACGTCAGTGTTCTTAGCCAAAAGTGCTGATTATAGTTTCTCTTGAAGAATTGTGATACACCAGGAGTGGCAGAAGGTATTTTTAAAGCACGACAGTGCTGGAATTTCAGAGTTACGAATTGAGCGTTAACTCATGTGACACGTCAGTGTTATTGTTCACATGTCATCGTTATCAGTTTAGGGTGAACCATTATTTTTCTCTTTAAACAATTGGGATATATGCTAGGGGTAGTCAATCAGTAGCTGAAAAGGGTTTTTATTTTAATGGTCTTTTAGTTAATACCAGTTAGAAAGGAAAATATATTGGTGAATATGGCTTTTTTGGGAAAATATAAGAAATGCGATCTATTTACTTTAGCATTGGAGTTAGGGGAAACTCCTGATCCAAATATTAAAGTTATAGGACTGAAAGATCTCATAACAGGAAGTAAGTCATACGAAGTCGAATTCGTGATGGAGATGCTTGAAACGATAGTGAGTTCACGAAAGGAGATGGAAGAGAAGAAGAAGAGGGAAGAGAAGAAGGAGAGAGAAGAGAAGGAGAGAGAAGAGAAGAAGGAGAGAGAAGAGAAGGAGAGAGAAGAGAAGAAGGAGAGAGAAGAGAAGGAGAGAGAAGAGGAAAAGGAGAGAAAGAAACAACAAAGAGAATTTGAGCTAGAAAAGTTAAAGATAGAAGCAGGAATAAGGATAAGCAATGATTCCATAGAAGGAAGAAGTAGTCCTACCGATATACATGTCGACATGACGAAATACATGCCCAAATTCCAAATGAAAGAGGGTGATATCCTTTTATACCTCTCCCTGTTCGAAAGTCAAGCTAGGCGGAGGAAAATTGATGAAAGAAATTGGGTATCATGTCTTTTGACCCTAATGCCTTTGGAGATAATAGAATTGATTGCGAGGGTTTCGGAAGAGGGATTAGAAGATTATGAACACATTAAAGACCTCTTGTTAAAGAAGTTTAAGATGAATCCAGAGGGATTTCGCCAGAAGTTCATTCAACATCAAAAAAGTCCTGATAAAACTTGGCAAGATTTTACTCATGAAGTAACCAATTATTTTCAAGGATGGATCGAAGGACTTGGTATCTCCGATTTTGAGAGTCTGAAGGAATTGATGATAGCCGATCAAGTCAAGAAAAGAGTGCCACAGGAAGCCATGGACCATTTTATCGATGAATGGGGGAAAATATCAAAACCTTCATTGCTGGCTGAAAAGATAGACGAATACGAATGTGTTCGTAGAACATACAAGAGACAGCCAAGTACCACCATGAAGACAAATTCGGGATACAAGACCCAGTATGATGCAAGAGGTTACGGTGGATACCACATATCTCAGCAGGACACCAAACGAACCTATCACAGAACTCAACCAGAACCGGCGAAACATAATTCCAGGCTTGTTTGTTTCTCATGCGGAATGGAGGGACACATGAAGAGGTTCTGTCCAAAGTCGGATAAAGGAAGACCAGATCACGATAATAGAGGGTAACACTGTGGAGATCATAACTGATCACAATCCGCTAAAATATCTGGTCGAGACAACTCCTAAGAGCCCCAAGTTAACTAGGTGGGCACTTGCCCTTCAAAGGTGGAATTACAAGTTGACCCATCGCCCTGGGATTTATCATCAGGGAGCTGATGCTCTCTCCCGCTTGGAAAGAGAGGTCGATCAATAAAGGCTTGGTAGCATATTTGGATGAGATTGTTATTTTTTTTATAACTAAATATGGAGAGTTAAGATGTATATTAAATATAGTGTAAATAATGGTTAATTTTATATGTATGGTGTTAGTCGAATGTTATTTTTGCAATACTTTAGGTTAGGTTTTGTAGATTGGATCAATTTAGAATGAAAAGGTATTGGAGTTCGGGAGTATCAATATTTGATTGTTTGTGGTGTAAATAGATATAGCATTTGGATGTTAAGATCTAATATTAGCTTGAAAAGTTATTGCAAAGTATAAATGTTCTTATGCATAATTTTTTTTTGGATCCCTTGATTTCTCTTGGGTTGAGAGGGTAACCACTCCTGATCTGACCGGTTGCCACAAATGTTCGGACTATATTATTAGTAAAACAGATTTTTTTGGAAAAAAAATCTGTTTTCCTCTTGGCGGCGGCGTGTGGGGATGTGCAAACGGCTGATGATCGACTTAACCACACGTGCAGATGTCCGCTGAAATCCGGTGACTGGTAGAAACTATTTTCCTGACTCAGCGAGAGTGAGTTAGAATTGAACTAGTAATTGAAGGCTTCCACGCGCAGGTGGAGCGAGCGCAGTTTTGAACTAGTAACTGAAGGCTTCCACGCGCAGGTGGAGCGAGCGCAGTTTTTTAGAGAATTAATGCAAGTGGCAGCGTGTAGGCTGTTCCATCAATTTGAGATAACGGTTGCTGTACATAGTTTTGAGGTAGAGAAATAAATTGTGTTAGTCCTAATCTCCGTATCACTTCGTAACACCCTAGAGATCGGTCCAAGGTGTAAGTTCAGACGATCAGCTCGGATCTCCACACTACCTATCCCGACACTACCCTAAGAATAGAATAGATTTCCCCGAGAAACAAGATGAAATAAAATATGTAAATGTTAAGTGAGCCTTTGATTCCTAACCTTGGTAATAGGTATTATTTTTATGATTTATTTTTATAATTTTTTTTCTCTCTGGTAGTACTTTGAGTTTTCGGGGGGTAACTTATGTTGATATATATATATATATATATATATATATATATATATATATATATAATTCAAAATTACAAACCAAAACAAAGAGAAATCAAAAAATTTTAAAATCAAGAAATTTAAGAAAATTTTGAAAAAAATGATGAAGTGTTAGTGGATCAGGGCGTCATCAGGGAGGAGCCTCACTGGTCTGCATTTCTATTATTTTACGTTTTAATGTTTTGTATATTTTGTAATTTGATTGTTATTATATATATATATATATATATATATATATATATATATATATATATATATATATATATATATATATATATATATATATATATATATATATATATATATATTGTTGAGTAACGCCAGAGTGAGTCACACGGGAGGAAGCGAAAGGTAAACAGAAGAAACAAAAAAAACTCTCCCCGAGTGCCGAACCGAAACTTTTTTACCCGTTCCGGGGGTGTCAACGGGAAGAAAGACGCTACGTGTCAATTCTCACTGGGACGCTAAAGGATTCGGACGATGGGAGATCCGTACACCCACTACAAACTTAACTTTAAATCGCTGAATCAATCAAAATGTCTTGTTAAAGGACACAATTAAACCAGTTTTAAATTGTTATCTGAAGTTTGTATTCTTTTACGTCCAGTATTTCAATTCTTGCCTCTCCATATCGTCTATCTGGGAAATAGGGGTAAGTACCCAATGCAATTCCTAATCTATTCATTCGTATGCACATTCGATTGCATATATATATATACACATACAGGGTGTCCCAAAAAGGTTATTCCGCGATTTATCTTTTTACCATTTGGAGATAAGTAGGCAATGTAAATTGCAAAAGTGCACCAAATAAGGTAATTAAGATATGTGAATAAAATTATCACGTGATAACAATTTAAGCGGATACAGTTTTTAATTTGTATACCACCCCTCTAGATAAAAATCCGAGATAGCAAAAATGTTCCTTACCTGTATCCCTATCGTTAGTAAAAAACCATATTTCTGTAGGTTGAATAGTAACGGAGATACAAGAGTTTCTATTTTAAGGGGGCCATATCTAATCTAGAGCGGAAACTGACCCATGGCCAATGAAGAGCTAAGTTCTGCATTGCTGCAGATGGAAAAATTTCCTTTTCTTTTTATTTAAACCATTTATTCTGCAATATTTTTATTAAAGATTACATTGTCTACTATTATGCATTGCGATTTTCATCTGCAGTTGCAATACTACATTACTTTGCACAATGTTGCACTTTATGACCGAAAAAAATGCTTTTTAGCATTGTGTATGCGGTCCCTAATCTGACTGCTTGAACAGCTGTGCACAAGCGGTATAAGTCAACTTTTTTGCGTCCTTATGCCTCCGTTACTGTTCAACCTACAGAAATGCAGTTTTCTGCTAACGATAGGTATGTAGGTAAAGAACATTTCTGCTATCTCGGATTTTTATCTAGAGGGATGGTATACAAATTAAAAACTGTATCCGCTTAAATTGTTATCACGTGATAATTTTATTCATATATCTTAATTACTTACCTTATTTGGTGCACTTTTGCAATTTACATTGCCTACCTATCTCCAAATGGTAAAAAGATAAATGGTAAAAAGATAAAAAAAAGATAAAGATAAAATAAACAACCTTTTTGGGACACCCTGTATATATATATTTGGTGAATTTTTTGTTATGAACATTTTCTTGGTACAAGTAATAAATTATATATCAATTACAAGATTTATGCAATAATTGCAAATGCCTTTGAGAAAAATGAATATAATGATAACTTACTCGAAAAAATAAGCAGCCAAAGAGAAATTAAGGTCGGACTATCTCGATTATAAATTTAGATTGAACCAATTTTCTACCATTTTAAACAGGCTCAATAAATGAGGATGTAAATTTTCAGTTGCACATTACCATAGTAGACATGGTCAGCTTAAAATGTATTTGTGCAGATTATAAGGCTTGTATCAAGTGGAAAGCAGTGCTTAATTCATAAATCATTTACAAAATTTTCTTTAGAAAGATGACTCTTCGGAAGCTCTTGAGACCTATCGCTATTTTGTCCATCCAAACATCAAGCACCCAACCCCCATTTACAACAATGGAAGCTTACTTGTTTTTTTCAGTTACTTTCGAACATGTCCTTTTTTATATTATTGCTTATAACTTCTCTTGTTTTCTAATTGAACATTAATTCTCATTTTGGTTTGTGATACTGTAGCAGACGTTGCGAAACACACGTGAAAGAATAGAGAACTAGATAGGTTATGATACATCAATTTAAATAAAGTAATAATGTTCTTTCCAAAAATATTTTGCGACGTTTTCAATATCGAAATTTAACAACCGGTGAGTATTAATAATTTTTTATATAAACTTTATCACAAATCACTACACCTAATTCTTAAAAGTATATCGTCTTCGCCTTTATTAGTTTTCTATATGCGCATCACGAGAACATACGGCAAAAAGAACACGAATGCTTGACAGGTATGAGTCGCTAGATAATTTACGTCTCACTTGAACAACACAACGTGTTACTGGAGACGGACCGAGAACAATCATGTTAGAAAAGATCTGAGGACAACACACCTCGTAATTTTGTACCTCGGTCACATGAAAAAGTTTGCACCTGAAATGGCACTCCACTCTCCAAACTTAACACCACGCTTGAGTTAGGATATTTGAGGTCACGACTGATTTAATGCGCACCATCCCCCACGTACACGACAGTTTCTCATTGGACCGAGTTTCGAACTCGCAACCCTCCGGTCTCTAATCCGCGACTCTGCCAACTGGGCTTCTGCGGCCCTAAAATGTGAGTAGGACACGTTCTTGATTACATATTCCTATATTTAACTTCCTATGAAAATGTTCATTCAATATAAATAAAAAAAGTTTTACTATATCCTCTAAATTAAACACCTCTAAAAAGATACTTTCTTTCATGTTTTACAGGCTTTTTTTAGTGATTTTGGATTTTTGAAATTTTTATTTTGATGTTTTGATGAGTTAGAATAAATTTAAAAAGATATACAACAAATGAAGCTCAAAATGGCTACATTTTAATTCTAGATTTTGAATATACGTGTATAATTATCTAGTACTACATAATTCGAAAATGCCTCCCCTATACCTCTTAATTATTTTAGACCTATACGATAAGAGAGGTGAAGGCCCTATATTCAAGAGATGTGCACTTTTATTTTTACTCTTCACATTATAACAAAGTCAAGTATCGTCTCTTTTAATTAAAATAGAGAAAAATTCAAATAACTGAACTTTTAAAATACTTTACGTGCATTGACGTTCATATATTGAAATTCTTTGATATTGCCAAAATAATCTCCTAACCTTGAATGAATACTATTTTAAAACCAATCAAATATTATCCTTATAATTTCAACGAAAACTTACTATTTACTATTCAGGTTTCACCTGGATATTGAGAGTGTAACAATTAAATATAGCATAACACATTCACTTTTCGGATTGCACTGAATTGAATGTAGTGATTTATTATGCCGCTTTACTGATGATAGCTATTGTGTAATAGAAAATGAATATTGAACAACAAATCTAAGCAAGCATATCTGACCTAATTAATTTACAACTGTAAGATAGAAAAAAAGAAGTTTCAAGCACGCAAGCTTCTTACGTTGCAAATTAATCTACAACATAAGAAGTTTGCAAGCAAAATTCAGAACTAATTGGTTGTTTGCAATTCAGGGAAATATTCATGTAATTTCGAAATGTCAAAACATTTTACGTGCCCTTACTTTTACATAACACTGTTATTTGATATTGATACATATAATCCCCTACCTTCGAATGGGTTATATTTAAAAAACACTGGAACTTGATCTTTATTGTCTGAAAGAAAAATTGTTCTACTTTTTATTCGGATTTCATCTGTATATATGGAGGATAGCGATTAGAAATATGTCGCATTCACTTTACGGATTGTACTGAATTGGATATAATGATTCATTACACCTCTTTATTGGTGTAATTAGTTCTTCCGGAATATAAAACGATCATTGAAGGAGAAATTAAACCAATTCAAAACAAACTCCTCTGAATTCCTAAACTGCAGCTGCAAAAATAGAAAAGTCCTTACACGCGAAACAGCTTTGTATACACTTTCATTGGTGACAAGCATTCAATCCTTCCTGTAAATTCAGTACTAATTGGCTGTTTCATTTGAAGAGAAGCAACAGTCTCGACTGAAATGGAGGATTATAACTTTCTTCAAAGGCAGATTCATTATTCATACTAGGCGTGCTTACGAATTTGAGAAGCTTCATTTTAGATTGGTTTAGAATGAATAAGTGATAGGGTATATGATTTGTTATACGTTCGCTGTTTTAAATTACTTAAAGTTTTATCCTCAACTGCACGAGTTGCAGAAAGTGTTGTGCTGTTCTTGCAGAAAAGTAGAAGATAAATTTTGACGTAGAAGCTGGGAATAAAATCGACGATTGATCTCTCGCTTCTGAGAATTAATTATGCAACGCAGAAAGAATTCGAGGGGCTCTGAATTAATCAATTAATCACATAACTGTGGATGAATTTTACCTAAAGACGAGGAGAATGTCGCTGATAAGTTATGGATGAGAATCAACAATTGGAAGGACAATTAAGACCAGCAGTCGCATCGAGAATTACATTTGAATCCTATTCTCGTTATTAAGGGATGAGAACGGTCAATGACGATACCGTTGGTTGAAACACTAACGAGTTTACATTATGGAACAGCGGTAATACACATTACGCAATGCTTTGGTTGGTGTGGAATCTGACTGGGATTCGTTGGTATTTAACATGGGATTTCCTAATGAAGGTTCGCTGTACACCAGCTGGGATTGGGTTTAATCTTTATTTAAGTGCTCTAACGTGTTAACGGCTTAAAATATGCAAGTTTATTTTATATGTTTGTGTAGTTTAAAAGTCATTAGAAGTAGTGTGTTATAATTTTGAAACTAGATGTTAACAGACTATGGGGAATTAAATTGTTGCAAAATATGGTCAATTGTTTCATGATTGCTAAATTTACACTATCCGAAATGCAATTTGATTTAAATTTTAATCAATGCGGTTTTAGTCAACTGGTTTTAGAAGGACAGAGGTACAGAAAATAATGGCATTATTGTGAATAGATCTATTCAATAAAAGGTATCCAAAATTATTTTACCATAGTAGGATGGCGGCTCTCATAGTATCATGGAAGTCAAATATTATTGAAATGTTTCAAAGATTGAAATAAATGTTTATATTAGTTTTATTTATCAATTCAATGAGACATTTAGATCTATACAATTCTATACAATCTATTCGTTTCTAACAAAGGCAACTAATAATTCATTCCCATATGATATGATATTTATTTTAATTTGAAACACAATAGGTGCTCTCAGATCATCCAACAAAGGAACGACATTCTTAATATTCCAGCCCTTTTCTAACGCATATGCTTTTGAGATACGTGCACATTTTTATAAGCATAAAATACTAGATACCTTTCTAGAAAGAAAAAAAAGTTTATATTTAAGTATTGTTCTGCTAAAGAAGATTGTTATTTTGAAACTTGTTATCTTTTTATATCCTTGTTACATACATATATTAGCTATGACGAATGAATTGATATTTATTTTTTTTACTTGAAATTCCCCTTTTCTAATGTTTTTCTAATTACCTAAACAAGCGTTATTAAATTTTCTTGTGTTTTTGTGCATTATTTATGTGCCAGATTATTTATGTAATAGGATGTCTTGAGAACGCCTGGTAAAGTGAATAAGATTAGTCTTGCAAACTATAACATAAGTAATAATTTTTTGTTGTTTAGAATGTTAAATTGCGGCCATGAGATATCCAGTCTTGTAGTTTAACTCCAGGGTGCATTTTGTTTTGCTTTGCTGTTGTGCATTAAATTGCTAACATTTAATTTTTTTAAAGTGAAAGTTGATTTACTCAACGATAATTTTATTGATCTTAGAATTAGTTTACAAACTCGACGTGACAATGTGTTTTGGACAAATATTTACTTTTCCTATATCAACATAGATTTGACCAAGATAAAACACAACCAGAATATATCATCGTTTTACTATCAAAACCTGCTAAGTCTTGAAATCAAAAAGTTTCAGGAACGATAAAAAACTTGATACCAAATTGTAGATCAGTTATGAGATACGACTTTAAAAATTAGACGAAAGAGCTTTAAGACTGATGTAGACTTAGGAGCTTTTGAAATAAGTTTAGCAAGCATATTTGTAACCAAGTAATGTTAAAACTCCATGTATCGAAAAATTGGACTTACGAGGTTTGATAGTAAAACGGCGATAATTAAATTTCTGTTGCATTGATTTATCAATCTGAATTGATGCGTTTGTGATTTATAAGGAAACAAAACTAACTATCTGTGCGTAAAAAATCCAAACTAAATAGCTTCATCTTTTATTTATCCTCAAGCAGAGAATCCATAACGCAATCTGACATCAAAGTAAACAATTACCTTTCATAAAAATCTCAGCAACATTTGTCATACGAAAACAATAAACGGAGTCGAACAAATAAATACCTATCACTCTCCCTTAGAGGTACTTTTCAGAACAGCGAAGGAAATTACAATTCTCAATTATTCAAACTCAGGCACTTTGAAGCCGAATGAAATTCGAGTAACACCACTCCTCCAGGCCATATTGCCGTCGGATGCTCCAGCAAGTCTTTCAATTGAATAGTTGCAGCGACTGATGATCACATAGGATGGGAAGCTGATGATTTATGAAGTAGACGGAATTCCGCCTCTCTGTCAGACTACGGATACAGTTCTTTCCAGTGGAAACTTCGGGTCCGATCGATATTCATCATCAGGACAATGATTCGCCATCGAATAATCCTGGTATCGGATTTCATCCGTGGAGACATTAAGGGATTCAAAACGAATGGCACAGAATAAGTATGTTTACTGAAAAGATGGATAGGGAAAATCGGCATATCACAACAAGAAGAAACTCTTAAGATGATGAATCGGGCTGGGTTTTTTTTGGTTTCAGCTCTTTTAGTATAGGTGCTTAGAGAAAAATGAATTGATGGATATGAACTTTATGAATGGCTGTACTAAGATACATGGCACATATTCTATCTTGTCTTATTTTGATACAAAAGATAATATCAGAGTACATAAGTGAAACATACTAAGTCAAATTTTTCAAGATATGGGTCTTTATATCTTTTATAGACATGGATGTGATGATCTTTAAACTGGTGAATACTAAGTCATTATTTCTTTTCATGAAGGTTAGATTTCTTCTTGAGAAACACGGTTAGAGTTTAGTTCAGAGAGTAGAATTTTCCATTCTCTCCCGTCATCTGACCATGGTTCAAAATTGCGAGGTTCTTTCCCTTCGGGATTGACAAGGACTGTCGACAATAACCTGTTGTGTTGCTCCAGAGCGACGTTAATTAACTACATACCCTTCGTTTTTTCAGAACTATGTTTTTCGAATAAGAATGTTTCGCTTACAAGAGGACGATATACGAGCTACCAAAAGTCCTAGGAAAGGAGAAAATCTTTTTCTGAAGTTCAAATAATAGATTTACATTATTATTCGAACATACAATAAAATTTTACGATGATGAATTGTGCTTGTTATTTTTCTTGATCTACGAAAAAATGAATTGATGGATATGACCATTTTGAATGGCTATACTATGATACATGATATATATTCTGTCTTGTCTTATTGTGGTACAGAATATTATATCGTCAGTTTGCAAGTGAAATGGACCATGTCAAAAATTTCAAGATTTGAGTTTTTGAATTCTGTAGACATGGATGTGGTGATGTTTTGACTAGTGAAGTCTACTAAGTAATTTTTTGTATGAAGGCTGGATTTTTTCTTGAGAAATACATTAAGTGAGTAGAATTTTTCCCCTTAGTTTTCTCAGAATTATGTTTTTTGACTTGGTGTGTTTCACTTGTAAGTGGACGATATACGAACTACCATAAATCGTAGAAAAAGAGAAAAATTCTGTTTTGAATTTCAAATAATATATTTATATTAGTACTCAGTATTCGGTATACAAGAATAAACTTTAAGATGATGAATCGTTCATGTTCTTTTCCTTTATTTTTCGATAAAATGAATCGATGGATATGAATATTTTGAAAGGTTTAAGTTCAATATATATTGTGTGACATTACTTGTCATATTTTGATATAGAAAATTATATACAAACTTCCTTAAGTACAAATAAAGGGGGAAGTTCTATTTGGAAGTTTACATAGCATATCTTAAGTATTCGGTATATCGCAGCAAGAAATATTTGCGATGACAAATTTTGCCTGGTTTCTTATTATTTGTCTTCTGCTCTGAATGAATTGATGAGTATGAGCTTTTTGAATGACTAGAAAACGATGTGTGGGTAGATGACTAGAAACACTTTTGATCCAAACCCGACTAAATGTGTCTTGTGGGAAAATAGCCAACCCTACTATCTTTTGTGTTAGAAGTCCCTCCGGTTTCACGGATAGAGATTGTGTGCTTTTCAATGCCCGCTGTCATTGATGAATTTGTTTAAGATATATCAAGAAAATGCTACTTTCTTACTACAAAAAACTCTGAGAAATGGTTAAGAATCTATAAATTTTATCAAAGTTGCCATTGTGCTATATGTCTAACCCTCCAAGGGTTTCCACGAGATATCTCGCCCAAGATCTGGTCAATTTTACTAAGGATGAGCTATCTCTTCGAGTCAAAACTGCCCTATTATTTCAAGGGAATAAAGATTCAAGTGGTAAAAAGCAAATTGTCCCTTGCCCAGAACTGGTGACAGTTTAGAACAGGATTTGCACTAGACGCTGGCCACTACAGGGCTGTTTTCGACAAGAAAATAAACCACCAGGAGGGTTAACAATGAAAATTAAATATGAACTTATGTCTCCCGTTTAATATAAATAAACAAGTGTACGTTATATTTAATTGCATATAAATTATTACTAGTGATCGAGAACTTTTAACTTTAACAAAGTGACTGTTTTGTCTGTATTGAAGATATAACCTTAATCGCGACGAGATATGACACCAAAAAGTAAACTCAGCTGTAAAATAGTAACAATTTTATACGACACAACTTTTATAAGCGACAGATGGATATAAAGAAATAAATAGGAAATTTCACGCTAGTCTTGCAAGTAGTGAACGCGCTATGATTCGCACCATGGTTGAACGTGCTTTGATTGTGAATCTGTATTAACAAGACCACGGTAATGCTCCTACTATGCGCCGGGAATTCAAACAATGCCTATCGATTGAAAAAGCGGCCACTGATGTCTACAGTCCTTAAAAGAAGGATAGTGCGATTTGAGGGAACCGGATGTCTTAGGGTGATACAGGAATGAGGATTTAAGACGATGCATTACTTCCGAGGAAGAATGGAGTGATCAGTGGATAAATAATCTCGCAAGTTCTTGTAATTAATCGTGCTTTTTTAAAAGTGAAATAGAAAGGACTTTTGTTCACTTAGATTTGGCAGGATAGTGAATCAATATTACCTCTGCCCTCTACATTAACGATGAAATATCTATATATGTTTCACTAACGTACGCAGCACCGAAATTGACATTGTATATTGGAGAATGACAGATAATGAATATAAACAAAGTAAAATTCACCTCCACGAGATACATGCGCTAATTTTGCTACTATGTTTAAGTATGCGTGATTTCAACAAAGGGGGGCATTGTATTGATAACACTACATTGAAGGGCTTATAATTCTTAGGCAGTCTGATTACCGAAGGCAACGAAAATTTTGGAAGGTATAAATAAACTCAGAAAATAATATATGATCGAACACAAAAATGTGTTTAATTGTAAAAATGCCAAATCGCCTTTGAACAAGTGTATGCGACATAATTGAAGTGGACTTCAGAAGCTCGTTATGGTAACATGACTAATGCATGTACTTTTTACCATGCACTGTATTAAAAATAAAAATTATCACCAGTATTAAAATCAAGTTAAACAGCTTACCAAGCAAAACAACTTAAGGGAAAAAACAGTGTTCATTTAACTCTAATCTTTACAGAAATACAAGTGAAGGCACAGTGTTTCTTGGAACTGCAATCTATATCATTGATTTTCAAGTTCCTGTAGTAATGATCGATGTCAGTATTTCAAAAGAAAACTTATCCCCATGTGTAAGGTAGTGTTATTAGTTTCTCTTCTGTTGTGTTGGTACTTTAACCCTCATACTGGCTTATCTTCACGTCTAAAACTGCCCTTTATGTAAAAATTAATGACATACAATCAGTAACAGTTCAGCACATTCAACTTCAGCATCAAAGTTGACGCTAACCTGAATTGAAATAATTCTTTTCGTACACTGACAACTTATTCGACATATGTAGATAAAATGAATTAAAGTATTTGTGTATAGGCGTACACGAACCCCCATATACATCGATAACAGTAAATATACCCATCGTATCCAAAATCAACCCTCCAAGTGGTTTTGACGAGATATCTCGTCGAGATAAAACTGCCCTGTTACTTCAAAGGAATGAAGTTCCAAGTGGGAAAAACTAAGTATGCCTTGGCCAGAACTGGTAACAATTTGTAACAAGTCTTGCATCATAGGCTAGTCACCACAGGGCAGTTTCTGAAGCGAATCCCATCTGGTGGGTTAAGTATCAGATCCGAAAATACTACTCTCGTTAAACGATGAATACAAGTATAAAAATATGTTGAAATTCCTCTGTTTGGTCAAGCACGCGCAAACGCATTTCAAAGTAAGAATTCGGGGATAAAATGATTGAGAAATATAATCTATATTACATATTTCACTTACGTACGTAGCACAAAAATAGACGTTTTTTGTTATCTGGGAAAAGTCAGCAAAGGATATAAACACGATAAAATCGAGCACTGTGAGATTTATTTGCCTAATTTTATCTTATACTAGTAATCGAGTACAAATATGTTTGATTGAAGCTATGTGGTTACAAAATGTTGCTAAATTTACTCAAATGAGATCGCAGCTATAATGAAACACTTCAGCAGTCTGATAAAACCAAACGGTTTGAAGGCAATGAGAAATTAGGCAAATAAAAACCATCGAAGAGACGAAAGTCAGCAGACGTAAAAATAGGCCAGGACGCCAAAAATACCAATATGCCTATGAACTAGTCAAAGGCCGACTATGTGAACACGCTAATGTGTGCACTTTTTGCCTTGCAGTAATTTGAAATATAAATGAAAAGTAATGAGAATCAATTGCTCTTTTACATTTTTGATGAATTTTATTTTGTTCGAGGTGCGAAATGGGCATATCTATGCTTATATACATTAGAAATGGATTTAGGTATCAGATGTAAGGATCGTTGTGTCGTCAATAGACAACCGATTTAAAAACTTCAAAACAGCCGGTCTAAAAAGCGTCGTACCATTAGATGGACATCAAATTTGACGCATGAAACCACTTGATTATCATTTAAGTAATGGTAATTAATTAGCGTTACACCGGAGCAACACTACGGGCTATTTACGGCGGTCAGGGATCTACCCCAAGGGAAAGATCCAAGGACAACACCACTTAATTTTGAAACGCGAGCAGATGAAGATGTCAAAACCTGAGCTGGAACTCTACTCTCCAAATTTCCACACCACGCCAACGTTAGGACATTTGAATCCACAACAGATTCAACGTGCCCCAGCTCCCGTGTGTATGACGGTCTTTGGTTGAACCTAGTTTCGAACTCTCAAATCTCCGATTGCTAATCCGCTACTCTTCCAACCGGGCTACCGGGGTCCCAATTATTATTTATTTTGGACTTTTAGAAAAATCTGTCAAATTGTATTTATATTACTCTATGTCAATTTAACATTCATATGGGCCAATCCACAGAATATTAAATGGTATATATAGCAGCATTTTCTGAAATTTCAATTTCATTTCAAATGGTTTTATTTTTCCCGGACTAAAAACTCAATCGAATTAGAAATACTTCGACAGGAAAAATTCCTCTCCATCACCCAATCCCTCCAATCAAGTAACAAAGATTTTAACACGAATTTAATTTCCTCCTACGTGGCATTTTACCTTTTAAAGCAATATTAGTTGTCCGAAGGAACATGCTTGGAATGTTCGCTCGGATCTTAAGCCGAAATCAAAGGGGCAAAATTGAATTTGTTCCTACTTCATCGTAGCGTTTTTCTGACAGTGATAAATCGAGTTAGTTATTTGGCCGAAGTCCGCCGCAAAACTTTTAGTACCAAAGAGGGGCATTCCATAAGAAGGAAGTAATTTATTTTATAAATGTGTGTATATTAAAGCTTGTAAGAAAACATCGAAAGCAAAAAAAATCGTTGCTGAATAGAAAAATCGCTTCTGTTCTTAGAAAAATAAATTGCTATACGTATAGGGCCTCCAATATTAATTTAGTTTGAGGGAGATTTAAGGAAATTATGTCTTTCTTTTGGAATGGTAATATTACGAATATTCTTTATATATATTTAGAAGAGGAGTTTTTTAAGAGAATATAATTTGCTTACTGCGTTGTACATTATCTCTCTAAGACAGAACCATAAGAGACTGCATCTTTAAGAATAAAATTAAAAGTAAACTTCTTGAAAATTGTTTAGAACACGCGTATTTGCTAATGTCATGTTTCCACCAGGACATTACTGATTAAGCTATCCGATTTTATTTATATAAAGAAAGCGATTAGGATATATAGAGAACTATCATAGAAGAATGATCACTGAAATTTTTGTAAGAGTTCTAATTTGACAACAATGAGTATAAGTGGATGAAAGTAAGTTCTTATCGAGCAATCATTGGCAAGAATCATTAATACTGTCAGTTGGATGCACTTGGAGTTAGGACACTGAATATATCTTTGATGGGAGGGAATAACAGTACGTCAAAAAATGACATTTTTTAGAACAAAAACTCATTTAATATTCAATATTGTGAATGAATAAAATTTATAAAATCAGTTCTGCACCTTCTATCTGACAACTTTAAAGGGGAAATAGGAGAAATTTTGGATGTGGCCCTGACAAAATTAAGTTACTTGTACTGTTCATACCAAGAAAATTGTGCACATCACAACTGACTTGTACTGCTATTCCCGCCCATCAAAGATATTTCATTAGTATTAATTACATAATGTTTTATCAATTCGATTTTTATATATCTGTTTCGATTTGCAAGTTCATTTCCTGGATAAAGCACTTTCTTTTAAAGTTTTGATATTTACATGTATTTTATTGTTTTATCTTGCACATGGCATAGCTTGAACTTTATTTTTTGGCGGGGAGCGCTTGCGTAACAAAGCCCCAATCACCAACCATTGACAAATTATTAAGACTTATCAAACAGATTAAATATATTTTTTGTTTTTGATAAATTTCATTTTCTATACTTGTGTCACTGTTAAATGAAATCGCAATTTCCTTTTAATGATAGATTAAGATACTCTTTATCAGAAGGTACTTTTGACTGAAGGTACTTTATCTCACATTTTATTCTAATTAAAATTTCAGAACAATTGATAATCTTATGGTTGGTTGTTTTTTATAGGGTGTAAGAGTCATACTTGCCCAACCCCCGCCAAACGAAAGATAGATAATATCAAGTAATAGACATACACAAGGAAAGTTTTACTGACACAGAAAATAGAAATGAATCCAGGATAAGTTACTGGAATCGGACCTGCGCCACCTACAACTTGCAGCGAATCCAATTAACCACGATTATCGTATAGAATTGCTATTTAAAGGTTGGTAGTTGAATTAACGTCGCACTAAATCAACACAACGGGCTATTGGAGACGATCCAGGATGATTCCCGAGGGGAAAGATTCCAGGGCACCTCTTAATTTTGAACCACGTTCAGATGACGAGTAAGCCCCTGTGCTGGCACCCCACTCTCCAAACTTACACGCCACGCCAACGTGAGGATATTTGAAGCCACAACAGATTTAATGTGCACCAGCCCCCGCTTACACGACGGTCTTTGGTTGGATTGAATTTTGCAGTAGCAACTCTCAGGTTGCCAAGCCGTTACTCTTAAAACCGGGCTACCACAACCCCTGCTATTTACATAATTTCATCTATTGTTTGGTCTTAAATTGCTACTTGTACATTCAAGTTATTTTTACTTTTACATGAGTTACTTTTACATGAATATAATAGCCTCATTCAGTTCGGTATTTAAGGTAAAGCTGTTAAACCTTTGCATAATTTACAACATCGTTATTTTGTTAAAATAATAGCTAGCTACAGATAAAATTGACTAAAGCGTGGAGCTTCAGTTTTTTACTCCAAACCCAAACGGGTCTTTGTCCAACTAGTTAATAGTTCATGTCCAGTAATTTTATTTCCTGTGTTGTTAAATTAATGGTCGACTTCAACAGGATGTTCAGGTAATTACTCTTTAATGAATGTAAAAACTGGCATTCATTTCGGTATTTAAGACAGCTCTATTAAAATTCGCATAATTTACACCATCGTTATGCTATGAGGATAGCTAGTTACAAATAAACTTGTATACTTGTATTGCTAAGCTTCAGGTTTTCACTCCAAACCGAAATCGATCGTTGCCATCGTAGCTATTAGTTGACACCCAGTAATTTCATTTCCTGAGTTATTAAGTCAATTTTTGATATGGCCTGTCATTTACTTCTAAAAGCACTCTTTAGGATCGAGAGAAGATCAATCACTCTCTGTGACAAATTACGATATTCTTCTACTTAGTCGTTTATTTTTTCAGAGCATGGTACCAAATAATGTACACTTAATCCTTTCAGATCGTGGAAACCATACGGACGGTAAAGACATGGAAGATAAAAGGGGTGTGTCGGAAAACATATAGTTAGTTGCTTTTAGAAGTTGACATATGGAGGATTGGAAAAGACGTTGCCTCAATTTATATCTGTTTTGTTCATTTAGTACATTCTTTTTATGATGGCAGGGCCTCTATTTAACAAAGAATCATCCTCTATCAAAGTGCTGGAAGAGAACGATCCCGACAAAGAAGTTCAGGAAATTAATAAAAATATGTTAAACTACTGTTTTCATGAACTTATTTAAACACCTTAGTCCTATGGCATCAAACAGTTGATGCAAGCCCAAATGGAACTAAAATTTTATAATGCACAAATTGCTTACTTACGCATGTCTATCCATAACTCTAAGACAATACTATGCATGATTTATGTAAAAAAGTCTTAATTTCGTCTGGATAATTTGAAACCAATTTCTTTCAATTTTTTGTAAAACAAAATAAACTACATAAAAACGTGCCTATCATTTGGTTATGGTGCCACTAGCATACGGGTTATTTGGTATTTTGCACAAGAAAATTACAGTTTAAGCGTTGTACAGACGTCCAAATGATTGATAACAACTTGTCTTTATTCGCATAAGAAACAAAAGGGAGTCTGTTGAGCCAAATTTAAAAATATAGGTTGACAAAAGTCTTAAATGGACAGCTACCGCATATCTTGGAATGTACCTATTAGACGGATGTGTTTTATGGCACAAGGACCTATTTGGTCAAGCAAAACCAAACGTAAGACGCGCAGCTTTAATAATAAACATTCACACACAAGGAAATATTTACTGACACAGAAGAGAGAAAAATAATCAGGGTAAGTTACTGGAGTCGAATCTGTGCAACCTACAGCTCACATGTTTCTAACACAGTGGATGAACCGGTTTCTAACACAGTGAGAGACACGGCAACTCTTGGAGGGTGCTGGAAGAGATTTCATTTGGGGGGGGGGGGGTCAAAGAGTGGCATCCATCTCTTACAATTTGCGACTAATTAAAGTCTAGATTTCGATCTTAAGTTAAAACTGGTTAGCAAGTAATTTTGCATAATGAAAGTGTCTAGAAGGCTTTTGGAGGACAGAAGTTATCTTTCTTGCCCCGGATACAATTGGCTAGAATGCCTTTGAAAGTTTTAGCATGCTCTTGTGAAACAGTGCAACTTTTGTCTACCAAAAAGTACTTCATAGTAAAGTTGGGTTACACTGTTATATATACTATTGTATCGTAAATTAATTTTTGTAGTGGTAGTTAAGTTCACCACAATACTCCCTCTCCAGAATTTAACGGTAGCCGAATTCGATAGACGTCACCACTAGTTGAGTGATTGCCATTTGTGTGGGACCGTGAGAGCTGTTTTAAGATCACGGGTGTACTTTCGCATGAATGGTCAAGCTCCTGTGTTACCTTTAGCAGCCGAGTGTGAGTCACCTTGTGAAGAGAACGCTGAGCAGCAACGAATGGAGTGAAGCCGTGATAGGAAATTGAGAAGTGTCTGCTATCACAAAGCCTCAGAGGATTGTTGAACGTGATTAGCATCGCATTGGCAATCAACAACTCATCGTGGATCATCCATCGAAGTTTATAAAGTTTGCGTGTTCAAATCACGTCTGTCTGTTACCAACTTGGTGAGCTCGTGTGAAACAGTGTAACTTTTGTCTATCAAAAAGTACTCCATGATGGAGATGGATTACATTGATATATATACTATTGTATAATAAGTTAATTTTTGTAGGGGTAGTTAAGTTCGCCACAAGGTAACCCTTTCAACCAGATATGTCACTCTTATTCGACAGTCCAAGATGCCAATGCCATTCCCTGTCTTCTTATTTGTCAGGGATTGAGGGCAAACTTCAAATCATAGAGGACACAATCTTTTAATAATCTGATACCACAATGGGAGAGGATCTATTTCAAGGCAACCCGATCAACCAGGCATCTCATTGTTTTTCATAGCTGATGATAATTATTTTTATAATTTAGCAATCAAATGGAATATATATAGTTCAGACTTCCAAAAATATTCCGACGGATTATTTGAAATTAGATTGAAAGATTTTTGCATCCAATACATTTAAATAACATTTTACATTAATAATTTATGAATATAAGAGGCTTCATAAAGAAAATGAGTAGAAATAATCTAAAAGAACACTGCAAAAGCAATTTTTTCTTCAGTAAAAGGATCGATATTATGGATTTCGCATTAATTTGACACACTAAAGATTTAATGTTACTTAACGCCATTTATATTATTCATTACTCGTTAATATCAGAGTTTATCCATTAGGCAAGTAAATTCGGAATGTAGTATTGATTTATGAACAGCTAAAATTATGTCTTTTTAGTAAGTATCGCGAATGGAAAACTCTGCTGGAACTACTATTAATAAAAATGGTAATATTTTCCCAATATTTATTAGCAATTGATCTCTTAATAAACAAACGTTATGAAGAAATAAAAATAAGAATCAGATTGGCCCACATATGATGCGTTTATGATGTAAACGCATTTTTGGATTTTCAGATATTTTATTTTAAGTAACATTGAAAGGCTTGATTAAGAAGCATAAAAATAGAAAATTTTGAAATATAAAGCCTTTGATAAAGGAGAAATTTTACTTTTAAAGAATGTGCACATTTTTCAATATAATGAAATATCGAAATTATTTTTCAACATTCATAAATGTTACATTGAATACAGAGGAAGTTCAGGTAGAATAAGCTTTCGTCTCTCAGATTTCAAACTATTTTATGAGGGAGAGATGGCAAGAAAATTGGCTCTTCTGAATTTAAGAAGCAAAACAACCATAAATTACACTGCTGGCCACCGTAAATGCAACACCCTGAAGGAAGCATGCAAATAATATGAAATTTACAACATGCATTAGCGGAGGTGAGATATGCAAATGATTAGAATTTCAGCGCAGACGCACATCACGCGCGCCTGTGGCGCCACTTCAAAGCGCTATTTAAGTCTTGGAGATTTCGACGATTTCAAGTACGGCAATTGTGTTTTTCTTGTGGTTTTTTCAAAACGATCAATTATGCCTCGTAGAAAACAGCGATCATCTTTTGATCAAGTATCCGAGTTCGACAGAGGAAGGATAGTGGCCTACCGAGATTGTGGATTATCTTTCAGGGAAATCGGTAGTCGTGTTGGACGAAACCAAACAACTGTAATGCGGATATGTGATCGTTGGAAACAGGAGGGTATGACGGACCGACGTGTTCGATCGCATCCACCTCAGTGCACCACTTCACGTGATGACAGGCATATTGTGCGTATGGCAGTGACGGATCGCTCAGCCACATCACGAACCATAGCACAGCACATTCAGTCTGTACCGCATCATCCAGTGTCTGCGCGTACCATTCGACGCCGTTTACAGCAGAGTGGTCTGTCCGCAAGACGTCCATTGCTTCGTCTACCCTTGACGCAGAACCACAGACGTTTCCGCCGCCAATGGTGCGATGAAAGAAGGATATGGACGGCAGAATGGAATGAAATTGTCTTTACTGACGAGTCACGCTTCTGTCTGCAACACCACGATGGTCGGATTCGAGTCTGGAGACACCGTGGAGAGAGGATGCTGAACAGCTGCGTTATGCACCGCCACACTGGTCCTGCACCGGGTATTATGGTATGGGGCGGTATTGGATATCATTCTCGCACTCCTCTAGTACGCATTGCCGGTACTTTAAACAGCCAGCGCTACATCTCCGAGGTGTTGGAGCCGGTTGTCCTTCCTTACCTTCAGGGCTTGCCCACAGCCATATTTCAACAGGATAATGCGCGACCACACGTGGCACGCATTGTCCAAGGGTTCTTCGTCAATCGCCAGATTGAATTGCTTCCCTGGCCAGCTCGCTCTCCGGATCTTTCGCCGATAGAAAACATGTGGTCCATGGTTGCTCAACGATTGACCCAGAATACATCCCCAGCTGCCACACCAGATCAACTTTGGCAACGTGTGGAAGCTGCTTGGTCTGCTTTACCCCCAGAACACATCCAAAGTCTCTTTGAATCAATGCCGAGGCGTGTGGCAGCGGTGATCTCCAACAATGGCGGCTACTCTGGCTACTGATTTTGGCAGGAACCACACTTCACAGAAGTCTATAAATTTAATCATTTGATACTTGGTCAACATGTTATCTACAAAATAAATTTTGTTGTGATATCTCTTGTCTTTCTTGGTGTTGCAATTTGGGTGGCCAGCAGTGTATTTTTTAAAATTCAAAATTACGATAATTATTTTCGAAGTGTATATGTTTTTTAAGGAATTAGAATAACAATTCAATAAAACATTATGAAAAAATATTTGTCATGGCATCATATCTACCTTAAAGTTGGAGGTAATGTGGCGCACATTTGAAAACTCATATATTGAATCAATAATACAAGTTTAAATGAAAATATGAATCAACATTGATGTTAGTCTTTTAATGCATTTTTATTACATTTTGTCTTCTACAATTATTTCAATGATATCTATGGTGCAAATTTCAAGATGACATATTTTACAATTTACACATTAAATCCAATAACCAGCTTTTCTTTAAAAGAACAACATTCCCATCATTCTGCGTATCTGTTCGATTTAACTGCATACAAATTTTCTGAGTTATTGATTCATCTGTATTATCATAATAGCTATTTCTATAAGTATAACTCTGAGTAGAATACATGTTTTTAATACCCAAGCTTTCTATAAACTGGAATGTAACCTTCTTAACTTCCTTATAGGTCATATCCTATTCATGCAGATTTTTTTACAATGTAAAAAAAAGTCATTTTTATTATACTCTTCAATACACTGATAGAAAAAAGAAAAGGGGGTGGATGATATGACATTCCTATCACCCGCCACTAAATCCTATTTGTGAGACAAGAGAAAGCGTGAGCACTAAATTGTTTTACCACTTGGACCTGATGAACCCTAGGCAAATTGTCTACATTTTTTCGTCACCAAATTGGTGGTTCTGGTACACTTTAAATGTGCACTTCTTATTAGAAATATGTCTATTTGTCCAGAATGTATACTAGAAATATATTGATGTTCATAAATTAAGGGTCAGATGCAATATGCAAATTTGCAGACACGGAAGTTGATGATTTTTTCGAGTTCTCACTGGACACAACTATCTGCAAAATCATCCCAACCGAATTCGCTTGTCAAACTCTCCAACTTGCCATCTATGTTCAGACAAAACAAGAACCCACTTCTTGCAGACATTACAGGATCCCCTAAATAGCTGCTCTGATTTTACTGACGTCGTAGTGAATAATACTGTGCTGAAAGAGGTATATATTTTAGTTCTGTTTCTGGACTGTACTCGGCTGTCAAACAGACTTATGGCGAAAAGGCTAAGGTCTAGCTTAGGATAAAAACATTTAGAAATTTAGCATTTTTGGTGATCCTAATGAACTCAGAAAAGGTCTGAAGTAGTTGAAAGAACAGATGTGTATAAAGTTAGGAAGTCTATTTCCTTTAAAAATTGAGATTGGATCGAATGAATGGATCGTAACTTTTGTTTGTATGAAAGTTACGCTCTATGTGGATTTGTTTCAATCAGTATGATTGTAAAAATCCAAAATGGGGCTTCAAAAAAGACCAAAGCCTAAAGTTTTAAATTTAGTTTTATTGAAATTTATATTACTTTCTTTCCATATGGATTTTCAAAAAATGCATCCATTTATCACAAGCTTAAAATATAGATGGCGCCATGACAGGTGCTTTTAATTACATTTTTTGGAGTATTATTATTCCAATCAAATATATTTCTGTAATAAAATAATCTACGTTTTGATTTAAATAAAATATTTTTCGGATATTTTGCATCTTGGATTCACATGAGTCGATTTTCTGGAAAATGCGCCATCGCTCCCTACTTACATCTGTACTCAACATGTTCCATGATTTATTTAACTTGTACTGTAATCGCTATATTCGTAGAGTAGAGTGTTTCTAGAGAATATATTCTTTATGTATATATGATTGTAACTGATTGGGTACGCCTCCAGTCAGACCGATGTCTCCGATGACTCAGACCGATGATATTTGGAAGCACCATCGTGCTTCCAAATATTCAAAGCATCGTATTACCAAATGTTCAAAAAAACATGCAACTCACTCACCTATAATGATAACTTTCATAACAGAATTCATCGTTCTGGATCGCCTAAAATCTACTCTACACCTATATTCCCCTCCGTCATTTTCCTTGACTGGTTTGATGTTGAGATTGGCAAGTGTGCGCGTGATGTTGAATGTGGCCCGATCTTGGATCTGTTTGTGAGCATTCTTTTTGGGGGACACTCCGTGCACTTGCCTCGTGTCCACACTGTAAATGGGATTGCCAGAATCCCCCCTGTACCATAGTATCAGAGTCACTTGGTCGTCGGGGAGAGCTGCAGTTACGTTGCACGGTATGCTGATTTCTGAGCCGATCACTGCTGTTAGTTCAGCGTACTCTGCAAATATAAAACAAGGCAAGTTATTTTATCTTTGCGCTTCAAGTACATTTTATTTTTGCAAACAACACATTATTAAACAAATGATATGTACAGTAACGATATTTTTAATATATGTAAGTAAGAATGGTGAGACAGGAACACGCTCTTCTATTGAAATAAATATTGCAAAAAAATACGAAGGTAACTGCAAAGTTTTCTGAACTCAAGTAAAATGGCAATTCGTCGTTTTACAGAAGTAGTTAAACCCATGACCCCAAAAGCATCCAGTACATATACGTACAAAATGCATTTACTAACTTAAAACAAATAAAAAAGTTATCGGTACATAAAAAGAGGTAAAAGAGGTTGTTTACATTTTACTTTTTAATCCACTTCATAAAACGACTCACTTCAATACCTATTACGAAAGAATATTACGTCTACTAATATACGCTACTGGCATACAAGTTTAAGAGTAAACGTATATAAACAGTTCGTTTTACTTTAAATTTGTGAGCAGACACAGTTTTGTTAGATTAAAATCTAACGACTGCATAAATCCATGGCTCACTTGATGGATTTTCATGTGCTTTTCAATTCATTTAAAAAAGATCTTTCATCAATACTCTTCACAAAAGTATATTACGTCTACTAATACACTCTAGTGTCATACAAGATCAAGTGGGTAAATATAGTTAATTTTCCTTTAAATTTATGAGCTAGCACAGTTTGGTCGATCAAGATTTAACGACAAAATTGTTATCGAATCGTTGATGGATTTCGAACAATGATCTTCAAATTCCAGTTTCAACATGACTTCAAACTTACACCATCTTCTAAGCGTTAAAACATTACACAAAAGTGATATAGCTAAGTGAGCTCGTCAAGAAATGCTTTAAAAAACAAAAAAGTTCTTGCAGTCACTATCATTACAATATGTATTTCCTTCTCTCAGAGATAAAACAAACTTTTAAAAATACTTTCTCGTTATAGAAAAAAAGGAGTTGAAAGGAGAACGTTTTTTTACTTTTCAGTCCCCTTTACAAAAGATCTTCCCCTTCAATAAATACCCTTTACAAAATAATTTTACGCGCACTAATGTATACAAGCGTCATACAAGATTAAGAGTAAACATATACATGTAGTTAATTTTCCTTTAAATTTGCAAGCAGACGCAATTTGGTTAGATTAAAATCTAATGACTAAATGATTGGCTCACTTGATGGATTTCCATCAGTGATGCTCAAATTCCAGTTTCAACGTGACTCCGAACTTTCACCATCCGCTAAGCGTTAAAATATCATACAAAAGAGATACAGCTAAGTGAGCTCGTCAACAAATACTTAAAAAACGAAAAAAAATACTTGTCATTACCACCAAAACAATATAGTATTTCCTTCTCTCTGTACGAAACGAGATACCAACAGAAAACAAATTTCAAAAGAAACGTTTTCTCGGTACAGAAAAAAAGGTGAATGGAAAACTTGTTTTTCTTTTACTTTTCAATCCCCTTTACAAAAAGATCTCGAGACGAAAGAAGTTTTTATTACACTAGGGACCTCCCAAAAAACTGTTCGTGTTGTCCCTGGAGTCTATTAGGAGGACTCATGTCCGCCATTATAGAAACGCGATCGCCAAGTGTTGTCGCTTTAAATTGACTACTGAGACGGATTTTCTCTCAACATTTCGCTGGATACAAACTTTTTTTATTTGATTTCTTCAGCCCCAAGCATCAAATTTCGAAGTGGATCATTCGGTCGAGGAAACAGTTTTTAGCATTTATTTTCCCATTAACAAAGTGACGTTTTTTCTGTGATGGAAGTCGTTAAGTCGTGAGGTATTTGTCGTAATCAATCTAGATGTGAGCTATTTACCGAAGTCATTTAATTTATGAGCAACATAAAGGGAAAAAGGTCTTTGGCATTCGGAATTGTGAGAAAATTATTTGGTATATATATAAAACTAGCGTAACGATGCTTATAAGATCTGAATGTAACCAGAAATCGTGACAAAATTAATTGGTGGATATAAACTTTTTAAATGATTGTACTACACTACATGGCAAATATTCTGTTTTGCTACAGAATATTATATATAAGGCACCATAAATCGTAGGTAAGAGAGAGACAATCCCATTTTGAAATTTAAATAAGATATTTATATTGATTTTAACATACCCGGAGAAACTTTTAGGATGATGAATCGGACTTCTTTTTTTGTCATTGGTACTTAGCAAAAAAAAGGAATTGATGGATATGAATTTTTTGAATGACTGTACTACAATACACATATTATGTGGCACATATTCTATTTCATTCTGAGACAGAAGATGCTATCCTCATCTTAAAACTGAAATACACCGAGCCAAAGCTTTCAAGATACGAGTATTTCAGCTATTCTGAACCAGAATGATGAATGTTAGATTTCTTCTTGAGAAACCTTCTTAGGGAGCAAAGCCTAAGGAGTCGAACATTTTCCTCTTCGTTTACTCAGAAATGTTTTACGAAGCCGACGATACATTAAGAAAATCTAATATTCGCAAAATTAAAGAATTAATATATTTTAGACAGTTTGTTGGTGGCAGTTGTTGAAAGAAAAGATAGGCATATCTTGTTTGTAAGAGAAAATATTCCCTCCACCAAAATATTATTTTGTAAGCTGGCTCCTCACATTCAATCAAAGCTGATTGTATGTGAGAAGTCAGCTCTCAAAATAAAATTTTGGTGGAGAGAATATTGTCTCTATAAAAGAAAACACACTTTACGAAATTGCATTCATTAATTACAACTTTTCAAAAGACATTACAGTGAAATTATTCCCACATTACTTACTTTTAAATATTTTCAATAAACTCGCGACTGAGTTTTCCCGGAGGCTTTTTAATTTTTTACTACTTTCCCATTCAAAAATCTTTCTGTACTAGTTTTGGAGCGTCGAAAACATTTGTGCGGGCAGTTTTTATTTTTGAAATAACTGTTAACTAATTCAGAAAATAATTGCAAGAAAAGAGAAAATCGAATGACTTGCAGAACTCACAAATACTTACTTATTTTTCAAGTTTCGGAATTGTTATTTACCTTCTTCAAATAATAAATTATATAGTACTGTTGAAATTTTTTATCAATTACTTTCAGAAGACTAAACATTTAACATAAAGTGAAGTTCACAATTGGGTTTATTCTCAAAAGTCGTTGTTTGTAAGTAACATTCGTGAAAATAACATTAAGGGGCAAAAATTAAAAATTAGCGTTTAGAAACTAATTAGGAGGAAAGCATGCAATGTATTCCTCCTAATAATTTTCTAATTGGTGACGGTTTTTTCAAATACCGTCGCTGATTATTGGCTAGTTTTCGTTACAAACATCAACAAAAGAAGCTATGTGTTCTAAAGTATCTAAAATCTGGCATACAAGAGTTTTAGTAAAACTTTAAAATCTTCAAAAGTGACAAGAAAAGACGAAAACAAGTTGGCAAAAATTGTCTAGTTACTTTGCTTGAATATAACGTTAACTAGTAATAGTTTGCTTGAATATAACGTTCACTATCATCTGGAATGCCCTGATGATGGAGGTTTTTTCTACGGAATTAGTAAAAGAAAATTTTTGAGTTTTGTTCCACCGAAATAACTATGGATCATTTATATCATCTTATTTCCATCTATATTAGTAATTTTTTAAACTCTTAAACTTCAGAATTCTTCTTTGGATAATGTTCTTACAATTCAACAAGGGTATCGTAAAGAATGTATCTAACTCGACTGATAGTAAAACATATTTAATCGTGTGTCTTACACCCCAATTGTCTGATTGAAGATTCTGATATAAGATCTGACTGAAGACTTACTATTAATAAATAAAATTCCCTATTCAATAACATTAGACTTTGTATACAATACTAAATATTGGAATTATTCGCATTAAATTTAAATACCCCCCCCCCTCTCATAGCGTCAATATTCCTACAAATCTAGAAAAAGTTTTGAATAAATCTACCATATAAGGGGGTAGAGTGAAACGTTCTTACAGCACCCCCTCTACTAAAGACTGGAATGCGACGCAACACGATTCTCCAAATGTCTACCACAATTGCGGCCCGATCTACAGGAAGTTCAAAAGAAGATGAAGCATAGTTGTAAAAATCTGGGGTCAATTTTCAATAAATAATCCTTAGATAGATGAACTAATTTGGAACATATGGCGAAAATCGGCATTCGTATTCTTAAGTGAATCTATCTGGAGTGTGTTATACATTGAAGAGCAATTGAATTAAGGATACCTGTCTAGTAGCACGTAGCACCACCTTTCGACTTGATGACGGCGGCGATTCGTCTTGGCATGGACTCGACAAGACACTGGAAGCTATGAGAAGCCATACATATTCACGACTCCTGAACAATCTCCCACAATTCACGAAGATTAGATGGAAGGTGGTCTGAGGCTCGAACATATCTCTCAATTGTATCCCAGATGTACTCGATTGGATTGAGGTCAGGTGACCTTGATGGAAAGGAAAGCACGTGCAAGTCTGTGGAATTTTCATCCAACCATTCGGGTACAATTCGGGAGCGATGGCACGGTGCATTGTCTTGCTGAAAGATAATCTCTGTAGTGGGCTGTCGAAAACGAACATACGGGAGCAGATGATCGTCAAGGATATTCCGGTAACATTCACCTGTGAGAGACGATGTCACACATACCAAGGGTCCCATTTCAGTCCATGTGAACAGTACCCAGACGAGAATGCCACCTCCACCAGCCTAAAGAGCCCCATGCTGACAGGTAGGATCCAGCGCTTCATGTGGTTACGTACACGTACTCTGCCATCGGCATGTACCAAAGTGAATCTCGACTCATCACTCCAGGCAACATTTTTCTACATTTCGACGATCCATTGGCGATGTTCCCGTGCCCATTCTAATCGTTGCGCCTGCGTTGTGTAGTCAACAGAGGGACTTTCGTGGGACTATGATTTCTGTACCCCATAGAGAGGAGATGATTTTGGATGATGTGGCAGCTTACACGTTGTTGTGCACCAGCGTTAAATCGATGGTTGATCTGTTGCACTGTGGCCCGTCTATCCGCTGTTACAATACGGGCTAGCCGACGACGACCTCGCGCATCCACACGCTTTTGTCCGCGGCAATTGACCCTGGCAGGGATGGTTTTACCGGAAGCGACGTACTCACGGTACACCCTTGCCACAGTGGTGCGTGAAAATCCGAGTGTGCACTACTTCCGAGATGGAGTGACCCATTAGTCGGGCCCCGACTATGTGCCCACGATCAAATGCGCTTAGATCCGCACTCTTACCCATTACTGCTTTTGACTATTACTAATACCGTGAGTAGCACTCTTTATCTTGTCAAACAGCTGCTTACGTCATTTGCAAGCCGCTTCCAGGCCTGCGCACAGCTCCAAATTTGCATAATGCCAGCTATCCCTAATTCAATTGCTCTTCATTATATGTATGTAATATAAACATAATTAACAATTATATCATTTCAACACATTAATATCAATAAATGGCTCGGAGCTGGATCGCGATGCAATATTCCGTTCAATATATATTCTATTCTTAATCTGATATTTCTCCCTCTAGGAAAGAAAATCGCAATTCCCTATTCCCTATTAGGGACTTCATATTTCTAGTTGAAATAGTATCAACATTTGTACCATGTTTCATACCTTTATCGTGGAAAGGCATGTGGATGAAACGTCCATGTAACTTCATTGAAACTCATTAGATTATTCAGAATTACGACTGAGAAATCGAATTGTTAAAAAATTATATCAATGTAAACACACCTTTGAATTCATACATATGCTGTAAAAGGCACGCGAATGAAACGTTCATTTAACCTCATTGAACCCGTTAAAAAATTTCTCAATAAAAATATTTTCTATTTAAATAGTGTAGGGTCTAATTATATTTAAAAACTAATCATAATCTGTAAGTCCAAAAGCATACTTTTTAGACTCAATTTATACAATTTTGTTGTTTCATGATTCTTGTTGAGTATGAAATTTTTAAAGAAGAGGCGTCATCCACAACAGGAGGTTCTGGTACATAGAACCTGCAACACTTAAGCTGCCTGCAAACCCTTCAAGTGGTTTCGACGAGATATCTCGTCCATCATGATCCGACAAACTTTGCTAATGATAACATATCTCGTCATCAAGATATTGCCGACTTTTTTATAATCATGAGATAAAGATCTGCTCAGTTTTTCTAATGGCGCGATATCTTGTCCATCAAGATCTGTCCAGTTTCGTTAATGACGACATACCTCGTCGAGACAACCAGCAGGAGATTTAATAAAGGTAACAAAAAATAAAGTCTCCATTCTGCAATGGTATTCCTTAATACGCTAGGTGTCTGTATGCTGCAGGAGGGGCAGGATGGATTCCTATTACTTGCGCAGATTATACTTGTTTTCCCTGAATCAGTAAAATCTCCTGTCTGTTTGTTCATGACTTGATGACGATTACAAGTAGATTCTTATGAACTGACGTAGAAGTTAAAATAGTATGTGCAGCGAAATCCTGAAGCAAAACTCGTTCTTAAAAACTCTTTTATTATTGTTCTTCATATGCTAAACGACTTTCCAGGCATAGACGGGCCCTCACACAGAAGAAGTATAAAAGTAGAGTGAGCAAAGGTAACCTTTATATATGCCCAGGATCAAACTAGATTTTACAAATGCCCAGGAAAACTGACCAAAACTAATAGTAATTTGACCTTTAGACTACCATGTCTCCTAGGTGAAGCCTAACATTTATCATCCGATTTGTCCACGTGACGGAAGAAGACGCTCATCCAGTGATTCATCATCTGATTGGTACATTGATTGATCATGGTGTAACAGTAGACTTTGGAGATTTTACCACTTTTGTCACATTCTATAGAAATTCGCATTCACACAAATATCCTGTCATAAAATTGTGTGTGAAAAACAAGGCGTTACGATACCAGATCGGCCAAACAAGTCAATTTTTCACAAAATAATCACGTGATTACTAGACGATATGCTGGTCACACTTTTTAACGCTCCTCTCAATAACAATACTCAGTCAACTTATATTTCACGTCTATGTACCCGCCATGGCTCAGTGGGGTTGTACTGCACTAGCAGTCTCGAAGTTTTAAGGGTGCAGGTTGAATTCTTGTAACAACTATGAATATAATTGTCTTCTGTGTCAGTAAAAGTTTCCTTGTGTTTATGTATGTATAAGGACGTTTCGCTTGTCATTTCCTACATATTTGGTCTCTTATCGCTAGATTTCTTGCAGCTCGGCCACCTTATCTCTGGGTAGGATAGGACAATTTAATCTCATTACTTCCTGTTATTTTATCTCTCGATAAATATAGCTTTTAAATCCCCTGAGAGTCACGAGATTTCCAAGTATAGTATTGATTTTACTATGTAACAAACATATTGTCTAAATAACGACATACATTGCTTTACAAAACATAGAATTAATTATATTGATCAAGAAGGTAGGTAGTTAATTAACGTCACACTAGAGCAACACAACGGTTTATTGGCGACGGTCCGTGAACAATCCCGAAGAGACAGATCCAAGGACAACACCTCGTAATCTTGAACCATGGCCAGATAACGAGAACAACACCTGAGCTGGCACCCATCTCGCCAAACTTCTACACCACGCCAACGTGAGGACTTTTGAGGCCACGACAGATTTAACGTGCAACCCCCGTGTACTTGACGGTCTATGGTTGGACCGGTTGTCGAACCCGCATCAACGGCTGCTAAACCGTTGCCTCTTCCAACTGGGCTACCGCGGCCCTTTGGTCAAAACTCGTTAGAAGTCACGCAGGGAAGACTTCAGGTTGCACAATGGATAGATGCGTATGAAATCCTCAGGGGTTATTCTTGAACTGCTAGGTTCATGTTTGTTTCGTTCAACAATGCTTACTCAATTAGTGCACATAACAGGTTAGGATAAATGTATATATATTACCATGACGTCACATGCTCTAATCTTCTTTTTCCTTATTCAGTGTAAATAAACTAATTACACTAAGTCATTGAGTCTGTGCAAAAAAAGTTTTTGGGCAATGGCAGATGGGTCCTTAAAAATGTATTCATGTAATTCAGGATATGTGAGAGAGATGCTGGAAATAAGTTGCACTTTATACAGGTGGGAAAGGATTTCTGGCCATCAAAGAATATCAACTTTTTAAAATGGCCGGATCGGAGCATGGCAAGCATAGAGAAAGTTTTCCTGTGCGAATTTGAGGCAAGTAGATCTCTTGGAGTTTTACTGAGGTACCAGTGATGAAAAGGTACTGGATATGATCTGCGCAATTGCTTTACAAGTAGGAACTCCTCTGAGAATATGACGGTACTTTCTCTTGTGCAGGTTGTTTACTTGATCCTGCTTTTGTTAATAAGTCAACTTTCTCATTGCCCGGAATGCCAACCTGTCATGGGATCCATTAAACATTTATTTTAGAATTTTTAATTGAGATTAAATATTAGAAGGTCTATTTTTCAAAAGAGGAACATTTTTTAATTGCTAGAATTGCTGCTTGCGAATCAATGTAAATATTTATTTTAAGGGGCTGACTTTTAGGGACTTTTTAGTGCTTCATATACGGCTATTAATTCTGCTTTAAAGAGAGAGGTTAGAGTTTTCCCCTGACTTGAATTTATTTGGAACCTAATTCATCTGTAATATGATCTAATAGATTGCAGAAATACACGTCATGACTTAAAATAGTCCAATACAAAATAAGGACATACGTCACTGTGCCTATACGAAATTGGGAGAGGCCAAAAAAAACCAAATACATTTACTATGGGATGAGTAGACTAGCTGGTATTGATCAGAGCATTAATTATGAAGCTGGGTATTATTCGAAGTGGAGAGACTGACTTGTTAAGGACTAAGGAAGAGACTTGGAATTTTTCGTGCAGATCTTATGAACGCTGGGTTAGCATGACCTGTGATACACGTACTCATCGATGAACCAAAATATTAAGATAGTACCTCCTGAATACTGTAGCATCATCTCTGGAACATTGCATCCGAAATCATCTTCTCACTAGCGTTCAAATACCCGAGACCAAATTTCGGTGAGTACCGCTATCCTAAAATACTCCCATTAATTCGCCGTTGACCGCCTGATGACAAATAACCACCTCCATGATATCTTTACTGTGTAATCAATTATATGTTATATAAACTAATGTCGAAATGAATGTTTGAATGATCATTGTTTAGAGTTCTATTGAATATAAATTGTTACACAAGAAATTTTACTTAATGTTATTGAGAAATTTAATAAAATTTGAAATGAGTAAATGAAATTTCACATTTCACTATTCACAACACCTGTAGGCCTCTATGACAATATCAGTATTACTTATTTCTCCCGAGGTAATTTAATTCTGTTTAATCGAAACAAGAAATCTATGTTTAACTACAATAAAAATTAACTAATACCATTTGATCAGATGATAAGTAACGGGATTCCTAAAACAGCGATTACAGTTGGTCAACAGATTTCCTAAGCGATTAGTTATCTTCAGATTTTCCAATCTCCGTTCTTCTAATCGAACGCACAAAGTTGGCGAAGACACTAATCTCACAGGAATGAAGTCTTCAGAACCGTCAAGTTTTTGATTGATGATCGGACACTCGATCAAAAATGATGGATTAAATTGCGTAATGTATGCTTACCCTAGAGATAACGTTAACCCTCAACTATGTAGTTATGTTATCCCAAATTACGGAAGCTGGGCAAATCTAACTATTGGAGAGAGAACTGGGATTGTTTAGGGTAAATTGGCTTCTATAGAAAGTCTATTCGATGATATTGGTTGAGTGTTAAATGTTGTAGAGTTCATATTAAATATACACTCAGAGAAAAGTAAAACTAGAGGATTTTACAGGTAGCAGCAAAAGTTATCTTCTCCTATTTGGTATTTAATAAATCAATGTTTGTTTCAAACCTTCCTTTAAAGACAAACTTTTTCTATAAATTTATAAATAATATCCTTATTTTACTCTGAATTTAGTACCATACTTAAAAATTTTCGTTTAACCCTCTGAGCGCCACAAGATTTTCTATTGCATGATCTATCCAGAATGTATCCAGCAATTGCTAATATATCTAGAACGGTTTATGCGGTATTCATGTAAGTTGGCAGTCAAAAAGTGGGGACAGTAATGGATATGAGCAAAAAGTCAGGAACATATTGGACTAATCCGTTGTGTGTTAGACGCCCTTGAATGAGATTATGCTTTGCGAGACAGTCGCGTTTGAAATGACGGAGTGATTAGAACAACGAATTTGAATCAAATTTTCCTTTAAATTTCAGAAATTCGTCTTCCCAATACGCTTAGGTATAGTATAACTGCTTTTACCCCTCAACATTGGTTAAATAGCCAGATCTATTAGTTGAAAAAGAAACTCTTCATAGAAATAATTCTAGGTTCTCTATTAAGGTAAGACACTAGTCTGCATCGCACGAATCGGATTTTAGAATCATTTACATTGTTTTCAATGAGTCTGCTCTCACACATCCGCATCGTAAGTATCGGACGTCGGCAATCCCGACGAAGATTCCGGAGGGAGAATTAAATGCGTTCCGTCCGTATCATGCGGATGACTCGTCCGTAGCTTATATATAGTGCGAGTTTTTCCTGGGGTCCTACTGACCCCATGAATGATGCATTCTATCTATTTAAATATAGTCTCAAGATGTCTAGAAGTGCTGCAAACAGCGTGACTAATATGAAAGTACTGAAAAAACTTGACATCGTTAACTAAATCAGGGAATAATGTATGATACTCTCCATACTACGACCACTTCTTATTTATATTGTGTACCCACAAATTCCGTTTTCGTTTCTCTTCTGCTATAAGCAACTGAAAACTACTTCTTCCTCACAGTCTACCTTTTATTATACTTTAAAATGAAATGTTAAATAATTAAATTTAATATTGGTTTGGTTGTCTATCTTATATATATTTAAAAAATCTGCTTTAATTTGGATTTGGACTTGTGTTTGACGCAGCTTGTCCATTACTGGACATTGTGCCCCATTAAACCTCAAACCAACCATCTTCCTTACTGTCCATAACAACGTTTGAGCACAATAAAATGTGCTGCCACAACCGATGTTCAAATAAGAAAGTTACGCAGAGAACTAAGACGTCTCCTAGAAGGTGGCCCACTTTCAGAAATGCCGATGCTTCGAATGCAATCGGCGTAGTACTCTAAATTAATCCGATCCGTGCGATGCGTGCCGTTCGTACGTTGCGGACAAGTGTGCGCTTACCTATAAATAGAAATAATTCAATTCTTCAGGAAGTCTGTCATGCAATAAAAACTGAAGGTTGCATGGTGGAATGATGCTTACACGACCCTCAGAGGTTTAATGCCTATTGCCCCTGACCTATTGGCGGTTATTTGTGAATGAGCAAACAGTGAATTAACCACAGTTATTCATAACAGAGACATATACCAACAACCACGAGAGCTTAATAGTCTGGATTTGAAATCAGAACGGACTGAGTTGTAAACCAAAGCAAATAAGCTGGTTCCTGGTTAGGTTAAGAACTTGGCTTTAGCTAGAAATTGTTTGTGGTAAATTGTGTTCTATATTTAAAATCTATTGATTGATATTATTTCCTTGTTTAATTTTGAAGAGTCAATTCTAAATTGTGCCATTTAAGAGAAGAGTAAAATTAGAAAATTAAAAGAACGGCAGATACTGCTACACATTTGGTATTGAATAAATCAATTTTTCTATAAACATTTTTTTTCAAATACATCAAAAAATTACTTCTATTAATTTGAATTTAACACACTTGATTTCACTTTTTAATCTGATCATTAGGATTTAAATATGATATTTGTTTTTACATGAAGACAATTTGAGTCATATTCTGACCAGGAGGAGTAAATAGGATGCATTAAAAATAGTTTAAAATGTAATTATCTTTGCCTTGAGGTATTTTTAAGGCTGGAGATAATTAAATTTTAGTTTTTTCAGATCTTTAGATTCTAATTTTCGTTTATGTCACCAGTGAAAAACTAAACAACATCAAAAGGAAAAGAAACAAATGTAATCATCTCTGATTTTTGAAATTTCATTCTATTTAAAGAACGATGACGTAAAAATGGTTGTAACTTGGGTTTATTTATTAATGAGAAAATCTGCAAAATTAATGTAGCAAAAATAGCTAAAAGCTTCCTAAAATAACAAAATAGCCTTTACTAATTTGGAAACAAAGCTAGCTGTAATAATAAATAAACGTGTTAGGTAGGATAGAACAATGAGAATAATTGAAATATGACAACAAAGAATGAGTTTGGAAGAAAAATATATTAAACTAATTAGGAAATTAATCAAATATATCACGATGTGTTATCCATAATGGTGCTTTAGTCGTTTTTCCACATTACCAAGAAATTTAAATACATTTTATAAACATTATTTTAATAAAATGAAATAACAGCAAACTAACGACAGTTAAATTATATTTTTAATTGATTTATACTTAGATTACATATTTTGACGTAAAAACTATTTAAATACAAAAGCTCCATTAATATAGATAAAAAATCACTCAAAATGAAACATAAACAGTTTATTGTTTTCAACAAAAATTATTTGCATTTTGTACTAAAGACTTATCTTTCTTTGGAAAAATTAAATGGAAAATACGATTCTTAAAAAATGTTTTAATAGAAATTATAGCAATGAAAATAAGTGATTGTTTCGCAAAGAATACCGTAAGCATTCTGCATTCGCTTTTCGAATACATTAATACATTTCATTCTTTGATTCTACTCTATAGAATTTTTAAAAGACTGATCAACATCAAAACTCATTAGAATAATGGAAAGTAAAGTAGTTTGATGAAAGTAAAAACCAAAATAGTTGTGATCTATGTCATATGAATTAAATGCAAAGTTATTTGTGTTACAAGCAAAAATTTTTGAATGCTTTATATTGGTTTCATATTGTAAAAATATTTCTAATCAATATGAACAGATACCTAATATATAGTAATTTTTATAAAATTGATAAATGCTTTTTACCTAGTTTATGTGCAGGATTTTCAATTTCATTTGTATTTGTTTGAACGTATTATATATTGGGCTGACAGACTTTTATAACAATATCTAAGTAACTTTCTCAATTTGTTGTCTCAAGAAATGAAGTTAAATAAATAATCCCACTAAAACTAAATAACTTGAAATACATGATACAAAAACGTTGCATTCCAAATCAAATATTCTCTACTTATCTTTCAGTGAAAGATTTTAAAAATGCTGACTGGAGATACATAAATTTAAAAGATTATTCGGTAACTGTATGGAAGTAAATTTACTTTTATGTTCACTACATGCTTATATTTATGTAACGATTCTAAATATGTGACACTGTAATTTTAAAGTTATAAATTGAAGCGAATCAAGCCATCCCCAATTTTATATTACAATGAAGATACTATACGTTTGTGTTTTGAATCTATGTACTTTAAAGCTTGAAATACTGAATTGGATATAGATTCGAATCACTTTTTATGAGCAATGAATTTGAAATGAGAAAGAACTGCTATTCAGCATATACCACTGAACTGTTTTGCTTAAAGTGTATGTAGATGGATGAAGTATAATATAATAAATATAAAATACATATAAATTGACTGAAGGCTAAAACATATTACATTTTCAGTCTTTGAAGCAGCTTATTTTGTGTCGGATTATATTCATTTTTTGCTGGAAAAAAATGAACGCACATCTTGAATCTTTAAACATTTACTAAAACTAGTACATATTTAGAAGAAAAAAATATTCCCTGTGATCATATATTTTTATGCATTTATCTGAAATTAAGGACGCTAATATAAAATAACTTTTTTACCAAAACCATAATTTCATTTAAATGTGCTCTGTAAAAGCTACGAGATGTCTCTATAGGAGTGACACTAAAATTTGTTTTAAACACTATTCATAATGGGTATGTATATGAAATAGACTCCTTTGAAGGCGAAATATTTCTGAGAAGGATACATACTGTCTGTCTACCACGCGAACTGCTCTAGATATAAAGTCTGTCCCTGTCTATTACCGTACAGACGGGCCTTATCCTATTTTACGTAGGGGATGCTTGCAGAAATGTATTCAAGTTTATCACATTGGTGCACTTCATGACAATTTGGAAATATAAAAGATCGGTGCGGATAGTGTTAAGCCGCCATTACTAATACAAGAATGGCTTTGATGGCATTGATGTAACTAAGAAGCCAAGGAGGAAAGTACATTGATGTGCATTTGTGAAAATTAACGAAACCATTGGACTAGTATTTGGATGCTAGACGCCCATGAACGAGCGTATATTCGGTGAGACCGCAGCATTTGCAAAGACGAGTGAGAAGATAAGACACTCTGCATCAAATTTTGCCACAAACTTGAAACTTCGCTCTCGGAAGCTAATTCAGATGCTTAAGTCCTCCAAATAAAAGACACCTATCAGGTGTATAGATACCTATCACCTGTCAAACGAAAAAGGTACGATTAAGTCACAACAATGTCAATACCATGCTGACTGTGCTTTCTGATTATCAAACTTTGCTATTATCTTGATATCCTTCGCCATATAATAGATGCAGTCCAGACCAAACGGTCCCAGATGTGAATAGCTGGCGATAAACAGATTCATCACAACACGCCTGCCATTCATCACGTATCAGGCAGGGATTTTGACAAAACATCAAATCACCCAGGTGGATCAACCCCTCCACTACCCGATTCGTCACCCTGCTGGCTTTTCCCTTATCCAGACTCACTCAATCCATAATACATTTTACACTTTGGAGGCGATTCACAAGAACACAAGTTAGCTTATGGCTATTCCAACAAGGGACTTTGCAGAATGTTTAGAAAAAGTGGAAGATAAACCGGGAGAAGTATGTGAAGCCCGAAGGTTCCTACTTTAAATGAGACTAGGTGCCAAAAGTCCGAGGTACAATGTGTCTTGTTTCATAATTACATGGCTGGATACTTTCTGAATAGATCTCGTATTTGTTGATAATATTGTTATCGAAGTATTGATAAACTATCTCTTTTGCCTCCAACGTTCACGAAAAGCAAATTAAAATTGCATCATCCCGAGAGTAACCCCTACATAAAATGAACGAGTCCTGTTTCGATAGCGACTGTCAACACCCAGACTGGTTGTCGGGAGCACATCTCGTAGTACAGAGAATGTATAATTTGCTTGGCGCAACGAAGCCAGATATAGGCCTTGCGTTATAAAAACAAACCGATCATAAATATGGCTTTATTTTGACGAAAGGCATTTAAAAAATAATTCCTTTCAAGTGTGTTTTGTGTCCTTTATGTAATAAGGCAGAGTTTCTTGAAATGTTGATGCAGAGTACATCATGTTTTACACTTCCTTTTCTTCAAAGGTCCAATGATACAGCATTTTGTTCGTTAAATATTCATACGTTTATTTATTATAAGTTAAAACATTTAAATGCATCTTAGCATACAGAGAAACCATACTGTTTGAAACATATTTAGGGCCGCGGTGGCCCGGTTGGAAGAGTAACGGACTAGCAACCGAAGGGTTGCGAGTTCGAATCCAGCCAAACACCGTCGTGTACAAAGGGGGCTGGTGCACGTTAAATCTGTCGTGGCCTCAAATGTCCTCACGTTGGCGTGGTGTGGAAGTTTGGAGAGTGGGGTGCCAGCTCAGGTGTTGCCTCGTCATCTGACCGTGGTTCAAAATTACGTGGTGTTGTCCTCGGATCTTTCCCTTTGGGATTGATCCCGGACCGTCACCAATAGCCCGTTGTGTTGCTCCAGTGTGACGTTAATTGAAATAACAATAACAATAACAAGAAACATATTTAAATTTTTTCTACTTGCGCAAAATTAAAATCAATATAAGTACAATCTTTATTTCTCTGTATAATTTCTCGTCTGTGAGATATTAGTCAATAGTTCTCTAATATTCCATTTTGTGTGTTAATGATTTGTTATGTGCATTAAAAATTAAAAACTATAAAAATGTAATGATAACGTGCTTGTAAAATAATTACCTTTATGAGAGGTATTATTAAATTAAAAATCTTATCAAATAGCTTATTTTGTAACTGTCCCTTTCAAAATTTATTCCAAAAGTGGCAATTCCGTCAAACTGAAAAGGGTTCGTTGTTGCCTACAACGCTAATGCAAGATGTGGTGTCAGGCCCTTGATATTAGATTATGTTATCATTGTTAAAATTCACACACAGGAGAAATAATCGAACAGAGTGCCAAACACTTGACCCATCGGAATTATCACTTCAGAACTCCTTTTCCGCCAAATTAAATATTAATTTCATCGCTAGTTATAGTTATATTACGCCACTTCCTTTTGCAAATGATGTGATCGAGAGAGTAGAGATGTTTAATGCCTGTTGGCTTAAGAAAATGTGACTGCTGCTCAAACATTTGTTTTTCCTTTTTAGGGGCTGGTTTTCATAAACGGTGATTCGATTTGATTTGTTATTCCACGGTAAATGTTTCGATCCGAGGTTCAATTATACCTATACCTCCGGTTCATATACATAAAGTGGATTCCGAATCACTATGGACATTCACGTCTAGACCAGGATTCGAAATCAGAGCCGTTGAACTAAGTACCAGAGCGCTAACCAGCTGGTTGCCAGTCGATTCAAAGTTCAAACTTGACGAAAACAAGTACATTTTTCCATGACATGGGGTAAAATGAACGTGATTAACAACCACTATATCGAACTAAAATTGATGAAATTTATTTACTTTGCAATTAGATGATCATTCTTGTCTAATGAAATGGTGGCATTGCTGTTTTATTGATAAGAACACGAACTGTATTACTATAATCTAGTTTTCTGTTAAAAATTGTCTAATTACAGTTTTTATAAATAGGAACTTTCTAGTATCGATCTGAATTATCCCTCTAAGGGATTCATACACACATTTCCAGCTTACAACCTGCAGTCTTTCGTGCATGACTTCTAACCAATTTTTATTTACATGATAAATATAATCTATCCAAAGCATTTCTCATTCCAATGAAATAGGATCTTTCCAAAGTATTCTATCCCAAGGAAAGGAACATTAAAAGTTTTACAAATGATTATGTTTTAAGGAAATGACCAATATAATATTTCTCCAAAGAATTCAATTCTAAGCAAAGAAACAATATGATCTTTCGAAATGATCTCTATTCCAAGTAAAGAAACAGCATACTCTTTCTGAAGTATTATATTCAAAGGAATTGAACAATATAATCTTGCACAGGTTGAAAAAATCTATGACATCTTTCAACCAATAGATGTACTTATTTAAGTGTGTTGTGGGGTAAAAACAATACTAACCACTCGGAAATCTCGTGCGCTCAGAGGGTTAAATTGATCCTACTTTTGACTGAATAGTTACAAAGTAATTCTAATAAATGAACATTATATTTTTTTATTTTGATCCTTTCTGCTCAGCTGCTCTAAGTTGCTGACACTTTTTATATATTTATAATGATTAGTCAGTAACTGAATATTTAGAATGGCATTGCATTGATTTGGATCCGTTCCTGAGAATTTAATTTCATTGACCAATGTTCATCAGACAATGTTTTCTAATGCTATAACTAGAAATATGATTGTACCTCTTTTAACATGGACCCTCTGCGCGTCGCGAGATTTCCCAGTACGGTACTGTTGTTTTTCCCAATAACACACTTAATGACTATATAACGACATCCTATTGGTTGGAAGAACATGGGATTCTTTCAATCTTTAGAAATATTCTATTGATGCATTACATACAATTTCATCCTTTGGAATGTCTATTGGTCCTTTCCTTGTAAAAGAATCTTTTGTAAATATTCTGTTGGTCTTTGCCTCAACATAGAATCCTTTGGAAAAGGTATATTTGTCAGGAATGTCAGAAATGGCTACAGTTTGAAGGTGGAATCATGCATGTGAGCCCTTCAGATGGTAGCTAAATAGAAGACAGTTTTAAAATTCTTCTTTAGATAGTGGGCCTAAGATAGTGGGATCTAAGCAAAATCAATATATTAAGATAGTGTATATACATTGATTTAACTAACTTATTTGCTTTTTAATGACTTAAAACTGTATACCTTAATGTGGCATATGGCAAATACATTCAGTTACTGTAATATGTTTTTAGAATGTAAATATTATTTAGAGTAACATCTCGATAGTAAAAAAGTTTTCAATAGAATTAAATAGGCGGCATTACTGACATAGAAAACAGTTTTTCATTTATCAGTAAATGCCGCATAGAAACAGCTATAAACTTTCGTTAGATGGATACTAATTATTATACCCTTCATAGGAACAATGTGTTCTTTTACATTTTCTGTGCATATTGTAAAACACCTGTATGCGAAGTATATTTAATTTAAAGTTTCAGCATTGAGCAACAAATAATCTATTCAACAGTTCTGTGGATTCATTTCCCCTGTTGTTACAATAAAGGTCGATCCTATGTCTCATCCATTCAGTGATTTTAGTTGAAACTGAAATGCATGCTGATATTGAAATCAAAGCAAATAACATGTATCATAACAATCAAACCTAGCGAAATAGCGAAAGGTAACTCAGTGAAAAGATTCCAATTATTCATTTGTGTCGTGATCTCTAGATAACGAACACACGAACTAGACCTTGACTGAGATGAGAGTAGGATTTTCGAGTTCAAATGCATTGTAAAAACATATCCCCTTTGCCTCATATAATATGCATGAGAGAACTGTAAATGCAGGTTTATTCCTATTCCCTACGGGCTATCTGAAAAGAAACTTAACATTTTTCTTCCTTAAAGCAAGTGTAACTCTACATCGACAATGCCCTTTGATCACAGACAGCATTTTCCTTGTGCAATATGTCTTAAGATGATTTTTAAACATGTATCAACTTCTATGAATATATTTAAGACTCCGAGCATGCAAAGACTTTTCAACAGATCTAAAATTCCCCTATGCGTTTTTACCGGCACCGTTTTAGGAGTGAATTTGAATATTTTAATTGTGTTTTACGACTAAAAACAAAATTAGATTTTTAATCTCGTTGTTTAATTATTGATAAATAGAATCAACTTTAGTAGCATAGATAGAGGTTATAATTTTGTTCAGCATGCATCAAAAGAAACGAATTGTAATACGAAGGCTACCTCCGTAATTTTACCATGTAAATAAATACCAAGTTAGCATAATTTTGCATAAACCTTCACTTATCTTATATGTTAAAACACCTAGGAAAAAATGCAGTACATGACTGAATTGCTCTCTCATCATATAATACTATGTTGATATGTTATTAACCTTCTGAGCGTCACAAGATTTAGTAGTGTAGTATTGCTTGTATCTTACATCACATTTAACACTCGAAGTGGTTTTGACGAGATATCTCATCCATCAAAATCTGATCAATTTTGATGATGACGAGATGTCTCGTCATAACGATATTGCCGATTTTTTGACGTTGACAAGATCAAGATCTGACCGATATTTTTAATGACGATAGAAATCGTCCTCAAGATCTGGTCAGTTTTGATAATGACGAGATATCTCGTCGAGACAACCACCAAGAGGGTTAATAACCACATCTATATGGTTGAAATAATCCTAGGAAACATTTTACTGATCCAGAAGGTTGAAATCGGTTAGAAGTCAAGCAAGGAAGACTGTAGGTTGCTGAACTTATTTTACCTACTTACCTCAGAGGGTTAAACTATTGGGAAATTTAGGATACAATTAATCAATTTAAATTTTGACTTGTGACATATCGGTAGTTCAACCTTTTCTTGGTGAAATTTGCTATTAAAATTCCATATACAAATAATTTCGTTTTACGCCTCTTTAGGCCTAAACGGCATATAATTTTAATTTTATTTTTACTTTGACTTAATGTAATACTTAGTAATAATAGAACGAATTACTAGTCCTTTGTTGAGATTCTGTTCCTATGGCAATACAAGATAACTTTAGAAGTGAACGATATCATATTTGTTAAATAATTCCATTTTTTAGAGTTACCGAACATATTGAGATAATATTTATAGGATCAATTTGTATGTATAGTACCAAGAGTATAAATTTGAATTAATTTACGATAATTGCAACGAAATGTAGTTGTAGGTAAATTTCCACATAAGTTGTTCGCTTATGCTTTTAAATGAATGTTTGTTGAGTATGCTAGTATCCTACGAAATGTAGGTTGCGTTTGTAAATTCCATTACTGTAATTTACTCTGGGTGCATTTCTCTTCTGTGTCAGAAAAAATTCCCTTGTGTATTTATATAACATGCCGTCTTATGTGTTATGTTTGGCGCAGCTTGGTCAAACATTGCTCTTGAGCCATAAAACATAGCCAACCGAAGTCTAAAAATAGCTTCGAAAGTCAAAATTTTCTATTAACAAAAAATGTGTAAATTCACAAAAGGAATTTTTGCAGCTTTTGAAATTTATTGAAATTAATAAATTATTTTCAATATACAGAGAATAGAAGCAGCTGAAACAAAATGTCTGCTAATCTCAGCTAAAAAACAGCTGTTTTCTCGTAAAAAATAATATTCTCAAACACAAAATTATTTTATCAATAAAACCTGTTTTTAGTTTATCAGACAACCTATATGTTTATAAAGACTAGCAAACATATGATGGAAAACAGAAAATTAAGGTTTTCCTTTTTAAAGTAAAACAAATTAAAACCCCACAGGAGTATAATGCAAATGCAGCATTTTCTCATTAACTCCTGATTTCTAAGCGGATGGGAAACATTTCATTTTTAAGCAACAAGGTTAGGAATCGAAAACAGGAAAACTGATATTTAAGTATTAGTATAGAAAGGGGAAAGAGATTGAAAACCAATTTCCAAACTCGATAATAAAACAGAGGAAAATAAAAAACACATTTTCCAAATTTGAGTACTTTTCTACTTGGTAGTAAATGGAAAGGTTTTTGCTGATGATGCAGCATTGCAAGACCACTTAACATCAGGAAAGAAATATATAGGATCGGGCATATGAAAAAGTACCAAGCAGGCAAGGGTAATATACTCTCTAGTTTAACATTTCCCAAGTTTTAAACAACGTTTTAGGTGCTATCAAATGAATGTAAAATGATGATTATTAATGTAAGATGAGCATATTTAGAAGTAGCAACACAATTATTTTTGACTGATTAAAAAGTCATATTTTTCTTTGTTTTAAAAATAAATTTGCATTTTGTAAACTTTTGATAAATATTTGTAGTCCAGTATGAAACATTTTCAAGCAGGAAAACTCTAACCTTCATGTTTAAAATCTAGTTCTACCTGTATCGAAAAATATGGTTTTGCATTTTATCAATATTTTCCGAACTGTCCCGCAATAAACAAATAAAATAAGTAATTTAAGATTGCGTTTAGTGAAGCGGTTGTTTCTAACCCTCTGATGAGTTCACACGCATCATTCCACCTTAAAAACTGCAGTCTTCCTTGTTTGATTCCTAACCAGTTTTGATCTTCTTGAACAATATACCATTACCAAAGGATTCTATTGTAAGGAAAGGACCAGCAAAATATTTGCAAAGGATTCTATTCTAAGGAAAGGACAGATTGAAACTTTCCAAAACATTCTGTTCCAATAAAAGGACCTATAGAATCGTCAAGTATTATATTCTAAGGAAAGGATCTATAGCATTGTTCCAAAGGATTCTATTCAAAGGAAAAGACCGATAGTATCTTTCCAAATGATTCCATTCTAGGGAATTTGACAATAAAATATTTTAGGGTCGAAAGAATCCATGGATTGTTCTACCTAATAGATGACCTATAGTATCTTTCCAAATGATTCCATTCTAGGGAATTTGACAATAAAATATTTTAAGGTCGAAAGAATCCATGGATTGTTCCACCTAATAGATGTGGTCATTTAGTCATTATGTATGTTGTGGGGCAAAAGCAATAATCATACTTCTAGGAAATCTTGTGACGCTCAGAGGGTTAATGATTGTTCTGAGAAATTATACTAAATATAAGGTCTGTGAAGAAAAGCAAGGTAGCGGAGAACAGTACAACACAGTATGATACTGCTATATCAATATAACATTTCGAATTTCGTTCGCACTATAACAAAATAGGAAAATAAGAAAAGGAACTTTTCAGCAGCTGCACACTATTTGCAAATTATTATATTAAGGTTCATAATAAACATCAAAATAATCTATTTCATTAAGAGGAAACGTTTTATTTAAAATTTTCAAGCAATTGGTTAAGTAGGTCAGTATGTTAAAATGAGTTAAATACACTGCTGGCCACCGTAAATGCAACACCCTGAAGGAAGCATGCAAATAATATGAAATTTACAACATGCATTAGCGGAGGTGAGATATGCAAATGATTAGAATTTCAGCGCAGACGCACATCACGCGCGCCTGTGGCGCCACTTCAAAGCGCTATTTAAGGCTTGGAGATTTCGACGATTTCAAGTACGGCAATTGTGTTTTTCTTGGGTTTTTCTCAAAAAAAACGATCAATTATGCCTCGTAGAAAACAGCGATCATCTTTTGATCAAGTATCCGAGTTCGACAGAGGAAGGATAGTGGCCTACCGAGATTGTGGATTATCATTCAGGGAAATCGGTAGTCGTGTTGGACGAAACCAAACAACTGTAATGCGGATATGTGATCGTTGGATGCAGGAGGGTACGACGGACCGACGTGTTCGATCGCATCCACCTCAGTGCACCACTTCACGTGATGACAGGCATATTGTGCGTATGGCAGTGATGGATCGCTCAGCCACATCACGAACCATAGCACAGCACATTCAGTCTGTACCGCATCATCCAGTGTCTGCGCGTACCATTCGACGCCGTTTACAGCAGTGGTCTGTCCGCAAGACGTCCATTGCTTCGTCTACCCTTGACGCAGAACCACAGACGTTTCCGCCGCCAATGGTGCCATGAAAGAAGGATGTGGGCGGCAGAATGGAATGAAATTGTCTTTACTGACGAGTCACGCTTCTGTCTGCAACACCACGATGGTCGGATTCGAGTCTGCAGACACCGTGTGGAGAGAGGATGCTGAACAGCTGCGTTATGCACCGCCACACTGGTCCTGCACCGGGTATTATGGTATGGGGCGGTATTGGATATCACTCTCGCACTCCTCTAGTACGCATTGCCGGTACTTTAAACAGCCAGCGCTACATCTCCGAAGTGTTGGAGCCAGTTGTCCTTCCTTACCTTCAGGGCTTGCCCACAGCCATATTTCAACAGGATAATGCGCGACCACACGTGGCACGCATTGTCCAAGGGTTCTTCGTCAATCGCCAGATTGAATTGCTTCCCTGGCCAGCTCGCTCTCCGGATCTTTCGCCGATAGAAAACATGTGGTCCATGGTTGCTCAACGATTGACCCAGAATACATCCCCAGCTGCCACACCAGATCAACTTTGGCAACGTGTGGAAGCTGCTTGGTCTGCTGTACCCCAAGAACACATCCAAAGTCTCTTTGAATCAATGCCGAGGCGTGTGGCAGCGGTGATCTCCAACAATGGCGGCTACTCTGGCTACTGATTTTGGCAGGAACCACACTTCACAGAAGTCTATAAATTTAATCATTTGATACTTGGTCAACATGTTATCTACAAAATAAATTTTGTTGTGATATCTCTTGTCTTTCTTGGTGTTGCAATTTGGGTGGCCAGCAGTGTATTTAAAAGTACTGAAGGGTTGTATACACAATTTGTACTATTAATAATATAAACTGCATACAACTGTATAATCTTGCTTTACGAAATAAATCAACAGAAAGAGGGAGCAATATAGTCGCATCAGCCTTAATAATACAATATATTTTTCATAAAAAGAATTAATTTAGGAGATGCATGGAATAGCAATCATCAGGTCAAAATGCAAAGTGTAGTCGACATGGAAATATTTCAATGCCTCGTGTGTTGATTGTTCAATATGTTTTGATCTATGTTGGATAAAGAAAGTAGAACCCGAATCGTATGTTTATAATGCATTACAATTCAGCTTCCTAATTTTTTTATTTAAAATTTAATTACAATTTCTGTGTGTGAAAATTAAAGATTGCGGAAAAAAATTGTTTATCTGTTTTAAGAAGAGTTAAAAGTAAATAATTAATAGTCAATTAATGTAATTATAATAAGGATTTAAAAAAAATTAAAAATATAAGAACTGTAACTATTAACATTCTGATTTTCAATAATACTGCTTTATAATTTAATTCATGCTAAGAGAACATAAATATAATCCAGATTGCATTGAGATAAATAAAAACTAAATGAAAATAAAATACGTATAACTATGAAACTAATAAAACAGTGAAAAACTAATGATACACAAGATCGTAAAACAAGATAATTTAATTTGGTTGCATTGTTAAGGGCGTTAATTGCATTTCATCTTAAAAACATAAATAACAAAAATAGAATTACTTTAACTTCCTTTCTATTGAAAGTAATGATTTAAATTAATATAAATGACATTTCGCTCAAGAAAAATTTTCTTTTGATAAAAGTACATGTGAATAAAACTGTAATTACTAGAAAAAGAATGATGTTATGAATTTATGTAAGAAAAAGTTTAAATCTTGCATTATCAAGATAAAAGTAACCGATTTTGTACAATTACTGCATTTTATACTTATTAATTTGAAACATTTTTCAGGAAAGAAAAGGGGAAGTATATAGTTGACAGGGAGTTTAGAGAATGGTAGTTTCAGTTATAAAGGCCTTTTCTTTTTTCAATGGTTTTCGCTTAGCAGTGGGAAAAATGGATAAAAAAGGAAAAGTGTGGTTGCCATTAAATTTTTTATTTCAACAAATAAGAATAACAAATCTCGAAAGGAAATGAGACCTTTCATCATAATGGATTCTACTTTTCATTTAAATCGCTCCCATGCTGTGAAATTCCGAATTTTCTTCCAGAGGCATTAACTTTTTTACCTTCACCAGTCGAGTATTTATGGATCCTTTTTGAATATCCAGGTTGAATTGAAAAAAGCGGGTGACCTATAAGTGCTGAACATAAATTTTGTTTTGGAAATGAACTGACTGATTTGCGGAATTACTCTTTCTCTCTTACCCCTCGTTCTCATGATTTCCATTTTATGAACTCTTTGTAAGATGAAAACGCAAAACCACTGTTTGGTAGGGGGTAATGTTGACCTTTATCCGATAGGATATTCATGCACTTTCGTAAACCTTTTTATTTTTCAGTGTTAGGCTTTGGATTTGAGCAATAAACGATTTTACTGTTTTTCGAGTAAAAGACAAAGTTTTATGGGATCGATGATAACTCAATTTTGCAAACCTTGGGGATTTGGGACAAAGGACCACTTTTGTAAGTCAATCGAACTTTCTTTTTGCAGTTGGTGCTCAAGTGGGGCCGAGTCACAATTTCATTATGGAAGCGCAATATTTTATCCCAACTTTTATTTCTATAGCATATAATATGCTTCATCAATTTTAAAAATAATGTGCCAATCTTACAAGACGAAAATGATCATATGGGACATCACATCTTCATATATTTTCTAAATAAGAAAGAAAAAATTGATGGGTCTAATATTCGATGGATTCTAATTAGATTTACTTGGACGTCTTACACAATAAAAGAAACTAGCCGGCTAACACTCGTTTACAGGTAACAGTTAGCAGTACAAATAAATTCTTGAATCTAGGCAAGTTGGAAAAGTCTTATGGTCCTGAACAAAAAATAGAGATCAAATGTGCCCGCTTACAAGTCTAGAAAGACATTCTGACATTTTCTGTTATTAAAAGGTTGATGTGATGACCACCAGATTAGCACATAAACAGGAATATTGATGAAAAAGATGGAAAATATTCACAATATACCTGCATTTCAGATCTAGAGAGATGGAAGTAAAGTTTCTAGTATCATTTAATACAATTGAAAAACAATTTCTTTTTCCTTGACGTCTGTGCCAAACTTTTAACTATGAAGGTTTAATTCGGAACATTGAAATAAATTCCACGATCTTTGAGCATCTGAAAACCTAGGTCTATCTATGTATGACGAATCTGAAAATTTGAATACATATACTATATCTTTGGCTTAGATCAGAAATCCATTAATCGGCATTTTTAGGAGACAAAAATGCTTATTTCATGTTGTTAAGAAATACATTGTAGTATTAGATGTGCTTAAAAGACATATGACACTATCAAAGTGCTTAAAATGTCTAATTTATTTTCGATCTAAAAACTAATTGTAAGTCTTTAAACAGTTGTACGATAAAAAAAACTTTTTAATGAGTTTTTGCTCTAAGCCAATGATATGAACTTATATTACGACTAGAACATACCCATTAGGATACAACATAGCCATTGATATAGAACATACCCATCCCGAGCGACCATTTCTTCTATAAATCCCATTATAAGGCTGCACCAACCAGAATATTCAATAATTTCTGGAATTTTGAAATATTCGCTAAAATCCGATCTACATTTAAAAAAACAAAGTACTAGACAAATAATGTAATAATAAATTACTGTAATTATGTGTAGTATTATGCAAAATTATTAACAAAAATCCTAAAGCACGTTATCAAAATAGTTTCCTTTGATATTTATACGTCATTTTAAATGATGTATTGAACATTTTTCACATTTTCACTATAACACTATAGTTCGTTATATACGTTTTATGAAATGATAATAATCTTTAAAATTATTCTTCCTTGAAAGCTTTCTTTTTGCGCCTTGTACATTTAATGTGAAGGAATTTATGAAATAACTAAGAATTCTGACTCAATGATGTCTCTTAGTGTGTTGCAAATCTCAACGAAAAGTGGACCTTCTCAGAGAATAAATCATTTTTACAACTCATACTTTTTTACAATTTTTCTATCAATGCATACATGAAACTTATTTGGATTCAAAGAACTAGGTCAATTGAAATAAGAATGAAGATAAATTTATTCGGTGTCTATCGTGATACATTTTTATAATTATATATGATGGTATAATAAGAAGACGAGAATCTTTTTTAGATTGGCAGAACAATTCAGGGAGCACTACTATTATAAAATAAGTAGCTTACATTTTATAAAAGAGTGACAACCAATTGATCATATAACTTTAAAATTTAAGTCTCGTGAGAAATATTTTTCCTTGCAATACATAGTTTACTGTACAAATTAATTTTCATACCATTAAAACATATTTTGAAGAATATGTTTGACTTCCTGATTTCCTGTTAGAATTTCACGAAACCATTGTATATCAATTATGAAAGAAGTATGTAATGTAAGCCAGAAATTAATATTTATAAGCGTTGTACATAATTCAGCCTATATAATTTCTCAACGGAATGATTTAAAAACTAAACTATTTAGAAAGAAGAGTATAGACAACTTCTATCATTTATTGTTTGTATAAACTTGTCCTTTCACAAATGCTGAATTAACTAACTGGGACAGTTTATGAATGGCTGTATTGGGAACGGAACCTCGAAAATCTTGCGTGCAGTCATCAAACAGTGAGCAGTCACCAAACAGTGCGCAGTTAAAAACTACTGCCAATCTGTAAAGTTAGGGCAAATAAAAATGTTAATCTTATAGTTGAAATGTTGATTTTTGTTGCCTTTCATTTGTGCATCTTAGTGCCCCTCAATCTTATCCGAATGGACTGGGGATATGCATTTCTATGTAACTCCAGTATAAATTTTTATTCCCTACCTCCATATAAAATTGGTACAGAAAAACTTAAGACACCCTGTACAGAGAATTATGGTGTATTGAATGTATAGTGGTGACAGAGGGCCGGTCATAAAAACCCATATGCACAGAAGCTATACACATGTGGCACTAAATTGTAAATCATAAGGTTTCGTTGCGAATACAGATATCACATGTGGACAAGAGCTAGGGCTCTTCTTGCATTGTATCTTTCTTCAGCCCTCTAAAGGGATCCCACACATATATCCGTTCTGCAACCTGCAATTTTCCCTGCATGACTTGTAACCAGTTTTAACCTTGACCAATCGAATATGTCTGAGAGTTGTTACAAGTGGTTATTTAGTCATGATGTGTGTAGAGGGAAAAGCAACGTTAAAGAACTCGGAAATCTCGTGACGCTCAGAGGATTAAAATCTAAATAATTGAAAGGTTTATTTTCCAATGCCCTAAAAATTGGACATTGATCATATTAGCACTACTGGTACAAAATCGTGAAAAGCTTGGCGTTACCCTGGTGCAGCACGGGGTAAATTCACGTGACACTTCACATGCATACCAAACATTTTAGGTACATCCTGCTTATAGAGGCTACTCATTCACGCCAGATCGAAAAACATCCAAATCTTACCCCGAATTCAAAGGATGAACTTTTCGATCCAGAAACCAACACTTAGCTCGATTGGTCGACTATAATTCTAAGTAAAAATAATATTTAACAGGAACAGCCAAATAATTATCACAACCTCCAAATCTTCATTAACTTCAAACAATCTGACGAAACACTGTTTTATTTCCAATATGGAAAGGCCACAATCATAATACAAGATCTGACAAAACAGAAATACATTATTTACTCAACTAGCATAGTTCCTCATAAGAAAATCTCCTAATTTATAACATGAACAGCCCATTTCAAATTGTGAAAGCGAAGAAATGAGTGTACATTAGATTTGACAGTAATGCACAGAACTTGAGTGGTGTTTTATTTATTTGTCACGATATCACGTTGTGGAGGGGATACTACAAATCACTATATCCTTACTGTAAAACAGATTTAATTCCGGAAATCCTTCAGGGTGAAAAGTTATTTATTCATGAGAAACGTTGTTCCTCTCCTTGAAGTATGCTGACGTATATTGCATTTGCTTTGAAGGTAAATATAGGATTTGCCTGGTTAATAACATGATTTCAATGTTTTATTTCTCCTTTCTTTCATTTTGAACTATAGCATTTGTATCATAGTCGTTTCTCGGTAGTATGAATATAAAATTCAAAGGAAGTTTGGAAATTTACAATGCAATTCTAACTTTCACATTTTGGATTAATTATTCAGGTGCTTTGAAATAATATATTAGAAGCAAAAAATCATTTCTCAAGAAGTATAGGTGTCATTTGCACCATTTCCTCAGCAAACACATTTCTTATGCAGATTCCTACTGAAATTTATTTTAGTGTTAAATTTTCGCTGTTTTCTTTTGCATTCCAACTTCAAAGCTTACTACTTTCCGTTACTCTTTTCCTTTTTTGAATTGGAACAGCTTGTTCTGTTTAGAATATTGTGCCATAAAATTCAAAATCCAATCCCTTTTGTTTGTACGTAGAAAATGGTAAACATTGATATTTGGAGTTAGTACTAAGAAACATACACCACATGAACAAAATAATTTCATTATGTATTGAATTAACTCTCATTGTGAAACATAAACCTGTTCATTTTACACCTTCGATGGCATGGAATCAAATTGAGTCGATTGATATGTTTTCATACTTTTTACTTTTATAAAATCCTTATAAAATTTACTTTTGACATTTGTGACAGTCTAGAAAGCAAATGATAAAAATAATTGTTAGAAAAATAGAAAATGTTATAACCATAAATCACCCATTGAAAACATACTGCATTAGACACGCAGTGTCATATGTGCAGCACGCTTTTTTATGGTAAATAATTATGGTAAACGCGAAATAAATGAAAGAACTATGTAGTATGACATTTTATAAACATGGACTCAGATTGGGTTCATAAAGGGAACCTTTACACCAAGAGAATCTGGAACAATCCGAATGTAGCAGATAACAGCAGATAGCAGGAACAGCCGAATGCAGCAGAAACTAACTAACGTAGATTCGGGTGTATTCAAGTGGAACAGTCCTGATTCAAGCTGCGTGAAAGGTCTTTCGAGGAACAAGCAATTTTGAATAGAAGAGACTCACGAATTTTGGTCAGCCAGTTTTTATTGGATTCATATTGACACGGATTGACCCAAATTCTTTTGATATGAGGTCGTCAATGATGGAGCTTGCATTTAAGAAATGAAAAACTCAAAAAAAGTTCAATTTTGACCGTTTAACTCATGCTGCTCTAGACTCAACTTTAAAAACTACGTAAGAAATTCAAAATAATTTGATGTAGCACATTGTTTCAGTTATTTTCACAAACATGAAATCAATGACTCCTTTGAAAGTGACGCAATTTCAAAACCTAATGACTCAACTACAAAAATCTGTTTATTCCTGACCTTATGCTTGGCGCAGCTTGTCCGGTTCAGGACCTTGCGCCATAAAATTCAACATTCAGCACTAACATTTTACTAGCACATTACTATCCAAGGCTTAACTTAAAGGTACTGTGGAGAGGATTTTAATAATAAAGGAAACTCGTATGACAATTACATGACAATGTTGATTTCATTTGAATATACCTGTAGTTGTTCTTACAGTTAAATTTTAGCAATAATTTCGCATCTTGGAATTATTTCTTAGTTTGTGTAAGCAATAATTTGGATTTTTTAGACAATTAAAGCATGCTTGAAAAGTCTTGAAATATTTTAAGAACAGTAACTTAAAACGTTTCTATAAGATTTATTAAAAACTTTATTATATAACATTTATCCAGAACTTTTTTATAAGGTTCTTTAAGTTTAAATAAATGCTAAAAGTACCGTAAAGTATTCCAAAAGAACGGAATACTTTCTTCAAACCCACCATTCCTAAACCTATTAATCATTATGAAACAATCAATCAGCGTTTTCTCCTGAAAAAGTTTTAGTTACCCCAACGTAAGAAATGTAAAGGATCTCTGCTAAAAACATATTTTCTAGACAGTTGTCTTTGATCATGTCATAACAACCACAGTAGGAGTCGGGTTGCGGAAATCTTGATTTCAAGAAAAGTTTTGGGCTGACTTAACGATATCTTTCGGAATTGAGGTTTAGATCATTAGCGGGAACCTGAATGGGCTATAAAGTATCGCACGAAAAAAAGAGAATATTTCAGCAAAATTTTGATAAAGAAAGAAAATAAAATTAATGTGTTGAGACTGGACTATATTTTTTGGAAATAAATTATATGCGTACAATTTAACATTATTTTTTAGAGAAAACGTATTTTGATTCTCATTTGAGAGTAAATTAAACAAGACTAATATATAATAAACATTTAATTTCATATTTTAGGTACTTTCTCAAAGTATTGTTAATGGTTGGTTTCGGGTTTTATGGCTCAAGAGCCATATTTGGTCAAGCTGAAGTTGTCTGTCTACGCCAAACGCAAGACAGACAACTTCAAAAGATGGACATACACACAAGGAAAGTTTTATTGACACAGAAAAGAAAAATAACATCCGGTGTGGAATGTAGAGTGTTGTTGAAATTAGATCTTAATAGATGACGATATTGACATTTACCGTAAATTATGAATCGGAATTTTAACAACGTGCATATTTTTAACACTTTGACAGGTTCACACGATTATATTCGTCTTACAATCAGCAGTCTTCCCCTGGATACCTTCTTACTAGTTGTGATTAATAGAATATTTCCTATTATTCTTTCAAGCAAAAAAGGAGTTACTTAATCCTTAAGTGTGTTATAGGGAAAAAGCAATACTATACATCTTACAAATCTTGTGATAGTCAAAAGGATAAAATATTAAAATCGGATAAAATTGAATAATTCTGAAGGAAAGAAGACGCATTTTCATAATATATCTTACATGTATACAAAATTCATTATTCATCATTTATGTACTAGTTTCGTGTAGTGCTATGTATTTGATTAAAAAAGTCAACCAGGTTTAACTATCTTCATGTAGCAAAAACAATCACAGATCTACACATCATTTATACTATAAGCGCCAACTTATTTCGTTAATTTTTTATAAAGCTTCATAGAAACAGGACGTTATTAATAGAGTTAAAAGCTCCATTTAAATGTTTGAAGCAAAAGCTTTCGTTTTAACGATCACAAGTAGTAAATTTCAAGTACTATTTGAATATCTAAGTATTTTAGCTATTTATGTTGAAATGCCCATTTAACCCACAACCATATATTAATTTTGTGATTAATAGTCACCCACATGTTTTATTATATTTAGAACCGACATAGGATGCTGGCACTTGTCTAGATTATATGAACTAGTTCTCTAACTAGATAATTATATTTCATCCAGTTCATAAGACACCTCCATTACGTATCGTGATACATAATTATCCTCACATTCTATCGATCTTGTTGCTCAATGTGGTGTACCACGATTTCGAAATGAAGGCGCAGTAATAAAAGTAACTTAGAATAGTCATATTTCGATGAAATATGTCGGGAATCGATGTAACGTAAATGTTAGAATTTAAAGCAAGTGGCATGTCTTATAAGTATGTTGCACATTATAAAATTAATCACTTCTTAATTATGCCCTAGATTCAGGCATATGAATCATTATTAACTCTCCAAGTGGTTTCGACGAGATATTTCGTCAATAAACATCTGACCAAATTTACTAAAGACGAGGTTTCTCGTCATCAAGACATTGCCGATTTTTTGAGGATGGCGAGATCAAGAATTCGTTATTTTTCTTCTAATGACGAGATATCTCGTCCATCAAGATCTGATTAGTTTTGCTTATGACGACACGTCTTCCTAGATAACCACCAGGAGGGTTAAGCTTAAAAGCAAAATATTTATGTACTGTAGAATTGGAGTACAATATATATTATGACCCTATGGAATTTTTATGTTATGCAATATTGTTTTCACTTAGACTGCTTGAAAAGTTAGAAAACGTGAATATCCTTAGAAAAAACAAGTTGCAAGAAAACATTTTCCTATTGTTGCAAAGCAAGTTGCATTTTCATCATTTGTTTCAAGCTCACTCTTGATATTTTTCCACATACTGTCCTGTGCTCAACTTTAAAGTAACAAGGAGATGGTAGGTTGTTAAATTTACGTCACATTGGAGCAACACAATGCGCTATTGGCAAGGGTACGGGATCAATCCCGAACCAAGAGTTGATTAATCATCAATTTGTAGCGAATCGTTTTTATCCAATGAGAACGTGGTGCACTAAGAGTGTAAGGAACTCCAAGTTTTTTTCCTAGTTATGCAGCCATTTGTTACTATACGTTTTTAAAAAAATACGTAGCGTATTTTAGGATACAATAACACATCAATAAATATAAAAATTTGTTATTTTAATTTATAAATAATGCATTTTAATATTCATGACAAATTATTATTCTTTTCTATTAGTAACATTGAAAAAAGTTACCGTGCGCCTGTTAGGGCCAGTGCAACTAACGGAGGGTTAAAATAAAAGAAGTATAACTTTGTGATAACCACAATCAATGAACAACTTGGATTCAATTTCACTTTCGCCTGTACTTACGAATTACATATTGCAAAATAATCATCAGCTTAAAATTATTTTTTAAATTGTATGCATACTTAAATGTATAGAGATGTACACACACGACTAATGACTAAACGAGTGGAGCATGCGCAAAAGTATTCGCAAAACTTCCGCCCTGAACTACGCTATGCGAACTGAGAGGGACGACGACGTATTATTGCTCGGATAGATTAGTTAGGAGATAAGAGCTCGAAAAGACGATGAGCTAAGATATATTTTTCCGATGACGATGTGAACTATCATCTGTTTTTGTAAATATTATGTACCTATAACTTTATATCCTGTATTTTATCGGATTCATAAAACGTTGGCTTTCTCTCAAATGTCAATCTTTGTCCGCCTTATTCCAATAAATATGGTGTTTGAAATGCAGAACCATGGCAAAGTCCACATTCAAATTCAACACTGAATAAAATTTGTGATATTTGAAAATAAATAAGCAGCGAGTAGATAAAATTATACTGCTTTGAATTCACGTTCCATCGCAATAGCTACCAAAACGAATGAAATCAATCCACAAGATAAACTCTTAACAGAATACCCGGACCATCTTAATAGAAACACCGAGTCCAACATCTGTTCCCAAATACGTGCGAAAAAAGACGTTGATAAATAAAACTTGTAAGAAGCATCATCTTTTTAATTCACCGACATGAAGTTAAAATTAACCCCGTGCTCAACTACCAGTGTAATATAGCTAACATCTATCCAACATCTTTTTTTCCTTTTTCGATTTCAGCTATAAAATAATAACTCCGGCAGCAAAATATGAAATAAGTGAATAAAAAGAAGGGTTGAAACAAAGTTAAGCCTAGCTTTCAAGTGCAGTGATGTTTTAGTTTTGTCTTTTTTTCACCGCTGTATTAGAAAGCGTCGGGACATTAACATGGGGTAGGGTTGGAATGTGGGGGAGGGGTTAACGAGACGGGCACGGGGGTGAGGAAGCGTCGTTAAAGATAATCAATTTTGACGACCTTACACCGGATGGAGATGAATAGGGATCGTTTCAAAACTACGAATCTTGAGACTGACAGTCGTGTTAATGAAAGACACCAGACGCTCGCTACGGATTTGGGACTGATTTTGATGTGCTTTGCCCTTTCTGGTGAGCCGATACTTTGTTTCGTCTGGGGATCCAAAAATTATGTGTAAGTATCATTGATTAGTTTTCAATCGTTTTTTGTGTCGGTTTTAGTTTTTGTCCTCGTTTGAAATGTGCGATTCCGCTCTTTCGAAGATCAAAGGATAGAAAATTAAAAGGATTTGTGGAAGTTTAGGAAGTAATTTTAATTGGATGTTCCCTCACTGCATACCTTTTGTAAAAGTAAAGTAATTTTTCCCTCTATTCATAATTCGTATGTATAGTAATATAATGAAGGCTTTATTTCTAGAAAAAATTGTTTTCACTGATTAATTGTTTGTTTATATATATATTGGAAGGAGAGATAATTGAGATTATAATTTCCTTTTCATGTTTAAAATAAATTAAAATAAAGAAAATGTGTTTGAAGTAAGACAATAATTTACTATATAAATAGCATTACAAGTATAAAGGATTTTTACAGTTTTCGCATTCCCACATGAGCATATGAGTCAATGAAATAAGTTCAAAAATTGGTTAAATGGATTGGAGTGGGTTTCTATAGCACAAGGTCCAAAAGTGGACAAGCTGTGCCAAGTATAATCCAATCCATTTAACTAATTTCTTAATTCATTTAATGATTCATATTGAGTTCATAGGAATAATATGATTAAATAGAGTCCATGACTCATATGGCTAAATGGAATTCATAAGGTTAAATGTTCAGTTGACTCATGGTTGAATTGAGTTTATATAACTCATAAGGTTCAATAGAATTCAATACACAACCCCTGAGCGTCACAAAATTTCCGAGTACGAATGTTACTTTTATCCCACAACCCACATAACGACTAGATAGCATCTATAAGAGTTGAAATAATTCTAAGAAAGATTCTATTGATCAAATAGGTCAAAACTGGTTAGATGTCACGCAAGGAAAATTTGCAGGTTGCATCACGGTTGTATGTGCATGAATCCCTCAGAAGTTCAAAACATCAGTAATTGTGTAACACTTTATAAAAATACTGCCTGAAAATTTTGATTATGTCTGTGATCGTTCTCCTCAAATGTCAGAACCTTTCAATCCATGAAAAGGCGTTACCATAGAAAAGAGTATAAGAATATTTATGCATTTAAACATTTTATAACACATTTTAAGAATATTAAATGTATCATTCGATGTATTTATTTTTCAAATACTTTCATAAATTTATAAAACTATTCTGAACACGAAGACACGCACATGATGTACCCTAGATGAAATTAGATTTGTTAGAAAAATTTCTCACCATACTTTTTCTGAGAAATTGGCTTACAATTTTTGGACGAGAATTAGCACTGCAAAGTATTCTTCACTGCACATGCGTGCTTAATTTTTTATTGCCTCTCAGATGATTTCAGATTTATTGCACGTAGCTGATGAATGCGGTTGCATAACACGTGATCGTTGTAACAACAGATAAAGGAGCACGATGAACACTGACTGTTCCAAGTTTTTGCAAAAAAAGCTTGAGGACACTTAAGATAAAGATACTAATAAAATTCAGCAGGCTTTCGGTGGCTATGCTATTGAGTTATACAAATGATATAATATGACTGATTTCAAAAAGGGGTTTCATTGAAAATGACTAACGTATTCAAAAGACATCTACAAGCTTATATCCCTATTTTATTGACTGTTATTTTATTCAATCAAGACAGCTAATATGAGAAATTATTAATAACAATAAGAAATAATAGTATCTCAATCAAGTGATTATAGTGATTGAAGGAGAGAGATCCAAGTTTTCTCTCCAATCCGTTGTAAGCAGTTGTGCAACAAGTGCAAAATGGGCCACATACTTTTCAACCAAGGTACTTACCTATGGATAGAAAGAGCTCGTATAAAGCCAAGCTGCTTACTTATGGACAGAAAGAGCTCGTATAAAGCCAAGCTGCTTACGTATGGATTGGCTTAACCGGGATTATGATAACCTGGAGATCATGATGATAAGTCTTATGTGTACGAGTTTGACATACTCTGTCATCACAAACGGTATTATAAAGATGTCCTATACAGTCATCAGGATACGGTTTGTTTGACTCGAGTGGATCGATATTAGTCTAGATCAGCAGCATTGTCATAAAACACTTAGGAACAGTCTTCAGATCTGAAGCAGTATTTCAAGGTATGGACAATTTTATTTATTCTCCCAATTTGAAGATGCTGTAGAAAGGTAACAGATTTGAGAAACCACCAAGTGTAGATTAGGAATGAATTCGGCATACGTAGTATAGCTATGAACTATACTGTAAATGAGATTCCGAAAATGCTCCCAGTAGTGAAAAACCTCTGAGATGTGTGAGGAAAAATTCAGGTGCCATGGACGTGTATGTGTGTTAGTTATATAATCATTTGTTAACAGTTTTTAAAGTGTTCTTTTATTAAATTTTCAGGAATATCTTTGGATAGGTTAATGTATATAATAAATGTATATTCGAGTATGTATGTTAAACTGAAATATCACAAAACATTTAGCTATACCGAAAATAGAAACCTCAACACCTTTTTCAAAACTATGTTTTTCAAATTTGATAGTTTAGCAAAATTCCTATACTCTGGATCACATTTACTCTCTTAAACATCTTCAGTAATGTTAATTGGACGTCCTTTACTTATGAATTTTTCAAATCATGCATTTTATCCAAATTCATATTACTAACATCAAATATTTTAATTCAATTTGTGGAACCAAGTATTTAATAATGTTGATTATCACATTATTCAATATTTGGGTATGTAGATTAAATATATAGCTACATTTATTTGTAGATAAAAAATAATGTATTCTTGAATGCAATCATTTTATACTAAAAAAGTGTCAATGATCAGTAATTAAAGGCTCACTTACAAAATACAGTTTAAAGAAAATTACCTAAAAATTATGCTACCTTATAATCTGTGATTCATTACTTGTATCTTAAAATCTTTAAATATAATTACAATACATTTTTAAACCATCACAGTTTACTAATTTTGAGTCATGAATTAATAAATAGACCAAATAAAATATACCCACTCATGCGTTATTTGTGCTGCCATTCATCTGGAGACAAGCTTTTGCTGTATTAATATTTAATCTGAAACAAATGATCATCAATATTAACCCTTCGAGGAAAACCATTGAGAACCGTTCTTAGGCATTGATAAAGATTAATAAATTTAAATTTTGTGCCAAACGAAGTAAGAAACACACGATGTAAATGAATAAAGTCCCAACAGCCTCAAACCCCAACCGTTCATTTTTAAGACGAATAAACTACGGAATTCAATCCAACCACCATGTAATTCTAGCAGAACCGGAATCTCCGATTAGCAATTTATGAGGTTTCCTTCCTCTGTCTTAAGTAAATTCTACTCAACGCACAGGACAAAGCGATGTGTTTCGCTGATGAGTTGCCGGTCGGTGGCTAGACACTTTCATTTCTGGGAACTGTGAAATTAAAGCCTGTCAGGAGATTAACTTCTGCTGTATAGGGAGCAGTCTGGAGTTTATCTCAGTTCCCACGTTAACCCCAAGAAGAAGTGCGATTCCGGTCTCTATTATTACTGTTATTTACTTTCTCGGAGTCCACTTGTGTAGAAAGAGGGTCATCCCCAAAAGGTCGGATTGGGTATTGTTTGTTGCGTGGGTTGATATGAAAGTAGTAGTTTCCTTTAAAGTATATGAGATGAGGAAGCTGAGGTAATTACTGAGAGATAAACTCTTTATGCTGTGATTTATGTTTAAATAAGGGGCTTTGTGGTATATTGCATCGGTGCTTTACTCTATTTAAATATGAAAGCGGTGCCAGTGTTGTAATTTAAGTTGAAGACTAGAGATTATCGTAAATTTATTGTAGTAGAATACTTGCAGAATAAAATGTAAAATTTTTCTATGGGTATAAGCGTACGTTAAAAGACTTAAATTTTAATCCGCAATTTGATTTATATTCACAGATAATTGCATGCACTCTCCAAAGAGACTTAACAGATTAATACTGTCGTGGTTCTATTAAAATTATTAATTTAACGTATATGAACTGTTCATAAAGACAAATAATTGACAAAATGACAAGATATATCCTATGGTATCTAATTAGCATTAGTTATTATCATAGAAATTATGCCATTTGATGCGTCTTTAATTGTTAATTAAAATTATCATGTTTCCGTTTTATTTAATTTTAATTAACGAGAGTATAACCGTCTTCGCATCAACATTCTGTCAACAAGAAGAAACAATGGCTTTCAATTAGAAATAATTGCTTTCAATTGTTTAAAAGCTTTTCGCTTACTTAGAAAATAAAGTTATAATTTCGATTTATTTTCTGCATATTCTGTTTATCTAGAGGCATGCTTTTGGAGTTTCAATCATAAAATAAATGTTAGGGATTTCCTTATTAATTTGCATAAATGGTAATGCATGTATATCAACGAGCTTTTTTCTTTAAAACTTTGATTACAAATACCGGAATACCTATGCACTTTGCATTAATTTATATTGATCTCCGATTTCTATTTTCAAACCTTCGAAAAAACCTTTACATTTATTTCCCTATATTCTTTTTAAAAATGCGATGTGTAGATTTTATTGAGTGTTTTTGATTGTAAACTAGTCTGGAATAATTTAATGCCTTACGTATCGGATATGATATGTTACGAACTAATTGAGTACTTGAGTACCCTTGTGTTAACTATAACCACCTGCGAGTTCTAAGTGGGGCAGGTTTGCTTTATGTAACTTATCCTCTATTTATCTCTTTTGCTATAATAAAACTTTTTTTGTATGTGCATATCCATTTCTTGACCTTTTCTGTTTTGTGTTTGGTGGGGCTTGTCCAAATATGGCCCTTACGCCATAAACCCAACAAACAACATTCTTGTGATAATTAAGACTGAAGTTACTTTATTGATGCAAAATCAATAAGGTAGCTACTACACTACGCAAATTTAGTGCATAACTGCACAGATTTGTAAAAATATTAAAAATATATTACTCAAAACCAAGATCTAGTAAAACATCACACATTCAGTAGTTTCAGTTTCAGATATAAGTACCAAATACACTACATAAATTCGTTGCCCTTAGTGTATTCATTGGATTCATATTCTCGATCCCGTTTATAAAGCATATTTGGATTTTATTGCCTCTTTTAGAAGTAAATCTCTTCGAATTTCTACTGCATGATTCATATCTATATTTAGATAATGTCTTCAATACAATGTTGCTTCTTACTTAGAAATATTGTGCTTGTTTTCAGAAGCATGCTTCACCATCTGTTCAGAAATTTCACACCAGGGTATATTTATAAGATTTGTGAATGGTCCCCATGTTGAAGAGAGACAATAAAAGCAAGACGCGAAATTAACCCCTTGGCAATAAACAGAGTCAGTCCAGTGAACAAACTTACGTATTCACCTAACCCTACGATTTGTCAGCTGAAGCAGTTCCATAGAATCCAAATAAGCATATGTATACAAAGCTTGTAATACAAACTTAGAGCTGACTAATCATGCAATACCAACTGAAGCCTTAGACAGAATCGACACATATTGTGTTTGAAAGTGAACGTCTTTCCAATGAAATTTCGTATTTCTACTGAGGAATTCTCTTTCTAAAGTTATTCCTTTCGGAAATGAGTTCCTATACTATGCCTTTTATGAATATCCATTTCGATTTTTAAGTATACTAAAATCTATCGCCAGTGAAAATTGTAAAGAGATTCTGTTGTCACACTTAAGGGAACATTTTGTTTAACATTATTATTTTATATTATTTCAATAGCTCTTGTGTTTTCAGTTCTTTTAATGTTTTATTGAATTAGTCCCAACTCATTCACTGTGGGTTTGTGCTTGTAATAACTACTTTTCATTATGTATTTTAAAAATTAAGTTTCCACATTTAAATGCTCTAATTTTTACACCGTAAAATAGAAGCAAAAATATTTTAAATTGTACATTTATGCGGATTTTAATACATTTAATTTCATTTCCTAGAATAATATCTTCTGAGAGTGTTTTGATATTGATACCTTTTGTGTAATTTTGCATAATTAATTATAATCACACTTGCTTGTTTTATGTAAATTATATATAAATTAAAAATATACATACATATTTTAATTATAATGTAATTTAAATATAAATTAAAAATATAATATCAATTTAGAAGTGTTATCAATTTACAGAGAAAAATATATTTTGTAAAAACGAATACCTTACGACTAAACATTGAAGATAAATGCGTTTAATTTCAGTTTGAAAGACGTAAATTTGGGAATCTTTTCCATTCAAAATTGGCATACTGATTACGCATTCTCAAAACGTTTTACTGTGAAATATGGGAAACCAATTCTGATGTAACTTGTACCTCATTCACTCTAATAAAACAAGGAAAAATTAACATATCCCCAATTTTACTAAAAAATATATATATGCTTAGCATATTTTTAACTGAGTAAAATAAATGGCATAAAATGTATTTTTAATTTGAATTATCTGTCGTAGACACAGAAATAAATAGTACCAAACCAATTAACTATAAAAAATGGAGAATAGCGAAATTTCTCCCCACCCTAAGTTCAATTGAATTAACTAAATACTTTCATTTTCAAAAGTAGATAAAAAGCATCACATTACGTTCAAATATTACAATATGTTAATATTGAAAATATATTGCTATTGAGTCACAAAAATGTATGAGAATATTCTGAAGATATTTTCTACTATTTATTTCGTTATACCAGTACTGGTTACTAATAACTATTGAAAGAGACAGTTGACTATTTGTTGTATACTTTCTGAACACACACAGAAGTGTTTTGAGTAAATTAAATGCACTATAAAACTTTACTTAATAATTATAAAGTATTTACAAAATAAAACATTTTCCTATGTTAGATTATATTAACCAATTCATTTAAATTTAAAATGCTAATACAAAGCGTCAAATTATATTCAAATATGACTATATGTTAATAAAATATAAATATTATACACATATTTATATTTTATTAACATATAGTAAGTTACGAAAATCTATGCGAATTCTGAAGATGATTTTTGCTAATTATACCGCAGAAACATTCTGAGTAATAGTGGACATTTCACAAATAATACTTCAAAGATAGACATCGCTTATAAAACTTTTCGGTGTAATTATCTCTCATTTTTCTCTACTTCTTCACTGTCAGACCATATATATTTAACAACAGTTAAAAGTATTTAGAAATAAATACTTCACATAATGAGATAACCTACGATAGCTTCCTCAAGTTTTCACTATTCATAAGTGGCCATGGATAAGATAGAAAACGGATTCCTTGATTTCTCTTTTAGGTTTCACATCCTTATTTCTGGAAACAAAACCATAAACATAATTCAAATGCCTTTTTAGTTCTTACTCTCTTGTATGAAACTGCTCATTGAGATTGAGTATACATCTGGACATTCATGATTATTATGCAATTAGTTTGGGCAAGCAAGTTTTTTAGTTTTATACCAGAACCTAACCTAATCGAAAGATATTAGTTTTGAATAACACAGGAATATTCTTGTATACTTCCTAAACTCACGTAGAGTAGTTTTTACTGCCAAGTTTATTTAAGTTTCATTAGAAACGCATTTGTTATTTTTGACGATTCTCAAACATCAAGACGCGAAGATTCTTATCGGAAGTTTTTATACACAAAAGAATTAAAAAGCCTTCGAGAGCTTAATCACAGAAAGTGACACTACGGGTGATGAAGTCTCCCAGCGTCAGGGGAATCAAATTCCATTATTTCGAATCCGGATCTTTTGTTCGGAAAAGAAGCAGAGAAGAAAAAACTGTGCCCTACTGTCCCAAAACTGTTCCTCTTCCGAAGTATTTTCATCGAAATCGATTGAGCTGTTCTAAAGTTATGGCTCGGAAGAGAAATGGGAACGTGGACCGATAAAATAGAATTTCTGGAATCTCCGCAATGTACCATTTGCTTCTTAGATGACTCAGTAAAGACGACAAGGATGTTATGACGGTTTTAGTACTGTAGATGTAGAATATATCGTAGATTTTTAGTCATTCTGTCTGGAGATATTAAAAATACTTTAAAAGTATTATTTGGGATAAATATGAAATATTTTTAGTGATTTCGAAATCGTATCAGTCTTTGCAAGTGCAGGGATTCCATTTGATTAATTATATTGTTTAATTAAAATTTTATGAACCTCAATGCACCATTTTTCTTTATTTGACTACACGAATAAGAGACTTTTCTTCGGAGATATCTATTATAATTACTAAATTTATTATGTGTTCTAATTTTAAATCTAAACTTAAGGCACTATTTATCTTTATTTGATTAAGCAAAGACAACAAAGCTATCTTTACACTTGGATAGTAAATAACTCAATGAAAATTTAACCAATGGATTTAATTTAAAAGTTCAAATGTTCCATAATTAAAGGTAAATTGAAAAGGAATATAATCTAATAAGTAAATGTATGTCTTATTTATTTTCTTCACAAGTCCTAGAGAACGTTAAAATTGTAAGCAAAATACTTTCAGATTTATCCCAAAACAATTTATCATTTTTATTTAAATTCCATTTTGATAATATTCTTTGATAATTATACCAAACTATTACAGGCAGTTTAATTACAGTGGGTTAGAAAAATAACAGTTTCGCACTCAAATATAAACTACCATTTTCCAACAGACTTTGTTGCATTTAAAATTAATACAGTTAAACATCGGAGTAAATCAAAACTCGATATGCAGCTAAAACCACCAAAAATCCTATTTAATTTTAAATATTCGGAGTAATATTTGGTGTTTTCGCTTGTAATTATCACCCCTACAAGTACTTCACTATTGATGTACAAAATAGTACGTTTAACAGGTTTTGTGTAAGAGAAATTTTATTGAAATCTTAAAGAATTAAAAACGCGCCTATAAATTATGGTACTTCTTGATTTGATTATGAAAAACAGCATTTTATACAGAATCACTTCAAAAATGTACGAAAATTTAGTGTTGATTCGTTAGAAAAAGATACAAAGAAGGAAACCTACATGTTAAGTTATTTTAAAAGTATTTAATGAGTTTGGAAATACTTAGTAAATATGACAAAGATCAATAAGATCTTGGTCATGATGCAGTTTCAAGAAAATATATGTCACTGGCTAAACACAAAATCAATGTGTCTGCTACAAATTCTGGATATTAGTGGACATTTTTCAAATAATTCTTCGCTTATAAAACTTTGCGGTGTAATTATCTCTCATTTTTCTCTATTTATTTACTGTGAGACAATATAGTTTAAAAATAGTTACAAGTACAGGGAAATAGATACTGTACATAATGAAGAAAACTACGTTTCCTCTTCAAGTTTTCGCTACTCATAAGTGGCCATGAACGAGACGGAAAACGGATTTCTTGATTGCTGTTCTTAAGTTTCACATCCTTATTTCTGGAAACAAAACATAAACGCGTATTCCAAATGTATGCTTTTTTAGTTCTTCCTCTCTAGTATAAAACTGTTCATTGCGATTGAGTATGTACATGGAGATTTATGACTGAAATATAGTTTAAACTTTTATGTCAAATAATTGGTCATGGAACAGAAAAAATTTCTATTTCATGCAATTAGTTTAGGTAAACAAGTTTGTTATAGTATCATGGGTCATTTGCAAGTTTACTGTATGGTATTCAATGAGGGTAATTCAGAACTGGTCTCAGCTGATCCATTTACCAATTCGTTGGAACAAACACATCCAGTGACTATTGGAACTGTTAACATTGGATTAATTGTGTGGAATCAAGTCTTAATCCTTCAAAAGTCAGCGGAACTTCTGGCGTTCAGTTTGCATGGTAACTTCAGTTAAAGTACTGCAATTTTGAGACTCTTTGCACTTCTATATATACTACCTTTATTGTCAATCAATCCTTGCAGTGGTGGCGAAGTTAACTACAGTACTTCCCTTCTAGAATTTAACAGTGATTGAATTCGATATATCCGACTACTAGTTATAGGCCACCGGGGCTCAGAGGGTTTATCCATTGCGCTAGCAACCTGCGAATTGAAAGTGTCATGTTTGATTCCTGCAACTTTCCCTGGTAGTATTTCTCCTTTATGTGTGAGAAAAACATTCCTTGTCTGCGTATGCCCATTACTTGATGTTGTCTGTTTATTATAGTGTGGAACCAAGTTTTAATCCTTTCAATGACGGTGGAACTGTCTGGAGTTCCACCATCTTGAAAATGTTACACAGCGTACTAAGATGGTGCAACAGTCTATGGAAAAGTACTTAATTGAGATTCATTGCAAAGCTATAAATGTTAATTAACGGAAAGAATAGTTTGCATTTAATGGAGGAATGCAGGAACTAGTAGAAAGTCAATGCTGCTTTACTATACATGCTAGCAAATAATGAACAAAGAGCGAAATAATACGTATGTTATAATTGTTATGATTTTAGTTACTGAAACAGTGCTAGAATTTCGACAGTTGTAATTCGATTTGCTATATAACGGTAATTTTCCCATTGCTCATTTTATAGCTTACTGATTAAAGTGGAAAAATAATAGTTTAAAGAATTTAAAAAAGGTAATTTTAGAAATTTTTATATTTAAATCAAACACACACTTGTTTGTAAAAATAAAAAGCTGGAACTCAATGCTAAGATCTCAGTTGCCATAGGAACTACCTAGAGCTATAGGAGGCGCTTGTTTTCGTATTCTCATTGGACACGACTACTTACAAAATCATCTACAACGAACTGGTTTGTACAACTCTTCATCCTGTCCACTGTGTAGTCTTTCAAACATAAAAAGAACCCACATCAATAGTTGTCCTGATATTACTGACTTCGCAGTGAATAATACTGCTGATAGAGTTACACATTTTACTTCTATTTTTAGATTAAATTGGACTGTCAGATAAAGAGACAGCGAAAAGTCTGAGCTCTAGCGTAGGAAAAAGAAATTGGTAGGTTGTCTCGGTCGAGGACACGAACGGTAGTTTTGACGTGAATACTCGGACCTGATGTTGGATCGTGGAATGAATGAAGCACACATAGGAAGTTTGAACGATTGTTCATTGTGAAATTCAACAGCTAATTTATAGTTGGCATGATTAAAGGCAGTTCAATATTAATTATTGTTGAGAGATTGGTGTTGTCCAAAATCAATTGTAGCATAGTTCAAAGCTCGTCCAGCACCGTAGAATTTCAACATATTGTAGACTCCCTCCCAACGCTCAGTGGACCTTCCCACTCTGTCCGAAGGGCATATCAGGTGCTGGCATCCTTTGTCTACATGATGCTGTATTTATCTTCTGGCTGTTTCTTTTAGTTCTGAAATCATGAAATTTTATATTTATTTTAATTCTATTCAACTATCACCAAGTTCTCGTGCACGATTTTATGTTGTACAATATTAATTGTAGCGTATTTACAATATTAATTGTAGCGTATTTACAATATTAATTGTAGCGTATTTACAATATTAATTGTAGCGTATTTACAATATTAATTGTAGCGTATTTACAATATTAATTGTAGCGTATTTACAATATTAATTGTAGCGTATTTACAATATTAATTGTAGCGTATTTCGGTAGTTTTAGAATGACACCACTTACGCAGTCCATTGAATCTAAATTTACACTGGCCTAAAGCTTGCCCAGCAGAATTTGGACATATTGCAAACCCCTCCCGCACTCATTGCGCCTGCGCCCTCAGTCCGAAAGTCATATCAGATACAAACATCATTTGTCATCACGACGCTATATTTGTCTTTTGGATGTATCCTCTAGTTCTGAAATCATAAGACAAAACAGTTGTAAAGCTTTCTTGTAACGCACAGATTTTCATGCATGACCCCAGTGCTGTTCCGATTTTAAAGACGTATTTACGTCAAAAACATTTCCTAATTCTTTTCTAACTACCTACAGAACACCTTCTACAGCACCTTGTAATAGCATGTTTTCAATTTGCACCCGTCCCCTCCAACGTACCCTCCACAAGGCTTGTGGTGAAAAACGAAGCTGAGATGGATTCTCCTTAGCTACACAATACGCTTTCCTTGATGAATAAAAATGGATTTTGGGCCGCTCCTAAATGAGCATCTTTTCTGGGAATATTTTCCCTCGTAGCTCTCTCCAGGCAAGAGAGAAACGGGGGGGACACAGTGTATATTATTCAGCAAACAACAACAAAAAAATATCTATCGGACCACCGCGCCGTTGCAATCAATAGGAAAACATCGAACCTCGCCTTCTGTAGGGTAGCGCTTAACGATACAAAAATCCGATAATATATCTGTAATTTCTGGCCCCTTTATGCGACTGAGATGGGATCGGGAAGGAGGGGGAAATGTGACTTTTGAAAGTGGGGAAAATTTAGGGAAGTTTATTTATAGTCCACCATTTCCTGGATTTTATGTCGGATTTTAGAATGATTTATTTTTTTTATTTATACAACAAAGAAGATGAGTTCACTTATACTGGATAAGATATGTCTCAAAAATTCTCCATTTTTGCTCTCAGGGAGGGAAATTGTGGAATATGAATAGCTATTGATGTCATGTTTAATAATCTCGTACATTTGGATAGTGTCGCATGTGAAACAGTCTTTTTCATCATAATGCCACCTATTATGAGAGAGATTTACAGTGTAAAGAAATTAGACAGACCGCGAAGATGTTGCTTCTATGTGCTCTCTCCAGGCAAGAGAGATTTGTATATGCTCTCGCATGATACAAATCGGGGTTAGCCTTAAATGTAGTTTATCGCTGTTTGGGGCAACGTTCGGTGTTTAGTCTAATTGGTGTGGACCAATCAGCTATCATACATCAATTTGGAATTTATTCATTGGAATTTTCATTGCCGAAATGCTTAAATCGTATTTGAAAAACAAGCCAACTGATGTCACGTTCAGAATATACACACATTAAACACGTTCCACGACAAAATAATACCAACACAACCTATTTTTAGCTTGACTTAACCTACTGGTGGTCGTCTCGAAGAGGTATCTCGTCATCAGCAAAACTGGCCAGATCTTGATGGACGAGATATCTCGTCCTTAGAAAGAAACTGGCCACATCTTGATCTCGTTATCGTCAAGAAATCTGCAATATCCTGATGACGAGATATCTCGTCCTTAGCGAAATTGGTCAGAGTTTAACCAAGTGATAATTAGCCAAGTGGTTTCGAAAAGATATCTTGTCGAAAGCACTTGGAGGATTAAAGCAAAATCAAACTTGCTTATAACAATTGATGCACATAAAATTATTTATCATTAGATTTATTAACTAACTTCCTTTATTCTTATAGGTTAGGTAAATTTTTATCAGCTACATTTATGGTATATATTTACTATGTATGAAGTTGTATTATTGATTGGGATACCCATCATTAAGCCGTTGTTCACATCCAATCTGTTTGTAGCCGGCGTTATTGTTTGAACCATAGAGGCGAATGGCGATAATGGTGCCGAAGCAATAAATCTCAATGCATACAATCTCTTAAATTTGAATGTGATTTTCTTGGCAACCACGAGAAAGATTGTGAGCGAGTTCGATTATTTTAGAAAGTTTCAAAGGAAACTAGATTGCGCATGAAGTTTGGTTGTTGTGGTTCATTCTCATATCTTATTTTAGAATGCAGTTTTCTTTTCTGAAATTAAAATTTTTAAATAATATATAGTTTACTCCCAACTGTTGTCAAAATGTGCTGTACAGTGCACGTTTTCAGTTACAAAACCTAGAAAACCTGCCAATACCTAGAAACCATTCATACTTGCAGATTATTGGTATACACAACGAGGTAAGGGAAAATGAATCCGTAACTTTTGATCAAGTGCATTTTTATCATATAATTATTTTTAAAAGCATTTTTGTTTGAATTGTTATAAAAAACATTTTTCATGGGTGCAGTGGTGAAAATCTTTCAGTGACTAAGATATTTATGGAGCGTGTGTAATTACTAAATAACGTGTTTGATTTGCACAACAACGACGTTGTGACTGAATTTATAAAATTAACTAAAATTAATATATTAATTTAGGCATCAGTTTCCGTAAAATGGCGATTATAATTAAATAATTTTTACCTAACATCAATTAAATATTAGCAGTAAAAAATGTAATTAAAATGCTATATATATACCCAGTAGCGTCAGTTTCTTCGTCCAAGAACCCTTTAATCAGTGCAAGATTAATTGTTTTTAATGAATAGCTTATGAATTTACTCCCTGTAAAATATTAATCGAAATGATGCATACACAATTATTACCGCTTCAAGCTAATTGGTGAGATGGAAATTAATTACATGTCTTTAAGGGAACCATGCCCAAAAGGAATGCACTACTGATGCAGAACGTACGAGATTTTAAACTGTGTTGGAACTTGAACACCATTTTCGATGTTTAAAGCCTCTTTAAAGGTGTTTATGGTCGCCCAGTTAATGGTGGAGATTAGACCGTTTCGAGGGAATAGGGTAGTTTAACTGATAAATAACATGCCCTGTCATGTGGGAACCTTAGAATTCCTTTTAATGGACAGAAAGATGCTCCCTTTAGGTAACGCCTTTAAATTAGATTTCATGAACACCGTTAAGCTATCAATACCACTCTCTATAATGCCCAAATGTGGGATTTCCAGAAGGTACACACTACAATATTAATATATATGTATATATATGCTAATAACTTCGATGCACCCTAAAACAAATTAGATGTTGCAAAATGTGTGGTTTTGGCATAGTATTAAAAGTTATAAACTCGCAAAAACTTCACTGAGATAAGAGTGAGAGTAAATAAAATACATACATTTATACTGTAAGATCTTAAAATGTACCGTAAACTAAACAATGGGCATCCAACGTTTCTGTTACCTCTAGTAAAATAGTATATCCTTTTGATGATTCTAATTAATGCTTTATATACATTACACATCCGCAATGAAATTTATACCTTATACGTACTATCACCATATTCAATTATGAAAATATTAATTTATAACACAGACTCTTCATCGTTTATTTATTAACTTAGATTCTAAGATATAATGTTCAATAGATCATAGCCTCAATTAACCTTAAAACAGTATTCACCTATTTTTCCTCACTGTAAACTTGTAGTCTTCTGCGTATCGTTCTTAACCAATAAATTAAAAAAAATTGGGAAAACAAAAGCACACTTCCTCAAGTGTAGTGACAACCAAACTAAACCTCCCAGAAAATGTTCTAAAGCTTAGAGAGTTGAAATTCCTTTACACTAGCTTCCGACTCTTGCGCTATATGGGCAAGTCCATATTTAGCCAATCTACGCCAAACACAATGTAATGGACATACACACTTAGTGTGCGTCATATACAGCTTCCAGGTTGCAAGCGCTGTGGGCAAACCCACTGAGTGCCTCTTGAGCTTTGCGGAAAAACAAGCCAATACTTCCCTTTCTCTTCCTTGATAGGTGCTTCCTTCAGGAAGGATATGAAAAGTCATGAAAATATCACTACCTACCTATCCACATTAGATTATGCAATTTCCCACTCTAAAATAAGTGCCTCCCAGTGGTCAATACGCGAAGTGGTTGATTCACATATACAATAAATTTTACTCTATTGGGTTGGAATACACCTATTTTTCTCTTAAAGTGCACCACAAACTGCCTACTCCTAACAGACGTCTGCTTCATTTTTCCATTGGTTATGGTCTCTTTGGCTAGTATCTCTGCACATTTCGTTAATATCAAACTTACCAGTGTGCCTGTGGACAAAAAGAGAACCCAGCCCACTACACACTTGCTTCTCCTCTCACCCAAATGTCTAGGCTACTTTTCTGACAGAAATATTCCTCAACGAATAGCCCTACCTCTTCTTGAACATTAAAAACAATGGGCTTCAAGACTCTCTTATTAAGCTTACCCCTCTTCTCTGTTGGGAGAGGCGCCGTTGCTCAATGGGTTTTACCAGTGCACTAGCAACCTGCTAGTTACAGCGGCGCAGGTTCGATTTCTGAAACTTACCCTAGGCATATTTCTCTCTTTTGTGTCAGTAAAATATTCCTTGTATGTATGTCCATTACTTGAAGTTGTATGTCTTATATTTTGTACAACTTGGCCAAATATGGCTCTAGAGTCATAAACACAACCAACCACTTCTTGGTTGTTTAGGAAGGAAATCTTCTCTGAGTGGATATCTCGGTCCTCTCGATAGGAATGGCTGGATCCAATGAACACATTTATCCCCCTTCTCTGGGCTTAGCCTAAACAATTTCCAACCCACCCTGCTGGTTTAATAACAGCGAACCCTCCATGAGTACGCTCCGTAAGGTGGTTATTGTATTGTATTCCTCTGTACTAAGAAATGCTACATCAACAAAAGCTGTATCTTATTGTTTGTCGTTTAATTGATAACTGTTTAAAGGTTTTTAGGTTTATGCATATAATTTCCGGAAAAGCAGTATGTGTAAACTGCCATGCGGACATAAATGTACTGTCATCTTTAGCACAAATGTGTCCAATACACAAAATAATTTGAGATTTTTTTTATTGAACGGAATAGAACCTTATTGAGCCCTATAAGCAGGTCAGAATGTATGTACAAGAAACAATACATTTTTCAAAGAATTCTAACGTACACGATCAGACAAAAAATTAGTACTGTCAACACTGACCACACTAATCCTAAATTCATAATAGAAACTGATCCCTGTCTTCTCAATAAACGATAAGAGCTGCAAAAGCTACTATTTACACCTATTCCTCAACGCCGGACAGTGCACAATGCCAGCGACTTTTCGCTTATCTCTTTGGCTTAAGAAAGCGTCGACTTTCTCTTCCTTTTTATCGATACCTTACGCGCTTATCGTTAGATCATCATTAGCAGGGGAACAAAACAATGCCAAAAGAAAAGCATTGTACAGCCGAACACAAGGGAGAGAAAACCTCAAAGACGTGAATCTTGGGATGGAATCTTATCTATGAGGAAATACTTGGTCGCTTTGTTCCTCTTTTCCAGGGAAAGGAATGATAAATTGTTGTTTTTAGGCTTAATGCCGCCATTTGTATTTTTGGTCAGCAAGGAACAGCTTTGGATCATAATAGATGCCATTTTTTTCGGTGTTCTACCGGAGTTACAATCGATGAATAATCAAAGTTTAACTGCTGGTGCGAAATATGTCTGTTTTATAAAAGATGTGTGTAATACTAATAGAAATATAATTTCCAATTCCTTATTCAATTAATGAAAATATGCACAGACGAAGAAATAATATTAAATATTATCTGTTTCAACGATTATTTAGAATATGATGTAGTTTATTCTTACTGGTACCATACTGAAATGAACAAATTATGTTGATCATATCTATGACAAATAAACACTCAAGGTCAAACATTGTTCATTAAAATATTTTCTATTCGAAGTTGAAACAGTGATAGTTGAAAAGGTTTGTTGTGAACTTACTCTTAAAATTAATAATTTAATGCAATGCAAAAAGATGTATAGCAGTGTATGTAACCCAACTCCATCATAAAGTATTTTTTGGTAGACAAAGTTGTTTTGTTTTTCACACGTCTTGCTGAATTGGTGACTGGTAAACGTGTTCTATAAGACGTGCACTTGAAAGGATCAGTCAGACGGTGTTTTTGACGAATTTCAGACGGGGCTCACCTCCATAGACGCACATATCGATGAATGGTCTATGATGAATAGCTGAATTGCCAGTGCGATGAATATCACTTACAACATCTGTCTGAAGCTCTGTTATATTTAACCAGTATCCACTAGTACAACTTCATTATTCGTTGCATTCAGTCTCATTGCAACCAACTTTCGGTTTTACACATACTCGACTGATATGGTAATATAGGGCAATCAAAATGATACTATCATCCTTTGTCGACCTTTCGTACGGAAGTACAGCACTGATCTTAATATAGCTCATACACTACAGTCTCCCGCAATTGCCAATCAGTCCATTTGGGGTAGAATCTATCAAATTCAGTCCCATTCATATCAACTAATATATATATATATATATATATATATATATATATATATATATATATATATATATATATATATATATATATATATATATATATAGCTCAGTTTTTTTTACCAGTATTGATCGAAAATCAAATTTTCCAATAAAAATGGTTTCACCAGTATTGCTCGAAAAACAATTTTTTCCAAAGCAAATTAAGTTATAATGTTTATGTTTGAAATGACGTTTTATTTCTTCCCATGATATAAATAATTTATGAACATTTGATTGATGAAAAAAGAATATTTAAAATATTTAATTTTACATAACCTACATTTCGTAATAGAACACGAAAAGCCCAAATGAAAACTTCATTGATCATAAAAACGTAATTTTGTGTTTGTGTATTTGAGTTGACAGCGAAAAGTGGTGGTCATTTTTAAGCATTTCCAAGTATTATAAAAATGTATTATTTTTGTAAATAAATCATTATTGCCTTTATCGAAATTGTTCAAAAGTCTTTTGTCGAATTGTTCTTTTTCAGAATATATTCAAGGAGTCGAAATTCGACACGTTTGCACATATCTTTCTTTTTTTCAGAATTCTGCATTTTTTTTTCAAGGATCGGAATTTCGTTTCTGTTTGTATTTATGTGCTCCAGTATTTTGCATATTACAGATATATTTCGAAGTTAAATTTTAAACTTAATAATTAATTTTAATGATTTATTTATTTCCTGCAAAATATTAGACATGAGTAATTTCTTGGCGGTATGTGTATATTTCGACCAACTTTAATCAATTCTTTCAATAAATCGACCATCTTTCCTGAACAAGTAATGCTTTGTAGAATTCTGTTTTCATAAAAATAAATAAAATATACAAAACAAAACCTTTTTAAGTTAAGTTACTCAACTTCTTTTAGAATGATCGGAATTTCATTTCTGTTTGTATTTATGTGTTCCAGTATATTTTACCTATTGCAGATATATTATTTAGGATTTAAATTTTAATGAATTATTTATTTTCTTCAAAATATCACAAGACATGGGTAATTTCTTGGCAGTATATATATATTTCGACCAACTTTCTTTGTCTTTGGTGTAATACGTAATGGTTTGCATAATGCTCTTTCATAAAAATAAATAAAATGTATATAAAAACATTTCTAAGTAAGGTGTATAATTTATTATTTTAAAATAATCAGTAACGTAAAAAAATCACTTTAAAAGAAGATGGGTTACATTTAAATTAAAACCAGTAGTCATACGTTGTAGTTCAAATATAATTCAAAATTTGACAGGTTTTCATTACAAGACGATTAAAATCAATTTAATTTACATTTGTTTTTCATGTTTCATGGGTGTTATTGAAAGCTGTACTTCATAGTCAAGTAACTACATCGATCATTCTAACTAGGTACGTGGTTTGTATTTAGAAACTGAACGTCTGAATTTAAAAAAGTACCATAAGGATTCTACTTAAAACTAAATGTCTGTTGGAGTAAAGAGAATTTTAAATAAGACTGCTGATTTTGGAATAATATCAGTGAGTAATTTTGAAAAATTGAAATTTTTGTCTTTAGTTACAGAAGGTCGAAGTTGCTTACTCTACAAATTGAAGTTGTTATGCAACTTAGATACATGTGAAACATTCGTTGTGAAAACAGTGATTTTCTTTTTTAAAAAACGCTGTAAAATTGACATTCTGTTTTCTGAAAAATTGTAATCGATTTAGTTTGCTTTGTCTCTACACTGATGACATTTATTTTTAAGACAAGCTCCGTTATTGCACGTGGCGTTGAATGGAATTTTCAAGAAAAAAAAATGTGTTTGCTTCAAAATAAATTACTCACGAATGCCATAACAATTTAATTTGCCATTTTCTCATATTGATGATGAAATTAGAAAACATCACATTCCTGCCACAAGTGAAACATATTCATAAGAAAACTGAGTGCAAGACTATACGCCAAAAATTCGCCATTTTTACTGAAAATGAACGTACGGGGATAATCGTAATCACTCCAAAACTCAAAATCGACTTCTGTGGTAGTCACCCTTAGAAAAAACTTTTGTAGTTTGTCTTACAGCAGAAGTGCGATGAATATGAAATGGATTATATGGATGGATATATTATGTATACATATTTGCGTCCGAAGTAAATTGTAGAAGCTATGAAAAAGTTAAAACGCTGTTCAAAAATTATTTTTCGTACAATTAAACAAGGCTTGCATTCTTTTATGAAAGAGAAGATGATGATCACTTTTCAATCAACATTTAATTAATTCAACCCGAGCAACGCTGGGTAATTATGCTAGTAGTATATTTAGCAGTGCATCTCATCTCCACCATGAAGTTCTTTTGAGGAGATAAAGTTGCAGTCTTTCATACGTCTTGCTAAAGATTAACTTGAATAAGAGAGGCCCAAAACAGTAATTTATCAAAAGAGCACAAACTTATTATTAAAAATATGTGTTTCAAAAAGGTTAAATAATCTATTTCAGTAACGAGAATAAATATACTTATTAAAAAACTTGAAACGAGAGATGAAACACTTTTTACTTAACTCCTTCTCGACAACTGATTTGAATTCAGTAAAATACGATACATGTCAAGCATAGCGTATAAAAAGTTAAAGGGGAACGCAATAAAAACGCTTATTGCCCAAGAAGTATGGAAAATGAAGTAATGAAGCAATCCTGTGTACTTCAACCTTAATCACGAATTCCTATAAATTGAACTATTTAATCTAAGTTACCTAACACATCTTGTTTATTTTTTAGATTTGTAATACATATTGCTTGAAGAGATCTAGAAAGTATATGATATTCATTCCCCCCCCATATGAATAACCAAGTAATAACTAAAGAATTGAACAAATTGAAATAATATAATTTTTCTAAGAATGAATCCAAGCCAATGCAATATTTTTGAGAAACATGGTATGAATTAAAATTTAAAATATGAACCAATTTTTTCATCTTTAGCTTGCTTTAATGGCTACAAATTCATGTTTCTTTACTTCAAATGTTAACGTATCATACGCTTTGTTCACATAAAAGATACAATTGTGCAAAATTGTCCAATGTTCATATATATCCTCCTGTTTTCTTCATCGGCATAGACGTAGCAGTTATATTTCTTTTATGTGTAAAACATTTTCAGTTCAGAGTTAATCTCAATAAAAGACTAGAGGAAAGTTTCAGATGCCATGCGCGCACAACAAACTAAAATGTTTCCTGGTAATGTCATATCCCCAGTCTTTGTCGGCTTAGACTTCGTAATTCAACATATATTATGTGAAAAATATTGCGCAGTAAATATAAACCAATACATTAAATAATACGATGAGTTCAAAATTACTCGTAAGAAACAATAGGAAAGTATCAGACTCCATAGACTAAATGGTCCACTCTAATAATATCATATCCTCCCATTTTATTAGTCGGCTTAGTTTAGGGCTGAGGTAGCTCAGTTTGTAGACTCGCGGATTAACATCGGAGTTTTGCCAGTTTGAAACTAGATTCAACCAAGGATCACTTCAGGTGTTGACCTCGTAATCTGACCGTGGTTCAAAATTTTAAGATATTGTCCTCTGACCCTTTGAGATAGAAACGAATAATTAATGTCTGTATAACAAAGAAAGAAATCGCTGAGCACTTAACTGATGTACCTCGATCTCTCATTTGTTAAAATATGTTTTCAACTAATTGAGTATTAATCGCCTCCTTGGATCGGGATTGATCCTGGACCTCCGATAATAGCCCGTTGTGTTACTCCAGTGTGACGTGAGTTCAACTACCCACGATAAAAGTGAGGAAAATTTCAGAACCCATGCACAATATACAAAACTAAAATTTCCATCGGCATAGTAGTCGAAATTCTATTCATAGTAGTTTTACATTGTGTAGTAAAATGTAAGCTGATACATGAAATATTACCTCGTGCATGCGTTTCTCTATCGCCATACAAGACGAGAAGGAAGTTTAAGATCCCATGCGCAACATACAAGACTAAAATGTCCTGTGGTAACGTCATATCCTCCCACTTTCTTCACCAAACTCCGAGTCGTCGCAATTCTACTTATCTCATTATTCGCTGAAGATTGATTCGACGAGATACGGCCCACAGCCAGTCTTTCCGCGCCCAATAGATCGGAAACGAAGTGCCAATCAACATTTCCTGATCAGGATGCGACCGAAATAAATTAAGGTCGCCATTCCATTAGCGCAACGAATGCGATGGTCCCTCGGCTAAGCTCTTCACTCGATTCCCAACTAAGCCCCTAACTAAACCAACCGTTAACTATAAACGTTTATTACAACTACCAACCGGTTGAGTGTCAGCCACTGCGTTGCGACCTCGATAGGACTTGGACCTATTCCCTGCAGCCCTGTCCGGCTGCATAGTTGATTATCCTTAATCTTGGACAACATACAGCTCGGATGTATTTGCATGCTACATTTAGCGCTTAACCTACTGGACATGTGCAATCTGATCCGTTGCCGGGAGAATTCGGGTTTAGCGTGTTAGTGAGAAGATAAAAAGGCTATTTTTTAAGAGAAGACCCACCTTTGAAGAAGAGTGGATTGATATGTGTGGTGAAGTGGAGTTAGAAGAAAAATGGGCATTTATAAATATTTTAACGGTAAGATAGGTTATGGTTAGAATCCAGGTCTAAGTATAGATGTTTGTAGAGGTTTGAATTCACTTTAAGCCATTCCGATCTAATTAGCCCTCGTGTTCATTGATCGTAGAACAGCAAACCATTCGCAAATCTTAAATTAATCTCATCTCAAATCCAAATAGGAATATCTATAAAAAATTACCAGACACAAAACTGGATTTGAAATATTAACAGAAATGTCTTTTTAATCTAGTCAAGTTTCAACGCATTGTTATACTAAATGTTCCTTTGAAATTTGATAGCATTCTGAAACACCAGGAAAAAATTTTTAACAACTTTTCTAGAAGAATAAAGTTCAAAACTAAGGTCCTTGAAGCGTTTTAGAAGTACATTCAATGTTAAATAGAGAAAGCAGGCATTCATAAATCTTCTCAGATTAATTTCTGACCCTCGGTTCAATAGGCTTTAGTTAGGATTCCTGTCTAGGCATAGATGTTTGTAGTGGTTTGATATCAAATTTAAGCCACAAATCTCGGTCTAATTAGCATTCGTGTAGCGAAAATTCACCATAGAGTGACCAAACCTTAATCTCAAACCAATTACTAATGTTATTAATGTTTTACAAATATAAATTTATATTTGAAGTTAGCAGAAATAATTTTAAATCTATCCAAGGTAAACGCTTTATTTAAAATTTAAATTTAATTTTAAAGGACATTAGTAGTTCCTTTAAAATTTGGTACCATCATAAAACACCAGAGAGAAATTCAAACCTTTTTTCTAGAAAATAAGTATGAGAATTGGGATAAATTTACTACAGCCCTACAATAATAATATGATGTTTCTTCTGACTATTTCAAATGTGATTTAGGTTTCACGTTTTAGGAATTTAGAATTTGGTATTATTCTTAGACAAGTTTCTCTAAATGGAAAAATGTGACTTTAGTCATTACATTTGATTTATAATCTAAGCTCAAACTTTTTGTTAAGAGCAGTTATGACGGACATTTTATATTTCCCGTTTAGTAACCGTTATATTAAACCGTTTAGTAACTTTAAATTGATGTGTAAAATCCTAGAACAGTACCTTCTTCAGCTTAAATAGCAATTGCATCGTTCTAACATCTCGGATATATTTTTTGAGTTTTTCAGCATAACCAAAATTTTTAAAACATTTTAGGGAAAGTGAAAAAATCACTTTGAGTTACTTGTTGCATTTTAGTTTTTAGAAATACATATCTATTTTTATCTCTACATTTATATCTATTTTTACTTTTATTTATTTATTTCTTTTTACTTTTATTTATATATTTCTTTTTACTTTTATTTATATCTATATATCTTTTTATCTCTATTATATCTATATATCTTTTCATCTCTCGGAAATCTCGTGACGTTCAGAGGGTTAAAGACAATTCTGTCTCTTCCTACCTAATCATTCTCTTATCGCCTTGAGTCGAACTAGAACAATACCCATTCGATCTGCTGAACTTAGGGCACAGAAAACACCCCAAACACAAAGCGGTGTGCAACATCTTCCCCTTGTCTTGACAAGGCGCATGGGATGCATAATACAAGTGCGGTTCCAAATTGAAAAGCAATATAAGCCGTATAAGGTAAAGGTTTGTTTACTTCTTGGATGTTGCCGGAGTTAATTAGACTTTCAACCAACCTAGTCTAATTGACTGTTAGCTTCATTAGCCATAGGCAATGTTCATTGTTACAGAGGGAACAAACTTTTCTGTTCCCAAAGTTCTAGTTCAAACGGACTACTTCCACGTTCGGTTTCCTTGGTGAATTATAAATGCTGGAGTATTCGGTTTGGAGTAATGCATGGGTGATATGTCTGTATAAAAATATATTGTGATTAAAAAAATATTCGCCACTATATGTTGTTAAGCTTTTTATCATCGATTCGGCTTTTGTTATAAGATTCTTAAACAATGTTTCTCTTAGGATTTGAATGAACGAAATATAATATATATAAATTGCTATTTAATAATTTGAGTCAAAATTGAAACCCTATATATTAAAAAAAATTAATACTCTCAGAATTCATAAAAATTATTATTAGCCTGATAATTCAAAATACTTTTTTAGGAATTTATTATTACATAGTTAGAATTGGAAAAAAGTTGTCTTCTGAAGGGTCTGAATATTAAACACACCTAATCGACGTCCTTTTTACCTACATGCAATCACTTTCATCTATGGAAAGAACTTCGATTAACTACTTAAGCAATACATGCAACTCATATAATTTTTTCGAAATTTTCACTTTATTAAACATGTAAACGATTTAGTTATCAATTTGAAAATACTTTAAGTAGATTGAGAAAGCTATTGAACTTTCCATATTGTATTGTATAGTTTGAATTTCAAGATTCGCAATTATCAACAATCACATTAAATGTGGGAAAACTAAACTATTTTCATGTCACCTATGCTCTCTTTTAAGGGAACACCATTTGAACAATAATTCAATACATATTAAATATAAGATTCAAGAGAAAAAATAATTTTCATACGAACGATAATTTAAATATTCATTATTTACTCGTTTTAGTATGTGAGTGACTTTGAATTTCGTGGGTTTGCCCATGTGACTTATTTTTATATCTTTTCCTAGACCTCATGAAAAACAATGAAATAAAACATCCGTAACTGAGTTCATTAATTTTAAAACTTAACTATTGTTGAAATCCTTATTTCATGCTAAACGATATTAAATATTTCATGAGACACAAGCACTAAAAGTTTCAAATCTGTACATAAATTTGAAAACAAAGCAGTGATTTTCGAATCCATGGTATTCACAAAAACAAAAAGCTTATATAAAATCATATTAAAACTTAAATGATAGTCTATTACGCTTTTGACATTTGATTGGAAAACTTCAATAGTTTGATAAATAACGAAGCTACAACTGCAAAATTCTTCACAGATTTATAAGAATATAGGATTAAAATAAAATAAAAAATAATAGTTTATTTTTAGGATGCTTTGTACAGACTAAGGAAATATGATGTATGAATTTTGTTCAGAAAAACCAGAAGCAGCTCTTGGGATTAGCCGTTACATCTATACTAAGACTTTACATATCCATTCTACATTAGTTTGTCTTATATTTTATATGCTTATCGAGAAACAGATAATAAAGCATGCACTTACACAATAAGAATAATAGTCATCTTTTTAAATACGATTACTGTAGGAGGTAATTTTGGTTTTAAAGAATATGGTCCAAAACTCTTTAACACGTTGGCGTGGTGTGGAAGTTTGGAGAGTTGGGTTTCAGCTCAGGTGTTGTTCTCGTCATCTGACCGTGGTTCAAAATTACGAGGCGTTATCCTTGGATCTTTCTCTTCGGGATTGATCCCGTACCGTCGCCAGTATCTCGTTGTGTTGCTCCAGTGCGACGTCAATTAACTACTTACCAACCTACCAAAACCATTTAAAACGATTGCATTTTGCAAACCAACTACGAGAAAAATCACCGAATTCACAATGCAAAAATTTCGCCTGTATAATTTATCACCTATAGTTAAACACATTGTAAATTGATAATGATGAAAATTGAATTTTGAATACACTATTTGTGAATAAAGTGCAAGATTTAAGGTAGTAATAAACGAAATAAGCAGCGTTTCAAAATGTTTGCTGAACCATCCTTTGCTTCGTTAAGCAATTACTGTTTCAATTCTTACTCTTACAACCTTATTGGGTACAAAACTTGTGGGTACGTATCAAGAGCACAAAATCAATACAAAAATGATACAGTATTAGTAATAACATAAATGAATAAATAACTAAAGTAAATCTATACACTGGTAGGAAAGGGCCAATGTCTATTTTGTAAGTTTTTGATAGCAGCTGATTTAGTTATTTGTATTTCTAAAAGTTTTAATGCAGCTTACAAAAATACTTTTCTAATGTTTCGATTCGTTCATCATGTATTTGCAAGACGTTGGTACTTCTACGTTGGTACTTTCATTACCTTAGAATGATTAGTAGGTACAACTCCGAATCAGCCAATTCGGACATTGTACCTTTTCCACCTAGGTAAATTGATAACGCTTTTAAATCCCTTTTTGAGTGTAATAGTTGAAAATTTCCAGTCCGCTCCAATATGCAGATGCGTTTACACCATCCCTTCCACAACGGGTTCCACCATATTCCTAACTTCACATAAAATGGCAATGTATCCGTAAGCTTACCATTGTCTCATAACACAAACACGCCTAACACGCGAAACCAAACGTCCCTTTATTCGATGAGAAACTAATTTAGGTTCTGTCACGAAAGAACAGATGCAAAGAATCACGGAACCTGCTGCGAAAGTTTGCGACAAAGGAGATACCAGCAATCAATACCATCCGGTACAACAAACAAAGTATTGGTCATGTCCCGATGCCCTAGCATCATCACCATCGGCATTCACTAGACCACAGAGCTATTACGCTTCTATGAAATATGAGAATACAACAGGTGCCTCAATAATGGAAGGCGGAACAAGGCTCCGAAGTTTGACGAAACTTTCAATTCCCGAGCACATAAAGCGAGGAACGGCATCTTCATGGGCTCTCTTTGGATTAAAGACTATCGTTAAAAACGGATAAAACGATAAGCCTGCTTTTAGATGTGTTCCGTCAACAGGTTTATTGACTGGGCCTGTGTAATTTCATTTTGATGGGCCTGTTTTCATACTTCCCGATTCTGGTGAGCTTCACGCTAATATTTTCTCATCCACAGGAAGGGGATCCCCTAAAGATTGGATAAATGTATCAATTTATAAAGGTAGTGTAGTTTGCGAGGGGCATGAGAGATGTTGCATCGCTAGACTAAGTTAAACGGTGCATACACGCTAAGTAAAATGTTTTCTAAGAATAATTATAAAACTCAGAGTTGATTCTATAAATAGAACAATTAATTATCTGTACTTTGCTTATGCTACAACTGCGTGAACATGTGTAATTTTTACATTGTCTCACCTTATTAGAAAAGATATAGCTAACCCGAGCGATCTGTTAGATTAATAGTATTTTCTGCATGGAAAAACCATAGCGTGGCTAAAGATATAAGATAAGACTTCATTCATATACGATGACGAATAGACTGTCATGGAGGATTGCACATATTTTAGTTTTACCAAATATTCTATGTGGTATACAGATTATGATATACGACCAAACTTGCTCATTCTGAAAGATTGTTTTTCGATAGGCAATACCATTTCGTTACGAGAAAAATTGATATAACCTGCATCAACTGAAGCAAGTCTGAGTGGAAGTTAACCATACCGAACTATCAGGGTTTAATTGCCGCGTTATAAGGATATACTTTCTACTAATCGTAATAATAGTTAAAACTGTTATGATAAGGCTTGATTCTACTCTGGATCTATTCCTCTATTATGTGTCAGTAAAAAAATTCCTTGTGTATTTACTTGACATTGTTTGGCGCAGCTTGGTCAAATAAGGCCCTTATGCCAACCCAACCAAACATTTATTAAAGTTGGAAGAACAGTAAATATGTATGGCGGGGTATAAAAGTTTTGAATGGTTTGAAACTTTCATAATTCATGTTTTTTTAAGTACGAAAACTGTTAAATTTTTCATTGCAAACTTATGTATCGCAAATTTGATATCCTATTAAATTAAAGTTGCTAATGCGAAAAACAATAAATAAATGTGTGGTGGCATATGCAATAAAGTTCAGAAGAATCAAGTAATTCAACTTCTGTCTTAAATTAATTTTCAGCCAATTTATTTTTAGAAACCTATGCAGCATAAAAATTTCATAAACAAACCCCATTCCTAAAAATATTTATAAACTAGAAACATTAATGAAAACAGCCTTAATCGCTCATATTTCATTCCACTATCCCACTCCAATTTTACTCTAAACTGCCAACCGAAAAAACCCTCATCGACTCGGGTAATATTTTCTAGCTCATGTAAATGGAAGTGGCCATGCAACGCTAAATGCTCAAGTAACTAAATATATTGTTTCCCCATCATAAAGAACGATTTTTTCCTCTCCATCTTCTCTATTTACTTCGAATCCAAAGGCAGACATTTTGGAGTCTCAGGGAGGGTGCTTGATGAGGTATAACGTTCAGCTGCCTTTCCAAGGATGTTCGCGCGTCACTGGGTCTTAGAAGAAGGAGCATCGAAGACTTCCCATGGTTAAATGAGCCTTGAAGAAAAGGTAGGGGGTTAGGGTTGCTGGAGACTTTTTCCCGCATGTTTCCACAGACCTTTGCTTCCGGCTATCTTGTTTTCTGTGGATGCTGTTGATATAGCGCTCTGAGGCTGGAGGTACTTAGGGGTGCTTTGGGGTTTAGTTTGAGTTTTGAGGTAGCAGGCAAAAACTTCAGTTTGTGGAAGTTGCTAATGCTGTGAGAATTAGTAGCAGGATTAGAAAATTATATGTGGGCATTAAGTTTATTTTCGTCACCGTATGTAAAGATTAAAGGGAACTAACCTCTTAGGGTATCATGTGAGTGTATTGCGCTAGGTCTTCTGTAAGTGTTGATAGGCAGCGGTAGCACGGTTGGAAGAGTAACAGATTAACAACCGGAGGGTTGCGATTTCGAATCCAACCAAAGATCATCGTGTACAAAGGGGGCTGGCGCACATTAAATCTGTGTGGCCTCAAATCTCCTCACGTTGGCTTAGTGTGGAAGTTTGTAGAGTGGTGGGGGTGCCGCTAAGGTGTGACCTTTTCAGCTGACCGTGGTTCAAAGTTTCGTGTTGTCCTTGGATCTTTATCTTCGGGTTTGATCCCGGGCCGTTGCCAATAACCCGTTGTGTTGCTCCAGTGCGACGTTAACCTTTACGATACGGCGGTCAAATTGCATTAACGCCTCGTAGAACGGCATATTTTTCTTAACTTCCTTCCCCTACAGAACTTGGGTGAGAGAGTCTTGAATGACTTTTACGACTGACCACCTAGAGCGCTTTCCTTTCATAGTGTTGTCCCAATGCCGCCCAATGGAAATTGGAGGAATGGTTGTTTGAAAAACCTCTCGGGTTCCCACTTTTCACTATATGCGCTCTTTTCCACCCCACTTGATTCTTCATACTAGGAACTGTATGAGGTTTGAATTAAAAATCGTTTAAGGAAGTTAGGACAGTAGCAAATGCATACTCCATTTGCTTTATTTATATTAGTATTTCAATGACTGATTTTGATAAGCACAAGTCATTTTTTTCAAATTCAATACAAGATTTTGATAGTTCATTTTTAAAATGGTCAATGTGATTTTGTATCATCTTTTATCTTCTTAATTATCGTTCATGATATTCATATTTTGATAGAAAATAGAGTGTAAAGTGTTTACATTACAAAAAATGACAGATACTTTCTATTTAAATAATTAATACGCCAACAAGTACAAAAAGAGTACACTTATGTTTCGTTCTTTTTAGGAGTATTAGTTTATTGCACATGATTAACATTTTATTATTTTATGAGATTGTTAAAAATGATTAAATAATGAAATTAATGTTTGCTTGACCGGGGGTATTCAATAGGCTCAATATCTTATGAGAAAAACTCTTACTACTGTGCTTTCAAAACACTTTTTTAACTGAATGTAGAACTCCCGTCAATCCTCGTTTTGAAATTTATTGAAAATTGCACGTGTAGGGAAGTAATTGGTTGTTATTTTAACAGATGTTGGAAAGGTTTTAATTCACTTTAAAATCAGTTTTAGAATTCAGTCATAGACAAGAGAAGATATATAAAATGACTAAATTTCCTTATCAAGTGAGTATCATATGCACACCATTCTTCAACATTTTTTTATCTAATTATAATATTCTGATCGCGCTCAAGTTTCCAATGGATTTAAGAAAATCACTTCTTTGGGGACAAAGATTTTATGTCACAAAAAAGATGTACTACAAACTTCATGAATACTGACGGACAGTTTCATCGGTTATTTTTGCATTTGGTTTTATAGATGATTTAAAAATCATCTTTAAATTAAAATAATTTGGAGATCCAGGTTCCACCTAAAATATTGAATGTTTAAGTACAATCAAAAAGTTGTAAAATAAATTATTGGAAAGTTCGAATACATTTTGGCTAATAAAAACATGGTCACATTCTACCATTATGTTAAGGTCAGGAAAAGTGTATGCTTCTTTTACGTTAAAATAACGCCCTCAAGCCCACATCTCATTTCGGTGTGTACGGGCATCACGAACCTGAGATACCCAAGGGATCTTTCCTCCTTTTCCTTTTACTCTAGTCTACACTTCTTTTTGCTTTTTCTTTCTCCCCCATTGTGTTGTCTGTCTTTTGTTTGGCGCAGCTTGACCAAATATGGCCCATGCGCCATAAGACCCGAAACCATACAGCATTAAAATAACATAAATGCGACAATTTTGATAATTAGTAAAAATTGTAAACTTGGGAATTTAAAATTTTCTGATTCTTCAACATTGTAAAGACTTCAGACTAAGATAGATGGCGCTCTTGCGCATGCCCAGAAGGACTTTGAGAAAGGAAAGAGTTGAGAACGAGTGTGGCGAGAGACGTGTGGGTTGTGTTGTTTTTTGGAGAGTGATCGAGACTGAGATGTTTCGTTTTTGATATTTACTACCTTTATTATTTTGTGTTGTGTGTCGTGCCTGTACTGTGTCCTGTGAGTTCATTAAAATGGTTTGAACCAAAAAAAAGGAGTATTCCTTGTGATGATAATTTAAAATTTTGAGCAAGTCAGTACAGACGACGAAGAAATGGTGGCAGCCGTTTGGATACGATCCTGGTATTGCTGATATCTCCAGTGCAAATTATTGGGTGAGTACCAGATTTCATTAGCAACAGTGCCTTTTTAATTGTAATTTGTAAAGTTTTGCATGTTGAGTTTTGGTTCATTGAAGAATCGTTGTTTTGGTTTCATGCAGTTTTGGTTTTGTAAAAGGCAGTTGTAATAAGCAAAAATGCTCTCTTATTTTAACTAGGCTGATATAGTTAAAATTTTGTTTGGTAAAAGGAGTGATAATTTCGAAAAGTGTTCTTATTTTAACTAGGCTGATATAGTTAAAACTTTGTTTGGTGAAAGGTAGTTGCAATTTTGCAAGTGTTCTTATTTTAACTAGGCTGATATAGTTAAAATTTTGTTTGGTAAAATTGAGTGGTAATTTTGAAAAAGTGTTCTTATTTTAACTAGGTTGATATAGTTAAAATTTTGTCTGATTTTGAAAGGCAAATTTATTCTGTTGATTTGCAAAACTATTCTTATTTTAGCTAGACTGATATAGTTAAAATTTTGTTTGATTGTAAAAAAAGAAAATTTAGGACACTCATGTGGTATATATAAAAAAAGAATTTTCTGTTCTGAATGGTTAGAATTAGAACTATTCAAATGGTCAGTTTGAGTTTTGTTTTCTGAGAAAAGAGAATTATTTTAAAATTTTAAATTGAGATAGCCTAGTTTGTTTTGTGTTCTTTTGTATGATGCTATCTGATGACAATTGAAGTGTTGTTAAAATTTGATTTGATTCTGTTGTATGATTCAAAATAGAATTAAAAATTTGGTGTAGAAGTATATAGTTTGAATTACAAGTATAATTCTTTTTGATGAGTGTTGTCAACAGCACCAAATGCCTAGAATTTTCAATATTTAGTGCGTCTTGGGTTATTTTGCTTTGGAAAATATTTTATTATATTTCTGAATGAATCGGAAATTCATTTAAAAGAGTTTTGGAGTGTTTTGAAATTGTCATTTTCATTTGTTGCTCATTTAAATAACTAAGAAACCCCTTAGAATTGTTTATTTATTTTGCGGAATTTTGAATGTCTAACTTGTGTACTTAAGGAAATTTTTGTTAGTAATTTGAAATTGCTTTGTGTAACTAATTTGGCAAATGTGAGACCATTTTGTGTTCAGAAAAAGAACTCGGAAAAAAAAAAAATCCGAAAGTGTGGATTTGAATTATTCACTTCCTGTGTTCGTTGACGAAAAAAAAAAAAAGGAAAAGAATGATATTCTGTTTTATATTTTTGTGTGTGCATTTATGCTTCTGAGTGTGAATCAATTGTTCATAGAGAAAAGGGAATTCTTTTGAACTGCAATACCTTTTCTTGATTAGACAGGAAAGTTGAGTTTATATTCTGAATAGTATTTTAATTGTAGTATTATTTTCAAAACAGCTGTTCTTTAGTTGAACTTTTCTTTAACTGTTTATTTTCTTCTCAATTTGAAAACATCTTAAAAAAAAATATTGTTTTAATGAATGAAAATTTTAATTTGTTTATGTGTTCGAAAATTATTTCTATTGATTTTTGGTTGTTCGGTAAGAAAGTTGTAACGTAGAATTAGCGAATTTAATTCTTTGATAAAGTCTTGTGAAATCTGTTGGAATTTAATACCTTAATATAGGTTTTTGATAGTGTTTCCCCTGGCTCTTAATCATGGCATTTCTTGCAATTGGTAGAAAGCAGGACTTAATTGCTGTTGCGGAAGAAATTGGTGAGAAGGTACCAGCTTCGTGCAAGGTTGCAGATATTAAACAAATAATTTTAAAAAGCCCAAATTTCGATCGGGAGGAGGTAACGATAATAATGGAACGAGTCATAAAGGATAGACTGGAAGAGGAAGAATTTGCTAAGCAAGAAAAAATTCATGAGGAAGAATTAGCTAGACAAGAAAAAATTCGTGAAGAAGAACGACAAGAGCGGGAAAGGGTCAGACAACATGAGCTCGAAATTAAAAAACTAGAAGTGGCTCAGAAGGAATTTCGCCAGTCTGAAGAAGGATCTGAAAATGGGGCGGATAGAAACAGAAAAATCCAACTTACCCAAATCACTCCCAAATTCGACGAAAAAGGGGATGAAATGGGATTGTATTTGATCAATTTCGAACGGAAAGCAGAGATGGCTCGAGTGCCGAAGGAGGACTGGGTGGCTTATTTGCTGGCCGTTTTGCCAGCCGAGTTATCTAACATGCTTGCCCGAGAACCTCCTGAAGTGGCCAACAATTATGATGTTGTGAAAGATCTCATTCTGAAACGATACAAAATGAACGCTGAAAAATTGAAACAGTGTTTCTACAGACATCAGAAAACAGCAGAGAAAACATGGAGAAATTATGCTCATGAACTGTACAGCTACTTCACTGAATGGCTTGCTGAATTGGAAATTGAAACCTTTCAGCAACTAAAAGATTTAATCGTTGCCGAGCAATTGAATTATCGTGTACCAGATCAAATCAAGGAGCATTTTCTTGACAAATGGATGAAGTTGAAGACACCTTTTGAATTGGCAGAAGTGATCGAGGAGTACGAAACCATCAGGCAGAGTTTCAGGAAGAAGGAATTTCCAAAGAAGTATGGCTATCAAGGTTCAAAGGGACATTTTAGTGGAAGTAGACCCAAAGTACCATTCAAGGATGACAAGAACAAACATCCGGTCAAAACCGAACCCGCAAGCAACGAAAACCGTAAAAGAGAGTTTGAAAAGAGAAGACAGCTCCGATGCTATGAATGCGGTTCGTTATCACATCTGAGACCCCAATGCCCGAAGCTCAAGAGATCTGAAGTAGTAGCTGCCAATGAAGTCTTTGGAAGACACGTGCCTGAGTTGATGTCTCCTTATACTAGTGCTGGGACAGTAAATGGAGCCCAAATGTCTATCTTGAGAGATACTGGTGCCAGCATCGATCTTATTCCCAGAAAATTTATCAAACCACATATGTACACAGGTGAGCATGTGTGGCTCGCTTCTCCATTAGTAGACAGCCCGGTCTGCTTGCCCATTGCAGAAGTTGATTTGAACTGCGAATTGGGACATGTCCTTACGAAAGCTGCTGTAAGAGACAGTTTTCTGGATCAAGAGCATTACCTACTAAGTAACAAAACCGTTGCTCTGATCGAGAGTATGAAAAAAGATAAGGAGCTGGAGATCCAAGTTATTAATGCAGTTCAGACGAGAGCTCAGAAAAGTCTTTTGACAGCCGAAGTTGAAGAGTATCCAGTTGAGTCGAGTCCTGGAGAAGAGAATGACAGTACCGTGTTAACAGAGGAAGACGGAGAGGTATTGCCTATGGCGGAAGAATCCTCACTTCCAGATCTGATTAAAGCTTCACGGAATGATTTTGTCGAAGAGCAGCGCAAGAGTAAAGAGTTGAAACCACTTTTCCTAGAAGCTGAGGAGTTAGCAAAAGAAACCAAGTATGCAATCGTTAATCAAATGCTGTTCTATCTGAAAAGTGACAAGGATGGTACACAGAGAAAACTGCTGATTGTTCCAGAGAAGTTTCGGGACCAATTAAAGAAACTTTCTCATGAAGGAACAGCGGCTCACTTAGGAGTGACCAAGACTAAAGATGCTCTTTTTAAAACTTTTTTTTGGTCGAATTGTTACAAAGATGTTGAAGAATTTGTCAGATCTTGTGACCAATGTCAGCGAGTCGGGAAACCTCGGGATAAGAAGAAGGCACCCATGAAGATCGTTCCTGTCATCTCGGAGATCTTCACAAAGATTAATGTGGATGCTTGTGGTCCTTTACCTACTACACCATCTGGAAACCGGTATCTCATCACTGCAATTTGCATGTCTTCCAAATATCCCGATGCAGTTCCTGTCCCAAATCTTAGTTCTTCAACCGTGGTCGATAGTTTCCTGCAAATCTTTAGTCGGATGGGTTTCCCGAGGGAGCTGCAAAGCGATCAAGGAACGTCGTTTACAAGTGCACTCACAACGGAGTTCCTGGAGAAATTTGGAGTTAAAGTAGTGCGAAGTTCCGTACATCATCCCCAGAGCAATCCTGTGGAGAGACTACATAGAACTTTGAAGAGAATTCTTCGAGTCCTGTGTCTGGAGTCAGGACCTGATTGGGAGAAAATCTTGCCTCATGCCCTGTTTGCTCTACGAGTTGTTACTCATGACAGTACTGGATATACTCCAGCTGAGCTGGTTCATGGACAGAATTTGAGGACTCCCATGACTCTACTGTACGAGAACTTGACGGAAAGCGAGGAAGAGAAGACTAGCGTAGTATCATATGTCTTCAAGCTACTAAACCGCATGAAAAGGTGTCAAGAATTAGCCGTCCAAAACATGGAGAACGCCAAAGACAAACAAAAACTATGGTATGATCGCAAGGCTGTGAAGCGTAAATTTTGTGAAGGCGACCTTGTGCTGGTTGTCGCTACATCTAGGCCTAACAAAATGGCAGTTCATTGGATCGGCCCAGGGAAAGTCGTTAAACAGCTTTCCGAAACCAACTACATTGTGCAGTTTCCAGAAAAAGACAAATCCCATGTGTACCATGTGAACATGCTCAAGCCATATTTCCAGAGACCCGAAAATGTGAATTTAATCTGTCTAAAAGAGATTAGGAACTGTGACAACGAGGAGGACATTCCAAGTCTCGAGCAGAAGCCTGAAGTCTCGGAAATGACACAAATTTGGCAAGACATAGAACAAAATGGTCGCTTGTCAGAAGATCAGAAGGAGCAGCTGAGAGAGTTGCTATCAAAATACTCTAGCTCATTCTCAAACCAGCCGGGGTGTACTGATCTTACTGAACATGACATTGAGCTTGAATCTGAGAGGCCCATCTGTGCCAAACCTTACAAGATGTCTCCACGCCAAACAGAAATTTTGAAGATGGAAGTGGAGAAGATGCTGTCGCTCAAAGTCATTGAGCCAGGAGAATCTGTTTTTACTTCTCCTCTTATTCTGGTAGAAGTACCAGGAAAGGATGCAAGACCGTGCATCGACTATCGAAGACTCAACAAGGTCACTAGAACCCAGTACTTTCCTCTGCCAAACATTGAGCAGCTTGTTGAAAAAGTGTCAGCTGCCAAGTATATCACCGTTCTAGATTTGACCCGAGGTTATTGGCAAATACCTCTGAGTAAACGAGCCCAAAGATATTCAGCTTTTGTAACCAGTTTTGGGACATTTCGACCGTTGAGATTGCCATTCGGTTTGAAAAATGCCCCTTATGATTTTAGTCGTTTGATGGCCGAACTGTTGAAAGACTGTGGAGAATTTGCATGCCCTTACTTGGATGATGTAGCCATCTATTCCCTAAGTTGGGAAGATCATTTACAACATTTGAAAACCGTCTTAGAAAAGATGAATGCAGCTCATCTGCACATCAAGCCTTCTAAGTGCCAGTTTGCTCGTGCGTACGTAAAGTATCTTGGGCACTTGGTTGGTCAGGGCCAGAGAACACCTGGAGAATTGAAGATCCAAACTGTAAAGGACTTTCCGACCCCTGCGACTAAGACGCAGATCCGATCTTTCTTAGGACTTGCGGGGTATTATCGAAAATACATTCCTGACTTTTCAGTCCTCTCAGCACCAATTACAGATCTGCTGAAAGGAAAAAATCGTCGTGCTGCTGTCATATGGACTGATGCTTGTCAAGAGGCGTTTGACAATTTAAAGAAACGGTTGTCGGAGAATCCGGTGTTGTACAGTCCAGATTTCTCGAGACAGTTTCTCGTCCAATGTGACGCGTCAAATCTTGGGATTGGCATCGTTTTGTCCCAAATTAATGACATTGGTGAGGAACATCCTGTCATGTACTTGAGTCGGAAGTTCTCAAATGCAGAACAAAAGTACAGTACCATCGAGAGAGAGTGCGCAGCTATCGTGTTCGCCATCCAAAAGCTGCGATGTTATTTGGATGGACACCAGAAGTTCATCATCCAGACGGACCATAATCCCCTTGTTTGGCTGGACAAAAATACGGGAACCAACCCTAGACTTTTACGTTGGGCTTTGATCCTGCAGCCATTCAATTATGAGGTTGTCCATAAGAGGGGGAAACAGCATCAAAATGCTGATTCATTAAGTCGCATCCCATAAACCTCATATCCTTTTATTTTATATTAGTAAGTTTATTGTTTATTTTGATATTTGTATTATGTGTGAAAATTTTAAATTTTTCTTATCATTAGTGTAAATTGTTTTCCTAAATTTTTAATAAGTATATAATTTTTTGTATAATATTTTTGAGTTCAAGGCACTGATTGCTATAATCTGGTACATGTGCAGTGTATTTTGTGTACTTGAACTCTTGAACTTTTCCAATGACTGCACCTATCTGGAGACTTTTTCAGGCAGTGGAGTCATCAAAACTTTTCCCTCATTCTTCGAGAAAAGTTTCCTCCTTGTGGGGAGGAGTTTATAAGTCTGTAAAGACTTCAGACTAAGATAGATGGCGCTCTTGCGCATGCCCAGAAGGACTTTGAGAAAGGAAAGAGTTGAGAACGAGTGTGGCGAGAGACGTGTGGGTTGTGTTGTTTTTTGGAGAGTGATCGAGACTGAGATGTTTCGTTTTTGATATTTACTACCTTTATTATTTTGTGTTGTGTGTCGTGCCTGTACTGTGTCCTGTGAGTTCATTAAAATGGTTTGAACCAAAAAAAAGGAGTATTCCTTGTGATGATAATTTAAAATTTTGAGCAAGTCAGTACAACATACTCTTGTTGAATTCAGGTAAAAATCAACCATTTCAAAATTGGCAATTTGTAAAGTAAAATATTTAAAGTTAGTGGAAAATATCCTTTTCTATGTGGCCCATGAGTAGAACCAATATTAAAAATTTCTGCATTTCTGAAGCAGTTGTGAGCTTCAAATCCGATGAGTGCTTTCTCTTTTGAGAGTTTGCACGTATGCTCAAAATTTGAACTGCATACTTGATAGTTTCCGCAACTAAAATTCGTAAAACTTCCGAATTGAACATCAGGGGAAAATAATCAAGCTCTTGTTTCAATTCTAACGGTTGGACATATCAGGAAAGCCCAACATTTACACCGAAGTCGTAAACAGTTACTTCATCTGATGATTTGGGAATTCTGTAGATGAGCTATCAACTACAAAAGTCTCTTTTCGGACGCAAGATTCGTGTCAAGATGCTAAATTTCGCATTCTGAATCGCTATCAGCAAAATTTTTCTTCGTCGAATTCCTTCTACCTCTTTTTTCATTTACGGAAAAACGGATTTGAATATGAACAAACTACCACGTAATATATAGCATTGAAAGCAAGTTGATTTCGGTCATGGTCATGTATTGTAATATACGGGCTAATTAGGCCGACTGAAAGAGGAAGATTGAAAATAGTGCTAACATTCAAAATGTTTCCAATCCAAGTGGAGATAAGAAAGAAGTGCTGTACAACCGTTCCGTCGTGAGTGATGCTTTGGCAATACAAAGAAAAGATGCTTCGATGGTCACCGTGAGAACCAATTGTGTTCCCCGAGTCAGAATGCTGTGGGTATGTTTTAAGGCATTCTACCAATGTGATAAAGTAAGGTATGACATGGTATTTCCCGCATACAGGTGTCATCAGTTAACAAGAAGGAATGCAACGATCATTGTGATGGTTCAAGTAAAGACATGTGACACTCGCGCTCCCACAAATGCCTTTGTACTTCTTGGCGTATTCTTTGGCGTGAGCGATATCATCTGTGCCACTTTCTATCTTTCCCAAAGAGTTCACACAATAATAGATAGGGGAGGCACGAAACAAAAGGAAGGGCCCTCTTAAAGGCCAGTCACTGACAGCTCGTAAATCGTGGTCGATGTGTTAGCGGTCACTTAAAAGAGAGGAAAATTCCTACCAGTCCCAAACCGCTCTAGGAAGGAAACTTCTGGTGGGACTCATTTATTCCAGCCTTAGTGTACAGGTTTATCAAAATACTTACCTACCTACCTGTAAGTGTTGACACTCTGAGAGCCACGATATTTGAGAATAATATGCTACCGCTTTTTTCCACATCATACATAAAGACTAAATAACATCATCTATTGGTTGTAAGATTCTTAGAAAAGATTATATTCATGAAGAAGGTCAACATTAGTTGTAATTCATTCAGGAAACTGCTGTCTGTAGAATGGATATTTTCGTATGCACTCTTCAGAGCGTTAAGTAAACTCGATTAAAACAGATAACGATTTTAATGGAAATACAGCTATATAGTTATTAGTCCTTGGCGAGTCGAGTTCAAGCGGTTCATTAACATAGCACACATTTTACGAGTTCATTGGAAATCAAATTACAGGATTTCGTCCATTCAGTCTCCTATTGTTAAGTGTCTGAAGATGAATCAGTTCGTGATGTTTCTAAGGTGTGCTCAATACAGCATAGTCAATAGTAAGTTCACGTTGCAGTGAAGAAGAATGGTGCTCCTAGGTTGAGTCTCGGGCGTTGATGAGGAACGATGAGCTTCTGCAGGGAATGCAGAAAGTGACGATTTATCTCTTCCTGGCAATAGAGGTACAACTCTTACACGTTCATCAATATTTACCAGAAAAAGCTATCCCATCAAGTAGGAGAAATTCAAATTTCCTTCGCTTCGAGACTCCTCCCCAAGTCATCTCCCAGCGTAATATTGAGTATTTTGATCAAAACCGCAAATCAATCCTCAGTCAATTATTATGGGTTTCTTAACCTCTTTCCGTATTCTCTGGTTTGTCATCTTGTTACCACTGCAAGGGTTGGGAGTGTTAAATTTGTTAAAATTTTTAATTTGTTATTAATCATACGGCTAAATAAAAGGCGCAATCGACAAAAACACCAGAATATGAACTCAGTGTTCCACAAACTTGGGTACAATTTAAATATAAAAGACATTACCAGTTCGAATTCTGCATTTTATGGGAAAATAGAATTGAAAATCTCAAATTAAAAAAAAACATTTTGACTTATTGTAATCCTATAATATAGACCAATTTTTTACAATTAATTTTCTTAATTAGAAGCAAAAAATTATCTGACCTCATAGACTTAAAAGCATTTCATTCAACCTACGTAACATATACTTAATCCTATCTATGTATACGTTAAACTCCCTTATATAGTATTACTGTTCTAAAATTAATTACGTCAGAACATTTCATTTGAAGTTACCAAACCTATTCATCTAGTTATATTAATATATGCCAAGTGTGTATGATTTAGTTTATTTTTTTCTAGTAGCTAAATTTGCTCTTATACGAGGATTGAACAAACTTTTATCGTGGATAAAAATTAGATGTTTCATGAATTCTTAAGACACTGTAAATAACTTACTAATAAGGTTTACAAGTATTTGGTATACGTCAATATTGTTATTCAAAATTTAATCTGGACAAAATATGTATCTTTCTTAGATTAAAATAATATAATCAATTTATAAAATTTAAATTAAATTTAAATTCACTTGAAAGATATTTATTTTATTACAGTTCCTAAGAAATTGTGTGATTATTATTCAAAAACATATCTAATTTTTTTATCTTCAGATATTTTATATCCAAAATGCTATATTGTAACATGCAGCATTTCTACTCAAATCGCCAATACCTGAAATATCCCCACAGCAAACTAAAACCTATTTCAGCTTCCTATTTATCTACGCAAGCATTCAAAACACAGCACACTACTGTAACAAAAAAAGATGTTTTCTAGAACAAAAGAAAACCGTTAATTTTCTACCATTTCCTTTCACATTCCCAAGGCTAAACCATCCACGAATCAAGTCGTTGTCAACGCAAAAAAATAGATACTTCCAAAGAATCGTAATTAATGACCACTCTAATTACACGACAGCACTGGACGCGAAACAACATTTAAGAATCATGTGTAATCCTTCTTCTTTGATTTAGGGAAGCAACAGGATCTGTCGACGGGGAAACTGTAGACTGTTATTTTCAAAGCAGAGGGGAATAAAGGGAAATAAAGGGATATTTATTATTCCACAGTAAATTACGAAGAACTGGAAAGGAATAAAGAAATGAAAACTGTTTTTTTTTCGGTGTTGCATAATTTATTCATTTCAACCTAGTTTGTTACAGCGTAAGTTGTGCTTCGCACGCATATTGTTATCTGTGGTGGTTTTGATTAAAGTATGAGTCGATGGCAACATTTTTTATGAGAACCGTAAAATATGGCACTAGTCTTGGAAAGTAATATACATATTATACCCGGTGTCCCATAAATTTGTAGACACTTCAAAATTTGTAAAAATTGAAGGAATTGATATATTTGAATGCAGTTTGCGAAATAATTATTCTCACAAAGGGGGATTTTTTTGGTTGAGAAAATAATTGTAGTTCAACTTTTTGTCAATAGAGGGCGTTTCATGTATTCAAATCACAGTAAATATGCAAATCAAAGTCCTATAACAAGCAGGTTGTACAACTATTAGCTCATTTCTCAATTTTACTGTTGCTGGTTCAGACGCAAGATTTTTAATGCAATGTTGACTTTGGTGGATAAAGCACTATTAGTGAAATTGTTTTACCTGAGCCACCCCATGTTGAAGCTTTACCGAGGTTTCGGACACAGAAAAACTGAAGAAAGGCAAAAGTCTAATCACACCTGCCGGACTGCTCTCCCTCGTATGACGCTTCGAAGAAACGAGAAGTTTGTGTGATCACCCTCCCACCACGTTTATCAGTGTCTCGTACCTCCGTAGTGGTTTCGTAAATGAACACTCTAACAGTACACGATTGGGGTAAGTAGTAACTGACATACCGTATCCTTCAATATGTCTTAAGCTTGCACTTCTAAAAGTTGCAATCAATTCACCAGATCTCACAAAATGACACAGCTAAGCGAGAGGAATTCGCAAGAACTTTCACAAAAGTCGCAGGAGATCCACAATGGTTGCTCATTTTTCATTGCATGGGACAGTGCATATCTGTAACTGTAGAATCTGGGCAAAGGAGAACCAACATGCCTATACTGAGAAGCTGTTATTGCTGGGTCCATTATTGCGGGTCCTTTTTCCATCGAAGCGCCCTGTGCAAAAGCAGGCAGGGAGATGCGGCCAGTTAATGCAAAACGCTACTTGCAAATGGTACAGGTTAAAGTGATATCATGCTTATTGCAACATAATCTCCTTTACACAGTCACGTTTATGCAAGAAGCCGATGGAACAGTTCCTGACAAGCACATTTGGTGAAGCAAGATTAATCATCTGTTATTTTAAAATGAATGACTTCACCAGATTTGACACTAATTTGCTTTTAGCTTTGGGGTTACCGTAAGTCCTGAATGTACCACAGTAGCCTTTTTTCTTTAGCCACGAAATCTCTTGCATTCATTCGAATATGATGCAAAATTCAGTTAAATGTGTTCTTGCTCTCTTGAAAGTGTATAATTTGTTGTGCTGGCGGTACATAGAACAACAATTATTGATGCGACATACTTGTAAACAATTACCTGAATAGAAATAAAAGTAGTTTTACATAGAATTCTGTAATTTGACCGTGTGAAGTGCCGTCTATCGATACAAATGGGAACTAAAATGATTTTTCTCTTCCAAAAAAATACCCTTCGTGGTATATATATATTAAAAATCCAAAAATTGCGAAACAGTAAAAAAATAAAGAGCTAAAAAATTTAATATTAAAAAATGTGGAAAACGGGAACTAAACAATCAGTCAATCAGAACTCTCCATGTAAGTGCGCTAAAGCCACAAGATATATATATATATATATATATATATATATGTATACTAAAGTATAATATCATATGGAACCTATGGTTCCATATGATATTATACTTCTGTCTTTTAAGTTCTCTTAGAGCTTAGACTTTTCAACTTCGATTACTGTACGAAAATGTATTTGACAGCTTCTTGAGACTTTGAGAGTCAAGAAAATAAAGTAAAAACGAATAAAGAAAATGCACAAAACCAACAAATTAGTCGAAGCAGAGGGATATAAACTAAGACATTAGATTCAATTTTTTATGACAAGCCTAATGTCTGTTTGTCTCCAAGAGATAGCTATAATAAAATGCAATAAACATTCTTGTATCGCATTTCTAAGGAGTTTCTTTTAAAAAAATGCAGTAGTGAACGCTTCCTTTTTATATTTATCATTTCTCTTCGTTGTTTTTACAATTACTTCACAAAAAACATCAAATTTACAGGACAGATAAACTTAAACAAAACATTAAATGAACGTTTAATAAAAAATTAATTGTCAAAATATCCTTTTTTTATTCTATTCTCAAAAGTATAAACCAAAAATGTATTTTTCTTAATTCCCATTTAGTAACAAGCTATTCTTTAAAAGATTTGTTGATTATGCTAGTTTGAAAATCCGGAATGGATGAAATGGTCCTTTTTTATTCGGATAGCTTTAATTCGATCAATATTTTTTAATGTCTTTTAAAAGAAACAATTTCATCGTTTTCCGATAACAAAGGAATTAAATACAAAGGAAAACTTCTTTTTTTCAGAATATAAAAATGTATGTCACAAAGAATATGTTAGTATAAATTGAATAATACTAGGTTGAACATTTATCGAATAATCATATCTAGTCAAATGCTATCTCTAATAATGTGTCAACAGACTTTTCTAATAATGCACTGATAAAATATACAAATAATTAAGTAGAAAAAAAACAAATTTATATTTCAATGTTGATTAAAAAATACAAATTATTCCATTTTAAATTTGTTATATTGCATGACCATAGAAGGAAGATTTCTTTGATATAAATTTAGTTTCGATAGTTTGAATTAGTATGATCTAAAGGAATACCGTTTTAATTAAATTTAGTTCCACCTGAAATTTAGAAGCAAATTACACTATTTTTTTGTCTAGAAATATTTTATGACTGGAGATTAACTTTCATATGCATTAATGAAATTTCAAAAACTGTTATTAAATTCATTCATAAAACTAATCTTGACTAAGCAACTCTTGATTAAAAGTCCCTCTGAAAATATAGTATTCATGGTTTACAAAGTTTGCTTTTTAACTTTTAAAATATTATTTTCCATCAAAAAAATATTCAATTACAACATACGCTACAATAATTGATTGAACAGTCTTGATAAAGGAAAATATAAAATTTTTACGTTGATAGTAGTCTACCAATCTAACACGTCTGAAGCCTTTCAAACTTTTATCTTAAGTTACAAAAAGTGAAATTTATTCGTTCAAACTTCATGAAAAATTGACCTTTGGCATGCAATTGTAAAGACTTCAGACTAAGATAGATGGCGCTCTTGCGCATGCCCAGAAGGACTTTGAGAAAGGAAAGAGTTAAGAACGAGTGTGGCGAGAGACGTGTGGGTTGTGTTTTTTGGAGAGTGATCGAGACTGAGATGTGTGGATTTTGATATATACTACCTTTTCTATTTATGTTGTGTGTCGTGTTTGTACTGTGTCTGTGAGTTCATTAAAATGGTTTAAACCAAAAAGGGAGTATTCCTTGTGATGGTAATTAAAATTTTGAGCAAGTCAGTACACAATCTATATATAAAGCAGGATTGACGTCTGTCTTTCTGTCTGTTTCTCTGATCTGCATACAAATCTATACCATTTAACCAATCCACACCAAATTTGGTACACATGTTCTGTTGTGTGTACCCTGCGGGTATTATAAACTGCAAATTAACACCAATTCTATTTTTCCTAGGTATGCAGATAGAGCTAAAAACAATTCAAAATATTGAGTACATTACGTTTCAGAAAAGCAACTCGAAGTATTTTACCAGTATTACTGGAAAAACAGTTATTTCCAAAAATTCACATTTAAAGAAATTAAATTATAATACTTACTTTTGAATTTATGTTTATTTCTTTCCAAAATATCAATCATTTATAAATGTTAATAATAGAAAATAATTAAAAACATTTAATTTTTCAAACTAATGTTATATAAGGAAACGAGTCATTTTAATGAGAAAAATGCAGGCGAAAAACCCACAGATAGTAAAAGTGTTATTTTGCTACTTGGTATCTGGCAACGCCAAAATGAATGTTTCATTTTCTAATTTTATGACGAATTATATATTTTGTGCAAAATATCGTTAATGACAGGGGTTTATTTGTTGACGATATGTGTATATTTTGACTAACTTTCCATACAAGTCATTGATTCAATACATAAGGATTTGTAGAATTAAGTTCCATAAAAATAAACCAAGTGTACAAAACAAAACCTTTTAAAAGAGAACTATTTCTTACTTTAAAAAACGGCAAAGCTAAAATGAAGTTGTTTTATAAGACAGTTAACGTTAAGAAATTAGTTGTAAATCAGAGAATTTAAAAAAGAAATTGACGTATGTTTCCTTTATAATACAATTAAAATAAGTGAAATTTACATTTGTTTTTCAAGTCTCAAATTACATTATTGTATTGCATTGAAAACTGTACGGAATAGTCACAAAATAACATATATCATTCTAAATAGGTGCGCAGTTCCCATTTAGATATCTGAATGGACAAAAAGAAAGGGGCACAAATAATTGTTTTAAAACTGCATGTCAGTAGAAGTAAAGAGAATTTTAAATAAAACTTTGCTGATCATGGAAAAATGTCACTGTTATAAAATATAGTAACTAGAAATTTTGAAAACTTGAAAGTTGTTATCTTAAGTGAGGAGATCGAGAACGAAGTTTACTTTACGAGTTGAAGCTGTTCTTATATAACTTTGCTATCCGAAGAATTCGTTGAAAACATTGTTTTTTTTAAAAATCGTTGTAAAATTGACTTTTCGTTTTCTGAATAATTGTATTAGATTAACTTTGTTTCTTTTGTACTGAAGACATTTAATTTTAAAACAAGATGTTATTTCACATGTGGAAGGGAATTTTCCAGGAAAAATGTGTATATGCTTGAAAACAAAGTGATCGTGTATATCGTATCAATCAATATGATTTGTCAGTCTATCGTAATGATGGTAGATATGGAAGTATCACATTCCTTGAGCGAGTGCTAAAAGTAAAAAAATATTGATAGTTAAACTGGCTCAATAATAGGCCGTAAGCTTGCCATTTTTACAGGAAATGAACACTTAAAAGACTTTCATAATCACTCCGAAACTCTAAATCGAATTCTATAATAGTCGATCACCATCACATGTTGTAGTTTTGTCCTACACTACATTGCGATGTATGTGAATTGGATTATATGGATGGATAAAGCAATCCTTCGTATTTCGACCAAAGTAAATTGTTGAATCTGTAAAAATGTCAAAATGTAGTTTCAAAAATAATTTCTGCGTACTTATATAATTTAATTTCGGCTTACACATTTTAATCTATAAATACCACCATGAATGAAATAGTGGGTTTCATAAGATTTTTCTTTTGATTGATGATTGATAGGTTATATCTGATTTGATACCCAAATTTTCTTGTAAATAGAATATTGCTTTTGAACTTCTATTAGTGAACCTGTACCGGAGTACATATGTGAACAGACGTTTTATTTAAATTAATATAATTTTACGGAAACACAAATGCGTCTCTCTCTGTGTGTAACTTAATATAAAGCTTCTTCACTAAAACTCTTCACAATTATCTATTCCAAAGCAAATAACGAAGTAGGACTACAAATTATGTAATTGACTATATTCTGAGCTAGGGAATAATAAAGTGCGAAAAACAAATTCAGTACATTTAAAGTACTGCACTCCTTTGAGTTTTAAAAGCCATATTTACTTTGCTCACAAATAATAGAATTCTGAAAGTTCTGAAAACAAAGTAATTTAGTGATTAATTGCACCTAAGATTCTGGCCCAATCTTATTGATTTAACATTAATAATGTTAAATCAATAATATTGTGTTAATGTTGTATCTGTATCGCAAAAAAATGCATTGCACTCAAATTTAAAAATATATTGATCTATAGTAATCTTAAAACTTCTTTCGATGCCACCTATGACAAAATTATGCAACATTTTGACACCATGATTTTAAATAGGAGTGAATTTAATTTTTGTAGTCAAAGATGTCTGTTACATATATTAATGGGAAAAAGTGATATCCAAAAAGCTTCCAATAGGTCAAAGTAATGTATTTAATTGGTTCTAGATGTTGATTCTAAGATGCCGGTTGCTAAATAGTCTTGTACATTTTGTAATTTTAAGTAGCAGTTGAATTGAAAGGAATTTTGTTTTTATTCCATGTAATTTTGAAGTTTCGGTATCAGTCAAGACCTGAAGCAAGTGTGTTTCTTGTTCAATGCTCTCAATCTGCCACGTGACCATGTTGTTTAGTTTGGTCACGGATCCTTGAAATACTTAAGACTTTTTAAGACTTAAGTATGACAACATGCTTAGCTTTACTTGATATAAACAGCAGCATTCTTCTGTGATATTTTATAGTATCATAGAACTGGTTCAATTAAATTTTGTCCAACGTTGGGTATTATCTCAAAACCTTAAAGTTCAGTTTCATGCACTCACTCTTGAGTCATCCAGCTACAATAGGTAGAGGTTCTTTAAATGTTAGTAGTAAATACATGTCATTCAAAATTGCATCATTCAACTTGTTCCTGTCTTAAAAAATGTGTTTACCACTGGTTTAATACTTCTTCACCTAATTTACCGCTTTTGTTTGGTTGAACCTACGCATTCTGAGAAATTGCGTTTTTACATTCCATTATTTTTATCGAGGTCTCTCCGAAAAGTATCAAGCCATGCAGTAGGAAAGAAGATACAATACATTGCACCTTGGACTTCTTGCCCCTGGTCTCCTTCAAAATAGACCATGGGACCTCCCACGCTTCTCTCAGCATCTTTTCTGCTCTTGTTAATTCTTGTCGCGCAAAGAATTATCTATCAGCTGTCGGGGCCTCTGTAGCCCGGTTGGAAAAGTAGCGGATTAGCAACCGCAGGGTTGGGAGTTCAAAACTCGATTCAACCAAATACCGTCGTGTATATGGTCCAGAAGTCGCAGGGCAATCTCGGTTGTGGAGGGACTGAGACACCTGGGTGATTTGATGTTTTTCCAAAAACCCTGCACGACAAACATGCAAAACCTGGTCCTGCATCACAAACCTGATGAATGGATGCCCACACCTTTGATGTTAAGATAATCTCCAACACGATATTTTTTAAAACCCCAGATAATCTAATTCTCGCACTGATTTTCGCCGATCTCTGTTGATTGCAACACGTACATCTTCACCATTCTCAAGTGTTCTGCTTGTTGGAGGCCTTCAGACGTGGATAATTTTCAGCAGATTGCTGGCCATCTTAGAAGTGATACCATATTTTGCACCAAATCTTTTTATTTGCGCTGTACTCATTGCATCGTGCTCGACAACCTTGTAAATCATCTTAATAGTTTGCGCGGACGAATTTTGAAGTTTAAATTCAAAATTGGATGGAAATTCGGTTCTCTACTTGCTTTGTCATAGTGAATGCGACGATATCACCGATCATACTCTCACTCAAGGGCGTCTAACACCCAACTGATTAATCCACTTTCGTGACTTTTCACGTAAGCACATCCTTGTCCTCTCTCCTTGGCTCCCAAGTTACATCGATGTCGCGCAAACCGTTCTCATTACATTGACAATAGCTGGATATTTTGCGGATATTCAAAGTGATGACGTAAAATTGTACGGTTTTGCTGTTTCTATTGTTTTAATTTTGATCTTGCGTGCAATTTATGTGGTTCGATACATCCATTACAAAATTATAAGCCAGACTATAAGGGACGGGCCAAGAAACGCAAAACGATTGACCGAGGTCTGAGTGGACTCAGGTATTGGAAAAAAAGCATTAAAAATTAAGTCTGATATTGACTCTGGTAGGAGTTTAAAAATGTGAGTTTATCTTTTTTCGATGTGTGAATAATTTTAGTATTTGAAGTTTTCATCATGAGAGACATACATTTTCGAACCGAGCTTTTAAAGCAATTCTAAAACTACATTTTACTTTTTATCCTAAACGTTTTAAACCTATGCATCACATCCTTTATATTAATTGTTACCGTCATTTTTATATTTAGTCTATATTTTCAGTACTATTGTGTTTTTCGCAGCTTGTCCATTAATGGAATTTGCACCTTAAGCCGAAACCAACGAATCAAAAATATACTATCCACACTATACATAGAACCAAGTATTAAATATTCGAATAATTCAATTGATATAATTTGATCTTAAATAAAATAAATCATGAAAAAATATTGAAATTTTAAATCCTTAAAAAGAGAAGTTTTAAATTCCGATTGGGATATTGCATGGTAGGTATTTTAATTAAAGTTGCACTGGAGCAACACAATGGGATATTGGCGACGGTCCGGGATCAAACCCGAAGGGAAAGACCCAGGGATATTGTATGGAGGTGCATTATATTTATAATCAAATCTTTGTGAACTTTGATTGATACTAAAGAGTTCTTTAAAGCAGCAAAATGTAATTACATGCTGCTTAAGGAAGACAGAAAGCCAAAAATAACTTGGTGTCACAGGTTATAATCGCATTGCATGAAACCACGTCTGTCATAAATACAAATATACAGTTTTCGAATATATTCATCTTTATTAGGCTAATCGCAAACTCTAGCACATTAGCGCAGTGTTCGGTCATTAATATGTACGTGGCGTAAAGGCTGTACTCCGAGCTTTGTTTAACTAATGATGCATTAACTCACAAAAGCAAACGCTCCCAAAACAACATGCAAGTCTAGTCACAAAATCAATCAAAAGCTAAATTGCCTGCTAGCTGTCACTTTTCCAATACCAAACACAGAAACAAAAAGCCGCTTTTTTTTCATCACGCACAGTGGCCTCGGCAATTGATTCGAAACACAACAAACAGTATGTAAGCTCACGAACGTGTTATAAAAACGGAAACTCGTGATTAATGATTTTACATAATCCAAAAAACACAATCTCGCGTCTCTCGAAACCTTCCAGCCATTCATGCGGGTTGCAGAAAGCATTTGGACTCCGTCTTCCATAATAAATCAATTTGTGGTTCGCCCTCGAACGGAATGAAATGATTAATTGAATGCAAAAACATTTGTAACTATTTCCTCTCGGAGTTGATGGCGATATAAGAAAGCAGGCAAATTCAATTTTAGCTGTATGTCAAGGGATTCGAATTGTTTTGGATACTATTTTGATCATTAGCTCCTAAAAGTTATTCCATTATTCTATTGGTGATAATCACCGTTTTCTACCGCCACTGAGGCATACAGGCGATGTGAAGATTTCGAGATAAATTTTTATCATTCATTACAAAATAATAATTCTCAATAACATTAAGACCCCATGTGTAATAATTTATGCTCAATAGAACTCTAATCATTGAAGCGTTCAACCCAACAACGGCCTATGCTACATATCTTTAACTTCGCTGTAACAGTATCATAGAGATGTAAGTATGTTGTGAGTGATCGAAGATGAATTGGTGGCAAGTTTTTAGGAAAGCAGTAATTCAACGCTTTGGTCTTTGGCTTTTGAGTTGGGGTGTCATTAACCGTGACTGTGATGCTCCAACGACGACCATATGACAGGTCTTGGGAGGCATTGCTTTCACTTTTTGGTTCATCGATGAGCAAATGCACACATCACAGTTTTTACACTCCAACCGTCCGAAAGATCTGTCACCATTATCCCGAAATAATCCAACTCTCCCTACTTTTCGGCTCCTTTCCATTAAAATCCAGCTCCGTAATTAATGCTCTGACCATCTCCAGCAAGTCCAGTCATACCAATCCAGTTATTCTCATAACTCTACATGCAAAGAAAGCTGCATGTTATGCCAGTAAAAATAACTTCCCTGTAACACACTGTTCATTTAGTTAAAGAGATGAATGAACAATGTAAATCAACTGTACTGGATACATTCATTTCATATTCGATGCTGTTGTTAACAAATGTCGGGCATTAGCTTTCATTCCATTAATCTCCAATACTTTTGAACTACATAAATAAATCCTCTAAGTGCAGTGCACGCGTGTAAGTGTTCAGCCGCCATAGGTTGTCCAGAGTCACATAAATTAGATTGGGAATATACAACTGCAATTCGTAAAAGAGCCCGTAAGCAATAGTGATCAGTCAACAAACAGCCTGAAACAGATAACAGCTGCTCTCCGTGGAGCTTCGGGGATAACAGTAATACTGAAATATTCTGTTATCGTTGAGTGCAGCCCAACTCTTATTTGTAGACGACCACAAGCACTATGTTTTTAAGTCCTTTTGTTTTATTGATGTTATTAACATTGATGAATGAAATATTAATGGTCTGGAGAATCTTTGCATGACCAAAGATCATTTTTGGCAAGGAAGTCCTCTGTTTCACTGATATAGAGGTCGCAATATGCGGGTACCCTCTGGATGGTATATTCAAGGCAAAAAGATCCTTCACACAAAGTATTTTCATCTGTCTTAATAACTCTGGTAACAGAATTAGGAGGTTTAAAAATATCTTATGTATGTATATCTTACATGTTTATATTATAATCCATCTTTCTAATAAACCAATTTGTAGTTTGGTTTTGAATGGAATTAAATGATTAATTGAACCCAGAAACCTTAGTAATTTTCTTTTGGAGTTGATGGCGATATTGAAAAGTGGTAAAATTCAATTTTAGTTGTTACGTCTTAGTAAAAGTCATCACAAATATTTGTTAAAATCAATGTATATACTTTTGCGATGAATTTGTATTACATATTGATCGTACTTAAGCAGCATCCGATAGACTTAATTGTTTAATCAATGCAATATTCGTCATGTAATTTGTTTTCAAGATATAATAAAATGTTTGATAGGTTACACGATTCTAAAAGTACCATTCTCTAAATTAAAAAATAGTTATCAAATAGTTTCAGCGAATAGGAGGTAAAATGCAGTGCCTCGTGGTCTAACATGGTGCCATCAAAATTAATGGCAAAAATTAACTACCTTTAAATTATAATTATGTATAATTTGTAACTGGTAAATTCACGTATCAATTTTAGTATAATGATTAATCAGTTCAGCTAATAGTTTTATATCTCAGATACCTTATCTAACTTTTTAAAAATGAAGGAAAATATAATTTTCTATTGAAATATTTAATAGGGTATTTGGGTATTTAAATTAACGTCACACTGGAGCAACACAATGGGCTATTGGTGACGGTCCGGGATCAATCCCAAATAAATATTTAATAGACATTGCGATCTTTTCAAATTGAAGAATATTTATTGAATTCAAAATACACATAGGTTTTATTTGTATCTTCATGCTACCAAATACTTAATTTTCCATCAATTAATACAATAGATATGTCAATATTTTAACAAAAATAACCTATATTTATCCATTAAAGCAAGGCATATATTAACAAAAACCAAAGTTAATAATTTCAATAAACATTTCACTAGAAACTTATAAGACGCTTGATTTTCATTAACCCTCCTGGTGGTTGTCTTGACGAGATATCTCGTCATTAGAAAAAATGACCTAATTTTTTTCTCGCTATTATCAAAAACGGGAAGATCATTTAGAATACAATTGCTTCAATTAATAACGAGATATTTCGTCATTAGCAAAATTGGTCAGATCTTGATGGACGAGATATCTCGTCGAAATAACTTTGAGCGTTAAAAATAAACGAAAAAGGGTTTGCAAAAAGAAAACTTTCAATTTGAAATTTAGAAAATGCCTTTATATTCTTAGTTTCCTTGGAATGAAATGTGAAATATTAATTGACGAATGTCCGGTCATCTAACAATACTGACTGTACTTTATTGATAGATAATTCATCTTGTTTATATTGTTCTATCATAGGAAGGAAGCTACACTTGACATTTATAGATACTTCGATGTAAAATGAATCGCCCTTCAAAATATGTTCTCTAGCAATGTTTATAGTATGCTTTCGGATGGGGAAAATATTTCTAAAGTTATGCAACATTGCAAAGAATAAATGGCTGAAAGCAGCCTTCAGGGAATAAACAAACTTGATAAACGATAGATCTGGATAAATGGAACTCTCCTAGGGAAAGATTAGAAAAAGGGCATTAGATGAAAAATAAAGCTCTGTTTTGTTTTCCCAAAGATTAGCTACTTTAGACAATTTATTTTTATCCATTTATATTCGACGATGGATCTTGGAAACTTTGTAAAAAATTTGTGCATAATAATTTAAACTGCAGTATTATATCTAACTATTTATAGTTAAAAATAGAAACCTGTGTACCGTTAAAATACTTTTGATTCTATTTGAAATAAGCATTCTTTAATTTAAAAATTGAGTTTGTTCATTATTAGGATAAAATCTTAGCCGGATGCAGGTATTTTATTTTAATAACCAAGTTCTAATTGGGGAAAAATCTTCTGGACGGGATACTGGGTTTGTAGTGCGAAAGAAAACCAGTTCAATAATACTGAAGGGTTATTTATTATAATATTCAATTTGCATTTTGGGGTCATCGTGGCTCAGTGGGTATGCTGAATGCGCTACCAACCTGCGAGTTGTAAGTGGCGCAGGTCCTATTCCTCTCAGATGCATTCTTCCGTGAGTGTATTTCTCTCTTCTGTGTCAGTATAACTTTTATTGTGTGTATATGTCTATTTCTTGGTATTGCATGCCTTGTGTCTAGCGCAGAATGGCCAAATATGGTCCTTGCCCCATAAAACTCCAACCAACCATCAATTTATATTTTAACGAAGCATTAAAAACAAAAGGAAATTAATTAAAGTTACGCTTTCAGTTTGGGGAGGGTTGGCCATTTGGAAATAATACAAATTTAAATAGATATTTAATAGTTGATGTAAATTAATTATTGGTTCATTATAGAAATATATTCGTAGTGCATTTCCATTATTCTGTGAATATTCAAATATTTTTTTAGTTTTGTTTGTGTTCGTTGACGCAACAAAGAATTATTTTATTAGAATTATTTATAGAATACAAAAATAATCATCCAACCCACTTGGTTGACATGATAAATAAATTAAGAAAGACATGCGGTATATCCGACCAATCTTTCGAACCAGAGAGACAAGCACAGAAGAGTAGTGTATATATATATATATATATATACATATATATATGTATATATATGTCATAATAACAGATCTTATAAGCCTGCAGTCGTGACGAGAGTGGTATAAGGCAACCGGAGAGAATGATCCATTGATATTGAGTGTAATGCAGATTCCACAACAATTCTTTATTATTTCAGTAGACGAGTAATTACATCATGAGGTTGTTGAGGGTTTGGAGTTTGGAACGGCTCTGAGTGCTCCTTAGTCCAAGAGGCTCGTGAAAGAATAAATATTTTACAAAGATCTCGCTAGAGGGATTAGGATTAAGAAAAATATTATTGGACCAGGGGATTTAACAAGAAAGTTCATTGGTAGAAGTCGGTGGATTTACGAAGGAGGAATGTGATCTTACATAGGCGATTTGAAAGCAGGAGAGTCCTTGGGAGGTCTAAGTTCACGAGACGGCTTGAGTTCAAAGGTGAAAGGCAAGATATTGACCACTTAGATATGGAGACAAAGACTGGGATAAAAGGGGACCGCTAAGGGGTGATCTGTAGTGAAAATTGTAATTAGGGGGTTATTTTTAGGTATCGTTTCATATATATATATACACAGAGGGTGGACAAAATAATATGAACCCCTGTGAAATGAGACAAAATCTTTATTAATGGGCTGTTGGCCCTCCTTTTGCAGCAATTACAGCTTGCATCCGTCGTGGAATGGACAAATACATGTCATGCCCAACAGTTACAGGGATACGTAGCCACTCCTCCTGCAAAAAGGTCGCTAATTCAGAAAGCGTCGTTGGAGGTGGAAACCTATTGCGCAGTTTGCCCTCCAAAATACCCCACAAATGTTCAATTATATATTAAGATCAGGGTACTGAGGGGGCCACACGAGGTGTTGCAGTTCATCATCGTGTTCATCAAGCCAGTCTCCGACAATTCCAGCAGTGTAAATGGGCGCATTATCATCTTGGAACACAGGTCGAGAATCAGGGAACAAAGTTTGCACCATTGGATGAAGATGGTCGGCCAGAATACTGACATAAACCGGTGCTCTTACCCAACAAGTGAGCCAAGACCACGGTGAGACATCGCGCCCCACAGCATCACTGATCCCCCTCCAAGCTTAACAGTAGGAAAGAGACAGTCAACATCAAAGACTTGTGCTGGCGTTCTTAAACGTAAACACGTCCGTTAGTCTGGAATAATGTGAACGAAGATTCGTCTGACCAGATGACATTCTCCCATTGTTGTTGTGTCCAATTCTTATGGTCGTGACACCATTTTCGTCGTTTCAAGGCATTGCATGGTGTCGCTAATGGTTTTGGAATAGCAGCTCTACCGTGTATGTTTGCTGCATGCAGTTCACGGCAGATAGTTTTTGTCGATACACCTTCCTGTAGATATGTGTTCATCTCAGATGATATCAGGGATGCTGTTGTCTTGTGCTTTCTGGCCACAATCCGCTTCAAAACCCTTCTGTCTCTATCAATCAGCTTCGAATTTTGTCCACTGTTATGCTTAGCAGATGATGTCTTTTCCTGTGTGCTGTAGGCTGTCATTACCGTCGACATGGTACTTCTCTCCACACCAACAAGGGTGGCCGTTTTCGTTACTGAGGCTCCGGCAAGACGGGCTTCAACAATCATGCCTCTTTCGAAATCTGTGAGGTCAGCCATAACGAAGTTTTAACGCCCCAATGTATTTCGCATCCGAACGCTATCACTGCTACCATAGACTAATGTGTGCATATTTTCGCCCGCTAGGTGGCACTCTTCCACACAAGAGGGCGGGAGTATAAGACAGGTTCCGTCGAGTAGTTTTTTTTCACAGGTGTTCATATTATTTTGTCCAACCAGTATATATATATATATATATATATATATATGTGTGTGTGTGTGTGTGTGTATACCGGTGGAAAGAAAACTGTCTGAAAAAGAATGTGACCAGACAGCACAAACTACTAATTTATGTCGGGCTGAAAACGACCAACCCTGTTTAATAGAAACCAACAATCGGCCCCATCGGTCGATATCAGGCCCAAATTTACTTATAGAAAATTTATTTAAAGCATCTTGAAATTTATTTATTAATAGAGGTTTAGTTAAACAATCTGCCCGATTGTCTGTTACCAAAATGTTTTATTTGAATGGAATTTTCTTCTGCTAGATTTCGAATAAAATTGTAACGAATATCAATATGCTTTGTCTTAAAATTGTTCACTGTATTTTTAGCAAAACATAGCAGCTTGATTATCACAGAAATGATTTAGTATGATGGAATTGGGAATAAGATCTAATTCTTTTATTACTCTAGAAAACCAAATAAATTCTTTTACGCTCTCAAAGAGCCACAAATTCAGATTCCATGGATGATAGAGCAATACACTTCCGTTTGCTTGATCTCCATGCAAATGCTACATTACCAAAATAGAATATGTAACCACTCGTTGAGTGGCGGTAAGTTAAGTCCGATCCCCAATTGGCATCCGAGTAAAAATCTAGTTCAGATTCTGAAACATTAGACGAATTTATTCTGTAATTTCTGGTATTAAAAACATAGTTTAAAATATCAACAACAATTTTCCAGTGCTGTAAAGTGTAACCATTGCAGAATTGAGACATGAAATTAGCAGAATATGAAATATCCGGTCTACATCGATCAACTAAAAATGAAAGACAGCCAATGAGTGTCCAAAAAGGATATTTTTTCATCAAGTCATTGTCCACAATAGCACTTTCAGGAATCTTTACCGGTAATATATATAGTGATTCACTTCCTCCTGATTGAGGAGCGGCGCTGCTTGCAGCTCGTGTGTATGACGTCACATGATATTATTTAATGCCGAGCGAAAACTTGTTCTTTCTCTTCTCTCCTCTTTCACTAGACACGCCGGCTCACCTTCTAATTTGTTATGTTTAAATAAATTCCATGTTGGTTTATTTCCGAGTATTTCCTTTCATCAGCACTCACCACACCAAACCACATAATATATAACCTACTTTAAAAGGAAGGAAGTTTTACAAATGACTGGTAGTTCTGCAAATTTAAACATTAACTTCTCAATATATTTCTGTTGATGTAAATATAAAGAATCATTAACATATTCAAAATTTACACCCAATAGATATTTAGTTTGTCTGAGTTCAGTTACATCAAATTTACTTTTAATTAATTCCAAAGCTTCTTTAATTAATTCAGTTGTCTTACCAAATAAAATTATGTCATCCACATATACGGCTAGTACATTATTTTTAAACTTATAAACACATTTGATTCAACTCAGTTTTACAAAACCCAACTGTTTCAAAATATTATCAAGTTCAAAATTCCACTCTCTTCCACTTTGGTGTAAACCGTAGATTGCTTTATTTAGAAAACACACCTTGTTTTCTGACCCTTTTACAACATGACCTGGTGGTTGTCTCATATAAAGTGGTTGTCTCATATAAATTGGTTCTTTCAATTTACCATAAATATATGCAGACTTAATATCTAACTGAACATTATACCAATGCAATGCAGATACTAATAGTATAAAAAGTAATTTTACAATATTAAAATTGACAACAGGTGAAAATATTTCATTAAAATCAAGTCCCAGTCATTGTTTGAACCCTTGTGCCATTAACCTGGCTTAATGTTTTTCGGATTATTTCTTTCATCCAATTTGACATTAAAAACCCGCTTACTTTCAATAATTGGAGCATTGATAGGTGGATCAACAAGATCCCAAACCTGTCGGTCTTTCATTATTTGTAGTTCGTAGGCCATTGCCTCCCAATTGTCCTTGTTTGACTTAGCTGCGTTTCTTCAAATGATTTAGTCATTTCAACATTATAACAATCGTGAAAAATATCGTCCATTTGATCACTTAAAGGATCAGTTTCACTTTTAAAATAAGAAATATCAGTAGAATCTAAATCATTTTTAGCCTTTACAATACTATCAGGTTTAAAACAAAATTTATAGGGATTAATTTCTATTTTATTTTCTTCACAATATTTTCTAGCGTCATTTAAAGATCTGTCTTGTGTTAGAATTTGGAGAATAGTAATACACATCAATTCTATCACTCAATGTGCGTGGTCTTTCTACCCTTTCCCATTCATTTATATTTAGAAGACTTAAAATATTGGATGTTTCAATTTTAACCTCTTCGATCTGACTTTTGTTTGAACAGTCACCATTGGATTCAATTGGTTAGTTAAGATTCAAGCTTAAGTTAAATTTAGCATAAGAGAATTTACTTTTACCAAACAAAGAATTCACACCGTTTTTAGTTTCATCTATTTTGACATGGATTTTTTCAATTACATTACGTTCCTTGGGAATACAAATCATGTAGCCTTTTGTGCTTGTAGCGCAGCCCACCAAAATTCCAGGCTTTGCACGAGGCTGAAGTTTATTCCTGTGAACTTTAGGAATATGCACAAACGCGAGAGATCCAAATATTTTGAAATGTTTCACGGAGGGTTTGTGACCACTCCATATTTCAATAGGAGTTACCCCTCTGTTAGTTTATGCTCACATCTATTTTTGATGTGCACAAATGCCACGAGGGCTTCCGCCCAAAATCGTGGTTGCAACCCACTGTCTTTGATCATGGCACGTACTCCGTCCATAGCTGTTCTATTAAATTTTTTAGCCACCCCATTCTGCTCACTAGTATACGTAGATGTAGGTTCATGTTTAATACCCAACTTACTAAGAAAGATTTTAAACTATTTGTGACAAACTCTAGACCATTGTCTGTCCGTCAACATTTCACTTTGGAATTTGTCTCCCTTTTTGCTTTAGCTAGATATTTCTTGAAACGGTCAAACATCTCGGTTTTACTTTTGATTATGTATACCTCTACTTTACGCGAGTAGTCATCAATGATTGACAAAAAGTACTTTTTCCCACCAAAAGATTTTACAGGAGCATGTCCCCACCAATCCATACAAACTATTTCAAGGATTTTAGTATCCAGTCGCCTGTACGTATGATTTGTCTTTAATGATACCCTGGTTGATTTTGCAATTTTACATACATCACAATTTTTATCCTCAGTTTTAGAATATAATTTATCAATCCCTTTTACCGAGTTATTTTTACTCATATGTTCTATAAGGGGAATGTTAACATGACCGAATCTCCGGTGAACAATATTAATATTTAAAGCTACGTTAACAGATTCGTTACATGTTTTAGAATATCCACGTACTATACACAATTTATCAATTAAAGTACAGTAAAGAAATATTTATCATTTTTAGTATATACAACCATTTTATTATCACTCCAGAGAATTTTATATCCTGCAATATCTATGCTTGAACCACCAATAAAGTTTCTACGTATATTAGGGGTGTACAAGACATTTTCAAACTAATTTGGACATTACCTGAAATGTCCTTTAACACAAAGTCGATGTCTCCAAATCCAAGAACTTTCGAATTAGTCTTTGTCTCCGATGAGAACAGATGAAGGTGTAGTATACTTGAAATTGTGAAACCAGTATCTGGTTACAGCAATGAGACGTGGCAGCTGAATCGATGAGGAATTCTCCAAGATTTTTATCAGCTGAAGTGGTTGCCAGTGCAATGTGCGTGTCAGCAAAAAATGCACCATTTTCGTCTTTTTCCAGCTTCTTCTTGAACCGTCTATTCTTCTTAAAGCATCGGTCTTCCGTGTGTCCCGGCTTGCGACAGTATCCGCACGGCCCCAGACGAAAAGATCCGTCACTATGATGTGAAATTTTATTAGGGTCCAGTCCACTTCCACTGCGTTCATATTTCTTAGCTTGCTTCTTCCCAGCATTCGTTGTCTTACTCTTGGCAGCGTAGGCGTTTCCGACTACGACGTAATCTTTACTTTCGTCTTTCCATTTTAATTCGATTCTACCAGCTTCCGTAAGAAGTTGCTTTGTAACTTTATCGACCGTAAAGTCTTTATCTTAGACTCTGTACATTTGTTGAACCAAGCTATCATAATCCGGAGGTAACCTTTGTATTAGCTGAAAGCAAACAAGTAGCCCTGGAATCTCGAAGCCGGATTCTCTTACTTGTAGTCGTTTTTCAGTAATTTTCTTGCTGAATATACCGATGGTTTCTTCCTCCGAGTCGTACCGCATTTCGAAAAACTCGTCTACCAGTCTTGCCAATCTTGCTCGAGAGGTAGGTTCGAAGTTGCACTTCAAGTTGTCCCAAGCAGTTTTGCCGCCCTCGTTATCTGCAATCAGGGTGTGAAACTTCCTCTCAATGCCTTGGTAGAGTGTAGTATACGCCCTCTGCTTCCCCCAAAGAAATGACCATTTCTCTTTCTCAGATGCAGTTTCCGACACGGCTTAGCTTCTCCAGTTATGAATTCCCAGCATCCACGATCCATCAGTACAAATTTTAAGTCCGTTCTCCAAGTTGAGTAATTGAAGTCTCCGAACTTTGAAAAGGAAAATATGTAGTTCAGGGAACGCAGTCATGGGTTTTGTTGAAGATTAAAAGTTCAACTTTCTAAATTCTCAATTTTATTATCAAATTGATATATATATATATATATATATATTATTGTTTATATCAATTGTTGTAAATAATAACTTACATAACTTACATATTGTCGATGAGATTATGTCACTGATTTTCTACAATTCAATTCAATTGTACGATGTATAAATATTTGAATTAATCTGAAATAATTTGGGAGTTGGAATATTGTGGTAAGACTACAATCACAGAATATTTTCAATTATAATCAATAATAAGAAATGTGAAGAATTAGCAATTATAATACAAAATATTCGAAATTTATAAAAATAAATGTTCTCTTTTATACATGTAGATATTATGTATCCTGTCCTAGAATTTTAATATTGTACAATTATAAAAAAATGGTAATTTTCTTAATAATGAGCTTTCTAATTGTATGAAAATTCGGAGTGTCAGACTTTTAATAATGATTATTTAAATTGTATGAAAAGTGTCAATTATCTTAAAAATAATGCTCGTGTGCAATTGCATGAATGCAGTTCTTTTCTTTTATAAATGATGATTAGACGATTGTATGAAAGTGGGCGGGAGATAATTCGTTTTATCAATGATGAAATCAATATGAAAATCAATGTTTTATCAATATGAAAATGTGTGATTCGGTTTTCTTCATTAATGATGATTGCAATTGCATGAAAATGGTTAATTTCTACATTAATGATTATTGAAATTCTATGAAAATAGTCATCCTCTGAATAATGAGGATTGCGGTTATATGAATATCGGGAGAGCCATCATTACAATTGTATGAAAGTGGTTCGTTCTTTTAGTAATAATGATTGTAATTGCATATAAATGGTTCATCTTTCAATGTTACTAGGCTGGAATGTATTATCTTTTCTAAGAAAGTAATTTTAAACAAATAAAATCGGGGTCAATTGAACCAAAACACTAATAAAACCGAAACGATTGTCTTCACTGTAATAAAATAAGCTTACCCTCTTAATAAGTACGTCTGCACAATCCCTCAGAAACTTTATTTTCACCCCAGAGTTCCATGCGATTAAATTCAAATGTAGATGTATTTCACTTCCATTGCTTTGAAATTCCGACTAGACTCCTGAGATTTTCCCCCAAAATGAACCACTTCACGGAATCGCAACAAAACTCTTCAACCATCCTAATTTGAATGAAAAAGTGTTAAATCCCTTTCCCATATTGCCTCCCATAGGTTCAATTATACAGTCAAAAAACCCTCCGGGGGAACGCAAACCCACATCCCAGAAACTCACTCCCAGCCAGCAGTTTCGCAACAAGAAACAAACTAAAAAAGTTACTGGAATAAGATACTGCCTCGCTCCCACCTTATTAGTTTATGCATAGAAACTTCCACCCACTGCGAAAAGAACTCACAAAACGTCCCAAAAAGCAGAAGCGGGGAGAAAACTTCTATCGGCTTTAGAGACACTTTGCTTGTGACTGCTTGCTCCATTTGCATTTGCTTCGTTTCGATATTGACACTGAAGTTTCTACTGCTATCCCACACGCAAATAGCGGCAGCTTCCTTACAGAATCTCGCAATTTTTTCACCATCGTAAGGGAATGTTATGCTGATTGTTTCAGTGGATTCTTTAGTTTGGCTATCGGTACTCGGCACACGTAACTACTGGAGACCCTAGGAACTGCAGTACAGTGTTTGAATACGTAATGGGTACTTAAAACGTAGAACTTATATAGATACCTTGGGCTCACGGAGTCTTGATTTTTCGGTATGTTGAGCACGTAATGTACCGCCTGAGTCAAACCATTCGATGGAATGGCATGAAGAGAGAGAGGGACTTGGAAGAGATGATAATTAAATGTTCCGTACAATAAAACCCTGAGGTTTTGATAATCATCGCGGATGGTTTAGAGAATTCGAGATGAACTTGAAGAAGGAATGATCCACTTATAATGAGGAGCTTGGAATGTATAGAGGAGGAAATGGTTTTATATTTCTATATTTGAGATGAGAAAGTTTCCAGGTCTCTTCCTACAGGAAGAAGAGTGAAACACAGCTATAATAGTTCATATGCAATAAGTTTGTATTAACGAAATTTTGTCTGGGCACGAAGAACGGTTTGTGAGAATAATTATTTTCACTTTGTAGTGTCCTTTCAAACCTTATCATTCTTAGTCTGTACAACTTGTTTTTGTGAATAAGAGTTTCAAATTATGATAACAGTAATTTGTTATTTAAGAAATTAAAGTGGGAGTTTAATCACGGATAGTGTTCTCAATACATTTGAATGCAACATTTTTGACAAGAATATTTCTATTATGGGAAGCTTAGAACCATAAACTTGAAAAATACAGTATTGACTCTGAGATTTAAGCAAACATGTTTTGTTTCAAATTCTTCTCGAACTAAAAAAATAATGAATAAAATTCCCAATTCGATAATCAATTTTTACTATTTTTGTCATAACTTAGGAAATAGTTACAGACAAGTTTCATTATCCTAGAATAATCATACAAAAAAGAATTATACGTAATATTTTTAAACATATTCCCATTTATATTATTAGTTTCTCAGACAAATAGAGGTGGTTCGATAATTTTTGAATGTTCAAGATTCAGATGCGTCACTGATTTTTATGTAAGAAAACCACATTTGATAATAAATTTTAATTTATTATTCATTCTATTTAAATATTGGGTAAAGGTTCAAAAAGGTAAGAGTAGACAAAAGCTTTATTTATAAAGGTATCCGAAAATAATACTTTTTAAAGCTCTCTAAAATTTGGGAGATGAATGCTTTTGAATGGATCAAATATCAAATCACGACAAAATTAGCAAAAAATCCTATATGAATAAATAATTAATCAAACATTAAAACTTTAAATATAAACTTAAAACTTAAAGAGTTAGCATAATCGATTTGAAAAGACGATATCTAATATAGAACATAAATATTTTGTCAAAACCACAAAAATATCCTTTTTGCACCAAAAAATTTATGTTTATTTAATCCTAAATGAATAAAAATAAATACCCCATTTCATGTTTTTACTCCTTTTTAATTTCATCCAACTTTTTCTCATTGGAAAGATTTCCGAATGTTTATTCCTTCGATATTCTGAAAACTTCATTAGGAACCTCCTTAAACCAAAACCATTATCCGTATGAATACAATATTTTACCATATTTGCATCTAAAATCTCAGGCTATGTAATTTTCCAACATAATGGCGAAATTACTGATTGTTTTTGTTCAATGTCCCATCCGATCTTAAGCACCATCACGTCAATCATGATTTTTTTTTACAATTGTAGCTTGAGCTTGCATATGTGCAAACAGTAATTATAACATATTATAATATATTATAATTCAATAATTCACAGTACAATTAATATTACTAAAAGACAATGCTTGTGCGCCTATACAAGAAACTATTAGTCTCGAAATCTTCCGAGGATATAGTATCTCTAAACCAATTTAGATTATCCTACTCTTGGCACAAGATACTGAATAGATAATGTGTTTTCAAAAATATAGATAAGTTATTTTCAATTAGTTAGTAATTCATTTTCCATAGATAATATATTCTATTACATGAAAATTCAATTATGAAGTATGGAAAGTACACGCAATATGAAATATGTTCCATATTAAGTACACATGTGCTTCATTTGAAAAGTAACACATGTTTTAGGAAATAATAAATTTAACAGAAAACTAGTGTTTAAAAGCCACAAAAAACGTATTTCGTGATAAATCACGCAATAAAAATATAAGTGAACTTATTTTCTCTTCAATAATTGGCTTCTTATATGAGCCTCTAAAATATCTTTAGCACCTCGAAATACTAATAGGGTTCTATTTAAACCTGTTATAAGTATCGCCAAGATATCTCGTCTTCAATATATTGTCATTTTTCCGATGGTGACTAGATCCAGATCTGTTGAATTTTCTTTTAATGACGATATATATCGTCCATCAATATCTGATCAGCTTTGCTGTGACGAGATTTTTCATCTAGGCAATCACCACGAGTGTTAAGAAACGGATTCTTGACTGACATTCAGAAGAAAATATGGGTGTCCTTTTCAAACACAGAAGCCTTTTACACAAATTCCAATGGATTTTTATTATGGAATGTCAAGTTATTTGGTGCTCCATATTACGTGCTTTTACCCTCTTATATATTATTTTAAGTATATTTTAATTAGGTTTATTCAATTTCTTCTATTAACTGTTAAATATTAGGGGTTTATTTTTCCTTTCAAACAAAACATAACTATGGAAAAAATGGAACATTTTTAATTAGGTTTCATTCAATTTCCTCTATTAACTGTTGAATGTTAGGCGTTTATTTTTCCTTTCCTTTCCAATGAAACACAACGACAGAAAAAATAGAACATTTTGAAAGGTAACATAACTTTTAAACATACTACTTAAAATACCACTTCATTGCTTTCTTTCGTAATTATTTTAAACCTTATCAATTCCCGAATGTAAAAGAACACAAAACTCTTATTCAGACTTATGCCAAGGTCTTTCAGTTCAGCATTCATAAAATTCTTCCCCACCCTTAGTGAAGGTTTTTAAATTCGTTTCCCAATGCTGGCTTCACATTAGTTTAATCGCCAAGAATCGTATACTTAGAACAAACAATGAGACGATCGTTCTAGTACCTCAAACCTGTTTTGTATGCTCCTAATTTAAAGTTAAGTACCGAATTTAACGACTCAAAAAGTGATTTGAACAAGAGTGATTCCCGAGGTTTACAAACAGCATCGCTCTGTTATTATGCATTTAAATACATGCAGAATCTTTAAGACCGTCGTAAATTTCGCTTTGGGAAAAGGCTCCTCTTATATGTTCTGCTAGGCACTCATGCTTGTTTTTAATAACGACTAGGATGCATTGTGGTTAAAATTCATTTTCCGGTCATAATGATTGGTTCTTTATTGGGAGAAGTTAAGTGTAACACAGCAATTTAGCAGTCCGTTGTTAAGAAGCTATAAATTTAAGAGGAAGGAATTGGAATGTGGACTGGGTTTTTGAAGTGCTGAAAGAATTAGAACTTATTCATTTTGGGTGCTTTGAATCAGTTTAATCAAAACTTCTATTCATGTGGTTTGAATTGCGAACTTGACGAGATTAGTGTGGTTTTGTTGTAGAAAATTATCTGACGCACCGATGTCTCATGAATGGATTTGGTTAATAAGGATCTTACAATGAATATTTGATATGAATAAAAGAGCATTATGTGATCAAAAAATAGCTTCAAGAATGGTTGATTATGTAATGTGAGATGAAGTTTGATTTGAAAATAGTAAGACATTTTCATATCCATATTCTTAAATTCGTTAACATGCAGTCGAAGTATTTTCATATACAAGCGAATACGTTCAGATTAAAATTGAATGATTGAGCTCAATACATAAATACCATAAATGTGCTTAAGGTAAACAGCCGTAATATCATCAATCTCCCTCTCTATCTCTCTCTATATATATCAAGAGGAAGATAGATAGTTGAATTTACGTTGCAGTGGAGCAACACAACGGGCTATTGGTGACGGTTTGGGATCACTCCCTGAAAGGAAAGATACGACAACTCGTAATTTTGAAATTTTGAACCAAGATAATGTGATGAGATCAATGCCTGTTAGATATTGAGAGAGATTGACTAACCACTCCACTCATTATGATGTTTTCTACTTGTCACTTTTATTGTAGAACTTAATAAACTATTTTTACTGACGAGTAATTCGTTGGGGCAGAGTGTAACGTTGTGTTCACAAGAGGAGAGGCAGAAACCACTCCTCCCACTTTACTTTTATTTAACATATAAGTAAGTTAAGTAGTAATTTTTAAACATATGTTAAAACTAAACAGATTAAATTATAATATAATTATTTAATTCATTAATATATGTATATTTTCTGATTCTGCTCATAAAATGCCATTTAATTTGTAATGTTAAATGAGCTTTTTGAGCAACTGGGAAATAAAAAGAACATAAAGCTTCCTTAAAACTGGAATTGTTGTTTAATGTAGTTGTGATATTATATGTAAATGTATCAAATAATAACACACATTATTTTATACTCTAATGAAATTACTCACCATTAGAGGCAAACATCAGTTAAGATTGAAAGGCATTTTTAACTTGAAATAAAACATCCTAAATCTAAAGCCTTCAAAGGAATAAGGCCTTTAAAATATTTTTGTTCTCCCTTTTAGTACTCATTATGTTGAAAAAAAGGAGCAATCCTTTGTGACATCGAAAATGTGATCATTAATACAATTGAGCCATTTTAAAGAAAGTAATTGGATCTCAGAAAACTGCAAATTAAAGAATCAAATGATCATTGGTCTTTTATTTCATTTCTCGAACGGAAAAGTATTTTTAAGTGCTTTGAAGAAACCGATTGATTCAATCGAGAGCAATTAAAACAGTTGTACGGATCGAGTTGCGAATGTAATTAAAATTAAATTGTTTCAGCGGTATCAATAAATAAGCTTCGATAATTTTAAATTTTTTATATAGTTTAATACATAACAACAAACCTAGAAAGAATCAATGAATTTTAAAAGGACGATTTAATTAACCAACATACAACTCTAGAGGAAGTATGATTTTAGCGTTTTTTTTGCATTAAGATAGATTAGTAGTTTTTATAAATTATTTTACTAATTAGTAATTCATCCATACAGTTCTAGATGAAATGTAAACAATTTTCCATATAAGACAAAAAATTCGTTTGTCTGAAGCAGCAAAAAGTCTAGAAAACTTAAACTCATAGAAGCAAAATTTAATATCGAACATTACGCAAGATAAGAACAATCAACACAATTTGTTAAAAGCTGTCACAAGCCGAAAAATCAGAGGAAGAAAGAACACAAGCATGCGCAGTGGATAAATCTCAAAAGCTGTTCGAGGACGCAACGAAACTGGTGAGAAAACAGACTCCTTAGTTTTTCTGAAGCAGCAAATACTCTCGAATGCCGCTGATCACTGGCATCATGAAATTCTCGCATCATGAAATTCTGTCTAGAATTTCTATATCAAAACAAATATTTTTACCTCGATACTTCGTTTCTTGAGAACCGGAGGAATAAAATTTAATGTAAAACTTTTCGCAAAGGATCAGTTTGTAATGGGATCAAAATCAACACAAAATGTCAAAAGCTGTCACAAGCCGCACAATCGGAAGAGGGAAGAACATAAGTTCGTGAAGCCGACAAAGCTCAAAAAGCTGTTCAATGAAGCAAAAAATAATGAGAATCCAGAGGCACGACTTGATTTGTCTAAAGCAGCAAATATTCTCGGGAGCAGTCAAATTACAAGCTAGTATAACAACTGTCAATGATATAAAACAAAGGTTAACAACCGTCATTTTATGTTCTACTGCATATATTATACATGAAATGTATTTTCAACCACTTAGAAGTCTACACTACTGGCATAGGTAAGCATTAACTCTTACGCTCTATCTAGTTCTGCAAAACAAAAAATTATAAAAATATAAGTTTCAGCACATAGAGATATATCTAACTACACTTACGCAATTACATGTTGTTCATAACCAATAACTATCGTGTCCTACTTGATGTAATAAATCACCAAGGTGTAACATTTTAGATTCTATAGCACTTTTAATACACGAAAGTTAGTTTCGGATTTGTTAATATTTTCTCTTAAATACCTCTTAACTTTGGAAAAGATAGTTATCAACTTGTCTATATTTTTGTACTACCATATTACATATAAATTCATTTTGAGCAATTTGTTAACACATCAAGCACAAACATATATTTTAGTGTAAACTGATTGCATAGAACTTGAAGTGACTAATTTAATACGATGCTACAGTATATGTTCTACAATGTTCAAAGTTATCAAAACTGCTTTATGGTTAGAACATAACTTTGAGCCATCTATGGAATTACGTTTTTAAATCAACTAGGCAGTCATATACTTTTTAAAAAAATTATGAATAAGAATTCACAATGTATTCCCATGTATATCTGGTTTGGGATTCAGATTCAGACCAGAGATTATGATTTTATTCGTTACGATAAATCCATACATTTTAATATATTTTATGTATCGTTGGCTTAGGCTTATAAGTGAAATTCACGATGTGGGATTTTCAGTTTTTTTGGACCAGAATGTAAAGATCTTTAGACTGACGAAGTGTGTGTTCTCCAATACATTTATTTGCAGGAAGACTAAATTCCTTCCTGAAAAACACTTAGTGGCAAATTTCCCCTTCATTTTATCTGAATTATATTTTTTGACTTAGTATGTTCCATTAGTTAGCCGACGGTATGCAAAAGTAATATAACAATTACTTTTGCGATACAAATACGGAAAAAAATACGGACTGTAGTAACATTAGTAGTTTTACGAACTGTAGTAACGGTAGTAGTTTTACGAACTGTAGTAACGGTAGTAGTTTTACGGACTGTAGTAAGATGTACATTAAAGTTGGCCTTCCTTTTCTTTATTTGAAGACAACTTCAAATGCGGCTTTTATAAATATCGTATCCGGAATGAATGTACTATCTTTCAAGCAGAATTGCTTTGTATTAATCTCGCAATTAAGTGGTTTAAAGAAAATGGAATTTATTGTTCAAAGTACCTTATTTGAAGCGAGAGAGAGAGTTTCTCTTTCCTCTTTACATTTACTGAACAATGTTGCAAGCACAGAAAAATTAGTTGTTGAAACGATTTTAGCAATTAGTTCTCTTAACAATAGACGAATTGAGATTTTATTTGTCTATGTGCGTGGAAATGAACAGTTGATGTAAATGTTAACATTCCTGTCACTTGAAAGCCTCGTGTTATGACAATCTTGTTGCTGAGTGGAACGAAGAGTATGTCTCGTCTGAGAAAGCTGCCCATTAGGGTGGGTCATTTTTTTTCTCCTTTTTTAAGGGGCACAGCGATAAAAAGGTGCTAAATGGTCTCAAAATAACATGTGTGAAATATTACATTCTGATAAGTCTAACTGCTTCTGGATTGATATACAAGTTTCGATTTTTTTTCGAGGTAAGTTCCTGTTGGTGTTCCAACCAATAAACGTTACTTTCTTCATACATGGACAACGTGTCATGATTGCTGGTGTAAGGGATGGGTGGGTCGAGTTGGGAAAAATTCGAGGAACACCCTGAGCGTGCGCGCTTCCCGCCCACATTTCCAGTATAGCTCCGGCTGCAATAAGGCGGGTTGTGTTGCTCTCGTTTGCGTAATTTTTACCATGGATCGTACTCGTTCAGAGTGGAAATGTCCGTTTGGTGATCCAAGTGATATTATATGCAATTTGTTACCAACCTACGAAGATGTTATGAAGTTCTATGAGTGGAACCGGCATTAGATAAAACGTGATAATGAAACTAATAAAGAACCCACGTATAAGGAAATAGAGGACATCGTCGTGGCAAAAATTGAAGAAATATGGTCAAGAGCTTCCATTTCAACCGTCCAACATAAACGAGTGAAAGCGATGTTGAAGGCGCATCATCTGAAATGCAAAAACCTTTTAAAATCTCACCCTAAAATACCGAAGAAGAAATTAGAAGAGTTTCGCGTACCAGTAAAGGGATATTGTTTGAAATTTCATCCTGCAAGTGTAAGAACATCGATGAGTGCATTTGTCCCAGACACAAAAAATTACCTGTCAGAGAGAAAAGCTTCCTAATCGACCAACGAATCACTAGAAGAATGGTGATCGGAACCGTAGATATTGTTACAACGAATAAAATAACGAACACTTTGAAAAGGAAAATGCTAAGGCAAAAATCACAATTTCAGCCTCAAAAAGTGAGCACAGAGCAGCTTAATGTGTCGACTTCATCTGAATCTAGTCAATCGGACAGTGACGATGTATTCCAGTCAGTCACAAGCCTTAACGTCGGCGGTTCCTATCGATAAGCCTACCGCTACAAACAGTACAGTAAACTAAGCTTTACTTTCAAGAACGTGTGATAGATACGGAGTATTAGACAGGGCTGGAGCAGCTATTGCTTTAGCTGTTCTTGACACTTCCACTTCGGGAATGATTGATAAAAATTAGCTTCGCCGGAAACGTAAGGTAGCACGAAAATTGGCCGCTAAAGAAGACAAAGTCCCACAAATACCTGCTTTATACTTCGACGGACGGAACGATAAAACTTAAACTATATCAGAGAAGGATGGAATAATGTATAGACACAGCATTCTTGAAGAGCGTATTTCATTGATAATGGAACCCGAGTCGAAGTCCTTGGGTTATATTGCACCAGCTTTTGGCACATCTGAATGCATAGAACAAGCAATCACTGATTTATTTCTAGAATCAGAAATATCTATGTCTTTGATGGCAGTTGGGTGTGATGGAACTAACGTGAACGTTGGTAAATATGGAGGTGTCATACGTCTGCTTGAAAAAAGGTTAGATAAATCGTTACAGTGGATTTTCTGACTACTGCATACACCCTTCCGACACTTGTTTATACATATTGATGGCAGCACATCGGGACACAAGACATTTTCAGGGAGAATCGGCAAAGATCTAGAAATGTGTGAAAAAAGGCCCGTTGTTCGGTTTCACCGTATTTCAATAGTTATCCGAGTTTTCTGTTCAAGATATTAGCAGAGATCAAACATATTTGTACAGAATAGTCACAGCGGTTTTAACAGGCATATTTCCTAAGGATTTAATAAACAAATCCCCAGGCAAAATGTCTCATGCACGATAGTTAACTCGTGCTAATCGAATTCTACGTTTGTACGCTTCAATGGAATCTCCTTCTGAAAACTTAGTACTTCTTGCAACGTCAGGTATGTCGTCAAGGTTTACGCTCCAACTTGGTTTGCTATCAAAATTCACCTTTCCTGTAAAGATGGAGCATGACACTTGTTCAAACTCATTGCTGCAACAAGATATTTGCTCACAGAATTGAAACCAAAATAGATCCCGTAATTCAAAGAAACAGTTACTTCGCACAACCTGAAAATTTATTGATCGCAATGCTGACCGACTCTGAACCGCACATCCGTGAACTGGCACCCGTCGCATTTTGAAAGCCCGCAGTATTCAGGAAAACAGACTCTGAATGCTTCAACTTTCTACTGTAAAATTTAATGCATCATCTTACACCAATCTCATTAACTGGCAGGAGAATATATCTGATCCACCAATATTGAAATCCATACCTGACAAAGACACCCAACTTTTTGTCCCAAAAAGCAGGAGAACTGTCTTTACTACGCCTGCAATGTCACACACAAGCTGTTGAAAGGGCAGTCAAGACTGTGACTAAAGCTTCAACCACATTGTACAAAAAATCTGAGAGAAGGCTTCATAAAAAACCAAATAGTTTCGAAAAGCCATGCTGAAATTCGATAGTAAGAAGGATTTTCGCGCTATTTGAAATATTATAATATTATAAATGTCATTTTTGTAAACTTTTGTTTTAATAAATAAATGTTACTCATACAATTTCAATTTGTTTTATAGACACACTAGCTGAATTACCCGGCGTTGCTCGGGTTGAAATAGTTAAATGTTGCTTGAAAAGTGAATTAGAATAATCACTTTTCTTTCACAGAAAAATGCAATCATTTAAGTTGTACGGAAAATACGTTTTAACTTTTCCATAACTTCTACTATATACTTCGGACGCAAATATATGCATTTAATTCCTGAATATATTGCAATATCTAAAAGATTAAGACATAAATACGAACAGAAACGAAATTCCGACGAAAAAATGCAGAATTCTAAAAAACGAATGATACGCAGTGTCGAATTTCGACTGCCTGAGTGTATTCTGAAACAGAGCAATTCGAAAAAAGATATTTGAAAATATTGATAAAGACGATAATGAAATTTAGTAATGCTCAAATATGACTGCAACATTTCGCTGTGTTAACTCAAATAGACAAACACGGGATGCTAAATCAAATTTATAAAATAATAAAAATTAATTCTGGTTTCCCAAATCTAAAATAACAAAATTACGCTTTTATGATTAATGAGTTGAAGTTTTTCGTGTTTCATTACAAAATGTAAATTATGAATAATGAAATATTTTAAATATCCTTTTTTTATCAAACAAATATTCATGTAAAAATATAAAATTCATATAGAAATAAAATAATAAACTTTAATTCAATAATGCACATTACACCTGTCAAATAAAGTAGGAAATACTTATACAATCAACTAAAAGTTAGATTTAGTAATGCTCAAACAACGGCAACATAGCTTTGCCCGGGTATTTATCCCAATCTTCTATTGGACAGGAAAAGGAATGAAATCAATGTATAGTGTAAAATCAAAGTAATTATATTAACAGGTTCTAAAAGTATAAGTACAGTACACGCATTATAAAGTAAAATATTTTACAAATTCACTGCAATATAAATTTAACACAAAACTTGATTATACACAACATTTTTAGTTTCACCTCCGGGAGCAAGAATAAATAAATTCTTGGGTGAACCCACCCTCGAGCAACCAACATAAAGTTGTCCGTGGGAGAAACACGGCGATCTCAAATCCACTCCGCAGTACTTGATAGCCCCTGCGACTTGTTGATCGTGATCGAGAACGCAAGTCTTACTGGAAACTGCAATCTCTTAAAGTCGAAAGGGAGATCCGTCGGAATGAGTGGTATCCGTGGGATAAAAACTGTTGCACCCTCTCCCTTTCCTGTCAAGATAGTCGCTTCCATTACATTGCCCAGCAGCTTCTTGACACACAGCCTCGTGCCGTTGCAAAGTTTTGGCGGGTCGAGGTTCCGCAGTAAAATAACCGGAGATCCCACTTTAAGTAAAAGACGATGTGGTGGCAATCCAGCCGGATCAAGCGAGTTCAGGAACTCTGGCGGGAAATTGACGACCTCATCGGCATCTACTACGGTATCGATGGACTTGAATTCAGTGACCACGCCTGGTAACATGACAAGTATTTGATTGTTTATGTCGTGGACGTCTTCATTTTTAGCAGAAAGAATGGCCCTCTCTCGCAACCAGTTCAAATCGTGATAGTTTTGGGAAACAGACGGATAGACTGCATCTATCAGCTCTGAGACGGACGACACCAGATTACAAAAATCGGATGGGAATTTAATCTTGCCAGAAGACTCGACTGCCAATCTGCCTTCTCCGATCTCCAGGAGTTTGTCTGAGAAAATTTGAGCACTCTCATCCCCCAGATGTACTCTCATGTTTTGCTTCAAAGTTATCTTTCGCACATGTCTCCACAAAAACGAATGTTTCAAACATGCATGGATCTCATCGGCCGGCGTCGACTTCGGGATGACGGGCAGAGTTTGACGAAAGTCTCCACAGAGGAGTACCAGAGCTCCTCCCATCAGGTTGTCGTTTCCTCTCAGATCTCTCAGAGTGACGTCGAGGGCCTCGAGAGCTTTCTTGTGAGCCATGGTGCATTCGTCCCACACGATTAATTTGCAAGTCTCGAGCACCTGCGCCCGACCACTTGCCTTGCTTATGTTGCAGGTAGGATTTTCCTGCCTGGCGATGTCAAGTGGCAACTTAAGTGCAGAATGGGCCGTCCTCCCTCCTTCCATTAACGTCGCCGCAATTCCCGAAGAGGCGATGGCAAGAGCAACTTCTCCCCGAGTCCTGATTTCGGCCAGTATTATATTAATCAAGAATGTTTTCCCTGTACCCCCAGAAGCATCAAGAAAAATGATACCACCTTGTTGTTTTGCTGCCTGATCCATGATAATTTGGTATGCGTTTTTCTGATCTCGATTCAGAAGTGGCTTCTTGTCCGCGACGTATGCACTCAGCTCTTCGACGTCGTAGTTCGTTTCTCGCACGTAATCTGCGCGAAGTACGTCTCGTCGATCTCTTACTGGTGCAGGCAGGCCCAATTGCAGTAATGTTTTATTTGTCATGGCCACACATTTGTCCTCAAGAATAACCAAAGCCTCGTTGAAAATGTCCGGACCAAACGCGATTTCTAATGTCGGGGTTTCCCTCCGGACTTTGGCGAGTATATCCTCACTCAGGGCCTCCTTATACTTTTCCCATAAAGTGTTTGGATTCGATGGACTGCATGTAGTCAATATTATAGCAAACAGGTTTCTGATTTGCTCTGGTAGGGAGATCAATTCGGCTTCTCGCAACGTGTCATCCCAGTGCTGGTCTCCTTCCAGCAAACCCAACTTCTGACAGGCCTCTCTAAATGTCTGGCATACTTCGTCGTTTACCGTTCTCATCTCTGCGAAAGATCTAGGTCCTCGTACCGAGTGAAGAAGCATCCTAAGGAAATAGCATTCGGCGTTGTTGGGGTGAACAGTGTACACTCGACCCAAGGCGTCACTCGCGACTGCATCATGTCCAGGGACGGGCTGGCCAACTTTTCTCCTACAGAAAATTTTCCTCGACGCATTCCACGTGTAATATCGAGGTATCTCAGGATACAACAAAGTCCTCGCAAAAGGATCCTGCTGACACAGTTGAAAGAATGCCGTCAAAGTCGTGTTTGGTGGCTGATCAATCACTCTAGGGGCGCTCTCTGTTGTGAAATAAACTCTCTGACCATTTTCTAAATGGACGCTGAGGTGAACAACAGTAGGGTGTCTTTCGTGAATCGAAAAACCCAGTATTCGCCAAACTGCCTCGTTACTGCTGAGGTATCTTCCCAATTGATACCGCGTCACTTCATCGTTCGATCTCTCGTCGCTGATACCGAAAACAGCCATATCACTACCTTTGTTGACATACTTGCACACATATTTAATCGATTTCACACTGTTGCAGTACTCCACGTTGATGTGTGCCCGAAACATTTTCGACAGCAGCGGCGAAAAGGGCACAACCCACCTATTGTCGATTTCTATTTCCGTGTTGCTGCGTATCGTTAGTTTCGCCGTGAACCCTCCATCTTCCGGAGCCCGCCGTCTGTACAGGGGATAGCCGTCATTTCCAGTTTGTGTCTCTTTAATGAATTTTCTAGGGTATTTCTTGGTACACTTTCCGTCCTTCATACACGGAGAAATGGGATTGAGATTTCCACACGGTTCGTGGATCATGTTTTTCGTTACCACTTCAAAAAGTTCGGGATCTTGTTCCGGGTCTGGCAACTCGGCAGATATAACGTCATCGATTTGAGTGGGCTGAATTTTGTCCGCTAACCAGATCAAATTGTGCGAGTGTGGCAGCCCTCTTTTTTGCCATTCAATCGTATACATCCAGCATCTCGGCACTCCAAATACATGGCCCTTTGTTATAACGTCAATCAGTTTCAACTGCTTCTGTTTAAATACTCTCGCAATCAAGTCGTGGCGCTCACTGGGTAATTGACCATTGGTAAGAACCTCCTTGATCTCCGTCCAAGTGGGATTGCAGGTGAAGGTGATAAATAAGTCTGGTCTCCCGTACGTCCTCACGTACGTCATAGCATCTTGTGTGTATTCGTGCATGTGTCTGGGACTGCCTGTAAATGTAGCTGGTAGTATGACTAAGGCACCGAGGTTTTCAACGTTCCCGTCATTTGCCACAGCATCTCTCAGGTGAATATATTCGTCAACTCTCAGTTTACGTTGATTTAGACGAATGTAAAGGAGACGTTCACTCTCGACTTTAGCGTACATATCGACGATGAACTGATGAAACAATTGCCTGCAGTTCAATACGTGGTTCTGCCCAGTATCTCGAACCATTAATCTGTACGCATAGAAATCCATCGCTGAAACTTTCTTGCTCGTTGTTTCACCTGTTCTTGGGTTGATCTGCCTCAGATTAAATTGATATCCATCTTCACCATGGGGGAATATTACTGGGTACTGCAGAGCATCGTAAGATCGATGTGTTTCCGAAATACGCTGCAATGATTCACCTCGTCGTTGAATAACGATATCCCGTTGATGAAACTCATCTCCTGATATAACCACCGCGACTTCATCTGCTTGAGGAGAGTTAAAACGCCGCTCGTGTTCGCCTGCTGGTCTTCGGTCTGCTCTTATGACTACTTTATATTCATCTGTTGGCATATGTTCCAATGCTGTTTCAAACGTTTTAATAAGATTATTGTGCTCATGAAACATCCTCTGTAAGTTTAACACAATCTGACGTCTTGTTCCCGAGATGTAGGCGCACCTCTGATCAGTTTCCATTTGTTCGTTTTGAATAAAATATAGTTGTAGAAATTTTGGTGGTTGATCTGGCAGCGGAAGCAACGATCCCGCTCTATGGTAAACCTGCCCTTGCACCTTGAATGTCGACGGAAATCCGGGCTGTCCAACAACTGATGTGGCGCCGAATGATGTCATTTGGAAACATGAGTTGTATTTTCTGATGTTACTTAGAAAATGCTTCGACTCTGACGTATCTCCTGATGTGTAAGTCAAAAGGTCTTGTGGTGGTGGTTCCAGTTGGCAAAGTTTAACTTTTCCATTTTTGCAGCAAATACCAGTAGACTCTGATTTAAACTTTTTGGCTTGACAGTAAGTACAAACCATTTCCATTTTCCCGATCGTAACACTTGCATGCATCGAGTAGTCTTTATGTGAATCGTAGTGAAATCCTTCCAGTGCTAAGCTAAAATGGCTCGCAGTCCGTGATCGTTTGGCTCTATCTCTCTTATCCTGTAGTCGGGCCTCTCGCTGCTGTGCCGTCTCTGTTGCTCTAGATGTAGTAGCTCTATCTCTCTTATCCTGTAGTCGGGCCTCACGCTGCTGTGCAGTCTCTGTTGCTCTTGATGTAGTAGCTCTATCTCTCTTATCCTGTAGTCGGGCCTCACGCTGCTGTGCCGTCTCTGTTGCTCTAGATGTAGTAGCTGTCTCTTTCATATCCTGTAGTCGGGCCTCACGCTGCTGTGCCGTCTCTGTTGCTCTAGATGTAGTTGCTCTATCTCTCTTATCCTGTAGTAGGGTCTCACGCTGTTGTGCCGTCTTTGTTGCTCTAGATGTAGTAGCTCTCTCTCTCGCAATCGCAAGTCTTCTATTCCTCTCCTCGGAAGTTTCTTGACTACGCTCATTTTTCATCATCTTAGCCGTTGACTGCACTTGGCCGATTGCCTTCCGCTTCCTTGGAGGCATTGCTACAGCAAAGAAATCTGTAAAAGAATACAAAAAGCTATTTCATAAAATAAGCAAAAGGCACACTCTCACTGAGCAATGAAATCTATTATAGAATACAAAGAAAAGCTATTTCATAAAATTAGCAAAAGACACACTATCACAGAGCAGTGAAATCTGTCATTAAAAAGTTATTTCATAAAATAAGCAAAAGGCACACTCACTGAACAATGAAATCTATTATAGAATACAATAAAAAACTAATATAAACTGAATGGTAAAACAAATTTAAAATTGTGAAGTACTTACATCAGTTTAGGAGAATATCAAACTTTTAACACAAATAAAAAAAATTAATGCCTTACTTAAAAGCTGTCAATCAAAATATTCAAACACAGAATTCTAAATCATGTTAAAAATAAACTTTTATTCTGGTGTAAAAAAAGCATTAATTCTGATCCCATTAAACTTATTTAAAAAATTAAGCAAAAGGCACATCTCACTGAGCAATGAAATCTATTATAGAATACAATAAAAAGCTAAAATTAACGAAAAAACGAATTTAAAATTATGTAGTACTTACATCCGTTTAGAAATATAAATCCAAAATGTACGCTATCACTGTCGAATAAAGTAGGAAACACTTATACAATCAAAAGAGCGAAATAAAACTGCCAGATTCACTGAAAGATGATAAACTGGAAGACTTACCGAGTTAGCTTCCTTTAAATACGACCAGCTAAGAATCGAGTGGGTGCTGGAATGTTCTCCACCATGAGTCCAATTAAGTTTCCGTTTCCCCAACTTTCTAGAAAGTTCTACAAAGTTTTATAAAAAAAGTAAACATTAATTCTGGTGCTGCCAGATACCGAGTAGCAAAATTACGCTTTTATGATCAATGAGTTTTTCGTTTGTGCTTTTCGGAATAACGGTGCTTGGTTTAGAAATAAATATAATCGGTGTAGACAAATTAAACTGAATAGATAAAATTTTTTCAAAAAGCAGAAGGTCGATTTTACAGAATTTTTCAGAAAGAAAATCACTGCTTTCAACGGAGGATTCACATGTATCTATTCCGGACATTTTAAAATAAGTTACACGCCTTACCTAAAAAGCCTCGTGAAACAGAATTCTACAAATCATTACGTATTCGATAAATTATTTAAGGAAAGTTGGTCGAAATACACACCAACTTTCCTTGAAAATAATCCTTGAACTCCTGAAAACCTTTCCTTGAATTTCCTTGCAAACATAAATATTTTAAAATATTCTTTCCCCCTTCATCAATAAAATATCTATAATTTATTTACATCATGGGAAGAACTAAAAAGTCAGTTCAAACATAAATACTGTAATTTAATTTGTTTCGGAAAAAATTGTTTTTCGATCAACAGTGGTAAAGCAACCATCGCTGCCTAAAGCAATCAATCTATGCTCAATGTTATTTCTATTGCGATTTCGAATAGTTTTTAGCCCCCCAGGGCCAATAGAACGGGGGTTAAGAGTTAGCCTATGCTGACCGCAGTGTTCTAAATTATAAGTGTACCAAATTTGGTGTGGATTGGTCAAACGGTGTAGATTTGTATAGAAAATATACCCACATACACACACACACACATCCTATTTTATATATATAGATTTTTAAAGTTTTTTAACCTTGCTGTAGGCAACTCCTCAAAAATAAGTTTTTTTTTCAAAATATATGTTCTCTAAAGTCAATCCGGAGGCAGATGATATCCCATTCTAATCAAATTTTATATGTGAGCTAAAACATCACTTGGCACCCTTTTCTTGCTGTGCAGGATAGAAAACAGAAAAAAAAATTCTCCATACGACGGTGACCCACCCTACTGCCCATACCAAAACGTTTTTCCTACTATTCAGCATAGATTGAACTCAGAATTATTTTTCCTCGCAAACTTCAAAATTAAACAATTTTTATTTGGCGAGTGTTCTAAAAAGCAGCCACAAGATGAGAAGCATTTGCTTTTCAGTTGTCCTGCAGTTGAAAATTCAAGAATGGGCCTTCAAAATGATTTGAGATTAGGTAAAACATGGCCAGTAAAACTCAATGTTTTTGTTAAATCTAATCTTTGCTTTTCAACTCATTTGTCACGTTCATCAAATCTTGTAATTTTGGTTAGATTGTTTTCCACTATTTCTTTGTTAATTTAACTAACTTCTGTAAGTCCCGTGTTGTACTTCTGTAGTGCACGGGGAGTTTGCTTTTGTTCAATAAAAAACATGCCAGTAAGAATTCAATAAATAATTTATTTAAATTACTGCTATTATTCATACCATTGAAATAATTTAGTATGAAATTAATTAAAAAAGTTTAAATAGTAAATATTCAACAAGAATTCAGAAAAACGAAATACTTTCCAAAGCTTTAGACTGAACAATACATTTATTATTGCAGTCAATCAAGAATGCATTAACACCTTCTTATTTACGGCAGAAAATCAATAAAAAGAGCTTCTTTTTTCATCTTGGTTGTCCATTTTCTTTCACTAAATATGCCGCTGAATTGTTCCTTTACTGACATTAATTCTAAAACTATGCAAAACTCATTTTTATAGCATTATAAAATTATGAATTTCTCTGTTCATGAGCTTTTTCTCTCCAATTTCCGCATTCATTTTTATGTGACACACGACAAATAAAAAAAATCGGTTTTGAATTCTTAAGGATTCTTTAACGAATGGATTTTTAAATATGAAATGACAGGTTATTTTCCGAAGTGCATTAGGAAATAATTCTAAAAATGCGTGAACGGTACTAGAATTATCTAGAGCGTTCCGAATGCAAAATCAAACATTCCTTTAAATCCTCTTTTCTGTACTCAAACGAAAAGAAATCGCAAATAATTTAATTTGAATTGTGTGTGTGAATGATTTTGTTCCAGTGTTCTTTAAGTTGGAATTTCTCAAAAGTTTTGAAAGTTTACCTAATAGAAGAACTGTTTAAAATCAAAATGTAATACTTATAGGTTCTAGAGTTTGATTTCTTTTGAAATAAATCTAAAAGCAATTTTCGAAAACAAAATGAGTGCGTCAATGGTACTAATGTTATGGAACATATGTAAAGATGAGGATGTTTTTGTAAAAAATCACTTTTACAAACTTTCGGATAAATAGTAAATCCTTTTATGTCAAAAATGGGAATGGTTAGTAAAATTAGAGCTACCATTTTTCCAGAATACACATTATCTGGGTCTTATAATCTATATTATGTTGTGTTTTATGGTTTTAGATATATAATTCTTCATGGGGGATATCTTTACCTCAGAACCAGACGAACGTAAGTCTAAAAATGATGATTTTCAGGTTATTACACTTTTGTTTGTAGAATCTGACTTTGCATCAAGCCATAAGAACGTAAGACTAAAAAAAATTCTCCTTTTATGATTTACTAGGGTTATAAGAGCGTAAGTCCTAAGCTTTGTTTGAGCCAGACAAACGTAAGTCCATCCACTCAAAAAGACAGTTTGTACTTTCATGTATAAAAACTAAGCCTGTTGTTAGACAACGGAAAAGGGACGGCACAAGAAACAAAACCGAGAGCCCCATACATTTATTTTTAACTTTAATAATAAGGAGGAAGTCATTTGCAAAACTTTTTTCCTGAATACGGTTTCTATTTCTGGAACCTTCGTGACAGTTGCTTTACAAAAGCAGGTGAGTCTGGTTTGGTAACGCCAGACCTTAGGGGTAAACATATTCCAGCAAATAAATTACCGAGTGTTAGCTTAGAACGGATCAAAAACCATACTTCAAAGTTTCCGGTGTACTATGAAAGCCACTACAGCAGGGAAAGATCCAAACGTAAATATTTGGGCAATCACCTGAACATTTCCACAATGTACTCACTGTATGTAGATGAGTGCGAAAAAGAAAAAATTAAACCAGAGAGAAAGTGGGTTTATTCCAAAGTTTTCAATGAAAATTTCAACTTATCTTTCCACTCAGCAGATAATGACACTTGTGATGTTTGCGACAAACTAGACTGCGAAATTAAAAATGGAAAAAATGATGAAAAACTCAATGAACTTAAATTGCAAAAAGAAAGCCATCTGGTAGAAACTTCACGTAGGTATGAATTAAAAAGGGAAGATAAACTGAAAGGCCGTGCTAATCAAGGTTTGAGAGTCGGTATATCTGATCTCCAAAAATATCTTCCAATGCCAGATTTGAAGAACTTCCAAAGTTTTTACTCAAGAAAACTCCGGACATCAAATAGTACAATTTATGACAAAACTTGGTGTATGATCTGGCATGAAGTTACAGGCGGTCGAGGAGGAAACGAAATAGCATCATGTTTATTCACATGGGCGAATGAAGAGCTTCGAAATCCTGATAGGCCTACTGAAAACTTAACAGTGTGGACAGATAATTGCAGTGGTCAAAACAAGAATATTAATATGATTTTGATATACCTATGGCTGTTGGAAAAAGTTTATACTCTAAAAGAAGTCAACCATAAGTTCCTACTTGCTGGACACACCCACATGGAAGTAGATGGCAAGCATAGTGTCATAGAGAGAGCGAAAAAGCAACTAAAAAACCACACTATTTTTACCACAAATGATTGGGCCAATTGTATTGCTTCATGTTCAAAAAAGAACCCCTTTGTGAGAAGGATGTGCCTTGAAGACTTTCTTGTTTTTCTCTACTTGAAGAGCAAAGAAGTTCCATTTGTTTCAAGGAAGAAAAACACAAAGAACCATTTTTGATATCCAATGCAGTGTGGTTACAGCTTCACAAAGGATACAGCAAAATGACCAGTTTCGCAGATACCTTTAAAACTGTTGAATTTTAAAGAAATCAGAGAGAACAAAGGGTTGTTATGCCAGCGACGATCCCAAAATTGAGAGTAACCAAAAACAAGATAAATAATGAGAAGTACAGACCATGAATTTATATGCAGTGGGTCCCTGAAGAGTATAAACCCTTCGAAAACCTTCCACTTGGAGAGAACGAAGGAAACTTTCCTGAGGATGACTCAACCGCTCTAGAGTATTGTTTTTGCTTAATCTGTAGCTTTTAAGCCATTTACAATATTACAACATTCAATCTGTACAATATTAAATATATATATATATTTTTTTATACAATATTATATATTTTGTACAATATTAAATATTTTTGTACTTTCTCTATGTTTTTTATAGTATTAAAGACATTTTTGCTGTGATTGCTCGTGTAGTTTACTTGAAACACCTTTTTAAAGTGCTATATAAGTCCTATAAAACAGGTTTTTGAGGTAGAACTACAATAACGTAAGTCCAGTCGTCTCTTAATAAGCTATAAAACTACATAAAAATTGACCAACAATGGATAAAGTAGGTATATTTTTATTGTTAACAATCAATTTTTGAAGGCTAATTCAAATACTAGCTTTGTACCAGGCAACGAGATCCTTCTTTTCAGTTTTTATGCTCTCCTGAAAAGTTGGCATAATGTGACTTATATTCGTCTGGTTCTGAGGTACAGATATTATAAGCTCGTTAAAAAATGAAAACAAATGTTCATAGTTAATTCCAATTTTTCTCAATTAAATCTTAATTCATATCAATTCAGCCCAACCAAGTGTGAAATATTTAATGGCATGTTATTTAACATTTTGTTAAATTATTTTAGTTTTTAAGTTATATGGTTGATATATTTAGTTTTATGTAGAACATTTTGCACAGTATATTCAAAATTATATGTTGTGTAGTTGTAGGTAAGTTTTCATGATATAACAAGGTTTTAAAGAACAAAATATACTATATAATCATTTTCGAATTTATTTGAAGGTTACCCAATATCAATTTATATTAAATCATCACAACAAAACATCAAATGTTTATTTATCTACAAATAACAGTTGGATTAAATAATTTTACTATCTATTACCTTTATAGACCCCTTTTTAAAGTGTGATTCTATTAAAAATAAGTTCTTTTGCATATCGTGATAAAGTACGCAAAGTACAAATTTAGCAAAGATGTATATTAGGTCTTTCCAGAGAAAAATAATCACGCTTAAATGATTAACAAGGTTAGATATTTTGATATCTTTACAATTTTTTAATACAAAGTAAATGCATTCAATTCAAATATAATTTTGTAATAAATACTAAAGCTTTAAAAACCAAACGATTTATGACGTTAGCATAAGTAACTGTCGCATTCTAAAAGAGGGGTATTAGCATTTAATGAAATAGAGTTGAAAAGTTTTCTATAGCTTACAAAATAAATGCAATGTTACACTCTTTGATTATGCAGGGTATTTCGAAGTTTTCTGTACAAACTTTCAACCTATACAAATCTTACAGGCGGTTGTATCGACCAGATATCTCGACATTAACTAAACTGACCAGATCAGGATGGACGATATAGCTCGTGAGAGGAAAATTGACCAGATCTTGATCACGTCATCATAAAAAAAGTGGCAGTATCTATCTCAATTTTTCTAATGGCGAAATATCTCGCCATTAGAAAAACTGGTCAGAAACTTGTTAGAAAACTGGTCAGTACTTGAAAACTGAAAATTAAAAAAACTGGTCAATATTTGATGGACGAGATATCTCGTTTAAACCACTTGGAAAAAGTTAAATCGCATTCACAAACGATGTATATCAGCAAGAGCCAGTTGCATTTTCTAGAGTGTGCCTGCTGTTCGATAGCGTGAAGATTGGCCATTTTCATTTCTCACGCTGACTTTGTATGGGAAATATGTTTCACGCAATACGCTAGTATTTAGTGCTTACAGAAATGGACCATCCTCTGTGAGATTATATCTTAAAACCCGAGTCTGTAATGGGGTGTTGGTGCAAAGTGAAGTAACATTCATTATCAATTTTCTTTTATACATAATAAATCAACAAAAGCATTTTTTCCGTGACAAATATACATCTAGCTTGGTCAACACAGTAGCCCGTTTACGAATCAACTATATTCGAAACTATTCCTAGCTATTCCGAAAGCTGATACTATTAGAAAAGTTTCATCTCAGGAATAAGTTCTATAAATTCGGTACCAATCTCAGTTAGCATGTCTAATGTTTGAGAATTGTTAGTCAGGATGCAGTAGTTTAGCATAGAATGAAGGGTATAGTCCATTTTCTTTTGTTGACGACCTACCTCGCTTTTTAACTAAAAAGCTATTACTGCGCATGTGTTAATCCTCAAAAAAGTGTTAAACCTTGGAGTGGACAAAACTTGGCACCACCACAGCGGTTTAAAACTCGGACATTGGGAATACGATTTCTTCGATAATTAAGGTATTATCGGTGATCCGCGGCTTAGTTCGGAATGATTAGATTAATAACATTAATAAAAGGAGATTAATAACATTGTAGCTAAAAAATATACTCTTATAAAATAAGTTGCTAACATTGTACACATAAAAATACACTATTTCACGTGCTATTAAATAATTTAATTTTCCAAAATGGTAGATAAATTTATATTTTAAAATTGGAATCTCGTGGAACATGGAGTCATACGTTACAAAATTACCGCAAGAGAATATTTAATAAGATGCATTCGTTTTAGTTCGATAAAAATGCCATTACTGCCCCTGTCTTAAAAACATATCACACTTATTATCCTCGACATGAATAAATAAACAATAAATGTAATCAAATATAAGCACTAAGTACCTCAATTTAAATATGTTGAAGTAAAATATTTTGATAAATGATTTAAAGTGAAAGCTTTCATATTCAGAAGATGAATCAAAGCTCGAAAATAAATTTCAGTAGCAATATATTGCTTTATTAATACGTCAAAAGAAATGAAAAGATTACAGCTTACGGCTTCTTTGAGAAGACCCTCTAATACCGAGAGATTTATATGATTTATAAAAATGACGTTTTTGATGGAATTTTTCGTTTTTGTGCATAGTCTGTTAACGATGCATTCTTGGGAGGTTGAAGTCTGAGAAAATTGCGTTATTGGAGAAACTCCTATCTATTAATCACTGAGTACGATCGAAATTTCCTGCGAGATTATGGGATCTGTTGAAATCCAGCATTATTTTTTAAACCTTTCTGAAATACCTCGCTTGTGTTGATAGATATCGCATAGATCTTGGTGTATTTTATGGTAAAAGCTCTGTAGTATCGCTTAATATTTAAACGTGAATTTGACTTGTATTCTTCTAATCTCCGCATCACTATTATAGAAGAATGATGCAAATTTATCTTACAACAAAGACTTGCGTAGACTGGGGAAACTCGTAAACTCATTTTTATGAATAGCGTATAATATTGCGATGTTACCGTTAAAGTCGAATGTATAAAGTAAAGGCTAACAAAAATTGCAATTCCTTGTTTTTTACGGTGGATACGATTTGAAAACCTGTTTTAGCATCATTATTAATGGTAAATGATTTATTTTTTCTATTCTGATAACTTGTGTGAAAAGGGAAAATAAATGTTTTTATAAATACTTGCAGATCCATGCATTGTATGTTAGCTTAACTTTCTTAATTGCTCATATCTATTGATGGTAATGTAATGTTACTCACATTTCATATTTTACTTCGATTCATTTAATGAATATAGTATCCATATTCACATAAATGGATTTCATATCTCTAAATGAAATAAAATTATCCAAAAATATGCTACAGCATTTAGTTCATTTTCACTAGTGTCAATTCTTATTTCAATCAAATGCATAGCAGAAAGCACATCTCATTCATTTTGCTACAATCAGCATCTGAATACTTTCGTCAATTCCATCTCATTCTGCAGTTCAAAGAGGATTCGTAATTTTCTGACTCCAAAAACCAATTTCCACGCATACTTTCTTTTCTGCGTTTTTTCTATCTTTCCTATTTCTCATAGCTTTCTGTAAACAATCTGATGAGGAATTTCATTAAAGAGTGTCGAGCTCTTCTGCGTAGTTTCAGCGAAATTGAGCAGCTCTGCAGATCAAATCAAGCATATTTAAACTAAGCTGTAAAAATGGCGAATGAATTCCGTAACGGTCTATTTCATATTGTTGTTACCATTCGAAAATAAACATATCTCTACAACTAGTAGGATGAGATGGGGCAAGGGAGTATATTAATGCGTCAAGTGCGTCCCTAAAAATAGTAAGAGTTGGAAATGCTTGAAGGAGTCCTATTGACTAGCTTCAACGCTAGAGCGTTTCGAATTTCGGTAGGGAAGCTGTATAGACCAATAAAGAATTTGAATGAAATTATATGCTCTTTCCTCACTCACTATTATCACACGAAATGAGAATACAATCCATGGTATGCAATTACCTTTATCATATAGTACAAATACGATCCCATGAAATGGCATTGGAAAGTATATTTTATTAAAGTACATTAACAAATAAGCTTATAAGAGTGCTATCAAATTAAGAAAAATTGTCTGGGAGTGTGTGGTAAACATCTCAATTTTTTGAAAATTACTGTGATAATGTAATAATTGGTTCAATATGAACTTTTGACTTAGTTTCGCACTTGTCCATCTCACCAATAATGCTGCTAGCCCCTGTACCCGAGTTTGGTAAAGTCGTGAATTCTAAACTGGACGGTTGCTACTTAACGACTCTATCAATGGGCGCAATCGAAACTTAATCCAACCAAAGACCATCGTGTACGTTAAATCTGTCGTGAGCTTAAATATGCTCACGTTGGAGGGGTGTGCAAGTTTGGAGAAATGGGGTGCCAGTTCAGATGTTCACCTCGTTATCTGACCGTTGATCAAAATTACAAGGTGTTGTCCTCTCTGAACTTTCGCTTCGGCGTCACCAATAGTTCATTGTTTTGTTCCAGTGCTATGTAAAGTCAACTACCGACCCATTTGTGAAACTATAAGTGTATGACTACAGTCAAACTTTAAAATTTGGCCTGGTGAAAAACTATGTTCACATACCTGCTGCGTATTTTACCCTTTAGCCCGACCGGCTGGTACTTAAGAACATACATCGGTAAGTGAATACGGCTTAATTTTGAGTTAACTACCGTCTTTAAAAGTTTGCACAGGACATTCCAAAACACCCTTTAAAAACATCTATGCTTCAGAGAACACCTTGTAATTTTGATTCACGATCAAATGACGAGGTGAACACCTCAACTGGCATACCACTTCTCCAAACGTGCACACCACGCCAACGTGAGCATATGAAATGTTGCTTTTAATTTTTATTAAAATTGATGTTACGAAATAAAATTAAATTGCCATATACATGTAATTCTTTAGCACGAAGTAATTAAATCCTTTGCATATTGAACACCTCATGTTTATATTGGAAAATAGAACCCATAATTGAAATAAATATGATAGAACATAAATTTCTTTGAGTATTTTATTATTTATGTAGGCCGATACTTGAATTTACGACGAACTCTGCGCAACACAGCGATCTATTGGATATAGGGTCCGGGATAAATCCCAAAGGGAAAGATCCGAGGATAACTCCTCGTAATTTTGGTCCACTGTCAGATGTCACCTGAGCTGGTACCCCATGCTCCAAACTTCCACACCAGATCAACGTTTAGGATATTTATGTCCACGACATATTTAAAATGCTCCACCCTTCACGTACACTATGTTATTTGGTTGATCGAGTTTCGAACTCTCAACCCTCCGGTTGTTAATCCGTTACGCCAGCAACTAGGCTATCGTGGTCCACTTTATTATGTTAACAACTTGTTAAAAATAACAGGTTTTCTGTAACAATAAAAATTGCAATGTATATATTAAAATTGACCCTTTGTATATTTCAACGTTTTTGAAATGTTTTTAATGACCATAAAATCTATAAATTGTTCCAGAAATGTTATGCCTTATGAATAAGGTGGTTTCCAGATTTTATTTCAAACGACGGATACCACAGGGTGTCAAAGTTATATTAAGATATCACTGGGTCATGTTAAATTGGTCTCAAGCGAAGAGTAAAATTATTTTTTTATCCCAGTTCTTGTTATACTATAATTTGTATTAAAGGTGATTATTGACTGCCTATAAACATGATATGTTGCCTGAAATTTCTATAAATTTGAAAGATACGCATGAACCGGTTAAGACAGTATTTACACGTAACATATTTGGAAACAGTATAATAGCATGTTTATTGATAGAATATATCCTTGACATAGGCGCATACTTGTTTTTGCAATTTTGTAATATATTGTGGATATTTGGATGCAGCTAATTTTTCAGAATCATTTTCAAAATTCATGCTAAAACCCAAAGAATCTTTGAAGTTAAACTAGTCAAGCTCAATTTAAAACAATCATATGAGTATGTATGGTATGGTACACACAATTAGCTTCAAATACTTTACATAAGGGAATCCAGCCATTTCCAGTTGTTAAATAACAAAAATAAGTTGCTTACAATTGTTAAGAGTACTTTTGTGATGAAAAATGAGAAGCAATTATAAATTCATCATAAAACTAACACCTGTGATATTTAATCCATGTGAATCGGCCCCCAAAAGTCTGTTTCCTGAAGCAGAGATCGTGGGAAAGTACTTCAAGACTGGAGGAAATGCAATGAGGGAAGTGACCTTCTCGCCACCTCCAACATCATTTCCCTAGATTGCACTACTAAGAAAACTCACATCTGAACTTGACTTAGTGGTAGCGGCAGACTTGTTAGATTAGAGTCTAAAGAAAATTGTGTTCTGGGAACAAGTGTCATTGATCATTGAAGTTGCGTTTGACTTTAAACATTAAAACTACGGTTGTAAGTTGAACACAGATTGAATGAACCAATGGAACATTGGCGTAGCTAGGATGTTGTGGAACCTTGGGAAAATAAAGCTGACGCCACCCTGTTTAAAACACAATTTATGTATTTCAAGTGAAGATAATTATTATAAAATATGTTTATTCACGGCAAATTAATTTTGTTAATATATCAATATGTTCCAACAATATTTATTATTTATTCCAATCAAGTATTGAATGTGCATGAAAACCAGGAAAAGACTGAGCATTGTATATGGGTCTCTAGGACAAAGTGAGAAAGGTACATCTTTTTTTAAGCTCCTCAGAAATTAGCGAAAATAGAATTTCAGTGTTTTGTGATCTATTTCCTGAATAACAATACGAATGCAGGGAAACATGAAAATAAATGTCTTTCAACCCTGCCAGTAGTTTCTACGAGATATCTCGTCCATCAAGGTCTGACCAATTTTGCTAATGACGAGATACATCGTCACCAAGATATATTTTACCTATGTTTTGATGATGACGGGATCAAGATCTGGTCAATTTTCTTTTTGTGACGAGATATCTTGCCCATATAGATCTGGTCACTTTTTCTAATGACGAGGTATCTCGTCCATAAGGATCTGGTCACTTTCGCTAATACGAATTACCTAAACAGGCTGTCCAAACAACCACCAGGAGGGTTAAGGAAAGTATTCTAAAGATGGGTGTATTAAAACAAAATAACTTCATACGCCTAACAATTGGAAATACTTCTGTGACAAGGAAAAAGTTCAGCTCAAAATTATAAAAATATTGGGTAGGCAATTAATTAACTGGAGCATCACAATTGGCTATTGGCGATGATCCGGGATCAATCCCGAATGGAAAGGCCAAGTAAAACGCCTCGCAACTTTGAACCACGGTCAGATGACGAGAACAACACCTGAGCTGGCACCTTACTCTCCAAACTTCCAGACCACGCCAACGTGAGGACATTTGAGGCCACGACGGATTCAAAGTGCACCAGCCCTCTTATACACGACGGTCTTTGGCTGGGTCGAGTTTCGAGCTCGCAACCCTCCGGTTGCTAATCCGTTGCTCTTCCAACTGGGCTACCAGGACCCTAAAAGTTTTAGGAATTTTTTCCAAGAGAAATCAAGTTTTAATAAAAATTTCTAAAATACCAGCTCTTTAAACACCGCCGCTCGGACGAAGCTGAGGTCAACAGAGCCACTACTATTGTTGAACTCCTTTAGATACGCCAACTGGGATAACATATTTAATGTAATTTTTCACGTTTCACATTGACCGAATATTCATTCCTTAAGCAAGATATATCAGTTAAACGGTGTAGTCTGTGAATAGATAAGTAACCGTAACTTTATTAAACAATTTTACACAAAATGAATGAATCCTCTACCTCAGAAAGACTATTTCGTTGTCAATTTTTGTTTGTTTCAAAAATTATTTGTAATTAACCATTTAATTTTATGAATGCAAAAACAGAAAACGCTGAGAAAAGGGCCTTGAAGTTTTAGTTATCAGTTACAAATTGCCGTAAGGTGTGCTCCGACTTCTATATATGTTGCTTCGATGAAGTCTATTCTTCTTAATAAGAGAAAATCTATAATTTTTCACTGCTTCCTGCGGGGTTTTTTTGCACTTTTTTATTATGAAATGGAAATTTTAAAGCAATTGCGGATATAAATCAAACTGGTCTCTCAAGTGAAGAACACTTATCAGGAGATAGGATGCAGAGCAGATTTCCCTCCTAACCACAAACACAAACCTAACAAATTCAAACTAAACAATATAGCTTCTAAGACATTTTAATGGGATTTTAAACTTATGTATCAAATTTATTTTCGTTTATATGATCAAATACCTTAAAGAAAGATTGAATGGATACGCTATGATTCCGTTAGAAGTCAAAAGCAAGAACCAAGATGGCCATTTCATAAGGTATGGGGCACTGTGGCTCATTGTTTTTGCTTTTGCTGATTATGCTAGAAGCCTTTGCTTTGTAGAAGATCCCTGTAATTTTTTCAGGGCGTATTTCTCTTTTCCGTGTCAGTAAAACTTCCCTTGTGTGTATAACTAAATGTAGATGACAATAGTGTTTTTGTAGTAGAAAGTGTTTCTTATACGTTTTCCAGAAAAGACATCATGTGGTTACATTTTAATGAAACTCCATTGTCTACAGAATGAGAGCACTGAGAAACCGGAAACAAAATTCCCAACTTCCGGTAGTTTGTTGATACTGAAAATACCTCCCATATAAACGTAATAGGATAGATAATTAAAAAATAAGAACATTACATTTTACAAAGGAAAAGCATTTAATTTGTGAAATTTGTTGGATTAAGATTATATTGTGGAACACCGAAGGTTGGAAAATATATACGCAACTAATTATAGCGTAACGTTTATAGAGTTGTAAACGAAGTTGAGTGGTTACTACAGCTTTACATAGAATATAAAAAGAGAATTTCAAATGAGAACAATCATTTCTTTAATTGTGTGTGTCTTACCAATGTAACTAACTCCTTAGGAACATAGCTGTAAGCAACACGATAATCTGTCCAATAAAAGAATTTAATCACAAACTATCTGTTCATTACTGTTCCAAATACATTACTGTTCCAAAAGACTAGAAAATTACCTCTTTAGAGAGAACAGAGCTAGCAGCCTCGTATCTGAAATTACTATTGACCTTTCTAGTCTGCGAAGTTAAAAGTATTTTTTCGCCTCTTAAAATTTCCTCTTCGCAATCGATAAATTCGATGTTCAAAGTGAAATCGGATAAGTTTTGAAAGAGATTTGGTAGGGATTCTAAAACCAATTTCTTTTAGGTCTTTCTCTGTGTCTCTTCTTCGTCGCTTTGTAGAAGTATCTTACAAATACAATATTTAGAGGTGTCCCTACGATACGGTTTGATTCTACATTTCAAAGAAATCGCGCTCAACCCCTCAAGTAATCTCTGAAGCAGTTTTCATTCTCTGCAGCTTGTATCGGTGGCAAATAGTTTCGAATTTACTTTGTCGTTGAGGGATTATGTTTCTCAGAAATCTGAAATTGGTTCTGGGAAGTTTGTTGATAATTTCTTTTGCTTGCCCCAATAGCAAGAATGCGCACACATACGAAAGTACTCTAAACGAACTAAGTGCTTTATTTCATTGAAAACTTTCCTGAGAAAGAAAGTGTCAAGAATAAAATACATCTCAGAACGTAAAAGCTGAGTTTGAAAAAGTTGTGACGTTATGGTTATACATTTTCTAAGAATGATGTGACATTTTTGATGTTTCATTTTCATTTTTTAAACATCAAAAATATGGCGGGTAAGATGAGTATATACATACAGTTTATTCTTTATCAGTTGAGTATAATGAATTCACACAAAAGCTAATATGTAAAATACCACAAACTATGCAAAGAAAATTTATGTAAAATTATTTTGAAAAAACTTTACTTCTTGATGCAATTTATTTTATTACTGTTAATCCCATTCCCATCTCATTTCCAGGTGATGACTCTCTAAAGTTGGTGGCCCCCACTGGGATCACCTTGTTTATCTAAAAATAGCACCATGTCAGTTGTGTTTAGAACTTCGTTCAATTTGCTTGATGGAGGCGTGATTCTCCAGTATTCAATTGGTAGATCCAACCTTCATTTTCAGGCAGTAGTCTACGAAATCATTTATTATCCATAAAGATACACCTTGTGCAGTTATTTGTAAAATAGATATGTAAATGTATGTATAATAGTGTTTCGAAAATATTTGACCAAACTGTAAAGGGTGGTAGACCAATATAAACATATATATGAGTGGGCACACATTCATTCAGAAATGACAAACATCCATATCTTACCCCGGATTCCATCCAGGAATCATTGGATCCAGAAACAGCATTCTAACCACTGTACATCCTTTGAGCAGCTCGTCCATGTCCATTCGCAGCCCCATACATCAAATTATATCTGTGAGCTGAGAATTCGTGTAGAGATGCATGCCATTGAAAATCCGAGCGGGGAATGACGCCTTACGCCATATGAATGGTGTTATCGTCTGACCTAAGCAGCGCCCTCTATTACCTAAACGCGGCATTTCCGGAGGAACGTTCTTTGACAAAAAATGATTATTTTTGGTCCCTCTGCCAATCTTGATAATTTGGACAAATATTTCCGAAACGCCCTGTATAATTCAAAAGTCGAAACTATAATACGAATCGCGTATCGAGTCGAATTTGAAGCTATCTAGTGATTAAAATTAAAAATTGATAAAATTCAGTTCAGTGTGTTGGAGTCTCGATGTAAATATGCAGTTTAATAAATGTTTTGTTACTTCTGAGATTCGGGATCTATCTCCAACAACCCACAACGAATACAGCATAAATATGATAATAAACGGAGTTTGAAATTCCAGTATAGCTTCTTAAGGGATCAATTACCACGCAGTCAGCTATAGAAATTTGTAGAGTGCTTACATAGACACAACGGTGGACAGTTTCCATAAAATAGTATAAGTTTGACCTAAATAGTAAATTTAGAAAAAACAGTTTAACTATGTTTATTAAGAAATACAATAACTTCTATCAAATGTTTATTTAATTTAGTGCATTTTTATGTTTGTTTGACCCTTAACAAAACATTCCGAAAGCAAATGCTTATATTCGCAATGTGGTTCCAAAAATAAATTTTAGATATGCAAACAGGAAAAATAACTCATTATTCGCAAAATAGGTGTGTGCAGTTATATAATTTGAACAAATAAAACACATTTCAAATAAAAAATATTTCATTCTAAATCAATTTTTTCATTAATGTTTAATTTGTTGCTATAACGTCAATTTTTGCACACGAGGGTGAAAAATACCGTGACCTATCTTTTAAAGCGTGTCTGAATCACTTCGAACTATCGTCTCAAAACCAGGATTCGAACCCAGAGTCAGTGAGTGTTGAACCAGGGATCAGAAGCTAACCACTCTTACTAGACCGAATTTGTGATTAATAATCTAAATATGTTGCTTATGTACAAAAGAATATATCGAAATAAAATATGTTTCAATATAATCCATCTGTCAAAAGTCGACACCAAGAACAATCTATCTTCAAAACTAACGATATTGCTAGGATATGTCTGAAAAGAATAAAATATATACGGAACCTTTTGGTTTGATCGTTAAGGAATCTTGATCTTGTGGAATTTTTCGAGTTTTCGAAAATCAAACATGACAGCAGTAAACCGCATTTTTTAATATTGAAAGAATTCCATTTCTTCAAATATTAAAGAGGTACAATTTATAAAATTGTTGTGTTGAGAGATCTGCTACCAACTTCGTCTCCGATATTATTTTAAAATAAGATAAATGGAAAAGTAAAGTATTTTCCACGGTTGAAAAACTAAGTATCAAGTGAAAACCATTAAGAATGATGAATACTGTTTCTTTAATAGATATAGCACATATATGGTCAAAAATAAGTATTACCTTGAAATTGTATATTTTCCTATGTTGATTCTTATAGTATTTGAATCCAAGTTATTTTTTGACAGAGTATTCAAAGTATCTTGAGACTTACCTAAAAGAAAAAAGCCTTTTAAACAACTATAAATTCATAAGTACATATATTGTCTATGCATAAACATCTTTAGAAAGTATACATTTCATCACAAACAAGAAGGAACATATACAATAGTACAAAAAAGGTGGTTTTCAGAGCAATAATAGTCAAAAATCATTAATCTCTAAATAATTGGCGGAAAGATCCAAGAACCTTTCAGTTTCACGTTTTGTTGTCAACTATAAAGTAAAAATTAACATCATGTAAATGGAAACTGATAATTGTTTATTTTCTTGAAAGTTATGGAATTGAAACATTCTTCTCAGGTAATTAAGCGAGAATAGAAAAGGTAATTTCTCAACCGAAATTTCTCCCAGCTTAGAAATTCAATGACAAGTTAGTACTACAAAGTGAAGAAACGTATTTTGAAAAATACTTTCGAGTATTATAATAATTGGTTTTATATAAGTAATATAATTGGTAAGTATATATTGGTAATAATATAATAAGTAATATAATAATATATACATATATATATTTAACTACAAATTATTTTAGCAAAAAGAGAGATTTTTATCTTGAAAAGGTAAATATATATTATTTTATTAATTAAAAGTTGTCAAAAAATTGGTTTTATATAAGTACTCTCGATTTCTTTTCAATAAGTAAACTACTATATATTAAAACTTTTGTTTCTTATGATTAACCCTTTCCCAAGTACATCAGATAAGAATCGCATCACTTGACACAGGAAAGTGCGTATAGAAAACGTGGAATTACAAAGACTATACAGTTAAGTAAATAGATAACAAAAGATCTAAAATCTAATAAAAATGTTTACAAAAATTGGAAAAATAAGTGATTGCTTGAACAAACAATCTTATCAATCAATATAAAGCAGAAATCTTCTTGAAGCAGCAAAATCTCCTCAACGTTGAGCTCCGGCATCATGAAATTGTTACTTATTTTGTCTGGAAATTTTAGATCTGTGCAACTATTTTCAGATCTCTACGTCATTCCCTTAAAACCATAAAAGTAAAATTTATTATAGATCGTAATGGTAATTAATTAATGTTGAACTGGAGCAACATGAGGGGCTATTGGCGACAGTCCGGAATTGATTCCAAATGGGAAAGATCCGAGGACAACACCACATAAATTTGAAACATGTTCAGATGACGAGGTCAACTCCTGTGTGTGTGTGATCTGGCACCTCACTTTCCAAACTTCCACACCACGCCAACGTGAGGACATTTGGGGCCACGACAAATTTAACATGCACCAGCCCCCGTGTACACGCCAGTCTTTGGTTGGACCGAGTTTTGAACTCAAAACCCTCCGATTGATAAACCACTGTAGCCCGGTCGCTTTTAAAACGGCTACATCGGCTCCAATTTATTATAGAGCATTACGGAAAATTGATCTTTTCCCCAACTTACCTATTGTATTTCTATTATTATATTTTATAAACGTATTTACTTTCTAGTTCAGAGACGAATAAGCAGAAACCGTGTTGAAATAATCACACTTGGTTATAAACACACTATGAATAAATAATTTGTGATGACTGAATAAGTGAAATTGATTTGGTTAGACATTTTTCATTCACTCAAGTATCACTGGTTTTCAGTGAAATGCTAGGGAATATGGTAATAATATACAACAATCCAAATTCCAGGGGAAAAGAGAAGCAAAGCTAGTTTTAAATTAAATTTATTATGATTTTTTTTTCTTATACTTCTATTTTGGTGATTTTTTATAGATTACACCTGGTTCTACAAAAAAAAAACAGCAGCTACGATATATGATTCGAAGTCAATTGAACTCATGGACATCTTATAGAATTACAGGGCGGAAACTATTAGATGGTAACCCACCTGGTCGTTGTCCCGACTATGTAACCTACTATTAGCAAACTTGACCAGATTTTGTGAACTAGATATCTCTTCATTAGAATAAAATTAACCAGATCTTGATGAACGAGATATCTCTTCGTTAGGATAAAACTGACCAGATCTGGTTCTCGCAATAAAAAATTGTCAATATCTTAGTGTCGAGATATCTCGTCTCTAGAAAAATTTGTCAGATCTTGGTTGAAGAAACATCTCGTCGCTTGGAAGGTTAAGATTATTCAATTATTTTATTTTTAATTTCTTAGCTTTACGCTGATAGCGCAATTACTTCTGTATTATCACGATTTTATTTTCAACTAGAATACTTTTGAATTTGAAGCTATGTTAGTGTTTATATTCTTTAGTTTGTAAAATACATTGCCCGAGCTGACCTTGTGATTGCCAAAAATGGTGATGTTTACGGCCCGAGTGGAAATTAAAGGGACCAGAAAAACGATAACACCAAAATCAATCCATTTAGTACAGAACGTCTGAGGACTTTTTGAGATTAATAAATGCAATTAAATTCCACTTACTCAAGTGACCTACCCAATGAATCAGGAAGCCAATTCGATGCCAATGAATGTATAGTAGACATCGAAATATGTTTTTAAGATAACTTTATCCATTTATATACATATTACATTATTCCAGGCTTATTCTAACATTCTGTATTCGTCTGATATAAAAGTTTTATTTGTAACAAACGACACATGCACACAGAAAATTATTTTAAAAACCAAACAAAATTATTCTCTCTGACGTTCTGGGTTGTTAAACATTGAAAATACGTGTAATGGAGAAAACGCAATTATTAACTTGTTTTGAAAATTTTGTGTCGTGTGTGAGGAAATAAGCTAAGTGAAGTTAATTAAGACAAAAATTATCCTTAGGAAACAACTCAAATCAATTCTAGAAATACGGTAGTTTACAAAATCCACAAGTTGTGTTTAAAAATAGAATTATCTTCAGCAAAATTTCAGCTAGAGAGCGTTTTACAAATCCATGTTTTTTAGGTTTTTAAGAAGCTCTTTATACATTGATTTTTTTAGTTTCATTAAAGGTTTTGTTTTGTGGAGAGCTTTTGTTAACAACTTTTTTCACCTTTTTACAACCGGTGGCCAATCTCAAACCACATACTTCAGTTTAAAAGATTTTCTGGATGATCTGATATCTCTTACACCACAAGTAAATGAGCTTAAAAATGTGCCAGCTACATTTTTAAGAGCCCTATATTCATTATTAGGCTGTATTAATGCTTTTAACGCAAGCAACTCAATAAAAATAGTTAAATTTAAGAGTGTTTTAGTAGTTTAAGGTGATGCTGAAATATAAACCATGGTACTTGTCTTTCTCATCGCATGGCCTAGAAATATGCTTCTATATTGTAAAATACTTTATACCTTTTACAAATGTTGAATATAATATTAGTTTTATAAGAGATTGTTACATGCTTATACTATTTTAAGTGTGAGCTTTAAAAGTTAAATGTAAATTAGCATTTCAAAGATACGTTTATCAAGAAACTTTAGATAAGGAAATTGTATTCCATGTCTAACTAGCAAAAAGAATCAAAACATTCCACTTTTTCTAAGGAAAATGTTTGTTACATCTAGCTTCAAAATTTTATAATTTTTCATTGAAATTTTCAAATTCAGAAAATGAGATAGCTGATGCAATAAAAATAAAATTTCACTGAATGATATTTACCATCCTTTATCAAGTATATGTTAAACTTTACATCTAAAAGATTTTAACCCTTTTTCCACTTGATATGTATATCTATAATACGTGATGGGACTCGCTACTTTTATTGTCAGCGAAATGTAGTGTTTTAGTCGTATATGACTTTATATATTTACGTATGACGAGTTATAACTATTGTCACATAATGTGATAGTTGGACAAATACGGTGTTACGTTTACCTAAAGTTATCGTTGAAACTTGAATGAGGAAAGCGAGAAACATGTTCAATTAAATTTGTGTCCCTTTGTACACGACGGCCTTTTGGCTGGATTCGAACTCGCAATCCTCGGGTTGCTAGTTCGTTACTCTTCCAACCGGGCCACCGCGGCCCTAACTTTCTTAGAATTTTATGAAAACAACATATTTGAAGTTGTTTCGATAAAAATCTATCCTGGTATTGGTTAACGCAGAAAATACGCGTTAGTTAAAATTTCAAATAGAGGAAAATAGGTTTTACTTATTAAAATAATTAAGAGTTACTTATCTTAATGATCCCAGAAAAACACTCGTTTAGTTACAAACAATAAATTCAAACTTACCATAGAGAACGTTTTCAGTTGGACCAATTTAAATATCTAGAATTTGTCTTATAAGAGCAGTTATGTTGGAAATGCATTCAGATACAGAAGCCACTTAATTTAAACAATCGATATTATAAGATGAAATTATTTTTTGGGGGGGGGGGTTATAATTTAACTTTAAGCATTCTATAGTGATCATTTGCTTGTGGTAAGTAGAATAAGAACTAAAAGCAATATGAAATTACAATTTTGCAATTAGTTATGTGGAACAATTAGAACTTTGCTTCGGAGAACACATGTATTTTGTATATTTTCAAATTATTACATTCAATGAGAGGCTTTTTCTGTCAAAAATGGAGGTAGGTGACGATAGTGTTTCTGCAGCAGAATGCGTTTCCAGTACATAATCCGAATGTGAGTTCAATTGGCTAGTTATGCGAATACGATTTCAGCACTTCGCAAATAAAAATTACAAAAATGAATTTTGAATCTATATATCATCGTTGATTGGTCAAAGTCAATTAAATAAAAAAATCAAACTTCGCTAAAACAACGATTAAAGTACAGTTGCGGAAAAAAAGAACCACCCCTTTTCATTCGAGCAATTTTAACAGTAGAGAAAATTCAAAGATGGAGTTTCACACGAACTAACGTCTTCTATAAATTTAAATGCATAAATTTGCATAAGATACCGTCTTATATTAAATTCAGCGCCAACTACATGACTTCCAATGGAAGTCCCCTATTTCAAAATTTAACTTCAGATATCGAATTTCATGTCATTAGGTCTTACCGTTTCGAAGTTATGAGTATAGAAAGATTGGAAGCTCCTAATGTTAAATTGGTTTATTAGACTTGTATGGATATCTTCCTAAATAATATTTCTATAGAGCTGATATTTTGTGCCATGTTACTGCTAAACAACCCAAACAAAATCCACCTCATATTTTATTTTAAAAATAGTTTTTAGTATGCAATAATTATTAAATTAGTGTTAGAAAAAATTATGAAATGGAATCTTACTATATTTTGATGGGAATCGATTCAGGACTTTTATTATTACCATACAAAATGTCAGTTCCTTCGAATCGTTAGTTTTTGCATTACATTAAATTTTTCTCATTATGGCGATTTTAGGGGGCAACTAAAAATTTAAAAAAATGTCTGACAAACCTCAAATTCTTGGATAGCTTGCATAGTAAATATAATAATGCAATTCCAAATCGTTTTCATTTGCATAATAAATATAAAATTCTTTGATCGTTTGCACGCGCTGACAAATACGTTTGAAATAGCGTTTAAATTTGAAATTCGGGTAGCTATAACTACATTTAATCTCGATCCAGGAATAGCGATTTCAATGTGGAGATGAACCCTGAAATGGACAGCAACTTTGATATTGAATATCTCCAGATATAAATATAGTAAAGTCATGAAATTTCATATTTAGAGAAATTTAACGATGCAGAAACTGATTAAGACATCAAAACATGGTGTTTGCGATAGACATTTTGTTGTTGGTGCAAAATTTGGTATGAAGACGTCCCCTTAGGCTGCAAATGTTTTGCATTTGAATTTGTAGAGGACGTTATTCCCTATTGAATGATATCTTTGAATTTGCTCTACTATGAATAGTGCGCTCGAAATAAAGGGGGTGGTTCGTTTTTTTCCACGACTGTACATTTTAAAGAAACCCGATGAATATCATGCGAGAGCTTTTGGTAGCTTAAGTAAAATTTTCGCATTCCGTCTGGTTTGTTTGCACTGAAGATCTCTCTCATTAGATATATGCTTTTACTTAAGAACAATAGTCTTCTATATTCAGCTTTAATAGAAAATATCTCATTTGGTTTTTCTACGCATTTTTCAAATAAACTGTAGGTTGGGAAGACTATTAGCACTTTATAAAACAAATTGTGGTAAAAATTACAATTGTTGGCAAAAAATGGTTACATAAAAATCTGTTTTAGTGTCAACATTCAAATTCCGATGAGCGAAAGATAAAATAACAATGCTAATTGCATTAAAGTACACGACTAATGATAAAACTTTGAAAATCTCAGTCAATGCGAGGTCTGCAGAAAACAGAACAAAAGCGTGCCGATTTTGTAATCGATTCTATAAGCATCATTTACGTCACTTCCGTAAATCAATAACGCCCTACATTTAAGTTAATGAAAATAACTCAACCAGTTTTTAGCTTTACAAAAACCTCTTATAATGTATCATTAAGAATTTTTCTATTTTCGACGTGAAGAATAAGTACATAATACGAATTGCCATACAGTTCCAATTGCTAGCAAAATATATTGCATAAAAAACGTATTGTCAAAATTACCAAAATACCAATGAGCGAAAGACAAAATAAGGTTGCTAATTGCTGAAAAACACACGACTAATTCCAAGGCTTTAATAATCTAATTCCTTTAATGCAAGATCAGCAGAAAGCAGAGCAAAAGCGTGCCTCCATGTTCAGCACTAATTCGAAAAACCCATACTTGGTGCAACAATTCCCATACCAACGCTGCTTTCTTTTGATTAGTAGATCGATAATCCTTTGAGAGTATTAATTATCGGAACAGTAGCTTTCGTTCCTTAAACATTGCTCACATAGTACCGCGCTTAATGTACTTATTTAAGGTAATCTACCGAAAGGAAAACTTCCCTCGATCCCTGAGCGATATAGCGAAAAGGCTCCAATTTCCCAGCAGAGGGGAAATCTCATTATTTACTTAAGAAGTTTGACCACCGTTTGCCTCAGCTGCAGAAATGAAAAGGAATGTAAGTACAAAACCAAATGAGGTGGACTTTTTGCGTGCATTTAACAAAAGTACATTGATTTCTGGTGGTCGGAAACGTGTGAATGAAAGTCATATGACAGGTTTGTGATATTGCTGAATTATGAGAACTTTAAGTACAATCTTTGGTAGAATCTTTAAGTAGTAATCTTTGAAATACTCAAAAGTAAATAAGAGATATATTTCAATATCGTTAAAATATTTGAAAACTCAACGGTTTTTTACCAGCTTCATATAACTGAGCAATAGATCTCCGAAGATTCAATGCACTATCTAATTTTCTAAATTTATGCAGCTTGTTTCAGTTTCAACTGGAGGAATGAAGAAGTAATACAAGTACAAAACCAAACGAGTTGTACTTTTTGTATGCATTTTAACACAAGTGTAGGGATTTCTGACCATCAAAAACAAGTGTACGAAAAGTCTTTGAGATTGTTGAATTATTGATAACTATAAGAAGCACAAATACACACAGATAGTAATCTTTAAAATACTCAAATAAAAGGGATACCATTAAATATCGTTAAAATATTCCTAAACAACGCTTTTTACGGATTTTATGCTAGTAACCAATGCCCTGAAGGTACTATGCACTATATAATTCTCTAAATGTATATAGCTTGTCTGTTTCAGCTACAGGAAGAAATACAGAGGTAAAAAAGTACAAAACAAACAAGTTGGATTTTTTGCGAGCATTTTAACATAAGTGCATTGATTTCTGGCAGTCGAAAACGAGAGCCATGAAAGTTTTCTGAAAAATATATGTATCTATTTTCGAAATATGATGTTTCAGTTGCCGAAATGTAGGAAAATGTAAGTATTCGACCAAACATGTCAGACTTTTTGAGTCCATTTTAACACAAGTGCATTGATTTTTGGATATCAAAAATGAAACTTATATGAAAAGTTTAAGACCATTGTGAGATTGTTGAATTAATTAGAGCTATAAGAAGCATAACATACAGTAGGATAAATTTGGAATTCATTCTTTGGAACTTCAATTGAAGAAGTAATGAAATATTCGAAAGACAAAGCAAGTGACGTCACCGTCGTAAAGACAACACGTTCTACTATAAAAACACTAGTGCCATCTACATTTAGCTTTTAAAAGAAGATTCATACGGAAGACATTTTACATTAAAACAACCTCGTTGTTATTTCATTTACCAGTGAATAGAATTTTCAAGAAAAGTATTTGCTTTAAAAGAAAGTAGTCATGAATGTCGTATCAAATTTACTTTTCATCATTTTTTAACCTTCTAAGTGTTTCAATGAGAAATCCCGTCTTAGATCTGGTGAATTTTGTGAATGGTGAGATACCTCGTTGAGACAAAACTGCCGTATTACTTCCAAGCTGAATGAAACTAATAGTAGAAAAATAAATTGTTCTTTGCCCAGAACTGGTGACAGTTCCGTACAGGTTTTTGCACCAGAGGCTTGCCAGTGCAGGGCAGCTTTTGACGCGAAGATAAATCACCTAGAGAGCTAATTATGCTGAAATCCCGAAGTATCGCATTCTTGATGAAAGAATATCAAAAGTCAAAAATATTTATATGAAAACTGAGTGCAAGATTTGGTTATTTCAACTCTTGCAACTGGGGTAGAATTCTGCTAGTTTACAATAAAATAACTCATCGGGATATAATTGCCAACTTTATCATAGACACAGTAATACAAGTAAAACTGATTCTAAGGTATGCAACAATGAATATTAAACAACAAATGCATTAAGAATTGTAATTTTTATATTAAGTTCAAAATACAATTTTAAATGTTTTAGCATTTTTACAATCATTTAGAAATAGTTTACGCATGCAATAACATTAATGAAACTAGATTACAAAAGAAATCAAATTTGAATTTCCTCATTTGATATTAAAACGCATTGATACCATGCCAACAGCTTTGTAATAATGTTTATCTAGATAGACATACTTGACTGGTTGTTTACCGTAATCACCTTGTCATTTGAAAAGCCTATTTTAATCATTACACATAAACTAAAATACTCAAATCAGTGTAAGAGATCCTCCAAATGTTAAGACTTGAAATGCAATTTTTCAGAAATTGAACACAAAGGTAGATTTTATTCAACAAAACTTGTGTGGTTTTCGAGTAGCAAATGCAAAATATACTCAAGTTCCTTATTGTATGCCTTATCCCTTGTAATATATCCAAACACATGCAAAATAAGTTTGTGGTAAGAAATATGCAAATGTGTTTCAATTTTCCATTGCAACGGGAAAATATTTTGAAGTTAATAAGTGTATGTTTGAACATATTGGAACGGTACATTTTCATGTGTCAGTGCCAAATCTAAGACAAATTGTATACCTTTTAAATAGCTTTTAAAGAATCCATCTCCAACTTGTAAATAATATTTTCCCGGAAAGAAAGGGACATTTATCAAAATTCATGCAAACGAAAGTTTCAACTGCCATTTGGAAGACCGAGGCAGTCAAGTCAAACATTGTGAGGCTTTTGAATGTTGTGGAAATGACATCCCTACTTTATTTTTATAAAGATTTATCCTTGAAAATTTAATTTTAATGGAATAATAATAGCAATTTTTTTTATAAAATTTCTATTTTTTAGAAAATCTATCCTCAACAGTTAGCTGTGTTTTCAAATATTTTTGTTCATATATACATTAAAACCTCGAAAATCTGGCATCTATGGGTGCGGATGAATTTGGGATTTCTGAAGTTATCCGAAAATTCTGCAAGAGGGTGGTATGTAAAATCCGTACTTACAGGTGAAATGTCACTTTAGCAACCATTTCCTTGTCTTTACCTTTAAAATATAAACAAATAAAACACTCAGAAAAGTAAGTAGATGGATAGTTGAATTTATGTCGCGCTGGAGTAACACAACGGGCTATTGCCGACGGTCCAGAATCAATCCAGAAAGAAAAGATAGGAGGACAATCACGTAATTTTGAACCACGGTCAGGGGACGAGCTCAATGCATGATCTCGTAAACGACTCATATAGATATATAAAAGTACAGTGAGTAATGGTAACGTTTTTATGTGACCAGTATCAAGGAACTGCCAATGGAAAAGGAAGAGTAGCTTAGATTCTACATTGAACTCCTCCTCGAGTGCAGAATCATCAAACATGTGATCCCTGCACCGATAGCAGTATGAAATAAGTTGTATGGAACGGAGTGAAACAAAATAACGTATGTTGAAAGGTTTATTTTGTCATCACTTAAAGTGTGAACACTTGAAAATGGAAGTGCAATTTTAAATATAATCAGCAAATAAGTTTATTAAAAAGAAATATCTGAAATGATGGGACCGCGGAAGCCCGGTTGGAAGAGTAACGGTTTAGCAACCGGGGGGTTGCACGTTTGAAACTCAGTCAAACCAAAGACCGTAGTGTACACGGGAGTTGGTGCACGTACGTTAAATCTGCCGTCGCTGCAAATGTCCTCACTTTGGTGTGGAAGTTTGTAGAGTGGGGTGCCAGCTGAGAGATGTTGTACTAGTCATCTGACCGTGGTTTAAAATATTACGAGGTGTCGTCCACGGATCTTTCCTTTCGGAGCTAATCTCGGACCGTCACCAATAGCCTGTTGTGTTGGTCCAGTGCGATGTTAATCAACTACCTCTTACATCTGAAGCTATGGTGGATTTCTATGTTTGCCGTTGTTCTTGATGCCGGTTTTTTGAGGTTTCATTGAATGAAAAAAACGAAGTTATAAATATTGTACTTCAGCAGTTCGACCATAGTTTATGGACCATTTTATTATTCCTAAGAAATACTGAAAGGCAATATGTGTACTTCAAAATACATAACAGTTTTACATACAGAAAGAATAATATACAACAAAATGATATGTTGCCGTCCCAACTAAAGGCACATTAAATGTATAGTCACTTCAAACTTCTCCTTTTCCATTATTCTGTTGATAGCGAGAATTCATAAAATGCTTATCTACAAGCATATAAAATCTCTTATCAAATATACACATGGTATTTGGTTCAACGTATATTATTCTCAAAACAGTTTGCTTAACACGAATTTGTTACACAGCTAGAATCAATTCCATTCTCAGCAGATTGCTTTTGTTGTTCGATTTTTTTATTTCGAGTAATAGTGTTCATATAAGAGGCTTTCTCCGCCTATCTAAGTCGAGGTAGGATTTCAATGGAGGAATATATTTAATATACGCATTCCATAGGTGACGCCACTTGGCTTGTTTTTCGAATACGATTTCAGCATTTCAAGAAAATTCTAAGAAAGAATTCCAAATAAATATATTGCTGTTCTGGAAGAACAATGACGCGAATGGAATTCAGTAGTTTATTCAGAAACAGAAAATAAAGAATACCGCTCATAGCTAATATTAAGTACACGTGAGAAACTTTGATAGAAATGAAATGGAATTTAAAACAGCCTACTAAACTACTTTTAAATAATGCCATCCATGTAGGTATATCTTGAAAATATTCACTTCAATTTTGTTGTTGCGTCATTCATCTTCCGTTATAGCAATATTATATCTGGTCAATACCAAAATTAGATTAAATGCCAAACGCAGCCAAAACAGTGATAAACTGCATTTAAGATAACTCCGAAATGTATCATGCGAAATCCCTTGAATATCCAAAGTAAAATATTTTATTTCCGTCTGGTTTGTTTGTAAATATTAAAAACCATTAATCTTATATTAAGCTTTTTATGAAAACAAGAATCTTTGTAATTTATTTAATCCATGAAACCGTAACATCTTCATCAATAATAGGTTCAAGATACTTTTTCAGCAGAACTGCGAGCGAATTAAGTGAAATGAAATATTGGTCCCCCAAAGGCTGTAATTTAAACACGAATATTCTCAAGGGTTATAAATTAATGTTCACTTTAAGAACTCGCCAAGGTTGCTTTAAATATTTTACAGGAGCAATATGTTGATGCATCTCGACCTTACCGATAGCACTTACGAGAGTGAACGGATTCATTAATTAAAACATGGAATCTAAGATTTTAATTTAAACTGTAATATTCATATATAGCTTCCTACAATTAAAAGTTTTAACGGACGAGCCACTGCTTCTGGATATTTTGGAGTTCTTTCTATGCCCCAGCTCAGGATGGATGGCGATAATTTCCTCGCAGCTGCTTCCTCATTTTCTATTTTACTTCTCTTATCACTTCACTTCGCTGGAAGTTTATAATTCTGCAATTTTTCTTTCCCAACTTTTTCACAGCTCGTTTTACTTTCTTCTTTGTCTGTCTTATCTCCCTTTCCGGACATATTTAAGTACCCATGCACTGAGAGGGTTGATGAAAACACTTACACTGAACCGAAGCTGTATGTTTGCTTTTTATGCAACTTGAAACGATATCCTTTGGGTTCCACGTCTGTAATTATGATGCATGTTCTCGTTATAGCAGAATCTCGTATGTAAAGGCATTGGGGTTTACTTTAATATTGAATGAGATAGGGACGAAATTGTGTTGATTTACTTATCATAGCTTGGATAGTCCTAAATTTAAGTCTCTTACAGCTAATTTTAGAAAAAGGCGAAATTATTAAAGTCATTAACCCTTCAAATGGTCTCGACGAGATATCTCGTCCTTCAAGATCTGTCCAATTTTCCCAATCTCAGTGTTGTTCTCATCATCTGACCGTGGTTAAAAATTACGAGGCGTTGACCTTTGATATTTCCCTTCGAATTTGATCCCGGACCGTCGCCAAAAGCCCGTTGTGTTGTTCTAGAGCGACGTTAATTTACTACCTACCTACCAATTTCCCTAATGACCAGATAACTCGTCATCAAGATATTGCCAATTTTTTTACTATGGTTAGACCAATATATGGTCAGTTTTCTTCCAATGAGCTATCGTGTCCATCAAGATCTGGTCAGTTTTGCTGACCTTCGTCGAGACAACCTAAAGATGGTTCTTTGTCGTTTTTAAAACTTAGAATTCAAATGTTTTCAGCTGTTCTTATAAACAAAGTTTTATTTAATGTAATAACTAAATTAAGCATCTGTATCAGTAGGCTTGTTATGTAGTAATCTTGCTATGTTTGTAACCCTTATAAGTTTCAATTAAGCCAATTTTGCCTGAACAGATATTTCGAATAATATTGAGGCGTAGAAATAATTAAAATTTCGAAAGAAGAAAATTTAAGGGTTTATTTGGAGAAAAGGGAAACACAGCAAAGCATAAAAGAAGTAGAATCGAATGATAAATAAATAATTAGGTCAACGTTATATAAAACAGTAAACATCGTTTGAAGTTTGATTCGTTACAAAATGCTTCCAGAAAGTTTTACGATAGAATTTTCAAAAATATAAATTTTAATGTAATAGCTGTGAAAAAATATCGTTTGCCATGAAAGTCTAATGATGTTTATACATCTGGAACTATTTTGCAGTTAATTTTTGGCTGTATAGCTTTGTTATTTATCGGCTGCATAGCTTTGTTATTTATTGGCTGCATTCAAAATGCGAAAAGAGTATCAGCTTTTGGCATTTTGAATTAATTTGAGTGAAGGTAATAAAGTGTAACTCTACAGATAAATATGTTCTAACAATACAGTGATTCGTAATATTCCATGCTTCACACAAAACATAACGGCAAGACTAAATATATATTTAATCAATCAGAATACGCTTAATGTGCAATGATGACAGGGAAACTCACTTTTCCTTCTTACGTGGTAGAAATCCCTCCCAATAGACGCTTGCCGGATACCTCTAACATCCAAATAGCTCCTATTCTCAGCTTATATGATAAAGGATCCTAAGCCAAAGTCAAAAGAAAAACATATCCATGCAACCACCATATATCATGAAAGAGATGAGAAATAGACCCCCGAAGTGTCGTATAAGGCACAACCATTTAGCGACGGTTAGCTAAGTATTATCCTGGGATTTCGCAACAGGCCATCGGCTTTCTCTCCAGTGACAAATGAAATGACGCAAACCTTTACAGATCCTTTCTTGAACCCCGGCGTGTATTATAGGGGGCGACTGAAAATAGACTTTATTGCAGAGTTGTGCTGAAATTGGATCGAACGATTAAATTATCTTGTCCTCTTTGGTTTTCTGAATTAATGTATTAGTCCTGTCATTGGTAAATATTAGTGGAAGTTAGCGTTTGTATAGGACTTTTTTTATAGATAGTTCCTTGTCTTTACTATGTAGGTGAGGGTATGAGAATATAAACTATTGCAACAAACCAGCAGTTCCATTAGTGAATTCTCGACGTGCATTAATGGGGGTGGTGATTGAAAATATACTTTATTTTAGTTTGTTCTGAAATTGGATCGAACGATTAAATTATCTTGTCCTCTTTGCTTTTCTGAATTGGTGTATTAGTCCTGCCATTGGTGAATATAAGAGAAAGTGTTAGCGTTTTTGTATAAGCTTTTTGTAGATAATTCCTTGTCTTTTCTATATACGTAATGGCATGAGAATATAAACTTTTGCAAACCTTTGGTGTTCCTTTCATTAAGAGGAGTGTCGATTGAAAATATACTTAATTTTTTTAGATTGTGCAAAAATTGGATCAAAAGATTAAATTGTCTTTCTTTATTGGTACTATGAATTCATGTTTGATACATTAGTCCTGTCATTGGTGAACAATAGTGTAAGATAACGTTTTCTTGTGACTTCTTTATGGATAATTCCTTTCATTTCAGGAATTTAGATATTAGGCTATGAAAATTGATAACCTTTACATATCCTTACGCAAACCTACGTTTGATGCTTTATTATATCTGAATATTTTCGAAAGTTTAAATTTTTTCGTGTCTTCCTTTCAGATAGTTACTTTCTTACCTCACAATATATGTGTGAATATGAGGTTATGAAAAATTAAATGCTTTAGAGATCCTTAAATTAATCTATTGCTGTCTGCTGATGTTTTAGCCTTATCCTTGAAAGTCTAAAGAAGTTTGAGCTTTCATATATCTTTTGCTCAGATAGTTACTTCGTTACCTCATTATATAGGTGTACGTATGAGGCTATGAAACATTGTAAGTTTCTAAAAATTCTTAAATGAGTCTATTTCTTTTCTATCTTTTAATCCTATCATATTTGAACATTTACAGAAGTTACAATTTCCGTTCTCAAGATGTAGGTGTGGGTATGAGATTATTAAAAACCAAAAACTTTACAGACCCTCTCATGAACTGCCTGTATTGTAGGGAGCGATAGAAATTCAACTGTATTGTTGGATAGTTCGAAAGCTGGATAAATGATTAAATTATCTTGCTGTCTCCGATTTCATCAATTGCTGTTTAATGCATCAATCTTTTGGTTGGCAAATATTTAAGGAAAATTGACAGTAATGGCTCAAGGGGATCATGTCTTTATCATATACGAATGTACATTTGTCTCTATAACATAGAATAAAGTCTGTTTCAAAGCCATATTTTAAAATATTTTTGGTTAAAAGCATGAATCTGAAGAATCATAACAAAACTAGCTAATTTTTTCGAAAGGAAATTGAGTATGTTTAAATTAATTTGTATTCGTTTCGGTTGCACAAATTTTTGAACAAGCAACACAGCTACAATGTACACTTGTTTACACCCCAAGACGATGCCATTGTTTTGTTTTAATATATTAAAAATAAAATTGTTATTTTATTGATATCACATACTTAATCCGAATAATTAATACTCGATACTAAACTTATTACTATTAATTTAATTTCCTCCACATAAACAATCCTTTTATGTGCTTGTGTGAGAATCTACTTCAGATCCCTCCATAATTTCTAAACTCATCTGAGCGTGAAGAATCAGAAAAGCTATAATAAATTTTAGTATGGATTTAAATTCACATTCAAAGCATTTTGGAAAGAAATATTAAATTTAAAACTTCGGGTATTTTCAAATTTAGAAACCTTAGTACTCTTTTATCCGAAAATTATGAAGTAGTTTTCGGTTACACAGATATATTTTAATAAATAGATGAAGGCTTTTTTTAAAATGCTAACTCATTTTGATTTTTAGCATTAAAATTATTCACAAAACAAGGGAAATAAATAATGCTATTACTTACCATGTACAATTTAATCCCAAAATATTAGTTTTATAATTGTTTTGTTAAATAAAATACAAAAGGAATAGTAAATGAGTATGTCGAAATAAATTTCCAAAGGAATTATAACAAGAAATAACTGTCAAAAATAATTTTAAATAAGAACTATGTACACCATACAAAACGTTAGCAAAACTAACGTTTTGTATGTTTTAAGGGCAGAACTTGACATTTTCATGCTTTCTCCTAAGCTCTCGAGGCTATATTGTTTCTTAACGAAAATGTCCAGACTTTTAGTTTGAGACTATGATTGGCTCATCTCACTGTTTGTTTGATTGGCATGATCCTGGATTCTTCTCAGATCTATTTCTTGTTTAAAAAACTTTTATACAAGGCTGAAAAGCATATTGACATTTATATATGTTCATATATTTACATTTCAGGTAGTTTCTGAATACTATATCTCACAGACAGCTAATATTACTGTGTTGCCAAACACTATGTATGTTTCTTATACTTTGCAATCTTCTGTTATATTCCGAAATAAATAAATATCACCTTATTTATATAGGTTTGTTTTGTCTTTTCACTGTGATTTTGCTTTACACGAGGGTTAATTAAATCACATTTATATTGGCATTTCAGAAATCTAACTCAAAATTACTATATTTCAATAATAAGTAGTCACTATAAACCTATTTTTCTTGTTTAAAATATTTTTCAAAAGGCTGGAAAGTGTATTAAAAATTAAAGATTTTCATATATTTACGTTTTCAGATACTTTTTGAATGTATATGTACATATGAAAGATATTTAATATTTCTGTATTGAAAAATACTATATTTCTCATAACATTCTGTAACCTTTTGTTACATTACTAAAAAACCAATATAGCTTGATTTACATTGATTTAGTTTGCAGATCTATGGTCCTAAACGAGAGCTAATTAGATCTTATTTACATCGATGTTTCATAGAGTTGAATCAAAATTATGGCATAATCGCAATTTAATAATAAGTAGTGACTACAACGCTATTTTCTGAATTATCTGTAGACAAAGTTTCTTTCATTGCATAATTTTAACCCTTTAGCCATTCCCTCCACTGGTCACATTTTTACTTAGCCGATAAAAGGGTTAGTACCAATCTTGCTCCCAGAAAACGATTAGTTTTAGTGTATAATTACTGTGAAAAGTATAGATGAGTTAATCCTCAACTACTGAAATGGTAATACAAATCATGTTTCAGGATTAATTTTATTCTCGATCAAAAAATTTACTACATTAACAAAATTTCAATCAGAACTCAGAAAAGTCATTCTAATTACTACATATTAAATAGACTGGGGCGGCATTTTAACTCTCCTGGTGGTTTACCTTCGAATTGAAAACTATTCTATCGTCTCTGGTGCAAAAACCTGTTCCAAACTGTCACCAATTCTGGGCAAGGGACAATTTGTTGTTCCTACTTGGATCATAATTTCTCTTGGAGTAATAGGGTGGTAGTTTTGCCTCGATGAAGTATCGCGTCCTTAGCAAAATTGACGAGATATATCGTCGAAACGGAAGGTTAAACAAATTTAAGACTTGCTTCAATTACAAATCCAAAGGATTACATCTCATATAGACATCAAATTTCAGATAGACTTGCCAAACAGCTTAAATAACAAAATTTGGAGAGCCTCGACAGCTGATATATCTTACCATACAGACTACTCTGGAGCCTTGCTCAAGTATTTATGAATCAAATAAAAATGTCAGACTGCCCTTTCTCGACTTGTGAGCGGGCACATCCGATCTCTAGCCTTCAGTCAAGGACACAAGACTTTTTTTAACTTCCCTAAAAGATAACACTCAACACTCCAAGTCATATTATGACTTGCGCTGGTCTGGCAATGAAGAATCACTGTGAAAGCACTGATCCAATGTTAGACTTTTTGAGCGTATTCGGACTCATGGATTGATGTAGTTGTTTAGCTAGACCTTAAGGAATTAGTAACAAGAACATATCAAATAACAAAAAGTGATAGCACAATTAAGATAAAGTAAGAAGTAATAACCATCTTATTTAAATGTCATGCAGCAATGTACTTAACAACGCTCTTAATATCACGTCGCTAGTATATTTCTATAAGAAATGTGTAAAAATACGATATGAAAGATAAAATTTCTTTTAATTATAACTTTAGAATTATTTAAATTTGCTTAAAAACAAACTTTGTTTAAGTTGTTTTGCAATTATGATATCCTAAACTTATTTTTTTAAATTTCAATACCAGTTTCTCTTTTGCTCAGAAAATAAAAATTAGTGTTCCAATATAAATCAAATAAAATGATATTTTTTCCTGCCATTGTTTTTGTGTTCTCCAAAATCTGTGATCTAATGTTCTATTATAACGCAAATAAAAAATTTGCCACAAAAACTAAACGCTCTAAATATCCTTTCTAAAACTTCAAAGGTATGAATTAAGAAAGAAGAAAAGATAATTATATTTTAAGCACAAACATCCGTGTCACAAAATTACTTTTTTAAAAATAAACTTTAATTTTTTCTGGAAGATTTTTTTTAAAACGCTACTGTCAAACCTTATTTTATATTACCAGTGTTTGTTGCTCTTTGTTAGTTCATATTTTCCTCGGTACCATTAACCTACAAAGAGTTGTGTCAGAGAACATACTATGATTCTATTTTTTGTTGATCCCCAAAGTATGTTTTTATTTCATTCAAAACAAAAAATGAAAAATATTCTCGAAAAATAATGTATAAATTATTATATTAAGAGATTAAACGTATTTTATAACGAGAAAGAACATTCCTTTGATCTAAGATTTCATTTTACTTTGAAAAGCTTTTAATAGAAATTTTCAAAGATAATTTTTGAATTATTCTGTTTCATGGTTTTTTGGTAGTTACAATTTTTATATTGTTTTTATTTCGGTTAACTTTAGATATTTTCTAAGTGAATACTTTCTCTTAACCGGCTCTCTTTATTTAAATTCTTTCTGATGATTGGAATTTTATGATGCATGGGATCTCAAATACTTATCACCGCACAACAGTAAGACCAAACGAACAATAAACTTCTTTCAGACAATGGAACAAGAGCTAAGAATGTGACTATTGAATATTTGTCAATTGGTTCAAAATGGAATCTAACAACTAACATGGCATAAAAACAAGCTGAAGCAGATTTTGAATGAAAAAAAGTTTGCAATAAAAAAAACACTCGAAATGATGGAACTCATAACTTTTGTTGAAAAATAAAAAACACTTCCCCTTCAATAAATCGTAAAAAGAGAAGTATTGTCATTTGTACGTGGAAAAAAATAAATTATTCCTAAGGTGGAAAATAATGAGCAAGAACATTTTTCTCTCAAACGATGTACTTTTTTCTGGTCAATCCATCATTTGACGAAATTTTTATTTATTTTCCTGCTGAAAACGGAAACTCATGAAAAGAACAGCTAGGTGCTAATTTCAAATGAACCTGAGATTTTCTTTTAGGAGTCAGGCAAGGAAAAAAACAACTAAATGCAATCACAGTTTTCTAGTAAATGGCGTTTCTTTGTAAAGTTTGACCTGAAGCGAAGTACCAACAGCTGAAAACCGAAAAATGAAGGAAGAAAGAATAAATGAAAAAAGATACGGAATACTTTTTCGTGCTGGTTTTGTCGGTTAACGGTTACTAACGCTTTCGGCAGGAATTTCTCGGAAGTATCGGTTTGTGATCTGGCAACACCCTAATGTCGTCTGCAGATGGTCGCGTTTCGACAGGAGTTCGTTACAAATATACAGGAGAGCAGTAAGAAAATAAAACATATCGGTTTGTATGAAAAAAGAAAACATAAAAAGAACATATATGAGTAAGGTGATCTTTTTACTTTGCCGGAAAGGTGCGGAAAGCACACATCCTGAAATATGTTCTATTTTCTCCCCTTTCCTTCGATTCCGTAAAAATGAGGTAGAGCATTTTTCGCTCGTATTCTTATGTTATAAACTTTGAAATATCCCAGATGAACGTAAGTAATTACCCTCAATAAAACTAGTATAAGTTGAAAGATTAATACGCAGCAATTTCGTATCTTTATAAATAGATATAATTATGAAATGTTTAGGTATCCAAATATCAGTTCAATTCGAACTGCATTAAAATGAGATATCAGGCACTGCAATAAAATAAAAATATTTCATTTGGTGTTATATTTTACTTTACAGTTTCCGCATATCATGGTCAAATGCAATTTTTCTTTTTCATATGTAGTACCACTATTTATGCATGCACAAAACATAAAAAAAATTCTGTCCGATTCAATAGCTATTAACATTACTATTATTTGATAAATTATTTTATTACCATTGTTTGAAAAAATAGTAATCGTTTATCTTTGCTTTGTCTCCCCTGAAAACATTTAATTTTAAAACAAGTTATTTTGTTATTGCATGTGCCACTATATGGAACTCCCAATATATTTGCTTAAAAAAGTTATTCATGAATATCTTATCAAATTAATTTGCCATATTTCCGTTAAAGATGGTACACTTAAAAAATATCGTAAGTCTGGTACAGGAATGGTACTAGTCACAACATATTGGTAGGAACTACGAGTACTAGAGTATCCACCGTACATTTGTCATCTTTACGAATTGAATTACAGCAATATTACAGAAAACGAAATTAAGTAGGGACATTCAAATTCCTCAAACTCCAAATAAACTTTCCTTTCGTAATTTTGTCTTCAAACAGGGATGTGATCTATGTGAAATGTATAAGCTATACGATTTGTGACCAGAGTAAGTTTTAGAAATTATACAAAAATTTTAAAATATTCTTAACAAATTATTTTTTTGACTGTTAAATGATTAAATGATGTTGACCTTTTACTACTAAGGATAAAAGTGATTATTCTAGTCACTAATTTAATTTATAGTTAAACAATTCACCAAGAGTAAGGTCAGGTAACTGTTTATTGGCAACAAAATTAGGTAGTCAGTAATATTATACAAAGTATTTTTAAATAAAACAATTATAATACATATTTAATTATTTAAATTTCTTTGATTCAGAAATTATTACATTTTTTACATGAAAGTTTAGAAAAATTATCCTTATTTCTCCTTAACTCTCCCTAAATTGCTCTAATTACCACTTTTCCTCTCAAATGGTAAGCTTATCTCAATAACTGAATCCTACCTTTATGACAATGAACATGAATACCATCGTGTTAAAATATCGTGTATCGATATCCATTTTCCACTCCACGAAGTCATTGATTCAATTTAAATTAGATTTATTGAGGATACTAAAAGAAGCCTACCTCATATACACTGAATGTTTTCATGGAAAGGTGTTTATTTTTATTCAAAGTATATTTAGTAAATTTTATCTTTAACTGAGTTATAGTCAAGGGTAATTGTTTAAAATATAGATGAACAAAATAATTTGCAAATGATGTTCATTACAATCTGTGAATACACGGTGTGTTGCTCTAGTGCACCGTAAATTAAACTACCTACCTAACATTACAATTTGTCTATTAAATCCGTATTCTAACAAATATTATTGTAGATTTATCCTGACAGCTTTAAATTTATTATGGGGTAAGTGGGACGAAACAAACCCAAATTTTCAAATACTTTTATACTGAACCAATTATTAATCTGTTCCGGTATTTTTTTTAAATGTCATTTTTACCGGGCACTCACAGAATATTTACTAATATGTTTACGATCTTATTTATGTAAACTTTCCATCGATATACTGTAATTTAACCTTCCTGTTGGTTGTCTGGACGATGTATGTCGTCAGAACTGACTAGATCTTGATGCACGAGATATCTCGCCATTAGGCAATATCTTTATAACGATAAAAATCGGCAATATCTTTATAACGAGATATCTCAGCATTATCAAAATTGGTCAGAACTTGATGGACAAAATAGCTTGTCGAAACCACTTCGAGGGTTAAAAGGTATTTTCCAATGCTATATAATGGAGTCGTGCTTGCCCCACGTGATGGGACAATTGCAAACCTTAAACTGTTTCTTTTTTCACAGTTATATTTTAAGTGGTAAGAGATCATATAATTTCACTTATGTCCTTATTTGGGCTGCAAAACTGTGACGGGCATGTAGCAGCAGAGGTACGTTAATCACAAACGCGTTTCACATTCAGTGGACGTACATACCTTGCAAACGCACTTGCACCACCTCACTCTACTTGTAAAAGTCAACATCTCTCTTTCTCTCTATCAGTTCGTGTACCTTTCATGAGATTTCCCAAATCATGTATCACGATTTTCATATATCATGATTTATTTATTTTCTGTATCGATAAACGATTCTAGAAATTCAGGCGTTACTGCTATGTAAAGTAATAATGAAATTTTCAGCATTGGATCAGGGACGGATGAATATCGATATCAATTACACTGTAACAGGAGACATGTAATAAATTGAATCGTTCAAATCGAGTTTTAAATATGTAAAATTACGCTTAGGATCACCTATAAAAATAAAAAATAATAAATGTTCATCGATGCTTCTCACCACATATTTTGAGAAAAAGTATACTTTAAAGATACCCTTAAACTATTAAGTTTATTAGTAAAGGAAAAATATGAGTAATTCCTTTAGGTTCATTTAACTCAGTTCCAAATTTTCTTAAACGTTATTCAATTAATGCTCCAATTTTTTAAGTGTTCAGTGTTCGAAATTGTAAGTTTCAAAAGTTATTAAACATTATTTAACTATAAGCTTTAAAATATCTTCAGCACTACTTAATAACATAAGAATAACTCAGTTTGAGTAAGTTTAACTTAGTAAAAATTTAGATGAAAGTCGAAATCAATCATCACAGAAAGTATTTTGTATATTTAACGTCGGATGGATAAATTGTGTAATGAGAAAATGGTGCTTGATCATAATCATTAATAAAAAAACATCAATACAAGTTCAAAAAATAACAGAAAAATATTATTTATGAATAGGAAAATAACACTACACTACAAATATCTTCAAATTAATATCAAAATAAATCAAAAATGTAATTATCAGACGAAAAACAATTCAAAATATGACTTTTGTCTAGTATATGTTGATGAAAGTTCATTATGATAATGACGAAAGTATGTTTTTAATTTTGTGGGGAAATAAGATTATCACTAATGAATCAAGATGTCTGAAAGATATGGTTATTTCAAAAGACGGATGGGTCACTTAAGTAATTGGAGCATTACTTTCTGAAATAACTAACTTAGTTTCCAGATAATCTGAAGAGATATCTCAAACTTCTAATGGCAAAAATGAATGTATAGTAAAGGTTTAGGTTACGCTCAGAAGCATTCAGAAAGGTATTTTGTAAACATCCACTACAAATATCAGTTTATAGTAACACACAATTTTTTTTATTTAAAATTAACTTAATTTAAATTGAACTACAAGAAAAGGATGTTTAACCAGGAAATCAAAGATCAAAGTATGGGAAAATGTAGTAAATAAACTGAAAGTAATAGAAACAGAAAGCACACAGAAAGTAATGCTCCAATTAATTAAGTGACCCATCCGTCTTTTGAAATAACCATTCTTTCTGTCATTTTTATTCATTAAAGATCATATTTTTACCCACAAAATTAAAAATACATCTGCCAAGATTCAGACAAACATATTTCTATGAAATTCATAAGACCTGAAAAAATCAAATAAAACTGAAGAGACTCTAAATACAATGTGATTTTCTTAGCAATGTTATTCAGATGTTAAGCTTTCACCGTAGGTTTTAGTGAGACAAATTCCTCCTAATGGGATTAAAATAGCTTCTTACAAGTTCATAGAACAGGATTATAAAGCTATTACTTTAAATAACCATTAGTGCCCCCTTTCAAGACTTCGTCAGCAATCTGATTACATGAAATTAGTTACTATATAGAGCTGTTTGAACTTGACCTCGTCCATTTTTGTTTCCCACATATTTAAGTTAGTGAAAATGTGTGGGATTTTAAATTGTTATTCTGTTTTTATACAAATGATTGTAATCAAACCCTTATGTGCTCTAATAGGGCCCAGATAACTGTCAGTACAATCTTCATACACGTTTACTAAATGTCTAAATGAGTTGCAGCTGAAACAATTAGCTACTACTCTTTTCAATTGCTTGATTTACACATTGAACTTCACATTTTGAAATAGTCCATTGCTTTGCTCCAGTGCGACATTAATTCATCTATTTACGTACTTACCATATATTAGGTCGAGTCATAAGTAAGTTCCGTTTTTTTATCAGACATTTATTTTGCTTTCATTGAATAACAAAGTTATATTAATTTATTATGTATTCACCACTATTATGTATGACCTTCTCCCATCTTCCTGCCAGCTTATCAATTCCTTCCTTGTAAAATGTGGTTGGTTTGGACCGGAAGAAATTTTCGACACCTGACTGACTTGCTCTTCAGAATTGAAGGTTTTTCCATTCAAAAAGTTTTGCAAGGTACAGAAAAGGTGATTGTCTGTTGGGGCAAGGTCCGGGGAGTAAGGTGGGTGTAGTAAAACTAACCATCCAAATTCAAGAATTTTTTCTTGAGTCTCACTTGCTGTATGTCGTCGCGTAAAGAATGATGTTTTTGCGATTGACGAGTACAGGACGCTTTTCATAGAGTTTTTCTTTCACTCTTTCAGCTGCTGAACGTACGTATCCAAAGTAATCGTTAATTAATCGTTAAATTTGACTTCAAAAACTCGTGATGAATTATACCTCGACAATCCCACCATACACACAATAAAATCTTTTTTCCATGGATGCTTGTTTTCGGATCTGGTAGGGGTGGTTGATCCTTATCAAGCCACTGTCTTTTACGGACGATATTTCATAGGTAACCCATTTTTCATCGCCTGTTATAATCCTGTCTAAAAAAGGCTCGATTTTTATCCGTGATAGCAGACTTGTAGCGATTGACATGCGATCTTCTTTATTCCGTTCACTGAGATTGTGAGGAACCCATATGGCCCTAACTTGTTGACTTTCCCTAATTTCTCCAGGTGGCGGCAAACAGTTGATTGTGATGTATTCAACCTTCCTGCTATATCTCTTGTTGATTGACGTGGATTTTGCTCCAATATTGCCTTTAAAAGGCTGTCGTCAAGGTCGGAAGGACGTTCCGCCCTCGGTTCGTCCTTTAAAGTCGTATCTCCAGAACGGAATTTGGCAAACCAATTTCTGACTGCCCGATCGCTTATTAGACCTTCACCGTATACACTGCATATTTTTTCAGCTGTCGCCTTAGCACTATTGCCTTGTTTAAATTCCCAAAGCATCACATGACGAATATGCACTTTTTCACTCTCCATTTTAGGGGTTATGAACAGCAGTTTAATGAAACGTGCACCACACAAACCAGTTGTCAGAAGACTAACTGAACCCTTATCTATTTAGTGAAAGCAAAAACTCGTTTGTCCCGGTATAGTGGGTAGATACGAACATAGATTCTACCTAGCTGCATCGGAAGTTATTTATGACTCGACCTAATATTTTGAAATGTTACATACTAAGTCATTTTTTAGATATATCTGATACGTTTATTATATAATACACTGAAGTAATCTAATACATCCATAATTTTAATTACATTTTTAATAAACGACTTTGATCCTTTTAAAGATTTTTAAGCAATTATAGTGTGTGTGCGCGGTGTGTATGAAATTTTAAGAAGATGCTTTCATGCCTTACAAAAGATCTGCTATTAATCAACACTCTAATTCCAAATGTCGATGTGCATAATAATCGATATACAATAAAATAATATTTTAAATAAAACAAAATCTTATAATAGAAGAGATAGAAGTTTTAACACCTGCTTTTGATTTGATTTACAGTTTAATTGTTTGAATAATTATTTTCGTTTGCTTTAATTTTACTTCACATTTAAAAAGAAAGCAAACTCTTTGTAACGTTTTATTTCATGCATTAACAAACATTCTCGATTTACAAGTCACAATTCCTAGTAAGCCCGTATTCTTAGGATGAATGAGTTTTGACTAGATGTCATTTGAGATAATACATATTGAATCCCTTCTTATATTATACTTATCATTTAGTCCCTTGTTAAATAGTTTGAGTTATTCCATATATGTATAAAATAACGGATGAGATACTAGTGTGAGGTGCAAACGTTTGCAAGACATTATCTTCAACGAACTGAGAAAGAACAACTTTCAATAAGAAAAAAAGAATTGAACAGGAATTTCAATACCAGAAAAGACAACATTCCTATAGCAAGAAGTCAGATTTCAGAATTTAAAAATCTGAAATAATCATTCCAAACGATCTCACAGAAGTTATACAAAGAATATATTGCTCAAAATGATTGATGGAAAAGCAAACAATGATGCAAACTCAAAAATATCAAATTAAGTAAAAGGACAAAATATCATAAATTAATGTATCATGTTCAAAAGAGGAACGATCTTTATAATTCATCAGGTTCACCAGGAGGCTTAAGTACATCTAATTATGGAAACTGCTTGACGCTTCCTTAGGCTTTAGAAAAATTAAAACAAGATTAAAGAAATTTATGAAAATGTATTAAACGTTTTGGAACTATTTTACAGGTCATGGCTTCAGGGTCAAGTAGTAATTAGTAATTATTCTCTTACAATCAAAGGCCCCATTCTTTGCAATATACGTAGGTAGATTCTCCAAATCGATCTCGATTGCTTCCCTTTCTAACGGATAAAATGGGTCGTTTAGAATCCAAAAGAATATCGAGAAATATTTATTCCCTTTCGTTACTCTTGCAAGCTTTGTTCCGAAAGCTCATGGTAAAGTTCATTTGGATGTGGATTACATTAGAACCTTTATTATCAGAGGTGAAATGAACCAAAGCCAGATCGGAAAATATGAACGTGGTAACACAGCCTATAACAGACAGAAAAAATGTACTGCTTTACAGGTTACTACAGCTACTGAAAGATTCATAAAGAAAGGATTAAGAATAATTTACACTCAGTTTTTGTCACAGTGTGTATTTATTGTGATAATTTGATAATAAATCTGAACGTAAGTTGGCGTACCTTCTAAGATCTCATGAAAAAGTCCTTAAAAGTCTTCTGTTTCGTAGCATTTCCTTGCCTCTGGAAAAAATGCACCCTCGAAGCGTTGTTTAAAGCTTAAGAAATTCGGTATCAAATTCTGCTCGAATACCACGGACACTAGGTTAATAGCAATTCAGATAATCAAGGTTCTACGGTATAAAAAGTTATAGGCTATTAATAAACATGAAGTTTTGCAATGGCCAAAACAGCAGATTTAGAAGTTGAACGTACGTTATAAATCTATTATGGACATGTCTACAGGTATACCATTCGAAATAAACAAGGGTAGCATTTGTGATGAATTGAGGAACTCTTTCTCTTGCAGTTTTAGTAGAAAAAGCTCCAGAGACTTTCCAGAGATTGATGGATTGATTTAGGGGAGTGTTTCTTTCCTCTGATCTGACCCATGAGCCACATACCATTGGAAAGTCAATATTACCCATAGGTGGTGGCATCATAACTGCACACATGCAAACCTTGCATTGTTTTTATCTAATACATATTCTGTCAAGCGAAGAAATGTGAAATTTTTTGACAAAAATTAAAACCTTTAATTTTCTTGTCAGCCTTGATTTTGTTGTTTGTTCACAAACGAAAACTAGATTTTCAACATCTGTAAGGCACTATGGTGTGTATTTAATTGCTTAATGCGTGAAAAATTAATTATATAAATTTAATATTTCAAAGCGTTAATTTCCCTTCGTATATTCTTTTCCTAACGAAAAATCTGATTTCAAAGTATTAAATTGAGATCATTTAGTAAGAAGTTCAATGTGTATAATTTTAACTACATATACACACTAAATTCCAATGAAATTAGTATTTACCCTAAATATTAAAGTGCATAACGCTGAGAAATCGATAAACACCATACGGTCCACAACAGCTCGAGATAAGGAGTCAACACCGGCAGGTTCCCCTGGCCGCCCGTTGTATTTCTCAACGTATGTATCAAGATGATTTCCTTCCTATTCAGGTGATTTTAACCCTCCTGGTAGTTGTCTCGACGAGGTATCTTATCATTAACAAACCTGACCAGATTTTTTTAAAGATCCCCTTAACCCTCTAAGTGGTTTTGACGAGATAGCTTGTCCATCAAGATCTTGTCGTCTCTCGTCATTTGAAGAAAACTGACCAGATCTTAATCTCACCATAATAACAAAATCGTCAATATCGTATTGACGAAGCAAAATCGGCAATATCGTATTGACGAAGCAAAATCGGCAAGATCTTGATGGACGTGATATCTCGTCAAAACCACTTGGAGTGTTAAAGGATGCTCGGTGGCCCTCTCTTTAAGTAAATGATCCTTGGTGTAAAATGGAGGTACGATAGATGGAAAAAATCTAAACTCTCGAAACAAATGGAGGTTTCTTTTGGCACGCTGACGTTTTAAGTTGATTTTCATAGCATTTAATCCCCTTTTCACAGCGCTCACAGTCAAATACCCAGATCCCTGCACTCCATCGACCATAATTTTAAATTCAAGTGTAAATTCATATTTGATAAATTCCCACATGTCCAGAAATTAAGAAAAATACTGAAGCAAGGTAATCTTATATCAATCCAATAGAGCATGCTTGGAATGCTCTTGGATGTCGCAATGCAGTCTGCACACTTCACACGGACCGCACAAGACATGCCCTAGTTGGTGGATGGGACTCCTTGCAACTGGAACCTTTGTAAAGCCTTTTGCAAAGTATGTCTGCAGGTTGTGAAGCTTGCATTAGGGACAGAGACTAGCACACACTCTATTGTTTATTTTAATATAGAAAAAAAATTCGCAGTAACTAAAACTTACATATTTTACGAACTTTGATGCTCTTATGTTATTCCACATAGCTTATGGAATATTTATTTCTTTTGAGGAATTTCGGAACTAATTTATCTTTGATTGTATTATCAGTAACTTTTGAACTTGTGTGTAATTATGTTAATTATATTTTGTCAGTATCATTCATAGCAAACCACTCTACCCAGCATGTTACAACACTAATACTAATCAGCTTAAGCGTTGATTTCCCCAATTAATTCCCAACGACATTAGTGACACGGTATCGGATTAGTTTTTGATATCCTCCAACTCGATGCTCTTCCAATTACGCTGCCAACAACAAGATTCTATTCGTTAAAGAATTTCGTATACCCCTGAAAATGCATGAAAACTGATAAATTCTAACAGAAAATACGCCTGCATTGTTACCGTTACAGATGCCATAAATAACATTTCCCTTTGCTTCCTTCAGCCCGCGGCATCAGCATTTCCTCTCTCCCGATACAGAAATGAAACCGATCTTAATTCTTTCATCGGCTTGATGCTATTTGCATAGCTGGGGCTTAGTCGTTTCCATTTATTAAGCGTTTAATGCATCGCTCTCACCACCGCCCCCAGCAAAAAAGCAACAAACGAGAGGAGGGAACGCCCCAAGGGAAAATTCTTCTCGAAGAAAAATAAACATAATAAACGAATCTTTTCCTCCAACCGAAAGCGAAACAAAGTGACGCAACTACCAAAAACGGAAGAGCCCGCAAAAATTTGACTTTCAAATTCTCGCCATCGCATTAAAAATACTACATGGAATCGGAATTGATGTAGCTGGGGCGATCCGTGTCACGTTTGTGTGCGCCATTTGGGAAATTTGCAGCTCGTTTAGATGATGTACGATTCCATTGGTGGACGGTTTTTATGGCACCCGGCACTAGCAACTTGAGTGCCATTTCCATGCTTCCAGCCAATGATCTCTCTGTGAACCGATTGAAAAATATGCATTAAAGAACCACAGCGGTGAAAGGACTTTCCGAAAAATGGCGCAGCTCGCCGTAGCATGGAACAAATGTATTCTGCATTGGCTTGTGCACTATCGACGCATGACGGGTTTTAAATATTCCTCTAATATCAAAGTGGAACCCTAATGCCCGACGTCACCGGTGGAGACATTTTATGGCGGAATATCCGATCGAAACACATGTCAGCGCTATCTCATAAACAAATGGCGGAAAAGATTTCTCTTTTCAATGCTCGAATGCATAATAGACACATACGATGGATGCTAGAAGGCACTTTAAAATGGAATCGCAGATGGAGTTATGAGGGAGGGCCTGATGAATAAACATTTGGGAAGCGAGTGGCTTTTCGGGTCTTGAATTTCCATTTTGCGTATTGTGGTGCGAAACAGGTTTTGAGACATCGTCGCAAAGTATTTGATGGTATGTGACAAATATATACCGTGATTCGTATTGCTCGAACTAATGATACATTTTTGTAAACACGATTACCTTTATAAAGATATTCATAGGACTTGAATATAAGAAAAATATAAAATTTTGTGAACATAAATTAGGTAGAATTATAGTTAAGTGATTGTATTACCTCATCGGCTAATCTCTGTTTAATTTCGTGATAATGAATCACTGAATTTTGTAAAGCATATCCAAATACTATTTTTCACTCATTTCGTGATAAAAGTTTCACAGAAAGTCTGACCTACTCAAGGTTTAATTTACGCTGCAAGGAGTTATAGTTCTTTCGAAAATTTTCTGTATGCGTATGTTTCGTTGTTTCTATGTGCAAAGGTATTTTTTGTGCATATTTTTACGCGTGCTTATTGTATGTTTGTGGGAGCATGTTTGTATGCTCATATTCATCGCAGAACGATTCCCAATCTAATCATCCCCTCGTGTAGCAAATATATTTCAAACCTACGGAATAGATAGTATTAAAGATTCCATCTAATAGTGAAAAGAGTATTGTATTTATTATTGTTGCAATGTTTTGAGAGAGAGATATCTAATTATCTAGACACTGGAGGTTTATGTCTTTGCTACAGTAGCAATTAAAATAGTCTTTGATAAAATAAGTAAATTTAGAATGAACTTGTATTTCTAAGGATTAGATTCTTTGTAAAACTCGTGTTTCTGTACATTTTTGTTATCCCTTCATGATGGAAAATATTGAAATGCAATGGATGAGCGAAATAATTGAAAATCTTATAAATACATAATATGTATTGTTGTTAAATAAAATGTTTTGTTGCAACGCATCTGGAATGCTGTCATATTATGGCACTGGAGGTTTATGTCTTTTCTACAGTAGCAATTAAAATAGTCTTTGATAAAATAAGTAAATTTAGAATGCTGTCATATTATGGCAGCATTCCAGATGCGTCACAACAAAACATTTTTTCGGCCTTTATGAAACAGTAAGGTAGTATTTCACACATATAATTTCTTGTCAAATGTTAGTCAATACAATGATCTACATTCATGCATTCAAAACAGAACAACTCGTTATTCAAAACTAACAATATTAATTCTCCACGTAGTTTCAACGAGATATGTCGTATATCAGGATCTGACCAATTTTATAAATACAAGATATCTCATCATCAAAATGTTACCGATTTTTGATTTATGCCGTGATTAAGATCTGATCAGTGTTCAAATGACAAGCTATATCGTCCATCAAGATCTGGTCAGTTTTTGTCTAATGACGAGATACCTCGTCTAGAAAACCACCAGGAGGGTTAACAACTCATTACTTATGTTATACACTACGAAGTGCACTACTTTGAACAGATTTCAGAATTTCCACCCTAAAGTGTCTAAGAGTTGGCATCGTCACTAGCTACGAACCAGAGACCCCAGATTGAATCCCAAATTCTATTCCGTCATCCCCAACTACTATTATATTTTTGAATACTTATAACTAAACTTAAACGTAATTTCATCCAAATAACCAATAATATGAATGTGGGCCGGTTAAATGTTCTTCCAAGAAAGGCACTTCTAGCTGTTTACTTTGTACTAAATCGATTATTAGCCAGCGACATATTTGCCAACTTTAGATAAATTTTAACTATATGTCAGGAAGCAGTTTCTATGCTATAAACTCCTTATGCTCGTCGATAGAATCGTACAAGGACCTGTATTAGTTGCACCGTGATGCGGAGACCTTTTACTTAGAAATAACTACTATCCGGAGACTTTCCCTTTGTCCGTAATGACTTTTCATAATCAGGTGATGGAATTGTGGCCCCAATTTCAGAACAATTGTGACCTCGTTAATTTTATATAGTTTATCCAACAAAAATGCCAGTAACAGTATACATGACAGACTCCAGTGTCAGTTTAGATGTAAGACTCCACTGCAAGGATAGAAGCCATACCCCAGTGCCAATGTAGATAATGGACTCCAGTGATAGATTATATGGGGACCCCTAGTACTAGGTAGATGAGGGTCCCTAATACCAGTTTAGATAACTGGCCTTGGTACCTGGTTATATGACTGAACCCTGTGTCAGTTTAGGTGAAAGTCCCCAATGTCAATTTAGAATTCATGCTCCAGTGCCAGATTAGATTACTGGCACAAGTACCACTTTGGATAAGGGACCCTGGTACCAGTTTAGATTACGGTACCAAGTACCCACTAAGATGACGGGCCCCAGTGTAAATTTAGATGACAGGCCCCTCATGAAATAAAAGTATCTATCACAAGTATTTAATGTATTATAGTATACATTTTCTTTTCATTTCCTTTTTACTTTTGTTCGTGTACACATACAGTATTAAAAATGCAATGATTTAGTATCTTGAACCTAGAAAAAACTATATAGGGCCCTGAATGATTTCTGTAGTAGCTTTATGAGTACGTAGTACGTTTTTACAACACTATATGCACTCAAAACAGGATACTACTAAGCAAATGCAGCAGACAGAACATTATTCCTAAAGGTTCTTTCAGAGCGAAACAGATTCAGTGTTTTAAAGTTTATAAAGATCCTTCCAAACCTCTTCCGTACCATTCGATGTGTGCTGGTTCCTCTCCTGCGAAATCCGATTGGTTGAGATGCGACATCTGACGTCAGATTCATGGTGGCAGCACAAAGGAGGTCCCAAGGGTCCTTCAAGTAAACAAAGCCCTTCTATCCCAAGTGGAATACCCATCAGTAGAGGATATTGTTTAGGGACACATCATGCCTCTTTGATGCAGAAACAGAAGGGATGGTAACGTGTTTTCGGAAATAAGCACTATGCTTTTGATCCATCCTTGGGATAAGGTCGTTTCCATTGTAAACTCTCACGTCATTTTGAACTGTCCGGTACTTTGCAAATATTTTCGGTAGTTTGGTGTTTTTCTTATCCACTGCAAAGATTTTCGATATTTTGTCAAATTCTATTTCGAAATATGTAAAGGAAATATTTATTTCAAGCAGTGTTGAATTCTTTCAACTGTTGCAAAATGTTGAAATATTAGCCAAAGCATTTAAAGAACCTAGAGTATTGTCATCATTTCATTTCAGTATTATTTTCTATTGAATTCATTTACGAGTTCATGATGATATTCCAGTTACAATATACTATAACTATAAAAGTCTTTAAATGCCGACCAAGGGGTTTAGTAGTCAGAGTGCTGGATCCAAAGGTTCCTGATTGAAATCCGGGTAAGGTGTGTTTGTTCATCCGAATGAATCTTGTGCCTCTCAATGAACGGGTCATTCCTATAATTGGTGCTATGTATGAGAGTTGTAACGTGAACTCCCCACCCAGGGTTGCACCAGGATAACGCAAAGTGTTTACTAATCCACCCTAGTAGTGTCCTAATGATTAATGGTCAATTGACTGGGCACTAGTAATAAATTTTGTTTAATATCTGTATTACATATTAGTATCCAATCCATATTTTCATATATAATATCGAAACAATTGTTAGTAATACAAATTGTCGCATGTTGAAAAAATTTTTTAAATTGTCTGTCAATTTAAATGTCTTTACGGCAAAAATATGTTAAGGTCTCCATATATTTTGTATGAAATGATCTGATTCGGCACGTAATGTTATTCAAACAGGGCACATGAATATAGATATATCCGAACAAACCTCATGATTATTGTAGTCATATTTATTCAAATAGTTGAAAAGACTGGATTATCCCAAACATAACTAATTTAAAGTATTTAGAACGATGTATAAAGATGAGTGAGGATTGTTTTATTTATGGTTTAGACACGATACTACCAATTTTCCTAGTCGTTAAACTTTTCCTCTAAAAACCAAATGATTATCAAATATAGTTATAAATTAAAAAAATAAACAAATGTATTTCCTTATTTCCGCTCTTTAAGCTTTTTAAGATATATTTTATAGGAAAAACACTGTCAAAACTCTTGCATGGAAAGCCTGATTGACCTGAGTTTGAATTCAATGAACAAAAATGAAATTTCATAAAATTATCTGGAAAACTGATCCATCAGAAATTGAATTGTATTGCACCATCCTAGTAATCCTATCAGTAATAAATGCAAGAAAGACGAAAAAGCATGTTGCCCCAGTTCAGCCACGAAACAAAACCATTTCAAGAACAACTCTTTTTTTTAAAAAATATACCGTAGTTTAATCAAGTATTGTCCATGTCACAAAAGAAACCAGTTGAACTAGAACTATGGCCTATACACCCATGAACACGAAGACACGGATATTTTGATAAATGAGCGACATCTAGTGAACAGTTTAAGTACTAAATGACAGAGTATATATTGAGTGATAATGTTCATGGTACTGAAACGTACTTTGTCCGCCATGTTTTTTCACTTGTCAACTGTCATTGCGAATAGCCTCACCAATTGCAAAACATTCTTTCAACGATGTTCGTCTGTCGATTTATTAAAAGGAAATATTCGATGGGCTATAGTTGTCTTGATAGTAACACTATGATTGAAAGTGTGTTAAAAAGTTAAGTATGTAAACTCCAAACCGTCAGTCTAAAAGTGAAACACACCAAGTCAAAAAATATTGTTCTGCGAAAATGAAGGAACAAAATTCTACTTTTTATATATATAAGTGTGTTTCTCAAGAAGGAATCTAACCTTCATACAAAGAAAAAACTTAGAGGATTTCACCAGTCTAAAGATCACTTCTGATTAAGAATACCTAAAAACGCATATCGTGAAATTTTGAACTTTTTTGTTTCACTTGTAAGACGAAAATATGTAACAAAAGTGTGTATAATCCATTTCTGATTTCATTTTCATATATTTCAACGGAAAAGGTCATTAAAAAAACTTTATTTTAGAAGCTATAACGCTATAACGAAAAGTCTAAAAAAATGGGGTGATTTTGAATCATAGTTGTACGAAATTACGGTATATATTAACATTTTTACACCATTATTTTCAATTGTTGTATTACAATTAAAACCAAACTGTGCCATATAAATTGTAGAAACTCTGAACGTTTGACATCCCATGGAACCCCAAATACAATACTCCCCTATTCGCTTGTATCCTAAAGAAAATCAAGCACAGCAAAAAGGAAATTTAAAGTAATATGCAACCACACCATAAAACCTGTACACTACTTTCTTGTTATGCCTGATTCATGAAAATGCATCACAGAGCAACAGTAGTTTAAATAAAACTCAAGCATAGAAAATATTTTCACCAAAAACCCTCCTGTAAAACATAACATTCTGAAACTCCGAGAAATAAAGGGAAAGGGCTGAAGTTTACGAACACGCACACAACACTTAAGAACGCTGTCTACCGAAGTTGTTTTACAAGAAATAAACTCACAATTTTGTTCAAAAGCCCTTGAATTTTCTGAATCATTTTTCAGGTGCTTTATGGTCCGGCGCTCGCATCACTCCTATAAAAATGTTATTCATTTTTATATTTCTGTTTTTCTTTCTTTCTAAGCTTCCGCGCGAGGAAATAAGCTTCTGAAGTGGAAAACCATCATTTTTCTGGTGAAAGTCTATAAATGTATGATTTCTGCAGTTCACGTTCTATGTGCCATATTTTATTGATAACAAGAGCAGTGCTTTTCGCTACGTCGACGTAAAAAAGCTTTGCACTTTGGGGCAAGAGATGTTTTAAATGAGCCTCCCTGGTTTTAATTATCCTTGCACTAATTAGTGTATCAACGTTTATGAATATCGTAGGGTACACAAAGTTTGGAAAATAAACAAATGTCATGTTTTAATGAAAACTGGAAACGTGAGTGGTTGAGACGTGTTTTTGTAGCAATGTTTTTAGCTATTGCCAAATTTCTTTATGAAAAGTTTGAAAAACATAAAAACACATAGATGCAAAAGTTTATTTAAAAAAAAATGTATCAAAATAGTATCATTTTCTCGTAATTGTCAAAAAATGTCCAACAAAAATGTACTTTTTTTTTCCTTTTCCGTGGGCTGAATTAGTTCAATGTTTCTGTGTTTACATTTTTTTAAGTTATTGTAAAACACACAAGGTAAAATGAAAAGCGAACTTGAAAAAATGTAACGAGTAACATAGGATATAATGCAAAAATAACAAAAACCCCACAAATATATACATTTGAAAAAAATTAACTCCAATCTTATCAACAAAAACATAAATCATTGCAGTTTTTCAATTTTTACTGCAATCATTGTAATTTTTAAATTTTCATTGTAATCATTGTAATTTTTCAATTTTCATTGTTATCATTTTAAGTTTTCAATTTTCTTATTTCGAATTTAAAGGCGATATTTTGTGTACCTCGTATATTTCTGTACACGAAAAAACGTGTCTCAAAGAAAATTTTCTCCAGTTTTCAATCATTTTAATGGTATTACACCACATGTTTTGTTTAAATTCTAGCAAATGAATTGCTTGACGTCTCAATAATTTCATGTTAGTTTTTCTGGAAGCCTTTGCCAACGTATGTATGTAATTTATGTAACTTATTAAGCGTATGTGTGTAGTGTTCTTCTTTCGATCCAAATTTATTAGTGTTATAATGATGAATTAACATTATTTTCACCTGCAAATGATATTCCTGTTAGAAGCAATTATGAATTCTGCTGGCCGAAAATAAGTAATATTAAGGAAGTAATAAAGTAAAATAATATGCCTTATTTTATTAAATTTTCAAAATATGTTCAAGTGTGAATATTGTGTAAGCTATTCGTTGATTAAATTTGTATTTTAAACCAGTATTACTTTAAATGTTCATTTGGTAAGCATCCCCCTCCTTGTTTGTTAATAAATTTTTCATTTCTTTAGTGTTGTGCTATTCTATAAGCATCTGATATATTTATTTTTTAACTTAAATTTTATGGTTATTTCAAGTTTTTATCTAAGCTTTCTTTACACAAATTGTTTCTAATATGCTTTAAATATAGTAAATAGAAGACAAAGAAAATACTTGCGTTGACATTGAAGGTTGTTAAACAGTAAGTGCGTGTAACGGGATTTATGTGTAACATTCATTTTAATTTATAGAAAAAAATTTTACTTGAAAAACCTCATTAATAAATATTTAATGCAGGCAAATATCTTTTATAAGTTTCAAACTGTCTAATAGTTTCCAAAAACTGATCAAACATTTACTGGAATGACTATTGACATGTTTAATATCCGTGTATACAGAAAATGCATGTGTGTGGGTGTATGAACATTGCAAGTTTATTTCTATATCGCATACTTGAATACAAACAGTTCACATATTTTGTGAATGGGAAATTTAATCTTGATTCAACGCTTAAAGAATTTTTAAATATTGACTTCGAATTGCCAACAAAATCATCTTAAAGTGTGTAAAGCAACTTATTAATACGACTGTTGTATTTTAATGTGAGAAAAATATGTCATTTTAAGAATATTTGATTCATTGATGTCTTAAAATTGAATTGATATTGGATCATAGAACAGCGTAAATGAGTCAAATACTAAAGATATAATTTTAAATATTTGAAATAGATTCAAGCAGAAAAATATTATTAATATTTACAAATTAAAATAATTAGTCCACGTATGTTTATCATACATAATCTATGAATTAAATTGCGTTAAATTCTCTTAAAATTATACTTTTATGTTTTTCTTCTGTGCTTTACGCAATTTACCTCTGGTGTTCGTTCATGCAATGAATATAATATTTGAATCACAACTCTAATATAAACACATTAAAAGTGAAGTTAGATATAAAATTTTAATAATAAATGTAAGCGAAACTATAAATTTAAACCATAATTAAATACCAAATTGAAAGCAAATGTTGAAATATAAGTAAGTTAAAGTGAAGAAACATTAGAAACGTCTGATTAGTGAGTTGGAGGAAAATGTAACACTGCTAAAATATTAAAATATTACTTAGAGCACATCTGCTAACTTATAAAATAAAAATTATTTATTTCTGCTATTATCCTATTTCATATATGAATTACAAATGTGGAATTCTTAAACTTCTTAACGATATTAAACATATCAGAACTTCAAAATCTCACACACACACACACATATATATATATGTATATAATTTATTTATTTATTCTTACCTAATTTATTTCTAATTAAAGGCTTATTCTAAGCTAAACATAGATGGCAATAGTATTTGTATCTTTGAACGGTGTTACCTGTCCACATTACGTGACGTTACTTGGCTTGTTTTTCAATACGATTTCAGCACGTCGCCAATAGAATGTCTAAAGAAGAAATTCTAAAATGATATAGTACAATAGTAAATTGGTGAACACCAATAAAATTAAACGTCATCAAAACGGCTATAAACTATATTTTAAGGTAACCTCGATAGAGCATTTGGGTAAAATGAAAGTCACGTCTTCCATCTGGTTAGTTTATTTACACTGAAAATCCCTCTCATAGAGGGCCTTAATGTTTATTTACTTTTACTACTTTTCAATTAAACTATAATCTATTGATTTCGAACTCTTGACATTCATGATCCGAGATTTTATTTGGACATTTTTCGGAGGGGGAGATATTATAGAACTGATTTCTAATTTAATCCGGTGATAAATATGCAGACGATGTAGACTTGACAATAACGCTAACCGACTTATAGATATGTAATTCGACTCTGAAGAAGTTATATTTTTATTACCAATGTTGGAAATTATGACCACAAAAATGCATTCAGCCTACAAATTTTAAAGATTTCACTTTGTTCTAATCTAATGAATTACTTTCTACGTAATATGTAAATAATGAACCTACGTAATACGTACCTACATTTAATATGTAAATAATATATTTTTATGAACTTAATATTATTCCGAATGTTGATTATCTAAATTTGTAACAGGCAAATAAATAAAAGTGAAATGCTTATATCATTGCAAAGATGCCGCGACAGCTGTTTAGACACTTAATGCAGTTTAACAGGAACAACGCCCATACGTCGCCTAAACACCAGGCTCGTATGCAAATATGTATCCCGATCTTCATTCACAATACGTTTCCAAACTTCATTATCTTCAAATTATAATTATTATAGTGATTCAAGTAAGCACTCATTAAAATGATTGATCTGAAAATACCATCCAAATTAGAGGCTTTTGTATACTTTGATTACTATAATCTGAAATAAACTGCATTTGTTAAAACTGAATAGGTAATTAGAACTTATCGTGTTAAGAACGGTTTCTATCTAGTGTAGAAAGATTTGCTTTTACTTTGCCTAAAATAAACCTGTATCAAATAAAGTGGGTATATTGAATTCTTAAATTCTATAAGTCTATTTAAATGTAAGCACATTCTAATGTGGCACTCTTTATTCATAGTCGTTCCATTTTGAACATTGTTATCTGAATTATTTCAAAAATCACAAAATAAGGTATATAACTATTGATAATTAATGTTTTATTGAATTTTTAATTTTAAATTTCACTTCAGTGTAATTATTTTTATAAGGTATTCGGAATGTAGTAGAAAATGATTTGGTCTGTCAGTAATGGTAATACACACACAGCAAAGTATTTATCGAAGTATTTTATATTGATCAATATTTAAGAATTACCTTTAATTTATCTATTTCCTATGTTTAGTTTCAACATGGATTAGCATTTGCCTTTGTTTTGGATAAATTTTAACTGTCACAACCGGAGGCGAACTCGCCAACGATGGGAACCTAATTGGATCGACTGGCAACCCACTATTTTAAATCTTGTTTTTCTAGAATGGAACGAAGGGGGTAGATGAGACGAAGCTATGAAACGGTAAACAGAGCACATGAACGAAATTTGTATTAAATTATTAAGATTTGTTAATGTTTACTTTTAACGTCAAAAGCTTCGAAGTTTTTGTAATATACTGATCGTTATTTGAAGACTGAGTTTTTCATATTTGCTTGATTTGAGAGAGTTAAGGAACTACAAAACATAAATGGGAAGATTAAAAAGGCTTACTACTCAAAGGATACTCTTCAGCAGTGGTGAAAGAAAGATCATGAGCAATTTGGATGATCAGCGCAGAAAGGAAAGACATTTCATCTGTGTTTCGGAACGTCAAAAACATGAATTGTTTTCACACAAGCGAATGTCATGCAAGTTAAGGTTAGTTTCCACGGGGATAGTTACCATCCGCTAATGCTAGCGATAAGTGAAGTAGCCCCTATGGAAACAACCACACCATCCACTTGCTATCCTACCAGGATAGCGTCACCAAGAGGTCACGAGCGGGCTACTTAAAAGGTTCGTTTCCAAAGGGATAGTGTACTAGCCGCTAGTACTAGCGGTAAGTCAAGTAGCCCCATGGAAACAGTCACACTATCCACTTACACGAATAGCGTCACCAAGAGGTAACGACCCTGCTACTTAAAGGTACGTTTCCTAGGAATAAATTAAGTAGCTGGTAAGTTGGGCCCACTACTAAGTTACCGAGAAAGTTAGTATTTCCACTGGGATAGTAGCTTTTTGGGTAAGGCATCAGAAAATTGGCACACCTGTGCTTTCGGACAATGTGGGAAAAACTATGTGGACGAATGATGCTCTTGATGCTTCTATTTTAGTTTTAATAGAAGAACTTAGAGAAATAGTTATGGCTGTAGATAAAAAAATGTAAATAAAAGATATTATTATATGAAATATAATGGGTGAAATAATGGATAAACAAATTTTCGTAACTTTGATAAGGCTTTGACAGTAATCCCGTATGAAACATGATATCTGCTTCGAAAATGTTGAAGATATTTCAATTAGAACAGACATCCAAGGCAAGTGAATTGAACAGTCATAAATACTGCGAACAATTGAAATCGAATCCATGGACGCATACACAGAGATAGAGCTTATCCCCAGAGAGCCGAAAAATTTATCTGTATTATACTTATTTATTTATTAAAATCTATTTAATTCATAAGCTCACCCACCTCTGGAGAGCTTGACCTTAAAAAGCAAATACATCCTTGTCTCAATTTTTGGGCATACCTACTCGTGCTTATGCCTCCTGACTCAAAAGAGGCAAATATGTCCTTTTTTAATCCATGGATTATGCACTCACTTTCAAGTACGTTATCTAATTAAAAGAGAGAACTCCTGAACAAAATATGCAAATTCCATAACATCTAAAAATACTTAATCTGGGGGTTACGATCTATGAAAACCCCAAACGGGTTTAGAGTGTAGACATGGAATGACAAAAACCTTTAAATGCCAAAAAATTAAATCAATCAACGTATATCTCTCAAACTGAACTATGAATTAAGTATCCGTCAAAATACACAAAATATTAGGTTCTCAAAATATTTGATCGGTTTTATTTCATTAGGAATTTTACAGTGCGAAATGAAAAAGTTGTGATCAGTTTTCTATAGTGGGCCTCTTTTATAAGTAATGCTTATTTCTTCCACAATTTTTTAATGTTTTGCATGTTTCCTTATTTCTAATAAGATTTATAACCCTCGTAAAATTTAAGGAACTCATTTATAGTTAGTCATTTCACTGTCGTATCTGCTCTCTAAATCTTTTATTATTAAAGTGGCTTTTGGAGAAGTTATAGTAACATACAAAACCAAATAATAAAATATTCATAAGTGGCTGACTTCTCATTGCTGCTTTAAGTACATCTACACTAATTTAAATCAGAAGAATAAATTACGTTTAATGACACTACTATTAAGCAAAACTCTTGAGCTCATACATTCTTCACAGTTAGGCTGGTTAAAATAAATCATCACCGGATTTCTTAAAAATAGAAATGCATTTAAGCGTTTCCTTTAATGTTTAATTGCGTTTGATAAGTTATATTGAAATGTGCATTATTTGAAATCATGTTTAACGTAGTCCCTCAATTGCTATATTTACCAAGGAAATAAAGTCCACCAGATAATGAATTGCAATTACCTGTGAGAGAGAATTAAAACATTTTCTACACATAGAATCTACTCAATACCCATATATAGAACATGCTCCTTATAATGAACCTCAGGTTTAGGTAACAAATACCATATAAGACTAAATAATTTTCATGTATCACGAAGGAAAGAAATTAACATGATCCCTGCTCTGTAAGAAACATTTTCGAAGTAATCGGAGAAGCCTCTTAAAATTCGACATAAATATGGATGATGCTCGTAGTAAATATTTCCCGTTCCCAGGATCACGTTCAAGATCAAAAGAATATTCCGAATAAACAGTAAACAAGCAAAGGAAAAAACATACCCAATCTTCCATTTACTCACTTAAGCAACCCATAATTTTGCCTCACCCCAATCCCCATCTAGAAGTAACGCTCTCTCTCGTTAGTGGATAATTTGAGATGTTACGTCACATCCGGTAGGGTTCCTCCTCTCGCTAACAACTGCCGTCTGCTGCCACTAATTTAATTTAGACCTTTCCTGCTTAGTGCAATCAACGTAGTATTATACTGATAAGGCATAAGGGAAAGAGGGAGGGATTGCTCGAGAAACTCTTTTCCGGGGGGGAATGATAGCGTTTTCAAAACACGGGGCAGTTAATATGCAGCCACGATTCATAACAAATCTTTAAACGTGTAATCAGAGGGTTTGTGATTTATGTGCTTAAATTCCTAATATAATACTTAGTGGTATTTGCTTTATATATTGACAATTAAAGGCAGCTTAGTGAATACTTGAAACGAACTGGATGTACTGTAACTAGTTGCGTAGCGTAAAATTCATTCATAACGGCGGATATCGAGATTGGATCGAAAGCAAGACACCTATCTTATACTTGGCTTCATATGAATTTATAAGTCAACTCCATTTGCCGTTGTTTCTTTTCCACAAAGACAATATAATAAAAATCATTTTAGTCAATATTGGTAATTCTTTGGATGGTCCAAATGCTTAAGAGCTGGCGGTTGTCTTACAGAGGAAGGAGAGTAAGAAAAGCAATGCACAAAGACCAAATATACATATTATCTCTACTCGTTGTTAGTCTCAATCAGAAGAATGGAGAAATTGAAAGGTTGTGTTGAAGGTACCAATCGATAATTACAAACACCCAATGACAGTAAGAAACTATCTGAAGCTGAATTGATTGGGAATCAGCATACCCTGGTTGGCTTTTTCCGGCTAAAATCTAGGACGTTGAAATTGAAACTGGCATCTCAATGAGATTTACACTTAAAAAATCGCAGCTTTTGCTTCAGGTTTGAACGATACTTCTCTGTTTAGTCAAACAACCTTGTATTATACTGATAAGACATAATGGAATAACCAAGGAAAGGTTGTGAGAATCCCTCTGATCTCATATATATATATATATATATATATATATATATATATATATATATATATATATATATATATATATATATATATATATATATATAAGGAATAAATTTCGAATTGATATATAATAGTTGATCGGTCAACCTCAATTGCATAAAAAGCCAAACGTTGTCAAAATGTCGATAAAGTGTATTTGAACACTAATACTTTGGACAGTAGAAGTGAAATCTTCGCAGACCGCCTGAATTGGTTCTTTACGATCAAATCTCTCATACTGTAATCAGTAGAAAAGATGAGATTAAAAAATTCTTATGATGTTATTATTATAACTATATGAACTGAGTGATCGAACATCCGAATAACCTGCTTGTTTCGCCAAAAATCTAGAACTTTGAAATAAATACTGGAGTTTCCTCAGATTATCAGATCAGGTTTAAAAAATCATCACTTTTACTTCAGGCTTGATCAATTTAAATATTTTTGGCTACCAAATTTTTTCCAAATTGCCAGGTTTTTGGGAGTGCATGGAGGCTATTCCACTGACATCAACCTTGCCTTTCTGAATCACTTAATGAAATGTTAGTTGTCTAGACAAATTGGTTATTAGTATTTTGATTCCATAATAACACGTAATATATGTAAGCAGAGGACTGATTTATGCTGTACAACTTTTGATACATTATTTAATAGTTAATTTATGCAACATAATTATAAATACTTGAAACTTACCCCAACAATCCCGAATCAAATATTAGCGGTCCATGAACTTTGGTGTAGATTCAAATCGTTTTTTTAGTATTTGATTGCCAAACAAATCTTTTTACATGTAGTTCGAGGATTTGTGTTTTAAGGAAATTTACTTTTGATCTAATATGGATATTGAAGGATGTATTGCATAGTTTAGCTGTTCAATAAACTCTTGAAACGATTCTATCGCTACTAAAATGTTGATTGGCTAGACTAGTGATTTTCAACCGGTGTGCCACAAGAATGACATTGTCGTACTAAAGGCTGGTGAAACGATTTAAATTGTGTACGATTTATTTAATTTATGCTGTTTAGTTTTGTGTTCATAGATAATTTCATTTAATGCCCATACGATTAATTTTAAGTATTTTTTAATACAAAGGATCATAAATAAATCGCTTTTAAAGCCACTTCGCAACAAAAAATGTAGATAATTACAATACTTTTTGTAAACCAATCAAAACTACATCTATTTTTTGGCAGCTCGGTAAAAAATATAATACATTTTTTGGTGTGCAGCAGAGTTTTAATAATTAGTTCATGCGCGCCATAAGTTGAAAATCGCTTATCTAGACCAAATATCAGTGTACCATGAACTTTTATCAAGAAATAAATTGCTCTTATCGCTTTGATTTTATAACAAATAATTATGTATGTAATCTGATATAATATTTAGTATGAATAATGCTATATATTACAAATTTATGCAGCACAATAAATGCTTGATATGGTACTGTAAATATGATTCCCTAGACTAGCATTTGTCATCACGTAACTTCGCTGATCTCTAATACTTCGATTTCATACAAATATTTACAGGCGTAATGAGACGTTTTGAGATTTCTATGAAGTATATCTGATATAATATTCAAAGAGTTCAATATAATATCAATTTTGGCATCTTAATAAGTAAAATGTTCATAATTCTACAGCAATATTGAGAGTCTAGACTTAATTTACTGAACTTTAATCATAAGATGAAAATTGATTTTCATGCGTTGATTAACTCAAGTAATTGTTTCACAAATAATTGCCTTTCAAATGAGTTAACTAAGATACTAAATAATTTTGAATCGTGTCGTCAAATTGATTTAGGTACCACCGGCTAAAGTAAAATTAATGTTTCTCTAAAATGAGTTAATGAGATAGAAATATCGATTTAATATTAGCGATCTAATTTTAGGTTGGTATTTGTTAAATGGGAACCTCATACATCAGAGTTAATTGATCTTTCAAATACGGAAAAAGACCAAATCCCACTGATTTGCTATCAATCCACTTTTTTCAAAGAACATTAAGTTGATAAACTAGTTAAAACGATTAATGGGCGTTTAAAGTAGCAATAAGGATTGCATATTAAAACGCCTCTTGCAACTAGTTATTAGTAAGTTGATTGAGGGAGCGGTTAATGTGTAGTAGTTATCAAATGAATTGATAAATTGGGATAACAAATAGCAAGAGTATTTATTTCGTAAGACTATAAAAGCCTTCAAATATTGAAATAAAATGGAATGTATACCATATGAATATAACTACCAAACTAAAAAATTAATATTTGAAAATCTATTTACTATTAATTATTCTATGTACAGTGGCTCCCAAAATTGAGTATACACCAGTAAGAGGGTTTTTAAAAAGTCTAATATTCTATAATAAATAATAATTTGAACGTAATTTTCATAGGAATGGTAAAGTATATATTTAGAAACATTAGGATAACAAGCTATTCCTATTTTGCTGTAACAGTTTAAAAATAGGGTTTAAATGTCAAATTTGAAAAATTCTATATCACAACATTGAGTAAACACCCAGTTTATATCCAACAGAAAAGTATTGAAAACGTAAAACAAAGCTTTTAGCATATGTTTGTGCATGTAGAACAGATTCGTAACCCAAAGGTACTGAATTTAGAAAAATGTGTGTTGTTTTTAAATATCTTTGTTCATTTCTCTTAGTAAGAGTATACATTGAAAACATGCATAAAACCTGGTTCATAAAATATGGCGATTATACAGCAGAAACTCATTTTTCGAAAAATATTTTACAAAAAAGTTTCGTAATATACGCTAAAAAACCGAAATACTTTCTACGTCAAATCATTTTAACTACATCCAGTTGTCTTAACTCATAATCGAACATTTCTATTGTTCTAAACGAACTGATTACGGGCTTCTTTTGCCCTTTTCCTTCCATTATACACATAAAACAGTAATTCCTCTCGAACATAATGTCTCTCGAATCTCAGCCCAAATTATGGTTCTGGATAACCATTGTCGTTATGCAGAACTTCATTTCATTTGCCAAGTAATTAAACAATGAAGTAGAGTTCCGGCAAATTGTCTAATCAATTTAAGCTTACAATGGGGATTTCATCTTAAAAGGAAAAAGTACTTTTCAAAGTTCGATGCGCTCATTCTTAGAGTCAGACTTCTTTAATGATCCTTTTTCAGTGAAAACAAACGCAGCTCGATGAAATCTATAAAGTTCTAGACTAGACTGCAGGAGACTGGAAAGTGATATCAGCAAAGATTAATGTCATATAAAACAGTACTGAATGGCTCCCTTCCACATACCGCTATCCCAGTAAGAGTATTTTTCAGTTAAAAATAGTCGGTGTATGCTGTTCTTTTATGCCAAATCAATGGATTTTAGATTTATTCTTTATGCGTAAGATAGGTTTGTATCGAGTCGATATTCGATCTGAAATATGACAGTTCTGTCTTTTACAATTTTTTAATAGTTTTCCGTTTTTGTCTTGGATTTTATGTCTGATTGTGATGTCTATGGCGTTCATTAAGCCTCTAATTATTTAGGAATTCTATTCAATGACAATAAAAAAGTGTGCCTATGAAAGTACTGATGAAATAGTACCACTCAGAAAGAAAATATGGAAGCAATAATTACATATTTTTTAAAGTAATGTTAGCATTTATTTTTATTTAATGTTTCCTAAACTGCTGCTATTAACTGCTAACTGTTAATTTTATGAGGTACTATACAAATTATCTCTGTTATATTCTTAGCGTCTATAAACTAAAGATATTTATATCTCTAATTATAAAAATATATATTCTTTTTCAGAATTACTCTGAATATTAACTTAGCCCTCCAAGTGGTTTCGACGAGATATCTCGTACATCAAAATTTGACCAATTTTGATAATGATGAGATAAATATCTCGTCATCAGGATATTACCAACATTTTGGCGATAATAATATCAAGTTAAAATTAGTAATTTTGCTAATGACGAGATACTTCGTTGAGATCAGAAGGTTTAAGAATATGTGTTAGTATGGTTATTTCATTTATTAATAAGATTAAATATTTGAAAATTATTACTCTTTTATATTCCGTAAAAGATTAATATAAATTTTGCATTTTTACTAAAATTAGAGGTATCCACTAAATTTTAAATTGTTCATTACCTGTTACAGATTTTGCTAATTAATTCCAGAAGTATAGAAAACACTCTAAACAGTTTCTAACTACACATGTTTGTGATACCAGATGAAGGGAAATGTTTCTTGTTTGAAACATACCATCACGTCCATTATGTACATATTTTTGCAGATCACACTTTGCCCCCAATGTATTTCGCATGTCTCAGAATTTTGCTGAAAATGGAAAAGATATACTCTGTATCAGAAATGTATTAAATTCCACTTGTTTCGAAAATCCGATGGTAGGCGTGGTGAGAAAACTTGAAAAAAAAAACATTTCAGTATTGGAAATTCAATAAATCGACAGCTGCGTATTAAACAAACGTAAAAAGAAAAACTATTTAAGCCATGGAATTAATCCTCCAAGTGGTGTTGACAAGATATCTCGTCCATCAAGATATGATCAATTTTGCCAATGACGAGATGTCGTCAAGATATTGCTAATTTTTGATGATAACGACATCAATATCTGGCCAGTTTTTTCTAATGACGAGATATCTCATATCGTCCATCAAGATCCGGTCAGTTTTGCGGTCCTGGTGGTTGTCTCAACGAGATACTCAGTCGAGACAACTTGATAGGAGGATTAACAACTTGATAGGAGGAGACAACTTGTCAGGAGGATTAACAATTAATACATTATCACTACTTCTAGGTAAAGGTGCTGCATATCTGGAACATTTGTCATAGCGTTTATCTGGAACAAAGTAGGTCCAGATTTGATTTTAAATCCGGGTTCGGCGATTTTCCCTGTTGGAAGCAACCGCGTCTTCCCCCGGTGGGTGAACCCTCACAAATAAAAAATAACAATAATAAATACATCTAGCTGGATTATGAGTAATCTATCATGCTTGCTTATTGAAAAGACGTGCGCAAATTTCTGGAAGATTAGTAAAAACAATCATCATTAGCGTCACACACACAGAACATTATTACCAGTGGGTGGACAGCCTAATGTTTCGTTTGAAAAACCAACGTCCCTGGAAATAAAATTTGTCATTGCCTAATATATAGATGCATCATTGTTGAGCCGTTTTTCTGACAAATTTGTTTTCAAAGTTCTAATCTGTTGACGAAAGGTCGGGATAATAAGGAGGACGAGGGAAAGTTTCATATCCCAAATGATTAATCTGTCACGGAGTTGTCAGAGGGATATGAGATTTGGCTGGCTTGAAACAAGACATGTCTATTAACCATATCTCCCTACCTAATGCACAACATTTGGTACAATTCCCGGATGTCTGCACAGTATGTTGTTAAGGATCGGTCATATGATTGGTGAATATGATACCTGTAGAGCACAACCTTAGTGACCATTACTTTCTTTGTATTTAGAGGAGGCAGTGGAGTTCTTCTCCTGGAGCATTTTTAATCTCAACATTTGAGTTGAATGTCTTCGATTACAGTTTTAGGTCTATTTCTCATCAGCTGTGACAATGTGTTACAGAATTCTTACGCGCTTGCTTTTGTTTAAGAAAGGACATACTTCGAACACTGCTTCATCGTGAGTAGTAAGTTTATGTGACACTCACTTATCAAGCTTCTCTGCCTTCAATGCTATTGCTAAGTGGCTAGAAGTACTTGTAAAATGTATATTAAACTTCTGAGTGATCTCTTGTACTGTTTTTTTTCCATGGATCTACTTTAATCGCGTATCTTAATTTGATGGTATTAATAGATGATTGGCATCCATAGGAAAAACATTTTGTAGATTCATGTATCCTGATCAAAATCTTGCAAACTGACACCGTTTGGAAGTAACTTTGCCACCAAATGAGTCGTTAATATTTTTGACAACAGTCGTTGCAAAATTTTCCCATTTTAACAAAAGCAAAAGTAGTCCCTAATTGATTTGATTCCATGGCTTACTTTGCCTAAGCAATTTTCATTATTTAATGTTCATTGAAGGCAACATTAGCTATTATTGTATCATCTATACTTGCACCTATCAAGTAGCATCAGGGGGGACATGCCCACTTCGCTGGCAACCTTCGAGTTGTAGGCTGCACAATTTCGATTCCTGTCAGGCACATTCCTCCCTGGGTGTATTTCTCTCTTCTGTGCCAGTAAAACTTTCATTGTGTGTATGTCATTTACTTGATATTGTATGCCTTGTGTCTGGAGGAGAATGGCCAAATATGGCCCTTGCGCCATAAAACCTCAAAGAACCTCGTAGCATCAGAAACTTGTATAAACTATAGTTTTAGTTCTCCTTCAGCAAATATAATTTTCTAAGTCTTTCAATGGTCATTTCAGTTGCAACATCCTAATATTATATCAATAATAGAAAATAATTAGAGGCTGAAAACAAAACGCTTAATTACCAAAAGAGTGGTTTCTAGTAGTAGGCTGTGCAGGTTCAATTCCTGTCAGTTGCATTCTTCCCTAGGTGTATTTCTCTTTTCTGTGTTAGTAAAACTTTCATTGTGTGTGTCTATTACTTGATATTATGTCTTGTGTCTGGCACAGCATGGCCAAATATGGCCCTTGCGCCATAAAAACCCCAATACCAACCAACCAAAGAGAGGAGTTAATTTAATTTAGGAATTGGCAGGAACATATTCCTTTTGTCACAATTTCATATCTGATCTTCAAAATTTAGATTGATATAATTTTCAAACAATACTTTTTCCATTTCTATATTGGTACGCTTTTTATAAATTAATTTACAAAATTGGGTATTTAAATTATAAATTTTAAATAATCCAAACAGTCACTTGTAACAAAACCTGTAATTATAAAATTTTATAGATAAGTGTTAATGAATACGCGTTATTTTTTGATTTACTGTTAAATATGGTCAAAAAAGATTTCTGTGACCTAACAATATCTTTCATGAGCCAAGTAATTAACCCTTATCATTCCAACCGGCAGTAATGCTACCAAGCATAAACTAGATGTATGCATGCTAGAATAATCTTGAAGTGATAGGATTAATATAAGAAATGTTTTTAATTACGATAGTTAAGAGATGATGCCTCTAAACAGCCTTTTTCTAATATTTATTCACTTATTTAGAAGACTTGAATGGCTATAGTTTCATTCAATTGTAAGATCAGTGGACATTTACATTTTGGGAATTTTTCATTTTTTTCAATGTTCTCCTTAGGTTGGCAGTCTCATTCGGAAATCCATGATTATCAAAGTAGTTGCTGATGCAGGACAACTTTTGCATGCCTCATTAAAAATAATAATTCAACGTATTAATATCCCTCCCCATAAATATCCCACGGAATCTCATATAGACGACATATCCTGCTCCTAAATGAAACCCTCCGCAGATTTATCAGTTTACTGACCATGAAATCTAATACGACTTGCGACCTGTTGCACACAACCCCACGCATCCGTTTATGCTTTATCTGCAATTGACATTGTAACTGTTTAATAATTAAGCTGCCGTGCACTGCCCAGGAATGGATACGTGGGCCAGTGGAGCGGAAAAGCCCATGTGAGTCCGTTTGCCCGAAGATAACGCTGATTCTCCCGAGAAAGTGGGATGGGAGTCGGAATTATACTTATGGGGATCATTTCACGCAGTCAGGTCGCTTATGGTTATCTGTCAAGAATGGTTTCGATGCAACGCAATGGTGAATTTTATTGTGAGTTCTTGTTTTGTATGCGGGTGAATGAAGCCCTTACTTCGTTTGGGAGATCCCGGACGTTTGTTATGGAAACTAATGTGTCTTTTCTGAAGGAAAAATAAACGGAAACCAAGGAGGTTGAGGCAAGATGATGCCAAGGCACATTTTGGGTCAAATTAAGCATATTTGGTCAATCTATTCATAAAATAACAAATGCTTTGAACCCCAAAATCTTTATATTAATCATTTTCTTTTCCTAACATATAAGTCATAATAAATTGGCAAACAGCTTTCATGCTATTCTGGAGCAGCGATTTTCAACTGGTGTGACGCTGAACCGTACTGCCTTGGGGATAGTGAAACGGTTTAAATTGTTTGAGATTTATTAATTTCAAAGATTTCGTTTTGAACCTTTGGCAAGTGTATTCGTAAATAATTTTAAATATTACAAATTTTGGTAATTACTTTTTATTACAAAATATTACATAAATTGTTTAAAAAGATTTTTTTAGAAACCACTTTGGGGCAAAAGGTGTAAGAAAAATTGTTATTTTTTATTTATCAATTAAAATTGTACCACTATTTTGTTGGACCGGCGAAACATTCAATATATTTTTTGGTGTGCGATATAATTTTAGTAGTGATTACTGTTCCAAGAGATGAAAACGGTTGAAAATTGCTGTTATAGTGGATTTAAGGATTACTTTTGAAGATGTAAATCATTTACATAAAAAGTGCGTTATCACAAAACAAATGAATATGTGAGTAAATAAAGAAAAATGTGGATAAGAAATTTAAATGTACGTCAGCAATTGTAGAGGTATGTTAAGGAAAGCATTGAAGAAACAATTTTAAGAAAATTCGCATAAAAGTAGGATACGAAATAGAGAGATAAAGAATTGTTTTTTAAGTTAAGAGGTATTTTTAAAAATAAAGCACGCAATGAAATGCATTTTGTCTATATAACTTAGTTTTATACAAAACACCACAATCGGTTGGACATTATTTATTTGAATTTGACCTTTTTCTTGTTCGATGCATTTTTATTAATACTGAGCATCTTAAAAGAATATTTATAGTTTTTTGGGCAAAAAAAAGTTGTTTTTTAGTATTTTCTTGACAGCTGTCTGAAGAAAAACCACTTATGCTTTTAAATATCTCTTACGCTCGTATGATCACGTATTCTCACATTCTTGACTAAAACGTGTTGGGTTGTAGACTAGATGTTTCGGAGTTTGCTTGCTTTGCGTGAAACAAAGCTTTTAAAGGTCAACACTTACGCATTCTAATACGATTTTTAAAAAATGATACCCATCCAAGAAATATAATATTAAAAGCATTATTCTCTTGACGTACAATCTAAATGTATAGCAATTCCATAGCTTGTAAGCAAAGTATTTTTTAAATTTTTGTTCAAATAATCTTTTTAATGTTCGCATATTCACAGGGTAGTTTTTATATAAGGTCATCATTTTATTTTGGAATAATACTCTTAAATAAAACATTTTTATTGACTTTTTGTACAAACTGTTTATACTACATAGACTTTCTAATAGCCCGTCGGGTTGCTCTAGTGCGAATTTAATTAACTACCTACCTACCATCGACCTTCTAATGAAATACATGTATTTTTGCGGAGCTTCATGCTGTTTCTTTCGGTCACTCAGTTTGAAAATCTGCTATGTGGTTGTAGCAAAAAGAGTAAATCCTAATGTTGGACAAATTAATGATTGGTTAAAGTGATTAACCAGAGTGATTAAAAACACTAGTTTGCATTTCGATAGCCTATCGGCCCAAGTCGATTCGTAAGCATACGCGAATAACTCTTCTGCGATCTTACGACAGCGAGTCAGTTCACATGCTGTCTATTTCATTAGAAAAGGTCAAGAGTCCACTCACATTCTGGAAATTTATGGCGTACGATATCGGTAAAATAACCGCCTATGGTTCCGTTGTAAATACCAGCTTTTTCGACCACGTGGTTTGATTAATTTTTCATGCTTTATTTTGACATCAAGGGATACTTAAACATAACATTCGTTATTGAAGATAGAAAAATCCAAGGTTAATTCATGAACGACTTCTTGATTCCCGTAGAGCAACTGTTTGGTGAGTAATTTGAAGTGGATTCATTACTGGACAATTCTTTTCGAGGATGCTTATGAGAATGCATTTGCTGTGAACTGTGAACAATATTGCGCGATGGTTCAAAATTCCTTTTTGTCTGAAATTCTGCTACGGAACATATTCAGTACACGTCGTTCCAACAAAGTGAAAGAATACGTCAAACATCTCGTACAACTATACGGATTCTAAAGGACCTGGCCGAATAATGTTAAAATATTTTGATGTAGATTGATCCTTTGTTCCCATGATTTGACCGTCATGGATTATTTTCTATATGGATACTTAAAATAACGAATCTACGCTAACAAACCGACAAAGATATGGGACAGTTTAAGGAAAACATTTTCGTGAAGAAATTGAACAAATCACCCCGGAAACGATCAAATATAATGGAAAATGTGGTCGGATCAGCATATATATCCAGAAGCAGTCATTTGGATGCTGTGATATTCCATAAATAATGCATTAAATAAAATATATGTAAGAAAAACTTAAATAAAAATGTTGTATTTAAAAATTATTCTCAAACAAAATGGTGCTCTTGCATAAAAAACATTTACTATAGATTTCAGATTTAAATAATAAATTTCCATTTTTATGAAACGGCGTTTGCGCGCGTTATGGTAATATAAGGTTGAAACGATTGATATTCGAATTATGGAGCTTTGAAACTAAGCACTAAACACGAGAATTTTTTGTAACGTTTTACTACGTTACTACTAAACGTTTTTTAGTTTGTTTGTTTTCCTCACCGAAGCACGAGGGCTGAGTAACGGTTTAATAACCGGAGGATTGAGAGCTCCAATCCAATCAAAGATCATCGTGTACATGTGGGACCGGTGCTCGTCAAATCTGTCGTGCCCTCAAATGTCCTCACGTTGGCGTAGTGCGGAAGTTTGGAGAGTTGAGTGCCAGTTCAAGTGTGACCTCATCATCTGACCGTGGTTCATAATTACGTGGTTTTGTCCTATGATCTTTCCCTTCGGGTTTTATTCTGGACCCGTCGCCAATAGCCTGTTGTGTTGCTGTAGTGCTACATTAATTAAATAATTACCTACCATCACCGGGGCAAGTAATTATCTCTATGCTCACTGAAATTTGATACGCATTCATTTCATTATTTAGTATAAATATATAAATATTTATATTTAATAAATATATAAATATTTATATTTAATAAATATATAAATATTTATATTTAATAAATATATAAATATTTATATTTAATAAATATATAAATATTTATATTTAATAAATATATAAATATTTATATTTAATAAATATATAAATATTTATATTTAATAAATATATAAATATTTATATTTAATAAATATATAAATATTTATATTTAATAAATATATAAATATTTATATTTAACCCTCCTAGTGGTTTTGACGAGAAATCTCGTCATTGGAAGTAAACTGACCAGATCTTGATCTCGTGATCATAAAAAATTGGCAATATCAAGATGATTACATACCTCGTCATTAGCAAAATTAGTCAGATCTTGATATGATAATATTTAAAATATCAGACTTATGCATTATTCAATTACCCTTAGAAATGTTGTTGCTGTTTGAATTTCGAAAAAAAATAAGTTCAATTACTTGAGAATTTAATATGCTTAATACATATAATGCTGCCGACATCATTAAAAACGCGCAGCAAATGCTACAATCAGGATTTACTTTATAAGTTAATTCATCCACCATAAGTATCCAAAACGGCACAAAGATGAAGAATTCCATTTTTGAATCTATTTCGCATAAGGGGATCTTGTTATCGGGCCATTACATAATGCGATTTGAGTCAATTTATGCGTGGAAGAATTTCAATTATGTGATGGCATGTGGAATCGGATAGGATTGGAAGCAGAGGTCTCAATCGATTTCAGCCATCCTTAATACCCGGCCGTTTGTGATTTCAAGAACCGTACGAGAAGTTATAGGCCCTTGACCCAGAAGAAAGAGATGAGGTATGTTTCATCGAAGGAAGTATGAGCAGCTGGAAATACTAAGAGGATTGTTTCCGTTTCACTATTTTGATTGCGGGTTGATTACGTTTTCTATCTGACAGTGCAAAGATGGTTTTTGAAGCGTTGCCAGCGTTAACTTCGGTAAAAATTTTCACGCGAGGTATCTGGTTTTTGTAGGATATTTTCTCCAGTTTTATTTCAACTGACAGACCCCCTAGCATAGCATCTACGTTAAGGTTTCTTTGTTGAAAATATCTATTTACGGCAATATTGTTACTCATATTTCATACCTGTTTTACTTCTCATTTTCAAAAAGTTCAGGTCATAATCTTGTTAACATAATTATCTTCATAACATCTACTCCAGTTTCATGACATTTCCTTGTTAATGCTGTTTGCTCATATTTTCTTTTCTGTTCTGATTTTTGTATTACAGATTTCTCATTGTTTTCTATCATCAGACTGCTTAAGAACTTAATAGATTGAGTGGCTAGTTATTCCATCCAGTTTTAGAGAAATTATTCTCCATTGCTCAAATCAAGCATAGTTCAGGAATGTGGCGCAATTGACGTACGAATCCTGTAGCGGTTGATTTAAATTTCTGAAAATATTTTTAGTAATAATAACTTTTTGATGTTATTGTTGTTTTAAATGGTAACCCTTAAAATTTTTATTAAAATTGTAATGACGATTTTCCATTAATGACCATGTTGGTGTAATCAACATTCCTAAATTCCAGAAAAATAATTTTTTCTTCTGGTAAGTGAAAAAGTGGGCCTGAAAGAGTTTATCGTTAATTGACTGACTTTGTGTGTGTGTATATACTTCCTTGTTATTAAAAAGATGATTTTATCTTTCTAGTTCTAATTCTATCTTTCTGCGTTGCATCCATGAGAAAAAATACCAAAAGGGCAAACTAAAACAAAAATTTTGTAAAATAGTGTCCCCTGACAGACAATAACTTTTATACGTTTTGGAGAACTTCTATATTTCTCAGAATAGACAGTAGTATTTAAAACAAACTAAGTGATGAAATTTTTTGAGAACATTAAGAACCTTTCAGAAAGTAAAAAGTTAAATCAAAATAAATGAACAGATATGAAATAATGTTTTATTTATTAAAAAATTATTCTTGGTGCATTGTTAACTAATAAAACAAATGCATCCGACAACACGTTTTAATAAAAACGAAAGCTTATTTCCGTTAGGCATCCAGCATTTAAATCCAACCTGTTTTTTATTATCTTCGTCCGTGTGTATTAAACATTTTCTTCTGTAATTGGTTATGAAAAATGTAAAGCCCACCTACACTTAGAATTTATGATCTCACATTTGAATACACTGAAAGGATCTAAATTAGAAACGAGTGTATAAGATACTTGATTTTTATTATGCTTACCTCCCTTTTATTCGGACCGAAAAATGTTTACATTTTCATAAAAATAACTTCAGCGAGAGCGCTCTCTCACTTCTCCAGTATTCTCATAATGGCCGCCATTTTTTAGACTTTTTTCTTCCCATTCTCTGCGCGCAATAATTTGCTTTCATTTGTTCCTGACCGCAGGACATATTTTAACTGCTCCAGTCTTTATAACAGCGTAAACGACGCGGAGTTATATAGTTCCTGCTGGTAAAAACTCATTGTTTGTTCGAACCATAATTCGGAGAAATGATTTATGACTACTTTTTAAGAGCAAGAATAACAAATAAGGTTTAAAAAGAGCAGCAAAAAGAAGCTCAAAACTGACGCAGGCACATCAACCGGGAGGGCCTTTGAAAAAATAAAAATAAAAAGGCAGGCAGAGAAAATGTAAATTTTTCATTATGTTTCTTCCGCGCTCACATACATAAAGGGGGAATGCTCGCCCGAAACTTTCGTGCAAATAATCAATCTTAACTTTATTCAGAAGCTATGTGGGAAAATAATAAAACGTCACATGCTCGGCAGCCTTAAAAGGTTGGCCAAGATTAAAACACGTAACGCACAGAGGGGCGCGTGAAAGTTAAAATAAATTGAGAAAAATATTAACTGTAACTTTTTTTGTAAATTTTCGTTTACTTGCATCTCATTTTTATCATCTTTAACAAGCATTTTGTTACAAAGATGAACACGTCTCCTTTAAGTTAAGAGTTCCGTTTAGAAGAAAGTACTTCTTGAAGGCTTAATTTAGCTTATTTATTTTTATAGACCCTGCGAAGAAGCATTTACGATTCAAAAGAAAGCAATATATATATATATATATATATATATATAAATGCCATGAAACCCATCATGGGGTTAAACTATCTAATAAGTGGACACATTTTCCCACCAATACATTAAACTATTAAACCGACAAAAACCTTATTTCAAACTTAAGATATGTCTAATTTTAAAACAAGGAGATTATATTTATATATATAACTCTACTCAGAAATTTCATTCACTAAGAGAGTTAAAATAAATTCATCTTGAAATTTTCCTTCAATTTAATTTTTTCGTTAAACCCTAAATTAATCGTACAAAATTAAGAATTCTAATGTTTTCTGTTAAATACGGATTTTACTTTAAACAACTATTTTACATCGTTCTTAAAATACTTCGGTGCAAGCGTTTGACATTCATAACGTATTTTCTTAGTACTAACAACTTTAATGTCATAATTTCTAATCCATATTTTAACATCTCAAGGAGTAAAGCAACTGCAAATCTTTTAAAGTTTTAACTATTTTAATTACATGGATTCATATCCGAGTATTGCATGAATTTTTTTCTCCGCGGGTAGCAAAAAAACGATTGTAGAACAGCAAACCGTCCCCATGCAATCAAGCTTGCTTTCATGTCAAATAATATACGTGCGAAATATTAAAGATTTTGAATACATTCATAAAAAATATGTGGTCGGTTCACAGTTTAAGAGATCTTGAATGATTTGAGCATAATTGTATTTATAAAATAATTAAATGTTTTCACAAAATATTAAATCCTGTTTTATTTGTCCCTATGGACAATTTGTAGATACAACTTTTATTAGTCGAATTTAAAAGCACTTGAGGCCAACTCTCCGATAGTAAGTGAAGATATTACGTGTTTTTAGAATAAATGTGTAACGTTTAATTATGAAAACACTTTCCGAGAAAACGTAACCATGTTTACTTGTGCCTTAAACCAACAGTTCTAAACTGTGGTAGGAGATTCAGTCTTATAATAATAGATTTTTTAAAAATATATTTGTTCCCATTTCCTTCATAAGTGTTAAGAAACAGCTAAATCAAGCATATTGTGTTTGTAAATATTTAGCTAATCAGAGACTTTTAAAAAAAGATACAAAAATAAGATAACAAATTAATAAAAATTTAGTTCACTTTATAAGATACACAAAGCTTTAAAAGAGTGTTTAAATATTATCTTAAGATTCTTGATAAAAGTTTCTTAATGTGGGAATATCACAGAACGTGTATAAGAGCTTACTGTTATAGTTGAGAGTGTTTTATGATCAAAAGCAAAAATATTTTGTGAACATTTTATAGTTTTCGTAAAATGAAATATTTTATTATACCTTTTATATTAGTTCCAGGTGGATAAAAGTCCATTTCCTCTTAGTTTTTAAAACGCAGGCGAACAAATAAAACCACTTCTGATTCCTATGTTTGTAAATCACACTTGACAAACACTCTTTCACAAGTTTAGGGAAGTTTCCAAGTTTATTTACTTTTATAGAGTACTTGGATCGGTGTTTTTGCTTCTAAAAAGGACCTCCATGCACTCAACTTAAAGTGTTGCATAATCATTCTTTTTACCGATACCTCCATTTCGATCTAAGTTTAACGGCTCAATATGTCAATTGAAACCCGGCCATAAAAATATTTAGCCTTTAAGAGTTATAGAGCAGTTGAAAGTACTTTTGGAATATTTTATCGGGAGAAGGGAATGCTTTTTAAAAGCGTGGATAACTCTCATTTTACGTCTTTTTTAAAAGCATTTTATTTTTTTAATAAATAATGCTTTAAAGTTCTTATTAGTGAATAATATTAAATGGGCAAAGGGGAATAAATTTTCCCGTGCATTTTACCAATTTACCTTATTAAATAAATTCAGGAAGAGGCTGAAACAAGTTTCTTTTCAAAGTAGTTTCAATTTCTGCATATTTCCTAACTTATAGTTGGTATATTCTTAATGACCATTACTTTTAATATATTCCATAATAATGATACTTCGATAGTACGTATATTCCACTTTAGCATAAAAATAGGTTGATACTTCAGCCAGCAAAATGGGTTTGCATGAAAAACATCTCATAATATTGAAATTAAATAAAATCACAAGTTTACAGTATTGTTGTTTTCAGTTGTTTCTCAAATGGTAAACAGTATGAGTCTAAGAATGGTTGTTTCTGTTGATAACTTTATATTTCCTAGTTATTAAATGCTTACTTTAAATATACTAATAAGAGGGTATATATTCAATTCTTAGGAGGCACTATATTTTGAAAGTTGAGAACTCTATTCAAAATCCAATTCCTTTATATTTTTCGAGAAATAAACCCAAGAATGTTTAAAATAGAAAATTATCTCCATTCCCCTTATTAGGAAAATTTTCTCGAAAGTTATAAGAATGTAGTGACAAATTGATGGTCTAGAAACTGGGTTTTCTAACGAATATGCTTGTTATTTACGAGTATTTTGTAGTTTAAAACGTTATTTGATTGAAAGATGGACAGTTTGCTTTTTCAAAAAATAATTGAATGCACTATATATCAAAAATTATTTTTATGGTTTCATAATCTGTACCATATTTCTGAAAAATAAATATAAATTGCCCTGACTTTCGTCAAATAGGTTCGGCGTTATAAGATTCGATAAAAACTTTTACTTTTTTTAGTAAAATCCAGATTCAAAAGAGCTATATTCACATTTCAAAACTAGATCTCTTGTATAACTTGTTTTGATATTAAGGGAACAGTAGTCCTTCAAAACAAAATGTTGCTGTTATTATTCTATTGTTATGAAATTTTAACTGATTTCTAATAAAAAGTTTATAAAGCTCTGTCCAAAAATATTAAGTTATGCGGAAGTTATTACATGAAACGGTGGTAAAAATGTTAATAAATTACCAAAAATTTATAGTGTTCCATGCGATTTAATTTCCCATGTATTGTCAACAGTTCAATTCATAAAATAAGTTGTATACATATAAATCAAATTAAATCCCATTTGGTAAACACACACTCAAGGTTTAAAAAGAGATTGCACTGAAAGACCTAAAATTTTGCAAACAAAAGCATAGATTGAGCTACATTTTAAACTTCATTTTAAATTTCAAAATTTAGAAGCAAGATAAATTTCTTGTTTTAACTTAGATATATAGAACACATTGTTAGGATTATCCAAAGTATTTCAAGGAAATCAATTGAAACCTGACGCGCAGGAAACAATTTGAAGTCGGTAGAATATCAATCGAAGAAAACCGCGTATTTGCAATAGACTCACTATACTTATCTACAGTATGTTTTATGTTGCTGTATATGTAATTCCATCAAAAATTATTGTAATTAAAAATTATTTTTGCTTTCTAGAGTTTGATATGGATCAATGTTTAAATCTAAACTTCAAAATTCAATTTTGGGGATTTTGAAAGTCCAATGTGCCCTTAATAGTGAATCCAACACTTACTTCCAGCTGTTTTTTAAAATCCTCCCAAAGACCATAAAAAATACATTATTACTTTAACCTTTTAATAAAAAATATACAAGGAGCACTTTGTTTAAATAGAATGGTTGGGATGAGCTTCCCTTATTGAAATATCCTTAGAAGTTGTTTGAAAGTTGAACTCTTGGGATTTTATGTAAGTTTATCTCTCTCTACTACTTAATAAATAAAAACAAAATTTCCCATAAAATTAAACCTGATTTTTCTTATTTTTTTATATTTCGTTGAAAGACATTGCATTATCTCTTTACTTGAAATTATGTGAAGTCTCATCTATGTATAAATAAAGGTAGTACAATTTTCAATGACTATAATTAGCATTAACATTTCATTTTAATGAATTGAATTATTTTTAGCTATATTTATTATCGCCTTTTATCAAAAGTAAGATAAAAAATATCACAAATCTTTTTCATTGTTTTACGAGCTGTAATTTTTAAAACCACTAAATACAGATATATTAAAATCTATTTTTTGATAAGATAAAAGTGATGTCCTTAACAATATAAAATAATTATTGCAGTTGGAATTAGTAGCGTCACTTATGAAGAAATTGATTATCAGATTACTAACACAATAAATTTATAATTTACTTAGTTTATCTTCTACGTTAGTTAACCAGATAATTATTATTTTTGCCTTATTCAATCTAACAAGTGTATCGAAATTTGTTCCAAATTGAATCAACGTTCTTGTCCTACTTGTCAAAAAATAAATAATTAACAAAGAATTTTCATGTCAGAGAACACTGAACTAGAATATGTATAATATGGGATGTAAAATTATAAATTCATTCTGTTTTCGAAAACCGAATACAGCTATGAAAAACAAAAAAAAACCTAGAACAATTTTATCGAATTCCAAAACCACGATTCAAAACAAACAACTCGACTCACCTCGGCTCCTGCCGGTGGCACCCGTGTTATTCCTAGCAGCAGAAGAAACAGCTGCGTAAACTATGAGCAGCCCAATCGATGTGCAGCTGAAACACGCCAATGCCATGTTGACAGTCGCACACAATCGAAGGACACAAACTATCTAGGACAGAGCCAAAACAGATAGAACGATGGGTGGATCCGAACAATAGGAATTTTACTGCCGCATTGCGAAACAGCCATACACTCCCAAGACTTGAATGAGTTGTCTTTCTGAAGGATGAATAAAGAAAGAAAGCAAGATAAAAAAAAGGATGACAAAACGCGGGGCTCGTGAATTATTGGATATAATTGGAGTAAGTGGTGAGTGAGTCACGTGGTTTACTGCTAAAACGTGGTCTTCGATGTTGGAATAAGTGGGCGAAGAAGAGGAACGGTCCAATAGGAACGGTTGTTTCCGTTCTCGACGGTTCCCTGTGAGCTTTTGATAGCTGACAATTTCAAAGCTGTCTTCGAGTTCAGAGAATACATAATGACACCCCAGGTTGTTGCCCTTGAATTAACGTTGCGATTTATTTTAGAGCTCTCTCGTTTAATAATAGAATAATTGTGTTATATTTCGACCAATGCAAATTGGACACTATTGAATATGCTAAGTTCGGAGATTTCGAATTAATTCGAAGATTATTTTTTCTGTACTTACGTTCGGATGTTTTTTTAAACTATTTTAGATTCTCAGTGTGTACAAATATGGTCCTGCTAGTCACTAAGACTATATCTCTAAGTTTGTTGTTTAGAGCTAGCTGTAAAGTGCGTATATTAATCTGTTTCTGTTTTGATAGCTATATTACCTTGAAATATAGGCTGACATACAAACTAGACATTCAGGAAATACTGATTGTAAATGATTAGTTAAAATGCAATTTTAAATTTATATTTTTATTTTCTGAAGATAAATTTATTGATTGCTAAATATTTGTTCTTTATCGATTGAGAAATTTTATATTTTTTAAATATGACAATTATAATGTAAATGCACATACTCTAAACATTCTTAAAATGCGATATTTTAATGCATCTTCTTAAATTTGCTCTAAAAAGGAGAAATTGCCCTCTTCGGATGGGCTGTGATCGTCATTTGACCGGGATTCAAAATTACGAGGTGTTGTCCTCAGATCTTTCCCTTCGGTCTTGATTACGGACCATCGTCAGTAGCCCATTGTGTTGCTACAGTGCAACATAAATTCATCTACCTACTTAACGTATGGGTAGTGGTGTATCCAGGGATACTAGCAATCAAGCAAACTTTCAAATTGCATCCCTAGCCAAACATTTAACACCCATGTGTTAAACAACTTTACCAAAAAATCAACTCCAAATGTAAGTCACTGTTGTAAATCTTGAATATTAAATCATGGTATTACCTTATTTAATGATCAAGGCAAATTGCATTATTTCAAATTGATCTGTGGTGGGATCAAAGTCAGTTTCCTTTCTTTCTACACTCAGAAAAACAAGAGTAATATCTCTTGATGCATGGAAGTCCTCGGATATGAAAGTTCTGTTTGAATTTGCAGAACTTCGAATGGTAAAGTTTACAAATATTTTGAAAGATACTATCATCTCCATACGAACAATAAATTCAATAAATTTTTCCTGTTTTGATACCTTCCTGCTGGTCTGCACAAATATCACGACTGAAGTGTGCAGTTTTCATCCTTAGCTGGCAATATCCAAGTCGATTCCCCAGCCGACGAGCTCTATACTTCTGAGATCTTACAACGACTCCCACCTACATGTCCGTCTAGTTACTTTGAAGGTTTATGCAGCAGCTACGTTGACATGACAGCATTATTTAACCCTCCAAGTGGCACTCCCGTGTACAGTGCGGAAGGGTTTCTGTGCGGCGGGTGACAAACCGAAATATTTCGAGGAACATATGTCCTAATATTTCGGGTCTGCTACTTCCAGTGCGGGAATATTTCCGGGTTGCATTCTAACTGGACTTTCCGAGCTTTGTTCCACCCGAGTACAGTTTGGAGGGGTTTATGTGTGGTTGGATGGCAGACTCAAAATATTCGAGGAGCCTATGATCGAATATTTCGGGTCTGCCGCTTGGCGTGGGGAATATTTCCGGGTTCTTCTTCTGCTTAATTGTGGGCGCAGCCCCACCGAACCAGCCAGCTGAGGCTATCTCGGATATGGGGATGACCCTAAGAGGGTTTCGGCAGTGATCTTCGATTTGTTGAGTCAAAATTCGCTCTTCGCAGCGATCACTGCTGAAACGAAGGGCATTGCTAATCTCAACCATGGGCTGGCTAGAGGTTTAAGAATTGAATACACCCCTGTATTCCGTCCGGGGATAGATAGGGCTTTATCCTTATTTGTTCCATCCCACCTTTATAGTCTGGTGTGGCTTACAGTTTGCAAGACTGTTTGGGAGTTTCTACGCAGGGACCTACGTCTTATTCCGGTGACCATCGAGTTTTTTTTATCTACGCGAGCATTCACGCCTCGCCAGAGTTGTAATGCCTTAACCGTTCTCTTTACCTTTGGGGGAGGGCTGGGAGTTGTCGTCCACACAAATTTACCCAAACGGCTCAAAACGTGGAGACACTTCGGGTGATACTTAATGTCACTGGGCCTGACTCTAACGAATTCCGGGTTGGAGATAATAAATGGGCATTCCAAAAGCAAGTCCGAGATTTTATGTCAAGGCTCTACAAGCGTTATTCGAACTGAAGTTTCAGAGCTGTGTTCCCCTCCAAGCGGCACTTCGCTGCCCCACCTGCAGTTCGGAAGAGTTTATGTGGGGCGGATGACTGTCCTGAAATATTTCGAGAAGTGAGCTGTCTGGGGGTCTGGCGAGATGTCCGAATATTTCGTGTCTTGCCGTGTGGGAATTTTTCCGAGCTATATTAGAACTCAATTTTCCAAGCTTTGTTTGGGTGAGCCACTAAGAGGGTTATAAAAATACAAATCCTGCTAAAGTTTCATTCCATTTGCTGATCAAATTACGAGTAGGCAGTCGAAATAATGCCTTGTTTTCTATGATGTGGATTTACTTACACCTATTTGAGACGTGAGATCAGCTATCTGTAGCCTTTGAGAACTGAAAGAAATGACCGTAGATGACTACAAGGACTGCCCTAAATTTTCTAACCATAGAATGGCAAAAACTGCTGATAGTGTTTTTAAGCCATATTTTTTTCACAGAACTCTATTGGGTTGCTCTTCAATTGAAGGCCAAAAGGCTGGAGACGGGCGTATGATGAAAGAAGTTTTGGTCTGCCTAGGACTTTGTAATCTGACACTTTAATTTCCTTTTTCTAAAAATGCGAAAGCATGGGAGCCGAGTCCTAGTAGCTTGAACCCATTGGGGCCCAATATTTGCATGATTAGTGTGAGATCATCACCTGTAACTGTAACCTAGAAGTTGGAGGTTGCAGGGTGATATGGGGAGGAACGAAGGACTTCCTGCATGTGTGCACAGTGCGTGGACGCGCGGTACCCTGTTCTTTCATTGTTTACCCTGTTCTTTCCTTGTTCATTTATTGTTGCATTGTCCTGTTGAAATAATTAAAAATCGCAAAGCAGGAAATGTATAGGTTCATTTGGAAAAGAGAAACACAGCAAAAGCATTACATAAAAAGTAATTGAATTATAAATAAATACTCAACTTTATATGGAAAATAATAATTATCACTTGAAGTTTTATGATTTGTCACAAATGGCTTCTTTAAAATTCTAGTCATTACGAAAAATGTAAAGTAAAATATATACATTTTAATGAAAAATGGAGTGTTATAGAGGTCTAATGGCATTTTTTAACCTGAAACTCCTTTTGTCAATTATTCATCGTTTGCCCAGTTCCTCACATTTCAATATTGTCCAGTTATGCTGATATCCTGTTGTCCTCGTTGTTGCAAATACATGTCTGTTGTGTGTGTGTGTCTACAGAAACTCGCCTTTGAAGTTTTACCACTATTTACACTGAAACCATTTTAAATCCAGCAGATTTTGGATACTCAAATATTAAAGATAAATACTGCAAATATAATGTTTATATTTGCAATATTTATCTTTGATATTTGATTACAAATAATGTTTATATTGGCAGTAATCAGTAGTTACAATAAATTGCTCCGGAAATATACTCATTTATTCATGAAGCAACCGGAATGTTATTCTGCCTCTCAATAATTCCCCAACTGTGTGAGAGTAAAAATATTTCTTGGTTCGACTTTCACGGAAACTGCTGACCCTTCTCAGAGGCTCTAGCGACTTCCTTGTCTTTTCCTTACCTCAAATGCCGCACTACGTACTGTTAGATCGATTTGAACTTACCTCCCCTCAATGAATCCTACTCCGGAAAGACCTGACACTTAAAATACTGCCATTGTACTCATTCGAGAACAACTAAATTCATCTCGCTTGCTTTCCTTCCTACCCCCTTTAATTCTCGGCAATTAAGAATTCTCCAGCTTTTGCAGCAATTCCAAAAATAAATTAGCAGCGGGCTCACTCTGCTGAAATGGATGAAGAAAACCGGAGAACAATACAACACGAAAAGGGAGAAAAAGACACTGGCAAAAAAGGAGAAAAGAGGGAGTGAAGTAATGAATTTTCCGGAGAATTCTTAATTTAATTTATCCAGAAAATAGCTTTAGTTCTCGTTTATTGAAGCGGCAGCTAAAGTATGCGACTAACGTTGGCGTTCAAATGAGGTTCAAGCAAGCGGACCAGCTTCATTTTTTGACCTTATTGGGGACACAAAATAAATCTCCCGGAAGCATATGCATAACTAAACCTTTTTTATATGCACAACATTTTACTCAGGAGAAGTTGGGTTGATTGATAAGACTGTATCTCCTGCATGAGATATTGAATAAACGGGCTTTAAATTTGAAACCTCTTGCTACACTGTACTGGTAGACAATGGTTTTCTGCTTTACCAAACGCTTAGGCTTGTTTATTTTGCTACTTGAGCAACATCTAATATCTCTTTTGGTGTTTATTAAACCTGACACAAGTTGGGGGTTTCATACAAACCGTACTAAATTTTATAACAAGCTGGCCAATATTTTGTAGCATGTCGTAGCTTAATATAATAACCTGTTTTACGCCAAATTTATATTTTACTACTATTAAGACGGAAAAACATATTTTTTCGAAAATGTATACCAAAATTTATCGATAAATCAATGTGCAAAAGGGAAATGCATTACAATTCATATATAAGAAAAGAAGAAATTAAAGTATCGCCTTAAGGTTAATGATGTTTCAATTTGTTGCCCAGCTCATTGAGCCAAAAAACTACATTCGTTCTGTAATAACGTTTATTCAATTCTCAAAGTTTGTTTTCATTTCACTGTTCTAATTTGAAAAGCCTACTGGTGACTTTTGGAACTAAATTTTTGAGTTGTCCGCAATCAATCCCGACGGGAAAGATGTGAATAATATTTGGAAAAATTTAGAATTTTTTTTTAAATTTACATTTGGAAACATTCATTTTCATTATCCTTGATAACTATATTCTAGTTATATAGGAGACATATTTTTCTCAATAATAAAATGAAAGTATAATTCTAAGCTGATTCAAATATGAGCTATATTTTTAAACCAGAAAATAAAGGAGTAAACCTTTTAATGAATTGTCATGCATGGAAAGTAATTTTGACTGTCAAATTTTTAAGAATATATTTGTACTTTCGTAGAAAAAGGGCCGATGTCCATTTTGCAAGTTTTTGATTACACCTGATTTAGTAATTTTTGTTTATTTTAATTTTTAATATGGTTTACAAAAAACTTTTCAATGTTTTGATTATTTCATAATGTATTTATAGGAGAATATTAGAACTTTTGCTATGTAACTTTCATTACCTTGAAGCTATTTGTATGTAACTCAAAATCCTCGAATTTGAACATTGCTGCTTTTACTCCCAAGTTGCAGATATATTATCGCTTAAAATTCATAATAGTTATTTGTGTGGCGTAAAGAAGTCATGATTTGCTTATGAGATTTTTTCGTAAGAATATTTTTTAAACTTAAATAAATATATATTACCAGATGTTTAATTATGAATAATTAATTAGTTAGGAACTAAAATGCAACTTGCAATTTCCTAAATTTGATAACAAGTTATTGAAAAATATGCCTAGTGACTATACTAAATTTATTATTTTCAAAATAATCAATGAAAATCTTACATATGCAATTCAATTTGTATGAATATGAGCATGGTGTGGCATCTTATTTAGTTCAGAAATCAATGGGAAGTGTATCCACTCCTAAGGAGACAATGGAAGTAGAATTCATCAAATATTTTTCATGATAAACATTTTTCTCAATCAAAATGGTTAAAGGTATCAAAAAAGGCAGTTCTCTAGATTTACGCGTAAACCTCTCATTCATAGCAGAAAAATAAAAAGCGCATGAATTCGTAGTGAAACGCCATTTCCATATATTTCACATTCAGCTTGATGTAGTCAGGTATTCATGTAAAAGAGAAACACAATAAACAATAAATAGACGGCTTTTCAATATTAATAGCACAATGTGATAATGGAATTGTATACATTCGGTCTGAGTAAATTTATTTGAAGTTGTGTATTGTATTCTAAAAGCCAGCGGTTCGGTGAAATTGTTTGTTTGACTGCAAATATGAATTTTACTCTTGAATGTATTTGGATTATGAAATGCTGCTAGTATTTTAACTTGACAACGGTATTATATTTAGGTAGAGGCAAACAAAACAAAATATAATGTAAGGATCCTTATCATTTGTTAGCTATGTTTGAGTTTTTCCTTTGGGATTTATATCTCACATGAGAAAACTAGATAGAAATTAACTGTATAACTTTTAATTAAAAACCAATCAGAAGGAGCAATCAGTTCATTTGCATATATTTTGTTCTTCTAAATTGTATGCATGAAGGAATAAATTAAAAATAAACTGAGACTAATCGGAAGCGGTCTTGGTTTGAAGGCTAATTCTCATATTTTTTGTTAAACGACACAAAGGACTTGATACAAAGCACAAACATTAAATGAAATATTGGATGGATTTAGTAGGTGTAATTTTCCGTTATTATTATGCTTCAAAGTGAACGAACAAGTGTGTGAATCTTTATATCGTATTACATCATCCATTTCTAATGCAGCGGAGGTTGTACTTAAAACAAAAAAATGTTTTAAAAATAACAGCACATTTTTATTAAAATAACAAAAGTATTATATTACAAACTCGTTTTTTATTCAAATAAAAAATATTAAAATAACAATTTTTATTAAAGTAAAATCAATTTATTTAATAAAATAAAAACAAATTTTGTATCAAGACAAAACAATTTTCTATTTCAATTATGAAATCAAATAAAATATATTAAAGAAGATTATATTATTTCCACAAGGCTTGTTTCCTTTAAATTAATTTCAGTCAAAACAAAATGACAGAGTAAAAAATGCGTTACATTACGCGCTAATCATTTATTCCTAAAATATTTCAAAGAATAATATTCATTAAAAGATGTACGGTAATACTCAATTTCACCTTTGCTTTTATCTTTGACAATTTTTTTGTATTTTTAAATATAAGGAAATAGCTGTTGTTCTGGTTGGGGGCGTCCACAAAAATACGTACGCTTAAGATAAGAGCTGTACATAACAGGTTTATTAATCACGCAGACGCGATAGTGCCCTCCGGCTGAATTTACACTGTCCGCAAAACAGATAAGGCCCCACGAGTGGTTTTTGCTATTTAAGAGATATCAAATAACATTATTTTTGCGGATTAAATTAAAATGTTTCGGATAATTGTTTCTTCCAGAGTTAAATTTTTAAAAAATAACCGTCATTTCTTAAGCTGAATATATTAGGAAGTGTTCATTACGTAATATATTCAGCTGAAGTCCTGCTGAATATATTATGTAATGCACTTCGTATGTTATTTATTTATTTATTTATTTATTTCAATTAACGTCACACTGGAGCAACACAACGGGCTAACACTTCGTATGAAGAAGCTGACTTTACCATGAGTACAAATGAAGCTCATACTGATGTCTACATCCAAGCAAGCTTCATTCAAGCATGGATACTGTCGGGATAGGTAGTGTGGAGATCCGAGCTGATCGCCTGAACTTACACCTTGGACCGAACGCTAGGGTGTTACGAAGTGATACGGAGATTAGGACTAACACAATTTATTTCTCTACCTCAAAACTATGTACAGCAACCGTTATCTCAAATTGATGGAACAGCCTACACGCTGCCACTTGCATTAATTCTCTAAAAAACTGCGCTCGCTCCACCTGCGCGTGGAAGCCTTCAGTTACTAGTTCAATTCTAACTCACTCTCGCTGAGTCAGGAAAATAGTTTCTACCAGTCACCGGATTTCAGCGGACATCTGCACGTGTGGTTAAGTCGATCATCAGCCGTTTGCACATCCTCACACGCCGCCGCCAAGAGGAAAACAGATTTTTTTTTCCCAAAAAAAATATGTTTTACTAATAATATAGTCCGAACATTTGTGGCAACCGGTCATATCAGGAGTGGTTACCCTCTCAACCCAAGAGAAATCAAGGGATCCAAAAAAAATTATGCATAAGAACATTTATACTTTGCAACCACTTTTCAAGCTAATATTAGATCTTAACATCCAAATGCTATATCTATTTACACCACAAACAATCAAATATTGATACTCCCGAACTCCAATACCTTTTCATTCTAAATTGATCCAATCTACAAAACCTAACCTAAAATATTGCAAAAATAACATTCGACTAACACCATACATATAAAATTAACCATTATGTACACTATATTTAATATACATCTTAACTCTCCATATTTAGTTATAAAAAAAATAACAATCTCATCCAAATATGCTACCAAGCCTTTATTGATCGACCTCTCTTTCCAAGCGGGAGAGAGCATCAGCTCCCTGATGATAAATCCCAGGGCGATGGGTCAACTTGTAATTCCACCTTTGAACGGTATGCTATTGGTATGCAATAACTATGTGGTTTTCTCCGGATGGAGTCAGGCAGCAATTCAATCTTGTGCTGACTTACTCCCACGGGTTGTATTGGTCGGCAAAAAAGTGTTTCGAACTTACACAAGAGTCTTTTCAATTCTTCCTCCTGTTTAGGATTTAAGTACGGTGTCGTGATCATTTTCACTTCTTGGGTGAACTCGTCTCTTGCTTCGACAATTGGAGCGTTTTCTATGTTACCAAATTCTTCCTCACCTTCAAAAATGACATTTACCGCGTTGGAACCGACCACAAATTCCCTTCTCTTGTTCTGGTGAACGTGCCTCATCCTATTGTCTGGCATCTTTATAATGATAGAATGTTCATTCTTTTTCTCTTCAATGATTCCGGGACCTTGCCATCTGGCCAATAATTTGTTTGTAGAATCTGGCAAGAGCACGATGACTTTATCTCCCGGCTTGAAAGTATTTCTTGTAGACCTTAAATTATAATAATGGGCCATTTTCCCTTGTTGTATATTAGATGTTATCTTGGCTTTCTCTGCGGCCTCCTCCAGTCGGGTTTTCAACTTCTCCAGATAGACATGTATTGGGGTTGTATCCAGCTGCAAACCCTCGTGTCTTCCCGTCCAGGTATTCTTTAGAATCGACAAAGGACCTTCTGGCTTCCGACCAAAGAGCAATTGAAAAGGTGCTACACCCATTGTACTGTTCGGGACCTCTCTGTATGCCCATAAAATGAACGGTATTTTGGTGTGCCAGGTCCGTGGTTCTTCCTTAATGGTGTGATGTAACATACTCTTTAAAGTTTGGTTAAATCTTTCCACTAACCCGTTTGATTGTGGATATAATGGTGTGGAGAACCGTGGAGTTGAACCCATTCTTTTTTCAAATTCCTGAGTCAATTCAGCGTTGAAATTTGTACCATTGTCCGAGGCAATTACGTTTGGCACTCCAGTCCTCATAAAAATAGATAATAAAGCTTCACACGTTGCTTTGGCTGTAAGACTCGTCAAAGGGATCGCCTCAACCCACCTTGTATGTTGGTCTACCATACACAAGATAAATTTGTGTCCTTTAGAACTTGGAGGATCTATCGGTCCTATGATGTCCACATTGACCACTTGGAAGGGCAATTCTGGCCGCGCAACGGGAGTTATTGGGGCCCTATCTTTGTGTTTGACCCTTCTCGTCAACTGACAACCTTCACATGCTAAACAAAACTGTCTCACGTCTCTTGATAGCCCGTTCCAATAGAACGAATATCTAATTCTTTCTATTGTCTTCCTCGCTCCCATGTGTCCCCCAAACACTGAGCAGTGGGCTAATCTAAGAACCTCTTTTCTTCTACGTTTAGGAAGAACCAATTGACATACATTCTCTCCAAGAATCTTGTCTTTATGAAAGACCAAACCATCGATAAAGAAAAATCCTCCACTACCTTGCTTAGCCTGTTTTCTGGTCTCTTCCAGCTCTCTACACTCCTCTTGCTCTTTACGGAAGCTTTCCGTCTTCGATATCCCTTCTTCCTGGTCTCCGTCGGTGCTTTCTACCACTAACACTTCTGTGTCCTTATTCACTTCAACGGAATTCCCTTCTGTGTTCCCCTCTTTTGTAGGTGGTTCCAAGATGTTTCCACTACCAATATCGGTGGAAATTAATTCCTGCTTTCCTCTAAGCATGTCTCGGATATCTGGTGGCAACAGCACATCTTCCACCAATGAGGGAGCAACTGCGCAGAGGACTTCTTGGTGAAGCACATCACCCCTACCTCCTATGATCAGTCCTATGGGAACGTTCATTAACGGGCATTTCTCCGCTGGACCGAAGATTCCTTTAATAAAGATGGACGATTTCTCTTCCAGCGACAGATTTTGTACAATATCTTTCCGTATGACGGTAATTTCAGTCCCAGAATCAATTAGGGCTTTTGCCTCCCTCCCGTCAACACTAATTAAGATTCTTTCCAAGGGGCAAAGATTGTCTCGCCAGGATCTTTCCTTAAAGGATACAACTTTAGCTACCACCGCCGTTCCGCCAGTATTCAGTGTCCTTTTCTCATCCCCCACACCGCTTTCTTCAGTTATGATCCTATTCACGTTCGCTTTCCTTCTATTATCGTGATCTGATCTTCCTTTATCCGACTTTGGACAGAACCTCTTCATGTGTCCCTCCATTCCGCATGAGAAACAAACAAGCCTGGAATTATGTTTCGCCGGTTCTGGTTGAGTTCTGTGATAGGTTCGTTTGGTGTCCTGCTGAGATATGTGGTATCCACCGTAACCTCTTGCATCATACTGGGTCTTGTATCCCGAATTTGTCTTCATGGTGGTACTTGGCTGTCTCTTGTATGTTCTACGAACACATTCGTATTCGTCTATCTTTTCAGCCAGCAATGAAGGTTTTGATATTTTCCCCCATTCATCGATAAAATGGTCCATGGCTTCCTGTGGCACTCTTTTCTTGACTTGATCGGCTATCATCAATTCCTTCAGACTCTCAAAATCGGAGATACCAAGTCCTTCGATCCATCCTTGAAAATAATTGGTTACTACATGAGTAAAATCTTGCCAAGTTTTATCAGGACTTTTTTGATGTTGAATGAACTTCTGGCGAAATCCCTCTGGATTCATCTTAAACTTCTTTAACAAGAGGTCTTTAATGTGTTCATAATCTTCTAATCCCTCTTCCGAAACCCTCGCAATCAATTCTATTATCTCCAAAGGCATTAGGGTCAAAAGACATGATACCCAATTTCTTTCATCAATTTTCCTCCGCCTAGCTTGACTTTCGAACAGGGAGAGGTATAAAAGGATATCATCCTCTTTCATTTGGAATTTGGGCATGTATTTCGTCATGTCGACATGTATATCGGTAGGACTACTTCTTCCTTCTATGGAATCATTGCTTATCCTTATTCCTGCTTCTATCCTTAACTTTTCTAGCTCAAATTCTCTTTGTTGTTTCTTTCTCTCCTTTTCCTCTTCTCTCTCCTTCTCTTCTCTCTCCTTCTTCTCTTCTCTCTCCTTCTCTTCTCTCTCCTTCTTCTCTTCTCTCTCCTTCTTCTCTTCTCTCTCCTTCTCTTCTCTCTCCTTCTTCTCTTCCCTCTCCTTCTTCTCTTCCATCTCCTTTCGTGAACTCACTATCGTTTCAAGCATCTCCATCACGAATTCGACTTCGTATGACTTACTTCCTGTTATGAGATCTTTCAGTCCTATAACTTTAATATTTGGATCAGGAGTTTCCCCTAACTCCAATGCTAAAGTAAATAGATCGCATTTCTTATATTTTCCCAAAAAAGCCATATTCACCAATATATTTTCCTTTCTAACTGGTATTAACTAAAAGACCATTAAAATAAAAACCCTTTTCAGCTACTGATTGACTACCCCTAGCATATATCACAATTGTTTAAAGAGAAAAATAATGGTTCACCCTAAACTGATAACGATGACATGTGAACAATAACACTGATGTGTCACATGAGTTAACGCTCAATTCGTAACTCTGAAATTCCAGCACTGTCGTGCTTTAAAAATACCTTCTGCCACTCCTGGTGTATCACAATTCTTCAAGAGAAACTATAATCAGCACTTTTGGCTAAGAACACTGACGTGTCACCTGCGCTGTCGCGCAATTCTAAAATTTGAAATACGGATGTATTTCCCGCACTGCCGTGCTTCAACTACACCTCATCATTTAACAAACAAATATGCTTCACCTAACATTTATTTAGCAATGGATCCCTGATTATTTCTCTTAAAAGAAAGGGTAAACAACACTCACCCGGTTCGTCTGCTTCACCAGGATTTCGCGTAGCCTCGCCGTCCGTTTCCTCAGTATTTCTCGTCTCTGGTCCAATCTTTACTGTTCCCGGTTCGTCTGCTTCAACAGGGTTCCTCGGAATTTCTCGTCTCTGGCCAATCTTTACTGCTCCGGGTACATCATTTTTACCGCTGCCACCATCTTATTGTCGGGATAGGTAGCGTGGAGATCCGAGCTGATCGCCTGAACTTACACCTTGGACCGAACGCTAGGGTGTTACGAAGTGATACGGAGATTAGGACTAACACAATTTATTTCTCTACCTCAAAACTATGTACAGCAACCGTTATCTCAAATTGATGGAACAGCCTACACGCTGCCACTTGCATTAATTCTCTAAAAAACTGCGCTCGCTCCACCTGCGCGTGGAAGCCTTCAGTTACTAGTTCAAAACTGCGCTCGCTCCACCTGCGCGTGGAAGCCTTCAATTACTAGTTCAATTCTAACTCACTCTCGCTGAGTCAGGAAAATAGTTTCTACCAGTCACCGGATTTCAGCGGACATCTGCACGTGTGGTTAAGTCGATCATCAGCCGTTTGCACATCCTCACAGATACATTTCGGATGGATTTTTAAATTTAAGGAAATAGCTGTTGTTTTGGTTGGGGGATCCACAAAAATACGTACACTTAAGATAAGAGCTGTACATAACAGGTTTATTAGTCACGCAGACCCGATAGTGCCCTCCGGGTGAATTTACACGGTCCGCAAAACAGATAAGGCCCCACGAGTGTTTTTTGCTATTTAAGAGAAATCAAATAAAATTATTCTTGCAGATTTAATTAAATTGTTTCGGATAATTGTTCCTTCCAGTATAAAATTAAAAAAAATTACCGTCATTTTTTAAGCTGAATATATTATGAAGTGTTCACTACGTAATATACTCAGCTGAAGTCCTGCTGGTGCAAGGGCCATATTTGGCCAAGCTGTGCCAAACGCAAGATATACAAAGTCAAGTAATGGACACACACACACAAGGAAAGGTCACTAACCCAAAAGAGAGAAATATATCCACAGTAAGTTACAGGAATCGAACATGCTCGTTCTACAACTCGCAGGTTGCTAGATCAGTGGACAAACCCACTGATCCATGGTTGCTCCTCGGTACATCTCGGAAAACCTCGAAGAAATCCAAGCAACTTAACAGATTTTTCAGAACATGCCGTCACAGAGGTTTAACCCTCCAAATGGCTTCGACGAGTTATTTCGTCCATTAAAATCTGACAAATTTTGCTAATAGGGAGATATCTTGTCAGCAGGATATTGCAAAAATTTCGTTTATCACAAGATCATATAATGATTATATAATGATAAGATATCTCGTCCATCAAGGTCTGATCAGCTTGGCTAATGACGAGATACCTCGTCAAGACAATCACAGGGAGGGCTAACGAGTTCAAACCAATTTCATTTTTGAGGTTCCAAGTAAATTAAAAAGTGAAGAAAAATTAAGAGTTAATGCTAAATATTCAAATCTGAAGCTCTGCTTAGATGTGAGATCCAGGCGTCTCTCATAGGCTTTGTATATTGCCAATGGCGAGGATGGAAACAAGATTTGTTGACAACCCCTTAGAAATATCTACACCATACTAAATAATCGAATACCCACCCGGAAAAGAAATACCAACATTACCTACTCTAATCTGTTTTCTATATATTCTCCCTCAAATCCATTCTTCTTCATTTAATATTTGCATACCTAAAAAAGGTAACCAGGTCAAAAAGAGACGGATTCCCAGTAAACAAATCACGTCCCAGGCTAAGAAATCCCATTGTGTTTCTTCTATTTGATATCAAACACAACCGAAAGTGCAGGCATTTCGACAAGCCATCCATTTCATCACAAAAGCCTGAAACCCCATCCCCTTCGACAAGAAGGCACAGGAAGAGCCGCTGACACACTTCCGCAAGGGGGCATCCCGGCTTTTGACCCTCCTCGCCATTTGTTTTCATTGCATTATCGCGGGGATTTCAAAACTTATGGTATTCCGAAACCTCGCAACCCATTAAAGGCGTCCTTAAGGTTATGGATTCCTCGACGGGGAATGTTTTCTGTTGGTGCGAAAGTGAGATATTACATATCTGTGTTCATAAGGCGTAAAATGAAGTTCGGAATTCAGGAGGGTGCGATGTATCACGGCGGAGGAGTGCGAAAAGCGCTTTTGGAATTGTCAATGGGAATAGATGAAGGGGAAGATCGTGTTTATTTATCTGCTATTTTTGAGTATAAGGAGAGAGTGAATAGTGGGGGTGTCGCCTCCTTCAGGTGACAAATGCTTGTAATGGGGAAGGAGATAAAATGCCATTTATCAATTTTACTGCGTCGTCATCCTTTAAAAGTTCTAGAAATATATACTTTTTAGCGAAGAGTATTGCAGGACGAATATAGCTTGTTAAATATACTACTGGCCATCGAAAATGCAACATCACGACGGAAGCATCCAATTGCCTTGAAGTATCCACCATGCTTAGATCATACAAGGATATTCAAATGATTAGAACTGTAGCGTAAATAAAAATCATGTGCGCCAGTTACACCCCGTATAAATAGTTTAAAAAGGGAGAACAAAGAGCCGGTATTAAGCATTGGAATTGTGTTTTCTCGCTGTTCCTGTGTATAGGAAGCTAAGTTATGCCTCGTCGAAAATGTCTCGTCAAACGAGCACAAAATAATATTTAAATGCAGTCGTAGAAAAAAAAACGAATCACCCCCTTTGTTTCAAGCACTATTCATAGTAGAACAAATTACAAGATATTATTCAATAGGAAACAACGTCCTTTACAAATTCAAATCCAAAAATCATTGCATAAGGGGCCGTCTTCATATCAAATCTTGCATAAAAATTCCAATGGCAGCACCATATTGATGCTTTAATCAGATTCTACATCATCAAATTGTCTAAATATTTAATTTCATGAATTTACTATCGTTATATTCGTAGATATTCAGTGTTAAAGCCGTTGCCCATTGTAGGGATCATCTCCACATTGAAATTCGATAATTTCAATGCGGAGATCGAATTTATTTGTAGTTAATAAGGAACTCTTCATTTTTTGCTTGACTAAAAGAAGATTACAAACAACTTTAACACTCCTACTAGTTATCTCGACGAGTTATCTCGCCAATAACAAAATTGACCAGATCTTGATGTAAGAGAAATTTGGAAAGAATAATAATCTATATTTACTGTTTAATTTACAGTCAACTTCAATTTTTAACCTTAATGATAACTGTTAAACTTATTCACTAGGTATTATTTTAATAACTATTAAATAAGCTTTTCATAATAACAGTTAGTAATAACTGTTATCGCAAATTAGCAATAGCCGTTAATCTGCTATCGTAAAAACAGTTTTGTCCATCTCTACAATTAGATTGAACATTGTTCAGCTGTATCACACATGACAGGTAGAAGGCAATGTCCGTTAGATTACATAAAGGACATATCGAAACATTTTTCAAAAATATACACATTCCTTAGGTTTGTCATAGTTGCTTTGAACTTTTGAATATCCCTAAAGCCACCGTAGTGACGAAAATTTAAGTGCAAAGCAAAAACAATGCGTAGGAAAAAGCTGAATTTTTTATGGTAGTATTAAAAGTCTTTCTGGATCGGTTTCTGTCAAAATACATCAAGGTTCCTATTCGTATTTTTTTCGAATATTAATTTAATAATTGTTAACTAAAACTTATTATTGTAAACTAAAACTTATTTTTTTCAAAACTAAAGCAGTATGTCTATTTTGTTTGGGTACCTTAATAACAACATGCTGTAGAATATATCAGAGCTATAGCAATATTATTTAGGGAGATATCCATAAAAGTTTGTGAAACTGATTTAACGTAGGAGGTCCAAACTTTATATTCTCATAATTCCGAAACGGGTAGATCGAATGATATGAAACTTGGTGTCTGAAGTTAAATTATGATATCGAATGAATATATGAATTATCGAAATTTTGTGTCCAAATAAGGGATCGCTATTCGAAATTATGAAGGCAGTGCTGAATTTAATATGAAAACACCCCCTTATGCAATTGTGCATAAGGAGGTGTTACCATGAATTGAATGCATATGAATTTATAGACATTATTCCCTGTTGAATGTCATCTTTGAATTTGCTCTAATGTTAAAATTGTATGAATGAAAAGAAGTGGTTCGGGTTTTTTCAGCGACTGTACATGAAACCTTAGCTTTTCAAATTCTGCAGTCACTAAGCATAACGTTTTTTGCTTGTCATCGTCGGTCTTAGGGAGTTCAGAGAATCATCCCGTTTGGGCTTAGTATTGCCGAATTTAGAGAATTGCCATTATTTGGGATTGTTCTTTCGGTATGGTTTCATGTTTTCTCGGTATTTTGCAGGGAAACAATTAAGCATATTTAGTATACTTTGAATTGCCGATATAGGAATGCTGATCTGTAGCCACGCTAAATAAGGGATTTATTTCTGAAATCCCGATCTTTTCATGTATGTGGTAGTTTGGAATCCACTTTAAGAGTAGGACCCACTCAAATAATCCTTTAGCCAAAAGTGACCGTGTATGACTAACAACCCAACTAATGATTTCGGGCTGTATAAGTACGATTGTCTGAATAGCTTTACATTCTTTTCTAATGAATTTGAAAGAAAATTCTTGGTATCGTAACTTTTAGTATTCTTCAAACTGATTAACCCCCTTGGTGGTTGCTTTGACGAAGTATCTTGTTATTAGCAAAACCATTAGTAGATATTAATGGACGAGATTAGAAAAAATTATCTGATCTTGATAGACAAGATATATCGTTATTAGCACAATTGGTAATATTTTGATTGACGAGACATCTCGAAACCACTTGGAGTGTTAAAATATCGAATTACAACTGTGTGCCAACTGAGACAACCAGCTTTGGGATAGTTACTACCCACTCAATAAAATCTAAGTCAGTGCTGGTCAAATAGCATTTTAAAAGGTTTAAATATTTTGCTTGATTTTATTTTACAGATTAATTTAATTACTTATTATCAGAAAACAATAGGTTTGATGAATTGACCATCCAGAATCATTTACAGATTTGCGGAAAAAACTATAGAAGAAAATTTAAACATACTTCAAATATCGACTGTCTGGGACATAATCTATTTTGACTAAAAACCATTCGTTTTTCTCTAACACCATGTTTAATCTTGTTTGCTATTTTTAGTTTTAACAAAAAGTATCCAAGTGCTCAGATAAACATTTTTTTTTAAATAGATTTCTCTTAGTAAAAACACTCTACAAAGTCACGTGTTGCGATGTTTCCGCTCAATCATAATCCAATTGCGAATTGGAAAAGGTTTATAGCTTCTTTTTCGGATTTCTTACTAAAAAAACCCTTTAAACTTATTTTCTTGAATTTAAAATGCAGATGGGTTTTGGTTACAATGATTAAAACTATTTCGTTTGAGGAGGAAAATAGTGAAATTACGGAAAGCATCAATACATTCTTTCAATTATACACATGCTCGCTGAGTATTTAAACTCCAGACTGCATCGTAGCGAAATATAAACTGTTATCCCTATTTCTTTGTTTTTTGGAGATGTAAACTGAAATCTATTTCGAAAGAATAAATCTTGCTTTTTTGGAAATGGGCAGTTTAGAGAGAGAGAGAAATCGTTCCCTTTGCTTGTGATTAGAAATTTCCAATTTCCTTATTACATCATATGCAAAGAGGTTGTATGCGCTTATAAATTGTCGGATACACACACATGGAAAGTTTTACTAACACTAGTGCACCCAAGGTGGAATCGAGCCTAACAGGAATCGAACTTGCGCACCCTACAACTTGCAGGATGCTGGCGAATTGCGCATATCCACTGAACCACTGTGCAACACAAAAACATAATCGTGACATTGTATCTGCCATTATAAACTGAGTATGCAGCCAGATTGCTAAGTAAAAGAAACTCTAAGTTGGGAAATACGAGGTTGCTAGGAAGTTTGATTGACGTCACCCTTGGGCAACACAACGGGCTATTGGCGAAGATTCAGGATCAATCCCAAAGGGAAAGATTCAGGACAACACCTCATAATTTTGAACCACGGTCAGATGACGAGGTCAACAGAAGAGCTGGAATCCCACTCTCCAGACTTCCACACCAAACGTGTACAAAGCTATGAATAATATACGAATGAAATAAATGGCAGAACCAAATCAAGCAAGTTTGAAGCCTATTAAATCGACTCAATACCACATCTGCGATTACTAAAGTGCACAGGAGAAGATGTTTGCACCCCAATCTCTTTCCGCACACCCTCATAAAATCCATAACTTACGGAAGATTATAAAACATCTCCATCTATCTACGGAAGACTATAAAACATCTTTAAACGTGCCCTGAACCGACTCTATACCATTATCAGGAATGCCGTAGTTACGGGGCACATTTCCTATTGTGATATGCATTCATTCCTTTTTCTATAATCCTACAGACAAAAATTCGTCTATCTATACCATGTTTGATAGGTTCAACCTCATTCCTTGTTGTTTCCTGAATGTATGACAACAACTATCCCTCTCTAAGTAGAACAAACGACAGAACCATCGCATTTTTCATATGTCGACTTCATACGACATTTAGTGAGTGATTCATTGAATTGGTATTAAAATCATGCACTAACACAGAGGCCCCTTTCAAATTTGAAACCATCTTTCAACCGCATTTAAAAGCATATATCTTCTTCCGATGTCCCGAATACATCCCGTGATGTCTGTGGCTTCGTATGATGGAATGACGGATTTCGCTTATCCTTAACTCAATTTCCTGCACAACAGTATTTCTTCCACCCCCATGATTAATTTCTCTTTTGAGTCTATAAATCAATCTTTTAGTATTATTTATTTCCCTCAAACCTCTCCTGGGAGATGATATGTATTTCTTTTTTGTACCAGGGATGACTTTGTCCGTCATCGCGGAACAAAACAAATCGTTTTTATGTGTCTTTTCTTTTTGGGTCCTGGACACAATCAGTGAAGCAGAGAGACATATCCCGAATATCATCTGTTATCGAAGATCTAAGTGTAAATAAAAATTACGGGATGCCGTCGAGGTTTCACATAAAGACAAAAATAGCTTTGGTTGTATTTACTCTGCGTTTGTTTTTTATTCTCCATTCTAAATGCATTTTTGTTTTCCACTTGATACCGAAATGAAAAAGAAGTCGATAGCAACCGCAAAAGGATGCGACATCTGTACAACATGAAGTGGCAGATGTACAAGGGATTTTGGTTTCTATAGATAACATTACTTGATGAAATGATCTTGAAATAAATTTGATCGGATTGCGAAACACATTTTTCAGTTTTCTTCCCGAATTTGTTATTGATGACTTCTTTTCTCTAAAGACAACAAACGACAACACATACTCGTATCAATTTTTTAATGTTGTCCATAATTATGATAATTATTAAAAAGGCAATCAATAATAATTGTAAATTGAAAATTAAAATTCCAATATTTTAGTTTGGAGTTTTTTTCAGAAATGTGGGCTACATATGGACATGGTGATATCCTAATGAAAGCTATATTTCAAATTGTGTGCAGTATGCAATTGTTTGGTCCATGAAAAAGGGGAAAAGTGTGCAGCTTTCGTTGATTAAAGACCTGAGGCACTCGGAGGTAAAGGTCTGACTTGACCTCTAGCCTAAAAACTTTACCTGACCACTGTGAAATGGCCTATTAGCTTTAACTATCCCCAGTGGAATGACCTTCAGGACTAGGGTAGCTCTACCAGGTACAAGCTAACGACGTACTTCACCCATTCCGCTCAGTGACACCACCCACTCAACTGTGAGTAGTAGAACTTGGGTCAAAATCTTGGATTCTCAAAACTGGTTAATAATAGGGGAATAAATGCCCTTCCCGCCTAAGATGATTTGGAAGCTCCCAACATACGGTGTCCAGTAGTACTCCCCGCCACTTTGAGGCAGCATAGTAGGTCAAAATCTTGGATTCTCAAATCTGGTTAATAATAAGGGAATGAATGCTCTTCCCGCCTAAGATGATTTGGAAGCTCCCAACATACTGTGTCCAGTAGTACTCCCCGCCACTTTGAGGCAGCATAGTAGGATGTGGGGTCAAAATCTTGGATTCTCAAATCTCGTTAATAATAGGGGAATGAATGCCCTTCCCGCCTAAGATGATTTGGAAGCTCCCAACATACTGTGTCTAGTAGTACTCCCCGCCACTTTGAGGCAGCATAGTAGGATGTGGGGTAAAAATCTTAGATTCTCAAATCTGGTTAATAATAGGGGAATGAATGCCCTTCCCGCCTAAGATGATTTGGAAGCTCCCAACATACTGTGTCTAGTAGTACTCCCCGCCACTTTGAGGCAGCATAGTAGGATGTGGGGTCAAAATCTTGGATTCTCAAATCTGGTTAATAATAGGGGAATGAATGCCCTTCCCGCCTAAGATGATTTGGAAGCTCCCAACATACTGTGTCTAGTAGAACTCCCCGCCACTTTGAGGCAGCATAGTAGGATGTGGGGTCAAAATCTTGGATTCTCAAATCTGGTTAATAAAAGGGGAATGAATGCCCTTTCCCGCCTAAGATGATTTGGAAGCTCCCAACATACTGTGTCCAGTAGTACTCCCCGCCACTTTGAGGCAGCATAGTAGGATGTGGGGTCAAAATCTTGGATTCTCAAATCTGGTTAATAATAGGGGAATGAATACCCTTCCCGCCTAAGATGATTTGGAAGCTCCCAACATACTGTGTCCAGTAGTACTCCCCGCCACTTTGAGGCAGCATAGTAGGATGTGGGGTCAAAATCTTGGATTCTCAAATCTGGTTAATAATAGGGGAATGAATGCCCTTTCCCGCCTAAGATGATTTGGAAGCTCCCAACATACTGTGTCCAGTAGTACTCCCCCCCACTTTGAGGCAGCATAGTAGGATGTGGGATCAAAATCTTGGATTCTCAAATCTGGTTAATAATAGGGGAATGAATGCCCTTTCCCGCCTAAGATGATTTGGAAGCTCCCAACATACTGTGTCCAGTAGTACTCCCCGCCACTCTGAGGCAGCATAATAGGATGTGGGGTCAAAATCTTGGATTCTCAAATCTGGTTAATAATAGGGGAATGAATGCCCTTCCCGCCTAAGATGATTTGGAAGCTCCCAACATACTGTGTCTAGTAGTACTCCCCGCCACTTTGAGGCAGCATAGTAGGATGTGGGGTCAAAATCTTGGATTCTCAAATCTGGTTAATAATAGGGGAATGAATGCCCTTCCCACCTAAGATGATTTGGAAGCTCCCAACATACTGTGTCTAGTAGTACTCCCCGCCACTTTGAGGCAGCATAGTAGGATGTGGGGTCAAAATCTTGGATTCTCAAATCTGGTTAATAATAGGGGAATGAATGCCCTTCCCGCCTAAGATGATTTGGAAGCTCCCAACATACTGTGTCTAGTAGTACTCCCCGCCACTTTGAGGCAGCATAGTAGGATGTGGGGTCAAAATCTTGGATTCTCAAATCTGGTTAATAAAAGGGGAATGAATGCCCTTTCCCGCCTAAGATGATTTGGAAGCTCCCAACATACTGTGTCTAGTAGTACTCCCCGCCACTTTGAGGCAGCATAGTAGGATGTGGGGTCAAAATCTTGGATTCTCAAATCTGGTTAATAATAGGGGAATGAATGCCCTTCCCGCCTAAGATGATTTGGAAGCTCCCAACATACTGTGTCTAGTAGTACTCCCCGCCACTTTGAGGCAGCATAGTAGGATGTGGGGTCAAAATCTTGGATTCTCAAATCTGGATTAAGAAAGTGGAACTAGTCCAAGCATAGAGTGGCCCTAATAGGCACAAGCTTCAATGCATTTAGCCCATTCCGATCAGTGACACCACCCCCATCACTTTGAGGCAGTGTAGTAGGGGGCTTGGAGTTAAAATCTCAGAATCTCAAATCTGGATTCAGTTAGTGGAATAAGCTTTCTTACAGAGAGTGGCCATAATGGGTGAAAGCTCTTATATAGTTAGCCCATTCCGTCCAGTGACATCCCGCACACACTGTGAGGGAGCTTAATAGGGTTTGGAGACGAAATCTTGTGTTCTCAAAACCTCGAAATACCCATTCCTTCCCACGTTCATCTCAAAGGCATTTAAGAACCGTGAAGTCTATACAGGGAGATATCTTGCACAAAGTGATTCACCGCTCAGGTTTCTTCTGAGTACCTTCTTTTCTATGTTGAAGTAGTCTCTAGGGAGGATTTCTTAAAAATTCCGGTTCTGGCTCTCAATGAATTGAGCGATAACGGTCTTTTGCGGGACTTTGTCTGGCTTTGACTAAGCCAAGAGGGTTAAGAAGATGAAACTGTTCTATGGTTCGTGTATCATAAGGGCTTTACTTCATAAATTTTAATTATTAACACAAATTAGTTAAAACAGATTAAATTTTCTATAGACCATCATGATCAGATTGCCTGTGAGAAAAGAAACACTTCTATAAAGTATTTAAACACTTAGGAAATAAGGGAGTAATATCTTTCTAGTTAGAAATGCATACATTGCGCCCAATCAACTTAATGAGTATGTACTTCTGGATTCAGTTTAAGAAAGATACATTAGTGATATCGTAATCAGCCATTTTCTGAACTCCATGTGTATCAGTAGAATGCTGATGTTAAACAGAAGGTAAAATGTATTGAGGATTCACTCGTTCTAAGAAACTTGAAAAAAAAACCGGATCATAACTTAAAAACAATTATATGAGGAATAAAAGATATAGGTATCTCTCATCGATTTTTAAGATCAAGCACTCAAATCAGAATATGTGTATCCAATCAATGTGTTTTTGTGTAATGTTATTTATTTTAACTTGGTTATATTTATGTTTTCCAACAATTGCGTGTCTGTCTTACTACTTCGCATGTTGGAAGTTGACTAACTGCTTAGTACTGCTTAAATTGAATTCGCCAAGAAGGTGATAATCGAAAGATAAATGGAATGGAGGAGAATCATGAACAAAAATACCACCTATAACTGACAAATTGCTTGAACAATGGAGTTTTACACACTGTTGAAATATATCATACAGTACATAGAGTTTAACGAAGGCTCTATAAGTATACGTTGTAGCGACTTTCAAAACATATTTATCGTAGTTCACGAAGCCCATATATATGTTTGGTTGGTTTTTATTGCGCAAGAACCATATTTGGTCAAACTGTGCAAACAAAGTCAAGGTAATGGACATACACACATCGAACGTTTTACTGGCATAAAAGAGAGAAATGCACCCAGAAAAGAATCAAGATTGGCAAGAATCGAACCTGAGCTGTCTAAAACTCGCATGTTGCTAGCGCAGTGGGCGAGCTCACTGAGCCTTGATGACAATATCCCTCCCTTTCATATTTTTAATTTTTTCTCTTATACATTAAAAAACATTCATCAACTTTATACGATTGTATTTATATAAGACTTGTTGAAGTATGTAATTATATTTTGATTTTATACGTAGGTTGGCAATTGAATTTATGTCTCACTTGAGCACACAACGGGCTATTGGCGATAGTCCGGTATCAATTCCGAAAATAAATATAAATACTGGATTACTTCGGCCAGATGTTTTGTTTGGAGAATAGATAATATAATACCTAAGCGATTAAATTTGAATAAGATCTCCCTCAGAAAACTGACAAATTCCCACCCAAAACCACCTATCGTAAAAGATAGCAGTGGAAAATTGGGAAAATAATGTAAAACATCAATCGCATTCACTGAAACATGCACATATATCGGAAGAGTAAGATGCGAAGCCCTTTAGTGGAGTCAATCGAGAAGCTGAAATGGTAAATGATCCAAGTGCCAAAAGTGGAAATTTCGAGCATAAACTCAAAAGACGTCTATGTAACTTTTGGCACATCGTTTATCACGGGAGCATTTTGGGGACTTGTAGGAAAAATATAAATTGGATTACTTAAATGTATTTACTTACTATATATAATCTCTGCTGTGATTGTTATGTAGTCTGTTTGCTATTCAGAATCCTCGTTAGGCTTCTCAATTTGCGGAACCATAAATCACACAATAACGTTAAACAAAACATTCCACGGGGATGCCAATTCGACTGACAAAACAAAACAATAACGGTCGTGAGCTGAGATGAACATCCTTTTTAACTGCAGACTCGTTGACACTTATGATTTCATCTCTATCTCCCCACAGCACTAAAACCTAAATGAAATTACTCAGGATTTACAGTATTTATTACGGAATTCAACAAGGAATATACGTCCTTTACACTAAGACACTTAATTTCTGATCTTTGACACCAACATCATTTACCATTTCAACTCCTTAATTCAGTTGATTGACAAAGACTATTGCATCAAACGCTTTACTGGTTTGCGATTCCTAAAATTCAATTGCATTCTCAGAACAAATACTTGATAAGCGATTTATGAATTGTGCTCATTAAATAAACTTTAGCCTGATCGCATTCATTAAAATTAGTTCAGATATTTGCTTGTTGAATTTGTTTAATCTGATATTAATTTTGGGTCAACAACGGTCACTTGTCCCTAATTAGAGACATTAGGACGACAGTTTGTCCACTACTGAAGTTCAACATCGAAGGTATGCTTCTCATCTGTAGAAATCCTGTTATGTGAATCAAAAGACTGTAATAGCATACCAAAGAATAAAACTGCAACTGTTTTTACTATTGTGATCTGCTATTTCAAATATCCCTTGATTTTGTTTTGCATTGGTGTTTCCCTTTGTTGCTAAATGTTTCCTTTTTAGGAATCATAATACTTATAATTCTCATTCCTTTTAAATTCCAAAAACTTCATTTTCTTGGAAATATATATTATTTATTTATTCGATTGTTTGTTCCGTTATGAGAACCCTCAATTTCACATCTTTAGAAAAGGATCAGCACAGCTCTGAATTTAAACTTACTTTTCTTGCTTTTCGAATGTTCCATGTCTTCCAGAGCATCATTTCTTTTGTTTCAGGATCATATTAGGAAATCTAAATTGTTATCCAAGAAATCTTGTAAAGTTTGGACTTTCGTCGATGTACTCCAAAACATCAATACACATTTCTTTGACTTTTTTTGTTTCTCATTCCGGTGTGGGAAATTTGGGAGCAGCTTCAGCGCTTTAAATGCCTATGAATGTTCACTATCTCTGAAACATTCGAGCACTTTGTCTTTTCCTGATAAAATCAATAATTTTCTTCGCATTTTACAAAACATGGACTCCACAGTTGACAAATCCTTTCTTCTTAACCCCTCACTAAGCCTTTTAAGACATTCTGAGATGTTTTCCAATTTGTTTACACTTTACAAAACTCCAATAAGACATGTTAAACGAATAATAAGAGCATTTAGAAACATCTCGTTCTACAAAAAACGTTCATGCCCAGGCAGAAAAACCTAAACTCTCTCTGGTATCTGGTGCTTAAAAATCGGAAATAAAAGTACCAGACGCTTCTACATTGTCAATTACTGGTTTTTGCCAGTTTCGAAAACTGATGAGAACTACCTTTACCGAAACATCATTACCGGTTTTTAAAGATAAGATATTTCATTATTTCAGCTTTATATGTAAGATCAGGAATCAAACATCAATTTTTGTGAGGTAGTAGCTTTAAATTGCAGTCGTATACCGTTAGTGGCATGCTTTTCAATGTCCCCAAGTGTCGTTTTCCGCTCAATAAGTGTTAAAACCCGTGTTTCAATTAGTTATTTTGGCATCATCTGTTAGAAGTGAAAACTGGTTGTTTCTCTATTTCAATTCAATTTTCGTGAGGAAATAATTTTCATAATTAACATTCACAAATTATATGCTAACAAAAATTGCCTTTCATTGCTATCAATACAACATCAATTTCTGTTACTGCAAAGATATGTTCCTAATTAAACAGCTTTCTAATTAAAACATTGGAACTTAAAACCAATGTTAAGAATTTCTGGGCTAAGTTGCTGGCGAACAAATATGCAAACTGGTGTCACTTATTTACTTTATAGTGTGATTTTTTTCCAAACAAATAAAAATATCCTTTATGCAATACTGGTATTTAAACTTCAGTGCAAAAAGAAGATACGCTTTTCTAGACCACTCAAAATAAGGAAACTTGCTCTCAGTGGCTTATTGGCACTTCTACATTATTATCAAACTAACAATAAATTGATTACATGAAACGAGAACAACTTGGTGAAAAAAACAAAAATAAAAGGGACGAAAAATTACTGTTGTAGTAATCACAAATATAAAAGGATTTTATATAACAAAATATAACAAACATTTAATTGTTAGTAATCATTTTCTGTTAAAAATAATTGAAAAGTTCAATGTACAAGATAGAGCAGTATAAAACATTGTAAAATATAAGTAATTTCTGACGTTTGGTAGTTAATTAACGTCGTACTGGAGCAACACAGCAGGCTATTGGTAACGGTCCGGGATTAATCCCAAAGGGAAAAATTCAAGGACAACGACTCGTAATTTTGAACTAGGGTCAGATGATAAGAATAACACATGAGAGCTGGCATCCCACTCTCCAAACTTCCATACCACTCCAGCCTGAGGACATTTGAGGCCATGACAGATTTAATGTCTACGAGCCCCCATGTACACGGCGATCTTTGGCTGGACCTAGTTTTGAACTTGCAACCATCTGGTTGCTAATCCGTTGCTCTTTTAACTGGGCTACCGTGGCTGCTCCTGACATTTGGATTGCATAAACACCTTATTGTGATAAACGTTTAAAAAGTATCGTTCCCCGGCAAAATCGTCCAAATAACATCTCTAAAACAATCAGTTGATTTCAAAGTTATTTACCCATAGTTCCACAACAAAAGAATAACAACCGGTTTTCTTGGATATTTTATGTTGATGAAATAAATTCCGTTGCGAAACTAATCATCTTCATCAGATGTTCAATTCTTTAAACGAGGAAGAAAACAACAGCAACAAAAAGCGAAGAATATCAGGAAATGGCAGAAAGCACTTCTTGCCCTTAGAACGTCAAGCATCGTTGTCAAACTGCAGAACGAAAGTAAATTAATTATTCCGATGCCCTTTCGAACGGCTTGAGAGCGAGGGAGAGAAAAAAAGAAATATAATAACAATAACAGTCGGAAACTTCGCTGCTTACGCTAATAATTAATGAAGTAAAGAATGGAAATAGCAGTGGAAAAAACACCGTAAAAATAACAGCAACAGAACACACAATCATTCATCCACTCCACTCCATGTAGTGTGTGTTCTAAAAAAGGGAAGCACAAGAAACGGTAAACTCTACTGTTTAATGCTTTTCAGAAGATTTGTTGGGACATTATTTCATTAGTTAAGTAAAGATTTCATAATTTGTGGGCTGAAATTAAATCCCATCATATGCTTAATTACTTTAGCCTTTCCGTTTTCTTGAGGGCGTTCGCTTGTTATTTTTATAGATCGTAAAGGAGCGACTTTATTAAGTTTTAATTGTATTTCATTTGCGCGAAAAAGTTGTGTTCGGAGCAATTCGATGTCTGTGTTAATGAGTGCAATTATGTTAATCAATAAGACATTTTGCAGAGGCATTTGTAATTCTAGGCTGAAATTGGTTCTCCATCCAGGTCGTAAAACTTAGTTTCAGTACGATAATTAAGGATTTTTGGCGAAGACCTTATTAGATTGGAACTTGAGTATAGGTACACATCACTTAAAGTTTTACCTTAATATAAAAATGAATATTTAATTTAGGCGCAACCTACTTTCTTCTTTATTTTAAATTCACCTGCATGCGAAGGATATGTAAATAGATATTCTATTCCTCTATTTATAATTATACGTATTTTTTCTAATTGCAAATATATTTTTACACATTCTGTTCAATATACTCAATGTTCCTCCTTCAAGGATAATGAAATACATATACAGTCGCGGAAATAAATGAACCACCCCTTTTCATTCGAGCAATTTTAACAGTAGAAAAAATTCAAAGATGGTCTTCGACAGGAATTAACGTCTACAAATTTAAATGCATAAAATTTGCGTAAGGGATGGTTTTCATATTAAATTGAGAACCAAGTTCATAATTATCAATGGAAACCTATTTCGAAACACAATTTCAAATCTATATAAAAATTCAACTACTTTTCATTTCATGTCAGTAGGTCTTACCGTTTCGAAGCTATGAGAGCAGAAACGTTGTATCTCCTAATGTTAAATCAGTTTCTCAGACCTTTATGGATATCTTCCCAAATAATATATCTATAGCGCTGATATTTTGTACCATGTTTTTGTTTACCCGAACAAAATCGACCTAATATTTTATTTTAAAAATACTTTTTGTATTCAATAACAATTATTAAATTAATGTTTGAAAAAATTATGAATTGGAACCTTACTATAGTTTGATGGGAATCGATTCAGAAGGACTTCTAATATGACCATGCAAAATTTCAGCTCATTCCTACGGTTAGTTTTTGCGTTACATTAAATGTTCCTCATTATGGCGATTTTAGGGGACAACCAAAAGTTTAAAAACGTCTGACAATTCTGAGGAATGTTTAAATTTTTGAAAACTGGTTGAAAATTTCACTTATGTAATCTAAAATACATTGCCTTTTACCAGTTGTGACGTATAGATGAACTCTATTAATCAATGATCAATTTAATGGCAATCTATCCACTTTTTGCATGGTCGGAATATCAGTTCGATTGTATTAAATAATTGTAGGTAGGCTATTTGGTTCCACACATGGAGACGAACGATAATTAAAAAAAAATTTAGCATTTATTAAAAACACTAAAGACAATACAAAATTATACTGAACATCGATCAACACTCTCTCTGTTTCGAATTGTTGTTAATTCCAAAATTCTTATTTTATCACATTTTAAACATCGTTACAATTCACAATATTATCGTTTGAGCTTGTATAATAAATGTAACAATTCTCGGATAGTTTACACCTGCATAATAAATATAACACAATTCTCGAATCGGTTTCCACTTGCATAATAAATATAATAATATAATTCTCGAATCGGTTTCACTTGCATAATAAATATAATTCTCGTATCGTTTGAAAGGCGCTGATAAATACGTTTAAAATAGTGTTCAAATTTGAAATTCGGGTAGTTATAACTACAATTAATCTGGATCCACGAATAGCGATTTTCAATATTAGATCATCCCTGAAATTAACAGCAACTTTAACATTGAATATCTCCGGATATAAAGATAATAAGGACATTAAATTCCATATTTAGACTAATTGAACGATGCAGAATCTGATTAAAGCATCATAACATGGTGTTTCGGTTGTAAATTGTGTTGTTTGTGCAATATTTAATATGAAGACGTCCTCTTATGTGTTCTTTTGCATATGAATTTGTAGAGGACGTTATTCCCTACTGAATGGTATCTTTTAATTTGCTCTAATATGAATAGTGCTCGAAATAAAGGGGACTAGTTCTTTTTTCTTCCGTGAGTGTACATTCAACATCTAATATATAGATCTTCGAAACATCCTCGTAATATATAGATCTTCGTAACATCTTCGTATTATTCTGAATCTCAAAGATATTCGTAATCAACATCTTCACACATCTAAATGTTAAGAACCTAATCGCTATAAATGCACAATAAATCATTTTTCCCAATTCCATATTATGGACGTATAGACCTGCAAGTATTACGTTGTTGAAAATCTGGCAGCCTCAGGGTAATCATGGGAATTAACGCAGAGACTGGCACGGGGATTGGGAGGTGCTGGATTCCTTGAAGACTTTGAGGAAACTGACTCGCATCTACATATCGTCTTAAAAAACAGGAAACGTCCAGCACAGGTAACCCGACTTCGGCACATACCAGACTAGATCTCATTACTAAGTACTTTATTTTACCAGTTCCTTAATCCTCCTGGTGGTTGTCTGGACGAGGTATCTTGTCACTAGCAAAATTGATCGTTGTGCAGATATCTCGTCATCAGGAAAAACACCTGAACATGAAGTACTCATATCTTGGAAATTTTGACTTGTGTGTTTCACTTTCTAATCGATGAGTCAATTTTAATTATAGCTAATCTAATGAAATAGTTGTTTTTATATATTACAAACAAAATTAATAACGTATCATTAATAGTGTAAGACGTTGCTTGTAATGGATAGAAAATAGTTTTGTTGGATGTGTAATTGAATTTAACCATCAACTTGTAAAAACACTTTAGATTTGAAACCGATACGTAATATCTTCGAAACACTTATTTTTTAGCCATAATAAAAGCGTATACCCTTGGGGATGATGCCAGATATTTCTTGTAAAATTTTAGAAAGTAAAATATGATTTATCTAAAGATATATTGATGCGAGGTTTCAGTGACAGAATTCACTTGACCCGTTACTACTGATGAATAAATTCATAAGAGTTAGTTATCTCGTAAATCAAAAGAAAAATCTACTAGTGCGGTTGGAGTCATTTTGTGTGTTAAAACTTCAATTGAAAAAGTTAATTCGAACCACTGAGTAAATAACCGAAACCTTTTCACGACACCAATTAAATTCAGTCACCAATAGATGTTTGACGACACAAATTTTCTTCCTTCTATTTACACGTAAGAATACAAATTTCACTGACACGTAAGGTAAAAACAAATACATCTGTACACCCTGTAGTATGCTTAATTCTAAAGAAAAATGCGTTAACTTTCGGATGAAAAACAAACTCCAGTAACAAGTGTACTTAATTGAAAGCTTTTCATCACAGCCAATTCGTGACACCAGGACTTCTGTCTAATTTATGCCAGACAAAGAAACAAGTCGTTCTCCAAGAACATGGAATCCTTGAGTAAACTCATCTGAGTGTATCTTTACTTAGATAAGCCTTTCTTGCCACACAAACTCTGCTCGACTAAGTTCTTCGTTTCTTTCACGGGATAGGAGACTGGCTTAGAACATCATCAACCAGTATTACAACGGGCTTAGGTCTTGAGTAGTTTATCCGTGTTGAAGGTTAATTCTTCCAACTAAGCTTTTAATTTCGATTAAATGAGGCGGAGAAAGTAATGAGATGTATATTGCTTCTTTATACAAGGCCTCTTTTTAAACCCAAGAGATGCATGAGGTAAAACATTGTGCGTGTCAGGATATTTAATCAGACCTTGAAAAATAAAAATAATTTTGTACAATAAATTTGGTTAAGTATTGTTTTAGAAAAGAAACCTAATTTATGATTTTTTACAATGGTGTTGCAAGAAGGGGATTCGAGGGTCAAAACGATCCCGAAGGTGTTAGTTTTTTTATTTGTATATATTTTTTGTTGAGATCAAAATTTTGGCACGCGTACGTGACAGAGTTAAAAGAATTTACCACAAAAGGAAGAGAACGTTTCAAATGCAAATATTATAAATATAATTCAACGCCACGAGCGTTCAATTAATTGTAATGAGATGCTAATAAGCACATGCATTAAATTTGGAATTACAGATACTGAAATTACTAGAATAAAAACTGAAACAGTATGGTTGTCTGTGGATTTCTATTGAGCAGTTTTGGAAGGCTTTTTTATGAATAGGTTTCATCGATGTGGAATGTGATTTCTTGACCATTAATGTAATCCCACATTTTTACAAATAAATTAATAAAAATCAGACTACTCTTGTTTTTAGCAAGACGTGTGAAATAGTGCAACTTTGTCTTCCAAAATGTATTTTTTGGTAAAGAAGGGTTGCACTGCTATTTAGGGTAGGTAAGGTAGTTAATTAACTGTTAAATATGATTCCTTCAGAGGAAAGGAATGACACAGGCCATGTGGATCGCAGAAGGGAACAGACTAGTTTATTGAAAACACAACACATATATACATATAGATAGGATAGGATTGCAGCACAACCAATAAGATTCATTAAAATGGACGGACGTCCAAGAAAGCTGTAGAACATTCACACATGCTGCCTGTAAAGAGTGACTCAGCTCTAGCAGCACAAAGAAAGATACAAAGACTTCTATGGGCGATTACATTATACAACATGAACGTCTCACTGGAGCAACACAACGGGCTATTGTTGACGGTCCGAAATCAATCCCGAAAGGAAGGATCAAGGACAACGCATCGTAATTTTGAACCATGGTCAGATGACGAGAACACCTGCTCTCCAAACTTCTACACCACGACAATGTGAGACACATGAGGCCACCACCAATTTAACGTGCAACAGCTCCCGTGTACACGACGGTCTTTGGCTGGACCTAGTTTCGATCTATCAACCTTCCGGTTGCTAATTCATTGCTCTTCCAACAGGGCTACCGCTGCCCCCCTGCTATTTAGGGTGTTTCGAAAATATCTGACTAAATTGTAAAGAGTAGTAACCGACTCAAAATGGACAATTTTTGTCAAAGAATGTATATATATCCAAAAATACTTTGTTTAGGTGGTAGAGGGCGATGTTTAGATCAGCCGATAGCATCCTTTCTGGAGCATAAAGCGCCATTCTCCGCTCTGTTTTTCAACGACAAGCTTCAAATTCGTGTAGCCATGCATTAAGTCAAATAAACCCTATTTAGTTTATTGGAAAACTATAAGTGGGCAAAAAAAGTAGTTAAATATTCATACATATCGTTGACTTACGAAATGAAACACTAAGTTAAAATTTTCGAGACATGGATTTTTTAGCTTTCGTAAACCATTATGTGATTGTTTTAGATTGGTTAAGTCCACAAAGTCATTTTTTCTCTATATGGAGGCTTGATTTCTACTTCAGTAACGCAGTTAGTAAAAATATTTCTCCTTCGTTTTCTCAGAACTAAGATTTTTTATTCAGATAGCTTCAATTGTAAGTCGACGATATTAAGCTCATTAACGCAACCAGAGATTTAACAGACTGTTTATTTAGGTATCTTATTTCATTTATTACCACTTTAGGCATATTTTGCTATTTTTGTTTACATGTTTGTACCTTAACTTTGACTTATATAACATTTTTCATATCTCACCAAAATTATATCTATATCCCTATTTGTACTGCCAAAGTAATAGTTATTTTTTAGTTAAAAAATAGGACATACGAAGTAACTGCTCCTTACAGTAGAATGCATAGTATTTAATATTAAGAATTAAGATAAATGTTATTTCCTAACAAGATAGCTGTATCCATTAATGTGCATTTAAGCACTAGAAATGTATTTTATGGGATAAAGTGGATATGTGCTATATTAAAACAAATGTTCATAAAATGGCTTTCAATTTGCTAGACATTACTAAAAGCTTTCTAAAATTAGGTAGGTCGGTCGGTTGTTAGTCAACGTCGCATTGGAATAACACAAAGGGCTACTGACGATGGTCTGGGATCAATCCCGAAGGGACGGATCAAGAACAACACCTCGTAATTTTAAACCACAGTCAGATGACGAAATAAATACCAGAGCTGGCACCCTACTCTCCAAACTTCCATACCACGCGAATGTGAGGATATTTGTGGCCACGAGAGATTTAACGTGCACCAGTCTCCGTGTACACGACGATTTATAGCTGCGCCGAGCTTCAAACTCGCAACCCTCTGGTTGCGAATGCGCTGTTCTTCCAACTGGGCTACCGCGGCCCATTCTAAAATTAGGTGACTAATGGAGTAGTTATAAAGGTAATCAATGTATAGTGAAGTTTCAACGAGAAGGTACTTGATCTTGGGACATTCCACATTTAAATAGGCGTGTATTACTTCTTAGTTTTACTGCTTCATTTAATTTAATTTTAGCAGGTTGAACCTTTTTCCTATACCTTTTAAAAGTATTTGTGGACTTCATCGTCGCTTTCCTGAACCGCCTAGTCCTTTATGGAAAGCGTTATTGAATATATTGATAGTACAGAAAATTAAAAAACGTTCAAATTCAACAATAAAAACAGTGAGAATATTACGATGATCAATTCAGATCACTTCAAAAGTGTTCGTAGCGTAGTTTATTTGAGTTAGAAAAAATAGAGCTGAAACAGTAGAAAGTAGACTCCAAAACAGTTTGTTTACATTATCTGATGAGTGAGGCTCGTTTGATTTGCAGCTGTCATGTTATAAAAAGCCGAATATTTCCGGTTCTACTGATGGTAGAAACAAAATTTAAGTGTCGTTTTATTCAGAAATATCTATATTATTTTTAAAGATAATAAAAAAAATTGGACTTTTTTCATATTTTGAGTCCCAGACCCCCTTAAAGACCCCAGTTGTGAAATCGCTTTGTTTGCATTCCATTTTATCGCCTAATTTAAAGAGTAGACACGTTAAAAACACGTAACTTGAATGGACAATTGTGATAGACGGGCTATACTTAAATCTCAGAGGTTTAACAATAACTCATAAGTTTTCAGTTTCCTAAATATCCACTTTTACAACTTTCAAAGTTTCTTCACACTAAACTAGACGACATAATAAAAAAACCTGTCTTGTAATCTAATACCTTCATTAAACAGTTTTGTATTTATATTTGTAAATTTATATTTCCCGTACATTTATTTATAACGAAATAACCAAATCTTGTAAAATCCACACATACACAATTAAATATTTTTTCATACTTACTGAACATATTTTTTGAGAGAAGTTGAGACGTTTTTGATGATCTTAGTAATTCTTAAAACCATTCATATACATTATGAAAGTGGCTTACCTGAAAAAGATAAAAATAGAACCACTTGTATAGAAATGTATGTAATGAAACATTATCAGAAGATGCATGGTATTATCATTAACCAAAACTAAATTAATAGCAGTATTTAGTTTTGCAAACATAAACAATTATCTTCTTCAGATTGAAGAAGTTAATGCAACTCTAATTATGAAATAAAAATATCTATACCATTGAGGCATAGTAAAGTCTAAGTTTTTTAAAATAATACTTTGTGCAATAATCACCAAATTTGCCCTTACTAATGTTATTCAACACTATGTTCAGTCTCAGTACATAAAGAAAAGTTGCTTGATTAGAAAATAAATAAGTAATTGGGGATAAGTAACGAAAAAATAACTTCAAAAAGCTCTCCTGAAAATACAATTTTGTGACAGTGTCCTATGCGTCCGAGGTAGACATAATTATTTTTACAATTTAGTGCCATTAATATGCGAACCATAACATAGTTATTTTAAATAATTAGAAGTTAAGTATATACTATACAAAATTATAAAAGACATTGGCAATAGTTACACAACGATTACGTCCCTATAGATCTTAAATATCTTATAAAGAAATATTTTGATTTTTCGTTGCAGGATACAAACAAAACTTATTTACGGAGCAAATCTCGTTCCGGCCAATTTACTCCAGCTCGATTCAGTTTTGCTGTTTTATACTTGACCTACTTTGAGAGTTATTACTGATCTGACTTTTCCATTATGTACTGTCTTGATGTTACTGATGTAAACAAATTAGCTACAGGACTAATATAACCTATTAACAATAAAATTCATATACAAAGTATAAAAATTCAGTTCATAAACACAACATCCGCTGTTTTCTTATAAATTACTAAATCCTTAACATACTCTTGACCTACCTTCCAAAGAAATCTAATTTCATAAATACATGCATTTAGTTCATTTCAAGAATATATACGTATACGTATATGTGTGTATATGTATATATATATATATATATATATTTTTTTTAATGTAAATTCAAAGTGTTTGCGGATGCATGATGAATTTATAAAACATGAGTAGTATATATTTATATATTTCAGATTTCAGGCAATGCTCTAGTCTCGCTCATTTGCACTCTTTATAAAACGAAAATAATATAGAACAGATATACATAACAAATGGAAATACTCAAAACTTCAATTAAATTAAATATATATTTTTTTATTTTCATTAAGGCCTTTTATATATAGTACCAAACTGCTTTCCATTTATTAAGTGAGTATTGTGGATTTTACAATAAGTTTTTATATTTTGTCAGTTATATAAGAAAATACTTTTCATTTTTAAATAATATTCCACATTTTTACAAACTATACGGTTTCATCTACATACATACATATATATATATATATATATATATATATATATATATATATATATATATATATATATATATACATATATATATATATATATACACATATATACATATATATATACACATATATACATATATATATACATATATACATATACATATACATATATATTTATTTATTTATTTATTTAAAGCAATTTCTCTCTGCCATTTTATTAGGAAAACCGAGGATTCTACTTTTCGAGCCCGTCTGTGTCTCTGGCTGTTAGTGCCTACGTTCAAATTACTGGATGTATTTTTCGTGAAATTTTGTATACTTCGAGTATTCGCAGTACCTTAGTACATTCTCTACTCAGCGTCAGTCTATCTGTGTTTATGTTTTATGGTTTTGTGTTAGAATATTTGTAAAATTATCGCATAAAAACTCTATACATCAGCATGTAGCATTATAGTTGTTTTGTAAAACATGTGACTTGCGTATAAATTATTTTAAGTAATTCCGTGCATTTTTGTGCAAGTTCCAAGCCAAAACGATTAAAACCGTATACCTTTTATCATACGTGAATCAACTATCAGTCAGAACTGTTAGTGTTAGAGAAATTGAGATGTTAGCGACCACTCGATAACACCATAAAATACAAGTCAAATGTTCTAAAAAGTTTTAAAGCTCAATTTTCATGATCCAGATTTCTTAAAATGATATTATTTTGTATTCATTCCATTAATCTTAATTTTCCAAGTTGTTTCGGCGAGATATCTCATCCATCAAGTTTTGATCAATTTTGCCAACGACTAAATATTAAAGAAATTGCCGATTTTTTGATGATGACAAGATCAAGATCTGGTTAGTTTTCTACTAATGACGAGGTATCTCGTCAATCAAGATCGAGTCAATTTTGGTAATAACGAGATATCTCGTTCATCAGGACCTGGTCAGTTTTGCTAATGACTAGATACCACCAGGTGGATTAAGAGGAATTTACTTTTGCTGAAATGTGGAGAATCAGCTCTCCTGTCAACCATGAAAAACTTGCTCAAGATTGGCTTTTGTCAAACTTGCATTTATTTAATTTGGTTGATCTTGTTTAATTATCTTATTTTTGCTTGGTTCATAGATGTGCATAGATTTATTGATTTAATTATTTTACATATTCCTCTTATTTTTTATTTTAATGTATAAGGTAAATAAATAAGTGTTTTCATCAAAGGTAATTAAAAATAGCTGATAAAAATTAGTAAATCTGTTTATTTCCATGGGAATATTTTAGTGTAAACATAAAAACATAAATCACCTACCGGAAGAAAACATTCTTTCTGGTAAAGAAGTATTTGATGTCAGTGTTTTGAATCTTTCACGTTCCTTTGCATGACTCATTCTATGAGGGTCATGCTGAAATTGCATTCAAGTTAAATATCAAACTACTTCTTGAGTGACATAGCAAGTAAGCGTAACCTCGAAAACACTATAGTTCTTTATATTTCACTTAAGGATAAACTTTCTCAAAACTAAATCAGTATTTCACATGGAAAAACTACTGCAGCATCTCAAAAGAATAGTGATAGAAAAATATTTTATCTACATTGTTTGAAAAATTTAAAAGTCTTTATAAGGATTTATAGCAGAGGATGTTAATTTTACGAGTTGCAACTCATTTAAGCAGTAAAATGTTTATTGAAAATGGTTTTTTTAAACAGTCACTTGAATTATTCCTGAAATGAAGACAATTTTAATTCTTAAATTTTACACGTTTAAACCTGAAATATGTTTTGTCGAAATGATATCACGAATAACTTGATTATATGGCAGAATGCATCTACTTATGTATTTGAGTTCAAAGTAAATTGCGTAAATTTTAAACTTATGACTTTTCAATCTACATTTAACTAATTCCCACTGTCTGTCCAGTAATTCCGCTTGTTGTAGCTCAAAATACATCATAAATATGTTACCTGAAATTTGCCTGGAAAGGTACAAGTGTTAAAATTGCTATTTCATGAAAATTATTTATTTTTACGGATTTTTTAAGCAGTATCTGTTTAAACATTTTTATGAATACAATTTGCGAAATTCAGTTATGTTTACAAAATAAAATCACAAATATTGTGTAAAAAACTCAAAATCGCATTACATATTCATTTTTCACCATTGCACTTTGTCTCTTTTGGCATCGCTAAATTTAATTTAACTGAAAAGGGTAGTAAAAAAAGTTAATGGGGTAGAGCGAAAAAAAACGTTTTTTTCTAACTTATTTTACCGACAAGACCTTGTTCGAAAAATAAGTTACTGATTTGACCCACTTTTTTGTACGCAAAATTAGGAACACCCTAAGGCACAAACGCTAATTTAAGTGACGTCATTTTCTTAAGTCATTACATGCTCCAGAGACAGACGAGGAGGGCGCAGGATCAGAATTTGTAATTTATTTTTTATCTATTATTATACACAAATTTAATTATTCTTGCATTGCTCCTTGTAATTCTATTAATGTTTTAAGATAATTACCTTTAAAAATTGAATATTTTGTGTGAATTTAAATACTAATTACGTTAAGGGGCAAGTTCCCCAAGAAAAACCATCAAGCACGTACTTTTAAATTTCTGTTACTGTGTAATTTATAGATCACCAACAAAATTACCAAATAATTCATTTTAATTTATTGGTCCTACAGAATGTTTTTGAGAGTCTTGAAAGCATTTATATACGCTACCTATAACAAAACATTAAGTGTCAGTAATCATATTGATGATGGATTCGTTTGGCTTTCTATTTGAGATTTCCTGCATTTTTTAAGTTTGCTTGAGACGTTTATTCTTTATTTTACTACTAGTGAAGTGAAATTTAAAAAAGTAGTTTCCAGAGCATGTAAATGTTTACTCTATAGTAAAGTGCAATTCCTATGTTCTACAAGGTCGAATAATGTTAAGTTATGCCTTAGGGAATAAAAATATTATCGAGATCAGTATTAGAAGCTGACCAATCTGTCTAGTGATCAAGGTGCTGGCTTCTGGATCGAAACGTTACTGGTTGAAATCGGGGCGGACAAATATACAGAAAGCATGGATATTTGTCCGTCTGAAATATGTGGCGTCTATAAAAGGGGATATGACTAGAATGTGTGGTAAGTATACCAGGTGTAACGTGAATCCGCCCCCAGCGGTGCACCAGGGTATCTCAAAGTGATTCACAAATCTGCCCATGTGCCATAATGATCAGGTTCAATTGGCTGAGTAAAAGCTGTTTTCGTAAAGTTATACCAATCAGATTCAAGATCAGGTTAGTAGGTTGGTTTTGAGTTTTATGGCGCAAGAGCTATATTTGACGAAGTTGCTCCAAAGATAATACAATGAGGGAGGAAAACAAAGCAATAGCTGGAGGTTTGGCGAGGGTGAAAAAAAGGGAGGACAGATCACTCGGGTACCTCGGGGTTGTGATGTTCGTACACACCTAGATGTGCCCCTGAGGGCAAGATCTGTTTGGATCACAACAGCTATTTACCCTCCATGTGGTTTTGACGATGTATCTCGTCCATCAAGATCTAACCGATTTTGCTAATGACGAGACGTATCCTCATCAAGATATTACCGATTTTTTATAATGGCCAGATCAAGATCTGCTCTGTTTTTTTCTAATGACTAGATATCTCGTCCATCAAGATCTAACCGATTTTGCTAATGACGAGACGTATTCTCACCAAGATATTACCGATTTTTTATAATGGCCAGATCAAGATCTGCTCTGTTTTTTTCTAATGACTAGATATCTCGTCCATCAAGATCTAACCGATTTTGCTAATGACGAGACGTATTCTCATCAAGATATTACCGATTTTTTATAATGGCCAGATCAAGATCTGCTCTGTTTTTTTTCTAATGACTAGATATCTCGTCCATCAAGATCTAACCGATTTTGCTAATGACGAGACGTATTCTCATCAAGATATTACCGATTTTTTATAATGGCCAGATCAAGATCTGCTCTGTTTTTTTCTAATGACTAGATATCTCGTCCATCAAGATCTAACCGATTTTGCTAATGACGAGACGTATTCTCATCAAGATATTACCGATTTTTTATAATGGCCAGATCAAGATCTGCTCTGTTTTTCTCTAATGACTAGATATCTCGTCCATCAAGATCTAACCGATTTTGCTAATGACGAGACGTATTCTCATCAAGATATTACCGATTTTTTATAATGACCAGATCAAGATCTGCTCTGTTTTTTCTAATGACTAGATATCTCGTCCATCAAGATCTAACCGATTTTGCTAATGACGAGACATATTCTCATCAAGATATTACCGATTTTTTATAATGGCCAGATCAAGATCTGCTCTGTTTTTTTCTAATGACTAGATATCTCGTCCATCAAGATCTAACCGATTTTGCTAATGACGAGACGTATTCTCATCAAGATATTACCGATTTTTTATAATGGCCAGATCCAGATCTGCTCTGTTTTTTTCTAATGACTAGATATCTCGTCCATCAAGATCTAACCGATTTTGCTAATGACGAGACGTATCGTCATCAAGATATTACCGATTTTTTATAATGACCAGATCAAGATCTGCTCTGTTTTTTTCTAATGACTAGATATATCGTCCATCAAGATCTGCTAATGACGTTACTTCGTCAAGACAACCACCAGGATGGTTAATAAGACATTTGTATCAATTTCCAGTACTTTTTCCAACTTCATGTGTTTATGCAATATCCAATCTTGTCAACGATGTCGGAACCGCAGCTGTTAAATATTTAACTATTTAGTTAAGTAGCAATGATAGATGAAACTTCAATAGACATTTTCAAGGTTAAACTACAATTACTTCGTCATCGCCTGTTTTATTTTAACTGGTATATTTATTTTTGTGGTGTCGATTTTAATTTTAAATAGTTGTTAACAATTATGGCAATACATATTTCTCGTGAAGTTCATATTACCTGATGGTGGATTTGATTTGATTCCAATACCTTTAGCGTATACCAAGATATATGGCTTGCTTGACACTTTAAAGCTCTTTTATTTATTAAAATGCAGTTGTCAAGCATATTTTTTTATTGAAATGCACGAAGAAATTTTAGTTTTTTAGGTATGATTGCATCTCAATTATATATCATTATTCTTTGTTAAATATGCGTATGACAACAGCATATTTAGCAAAGAAAAAATATTGTTATACATTTAAAAAGCGAAACCACAGGGATATCAGCTCTTCTACTCTCCAAAACAAAGTAAATGTTTCAACACACTGTCTTCAGAATAATGGGCTTAATGAACATATTCCTGAAGAATTAGTCACAATAAGGAATCATAATTGTCACCAAGGACAAGCGGGGTGACAATTACTTTCTTCAACTGAACAATAAAAATGGACGTTTTTTAGGATGAAAGAAGAAACAAATATAAATATCCACTATATGATGTTGTGTAAACAAGTTATCTTTTTGTATAATTAATTTTTATAGCTCTTTTATAAAATGACCCGTATTACAAAAAAATACCTTCTTTGAAAAATTAAATAGTCCCAGAATTTTTTCGGAGCCCTATTCAATCCCAGAATAATCTATATATAATCATTTAGTGGGTATAAGTTTTAAGAATGACAATAGTTGCGGCAACCATAATCATTGTTTTCCTGTGGGCATTTAAACTTCATTTTTATACACCAGGAAAAATCGAACATGAATTCAAAAGCCTATCAACCTATACATTGTTAAAACTGAGCTGCCCCAAACATCTTGCATATCGCAGTGAATACCATGATGCTTTCCTGCAGAAATGAAAATCATATAGGGAATGCAGATATAAATATAAACAAAGCGAATATATTGTATAAATTTCAAAAAAGATAAGAATTATTACTAGCCTAAATTTCAGCAGTCTTAAAACCTAACTATTCAATTTAAATCCTAAAGAAAATAATATTTTACCTAACTATTTATACCTATCGTATTATTATTATACCTATTTATACTATATCAATATATGATATGCGCTAGGTCGTTTCAGCTTTGCATTCACCTGTTCTATTTCTAGTACGAAACACAAGCCATCAAATATATTTTCGAATATTTATCTTATCTAGAAAAGTAAATAATAGACTCATCTATAAGAGTAGACAATATAAAACTGTTGGTGAAAGTCGAACACTTGGCTATGATACAACTAACACAAGGTATCTCTGATAATTTTGCATAAGTCCGTTATAGACTTGAAGGACCTGTGAATGATCAAATGATGATTAAAATCAAGACACGAGTCTTCAACCTATACACGAGTTACATGATTCACTATTTCTCACATTAAGATCAAATCACATTTAACATTACATTTAGAATTCCTACTCCATCAAACCTGTAGACATCAGTCTCCACCTATATACGAATCACACGATTCATTATCTCCCACATCAAGATTAAATCACATGCAACATTTAGCAATCCTATTCCATCAAATATACTGACTCAATCTTTGGCCTATACACGAATTACACAATTCACCATCTTCCACATCAAGATTAAATCACATGCAACAGTACATTTAGAAATCCTACTCCATCAAACCTGCAGACATCAGTCTACGACTTATACACGAATCACACAATTCACTATCTCTCACATCAAGATCAAAGCACATGCAACAGCACCGTTACAAAACTTACCCCATCAAACCTGCAGACATCATCCATCGACCTGTACACAAAAGCTCTTGAGATTCGGTTTCACCCTCCTTCAATGAAATTAAATTTGAAGGGCCAGTGCTGGTAATGCGATGGAAATAATTCCCTTTCGTGAGGGGGGCCCTGCTGTCCTCATTTATAAAAAGGGGTGGGAGGGAGAAGACTGCTGATTAAAAATTCAGTCACGATGCAACGAAAAAGAGCACATTTGCCCCGGGTAATGTTTCATTTACCATTTTTAAACCCTCATTTCCATTACGCGTCACGATGTGATAAAAATCGCATGAATAGTTTAAGGATTCCAGCGGAATAGGAAGACCAGTAGAGAGCAGAGAACAAAAAATTCCCTTTTAATGAATTTATCCAATGGCCTTTTTTATGGATTTCGTGTCACCGCAAGTAAATCTGCGTTAAATGGCAGAATGAAAACCGTGATGGAATAGAAAGACCATGGTCAGTGGAACAGGTTCCCTGGGCGAAGGGAACTGCGTTAAAAAAAGAAAGGGCATTTTTCTCTTAGAGGCTAGAAAACTATGTGGAAACGTGCCGCGGTTGCTTTATGAAGTGAGATCCGCGTATTTTTTGTTTGCGGAGGAGCATTCGATTTGGTGTGAAATGTCATGTTAACCGCGACACGATTTCTTTACTTTGGTGGATTGATACATTTCCTTCGTTGACTGACAGTGATCTGTTTAGGCTTTTAAAATCTTGTTACGGAAGGCATGTGATCTTGAAGGAAGGGTAAGAAATTTCTTTGCTTTGGGAAGGCACAGTATAAAAGAAGTTATTATTTGCTTTGTTAGATTTCAGAAGGCGTGCATCAAAATTCTGGGGGTATAACATATTTCAACTAATAAAAATGAAAAGTTATAGCGTTTACTTTGTCATCAACTAAATTCTGTGCCGTCTCTTATACGAATATGGCAGTTTAATATAGATATAATACATGGAAGCTTAATGTAGGAGAAAAATGTAATTTAATATATTGAGGAAACCATACATTCAACCACGGGCGTCACCGCCGTGGTTGAATGTATGGTTTACCCCCCCCCCACACACACACAATATTTTTTTGAAAAGCAATTTTAATTTTTTTTGTTCTAGTTGACAAAAAATGACACCGTTGAACGAATTTAACCAAACTTAACTATTGCAAATATTAAAAGCTGCTGTGCAATAAAAGAATAGCGTTGTGCAAGTTTTACTAATGCACCGGTAAATGTAAATCCATTTATAAAAGTGTTTTTAGTCCTTAATTTTTTCAACATTTTTCAGAGAGACCTCCCTTAGACCCCTGGTAATCTATACCCTATCTATTGAGTCATCCACCCAATAATTTGGTGCTGGTAACGCTCATGCATTCAACTGTTGGTTGATTGGTGTCGGGTCCATCAAGATTTAAATTAAACCATGAGCAGATAATACCGCTTTTGTTATCCGTCGAATCCTATCATAACAAAGCTTTTAATTTATTTTATATTCATCTGTATTCTGCAAGGCTACCAGAATGGTTGGTTACACGAAAATGTGTACCATGTAGAATGCAGTTTGAGAGTAATTTTAGTAGGAGTTTGATAATCTTGTTTCATCCTTATTTATTTTCATTGCTATAAGTTGGCGAGTTCTTAATCTTGTAATATTTCTGTTATTGCTCTATTTACATAGGTTTCACAGACTCGAAGACTATTTCTAATTGGTTTATCTTATAGTCTGCATCTATTCACTGTGTTAGCATTATAGAGGGATACGAGATTTGACGTATCCTTGCTGAAATGTCTGACTTCTATGGTCAATTCGATTACATTCTCATTTCCGAAGGGGGCCTTCATGGCTCAGTGGGTATGCCCACTGCGCTAGCAACCTTCTAGTTGTAGGCGGCGCAGGTTCGATTCCTGTCAAGTACATTCCTCCCTGGTTGTATTTACCTATTCTGTGTCAGTAAAACTTGCATTGTGTGTGTCTGTCTATTACTTGATACTGAATGTCTTGTGTCTGGCGCAGCATGGCCAAATATGGCCCTTGTGCCATAAAACCCCAAAACGAACCAACTCATTTCCAACGACTCCAAATTCACTGAAACTTCACAATTGAATGTAGAAATAGTCAACTGTGATACACAGTTAAGAATAGGAGAGAGAAGAATAGGATAAAAGTTAAGAATTGTAGGGACACTACCTTTTCTGATTTCAAAGAGACGCAAGGTAGAAAAGAAAAATATATCCAACTGCGATTTAGTACAAGAATAAAGTATGATCGATTTCAGAAATATTACTGTACCATTTTGAATTTGCATATTTTAAAAGCAATGAAACTAAAAATACATTACGATCTTTGTTGTGGAGTAAGTAAAGAGTAATTCTTCTAAACTGAAAAGTTTCATTATTTTGTCTGTTCCTTTTGTTCGTGTGCTGCTGATTCTAGTTCATGTGGCTTAATATGACTCAATATGGTTCTAATACATCCCTTTCTAACAAATAATAGGAAATAATTTTTTATGAACCACAAAAGCCTGTACAATCGTATTTTTAAAAACAGTACTAAGACCGACCAGTTTCATGATTATGTCAGAAGTTTTTTTGTTAGTGTTCTAGCTGACTCAATTCTCTTTCGTGTGTCTCAATACAACTCAATCAGTTTTTAGTATATCCCTATCTAACAAATAATTGGGAAATATCTTTATATGAACCAAGATAACTGCATATCTTAATATAGTTCTAAAAACTCATAAGACTGATAATTAAGTAAATATATCTTCTTTAGCGCAAGTTTTTCCTTCCTCATAATATACCTCAAAATGCCATCTCTTGCATTCAAACCCATAATTAGAAACAAGAAACGCAGCTTCTTTCTCACTTCGAGTGCGAAAGGACTTCATCTTCAACACTAAACAGTATTCTATATATTCTTATTTCTGTCCTATCTCACATCGGGAATTCCCTTGACAGGAAAGAAATAGTTGCCTGTCATCGGAAGGAGGATGTCAAATCTATTTCTCGAATAGAGTAGGAATAGTGCATTCAAAGCTCGAGATGGGACAAAAAAATCTTCCTCTAGCAGCAATAGCCGCAATGTCGTTCAAACATCTCATTCGGACGAAAATATTCCTGTTCCCAAGAACTTTCTATTGATATAGATACAGTGGAGGTGCTTATAGAAATGCAAGAAAATATTCAACTTCTTTGGCGTCTTTAGGAAAACGGGGTATAATTATGAATTGGGGGAATGTCAAGGAGGATATTTATTGATCGAGATGTAGTCGAGATCCGAGCTAATCGAATCTGGACGAAATTTTTTGGAGCATACATTGTACGAAAAAGGAATGGATATAAAACCTAAATCATGTTTAAATTCAATTTCTCTACGAATGCGCTCGTAGTAGTTTCATTATTGGAGCTCTATTTTGAATTTTGTAGCGTATTGTGCTTCGAAATATTTTGCGTGCACTAGAACATTTATATACTTGTTGTATAGAATTTTTAATATTCTTTAATTGCATTTGTTGCTTTCGTGAAAGGAGTTTTGATGTAATCGTAAATGAACTGAAGAGTATAAAAATAGGAATTCCATTTTATGCCTGAAAGATATTTATAAGAACTTACTAACATTAACCCTCTAACTGGTTCCGTAGAGATACCTCTTCCATCACGATCTGATCAATTTTCCAAATGGCAAGATCTATTCGTTATCAATATATATATATATATATATATATATATATATATATATATATATATATATATATATATATATATATTGATATATATGTATATATATTCTTCAGTTCTAATTACGAGGTACCTCGTCCATAAAGATCTGGTCACTTTTGCTAATGACGAGATGACTTGTTGAAACAATCACCAGGAGGGTTACAGTTGTTTAGTTAATAAGAAATTAGGGAACCACTTATGCATATGCTGTGTTTGATCACAAGTATTTCAATACAAATTATGTCACTTCTTCCGTTTGATGGTATAAATACTTCTGATATTTTATTAAGTATGTAACGCAATCTTTTTGTTATTATTTTGTCACATCTCATACCGATAAAACAAATAAAGCTATTTCCACAATTTGTATGGTCTTTCAAATTGGGGCTCAGTCCCTACGCCTCGATTAACAGCAGTCATTATGGATATAGGGAAGCCCCAGAGGAGGTTTTGGCAGAAGTCTCGACGAATAAGTAGCAGAATAATTTTTCACATGGTGTGAAAACTAAACTTCGAACATAGCCTGCCGACCATGGAGATTGGCAAGACTTTCTCACTTATGATCTTGTGTGAACGGAGGTAGATGACCTTCAAGTCTACCTTAAATAGATCACAATTGGTGTACTTTAAATCGTGGGACCGATGGAGGCTTATCTCTATCTATTGGTTCTACCATTTTATAGCATGGCTAATGATTTTTAATGAACATTGAAAGTCAAATTATTCTCTGAAGCTTAAGTATAAATTACATAAGAGTGTTAATGAGTTGCTTGTATATTTAAATAGAGTACAGAACTCACGTTTTTGTAATGTCTTAACTCTCGGGGGTTCTTCAGATTTCCGAGAATTGTTCTATTCCTTAAACCTTACAACACATAATGACATGACTAAATTGCCGTATCTAATGATTGAAAGAATCCTAGAAAGGATTCTATTTGTCAATAAGTTTAAGATAAGTTAGATTGGTTGGGTTTGATGGCTCAATGGGCATATTTTGCTAAGCTGCCCAAAATACAAGAGTGAAAATGTCAAGTAAATAGACACACAAAGTTTTACTGGAACGAAAAGAGAAATACAACCAGGGTAAGCTACAGGAATCGAAACTGTGCCACCTACAACTCGCAGGCTCCTAGTGTAGTTGTCCAATCAGCTCATCCACAGAGGTTCCTAAAAGTGGTTAGAAGTTATGCGGAGAAAACCGCAGGTTACACTGTGGAATACCCAGAAACCACCTCGGAATAATTATATCAGATCCATTATATCTACAATCGGGTCCCCAGTACCAGGCTAGATTGTGGGATCCCCTGAATTACAAATATGTCTTCCATATACTCAATGTTATCAAGTAAAAAATCTTACACTTTTCTCATTCCTTTTGTACACTTATTTCCAATTTATTACTAAAATGCATTTAAAATATTTATGGTTGCATTTGACAGTGTGAAGACTGTCATTGCAGAACAAAACACCTTTTCTCATGTCCCAAGTCACCATTTAGGGGGTGATTCCAATAATCAAATCAAAAACCTAAAAATAGTTACAAAGCGGTAACACATATCTAAGCTCATATAGTATTTGAAATATATTGTCAATCAATACTTTTATATGAATTCAGTAAAAGGTGAAATTTTATTTTGACTGCTTCATTGCGCAACATATTTTAAGAAACGTTAATTGCAAAGTTAATTCTTTGCAATTAGAGGTATGATTAGAAGTAGAATGCAGGGTACATATCAATAAAATAAAATATTAAAATATACAGTTGTGCAAATTGTTCTAGAACATCCTATAGTTCCATCAAACACTTAAAAAGTTGTTCTCCATTTCAAATTTCGCGTTCAATTTTCATTATGTAAATTACTTATGTTGACTTAGTAAATTTAACTAATTTTACTGTCAACATATAAATGTATTCAATAACATTTATCTTTGAAATTAGAACACAGCTTAACACTGATTCTTTTAGTTTGGTTACGGTTTACGGTTTGAAAGAGGAACTTTTATAAATCAGATACAAATGTACTTCTGAATTATGCAAATATGCATTCAATATTTTCGATTTATACGAAATGTGCATTTCAGGAAGTACGAAAATAAAATACTTTGAACCTTGTGATGCAATTTTCATGAAAATTTCTTGGCGTAGTTTATCCATGTTTGGATCGAGCGTCATAAAAAACCTAAATCAAACAACCAATAAACTTTCTTGCATTAAAATAGGTCCACAAGTCACTTGTGCTTCCTCTACACATACCTTCAATAGTGTAGGCATGGCTTTATTTCGGGTATGTGTGTTAAAAACGGAATTGTATGTGGACATGACAAAGAAAACTTTTTGTGATTTTTTTTATTACCAGACTGAGGACTCTAAACGAATTTCTATAAGTACGCATAAAAAATATAATCTATGCTGATCGAAGCATACAAATTACTGTACAATGGTTGTTATGCAAATGTTTACAAGATAAATTAGATTAAACAGTGTTAAACAAATAACAAAACCTTTTTTAAGTAAATTTACATTTTACTTTTGTATCAATCACTGTTTGGGAATTGACACGATACGTAAATAATGTATGGTTGAGTTAGCGCAGGAAGAATAAAGTCCATAATTATTTTCATAATTATAAAGTCATTAAGCTATTATATTGCACTATAATGAATATATCAAAGAAAATCCTCTCAAAGGTTTCTATTGGTGGACAAATGAACTTGCCTTCCAGCCAAACTTAGCAACTGTCCTCTACAAGAACTAAAATCTCAGAAAAAAAAATAGTACCAGATAGTATGATTTGTATCTCAAACTATAAACAGAAAAGAGCTAGTTCTAAGACTAAGTTTTACAACTAGATACATATATCTTTTAAGAATAACTGTATCAACTATCGAGAGAAATTAATGGAACATTGGACTTACCTTTAAATTGGCTTTCAACAAACTTGACAGGAACAACATAATTAATCTACATTGTCCCGCGCGAAAACCCCAACAAGACACAAAGGAAAAATCAATAAATTAACGAAACTATGCGTTTGTTCAGAAACTCGAAATCCCCAACTTTCCCAAGCAGTCATTTCTTTGATCTAATACCAACCTTCACGCTGAAGTCATACATTGTGCTGAGTAACCTATAAAGAAGTAAATCCCCGAATCAGGATCTCATTGATTTCAAATCATGGACATACATTTACAAATCTAGCCCTGCTTTTTATTACATTACTATTTATCCCAACAGAAAAATACCTTCAGTTTGTTCTCATTCCTAAATATTTCAGAAGTGCAAATGATCTCGTCCTGCTTAAATCAGGCAAAAATCGAACTTCTTGCCAATCATACCGCCCCGTGTACTTATTGCCCACATTTGGAAAACTTATCGTATGCATCTTTTCTATTAGGCTAAATTTCTGAAACGATACCAATACCAATCCTTTCCAATATAGTTTTTGTGACTACGGAGCTGAAAGAAGCCATTATTGTACGTTATAGAAAATATTAATTCTCTTCAGGGTGATAAACACCTTTCTCATTTCCATCGGATCAAACGGCATACATACTATTCATAGTCATAATTTACCACCCGAATTTATTTTCTTCATTATTAAGTCAAATATAAAGGCACCACTGTTACGGATAACTCAATCTCCATCACAAATAAACAATTCGGGGTTCCCCTCAAGGTTCAGACTTGGTTCCGATAAAATGGCTGTTTTGCATCAATGATATTGAAATTAAAAAGTGACGCATATTTTCTTCAAATCTATGCAGATGGTCTTGCGATGGTTACCCACCCAGACACCTGCAAGGCCTTTGAAATTAATGTGAACTATATATATATATATATATATATATATATAATAACCTTATTTAAAACTTATCATTTTCATGGGAAATGCAACACCATGGTATTTGACAAGACTCGAAAACTTAATAGAAATCCCATATTGAAGCTAAATAACATAACTATGAAAAATTATATTTCTCATATAAACCCAGGGCTTATTGATGGCATGCTATCGTTGAGCCCACACAAACACATTCAAATGCTTTTTAATCAGTTAATCTTTTCATGAAATTTCAGACAGTACTTGGGGCACTAATAGAAAAATTATTATAAATCAAGTATTCTATAGTTGTCGAATCGGGGTTCAAGTCTGTGGGGCGAAAAACTTTCCAATACATATATCACAAAATTTAATACTTTCCAAAGAACCTTACTGCAGATTGCTAAAGCTTACGTTTCCTCTACAATTCATGCACTTAACGTAATTCCGGGAATTTCTCCATCATGTAAGCCCCCTTAGACAATATGAAAAGTTCCACGGTTGGAATAAAACGCCATGGCCTTAGCTATCCATTCTCCACATTTTTTACTTCAACTGTCTATTTCAGAAGAAAAAAAATCCTCCATATGTATTGTTTTGTAAACCAACAACCCAATATTGACTACGATATATACATTAATGGATCTCGGACTGATTGACAAAGTTGGATGCTCTGTGTGGGAATTTTCACTAATATTTTAAATTAAGTAAACTGCTATAAATTAAATTTTTGCAACATCGTTTTACAAGCTGAACGTTTTCCAGTTATAAGCCCATCGAGTGGGCACATACTAATAACAAAAGGGTAAATATATTTACGGATAGCTCTTGCTCAATAGCTTTATTGAAATTCATCAATAATAAATTTAACTTCCAAAAACTAAGCAATATATTCTACCTGAAAGAGATTGCTGTGGGCTAAGTAGGGTTCACGCTCATTCAGGCATCACTGGTAGAGACAACAGGTAACTTCGCTATTAGCTGCTTTGTGTGGCAAGGAGTTCAGGAATACCATATTCTTTTTTAGGAAGATTTTTAAAATAATATTATGACTTATTGGCAGCACTATTGGAAAGAGGCACCCATTGGTCTTTGTGTCGAAGCATTAATACCACATATCAACCGCATCACATAAACTAAATAGCCATCTTATCTTTTGCGTAATTCATCGTGCCTTTCCTGCAATATCTGCAAAGCCTTAAGCTTAAAAGCACCCCAAACTGTACCTTAGAGACCTATAGTGACGCAGATTATTACCTTTTCTTTATATATTCTGTGAATTAACTAACAAATGCCATTTAACTAAACCATCAGTTTCAAACAAAATCCGATGGCTAACAAACAATAGCAGAAATCTGATATCATTATGCGATATTATATATATATATATATATATATATATATATATATATATATATATTTTTTAAATTTTTTTAATATATATAGAGCTGCTTTCAGAGTTAAATTAGCGAACACGATCAACTGTGTCTCTAACATGTAATCTCTCTTCCTATAAATATCCGTTTCTGTTCAAAATTGCCAGTGGTGCTCGGTAACCTCTACTTTGTTTTGAAGAAGTCTTACCTCTATTTTTCTTCAATTATGTTATTTTTCGTCCACTTAAATACAGCTGAGTCAAGACATACAGGCCCCTCTAAATGTAATGCATCTTTTCCCAGCCTCCACTTGTGGTGGCGGCTAAAAGACCCATCACATGTGTGCAATAAAGGACGCATTGCATACGTGGTGCACTAAACATTTTAAGTGTGTCAAGGAACGTGGGTCATGTGTAATAAATGTGTAATAAATAAAAAAGCAGTTATTAGAATGAAACACATAACGCTATTTGAGGAATACAAAAGAGTATTTTTATATCATACAACATAAATATACAGCGTTGTATTTGTAGACGTATTTTAACACATTAACGGCCAACGTTCCTTTTTTGGGACGTATATTTATATGGCTTTAAAACTATGACCATTGTAAATAGGTTATTATTCTTTTACTCAGCAGATTATTTATTATGTATTCTAACTATAATATAAAAATAGATTCAAAGCGTTAAAAAATAAATATAAAATAAATAAAATAATTACAAAAATTCATTCAGTACCCTTCTAAAGACTAGAAGATGGGAAAAATTAATATTTTTCAAATAAACATCATGGTTGAATTCCGGCTCTTAATGGGTTAAAAATCAAAAATTAACACTATCAGGAGGCTTGGTACCTCAGAAAATAAACCAATAAAAAATAAACCAAGCTTATTCACAAGTAAGACGGTCATTTATAACACAGGATTTATTCTCTTGTCAGCATTCCCGGAAAGCGAAGAAAAATATCACTAATGTTTTGCCTACCTTTAATTAAAACTAGCGTGCGAAATTATAAATCTGGCAACACGGAAATCTAGTCACTATAGTCTGTATTTCCCATACTTAAATTTAAGTCACACAAGCTTTAGAGTTGTATTTAAACAATGCCTTTTCCTGTTTCACGCCAGAATGAATTACAGATCTTTAGCACGCACACGCATAAAGCATCCGAAATCATTTTCCCTCATCAGATAGTGACGACGACAGATGCTGAATTTTCCAAGGAAGTCAACCTAAAATAAAACTCAGCCGGTTCAAAACAAAGCCACTAGGTGAACAGTTGCAATATCAGAAAGTGCGATATAGAGGGGCGTGGTACAAATTATAATTGTTACAAACTAGTCCTTCGGCGTCGCAACTTCCGCAATGTGATTGGTAGCCAGAATTCTTATTTCCACAATTAACCTATTTCTGTATTTTGTACTAATAAGAAAGTAAATGAACAGCATTTATGGGTATATTAAACAAGTCAACCTAAAATAGAACTTCGTGTAAAAATAATGCCACTAGGTGAACAGTTGGAATAGCAGTAGGGAAGATATAGAGGGGATGTGATACAAATTATACTTGTGTCAAACGTGTCCATAGGTATTGAACTTCAACAAAACGTTGGTAGCCATGATTCCAATTTCCACTGTTTGGGGTTGATTTTTTTCTGTACTTTGTACTAACCAAGACTTGAAATTGTTATTTTTTAAATAATCCTTATAAAGTGAGTTTAGTTCAGGTAAAAATATAGAACACGTTTATTTTGAACTAGACATTACAACACTTTACTAATTAAGGCTATGTAATCGAATTTACAGCAAACAAAGATATTACATGTATGTGTATATTGTTTAAAATTTGTTCTTCCTGCGTTAAATATAACTATTTTTTATGGTTTATTTATATTCTTTATATATTTTACTAGATATTTCAGAACAAAAGCGTGCTGTTTGCTTACAATTTGTATTACATTACTTTATGGGTACTGCATTTTCAAACAATACAAGGGCTACGTTTTATTATTATTTGTGGAAATTAAATCCCTTTATTCCAACAATACAAAGTTTTGTTTGAATAAACAGATTTAATTTCGAAAAGGAAAATATTGTATTAAAGTTTTGCAAGAAAAGCAATGTTTTGGTGATTCTTCAGCAAACAGTGATGCGTAACACAATCAGATTACTTAAATGATGAAACACGCTGTTTATTGTACATTTTTTTTCTTTCTTCTTATTCTTATGTTATAAACATACGTAAATTAATATCAAGCCCATCTATTAAATGTTTATGGTATTCTCATCAGTACTTTTTATAGCAACGCTTTATACATTTCTTTTTAAATTGTAAGTTAAATAAGATAAAAATAAATTTTTTATATATATTGTTTGTATATTCAGCTTCAATTTCAAAAAGAAAAGTATCTCCATCGAAGAATTTTTGAAGTGCTGGCATGAGCGTCCGATATTCATTCTATGGAGTAATATTTTATATTGCATTAAGGTATAAACTATCGGAATATAAAAGCAATATCCCAATGTCGTGGATATTTTGCTTAGAGAATAGGAAAATCTATTTTAGAATATTTTGATTTACCTTAAAACATCATACAGTATCGGATTCCCTTATAGTATCTTATTTCTTCACGTTCAAATACTTCAAATAATTTGAAAATAGATTTTCTGATATAGCTTTCTGGGGGAAATCTACATACTCAATATTTCTTTATGCTACCAATGCATCCCTTTTTTGAAGACAGTTATGAATACAATCGTTGATATTTCTTAGCTTAAAATAAAATTTAAATGTTGTTTCACTTTTTAAAACACGTATATTTATTTGAATATATAAAATACATTTTCACGTCAGATAATTTTAAATAGGCAGTAAATTACAGTGAAAATAATATAAAAAACCACATAAAAATAGCCCTTCATAAGAAAAACAAGTGTTGTGATCTTAAGCTCATGGGGACAACACATAATATAATGTTACTAAATTTACTAAGTTACTAAATAAATTTACTAAAGTTACTAACTAAATTTTTACTAAAGTTACTAAACAAGAATGTGGATCCAGGAGTGTTGCAAGCGCATTTTTTTTCTATTTTGAAGCTTTGAAACTTGAAACGACTTAATTATCAATACCACAAACATTATTTCTACGTTGCAGGAATTATTTGTAAAATGATTATTTTAATAATAAATGCAGTACAAACAACCACACACGAATCAGTTAAATGTGCACTTTCAAAACAGTCATGTGTACAAAATATAAATTTTCATTCTATCGGCTATGAATCGAGACAATTTCGAAAAATGAATTTCAAAGCCCTCTTGCATGGTAAGTCAGTTAGTTTGGTTACTTGGCTACACGATGGGCTAACTTGACATTATTCATAACAGGTGTTACAGTAAGGAAACCTCGTCATGTATTCTAATTTTTTCCTCGCACTCACTCTCAATCCATACCCTATCAATTGGAAGGGTTGTCAACAGTCAAATGTTTGCCATATTTGGCAAGTAATCACACCAAACACAATTAATCTAGCGTTAATAGAGAAAATTTCTTCAACAAAAGAGAAAATAACATACCGCTACGCAGTAACTATGTATTGTTAAACTGTATTTTAACTGTACTAACTTATAAGTAACTTAATTGTACTAAGTTAGTACAATTAACTGTACTAACTTATGTGTATACTAACTTATCCCGAATACTTTCGTTTCAGCAATCAAAATATAATTAAAAGAACATCATCATTCTCACTTGAATACGAAAATAGTTGTTCTTATTTTCAAAGGCGTGCTTCATCATGAAAATTAGCACGAGAAAAGGAAAGGAAGGCGTAAAAATAATCTAGGAAGCAAAAAGTATATAAGTGCAATTAGACACAGAAATTATCTCCTAGCACTTAAATATTCTTATATATGATGCAGAAAATCTGTTTTTGTCTGAAGCAGAAAAACTAGATACCGCAGAGCTAAGGTGCTATACAATTTGCACAGTTTATTCTTTCTTTCTAAATCAACTCAACAATTTTCAGCTAGCTACATAGTTCCTTTAGAATCATATAAACAAAATTTAAAAACGAACATTACGCAATTTTTTATCTTCTAACCTTGTGTAGTGTTACAGCGTTATGACATTTTTATAAACTTAGTTACTCTATTCAGAAAGTCCAAATAAATATTAAAATTTATTGAAAATACGTTGAGACAGCCATGCCTAAAAAGAAAAGGCCAATTTTTAATCAAAATTGAATCAACGCAAAACGGCATCAGCTGTCACAAGCCGAGCAATTGGAAGAGGAAAGAATACAAGCATGTGAAGCGATGTAGCGAAGCTAATATTTGATAAACCTGGCAATATTTTTGTTTCACTACCCGAAATGTGGTTTTAGAATTTACTTGTACAAGACTAATAAGATATTATTCGCAATTAATTTCAATGAATCCTAAGCTTGGCAATTAATTTAAAGCTAGAACAGCGAAACGAGTTTCTCTTTTTTATACGTTAGCGGAGAGTTTATCAGCGGAAACCAATGGTATACATTTCTCAAACAAATTTCGAGAAGACTGCATAAAATTTTTTCCTTGATCTGTTGCATCTGTGTTGGATAACAACTTGTGTTTTATTATCTTTCTTTCAATTCAATGCGTCTAAGTATATTTTCTTACGAGGATCTTAATCTTTTTGTAGTATGAGGCCTCATGCAATTTCGTATTCAGATTACCTTGTGAATCTTTGAGTTGAGTGCTTATTTTTCAATTAAAAGTGTTATATGTGTGGAAGTTATTCTTAATCCTTATAAAGACATGCAAATAAAGTAATTTTTGAAATTCACAACAAAATTTCTTTCTTTAAAATCAGAGCTGGATTTATGTAAGATTACTCTTTAATTTTGAAAAACAGCTAACATTGTTAACATAAATAAACCTTTATAAATATTGTTGGCTTAAAGTAGGAACTCAACTGTTGAACATTAAAAATATTTTTTTCGGACACTAAATGCTTATTTGCGTGATGACGAAGTATAAAATCATATTGAAATTTCTTTAAAACACTGTAAAATACTTATAATTTTATTTTTTGACTCAAAAGTTAGACTTCAAACATCTGCACAGTATAAATATATTTGTCTGCTAAACGAGTTTGTGCTCTAAGCTGATGATAGTTTTTGCTTTATCTTTCAACAAAATAGTAATTTTCTATTTAATTTTTAGTAATTAAGATAAAATGTGACTAACACAGTCATGTATCTATATATCTATACATATGAAGCAGAGTTGGCGTCTATCTGTATGTATGTTCTCTATACAAATCTACACCTTTTGACCAATCCACACCAAATTTGGTACACATACGTTGGAACCCTGCGAGTAACGCAAGCTACATATTAACTTCCGTTCTCTTTAACCTAGGTGTGAAGAGGGGGCTAAATCAATTTGAAATTACCATAGGAAACACATTGAGCATAAAACGATTGCGGTACGCAAAGCAGTTTTACCAGTATTGATCGAAAATCAAATTTTCTAATAAAATTCTTTTACCAGTATTGCTCGAAAAACAATTTTTCCGAAACGTTATATTTAAACAATTTAAAATTATAATTATGTTTGAAATGATTTTTTTATTTCTTTCCACAATATAAATAATTTAGGAATTTTTCAGTGATGAAAAATGGATAGTTAAAATACTTAATTTTACATAACTTACATTTTGTAATGGAACACGAAAAGCGAAAACAAAAAACTATTGTTCATAAAAGCGTAATTTTGCAATCAGGTATATGGCAACGCCATAATTAAAGTTTTATTTTATAAATTAGATTTAGAATTCCGTGTTTGTGTATTTGAGTTTAGACAAAAATGTTGCAGTCGTATTTGAGCACTTCTAACTTTTGTAATTTTTTTCTTTTTGTAAATAATTCATTATTGTCTATCAATATTGTTCAAGCGACTTTTTCGAATTTCTCTATTTCAGAATATTCTCATGACGTCGAAATTCGACACGCTTCCTCAGATCTTTCGTTTATCAGAACTCTACATTTTTCAATGACCAGAATTTCGTTTCTGTTTGTATGTATGTGTTCCATTCTTCCTATATTACAGATATATTACACTGCTGGCCACCGTAAATGCAACACCCTGAAGGAAGCATGCAAATAATATGAAATTTACAACATGCATTAGCGGAGGTGAGATATGCAAATGATTAGAATTTCAGCGCAGACGCACATCACGCGCGCCTGTGGCGCCACTTCAAAGCGCTATTTAAGGCTTGGAGATTTCGACGATTTCAAGTACGGCAATTGTGTTTTTTTCAAAAAACCGATCAATTATGCCTCGCAGAAAACAGCGATCATCTTTTGATCAAGTATCCGAGTTCGACAGAGGAAGGATAGTGGCCTACCGAGATTGTGGATTATCTCTCAGGGAAATCGGTAGCCGTGTTGGACGAAACCAAACAACTGTAATGCGGATATGTGATCGTTGGATGCAGGAGGGTACGACGGACCGACGTGTTCGATCGCATCCACCTCAATGCACCACTTCACGTGATGACAGGCATATTGTGCGTATGGCAGTGACGGATCGCTCAGCCACATCACGAACCATAGCACAGCACATTCAGTCTGTACCGCATCATCCAGTGTCTGCGCGTACCATTCGACGCCGTTTACAGCAGAGTGGTCTGTCCGCAAGACGTCCATTGCTTCGTCTACACTTGACGCAGAACCACAGACGTTTCCGCCGCCAATGGTGCGATGAAAGAAGGATGTGGACGGCAGAATGGAATGAAATTGTCTTTACTGACGAGTCACGCTTCTGTCTGCAACACCATGATGGTCGGATTCGAGTCTGGAGACACCGTGGAGAGAGGATGCTGAACAGCTGCGTTATGCACCGCCACACTGGTCCTGCACCGGGTATTATGGTATGGGGCGGTATTGGATATCACTCTCGCACTCCTCTAGTACGCATTGCCGGTACTTTAAACAGCCAGCGCTACATCTCTGAGGTGTTGGAGCCAGTTGTCCTTCCTTACCTTCAGGGCTTGCCCACAGCCATATTTCAACAGGATAATGCGCGACCACACGTGGCACGCATCGTCCAAGGGTTTTTCGTCAATCGCCAGATTGAATTGCTTCCCTGGCCAGCTCGCACCGGATCTTTCGCCGATAGAAAACATGTGGTCCATGGTTGCTCAACGATTGACCCAGAATACATCCCCAGCTGCCACACCAGATCAACTTTGGCAACGTGTGGAAGCTGCTTGGTCTGCTGTACCCCAAGAACACATCCAAAGTATCTTTGAATCAATGCCGAGGCGTGTGGCAGCGGTGATCTCCAACAATGGCGGCTACTCTGGCTACTGATTTTGGCAGGAACCACACTTCACAGAAGTCTATAAATTTAATCATTTGATACTTGGTCAACATGTTATCTACAAAATAAATTTTGTTGTGATATCTCTTGTCTTTCTTGGTGTTGCAATTTGGGTTGCCAGCAGTGTATTTAGGAGTTATATTGTAATGAATTATTTTTATTTTCTACAAATACCACTAGACATGGGTATTTTCTTGGTGGTATATGTATATTTCGACTAACTTTTCTTTCGCGTTAAATACGTTATATTTCGTAGAATTCTATTTTATAAAGAAACCTTTTTAAAGTAAAGTGTATAACTTCTTATTTTAAAATGACTGGCAAAGTTAAAATAAAGTTATTCTAAAATAAGATATGCTATTTAAATAAAAACGGGAAGCCATACGTTGTAGTTCAAAGATATTTCTTAATTTTGACATATTTTCATTACAAGACGATTAAAATCAATTTAATTTACATTTGTTTTTCATGTTTCATGGGTATTATAGAAAGCTGTACTCCATAGTCATGTAACTGCATCTATCATTCTAAATAGGTACTTGGTTTCCATATAGAAACTGAGTCTCTCAATTGAAAAAAGTACCTTATGCATTCGATTTAAAACTAAATTTTTCTGTCTAAATTTCAAATAAGACTTTGCTGATTTTGGAATAATATCATTGTAAGAAAGTATGTAAACAAAGACTTTTGAAAATTAGAATTTTTTTGTCTTAATTGGCAGAAGGTCGATGTTGCTTACTTGAAGTTGAAACTGCCCATATACAACTTGGATACCTGTGAAATATTCATTGAAAGCAGTAATTTTGTAAAAAGTGTAATCGATTGAGTTTGTCTACACTGATGGCATTTGTTTTAAAAACAAGCTCCGTTATTCCACGTGCGACTGAAAGAATTTTCAAGAAAAAAATGTGTGTTTCAGAATAAATTAATCATGGATGACGTAACACTTTAATTTGCCGTCATCTCAAGATGATAATGTAATTCGAAAACATCAAATCAATAGTGCAAGAATACCACAAATAATAATATTGATAGCAAAACTGAGTACAAGACTATACCCTGAAAGTTCCTCATTTTTAAATAAAAAAGGAACTTAATTGGCATTCGTAATCACTCTAAAACTCAAAATCGCCTTCTGAAGAAATCATCTCAGAAAACACTTTTGTTTGCCTTACAGTAAGAGTGTGATGAATATGAAATAGATTATATGGATGGATATATTTTGTATACGTATTTGCGTCCGAAGTAAACTCTAGAAGCTGCGAAAAAGTTAAAACGATGTTAAAAAATATTTTCAGTAACACTTAAATGATGCTTGCATTTTTCTATGAAATAGGATCAACATTTAACTAATTGAACCCGAGCATCGCCCGGTAATTCTGCTAGTCTATATGTATAAAAATGTATATGACAGCGACATAAATGTTGCTGTCATATTTGAGCATTTCTAAGTTTTGTAAATTTGTGTTCTTTTTGTAAATAATTCATTATTGTCTATCAATATTGTTCAAGCGACGTTTTAGAATTTCTCTATTTCAGAATATTCTCATGACGTCGAAATTCGACACGCTTGCTCAGATCTTTCGCTTTTCGGAATTCTACATTTTTCAATGACCAGAATTTCGTTTCTGTTTGTATCTATGTGTTTCATTACTTTCCATATATTACAGATAAATTGTTTAGGAGTTAAATTGTAATGAATTGTTTTTATTTTCTGCCAAATACCACTAGACATGGGTAATTTCCTGGTTGTATACAGTATGTACATTTCGACGAACTTTCTTTGGTTAAATACGTTATAGTTTGTAAAATTCTGTTTCATACAAATAAATGTAACCTTTTAAAGTAAGGTGTATAACTTCTTATTGTAAAATGACTGGTAAAGTTAAAATAACGTTATTCTAAAATAAGATGTTACATTAAATCAAAATGAGTTGCCATACGTTGTAGTTCAAATATATTTCAAAATTTTGACATATTTTCATTACAAGACGATTAAAATGAATTAAATTTACATTTGTCGTCCTTTTTTTATGTGGATATTATTGAAAGCTGTACTCCATAGTCAAGTAACTACATCTATCATTCTAAATAGGTACGTGGTTTCAATTTAGAAACCAATCTCTGAATTTAATAAAGTACCATAAGGATACGATTTCAAACTGAGTATCTGTTGGAGTAAAGGGAATTTTAAATACGATTTTGCTGGTGTTGGTATAGTCACAGATGGGAATTTTAAAAAATTGAAATTTTTTGTATTTAGTGATAGGTCAAGGTTGGGCGGGGGGCTTACTCTACAAATTGAAGCTGTTCTTACGCAACTTATAGAGATGCATGTGAATCATTCATTGAAAGCACTGATTTTCTTTTTTAAAATCGCTGTAAAATCAACCTTCTGGTGTTTTTTTAATTGGAATCGAGTGAGTTTGCTTTGTCTACACTTATGACACATATTTTTAACACAAACTCCTTTATTCCACGGGCCACTGAATGGAATTTTCAAGAAAACAATGTGTTTGCTTCAAAATAAATTAATCACGAACGCAGTAGCAATGTAATTTATCATCCTCTCATATTGATGATGAAATTCGAAAAAATCGCACACCAGGTGCAAGAATGCCATAAGTAAAACATATAATAGAAAAACTAAATACGAGAAAATTTGCCATTTTTACTGAAAATGAACGTACGGGGATATTCGTAATTACTCCAAAACTCAAAATCGATATCTGTAGTAGTCACCTTAGAAAAATAACTTTTGTAGTTTGTCTTAAGCAGAAGTGCGATAAATATGAAATGGGTTATAAGGATGGTTATTTCATGTATACGGTATTTGCGTCCGAAGTAAATTGTGGAAGTTATGAAAAAGCTAAAACGATGTTAAAATATTCTCCGTACACTTGAATGATATTTGAAATCTTTTATGAAAGTGAAGTGATTAGTCTGATCACTTTTCTATCAATATTTAATTAATTCAACCCGAGCAACGCTGGGTAATTCTGCTAGTATTATACAAGGAAGATACATTTAAATGACGCTGCGTAATGTTTTCTATACTTGTTTTATATGGAGTGAATATGAGGTTAAGTGTGAGAGACTGAAAACCGTATTCACAAGTAAATTAAGCCACGGATCAACGATAATCGGCCGATTATCGAAGAAAGTGTATTCACAATGCTGATCCGAAGTTTAAATTGCCGTCTCGGTGTTAAATTTTGATCTTCCGAAATCGGAGGTTTAACACTATGTTGAGGGTTAACACATGCACTGTACTAGCTTTTTGCGAAGGAAGCGACGCAATCCGTAAAACAAAACAAAATGGACTTCATTCTGTGCTAAAGTATAGAATTCTGATTAAGGATTCTCAAATATTAAGTATGGAAACTGAGATTCGTACGGAATTTATAACATTTATTCCTGTGATAAAATTTTGATGATGTTATCAGCTCTCGGGATGGCTAGGAATATAGCTGATTCGTAAACCAGCAGCTACGATCACGGCAGATGCAAATTCGTCACAGAACAAAAATTATTTTCTTGATTTATTAGGTGTAAAAGAAAAATAACAATGCAAGTTACTTCACTCTTCATTAGCACACCAATATTGACGAGTATAAAAGTAAGCGAAATTTAATTTTACCGACAAAGCATTTGACAAATACGGAATGATTTTAGATCCTGGCGTTGTAAGAAATGTAAACAACGTCACGTGATCGAAAGAAAGGAGACTAGCTATAACAGCTAGCTTCTTGCTTTAATTTGTGGATCACTTAGTTCGTGTTTTGAGAATACTAAGCCATACTATTGAAGCATGGTTCTTAAAGACTAGAAACTATTCTTCAAAACTCATGTTTCAGTAATGATATTGAAACATGAATTTTGAAGTAGTTTCATATTCAAACCAAGTAAATGAGATTCTCAAAGTAAATTTGTGAAGCCCATTTGCTTGGTTTTATGTTGGATAAGGAGATCTGAAAATATGAAATGGACCTCTGGTTGGTGAAGATGTTGGTTGGTACGTTGGGTTTAAATGGTGCAAGGTCCAAAAACAGACAAGCTGCGCTATATATTGAAATTTATCTTGATGTTCATTATACCTCAAAGCTAACTTTTTCCTAGTGATCGTGGTGCACAAAAATCTTGAGAAAAAGTACCTTGACTCAAAAATGATGTTCGAACCATTGGATGACGATCTGAAATTTTTGCAAGTAAATAGCAGCTAGGGTTGTTAAGTCAATACTAACATATGGAAATCAAAGATTCACCTCCATAAATACTCCATTGCACGATTCCACAATTTGCATAATTGACTATGGATTGTAAGTTATTTGGAGATTCTTAAAACACGAACTCGACCTTCTGTTGGAAATATTGTAATAGTGACTTATCAGACATTTCCTTTTTTCCACTCGTCAGATGTTCTAGTTTATTTCATTTGTATAATTTGTTTATTTTTATTTTTCAGTTTTGTTTTCTTTAAATAAGTGTTTCTAATAGCTGCTCTACCAGAAATATCGGATATAAGTTCACAGAAACACATTTTGTGGATAGTGATTGTATTACATATTTTCAGTAAATGTTTCGTTGTTTAATCATCAAAACTGTATTTTTATAAAACGGATATTAATTTATTTTATATTACTTGCTGAGGTGGAAAAATGTTATAATTTTCAATGTTTCAAAATGCAAGAGAGCGTCTTATTAATGTCACCAGAAATATTAGTTTTCTTTTTAAGGTATTATAAATAATTGTTTACAGTAATACATAATGCATAATTGTGTTTTTTAGCATACATTTTCTGTTACATGTTGTCATAAGACTGATACTGAAAGAGATGATATATAAACACAACGTCATCACATGCTGCATTTTGGGTCCTAAACCTTTCTATCGGATTTTGATGAGTGGGAGGACTTGTGAAGTACATGATAATGTTTGAATACATGAAAGTTAAACGATTACATCTAAACAGCATAGATCTACTGTTTTAGTAAAGCAGATTTTTTTAGCAGTAATAACTCGTTTCAACAATTATTGAACTTCTTGACTAGCATATCAGAATTATTTATTATGTTGCAACGCAAAGTGTATCTTAAACGGAAATATTTACTGAAGTACCATAAGCAATTCTATCTCTCACACAGTGCAAGAACCAAAATAATATTTATCGGAACTGATCGACGTTAATAAGATATGCATTATGAAACTTTTGAATTGTTTTACAATTTTTCCATGTATTACTGAAATTTATCCATAAAGAATATATTTCCGAGTTACTAAAAATACAGTTTTGGGATTAAACCACAAAATATTTATGAAACTTTTGAATTTTTTTACAAATTTTCCATGTATTACTGAAATTTATCCATAAAGAATACATTTCCGAGTTACTAAAAATACATTTTTGGGATTAAACCACGAAATATTTATTGCAAACATGTAATATACAATCCTGTCTGTAAAACAGTATTTAACTTCTTAAATAGCACAATAGATTCACGTATCAGCTTTGAATTAATTTATAAGCTATTTTTAGAAAAGTGTTGAAAAATCATGAAGTAAAAATTTCCTTATTCTGTATACTGCAGTTTAATAAATTTAAACCTTAGCACTTTTTGACTCCTTATTAACCTGCCCGTTCTGATTGAAAAACCTAACCACGTCCAACTACAACCGTATGTGCCACGCCAAACTAATCAATACATCTCGCATCTATGGAATGCGGGAAGAATCCTGAAAATTAAGTACTGTCTCTAACTAACGGATTGTGTGATGTACGAGGTCCGACCAACAAATCCAGCCAATATAACCTCTGGCTTCTTTCCGTCCCTCTGACATATAGCAATTAGATAAGGCGCCGGGAGAAATACCAGTCCAATCTTGATCAAAGGATCCACCCACCACGCGATGAAGGGGATATAAAAAAACGCCCTGACAAGGACAAAAAATAGAGGGATGGAAGAGTATGTGTGTGTGTGAATGATGCGGGGGAAGAGCGAGATCTCTCTTCGCAGGCAAATATTATCAGAGTTGGTGTACACCAATCTTAGCTTCTTACATATCCAAGACTATTAGAGTAGTCTGGCTGAGGATAGAAGTGGTTCTGGTCGAACCGACTCCACTATTAATCCTCTAGCGATCCTCGTGTTGGGAAAATAGCAAAGACGGTCTCTGTGCTTTTTGTTCATGTTGGAATGCATTTATTCTCGTGTTTTGTATTTAGCTGGAGTTTTAAAAACTGGTGGTATGGTATTGATGCAGTTTAGTGAAAGTAGTAAGAAAGGAGTTAAAGTCTAATTTTAAGAAGGATTTGGAGTGCTTATTTATAGATCTAGGAAATTCAAGTATAAACAATAATAAGCATTTTAAATCTACTTTCAACGCGTTCTTATTTTGATTTAATTAGTATTAGAAATTGTTTTTAGATGTGTGTTACCCATCTGCTCAACAATATAAAATTATCAGAGCAGTATAATCAAAGTAATACTCTCAACTCCAAAGGCTTTACGAAGTTATAAAATTTATATATAGGACATCATATTGATGAGATATCATACTGACAATGAGTGCGTACCATGATCATAAATATCGTATATATTAAAAAACACATATGAGCATGGTATAGCAGTCATAGCGCTTGTCTGCCGCCGGGTAGGCCCTTAGCGATGGATATTGCTGATTCTCCCTCTTAAGAGTAACGGCAGCTTGTTCACTGGGTGTTTCTTCACAAAAAGAGGTCAATTCACCCTTGTAAATACCAAAGGTCAAAGAGGTCAGTAATCGGGTATTAAAAAAGTAATAATTTTTCTGAGAACAATTGTAGCCCAATTGTGCTTGAATATGAGCAGTAAGAATAGTTAATACTAGCAGAATTATCCAGCGTTGTTTAGGTTGAATTGGTGAAATGTTGATTGAAAAGTGATCAGACTAATCACTTCTACTTCATAGAAAAATGCAAGCATGGTTTAAGTGTACAGAAAATATTTTAAACATAATTTTAACTTTTTTATAGCTTCTATAATTTATTTCGGACGCAAATAGGCATACATGATATATCCATTCATGTATCCCATCTTATATTCATCGCACTCTTGCTGTAAGACAAACTACAAAAGTTATTTCTGAGATGACTACTACAGAAGCCTATTTTGAGTTTTGGAGTGATTAAGAATGCCCCTTAAGTTCATTTTCAGTAAAAATGACGAAGTTCCAGAATTTAGCCCTGCTCTCAGTTTTCCTATCAATATTTATAATTTGTTACACTTTTGCACTATGAATTCAATGTTTTCGGATTTCCTCATCATTATGAGAGGATGGCATATTAAATTGTTACGGCATTCGTGAGTAATTTATTTTCAAGCAAACACATTTTTTTCTTGAAAATTCTATTCAGCGGCCCGTGGAATAATGGAGCTTGTTTTAAAAGTAAATGTCATCAGTGTAGACAAAGCAAACTCAACCGATTACAATTTTTCAAAAAACAGAAGGTCTATTTTACAGAGTTTTTAAAAAGAAAATCACTTTTCAACGAATGTTTCAAGTGTATCTAAATTGCATAAGAACAGCTTCAACTCCTAATGTATGCAACCTCCACCAACAACAAAGGCAGGAATGAAAAGTTGAATAAAGTTCATGAGCTCTGTTGACAGCAGCAGTTTCAAAATTCCATTCCATTTCAAATATTTTATTTACGAAAATACAAGTTCAACATCTGTTCAGTTCACATCAAATGTGTTGCTACTTTCTACTGATAACGATAACTTGGCTAAATTATTGTATTAACATCCCCAAACGCTCCGTTCTTAAAGCGCATTAAGAATTCTCCAATTAAATATGGATACATCCCCCTTTATCGAGGTCCCGCGTAAATTTAAAGCACTCGCTCAGTCTCATCGGCAAAGTTCACCGTAGTCAGATATTCCGTGCGTACCGAAACGGTCAGTACCGCCACAAACTACAAACGAAAATGGACTTATCTGAGAAACGCAAAGGCGGTGAACAATTTTCGGATTATATGGTCTTGCAGACACATCAATACATTAAGTCGGTATCTTTTGTGTCCTCCCCTCCTTCTGATGCCAGAAGTTTCCCAAGGTACTCTTCCACATTTGCACCAACTGCTCGCAAATCCGTTTTAATATTAAAAATGGCGGCGCAATAGATTTGTCAAAGAAGAGCTGGAGGATAATTTCGAATTTCAAGTGCAGAAGGGTGGAGAGTGTTCCTCTCTCCAAGAAATCCTTGGTCGATTTCTGCGAGTAATGACAATCAGCGAAGCCTTGCATTTGCATTTCGCGCAGGGCATTATTAATATCCCCTGTCTTCTTACAGCGTGCTTGTTCTCAACAATTACTTTGTTTCGTACCATTTCCTTCAGAGCAATTTTATGAAGAGGCAGTTGTTTTCTTGGGAACTTGATAACAAAGAGAGGTTCGCGCATTAGGGGAGTATTCGTTCATAAAATGAATTAAATCTCATTACCCGGCTTATAGGCGATTGCTGTTGCGAGTTTGAGAGTGAAAGTTTTGCTTGTTCTGTATTTAATTATGGACGGCCTGTGGGGAAATTTAAATCCAATAGTTGGTAGGCTCTGGGAATACGTCTACACTATACTCGCGAGTTTTATTTAAGTAGGTTTGCATTTTGTGCCTCTTTATACTGTAAGGGAGGTTGTCTGCCTGAAAATATACTATTGCTGAACTATTTCTGAGGTATTCATAGACTATCAATGATAATATAAACACAGTAGTATGTTATTTGTAGAGAAAACTATTCTTTACTATCAAAAATAAAACAGAAGGGAATCGATTTTTAATGAAAGGGTGATCTATAAATTGAAAGCAGTTTACTTTTGAAGTTAGTTTAAAAATGGAATTTGAAATTGCAGAAAAAAAATTTAAAAATTCCAAAGAAATTTTTGATTTTTAAACAATTAAATAGAATTTTATATTCAATGGGAAAATGATATATTAAAGGTTACCTTTACAATATGCACACGCGTTTCTAATGTTGCACTTAATACCATTAGCCTTTCTAATTTATAGTTTATCAGAGGATATCTAAACTTGGATATGATATTTACAAACTTGGTTTATCAGAGGATATCGAAACGTTACGTATCCCATTAAACAAATAAAAAGAAATTAAAATGTGTAAAAGTTAACATTAAATTAGAAGTTCGAATTTATCTTTCACGTTGAGCAACTACAGTTTACGTTCGTCTTATCGAATTAAAACTTTATCAACCCTTACAATTTTATGAACAGAATAGAAAGTATTCAATAAAATACTCTAAATCACAGTAACGATCCTTCGCACCAACTGAATTTGGGTCATTGAATCTAGAATAAACGGACTAATGAACATTCGGGAATGTCGCTTCCATCAGATATAGCTTGTTGTCTTAACCCTCCAAGTGATTTCGAAGAGATATTCCGTCCATCAAGATCTGACCAATTTTTCTAATGACGAGATATTTTGTCATCAAGGTATTGCCGATTTTTCTAAGATGACGAGATCAAGACCTGATTAGTTTTCTTCTAATGACGTCCTGTCCATCAAGATATGATTAATTTTGCTAATGACGAGATACCTCGTGGAGATAACCACCAGGAGGATCAAAACCTTTCACCCTGCTTGAATCCGCAGCGTTCTACTTCAGTGCAATCCAATATACATTAATCAGTATCTACTGAATTTGGGTTTATTTGGATTAACCTGAATTATGTTGGTGTGAAAGGGATCTAACCCTCCATCTCAAGTGGAGGGGTGAGAGTGATGAAGAATTGTTAAAACAGATCCTTATAAATCAGAAAAGAATCTCTAGGATACAATCACTGGATAAGACAGTAATATCAACGTGTTTGATAACGAAAAAAAATTTCAAATTTAAAGAATATACCATCGGCTTCATATTCTTACTAGTGGGCTTTACTGATTTCCATATCAAACTGCAACTCGTGATAATTATTTAGCATATACTGCGCCTCTAAAAAATAAGGAAATATGAACGCAAATGAACAATAACTTTCGATATGGCCCATTATGAATATCACAAATAGTTTACCATAAAGCCTGAACATTTTTGACAGTTAAGAAATTTTATCACTAAAAAAACACTTTTAAAACATAAATTTATAAATCATGAATTTTATTTGATTTTATGCTTTATTCTTTGGTAGTATTTCAATGTTTTGTGCTTATTGTTTGTTCTGTATTTTTTGTATTGTATTGAGTACATTGTGTTTTACCTTTTATTTTATTTCAGATATTCTTTTATTTCCTTTGCATTATCTAACAATTATTATAGAACAAATACTTTGGAAGAGATCTCATTTCAATTTAATGAAGCCCATATATTTAGCTATAAACATGACGGTGTCATTTTTTAACAAGAGAATGCCCTAAGCCTCGTTTTCGATTAGCAACCAAAATCCTAGAATTTTTTAAATTAGTTTATAAAACTCGAATGAGCTCCATCGATCAAAAAAAGGTGTAGCGGGTGAGACCTTAGAATAAAGATACAATAGATTAATACTATATATTTTTTGTTCGCACCACTATTCATTCTTATGTACACAGCAACAAGAAAAGAAAAAGTAACATGCGATGACAGCGCCATCTCTTAGACTGAGCCAGAGCGTTAAGAAACATTAATGATCGGACTTTAAAAAATTCATTCGTAAGACGACTTTTATAAAGATTTAAATGGCAATGAGCAATAGAAAACGCGTGGATAAATTACTCAAAAGCTATACAAAGATTAAAATTGTAGGGGGATTTAATCTAAGAATAACAATAGGATGGCAGTGTATATGTCGCACTCTTGCTGTAACACCATTATAACTAAAAAATATGATTTTCTAGTTTGATGTGTAAGAAGACTAAATATATGCTTTCTCTTCATCTGCAAAATTGACACATCTGCCCTGTACTGTAATGTACTCTTTTGATAGTATTACAGCATGTAGAAGCATGTATTTAATATTTCTACACATAGAACTCGAAATCCATTTTTAGCGGTACTGCAGCCGGAGTACAATATTTTACCCTTTATCCAAAAATAAGTGTGAAATTTTACACTTTGAATTCCGTACCGAAATAATTGTCATATTTCTAAAAAAATGGAAAAGAAAAAGATTTAATCATAAATTAAGAGTTTCTTTTTTAGCATGGATAAATTTCATATTAAGAGTGTTTTCCAGTAAGTGATATTAATGACAGTGGCAACTAATATTACTTGGAAGACTATTTTCATTTTTAAGCATAAATTCCGAATGATATCATTACACTTTCCATGCATTTTAGTAATACTAAATTTTTTCTAGTGTTAAATGTTTTCTAACTGGTGCATTTTTAAAAAAAGAAGCTTCTTTTTTTCGATTTACCAGCCTTTGTTTATACAATAAAAAGGACAATCAAGTGTTATTCTCTGTTGGCCCTTATGGAACCGCTAACAAACTGTTCAAACCGTTACTACCGTTAACAAATGTTGCCCACGTTGATGCAGTTCACTTCGAAAATGAAACACAACTATTAATATTCGAAACAAAAATATGCAAATCTTACTTATTTCTGGACAGAGGGAGAAATGTTTTTTGCGATGACATATGTAGATCATACACTAGATTTATGAAAGTTCGTTTCTTTTCTATTCAGCTCAGGTTGAATATAATAAGAAATAAATTTGAATCTGAATGAATAGTAAAGGCATTTGTAAGTCAGTTGCTATATTTCAGTCCTTGTTTTTCACTACTTCCCTTAGAATTACTTGGAAAAATTCTATCTGATCTTTCCTTATGATTGAATACTTTGGAAAGATTTTGCCTTTTCCTTATAGTGTAACCTTTTGGTACGATTCTATTGCTCATTTTCTTATGATAGAGTCCTCTGGAAAGGTTCTATTACTCATGTCTTTATAATAGAATAATTTGGAAATATTTTATTGTTCATTTCCGTATAATAGAATCCTTTGGAAATATTATATTGGTCCTTTCTATAGTATAGAATGTTTTGGAAAGATTCTATTGATCAAGAGGTCAAAATTGGTTAAAAGTCATGCAGGGACGACTGTAGGCTGGAAGATAAAATTATGTGTATGAATCCTTCAGAGGGTTAATATTATTGTGTGATTGTCAGTTATTTGCTTCATGACGAAGACTTATCTTCACAACCACGTCTTATTATTCATAGCTCTATTTAGACAATGCGTACTTGTCTACGCCTGTCTCAGCGATATCCCTAGCTGACACCACGGTGTCCAAGAACGGTAGCTACTTTCCCTCTTCAAATCTATTTTTAGCCTCTTAGAGGTGGAATTGCTCCCTCAACTACCCCGTTTCCACCCCTTTTCAATAGCTCTTTCTAGGCATTACGTACATTTGTGAACATCTATCTTCAATGATGAACCCAAGTGTAAAATTTTATCAGAATTATCAGAGAAGCACCTTGAAAACTCACTGAAATTACAATTCCTATTGATGTATTAGTTTCACAAAACAAGGTCAACAAAACAATGTGCCCACTAGTTTTACGTACGTTTCTATGTTTTTTAATTTTATAATAACATATAAAAAGTGAAGGACATTTTTTTCCCTATATACATTAACTATATTATATTTTATTTGCGGCCCAAGATAATTTCTCTCTCAATATGATCTAGGAAAGGCGAAAGGGTTGGACACTCCTACTGTATAACATGAATTATGTCTCATGCAATGCAGACATAAATAGTCTACGATATGAAAGTTTTCAATAAAATAACTCCGACTTTAAGTTTTTATTTAAAAATTTAGACAGGAATAGCAAACAAAAATCAAAGTACGGCAGTAATAGTACTCTTGCAATGTACTAAGCTGAGAAATCAAACAAAAATTTGTGGTACACATATGATATATATTATACTTCAAAAAGTTATATATCAGAGAACGAAGAAACCAGATATTGAATTAAATTGTATATTGTATGGAATAAAAATTTGAATAAGAGATGTATACTTTTGAAGCATTTAGTAGGGTGGGGTAAAGGAAGTGCAAACCCAAATCTTTAAACTTCCTTTATCTCCGTATCCAAAACTGTCCTATAATGGTCAGTCTCAGATACAAAATTGTTCAAAATTGTCACCAGTTCTGTGAAATGTGCAAGTTTAGATGTTCATTCCCCTTACGGCAGTCTTATCTAGACGAAGAATTTCGTCAATAGTAAAATTGGTCAGATCTTCATGGATGATATATCTCGTCATTGGCCAAAATGGTCAGATTTTGAGGGACGAGATATCTGGTCAAAATCACTTGGATTTTGACCAGAATCATTGGATTGAGTAGTATTTGATTCAATAAAGTTTATATTGAATCAAATACTACTCAGTCCAATTATGTTTTTAATTTTCATACTTTTACCATACTCTCCCAGACCCTTTACTAATATATTTACACTCTTGTTTGTTTAAACTTACCCATTGATATTATTAAAAAAATTACTTTCCAATGCTATTTCATGGGGCCGCATTTGACCTACGTGATGAGGCTAGGTGTACCAAGGACCGTTTTCTTCTTTGCATTATCATGTATTATAAATGGGGCAAGAGTATATCATTTCATTCGGTCTCTTCTTTGGTCTGCGTAACTTCCATGCCAAAATTCGAAGTGTAACGGAGTCTATAGATGAATCCTACAAGCATTTCCAGAGGTGGTAGAGCGTTTTTTAATTGTTTTATATTCAGTGGACAATTTTAATTGTTTTATATCCTGTGAACGCACTTTCTCTATTTAACCTTCCTTGGATTTCAATAACTTTTTTTAATGAATTGACTAAATAGTTGAATGCTAATAACTAATAGTAGACTTATTGGATACAATATAGTTTTGCGTCGTGAAAGTAAATTGTGGTTTTTAGTTTAATAAAAAAAATCATGTGTATAGTACTTCCTTACAAAGATTCACCTGTATTTTACTTTATTGAGCATAACACATTTATTTTAATTTAATACTCTCAACCCTGTGAATTAATATAAAAAAATTGAAGTTAATTTTATTTCAGTAATGAAAAACAAATTATATTTAATAATTTAAACAATTGATGATAAACTTTTTTACACTAAATTATTAATATTTCTTATTTAAAATACATTAACCTCTTCAAAGATTCGCACTCATACATCCGTTCTGCAACTAAATCTTCTGCATGACTTCTAACCAGTTTTGTACTTCTAGACTAATAAAGTATTTCTAGGGATCCTTTCAACCAATAAATGTCGTTACTTTGTACTATGTGTAGTGGAGGAAAAGCAGAACTTCAATACCCTGAAATCTCGGGACGCTTTGAGGATTAACTCTTATTGCAAACAAATTGTACGAATATGAGCCAATAATATCTTAATGCATATTTACTTCATGAGGTCATTGCAAAGGTTATACATCAAGTAACTTTTATACTTTTAATCTTGTTAAAATATAAGTATAACAGTTTACACATCTTAGAAAATTGAGGAATATATGTCGCTACAATAATAAGGTACAAAGTTATAAGTTTTTAATACTGGGTTTTTCTCAATGTTAAAATAACTGAGAATATTAAATAATGATTTTACGCGAATATTTCGGGTTAAAGTAAAACCCAACTACCCAGAGAAATAATAATTTTGACAGAAATAGGAGATGTTTTTAAATCATGTAGTGTGTTCAGATTAAACTATGCTTTTTACTTGGTCAAATATTAAGAATATTTTAATCCTCATATGTCCCGATGCACTCACTTTTCATTCGTAAATCGGAAATTTGATATTTTACTACAATGGTCTTTATTAAAAAAGCTCACAGCATGACTTCACTTCTGAAATATTCTCCCTAGCACTCTAGAAATAGTTTCTGACAGAGTATAGACCTTTTTTATGATAAAAACCGAAATTAAAAACGCTTTTTTTCGTGTTATACTTGATAACTTTTGACAGCCACTACTTTAAAAAATGCTGGAAAGATATTCCTTTCATTTTATTTTAGCGAAACTCTTTCTAGATTGCGAACGTCCTTTTTAGTGTTTTATCGGTATTTGCTTTGTGCTTAGCACGATGTTTCGAAACCTTTTAAAAGTAGCTTCTTTTATTATTTTGAAGGGAAAATTTCATTAAGTAAGTCGTGACATTTTGGTAGTTTTTACATCTGGTATGATTTAAAAAACGTATTCAATTATTTCTTGGGATTTGGTAAACGAGTATAAATCATATCTTGGAATTATTTCAAAGCTACAAAAATAATTTCTAAACATTTTGCGAATTAAAGTTTCCCAGATCGATTACCCGCTATTTAAAATTTCAGTTTATTATTCGAGTTTTAGATGAAATTATGTATTTATTTTGATACTTAAACAAATTGAAATTTAGCTAGAGTGCATGGCATTTTAAAGTATTAAAATCGAATGTTAAATCAAAATCGAATAATAACATAAGTACTTCACAGAAGTTTTGATAAATGATTGATCCTAACTCACATCGGTTGGACATCTAGTGACATGAGCTTTTCGACAGGCTCAATACGATTCCGATTGAGTTCTTAACGCATGGTAGAAAGTATGAGTAGTTAATAAAAGTCAGTTAACTAATAAGTTCTTGACACTTAGTGAATTAAAGTTTTCAGATCTGTTACCCACTATTATTTAGCATTGAAGTTTATTCAAAATTTATATAAAATCATTATAATTATTTTGATACTTAATTCATGGTACTTTTAATTATTTAAATTGAACGTTGAATCAAACTCGAATAATAACTAAATAAATAATTCAGTAAAGTTATGATAAATGCATTGTTCCTAGCTCTAGAGATGGATATTCTGTATTTTCAGCTCTTGAAGTATTACAATGAACCTAAATAGGCTAATTGCGACAATATATTGATGTGGATGCTACGGTTTTATTTACTTCAACAGTGAACATTCGGAATTCATTCAAAAATTCTGATATTAACTGAAAATTTGAGCCTTCGATAATCAACTACGTTGCATATCTGACGAAATATGGTTCGTATTTAACAGCCTAGGAATTCATCTATAAAAAATAAATTAATTTGTCCTATCATTTAATTACCACCATAAAACGTTTTCATTATCTATTTAATAGGAGGAAAATAATTTGATGTCTCTTTCAGCACAGACAAACTGATAGTTTGCTTGAAGATTCTTTAGTGCCTGCAATATGGTTTTATATAGAAAGAGCAATTTTTTTACATGGATTATCATTCTTTCATTTCATTTGTATGGTTCCTTTAGTAATTTATTTTTTTATGGATTATCTCTCTCATCACACCCCTGTGCTATTATTCTTTTATGGATGTTGCTGCAGATATTTCGCACAAAGATGAAATATTTTGATATCAGAATATGAAATATTTTTTGACATTGCTTACATACTTCATGTACTCTATCAAACGTACTTGATGGTCACAATTGATTACACTGCTATATATGTAGGGTTGTTGTAAATGAACTCCAGATGGCAGCACGATACTTGTGACGTAGCGCGACTGCGTTACATTACGTCACTTCTGTAGGGAACGTTCGTGTGTATGGACGTGAGTAACTTGTGCTGTGCTTTTTTTCAATGTAACCTGTATTATATGTCTCTTCACTGTGTCTGTCCAAATAAACAGTGATTATCATTTTCATTGATTGTTCTTTTGTGGAATCACACGAAGCAAACCCTACATATATTGTAAGTAAACTTTTGTAGTGGAGGTGAAGTTCACCATTCACCCTATAGAATTCCACAGTGGTTTAATTCAATAAATGTGTGCCACCGCTCTATGGACAGATTGTCAGTTGCGTGAAGCCATGAGATTTGTATTAAGACCACGGATACTTTCATATGTGTGACCGGCAATGGAAGACTTGACAACATTGACTTTTCCAATCGAATGTGAGTTTAGTTTATAATTGAAGCTGAGCTGCAACAATGCGTGAAACTATGATAGAGAAGTACAAACACCGTCGGTTATCATAAAGCTTCAGACGTTTGTTGGAAGTGAGATTCTTCGCATGTGTAATTCAAACGTTCATCTAGAACCTTCCATCGAAGTTCTCGTCGATTGATATAAATCCCATCTGGAATTTGTTAGAAGCGCCATCTGGTGTGTTTGAAAGCAGTCATGTTAATATTTATGTTTGACCCTCTAGTGGTTGGTTTAGACGAGGTACTTCTCGTCATTAGCAATATTGGCGAGTTCTTGATGAACGAGGTAGCTCGTCATGATCAGAAACTTGCCAGATCTTGATCTCGTCATCATAAAAAAAATGGCAATATCTTGATGAAGAGATAACTCATCAAGATATTACCATTAGCAAAGCTGATCAGGTCTTGATGGACAAGATATATCGTCGAAACCACTTGGAGGCTTAAGAGATACCAATGTGCCACCTACCTGGTACAGCCTTTGTCTGCCATCCTGTAGGTCTCGGTTTGTAAGCGCATGAATGTTGGTGGTTGTCCATGTTAGGAGCAACTGCGTCTTACCCATAGATATCAAACCTCAAAAATAGCCGCTAGTTCACCCTTTAAAGTTACCGAATGCAGAAATCAGTCCTTGGGCATTAAAAAAGGGTTACTAATGTAGCAACTCGTAGAAAGACAGTACCACTTGAGTATATTAAAACGTATTTCATGGTTGAGATTGGTACCACTGAAATATGCTATTACATTGTAAGTTAACATTTGTAATGGTGTCTAAGTTATAAGGACAAATTTAATATATAGATGTCGGTTAATAAACAATTTCAGAATGTTTAATTTGTTACGCAACTATATGCTTTACACAATTTTCAGTTGAGTTAAATTCTAATATTTTCCAAGGCTCAGTCAACATTAAAAGAACACTAATTTATGCACATTTGACAAGTCTATACCGTCAGACTTAAAACAGTCTGCTGTGGAACTAAGCTCAAATATAACAAGATGCTTACTCAACGATGAAATTACACATTTATAGTCGTTTCAAATAAATTGCCAACGTTATATTTATATTATAAATACGAGGTTTTTTATTCTTTATAAGTCTTAAACTAAACTTTCTCCAGATATTCTCTATCAGAATATTTTTAAATATGTAAACACTTCTTTTTGTCCCATGAGAGTAAACGTGAAAATATTATAAACACGGATTATTAGCGACAATTATCTTTCCGCTTCAGATTTCAACAGAAATTTCTATCTTTTTATAATATAATCAACAATGTGAAAATTCAACGTAGTGAAGTGAATATCAGTTCGTAAGATTAGCATCGTTGAAAATGATAAAAAAATGTTTTAGTAATTGGTGAACTTAAAATAGGATTAGAGCAGATGTTTTAAAAATATCTTTCCCCTCGTATAATTTTCTTTTGTGAGCATCTCCGTATTTTGACCTAATCACTCTTATCAAGGAAATTTTTTTGAGTGTAGTGAGACTGAAATATCTGGTTCTCGTCAAAATTCCTGTTTACAAAGTTTAGATAAACATAATTATGCTGCGAGTTCTTATCTTTTGATGCTTTTGTATTTTTTAATATTCATTAAGCATGTGTAGTAGTGTTTCTTATTTTAATATTCCTAGTTTTGTTTCGGCCCTTTTCCGCCTAATTACAAAGCAGTTTTCTTTTATTTCGCTCTGAAAAACGTTCAAAGTAGAAAGAAACATTTCTGTCCTTGTTTACATTGTTTGCATAAAGGAATTTCAAAGTAATAAAAGTTTAAAGGATATTACTGAACATACCTTTTGCCGATTGAATGTATATCTTTGGAATAAACTTTAGGGGTGATGCTATCCGAAACAAAAGAAGAGAATTTGACTGAAATAAAGTTGAAAAAGTATACACAGGAAACACTTTGTACACGGCAAAAATAAAACGAATATAAAATCAAATCCACTAAGAAAACAAAGAAAAATATTCATCTTGAATTTGAAATAAATGATGATATACAGTGGGATTGAAGGTAAGAATAATTTTATACGCTGAAGATGAAATTTTGTGAGACGAATATGGAGATGATGTTTTTATTAAAGAATTATGAAGAAAATTATTCGAGTTGGGAGAGTTGAAGGCGTACAGTTAAGGAAAATATGATGTTTGAAAGCTGCTACAATTCATGACTGCTTGCCAAAACAAAATAAAAAACCTGATTTGTGCAGTGGTTGTGCTAACTACTAGGGACGTTTGATAAGTTTGGTAAATTTCTCTGAGATGGCAATACAATAATTTGGCGGAATCTTGGCTGGCAGATATCACTCGAACTAGCTCAGACCAAATTTCAACGAGATGCGACATTTTTTTTGCGTTCTACTGACGTTTGGAGCGAGTATTGTTGCAGCTGCCTCGAAAATGAAAAAAAGATTAGTTCTGCTTGAAAATTTGGATCAGTGGGAAAAATTCTCGTCGAATATGAAGTCGTTGTTACCTTCAATTCGTATGCTACAGCCTTTGAGAAAGCTATTTTTCTGACTGGATGAAAAAATTAGAAACTCTAACCAAGTGAGCAGCCCTCAATGGTGAATATGCTGAGAAACAAAATCAATTTTTTCCAGAAAACTTTTTTTAACTTGCTTTTTACCATACTTATCAAACGACCCTCGTACTTTTTTTCTGACTTTGTACATCCGCTTAACGAAGTAGTGAAGTACATTTTCTCAATTTAGTCTACTTACCGAGACTACAGAAATTTTAGGAACCTAAATGTTTTAAATTGCTTTTGGACATACGAAGTTGGAGAACTATCTCGAAATAGGATAATGGCTTAATAATTTAACAATTGAATCATACGAATACAATCATGTGGTAAATACGGAAATAAAGATTTATAAGTTTTTAATAGAGGCTGGATAAGTGCCCTCCAAGAGGATAGCTCTTTTCCTCAAGTTATGAACTTTTGAGTTACAGGGTGGACCACGAAAAAGCAGCTTGTCTCGGTTTCGCGAAGAATCTGAATTCTATGCGCAACTCACGTCTCAGGAACTGGAATACTGCTTCTTCCAGCAGGAGCGACCACATATACGTCGTGAATCATTGGCTCGAACCAGGACTCCATCCCCTAAAGAACGGTCTGTGAGAAAAAGGTTGTAGTTTCCTCGTTCGCGGGACTTATGAGAAAATTTAAAGGGAAAGTGTATGTCAAAGACTATAGACGAACTGAAGAAGAATATTCGGGGTGGCTATACGGAACATCCCGTATTCCGTTTCCGAATGAAAATATTGAAATGTCGGAGTTAAGTTCGAAAAGGGTCTTATTATCACTGAATCGTCGAATATTGGAAGCATGATGTCTCCAGCCATGTATCATGGTCTCAACTTTATTGTGCCAATGAGTGAGATCGTGGTTTGTCATACACAATATGACACTACATCTGTTTTCCCAAATTTGATAATCCTAGCAGGTGGTGACATAACAGCTTGTGAGTAACATTTACAATTGATTCCTTTTATTTGTTGAACATCTTCTCTAACTGGAACAAACATACTTATTGAGATGCTAAAGAGAGAAAATCCACATGTTATAGATCAATGAGTATATATCATCTCTTTCTATCGTCTAATTATTTTTCTAAATTATAACTAAAACTCAAGAAAAACTAATTGAGTTAAATACAGTGAGTTGAGAAAAATTATGCTGCATTCTAAAATATTTTTTCACAGTAAATTGTTAACTTAATACAAAAATAGGAAATTCAATTTTTGGTTTTGGGGTAAAGGGAAAAACATTTCCCACGCCATTGTCTGTTTAATATGTACCTATATTTTTGATTGGACAATAGATAGATCTTAAGTGGTCAAAAAGAGGGTTTACTTAGCATTAAATTTGGTATGATCTTTACTAATTTAATTATAAAAACCAAATAGACATTTTTTTAATTGCATAGTTCTTGCATTCATATGACGATATGATAACCTATAGCCAATTGCACTGTTTATTCATTTATTCTATTAAAAAAATTAAGATTAGTAACCATGAAAATGAATGGATTAACTTCATAAACACAGTGATTAAACTTGTTCAACTATTCTATTAACCCTCCCGGTGATTGTCCCTACAGGGTATCTCTTCATTTGAAAAACTGATCAGATCTTGATGAACGAGATATCTCGTCAATAGAAGAAAATTGACCAGATCTTGATGAACGAGATATCTCGTCAATAGAAGAAAATTGACCAGATCTTGATCTTGCCATCATAAAAAATCGGCAATATCTTGATGACGAGATACCTCGCCGGTAGCAAAATTGGTCAGATCTTGATGGACAAGATATCTCGTCAAAACCACTTGGATGGTTAATGTGCTGCACATATTTGACTGATTTTTAAGAGATAATGTAAAGATACTGACGTTCCAGGAAACGTCTATTGATCAAAAATATTGTCAAGAAATGTAAAACTTTAAATCGCATACAGAGTCTAGAGTAAAAAATTACTATACACAGGAATTTATCAGCCTCTATACCTAAGATTTAAAAGAAAAACCCTCAAAAATCCCAGGATCCTTCAGGTGACAAAAGATAAAAACAAAACTGCATTATTTCCGAAGAAATTTCTTCAAGTAGAACAATCTGCGGCGTGCCACCATTGCTCAACAACGCGAGGCTAAGAAAGCAAAATCATCTGGAAATAAATATAACTCCTACCTTGCAGGGGTTGAAAATAAATAAATAAAGCTAACCCTTTAAAAAAAGAGAAAACATTTTCTCAGACTTCTCACGGCTTTCGGTTGGAAGTTGGATTTATAGGCGTCGAAGCTTTCGAAATAGGTGTGCGGAACTGTCCAAGAGGAGAAGGAAAAAAGTTTGTAAAAGTCTTAAGTAAATAAAACGCTTTAAAGAATTGAAATCGAACAAGTCCTCTATCCATTGTTGAGTCGATCATGGTGGCTGTCAGCTTGACCATTGGTTTAGAGCAGTGATGGAGGTGGGGATCTACCTGAGAAGGAAGCAGAGAGGGTGGACAAGGGCATGACAGCGAGTGTGGAATGAAATTTGAGATGGAGCGAGGAGTTTTGCGGAGCGTGAAAAAGCCTCGAGAAATATTTCTCTAAGACTTTTTTCGATTGTTTCTAGAACTGGAAGATCTTCATGTCTTGCTCAACTTAATCTAAATTGAATGAAGCAATAACGGAATGAGATATAAAATAAAATGCTGAAAGCATGCGGCTAAAAATAAAGTATCTCATCTCGAAGCAATCAATATATTTCACTAAAGTTCGTGGCACAGAAATAAACATTATTTATGTATTAGCGAATGGCAACAAGCGCTTAACCCTCCATGTAGTTTCGACGAGATATCCATCAAGATCCAACCAATTTTTCTAATGACGAGCTATTTCGTCCCATTTGTATTGCCATTTTTTATGATGACGAGATCAAGACGTGGTCAGTTGTTTTCTAACTATGTGATATCTCTTTCATCAAGATCCTATCAGTTTTGTTAATGACGAGATATCTGATCGAGAGGACCACATGGATGGTTAAACAAATTTCCATTTCTCTGCTCACTAAATCCAAAATTAACTTATATGATAGTTGGAATATGCCTCTCAATACTGGTTATATACATAGATACATCAACAGACACTTTAACGCAGATGCTCATGAGTAAAGTAAAAAATAGTGAAACGGTGAAAAATGTGCAGTTATTCAAACTCAATGAATATGCATAGTTTGTTAAAGGCTCGTTAAGTTCCATTTAAAGTACATAAGCATGGCATTCGTAAAGCATTTTTGTGTATTATTCCTTAAGATACAATTTCCCTTTCGCTTTACATTTCTAAGATTCTAATATTACATTGTATAAATTTAAAGCTTATAGTATATATCTTTTTCAGACAATTGGAAATTTTACGTGCAGCTTAGCGTTTGCGCTACAAAGGATAAATTTTTAATTGCATCGGTAAATTGAATGTTACTTGAAATATCATTGTTATTTTACATAGAGAATAAGGCTGCTATTCATTTCGTTGTAGATTAATTCTAGGAAATTATTTGAAAATATTCTAGAAAGTATTTTAAAGCATATTCTGCATAATATTAATTTGAAGTATAAATCAATGCATAATAATCACGATGCATCTTCAATAAATTGAGTACTTCAATAAATTGAGTACTTCAATAGATTATTTCTCTATTGAATTCGAAGATTTTCTCTTCAAAGACACTTGCAAAATTTGTAAGTTTTTAACTGGAAGCGTAATAGGGTATTTTTAATTTGAAAGAAAGTTCCTTTTGAAGTAAATTATCAAAGTAAAATTAATTAATCTTATGAAAACAGAAATATTATAGTCACATGATACTTAGTTTCAGAAAATATTTCCCTCATATCGAGTAATAGCCTTATCAATTATTGCATTCTAAAGAAAGTATGTGAAAGAGTTGTATGCAAATATTGCAATTCTGAACTGTTACATGTAATTTTATTTCAACAACTAATCCATAATTTCATTATTTTTTATATATGACTTTCCTTCCTATCACAATTACATTTTTAAGATTATTCTTAAAATTCAAATTAATTCGTTAAATATTTAACTCTATTGTTACCGTCTATTGTTTATTAATTAAATATTATAGCCTAAAAAAGGAAATCTTCAACCAACTTTTGGAATATAAGTTTTGCAAATGCACAATTGTTTTCATTGCTTACCTTTCTAGATACCAAAACAATTTTCTTAAGCAAATAGGTATGAAAATTCGAAAGTAAATAAATTAATAGATTATGTATTTTTGTATGAAATAAATAAATATATTATAAAATTGGTTTTAATTAAATATTGCAATAAAACCAATTTAAGGTTTCGTGCTGTGCAAACTGCCGATACGTTACAAATCTGCATAATGCATTTGAGAGGAAATATTACAAACCCGCCCGCCTCCATAATACAGTCTTCCACCATAACACCAAAATAAATTATCTAAAGTAAAAGAGATATGAAACTGAAAATAAATGGAAATCGACGGACTGTAACCATCTTTAGAAACATCTCGCTTCCTATAAGCGTGGATCCCAGGGCTAAAATTGAATAAAATACAGGGCATAAATGTATACAGCATTATGTTAACGTGATACATAAAAATATGTGCAAACGGGCTCTCTCTTTCAAAGCAAACTCGGGGTTTTCCCATGTATGTATAAATAACCCAGCATTAGGGCCACGCTATCATTTTTGTACCTGCCATCAACCCTCGGAATGCATAGTTCGTTATTCCCGAAGAAAGATACCCAGGAACCTGTATAAAGTTGTCGTCAAAACCACTTAGAAAGATTACTTTCCCGGACGGATGGAAGTGAACGGATTTTTATAAGTTGGCATAAAGTCAAGGCTTTAGCCTGGAACCCCCAACTCATTTTCTTTCCCCGAAAAGTCCACAGTATTCCCCGATTCCTTTCTTTTTTGCTCCTCGTTTATTTTTAGCCTTCTCCCTCCTAAGTTCTTTGCTCTCTCCCTTCATTTATTTATTTACTTTCTTCTTTTAACTCAGCGAATTTTAACAGAGTGCCGAAACGTGCTAGTCAGAGGAAGCAAAAAAGTGTGAAACGGATGGACGTGTGCTACCGCTGGTTGTTAACCGAGATTTTTCCTTTCCGTTTCGTACTGGAAAAAGTAAAGGAGGGCGGTTTTAACATAAGATTTTTTGACCGACGGTTTTATTTTGTTTCCTATTGTTGCTTTCGATCCATTATAACTCGTGTGCCTCAACGAAACACTTAATTTTAATCGTTTTCGAGTAAAAAAAATAGGAACTCGAAAGTGATGACGAAGACGGGAGAACTTTTTTCTGCTTTTGAGGAGGGAGATGTGTTGTGGGTAGAACAGAGTTTCGTTTGAAATTGTATTTACTTTATTGTTTGGCAAGATTTTTGTAAGCCGCTTTGACAGAAGGCCAGAATCTGAATGGACAGACGGAATAGGTTAGTCTTTTCCAAACCTTTCGGAAACCAGCTATAAAATCGAGCAATAAATAAGCTGAATGAGGTCTAAATCAAATTGAATGTCTTGCAAGTTATTTCATAAAAACTGCAGTATTTTTTACAGTGGACAGAGGTGAAACAAAAACCAATCTGGAAGTATCAAAGCGCGGAAAAAAGATCCAGGTTGAAGATGTGATGAGGTTCACGGATTAACCTGGTTACCAAGATAACGGATTGAAAACTAGTGAATTTTGAATTTCACGGTTACATTCACACACATTGTCCACTGAAGTCAATTTGGTTGTAGTAGAACAGACTCTAATTGCTCTATAAATTTGATTTTGGGATATAATTCTTCACTTTTTCTTCATTAAAAAACTTAATTTTTGTGAGGAAATTTTGTTTATTTACTTTTTTTTCTAACGCAGTGAATTTTAAGAGTCACGAAACATGCTAATAAAAGGAAGTAAAAGAGTGTGAAATGGACGGAAGTGTTCTATCCTGGTTGTTTGCTGAGATTCTTCCTTTCCTTTTCGTACCGGAAAAAGTAAAATAGGGCTGTTTTAACGTAAGATTTTTTTGATCAACCGACGGCTTATTTTGCTTCTCAGCGTTGCTTTGAATTCATTATAACTCTTGTGAATGAACGAAACTCTTAATTTTAATCGTTTCCTTATGAAAAATAGGAACTTAAAAGACAGGGAAAGTACTTTTTGTTTTTGAGAAGTAAAATGTGTGTCTTACATACAAGAAATAGAATATATCGTCATCCAGATATTGCCGATTTTTGTATGATGACGAGATCAAGATCTGCTTAATGCACCCTCGACCCTTCGATTCATCAGATGTTTAAAGTTCTCATTAGAGGGACGGGAAGAGAGAAAATATCAGATCAGTTTTCTTCTATTGACGAGATATGTCGTCCATCAAAATCTGCAAATGGTTTTTCTAATGACGAGATACCTTCGTTAAGACAGCCACCAGGAGGGTTAATGGTATTACAATTTCAATTGGAACCTATTTTGTCGCAGAGTCGGCCGTATTTCGTCCATACTATAAGTGGAGTTAGACTACGTCCAAAGTAAATATACGTTCAACTCATCTCACTGTCCTTGACAATGCCACCTGCCGATATCTCCATAGCAGGTTTTAACGTATGCATGCCAGAATAGAGGGTATTCACTAACAGAACTTCAATCTCTGCGAAAGCAAGGAAAATAATTTTAATGTTACAGAGCAGATGATTATTCGATTCCGAGATAACACTTTGGAAACGAATTAACGATTTCGTACAACACGCAGTTTCTATCGGGTTGCTTGTAAATTATATCAAATAACGGATCTTGTATTGATTTCCTTTAACTACTGCCCTATATATAAAAAGTACACTGCTGGCCACCGTAAATGCAACACCCTGAAGGAAGCATGCAAATAATATGAAATTTACAACATGCATTAGCGGAGGTGAGATATGCAAATGATTAGAATTTCAGCGCAGACGCACATCACGCGCGCCTGTGGCGCCACTTCAAAGCGCTATTTAAGGCTTGGAGATTTCGACGATTTCAAGTACGGCAATTGTGTTTTTCTTGTGGTTTTTTCAAAAAAACGATCAATTATGCCTCGTAGAAAACAGCGATCATCTTTTGATCAAGTATCCGAGTTCGACAGAGGAAGGATAGTGGCCTACCGAGATTGTGGATTATCTTTCAGGGAAATCGGTAGTCGTGTTGGACGAAACCAAACAACTGTAATGCGGATATGTGATCGTTGGATGCAGGAGGGTACGACGGACCGACGTGTTCGATCGCATCCACCTCAGTGCACCACTTCACGTGATGACAGGCATATTGTGCGTATGGCAGTGACGGATCGCTCAGCCACATCACGAACCATAGCACAGCACATTCAGTCTGTACCGCATCATCCAGTGTCTGCGCGTACCATTCGACGCCGTTTACAGCAGAGTGGTCTGTCCGCAAGACGTCCATTGCTTCGTCTACCCTTGACGCAGAACCACAGACGTTTCCGCCGCCAATGGTGCGATGAAAGAAGGATGTGACGGCAGAATGGAATGAAATTGTCTTTACTGACGAGTCACGCTTCTGTCTGCAACACCACGATGGTCGGATTCGAGTCTGGAGACACCGTGGAGAGAGGATGCTGAACAGCTGCGTTATGCACCGCCACACTGGTCCTGCACCGGGTATTATGGTATGGGGCGGTATTGGATATCACTCTCGCACTCCTCTAGTACGCATTGCTGGTACTTTAAACAGCCAGCCCTACATCTCCGAGGTGTTGGAGCCAGTTGTCCTTCCTTACCTTCAGGGCTTGCCCACAGCCATATTTCAACAGGATAATGCGCGACCACACGTGGCACGCATTGTCCAAGGGTTCTTCGTCAATCGCCAGATTGAATTGCTTCCCTGGCCAGCTCGCTCTCCGGATCTTTCGCCGATAGAAAACATGTGGTCCATGGTTGCTCAACGATTGACCCAGAATACATCCCCAGCTGCCACACCAGATCAACTTTGGCAACGTGTGGAAGCTGCTTGGTCTGCTGTACCCCAAGAACACATCCAAAGTCTCTTTGAATCAATGCCGAGGCGTGTGGCAGCGGTGATCTCCAACAATGGCGGCTACTCTGGCTACTGATTTTGGCAGGAACCACACTTCACAGAAGTCTATAAATTTAATCATTTGATACTTGGTCAACATGTTATCTACAAAATAAATTTTGTTGTGATATCTCTTGTCTTTCTTGGTGTTGCAATTTGGGTGGCCAGCAGTGTATTTATTTTTATTTTGAGTTGGAAATAATTTAGTACTTATTGCTTAAACAATAATCTTTTTGTACACGAATAGAAGTAAATACTGTCTGACTACCACGAGAACTGTTCCTACCAGTATGTCTGCGACTGTCCTCTTACCGTAAAAAAAAAACCTTATCCCTTCTTTCAAGGATGCTTGAAGAAATGTTTTTGCTATATTGTCGCATGTAAAGTAGGGTGGGTCATTTTATTTTTTTCTCCTTTGTTAAGGGGCACAGCGATAAAAAGGTGCTAAATGGTCTCAAAATAACATGTGTAAAATATTATTACATTCTGATAAGTCTAACTGCCTCCGGATTGATATCAAAATTTCGATTTTTTTTCGAGGTGAGTTCCAGGTAGGGTTCCTACCAATAAACGTTACTTTCTTCATACATGGACAATGCGCCATGACTGCAGGTGTGAGGGGTGGGTCGAGTGGGGGAGAGTCGAGGCCTGCGCGTGCCCCACCCACGTTTCCAGTATAGCTCCGGCTGCAATAAGGTGAGGTTGTGTTGCGCTCATTTGCGCCATTTTTATCATAGATAGTACTCGTTCAGAGTGGAAATGTCCGTTGTTTGTCGATTCAAGTGATATTATATGCAATATGTTACCAACCTACGAAGATGTTATGAAGTTCTATGAGTGGAACCGGCATAAGATAAAAAGTTATAATAAAACTAATAAAGAACCCACGTATAAGGAAATAGAGGACGTTGTGGCAAAAATTGAATAATATGGTCAAGAGTCTCCATTTGTACTGTCCAACATAAATGAGAAAAAGCGATGTTGAAGGCGCATCATCTGAAATGCAAAAACCTTTTAAAATCTCATCCTACATACCGAAGAAGAAATTAGAAGAGTTTTGCCGTACCAGTAAAGTATTGTTTGACATTTCATCCTGCAAGTGCAAGAACATCGATGAGTGCGTTTGTCCGAGACACAAAAAGTTACCTGTCAGAGAGAAAAGCTTCCTAATCGACCAATGAACCTCTAGAAGAATGGTGATCGCAACCGTAGATATTGTTACAACGTATAAAATAACGAACACTTTGAAAAGGAAAATGCTAAGGTAAAAATCACAGTTTCAGCCTCAAAAAGAAAGGACAGAGAAGCTTAATTTGTTGACTTCATCTGAATCTAGTCAATCGGACAATGAAGATGTATTCCAGCCAGTTACAAGCCTTAACATCGGCGGCTCCTGTCGATAAGCCTACCTCTACAAACAGTACAGTAGACTACGCTTTACTTTCAAGAACGTATGATAGATACTGAGTATCAGGCAGGGTTGGGGCAGCAATTGCTTCAACAGTTCTTCACATTCCCACTTCGGAAATTATTGAGAAAAATAAGCTTCTCCGGAAACGCTAGATAGCACGAAAATTGGAAGAAGATAAAGTCCTACAAATATCTGCTTTATACTTTGACAGACGGAAAGATAAAACTCTAATTATATCAGAAAAGGACGGAATAATGTATAGAAAGAGCATTCTTGAAGAGCATATTTCATTGATAATGGAACCAGAGTCGAAGTTCTTGGTTTATATTGCACGAGCTTTGAGCACATCTGAATGCATAGAACAAGCAATCACCGATTTCTTCCCGGAATCAGAAATATCTATGGAGTCTTTGGTGGCCGTTGGGTGTGATGGAACTAACTTGAACGTTGGTAAATATGGAGGTGTCATACGTCTGCTTGAAAAAAAGGTTAGATAAACTGTTACAGTGTATTATCTGTCTACTGCATATGAACGAATTACCCTTCCGACACTTGTTTATTTATACATATTGATGGCAGCACATCGGGACCCAAGACATTTTCAGGGAGAATCGGCAAAGATCTAGAAATGTGTGAAAAAAGGACCCTTGTTCGGTTTCACCGTATTTCAACAGAGTTACCCGAGTTTTCTGTTCAGGGTATTAGCCCAGACCAAACATATTTGTACAGAATAGTCTCAGCGGTTTCAACAGGTATATTTCCTAAGGATTTAATAAACAAATCGAAAAGCAAAATGTCCCATGCCCGATGGCTAACTCGTGCTAATCGAATTCTACGTTTGTACGTTTCAATGGAACCTCCATCTGAAAACTTAGTAATTCTTGCAACGTATATCGTGAAGCTTCAGCCACATTGTGTAAAAAAATCTGAGAGAGAAGGCTTCATAAAAAAACAAATGGAGTCTTGAAAAGTCATGCCGAAATTCGATAGCAAAAAGTATTTACGCGCTATTTGAAATATTATAATGATATAAATGTCATTTTTGTAAACATTTTCTTGTAATAAATAAATGTTACTCTTTTAATTTCAATTTGTTTGATAGCCACATTTTTTTAAACTTTTTAACCTTGCTATGACAACTAATCAAAAATAAGTTTTTTTTTCAAAATATGTGTTCTCTCAACTCAATCCGGAGGCAGAAGATAATATCCCATTCTAATCAAATTTTATATGTGAGCTAAAAACATCATTTGGCACCTTTTTCTTGATGTGCCGGATAGAAATGAGAAGAAAAAAAATTCTCCATACAACGGTGACCCACCCTAATGTAAAGTCAAATTGGAAACATCTGTGTTATGATTTTTATTTGTTACCGAGTCTTCTCCATTGAAAATGTATGAGCTCTGTTCCTATAGAGACCACCACAATCCTGATTTGGAGGCAGAAGGAGCTTTCGTGATAGACAAACTACAATTTATTCTGCAATTTAGGTTCTATTATGTATACTTTGAGATCACCACCACTAACTGCAACCGCAATGCTACAGGGAGGTGTGAGATCACCACAACTAACTGCAACCAAAAGGCTACAATGGGGTGTGAGGAGAAAAAGCGAGTGGGAAAGAGTGTTTTTCATTTTGTGCTCGAAGCAGGGTGAATGTGCGGTTCCCTGCTCCGTTATGTTTAGCCTATGTATTTTTTATGTAAATTGTAAATAACTGTAATGTCCTCGTCTAGTGTTTAAATAAACGTGCTGTCCTCAAAGCTTAGTGTTTTTAATCAGATACCAATTCATCAAATCGAACCAATGAAATAATCCTACGACTATATGGCGCAGTCAGCAGGATTGATGATACGGTGTTTTAAATTATTGAGCTTGAGAGGCAACGTTTAGTGAGGTGTGCTTCCCAGGATTGAGTTCTTTATGTGCTTTGTGGAGGACGTCGTAGAAAGTTTCGGCATAAATAGGCTGTGAGTGCAGTTTTTTCTTGCTTTTTCTGTGCATTGCGAGAGTCAATCAAACTCTAGTGTTACTGATAGTGATTTTATTTGATGATATATTGTGTTCAATTATTGTGTGATTGACGGTTGAAAACTTCTAACCGTCAATCTAATACTGACTCAATTACGCCTGCGTTGTTGTGACATAATTCGGTAGCAGATTATTTAAAAATCTTATAGTTATCTTCCGGTACCTTCCCAATGGATCCCATTAAAATTGTGCAATATTTTGAAACATTAGAACGGAATTTCAGCACACATTCAATTGCTGTGGAATTTTAGTCAAATCATCTTATGCTTGTTAGATGGGGAACTAGCAAACCACATCTATCGTAAACTCGATGCACAAGAGGTGAATAATTAGGAAGAGGTTAAGGCGGCTATCTTTAACAAAATAAGGGTTTCTGCCGAGAATCTGAATTATGAATTCGACGGTATACAGAAAAACAGAATGAATCGTTTGATCAATTTGCCACTAAAATTGAAGGGTACTTAAATATTATTTAACATGTTGAAAAGTCAGTGATTTTGAAAACCTGGTTAAATTGTTAATAGCAGACAAATTGAAAGAATGTCTGGATGACGACGTTAAGGCATATATATTACAGCAAGAAGGCGATGGATTTCTTGGTGCTAAAGAAATTGCGCTGAAGGCGGATGTTTTTGTGAGTTCCATTCAGAAACCGAAGCGTAAATACGAATCTCTTGAACGTTCCGATTTCCAAAGAGAAAAATCAAATGGCGACAGACAATTTTTGAAGCGATGCTTTTCGTGGGAGTCAGCTAACCATGTGGCTGAATTTTGTCGAGGAACTCAAGGTCGAAAGAAAAACGGAGAGTCGAAACGAGAAGGGTACGAAGAATCAGGGACTGTCAAGGTCAAAATAGACGACATTGTGACGAGAGTAAGCCTAGAGGAGATCATTATCAGTACCAGTGGGGTCAGAAGACATTCCGGGTGAAAATAATGTTTGCGTTGAGAACGGGATGTCTCAGCCGAGTTTATGGTCGACACTGGAGCCGAGATCACGTGTATTCGGGAAGGAGTTTTGGGAGAAGCGGAGGAACCAGTCAAAGGTCAAGTGATCTTGGAAGGGGCATTTGGAAATAGAATACGGGCGAATATTAAAGTATTGAAACTAAGGTTAGCGGGAAGGAATAACGATGGCGATTCAGGAGTAGACATCTGTTGTGCAATTGCACCTACTTTGTGTAGGGAAGGTATATTGTCCTTACAGGATTTCAAAATTTTAATGCAGAGAGAGGAAGGGAAGTTTTCGGATCTATCGTTTCGAGGGATAGGCGTAGTTACTACATGCAGTAACTTAAGAGGGAAAACTGAAACTTCAGGGGCTATTGTTGAATCGAAGGAAGAGATTAGTTGCAATGATAGTAAGGGGCATGAAGAAGGAAACAGATTTGGTAGAAATTCAGGATAGTTTAGAGGTGGAAAGGGATGATCGAATAAATGGAGAATCGGAATTCGCATTGCAGGAAACGGAAAACAGGAAATTTCGGAAAGTGAGAAGCTGAAATTAAAGCAACGGGAAGATAGTTCATTATGGGAAACTTTTAAATTCGCAAAAAGGAAGAAAAGGAGGATTCAAAATTTGTGATAGGTTTCTTTGTCATGAAGAATATATTTAGGATACTATCATGTCAGTAGGTGTTACCTACAGGGAAGAGACACATGATTTTACAATTAGCGCACAATGCTATTTTTTCTGCACATCATGGATTTAAGCGTACTTTAGAAAGGATAAAACTATCATTTTACTGGCCAGGAATGAAGGCTAAATAAGACAATACTGTGAGAATTGTAAAGACTGTCAATTAAGAAGGAAAGTTACTAGATCCGATAGAACTCCTATAACTAGGGTAGAAAGACCTAAAAATGTTTGGGAAATTGCTAATATTGATTGTATTGGGAAAATTTCACCTCCTTCTGCAAGAGGACATAAGTATGTGTTGATGGTAATAGATCAAAATACTCGTTATGCAGAAGCTGTTTGTTTAAAATCCTTACCTGCTAAAGCTACTTGCAATTTGATGCTAGATATTTTTCCAAGGTATGGAATTCCTGAAATTATTGCATCGGATCAAGGGACAAATTTCATTAGCGAGTTAATGAAATTAGAGGAAATATTAGGTTTAGCTCCACGTTTTAGTACACTATGATATCCAAAAAGTAATGGTTTAATTGAGAGATTTAATTAAACTTTGAAGAACATGCTTCATTATACAATAAGGGACGATTACAAAAATTGGGATAAAAGCATAACATTTTGTCTTTGGGCGTATAATGAAAGTTCCAGCAGTATAATTGGTTATTCACCCTTTGAAATGATGAAGGGAGAAAAACACGAGGAGTTCTTAATCTTTAAAATGTACGATGACAAATGAAATTTAACAGGAATGACCAAGGTGCGACTGAATATTTAGAATTAAAGGAGAGATTGCTGAAAAAGTCGAGATACGAGCCTAAATTAATCAAATAAAATAAGATAATTGTTTTAATAGGAAAACTAAAATGAAACAATTCAAAGAGGGTGGTCAAGTAATAATTCTTGTCCCTGATTCTACAAATAAATTATATGCCCGATGGCAAGGACCAGTGACAGTGTTAAGAAGAGTAAAACAAAATAGTTATCTTGTAGAAATTCAGAATGGTGGACACAGAACGTTTCAATGCAAGTAAAATTACAGAATTTAAGGTTTCGTGTTCAGTAGTCGGTGTAGTTTTTAATGATGATGCAGAATTCAGAGATATTCGAGAAATACCGTGGAAAGTAGAGAAAAATAAATTTTGGGGTAATCTAGAAAAGTTTCTGAAGGAAACAAATAATCTTAGCAATCGTCAGAGATCACAATTACGTGAAGTTATATTGCAGTTTCTTAATTTCTTTTCTGGGAAAATGGGTAGAAATAAGGTTGGAATGCATAAGATTATGCTAATGGAGGGAAGCGAGTTAAAAACGATTCATAGATACAAAGTACCTATGCCAATGCAAACACAGGTGGAAGCGCAAATACAAGTTAATAGATTTAGATTTGATTGAATCGTCAGATGCGGAATTCTGTCATCCGATTGTATGTGTAGTAAAAAAGGGATTGAGATTATACTGTGTATTCAGAATGGCTAACTCACATGCTCACTTGAGTTTCCAATGCAATATATTCCAAATTTGTTAGTTAAAGTAGGAGCGGCAAATTATATTACTACAATTGATTGTCAACGAGGTTATTGGCAATTACCCTTACATAAAGATAGCCAATATTTCACTTCTTTTACCTCACATGGGCAATATCAGTGGAAAGTAATGCCATTTGGATTATCAGGTGCAGTGGCTAATTTTCAAAGAACTATGAATAGAATGTTAGCTAAACATAAGAGCTATTCAGATGCTTATTTAGATGACATTGCCATATTTTCTCAAACATGGGAGGAACATCTTATTCATGTAGGTGCAATTTTAAATGTGTTAGAAAAGAACAGTTGGACGGGTAATATAGCCAAATGCAAATTCGCTCAACATAACGTCAAATACCTAGTTCATGTAGTAGGATCTCAAACGCAATCACCAGATCCTGATAAGTTGAACGCAATTAGAGAATTAGACAGACCCACTACCAAGTCACAAGTTTGAAGTTTAAGGGGATTGTTTGGGTACTACCGGAGTTTTGTGCCAAATTTTGCAGAAATTGTGCGTGCGTTAACAGAGTTAACTAAAAAGAAAATGCCTGATAAAATAACTTGGGGAAAGAACATAATTCTTTCAGTATTTTAAAGGAAAAAATGTGCAGTTCCCCAATTTTAATGTCTCCTATTTCGGGTAGGCAGTTTTACCTTACATGTGATGCTAGTCAGAACAGTGTAAGGATTTGCTTGAGTCAGTTGGATGATGGTGGAATTGAACGACCTGTCGGGTATGCATGCCAAAAACTGGCAGATTCGCAGAGAAAATTGCCAGCTATTCATCGAAAAGTGTATGCAGTCGTGTTTGGACTGAAAAAGTTTGAGGAATGGACTTTCATGACGAAAGTAACGGTGTTTTCGGACCACAATCCTTTATCCTTCCTCTGTAATTCATCGCCACAGAACTCCAAACTACAACTATGGGATCTAGCTCTGCAGAACTACGATGTACAAGTACAACATCGTGCTGGTGTCCAAATTTCACATGTAGACGTACTGTCTAGATTGATTCAACTCTCGAACGATTGATTCAACTCTCAGTGAAGGGGAAAATTAGCTTAAACTGCACGAGTGCGAAATCATTCGTCAATAACTCGGCTGATTAACGACTTTGCTTGTGTCAAAGACAATTTTTGGGAAACTTTGATAAGTGTTTTTTTGTGTAGTTTTATGATGAATTATTGATATTTTTATGTGTTTTTAAGTGTATTTTTGTGTATGGACTCAAGGTCTTAGGACCTCTGCGTCTAATTTCGGAAGGGAGGTGTGAGATCACCACCCATAACTGAAACCGATAGGCTACAGTGGGATGTGGGGAGAAAAAGCTAGCGGGAAAGAGGGCTTTTTCATTTTGTGTTCGAAGCAGGGTGGATATGTGGTTCCCTGCTCCGTTATATTAAGCCTACGTGATTTTTATGTACATTATACATAACTGTAATGTCCTCGTCTAGTGTTTAAATAAACGTGCTATCCTCGAAGCTCAGTGTTTTTAATCATATACCAATTCATCTAATCGAACCAATGAAAATTGTTTAGCTTCTATTAAGGGCTTATTCCGAAACCGTTTTTTAGAACTTTCCCACGGTTTGTTGATCTTTATGACGCAAAGGCCATATTTGGTCAAGTACCCCAAACACAAAGTAGATCAAAACTTTCCGAGGGGATAGGGTTAAAATAAAAAAAGGACAGTAGCTCAATAGTTGTGAAACATTGTCCCATTTCATTTATATTTGAAAGTAATCTTTCAAAATAACTGATACACTAAACTATCCCGATTCACTCAAAATTAGGAAATACATCAAGAATCTTACAATCAATTCCTTAGAATAATTCTTGCCGTATTTGTGTCATTACACGTGTATACCTGATATCCTCTTAGACATTTCGTTGTTTCTACCAATAATTCTATGGCTTCGCAAACATCAATGCAAATAATTGGATCAAATTTTAGATTAAGGAGCATCATTTTGATCATACTACGGCTTATAATGGATTAGAACACCCATGTCTAAGCCGGGATTCAAACACAGAGTGCCTGTTAAGTTGATGTCAAGAACGCTAACAGCTTGGGTACCAGTCTAGCAAAAAACAGCTTTCCTTGTAATCATAGCCTTTTTTAAGCACAAAACTTTTTATCTTTTCGTTTAATTATTACCGTTTTAATATTAATCTGAAGCACACCTTAGTATGCATACATACTCATCTTACTCGACATTCTATTGTGTAATTTACTCAGAAAGTACGTTCTGTTACTCAGTAAAGGAAATCGTAAAGTTAAGAAGCCTGACACCACGAATGCTGCAAAAGTATCGAAAACAAACGTGTTATTTGGCGTCTATCGCTTTCGGATTAGAGCACTTAGCCAAACGTTAGCAGTTTCCAAGATTACTTGTTGGACTTTTCAAACTGCTAAAAAGGATGAAAAAGCAATGAAGTACTTGAGAGAAGGACACAGTCTAAACCACTTAACGAGATTGCCCAACTTCGAGCATTCCAACATGCCTTCCTCCGGAGCTTCAAGATAAAAAAAGAAACTAACAAGGGAGCTCCTGACAGCCAGTCACTTGGTCAGGAGGATATATGTTGTCCCATCCTTCCGCCAGTACAATTGGAGGGCCAGTAACACCTTGGGGAGAGCTGAAGATGGCTAGCCCAATTAGCTGAAGGCTGGGTAGTAGTGGAATGGTTATATACGGCAGACTAGATTGGAGAACGTTGCTTTTTTTGGATCCACACCCCGATGCTCTTAACTGCTCGGTTATTTTTTGGGTCACGTCCTTTCTTTCCATCCTGGTACAGGTGTAAGTTTTCTCCATTGATTAGTCATCGAGTTAATGAAATGAAAATAAATAAAGTTTTTGTTTGGGTAATGAAGTTTGGTTAAGTAATGTACTCGGTAATTGAAAGAAAGGTGTTTGGGGATATCCGTAAATGGGATCTTGAGATGCTAAGTGTAGGGGAAAATGTTGGGAGTAGTTTGTTTGTGTACTGTGTAAGTAGATGCACCTCTTTAAGAATTGTTCTGAGAGGGTTGTTTTGTGAATATATAATATTAGCGGATAAGATCTTAAGAATGTTTGGAAGAATTGTAATTATGCACCTAATGGCAAAGTAATCTGCTTTTTGTATTGACAAATGACCACATAATCTGTTGAAAGCATCATTGCAAGCTTTTTTCTTACACATTTGCAAATCTAATGTAGGAACGAAATAGTTATTCAATTAATTAATCGGTTATATTGTGCTTCCCAGAGACGCGAATAATGTGCTTCTAAGTGCTCCTATTTGATAAATTAATTTATTTCGTTGAAAGCATTCAATACGTGTACCTAGCAATATCTAGTATACATATTATGCAAAATTATGTACTATACAGAATCGTATACAAAATTATGTACTATATACAATCGTATTTTCACTCTTCACACTCACTAGTGTAGTACATGAATTTCTATACACAAAAGGAAATTTAATATTGTGCACTGTGTAAGCAGCTGTACTCCATAAAGAATTGTTTCTGAGAGGTCTGTTTTGTGAGTAAATCATATTAGCGAGGATGAAGTCAAGAATATCTGAAAGAATTGTACCTAATTACACTTCTAATGGCACCAGTGACCTGCTTCTTGTTTTGACCACATAATATGGTGAAAGCATCATTGAGAGCTTTTGTCTTTCACATTTGCAAATTTAATTTTGGCAATGAAATGATTATTCAATTACTCAACCGGTTTTATAAGGCTTCCCCGTAACACAAATAATGCACTTCTAAGTACTCTTATTTTATAAACTAATTTTCTTCGTAAAAATTATTCAATACGTATATCTGTCTATATATGGCATACCTATATCTACCATCTCAGCGGAGCTGCACTATAATGAACGGCAATCAAAAAATTTAATCATCTTCTAGTGATTACAATTATGCATTAAGAGCGTATAAAATAAAATATCATTAAATGTACAATTAAACTATGTACCTAAATATATACAAATGTATTCATAGACATCAGGTTAAATCAGTTTTCAAGGAAGAAGTACATGTATCTGAAAATTGATCAACGGGATTCCTTTATAGATAAAACAGCCATTTTGGTCAATCCATAATGTAATTTGTGTAATATGTAATATCTCACAGTTTGAAATGTATCTTCCAATACAACAGTAATAGCTATTTGGTGCAGCTCACGTAACCCGCTTTGGTGAGGTATTAAATATAACGGCATGGCGGATATTTCCCATGGTTTTAATAAAAGAACCACACACACAAGCTTCCTCATATTCTAAGACTGTAATCCAGTTTCTTTCGTTCTTAGAAAACGCAACAGAAAGGAAGCATGTCAAAAGTAGTTGGAGAAAATGAGAAGGGCTTCTCTTTTGATTGGCAATACCATATGGGTCGTCACTGTAAACATTCACTTACGCTAGATGCTCCGGTACTTCCCTTTTGATCTAATAATGCTTTGTCACGTGAGCGTATTGCTAATGCTTTCGTGCGATGTGTAGATATTTCTTTTCTTATATTGTAAGGGAAGGTGCTTCTCCATGTGTTGCTTTCTCTGCTTCTCGAGATTTATTGGAGCAATTTAGCTGTGTAATGAATTCCTTTCTGAGTTCATAAATGCTTAAATGGCATTCAATTTCTGTAATTATTATTTATTTTCATAGTTAAATAGATTATGGTTTTTAATATATTTTAGGTTTATGAGTTTAGCCATTTAATAAATAAATATTTTTATGACAGAATTGATGGATATCGTTATAAGTAACACTGTTAAATTAAAATTAAGTATAAAATTTTAACGTAAGGAATACTAACAAAACCATTGGACCACATTTACAAAATTGTTAATTCCAGCCCTAAGACCATCTATGAGTCACGAGATTTCTGAGTAGTGTAGTATTTCTTTTCCCCAACAACCAACATACAGATTAATTAATCACTTCTATTCGTCGAAAAAAATGCTAGGAAATGTTCTATTGGTCAAGAAGGTCAAAACTGGTTAGAAGGTTATAGAACGGATATATATTTGCGAAGCCTTAAAGCGTTAAAATATAGATCTTCTATAAATGATGTATTCTCATGTAAACCTAAATTTTAAATTTCAAAATATAATTAAACTAGAAAACGTGCAAAACAGAGATGAGTTGCTATGGTACTAGAAGCACTGCCTTGAAAAAGTATGAAATATTTCGTCATCAGTACTTCTAGAGCACAATTTTAGTTATAGTCATATATTATACAGCAAATCGTACATACATGCTACAATCGAAATTTATTTATATTCATTCTGTCACAGAAAAATTGTGTTGTTTAGAAATGTATTAACTTATTTGTTCATTCATGTATTAAAAATTTTTATATTACTATTATATAATCCGCATTTCTTACCTTTATATTAAGCATGAGGGAATGAATGTATTTATACTCTTACATAACATCAATTATCATTTTTCATTTTATCTTGAATAATCCGTTATATGCATTGTTAACAATAAAAACAAATAAAAGAGCGTACCTTAAGAATAAAAACCTTTTGTGTATAATTTGAGGAAAGTGCGTGAGGTATTAATGCATTTGTACTTTTAATATCTGTTTCATTTTTTTGCAGAAAGTATTCAACGTCTGAAAAACATCGCTTTCAAGATAAAGGAACTTTCCAAAATTATAAATGCAACGCATATGCTGATATGTTTTCATTCATTGTTGCAAGTACATGCTAATCTTATTCACAAAAGAAAAAAATATTAAAACACATTTTTCTCAAAGTTTGCTTTTCTTCATTCTTCTGGTGCACTTCTTACAAAGCGAAAGTAAAAAGAACGAATGCTCAAGTCATTTAATCGAATCTTTTTCCTAGCAATGTATGTATTTTTTCTAACTTTTCTCTTCTCTTGTTTTATGATTGTTACCACACAATTCAAGACTACTGCTTAATGAAACTTGATTTGTTTTTAGGTGTTTGTTGCACTTTAATTCGAAGCTTCAGTTTATATTTAAATTGGACATTTTGAGTTACATCATCACGTATTTCGAACGAATACAGCCTTTTAATGTAAAAACCAGCCTTTTCATTTTAAAAGCTCATATAATTAGAATTCCCAGTTCTGCTAGGGTTTTCTTTGTTAAAAATACACTGAATATAACTCCAGAAAAATAACGAAGAAACGCGGCATTATTAGATAATTAAAATTAAAGACCAAACCTACGAAAAACTAAAGAAAAAGAGAAAAACAAGAATTGGAATATTTCCGAGCCATCAAGTTCTCAACAGTCTCTCTTAACTCAGTGAACCTGACTCAATGACAATCAAGCTCTTAACTCAATGCCGCTGACTTCCATTCTGAATATGCATATGCTTTAATATGGAATTATGTGGGTATGATATTGACTTTCTAGAACAATATTATAAAGCCGTATATATAAGGCTTTTAGAGTCCGTCGTTTATGAAATGTACAGGGCTGCAAATAGGAAAGAAAAAGTTTTAGGTTTCTAGAACAACTCTAAATTATAAAAAGCACATATATTGTTAGATAGAGCAAAGCCACAGTCCGAACCCATGAAAAAATGTAGGAAAACAATAATAGGAATATTTCGCAAAATATTCATTGCTTGTCGTTGTCTGTCTTCTGTTTGGTACAGCTTGACCAAGTATGGCCCTTGTGCTCAATCAACCTTAATGAGCAGCCCACCAATGACCATACTTTCTCTTCTGAATATTACTTAATATAGAACTATTCAGGTATGATATTGACTTCCTGGAAAAAAATCTTCAAATATTTCTTTCAGGATCCGCCATTCGTGAAATGTATTCGGTGGCAGAAAAGTAGGTAGTTAATTAACGTCGCAGTGGAGCAGCACAAGAGGCTATTACAGAGTGTCCTTCTTCCACATCATTCCAACTTGAGGACATTTGGGGTCACGACAGATTTAACATGCACCAGCTCCAACATACACGATGGTCTTAGGCTGGACCGAGTTACGAACTCGTAACCCTCCGTTTACTTGTGCGTTACTCTACCAACCTCGTACCGTGGTCCCAGTGGCAAAGGAAAAAGTATTTGTTGTTTATACCTTATTTCTAACACATCTTTAATACATGGAATGACAGGACATTTTTAGTTAGGGAAGCAACAGCGCAAACTTGTGAAAAGCGTAGAAAAACAAGAATAGACATATTTCCCAGCCATCTAGCCTTTAACAGGTAACCCTCAATAACTCTGATTTTTAATTTGTGAATATGTTTAATGTAGAATTATTTAGGCATGATAATGACTTTCTAAAAAAGTGTTATAAAATTCCATATAATACTTGCTGGATTCGTCATTTAGTGAAATTTCTAGAGGAGTCAGAAGGAAAACTATTTTTAAATTGACACATTATTTCTGAGACATTAGATTTTGAGGAAACACTGCATTGTTAGTTAGTGAAAGGCACAGAACAAACCCATGAAGAAGTGCATGAAGACAAGAATAGGAATATTTCCCAGCAATCCAGCTCTTGACAAGCAGCTCGCAATGGCCTTGATTTCCAATATGAATGAATACGTTTTAATGTAGAATTAAGGATACATTAAGGAAAGATTAAGGACTGATTTTATGAAAAATGATATAAAATTCCGGATTCGTCGTTTAAAGAAACGTGTGGAGCGGTCAAAAGGAAAAACTACTTTTTGGTTGATACATTATTTCTAGAGCAGCTCTAAAATATAGTGGCAGTGCTACATTGTTAGGTAGCGAAAGTCACAGAACAAACCCATGAAGAAGTGCATGAAAACAAGAATAGGAATATTTCCCAGCAATCCAGCTCTTGACAAACAGCTCGCAATGGCCTTGATTTCCAATATGAATGAATACGTTTTAATGTAGAATTAAGGATACATTAAGGAACGATTAAGGACTAATTTTATGAAAAATGATATAAAATTCCGGATTCGTCATTTAAAGAAACGTGTGGAGCGGTCAAAAGGAAAAACTACTTTTGGGTTGATACATTATTTCTAGAACACCTCTAAAATATAGTGGCAGTGCTACATTGTTAGGTAGCGAAAGTCACAGAACAAACCCATGAAGAAGTGCATGAAAACAAGAATAGGAATATTTCCCAGCCATCCAGCTCTTAACAAGCAGCCCGCAATGACCATAAATCCAGCTACAAAACACAAATGCTTCGCCACGACAGACAACCCATTGAAATCTGCTATTCAGTCCCCGGATTCCGCATTGTGTCATGGACACCGACGCAGTAAATTGCAGCGATGCGAGACAGGTAAGGCAGTGCCCTGATAAACGACATCACACTCCGATGCGGTTATGGGGACGTCCTCTGCCGTGGGACGTGATTTTCCAGCAAACTCCCCTTCACGGCAATGCGAGAAATCGCCTATAGATGCGTTCAGTGCCTTTTCTAAATCTACTTCTCAAGTGCCTATTATCCCTATTTTGACAGCCACCGGGGTCTGAGATCCATATTTCTTTCTGGTGCCTCTATCAAAAACATCTGCTGCCACCAAACAAATGGTAATACACGGAATAAAAATATGGGGAATAAGAACAGATAGACGGGAACAGAACACTGCGCGGTGCATTGGCGCAGCTTATACTCTAAGGTCCTCCTTGCTTCGGGGCCCGACGAAAGAACTGTGTTGCAGGGCATTGGGCAAAAATACGCGATATATGTATATATATATCGTACAATCATATATTAGAATTTTTTATGGACAAGAAAGTCTGCGAAAAATGAACTCGACAAAAAGAAAAAGCAAGTCTCTGGAATAAAAAGCTCAACACAAAATAAAACATCAACGCCAAAGAAAAATGACTTCCGATTTTTCAAAGATTTTTTGGTGTTTTGTTTAGCACTTTTTACACTCCCCATGTTCAGAAGTTTTTGTTTCGTTTATTTATTCGCTTATTCTTGTTTTGTTCCTTATTCCCTTTTTTCGGTGCTGGAGCACACGTGTTTTTCATATATGCAGGGGGGTAGCTACTATATCTATATTGGTTGTTTGTATTCTTTTTTATCACTGTTCTCAACAGCACAGAGCGCAGTCACAAATCGGAGTGTGTCTTCCATCCATCCAGTCTCTCTTTCTATCCTTCATCCTATCTCCTCGCATCTCTTACAGCTGGCGAGGCCCTTACGTATATCTAAATATGAATGCTATATGTTTGCGATATTTCGGTTGACTACTGTGACCCTTGGGCTCATATATAGCCCTGGGCTGCTAAAGCATACGATAAAAGAAAGAGAAACCCGGATGGATGCGAAAACAAAAACGGAGGGGTTTCGGAAACCGGTTTATTTTTGTTGTTTTCACCTCGTTCTGTTCAAAATCTCTGAGAGTGCATGAAAAGAGAATGGTCGTTGTTTCGGAGGAGGTTGGTATCTGAGGTTCTAATATTTGAGTTCGATGAATTGCAAGAGATCGCTTGGATGCCAAATCCATGTATTATGGAACTCGGATCAAGTTGAATGTCGCAATATTTTGAGGATATCGGAGTGTATTTGTCAGATTACTAAGGAGGTGCGAGAATATATGGTTGATTTCTCATGTCGTTTCTCTGTAAAAGGATTTTTTCACATAAAAATACAGATATTTACTTCGGAATAGTGCATAGCATTGCATTACTATTTTAAAAAACACGAATAAAGAAAATCGTTGCTTTTATATTTGAAATTTCGATACATAGATATTCTTCAACGCATGTGAATATTGCTGTTAGCGAGGGATTTTTCTGGCAAGCTAAATATAGGTGACGGCTGGTGTTCCTGCAGAGGAACATACTTCTTTTACGTATTCCAGACGTGACGTCACCTGTCTTGTTTTTCGAATATGATTTTAGTACTTGGCTATTAAAATTCCGAATTGACTTGTTAACGCCACTTATATTAAGCATCAAACGTCGCCCAAAACTAATCTAGATTTTAAAGTTACCAAGATATGTATCATGCTAGAGCATTTGCAACAAGAAATAAAATCCCCGTTTTGCGTCTGTTTTGTTTTCACAGAAAATCTTTCTCATAATTATATTTACTAATAGAAAAATATGATACATTTTTCGATTACGTGTTTTACTCATCCCAGCACCAATTGAAGGATTGAATCGAAATTTAACGTGACAAACCAATAGGTGGGATTAACGTCAATAATATCTCATTATACACTTGTCAAACCCTACATTCACATCTGCTACTTTAATCTGGTGACCCATTATTGAATTTCAATTTAGTTATCAATACATTAACCATTGAGCTTCATTAACTAATTTCAGAAACTTAAAAGTAATTGATTTAATTTTTATGATGCAATTATCTCTTTCACTAAAACTTTAAACTAAATATAGGACTGAAAAGTTTGTTTTAAAAGGAAGACAAGCAAGTAAATAATAAAGTTTGTCATCTGTATCGATCCCAGATATGTAATATCTTTTAATGTGTTTGATATAATCATACGGACAGATGAGAGACTAGAATGAAAGTAACATGTACTTTCAAAAATTAAAATGCACAGTACACAACAAAAAATGCACTGATATTATCATACATGAAGATATATGAAATATGTGACAAAAAATATTTTTCTTAACGTTCACTTCAAATTCGGCTTAATTTTGGTAGCTATTGATTCCAGGGCTTAAAAAGTAGTCTCAAATAAAAATTTCTTCCAATGATGAAAACTTTAACATTTCGACGATTCATTTTTAGACAAACAAAAATGTTCTGAATGAAAAGTAATCATAGTACTGTGAATTTTCCCTTTATTTCCGTATGATCCACTCATTCGTGAGTTTTGGTGTTCCGATTCGTGTTCTGCCTTTTGTTGTATCATACCTTCCTTGAGATGCTCAACAGGAATTAGTGTTTCATATATCAGTATTGTCTACTGTGCGACAATACCTTTAAACGCTCAAGTTTCAGTGAAAGACGTAGAAATTTTAGTAGTGTTTTCAAATTTAGTTTTTCTATAGTATTGATGTTACATTTAAAAAGAAAAACACTTTAACCACTTAAAGCACGAGTTTTTTTCGGAAAAACTGGTAAAAAATGATCGAGTTTCTTTTTGACAGAAAATGAATAGATATATATATATATATATAGGTATAGTGTAAGTTATTTTTTGCGATTTCAGTTGCGGGGGGTGGGGTAAAAGTTATAAAAAAATTATTATACAAACAAAGTGTAAACGATTTGATTACATGTTTATTTTGAATTTCAAAATATTAATAATAATAAAATATTAACTTCAGATTGACTTCCATCACTTTCATCGCTGAAACTTTCTGATAAATTGGCATATTCAAAATCGTCACAGTCGCTCATTATCAGATAACTTTTTCTAAACAAGTTACAAAAACACTTAGTAAAAATTAATTTATGGTTAATTGTTTACTTTTATAATATTTAACGTAATAAAAATGGATATATTACCTTTTAGACACCTAACAACTGCTTTATAACAAAGAATTCCTAACAAACTTATAGCTAATCATCAAAATGCACCACTTGGTTTACACAAGAAAAATGGTGCATATTGGTGCCATCTACGGTAAATAAGTTAAATATCCATCTATAAATAAGTGGTAAATCATCTATGATAAATAAGTTTATGCCATCTTTGGTATAAGTTTAATCAAGCCTATCTATTTTTACTAGAACGGAAGAGCGCCCGTGTGAGACACGGGCATGTGCAAATTTGCCGGTAACTTTCGCCCGTGTCAAACACGGGTAAATTCGTTAAGTGGTTAAAGCTTCTAATATCCAAACTTTTATTTTCATCAAAAATATATAAGAACCAATTTTAACCATATATTGTTTTGCCACCCCTCAGATAACTCAAAAACTAATTAGTCTACAATAATGAAACTTACCAAGCTTATTATAAGACTTGTCTATACATATAAATCAGAATTAGCGTCTGTCTGTATGTTCTCTATACAAATCTACACCGTTTAACCAAACTACACCAAATTTGGTACACTTATACTTTGGAACCCTGCGAGTAACGTAAGCTACATATTAACCCTCGTTCTCTAACCTAGGTGTGCAGAGAGGGATAAATCAATTCGAAATTACAATAGGAAAAACATTGAGCATAAAACGATTACGGACAGTAACTCAGTTTGTTTTACCAGTATTGATCGAAAATCAAATTTTCTAATAAAATTGCTTTATCAGTATTACTCGAAAAACAATTATTTTAGAAACGTTATATTTAAAAATTTAAAATTCTAATTATGTTTGAGCTGATTTTTTTACTTCTTTCCAGAATATAAATATTTAGGAATATCTGCATAATGAAAAATGGATAGTTAAAATATTTAATTTTACATAACTTGCATTTTGTAATGGAACACGAAAAGCCAAAACAAAAAACTCATTGATGATAAAAGCGTAATTTTGCAATTCGGTATCTGGCAACGCCAGAATTAATGTTTTATTTTATACATGAGATTTAGAATTCTGTGTTTGTGTATTTCAATTAAGACATAAATGTTGCTGTCATATTTGAGCATTTCTAAGTTTTGTAAATTTGTGTTCTTTTTGTAAATAATTCATTATTGTCTATTAATATTGTTCAAGCGACTTTTTCGAATTTCTCTATTTCAGAATATTCTCATGACGTCGAAATTCGACACGCTTGCTCAGATCTTTCACTTTTCAGAATTCTACATTTTTCAATGACCAGAATTTCGTTTCTGTTTGTATTTATATATTCCATTACTTTCCATATTACAGATATATTATTTAGGAGTTAAATTGTAATGGATTATTTTTTATTTTCTGCCAAATACCACTAGACATGTGTAATTTGGTGGTATATGTATATTTGGACGAACTTTCCTTAAGTCTGGTTAAATACGTTATAGTTTGTAGAATTCTGTGTCATAAAAATAAATTAAAACCTTTTTAAGTTAGGTGTGTAACTTCTTATTTTAAAACGACATTTAAAGCTAGAATAAAGTTATTCTAAAATAAGATATGCTACGTTACATCAAAACGGGTAGCCAAGAGTTCAAAGATATTTCCAAATTTTGACATACTTTCATTACAAGACGATTAAAATTAATTTACGTTACATTTGTTTTTTATGTTTCATGTGTATTATTGAAAGCCGTACTCCATAGTCAAGTGACTACATCTATCATTCTAAATAGGTACGTTGTTTCCGTATAGGAACTGAGTCTTTCAATTGAAAAAGTACCCTAAGGATTCGATTTGAAACTAAATTTTTCTGTTGGAGGAAAGTGAATTTTAAATAAGACTGCTGATCTTAGAATAATATCATAGTAAGGAAGTATGTAAATTAGGACTGTTGAAAAATAGAAATTTTTTGTCTTAAGTGGCAGAAGGTCGATGTTGCTTACTTGAAGTTGAAACTGTTTGTATACAAGTTACGTACGTGAGAAACATTCATTCAAAGCAATTATTTTGTAAAACGTGTAATCGATTGAGTTTGCTTTGTCTACACTGATGACATTTGTTTTAAGCAAGTTCCGTTAATCCAAGTGCGGCTGAATAGAATTCTCAAGAAAAAATGTTTGCTTCAAAATCAATTAACCACTAATGCCGTAGCAATTTAATTTACCATTCTCCCATATAGATAATGAAATTCGAAAACATCGCATACCAGGTGCAAGAATGCCTCAAGTAAAACATATTCATAGGAAAACTAAGTACAAGACTATACGTCGAAAATTCGCCATTTTTACTTAAAATGAACGTACTGGGATATTCCTAATCACTCCAAAACTCAAAATCTACTTCTATAGTAGTCACCTTAGAAAAAAAAATTTTTATAGTTTTTCTTACAGCAGAAGTGCGATGAATATGAAATGGATTATATGGATGGACATATCAGGTACACATATTTGCGTCCGAAGTAAATTGTAGTAGCAATGAAAAAGCTAAAACGATGTTACATTTTTTTCCGTACACTTAAAGGATGCTTGCATTATTTTATTAATGAGAAGTGATTAGTCTAATCACTTTTCGATCAACATTTAATAAATTCAACCCGAACAACGCCGGGTAATTCTGCTAGTTACCTATAAAATGACCTATTCTTAAAATCTTAGCTTAGATTTTGTAGTTTTTGCAATAATATGATGATACATCACTGAGGTAAGATTTAAGCATTTCTGAATCTATAAATTAAATAATTCGGCAACGATCGCTATAATTATAGGTCATTTTATAGGTAATCCATCCTTTAATGAGTGTGGAAAGTTTCATTATTGTAGAAACGCCGTGTAGAATAATTAATTTTTGAAATATTTTGTGGACCGCAAAACAACACTTGGCTAAAATTGGTTTTCTTTTCATACATAATATTTTTGCTCGTATGTAAAGAAGTTTAAATGATACAAGCTTTAAAATGATTTTCTTTTTAAATATAATTTCCATACAATAAAAGTTTTAAATTTGAAAATAATCCTCTTTACACTGAAACTTGAGCTTTTAACGGTACCCTTAAGCGATTAATAGCCTTTGGGAAGTGTTCCATCTCAACACGGGTTACCAGACGTCTGGAAAAGTCAGACAAGGAATTGCGTGTGTTACCTGTATTCAACAGGGAAATAAATTGTACAGATTTTTCAGAGAAATCCTGAATTCAATGCAACCGACTACTGTAATCACTTTAGAAAAGAAACTTTTGTAGTTTGTCTTACAGCAGAATTGCGATGAATATTTCTCGAATCGCTTTGTGTACAAAACATGTGTTTTTTAGTTGGGGGACACTCGAGGTGACTAAAGCAGAGCGACTTGGAGAGTGAATACATTTCTACTGTTTCTATCCCACGGTGGTATTGCTTACGAAATCGTGAGCGCTGGTTGTCCATCCACGATTAGCAAATCGCGCCACCTCACTAACCAACTGTTGGTCCACGGTAGCCCGTTTGGAAGAGTAACGGATTAGCAACCGCAGGGTTTCGAGTTTGAATCCAACCAAAGACCGTAGTGTACAAAGGGGGCTGGTTCATGTTAAATCTGTTCTGGTCCCAAATGCCTTGTTGGCGTGGTATAGAAGTTTGGAGAGTGGGGTGCCAGCTCAGGTGTGACAAAGTCATCTGACCGCGGTTCAAATTGACGTGGTGGTTTTGGTTTTATGGCGCAAGGTTTAAAAGTGAATAAGCTGTACCAAATTCTAGATAGGTAAACTGACAGGAAAGGAAACCGGCTGAACCACTCGAAACGCACCAATCAGGTCGCAAGCCGAATCACGACGGAGGGAAAAGTGTATTGAGTAGCAGCACTTCACAATTTACATCGATGGTCTGAAAAATCTGACTCACCACATACTGCCGTTAACGACCGTTATCCGTTAATCCACTGACCCAAACGATAAACCAAGTCAGAAACAGCTACCTTCAATTATCAAAAATCAATTCAAAACACATTCTTTGGAATTTTTGATAGCGTATTTGAAAAACAAGCACACTTTCGCCACCTAGATTTAGCTTGACATAAAATGCATCTCATACTTGTATCTGTAGTATTTATTCCTCTTCCTTCTTATCCCAGTGTAAAAACAAATTACGCTAAATCATTGAGTCTGAGGAAAAACAGTTTGGGGGCATTGGCTGATGGGTCCTTAAAAATGTCTTCATGTATGGCTCCAATACAATTCAGGATGTGTGAGGGAAAGGCTGGTAATAAGCCACATTTCCTCATACTTAGATATTCCAATCCCTATCAATGGTGGGAGTAATTGATGGCTTTAAAGAGTCTGATAGCGCTTTGACGGTCGGCACCAATAAAAGTACTATCTTTTAATAAATTAATGTTTTATTAAAAGAAGTTTATAGAATTTCCAAGACACGTTTGGCCGATTGAAAGCTGTTTATGTAGTTTTACCTATTCTGTTTACTATTTATCCAAATCAATTATTCGGAAAGAAAAAAAAACACTTCAGTTTCAATCGTTTTTCGCGTTAAGTTTGGCAGCGAGGGCAAGGCTTATTTTCCTTTATCAGACAAACAAAACCAACTGTTCCCCAAGATCCCATTTCAATTAAAGAAATACCTATCATATTACATTAGAGTTGAATCTCAGTGCAGTATTGTCAGATGCAATCTCTGAGGCTCAAATGTTTGTTAGAAAACATACGGGAATTGTTTGAAGAGTGGGTTTATCTCTAAGAAAAACAAAGATAGAGTTGTTACTGCTGTTTGATCTTGCAGTGTACATTACACTGTTTATCTGCTCCTTAACTATCCTTGTTTACTTTTGTATCTTTCACTTTCAAGAAAAGTAAGTTTAAGACTTACACCACCGTAAAAAATGAATGATCTTCTGTTTAGGCCCTTTTCATGTTTTTAAAAGTTGGAAAAATGTTAGCTCCGGTTTGTAAGTGATATTAATGACTCTAAATACCACCTGGCTTCTTAAATAAACTTAATTAGAACGGATGACGTGTAAAAGAAGATATCCGTCACCGTCTTGAAGAAAGTTTGAAACAACGCTCTCGTTAGGAGGACAAGTTCGACGCGTTTTTTATTCAAAAATCTTTGCAAAATGTTGCCTGAAAATGCACTGTCACAGTTGTGATGTATAATCGTTGCTTTTCGAATAAGAAAGCAACTGAAGTTTGTAAGACATCTCTTCTGCCAAACCTTCTCCGATGTATTTATCAAGAGTCATACACTAGAACAGCCCTCACAAAACTTAAAAGGCTTTTATAGAAACTGTTCTGAAAATGAATCAAGACACATTGGCCAAGCTTTCTGTAACCAATCCCTCTGTCAAAGTGACTGAGTAGATTTTCACACTGTGCTAACAGCCAGTGAATTATAGTGCTTTGCGCGGAACCTGATTCTTGTGGGTTTTCCGGACGTGAAGTCACTTCGCTTGTTTTTCGTGTACGATTTCAAAACGCTGCCAATAAAGTTCCAAAGAATGACTTTCGAATTTATTTCAAGAGCCTCGGTAGCCTTGTTAGAAGAGCATTAGATTAGCAACTGGAGGGTCGCGAGTTCGAAACTCGGTCCAGTCAAAGACTGTCGCATACTTGGGGGATGGTACACGTTAAATCTGTAGTGGCCTTAAATCTCCTCCCGTTGACGTGGTGTGGAAGTTTGGAAAGTGGGGAGCCAGCTCAGGTGTTGTCATTGGATCTTACTCTTAGGGATTGATCAACACAACGGGCTATTGACTGCCACCAATAGCCCGTTGTGTTGCTCCAGTGCGACGTTGATTAACTACCTACAGTTTCTGCTTAAACAGACAGGGAAGACTGTCTGGAGAAGTTCTTGTGGTAGACAGACAGTAGGTACATTTACTTGATGGAAAAGCATTGCTTGGCACAGCTTGACTAGGGTTGGCAGTTGCTGCATAAAACCAACCAAATTCTCGTGAAAGTAGAAAGAGTTGGACATAACCAATGAGAAAACGAGGATAGTTTAAATATAACTTTAATCAATGAAGTAGGTAGGTATTTTAATTAACGTCGCACTGGAACAACACAACGGGCTATTGGTGACGAAACCAGAACATACCACTCTCAAAATGTAAATTCGGATAAGAAATGCTCCATCATTGCTACGAAAATTAAAGAGATAATATAATAAAATACTTTATTTTCTCTAAGGAATTAAATAGAACGTGTATAAATAGATTTAATCAGTCAATCCCTGAGATATACGCTTTTAAATTTTTCAATAGAAAGATGAACGATTCTTACAGAAGCCAAGTAAAAGAATAATATCAAAGATAATTACTCCATTTTGAAAGGAAATTTATTTCATTTTTGTTACTTTTAACCAAGCAATTAATTTTTACCAAGACGTTATTCAGCTATAAAAGAATTCATTATAATATTTATGTAACACACAAATATGTCTTAATGCTTCACTAAGTTATTCAGAAGCTTAACTAAATTAGTTTTTTTATGTCTGTTTAGGGAATTATTAAAATATATTTTCTTTTAATTAAAAGGTGCTGAAATTGGGGTAGAATGAATTCAAACTCAAACCTTCATATAGCAAAAGTTAAATTTTTACTAGTATTTCAAACTAGTATTCGGTAACATTTCTTGAAAATATCTGTCCACGGGAAAATTAATTTACTGAAAAATAATATAACTAGATATAAAGCGGTTTGAATTATTTTATCATAAATATCGCTTCCATAACTATTTCATTACATCTATGTTATGATTTAATATTTGTTTATTTTTAGCGAGAAATTTCTTGTGAAAGTAGAAAGAGTTGGATATAACCAATGAGAAAACGAGGATAGTTTAAATATAACTGTAATCAATGAGGTAGGTAGGTATTTTAATTAACGTCGCACTGGAACAACACAACGGGCTATTGGTGACGAAACCAGAAGGGAAAGATCTGAGGACAACACCATGTAATTTCGAACTACGGTCAGATGACCTTTAATCAATGAAAGATCGAGTACAAAAAGTGGTCAAGTACTTCATCTCAATTTTTCCTTTAATTTAAATCTTAGTTTCTACTGTAAACAAAATTTAACCAATACTGAAAAATGAATTACTGAGAAATCAAAGTTTTCGTTTCAGAGGAATTGAAGATAGTTTAACTCTAACAGAAATTAAGACAATACGTTATCTAAGTGCTTTAATGTGCTTTATTGAGTGGTATAAATTAATATCTTATAGCATGTAGCTTTCGCGATATTTTCCTTTATTCAATCTAATTTAGTCCCTCGTAACTTAGATGTATTATTGTTTGGTAATTTAGGAAATAACCCATTTTATATAAGTTTCATAATAGTTTTAGCTATTACATTCGTGGCATCCTATATCGGAAATATCTTATTAAATGAAAGCATCAAAATAATGGAACTATTATATTTATGTTTGTTCCGTTATATTTTATTTTATATATCTACACACTCAATCCAGTTAATTACTGCAACGAGGGATAAACTAAAAGACGTTTTTAAGAAAAATAACCCTTTGGATTGAAATTTGATATATTTTGTATCATTTGATGTCAAATTATTTTGAAGCAAATTCATTTTAATTTAAACTAGTAATTTTTTCTTAGAATAGATCTACTTAAGATACCAGTATTTTATCATATGCGACTAATGTAATTCTAAAATAGTAACAGTTACTGTAATAGTTTTAATTGCTTCATAGAAATAAGAAAATGAAACCCCTTTTGAAACTTTTGGCAACATATTTTGGTTTCAATTAATATTTAAAACTATATAAATAAATGTAAAATTTTAAAAGTTTACTAACGTTATTGATAGAAGTTTTTCCTTTACATCACTGGGATTTGCCATTCAAATCAGTGTACCTTTAATTTATATTCACGACCATTTTCGGTTTAGTTCTACAATTCAATAATATATTACATTATCCATAAACCAATACTCAATTCTAAGTTTGGGTTATCGATTATAGCTAAAACTACAAAAATGGGGCCTACGGTAGGTAACTTTGGTTTTATATGACTTGCCTATAAAAATCCAATTCATTTCTTTTCTGAAAACTTCAAAAACTTCTCTTAGACAAAGTATAATCGAAATGCAAGTATTGAAGAACATTGATTTCTAGTCAAAACCGCGAGCATGTCTACTTTTCATTAATTAATAATACATAAATATTGCCTCGGAAAATTCCTTCATTATTCATTTCAGTTTTCATTAAATTTGGTAGGTGAATAGTTGAATTTCGTTGCACTAGACCAACACAATGGGCTATTGGTGACAGTCCGGGATCAGTCTCAAAGGGAAAGATCCGAGGACTAGACCTCGTAACTTTGAACCACGGTCAGATGACGAGGTCAACACTGAGCTGGTACCCCACTCCTCAACTTCCACATCACGCCATCATTAAACTTGCATAAGTAGTTGCCAGATTAAATTGATAGTCAATTGAACAACTATTGTTTTCGTGACATAATATTACAGTGCAGAATTGAATTTCATTCTTTAATTTTTATCAATTTATTGCATTATTATTAAATTTAAACTATCGTTTTAGTTCTAAAACTGATTTTGAAAGATATGTTGATTTTTGTTCATAAACAAGCTGTGTTTTCGGTAGGTTCATGCAACAAAAGTTAATTATATTAGAATTTTTCAGACTATAATAGTCATCACCCTTTCCTAATATTTATAATGAAATAATCTAATGAAATGCTGACGGATATTATTAATTTGATTAAATACAAGAAAAAATAATCTGGAACTTTAAGCCAAACTTTCTCTCATTTACAAATCATTCCAAGTTCAAAAAGTTCAATAAAAATATCCCGGAAAACCAAAACATTGCTATTTAAATGGAAACTACTAAACTACATAAAATATCAATCCTTTACGAACACAAAACCTCTTTTTTTATGAGTTCAACGATGGCACTGAGAAAATTACTCAATGTGCTAATAAAAAGCAAAGATATCTGAACTTCAAGGAAAGCGTCATCCTCCAAATTCAAGACAGCTTGAAAGAATTTGTGAATAAGAAAGCGAAAACTGTACTCTATTAAATCACTCAGGGGAACCCGTTAAATATTAGGTTCACAAGAAATCTAAGACGGCAATAATGTACGTATTTAGACAACATTTTGAAGCATTTCCCACTGTAGCACTGATTAAAAACCAGTGAAATGTTCTCGTAATGACAATTACTTCTCCCAGATAGAGGTATTTAACAGAACTAAGCTTTTAAGCGTTTTCAATGCAGCTTACTACGCACATCTTGTGAATAACTGAAGAACCAACCTTCGTGCACATAGGCTTAATTGAATTTCTGGAACAACTCGCAGTAATGAGAAGGTAAGATATCGGTACCTTCCTTTTAATCTACTTATCTGGTATCATCCGGATGCTAAGGCCAGCCTAGTAACTATTACACGCCTAACATATTTTAATTACGCATCTTAGGCGTCTAAAAATTAATTTCGGAACGCTATTAAGAAAACACTAAATTTGTTGCATGGGTTAATTATTCTTTCGTTGAATGGATAGAAGGTTTCTACTACTTATTGATCTGGATGCAAATGAAGGTGATAGGAATAGATATCTTCTTAGTAATTCAACAGTGGTAGTAATCATTGAATTAAGTGGAATTTGTCAGAAGAGGTAGATTTTGACTGAGATTTTTCCACTTATTTTACTCTGTGGTGTTTCATACCTTCAGTTCAGTGTGGTGTTGCAAATCTTTATTGGTTCCACTGAGTATTTTACAGTGGTGTTGCAAACCTTCAGAATGATAGGCAGTTTCTGTCAAATTAAATATATGCGGTGGTGTGTTTCCTGTACGTATTCAGAACGTGGTATCCCTGCCCTTGTTTTTCGAATACGATTTCTGCACTTCATCAATAAAAATTCAAAAGAAAACATTCCGCTTGATGTATGATGATTGATTAGTCAACTTTGATTAGATTGAATGATAAATGTTGTCGAACATGTATATTCGAAAGTAGTTCCGTTGTGTATCATGCGAGAGTATTTACACAGCAGAAGTAAAATCTTGGAAAAAACTGGTTTATTTGTTTACAGTGAAAGTCCTCATAATTGTGGTCTTCAGTCCACACACACACTTTGGTGTTGCAAACTTTCATTGGTTCCGGGTGCAGATAAAACTGATAGGAACTGATACATTCTTTATAAAACGAATGTAGTAATCTATGAATTAAATCAAATTTCTCAGAAGAGATTGATTTTGGCAGACTGCTTTCTTTGTATTTTATTGCGGTGTTAAAACCTTCTGTCTGAAATTTTATATTTTTAAATGATACTTAATAGGTTGTTATATCTATACAAACATCATGACCCACACCAAACGATTCACCAAAAGAAGGCTTAGAAACCCAAGAGAGAGGAAGGGAAAAGACGCATTACAATAACAAGGGTCAGTAGGTCATAACCAGCTTAATATAGGCTAAAAGGATCTTAACTCAAGAAAAAAATATTAATTCCATCTCAAAACACAGTGTTTATGGTATAAATATGGTGAAATAAACTATACAAATAAGTAAATTATTAATTTTAATTACTTTTAAGTAATTATGGTTAATTATAATTGTTCTGATAATACATCTTTATTTCACGCAAAAACGTATTACTTTTGTCAGTTTAATATGAATTATAAATCTTATTCTTAAATGGTCAATTTTCATTATTTAACTGACAAAAATTTCTCATATTAACATAAAAAACAAGAGTTAAATTAAATATAAAAGGAATATTTTGCATTTTTATCATATATATATATATATATATATATATATATATATATATTTTTTTTTTAAAGATAAACTTAATCATTTTACTAACTTTGAGATTTTTTTGCAAAAGTGCCACAAGTCAAAATATATTCAATAGCATAACTGAGTGCTGATTTTCGTAGATTCGTCATTTTTACTAATTGTGTTTCGGCAATTTCATAGGAAACGAACTTAAGAATGGACATGAATAAACCCTCCCAAAAACTCAAAATTGACTTTTGTAGTAGTCACCTTATTGTCACCATTCGTAGTTTTAGCATACATTACGGGTGCGATGTATGTGGAATATATTATATGGATTAAAATGGATATGGATATTAAAAAATATTTTTCTTACACATAGATGATATTGTCATTTTTATACTAAATATAGAGACTATTATGGTCATTTTTTCAATCTACAGTTAACCAATCAATCCGAGTAAGGTCGAGTAATTGCTCTAGTTAAGAAATAAATAATGGTTCTTGTTCATGAGATACTATCTGAGTAATTAATTTTGATAGGAGCTTCATCATTAAATTAATCGTTGATAATTCATTTTTATTTGAGCTAATGGAAATGCACTTCGTAAAATCAAGATCGTAATCACTTGTTAACTTTTAACGATATTTTATTAATATATCACATTAGTCTTAATGTGATTATCATGAAACAGTTTCCTTCAATTAGATGCAAGAATAGAGCTGCACGTTATGTATCCCAATTAGTTTTCAGTAAGTGATGTTTTCAAGAGTCCAACATAATTACATTAAATATTTAGAAAGGACATTTTGTTTTGCATATCTTGTATATATATATATATATATATACTTTTACATATATATATATATATATATATATATTTACAAATACACAAAAGAAAGTTCTACAGAGCCATTTTCAAAATCATAAAATTCTGTTCATTAATATATGCAATCTTGATTTAATTGGTTCAATCGAATATTATGAGGTAATTATGAGGTAATAACAACTGTTAAAGCTATTTATGTGCTTATAAAGTACCAGTTTTACTACTTTCTTTTAAAATGGTTGAGTTTAGTTAAAATGCGTTTTGTTATTTAACTTGTACAATTTGCTTACAAAGTTACATTTGCAACTCTCAAATATTTGAAGTTTGCCTTCCTTTTCTAAACCTATTTTTATACTCATTGAAGTTTATTTTTACGTTATAGTTAAATACAAATGTAAGAATTTGTAGTCTACTTGTTATTTTAGAAGAAAATCCAGATAACATTAGTTTACAAAAAAGCTTGAAATGATGCTTTCGTAGAATTTAGTTCTGGAACAGTAGAATGAATATTTTAATTTCTACGATTTTTAAATTATGAGGTACTGGGAATAAACTTAAGAACTGTCTATATTTTTGTTTCAATGGTATCCTTTTAACATTAGAATATCTACACAACATATTGACATAAATCGCATTTGTATATTTTTCTGTCTTAACTCTCCAAGTGGTTTCGACGTAATGTCTCATCCATCATCTGACCAATTTTGCTAATGACGAGATCTCTCATCATCCAAATATTACCGATTTTTTTATGATAACGATATCAATATTTGGCCAATTTTCTTCTAATGATAGTAATCGTGTTTCTTCTAATGAAGAGATATCTCGTCCAACAAGATCTGATAAATTTTGCTAATGACGAGATACCTCGTCAAGACAATCAGAGGGTTGACCCCTTTTTACCACAAATATTTTAAATTTACAGAAAATATTACTGATATTTAAGAACACATTTGTTAAAAGAATTTTGTTTATGCATTTAAAAACATTCAAGAATTGAAGATATCAAGATCTTAAGTAAGCATTTTTTTGGATTTCCTGAGAATTTAATGGTGCGGTGCATATAGTGTGGACATATTCCCATTTTAAAGGATAAAATATAAAATATGTCCCCCATAATCAGCATATTTACGAGTGTAAACAAAACTTCGATGTTCTTTACGTTTTAAAGAAAGTTCGAAAACAATCTAGCTACTTTTTCATGCTGACATATATCCGATGCAGTTTATTTTTAAAATCCAGTAAGGAACCTATGTTTAAGATATCTGCATTCCCCTTTCAAAATTTAAGAAATACTCTTCTGCATTATTGTATTTTAAATATATTTCACTGTGCTGTGTTTTAAAGTTATAAAGAATAGAATAGTGAGCTACATCATGTAGGGTGATTAATATGGAATTGGAGGTAATTCACTTCACTGTATAAAGATTATTGGTAGACAGTAATTTCAAATCAGCATAAAAGTTTGTGGCCGGTTGATTCAACCTGATGTGCATTTAGTAATTAAAAAATCAAATACCATCACCCAGTTTAAGTACAGAGAAACTTTGAATATCTGAGGTGGACTGAGGTCACCTCGAATATCCAGAAACTCGTATAAGGATGTAATAACACAAAACAGCCTATACGAAATGCAGGAAAAAAATACTGTACTCCATATTACTACAACTGCTACGGAAGCAATTATTACAAGGTTCTCACTTTACGACAGGCAGCACTCTGCCTGCTAAACCAGATCAATTCAGGATAAAGTTTGCACATTCGTGCTCGAAGCTTTATTAAAAGCTTTGAACATAACTCGGTGTCGAATTCGGCTAGGATAACATGGACACTTGGTTTATCAGAGATAGGATAATCCAGCTTCTTCGGTATACTACAAATTAGTGTAAGCTGGATGTCAAGCCACATGAACTACGACACGAAAAATAATACGGCTTTGGTACGAAGGTAGATAACCTTAGACAAGTCCATTTCTAGAATGGTATTAAAAGCTGCCACATACAAAAACATGTTTCCTGATCGCCATACTTAATTGCTTTTGCCCTGCAGTCGGGACTCGCAATCGCTGTTATCGTTTCTTACACCGAATGAATATTTCTAAGAAGGAATCTATGCGAAATACGCCACTTGTGGAAGTTCATGGTTTATGTTTCAAGTTGCCACCTAATCTAACGAATAGACTCGTTTAAAATCCCATTTCGTATAGTGAAGTTCAAATCAGAAGGTAGATGAACAACTTTAAGAAAGGTAGGTTAGCTTGCCAGAGGAAATGGGTGTTGTAACGTCTTGGTCCACGGGTAATTTAGACTAGTTACCATTGAAAAGTGATTCGTTTCTAGATTAACGAATTTTATTTACACTTTTTACAATTAGTTGATAAAACGAATGAAGAGTTCATTTAAGAGTTCAAAATGGAATTCACGAGCGATAGTTCGTTGAAAAGTCCAATGTTTTATCGAGGTGCTTCTTATGGCTGCTGACGAGCCTTTCACAAATTACTCGGACGAGTATCCTTCACGGCTATGGGCGAGTCTTTCTCAATAAAATACTCAGGCGAGTATAGAGTCCCAAGGCGGGATAAATCAGCCTTTTACACTTCTGATGAGCTAAAATCTCCACTACTCGGGCGAATAGTTTCTCCCGAAAGATGGCTATCTTTCGCCGACAGTGTACGGGTGTTCACTTCTTGTTCGACTCTCGTCTCTCTCCAAAAACCGTCTCTCTCCTCTTCTCTCTGCCCTCATATCCTTCCTCTCTTTCTTCCCTTTTCTCTCCAAGATCCGAAAAACTATATATCGGGTGCTTCTCGACTCCTCCTTTTTGTCTCGGGTTGGCCCTCTTAGTCGGTGCTCGTTGGCTGTTGATTACCTCACCTTCTCCGGGCCTTCCCGAATGGCCTTCGCACGTTGGCCTCTCCCATTGACTCTTACGTCAGATTTCGGTGGACTTAAAAGGGACCATTAACCCTTGTCGGCAATGGTCATCGTAACTCATCAACGTACCCTTTTGACTCGAAATGTCATAGAGAGCGACAAAGGGGCGCCTGCCATTTGTTGCTAAGCCACCAACAGTTTCGCCTCTGGAAGCGGTGCTTTGCCTATCTGCCGTTAATCGGCTGCTTCGGTGGTCGTTCTCTTCGGCGCTTGATTGCCGGCAAGATTGTCCAGTTTACTTAGCCGCCGTTACAGTGTGTAATGGAAAATCACGAATGGCGCTCAGAATAAAGAAGCGGTTTGTTGATTCTCATAAAGCTAGTTGACTCTCAAGGAACTATCTTAAAGCATTACCATACCCTCCGACTGGAAAACAGAGAACAACTCTCAAACACGAAAATGTATCCAAATTTCTTTAATATATTCATAAAAATCATTTGTTTTATTGATTTCCATTTAGTTTACCTAAGGGCATTATAACCCTGAGGTGATCTGTTCTCCTTCAATTTTACTCTCACCTACTTTACCAGTTTAAGGGATACTTTAAGTACTATTATTAGATGAAATATTAAATTTTACATATTTTTCAATGTTTTCAGTATGATAAATACAAATAATACAGCGCTCCACAGAGTTTGAATAGTCAAAGACTAAGTTTATAGTTCTGTAAAGTGTTTCCGATTTTAAAAATTTTAAAGCCTGCAATTTCAGAAATTGCATCTGTAATAGGAAAATATCATAATTCAGAAGCGTAAAATCAATGTAATTTGAAAATTGTGTGCTCTTGTTATTCATTTCTCGTTTCGTTGAACACTTTTACGTCAATTTCTCGAGTTTCTATAATTGCTATAAAAATAAGAAAATAAAGGCTCTTGAATGTTCGGAAGTTTATTAATACTGCCTTAAACGTCTTTATTTTTCAATTTAAAGATAGCATGGGAAATCACCAGTCACATACGAAAAGATTGGAAAACTTATTGGTACAGAGAAGACACACAATCAGCCATGTCCACACTGGTTGGAAGCAAAATGAAATCGGCGCATGTGTTATGAGTTTTTCCTAATGCCTTTGTATATCCAAACAAGGTTCTAGAATTATCAGAAGGCAGGAATTTTCCCGAAAAAGATACGAACGAGGAAAGCAACACACACAAAAAAGGACAAACAAAATTTCCGTTCCTGTGTAACACGAAAAAACGTGGGAAAAAATCACGTGACTCCATTGTAGCCAGTAGAGGAGAAGCAGTCCCGTTTCGTTACGCTGGGTTGGCTGTTATTAAATATCCGCCCTGTAGGCCCCCGCCCCCTCACAATGAAATAGTTGAGGCGTAAGTTTTGAAACTTGGGATGTTAGGATTCCACGCTCTGCTTCACTCCCTCGATGTTTACTTCACTTCACATCAAACGTCAGAATGCCAAAGACAAGGATGGTGAAAAAACGCGGAAATGAACAGTAAAATAAGGAGGAACGGAACACACTGACAACAAAGAAATATTATCCGAAGGCTTCCGGAAACATGAATAAAATGACGTGATCAAGTTTCGGAAATGGGTGCTTTCAGAGTGACAAGGTGAAGCCATAATAAATAGGGGAGGCGGTTTTAAAGTCATATTATCTTTCATTTAAGAAGCACTCGACTATTGTCTCAGAAAGGAATTTAGTCAGCATAGATAAGAACCTAATATTGAATAATTTTAAGGATGAGTTCATCATGTTAGTAATTGAATGGATCCAAGAAGCTTATAAACAAAATTAAGGCTTAAAGATTTCTAACACTTATTGACTTATTTTAAACGGGATTCTTAATAACTTTCATTGTAAGCGGTACAGGTTTCTCTCCCCATTTCTCTCTACTGTGTCAGTAAAAAATTTCCTTCTGTGTGTCATGTCCATTTACCTCACGTTGTTTGGTGAAGCTTGGCCAAATGTGACTCTTATGCCATAAAAAACCCAACCAACCTAAGAACTTCTACTAATTCTTTTAAAGCTTGTAACTCTATGGTAATTTTTTTATAGATAAGAGCTGATTAGACATAGATCTAAGAGTAAAGCACTACTTTTAATGAATTCGATGGTTATCATATAATTGGTATCAACCAGTAAATTGATTGATGTGTAGAAATAATCAATTGATGAATGAATGTTAGTATTAAAAATACATTTTGTTACCACATAGATTCTATTAACTTGCGGGGCTGTCGTGGCTCAGTGGGTATGTCCACTGCACTAACAGCCTTCGAGTTGTAAGTGGCGCAGATTTCATTCCTGTCAAGTGCATTCCTCCATGGGTGTATTTCTCGCTTCTGTGTCAGTAAAAACATTCATAAATCTTTATCTATTATTTGATATTGTATGTCTTGTGTCTCGCGGAGCATGGCCAAATATGGCCCTTGTGCCATAAAACCCCAAATCAACCAACAACCATCTATTAACTTACACTCAAAATAATTTTAGAATTTATAATGATAATGAATTATCTTATTGACATGTAGAAGCAATAATATAGGGTCTCTATATCAAGGCATTTAAAAACTCACAATTTCCTTTCAGATTCAGAATTGTAACTCATGTACGGCACGATTCAAAAGGCACATTTAAGAACCTACCATTGCTTTATTGATGGAGCTACCAATGTTACTCCTTAAATTGTAGTTTGTCTGTACAAACTAGATCGCTGCTTTGAAGGGCTGAACAGAATATTTGGGATCTATATTCGGTGTGTATTTGTGACTCCTGACAGAAAATGCTACCATAGTAAAGATTCTGTCTGAGTGCTATACAAATTTTGAGATACATTCAGCTCTAGTACTGCACTTGAGAATAAATCACGTAGTGGAAGATGTAAGTAGGTAGTCGCGTTTCCTTCGCACTAGAGCAATACAACGGGCTCTTGTAATGGAAAGAAAATAGGCAATTGAGTTTATTTTCTTATGCATTGTTCCCGTATGAATGCAAATGCATTTTACTATGCATCAGATTGAATAACTAAAGACCATTTTGACGTCATTCGGGGCCTGGTGAAGAAGAAATCTGTCATGGCACGCGTTGGCATGATGGAGAAGTTTGGAGAGTGGGGTGCCAGCTCAAGTGCCGACCTCGTCATCTGATTCTCATCTCGTCAGTTGTTAGCAATACATCTCTGTAGTGATGATTAGATTTTCTGGTTAGGTTAGGTATTTAATTAACGATACACTGGAACGGCACAACGGGCTATTGGCCATGGTCCAGGACGATCTCGAAGGGAAAGATCCGAGGACAATACCGGGTAATCTTAAACCACGGTCAGATGAATAGGTCACACCTGAGCTGGCACACCACTTTCCAAACTTACACACAACGTCAACGTGAGGAAATTTGAGGAGACGACAGATTTAACGTGCACCAGCCCCCTGTACACTTCGGTATTTGGTTCGATTCCGACTCGTAACTCTCCGGTTGCAAATCCGCTATTCTTCCAACTGGGCTACTGTGGTCCTTGATTTTCAGGAAGTAGCTTTTAATATAGACCATGATAACTATGATAACACCATTAACCATGATAACACGTAAATTTGTATTCTTAAATTTCTTGTGTCGAAAATTAACACACACATTTACGTAAACCACTTCTATCGAATTCTATCGAAGTATATACATTGTATGATTACGCAATAACTGTAAAACACTGCATCATTCAATTAGATAAATAATTTAAAATATGAATTACTTATTAGTTGATCCATTACAATTACCTATGTGCTTGAATGAAATGAAGCGTAAGTATTTCATGCGTTTGAAATAATTGATAACCACAAACTAAAATGACAATGGTATTTTTAAAAATCTGATAAAATGCTTTTAAAATAATAAAATCCTTCCAACGCTAGTGATAAAGCATTTCAGTATTCAATGAAAGTCTATCAGACATACGTATGTGTTTAATAGGTTTCATTGGTAAACAATGAACAAGTAGGTAGGTAAGTCGGTAGCTGATTAAAGTCTACCTGGAGCAACACAACGTGTTATTGGTAACATTTCATGATCAATAGGAAGCAATGAGCATACATGTGTTATTTAAGTTACATCACAAGCCAAACGTAGCACAACTACGAAACGAATTTCAATGTTCAGAAGAATTACAATATCAACTACGAAATAAATTCCAACGGTTAGAAGAATCATTTAATCGTCTTAAAATGATTGTGGTACGTATTCAAACATCAAAACGTGCTGATGTTCGCAACGTCACGCAGTTACAACGAATAGACGTTTGTAATTTAAGGATTATCACACAGGAAAGTGTACCAACTCTAGTAAACAAATTCGAATGATGGTCAGAAGAATATGTTAATTGTCCTAAAATGACTAGGGCACGTAATCAAACATCAAAACGCATTGATGTTTGCAACGTCACGCAGTAACAGCGAACAAGCGTTTGTTATTTAAGTTGTATTACAGCAGAAACGTAATACGACAGCTACGAAATGAGGCCCAAAAATGTTTAGAATACATTAACCGTCATAAAAGGACTGAGGCATACATTCAAATCTCAAAATGAGTTAGTGTCGGAAATGTCAAGTTGTAGCAACACTATTTACTTCGGAGTAAATGGATACCAACATCAATACGGTCTTAGTCATAATTGATTGAGGGAGACTTGGTATATTTTAGGCAGACTGGGCTTCTACCGTTTCTGCAGTTGTGGTTAATTATTGCGATGCGGGAGATACCTCGAATGAGGAATGAAACATGATGGTGTTAGCGCCCCGTCTCGCGACTTGGAGTCTGGGGACGTAGACACTGGACTGATCCTAATGCTGTACGCAAATGAACACGGTCATCAGCGAGGACTCAAGTTTTGGGGAGCCATAAGGTCAGGTGAACATGGAGGGTGCAAATTACGACAGGTTGATAAGTCGTTAAGTTCTGTGGCAAATTTATTGCCAGACTTTCAGAACTTTCCCAGTAGTATTTTCGCCATAATATACGGATACACACTTGGATGAATAGAAAGTTGTTTGCAAAATACAGAATACTGAAGTGTAATAAATTTTACTTTGTAAATTTAATTATAGAGGGCGCCAGTGTTTTGTGGATTTATGTTCTATCTATTTCATCCCGGAAGTGGTAAACTTGACATACTATTCGAATGCAATTTTAGCATGTCGTTTAAACAAGTAATTCTAAATGTGATAATTTTGTGAGTTTCTTTTTACTTAACTGAAAACTTCCCAATGCATATGTATGTGTGTGTAAGTGGCTGCAAATGGCTGATCCATGCATTTGACTCTATTGGTTCAGCTCGAATACTTTAGTGTCGAAGAAAATTAACACAAACATGGGTAAAACAGTGATAAATCAAATTAATTCTGTTCTGTACCGCATGAGGTGTTTATGTTTACATTGAAAAACTCTGAAAGAAAAGTAGCCTTCTAGCATCCTAAGTCACTTTTTAAAGTTGGCCATAAAAATTAATCAACCAACGAACCCAGTTTTCATTTTTGAATTTAATAACATTTCATCATTCTCAAGTAAATAATTAGTGAGGCCTATATATATAAATTTTTCGTCTCATCTGTTGCAGCAGGACATTGCTGAGAGGCTCAAATATTCGTTGAAAACAGCGCTGAAACTAATTATAAACCTAATTATTTCCTTTACCCAATCATATCAGAAAAATCATTTATCTGAAGCAAACTGTTGAAGATAACGCATCAAATGAAATTTGAGAGAACAAATCTCTAAGAAAGGATAATGTATTTCCATTTCTAATTCACCCTACCACTTTCTGCAGCATGGCCAAATATGGCCCTTGCGCCATAAAACTCCAAAAAATCAACCAACCTACCACAAAAAGTAAATGAAATGCTGTTATGTATTTTTGGATAGCTTTACTACATTTAGTAGTAAGAAATACATTTATATGAATATTGGATGCTATAATCATTATAAATAAATTTAAATAAAAAAAATAAAATGCGCATAAAAACATTTGCCATCAATCCTTCTTTCTTATCCCATTTTTACATGGGTAGAATGGGTTTGCTTATTGATCCTAAGATCTGGGAGCCATCTCTGTAGCAGTCTGACTTAGCCACCCGTCCAAGACATACAATATCAAGCAAGCCACACACAATCTTGTCAACAATAGATATAAGCAATTAAGAAAGTTTAGCTCAGATACCATGAGCGAGTCTGCTAGTTCATTTTAAAATAGGATGGTAGACTAAGTATACAGTCTGGGTAACTGATATTTCGTACAATATAGTTTTACGCAAGAATGAAACGATGTTCACTTTCTACCTTACTTGACTAGTCCTTTATTCTCTTAGCTTGTTCGGTCAAATTGAAAGAGGAACTGCTTCGCCCTTTAATATCACACTACAAAGAGAAGTTTAATAACCAAACATAAAGCAGTATGAACTGACATGCACGTAATGCTCTTGCTTAATATTCCTAGGATAGGAGGGCTCAATTACTTGCGTCCTGCTCAACAGATTAATAAAGTTCTATGGTTGCGCTTAAATTGTTTCTGGATATGAGGTAGGATGAGAAACTCAAGTCAAAATTTAACATGGTGGACATAAAGACTCAAATTGATTCTAGGAAAATATTTCAATGATTTCAACTGTTACTTATATGCAATAAATGTTACTTATCCCAGTGGCGTTCAATTACTTAAAATATTTTATATGAAGCCAGTCTTGCTCCACTAAGAGTGTTTGCTACTTCAGACAAACCAAGTTGGCTTCTGTTTCCTCAGCAGTTTCGTTGAATCTTTGAACAGCTTTTTGAGCTTCGTCCATTTCACGTGCTTGTGCTCATCCGCTTTTGATTGCTCGGCTTGTGACAGTTTTTGACGTTTTGTGTTGGTTCGAGTTTGGTTAAAAATTGGTATCGTGCTAAATTGTATGTATCAAATTTTACTTACATAGTTCTAAGGGAACGACATTGTGAGCTGAGTACAGTTACATTTACCTAGAAATTATAGACAGAATAAGCTATGCTACTTTCATGACTTCAGAGTTCCAGAGCTTCAGACTAACCATTTTGAGCCTCATTTTTTTGGCAGTTTCTTTTTATAGGTGAACAGGTTTTTGCACTTTTCCTGAAAGTGTTGTGTTCTGTTCCAACTTCTCGGCTTGTGAAAGCTTTTGACGTCTCGTGCTGGTTCATGTTGTATATTAAATGTTGTATTTAATTTTCTATTATAAATTTTACTTCTATCCAAATGGACGAAAATATCCAACCATGTGAGTGTGGCAAGGAGCACTATGTCTATTGTTATGACAGCCTAGACAAAGCATGAGTAGACGGCATCTTCTAAACAGAACAGTGGGTAAAGGTCAAACCTCACTGACAAGGATAGACGGGTGTTGAAGCGGTTAGGGACCTAAAAGTCGAAGACAACGATGTCTCACATAACCTCCGAGATCCAGAACCGCCGCCTTCCAGCACCCGGTATCAACACGACCAAAAACTGCATTCTGCGAACATCTATGGCTGTGCGGCTATTCCAAAACCATTGGTGACAAAGAGTAATGCTTTAAATCAAAGGCAATGAAGCTGAGAGCATATAGACTGAACACAACATCAGTGAGGATAGGTCATCTGGTCAGACGAATCTACATTTACATAATTTCAAACCACCGGAGATTTTTATGTCTGGAGGACACCCTTAAAAGACATTCATGTGATTGTCCTCATTCCTACTGCTAATATAGTATACAGGGGACTCTTATGGTGTGGTATGCTATATCTTGGTGTAATCTGATACTACTTGTATAGTCTTTCAAATGAAGATCAAAGCAATGCAATATCTCAGCATTATGGGTAATCATCCCCTTGATATGTTCCAGTCTATGTTCCCTAGTGAACGATCTGTGTTCCAAGACGACGAAGCCCTCATTCACGCAGGGTGTCCAAGCATGGTTCTATGAGTACAAGGATGGTGTGGAACATTTCGTCCGGCCTCCTCAGTCCCTTGATCTTAACATAATTGAACCTTTGTTCCCAACCTCAGTGGGTTTTCTTGAGTGGCCAAAGTGCGTGCTCGATGTCCATATCTAGCCACACTTTCTGAAACAGAGATCCTTCTGCACGAGGAATGGATGCGCATTCCCTTGAACGTTGTTCATAACCTGTATTTGTCTATCCCACGTTGAATACACGCTGTAATTCAGGTCAAGAGTGGATCAACCTCCTACTAATAGATTTTGGGTCATTTCACAGGTGTTCATATTATTTTGTCTCCCACTTGCACACACGATTTGAATAATTTCCACGTGTAATAATAGTGGGATGCAGGTTATTAAAAAGTTATTACTCAGTGTCAATGAAAACAATGATTTTGCTGCCAATCATTTGTATTGCATTACATAACTTTCAATAAATGAAATTTCATGATAGCTGAAACCTTTATGTTAAACACAAGGAACTGAGAAACACATTTGTTGTCATTGAGAGAAGATAGAAATGATGCAATTATAAATAATTTAGCTTGAAAGAAAGTTAGCCTCTATTTAGCAGTGAAATAGTTTTTTTAATCCTGGATTCATTAATTTAATTGTATATGTAGATTTGTAAAAATAAATTGTTTGTTGTCTTACCAGAGAAATTAATTATGAGAAAATATTCAATCACTATTGTTTTCATTCATAAATTTACTCCGAACGTATAAATAATTGCATCTTACGTATACGTATCAACATATATTTTTGTTTATAGTATACATAACAATGATTCGATTAAAAATTTCCATAGCTTTGCAACTTTTGATTTTCAAAGCAGTTTAACACGTACAAATATAAAAATTAACTTAAGAATTTTGTGTTTCTTTAGTTTTCTCCATTTTCTAAGCACATCACGATATAATTTTGTAAAATTACAAACGAAATCTTTATATAAATACTACAATAAAGAGCAGAATTTTACAATAATTTCTAAAATAATTTCGCAATTTACACTATAATTTCAAAAATACTAATCTTCAGTATATTTATACGAAATAGTCCAATAAATATTCATGAAAGATTTAAGCAGTAATTTAGAGAATAAAATGCTGTTAATATAGTTTTAGAACCTTCAATATATACTAATAAATATTTAAAATGGTTTGAATATAAAGTGGCTTCTATTTTTAATCAATGATATTTCCCGGTCCACTTATTTGCATATTTTAAAATTGTTAAATTAGTCTTAATATACAGCAGTACTAATAGAAACGTTAATATCCAACAAATATATCAAATTTCCATAGATGTAAGAAATTCCTATTTAATAGACAATCTTTTTCATCCACATGATGCGCTTTGAATTATTCTATATAGATATATTTCTTTATTTAATATTTCCCGTATACACTTAAGAGTAATTATAAAGAATTCCATTACTTTTTGTACAAATCAATTACCAATTAGATTTTAGAGAAAAGCGACTAATGTTTCTAATCTATGGATATAAATTACATAAGCATGATTTAGAATGAATTGTGAATAAACGTAATTGTTTTAAATTAATGATAACGCATTTCCTGCATTTAACGAACTAGTACGAAACGAATGCAATAAAACCATTAAATCTCATAGTTCTAAAATTAATATACAGATCGCTCTTTACACTATCCCAATAATACTAATTTAAATAGTTTTATATTAAATTGGAATATGGAGTATAGATGTTCGAAATTGAACCTCTAATTTTGAACTTAATTGGGATGCTATTTGACGGAGCGCACAATGTTTAATATCAAGTCCCTTGACCGGTTTCCCTATTATGTCTGCAAACTCTCATTCCAGTTAAATTTATAATTCCTTAAAATATTAGAGATCTATAATTTGAAGGTAATTTTCTAAGAGAGAGGATTTGAAAACGATTTTATATATAAAGTAAACATGAATTCTCTAGTCAATTCTAATGGGTTCGCAGAAATTTTAGATGCATATAGCGAGCAAATATAGATTATTACAATATGCTGTTTGACAGAAAATGTCATATTACGAATAACATCATCTTAGCAGTATTTGAAATTGAGTTACATATTTATATGGTGAGCTATGTAAAGTATAGCAGGATTTATTATAGTTATAAGGAAGAAAGCTGAAATAAACCAAGTGAGCTAGATAGGTTTGGGTTCATCTAATAACTTTCCCCCAAATGTATAATGTATCCTTTTTACTCTTCAGTTCTAATCGGAAAGTAGTTGACCTTGAGGAAATCCATTCCTAAAAAGATGCCCCTGGGTGTATTTTACTCTGCTCTCAGTTAAGCTTTCCTTGAGTGTGTAATATCCATTTACATGATGTTATTTGGCAAAGTTTAGACATAAAATTATTAGGCCCTTGAGGCATAAAATCTAAACAAACAAACAACCTATAAAGATGGTAAGCTCGCCGGGGAAAGGGCTGCCATAGATGATTGTTTGGGCAACTCGTGCTATTGCTATCACTTTCGGGTGTCGAACGACTAGTTGGTGACAAAAGTTCCATTCCTGTAACTTAACCTGGGTGTATATATCTCATTTGTTTCAGTAAAACATTTCCTGTGTGTATGTTCATTTTCTTGACGTTTTCTGTATTGCGTTTGATCAAATATGGTCCTTGCAGCCCCCTATCAACTCTTCTCCAATCGAATTTTTTATTAATTCTTAATTTTTGTAATTTTCTTTGTTCACACACACACAGCTCCTAGTTCTTCAATATTAATTATATTAATTACTTTATTGTAATTATTGTACGAATGTACGAACTAACATGTATTCGAAACATTGAACAAATAGCACTTCATAGTTAAAACAAATATTTCTAACATTTTAGACTGCCTCTTAAATAATTATTTTATTAATATGGTAAAAAATATTAACCTGAATTTCAAAAATGCTTTTATACTCCAAAATATATAAATACTTGAAAAGTAATTAAGACTTGATGGGTAGGTAGGTATTTTGTTTAGCGTCGCACTGGATCAATCCCGAAGGGAACGATCCGAGGACACCATCATGTAATTTTGAACCATGGTCAGATGACGAGGTCACATCTGAGGCGGCACCCCACTCTCCAAACTTCCGCATCGTGCCAACGTGATGACATTTGAGGCCACGACGAATTCAACGTGCACCAGCCACCTTCGTACACGACGGTCTTTGGTTGGATTTGAACTCTCAACCCTCCCGTTGATAATCCGTTACTCTACCAACCAGTCTACCGTTGCCATAAAACCTGATGGGAAAAAATAGGATGACACGAAAAGGATTTGGTTACGAAAATTCAAAAGAATGCTTTCCCAATTAATAAATCATAGATAATTGGTCAACACCAATTAGATTAAATGCCAAACTTCTCCAAAATGGTAATAAACTACATTTTAAGGAACCCTTGATGTGTATCATGCAAAAACATTTGGGTAATAGGAAACGAAATCCCTGGTCTGTTTGTTCACACTGAAAATCTTACTATTTAGTAACAGAAAACAGATTTATACGAGTACAATACAATTCAAATCAAACCATTAGAGGGCTCACATTCACTTTACGCTGCCAGATTACTGGACAAAACTAAGTAAATATAATATTAAAGGCTTGCGCATAGCACACGTTACAAATTGCTGTTCCCGTCTCCCCCTTCTAGTTTGTTTACACCGAAAATCCCAAATATACTCATTAAAATTACATTTTTGATATAAAATGGTACACATCTTCTGAATTGAAGATAATTTTTCAACATGTTCAGAAATTAATTACATAAAGTAGTAACTTTGCAATAGCCTATTTAATATTCAAATTAGTTCTTCAATTACTTTAAAATTCAAACTATTCGTGTTTGCAAATTGGTATGGTTAAATGCTCTTTTAGTTAGTAGCTAGTGATTTTATTCAAGCGATAAAAGAAACGTAAGCAATTTTAATTAGGCGATTGATACTAAATAATCAGTTCTATGAATTTTTCATTGCATACAAAGTTGGGAAAATTTCAAAACCATTTTTATTGATAATTGCTTCAAATTTACGGAATGCTTTCTTGTCAAAGAACGCATTTCCTTCTTTAGTTTGAGGATGCTTTTAAAGAAAAACATTTCTAAATTTTAAATCATATGTCAGAAATTAAATTGAACTAAACTCATTTTAACTACTAAAGATTAAACTGTTATAGCGTTTAAATACTCTTGCAATCCTGAATTGAAAAATGAAAATAAGTCTAAACTTAAATGATCCTTCATTCAATGACTACCCAAAGCTTAAGTGTTACGATAAAGTATTTATTACAAGTTATGAGCAATAAACGAAATCAAAATAATATTGTTTGACTAATCCTAATTTAGGATAAATGATAGCGGATGCTCAAACACACTCATGTCAATACAGTACAATGTAATCAGTACTTTTGTATGAACTTTTAAATAAAATATTTGCTAAAGGCTGCAAGATTGCAGACAAATACAGTCGCAAGTATTTACTAAAACTTCGAAGCTATAAAACTAACATTTATTAATCACACAACACATTTTTTTGACATAAATAGAAGACCACCAGATATTTTACACTAACCCAACCACTAATTTTCTATAAGCACAACTTCTCGGATTGCAATTCGTTCAGAAGTGAAATGAAAAATGTCCCATCATGTAACTCTAAAAATAAAGAAAAAAGGCGTAGTCATTTTCCGTGTGTAGCCTAATATGACTTAAGAAACCACCACAGATCCGTAAATTGTGTCAATAGAGAATAATTTCTGGTCACACGAAAGCAAACAAACCAGTTAGGATAAAAATCCTTACTTCAATTACCCTTATGATCACTTCTGAGATAATCCAATTACTTTTCCCTTTTTGCAACGAAAGCCCTGAAAGCTGGAAGTTTGAAGGTTTGAAGTTCGACTCAATTGGTTCTTTCGGACTGTTTGAGCAAATTTGAATTCAGAAGAGAAAATGTCCTCTTGCTCATCGGTAATTGCCGGAGTCTCCTGAGATGGCTGATTCATGAGTAAAAAACGTAACTTCGTCTATAGAATCATCAGTGAACATTATTTCTGTCCTTATTAAATTGAGAATCTCATTGGTCTATAGTTAGAGACTAATTTTATGGAGGAACGCTTTGAATAATTGAGAATGGATTTCTGTTGAGTGTTATTTTGAAGAAATGTGCTTTTTTGGGGGAAGAAGACATTTCATCATTCTCTCATATTCTCATGCAGCCTTAATAAATTTAATGCGTGAATTCTAAATGACCTAATAAGGCTTCATCCTACAATGGCGAATAAAAGTATTTAATTGTGAGATTTTTTGGTCGCGAAAAGAAATACAAATTACAAAATAAAATCGAACATTGAAATTTACAAAACCGATAAAGTTGTTTTCATTGCAATGATGCCACTAAAAGTAGAAGAAACAACACGATAAGTAATTTTGAAATTTAGTAGTAATCCTAACACAGGGCAAGTATTGAGAAAGTTGCTGGTTTTGAGGTTAATTATGTTACCCAAATGCCCTCGTGTGATACATATTGGGGTTACTTAAAATATGAGAAATCCCTTTAAAGAGAGAGACGCTTGTCATTTAATTTAATTGATTTTGACCAATTAACTATCGTGTATCAATTCGAAATTTATTCTTTGTAATTTCAATTGGCCACGTGCTTAAATCGTATTGGAAAACAATCCAAGTGACATAACGTACTGTATATGTACAAGAAGCACGTATTACCACAAAAACACTACCGCCACCTACATTTAGCTTGGTAGAAAAGCCATTCATATGTAATATATCTGTTTCTCTGTTCTGTGTTCTATCTTAATAAAATTTTACCTTTCGCTGTATTCACTACTGCCTGTGTGCCTTAAATGCCAATCTGACCAGGCCTCCCCAGCACACATTCTCCAGTGCCTGGAGTTGTCACGAGACTACCTGTTTACTTAACCTCTTTTGGTGTATGACTTCGTGCATGTGGACTTGTGGATTTGGTCTAGCTGGAGCTAGATGTGGAGATAAGCAACACCAACACTACCGTTTGTTGGTAATTTCGACGAGGCATGTTATTTTATAATGTAATTAAATTCAATAGAAATCTTGACTTTGTTATAATATTGCATAATTGTGTATTATATTTCAGTACTCCGATCTTTTAAAAGTACCTCAACACATTAGATTTATCAATTTATGCTGAAGTAAGCCAAACATAATCATGGGCAGTTAATCCGTAGAATAAGTCGTACTTTACCAGCACACGCATCTATAATCACAATTTAATATATGCCCCCCATATTATTAATCTCAATTTGTCTTCATACCTTACCAATATAAACATTGCTATGAAATACAAGTACTACGTCTCACTAAACACCCCAATGTACTATAAAATCAAACCAATAGTATGTCGTTTCATAAGTGCATTAAGGGAGATTACTACCGGTATTCCTAATACTGGTATATAAAGTACTTTACACCATGGAATGTATTTACTAATCCCTAAATTGGGCTGGTCTAAGCTCCGGAGTTAAACGCATATACTCTGGTGCTGCTTTCATGATGTAAAGCAAACCTTATCCTTAGCTGATGGTTAGTTACAAACCCTACTAACACCATAGGCTCTACACCATAAAGGTGAGCTGGGAGGAAGTGGGTCCGGAAACCCTACTAACATAATGGCATATTATAAATCGCTTATATTAATACTAACACGTTTTAAGTCTCAGTGCTTACATAAATCTTTAGAAGTCTATTATGGGTGAGAACTATTTAGTACATATAGTTACAACTATAAGGAAAACGAAGCTAAGCCTTTTACGTAGATTAGGTAGTTGAATTTACGTCGCACTGGAGCAACACAAAGGGCTATTGGCCACGGTACGGAATGAATCCCGAAGGGAAGGATCCATGGAAAGCACCTCGCAAATTTGAAATCAGATGACGAGGTCAATACCTGAGCTGGCCCCTACTCTCCAAACTTTCCCACCACGCCAACGTGAGGACATTTGAGGCCACGACAGATTTAACGTACATCAGTCTCCACGTACACGACGGTCTTTTGGTTGATTCGAGTTCCGAACCTGCAAACCTCCGGTTGCTACTCCGCGACTCTACAAACTGGGCTACCACGGCCCCAAAGCTTTTTAGGACCTGGGACAAATGCGGTTGATTCCATCCGCAGTTGTACGATTATTAAAATAATTAAGATAAAGTATACTAATTAGTCACATATTCATTTTATTTATAAATTATGGTTCACAATATTAATTTTTTGAATTTAAACAACTATCAAACCAGCAAAAAACAGGCTAATACCTTCTGTTAGGGTCTCCAGGCCGAAGTAAAGGCGCTCCTGTCTACTTTTGTGCCCTTTAGACTTTTGTAAGAAAATAATTTTATTGCTTTGTTACTTTTTCTGAATAGTAATGGCGATTACTGGGAGGTAATTGGAGCAAAAAATTGACTTTTAGGTGTTGCATTCTAAAGATGGAGTGCATGAAAGCATCGATTCACACATATAACTCTGGAAAATACGTGTGTAACATAGATAAAATTGTGCATGAAACTATGAGCATTTTTCAAGTAAAAAACACAATAAATATTTACAATATGCCACTTCAGTAGCCATTGGTGCTCATCTACCCACATTAGATACGCCACTGAGTTATAATTAGGGTTATAATGTTATATATGAAGCTATATCTTTATCTGGAAATAAATAATTGTTTTCGTTTCAGACGGAGACATGAACAAACATATTTAATAGAATACAAAGACAGTACCAACAGTTTTAAAATTTGGTATGGTCCTTCAAGTGATCAACACTGGCCCTCACATTGGTTTTGCTTACGTAATCGATAACGGTCAATTAAAAACGTGGAAGTATCGATGAATTTTAAACTAAATCTATATGTATTCGAATGAACTGAAACTAAATTATTTCATTTAAGATTACTTAGGTGACGGACGAATTGACTGAATTTAAAAGCACACATTTGTCATATGCTTAAAATATGGTAATTAATTTTGATTGGTTTGCTTCTGTTGGTTTAATAAAATTATAGCAAGTACAGGTTGTCAATATTAACTTAAAGAAGCATATTATTTTAGATGAAACTTTAAAACAGTGTTGTGTATTTTGTTATCGTATTCTTGTTTGTTTACCGCTTTAACGGCATTTTAAATTTGGAGTGTGGGGTGCCAGATCAGGCGATGACCTCGCTTTATCTGACCGTGGTTCAAAATTACGAGATGTTGCCCTCAGATATTTCCCTTCATGACTGATCCCGGACTTCCACCCGTTGTATGCTACAGTGTGACGTCTAACGGACTACCTACCTAAAAATGCCGTTTTAATGTACACGTCTCTAATTAGACAGGGATGTACGGCTTTTAGGAGATTCCAGAGTACTACGAACCATGTCCAGACCAGGATTTGAAACCAGAGCTGCTTGTAGAGCTCGCTAACCTTTCGGCTACCAGACAGTGATTTTTTGGGTACATGGAAATACATTGAGCGTGCCTGAAGCAGTTGGTCATATATAGTTTGTCTGTCGATATATCGTCGCTTTACTTTCAAAACCCGTGTGTCTTGAAATCAACATTTTTTCTGGGGTGATGAAAGACCAGTTGTCGAACTGTAGATCTGTTATGTTACGCTAGGTTTTAAATTCACTGATGGTAGCTTTATAAGTGGTATGTAGACTTAAGATCTTTAGAAACAAGTTTGGTAGTCATGTTGGTAACCAAATAAGGTTAAAATCTCAAAAAAAGGCCGATGAGGTTTGACATTATAACCTTATCCAATTCTGCTCGATAACGAATGAAAACAAAGAGCGAAGAGATCAAAATTGCAAATATTTTATGCTTTAATTAATCGTATATCTGTTGCCTTTTGTACTCGACAAAAATTGCAAAAAGTGGATTGTGTAATTATTGTTCCAAATACGCTAAAATGAAGCACTAAAGCAATTAAAACCATGATACATTTAGCCAATAAAGTTAGTACAAAGACAGGGCAAGCGAATCACATTTTAAAATTGAAATTTTCGCTTAAAATTATGAACCTTGAAGTTTTTGTAAAATAAAGGTATTTCAGACTTATTGAGGACACACAAACTTTAGTTAAATATTGATTCTTCCACTTATACATCCTTTCCACTTATACATCAGTGCAGCAAATAGTATCTAGAACAATCTTCCGAACGCGACAAAAATTATTATCATCTGTACCAATTCTATACATTCAAAATATTTATTATTTCAAAATGAAGGTGTTAAAATTTTCGGCTCAAAACACACAGAGTTACTTTTATTTAGTAATCTTTCGATTACAAAGTTATGTAACACAAATAGGTTTTAATTTATAGTTATTGACCAATGTTATAATTACATAATTCCCTTCTTTGAAGCCTATGCTTTCCTGTTCAGGAAGCACTGAAGCAGCTTGATAAGTCATTTTGGTGTCACCTAAAGTAATATAACCCTAACTAAGAGTAATCAAGTTTGAACTTGTTTTAACTGGCAGTTTCAATTAAAACTTTCTTCCGTTTTTCGTTTTTTTGTGATGGATTAGTTTAGTTAAAACTAGTTTAAATTACGTCGTCTGTCTGGTGTGTCTGCGGTCATTTTTCGCTTCACGAGAGCAAATAACACTTAACTAATATCGTTAATTTGTACTTAGTTTTCAAGAGTTAAAGCTACTTTTTAGTAATTTCTTACTTTTATTAAATACGTTTATCATTAAAGATAATAGATATTAAAAACCGGCATAAGTATCACTAAGTAAAAAGTATTATCGTAAAGATCCTCTGCATGTAAGAAATCGATTAATGTATTTACCACACGTGATATTATTGAAGCAGTTTTAACAATTATTATCTATATTTATAATGATGGAGTGCTAAATAATCAGTATAATCACATATTCGTTGGTAATTCTACTTTCAAACATAGAAATTGGCATAATCTACGTTGATAATGAATGAACAAACATTTTATGTGATGATCAAGGAGCACATTGTTAATTAATGATATCATTAATGTAGCAAATGTCAGTTGCTTATAGATATATTTCAGAAATTTAATCTATTTTATATTTAGAGCTCACAGAGATTTTTTAGTGACAGGTAATAGGGGGTGGGCTCTCTGAGATACAACCTTTTAATTAAGTCATGTTATTATGCCATAATTTTTATTCTTGTATATAAAATGTATGACATAATTAAATTGATGAACTGTTTTAATAGGTTCTTCCCAAGTTTCTCTTTTCTCTACCGAAATTATTTTCATGAATGATGCAACGGGATGAGGGTTAAAAATGATTGAAATGAATTTAATGAAAACTTCAACTGCATAAAAATGGTATTAAAGCTGAATAGAGTTTCCAGAAATTCTTATATAAAACTAACTTTTAAAACATTAGGTTAATAAACTATTCAAAAAATTATTGCACTGCCAATTCATAAAAAGCATATTTCGCTATCCAGCCGTCGTATCTAGAAATATTTTACAACTGATGATGTTTACTGCTGGTGATAAATATAAATAACCTCTGGAAATATTATTGTGCTACTAAATAAGACATAAAATGACCGAATAAACTAAAAGCATTTAATAATTCACTTTATGAAACACTACTAGTCGTGTGTACTAATGAATTACAGTTATGTTAATGGCCATTAAATGTGCAAATAGAATACTTTTTAATAATCAAATCAAGAAATACGTGTCTATTTCATTAAATTCCCCTTTTATCTTCTTTCTTTCTTCATTTCTTTCTTCCTTCTTCTTTCATCTTTCCTTTTTCTTCTTTCTTCCTCTTCTTTCATTTACTTTCTTTCTTCATAACGTCTGCTCATCTGAGCAGCATAGACTTAGTGAACTTCTTCTAAGTATGCGTTTCATTCAGATGATGCTACAGAACTTGACTATCAGATGTTGAGCTCAAAAACATGGTATCATCGCCAAATGACGATAATTTTAGAATATGGTAACCCATCGTAAGCTTTTGCACACAGTCATTTAGTGACGATAATTTTAGTCGCCAATTTGGTTATAAGCCGGTTAGTAGGTATTTGGTAGTATATTTGGTTATAGGTAGTGTTTTTGAGTTTTACCCTGCTGTTATAACTGAATTCTGGCTTGGAAATTTCTATTAAACACTTTTAGCCTTGGTTCTGTTCAGTAATTTTTATTTTTATTAAAGTCAGGTATATGCTCAGACCAGGAACAAGCAGTTATGCTACTCGCTCTGGGATAGTTTTGAACTTTAAACATAAAAATAAAAGTAAATATCTGCGTTAACTGTACCTGTACACATTAGACATCTGTAGAAAGGATATACATATTTAAATAATGCAATGGAAAATACGGGAGTCGTTCTATCTAATAACTGAAGTTTAACAAAACAATTAAAAACATCAAAATGCACAAACGCAAGCCATATCCCTCAAAGATGAAACATATTCACAGAAATACTTAAAAATTTATCTAAAAATCAAGACAACCATTTTAATTTTAAGTTTTTATTCCAATAATTTTTGTGTACAGATTTCTAAATTTGAAGCATGTGCACAAGTCCCAGGTCAACGGACGTAGAAAACTTTTGTCCTCAAAAAGTGACACAAAGATATTGATATCTTCCTTTTGACCCTGTCTTTCATTCATACAGTACTATCAGATTCTTTCCATTTATTCACTTGACATGATATCGAAAAGTGAATAAATCCAACTCTGAGAAATATCTTGAATGGAATACCTGAAGGACTCTTCAGCCTCATGTTACAAAAAATGACTAGATGGATAAACCAAATCACGCATTTTATTTCCTTTATTTCTACAAGTCTTCCCACAGTGAAATACCTAAGACTGCCCTACTTTAATCCCTCCGGCCAATCACGCTCTTCAGCTGCTTACATAACCTTAAAGAGTGCATGACACAGTTGTTCCATGTCTTGAAATATTTTACCATTCTGATGCAATAATTCACATTAAATTCGGATGAAAGTTATTATCATTAGTGCAGTTCTGTCTTAGAAGCAATTGAAAATTGCAACTCAAATGTGCACAAGGTGTCCATTCACTTCTGCACCAACTCATGTGCTTGGAGACAACTGCACTCTTTAATGTATTCCTGCGCATGTGGACATTGAAGGAAATGAAGTTGCAGATAAATTGGCAATGGAAACTAGACTATTAAGTGCTGAAAAAATCCCAATAATTCTTACTGATGTCAATGCTATGGTAAAATTCACTCATATCACAAAAAATTCAAATACAACAAGAAATTTGTGTAATAACACTGATAGAAAGACCAAAACCATAATATCCAAACTGAGAATTTTAAAGGCATGAAAATTAACAGTGATGGAATCAGAAAGTCTGGACATTATAACAACTGTACGGTCATTTAACTCACACATAATAATATATCCACCTGCCCTACAATAGTAGTTGCTCTTCAAACCATCCTGAACCTTACTGAAGAACAAATTTGCAGCGAGAAAATATCCAACATTGCCATAGCTCTGCAAAATTCACAAGACGACATCTGACTTAGATGTCACAACAATACAACAATCACAGATGGGCAACAATAATTCCCATGTTTCAAAAATTCCACACATTTAGAGTGTGGAGAAATTATTTTTTCGTTGCAATATATGCATTCCTCAGTTGATATTAAATTTATAGATAATTATTTAGTTTTTGTAAATGGAGGAGATAGTTTTTGGTAATATGTTAACACATTATAATAATAAAATTATGAAAGGCAAACAAATTAACACTTGTCCAGCAAAATACCAATTAATGCAATACTTTTTCAGGATCATATGTGCAGAGATTATAATTATAAAGGTTATAAAATTATGAAAAGAAATTTACCCTTTAACAGCAAAATTTCAATTGATGCAACAATGTTTCTGTTACATGTGCTTAGGGCTTAAAATTATAAAGATTATAAAACTAAAACAAAATTAGCTCTTTAACAGGCATATATCAGCTGATACCACACATTTTTTGTTACATGTGCTTGGAAATTATAATTATAAAGATTACAGAAAGTTTAAACCTAGAACGAAATTACCCTTAACCAGCAAAATATCAGTTAATGCAACAGAAAATAATTTCCAGAATTCTATCACATATAGTTATGTGAGGCTTTATTACACCAAATAGTCTACCTAATAGGACAGAAAATTTCCGGTTGGTTGGATAAATTCACGTCACTTAGGATAGCGAGGAGAACATTTTTAAAAGATTAGGATCATACTCAAAACTCTTTCAAACTTTCCCTTAGTCTATAAACTGATATGTACTTAAACTACGAAGGACACGAGAGATCTATCGAAATGGTCTGTTTTCTAGGCCAAATTATGCGTTTCCTTAAAAATAAAAATTCGGGAATTGCAATCAAACGAAAGCTTCAGACCCTCAATTTTGAAGTTCTATTCAGTTGAAACGAATAATTTTGTAATCTTATCGATTTCTATTTCATTCTGTTTTCAAGATATCAGGTTTGATTTGTTTTGGTTGGTTTTTATGGCGAAAGGATAATATATATATGCATGGTATCAGATAGATACACTTTGATTAGGTTGATTAAAAATGTCTAAAATGTTTTCAGTATAAGAAACTTTTTATAAACAAAATTTATCCAAACATTACATACATTTATAGAAAGGTAATGGAAAATCTTCATACACAGAGTATTCATTATTAAAACATGATTCACTCAAATATGTTATGCAGAAAATTTTCATTTACAAATATATAAATATATGATGATCTTGCATAGATTAAAGAATCCATCAACTAGTTCTTTTCTTTTTCTATGAGAAATAAATTAAGAAACCAGTTTTTACCAACGGGTGACATAATAATCTATTGAGATTATATCTGCATTCATTTATTGACTGATTAACTACTTGAGTGAATCCACTGATCTTATTACGAAAGTTAATTGGAAAATATTCTACATTAGTGAAAAAGAATACAGCCCAAATTAGTTAAAAAAAGACCATTAAAAACATTTGAAAGCAAGTATTTTAATGAAATCTGATTCTGGCTACCCTATTCTCCCATATTTTGTAATACAAATATTTTTAATACTTTACAGCGTAATGAATCACAAATTATTTCAAACCTATGTTTAATTAGAAAATATTCTACACCTGTAGAAAGTATTTGCTCATAGATTTGTGAAAGCATAACCTTAAAGACATAGAAAGCAATTATTTTAAAAGAAATCTAATTTTAGGACTATAATGCATTCCCTTTTCTATAATGTAATACTTATCTTATTACAGGATTTAACAAATTAATTATATTTAACTCTCTGATGGGTTCAGGCATATATATCCGTTCTGTAACATTCAATTTTCCTTATATGATTTCTAACTAATTTTGGCCTGTTTGATCAATAAAATCCTTCGTAGGATTATTTGAACAATTGATGTGGTTATTTAGTGATTTTGTGGGTTGATGAGTAAAAGCAATGCAACACTACTCGGAAATCTCGTGACACTCAGAGTGTTAATTGTCGTCCACGAAGTGAATTCTTATTTTCATTTTTTATCAAAATATTTTAATGAAAAAATCCCAATAAAAGTGAAAATTGTCCTTCATAACAGTCACTGTAAACACGATGGAGCCCTTGTTTACTTAGACTTAAACAATAAAAAAATCAACGAGCTTTCGCTTCTTATGGATCAACATGACGTCGACGTACACTTTGAGCCACTTTTGTCACTACTACCATCAGTGAAGACATATCCCAATGCATACACAATATTAGATGAACTTCTTGAACATCGTCATTTACACTCACAACATCAATTATGTAATGAACTCGTATTTACATTTATCAAAAGATTTTAATAAAAAAATCTCAATATAGGCGAAAATTCTCCTTCGAACCAGTAATTGCAAACACGGCGGTGCCCTTTTTATATAGAAGACTTAAACAAAAAAACTCAAAGTTTTTTCGCTTCGAATGTTTCAACATGACTTTGACTAACGTCTGAAGCCCTTTTGTCGCTAATACCTACTATACTCCAATATATCTAATGCAATTACTCCTCTTTACAGAGTAATGATATACAATTTTTTTAACAGATATTTAATTCGAAAATATAGTACACCTGGTAGAAAGCATTCAGTTTATAGATTTGTGAAGATATAATTTAAAGGCGTATTAGAAGCAAATATTTGAAATATATAATTCTGACTATACTATTCTCCCATTCTTATAATGCTTCTCTAACCGTATTATCTAACAAATTCATTATTTTTAACTGCTGCTCAGGAAACGAACTCTTAACACAAACTCAGCTGAACTTCTCGAACATCTCCATCCCAGCCTACAATATCGGTTATGAAGCGAACTCTTATTTACATGTATCAAAAGATTTTAATGAAAAACCCCAAAATAGGCGAACATTTTCCTCCGAAAATGCTAATTGCAAACACGACTGAGCCCTTGTTTACTTACAGGACTTAAACAAGAAAAACTCGACGATTTTCCGCTCCTAATGTATCAACATGACTTTGACTAACGTCTGAAAGCACTTTTGTCTCTAATATCATCAGCGAAGGCAAATCCCCCATGCGTACACAATCTCGGCCGAACTTCCCGAACAACATCACCATCTCCGCCTTCAACATCAATTATCCCTTAAAGCCCTCCAACAGAGAGGAAAAGAGCTTCCAGTTCGAAATTCTCTCTCTTCGCAATCTTACCATCCATCAGGCGGCGACTAAAAAATTAAAGATAATTCCAATCCCCTGGCTCGACATTTAACAAAGTAAGGTCTACCAGCTCCTGGGGAATGGGGCAAGACAAACAACAAGGGAGCTACGAAAAATGCCCGATAAATACTTAACGACGAGCCCGGGGGAAGAGTACCCCGTTTCCTACTAAGAAGCAAAAGAAGACAAAAAGGAAACGAGCTCCAGCAAGGAGGAAGAAAGCAAGAAAATATAAAAATTTAGTGAGGATAAGAAAGAGAGGATTACGTTGGATAAGAACCCTATAAGTGAAGGCCAAATCCCTCGAGATTAGAATGGTCGAGTTTTGAGACCATTCTCTTCTGCAATGCTAAATATGAATAAGATATTGCTTCGGACTCTCGGTCTGTGTGATTGTAATAGATTCAGTAAATAGTTGATTTGAGGCTCAGGTTTACCCAGGAATATATTCAGTTTTCAAGCCAGTGGCAGTTCTTCACTGTAATGTCAGCAGTTGATGAATGAAGAAGGCAATGCAATTCAACTTTATATAGAAATGTTAATATTCTATATTGCACTGATTCTAACCACAATTTAATCAAAAGATATAGAAATCTGCCTTATTACCTGTCGCGAGATCTCCGAGTAAAGATGTATTGTTTTTTTCTCCTAACACACATAATAAATAAATAAATAACTACATCTATTGGTTAAAATAATCATATGACATACGTATACTGGATAGAAAAGATGATATGATAGATCGCATCTAGATTCTAGGTAGAAACATATGATAGATTCTATTGGGCAAGAAGTTCTCAGAACTGCTTAGGAATCATGCAAGGAAGATTACAAGTTGCAAAATTGATAAATAAGCATAAACCTATCAGAGGGTTAAAAGAGGAAATCAGTTTTCTATATTCCAATAGAAAGTACCCAAAAGGTTGAATGAAACGAAATCTCATTAAAAACAGTAACGTTTCTGTACAAAAGAATAACACGGGATATTTATTGTAAATAAACCACAATAAATATGTATATTTATATGTATTGTTTCTCCTTAGACGCGCGCAAAAATATAAAACACTGTTTCCGGAGTTTGATGTAGTTGAGACCTACCTCAACCAGAAGTACGAATAAATTGCGAAAGGAAAAACTGGTACTATTTGAAACTACAGAAGAGTAAACCCTATTCACCATAAATCCTGAAATAAGTAAAAAAAGAATATTTCAATATTTTTTTGTGAATGTGGAAATTTTTTGCAATTGTTTACTTAGCCTTGGATAGCGCGGCAAAACGTGACTAACAGATTGCAAATCTGGAGGCACTATGTTCCATATTGACGGTATTTGTGTCATTGCAATCTTATAAACTATAAACTGAGTACTGGAATTAAATACATTCCTTTCTTTTGCAGCATTTATAGACAATATATTTGGAATTGGTTAATTTTGCAATAATAAAATAGTTATTTGACATATATACTGAATTCACTACTAATCTAAATCAAATTTAAAGGGTATAAGGTTATATAGAGAGTATAGCTATAAGGGAACTATAAGGGAAAAATTATTTGAAGTGTCCAGAAATGTAAATTATGAGTTATTGACGCTAATGCCCCCCGTTCCAATTTCTTAGTTCTATTTACAAGAAAAAGCAGTAAGTACTGGAAAGTAGTACTTTCTACACAAGCTACACAAAGAATGTTAAGTAGATAGTAAACACAATATAAAACGGAATTAATTAATCAATTGAGTGCACTAATTTATCGTAAAACAAGCCTTTTTGGAGATGTATGTAATCTAGAGAATAATTGCAAACCACGTGTCACCAATATCATTAGAGCTCTAATAGACGAGCGACAAATTAATTTTGATATTACATCTATGTTTTGATATTTTTTAAAACTAATATTTATTTGTATTGAAATTTTTATCATTAGATATTTATAATTAAAAGAAAGTTTAAACTAAAAATAAATCAATATTTTAATGCAACTGAACGCAGTAACATTTTTTTTAAATGGGAGCACTATTTTCAATTAAATCTATTGCAGATATTTACTTTTGTTGGGGGAAATGCAGTAACATGCAAACCTATGCACATATGCAACACGTAAAAGTTTTTTAAAAATCTTCGAAAATCCTTATGAAATTCTTTTTCTATTTAATAGATGTTACGTAACTTAAGTTGGAGGATGAAATGAAAAATGCAAGAAAAAGTAAACATTTCAAAACTCAAATTTCCATTTTATTACATCTCTAAGAATACACTTTTATAATTCTCATAACAATAACAGCCTAATTAACTATCGGACATAATTTAAATATTTAAGAGTACCTATAATTATTAACATTTTACTACAGTTAAATGCCATGCTTATTTTACAAAATTAAGTAACACAACTGATGCTCCTTTCAAAAAGTTGTTTTATAAAACTGACAGTAAAAATGACAGAATTTAGAATTTATGTTTTATGGCACACCATTTTAATTGATATTTATTTATAAAAATATTATAGAAAAAGGAACATTGAAAAATAAAGTCTATAATGGTATCAGGCTACGCATAATTATGTATTCAAGTTTCTTTACACAAATGCTCTAGATTACAATGTGCTCTTGATATGTGTCTAAGATACTCCTTAATTATAAATTTTCTTTAGTTGGACTGAAACAGTATTTATTAAACTTGTTTTTTATCAAATTAAATACTAATGATTAAATGCTGTTCTGTAAATCATTGTGCAAATTTCTGTTTCCTCTTAATTTAGAGCTTGTCGAAATTTTATTAAATGTTCTGACGAACATAAAATAAAATTATATTACGGACCTTTTAAAACATGTTATTTGTAAAACAATTTGAATATCTATTTGTCTCTTCGATCTAAAAATTAAAATTATTCCATTCTTAAAACAAGAAAATTACATTTACATTATTACTGATGTAGAAATCATGGGCATAGACTAACATTTAGATCACGATACGTTAAAGTTATCTCAAATTTATATTTTGTAGAATCGAAATGAAAAAATTTAATTGAAATATCTCTAATCTTACAAATTATTTAAATAATCTGTGAATTCACTTTGAATAATACTGTTCAAACATAAATACATTCTCTATTTTCTGCCAAAGATTTTGTATTCTAATGCAACATATTTATATAACGATCCTTATTTAAATGTGATTGGATAAAGATTATATGGGTCATATCAATTAACTTACTTTTGTACAAATAAAATTTATCTGCTTTGCATCTTTTATTATTCTTATTAAATACTGCGTAGCTGAAATTATTAGACATTATTCTTCTTTTCGTATTCGGAGTTATTTACTATGAATGTAATGTATTATATAATACAACGCATGGTCTAGATATGAAAATTAATGAAAAACTTGCTCGGTACTTTCAATGATTTTCGAGGCTTCTTTTAAAATATACCAGTTTGTGGGAAGCTTTCTGAATAGATAAATGTAAGTTTGAAAAGAGAGTTCTATAGGACACAATGCATCAAAGCAAGATAAGAAAGTACCGATATAATAACAAGTTTTCAGCTCGATACTTGAAAATGTTTTCCTTCAGTGATTTCTGGCGTTTCATTTGAAAACTACTGCACGTTTCTCAATAGCTTTATGTCCATATTTTGTCCCATTTTTCATTCAGAGTAAGTATAGTGATTTCTTGCAGAATGTCGACAAATTTAAGGATAATTTGCAAAATGACTTTTTTACTAGATTGCTGAATCTGAATGTAAGATTTTGAATCCATGAATGTAAATTTTCTGTATTTGCAAGAAATGCATGAAAAGAACCTAGTTATTGAAAGAAAAATACAAGGTTCGTGGCCAGTAACAATTTATGTAGAATGTTTTAGTATAGTTCAAGTCGCTTTATGGTTATGGCAATTAGTTTTAGAAACAGGTTACCTATTTGAAAATTTGTCAGAATTGAAAACAAAATTTCTATTTAGGTACTATCATTAATATCATTCTCTGAAAATAGAGTGTATGAATTACAGATCCATTTCAGGAAGTAATTTCCAATTAAAAAACACCTAACTTTAAAGTACCATGTATAAATAAGTCAGTACAAGTATACAATAGTCCTGATGCAACATTCAACGAATGTAAAACATTATCAAAATAAGTAAATATATATTAAGAAAGGAAACATTTTCCTTTTGCTTTTACATTGAGAAGAGTTGACAGTAAATTAAAAATAATAAAATCTGAAATACTGCTTGCTACATTTAACCTTCTGAGACTCACTAAATTTCCGATCCCCTCTGTGGTTTAAAATTCAGTCTTAATAAATGAAAACTTACAATTTTAATCAGAATAGTTTCATAAGGGACATTTTTCTAATTTGTTAAAAATGTCTATCAACTCCTCTGCTTAATTGCTCTGGATATGCTCTTATGATATTATCTAACGTTATTATCTGGTGTAATCTTTCGTCACCCTTTTTCAATTCTGTCATACTATATCAGACATATTGTTTGGATCAGCCAATTACAAAAGATGTTCTCCTACCAATGTCTTCGATGTGGATTTTACCAGCTATCAATTAAAGCCAAAATATTTCATGAGTGATATAATCCTCTTAAATATCTGTGTGTACCTTTGTTCTTAAAGACAATTTAGAAAATTTTAAATGAAACTATCGAGCAATTTTTTCAAAAAGTTTGTGCGTGCTTCAGTTTAAATAATAATAAAGTTAAATATCGCTCAGATTATTTTCTTTTCAGTGAACCAGTTTCGGTCGTACTTTAAAAAAAGTAAAAATGGAACTTTCTTTCAAACAGCAAATAAAAAATAAGGTATACGAAATTGTGAGCCCGAAAATCAATACAAAACTCAATCTGTTTTTCTTTCCTTTCTAACACTTTCCTCGAATATTTCTTTCTACTGCTTTGCTGTATTGCATTTAAATGTCTAACTTAGTCAACCTATGGATCCAATTTTCAATAAACCTTTCACAATTCCACTTATTTAAAGAAATAAAGCAAAGAATAGAAGTTAACTTTTAAAACACTTCCGAAAAAATCTAGCTCAAAAATTCAGGCTACCCACACAGACGTTTCTACATTTTTTCAACTGCATTTTGAACATATACACTGCTGGCCACCGTAAATGCAACACCCTGAAGGAAGCATGCAAATAATATGAAATTTACAACATGCATTAGCGGAGGTGAGATATGCAAATGATTAGAATTTCAGCGCAGACGCACATCACGCGCGCCTGTGGCGCCACTTCAAAGCGCTATTTAAGGCTTGGAGATTTCGACGATTTCAAGTACGGCAATTGTGTTTTTTTAAAAAAAAAACGATCAATTATGCCTCGTAGAAAACAGCGATCATCTTTTGATCAAGTATCCGAGTTCGACAGAGGAAGGATAGTGGCCTACCGAGATTGTGGATTATCTTTCAGGGAAATCGGTAGTCGTGTTGGACGAAACCCAACAACTGTAATGCGGACATGTGATCGTTGGATGCAGGAGGGTACGACGGACCGACGTGTTCGATCGCATCCACCTCAGTGCACCACTTCACGTGATGACAGGCATATTGTGCGTATGGCAGTGACGGATCGCTCAGCCACATCACGAACCATAGCACAGCACATTCAGTCTGTACCGCATCATCCAGTGTCTGCGCGTACCATTCCACGCCGTTTACAGCAGAGTGGTCTGTCCGCAAGACGTCCATTGCTTCGTCTACCCTTGACGCAGAACCACAGACGTTTCCGCCGCCAATGGTGCGATGAAAGAAGGATGTGGACGGCAGAATGGAATGAAATTGTCTTTACTGACGAGTCACGCTTCTGTCTGCAACACCACGATGGTCGGATTCGAGTCTGGAGACACCGTGGAGAGAGGATGCTGAACAGCTGCGTTATGCACCGCCACACTGGTCCTGCACCGGGTATTATGGTATGGGGCGGAATTGGATATCACTCTCCCACTCCTCTAGTACGCATTGCCGGTACTTTAAACAGCCAGCGCTACATCTCCGAGGTGTTGGAGCCAGTTGTCCTTCCTTACCTTCAGGGCTTGCCCACAGCCATATTTCAACAGGATAATGCGCGACCACACGTGGCACGCATTGTCCAAGGGTTCTTCGTCAATCGCCAGATTGAATTGCTTCCCTGGCCAGCTCGCTCTCCGGATCTTTCGCCGATAGAAAACATGGGGTCCATGGTTGCTCAACGATTGACCCAGAATACATCCCCAGCTGCCACACCAGATCAACTTTGGCAACGTGCGGAAGCTGCTTGGTCTGCTGTACCCCAAGAACACATCCAAAGTCTCTTTGAATCAATGCCAAGGCGTGTGGCAGCGGTGATCTCCAACAATGGCGGCTACTCTGGCTACTGATTTTGGCAGGAACCACACTTCACAGAAGTCTATAAATTTAATCATTTGATACTTGGTCAACATGTTATCTACAAAATAAATTTTGTTGTGATATCTCTTGTCTTTCTTGGTGTTGCAATTTGGGTGGCCAGCAGTGTATTTAGTTATTACATGACCTATCATTGTTTAAAATACATTAATATTATTGCAAATTATTAAATTTAGGCTGACGTAAAGAAAGTGAGCATATTCCTCATTTAAATCAAAATTTTGTTTTGATTTGACGTTCTAACGTTATTTTTTTGCTGTATGAGGGTCCATGACGTATGGTTTGAAATGTTTATGTAAGGGATAATATAAATTAGGAGCATGATTGTATGAATTATAAATTGATTACCGACACAATGCTGAATACAAAATCAAATTAAAGTAAATAATGAATTAATAAAAAATTAAGGCTTTTAAATTAAAATAATTTAGATGCTAAACTTTTGATATAAATGAATTCGATACTACTTGAAAATATGTTCCAATGATTAATAACTATTCTATCACTGGTTAACTTGTTCGTGCGCGTTGATAAGTGTGATAGTTACTTTTGTTATTGAAAAACTAATACTATGCATGTGGAAACAAACAGAACAAAGTGCAGTAAATTTCAAATGCCACCAGACACGCAATAGTAAATCTAAAACATTATATAGTAAGATTAGACAACGTGCGATTGAAAATAAATGTTTTTAATTTTATTTACTTAAGATACATAGTCTGAAGACATAGTAGATATACTCTCCAGTACGACTTGTTAAGTGGTATAATCAAATCGCACTAAGATATTACTTTCTCATAAAGTAATGTTTCATTTATTTACATATATTTATCCCAATCCGCAGCTCAATTTATTCTTAAAAGTCTTCAACAAATTATTACTAAAAGAATATTGGTAAAAATATCTGAATGATTTTTGTTTTGATAAAAATCGAAGACAGTTTAAGTGCTTTCTTTCATATCGATCACAAATCCAATTCCTTCATGAATTGCTCGTTTTGTGGTGACACTACATTCCCTAATGCTTTACTTTCATGGAATCCTTTCATTTCAATTGAGGGATACCAGTAGTATTCTTTGCCGAATAATACCAGTAATATTATTTGTTGAATAATCGGTGCACCTCATCAGCAATCTAAATGCTCTCCACCACTTAAAGCTGGAATAAAATTCGAGATTAAAGAAAACATACTCTCCTTACTCTCACTACACAAAGAAGCATTAAATTGTCGTGCTATCACACACAGCTAATCCCATCAGATGGTACATTCCCAAAGCCCTTTGTTTAAAAACTTACTTTCTGAGCAGTAAACACATAAGACTTGGATACTTGAAGACGATCGAAGTTGCCTCACGTATTTGAAATAAGAACTGTTCTTACGGATCTGTTTTAGATGTCTCTTCTTTCTATCTGGATAAAATGTAGTCCACTAGATCTTATCGATGTGGTACATTGCACATACCTTAATCTTTTGAGTGGATCTTTTAGTTATACTAGTTACGTCTATGGAAAAGTCATAGCAGACTTACATGTCTGGCAATGTACATTTGGTACTTAGAAACTTTTGCTTTATTTTTCTTCCACTAAACTGGAAGAAAGCTTAGTTGATAATGCTTCAATTGGTAAAGAATTACTTAAAAGGCTAAATTCAATCTAAGTCTATTCGATAATTTTATTCTAGTGTATTTTAAACCTATAAGAATTACGAGATTTCCAAGTAGTATACTATTTATTTTACTCTACCACACATTATTATTAAATGTTCACATCTATTGTGTGAAGGAATCCCAGGAAGGATTCCATTGGTCAAGAAATCTAAAATTGGTTAGAAATCATGCAATGTCCATGATGGAATAATTTATGCCTGACTTTCAGAGAATTATTGGTGTACGTTTGTATCTAAAAATATAATTCTGCTGAAAGTTTGTGTATAAAAATATAATTCTGTAGAAAAGAAATGAATGAAAATGGTTCGAAATAATAAAGCGAGTCATAAAAACTTGTATTTAAATCATATTTTGAGTAGTGGTTCATATTTTGAAGATTTAAAGTTTTAAGTTTTGTCTTTATCTAATTTAGTCCGTACCTTAAAATTTACACCATTGACTTTTCACCAAATTGACTATCATTCCGAAAGACCATTATTGCTGAAATCGAAGGTTTTTGATATGTTTACTTCGAAAAATACAATTCTGCTTAAAAAACTAAGGAAAATGATTCGCCATAGGAAAAATAGTCGTATAAATGCAGTTCAAAGTCAAAATATTAGAATAATCGAAGAAATTAACTTTAAATAAAATATGATTTTTTATGTTTGCCCATACACATTTTTTGACATTTAACTTAATTATATTTAAATCTCCATAGTTTACAGAAGATTTTTACACAAAGGTTATGAAACATATATAATAATTTAAAATAATAATTGACATTAGAAGAAAATAAAAAAAATAGAACAATTTACCTGGTTTCAAAATATAAGAATAGTCCGTGTTAAATCTGAATTTTTGTCTACAATTAATAAAATAATTCTTTATTAATTAGTAGCGTTAGCTTTAATAGCAGCCCTCAATCGATTTGGAAAGTTAATTACAAGAGGCTGAGCTGTTTTTGGCCACTCATCAGTACGGATTTTATGCTTCATACAGAATCCTTCTTGTTTTGTTGGATTTCTTGGAGTCTAGTCTTCATTATACCCCATAAATTCTCAAATGAGCTTAAATCCACTGACATTGCCGTCCAGGAAAGTATGTTGATTTGGTACTGTTGGAGCCCATACTTCGTTGACTTTTATGTTAGACACGAAGTCGAGTCCTGTTGACCTTCACATAAATCTTCGGAAGCTGACACCAAAAGATACCACCATTTGTATACGATACACAGTCTCCTAGGCCTTTCTGTGGTCTGGCAGGCCACAAAAAGACCTAAGAGAATATGGTAGGTCTGACCAAAAGAAACTCAAACACTTTTAATTAACGTGTTTTTCAAATCAATTGAGTATTGTTTTTAAAGCTTAAGATGATGCTACTAAATACTGAAAATACATTGTTTTTTTAATTTTGGACAAATCTTTATATGTATCATGGAATATTCTAATATTTTTAACTAGGTAACATTTTATTCTATTTTATTATTTTCCTCAAAACCCGTCATTTTTATTTATTAGATATTTCTGCAACTTTTTTGTAAAAATGTTCTGCGAATTCTGTTGATTAAAACAACATTAAGTTCAACGTTTAAAAATTGTATCGATGATGTATAACAGTTTCATTCAAAGTTGATTTCTTCGACTACTCCTATATTTTTACTTAGGGCTGTATTGTATGAAAACTAACTTTTGAATAGGGTTCATATATTGGAAAGCCAAAGTTCTAAATTTCGTCTGTATTATCTAATTTAATCAGTAGCTCAATATTTGCAGGATTGGTTTTTCACGAAATCGAAAACGCTGATCACACTTTCAAACACGTATGAACTCCCTTATCACATAATAATCCTATATGCCTAGAATAGTAAAATCAAATAATAATTGTTATTATAAAACAACTGAGATATGCAAATATATATTATCAGGATATGACATAACGTTCCATGAAGAAGGTGAACATGACTGAATATTCATACTTAAACTGCAAATAACAAGGATATAGAGTAGGTGTAAACATCCTTTTTTCAGAGTATAAAGCAACGTGAATCATTGAAATATGTCCACAGGAGCAAACGATATGAAAAATAAAAACAATCGCAAAATTTTTTGGAACAAGTTGAATTGAGCAAAAGAAAAAATTTTATGAAGTGAGCCTTTTCAATTGAATAAAGCTTGGAACTAGGTACATTTCTTTTTTGATCCTCACACTTTTAAGTAACTTTACGACATTAAAGAAGGTGAAAAACGAAAGTTTAAGATATAAATCTAATATATATATTTCCCCTAAATTCATACAAAGTGAACATCAGCTTGAAAGTTTCTGAGGCAAGACTTTTGTCAAAGTTATTTTAAAAACTTTTTTGATAAAGGACAGAAAAAATACTCGAAGATAAGACTGCTTCAAGGTTTCCAGATATTGATCTGTAATTGGATGTCATTAAAAATAAATTAACATAATATCGTTTATGCAATAGTGTTTATGTAATAGTGTACGTAGTATAGTAAACGTGTGAAACGTAATTTTAATTAATTGGGTGTAAATTTTATCATACATTTTGTTAATATGTATATTTGGTGGAATTCTCATAAATTAATGCAAGATGCTTTTAGAGAAACATGTATATTACGTTCGCAGGAATACACAAAAGTACAAGAAAACTATGAAAAAAAGAGACATGCGTCATTTACCACAACGACAAAAGGCAATTCTGCTAAAATATAACACAAGTGACTTAAGCATAAATGGCATCAGCGCCATCTCTTGTCAACATTTGAAATCCTACAATATTTATAAACACGTACACTCGGCGTCTCTTGTTTACTTTGTTGTTTGGTTGTTTTCGATTTTTATGGCGCAAGGGCCATATTTGGCCAAGCTGTGTCAAACACAAAACATACAACACAATGAGGGATGAAGAAAAAGAAAGAGGAGAAGGGTAGGCGAGGATAAAAATGAAAGGGAGGAAAGATCACTCCAGTACCTCTGGATTGTGATGCCCGTAAACACCTAAAAAGATGTTCCCCTGAGGTCCGTTTAGTTTGTAATATCAGAGAAATTTTCTATCAAGCTAAATATAGGAGGCGGTAGTGTTTCTGAGGAGATATGTGTTTCCTATACGCATTCTGAACGTAAAGTCAGATGCTTGTTTTTCGAATACGATTTCAAAACTTCACCAATAAAAATAAAACATAATAATTTCCGAATTGATATATGGCAGTTAATTGGTCAACGCTAGTTAGATGAAGCACCAAACGTCGCCAAAACGACGATAAAATATATTTTAAGGTAACCCGAATAATGTATCAATAGAGAGCGTTTGGACAACAGAAGTTAAAATCATTGCATAGCGTATGATTTATTTAAATCATCTCATAGTTTTTGCAGTATTCATTTACAAGATTGTATTGATGTGATACACCTATATATAGTGTTTGAAAACTTCTTGTACAAATTTAAAGAGTAGGTAGACGACATACATGTCTATGTGGAAATTGAGCCAAATTCACATAGACATGTATGTCGTTAAGTGCCACTCGGATGCACTAGAGGATATACTAATGTACAGATATGAAAGGCAAGTATGTGAACAACACTTTTTAACCCTAATTGTATTTTGTAATCTTATAACCATAATTACAGTTTGGCAATTATTGTACTTTGTAGTAAGTGATCAAAACTACGACCGCGAACATAATTAAACATGATCAAACATTCCTGATCTTTTGCGAACACTCGCAGACACGACCAATACTCTTGCTATAAGGTCAGTTTTGGAGTCGATGGGGTCTCGTACCCGATGTCATTGAGGTATTCCAAGAGGAAGAAAAAATTCATGATACATCGGATGATCGTAGCTGCCAAGCGACGGCTCCACCACGGCAAATTTATGGAGTCTCAATGGAATACTTACGAGTCCCTTGAGAGCATATGTCCTACGTCAACATGGTTTAATTTTTTGTTTCTTACCTCTCCATAAAGTTTGGACAGGAAGATTTGAAGCAATCTGTATAATACTATAAATGTATTAACCGTTCTGATGGCTTACTTTCATGTCACAAAACTGCCCTGTAATGGTCAGCCTCTCGTGCAAAAACCTGTTCCTAACTGTCTCCAGTTCTGGGCAAGGGCCAATTAGTTTTTCTTACTTGGACCTTCATTCCTCTAGGAGTAATAGGCACTTTTGTCTTGGCGAGATATCTCATCCTTAGCAAAATGGACCAGATCTTGGACAAAATATTTCGTCAAAACACTTAATATAATTAACCCGTTGAACGTCACGAAATTTCATAGCAGTATAGGTATTGCGCCATAACATACATAGTGACTAAATAACCGCATTTATTGGTTGAAAGAATCATATGAAAGATTTTTTTGGTTCTTCTATTGGCCAAGGTCAAAATGGGCTAGATGTCACATACGGAAGACTGCAGGTTGCAGAACAGATATATGCATGTAAATCCCCACAAAGAGGTGAACTTGGACAACTTTGTTTAGTCGACGTTATAAATGTGATGTTACAAAGGTGACTAAGCATTATTATATTGAAATTATATGAGATAGGTAGATAGTTAATTAACGTCGAAATGGAGCAACACAACGGACTACTGTCGGGATCAATCCCAAAAGGAAAGATCCAAGGACAACGTCTCATAGTTTCGAAACACGGTCAGATGACGAGAGCAACACCTGAGCTGACACCACTCTCCAAACTTCCACACCAACTGAAACTATATGAATAAGTATATTATAGTAGCGATTTCCAAGATATTTAAGGTTCTAGATTTTTCCTACCTACAATTTTATTGAGATAAACAACTTTTAATGCTTAGTTCGAACTCTGGGAACATCATTTTATAGATATATCATCCCAATCGGCTTTGCTGTTTCAATCTTTTAAATAGTTTCTACAGAAAAGTTGAAGAGAAAAGACACTCCATACTTCACGATAGTGTGAGAATGTTGCAATCCAATCTCATTCAAAACGGAAGGACATCTTATTTTCTAAGTTCGAAATAAAGAATAAAAGCTCTCAGTTGCAGGAGATTGACAGAGCGGCAGCTGGGACTGTCCATCCTGCCATCAAGTCCAGGATCACGCCGCATGGCCTATTAAGTTCCGGTAGCAGTCCGGAAATATTTCTAGGATTTTCGTAGGAGAAAGTCGCTGCTCCACAGAAAGAAATAGAATATAGCATTTTCATCTGACTTTTTTGTGTTTACGAGAGAGAGATTTGGAGTCTCCCATTTCCAGGAGAACGGGAATGGGAATGGGATTCCCGATGCCAAAAGAGGATTTCCCGGAGAGAATTTCTACAACCTCCTGAACGAATTCCTGCTTCTTCTTCTCGTTGTTTCTTTAGTTTGTATTCCTTGCAGGAATGAAAACACAAAGGACTGTGTAACATTCCAATTCCTTATCAGATTTAGACACTATCGAGTTTTTTGTTTTTCTCGACTTGAAGTATTTTTTTAAGGACTCTTAGAGAAAATGAAGAGGGTGAGTAATTTGATTTACGTGAGTTGAGTTTGCTTGTATTTTTCAACTCTGATTGGAAACACTTGGGAAAAACTTGAGAGCTGTTAGGCGATAGAATACTTCGCGACATAAGGACAACGAGTTTTAGGTTACACTTAACTGAAGTAATCGCATTGTGATATTAATTACTTATGTTAACTTCATTGGTGATGTTAATTATTTATAGCTTTACTGCTTTAGCTGAAAGTCATCTGTAGTACGACTCCGGCAAGGATGTCAACCTTATGTCAGTCAATTTTAAAAAGTGTGAAATTGCATTAGGAGAAGTCTTCCATACGCAATAGCATGAATGGCGACGCCGAGGATGTTTCCTTCCTACCAAGCTGTCATCACTTCTATCGCCTTCAGCCAAGTATTTTCGTCTTCGAAAGATAAACAGAACCAGAACCGGATTTGACATAAGTTGTGGTAACGCTTTGTTTACTTTACCACCAGTCCTCTAATTGAACTAATAGAATCGTTTATAACCAAATGACTTTATTGATAACTCGTGGTAGCAGAACTATACACTAGTGAGCATGCTGAAACTGTGATAAGCACTATCCAAAATTTAGCAAACTCATTGAACAGGAGAAGAAAAAAAAGAATAATCTTAATTTGAATATATTTTATTAAGTTTGTGCTCCTTAGAAGACATAAGATCTATCTCCAACTTTACTGATTTGGAGTTAGGTTCACAAATCCTTTCAGGTTAATAAAAGTTATGTTACGAAATTACATGGTAGTATACTGAAATAATCGAAACGTTGGAAAATATATTCTGTGCGCTGTGTGAAACATTAAAAAAAATGAAACTTACTAAACATCATATTTTAACCAAAACTTGCAAAAAGCGGATATTGGTCCTTTTTATAACGAAGCACAGATGAATCCAACCTATCCCAACCTATCCCAACCTATTTAAACTATACGCCACATACAACAAGAATTTGATGATAACTCAATTATGTGAGGAATTTCCAAAAGCTTCGTATCTGGATGGTTTTTTTATGCTGGTCTGTATAAACATACCAGCTTCTAAATACTATCTGCATTCACGCGTGCATAAAACTGATAGAATGATTTTATTCTCCCTCAGAAGCGCCATCTACAAATAATGTAGCCAATAGCGCGCTGTGTCGCTCCGGTGCAACGTTGATTAAAATACCAACCATACCTATTTAACATTTCCAAATAAGCAACTGAACCTTATGCCATAAAACTTCAAATACAATCAAATAAACAATGTAAATAAATGCAAATCGAACAATTAATGTAAACAAATCCACCAAGTAACCCATGCATCAACAAGTCGAGTTTAGTATAAAGAGTTGTTGATAGATATAAAGCTGTGACGGGATATTCCCAAATCATACATAGCTTCGTAATCAAATAATAGCGAAAGATAATAATGCGGGCAGCTCTTATGTACAAACAACCCTATATGGATACGGTTTGATTTCAGGTTTCATACCTCACCCCCATAATGTTTGTACAATAAGCTTTGAAACATCGTGTATAACATGATACATTAACTATAATACAACTAAGCGTGAATTCTCACATTACTTATTATTCAAAAGGATTTAATGTAACAACAGTGTTTTACTTACGTAAGGGTGCCTTTTGTTTTGTTACAATCTTTAAAATAAAACACTTTAAATTATTTACATATTGTTTGTTCAATCAATGGCAATATTTATAGAATACGATATCAGCAAAATGACCACCTTTCAAACTTTTTTTATTCACCACTGCAAATATCAGCTCTTTCGAACACATTTTAGGTTACGGTAGGTAGTTCAATTATCGTCCCACTGGAGCAACACAGTGGGCTATTGGCAACTGTCCGGTAATCCGTCCAGAAGGGAAAAATCCGAAAACAACACCTAGTAATTTCGAACCGACTCAGAAGACGAGATGAACACCTGAGATGGCACCCTACTCTCCTTAACTTCCACATCACGCCAATGTGAGGACATTTGAAACTACGACAGATATTTAACGTGCACCCTATCCTCTCGTACACGACGGTCTTTGGTTGGATACAGTTTCGAACTCGTAATCCTCCGTTTGCCAATCCGCTACTGTACCAAACCGAGCTTCCACGGACTCTTTTCTATTAAGTTTAAGAGCATCCCTCGGGTGATATGCCCCTGGAGGCACATCATCTTTATGTGTGTATGGGCTTCACGATTCCGAAGTACTCTAGTGAAATATTATTTTCTCATAGGGTTTTTGGAACAGCGGTAGTATAGACCCCCCCAATCCATTTGTCGACTTTTTTCGTCGCCAACCCTTACTTTATGTGGGCTTTTTTTTGGTCGGCAAGGGCCTAAGAAATTGCACATTCGCCATAATGAAATGTTTCCAAAACATAATCAATAATTATAATTTAATATATAAATCTTGGTTAAATATGTAAATCTTGATTATATGAAAACACATTTATCGCAGTCAATTCAATATATAAATTCAACCGAAGCTGTAGGGTTGCTAGAATGTAATCCAGTGGAATAATCTGGAAATGAGTGGTGGGTTACCAGAAACCGCATAAATCCAAAGTGAGGGTTGGCGACGAAAAAAGTCACCAAATGGATTGGGGGTCTATACTGCCGCTGTTCATGGTGTTTTACTGCTTCTGGTAAATATTAGAAACGAAACTCCAGGATTCCGAAGCTATCTTTCTCTTTCTTCTCTCTATCTTTTATTTTCACAATTACTTGACATTGTCTTGTGTTTGGCGCAAAGGCCAAATATGGCCCTTTCGCTATAAAACCCAAATCCAACCAACCAAACCAACCCAGGCGATGTGTTCAATTTCTTCCCGAGTGTTTTGCTTAAGCTGTTAAATCGTTGTCGACTTGTTAGTGTAGCAGACGCATTCTTTTAAGTAACCCAATAGAAAAAAATCCAGCATGGCCAAATCAGGGGAACACGAAGGCCAATCGACGTCACTAGATTTTGGAATTATTCGGTAAGGAAATTCAGACCTATAGAATTCGCATGGTTGTTGTACACGCTGTATGACATGTTTCTCAATCATTTTGAAATCACATGAGCTGTGAATATTGTCGATCCATTACTGTCAAAAAGATGTTTCGTACACAATACCGTATACAATTAACAGTAACCGCATTTGTATTAGTATCCTAGAAAAAATGGTCCAATAATGCCTACATTCCAAATTGTCTATTGTCATTATTTGAATAAGTCATGTACAATATATAAAAAATTAATTAAAAAAGCTTCATTGAAAGTAAAATGGGGCACGTACATAGAAAAACATCCTGTATTTACTTAATTTTAAAGCTCATAAAATATCTTTCACTTTACTTTTCTTGAAATTTCATCAGTTACCATCTAAGATTTATTAATAAGCACACTTGCATTAAATTCTATGAAAGTGTCTGGAAATTTTTGAATATGTAAAGAATTATTTAAAGACGACAATCAAGGAGTTTCACAATACGAAACAGTCATTCTTTTCAAATTTATCATTTCTGCATGCAGTATTTTTTGCTTTATTATTGGTTGCTCTGGAAATTATTTGAAGTAACGAAATGGGGTAAGAATTGTTAGAATCATTGCACCACAAATGAAAAACTAATGTATGATAATGTATTCTGCTTTCACATAATAATCAGTTCACTTATCTATGCATTCAAACCAAATTCCAATAAAAAGTATGCTTTCTTTGTAAATGTCAAGAAAATTTGTTCAAGCCTGAAGTAAACTGCAACTATTCTCGGAGTAAAATGACAAGAATGTATGAATAAATCCGTCTTTTTTCACCTTTTCAGCATTCATATATTTAAAATACGAGTCGATTTGGAAATGTCTCTGGGTTTTATTTTTTGTTGGATTCAACTGCTAAAAAAATGTGAAAGCATATCGCAAGTTAATAAAGCAAATGCCTGGAAATATATTCAAGTTTAAAGATTATAAATACGCAAAGCTTTCCTTTCTGAATAAATCATCGATTTTTCATGAGGCAGATTATAATGCTACTTTTGGAATCGTGAATGACTAGAAAGAAATCATCTTAACCATATCTTCCTATCGTATTTTTAAAGAACTGTATATCCTCTATAGATAATATATGGGACTAAGCAATAGACGAAATCTGTTTCATGATGCAAAATAGAAAATACAATTTAAATGTTTCATAAAAAACTTTATACAGTGATGTATGAAATATGAGTACATAAACCAGGCATAAATCCTAAAGGAATTGTCTAAAAAAAGTATCCATATGAACAATTTGACAGTCAAAAATAATTAAATAGTTTTTAATTATGTGATTTACATTGATAAGCATCTTTATATCTGAAGTTATGCAAAATCAGTGCTATTTAATCTAATATATTTTTATTTAGTATACTATTTTATACCTTATCTTACTGTATTACACCTTATTATTATTGTAAATCATTTTAACCCTCTGATTTTCACATGATTTGAGAATAATGTAGTATTACTTTTACCCTCAGCACACATAATGACAAAGTATCCACACAGATTGGTTGAAAGAAGCCTAAGAAAAATTCCATTGGTCAAAAAGATAAGACCTGGTTAGAAGTCATGCTGAGAATTCTAAAGGTTGGAGAACGCATATATATGTATGAACCTCTCATATTGTTGCAGATAAACACAGACCCCCACCACACGTGAATATTGTTCAGTAGTATTTATTATCAACATAACTTATATGCCTGAACTTATTGTTTTGCCTGAGAGTAGACATTTAAAAATATGTTTGTTGATAATAACGTATTACGTTCAACAAAAATATTTTAATGTGAGTTTAAGAGAAATGTTATTCAATTTTTAAATAATAAATGAAATAAAAGGCAGTATAGAATTCATAATGTATTCTTCTTAAAATAAATCTAAGAAGGTTTACATGATTAATTATTCTCAAGAAGTTCAATGGTATGAAATTATTTATAGTTCTAAGATATAAGAATAAAGTTGTGGATTTCTGTAGATAACATTAAGCTATATTGGTATGTACACAATAAACTATGAATATTAAATAGATTAAATGGGAACGTAATGTTTTACTCGCTATTTGCAGGAAATATGTAGATATGAAGCATGCAGAATGCATGTACACTCTGATAGGACAAATCTCATTCGATTAATATTTATTACTATTTTTTACACGATAAACAGACTTTTAAAGATGTTAAAAAGCAATTTCATCGATCCTAAATATATTAGTAATATATTATATTATTTTTTCAATAACAGGAACAAAAGAAATTTAGAAATTTTATCTTTCATAATTGTTTGACTGCTATAAACTTCATAAAATTCTTCACAATGCGTATATAACTTCAACACATAGATTCATCATTGCAAAGAATGGTTTGATAATAAAATTCTTCAAAATAGAAGTCATACCTGAATCAATCAAATCTTATCTCAATCAATGGGAAACATACCTAAAAAAGAATAAAACATTAAAGGCAAGGTAAATTAAATATCATAAATTGCAGTATTAAATATTTTATAATTGTCATGCTACGCTAAAATAGATTTCAGTGATCTTTCAAATATTAATTAACTACTTATTTATTCCTTTTAGTTTTGTAAATCACAATTCCCGGACAAGTGTCACACCTCTAAAAAAAGCACTTTTTTAAGTTTAGGTCCCAAGTTGCCAGATATAAAATGAAAAATTCGTTCCGTTTCTTACTTGCAAATCTTATGAGAAATGAACATGCAAGAAGACAAAATAGTAGGTAAAATAAGTATTTTAGAAAAATTTAAAACAGTACTTATAGCACTTGATTACAACCTACATAAATACAAGTTACCCCCGATATAATATAAAATGAGAAATATGGTTGAACGAAAGTAGCACGATCCTTAAATAAATAACACTTTGGCGTGATGTGGAAGTTTTTAGAGTGAGTTACAAGCTCAGGTGTTGACCTCGTCATCTGACCGTGGTTTAAAATAGCGAGATGTTGTCCTTGGTTAAGATGGTGTCCTTGGTCCTTCCGAAAGGAAATATCCTTTCGGGATTGATCCCGGACCGTCGCCCATAGCCCGTTGTGTTTCTTCAATGTGACAAAAATTCAGCTACCTACCGACACTTAAAAATTATTACCACGGCAGACAGAAGAAAAAGAAACACTATTCAAGTGAATTTACGGCTATGGACGATAATTTATTCACTTTATATACAGATTTCGTTTGAGAACAAGAATTAGACACTTTACGGAAGAACAATTCAATTTAACATATTAGATGTGTTCATAGTAAATTTTATTTTTCATGAAAAACATTGATTTCATTGATAACGTACATCCTTTTTTGGTCGACTTGTGGCCGAAAGACTAAAGGCGTCGCTCTGAAAGAAAAGCTGAAACACTTGATTACGAGTTCAAATCTGATGTACCGAAGTGGGGTTGATAGTTCTAAGTTTCCTGGTTCCTTCATGAAGACACGTGAATGTGGCTCACCTTTCCCAAAGTCCCCCAGGAAGGCATATCCCCACAACTAACAGCGTTTGAGATGTAGTAGCACCTGACATGATGACTCGAGTAACGCAGGGAATGTCATGTTCTCGCCAGTTAGATAGTAGTTACAACGGGTGATTACGACAAGAGGTTGCAACGAGATATATCGTTCAAGATCTGAACAATTTTGCTAATGACAAGATATCTCGTTATCAAGGTATTGCTGATTTTGTGATGATGACAAGATCAACGATTGCTCAATTTTCTTCTAATGACGTGATATCTCGTAATTTACGGTCCTGTCAGCTTTGCTAATGACGAGGTACCTCGCCGAGACGACCACCAGGAGAGTCAATGTTGGAAGGGTAGTATGATCCACACGCTGGTGGGGCCGCTGTGGCTGTTTGTGTTTGTCTACTGCGCATTAGCCTACTATCTGTAGGCGGTACCTGAGAATTGTTACAAATCGAAACAATAAAGTTGTAATACAATATTGAAAATGTGCTTTTGTATATCTTTGAATTGATACTAACATATTCGAGAGTAATAGATATTTCGGTTAACGTTCTACCTTTTGGCGGCTCTTGATGACCTTTGGCAATAATTCCTGGAAACCAATTTGAGAAACTTATTCTTTAGCAAATGTAATAAAGTGAGATATTCCATGACGCAATGAAAATATCACGATCCGAAAATACCCATGAAATTTTTTAACACAACAGACAGAAACAAAAAAAAAACATCGTCCAAGTAAAGGTACGACTATAAACGGCAATTTGCGCCCTTCGTGTACTGATTTCGTTCTGGCAAACTTATAGGCCGGAATTTCATTTGAAGCATTTCAAGATCGCAGCGTTGTTTATACCTCGATATTCGAAAACCTGCCCCTGCTCCTTTCATTACTGCTCTTGTTACTCTGTTCCAGATAAGTTGACACACTTTGAGCACCACTGGATCAATACGCGGCCATAGAGAAGTAAGTGAAGATGAAGAATAGAATAAAGGTACAGAGGCGAAAGAAGGGGGAATCAGTAAATAGAAAAATAAAAGTAATGGAAAAAATACTGACGGAGACAAAGAAGCACTAAGTCTATATATAGGATTGTTTGTTCTGATATTTTCTTTGCTGATGTGAGCGGATTGGTTACCTTCAATCAGGGGAAGAAAGTCATTTTAAGATGGGGTCTGGATACCAATCTTAGAGAGATTTACTTCTGATGCGAAGATAAATACAGGAGATAGCTCTATTACCACTTTTAATGCTTATTTTGGGCAGGGTTGGTTTTTCGTTTTGTGTCTTTTTGGATGATAATCCTTTTAAGTCATCACTTGTGACTTTTTTTAGAATAAAATTTGTCTAACTTTCTTATGCTGGTTTGTGGAAGAAATTCGTTAGAAAAGGTTATATGAGTAAATATTTCATGCAGCAATATCATCACACTTTATCTAAGTACAGAAAGTCATCATGTATATCCTTTTCAATGAGATTTTTCGAAACGATTTCACTTTGATTTGAAAGTGAATTTTGCGCTAGAAATCGACAGAGATACGTTGAAGAGGACCGCTGACTTTCAAAAAAGAAACAGCTGAAAAGTCAAAGTTTGGTACAAAACGATTTAGTCTTTCAGAAGTTATTACATAAAACGTGGTCAAAATTTTTTTGTTTAATTACCGCAAATGGATAGAATCTATGCTCAATTATTTTCCATTTATTGCCACAATTTTAATCCACATAAAAAATTGTATTCAAATAAATCAAATCAACTCCATTTGTCAAGATCAATTGTAAAGCAAAAATTTGCACTAAGACACCTAATTTTTTTTTTTTTTTGGGGGGGGGGGTACTTCGGTTAATCTACATTTTAAAACAAAATTTCAAATTTTGGAATCAAGATCAATTTCGCCCTCGTTTTCATTTAGATATGTAGAATGGATTTCAATGATTATATATATATATAATATGCCCAGGGAACATTTTGAAATCTGAAGAATGTCATAAAATCTAAGTCGGAGAAAACGAGTTTTAGTATAGAAGACTTATTATATTTACCAACAAAATCTATGATGTTGAAGAAAATACAATTCCATGAAAAATGACAGGAAATGAAATATTCTTTTTGCTATCCACAATGTTTGACATCAATTAATTTTTAATGCTAAGATTAAAAAATTGATTTTTCCATCCATTTTAGTGATTTTGAAAGTCAACTGTCCCCTTGCTTTAAAAGCGAAAAAACTTTTTGAGTAAAATTAATAGGTTAATTTCAAATATATATGTTGAGAAACATTTATTTTATTTCTTATATTACAGACAAAAATACAAAATAAACGATAAAAAAGAGTAGTAACAAATATACTCACAGACAATATATAAAACTGATTTTTAAAAGATAAAATAAGAAAGAGAAGTAGAAAAATTAAATTAGCTGCTCATTCCCCCCATTCTCTAATAGTCCGTTCTGCTGCTCCAGTGTGCGACGCGTTAATTAACTACTTACTTACCATCCATCCTTCCTCTAGCCTCCTGGTAACGACAGCAGATGTCCCAACTAGAGAGCGCGGTACAAATTCGCAGGTGGTGGATGTCCATTTTTTGGAATACGATACAAAGAGATCAAGGCAGAATTTGTAGACGGTGGAGATGTTTAGCCAAACAACAAGGTGTTTGTGTAGTGTAGCAACCTCTGCCCTTGAAGCAGCTGGGTTATATTACGATTAAGAAGCTATGTTATAAAAACTGTAAGATGTATTTTATGATGATTTGTAGAAGAAATGCATTAGAAAAGTTATGAGTAAACATTTCATACAGCAATATAATAAAATTTCCATCAAAATCAAGCAAGTCTTCATTTATGCGGGTTTTTTCAGTGAAATTTTCTGGAAAGATTTCACTTGGTTTGAGAGATAATTTGGGGCAAAAAATCGGGATACTTTTAATTTATAAAACAACGTAGAACCTTACTATGAAATTGAAAATTTATTTCCAAATATATATGTAATAACCATTTGTTGCTCCAGGATGACGTTAATTCAACTACCTACCTACCTTCCAAATATATATGTTGCAAACCATGCATATTACGTTTTATGCTGTTTTGTAGTTCTTTGAAAAAATGTTATATAAGCAAACAGTTCATAGAACGACATTACGGAATTTTCATCAAATTCCATCAAGTCATCATAAATGCCTTTTTCAATTAAAGTTTTCGAAAAGATTTCATTTTGACATAAAATCAAATATTGCGGTTTAAATCGGGGAAGAATCTGCTTAATTAAGAAACGTATTAAGGAAACGCGAAATATTTCCAAATACAGTTGAAAAACATGCATATTGCATTTTATACTGTTTTGTGGAAGTTTTTTCAATTATCTGAGAAAACAGTTCGTAGAATAATATTGTGAAATTTTAATAACGATCAAAAAGAATAACACTGAACTAGAAAATATCTCTCAAGTTTTATTGTTAATATTATCTAAGTTAATATTTTGATATTTCATAAGTGCTCATTTAAATTAAATTGAATTCATTAATTTTAATTCGTTATGCATTCTCATTTTAGAACAACATGGAATATATCGTTGACAGCACCTCAACATGGAACATATCGTTCACAGCTCCCACGAATCAGGAATGTGGGGAGATTTCACCCAAATATACTTCTGGACTATTATGCAGTTTTATACAGTAGATTCGCTATATAGCGACCTTCGATTTAACGACTCTGCAATGTAATGCAAATTGGGGAAGACCCGGCAGTTCTATAGCTGTGATTGATATACCAACCACGGGAGAGGTAAAATATCTTTACAACGATCTTCAGGGTTCGTGGTGTCATAGAGGCAATGTAAATTTCGTTGAGGGTTTTAAAGTGCAATTAGGTTGGTTTCACTGTGTCTCGCAAAGTGCGTTGATTTATCCGGGTAGCGTTTAGGCTTTTCCATTGAGCCGAAAAAGAAAATCTTAGAAAGCCTCGACAGAAAGCATCTTTCGAAACCGAAAATTGCCAAAAAGTTTAATATTCATACGAGTAACATTTTAACCATACTAAAGAATAGGGACATCAGTCTGCCTGTGCGTCACATAAAAAATGATTTAAAAATTCTTCAGTGCTTAACTTCAGTTACTCGCTTTTAAATTTTTAATGCACTATAGTTCATGCTTTATTTGATACTGTTTTTCATTAAGAGTAGTTTCTTGATCCTCCAAGTGGTTTCGAAGAGATATGTCGTTCATGACGATTTGACCGATTTCGTTAATGACGAGATATCTTGTCCATCAAGATTTGACCAATATTGCGAATGACAAGATATCTCGTCATCAAGATATTGCCGATTTTTTTATGACGAGATCAAGATCTGGTCAGTTTTCTTCTAATGACGAGACATCTCGTTCATCAAGTTCTGGTCAGTTTTGCTAATGACCACCAGAAGGGTTAAGCGATGGCGAGTTTTACTTCTGAAATTGATAAAAACTTATAACGTCCGTGGAGCAAAGGTCCCCTGAAGGTCATTGTAAAGCGAATTTACTGAAATATGCCAAATACGCGAGTTATAATTTTAGGCTAAGCTAACTAAATAATTGCTTTAAGTTCAATATAAAGAAAATATAAGTTTACTCAGAACATTGATTTTACAAAATCGTAGCTTTAGCATGATTCGGACGATATATGCATATAAAGAATCATATGCTCTCAATAAATCAATCGTATCGATTAGTTAATTTTCGAATGCATATTCACTGTCAAGATCCATAAATTCAGAACCAAGTAATCGAAGTTACGGTACCAGAAATACTCGAAAATAACGAATGACTTATCCAATTCTCGAAAAGGCATTTGCCAGAAATGTGTAGTAACTTATTTTTCCAATACTTTTGAGAAATTTCAAAATTTTAATCTAATAACGCTTTTCTCGGTATCTCCTAGGTTCAAACCGTAAGCTCTTTAGATATAAATCACTACACCCTGAACTTTAGATAACAAGGGAGGCTTTCGGGAGGCAGTAATTTGGGGAATCTCATTTAAAATAACGACGGACTGGCATTCTTTTAAAAATCTGTTTTGCTTAAGTTCCGTTCGTTTAATGAATGGATATTGAAAATCCGCTTTCTCATTACTGCTAGTAATCAGATAATCCCGACACGTCGAACATTTCAAAATTCGCTTAGTCTAACTGAATCTTTGATAACGTCCAGTAAAGTGTTTAGAAATTTGAATAGCTTCAATGAAATGCTGCTAAGCCTCAAAGATTTAAAGTTGAAATTCAAGGCTTTTGGATATCAACGATTCTAAATATGTTAGTACTTGGAGAGATGGATCTAGGATGTTTGAATTAAATACATTTATTTATTAATTAATCAAATACGTTATGGAAAGTTTGAAAGAAAGGAATACTTAGGTAATGCCATGGCTTCTTCATTTAAATACTCAGAAATCTTATTCACTTATATACGTATATAGGTTATTTTGAGTAACATACAATACATATTTAAATAGAGAGTACCAGTGAACGAAAGCATTGCAATAAATTTCAATTAATTACGTGTCTCTGCATATTAATAAGAATTAAGTTACATACATCAAAATAATTAATTAATTTGAACCCACCACTATTGAATCAAAGTTATTAAATGATTACACGCTAACGTTAAATCGAATTTATGAATTAATATAAGCACACGATGTTAAAAAAAACTGATTTACTTACGAATCGACATGAAATCGTTGCTTCTTATAAATTAATATTGAGGCACATAGGTAATTGAATTAACGTTGGAGCAAAACAACATATTATTGGAGACGTTCCAAGATCAATCCCGTAGGGAAAGTTCCGACGAAAACACTTCGGAATTTTGAACCAAGGTCAGTTGTTGAGATCAACACCTGAGATGGCAAACCACACTCCAAACTTCCACACCACGCCAATGTGAGGACATTTGAGACCACCACAGATTAACTTGCACGTCCCAATCTACACGACGATAGCCCGGTTGGAAGAGTAACAGATTAGCAACCGGAGGGTAGCGAGTACGAATCCAACCAAAGACCGTCGTGTACAAAGGGGCTTTAACGTGCGACAGATTTAACGTGCACATTAAATCTGTAGTGGCCTCAAATGTCCTCACGTTGGATGATGTGGAGGTTTGGAGAGTGGGGTTCTAACTCAGGTGTGACCTCGTCATCTGACCGTGGTTTAAAATTACGTGGTGTTGTCCTCGATATTTCCATTCTGGTTTGATCCCCGAGCGCCGCAAATGGCCCGTTGAGTTGCTCCAGTGCGACGTTAATTCCATACCTATCTACCTGTAACTAGATAGCATTATTATGAGGATATATACTTGGCTAAGCATATATCTCTTCCTAATCGGTTAGGGCAGGGCATAACGTATATTTAGGAAATAAATATCTGAGAAATTATCAAATTTTCAATTTCGATGTTTAATAAATTTGGATCACATTAAACTTTTAATTCGATAACACTGCACGAAAAAATGAAATGAAGTACGTATTTTAATTACGCACTGGAACAACCAACTGGCTATAAGCGACAGTCCAGGATCAAACCCGAAGTGAAAGATCCGAGGACAATAGCACGTAATTTTGAACCAAGGTCAGATGACGAGGTTATACTTAAGCTGTCACTCCACTCTCCAAACTTCCATTCCATACCAAGGTGAGGACATTTGAGGCCACGACTGATTTAACATGCACTAGCCCCCTTTGTACACGACGGTCTTTGTCTGGATTCGAATTCGTAACTCTGGTTGTTAATCCGTTACTCGTTCAACCGATCTACCGCCAGAGACGTAACTAGAGGGGGGCAGACGGGGCATCTGCCCCGGGCGCCGGATTGGGGGGGGGCGCTAAATTTGCCGAGTATTTTATTTTACTATAGATATTTACGTATGACCAAAAATGAAGAGGAAAAACTTATTAGTAGACTACAAACACCAAAAACTATAAAAGGAGCTAAATGCAGAATGTGTGAAGAAACAGCAGGAAAGCTTAACTTAGGATCCTCGTTTTAAAGAAGTACGGAGGAGGAAGAAGCGGAGGTTTGAGAAGGGCGAAGTTGAAAGCTATGAATTCTCAGAAGAAAAAAGTTCAGATTATTGATTATACAAATAATAGATCGGATTCTGAATGAACTGAGGCAAAGGTTTCACGTCATTCAAAACATGAATATTTTATTTGGTTTGCTCAATGGAGCTCGGTTTGTAACAATGAATGGAGAAGAATTGAAAAAACAGGCACTTGAGTTAGCTACCACATATAAAGAAAACATAGACAAGGACTAGCTGGCGATAGAAGTGGAGAGTTTTAAGTATTATGCCTTGGCTTTAAGCCCTAATATGAACACGGCTACACTATCAGGTCTTCTGACGTTAATATACAAGAATGGACTTGAAGACGCGTCCACCAACATAAGACAGCGTTGAGAATTTTCCTCACCATACCAGTCTCAGTCGCCTCAAATGAAAGAAGTTTTAGCAAACTAAAGATCATAAAAAATTACCTCAGAAACTTAACAGGACAACAACGACTAACCAACCTGAGCATCATATCAATAGAGCACATGTTAGGATCTTTGATCTTTTGAGGTTGCTTTGAGGTCTTTGCTATCTTTTGAGGACATTGTAAAAATGTTTGCAGCCGAAAAAGCCGTAAAGTTAAGTTATAGTTCAAGCTTTCTGTTTAAATTAATTTTTTTCACATTTTGTCAATAGATTAAGAGATTGTGAAAAATGTCTAAGTATAATACTCAAGATAATAACTCGAGTAAAATCTGTTATTATTAATTCTTTTTCCAGTTTTCCAAAATCCTTGAATGGTTTTCGGTCGACGTTTCGATAATTATCTTTTTAATAGCACAAAAGAGGTGCTTTTGGACTTTTGTCTCACCCTTTCTCACAAAAGGTGAGACATCTGGAGATTTAGCAGGAATATCAGTAAATGGTATTTATTGACTTGATACCAGTTTCTTCCATTTTTTCTATGAATTTAATAGTGGATTTAGATGTGTGGCTGCTTGCTTTATCCTGATGCAGTTATACTGATTGTTGGCACTTTGGGTAAAGATATAGTATTTATTTTTTGAATATTGGGGATAAAATAGAGTCTTAATAATATTTGGGAGTTGATTTTTACGTTCCCCCTCCTTTTTACTTTCAATTTTCCATTATATGCAAAACTGGCAACAATCATAAATCTCTTAGAGAAAGTTCTCACGTTAAAGTTACAAAGTTGAACCACGTTTTAAGATTTTTCTCCCCTTTCATGATTTATCATAAAAGGGGAGAAAAATAATTGTTCTTTTTTATTGTAATCATTTAAATACACCCACGCCTCGTCTATTGTCACAACATTTTTCCATCTTTCTCCAGCTAAATGCTTCTCATACAGAATTCCTACAGTGAGTTCTGCTTTCTGCAATATGTCGTGGAGATAGACGATGAACATTGTATTTTTTGGCCATTTTAAGATTCAAATCACTGCTAATTATTTTATTTACAGTTGAAACTGAACTTTTAATGACTTTGTAATAGTCCTTTGACTTGGCGGATTCCCTTTTAAAATTAAAGATCTTACCTTACAAATATTTTCAGAAATTCTTTTCTTTTTTGGATACGTATTTGGAAGTATTTTTCCACTTTTACGCGTTTATTCCTTTCTCATTAATAATATTACTTATAGTACCTTTAGATATAGAAAAAACATAACTTTTACAGCGTTTTTGAATAATTGAATAAGCATAATTCTCTTCGGAAAGAGCGGAAACTTAGACTTCCATTCATTGCTTATTTAAAAGCGCCATTTTGAAAGTAAACAAAACTTTGAGTTAGGAGACGATAAGTTATACTTTAACCTACTGCGAAAATAAAATTATTTCGTAGCATACAATTTTTACAGCTCATCAAAATCTTCAAAAAATGTCCCAACAGCTTCTGCATTTATCATAATTAAATATCCTATTCTAAAGCAACAGTCTGTTGATTTTCATGCAGCCCACACATATCCCGATATCATTTGATAAAACCTTTTCATTTCATTTGCAGCGATTATAAGTATGAAAGAATATACCAAACATGCTACTCTTAGATTATTTGTTAATGAAATATCTTAGAATTAATTAGGTATTTTATCTTGTACTAAAAATGAAATTGCTGCAAATTAATCTATTTACCTTTGAAATCAAGCATTTACCATCAAAGTTTAAAATAAAAATTTGGATTAGTGGAATTAATGTGTGGTGGCGATATCAGCTGTTGTCGGGGAGGGGTTTCGTTTGATTGGTCGGTGAGGGGGGTGCCAAGACGAGTTCTTGCCCCGGGAGGAAACTAGCCTAGTTACGTCTCTGGCTACCGCGGCCCCAAAAATGAAAGAAACAAGCACATTTGTATTTCATAGCTATTATTATTCTGAGAAACGTATATTATCTTAACCATTAGCATAACAACGTGACAAAATTACGATATTATCGATGATAATTAGGCATACTGCAATAATGTGTGTGTGTCTTAAGTAACAATATATTATGAAAATGCTTAAACTTAGCTTGTAAAAATACATTATATATTATATATATATATATATATATATATATATGTATATATATATGTATATATATGTATATATATATGTATATATGTATGTATATATATATAAATATATATGTATATATATATAGAGAGAGAGAAAGAGAGTGATTGTGAAAATTGCAACACCATGAAGAAATCATACAAATTAAACGAAACTTGCAGGAAATTCAAAACAGTTTAGGATATGCAAATTATTTGAATTACAAAGCGATCACGCATGTGTGGGTCGAGAAACAACCTTTAAACTTCCAAGTGAGCCTTGTATAAAAAGCACTGTAAAGGTGCGTTGAAATGTGTGTATCGTCGTTTGACTGCTGTAAATGATTGATTAGAAGTCAATATGCCTCGCCAAAAACGCAGAGTGCCATACGAGCAACTAACGGAGTTCGAATGGGGCCGCATGATCGTCCTCCGTGAGGGTGGACTTTCGTATCGTGAAATCGCCGCTCGCACGGGGCGTAATGCCACAACAGTGATGCGTGTGTGGAAGAGATGGACCATGGAGAGCCGGACAAGTCGAAACCCCGGCATGGGTCACGCAATATGACGTCACCACGGGACGAAAGACACCTCATCCGCATGGCGGTAACGGACAGTACAGCGTCCTCTCGTGCGTTGGAACATTGGAGAACGTCTACATGTGTGTCTTTGATGCCTCCACTGTCTTTCGATGTCTGCTGCGCAATGGGCTACGTGCAAGGATTCCCCTGCACAGGATTCCCTCGACGCTGAACCACCGACTCCTCCGGCTACAGTGGGCTCACCCAACACAGCCAATGTCATGCCGATTGCCAACAAGTCGTCTTCTCAGATGAGTCCCGCTACAATCTGGACTATAACGATGGACGCGTACTCATCAGACACTACAGAGGTGAACGCCTTCTCCTGGAGTGTCTTCTTCAGCGTCATACTGGACGAACACCTGGCGTTTTGGTCTGGGGCGATATTGGATGTCATGGGCGATCCCGCCTACTCCAAATTGTGGGAACCCTGAGTAGGGGGCGCTACATCAGGGAAGTTGTGGAGCCCGTGGTCCTACCCCCCTACAACGCATTTCCGGAGCTGTATTTCAGCATGACAATTCCCGCTCCAAATGTTGCTCGGAATGTAGAAGCCTTCTTCAATGCACGACATTTCCAACTTCTTCCGGATATGTCGCCCATTGAGCATGTCTGGGTTTACATCGGACGGTGACTCGCTCGTTCCGCTCGTCGGGCAAAGAGTACGGCTGAACTTTGGCATCAGATAGAGACCAACTGTTATACCATTCCTCAGCATGGCATTCAGAATCTGTATGATTCGATGCCACGACGTGTACAGGCTCTTATCGCTGCGTGTGGAGGTTGCACAAGATGTTGATTTTGATGACTATTTTTGTGTTTTATTGCTCTGTTAATCTGATCTCTTATGTAAACCACTATAAGTAATACGTGGAATAAATTTCATTATTTCATTTATTTCCGATGGTTCTTTCATAGTGTATATATATATATATATATATATTAAAAATTAAACATACGAAACATTAAAACGTAAGGTAGCAGAAATGCAGGCCAGCAAAACGCCAAAAGGTCAAAAAAGCAGACAAGCACAAAGCCAAAAGGATAAAAACCAAAAATACCGGGGTATAAAAGCAGATGACTGTGATGTACAATATGATTTTGGGGGACTATGGAAGGCATTTGCTGGCGGTCCTCATGTAGGTTTCGACGGGTTGTTGTCGAGCTGAAGTTTATTAATGTGGTAAGTTGTAACTTTGTATTCTCTTCTACAGTTTTGTATTGTACTTGTCTTTGGTGTGTGTGCTTGGATATCCCCGGTTTTGTTTTTCTAAATTTGCCTTTCTATTTATGGCGTTTGGAGGGGTATGTGGGCTACTTTTGGTGAACTCCCGCCCACATGCAGAAAACACCATATTAGGTTGACTGGGTCAAGCTCCTCCCTGATGAAGCCCTGATCCACAAAAACCTTTTCATTTTTTTGGCGATTTTCTTAGTATTCTTAAATTCATATTACCTCTTTGTTATGTTTTGTAATATTGAATTATATACATATATATATATATATGTATATATATATGTATATATATATATATGTATATATATATATGTATATATATATATGTATATATATATATGTATATATATATATATATATATATATGTATATATATATATATATATATATATATATACGAATTTGTTACAGAATTGGTTTTTAAAGGGTTTTCATATTTTAACACTTCAAAAATAAACATACCCAATTTATCTTTTCATCATTCTAAAAGGGACAAATCAGATTTAACACGAAAAATGAAGTAATTGAAGTTAAGGAAATTCTGAAAAGGATTTTAAATCAACTATCTCAGATGGCTTTACTTCCTAATTATCTACTTCGCCGATTAATTTTAGAAATTATTTTGGAGCTCGGGGGGATTAAAATATATCTTCCATGATAAAGGAAATGAAAAGATTGATTTACTTTGCAAGTCAAAGGAAGTAAGAAGAAAAATTAATAAGAAGTATCAACGTTATACTTCAAAATTAAAGAAATTTGATGAATTATAAGTGAGATTTTACTTATCTCATTGATTCGATGTTTAATTTAAAAATTAAAAATAATTCCTAACCGGTAAAAGATTATTATCAGAGGTAGGCAACAATTTCTGTATTCTTATTTTTATAACGAAATAACGTTAAAGGTTATTTTCAGCATGCAATTTTAATCTGTAAAAGTCATTCAATGTAACTTATTAGAATTCACGATTTTTTTACTTCATGATGTCCATTATAGCATTAAGAGTTCTGTTATAGACTGCAGTGAATTACCTTATCCCTTTTGAATTAAAAAGAAATCGTATTATAAGCCGCTCTACTTTTAATGAAGATTATGTAATAATTTTGTTCTTCATTTTTATCATACTTTATAAATTTTATTAAACTTAATCTGCTGATTATAACGGTTCTCATATTATTTTTAAAACAAAATGTTTTATGACAATATTTTCTGCCTAATGAGTTTTTAGATAGATATTTGGGATGGAAGAATCTATAATTGAAAAGTGATCCGTATGTATGAAATTCAATATTATATATATATATTATGTATTAATAAAAAAAAATTTCCTTGATCTTACGTTTTCTGTAGCTCTGATATATTACATTTATTTTATCTTTCTCTCTGTTAACATTATAATAGCTTATTTTATTTTAATTTAATTCTTCAAAAAATAGTATATCTATCTTATTTTTGTTGCTAACAGAATTCAGCTTAATGGTTTTAGTTTGATATGTCAGATTTTTGCGTATGGAATAGATTGAATTTTATCTGCAATAGTTTTCGATATTTATTACTTTTAACTCTGAATATAGTAGGTTTAGACAATTATGATAATAATGTTTATAATACAGCATAATTTTTAAAAACTATTTTTACTTTCATTTATTTCGTTTCGTCGATATATTTTCTAAACAAAAAAGGTTTAATTCACACTTCTATACTTTCCAGAAAAGGAAAAGTCAGCATGTCGTGGATAAAGCTACCCAATTCCATTTTATAATAAATTTTCTGAAACACACCTAAAATTATACTCGTTCAACTCTATTTTTGTTCGAATTTCTGACTAGGTAAAGCAACTGGAAAATTTTCGTTTGTGTACTTTAAAGCTCATTTACGATACTGAACTAATCATGTTTGTTAGTAAATACAAACTGGATGCTTTCGTGCTGTAAAGTTAGATAAAGGCCTGTTATGAATAGCATTAACGAAAAAGTGATTAAAAACAACTGTTTAGTTCTAAAACAAATATTTATTTGTTGCAGATAGTATCGATGAGTGACTTCATTATCAATAAAAGAGTGTTGTGAACTCAACGCAATGATATGATTAAATATATGTTTATGCTTTCAATATTTGATGATTACTTTTCGTTAACATTATTTTTTATTGTTTGTGCAAATTAAGCAACTCACCTCTTTGTACTAAAATATAACACTCTAGACCTTTGAAATTTTCTAACTTCTTCACTTTGTCATTAGAGTAGCTATACAATTTGTCAATCGACAGTTCGTTTTCTGTTGGTTATACCTTCTTTAACTCAGAAAAACTTCAATCCAAAGTTAGAGGGATATAAAACAAATGAAGAAACACATTGCACTTTTCATTTCCATCAGACATCAATGCATGCTGCCAAGGATATGATTATAAAATAACATATTGTTTTATTAAACCTTTAATTAAATTACAAATATTACTTTATACTAAATGCAATTACTTTTATATTACTTCTTAATTAAAAGGATCTTTCAAGTTTACTTGAAGAGACTATTTTAATTACAGATAAATTAAATAACGTGGAGATATTTAAAAACATTTATAAATTGTTTTAAATCACGCTTAATTGAATTAATTAAACAGTATTAAAAGAAAAGCTTAGTAAGTTTACATTTTTATTCAAAGCTTCATAATTCCATAAGACTTTTTTGGAATCAAATTATTTAATTCCATTATAAATACTTATTGCAATTTTTATGGAAAATATCTATACTGTCCTCTTTTAATTTCAGCTCATATTAGTAAAACTACTTTTAACACAAAACGGAAGAATTAGAAAAATGCCATTTAAGATTTATATGATTATACAAATTCATAGGGTATTAAACAGATTTGAATAATATTTTCTGTAAACATTGAAGGGAATCGCTGTCGGTATTAGTTTAGATAGCACTTACAGATCTGAAAAAACAGTTTCAGAAACTTTTATTGTTTCTTTACTTCTATTTTTTTTTAATTATCGTGACATTTTCTGTAAATCTATAAGAGGAGGAATTGCTGGTATTTCTAAAATAATGGTTACGAAAAGTTTCCTGTGTGTACAGGAATTTCACGTAAAATTTAAAAAATATTTCGCATTATAAAATGTGTCATAAATAATATCTACCTTCGAGATGCCCTGCTGAAATACGAAATGTCACCTCGGTCATGTGATCTAATACAAAATAGGACAAGTATGTGTGACCATAAGAAATTTGGAGGAGTCACACAACCACAATAATCACAATGACTATGTGATGAGTAGATTTGATGGCATTCGTCAGAGTGTTGATTGGTTGACTCAGGGTTTTATTGTTGAGGGTGAAATCAGCAGGACGAAATTAATGATACGTTATATAGACTGATGCTGGGTTGAATGCTTCAATGACCACTGTTTGGAATTCTATAGAACATAAACTGTTATACAAGAATTTTTCTTTAATGTTATTGATATATTTCATGTGTATGTCTTTTGTAATGAATAAATCAAACTTAACCTTAAACTTTCCACACCTATACGCCTTTATTACATAAACGCTATAAAAATTGAAAAAGTTAGCACTTTTATCTCCAAATATGATAAACACAAAAGTGTAGGCAATTTCCAATTGTTTTGTTGAAAATACGGAATTTTTTATGACCATACAATACAATTTCGAACATGAAAAGCAGACAATAATTTTTTCGGAAAACTAAAACACTTATCGAAATATTTTCTAAATTGCCAAAGATATTCATACAGTAACACCAAAATCATCTATTTGGAATTCCATTAGTTGGATCGATAACCCGATTCGATGTAGTTTTTATAGATTTTGAGAAACCATTGTGAAACATTGAAAATTATTGAAGAATTTATTGTTTACAATTAATAAAGCGTACATTAAAAAAAGTGTCATCGTTAAATAAACAACTTGTTCTTTTCCAAACGTGGATGTTTTTAACATTTTACCTTTAGCTTCATTTGGTAACCAGTCCCTCGATATAAATAGATCTCCAATCCGTAAATTTAGAGGGGCTGCGGTAGCCTTGTTGGAAGAGAAGCGGATTAGTAACCTGAGGTTTGGAGTTCAAAACTCAATCCAACCCTAGACAGCCGTGTACGGCTGGCTGGTGCACGTTAAATCTGCCGTGGTCTCCAATGTCCTCACGTTGGTGTGGAAATTTGGTGAATGAGTTGCCAGCTCAGATGTTGACCTCATCATCTGACCTTGGTTCAAAATTACATGTTTTCCTCGGATCTTTCCCTGCGAGATTTATACCGCACTGTCACCAATACCCAGTTGTGTTGCTCTAGTATCACGTTAATTCAAGAACCTACGTACCTCAATATTAATTTATAAAAAGTAACAATTCAAGGTCTATTAGTAAGTAAATCAGTTTGATTTAACATCAGTGCGCTCTTATATCAATTAATAAATTAGATTTAACGTTAGTGTGTTATCACTTAATAACTTTGATTCAAAAGTAGTGTATTCAAGTTATTTAATCATTGTATCGCAATATAACATAATTAATAGTAATATGCATATTTACTTAATTAATTGAAACCTATTACAATATTTTCAGGTTCCAGTATGTTTTGTGATGCCAGCTCTAGTATTGACCTCATCAACTGACCGTGAGTAAAATTTACAAGGTGTTGTCCTCGGATCTCTCCGACCAGGATTGATCCCTGATTCTCCAATATTCCGCTGTTTTCCTCCAGTGCGACTTTAAATCAACTACCAACCTACAGTAAACATAGAGCGTGCAGATACGTACTACAAGAATAAATTGCACTCAATGTTACAATGAGAAATGCCGAAGAAAGTATTAAAAATGGTCTCTAAGTGCTCATCTAGTAATAAATAATGTTTCTGGAATTGAGAGCACTTCTGATATAGTCAAAGTTAACTTATTTCTAACGTTTTTCGTAAATTTGGCAACAACAGTCTCCAGCAAAAGGACCACGAATTCAAAGCTACATTTCAAGAAAAAAAATTCGAAATCCTCTCCTACAAAGAGCATAAATACGACTTCCCTTGCGGCTCTGAATTTTATTATATTTCCGATCTCAAAAGTCGAGAATTGTAAACAGCTGGATTTGCAAAAATCCGGAGAGTGTTTTCTTCGAGTAAGTAATTGCTATTTCGTTTTCGGGTAAAAAAATACTTACAAAACGAAACTACTCAAGCTCAAAACTTTCTGGGGTATTTCTCACTTTTGAAGCAATTGGTATTTTTCTCAGCATGAACTGTTTTCCGCTATTCGGCCTCACAGGAAAAATAGTCTGCTTCGAAAATAACAGATCGTCTTCATGTATTTACTGATCTCCATCTCAGTAAAATCCCTATAAGCTATATCAGATTTTCAACTTCATTTTAAGTCAATAACAACAGACTTAAAGTGATATAATTCAGATTTTGTGGAATTTGTTTTTATTTCTTACATAGTCCTGAATTTGTCATTGAAACCTACATTATTAGATTCTTGCATTTATGTTTAGATAAAACTTACAAATAGATAGAACCATTGAGAATATTTGTAAGAAAGATGTTTTAATGTTTCTCTTAAATTGTTAAACAGTTTTTAAGTTTTTTTGGACTACAATCTGTCATACTATATTACTGCAAATGTATTTATGAATCTATAAATTAAATGCATAAATGATCACATTAAATATTTCACATGCTTAAAGAAATCCCTATCTTACATTTTATTTCATAATGTATGGAATGAAATTTCAATATTACCTCTATATTTAAACATAAGCCCTTCACATCCGTTTCACCATTGTTTAAGTGCATTTCAAACTGCACAGATAATCCTCGTTTTATCGGAGTTTATTTTTGTCAAAGGTTCAAAAATCGAATTTCTTTTTTTATAATCGTTGATTATTAAAGTTGTTTTATTACTTCTGCGCATGGGCTGAGCTTTTCTACATGGAAATAAATCAAAGTTTGGATCAATAATGCTCAACTTGTAGTTATCAACTGTTTAATGTATCACGAAAGAAATAAAAACATTAATATTATTTTTTGAAAATACAGCCTACATTTTTGTTCTTCAATTATTAATCTTTTCCTTGAAACTTCTTCGTAATGTCACTTTCAAGACAATATATGCATAATTTATCACTTACTATAAGGTTTAATTCTCAAAATATTAAAAGAATTCTGTGATTTAGAAAGGATTCTGATATAAAATTTGAAACTAAATACCTTTAAATGTGATGCTTTAAACCGTTTATACCACACTAATGATGTATTTTCTTATTTGCGCTTGTGAAATTTCATTTTCAGTTTCAATAAATTTTTCATTAAAATAAATCAAATGTGTAATATTTATTTTCCAAAATTTGTTAAACAATCGATGCACCTGATCATTAAGTAGTGTCTAAACAATGATTTATAATTTATTTCATAGTACAGTTGGGCAAAAACTGTAATTTTTACCATGTTCTAATACATTTTCCTTTAAGTATATAAACTATATAAGAGCCTTATATGAATTTCAAACATATCGTGGTATATTGTAAAAATGTTTATAAGAACACAGTTATAAAATAAAGCAAGAGAATATGAAGTATACACATTTTAGCGTCAAATATAAACACAAGCGCAAATAACACATAGCATCAAATATATAACAGTTGTCAACACTAAGACAACCTGTAGTTTTGAAACACTATCACTTTACATTCTTGAGGGGAAGGATATCTTCGTTTTGGTTTCTGTAACAACTTTTTGTAAGGAAACTTCTTAAAAGCACATACTAAATGGAAATTACCTATTCGCCTTTAATTATCACGCATTTCTTTGTAAGTCGGCACATTGAATGAAAATGCGAAAATATTTCTTTCCTTTATTATTATGTAAATTACTTTCATTTTAACGACATTTACGAAAAATTCAACAATGCACGAAAAATTGTGTTCAATTGAAACTAGTAACGACAGTCTAGCATCACTTAAAATATAAAAGAAAACTTACGAATAAATTATAAGAATAGATAAATGGGAATATATTTGGTTTCAAAGACGAGTTGGGGGAAATAATTGGAAGTAAAATTCAGAACTGGTGGAATAATGTTTTAAATTTCATCACCAAATGTATTTTATTTTTTACCTTTATTTTCTTTTGGATTTGAATATTGTTATTTCTTCAATGAAATAATCTATAATGTAGTCAACATATTGAATACAAAGTGAATTTAAAAACTCTAACTCTTTTAAACATAGAATAGCAGTTTCCACAACAACTTAAAGCTGTTTTAAAGAATAAAGAACTATTTTAATTCTCAAAATGAAAACCCTTTTCGCCAATTAATATTTCATATTTAATAGATACAGAAAATAAATTATGTATTACTACGAGTATATTAGATGCGCTGCATCTGCAAGAAATTATATTGAAGTTTTTAATTTTAGTACATTTTCTTACATATGGTTTACTACTGGAAAGATTAAAATTATATAATTTTGGTATCAAAATAAAAATATTTTATTACATATTTGTCTATAAATTTGCCTTCTGTGGACATCGTTCCATTTAACAATAACAGTTAAGTTTTAGTTTGATAATCTACCATCATTTTTTCCTCCAACTCCTCCAAGTCATTTCAAGTCTTCATCATATCTCGCCCATCAAGGTCTGACTAATTTTGCTAATGACGAGATACCTCGTCATCAAGATATTATCGAATTTTCGATGATGTCGAAATCAAAATCTGACGAGTATTCATCTAATGACGAGATATCTCGTTCATCAAGATCTGGTCAGTTTTGCTAATGACGAGATACCTCGTCGACCACCAGGTGGGTTAAAACATATTTAGATATACCGATGATTATGATTTACAAACCACTACAAAATACATAGCTACGGGTTTCATTCGCTAATTTTGCCGATTCATTTGAATAAAAGCTCTTTAGCAGTTTTAATGTAAGCATTCTTTAACAGTATGATTACAGAAGGAAATTAAAAATCTTAAAATCAGCATGCGGAAAAGAAACTATCAGCAAACGCAAAATGGGCTTAAACTTCTAAAAATAGCTTTTCACCTCTGATAAATTATGGGATGTAATCGAAGTGGAAGTCCAAAAGCTGTGGTAGGATGACTGAGGGGGTTACTTTATGCCATGCACTGCATGAAAGTAAGAATTATCACCACGAGATGCTGCTTTATATTTTTATTAATTTATTTCATTTTGATGTAGGAAATGGACATTGAGCATATCGATGTTTATATTCACTGTAATGGACTCAAACTAGGAATTAAATGCAAGTAACGACACTATCATCAATAGATATGAACGTCTTAGAAACTTTAGCACAGATGCTATACGATAAGCATATACCATATGCATATAAGCTATACCATATCCATTTAACTCTTAGATGTCAAAGGCTTTGAAACACTAAAAATCTATAGTCGTAAGAGGCTTCAATGGTACATGCCAAGAGCGTAGACACTAGAGAAAATCCTGTTAATCATGTTTTCTGATGAGTCTAATACAATTTCGTGACCCACGACGGCCAGATCCTTGTTCGAAGACACTATGGGAAACTGCATCTGGAAGAGTGCAATGCATTGGTCATAGTGCTCCTTATCCGAGAGCAACGGTTTAGGGAGCTATTTCATTTCATTCGCGCAATCGCCTGATATGAATAGCAGTAGCTGTGAACAATCCATGGTACATCATAAAGGTCTTAGAACCAGATGTCCGATCCCTCATACAGAATCTTTATGGAGCTGTTTTTCAAAGGGACAATGTGCGTTTGCATGTCTCTCGAATTGTCCAACATATTTTCTGCGACCAAAAAGTATTTCATCCTTGACTAAGTCGACTGATTTGTCCCCATCGATAACGTGTGGGATATGACTGCTAAAACTTTCATCTGTGTGTCATCATCCTCAGTGACAGCTGTCTAATTGCAAGGCATGTTAACCCTCCTGGTGATTGTTTCGACGAGGTATCTTGTCATTAGCAAAACTGACAACATCTTGATGGACGGTATATCACGTCATTAGGAGAAAACTTACCAGATCTTGATCTCGCCATCATCACAAAAGTCGGCAATATCTTGATGACGAGATTTCTTGCCATTATCAAAGTTTGTCAAATCTTGATTGACGAGATATCTCGTCGAAATCACTTAGAGGATTAAATCGGCGTAGAATGACATTTCACAAACAGTCATTGATAATCTTTATTGGTCAGTGTCCCACCTTCCGCAAGCAGTTGCAACTGTTAAAGGCGGACAGAAATTATGCATTTTAGCATGTTCCTTCTGACTCACAATTCTGTAGTTTAAATAGCTTATACATTGTATCACATGTCTCGCTCAAATTAATTTCATAACTGTAACTCAGAGTTTTTCTTGTTTTTTAGTTCAGTTTAAGTCTTTGTTGGTGTTACATTTCTATTTATTTATTTATTTATTTATTTATTTCAATTAACGTCACACTGGAGCAACACAACGGGCTATTGGTGACGGTCCGGGATCAATCCCAAAGGGAAAGATCCGAGGACAACACCACGTAATTTTGAACCACGGTCAGATGACGAGGCAACACCTGAGCTGGCACCCCACTCTGGTGTTACATTTCAATGCATAGCTATACAGGGTGTCTCAAAAAGGTTGTTCCGCGATTTATCTTTTTACCATTTGGAGATAAGTAGGCAATGTAAATTGCAAAACTGCACCAAATAAGGTAAGTAATTAAGATATGTGAATAAAATTATCACGCGATAACAATTTAAGCGGATACAGTTTTTAATTTGTATACCACCCCTATAGATAAAAATCCGAGATAGCAAAAATGTTCCTTACCTGTATCCCTATCGTTAGTAAGAAAACCATATTTCTGTAGGTTGAATAGTAACGGAGATACAAGAGTTTCTAGTTTAAGGGGGCCGTATGTAATCTAGAACGGTAACTGACCCATGGCCAAGAATGAAGAACTAAGTTCTGCATTGCTGCAGATGGAAAAATTTCCCTTTTATTTTTATTTAAACCATTTTTTCTACAATATTTTTATTAAAGCTGTCGTGGTCTCAAATGCCCCCATGTTGGAGTGGTGTAAAAGTCTGGAGAGTGGGGTGCCATCTCAGGTGAAGTTCTCGTCATCTGATCGTCGTTCAAAGTTGCGAGGCGTTGTCTCCTTCGGGATCGATCCTAGACCGTCACCAATAGCCCGTTGTGTTGCTCCAGTGCGATGTTAATTAATTACCATTTAGAATCATAGTAAAACTTGTGGAACTTTTGATTCCATTGTGGCTGGATGGGGAAATTTTCAATTGCATAAGATATTTAAAATAGCAATAATCTATCGGGAACATAAACAAAGCACAAATATTTGTTCTATTTATTTACAGAAATCGAAGTTCGAGTCTTCCCTCACAAAAGCGCATCGTCTTAGAAATTGGAATAGCTGAAACATCGCTTCCTTTTCCGTGAAAGCAAAAGAAGATGCCTATAAGGAAACACATTCCTTCTCTTTCCAAAGGTGCCTGAGTCACGTAATTTGACTTTCTCGAACAAGGAAAAAATATCTTAGGAGTATCAGAGCCTTTCCAGGATATGAAAATACAAGGACCGAAATTTGAAAAAAATAAAGAACTCGAGAAAGAATAAAAATGAAGGTTTAGGAAACCGCTCTGTTGTCGCCACCACATTATATATATGGAAATATATGCTTATTTTCCAATTTAATGGAACATGATTCTCAGCAGGGTTCGAAGGAAGAAGTGCCTAGTTCGAATATGTTGAAGGGAATTCTCTCGAGGAAGGAAATATGCGGTGTTTGTAAAGTGTCGACTGATTGATATATCTGCCACGAGATGGAAGCGAAAGGGTAAAGAAATACAGCGACATATTTTTATCACGCTTTTTTCGTGGGTAGGAGTTTTATTTCAAAATGATTCCTGCTGAATAAGGAGGTTATATATAAAAATTATATTAGGTGTGGTATTCTCGTTTGAAAGGTCATTTTTGGCATGATCTGCAGCTGGGATCTCATTCAAATATCGTATATAAACCATTTGTAAGAAACATTTCTATACGTGAACTCATCCACACCACAAAAATTAACTTCCAATACATTAATATACATAACTGTACAACTTATCTCCGCTTTCAAGCGAGAAGTACTTTCTTTGTTGTAGTCAAAGTTACACTGCCTTTCAAGCGTCTTGCTGAATTGGCGATTGATAGATGTGAAGTGAACACACGCAGCTCAAAAATAAACCAGATGGCATTTCTGAAATTGCATCAATTGGTGCACAATTCAATGAATGGTAGGTAGTTGAATTAACGTCTCACTGGAGCAACAAACGGGCTATTGTTAATGATCCCGGATCAATCTCGAAGGGAAAAATCCCTAGGACAACACCTCATAATTGAACCACGGTCAGATGAGGCGGTTGATACTTAAGCTAGAACCTCACTCTTCAAACTTCCACATCACACCTACGTGGGGGTATTTGGGGACAATACAGATATACGTGCACCAGCCCAAAATATTTTTATTTGGATCAAGTTGCGAATTCGCATCCCTCCGATTGCTAATCCGCTACTTTTCCAACCAAGCTACCAGTGCCCTCTTCGATGGACGGTCCATGATGAGTAGTTGAACTACCAATATGATGCCTATCACTTTCTACAACTGTCTGACTCTCTGAGCTGTAACAGGCTCTTCTTCTACACCTTTCACATTCGTTGCCACTCAACCTCATTACAGCTAACTCGACTGCTAAAGGCAACACAGGACGCTCAAACAATCTCAATTACCATTTCCCGATATTGCGTACGAAAGTACACCTGTGGTTTGAACACAGCTCTTACAGCAATCTTTAAACTAGTAGAATTTATCGACAGCCACTGCTAAAACCCAGTAAGGGAATACTGTGAGAACATAGTCACCGCCACAAAAATGAACTTACAATACGTTAGTATTTATAGTAGTATCTACCTGCATCACGAAGAATTTTTTGGTAGATAACGTTGTACCGCCTTTCACACGTCTTCTTAAATGTAAAAGGCATAGCATTTACCCTCCAGGTAGTTGTTACAATGCGGTATCTTTTCATTAGCAAAACTGGCCAGATATTGAAGGACGAGGTATCTCGACATTCGAAAAAACACTTGACCATTATCTTGATCTCATCATCATAAAAATCAGCAATATTTTGATGATGAGATATCTCGCCTTGACCAAAATTTGTCAGATATTGCTGGACGATATATCTCATCGAAACTACTTGGAGGGATAAGTATTATGCACAAATGACAAATACGGCAGTCTGGAGCTAATAAATTAAAAAAATTCTTTTTTATAGAACTTAATCTTTTGTTAAAATGGATGGTCATTTTCATAATTAGCAATATGAGTGCTGGCTAACCTTTTAAATTTTTAAGAATTTAGTTCTGGTGTGCATACATGCACAACTTTAAAGAACTGAACTGCAACGAAGAAATTCTTCATATTTCATAACGCTCTTTACATTGGTTCTAAATATTTATCGTTAAACGTAGAAAGAAAGTAGTTTTAGTTGAAAATTCAATCATGCCATTTACTTTACTTTCTACTCTTCAATTTCTTTGTATACCCGATCGTCTAGGTCGATTTAAAAGTATATATAATCTAAAAAAGCATGCGCAGTTTTTGCGGTTTCAAAAAGCAAAATAACTTCATTCTTTAGAGTAAGAATTTTCCCTTCCTTGCCCTTTCAGGTTTTGAAAAAGAAAATAGTATATTCACATCGCTCCTTCCTCTTATAGGTGCATATGTTTGCTGTGATAAAAATAGTTCTGAATATAACTTTTTTGTGCCTTAAATATCTCAGGATTTTGATACAGGAATATTTTTCTTGCATTTCTTAGCAAAACAGCTTTTTTTTTCAAATTTAATTTCTCTTAAAATATGTAGGAACCTCGGTAGCCCAGTTGGAAGAGAAACCAATTGGTAACCGGTGGGCTGTGAGTTCGAAACTCAGTCTAAACAAAGAATTAAGCGCACACGCGGCTGGTTTACGTTAAATCTGTCGTCTCCTCAAATGTCCTTGCGTTGGCGTACTGAGGAAGTTTGGAGAGTGGAATGCCAGCCCAGGTGTTGAACTCGTCATCTATAAGCTAGCATCCCACTTTCCAAACTTCCACACCACGCCCAAGTGAGGGCAGTGTTTAACTCGTCATCTGACCATGGCTCGAAATGACGAGGTGTCCTCGAATCTGTCTGGGATTAATCCCTTCTGGATTAATCCCAGACAGTATTAATTCAGAAGGGATTAATCCCATACAGTCCGAGGACAACACCTCAGACCCAACTCCCAGACCCTAGTCAACAGCCCATTGTATTGCTCCAGGGCGCGTAGTTAATTAACTACCTACCTTATATGGAAATAACTCCTATGATTCTTTCAAATTATAAGATCATGTTTAACAATATCCACATATACATACATCATGTATACTTCTGTTTATGTCATGTCTTAAAACCAGGATCTAAGAAAGAAAGACTTTGGATCTCATATGTATTATCTAATTTATTCAAAATATTTGTTAGTGACTCCAGCGAGAAGAGTCGACATTGGGTGAGTCGATTTTTGAAAAGGTGCAACATCTTGTTGAAAAAAAGGCAGGCATACACAAAAGCATAAATGACGATTGCCATGGCTTATGTTCCCCTCGGCAACGCGTCATCACTGCTGTCGATTTCGGCACCAATGGATAAACTTAGAACCATAACTCGTACTAAAGAAGCCAATTGTAGAAGCGATGTGTTTACGATACTCCCAGTCCATCAAAATGTTTTTATTTACAAACATAAACATGATAAAAAGGTTTTCAAATATTTCTATCATCCGCATAAAACCAGTTTCAAGTTATCTATTTACCTGCAGGTCCGATTCCTCCATGTGTGTATTTCTCTCTTCTGTGTTGGTAAAACTTTCCATGTGTGTGTATATCCATTACTTGATGTCATCTATCTTGTGTTTGGCGCAGCCAAATATGGACCTTACGCCATGAAACCCAATCCAATCCAACCAACCAATCAAGTTTCTTATTCAATATATAGGTGAATAAATGTAATATTATTGAAATTATCATTTCTATACTGTTTTTATCAATGTCACTGTTGCGTTTTCATGCCTGAAAGGAAACAGTATAATTTAATAGATATTTTACATACAATTTGCTATTTTTCTCACATTTTGGTTTTTAATATAAAAACTACATTTTTTGGCATGTTGTGCAATGCTTCAGGTCTATCTCCCATCAGGTCCATATAAACACTCCAACAGATATTATTGCTAATATCTTACGCACAAGTTCAAATAAATTAGGTGACGTAATCAGACATTTAAACTGATATATTACCGATCATAAATTCAAAGCTCTTACAGAACAAATATTGATAAATTGTTTGTACGAGATGTTTTAGAGTAAATATCATTCATAACACGAAAGCAATTTTTCAGAAGACCAATTTAAAGATTTGATGTGCTCTAACTTGCTTATAACTTACAAAGTTGGAGCATTAAATACTTGTCTATATCCCATGAGCTGCAGAAACTCTGATTTGTGCAAACAGGAAAGGAATAAAAACAATTTTATCTAACCAGTACTTCAAAAATGAAGATATTTCTGATTTAAGAATTTATCGCAGCGAACTATACTTATGTACATGTACAATAATAAACTTCTACAAGTTAACCCAAAATATTTTAAATATGTCATTATCTTATTACGCCATTTAAATTATCTATTTCATCAGTATCTAATTTACAACCTATAAGATTTTCTATGTAATTATCACAATAATCTGAAAGAAGTGTATTTCAAATATATTTTAATCCTCCTGGTGGTTGTCTCCACTAGGTATCTCGTCATTCGTAAAAACTGACCAGATCTTGATGTAAAAAATGTCATTCTCGTCATTAGAAGAAAACTGACCGATCATGATTTCGTCATCATAAAAAATCGGAAATATCGTGACGACGAGATTACTCGTCATTAGGAAAATTGGTCTGATCTTGATGGATGAGATATCTCGTTAAAACCACATGTGGCCAAAACTAAACAGAAAATTAAGTCTTATAAAACGACAGTTATTGCTTACATCGTATGCATAAATTCAAACGAATAAGATAAACCAATCAGAAATTTAACCTGATATATTACCAAACACATAAATTCAAAGCTCTAACAGAAGTAATATTGATACATTGCAGGTACAAGCAGTTCGTGACAATAAATCATATGTGCAAATTTACATATAGAATACAATATCGCAGATGCGTTGGTTCGCTTTTCAAACCCCATGTAGCATTAAGCATCTCTTCGCTGAAAGCCAGGAGCTTAACGTAAATTACGTTTACTTATTCCCATTCCTTCAGTCCCTGAATCCAGATGCATCGGTGATTTAAGCCTGGGTCACTGTAAACGTGCGTTAACGGGCGATGTCATCTCAGCATTTCCGGAGACCTGGATTTACATAACATGACAAATGCGGACTCGGAGACTCTAGTCCGTTTACTCCGAGACCAGGTTAACCAAGATGGTAAACCCCAAGATGATAGAACAAGATGGACGCATGAAATAGCAACATTCAATTCAATTAATAAATTCTCGCCAGACACGCTCGTTTACAAAGTTGTGTGTATGGAGTGCCGGGATTATTAGTGTCGTTTAATTCCAGTGATATACGAGTCCTTTTAGGAGCCGTTAACGAGGAAAAATTTCTACTAAATTCTATGTAGTCAAAAACGACAGATAAAATTGATGGAATTTGTTTTAATTTTATATGGAAACTCATGATTATATTAAATAAACAATTAATTGTTTAAATATTGACTTAATTTGTTAATGCATATCGCTATTTTTTTATCTTCTGCTCACGCTGTCTAAGTGATCAGTAAAAATAACCAATGATTTAACCATATTGTTAAAAAAGTAACACATAACTATAAATAAATCCTTCTGAATCGCATGGTCGTCGTTACTCAATGGGTTTGCTCACTGTGCCGCCAGCCTTAGTCTGTAGGTGGGTTCGGTTCGGTTTTTGTAACTACCCAGGGTGTATCTCTCTTTTATGTGTCAGAAAAACTTTCCTTGTGTTTTTATGTCCATTTACTCGACTAAAAAGCTCTATTAGTGCGATCTGGCCCTTGTGCCATAAAAAAAGAATCTAACTATCTAAATTGTATGTAACCTCATTCATACTAAAAAGATATTTCTTTCTTATTCTATAAACACAAATCAATGCAATATTATATAATGTGTAATAAATTATTTAATTTTCGATTATCATTTACAATTTACAAACTTTTACTTCCCATAGTTTTCAATCACGGCTAATCTCAGTTACAATGTCCTTAATGTTTTCCCTAAATATTGAAATTAGGTACAATCGGCTTATTGATTGAATATGCACTAAATGCGAATCTGTGAGTATAAATGACCCATGTTTTCACTTTCGATAACTTAATAAAATATACTATCATAAAGTTTACATTAGTATCTAGCATCTGCAACATTAATTAATTTTAGCTCTCGAAACCTTTAAGTATGACATTTATATTTTGCTATACTTACAAAAATTAAATATCTAAATAATTCGATTGAAAATTTTCCGTTCAAAGTTCGTAACTTCGATGAGATGGTAGAATATTCAGAAGTACAGAATTCCCGATAGAAAGAAACACGCACTTTTCTATTTCATGGTGAAGCACCAGTACATCCCTTATCAGACCAGAAAGTTGCTGACACTGTCATCAATGACCTCCTTTCCACACCTCTCTGTGCATTAAAAAAGAAGTATCTTAGTGTAATGGGTAAAAACAAGACCAGGCGACGAAAACATTCTCAACCAAATAGCTGAAAAAAAGCGTTTAATAGGGCATGCACGGACAAAGATCCGGAGAGAAAGTAATAATCTAAGCAAACTAAAGGTACGTTATAACCCTAATGACTCTGCGGTGCTGGAGATACTCCTCTTAAAGCCAGGCACAGATTTAGGAATGCGCCATGTTTGGTGACATCCCTACTTTTACTTCAATCCCACTTCATCTGAAGAAAATAGATTGTTGTGTCTTTTATTTTTTATACAGATATCCTTCCTTTAATATATCCAAGGTCATACCTTTCAGTTTGTCATTTGCAGGTTTCTCAATTTGTCGAACACGATAGATTATATTATTTTGAATTTTTAGAAGGGATAATCTGTATATTGTGAAAAAAGTATAATTTCAGACAGTCAGATTTGAAAATCAAAACTATAAGCCAGTGATTTGTAATTTTTTTTATCTCGTGTTACGTAAAGTAATTGTTCAACTTTTGAAGCCCACCAACAAATATATTATATTTTTAAAGCAAAAAAGTAAAACAAGTAATAAATATAATTATTTTGTAAACCAATCAAAATTATATCTGGTTAGATCACTAAAAACATGTTTTAAAGATCTGACAAAAATATGTATAATTTCGATTGATTTACGAAAGTAGTAATATTTATAATCTACCTGTTTTGTTCTAGAATCTTTAAAAAATGTATTTAAAACAATTTATTTATGATACTTTGGTAATAAAAAAAGTTACTCGAAGTTATTAATTTAGGTATTATTTGTGAATATAGTTGCCAAAAGTTCAAAACTAAAACATTCAAATTAAATAAATCACACAATTTGAATCGTTATATCATCCGTAAAGCGCACCATTGCCATTCTTGTGGCACACCACAATACAACGGCACACCAATTAAAAATCATTGCTGTATGCCAAAAATTAATTTTTACTATACTCGAAGCGCATTTGAACGAATTTCGATTTTGCGAACTAACACGATTGTACAAACTCTCGACAAATCACATCAAAATACCATAGAGCAAATTTCAATTCTCCTTTACAAACCCTTTCTTCTCATGACCTTATTACATTAACAAAGCACTAAATACGTTGAAATATTTTTTGAAAACAATCTCCATCTATCCATGCTTTATGGACATTCAAATCTTTTACACCTTAGGATAGCAGCTTAGGATTCACTTTCAAATGCTTGGATCAAGTTACCTTTAAAATGCCAAGTCTAAACAAATGGATTGAGATTCTCTTTTCTAAAGAGAAAACTTATTAGGGTACACGTTGGTAAATTTTGGGTTTTATGACGCAAGAGGCATCTTTGGCCAAGGCACACCAAACATAACAAATTGTAAAAAGAAATAAAAGAGGGCTGGAGAGGAGAAAGTAGAGAGAGATCGCTTGGGCATTCTGGAGTAGCGACCCTCCTGTTTACCAGACGCAGGAAAACCCCATGGAAAAATAGATCGCTAGGGTACTTCGGGTTCCTGAAGCACTTATAAACCTAAATAAAATGTGTCCTTTAGGGTAGTGGGACAGATAAACAAGGGCGATATAGTCAAATGCGTTATATATATATATATATATATATATATATATATATATATATACATATATATATATATACATATATATATATATATATATATATATACATAATATATATAATATATACATAATATATATAATATATATATATTATATATGTATATATATATATCGACTTATTTTCAATTTTCCTTTGCCATCAAATGAATAAAACTATTTGAATCATAATTGAAAACGAATAAGTACATTTCCTATATTTAATCTGGAGGATTCGGACCAAATATGTCTGTCGAACTGCACCAGCGAGATATTCTTCGAAAGTCATATTGACTGGGAGGTGGTGGTAATGATATGTTGATGACCTGATTTTTGCGTCTTTTTTCAACGTGTGAGAGACATTTTCTCTTGAATTCGTATTTGAGGGAGACGAAAGACAGACATTCATATCCATAATATCTCTTCCCGCATTCTTAGATGCATAACGTCTCCTATGCGACTCTTATAAGTATGATAGACTTTTAAGGTTAGATACAAGAGTTGTTTGATATTTTACAGCTGCAAACGAGGAAGATAATGTCAAAATAGAATCACATATGCCATCTAATTCCATTCTATATTTTTCTGTGTTACATTACTTATTTAAAACTTTTATTTACGTCTATGGAAAATTTATTCCTCCAGGTGGATGTCACGACGAGGTATCTCGTCATTACATGAAAACTGACCAGATATCGTGATCTCGCCATTATAAAAAATTAACAATACCTTGATGATGAGGTATCTAGTCAGATTTAAAAATTATCTAAGAAAGTCTTGACCACATGCCAACTCTTGCACACGTGGGCAGTTGTAATGGAAATCACATGGTTATTTTAAACTTGTGATTTTAATTCCCCTAATTCCAATTACTAAAAAGATGTCTAAAATCAAACATTTCAGCATTATGTACATCCTATTTGCTTATATTTATATCCACTACTTTGTCTGCGAAACTGTCGAAATGTGACAAAACAATTTACTTTTCAGACGCACACCAGAAATCGAATCGTTCCACACTTTCTTAGACTAAATGCACAAAAGCGAAATGTCTGAATAATCTGGTAAATTTTACTAGCCCTTCTTTGTAAAGCACTTTTAACCATGAAAATCCAGGGGTGTGTTTTGACTCCCTTATGATCAAGGCACTCCAGTCCACCTAAATAAGCTCCGAAAGAATATTGATGAAATTTACCATGTTTCCTCTATTTTTAAAATAGCATGTTTTCTTAAAAATTATATTAGAAATACTGTTAAGATTGCAACAATTCTAGAATAATTGAGAGAAAAAAAATTGGAATGGAGAGTTTGCAAACAAGGATTTCGTGGAATACGTTTGACAAGGTGTCCTTCCAAGGTTTAGCTGTTCAGTTTCCTGAGAACGCTACTTCTAGAAGACAAAATGAGCCTTACCCTATCTTCGTGCGCATACGTGTGTATCTCATTCTTCAGAAAATGATACTCCAAGGGGACACGAAACAATTAATGGCTTCTTTGCTGCAGGACAGCACCGGGCATTACAGCCCATTTTTATGTTTCCTCTGGTACCCTGTCTTCAGAGAGCCATTTAATAGCTGGATGAAGCGTGCTAGGCATATTCTCCAGCGTATATTAGCTTAATATATTTCGCTCTTCAAATCAATGAATCTTTGACGGTTAGTTCATAAAAGCACACGTTCCTCGAGCTTAAGAAATACAGGCATACTTTACGTAAAATATTTTCGAAAAATAATGAAGTTTTGAGACTTTCTCGTTATTCATGAATCAATGTGAGTCAATTTATTTCCTTATCAAAATTTCAACGAAGGAAACAGTTTATTCGTATAAGAGTCATTGAAAGTCATGAATCATAAAAGGTCATTTAAAATATATAAATATAAATAATGCAATCGATAGAATTCAAGAGTCCTATATATTTAAATTTTGGTCTTCATAAGATTAAAGTGGCATATTAAAATGAGTAAAAATTATATTATTTTGCTACCTGACCTTTTACAAAGAGCAATTAAAATGTATTTATCTTTAAATTAATATTCATGTTTCAGCGAACTGTCATCAAATATTTAAATGCTTTGAAATATTCATTAGTGCATAATTTGCTTTAATTTTGACAAATAATTATTCAGGATTTATTTGTTTAGCATTTAATCATTTTGCATATGTACCAGTGGACACGATTTATTTCTGGTTGTAAAATATGGTTTAGTTTTCAAATATGTTTTTACGCAATATAATTTTAATTAATAATAATTGGCTACATGTAATATTTTCAATGTTTGTGTCATTTCGAACTTAAACGGATGTATTTCAAGAGCATCCGCGTACTAAACTACTCGACAAAGACATTCTACAACATGAGAATTCGCATTTTTATATTAACCCTCCTGGTGGTTGCATGTACGATGTATCCCAGCTTTAACAAAACTCACCAGATCTTGATGGACGCGATATATCGTTATTAGAAGAAAACTGACCAGATCTTGATCCTGCCATCGTCAAACAATCGGTAATACCTTGATGACGAGATATCTCGTCCCTACCGAAATTGTTCAGATCTTGACGGATGAGATATATCGTCGAAACCACTTGGAGGGTTAAAGGGTTACATTATCAAGAAATTATTGTATTCCAAAATAATCCATAAATGCCAGATTAGAAAAATTCAATTATTTTAAATAAATTTCAAATTTCTTAAAATCATTTGAAAAGTAAAAAGTGAATTTTTTCTATTGTTCTCACCCCGGGAAATTTAACCTACTTTAGAGTGTGTTTGCTGGCCCAAATGAGATTAGATGCAACGAAATAATTTCATATTTTTGAAATAATTTGAATTCTTGAAAGAAAATTCTTATCTCAAGAATTTTATATTCTTAGAATTATAACTGCATCAGTAATGCAATTAATGATTAAATTTAAAATTTCTGATTAAGCAAACTTTTACCTTTTTTATAGAAGTTAAAATTTTATCACTAAATTTATAACTTTTGAATGCAAGTATTACATCTACCCCTGGTATAGCGTTTGCCTTCCACCATGTAAGTCCCGGGTTAGAATCTTGGTTTAAAGCTCATGGATGTTGGTGATAACCTGTTAGGTTGGGTTTCACGGCCAAAGGGGCTAATTTGACCAAGCTGCGCCACATAACATCAAGTAAATGGGCATGAAACAAAGAAAGTTTTGCTGACACAGAAGATAGAAATGCACCCAGAGAGGAATTGAAACTGCCCCGTATACAACTCGCATGTTGCTAGGGTACTGGACAAACCCACAAGAGGATTACTAACTGGGTGCCCTCTCTCAAATAACAGTTGGTTCGCCTCTTGTAGTGTTGAAAGCCAAAAAGGTCAATGGTCGTGTGTTAGAATTAAAAAAACATTACATCTTCAAATGTTGAAACTACGAATTTAATATGAGACTATGAAAGATAAATATTAGATTATCATCAACGCAATTGCAAGGTTGTTAGATCAACTGGCCAGCAGTTTTTTTGCGATTGCAAGGCTTATTTCGTCGTCAAACCTAACTGATACATATTTTATATCTTCCAAAAGTATATTTCCTTGGATGGAAAATTGAAGATACACGTAACTCAATAACGAATAAATGCACTTTACTTTCGCCCATTCTTATATCCGTCTTCGGTTTTCAACGTTCGTCTTACGTTTTCATATATCTCTCTTACCTTATTGTTAACTTATGATTGGAAAGAAGTATGATGATATTGTACGCAATTTTGTGTAAAAAGTTTTTGTTTCATATTATTTATGAGTTATATCATATTTTGGTATCTGGGTAAGGTTTTAAAATTTTATTTACAATAAAATCTATTGGAGAGAGAAATATAGAGTTAAATAAGTGGGTTTAGTTTGGTTTGCTGCTTCACGGTTCTTTATTGCTTTCTGATATTTTAATAAATGTGACTCGTTTGGTTTATCACTCAACGGTCCTTTTTTGCCCTATGGAGGTATAATTAGGCTGATACCTATGGATTAAAGGGTATTCCAAACAACTACGAACATCCATGTCAAGATCAGGTTTCGAACTGTGAACCTGATGAACAGAGGACCAAAATGAGAGTGAATGGCAGCGCATAAAACAATAATTCGTGCAGATATTTAGAATACAGTTTGGAATCTAAAGTTTATGAAATTAATAGTTCCTTTCATCTAATTAAAAGTATGCTACGAAACAAAATTGATATTTTCTGTGTGTTTTAATGATAGTGTTAGCTGGATGATGGCTGTTAGTCTTTTTGAATTAATTCATTGGCGTCTTTTTTCTGGTAGATAGATGGATTTGACACCAAAACAAATAATTTTAACTTGTGTAGAAATAAAATGGTTTCCTCACAAAATCCGAGGAACTTTCGGCTTGTATTTATTATTATCGAAAGTAAAATCACACTAAAATAAAAGAATATGTCGTATTTATTCTACCCCTGAAATCAAACTGAATTTCAAATCTCAGAACATACACAATCGATTTATTCAGTGGCAAGAAGCGGCTTTTATGTGGTTAAATAGACCTTTAAGTATATATATATGAATACTTTTGTGACCGTCTATCTCGTGAGATTGACGGTTTTATGACTGGCGTCCCTCTTAAGAAACTGTGACAAACATCACCAGCTTCTTCTGAGTCTTTTGATGCTTCTCTTCTTGACGTGGTGTCAATCATATGAAAGGATTGTCATATTTGACGAGTAATCACCATGAAACGCAATTTCTTACTACGTGAAAAAGAAATATAGCAAAGGAAAATGTATGGTGAATACGCGAATAACAATACAAACAAATTATTGAAGAATAACAGGTATTTTGCTTTATCTGCATGCGTATAAAGCTTACAACAGTGAATTCGATTGTGCCAATTGAAGGATTGTTCTGTAAATCTAAATATTGAAGCTAGTGTTTCTATTGGCTAAAAGTAGGGATGGGGAAAAAGAGAACAACCTGTTCTTCAAAAACAACGGGAACAGTTTGTTCCCATTTTTCACGAAACCCCGTTCTCCGTTCTTTTCGTAAAAAGAACGGAGTATTTTCGTATTTTTCATGTTTTAAACATGCTTAGATGGATTATATAATAATTAATCTGTTTTCTGATAAATTAATTTTACATTCCAAGTGGTAATCCCGCTATGTGTTTTTTTAAATATTTATAATCTTTTAAAGGGCAACTCCCTATTGCATAACATGATTCAAAATTACGTGATATTTTCCCCGGATCTTTCTCTTCGAGATGGATCACGGACCTTTGTTGATTTAAATGACCATTTTTTTTGACTTAAAAATATTAAAATCTGAAAAAAATTATTACTTTCGTTTGCGAATTTGTTGTCTTAAGCACCTCATATCTGTTTGGGAAACTGTACTTAAGATGATTCATATGTGGGACATAATTAGTTGCCACTGGGACCCAGGGAGAATTTAAACGTTTCGATTTGCAAGAACTTATTCAAATTTACGGATATATTCTGATTTTATTTTCTTAATTACTGATAGTTAGGTGCAGCTTGGACAGCTTGGCCCTTGCGCAATAAAAAATTAATCAATGGATTAACAATACGAAGACTCCAAATTATTTTAGCTTTCGTTTTCTTTCTGTCAAAACTAGAGTTGGTTGGTTGATTTTGGGGTTTTATGGCGCAAGGGCCATATTTGGCAATGCTGAGCCACATACAATACAATATCAAGTAATTGCACAAGACATACAATATCAAGTAATTGACACGCACAGTGAAAGGCTCTACTGACACAGAAGAGAGAAAAACACCCAGGGAGGAATCAAAATTAGAGAAAAACTCATCAATAAAAAATCTAGCAAAAGAGTCATTTGTATTTTGTTTATATATGCATGCCTACAAAGTACTTTCAAAGATGATATGCCAACCAAATTCGGTCCCTTTCTGTCTATCACGAAAAACAGGAACAGGGCTTGCACATTTCGAGTAGAAACATTTGAGAACAGTGGTGAACAGAAGAACAGGTTGAAGAACATTTCTTTTAAAAAGAACGGAACAGAAAAAAATGTTATCCGAAAAGAACAGTATTTCCCATCCCGAGTTAAAAGTAGTTTCAGTATCGTAATGATTTTTAAATTGACATTTATATTTATTATTGTTTAATTTTTAAAATTTTGTTTTTACAAAAAATATATAAATATTTCAATGCACTTTACGCAAACCCCACAAAACCTTTAGTATCCAACAAAACCTGTTCTCGATACCTAAGAGTGTCTTTCCACGTTTTAATTAAAATTGTCTTAGGTAGATAGTTGAATTTAAGCCACAATAGAGCAAACACAACGGACTATTTGCTATGGTCCGGGATCAATCTCGAAGTGAAAGATCAGATGACATCTCGAAATTTTAACCATGGTCAGATGACAAGATCAACACTCGAGTTGGTACCCCTATTCTAACTATCACACCAGCCAAGCCAATGTGAGGACATTTGAGGTCACGATAGATTCAATGTGCACCACCCCAAGGTCCTTCTTTGGATCGACTTTTGAACTCGCAACCTTCCAGTTGCTAATCAGCGACACTACCAATTGGGCTACCGCGTCCACCGTATGGGCCTGTGATGAGCATGCTCCTAGAGGATTCCAAAAGGTGGAAGCACCTACCTCCACCCCGTAACATCGAGCGGCACTCCGCAGCATTGACTAACGGCACTCTAGCCCAAAAGTCAGACTACAGTCTGTTGAGGGGAAGGGTCACCACTCTCCTAAAAACATGATCGTGAATTTACCTTTGGCCCTCTCAACAATTTAGCGAACAAAGACACTAAAACCTCACTCTGTGTGGCAGCTGAACTTGGCTCTAAAAAGATGAATGAAGCTTATCACCTTGAATTGTAAATATGCAAGTGGGTAATGACTTATATATGCAACTAACTACTGGAATAGCAATGATGCTCGTAACTGTGAAGTAAACGGTTAAACTGTTAGATTTTTAGGTAGTAATTACCAATAAGTACACACCACCCAACGCGTGTACATTCTCCTATCACGAAGAGGTATTTTACCCTCCAAGTGGTTTCGACGATATACCTCATCATCAATATATTTCGCATTTTTTATGATGACTTAATCAAGATCTGGTCAGGTTTTATAGTAACGAGAGGCGACGAGATTTTGATGGATGAGATATCTCCTCCATCAAGGATCTGTTTAGTTTCTCTAATGACGAGAAACCTCGTCAAGACAACTACCAGGGGGGTGAAGTCCCGTTGGTACTGTCTAATTAACCTTCTCGTGTAGCAAACTAAATGTCCTTAGAGGGACAAACCAAAACAAACCTCATACAGAAGATAAAATTCATACATGATTATCAAAATATTGCATTTCCATTAAAGCATAAAAATTAAAGCACAGAACAACGTTTGCCACATATTTCAATATTTGTATGTGGCATGATCTTTGTGCATTAGAGTAATTAAATGAAATATCCAGAGTAAAAGAAAACTGTAAGGGATATCCAAGTACTAATTCGAATTGTACCTCAAACCTTAAAATGAAAGCTACAAACCTTGATACAGAAATGAGACAATCCAATATGACCTTTTCGCTTAATGTATGATACTTAATAAAGGTAGTAACGGGAAAAAAAACGAACCACCCCTTTATTTCGAGTACTATTCAAAGAACAAATTCAAAAATATCATTGAAAAGGAAACAACGTCCTCTACCAATTCAAATGCAAAACAATTACATAAGGGGACGTCTTAATACCAAATTTTGCACAAACAACAAATTTCTAGTGGAAACACCATGTTTTGATGCCTTAAGCAGATTGTGCATCGTTAAATTAGTCTAAATATGAAATGTCATGACTTTCTTTATATCTGGAGATATTCAATGTTAAAGTTGTTGCCAATTTCAGGGATCATCTCCACATTGGAAATCGCTATTCGTAGATTAAGATTAATTGTAGTTAAAACTACCCGAATTTCAAATTTAAACACTATTTTAAACGCATTTGGCAGCGCGTGCAAGCAATCCGGAATTATGTTATTATATTATTATGCTGATTAAGAAATTGATTTAACATTAGGAACTCCAATCTTTGTGTACTCATAACTTTGAAACGGTAAGACTAATGACATACAATTTGTTATCTGAATTTCAATTTTGATACAGATTCGAAATTGAGTGTCGAAATAGGGGATTTTCCATTGGAAATTATTAAGTTGGTGCTCAATTTAATATGCAGCGGACCCTTATGCAAATTATATGCACTTGAATTTATAGACGTTAGTTCGTGTCAAACGCCATCTTTGAATTTTCTCTACTGTTAAAATTGCTTGATATAGGAGGGCTAGTTCGTTTTTTTCCGCGACTGTATCTATCGTTCTATTCGAATCCGTGTTATTGGCATTATTGGCATTACGTCGGTTGCATAGATAATTCGTCACACACTTGTATATTTACATTTCAGGGTTATAAACTTCATTTATCCGTTTAGAGCAGAATTTAGTTGTCATACAGAATGGGACTTACTGTCTTAGTTCGTTAAATTATTATGAGGGTTGTTAGTTGCATTTATGTACACAAAAAGTTACCGATAATATTTTTTAACTAATTGGAATTAATCGTAAAATGCATCATAGGGTCTGTAGTCAATTCCGTAGTATAAATTTAGCCTTTCGATCAATACACATTACACGATTGATGACAGAATGGTTTCATGAACATCAAAGTGAGATTGAACCCCTGTGCCATGGCTAGCGCATTACCCGGTTTATACATTATTCAACCGTCTTGTGACATTTTAAGGGAATGAATCAGAATCGTGAATTCAACCGGTCAGTACAAACTTTACAAACTTCCTTCGCTATTGTACAGACTACAGATGTCGTCTCAAGACGAATCGATGTGGCAACTCATAAAAGGCTTTCGACACGGCGATAAGAGAAGTTTCTTAGCATATTCTACATATGCAATACGAGACAAGATCCGTAATGACATATAACTATTGAAGTATAAAATTTCATGAATTTATACATGTTAGTTGTTTACTATGAATGGGATCGTCAAACGCGAATTTAGTGAGATTGAACATCTATGTCATGTCTTGCTTATTCACCCGATGGTTACATTAATGTGTGCTGTGGTATTTTTAAGGGTGCGTCAGAATTGTATATAGAACCAATAAATGTTTTACATAAGATACTGCAACATTTGTTGGCCAGTACACAGATGTCATCTCAAGATGAATCGATGCTTTATTTACCCTCTTAATGGTTCATCTTTGAGTTGAAAAGTGTCCTGTAGTGGTCAGTCTTCGATTCAAAACCTGTTGGAAATTGTCACCAGTTCTGGGCAAGGGACAATTTGTTTTTTCTACTTGGATCTTCACTCCCTTTGTAGAAAACAGGGTAGTTTTGTATCCACGAGATAACTCATCATCATTGCAAATGACCAGATCTTGATGGGCGAGATATCTTGTCCAAACCATTTGGAGCTAACCACGAAGAGGCACTATACATGGTGATAAGGGAAGTTTCTGAGTATATTCGGTATATTTAATACGAAACTAGATCCCTAATGAAATATAACGATTGGACTATAGAATTTCTTGAATTTTTATGCGTGTTTGTTGTTTACTATGAATTGAATCGTCAGATGCAAATTTATTCGTTTCTTTCAAAACAACGGCGGCATTTGTGCTTTCGGTGACACTATTTGCATGGAGGCAATTCCAAAAACGCATACACACTAAAAAATCGATAGACACTCAGGAATGATACCAAACACGCAGTTTTGAATTTCAAATTCATGTTTTAAGAGTCAGAACTTTAGCCTCAGAAATGAACTGAATTTTTGAGTGTTTTCAACAACCTTCCTAACCACCTAAAACACGAAGAAAAGTGTCGCAAAGTTTTGCCCGGAGCTTTCGACATTGATGAGAATCAACATCAACCAAGTTTAGGACGTTCTAATACAGGACACGTGTGGTGAAATAAAATTATATCTTGTAGGCATTGTATTTGTTTCATAATTGTCATCACGTATATTTCATGACAGGAGGAACAAAAAGTACATGATCGATTGAAGTTCAAGGCAATATTTTTTCGACAAGAAATACATGGTTTGTCATCATAGCATAAAGAAAAAGAAAAGTAAAGGATAGGTTACAGCAGCCATCGAATAGATTTTGATCCCAGAGAAAATACAAAAGCGTGCTACAGATAGAAATGGAAAATGTTTTAGGTTTTATATGGAATATTTTTTACTCAAAATTTAAAAATATATCGGGTATTTTTAAATTTTAATCATATCAAGAGTTTCTTTTTTGGATTCCAGTGAAATCGCGTGCTTCATTTTTAATAGGTGTTTATTTCGTATCAAAGATAAATAAGGGATGTTTATTATTCCTATTTGTATCAACATCAATTATAATTTTTAACAATACAGTTTACAAAAATAGATGGATTTTCTTTACTTATGCTCGTATGAGAGAGCTTTTCAGTGCAAGCAAACAAACCAAAGGGAAAGTTAAGATTTTACTTCAGCTAGCCAAATGCTGACTCATGATACGTATGAATGTTGTTTATCACCACTGTGTTATTGTTAATTGTTGTTTATCGTCATTTTGGTGACGATTGGTGTTTAATTTAATTAGTGTTGACCAATCAACTGTCATAAATCATTTCGGAATTCATTCGTTGGAATTCTGATTGGCAAAGTTCTGAAATCGTATTGGAAAAGCAAGCCAACTGGTGTTAAGTTCGCAATATGTCTAAGAAACACGTGTCAATGCAGAAACACATCACCAACTACATTTATTTCACAGAAAATGGCTCTCTTACTGCAGCAATACTAAGATTTATTTAATATTAATATTTTATTCAATCTTTCTCTTCGAATCGAAATATCAAATTGCTTCTTTTGTGTACTTAATTTTGGTATGAAAGTAATTGTTTCGAAAGGTGAAGAATTGAAATCTTAAGAGAATAAAACTTAAACGTTTCACAATGTACTCTTTACAATATTTTTCGAAACATAAATATAAATCAAGGTTCACTGCTAAAGATTTTAATTTACTGTTTATGTTTTGTTATAGGATTGATATCGGATAGTAAAAAGTTTAGAGATTTTCATGGGGTACGTGAAATATATGTACTACAAACAAAAACTAAATTATTTTGAATGATTCGCAAACCCATCCGTTGAAATTCATACTTGGACCGTTATTTCTAACCTTTTCAAGAAAAGTTGTTAACATTTTGTTTCTTCTGTTAGCTAACGGGTCGATATAATGAAATTTGAACAAATTGGGCTAATCAAATTTAGAAACGTAACAAATTTTAAACATATTTTAATCAAATTTCAAATTACCAAGAAAAATATCTTGAAGATTTTCAATATTTCTGGTGTCTTTTGTAAAATTTACTTTTTCGAACGGTGTCACGTTCTTGAGGATGTAAGATATAGCGGTTGATCACAAGGAAGAATTAATTACACTGAATACATTACAATTTTAATAATACAACGATCCCTTGAAATTACTTATTGCTATTCAAATGCTGACTATATTTTGTGGAGTAAGGTAATTAATGAGTGCGGCATTGAAATATGCCTAATATATGCTTCGATTGTTCATGAATATATATAACTCAAAATATTCACAGAACAGTTAATTTATTAATAAATCTCGCAACTCAAATATGCATGTCCCTTTTCGGTAATAATCTCAGTAACTCAGCAATACAGAACTTTATAATTCAATTAAACTCATCAGTACAAAAGTATATATCAATTAATAATGATAAGTAGAAATAAAAAATATATTTCTAGCGTTTAGAGATATAGAAAATTACATACCAATTACTAAATTATACTATAGCTTGCGCGTCTTCGCTAAGCTTCTGTATAAATATTGTACATCTTGAGCCTTCTATTTTATCATAAATGTCATCGCTTGCATTAGCGTTTCCTCACATATATATAATAATTTAATATTTAGTTATTGCGATTAAATTGTGATTTTAATTATTATATCAATTTATAATGAAGATATTTTATAATTTTGTTAACCGTGATAGAGAGAGAATAAAAGTGATACACGTCGTCGCAACTCTTGCTTTTTTATATTCAAGGATGGTATTCAAACTTATAAAATAGTAAGTTATGAAATAGTTTATGACATTGTGTAAACTAAAGTTTTTCATTTTTAACCCTCCAAGTGGTTTTGACGAGATATTTAGTCATCAACATATTGCCAATTTTTGATGATGACGAGATGAAGATATGGTAAATTTTCTTCTAATCGAGGGATACCTTGTCGCAAAACTTCTTCACAAACCTCGTCACCAGGAGGGTTAAAGGGCCTATTATTTCATTCGCCTATACAGGATAACTAGCAGCGTTTCATTGCAATCTTGGAAAAAGTCATGACAATGCATTCGGGTAAAGGTACTTATGCCCCAAGCGCCCCTATTAGGATATTTTTCTTCACCCATCCTAATTATGACCTCGGGAAGTGAACCCTTTATCCACATATAAGTACATAAAACTTCAATTTCCAAGTTCGCAAATAATAACCGAGGGATTCATTATATATAGAAGCCAACAAGTAAATGAAGTTTTCGTGGTCATTAAGCTTAATTTTATGCATTTCTCCCATCCTAATGAGTTTATATTAATAAATGCAAATATCAGCAAAAGGCTGCACTCTTCAGTTTCTTGGGAATCAAGGCGAATCTTTACGCCACTGCAGACTGTAGAGAGCCAGATGATGATTATATTAAAAGGACACCACTTTCTGTGGGATACCTGAATTGTCACTTTATGTTACGAAGTAATTAATTCTTACCTCTAGAAATTTCAAAAGTTTAATTATATCCTGGCTTGTTCGGGGGAATAAACAAACAAAATAAGCAGCTACGGATTAGTATTCATTAATTTTCTCACACTCCACTAGAGGGGCTGGGTGTATGTATATTTTTATAAAGGGGGGATTCTCTTCGTTTACAAGTCCTTAAGAAAATTTAATGCCGCGTTAATTAACATTTTAATGGTCAATTATCGCCGTGAAATTTTAAATAGCTATTACGAGGGATGCATTTTTTCATTTGGCGAAAATTAATGATTCCAGTTAATTAATTTTCAGCAACCAATTAAGCAATCTTTACGCTGATGATGAGAAAATACTCTTCAGATTAGTGTGTCAAGACTGGGATGAGGAATAAGTTCGCCATTTTTGTTAATTTGTTTCCACCTTTCGGCCGAATGAGTCGAATTTCATTCTGATGTCGAAAACTTTCCGTTCGAGCTCATATGAAACGGATGCTCTTTTTGCTGTTTGGGGAATTAGCCAGGAATAAAAAGGCGTCTTCTCGGTGAGTTCGACGTAAGAGGAAGAAGCTTCGAGAGGGGAATTATTGCAATATTAAACTAGCAGTGTTTGAAAAACTGAGTTGAAATTTCTGGGGTGATTTACAGTTTTCTATCTTTCCAATTAAGCTTGAGAATGGGAATTGAGCATGGCAGTTTGAAAATCTCAAAAATAATTGTGAGGCTTTTAACGCTTTCTGCTGCCTAAAGAAGACCGCTGTGAATAGTTTTCTTAATGGAAACTTGTTGGTTTTATATGTTCGGGGTGAGTATTAAACATTACGTGGCTTGCGTTAAAGATCAGATAATGCATCTAAATTTCATCATATTTAATTAATAATTTAAGACAATTTTAAGACGGCATAGTAGCCCAGTCGCGTCGCGTGCGCACGGTACAGTATCGTATTAGCAACCGGAGGGACACAAATTCGAAACTCAATCCAACCGTCGTATATCTGATGGCTGGTGCACGTTAAACATGTAGTGGTCTCACATGTCCTCAGTTTGGCTTTGTGTGAAAGTCTGACGAGTGGATGCCAACTCAGATGTTGATCTTCGTCATTTGACTGTGGTTTCAAATTTCGAGGTGTCGTCCTGGGATCTTTCACTTTGCGATTGATCCCCGCCAATAACCCGTTGCGTTGCTCCAGCGCGACGATAATTAAACTACCTATCAACCCATTTTATTACTCTTGCTATCTTCATTTCTCATTTTGTGAATATGTTATGAACTTAATACACATTAACTTCATCGCTCAGTCTCATGTTATTTCATTAAAAAACCATGATGACTCTTTTCATCCAATCCGCTTCTTGTATCCCTCTTGCAAAATCACGTGACCACCAGCTAATGGGAAAACTTCAGTATTCCTTTTTCTCGTCCGACATACAACTCATTTTACGGTCGCTTTATATGTCACGAGAATTGTTAATACGTTTCTCATTCAGATGGCTGCATTTAATTGGAAGAGCTTCGAATAAAGTAATGATAAATCATTATTCAAACCTTTCAGGCTAGCAATTTACAAAAAAATTTCAAAATTAAAATAGTTTATCCATTATTCAAGAGGTCATGTTATCCTAAATTTTCAAGTATGAAGTTTGAAGCACTCATTCAAATAATCAGATATTCTTTTGATCTTGAATATTTTTTAATTTATTTTTCATTACGGAACATATTTTTCAGGCTTATCACTGTTTACCGGAGCCCTTAATTTTCAATAAATCATGCAATATATAAATCATATCTATGTATATATTTCAGTATCGGAAGTGGCACAAAAATAGATAGAATTTGTACATTGGCGAATGTGTGGCCACTAACGGATATAAACCACATAAAATCAGTTCCTATTTCTGACGATTCATTCACATGTGTTTGATGTGAGTTATAGAGCTTTAAAACACTGTTAAAAATACCATTGAAAATCTCGTTCTTGCACTTATGAAATTCTTCAAACCATCTTATGACAGAAGGCAATCATGAATCTAGAAGATAGAAATCAGCAGATAAAAGAAAAATGTGAGCTAATGATAAAATAGGTTTAGATACTATACCGAATATTTTTCAAATAAATGGAATTCAATTGAAGTGGATGTCCAGAAGTTAATTGTGGTAACATCACTGAGGTGTATGTGAACCTCTGTTAAACACTGCGTTGGAAGTAAGAATTAATCCCACTAAGAAGTACACGAAATGTGGTTACATATTTTTGACTTTTATTCAATTTGGAGGTATGAAATATGTGTATCAATGCTTATATCGATTATAAACATATTTAAATACAGCATGAAAATTGAATAACAACACTGCTATCAATTGATATAGGTAGAAATTTCAGAGCAGATATTCTAGTTAGTAATAATCCAGCTACTTACTTCTATGTAGTACTATTTATAACATCTGCTCTATTTATGTTTCATAATAAAATAGGGAAGGGTATAAAATCATACATATTGTATTATATACGTATATATGTATAATATAGAAACTACTATAACTAATTAACTAATACTATATATATATAGTAATATTAGTTAATTAGTTATAATCAGAAGTATTAAATCTTTCGGTTTATCAGTACATAAAAGTTGGACATATCTTATTATTTATATATAAACGCATAAAACTAAGGAAAATAATTAAACATGTCAAAAGAAAAATTCCACGTCTATGGATATTCTAGAGATTATTAAAAAGTCTAATAAGGTTAACAAATCCTGAACGCAATAAACATTTTTATTCAGATATTGCGATCTTCAAGGTTTTCCGAAAATCTCATTTAATTCGGTTCTTTTGTCCCTTATTCTTCCTCCCTTCGCAAAAAACTTTAATTATGACTATTATCAAAGTTTTAATAAACTCAAACCTCGTAATTTTGACTCGTACCTTTCTAAAATTGTAACAGAAAACGATGAGAGAAGAGAACTCCTCAAAAACTCAATTATGACGTAAAATAAAACAGACAAAATATCGTCTGAAAATGAATTAATTTATTTATCAAACAGGAAATTGAAAAAGTCACGCTCACAATTAAACTCATTTGCTCAGTTTCGGATTTTTGTGATTGTTACGATATACCTTGGAGAAATCATGGTTCCCTAAATTACTGTTTTTATTCCAATTTTTTCCCATGATGATGCGTTTCTAAATTACTTCAATGTGAATTTATTAACGGTCTCAAGTATGGAATAGAGAGTTTTTGCAAAATTTTTTGGTTTAAGAGAAGTATTTCAGTCTAAAAATAATGTTACATATTTAGCTCTTTCCCACTCTTTCCTTATTGAAATTATATGCGGATTAAAAACAGTTATTACATATATGTACTAGCTTGAATTAATTATTTTCTTAAATTAATTAGTTTTCTGAATGAATTACTTATTGAAGTACTACATCTACTATCGCACTGATTATAAAATCACCATCTTGTTTACTGTAATGAAGAAATAAATTACTGAATTATTATCTTACTAACTTCCTTGAACTGTATTCTAACACGGAGAGGTTCATACTCATATATCCGTTCTGTAATCTGCAGCCTTTTCTGCATGACTTTTAACCAGTTTTGACCTTTTTGTCATATAGCTTTCCTAAGATTTTTCCAACCAATAGATATGACTATTTAGTAATTGTCCTTCCTGGATAACATAGAAAAAGTTCTACCACATTTACGTGTTGTCTTGTAGAAACCACGAAACTTCATACAGGCAATCCAAACTTTGTTCTCTCTCTCTCTCTCAGCCACTGGTGAGGCTTTAATCAATAACTGAATTAATATAATTCATAGACATTTTAAACATCTTATAACTTCTTATATAGCCAGTTATGCACCTTGGCCTTTTTGATGATTCTGTTCCATTTTGATCTTTTATTGGTAATAGCTCTCCAGTTCTTTTTTGCGCCGTCGTAGCTCAGTGAGTATGCTCACTTCTCTTATAACCTGAAAGTCGTAGGTGATTCAGGTTCGATTCCCCACTGTGGGCATTCCTCGCATCTGTGTTAATAAAACTTTCCGTGTATGTTAATGTCCATTACTTGATGTTGTCAGTCTTGTTTGGCGCAGCATGGCCAAATATGTCCTTTGCGCAAAAAAACTCAATCGAACCAACCAGTTCTTTGTTTTGCAAATGCGCCAAAGTCCTTATTGAAGAGAAGAGTCGATCCATGTAATCTTTTTCTTGGCGTAACGTTGATTGACCAGTTCAAAAATATTTCTTTACACCCATTTCATCGGGCATTTGAATACTATGCTTAGATCTCTCATTCTCGGCATTTTTATATACTACCAATACCTGGTTCTATATAGATGGTATAACTCAGAATTAAACCTTCTTCACCCCACTCTATTTGTCTCCATGCTTTTTAAAATGTTTCTCTCAAAGTTCTGCAATGCATTCTTAACAATAAAGGTCATAGTCGAAATTTCTGAGGCATAGAAAAGCACAGATATAATTAAAACTTTTGTATATTAAAAATGTGGTTATTCTTTTGATCAAATCTGACTTCAAGTAACTGCGCAGTTCAAAGAAACTGTGATTAGCAGCAATTATTTTTCTTTTAATTTTTCGTTCAATGCCATTTTGGATGTTAACTTCCAAGCACAAATAAAATTATCAACTTTCTTTCTCAAACTCGTAAGAACCAGTACCCATATAGGGATTGATGCAATCCCATCACTAACAAAGGATTATATGAGTTACCAACTTTTATCAATACGTGTTATTATATTTTTGGCCATTTGTAAGCCCATTAATTTCAACTATATCTTAAACCGACTGCCTTTCGCATCTCAAAGCAAAAACATATGATGTCAATATTATAGCAGATATAATAGCATCAGATTCAAGCGACAGACCGCGAACTTATCGTAAACAAGACTGTCATATGGATAACAAAAGTTACAAAAAACTGAGGAATATCAAAAGAAAAGTTTGGAATCTAGCCAAAAACGTCATGAAAACAGATGACGAAAAGATACGAAATATTTCCATGCGTGCACGTTTTTCTTTCTGGTTTACGGTTTGACTAGAGGCCAAATAATATTTTTTGTTCCCGGCTTTTGTTAATTTTTGTCAATGATACTTTAGCTACTGGTATTTTTAAGTGTTTTTCAGCCTATTTCAGCCTTTTGTCTTCCATTTATCATAATTCAAAAAATTGTTTTGACACCATATCCATCTTTTGATGGCATAATTTTAAACTAAAATTTTTCTACAAAAAATAATCATGCAAAGTGGTTTAAGCAACTACTGTTATGCGAATTCTACATTTTTCTGAAATTCTTGTATTAGAAAATTACCATGCCTCTTTTCTGAAATGAATTATCTCTCACTGGTGTATTTAATTTAATCTCCATCACAATTAAATTAGTTTGTAGAACATTCCCGCTGAGATTTCTTTCTTTTAAATCTCCCGAAGCTAGTTTAATTTTATAATTTAAATTTATTCTACCTTAATTTTATAATTTAAATTTATTCAATCTTAAACTTCATATATTCATAAATATATGGTGGTTTCCAAACTTCATTCAGTGACTATAAAATTGAAAAGACAATTAATAAATATTCTGCTTGCATGTGGGAGCCTTAACAAGATAACTATCAACTCGTGTTTTGGAGTGCTTATTTATCGCATAATTTGGCTAAGAACTACCCGAATTTAAAACAAACACAAATTTACTGATTGCAGAAGTTTGAGCCATTGAATTTTACTAAACCAATATTTGCTTAAAACAAGATAATATCTGTCCTTTTAAATAAATAGATTTGCTATTTAATGTATCTGTATACTTTTGGAGACAATTTTTAAAATTATCACGTAATTTAATTTTTATAGATTTTGATTATTGATTTCTACTAGAAAAAGCATTTTATAGCAGAAATATTGTGTTTTAATTTATTTTTTATAAAAATGGAGTAAAAAGTGCAAAAAACAGCCAAAAATACCCTTTACGCAAAACGTCACATTTAAAAAAATATTTAACATTTTTGCAGTTTGTAAAGTGAATTATCTTCTAAAAACATTGATACAGGTATTGAACTACATTGTTATATTTAAATTAATTGTGGACTTTAACGCTGTCCAGCCCTGAAAAAACAAAAAAAGAGCAAAATTCATAACATATTCAGGTTTACATCTTGCTCAATTTTTTAAAAATACATATTTCTTAATACTAATAGTTCAAACTCTACTTTTTAATCATCAGAAAATGTATAAAATCATTTCGAAATAAATAAATTGATACATTCTGCGATATTGTGTTTTGCGGAGGGTAACACTTAGCGAAAATTGCATTTCGAGAAAAAGCTAAAAACAATGAGATGTCAATACTTTTTAAAATTTTCATATATCCAGTTCTAATGGTCGTAGAAGTAGAATCTGAAGTGGTTTGAAGAGCTACAGAGTTGGCGTATAGTAATACGTAAAATTTGAAAAATGTGAAAGAGTTGGTTGAAAATGGCGTTTTAACGGTATATGGTTGTTGAGAAGATGGAAGTTGTCGCAACACCTTAAAGCAGCCAGTTGCGTTACACAGATTTTTTAAAATCCACGTTAAATAATAACACCATGAAATGTTTTAAAATTCTCTTTTTAAAGTGCCATATTTCAAATGAAACATTGTTATACATTTTTATGTCGAATTGTACTAAAAATGCAATTTTTTATATATATGGAAAATTGTTGCAACTCTAAAATAAAATACATAACATACTAAAATCTTCGTTATTGATCTCATAAAAGTCGGATACATAGACATAAGTGAAATACGTTGTTATGAAATAGATAACAGGTAATATAGAAGCCTCGTATAAACACTTATCTATTTGATCCTAGAGGATATAAGATTTCAGTTTGGTCTATTTGGTGCCTCTTTCTCTGTGTTCGTACCTTCTACAGTCGTGTATTGTAACACCAGAGTTAATTATACCATAAAGTATATAGGAGACAAAAAACATGCTTAAAAGGTAATGTCTCCCAAAGGGCATGATCGACAAACAGTATATGGTAAAATTGTGTACTATATAATTATATGTTACAATTTTATCGTAATTGTATGGTACAATAAATCCCAAGTTTTCAGCCACCTCTAATTACTATCTATGTTCATTTATTTTATAGTTAGATTATTACATAAGACATATTTAAAATTACTACTGAATGTTTAACTATCAAGAATTCTCTGTTAGTCTAATTTATCTTATCGACATGAATAATCATCAGAACTCTTTGTGGAAACATTAAAATATGCTATAATCTATGACTTCATGCTCACAAAGGAATTCGGCTACTAAAATCTTGATGCCAACTAGGAGAAATTGGTTAGACTTAAGAACACGGTAACACCGCTAATTGGCGATAATTTTGAAATATGGTAGACAGTTGTAAGCCTATCCTAATAGCCAATTTGGCGATGAGCTGGCACCTTTTTCTTGAATCTAACCTGAAAATTATTGGGAGTGATCAAGTAAGACTTCACTTGCTTCACGTGTACTGACTACTGTGGAAGGTTGGGTTTATGGCGCAAGAGCCATATACTATTTGGCCCTGCTAAGATTAACACAGTATAGAAAACGGTAAGTTATGGAAATATATACTCACAAAGAAATTTTTACTGACACAAAAGATAAAATTACACGTAGAGTGAGGAATCAAACCTGCACCTTCTAGAACTCGCAACTTACTAGTACAGTAGGTTATTTAACAAATCCACACTGACTACAGAACAACTTATTTTGTTTATATAGATCGTTATCAATAGTATTAGTACATTTATAAAACTCATCCCTCACATTTTGGGGTGGGCTCCATTCATACAAATTTTGGGGGAAGGGGAAAGAAGTTTGAAGTCATTTTTTGATGCTCCTGTTTCTAGACAGCGGCTACACCAACCGATGAGCAAGATCGAGTCACCTTAAGCTTTTGGCTACATTTTATTCTTTTATCTGTTGCATTTATCCCTGTTTGGGGTTGGGCAGCCATAAAATATGGGGAGAGTTTGGGTCCTAAGCAACTGGTTTTATGCACCATTAAACTTGTTTTAGAATATAAGCAAATGTAAGTATTTTCAATCTTAATTAAAGTGTACATAATATAGAGGTAGGTATTTTAATTAGCGTCACACTGGAGCAACACAACGGGCTATTGTTGACGGTCCGGGATCTATCCCAAAGGAAAAGATTAGAGGACAGCACCACGTAATTTTGTACCACGGTCAGTTGACGAGGCAACACCTGAGCTGGCACCCCACTTTCCAAACTTCCACACCAACGTGAAGACATTTGAGGCCATGACAGATTTAACGTGCACCATCCCCCTTTATACACAACGTTCTTTGGTTGGATTCGAACTCGCAACCTCCGATTGCTAATCCGTTACTCTTCCAACCGGGCCACCGCGGCTCGTACATAATATAGAAGGGTATTTGGTATTTTTCAATTAACGTCACACTGGAGCAACACAATGGGCTATTGGTGACGGTCCGGGATCAATCCCAAAGGGAAAGATCCGAGGACAACACCACGTAATTTTGAACCACGGTCAGATGACGAGGCAACACCTGAGCTGGCACCCCACTCTCCAAACTTCCACACCACGCCAACGTGAGGACATTTGAGGCCACGACAGATTTAACGTGCACCAGCCCCCTTTGTACACGACGGTGTTTGGCTGGATTCGAACTCGCAACCCTTCGGTTGCTAGTTCGTTACTCTTCCAACCGGGCCACCGCGGCCCCAATATAGAAGGGAAAGCGAATTATAAACTTAAGAATACAGAGTGTTTAGTTCCCACTCTTAGAAGTATATTTAAAGTAAATTCAAATCCACTTAATTTTTTTTACTGATTTCCACTTCAAAATTTAAAGCGTTTTGAAAACTATTTAACACTAGAAAGACGGAAGGGGACTCTTTGACCCATCGCGTTGTTTCCCGCCCTTTAATTCCCTTGCCCATGGATTGAGTTGATATTTCATGACGCTCTGTGTGTGTGTGACTTAATGTGTATTTAATCACTTTGGCCTAGCTGTCAGAAGCGGAGATAATGAAACGGTATAACTAGTAAGACGGGTAGGGGCCAAAATAGCCCCTATCGCACTTCGCAATGATAGCGCGAAATTTTTCCTGATTAAGGTATAATTACCTTGTAACGGCATTGAAAGTATTTTTATATTGTCTTCCCCTCTACATCCTGTTTACAAGCATTAAAAGCCCTCCCTATCTGTGAGCAAAGATTAGTAACACAATGAAAGTGATTTAGTAGTGATTGGCAATACACCTTGAGAAAAGGGAGTAACGTAACCACAGATAACTATTTTACTTCCTTGAAATTGTGTAACAGTTGAAATTAAAATGCATCAGCTTCGTAGGAACACTGAAAGAAAACCGCAGAGAGGTGACAACAAATGCAAAGTTGAGAAAATTACTTCAACATTCTACGATATTTTTCAGAAAAGGCTCGGTTATAACGCTTATTGCCTATCAGGGAAAGATGAGCAAAAATGTTCTGTTATTAAATTATCTTCGCCCTACTGTTGCCATCGATAATAATAAAAAGACACCAGAAACTACATTTTTATAACAAGCGTTGACATTGTAGACCGAATAGTACGCCTGTATACTACAAAATCGGGATGTCGCCGCTGGCCTATGCAAGTATGTTTTTTAATATTTTAGACATGTCTGTGGAAACTTTTGGGTTTTGTATAAATAAGTGTCGAGAAAGCAGAAACTTAGCGGGAGAAATTTCATCCTGCAGCTTTGTGAAGAGCTTCGTACTCCATATGTGGCATATAAATTTAATGCAGCAAATACTCAGATTTTATCACTGTTTTGTTATAAAAGACATCACCAATAAAATATTGAAGTGCAGAGTGCGGAGATTTTGCATGGGAAACCACACAAGAAATAGCTGCGTAAATTGCTAAAAGGCAGTATGCGGGAAATGCTCATCAGAGAAGTAAAATGTGTTGATTGCTTCAACGAATGAACAAAATAAAATTATACAAAAAGCAGGTCAGTGTGATAATTTTTTAATTCGAGTACTAGTATATATTATATTGCTTATTATACATCGTTTGAAACCAAAAATAAGCTATATAATCTATATATTAATTCGTGAAGAAAAACTTTGTACCCCTTTTTAAGCACATTGCGCGCACGAAGGAGTATGAGATTTGGCATAATTAAAGTTCGTATGGAGAAGGAGTGCAGAAAGATAAAATTAATGTATAATATGCATTACAAATATATTAAATTAAAAAAAAATAAAACATTCATTGTTTACGTTCATATACTGTTATCTATATATTAATACGTGAAGAAAAAACTTTGTACCCCTTTTTAAGCACATTGCGCGCACGGAGGAGTATGAGATTTGGCATAATTAGAGTTCATATGGAGAAGGAGTGCGGAAAGATAAAATTAATGTATAATATGCGTTACAAATATATTAAATTAAACAAAATAAAACATTCATTGTTTACGTTCGTATACTGTAATCTATATATTAATACGTGAAGACAAAACTTTGTACCCCCCTTTTTAAGCACATTGCGCGAACGGAGGAGTATGAGATTTGGCATAATTTGCCAGCACATATGTTAGTATTGAAAGTTAATTGCATCGTTTTGCTGATCAGAAACTTAAATACAAAGGAAGCATTAGTAAATGGAACAAGAATGCGCATCAAATTTATGCATCGTAATACTATTGATTGCGAAGTTTTAACTGGAACCGCACGCAATAAGAGAATTTTGATTCCACGTATAAATTTAACATATTCCGGAACTATTTTACCATTTAACTTTCAAAGAACTCAATTTCTAATTATACCTGCATTTGCGATGACAATAAATAAGTCTCAAGGACAAACATTCGAAAAAATTGGAATTTTATTGAGGCAGCCAGTTTTTACACATGGTCAATTGTACGTCGCAGCAAGTACAGTTCGATGGTTTGAGATTTTATATTTCAGAATATAACGGTCAAGGGCATTTAGCAAACGATGAAAGAGTTTTTACAAAAAACATCGTCTACACAGAAGTTTTGAATCATTAAATTCATTGTCGAACTATTTCAAGTTCAATGGACAACATTTATTTTTTTTAACCACCCGGTTTTTTTTGTTTCAATAAAAAATGTATAAAAAATACGAAGCACGTATTCCTTATTTCATTTTTCATTTTTTGGATTTATTTTTTATTTAAATTTTATATAATTTGAAAAAGATAGGAAAATTAACTGTGTAGCCTTGGCGAAACCTGTGGCCAGTATAGCAATAAAAAAACCCCAAGAAAATGTCAAACAACGCGTTATTGTTTTTTAGATATGGCTTAACCAAGCTATACCGCATTTTTCCTATGACGTATTTGTACATGCTCGCAGCTTACGTAATAGAACAAAATTCAAAAAAATTATATGCAATGAATATAGAGGTATACTCTTTGACAAAAGAACCTTATTAACGTTCAAACGTAAAAATTAAATGAATTATGGTCGAATTTCGACCACTGGGCGACCACTAGTCACATTTAATCCTCTAATCACGCGATTTCCGAGTGGTATTGCTTTTATCCACGACGCATAATGACTCAATAACCACATATATTGGTTGAAAGAATCCTCTGAAAAATTATATTAGTGAAGATCTAAATGGTTAGAAGTCATGCAAGGAAGACTGAAGGTTGCAGAACGGATATCTGCTTGTGAACCCCTCTAGATTAATGAGATAACTGCAATAATACTAAAAGGCATAAATAATACAGGTTCATAATTCGATGCAGCAACATAAAATTTGTAGTGAAACATAAAATGCATAAAAGTGATGTACTGATGTTTAAGTTAAAACTTTATATTTTTCTGAAACTAAAAAGGCAACTACTTTTGACTGAAAAATTCTCTTTAAATGCATATCACACTAAAGAAGATTCGAAGCCATCAATAAACTGAACCATTTCACACAGTTCACTATTCCAGATAAAGAGAGCCAGTGAATCGCGATTTCCCACATTTCATTTCAGTATGCAAAGGAAAGCACACGCAAACCAAAAAGACAGACACAGGAAATAAAATCAAATTTACTATAAATACCACCCTGCCCGGAAATTTCTCCCGAAGCCAGAGAATGCTCAGTCAACAAATAGGAAAAAATACATTAAGATTTATCACATCACCCCGTTTGGGGAAAGTCGAAGTACTATCACGGGTATAACACGGCGACTGCAATTCCGAATAGAATCCCCAATCCTACCAGACAACCACAGCAACGGAACAGAATAAAGAAGAAAAACATCTTCAAGAAGTTCGAAATGAATTTTTCCAACCAAGGGAAAACATTCAATTTCTAGATTGCACGTACAGCAATAAAATCAACGTTCTTCGTCTTCCAGGAAGAGCGAAGGAAACCAGAGAACACAGTAGTCTATTCAATAATTCAATGCGTGCAAGAAGACTCCAACCAAACCGAGTTTTCCCGCGATAACACTGTAAATGATCTGAAGAGCTCTTAACTCCCCTTCAGACTTGTGCAATTTTGGTGTGCCACTACTGGAAAAAAGAATCATACCACCAGAAGCACGATTCCAAAACGACATCTCTGTCGCGAGATCATATGCAAAGATGGGTGGAAGAAAGACGATCGGACATTTGGTTTCGAAATGTTTACATGCAAATTCTGCGGAGTCGAATATAAATAATGTATAGTTCCCTTTTCAGGACTTACATTTTGGAGGAAAGATGGCGCGTTTGGTTGGAGATAACTCAAAGCTGAAATTGGACCTCGGCCTTGAAGGCTAACAGTAGCATTGGAGTGGGGCGACAATGCGGGAGTGGATGGGATGTATTTATTATAAATGGCATTTCAAACAGAAGCTTGCGGGCATGATATGTATTTTTAGGTTTCAGCAAATTTCGGGTTTTTGAATGAATAACTTCGAATATTATGTTGAAAAAGCAGGAAGTCTGGAAGTTTCTTGAACTTTTGGTACTCTTGTGAATTGTATTTGGAAGAAAAGTTGTCCATTTGAATTTTGTCTCTTTAATGAATTTATAGATGAATGTGAAGTGGATTTGATTTTTAATGAGCACACTATTCTGGATATACTTATAAATTTACGGAATGGCAACGGTAGCCCGGTTGGTAGAGTTACCGAATAGTAACTGAGGGTTGCGAGTTCGAAACTCTTTCCAACCAAAGACCGTGGTGTATGTGGAGGTTAGTGCACGTTAAATCTGTCAGGGCCCCGAATGTTCTCACGTTAGCGTGGTATGGACGTTTGGAGAGTAGGGTGCCAGCTCAGATGCTAACAGGTCATTTGTGAGTTATGAGGTGTTGTCCTCGGATTTTTCCCTTCGGGATTAATCCCGGATTGTCACCAATAGCCCACTGTTTCGCCCCAGTGTGACGTTGATTCACTACCTACATACCTATCTTTGAATTTAGTAACTATGCATTTTCATTATGTCAAAAATATTTTCATTCTTGACTTAGGTAATACTTTTTATAGAGAAAACGCAATAGCATTAGGTTTTTAAAAGGAATTACGCGCTTATGCATTTTTAGTTTATCATCATTCTTGCTATAGTAAATGAACAATTGCAAGGCTTATCACCTGTATCAATCCATTTTACAGAACGAAAAACACGGAAACTGCGGAAATAAAATCGGTACATAATTTTACATAACAAAATTTATCACAAAAAACCTAAAAGCTAAGATTAGGAATTAAAAATTATGTTTGGTATAATCCAAGTTTGACAAAATTATATTATTATTTTAAGAATATAATTTTGAATAAAATATTTCAAAATTTTCAAAATGAATATAGCTTTGATCTATATTACCATAACGCATCCCTATTAGATTCATAAATATTGAATAAGTAGAGGTTAAATGAAAAATTTACGAATAGGAAAACACACCTAAAAGCAATTAGAGATGGGAATTTGGCTCAAATATAATTTAAAAGTATACTACAATAGCCCATGCATAGCATTTCTTATCTGCAGTTCATTTTAGAGTTCAACCAGTGAAAAAATTCCGGATGTGTTTCAGTGGTTAATTATATCATTCAGTACATCCTTTTCACATATAAACCAATCATATACCTTGCAACCCCTACCCTACCACGAATTCTATGCGAAAGCAAACTCCTTTCCAGCATAGAAATAAGTATTCGAATAACACCCATGCATCCAAAGTTTTCCGACTGAAATCGATTCGAGCCATATATAACGAACACTACCTGTTATGCTTTTTTATTATTAGCATTCACGTAGCTCCATGTATACCTAGGACTCTATCTTCCTCCCACAGCAACATCGTCGCCACTTGCATTATCTCGCAAGAAACAGGCTTCCAGTTTGAGACACCTCTTCGCATGTGGACGATTATATTTTGTTTAGGGCTCCAGAAAACGCAGCCAATGAAGTTAAGGTACAGCTTCGAAAAATGTGTTTTCTCTAGTGGAGTTGGGGGATATCGGAAGAGAAAGGGAGTGCTCTGTGTGTATGGAAAATCGTATGAAACGCTTGACTGGACTGCGTTTACTGTTCCGAATAGTAGAGAGGAACTGTTTCTCGAAATAGGTTTAGTGTAAAGATAAGGGGGTTGTAGAGTACTGGGAGGTGGAAGTGTTTGTGGCAAATCTTTCGAATTGATAGGATGTAAAGGAGAAAAGATAAGGGGATAGGTAGCATAAATTCAAATCGTGTATTCTGGTGCATGCTATGATTTTATGTTGTAAATATTGAAAGCCATCAAACAGTGACTTTCCATGTGAGTGGTAGACAGTGGCATAGAGGTAATGTTTGCCTAGAAGTCAGATATAACCCTGTAATTTCTTTTAATTTTTTAAATTTCGGTGGTAAAAAAATAATAATCGATAAAACCTGAAGTGAAAACGACGATACAAGGGAGATGTCATTTTCTATTTTAAACCTACTGGTAGTTGTTTGGACGAGGTATCGTGTCATTAGTAAAACTGACCAGATCTTGATGGACGAGATATCTCGGCATTAGAGAAAACTGGCCTGATCTTGATCTAGTCATCATGAAACAAATGGAAATATCTTCATCACTCAGAATGCAATCGGCATTCTTAATGACGAGGTATTTCGTCATTAGCAAAATTGGTCAGATCTTGATAGGCGAGATACCTAGTCGAAACCACTTGGATGGTTAACGTCCTTGATTTTTTACCTAAAAAAATCAACCAAGGAATGCTGATGCCCGATCCTTTCAGCTTCAAATGATTTTGTGAGCGTACAGACTAGTATAGTACTAGTAGAATTACTTGTGCATGACCACCTAACCACTAAACTCTTTCCAGTTGCTAAGGAAATGCGCTTCTTCTCTCTTTATAATCCATATCGGTAGCAAGCTTGACATGCGTATTTATTCGGTAGGTTACTTGTTATACTTTCTTGTTAATTTTAAATGAACTTGTTTAGAAAATTGGATTTTAACATTTCGATAGTCAGCTACCTTCTAAAGATATGAACAGCCCAAATGCTTCCGTATAATTTCTGACTATGATTGGTTAATAGCTCGTGTTTGTCGTGGACATGGTTACCTTTAGCCCAGATTCTCCCACATTCCCATGCCTCCGATTGATGCTAGCATTCAGTCGAGATAATATGCGCAGTTGGCCCTTGCGCATGTCAATCCCTATTTTTCCTCATTTCTACATTGTGCCAAGATTGAGCACAATTGCGCTTTTGGACTCCTTTTGAAATCAAAGTTAGAACGCATTGTAGTTGCATTGTATTGTCTTTGTGAAAGAAAATAACGGTGAATGTAATTGATTTATAAGGTTGTATAAAGCTAAACATAACCTTTATTTTTTATTTTCTATCGAATTTTGGCATCCCCATTTATTAATGTTACCTCTACCCTCTTGTTGTTGATGTGCCAGAATGGTTATACGTTCCAATCGAAGCAACATTCGAAACATTTTGGGGTATATCACCATGTCGTACCGTGGTCTAATAGAAAATAGTAGGACTTGCGCCATTGTGCCTATAGCATATTGGAAGGGGTGAAACAGACACAATAATTGATTAAATATGGGATGAGTGGACTTGCTGGCACTGATCAGACCATTGCTTATGAAGCTGTGTTTTATTGTGGGTGGAGCCGGAAAGGGGAGATAATTGGAATTTCTTGGGGGAAGGATCTTGTGGAAGACGGGTTTGTATGACCTGTAATGCACGTGCTCATCGATGAGCCAAAATGTTAAAACAGCACCTCTCGAGGCCCATAGCATTGTCTCTGAAACAGTAGCCAGAATCAAGAACACCCCAGCCTAAATGCCAGAAACCAAAGTTGGTGAGTACCATTCTCCCAAAAACGTGCATCAATTCACCCTTGACCCCTCACAACACATATATACCTCTATGACATTCCTAATAAAGATTTAATGATACATAATTTAGACTGTTGTTGGGCTGAATGCTTCAATGATCATTGTTTTAAATTCTATTGAACATAAATTATTGCACAAGATATTTTTCTTAATGTTATTGCTAAATATGAATAAATAGAAATTCACTTTTAATTCTCCACAGCTCTTTTATTCCTCTAAGACAAGTTTCATGTCACATTCATTTGCTGAAACATTGCCACAGATAAAAAATTTGGTTTTCTTGGCTATACAAATTTTTCAGCAGATGTGTATCTGAGAAATATAAAAAACGCCTAATTTCAAATTATCGGATAGAGGTAATGGTCTCTAGAAGTAATGTTTTGTTTTGAACGATACATCCGAACTTCTAAAACTGATGAGTGAGTAGCTTTAAGTTATAAGAATTCCGATGTCATGGATATTCAAAATTGAAATTGCGTTACCTGATGAACCATGATTTTCATGTTATGTCATTATTGCTGAATATGGAGTATCAGAAAATTTCTAACTTGTGTGTCATGCATCTTTAACGTTAATCTCGTGTCGCAGCAACGTATGACATATACGATTTGTCATACGTGTTTCATCTTATATAAATAAATAAATAAATAAATATATATATATATATATAAATAAATAAATATATATATATAAATAGATAAATAGATATATATATATAAAGAAGAAAATTTATTTGTCTGCAGCAACGAAAACTCGAACGCTGAGCTATGGCTATATCAAACTTTCATTTCTTATTCTTTTTTAATTTCTACGTACATGCTAATACTGTCTTTAATTTGTTACATTATTCACTTAGAACCACAGGAGTAAAATCTGATATAGAACATTTTGCAGAGACCGATTTTCATCAAACTCAAATCAAAGCAAAACGTCGAAAGCTGACACGAGTCAATGTATCTGACACTAGAAATATTAATCAAATTAACTCCATTTGGCAAGTGTATCTCTCAATTGTAAATCTAAAATCCTTGTACTAAAACATCTTAAATTTAGTAAAAAGCAAGAAAAAATTAAGCAGGATTTTAAAGTAAAATTTCAAAATAAGGAAGGATGGCGAATTTTTTTATTTGACCTTTAATATCTGTACTTTGGTAGAAAATGACCAATATCCAAATTCGCTGATTTTGAATCCACAAATCACTCAAAGTTATTGAAAGCTATAATAGAAAATTTGATTAAGTATGTTGTTTCGAAAACCGCATTGGCCCGCATTAGCCATGCAAAATAGACATTAGCCCTTCCCAAATACAGATATGTACATCAGATTGAAGAGATCATCGAAAACAAATTTCAACCAAATCCAGAAAAAGTATTCTTGAACTATACGGAATTAGAGACTTGTTAGAAAATCCCAATCTGAGAAAAATGACTTTTTTATGTAGATCCTTGCTATACTTGGATAATATTATGTTTAATGTTGTCCACGGTAATTTCCGTCAAATGGAACGTAATCTATCAATCCTTTTTCTATCTACAATGCTTGATATCAATTAATTTTTAACGCTAAAATTAAAAACTCGATTTTTTTCGATATATTTTGATTGTTTTGAAAGTTCACTGTTCCCTTAAGAACACATTCCCTAGTGTAATTTTAAAAGGTCTTCCCCAGAATCAAATGTTTCGCTTGGTGATTTGTGATTGTATTTCAGGTCAGTCAATAATTTCAAAGTGCGGTAAGATCATACTTCTTTAAGCTAACGATAACTCTTTTTTGATTTAACAGTTCTGAATACAATCAGTTCTTCCTGAATGAATGTCCATTGCCTCGAGCACCCAACAGCAAAACTATCTCTCAGTCAATTTCGTGAAATTCAAAGGAATTAACAGATTTAAAAATGAAAACGGAGAATAATAAAAGATTAGAATAACCCCACCCAATCTATGCAAATGCACGTCAATTCCGGGTGACACTGCCCAAAGCTATTTAACGCAAAATTGTTGTAAAGTAATTTGTCTTTTGAAAGCTCAAAGAAATTCTTTGCTGACACGGACGTTTTAGAGAAGCAGTCTTCAAGGATACATCAGTTCTTTTTCTGCTGTTTTGTTTGCTTTATTCTTCAGGCTTTCTTTATCATGGTTTGCGTTCTGCCGATGCCACATTTTTTCGTTGGGAAAACATGTTTATGAAAAAAGGCTTGCAAAGCATTTTTTGATCAAATGCTTGGCTTTAAGAGGTTATTTTACAATGCTAAGACGACGCACCCGTGAGCTGCAAGGCAGTAGCATTAAATCGTTCTTTATGAGATAACTGGTGCTGGTGTTTCTCACTTAAAAATGGCCATCTGTATATTGAAAATAGATAATGCTACTTTGACGTTCCTGTTTTCATGAGTCCTTTTTGAAAAGCTAGTGCATTATTGGGTTCGTGTCTCATAAGTCAATAGAATATTATCTTTTTATGGTTTCACCATACTATGAGGGTTATCTTTTTATCCCTTTAAGTTCACTCGTATAATTCCACTTTGCAACCTGCAGTCTGCTCTGCATGACTTCTAAACAATTTTGTCGTTATTGACCAATAAAACCCTTCCTGGGGTGATTTCAACCTACAGATGTGGTTATTTAGTCATTATGTGTGTGTGTATTCTAGAGTTTGGTTGGTTGTTTTGGGGTCTTATGGCGTAAGGGTCATATTTGGCCAAGCTGCTTCAAACACAAGACAGACGTCAAGTAAAACACATGTAAGGGGGAAAACGAGGGTTAAGGGAGAGAACAGCGCGAGGCAAACTGCGGTCTTCCCTGCATGACTTTCAACTAATGTTGCTGCACTGATATATTTCTCTTTTCTGTGTCATAAAACTTCCTCTGTCGTGTATATTTTCATTACTTGATGTCCTATGTTTTCTATTTGGCGCAGTATGACCAAAAATGGCCCATGCATCATTAAACCCAACCAACCATCTAACCAGTTTTGACCTTTTTCACCAATATAATTTCTCCAAACGATAATATTCTAAAGAAAGGAGCAATATAATATTTCAAAAGGGCTATATTCTAAGTAAAGAAGAAGAGAATATTGCGAAAGGATTATATTCCAAAGGACCAATTGTACATTTCCAAAGATTATATTCTAGGAAATGGAGAAATAAAATCGGAAGTCTCTCATGACTCTCAGATGCTTACTATGCAATAATACATTTTTGGACATATTATTGAGATGGAACAGATATTTTAAATTAGAAACACGAAATACTTTTGATCTCATTCTTTGGAATACCATAACATGTTCTTATATAAATTTATAAGCACTCTTATTCTTAAATATCATTGTTTGCTCTTTGTAAACTGTTTACATAATTTTCAAAGCCACATTATTAACATTGTTTACTCTTTGGCTGTAATGTGCAGCCTACTTCTTTCTTTTGGTTGTGTAAGAAATGTTATATTTTACTTTAGAATCGCGAAAACTTTCTTTGAATTTATTGCTTTTAAGATGAGCATGTTCTTATTTTATAAAAAAGTTCTTACTCTTAACTATCATTATTGATTCCTAGAATTCATATTAAGGTGCGCATTTTCTGAAATGAAATCGTATGAATAAAGATATATTAATTTCTTTATTTCAGTGGAACTACATCTATTTATGAAAATTATAGCTATGCTGTGGTAATATTAAACTTTGTTAACAAAGAAAGGTACTAATCATTATTTCTATTTATTTCTGTCATTAAACCTGTATATTCACCTAAACAATTTTAAGTATATTCGCAACTAATAAATATTTTTAAAATTGTATATTCAGTATGTAATGTATGCATAAAAAGGTAAGAGGAACATAGTCGTATTTGGGAATAATTTCGCAAAATATGCTTTTATGTAATATTTGAATAACATTCACTTCCAACATTTATTTTAAATTATACTAAAACTAAAATATGTGTGTGTGAAGAAATTGTGTAAAAAGAACTTATTTTTCAAGAGTATAAGGCATTAAGAGAAAATAGTAGAAATAGAAAGCATATCATGAAAGATAATTAAATTATTTTATTAGTATTGAACCCTTTAATTTTTTATTTCCATCAAAATGGTTTCACAATCAAATTTCAGTAATATCTGATGTTCATTGGAAAACGTGTTAATCTTTCCTAAATAGACCCACAAATGCACAAAAGAGAGTGAGATGATATAAATATTTGGACATACATTTTTTCAAGCTTTTAGAAGGACATAAAATCTTACGAAAGCGGTCATGATCATTACCATCATGCCATACAGGGCACACTCCGAACTGGTCCAGGAAATTAACATAATGATTATCATTTCAGATTGCAGCAAAATAACAAACCAAAATATGTTGAACGCGAATTAATTTCTCAACAAAGAATTGTTGCATTTGTTAACTATAAAAACTTAATTTATGCTGTATATTTTACCAATCACATAATTTACATGTTGAAATTATGTGTTTTTACTCTTACGTCAGAACTTTCTCTGAGCTTTGCCCTTCATGTCTTTCATAATTAAACCCATTGATTTTATTTAAATTACCAAAACCTCTTAAATTTTCATTTCATCGATCGCTTATAATTTTATTTATGTGAATGAGCGTGCAGTACCTCATTTGATTTAAGGTTCATAATGTTTTAAAGACTACATTGACTATTCAAACATTTTTTTTCCTACGTCAGGAAAAATTCCAGGGACCATAATTTCCTACGGGAAACCCAGTACAAATTGAATTGCGGTTGAAAAGGTCGTCAAGTAAGATGTGACCGTCAGATAAAAAGTGAAAGATAAAAGATGATTAAAATCCATAAAGCTCTCCGTAGAACAAAAGGGGCATTCAGGAGAAGCATGCGCATCAATGCTGTGTAAGTGTCCTCTTAAAAAGTCATGTCCAGTTAAAATTCGAATATTTGCCGTAGCAATATGTCGTGGCAAATTAGGTGGAACAGGGTCAGACTAAAGCTTGTTCTATGTTTTGTCCGTGACCTTAAGCTTTTGATGGTTTCAGACGGACTTATTTATCTCCGTTGGAGGGTTATCTGTTCTGAAACGTGCAGTGTTCCCTGCATTCCTTCTAATAAGTTTTGAACCTCTTGACCAGTAGAATCCTTTCTATGATTCTTTCAATCAATAGATGCGGTTATTCAGTCAGTATGTGTGTTTTGAGGTGAAATCAATTCATTACTCGGAAATCTCGGCACATTAAGAGGGTTAAATTATTGTCATCCACGTACTTTTTCGTTGTTTTTTACTCTGGAAAAGGTGCATCATGGAATAACATTTATAAGAAGGTCGCTCATTAAGATTCTGGAAAAATATGCTCTTTCCTACTTTAACCCTCATGTGCATTGTGGGGTGAAAGCAAAGTTACACTACTCGAAAATCTCGTGACACTCCGAGGTTTAAAGTTATGTCGCTTTAACGTTTATTTTATAATTTATGCAAAACACAAAGAAATGTACTGTAATTTAAAATGCTATCCCCTTGAAATCCTAGTTGAATTCAGACCTCATTACTGATGTATGTATTCACAAGGAGCTCCAACATTTCAAAAAACTTTCAAAGCTGGATCCGAGTTACAAACATTCCAACAGAACGTGCCGAGACAAAAGAAACAAACCCCAATAAACACACACTTAAAAAAACGGTAATAAACCCCCGGAAAGATCAAATGTGAATAAGAACCGATTTTCACTTCCTTTGAAAATTACCCGGGCGCAGTTTACTTCCGGAAGATAGCACGGAAGTGGAAGAAGAATAAACAGACAGATAGCGAACAAAAAAAATTCCTGCAGCTAATTTAGAAAGTTCCCGATGGCCGAGAGAGCCTTCTGCTTTCCCCAGTTTTATCACCCGAACAAATACCTGCGCGACATTTTTATGGGGGCTGCAGAAAACGAAACTTTCTCTCTTCCAGTTCATAATTCTTGGCCCGGCTTCTGGAAAACGCTTTCGGTTGGATTCTGGAAATGACACTGGAGTAATCACGCTTGATGGAACAAGATGGCCAATGGCATCTTGACGTAATCCGGAGAGGCGCAGATCTAATTCATTCTAAAAACTTCTCGCTTGCCGTAATTGAGGTGGGAGTCCTTTCGGGAAGTGATAAATAGTGCAGGAATCGTTGCGAAGGACAGACAATTTGGGAGAGGAGATAATGCATTTCGATTGGGTGATTGCTAAGTTTTGGTACGATTTGGGTGAGATTTTTGAATAAAAGTTATGGAGTTTTGACAGTCAATTTCTAGTTTCCTGTATCAAGCATTTAAGACTTAAACTATATAAGTATTATTGACATAAATTATTTCGCATTTGAAAAAAAGTGTTTGTGGCTATCCTTTGAAATCTAATAACGTGAATGCAAAAAAAGTAGATTAAATCTCTGCAGTTTTAACGTATGTAAAGTGTATACAATATTTTATTAGCTGTAGCGTATTAGGAAATTGATAATAGATAGTAACAACTACTATACAGATTTTAAAACTGTACGATACCAAATCAGCAGCCTTTTGAACTTCGGTGACAGTAAATTATATCCGTGGTTATTCTGTGCCAAAGGTTAAGAGCAATATAGATACTATTTCGTGATAAATAATACAGGAATCGTTGGGAATGACAATTTGGGAGAGGAGATAATGTATTTCGATTGGACGATTGCTAAGTTTTGGTACACTTTGGGTGAGATCTTGTACAAAAAAGGGAATAGCAGCTGTGATTGTCAGTTTCCTGTTTCAAGCACTTAAGACAAACTATATAAGCATCATAAACTTAGTAATTATTTCATCTCTGGGAAAAAAGTGGCTTGCGCAGTGATTTTTATTATCCTTTAATATCTAATAACGTGAATGCTAAAGAACGCAGATTTAATACATGCAAAGTGAAGGCATTTTTTATTTGCAGTAGCGTATTAGAAAATTTTATAATATATAGTAAAAACCCAGTACAGATTTTAAAACTATATTTCATTTGGAATATTTGAATGATACAAATCAGCAATCTTTTAAATCCCAGTTACTGTAAATTATACGTACAGTATCCAAATGTTAAGCGCAATATTCGAATATTACTTGTTAAATAGTGCAGGAATCCAGCGAGGGCAGACAATTTGGGTGAGGATATAATGTATTCCTATTGGGTGATTGTTACGTTTTGGTAGATTTTTGGGGAGATTTTCGTACATAAAATGGACAGCAGCTTTGACTCTCAGTTTCCTATATCAAGTTATATAACCATCATTGTTAAAGCAAGCTACATAAGCACATCATTGAATTTGAAATTATTTCATCTCTGAAAAAACGGTTAGCAAAGTGTTTTCAATTATCCTTTGAAATATAGTAATAACGTTGATGTAAAAGAAGCAGTTTTAATGAATGTAAAGTGAATACAATATTTTATTAGCAGTAGCGTAATAGGAAATATATAATAAATAGTAAAAACCACTGTATAGATTTGAAAACTATATTTCATTACTACGTTTTGGTACATTTTGGCTGAGATTTTTGTACATAAAATGATGGGCATAGGGACAGCAGTTTTGACTGTCAGTTTTCTTGTGCTTTAGCACTTAAGAAATTAGTTATAAGCATCTTTCACGTAGAAAACTTTCCTATCAGTAAAAAAAAATCAATTTGAGCAGTGGTTTTAATTATTCTTTGAAATCTAATATGAGTGCTGAAAGTATATGCACCTTAATGCATGCTTAGTAAAATGCAGTTTTAAAGTATGTACTAAAAAAAGTGAGTGAAATATTTTATTAGCGATAGAGCTTATTAGAAAATTGATAATCGGTAGTAAAAACAGCAGCACAGATTTTAAAACTGCATTTAATTTCATATATATATTTATTATATACATTTATTATACAGATTAAATATGTCTTATTAGCAGTAGAGCTTATTAGAAAATTGATAATCGATGGTAAAAGCAACTGCACAGATTTTAAAAATATATTCCATTTCATTAGTGTTTAGTATTTATTATACAAGTATCTTTGACTTAGAAGTAATTTCATCTATGGGAAAAAACGGCTTTCGCAGAATGTGTTTAACTATCCGTTGAAATCTAATTCCGCGGACATAAGAAGCAGTTTTCTAGATTGTACAGTGAATACCATATTTGATTAACAGTAGCTTATTAGGAAATTAATATTAGATAGTAAATACCAGCTATACAGGTAACTAAAACAATATTTCATTTTGAATACTTTAACGATTCCAAATCAATAACATTTTGAAGCCCAGTGACTTAATTATATGCACTGTATCCACACACACAACAAAGGTTGCGAGTGATCTTGTGAATATTTCGCAGACCAAACGTGGAAGAAACGGAAATATGGTTTGTTGACTAACAAGATAATATAACGGCAACAGCAAAATCCAAGACGAGAAATAATTTAATCATGTATTTTTAAAAAGATGCAAAAACTTAATTCTCGAGGCAATGTTTTTATGTATTTAAGTTTATATTCATATATAAAGTAAAGTTGGCCTGTGTCTGCTTGCAGTTTGGGCTACTAAATATGTTGAATATTTTATGTAAATGTTGGTTTTTTGGCAAAATTGTCAAGGATTTTTTGATAAGTTCAGTTTTACCAGGCTACTGCAAAATTAAGTTAAGTACTAAAAAATTTATTCCTGGTGTTGTTTATTGATAAAAGTAAGTATGCAGTTCAATTAACGTCGCACTGAAGCAACACAGCGCGAACTACTAGGTACGGTCTGGGATCAATCCCGAAGGGAAAGTTGGGCTTCTCAGTGTGGGGAAGCATTTTACAACACCTCTTCTTAAATCGGCTCTACACCGTTTGGTGAGTCGGAGAGGTGAAGGTCAACACCTCAACTGGCACCCCACTCTCCAAACTATGGTTGAAAGTGTTTCAAACTCGCACCCCACTGGTTACTAATCCACGACTCTACAACTGGGCAATCACGGCCCTATTTTACTTGTTGACACCATTCTTAAAAACTTATTGTTACTTGTTAAAAGTTTGTTGAAATAAAGATTTTTGAAAAACTGCTTTCAAATCGACCTATCGTTCCTCGGTTAATTTTGTTCGTCTGTACTAAATATATTTAGTTCTAAAACAGGTTCTTTGCTATGCACGGAACCTCAAATGGAATTTTCCAGGTAAACAAATGTCTGTGCTTTAAAAGGAATTAATTATGACTATCATATAACATTAATTTGTCATCCTTCCTCAGAAATATACTTCGGGTTTAATCCCGGACCGTCGCCAATAGCCCGTTGTGTTGCTCCAATGCGAAGTTAATTAAAATGCCTACCATCCTCAGAAGTATCGCATTCCTGATAAAAAAGGGCTTCAATTGAAAAATATTGATAGGAAAATTACTGCGCAAACTATTCACCATATACGTCATTTTTACGATTTGAATATGGCAATTATTTGACAGGAAACAAACTTAAGAAAGAGCATTCATAATCACTCTTAAATGCATTATTCATTATGCAATCACCTAAGTACAGCCTTTTAAGATTTCCCCTTGTACCATGGATGCGATTATAATGGATGCATATGACGTTTGTGCGTATTTGCGTGCAAAATAAATTGTAAAAATTATAAAAATGTCCAAACTGTGTTTAAAAAGGTTTTTCGTAGACTTAAATTAGCATTTAACTTTTCAATGAACGAAAAGTAATTATTCTGATCAATTTTTCAATTTATGGTTAGCCACTTCAACTCAAGCAACTTCGGACAGGTACACTAGTTTAGAAGTAATTATACTAGTCTAAAGATGCATAAAAATGAATTTTCAATTTAACTCATGGCATTTACCTACCCTTTGTAAATATGCATGAAAGGAAAACAATTATTTGACTCAAAACAGATATTTCATGACGAACTTTCTGAAATATCGGAAAATCATAGATAAATGTTTAAGCGCTATTTATTTAACAAATTCACTTTGACCCTCTTAATGTTAATAGCCCGTTGTGTTGCTACAGTGATACGTTAATTCAACAACCTACTCTCTGATTGTCACAAAATTTCCCCATATAGTGTAGTTTTACTTTTAGCTTATAATAACTAAATAACTGCATCAATTGTTTGAAAGAATACTAGGAAATATTCTATAGGTCAAGAATCTCAAAACTGATTAGAAGTCATGCAAGGAAGGCTGCAAATTGTAAAACGGATAAATGCGTGTGTGTCCCTCAGAAGTTTAATGCATGTATCATACAACTTATATGGATTCAGGACCTGGTGTATAACACTATTGATCTTAGAAAGACCCTAATTATCCCAATAGAAATTGAATTTTGATTCTAGAGTTTCATGGCAGGTGAACTGGTATCACTATACCACTGTCGTCTTCAGTGGTTTCGGTACGCTACGTAGTTGCCCATCTGTTTGTCTAGAATAGAATTCCTTGTTGCATCGAATATCTAAATTCTCGTGCTGCTACAGAGGTTAGTTGTTTGGTGAAGTAAACATTCCTTAGATGTAATCCGGAAATCACTCTCATCAAGACTTCGATTTATTTTCCAGATATTAAGTTCGCTCAGGAGATGGTGTGTTGTTCCTGGGCTATATTTAAACTCTTAATACCTGTTTCTCGTTCAGGTTTCAAATTTCGCAGATTTACTTTGAGTTCCATATTCTCTAAGAGAAATACACTTTCAGCTAATATTTTCAAACAATTTAAAGTTTATTTTCAAGAGCAAAATACATAGTTACAAGTTTTAATTTTTAATAATTTTGTTTAATTTTAAACGTACTGTTGCAAATTGTATTGTAAAATTAATTTAATTTAATCTTTTCAGGTCTATATAGAGAATAGCTCCATCAAATTAAATTATTTTAATGACGAGAAACTTTTATAGTTTATCTATTATAAAAGTAGCTTTGTAACGAATGAAATGTAAAATCAGCTGCAAAAACTTTAATATGTAGCAGGTGACCGACCGACGCAGCACCGGCTGCCGAGCTATAAACCTACATGATCTGTGCAACTTTTATTTTAAAAAAGAACATATGGTTCCGATTGAGTTCAGATCGTCAGATGTGAGACGAAACATCGAGATGTCAATTTCCCCCGAGATGTATTTTTATTTGTTAGTGTATGTAATCGGGCGTTTGTATATTTTTATATTTTAAATTGTCTTAGTAAACTTTTAGATAGTGACTCCTGTTTCTATCATTACAAAATTGGTGCCTCTTAAAGTAGAGCAGCTAAAAGACTTTGTGACGTAAACTACGGTGAAGAATATTCTGCTCCATGGTGGGTGCAAATTTTGAAAGGAAAGAAACAATAATCGCTCTTTCACATTGCAAGAGTTTACTAAAACAATTTTAAACACAAAAATAAACAAAAGCAATCAGGCACTACCAAATAAAAACACATATCGAGGCAAAATGACAGTTCAATATTTCGTCTTGCAGCTGACGATCTGAACTCAATCGGAACTGATGTTCTTTTTTCTAATTTAAAATTTCCATATCATGTAGGTTTATAGCACCGCAGCTGGTCCTGCGCCGGTCACTGACCTTCTTGCAACTGATTTCGTAATTCATTCGTTACAGCTTATCTTTTTTCAGATTGTATTTACAATTAAAAACTATGAATAGCACCTAATATAACCATTAACTAAGAAATTATTTAAGCAAAGATATTAAAACCATTAGAAAACACTTTCCCTTTTCTCAAATAGCAAATGGTTTACTGTTTCTGATCTTTCACGATCCATTAACCAAACTCATATTGGCGCTCAGTTTCAATATATAAGATTGATAAAAAACAACATTAATCATCAATGACTAACACAACATAAATCACATCTTTTCAACTCAAAGACGTCGCAAGAAGCAAAATTAAATTCCATAACCAACCCCCCAAAAAAACCCTCAAACAAAACAAACTCCTCATTATAATGCAACATGATCCTCTATATTAACCCTAACTAGTAGAAACAATTAAATTCAAAGCTATATAAAGCGGCGCTTACCAGCATTTATCATGACTTACGCCGGAAAACCAAACTTCTGCTTCGAAACCAACAAACGCATAATTTGAGAAACAAACCAAACTATTAACTGTGCCGTGACGTCCCGCCGACATACCCCTCCATCAGCAAAGCTCTTATTGAATAATGTAACTCCATCATTCTTCATCCCCACTCGGTTCCCTTAAACATCCCCTCTTTCAGAAACCACCATTCCTCTCTACTTTCACTTCCAGTCTGTTCCGTCACGACAGAATTTATTTCTCAACCGGAATAATAAGTCCTTAATGTCTGCACTCTCTATCGTGCCCTACGGCCATGAAGGACAAAGTCCTTCGGACGGGAGGTGTTGTGGTTATACTCATGCTTCTAGAGGACTCGACAATAGACAAGAAATGGTTTTAGTGCTTTTTCGTTTGTTGAGGTTGATTGAACGGGATGGTTTTCTCTTCCAACACTTTTTCGATTTTGAGTTTACGAAAATCAGGTGATGTTTGCGTTCTGTGGATGATGATTCAGAAACAAATATGTTTTCGCGTGAGCGTTGTTGAATCGAATCAGATTTGGTTCTGGAAATACCAATATTCATGAAAGAAAAACCACGAGTTTTTTATCTTATCCATTCGGTTACCTCAGGGCTTCACATGCAATGGTATCGTCAGCACTATGATACAGGAGCATGAGGTCTAACGGGGCTCCAAGGAATGAAAGGTTTTTGTGACGTAATGTAAGGCGAAGTGGTGCAATTGCCTTCTCGGGGTAAGTGTGTCGATTGAATACAAAACGTATCAGTTAATAAAGTAGGGACTCCACCTGTGGAAATGATTCAATAGATTTGTTTCACAGCTAGTTCTTGTTATGTAATGTAGGGTGACGGTTTAATTTAGTTCTCTGGATATACGTGTATCGACTGAATACAAAACGTAGTCAATAAAGTAGGGACTCGTACCTGTTGTAAATACTTCTATAGATTAGTTTCACCCCTAGTTTTTGTGATGTAATGTAGGGTGAGGCGGTGCAAGTGCGTTCTCGGGGTAAGTGTGTCGATTGAATACAAAACGTATCAGTTAATAAAGTAGGGACTCCACCTGTGGAAATGATTCAATAGATTTGTTTCACAGCTAGTTCTTGTTATGTAATGTAGGGTGACGTGGTTTAATTTAGTTCTCGGGATATACGTGTATCGACTGAATACAAAACGTAGTCAATAAAGTAGGGACTCGTACCTGTTGTAAATACTTCTATAGATTAGTTTCACCCCTAGTTTTTGTGATGTAATGTAGGGTGAGGCGGTGCAAGTGCGTTCTCGGGGTAAGTGGGTTCACTGAAAACAAAACGTATCAGTGTGAACAAAGTAGGGACTTTAACCTGCTGGAAATTCTTGAAGGTGTCCTATAGATTCGGTTCACCTTTAGAGCATTTCCAAATTCGGCAAGGAAGTTGCGCAGTTCAAAGAAGGATATGAAAGAAATTATATGACCTTGTCCACTTACAATACAATCACATGGTAAACTAGAAAACAGCACATGATAATCAATTGCCCCATCATGTAGGGTAAATGTGATGTCATAAAATATCATTAAAGAGCATTTCTTAAAGTTATATTAATGGTAAGCTCAATCAAATAAGAGTGTAAACGTATTAGTAAAGGGTCTGAGAGTACGTGTTGAAAACATGAAATTTTTAAAACAATGAGACATAATAATTGGTTCAATGTGAAGTTTGAAGATTTAGGTTCGCACTTGCCCCACCAATATAAAGAAAATTCATACATGCGTGTGCTAAACTGAGTATTTGGTATACACTTATATTTCATGATCAACTCGCAGTCTCACCTGGTACTGTGACCCGATGTACAGGTGTAGGGTGCATGTGCTACCGTGAACATATCTTGTTTCAAAAAATGCTATATTCCTCTACTTTCGCTACCAGAGTCTGTTCCATCGCGACAGAATTTATTTCTCAACTTGAATAATAAGTCCTTAATGTCTGCTCTCTCTCGTGCCCTACGGCCGTGAAGGACAAAGTCCTTATTAGGGTGGTAGTATTGTTATGGAGAACTCGGCAATGGACAAGGCATGTTTTAGTTGTATTGTTTGTTCGGGGTTGATTGGATGAGATGTTTTTCTGCCTCAACACTTTTACGAGTTTGAGGTTGTGAAAATCTATTGATGTCCGCGTTCTGGAGATGGTAATTCACAAACAAGCATGTTTTCCCTGGAGGGTTTTTTGAATCGAATCAGGTTTGATTCTGAAAATACAAATATTCGTCCAAATAAAATCACATAGGGACTTATTGTCGTTTTCTTCTATCCTCTCAGTATTTTCAGGGTCCCCATTGTCGATACCAGTGACTTTTAACCTTTTTTATCTCATGGCAAACAGAATAATTAGGAAAATTCTGCAGCAGATAGAAAAATATAGTGGATTTTTGCCTATTTTACAAATGAAATGGACAAAAAGAATAAAAACTATCTACCTTTTTTCTCCAAAGTGGCTTTTTAAACAAATGTATTTATACTTTGTAGTAAAAATAGTACTCAAATTATTTATATGGGTATTACTTGAAATTATTGTGAAAGTACATGTCAAAAGTTTAAAATTAAGCCGTTAAAATTAAATAAATCTTCATCAGCTCTTCTATCATTCGTAAGGCACAACTGTGATATTCTTGCTGCATACCGGTTGAAAATAGCTACGGTACTATACAATAGTACCGGGCCACTAGGTTTAAATGGCCTTTAGAAATGTGAAAAGTTTCTATGCTGTACTGTGCAATCTCATTTCTAGATTCAAAAATTTATCAATCTTTATATTGTACTTATTATAATAACTGCTAACAACAATATGAAGTAAAATAGATTTTAAAATTATCATTACGTTTGAGTTGCATATTGAGTATTTAGAGTGCCTCACCTGGCACTGTAGCCCGGAGTGCAAATGTGGGGAATCTGGGTTATCTTAAATCTTTAGAAACTGCTGTTTCTATCTACTTTCACTTTTATGGTCTGTTTAAGTCATGGCCGAATTTATTTCTCAACCGAAATAATAAGTTCTTAATATCTCTGCTCTCCCCTCTATCTCTTGTATCCTAGGGGCGTAAGGGACTAAAGCCTCCGACGGGAAGTGCTATGTTTACTACATACTTTTGATTGATTTTGCAGTAGACAAAGAATGGTTTTATTTGGTTTCTTGTTGTTTAAAGTTGATTGAACGAGATGGTTTTTATGCTTCAACATTTCTTCGAGTTTATGGTGTTGGGCAAATCAGGTGATGTTTATGTTCTAAGGATCGTGCTCTAGGACCAAATATATTTTCGCATGAGCATTGCTTGAATCGAATCAGGCTTGATTTTGGTAAACTAGAAGGATTCTAGAAACACAAATAATGAAAAAAATCGCACCATGAGTTGCTGTCCTTTTTCTGCTTCAGTCGATGGAGGGAATACCCTTGGGGAGATTGGAGGTGTTATGATCTAAGGAAATGCTGATGTTTTTCGATATAAAAGAGAAAAATTCAGAAAAACGAAATGTTGCTTTTGGTATTCTTTATAGATATGCTAAAAGGAGAGTATATTCAATACGAAAATCACCAATTCTTTGAACCCACAACAGGCTTTCCCCTCATTAGAGTTTCAGGTGTAATTTATAAATATTGTTTCTATTTTCATGTTTTTTCCTTTCAATATGTATGTCTATTAGAGCATAAATTTGTTACTGAAATTGAGCAATAGATAGTTTTGTTTCACTTATGTATGTATGTTTTCTGACTTTTGGCACTTTTGCTTATTATTACAAACTTGGAAATCATCCAAATTAATATACGAGGTAGCGAAGATAATGTTCTCCTTAATTTGAAATTGATTTATATTGAATGGAAATTGGGAGTGTATATTATTTAAGGTTATAAAAATCTGGGCTTATTTAGATAGTTAAAATTATAACGAATAATGATTTTCTTCCTGAATACTATCACAGTCCAATTATTTGCCGGGAATTAAATTATCTCATCTTCCTATATTATGCACATAGAACAGCTAAATCACGGATTATTCATACAAATAATGTTCAGGAACACTCAAACTATTTGAATACTCCTTTTTTAAATTTAAATTTGCATTCATTTGTATTCGAAAATTAATTTCCGTGATACATTCTTGTATTACGCGTAGGTTCTTACATATTAATTTCATAAATAATGTAACATAATTATATGTAAATATTTAAGAGTACAAATAAAGCAATATATCATAAAAATATTATACTTTCAAACATAAAATGTTATGGAAATTTATAACGTAATAAAATACGAAATGTTTAAAGAAATACTTCCATGATAAATACATTTTAAAGACTATTTTCAATATATGAAGAATAAAATATTTAGATGCTTTATTGTACTGAGCAACAGTTTTAAATGGTTTATAGTCGCTTTCAGTTCTATTTCAGAGATATGCACAAAGGAAGAAATAGAACAATATCATAAACTAGATGATGTATAATGTTTCTGTTCATGGAATGCATATAAAATGCAATTTATTCACTTTAGATAAACGAATTCATGAAATAAAATTACTCTTTATTTCCAAATTCAGTTTAAACATATATCTAACAAACACAAAACAAATGGGCCGTAGCAAATTCAGATAACTGAAGACTGAGACAAGTACGACTCATATAATACAATCTATGACAAGCCACAAACATATAAATATGATAAACGACGACGCATAATTTAGATCCCGATTAATGCAAGACAGTAGCCTGTACATTTCTGACTCAATTCTTCCCCAATCTTGCAACACACAATCACATTTCCTATAAAAAAAATATCGTTATCTTGGAGAAAAAAGAAACATATACTTGATTTGGAGGCCATAATCTCCATTTTAAGAGTGCCAGAACATCGTAGTTGCTGCTCACACGACTAGTCAAAATGGAACTCTTCGAAATGCAGTATTGTTGAAGAATATATTTCCCCCTTCGAAAACATAACATGGACAACAACAAAAACCGTTAGCCGAAGCAAGTAGCCTAAATAAAGCACTTAAGGGAGATATATTGCACGCTGCATTGTTTAACGTGACACCACAACTTCGATTGTTTTTGGCGACGGTTTTATTTTGTTCGGAGAGATTATGTGCCATTATTCAAAACACGAAGAAAACAGGACTTCGCCTTGGATTATTCTCGTAAGGACGACTGTCAGCTAGTGAAAAGAACAAAAAAATTATGAGAGACTGATCGTCTTACATTTTTTGCTTACGTCTGTTTTCGAAAAAACGAGATTGAAAAGGAATGAAAAGAGACCATGTTTTTATTCATACAGCTTATAAGAGCAAGCGGTTTCTTGGAAATTTTTTTTAAGTTCAAACTGTATTGGGGATTAATACTTTCAGATAGATTAATATGTCTGTTTTGTAATACGATGTCTTAGAACAGAAACTCATTAACTGACAAAGATGTTTCTTTACTTTGCGGTTGTTTGAAGATAGTTTTTGCTTATTATTTTCCTTTTTGGGTCAAAAAATAAAAATAATAAGCATTTTCATCGTGTTATATATCTTTGAAATTGATTACAATATGGCAATGAATTGGGCTCATCATCATAAAAATAAAGAGTAATTGTCTCCAAAAAATATGTCAGTTAACACTCCAAATTGTTCCGACGATATATATCGTCCATCAAGATCTGGCCAATTTTGCTAATGAAAAAAAATATTGAGAAATAAAAAAAAATGAAATCGTCATCAAGCTATTGCCAATTTTTTTATGATGACGAAATCAAGATCTGATCAATTTTCTCCTAATGACGATATATCTCGTCAAGATCTAGTGTGTTTTGCTAATGATACCTCGTCGAGACATCCACTAGGAGGATTAATCTCGAAGTGGTTTCAACGAGATATCTCATCCATCAATATATGACAAATTTTGCTCGTGCCGAGATATCTCGTCATCAAGATATTGCATATTTTTATGATGACGAAATAAAGATTTGGTCAGTTTTCTTTTAATGGCAACATATCTCGTCCATCTATAATCTGGTCACGAGGTTCGTCACTAATTGTGGATACCTTGTCGAGAACCACCTGGAGGGTTAATGAGTTTCTCCTGTAAGCCGACGAATATGAGAATACATTATAAAATATGATATTCACCTTCAAATAACTCTTGATCCATTAATCTCATGGCTCTTATATTTTTTAGTGATATGAAAAGGTTTAATTTGAATACTTTTTATCCCTCATGAAATGATTAAAATATTTACTTTGTTTAAAGAAATGTGTTTTAAATACTTCATTCACGTCCAATATTTCTTTTATAGTTCAGAATCTATCTGCTATTATAGTCTGATATTATTTTCAGCAGCTTCATTTTTCATTGCATTCACAAATAATCAGTGAATTATCGCCTATTATTAGAATGTTGCGTGTCAACTTCAGTGGAAGTCTTAAACAAGAAACACAAATATTCTAAAAACATCAAATAACATTACAAATTAATTTGCAAGACCCCAGAAATATAAAACAAATTTCAAAATCATGAAATATAGTTTTCTTCAAACAAATTAATAGACAATAAAAATGAAATTTAAATTAAAGAAAAAACAGAAAGCAAGCTTGTCTTTTATCAAATTAGAAATTGACTTTGATTTTGCCTGGATGTTACATTTTTCCATTTAAACATTTGACAAGATTAAAGAACACCATTAGATGTTTTAGTATTTAGCCTAATATCAAAACAATTAAAAATTAACTAATCATTAGCGATACTCTCTTCTGCGAAATACACCCTTTTTTGCGACGTGACACATAATTTCCAGAGATCAATTTGTATCCTAATTTATGGGTTACACTTTCTCACGTCTAATACATAACGCTTTATAATCGAAAGAGTTCCTCTTCCCCTTAATGATTGTAAGTAGTTTTACTGCCAAATCTAAACTGGCACACTGCCTGGTGAGGCACTCGTTGTTTAACACATGTTCGACACCCTCTGCCATCCTTAATGATATACTACTAGCAGAGAGCTTTAAAAAGAGTTAGCGTAGAGAGTTCTGTGTAGGGTTTCGATGTTAACTTTTATGTAGAAGGTCATCTATAAGAGAGGGCAGGAGGGACAAGCTTAAATGTGGACCGTAATGGAAGATATTCGGACGGAAGAATTAATGGAAGTAACGTCTTAGGAGTCGTGATTCAAAATGTGTCGGAGCCCCTTAATATTTAAGGGTGTCTCCGCTTCCACATTAAACCATATTTAAACCGGAGTATTTCTGTAGACAAATTATTCGAAATAAAGCCAGTGGGGGGGAAGCGTTAAAATGTAAGGACGCAATAGGCATGAGAACTGACTGTAAGAAAAACTAATTTATCTAGAAAGGATATTAGAAAACGTTTAAGGGTCTCATACGGGTTGTAGTACTTTTCCTTGTACTACTTTAGCAATTAACGTATCGTCGGCTTACAAGTGAAACGAACTAAGTCAAAAAATATAGTTCTGCGAAAAAGAGGGGATCCTACTCACTAAGCTAAATGCACTAAACGTGTTTCTCAAGTAGATATCTGTGAGATTCACATCAAGTGCACTACGTTTTACAGAGATGATTCCATATGAAGACTGGTGAAATGAATAACAAGTAGGGAAAATTTTGATTAATCAAAATTCATTAAACGTAGAATGATGGCAAGTCTACCAGCATGTGGCCTCCAATAAAGGTCACAAAATAAATTAGGGGATTGTTGTTTTTTAAAGTTTAGTTTAAAACAGAGCTTCAGAGTATATTGCGATGTCTTCTCTGTAAATAGTACACTGTGCATAGAAATATAATAAATTATTTATAGGAAGATTCCTCTGTGTTCACCACAGTAACACAGTATACCGTTCGACCAGATCTGTTGCAAGGTTTAACCTTCATGCAAGGAAAAAAATGACTTAATGGGCGAGCTACAACAGTTTAAATATCATCACATACTGGTCTATAAAAGATGAAAAAACTTTGCATTAGTATGTTCCACTTGTAAGTCGACGATTTCATTGATCAAAGTCCAAAAACATTATTTTAAAACAGGTTATTCAAAGGCGTCATTGGTCCATGAATGTTAAAGGCTGCTTTGCTATTAAAAGTGTTTTAAGTGACAACTACGATTATGTATTATAATATGTCAGTAATGTATGGTCTAGAAATGTAAGAGTACGTTTGCTGATAAATGTTCAATCATGGTTTGATAAAACAATTTGGGCTCATGAATCATCATTAATCCTTAACACGTAAAATTATAAAGCATTTATATGTTATTGGTCAAGAACATGTCTTTATAATCTGTATTTATATCATATACTAGCTGTAAAGCCCATTGAGATAAGGATACAACGGGCTTTAGAAATCACTTATTGCTATCGAATTGCTTACTATTACTTTCTGTGGAGTAATCGTAATTAAGGAGGGCACACTAAAAATAACCATATTATGGTTCATTGTTCATGAATATTTACAACTCAAAATGCTTAGTCAATTCAGTTCAATGAGACAATTAATAAATCTCACAATTTTAAAATACATATGCATCAGTAATAATCTCACAAAAACTCTGCAATATAAAACTCAACAACTCAACTAAACTCACAGCTCAAACCTCATCTCAATTAAGAATTATAAATGGAACTAAAAACTAATCAGATTACTGGAGTTGCCAAATATGGAAAATGACACACTTATTAATAATTTAATTATACTGCCGCATGCGCGTATTCACCAAATTTCAATATAAATATCGTTTACGCAATTTTATCACAAAAACTATCGCTTGCATTACTCGTTTCCTTATATCTTATCACCATTTAATATTTATTTGTTATGCTTGAGCAATTTCTCATGAAGGTTTATAAATACGACTAACCAATGAGAGAGCTAGTATATTTTAAATATAACTCGAACCAATGATAGAGTATGAAAAGTTATCCACTTCGTACATCACCGGCCAGGTTTGTTTTTTATACATTACTTGCAGAATTATCCGGCTTTGCTCGTGTTGAGTTGGTTAAATTTTGATTTAAAAGTGATCAGACCCATCACTTCTCTTTTATAGAAAAATGCTAACATCATTTAAGAGAATGGGAAATAATTTTTTAACATCGTTTTAATTTTTCATAGTTTTTACAATTTACATCGGACGCAAATATATGGATGGCTATATGGATGACATGGATGAACATATGGATGACTATATCATATGGATTTTATGGATGGCTATATCATATGGATTTTATGGATGGCTATAGCCATCCATACAATCCATTTCATATTCATCGCACTCCTGCTGTAACACACTACAAAAGTATTTTCTAAGGTGAATACTTCAGAAGACGATTTAAAAATATCTTTGAGCTACAACATATGGCTACTCGTTTTAATTTAACGTTGCCTATCTTATTAAAAAATACTTTTATTTTAACTTTACGTGTCATTTTAAAATAAGAAGTTACACACCTTACTTAAAAAGGTTTTATTTTGTATGTTGTATTTAATTTTATGAAACAATTCTACAAACCATTAGATATTCAACCAAAGACTTAAACAAAATTGGTCGAAATATACATATACAGCCAAGAAATTACCCACGTCTAGTGATATTTTGCAAAAAACAAAGAAAAATCATTATAATTTAACTCGTAAATAATATATCTGTAATATGTGAAATACTAGAACACATAAATGTAAACAGAAACGAAATTCCGATCATTGAAAAAAATGCAGAATTCTGAAAAATGAAAGAATAAGCAAGTGTGTCGAATTTCGACTTCCTGAGTATATTCTGAAATAGAGCAATTCAAAAAAAGAAGTTTGAAAAATATTGATAAAGACAGTAATGATTTATTTACAAAAAGAACACATACTTATGAAACTTGGAAATCCTCAAATATAACCGCAACATTTCGCTGTAGTAACTCAAATAAACAAACGCGAAATTCTAAATCAAATTTATAAAATAAAACATTAAGTCTGGCGCTGCCAGATACCGAGTAGCAAAATTACTCTTTTATGATCAATGAGTTTTTCGTTTGGGTTTTCCGTGTTCCATTACAAAGGTTAAGTTACGTAAAAAAACAAGTATTTTAAATTTTATTTTTCATCAATCAAATATTCATAGACTATTTAATTATGGGAAGAAATAAAAAAATCAGTCCAGCGCCATAAATATTAGAATTTAATTAGTTTGGAAAGAAATTGTTTCTTCAGCAGTACTGGTAAAAAAATTTATTGGAAAAGTTGTTTTCCATCAATAACGGTAAAACAAACTGAGTTACGTACCGCAATCGTTTTATAATGTTATTCCTATGGGGATTTCAAATTGTTTTTAGCCCCCTCTGAACATCTAGGACGGGGTTAATATGTAGCCTTCGTTACCCGCAGGGCTCTAAAGTGTGCGTGCACAAAATTTGGTGTGAAACATTTAAACGGTATGAATTTGCATAGAGAAAAGACAGACGCCAACCCTGCTTTATATTTATACATATATAGATAGATGATTATTCAATATATATGACCCCCAGATGTAGAAATGATATTCTTATGATCGAGTCTGTATTCATCAAACCCTTAGTCTTCAGGGTCCTCTTATTTGTAAATAAGTGAGAAAAGAATAGCCACCAGCCACCTGAAGTTGAAAAGACTGAAATTTACAGCATTCATCATGAGTCACTTAGTGGTTACATTAATGCGATAACTATGGCTCAATTTTTGTTTTGATTGTATTCAGTATAGATTCATTTCCCATTCTCGTGTGGTCACTATAGCCTACTAGGTAGAATATTGAATTAGCAAGTAGAGGGTTGCGAGTTCGAAACTTCATCAGAAAAAGACCGTCAGGTACGTAGGGGCTGGTGCACGCTAAATCTGTCATGGCCTCAAATGTCCTCACATTTGTTGGTGTGGTGTGGAACTTTGGAGAGGGGTGCCAGAGCAGGTGTTGATATCGATATGTGACCGTAATTCAAAATTACTAGGTGTTCTACTCGGATATTTGCGTTGGGGATTGATATCGGACCGCCACTAACAGCCTGTGGTGTTGCTCCAATGTGACGTATATTCAACTGCCTAACTTCATTCTACCTGACTCCCAATGAAGAAATAATGTGTTATAAAGGATTAATTATGCACCTCTTAGTCCAAGGGTGTCAAATCCATGACAGGCATGCCACCACATAAGATCGCAAACTTATGGTTTTCAAAAATAGATTAAAAAAATATGGTTTTCATCGATGTTCTTAATGACTCAACCTCTCAACAGACAAATATATCCCATGCCTCATTCATGTCAGAACTTTTTGGCTGTACTGTATACTTGAGAGTAACTGTTTCCAAGGATTATAGGGCACAATTAAATAAAAAATTTCTGACTAGCACCTTGATAACCTGTAAGAATTGCAACCACTTCAATCGAATCAGACTCTGATGCATCAGTTCCACAAGAAGCATTACTAGGTTGTGTCGAGAGCACAAGCTGTAGTTTTGACGTGAATACTCAGGCCTGATGTTGGATTGTGGAATGAATGTAAACATAGGATAGGTAGGTATTTAATTATAACGTCGCACTGAAGCAACACAACGGGCTATTGGCGACGGTCCGAGATCAACACCCGAAGGGAAAGATTCGAGGACAATACCACGTAATTTTGAACCACGGTCAGATGACGAGGTCACACCTGAGCTGGAACACCACGCCAACATTAAGACATTTGAGGCCACGACAGATTTAACGTGCACCAGTCCCATTTGTACACGATGGTCTTTGGTTGGATTTGAACTGGCGATCCTCCGGTTGCTAGTCTTGATTGTTTACTCTGAATAATCAACTTCTTGAACGATTAAAATGTAGTGTTATATAAGTATTGAAGAATAATTTTACTGATAAAAGACTTGTGATTGTAGCTTAGTTCCGTAGATTTCGAATGACACTACTTCCAAATTACAATTGTTTGTTGTAATTCGTAATTACTACTGTTTGTCTTATGGTTTCAGAGCTAGAAGAAACATCCAGAAGATCAGTATAGCGCCGTGAAAGGACGTCCATACTTGACCTGGACTTAGGATCGAGTGCGCAGGCGCACTAAGCGCGGGAAGGAGGTCTGCAATATGTCGAAATTCCACGTTGCTGGGCAAGCTTTGGGTCAGTGTAAGATTCGTTCGCTTGGACTGAGGACTGAGTAAGTTGTGTCATACGAAAGCAACGGAACTACGCCAAAATCACAGGCCTTCAATAACATTATCCTTTAATATTAATATTAGCTGCACTTTAATCGTTCAAACTAATTAATTGCTGAATATCCACAACAAAAATCATTCAAACTTCCTATGTCTGTTTCATTCATTCCACGATCCAACATCAGACCCGAGTATTCACGTCGAAACTACGGTTCATGCCCCCACATAACCTACCATTTTTTCATCCGTTTTCATAGTTTTTTGCTTTGCATAGGGCGTGTGAACTCTCTGAGTGCCATTAGGGATAGGAGTGTAGTGCTTTTACCCTATATCAAATTTAATGGTTCCATACCCATATCTATTGCATGAAAGAATCCCAAAATTCGATTGGTCATCAAGACCAAAACTGTTAAGATATCATGTAGGGAAGACAGCAATTGCTGAACGGATATATGCGTATGAACCACTCAAAGGGTAAGGAATAATGAAAATAAATTTTTGACCTGCTTGCTTATATATTCACTGCAATACATGAGATAACCAAAGTTCTTATAAAAATTAAAGAACAGAACGTCATTCCAAGAATCTTGAAAATATTTTAATTAACTTAATCCTAATTCTGTTCCTGTATCTCAACAGACAGAAGAGTGGTACAGTAATTAGAAGGCCATTCTTGGAATTCCTGTATTTTAGAATATTAGAAGAATAAAGGGCACCTAAAAACATTTAAAGTAATATTGCTTAATAAATACGACGTTTTCGGATAAAAAAATAAAATAATTCACTTCAAAATGCTTAACTTTAAAGTGACTTAATTCTCAGCTTGGTTTTTAAAATAATTTCCAGTTTTTTGGACTCCAATCCCAAGTATTTCAAAATGCAATCTTAGTATTTCACGCATAAATGCTTCGGGCTTCCAGAAAAAATTCTGGCTTTCGCATTCCATTCTCCGCAAAGCTCCCATAACATGTAAATGCCGGCGCTGGCTTGTATATTCACGGATAGATATGCAAATTGGCAGTTATGCAGTCTTTTTCACTCAAAGCCAAGGAATTCTGGCAAAAGTAACCACTCTTTCGCTTTTATTTTTCTAATATAAGTGGAGTGATATTTTTCAGATCTGCGAAAGGCACCGAGAATTTCGAAACAAGAAAACATCAGAAAGAATCGAAACGAAAACGGAACTAACCACAAAGAAAGCGTTACAATAAATGCACGCTCCAGAAAATCGAACACTTCCTTTTTTTCAGTCCAGGATAAAACAATAACACTACAACTAAAAATGTCGCGTGCAGAAATAATTTGCATACTTACATCGGCTTTCGCCACAAACGTGACATTCAATAAAGGAGAGAGCCAGATATTTTTCGCTTTCTGTTCTTTTTTACTGTTCGAATTCCCTGCTTTCATGTCGGCGTTTCTTTACTTCTACTAGTTTTCATTTTGAGAAAAGGGAAATCGAAAAAGGACATAACAGTTACAATCCCGAATTTTTTCAACCGAAACAGGTACTTTGCATCGGTTGATGGGAATTCAAAGAAAAGAATGCTGACACATAAATGAAGGAACTAATACATTGGTATCAGGAAACAATTAATTAAATTTTTACGATTGGATTTTTAATTATTTCTCGTTAAGTAAAATCTACGCATTGGTACGTTTTTAAAATAAAATGCGTTTTGTGCTATTGGTATGTGAACGAGAGCGATTTTCAGTGTAAACAAACCATAGGAAGACAATGATTTTACCCACAGTTGTTACACGGTTAATAAGTATGGTAGTTGGTAGTGGAATTTACTTCGCATTGGTGCAACACAGAGGTCTATTGGAGACAGTCAGGGAGGAATCCCAAAGGGTAAAGATCCTAGGACAATACCTATTAATTTTGAATTACGGTCAGATGACGAGATCACCATCTGAGCTGTCACCCCACTCTCCAAAATTCCACACCACGGTTGATAAGTATGAGAGGCATTTCTGACAAGCTTAAGATGGAGGTAGTTTTCATGAGGCAAAACATGTTTCCTGTACGTGTTCCAAATGTAACGCTACTTGGCTTGTTTTTCAAATCCGTTTTCAATGACAAAAATTCCGAACCAAAATATCATAGCTGATTGGTTAACGCCAGTTAGATTATACTTAAAACGTCACTAAAACAAAGATGCACTACATTTTAATGTAATCTCGATGCGTATCATACTAGATAGAGAATTTCGATAGCGGAAGTAAACTCTTCGAATTCCGAATGGCTTGGTTGCTTACTCTGAAAATCCCTCTCATAGGAAGCAATTTCTACCAGAAAAACACCAGCACAATCTATATTAAGATTTACAGAAAAGCCTCTCATTTAAGGTTTCGTTTGCTGAACTTATAATTATATATGAAACAAATGTGGCCTCGTTCTTCCAAATCGTATCCTTAATATTCTTGGTGGTTGTCTCGATGAGGCATCACATCATTAGCAAAATTGATCGGATCTTGATGGACAAGATATATCGTCATTAATAGAAAACTGACCAGATCTTTATCCCGTCTTCATAAAAAATGTCTCCAAAATCCTGATGACGAGATATCTCGTCAAAAGCACTTGCAGGATTAAAGCAAGCAATTTTACTTTTATATAGCATTTTACTTATATTTGCATTTTAAATAGATGGACGAGTTAAAAGATACATATACTATAAGTATATGTATCTTAACATAAGTTCAAAGAAATTCCCAACCTAAATTCTACGTATTAAAAATGTTTACTACAGTTAAGAAAATTTAATGGTGTTATAAATAAGCTTCATCTCAATATATACATGGGTGATCATACTTTAGACTGCATACATATGGAATATTGAACATTGCCATTAACTTAAGTTTACAGCAGTTATTATGACGGTATTCTATTCAATTATTATAAGATTATCATGATTCCCAAATAGTAGCATTTGTTTAAATAATTATGTAATCTCTATTTGGATTTGATAAATATGCTCACAACAGGCTGCAATTATTCGATTGCAGGTTATAAATTGTCAGATACAAATACAGTGGTCTTGCGTTACAGTGATCCCTGATTTGACAACTCGCTATGATATAACGACCAACTGAAAAGGCAATACTCTTATGGGTGTAATGCTATTTAATGATCAATATAGGTTTATGAAAAATGTAAAAATTTCTTTGCACCGACCTCCAGTTGGGGTGTCTTATTGTTCGTTAAGGTGATTTAGGTTTCGTTAGGACTTATTTAAGTGCGATTTGCTGTTTTGGGGGTCGCTGTTTAACGCCCTCTCTTAACGTATTAATCACATGCCATTTCCGTAGAGACCAAACAATTGTTCGGTATAACCATGATGTCCAGGAATGTTCAATATAAAGTTCCTTTAGAATGTACCTCAGGGTACTTATAACGAGTCTACTGTGCAAATACATGCTGTTTCTTTACGCTACGAAAGGAGAAATCGACTTAAATCTCGTTCGTATACTAAAATTTTTAAATAATAATTATATTCAATATTTTTTATTTTACAAAGTAATCAGAGATTATGGTTATGTTCAAAAATTGTTTACCACAAGTTTTCAATTTTACTAGTCAATCGCGGTATTTCGGGCAATGAGATGGCTGATCTGCTGGCTAGAAAAGGGGCAGAAATTTCTCAGACATCAAATGCTGAGATTCATAATCATACTACCAAATCAATAATTAAGCAACTTTCAACTCTAGCATAAAAACTTTGGGAGATGAAGTCTATGAAAACATTGTGGAACAACATTTCAGGCTTTCCTGATTGGCTAAGGAAGAGAGCTGTAGCTTAATTCCGCCTTGCAACTGGTCACGATTGTCTTGCTAAACCCCTGCATAGCATATTTATACTAAACAATCATTTTTGCAAGCTCTTATTTTCAGGAGGATATAAATCGTGCACATTTTCTCCGATGTCCTGCGCTCTCTTCTACTTCAATATGGGAGAGATACTTAGCAGCGAGGAACCGAATGGGGTCCATAGATTTTTTTATTGCGTTGCCATTTGTTTTTACTTGTTCTGTTGTTTGACATCAGTCAGCGTTTAGTAATTATCACCCACCATTGAAAATAAAAAAAAACAATTTTATTCCTTAAACTAAGTATGCATTTTCAATTCTTTTTTTTAATACTGTTTCAATGGTTTCAAAACATATAACTAATCACATACAATAACTACAAATTTAACTCCTCTCCATGTACTTCTTAACCCTCCAAGTGGTTTGGCGAGGTATCTCTTCCATCAGTATCTGACCAATTTTGCTAATTATTAGTTATCTCGTCCATTAAACTCTGACCACCTTTTCTAATGACAAGTTATCTCGTCATCAAGGAGTTGACGATTCTTTTGTGATAACAAGATCTGATCAGTTTTCTTCTAATGACGAGATCAAGAGTTGGTCAATTTTGTTGATGACGAAATACCTTGTCAAGACAACTATCAAGAGGTATAATATGCTATTCAATTAACAATACAATGGGGGCAAATTTGGTTATTTTTGTAATTAAAATATTGAATAAACTCTGAAAGAATATGGCACCTCGAATCACCACTTTTGAGTTGGAAACAATCGCTTGAGAACCATTCTCCAAAGAACCACATACCGTAAACTCGAGTTTACCAACTTTATTTCCTTCATTTCGCCTCCACGTAAGTCACGTTGCCATCAAAATTTAGAATGCCTCGCCGTATTGTCTGCGTTCTCAGCCCAAATGGCGTCAATTTATTTGAGTCATAAAAGTATATCCATCCAAAATGACCGAGCTAGAGTACATTAATGCACGCTGCGGAATCACCCGAACAGGCCTCGAGAAGACAGAATATGGAAAAATTTGGCCATTTTGCTGTAGATTTTGAGAGTTGGAGAAACGTGAGGAGAGAGTTGAGTATACTTGATTTCTACCAGAACATACCGCGCAAACAGCTGTTGTACGTTGTTGCACGGTTATATCTGGCTGTGGTTTATTTTTGGTTTTTGAAACTCTCAACCACAGCAAGATGTATTTATCGTTATAGCCACACGTTTACTCTAACAATAGTTATCAATATTTTATTATTAATCCCAATTTCATTTACTAAGAATTTCCGGTTCAAGAAATGTTAACAAGCTCAATTTGTATTAATATTTATTATCGCCCCATTCATACCGATTATAAATTTAATTGAATTGAAGTTAACGGGAATAATTCATGAAGAATAATTGAAGAAGGTGAAATTAAAGTTAAAACGGGAAGCTGTTCATATACGCATGACTAGATGTAAGAAAATTAATATTTGATTAAATAAATAAAAATTTGAACTTTTTAAGAAAAGTATTTGAGACGGTATCTACATCCTTGTAACCAGTTGGGTATATGCTCTTAATAAGTTTTATATTGTGTTTATGTGTTTAATAACTTCTGGGTAAATATTGTTTTATTTCTGTAAAACAACTTACTAATTTCCACTTCCTTGTATTTCAGGCAATGCTTTTTGTCTAGTGTAAGATGTTTTATGTATAATTTATGATGTCAAGTGTCAAGAGTTTGTATTCCCGCTTATGTTTCATGTCTTTTATAAGATGTTCTGTTACGTGTATTGTCTTTAACCTTCCGGTGATTGTATCAACTAGGTATTTCACGTCATTACCAAAACTGAAAGGACGAGGTATCTCGTCATTAGCAAAATTGGTCAGATCATGATGGACGAGATATCTCGTCGTACCACTTGGGTTAATATATCACGTTCCTCCCACCTGGCAACCCTTTACCTGGTCTTAATCCTTTGCTGGGAGACTGGATGGCTTGGGTTGTAAAAAAACACTTTTAGATGTATTTATCATTGTGTGATTACATGTTTACTCTAAGAAAGTTATCAATATTTCTATTATACAGAAAGTGTGCTTTAAGGGATGACAAGTACCATTTGTACTAATATTTCTATCATCTCATCTATACTTTTCATAAAGTTGCTAGTGTGCTGAAATTGAAGCGAAAACGGGGAGCTTTCCTAATTTAACGTGTTATACACGCGGCTATACGAAGAAAACAACTCAATCATAACATGAATGACAAAACAAGAAAATGGAAACGTTAATGGTAGAAGTCAGTGTCCCAAAAGTTCTTTACGCCATTACCAGGCTATTTCGGAGTCAATCCAATGGAATACGCCACAGCGATGCAGGTGGACTCAGTTCATAGGTTCCTTACATTTACATAATCGACACTACGGTTGTTATATAACCAATGGCCAAATTCAAATACTAAGAAAGATCATAAAGCCTGTGTAGCAATTGTGCGGGGTACTTTGCATTTAAAACATTATTTTCAATGTAATACTGTAGACACACAGTGCTCCTATTGAATGGAATTGTTATATAAAATAAAAATTCATATTTGCTCTACTGTCTAATGTAAATTAATCAGCAAATATCAACCATTTTTAAACAATAAAAAATGCATCCTGTTGGATCGATTCTACCTGAAATTTATGTATTTATGCATAAGACATATATGCATATACTGAGTAAAGTAAATCTATCGGTTTATTCATATAATTGTCACATATGTAGTAAATAGTTCTTACCATCAAAGTTTATTAATTAAATGACTATGTTAGAGTAAGAAAATAAATGGTAGGATTTATTAATTTACAATATGTTAATCCTTTCAAGTGACGTGGTTTCACAACGAAACCATACTTTAAAAATTCTTAAGCTAATTAATTATATAGCGGTTTTTTGTGTAACCATGCGGAAGGTGCTCTAGATACAGCGATATATCGATCAATTTTTCAAATTACGGTTCATTCAATGGCTATTCAAATAAAAATTTTACCAAGTTATATAAGTGAATATAAGTGATTTTCATGAAAAAACTGAATAAAAGGCCATTTCAGGTGATTGTTTTTGCATGAACCAATTCATTATGTTCTTAAATGAGTGCCTTTTAAAACAGTTTAAAAAACCTGTTTAAAAAGGCACTCATACAATATTTTCTCTAAATTACATCGTTTCCAACCAATAACCATAAAACCAATTTTGTAGTTAAAAAAAGTATAAATACCGTCCACTTAAGTCATATTAAGTTTGAATAAGAAATTTCATAAAAAATTTTCGAGTCTTATATTCTGTGCTTGAAATGCTTAAGCCAATTTTCCACTTAACTAACTACATCAGTTTGTGTTGTTGCGCACATTTTGAGCATCTCAGGTGTACAGTTTGGGTATCTTAATGCATAAGTTTGTGAACGGCACAGTTTTTATAAAACAGAAATAAAAAAAAATAAGTTAAAACATTAGTATTAGAATTTAAATTTTTTTAAATATAATTTTTTGGAAAAAATTGTTTTTGAATCAATACTGGTAAAACAATTTGAATTTCGTATCACACAGAATCGTAATAGTACTCAATGTTATTCCTAAGGGGATTTGGAATGATTTTAGCCCTTCTGCACACCTAGGACAAATGGAACGGGAATTGATATACAGCCTATGTTACCCGCAGGGTTCCAAAGAATAAGTGAACCGAATTTGGTGTGGATTGATCAAACTGTGTAGATTTGTATAGACATACGCCATCTGCTTTATATATATAGATATAGAATCAATACTTTCTTAATCCATTGCATTTCGTGATATCCCTAAGAATATATCTATACACAATTTACTTACATGCACCTTAAAATTGTGTCTTCAATAGTTACATAAATGCATGTAGATTTTATTACGGCTGTGTTTTTGAGACAAAGTGAATATCTTATATGCATGTTTCAAACCTTTCTCAACCATAACACAGCAAAGAGATTCAACGCTTTCCAGTTCACGCGATCTAGTTCTGTATAACTTAAGGGAATTAAAAAGCCACTTAATATTCCCAAGGTGTTCACGCTGCTTAGTAGAGGAAAATAACCATGTTGAAAGAAAATTAAATGTTTCTTTCGTAAAATAAAAACCCAGGCAAAGAAAACAAAAGAGGGAGAAGGAAAATTCGAAAGAGGAATACTAAATTTATTCTTATTCTAAAATCGCCAACTCGACCCTAAGCGCAACATGGAAGAACAGAACAAAAGCAAATCTTCTGTCCTTTTATTCCGAACCGTTGACTGCAGAAGATGAAGCTCTGTTTATCTTTCCGGTACGATTTATTCTAGAACTGGAATGCTTTTTGTGTTTGTCTCGGCAGTTTCTGCTCAAATTTTGATTGGATTCCAGACATATTGTTGCTTTCAAGGAAGGAAGATTTTTTTTGTCATCAAACAATTCCCTTGGTATCTGTTTCGTGTCGTTTATACATCTACATATATGCATCAGAATCTGATAATCAAACTGGATGTTTGTAGCCAACATTGATTCAGTTCGAAAACGCTGGAACGGTACTGCCAGGGCTTTGAAAATCAGGCAGAACAACTTAATGCGATTGCAAGCAGAAAATTGATGATATTCAAGACAGCAAAAGTAAACTTTTCCATTGATTTGGGATGATTGGAAATGGGAAGGACAATATGAAATGAATTAATGTATAATGGAGAGATTTACTCGAGTATGAAACGGAATTCACCTTATTTAAGACGTATTCGTCTATTTTAAAATAAAATAACTGTATCGTAAAATGAATGTAATCCAAAGATAGTTGATAGTTAATATAAATGAGAGTTTCCGATGCATTTGTTACCTGACTGAAGCATTATTGAATTTAACACCTAATCGGTATTTCTAATCTAACAATTGAAAGTTGTGCAACTCTTATCCTAGCCCATTACTGCTCTTTTGAGTGCGTAATGCTTGCAATTCAGTACAACTGAGAAGTCACTTGAATAAAGAGAGAGAGATGTACACATACACACACACGACGTCACCAAGATCAAGGCAAACCAAAAGGTGGTGGCTGTTAACATTTACATGTCCTCAAAATCGACAAGTCGAAGTGTCCAATGAGGTGCAAATGGGACTGAAGGTAATCATGTCCAGTCAGTTTGGAGCAGACAGTACTGGTCGCTTTTGAGAAGTCACAAGGGATTGTTTTATGTTTATCAATTAGGCAGGATCATCTCAACCATGTAGAAATCCTCCAAATAAAATCTCCTTATTTTGCCAAAAAATAAGGTCTAATTTTCATAGTGCTTCTACAGACAATTTCTCATACCTTCTCAAGAGCGATCTGTGCTGCCTGCTTCCGAATTTTGACTTTTATTATATAAAATTCGGACTTTACTTTATAGAGGTCAGGTTTTACTTTATAAAGAACTAGATTTATTTTATAAATGACTTCCTTTTTATAAAGGGCGGTTAACCCTTCTGGTTGTTTATCTTCGTGTCGAAAATTGCCTTGTAGTGGCCAGCTTCTGGTGCAAAAAACCTGTTCTAAACTGTCACTAGCTCTTATTATAAATTGTCCTTTTTATAAAGGGACAATTTGTTTTTCTACTTTTATCCTCATTCCCCTTGCAGTAATAGGGCAGTTTTGTCTCGACGAAGTATTCAGTCATTAGCAAAACTGACCATATCTAGATGGACGAGATATCTCGTCCAAACACTTGGATGGTTAAGGAAGCCTTGAACTTAACAAGCTTTAATAAACATTTTGCAGTTGAATCGCAGTGTATTTCTCAGTTGCAAAATAGTCCTATATTACCAGACATATGTTGTTCTAATGTACAAGTCATTTATACTCAAACTGGATAGAATACGTTACAAGCTGCCGGAATATAGTTGCCTCGTACAATATAGCATACCGTAGAATACGCACGCGTTAAGCGTGTATCGTATATTATGTAAGTAAACTAATGTATATAACATTAGATATTTGGCTAGACAACTGTTGAACAATGTGAAATTGTAGACAATGAATAGAGTATTATATAACACATGGCTCTGTGTGTAAATAAATACGCTCATTTTGTGACTCCTACATGAGTAAATATTTTACGAATAAAGTGAATAAGAACAATTTTGAAGAACTGACGCTATTCTGTGGTTTTAAATTTCCTAAAATTGATCAGCCTAGGACTATGATTCATATCATGGCATCAACTGTTCTCGGTTTACGTAGCTTGTTGAGGAAGGATACTTCGGTTAGATTTATAATCGATAAGTTGCATTATTAGTCTGTGAAATTAATGTTAAGAGAGCGTATTTTAAAATTAAACAAGTGTTAAATATTAAATACGCATTTCTTATTAAACTGTCAACAAAATGTAATGCAATATTTTGATACGAATTGAGATGTGATTCGTTTCAGCATTCCAGCAGGAATGATCCCTTAACATCATCCTTTTACTAGAACCCCCAAGTGGTGGAAAATAGTGTCGGTTTGTAATCATAAAAGTTTTGTTCTGCTTGCTCTTGTAGAACGATTTCCAATCCTTTTCTCGCAATCTTTTCGAGTGACTATCTCTATCATTGCTCAATAATTTATGTGCAAGTTTTCAATCACTTAGGACTGAAAGCAATTATTTTTCAAATTATACCACTGACGTATAAAATTCAATTTAAGGAGTACAAATCTCATTTCAAGCTGTGCTTCGTAGAATAAGCGAGTGAGGCAAAATAACGAGCCTCTTATATAGATGCTGTCAAATTATTGGTCTTCTATTGGGCATAAATGTATGTAACCGTCTCCGAAGTAGATTTCATAAGAGTTGATAAAAACACAACCAAAGTGTTGCACTCAATGATCACAGATTAAAAGAAACGCCCAAGTAGAAATTTATTACGGACTTCTTAGGCATTACAGAGCATTTACGATTATGTGGGTCATTCCTTTTACCATAAAAGAAAGCAAACGGCATTTCAATTCCACATTCCATTACGTTCGTTTCATCGTTAGGAGAAATTTAGTGGCCCCTAGACGCTTTACTAGCCCCACCGTCAGACTATACACCTCAAGTGCTCCACCATCTTAAGGTCGAGACTTTATAACCGCCTATTAATTAACAATCAGACCCACCAGTAGTTATCGAACATCAAATAACGCGTATCCTGGGATGTAGAATTTGACCTTTGTACATCAAGTTGTTCAAAGGGGGCATAGTTAATTATTAGAATGCGTTCTGCCATTATTACACAGGAAAGTGGCTTTCATTGCATTTTACACCTCCACTTCGAAGAGAATGGACGGCAGAATGAAGCTTACTTGTTATCGCAAGGAACTCGCATAATAGTAAATTAGTTCCGATGAGCTCGTCTGTTCAAATTTAACATCTGAAATTGCAAATTTCATTTGAAAAGGCTGGTACATTGTTGGATGTTATCAAGATGTATTTACATTTCCCTTTATTGCACGTTATTAGAAGCATGCGATATCTCTTCAGAATTGAGTACCAATCATGAATTCATTCCGATAGTTCCAGTCTGCCTATTCTTTTCTGCTATCGCACAAGCTGGTTTGCAATTTCAGTTTCTAAATTAATAAACTGTAGAAAACTGCTGGACTTGTATGATATTCAGCAAAATTATTTGATCTGGTTAACCAGAGAAAGATATTACTACATTCCAATTCGGTTGGGTGGTTTGCTTTTTCGAAAACTGAAGTTTAATCATAAATCCGAATCATCCTTAGTACTAAACTGAACATTCTGTTACGTATTCAATATTATTCGAATCCCTTACCATTTTGATTCGGGATATAGGAAATTTTCTTCCCAACCAGTAACAATTCTGATGAGAACATGTTTCTCAAAATAATAATGCATATATTGAATCATACAATTATTTTAAACTATTGGGTAGCATTAGATACATTTTAAAGCGTATGTATGCATTTAAATCTAGAGATGAGTGTATTTGGCTGAATCATAATTGCTATTCCTTCAAGGCATGCAACATCATTGCTAAGGTGTTATCTAATTCATAATTTCAGATAGATTTTGATATAGTAAAGTAATTTTAGTGAATACTTTTTTATGCATATAAGCTCTGAAAATTGTAAGATGTTTTACGAGAAATGGGTTTTTGAAACCTATAATTAAGACCGAAATCGTCTTTCAGCGATTCAATGTGTCCAAGTTATTTGGATCGATGAACTTTCCTTGGTTTTGGTTTAATAAAAAATTATATGGACTAATCAGATTTATTTAATTTAAGAAAAGTACATATATTTTGTTAAATCCTTTTAAGACTTGAAAACTCTATAAAAGCGTTGATATTGCGTTGACCTGAAAATCAAGTTTGTGAAAATACTTGTTAACCCAGAAAGTGCAAAACTTACGCCGATTCTGTGTGAGTTTTTAACGTGAATATAAATTAATACAAACAAAGTATTATTAATATCTTAAAACTCTAGATTTCAAAAAACTATGAATAGGCTTAATGTAGTTCCCAAGAACTTTTATTATAAAGTAAGGGAAACTTCCGAGGAAATTTATAATACCGTAAATCAAAAAAGGTGATACAGGTTTTAAAATTTACTTTGCTTTACATCATTCCTTCATGCATTTTATAAAGTATTTTTTTGAATATGATTGAATTTTTAATTCTAAAAATTAAAAATTCCTCTGTATGCTTTCACTTTTCTTTGTATTGTTAACTAAATTTACTCGAAACATAAAAGCTATAATTTTCACTTTTTATATATTTTTAACCTTCTGAGCGTCATGAGATTTCAGAGCAGGTATTGCTTTTACCCCACAACACACATAATGACCAAATAAACATATCGATGGGTTGAAAGAATCCCAGGAAACATTCTATTGGTCAAAAAGGTCAAAACTGGTTAGAAATCATGCAGGGAAAAGGAGTTTTGAAGAGCTGATATATGAATGCCTCACTTGCCAAATCGATTAACTCCATAAAACAAAAAGTTGAAAAATGATAAAATAGTATACATTGTTTTTTAAAATTCCTTTTAAATTATAAATTCAAATAAACGATGTAGACTGTATTACTGCAGATGTATCTTTTATCTAACGACATATAGAAAGTATAAGATATAATATCCTTGGAGTAATTGTTATTATTACTACAATTCTTGCGTGATTAAGGGAGTTAATCGATTTGGCAAGTGAAAGAAAATTATTAATTCAAATTCAGTCTTCAAAATACTTTTATATTACAGAAAAACTTCATTATATACATTTTTTATTAAAGATTTTAGCAAAAATTAATAACTGTTCTGTTACTGTTACATATATTACGAGTATTATTACTTTGTTTAAATTGATTCATCAGCAATATAAATGATGTCTTCTTCGTTAGCTGTATTTGAGCTCCCGTCATTTTTGTGTTTGTTCGAACTGTACGTTCAAATTCCTTTCATTTTCTTTGGTGTTCGGTTTTTACTTTGACTCACTGTATATAAGAAGTAGTCAATTGCTTTGTTAAAAAGTGTTTTAACTCAATTTTTATTACGATTTACATTAGAGTATGGAGTTAATCAGATTGGCTTCTGAAATAAATTATTTATTATTCAATGGCTAAAACAATTTTGTCATTTAGTGGTGTTAATACTTATTATTGGAGAAATTTGTTTTAAATATATACAGTTAGGAGTCAATCAATTGCTTTGACATTAAAATTTAATAAAATTCAGAAAGTGGAGTTAATTGATTTGGCAAGTGAAGCATTCATATGTACGTCCGTTGCGGGGTTAATAATATCTTGAGAGCATATTCTTTCAAATATGTAATGGAGATTTCAATATATGGGTATATGGTTACGATTTGATGTTTAGACGTGGAAACAGACTCGCCTATTCCGATGAATAATTTTGTATTTCCATGAATTTTTATTATTTGGAAGCCGCATTAAATATTCAAAAATAATTATATATTTTCACAAGACATCGTTAACCCTCTGACGGTTCATATGCGTAATTCAATTGCAACCTGGAGTTTTCCCTGCATGACTTCTAATTGATTTCGCTATCTGGTCTCTCTTTCTGTGTCAATAGAACTTTACTTGAGTGTGTATGTCCATTACACACATGACTGCTTTGTGTTGGGTGCAGTATGGTCACAGCCCTTGAACCACAAAATCCAACACAGCAAACAATATAAATAACTCCATGACCAACAAAATCTTTCCAGATAATTCTATTCTAAGGAAAGGAGCAATGTAATATTTCCAAATGATTATATTCCAAGGAAAGGAGCAGTATAATCTTTCCAATAGATTCTACTTTAAGGAAATCTGCAATAGATCTTTCCAAATGAGAGATTCCATTTTATGGAATGAAGCAAGATTATATTTCCAAAGGATTCAATTTTGTAGAATGGACCAACAGAATCGCTCCAAAAAAGATTCTATACTTATATAATCTTTCTAAAGATTGGAAGAATCCATGGATTTTTTCAAAAAGATAAATTTACTTAATCATGTGTGTTGCGGGGTTAAGCGGGTACTAGGAAATGTTGCGACTCTCAGAGGGTTAAGTATAGAAATGTCTTCGGTGTAGGGTAACAGGATACAGCTTTATTTCTAATTTTCTGTTCATGCACAAATTCATGCACATAGCTGTTTCCATTAAAGAAGTTATTGTATCCATTAAAGAAGTTATTGTTTTCATTAAAAAATAACAGAATCAATGCAAAATCAGGGGCTGTAGAACTAAAATGGCTCATTTCAATGTAAGCTTCGAATTAAACTAAATAAAAAATACACGCAACTAAGATAAAATTACATCGACTTTAGTTTGAAGATAAGTAAATTACCTCTTGTATAAAATCTGTCAATTTAAATCCGAAAATCTCCAATATTTTAAGACTTTTTTTAATTGTTTTTATATCCCTAAGTTACCATCTTCAATACATAATTCTTTTCTCAATCGAAAGTATGCAACGAGATATAATTTTGGGAGCTAATCAAGAAGTTTAAGTCGTTTTCTAATTAAAAGTTTATAATTAGTTTGGTTTTAAAAATAAACAATACATTTTTATTCGTAAGAACTGCAAATTTTATTAATTTTATTTCAATATTAAAGAGATATGTACTGTTTAACTTAAGTGGATATTTTTGTATAACATTCTTGACCTAGTAGTAACATAGTTTCAATAGCATTTCTACTTACTGAAGATTTCAGTAGAAAGAACATGTTCAAAGACAATTAGAAGTGAAGAAAATTGCAAAAAAATTGTTCTATAAACGGGTTTTATTTGAAGCCGAATATAGGAGGGCGCAAATGTTTCTAGGTATGACATTCTATATGTCTACCACGAGAACTCCTCCATGCAAAACGTTTGCCGCTCTCCTGTTGCCATAAAATCATACCTTAAACTATTTTTCCTAGAGGTGCTTAAAGAAATGTATTCAAGTTTGCCACATTGGAGCATTTGATTGGAAATATATTTAAAGTTATTTTTACCCATCGCCGAGAAGATACAACTAAATGACTTCTTTCCGATGCCAACATTCGCAATGAAACCAAATAAAATTAAGTTGAGTTCCCCGTAAACATAATGAACGAGCCATGTTTCCATAGCGACGCTACCACCCAGAACTAGTGTCGAGAGTAGTTCTCATGGTAGACAGAGCTTTTATAGTACTTTCTCCTTCATTTCGGAAGTGACATGGCATTTTGCTCTGAAGCGATTGGATAAATTATACAATAATTTCTTTGATCATCAAACGCATCTCACTAATATTCCGGGAACCAAAGATACTTTTTAAGTCACAACACAGTTTTTACAATTTGGTCTACATTTTTTTAAAAGAAATAAACTGGTTCCGTAAGTTTGCGAAAGAAGCAGTTTACTTTGATGAATAGATTCCGCTGTAAAACACAGCAAATAATAAATCCTTTAAACATGATACGGTCGATAAGATCTGGAAAACATTTCACTTGTAGAGAATATTTCGAATTTTAGGGCGCACTCCTTCAATCAATCTTTCTTTGAGCTGTATAGAGATTAAGCTGATATATGAAGAAAGAAGTTGAGAATAATAGACAATGGATAGTAAAATGTTATGTACTCTATGAAATCTATACCCAACATATCTCTGAGAGGCTTAAATGTATGTTACGTAAAAGAATCTTCCAAAGAGAAAAACGTTTGTTTTCATATCCTTCAAATTTTAAGGATAATACTAGGCGTTTAGAACAGATGTTCCCAAACTTTTCAATCCACGAACCACTTTGAAAATTAAACAGTTTTGCTCACTCTTTGAGTTTATAAAAATAAATAGGGCGTATTCAGACCTGCCCATAAGTTTTATTGATCTTTTTCACCTTAACCTATTGAGCGTCACGAGATTTCCGAGTAGTATAGTATTGCTTTTTCACCACAACACGCATAATGACTAAATAACCACATCTATTCATCAGAAGAATCCAAGGGAAGATTCTTTTGGTTTAGAAGATCAAAACTAGTTAGAAGTCATGCAGGGAAGAATGCACGTTGCAGAACGTATATATGCGCATGAGCGTTCATTCTCTTTCAGGTAACATAACCGGAGGGTTGCGAATTCGAAATTCAATCTACACAAAGACCTTCTTGTACGTGGGGGCTGGTGCAAGTTAAATCTGTCGCGGCCTCAAATGTCCTCACGTTGGCGTGGTGTGGAAGTTTTATAGAGAAGGGTATCAACTCAGGTGTTAACTCGTCATCTGATCGTGATTCAAAATTACGAGGCTTTATCCTTGGATTTTTCCCTTCGGGATCGATGGGGGCAGTCGCCAATAACTCGCTGTGTTTCTCCAGTGCGACGTTAATTAACTACTTACCTACCTCGGGAAGCTCAGAGGATTAGACTGATATAATTAATATAACTGGAAAGAATTTTAGAGTCAGCTACTATAAAAAAGATTATAGATTTGAGCAATAGAATTCACCAAATATTCGAACGAGTTCCAATTGATAGGGTTGGCGAGGTGTGGAAGTTTGGAGAGTGGGGTGCCAGCTCGGGTGTTAACTCGTCATCTGCCCGTGATTCAAAATTACGAGGTGATGTCCTCGGAAAACCTTTCTCTTTGGGAATGATCCCGGACAGTCACCAATAATCCGTTGTGTGATTTCAGTGCGACGGTAATTCAACCACACCCCTCCTGTTCAGATAAATATTCTCATAAAATAATTCAGCAGTTATTTAGCGAAATTTCAATAGTATATACATAAAAGTAGAAATTCCTTTTTTAGTTTTGGTTGTAACAGATGCACATTTTTTAGAACAAATATTCTTTTGTTAATATTTTTAAACATAACATGGTTTTCTAGAATATAAATTAACCTGGGGAAAGTAATGGAATACTTAATTTTTCTTGAAAGTTTTCCATTTTGTCTAGTAGAATCTTGCATGCTTTACATGGACCCCAGGAACGTCGTTGTGAACCCCTAGGGTCCACAAAACACCCTCCTGGAAACACTGGTTTCTATTTTTAATCAATCATTTGTGCACGTTTTGGAATATTGTTAGAAATATGTGGGAATTTCATGTTTGCTTGAAGCGATATGCGCATGTAATATGTTTAAATACTCTTTTAGGGGTACATTTCTGTTTTAAAGTGTGTTGAAATTATATGTCACAAGGGAATACCTTAAGGACTGCATGAAAATGATGTTTTAAAAATGGTAAATAATCAGAAATTCACTGTGTATGTATGTGTGTGATCTTCTAAAGAACCTCTTTCATCTCTATTTATATACAAACTGTCCTCACTATTTATTTATATATAGGGATTGTAGTAAGCTAGAATAATTGACCAATCTTGGCGCATTTGGCTGTTGTTCACTGATAAATAGACCAGCTTCTCAATAACACGTGTTTTGTTATCGCATTGTAGATTGTTAAGCATTTTTTTAAATAGTTATTCAATGATTGAAGACTTATAAAGGATAATAATCTAGAGGAAGGTAGCTTTACTTCCTTTTGAATTAAAGGAACATAGAAAAACAGAACATTCCTAAAGAATAGAATTTAGGGTTGAAATTTATGAACAGAACTTGAATGTACATTTTATTTCGATGTTAATTTGTCCTCAAAAGTACTTAACATTTTTAGAAAAATTGACCAAAGAACATTCCTTACTAGTAAAGTACAATCGCAGAAAAAAAACCGAACCCCCTTTATAAAATCTCAATAATGAGGAAAATTTAATGTAACTCAAAAACTAACGATGAAATTTTGATGGTCATATTAGATGTCCTGAATCGATTCCTATCAAAATATAATAAGGTTACCAATTCTTAATTTTTTTCGAACATTAATTTAATAATTATTATTGCATACTAAAAATTATTTTTAAATTAAATTATTAGGTGGATTTTGTGTGGGTTGTTTAACAGTAACATGGTACAAAATAGAATAGTGCTATAGAAATATTATTTAGGAAGATCTCTATAAAAGTCTAAGAAACTGATTTAACATTAGGAGCTCCAATCTTTCTGTACTCATAACTTCGAAACGGTAAGACCTAATGACATGAAATTTAATATCTGAAGTTAAATTTTGATACAGATTTGAAATTGTGTGTCAAAATAGGGGTTTCCATTGGAAGTTATGAAGTTGGTTGGAAATTGGGAAGATTTCAGGTTGCAGAAGGGATACATGCGTATAAAACCCTAAGAGAGTTAAAATTACCAATGCATTTTGTGTTACATCCCGATTGTCTCGAATTTGTGATTACATAGAAAAATTCATGTTTACATGCTATGCCAACGTTAGCGATACAAACAATAAAAATAGCAAATGACACATTTGTATCATTTCAGCATGCTTAATTTCTTCTTTATTAGTGTATGTGCGCATAATTCGTTAAAATTCAGTATTCAACTCTTTCATGAAAAACTACTGTCGCTCCGACTTCCTGCTTCGTTTCATTTTTTAAAATATTTCAAATTTCATTTATCTATGCAGAATGTGCTTTGTGTTTAAGCACTATACAACAGTTTATACAAACATGCCCATGCAATTAACGTAAACTTGAAATCAGCATTGTTGATTAACAAGTTCAATACTTTTTACGCCCATCGTGGATCTGTCAAATGAGTGCTGCCGAAATGCATCCCGTCAGAATATACAGATCGTTAATTACCCAAATAAATCATTTTTGGATGGCAGTTGACAAGGGTCTTGAAATTAAGGACAGTCTCCAACCTACTAACCTCATTTGGTGTAATCAAGTGGCAAAGACTCTTAATGAATTTATGTTAAAGGTTGTATGTAAATACACATAGGTAGTAGCTTCAATAACCTTCTTTGTCAGAAAGATTTATAAATATTCTCAATACAGCATTGAGCATTTACAACATTATAAGAATAATGCTGTTAAGTAAAATATTATACACGACAAGTAGAACATAAATTTTCAATTTATAGATATTGTTGTTTTAAAAGATGTTAATTTGATTTCTTACATTTATTGGTGGCGATAAGAGTAATATAACGCAATGACGGATTAATGGAATTTTTATGGGTGCGGGCGGTTGGTTGGAAAATGCAATAAACCGGGGGTCCGGAGGTCCCCCCCCTTGAAAATTTTGAAAAAATACCTTCAAAACTAGCATTTTAAGCTGTTTTGAGACTAAAAACTGGTATAAAATTAGCGTAAAAATGCACTTTATTTAGACAAATAATCACTTTTAATTTCTTGAAATGCGTAGCTTTTAAAACCTTTGCAAAACTGGTTCATTTTACATAACTGTTAACACAAAACCCACAAATTCTATAGGCCTTTTGTCAACATAGAATTGTTAAGCAAATTAAAAGATAAAACATTGAAATTAGCATGAAAATACTTTTAAAAACGTATTTTGTAGGTTGTTGAAAGTTACGTTTTTTTTAGCTTTTAATTCTTAAATATACATACTTTTATTTTAAAAATAACATTAGGAAAGTAATAAATAGTAACTTAAATATTCTTTACAAATTCTTTTATTTTTTTCAATACAATTTACAATGACACTCATTTTGAAACAAAAGTTGTATGAATAAAAAAACGATATCCATATTAATTGTATTATTACAAGAATGTATTGTAGACTACTGTCTAAATAGTCATTATCTCCAAAGAAGTACAATGTAAACAGTAATAATGATGTTACCCCGTTACGGCAACTCAAATACTTACTTAAAGTGCATAAAACTGCTGTTTTGAATGTAATGTGTTCTTTTATATTCTGAGTAGTTAACGTTTTGAAGTAAAACTCTGTATACAAAACATTATTGAGCTTATATTGTACATATTAGCACTATACTCGCACAGTACCTATTTGAGTTAACGTTTTGAAGTAAAACCTCTGTATACAAAAAAGTATTGAGCTTATATTGTATATATTAGCACTATACTCGTACAGTACCTATTTGGTCTGCTTCATGCATATTAGCAGGCGGTTTGCACTTTTTAGTTTTGATATAAAATTAAAAGAGTAACCTAAGTGTATGAATGTTGAGTTCTATTACTTAAACTTTTTGACATCACAAAAGAACAACTGGTTTTAAACTACCTGTACTTAAGAAAACATGTTTTCATCTTCTTCCCCTTTTCATTATACCTATCAATAATTTTCTCTTTGTCAATAAGGATGTTTCTATGAACATATAGCAAAGCAAGTCTAGTTAAGCGGTTTTGCCCCACAACGGTTTGTCAACCAAGTTTTGATCAGTTTTAGTGCAGAGAAATATCTTTCTGCTGCTGCAGTTGACTCAGGAAGAGAAGAAAGAATCAACATTAAAGATCTAATTGTGGGGAAAATTTCTGGGGTGCAAAATTTCAAACACTTAACTGCATAGCCTGGTAAAGGGGTTTTGTTTGCATCTTCCCTTTCCACTTTGCCATCCACAGCTTGATTTCTGCCTTCAAATTAGAAATGCAGTCACTTTCATGCTCTCCAACTCCAATTACTCTGTAGTACTTTTTAGCTAGTGTTTCTGCATCCCTAATCGCTGACTTCAAGGACGTTGTTGAAGATGAGAAGACTTTTGGTATAAGTGAGTTGAGCTTGTAGAGATTGAGAACTTCTTTTGAGAATCTGTTTTCAAGATCACTGTTTATTGAGTCAGGAATAGGGATAAAGACATTCACCCTTGTGCTTGATAGAGCAGCGTTAGGTCTATTAACTTGTCTATATGGGATCCTGGGTGCTTGAATAGTGCTTCCTACAGTATCTGCTACTTTTTTGGCTTGATCTTACAGTTGACTAAATTCTGCATCAGCCTTTTCTAGCTTTTTTTAAGACTGAGAAAGTATCGATCAAGACCTCAGTTCCTTTGGTAACTTCAATAGTCTCTTTTTGAAAAACCTACTGAGAAGCAATGTTTGGTTAAGTACCTCAGCAAGGCACACTAGAGTTAAGATGAATCATCCATTAGTGATTGCACATAAAAGGGTCCTAGCTGTTAAGCTAGAGTTGTCACTTGAAAAATGTGACCAATATGAAATTTGCTCAAGGCACGACACGATTTTTTCAATGTTTTTTTGTTTTTTTTTAGAAAAGACGCTACAGACAGATACCTTTCTACCCATCTTGTTTCACACATGGTAACAAGCTGACTGCCTACATGCTTAATGAGTACAGCATTTCTTTTCGGTGAAACTTTAAAGAAAGCTACAACCTCTTTAATGATTCCAATTGAGTTTCGCACTGATTACCCATCCGAACACCTAGAAATAGACAAATTCAAACAAAGATTCAAATAAGGAGCTCGTTCGGCGTTATTATACTCCTTTTTATTGTTGTGTCTGCTCCCACAATCTCTGAAGTCATCAGAGGGCATCCATCTGTTGCAACACTGATGCATTTACCAAGATCGAGATTAAGGCTTCTCAGTTTTACCTAATTTTTCTCCAGTTATTCGGGGATCTTTATTGTCTTCATCTGGTTTATCTTTGTCACCCATATTGGCATCTTTATCATCTTCAAACGAATCATGTTCATCACTGTTCTGAAGAAGCTGAAGAGAAATCTTCATTTTCGTTATGTTTGAGGTCAACTTTGAGATTTTGTTTCCACAGATTTTTTTTAGGATCACGAGGATTGATAAAACGTATCAAATCTTCTCTGATCATATCTTGATAAACATATTTTTTTGCTCTCGGGGGGCCGGTTGTCCCCTCCACCCCTTTAATACGTCCTTGATATAACGACTAAATGAAGATGTACTGTTAAAAACTGTAAAGTCAAGTGGAAATGACTGTTAATGAATTCCTTTTAACGGTTTTATGTAAATATTAGCAGGATTACCGGACCATACTTGGGTTGCATTGGTTAATTGTAAATTGAAAAAGTGACCAGAGTAATCCCTTTTCTCTTTTGTAGAAAAGTTTCAACTTCATTAAAGTGACTAAAATTAAATTTTAAACACTTTTTGACATTTTCATAATTACTACTACTTACATTGGACACAAATTGTATGTATGTATATCCATTTCATAATGACAATTTCTTATGCATTGCATTCCTGCTGTAAAACAAAATTACAAAAGGTGATACTTCAGTGACTACTACAAAATTCAATTTTGAGACTGGGAGTGAAAAGTTGGAGCTCTATTGCAAAATTGGATACTTTATTCTTTCTTAATATCATCTGTCCCAAATATTCGAAAATTATTTATATTTTCCAAAGAAAAGTAAACTTAAAATAAGTAAAGTATTAAAATTCTGTAAAATTATTTTTTTGCAAAAATAATTCCCTTTTCTACTGGTAAAATAATATGAGTAATCGCAATTCTCAATTTATATCCCAGCTTCCCCAACACTACCAAAATAAGGTTGATATAAATATGCGTATTCAGATTTTCAGCGCGAAATTTACCTAAAAATGTAAGCAAAGGAAATTAAATAACGCAATTAACTAAATTAATATAATTGTTATGGAATATATTGCATGTTTTGAAAATGTATTAACTTCAATTAATGTGATACTTGAAAAAACACACAAACAGAAGACGGATAGACAAATTGACGCTGTTAAATTCAGTCACTAAGATACTGTAAGTTCTCAAAGTTTACAAAATTTAAAAAATAAAAAATGTATTTAGCCGTATAAATTTATTTTAAAAGTAAAAATTGTATTTAGCGGTTTGGATGTAATGCGGGTACACATACATATACATACAGACAGACACCATACACGGGAAAAAACTGATTTTGCATGATGTAGCTTGAAATGGTTCGAAATATTGAGTGCAAATAAACAATCTATTTTTATTGATGTAAATACTTAGAGAGTAGTAACTTCAATAGTATTCATAAGGGCATATAGGCGTTGTGAAGAGTTAAAGGTGAAGTTTAATTTATTTATAGCAAAATTATCTACACATCAAATTTTTCAATAGCATTAAGGAAATTATCTTTAGTAATAATTTGTGTTAAATAGAACTCTAGATAGTGATCATTGAAGCATTCGGTCTATATTGCATATCGTAATTTCACTGTAGGAATGTCATAGAGGTGGATATGTGTCATGGTAGGTCAAAAATGAATTTATAAGAAGTTTTTAGGAGAGTGGTAATCATTGACATTTTGTCTCTGGCATTTGGGTGTGTCTGGCATTGGTATAGTAGATTCCTACTGCGTTGTTCTAGGGATGATGATACGGGTATCGGGAGATTCTGTATTAATTTTTAGTTCATCGAAGAGCACGTGCACTATAGGTCATTCACTAGTGTCGTTCACAAGACCCCTCCATTTGCGCCAGAAATTTCAATTCTCTCCTCTTGCCGGCCACACCCCGAATGAAACCCATCTTCATAATCAAAGCTCTGACTAATGCAGCACGTTCACGCATTCCAAAGTCAATTATTGTGGATGTTTGACCCCTTCCAATTTCTTTAAGACACAGTAGCGTAAGTCCTATTTTTTAACCATAAAACCCGAAAACAACCAATCAGCCTATTTTCTATTAGATCATGTGAGTCATAGTGACAATAGTTTTTTTTATTGAACAAAAACTATCTCCCCGTGCACCACAGAAGTACAACACGGGACTTTCAGAAGTAAGTTGAATTAACAAAGAAACAGTGGAAAACAATTTAACTAAAATTACAAGATTTGATGAACTTAACAAAGTAGAAAAGCAGAGATTAGATTTAACAGAAACATTGAGTTTCACTGGCCATGTTTTACCCAATCTCAAATCATTTTGAAGGCACATTCTTGAATTTTCAAATGCAGGACAACTGAAAAGCAAATGCTCTACATCTTGTGGCTGCTTTTTAGAACACTCACACATATTAGTCCGAAGATGAAGATATTTAGCAAAATTTCCATGGCCAGATAAAAATTGCGTAATTTTGAAGTTTGCGAAGAAAAATAATTCTGAGTTAGTTTAATAGTTTATCTTGTCAGACAGTTTTATTAGTTCCCGCACATACAACGCAATAATAACTTATGATAAGATAGTATTAAATATTAAGTAAACTATTATATATATATATATATATATATATATATATATATATATATATATATATATATATATATATATATATATATATATATATATATATATATATATATATATATATTAAGAAATAGAAGTTAAACGTTTAATTCATAAAGGCATTGGCATTTTGAAAGATCTTAATTTACCTTCCGGCGCTCAATGTTGATGACATATTAGTAAATTAAAGGCCAAACGCTAGATGTACCATTAAAATCACAAAATCTATCCAATTCTGACCTGAATGCATCAAGTCTTTCGGAATATCATACTTGAGTACGTCTCGCATACACTAAGACCAGCGAATGAAGCAAGTGTAAATTTCCCAAGTAAAATACAAGGATTGTTTCATGAATTGTACAAGTAAAAACAATTAAATTTTCATCCCATACCTGTGGTACAATTCTTATTTATCTTTCATACCATATTTCATTTAACATGTATCTTTCCCAAATTTGAAACATATCTTCAGTCTATTTTGTAAGCGCTGATCTGTGTACCTATGAACATAAATTGTAGCAACTATAGTGCAAAGCGCAGAAGAATATTTAATAACAGTGTATGAGAAGAGGGAAACGCAATCTCTAGAAAGTAATTTAAGTCTAAAGAGGTAATATGAGGTCCAGATGCCCTTGCAGACCGTTGTTACTGCAAAAAGCAATAACACGGTGTTCTCAACAGTGCGGAAAACAGAAGAATTTTTCATTAAGTTTTTTTCTTAGTGAGGTTTTTCACTTGTATAGTATATCGTTGTTTCACAGTCATTCTCACCTCCGACCTTTGCCACATTTTTAAAATTCGATTCTATGTAAGATAATGCAATTCTAAATTAAGGTATGAAGAATACAGGCTCACGTAATTTTAATGCTTATTAAGTTCTTCCATCTTGTTGCGAATGCATTCAAAACTATATTCAACAAGCATATATCAGTTTTTCAATGTCTTTCAATTCGTTTAAAATATTTCAAATACACTATGAAAAATGTTTTCATCGTCAATGATTCAATAATAGAAACTAGAATGTTTTTAACACAAATAACAGCAAAAGTATCTTACCATCTAAAATATGTACTAAAATAATCTTTCAGTATATTTACATTAAATTTTCATAATGCAAAAATGTATTATCCAACCAGTAATAAAACATATAATGCGAAAATGATAGATATATTCACAGTTTAAAATGCATATAAATAGCTCTTCATTGAGGATAGATATGAATTTTCATTAAATCTTTCTAAATGGCAGAAATAAAAATCGATTTGCAAGTGTATTTTTCGATCGTATAATATTAACAATTGAATATTTTAATTGCCGGTGTTGATTGTATCAGTGTTGATTGTATCATTTTATTATTTTCATTGAAGTTTTTCTTGGATTGAGAAAGGGATACCATTATTGTTTACTACTTTATAAATAACCTTTTATCAAAATGATGAAAATGACATTATTTAGATGTGGTAAACACTATTCAGTTCATTCCATACTTCGTTTCTGCAACAACTGTTCTAAAAATGTAACTTTACTAGTCGATATTAAACAAGAATAAATGGAACAAGCACTTTTAAATTTTGTTATCTATATCTTAAATTCACTTATTTATTTTAATATTTTAAGTAAACTACTTTAAATGACGGATTCCTTTCTATTTCACATATGTCAAGCGTGCTGTAATATCACTTTCCCATATTTATGAGCGCGTTTCTTCGTCACAAGTATACAACTTTTCTTTAACAAGAGTCACTTTATATTTGACTTTTGGCATCTGAATTTAATAGTTCTTTTCAAGGAGGAAAAAAGAATTATTCTACTTCAATTATGTTGTTTTCGTAGGACGGATTTGTTTTATAAGCAATATATCTATATGTTGTCCATCGTTAAATTATTAACAATATGTTTCCAAAGTCAAAAATTCGTGATTTCTTAAAGAGTTTCAGAATAATTTATTTGGACACTCATAGCCTCTTCAGATATGAAATTATGTAATAAAAGTTTTAGTAAAATTATGTGTTCGAAACGTTCAAATTTGTTGTTTTCAGGACAAACAGAAACATTCATTTTCAGGCAGTGAGAATTGATTTTCTATGCATCATATGACAGAAACATATTCTATATTTCAGTACTTACTCTACTAATAAATAAGTTTCCATATCACAAAAAGCAAGAAAAGGAGAATTTTTCATACCATACTCTATAAAGTGTATTGTTTTCGATGTGTATAAAACACTTGGCCTGAAAATGATACTAACTCAAAATCGACCAGGCACAGGGAACGTGCTAAAAGAAAATGTTGCTAAAGTATGGAAACAGAGATATCTTGAGTTGGTACAGATCTTTCTACATTAAACGGAAGAGACATACTTGAATCAAATCAAAATTATAATTAAAAAAAACATTTCTTAAAATAGAGAATAATTCTAACAATATATGAGAGTGATTTGCACTGTAAGTAAACAAACCAGACGGAGTGCGAATATTTATATCAGCTACCCAAATGCTTTCGCCTGATACATATCGGCGTTACCTTAAAAACACCGTTTTGTCAACGTTCAGAGTTTAATCTAATTGCCGTTGACTAGTCAATTATACTTCAGCTAGGAATCCATTCTTTGGAATTGTTATTGGTATTATTAAAACTTTTCTGTTTAATACCTCCTCTGATTTGGGTGGAAATAAATCCAGCTTTTGATTGACAGAATTCCTTAAAACGACTCATCATCCTTTCGGCATGGTTATTTTTTAATACAAAAATTTTAAAATTCACGAAGAACTAAATACGTTTCCCAAAATTCACAAAAATGTTTAGTTGGTATTCATTAGACTCGTATACAATTCCCTCAAAGTGCGAAATTTTTTCCATCCGAACTAGAAGAAAATATTCCCTTCTTTAGAGATGAATCTGAAAGGATGGTCTTGTTCCTTTAAGATTTCCCTTACTGACTTCCTTTGCAAGTGGGAAGAGTTTCAGAACAATGATGAGTTGAAGAGCAGATAAAAGAATAGTTCTGGAAAAGAACTGGAACAACAAGAACTGTTCACCTACAGGAACGATAGTCCCTATTCCTACTGATTGTGCAATTTTTTTACACTGAGGTAAGGAAGTGCTTCATCTCTCAAAGCGATTATTATTAAAAAATAATTTCGCTTTTTTTAGGTTTCTACTAATACTTCCCGAAAAAAAGCCACCATATGGTGTTATGATGGTGCTTGTGTGTGCAGTACACGAAATATCTTGAGAACTCTCGGGTAAAAGATCCAAGCAGAAAATGGCTGCCTTGAAAAATAGAAGAATCAAACTGATGATTGGAGGCATTTGAGTCTATTTGAATATGAGATCACCGTACTTTTTGTATTTTTCTGGACGGAAGAACAATTAATTATATGTTTTAAGAATATGCGTTTTCGCAAACGATGTAAAGAAACATTTGGAGATATCCTTTCAGGTTTATGTTGGTACAAAAAAATGGTACGTTGTGAATGGCAATAGTTGTATGATTGAAAAAGAGAGCTATCCTATAAGAGAGGAAGTAGATGAGAACATCACAGGGCATAAAGACGACTGGATAATATAAACTTAAAAGAAAATGGTTCAGCAGAACATGGGACTGCACGTCCATTCTACGTCCTGCTCAAGCAGGAAGTTTCTCGTTCCTCGTTTCCAAGGCTCATATCCCACAATATCTTCTCAACTTCTCGGTTACAGTTAGGGTAAGTGATACCACAGTTTATTAATCACAATTTTTCATACTTTGCATTTCAGAGTCAATGACCTTTTGGGAAAGTCACGTACTCCGAACGAAAAAATACTTAAAAGATATGCATAAACTCTTGACTGCTCAATGAATCAGTTCTGTTTATTATTTTCTACGACTTATAAATTGTATCTGACCAGAAAATTCTTCACAATGGAACAAAAAAGTCTTTTATAAGGCATGATTCATAACCGTAACGTTTATGGTATAAATTATAGCATATCCACTTACATAGTAGACAGATAGATTGAACTCAGTCCACTCAAGTGTAACGGTAGCATAGCTAGGTGTCAGAGCTGAGCAGACATGTCATTTTCGATGTACGGAGCAAAAAAAGTCTGACTTTCTAGATGCCGAAGTATGTTTTTCTAAATCACCTTCAGAATTCATCAAGTTTTCAAAATTCAAATAAAATCAACCTCGTCGAGATTGTCATTTTGCCGCCTTTTTTCATGTGTGGCTCGGTTTTAGTTATGGAACAAAATATTAAAAACGCAGGGAGCTTACCATTTTAATGAAATTCATTACAATCTGGTAAAAAAAGGAACGATAAATTGAAAAAATATTTTTTCAAAAATTTAATCATTAAAACATTTGATCATCTAATGTCGATATACAATCTACCCACGGGAGCCATGTTTTTTAAAATTGATATATGGATTGTTTAACGTCATACTCTTCGTATAGCGGAATATGGTACCTGAATTTCCTTTCGCAAAGACCGTATCAATCGAGGTTCGGTCTCGAGTTGTTCAATGCAGTGGATTAGTCTTAAGCTTCAGCCAATAGACTTGACTGAGTACTTAATAAAACTCTTTTCAGTCTTCCGTATACGTGTTTAGATTAAAATCTCGTATTTTGGGGGATACTCTTCGTAATCTTGACCCAAGCCTTCCACATTGTCCAAATTTCTTCTGTGGTCGAGTTCGACTTAGCATACAGCATGGCAAATACGGTATTTTTCTCGAGATATACTGATTGTTTTGTACTCTTCGTACTCTTGACCCACGCCTTCTTCCACAGCGTCCAAGATTTCTTCTGTGGTGGAAAATACCGTATTTACAACATACAGCATGGTAAATACGGTATTTTTCTTGAGATATACTAGAATTGCTTTGTACTTTTTGTACTCTCTTGACCCACGCCTTCTTCCAAAGCATTCAGGATTTCTTCTGTGGTCGAGTTCGACTTAGCATACAGCGTGGAAAATAAGGTATTTTTCAGGAGTGTTTAGGATTGTTTTGTACTCTTTGAGCTCTTGACCCACGCCTTCTTCCACAGCGTCCAAGATTTCTTCTGTGGTGGAAAATACCGTATTTACAACATACAGCATGGTAAATACGGTATTTTTCTCGAGATATACTAGAATTGCTTTGTACTTTTTGTACTCTCTTGACCCACGCCTTCTTCCATAGCGTCCAAGATTTCTTCTGTCGTCGAGTTCGACAGCATACAGCATGTCAAATACAGTATATTTCTCGAGATATACAATAATTGCTTTGTACCTTTTGTATCCTGACCCACGCTTTCTTCCACAGCGTCCAAAATTTCTTCTGTTGTAGTGTTTGACTTAGTATACAGCATGGTATATACGGTATTTTTCTCGAGATATTCTAAAATTACTTTGTACTCTTGACCCACGCCTTCTTCCACAGAGTCCAAGATTTCTTCTGTTGTCTAATTTGACGTAATATACTGTAAGGGAAATACGGTATTTTCTGGAGATACACTAGGATTGTTTTTACTTTTCGTACTCTAGATCCATGCTTTCTTCCACAGCGTCCAAGATATCTTTTGTAGTCGAATTCAACCTAGCATACAGCATGGCAAATACAGTATTTTTCGGGAAATATACTAAAGCATCATGGAAGCCTGTCTCTTAATTTGAAAACACTTGAATATCTCGAACCTAGATGTGATGATTCTTGGGGTAAATGTAGACACCCCTTGCCTTTCTCACCCTGTACCGTCTGAAATGAATAGTGACACACTTTAAAATCGAATATGGTGAAATGGTCAGTCTGTATCGTTCAAGTTCCATCAGCAGGATCAAATCGCTAAACAGAGATATTGTCATAAGTATTGTCTTTATAATGTGCCGGTAGTAACTAGATGTTATGGTACATGAACCTATAGCTGTAACACTCGTCTTCTCTATGAATAAAAACAAACATTGGATCTTACTCTGCAGATTCGAGTAGGACTATATTAAGTTTATTAATTAGCATTTAAAAGCAACAAATTATTTATTAACATTAAGATTTCATAAAAAGAACACAGTAGAGGCCGGATTCTAATCTTATTTTACCGAACCAAGCATTTATTTCAAACTTGTATTGCATTTCCTCATTTTCAGGAAATAATTGAAAATTTCAAAATAGTAAATTTAGAAACGAAACACAATATAAATACAGTACATATGAGGCACTAATTTAAAAGGCAGTACCTCCAAGTTTGATCTTTCAAAGTCGAAAATTGTCAAATGCTGCGTATGTTATGCTTTAACTGGTTTTCAAAGCTTTAACAAGCATCAATTATTTTTATCAATGGCATTTTAATAGCATTATATCTAAAGAAAAAACTTGAAGTTATTGCCTTTTTATCGAACACGGCAGTTTAATTACAACCAACAAGAAATTCGATTTTCATATTTTTGATATAATGGCAAAATTCCATCAAAAGAAATTGTTACTCAACGTTATACCCATGCGATGAGAGACTTTTTCTTTCAAGTAAAATGTAGGAAGCAGTAGTGTTTTTGAAGCGAAATGTGTTTTTGAGTATTCCGGAAGTGATGTCACTTGACGTTTTTTCGAATACGATTTTAGTTTATAGAAGTAGAAGTAGAAATAGAAATCGCGTTATAAGTTCTAAAGACTGAATTATGAATTGATACACGATCAACGCCAATTATATTAAACCCCCAAATGACTTCAAAACGGCGATAAACTACATTTTAAGGTACCGTCGATGTGTATCATGCGGGAGCATTTGGATAACAGGATTTTAGCAGCCATAAAAGTGGCAGAAGCAAGAGCAGATAAAAATGCAAAGATCTGGTCAGACAGCCGAGCGGGTCTCCTGGCACTTAGAAATCCAAAAACGCCGAGCCCACTGGCACGAAGAATACAATGTTTATTAAATAACAATAAGGAAATTTGTCAAGGCTGGATTAAAGTCCATGCGGGCCATGAAGGAAACGAAGAAGCAGATAGGTTAGCAAAAGAGGCAACCACAACGGAGTGCATTGATGAAGGGGTGAAATGGCCCAGAAGTCATTGCAGGAGGGAAACCACTAGCTGGCTACTTGGTACATGGCAGAAAGAATGGGATGAAGGAGAAACAGGTAGGATGGTACATGATGTGTTGCCAAGAGTGTCACTAAAATCGGCAAGTTCCGTTTCCATCCTGCCTAACGAGGGTTAACAAAAATCAATTCAGAAAATTGCTCCTGTGGTGAAATCGGCACACCTCTACATTACATCACAGTCTTCCCCCTTACAGCATCATGGCATATGAGGACGCCTGCCGACCACCTTCAAATCGCATGGCTCAGGAACATTGCTAATACCAAGGGCTCGAGAATCAAAATTATTAACATGATGAGATTCATTGAGAATCATCAGGACTTGATCATCCAAAGGGACTTAAAAACCTACTTTTTTTTTCTTCTCTCATGTTATATATATGTATATAGTGTAACAGTATAATATAGATGTAATTACTGTATAGATATAATAATGTATAAATGTAATGTGCTCTAAATTCTGGATAGACATGTCACCTCGGTGGCATGCTCTATTCATCCCAACCACATTTATTTAAACTGGTACAGTGTCTCACGACACTAAGCACGGGAATGTGTGTTGGTGTTAGTTAGGATAACAGGAAGTTAAATAGAATTAGGCCCCGACTTATTATAATTAGGAATATGTCTATTCTAATTAGGTGATAGGTTAGAGCGTAAGAAAGTGCCTCCACAACTGGCGTCTTTAGTCCGGATTCAGGTTCTAAATTTATCATTTGGTGACGAAAGCAATAGAATTAATAACAAATTACCGTAGGGAAAACACCCACGGCGATCACTATTCATGTCTTTATGTATGTCAGCCACCTAACGAGCTTTAACATCTATTCAAAAATTGACTGATCCAAGGTCGATTGCCTTCTCGTCGGAATATCACTATACCGGTCTTTCGTCTGGTTCGTTAGCTTGTTTGAAAACTGAAAATCACCCAAACCCTTAAAGTAAAAAATAGTAATAATTTAATTTATCTTATTTTCACTGGTCTCTTCTCTTCCGACTTTTTTTACTTCCAATGTTAAGTTTAATCAGGAATAATAATTTGAACTAAAGTTCATCAGAACTCTTAATTCTTTTATTAGCAATAATTGTAAGATAAAGCGTCTGGAAACTATCAACGTAGTAAGAATAATACACCAGTAATGTTGTTGACAAAAACTTCATGATAATTTGGTTTACCGTTAATTAAAAACTTCTGGTATTTATCAGTGTGAGAAAAATTAATTTAAGCGGAATACTTTCACACATGCCCAAAATCTGCATCATCTTAAACACAGAATTTATCCTGAAATCTAAACTTGTCTGAATATTTTTTGTTGAAAAGAACATATGTTGAATAGCTATACTAATTACATAAATAATTGGTGGATCAAATTAACATTTTCCAAACATTAATTATTCTGCAAACGGAAATTGTACTTAACCGCATTTTTTCCAAGGAAACTTATTGAGAAGGATTTTCAGTGCAAGCAAACAAATCAGACCAGCTACGAAGATCTTACTTGTGATGTACAGATTCTCTAGCATGATACTTATCAGGGTTACCTTGAAATGTTTCTCATCGCTTTTTTTGTGACATTTGAAATTTCATTTTATTGCCGTTGACCAATAAACTGCTATATCTAGCGTATTAGAGCAAAACTGAAAAGATCAAAAAGTCAAATTTTTCAGGAGAGTTTTTATTGAATGCATTTTTTACATATTCATCATAAATCAATTTAATCATTTAAACCAGCTTTTAGATCTCTGCTTTTATTCATAGTTGAATTATACTAATTTGACCAAATGAAAGATATATTTTTTACATAATCATTTACTTATCTCAATTTGAACAATTTTTGACTTATACTGTTTTGCCTAATGATATATCAATTCGGAATCGATTCTTTGGATTCATCTGATCGTGGTTTCAAATTACTAGGTTTTTCCTTGGAACTTTCCCTTCGTGATTGATCCCGGACCGCCACCAATAGCCCGTTGTATTACACCAGTGCGACGCAAATTCAACTATCATCACTCTGACATTTCTCTCACCAACGTGCTGAAATAGAATTCGAAAAACATGTCAAATTACGTCCCTTTTAGAATATTTACAGAAAATACGTATCGTCTCAGCAGTGCTACCGGCATCTATATTTAGCTTGAGAGAAAAGACCTCTCATTGAATAGCACGAATAATTATATAATTGCTCGTGCTATCAAATCAAAACTTTTCCTAATATCAGTGATTTTGAAAAAAGGAAATGTTATTTCAGTTTGACAAAAATTCAACTCCTTACCTATCTACCATGGAAAAGGAAACTGTTTAAGTATTTTTATCAGCAAACTGAATAGAAAACATCATCTAGAAAACAAAATGCTTGTCTGAAAATTCAATCTGTAGTATAAATTTTGTCTCTAACAAAATAGCTTTGATGAACTAATTCAGTGAACTGGTGTATTGGTTTCCAGTACACGAGACATGCGAAGGAAGTTTCGAATGGGAAATATGCCAAGATGCTTTCCGGTCAATGCTTCCCCAATAAAATTTTAATTTGAGATGCAATTTAAAAAAGCCACGTGACTTTTTAATAAATGCGGTTTAGTGAACCTAGTTCTGGGTTTATATATTAGAGATTTCCTAAGAGCGCAAGTCAAACCATCACATTTATATGGTTTATGTATTATAATCTGGTATAGCCTTGCACAAATATAGAATTCCCTGCAACATTTCATAAGGGCCTCTTAACTTTCATGGTGGTTGTCTTGATGAGCAATCTGACCAGATCTTTACCAATGAGATATCTCGACATCACATGAAAATGGAACAGATATTGATCTCGTAATCATAAAAAAATCAGCAATATCTTGATGACGAGATATCTCGTCATTAGCAAATTTGGTCAGATCTTGATGACGAGATATCTCGTCATCGGTTAAAGTTAAAGCCCCCTCCTGTACCATTATGAGAGGTGTTTTTCTGTAAAAAACACAGAGAATGCTATTGTTTTGGTGGCCTCTTTTGTAACTTATGTCCTAATGTGGAATGCTAAGCGAATGCAATTCCAAAGTTTCACTTATAGTAAAAATTAGCGTCATACATCGTCTAAGTGGCTATAAATCAAATCAGCTTTTGACTATAAGTATTGATCTCTTCCCCTGCCAATTCGCGTTCACAGAAAACCCTTTCATAGCGATCATGTGACTATGTTCTGAAAAATGTAAGTGCCTGTGGCATTAGGGTGAATCCATTCAACTCCAGGAAAGGCTGTGCGCCTCACCATCTCCGAATCGAACGATATTTTGCACACAGGTACATTATCCGTCTCCTTGAATCAACGTACTTTTTTATAACCTCCCAAAAAAAATTTTGTTCGAGATACGGATCTGCGAAAGTGACGTCACAAATTAAATTATATTTTTTGAGCGCACATCACCTAGGTAAAAATCGCATATCTTCTAAAGTATTTAAGATAACTTAATTTTGTTTTCTTCAAAAGAATTCTAAACCCTTGGAGGAAATATCGATGTTAATTTCATTAGTAGGACTGAAATAGTATTGGAAGTATAAATTTTTCAATTTATCAATTTTACATTCATTTATCTCAAAAAAAGCCATTTTAAAAATCTCATTACTTTTTTCGAATTCCCAAGTAAATATGCTATCCGATTGTCTGAGCACCTTTTGCAGTTTTCAAACAGTTAAGCTTAAATAAATTATTTTGAGTAATGACCGTGATAGGGAAACCCAATGCGATCAGAAGATAATGAAATTCCGTCAAAATCCCTTTCGAAGTACGAAAAATCCCTACTCGCATGTCAAATTCCCTGCAAAAGGACGAAAAGGTTCTCGAAATCCCTAAATTTTAAAGGGGTTTCCCTTCAACTTCCAGTGGTAAATATTCTTTTCGTATTTGTTTAAAAATGCTTTTCTACTCACCGCTAACCGAATATTATGGGTAATAATTTACCGTATTTACTGAATTTGAATAAATTATCAAGCACAATATTATATATTAACCATTCACGCAGAATTTCGCAAACGAAACTGTGTTTTGTTCCTCACCTCGCTACAAAAGAAATTTTAAAAAATGCATTGTAATTGTTTTGATACAAAGTGGCAGAATAATAAACTACATATTTAAAATACTATATTAATAAAAATATTATAAAATTATTAATATTATAAAATTATTAAGAAATATTAATAAATTCCTATAACTATATTAAAACATATTTTAATAGTATATACAAAACTTACTAATAGCAAAATGCATTTATAAATTCTGAAAAATTCGAAAATTGTATATGTAAGAAAATGAAAAACTCAGTACTTTTTAACTTAACGGGAGATAAAGAAATTATATAAATTTCTATTTATTTAAAACTATAAGCAAAAGTTGAATATTAGTTATGCTGATAAAATAAATTGAGGAATTTGTTAAAATTCAACGAAATTTAGCCTGTCCTTTCTGTCACATACAACTATAAGAAAGTATTCAACAGATGTTTCAATAACTGACCATTTTAAGGTCAAACTTCCCGAATGTAATTCATAAGAATCTTACTTCAATCCTCTTTTATTCTTGAAAAGTTGCACTCATGTAACAATATTCGGAGATCGGATTTTGTGTATGTACAGTGGCCAAATATGATATTAACGCACCATTGTAAAACTTCCAACAGGAGTGAACTTGTTGGTTATTTAAAAACTATTTTTAATGTTGCAGCAACATTTTTATGTGCCTTCCATAATAATAGTATATTTAATTTATTTGTTTCTTCTCTGAATCCCTGAAATTGCTTTTTACATACTACATAGATTTGTTAGTGAAATAATCCCAGAATAAATTACAATTCATGAATTATGAGTTATAAACTTATATCCAAATCCAAGAATGAAATAGGAGTAAATGAGTATGAATAATAAACTTTTTTCAGAAAAAGGTAATGATTTATACATTAAATTTACTTCTTCGCTATATAAAAATCTTCCACCACATAAACAGCTCGATTTTTTTTATACAAATAAACATCAGTCTTGAGCCTTTTTGAGTAATATCGTTTGTTATTTTATTTTATAATTTCATGCCACAGGTGCTGTGACTAAATAAAAATTGTAATGCAAGGAAAGCCCCAAAGCAATATGAATTCCAAATGTTTTCCCCAGTCAGTAATAGGAAACAGATTTTGACTGATCTTTTTTATAACTATTTACTGAAGAGTTATAAAACTATAAAATCTCATATGACAAACTACATTGATATATATACAGAAATAATGAATCGTGTTAAAATATTGCATCGAAAAAGGTGCTTGAGCTGTGAGCTGGGAGGATTCGAGCCCATACTTCAGTGGAAGAATTCCGTCGGCCCGGCTTTGAGAGCGGTCAGAGGTTAAAATTTCGACGATATTTTACATTGAAGGTTGTTAAAAATGATCCTTTGAGAAACTGCATTAGCAGAGGACTAAATTAACAACATTCTAATGAGCTTATGCAAAAAATTTCAGAATTTTTAAAGATGGCTTTTTTGAAAAATATTGTCCAAATTTCTTCAAGTTTCATAATGAATTGTTAAAAAGTTAATATATTATTTAAAAATATTTTTGCTTACTTTTACGAACAGTACATTTAAATGTCACTACCAGAAGACAAAATAAGTTTTTCTCTTTATTATATAGTTTGAGCGTAGCATAATTTTAAGCGTTACGCGACATTCTTGACAAGCAAAATTGAATATTTTTTACTGCCATTCAGAGGGTCTTATTTCCCCGAAAAAATATTATTTTTCAAAAACTAAATGCAGCATATCTCAACATATGATATTGGCAATAAAATACTGAATTTTTAAAAAAATAGAAGATGTCGAGGTGAACATTTTACTTTTTATTACCTGAATCTTAATGGAATCACCCATGAATCCACTGAGTTTAACAGGAATGATAAAATGGCAAATATACAAGCCTATTAATCATTGGAAATAGGTTTGCATAACAGTTATAGATTTACTATCATATCAGACAAAAATATTAAAATAATTTTTATCACAACTAAATATACCCGGAGGCATTTGAAATGTTTTCTTTGAGCGAGATTTTCAATGCAACAAACCACCTGAAGATGACTTTACATCCAGTTATCCAATGCTCTCGATCGGTAGAAAACGTAGTTACATTAAAAGTTGAAAAGTCGCGTCAATTCCGGGAAATTTACTGAAAGCACGTTTTACCAAGTAAACGCTAGTGTCATATACGTTTATATTTACACAAAACCATTCTCATTGAATTTACTTATCGCAGCCTAAGATATTTTTCCAATTTTCTTTGCGTGACTATGTGACTTCTATTGGATATCGCAAACGAGACCGCTTTTAAGAATCCCAACTATTAAACATATTTATTATCCTAAGTGAACGTATAAATATTCACCAAATTATAGAAATCACATAAGAATAAACGCAGTTTTAATACTTTTAATTATGAAATAAGTACTCTTTTTATAATAAGCTGTTTAAAAACACCATTTTGATTTAAAAATTTATGATTAATAAGCTGTTATTTAAACATTTTAAAAAGTTGCTGTAAAACAACTTAGCATTCCATTTGGAGCAAATTAAGACATTAATCTGGATTCATTTTTAACTTTTCATGATAGTTTCCATACTTTATTCGGTATATGGGCTGCGTTAGCCAGGTTGGAAGAGTAACGGATTAGTAACAAGAGGGTTGCGACTTGGAATCCAACCAAAGACCGTCTTGTACAAAAGGGGCTGTCCACGTCAAATCTGACGTGGCAACAGATATCCTCACGTTGGCGTGTTGTGAAAGTTTGGAGAGTGGTGTTCCAGCTCAGGTGTGACCTCATCATCTGACAGTGGTTCAAAATTACATGGTGTTGTCCTCGGATCTTTCCCTTCGTGTTTGATCCCGGACCGTCACCAATAGCCCGTTGTGTTGTTCCAGTGGACGTTAATTAAAATACCTACCTACCTTATTCGGTATGCTTTTAAATTAGCTATAGATGAGTTACCATGTAGAGATATTTTACAAAGTTTGAAAAATACAAAAGTCCACATTGCAGAAAATCAATTATATTTAGCCATACTCGTTTCTCAAACCTAATGAAGCACCCCATTACATTTCGTTCAAACAAACCAAGAGAAATTCCTGAAAAATTAAGGAACAATTAAACATATATCCAAACGAGAAAACTACACTTCCAACAGCAAAAGGTAATTTTTTCGAACCATCCCCTTTCCCGATTCAAGGTAAATACCAAAGTTTAACTTGTTTCACCCGCAAAAAAGTTGGGAAGAATTCTTTTTAAGCCTTCCATTCTGCACGATGGAACCAAATTAATCCGGATGGTATTTCAAGCGCTTCCACTCTATCGCGGATAAAAGCATTTTATTGGGTTATTTGTGGAATTTCAGATTCGTTCGCGAATCGAATTTCCTACTCCAAACACTTGAAATTCCAACTCCGCCAAACCTGTGCAGCAACACGCACTGCCCCGGCTGGGGCTGTTTTCGGGCGAATTAAATCTCCAGAACGAGCCAAACTGAATTACGCGATTAAATTCCTTCGATAGACTGTCGGAGGACTTACTAAATTATCAAAACAGGAGGAAGGGCTTTTTATTGAAGGAACGGAAAGTGTTGTTTCTCTCTTAGTATTTAGATGGTAATCGGGAAATTAGCGTGGTGAGTGGAAATTAGTTTTTGCATTGAGATTGAAATAAAAACTGGTGATGATATTTTTGAAGTGATGTTAGAAAGCAGTGCGTGGAACATCTTTTTGGCTACAGCACGTTACCCGATTAGTTGAGATCCACTCACTGTTGAACACATTTCATTCCATTGCCCAGCTTTTAGTCCTCATAGATTTTATTTTAAATATCTTAATTTCAATTTTGAGATAGTTTTGTCTTAGTATTTAGATGGTAATCGGGAAGTTAGCGTGGTGGGGGGAAATTGTTTCTGCGTTAAGAATTAAATAAAACTGGTGATGATATTTTTGAAGTTACGTTAGAAAGCAGTGTGTAGAACATTTTTGGCTACAGCGCATTATACGATTGGCGGAGATCCTCTAACTGTTGTACACAATTTGCTCCATTGCCCAGATTTTAATCCTCAAAGATTTTATTTTAAATATCTTAATCACAATTTTGAGATACTTTTGAGATAGTGTTGTCATAGTATTTAGATGGTAATCTGGAAAGTAGCGTGGTGAGTGGAAATTAGTTCGTGCGTTAAGAATGAAATAAAAACTGCTGATGATATTTTTGAAAGTGATGTTAGAAAGCAGTGCGTGGATTATTTTTTGGCTACACCACGTTTTCTGATTGGTAGACATCCAATCACGTTTAAGCACATTTTACTCCATTGCCCAGCTTTTAGTCGTCAAAGACTTTATTTTAAACATCTTATTTGAGTTTTGAGATACTTTTATAGAAAAACGACCTCATTTTATCTTTTTCAAACTTTTAATCGATATTGGTATATAGGTATACAGTAATTTGAATATACACTCATCCTATCTTCATATCACTCATCCTATTATTATATTTTTGTTTTCTCATCGTTTCTCATCGTTTCATCATTTCAATCATCGTATTATATTACTCATCGTATCATCATATTACTCAATATTAATTTTAAAAAACATAGTATGACCACACTTAATTTTGTAAATTCAAGGTTTATCACTCATTTTCCTTGCTTTTTTATCTCATATTATGGACTCGGGAATGTAGCTTATTTGTTTGACATTGCATTATATCTTTTTTCCTGTACCAGAGAACTCGTTTGGAAAATATACACAAGAAGCATATGGAAATAAATTGTAAACACTTAATATCTAAATTTAAGAATCAGGGTTAATCATTATTGTTATGCTTAGACTACATCCAGCATAGTGATGTCTTACAAAATAGCACTTATCCTGCACCCATTAGGTATAGATTTATGTATATCTGCTGTTGGACGTACTTTAATATATTTCTAAGATCCAGATTAGACAGCGTGATGTATTAAACTGCGAAGAAGAAATAGTGCCAAATTAGCATCTAGCAACATCTTTCTTCAGGGAAGTAAAAGTAATCTGCCTACTTTCAATCTTTTCAACAACGGACAGTTTCAATTCTTTACTGGGGACTCCAGAGACTGGAATCCATGGGTGTTTCATTAGAATTTCGATGGAGGACTGTTTTGAAAACAAATTCTAGATAGTCGGAATCGAAAAAATCAAGTAAAATAGAAGAAAGATAAAGAACAGCTACAAGGAATGTAGTATCAAGATAAGCCATTGGGAATGTGTTTATTTCTAAATTAATTTGTAGGAAATCAACTGGTCGAGCTTCTACATGATTGCACCTCTCCAAACATGAATGATCTAATCAATCTCCAACACACATTTCATAGTTTGACGTACTTTTAATAAGAAATAAATATCTGGGGAAGGTTATGATTGGTTGGCTGAATAGGTTTTACGGGCACAAGGATCATATATGACAAAGCTACGTGCTATAGCTACGTGCTAAATATACAATGCATTGCTAATATAGATATTACTCATATAGATATTTACTCATTTGCAATTATGCATATACATTTACGTAGAGAAAATTATCATTGTATCGAATAAAGATGCCGTATGCAAATCTAATTTGAGTTCCACACTGATCGTACAAGCACTATGTCCCTGAATGTTTCATGTAATATGTAATATAGATGTGCAGCATTATGGTAATAGACAGTGTCAAATATGTGTAGATGGGGAATTCAATAGAGTGGTACTCACCGACAGGTCTTGGACATTGGGCACTGAAATGTCGCTGTTGCATGGCATGCTGAGATGAAGACGATGCTACGGGTCCAGGAATCACTTTTTAAGTTTTCATTTTGGTTTTGTCTAGGAGCTCGTTCTTTCCTCGTCAGCCACTCAGCATTTTTCGAATCTCTGGTACTCCCCGAGAGATTCCCAGTTTTTGTCCTTTGTCGGTAGATACATCCCCAATAAAATCCAACTTCATACCCAATGCTCTTAGTAGTGCCAGATCTACCCATATTCAATCACTGTGGCTGCTTGACACCACTCAATTCATTGTATTGACTATGTTGTAAATCGTACCATTTCGTATAGTTTGCTGCTTTTCAACTTGTCATGCTATGGTAACATGTAGTATTGCTCTTACCCACATACATATTATGAGTAAATAACCACATATATCGTCGTTTTATTATTAAAACCTCGTAAGAGTCCATTTTTTCGATATATGGAATTTTAGCATTACTTGGTTACAAATATGCTTGCTAAACTTATTTCAAAAGCTCCTAAGTCTACGTCAGTCTTAAAGCCCTTTCGCCGAATTTTTAAACTCATATCTCATAACTGATCTATAATTTGGTATCAAGTTTTTTATCGTTCTTGAAACATTTTGATTTCAAGACTTATGAGGTTTTGTTAGTAAAATGACGATATGTTGGTCTTCTCCTTGGACACATTGCATTTGTCGAGAACGTCAAACTCTTTTGAGCGTATATGTGCGTGTGCAACACACAGAGGGTTAAGAAATGAAGTGAACAATTGGACCGGTGCATATCATTGGAAGAGAACGCTCTACTTCGAAAATAAATAAAACAACTTACTGCAATCTCTCGATAATGACCTGTAGTTCTGCTCTTTACTGTTAGTTTACGCGAAGTGGTGCTTTCAATTAAATATAACCATGCATTATAGAAATATAAAATCACCTCAAACCAACTTGATTTAAAAATCAAAACTATAAGAAGTAAAATATTATTAGGTATAGCAAAAGATAAATGTATTCTACTTAAGATCACTTTTCAATATTGTAGAGAAATTTACACCAGCTTTTTAAGTGCATTAGAACATTTACTGTACGAAACACGCAAATAAAAATTTCTAAAAGATTGCATTAAAACCCTTTCAAACACTTTACCCGGTTCAATTTCCCATAGTGCCCACTTTGAAATATTAAAACCAACTCCAGAACCGAAAACTAAAACTCACTTCATATTAATACGAAAACGGTACTCAGCTCCGCTTTCTTTTGTACAGTCCCGAATCACCAGATAAAATTACAGCCTTAACTCGAAGATTAAACGCCCCTAGAACCTTCCATTCTCTTGTTGGAATGGGGTCATAAAACAATGCAGTAAACCACCTGGACAAAATTTTCAACTTTAAGTGCTCGTAACTCGCGCTATAAAACTCTACTCCATCATATTCCGCGGGACAGAGGACGGACCTCGAATTTTGAGGCTTTTAGCTCCAGAAAGAGGACGGGTGATCAGGCGTAGACGTGTTTGGGGAGAATGGTTCTCTTTAGTATAAAGCCTTGTGACAGGTTCGTATCGTTTCCCGATAAAGTTGCTTTCATGGTGCCCTGAGCTGTCAGAGGATGGAAAAGATAGCGTGGGAGCCATTTGCAAAAATGGAGGCTCAATTCGAGGTTATCAATTCACAATTAAATATGGATTTTTCAACAATACACTGTTCAGACACACCCAGTGCCATTTATTTGTACTTTTTCTATTTACATCACTCGTAATTTTATAAACAAGCAGACACCTATAGCAGCATCTGCCGTATTTCCATGATGGATTGTTTATGGCAATACCATATATATATATATATATATATATATATATATATATATATATATATATATATATATATATATATATATATATATATATATATATATATATATATATATATATATATATATATATATATATATATATATATACTAGACGTATATATACTATTCTATTCTTAGGGTAGTTTTACTTATTATATATATATATATATATATATATATACACATATAATATATATAATATATATAAATATAAATATATATACATGTATATATACATATAATATATATATAATATATATATATAAATATATATACATGTATATATACATATAATATATATAATATATATACATATATATACATGTATATATACATATAATATATATAAATATATATACATATATATACATGTATATATACATATAATATATATAATATATATACATATATATACATATATATATATATATATATATAATATATATAATATATATATATATACATTTAACACCACCAAATAAAATAAAATAATCAAATGCATAATATCGGTATTTCCTGCACTTCTTAATGATGTTAATTCTTATTTCTAATAAACTTCATGGCAAAACTGCTAACCTCAGTCAGATCATTATAATTAGTTTCTGAACGTCCACTTGAATTACATCCTATTTACTAATTAAAGGCGATTCGGGATACTTTATGTCTAGACGTATATTCACATTTTCATTTCTACGATGATTTCTATCGTTCAGATTTCTCAATAGCCCTTCAGCTTGCTCCAATGCGACGCTTCAATTACCGACCTTCAGATTTCTCAGAGTGTTCTATAATCAGAATGATTAAGAATTTTTCTGCTTAATCAAACTGCAGAAGAATTTCGAGCGCTTCCGTGTTAGCAATAATTATATGCAGTTCCATAGGTCATATCATGCATATTAAAGTATTTTTTTTATTGAACAAAAGCAAACTTCCCGTGCACCACAGAAGTACAATACGGGGCTTACAGAAGTAAGTTGATTGAACAAAGAAACAGTGGAAAACAATTTAACTGAAATTACAAGATTTTATGAACTTGACAAATGAGTAGAAAAGCAGATTAGATTTAACAAAAACATGAGTTTCACAGGCCATGTTTCACCTAATTTTCTCAAATCATTTTTAGGCACATTCTTGAAGTTTTAAATGCAGGACAACTAAAAATCAAATGCTCTACATCTTGTGGCTGCTTTTTAAAACACTCGCACAAATCATTAGTACGAAGATGAAACCTATATAGATATTTAGCAAAATTTCCATGGCCAGATAAAAATTGTGTAATTTGGAAGTTTGTGAAGAAAAATAATTCTGAGTTCAATTTATGCTTAATAGTAGGAAAAAAAATTTTGGTGTGGCCAGCTTTCTCAGACGAGACATACACTTCGTTCCACTTAGCAACAAGCTTTTTATAATATGAGCCTTTCAAGTAACACTTAGAAATGTTAAAATTTACATCAATTGCTAAATTCAAAGCGTCTTTGGCTAAAAAATCAGCTCTTTCATTCCCGTAAATTCCACAAAAAAAAAATCTCAGTTCCTCTATTTTTAAGAGAACTAATTGTTAAAAGCGTTTCAACAACCAATTTTTCTGTGCTTGCAACATTCTTCAGTAAATGTAAAGAGGAAAGAGATTCGCTACAAATAAGGTACTTTGAACAGAAATTTCCATTTTCTTTAAACCACATAACTGCGAGATTAATACAAAGCAATTCTGCTTGAAAGATAGTAAATTCATTCCGGATACGATGTTTATAAAAGCCGCATTCGAAGTTGTCTTCAAATAGAACAAAAGCAAGGCCGACCTTGTTGTTCATCTTACTACCGTCCGTAAAACAGACTTTCTGAAAACGCTTCTCCACATTTTTCTCGTACTTAATTAGATGAATTGGTTCAAAAGCAGCCGGATGAGGAATGTCGCAGAGAGGCAATTTTCCATCAACACAGTCCGTCGAAAAATAATTTAGAATCGAAGCATACAATTCATTTTTGCACTTAATTTCCAAGTCTAAAGGTGGAACTCCAGCTATAGCAAAGGTTGCTTCATAAATTAAAGTTTTATAACCTCTGATAAGACGCAGAAGAATTCTCCGTTGAATCTTCCTCAACCTGCGTCTGTTGGTCTTAGTCTCCAAAGCCTGTCCCCAGATCCGGGATCCATAAGATATGAAAGGCACAATACCTTGTTTATACATAACTTTTAAAACCCCATAGCCTACTCCAAATGTATTTTTGGCAATACGATACAGGCCAGTAAGGAGTTTTTTGCATTTATTGGAAACATATTCAATATGCTTTTTTCCATTTGAATTTACTGTCCAGGAAAACACCAAGGTACTTAAATTGGTCAACAAATTCGAGAGTCGAACCTTCAAGGATCAAAGGCGAAATAACATCTTCATCCAATTTTCCACCGATAATCGTAGCTTTACTCTTGGAAGGGTTGAATTCAAGTTTATGAAGGTTTGACCACTGGGAAATAAAGTTTAGTGCAGATTGTGTGCTCTCAAGATGATGTTTTGAAGAAGCCTTCCTTGAAAAATCAGCAGAATATCATCAGCAAATGCAATTTTGAAACAGTCAGAAAGACGAATTAAAAGATCGTTTATAATAATATTCCACAGACTCAGTCCAGAAACAGAGCCCTGACGAAAACCTCTCTCTAAAGAACAAATTTTGCCTTCCAATCCGATAAAAAGTTCTGCAGTTCTTTCATTCAGAAAACTTCTAAGAAGGCTATATAAATTTTTCGGAATATCAGCATCTTTTAAGATATTCAAGATAGAAGGCCACCACGCATTATCAAATGTACCCTTTATATCAAGAAATATTAACACACTTGTCAGCCTCTTCTTCCCATGCTGCAGGATGTCACACAATCGAAGCAGAGCGTCTTCAGTAGATTTTTGAGGAGTAAAACCAAATTGGGCATCACTAAAGAAATTATCTTTCTTCCTCAAAAACCAGTTAATTCTGTTAATAAACAGTGCTTCAAGGCATTTTCCCTATGTAGACAATAGACTAATGCATCTAACATGATCGAGGTGAGGAATCCTTAAATCCAATGTCTTAGGGATCCAAACAACACGCGCCTTCTTCCATGAAGCAGGAAAGACACCCAAATTCAAATACAGATTGAAAAGTCAGGAAAAATACCATAGAATTTCTGAATTATTTCATTAGGCAGCGAATCCGGTCAGGAGTTTTATTTCTTTTAAGTTTTTTAATGATGGACTCTATTTCAGAGGTAGTAAAAGGACAATCTTCCGTAGACAAATATGGTCTTTGCAATTCAGAACGCATAGTTCTGTGAACATTATCATCATCACTTTCATTATCAGCTGGGAAACACTTTGTCATCACAGCAGAAATAGTTTCAATCAAAGATGAGGTAGCAAACCCATTTGGAAGTTTAATTCCAAACATCTCTACTTTCTTCATGAAGTTGATTTTGACACCGTACTTATATATATTCTTCCAAACTATTATACAACCAATTTGGCGAATGAATCCTGTTGGTTTTATATTACTTATATCCATATGGTTGCCATTCGCAAATGTAAAAATAATGCCTATTTGTGAGACAAGTACGTTAGTGAGATATATAGAGAGAAAGACTAATTTTAAAATAACGACCACATAGCATAAATTTCTAGACATTTTTTCTTTACCTCTCTAGTGTAAAATGTCTTTATATCATTCTCCACAAAAAAAAACTATAGCGAGATTAAAAAATAGGAATAATTCAAGGAAAAGGAATTTGACATAGCATTATGAGAAAATCAGTATTATTCCCCATATATACGTATTTGTATATACTGTACAATGTGGTGGATAATTTACTTTGTTGATGTTTTGATTTCATTACCTCACTTTTATTTAACTTTTTACTACAAAATGTTTTTAATTTGTTTCGAACTTTTTTTGCTAATTTGGTTCTTTATAAATGATAAATGCAATGAATACGCAATTTTAAAAACATCTTGTCTAATGCCACTTTCGAATTATTGGAGTTAAATAACCAGAATCTGTTTAGGGGGATCTTGAATACAGTAGGGCTTGCAAAGCATTGTATGTAGATTAAGAATTTCAATATTTTTTATTAATTTAGTATACTGATTACGTATTGCTATGACGCATGCCACTTTACATATCACAGCATAATTTTCAAAATGAGGCGATTAAAGCGACACCAGGTACAAGTGACTTTGGTAAAAAAGACTTAGTCCTTGCTTATCAGAGTTACACGAGTTATTAATGTGAACTAAAGTCCATCAAGGTGCTATTTATTCCACGTTCACGACTATTTTGAATGTACGCCTACTCTCCAGAAATTTTTTAATCGATGTACTATGACATAGCATCAAGTATCAAAAACACGGCATGAAATGTAAAGGATGATTATCGATGAATTCATTATTATTTTAATATAATAATAAACAACAAATAATATTGAAAAATCTAGTTATTTTAAAAAGTGAAATTTTTACTATCATTTCTAATTTTTAAAATAATTGAGTAGATTAAAATATATTTCTCACCTACACAACAAGTACATCTAGGAATATTATCCAAAGCTGTTCAAAAGAATGTTTGTCAAATTCAAGTTTACTAACAAACAATCCAATTAAACTAACCCTTGCTGTGCAGTGATGAAAGTGAAGGCACATAATGCGATTCCTTTTGTCTATCTTCATTCCTGAAGATTTTTAACAGTAATATTATACATCGAGTTTAATTAAACAAATCAAAACTTCTATTACATTTTATTTAAAATTAGAATTTTTATTTAAGGAATATTTAAATTTCTCATTCGTCCGTTTTTCATTTATTCTTTACTTTTAATCCTCCAATTTCGACGAGATATCTCGTCCATCAAGATCTGACTAATTTTGCTAATGACGAGATGTCTCGTCATCAAGATTTTACCATTTTTATGTGACGACGAGATACATTGTATAGATAACCATCAGTAGGCTTAACAGCATGCAGACTATTTCAGACATTGTATTGCGTTTTGCTATACGAGGTTCGTTTTATGCAAGGTAAGAAAAGCAAGTTAAAAACCGTTTTGGGGAAAAAATTTCTTTTATTTCTAAAATCTCCTTTGAGGATTATACACTTCGTCTTGCGAGTCGCCTACGTTTTCATCCCATCGGAAAAGTGGTTGTTTGCTAAGGCTGCAAAATATGCATTGAGGACAGTGATGACATCCTTATTCTACTGGCTCTTCGTCTTTAGTTCATGTTCAGCCCCGTGTAAACGCATTCATCCAGAAATATGCCATCTTAAATGTTGGTGTAGTCTCCATAAACTTTATGCAATTCCTCTTTGATCTGGGAGGCCGTCCACTTCTTTAATTAAAAATGTTCTATCATTGGAAGGAACTCATTTTTTTTCTATTTTTGTGATAGCTACTGCAATGCTCGCTTCAAAGGCCTTTTGAATGCGAACAAAGCGTCGCTTCTGTCTGAAATTTGGCTTGAGCTAGTTTGAAGAGTGATACTTTTCAGCTGTGATATCACCAAATTAATTATGGTGGCATTTCATAAACATTTACCAATCTTATGAAACTACATTCGAATTATAGACGAAATATTTTCTTGTGAATTAAGTCACAACGTTAACCTTTTCTTTCCGAAGATCTACAAATGTGAACGCAAGCTTTTGCCACGAGAAAACCAAAAGAAGAGCAGAATTATTTATTGTAATTACTAATTCAGACTCCTAAGTGTTGACTGAATATTAGTGAATACGTGATTACAATGAAGAATAGTGCTTATGGTTGGATTCAATAAATCAAAGCAAACGAAGAAATATAAGGTATAAAATAGTAATAATTAGATTACTTACTTAATTCAATAAAGCAATATTTTTTTTGAATGCATAAGGTGTTTATAAATTAGTTCCTGGTTACTTTAACTATTTGTCAATTTCATATTATTTTATTTAAATTAGTTTAATAAATCTAATATATATATATATATATATATATATATATACATATATATATATATATACATATATATATATACATATATATATATACATATATATACATATATATATACATATATATATATATATATATATATATATATACATATATATATATATACATATATATATATTAGCATAGACAAAAGCGCTTGTCAACAGGCTTAGAATATATAGTTAAAATGTTAGTGAACCTATTTGAGTGAAAAACTAATTTTAAGTTTCTATGTATAAAAATCATTTTTTAAGAGAGATACTTTTCAATACAGATAATATAAACTTCAATACACATTTGAATATTCATACTGAACAGCTTGTGGGAAATTCAATCAAAACCGTTTCTGGTAATGTTTTTATTTAAACTTGTTCCATATTCCACTTCAATAAATAAAAAGCAGATATTATTTCGTGTCACAAAAAATACAACTTTTAAAAGAGACAAATGTTATAAGTCATCTGAAACCACTAATGAAAACACTCACCTCAATAATCGTAAACTGCGTTCTAAATCCATTTGTACGTATTCAAAAGCAACTCAATGTAATTCAAAAGTAAGAAAATCCAAAAATATTTTATGTAATTGAATTTCATTTATAGTATCTAAATACATTACGCGTATCAATTTCTGATATTGAAGCTTGCTTTAAAAAGAACGTGTTTCTACAAAATCAGTGCATGACTTTTTAAAACTCGTGTAAGAACTTTTTAAAATCTTTGGAGAATGGAAATGTGTTTATTAATTATACATATTCAAATGCAATAAAGAAAACTCTTGACTCTTTGATAAGGAATACCACATTTCCAATTATACTATGCAAATCTATACAACAGCTATTCCTTAAAATATCCTTTGAATGGAATTTCTGTGTGTATTTTAACCGTCTATAAAATTTTCGTATAAAATTAAGCTAATAGAAATGCTTTCGGTTACAAAAAATATGTTTGTGAGAAATTTCAAGACGATTGTTCAATTTCCAGTTTAATCTTTTATTTAGAATCACCTATCATGAACACAAAATGAAGTATAGTAATAAAAGCATAGTAAAAAAGTAACATAATACGAATATACCCATGTAGATATGTTTCTTGCAACTATATTTAGAATACATTAAAAGTATATCTTTCTGAAAATATTTAATTTAAATTTGATTCTTATTGTCAAATGTTTAATTTAGACCAAGGGATTCAAAATTTTACATTTTATGTTTTATGTGTTGCCTACAACATTATGGTTAAATAGTAATAAAGATCTCTCTCTAATTTTGTTAAATGCCTCAAGCAATATAATTTGTTTGGGTAATTAACTTTCATTATGTATAATAAAATATTATTCACTATATATAACTAAAATATGCTTATCCTTACATATATGAATAAAAATGCACGGATATCATTTCATTGCAATGGAAGTTTACTTTAGAAAACATTTATTTATCGCATTTTTTATCATAGAGATCTTAACCCCTCTATAGTAAAAGCCGAATACTATCATTTTAATTTTACGAAAACAATTTCTATGGGATTTTCTGAAATGGTTAGATATATATACAATTGTAAAGAGTGATATTGAAAATCCAAGTATAAACCCAGAGTTTGGAAACAATTAATTTATTATCCCACAGAAATTACTCATTTGATGAGACAAGAGATTAATGACAAATATATTTTAACCTGTGAGCTCCCAATCTTCGGAGAAAACATTTCGAAAAATCTCCACTTATGTTTCAATGATTCATAGCTTTAAACTGCGAACATAAGTATTTGACGCATTTTAGAGGCATCAACAATTTACTTAATCTGTAAAGAAACTCTTTTACTGGAAAATTACGCACATTAAATGTCTTCATGAGACGAATATGTTTACATATGACATTTCCATAAAATATATCTATACCTCGTTTTCAAAACATTTCAGAGGTTAATGAGTTAACTGGTTAAAAATATACATGAGGTGATGTTAGCAAATCAAATATCGTCCTCGATAAAGCAATGAATTTAAATAAGGACGTACTTTTAAAATATAGATATAATTGCGCTTAGTCCTCTGAGCGTCACGTGATTTCCGAATAGTATTGTATTGCTTCTCAAAGCGCCCATACTGAGCAAATAATCACATCGATCGGTTGAGAGAATCATAGGAAAGATTGCATTGGTCAAAAAGATCGAAATTATTTAGAAGTCATGCTGGTTGCAGAATGGACCCTTATGCGTGTTAACCCTCAAATTTTGTTACTCCCAACTTAAATTTCAACCTCATTGATTTCATAGATTTTATGGTTATGCACCCTAAGACAAAAATAGAAAAGCGAACGATCGACAGATTGTCATAACTTCATCTTTGTTGGTAATATGATATATAAGGAAGTCTTGTGATATCTATACAAGTATAAGTATGACACTACAAAATATTATGATACATCAAATAATGTTATCAAAAATGATTAGAAAACCTGCAGTTTAAACTGCAAGTTACAGAACGAATATATAAGTGAACCCCACAGAGGATTAATTACCTCCAGATCCAAGAATCTACAGTAATTCACTACATCGGGATATCAAAATATTGTATGGATATTGCAAAATAAAGTTTCAAAAACTATCTAATCATGGGTCAGTTAGCACAAACTATAATCAAACTTTAATCAATTAAAAATTTAGCCATCCTAAAGTTGCACCCCTTCTAAGTTCTAGTGCATCTATGTATGTATATTTACTGATTTATTATGAGTTTTATATCTCTCATACAACATAGTAACGTCTCCTTGTGACATTCTTTCAGATACAAAACTTTTATTTGCGAAAAATTTCGTGGTAAATTTCCCTCCTGACTGAAAAAGATTTCCAGGCGTATTTACTCTTTCTTTCTCTTTTCCTCTAAACTTCAATCAAATTTAAAGATGTGCTTTGATGCTGCACTTTTCAAAGAAATACGTAGAATAAATTCCATCGTTTTTTTCAACATCAATTTCCGGATATATTTTTAGAAACGACTATCAGAATAAGTGTGTATTTGCAGCTAGTATCAACTTCAAAAGTGATCTTTTAGTGATTGTTACTATTTTTTATTTGTATACATCTAAAACGATGCGCCATACTACAGAGCAATCTTCTGTACACGCTCTGAATAATGATAAACATGAAACAGTGTTTGTTCAACACCTTAAAATATTTTTTTGACTAATTATTGACAGACTTTAGCAAATTACTCAAAGTAATTAGCTACCTTTTTGAAGTTAAGGGTAATGTAAGATTGCCAAATCAGCAAACAGGGCAAACATTATGGTTTATAAGTTGGAAAAAATACTATAGGTGTTAAATTAAATTGAAACATGAATGAAATTGAGTTTTAAGTTTTTTTTTAATTTCAAGTTTTATTTATACATTTTAATTCGTGAATAATAAAACCAATTGTAAACAGAAAGAACTTTTCTAAAACAGACACTAAACTAAGCTAAACTAGCAAAAATCAAAGTGCCACTTAATATAAATTAACAATGGTCATTTTTAAGCACCCATTGTCTTTAAATTATTTTAAATAATCCATATGAAAATATTTTACAGATAATTTGTATTATATCAGTAATAATATGTGATGCATAGGGACATTTTCACAGATGTGACAAAGGAACAGTTGAGTAATGACAGGCAAGTGGAAAGAATTGCAAACAAACGTTCTACAAGTACAATACAAGCACAACAAAACTTTTCTACACATCTTTAAATCTCCCCCCCCTTGGGGATTGAAGGGAGAGGGAGACTCTACGAGTTCATCTTTGCTGGAACGTTGAAAATAACCATATATCTCACTTCGTAACTGGCTTGTTGGGTTTTGAGGTCAAAATTCTTAACTTTATTGTACTTATGGACATTAAATTGATTTTTCGTAGTATATCATACTACCTCAATGTAACTAAATGATTATTATTACAATCATTAGGGCTAATTTATACCAAAATAATCCAGGTCAATCAAAATCCAGTAGAAACTGACAAACATAGATTTGAGTGTATTGCATTGGAACGCTCCAGATTCAGGCACTGTGAAAGACAAAGTTGCTTATGGAATCGTCATTCCTGAACCTTTGTTAGTCAGTTTCTACTGGATTCAGATTTATTCGAGTTGCTCTAGATTCTGTTGATGTGAAGCGGGCCTTAAGAGTGCTTTTTTCAGTGACCAGTGCTCATTTCCTGTGACCACAAATCAGCCTTCGGATTATTCATCTGGCTTTTCGAAACAAATGGAGTAATAAGATGTAAGTACCTAATCTCAATTATTTATTCAATTAAATGGTGTCCCTTCCATAAAAATATCAAATTACAGAAAACAAGAAAATATATGCAAGAAAAGACTTACACAAATATAGTTAGATAAGAGGTAAAAAACACTTCATTGAAGCAGATTACTTATTCAATTGAAATCATTAAAAAATTTAACCACCTCCTAGTACCACGTTATAGCCACCATATACTATTTAAAAATATATTTGTAGTAAAATCATTACAATATTATTACCAGGTATTAGTTCATTATTCGTATTCACAATTAGGGTGCACATTCGAATTACAAGTGGTTTATTTTCTAACCATAAGGCTGGTTGATTGAGCTTTTAGAGCCACATATGATTGGTCCGCATTTGGCCAAGCTGCGCCAAACAACGTCAAGTATTCGACATACACACCCAAAAAGAAAATTTTACTGACACGAAAGAGAGAAATATACCTAGGGAGAAATCAAACTGCGCCGACATTAATTTGCTGATTGCTAACGCATGGGGCAAACCATCTAACCTTAAGGAACAGTATGCACTGATAAAGGCAGTATTAAAATTCATTTAAGCGCACAAAACCGTGTAAATTATTTTCTCCACAAAACAAAATCAAATAAATTAACTAGATATTTCATGTTTGAATTATCGCGTCTAAATATAAAGCGTTTTGTACCTCAAGAACCAGCATATCTATTCCAATCTGAGAGATTGGGCGCACGCAAATAAATCTCGCAAAACACCACCCTTTCCTTCCCTGTGCCCACACCAAGAAAATTCTTCATAATTAAAATCCCCACACATATCTCCCCCACAGTCGGGTGACTAACGTCATTCCAGGTAACGTAAAATAAGGAATGATCGTAAAATTACGGGCGCTCAGCCACAACGCTTTGATTTAACAGCTTTCCAGAAGACCGTAATCTACGCTATCAAAAAAGATGTATTCCTGCCTCACGATAAGCGCCTTCGATCCTTGGTTCCTGTGTAATTAACGCCTGTGTATCCGCGAATTTCCGCCTTTCAAAAATGAGCGTTAAATAGTGGGGGATGTAATTGCTATTTTGCGGATGTCTGCTGCCCCGATGTTAAAAATAGCATTTTTCGAATACTTTCAGGTACACTCTGCAATTACGGCCTTCCCAGTATGCAAGAAGTGTGTCCGAGAGATTCCCAAAGAAAATGATTCATGGTGGTCCTGTTCTTTCTTAAAGATGGCAGCGTTCTTTTTAAAATGGCTTCTATTTTTAGAGACTTGCATTTATTTATGAGAGGGAACGCCCAAGAAAAAAACACTCGATGTGATGATTTTCTCAGAGGCGGTACTCTTTTTTGGGGAACTCTACCTGCCCATGAGAATTAGATGGGAAAATATACGGCACTTATGTTCGAATTTGGTGTGTGATTTATTTTTTATTGTTGAAAATGGTGATGCAGTTTTTAGGATCAGTCAAATCTTTCAGACCGTTGCGTTTTTTAAAATTGCATCCTTCCTTCTTTAAAATTGCTTATGCCCTATTAAAAAGCATGATGCAGGTGCTGCTTCTCATAATTCTCAAATATTGAACTTGTTTTGTGAATGTAAGAAGTATTTTAACATCTGTGATGGTTCAGTTAGTGGATCAGCGTTTCTGGTGCCGTTAAACCGCTGAAAGATTCACACGCAAATGTATGTTCTCCAACCTTCAGTCTTTCATGAATGCCATCAAACCAGTTTTGACCATTTGACCTATAGAATGTTTCCTAGTATCCTTTCAGCCAAGTTAATTAAATATTAGTAAGCCTTCTGAGGGTTATGTGCACACTATTCCACCATGCAACCTGCAGTTTTTCCTGTATGACTTCTAAACAGTTTTATACTTTTTGACCAACTGAATCCTTTCTAGAATTTTTTCAACCAATAGATGTGGATATTTACCATTATGTATGTTGAAGGGTAAAAGCAAATACCACTCGGAAATTTTGTGACGCTCAGAGGGTTAAGACAGTTTGATTGGATAGAGACCGTTTTCCGTTCCTGGTTTGATGTCATTCATGAAAGACTGATCCACTAACTGAACCATCACAGATGTTAAAATACTTCTTACATTCACAAAACAAGTTCAATATTTGAGAATTATGAGAAGCAGCACCTCCATCATACTTTTTAATAGGGCATAAGCAATTTTAAAGAAGGAAGGAAGACTTAAGAGTAAATGATTTGGAATAAAAGATCATTTTCATAGCTAAAGTTAATATTGTTTTTAAAAATTATGCAGGCTATTTATACTAGTTGCGATAAAATGGAAAAATATCAAAGAATAAGTAGGATCATACCAAAAATGGTATTTTTAAAATCAAATTTGATTAAAACCTTTTTCCACTGACAAGTGACACGTGACATTATCATACAGTAGCATGAAATGCCGATTTTCGCGAGAGGCCTTTTTTTATGTAGTGTAAATACAAACACTTCAAAATATCATCCGGTTTCTAGGAATGACGTCTCTCCAGTATTTACCCAACACATCCCAGTATAGTAGCATAGTTGACTTAAGGATGGGTCAGTCAAGGATATTTCAATTATGAAACTGTCCTGCGATACACCAGACACTGAAAACAATTTTTAAGGACCAGTTCTATACATCAAAAGTTTAATTTAAGTTATGTTTAGTGTAACGGCGATTGTAGAAGTGTCATTAACTGCTTGAAACAGTAGAACACCAACTGCGATTTAGTATTTCTGCTGCCATAGTAATCAACATATCACTCGCTATTGTCGGTGGAACGCTTTATGGAAATCTTCATTCTAGCCTACCAGTAATTTACGCACCTCGCATCACAAGAGTTGTTGAAGTGGACACTTGACCATGTGAACTCTACTCATGATCAATGGACATCCGTCCTCTTTACAGATCAATTAATTTATTCCTTCAATAGTGATTCTGGACGGTGTTTCATATGAGGAGAGGTAGGTTGATTAGATTTTATGGCACAAGAGCACTGTTTAGAAAAGATGGACCAAAGTCAATAAATGCACATACACACAAGAAAAGTTTTACTGACGCAATCGAGAAAAATGCTCTCGGGTAAAGTTACAGGAATCAGCTACATAGAACTCACAGGTTGCTAGCTTCCACGAAGAGAGGTAGGAATTTCCCAGAAAAGAGGATATAGCTTATAAAACATGTATAATGAAATCTTCCATAGTGCATTGGCTATGCCTTTCAATATATTACTCTTAGAATAAAATCTCGTTACGTCTCTGCTGTCAATAGAGTGTTTGTAGTCATAAAGAGGCAGTTCATTTTTTAAGATCTGTTAATTGTTTTCATTGAGTATATGAGTATCTCTTAACAACACTAGATAACTATATTATAAATCAACCAAATTTTAATTTAGTGTATTATGGTGTCTAGTGGTACAAAGCATCAGAAATTCTAACCCCCGGGGTTCGTATATATCAGCTTTTCCCACCTGCAATCTTTCCTACATGATTTCAACGAGTTTTGACCCTCTTGATCGATAAAATCCTTCCTGGAATTCCATCGACCAATAGATGTGGTTATTTAGTCATGTTGGAGCATGCGAGTTCGAGCTCGCGATTGATATCACAATTTATTTTCATTTTAATATTTATTGTGCGTGAAACTTCCCTTGCGATTTTGATTTTATTTTTAACCGGAATTAGAATTCTGATTTGAAAGAACAATAAAGGTGGAGGGATTTCGGAACAGAGTTCGTCTCCAACTGACGGAGTCAGGTTAATATGCAATTGTAATGCCTTGTTTGGTTTTGTAGTTTTAAATTTCAGTGTATCTTCTACATGCACTATTTCACAATAGAGCCCATTTTAGAAATTTGAAGAACATTTGGGTCCTTATGTGTAACCAACGACGGACAAGTCATTATGTGTGTTGTGGGGAAAAGCAATACTATGCTACTCGGAAATCTCGTGATGATCAGAGGGTTAAAAGGAAATTCTAACTAACGCAAACCCTAAAAGCCTGTCGTTTTGACCAACATGACAATACATGAAAATGTCTATTTTTAAGACAGTCTTAATCCGAATGATTTCATTCTAGAAAACTCCTCTTTCATATCGGAGACTCGGTAAACCAGTTGGGGAGTCACGGATTAGCAATCGGAGGGTTGCGAGTTAGAAACTCCATCCAATCACAGACCGACGTGTACTTGGGGGTTGTGCGCGTTAATTTATCGCGATCTCAAATGTCGTCACGTTGGCGTGGTGTGGAATTTTGAAAAGAGGGGTGCCAGTTCAGGTGTTGATCTCGTCATTTGACCAATTTCAAAATTACGGGTTGTCCTCGGAACTGATCCCGGACTGCCGCAAATAGTCCGTTGTGTAGCTCCCATTGTGACATTAATTCAGTTACCTACCTACCCCTTTCGAACCACAAAAGATCCGTCTTTACATACAATGTTTTCTCGTGACAAAAGATCTCAAGAGCATTTCTCGTGAATCAAAAATTAATTAAAAAAGAATTTTCGTTTTCAAATACAGGTGGTTATTTCTTCAAATGAAATAAGAAGTGCACATCCATGCAACTTCGTGTTATTTTCTCGATCACTCGGTTTTATGATCGCCAGGTGGAGTCTACTTGGTATTGGAAGAATGCACGTATCCTAACGTAAAACGAATTAAAGAACAGCTTATCTGTCCAAATCGATTCCCAAGCCCACATGATCTACTCTTCTAAGATTTTACAACTCTCCCTCCATGTGTCTAGCTCACTAGAAGGTCGATGTATATACGGTCCAACGCGTGTCGACCAAGTTATTATGGAGTCATCTAGGTGTAATCTGACTATTGTATTGTGTGTCATATAACTGTAATCTGATTATGATACGGTAGTAACAGCCGTGGCAATATTGGAAAACACTGCCCGATCAACTTTGCCTGCAGAGTACTCATTTAAAGCTTTCCATTCCTTTATTATAATTCATTGAACCAAAGTGGGACTAAAATTAATCATGTATGTTAGGTGAAATAAAGGGTTCGAAATTTTTGAAGTACTTGTTCGACGCAGACAGTTACCATTATCATAAAATTTCACTTTGGTAATTAACTTTCTGTACGATTCAGGAATACTAATTGAGCGTGGATAACTAATGAAATATTCCATGCAGCAGAATATAATAATGCTAGCATAAACTTCACAAAGTATTCTACTTAGTCACAATTTAATAATTATAAGTACTGCTTTTCGGTAAGTAAACCACCGAAGTTAAGATAAAGGAACAGATTGTAGAAAACATAATTTACATTTTTAAGTATTTTTTGTTTACTATTCTCCCTATTATTTAATTAAGGAATCTAATTTTCATTTAGTTATACTAGAACTACCTACATATCTACATCGATGTGGCTTATATATTCCTAAGACATGTAGAGTGTAACATTGAAACGGACAAGCTCTGTTAAAGAAAGTTTCTAAGGGAAAGAAAAGAAAATCAAGAAAATCTTCCATTTACACACATTAATGAGTGTGACATATAAAAAAATGCTTAAGTGCACCTTACCAAATAAAAATCCAACACTAATTCTGAGACCATAGAAAAATGTCTCCTTTTTTTTCCGAATTCCCAAGTGGCACATTTCAAATGTGGCAATGCGAGGTTATACATGGATATATATGCAAAATGTTAGCACGTTGTCTTTCTCAAAGTTTACCCAGGCTTCAGTCAAACAGAGAAAGCGCACATAATATCACAGGCAAACAGTTACTGTGCCCTAGATTGGTATAAATTGCAGATGCGAGACAGACGTGGCATAGTCAAACTGACCAAAGGGCAGCGCAGTAAAGCCAACATATATTGCAATTGTAAATAAGACCAGTAATTGATACATAGTACATTCCACAGTCTCGTAAACTCAGATCAGTTCTGATTTGCTACCCATCTACTTTTCTATGATTTTTAATCACTGTTTAAAAAACTCAATTAAATTTCCATTTCTTCACACATAATTTCCTGATAACTAATGAATAATTGAAAATAAAAGGATGTGAAATGCGTGTGGCTTAGATAGTAAGAAATTGGCAGCAGTGAACACTGTACTGTACTTTGAGTTACAAACTGTACTGAAAATTACCGGGATCAACTACAAACTAATTATATCAACATCAGTAAAATATTTAGCCGTGATTCTAAAACAGAACTGGTCAACCTGATATTATATTATCATTACCCCCTAGTTACGAGAAACGAAAAATAAAGCAAATGTTAATTTTAAAATGACAAACGAAAATTTACAATAATAGAAAACTATTGTACCGAATCATTTACCATGACAGGGTCTTAGGCCTAGAAAACGACAAATACGTAAATCAACTAAGCAGTTTAACTTATTCATATTTTAACTTCGGTACAAGAAAATATATTTTTTAATTAGGAATAAGTTAATTTTTGAAACACTGACTATTTAACCCTATTGGTGGTTTATCTTTGCATCAAAAAGTGTCACGTAGAGTCCAGCATCTGGTGCAAAAACCTGTTCCAAACTGTCACCAATTCAAGGCAAGAGTTAATTTGTTTTTCCTACTTGGTTCTTCGTTCCCTTTAGAGTACTAGGGCAACTTTATCTCGACAAAATATCTCGTTCTTAACCAAAATGACCAAATTTTGGATGAGATATCTTGTCGAAACACACGTAGAGTTAATAACAGAGATGTCTTGAAAGTACCCACCTTCCCTAATATAGCTGTTTTTTGGAATGAGACAAGAAATTTATTGAGATCGGATGATATGTCTATGCTACAGTTTTGTTCTACTCTTCCAAATTTGTCAGGATTTGGGTTTTTCATTTGGTTTTTCAAAACGAATTAAAAAGTAAAAAACAACTTAGTCTATTGAAGTAGACCTAAGATTTGAAACCACGAAGAAAAGCAAGCATAACTCTTAGAAAATATCATAAAATTAATTTCATTTACTCAAATCTTTAGACAAGTGAATGAAATAAATTTTAATATTTTTGATGGTTTTAGTTTTGTTTTTTTATTATTATTATTTCTATTGCCGGTCTGTAACTTCTTCGGCCTTCGGCTCTACAAGGGGTAAAATGGCGGCTATTTGTGAAGGAGCACCCAGTGGTTAGCAGCCACTAATCCTAACAGGGATACGAACCCGGGCCTACTAGGTGGCATAAACGCTATGACCACTATGCCCCCAGTTAGGCTGCATTTTTAAAAAGATTATTATTCATTACAATGACTTGCAAAACTTAGGACCATTCAATTTTTTCTCAGTACCTTCTCAATGGAACAGTCTGAATAAATCAAATTCATACCACAGAGATCTCAGTATGCACTACATGGTTAAATGAAAGCACGTATGCAAAAATTAATATAGAGATTAAAACGATTGTTTATTAAGAAAAGGCTGTAAAGCATTACGTGCCGTTGTACATAGGAATCTTTGATTAGGGTGGAATAGATCGAAGAGGTGTTGTTCAATAGGGAATATTATATCCCTTAACTGCAATGATTTCTTTCCAGCGTCTAACCATGCTTAACACTAGTTGATCGATGAGATCTTTGGACAACATTGTCTTTTTCTCTGTTAGTGCTCTTCTCGGTGGATGAACATTTCCCAGTGAATGTGGACGAGCAGCAAGATGTCTCCCCAGAGCTTTCGGTAGAGTCACGCATGTTCTATAGGATTAAAATGAGGAGAGTACACATGCCAATCTCTACGAGTGATATCCTCACTTTCCAACACTTCATCCACAACACTTGGATGATGTGGTCTGGGGTTATCGTGCACAAAATTGAACTCAGAACGAATGACACCTCGAAAATACATACATGAGGAAAGATTACCTTATTACTGTATAGGTTTCTGGTTCCTGAACCACATTCATAGAAATGGAGCTCATTATGACCATTCGGCATGATAACACCTCCACCTCCATACCAATATTGTTCAGCAATGTTTGTCGGATGATATCGTGTTCCCACCTCTCTCCAGATTAGCTAACGTGCAGAATTGATCGCTGGATTTAAGCGATTCTCATCAGCGAAGAGTATCGTATCCCATTGCTGTGTGGTTTATTCTTTGTGATCCTTACACGACTGTAAATGGTATCTTCGATGTGTTGGCGTTAACAGGATGCAACATTCAGGTCATCGGGCAAATAGCCCTCCTTTAAATAAACATCTGGCCACCGTGAGCCGCAATATTTTGCGTCCATAGGTCATCTGCAGTTGCTTTTCAATATTGCCTGAAGTCTGTTGCCGATCTTTTTTGGACTGAAGGACTATATATTGGTAATCATGGTGTTGTTTTCGGCAATCACCACCGACTTTTCTTACAGCTTTTACTGTTGCTTTGACGGTCTTCCACCTCAATGTTGTGGGCTATACCAAACTCTTTGGCTACGCTATTTACACTGTGCCCTACCTCCAGCTTACCAATTATTCGACCAACCGTAGTCATGAGATGTGTCCTGTTAAACATTGTATCGTCTGTAACACAATAACAATTCACACTTGAATCTCTTACAATGACACGCACACTTGCATTCTACTTCCTAACCTTTCTTGAAAAATCTGCTTTTATCAAGTACAGAGCTGTCAGGCGAAGTACATAACTTTTTGGACAATTGCATACGCATCGTCTTTCTAACGATCAGCTTTTGTACTTCAAATCTCTTCAAGGTTTTGTGTTTCATTTTTAGAGTTTAATCTCTGGACTACTGTTGGTCCTTAACTTCCGCACTCTAGTGTATTTATATTTTTACTATAAGACCATTTATCTTACATGCACATAGCGGATGTATTTTGCTTCCTCATAGTGGCCCAAAGAACGATCTGTTATAATATGATAAAATTTTATAGGTATAATAAATTTTAATAATCTAGATATCTAAACAAACATTAGTTTCTCTTTTAAATATTAAATTAGTAATTTTCTAAAATTAAAAGCATGTCATGCAAAAGTAAGTAATAAACACTTAAATATGATGCGATTATAAGCATTGAGTTTTTTATAAATCAGTTTTGACTTCTTAAACAATCATTTCATTTATTTGTAAGAAAAGAAAATGAATCGGAAAGTTAAAAGCATTTGAATATTTTTATTCGAAAAACGATTATTTAGTTTAAAAAAATTCCTTTCACTTTAAATGTAACTTTGTTTAATCGTTTCTTTTATCAAGATCTGAGTAAAATATGATTTTTTCCCTTTTAAATGAAAACTTCACAATTTCTAATCGTAAGTACAAAGTTATTACATTTTTCTTTATTCTGTGTCTAAAAATGGTACAAACGCCGGTTATCTATCCGATTTACCCTTATTACAAAGGAAAATGCAAAGAAAAACAAAGAAATCATAAAAACAATAACCAAAAAAAAACATTTTTTTTAATCTTTTAAATAGCGTCTTATCTTTTAATTCACCAGCTCCCACAGAATGAGAAGCATCTGGAGTAAGAGATTAAACAAACAACAAATTTCTAATTTCACTTTTTTCACCAAGTCTCGAAGCGATATTTTTCGCATGCTGTTTTCAAATGACAGTTGAGCTGGTCGGTAAAAATTAGCTTACAGGTCATTAAATTTGAAAAAAGAAGGCGGTGTCTTATTTGTAATTATATTTCTTTTATTAATTTTTTAAACCGGGCCTTTTTTTAGGTTGTTGGAATATTTTATTTTTCCAACCTCTAGGCGTTAGTGTTGAATATTTTTCCTATCTTGCTAAGTACTAAATGAAGTTTTGAGCAGTTCATTAATAGATGTATGATTACTTTGAAGGTTGGATTTTTATTTCTATTAGCTCCGTTTGAAACTCCGGGAATACTTCTAAAAGTTTTTTTATAAACTTACGCTTCGTGAACCAGATTTTTTGCCGTGATTGCTGCTATGAGAACGGGAGCTATTTATGGAGGATTTCTTTCAGGAATTTTTTATTGTATTTAATAAAATCACTCGCTGAAAAATCTTATAATACTTTACACTAAACATGCTTAGAAAAACAGAATCAAAATGAATGGCTAAAAAACTCATGCCTCCGGTACTTTCAACTTTATAAGTATAAGATGACTATACGCATTACAGATACCACAGAATTACTACAGAAATCTTCGTTTTCTCTTTTCTATGTAGCTGGATTCATCCAAAAAAAATTCCTAAGCTTATTAACACAAAATAAAATATGTCAACTTATAAGACAGAGTAAAATATAAATAAAAATATGATGGGGGTAATAAAAGCTGTGATGAACTTTAGGTACCACTACACTGATCAATTTACAATGAAGTAGTTTCTGTAGCATGCAACGAATCTCAACCATGAAGTGCTTTTGGATTGACAGAATTCACATCTGTCCTACATTTTTCCAAATATGTGACATGAACGTGATAAAAACGGGCACTTTCAAATAAGCACTCTCGCTACGCACTTCAATGAATGGTCCACGATAAACAGTTGAATTGCTAATGCGATGTCAATCACTTCAAACAGCTATTGGAAATACTATGGTTACATACACTGTTCCTACTAGTATCATGGTTTCATTTTTAGTCAGCACTTAGCCTTCTCTTCACTCGGCGCCTCACACTCAGCTGCTAAAGGCAACAAAGATAGTCAAACTGTCGGAATCATTTATTTGCACGATAGATTCGTAAAACAGAGATCACTGTTTTACGAATCTGTCGAATTTAGTCAATGCTAAACTCTAGAGGGAGAGTACTATGGTGAACCTAGCCTCCACTACAATAATTGATTTACAATAAAGTAGTACATATAGTAGTGTAAAGGGAATCTTAAGCATAATGCACTTTTGGGGACTCAAGTTGCAATGCATTTCCCTCGATATTTACAAAATTACATATATGCTTCCGAATGTATTGTAAAACTAATATGCTGATTAAAAATTAAGACAAAATACTGGATGTATACATTAAAGACAAACAACGTAAAGTATTATTTATGAAGACCACTAATGTTATTTTACAGCATAAAATATTTACAAATACGAGATTTTCAGCCATAAAATATTTACAAATACGTGATTTTACAGCATGAACATTTTCAAATTCATGATTTTACTTTCATAATCGATTCGCAAATATCTTTGAAAAGTACATTAACAACATTTTTATTCATTTATGGGAATGTGCTTTTGACCTCTAAGCGAGGGCTGAGTTACAAAAACACATTTATCTTCAAGATTTTTGCTGTACTTTTGCAATTTTTGTATAAAATTGATTGGGAGAGAACATTCTATATGTATACTTCATATATATTACTAATTCTATATACTGAACTTAATGCAAAAGCTTTCTACAATGACGAGGGGCCGCGGTAGCCCGGTTGGAAAAGTAACGGATTAGTAACCATAGGTTTCCGAGTTCGAATCCAACCATATACCGTCGTGTACAAAGCGGGCTGGTGCTGTCGTGGCCTGAAATGTCCTCACGTTGGCGTAGTGTAGAAGTGGAGAGTGGGGTGCCAGTTCAGGTGTGACCTTGTCATCTGACTGTGGTTCAAAAAATTACGTGGTGTTGTCCTCGGATGATTTTCCAATGATGATGTACGTCAATTTCATACTCATATTAAGACAAGAAATAAAACGTGTTCCTGTTATTGCATAAAATCACGAATAACTTGGTATTAATATTAATAGGAAACGGTTGTGTGTAAAGTTGTCAAATATTGGGTACAATTTGAATTGTTTTCAAACAAGATAGCATCCTTGTCAATAATTATCGAATCTTTTCCAAACTGCTTGCTAGCATATATCTACCTCCTTTAGTTCATGTGCTCTATTTAATTTGCATCATATTGTACTCAACTAACATAAATTATTTATTTGACTTCGTACTCTTAACGGGGATGGGGCAATACTCGTAATTTTTCTTTTTGAACCCTTCTTCACACATAGTAGTAAATACAAACCTCCAATGTAATGAGGCTGCTGACAAAATGAAAACATACATTACCTCAAGTAGTCAAACCGAATACCCTAAGAATTAATTCCTATGCTTAGATAGGGCTTCGTTTAAAACTTGTATCCAATAACACTTATACCCTTGGAAGTATACAAAAAATTACCCTGAATTTTATTCCTAAGAAAGAATCTAGACTGTCGACATTATATGCTTCACCTCCAAGAGTATGTGACAGTGTAAGCCGACATGTTTTATCATCTGGAACCTCGGGGAAATTTATGTTAAAGGGAAACATACTATTCACTTCCCTGTTACATTGAACGATAGAGAAGACATTGTTACAAATTCTAGCATTGGTTTCGATGGATTGCTGTAAGCATATCCCCAAGCTTCGATTGTAAATGTTTAGTAAAGAATTATATCATATATACTATACTATTTTAAGTGAAATGTGCTGGAGAAATCTATAGAAAACGTACTCCCAAAGTCTACATATAGCGAGTAAATTCAATAAAACAATAGTTTTTATTAATATTAATTACATGTTTTATGACAATCCATTTTCAATAAACTCTAGAATTGACAGTAAAGACGTGATTGACAGTCTTTATAACGCAAATCTTCAAAAAACAAAATGGAAGAGTTTTTCTCTTAAAACTTTCCTGATTTAAGTATCGTTTATAGACGGATATCCAGTGGTTTTGGACAAAAAAACGTAAAATGGAAATATTCATTACAAAACAGTTTTACAGGTATAGCAGGAATTTTAGAGGGAATTTTCTTTTACTTTAAGCAATGATCCACTTTGCCCGAATATTTGTTAATCTTTTAGAATATTTAATTTTAGGGACTCACAAGATCAGCAGTTACAAGAATACAAACAAGCTGAATTACCATCTCAGGCTACAGTCTAAGTCTTCTTCCTGGTCTAACACTTCCGATCCATAACTTGTGAGCGATGATTACACCATCCAAGATGCCCCCAAGCTACACGTTTTCTCAGCAGTTCTTTTCCATGTTTCATCGAACAGCTGCAGAAAGTATCAACCATTATCGGAAAAAAGCCAGTTGCGCACACATATTGACAAGTTCTTCGGTGGTGAAAGCTGCGATTTGAGCAAAATACCAGACCGCCAACAAATCTATTTGGTCTAATTAACCCTCATGTAACACAAAATGATATAGAGTAACGAACCAACCCAACAAATAAATCAATAGAGAAGAGAGAAGCTCAAATGCCAGTTCATCTATAAAGTGCTAATGAGGAACCCATAACCGTATATCTACCAGATACTTCCAGCTACATTTCCTGCAGTGTGTGTGATGTGGACATCATAATGTGTGGTAGTTTTCGACTGTTGCAAATGTAGTCAAAGGATGCAATAGAACTTCTGAAGTTACGAAGGAATTAGAATTTTACCTACATTGTAAATTCTGTGGAAAATAAACTTTTTCACATAATATGTCCTCCTACTTTAATCCATCTGTTCTGACTGTGAGGGCAAAGTGGACCTTTGAATACAATAAAATGTCTCCTTTCTTCATGTGAACTTCGGACGAACACATTTCATCCTAAATGCATGAAACCATAATAGATTCCTATTTGGCTACTTTTGTAAATGTTTTATTTCAAGTTCTTTGAATTTACTTGTATACTTTACTTACAGCCATAAAAATGAAATCGTATCAAATGTAAATTATGAAGTCCAAAACATTCAATAAAGAAAAAGAACTTTTGTATAAAATATGTAATTTCTAGTGAAATATAACACTATATGAAGATATATAAAATACTAAATATTTTTCTCTGCTTGTTGAGAATTCCTGATTACAAATTATGTTTTATTAGACGTATTTTAGATAATATCTACACATTTAAGTACAAACTTATTTATTGTACTTTCTCAATGTTACACCAAGAACACGTCTTGTGAATTCGATTATCATACGTATATCTTTGAGATGTATTCAATAAGTATCGGTACATCTCTTTCGAACAATGTGAGAGGAATAATGCCTTTAATTTAACTTCTAAACACTTAATTTTACTGCAATTTCTAAAGCATAATATTTTATGAGTAGTTTAAAGTAAAACGAAGTTACACACAATTTAAAACTAAAGCATAGACACAAAAGAATTGCAATGCTTAAAAACATTTGGAATTTCAGAATTAGATACTTAGCATATTCCAATTTAAATCAACGTTCAGGTTCTTTATTAAGAGTAACGAATGCAAGTTCTATAAAAGCCCCATGGCCATGTTTTCCTTTAACTTAACAAAATTTGAGTGTAAAAAGAGAGTAGGGTAATTAAACAACAGTAGAAAACTCATTAATTGATGCCCTGAGGTTCAAAATGTCTGAAAAACAAATAATACCCTTGATCTAAATATCTACCGTCTCTCTTTGTTGCGGTTATATTGAAAACCTCAAACAATATTGATTTTTTCGTTCGTTAAATATTTAGAAAACCAATTTAATGAGTATTGAGTGCGCTTCGAAATGTTGCTCTTATAAATTTTAAGACAAACCCAATAGCTCATAAAATATCTATTCTCCAAATAAAAAATACGAAGAAAAAATTTATCCTTAGGTAAAAATGATACACTGCGGAAAATATTTGGAAAAAAATATTGATTGCTTTTTTCTCTAGGATTTTCAACATTCTCTTCTGCTTCAAAAGCCTCTCGGCAGGGATTTATATATCCAGCATCAATCTTTGTAGAACGTTGATCGTGAGATATTACATCCAGGCGGTATCGAGAAAGCTAAAGCACGCAATAACTTTGTGCCTTGTTATTCAAAGAAGCTTACACCAGAAAGGACTCCTTTAAAATGAAATAATGTAAGATTTATAACTTTTCGGAGACCAAATCACTCCCTCATAAAATCAATCCAGTAACTCCTGAGATAAAAAAAGGATATATTTCTTTCACAGGTGAGAATAATAAACTGATCTAAAAATGAAAATATTGACTTTTAACTTTTTCCACACAAGAGAGAGTTGAAAGTCGTGTTTTCTTTTAACCAAAAAGTCGTCACTCAGCCTTTGCAAAGGGTTGCTATTGACTTTACCTAAAATGGTCATTGATGGTTTATTTAAGTGAAACGGCGTATGGGTAATTGGTGTGTTGGATGTTTGAATCTCTTCCAGCCTGTTTGTGAGTGGATTATTACTTATTCCTTGCATCTATAGTATATTTCTACCCACAAGTGCGAAACGACCCGAAATTGAAATGTACGCATGTGATACTAATCTATTTCATGGTATTTGCACTACTTTATTTACAGCATCCAAATATCTGCTTTACAATACAGTAGAGCCTTGATTATTCGAGTTCCGATAAACCGAGTATCCTAACTAAATTCAAGTCCGCGTTTTTATGATTCAATACTAGTAACATGCAGTACACAATTTTTTTCTACTTTTCGTGTTACATCTGTGTTATCCGAGATGTCGTCAGTCCACACTGCCTGGGATACTCAAGATTCTACTGTATTTTATCATGTACCACATTTTTTACAACACAATGTAAGTAACGTAAAAGAGATGTAAATAAAATAATACACATACTTCTTAATACATAAGAGAAATAAAATTTTGATTTGCAATAAAATTACTGCTTCAGTGTTTGAAGGGTAAATATTATATTACCAGAAACACACTGTACATCTATCTGATTGTACTTCATGTAATTCTTTACTATCAATGAATAGCGAACATTTGTATTGTTGAGTGATATGGGAAGCAAGAAGTTAAATCTGTAAATAATGTTATAAATATTCTTTCAACGATTCCCTAAGAGAAAAATTCCATAGATTTTGCAATTTATTTTACTTTTTTGAATTCCACATTCTTATGTACTGTCGCTCAGTTAGAATGCGTGCATGCATGTCTTGAGCCGTATCGATTTCAAGCCTAAAACTTCTTAGGTAATTGCAGTACCTTGATGCTTACATAAAAAGCATTTCGTGATAGGCTGTTATGTGATATCGTTGAGGAATGTAGAAGTATGCTTTTCCCAACAGTTGAATAAATTTTGGACATTAATATATGTTGAAACTGAAGCATTTATATCTTGGTACCGGGAGAGTTACTGAAAGCAGTCAAATCTCTGAACCTATATCACGAATTCTGATGCAAGTGTCTATCCAAAAGTAAATAATATTTTAAGGGCTTTCTTGATATGTGAAAAGGTATTCGTTGCAATTTCTTGGTTTCAATTCATTATGATAGCAATTTTGAATTTTGCAAGCAGAAATGTATAAATGGTGCGGAATAGCCACACTACATTTTCTCGTTTGGTTGTTTTCTATTGAATGTCCATTCTATCCTCTTACATAGTAAGATAATTGTGTACTCCTTTTTACAGTTAATCATTCTACAAGGTGATCGATTAAAGATTTTACAATTATTTCAGTACAGATTTCACACAGTATAATATTTTTCAGCTGCCGTAGGTGTGCTAAACATTGTACTTTGCGCTATAACGAATAAAGCCAATCAGTTTTGAGATAATTGATTACACTTATCTGTATTTGAAGGCTCACAAATCCATTTCCAGATTAATTTTAGGTTGTACATTGGAGCCCACAAATTCACTGAAAGATATTTTTGATTACAAAGTTTGTAGAGCAGTGACTTAGTAAGCATATTCCTCCATTATTGGCAACATTATTGTTGATACAACCTGTAGTTGATTCTACGCAGTTCTTAATCAGTTTTAATCTCGGACAATCAAAAATTTTTATTGTTTAAGGTCTAGTCGAGTTAGTTTCAATTGCAGTTTCAAAACTTTTGGCAAATTACATAATTCAAAATATTATGTTGCTCAAAAATAATTTTATTCTGATTGATTTAAATGTTATAAATACATCAGTAAATATTAATGAAATTGTTTTACATATTATTGTGCCCTCTTAGACACAATGTCCCTTTGTCTGTCAAACAGAAATGTAGTCTTAGATGAAGTACAATAAGGCGCAATTAACTTTCTGATCATCACGAGATTTTCGAGTAGTGAAGTATTAACTTTTAACGCATAACACACAATAACTAGATACCCACATCGATTGGTTGAAAGAATTCTAGGCAGAATTCTAGTTAAGAAGGTCAAAACTGGTTAGAAGTCATGCAAAGATTGTTGCATATGTATATATATATATATATATATATATGCGTGAGAAACATTCAAAGGGTTAAACTTATTAGTTAAATCTTGTAACAGTGGTGTGATTTGATTTTAAATTATTTGACATTTATAAATTTCTTCTTGTTCATTATAAAAATATTTACGGGCATTAATAAATTTCTTCTTGTTTATTTTATAAAAAAAATTACGGACATTTATAAATTTCTTCTTGTTTAATATAAAAAAGAATTGATGCAAATTTATGAATTTTTTCTTGTTTAATATAAAAAAAGAACTTGCAGACATTTGGTCCATATCTTCAGAAATTAAATTAATTCAAAAATATAATCTTATTTAATAAACAAATTTATTTAATTAAAAAAGAAAACAAACACAAGTCGACATTAATGCATATAGCGAGATTACTGACCATAAATTCTAAAGAAAGAGGAAGCGCAGTTTTTTAGAGACGGGAAAGAGTTTTGTTGTTAGGTGCAGCGAGCTAGTAACTCAGCTCTCTCTACTAGTCCGCGCACCAGCATTGTGAGAACTTTCCAATCAACGGTCCGATATAAAGTTGTGTGTCTAACAACAAATGGAATTTTAACTCAAAATGAGAGGTGAAAATGCATGATAAATGTAAAATAAATTGAAACCAAAATGTGTTCAGTCATTCAAATTCAATTTTTAATATACCGATACTACTTTCGATTTTGACATCTTAATATGATTAAATTTTGCTACTTCAGACGCATATTTGTAAACTTGAAATTCGCATCAGATTTCAAAGTTACGGTATCTGATCTGGAAAATTGGCTGCACTTGTTCATACAACACATCAATGAAACTATCACAGATGAACAATTATATGGACCAATACGAAGTCCCATCAGCAAATACATCGAGAACAAGATGACATTTCCAAAAACTTACGAATCCTTGAAACCTAATAAGTGAAATCCTGAGCCTCGTTAAGCTTCATTTATCTCCAATAATACGATTTAATAATCTTTTAATAAAATCCAACAGAGCAATCATTTCAACGAGAAAATTAGAAATTTGTTAATATCATTCAAAATGGAAATTATTTCGCCATATTACTCCCCCGCTATATCTCTTAGATGAATGATTCCATCTTTTTATTAATTCTAGGAAGAGAACGAATTTATTTGCCATATTTTGCTTTTTTCTTACTCGGTATTTTCGGATTCTGTTTCTTGTTCATTGTGAGTTGATTCGAAAAATGAATACGAGAATAGGAGCTAAGAAATCAGTACATATGATAATCAAAGGAAAAATATTTCTGTAAGATAAGAATGAGAAATTTAATAGAGTATAAAATCTCCAAATGTTGTCCGTGGAATTTTATGCACTACGCATAATAACGAATCAATCTTATAAATATATAATTTTTGAAATGTACGAATGGATCTGTGTTAGAAAGGTTGAGGAAGACATGAAAGCTGACAGTGGATTCCGTATAATAATCGCTCGTGCTTTTCATATTACACACGACTAATAAGTTAAAAAACTACAATTACAAAATATATCCAATTTATTCATCGATCCATTCCCACACAAGTAAAGAATGAGGCCGTGCAATTTTTAATCTTAAGATTTTTCAGACATGTATTTGGTATAAGATCGGTGGATCGTGCAGGCCCCAGTATCATCTGTCATCACCTTAAATGCATTTCGTCACCTGAATTCAAGAACTGTATAACTCTAAATCTTGATATTTTGAGTTTTATTTAAGTTAGTTAAACTAAAATTATATAAAACTTAGTTCAAGAACTGGGGTAACATTTTCGACGACTTAAGCTCTATCTATTCACCAATGAAAAATGTATCTATATAAGAAGCAAGCATTGGGAGGTAGAAACTACTTTCATCTGAAGAACCAAAACTTTGAGTTACTTAGTTCTTGCATTCAGGCGACGATATATTAACTAGGGTTGTACTACTTTAATCATTATTTTTTCTGTTAATTTGATCTAGAGTTGCAATTTCCAATGGAAGGTCTGTAATGCGGGTTTAATATATACATTAAATTATATTTTAAGTAGCTAGTAAATGGTTGCAAGCATCAATTACTTTACTCTACATATTTACTGAATTCCTTGAGACTGCATTTACCTATGCACGCTTTTTGCTGAAAGCCAACTAAAATGAATGGTATTATCAATTCATTTCAATTAGTTTTGGAACAAAGAAGTATGTTTATGTCAGAGTACAGAAAGTAAGTACATTGCTTAGAGATAAAGTTACTATCACATGGTTATATAATACTCATGTGTATTTACCAGCAGCAAATTATTCGTGTAACATATATTCCTATTGGATGATTTACCCGTATGAAAGGCTCTCTAACTCCTTGGAATCAAAATGGAGGACTTCTCCATACCATATGCAAACCAAATTATTCCCCACATACACAAATATCTGTGGCAAACATATTTACCTCACATAAACATCGTCTCAGGATGTAGTACGTCAGCATAAAGATGCATTTGGATAATTCAGAGAGTAAATATCTGGGAGGCAAAAATACGACATAGCTATCTAGATATTGAGCACAACTGAAATTTGACGGACTTTGATTTTATTATTTAATTACATACTAGTGAAAATGAAATTGCCATGTGCTCAATTTCAGTTATTTCAAAGCAAACATATCAGAAAAGATGCGTTGCTTTGAATGAACTAACAACTATAAACAGTACATAGTATGCACCTACTTATTCCCATGTGACACAGTACTGTCAGTCGACATAATCCCCATTTGTTATTTTTATTTTATAATAATTTATAAATAGCATATTACTTATATACGAAAAAGCTGTTTTGAACCTCACTATTCACAGTTGATTTTTTATTGTGGCTATGAATTATTTAGCACATTTTAGAAAAAAATTTATCTTAGATATTGAATCGTCTCGTCCTTTTGAAGCCGCTTAGCAATTAGACATAACGATAAAATTGAATATATGTGCGTCAAGCATAAAAGCTACCTTTTTTACGCATTTTTTAAGTTGTTTTTATCTACTTTTGTTTTGTATTCCTCCATTTGAACCCTCTCGTTTGAATATTACTGTCTATATTACTTCTCTATTGCATTAATAAGGCCCGATATCAATAATAAATCCATACTTAAATACTTTACTAGGCTCTCTTCAGTAACTTTATCAACCTCGCAGTCATATACTAGTGTAAAAGTACGTTCTTTCTGGCCATGAACTTATGGTGAAGAAGAGCTGCCTACGGTAACGGGGAGTGGACCCACAATTCCTTTGTTCAACCAACAACTTCAAAATTAATTTCTTAATAAATTGATTAATTTAAAACTTATGCATGTCTTACGCGTTTAACACGATTTTATGTTGACAAAAATGTTTTTTTAATTACTATTATTTGATTATAGGTTTCCTTATGAAACAGGAGGCATACAATTCATTTTGTTTTTCAAGACAGATAGTAACAGATATTAAAATGTCTGTACCCTATCAAAAAGTAATCTTATTTGCGTTTGAAATTGAAAGGTAGAAGATAAAACTCGGTTAGAAAAGTATATATTTAAACTACTGTTACTTGATTCTAAGTTTCTTTATAATGAAAGAAACCGTATCATCTGTTTAAGTTTCCAAAACATGGTTTCAAAATGTCTGAACTATATCACAAAAGAATGTTATACCAGTTCAAAATCGAAAGCTCCGTGTAGGAAACAGACTCTTCAGTAATCTTCAAAATGTATCATTAAACTTATTTTTAGATCAACAATTATATTGTTCATACGTAATAAGCAAATGCATAAACTCTCTCTGTGAATAGCTTACCTTCATATTAACAATGGTGTTCGTGATTCTGTGTAAACATAGACGTACGTTTTGGGAATTTTGAATTCACATCTTCGAAAATACACGTTTCAATGATTTAGCCGTTTCATTAACTAATATCGCACAATGGGCAGGATCCTTTGAGCGTTAACTTTCAAAGGTGACGTCTCCAAATTTCAAAGGAATACCGTAATTGTTACACTCTGCCAGGTAGAAGACAAAGCTCCGTAGGAAAGACGATCATGCAATCACCTTGGCCAGTTGTCCCAATCAATACAGCATGTGTTTCGGTTCTCTTTAGCAGAAACTTCATTACGTGACCTTTCGTCAACCAATCTGCTTTGTTCCTGGAAGGTTGTAATGAATCCTTGTGACTACTGAACCATATATCGTGAATCAGATGATCATTAACGCCATAATGAGAGCCAAGCTTTTCGTTAGACTCTGCAGACATGCGTAATTGGTTTGTTCTCTTCAATCAACGATTGCAGGATATTGCTCCGGATATTTGACCATTAAATGAAAGAGATTGCAGGGTGCATGAATATTAAAGGGAGAGTCGGGTGAAGTTTCGCTTGTGGATGATGTTTGCCTCAGTAGGACATTAAATCTCAGTTTGGACTCATCAATTTTAATGTGTTTACCCCGTTTGGGCTGGAAGAGTGTAACTTGTTTGTGGTGGAATCAATTATTACCAGCAGGTCACTACTTACATGTACATAACGAAGGTTCTGAGAATAAGCACGTTTTCTTGTTATTGAACAGTTGGGTATGTGTAATAGTGATAGAAAAAATACAGACAGAATACTATTTTAATTTTACATTGAAACCAAATATAATATCCCTTTCGACTGCTTAAAGCTTTAGGTGTAGATTAAGTAAAGGGTGTTTGTTATGTAAGGGCGCCAATTTGTTTTGATTTTTGTGTTTTATGTCACCATATTTGGCCGCTCCTCGCCAAACACAAGAAAGACAGTATCATGTAATGGACAAACACACACAAGGAAAGTTTTACTGACACAGAAAAGAGAAACATATCCCGGGAGGAATCTAACATGCACCGCGTGCAACTAGCAGGTTGCTAGCGCAGTGGGCATACCCACTGAGCCACTACGGCTCCCAAATTTGTTTTGGAATACCTTTTGAATAAAAAGTTTTAATTTAACTTTCTTTACATATTGTTCAACTTATGACATTACCTGTGGAATATGACATCCGCAAAATAATAGCCTCTGACCCCGTTGCTAATACGGGAAATGTGCTCAAACGTAATTTTCCATCAAGTTTAAGCACATTTCCGGTATAATTTGTTCAATTTCTTTTACTTTGTTTAAGCTGTTCGATCGTTGTCGTATGTCTTAGTATAGATTCTTTCCTATAAGTATCACCATAGGAAAATATCAGGCGTGGTCAAATCAGGGGAAATAGGAGGCCAGTTGATATACGATTTTAACATTATTCGGCGTCTTTTCGGATTCTCATTATTTCTCGAAATATATAGCATGTTGACATAAACGACAATTAAATCATAACTGGTCGCAAGCACTTTAAATATAATGGCAGCAAAACAGATAGACTGGAAGAAATTGAACAAATCACTCGGTTGAAAGAGCTAGTATTTAAAGAGCGGACAGAGGCAGATATGATATTTCATACATAATATCATTAATCTAGTATGAAAAATTAATTAAAAATGTTTTATTTAAAAGTTATTTCAAACAAAATGGTGTCCTTATGTATTTAAGAAAAACAATCTGTACTTAACTTTTAATATACCATACATAGCAAGAGGTTCCAATAATATCCCCCAATACAAATCCAAGAGAGAAATTAAATTTGCATTTTCGTTAAATTTACGATTTACATTGACAATTAAGAATACTTTAATTGTGCTGTTAGTGTATTAAATTTCAGTTAGAAATTGTGTGCTTTATATTACTTTCAAAATTATTTATTTGCTTCAGAGGTATATACCGTCGGCTAACAATTGAAATACAATAGGTCAAAATTTTCAAATATGTATTTTAGCATTTCTAAACCAGAATGAATTGGTCTTTAGGAGTCCTCTAAAACATTTTTTCTTTGTATGAAGGTTATATTTCTTCATGAGAAACATATTTACTAAATTTAGCTAGTGAGTATAACTTTTCTCCTTCAATTTCTCAGAACTGTTTCTTGACTTAGTGTGTTTCACTTGTAAGCCGACGATATATAGTATTTCTCTTTCGTTTTGTTGTAGCTTCCTTTTCTATTCGGTAGAAAATTAGTTAAATAAGTTAATTATTAACAATCAGTTTCAACGAAAATCATTCTACGTTCATTAGAACATGTTAAATATAAACACTCGCTAACTTTACTTTAACTACTGTAATTTCTGGTAATAAAATTTTTAAATCGTATTAAATATTTCATACAATACATGCATACAAAAACATATAGTATATTCATGTTTAATAATTTCTTCACAAAAACCTCTTTAGCTATAAAGCAATTTTACTCTCTGAAAATATTTTAGACGGATAAAAAATTGAAGTCACATTCCTCTTGGCATAGATTAAATTTTAATAAATATCACAGTATTTAATTTACTGTCCTACGTCGTAGTTTCTTACTTAAAATTAAATTATTTTAAAGAGGGAAATCGAAACAAGAGTTGTAGTGAGATTAATATATATATATATATGTGAATTAATATATTTATAAACAGTTGTATTGTTTAAAATTTTTAATTAATTATTAATTTAATTTTCGAAATTAAAAACTTTTCGTAACACAGTTTTAATACAAATATTTCAAATCCAATCATAAGAACGATAAATAATGACTCGACGTTCCATTATCTTTACTGATTTTAAGTATCACGCAAAGTTTTAATTAAAATATTAACTTTAATGCGCTCAATGCATGGTATATTATAAACAAAATGTACGAAACAAATTTAATATTCTCAGAATGTTTGCTTGTGATGTGCGTCTGTATAATTTTAATAAAAATCTTAATCTTTTTTCAAAAATCTCATTTTTTCTATGAAAAACAAAAAGCGAGTATTGGAAAAAGTATTTTTCAGATTGGATTTCCACATTTTTGAACAAATCTTGGTAGCGTAGACTGTTTTAATGAGGTATAAAAGAATACATAATTTTCTGTAAGTTTGAAATAATTGCACAAAAACTTCAGTAACTTTCAAACGAAAAGGAAAGAATGTTGCTCCTTTGGTTAAAACTCATTAAAAACGCTTTCTGTAGGATTTTTACGCAGATTGAATAAAGCAAACTTCTCTTTTCGCAAGCAATGACTGCTACACTCTGCTTGTATGAATGAATAAATAATGACCAAGTTGGGCCTCCTGAACAAATCAGGTTTAGGTCAGAAATACGACTCCCTCAAAACTACGTACAATGTAATGTATTTTGTACACTGGTATCTTCATTCCTGATTATTTCAGTAGATACAAGCTTCGCTGCAGACTCAACGTAATATAAAAAAATCATATAATCAACCAATCTAAGAGCAAAACTTGGTAATAACGTACCCCAATATATCTCTTAATATTGAGCTGGCACCCCACTCACCAAAAACAGCAGAACTTGGCAACTAAGTAAAATTCTGGATATATTGAATGCTGCATTCTTCAATCCCTATTATTTTCGGGGCCTCAGTAGCCCAGTTGGAAGAGTAAAAGATCAGCAACAGGAGGATTGGGAGTTCAAAACTCGGTCCAACTAAAGATCGTCGTGTACACGGATCTGGTTCAAGGTAAATCTATCGTGGCCTCAAATGTCCTCACGTTGACATGATGTAGAAATTTGGAGAATGGGGTGCAAATTCAGGTGTTCATCTCATCATCTGACCATGGTTCGAAGTTAGGTGACGTTATCCTCGGATCTTTTCCTTGGGATGATCACGAACCCTCGCCGATACCCCGTTGTGTTGCTCCAGGGCAAGGTTAATTAACTACCTAACATAACCTAACATGACACTATTATTTTAGTACAAATTAATCTCTGTTCCCTCACGTAATGTACATCAACACATTTAATAGCAGAATTTGGATCGAGATAATGATTATTAAAACTACATCAAACTTCTGATATTGCATCGATACCTTCAATTTTAGACATAAAAGCTTCTCTGTTAACAGCATAACCTAAAAAAAGCATTTTTTAATCAACCAATATAACACAACTTAAATACGTGAATCCACATAGTTTGTGATTCTAAAAGTATTTCAGTGCTGAATTGATGTTCTCTACCTGGGCTTAAAAATATTGATTAAGTTTTAGTAATACTTGAAACCAATTGTTGTAATGATCAAAAATTCTTGATACCATTCGAAGAAACACAAATGCCTTCTGATGTACTTAGCATCAGTAGACATTTCAAATAAAATAATAATATGCGTTATCAATTCTGCATTTTAATTGCATAATGATAAATAAAAATTTCATTATAATTTATCCCTAATTCCAAATATAACTTACGCATTTTTTACTGTCCAAAAACTGAGAACTTACGTGATTATAAGTACTATCTTTTGATCACACAACCAGTATTAATCAATTTTATACGTTTTTATTTCATCTTGATTATATTCACAACACCATAATGCTTTGAATAATTGTGTTAACTTTTAGAAAACACAAAATACATGTTCATAGTACCAAATACATTGTATCCCAAAGGTACGTAGGTAGGTATTTAATTAACGTCACACTGGACGCACGGGCTATTGGTGACGGCCCGGGATCAATCCCGAAGAGAAGGTTCCAAGGACAACGTCTCGTAATTTTGTACCATGATCAGGTGACGCGAACACCGCCTGAGCTGGCACCCAACTCTCCAAACTTTGACATCACGCCAACGTGAGTACATTTGAGGCCACGACAGATTTAACGTGCACCAGCCCCGTGTACACGATGGTCTTAAGCTGGACCGAGATTTGAACCGCAACCCTCAGGTTCCTAGTTCGCTGCTCTTTGAACTGGGATACCACGGGCCGTTGTATCACAAAAGACATCAGGTTTAAATTCTCGCAGTAAAAATGGCTAGCGATCTCAGTTATTAAGAATATTTCGATAGTAATAATTTCGGATGGTGGCACTTTTCACACACTTGGCTGCAGTAGAATCACAAGATGCTCGGCTTGTTGCCAGACGGCCATAAATTCAATAAAACAATTGTTGAATTATAATGGTGCTTCTGAAAGGAAACGAAGATGGAATATTATTGAAGCATGGGATATTTGAATGTACTTCTGAAAAATAATTAAAATAATAATTCTTCTTATAATAGAATGGTGATACGTTTCCGATTTATAATCCTTTAAAATCATAAAAACTCCACACATTAAACATAAGAATACTATATGAGAGGTATTTTTCTAATAAACTAAATGTAGGTGAAGGTAGTTTTTTGCGGTGATGCTTATTTCCTGTACATATTCTGAAAGTAACGTCAGTTTGCTTGTTTTCAGAATGCGATTACAGCTGTTCACCAATAAAAATTTTAAGGAACAAATTTCGAATTGGTACATGATAGCTTATGGGAAAACACGAATTTGATTAAATGCCAAACGTTGTTAAGACGGTGATAAAATACATTTCAAGGTAACCCCGATATGCAGTTTCACATAATAACTAGTAAAAGAATCTGAAAACCAAACTATTTACAAATGAATATATCATGCAAATGAATATATCCGCAACGTAGCAACAAAAATATAACCTGCTTAGATATACCTTTTTACAGCTCGGAACTCTCGTCTCTAATTTAAATAGGTATACTCTGAATAAAAAATTACCTTTATGCACGCTGCGAGCGCTTTGTTCAAACCAGCCAAATTGAGATTCTTTTTTCCCTAATAAAATATTTTTACAATGGCGTGTTACTTATTTTTTCAGTTTTTACACCAGCCTTGTTTAGTTAAACTGTTAAGATTGGTATCCCAACAAATGATGGTACTAAGCGATTTACTTCTCTAATAAGAAGGCAAACAAAAAGAGAAAGGTAAGAAACTGAAGGAGCTGTTTTAAGGACACAATAACACCGTCTGTGTTTGCTTAATGCTATAGACAAAGAGAGAAAACTTCGTGTCTCTTTTTTTCAAGATAAAAGCGGGATAATCAATAATGTGGCAGATAAGGTCATTCATTTATTTTTTCTCGAAAGCAATTAAATATGCAAGCATCACACCAATTCAATTGGTTGAAATAAGTACTGAAAACACACATTTTAATTCAGCTTTGAATTCGACACGGATATTTCAAAATTTTTATGTAATAGAATTGCTCCATTGAATAAATTCTATAAATACTGAAATTGTTTGGAATAATTTTCTTCCTTTTTATAATAAATATAATCGTGTCATGTGTATAACACATACACACGTACATTCCATAAAAGCTAGTATTAACATACCAATATATCAACATCACAAGAGTTGTGTTACCAGCTGTACTTTTAATTGTATTGTGGGATCTTTGAATTACCTAATGCAATATTGAATTTCAAAAAGTACAAAGTTAATTTTATTTTAATTGACTTGTAAAATGTATAAATTGAATATTTTGAAACTTAAGCTATAATATTTATTTTAGCTTAATAATAAGTAGTGTGATATCATAATTTATTAGAGATTGATCAAGATATCAATTTTTAACAGAAATGAGCAATAATTTAAATCTATGTGTATAGGGTAAATGCACCTAATATGGAACACCTGATTTTAAAATATTCCCAAAAGTAGGAAATGTTTTTTTTTATAAATTAAATCTAGTCACGACAAAATTAATTAAGATTCATTTGTGAATAAATAATTTATCAGAAATTAAAAACTTTCAAGTTTTACTAAAAAATCAGAATTAACGATTTGAAAAAATGGTATCTGGTATTTAATATGGAATATCTAACAAATTCGTTACAAACAAAAAAACTTTTTTCTTGCATCAAAATGTACATAAATGGAGTAAATTTAATGCAAATATTTATATTTCATGTTTTTACACTCATACATACATTAAACTTTATCATATTTGAAAGAGTTCGGAATGTTTTTTTGTACGGCATTCTGAATGCTTCAAAAGGAAAAACCTCTTATCTTCATCAATGCTATATTCAACCACATTCACTTCTAAAATCTCAGACGATGTATGTTTCCTACTTAATGATGTATTTACCGATTTTGGTTGTCCAATTTATTCGTTTGAATTTAGCCACAACAGAGGCAATCAGACTTCGTCTCATGATTTTCTTTTCACAACCATAGCTAAGCTTCCGTATACTAAAACAATAATAGCAGCAACACTGAACTATCTTAATATATGAAAGACACATGGCCCGCATGGATCACTTTTTATATCGCTCTATCATTAGGTCAAGATATATTTAAATTATCCTTACTGTGTATTGATTAAGCTTATATGGAAATGCGTTCACGAGAAATTTCTCGTGCACAGTAAATAAATATTACATCACGACATAGATGTAAGGTAGGTAGGAACTTAATTAACGTCCACTGGAGCAATACAATGGTCTATTGGTGACCGTCCGGGAACAATCCACAAGGGAAAGATCCAAAGACACCACGTAATTTTGAACCACGGTCAGATCATGACACAGATGTAAATAATACAAACGATAATATTTATGACAAATTAGCAAAAGACGGAAGGGGTATTTATGCAGAAGCTTGGTGAAAACGTACATGCGATAGGATGATTAAATTAATAATTTTGTAATTTTCTATATTTGGCAACGCCAGCGATATATTTAATTTTTAGTTCCATTTAGAATTCTTAATTGAGATGCAGTGAGCTTGAGTTGTTGAGTATTGTATTACTGAGTGTTTGTATGATTATTACAGAAACAGATGTATTTTATATTTGTGATATTTGTTAATTGATTTACTTGACTTAATGGGTAGAGTATTTTGAGTTGTAAATATTTTTTAACAATGAAGCCTGTCATAGGAATGTTTCAATGCGCCCTCTTTATTTACGATTATGCAGCAGAAAATAATAATAAGCACTTGAATAGCAATTAGTTGTGTTCTAGTCTTATCTCAAGGGGCTTTACAGATATCATAATATATTAGTAAAAGACCTGCACATAGCATCTGCGCTAAACTTTCTTAATTGGTGATATCTATTGATAACCAAAGGTTGTTACTCACATTTCCAATCTTATTTCAATACATTTATAATGAATACACTGCTGGCCACCGTAAATGCAACACCCTGAAGGAAGCAAGCAAATAATATGAAATTTACAACATGCATTAGCGGAGGTGAGATATGCAAATGATTAGAATTTCAGCGCAGACGCACATCACGCGCGCCTGTGGCGCCACTTCAAAGCGCTATTTAAGGCTTGGAGATTTCGACGATTTCAAGTACGGCAATTGTGTTTTTCTTGTGTTTTTTTCAAAAAAACGATCAATTATGCCTCGTAGAAAACAGCGATCATCTTTTGATCAAGTATCCGAGTTCGACAGAGGAAGGATAGTGGCTTACCGAGATTGTGGATTATCTTTCAGGGAAATCGGTAGTCGTGTTGGACGAAACCAAACAACTGTAATGCGGATATGTGATCGTTGGATGCAGGAGGGTACGACGGACCGACGTGTTCGATCGCATCCACCTCAGTGCACCACTTCACGTGATGACAGGCATATTGTGCGTATGGCAGTGACGGATCGCTCAGCCACATCACGAACCATAGCACAGCACATTCAGTCTGTACCGCATCATCCAGTGTCTGCGCGTACCATTCGACGCCGTTTACAGCAGAGTGGTCTGTCCGCAAGACGTCCATTGCTTCGTCTACCCTTGACGCAGAACCACAGACGTTTCCGCCGCCAATGGTGCGATGAAAGAAGGATGTGTGTTGGGTTTCATCGATTGAAGACAGAGTTTTATATATTAAAAATAAATTTTATTACGTGACCAAGTCTTATGGTTTAAAAACATACAAGAAGTCTGATCAGATCATGATCCCCACCTTTCTTCACTTTTATACATTCAAAGATTTACGGGGCCGCGGTGGCCCGGTTGGAAGAGTAACGAACTAGCAACCGAAGGGTTGCGAGTTCGAATCCAGCCAAACACCGTCGTGTACAAAGGGGGCTGGTGCACGTTAAATCTGTCGTGGCCTCAAATGTCCTCACGTTGGCGTGGTGTGGAAGTTTGGAGAGTGGGGTGCCAGCTCAGGTGTTGCCTCGTCATCTGACCGTGGTTCAAAATTACGTGGTGTTGTCCTCGGATCTTTCCCTTTGGGATTGATCCCGGACCGTCACCAATAGCCCATTGTGTTGCTCCAGTGTGACGTTAATTGAAATAATAAAATAATAATAAAAATAACAAAGATTTACATATTCTTCACATTTATGTGCCCCACACGGCACTATAATTGGAGGTTTGAGACCGATTCCAACATGCGGCCCCATCGGTTGTAAAACCTCAGCAGATGTATTACAATTCAACATATATATATATCTAACAAAATATTTTTCTAATAATATTTTTAAATTTATTTAACAATAAAGGCTTTGTTAAAAAGTCAGCCAAATTATTTTCCGATGAAATATAATTTACGTTAAATAGTTCATCTTTTATTAATTTACGAATAAATTTGTACTTGATATCAATATGTTTAGTTTTCTGATTTTCCTGACTATTTTTTGAAAAATAGATAGCAGATTGATTATCACAATATACTTGGGGTCTTATGTAATCACACAAACTTAATTCATTTATAATTCTACTAAACCAAATAACTTCTTTAGTGCAATCGGTTAGTGCAATAAATTCAGATTCCATTGAGCTAAGAGCTATGCACTTTTGTTTAGAAGATTTCCATGATATTGGGATGTTACCAAAATAAATTAAATAGCCACTGCTTGAATGTCTGTTTGTGAGACCACATCCCCAATTTGCATCAGAAAAAGCAATCAAATTTGAACTTTCTACATTGGAAAGATTAATTTTAAAATCCTTTGTAAGAAAAACATAGTTCATAATATCAACAACGTAAGACCAGTGTTTGTAAGTATAACCATTACAAAACTGAGACATTATATTAACAGCAAATGCAATATCTGGTCTGGATCTATCTGACAAAAACGATAAACATCCTATTAAGGAACGATAGGGAAATTTCGGGCCGCGGTGGCCCGGTTGGAAGAGTAACGAACTAGCAACCGAAGGGTTGCGAGTTCGAATCCAGCCAAACACCGTCGTGTACAAAGGGGGCTGGTGCACGTTAAATCTGTCGTGGCCCCAAACGTCCTCACGTTGGCGTGGTGTGGAAGTTTGGAGAGTGGGGTGCCAGCTCAGGTGTTGCCTCGTCATCTGACCGTGGTTCAAAATTACGTGGTGTTGTCCTCGGATCTTTCCCTCTGGGATTGATCCCGGACCGTCACCAATAGCCCGTTGTGTTGCTCCAGTGTGACGTTAATTGAAAATACCAAAATACCAAAATACCAAAGATAGGGAAATTTCCTCATTAAATCATTTTCAATTATTTCTTCCTCTTTAACCTTATCAGGTAAGTTACAACCAATTTTAAAAGGTAAATTCACAAAACTTTTAGGAAGATCTTTGAATTTTGACATTAATTTTTCAATGTAGGTAATTTGATGTAAATAAATCGAATTTTCAATTTCTTGAAAGTTTACGCCTAACAAATATTTAGTTTTACCTAGGACTGTAAGATCCAATTTTTTGTCCAATAATTCAATTACTTCATTTATCAAATGTTCCCTTTTTGAAAACAAAACCATATCATCTACATAAACAATTAAAATTACATCTTTAAATTTGTAGACACAATTACACCAATTTAACTGAGAAAATCCTAATTTAGTTAAAATACCGTCTAATTCCAAATTCCATTCTCTACCACTTTGATGCAGACCATATATAGCCTTTTCCAATAGACATACTTTGTTTTCGGATCCTTTCAGCACAAATCCTTTTGGCTGTTTCATGTATATAGTATCCTTAAGGTGTCCATATAAATATGCACTTTTCACGTCAACTTGACAGTGATACCAACCCAACACAGAAATCAATAGTACAAACAATAATCTAACAATAGAAAAATTCACAACTGGTGAAAAAATATCTTTAAAATCAATGCCGGGTTTTTGCTTAAAACCTTGAGCAACAAGACGAGCTTTATACCTTTTAGGTATATTGTTTTCGTCCATTTTTATGCTGTACACCCACTTACTTCCAATTATGGTTGTATTTGGGGGGTGTCCACTAATTTCCATACTTGCCTATCCTTCATTATCTGAATTTCTTCATTCATGGCAGTATTCCATTTAATTTTATCCTTACTTGCTTGCGTTTCTTCATAACTTTTGGGGATTTCGACATTGTAACACTGATCATACATGTCGTACATCTGTTGGTCTAAAAAATTAGATTCATCACTAGAAGTAGATGGCACACTAGAAATATCCACATTAGGATGTTCAGTTTCTGGCTTAAAATTGAAATTTACAGGATCAAACCTAATCTTATTTTTAGTACAGTACTTTTTAATATCATTTAAAGATCTCATTCTCAAATTTTCAGGAGAATAATAGTATACATCTATCCTATTGCTTTTATTTCTAGGTTTTTCGATTCTTCGCCAATTTGAAATGTTAAGACTTTTTAAGTCCTCAGTTTTAACTAAATCTTTAGAATCTAAAACTTGAGTTTCACTTTCCGATTTTACTTTTATATTTTCATTTGATTGATAAATAGGAATATTAGAATTAAGATCGAAAGAAACGTACTCAAAGTTTTTACCAAATAGTACATCAACAGCTTTCTTACTTTCGTCGATATGAACATGGACTGTTTCAACTATTCTCTTCTCGTTTGGGATATATATTCTGTAACCTTTAGTTTTCAAACCATATCCTGTCAAAATACCAAGTTTAGCTCTGGGTTGTAATTTATTTCTCTGTATTTTAGGAATATGAACATATGCCAAAGAGCCAAAAATTCTAAAATGTTTTACTGATGGTTTGAAACCAGTCCATATTTCGTTAGGAGATATACCCTCAGTTAATTTGTGTTCGCATCTATTTTTAGTATGAATAAATGCTAAAAGTGCTTCTGACCAAAATTGTGGTTGTAAACCACTGTCTTGAAGCATAGCTCTGACACAATCCATGGCTGTTCTATTGAACCTTTCTGCAATGCCATTTTGTTCAGGGGTATAAGTTGAAGTTCTTTCGATTTTTATTCCTAGATTATTTAAAAACTTTTTAAATTCTTTGTGACAAAATTCTAAACCATTGTCAGTTCGGACACATTTTAACTTAACATTTAGCTGTCTTTCAGCTTTAACCAAGTATTTTTTAAAGTAATCAAAAACTTCATTCTTATTTCGAATAATATAAACAGTTACTTTACGTGAAAAATCATCAATAATAGATAAAAAGTATTTGTTTCCACCTAGAGAGTTAACTGGAGCAGGACCCCACAAATCCATATGGATCCTTTCCAAAACATTTTTAGTTTTCCTTTCGTACATATAGTTTCTTTTTAAGGATATTCTAGTGGATTTAGCAATAGCACAAATCTTACAATTTTTATCTATATTTTTACAATTAAGTTTTTCAATTCCTTTTACACAATTAATTTTACTCATATTTTCAATTAAGGGCATGTTAACATGACAAAACCTACGGTGGGCTTTTTCTAGATCTAAACCAGTTACATATGTATAATTTTTAATCTTGGGATAACCTTTCAAGATATACAATTTTCCAATTCTGGGAACAGTAAACAAATATTTATTATAACTATTATAAATAATCATTTTGTTATTTCCCCATTTAATTTGGTTTCCCACAAGGTCAATACGAGCACCACTAATTAAATTTCTTCTCATATTAGGCGAGTATAACACATCTTTTAAAGTTATATCATAATTTCTGTTTCTATCTAAAACTGTAAATTGAATATCACCCATACCTAATACTTCCGAGGTGCTGTCCTTGTCTCCGACTAGGATCTTCTGTGGTGGTAGTTTTCTGAATGTCGTAAACAGATCACGTTCTTTACAGAAGTGAGCAGTTGCAGCAGAATCAATGAGAAATTCCCTCGGTCTTTCATTTGGAAAATTTGAAACTGCATAGGCACGTTGAAGATCAGTTTTTGGATTGTCCTCCATATAAAATAATTCACCACCAGGTTTCTGCCGATTGCATTTCTTGAAGCACTTCGATTCGTAATGTCCCGACTTTTTGCAGTAGTTGCAGAATGGTCGCGGCCCCATACGACAAACTGTCGACTTTCTTGGGCTTGAAGGAATTAATTCAGGGTCCAGTACGCATCTGCTGTGATCAGGAGTAGACGCCCGTGTCTCCTTGTATCTAGATGACTTGTTTCTTGTAGCATAAGCATCGGCCACGATACTTAATTTTGTGTCTTCGTCCTTCCGCTTCAGGTCGATCCGGCTGGATTCTGTTATTAAATGTTTAGACAAATTGTCTAGCGTGAACTCGTTGTCATCCATCCTGTATAGCAGTTGTACCAGATTATCGTATTCGTGAGGCAAATGTCTTATTAATTGAAAGCAAACTAAGAGGTCTGTGATTTCGAATCCACATTCTTTTATCTGTAACAGCTTCTCATGCACTCGTTTGCAGAAGAGTCCAATGGATTCGTCCTCCGGCTGGTAGCGGATTGAAAAGAACTCGTCCACAAGGCCTGCCAATCGTGCTCTAGATGCTGGTTCAAAGTTGGTCTTTAATATATCCCAGGCTTCCTTACCGTCCTCAGTAGATGAAATTAAGACTTGATATTTTCTGTCTATGCCCTGGTAGATAGTTGTGTATGTCCTCTGCTTCCTATAACGATAGTCTCTTTTTTCTTGTTCTGGAGCATCTTCCAATAATAGAGGTTCCGTTTTAGTGATAAATTCCCAGCAGTTCCGGTCCATTAGCAATATCTTCATGTCCGTCTTCCACGTGGCATAGTTGAAATCCGATAACTTCGGGAAGGAAAATATGGACATTTCTTGAATACCCATCATACTGGATACCGGTAGTGGAAGAATTCAGGTTCAGCTTAAGGTCTGTGGCCCATAACCAATTGTTGGGTTTCATCGATTGAAGACAGAGTTTTATATATTAAAAATAAATTTTATTACGTGACCAAGTCTTATGGTTTAAAAACATACAAGAAGTCTGATCAGATCATGATCCCCACCTTTCTTCACTTTTATACATTCAAAGATTTACATATTCTTCACATTTATGTGCCCCACACGGCACTATAATTGGAGGTTTGAGACCGATTCCAACAATGTGGACGGCAGAATGGAATGAAATTGTCTTTACTGACGAGTCACGCTTCTGTCTGCAACACCACGATGGTCGGATTCGAGTCTGGAGACACCGTGGAGAGAGGATGCTGAACAGCTGCGTTATGCACCGCCACACTGGTCCTGCACCGGGTATTATGGTATGGGGCGGTATTGGATATCACTCTCGCATTCCTCTAGTACGCATTGCCGGTACTTTAAACAGCCAGCGCTACATCTCCGAGGTGTTGGAGCCAGTTGTCCTTCCTTACCTTCAGGGCTTGCCCACAGCCATATTTCAACAGGATAATGCGCGACCACACGTGGCACGCATTGTCCAAGGGTTCTTCGTCAATCGCCAGATTGAATTGCTTCCCTGGCCAGCTCGCTCTCCGGATCTTTCGCCGATAGAAAACATGTGGTCCATGGTTGCTCAACGATTGACCCAGAATACATCCCCAGCTGCCACACCAGATCAACTTTGGCAACGTGTGGAAGCTGCTTGGTCTGCTGTACCCCAAGAACACATCCAAAGTCTCTTTGAATCAATGCCGAGGCGTGTGGCAGCGGTGATCTCCAACAATGGCGGCTACTCTGGCTACTGATTTTGGCAGGAACCACACTTCACAGAAGTCTATAAATTTAATCATTTGATACTTGGTCAACATGTTATCTACAAAATAAATTTTGTTGTGATATCTCTAGTCTTTCTTGGTGTTGCAATTTGGGTGGCCAGCAGTGTACATCATAACTTCACATAAATGAATTTCATACCTCGAACTGAAATAAAATTATCCAAAATTCTGTAACAGCATTTAGTATACTTTTACTGGTGTTAATTCTTATTTCCATAAAACTGCATGATCCATAGCGAAAAGAAAATATCACCTATGTTACCACAATTAGGTTTTAAACGTCTTCAATTTCATGCCATACACTTGTTCTAAGACAATTTGACCTTTTTTTACGTTAAACCTATTTTCGCTCATATTTTCTTTCCTGCAATTATTTCACTTTTCCTGATTTCTCATTGCTTTCTGTCATTAGACTGCTGAAGAATTTCATTAGAGTGGCGAGCTCTCCTGTGTAGTTTTCGTAATATTATGGAGCTAAATAATTCAAATCAAGCAAACTTAAACTAAATGGCACAATTGGCGAATGAATCTCGTAACGATTCATTTTATGTTGTTTATATCCGTTGCTGCTACTTGCCAATAAACAAATAACGTGGATTTTTGTACCATGTAGGTTTGTGACTTGAAGGCATCGACCTTCTAATGGAATTCATTCATTCTTTCATTATAAGGTCAATGCTTGAAGGCAACGAGTGTGGGTGCTAGTTTTAACACGCTCCACAGTCTATCTAGGAAGAGAAACTTATACACTGACATATAAAGTGATGCCCTGTTTGCGTCTCCTAAGAACTCAACCTACACCATATTATTTTTGTATGTTTTAAGAAGTTTAACTCACAAGTTAATAAAAGCTAAAATGAGATAATTTTCTCTGGTGTAATCTAGTGTTAGATGTACGATCTTTGGAAACTTTATGTTGAGCACACGTGATAAAACCAATAGAGTTTGAAACAAGTCTGTAATTCTGAAAGTTATAAATACGAGTGTCTTTAAGTACAATAAGTGTGTCCCTCAAAAATTCAACAACCACGAATCCGTACCTCGTTTTATTTTTAAACACCTCGGGAAAATTTCAATCATTCCATTATTGAAACTCCATTCCATAAAGTCTTCGATATTTTTTGCATCTCCCATAAATAACAAAAGCTATCGAATAATAAATATTTTTTTTGTATGTTTTTTAGAAAGTTTAGCACACTAATTAAAAGAAAGCGATTAAAATAAAAATTATTTTCTCTTGTGTAATCCAGTGTTAGGTGTATGATCTTTGCGGAATTTATCTGTGCACATTTGATGTAACCGATAGAGTTCGAAACAGCTCTTTGTAGTTCTGACAGTTATAAATATCTTTCAAGAATGATAAGGGTGTTCCTCAAAAATTCAACAACCACGAATCCATACCTCGTTTTATTTTTAAACACCTCGGGAAAATTTCATCCATTCCATTGTGGGAACTCCATTCCATAAAATCTGTTATATTTTTTTACATCTCCCATAAATAACAAAAAGCTATCGAATAATAAATCCGCTTGAACTTTGCTATGGAATTTTCGTCAAAACGCGATATCGGGTGCGAGTGAAAGATAACGATCCGTCGTTCCTCACAAGCTTCTTCCAGCGGGCGACAAATAAATTCTGCGTTCTGCGGTACCTCATAAGGAGTAAAGTTGTCGCAGAAAGATTCCTTTCCGCGCTATAAATAAAAAATGTCCTTATAAAGTGAGATTATTGCTCGACGACGCTTGTCAAATTTACGCGGCGAAATACAACGGACCCGAGCTTGAATAAGCGACAAATTTTAAGTGAATGTTCCTCTGCCTTTGGAATCTCCTCTTTCCTTTTGATCTGATTCCCTTTCTCTTTTTCATCAATGTAAGTGCTGACGGCGTTTTATTGAAAACTAGTGTTTTGTTTGTTTGAGTTAGTCAGGATTCTTTTGCGATAGGTGTGGTGAGAAGCATCTTGTGCGGTGTGGCCTCTATCGATGAGATTTCATTATGCATTTATGAATATCTAGCGACTGACTTCAATTGGAGTGGAGTGCGTCTTGGTGGTATCTAAGCGTGTGTTTTGAAGTGAAAATACAATAAAAGAGTATTTCGTTTCCATGTGGAATTTGGTGTCAAATTTTACATTTCTATTTCCCTAATTGGATACATTTCTAGTTTAGATTCTGTTTCATTTAAAAAAAATGTTTTATCGATATTATTTATCTCAATACGGTTTGGACAAATTGGAAAAAACATAATTAAAATAGCGAGATTTTATTTTTTCAGTTCTTGCAAAGATCAGCAGATGCAAATAGTTATCTCGAAACACAAAACAGTCGATGTGTGTATTGAGTAAACATCAAATTTAATCCTCTGAGAGTCATGAGATTTCTGTGTAGTATAGTATTGCTATTCCCCACAACAAACACAATGACTGAATAACCACACTTATTGCTTGAAGGAATGCCAGAAATGATTATATCGGTCAAAAAGCTAAAAACTCGTTGGAAGTCACTCAAGGAAGACCTTAGGTTTTTGAATGGATATATGCGTGTAAACCCTTCAGAGGGTTAAGTAACACATCAATGTGTTTCTTTAAAGCTATTTTATCGAAATAAAACCTATATTCAAGCCCAGTAACGAACAGACACACCAGGAAATTGCGAAATTTCCGAGAGATTAGGGCTTCTAGAAGTCATGTACAGCTTTCAATACAAAAAAATAATGTGACATCAGTCAAAGAGATTCTAATTTACGCAATATTTAAATTGTTTTCCAATTGGAAAGGCAATAAAGTGTTATAGATGAATAATAAAAGCAACTAATAAACTGTAGTATTAAATCTCTGTCGTACTTGAAATCAAGGCTCATCGTAATTGGATTAAGCTGACAACAACTGACGTTCACTCCTTTCATGTGTCGACGCTGTCAAACATTTGTTATTGTTAGTGGTCGCAACTTTGAGCACCTACTGTAAAGCTGTAGTACTATCTACTGTGCGTAAGTGTAAGTTCATTGTGTTCACTTCAATAATTTAGTGTAGTGTTTATTTTTGTATTAGTATTTAGTCTACGAGATGTAGGTTTTTGTAATTATGGATCTTTGGATCATGTTCATCAATTGTATTTTGAAGGTCCGGTTAGTCAAATGACTCTGAAGACCTTAGGGGACCTGACAAAGGTCCTGCCAACCACCTCTCTGTAGCCTTAAACCCTCAGGGTAGGCTGGGCGGTCAGGGTCTTAAAAGCTGTAAGTGTACAGTAAACTAAAAACGCTTTCTATGTTCTTGGTGTCGTTTATTTCCGCACCTATTCCCTTCCAGGCACATCCTGCCGTGCGTGCGGGCAGATATCCCTATGTGAATACGTTTTAATTTTGTGTTCACTACTTCCTCATAAAGTGTGTATAGGAAATATTGATACACCTAGTGGATAATTAACTTTTGAGATTTCGTGTGGCGCATTCATTGATTACGACAGTTTGGATTCTTGGAAGTGTTCTATTAATGCAATTTATTTTCACATTTCTTATATTCAGTCGACTAGCTTCCTTGGAACGGTAGAAACATTTTGTTAAAATCGAATACAGAATTTTTCTTTGATAATTACTATCTGATGAAAGCTCGTTCTGGTTAAGAATTATTTCCTTAAAATTTTCATACTGTTATTCTGTCGTGTTTGTCATTCATTCTCAACGGCACTAAATTATTCCGAAAAATTAGAGACAGACTTCATTCAGCCTTTACAACACGTTTGTTAGCCCGTTTGAAATTGAATAAAAAACTATCATATACAATATATATGATTAATTCCATAAGCGACATTCTGAAATTGCATTCGAGTAACATACCAAATTACATTACTTTCTGAATAAAACAGGATGTACTTACTAACACAAAAAATACGCGGACCCTTTTGATATATATAGATAGACAGATAAACCTCTCAAAATGTATTTCAACAGTGATTAGGAAGTTGACTGAGAACGAAAACCCTAAAGTATTACATTTATACACAAAAATGTACAGACAACAAAAACGCAAACTACAAAGCACAGTATAAAGATTCTGCGTATGTGTGAAAACCAAAACCCCCAAATAAATGCTGCCTTTTACGAAAGAACTCTGAAGACAATAAAGTTAGAAAGCATTGGAAAAAGTAAAAATTTATAAACATAAGCTCCAAGATTATTTTTAAAGGTAAATGAAGGATCCCAAGTGCCTGTGCTTAAAGCAAGAATTCTATTAATCAAATGAGACCATCGTATGCTGGAGAATGGAATACTAGCAACCATCAAAAAGATTGGATGGAGATTGTTCTTCCAGATCTCTTCATCCCGCTTGGTCCAATAAGTAGTACATTATGTCTTGATCTTTTTCCTCGATAACTTGGTCTGTTATATAAATTTTACTATCGATAAAATATTTTTTGCAGAGATTTTTATTTGGTATCCAATGAAATGCTTTCATTATTCGCCAGCTTTTGGCACCAGACCTCATCGTTTTTTATGAGACCAAGTGGCTTTCTGTCTAGACTACTTGAGACTCTTAACATGCCGTCTAAGTAATTGATTTAAATTGGGGTTATCTTTACTTATACTTTTTGAGTAACTATCTAATTATGGAGTTTATAAGATTATATCGCATATTATGTCAATTATGTAACAGGTTCTACTTTAAATAGACAGGAGTGAAACGGTAATGTAAATCATTTTTCATCGTGACTCTGTTTTTTACGGTTTTCTCTGGATAAGTTTTTCTTCATTTTTCAATTGTGAAGGGTTTCGAAAATGTAAAAATGTACATTATCTGGAAAAAGGTTTTAAATATTGTTTCTAGTACTTTTTTGAATAGAATGGATTATTTTTTATCTTTAACGCAAATTAAACTGTTGTAAATAAACTGACATTAAACTTTATAATTTCGTTTCAACCGACTTTTGATTTTACACTTCCTTAAATTAATTCTAGTATTTCAAACGATGTGGGGCACATTATTATATTATTCTGACAGTAAAATCGTTTTTTAAATGCATATTATTACAGTAATTGATGTGCAGTTCTTAAGTTATGAAATGTTTTTATTTGACTGTTTCCTATTTATGAACTATTCAAAACCTTAAATATAAGTAAATTATCAGACAAAAGATTGAATAAAAGTTCTTTTAGTTTAAACGCCATTATTTTTAAGTTACAGTAATATTATGGCTAAACGTTAATTGAGAAGTAATATTGGAGTAGTTTCTAACGAATAATTTTAGTTGTCCTTCGATATATTATTTCATAAAATTACCCCAGAATTTATGAATAAAATCTATAGAAAATGTAAAAACTCTTGCATAAAAAGCATTTTTAAGGATCCAAATTCAAGGTATTGGTTGGATAAAAAATAAATAGGACAAATTAAATAGGATAGTCAGGTAAGATGTTCGATCACACACTTGGATTTAAAATTGTTGAGTTCAAAAGAATATTAAAATATAAATACTAAGAATGAAATTTTATAATTTTGAATTAGGACGTTTATAAATTATCAAACGTACATTTTCACTGTGAATGAAGCTTATGACAAAGAAAGTGATCAATAAACAAGTGTTCGAAATTTATTTATAAAGCAGCAATTTTTATTATGATCTAACGCCCATGATTCTCATTTTATCATTATTTAATTGACTCCATTTCACATAAGTGCGAAGGTTAAAAAATAACTATCACATTTGCAAAGAAATACGATTGCAAATAGAAATAAAAATGAAATATGATGCAAAAGGATGTACACTAAAAGGTTAACGACTTACATTAAATTTCTAGAGTACTATCATCATTTATCGACATTGATAGTAAATGTGTTTGTGAAGACGAAAATTCCACATAATAGAAGAAACAAACTTTAATAGTACAATTACAAGCAAATCACCAGATATTACGAACATCGAAAAAAATAACCACCTTAAAATAGTAAAGTATAGAAGCAAAAGCTTGAAAATCTTTAAACATACTTCCTAATTCGAAGTTCATAGAACCTGTCCATGTCTTTATTAAAATTTCTGACATATTACCTGTGTGATTTGTTTATTAGTTGAAAAGAAAATTTTCATTTTGATTTGCTTCAATTTTCCCGAGATTGTGGGATTTCCATTTTTAAAGCGAAAACAACGACGTGTTTTCATCCTCTTCAATCACCTGCAATTCTCATTTGTCGTTTAGACCTGATTTATTTGAATAGGAAAACTTTAAAAACCAATTTCCCATGCCAAATGAAAACAAACCTAATACATTATCTCCAAATATTTCCATGGTGACGTTTTTTATCCCACACCAAAAAGACCCGAAACAATAAAAAATCCCCGGTTTATAAAACGAACTTATGATTCCCGAATCTTTCGACAACTCTCACTCCATTCTGAACGAGTCTGCCATCTCAACATATGCCCTAATAAATGAACATGCCAGATCGCGCCATTAATCTCTTAAGACTTGTAGCGGAACAATAACAACTGTGGAAAGAACGGAACGCAATTTCAATCATTCTATCAATTTGCGGAAAATGTTTTCTCTGTCTCCAGGCTCGACCGATGCGACGCAACTTTCGCCTGTAAACCATTATCCGAAATGAACCGTACGTTGTTTTAAGTAGGTGCATTAAATATCTGATGAAACACATTTTAAGCCAATCGTGTTTGTTTTGGAGATGATTGTCTGTAGATAGATATCTTTTGGAAAGATAAGTAAATTTATTGGGAAGTGAGGATAAAAATAATCAAATATGGTTTGGTGGGATGTCAAAGTCTATTACATCTGACGATGGCAAGATGATGTAATTATGTGCTATGGAAATGCATGCTTTTGACACACAAAAGAGGATGTATTTGTTAGAAAACACGACGAAAATGTTCGGTAATTTTAAATGAATAAAAATTGTAATCATCTTACTGTTGGGTTAAATTTTTATGTATAAATAAACTTCTTCAAAGCATTAAAGATATATTAAGAGCTATTCCAGCGGTTTATTGTAATAAGGGTGCTTTGAAATGTGCTAAACTGCTCCAGTGTTGATTATGTGGAGAAATTAGAAATTAAGAGAAACCAGTGCGATACAAAATGTAGTTTCGGAAATTGTGTTTGTTAGTTATAAGAAATTTTATTTTAATTGTTATTCATTTCATTCTAATTTGGTATGGTATTAATACTATTTTGAAATAAATTATAATTTATATGTGCAAATATACACGTGCTATTTTCTGTCAGTTGGTTGGTTTGTAGCTACACGATATTTTTCTGTCGGTTGATTGGTCGCTCAGCAATTCTTTCGTTGCTCGATTTTTATATTGGTTTGTCGCTCTGAGATCATTCTTCACCACGTGATTCTCTTCGATCGGTTGGTTGGTCAATCGCTCTTAGTTATTTTCCTCTATACGATTTTTCATTGGTTGCTTGATTAGTCGCTCTAGTCCCCTTTAGGAAGATGCTTTTGTTTTTCCATATCTTCATTGGTTTCTTGCTCTGAAAACCTCTTTCAGGGAATGTTTTTTCTGTAGGTTAGTTGGTTGATTTGTCGCTCTCTAGCTCTCTTTCGGGAAACGTTCTGTTTTCTGTTGGTTAGTTAGTTTGCCGAGGAAATTTTTTCTATCAGTTATTTGGTTGGTTTGTCGCTCTGCAGTCCTCTTTCGGGATTTTTTTTCTCTGTAAGTTATTTGATTGGTCATTACGCGATTCCTTTTTGTCAATTGATTGGATAGTTGCTTTGTAGTGATCTCTCTTCTGTGTTAGTAACACATTTCATTTTGTGTGTAAATCCCTTTACTCGACTGAAATAAAAACATTATTTGGCTCAGCTTAACCAGAACTAACCCTTGCGCCATAAAACAAACGACCGACCAACCATATTTCCACAGTCATTTTGTTTTAAAGTCCATACTTCGATATCTCAAGCACAACAAATTAGTGTGAACATAATGTTTCTAAAATTTGTTAATTAGTGAGCTATTTGCAGACATACATTTATGTGATGACAAATCGTTATGAAGGAGAGACAGATCAGCAATTATATTTGAATAACAAAGAAATGGAGCTGTAATTTTGAAGATGTCTATAATATTGTTATAATGTCTATTCTCTCCTTATCAGCTATGTTTGTGTTTTAGAAGTAAGTTTAAATATGAATTCAGGAGAATTTAGATATCCTCTCTATTATAAGTGTCTCGCTAATTTCACCATGGCGTTTACTTTTGTATGCATACGTTTTGTGTAAACTTGAGGAATGTGTAATAGTATTTTGCATACTTGAATAATACTGGCCTAGCATACATTGTTTAACGCGTTAAAATATCGGAAATCATTTTCATTACCTTGAAAGGAAGTGTCCACTCTCACATAAATAAATCATTCCAACCTTTTTCTGTATCTAAAAGGATGCAAACTGCATAGTGCTCTAAAATATGACCTTTAATCTTTTGAAAGGTATTCTAAATAGATTTTTTTAATTTTATTGTCAAGACTTATCAGCAAATATTAATTCAATAATTTTAACATTACTCAGGTTATTCTGCTTAGATTTTGTATGCATTAATTATTAATATTTAGATGCTAGACATCGTGTTTCAAATTGTTTAAAATCGTTGTTTCATTTGAAGTAGAATTCTAACAAATCGCTTTTGTAAAAATAGATGTTGCAAGATGCGAATTGTATTTTGCTAATCGATATCTCCACTGTGATTGTTAAATTTATTAACATAAATGAATGTGAGTGTATCGAAAATGCATTATTGAGAGTTGCTACGAGAAAACAAATTCACTTTCAGCTCTGAAAATCAATAACTCGAATGGAAAAGTTAAATCAATGACATTAGGGAATACGAAAATTCTTCCAATCTCAACTGTAGTTATCCGTAAAACAATAATACTGTAGTTTAAGGGAATAGTTTACTTTTCAATTCTGATAAGAGGCAGAATGCATTACGGATTTCACTATTCCATTAAACCTTGTAATTCAGGATTACGTTAAAAATTCCTTGAATTCTCGGTAATTTATTTGAACAACGTATTGTCTTTAAAAACTATTTGTTCTTTAATTACGTACATTCTTGTGAATGGTAAATTCTATGGTCTTCATTATTACATTAACTGAAATTACAAATTATGTACTATATACATTATTCTAAAAATGTTATTCTTTTAGCAATATGCGCGTAAAATTAACGGTATCATTTCTGCTAATTCAGAATACCACTTTTAATCATTTATGAAGCAAACTTTATCCAATGTTTACGTGAATCAGTAAGGTTTCTAAACCTTTTTAAAATGCGCAGATAACATTTATCCCCTATCTGATACTTCAATAGGAATCAGCTCGTTTATTTAGAACTAAGTATTTCCGAGCCCATTCAGTGTTCCGACGATTGCATTCAACAAACATTTGTTTGACTACATAAATATTTAAGAAGCGAAAGCATATATAATTTAAAAATCAATATTAGGATTTAAAATATTTTGTTGATAGAGCAACATATATTTCGCACAAAGAGCTACGTAAATTCCTCTTTAAAATAAGTGTATGTGTAAAGGGTCAAACGGAGGGTTGAGAGTTCGAAACTCGGTCCAGCCGAAGACCATCGTATACACGTTGGCGGATTCACGTTAAATCTGTGGAAGTTTAGAGAGGGGGAGGGAGTCAGTTCAGGTGCTGACCACGTAATATGACCATGGCTCAAAATTATGAGAAGTTGTCCTTGAATTTTTCCCTCCGGGATCGATCCCTGACCGTCACCAATAGACAGATGTGTTGTTCCAGTGCGACGTTAATTAACTACCTACCAACATTCCTAGATGTAAAGGATGACATTTAAGCTTTCATTAATGTTTTAAGAATATTTGAAGTAATATAGCTCGGCCCGGTTATGAATGATAAAATTCTAGCATACAAAATTAATATGTATGCTATCAATTGAAACACTATGTAAGAATTATGAGTATATATCTTTCGATGACAAAGCGTCGTTACTCCTGTACTATCTTTAATGATTACAGCATCCATATTCGCATAAATGAATATCATTCTTCTAAATTAAAGAAAATTTTCCAAAACTATGTAACAGCATTTCGTTTGTTTTTACTGTTATTAATCCTTATTTCCAATCAATTGCATGGCAAAAAGCACACTCCAGTCATGTTATTACAATTAGATTCTGAACGCCTACTTCAATTTCGTCTGATTCCCTTTTCCAAATGTCATTCGGGATTTTTTTACGTTAAACTTATTGTCGCTCGTACTTTCTTTTCTGCGCTGACATATCTATCTTCCTGATTTCTCCCTGCTTTCTGTAATCAGACAGTGAAAAATTTCATTAGAATGGCGAGCCTTTTGAGTATTCTGATTATTTTTATTATATAAATATGTAGTAAAATTTATATTACATATATAATACGTATCCATAAGTAATATTGTGTAGCTACTTTTAAGACAAATAATAAGAAAACTTCCGTACTACAAAAGAAAAGCTTTCAGAAATTTATCACTTGCCCTACCCACTCATCCTCGTTCTCTAATCACCGAAGATTGCTAAGCACTGAGCTAATCCCTCGCTAGCTCTAGTATCAAATCTAGTAATACCCTAGCTCTAGTATCAAAACATTTGAAAGATACATTTGAAATCTATCAAGGACATTGCTGTCTTTTAAACATTTCAGATAATTTTTAATGACTTTTTCATGTTTTCCGATCAGCTATACCAAATTTATTAAAACACTAGGACAATCCAATTATTTCGGAAGTATTTACTAAGTAGGTTTTTCTTTTTACCACCAATCCAATTTACTATAAAGATTCGTTTTCTTGTTGGTTATGCCTATGGTTCTTTGTAATGCAAAACTTGACAGCCCAACTTATAAATACGAATTATGAACTTTTCATCGCATTTGTTTCGTTTAAATTTCGGTTAGAACTTTCTTTCATTCCCCCCCCCCCCAGTCGGGTTTTTTATTTTCAGTTCAACATTTGATCCTCCAGCGAGTTGCGGTATGCTTAATCAAGTCACTACCACAAAACAAAAACACATTAAGCTTTCTTAAAACCACTTAAGGGAAATGTATATAAATATAGATTCATTACATTCAATTATAATAAATACGGTTTTTAACACTTGAATTTTATTATGAATTAATTAATTATGAATCTTAAAATAGTCAATCAGTTTCAAAGATCAAACTTATTTTATATTTGAATTTAACATTAATTCAATCTCATTTCTAAATTTCCAATACACAATTCTTCCATTTATGAAATACATTCAATTTACGGTCCTTAGAACAATGCCTTCCAGAATCAAGCTTCTCAAAACAGAACACAGTCAAGAAGATAGTATATGTAGAGATATCATCATAAACATGCATGAGTATGTATAAAACATGCATAAAATGTCTATGTGCTGATATCATTTAGTAGATATAACATGTTCAGTCTGCTTAAACTACTTCAGTGAACCTAATGATCATACTATATAAAGCTTTAAACACACCTAGTGACATTATATCATAGGTTTGTTACTAAAACAATGTATTATAATGTAAAGTAGAAAAGGGAGTGGTAACAATTACAATGTTTCTGGTGTTTTAATGTCCCTACAAATTATCCAACTTTTGGATTTCAAATTAACTCATTCGTTAACTTAAAATGATAAATTTAATGCATTCTACAAAATTATTTTATTCCTACATCCTACAAAATTAGTGCATTCTACATTTTACGAATCCGCATTAGTTAAATTTCCTTAACTACAAAATATGCATTTTTCCCTGATAAAAATACATAAATTATAAAACAAAATCCATGGTATCCCTCCAATTGGTTTCGACGAGATATCTCATCCATCAAGATCATACCAATTTAGTTTGACGAGATATCTCATCATCACAAATTGGCTATTTTTTATGCTAACAAGAATAAGATCTGGTCAGTTTTCATCTAATGACAAGATATCTCGTTCATCAAGATCTGGTCAGTTTTCATCTAATGACGAGATATCTCGTTCATCAAGATCTGGTCAGTTTCCGTTTAATGGGAAGATATCTCATCGAGACAACCACCAGGAGGGTTAAAATCTAGGAGTTCGTCTTGAGTTGCGAAAATTGAACAAAAATAACTTTTCAAGAAATCCCAACACAATCAAAGCTCAGAAGACTCTCAAACAAGCAATTGGAAAGCAATCCACATTTTTACACATCTGTACTATGCTTCCTGTGGGAATAATTAAACATTACGTCATATGCCCGTTTATTTTAACATCCTCTGACATTTAAGTAGAAATTCAAAATTATTTTTAAACTATATTTCTGCATACTTAATTTGTTTCTGTGAACTATTATTACATAACACTCGAAAGATGAAAGGAACAAAACTCATTGGGTGAAAAATTCAAAATTTAAATGTATATAAATTGTTATATTCGAAGTTTAATCTAATATTAAACCATCATATTGAAACATTGAATTTTGTAAGACCAAAATTCCAAAAGTTGCAAAAATATTTTGTTTAAGAGAGATGAAAAGTATTCATATAGCAAGTACACAATATTAATTAAATAATTATGAAATACTTAATTTTAATGTTAAGTAATGATGTTTATTTCAATTTTATTAAATTTTAAAATTGTAATTAATTATTAATTTAATTGACTAAAATACAAATGACGTGCTTTAACAAAAAATTTATTCGACAGACTTATTAATCTGCAAACCGATGCATCATTTTATATGTTCAGGATGAAAATCATTCTGTATAACAAGTATTGTTTTGTTCGGATACAAAAATATTTCCTTGCATTTCTTCCTTTTATGTTTCAATTACCTCTTGGAATACTTTGGATTAATTTTAATTTCAGTTTTACCACAAAAATATTTTTTCTTCTTTCCGACTTATTTTAATGAAACCCAAAATGAAAAAGCAGGTACCAGTTCTTTTCGAAACGGAAACAACGTGGAAACGAAGAATTTTTATTGAATTAAAAAAATACATAAGATTTAATTAGTTCTCCTGAAGTATAGCACCTATGTAGAAACTATTAAAACAAAAGATAGTAATATACAATAAAATATGTTGATGAATAAATATTATATGAATAGTCGTACATTTTGTGTGTTTGTCTGTTCTGAAATTACCTGCTTATATATATTACTAAAATATATTTATTAGTAGTTGGGTTTTAGCTAATTTAATTAGTAGAGTTTTTCAAAGAGGATAATTGTAGTATATATATATATATATATATATATATATATATATATATATATATACTACAATATATAATATACAATATATATTTTAGTATATATATATATACTAAAATTATCCACTTTGGGATTAGGGGACTAAGGGATTTTGAATTAAATAATTCAAAATTTTTTATTTATTCGCAAAAAAACACTAGTTTCGTAGGCGCTGCTTGTCTAATGTAACCAGAAAACTGTTATTTCTTCATCGTATGCACCTAAGCATGACGGACTTTGAAAACCATTTATTATCTCTATGGTAACCGCCATAAAATGGTAATAAAAATTTGTTTCTTTACGCATGGTACTCAAAATAAACGGTTTTGTTCGTATTCTAAAATATTACATTTAATGGATCTAAGATGTTACGTTATTTTAGGGACCTTTTTTCTGTGATGTTAACAATAAGTTGATATTGCTTTAAATCGAATACTGCAAATATTTTCAAGTAAAATCTGATTGATTTCAGATAAAATTCATTTTCGTTTTCTATTATATTTTTTTATTTTTGAGTACATTTGCATATAAAAAGCAATTTCTTTAGAATTTTCATCATATGATTGATCTAGAGATTTGCACAATTTTAAGATGCTTTAGTATGTAATATCAATCCATCATAAACAGCAATTATTTATATTCATAATTTGCTGGAATAATTATTAGGGCTTATTTATTTAGTTTGGAGTGAAGCATATAACTTATAAGAGAAAAGAATATAACTATCCAATTAAATCCAATCAATTGTTTTCTTTTCTGTTATAAATCTAAGTAGCAATCATACTCTGCTATAGATAACACTTAAACAATTTTATTTCCTTTTAGTGCATACACTTATTTGATTTTCTTTTATTATCCTAATCAAGCATACAATTATTTGTTGTATAGAATTAGTACTTCAAAATATGTTTAAACAACAAAAGAACGAAAAGACGATAAACAAAAGAATTGTAGAGTGAAATATTTTTCAAGAGATCTAGTGAAATCATTAATTTTAATAAAGAAACATGATTGCGATATTGCTTGTGTTGAATGAGTTTCTACTGTATAAAACATTGACAGAGTGAAATTTTATAATTTAACACTACTATATGATCAAACTTGACAATTTGATTTAATATTTTTCAAAATATTTTCTAAAAATGCTAACCTGAGTTTAAACTCACTAAGTATCAAGCCTTTTTTCAATTACAAACAATTAAAAAGCTTTAGTAAATCAAGCACAGACCTGTTACTGCAGCGACAGCGTGTGTCATTCCACAGCCAAGGAACAGCAAAGTCTTGAGAAAAAACCACATTGCAGTTGCAAGAGCAGAGTAAACAATATCACACTTTTTTCCCGAGCAGTATCAGAAACCACTCAAACACTGTATTTCCTAAATAATGCAGTTCGAAACTTCTTCCGGGAGTTTTCAAAAACAAAATACCACCACCAGAAGGAAACAAAACACTTTTTAACAGTGCAAAAGTATATTTAAATTGTGCAAAACACTACTGAAATCCCGTCAATGCAATCCACAAAAGCAGTAACCAGTTGCACCAATAAATCATTTTGTCTATCAAGCGATCACAACTTTTCTGGTGGACACTACGTCCTTTTGTATGGAATCTATAGAAGACAGTTTACGCAGTCCTTTTGAAAGCAGAACTGCTTCAGAATTACTCTGCGGTCCATTTTGCGAGCTTTGCCGGTAGTCATAGGGTTACCGATAGCAGAAAGGATCACATCGCCAAAATTTCGCCAAGCGTTTTCTACTACAATGCCAGTTCAAGGAGCACAGCTGAAGAGGTATTGGCGGAAAAGTGCCGCTTTGTTGAAATGTCTCATGTGAGCTAATTACAGCTAATTGCAGCTCATAAGCATTACCGAATGAGCTGTACAAATTTAAATGTTTCTTTACATAGGAATTATGCTCCATTTATCTCAGATGATTGGGAAACTGGTGTTGTACATGCTTTTTCTTTTTTCTTATCAAATAATCTTACAATCGGAGTCTTAAATTGATAAATCTTGGTTGTGAATTGATTTTACAAGCTTGTTTCTCTGAATGGAAACAAAATTTCTGTTAATTTCTTACAAACCTAACCTTTTCAATATTTTAACTTTAAACTAAAAAAAATTAGAGACCTAAAAATTCTTATTCTATAAAGTTTAATTGATGCTAAATTTACTTAAACATCAGTGAACAAAATATTTACATTTATATTGTAGCATCGAGTATGAGATGATTGAGAAATCCCAAAATTTCAATTACGGCAATATTAATTACGATACACAGAAATATTCTAATAATCATTCTTACGCCCAAAACTATTGTAACAATTATTGTTTCCACAAAATTATTGTAATGATTATTGTATTGTGTGGTGCACAGAATACTTGTTGAATATCAGATTTGACCTTCAACAATATTTGTTACAATCAATATCAGATTAAATTGCAGTAAATAAATTATTGTTTTTATAAGCCAGGTTGAGGTAATTGAGGTAATAAGAAAGACGCAGCATTAGTAACAAATATATATATATATATATATATATATGTTATCTTTGGCCAAATATTTTAAGAGTTAATGATATTTGTTAACTTTTAAGTGTAATTACTTGTTATTAAACACATTTATTAAAAAGAAACGGTCATCTCATACACAATTCTAATACCGTTGCTCTTGGATAAAATGAATCGTTCAACATATTCTGGGTTCTAATCTGGCGTGATTACAGATAATCGTAGAGTTATTGAATCTACATTAACTCCCGTTGGCTCATGTCTAATAAGCTCTCGTGTAGCTAATAAGAAAAATATAACATTCTTGATATTTATTCATCGAAAATAAAAAAATAGAATCGAAAAGGATGAAAAGTAATAATATTTTGTGTAATTTCATTTAAACATACATCGATGAAAATTTGCCTTATTGTGAATAATTGTTGGTCTATATAAAATACAATGGTGACCCGTTCGTTCATTTCCTAGCCAAAAGTACCCTAAAATGATCAGCGTATTTAAAGTGCAAACAAAGCTATATGGTTTAAAATTTGTATATTGGTTATTTCACCCTTTTTGAAGCAAAACTGAAATTTAAATTTTCGAAACAATAGTTTGATTCCTTTAAAAAATAATACAAATTAAAATTTTGAATTTGTGTGCATTTTTTAAACTTTTGCAACAACTGTCTTTAATTTATTGCGATTTATCTCTATTATAAAGGTATTTTGTGTGGGAATTGAAAGCTTATTAACTAGGTTTAATATTTTATACAACTTGGTCGATGTTTATCTCAAAATGTTTAAAGAATTTGTTTTAATTTTAAACCAACATTTTAAAAAGTTTGAAAAATGAATCATATGCAATTATATTTGCTTAATAAATTATAAAAGTTTCGTGTGTTAACACTAAAAACATTTTAAGATATTTATTAAAAACATGTTAAAACGGTAAAATTTGCATTACATTAGGTAACGAATTTCGTAAAATCTCAAGTTCCACTTAATGTTAGAAAGCTGAATTTGGGCTTGCATTGAAATCAATTAAATAGGCTCTCATGATATGCTATAACCACGACTTTTAATAGAAAAATATTTCAAAGTTATGCCATGTATTTTTATCTTGAATTTTAAGAAACGCATATTTCATAAATTTCGGAAAAATATATATATTAATTCTTTGAATGCTCAACATATGCTGTAAATTTGGAGTTGTAACTCATACTTGATTTAGAGTTAATTAATATTTATGGTTCAGGTAAACAAAGGTTTGCCTACCTTCCTACCTATAAAGGGTTTTCGATAGGAAAAGATTGATTCCAAAATCAAGCCACGTATATTTTTTTACCTTGGCCTTTATTTGAAAAATTTTTGGAAAGAAATATATGTTAGGCATGTGAAAGCTCAACATGCTTTAAATTTGGAGTTGGACTTCTTTACTAGATATAGAGCTAATTAATATTTTTTAGTTCAGCCCCTAGTTTATTGTGTAACCAAACCTTTGTTTGAACCATAAAATATTAATTAACTCAAAATTTAGGGAGATTTACTACTCCAAATTTACAGCATATCTTGAACATTCACAGGATTAACATAAATATTGTTTTCAAAAATTGTGAAATATGTTTTTTTTTTTAATTCAAGATAAAAAATACGTGGTTTGACCTTGAAATATTTTTCTATTAAAAATTATGATTATAGCATATCAATTTAAAGCTTATTCAATTGGTTTAATGCATTTTATATGCTAGCCCAAGTTTAGCTTTCTAACAGAACTCAAGATTTTATTAAATTCGTTATCTAACGTGACCTAAATTTTGCCTTTTTTCAAGTTTTCAATGACCTATAATTCTAAAAATAATTTAAATATGCATCTCATATTTTGCATAATTTCGTTTCTTATATGAGAGGCTACATATATACCAAACTTCAATCAAATTGGAAGACGTCAGGATGAAAATGATATTTTGGTGTTGATTTCACATGAAATGACCTTATTACCGTTGTTTCAAAAAGTTTTTCAAGTAATAATAAATTTGAAATAAAAATGACATCGCTGATAAGAAATTTTTGACCAAAATACAAACAGTATTACATAAATACTAGTTTTGATTGGATTTCTGGATTAATGTTAAATTGTAATAATTGTAAAATATAATTTACTTTAACAAACACAATCTGTAAGATATTTATTGTGATGTATTGTACAGTTATTCTATTGTTATCGTAAATACAAATATACAATGTGTTTTTTACAATTTAAAGGGTTTATATTTTCTAACATATAATGTAGGTTTGTCATTCAATTGTGCTTGTCTAAAGTTTTCAAATAACAAGACTTGCTTTCAAAAATTATTTAGGACCCTATCATATCCAAAACTTAAAACGGTCTCGTTTGGGACTTCCATCGCCAAATGTGCCACTTGGCTGACGCCAAATCTTAGCACACGGTTTCTCTTCTTGTCAGTGACAGTTTTCTCCAAGTTAATTCTGTAAGTGACACCAACAATTTAACAAAGTCGATTCATTTTTTATCTCTTTAATTTATCATTCCTATTTACGTCTTATATACAGTTTTAAGCATCTATCAATTATTTTTCCCCCTTAATATGACAAAACTAAATTTTTTGCATATTTAAAAATATATGCTGTCGTTAAATTCTGAAGCAATTTTGAATAAGGAGCTATCAATAGTAAATTATTAGTTTGGTTTTGAATTTGTAAGAAAACACTTTCTTATAATGGTCTATATGCATACGCTATAAGGAAAGTGTACAGTGGATTTAAAAAAATAGTTTTTTTAAATATTCTTCGGGAATTCTTCCTATCATTTTGTATGATCGAATTGAAAAATGATGCACAATTCGTTTTCCAAATCTGAAGTGTTCGACTTTTGTATCGAAAATAGAAATTCAACATAAACAATTTTATATTGTCATGATTATTGAGGCGCTGTATTATAAATGTGTATGTAATATGCACATTTATGACGTAACATATATATTTATAAAGACAGAAGTTGGTTGAATTAATTTTAAATTTCTCTGTACATTATCAAATTTAAAAGGCTTGGTAGGGTCGAGTTCCCTTGTATTAAATACCACTCTCGAAATAACACTTAATTAAATTTAATCTTACACGATCTATATAAGATGTCTTGTTTGTAAATCTATGACACGTATATTTCACACTAGTGCATTGAATCTTCGCAAAAGGTAGTTTTAAAATATATTACAATTGGGTGAAAATGAATTTCGGAAAACGTTCTAATAAGTCACACTTCAAGAGGGAAATTGGTCATTTTCAGACACAGCTTCCACTCTCAGTATAATAATTTTTTTAAAGGTTTTGAAATCAAAATAGTTTAAGATATTTTTTCAGCAAGATTTGGGATTATATTTTATAAATTTAGAAAATGATTTCTACTTTTTATCAATCTCCAGGCTCGAATGATATTTTGTGCAAAATATGTCGCCTCTGTCTACAAAAATATTATATCCTTTAGACATCGGGCTTACAAAACTGATTTAATATTCGAGACTACTATGATTTATAGTTTGTATTCACAACGTTGCCACCCTTCCCCTCTTGTCACAAAAACTTCTACTCATGAATATAGATTAACTACTCTGTGTTAAATGCTTCTAGGATTAATTACTCTGCGTTATAGTGACTTAAAGTTATATGCTACGTATAACGTTACATCATTTTTTTCACGATTTGCTAAATATGTATCTCAAGAAGAAAATAAAAAACATTCCAAGGTAATAATTAAATTCACTGTTTAGACTATTTGCTAATCCGATCAATTTACTACCTTCAAACGAAATTTGGAGTCATAATAAGAATAACAGTATAAGTAACTTAATATAGTGAAATATTTCAAGTTGTTACTTTTCATAATTAAGTAACAACTTGGGATATTTCACTATAATGTATCAATAAAGTTTAGTCGATTTGATACGAGTCCGAACATTGAAATTTTTCTTTCACCTGGTTTGATCATTAGAGTACTTTATGCAGTTTAAAGGGCTCGTGTTTGCTATGAAATCTAATAAACTAATAATTTTATTGGGCAACGAATGAAAATTGTTTTGACTCGTTTGAATACATTTTTGATATTTTCAATTACATTAAAAGTAACATTCAAATTTGATTACGTCAAAGCATGACAGATTGCCCGTGTCAAATTCGCTACTATCAAGTAGCTTTAATTCACTGAAACTTGATTAAAATTACATCATCCTGAAGACGATTTTTATACTGTTTTTATATTGTCCTAACACATTTTGATTTTACCTGTTTACTCTCTTGTACGTAGTGTTTCCATTTAGACCCAGTAGATGTTACATTCAATAGATCTTTAAAATTTTCAAAACATAAAATGTTAATAGCACATATAAAAAGTTAATATATTAGTAAATTGAATTTAGTTTAAAATATTACATAATTTAAATTTTTATTGAAGCAGATTGCACACAACTTAATATAAACAATTTTCGTTTCTTAACTTTAAAATTTAACTGCTTTTTTAATGCGTTTCTTCCAACAGATAGTCTTTTATTGATCAAAACTCAATAGCCATCAATTTAAGTTTCTTTAACCATGTCACACGAGTAAAAACCTTTGATTAGATATTTTAATGACGGGAAAATGAGAAAAAATCGTAAAATTTAGATCGAGCTAAAAATACTTTAATTTAAAAGATCAACTAAAAGCTAATTGCTTTCTAATGTGCAATGCATCTATATAGGTTTCATCGGACTAATATGTGCGAGTGTTCTAAAAAGCAGTCATAAGGTGTGGAGCATTTGCTTTTCAGTTGTCCTGCATTTGAAAATTCAAGAATGTGCCTTCAAAATTATTTGAGAAGATTACGTAAAACAGGGCCTGTGAAACTCGATGTTTTTGTTAAATCTAATCTGCTTTTCTACTCATTTGTTAAGTTCATCAAATCTTGTAGTTCTAGTTAAAATGTTTTCCACTGTTTCTTCGTCAAATCAACTTACTTCTGTAAGCCCCGTGATGTACGTCTGTGGCGCACGGGGAGTTTGCTTTTGTTCAATAAAAAATATGCAATGCATATATAATAAATTAAACCAAAACAATTTTTCTACAGATATTATACCTTATTTTTAAAATGCAAATGACTAACACTTTATGTATGCACCTTTCATTTAATCGTAATAGTGAAAAAGGTAAAAGGAAACGAAAAATAATAGCGATAATGATAGTCATTATGTATCATTAATTCATTTGGCTCTCATCTAAAGTTCAACACTGCATATACTTAACACTGCATAATGAATTTTTAAATCTTCAAGAACCAGTGGAAAATCCTTCTTTACAGTTTTATAAAAGGTATTTTTATAGATATTTCTACTCTACAAATATAGGAATGGAAAGATGTATATTGAAAATAAAATTATGTAATCTACAGTAATTATAGAATTCTTCCACTGTGAATTTTTATTTTGAGCTAGAGGCAAATTAACATAATTTTCTGAAAGATAGCATTGCATGTTATCGTAGTCGTTATTTCTGCATCAATAAGATTCGGAAAAAAGCCGTTTTGTGGTTTCTTTAAATATTTTTTGATTTTCCGGTTAGTTTGAAGTGTCTTATTGTATTATGTTTTTGTTTATATATAAAAGGGAATTTTAATTGCAATTAATACTGTAATAAGATTTAATATCTGCCTTATTCGGATTTTTAAATTTCTATTTTTGTAAATTTCGTTTACGAAAAAGGGAAACAGCCTGAACCAGATTGTTTCAGAAACATTAGATATATATTTATATTTATTTTATTAAATACAGAAACTCTTTCAAATACTCACTCTTTTAATACTACAACCACCTTTATATAATACAAGTGAAAATGTTCTGGATGATATGAAATTGAAAATGGACTGCAGATTATAAAATTATCAAAAATGTTTGATACAAAAAATAAAATAAATCGTTCTACATATTTTGTTACATTCTGTATTCTTTCGTTACGCTTGTTTCTTCAGTATATTCATATTTAATTGTAGTAGTTTATTAGTTTCTGACGATTAGATTTATGTATTGCAGAAAATCTTACTTTCTTGATAAAATACTCTTACAATACCATGACTTTATTTTAATCACATGTTGATTATATTTAGAACATATGTTCTGTGAATTTTACTAAGCACGTTTTGATGTATACAACAAACAATAAAAATGGCAAAAGTATATATTTACCAGTTTTAGATTTTAATAATGTTTTATAAATTAAAGAATTTATTGTTCCTTATGTCACATATACATTTTATAAAGCTGTTTGAAATATTAGACTACACATTATTTGGTATTATCAAGTATCAATGATCTAATAGAAAAGCATTGGTTCTTCAAACATTATTTTTTCCTGTTTTCAATTAAATTTAATATAAGTTATGATTCTCTTAAGTAACATTTCAGAAAACATTAATGAAGGAAAAGTTAAATGTTTTAAACATATCAGAGTTATATGCAAGTATTATCCAACCTTCAGTTTTTCCTGTATGACAATAGAATTCTTTCTAGGCTCTTTTCAACCAACTGATGTGGCTATTCAGTCATTATGTGTGTTGTGGGGTAAAATCAGTAGTACACTACTTGAAAATCTCATGATGCACATAGGATTGCGAAGAAATCTCCTATAGGTTCCCATGCATAACTCCACTTTGCAACAAGTAGTCTTCCATGCATTACTTCTAACTGGTTTTGACCTTGACAAACAAGACTGTTCCAACCAATCGATGTGGCTATTTAGTCATTGTCTGTGATATAAGGTAAAAGCAGTAGTACACTACTTGGAAATCTCGTGACGCTAAGAGGGTTACGAGGGAACCTCCTATAGGTCCCCATGTATAATTCCGCTTTGCAGCCTGCCGTCTTCCCTGCATTACTAAATGGTTTTGACCTTCTTGAAAAATAAAACCTTTCCTAATATTGTTTCAACTGATAGGTGTAGTTATATTGAGTCATTATGTGTGTTGTGGTTAAAGTAATGCTTCTCTAATCGAAAATATTCTCAGAGTATGGAAGTATAGATGTATCGCTCAAAATCAGGTTTTTTTTACAAAGCATTCTCTAAATACCTTTATTTTGTTTTAATAAAATATTAATTATACTTGGAACACATGTTCTTTTAACAATCCTGGTGGTTTATCTTGTCTATAGCTGTCCTATTGCGACAAGCCTCTGATGCAAAAATCTGTTCCAAACTTTCACTTCTGAGCAAATGAAATTAGCTTTTCCTACTTGCATCTTCATTCCCCTTTGGTGTAATAAGGCAGTTTTGCCACTACGAGATTTCTCGTCATTGACAAAACTTACCAGATCATGGACGAGTATCTAGACGAAACACATGGAGGGTTAATTTTACTAAAGAGATTTTGATGTATATATAATAGAAAATATTCATTATCAAAACATTAATGGCTGTTAAAGTTAAATGTTTTTAATTCTCTGAGAGTCTTGCAGACATTTTTCCACCATGCTATCTTCAATTTTCCCTTCTTGACCAATAGAATCTTTCCTAGGATTATTTCATCCCATAGATGTTATTTAGTCATTATGAGTATTGTGGGGTAAAACTAATACTATTCTTATCGCTCAGAGGATTAAGTACACGATAAGTAAATATTTTGTAATCATAAGTATAATTTTTATTAAAAAGAATACATTTTAGTATCAAATCCCAGTATCAATCTCCAGTTGAAAAAATTCACTGTCATTTTTTTAGTATGTCTTAAATTGTTCAATCCATTATTAAAAAGGGGCCCGTCATAGCTTAGGTTTGCTCACTGCTTTAACAAACTGAGGGATGTTAGTGTAGATTCTATTTCTTCTGGATGTATTTCTCATTCCAGTGTCGGTAAAGCTTTCTTTGGGTGTATTTCCATTTACTTGACACTGTTTGGTACAGCTTGACCTAATATGGCCCTTGAAGAATAAAACCCCAACCACCCTATCAAACATTAGTAAGAAATTGACTCACATGATTCGTAGGGGACGCAGAGATCTGCATTTAATTATCTTTATTTTAATACACTTCTATTTTTCAAACATCTTGTCTTGAGTAGCTCTTAAGTATAAATAGAAACTACCCATCAAATTTTTACTTCGCGCTCCAAATCATATGAAACTTTCCACCGGAGGAGGTACGGAATGGGATACCCACCGTAATTGACTCTCCTGCTATTGTCAGAACAATTTATGTTGGTTATATATTACACTCCGGACACGAGATGATGGATGTGATAAATGCTACACTTAATTAATCAATTATTCTAACCCTGCATGGGGCCCTACCTCGTCAAACGTTATGGAAATAAGTTTTAGAATAGGTAAGGACAGCACATAATATAGCCATTGTCCCCAACATTTATCGTCTCTGTGGAAAGTAATGTCAGGGATGCACAGACGCATCTTTATCTGTACAGAATTAATAAATAAGACAGTTCGCTATAAATCTACCTTATCATCCGTGGCTTGGACAAGAGAGGAAGTAGTATTAGAAAGGATGAGGATGGAGATATATTAATATATTTGAGTAGAGATAAAATTAGGTAAAGAAGATTTTAATACTGAGTCATGACATCGAATGTGACATGTTCTGAGTGTCAAATTACTGGATATTGGATATATATATATATATATATACGCATATATATATGTATATATATATATATATATATATATATGTATATGTATATATATATATATATATATATATATATATATGTATATGTATATATATATATATGTATATGTGTATATGTATATATATATATCGAAGTTGTAAGAATATTACATATTAGTGCCTACTTACACATTAATATAAATAATTAATAAAATCTGTATTTATATTTTTGATTATGATGCTTTTGATTGAAACAATTTTATTGAAAATTCTGAAATTATTATAAATAATAAATTTAGATTTTACTGGATGCTAAAATTTTCATGAAAAAACTATATAGGTTCATGTCCACCATCAAACCTATTATTATTACATTTCTAAATTTGAATTCAAAAAAGAAATAAGAAGTGTGTATCAATTCGCTTACTTTACAAAGCGTAATGTCCTACTTTAAATGTGATGGGGTTCATTCAATTTACATCTAGTATAATTTCCTTTTATTTTTCTTTTAAGTTATTTTATGTTTTTCTTTGATGATTCTTTAACTTAACTTTTCTCTGCAAGCTCTAAGTTAAGAGTTTCACCTGAAGAGCCATAATTCCAGGAATTTGAATGTCCTCTAAATTTTATGTTCAGTCTTTTACTTTAGATATTCCAATGGAACAAAATAATTTTTACAATAGTTGGTTCTAAATGTGAATTTAAATATCCATTCCTTAGTTCCAAATACCGTTGAAAGATTTAGTGAAATTCAGTTTGAATTTTACCTCAAAAATATGTTTTGCAAATCCTTTTAAACACGATTCCTATGTTTATGTTTACACGAGCACAAAGTTTATTATTTTAAAATACGAATGATAGATTATTTTAGGTAACTAAAAGCTCTGCAGGGAGAGAGAAACTGTTACTAGAAACTAAAATTCATACTAATTTTTAGATAGAATGTAAGACTACAATTATTGCGATTTAGTGAATCTTTCTATTAACATGAATATCTACTCAAAATAAAAGTTAAAATTTAAATTTTGAGGCAGTAACAAAACTTTCACATAGTAACTCAAAACAACATTATAATTTTGTTTCACAAAAACATTATAATTTTGTTTCCCAAAAAGTTTCAAATTAAGTTGAAACTTTTTGGGTAATTTCGCAAAAATATGGAATACCAAATTATGAACTATCAAACTTTTTCTCACTGAGTCATGAAATAAATCAAACATTCTGTGTGAATAATATGAAATAAGTAATTTAGGTTGTCTAATTTAATTAATTACATTTTGCAATCATTCTAGTCATGTATTCAAGTCTCGTAAACAGATAACCAATGGTTTATTTACTATTCTCCCTTTTTTCAATTATATTCAGTTTATGTTACCCTTATTTCCAATTAAAGTATCAAATGGCTTATTAGCCATTAAATTGTGACTTTATAAGTCACAATTTAATGACTAATTTAATTGACACAATTTAAGTTCACACAAATACTGTCTAAACTATTGTGTAAACTAACGTGACATAAATCTACATACTGTCTGAAAGAGGTGTTTTTTGTAGTTATCTTATAGTAACGGAGATATTTGGTATACTTTTAATCTACTCCATTTTTAATTAAAGTATCATGTTTAATTAATTTTAAATTAGTAGCGAAATATATCATATCACTACAAACAACTAATAGCTCTATACATCCAACATATTAATTTCAATACTTTAGAAACAATATGTTACAGGAACATATATTTTTATTTATCTTCAATACCCATTATTTCTTCATAAATCATTACATAAATTGGTTTCAAAAGTTTTAGAGAATAATCCCTATTTAAATAAAGCAAATTCATAATTTTTTGATACATTTAATTAATTTTGTCGAACCCAGGCTCCTTTTCAAATAAAGTAAAATTATTGATGCATACTTAATACTATAATGTACGTAGCCTTTCTTGACCATGTAATTTGTATAAAAAATTTTTAATGTAACCGTGAGCTATTTATCACAATCTTTATAATATTCTAAACTTTCAGATTGCTTATATGACATTGAGACTTGAGTCAACAAAACTTGTTTTAAAGGATAACATGGATGTTTACAAAGAATATCTTTTAACTAAATCTCTTAGCTCACGTACAGAATTTTAAAGTAAGAAACGCGGAACACGTTTTCCGTAAACTAAACATCTTAAAATATATGTTTAATATTGCATCAAAAAGTGAATGGTAAAAGAATTTTACTTTTTCATGAGCTTAAAATAATGCTGCTTCATGTCTCTTACATCTAAATTTATAACTCCTGTAAAATCTAAAGTTTAATTTTACTTAAACAAAAATGCATTCTTTTGAATTTAATCTTTACTTAAATTCGTGACGAAATTAGACGCATTACTACTAATTCATCTTAACATTTGTGCATTTTAATTTGTAAAAATATTTATTGGAAACTTTTGAACCCAACAGTTTGAATATTTAAAATTGAGAGTTTATAGTTTTTCTTTGTTAACTTAAATTCCAAACCTTAAACTGTATTCCGAACTATTAGGATTGTTCACGACAAATTTTTGTAAGAAAAGTTAATGTTTAACATAGTGGATGTTAATGGAAACGCAATAATGTCAAAGAAATTTGCGAAAATTTAGCATCATAAAATTTCTTGCATTTTAAATTATAGATGACAGATAGGAAAAATTAGCATCATAAAATTTCTTGCATTTTAAATTATAGATGACAGATAGGAAAAATTAGCATCATAAAATTTCTTGCATTTTAAATTATAGATGACAGATAGGAAAAATTATAGATATCATATAATGAATATACAATTAATTTCTTTAAAATTTCATGCAAACTAAGTGATAATGACATTCATACCATGTTTATGGATGTTAAATATATTTCATTCAGTTTTTAATGTGACTGTTTAATATTGTCAAGATTTCAATGTTAATTTCTTTTAGTCAAAACTGTAAAAACAAAAAACCTTTTTGATATAAGGTAGAAAAGCTGTGCTTTTTTTAGAATGCTATAAAAACTCATTTTTAACGAGTGGATTTCATAAATATGCAGTCTACTTTGAGGAAGATTAGATTATTCAAAACAATTATCTTCGCCAGACATGCCAATTTCTTTACAAAATATTTACGTTTGTTGTGTTACATATGGTTTTTGAATCGATAGAATTGCTGTTATTGCCGTATTATACAATAAAATGTTTTTATGTTAAAAAATGTGGATAAGTATTACGTTTAATAATACGTGTGAGATTGATTTATGCTTAAATAATTTTAAAATTTACTCCTCTGTGTAAAAGAAAAATCTGAATTACTTAAATCATGATGTTAGCTAATTTGTTATGTTTACTATTGATGCCTCTTTTCCGCGTTTTAAATACAACTAAATGTTATTTTAAGGTTAAAGTTTAAGCCATTTAAAAAACATGTGATTGATTAGCAGTAATATATTTTATGAAAAATATGAGAGAACTGTCAGTTGACATGCATTAATCAGAAGCAAGAAGATTTATGGTTATCTAATTTCTTTATAATTAAAATTCAATAACCAAATTTACTCAAAAAGCTTATATTTAAGTCTCTAAAGATCGAAGATATTTTTCAATTATAAACAGAAATTGCAGATACATTTGCTTATGTATTGGAACTATAAATGCAGTTAAAAGTATTGGTAAATTTAATAATATTATAAATGAAATTATATTTAAAATGTAACAATTCAATTATACACGTAATTAAATTAAAAATGTATTTGCCAAGTCAAAGCTTAAAAATATTTTTTATGAATACTTGAGAAATAATTTATTTTCCTCTATTTTGTCTTATTTTGCATTGCAATAAATATTTTGAAACAAGATATCAAAGTTAAAATATTACATTTTTGTTTTATGTTCAATTACGTTACTTCTCAAAGGATTTACAAGGAATGTAATTAGAAAAATTCACACCAAACAATTAAAGGGCATTTATATAACAACAATATATCAAAAGCGTGATAATACAATAATATTTCTGTATTAATTATTTTATCTTTTTACATGGTTTGTTTTCTTTTTATGCTTTAGAGTATAACTTGAACTCCTAATTGTGCAGTATTGTAACCTCTATGTGTATCTACTTCTACCATTCCCTATTTATCATTCTTCTGATTGCGAATAAGTGTTGTTTTAATTAGTTCCATATCATAAATAATACTTTATACACTAAAGCATCTTATAATAAATATGCACTTTAGTGACATTTTAGATTGTCGAAGAATATCAGTTCAAAGATGTGTGGCTAATTCCATAAAATCACTGTTTACTATTTGCATGAAATATTTCTCCAGCTCATCGATTACTGCTATTTGAATTAATTCATAACATAAATAACACTTTATAAATTAAAACATCTTACAGTGAATGAATGAGGTATATTAATAAAAGCTCAGGCTATCTAAAAATATTACTCAAAGATTGTGTTCCTGTTACATAAAGTCACAGTTTAGCATCACAAAAGAATCATTCTTCTGTTCACCGATCACCTCTATCATTACATTAATAACAGTTTATGCACTAAAACAACCTACAGTAAATGAATGTGGTATTTTGGTTAAAGTATGATGAGACTGTCTAAAAATAGTTCTCAAATAGTGTGCAACTAGCGTAAAACTATCTGAAGGCTCTTCCCTTTTCTCGACGAAAACCCTCCGACCTCCTTCATTCCTCCTCCTAGAACCTCAATCACTGTAAAATGGAAACAGTTAATTTCCTATTAGGGAGGGGATGTCCTTACTCCCACACATTGTCCCAATTATGTAGGATGCGAGGCTTCAAGCCACCTCTCCCCAAACTCCTCTCAGATCCTTTCCATCAACGAAATTGGTTTCTTCCTGCAACACCTTCCTGGTCACTCCAGTCTTGTTGCGTCCTCACACGTGCCACTCTTATCTGGACAATGATATTGTCCCTGGTATCTGGCGGACTGGAATAACTGCAATAAAGTCCCCGCCACTCCGAAAGCATCCGGTGGTAACTATCGGACGAATTACGAGTTATAGATCGCCATGTGTCCCATGGGATCGATTATCTGCAATGGCACGGAAAGAAATGCATCACCGTCATTAGTTTTCTACCAATGGTCAAAAAGCACAAAAAATAAACGATCAATAAAAAAATTGGATGGTAAAACAGCAGTGAGAGAAAATGGAATGACCCGTGCTAATGGTCCATCACAAAAAGCTTATGAATTCCACCCATTAATCTTTTTATCTGAGGCGTCCCATTTTTATACTCGTTTTCGTGGAGGCCTGTATATACGTTTTTGTGGACGTATGAACCCGTCATTTTGGTAGTAACGATCAAAAGGTATTCCAGATCTATTGTTGATCGAGAGGGAACTGGAAATCGGTATTGATTCGGGAGATATAGTGAGTCCCATCTCCAGCATTAACCTGATTCTTTTATAGAATATCGAGTTTTCGGTTACCTCTCTCAAATTCTTCGTTTAATCTCCATTCGTATTTTACCGATAACGTTTCCCAGAAAAATTCAAATTCGATTGAGTTAGCAAGACAGTGTAATACTCCGAATTTTTATGGAAGGTTTCGGAGTCAAAACGTTGACTTACACAGCTGTGAGTGAAAATGGAATTACCCGTGGCAATGGTCCATCACAAAAAAGCTTATGAATTCCACCCATTAATCTTTTTATCTGAGGCTTCCCATTTTTATACTCATTTTAGCTGAGTCCTATATATGTTTACGCAAACTTTAATCATCATAATACACTAATGCTTAGAAGCCCTAATGCTTCAACAAAACTTCAGGACTGAAATTGTTCAATCAACACACTCAAAGCTGCGAAAATGTAAGACGTGTCAATAATTACTTATTCATGAGTGTATAAATGAGTGTGGAGTAAATTATTTGGTGTGCAATATCTTCCAATGACCTACAAATACACCCCGATGACCTCTATATCTAAATAGATACAAAGATCATTAAAAGGACTTTTCTTCTGCCTATTAGAATTGCTCTCATACTTCTGATGACGTATCCGGCATCATTATAGTCAGAACTAGTGATAAAAGTATCAATTGCTTATTCAAGCATGCAAAGTTCCTAAAACGTCGACCCAAATGTAATGATTAAAATACTCCAAATCAGTAGTCTGCCAAACTTTAGGACTGGCATTATTTCAACCAACACTAGCTAAGCTGAAACCCATAACTAATGTCGATAATTACCTTTTCATGAGATTCAAATTGAAGGGAGTTCACTTGGTGTGTAATACTTTTCGATGACCACGAAACACAGCTCACTGACTTCTATATCTAAACAGATTCAAAGATCATTGAAAGGACTCTAGGAGTTGTATATATCCAAAACCAATTAGAGAGAGCTAATCACCGAAAGGCAACACGAACTCTCTAAAAGTAGTTGTTATGATAGACATGAGTAGTAGGATATCGTGTTAAACTATCAGATGAAGGCTACACGCAAAAGGCTTCTATGAATGGATACCAAAAGTTTGTGCCCTGTTGAACTGGAATACCAAAGCACATTTATCATCGAGTATGAGATCTGGATCTAAAAATAGTACCATTTTCAAATGTTCTGTTCCAAGTTTAATTCGCATTTTCTCTAAGGTCTATCGATATATGAGCGTCAGTCTAAAACGATTACATAAACAATAGAGTAGCACCGACGTAACACCATGATTGCGATCACAAGAGTAAGAGAGACTAGCCTTGAATTAAGATTCCGCAAAAAACGTCCAAGGGTTCTTAGGTTGTTAAACATAAAAGTATATAACTAAAGTTTTTTATAACCACCCAAATTTCAATGTACTTCTTAATTCCACAAACAAATCCTGAGAATACCTATAGAAATTTGTCCAGTCTCTTATACTCAAAGGTAACGGGCCGTGTTGGCTCAGTAGGCTTGCCTACAGGATAAAAACCTGTGAGTTGTAGTGGCGCAGGTATGATTCCTGTAACTTACCCTGGATGTATTTCTGTTTTCTGTGTCAGTAAAACTTTCCTTGTGTGAGTATGCCCATGACTTGACTTTCCCTTGTGTTTGGCTCATCTGCCAAATATGACCCGTGCACCATAAATTCAACCCAACTAACCTCACTGGGAACTGCAAACAGGACAGGAGCTGCTTTCGGACAGGAATGGATTACATCACTGTGTCAAATTTTAATTTGGTGAAAGAGTGACAAATAAACATACTTGTTAAGCATAAACTGGTACCTTTATGTTGCATTCTGATGCTGTAAGTTAGTGGGCATAGGCAGCTAAATATGTATTGTATGTCTTGCAAAATATTGTGGAACTGAATAATTAATCATTTTTGAGAGAAATGAGGTGTCGATAGTACAGAAGTTTATGCATTACGCCCGATTTACTTTTCTGTGTCACAGTTCAGACATTTTGACTGATGTTAAACACTTGTATTTATAGATGTTACCAGCATGGATAAAATGGGGCAAGCTTTCAAAGGATTAGAACAGGCATATTATTGCATTCTAATATCCAGATTCCCTAAAAAAATCCTTTCTTCTTTTAGAAAATAGCGCATCTTTCTGGAATAGAGCTTAAAAATAATTTAGCCTATTCTTAAAATAATTTTACTACCCATACTTAACACGAAAGGTGATAACTATAATAATCATAAAGTAAAAAGATCATTATAGCCACTAATGATTCAATTATATAAAATTGTAAGTTATAATTTAGTAATGAATTACAGGATATTAACTACATAAATCCCGTAATTCGTTATTTATTAGGAAAGGTTTTAAACATGTTTCCTATCAATAAAGAATTATGTCTTTACATGGATTGAGTTTCTGAAGCGACTTTAAGATGTAACCTCATTTGAGCAATCTTTAGAAAAGAATATTACATTTTTCAAGAAATTTACTTTACAAAATATATTCAAATCTCTGAAGTCTTTTTACCTCTCTGTAGAAATGGATTGAATTTTCGATGAATATGTAGTACAATATTCATCGCTAAACATAATTATCCTAAACATTAAAGAATGTATTTTATAAGGCATTTTAAAGAAGTTTTTATATCTTTCTTACGCATTCTTCATATCACATATCTCTATCAACAAAACTTATTGCTTTGCCTTTAAACATTCATACAATTCCTCATTAAAATTTATTTAGTGTCTAATTGCTATAACATACTATGCTAAAATTAAGGTAATAACTAAGTTTATGCAAAAATGCTATGCACTACTTAGTATTATTTAAAACTTTTAAAATCACATATGTATGATTAATCATGTCTGAATATGGCACTACTAAAGCGCTTTATTAATTAAAAATCAATTTTATTACGAAAATTTTTTTGAAAGTATAGCAGAGTTTTAAGTTTATATAAAGAACTTTAAAGGAGTATATGTTCACCATCTAAAACTTTAGATAGTGCTGATACAAAGGTGTAGAACTATATAAAATATGATTGAATAAACGGCAGGAAAGTAAACTATTCGTCCTAAACCAACTCGCTGACTTCAGTGAACCTAGGCAGTCGGAAGAATGTTCTCCTGGAAACCAGTTTTCCAACTACACTGTTTTCTATGAAAGAAGAATTCCTAAGTTAATAACTAAGGTAATAACTAAGTTTATGCAAAAATGCTATGCACTACTTAGTATTATTTAAAACTTTTAAAATCACATATGTATGATTAATCATGTCTGAATATGGCACTACTAAAGCGCTTTATTAATTAAAAATCAATTTTCAATCAAAATTATTAATCAAAAATCAAATATTTTGTTTCTTTTCCACCTGGAAAAGAAACAAAATATTCTTGTCAGTACACTTTACTCAAAATGTAGTTTATTCCTTTTAAAGTTTTTCAATGTTACGGAATATGCCAATGCTTTCTGACAGATAAGCATTGGCTGTATAAAACGTAATCTTCTGAATGGCGACGGTTAGTTTATATGGTTTGTGATCAATCTGCAATTATGGACTACGCTCTTGCCCTTAAATGGATACTAAACTGCCATAATGATCCTAAGCAACCAAAAAAAAGGAATGCAGTGAACACATGTATCATAGTAATGAAAGGATTTAGTGAAAAGATTTTAATTGTACTTTATACTTAGAACAATATTTTGAGACATTAACTATGTAAAATAATTTTAAGGCTTCTCAATTTAGTCTTCAAGAATCTGGTTTACTTATTTTCAAGTGTGTGTGCGAATTAGCATTATAAATTTCATTGGAAATACTTTTTATAACAAGACAGGTTAGGATTAGTGAGATAGTCCTTTTTCTGAAAATTTTGGCAATTCACTGATAACATTGTAAATGCATTGTATAGACTTTTACTAGTAACACAATCCCATACATCATACATTTATGTTTCCGCTCTGATTTCCAAATGCGATTGCTTTTATACATTTTGTCTCGTTGTTTTTGTTTCATTTCACCTTGTGAGATACATGTGTTCATAATTAATTTATTATACAACTATTTCAAAAGGTTAAGTATCAATGGTCATAAATAGCAATTTACAAGTAGGTAGGTATTTTAATTAATGTAGCACTGGAGCAACACAACAGGCTATTGCCGACGGTCCGGGATCAAACCCGAAGAGAAAGATCCCAGAACAACACCACGTAATTTTGAATCACGCTCAGATGAAGAGATCACATCTGAACTGCCACCCCACTCTCCAAACTTCCAGACCATGCCAACGTGAGGACATGGGGCCACGACAGACTTAAAGTGCACCAGTCTCCTTTGTACATATGGTCTTTGAATGGATTTGAACTCGCAACCCAACCATCCGATTGCTAATCCGTTACTCTTCTAACCGGGCTACCGTGGCCCAACAATTTACAGAGGTGTAGGCATGACTGATGCACAGATTTATCTACACCTGTATTCCACGCCCCCTCAAATCTGTTCTCTAGACTCCAGCACCAGGTTATATGTCAGTTCACAGTACCACTTTAGAAAACAGATCCCTCATGCAAGAAAAATTGTGTTTCAAGCAATGCTTGACTTGCAAATATATATAACTTTCTTCACCTTCTCTTCAGTGGCGGCTTTTCAGGGGAAGGAAGGGAAGTACCACTTCCCCAACATTTTTCATCAAATTCATTTTTCAAATTACATTTCTCAAATTAGCCTTTTTTTCAGTACTTCATACAAATATACATTTTCAATATTTCTACGGAAAATTTCTCTTTTTTTTTTCATTTACTATTTATAAATTACTAAAGTACTTACAAATATGAACGAATTTAATTTCGCAGAGAGCGTTATTAAATACACAGAAAATATCTTACAATGCTTACGACTGTAGAAAGCGAAAGCTTACGGAAGTTTCTGCTGAAAAATAGTTGCGCATATTCCGTAAGCCAGATGGTTGCTATGACATCACCGCCATTAGCAGCCGACGAACCGAACAGACTGTCGGCTCCAAAGGAAGACAAAAGCTAGAAACGCTGATTCCCCTTCCTCTATAGTGTGGCTGGTTGAAATCTAAAAATAGATGTTCCTCGTTTCCGCTTGCGAGCAGTGACACAGGAAACTAATAGAGGGACCTTTAGCGTCAAAAAGTCTAGCCAATCGCGCCGAAACTGATACAACGAAATTCGAACAATGTATATAATTTACATTTTCCCTCTCAGGCACTTGAAAATCTTCACAAGTTTTACGGCGATGTGTTTAAAAAACCCAGCGCCTTAAAAATGAACTATGTCTTATATATGCCGATGGAAAATTCAGGAATATATCGACATAAGAACTTCTTCGAATGCTTTATGATGATAAAGAAATTTTCATAGAAACTTATAATTTGTTTTCTCTCGGCTTAACAATTCCATCTATAAGTGTATCAGTGGAAATGAGTTTTCCTTGCCTTAAAAGAATAAAAACTCATTCAAGAAATACTATTTCGCAAGAGAGACTTTCTTCTTCAGCAAATATTTCTATTCAAAAAGATGTATTAGTGACGCTTATAAAGAAACAGATTTTACAACATATCAGAGAGAGTTGCAGCATTAAAGGACAGAAGAATTGCTTTAATTTACAGAAAATAGGTAAATCCTCATTAACTAATTTTCGGAACTGCTATCTTTTCATACCACTGGCATAGCCAGGATTTAATTTCGTAGGGGGATGATTCCTGGGAGGCCCTTTCCCTATTTTTCCAACTACGAGCCGCCGCTGCTTCTCTTAATTCAATTGTTGTCACATTTCCTAGGATCCCGATACAATAGTACTACGTACTTCCTCCCATATGGGAGACATTCTGTATTGTGCAGAATGCAAAAATACTTAAATGTATTATTCGCGTATTATTAACCCTGTGAGCGTCGCAAGATTTCTGAATAGTTGCATTTATCCTACAACAAATCTAATGACTAAATAACCATATCTTTCGAAAGAATCTATGAATTCTTCCAAACTTTAGAAAGATTCTATCAGTTCTTTCTTTAGAACAAAATCCATTGTAAACATTTTATTACTCATTTCCTTAGTATAGATTCCTTCAGAAAGATTCTATTGGTCCTTTGAATAAATAGAATAATAGAATCATTTGGAGAGATTCTATAAGTCAGGAAGGTCAAAAATGGTTAGAAGTCATGCAGAGAAGACTACAGGTTGCAAGGTTTAATTATGCGTGTGAACCCCTCAAATGGTTAATTAAGAAATGTTTTTATATTTTATAGCACATATCTAACCCAAAAAGGTAAAATCTTTAATTTTTTATAGAATTTAAGAAATTCAACACATGTTTGTGTTTAGCTAGAAATACATATTTATGTTTATATAACTTGACCTCCAAAATCATCGTTAACATAAAAGTTTCTTGGAGCTCAGTTTCTGGATTGTGTCTTACACCAAGTATACAACAGAGCTGAATATCATAACCTATCTCAGCGTCACAAAATTTCCGAGAAGTGCTTCTACCCTCCACAGCACACATGACTAAATAACCATTGGTTGAAGATATCCCTGGATTCTTTTAATCTCTAGGAAAATTCTTTTGGTCCCCTTCGCTTAAGATAGAATCCTTTGGGAAGTTTCTATTGATCCTTTCCTTGGAATAGAAGTTGGAAAGATTCTATCGTTTCTTTCTTAAAAATAGAATCCTTTGGAAAGATTATTGTTTAAGAAAGTCAGAAATGGTTAGAAGTCAGGCAGGGAAGACAGTTGGTTGCAAGGTGTAATTATGCGTGCGAAACCCTCAGAGGGCTAAATTAATAATTTTCCAAAATACCTTCTTAAAAAGTTTTCTGTGCCTTCTGCTAACACCAATTAATCAAAAAAGAAAAGGATCTCCGAAAAAAGGGTCCTTTTTCCCTTTGCAGCTTGATCTTCGTAGTTTCATTTAATATTTCGAAAATACAAGTTCTGAATGTGGTAAAAACAAGGCAAGTTACATTAACGGCAACAGGAAAAAACAAACATAAATCATTTGTTGTTGTCAAACGAGAATATGTGAGGTTAGGTAAGTCATGCGGGTAATGAGATTTAAAGGAAGGATAAATACCATTTTTTAGGAAGGATTCTATTTATTGTTATAAATAAATAGAATTCTTTGAGGCGAAACATAATTTTAATTTAAAAATGCGAAGGAAACCATTTTTAAATAAAAACAAAATTCATCATAGAACAAGTGAATAAGTATTGGCATGATATGGGAACTTTAAACTATTCATGACATTGAAAAAATAAATATTAAACGCAAAGAGCTGCATTTTTACATTACATAGATTTATTTTTGTTTAATATTACCTATGTTCCCCTAATAGATTTCTTTGATTTTTTACATAGCCCTATTCAGTCTATACTCTGATTAAATACTGAAAGATACAAAAATTTTACCGTTGTATAATAAACAAATAAATATATTGCATTTCAAATACATAATCGATATTACTTTTAAAATTTTCAAATACCCATAAAATCAGTTATATAAATGCTAAATAAAGATTATAAACATTCAGATAATGTTTTCACACAAAGCATATCTCATTTATGTAACATTAATTTGGTTATGCATATTGATGTTTCTAAGTATTATCATCTGCACACTGGACTTGGAAGTGCATGAAAGCGTAAACAAATAATTCAAAACAAACGCAGAATTTTTCAAAAGTTATATTCGCTGATTATCAGAAAATTTGATTTGATTTGTCATTTGTTTTGCTAATCGAGGTATAATTAGTTCGAAAAATATAGTCGAAAGTATATTCCAAACATCCATAATAATGGCTCAAATCCAGTGCCTATCAAAAAGTGTTCTATGGTCTTTAATTAAATTAAATACGGTGCAATATTAAAAATCGGACTTTTATCATAGATGTCCAAAAGCTTAATGTGGAACCGAAAACATTGAGGAATCTTAATTCTACATTAAACAAATTCATTCAATTAAGATTATATTTATATATATTTTTAATTAAACACTATATTTTTATAGAATATAAAAGTATTTAAATTACTTAACCTATTGGAGGACACTATGGTACAAATATTTTGGAAAATAACTTTATTGGTGAAGATCTCCGTACAATAACGTATTTTACACGTTACACAAAATTTTGTGATTTTAGTTTTTTAATCCATCAAGTAGTTTTGACAAGATATCTATCTCGTCCACCAAGATCTGATCAATATTGATAATGACGAGGTACTCGTCATCAAGATATTGCCTATTTTTATGTGATTACGAGATATCTCGTCATCAAGATATTGCCTAAATTTTATGATTACGAGATCAAGATCTGGTCAGTTTTTCTAATAACGAGTTATCTCGTCCATAGAGTTATGGTCAGTTTTGCAAATGACGAGATACCTTGTCGAGACAATCACCAGGAGGATAAAGGGGAGGTGAAAGAGATGCATCGAGAGGACTTTTCGACACCAGAATATCAAATGAAAAAGTTTTCTATATTAGCCTTAATATACTTACTCAACTTAATTTACAACTCAACTATTTCTGAGGTGGTGGTATGCCGAAGTCTCATCACCTTCTTGATAGGAATGTGAGGCAATTTCTGAAATAAATACGAAAGGAAACAATCATGCATACCCAACCATATGCATTTTACAGACTACATCAAGGTGCTTGAAAATAGTAATAAGATCTATTGGATTTGATTGCGTCAACCAAATATTTTTAAATTGTAAAATTATAAAACCACTCCATGCTTCTAATTTAACATTTAATTTTTCAAAAAAATTCAAACTGTACGCATTTTAAACCATCTTCCATTCCGTGATACATGTTCAGCTATTCAGAGTATTCCAGGTCAAATGCATTTGCTGAACTCTGAGTTGTTTATACGTTTTATAATCTGCTCTGCGACCTGCAGCCTTCCTTGCATGGCTTCTAAACAGTTTCGATCTTTTTGACCAAGAGAATGTTTCGAAGGATTCTTTTAATCAATAGATGTGGTTGTCTAGTCGTTAACCCTCTGAGGGTTTCCCATGTAGATTCCGTTCTGCAACCAGCAGTCTTCCTTGTATGACTTATAATCAGTTTTGACCTTCTTTTCCAATAGAATCTTTCCTAGGATTCTTTCAACCAATAAATATGGCAATTTATTCATTATTGGGGCAAAAGCAATAGGACACTACTGAAAAATCTCACAACGCTCAAATGATCAAATATGATGTAGGGTAAAAGCAATATTACGCTATTTGGAAAGTCTCATGAGGCTCATAGGTTTACAAATAAAATTACGGTCTATTGGAATTGATTGCTTCAACCAAAAGCGGATAAACTGTAAAATAATAAAACCAACCCATGCTTCGAATTTCACCTCCATTCGTTGTACATTTCGAATCGAACGTGTTCTAAATCAAAATCCACAACTTTCCCATGGTGGATTTTCTTTCACAGGCATTCCAACCCGATTGTTTTGCTTGAAAATAATGTCATAGGATTTGATTGCTACCACCAAAAATGAATAAATTGCAAAACAACAAAACCAGCCCATGCTTCGAACTTCACCTGCGTTCTAAATTTCAAATCGAACGTAATTTATCAAAATCCAGACTTCCGGGATGCATTTTCTGTCACAGGTATTCCAACCCAAATTCTTTTGCATAAATAATATTATGGTCTATTGGATTTGATTGCAAATAACAAAACAAACCCATGCTTCGGATTTCATCTTCATTCGTCCTAAAACTATTCGACTCGAAAGCGTTTTTAATCCACAGCTGTTCGGAGAAGCATGTTCGGTCACGGGTATTCCCCGCAATCTATCCTTAAATAATCCCACCAAATTCCCAGCCAAGAGCTGACAATCCATGCTTCCCCTACCTTTTAGAGTCCCAATTAAGAAGAACCGAGGCCTCTTTCATTGGCAGTTCCCCACTCTCCTCCATGCCGAACAGCGATCACTGGTCCACTAATTCTATTCATCCTGATGCGGCCAATTTCTTTTCGCTTTCAATTGGTGTTGTTTTGATTGTTCCTTTTGTCCGTTGAAGGAATTTGACTGAAGGATTTACATCTGAATGAAAAATTATTTTGAATTGAAATCATGTATTTGAAATGATTGATAGAATTTATAGTTTGAGGTGTCGGAAAAATGTTAATTGTGAAATGCTTCTCCATTTATTCGGTTGATTTAATGTTCAGGAATTTATAAAACAGTTTGAGTTTTCTTAATTCCTTAAAATTATAAGGGACCGTGGTAGTCCTGTTAGTAAACTCACAGATTAGGGTTGCGAGTTCGAAACTCGATCCAACTAAAGGCCACCGTATAGGTGGGGGCTGATGCACGTTAAATCAGTCGTGGCCTCAAATGTCTTCTCGGTGGCGTGGCGTTTGCAGAGTGGGCTACCAGCTCAGGTGTTGACTTCGTCATCTCACCGTGGTTCGAAATTACGACGTGTTGTTCTTGGAGTTTTCCCTTCGTGATTGAAACCGGACTGTCGGCAATAGCCCGTTGTGCTGCTCCAGTACGACATAAATTCAATCATCAACCAACCTTTAAATTATAGTTCGTAAATTTAAAAGCACTCATTACATCTTAAATTTAAAAGAAGTCATGTATTGCTTGCAATGATTTTTTCTTTTAAATTGATTGTTTGAGGTGTGTGATCACCTTCAATGCGATATATTGATACTGATATATAGAAATAAAAAGCATATCGTCGGTTTACAAGTGAAAGATGCTGAGTCAAAATTTTCGAGACATGAGTTTTTACCTTTTCAAGACCAGAATATTTTTATTTTTAGAGTGAAGTGCACTGAATAATTTTTTCTTTGCATAAAGTTTCGATTTCTTCTTGAAAAGCACAGTTAGTGAGTTTAGCATACGGAGTAGAATTTTTCCCTTCGTGAAATAACTGGTTTTTTTTGCTCCGTTTGTTTTACTTGCAAGCCTACAGTATGTAATCACCTGAGATGTAGAACATTTTACACCAATTTTTATTCTTTAAAAGCGTTTATAAAACATGCAAGAGTTTAAATCCTCTTCCAAAAAGTTACTTACGACAAATATTTAAATTTAAACGAATCAATAAGAATTGCTTTTTTGTATATAGTTGTCTGGTTTCTAAAATATTGAATATTGTTGTAACTTTTTAAAAATATGTGATAGCTACTGAAAGATCTATATGATACAGGTATATGTGTTTAGCAGTCTCTACATTTAAACGTTAAATAAAATATTACAAGTAAGCTCCGTAAAATCCTCATTTTACTTCCATAATCGGGTTAATTTTTCATCATACCAGATCTCTCGTATACCCAGAAACTTTTAATTTCTTTATTTTCGTCGGTTAGTTAACTAAAAGCAAATGAAAACATTAAAATATATTTCAAGTGAAGAACGAAGCTCTAAGAAAGTGTATTTGTTCATTGTTGACAGAAACAATGTTTCATTTTTTTCACTTAAAACACATATAGTGACACTTCCTTTTTTTACTTTACACGTTCCTTACATAAACGACTCTTGAATTTTTTTGTTATGTTTAAAGATTTTATAGTATAGTGTTTTTGATTGTTTCAAATGGTATTATCGACAGGATAGGATGTAGAATTTAGTATTTCAAAAGTAAAATCTCCTATTATAACAAGCATTTATATGAAATACACTCACTGCCAAAAGTTAAGCACGAAGCGGTAAAATGCGAAAAAATCGACAAGTACAGCTTTTATTGACACGAAATGCGGCAGGAAAGTAGCAAATATGTATATGCATGAAACAAAAAAAAGAATTACATACAAAGATGAAAACAATATTGAATTTTCATAAATTATAAGATGAAGTCATATTGGAGTCATTAACAAAATGATGTTTAAATCCAAAACAAACAAACAAAACCGACATTAAAAGGGTTTGTGACCACTCCTCATCCTCATACAAAGTTTAAAGCATGTGACCATGCTTTCCATGAGGTGATCAACCACCCCAGAGTCAAGTAATCACCATTCCTCCTGTATAGCAGTTTACAACTCTGTGAGAGTGACTGGAGGTGGGAAACGCGCAGACACAGTACGGCCGAGGGCATCCCAAAGATTTTCAATGGGATTAATGTTGGGCGAGTACGCCGGCCAATCCATACGCGCAATCCCCTCACTCTCCAGGTAGTCGTCGACGATGTTGGCTCGATGGGGACGCGCATTATCATCCATTAAAACGAAAGCAGGACCAACTGCTGCAGCGTACAATCTCACAGTGGGTTCTAGGACTTCATCCCGATACCGGACAGCCATCACAGAACCCTGTCTATAGATATGCATGTCGGTGCGATATCCCAACGAAATCCCTGCCTTCAACATGATACTTCCACATCGGAATGCTTAATGCTCGATGATGTTCTGGGGCCGATTGTGTGTGTCTTGTTCTCTCCAGACCCTTACACGCTTGTCATCTGGCTCCAAGGCAAATCTCGCCTCATCCGTGAACATAACGTTGGCCCAATCAGACACAGTTCAATTCACATGTTGCCGACACCACTCTAATCGTGCCCCTCTGGATTGGACGGATAGAGGAACACAAACTCGTGGTACCCGGGCGTACAGTCCATTCATATGTAGCCTTCGGCGAACAGTAGTGGCAGATATCGTCATACCAATGGACGCTGCAACCATATATGTCACACGTGTGGAGGTCGCTCTTCGATTCCGCTTGGCTGAAACAGCAATATATCGATCTTCCGCGGGGATCGTAACCCTTGGGCGACCGGCCACAGATCTTCGGACAACTGTTTGGCTGGTTTGGAATTGTTTCCATAATCGTGAAAGGACATAACGCTGAACGCCGAAGAAAAGAGCAACATCTGTGATTGACAGTCCTGCTTCAAGGCGTCCCACAGAACGCCAGCGCTCACTATCTGCCATTCGTCTTCTGAAAGCCATAGAAACACGTCTGTCTTGAAAACTAATCGTACGAAAGTTCTAAACACTTTTTATCAGCACTTACATGAAACTCCTCTGACCCTTCACAATGCTGGCTTCTTACACGACTGTCTTTTTGCATATTTCTCGACACGAGACCGTGATTTGCTGTTACAGAATATATTTGCATACTTCCATCTACCTCTGCAGTGAAATGCAGCCTCTCAAATTCAGATTGGCTTCCGGAAATTAACATTTTCCTCTCAGTGCTTAACTTTTGGCAGTGAGTGTAAAATAACAGAACATTTATCGAATATGTTTTCAGACTTACGCAACTGAAGAACGTTCCACTTTTAGAAATTGATGACCGTCTGTTTAAGAGAAGATTACGAAAGTTTCATTTACTAAAAGCCATGAATATAATCACAAAATACTCTCGGATTAATTTTATATTCTCTCCCCTCTCGCTCTCTTTCTCTCCAAGTCGTAATTAAATTCTCCTAAAGTAATATATTTGTTTGGCAAAAGTATTCTCATTTTTCATAGCGCCTTTGCTTGTCTTTGTAGTCTCTAAAATGTCCAAATGCCGCATCAAACCAACACAGATATTCATCAAAAGATTCAACGTCAATCTCCTTTGTTTCGTTCCAAGTTCCAATTTCTTTTAATTTGCATTGTGCGGCACGCAAAGTTAGTCAAAAAGTTTCAAAATATCGATTTTCTTGCACATTTGAAATATCTAGACATTTATCTCTCTGTTTCATAAATATTTTATTATCTCAAACACAGCACTGTTTTTTTCCTTTACTTCTCGCCTTTCATATATTGTCCCTGTGGAACTTTAAATCCTGAATTTTTCAAAATTCTTCCTCGGAAGATTTGTTTTTCACGTACGAAGTACAATGGCTTTTTTTATTTATTGTTCTTGGTAAACCATTTTTCCCCACTATCTTTTGTGCCATTTATTATCAAAGGTACACATTTGATATTTATCTATTCTTCAAGTATTAGGGATTTAGTTAGTTTATAAAAGTATAATATTAAATTTATTTATTCAACTTCGTTCTTAGACGCTGTATATAAATAATATAAGCCATACTTTAAGATGTGATACAAGGATTTTAGACGTATCAACAGTTCTAATATAAAATTGTTCGAACATAGGATTAGCATATAGTAGAAATAGCATTTTAAAATTTTGCTGAAAAATTTTAACTTTAAATTTCAACTCATATAACAATATTTTAGTATTTGCATAATAAATAAAAAATATGTCTGCAAATATTTTAGGCAATAAATGGTATATATTTTAATCAGAAAAAATTTAAAATATTCCAAAATTTTGAACCATCTCTCTTTTAAATATTCTAATAATGAGAATAAAATATTTTTTAAATGCAATTGTCATCACAACTAAAAATTCTCATTTTTAAATACTCTTCGTCAAATTGCAAAATGAAAAATTGAAAATCATTAAATTGTAAAATTTTAAATCTTAAAAATATGTAGTTTTCCTTCTCTAATGCATTGCGCTAAACGGAAGCTAAAATTACTGAAACTACGAATGAAACGAAATGTTCTAATATTTTGATTGGATCTGTATTTCTACTTTTTTTTCTGAAAATGTAGTTATAAGGCTTAAATTAGGTATGGTTCCGTACAACAAAGTTCATATACATTAATCAAAATGTGTAAGAGATTATTATAAAATGCTATCAATGCTGAGTTAAAAGTTATTTTATACAGAAAAATATATGCAGCATATGGATATTCGAACTTTAGCTACGTGTAGGACGAAATTGCAAAATCAAAATAAAAAAGAATTTCTTATGCATCTACAATTTATAGCCAGACACTCTTAACTGTTTATAAACTGACACTAATTTCTGTTCAGATGAAATTTCTGGCACTATTGTGTCTCACACTGATAACATTTAATACGACTAACTTGTTATAAATTGAATCCTGAAATATGATTAAAACACACAGAACAAATACAACTGAATTAATAATAAAATACTATAGCTAAGGAAAGGGGTAATAATGCTTCTTCTTTAGCTAAAATTCTCACCAACCTCCACAGCTGGTTTTAAAATCCTGCATCATCTATTTCAGTAGCACCGATGATTTTCTACGCCGCCTTCTGGATTAAAACTTCTTACTAACTTAAATTTTCTAGATGTCTATGAGATGTTTTTCGGTTAAGCTAAAAGTAGATGACGGTAGTGTTTCCTATACGAATTACGTACGTAGCTTCATCTGGCCTGTTTTTCGAATAAATTTCACATCGTCCACAGTAAAAATTCCAAAGAGGAAGGTAGGTAGTTAATTAACACAACACTGGAGCAACACAACGGGATATTGGTGACTTTCGGGATCAATTCCGAGAACAACACTTCGCAATTTTGAACCAAGGTCAGATGATGAAAAATTCCAAAGAATGAATTCCGAATTGATATATGATAGTTGATTGATCATTCAAATTGAATTAAACACCAAAAGTCGCCAAAATGGCGATAAACTGCATTTTAATGTAACCCTTGATATGCATCATGCTAGACCATTTGGATAGCGGTAGTAGAATATTTTTCTTTCCATCTGGTTTGCATGTTTACAGTGAAAATCCCAATCAGATTGATGATTAATTTTACTTTTTCATTTTCTTGTCAGGATATTAATCGTACTTACAGAACACCCACCCTGAGGTAGTGTTTCCTATACGAATTACAAACATGACGTAACGTGGCCTGTTTTTTAATACAATTTTATGGCAGAAATTCCAATGAATGAATTCCTAATTAAAATATGATAGTTGATTGGTCATTCAAATTAGTTTAAACGACAAATGTAGCAAAAGGGATATAAATTACATTTTAATGTAACCCCGATATGCATAATGCGAAAGCATTTGGGTAGCGGAAGTCAAATCTTCGATTTTCATCTGGTTTGTTCACACTGAAAATTCTTCTTATACCGATTAATAATTTCTCCATTTCATTTTCTTGACAGAATGGATATTTGCCATACGAACATTATGGAAACACCCAGACCTAACCACAATATATCTATACCTCACCAGCATTTGCTCATCTATTTTTTCATTCATTTCATTCCAACCCCCAATTTCACACAATCCCATAAGCATTTCCATCCATTAGTTTTACTACTTCCCCAGCAGAGGCGAGGTTGGCAATGTATATGCCACAGCCAGGACTTCTCCCCTGGAACAATGAGTGGCAATTGACAGCAGGCTGATGGGAGTCGGCGTAGGATGGCAGGGACAGAATCATCTGTCATGGAATAGTAATCTATAACTCGCACAGGCCTCATATCGCAGGCACGTTATAACCGGTATCTGACTCCGGTGCCGGGCTCTCGTCTGTCAGCCATAATGTATACTCTGGCTGCAATATTAACTAACTTATAAGTGATTTTGAAGTGAGCGTGAGATCGGAATAGTGCCTTGATTTGACTTGGATTGTAACTCGGGTAATTTCATCTGATGATAATTTTGTGATGGAATGGAGTTTTGTTTACGAAATGGAAGTACTGAAATGAGCTAAAAAATTGAGGTATTGCAAGTGATAATATGTTCTCTTAAGTGCTATCTAGTAAATCCCTTCTGTTTATTTATGTAAACAGGTTATTCTATTACCACCATTTTGAATAAAGGAGAGAAAGTATCACGAATAAATTATCACACATTTAGAAACACAAAACTGTTTTTAAATGCAATAAGAACATTAACTTATGTGATATACAATGTTGAAATATATAGTTTTAGTTTAAGAGAATTTCTCTATGCTTAGAGTCTAACGGATTTATAAAATTGAAATATTTAATTGTAAAGGTTTTGAAAATGTACTATTAACGTAATGTTATAAATTATTATTAATAATTATTGTAAATGTACTATTTAGCACGTTGCACGTACTATTTGGAAAATCTTTCTTTCAGTTTTACATTTTTATTTTAGTATTGAGTTTTGCTTAAATAAACCTACCTTATTTAAAACCTACTAATATAAAAGCATTTTCTATTAAAGTAGAATAGCTAATTTTTCGAAATAATGCAATGAATAAATGAGTTGCAATGTATTTCTGATATGGTGATTAATAATTCATTTAGAATTAATTGAATTGTTTGAAAATGGGTCAATAACCTTGCTAATGGGATTTGAAAGCAATGCATATGTTTTAATTGACGGTAATTTGACAATGCTGGAGTCTTGAGGATTTACAAAATGAAAATGTTAAAAATTAAGGTTATGAAAACGACAATACGATAGATACGCTTGTGTACTATTTAGATTCATCCTTTGCTTCAGTGTTATATTTTACTTTGCTTAAGTAAGCCTACATAATGTTCTTATGCATATTTTTCATTTCAGAATTCTATTGGGTTTCTCCGATGGTCGATAGGCCCGGGGACGTTCATAGGATTAAAAAATATTTTCCCGGACGCGTTTCAAAACCTACAATTAATTCTATTAGCATTTCCTATCAAATTTGAACAGTTTATATAATTTCAAACAATCCCATTAATAAACGATTCACGTGGTTTTCTATATTGTGAGAGGCTCTCTTGATGGGATTGTTTAATCGAAAGGAAAGTTGATATCGTCATAGGAAATGGATGAAACTCGTTGTCTTGAAAGAATTATAGATTAGTAAGTAAGGTATACGGTTTCTTCTGATGCCTTTTAAAGTTCTACGTGCAATCTTTGTTTTATGGTATTAAAAAGCGAAATCTCATCTCGTGGAAGGATGCATTCAGTCGGAATTGAAATGTGATGAAATATCAAAATATTCTTTATCATTCGTTTCTTGTTTTTAATTTGAAAATAATAGAGTTGAATTCTACATCCAAGATTTATCCTTAGCAAAAATAAGTGCATTTAAATATGGTTCTTCGTAACCATTCACTCTACATATTTTTACGTTCATCTCAAGCACATTGCGATGAAATAGGTAACTAGTCGACTTAAAGTCACACTGGAGCAGTGGTTTCTAACCTTTTGTGATCGGCACCCCATTGAATCTAAAAATGAGTTCTCGCATCCCCTTAAAAATGTGTTTCTATTTCTTTATTTAGGAAATTACTTCTATTGCAAGATAATTTATTTATTGAAAAATTAACACATACATTTATAAGGGGCAGTCAAATGAAAACGAGACAGATGGAAAAAAAGTAAGTAAAATGTTTGTTATTTCAAAAGTAATCGCCATAACTGTTAATACATTTATCCCACTGTGAGACAAGACGGTCAATGCCTTCATGGAAAAATGTTTGCGGTAGCCTACGGAACCATGATTGCACCCAGGCTTCCGAAGCAAATCGACGGCCACGAATGTCTTTCTTCAGGGCTCCAAAAATATGGAAATCACATGGGGAGAGATCTGGACTGTATGGAGGATGTGTAAGGGCTTCCCAGCGAAACTTCTGCAGCGTAGTCTTAACCTTGGCAACATGTGGGCGGGCATTATCCTGCAACAGAATGATGCCGTCCGTCAACATTCCTGGGCGCTTGGACTTGATGGCGCGCTTCAATTTTTGCAAATTTTCCACGAATTCCACTTCCTGACATTCCTTCTGCAGTCAAAAAACGCACTACAGTACGCTGTTCCTCTTTCCCGGCCTCCATAGTGATGTCGGACGCACACACGACTCGCTGACCTCACTTCGAGCACATCTAACAGACAATGAACGTTCGCGCTGTTCCTTCCTGATTCCCAATAGAGGGCGCTTCTGTACACAAACCTACCTGCGTTACCAACTTCCGCACCATTCTCGTTATATAGTCTGTCTCGTTTTCATTTGACTGCCCCTTATACATATGCATACAAAACAATATCTCACTTTTTAATGGCTACGTTGTTGTTGTTTATTCATAATAATACTTCTGAAGCGAGACTTCTTTTCTTTAAAGAGCCACGCATAAGTTCACTTGCATTAAGCATCACTTGCATTTAAGCGATTTCTGGCTTTTGTTTTTATGTGCAAAAGTGATGAAAATCCCATTTCATACAGGTAGGTGGTGGCAAATGGTAAAAGTGTCTGCAATGCTGCTTTTTCCAGCTGTGTATAAGGTTCTAACTGTGTACACCAGAATTGTTCTAAGTCCAGTCTTTCAAATTCCATTTGAATATGTGCATTGGCTCATATATCAATAAGATCGTCTTTTATTTAATCGCTGTCGTTCATCGAAACTTCTCTCGCAATCCCAGGTGTGCCACACCCCATGTTAAGAATTACGGATATAAAGTGATAGGTCTTTAACCGTCGTTGATTTCAAAAACAACGTTTTTTAGCATAGGTCCCTTCAAAGGTTTATAATATTACCGTAAAATAATGAGTCATATTTCTAAATTGACTACAAGTAACACATTTGAAATCAAACCCCAATAGCAGAACAGAATTGTTTAAATTTGAATTCAGAATATCACCTGGATTATGCTGAAAAAGAATGTATGTGTGTTTTCAATTACGAAAATTTCGCAGTGATGAGTCTAAGGGTTTACGAAACGGGATGCATTGAAAACTTAAGATATTATAGTCAACTAAACGCCGCTCTTAAACAATATGTGTAAATTCTTTTCTCCCAATGTTATTGTTAAATTTACTACTCATTTTTCTAAAGTAAGCCTACAGTGTTCTCAAGGAATCCATTACTAAATAATGTTTTAATCAGAATTGTCCAATTAAGAATAGTAACAATTTGAAATATTGCTATAAATTCTGCGAATTCTGATTTAATTCTGTCACGCATTATGACTGATAATAAACTATCATATAAGGACTTTTAATAGAATTCAATGGAAGATAAAAAAAAGTAGTTCTGAAGTTAAAATTTGTTTACAACATGTGTGTTCGTAAAGTTAGAACATAAATCAAATTCTACTCGAATGTACGCAGAATTTTGAAATAGGAATTAATTTCGAATAATTAAATCATTGAAATTGGGGACTTACCTTTATTTTGAGTTTTTCCCGAAAGTTTAGATGAATAACCTGAAATCTGATCTGTGGTCACTGAAAATTGAAGAGTATTTAGGTAATATTAATATCTTGTAGTGTACTACAAGATATAGGTCCATATGTATGAAAGTTAAGAATGTTGGCAAAAGTTTCACAAAAAAAAACCAACACTCCTGTTACAAATTGAAATGCTACTCTTTTCAGCGTTCCAGCAAGAATGACTCCGTAGTGTCACCATTCTTCTTGAACCCCCAAGGGAGTAAGGAAAAGTTTCCGTTCGTAGTCGGAAAGTTTTATTCTGCTTGTGTGGTTCTTGTAGAACGATTGTTTGAAGTTCTTTCCAAATGGCTCAATCTACCATTACTCAACAACGTGTTAACCATTTGATACTTTTTAATTAATTAATTGACAGTTGAATTGAGTAGGTAGTTGGATTTAATCGATCAATTGCGGAGTTGTGTGTGTGAATTGGAACACTTATAAAAATAAATTTTTCCGCATAACTTGCGATGATGCTTACGAATGTTACTTACTATCAACTATGAATTTGAAATAACAACAGTTATTACCCGTCATCATGGCCACAAGTTGATATGTTGCCATATTTCGATAACTTAGTTTGAATTAGATAGGTAGTTGAATTAACTCGCATTGGAGCAAATAACGGGATATTGGTGACGGCCGGGAAGATCGATCCCGAAGAGAAAGATCCGAGGACAAATATTTTTTGAACAAAGAAATGATAATGGTAATGGTAGTTAATTAACTTCGCTCAGGAGTAATACAACGGGCTATTGGCGATGGTCCGGAATCAATCCCGGAAGGATAAACTGACAACATCTTGTAATTTTGAACCATGGTCAGATGAAAAGGTCAATCCCAGAGCTGGCACCCCCACTCTCCAAATTTCCACACCATACCAATGTGAGTACATTTTAGGCCACGACAGATTTAACGTGCACCATCCTCCTATACACAATTGTTTTGGGCTGCATCTAGTTTCGAACTCGCAACCCCCTGATTGCTAAACCATTACTCTTCCAACAGGGTTACCGCGGCCCCATTTGAATTAATTAAATAAGATAATATTCTCCATCTCACATGGATTACAGACAGTCTCATTTAAATTCATCTGACCGTGGTTCAAAATTACGTGGTGTTGTCCTCGGATCTTTCCCTTTGGGATTGATCCCGGACCGTCACCAATAGCCCGTTGTGTTGCTCTAGTGTGACGTTAATTGAAATACACCCCACACATTTAAATTCACTGAAAAATCTTTTCTCAAGACTTTTAAAGAATGGAATATAAATTTGTCTGGTATAACTTATAGTATATATACTTTATTTAGACTCATTTCTAAAATACAAAATAATCTCCGGCTAAGTCGTTTCATCAAAGTTTATCGAAACCCAGCCCACAGACACACAAAAGAGAAAACAATTCAGAAAATTGTTCAACAACTCCAGCGAAACTCCATGAAGAAGAGTTCTGTACCATTGCCAACAACTATCATTTTTTCTCTGCACTGAAGAAGACGGAAGCAAGTCCGGAGACAAAGAAAAGATTAAACACCGTCATTTCTTTTCTCAATGGCTTCTTTAATGTGGCTCTCAACACTGGTAAATCTCGGCAAATACGTTAAAATAAATCGCTGGGGAACAAAATGGCTGCGCCGAACCTAAGGGGAGGAGGGACCGCTAAAAAATGAGCGGTCATGTTCATTCTAAATAGTTATGCCATTCATAGCTTTACTGAGTTTCTGGGGCCTGTTTATTATTCCATTGTTGTAGCTCTTAAGATTCTTTTGTTTTCGTAAAGCATCAACCGAACTGATATATCTTTTTAGAGCCAAATCGATACAGGAAACGTTTAAACTAGATTAAAATGATGTATTGGTGGTGCGGTTTTAAAAACCATCAAAAAGACAGAAGAGGAAATGAATTTCCAGAACTATTCTAAATGTATTTTTAATGAACGCAAGATATTTATCTTTTATACTATCCACTCATCCCGTCTCATTCATTTATTTATTGGTGATATAAAAGTGCATTAAAGAGATTAAACATTTCGTACAAATAGAGCGGATGGAAATTAGAGCGGGGTTTGATTTGAGCACTGGATTTTGAATTTTTAAGTGGTGTTTCCATTAGAAGACATGCAAGGTAATGATTGAATAAGATGATTAGATAACTCCATTACGGATCTTAACAGTTGTGGGGTAATGAAACCATAAATTGCTCATTAGTAAACGTGGTTTTTTGTACCTCCAGATGCAGATTCAATGTTTGATTTTGTGTAGTTTAACTCTAATTCTAACTTTAATTGAATTATAATTGCGATATGTTATTCCGAGAGGCGTTGAGTTGTTTTAGTGGAATGTGAAATCCTTTTAACAAAAACAGTCTATTGAATTAGATTTTGTAAGAGTAATTGGATGACCGTTCGCAGGTTATAGCGACAATCAGTTTTTACAGTTAATTACATAAACCAGGTTCGGCTATGCCAGACAGAAAAATGTAAGAGAAGCACATCTTTAAGTGCAGCTATGTATCAAAGTCAAAATCGAAACAGGACTACTCATAATACAAATAATAATTAATTCAGTATCATGAACGTTATTACAACAATACGAATAAATTCAGTGCCATCAGCAAAAACATCTACTGTCTAGTTTGACTAATGAAAACTAACAATTTCAAGTTCCGCAATATTTAATTAATGATTTCTATATAAAAAAATTTGAATTACCGTTAGTAAATTTATTATTTACTTGCTTCAATTCGTAAATAAGTAACTTTTCTAACGCATGCATTTTGAAAAATATTTTCATTTTTCATGACATATGTGGCATGATTGTTATGATCCCCATAGGCCGCAATTTCATTAGCATTTAATTTATACATTTACCTGGTATGACTTTGTTTGTCATTAAATTTTTTTAATCAGTTCCATGTGTTTTGATTGGCTTTTTTCTTACATAATGGTAGAAATAAATTTCTATTAAATAACAATAACGTTATTCTTTATGACCAAAATAAATTTGATTCACAATGCACATTTTTGTCTTTCTCTACGCATGTAACCTTAAATTGCTCATTTATTGAACATACTTCAAAATGCAATCATGTAATCATGTAATATTCATTCAAAAATCACAAAAACAAACAGGATTGAAGAAAATTAGTTTTGTATTGTCTTTTCACTCTTTCAGTAATTACCTTTTCCCTAAATAACTTTTGAGAAATCTTTTCCAGTTAGTGGATTTTGATTGATTTATAAAGATCAAAAACCTTTAATTGCACTTATGAAGTTCATTTAGAGAGTTAGTCTGTTTATATTTCTAGATCTAAGACTTATTATTATAAGATATAAACTTGAAATAAATTCACGTGGGGCCTACTTCAAACGTAATCCACGTTATGAGAAAATTACACTGGTCAAAATTACACAGGTCAACAATTTAAAACTTTCTTTTCGTAACATATGGTTTTTCTAACAAATTTTGGAGTACTGAATTCAAATATGACGGTAAAACATTTCAATCACTTACAGGTTTTTGTGTATCAATAATTGCTCTATGTATCAAAATATATACAAACAATGCAAGTGGAAGTAAATTCATATTTTATTAAATTACAAGTTAAGGCTGAGTTTCAAATTGTTATTTATTACGCTTATTTTTCTTGTTAGTTATAAAATTACCGTGCTAAAAATTACGAATAGCGTATTCTCACATAACTGCAGACAGAAAAAATAGAATAAACATTCAAAATTACAAAATTAAATTTATTCTCTTATATACTTATACAAGTAGTTAATTTTTTTTTGTTTTATGCGTCGAGTGGTCCTCAACCTTTCATTTATATATCCCATCTGCTTTGATATATCTTTTCTATAGTTCAGATATCTTGGTAGAATCTTTCTCCTTGTTAATTGCTGACTGCTCCTAGGTTGTCATGAAAGAAATCCAGAGGAGAATCTAGTCAATGTATTTTAAGGACATTTGGCACCCAATGCTTTTATAGTTATTGAGATGTCCTTTAATGACTATTGGTTGTTTTCCTTCATCGTGATTCCCCAGAAATTCCTTGACCACATATTCGAATGATTGCCATTCAGCGAACTCCTTGCTTTTTAGCGTTTCTGTGAAAATAGAATCATTCAGAGGTTTCCTTATCTACGGACCAACAAAAATTTCTCCTAGTTTTACATTTTCCTTTAAGTTTTCCTTTAAGTGCTGGAAACCTGGACCAAATTTGCCCATAGTCTTCTCAAAGTTTTTCATCAAACTCTGATATGGTGAAAGCAACACATCAAAGGGATTAATTAGAGGTTTATGAAGAACGCTTTTCTCCCTAAGAATGAAAAATTTCTTTTTGGCAAGTCTTTTCTTTCATAGTATTCTGCTGTGATCCTACCATCCCAAATACAAACAAATAACACAATTTAGTGGAGCCACTTTGAAGCCCAAGCAAGAGTGATATCACTTCCAGATTACCAAATATTGACCATTTAAAGTGATCATATTTTATTGCAGAGACATTTTCCTATCATTTCATAAGTCTCCTTCATTTTTACATCATATATTATTGGAACGGAAGGCTTTTGGTTTCCGTTGGCTGTACAAAAGGACAGCTTTTTTGAACTATCCTTGGATAAGTTCATAAATAAATGCCAATCCTAGAACCAATAGAACCAATGAACGCGAGATACTCCTAAATCTGTCATCAGCCATAGAATATCTGAACATACCGTTCCTATACAAATCATCATGCAACTCGTAGAAGGAATATAAAAGTAAATTTATGTTTTCTGACCACAGAAATACATGTTCTTTTAATTAGGAGGTTCCACTCTTGAAGTCTGGAACCCAGCAATTCAACTTTTTTAGAAAGGCGTAAGTCTCGATTGAGATCAATCATTCAGTTAATTCTCAATCAAGTGGGACTCATCTGTTTAGAAATATATATGTAGAATCAGGATCTTCATGTGAGTCCATATCTTCCTTACAAATACACAGCACATGTTTCTATTTTAATATAAAAAATACAATGGTGGTTTGGTTTCATAAAAATAAAAAGATCTAGTGTCGTTGTACATGCTTAAAAGTGCTAAATTTGAAAGATAGTAAGTATTGAAAGACCAATGACAAAAAACTTTAAATGATGGTGGCCGTTTTTAAGTCAGATATGAAATAAGCACTCACAAATCAGTTAAAACTGTCAAATTTGTTCCTATTATAAAATTCTTGTAACCTAATATTATTTAGTCAAGTTCTGCAAAAAAAATCAGTATTATACTCTGTATTGCAAAAAACTTAGCTTATTGCTACAAAATCGATAGGAATTATTTTTTATTAATTAATTCAGTCACACTAAAATAATCAATATTTATGGGGAAATGCTAAATAACCACAATTTAAATTATTTTTTTAAATAACATAATCAAAGCAGAAAAATTTATAAAAAATTATGATTATTTTTCTGGATTAATACTTAACTGTTTTAGAGCTTTCAACGGACTTAAACAAATGAAAATGGTAAAGCGCATTTCTATAAATATTAAAAAGACAAACCTGTTCAAGTTTGGTTAAATTACTTTTTAACACAATTTATTTAAAAATAAAAATAATAGTTGTGCTGAGTAAATCCTGTTATCTCTAAGCACAAAATTGTTTGTTCCATGGTTTCGAGGTTTCTCTTTCAAATTTTATACAAAAGAAAACAGTAACGCGAAAATAATTTGCCTTGGATCGATATATCAAGAAAACTTGATAAAAAAAGACTCACAAAAATTATCGAAACTTGGAGAGGGAAAAACACAAGATTTCGCTTCCTAGAAGTATAATTTAAAACTTCTGTTTTATCATTTTTCTTTTGTTAGAATATTCCAATAAAAGAATTTAGAATATTGATATATTTAGAGTACTAATTAATATATTCTAAATATATCAATTAATATTCTTAATTCTGTGTATGGTCTTGAAAAATATTTAAAAATTGCATCATTTTATGAAATAATACCTTATTGATATGACAAAAATTCTAGTTTGAGCAAAAAGTATAAAGTAATACATCTTCCTTTTTAATTGAACAATTTTAGAATATTTCTGATGGGGCACACGAACTTATCCGTTCTGCAACCAACATTCTTCCTTGATGACTGCTAACCCGTTTCGACCTTATTGGCTTTAAAATGCTTCTTGTGATTCTTTCAACCAATAGATATTGCTATTTCATCATTAAGGTGTGTTGCAATATAAAGACAATACTACACCACTGAGACATCTCGTAATGCTCAAAGGAAATTTATAAACCCTATGAGGGTTATGCATTCATTATTCTATCATGAAATCTGCAGTTTCCTGGCATTACACTTCTAACCAGCCTTAGACTTAATATCCAAAAGAATCCTATCCAATATTATTCCAACCAATTGATGGTGTGTTTAGCCATTACATAACGTAGCAAGGAAAACGCTACTAGGAAATCTCGTAACGCTCAGAGGGATAAAAATTAACTTAATAATTAATGTAATAATTTAAAGAGCAATTCCTGAAACAAGAATGGTAAAAGCCACCAAGACAGTTAAGTTACCAATCATACCTGTAAAACAACAAATGTATAAACAAAAGTCACAAAGAAAGCCTTAAATTCTCCAAACGCATAGTTTCAACTAAATTTGTAACTATTTGTAATGAAGTTAATCACCATAACTTTTTACAAGTTTCTGTATCTATTTATCTCCATCGCAGCATGTTTCATGTAATACAGTTTTCAAATAAGCTCGCTATCAGATAATATGTAAGTCGTCTAACTTTTTTCAAGACCAGTGTGTGTTCACAGAAACACAGACATATCTTCAAAACCAATAGGATAATTATATTCTATTGAATTCTTACTAATAGTTATTGTAGATAGAAAAACTCCCTAACTGGCTTTAATTCAGGACATTATATATGTATTAGTATACGATGTCAGTCCGGAAAGTATCCAGCCATGTAATATCAAACAAGATACATTGCATCTCGAGCCTTTTTCGACTAGTCTCCTTCAAAGTAGGCACCTTGGGACCTCACATGCTTTTCCCAACGTCTCTTCTACTTTTCAAAACACTCTGCAAAGTTCATTGTTGGAATTGGCATAAGCTTCCCCTGAATCGCATCCACGATTTGAAATCCATTTCCGTTTAAAGGTGATTGTAGCTTTGAGAAAAGCCAGTAATTGCAAGGATCTAAATGTGTGCTGTAGGAATACTGAGTGATTCGATGTTTTGCAAAAGAAAACCTGCTCGATAAATGGACGGGAGCATTGTCGTGGTGAATCTGCTAATCACCAATTGCCACAGTTGCGGCCGTTTCCTTCGTATTGCATCTCTTAGCTGACGAAGAATATCGAGATAGTATTCATTCTTAATTGTTTGGCCTGGAGGAGAGTACCCGTGATTGACACCTTCACAATAAATAAAAACAGTCAACATGGTCTTGTCGTTGCTGCGACTTTATACTTTATAGCGTCTTTTTCGAGTGGAAAGTACTAAGCGTCTTCCATCGGGAAAATTTTATCTGAACTGTTTTTATGGATGAATTTACCCCTTCAAGTGTTCCGACAAGATATCAGGTCCGATCAATTTTTCTAAGGACGAGATATCTCGTTGAGACAAAACTGCTCTATTACTCCAAGGGAAATGAATATCCAAGTATAAAAACAAATTGTCCCTGATCATAACTAGTGACAGTTTGAAACAGGTTTTTACACAATAGGCTGGACACTACAGGGAAGTTTTCAACGAAGGTAAACCACCAAGAGGATTCATGCTACATTTGAAGCAAATTAGCTGCTCTACTCACTCGGTCATTGGGAATGCGTCGGTCTAACAGGACATACGCTCTCTCAAGAAACTCAAGCACCCAACCAATTAGTCCAATGGGCGTGAGTTTTCATGCATGTGCATTGATGTCCCCTCTCCTTGGCTGCCAAGTTACATCAATGCCACACAAACAGTTCTTGTTACTTTAACAATGGCTGGATACTTTTCGGACAGACCTCTTAAGTATGATCTTAAGGTAAAGGTTTGATCTTTAGGTAAGTCTTCAGATTTTGACAACTACTGATAAAATTCCAGCAAAGTGCTTTTCATTGACTTAAATTTTGAGGTACGCTTTTGCTCCACTAAATTTCTAATCTGTATTTGAGATTATTTGTCCAGTGCTATTTTTTTTTAATTTTTGCTTTTAAAGCTGCAGAGTACAATATTTGTATTTTTCTATAAAATTAATCAGTGTTTAATTTTCATCGTTAGTCTCATCTTCAAAATGACTCAAAGGTAAAAGTTCTTTCTAATAAGCTGTAATCTAATTAGTTTTTATCTTAAAAATAAAATAATAATAAAGTCAAAGATTTAATGAACTCTTTGTGATTTGTGATTTATATCATTACCCACGCTCGAAATTAATTAATCCCAAACATTTTTCTACAAATTTTAGTGCTTTGAATAACCTATAAACCTGTAAACAGATTTCTAATGCTCAAAAAATTTCACCTCTTTAAATTAAAATATTTTTATTAAGACATGGATAAAGAAAAGCACATTTTAGCGCTTTATGTTACAAAATGCGAATTTATCTAGATTAATGTATTAATGTTTGGTAGTAAAATCCTTATTAAAGGATAAACATTAAGTAAAATTAAAAATTTATAAATATCTCAACTATTGTTATTAAACTGGGGTATTTTTACAAATTGTCGGTTTACAAGTGAAACACACTAAGTTAAAAAAGCTTAATTCTGAGAAACAAAAATGGAAAAATTGTTCTCACTATGCTTTACTCACTAAGCGTGTTTCTCAAAAAGAAATTTAACCTCCATGCAAAGAAAAATAACTTAGTGGACTTAACCAGTCAGTCTAAAGGTTAACACATTCTGGTTTATAAAAGCTAAAATATCATATCTTGAAAACTTTGACTTAGTATGTTTCACTTGTAAACCGACCGATATGCACTATTTCAAAATTATAATTTTTAATCGATATACATATTTCTTCTCAGAAAGGTTAAAATTAATCTGTCTCCAATACCAAAATATATAAACCAATTATACAAATTATATTAAATTCAATATCGTATAAAATGCTCAATTCATTATTTTAACATAATAGAAATGATTGAGATAACTATGATTGAGCCTGTAGGTTTAACTAGGATCTGAAAATATGTGAATTAATTGCTTTCAATAACTTGAATTATGTATAAAACACTTATTTTGGTATTTGAAAATTATCTCTCTTAACCATATAGACATATCTAATCACATAACTGAGATAAATCTGACAGTATTTAGTTAAACTGAAAAATGTTTGACTCAATTACTCTAAATTGTTTCAATCTTGTGTAAAAGCTCTAACTTGGTTTGACTTTAAGGAGCACAGAAATGGTCTTTGTTTAGAAACAAAACCAATCAGCAAACTAAAGATTCTACCTCTTTAGGAAAACGATACATTACAGTAGAATTAAGCTAGAATACTATGGTAGAACTAACTAGAAGTATGCCAGAACTACTCTAGACTTATGCTAGAACTCTAAACATACAGAAACGCAACAGCAAACTATGACATACAGAAAACAGTGTTTCTGTATGTCATAGTTGAACGAAACAGGTATGTCTAGTAATTAAGTCTTAAAAACAATTGAGAAACAATCTTGAAACAATTTAGAGATTTCCGAGTAGTGTAGTATTTTTTACCATGCAACACGTATAATGAAACCACAGTTGTACGAGGCTCAGGATCGATTCCTCCCTGGCTGTATTTCTCTGTTCTGCGTCAATAAAATTATCATTGTATGTATGTTCATTTACATGATATTGTTTGGTGCAGCTTGGCCAAATTTGGCCCTTGAACCATAAAATCTAAACCATACATAATGACTAAATAACTATATCTATTAGTTTCAAGATACTGATAAAATATTATATTGGTCAAGAAGCTCAAAACTGGTAATAAATCTTGCAGGGAAGAATGAGGATTGCAGAATGGATATATAAACGTGAACCGCTCAGAGAGTTAAAGTAGAGAAATCCCCAAACAAATAATTGAGTGTATCGAAGAGACGTGTGCGGTATTTCGTTCCAGGAAAAACAACTTGTTTATGGGGCATTGCAGCTGTGGCACTTGAGCATTGCTGTTTGTAAATAAAATAAATAGTTCAATGCAGATGCAGCATAAATCTAAAAGTGGCCACCCTTGTAAGATTATTCCTCGTAACGACCTCTGTCGCTCGGAATAGAATTCAAAGTTCACAGAAATAACACAAATTTTCCTCTATTCAACGACCGTAATTTATTCTTTAAGTCCTCTGCGTAACTATCAATTTGACCATCTGTGTTCTAAAACAATCCAAAAACGGAAGTAAATGTCCGTAACTATCAGATTCAAGAAATCCAAATTACAGACCACGAGGTATATTTTCTTTATTTGAGACTGTAGCAATTCACTTGGAACGCTAAAAACTGTGGATGCAAACATTGCTTATTGTCTATGCCACTAAATGTCCAACTTCAGCTGTATCGTAATAATCAAAGTGACAAGGAAAAAGGTATCGCTAGTTGCTCTGAGGACAGAAAACGATCTATATTTATGTTTCCTTGATTTCTACCCTACCGCTTTTCAAAATGTTGTATGGGAACGAAAATAGTAACAGAATATGGATTGATTGTACTCTAAGTTATGAGGATCACACATCACTACTCTGACAATATGTATTTACCTGAATCATTTTTATTTAGAAGGTCATGTTTAGAGTTACAAGACCTAAAATTTGAAGTTCTTGACAAACTCAATTATAGTTCCTGATATTTCAGAGGAAGTCCAGATAAATAAAACTCAATTGAGGGAGTTATTACAAAAACTTTCACATTAAATGATCAACTACACATTGTTGGTAACAAGTAATAACGGCTAACAAGTAATAACAGTATTACAAATAAAAATACACCTAAATAAAAAATTCTGACTGACCACATACAATTCTGCGAACTGCAGTTAACGATTAACACATTTTTGTGCAGAAAGCTATTAAAGCAACACATTATGATTTAATTGATTTCTCTGAGAAATCCGAACAATTTATAATTCCCAATTGAATTCGGGTAAAGCACACAAATTCCAAACTTTTCCGGACGTCTGTTAACCCAAATCACAGATGATGATTGTAACAGTAACATATCGTCGGCTTAGAGCAGAAACTCTTTAACTGACATTTTTTCGGAGACACTGAATACTCATTTTCATGATAATGAAAAATACATCGTCATTATGTAACTTGTTTAAAAGATACATAACACTATAAAATGATTATTAGATTGATTTGTTTACCAAAAAACTAATAGTTATTCATTAAACATCTGTACAGAAAAAATTTGCATTGCTAGTTAATGTTTCTGCTCTAAACCGACGATATGAAAAAAATTATAAAGGCTATAAATAGAAAATATACAATATATAAGTTTTCCTTTCCTGTTTAAAAAATATTGCGTCTCCAAATCATTATTGAAAGACCATCCTTATTAGCAATCACTTTTTCACTGAACCTAAGGTCGTCTGTACTGAATATATCATACTGCAAATTTCAACTTCATTCATTTATATAATAAGCTAATTTTGGATGTGTTCTCACACTGTGATGATATTTTTAGCATGGCTCAGTTAACTAATTACTCAAATAACTAACACTAGTTCATAATAACACAGCAAGACCATTCATATTTCTTAAGTCAATTACTGAGAGGATCTCATAATTGGCAAATGAATCCTTACAATAAAATACTTTATCGTAATTTATTGCCAGGAAATGTTCTGTTATTTCTTGAACAATCGCTCTAAATCTATTGAATATCGATTTTCAGGACACAATATTACTAAGCCGCATTTTTACTCCTGAGGAAAATGTCATTTGAAAGTTTGATCAAATGTACAAATCTTTCTGAATGATATGAAAACTGTTTACCACTGTCACATCGGCCTCCGTGTGTCTACTAGAAAATAAGAGGGTCAGAAACCGAATACTTGACTATGGGATGAGCGGACAAGCTGGCATTGATCTGACTATTTATTATGAAGCTGGGCTTCAATAGGGTAGAGCCAGCAAGAGAGGGTAATTGTAATTTCTAGTGCTAAAGGGGAGCGTATGGACCAGTGATGAGCATACTCATCAAGGATTATAAAAAAATGGAAGCAACTACCTCCTGAGACCCCGCAGCATCAAACCTGGCATCCCCAAGCAATTACCGAGACATCCTAGTCCAAAAGTCATAAACTACAAGTCGGTGAGTACCACTTTCCTAACAATTTTGCCATTATTTACATTTGACCCCTCAAAACAAATTAACAATCTAATACACTAAAATCTCTTTTTGGAGTAACTCTGTTCTAAACGGGTAAATGATGTTTATTACCCTAAATTGTACACCTGTACGACAACCACTTTTGTATTGCCCTTTAACTTGTCCTCATGGAAGAACTGGCATTACTTCAAAAATAAAATTGTCACTGTTTGACACCATCTTTCCCTTCGCAACTTCGAAAATGCTTCTGGAAAGAAGAAAAGCAAAGTTAAGGACATTTTCTTTTTGGTTTTAAGGTGTTTTCTAAAATTAGATTGGTAATTCATGTAGGATCAAGCCTTACTTCTAAAATAATTAAGAATAAAATTTAATTAAGAACAGTGTACAAAGGAGTAATCCTTTTAACAACATGGACAAGAATTTCGACAGCAAGTACAGTGATGACGTCATCAACAAGAGAGCGACTCCCTTAGCCAATGGCGGACTGGAGAAAGATCAATAGATCTCTCGTTGTTTACAAAACATTTCTACTCAACAACATGCATTGAACTTGTTTAAAATTTAGATAATTTAAAAATTAGAAATTTTTCTGGAGAACTTAGACTGGCATTAATGAAATCAAAGTACAAAACAATCATGTTTACTTAAGCTGATGGAAATGACGATGCATAAGTGATAATCATAACGCTATTTAAAGCAAGGATGAAAGCACAACCATAATGCAATTCAATGCGAGACGGTCAATGCGAGACCATGACCAGATGACTTTCGTTGACCTCAAAACTAATGACTTTATACCGCCTGTTAGGGAAACAACACGCTTATGAGAGGGCTTTTCAGTGAAAATAAAATAACCGCTCGGAATGTAAAGATTTTACTTCCACTTCCCAAATGCTCTGGCATGGTACAGGTCGGAGTTACCTTAAAATGTAATTTATCATCGTTTAAGTGACCTTCGGCGCTGAATTTAATTCGAATTAACAATCAACTATCCTACCTCAATTCGGAATTCATACTTTAGTATTTTTAATGGTAGGTAGGTATTTAATTAAAGTCGCACTGGAGCAACACAACGGATTATAGGCGACGGTCCGGGATCACTCGCCGAAGGGAAAGGCCAAGGATAACACCACGTAATTTTGAACCACGGTCAAGTATTTGTATTGGAGAAGTGCTGAAACCGTATTTGAAAGACAAGCTAAATGAAGTCGGAATATGTATGGGAAACGCCTTCTTCTACAGAAACACTACCACCACTACATTTAGCTTGCGAGAAAAAGCCTCTCATAATGCACGAGGCCTACTACAGGGTATACTTAAGTACGTGGTCGCGGCCTGGCACATGGCATACTTTAATGCGTGGTCTAATACAGGGTATACTTAAGTACGTGGTCGTGGCCTAGTACGTGGTCTATTAAGTACAGGGTCGTGGCATAGTACATGGCATACTTACGTACGTGGTCGTGGCTACCTAGTACATGATGTACTTTAATACGTGGTTCCTGGTCTAATACAGGGTATACTTAAGTACGTGATCGTGGCCTAGTATATGGTATACTTACACTGCCAACTGCTCTGTCGATCACCAGTAATCATCGTCTTGTGTCAGTTTATTTTGTAGATGGATTAGCCGGCTCAGCTTAATTTAACTAAAAATCTGGGTAAGCCTTTACCAGCACCCATCCCTTCATTTTTAACCACATAACAAATTGTACATTGAAGATCTGAAATATCAAGTCGAACACAGCAGCATATTCCAATAATTCATAACGATTCAATGCTGTTTGATGTTCCATTTTTAGTATCTTGAAGAAAGGAAGTAATAGAAACCCCAATAAAGAAATATGGCCACAGGAAGAAGAAACATCAAAATCCCAGGAGCGAAAGAAGGGATCCGTTAATCTCCTGAAAATGGCAGCAATTTACCGAATTTCGAATATTATTCATTTATGATGTTATGTTCTCACTACTGCTACTCAAATAAACCTACTTTTATCTCGAGGATAGAATAAATCTTTCCTGTTCGTTGCTTCTCCCACCGTCTTATTTATTTACTACTGAAATGGATGGGTAGTCAAAGGAGATATAAATATCAAAAGAAGTGAGAAAAGATAAGACAGAAAACCTTCAAGACATCAAAGGTTGTTTAAAATTTAAATCGGGACACTGAAATTAGACTCGTTGGACTTGTGTTTAAGAATGAGAAAAGAAGCGCAATTCCCCTCTGTCGTTAAAATTGCAAAGGACAATTTATAAAACGCACTGAATGTATTTTAAAATGCAAGTGGGAAAAAGAACGGATTTTGTCGGAGGACATGATGTAAACTGTAACTCCAGATACGAGATGTCATTGTTAAATTGGTATTTAAGCATTTGTGTTGAAGCTGTATTCGATGGTTTCGAATAAAAGTAGAATAAGCCACTGCTTCAAATAAATGAATTTACGTGTGTTCTTATCACTGTTGGTTCATCAGTTAAGACTTAAAAATGTAAAATGAAATGTACCTACAAATAAAAGGTTTATTGATCTTAGCAACATTTGATGTCTTATGCAAGGTGTTTCAAAACTTTCTGCACACACTCTATAAGGAAGGAAAGTACACAAAATTAAACTATAAGGGGCAGTCAAATGAAAACGAGACAGGCTATATAACGAGCATGGCGCGGAAGTTGGTAACGCATGTAGGTTTGTGTATAGAAGCGCCCTCTATTGGGAATCAGGAAGGAACAGCGCGAACCTTCACCGCTGTGTCATTTGTCTGTTAGACGTGCTCGAAGTGAGGTCAGCTAGTCGTGTGTGCGTCCGACATCACTATGGAGGACGGGAAAGAGGAACAGCGTGCTGTAGTGCGTTTTTTGACTGCGGAAGGAGTGTCAGGAAGTGAAATTCATGGAATTCGTGGAAACTTTGCAAAAATTGAAGCGCGCCATCAAGTCCAAACGCCCAGGAATGTTGACGGACGGCATCATTCTGTTGCAGGTTAATGCCCGCCCACATGTTGCCAAGGTTGTTCAGACTACGCTGTAGAAGTTTCGCTGGGAAGCCCTTACACATCCTCCACACAATCCAGATCTCTCCCCATGCGATTTCCATATTTTTGGAGCCCTGAAGAAAGACATTCGTGGCCGTCTATTTGCTTCGGACGAAGAGATACACGCCTGGATATAATCATGGTTCCGTAGGCAACCGCAAACGTTTTTCCATGAAGGCATTGACCGTCTTGTCTCACAGTGGGATAAATGTACTAACAGTTATGGCGATTACTTTTGAAATTATAAAACAGTTTACTTACTTTTTTCCATCTGTCTCGTTTTCATTTGACTGCCCCTTATACATTCATAAGGGATATACGTATGTCCACCAAGGTACTTTGGGATGAATGAATTGGCCGGAGTGGATCCGTTGCTTGGCCACCATGATCACTCGCTTGATCATGCACAGATTTCTTCCTATTAGGATACTTCAAAGGCATCATGTTCTAGATCCGCATTGACTCTAAACTAACTTTTTCTTAACAGTTTCTGTCTGGTTTTCAAGTGTCAGCGAAAGGCTAGAATTTTTTTAACATACACTGCAATGCCCATGCGTCCACAATCCTTGGTGTACATTACTCTCTGTGGTAACACGACTTTGAACACCTACTATGAAATTGTAAGACTACAACTACAGCCCAAACTGTAGAATTAGAGCTAATAAAAATGTCCATATACTTGCTATCTTTCATTTCTGTGTGTGTGTTTGTGTATGTGTGCGTCCGTGCACGGGCAGACATACAACCCCTATGTGAATGCTGTATAACTTTATGTTCTCTACTACCCCTTAAAGTTTGTTCGGGAAGTTTTGAATTAACCTGTGTTTATAGTTTCGACACCTCTAATAAAGCGTTTGTAAACATCGTTCTGAAAAATTTACATTTTAACTTACTAATGTAGAGAAGGGATAAAACTTTTTAAACTTCCTTTGTAAGTATTTCTTTCAAGTAGTTCGACATAAAAAAGTATCTTAGTGTGATGATAAAGTTTGTGTAAAGTTTAAATTATCTATGACGCTCAAATTAAACAAGACTAAATTTACAATGTTGCTAAACACCATCATACAACAAACGAAAGAATATAAAATACGACATTAAAAGACGAAAATTGAATTGACCAATAAAAATAATATTGATGAAATTGCTTCCATTCCAATTCATTTTTATGAGAGTTAGAAAGTGGAGAGGAAGGAAAGAAACCTTTAGAAATTCTAAATGAAAGAATTGGACCTCTAAAAGGTCGTCCATCAAGGCAGATCTTTTAATACATTTGTAAAATTTTAAAATTATAACTATGGATTACTCAAATGAAAGAATATTTGTGAACAACATTGTTTGCGAACTAGAACATTGATAAAAATGTCGATGTATGCTGAACACTAGCATACATTGACAACCAAATAATATAAAGTAAAACTTAAGAAAAGAAAAGTTAAATTAACTAAAATAAATAATTTCATGTACAGTTTGCTGCCATGTATTAAGATATTAAGTGAAAAAGTGTACGTAACAGTAAAAAAGTTAACTGATTTTGCAACATTTAAGTTTTAATATAGTTTTCGAAACACATTAATAGAACATTCGGAAAGATATTCATGTAACCTTACTCTACTTTCATTTTCACTCATTTTTATTAATGAAGAAATAAAGTCAATTTTTTAAATTATATATGGAGGAATTACTTCTTATTACAGTCATTTTTAGCTCATTGATAAAATTTTAGGGCATCTATTGAATACCAAATGAAACGAGATGTGCAAAAACTCACTGCTGTAAAACTGAACACCCAAATATATCGACGACGAAATAAACTCGATGTTCATAACATATGTGACACAGAATTCGACATTATTTATATTTTGTCGAATGGCAACAAAGAATATGAATAATATATCCTTTGTTACCATTATATACATCGTTAAACATTGTATACATCAAGCACAACGGGAACGCCAAATTTACCACTTAATTTAAATATGCTTGATTTGAGTTATGGACTGCATAATATTAGTAAAACTCGACGAATGGATTCAAAATTCTTCAGCAGTCTAGTTTAATAGCATGAAAATTCTTCAGCAGTCTGATTATAGAAGGCAATACGAAATCTGGACGACAAAAATCAGAACGTAAAAGAAAATGTGACCGAAAGCTAAAATAGATTTTGACGTCTAAAAATATTGAATTTCCTTGAACAAGTGAATGGGATATAATTGAAGTGGACTTTCAGAAGCTAATTGTAGTATGAACATGGCTAAGGTTTGCACTTTTTCCATGCACTGAATTAAAAGTAAGAATTAACGATTTGACTCGAGAACAAGGAACCACCACCATTGGCGATTATTATCATCCCTAATTGACAACAATTTTGGAAAATGGCAACCCGAGTAGATTTGCTACATGCATTTCTATTGGATTGCACCATTCTGGTTGCTTATGCAAATAGCCATTTGGCGACGAAAATTTTAGTTGCCAATTTGGGGAGGGGCCGGTATCATGTACTCTTGAGTCTAACCTACATTTATAATGAATATAAGAATCGATCTGTCCATTTTCATACCCCAAAGGAAATAAAATTAATTAAAATCAAAAAGCAGCATTTCTTTACTTCTTACTGGAATTAATTCAGTAAAACCCAGTAACACGGTACTGGCGTGCTTAAAATAAAACATTAAAAACTGAGAAATAAACGAACAGTTCAAGAATTTAAAAATGAAATTATTTTAAACTAAAGCAATAATTTACTTTATGGATTAATAGCATAAAAGAAATTCACTGTATATACTTATTATTGCTAAAGAGAAATATGAGGATAATATATAACATCAAACTTTAATTCTTCCGCAAGTGTTCACATATCCGAACTTTATCAACGGATGAAAGAGCATCCTGACATGATAGATAGCTGATATGTGACGTACGTCAAGATAAATCGACCGAAATCGATTCTGATCTTATAAAGCTAAATCCGATAGGACTGATACGCTTGTACTGGATAGTTTTGAAAATGATTACACAAGCACTCAGAACAAGTACTAACATGATAGTTATGTTTATCCAGAGTTCTCAAATTCTAAACACAAGACATTGATAATTTAGAGGGATATATCTTCAACTCGAAGGCTTAAGAATAAGTGTATATTATATACATATACTTATACATTAAAGAAAACAATGCATGAAGAATCCACCGAAGGATTAATATATACGTTACATGGCAAATTATACATTTTAATAAATTTTATTTTCATGCTACGAGATTAAGTTTTAGCTTTTCATAAAATATCTTCCTGCTCATGTATCTATTTTTTACTTGCATTCGTTTTATTCCAATATAATGTAAAAAGTCGAAAATATTTTGTTTAGAAAGTATCTTTTTCTCATAAAGATCTTATGTCTTACTTTCCATGATATTTCGGGATATTTTTCCTGTTTCAGTGTATTTATTCAGTTGCGCATTACCATGAAGAGTCTGTTCAAATATATATATATATATATATATACATATATATCCTTTGTAGATATCGTTTATATTGCTAAAATCTTACAATTTATTTAATCTTACTTATTACTTAATGGTACTTATTGCCTTGAAAGAGATTAAAACAGTTATAAAATCCTATTACTTTCGGATTCTGATATTTTAATTTTACTCAGATTTTATTTATGAAAAATTACTTGTATTATGCATATTGTAAATAACACGGGCAAACAAGGAGAACTGGTTTGAAATATTTTAAAAACCAACATATAGTATACGTCTATATAATATAATGATAACAAATTTTAATAAAACTTACCAAACTACACTTACTGTACAGAAAACTATCTAAACATGCGCTAATTATATTTTTCAATTAAAGAAAACTACTGTTTTTATTAATTGTATGTAACATTTTCATTACCGTCTGAAAAGAAAAATGTTTAATGCACTATTTTAATTGATATTTTTCTAGCTATCGGATGATACATAACAAACAAAAGTTAGAAGAGATAGCACTTTAAGTAAAGTAAAAACACAACGTAGAAAAAAGAATAAAATTTAAACATCCAATATTATCTTTAAAACATTTATCTAAAGTAATAAACACAACGTAGAAAAAGAATAAAATTTAAACATCCAATATTATCTTTAAAACATTTACCTAAAGTATTTCATGTGAGATTATCTATACTATTACTATACCTGATAGCGAATATTATAAGCGGTAAGAAAGATAGGAATGTTATGCATTAATATACTTTCTCAACTCGAAATTAATTGTGTAAAATAATGGTTAATTAGACGAAACAAGATCTTCATTTGACCGGTCAACGTCTTATATATCAACTTTTTGCACCGCAAAAAGTACAACACTAATCTCCGGAGAGTTCTAAGATAAACAACTAAGCCCCATTTCGGATCTAAAACTTTTGGGAGATATATTGACCTTCAAAGTCGCTTCAACTTCTACATTTCTAGATTTAGCTAAGTTCCAAAGCTCGCATCGCTCAAACCATAATCACTCAGCATGCGTCGGTCATTTGAATAAATAATATTTTCCCAATTCCAAAACTTTCATTCGAGCCTAAGGGATTTATTTATACGAAAACAAGATTTGTTTTTCCGTCATTTCTAAAAGCAGCAACTGCACATCTTCTGCTGTGGCATTCCTCCAGCAGTAGAGCGCAAACTCATTTCAAGGGGAGCCAGTATCTAATTTTCTAATAGAACTTGGCATCGCGAAACAGCATTCGAATGCTGAAGGCGTTTCATTTGGGCCAGCGAACTGTCTGCAAGTTCGAATGGAGACAGACAAATGACCCTTTTGACACCAATTAGTAATAAATAAATGGAAACAAACGCACTTCGCTATAGAATCCTTGTTTGATAACTTAGAAAGAGGCATGATTTAGGGTTGCATAAACTGCATATTCATTCCGTGATTCTGGATTCAACATGCATTTTCTATTCAAGTTTGCTCGCTGAATAGATCTATCAGACTTTATATTGATATACAGAAGTTTCTGAAAGGCAATGGCCCATCATTAATTGAATTAACGATATGGATTGGATATAGTTAGAAAATTGTATTCGTTTTATCTGTCGTATAATAAAACTTTTGGATACTTTTGGAAATCAATGGTGCGTCACTAATTAAATTACAACATTAATTATATATTTATTTCGAATAATTGTATTTGTTTGATCTTTGTTTCACAACGGTAAAAATTTTGAGAAATTGTTCAGTGTTAATACACAATACGCGTATCAGATTTTCTAATTACTTAAAATAGTTAACTTCTAAAATAGACATTTTAAATTAGATGAAAATAAACATTTTAAATTAAATTAAAACAAACATTTTAAATGAAATAAAAAATTAATAAAGGTGATACATTAATTTTGATCCTTAAATAGCTACTTTTATAAACATCAATTCTTGTGAAGTAAAAGCGTATTAATGAATCAGAGTATCTTGAAGTCAAACAGTTACACGTTGTAATGAATGTTCTTCAACTATATCTTGTATATCATTATACATTCTGATTTGAAACAAAAACTTGAAATTATCATTTTTTTTATTTCAGAATGACCAGTATTTTCCATCTATTTCAATGACTTTTTAAATTTCTTCAGAATTTTAAAAAACAAACTTAGTTAATAAATAAATGGTCGGTATTTTAATTTAAACTTGGAACAGTAATAAACTTACAATCGTGTCATGGTAATAGACACAATATACTGAGATAATGTATAATTCGAAATCTAAATCACTAAAATTGCTCTCATAAAAATAAAACTTTTAATTTCTTAATTTTAATACTAATTCTAAAAATATGAACAGCATATTATTTAAAGGTATAAGTAAGCAATTATTAATCTGATGAGCACATTGGTAGAACAGTTCAATGACACAAGTTATTGAAAGTTATGCTAACCATAGAACTTCCTTGAAAGTCGATATATAAACAAGCGAATAGAATTCATCAGACATTTAACATAAACTATCCCAATAAATATAAAATTTTTGGCTAATGAAACACACTTGCACACATAAAATTATGCTACATTTATTTAAGTATAAGTTTTTTATTTAGATAATACTAGGTAGACTTATTCCTAAAGCAACCAGTTGAAGCAAAACATATTATCATGAAACAATTTAAATTGCGAATACGTCAGACTCCCTCTAATAAATTTTTCTTTGGAACACTGTAATTAATAATCCTGTAACAAAAAGTTGATTAGAATCAGTCATACAGAGTATATTATTTTAAAAGAAAAATTTAAGAACTTACTTTATTTCGTTCTTGTGTTATTACGTCCTTTTAATTATTGTTATTTGTTCCTCGTTAGATCTTTAATGAGATTTCGAAATCTTTTATTATTTTAGAAATAATTTCTATTGCAAACAGATTCCAATTTCCGTTGTTTCTAGGAATCAACTGGTTTGGAATTCCATGAATTCACTAAAACCTTTTAAGTACCTTAAGTAAAACCTTTTAAGTAAACCTTAAATGATCTATTAATAATTTACTTTGTAACAATTTGAATTCGCTTATTTTTTATGCTAAAATCTTGTACATTTGGCATAATACATATTCTAACTTAATTCCTTTGTTAAAGATGAGATGGGAGTTTTTATTGTAAATGCATTTAAAATACGTTCTGGGTTTAGATTTGGAAAATGGATAAAACAGTTTACATTTGAGTTTTTATGAAAATTAGGGAATTCTAAAAATTGTGAAGTTTAAAGTTCAAAGGTAATGTTTAAAGGCAATCATTTTCATTATATTCTGAGTGCTAAATATTTGTTGAAATTGTATTATTATTTGGGTGTGTGAAAGTTTTCAATAATGTATTTTACTACGACATTAACTCTTTCAATGGAGGTTGGATTTCTGATTTCAATTTCCTTGACAGGATTAAAGTTAAATCCACAAACTTTCTAGGTATATTATGGCTGGTAAAACGCAAAAAATATTATATCATTTTATATTGTGATGTCTAAAAGTACCCGATATGGGGATGACATACAAAGGAGTTCACCATTCCTTAAAAACCTTAAAAAATAATAACATTTTTTTTGTTTTGGGCAAAATACATTCATTTATGACAGTGATTTTAAACTTTTTTATCTCATAGAACACAAACTAATTATTAAAATTCTGATGCATACAAAAATGTATGTTTTCCCAATCTGACAAAAAATAAATATAATGTTGATCGATTTACAAAAAAAATTAATAGTAATTACCTTCCTTTTTGCTTCAAAGTGGCTTTTTAAAAATTATTTTTCAAATATTTTATTTATGATACTTAGAAATAAAAAGTTGTACTCAAAATTATTTATACGGATATTACTTTAAATTATTTGGAAACTCACTAATCAAAAGTTCAAACCTCTAAAAGTCGAAATGAAATAAGTCTTATAAAATTTAAACCGCCCGTAGGACACGCCATTGCAATTCTTGCGTCACACCTATTGAAAATCAGTGATATAAGGTGATAAGTTTTCACATAGTTTTTGAAAAAACTATTTTATTATAGAATCCATCATAGTACTAAGGGCTATTAGCAAATACCTAGATATAAATGTTCAAAATCTATGATTTATTTTGTAATATGTGTGAAATGTAATACTTGAAATCAACTATGAAAAACGCACCAAAAGAAACTGAGAAATCACAACTCAATGCCTGGTAGTGAAGTGTGGGATTTTTTTACCCAGGTCACACAGCCTACTAACAAGTTTAAGAACAGACAAGGGATGGTGAGAATTTCTGGCTCCACAGGACCAGCATTATAAGCTAGGTAGCATTTATGTACATATTCAAAGATGATATAAGCATAGATGTTTATAATCATCTGATGCAAGCGGGTACAGGATAATCAAACTTTCAAAGCTTCAGGGAAACAGACCATTTTCTAAGTAACAAAAGCAAAAACTTTGAACAAGTACGAGAATAAAGGGCAAAACTGAATTAATTACTATACATTTAAGCATGTACATGAAAAAGGTGCGGGAAGACGAGGACAAATGCCAAAAACTTAATGCATTTAAAACATACAAACAAAATTTCTAAATAAAGTCGAACACAAAAGCAGGTTAAATTATAAATAAAAGTATTCGAACAGAATTGACCACATTCAAATAAACTACATTATTTAGAAGTATAAACAAATTAAATATACAGAAAGGATATCCTAATGTAATAAGTATGTACAGGTTTGTGATACCTCCATGTGTCTCCAATCCAGGATTTCTGTCAGGGTAATGAAGAGGTTAGCGCTCTGGATCCGGTTCAACAGGCTTTAAGTTCGAATTTCTGTGAAGACATTAGACTCATTAGAGGTTCAGAATCCACTTTAAGCCGCAAACCCTAATCTTATTAACCCTCGTGTAGCAAAAATGATCGTAGAGCGACAAACCAAATACAACTAGACGCAGTTTTCTTAACGGTGTGTTTTAATTTGCTAGAAAGAAGGTTGTACAGTGAAGGCTAGTATGAAGGGGAAAATTCTTTCAACTCACCCACATTGATATATCAGTCCTCTGAGCTTCACGCGATTTTCGAAAAATTTGCTATTACCTTTTACTCCACAACACATATAATGACTAAGTAGCCACATCCATTGGTCGAAAGAATCCTACAAAGGATACTATTAGTCAAGAAAGTAAAAACTGGTTATAAGTCATGTAGGGAAGCTTATAGGTTGCAGGGTGGAATAATGCGTGCATCACCCTCAAAGAGCTATATAATTATAACTAATAATACCAATTTTTCAGTAACTTAACGCTTCGAAGATGTACTGTGTACGCTTTTCTTTGATTATGCTTAGAGTACAGTTAATTTTAGAACGGATTTTTTTGTTTGGAGAGCAAATTGAATTAAAATTCAGAAAATTGGCTACCTAAATTCTGAGCTGTCTTACACAGAGATTAACGAGAACTTTAACAATATTGTTTTAACCTCTAAATCGTACCTTAAGGCTAAGGAAACCGTTTCTTAAGTCTGAATTTTTAAAATAATATCTTATAATGAGGTAAAGATGTATTATTTTATGTCAAATTACGCTTAGATTATTAACTTTTTTAATTCACAAAGGGAATTTGCGAATTTCCATATCACTAAATAATTTTGAGCATTGAATATTTGATAATTTTATTATTCATTTCTATATTTGTAAAATTGTTTATATCTGTATTTGTAAATCACTTTATTTTATTGTTACTTCTTGTATTAATCGTATCAAGATTTTTATTGCAATTAATCCATATACTATGAAATCGAAATTATCGTATGTTTTTTACAAAGTTCTAACAACCTATTTCTAATTCTTTGAAACATTTACAAAAATAATGTAGTTGAGTTTAGCTTTTTTCCATTTTAAACTTTAATCAATATACAACAATTTTTAAAAAATTTCTTACTTTTCTTTCATTGTAACATCAGTGCGTAAATTCAAGAAATGGAAGTAAAGTTTAGAATCCGTTCTAGCTTTCTCGAAATAGTTCACTTACACCAATTTAAAGCTTCATTTCTTGAAATACTAAAACTTTCACAAAATAATCATTATCTAAAAAAAATATACTTTTAAAATAAATATAAGTTCTATTACATTACATAACATATTTACCAAACGTACTGAATCGTACTATATGGGAGCTAAAACAATTTCTTAGGGATATATAATCCCCAAAAAATGTGCTTTATATTTTATGCATAATTTTGTCTCATTTGTAGGACATCAGAAAGCAAAAGTTCATAAAAGTATTCGTTAAGTGAAGTTATTTCCTAAAATATTTCCAACCTTAATTAAAATCTATGATAAGAGTGCAAGGTAAAATCTCAATAAAATGTTTGAGATGAGGATATAAAATAAATGTTATCACAAATTAATACATTATTACTCACTCTTCATAAAGTATCGAGAGACTAGAATAATAAATTTTGCAACGATATTATAGATCTAGAGTACGATAGATTTTATCTCGTTATTTCAATATTGCTCTTTTATTACTTCTAACTGGCAAGGGGGTATTTAAATATTTTTACCATGTCTAGGAAATAAAGATAGTTTTATTTAACTATCTTTGATAAATAATAATCGGTCGTTTATACAATAATCATGTTCAACTTCATTTTCGTATTTAGCATACTTTTCCTCTTGAAGTGTTCGGAGTGCTTTTAATCATTACAAGTGCCACTTAAAATTAAATTAAGCATTAGAATAATTGGAATTGTATTTCTATTAGCATAAACATAAATTAAAATTGCGTATTTTGAATTATGCTTGTGCAACTGAGAAAATAAATAAAACTCCCCTTAACTAACAGAATTAAAAACAACTTTGAGTAGATAACTTTAAAATCTTATGATTGAGTGAAGTATAGCTGATCTTGTTTATCACAGAAGTGCTTTTACGAATAACTTAGTTTTCAAGTACATTTTAATTTACTATTGGATTATATAATGTTCAACATATAAATTCAAAATATGAAAGTAAGTTTACCCTAATCGACGTTATTTGAGAAATTGTTTTAAATTGTACATTTGTTTTTTTTGCGTAGGACTAATAATTTATCACAATTACAAATTCCAATCTTACATATACATAGTGCTGAGTGTTGATTTTAGCTTAATATTTTGTACTTCTAAAAGCTTCTTTTAAATTGCAATGAATGATTAATATTTAATTGTTCCTGAAAAATTTAAATGTGATACACAATGAAAACCGAAGAAAAATTTATTAGGAAATCATTAACCCATTTTTTACATATTTAATCGATAGCACTATTGATCTTGCCGTCCATATAGAAGGTTAAATGTTAGTATATTAACATTCTGAGGGGGTTCACACACATATATCGGATTTGAAATACGCAGTTTATCTGGATGAATTATAATCTGTTTTAATCTCCTTGACTTATAGACCGTTTCCTATAATTATTTCAAAAACAATAAATATGTCCATTTGTCATATGTGTTGTTTGGAAAACTCAATACTACATTAATCGAAAATCTCGTGATATTCAGGTGGTTTAAATAAGTAAATAATTTTATATTGAAATCTACTCGTTTAAATCCTTTAAATTAATTTTTGTAAATATACGTATACTTAACAACAACTAATAATTTAAGACAATGCAAATTGTACTCTTACATAATCTGAGAGAACTGTGTGTTGATTTTAACTTAAACTTTTGCAGTGTAAAAAGTTTCTTTTAAATTGTAATGACTGATAAGTATTTAAATGTTTCTGAAAGTTTTAAATACGATACAAAATGAAGAAAACAATTACTCGGGTACAGAAAGAAAATAAGATATATGCAATAGATACAGAAAGAAAATAACTGTGAACATTTATTGTACAATGAATATAGCCTATATTGTGATGGCATTCAGTTTTTCATGTTTACCTTATAAGGATTGTAAAACACACTAGCGGCCACACATAGGTCGTTTGTACCATGATCACGATTCCTAAGGGAAGAGTGAAATGAATGAGTAAAGAATTTGTTCAGTGATGGGAAGTTTTTCATCAGTTAAAATGTTTGTAAATCTTTTCACTGCATTTGTAAACTGTGAACAGTAATTGTATACAGAAAAAGGAGAGGAAAATCATATATTCATGCAAATGAAACATTAATACATTTTTAATTTCACCAAGTACCTGTCCTCTGATCGGGTCACCTCACCTTCTAACGAGTCCCAGAACCATGTTAGATAGTAGGCCTGTCTTAACCTTCCATGTGGTTTCGACGAGATATCTTGACCATCAAGATCTAACCGATTTTGTGAGTGACGACTTATCTCGTTCATCAAGATCTGGTCGGTTTTGCTAACAAGATGCCTCGTTGAGACAACCACCAGAAGGGTAAAAATGGAGTCGAAGGTATATAAAAAAAATTTCAATGTACACAATAAAAATCACTACTTTACTTTCTAAGTATTGAGATTTTATCAAAACGATTTTATGAAAACAAGAATTCATTCGTACAATTATTATTATAGTTTGTAGAAAAGAATAAAGACACAGAATACAAATTTATCCACAAAGTATAAAAATTTCGTTCGAAATTAAATCCATTAATTTGTAAGTTTGCCAAAAGACGCAATGTCCCAGCCAAATATTCCAACCCAGATTCGTTCCTAACACAAAGCATGCTTCGCCGCTAGCTCCATCTGACGGGATGGAAAGACGAAACATAATTTTCACTTGCCGCGGAAAGCCTGTGGATTAAACAACGTTATCGATTCGATTTAAACCTGTCCAGAGTTTGCGGGACAATTGAAATTAATTGCGGTGAATATTTCAGGTTATTAATTTTACCTGTGCTTACCGGGAGGGGAAAACACAAGCGAGTATATGTACTATTTTGCAAAAGCGGAAAATTAATTTTCGATTAATAGTGTTTCGTCCGAACCTTTCGAAAGCGAACATTAACGGAAAACCGAGAATGCAATTTGGGATCGCTAATAGTGAGGGAATAGCTCTCTTCTGCAGCGGCAAGGAAATAAATGCATGTGTCAATCCAATAACAGATTAAGCAAATATTTCTGTTGACTTTTCGGAAACGAATCGCTCAGCTCAAATATTTATTTGCACGCGCTTTACCTCCAAATGGAGAATAAATTAGATACCTTCATAGCGTGCTTCGAAAAAATTCCTGCTTTCAAAATCGGAATAAAACGTTATTCTACTTTAAACTGATTACATTTTCGATTCTTAAACAGAAGTTTTAAAGTCTATCTTCAAACTTTTTCATATTTGTAGCAGATATGGTCAAGCAGTACACAGGATATTAATGTGGTGAAGAGAGGTTGGTAATTAATTACCTTCACACTGAAGCAACACAATGGGCTATTGGCGACGATCCGGGATCAATCCGGAAGGGAAACATCTGAGGACAATACCCCGTAATTTTGAATCACTATCAGATGACGAGGTCAACACCTGATATGGCATGCCATTCTTCAAACTTCCACACCATGACAATGTGAGGACATTTGAGCCCTGATAAATTTAACGTGCACCAGCCCTCGTGTACACGACGGTCTGGCTGGCCCTCCGGTTGCTAATCCGTTGCTCTTCCAACTGGGCAACGGCGGCCCATTGGTCAAGCGGTACACTAGATATTACTGTGGTGAACTCAGACAAGGACGCAATCTTGCCATAAATCATTTATTCTATACATATATACAATGCACTATTTATACAGACTTAATGGACATTGTACTATCCACTCCGAATCTCCCTTCTCCAAAAAAAACTACAATCGCCTCCTTTATTTGGCGACCGCTATTTGAGTCCAGGCTCTGGTACACTTGTCAGCCTATTATGTTTATTGGAAGTCTACTTTTAAGTTACTTTATGGAACGAGGTAGCCCAGTTGGCTTAATAACTGAATAGTAACTAGAGGGCTGTGAGTTCAAAACTCGGTCCAACCAAAGACCGTCGTGTACACGGAGACTGGTACACATTAAATCTGTCGAGGCCTCAAATGCCCTCACGCTGGCGTTGTGTGAAAGTTTGGAGAGTGGGGTGTCAGCTTCAAACCATCCCACTCCTGAGCTGACCTCGTTTTAACCTTGGTTCAAAATTACGATATTACGTATTGTCCTCGGTTTTTCTCTTATGGATTAATCCAAGACTGTCAGCAATAGCCCGTTGCGTTGTTCCAGTGTGACGTTAATACCTACCTCGTGTTACTTTATATTTTATTAGCCTAGTTATTCATAGCACCAGTCATCTTATGGTATCACATCCGTAAAATGTAGCGCACTTTTTTCAATCTTTCGGTCTCCGGTCAAATCGTAGACTGTCTCGTCTACCTCCTTTTTCCTCTCCACATGACCACTTGGCAGACCCTCTAGACACATGGGCTCCCTTGCAAGGAAAATTGATGTGTATCCTCATACTATTAGCGGTAGATTACGTATTCAAAACTTACTCATGGAAAACGAAATTTACTATAAGAAAATTCAAAATGTCCTAGTACTTGAAGTCTAAATTCTTCTCCTCTGTATCCTGATAAATTTCCCCCAAACCTAAAGATGAGCGTTTTTTATTGTTAATTAGGTAGGTAAGAGTCCATATCCCAATGTGATTACTGCCAAGTAATTGCATTAATCCAAAAACCGATTAAACAAATATTTCTGTTGACTTTTCGGAAACGAATTGCACTGCTCAAATATTTATTTGCACGCATTTTACCTCCAAATGGGAATTAAATTAGGGATCTTCCTTGTGTGCTTCTAAAAAATTCATGCGTTTGGTGTGTAGTAATAAAAACATTATTTTAATTTAAACTTATTGCATTTGCGATATGTAAAGACAGAAGATTTAATATATATCTTTATAATGTTTTATATTAGCGACATCGACCTTCAATGAAATAAACAGAACATGAGCGCAGTTTCATTTTATTTCTTCGTTCGTTCCGTTTGAAGATTTGTCAAGTGGTTCCGGAAAAAAGCATGAATACAACATGATTATATAAAAACTAGTCTGCGCTTCGTTAGCTAATCTGCCCAAGTCGATTCGTAAGCCCACGTTACTTATCTTTCTGAGCTCTTACTACAGCGACTCCGCCCACATGCTCTGGCTATTTCATTTGAAGGTCGATTATTAACAGCCGATTACGTAATCAATACTTCTCATTGAAAATAAAAACGTTCTAGGAATATTTAAGTTATTTTAGATGATTCTAAATTATCCTTCTTTATCGTAAGTTTCCCCAAACCAAAGGATGATAGTTTTTGTAAGCCTATTTGAAGAGGTACGAGGTCATAACCTAATATGATAACTTCCAAGCATATTTCATTGACATTTGAGAGGTATTGGACTATTCAATAGTGATATTACTAATGCTCTTCCAATTAGTCTAACATTTCCACTGATCCTACAAGGGCGGATTTGTGAACCACTTTGAGCTACCCGGATGCTCTACGGAACCTCGGATCGGGTTACACCTCAAATTTGTACCACGCATTCTAGACACAACCCATTTATAAAGAGGCTATACATTCATGGTGGACAAACATTCATGCATTGCCTCGGATTCCAACCAGGAACCTTTCGATCCAGAAGTTAGGTCTTTGGTTGGGTTTCATGGTTCAAGGGCTGCATTTAGACATGCTGCGCCAAATACAAAACAAAGTCAAGTAATGGACACACACACACAAAGTTTTACTGACACATAAGAGAAAAATACACTCAAGTCAGGAAAGAACTACTAGTCAAATTCTTTGTTCCGAAACGAGTGTGCAGAGAACATTTTATAACCATAAAAAAGACATTAAAGTTAGCATAAGCTTAGCAAGAGAATTTTCTTCTTTAATTCCGCTTTCACACCCTGACCACGATTTGAAATTGTAGTATTTCGTATTATTCACCTGTCACGAATAAGTTCGGCAACCGTTTCATATTTCCAGTAAGAGATTTCTAAATAAAAACAATTTACCAAAATAAATAGGCAATTCTAAATTGTACACATTCATCATTTATTCAGACATTATACTCTTTGAAAGGGAGAACGTATTTGGGTTTCAAAGCGATTCTATTGCAATAAAATTTTAAGTGTATTAGATTGGACGAATTATGGTTATTGGTACGGAAAGAGAGACACATATTTTCACATTTTTACATTGTTTTTCGTAGGGCAGACTCAAAATGTATTGGACCCAATTCTCCAGTAAATACGTCGTATATTTCGGAGCATTGGGAAGTAAATACAGACAGAATACTCCGAAATTCGGAAGAGTAATCCCCATTTGAACTTTTTGAAAAATTTCCTTACATAAATATACATATGTATTTCTAAAATAAATTTTGGAACCTCCTTTCTCCTTCCAACTGTTCATAGCAGTACTTCAATTCGCATAATATTCCAAGAACTAAATACTTTATTCAATTCCAGACATAAATTCCATTTCTATGCGTGCATCTCTTATGCAGCAACAATAGTTTTAGATATACGAGGAAAACTGAAAATCCTTATAACTATGTTATTATGTTATGTTAATAATTTTTGAAACCCAAAACTATTTTAATGATACTCATAATAACCACACGTACGCATAAAACTCGATCTCTTCAGGTTACTTATAGTTAAAAAACGCAAAACAAACAAGATTATTTGAATATTACAAATTATTTTCCTGTTGGACGGTTCCTTTATCTGTTGGACGTCAGATCATTATGAGAGGGAGTTTTAGTGTAAGCAAACAAACCAGACTGGAAAATGAAGATTTTACTTTAACTACCCAAATGCTCTTGCATGACATATCCTAAAAATGTATTTTATCACCGTTTTGATGACGTTTACCGTTTAATCTAGTTAGTGTTTACTAATCAACTATCATACACAAATTTGAAATTCATTTTGAAATTTTTATTGGCAACGTGCTAAAATCGTATTCCAAAAAAAAGGGCTAAGGTACGTCATATTCTGAATACGTACAGAAAACATATTCTGCTGCAGAAACACTGCCACTACCTACATTTTGCTTGACAAAAAATGCCTCTTACATGAGAGTAGGTAAGTAATTAAATATATACGTGAAAATCGACATGAGTAAGAGAGAAATTTGCTTTCTCGCAATGTGTTTGTGACATAAGAAGAAAGATGCTGATTTTGAAGCGGATACGTAAGATGAGAAAAATGTCTTTAACGTCTTCAAAAACTGTCTTAACGTCTTTAAAATCGAAACGGTATTTGGGATATGCATGAAGAGTCGAGTGTATCAATAAAGCGTTACAATTGATTTGTCTTGTGATTTCAGAACTAGAACATCCAGAATATAAATATAGCATTCTTCGTGTAGACAAAGGATGTCCGTGCCTGACATGACTTTTGTATCAAATGTCCAGGAGCACTGACCATAGAGAGGGGTCCGCAATGTGCTGAAATTCTACGGTTCTGGGCTAGTTTTGGAACAGTGTAACTTTGAATTGCGTGCAGTGAAGACTGCGTAAATAGTGTCGTTCGAAAGCTACCAAACTTCACTTCAATTAATATTGTACAATAACAATCGTGCACAAGGATAACTTGGTTATAATTGAAATAAATATAAAATTTCGTGATTTCAGAACTAAAAGAAACATCCAGAAAATAAATATAGCATCGTATAGACAAAAGATGTCCACACTTGACATTCGATCACTGCCGAACTACGCTACAATCAAAGACCTTTAATCGATGAAATTATCCTTCAATATTAATATCATACTGCACTTTAATCGTTCTAACTGTAAATTAATTGCTGAATATTCACAATAAACAACCGTTCAAACTTCATTTACGTACTTCATTCATTCCACAATCCAACAACAGACCCGATTGATCATTTCAAAACTACTACGGTTTGTCTTCTACACAACCTATCATTTTTTAAGTCGAGCTAACTTAATAAACAGTAGAGAAATTTTCCAACAGATAGGTAGATATTTAATTAACGTCGCACTGGAGCAACACAACGGGCTATTTGCGACGGTCCGGGATCAAACCCGAAGGGAAAGATCCGAAGACAACTACACGTAATTTTGAACCACTGTCCGATGACGAGGTCACACTTAGCTGGTACCCCCCACTTTCCAACAGATAGATCCATTTAAAGGATAGATATTAGGTTCCTTGGAGTAAGGTAAGGGACGTATACAATAAAACCGAATTTTTTTCCTACAATAAACGTCCGATCAAACGGTCAATTATGCAACTGACCATTTAGAAGCCAAAAAGCATGTTACTCAGAATTTTTTGTTTACATAATTGCACATTTACCGAGAAATTAAAAAATTGTTTTACGTTAATGCCTGCATTAGGTTTACCGTAATTCATAATTAACATCAACCCCTGTTTTATCAAAACCCTTTTTACTTCAGTGTTTCTTGACGTCCATGTTTTAACTCTATAGAGAAAAAACTCGCCCTTGTTTCTGGCTAATGAATATGTTTAATGATAAATGGAGGGAACTTTTCAAGTTTTTGTTACATTTATTTCAAAGATAATTTATCATAAGCTTTTTCACCGAACCTAATTAAAAACATTCCTTCCAAAAAATGGTACTTAGTTAATATTAGCGGTGGACATGCCCCTCTGCGGTTTGAGAGGAACCGTTGAAAAATCTATTACGTAAAATATTTCGCTGCATCTGGCAACATCAGCATCCATCAAAGTTTCTCGGCCTGTCCTGGAATTCTAATAGTGGGCGCGTTATTAAAGAGAAACTGATGCTTTGTTTTAAAATGGAAGACACCAGGCAAAATTTATACTTTTCGGAAATATTTTCAAGAGTTACTTGTGAAGAAATCCAATTAATTTCATGCCATTTTAGAAACTTTTAGCAGAAAGCAAAAGAATAGCGTAATTAGAAATGAGTTTGAAGCTAATTCTTCAGATCTTTGTTGATCTTCCTGGGCGATTTTTGAATGATGAATGTTAAGTAAATAGAAACCATGTCAGAGTGAGATAAAATTAATTGTCGATGCAATGTTTAAATTTCTAAGAATCTGTTTAAAAAGCGACACCAGTTTGTCAAAGTGAAAGCAGTTATTACAATTTCAGTTCGACATAGGATGTACAACATACAAGTATTTGTATTTTCAATAAAAATGGGGCTCCAATAATGTCGACAGCTGTCTTTGATGCAAAATTACTCACGTTTAAGAAACGTTGTGAATTTGGTAAATTTTTAGAAGCTGGGTAATCATTTTGCATAAAAAGGTACAAAATTGCATCCAACTAAGAAGTTGGCACTAAATTTTGTAACCTTATTTAAGAATAAATGAAAGCATCATCAGTTAAGTTACATAATGGTAATACTTACCATACTTTTCATTTATATCATTGCTTTTAGAATTGTAAGATTTATATCTATTTGAATAAAAGTGGTGCGTTTGTTCGTACATTGAATATTTTCGACCTATTTCAAGTTATTTATCCGTTTTGGGCCCTTCTAATGCAAAATCGGTGTCTTGCACATTTCTTATCTGTCTGTCTGTCTGTCCATCTGTCTGTATGTTTGCATGTGTATGCCCGTACTACGTTCAAACGGTTATGTGTATATTCGTGAAACTTTGCATACTGTGAGTACTTAGATTCATTTAGTGACTGAACTTGGTTGCATTGGTCTGTTTGTGTTCCTGTTTTACGTCTGTTTTTCTGTTTGTGCGAATATACAAAAGTTTTATTAAACATATTTTAATGCAGTGTTCCATATATTATACATCATATTTAATTTAGTGAATACATAATATAAATTTCCTTTGCTTACATAATTAGGCAAGTTTCATGCTAAAACATCTGAGTATTATACTTAAATTAATCATAATTTGATCGTTTGGGAAAAGCTGGAAAGTATATTGGGCATTGCCATTACTTAGATAATTTTACCTGTAATTATTTTTTTCATCAGACTTGTAAAACTATCGAAATTGTTTTTACGGAATTTAAATTCTAATTCTTTACTTATTTGGAGTTTTACTTCTTTGCGAAATATAAAAGAATTCTGAATGCTTGTGTTAGACCATAAAGAGAATAAAACATAAATAAAATATATAGCACAAAACCTTTTAAATAGGACTGGTTAGTTAATACGGTTGCCTTGGTATTTTTAGAAATTATTTTTGGCATGCGCAACTGAATTAGTTCGAAACAATCATAAGCAATCGTTTACTTTTTTAAATTTCTATAATACGTTAGCTTATATTCCAGGAATCCATCTTGAAGTGAAAGAAACAGATGAATTTATTGCTTTTCGTTCGAAGAATTTTTAAATCTGTTTTAAAATGTATCTCAATTTCTTTGATTTTTATATGCATACACTCAATTATTCTATGCATTCTTGGTACACTCTAGAGACTTCTTTCTTACATAAATTTAAATTCTACAAAAAAAATGTAAAATGTTAAATTTGACATTTATTTATATTTGTAAAATTGTGTATTAAAGAAACAATTGTGTACCTTTATTAGAGTGTGATAGTTGTTACATGTGACGAATATGAATTAACTATTAACGAAAACGGAAGTTTGTTAACCAATTGAACCCGAGTAGCACCGGGGAATTCTGCTAGTGTACAATAAAAATAAACTTTAAAATATTTTATAGTGTATAGCATATAATCTGTTTGATGCAGCAAAAACTCTCGAAAGCTGAGTTGTGGCGTCATGAAATATGTACAGCTTAATCTATCTGGAATATTTCCAGCTCGCTACGTTTTACCCTTAGAATCATATAAGTAGAGTTTCGCAAGAAAATACCAGTTTTTAGTCATCAAGTTCGAATCAATACAAAATATCAAAGCTGTCCAAAAATTAGATGATAAAAGAACACTTACATGTGTAACGGACAAAGATCAAAAATATCAGGGAAGACGCAAAGAAACTGCTGAGAAAACAAATAAGCTGTTTGGTTTGTCTGAAGAGACAAATCTTCTAGGGTGAGATAGGTAGTTGCATTTACTTCGAAATGAAGCAACACAACTTCTCTTGAGAAGCTGGGTAGTAAAACTAGTTAAGTATAAAACTGACACTAAAAATGTAAACTTTATGATAACTGGAGCAGTTAAAAGTTCGAAGGAAAATAGAAGTTAAACTGTCACCTGGATCCAATTGAACTTTCAAACTCATAATATTATCTTATTTAGACTCTGACATCTATTTTATTTTAATATTGGAGAACAATAATCATACAGTTTTATTTCTCTTTTTTTTAACAAGTAACCAGAATGAAGTGCATTTATCATTTTTACTGAACTTTCAGTACAGCACAAAATAACGTATTTCCGAACTTATACTGAATATTATAATAACGGCATTTGTCGTGGTTGCGTTTTATGAAATTGTGCCATTAGTACTATTTCCTTGAAAATAGTAATTTAATGTATAATATTTACTATTGATTCTATTCATTACAATTACATATAGTGGAATTAAACTATTCAAAACTCATTATTAAATACTTTGTGTGACAAGGCGTTTTGTAAAATATAGTGGCATGACAAAATCGATTGTGCAATTCAAGAATGATGAATATTTAATTCTTACTATTCATCCTTGAATGCCTTCTCATTTCTACTTAAATTATAATCAATAGTTAAAGCTGTCTTAGAAGTATCTGCAATTTAAGTAATTCATTGTGGATTAGAAATTATCACATTAAGTTAGGAGGCATATTTTAGAAAATATATTTTAAAGCTTTCATTCCACATGTAAATAAATTAACAGTTATATTTAAGATGTTTCTCAAAGCTATATTGGATTATTGATAAATCATTTATTATTAAAAATTGGTTCTCAAACCATTCTAATCAAAATATTAGTTATGTCTAGATGCTAGATATTACAAATTGCAAATGGAAGCATATTAAAATTAAATTCCGAAGGTAATGCTTTCCGAAATTAAAGATAGTCAGTCTCACGAAGATAAAGGAGAGTATTCTACCAATGCAAGTTTTATTAATAGTACACAAATGAGAATATCTTATATATGACTAGACTTTTAATATTAAAAAAAATTGCAAATCAATTTAAATTTTAAACGGTATGAATCACACACTGAATAACTAAATAAATATATTATTTCTATTTTTTGAATGACAGAACGTTTCGATAATGTATTTTTACAAGTTAATTATACTTCGAAACAAGAAATTCCTAATCTGAATCAAAACTTCGAACTATTTATTTGTTAAACTATTTTACATTTATAAAGCCTATTTAGTTAAAGAAAAGATGTGAGCCCTAATAAGAGAGAAGAGGATAAAAGAATGGAACATTTATGTATCACTATGTATTTAGTGAGTCCAACATATATTGATTTTTTTTAAGTTCCCCGAAAATGTGTCTTAAGAAAAATTAATTTAAAAATTAACAGATAATTTATAAAAGAAAAATCAAGATTTGTATATATGGATTAAACTTTAACATATAAATATTTTTAACAAGAACTCGGCGAAATCTTGAAATGATATCAAATCTAGGTTACCCAAGCTGCAAATTAAGTGGTGTTCTTAATTTTACTGAATATAGGACATCCCTGTATTCAACTTTGTAATTGCTGTAGGTTGTATTTCTTACAACTTGAAAGCAAAAGTAAAAAAGACTTGCTTTCGTACATGTGTATATATGTAACGAAAATTTCAACATAACTCTATCGATTGGATTTTAACACAAGAACATTGAGGTATCCAAATCACGCATGATAATTTCTTATATGCAATATGTATACATAAGAAGTTTATACAATTTGAAAAAACTAAATTCAACAAAAATTATTTTCTATGTTAAACAAATGTACCCTCTTTAATTTTCGCTGTCTTATCCATTCCTCTTACAAATGAATACCGTTTCAAAAATTAACTATTCTGGAGTACAGTGAAAATAAAAACACTAAATAGTTTTAGAAATTTTAAATTAGAGTATGCAACAAACTGTTTTAGTTCTTCACTTATAATATGTAACAAAATATAATTTGTTTGAAACTTTTCATTAATAGTTAATAATACTTAAATATGATATAAGAGAAATAATAATTAGCTGATGATAAGGGTTTTGTTTTTACTCACAAATCAAGTTTGAAATTTTGTGCATATAATTTTATTCTTATCAAATACATCAACAAATTCAAATAAGTAAAATAAAAAATGTAATAAAATGCATTATCTCTGCAACTAAAAGAAAGTTTGTAAAACCTGTCACATTTAAGATTTATAAAAATAGTTTCAAAACAAGGAGTATTTTACTGTCTAGAATTCCTAAAGCAAAAAAACAAGTTACGCCATTTGCACATAATTAAATAAGAAGCATTAAATAAATAAATAAATAGACTGTATTTGACAGCATGTTCTACGAGGAGTAAAACCAATATCAGACAAAGAATATTGCAAGTGAAGAGCTGTTCTGGGGTGTTTTATTGTTTTACTCAATTTTTATTTACACTAATAGTATCCAATTTTTTTACCTTGTGATATCGAGAATGGTGATGAGTTTTATTGTTTCAATATATGATGCATTTACAATCACCCGATCTCATTCCATCGCACTTCTTTTATGGGGATATATGATGTGTCTACCAGAATCACCCATGGATTCTTAAAGACTTCAAGGATGTCATCATGCTGCAAGTCAATGCCTACACCGACGACACATTGCGCGAGTGACTGCAAACTTCACCAAACGCATCAGGGTATATTTCTAGACCACATAGGTAAGCAATTCAATCATTGAAACCTTTCCCACTCAATTCTTCGTATATGGACGTTCTTCGGTACATTTTCTGTTATAATTTGTTTGTAACAAATTCTACCATTTGATTTTTGCTTCTTGTTTCATTACGGACATCTATATCAATTTTCACCACACACTCCTAACGACATTTTCCCATAATCTGGCTTTTCGACCATAATGTACAATACCTATGGCGTAGAAATATTTTGGTATAGGATCCAAATTCTTCAACTAAAGTTAGATTGTCCTGTACTGAGTTCAGATCTCAATCCGATTGTACACGTCTGTACGCATATCACAATCAATTCAGTCCGCCTTTGAAACCTAGTAAAAGACGGTGAAATCCAAGATTCTATACAACCGTGATAGAATTTTAGGATAGAGATGATTCAACAACATTGAAGAAATCAATTCAATTTTTCCTTGTAACTTGTATCCGAATATTTTTACTACTTGATGAATATGTTATATTTGCGTGGATTTCATTAAGTTAGTTTGATTTCCTATGAAGAATTCTCAGGAATATTTCTAAGAAGTGTGTTGAGGAACATAGCTTTTATGTATATCGCGATAAGAAGCCCTCAATCCTTTTAAACTTGCTGGGTGGAATTTTTGTTTGCGAAATAGTCTCCATCTCTGATATTTTGCACTGACTTCTCCTTATTTGCTGACATAAATTCCAGAACTCTTAATTCACTAATATGAGATATATTCTTTGCATCAAGTTTTTTCCGAAAATAATGTCTTTTAATAGTTGTTCATCAAGTAATTGTAATGTGTAATGTTTGATAATTATTCAAAACATACAGCTTGTCTTGATTATTTAAATCAAGATTATATTAGAATATTATATTTTTGAATCATGATTATTGTAGAATATAGTTCCACAAGAAAACTCAAATTTCATTATAGTTACACTGGCATTAGTGTATCTTCTATAAAATAGGAGGTGATCGATAGACACGAATTGAAAGACTAATGTTTGAATTGAAAGACTAATGTTTGAATTCAAAGGGAATGTCAGTGATAGAGTTTAACAGTTTTTTACATGAATATATTTTGACACTGACATCATAATAGACGGTTGGATGAATGAACTTCCTGACTTTGATCAGAACATTTATTATGAAGCTGGGGTTTAATGGGTTAGCTGGCAAGAGAGAAATATAATTTCTTGTGCTCGACTCTTCGTGGAACGCAAAAAGAGGAGGCAGCTACCACCCGAGACCCGTGACATCGTTCCTGGGACCCCGCAGGAGTTACAAACGACACCCCAGTCCAAAAGCCAAAGACTAGTGAGAAAAGCTCTTCTAAAAACCTTTAACAAGAATTTCGTTCAAACCTTAACAACAATTTAACGAACTGAGACATTAAAACTCACTCAATGTGTCAGCTAAATCTGCTATAAACGGAAAAATTCTGTTCTGAACGGGTAAATGAAATTTATTGCTCTGAATTGCAAATATGCAAGTGTGTAAGGACTTATCTATGCAACTACGTACCAGAATTGTAACCGCTGTCTTGAATCTGATTTAAAGGGTTAAACTGTTAAATTGAAGTATTCGTCACAATTGAACATCACGCAACTATATAACAAGGCTGCAAAGGTCCCCAAACCCTGGTCTGTGAGGTCATTGAAAAAGGTTTATACAAAGATAGAAATAATTGCGCTTGATTAAAAATTAATATATTTAGATGAAAAATATAGCCTGTTTAATATGAGGTAACCTACAGCCTAGAATTTGAGATTTCTTCCGGGTTAATATGAGATGTCTGGGGATCCGACCTTATAAAAGAAGATATTGGGAGCTGGTATTGAGGAGATAGGTTTTGATTTTAGAGAGAAAAAGGACAAAATATAAATCAGGAGAGTTACTGTTCAGAGTTAAAAAGGAAATCGAATTTTTTTTCATTTTATTTTGTGTTCTGTGGTGTTAATTCATCCGATTAAGTCAAAACAACCAAATAGAATAGAATTAAATACGTTTATTTTTAAAACTTAACTTAATGACAAGTTTTGAAATAAACGTTGCATTTAAGTACTTATATCCTAACAGTTATGGAACATTCAGAAATAAAATTTTCTTACACAAAGAGCTCGTGCACTGTACAGATTACCTTTCTGTCGTAAATTCAGACTGGGAAGAAAATTGACCACTATACTATGAAACAGTTGATGACTTGACTCAAAGAACTAACAACAAACACAAAAATGAAGGAGCAAGGCATATTCCAACAATGAACTAATTAAATTTAATTTCTACGTAAATATCATGCTAGTAAGCCTCGACTACTTATCACCATAAGGCAGCTATTTTTTATATTTAAGAGGAATCAGGACCTTTGAATGCTATAATTTCAGTGAAAATGGGTTGAAGTTTCAAAGTTCTGTAAAACAAATTTGGGTGAATTCTTTTCAAATTTAGAACTTGGATTGCGTGAATGTGATGGTAAAAATGAAAAGGGAAATATTTTTGGTCCTCTGAGCGTCACGAGATTTCCGAGTAATGTGTTATTGTTTTTAACACAACAAACACAATGCCTGCATAACCAAATGTATTGGTTGAAAGGATTCTACGAAAGCTTATGATAGATTTAAATTTATTTATTTTTTTTAAATATAATGTTAAATACATTTGAAAATAATCCACTAAAATATATCAATGTTTTACAAAAGTGAAATATCTACCAGTTTTCACTGAAATTAGAGAGTTCGAAACTCTTGCTCCCCTTCAGTGTACTTCTAAGAGAAATTATGTTCCATCCGGTTACATAGCACTTTCAATATCCTAATATGTTCTTCCTCTCAATAAGTTTAGGAACCCCTGTCCTATTGTAGAATAGAATTATACAATAGAGAGATAAGACAATAGGGAAATAGAAATTCTGATTTCCTAGTAGTTACTAGATAATGCAAGGATGTGTCTTCAAACTGATAACAGAATGAATGCAACTGATCTAACGTGCTAACTCCATTTAAAAGCATGAAACTCCTTGAATTACTTTCTAAGGAAATCAATAGAACTTTCTCCAAGTAGCGCCAAGAAATAAGGCAAAGGCACGAACCGCCCTTTAATCATCAATTTTGTTATGGTAGCTCGAAGTCCGAATGTCACAATGCCGAATATTCTAAACCCCAACTATGGTTCCGCCAAATAAACTAATTGTTCGTATTCTGCAAGTCAAATCCGATTATCCGATTATCAGCTGATATCGGATGTAGAGAAATGGTTTCGCTCATAGACGGCCAATTTTGAGGCGATCGTATATCATTTCGGACCAACGCAGAATTGTCAAATGATTTATTAAATTCATTGATTCTGTGGGGAGACCTAATTCTCACAGGTTGGATAAGGGGTTAGAAGCGAACTTGTTGGAAGAGAGAGTTTCGAGAATTTCAACAGGCTCATGGAATTATAAGGAATAAAATTGTAACTAATTGTCAAAATTGGAGACTGGGATTAGTTATGAATTGTCTGAACAATGGCAGAATAGCTAAACTATCACATATATCAAAACACATTAAGAATTAAACGAAAAATTCAACAATTTAAATTTCTACTAAGCATCGTTTCTGATCGATAAAAATAAATAATTGTATTGAGCAAAAACCCTTCACTGTAGCATGTATTGTTTGTAGAATGAGTATAGCCATTAACTGTGTATTTAAAATGGGGTTTTAAAATTTTATGAATAATTGGTGCGTTAAAAATAAATACGATTTTGAATTTTGCATGTCAAACTTATCTTTCGCTACAATTTGTCATTCATATTCATTTCAAGGAAAGAAGAAAAGGCTTTGCCTATAGCGATTGCAAATTGATATTTAATGTTATAGAGAAGGAGCAATGTAAGATCTAAGCTGGTTATCTTTGTAGCTGGCTTCGTAGAGTTTGAATCAGGAAGTTATCAATTTTGAATTCGCAATTAATCGTTGCTTCGAAATGAATTTAATGTGTTGGAGGGAGCAGAGTCGAGTTTCATCACTTATGGTAGCATTGTTTGTTAGTATTCACGTCATTCATCGTTTGAGTCATGTCGTGTCCACCAGGATTCAAATAGAACCATGAGCAGACTCGTTTTACCTATGTATAGAATCCCATCAGAACAACTTTTCCCGAAGGAATTCCTCTGCATTCATCAAAGCAGCCAGAATGACTGTATGTAAACATTTGTTCGGTGAGAGTTCAGTTTCAGAGCAATTTCTTCAATGGTTCAGCAAGATTTTGTTCCATCCTATTTATTTTCATTCCTCTAAGATAGAAAGTTCTTAATCTTATAACAGTTTTAGTAATTACTCTGTTCTCATTTATCTCACAGATTTGATGACTCTTTTTAATCAATTTATCTCTTAGCCATGGCATCATATAGAGATATATGATTTGATATGTTCTCATTGAAATGTCTGGCTTCTTTGACTAATTCGTCTGCAGCCCCATTTCCCACGATTCCAACACTTGCTGGTGTTCGCTTTAAAACATGTCTCATAATATATGAACACCCATGACACGACACAAAATCTCTATTAGTAGAGGGTTGGCACACTTTTAGCCTTAATTACAACTTCTATCAACATGGGATGGACAAATACAAGTACTGTACAATGGTCAAGGGAATACGTATCCATACTTAATAGCAGTCTTTAATTCAAAAAATGTGGCTGGTGGTTGAAACAGAATGCACTTTGGCCTCTAAAATAACTCACAAAGGTTCAATTATGTTGAGCTCAAGGGACTGAGAAAGCAATATTAGATGTTCTGCATCATCCTCGGGTTTATCAAACCATGCTTGGAAACACAAAATAGTGTGAATAGGAGTGTTGTAGCCTTGGAACAGATAGTTCGCCAGTCTGAAGCAGATTATATATATATATATATATATTGTATCCCACACCATCACAGAACCTTCTCCATGCTTAACTGTGAGAAGAAGGCAGTCAACATAACATGGTTCTGCTAGCATTCTCCACACATAAACACACGGTGGTCTGAAATAGTGTAAATGCAAACCAAATTACTTGTCCCAACTGATGTTTTCAGTCTCTATGCTCTTGGCAACATTGTCGTCGCTTGGAAACATTACATAACGTCACCAATGGTTTTGGAATAGGCTCTCTGATACGATGTTAGCAGCAGGAAATTCCCGTTGGATATTTTGGTTTGATATGGTGTCCTGGAGGCGTACATTTGTCTCAGAGGTTATCTGTACAGTTGTCTTGTGCTTTCGGATCCATTATCCACTTCAACACCCGTCTATCCTTGTCAATGAGCTTTGACTTTCACCCACTGTTCTATTTCGAAGATAACATACCCATGTTTTGTGTAGGCCATCTTAATAGTTGACGCAGTGCTCCCTCCTTGCAATATCCACAAATTTGGCTGTATTCGTCATTGAGGCTCCAGCGAGGCGCGCTTCAAATATCATACATCTTTGGAAGTCTAAGAGGTAGGACACAACAGCGCTTGACTAACAGCAAAATGTTTCACATACAACCTGTACGACTGTTGTTGATAGACTAATACTTCCACCTTAATGGTTATTAGAGGACATACTTCTGTGCCAGGTGGGGTTGCTTAATTGCAACGACAAATTCCGGTCCATTTTCATATGAATGTTTATATTAGTTTGTCTACCACCTGTATTCACTAATGAATACAAACAAAGCTAACGGATTAATAATCTTTTGTGACTCATAGACCGCCCCATGTGAACATTATTTTGTGCATTTAATTCCAGATTTCTCTGTCACATATAGGTATAGAGATTTATAAATGCACTCGGTACTTAGATTTCCTATAATTTTATATAATTCATAAAGTTACTTTTATTTAGACTGTTGAGTGCGTACCACATTTTAAAATTCAACATTGCGTTTAAATAACTGCTTCATAAATAATGAATTACTCTCGGAAATGGTAGCAGCAGAATTTATGGACTTTAATCATCATTACTTTACCAGCAGTGCTTATTACTCCCCGAAAATTCATAAATAAGTTCAGGATTTAGTTATTTCCATCCGCCCCTCAAAAAGAGGCACTCTAAAAATGCGTGATAATACGTGTTTTCATTAATCTTCCAGTCCATTAATTTTTCAAACATTTCCTGACCAGTTACTCTTCTCTTCCCTAGTTTGCCTTTTTTTATACCGGGGTAAATTTTCTTATCGGCGGAAAGTTGAAAAAGCGCTTCACTCAATTATGCCTCGGATTATTATTTATTTTTTACTTTGTACATACGTTTCATATTTTAAAAAAATACTTTCTCGGGACATTACAGAAGATATTTTAATCGGGTATTGGTTGAAGTTCTGTTTCGAATTGAGTCTTTAATCTCGTCTTCTAGGAAAGTGTTCTAAGGATTTCTGCTCGTATTCTCGTCGCCTTCTATGAATTTATTAATAAGGGAATTCAAAATTGTAGTTGTTGATTATTCAGAAGTATATCGAATTCGAAGACCGTTAAACGATAATAATAATGTATAGGAACAGATTGAAGAAATTATTATTTTTTTAATTTTCAAATACTTAGTTAACCCTTCAAATGGTTTCTACGAGATTTCTCGTTCATCAAGATTTGACCAATTTTAATAATGAGAAGATATTTTGTCATCAAGATTTGACCAGTCTCATGAATTAATCATCATCTTATGACGTCTCATCATCAAGATACTGCCAAATTTTTTCTGATGAGGAGATCAAGATCTTGTCAGTTTTCTTTTAATAACGAGATATTTCGTTCATAAATATCTGATCAGTTTCTTCTAATGACATCTCGTTCATAAAGATCTAGTCAGTTTCGCTTATGACGAGATATTTCGTCAAAACAACCACCTGGAGGGTTAACTCTGTCTTAAAATTGATTTTATTGCTTATAGAGCAGTGGTTTCCAAACTTTTCAATTCAATTGCCCATTGAAAATTAAAAACTTTCACGGACCCCTTGAGATAAAATTAAATACGGCATATGATACCGGCATAAGACCACAATGATTCTTATTTTTCGCCTTAATGTAGGGAGTAAAATGTTTAGACCTATGCTAAACAGATTATATTACGTTAAAATTTCACATTAGGAATTAGTGATGACGATTTAAAGTTACGAAACGTAGAGGAAGACTGAAATGAAAGAAATAGTTAACATTATATAAAATCTTATTTGTTAATTAAAATGTTTTAAAATCAAACGGCACTTAACTCTCTCTCTTCTAAAATTATAACATAAACATAAAAATATGTACTTTAATTTTAATGTGAACAAACTGGAATCTAAAATTTAGATTTCTAAATTTTAAAATCTAAAATTTAGATTTTAGAATATAAATGACAGAAAACAATAGAATGTTTCATTTTTTGGAAGGGTTTTCTATTTTGCTAGCAAAATATTGTATGTTTTAGTAGACCCTCTGAAACCTCGGGGGTCCGCGTACCACGCTTTGGGAACCACTATTATACAGTATTTAAAACTTAAGATATTTCGTGTATAGAACGGATCTTTTTAGTCTTCCCAAAAAGCTTACTCAAACATTTTTATACAAACTATTCAAATGCTGTGATAATTTATTTTAAACTACTACTTTTAGGAACTTTTCCATTTAATTATCAATTGAAATTATTTAAATTTCTGTAAAAGACAAATTTTTATTTAAAAATATAAATATAATTTATTATAAAATAATAAAGTAAGTTAAATAGCGAAATGTTTTCTTCTAGCTCTAACTATTAATAGTGTCATAGCTAGAACAGTAGAACCGTGATCATCCGAGCTCCGATTAACCGAGGGTTCGTGTTATCTAAGCCAAATTTTATACCTAGCTAGCAAATTTTATAACTAAACCCTTTGTTGTAGACCGATCTCGTTTGGTAAGCGGTTGGTTTGTTTTTAGTACAAGATCCAAAACTGGATGAGCTGGCCCAAAATCAAGATAAAATAAAATTGAATATGAATAGTTTAAAATATCAGATTAATAACCAGACCAACATTCAAAGCGTTATAAAACATTTCAGTGTAAACAACATAAAAACAAAATAAAGTTACAAATTATAAAAAATGTGAATATATGAAAAACATCGCCTCATGAAAATGAAAAAGTAAAATGTAGTTCTAAATGCAATGATATGTAAGATGAAATGATGCAGTGTGCATGTGAAAAAAATCTGCGATCAACAACTTTTCAAGAGAATTTAAAAGATACATAACTCGTGTCCAAATTTATTGTAAAATTGACACAATAATACATACTATGACACAAGTCCGAGTATAGGTTATTCGTAATCTTTGCTCCGTGAATCTTTCAGTAATTAGAAGACTTCATTCGTATAATTTAAAATACTAAAAAACAAACATTATAAATCAACATCAAAGCTTTAAAATTACTTTTTAAGCAATATTTTATACTGTGATTGAACAAGAATGTTTGTTGTGGTATCTTATTACAGATTAGATAAGATGTTAAAATTATACACATTTCCCCCACATCAATTTGAAAATATGAGACATTAAATGAAGATTCACTCTTGTTAGAATTATAACTAAACATAATTGGTCTGATTGAGATTCCATCATTACCCTGATTGCAAAGAACGGATAGGAAATTAAAAGTAAATTGGACATCCATCTAGAGGAGAAATATTGTACAAGATAATGTTAATAGTCCTCTATTAAGTTCCCTAGAATCATAATTCAGAAAAATTTGTACTTTTAATCATCTATCAAATATCATGAACATCGCTCAATAAATAAACTTAGTTACATTAGATCACTGATATATCTCGAGTATGCAGTTAAAATTACTCCAATTTATCAAATAATCTATTTTCAACTAAAATCCTTTGTGCTTAATGTAACATGCATGCCATTCGAAGAATGCCATGGTTGTTTTTAATTTTCTCTTGCAAATTGTTTGCAATTACACTGCTGGCCACCCAAATTGCAACACCAAGAAAGACAAGAGATATCACAACAAAATTTATTTTGTAGATAACATGTTGACCAAGTATCAAATGATTAAATTTATAGACTTCTGTGAAGTGTGGTTCCTGCCAAAATCAGTAGCCAGAGTAGCCGCCATTGTTGGAGATCACCGCTGCCACACGCCTCGGCATTGATTCAAAGAGACTTTGGATGTGTTCTTGGGGTACAGCAGACCAAGCAGCTTCCACACGTTGCCAAAGTTGATCTGGTGTGGCAGCTGGGGATGTATTCTGGGTCAATCGTTGAGCAACCATGGACCACATGTTTTCTATCGGTGAAAGATCCGGAGAGCGAGCTGGCCAGGGAAGCAATTCAATCTGGCGATTGACGAAGAACCCTTGGACAATGCGTGCCACGTGTGGTCGCGCATTATCCTGTTGAAATATGGCTGTGGGCAAGCCCTGAAGGTAAGGAAGGACAACTGGCTCCAACACCTCGGAGATGTAGCGCTGGCTGTTTAAAGTACCGGCAATGCGTACTAGAGGAATGCGAGAGTGATATCCAATACCGCCCCATACCATAATACCCGGTGCAGGACCAGTGTGGCGGTGCATAACGCAGCTGTTCAGCATCCTCTCTCCACGGTGTCTCCAGACTCGAATCCGACCATCGTGGTGTTGCAGACAGAAGCGTGACTCGTCAGTAAAGACAATTTCATTCCATTCTGCCGTCCACATCCTTCTTTCATCGCACCATTGGCGGCGGAAACGTCTGTGGTTCTGCGTCAAGGGTAGACGAAGCAATGGACGTCTTGCGGACAGACCACTCTGCTGTAAACGGCGTCGAATGGTACGCGCAGACACTGGATGATGCGGTACAGACTGAATGTGCTGTGCTATGGTTCGTGATGTGGCTGAGCGATCCGTCACTGCCATACGCACAATATGCCTGTCATCACGTGAAGTGGTGCACTGAGGTGGATGCGATCGAACACGTCGGTCCGTCGTACCCTCATGCATCCAACGATCATATATCCGCATTACAGTTGTTTGGTTTCGTCCAACACGACTACCGATTTCCCTGAAAGATAATCCACAATCTCGGTAGGCCACTATCCTTCCTCTGTCGAACTCGGATACTTGATCAAAAGATGATCGCTGTTTTCTACGAGGCATAATTGATCGTTTTTTTTTTTTAAAAACCACAAGAAAAACACAATTGCCGTACTTGAAATCGTCGAAATCTCCAAGCCTTAAATAGCGCTTTGAAGTGGCGCCACAGGCGCGCGTGATGTGCGTCTGCGCTGAAATTCTAATCATTTGCATATCTCACCTCCGCTAATGCATGTTGTAAATTTCATATTATTTGCATGCTTCCTTCAGGGTGTTGCATTTACGGTGGCCAGCAGTGGAGATATGTTCTATGAAGCTCTTAAAATGAGTAATTCAATCAAATAGGCTGTTCAAATACCTAAATTAGCTATTTCTAGAAAAGGAAATAAATTAAATTGAAGAAACGTGATGAAACAAAACAATTATGAGAAAAGGATGATTATATATCTTTAAGAGATAGAATACATCTATATAATTATTACGAAAATTATACATATTGTGTTTAATTTGTCATTCTACGGTAATTGTTTGCTACCCAAAGACTGATTAATCCATGTACATTTGAAACAAATTTACATACCACAAATATACTTGTGTACGGAATTTGAATTAGGGTATTTTTGTTACGTAGTACAAAATGAAAGGTGACATAAAATATGCTAATTCTGCTTTTCAATTAGTCTAAATAAAGTAATATTTTAAAACCAGCTTTTATTAGTTCTCTTACTTTTCAATTGCGATATCTTTCAAAGTAAACTTATGTAAATTTAATGTCTTAACATGGGAAAAGAATTAAATTGTGAAAGCATTATTGAAAAATTTTAATTCAATAATTTTCTTTTACGAGTACTCTTCAGTGCATTTTTAATTTTAAAACTATCATTACAGGACCATTCGTAGGTCCATTTTACTACAAATGGTAGGATTACGTTTTATTACAACCCTCTGAGGGGCTTACGCCCATTTTCTGTAACCTGCAGTCTTCCCTGCATGACTCCTAACCGGTTTGATCTCTAAAACCCATTATATTTCTTAGGATTCCTTCAACAAATAAGTTTGGTCATTTAGTCAGAATGTGTGTTGCGGGGGTAAGTACTTCATTACTCGGAAATCTGTCCCCAAGAAGGTTAACACGTTTTATTTTAACTATTAATTCCGCTGTGTATTTAAAAGTTTACGGATGTAATTTAATGGTAGATCTGCAACATTTTCCTCTCAAACGTATCAAAATTCAGAGCACGGACATTGCCGGGTGTTAAAATCTGATAAGGTCTTTACATATAAATGCAAATTCTGCTATCTCTGTTAAAAGACGTTAGAATATGTCTAGGCAGACCACTAGAAACACCCCATACTATTCTTCTACAATGACTCATTTGGATGGGTACTCTTGTAATGTCTATACACGAGGATGACTAGAACTCTTGAGCCATCATTCTCGGAGGGATTGGAGAAGTCATTGGGAAGAAATGCGTATAGAGAAATTAATTATGCAGATAAAGAACTTAACAATTTAAAACTCAAAGGAGGGGTTTCCAATAATTAATGCATCCTAGATCTATAAAGTCACAATGCAACTAGACAAAAAAGTCAAAGTTTAAGGAAACGTAACCGCCAGTAAAACAGTCAATAGTAGTATTATAAGGCAGAGAAACATATTTCAACCATGGAGATCTTAACAGATCTCCGTTGATATATTTTGCTTATGAATTTGAATCCTGTATACCCGACATGTTTAGGAGGATTTTGGTGCATTGAAGTTTCCCGAAGTTTGCTTCAAGTTAAAGAGAATGGGCTTCCTATGAGTCTCCTGCTTTCTATCTTATCTTGCACCACGTCATAAGTTTGAAGAAAATACTTGATTCAGATTTCTTCTCTAAGATTTAAGTATGTCTCTATGCTTGAGATCTTTTGTTTCTGAATTTGTAACTAACCTGGTTTAGGAGAGTTCTAGTGCATTGAACATTCAATTTCTGCTACAAGTTAAAAAAGAGTAGAATTCGTATGATCCTTTTTCTCTTTATCCTATCTTTCACCACGCCATTTATTTGAAGGAAATACTTGATTAGGATTTCTTCTGAGATCCAAACATGTTTCCATGATTTTGATCTTTGACTTCTGAATTTGTAGCTGACCTGGTTTATAAGGGTTTTGGTGCATTTAATTTTCAATTTCTGCAAGAAGTTGAAGGGAGGGGGACTCGTACGATCCTCTTTCTCTCTGTCTTATCTTGCACCACACCATTAATTTGAAGGAAATACTTGATTCGAATTTCTTCATAGATCCATACATATATCCTTATTTGAGATCTTTTCTGTGCTTTATGTACAACAGAATTTGTAGCATGTAGCTGACTTGGTTTGGAGGTTTCCGAATATTGAAATTATTTGAAGACCTGTTACACCTAAAAGTTTTGAACGTGTATAATAGTGTTACCTTGCACTACACTATTTATAAATGGAGAAAACACTTTTTTTGTACGCTCACGATTCATACTTCTATGTAGATTTAATGGGAACCATATGGAGACTCGCGAGCTGATGAATTCGTAATTCAATTGACATTACCAAAAAGAGATGATATTTTTAACGACAGTTATAGATAGCTCGTACGACAGATAAGGATATCCAGGTGACTAGGCCCCAAATGCCAACTTAAAGTGACACAGACAATTTCTTTCACAACAGCTGATTAATTGAATTCTGAGGTGTTGTGAACGTAGTCATTTGGATGAGTGCTACCTCCACATTTCTAACTATGCCTAATTGGTCCAAGAAATAAAACCTTTTCTGAGATTGAAATAAAAAGCAGTGGAATGATGAGTGACAGTATCAATAAAAGTATGATAATTTATAATTGTTTTGGAATGAGTTGCTCTCTCGTCATGTCGATTTGTGTCACTGTTATTATGTATGTATGACCATTTAGATAATTTAAAAAAATTAAAGGCCTGTTCAGTAAAAGCTTGGTTTTTCAAACCATTAAATATATATAAAACAATTTTTCAAAGAACTTTGGATTGCCCGTAACATTTTTAGTATTTTGTTATTTAAAATTAAATCATATAATTTTATGATGAAAAAATTGTATACTGAAGTGTTATTCTATTAAAACTCTATCGTTCCTTACATTGGCATCACAAGCTTTTGGTTTGGAAAACCACATTCAGCGAATCGATTCATTTATTTACGAATTTGCATTTATGAATTAAATATCCATGGTAACATATAGCTTATCAGTTCAGCAATCAACCGTATTGAATAGCATTGTAAAACTTCAAGTGCTTATAAGAAGGTGGTCAGAACCAAATGTCACGGTGCACTCAGAACTATATTGTTTATCATAAATTAGCAAAAACAATAATGATACCATATTTAAAATCAAAATTTCTTTGCTTTTTTAACTTTCAAATAATCACCGACAAATTGGTATAATTTGCTTTATACGAGTACATCAATTAATATGATTCGTGGAATTGCTTCACATTAATGATCCCCGTAGTTGCAATTATTTTTTGAAAGTTCTAATGTTTCTAAATTGGAAACCAAAAACTTTCTTTTCTTCTTTAATGAAGAATAGATAACAACCCATTAGAAAATTTTAAAGTTTTAGGTTTCAAAAAATTCCTAGAGCAGTTAAATAGAAAATGTTACAACACGATTTCGATGTTTTTCCCTGCAGCCTCAACGAAACAAGGCTTATCTTTTCTTAATATCTATCACCTTATCATAACTGGAAGAAATTCACTACTGTTTCCAAAAATTCATTTTGAAAACGCTATCTCTCACAGACTATCCAAGAACAAAAGAAAAATTGAACAGAAGAGCGAAACGTCATTATTTTTCGAATCCATGTTTCCGAACTTTCCACGAGAAATTTAGATATCCTCTTCGCTTCAACTATTCCTCATCTAGTCGGTCTAAAGCTGTAATTATCTCTACGACTCGAAGTGACTATTTTTCTCTCGATCACGTAAATAAATTAAATACGTCTGCCAGCTCACGACGGTGAAAAAGCAAAAGCGCGAAGTACAGCTCCCCACCTCGTAAAGAAAGCGAAAATAGAATTTTTGGCGTTCCCATTACGACGCAAACTTAAACACCCAGCTGGCCGTTTTAACTATCTCTTTTCATAAATAGGAAGCGAGAGAAGGAAACGTTTTCTTAAACTTCACCCAAGCGCGGAAGTCCTCATTTACAGGAGAAAACCGTTCAAAAACAACGCCTTAAATAGATAGGAATTTAAAGAAAAATGCTATTCACAGTGGCTACCAATTATAATGGCTATTGTAATTTAGGGAAATAAAAATGTTGCCATTGGGAAGATAGCGAAAAAATAAAGTAAAATAAAGGCAAATTCGGAATGGGTTTGGAATCCTGCCAACGAAAACACAGCGTGGTAAAATCTGCCTACAAGGGAAGCAATATACACGGTCAAAATGCACTTGTTTTAAAATGGAGGAGAGAGAGTTGGATTTTTGTATGAATAAATGCAGCAGTGAATCTACGGCATCCGTAGTATGGTCGTATATTTTTCTTTTCACACACAAGAATCCTTTTTGAAAAAAACTAAACTTAGTTAAACCACAACATGAAATAGACCTCGTTATTATTCAAGAGTGCTGTGTCGCTACTGTATCAAGCACATTAGTAAGCATTTATCGCCAAGTTTAGGGTAAAAAGTATTCTCAGCTCTGATACTAGGCACATAAATGTAAAGTAGAATTTATTTTTAAAGTTCGGGCACATATTAACTTCCAAGGCAGTATCTCTCAACTGATGTTTTAACCGATAGGTGTTTGGTGCAAATGTAATGGGTCCCCGATCACAAATTTTTACTAAACGTCGTTTGTGATGCATTACAAAATGAAGAAAATGAGCAAAAGCTATTCATTGTTACATGCAAACTTAGTTTAACCAAGCAGAATGAAATAAACCTCGTTATTTTCAAGAGTGTGAATTACTACTGTATCAAGTACATTAGTACGCATTTATAACCAAGTTTACGGTAAAAAGAGTACTGTCAGTCCTTATACTAGGCACATAGATGTAAAAGTGGACTTTATTTTTAAAGTCCGGTCATATATTAACTTCTACCGCAATATATCTCGACATATATTTTATCTAATAGGATCTTTGGCCCAAATTTGATGAGTCTCCGATCACAAATTCCTACTAAACATCGCTCGTGGTGCATTAAAAACAATGAAAATGAGCAAAAGTCATTTATTGCTCCGCATATAAATTGTTTAACTACAGAATGAAGTAGACCTCGTTATTATTCAAGAGTGTTGTTCCACTACTGTTTCAAGCACATTATTACACATTCATCACCAAACTTAGGGTAAAAACTGCATTTTCATCTCTGATATTAGATTCATAAATGTAAAGTAGAATTTTTTTAATTCTGGTCACATATTATCTTCTAATGGCAGTATCTCAACTTATATTTCAACCGATAGGATCTGAGGTGCAAATTTGATGGATCTATAATCACTTAGCTTCTCAGATTTAAGAGTCTCATTTATATCACATTCGTCTTGTCATTCATTATTTCTAATGATTTAATTTTGTGTGTACGGAATCAATATCCTTGAAGTTATGATTTTAAAGTTAACATTTGTTTTTTTTTTTTTGAGTTTTCCTTCTTCACATTTTATAAGGAACAAGAATATAACAATATAGACTATACTTAGCTTTAGATTATTTAAATACAACCTATTAATATTTTTGTAGTTAATTTACAACTCCGATTACATTATTGTCCACAATTAAAGCATAAATACTTAGCACGAAAAGTAAAAAGAATGAAACGGTAATGATAATATAAATATTTGGACATTACCTTTGTTGAATGTAACGATACTCAGTACTATGTCAAATTTTATATAGAAAATATTTATCGCAATTCACCAAATACAGAACTTACACTATTCCAACTTTTAAATTTGGAGAAAGAAGATTCGCTGGTATTTGTTAACAGGAAGGATACTAAGAAATACTAGATATGGACCAACAGCTGGAAAGAGTGAAAAAATTTTTAAACTCATTATAAAATCAGAAAAAGGAATTACTTTAGTATATTAAGAATTTTTAGTGAAGTCGGGGTCATACTGTAGGTTGGCTTGTTGTATGAGTAAGCTAAATATTTCCCCACGATGGGCTTCACCTTTATCTAAAACTCTTAAACTATTTTCCCAAACATCGATTTAGTATGTACGAGAAAAAAGCGTGCGTTTTATTCCCAGTAGTTGAATGTCAAAAGAAATAGCCCGTTTTGTTGCTCCAGTGTGACGTTAATTAAAATACCTACCTACCTGAATATCAAAAGGAATAAAAGATTTCATACAAGACTTTACAGCACGGCACGAATTTGTTCCAAACGGAGAAAGCCGTAGTGTGAAAAAGACCACAAAGGTCTCGATAATTATGATTTTTGTTTAAGATAATAAAGGTTTTAAAGGAAACACATTTGCTTTCCCTGTATCTCAAGGCCATGCAAAGTCATCAATTATGTTATCCCAATTGCTCCACATTTGTTCGTAAAACATTTGATTCTCACTGATTTTGACGGTTTGACAATCTACCAAACAAATTAACGCAAGAAAATTGTAAATTTCTTTACTTAGTGGCATAAATGATAGCAAATGAAAATTGAGTGACATTCGTAACAAATTTCAATGCTTAGAAAACTGAGCTAAATCAGTCTTCGCTCGTAGGTTCTAAATACGGTTGTGCGGTTATGATCAACGTATCTAGTTCTTAAACCCAATTTTATGTGCACTCCAGAGCGAATGGCCGATCGAAAATTGACACCTCAAAATTCAAGCAGCGTCTTTGGGAATACCCGAAGAGGAGGTGTTATATGGATTCCCTAGGGAATATCTGGATTTATAGTGTCCTACCTTCACTTTGGAATTAAGCTTTGATGAGGAGACCCTAAAAGACTTATTTTCCCTCATTAAAGATCGTATTCAGAATTAAAGAAAGAATTTCCGAAGCTACTGGTGTATAACGGCTGGGGAGATTCGGGAATGCTGGCAACAGTTTATTGATGGTCATATTCTGACACTGAGCACTTTCTCCAGATGACTGACCATCAAATCCTACAATGTCGTGTTTTATGCCAACGATACTGTAATTGAGTATCACCACTGTTTTACAAAAATTTAGACTTTTACTTTTTACTTTATGTTTTGAATCTTAAAAATGTTTGATAATCATACCTTAAACTAATAGGGTTCCAAAATCGTATGAAAATTTTTTAACAATTGTGATCGATTTGAGTGTAAACAGCGAATCTCAAAACGTGGCGCATTTTTTTATTTTGTAAAGCTGCAATTATGGGTATTGGTTTGGGTTGGACACCAAGTCCTATCATAACGGACACCATTCAGTTCACCTAGATGTTGAGTGGAAAACAAATGCGTTCCACCATAGGGGTTGCTGAAACCAAATATCCAAACGGCTGCATTTCCTAGAAGCTAATGGTGATGAACTGGAAGTCGTGCCGTATTTTTGACACTAAAGATTCTCGAACCTTTTAGGTTAACTAACTCTAAAATTCTTTTTTTATTTTCTTTTAAATTTCTTCTCCCAAGGTTGCCCACCAAACTGCAAAACTTCTCTATAGGACAGGTATGGGGGTTTCCTTCGTATGTATGGTTGAGGTTGGATCATAGGCTTGCGATAAAGAATGAGCTTGTATTGAAGCAACGTGACACTATTGATTGTAGACTTTGGTAGTGTACAATGATAGTTATATTCAAAACAAATAATAAAAATGTTTATTTTCCATTAATGATATAATTTTAACACAAAATTAGTTTTATTTGACTTATGGGATCATCTCTCTTGAGAAAAATAACAGAAATGGGAAGTAAACTCGAAAATAATGGCTTTAATTTATATCTTGAAACAGTTAGTATGCGTAATTTTTTCCTTTGAAAGGACTTTTATATTTCATGAATCTAACATCATTTTTCGTGTTTGATTTTTAAGCAAAAGTTAGGGAAACAGAAAGTATCACATCGGGGCTTTAGTATAAGTACATTGTTGCATAAAGGATCAGAGTGTATTATACATCGTGCAAAAAATCATTTTCGTTGTTAATTATCAGCTAATTAATTTAAAAAGTGTGTAGAATAAGAGGCACAAAAATAATTTACAATATAACCTAAAACTCAAAGTATTTATTTATTTATGATACACCTTTACCACTTTAAACCTTAAGAAAACGTATCGTGCTTTTATGCATGAGGATATTTGATAAGTATAAAAATACTCACATATTCATTCCGTAGTGTGTATTCTGATTACTCATATTATATGTTATCAGAATACAGAATTTTAGAATTACATTATGTAGCCTTTTCCACTCTTTCAGCAAGTGTTTTACAAACACATTAAAAATTCTTAAATAGTAGCAATCACCTTAAAGGAGAAAATTATGATATTTGTTATGTGTACAAAGTACTTCATAATGCAGTGCAAAATTCAAATCTTTCCTGTCTCGTTGTAAATAAATATAATGTTGCACGAAGGAAGTTTTAACGCATATTTTGAGTAAATTCTATTATTTTAGACTTGTGTTGTTTTTCAGGTGAAAGATTTTAATACAATACATGGAAGGCAGAATAGTACATTTGAACTGTTCAAGCTCACTTTGCAGGCGAATATTCATGGACTCCACTATGATTTATATTAGGAAATGAGAGTGTTTGACATCCACATAATGTTTTTAGCAACGCAGACAAAAATTATAATGAAATTTGCATACCTAAGTCACGAAACTTTCTTTCATTCTTAGTACGTATATATATCATTTCTTTGAGACTTCATGGTTTATTTAGAGGTGAGACATTCTGCAAGGCTTAATTTCATAAGATTTAGAATCATGCATTATATTTATTAACTTTTGCAGTTTAACGGAGTCTGGTTTTTCATTCATGTTGCATTTAATGCATTATGTAGCAGCATATTAAATAGCACACAAATTAGATCAATGACATTACCTTTGTTGGATGTAACGATGCTCAGTCTGGTAGAATGTTATATTATTTTGTTATAGTTAGTGTTTACATCATTCAGGTATGTATCATATCCAAAAATACAAAGGAATATTGCTGAGTAGTTGTGGGAGATTGATACACTTTACCATCTGAAGTATTCACACGCATACATCCGTTCTACAATCTGCAGATATCCCTGTATGACTTCTTCTGATCAGTTTTGATCTTCTTGACCAATAGAATATTTCTTTGGGCTCATTCAACTACTGGATACGGTTATTTAGTCTTTATCATGACGCGTGACAGTACAACTTTGTCTACCAAAAAGTACCTCATGTGGTGGAGAAAGACAACACTGATCCCAAGAATACTAAACTTAAAATACAGTTCCTTAGAATACTGTGTACTAAGTGAATTTTTGTAATGGTGGCTAAGTTTTTAACAGTGCTACCCATCCAGAATTTAACCATTGACTAAATTCAATAGATTCTACTGCTAGTTGATAGATTACCATTTGCGTGAGACCGTGAGAGTTGAATTAATGTCACTGTTGTACTTCTATATGATTGGTCATGCAATGGATGATTATGATTCTGTATTGCCTTTAGCAGCTGATTGTGAGAAGCCGTATGGAGTAAAGACTGAGTTGTAATGAAGAGTAAGTCAGTGATAAGAATAGAGACAGTGTCTGAAATCACATGGCTTCAGACAGTTGGAAGTGATTGGCATCGCATTGGCAATTCAACTGTTCACCGTAGATCGAAATGAGGACCGATTGTTGAGTGTCATTTGATATTAGTCTCTCTCAGAAACGACATCATCCTTGTTTGAAAGTGCGTTTATAATCAAGCCCGGTTCACCAATTTAGAAATACATGCAAAAGACAGTGCAACTGTGTCTATCCAAAAGTGCTTCATGGCGGAGCTAAGTTACACTGTCCTGTATGCTACAATATCGTATGTTAATTTTTGTTGGGGTAGCTAAGTTCACCACAGGTTATAGTGTATTGACGTGGAAAAGCAGTACTACACTGTTCGGAAATCTCATGTCGTTCAGAGGGTTAAAATGGGTTTACTTATCTGTTCAAGCGAATACATCATACGAAAGGAACATCATATCAAAGGACATTGGGCACAAATGACGTTCACTCGGTAACCTCCTTCCGAATTTCCAGCCATATCCGAGTGAGAGACTCCGTCCGAATTTTAGAAGGAGTGAATTCTTATGCATCGTATCCTAGTAGCCAACTCAACGGAACAAGGATTGTATCAAAGAACTACTGATTTGGTTTACCACTGTTGTACTCATCATTTCTCATAAATCAGTTTTGAATGTTTTGTGTGTGGATAGTTTCCCCCTTTTTTATATAAAATGTCAATTTCTTCATTAACTCGACATTTGAATGTGAGCAGTGGCCTTTTCGGCGATTCTGTTCCACCTTGACCATTGCAATAGTTCTACAGTTTTTAGTTTTGCAAGGGCCAAATTCCTTGTCTGCGCAGTCAATCCGTCTAAGCTAGCTTCTGCCCTTCTCTGGGCCTAACTCCAATCAGCATGGCCAGAGGTTTTTGTCGTCACTTAATTTATTAAAAACATTCTAACTTTTCAGAATAATTTATGTGAACAATATAAAGTTCTTTCTTTTACTTAAAGAATTATTTAAAAGTACTAAATTATTTTTAATTCAAATAACTGTAATAGATATGGAAAATTTTGATCAATGTAGTCTAGCAATTTACGTTTTAGACTGGAAACGTTACTTCTGACATTTGTTAACTACAGTGACAACAGCAATGAGCGTCAATACACCGAAAGAAAACCGAAAATAATCATCTTATTTTTTCTGACCAAAACCATTTAAAGTAACTTTCTGTAAAAGAAAGTACTTAAATGAGCGCATCTATTTAGAAACCATCGTTACCCCTAACCGGGACAATCAAAGCTCTCACATACTGAGATTTGAACACGGGACCTACAGGGTGGAAGACAAACGCTATGACCACTGCGCCAATTAGGCTATGGATTGAATTAGGCAGTTTAATGAAACCAAAGAAACACTTGCACACAACAGCAAACATTTGTTGTAATGTGTGTAACTTATTTTTCCTCTTCTAGTGAATTCTCTAATTAACCATCTATATTGTTAACAACCCCTCTGGAAGATGCAGTTATTAATGTCAACAGCAATACCAAGTGTGTTAAAAGCAAACAGAAAGTAAAATATGTGTGGTTTGAACATATAAATTACGTTGAAAACTCATTCTTAAAAAATGGTAGTAAATTACGTTGAAAAATATATTCACAAAACAAATATTGTTTAAATTACATAAAATACGTTGAAAATATATTCCTCAAAAAAATGGCTGTAAAAGTAAATCTTGTAGAAATTATTTTCAAGCTAAGTCGTTAGAAAATGTCACCCACATGCATAATTCATAGCAGCAAAATAGTTTTCTAGCTTTCCTGCGAGTAATTTGGTTCAATAAAAATCAATAAAACTCCCTCAAACGATTAAATTTTTAATTTTTATTTTCGCCACAGCATACATGCTTCTAATTCCCCACCATTTCACAAACAAACAACTACACATCCCATGAAATGAACAAAATAAGCCATCGGGTTTTAATGCGCTTGACAGAGACCTCTCAAAAATAGTTCTATTTATGCTACAAATCGTCTTTAATTGGAGAATTTTTCATACCTTCAAGCCAATTAAGACCGTCATTAAAACTTAAAATACCCTCGCACGCTAAGAGGTATCAAACGCAGATTACTGCCAACTCAACTCTGCTCGCGGTTAATACAAGATTTTCCAAACGCCATTTCGTTTCTAACACGCCAGACTGTAAGGAAAAACGTGTGTAAATTACTTTTATTCCTTTTCGCTTTCGTTTCTTTTTGCAGTTCTCTGGTTGGAATTAAAAGTGGAAACATTTTGCATTGAGACGTCCTTTTCTGTCATTTTTTGTTCTTCTTTTGGAGGCGTTTTCTGTTTAATTAAAGGAACTCGAGACATAATCGTCTTTTAATAATACTTTTCTCGCCCAAAAGGCGTTTTTTAAGCCTCACTACCAAGGGGATTGGTGTTACAGTTTTTAAAATAAGATGTCGATGATTGTTGTACAAATTAAAGTGCTTTCGGCTCAGCCTATTATTGTTCACCTGGAGTCCTTTGTTTTGTATCTTGAATATCGCTTACATTCATCCGCTATTGTGTCGATATATATCATAAGTTGTATTTTTTGTGTGTTCTGATATGCTACCATTAGTAACTATATTTTAACCCTTTGCATTCTAATGTCGCCGTATTTGGGGCATCGTAGTCGTTGATTTTAATATTCCGAAGACAAAGGCTTAAATGTTCTCTATTGACAACCGCTTCATGCTTCTATTTATGCTTTACTTGGAATGCTGGGTGATTTGAGTTCTCATTTATTATAATACTAGTTTTATAACCGGATTCACCTGAGAGTGTTTGCTGCGTCAGGCAAATCAAGTTGAATCTATGTTTCCTCAGTAGTTTCGTTGTGTCGTCGAACGATTTTTTAGCTTTGTCCTCTTCACGAGATTCTTCTCTTTCCTCTTCCAATTGATCAGCTCATGGCAGACATTTTTTGTTAATTTGGATTTGATTAAAAATTTATCTCTCTTCTTGGGTATTGTTCTATATTAAATTTTAACTATGTGTTTCTAAGGGAACGACGTGGCTAGCTGAAAATAGTTGCGTTGTCTTATAAGTTCCAAAAAGAATACGTTGTGCAAATTTCATGCCTCCAGAACTCAGCGTTGGAGAGGTAGGTAGTTAATTAACGACGCACTGGAGCAACACATCGGGCTATTGGGTCAATTCCAAAGGGCAAGATCCGAGGACAACGCCTCGTAATTTTGAACCACGGTCAGATGACGGGGTTGGAGAGATTTTGCTGCTTCGAACAGATTTTCTTGCTTACATATAAGATGTAATATTTTACGTGTATTGGGTAATTTGCTTCAGTGCGTTCATAATTGTGTTTAAGGAAATCTGTTACAAAAATTAGGAAATTAGTCAAACGTAACAGAATTATTGAAACTAAGTTTTCCTTTATTTTCTAAATGTTTAAGCTTTTTTAAGTCTTTTTAAATGCATTTCTGAACATGTTAATATACTTGCGCGCCTTTTCCTAAAAAACAATCAGTTTTCTTTAATGCTTCAAAATAATATATATGTATAAGTTTTTTCTAAAATAGAGTTATTTTCTAGACACAGTATTCACATGTATATGTTATATACCAATTATAATTGGTAAATTCATTCTTGCCTTTATTTTTCTTGACTTTATAAAAGAAAACTTTTTTAATATATAATTGAAGAGAAACAAATACATATTGGTATGTGAAACTTGTATGATTTTCATCGGTTTCACATATTACATTTTGGGAAAATTACTATACCAAAGTATTTGTTATACTTAATTAAATAGCGCAAATTGTGAAATTTAGATAATTATTTAAGTTTCTGAAAATGTTTACACCATATTATCACAAGATCTATCAATCTTGTAGCAAAACACATTTCTGCAAAATTCATAATTGTCCTTACTTTCAAGTAAGCTTCACTATAACATCAAAAAGTATATTTATCGTAATGTTAAGCAATCCAATTAAATGTTTCATTGTGTAATTTTTAATCAGAATTTTAGTATAGACATATCTTCACAAAACTTTATCATTTTAATAACTTCTAATCTTTTTTATTAGATCTATTGACAAACCATGTTAGTCAGTGAATGTGCATATGAATATTTCAATTATATTTCACAGTTTGCAAAAAATAAATAAAATTCTAAGCAATAATTTAATTCTTATACTGTGTGACATAAGCAATAATAATATGCTAAAATGATTGTATTTGTTATCTAACTGCTCTGAATCAATCCTAAAAAAGTTATAATCCTATTGAAAAATTGAGTCAGCTCATTTCGAGCTAGTGAAAAGCTAGAAAAGTGCTAGCATTATTTCTAAACAGATTAATAACACTATATAAGTGAAAAACAGAACTTATAATAAAACAAATCCTCAATTTAAGTTCAACAATTTTGAGTGTGACTTCCAGACGTTTGTCTGCCATTTTATTTATTACACTTGTTTTCTCAAAAGTTTCTTAATTTTATTCCTCTGGTTGATATTTTCAAGTATAACTTCGGGAAATTTCTCTGCGGAATACATCCTTTACACCAAAAGCTCAAGATCTCTCTATCATCTCTGTATCAGGTGCAACCTCTCCATGACATAAAGGGATTGCTGGTATCATTGTATCTGGATTCAAGGGTAAAAGGGGACGAGAAATATGATAAGTTTATTATACCGTGATCTGTTATTTTCAATCTTTCAGGCTAATTGCAATCTGTTTTCTTAATTTTAGAGTTATAGATTTTTTGTTGAAATAATAATGCACTGCCTGACTGGAATAGTGGTCATGGATGGCGTTTATCTGCCACCTAGTAGGTCCGGGTTTGAATCCTGGTTTGTAAGTTCATGATTGATTGGTTGGATTGAGTTTTTTGGCGCACGAGCCATATTCAGCCAAGCTGTGCCAAATTCAAGTCAGATAATATCAAGTTAATGAACATACACACATAGAGAAAGTTTAAAGGACGCAGAAGAGACAAATACAAAGTTGCAGGAACCAAACCTGTGCCGACTACATTTGTAAGTTCATAGACGTTGGTGAATGTCCTTGTTTAGGACTACTAAAGACGGCTTACACACTAGGCATAAATAGCTGCCAGTTCGACTCTTGTAGTGCCGTAAACCAGAGGTCAGTGGTCGGCCATTAAAAAATTTATAATACAAAGTAACAGATGTGTAAAGAAAAATGAGAAAATGGTTTTACTTTGGTGTAAATTATAAATTGAATGGTAGGAAGGCGTGTTTGTATAACATTTAGGAATCCATCTTCTAACCTGGCACTAGGACCTAGAGATTAAATGTGAGTAATTGCACAATGTCCAGTTTGTGTTGGACACAATCCTACGCAAGATCTAACCAAGGAGTCAGTAGAAGCAAAGGCAGTATCCAAATTTAAATCGCTGTAATAAATAATGTCTTAGATAATAAATTCGTCTTCTCATTCCAGCTTACAAAACTCACCCTTGTTGTTGTAACCCAACAGCTGCACTGGAAGCGTCACCAACACGTCAGCTGGGACACCCCTGAATTATTGCTTTAGGTTGTAACTTGTCTGTTTATCAGCTCTCTATGAGAGCTTTTCTATTTCCTCGAATATTTCGTGATTTATTATGCTTCCAAAATTTACTTAATAGGCTCACAACTTCAACCGCCTACCTTAAATAAACGATCTAAAATTGCTATTAAAATTGAATAAATGCTCACAACGCCACACACATTATTCCACCATAAAACCTACTGTTTTCTTATACTACTTCTATCCAGTTTTAGATGTTTTGGCCAACTGAATCCTTTCTAGGATTCTTTCAACCAATAGATGTGGTCATTTAGCCATTATGTATGTTGTAGGATGAAAACAATAGTATACTACTCAGAAACCTAGTAATTCCACCATGCAGCTTGCAGTTTATCTTTCACAACTTATATCCAGGTTTAGACGTTTTGACCCATTAAATCCTTTCTAGGACTTTTTAAAACGATAAATGTGACTATTTTAGCCATCCTGTATGTTGCAGGGTAAATGTACCAAAATAATGTTCAGAAATCTAGTAAATCTCAGCGGGTTAATTGAGTCTAAGACAGTTCCTCCCACTTTGACAAGATTTTTTCATTAAAAATTAAGTAAGATAACTTTTAACGTAATACCAAAAACAGTTTGTATCCATCAAAATTATTCGCATGGCCCATATTTGCATATTGGACCACAAGTGGAGAACCACATGAGCAGCTTTAACAGCAGTCTTTTTAATATTTCATGTCCTATGGCACATCAAGTTACCAGAAATACATAATAAACACCGAACACCAAACTAAATATTTCCATTAAAAGCAAATATTCTTCTAGTTTAAAATTCACTGTTTCTTTAAAAATATATATATTTTTGTAGGTTCTGCGGGATGTGTGAAATTCTAACCAGCCTATACGCTGCATCTAGTGTATGATATTGAATATGTTATCATCAGTGTATTTCATCTTTCTTTCAAGTAAACCCTTTTGTCCAATGTCAACTTCGAAACAAACTATAAGCAAATCATTCTCTAAAATACATCAGTCGTCCCAGATATATTTGCTTAAATCTTTGTTATTTGGTTGAACTATATTTTACTAACTTGACTCCTTCACCTGAATAGTTCTGCATTGATGATTCATTCATAAATAAAACAAGAAAGTGGGGTTAAAACCCCAATCACATTGATTAAATCTAATTTTATTAATAATGCTCAGATAACTAAGACTCTAAATTGCAAAAACAAATTAAGGATTTTGAATATATATACAATTCAAAATCCTAAGAAATGCCCCGTTAGAGGCCAAGCGGGAAAAGGCGTCACTCTTAAGAAACTTATAGACTGAACCTCTTGGTTGCAAATTTGAATTTCGTATGTGCGGAAATTGGATTGACTGAAGTTTCCAAGTTTCTTTACGACCGTAGGTAACTAAGGCTTGCTGCCTCAAAGTCCTCCAGGAAGGTATACCTACCCTCGATTCATGGTGTGACAGCACCACCCATAGCGCCCCGGTTTAACACTGAGATTACCACGTTCTTGCAAACTAATGCTTGAAGAATTATGAGTCCATAAGTTGACTGGAAAAACTAATAAAAATATTCTCATACGTAATAACTTCATTTTACCGGAAGGTATAATTTAGCTTTTCATATTACTCAACTAAGAACGGCTTACGATTTTCTTAACAGTACGAACGAAGTACTTATTTTGTTTAACCCTCCTGTTGGTTATCTCGACAAAGTATCTCGTCATTCATTAGGTTAGGTCAAAACTGACCAGATCTTGTGGACGAGATACTTTGAAGAGTTAATGTTACCAAGCATCACAAGTGATATCAATCTATATAACAGTATGTATCAATTGATTTTTAAATTTTAAATTCCCACACGTGCATTCTTCCATGCGTGCATTTTCTTACATAAACAACTTAATAACATAATTATTTCAGCTTCCTTAACTCCTTGCATTTTAATAAACATCTTTAAAGCATTTAAAACTTTATAATAAAGTACATTTTATTCGATTTACGAGAATACTATTCCAATGGCGCAGTTCAACTCGGGGGACATACATTTTATTACTCTTAAAAAATCAAATCTTTCTCTCATAAGACTTTTGCACCAGCAGAATTCTCATTAAGTAAAGGATTTGAAACGATTACTCTGCTCTTTTTCTACTTTTTTCGTCTCTCTTCAAAGAAAATAGATTCGTAGAAAAACTAGGTAGTTAATATTTTTCTCGCTACCATTTTCTTTAGGCCGTTTAATTCGATTTTCTAAAAAGAGAGCGTACTCCGCAGTGGTAAAAAATGGGAGGAAACGTAAAAAAATATACGAGGAACAACACAAAAACAGAACCAGTGAAAGAAGGAAGGCAAATGGAAAGTAAAAGAGTTATTGAAAATCAATTCTTGAAATAGAATGTGCTATCTGTAGACGCAAATGGAAAAAATAAATAGCGTTAAAAAAGATTTGGACCTACATTTTATGGAGTTCAATAGCTACATTTTTGCTTCTGGGTTCCTATACGTTTTTTCCCTCCTACAGAACAAGCAAGGTTCCATTTAACGTTATCAGTCCACTTTTATCTTTCAAATGTTTACGGAGGGAGGAGTAGTAAATATGGTTCCGCGTTTCTTCTCTTATTTTTTGTTTCTCTCATGATTCATTTTTAACATTACGGAGTTGGGACGTCAATAAATATTGAAACTTTCACCGCGAATTTACGGCCAGGAGACTATTGCCTTTCAATGGAACCTTATGCAGAAGATGGAGATAAATCTTGCTTGCATTTCTCTTGTCTTTTATGCTTTATTCCATGGAAATGAGAACTTTGGTTGATAATTTACTTATATCTATATGTTTGAAACCCAGGGAGAAGGTTACCTTTCCATGGAGAGAGAATTGAATTCAAAGAACTTTATCATTATTCTTAGACTCAATATGCATGCATTTACTCGAATACATTTTCCTCGGTGCGTATAGTAGAAATGGAAAGAAGTAGTATTTATACAACTCTAAAAATACCAATTATACGCAAGGAATTTCAAAGTAAAATATCTGCTTATTAGTTACATGGCGAATCCATATTCATAGTGTTTCAAAACTTTCTGATCAAACTTTAAGCTATAAGGTTGGTTGGGTTTTATGGCGCAAGGGCCATATTTGGCCATGCTGCGCCATACAAGACAGGTAATATCAAGTAATGGACATACGCACAAAGGAAAGTTTTACTGACACAGAAAAAACACACACAGGGAGGAATCGAACCTGCGCCGGCTACTCGCAGTGGGCATACTCACTGAGCCACGACGGCCCCTAAGAAAGGTAAGGAACTCAACGTTTAAAAATATTCGCACGGGCTTATTTGTGAGTGTGTCCTCATAACCTCTACAACAGCGGACGAAGTACAATGAAGTTTAACTTTAGACAGGGGTTTCTTTCCCGTATCAGTTGTCCGCTTTTTGTTTGGCGCAGCGTTGGGCCTTGTGTACCATAAAACCTAACATACCCTTCTCGTATCCAGTTGGGTATATACGCTTAATGTGTTTTATATTGTGTCAGTAGGTTCTTCGCAACTATTTTTTTTGTAAAAATATTACGAAATTTTTCTTTCTTGTATCATATCTATCCAGTGTTTTATGTCCAGTGTAAGATTTTCGTGTATCACGTTTTGTCTGATTCTATAGCATGTCGAGTGTAAAGTTTGATTTCATGTCTTATAGAATATTTTGCTTCATGTATTGTCTTTTGTGTATATGTCATACCTCCAGGCCACCCTTCGTCCGACCTTTTTTGGAAGATTGGATGGCTTGGGTACATATTCCCAAAGGATGTAGTATGGAAGCGACCCTGGATATGCTGCTGTAGGGCACCCAAAGGTGCAGAAACGAAAGATACCAAGTATGTGAATAACATTTTAACATCCCAAATTTTGAAGTTTTACAACAGCTTACAGTTTCCCATTGGGTCTTAAAGCTACGAGCGTCTTAAGTTAAAATCGTCGACTTACGGAAAGAGTATGTGTTATCATGGCTATTTCCGTGCAATACTCCTGTTTCACACAATGTCTGATACAAATGTCTGATGATGCATTTGTCGGGGTTTCACTCATGCCACAATCTTACAGCCGCTCGTTCGCTTCCGTTAGCCACCCTATATACAAGGTGCAACCGTCATTCATGAAACAATACATGTTTCCCGTACGAAGTCCAAGTCTAAAATGACGATGGTCCAAACAGACCAACTGCCATGCTACCGAACAGCGCTCTCTAGTTAAAGGCATGGGTGGATTCAAGGTGGTTTTTGAAAGCCTATCTGTGTAGCTTGATATGTTAAAGCTTTTTAGAATCTGAGAATATCTTCATATTAGTAAATATCTTTTGCATTTCGTTGTATGTAATTTAAATAGATTTAAAATGAGGTTATTGTCTCTGCGTTATTTTGACTCCATGGATCTTGCTGAATTTGATAGTGTTTTTCACACCATTTTACCTTGACTCTATATCTTGATACACCATTTTACCTTGACTTACATATATTTTTAAAACACTTTTTCTCTACGCACCGTTTAAGTTTTCAATGCAAAGGCCGTTCTAATGTGTGTTCAAGTTTAGGTACATTATTTCTTTATAATATCGTGTGTATACAATCTGAGTGATAGGCCGAATAAAACTCCTTGAGGAAAGAAGATCTAGTTTTACACTACATTCAGATTGATTTCCCCAAAATTGGAACTTTTCTGGGAAATTTTCTGAGAAAGGGAGTATTCTCTGGGTCACATACGAGGATTCTAAAAACACCTTTTCCAAATTCCTTACACAAATGAATCAGCTCCCAAAACTCAGTCACCTAATAATCAGTCTCCTAAAAAAGCAATTTTAGTTCGTTCACAGCAATTTATCAAAAGAAATCCGATTCAGACAATCTATTGATGCAGAAATCTAATTACTTTTTCGCTCAAGAAGTGTAAAGGAGGTTAATACAAATTTCGTTTCTTGTTATTACTTTCTTTTTTACTCCTTTTCATTAAAGATAACAACTTTACTCTACTTAATCAAAGTACTATTTTTGAACACAGAAATAAAGATGGTACGTGGGCCTTTTATTGATAGACTTTTTTAAACAAAAACAACGCAGGCATATATTTTAAGTTTATCCAGTAAAATCTAAGAGAATCTCAGTTTCTAAAATGAAATTATTTCGATTTTTCTCAGTGATTCTTATTTAAAGATCTGCATTATACTATGCTTCCGTCACATTGTTTTCAATTTAAAATCGTTTTCTATTTAAAAGGCTCCGATATCTCAAAATGTGACAAACCAATACACTTTAAGGTGCAACATAATGTATACTTCGTTATCAAAATCAACTAAAATTCTTGAGCAATAACTATGATGAAAATAGACATTAAAAATTGAATGAAAGAAACCTTTGATAATTTTATGTTAATGATATTTTACAGGAAAGCAGTTTAGCAGTTCAATGCTTGTAAAACATTTCAGGAATGCCTTTCGAGTCTTAAAGCAAAACAATTAAAACAAAATAGCAAAATTTGCTTCAAATTCTAAGCTTATAATAGGAGTTTCAAATAACAACTTTTGAAATAAACAGTTCATTTTAATTTAAGAAGTAAATTATAAAAGTAGAACATCGAATTATATTCATTAGAAGAAACTAAACAATTTTAAATTTTGCATCATAATTCTTATTTTACCAACGGCATTGCAGAAATGTTTCTTTGATTATCTTTTCGAAGTTCAATCTAAATCTTTTGTTCAATTTTATAGCATCTGTTAAATTGAAATTTTTCCCCAAACTTAAAATATTTACTTCTTTTACTGGCGATTGGAATAAATATGAAACAGGGATTCGAGATGTACAGTTGGAATCTGCAACAAAGATGGCTGATGGCACTTCATTAAACCTTTGTCGAAGCTCAGACTATTCTTGTTTTACTATCAAAATTAAACATAATATTTACATGAGTAATAATGTTTACAAAAGTATTTAATATTCACATTTCCTAAAAATCATCAACAGATCAAAAAGTCTTCACAACTAAATGAACTTTCCACCGATTAAATGATAATTTCATTGGCAGAACATTTGTTAGATTTAGGGGCACAGTACCTGTAAAGCTTCGAAACAAGAAAGACCCAAGAAAACTGGGCTTACAAAATTAATTTCATGAAAATTTCCTATCAGCTTTCATTAAAAACTGCTAATTCTAGTCCAATTCTTCTCTATCTAAAAGTTTTTTCAGAGGCAAAAGTATGCTGAGGGAAATAAACGTTTCAAGACATAATAGATATAGTGATCTATGATGTTAGCATTTAAATATTTATGAAATTTTCATTCATATCCAAACATATATTTTAAAAAATTGAAAAATTGCAGCTTTTCCAGAGTTTTACTTTTAATAAGAAATGAAAATACCCACTAAATTACACTAAATTTTATCTTTATACAAAGTTCCACATTACAAATTATTTTCAATATTGTCTTTACATTTGAAATGTGAAGGAAATTTCAATTTTTTTTTATTTTTGTCAATCTGTTAGCAATGATGTCTATATTAAGAAATTTGGTTCTGACTTTCCCTAAGGAGACATTTTCTCAAGAATGTAATGATATAAAATTTTTAAACTTGTGTCTTCAACCAATTGAAATATAGGGTTTAAAGCAAGTTCATATTCTGCAGTTGCTAATATATATGACCTACTTAAAAGCTGATTTTCATAAGAAACGGTGATATATCAGCTACAGCTGATTTGTTCATTTTGCATAGAATGATCCCCTTACAAAATGCTCTGAAATTCTTCAATGGAAACGACCTTGAAAACATGGGAGCAAATTCTCTTTCCCATTGTTTTAGTGAACTTAAATTTATTATTTATATCTCACTTTATGTCGCTTTGTTCCAAATTCTGTTTTCATACAGAATCCGCTTAAATTCTTTAACAGAAACTGTGGTGAACACAAATAAGCTGAATGTCTTTCGCACTTCTGTTTTAGGAGCTTATATTTATTATTTATCGCGCACTTAATAACAGTGTCAAAACTCTGAGAGACCATTATACCCTTCACATCATTCCCAAATCCAGATTATCCCATTTATGTGTTTGCACCACATTTGATGGGTCACAAAGTAAAATATGCCTCTCTTTGGAACAATATGTTTCACGTTAAAAATATTGTTGTATAGGCTTACGACACTTCTTTTAATTTTAAAAATAAAATTTTAAGGAAAAGTGGTATAGATACTTTAATTATCGTTATATGTGCTGCTTTAATTTAAAGAAAAAGTATAAATAGTGAATATTGATTCCTTAGGAAATACTTGAAATTCCGAACTTAAAAACATTCAGCAAATGATGTCATCTTTCTTCTTTTGAAGGTATTATTAAAGACGGAAAATGCTACCCATTTTGTTTCCATAATCTTTGTTTTCAATAGTAGCCAAAAAGAAGTATAATTAAAGGCTAGATATTTTCTTTCCATTTCCATTTTTCTCTGCTTATAATTAAATTAGTTTTCATTTTGCATCAAAACTCTGAATATAAACGCATACTCTTTTTAAGATTAATGCTTCCGACACCGTATTAACATGTTTTATTCTTATAGTATTTTTCAAATTTTGAAAATGCATCGAAATGGGATTAGAAATATCATACGTAAAAATATTGTTTTTCTTGAATTTCAATAAAAATTAATAAGTGGAAAATATTTTCACGCATCTTCAGAGAAAAACTAATCTGCATTACAAACACACAAAAAATAAATCTAATTATCTAATATGGTAATGCTTATTTTACCTGTTTACACTAATCTAGACCAATTCCAATAGAAGAAAAACTCAAATAAGTACTGCTTTATCAACATTTAGCTTTTTAATCATTAAAAACGGAACTTAGAGATTCAGTTCCTTCATTGGCGAATTTCCAATGGCTACTTTTATGGAAAACTTCTTTTCAGATCGGTAACTAAGTATTTTTCTAGATTACACGACTCTAAAATACAAATCTAATAGTTACCAAAAGTATTTGAGATATATAAACAAAACTTAAATATACAATACACCAAAACCAAAAACTTTTATAAAGTTGATAAAAGTCTAGCATATATAAATATTGAATTCAGAAATTTCATCATTTTGAACATTTTCAAATTACAATTTTGTCTTACGTGTTTTTCGGTAGATATAGTTTTTCATTTCATTCATTAATAAATTATTATTTTCCTTTATGTATATGGCGAAAAATTATTTACTTGGAAACATCAACACAAAACATGTTCTTCAGTGTTTGCATTTCGAAATGCATTGTGTTCTAATTAAAAATGCTATTGAAAAGATTCCAATTGCACATGAGTATGCAATGAGTATTCCAAATGCACATGAGATTCCAATGTCATTTATGAGAGGCTTTATCTATTAAGTTAAATGTAGGTGTCGTTAGTGATTTTGTGATGCAACGTGCTTCCTGTACTCATTCCGGACGTGACTTCATTTGGTTTGTTTTTCGAATACGATTTCAGCAGTTCACCATTTAAAATTCCAAAAGATTAATTTGGAATTGTAAAAACATTTTTCTAATTGGTTAACGCCAATTAAATTGAACGCCAAACGTCGCCAAAACAGCGATAAACTACATTTTAAGGAAGTCCTTACATTTATCATGCTATAGAGCATTTAGTTAACCAAAAGTAAAATTAGTGTCTCTTGTCTGGTTTGTTTGTTTGCACTGAAAATACGTCTTGTAGCATATTTTTTATTTCATGTCCATGGAGTTTTTCAAGTCTAATGGAAGTCAACAGGGGGAAAAGACTTCATTTTGAGTAAGTGCTAAGATTTTTATTGAGGAGCAAAGTTGAAAAATGCTATAAATATTAAGTAATAACCTTAGCTCTCATAGTGGTTATCTCCACGAGGTATATTGTCATTATCAAAACTGAACAGATCTTGCCCAACGAGATATCTCAGATTAGAAAAAATTACCAGAAATTGATCTTGGCATCATAAAAAAATCTGCAATATCTTGATGACTAGATATCTTGTCTAGCAAAATTGACCAGATTTTGATGGACGAGACATCGCACCAATAGAAAAAATTGACAGATCTCATCATCATCAAAAAATCGGCAACATATTGATGACGAGATATTTCGTCGAAACAGTTTGGAGGTTTGACAACCAAGGGAAAATACTTTAGAAATAATATAACTTCATAGCCAAACAGTAAAATGCGGTAGATTTAACTTGATGTAGCGATCTGACAAAGTCTATATAATGAAAGGCATGGAAGAAAGGCTTTGAAAATCATGAATAGTTGTACTTAATCAATCACCGACAGCTCCTTTTGGTTATTATTTAACTCAAATTTTCAAGTAAAGTACTATTTATCAGAAGAGTATATAGCAGAGGGTGTTCAACCAGCTAGCTAAATCGTAAAATTGAATATGATTGGGTGAGATTCGTAGCTATTATTTTTTCATTACTGGAATACCTATCTTCCCACAGAAAATATCCCTCCCTTCATAATCACGCCTTATTCACTTCATTACTTTTGGGAAGTACGTATCAAGAACTATTTTCAAGGATGAAGTACACGATGAGTATAGATCAAATTTGAACCTTGAGAATTCTTGTAAACACTCAAAGAATTACAACCATTTCCATAGAATCAGAAATAGATTCATTAGTTTCACAAAACAAAATGAAATTCCCCACGAGTTTTTTTATTGTTGTTTATGCTGCTCTCTTTTTTAATGTTATAATAAAAATATAAAAACAAAGGGAATTTGTTATTTATATACATTAACTAAATAATATTTAATATCCGCCGCTTATCTAATTATAGTGGTAATGGCGTTTATGTGTCGTCCAGTAAATTCCAGGTTCGAATTACGGTTTGTAAGCGTATGTATGTTGGTGATTATCCCTGTTGGAGCAACGGTGGTTGCCCATTGGGTTCCCTTACATACAGCCACCAGAAGGCCCGTTGAAATACCAAAGAGGTCAGTTGTCAGGCTTTAGAAAAATAATATTACCACACTGTTTACTGAATTTACTTAGAAGAGATTAGTCGTCCATATTAAAAAATATTTCATATGCTTCCAAAGACAATTCCTCTTCACCCAATGTTGCCAAAGCAAGTAAAAAGGTTGAACATCTCATAGAGTAAATATAAAAATAGAGTGAGCAATGGTAACCTTTTCATGTGCCCAGGATCATGCGACCAAAACTAATAATAAAGCGACCCATAGACTACTTTCGTCTACAGGATAGAAACGAACATTCATCATCTGATTGGTCCATAGGACGGGAGAAGACGTATATCCATTGATTCGTCATCTGATTGGTCTGCGTGACAAAGTCGCAGAATTCGGGCGATTTCATCCTTTTCGTCGCCACATTACGAAATACGCAATCGCACACCTACCCTATGATAAGATGTATATCTCCAAATGTGACGATAAGATGCCGAATCGGCCAACCAAGTCAATTTTTCACAGTGACAACTAGTCTACATGTTGGTTGCACCTTGTGAAGCTTCTCTCAACAGTAATACTCAGTCTACTTATATTTTACTTCTATGGGACACCCTGTATTAGATAGAAGTCGAAAAGGAAATAAAAATGAAAACATAAATCAAAGCATAAAATAAAATACAAAATTTAATCATCAATATAAATTTAAATTAAACTTCAAACTTTAATGTCTCCTTACAATCAGACAACAATCTGTCCGTCAGATAAGTATAACATTTTAACAACAGCAATGCGTCGAAGAAGTGTAGAAGCTGCCAACCCCAGATCCATCCAAAAATGGTAGAACCCAAAGCTTTAAAAATTCAAAGCAGGAGTGTGGAAAGTGACGCTCTAACTCGCTTTGAATGATAGATATCTGTTTGAGTGAGAGAAAATCCTCAAATTTTTATGCATAGTCCTTTCCAAAGATTTGGTGAGTGACGAAGAAAAACTGGAGATGGAACTTCCGGGAATACAGGCGAGAAACATGGTGGTTTTTTATGAGTTTTAGACATGCTCTGGCCTCTCTTTCTTTTTCCCATTCAATCAATTTTCTTGCATTCGTATGTGAAACTTGTGTTTCGCGCTTTTCAGATGTTACACCTACGAAATACTATATTTAGAAATGGTTGGTAAAGAATCAAGGTTACAATCGGGGCTTCTGCCCACTCAGGAATAATTTTGTTTTCGGATGTCTTATGCTGCATTAAAACGTTTGTTCTAAGTTGAGTTTTCAAGTTTTGCTATTATTCTGTAATAAATTATTTAAAGCTTATAATGCGTTTTCTGTATAACTAAGATGCGTACTTAAGTGTGTTTTGTAAGTAATAAAAAATAATGTTCTCAATTGAATGACTTTGAACTCACCGTTATTTTTATGATACTTTTCAAATAAATTGTTAAAAGCATTTTTCAAGTAATTTAAATATACTTCCAAAATGTTTGAGTGCTTTGTGCAATCAAGAAATAGTTTCTAAACTGTTTAACTCAGTTCTGATCAGACAGAAAAAAAATTTATCGTAACATTAATTATAAATAATTAAAGTTAATTTTTAATTCGAAGTGAAGTCATTAATAAAACAAAATTTATAGTATTTTGTTGTAAAATTGGTTTAAAAAAGCAGCTTATTGTTTTTTTAAATTTATGTTACGAAAAGATACGCAATCAATCTTAACACGTATAAAAAATAAAATAAAAAAGTATAGATAAACAATTAGTTAATCTCTTAATAATGGAATTTCGTATTGCAGTATATAATGTGTGTGTGCAATTTCGTATTGAAATTAGGATTAGACAAAATATTCTTATTCATTGTAGCTATGTTTAAACGAATATTTTTGTTTTTATTACAGTTTGCGTTATTCAGGCTATTGTTATTTTTATTGAGTTTGTGTTAAATAAGTTATTCTCATTGCAGGCATTTTTGAAAGCCATTATTTAATACACACATATTTCCATTATTCCCGTTGAAATTGTGTTTTTATCACTGTTACTGTTTTCCTTTTTGTTGAAATTGTTATTGTTATTGCAATTGCACCTGAAATTGATATCCGCATAATTAAGCACTTAAACAAATACACTACGCAGATGTTTGAAAAATACGTGCAAATTATTGAAGGAGTTATTTCCATCCTTATTTGTCTAATAGTTGAAAAATTAGTTACAAATGCTAATTTAACATACATTGTTGAAATGAGTATTGTTATTTTTATTGCTAAAATTGTAAGTGTTTTTATCACAGCTACTGTTTCTCTTTTTGTTGAAATCGGCATTGTTATCGTAGTTGCACTTGAAATTTATATTAATATTACTTGATGTTTGGTCAAATACAATACATAGATGTCTAAACAATATGCACACTTTGTTGAAGTTATTTTCATTCTTATTGCGTTAACAGTTGAAAATAACCATTACAATTGCTAATTTCACCATACAAACTTGAAATTAGTTGTTGAAACGGTAGTTTTATTATAATTGCATCTGAAATATGTATTGCTATCAGAAAAGAATGATTTCAGTTATTGTTAAAGCAGCTATCGTTATATCACTGTTGCTATTCATAAAATTAATAGTTCACTAAATATATTATTATTGAAAATAATCGTTTGGTTTCGTTCTGTCACCGCTGAGTGTTGATTTCCCTATATCTACATTCTACATCTTTTTGATATGAATACGTCTTTGAAATCGGAACAGTACTGGGGGCATGTATGAAAAGTCTAGCATTACAAAAAAGGGCTATCACTATTTGTCTTATGATTTCAGAAATAGAAAAACAGTCAGAAGATAAATATAACGTCGTGTAGATAAAGGATATCCGTACCTGGTATGACCTTCGTACTGAGTGCATAGGCACACTGAGTATGGAGAGGGGTCCCCCATATGTCGAAATTCTACGGTGCGGGGCGAGATATGGGTCTATGTAACTTTGGGTAGCGTGGTGTGCGAAATGCGTAAGTAATGTCATTAGAAAGGTACCAAACTACGCTACAATTAATTTTGGACAACAACAATTAAATCAAACTGCTCTTTAATCGTTCAAACTGTAAATTAATTGTTGAATATTTACAATAAAGAATCGTTCAAACTTCTTATGTCTGTTTCTTTCATTCCACTATCCAACATCAGGCCCGAGTATTCACGTCGAAACTACGGTTTGTGTCTTCGACACGACCTACCAATTGTTTAGTCTGTAACGCTCTTAAGATCCAGATACGCAAAATAAAATATAAGATGACTTCGGAAGATTTCAAAAGAATAAAATTTTCCACCGATTTCCCTGCAGAACAGAAGCAGATGCCCAAGAGTACTTGCTAAATGACAGAGAAAGAGAAATCAGAAGACTGAGAAGGCGAAATATATTTCAACGTCCTAGCTATATGTAAAAATAAACCGTATAAATTCGAATATCTAAAGTTGGAGCTGCAACGACCATCATCTTGACAATTTTCAACTACTCATTGTCACTCTCATTGACAATTTGAATGAAGGAAGTGTTTGCTTTGTCTAGAGCTGTAGAAGCAAATAGATTTCAGTCAGCTCGGAAGTTTCTCAAAAGGCCATTCGGTAGATCGAGTATTTATTAAATGCTTGTCAACTGGGAGAGTTATATGTGGAAGGGGACAAAGAAATGTGATTATCGATATCTTACATTTAAAAGATTTAATTTCGTGACAGATCGCACTTCATTTAATGCAGTATATTTATTTACATGTCGTCTAGAAACTCAATTATTCAACCTGCTTTTATTCAAACCTCTGTAAACTGACGCCTGTCCTAATAATACACAGGCCTGCAAAATTTTCCTTCATAAAAATTGTTTGAAAATTATATTATATGGATATTTTTGCTTACCACACACAAACATAATAAAAAATATCATTCAAATATTTCTATCATGTCGCATTTTCACATAAAATCGGTTTCAAATTACATATTCAATGTATTTGGTGAAAAAATGCAATATTCAAATTCTTGTTTCTATATTCTTTTTGCCAATACTACTGTTTCTTTTTCATGCCTAAAAGGAAAAGTGTTAACTGTTCTTAATTAGATAACATTTTATGTTCTTTTAGATAACATTTTATGCAAAATAACATATTTTGCATAAAATGTGTTATTTTTCTCACTTAGTGTTTTTATATCCCAAACAGTGTTTAGTGACACGACGTTTGTATACTGCTTTAGGGTCCATCTCTGTGAATCACCAAACAGTAATTAAACACTTAAACACCTCCATTATGGAAAACTTCTCAGTATCCTTGGTGCCCCCTTTCCATGTCCTTGATATCTTGGTGGAACCTTTCACCATGATCAACACTCATATCTCACCTCCTTGAATAAAATCCAAGCTTCACGCTCTCTGACACTTCGAACTCTGAGTCGGATATAAGTTTTCTAATATTTGGTTCAGTAAATATTCCATCTTTCAATTTCTCGTCAGATAAGGCTGAAAACTTAAAAAAATTAAAACAAAACCTAAATACAAAAAAGCAGTTCCAACCTTATACAAGGACGGATTGTTTCATCAGTGCAGGCTTGATACGAAGGAGTGGTAGTAGTACTTTCTCTGTCTTTATCAAGCTCGACTGTATTATATTTCTGGTAACAGATTGTAAGGCTTGTCTGAGTGGCCATTCCTTTTTAACCCAATGTATATTCTTTGCTCGGCTGTCCTACTCACAGAGAAAACATGGATATTTTGCATTGAGAACGCAAAAGCTCTTGTACATCTTTAGGAAGCCCAAGATCTGTTACTAAATCATTCAGTTTTCTTAGAACTGAGGGTTGTGGCTCACTACTTGAATACTCTAGAATGAATTCTGCAAAATCACTTTCAGAAATCTCTTCAAAGTCACAAATAGTGGAATCTAGATATGTAGGGATTGAAACATCAGATGCATACGGCACAGGTCTAATAGCAGACTGAAGATTAAAGTATAAAATTTTATTCTCTTGCTATTTTAGTTATTAGTATTTTGCATGAGCAAAAATAACAGTATTCCTATGTTTCATTGGTTCCCTCCAAATCATTAGAATAACAAAAGCAAGAGTTTTTCAACACAAATAGAACAGACTTTATGTGGAGTCCATTGTTTTTCTTGATCACCGAGTCTCATACTAAAGCAAACGTAATAAACCTTTTTCACCAACTCAGTTATGTTTGCCTTTGCTTCTGGACAACAAACTTTCCACACACAACGAAAACATTCTGTTTACACGATCTCTAGAAGCCATATTTGCTTTCTTTCTAGCACTTAAAAACACTACACAACACTCGATATCAAGTTCAGAATTTTTAGGTGATAAACACATAAAATATTTACTAAAAAGAATATTATTCAGACAAGTCAACTTCTAGGGTGGTAGTGAAAATGTTTCTTGCCTTATCTAGGGAATGAAATTGATTGGGAGGACGGAATGTTGCCAAGCGATAGGTTCGCACTTACTGTACTGACTCATAGTTGCACTGTGATATCGCTAACTACATACATAATATTATCTATTAAATTAGTTGCGTTCTCTAAATCGCATAATTTAATATTAAATACAAACGATCAAATATTATCTTCATAGTATCTATATAAGAATACATTTGTACAGTCGCGGTAAAAAAATGAACCACCTCTCCTCATTCGAGCAATTTTAACAGTTGAGAAAATTCAAAGACAGCATTTGACAGGAACTAACGTCTTCTATAAATTCAAATGCATAAAATTTGCATAAGGGACGGTCTTCCTATTAAATTGAGCACCAACTTCATAATTTCCAATGGAAACCCCTTATTTCGACACTACAATTTCGAATCTACATCAAAATTTAACTTCAGATACCAAATTTCATGTCATTAGGTTTGACCGTATCATAGTTATGACTACAGAAAGATTGGAGCTCCTAATGTTAAATCAGCTTCTTTAATGGATATCTTCCTAAATAATATTTTATAGCGCTGATATTTTGTATCATGTTACTGTTAAAGAACCCAAACAAAATCCACCTCATATTTGTTTTAAAAATAAATCTAGTATTCAATAATAAATATTAAATTAATGTTTGAAAACTTATGAATTGGAACCTTATTATATTTTAATGGGAATCGATTCAGAAGGACCTCAAATATTTCCTTGCAAAATTTCAGCTTATTCCAATCGTTAGTTTTTGAGTTACATTAAATTTTTCTCATTATTCCTATTTTAGGGGGCAACCAAAAGTTTAAAAAACGTCTGACAAACCTCGGATGATAATTCTCGGATCGTTTGCACTTGTAATTCTCCAATCGTTTTCACTTGCATAATAAATATAATTCTCGAATCGTTTGCAAGCTCTGACAAAAATTGTTTAAAATAGTGTTCAAATTTGAAATTCCGGTAACTATCACTACAACTTATCTCGATCTATGAATAGCAATTTTCAGTGTGGAGATGATCCCTGAAATTTACAGAAACTTTAACATTGAATATCTCCGGATATAAAGATAGTAGAGCCGGGAAATTTCATATTTAGACTAATTTAACGATGCCAAATCTGATTAAGGCATCAAAACATGGTGTTTTCATTGGAAATTTTGATGTTTGTGCAAAACTTGATATGAAGACGACCCCTAATGCAATTTTTCTTTATTTGAATTGGTAGAGGACGTTATTCCTATTGAATGATATCTTTGAGTTTGCTCTACTACGAATAGTGCTCGAAATAAAGGGGTGGGGGTTCGGTTTTTTTCCGCGGCTGTACATCTAAGACCTTAAATAAGGAGTGCATAATATCAAATAATATTTTCCCTATTGTGAAAACTTCTGACGTGGTGAAGAAAAATGGCTTTAATTTTTTAATTCTGCATTCTAATTTACATTAAAATCTCATAAAGAAACCAAAATAAGTTTTTCATTGCAATTTTTCATTGCATAAATTTTTATTATACCAAAAACAGAGTATTAACCCTCTAAGCATCACAAGATTTCCAATAAATGTAGTATAACTTTTACCCCACAGAACATTTAATGACTAAATAACTAACGATCATTAAACACATGGATATAATATTCTTTTATTTAGATTGTGTGGTATGCAACGTAAATGTTGGGTCATCTATTCTTGATTCACTAAAGGAACAAATCGAAACAAAATAAAGCCACGAGTATTGGTGAAATTAATCAGGTGACTAAATAGACTACACGCGCAAGGCATACAATTTCATTTTTTTTATTGATGAATGGTTACTAAGATCCCAAACAGTTGTGATCAATGTATTAGCTATAACAAACAACTACAACATAAAATTTCCAGTACAAATTGAAAACTGAAAACTAAACGTATTACTGAAAGCAATGTGAAATAATTAAAAACAACAGTTATAAAGGTCCATTTGAGAAAATCGATCTTTTAATGAAATAGATAGAGCATGTGGGCGGAATCGCTATCGTAAGATCTCTGAAGGATAAGGCATGTGGGTTTACGAATTTATTTGGTCCAATTGGCCATCGAAGCGCAGACTAGTGTTTTTAATCAAGCTGGATAATCACTTTAACCAGCCTATAATTTGCCAATCTTGGGATTCAAGTTTTTTCCCACAACTACATGATAGATCTTGAAATCAGTCGATCGGCAGAAATAACACAAAGTTCCATGCGCACACTCCGTCTACTTCATTAGCAGGTAGATGTTTGTAATAGTATGACTGGCGATATTGAACTTGCCAGTTTGTATTGATTCTTCGCTTTCATGAGAGGGTTGCAAGTTCTAATCCAACCAAAGACTTTCGTGTACAAAGAGGGCTGGTGCATGTTAGATCTGTCGTGTCCTCAAATGTCCTCACGTTGGTGTGGTGTAGAAGTTTGGAGAGTGAAGTGCCAGCTCAGGTGTGACTTCGTCATCTGACCTTGGTTCAAAATTACGTGGTCATATCCTCGGACCTTTCCCTTCGGGGATCATCTCCGACCATCGACTATTGTCGATGGTCGTCGCACTGGAGCAACAAAACGGGCTATTGCCGTTTTGTTGCTCCAGTGCGACGTTAATTAAATACCTACCTACCTACCTCACTTCCATGAGATGGATTTTTAATGTAAGCGAACTGTTAGAGCGTGCGAGTTCGAGCTCGCGTTTGTTGTTTAGGTGTAAGAATAAATGAGTGAATTTGGTTGACTATTAAATCAGATTTCGTTAATCTGCCAACCACTCTTAAGATGCCCTGTACATCCAAAATTATATTAAGGTAGGTATGGTATGTATTTTTAATTAACGTCACACTGGAGCAACACAACAGACTATTGGCGACGTTCCGGGATCAAACCCGATGGGAAAGATCCGAGGATTTTTAACCACGTTCAGATGACGAGGTCACATCTGAGCTGGCAACCCACTCTCCAAACTTCTACACCACACCAAACCAAAAGTAGATTAAGAGAGGATAAGATTGTTCTATCTGGACGGTTTCCATTCTTCCGATGTTCGAAATAGACGAAAATGCCTCTCGCTTCATATTACTTAGAAGCACTGTTTCATTCATTCACCTACCCTCTTCTCTATAGATCTTCCGTAATTGTTAAGAAACCTTAAAACGTAACTCAAAGCAAGTAACAGTTTAAAGTAATCGATTCCCATTTCAATAAATTCATCTAAAAAGGAATCATTAGGGTTCGAGAGCAATGCAATGGAAAAGTCTTTAGCTACTTCAGAAACAATTCTATTGACCTTCACTAAAAACCAGCTCTGTTTCAATTCCTTGTTATTTGGCTCATTATCTTCTATTGAAATCGCAATTTCAGTTTCTACAGTTTTATGTTCCTTCAGAAAAGGAGGGCCATTCCACCAAACCTCGTAGTTATGAATGTCCTTGGAATGAAGTCCACGCGAAACTAAGTCTGCAGAGTAATCGCGTGCTCGAACTCGCAAGCTCCAACACGAACAAACGACTGGAAGACGAGTATTTTACTTCCCGTGACCTAATGCTAAATATACGTATAGAAAGAATGTTCTATCACAAAAACATTAGTGCCATCTATATTTAACCTTTACAGGAAAAAACCTCTCATTGGCTTTGGAGATCAAATATTTTCGGCACCCTCAAGATTCACCATTCACGGTGATAAGTTGGTATTTGGTATTTTCAATTAACGTCACACTAGAGCAACACAACGGGCTATTGTCACGGTGGTAAGGAAAACCAACTTTCCACGGGAGGACGAGGATGTCTCAAATGTAAATAAATATAATAAAACGCTATGAGCGTTTGATTTATTGTAATCTCGTGCTAGAATATGCGAGAATATGAATTAAATATGGAATTCTATACATAAAATCATTAGAATAAAATATTTAGACAAATAGATCATTAGAATAAAATAATATTCTAATGATCTATTTAGACAAACAGATCATTAGAATAAAATATTTAGTTGTCTGTTGATATTGTTAAGAATATTTAAGCTTTTTTATATGTTGAGATAATTATTTGTCTAAATTTATTTGACTTCTCAATTCCAACATAAAAAGGATAGTCTCTCTTTTGAGCAGAATTGGAAGACTTCTCAAAAAACTCATTAAATTTACTTCACTGAAGTAGTGAAGAGGTTTCATCAATGTGGGATTTGATTCACTGATCACTACCATAAAATCCCACATTAATCTCTAAATAGAAGGGACAAAAGTTAAATTCAAAGAGTGAATTTCTGAAATACGGCTTTTGAAATCAAAATGCGCCTCTTCAGAAACCTAAGTGACTGCTGATGATTAACGCGAAAATTATGTCCAACTCATTTCCCTGTCGTCCATCTGTAAATCACGAAAATTACCACCAATTCAAATCCACCCTATCTCAAAATGCCATTCCTTCTTCATTTCACTTCCTTTTTCAGCGACCATTAATCATAAGGAAGCCTCTTAACACTTTGTAATTCAATTGCTTCTGCAATTGAATAGTCAATTTTCAAAGAATCCGGAACCTCCGTCTGTCTCTGTCCAAGCACTTTTATCCCCCTCAACAGACACTACATCCGGTTCCCCTAACGAAATCAACCCCACCCCGATTCTATATTCGCACTGCCGACACAGAAATTAGATAAGAATCCTAGAGAAAAATCTAATTTGCGTCGAAGAGGACGCTACAAGTAATGAATTGCTTTTGCGTTGCCAAACGTCAAATCAGAAATTAGCTTCGCGAAAAGGATGCGGCTTAAAAGTAGAGATAATCGCATTACTTAATGGGAGGAGAATAATGTCTTCGATTATTCAAAGGAGGAAATTAGTTATTTTTGGAAAGGTGAATGGGAATTTGCCTATAACGTGGGTTGGATCAGTTTATGAATGATATCGTAATTTGAAGGTATTGACGGTGCCGGTAATAATTTAGAGATTTATCAAAATCGGAAATTTGAGTGTAAGTGGTTGCGAAAGGAGAGTGAAATATCTCGTTTTCTGAGTATTAAATATCTTCAGGAATTACCAGACTATATGATATTACATTTCGTTAGCCGTGTTTCGATCTTTATCAAAATGTGCCTTCATATATTTTATCTAATGGCTTTGATGTGCAAACTGTTAGTACTCGCAATTAATTTAAAGCTCGCTTATCTAAACTATTTGTGCATAAAATATTTTAATATTGATTTTAACAGCATTTAGGAAAACTGAATCAGGTCTGATATAAAACTAGTTTGGTTCTTTAAGAGTAGAATATTCTTGAGTTTGTCTACTCCCCTAAAACCTAATTGAGAAAACTTTATAATAAATTTAACACCGTATCAAAATATCAGAAATCTGAACAAACCAAAATGGTTAAACTATATTAATCCTTAGGTAGGCATGATGTAAATGTGAAACAAATAGTAACAGTGAATCTCTGAGATATTAACCTTGAGTATTTATTAAGTACTAAAACAATTATTGAAGAATTAATATAGAGACAAAATGTACTTACACAGACTGATTTCTTGTAATTCAGTAATTTACTCATCAATTTTAAATATTACGATTGATGGATCTACACAAGAAGGCGTGAGGTATCTATGTAAAAAAGAAATGAAAAACTTATTTGAATAAAAACCATTTAAAAATCATCGTATTACGTCAAAATTGACTATTTGGGGGAAATGGTAAACACATCATGGCTGCTAACTGGATTGTAACTTTAATAGTATTTAAAGAAAATTACCAGATGAGAAAATTACCAAATCACAATTTTAATTAATATATTTAATATGTTCATTACAATTATGGATTAATTGCGTGTTGGATTTCATGTATATATCCATAAAGTTTATCGGTATTAGTTATTATGAAGAGGCGTTAATTTCATGACCGTTACGACATTTAATCACACTGACAGGTTTTTAGAGGTTGTCAACTACGGGAGGTATGTTAAAGGAGATTGTTACCCACCTGCAGGGTCGGGTTGTCGTTCGGCATTTTGCTGGTTTTGTTGTTCTCTTGCCGGGAATCCAGGTAATAGTGGTTTCCAAAAATAAAATATCTCTAAAAACTAGAAGAAATTTTTCAGACCACCAGAAGCAGACAAAAAAATTTCTCACCCCTACAAGAATGAAAAATTCACATTTCCATTCTTCGCCTTATAACCCCTCCCCGTTTCAACCCCAAATGTAGTTTTTTAATGTCTTAACCAATGCCAGTAAGTTCACTCAGAATCCAATTAATCGTTTCCGGTTTCTTAATTCTTCCAGTATAATAGTATTGCTGACAATCTGACTATAGCAGTATTTAAAAGAAAATAAAAAAGTGGCGGGAGTAAGAGTTGCATACCAACCAGGTAACATTCTAAAATTATACATTAGCCATAAAGTCAACCAGTTACTCTCTCTCTCTACTGTTTAAGAAACTCCTGAAGTTGTGCTGTACCAGGAGTTTTAATGATATATCGCCAGTGGTTGTCGAAAAATTCCGCCTACACCCTAGAGAAGTGTCTGACAGATAGACTGCATTGTTTTTTCAGCTGAAGAACAATGTGATACTTTTATGAGATCGTCGACCCTAACTATAATCTAGGTGTTTCAGTGGTGAGTGGAGGAGGACTGCTAGAGAGATTTCCTGTTATAGATCCAGGCAGGGTGAACGTGCTGACCTCATGCTCTGTGTTTTATTAAATCATTTTTTGTTTCATGTAAGTATTGAGCGGTTTATATTTGTCCTGTGGTGTCCTAGACTAAGGTAAAGTAATATCGTATCCACATCCCCTCATCCCTCCTGGTGGTTGTATCGGCGGAGTATCTCGTCATTTACAAAGCTAATCAAATATTGATGGACGAGATATCTCGTCATTAGAAGAAAATTTATCAGATCTTGATCTCGTCACCATAAAATATCGGCAACATTTTGATGACTAAATATCTTGTCATTAGCAAAGTTGGTCAGATCTTAGTGAACGAGATATCTCGTCGAAACCACTTGGAGGGTTAACAAACTCTCTTTTTAATCCTACATCATACATCGCAGCACCAAGCCAAATCATAATCCAGCAATTAACGCAGTTAATTTATCTCTTCGTTCTCGGAGTTTGTTTGGGTTAGTGCAGTTAATGGATTAAATCATGCCGGGCATTGTTTAGCATTAAACGCAAATGTTATCATCTGAATATTTGGTTTCATGCTCCTTTTATAATTGCAATACATAAAATAAATGGAATTTCAAATATGAAAACAATGTTCGTGAAACATTTTCAGTTTCACTTCTGTTCTAAACATGTAAAAGATTACAAAGTACTGATAGTAGTTAAATTGTGGAAAGTATCATCTATAAATGCAAACTAATGGTAAAATAAAATAGTGTAAAAATCATTGAGAAAAAGAATTTTGTTTTAAAAGCAATCTGTCATATATTTTTATACGAAAAGATAATACAATCTCCTTGATGTTAAACAAGCATAACTAACCACAGATCCGTGAGTTGACAAGTGTATTTTTGTGCGAAGAAAAACATTTGAAACTTTTTATTCAGTGAAAAAGTATTCTTCTCCATTATTCCTAGGTTTAAATTTAGTTTCAAGACTAAGATAAAGGTACATTTTTACTTCTCAGAGCTCTTATGTGCCTATCTATTATAAGTGCAGGAAAAATCAGAATCATTGTTAATACTCGTTGAATTGCTCTGGAAGGAGACATTTCTGCGTGTTTTATCGGTGCTAAGAGTCCCATTCAAGCAACATGGACCTGCCATTGTTATCTATCTAGATCCTAATTCTCGCCAGTCACATTCATTATTAGCTTTTAACGCAAAAAGTTAAGTAGTGGCCCATTTCCAACGGTATCTTTTATCACTGAAGACAAATCAGGAACTCAGCATAAAATTACCTTTTCCCTCCGAAATATTCTAGATACGTCCTCCATGTTGTCTCAGGAGGATTTTTCAGCCAGGGTAATTTTCTCCTGCTCATGAAAAAATTCTTATTTATACCGTAAGCCATGAAAAATCGCATTAGAAAGAAGATAGCGCTCCAGAACATGTATTGGATCGAAAAAGTCAATATTGAACTTTTCCTGGTGACAAACTTTATAGAGTTTCTTCATTAAATCAAGTACTGTCTGGAAAAATTGATTCTTTCTTACAGGAAGTGGATACTTGGGCGAATGGATTTGCATCCTTGTTGAATATGAAAATAAATCTAATAAAATTTCATTCCTTATTTCGTGCATATGTGATATACAGTATTCATTATTTTTATGCAAATTATTTGGTTGTTTTTCGATGAAAATAATGTAGTTAGTTTTTAGTTCCAACCTTTACTGCTACTAAAAGTATAAATACTGTCATCTTTAAATTTTATTTATTGGATATTTTTCTCTGAATACAAAAATTCGAATATTTCTACTTACTCATTGGTTCGTATTTCTCAGCCAATATTCGTTTGCTGAAATAACAGCACAGAAAATGAAACTTTTCTGTTTGGTTTGACTATCAACTAAATAAAATATTGTATACTGATCTGTATATTTATTTCACTTAAAATAAATCATTCTATTTCAAATCGAAATGTGAAGTTTTGTGAATTTATTTGACTGATAGTTTCATTACCGAAAGTTTTATTTATCAATATCCATTTCATCCCTGGAATCTGAACACTAAATTTAATACTCTTTTAAATATATCTAATTTATATCAATCTGTTAACTATTTTTGCCTTCATTTATTTTTTCAATGTATGCGTTTAGATATCAATTGTAATAGTATGTTATACATTATACTTCCATTCTTAAGTTCTAGCATTGATTTTTATCTCAAAAGAAACGCACTATAATATATGACTTTGGTATAATAGGCTCAGCAAAATCTCTGTTTTAACTCACATCTTGAAATATTCTTGTAATTAAATCCATATTTTTAGCTTAATCCTCTGAACGTCACGAAATTTCCGAGTAGTGTAGTATTGCTTTTACATTCATCACATTTAATGGCTAAATAATCATATCTATTGTTTAAATGAATCCTACGAAACACTGTATTGATCAGAAAGGTCAAACCTGGTTAGAACCCATGTTAGAACATTTCATATTACCTGAATTGTGCATACCCTCAGAGGGTTAAGTAGCTAAAAAAAATTTAATGCAAAACAGCAACAAATATTCAAATTTGATAGTATTTACTTATTACGAAATTTTTTACAAAATTCAAACACTTTCTTAAGTTGCAAGTAACATTAGTGGTAAATAGATACAACTGTCTCAATTGTAACACAGCCATCAGGAGATGTTGCATGCAGTTTGATGTCTTGGTTTTCGCTGGTTACTATTATAACCTACATAGTTCCATCAAGTTACCTCCAGTCAAGGAAATGTTCACCAAATTATCGAAGACTAAATTGTTCACACGATACCCATTAAGAGCTGTCAATAATCTTCCCTCGAGTCATTATCTGCTTCTCTATTATTTTGCCATAAAGCTTTCTACCGATACACAAATGCCTTCTCATCATAAATCCCACTTCAGAACGATATTCAATCGACAAGTCAGATTCCTGTCTAAACATGACATGAACTAAATCTTGCTATGGTAACAATCCAAGAATCGTCTAACAATAGAATATCGTCTATCAAATTAATCTTCAGGAATACTACAATTTATGGAAATTGGTATCATTGGATAACATAGAAGTCCCAGATCTATTTTTCTACCCAGTTATATACATTTGTAAACGTCATTTATGACAGATATTTCAGATATTTTTAGAAAACTGTAACATTTTAACGGAGTATCTATTTAACTAGAATTTTTCCGCATCAACTGCTGCAATATGTCTTGTTTAGGTCCTTGCGCCGTAAAATCCAAAAGAAATTCAAATGCGCATCAAAGTATTACAAGTAAGTCCTCAAGCATAAATATTATCAATAATATTTTAAGTACATTTATATTCAGAGTAGAGCGATATACAGCTACACAATTTTTATTGATATAGAAATTTGAAGAAGTTGTATTGAAATAAAACTTGATCGCCAAAGAGTGCATGAAACTTCAATTTCATCTTTTAAAAGTAAATGAAATTTGTTATATCAATTTCCTATTTAATTAATGATTGAATTATTTTAAATTATTAAATCTGGCATTATTTTAGCTATATTTCATATGGCACCTTTAAAACTTATTAATAACAATTATTATATTATGACAAATGAGGTAACACAAAGTCTTGATTTAAATGAACAATGACTAATGTATTTGTACCAAAGACAGATTTATAAAAAAATTATACATTCCTAATTAATAGTTCCATATTCCTCACAAAAAATATCGACAAAAGTATTTAGAATGAACCTTGTGAACGTTGATTTGTCAACTATTGTGTATTTACTAAATAATTTGAATCAAAGAATTGTATTTTACTCATGAAGTAATGTCTGTTTTGTAGCATTGATTTTATCCAGTGGAAGATCATCAAGGAAAATTTTATTTCTACAGTTTAACTCTCACTAGGTTAAAAAATGTATTGATGATAAATCATATAAACTAATCGTTAAAACAAGAAATCAGTTATATGGTTAAATAAATTCATTGCTTCACAACAGTTCATAAAATATTCAGAACAAATGAGATTATAATACTTTGCAAAGAAGCTTCAAGACTAAATAATGAGTTTCTGATTCTTTACATTACAGATTTCGTATAATAGTGTTTTGAAGCGAATTTATTGGATACTAAGTAGAGTTACTCGACGTTACTTGGTTTGAATTGGTTAACTATAGATTCTGATTTTTGGAAAAATATTTGTTTCTTCAGCATTTCTAGGGTAAAACAATTGCAAAGCTCAATATTTATTCCAGCTTCTCCAAAACTATCAAATTATTATTGATTTAAGTATCAGTGTTTTAAGTTTCAGTGTTAAGTATCAGTTATTTACTCAGTGTTTTAGCATGAAACTATTAAATATGCAGCAAAGGAATTTCAAATAATGTATTCAATAAAGTAAAGTATAATTTATCAAATGTAGAATCTATATATTAATACGTGAAGAAAAAACTTTGTACCCCTTTTTAAGCACATTGCGCGCACGGAGGAGTATGAGATTTGGCATAATTTGCCACCACGAAAGTTAGTATTGAAAGTTAATTGCATCGTTTTGCTGATCAGAAACTTAAATACAAAGGAAGCATTAGTCAATGGAACAAGAATGCGCATCAAATTTATGCATCGTAATACTATTGATTGCGAAGTTTTAACTGGAACCGCACGCAATTAGAGAATTTTGATTCCACGTATAAATTTAACATATTCCGGAACTATTTCACCATTTAACTTTCAAAGAACTCAATTTCTAATTATACCTGCATTTGCGATGACAATAAATAAGTCTCAAGGACAAACATTCGAAAAAATTGGAATTTTATTGAGGCAGCCAGTTTTTATACATGGTCAATTGTACGTCGCAGCAAGTAGAGTTCGATCATTCAATGGTTTGAGATTTTATATTTCAGAATATAACGGTCAAGGGCATTTAGCAAACGATGAAAGAGTTTTTACAAAAAACATCGTCTACACAGAAGTTTTGAATCATTAAATTCATTGTCGAACTATTTCAAGTTCAATGGACATTTATTTTTTTAGCCACCCGATTTTTTTTGTTTCAATAAAAAATATATACAAAAATACGAAGCACGTATTCTTTATTTCATTTTTCATTTTTTGGATTTATTTTTCATTTAAATTTTATATAATTTGAAAAAGATAGGCAAATTAACTGTGTAGCCTTAGCGAAACCTGTGGGCAGTATAGCAATTAAAAAAACCAAGAAAATGTCAAACAACGCGTTATTGTTTTTTAGATATGGCTTAACCAAGCTATACCTCATTTTTCCTATGACGTATTTGTACGTGCTCGCAGCTTACGTAATAGAACAAAATTCAAAAAAAATATATGCAATAAATATAGAGGTATACTCTGACAAAAAGAACGTTCAAACTTAAAAATTAAATGAATTATGGTCGAATTTCGACCACTGGGCGACCACTAGTATTGTATTAAAATATATTGAAAACACTTTATGGGATAATTACACAAACACAAAACAGACGTAAACCGGGAAGACAGACAGAGACCAAAGCAACCAAGTTCAGGGTTACCAAATTAATGCATTTACTCATAGTTTTCAAAGTTTCATGAAAATACACCCAGCCATTTGGACGTAGTACCGGCATACACATACAAACAGTCAAAAGAACAGACCCAAACGCGGAAACCACTGATTTTGCATTGGAAAGGCCCAAAATGGATAAATAAAGAAACTCGTCGAAAATATTCAATGCACAAACAATCACGCCATTTTTATTTTTTTATGTAGATTAACTCTCTCAAAATACACACATTTGAATATAGATTATTTAATATGATGGGGCACTCCTAAGAACTAATAAAGGCATATCTTAGGATATTATCATAATCATCCTTCTAACCAAATCCCAAATTTTATACTGTTGTACTATTTATAGGTACTTTATTGTATATTTAAGTAACATTTGTATTACTTTTTTGCATCATGCGTATAATACAGGGTTATTCAAAATGAATCATCCTATTTCAAAATTCCATATTTTCAAAAATAAACGTCACAGAATGATAAGTAATACATGAATACGAAGGGAAAATATGGAAGTTTTATATTGGGAAGAATAGATGGCGCTCGTGTGTTCTTAGTGAAGCTATTTCACGGAAGCTGTTTTATAAGCTTTTCAGAGGCAGAAATGATAATGGCGTCCGCGGAGCAGAAAGCTTTTTGTTTGCTGTCGTTTGCGCGATGTGGATCTGTAATCACCGTTCAGAGTGAATTTCGGAAAAAGTACCGAATTAATCCACCTACGGCTCAGAGTATTCGAAGGTGGTATCATCAGTTTGAGAGCAGTGGATGTCTTTGTAAAGGGAAAAGTGGAGGGCGACCAGGCATATCTGCGGAAAATGTTGAGAGTGAGAGACACTTTTCTACGAAGCCCAACGAAATCGACTGTTTACGCCAGTCGAGAACTGGGCATTCCTCAGCCTACTGTTTGGCATTACTCAGCATACCGTCTTGACATTATACGTGTAACTAAAGGAAGTTATATCGAACACTTGTAAAAAACTTCCATATTTTTCCTTTGTATTCATGTATTATTTATCATTGTTGTTTATTTATGAAAATATATAATTTTGAAATCGGATGATTCATTTTGAATAACCCTGTATAATACTCTAGCATGACATTAGTTTGAAGAGACTCTAGCATGACTTTGTAAAGTATGTATAGTATATTGAGACTCTATGACTCTTATGATAAGTCCCAACTTTGCGACCTTTTTTGATAGATCCGTATAGCTCTAATCTAACGATTTAATTCGGTCTACTGCTTACTGAGTTACCAGCTTCTGAGTGCGTGAAAAGGATTCAATAGTCCCATTTAGGTACAGCTGTATTATACTCCTCGTTTGGTGGCAACGCTCTTGGCGCGTCTTTTGGCGCACTTTTTATGTTTCTAAGGAAAGAATTCCTAGTAAAAATCGCTTTTTTAAACGGAAAATAATAATAAGCTTTAGCAGGAAGTAATTAACGGAAAAAATACAAAACTTTGAAAAATACATGTTTTTTATCGGGAAAATAATTAACAGAAATAGTTGGAAAATAACGGTTAAAATATCTTTATATTTTTTATGGGAATAACCCTAATAAAGATTAGTTGCCTTAATCTGCCATAACTCGCTACTAAAAGTGCGCCAAAAAACACGCCAAGAGCGTTGCCACCAAACTAGGCGTATAATACAGCTGTACCCAATTTATCTTGAGCTACCTCCCATTTCTTCCTCTGTAATAGAAATGGCAGCGTTTGTCTTTTTTATAAATTGTTTTTGGATTTAAGTTTCTACTCACCCATTAAGAAGCTTGAAGAAATCAACTTTTCCAGGTACAATCTCTGCACACAATGTCAACAAAGTTTAATGAACCGGCCAGCCAACTGGCGAAAAGGGGCAGTAGTATGCCTCAGGATGAAAACTAACTTTCTAACAAGATAAAGGGGAGTTGTTCAATGCAATTAATCTAAATAAAAGAGTGAAAATTAGACTAAAGCTATTGCAGAATCTTGGGAGCAACTGCTGATAAGTCGAATTCTAACCGAGATCCCAAAAAGAGACTTTACTGCATATTTTAGACTGATGATAGGTCACGACTATTTGCAGACACATCTAAGTAAAATCAGAATAAGGGACATTACATCCTGTTCGCTCTGCAACTTCAATTCAATTATGAAGGTCGATCATTTAAAAGACTGAGAAGTTATCTGCTACTTCTGTGACCACTTTTACTATAAATGGATAGCTAACTCGTGCCCCTACTGTAGGCAAGAAGAGAAATTATAATATTTCGTCTTTTGGCATAGAATGAAAAAAAAATTTAATAGATGGTTTCGATACAATGGTGATAGGACACTATTTCGAACAAATCAATAATTTAAGCAGAAATATGCATATATTTCTACTTTAAATTATCACAGCAGATAATATTTTATTTTAGCGCAATTGATTTCATTTAGAATGAAAAGCTTGAAGGGATGAATTAAGGTTTTGAACAAGTGCAATTAAAAAATATAGAGTCTTAAGGAAATATCAATACCATTCTCAAGTAGACATATCGTAAGCCCCACAGAAAAGGAATGGGTTTTCCTTTTTATTTTACACACGGCTGTTAATATATATATTAGCTTTTGAGTAGTTCCCGATGTTTGTCCAACAATTCGCAAATATCAATTAAAACTATATGAATTTTAAGAGATTTTTAGTGGTTGGGTAATCATACATGTAAAACTCTTATCTAGTCAATACACAATTTATAATTACGGGTGTATTTTACTAGAAAATTCAGTTTTCTATGTAACTTATCCCACAGACAACATACCATAATATTTACCTCTTTTAATATTTCCAATTGCATACCAAATGTTTCTAAAAACAAGTTAGTTTCATCGAAATCTATAAGGCAATTTTAAATATTTGAGTTTCAAACTACAGTGCAGACATACAAATGTTACTATGACTTTTCTTTTCAAAAATATATTTCACTAACGCCACAATGTGGAAGACACAAATCTTTAAGGCAAATCTATGCAAATAAATCACGAAGTTATAAAGTTATGAATATATATGATATGTATTTCCTTCTCACATACTATAAAAGTATACTTCAATTCATAAATTCATGACGACGTTTACCACCCATATAAGTTAATTGTTTATGTTTTGAATATGTAAACTCTCACAAAATTTAATCCACGTATTTCCAGTGGTATCTATTCAAATACATTAATTTTATTTAATTCTAATACAGGACTATATCTTATCCGAAGTTGCCCCTTCCAAACAAATAATATAGACACTATACTTTCCAATGCATTCCACTCGATAGACGTACCCGTCCAATTCTAATTCATCCTTTATTTACCGTCAGAGTGTTAGGAAGGCTTGAGTATTGATGACCGAAAGTGAATACACCTGATGAAATACATGGGTAGCCTTAAATCCGTTAGGCTGAAATGATGCCCGACAGTCCTTGCGTCACGATCAGAACTCACCACCCAATATTTAAATCAGGTTCTAACGGTTAATCCACCAATGAAAATTCAAGCTTTTGAATTATGCATGGAGTCTTCTAAGTTCAGACAATTATTCAGTACGGGGAAACATTTTACTGTGTTCCGATAAGTGCTAGACTTCAAACCCATTAACTGAACTCTGGAGACCAAAGATTCAATATTTAGGGGAAGATGTCAGAAGCAAAGTGGTGCTTGTCGCTCTTGGACCATAGAGCTAGTAATGATGATGAGAGTTTGAAAGTTTTAAATGTGTTGATCATTTTTTGAACTTTCTGAATTATAGAATATCTGTAGTAAAGTTTCCCTAAGATCTTTTAATGGTGTAAAATTGAATATTACTACGGGTATGGTTCAAATGTACTGATTTCGTTTCCCAAGTTCATCTTGTGAAAAAAAGCGTGTGTTCCAAAGTGTTTTTATTGCATAGAAAAAATATTTCTACAGAATCGGGACATCCATCTTCACTACAAGTCTTTCATGCACAATAATGCTTCTGTTAACCCTCTGAGAATCACCACACCTTCTATAAGAGCAGTATTGATTTTACCCCACAAAACACGTAATGACTAAATACCCACATCTATTGGTCGAAAGAATCCTGGGAAAGATTATATATTGGTCAAGAGGGTTCAAACTGGTTAAAAGTCATACAGGGAAGACTGCAGGTTGCAGAATGGTTGATATCTCATAATCAATATTGCATTTGACTTGGGAGTTATTTTGAGTCAGTTACAATATATAAGCTACAGCTAAATATTGTTTCTCTTTACTACCTGGTTTATTTTCATATGTGATTGTTTTTCCCATTAGTTTCAATTACTCATGACTAGATGAACTGTCACCAGGCAATAAACAATAAGAGATATAAGTCTGATTCATACAGGATATTGTTGTTTTTCTCTTATGTGATCCAGTAAGAGCTTTCCTTGTCTCTGTGTCGCTTCATGATGACTCTTAAGGAAATACTAAAGATGAAGCACGTGGGTTATAACATAAACCTATATATCGCACCCCCAGCTACAATGCCATCATAAATCGAAAAAATTAATTTCTGGTATTATTTATAGAAGGAATGCATATACATGCTTCTGTTTGCTGTAAAACTGTCGTCTGTAGATTCCAATTGAAGATCCAGTAGAGGGCAATTGTGGCAGTTTTGCAATATGACGAAGAAAGTATTTAGTTTTTCTACACATAAAACTAGAAATACATTTTTGATTTATGGTAGTATTGCAGCCGGAGTATGATATATAAACTTAAATTGGAATACCCTGCTTCATAATGGTCTAATACAAATCCGTCAGTAATAGTAACAAAAATATAAAAAAGATAGTAACAAATTTCAAATAAAAATAGGAGCTAGGGAGACAGAATTTTTAAATATAATGCAGCTCTAACTGATAGTTTGAAACGAATCATGCTAATACGATCGTCCTATTTATTTCCAGGAAATTTACAGTGGCTTTAATGAGATGAGGGAATTTAAACTAAATTAGTATTCTTTTACAGCTCGGAGAACAAATTATTTTTGAATAAAATAGAAAATATTTGTTGTTCATAAATTAGAACGGTAACAATGCTTTGCATATGAGAAGTGCACCCATAATGAAATTAATTACCATCTTCAAACTCATCACGCTTTAGCTTATAAGAAATAAAACCAGTATTACACATTCAGGGATACATTTCTGTGCTGATCTAAATCGGAACAAGCAGCTCCTGTTGCATCGAAATCCTACTGTGACTCGATTCACTTATTCCCCAATCCCAATGCAAATAAAGCTCATTGGATTGTGTGATAAAGGATCTAAAGATCCAACAAGCGATCTGTCACTTCTAATGATACGCAAGAAATATTTGCTTGCGTGCCAGGGAGAACGCATTCAATTTGGTTCCCCCAGGTATTTCACTACAAACCCCGCAAAAGCAGATAACGAAAGAGATCCAGGGAAGCTGTATTAGAATTGAAAGCAATTTGTGTTTTTCAATTGCTCGCACTTGCCTGGAAGAATGGAATCAAATCGAGGACGCGGGTTTTCTTAATGTTTCAACGCGAGTTTTGTATACAGACGCTTCTGGAATCCTTTTCCATCTGAAAACTTTAATAGTTCACTCTGGCTCACCGTTACATTTAGTGCAGAGTAAGAAACGCGTAAGTCACAGAAATTACCATTCTATGTAGGCTGTATCGCGGGTCTAGGAAAATCGCAGAGCAGATTTAGACTTGTAAGTTATGCTAATTGCACAATTTCGAATCAATCATGAGATGGAGAAGGTTTGTGATTTCTCTGCACGGCTTCAAAATAAGTTTTTTTGTGTATTTGCTTTCTATTAAAATAAAACTTAAAAGAAAAATAACTTTATGACTGAACAAGAATTTTTTGTTCTTAGAGATTGTCATAGATGTAGTAAATGCGTTGTGTGGCGTGTACTGGTACTTGAAATCTCAATTAAGCAGTTTAACCTTTTAATTCAGAAACAATTCGGGCACATGATTTCACAGATAACCCATTACACACTTGCAATTTACAATTCAGGGTAGCAAACTTCATTTAGAGCAGAGAAGAGTTCAGCTACAACGTAGATTAGATTGTTTGCAGGTGTGGATGGTAAATTCATGGCACAGTTCTAAGGAAAGTGGTACTCACCGTCTTGTGTTTTGTGGCTTTTGGGTGTGTCAGTGATGCCGAGTACAAGACAACATGCCACGACGTCTGAAGAGGTAGCTGCTACCACCTTTGGAGATCCTTGAGGAGAAAACTCATCGCAGGTACATACGCTGCAGCTGTAAAAAAGTTTTTCTTGTCTTTAGAACGTGGAATTATAATTTTCCTATGTTGCCAGGTTCCATTAAACCCCAACTTTATAAGTGATCTGATCAATGCCAACATGTTCACTCATTCCACTGTCAATTATTCTGGTTTTCTACCAGTCCTATTTTTAGTAGACACATTGAGGTCAGTATGACCAAGATGCGCTTTTCGGATGTTTCATCATAAACCTATATACAGTCTGTTCAATCTTTGCACCGTTGAACTGCATCCGAAAATTCAGTGCAATGCAACAACTCTGAGTCTAATTATGAAATAATGGTTAGAAGAAATATGGATATCTTAAAAATATTAGGGTACACAGCCAAGCACTTCTAAATTACCCTTAAAAAAATCTGTTCATTTCAAAACCCAACATACACTAATTCTTGTATATACACGCCACTCATATAGCAAACCGCCTTCAATACCATAACTCAAAAAACGAATTTTTAATTTTATGTGTAAAAAGACTAAATACATGATTTTGTATGCTAGAAAATTGCCATAATTATATATCCCAGTATAGATCAGTTGAGTATAGTGCAGGCCAGTTGTAGAAAGTATGTATTCAGTCTTTCTACATACACATAAAACTAGAATTTCTTTTTTTGAGTTATAGCGGTACTGCAGCCGGAATGCGATATATTTTTATGTATTCTGGAATAAAAAGTTATAAAGAATAAAAACAAATGCACAAGAAGCTATAACAAATTCAATGTCGACAACTTCATAACTAGAAATCACTTTGAGAGGGATGACATGAGATTACAACCAATACTTTTACTAATTATTCAAAAAGCTGCTTTCATCTTCTCGATAAAGTTGATACTTCAAAAAAATTACTTAACGTTTTTGTTTGACCTCAGAAAAGAATATCTTGGTACTCTGAAGAAAAATTAGAAATTATGCCTCATTTTTGTACTTCCTTACAGTTACCACATTAATCTGGTTTTTTGCTTTCTCAGGAATTTTGAATGAGTATCTCCCGTAGAAGGTAGAGTTCATAAGAGGGAAAAATTTATCTTTGCACAGAATTGCAGTAAATAATAAAAATTGAAACGCATAAAAATTCTGAACAGAATGCAAATGGGTTCACACAATAGTTTTACTTGAGAGGGTTTAAAATTTCACTATAAATAAATTCGTGAAAACCAAAATATAATATTATAATACATACTTTACTTTAAGATGATAGACATGAAAAAATCAATGAACATGCAAACAAAAAATTGAGTATAATATCTGAACAATTGTAAAACCGAATAAGAATTCGAAAAACTACTTATGTTGTATCAAAGGTAATCTGCAGAACTTTTGTGGAACTATAAAGCATTTCTTTGTACTATATTCAAACCTGAAATAATTTGTTACATTCGTTTAAGTTTCGAAGTATGGAGATTTAGAAAGTACGTAAAAGGGTTTAAGTTGTTACTTATAAAGAATATCAAAAGCTGTGTTCATAGATAATTTAAGAGGTGTTTGTGTTAATTTTATCTCCATTTTCTCAGCAATTTTCTGAAATTACAAACTTTGAGATTCTTTCGAAGTGAAATTGTTTTCTAAAAATTCGAATGTAAAATGTTTGTAAGAATGAAAACAATGCTAGAATATTTGCATTTTCACTTAGATGTTAAACGAAAAACTAAAACCAAACATCTAAAAATTGTTTTCAATTTGAATATAGTTTCACTCGTTTAGACCCTTTTCCATTGTTATGATCACCACATTTTTGTTAATGCAATCAGTGGAAACATAAACTGAATTCCGATGCTTTGATTGTTTTTATTGTTCAATGATTTTATCTGCATTTACCTCATCTATCATCAAGTGCATACTATGCCAATTATTCCTGATCTATTCAGTGTTAAACTAAAATATTTTAAATGAAATCTTTATTCACCTCTTGTTTTACAAATATCCACAACGCGGATAAAATGGGAATCTGAAAAGTGAAAAATCCTTAAAGCAAAACGGGGATGTTTTATATATTTCACTTGTGGTGGGAACACATTTCTTTTTGCTGCTCCGTATCTTAAAAAGGGGCTTGTAATCTCCAAACCACTTGTGTGCCGTGAGATAGGGACATGATGGATGACCGGTATTTATGGATGCAACGCTGCTACATTAGACCATCCAGGAGACGAATCTACGAAACTCAAAAAGCAGCAAAAACAACTTTAAAACAGAACTTTTCTTTCTTCGATATACTCTCTGTAACTTCAAACAACTAAACGCATTAGATGACAACATTACTTCACAACAATGTTGCGCGTACTCATGACATCTACCAGTTTTTTACTGTAGAAATATTTAAAAACATTATTATTATCCTTTCTCTTTATCAACCTATCTCACTTCAAAGGAACATTTGAAACTTAGACCAGATTCCACATGAAAATAGGTCTTTGCCAAGAAACACTTGGGAACAATCAACCTCACATTTCATTCTTGAAAACTTGGGATTGAATTGGATATAGGTTTTGTCGCGAAAGTCGGAAATCGAACAGGTTGTTCTTGCGAGCTTTGGAACGATATTAGGGCCAAGGACTTCAAAAATCCATTAGGTACACCAGTTCTGGAATTTATCAAAAATAAAAATGTATAAGAAATTGTTAACCCTCCTGGTCTTGACGAGGTATCTCGTCATTAGTAGAAAATTGATAAGATATTGATATCGTCATCTTCAAAAAATCGGTAATAACTTGATGACGAGATATCTCATCATTGGTAAAAATTGGTCAGAATTTGATGGATGAGATATCTCAAATCACTTTGAGGGTTAAACGAATCATACATGAATTGGTACAAATAGTATTAAAAGAGAAGGTAGATTTGTTAAGAGTCTGCATATTTCTCATTGCTTGCTTTCTTCATATACATTTTTGAAAATTTAATAAAAACTTATATCTTTTGACGGAACAAGGATGTTTTGAGCATCCCATTTGAGCAGATTGTTCAGTAAGTAACGAACCACGAAAACTCATGATAATGAACGAATCGTCACAGGAATACGGGAATGCGGAGGACAGAGAAGCACATCAGAATGGAACACGCTGTTTTAACTATTTAAACAAAAATCACAGGATGAATAATTATTTACAGCAAGTGGACATTTTTACGGTAAGTGGATGGCGTCGACGTCACTCTTTGTCCGTCTGAGTGTTTCTCTCCGTGGAAATCAGAACAGTTGTTTGACGTCATCTCAAGGTTGGAAGTCCTGCGCATGCCCCCCCCCCCCTGTACGTTCTCTATTAGCTGTTGGTATGTTTCCAAAGTTCCAAATAATTTATCAAGAGTGTTGAAATCTTTTCGTTCTTCGAACTTTTAACTTCTACTTTTCATCGTACTGTTATAACCAATATGAGGTAAATGAAACAACGCTAGAATAGATTCTATGCTAAACCATAAACCAAAACATGAAATTCCCATTGTTACAAAAATCTTCGTTGGTAGGTTGAATGAAGCAGTGTGTTGCAGTCGATGAGTGTGACATCTAATAAATGACTATAACTTAAATTTGATTTAATAATTGTGTAATTTAAGTACGGGAATGCAAAGTTTGAATTCAAAATTCACAACGAATTTCAATAATTTACCGACAATTTTTTAGGACCATTTACATACAATTTTGCTTTACCTTTTCATTGAACAAACAGGTTCGCAAATAATTCATTCACGGTACCTGAAGGTTTTGTGCAGATTGCATCACGGTGACAAAAGAAATATTTAATTCTTCATACTAACACCAAACAGTGACAATAAAATCCTCGCTTTCCGTTTGATTTGTTTGTTTACACAGAAATTCCTCTCACATGTATTTTTTTTCATCGAAACATATGCATTGGTATGTATAACTGTTAAAACATTCAAATTACGTGAATTGTTGCTTAAACTTCTAATCATTGCATTTTTTGCTGATACCAAGACGCTCTAAACATTGGATCTTATGTCAAGGATTCCGGAATCTGAAATAGATGTTCGCAACATTTCAATTTATTGCTGAGATTTTCAATCAGTTTCCTCAGTCAAACGAAATACATATGTGTCATTCACCAGAGCATTACCTTTCTGCATCTCGTGACTACTGCTCGTTTCTCTTAAGTTGTAGCTTCCTAAGATTGAGAAGACATTCTGAAAATCCAATGTCGAATTTCTAGCGCAATATCCTTTTGACGAATTACCTAACCTTAAGTTTCCTTATGTGAGTTACTTCTCCTAAGCATGCGTACAGTAATACATTATTTAACTAGTGCCATAGCATTTATTCTTCTATACATTTGGTGTGAAACCAACTGCAGATAACGTATCTAAGTCAAATTTATATACAGTGCGGATATATATTATTTTTATTCTTTTTATATCATTTGTTCAAATTTTCAGAAATTGCAATACGTAAAGTAGTAGAAAATAAAAATATATATGAAGTAGAATTTAATTTCTGTAAAAATGATTTTGGGAAAATATTGCTTTCCAAAAATATTAGTAAAAAATTGTTTAAACCGCAATTCGCAATTGCAAAGATGCTCAATTTATATTTCAGCTTCTCTATCACGGCCAAGTTAAGATTGATTCAAGTGTGGTAACGGGATATCGACGAGCATCTAATTTGGAATATGTTTTATTCATGTACGAAATTTTATGCAAATACATACATTGAATTGCACACTAACATACAATTCAAACAGATATAAAACGGAAAGACAGGCAGACAAATATAAAATTTCATGAAAAAATACCTCCCGATTTGATGTAGTGCGAGTATGCGCATACAGATAGACACGAAATGCGGAATCAGCGGATTTTCCATTAAAATGGTACAAAATTGATAAATAACTTCAGATAAAACGAAAATATTCAATGCACACACATACATTCCAGTTTTATTTACATCAATACTGTGGATGCTTTTGCTTATGATCAAATATCTTTCTATTTTTCAAATGACAATAGTTTGAATTTCCTTTTGCAATGTTAAAATTACATTTTATTATGAATTAAGTTCTCTTAATTTAAAATTCCTTTATAATTATAAAAATTGAATTCTCTTATAATTATAAAAATCAAAACGTTTTTAATAGTCTGTGGTCAATATTCGTAGTAAGTCATTTTAATATCACCCACTCTCTAACCTCACCTATTTAAATACGTTACTAGTATTACACCAACACTACCAACCTACGATTATAACATAACATTCCCCGAATATTAAAGGGATTTTCAGTGTAAACAAACAAACCAGATTGTCTGCTACGATTTTACTTCTGCTGTCCAAATGCTCTTGCATGATGCATATCGGGGTTACCTTAAAATGTAGTTATCGCCTTTTTTGTAACGTTTGGTGTTTAATTTAATTTGGAGTTGACCAATCAACATTCAATTCGGAATTTAATTTTTGGAATTTTTATTAGTGAAGTGCTGAAATCATACTCGAAAAACAAGCCAAATGACGTCACGATCAGAATAGGCATAGGAGATACATATCGCCGCAAAAATACTACCGTCACCTATATTTAGCTTGACAGAAAATGCCTTTCGTGTATGAAGGAGTTTCAGTGAGCCAAGAGGAGGATCGAAACCCGGATCTCTCATTCCATGTTCCATGAGAACTCGATGTGCGTACAAATAGCCAATGAACTATCACAGGCCTATTCAGATAGGTGCATAACTAAACGGATAGACACACATAAATAAATAGGCAAAGATAACGATGTAGCTCATATATTCTTTTTTATTGAACAAAAGCAAACTTCCCGTGCACCACAGAAGTACAACACGGGGCTTACAGAAGTAAGTTGATTTAACAAAGAAACAGTGGAAAACAATTTAACTGAAATTACAAGATTTTATGAACTTGACAAATGAGTAGAAAAGCAGATTAGATTTTACAAAAACATTGAGTTTCACTGCCATGTTTCACCTAATTTTCTCAAATCATTTTTAGGCACATTCTTGAAGTTTTAAATGCAGGACAACTAAAAAGCAAATGCTCTACATCTTGTGGCTGCTTTTTAAAACACTCGCACAAATCATTAGTCTAAAGATGAAACCTATATAGATATTTAGCAAAATTTCCATGGCCAGATAAAAATTGTGTAATTTGGAAGTTTGTGAAGGAAAATAATTCTGAGTTCAATCTATGCTTAATAGTAGGAAAAAATTTTTGGTGTGGCCAGCTTTCTCAGACGAGACATACTTTTCGTTCCACTTAGCAACAAGCTTGTCATAATATGAGCCTTTCAAGTAACACTTAGGAATGTTACAATTTACATCAATTGCTAAATTCAAAGCGTCTTTGGCTAAAAAATCAGCTCTTTCATTCCCGTAAATTCCACAGTGTCCACGCACATAGGCAAAAAAAATCTCAGTTCCTCTATTTTTAAGAGAACTAATTGTTAAAAGCGTTTCAACAACCAATTTTTCTGTGCTTGCAACATTCTTCAGTAAATGTAAAGAGGAAAGAGAATCTCTACAAATAAGGTACTTTGAACAGAAATTTCCATTTTCTTTAAACCACTAACCATTAGCTCATTTATTGCGAGAAATTTAGCATATAAATGGGGTGGGTGAATTTTGAGATTCACTAGCCAGATTTTTTAACAACTATACATGAATTTTAACGTACCACAAGGGAAAACAACTGAACTAAAGAATATGATCTCCAATTTAAAAATAAGCGAAGTAATCACTGATATCATATGTTCTCAATAAAGAAAATGAATCGCAAACATATGAGAGTAAATTTCCGTCAAGCTAAAAGTAGGTAGTGGCAGTGTTTCTGTAGCTGAAAGTGTTTCCTGTACATATTCCGGACGTAGTGTCACTTGACTTGGTTTTTTAAGATTTGAACATGTCGCCAATTGAAAGTCAAAAGAATGAATTTTGAATTCATACATGATATTTGATTGGTCAACACTAATTAAGTTAAGTGCCAAACGCCACCAAAACGCTTATAAACTACATTTTAAGATAACCCCAATATATATTTCGGTAGCAGAAGGAAAATCTTCGCATTCCGTCTGGTTTGTTTACACTGAAAATCTCTCTAATTATAGAAATTAAATACCGACCCATCGGTCTAGTGGTCAGGATGCTGTTTCCCTGATTGAAAGGTTCCTAGTTTAAATCCAGGATAAAGACATAGATGGTTTGACTGTAGTGAATGTGCGACTTCTCTATAAACAAGTGTTGCCTAGAATGTGTGATATGAATGTGAGGTCTAACGTGAACCCAGCACACCAAGGTTGCCAAGTGATTCACAAATTCTCCCTTGTAGTACCGTGATGATTAATGATCAATTGGTCGGACATTGGAAAAACTATAGAAATCAAATGTTTTTATAGTATGTGGTCCATGTTCAAATAAAATCAGATTAACATCTTCGACTCTTCATCCAGCTTCTCCTTTGCTGTGAATTGACCTGGATGTCAGATAATGATACAAAAGGTATGTCGAGAGTTACCAAACCGATGAATAAAAACAAAATGAAAACAAGAACGAAAACTAACAGTGAAAAGTCTGAACTGAACACTACATAGTGTGCCATGAGGTAGAAAGGAAACTGTAAAAACATAAAAAAGAGAGGAGGCTGTCTTTTGTAGGCTGCTTGACAACCTCGAACACTGATGCAGGCTTTGCACCACGTTTGTATATAGAGAATGAGCTTGCGGATCGGCTCTTGCGGTAACAGAAACCAATCCTATGTTAGAACCTCCGACGTCACCATTCCATAATTTGAAGATGCGCCAGCTTTCTACTGAATATCCTCGGTTATACAAATCGCCACAGGCTGTCCCGCTTAATTTTGAGGTTTTAACCTTTAAAACTAATAGCTTTCCTTAAGTTTTGCACTCCAGTGTATATAAATTATTGATTTTTGCCAGCTAGTATTTGACAACTATGTGCAAAATTTGACATACCACTTGGGAAACAAGCTATGGAACTAAAAAGAATACGATATTTAATTTTAAAATAAGCGAAATAATCTTTAAACACTCACTGATACTAGTTGTTTTCACAATAAACAAATTCCCGCGCGAATATAAATCACCCTTTCTATTAGCAAAACACATACAGTTCAAATTATCTTTTTCAAGTAGTAAATGGTAAAACTAACAGGATAATAGAAACAAATAATGCTCCATTTTTAAAATTACAATAAATTACAAATCTAATCAGAAAATGGAGTTAAATGAATGTAACATTAGGCATCTATCACGTCATTCTTTAAAGAAACAATTCGTATAACACAAATGCTAGAATGTCACAGGAATATTAATTCGAAAGTATTTTATCCGATAGTAGGATTAAACTAAGCATCTAAATGGCCATTGTAACGGAAATTGTAGTGGAGAAGTAATAGTTTCTTAATTAAAAATTATGCATGGATTTGATATCGACAAAAGAATTCTTTTTGTTTATTTTAAACTTTAGTCTCTAGGGAAAGTTGAAATTTTGCTTCGAGTATGTTAAATAACATCTGGTGCTAATTAATTGGATTTTTTTCCGACTCTATTTCTCTGGCGAATTAATTTCGAACTTTCCGAAGCTTTGAACAAAAGGAATTCCACATAATAAATAGGAAACAGATAAAAATCAAGTACGAAATAATAAATCATTGATTTTCGAGTATTCATAAGCCCCTCACTAGCACATTGAATGTATTGTGTGTGTATTGATGTATGGGGTTTCTTTTTAATATGTAAGTACCACATTAAGCATTTTCGAGTCAATACAAAAAAATTGTATTTTTAAGTAATGAACTTTCAATGTCGCCCACTGGGAGTTGAGCTGTATTCTTTGTTTTGTTGCTGTTTTACATTCTTATAAAGGACCAGTTTAATGATAGTTGATACTACGTAAAGCCAGATTCTTTTGTGTGAAATGGTTATTATCTTTCATTGCTCGGCATTTATAATTATAATCGATTTTAGGACAAACGGTGAAGATTAATATGTATAAGGTCACCAAAGACGGTTTTCTGCGAATATCTGCCTTTTATACTGACGAATTCTTTTTAAATTAGGAGTATGCCTAAAAGGAAAGTTATTTTATTGATGAGTTTTCATAATTCGTATTTAAAGGCCTTAGAATCGTCTCCAGTGTAAATTTTTATCTTTATACTTTTAGTTATTCGGGACCTAATCACTCCAAAGTGAAGCAAAACATTTTCGTTGTGACAAATAAGCGAGGTTCTCACAAAAATATTCACCAATCGAAATTTATGGAGCTAAATAAAAGTTTCCGCTCCTACTTAATAGAATTTAATAGTTAAATGAACTGTCAAATTTATCTTTTCGTATCTTGTCTTCACGTCTTGATCAAAAACAATGTGATATTTTGTCAAAATCGTTGTAATCCTTTTCAAGCTTAGATAATATGTCTATTTAACTAGAATTTTTACATCGCAACCGTGTTTACTGTGTTGAGATAATTTTATTTAGCGTTTATTCATGAAGTTTAACTCAAACATTTTTTGGCAATCGTAAAGAAATAAATATCACTTCGCGAATTCCATTAACTATCGTTTGACATGCATTCAAAATGAAGCAGGGGAAAAACACTCAGGTTTGAAAGAGGTTTCAGTGTAAACATAAACAAACTACCAGAGAAGAACAAAATACTTCTGGTTAAGAACTAATTTCATTTTCTGCCGTTTTGGCGATGCCTGGTTTTAATTTCTAATTTCTAATGCAAACGACATGCTGAAATAGTATTCGAGTAGCATACCAAGTTACGAAAGAGGTTACCGAAGTACAAACACCCTTATAAGTATATCTCTACACGACTCATGGGTACGGTCAAATGTTGTAAACATCATTTTAATGGCAGTCATTGAAAAAATGACTGAATAAAAAGAAAATGTTCTCCAATAAGAATGATATATTTTCTTTAAACAATGCTTTAGACAGTCTCAAATATTTTCTAATTTTATTTTTACTTCTCAAATTAAATTCACGATGTACGTGAAATGAAAAATGGCACTGTTTACTCTGCGAACGCTTACAAAAATCATAACCTTAATACTGTATTCTTAACTTAAGACTTAATTGCCTATAATTTCCATATTTAAACGCAGTTTAATGCTTGGTAAAGGATTTTAAAAGGCCATTTTAAAGTCTGCAATCTTTCTCTATATCTTATCTATATATATCTACGGAGCATTCGCATTCCTACTTCCCCTGTCACCATGTCACCAGTCAAATTGTATCCCTAACATTAGTAATTTCATGACCATATATTTAATATCACTGTAACCACATAACCGAGTAATTTACTACCAAAGAGGTTTAGCATAGTAAATATTAGCAAATTGGATTTAGTATTCGAAAATGTGAAGAATAAATTGATTTTATTCGATGTTCTTTGCTAATACGTTCAGCAAAAATAGTAGCATTACTCTTAACCTTTAGGTCTTCTTCCTCTCTAACCTCCTTGGCAAATCTCATAGCTTGAATTAAAAACCCTACTACAAGACGATTTAAATTCAGTGACTGCAAGATTAAATCTCTTACATAACCAGCAATAATAAAATCTCCTGTTTAACTTTATTAATGTATTTTATTAAAGGTAATATAAGGTCTTCACCAGTGCCAAAAAGTGACCTGAAATGTATGTATACTAAAGAGGAAAAAATATATCGTCGACTTTTAAGTGAAACACACTATGTAAAAACCATAGTTCTAAGAAAACGAGGGGACTCCAAACTTTAATCACTAAGAGTGTTTCTCAAGAAGAAATCTAATCTTCATATAAAGGAAAAATAACTTAATGGACTTCACCAGGCTAAAGATCACCACATTTTGGTTTTAAAAAGCTAAAAATTCTCATATCTTTAAATTTTTGGATTGATGTGTTTTACTCGTATGTTTGGTAGAAGAATTATTTAAATTATCGCGATTTTTATATTTTATCAATAATTTGAATATATCTAATTATATTTAAGTCTATCTTTTTAAATTTCATTCTACTTCAGCAGTGTCATAATAAACTGCTATGAATACTATAAAATTATTTATTGCATATCCACAGTCAGAATATACATTGTAGATCCATCAGTTTAATAGAATGTGCTACATTGTTATCCATAATATTCTTTTCAAATTCATGGTAATTTGATCGATGCATAAGTCTGTTTAGTTTTCTACGCTAGCAAAATAAATAAAACTAAAGGCAACATATGGTGGAGCAAAATGAACGATAGGCAGGTATAAATTGCAAACAGCTGTGGGAGATATTAAGCGAGATGAACGAAATAGAAAAGTAAACTCTCTTCTTGGTTTTCAATTTCAAATGACAATAATATTCATCGATGCATTGTTTACAGAGTAGGAATTTCGCCGTTATTGGTCCGCATTTTTAAGCCTTGGCTTTCAAAAGGTACGTATCTGGAATTTTAAATGAATTATATCAATGAATAAATCGTTTCAGAAGGTAGGTACGCGAGTTTACGTCGCACTGGAGCAACACAATGGGCTATTGGCGAACATGCTCGTTTATAAAATGTGCTTGAAAGAGTTGTTTATACTAATTTAATGTAATGTTAATCGTAAATAATGATAAAAGTATGATGCTCGCTTGTTTTGTCCTTTTATGGTAATTTTTATTTCTCGAGGATTAATTAAACCGGAACCAATGCTTAGGCAGGATTCCAAACTACTATGAATATCCATACCCAGACAGGGATTCAAATACAGAACGCTAACAACTCATCTAATAATATTTGTTAAATCGACATAAACAACTAACAGCTTACCACACAAAGACTTTTATTTTTATTAGGTAACTCTCTCTTATCAGATTTATCATTGTACACCACACGTGCTTTTATAAAACAGTCAACTTCTGTGACTGTGACTTTGGACTTATATTACATTCAGTAGAACTCTCCTCCCGGATACTTGTAAGAAATTGATTTGGCGCTTGTCTGTATGTAGCTTAACAAGCTATATGTTTTGAATATTTCATGTTTCGAAATTTCCAGTTGTCAACAAAAACAGAATTGTAAGGAATTTTCTGTAAAGCAGATATTGCCACTACAACCTTTTGACAATATCAAAGCTAATTTCATTTCAATACAATGCTTTCGTGAAAAAACCTGGAGAAGCGGGAATACTGTGGAAAGTACAACCCTCCATTTCAGCCTTTGAACGGAGCAGAGACTAATATTCCCCAAAACTTTCAGAGAGATAACGCTGAATAATCTCATGCGCGGTAAAGAAATCGTATCATCTATAAAGGGTATCATAAACAGTCTTCTATAGATTGAATTAGAATCTACAGGATGTTTCGAAAATATCTGAACAAATTGTAAAGGTAAGTAGAGGATCCCAAAATAAATATTTTTGCCGAAGAATGAGTGTTCGGAAATGCCGCATTCAGGGGGTAGAGGATGCTGTTAAGGTCAGTCGATAACATCGTTTTTGTGGCGTAAGGCAACATTCAGAGCAGGGATTTTCAACGGCATGCATTGCTTCACGATTTTGAGCTTGCGTTGAAAATCCAAGGGCGGAATGACGCTTTAGGCAACAGAAATGATATTATCGACTGAACTAAACAGTGCCATCTGCTACCAAACTGCTGCATTTTCGGACACATGTTCTTTGACTTAAAAAGATGTTTATTCTGGGCTACTCGACCACCCTTTGCAATTTGGCCGGATATTTTCGAAGCATCCTGTATATCTTGTCACTGACCTTAGTATTCCAACTGTGATTGAAAAAAACACGTAAATTATTTTAAGTATGATAACGGAAATTGCAGCAAAATTTTGTGCAACTGTTCCACACATGTTCTCGGATAGGTCAGTTTCCGAATATTGAATACTTCGTACAGTATAAGCATATCTGACATTATAATACGATATTCATAGAAGTGCAAAGAAATAAGTAATGTAATTAATCTACATTGAAATGTATACAGCTTAAATAATAAATTTTTATCTAAAAGAAGAATATTGCATTATTTTATAAATACTAGTTAATTCGATATAAGTAGTACCCTTAACAATGATAAAGTAAAAACATTTAAGGGTATAGATGTGTAAGAATCAATTTAATCTCTTTTATTTTGAACTCTCTTTTCTGTTTCTAAGTTTTCCTATAAATCCATTGAAAAATAAAAGTTGATTTTGTGAATCAGGAATACTGTTTATAAATTGTTTAAAACAATTGATTAATGTGAGTTTAAACTATATGTAAAAATACGTGCTCTTAAAATCATAGTACAGGCACTAAAATCAAAGAAAAAACCTACAATTAACTCTGAATAACATACAGAAAGTAAGTTGGTCGAACACCAAAACAGTCGTGAATTTCTCTCCCTCCTAATCCGATTACAATATGCAATTCACTAAAATAATATCATCAATTTCGAAGAATAAGATAAATGAAATACGATTATTTTAAGAGCATCATAACTATAAAACAAAGATTCTGTGAAACACGAAAGCTATCACTGAAACGATTTTCATAATCATTAACGCGAAATAATGCGTTATTTTAATAAATTGATAAACCAAAAGAGCTTTAAGGGGAGTGGGTAGGTGGTGATAAATGGCTCTTAAATGCAATTGCTAAACGAAGATAATACCCGAATACAGCAAAACTAATTTCGAATAGCTGTTCTATCTCCCCCAGTAAATGACTATACAATCTTTCTAGAACGAAATACTAAATGTGTAATATTTATTAAATTACAAATTTCTGTTTCATAATTAATAGTGCTTTGTTAAAGTTCTTAAAGTTCTTACAGAATTGATAGCAGTGAGTTAAAAATGTTTTTGGAAGAACACGCAAACTATACGCTAATCACTCATGAGATCTATAAAATAAAAATGGGGTCCTCGGTGCTTAGTGGGTATGCCCACTGTGCTAGCAATCTTCGAGTTGTAAGGGGTGCAGGCTCGATTCCTGTCAGGTGCATTCCTCCCTGCGTGTATTTCTTTCTTCTGTGTCAGTAAAAACTTTCATTGTGTGTGTGTCTATTACTTGATATTGTATGTGAACGGGTGGCTAAGTAGGACTGCTACAGAGATGGCATCCAGATCTTATAATCAATAGCAGACTCGCTCTACTCATGACTGGAATGAGACAGAAGACAAACTAAAATTGAACGTCTGAATAATTTAAAGAATAGTCTGATTAATAGTTAGGGGTTTGTGACAAAACAATTTATTCAGATTAAATTCAGATTACCACTTTCAAGAAATAAGTATTTTTTAATGAATAACTACATCCAATTAGATTGGCTTATCTGTTTACAAAAGTGAAACCTCGCTGATCGTTATGCTAGGTTTAATTATCGCTTAGTTTTGACTTGAAAATCCAATTAAAAATAATTAGTAAAAGAAACTACTACAGTGTTTAATAGAGATTATAAAGATTTCATAGCAAAAATATAGAGAATTGCAGCATTTATAATTCCCAATCGCAAACACATGCCTCAGCTGAATAAAGTGTGTAATTACCCTTAGGAGATATCATTTTTTATATTTGTTTATTATGAAGTCAGAAAAATATTTCAATCAAGCGTATATACGACAAGACTAATAAACCTGTGTAATTTAATCTAATTTAAGGTTAAAAGAGTGCGTTTCTCTAAGCGAACGACTTTATTAAGTTTAGCCATTTTAGTTTTCAGGAAGAAATAATAAAATTTCGTACGTAGGGTCTTGTTCTTCTGATTTAATTTAGTTGTACTGCTTAATTTCGTTCGGAACTTTGGTTTGTTAGCTAATTTTAAAGCAGGACTACGCCTAACTCCAAGGATAGTATAAGATGACTTAACCCTCCAAGTGATTTTGACGAGATTTCTCGTCCATCGAGATCTGACCAATTTTGCTAAAGACTAGATATCTCGTCATCAAGAATTTGCCAATTTTTCTTATGGTGACGAAATCAAGTCTGGTCAGTTTTGCTAATGACGAAATATCTCGTTCATCCAGATTTGGTCATTTTTCTATTGACGAGGTACTTCGTCGAGATAACCATCAGAAGGGTTAAAGCCGATCAATTATGACAAAAATAGGTCCCTATTGAAATCATTATATCATCGAAAATACGTGCCGATCATTAATCCTGTTAGCAGATTCGTAAACAGCATAGGAGCTAAATTTGCATACTGCGCAATGCATCGTGCGTACGAAGCTCACCTACAGCCCCCGTGAGAGGGGGAAAGTATGCAATATTTCTGTGTGCCTCCCCGTTTCACTCAGTCTATCTCGGCAATCGTGGATGCTACACGACTATGCGTGATATCGTTCCAAACCTGCTGGTGGTTGTTTCTACGAGGTATTTCGACATTATCAAAACTAACCGGATATCAATGGAGGAGATATTTCGTCATTAGAAGAAAACTGACCATGTCTTGATCTCGTCATCATCAAAAATTCGGTAATATCTTGATGGGCGAGCTATCTCATCATTAGCAAAATTAGTCAGATCTTGATGGACACGATATCTCGTCAAAACCACTTAAAGTGTTAAAGCCCTCGATGGAGATCGATTCAAATAGACTAAGAACATTTTTCAGTGGTTTGAAGTGAACATTTAAAAAATTGTTTTCTTGTGAATAGACAACACTTGACAATGTCGTGGTTTATCTTTATAATTGTGAGCGCAACACGCATGTGCGTGGTGTCGTTACAGAGCTCTTGACGAGATATTTTCAAATATACGAAGAACATTTTGTAGTGGCTTGAACTGAACATTTTTAAAATTCGTAGTCCTATGCTCTAAATTGATGTCTCAATCAGAAGTGAACCTATTTGAGTTTTTTTATGTTATATACCATTTATAGGAACTGATGTAGCTTTAAAGGTCCTATTTTAAAGGAGAATAATTTATTTTCAATATTACAGCCTGACAATTATAAACGTTGAATGCTTTCATTTATTCTTTCGTTCGTCATTTTGTGTGTTGACTTTTCTCAACATTTTGGTTTATGTAAAAGTAAATACTATTTCTGTAAAGATATAGTTCATCATTACTAGTGCACAGATAGTTCGCCTTGGCTTCAAAGACTGTTGCTTACATTTCATATCCCCATGCTCTTTCAAGAAGGCAACGAATGACACTTATTCTCAAGCCAAGTACTTTATTAGTATTTATTAACAGAGCTTCAGGACTTTTTTGCTTTCTTCGCACCATGCGAACGGTATTAGTCTTAGTGAAGACGCGCTTTTTAGAATTAGTAAATATATTTTTGTGGAATTGGAGTGTCCACAAGCCTCCCCGTCAGATGGTGCTGATGATCAACTTGACCACATATGCAGGTGTTGGCTGAGACTGAAACAAAGGAAAGAACGGCTCGCGTAGGTGTCCACTGAAATCCGGTGACTGTACAAGAAGTGCGAGAAGGCACTTGCTGATCTTCGAGTGTGACTAGTAGAACCTATTTCTTGACTCAGTGAGAGTTAGAGTTGAACTAGTGACTGAAAGCTTCCACGCGCAGGTGGAGCGAGCGCTGTTTTATACAATTCATGCAAGTGACAGCGTGTAGGCTATTCCATCATTTTTATAACCGTTGGTGTATATAGTTTTGAAGTAGAGAAATTAAATGTTGCGTTAGTTCTAATCTCCGTATTATCCAGCTTCACTTCTTCCCACCCTAGACACCGTACCACATTTTTTTACTCTAATTTTAAATCTAAGTGGAATATACAACATGAACATGTCAAATTCGCGTTGTTAAAAAAATTACCTACTTCATTACTAATTTTGTTTAAAAATATATGAATAACATAATTCAAAATGGCCTTAGAAATCGCAAAATACAGCAGTATACTAGACGACTACCCTTTCATACTACTCAAGAGGGAGCTTTAAGCTAACGATTGTTAAAATGCAGCACCTATAAAAGTATCCGATGTCTCATAAAGCTTGAAAACATTTAGGCATACACTTGGTTGATTTACCATAATATTATCTACTGTTGTGAAGTACCTGATTAATCGAAATAAATGTTGTTATATACGCAGTATATAACAACATTTATTTCGAAAAACCAAACTTATAGGAAAGAGTAATCCACCGTTATATCGCCAGTCAATATTTCACATGATGAAGTATGTCACTCTTGTACATTTAGAGTATACTCTTATTTGAGTGATGATATTGTTATCTAGTGTTAAGTACCTGATATTTATATAGTCAATATGTCACAACCGTTAATTTGAAAAGAACAAATTTAGGGATAGAATAACCCATCGTTATATCGCGCATTCAGGTGGTGTGTCGCTCTTTTACATTTGGAGCATACTCTTGGTTAAGTTACGATACTGTTTTCTAATATCCGGAAAATTTATTTAACATTTCAGTAGGGGCATTACAATAGCTGGTATGTGAACCACTTTACATACCCTGGTTCTCACTATGGGAGTTGGACTCACACATTACACCTCACATTCTTTTCATACACAACCCATTGATAGAAAGGTCACATATTCATTCAGGACGGTCAAACATCCATGTCTTACCTCATATTTAAATTAGGAACACCTTTCAATCCAGAAGCCAGCACTTGGATCACAAGACTGATCGGTCGAGCTTCAACTTTGAATGTAAAACAACGGATATTTATAAAATACGTTATCCAATACTAATATATTCCTTTATTGCCACAAAATGTCGTGCCACTAATGACGGATCTCATGGCACAAGTACCACATCACATCAGTTGAAAATTACTGATTTCATTGACTCAAACAAGATTCGCCCACTCTTTAAGATAAATGGTTCTATAACGGTTTCGACATAAAAACTAGTCTGATTTTACACCGTATAATTGTTTCCCGTTCAAGAAAAATCGATACCTAATAATATATATCTCATAAGCCCCTTAATAAGTCCTGCTATCTTCTAATTATGATCCAATTAACACGCAATCATATTTAACATTGAAAGCCATGTTGCATAAAAAAATACCTTGACGGTACGTAAACTGGAATATTTTCAAAACTGTCTAAGACGTCTAATTACGGTAAGTAAAAAGTGAATGAGACAAAAAACTGAAGCTTCATAGACTCAGATTATTTCATTAATACAACTAATGGAATAATTTGACATGCGATTGCTTGGGACGGTAAAAAAAATTGGGGGTATGCAAATTAATTTTCTAAAAGAATCTATTTTACACCTTTAACTTAATCACAGTTTTCAATTCTCATTAATGTTATTATAATATCAAACAAATTAAGTTGATTAAAAGCTTCGTAGAAAAAGTTTCTTTGATTTTGTAAAAATGCCTTGAAGATAAAAATAATCATTCTTAAGCCACCTTTTTATTGCATCACTAAAAAATCAATTTATCAACTTAAAACTTAGTGGTACCAAATATTTAAATTAAGCACATTAAATATTAGCTCATTTTTGTTGTACTGTGGAATTGTGTTTAGTTTATCAGGAGAAACATATTTTCCCCTTTCAGATACATTTAACAAGAAATGTCTAGATTAATTGCGAACTATAAAACTTAAAATTGAGAACTAGGAAATTTGTAACAAAAAATGCAGTTCTCCAATAGAGCTGTTTCTGAGGTATGTAATGATAAATAGAGGTCTAATTTACTGAACACATGTTTTTTCACTTTTATCTTAATAAAAAAATATTTTTAACGGTTTAAACAAGCTTTTCTTTCTGGTGTATCTAAACAAAACACCACATGTTTCGTAATGAATTTAATACATTTCTAAGCAGATTACTTTTCTAAAATTCATAAACCATTTATAGGTCATAAGTAACTTTATACTTACTGGAATCTTATACACTCATGTCCAAAAGTTAAACTTGCTGTTTATGTTTTAATTGCTGTTTATGTAATATTTCAGAAAATCTACATCGGAATAGAAGGAAACTTGGTATGCGAGTATAATAGGGTTATAGAAGAAGAAAACAATGCAAAACAAGGAAAATAATGACTCTTATTATCCAAAGAAAAGGGTTGAAAGAAAAAGGTTCACAATACGAGTGTCAACTTTATAACGAGTAACAACTTTCAACGAGTGTATAACAAACTGAAACAGAATGATTAAAACAATGTGATGCTGAAGTTCAATGCAGTGTATGGGAACCTCTGGTAACCACGCATGCTGCACAACGATTTCCCATACTTTCCATGAGGGTATGGATGAATTGCGTGTTCGAAGAGTTCCAAGCCTCACGGAGAGCAGTTTTCAATTCCGGAACGGAGCTTGGTAGGTAGAGGAGGGCTTCAATATGTCTCCCGAGCATATCCCACATATGATCTATAATAATCAGATCAGGAGAGTTGGCAGGCCACTGATGCGGTGGATATCTTCACTTTGAAAGAAGGCATCGATCAGGGCAGCCCAGTGAGGAGGCTCGTTATCATCCATGAATCCACAAACCAGGACCGATAGCACCTCGAAACAGGCGAACAGTAGGCTCAAGGACTTCGTCTCTGTACCTTTGACCGGTAACAAACCCCGTGTCAAAGATGTGGAGATCTGTGCGGCGGTCTAGCATGATGTCTGCCCAAACCACAACTCCTCCTGAAGGAAAACGATGTCATTCCGTGATGTTTTCCCGGGTGAAAACGCGTTCCACGTTCTCTCCAGATCGTGGTACGACGAGAATCAGATTGAAGACTAAATATGGACTCGTCACTGAACATGACATTTCCCCACTGTTGTCGACTCCACTGCCGATGTTCCAAACTCCACTGTAAACGCGCGTGTTTCTGTACAGACGTCAGGGGGATGCAAACTGCTGGTCGTCTGGCATAGAGACCAACGTGTCTGAGTCTCCTGTAAACAGTTTGTCTCGAAACTATGACGCCTGCGGCGGCTGTCAGGGCTGAACCCAGTTGTCTGGCAGAACGGTTTCCCTAACGTCACGCAGTTATTGCCAAATATCGGTCTTGCTGAGTGGTTTTTACCCTTGGCCGACTTGGTACTGGTCGTCGGGTAACATCTCCAGTGGTTTGAAACCTCTGCCACAGTCTGGAGATCACACACTGAGGCACATTGAGAATTCGAGACTCTTCGGTTTGGGATAAACCGGATTCCAGCATTCCAATAATTCGTCTCTTCACAAACATATCCAGTTGGCATCTTTGTGGCACCTTTCGTTCTTATTGATTGTAAAGCTCCGAACCACAACAATTGCGAAATGGTTGCAACAATTGCGAGGCCGTTTTATACTCGTTCCGACGTGCGCCGGTGCTTTGCGCATGTCGACGTTGACTGAACTGTTTTGCATATGCACAATGTTTTACCTTCGTCCCACGATTCTCCACAAGTGATTTTGAACCATTGTATCCATATTTACTCCGATGTTTTTGCATTTTACGAATTATGCTTAACTTTTGGACATGAGTGCATTTCGTTGGCTTACAAATGAAATTTAAAGAGAGTGATAAGACAAAAATTTAAAAATGGGTTTTTCAGCTTTTTAGATCAAAATGTGGTGTACTTTAGACTGGTTAAATTCACAAAATTGTTTTTTCTTGGTATGAAGGTAAGATTTGTTCTTGATAAACGCACGTAGTGAGTGAAGCTTAGGGAGTAGTTTCTCATTCGTTTTTTTCTCAGAACTATGTTTTTTACTTTGTGTTTCACTTGTAAGCTGTCTATTTGTTTCACATGGTGTATTAAAACTTTCATGCGCTTCTAAGTCTTGTAATATTTTGTGAAAATCCATGTGTTGTATTTTGAGTGCTATCTTACGTAAAATCGATGTGCTATATTTCGAGACCATAAATATTAAGATAGTAAAAATTCAATTAAGCAGAACTATAGAACACATGTAGAAATCTACTTCACTAACCAGGTGTCATAATTGATTATGCTCATAAATTTTATGCAGTATTAATTACATCAATAAAATTCTACAGCACATAAACAAATGTGAATTCTTGCAAGTTGAATATGTACAGCTAAATTTTTATGAAGTATCACAAAAATATGAAAGAGTGGGTAGCACTTAGACTGAATTCACAACTAATTTTATACACGATCTCGTAAATTAGCATCACCAACATAGTAGGTAAAGCGATTTTAACTATTAAAGTATGTTTTACTGATTCATTTTAAAAATACGTTTCTTATTTTTACTGATTAGACGTAAACACGCTTTTTAACTTAATTTATCTTGGCAAGGAGTTAAATTTTTTTGTAGATGTGCACAATAAAGGCATATTTAAAATGTGTGCATGATTTTAATACTTTATTAAAAAAGTTTCTAAGACAAACTGTTAAAAGATAATCAACGTAGCATTATTCTGAATCAAATTACGAAACGAACTGACTATGATAACGGAATTTACACATCTTGTTAGGGAAAATTAGGGTCAAAGTAATTGAGAGAAACAGTTTCCATACATTACTCTAAACTTATAAGCTTAGAAAAGGAATTTAAAATCCTTTTTAAATAAAAGAGGCTCAAATAGACAGATATATGAATTTAAGTTATGAATATTGGAAATTGACCACAATTTTTGATACTTTATGGCCGGATTAGAACATTTTTAATGAACTAGACATTCTAGTTAATACTTTTTCTTTTAGCTTTAGGCGATTTTATGACAGAAAATACATCACCATTTGTTCAAACTCTCATAAAAATAACTTCAGCGTCAAAAGTCGAGGATTCGAAGCTCAGATTTTTACAATTTCCATAATGACAGCACTGTTCATAATTCCAAACCGAAAACTTCTTTCATCGCAGCGACTTTGGGAGACTTGAAAAACATTCCAAACCCTAATGATATTCTAATCCGAGATGTAGAACAGAAGCAAAAAACAAGTCGAAATTAATCGCATTGTACATTAGGCGAATCTAATCTATCACCAATTTAACTTCCCCAAGAACCAAAATAATTCATTTCTCCTCGTCAAACGAGACTTAGTCACATCTCCTCAGCCGCGCAAACGATATTATTCAAAAAAAAGTGAAATATCGATATGCGAATGAATTATCGATAAATCTCCGCAAATTAGAGGAGATAACTCATGATTCCGCATATGATGAATCATGACATACAATGGAATTATATTTTTTCTTTCGCAGAACAGAGGAGGGGAAAAACGGTATTAAAATCTCGTTATACCTGCTCTATTCGTTCTTGTTTCTCGTATTATTCCTCAACTTTTTTTTCCGTGATGGAATGGAAGAAAAACGTGCTTAAGTCCATTTTGAAGGCATTTCTTTCAAGGCTCGATTAGAGGGTGTTGTTTTGGAAAAACAATTTCTACGTGAATTATTTGCTCCCTGTGTGAATTCACTAGATTAATAGAATATGCTGAGGATAAAGATGCAATGCTTTTTTTAATGAGCATCACAAACAGTTGGGGTGGGTTTTTTCGTGAAAGTACAAATCTTGTAAAAGGAAAATCCTAGGAAGAAAAAATTGTTTGTTTTTAAACCAAACATTTTCTTGACGGAGATTTATTCAAGTAAAATGTCAGAATCATTCACTTAAGGTTTAAATTCCAAAACCTACTTTTTTTAATTTTCCTAAGATGATATGCGTTTTACATATTTGAAAACTTGTTTTCTCTCAAAGTGCATTATTATTTTTTAACGCTCAGATGAAAAAAGTATTTATTACTAGCAGAATTACCCGACTTTGCTCGGATTGAATTGGTTAACTATAGATAGAAAAATGACTAGAATAATTACTCTCCTCTCGTAGAAAAGTACCGACATCATTTAAGCGTCGGGAAAAGAATGAATTTTTAACAGTATTTGCAATTTTTATAATATCCATGATATGGACGACTGAAGTCCAATAGAATCAGACAAGACCTCAGCAATTATAGCAGCAGCAACAGACATAACTCAAAGTAATTAAGTAAATAGTTATTAGCGAAGCATACTTACTATAGCTAAGTTATAGTAAGTAAAGAGGAGTTTACTTACTATAACTAAAGTAAGAGTAAATAAACTCCATTACTAACTCGAGCATGTCTCATCCTTCAGTGAGGTGCACCGACGGTGGATCCCTTCACACGTGGATCTCCGGAGAACGAAGTAGTGGATGATTTGGTGAAGGAGGGGGTCGATGAACCATTATCCGATACCCACTCATTGACGTTTCTTGAGCTTTACTCTATTAGTAAAAATCTTGATAAGAAGGCATGGATCGTTCCCCCGGTACACTTTTGGTATCGTGGGAATCACTCCGGACTTATTCTCAATTGCGACAGACATTCAGGCAGCGCTCTCCTGCTTTTTCAGTGGCCATCTGAGGAGTCTCACATTTTGTATTTTGTGGTTGCAAGATTCATCCTGTTTGCCTTAAATGCCAGTCTGGCCTCCCAGCACACATTTTCGAGTGACTGGAGTTGTCCCGAAACGACCTGTTTTCTGAACTTCTTTATTTTATGTGGGTGAATGGACTTGTGGATTTAGTCTAGCTGGAGCTAGACGAGATTAGCAAGAACAGACAGAAACGTACAGCGATGCTGATAGCGAAAGAACAAGTGATCGAAAAGGGTGGAAATGCTACTGGTGTTAGTTGAGAGAGCAGTTCCACCCCTAAGCAGGTTAAAAGTAGATTTGAAAAAGGGATGTGGCTATCGTTCTTTTTGACCGTTGTGTCAGCTAGGGGCATTCCCGAAACGGGCATAGACACATGAAGAAAAGGTAACCGATTACCATTTTTCAAACAAAGGTAAGTCAATTTGACAGCTTTTTCTTAAAGAAAATCACTGTTTCAAACAAACTTTTAAAAGATATACTAAGTTGCTTAAATAAAGCTTCAACATGCTAAACAATTGAGCAAAATTTAAAAGTGCAAAATTAAACGCGAGTGAAAAAACTCAAAAATCATATTACTGCACTTGGAGCCGAAGAACACAAGATTTAGAGATTTAGTTTTGAATTGATACCACGTACCTGTTAAGAATGAAATTGATGGTGTTACTTGCTTATTGAATGCTGCTTTCCATAAAACCAAGTAATTTTATTTGAAACATGAAAAATAATTGCAAGTTTTAATCGTTTTGTAAAGGAAACCTGTCATAATTTCAAAATACTTCGAATAGCAAACGGTCTTGGTTCAAAAAGTTTTGTGCTGTATGTTCTACTTTTTATAAAAAGAAATTATACGGCCACGTGTGTTAAATGAAGGACCTTTGATGAAAATTAATCGAAATATACACATGCCTTTCAGAAAATGAACACTCTTCTTTAGCAATATTGGACACAAAATAATCAATTTCTACCTTGCTCTAGTGCAAAACTGAATATTTTATTCTCTAAATTATTTATATTCTGAAAAGAAAAATGATTGAAGTATTAGAATTTAAATTCCGTAAAAATAATTTTTGGAAAAATATTTGCACTTTCAGCAGTACTAGTAAAACAATCCAAGTAATATCAATGCTCAATATGCATTCCAGCTTCTCCAAAACTACCAAATTATTATTGATTTAAGTATAGTTATTCGGATGTTTTAGCATCAAACTTGCCTAAATATGTAAGTAAAGGAAGTTTAAATAATGCATTCACCAAATTAAAATGATTTATAAAATGTAAAACTGTATTAAAATATATTAAATAAAATTTATATGCACACAAACACGCAAATACAAAAAGGAAATAAAACTAGAAGACGGACAGGCACTGACTCAATGAAGTTCAGTCATTAAATGAATGTAAGTACTCACACATGTAAAGTCTCATGAAAATATACTAAGCCGTTTGAAAGTAGTGCGGGCCCACACATACGAACACCACAAATTTGTGGAGACCACAGATTTTCCATTAAAATCATCCAAAACGGATAAATAACTTGAAATGCGGCGAAAATATTCAATGTACAAACACTCCATTCTTATTTATATTGTTAACTATCAATATATGGGGGTTAGTGTGAAAATGAAGTACGTAAATTAAATTGAGAGTGGCTTGTGTTTTCGCGTACTTTTCGTTTTTACGTGTTTATGTTTAAAGTTAGTTGAGTACACCTAAGAGTAAAAGTTTAATATTTTGAGAATATGTGTGTTTAATTATTAAAACTCACTTCTAACACTAGCTAATAAAAAATGTTTTTATTTTTTCTGAAACTTACTCTGCTCTTAATCTAATACCCTAGTTAGATAAACAAACGCTAGAAACTACTTCCTTCTGATTATTTGAGGGAAATTTATTCCTAGGAACAGAACACCATAAAATGGTTTTGCGTTCTATACGCAATTCTAAATAATACTTAAGCCCTAATAAATAAACTGATTCCTGGTACACTTAATGTTACATAAAAACTATTTTCATCATTTTCTGCTACTGTGCCTATTTATTTTCAGTTATCAAAATAAAAATGTTTGTTTCGTTTATAATAGTTATTTAAGTTCAAATGGTATAACTTTGCAACACAATCAACAGCATATTTTACCTTTACCTATTTTAGGACCACTTTTTAAAATTTAAAGCATTTTTCGAAGTTTTAGGTCTTTTTAAATATTTCAAAAAACTTTTTAGATCGTCATTTTACATTATCTGTCATTATTAATAAACAAATTCCTTTAGTTTATGTTTTCGAATTGCAACCCTCAAAACCGGTATTGAGAGATGGCCAATGGGAAATATCTTCAATCGAAGGTCATTCTGACAAATCTTCGAGACATTGCTGTTTGGGGCAATCCTGTTTGGGGTAGAGTTCCTATTACACTTACTCATTGGCGTGGTGTGGAAGTTCGGAGAGTGGGATACCAGCTCAGATGTTGCCTCGTCATCTGACCGTCGTTCAAAATTATGTGGTGTTGTCCATGGAACATTCCCTTTGAGTTTGATCAAGCACCTTCACCCATAGCCTGTTGTGTTGCTCCAGTGCGACGTTAATTAGAATACTTACCCACCTACCCATTACTTATTTTTAACAATATCAATGAAGAAATAGCGCACGGGTCTTCAGTTCCCTTTTCATTCCTTCTGAGGTTCTTTAGTGCATTTTGTGAAGAAAGGAGTATAAATTTTAAAAAGTTTTGGAGTTTTTTAATTTATAATTCCGAAAAAAAATTTGGTATACATATAGTTATTTGGGAAATTTCCCCTTTTTACTTAAAGGGCTATATTTTTTATTCTTATAAGGGATTTTTCATTTTAAGAAATTTTTTAGAGAACTTTAGGTCACTAGCATATGTTTATTTCCGTTTTATCTTCGAAATGGCATTCGGTGACACGATGCTTCGGCATCTCTCTTCGTGTTTAACCAAACTAATTTTGCAAATACTTCCTTCCATCGTCATTCATAAAATTTCTCAACGTGTTACAAAATATTCTGAAAAACTCATTGGTGACATAAATTTGGTCGTCAAATTCTGTAGACACCAACATTTTGCTATCTTCGAATTTCGAATCAATGAGTTAATGACCCTGAAGACAGAAATCACGATTCGACTGATTGATTTTTCAAGAAGATATCGTTAAAAAATTGATTGAAGGGCGAAAACAGGTTTATGTATGGCATTAGTTTAGCAGGTATGTCTGTGCGAGAATTGGAGAATAGTTGGAATTTATTACAATTTTATTCTGCGTAAAAAAATTACCAAAATTTTCGTGTTCAAAATATGAGGAATTCTTCATTCAACTTCTGAAAATTTCGAAGAAACTTATTGTTTGTAAAACATATCCCATCTGTATTTCACCTCCGAAAAATTCGCTAACAACCTTTCTTCTGCTCAAAAGCAAATTTTAAATATTACGTAAGCCAGATTACAAGGGTTTTAATTCAAAAATTTGTGATAAAATTATTATCTGTGATTTAGTTGAAAAAACTTTATTCATAGCATAGTTGAGAAAATTTAATGTGATAATTATATCAAAATTTCAATATTTCATGTTATTGCTTCAACAAGCAGCCAAGGTTTTTCGATTGCTAAAAAATATTGCACATCCAGTTGCGAGTATTTTTAAAACTGTACTATAAGAAACTTATTCGTCAAAGTCATGTTAAAGAACATTTTATCATACAAACATCAAAAAGTATGCTACGAAATGTTCTCGATACCTCAAGCCCTCATCTTTAATCATCAATTTCATTAAACTGTAATCAATCAAGTAACTATTAGGATATACTTTTAATTTATTTTACAATGATGAAATGAGACGAACTTATATCCTTAAACTCACGTTCATGGCAAAATATGTCCTCTAGTTCCGAGTTACCGGCATGGAATCAATTTAATGATTTTCTAACGATGCAAAATTTTCTATACGCAATATATTTGTCTCCTACATTTGCTTACGAAATCCAAACTTAAGTATGCTAGAGAAAGAATAAAAGTTTAACTTTGTTGACTGCTCCATCTGCATTTCATATCCATTTTTTCTAGAAGTCATGAAGTGTAACTTGCTCAAGGTTCCAGAAATTAAAGCAAGCAGAATTTTAGAAATCATGAGTTTAAGGTAGTGTATAAAAAACTCTTTCTGTCAAGCTAAATGTAGGCGGCTGTAATGTGTACACGGCGATACGTGTTTCCTGTCCGTATTCTAAACATGATGTCGGTTGGCTTGTTTTTCTAATAGGAATTCAGAACTTCGCCAATAAAAATCCGAATCGATATATGATAGTTGATTGGTCAATGCTTATTAGATTAAACGCCAAATGTAGCAAAACTGTGATAAACTATATTTGAAGGTAATCCCTATAATGTGTGTGTATCATGCGAGAGCATTTGGATAGCAGAAGTAAAATCTTAGCAAAGCATCGGGTTTGCTATAACCTTCTGATAAATAGTTTATAATCAGAAGATGGATCACATCACATTTTTTTCAATTTAATTTTGGGCCGCGGTAGAACGATAGGAAGAATAGCGGATTAGCAACCGGAGGGTTGAGAGTTCGAAACTCGGTCCAACCAAAAACTGTCGTGTACGAGGGGCTGGTGCACGTAGTAGCTTTAAATGTCCTCACTTTGGCGTGGCGTTGAAGTTTGTAGAGAAAAGTGCCAGCTCAATTGTTGACCTCGTCATCTGACCGTGGATCAAAAGTACGAGGTGCTGTCCTTGAATATTTCCCTTCGATATTTATCCCGGACCCTCGCTAATGCCCCTTTGAGTTGACTCAGTGCAACATAACTTCAACTATCATCTACCAAATTAATTTCAAGGGCTGCCTCAAATGCGGGATCATCAAACTTTTGCTTCATTCTGTCATGAAATTTTCATAAACTATCGAATTATATTCATCTAACAAATTGCAGTTCAAAATTATGCTCAAGCAGGGAATTTGATATGCATGATAATGATTAATTTTTGAAGCGCTATTTAAATATTAAATCTCATAATGGTAGTTTAAAAGACTCGGTTTGTTAAGATTCGTACCCTAATTTACTCAAAATGTTGCCATCTGAATTCGAAATGTAAATCTGCTTGCTTACTGTTAATAATATATTCGACAGTTCAAATAAAGTATAGCACTGTGTTACGTGTCGGGATCTGTGTGATTGTGTGCAACCAATCCAAGCGAATTTGCATTGAGTAGACATTCGAGTTAAGTTACAACTAAACCAGCAACAAGCAGAACAGAGTAGAATACATTCATAAACCAATATTACAGGTATAATTAAAATTTAATAGCACTTCATCTATGAAAGAACTATTCTGTCACGCTAAATGTGGGTTAAGAAAATACTAAATGTAGGTTTCTACCGCGGAACGTTTTTTCTGTAAAAATTGTGTTGCATAAGTGAGAACTAGTTTTTCGAACACTATTCCCGCACTTCGTTAATAAAAATTCCAAAAAATAAATTCTGAATTGATATATGATAGTTGATTGGTCAACGCCAATAAGATAAAACATCAAAACTTACAGTTTAAGGCAACCCTGATACATATCATGAGTTTATTTACTGTCGGTTTGTTTATTTACACTTAAAATCCCTCTCATAGGGATGGTCTCCAGAATCGATACATCTCTCAACGCATTACCAAAGAACTCTGTTATCTCAACTTTTATTTTTCACTTCAAACAGTCTTTTGTCATCCTATGAAATACAAATGCACAGGCAGAAAGTCACGAACAAAAAGGAATTGAAGCAAATATAAAATATGATACTTTATGTTGATGAATCAGGATTGTGAAATAAAATAAATTATATTGATTTATTATATCACTGCAAAGACCATCATTTATTTCTTCCTCATATAAATAAATTTAAAAACTACTTCATTCTCAGAAAACTTTTTGTATAACTTACCCGTAAATTCCAAGTTTTAAAACCCACAAGGCAAATGATTGGAACTCTGCATAAAATATTCTTGCCGAAACATGTTTTCATGTCGATTAAATTGATATTTTATTCAATGGAGAAACTTCGAAATTATGTAGGTCAAAAATATCAAAACTATCAGTGCCAACCTTACATAGAACATTATTTGATTTGATAACGACTGAAATAGCGAACAATTCGTTTGAGTCAACCATTTATCAACTTTTGTGAAAGCAGAATATTTCTCTGATAAAGAAATATTTCTGCTCTACGCAGATCTAGGAGATCGCTAAAAAAATTTGTATGATTTACCATGTTAGAAAAATATTTGAGAAAATGTGAACAATGTAACCAAAATATTGAATCTATATACTCTAAGAAGCATTGTTAGAATGCAGATTTACTGTATTCGAAGTTTGAATTTTCTTATACTTTCACCGTTTAAAGTTATATTTGGCATCTTTATCGGATTCAATAACTAGAGGGAAAATCAGTCTTTTACTTAAAAAATATCGTATTTTTAGTTCATTACATTATATTAAATCTTTGGCAATGTTTTAAAAAGTGTATCATAACAATGCTTTTTAAAATACACTTCAGCTTCTAAACTTTGAATTTTTAGTAGCTTCTTTTGACATGAATACCTCTTTAAAATTGGAACAGTACTGTGGAGCATGCATGAAAAGTCGAGCGTTACGAAAAAGCGCTTCTGCTGTTTTGTCTTGTGATTTTAGAACTAGAAGAAACATTCAGAGGATAAATATAGCGTCGTGAAGACAAAGGATGTCCGTACCTAACATGACCTTCGCACCAAATCCGAAGACGCACTGAGATGAGGAGGGAGTCTGCAATATGGGTCGAAATTCAACGGTGCTTGGCGAGATTGAGGTCAGTGTAACTTTGGACTGTATGAGTGGTGTCATTCGAAACCTACCAAACTACGCTACCAATCACAGGCCTTTAATCGATAAACTTATCCTTCAATAGTAATATCAAACTACATTTTAATAGTTCAAAATGCAACTTAATTGTTGAATATTCACAATAAACAATCATTCAAACGTCCTATGTCTGTTTCATTCATTTCACAATCCAACATCAGGCCCGAGTATTCACGTCAAAACTATGGTTTGTGTCCTCAACGTAACCTACCAATTTTTAAGCATTGTTTTTTCGTTTATTTCCGATAAATGTATTGCTGAACGCGAAATTTATTATTGCATTCTTAACGTCTGAAATGATTAAGGCTTGTGATGTTAATTAACAGAAAAAACATGTAACTTATTTATAAAAATCTATTTCAATTAAAGACTGTCCAATGATTTATCATAACCCTTGCAAGATGGGCATATACTGTCTTGTGCTAACTTTATTTCTCGGCTTAGTCTCAGAGGTTTTGCTGCTTCAGAGGAATCAGTAGCACTTTTGTTTTATTAGAAGTTTCTGTGAGTCACCAAGCTTGTGTCCTTTCCTCTTCTTTCCTCTTCCGCTCGTGACATATTTTGAAGTTTTGCGTTGATTGGCCTCTTCTTGGGTAGTGCTCTATATTAAATTTTATATCTATTGTTCTAAAGAAAGACGTAAAATGTTGAAAATAGATGTATCAGTCTACAAATTTCAAACAGGATAAGCTGTGCAAATTTCATGATTCCAAAGACTTCGAGATTTTTTTGCTGTTTGGGACATATTTCTGCTTTATATACAAGGTATAGTGTATAAGTGTAAAATGCATACAACACGCACATACATTTTTCATAAACTTTTCTCCAACCTTCTTAGAATTTTCTATTGTAAATTCTATATAATTAGTTTCACCATTAAATATAATCCCAACGTTAATTGAATATTTACAGGGCCGTTCTTCACTGGATTATTTATGATTATTCAAAAATTAAAATTGCATCCTTTTAAATCTCCTTCCAATGCCGTGAAAACTGTATATTAATAACTCGTACACCTCGAATTAGCAGCGCATATTCGACATTTTAATACACCTCACTCAACAACAAAGGCATGAAACTGGGGCACTTAAACCACGTTTGATATCACGCGAAACAAGGGCACTTAACCACGAAAAGCACCTGAGCACACGCGCTTGCATGTCTGGCAGCAGCGAGCAGCAACAGCAAGGGCACAAAGCGCCATCCTCCTGAATAAAGCAATTTCATTTCATTTATTTTAACCCGGACCGAGCACGGCAGCACGAAACAATTTTACGTAATAAAGTTCACGCTCTAGCCGGCCCCCCGCGTCGCAAACTCGGCGTGAAATAACAAAAATTGAGATACGGCCGCTACTGGTTTTTTGGTGGGAGCGACAGATAGCAGCAAACTGCGTTAGCGTGTTGGAAAACAAAAGTTAGGGGGAATGGAAAACAAAAGCAGGAAAAGGTGGAAAACTCATTTGAATTGTTCCCGTCTGGAGGAACTGAATAAAAATATTTCAAAATGTGAGTGATAGCCGTGATAGTGTTTGGAGGATGGAACGAAGTGTGTATACTCTCTCGCCTTATCTCTACCTCTCAAGCTTCAATGTTTCCAAAACATGTACTTAATGCGTTGTGTTTTACGGTTATGTATATTGAAGCGTGTAGCAGTTAACGGAGAGTACATGATTGAAAATTCAACAGGAAAGCCATGAAAGTTACTTAGTTTCAAAGTTGCTTATGTTTTTATGGCCCCGCTGCGTCAAATGGACATACACACAAGGTAAAGCTTTTACAGATACAGAATAGATAAATGCATCCAGAGTGGAATCGAACCTCACCACCCACACCTCGCAGGTTGCAAGCGCAGTAAGCAAATCCACTGACCAAGTCGATTCCGAAAGTTACTTAGAATATTGAAATAATGTAGGAATAATTTTAATCGAAGTATAATCCATGAAACAAATGTCGGAATGCACTAAAATGTAGTTAAATAGTTGTAGGTAGGTATGGTAGGTATTCTAATTAACGTCGCACTGGAGCAACACAAAGGACTATTAGCGACGGTCCGGGATCAAATCCGAAGGGAAAGATCGAAGATAATACCACTTTATTTTGAACTACGGTCAGATGACGAGGTCACACCTGAGCTGGCATCCCACTCCCCATACTTCCACACCACGCCAACGGGAGAATATTTGATGCCACGACAAATTTAGCGTGCACCAGCCCCCTTTGTACACGACGGTCTTTGGTTGGATTCGAACTCGTAACCCTCCGATTTCTGATCCGTTACTCTTCAACCAGGAAATGAACTGAGTGTGTGGTCGTAATTTCTTCAAATCAAATAATAGACAAAGAAAAGTAAAATGCTATTTATGTAATTTTTGTAGAAAAGGGACAGTTCCCATTTAGTAAGTTTTGGATTAACAGCTGATTTAGTAATTTTTATTATTTTTAATACAGATTACAAACTACGTAAAGCTTTTATTCTTTTAGAATATATTAACTGGACGATATTGTCACTTTTTTCTATTACAACTTCCATTATCTTGAAGTGATTAGTGAACGTAACTGAAAATCAGCGGACTTGGACTTAAGCCCTTTATCTACCGATGTTAGAAATGCATGTTTCCATAAAAGCGTTATTCACTTCTTGAGTTTATATAATTCGAACAAACTATAGTAATAGCAAGTTAGAAATACGTGCTTTCCAAAGAGCGTCTTCAGTCTTCATTTTCGTAAATCCAATAACAGACAGGAAAATAACATCATAAAGTAAAGGCATTGATTACAATGAGAAACAATCATTATAATTAAACCATAAGAATGTGGTATTATAACTAAGATTTGTGGCTTATAACCGCTTAAACCAATAGATGTAAGTTTTAATTATTCAATTGCGACACGTAATTGAATTTGTTCATTGAAAGGAAAAATACTCCGTAGAAATGTATATTTCTCCTAGCCATTACGGTGTCCATAAATAAGTAACGTAGCTTTAAATTAATAACTCATCCGACGAATGAAATACTCATAATTTTTCGAAGCATGTTACTTTGAGTTTTGCTCAGCAACCAAGAAAGATGGAATTGCTTCTATTTAGGCTTACATCAGGCGACACTTGAATTTGTCCGATATGGAGTTCTACTTACAACAAAGGGGGCAAGTTCTGTTGTAACAAACAAGACTAGCAAGAACAAGAAAAACGTAATAAGGTAATAAAGAAAGCACAATGAACCAGAATTTAAATAAAATAAATCATAATTTTGGGAAGAATCAAGAGAGTTGATATGCGACTTGTATTAAGACTGCTGACTTAATTATTCACAGCGCATAATTTGCACGAGATGGGCCATTTCTCGATTTCCGAGATGGCTTACACATGCACTCACATGCATCTAATGCATGAGACTGCCAATGGAAACAGAACTGATCAATGATTTACAGTGAACGCTTCCCCAATAGGAGAGAACGAACCGTCAAAAACCTGGACGTTTGCAACGCCAGCTGTGCTAAACCGTAAAATTTCATGTCAGCATGGATAATGCAGGTTGACCGAGAAGTTCGAGAACTCCAAAAATGTGAGAAGATATTTACTTAAAAAATGAATGATTTGCAAACGACTTCAATAGAGGCCTCAAGTACCTATGCGCCACAGTTGTGGACATACATTCTCTGAAAAAAATGCTTATTTTTATGTACCGTGTCACTCATTAAAATTTGGAGAGATAATTTTGAATCACGCTGGTTTCAACATATAACAGTCAACTCGCAAAAGTCAGAGGTACTGCTTTTTTGATTAATACGTCAGACTAGAAATACGAATACGTGCAACTAGTTTCTGAAATCTGTACCGGTCAAATATTTGATAAAAGTGATTAAAATTTTAATCGGTGACTAAATGATCACAAGATATAGGAAGCTTGTCTTCTGAATCAGGTGAATTCTTTTTTCGAAACATTGTAATTTAAACTGGGTATATTTCTGTCTTCTGTATCAGTAAAGCTTTCCTTGTGTATGTATGTCTATTACTTGACATTGTCTTGTATTTGGCGCTGCTTGGTTATATACGGCCCTTCACCATGAAACCCAACAAACCAAGATTTATATGAATACTAATAAGAAATGTTAAAGATCTAACTGAATTGGACTTTGGAAAATTAATCTGTCCTAAACTCAATTTCCCGCAGTGCCATCAGAAATTTTTTAATGTGTAAAACAAGGGCTTAAAATATATAAACACAACTCATTATATTGTTCTTAACCAAAAGTTAAAGAACAGATAGTTTTCGTAGTGATAGGAGACTTAAAATACTTTCACACTTTTTGATTTCATGTCTATCTTTATTACAAATAATATTCTAACAAATTAATTCATATTCATGACAGTATAATTAAGTATAAGAAGAAAAAGAAATTTCAGTTTTTAGGTGCTAAAGTTTTTTTTCCATTTTATTCCTTGGTGTTTGCTTTTCCTTTTTGTATTTCAAGAATTTCCCATGCTCTCCTATATTTAATTCAGTTCCCCTGTTTTTCGTTTCTCCTGGTCTTTTTTGCGCTATTTCGTTCACTGAAAACTGAATTAAGGAGTAATTATTAACGGTAAATGGCACCTCGGTTCCACTGTGCTGCAAAAAATACCACTCACTTTGAATGTATGTTACACTTCCACATGCTTTGTTAAATTTCTTTTATACCTTTTTTATCCATTCCAGGCACGAGTGGGCTCTATTATGTATATAAAATAGGTTTATATAAATATTTTTCTTTCATAAATTGGTACGCTCTTCTAATTTCGTTTCTAGCGTCTTTACTTTTTAATCTAAATTGTACAGCGAAGGGGATTTTTATGGTAATGGGTTTTTGCAAGATATTTATAACATTTAGAATTAATGATTCATACTTTTAATCCAAAATAAATTTAAGCTGTTTAGAATATACTTAGTTATTTCTCCAATAGCTTTATCATAAAATGCAGTTCGACAATTAATTTTACATCGACTTATTGGTATAACATAGGCATAGCCATTTTTAAATTGTGTGTACTCTTTTATTAAAGATTTTTGCATTTAATTTGACATCTCAGAGATAGCATTTTTGAAAATAATCAAAATAAATGAAACTCAAAATTCCCACCAAACACAGATATTAATCTTCTGAGCGTTCTGTAAACTGCAGTCTCCCCTACATAATCTACATACCCTACTAATATTCTATTGGTCAAGAAGGTAAAAACCTTCTTGACCAATAGAATATTTCCTAGGATTCTTTCAATAAATAGATGTGGTTAATTAGATCATTTTGTGTTCAGAGAAAAGCAATACTCTACAATAATAGGGAATCTCGTGACACTCATAGATATAAGTTAATAACAATTCAAGACAGTATTTACACCTTTCAATAACGACATTCTTAACACTATGGTTCGCACTGCAACCAACAGTTTTCACTACATGACTTCTAACCAGTTTTGATCTTCTTGACCGATAGAATGTTTCCTATTATTCTGACTGATTCTGTTTCCTATTATTCAAGACAGCATTTACACCTTACAATAACGACATTCTTAAATCTCTATTCCGATGTGATCCGTCGTTCTGCAACCTGCAGTTTTCACTGCATGACTTCTAACCAGCTTTGACCTTCTTGACCGATAGAATGTTTCCTATGATTCTGACTTATTCTGTTTCCTATGATTCAAGACAGCATTTACACCTTCCAATAATGACATTCTTAATCATCTAGCCCCCTCAGCTCCGTTCTTCTCTGATCCGTTGTTCTGCAACCTGCAGTTTTCACTGCATGACTCTTCCAATAACGACATTCTTAATTAATCATCTGGTCCGTTCTTCCCTCTGATCCGTTCTACAATCTACGCTTTTCGCTTCATGACTTCTAACCAGTTTTGACCTTATTGACCTATAGACTGTTTCCTATGATTCTTTCAACAAATGGATATGATTATTTAGTCGTTATGTGTGTTGTTGGGTAAAGCACTACTCGGAAATTTCGTGATCTCAGAGAGTTATGTAATGCTCGCTATACACCATGCATATCATGTAATATTAGAATGTGAAGATATACCCTAAAAACTAACAAACATATGCAATAAATGAGCGTTTGGTACACTCAAAATGTGTATAACAAATTTTGAAAATGCACTGAAAATGTGTTGTTTATATCTAAATGCTATTCAGTTGTAAGAAATATCTATTGTCATTTTAAATTCATAACCAATGTTGTGAAACACTGTCTTATTTTTTATTCAAAATATTTGTATTTTAGTCTGCATTCAACCAATTTTCGAAACATGATTTGCTTTTATTAGATTCTTTTTGTAGCGCAACAGAAACTTTCTGAACGATAAACTGAACAAGAATAGTTAAAGTTCTTTTTTTACATTTGGAAGTATGTGTTAATGATTGCGCAAAAACCTAAAATGTGGCTCTGAAAAGGACAATTGAATGAAATATTTTTATCTAACGCAATATTTCATTTATGAAAAGAAATGTGAATGCACTGAAAAGAATTAACCGTCTCTCATAGACAACCCTTTCTTATATAGTTACAAAAAAATTCCTTTATAAACGCTTTTGTAAACGATTAACTGTTTTTATTAATGTAACTTTCATTATGAATGCATTTATAAAAAGCAACTTTTTCTCTTGTTATTTCATGAATACATTGGAGACACTTATCAAATATCAATTTCTTTTGTGAATGTCTCCATTTAAAGCAGAATTTATTCATGCATTTATGAAGAAAAAGTTAATCAGAGCTATTACATTTTGCGAATGGGTTGTTCGAGTTGAGCAATAAGACTAAATTAAGCGGAGTGCACTAAAATATGTTATTATATAAAAAATTAAGACAAAAGCACATGTACAATTCAAAATGATGTATAAAACTGTAACAAAGCTTTTAAATTCACTGTCCAAAGGCATATAGGGTGAGGTGGGGCAAATGCAAACAGTCCATGTTGAATAGGGTACCAATAGGTTCAACACGTCTTCTGGCCGTGGTTCAAATTACGAGCTATTGTCCTCGGATATTTCCCTTTGGTATCGATACCGGATCGCCGCCAATAACCTGGGTAGTTTTAGTGTGATATTATTACAACTACCTACCTACACCCAGGGAGGAATCGAACCTGCGCCACCCACAACTGGCAGGTTCGATTCCTGCTGGTTGGTTGGGTTTTGTGTCGCTTGATGTTTCATTGGTTGGGTTTTATGTAAGGGCCGTATTTGGTCATGCTGTGCCAAACACAATAGACAACGTCAAGGTGTAGATATGCACACCAAGGAAAGTTTCAGTAACGCAGAAGAGAAAAATACACCAAAAATGGGCCGTGGTAGCCCGGTTGGAAGAGTAGCTGATTAGCAACCTGAGGGTTGCGAGTTCGGAACTCGGTCCAATCAAAGACCGTCGTGTAAGTGGAGGCTGGTGCAAGTTAAATATGTCGTAGGCTCAAATATCCTCACATTGACGTGATGTGGAAGTTAGGAGAGTAAAGTGCCAGCTGAGGTGTTCACCACGTCATCTGACAGTAGTTCAAAAATACGAGGTGTTGTCCTCGGATCTTTCCCATAGAGATGGATCGCGGACAAGAATCAATAGCCCGTTGTGTTTGCTCCAGTGCGACGTTAATTCAACTACCTCTTAGCTACACCCAAAAAGAAATCAAACTTGCACTACCTACAACTAGCAGATTGTGCGTTGTGGGCATACCCAATGAGCCACACAACCCCTAATCAATTACTGATCAGCCTTAAGTAATTTTTAAAACTGTCGTTCTTTTACCACACACTCCTAGATCCTTTACTAATATGTAAACACTCTTATTTGAAATCGACCAATTTATATTATTTTTAAAGATACTTTACAGTGCATTTTCATGGTATCGCACTTTCTCAACCTTATAGGGCAAGTGCATACCATAGACTGTTTACTTGTTTGCAACGTGATAGTATAGTGTTGGGAGCAAAAGCATATAATTTCATTCCTGTCCTTCTTTGGTCAACGCAACTTCCCTGATAAAGTTCGAAGCCCTTTCGAAGAAATACGAGGTCTGTCCAAAAAGAAACCGAACTTTTAAAATAAATCAATAATTGATAAGAGTACCTTTTAATCATGACTTGTCTCCTTCAAAATACTCTCCTCTATTTATACACGGCTCCCGACGTGTCTTCCATTTCTAGAATGTCTCCTGGAAATCCTTTTGTGGGATCGCACGTAAGTCTCGCAGCGAATTTTCTTCGATCTCTTCTATTGTTGCAAATCGTCGACCTTTCAAGGTGGATTTCAACATTGGGAACAAAAAAGCCCGCAGGGCCCAAATCTGAAGAGTTGGGAGACTGCGGTATGACAGTCGCCTCTTTTTTGGCCAAAAATTCACGGATAAGGAATGACGAGTGTGAGATGCGTTATCATGGTGAAGCATCCAGGTCTTGTTTCTCCAATCTTACGGCCTCTTCCGTCGCACTGCTTTTCTTAAACGCCTCATAACATCCAAGTAAAAGTTTGCGTTGATTGTTTGACCTCGTTCAACGAACTCATGATAAACGATTCCTTGCCAATCAGAAAAGGCGATCAACATCACCTTCACATTCGATCGATTCAGACGTGCTTTTTTGGTCTTGGCGACGATTTTCCTACCCATTGCAACGATTGCCTTTTCGTTTCAATGTCATATCGGTAAACCCATGTTTCATCACCTGTTATGACAGGTTTTAGAAAGTTTTGATCCGCATTTGAACGATCTAACAACTCCAGACTAGCTGCGACACGATTCAATTTTGCTCATCAGTCAAAAGACGAGGCACAAATTTTTGCTGCAAAGCGATGCATCTGCATATTTTCAGTCAAAACTGTGTGGCATGAGGTTTTTGCTGATGCCTAGATCTTCAGCAATCCCACGGACAGTTAAATGATGATTTGCACGAATCGAAGCACACACTTCCTCGACGTGAAGATCGTCCGTTGACGTGGAAGGGCACCCAGTTTTCGTATCGTCTTTGGTGGATGTTCTGCCCGATTTGAAAAGTCGGTACCATTCATAGGATCGGGACAGGTTAAAATAATTCTCTCCATAAGCTTATTGCAACTTCTGAAATATTTCAGTAAAGGTTTTTGCCAATTTTACGCATAACTTCACACAAACTCGTTGCTCTTCAAGATCTTTCATTTTCAAAATGTAAATAATCACCGAACATACAAAATACTGGTTCACTCTTCCGCTCATAAAATAGTGACAAAATGATGTAGCATTCTCGAGAAAAGATCAGGTACAAGCTCAAGGTTAACGCTACGTAACATCATTACAGCGGAGTAGCTAGGTTAATGCATTAGCGCTCTAATTTCAAAGTTGGTTTTCTTTTTGGACAGACTCGTATGTAAGACTCCTTAAAGCATTGTCAGTAAGTGGCGTACTTTAATCAGAGATATGTTTTATATTCAGTGGAAGAAAATGAGTTTTACTAACAAAATAAATAATTATAACGATGCAATCATAAATGATTGATTTGCAAAGATACATTCATAAACAAAATAGTTTTTCTTGATGTTCTCCATCTCGCATTAAATATTATATTACAAAACTCGTTATAGAGTACCAGTGCCTGCTTGTATACTATTTCTGATGTCCTTCCAGTTGGAATTTCTGTTCCTAATATTCCATTTAAACTTGTGGAGTTTCAAATTTTCTTGAAAGCACAAATGCCTGCTCTACCTTGGTGTTTCCAATCTTCCATAAAAAGTTGCAGTTTCAAAACTCCGAAAAGTTTTTAAACACAATTTCGGAACTCCCCATAGAATACTAGTCTGTGCTTTTCAAAGATAAAAAGATCTAAAACACAGACTAGTATCTATACGTTTTATGTCTGCTTTGGTATATTGGAGTTAGTATCAGCTTTGGTTTTTATCTTAGAGATAAAAACCAAAGTAGTAGTACTTGTAATAGTTAACAAGTCGCACAATTTCCTATCGACTGAAATGAACAAAAATACAAGTACTCTTAGTTTACCTATTCAATAAGGGTTACCATTTTCTGCACCAGACAAGATAAATGTTGAAAAAAACGTAAGAAAAGCAAAAACTCAATTTCAGGATTATTTCTTTCTTCTCCGAATGCGTCATTTCTATCTTTTTCGATTTGGCAGATAATGAAATTTCTATTTTATTTGTAGTTTTGAAACTCCTAATAGCGGCACCAGTGCTTAATTATATATAATTCATTCGGTAAATAGTCAGTGGACATAAATACACAGAGGAAATAAGTCTAACTTTGTGTTCCCAATCTTTCATTAAAAATTGTAGCTTCGAAACTCCTTGTGCCTGCTCATATATAACTCATTCCTATAATACATCAGTGGACATAAACTCATACAGGAAATACATTTATCTTAGTGTATCCAATCTTTCATTAGACAGGGTAGAGTTTCAAAAACCCTAAAAGTTGTTATACACAGTACTGAAACTTTCTATATAAGACCAATCTGTACGTTTCACAGATATTTCTCTTAGAGATAAAAACCAAGATATTAATACTTACAATAGTTAACACGTCGCTCTATTTCCTATCGATTGAAATGAACAAAAATTCAAGTACTCCTAGTTAACCTATACAATAGGGGTTACCATTCTCTGTACCGAACAAGACAGATGTTGAAAAAACATAAGAAAAGCAAAAACTCAACTTCAAGATTACTTCTTTCTCCTCCGAATGTGTCATTTCTATCTTTGTCGAATTAGCAGATAATGAAATTTCTGTTTTATTGATCGAGTTACAGATGTTACCTGAACCTCATAAAAAGGGCTTTTTTCTCTTTTGTGCGTCTACTTCTAAATTTCCTCCCCTTTGAAAGAGATATGGTCCGCCGTGCAGCCTTTGAATTCTTATCTCCGGTAAAAAAAATCATATAAAAGGGGAGAATCTGTAGCATTTTTTGGAGAGAAAACGCCAAGGCCGAAAATAAAAGGTACCGCTGTTAAAAAACAACTTTTCCAAAAAGGTTTCCTGGCGTGGCAACACAAATATCGACTAAGACATAAAGTTCTAAATGACAATCAAGGGATTTGAAGACATAAAAGTGGAAGGAGGAGAGAAGGTAAAAAAGCAGCGGGTGAAACTCATAAAAATATTTCTTTCTGAATTGTCGTAATCATCACTTCCATTCAAGTGGAAACTGGTATAAGTAGTCGAGTATTGTATTTTGGAATCCCTTCATTTAATTAAGTCCTCCTTCTTTAGCTTTTTAGAAGTGACTGAAGAATACCGGTATTGAATTAGAACAAATTCCGTTTCAATTATTTAAGAATAATTTCTTAAAAGTGATAGAGAACGGAACGGCTCACTTTCAAAGTTTTGGTTTTATATTTCTTTTGAAAAAATTTTTTGTTGTTTTTGAAGCGTTAAAAAGAATAACACCCCTCACAATTAAAAATTTTAAACATTTTTATCTGTATCGTATTATGTCATTCATATGATGCGATGAAATGAATCATTCGGATGTGATGAACGCATACTCCTAAAAATACTTAACAAAAAGGTTTCATTTTCGCTATTTTAAAAATATACACTTAAAATCTACATCTATTGCTTTTCTTTACTTAGATGCTTACTATGGAGCTCCTTATATCTGCTCCCTAGTACTCCTTAACCCCATAAATTGCAGAGAATTTGATTTGATAACCATGCTCGATCGATGGTGTCATTAAGCTAGGTTTAGGATCCAAATCTTTGATTACTTGTTTAGTTAAATAAAAATTATCAAGGAACATCATTTAATACGTTTTTTCCAATGCCAGCTTATGAGTCGTAAGACCCTTCAAACACTAATTGGCCAGAGCTTGATAGTTAGTGCTTACCCAGGGGCATCGTGGAACGAAACCCGCCCTGTTGTGGCGAGCCTCTGGTACAAAAACCTGTTCTAAACTATCACCAGTTCTGGGCAAGGTACTTTTTTTCCTTCTTGCGTTTTCATTTATCTTGGAGTAATGTGGCAGTTTTGTCTCGACAAGATATATCATCCTTAGTAAAATTGACAGATGTTGCATGAGGCCCTTATCCCTTTGAAACTATTGGAGGTTCAGGAGTGACGCCTTTAGCCGCTCAGCCACTGGTGATACTATAAATTTAATAAGTATAGAAAGAAATTTATCCATTATATTTTCAGGACCTCTTTCGTACCAATCGAAGATTTCTGGTCTTGTGGTAGATAAGATCATCTATCCACAAACAGCACGGCTTGATTCTAAGAAGTATCTTGGTTTCAAAAGACATGGAGCTAAAAGTCACAGCAACACTATTAATCATTGATATATTGTTGATAATTATTTTATCTGAAAACATTAAGAAAAAATTAATATTTTAAAAGAATTTTCCATCAAGGTAATCAAGGCTTCGAGTAATTAAGAAACATTCCTTCCTTTTTCCACTCACACTTCGGGCCAAATCGACCAACCATGTCAATTTTTCACAAAGCAGTCACATGACTACTAATCAACATGTCGGTAAGTCTTTTTGAAGCTCCTCTCAATATCAATGCTCAGTCTATCAGCTATGCTATGATTCTTGTCTACGAACCCACTGCAACTAGAAGCCTACAAGTTTTGTGTGTGCATGCGGTGCAGATTCAACTCACCCCTGGGTCCTGTCTTCTGAGTTAGTAAAGCTCTATCTTTGTGTGTGTATGACCGTTACTTCGTGTTGTCTGTCTTGTGTTTGTCGCATCATAGCCAAATATGGCCCTTGGGACATAAAAAAACCCAATCAACCAACCCTTCATACTTTAACCTCCGCAAAGTTCCTACAAACTTATATTTTGATGTCTAATTCATTGCACCAGATGCCACACTTTTTTCCTTTACGTTAACTTCTTTCTGTTCTTTGTATTTCAGACCTTTCGTGTAATGATTCATATTCTCGTAGATTGCGCTTCTCCCTTTATGATTTTAATATTTCATGGCCCAAACTAAGTTTCCTTGTTACACACGCCTAATTGTTCATTTTAAAACAATATACTATATATAATACTTTAGGACATACTCAAAAATAAGTATCTAAAAAATGTATTATTTAAATTTATAAAAGCACTTTTGCAGGTTTTTTCGTAACATTAAAAACGTCATCGTGCCGCTCTGTCATCATTTCGACTAACAGAGGGATAAGGATTTGAACACTGATAAATCAATGGAAAATCCTCATCTGGGGCATTTTTTTATTTAGCCAGCGGAGTCTCGTGCCAAAGACAAATACAAAATAGGTTTTTTCGGAACCACATAAGAGCATTATGTGTATGAGTTTCAACTAACGTCTAAACTTAGACAATCAGTACCTTCCTAAATATGTTTTAACATTAAGGTGTTTACATTGTTATAATCTAAATTAAATAATTCGCATATGTTGAAGAGCAACCTAATTTTATAGATGTGTAAATACACTGACGAGCCAAAACATTATGACCATCCTCACATTTTTCAATTAACTGGTCTGGATGACGTGGAGGGCACGTGATTAAGTGAGAATGGTATTTAACTGCTGCTGGAGAAGGTAAGTAATCATTCTTGCACTTACTTTTGCGAGTGATGGGAAAGGCTGCTGATCTAAGCGAATTTGATAGAGGGCAGATCGTAATGGCCCGAAGACTCGGAACGAGTATCACCGAAACTGCACGTCTGGTAGGGTGTTCACGATCTGTCGTTGTTAGTATTCATGCAAAGTGGATAAATGACGGTAACACCAGCAGTAGACGCCAAGGTGTTGGTCGTCCACGCGTCATCAAAGAAAAAGGACGTCGGAGACTGTCCCGCTGGGTAAAGCAAAATCGGCGCGAGACAGTGGCTCAGCTGACAGCCCAATACAATGCAGGTCCAAGCGCAAGTGTTTCGGAACACACAGTTCAGCTGACACTGTTGGATATGGGACAGTGCACCAGACGTCCACTAGTGTGCTTCTGTTGACCAAGCGTCATCGTCAACTACGCCTACAGTGGGGCCGGGAACATCGAGACTGGACCATGGATGAGTGGAAGAGAGTTGCCTGGTCAGATGAATCCCGATTTCTCATTCATCACGTCGATGGTCGTGTCAGGGTATGCCGTTTGCCAGGCGAACAGTTGCTCCCCTCTTGTACAGCAGGTCATATACAGGCTGGTGGTGGCGGTATTATGCTTTGGGGGACGTTGCCATGGGCGACTCTGGGACCCGTAGTTGTGGTAGAACAGACCATGAACGCTGCGAACTATTTGAACATCATTGCGGATCAGTTGCACTCTTACATGGCGTCTGTCTTCCCAACTGGAAATGGAATCTTCCAGCAGGGCAACGCCCCATGTCACAAGGCTCGGATTGTGTTCGAGGAGCATACTGGTGAATTCCACTTAATGTCCTGGCCACCTAACTCGCCGGATATTAATCCGATAGAGCACATTTGGGATGTCATGGAGCGGCAGCTCAGAGCTCAAACACCACCATGTCCGAATATCTCGACTTTGCGTGACCGCTGCTTAGACATTTGTGTGGTACAACCTGTCTCCAGTCATGTACCAAGAACTTGTGGCATCTATGCCCAGGCGAGTTGCAGCTGTTTTGCAGGCCAAAGGAGGTGCAACGCGTTATTGAGTAGGTGGTCATAATGTTTTGGCTCTTCAGTATATATTTAAGCACTATGCTATCCCACTCTACAAATAAGAATTGATTGCGCGTATCGTGTCTCATAGCATACTATATTTATCACTAGAATACCAAACAAAATCCAGAGATGAGTAGCACTTCTAGTAAGCCAATAAATTGCTTTTCAATAGCATCGATTTTATTTATCTATGCTGCGACACAGCCAAGACGACTTATGCTTTGTTCATCGAGTTCTTCCGCGATGATTTTGATTTTATTCACTTTGATTTAACATTATTATTGTAAACTAACTTTGGATGGTTTATGTGTACTTGTTTTTAATAATCTCAACTGGTACTTTGAACTTGTAGTAATTCTTAGCATGAGACACTCAGTAAAATGAATCAATCTTTTACCATTGATAGCTTAAAACTTCTGAGAGGCTCGCACGCATATCCGTTCTGCAATCTGCAGTTTCCCCTGCACTTATATTATCATCAGATCGGGGTTCAAAATTACGAGGTATTTTTCTCTTATCTTTCCCTTCGGGATTGATACAAGAGCTTCGCAAATCGCCCGTTGTGTTTCCAACTACCTACTTACCCTGCACTTCTAAGCAGTTTTGACTTTCTTGATCTATTGAATCATTCTTATGATTCTTCGGACCAGTAGATGTGGTTATTATGCCATATTGTGTGTTTTGGGATAAAATATACTACATAAACTATACTGCCCTGAAACCTTGCGCTCAAAGGAATAAGAATAGAAATTGTTAGGAAATCGAATTAAGGTTAGAAATGTAATCTACAATTTTTGATACTATCTGTATGTTTTAGCGCAAGAAAAAACGTATTACAATTTCTACACGGATGATTTTTCGCTTGATCATTTCTGTATTATTTTCGTCAATAAATTATCTGATATTCAACTATCTAGTAAGAACGTAGACAATTTTTGGAATGCTGCTCATAAAAGAATTATCTGAAATAGACTCCCTCGTTTTGGATAACAACATCCCCCTCGATTCCATACATAGAATTTTTCTAAATATTACATACAATTTTCCTAAATATTGCACACAATTTTTCTAAATTCATTGAATTTGTATGATAAAGAAATAGGCTACGAATAGTTGCTAACTATATGTTTTGGTGCAAGAATATAAGTATTTCAATTTCTACACTGATAATTTTTAACTTGATCATTGTTATAGTATTTGAGCAATCAACATCGTCATCTGACTGTGGCTCAAAATTTCGTGGTGTTGTCCTCGGATCTTTCCCTTCGTGTTTGATCCCGGACCGTCGCCAATAGCCCGTTGTGTTGCTCCAGTGCGAGACTAAATAAAATACCTACCTTGAGCAATCAACGATTCAAAAAACATGTCGCGCGTATTAAAACATATAACGACACGACTATTTGATATCCAACTTATCTGGTAAGAATATAAACAAGTTTTGAAATGCTGCTCATAAAAGAAGGATCTAAAATAGACTGCCTCTTTATGGATGACATTTCTTCTCCATCCTATAAATAGAATTTTCCTAAACATTGCTTTAAATTTGCATAATACACATAAAGATTTTATGGGTGACTTGTGAACAGTAAGGCTTTAATATTAACACGTAACATGCTTATTTTATTAAACATGTCATCCGATGTCGGGTGTAGTTCAGGACTTCCGAAAACACATTTCGGGAGGACAACATTTCTTAGCTAGTTCCGAGGAAATATCTCTCCCCGTATACTTGAGGTGCTGCTTATAAATCAGTATCGATCACACTTAAACATCCTGAAGCACGTCCTGGAGGGTTGACGTTAATCAGGAGGCTTAAGACGTTGAAGAACACATGAATATGCAGGATAGCGCTCTTCAGAAGGAAATCATGAGTACTAAAATTAACAAGAGTCTCATATCAATACTTTTATAACATCTCAACTTGTTTGCAGGTATGGGATCGTCTTAAAATTCTTGACCCATGACGGTAAAATGAGTCCCCTTTTCGAATTCTTCGTGGCCCTTGATCTGCATTTCAAAAATGTGATCATGGAGGTCAGTTTCTTGACATTGTGAGCTCTAATATATTGATCGCATCTTGAGTTGAGTTTGGATGCATTCCTCCCTGAGTGTATTTCTCTCTTCTGTGTCAGGAAAACTTTCATTGTGTGTGACTATTATTTGAATTGTATGTCTTGTGTCTGGCGCAGCATGGCCAAATATGTCCCTTGCGCCATAAAACCCCCCAAAACCAACCAACCTTATGTGGGTATATAAGTCTTTTACTTGATGCTTTCTGTCTTGTGTTTGGCGCAGCTTGGCCAAATATGTCCCTTGCGCCATAAAACCCCCCAAAACCAACCTTATGTGGGTATAAGTCTTTTACTTGATGCTTTCTGTCTTGTGTTTGTCGCAGCATGGCCAAATATGTCCCTTGCGCCATAAAACCCCCCAAAACCAACCTTATGTGGGTGTATAAGTCTTTTACTTGATGCTTTCTGTCTTGTGTTTGGCGCAGATTGGCCAAATATGACCCTTGCGGCATAAAACCCAACCAACCGCCTAACTTAATTTCAATGTAACTAAAACACAAGCGACATTCATAAAATACTTGACAGCAATTAATTTCGTAGCTCAATGTTTTTATCCACTGCTCTAGCAACCGACGAGTTGTAGGTGGTGGCGTAGATTCAATTTTTGTAACTTGTGTATTTCCATGTTCTGATACAGTAAAAGAATTTCTTGTATGTCCATTACTTTTCATACTTACATATTGTCAATCTTGTTCGACGTAGCTTGGCTAAATGTGTCCCTTGGGCCATAAAACCCAACCAACCACCCTACTTAATTTCAATGTAACCAAACTACAGGCTGCATTCATAAAATTCTTGACAACCAATACCCAAGCTACTATATCCTAAAATGAAATTCGAGGGTTTTTACTTTGTTACAAGAAACTAATTTATGATGCATATAATACATTCATTACCTGATAAAATCACAGATTGCGCTACACTAAGTATGAAAGCTCTTAAAAAGTAAACCCTAACAAAACTTCAACAATCTGAGGCACCCGCACTCATATATACGTTCTATAACATGCAGTCTCCCTGATTGACTCTAACCAATTTTGTCTTTAACCAATAGAATCTCTTTCCTATCATTCTTTCGACTAATAGATGTGGTTATGTAGTCATTATAGGGTGGTTATGTAGGAGTGGAAGGCAATACAACAATACTTGGAAACTTCGGGACGCTCAGATGGGCCGCGGTAGCCTAGTTGGAAGAGCAACGGATTAGCAACAGGATGGTGATGCAGATACAATTCATCCTTGGGTGTATTCCTGTCTTCTGTATCAGAAAAGTTTCCTTGTGTGTGTATGTCCATTACTTGGTATTTTCTGTCTTTTTTTGTGACCTGAGGGTTGAGAATTCGAAACTCGTCCAGCCAAAGACCGTCGTGTACACGGGGGCTGGTGCACGTTAAATCTGTCGTGGCCTCAAAGGTCCTCAAGGCGTGGTGTGGAATTTTTGGAAAGTAGGATGCCATCTCAGGTGTTGGCCTCGTCAACTGATCGTGCTCAAAATTAAGAGGCTTTGTCTTCGGATCTTTACCTTCCGGATTGATCCCGGACAGTCGCCAATAGCTCGTTATGTTGCTCTAGTGTGATGTCAACTAACTAACTACCTACATCGGGACGCTCAGAAGATTAGACTGATATAAAGAATCAATTAAGTAAATACGATACAACAATGATGAAAAGAACTGCTTCAGATTTTATCAAACATAAACCATGTCCTTATTTGTAAAAAATATTTTAAATGAACTTTCGAGGAAATATTTTGTAACGATTTAGTTCTAGTATCAAAATGGAAGTGATCGCTGTTTTAGATCTACAGAAATATTTTCAGATTTAGATTACAGATACTCACAGTTTACAGTTGAGTGGATATTTGATTTTAATATAGTTCTCTAAATAAATCTACATTCTAAGAACTTTAAAACAATTCCTTTAAATTTATTTAATATAGGGTAAAAGGAAGTTATGAATAGCTTGTGCACATTTTTATTCATTATTCTGACAACACATTTTTAAATAGAAAGCATTTTTAGGACTTTGTTACTTTACATACATTATCATATACAAAGCCGTTATGTTTCCAGGTAATCCGTTAAATATGAAAGGGTTTTAATCTAAAATTCATAGTTCTTTATGAATAACACTAGACTTTAATAGATTATGGAGGAAAAAGCAGAGGAGAAAGAATTCCGAAAATAAATATAAATTTTTCTTTCACATTTATTTATGCTTCCTTCGCTATGCATAAAATGAATAATATCTGATTTCCAGATGAATGACTTAGATTGGTTGCAGTTTCTCGTTTAAAGCATTTCAATCTTCTTTGTTTGCATTTTTTAGACAGATAGTAGTTTTTCCTGTAAAATATCTAACTCAAGCCTGAAGAAGCAGCCAAAAGGTGTTTTTATAAGCTTATTTAGATGGATTATCAAGATGGCGGAACAGAATATTCGATAAACGAGCGTCATTTTTTAAAATATTGAAAATTTATAGTGGGATGTAAATATTGTTAACTCTCCTGGTGGTTGTTTCTACGAGGTATCTCGTCATTAACAAATCTGACCAGATTTTGATGGACGAGATATCTCGTCATTAGAAAAAAATAGCCAAATCTTGATCTCGTCATCATCAAAATATCGGCAATATCTTGACGAGATATCTCGTCATCAGAAAAATAACCAAATCTAGATCTCGTAATCATAAAAAAATCGGCAATGTTTTGATGACAAGATATTTCGTCCAAAGCAAATTTGGTCAGATATTGATGGACGAGATGTCTTGTCATTAGAAAAAACTGAGCAGATCTTGATCTCTTCATGATGAAAATATTACCATCTTGATGGCGGGATATCTCGTCATAAGCAAAATTTGTCAGATCTTGATGGACGAGATATCTCGTCATTCGAAAAAATGGTCAAATCTTAATCTCGTCATCATCAAATATCGGCAATATCTTGACGAGATATCTCGTCATCAGAAAAATAACCAAATCTAGGTCTCGTAATCATAAAAAAATCGGCAATATTTTGATGACGATATTTCGTCCAAAGCAAATTTGGTCAGATATTGATGGACGAGATGTCTTGTCATTAGAAAAAACTGAGCAGATCTTGATCTCTTCATGATGAAAATATTACCATCTTGATGGCGACATATCTCGTCATAAGCAAAATTTGTCAGATCTTGATGGACGAGATATCTCGTCGAAAATATTGGAGATAATAAATCAAACTAAACTTAGTGGAGTGTTTGTCAAAATAGCAGTATGACAACACACTTAAAGTATTTGTTAAATCATTTTAAAATTTAAGCACAGTAATTAAACTTTCAAGGTATATGTCAAGGAAATGAAAAGGCTGGAAGATTTTGAAATACTTTAAGAGGAACCAGTACTCTAAAATTGATTTTTTTTATTTAGCTTTTTAAAGTGTTCCTAAGATAGATTCTTGCCAAAGAAAAAAGAAAACCGAAGCACTACTAGTTAATTAAAAATGAAAACTAAAAATGCTATTTTCATAAAAATTCAAAATTATCTTCACTCCCTTTTCTTTTCCTAAAAATACGTTTGTTTTTCACTATTTGAATTGTACAAACAGTAGAATGATACTTTGTTTTTTAAAGGGAGAGTTTGTAATCGTTACTTAATGTGTTTGTAACTAAATCTTGATCGCGCGGGATACATGCACATTATGTTTGGATACATTTTTCTCAGAATTCGTCCAAGATTTCAACCAACTACTCTTATCATGTTTGCATACTATATATTTGTGCAAAAAAAGAACGGATTAAATATTTCTTACATTTTTAAAATTAAAATAAAATAATGAGACACGTTAAATTAAAAAGATAAATTGCCTGAAAACAAGAGGATCATATTTTATAAGCATAAGAATTTAACTTACTACTTTACTGCGTGTATGTTTGAAAGTTGCAGTTATTTGTCTCGTGATAATAAAACAAAGGGAAGTACGAAAAAAGGAACAACAAAATGATAAGGTATGTTGAATGATAATGGTACTCCTTAAAACCTTCTGTAGAATTATTCCTTTTCACAACCTTTTTACAATACATTTTCACAAAAATAGAGCCATTTTTGAGCACTTTCTGTGTCATTTACAACGAAGTTCACATGAATTCAGGGGAAAATTACGTCAAAAATTTCATGCGAGGTAATATGAAAAATAAACTCATGTGGTTTGAATGCTTTTTAACTGAAATTATACTATATGTAATGGTTATTTTTCAGTACCAAAGAAACTTAGAACAAAAATAAAATAAATTCAGCATACTTCTGTAATTCTTTAAAGTCATTTATTATAACTAATGTCAAGGACTAATTGTTAAAAGACTTCAAAAACAGCACTTAATTGGTTGGTATTGTTTTACCACATTCCGTCCACAAATTAATGGAGACGCAAAGCATTACTTAGAAAATTTTCATTTTAAGTATTATATATGTACTCCTTTTTATTTAATACCTAAACCGTGTTCCAAGAATTTAAGGTTTCAGAGATTTCTGTTGCTCTTATTCGAGGAACGACTAAAGAAAGTTGCCTGAGAAGCAATTATACTATTCTTTTTAATCCTATCTTCTTAATTAAGCTTCGAATAAGTGTACTTTATAATTGTATGTTCTTAGAATAAAATATTAAGAAGGAGTAATTAAAGTTTTATGACAAAAGTTTAAAATAGAAAGTTACAGTATTTGTCTGTAACATACATTTAAAATCATACTATAATTTTCTACATACACTACTGTTTGTGGAAACTGCAACACCATGAAAAAATCATGCAATTAAAATTAAATTTATACCACATATTTCTGTACATAAAGGATTCAATTTTCTAATCATAAACGAAAAAATCAGTATGTTATGAAGCCTCCAAGAACTGCAATATGAGCTACTATACGCAGTGGCATCGATTCAAATAGGCTTTGGATTTTGGATGTGCTCCCGGGGAATTGCTTTCCAGGTTGCTATTATGTTAGTCCATAGTTCATTGGCGCTGGCAGCTGGAAAAGTTTGACAAGTTGATTTCTGAGTGACCATATCCCAGACATTTTCAATGGACGACATGTCTGATGTACAGCCCAGGGAAGAAGCGAGCTGAGACATTCCTACCAATATGCGGTCGGACATCGTCTTGCTAGAATAAAGTATCAGGACGGTTTTGCGGTGCTTAGAGAACTTGGGCCTATGGATCCTCCATCTATTGTGAAAGTTGTATCTCTTACTGAGCAGCAGTGGGCTTTCCGGGATCTTTATATGAACTTGCTGGGACTTGGAGCAGTGGGTTTTCCGGAACTTTTATAGGACCTTGCGCTGGGACTTGGAGTAGAGGTGTAACGGGTGGGGTTTCAGGTACCAATCAGAAGCTTGCTTCTCTTGTAGCAGGTGGAACTTGGTGTTGCAGTAGGTGGAGCATGCAATCAAAACAAAACAAACCATGTTATTCATTTCAATGTTTATTGAGAAGAGATGCAGTCGTATCAGTTATGGAGCTTAAATTACATGAGTTTAAGAATTTGTATAAGAATGAGTATAAGAATTTGAATTAAATAAGTATAGCTCTTGGTCTTTTTCTGTTAGTCGGATGACGAAAATCATACCTGGAGATATACTTGATAGAATCGTTATCAATATTCTCAAGCTGGTTGAAAATTTAAGGGAAGGTTTAGTTAAAAATTGCTTGAGTTTGAGCACATTCGGATCTTGTCTAATTTTATGGTTTTTATAATACCATGGACTATCTAAACTTATCCTGAATGTGGTATTTCGAAAAGTTTCGAGTTTATTAAAATGGGTTTTCGCTGCATATCCCCAGACATAACTGGCATAGCCGATTACTGATATTAGCATGGTTTTGTGTCAGGAGTGCTCCGAAGGAACGGTATGACACGCCACTATAACTTCCCTGATGTAGTCGGTGCTGTTGAGATTGACCTGAACTACTCATAGCCGAGATTGGGAATGGTACCCAATGGTGCTCCACACTATCGCCTGACATCCATCCCTGCATGTATTCTGAAAGATTGCGCTCGCCACGATATCTTCTAATGCGATTCGGTCGTCATTGTAGCCAAGTTCAAGTGGGACTTGTCCTAAAAAGGCATGCTACCAGTCAGCGCTTTATTGTCTGTGTTCAGGTGCCGATTGTTACCTGAGACGTCGATGGAAGTTGCCACAAAGAAATGCGTGCAGCCAGTCCGTGAAGAAGACGCCGTCGAATTGTGAAAGCAGACAATGCCACACAGTGCTAACACTTCGGATGAAGCTAAACAGTCCGTCAGGACCATGCGAACGAGATGTCTGTCATCCCGTGGTGTCGTCACATTTCATGGTCAACAGCTGGATTTTCGAAGCGTCCGGTTCAGTCTACTGCCTCCACAAACTCATCACTGTCGTGGCTTTATGTCCAGTACGAGCAGCAATGTCTCGCTACGAAAATCTACCTTCAAGCAGTTCAACTATTCTCATCGTTCGAAGTCCTTTGTCGTTAACGAGGTCTAGTGATTCCTGGAAAAAATTTACAGCCCGCTGTCCACAATACACTACTAGTGTGGCTCCTAAACAGTGCTTTATCTATACCCTTAATATGATAGTTCAGAGCTAGCTTCTGAACTCAAGACATGCACAATCACATTGAAATTCTAATAATTTTCATTTCATACCTTGCTATACATATCCTATAAGTTTCGAAAGATTACCATCATTTCTTCATTGTGTTCCAATTTCCACAAACGGTAGCGTATTTTCAAACAATTTACATACCAATAGTATTTTGACGATAAATTAATATTTATTCATTATTATAAACAATTACTATTTAGATGACATTGTATTACAATTTGTATTGGCTTTTGACTCATTGTTTTCTCCATCAATATTCGTCTTTTGAGCCTTCTCATGTGGCATATTTGTAAGGGTATGAAAGTTTTAAATTGCGACACTTAATTTTTCAATAGTTTTGTTATAAATAAAAATATTTTAATGGCCTTGTTTCCTATTATAAACTTTAATGTCATAACTACCTTCTCTCCTTATTCATCAGAATATCTTTTATCATTAAAGAAAACTATTTACTAAAATTACTTTAAAACATAACTCGCTCATTCTAAACTACATAATTAGCGCTCTAATTTTCTCAGAGAGGACACACAAAAAGGATCTGAGACATTATTACCTTTAATTTTAAAAGTAATGTAACCGCTTTTATGTGGAGCTCAAATAAGAGTTGTTGCAAATATTTGGTTTGATTCATAAGTACTCTGCTATAGCGTCTTTGTTATCTCATTTTTTAAATATCAGTATTTTAACATTCAAAGAAATTATTTGAGTAGAAAGAGGTAAGTAAAAGACTGGATGTTGAATTAATGCGTGGTTTCTATGGTTAGCTAATGAAAGATTTTTCCGTCATCGAAAATTTAACATCAGTTAAATTAAAATGGATACGCTATTTTAAAAGCCTCATTCAAATGCTGTTTGAATAAATAAAATTTCGACATGATTCAAGTAATTAACTCCTAGTTAATTTTCAAAACTTTTAAAAATAACATATTTATAAATTCAGACATTTTTTATTTTAAATGACGTATTATTCCAAAAAGGCAAACAAAATGTTTTGTATATTGAGTGAATCAAAAGATCTTCTGATTGAAAAGGTAAAACCTAATCTTAAAGTTTTTTAAAAATCCAATCTGAAATTTTAAATAGCAGCCAATAATAATTTATGTAAGTTCATACATTTTAACTTCACGTTTGAATGAATTTAGGAAAAAGTTCATACATTTTAACTTCACGTTTGAATGAATTTAGGAAAAAGTTCATAAATTTTAAATGTTCTTGTTTGATGAATCTTTTATTCAGGAAGAAATTATTCATACGTCATATATAGTGATAATATATTATTTTATGCATAATATCAAATCTTTGTATATCATATATCTCTACTATATCATATATAATATAATTCAACTCTTATGGTTACTATAGTCGTTATATTCCTTCTGTTTTGCGTTTCTAACTTTGGTTCTATCAACTATGGAAATTCAAGTTAAGCATTCTTATCTTTTCTCAGGGTAATAAACACTAAGAGTTTACATCTGTGGTGAAATAAGTACTCGGTTTATTTCATCTTATGACCTAGAGAAAACCTCCTGCGTCTTTTCTTTAACCTTGCGAGCGTCGCGAGATTTCCGAGTAGCGTAGTGTTGCTTTTAACCCAACACACCTAAGTGACTAAATACCCGCATTTTCTTTAACCTTGCGAGCCTCGCGAGATTTCCGAGTAGCGTACTGTTGCTTTTAATCCAACACACCTTAGTGACTAATTAACCGCATTTTCTTTAACCTTACGAGCCTCGCGAGATTTTCGAGTAGCGTAGTGTTGCTTTTAACCCAACACACCTTAGTGACTAATTAACCACATTTTCTTTAACCTTGCGAGCCTCGCGAGATTTCCGAGTAGCGTAGTGTTGCTTTTAACCCTACACACCTTAGTGACTAAATAACCGCATTTTTGTCAAGAAACCCTGGATTACTTTAGCCTTTAGAATGATTTTATTGATCTTTTCCTTAGAAAGAATTTTTCTTTGGAATGATTATTAGTCCTTTCCTTGGAATAGAATCCTTTGGAGCTATTCTACTTCTCCCTTCTGTAGAAAAGATTCCCTTGGAACGATTTTATTGCTCCTTTCCTGAAAATAAAATCCTTTGGAACGATTCTCTATAGAATAAAATCCCTTTTAAATATTATAATCTTCCTTTCCTTAGAATAAAATCCTTTGGAACGATTCTCTATAGAATAAAATCCCTTTTAAATATTATAATCTTCCTTTCCTTAGAATAAAATCCTTTGGAACGATTCTCTATAGAATAAAATCCCTTTTAAATATTATAATCTTCCTTTCCTTAGAATAAAATCCTTTGAAAAGATTATGGGTTTCTCATTTCCTAAGAATTCCTTTCGAAAGATTCCATTTCTCGTTTCCTAATAAGATAATCTTTTTTTGCAACCATTCTATTGGTCCTTTCCTTACAATATGATCCTTCGGGACAATTACATTGGCCCATTCTGTTGAATAGAATCCTTTGGAGAGATTTTATTGCTCATTTCCTTAGAATCCTTACAAAAAACTGTATTGGTCAAGAAGGTCAAAATTGGTTAGAAGTCATACAGGAAAGATAGTAGTTTGCAAGGTGGAATTAAGCGTGTGAACTCCTCAGAGTGAACGCAAAAATTTAGTTCCTGCTTTGGAAAATGTTTTTTCTTAAAACTGAACTTATTTATTCACGTCAAATTTACAGCTGTGGAAATAAAAATCCGACAACTCCCTCTTTATTTGCGAAGTGTTTAAAGTAGGACAAAATTTAAAAATCCCGTTCAAATACCGAAATAACTTTTCTATACAGGTATTTGCATATAAAATTTACTTAAGGGAGTTTTCTTTTTTTTGTGGAAAAATATCGATTTCGTATATTTTCACGTAATTTTATTCTTTAGTCTTAAGAACGTGTGTGCCAAATTTCAAGTCGAAATTCGCAAATTTGGCCCAGATATAAGCCATTAGCAGACGCGCCGATGTAAATCTGTATCTAGCACCGCTTCATAAAAATGTAAATTCTAAAGCCGATTTACAACGGTTTTGTCATAAAAAATTGTGATCAAAACATAACCACATTATATGGAACTCGTACAGTAAAATTAGAATAAAAATACTAAGAGTATTGAATATGTTCCTGCTTAACTATACTTGAAACTGTAAAAGCCTTTTTCCCCGTTTAGCTTTTCGCGTGTGGTTGGCATATGTATAAAACTATTGGACACTGATTAACTTGAATTTTTTACAGTATGTCTAGCAAGCATCCTTTTACTGTTTGACGAACCAGAAAAGCAATGTTTTTTATAACAAAAACTCGGTCAATTTTTTTAGCTAAAACGATTATTTGGGGTTTGAAAAATCATCATTTCCACAAATATTTATTGAAAATATTTCTAGCTTGTCAAACGATAGCTACAAGTATATGAAATAAGGCGCAGTTCAATCTGCTTTTATATTAAGATCACTTGGAGTTGAAAAATTAGGACTAGTAAGCCCTGAGTTTCACACGGATTCATTGTTGAGGAGAGCTAAAAGGCATGATTCTTCATAAAATCACTACTTTTAAAAATGTTTTGAATACCTGAAATAATAATAAATAGACGTATAAAGTTTGTAATTAATTGATTGCATAGTTTTGTCAGTAAGTAAACCCAAAAGGTAATTTTAGCGGGGAAAAGAAAAAAATTTCCCACTTGAATTGCCCAAACTTCTTAAATTACATTAACAATAATCAATTTTGATACAAATTTAGAATCCATATTAAAATGCAACTTCAAATACCATGTTTCAGGTCCAGTCGTTTCTGGATTATGAGTATGTAAATTTGAAGATATGTTAAATTAACTTTCTAGCTTAGCTTTTATTCATATCTTCTATAATTATCTTCCTATAACACTGAAATTTTACTTTACTTTTTATGAACCAAACAAAATTTAGGTAGTGTTTCTTATTTACATAATTTTTCTTACATAATATTATTAATTATAAAATTAATATTCTAAAAAACTATGAACTTCATACATTTTTATGAAAATCTATTCGATTCAGGACTACTTATATAATTCAAAATTCCATCTCTTTCTTTTCGATAATTATTTTCCCTGGTATAAATTTATTATTCGTCATTTTTAGCCATATTTTTGCAAAAAAAATTTAAAATTTCTAATACGAGGAAAGAGATGAAATTTTGTAAGGTTTTATAAAAAAAGACTTTTGGACTTAAGACTTAAAGACTTTTTGGATAGATTTTCATCAAAATATGCGAAAGTTGTTTTTCATACCTTTAAATGTTAATTTCATAATAAATACTGCACACATAAAATTAATTTTTTCAAAACAAAGCGTTGATTTTGTTTAGGATCCTTTAATAGTAAAGAAATGAAAATCTCTCGGTGATAAGAAAATTATTTCGGTAAATATGAATACAAGTCTGAGAAACTTATTTAACATTAGGCGCTTCAAGTATTGCAACAATGTAATTCACCCTTGTAACGAAAAATTGAAGCATGGTGATAAAGCAATCGAAATGTTCCCTACTCGTTACCTAGAAACGATTCAACCAAATGACCTGAAACTCGGTATTCGAGGTAAAGATTCCTCTATAAATTCAAAATTAAATATCAGTATTTCGTGTTGTCATTGGAAATTTTGAAGTGTATGAGCGATTAAATATGACGACTCCTTAAGAAAATTTTTTGCATATGGTTTTATAGAAGACATTATTCCTTTTTAAATAATACCTTTGAATTTCCTCTAATATGAACCTTTCGTGAATAGAGAGGGCTATTTCAATTTGCTTCCGCAATGTGTATCTGTATAAAAGATACTATTGCTGTAGTTAGCATAGAATACCTAATCAAAATTAGTATACTCTTAACTGAAAAATCCTTTCGCTAATTATATCAACGCCAGATAGATTGCCTACTTAATTTCATTCCCTACTAAATGCATTTTTACATAGCTCTCCAACTTGTTGGAAAAATGCAATTTCTATACAATTTTCTCTTCCTTAAACATATCGATTTAAAAAAGGCAATAGTTTATGCGATTGTATTTTTATACAGTCTTTTCTCTCTAAAACAAATAACTTGTACCATCTGGGGTTTGGTTTTATATTCTATTCGTTTGCGTATTCTATTGTTTAAGGGAAAATTAAATATTACAGGTGAAGCCTTAGATTCTAGTTAGCTTATCTTATATTTTAAATATAATTCAGTTCCATCTGCTTATATCAGGTCATATTAGGGGAACAGTAAACTTTTTAAAAAACTTTTGTAGTTATTATCTTTATTGTTATAAAATTTTTATGGACTGTTCTTTATTCAAAAGCCTATATCGTTGTGTTGCTCCAGTGCGACGTTAAGTAAAATACCTACCTATCGAAAGCCTATATATAAAATTTTTGGTTCAAAAATATTAAGTTGGGTGGAAGCACTTACATAAAACGTGGTCAAAGTTTTAATAAAATAGCAAACATTGATAGGTCCTGTGTTCATTAACTTTCATGTATTGTCAAAATTTTAATTTTAAAAAATTTGAACACATAAATCAAATTAACTCTATTTGGTAAATGTATCGCTCAATTGTAAAGAAAAAACAATTTTCGTACTCCTAAACATTTGCAAAAAAATTAATTTCGCAAGAAACACTTCAAAAACCTAATTGCACAATTTGAAAGACTGGTGATATCCTCATTTGCACTTAAACACACATACAAGAGATTTCAAGGATATCCAAAAAAATGTCAAGTATATCCATTAAAACCAGATACCCTTGGAACATTTTGAAATGAGAAGAATGTCAAAAAATCTCAATAGGAATAAAACGCGTTTAGTTGGTATTTAATGAACGTAGCACTGGAGCAACACAATGAGCTATTGATGACAGTCCGGGATCAATCTCTAAGGGAAAGATCCAAGAACAACGCCTCGTAATTTTGAACCACGATCAGATGACGATGTCAATGCCTGAGCTGGCAACCCACTCTCCAAACTTTCACATCACGCCAACGTAAAGACATTTGGGGCCACAACAAATTCAACGTGCACCAGCCGCTGTGAACACGACGGTCTTTGGTTGGACGAGTTTCGAATTCTCAACCCTCCGGTTTCTAATCCGTTGCTCTTCCGATTGGGCTATTGCTGCCACAAAACACGTTTGTATAGTAAACTTTCTGTACTTATCTACTATATGTTTTATGTTGTTGTATATGTAACTCCGACAAAAATTATAGTAATTGAAAAATTAATGCTATCCCAGAGTTTGATAACAACTAGTAAATTTGAATTTTAAAATTAAAAATTCGATTTTTTTTTTGTATCGATTTTGGTGAGATTTTGAAAGTTCACTGTTCCCTAAAATGCTTTATGCATTTTGAACTCAAATTTGTAATAAAATTATGTTAAAGTCTACAGTTTAATTTAAATTGCACTAAATAAAATAAATAGATAGATAAAATAAGTAAGATAGTAATTCGTTGATATGATTTGATTTAAGTAATTCAATGAGTGACTAATTCAAGAAACAGAAGTGTCCTTTGATTGCATTCAGGATTTTGCAATGGTTTTGTAATCGTGCAGCCCTTTACTTGAAAAAGGTTAAATGAATTTCTTTCCTACAAATTTAATGAGCACATAATATTTTTATGAATAAATACTTTTACCATTTTATGTCTCTGTATCTTGGATATTAAGGCTCATATCAGACATTTCTAAACGAATTTCGCAATCTATCAGAGCTACACTACTCTTTTTTAACCCTACACCTGTCTTAAAATCTATGTCTCAATGCCCTACACCTACCCAAATGAAATAAAAATGCCTTATATGCAATTTAGGTGATAAGTAGATCTAACATGATATTATCAATCGTCATTCATCGTCATCGAGCTCAAGTCCTAGAGTATACCTTTAGCAAAAAATCTATCTTGCATGCAGTGTCCAGTTCAATCTCCCGACCTACATCCAATAGGGCACGTAAAGATCCAATAGGGCACGTAAGGATCCAATAGGGCACGTAAGGATCCAATAGGGCACGTAAGGATCCAATAGGGTATTTAAGGATTCCTCACCTTGATCATGTTAGATGCATTAGTCTATTGTCTACATTGGGAAAATGCCTTGAAGCACTGTTTATTAACAGAATTAACTGGTTTTTGAGGAAGAAAGATAATTTCTTTAGTGATGCCCAATTTGGTTTTACTCCTCAAAAATTTACTGAAGACGCTCTGCTTCGATTGTGTGACATCCTGCAGCATGGGAAGAAGAAGGGGCTGACAAGTGTGCTAATATTTCTTGATATAAAGGGTGTATTTGATAATGCGTGGTGGCCTTCTATCTTAAATATCTTAAAAGATGCTGATATTCCGAAAAATTTATATAACCTTAGAAGTTTTCTGAATGAAAGAACTGCAGAACTTTTTATCGGATCGGAAGGTAAAATTTGTTCTTTAGAGAGAGGTTGTCCTCAGGGCTCTGTTTCTGGACCGAGTCTGTGGAATATTATTATAAACGATCTTTTAATTCGTCTTTCTGACTGTTTCAAAATTGCATTTGCTGATGATATTCTGCTGATTTTTCAAGGAAGGCTTCTTCAAAACATCATCTTGAGAGCACAATCTGCGCTAACCTATTTCCCAGTGGTCAAACCTTCATAAACTTGAATTCAACCCTTTCAAGAGTAAAGCTACGATTATCGGTGGAAAATTGGATGAAGATGTTATTTCGCCTTTGATCTTTGAGGGATCGACTCTCGAATTTGTTGACCAATTTAAGTACCTTGGTGTTTTCCTGGATAGTAAACTCAAATGGAAAAAGCATATTGAATATGTTTCCAATAAATGCGAAAAACTCCTTACTGGCCTGTATCGTATTGCCAAAAATACATTTGGAGTAGGCTATGGGGTTTTAAAAGTTATGTATAAACAAGGTATTGTGCCTTTCATATCTTATGGATCCCGGATCTGGGGACAGGCTTTGGAGACTAAGACCAACAGACGCAGGTTGAGGAAGATTCAACGGAGAATTCTTCTGCGTCTTATCAGAGGTTATAAAACTTTAATTTATGAAGCAACCTTTGCTATAGCTGGAGTTCCACCTTTAGACTTGGAAATTAAGTGCAAAAATGAATTGTATGCTTCGATTCTAAATTATTTTTCGACGGACTGTGTTGATGGAAAATTGCCTCTCTGCGACATTCCTCATCCGGCTGCTTTTGAACCAATTCATCTAATTAAGTACGAGAAAAATGTGGAGAAGCGTTTTCAGAAAGTCTGTTTTACGGACGGTAGTAAGATGAACAACAAGGTCGGCCTTGCTTTTGTTCTATTTGAAGACAACTTCGAATGCGGCTTTTATAAACATCGTATCCGGAATGAATGCACTATCTTTCAAGCAGAATTGCTTTGTATTAATCTCGCAGTTAAGTGGTTTAAAGAAAATGGAAATTTCTGTTCAAAGCACCTTATTTGTAGCGATTCTCTTTCCTCTTTACATTTACTGAAGAATGTTGCAAGCACAGAAGAATTGGTTGTTGAAATGCTTTTAACAATGTGCGTGGACAATGTGGAATTTATGGGAATGAAAGAGCTGATTTTTTAGCCAAAGACGCTTTGAATTTAGCAATTGATGTAAATTGTAACATTCCTATGTGTTACTTGAAAGGGTCATATTATGAAAAGCTTGTTGCTAAGTGGAACGAAGAGTATGTCTCGTCTGAGAAAGCTGGCCACACCAAAAAATTTTTTCCTACTATTAAGCATAGATTGAACTCAGAATTATTTTTCTTCACAAACTTCCAAATTACACAATTTTTATCTGGCCATGGAAATTTTGCTAAATATCTATATAGGTTTCATCTTCGGACTAATGATTTGTGCGAGTGTTTTAAAAAGCAGCCACAAGATGTAGAGCATTTGATTTTTAGTTGTCCTGCATTTAAAACTTCAAGAATGTGCCTGAAAAATGATTTGAGAAAATTAGGTGAAACATGGCCAGTGAAACTCAATGTTTTTGTAAAATCTAATCTGCTTTTCTACTCATTTGTCAAGTTCATAAAATCTTGTAATTTCAGTTAAATTGTTTTCCACTGTTTCTTTGTTAAATCAACTTACTTCTGTAAGCCCCGTGTTGTACTTCTGTGGTGCTCGGGGAGTTTGCTTTTGTTCAATAAAAAAAATAGGGCACGTATCCGGGAAAAAGTATTGTTAAACGCCATCAAAAATGAGAATGAGCTTATAATCTGCCGAAAACTGCTTTAAAAAGAATTATCGTTACTCCCGATTACATCAATAGACGGTTGAGGTAGTTGAATTTCGTGGCACTGGAGCAACACAACGGGCTAGTAGCGATGATCCGGGATCAGTCCCGATGGGAAAGATGAGGGGACAATACTTCGTAATTCTGAACCACTGGCAGATGATGTATCAATAGACGATATCATAAAGAACATGAAAAATAGTTGTCGAGCTTGTATTCTCGTTGAAACATTGACACATGTTGTGCCATTTTGTGACAAGCACGTATATTTTATGAAAACTTTTATTTTCTTCAAAACTCCCATATGGAAGTCCCCTTCAAAACTCCCGGGGGAAGTTGGTCCACATTTCCTTGTCGTCTTGTCTAAACCAGGAAACTTCAAGCAGTCAACCTGACTTCAGCCAATACGAAATTCGAATTCGTATCCAAGCGCTTCAGTCTACCAGTTGCTTATGAGCAACGACTTTAGCCACTCGGTTAAAAATTAATTCGACCGGAAACTAAGCATTAAGTGAATTAGGAATTTCTGCTAATATTCATATCCAGATCGGAAATTGAAACCAGCCTGGTAAACCGAGGGCCACGTGTCTCGAATTTGATAATTGTTGGAAGATATAAAGCGAATCAACATGAGTAAAGAGAAAAACACGTACACCCCAAATGCTCTCTCTACTTAGTCATTACGAGGTGTTATCCACGGACTTTCCCTTGGGGATTGATCCCGGACCGTCGTCAATAGCCCGTTGTGTAGTTCCAATGCGACGTTAATTAAAATACGTACGTACATTTGCTACTTTTTAAAATATTAATTTTTATGAATGAGTTTCCTTTTTTTGTTATCAGTATATGGTCTGCCCGCTTGGTAAATCTATTCGGAGGGGAGTATCTACTCTGCAGGTCGGGTAAATCGGTTCAACCTATCCGGAGGGCTGAATCTGGTGGTCTAAAGGCCTGATAAAAATATTTGGCAGGCCGTATCTGGATGGAGAGCAGGGAAACCTTTCGGAAGGTCTTATCTGAACTGCAGGTCCATTAAACTTATCCGGAGGACCGTATGTGATCTATGGAGCTGGCAAACATTTGGTAGGTAGGTATTTAATTAACTTCGTATTGGAGCAACACAACCGGCTATTGGCGACGGTCAAGGATCAAACCCGAAGGGAAAGATCCGAGAACTGCACCACGTAATTTTGAACCACGGTCAGATCAGATGACGAGGTAAAATATTTGGAGGAACATATTTGGTCTGTGGGTCTGATAGAAATATTTGGACTACCGTATATGATCGCGAGTCCTGACATCAAACTTTTCGCAACAACTGATATATCCTACTCGTTCAGTCCTTTACTGTTTTTATGAACAGTCTGAATAAACCTCATCCCAAAGAGAATAACATTTATTTCTCAAATAGCTAATAAAGCAATTCCTAAAATATTGCAAAATTATTTACCCTAAAAATATGGCTGTAAATAAATTCAAGCAAGCGAGAACGAAAAAATGAACAGCCCATTTATTTTCACCGAGAAGAAAAATACTCCTCTAACTTTTGGGAGTAACGAGTTTTATAATCTTGACTTAACTCAGTTTCTATCTGCCGGTGTCGTTTTATGACCATCTTTACTGTCAAGTAGCAAAACATTCATGGGAATAGAAGTCATACACACGCATAAAAAAATTCCATGCATAAAAAAATACAAAGATCGCTTAAAAGTCAAATATTCGTGTAAAAAATGAGTATCTGCTTGGATCAAAGAAGCAAAACACTGGGGTAAAAAAATATAATCCATTCACCGAAAAAGCTGAAGTAAAAATAAGTTTAATTTCCTTTAGTAATTGGCGCATTAATAAAACAGGTAGCGATGAAGTGGCGAAATTAACTGACTTCGTGATGAGAGGTATAAAATAAAAGTAACGTAATTCCCCTCTTTTTCCATTTACGATTGGAGAGGAATTATAGGAATTGGAAACCGAGAGACATCAGTCGTCATCACTGGTGGATAAAAAAATCTCATTTGCATTTGTAGAAAAGATTGCAGGTCAGCTTCAAAAAATTGACAATTTCTCAATGAGAAGCGCCGATCCAATTAAAAACTGATTTACAGCTTCGTTTTCTCATTAACGATGCCTTTCGGTTTAAGAGTGTGCTGTTTGATGAAAAACGAAGCAACACATTTGCGAAAAGAGTCCTTAAATATTTATGACTATGTTATCACACAGTGTTAACTAAATTTCAGGGAGTGGGAAAAAATTGCGCTTGGTTTCAGGTTAGTTTTTAGTCTGCCCTGACATCATAAGAATTCGATGAAAAGCGATGCACGCATCTGCCAAGACAGTCCTTAAACACTTATGACTATGTTATGGCACAGCTCTCTAAATGTGAGGAAAGGGGAAAATTAGACCTCTAATTTTAGACCACTTTTTAATCTGTTCTGACAGCATAAGAATTTGGAATAACATTTTTGTTTCGGAATGAGTTTGATAAAAAACTAAAGCTTGTGCCAAAGTAGTCCTTAAATATTTATGACTATCTTATCACAGTGTCAACTAAATTTGAGGGGGTGGGAAAAATTACGATGTTCTATGCGATGTTTCTTTCTATTTTGCACTGGGTTTCAGGTTACTTTTTAGTCCTGACAGCATAAGAATTTGATGAAAACCGAAGCACATATCTGCCAAAAAGTCCTTAAACACTTATACCTGTTATGCATAACTCGTTATATCTGAGGAAGTGAAAAAATTTTCTTTGTAGAACACTTTTCAAGACGTCCTAACAGTATAAGAATTTAGAATAGAAACATTTCTATTCCAGAATGTGTTTGATGAAAAATAAAGAGTTAGCCAAAGTTGTCCTTAAATATTTATGACTATGTTATCACAGTGTTAAATAAATGTGAGAGGGTGGGAAACACATTGCACTTGTTTTCCTTCTAATTTTTAATGTGCCCTGATAGTACAAGAATTTGATGAAAAAAGAAACAAAACATATGCAAAAAGTACTTAAATATTTATGACTGTTATCACCTACTGGTAACTGAACGTGAGGGGATGGGTAAAAATTGCACTTTGGTTTCAGGCTACTTTTAGTATGCCATGACAGCATAAGAATTCGATGAAAACGGAAGCACACATCTGCCAAAAAAGTCCTTAAACACTTATAACTATGTTATGCACAACTCGCTATATGTAAGGAAGTGGGAAAATTGCTTTGTTTTTAGACCACTTTTCAAGATGTCCTGACAGTATAAGAATTTGGAATAGTAACATTTCTGTTTTAGAATAGCTGTTTGATGAGAAACTAAAGCATAAGCAATCTGAGTCATCTATTCAATTAAAACATGATTCAACTGAACCTGTTTATTCATCAACGAGACCTTTCTATTTTGGAGATTGATGAATAGCTTAGCAGACATGCACCGAAACAGATCTAAAATATTCGTGACTACATTATACCCACTCACTGTTCGCTAAATGTGAGAGGTGAAACACAATTGTGCTGTGTTTCAGGGTACATCTTTAAGATGAGGTGTCATCATTTGAATTTGGCATAGTAACTCTGAATTTGCTGTTTGCTGAAAAAAATGTACATATCTGCCGAAACATGTTTATGAAATAGTCTTTAAATATCGTGGAAAGCACCTCTTAAATCAAGGACAACGCCTCGTAAATCAAGGACAATACCTCGTAAATCGAAGACACCTCATAATAGCCTCACATACACCTCATAATCTTGAATTGGATGGCACTCTCCAGTTGTCTAAGCAAGTTGAATTGCAAACTTTTGATCCCGTACAGTGAGACACTTGATATTTATCGATACTTTATCCACAAAATACGAATTCTTAAGTTAATTTCAGTTCTAAGTTAATAATCAGTGATACCCATTGCGCTAGCAACTTGTGAGTTGTAGGTGATGCAGGTTCGACTGAGTGTGTTTCTCTTTCTGAGAAGTAAAACTTTCTTTTGTGTATGCCCATTTACTTGACTTTGTTTGGAGCAGCTTGGCCTAATATGACCCTTGTGCAATAAATTCCAACCAGTTCAATCAATTGAAGGAAACATATCGTCTTCTGAAACAACACGTTTAAAATAACTTGCACTTAGCAATTTTATACAAAAAAGAAGCTTTGAAATCAGGGCTATAAAACCTAATTAACCAACCTGAAACTGATGGCTCTATAATTGATTGGTAAAGAATGCTTAATTATCAAAGGATCCATTCTACTCACGTAATATTTCGATTTTAATTTGTTATAGATGCCTTCCTATTTAGAATCATAACATGTTCGAAACCATTGTTCTCATTAATTGCAATTAAACTTGTGTTTTAATTGGTTGTTTAGAGACACTGCATGAGTAAAGCTGTTTCTTTAACACAGTTTCATTCACAAAGCACTTCGTTCCTTATTTCTTAAACATTTCTTCAAAATGCATCCCAGAACCAGGGTTCTCATTGATTTCTCTAGAATCTCTCATTTTAGGAGTTCCAAAAGTACAGCGTTATTATAGCATACTCGACTGGATTTTCTGCTTCATATAGAAATTAAAGATTAAATTGAATAAAAAATGCAAAGGAAAGGGAAATGATTTAGAAAATATAATTCTTAGCAGTCTAATAAATACATTTTACTAAAAAAATTCTTAGAAATGAAAAACTTCCCGGGTTTGAAACGAAACTTTGTACTCTATGTTTGGATTGTATAATCGAATCAAATGCTTCACATCCATAAACTTGAAGAACACAAAACATTTTTTATGCTTCCACGAATTTATAGAAAACAAAACAAAGCTTCTATGAGTATCAATTCCTTCTTACTTTCGATGACCTATTTGAAAAGTAGCAACTTAAATCATTTAAAACCTGTCATTCGAAAACAAATGTTACATAAAACTAGATTATTTCATTTTTGCTGTTGATAACAATGCATTTTCGAACTATATAGCCAAAACTGCATTTTCATAAACTTCATACATTATTCCATTGTATCATTTTGAAAATGAGCAGTATACTTGTATCAGAGTAATGCCTCATTTATTATACAAAACCTGTATAGGACGTGCTTTGTATCTAATTAACCGTGCTTTTCCATCATTTGGTCCCTTCTCCTCTTCATTAGCCAGGGTAATTGAGTGTTGACTGTTACATCAGTATTATGTCGACACAACTTCATGAGCTTTAAACTAACATCATTAACTAAGAAGAGAGCAAACATGTCTTGATGTTATGGTTTTGGTTGCATTAAAATACGATTTGTCTAAACTACATGCTGCATAGAAATGTATGAAGATTTATTTAATAAGCAATGTGCCATTTGCGCTTTTAACCCTCTGAGGGATTCGCACGCATAATTCCACCCTGCAACCTGCAGTCTACCCATATGATTTCATTGACCTTCTGACCAAAAGAATCTTTCAAAAGTAATTCACTCCCAAAGAAAGGAGCAGTATTATATTTCCAAAGGATTATTTCCTAAGAATCCGCTGTAGCCCGATTGGAAGAGTAACGGATTAGCAATCGGAGGGTTGCAAGCTCGAATCCAACCAAAGACCGTCGTGTAGAAAGGGGCTGGTGCACGTTAAATCTTTCGCGGCTTCAAATCACCACCTCACGTTGGGGTGGTGCGGAAGTTTGGAGAGTGGGGTGCCCAGCTCAGGTGTGACCTCGTCATCTGACCGTGGTTCAAAATTACGTTTTGTCCTCGGATCTTCCCCTTGGGGAATGGATCCCGGATCGTCGCCAATAACCCGTTGTGTTGCTCCAGTGCGACATTAATTAAAAATACCTATATACCATACCTAAGAAAATGAACAGTAGAATCTTTCAAAAGGATTCCATTCCAAAGAAAGGATCAATAGAATCTTTCGAAATGATTTTGTTCCAAGGAAAGGAATAATATAATCTTTATAAACGTTGAAAACATTCATCGATTCTTTTAACCAATGGATGTAGTAATTTTGTTATTCAGAGTATTGTAGGATAAAAGATACTAGGCTACTACTACACTACTAGGAAATCTCTACTACTACACTACAAGAAAGCTACTACACTACTAGGAAATTACTACTACACTGGAAGAAAGTTACTACACTACTAGGAAATCTCTACTACTACACTACAAGAAAGCTACTACACTGATAGGAAATCTACTACTACACTACAAGGAAGTTACTACACTACTAGGAAATCTCTATTACTACACTACTAGGAAATTGGCGACTCTCAGAGGTATAATACACGAGAACAAAATGTATGCTCTAAAATCTTGCTTGTTTGTATTGATGCATTGTATGTTCGTAAACTTTTGCACATTATGTCATTATGTCCCGAGAAAATGCTTTTAGCAGTTCAATTGTAGTAAAATAGTGAATTTTACATATTATAGTATATTTATGAATAAATTTATGATTAGACTTAGAGACTGATGGATAGGATTTTGAAATGGTTAGATGGGATTTTGAATGCATCCAAATAATGGGAGATAATAAATTTTCTATCCTGCACAATTTTCGATAATAAAACTGGTAAACATCGTAAAGCAATTACTATAAAGTTATTGCTCTGAACACATCTTTCTTTATCGCTAAAGAGAGAAAAATAATAAATATTTTTAACACAATTTCTTCTTCATTATCGGTGTGTTCGTTTTTATCAGATTGATGTATTGCTAAATATTATTCACTGGGATGTTGTTATTACATATTCTTAAGACATATGTTTTATTTTTGCACATCAATACAATAGAATTTTAAAATATTGCATTAATTGATAGCACTCGGCAGTCCTCCATATTCCAAGTTTGTATTCATCAAACTTCCCTTTCGTCACAATTCTCGTACCACATATTAGATTTACCAAACGAATAAATATAAATATTTTCCTACATCTAAAATGCATATTTCCAAGTCCGTCATGAAGGTATTTTACTCATTTGAAAATCTGCTTTTATTTTAATTACTAAACAAATTTAATTGTTTTTAAAAGTTAGGGGGTTTTATTTTAAGTTGAGCTTGTTTGTATTCTCAATAATCTATACATATAACTTATTCAAACAACTCATTTAATAGCAAATGTTTCGATCAAAACCTATTAGATGTGAATTTTCTCACTTTCTTCTGAAATGTTTGATTTCATAGCATCTGTACACAGATAAAAGAAAATAGTATTCAACCCCCAAATTACAGAGATGAATTCACCAATAGAATCTGAACAGTGACCTTTTAGAGTACTTCGTAACATTAACCCTAGAATTAACACAGAACATTTAACCGTTTAAATAGCACTATGCTAAAAACAAATTAGGAAAATCTTTATGGGAACTATCACCTTATATGAATGTATTTTGAACATAACAAAGATTTGGTACTTTCAGGTTTCTTTTTAAGGGGTGATGGGAAACTTCGTACTAAACTGCCCACTTAAATCACTCCTTGACATCGAACAGCGACCTTACCAGCAGAAACATCATCAGTAAAATGCGACGTTTGTGTGAGAGGAACACGATACCTCTACTATGGATACTTTCACATGTCAGAGGGGAAGTCTAGATGCTTTATCATCTTACGGCAGACTTACCTATGAAGAAATTTCTCCCAAAATTAAAGTGAATATGAGCAGAATTTGGGGAGGCCTCCTCTGGCTCGTGACTGGTATGTCTGTGGTCAACCCGGTGCCTCCCTGGGTAAAATAGACAGCAGAAAAGACCAGACTGCTCAGACATCGCAGTAGGTAGCCAATGAATATTGAATTGGGTTACAAGCACTTTCCTATCTGCTCTAAAATGCAATTCAGCTCATGCTTCACTCGAGCATATCATCTCGTCTCGGATGTCCTCCAGACCATCTTATTCACTATACTGAGCTGCTTGTTGAGGGCCTCAAGTTTCACGGGCTATTAAATATAGTTTAATTTATTTATGACAAGTGAGATAAGTAGCAATAGAATATCAAATGAAAGAATAGTTATGAACCTCAGTCATAAAATTCTTTCCAAGGATATTTATATGTACTGTAGTGAACCCTTTTACCACCCCTGTAAGGATTAATCCTCCTGGTGGTTGTCTCTACAAGGTTTCTCATCATTAGCAAATCTGACCAGATACTTGATGAACGAGATATTTCGTCCATCAAAATTTCGTCGTCTCGTCATTAGAAAAAAATGACCAGATCTTAATCTCGTCCTCATCAAAAAATCTTCAACATCTTGATGACGAGATATCTCGTCGTTAGCAGGTCAGATCTTGATGACGATCTCCTTGAAACCACTTGGAGGTTAAAACACAGTAATTAATATTGAAAATGTGAAATTTCGAATGCATACCAAAAAACGTTAGTTGAAGAATAATTAAAATCATTCCAGTTTATTGTGTGAAAACACATTTAAAAAATTGAACAGTTGGATAATAAATTGCATTTTTCATTAAATGTGGAAAACATGAAATAGGATACTTTAGACATAAATCTTCCAATCTACAAAAAGAACAAGCCAAGTCACTGCATCACATTTCTATTGAAACATTGCTTTGTCGATCTCATATGTGAAACATTATATCTTTCTCTGAACATCTTTCCTTCATTTTATGTGTCCATTAGTATCATTGAAACTCGACAAAGTTAAAATAAAATATGAAGCAGTACTTTTAATTCAGTATGACCGAGTAACATATGTTCTAAAAATTACTCTCTCAGTTCGCCATTTGTTAAAACCCTTGACTTTAACAAATGCTGGGAACTGCATCATCGGTTTCCGCTCGGCTATGAAGAGAATTATACGATCTCCAAATTTAATAAAAACTTCTTACTCGCATTGCAGAAAGAATGAAACCATCATATAATCTGGAGCAATAATCTTGACGACTTTCTCTGGAAAATACCAGAATTTTAATGGTCATAAAATTATTTTCTTTTAATGGTAGCCTTTTCACAAGTAACATTACGTTTCATTCTTTTTAGCCTCGAACTATTAAAAGCCTAACAATGGCGTACAATAAGTATCAAGTATTAAAACATATTCGTGCTGTGACTTTCAAAAAAGGCTTCAAATGTTTCAATTTTAAAGTACTCTAAAACTCTTTCCCAAGAATAGTTTTTTAAATCCCACGTCAAATTTGTTCCATAAAGTAATAAAGTAATGTTAAATCACTTCTGAGTAAGTTTTCAAGTATTGAAATGTAACAAAATCATTTATTTCATATTTTTTATCTCTTAAATTCTTTATCAAAAATGCCGTATTTACATTTAGAAAACTCGATATTCAAGTAATTGTTATAGAGAGTAGGGAATATCAGAACACTAGAAACAAAAACCAAAATATAAATTATTTGCATTCAAATAAAAATGAAAATAGGGAACTTTTTAACAGTTCTATCGAGCAATCACAAGAATCTTAGTCTTTCATCAAAGTAAAACATGCACAATTATATCTCAAATGCTTTAAATACCTTATTCAAGAATGATTGAAAGAATTCCAAAATGTATTACATAGCTCAGGTTAAAATTATTACAAGTCATACAGGGGAAACAGTAGGTTGTGGAACGGATGTATGAGTGTGAACCCTCTTGAGGATTAGGGACGAAGAAATCTTATCCTGGTTTAATAAATTTTCTATCTACCATGAACTACTAAGTAATACTTTATAAAATCTCCTCGTTTGCGACTATATATAAATTTCCTTTATTTAAATCATCACATTTAAGGATCAACATTATATTATTCATGTATTATTTTGCTTTTCTTCGATTCAGTTCAATTAAAGCATTCTTACTGCGCAAAACGAAATCACAGACAGGTACATATCTTTACGTAGAACTACATGTGGGTGGTGTGAGGAATGAAAGAGGTTGTGCATGCAATCAGCATTCATTGGGTGATAAATCACTGCACTATAAAGATTGGATAGAATCATAAAAATCAATCACAGAGTGATGATATGAGAAGAATCAAGCACTTCTTCATGCTCCCATTGAAGACGTAATTGTCATCCAGCTAACGAAACAGCTGTCTCACTATGGTTTTGACATCGATGGTCACGTTAATTACTCACCCGATTATCATATGCCGGTTTCTTAGCCGCTCAGTAATGAGATTTAGCGGTGAGCCTAACGAAATGTGTCGCCGGAGCTTTTGTAGTAAGCCTTGTACTCGGCCCACTTGATATACTCGTCGCCATGCTGCCCGACCAACTCAGCCCAGACGTCAAAGCATGTATTTAATACTCAGTGTTTCTTAAATAGAAGCAAAAATATAAATGCAGTAAATTTCAAGTCCATGTTAAAATTAAGTCAAACTTTAAAATCTAAATACAGCTTATAAAACTGTCATTTATGAGTAAAAATAAATTTTGTAGTCGGATCCATCAATAGATCCTTTAGGATAGGATTAGAAACTCCAAATCTGTTTAATCCATGATTGTTGAATATTGAACATTCAGTTTAAATGTGTTTTACTCATAAAATGGTATTGAGAAATAAACATAATGAAACAGATCCTCCCCACAAATGTCTATGTGTAAAAACTGTGTGCACAATACGAAGCTTTGTCAATTTTGCATGATGATTCCTATTCAGATTTGTTTTAGGAAAAGACTTTATTGACTTCCCAAAATAAACTTCATGCCATACAGTCGTCAATAAAGTCATTTCCTAAAACAAATCTGAATAAGAATCATCATGTAAAATTTAAAGGTTTCGTATTTTTACGCAAATACATTTATTATGAGAAGAGCCTGCTCCATTAAGTTAATCTAGGAACACTATTTTATCAGTAATGATAATAGATTTGAAATTTGTGATTAAAAATGGTAGCATATTCATGATTTATACAAGGTTAAAAGACGTCATTATTACTTCAAAAGATTAAATTTCGATTTTGATTTGTGTCACTGAACGTGTGATATGTACATGTCTGCTAATCTTGAAAAGAGTCCTCACAAAACGTGAGGTAGCACTTTGCATGTTACAATTTTTTTCAAGTTGAAGGAGTAAGAAATGAAAAATAGCTAAGAGCAAAACCACAGTGCAATCTCCGAACATTTTCCACTGCCTATGTAGCATTCAAAAACTATTCCACGTTACCAAAACACGCATTTTCCCTTCACATGGGAATGATGGTGAGTACATGCCATCATTTTATGAAAAATATATCTTTCAGAGGAAGTTGAGAAGATAAATCATTGTTACTTCAAAGCATTAAATTTCCATTTAGAGTAGCTTCACTTTTTTTGAGAATTAGCAATGTGTACACCGAGTCTGCAAATCTAGAAATGAATCCTCACAAATCGTGAGTCGGCACTTTGGCAAGTTGAGATTTTCTCTCAAGTTGAAGGAATAAAGGGATGTAATTTAACCTGGAATAGCTAAGAGCCAAACCAAAGTGCAATCTCCGAACATTTTCCAATGTCAATGTAGTATTAAAAACCATTCCCCGCTGCGAAAACACGTATTTTTCCATCCCACCACGAGTGTACACCATCATTTCATGGAAAATATATCTTAAAGAGGGAGTTGAGTTAAAATAAATAATTGTTACTTCAAAGGATTAAATTTCCATTTAGAGTTGCGCCACTTTTCTTGAGAATGACCAATATGTACACTAGTCTGGAAACCCAGAAATGAATCTTTACAAATCGAGAGGCGGCACTTTGGCAAGTTGAGATTTTCTCTCAAGTTGAAGGAATAAAGGGATGGGATTTAACCAGGAATAGCTAAGAGCCAAACCAAAGTGCAATCTCCGAACATTTTCCAATGTCAATGTAGCATTAAAAACTATTCCCCGCTGCGAAAACGTACATTTTTCCATCCCACCAAGAGTGTATGCCATCATTTTATGGAAAATAGATCTTTAAGAGGGAGGACTTCCGAGAATGTCGGGCATTTCTTGTTACATCGAGAATCACCAGAAGCCGTCCATCTTTATGAAAAATTCTAAATTCCTGCGTTGGAGAGAAGATAAAAACTTCCTTATCTGCCATCATTCAGCCGCGAAAACGAGACTTGAGTTTTCTTATTTAAGAAGGGAAAAAACTCAGATGGGAGGATTGCGACTCTCAAAGTATCCCAAAACTCGAAAAAAATTTCTCTACTTTCTATTCCGTAGAAATGATTCTATGGAGAGGACATGCAGGGAAGGATTATTGAGGTGATTGGTTATCCTGGAAGAGATACTGCATGGTATGAAACGAAATGACGTCTGAAAGACTTTTTAAAGTGACCTAGGAGGTCCCGAAATATCATTGATACAGATGATAGCATCTCGAGGACATGAATTTAATGGCAAGCTGGAAACAGTAAAATAGTTGAAGTACAGTAAACTTTAAATATTCAGGTTAATAAGATGTATGGTGAGTCACAAAACAGAACATGGAAGCCGATTTCATGTCTTATTTATTATGTCTGGGGAATCATTTTTTTATTTTTGCTCGAGGCTCTAAGATAAGAACATGAATACTAAATCCATAAATTCAGCTGAATTTTCTGTCGTTGACAGGACGTCCAAAATGTTTAATTTGGAACATGGATATTTTATTTATGTGAACGTTCGTCCCGTAAAAAATATTTTAAGATTGCAGTGGTAAAATCTTTGTAATCCAACCCAACTCGTGAATTGTATTTTATAAAACATCCATGCCTTCTTTACATACAATAACATTTTATATCACATTCTTTAAATAGTTCTTTGAATTTTTGAGAAATTTTTATTGGTTTTTAATTCATGTAGACTGGAAAATGGGACTTGCATACTTTGGAAGTACTACAACAAATTACACAAGATGTCGATTGTAAAAACGAAAATTCACTCCTAGAAAAATCCAATATTAACATTTCAACCAATTTTCAATTACCTGCCGGTTTTAAGATTTTTCTCATATCTTAAGTTGGTTTCTGTTGCAAAATATCTTTCAAAATTCAGCAACTTTATTTAATTTAATTCAGCTTTATAAACACTTTTCATGAAATTTTAATAAATATTTTTTGTGGATTTTTTCGGCTAGAGTTGCAACGAATAAAGTCTAGATGTATTAACTTAAAAACAGTCTGAAAATACTTCAATTTTTTATTCGTGAGTTTCGTCTATTTTTATTAGTTTTTTCCACCTTTCCCTCTTTTAATGTTTTTCTGACTTTTTGTATGCATGTCTTAACAGAATGTTCTTTCATGTATTGAAAACTTAGTGAAAAACGGACTGCATTCCATTATTAAAAATGCACCAGATGGAATAATATAAAAAATATAATTGCGTTTAGAAAAAATATGTAACCAAAAAACGAAAGCTTTCATCGTATCTAATTTAATCTAATATACTTTATTTTTCACCTAAATGTAACGCTCTTGAAATATTTAAATTCTGGACTAAGTTATGTATATTCCCATAGTCATACTTCTTTCGTGGGACATTTTTTTAATACCCAACGTTGAGGCATGGTGAAACAAACTCCTAGCCAATTCCTAAATATGCAAACTGAAGGATATGCGATTGCTAATAGTCAACTGATTCCAGAGGATAGTTATAGGAAGACGAAACTCTTCACTATGAGACCAATTTAGGTCACACAGATTGCTACACAGAGTTCCTGATATTCAATGGAAAAAATGTCCGTGATTTCTATGTAAAATATATTGTATTATTTATTAATAATTTGTTTTGACTATAGCATTGAATTCGATACAACCATTTAGAGCATCGTATACTTACCTTAACTATGCTATTAGTGAGTGTCCAGTATGATTACAAATGCCAGTCTTTTAGCTTTTAAGTATGCAGCACACATTCAAATGTTGAGAGTTCATTAACCCTCCTAGTGGTTTGTCTTCGCGTAGAAAACTGCCCTGTAGTGGCCAGCCTCTAATACAAAAACCTATTCCAAACTGCCACCAGTTCAAGATAAGGAACAATTTTTTTTCCATCTTCGATTAATAGAACAATTTTATCTCGACGTGGTATCTCTTCATTAACAAAACTTATGAGATCTTGGTGGACTATATATCTCGTCATTAGCAAAATTGGTCAGATCTTGATGGGCGAGATATCTCGTCGAAACCACTTGAAGGATTAAGGACATGATCACAGAGAATACAATGAGGAAAGTCGCCAATTCTACGTATTGACTGTCCGTCTAAGAAGTCGTGACCAGTGAGGGTACACAATATTTATCAATGCATTTAACAAGATATTTTCCGATTGTTAAATTGACACAAGCCTTCCAATTTCTGGCTAGCAAAAAGTCCCTGAATCTTTCCTTTCTGTCGACTGTAGTTCGTTTTTTTCTTTGTGCTCGACAGTGGGCTTTATTGAACAATAAAGAATTTCGTACGGTAGCTAAGATAATTAACAAAAGCCTCTTCAGGGAGGACTGTTGCTGGTGCAAAATCTGAAGAAAAGATCGCAGCAACTTGACAAAAGTTAAATATGTGGCAAGAGTTGACAGAACTCAAGCCACATATTTAACTTCCTATGACAAGGGGCGCCACAAATTCTAATGTTCCGTTGAAAATATGGAAATAATAGAAAAAATACCTAAAAGGCATCTCAAAATTAAATGCGAAATCGTTTGTAAATGCTAATCATATGATCAAGATCAGAAAATCTTCTTAAAGAACCAGGTCATCAGTTGCCATTTATTTCTGAACAGGAATATTTTCTGCAATTCGAGTTTCGACTCTTTCGTAGGTCTATACAAGGCCAATTAGAGAGAAGGTCGTCATTCTTCTTCCCTGAAGTCAAAGTAAGTGGCTGAATTAGCCAATAAACGGATATTCAAATTCAGATCTTAGTTGTCCACTTATAACAAATGGACGTCAATATATTATATCTTTCTTGGGGTTCTGAATTTTTTGTTTCTTTTGAACTTATCTTCATACGCTTTTGATGAAAATAAGGCATTTTCTCCAATTTATTAACAAAAGGTTAAATTCGTCCATCAATAACAGTGACGTTATTTATCTCTATCTCTCTCTCATTGCACTAACAAACAAAAATTACCGAATGATATACGTTAAAAGTGAACTGCAGTTATGTTTGTTCCTGTATTTAGGTTTGTCAAAATACTCCAGCTTCATTGCAAAATTTATACAAAAAATAATTTCCTTGAATTTTACAGAATCTTTCAAGGGCATTGGTTCTGTATAAATAATTAATTTTAAGCTCATAGTAATTACATCAAGAGTTTTTAGCATATATTACTTAAGATAATGAAATACAAATACCTACCTAAATCGCCTTGAAAAAATAAAATACTAGAATTGTTAGTAGTACTAGTCTTAGTCAGAATTATAGTCAATATAACAGCTTTCTATGCTTCGTGTAATTTATCATTTCAATTCAAGAAGTAAAATAAATCGAGTAAATGTAGTTCAGCATGTTCTAAGCGAGAAAACCAGGCAAGACATTTTGCATATAACAACGTGTTGATTTGAGTGAACCGCTCAGATAGACATAAAATATTTTCGAATTGAAATTTATAGTAGGGGGAAGTTGCCTCTTACCTTTAAATAAATCCCTAGGTTTCACTTTAGTATTTTCAGCCTAAAAATGGTAGTTCCAAATAAAAGCTACATGTTGAAAAATTCACTTTTTCAATAACAATAAAAATTGAGTTTATTTAAATAACTTGGTATATGTGTGTAATGAAAAAGGTTTTTAGACTATGCAACAGGATTTATTTTTACAGGATAGAAGAGAAATAGCCTAAAATTTTGCAAGTTTCTTGCAAACATTGAATATACACTGACGTTCCAAAAGTTATGGGATAGCAGTATGCAAATTTACAAGTGACTCTCGAATTGAATTTGGCATTGAAGACTAGTATCTCAATACCAGTAATGTTTAAAAGTCAGAACAAAACTGCGGAAAATATTAATTTAATTTAATATAATATTAGTAAATGTTAGTTATATATATTTCAAAAAATATTACGAAATAATTAGTAAATACTAGTTAATAAAGATACCTATCGTCGGCTTCAAGCAGAAACTCATTAACTGACAAAAAATACATTTTACAGTATAGCTGTTTAAAGATTTACATTTTCGGTAAAAAATGAAAAGATGAGTATTTTGACAGTTATTTTTTCTCAGATTACAATATGAAAATATCATCATGAAAATAAGCATCTAGTGTTTCCGAAAAAATGTCAGTAAATGCGTTTCGGATTTAAGCCAATGATATACTTATATTTTAAATTCCATTTTTATACAAATATACTATATATTATTATATAATGAATATTTTTAAATTGATATCAAATAAAATATACAATTTTCAATAATATTCTAGTATTATATATCTATATTAAACTTTAATAATATATATTAAATAAATCTTATACATTAAAATTTGATAATATCAAAACAAAGAAACGGGCATGAATAGAAAGAATGGTAAAACTTTTTATTCTTATAGTAAATTGGAAAATAGGTTGCTTAGTAAATACAGAATAACTAAAATCTAAATTGCAAAGAATTATAATGTTCTAAGAAGAACTAACACTTAAAAACTTTTTCTGCAAATGGTACAAAAAATAACAAAATCCCATTACAGCGATCAAATGAATGCAAAATGGGGGATTTAATACTATTTGTCCCCTATTCTTTTTAACAACGATTCAAATAGATCAATACGCATTAAATTGAACATTTCCATAGAAGATTAATCTTAATGTTAATGTACGTATCCTCTTACTGTAATAGCATAAATTTTAAAACAATCAGAAGCATTTCTAGACTATAAAATAAAAAAATTAAGAAACTTTTTCTCGATATGTATCGTTTTTATTCTATTTGAAAGAAATGAAATAATATTACGATTCTTGTCTTGAAGTATTCATTCATATTAAATTAAATATATCAAGCTGCTTTTTAAAAATACTGATATTTTTCTGCGGGAAAAAGGAAAAACATTTGCTCAATATTATGTAAGATTAGTAGTATTTTATTAATTAACATATTATGTTAGCATTTTTCTACATATTAGTAAAGGAATGGTTTTAAAGCTTTATTATACACAAGCTGAACTTTATTGCCTTGTGTTATTGTAACACTAAACCTCTGTATCTTCATTTTGCCATACATTTCTGTGAAAGTAAATCAATTTCAAATGCATCATTTGGGTTGAAAATTTCAAATTTCCTATTTGTAGATATGGGCATGAAGAGTAAATATCTCTTTCTTATAACACATCTGTCATAAAATTATTATAAATTCTGAATATTTCATCGTCACAGAACAAACATCATTGCTCAACAATAAATAATATTCATAATCTTACCCTCTTAAAAGGAACATTTGGCAATATTACACTGCAGTATTTATTGATGAAGAAACGGCTGCAGAACTTTATCCTACAAAAATCCTAACTTTAGTTGTAGTTACAGGCATGTATAGTAAACATCTCTTTATTCATCAACACATCTGTCATGTAATTATCATAAATTCTGAATATTGCATCTTCATAGAACAAACGTAATTGTTAACCAATGACAAATAGCATTCATCATTTTACGTTTTTAAATAGAACATTTGACCATATTACACTGCAGTATGTATTGGTAAAGAAATATCTTCAAAGCTTGAATCTACAAAAACCTTAACTTTTTTGGACTTTTCTGCCTATGCATCACACTCAACTCACTCTTTTGACAGAATTTAAACTGCGAAGCAGAAAAATACTTTTCCTGTCTTCAATAGTGTTCCACGGAACAGCCGGAAGCTAATTAGATAAGAAGTTAGGTTCTCTAAAGAAGAGGAAGATTCCCCATCTATGGTACTTATGAAATGAAAACTTTTGAATAACTCAAGAAAGTACTTTTAAAGCAAAAATTACCTTGTACGCTAAACAGAATACAGGTGGTACTGTAATACATTCTTCTATATTTCATGAAATGTGTTTATTTTAGATGAAGATTGCACACAAGTTTTTATTGATGTTGAAAATGTACAGGGATGTTAAAGATGAATAAGTAAAATTATATTTCTCTGATACTTGATGAAACTTAGATACTAATATAGGATTAAGGTTCTCATTCATTTTATTACCTGTGCATTTTCAACACTACAATTACTTATTGCTGCTTCTTATTAAACGTTTTGCAATAAAGTTATAAAAATATGGCATAAAATTGCATAGACATTAGGTTGGCTGAAATTCTTTACGAAACAGCTTCTGTAATAGGGTAGAAAAGTTGTACCTTACCTTTATACAAATGCCTGTATTATTTAAATTTTTACCCAACATCTTGAGCCTTCTATAGAGCGTCAAATATTGACGAAATGTGCTAAAAATGTAAAAAAAACCCTCATTTTAATGTTATTTTATTATTATATTAATTTGTAATAAGTGATAAATATGTTTCGGAGTGGTAGAAAAGCTTTTAGCAACACTTTTGCTACTTTAATAATGCACTTCGTACCATACAAATCTCGAAATAGTTAGATAAGTAATAAGAAATAGTTCAAAATTGAGTGATTTTCACACATGCGTTTCATAGTATCGATGTTGCACTGGTAATCATTAGAGGGATAGATTTGAAGGAAAGTCATCAGAAGAAACTTTTATTCCGTGAAATTTTGAAAACTATTGAGCTTTTCAAAAACTAATGTATAGGAATCAAATATAATGTCTAAGTATTGGCGCTCCGCATAAATTTTTACCTTCAGTTTTGCCACTAATCCAAGATATTTAAAGTGTGTTAGTTGATCGAAAATATCAATATTCTGACAGAGAAACTAACTTTCATGACACTGATGTTGTAGTAGAAAATATAGAGAATCAATGAAAACTACTATGTAAATTGTCTGCCGGAAGAACAAACAATTGATATGGTAGCTTCCCTATATAGGAAGTTTTTTAAAACCTTTGTAAATATACTAGGTAGCAAACAGTCTTCAATGCCTTCAATTTACACGATTCATAAAAAAGGTTTCTTCTATTTAATATAAGCAAAAACATGAGAAAATACATCACTACTATACGAAGAAATTATGCACATCTAGTAGGTAGGTATTTTAATTAACGTCGCACTGGAGCAACACAACGGGTTATTGGCAACGGTCCGGGATCAGACCCGGAGGGAAAGATCCGAGGACACCACCACGTAATTTTAATCCACGGTCAGTTGACGAGGTTACACCTGAACTGGCACTCCACTCTCCAAACTTCCACACCACGCCAACGTGAAGACATTTAAGGCCACGACAGATTTAACGTGCACCAGCCCCCTTTGTACACGACGGTCTTTGGTTGGATTCGAACTCGCAACCCTCTTGTTGCTAATCCGTCACTCTTCCAACCGGGCTACCACGGCCCATGCACATCTAGTAAGTTCAAAAGTTAGAACTACTTATTACTAAATCATTATCAAGACTTCCTAGAAATTACACAATAAATTGGCTCTTTTGTAATTTCTCTCTCAACTACTCATTTAGATACGAATAAAAAATCATTTTCTGAGAAAATAAACTTATATAATCAAGTATCTTTGTGAGAGAGGTGTAAACGCGCTGTGTGATGGGTACTGGTAATTGCAATCACAATTTAACAATTTAATTTTTCTACTTCAGTAACAGTGTTATTAAGACAGTGATTATTTCCCGACGCACTTTTTTATTTCCAAAGGTTAAGGCACAGTCACAAAACAGGAGAAAGATACACAACAAAAAACAGCGAACAATTAAAAATTTTAAAAATCAATATACCACCTTAGCAAGTAGAGAGATAATGAAGAAAAGACTGAAGTTGTTGCCCTAAAAGAGCACTCTTGCCTCCCAATACCTAGACATCTCAGAAAGTCCATGGTGGATTCTACATCGAAGCATACCAAAGCAGGTGGTTCCTGTCCATTACTTCTCCAGAATTACAGAGGGGTAGCAACACGGTTCGGTGGAGATACCTAAGCGATGTAAATAAGGGGTAGGGCAGTCATGTCCTGTTACCAGGCGGAAAATCGCAACCATCTCTCGCCTCGGCTTGTACATTCTTGAGACATTCACTCTTCCAGCATTTTGTATTTATTCTGTCTATAATATCGTGTTGGTATTTTGATGTCATAATTCTAGTACTTAGTTGCATATACAAGTCATTACATTACACACGCATATTTGCAATTCATAGTAATGAAGTTCGTTTACCCATTTATAGCAGAATTCAGCTATCACACAGAATGCGTTTTAGTGTCTTAAATCGTTAAGTTCTTGTGAGGGGCATATATCAGTCAAAAGTACGATTTTGATATAGTAAACATCAAAAGCACTCAAAATTAAATGGACCAAGAACAAACAGTAAAAGCTTGGGAAGAAATGAAACGAAAAACGTTACAATGCGTTAGTATTTGCATTTTATGGTACAAGGTTCTAAACAATACAAGCTACTACAGAAGCAAGATTTTAAAATCTAGATTAAATTAAATTACAATGTGCTAGGTGTGAGATTCCCATCACGGGAGTTCCATTGTACGGAGGTTATTTCACGTGAAGATGAAGACCGGTGAAATGGAAACCTAGTAGATAAAAATATAAATTAATCACAAAATTCTATAAACATAAAATGCTGGCAAGTCTGCCAGCACGTGACCTCATATAAAGATCACACAATAAATTAGGCCATAGATTTTTATTAAGTTGAGTTTAGAACCGATATTTTAGAGTGGTTGTCCTCAAGGTGGAGTTGTCGAATCCGGGGCAATAGCGATTTATCGCCAAACATGGTAACCTTTTCGTTTTGATCCAGCTTTATGGCAACCCTATGCAAAAGGTTTTTCGCGTAGGAAAGTCTGCGTTTTTTTTTTAACGAACATACTGGCTTTGGACGCCATCTTGATTTGGCTACAAAAATTGCTTGGCGATAAACATGTCCCGGATTCTACATCTTTACCGTCCTCAGTCTGTAAGTAGTGCACAGTATATATGTATATAATAAATCATTTATGGCAAGATTTCGTCCCTCTGCGTTCATCACAGTAACATCTAATATACCGCTTGGACAGATCTGTTACAGTAGAAATGTGAACTGAATATGCGTGATTGTAAAATTACGATTCTCATCATATTTCACATTCGAGGAAGCAGCGATTTTCGAAGTACGGGAACGCAACGAAGAATCAAGCAGCCCCTGAAAACATTAAACAACTCGACCCACACGCCAGCACATATCAGTCAAACGCACGTGGCGACTAACTTTATTGTGATGAGAACTGCGGTTGTTGAGGCACGAGGCATAATTAAACGGAATTTATCGTATAATTTGAGAGTCTAAGCATCTGACTGAGAAATGAACTGCATGGCCGAACTGAATAATGAACCGCAATCGACATTACCATCACAAAGGATCATCAGACATAAGTGAATTAAGGTTGCCCGAAGCCAGCGGATGGAACCCCCCCCCCCCCCCATTTATGCACCGTATTCGGAAAATGAGTGCCGATCGAGGAGCAGTGTCGGAGGTCAGAATCGAATTGCCGTCCCCAGTGTGTGTGGGTTATGACATAAATTTTCTAATCAGCTGAAGGTTTCCAGATGCACGCAGTATGAAATCATTGCATGTGGAAGAGTGCCTCTGGTGTGAATTGCTAAATTGAGTAGGATAATTCAGTTGGATTTGGCGAGTACTACTGACATTTGGTATAAAAAGTTTGGTTTTGTAAGACATTATTAGCAAACTCACATAGATGCATTCAGTATAAGAACTACCGATCAAGTTGGCTCTCGAGATCTTCTAATTGTTAAGTTGGCTTGTCGCTCTACGGTCATTTATTACCACGCAGGGGCCAATTAGACCAGGATAGATCTTGCTTACTCATCATTTTTAATTTAATAGTGCATAAATAATTTATTGTAGCACAATATAAGTAAAATTTAAATTGCAAAACCTCTTATACACATATATTACATTTAATGAGTTATATACTCATTTTATTCTAAATGAACTGCAGGAAGCAATGTCGGAGGTCAGTGTCGAATTGTTGTCCCCAGTGTGTATAGTTGACTTAATTTTCTACAACCGAGGGTTTCCAGATACGCGCTGGACGAAATCTGTCGCCGATTGCATGTGGAAATTACTCTGGATTGCTAAATCGAGTAGGATAATTCGGTTGGATTAGACGTAAACAATTGACATTTGGAATAAAAAGTTTCGATTTGTAAAATATTCGCAAACTCAAATAGATGAATTCAGTATAAGAACTACAATTCAAGTTGGCTCTAGAGCTTCCAATCACAAAATTGTTACGCTATTCAAGAGATTTGTCGGTCTAAGGTCATTTTTTGCACCTCGAGGGCTAATTAGACCAGGACTCACTTTATTTCAAATGAACTGCATAAAATAGTGTTGAATTGTTGTCCCCAACAACAACAACAAAGTTGGGGGCGCAGCCCCCTCTGCCCCGACAATTGCCATTACAGATTTGCGGAGGCGGCCCCAGGAAATTATAGTCTAGTGGTCTCTCAAAGCAAGGACGAAACTCGTGAGTCAATAGGTCTTAAAGACAGTCAACGGTGATTCCTCCACATGGGCGGAGGAGTATTATCGCATCCTTATCAAGTAACGACGGGAGGGTCAATGGTACCTTGGTAGATTTTCCTCCAAAACAAGACTTTGATGCAATATGGCTCGCACGGTGATCGCCCACACACAATATTCGACACTTAGTGCTTTTACACAATCATGGATTTCTAGATGCACGCAGGATGAAATCAGTTTCCGATTGCATGTGGAAGTGCCTCTGGTATGAATTGTTAAATTGAGAAGAATAATTCGGATGAATGAGACGTGTACTGCTGACATTTGGCATGAAAAGTTTGGTTTTGCAAAACATTATTCACAAAATTACATAGATACATTCAGTATAAGAACTACTTAAGTATAAGAAGTTGGCTCTAGTAAGCTTCCAACCATAAAATTTTTACATTATTATAAATGGTTGGTTTATCCCCCTAACATCATTTTTACTACACGAAAGCTAATCAGACCGGCATCTACTGAATTCTAACTGAGTCACAAAAGATTGAACATTAGTGTCATAAAACAGAGATCAGCAAAGCAAGAAAGTACATATACAGACACACAATTTAGTACTTGTTCTATGCTCAGAAAAATCAAGATAGAATATAATTATAACTATACGATGTAGTTATATCAATACCATACGTTGAAATAAATATAATAATAATTAGGGCATTATACATTTTCATTTACCTGTGCTGTGAGTTGCTCAATTGAGTTTGATAAGTTAGTGATATATGTGCATATTAGTGCAATATTTGTTGAAAAAGTTTTAATTTTATTTATCAATTATTCCCGAAGCTATATCGATACATTTAGCATTATACATCACGCTGGTTTTGGAGGGCTTCCAACCATCAACTTACATTTATTCCAAGCAAATAACTAAATACTAAACGCTAGTGATATAGAGCAAAGATATCGACATCCGTTATTTTCTACGTTTTCCAAATGTTTGTTGATTGATATTTATTCCTTACTTTTCCAAACTTTCGCTCATAAAGCCCGAAAATACATACATTCTTTGCCTTCTAAGACAGTCCTCGCGTCTCCCAACCGTTAGCATACGTAACTATTACACAAAAATTCGTATCCCGGTGGAGAAATCAATGCCTGATGTATATAACATATCTCTTGTCTGCACTATCGGTTATTCATTAAAAACAAGAGTGACACTTGGATATTCGCCGGTATTCTACTTCATGATAAATAGAATAAAAAAGTGATGTATATATATTCTTCCGGCTCTCTCGATCTCAAATTCCATCGACATTGATGAAGATGTATTGGTGGCCCTATGACCTTCCACCTAACTTTTTCTAAGGATCAAGTTCATAAGACATCAAAGAGTCATATGGTTTTCTGCACTTAGTCGTATAAAGCTTTTCCAGGCATCGAGATATATTTATATATATTTGCTCTCTCGCTCTTTTCTTTTCCTCTATTCTCTACTTCTTAGCTTTTTGGTTATTTAAGCAATCTATCTCATTTAAAGTTGGTATATATCTCGGATTGATGATACTATTGATGGCAAGTTGCTCAGTCTCTCAAACTGGAATGAACCACATTTTATGCTCATTCAAATATTCTCCAAAAAATTAGGATGTTAGACAGACGTAGATATGAGGGAGGGACATTCATTTCACATCTAAAATACACACTTATCCAAAAATTAAGGATCATTCTAAATTCGTATCCCGTAAGGTCACCTGATGGCAATCTAATATAACATGCTTGAGGTGCTCTTGGATGTCGTATTGCAATCGCAGAAAAGCAAAGATGTGTTTTAGTGCGCGAATGGATCTCCTTGACACAGGAACTTTTAGACAACCCTGTGGAAAGCATTTTTGCACGTTTTGAAGCCTGTATTAGGGTCAGAGGCCAGCACATTACCTATTACGTTGCTTTTAGCAGGGCAAAAAGTCTTTTTTGCAATAACTAAAACCTAAAGAGTTTTCACCTAAGAATTTAGATTTTGTGAAACAAGATGGGGAGCCAAACTAAAAATTCTCGCCCACATATTCTACCCTAATAAGACCAATAATGGAATATGCAGCACCTGTTTGCTCACCGTCTCTTGGATTGTAAAGGGCAAACTTGATAGGATACAAGTAAAAGCAGCCAAAATTATTATTGGTGCAATCTCCTCCACAAACAACACCGAAGCTGAATAAGAGTCTAGACTAAACCTGCTCGAAGACAAAAGAAAATTGTCTACTGTCAAATTCACCAATCGCATCAGGAGCTACCAAAATGGACACATCTTCCAAAAAAGCCTTTGAAAACGGGAAGCAAAAATGCCGACTTAACAGATCATCAACTCTACAGTGTGATCAGAAAAACAGGAAAGAAATATCACTGAACTCTTAAACTTAAAGAAAAAAGATTAAAACTGTTAATGCTTTGTCATCGAATAAACACGTCGTAGCTTACACGGATGGGTCAACAGACTCTAATTTGAATGAGAAAGATATCCTAATTTCATCAGTGAATTCATAGATATAAATGTGACTCTTCAAACACTTAAATCTTTCACAGTAAACCGAGGGAATTATTATCTTTAGTGATCCCAGATCTGCCTTATATGCATTAGCAAATTGTAATTCAAAATGTGCCCAAGATTCCCTTTACTTCTGCACAAAGAAAAGATGCCCTCTTCAATGGATTCCCGCACATGTAGACACTGAAGAAAATGAAACTGCAGATCAATTGGCAAAAGAAGCCAGAGAATTAAATGTTGAACAAAACCCAATAACACTTGAGCTTACCAAAGTTCATAGGACAAATATTTTTGAGAATAAACAAAAAATCATATTCCATATGGTCATAAGAGAAACCAACAGATGAGATATTGTTATTCTACAACTTGACTAATGCGTGTTTTATTTAGAATCAATTTAGTGAATTCTAACTAGTACAGAAAATTAATAAACGCATAAACAGAGCATGCACATGAAAAATACCCACTTGAATATTGCATAAACAGAAGTTAATCATTTAATTAGCTGATTGGATAGGCTTGGGGCTCTATGGTCATTTTTTGCGACAAGAGGATTAATTAAACCATTTCAATTAGCTAAAGAGAAATTTTAATTTGTAAATATTTTAGTGAAACATCGATTCCTCCATTTCGTGGATTGTTTAATTTCAGAAACTAGTTATTTTCCTGTTTTGATTATAATCCTTATTAAGATAAGTATATGTATATTTTTGGTACCTGTGTCCTACTTTCAAACAAACTCACCTTCTATATCCGAGATTAAAATTGCTGATATACATGAGATTGTTAATTTTGATGATTAATAACACTTCCAGCAGAGATTATTGTTGTCTAAACAACTTAAATTTAATCACTTAAACAAGAAGAGTACATGGAACAAGTTTGGTCTTGTTCTATTTAAAAATCCTCAGTTTCTTGGGACTTACGACAGAAACTTCAATCCAAACATTTACTCTCACGATGACAGACTGACAGTTTCTGCATAATATATTAGCAAACATTCTGATTAACTAGTATTTCTTTTTTCGCCTCTAAGCAGAACGGTAGAACCTTGGCCACTCAATTTTAACTCACACCGATTTAATTCAAATTCCTATAAATAGGAACCCATTAGAATATCTGATGAACTAATGCAGAAATCTATCATCTTTTGAGTCACGCCTTGCTGATTTAAGCCCTTATAATGAATGGACTTAATGTTCTTCCATGTGTATGAGTACGAAATATTCAGATATATATTTTTCAGTGTCGCTATTTTACTTATTTTATCTGTTTAAATTTTTAATTATTTATTCAGAGTTAGACTCAAGAACACAGCACCATCGCCAATTGGCGATAATTACCATCACCAACTAGGGATATTTTTTTAATATGATAACTCGTCGTAAGTTTGCTAGTTGCGTTTCCGATTGTGAGCATGTGGAAGACATCCAATATGAAGGATTACCAATCCCTATCAAAATAGCCGTTTGGTGACGAAATTTTTGTTGCCATTTTGGCAAGAGGTCAGTACCGTGGTTCTTTACTTTAACATGCATTCAGTAATCTCAGTTTAACATGCACACAATTACCATTTATGTAACACAGGTCTCTATCTCTATATGTCGGTCCAGTTTTGCCTTCTGTGATCTTATTTTCGCGAAATGACACTAGTTCAGATGGTCGATCAGAACTAAAATTAAATTTTAAATGTTCACGTCGTACTTTTAAATGTCAGCTCTAGGGTGTTTAAAGTTTACAGAAATCTACGGTTTTTCTGCGATACAATGGATTTTTCATAATGTATTGTTAGTATCTAGATTTTTGTAATGTTAAAATGAAATAAGTTTGATGGGCGTTTCCTTGTTTAAGGTGCCTCCTAAAATCTTCATAGGAATAATACAGAGATGGTTGCGATTTCAATTACACCTATACTTAGATAAATAATTTAGTTTGCAAGTAATTGCAATTTTACGCAATGTTTCATTCATTCCTGTCCTGCCACAAAACCTTACATTCCGATTAAAATAGTTCAAAATCAAGTTTCCCCTTCTCTTGGTCCGGTTTTAAAATTACAAATTGTGGTTTTATACAATTGCGCATTAACTACTGAGAAGTTCACTCGTATATATCCATGCAGCAACCTGCAGCCCTCCCTAGATGACTTCAAACCAAACTCGACCTATAGAATCTTTCGTTAGATTCTTCCAAACAAATATGTGGTTATTGAGTCATTATGTTTGTTTGAAGAAAAGGCAATAGTACACTATTCGGAATTATCGTGACGCTTGCTCAGAGTGTTAATGAATAATTGACTTCTTTATGCTTGGAATATAATTATTAGACCAGTGGTTTTCAATATTTTGCATCTCGTGGCATGCATAACTAATTAAAATTCTGCGGCACATAAATAATTATATTTTTTCCAAAATGACAAAAAATAGGTATATTTTTTATTGATTTACAAAAACAAGTAAAGGTAATTGCCCATCTTTTTGTTCTAAAATGGCCTTTTAAAAATATTTTTTGAAACGATGTATTTATATACTTCGCAATAAAAAATAATGCTTAATTATTTATACATATATTACTTTAAATTATTTGAGAATACACGCGTCAAAAGTTGAAAACTAAATCGTTGAGATGAAATAAATCTTTTGAGTAATTTAAACTATCCATAAAATACATCAGCTGAAAATTGCTGTGTTTGACCATAGTAAGCCCGTAAATAGACCTTCTGACAGTTCCAATGAAGGGTAGTATCAAGAAATGAAAACTGTGAAAGTAGTAAGTTATTTGAGGCTAAATACATTTTCCAGGGTTTCTTTTTTAATATCGAGACAGAAACCGTATCTAATCTTTAGGTGAGTAATGACGTGAACAGTGGAATTCCAAACTGCGCTAGTTGTGTACAATAAGTATCGAAAACGCATTAGAAATATTACTTTAAAATCCACTAATTAGCCGAAAATCTCCTGATGGTTATTCATTACTTTTTAAAATTTTGTAAAATTCCTGTCGGCTAATGATGGCCGGGTAGGCTAATACAGTTTTCTTCCGCATTGTTCACTCGTATGACGACATAAATCCACTGTTCGTTGAGGCTTTCTTTTTCCCCTTCTTTAAATATAGCACCGCGTTTGTTTATCATTTCTTTCCATTATAATCCCTTACCTAACGGAGCAAGATTCTGCACTTTAATTAAGATTTTTTTACCATTTAATTTATTTTTATGGGAGTTATTTTAAGCAACTTAAATTAGTCGCCATAATAAATCTGTAGGTTTGCTACAGTGTGATTTTATTCACGAATCTTTTTTCCTTTTTTTACCCATTTGCATTTTGCTTATAAATTTCAAAACGCGCATTTTTCAAACCAAGTGCAAACCGGCTATTTATCTAGCATTAAATTTTTCTTCCGCGTTATAATTAATTGAATTTTGGCGTCAAACATTCTCACTGCCAGGAATAGGGGAAAGATTTTTTAAGCCTTCTATTAATTTGCACTGACAGGAAATTACTCGAAAAACTATTTTTAATAACTTAATACCGTCGGATTGAAATGCTGGAAATTAAGGCTACTCTCATAAGATTCCGTAGTTTCATGCGATGCCCTCTTAGGAACAGCTAAAAATAGAATATCAACGGTTAATCAGTTGATAAGGGTAATGAAAATGCAATCAGAACCTACAAAAAATATCGTATCGTTAAAATAAAATGCTGAATACTTCAATGTCTGTCAGAAATATTTGTTTCAATTTTTAAAAAAACTTAAGGCACTCGTGCAGTTTTATGTAAAATGGTGTTTAATTACTCTATCGAATTTTTGATGGATCTATTTAAAATCCCGTTTGGCATGGCTTTCTCTTTCCACCACAATCGGCTTTTAAATTGCTCGTTTTGTTTTTCCTCATTTGCATAATCTTACGACTTCTGAGAAGAAAAACTTTTAAATTTCTGCAATTGAGTAATTAACTGTAAAATTTCACATTAGCATTCTTGCAATCTTAGTTTTCAAGATCTTGCGATATCCGAGAAATCTCCTTTGTGAAAAAGTACGTGCGAAATTTTATATATCGTTATTTAAATTATAAAAATTGAATAAATTATCGGTCTACCCCTGATGAAATTTTGTTACGCATTTCGATTTTAGTAGAATAAACAAGCTATAACATAGTTTGCGTGAATGTTATTTTACATATTTAAATATCCTATGGATTGATTTGGTGGGATTTTATGACGTAAGCACCATATTTGACAAAGTTGTGCCATACACGAGCAAATAAAGTCAAGTAATGGACACACACACAAGGATAGTTTTACTAACACAGAAGAAAGAAATACACACAGGGTATATTACAAGAATTGAACCTGAGCCATCTACAACTCGCCAGTATATCCCAGTGAAACATTTTCTTTGTAATGTCTCCAAGAACATGCACTGTATACTCTATACAGTTTCCACTACATAAATATTTCTGTAGAAATAGTTGGTGTGATATACGCACAGAAATAGAGTTTTAGCAGTACCAATTTGAAGGAAAACTTTACCATGGTTTGAGAATTACCGAATAATAGCCGACTAAAATTTTCAATATACATGCTTTTAGCTCTACTTTTTTCCTTACCGGAAGACACTGACATAATTATAAGACTCTAATCAGGTACTAGTTCCGTATAATAGCTTTCAATGAAAAAAGATCTCAATGTATTTCGCGTACTGCAGGGCGCACCAAATATCACAATATTTTTTACAGTGACATACAGTCGAGACATACTTATTTTCCAGAAGTAGCTGTAAAATCACAAAAATAAAAATAAATTATTTTTTAATTCTGGAATAGTAATCTTTTTCTCACATAAATCATGAAAACAATAAAATTGTAAGATAATATGTTTTCGTGGTTGCGGCATGTCCTTACTGATGTTTATTTAGGCATCATTACATGAATTCAGATTAGAAGTGTTCAGATAAGTTTCCTGCTGACAGCATGTCCCATTCTGACGCTTCTGATGTCAGATAAGTTGATAACTGAAATATGATCTTAAAAACACACATGCAGAAAATGTTAAAGTAATACAATACCAAAATAAAGAAAACAGTAATGATATATAAGTAACGGTAATTTTCACTAACCACCGAAATCGATTTTTACCAGCATTTCATTACCAATTTAAATCCTACCTATTGAGTTGCTAACACAAACTTAAGGTTAGACTCAACAACATGGAACTCTTGCCAACTGGCAATAGTTTTGAGATATGGTAACTTGTAGGGTTTGCTACATGATTTTCTACTTGCGCGCAAGTGGAAGGCATCCAATATGACGGCCTATCCAAATAGCCGTTTGGCTACGAAAATTTTAATCGCCAATTTCGAAAGAGGCTGGTGTGTATCGTGTTCTAAAGTTTAAGCCAAACTTTATTCTGGATTTTCAGTATTTTTACCACCTCCCCCCCTTAAGCAAAACAGAATTTGAACTACCAAGCTTAACTGGCACTGATTTAATTTTATTTCCTATTAATTGTTAGGTAAGTAGTTAATTAACGTCGCACTGGAGCAACACAACGGGTCAATCCCGAAGGGAAAGCTCAAGGACAACGCCTCATAATTTTGGATCACGGTCAGATGGCGAGATCAACACCTGAGCTGGCACCCCACTCTCCAAACTTCCACACCACGCCAACCCTATTAATTGGAACCCGTTCGAATATTTGATGAATTTCTATTGCTCAAATCTATAACATTTTTTATAGTAGCTCATGCTAAAATGCTTTCCAGCAGCCAAAGCGCGTACAATGCTTTAAAATATAGTTGTTTTTAGTACTGAATTCTGATTCAATCATCTTATTTCCTACCTCATTGAAATCTATTTGAATGAAATTAACACACATCGATATTTCATTATTTCTCAAATTTTATATTTCATTACATCTTAATCATGTTACCACAATTATCTTCTGAATGCCTTTCCACTTGCATCCCATTCACTTGTTCAAACGAGGTTATGTATTTTTTGACGTCTAAACCTATCTTCGCATTCAATCCCCCCATTTCCTTTTCCACACAAATTTCTATCTTTCATATTTTTATCACTTTCTATAATCAGACTGAGAAGAAATTCATTACAGCAGCGAGGTCTTCCATGTAGTTTTAGCAATAGTAAGCAGCTCCATATCTGAAATCAGACATACTTAAATTAAGGGGTACAAATGGCTAATGAATCTCGTAGCAATTGATTTTATATTGCTAATATCAGTGTGTTGCTCGAAATTCTTTAACCAATCTAATGGCAGAAAAATTCTTCAGCAGTCTGATTACAGAAAGCAATGAGAAATATGGAAGAAAATCAGTGAGAAATCAGGGCAAAAAAAAAGAAAATGTGAGTGAATTCGAAAATGCTTTAACGTCAAAAAAGTACCAAATCGTCTTCGAAAAAGTGAATGGGATGCAATTGAAGCGGATGTTTCGAAGCTAACTGTGGCAAAGCCATCGACTTTAAAATGAAATATACGGAGCATGTGCCCGAGCTTCATGTTATTTCTTCCAGTTGCTCAGCTTCAAGATCTGTCACGTGGTTGTGGGTTAAAGCATGAATACTAAATTATTGATTGGTTAAAGTGATTATCCACAGTGATCAAAAACACTAGTCTGCGCTTCCATTGCCAATCGGCTAAGTCGATTTGTGATTTACCCTTCAGAGATCTTACGACAGCGACTCCGCCCACATGATCAGTCTATTTCATTTTAAGGTCTATGAGTAAAGGTGACATGTGCGCAATTTCTGCCATGTACTTTATTGGAAATAAAAATTAACAGTACATGAAATACATGACATGTTACTTTTTAAATTTTTGATCAATTTATTTTCATTTAAGGCATGAAACTTACATATCGATGCTTAGACTCTTCATAAATGGATTTAAAAAAGTACGAAATGTGAGTAACGCTACTGCCATCAGTAGATAGAATCAATTAACAAACGGTAGCTCGGATGTTCTGTGCGGGTCTGCTACTATACACTGCTTGACAATTGCTAAGAACAGAGACAATTTTCGTTATTACTAATGACAGGCATTGTTTCAAGAAATTAAACTTGCCAAATATTTAGTAGAGGTACTGTGATATCTTTATTAAGAAAAATGATCCAGATGTTACACTTGGAAAAGCAAGATAACAAAAGCAAACAAACTGTTGTTTTGAGAATCTTCGAACAATCACAGAAAATGCTCCCTCCCACCGGAATGACAACACATATGTGTACCTCAGTATGGATTAAGACCTCCTCGGACACTAATGCACATTCTGCATCTGTTTGCCATACTTTCCATACTCTTGGTGATCCCAATGAAGATGCTCGTTTTACCACTGTAATGTTTCCAGACGATGACATGCGGGTAAAGGAATGCATATCTGACAGACTTCCGTGCATACAAGCCAACTTGATTTTGTCCTCAAAAATAGTTCTAGCAGATACACGAGTATCTGTAGCACTTGCAAGGTCTGTGGCTACCTAGCCAGTAGTAAGGTTTCTGTTCCCTTACGTTACAAGAGATGCATATCTGTCATCCTGAGCTGTTGTGCTCCTTCCACGGCCACCTCCATACCTTTGCACAGCAGTTTTTTTAATCGTGAAATGACACTTTTAGACATGCCTATTGCTGTCGCAACTTCGGTGACATTTGATCCTGACTCAAGGCATCCAACTACCAGTCAACGATCATACGCAATCAAATGATGTCTTAATATAGGCATTCTGCAACCAATATTTTCTACGAAAAGTGAAAATTTTCAGCACAATCTTCAAATACCTACAACGTGATTTTACCTTCAAATTTCACTGCTTTTGATTTGGAATAGAAAACAGCTCGTGATAGGCACTGCCTTTTATACAGATAAAGGACTTGCCAAACAGCTCTCTTCAGCTATTTTTTCTGTGATTGCGTGTTCATTAAGGGCGCTACATGGCAAAAACCAGTTGTTCCTCAGCAATTGTCAAGCAGTGTACATTACGACCAGTTTAAAAACTATGATTGTTTGAAACCTTTTATGTCTAAATTAATAGACAAATTTTAAAGTAATGTCTTAGTTTCTTATATGCGTATATAATTCTTTGACTCCATTAAAATTTAAGGTTGGTGGTGGAAAATAACTCTAATATTGATTCAGTCGCCGTGAAATCTACAAGAAACAAAAAGAAGTCACAGAGTGGAGAAAAAGCTATAAATGCCGGCCCCAGTGGCATTCATATTTAAAGAATCTTTTCCATTCTCAACTTCCGACGCCCAAAGTACTTAAATCTCTCACAGTTGAAGCCGTGTTAATACGAAATATCTGCATTGGGCAGATACTGGAATGAAACGCCATTGTCATCCGAGTCGATATAGCACTATATATACCGCATTACCTCTACTTTTTTATAGGTACCTAGTCCAGAATAATTCGATAGAATACTTAACCAATTGGCTGGCTTAGGATTAGGCTGGGTAAGAGATCGGCTTAGTCAAGAGAAGGGAAGCAATTAGCCATGATCAAAAGGGATTTTTTTTTCGATTTCACTGCTATCAGGAAGGTAAGGGAGAGAGAAAAATCTCTTATCCAATTAGGCTCCATAGCTTACAATGCATATTTCGGTTTTTCGGTCGCCCAATTAATAAGCAATTTTTTCCCTCGGTTCAGTGGGTGTTTTAATTATGATAGCTTGAAATCTCACGGTTGAATTAAAAATAGTCAGACGGAAGGAGATAGTGAAAAAAAGAAAAACTTCTTCCAAATACCGAGATGGGAGGGGAGTAGGTGGGGAAAACGGTAATCGTTCAGGGTAAAAATAATTTATGTCAGAAACAGATACCGAGTAATCGAATACTCGAAATTAAATCTTCGGTTTTCTCGTTTTTTGCTTCTATCTGTGTCGCAATTTTTACTCGGTGTTTAAAAACAAAAGGGGCTTCCTAAATAGCCGTGTATCTGGTTTTAGGCAACGTGTTATCGAGTTTGGGAATGTTCAGATAATTTATTCTGTGTTGCGCGTATATAAAAGTCACTGTCGTTGGATTATAAGTGAAACACGCTAAGTCAAAAAACTTAGTTTTGAGAAAACGAAGGAAATAAATTCCCTTGAGTTCCAATTCACTATACTTTATCCACTGTGAAGAGGCGCACCAATGTGTTGTTAAAAGTTAAACATCTATTTATCCATTCATTTGCATTCTATGTTTGTATATGTACAGTAAAGTTATCATCACATTGAATAAAAGGTGCCCCTTGCAAATCTAGTTTGATTGATCATAAACGCGTGAAGTCTGAATAGTTAGTTCACGTTATGCGTCGCATTGATGTCGAAGTAGCATCATGGCTATTGATAGGTAAAGTGAGGGATAGATGAGAAGTTCAAGATAGTTTTACTCACCAACTTGTTTCTAGCATTAGACGCTGGGGTATCGTTGATACGGGGCACACTACGACGACGATTATACGGAGCCATGGATAACTTTTAAAGATTTCACTTGAGGGGTTGTCGACTAGCTCGCTCTTTACCGGTTACCCATTCTCAGATTTTTCATATCGTTGTTTTCTCCGAGAGATTCCAAATCTCTGATCAATGCCAGCAAGTCCATTCGTCCCATATTCAATCACTGTTTTGATTGCTTGACCCCTTCCAATTCCTTATATTCACAATGGCGGAAAACGTTCCATTTGGTATTGGCTGTTGTTTTATGCGTTATCTTTCACCTTTCAACTTTTCAGACTATAGTGACAATATTGGCTGCTTGACCCCTCCCAGTTCCTTATATTTACAATGATGTAATTGGCTCCATTTGATGATGGTTGTGTCTTTCATGTTTTGTCTTTCACCTTTCAACTTGTCACTCTATAGTAACATCCACTGTGTTTCTCAAGAAATCTAACCTTCATGCAAAGAAAAAGTAGCTTAGTAGACTTCATCAACCTTAAGATCCAAAATCTGGTCTAGAAAAACTAAAAAACTTATTTTTGGAAATTTTGACTAATTGTTTTTCACTTGCAAGCTGACTATATAGAGTTAGAAGATAGTGAAATCCTTCAAAGATAATATAAATGGAAATATCAGTTTTAAAAATCCATAAACTACCACATGACGTAGGGGAGACCTCAACATTTAGTCATTTTTCTTTCATTTTTAATAAACTTATTTTTTGCTTTTTTCACCTTCCACTACTATCATCATTCTTTAAGATAGCCAAGAGAAAAATGAAAATATTGAATTGCAGTAATTTTGATATAAAGCAAAACGTGACACCTAGTCACTAGGCCCACCTGACCCATCCATCAATGTAGGACCCACTTAATTGATTTAATTTTTTAAACTAAAGTATTCAAAGAATAACAATACAAATAGCAAAATCTTAACTGATGAAAATCTAACGTACTCAATATAGTGGAGTTTTGTTTCCTTTATGACTGTATTTTTTCTTTCTTGGTTCCACCTTTTCCAAAGGCTTAGTTCTGGGATCCATTTGACGTTGAAAATGTTACTGGCTTACGCCGTAGTTAGTTGAATTTGGGGCATGTTGGTACCCTGGTTCAAAGTTCTAGGACTTCAGGTACAGGGATGCGGTTGTAGTTTTAGCTGATAGTTTCAAATAATCTTCCCAGAAATTCGGTAGGTCAACTTAACTGGTGTAGCCACATTTGATTTTCATCCCAGTATCAAATTATTCTAGAATTATTAACCCTCTGAAGGTCACAAGATTTTTACGAGTAATGTAGTATTGGTCTTACCCCGACACACTTAATGACTAAATAACCACACCTATTGGTTGAAGGAATCCATGGATTCTTTCAACTTTTCAAAATCTCATATTGGTCCTTTCCTTAAAATAGAATTCTTTGGAAAGATTCTTTTGGTAATTTCCTCAGAAAAGAATCTTTTGGAAATATTCCATTGCTTTTTTCCTTAGAATAGAATCCTTTGGAGATCTTATATTGGCCCATTTTGTAGAATAAAATCCTCTGGAAAGATTCTATTGCTCATTTCCTTATAATAGAATGCTTTGGAAAGGTACAATTCGTCAAGGTCAAAAAATTGGTTAAAAGTCATGGCAGGAAATGACTGCAACATACAAGGTGGAATTATGCATGTGAATCCATCAGATGTTAACATTAAATAAGCAGTTAAGAATAAAAAACTCTGAACAACAATCTTTCAAAGTATTAATTACCAAAATGGAACCTCTGCATTGGAAACAAACCTAAAACATAGAATTATTTATAAGTATTGGGTTTTACTGACTTGGACAAATATTCAAATATTTCGATTGGTAATTGTTTGGATGATTCTTCTATATTGACTTGGTATACCATAAAGAAGGCCAGGAAGACGTTCCTTGATTTGTAAAGTCATCCATCAGATAGTTTGAAAAATATCAGTGGTGTTAAAATATGGTCAACCTGTCCCAATCCCATTATGTAACGTATTTATTGAAAGTCCTATTTTCCATGTTGAAAGTTCCGGACTTAAAAAAAATTGCCATAATAGCCATTAATGGTTTTTGTTCACCTTATAAATTAACTATGTAATAGTAAATTTTTAGTTTTTGTGTTTCTTTTTTTTTTTAATTTTCAGTATATTGCTTAAAACAAAATAGTGAAAAAACAACAGTTATCCAATCTTGCTACAATTCTGTGTTCTTAACTCCACTTTCAAGCCTGATAGATGAAACACTCAATTTTTCTTCAGTGTAAAAACCACATAATAGCTTCCATAAAGCAAGAGTAAGAAACGCCGTAAGTCCACCAACACAAAGAGAGCCTTAAAAAAGCGAAGTTATTTTTTGTAAATTTTTTATAAATTTACTAGAGTGTAATCCAATTGCCGCTTATAAACAGAAGATAAAAGTAGGAAAGATTATTTTAAAAGTCTAAGAAAAGTTCTATACAGTTCCTTAGAAATTCTTACCTTTTCAAAGGAAGCCACCATCGGCTTAAAGAAATTATTCAGACTTCTCGTAATTTCATACACTGGGCTGATCAAATTCTGATGATTTTCTGATGAACTTTAATAGAGATTTTTCTCCTTGTTTCCGCGAACGCAGAACAAAGCCTTTATGACTGAAAAAAAGAAGGAAGAACTAATGAGGTAAAACTCAAGAACACGGTACCGGCCCCTTGCCAAATTTTAAAAAAGTTTCGTCGCCAAACGACTATTAGGATCGGCCGCCATACTGTCTTGGGCTCAAGTGGAAGTACATGTAGTAAACCCAAATTACTGCCAATTGGTCATGGTAACTGTTGCCATTTGGCGATAGTACCGTATTCTTGAGTCTTACCAATGGAAGACCATTGTGAGGTTAAGACACAAATTTACACACAGCGGAAAATGATGTTTATCACTGCCACAACGATCTCATTTATGCAAATTATCTTGTTGAATCATTGTACTGAAATCTTACGGGGAAGAGGAAGTTATAGTATCAAATTAATGTGAGCGAAAGATGATTGCCCAACTAGTTCGTCTAACTTGAAAACTTTCATTAGGAAAGTTTCATTAGAAAGGGCTAGAAGTTTTTTAATGCCCGGCCAATTGAACATTACTCATTATGGAATATGCAATGGCGAATTTGTGAACCCCTTAGCATTATCCAAGTCCACTACCAGAGGGGTCACGTTCAACCTCACACATTCTAGACTCAACCCTTTTATAAAGATACCACACATTCATAATAGACGAAAAAACATCCATGCCTTATACCGGATTCAAACCAGGAGCCTGACCATTAAACCGATTGGCCAGCTTGTAATGAATATCAGTTTGTAAAATAATAGTTATTTTAAGAACAAATAATTTTATATGCATTTGTAATGTTTTATTTCTTAAAATATTTTAAAAATCAGAAACAATAACTTCCGGGGGCGAGGACGCCAAGAGTCCCTCCTCACCTACGACAATGCTTAGCAAAATAACTCAACATTCACAACAAATGTTGACACTCTTCTTTTGTATCGGTATATTCCTAAAGTAAATTCTCAATTTAAATTTTATGATCAAATCAAACCTCAATGGCGAAATCTCACTTTGTAAACAGTTTTGTTTTTAATGAATATTGAATACTTATACACAGAAGCATAGCATCTGCGCTAACTTTCTTTATGGCTTTTATATCTTGATTGCAAAGTGTCGTTACTCACATTTCACATCTTATTTCAGTCCATTTATAATGAATATCCATATTCACATTTTATACCCGAAAATCAAATGAAATTATCCAAAAATGTAATACACCATTTCGTTTGTTTTTATTGGCGTTAATTCTTATTTACAATAAAAAGAATGGCAAATAAAGCACACCTCAGTCACCTCATGTCATCACAATTAGATTCTGAGTCTACTTCAATTTCATTCCATTCCCTTGTTCAAAGACGATTCGATATTTTTGGACCCTAAACCTATTTTTGATCTCACTCATATTTTACTGTTATGATTTCTCTTCTAGAAATTTCTCATTGCTTACTGAAGTCAGATTGCTGAAGAATTTTATTAGAGTGGCGAGTTCTTGCAAAGTAGTTTTAGCAATATTATGAAATTCCATAGCTCAAATCAAACATATTCAAACTTTTCTGGCCAAATTGGTGAATTAATCTCGTAGCGGTGGGTTTTATATTGTTTATATCCGTTCAAATACGACAATAAACAAATAACGCAATAATTAATGTGCCCCTACGTTAGCGAAATACACTCATGTCCAAATTTATCTTTACATACCCAAAAATAATGATATTCCATGAAATATCCAATCGATGTAATCCATTTTTGCAGTGAATGTGTGAAAGACAAGCCTAATTAGCATTATCCAATCAAAATGATCAAACGGTTTCTCATATGCAAATCAAGGCATTACGTCATCCGACGGTGAATCAAGCGCTTTGAGCAAAGTGAATATCTGAGTGAATTTCTGCAATACAGCGTTTGATTTCAGTGTGTAAGGACTCAGAACGGTTTGTTATGGCTTCGAAGTATCATTTAGAAGAATCTGTGAAGTGGCGAATTATCGGCAGTTTAGAAGCAGGACAGACGATCATGGAAGCAGCGAGATGTGTGAATATTTCAAGACATTCTACGCTATGGAAATAATTTCAGAACTCTGGAACTGTTGTAAGGAGGCCTGGACAAGGTCGTAAACGAGTAACAACTGCTTCTCAAGATCGATATCTGGCAATAACTATCCGCGGTAACTGGAAGTCTACTGCTCAGCAGTTAGGTTCAAAGGTAGTAGCCCCCACTGGTACTGTTGTATCACGGCAAACTGTACACAGAAGGTTTAATGAAAAAGGCCTTTATGCCAGAAAGCCAAGGGTATGTGTTTCACTGTCTTTACAACAAAGAGGGATTGCTTTAATTGGTGCAAAGAACATCAGAATTAGAGTGCATACCAATGGACCCATGTTCTCTTTACTGATGAGTCGATGTTTAGTTTAACATCTGATTCTACACGTGTTTACATCTGGAGGGAGTCAGGAACGCGAAATCTTCCTTCGAACATTATGGAACATGACCGTTTCAGTAGTGCAGGTGTGATGATTTGGGATGAATAATGATCGATGGACGTACGCCCCTACACGTTTTCAACAGAGGATCTGTGACCGGCCGGAGATATCGGGATGAGGTCTTAGAACCTTAATTAAGACTTTTTAGAGGTGCATATGGATCTGACTTTTTATTTATGGACGATAATGCTCATCCACATCGAGCAAACCTTGCTGACGAATTCCTTGAAAGTGAAACCATTGAGCGAATACCGTGGCCAGCAAAATCTCCTGATCTGAACCCGATAGAGAACTTATGGGACTACCTAGAAAAAGCAGTTGCACGGAGACATCCTCCTCCTAGAAATATAAATGCCTTGAAGACCGCATTGCTGGAGGAGGGGAACTTAATTCCCCAAACTGTGGTTAACAACATTATTGCCAGCATTAAAACGCGTTGTGATATGTGTGTACACGTCAGGGGAGATCACATTCCATATTAAATCCATAAGCCTTATTTTTTCTGATTTCTTCTTTTTTTTTCTGAACTTTCCTTGTCACATATTATTGCCATTTTTATTGTTTCATGCTACAGTTTTATATCATATGCAGTGCTTTAAAATTTTTTCCTTCGTATTTATGTGTTATGATGTTATGTATCATTTCACACAAATTCATAAAATTATAGTTTACTGTTTCTGAGAAATCCGTGATTTTATGCATGTAAAAATAATTTTGGACAGGAGTGTAGTATATAAAAAGATTACCATAGTGCGATATTTATAGTTGTGTTCGTGGGGAACGCTGTTCGTAGGGAACGCAAATCAACAAATACTGAAAAATCAGGTTGAAATTCCGATTAACAATAACTTCTTTAAATCCGTCAGTACTTCGACTTTCTGTGAAACGTCGAATTGTTAATATTGCTAATGGCTGTTCTTAAATACAGCGGCATTTTACGAAAAAAATACTTTAATAGAACGCATTCTTCTATGACTTATGCCATATCCCACTAAGTTCTCTCTTTTCTTACCGATTGATAAAATCCGAACTACTTTTTTTCCTGAACGGAACTTTTTAAAATCCTTAATTAGCTGGAAATTAGTTACTTTTCTCTGGTGAAATCATCGCATTAAAAAAACTGAATTATATGCAGAAGATAACGATTCCCTTTCTTTCATTTTAAACAAAGTTTTAATCTCTACATATGTCGTTGTTATTTCGAAATAAATTGCGCCATTTTTTTGCTTCGGATCACAGACGGCAAAAATGTGGGAAAACGAATTTCGAATTTTCCACAACGTTATTTTTAATTTTTTTAACGAAGCTTGAGGATGATTTTTTGCGTGTTTGTGTGGTGCAGCGAAGTGATTTCACACCGAAGTCGTAATACTAGGAACGGTTTAAAATTCCAACTGTTTTTACGTTTTCGGTGAATTTCAGTTGAAATAGTTACAAAGAATTCTCGAAACTATCTTAAGATATTTTTAATAAGCATCTCATTGTGACACATTTGTATGGTGACCTCTAGCATCTTATGCATACCTGTTTTTTTCCTTTAAAACATGAAATTTTCCTAGGGGATTTTTAAACATTTGTCATTTAATTAAAATAAAAAAAGAGTGAATAACGTTTTTAAAAAATTAACTTTATCTAAAAAATTTTTGTATTTCAAAATGAAATGCGATTCGTTCCTTGCAGTTTGGTTTATGAAATTGTAGTTTTAAATTAAATACAACTGGCATTTATTTCTGCGTCATACAAAATATTATGTTAAAAATGTTATTTTACAAAGAAATTTCACTTCAAAGAAATATGATTCTTGAAGTATATTATATCCCAAGTATCTTCACCAAACGACTTTTTACAGTTCTTGAAACTTATTTTGTCACAGTTAATTAACTTGTTTTTGAAATATGACTTAAGTCTGCGTTGCTTCAGTGTATAATTTTTCTGAATATAGTTACTGTAGATAAAGAGTAATTTTATCCGCTCCTTTCAAAGCAAAGTAACTACATCAGTGATTACCAAATACTATTGGCAGAATATACGTCAATGTTCGGGTTTAATTTATCAATATTAATCGAAATAGTTACTTTTTACCATACAGAGAAAAATACCATTTCACTATCTGCAAATTAATATTTACTGCTCCTAATCAACATTTGAAGAGAATCTTCGCAGTTAACTTACTCTCAAATTTTACTAGTGAGATAGCATCACTAGAAAAGTAGTATCCAATAGCGTTGAAATGTAAACATTGAATAGATCATGGAAAGATATGCAAATAATTAGCACTGTAGTGTATCATGTGCGCCAGCAACACCTCCAATAAGCATATTTTAAAAAGGGAAAACAGAGATCCGGTTAAGTATTAGAATTATGTTTTCTCGCTGTTTCGTTATATAGGATGCTTAATTATGCCTCGTCGAAAAATCGGCAAGCAGTTTCACAGTGTTGAATTGTGGCTTATTGGGAGACTGTGGATTATCCTTCCATGAAATTGGTGCTCGTGTTGGACGAAATCAAGCCACAGTGATGCGAATGGGGAATTGGTGGGAAAAGGAGGGACGAATTGACCGACGTGAACGATTGCAGCAGCCTCGTCACACCACTCAACGAGAAGACAGACAACTTGTGTGCATAGCTATTAGGGATCGTACTGCAAAGTCAAGAACCCTAGCTCAAGAATTAGGGTGTATTGTGTCATCATAGATAATTAGACATCGTCTACAGCAGTGAGGAATTTTTTCAAGGCGTCCATTGCTGTGACTACTTTTGACTACACCACAAGCGTGCAATGGTGCGTGAACGCAGCACATGGACAAACGAATGCGCATGATACGTCGATTCTGTCTACAAAACCACAATGGTTACATTATCTGGCGGCACCGAGGCGATAGACTGCATGACTCTTGCATTATATATCGCCATACCAGTTCGTCACCTTGCCTTAAGGTATGGATTCTATCTCCATACCCTTCTAGTAAGCATTTTCAATACACTCAACAGCTAACGGTACATTTCGGAAGTTTTGGAACATGTCCTCCTTTATCTTCAGGGCTCGCCTGCGACCAGTTTTCAACAGGACAATGTGCGATTGCACATATCATGCAACGTACAAAACTGCTCAATGTCCACCAGGTTTCACTTCTTCCATGACCCGCTCGTTCACCATATCTGTCGCCTATCGAGCAAGTATGGGCTATGAGTTAGGCCTAACTACAACACTGAACCCTAATCCATCTGATGGTTGTCCCGACGAGGTATCTAGTCATTAGCAAAACTGACCATATCTTGATGGATGCGGTATCTCGTCATTTAAAGAAACTATCAAACATTCGGCAATATCTTAATGGCGAGATGTCGAAACCGCTTGGAGGGTTAAAGTCGATGAGTTAGGCCTTATTACAACATAGAACCCTAAAATCGCAGAATTAGTAAATCTAATAACAGAAATAGATATATTACGAAAAAGGAAGAATTTAAGAATTATTAAGAAGCAATGAATTTAAGAGAAATGAGCTTGGTTCCATTAATGTTGAGCGTGAAAGAGAGAATGCCGAGCATGAATTTATCTTAAGGAAGTTAGAATTAGACGGGACGTTTAGACCAAACAACCCTATTTTACCTTCAAGTACTATCAAGAACGATATATTGAAATTAATCATACGCTACGGCGCAAGCGGTGACATTAGTATTTATTTAGCTCTATTTGAAATACATATAAGTAGAATTGATATTCCTAAAGAAAACTGGATTAATTATCTACTACGTGCACTACCATTAGAAATGGTGGATTTGATAGCGCATGAGATAAATCAATTAGTCAATGACAATGAGCATATTAAAAAAACTGTTACTGAAACGATTTAAATTGAACCCTGAACAGTTCTGGTAAAGTTTCTTTTCACATAAGAAAGGTGTATCTGCTCCCTGTTGAGATTTCACTTTTGAGTTAAATAATTTTTGAGAAATGGATCAAAGGAATAAAAGCACTGAAATATGAAGAACTTAAAGAACTCATGGTTGAAAACCAATTGAAGTATAAACAGGGTGAGTCTAAATTGTTTTTACAAAATAAGAGGGGTGATAGTACCCATCCAGACGAGCAATAATCACCATGGAACATAGGGTTGCATTCCACTCTGAGAGGCAGAAAAGAGTAAAATTGGAATTTCAACATGAACTTACAACAGTGTTGGGAAAACGAATGAACGATACCAAAAGTTGCAGAATCTGATTTATTGATCAGAGAAAAACTCACAGCAAATGCTCAAAGTGGCGGCCACGCGTGTCGCTGCACAGTTCACACCGGCGAAGGAATGACTGGCGCACCCTCTCGAAGATTCCTGGTGTTGTGTTAATTTTGTCTGCGCCAACACCGATTGTCATTACGAGATCTTCAGCCGAGTCCACAGGCGTGTGGTACACTAAAGATTTCATGTGCCCCCAGAAGAAAAAGTCCAGTGGGTTGCGGTCCGGTGAGCGAGGAGGCCAAGCCACAGGTCCGCCACGTCCGATCCATCGTGCGCTACCGACCAGGCCATCTTGCTTAGGAGATATGCTACGTAGGCAGGTACAAAACGACGTCAGAGGCGATGACTTGTTCATGCTCGACGCGTTTCGACTTTACTCTTTTCTGCCTCTCAGAGTGGAATGCGACCCCATGTTCCATGGTAATTATTGCTCGTCTGGATGGGTACTATCACCCCTCTTATTTTGTAAAAGCAATTTAGACTCGCCCTGTATGTATTCGAACACTGTATAAACAAATTACCAAAAATAAAAAACATTGATGAACTTGTCAACAAGTTGGATGACTGAAAGACAGCACGATATCATCTTTAAGAAATACTAATCAGAATGCGAAAATGCTGGACTAAAAGCAGAAACGTAACGGAAAGAATTTAATAAAATCAAAACAGTCGATCATTCTAGTTCAAAATAATATTAACTAAATATTTAGGTGTTATAAATGTAATGAAATTGGACATAAGGCAATAAGAGTACAGAGGCAAAAAGAGATGAAATCAGGTGTTTCAAATGTAAAAATTTTGGGCATAAAGTTTTTAATTGTGGACCAAAAAAGTAAATAGGACTCTAATTCAAAATTCTTATACCTGTCCAAATAAAATTCTAATTATTTTCGAATTATATGATGTTAAAGCGAATACTTTAATGAACACAGAAAATGATGTTACTATAATCAGTTGGCAATAATATGAAGAGATTGGATCACCTAAATAAATGTATCAAAAAAAGGTTTGATGCGTATTAGAGGAAAGGGTACATCTCTTGGTTTTTCTATTCTGAGATAACGATTGATGAATGCGTAATCTACTAACATATACAGGTTAACACTAACATCTACAACTCGCAGGTTGCTAGCGAAGTGGTATATATATGTGTGTATGGCTTCCACCACACATATTTCATATTTATTTTATTTATGTTAACATGAAGCAGCATTTTTGTTGAGTACCCCACTGTTAACAATATTCAAAATATAAATAAATATATGTTAGTAGTAAACGCTAATTAGGTATAGAACTTCAACATAATTGGATGTAGCTTGATATGATAAATTATTTTTGGGCTTTTGTGCAATAACTAGTATAAAATTTTAAGTACTTCGAAAAGAAATAAATGACGCAAAAAGGAAATTATAAAAACGTGAATTATTTGGGTGACTATTCTTCTGTTATGTCTGGTTTTATGTTTAAGAACGGAATCGAAAAAGATAGAAATATGTATCCTGCTCAGAACGAAAAACAAATTAATGCTAATTCAATTAGAAATCTTCAAGCTTCATATCCATAGCTGTCAATATTTTGCTTACCTGCCCCCAAATGTTATTTTCAGTTTTTTCCTTAATAATGGCACTTTGTTTAACAGGTCTTTATTTAGCTTATTTTCTTCCCTTAACTATAATACTTAACCTCCATCATTCTTTTATTACATTCATTTAATCCAGAATATAAGTCACTGTAATATAGTTTTTCAAAAACACTTCAATGGTGGAGGAGTGATCAGACTAAACATTTTTTCCAAATATTGCTGTTCCTTCATTTAATCTTGAAAAGCAAGTTGAGAACACAATGAATTGATTAAACTAATGAACAAAAACGAACGAAACAAATGAATAAATTTCAAAACAAACTAGAACCCTATCATAAAATATTTCTTTTGAACAAGAGAATTGAAATGAATAGTACTGAAATCGTAAATAACAAAATACAATTAAAAGTTAAAATTATTTTCGATTTATTAATATATGATAGCACTTTATTTTAAAAGCCATGTTGTGTGATAAAATACAAAACAATAACAGCCTTGTTGGATTAATAATGTCCCATTTTTATAGAGAATGCTTAACTTCAACGAAAGATAATCTCAATAGATATAAATGCTTCAACGTTTCGTAACTAAACATTTCCACTTCGGATTCAGAAAGCAATGTGATTATTTATTTACTAACTGTAAAAACCCCAAGTCTGTTTCAAAATAAGAATAAGAAATCTAATACAGATATATTAGAATATTATATCACCTATCCCCAAAACAACTTAGATATTCAAAACTCAAACTAATTTCAGACACAAATACTTCCTTGAGATTCGTGAAGACATAAAATCCCACCACCTAAATTCATGACTCCTACGACACAAAAAAGTCCCTGTCAAGCCAAAACGCAAAGTAATTCGGGACGGCTTTTACCCCAAACACTCAACAGAAACCAATTTTTTCTCGAGACAAAAAGGCAGCTGAGTGTGCATTAAATATTGAACGAACCATCCCATCTAATAACACCCTCTGAAACTTTTACGAGCCTTTACAAGCCGCCTCGTTTTAAAATTATTACTCCGAGGGTAAGAAAGGCCTTTCATCCAACAGCAATAAAACATAATTCTATTTAGAGAGTGAAACTGTACTACTAAGTCCCAAATCCCTGCTAGAATGCGGAATAACAAATGAGCTCGTACCACAAGCTTCCATTTCCACTTGGAAGCCACTGCAATGCCTCAGACTCTTAATCACGTAGTAAGCTTATTAATGATAGGGCTTTCTTTAAGGGAAGCGTCATTTCAACCCTGCCCTCACCACATGCTAATACAGAGATAAGATATCATAAGCAGCCTAGTTAGACATTCAATTAGGTAAATGTTTCAAAACTTTATTTCTGGTATGGATTCGTTCGAGTGGTTATTCCCCGCGCAACGGTGATTTAACATGGAATGGTACGGGGAGAGATGCTTTAATCTGGCTTTTAAAAAGCGACGTTTACTACACTGATTTCCCATGCTGGTGAGCATGACGTTCCAGTTCAAATAGGCGTACTTTTAAGTATCCGAAATTTTATTTCCAGCTGCTTAAATCTGATGTAATAAGCTAGTTGCTAAATTCCGTAGGGGGATACGGTTTTGTAAGTGATTAAAGCAGGATTGTTTTATGATAATGATATCAAATGGTGGTATTATTTTAAAAAATATAAAGTGACAAAGCAAGTGGCGTAGTCAGAGGGGTATGGACTCTGGGAGCCCAAGATCTCAATAAAAGTGCTGTTTTCCTTTCTTTTTATTTGTTTATAATTAAAATTAATGCACATAATACTTTTGTATGTAATATTATTTAAATAAAATTACAACTATTAAATTAAATAACAGTTTATTAATTAATCATTCTCATCAAAATATAAAAGAATGAAGGGACGAAAAGAAGCCGAATAAATTTCAATAAATCAGATTTCAATATTTTCTTAATGCTTTTTTGTCCTTATAAATATTCGGTAAACGCAGCCATTCTTTGTGATTGACTTTTTTTTATTTGGGGGTGTATGTTATATTATTTGTAATTTTTGTATACCTCTTCCCCTTATCTAAGGATGTTTATCCATTGGCCAAGCATTGGCCATAAAAAATGTATAAATAAATAATACTGATCACAGATGACATATTTTAAGATTCGGTATACAGGTCTTTTCCACAACTTGTTTTGAAAAATCATTAATTATATATAATTTGGAATTCAATTTGCTAATTTCTAAATTCAGAAGAAGGAATTCCATTTTAATATGAAATTAAACAGGTTTACTCATTGCCATGACTCCTGTAATTACTATTTACATGATGCATGATTGGAATCTGACGATAATTATCGAGTTAGGTTTTCTTTCAGTGTATGGATGTTTTGAACAATTTGAATTGAACTTTAAACTATGAATCAATAAATATGGTATACAGTTTAACATATCAGTAGAGTATAAGTATATGAACGGTGATAATTATGTAGTAATTATCCAATTTATTTGTGCTAACATTCTCAAAAAATCTCTACTCGGCCAACGGTGATCAAAATACCAAGTATTAAAACCATATCTACCTTCTGCATTGGTTAATCCTCCGAGTGGTTTCGACGAGATATCTCGTCTAGCAAGATATGATCAATTTTGCTAATGACAAGATATATCTCAAGATACTGTCGATTTTGTTTATGATGACGTGATCAAAATCTGGTCAGTTTTTTCAAATGACGAAATATCTCGCCCATAAAGATCTGCTTGTGGTTTTTGTAATGATGAGATACCTTGTCGAGACAACAGCCAGGAGGCTAATATTTTAACTTACCGTACTAAGTAAACATTAGTGGTTTCAAAATCGCAGTAAGTGCTTTCGTCATCTTCTAAAATACCCACTTTCTTTCCAAAAAGAGCAACTGAATTCTGTATAACAGACTGATAAATAATTACACGTTTAAATAGAAATACGTTTCTATATTTGAATACATTTGAAATAGTAATGATGTTGCTTTCATAACAACCATAATCCCTGAATCATCCTTGAATTAAGTAAGATATTTTCCGTTAATTGAGGAAACACACTTTTTATGAAAACAAATATCTTACAATAAAGTTTAATAGTAATACATAGAAGCTAAGAAAAACTGGAAATTTCGATCATTCATTACTTCATAGGAAAATGAATTTGCTTTTGTAAAATACACATATTATATGAATGCTTCGTTTAATGTTATGAATCTCTAATTTGTCAACTTTTTATGTAATACTAAGTCATTATTAAACATTCTGTAATATATTAAAACAATGTAAAAATCGTACTCAGTGTAAAAAAATATACTTGTTAATGAAATCTTTGAGTTATTGAAATGTGATCGTGACAGTTTTCTTAAGTTTGCAGAGTGTATGAAAAATCAACACCACAATACTATCATTTGCTTATGAAAGGCTTTTATTATCGAGCTATATGCATATGGCGATAGTGTTTCTGTGGCGGAACGTGTTTACAAAACGTATTTCGAATTTGACGTCGGCTTGCTTTTTATACGATTTCAGCACTTCGACAAACAAAATCTCCCAAAAATGAATTCCGAATTGATATGACTAAATCATGATTGGTCAATGCCAACTAGATTAAACGCCAAACGTCACCAAAACGGCGATAAATTACATTTTAATGGTAACCTCAATATGTAAAGTATGTTAGCATCGAAAGAAACATCTTCGCTTTCCGTTTGGTTTATTTACACTGAAAATCCCTCTCATTTTTTGCATAAAACTCACTTAATTTAGTACTCTTAAAGACTAGCATCTTTCCTCCTTTAATAGCAATTCAATCCTGAAAATTTCATTTAACTAAAACTCTTAAAGCTGATTTGGGCATGTTTATATTCGTTGCGATAAGCTAATGATTGAAAGTTTTAAAGTAGACATAATCCTTTGAAATTACAGCTTACAAATAAGATTAATAATTTTTCACTAATACCTGAACATATGTGTCAGAATTTTTCGATGTATTACAAATTTACTTCAAAGCTAAGGGCCCCTAGATGAGTTAAAATTTTAATTATATTACGTAAAAAACATCATCGGACTACTTTGATCAGATTTATATACAAGTTTCCACTCACTCTACAGAACCTTGGAACTTCTATCAGGAAGCCACTGCGTTTTATCGATACAAAAAACATGTTTCCTTCGTGCTGTGGAAGCCTATAAAGCAAAAATAATACAATGTTCGTGGATTGCAGGAAAACAAAAAGTATTATAAAATCCATAGCGTGGTCTAGATGCACTACTTAAACGCTTTCGTGATAAGAAAAATTTTTTAATTAGAAACTAGGAGCTCAATAATCTTTTTCGATTTTTATTTCCCCACAACATTCCAGAACCAAGACAAAACAAGCGAAAGGCTGATACTGTCTCCACTGGGACTAGCACAACGTGGTCGATGGGTAAAGAAAAAACTGTTCTGGAAACAACCTTCTTAAACAACAAAGATGTCTTGTACTTGGTAACGGAGTTTCACGCATTGGAAATTCTTTTTCTTCACATCTAAGTAACAAATATTGTTTTTGTTATTCCAGTGGCCGCCGAGACTAATTCGAACTTCATTTATTATCACTGCAAGAATTTTAATTAGTTTTAGGAATTTAATAAGCCGGAAAAAAACGACGTGAGATTCCGTGCTTGAATTTGTTTAGTGGAGCAAAATATAATATGGATTAAAATTTTAAAACATTTTTTGAATGAAAACTTTTCCGTCGCTAGTTTTCAATCACTATGAGCAGTAAAAACCGGTTGCGTAAATTGAAAGTTCTAATTAGTACTTTGTCACTGGCATGCAACCTCCGCTGTTTCTTTCCCTTTTTTTTTCCACGAACATTTTTACTTTCATCTTTACCAACCTTTGTCTAATTATTAGATTATAATAATTTTCCTCACTCTTGGTTGTTTATCATTCTGTCATCTTTTGGAAAGCAGGATTCATCTATAATCATATCTCAAGTTGGAAAGAATATTAAAGAGAAACACATGAAGTAAATTGATAGAAACGAAAATTAACTGCATTTCATTCACTAAATCATGACGAAATTTTGCATGCTTTGCCTCTAGAACACTGGATTTATGTTCAAAAATCTATTCAATTTCATTTGACTATATAACCCCTGTCGGCCATAACTTTCAGTGCAATTGATAAGATTATTATTGAGTTTATACAGGAAGTTAACACTAATTTACAAGGTTTTTATAACAAGAACAAATTTAGTTATTTCAACTAAATTTTGGAGGATAATTTACGATCTGACCTTAAAATATAGCCACCACGTTGGGTTTTTTGTTGTTTATTGGGCATTTAAGATTTACTATCTATCAAATTTAGCTCTGTAAATGACAAAAGATATTTTTATTTTTATATTTCGCTACCTGCCATTTTATGGGTGGAAAATGCTGATTTTTTCACTGGTAGAGAAAATGTTATGGAAGCTGAATTGCTATTGTATTTTTTAATGAAAGAGAAACATATGTTGTGTGTTTGTGGGGGAGATATGAACGCACGTGAAGATCCTGATCCTACATACACACTGCTAAACATTTATAAGAGCCCCACTTGATTGAGCATAATGAACTGAATGATCTTGTTCGAAACGTCTTTCCAAACAAGTTGAATTTTTAGATCTCAAACTTCAAGAGTGGAACCTTCTAGCTAAAAGTATATGTATTTCTGTGTTCAGAAGTATAAATTTACTTTTACTTTCTATTTATGAAGTGCAGGATACTATGTGCTTTTGTTCGGAAGTTCCAGGGATGGTGACAGATTTAGGAATATCCCATGATCATAAGGAATAGTATATATTTATCGACTCATGTGAGGTTAGTTTAAAATCTGTCCATTTGTACAACGAAAATCAAAAATCTTCCATTCCAATGACACAACCTGTAGGAATGAAGAAGACTTATAAAAGGAAGGGAACATTTCTTACTGTAATAAAATAGGACCACTTTGAGTGGTCCCTTGAGAGAGTAACGTTCGTCCTAACCTCTAGTTAATCCTCTGATGTTTTGTTTCCACCCCTTCATATAACAGAGGAAAATAAAAAACTGTAAAAGCTAAGGACAAATGTGATTCAAAATTCTTGCACTTAAAAGGAAATTTTCCAAAATTAAGTGAGACAAGAAGGAATCCTTTTCTGGTCCTCAGATAAGGAAACTACTGAGTGCTTCTGTTATCAGAAAAGATACACAGCAAGGAGTTCGCCGAAAGGCATTTATTCACATCTGTGGTCGAGATTTCTGGAGAACCAGAGTAAACTACCAACAGCTCATTCAAGATCTTCTCAAAAACTAAAAGAATGATGGTTCCCAAATGTCCTTAAAAATACATTTCCTAGATTGTCATCTGAATTTCTTTCCAAAGGACCTAAGAGCAGTCAGTGATGAACAAGGAGATAGATCCACCAAAATACCCGAACCGAGAAGTATCAAGGCTGGTGATATCCTTCAATGATGAATGATTACTATTGAGTTGCTGAAGGATGATAACATGACACATAAGAGAAGACATAAGCTACTTGTATGGGTATATGAGTGCATAAATTTAATTTAATATTCATGCATGTTTACTCTATTTTTTGCTCTCGCATGCTGGGATATGTGAATATGGTATTTATAATTTTTAACACTGTTATTTTATAACTGACAAGAAAAATAAATGATGTAATAAATTACAATTTGAAGCTCTACTTTCACTTGGAATTTATTAAAATGTGACATTTACTTCTAAGACGAATAAATATTGCATAGTATATACAGTTTTAGAACTATAGCAATTGTTAATACACAAAATCTTGTACATGCTGGAGATTATTTTTTAGTCGTATTTAAATGGTAGTACGCCAAAATTAGTCAAAAAAAGACTTTATTTCATCCATGTTATGAAAAAAGATCAAAATTGTTGGCTAGTGAAATTAAAACTATGGCACTCAAGTACATATCTTAATCACAAAAGTAAGAGTACTTTTTCCAGAGCTGTCATTAAGATACGTGCAGAAACATTTAGCCCTATTATCTGTAAACACTAGAATTCTTAAATATTAATACTTTAAATTCTCCGTTATAATGTTAATACGGCAAACGAACCAACCCAACAATCTTACTTTTATGGGTGAAATTAAAACTAATATATGTATTGTATGCTAATTTTATTGTGAGATATTGATCATAGTTAACACTCATCAACGTTATCAGTCAAAAAATAATAACTTTGGAATTTTTTAAGTTTTGCATTACGGTTGTTGGTACACTGCTGGCCACCCAAATTGCAACACAAAGAAAGACAAGAGATATCACAACAAAATTTATTTTGTAGATAACATGTTGACCAAGTATCAAATGATTAAATTTATAGACTTCTGTGAAGTGTGGTTCCTGCCAAAATCAGTAGCCAGAGTAGCCGCCATTGTTGGAGATCACCGCTGCCACACGCCTCGGCATTGATTCAAAGAGACTTTGGATGTGTTCTTGGGGTACAGCAGACCAAGCAGCTTCCACACGTTGCCAAAGTTGATCTGGTGTGGCAGCTGGGGATGTATTCTGGGTCAATCGTTGAGCAACCATGGACCACATGTTTTCTATCGGCGAAAGATCCGGAGAGCGAGCTGGCCAGGGAAGCAATTCAATCTGGCGATTGACGAAGAACCCTTGGACAATGCGTGCCACGTGTGGTCGCGTATTATCCTGTTGAAATATGGCTGTGGGCAAGCCCTGAAGGTAAGGAAGGACAACTGGCTCCAACACCTCGGAGATGTAGCGCTGGCTGTTTAAAGTACCGGCAATACGTACTAGAGGAGTGCGAGAGTGATATCCAATACCGCCCCATACCATAATACCCGGTGCAGGACCAGTGTGGCGGTGCATAACGCAGCTGTTCAGCATCCTCTCTCCACGGTGTCTCCAGACTCGAATCCGACCATCGTGGTGTTGCAGACAGAAGCGTGACTCGTCAGTAAAGACAATTTCATTCCATTCTGCCGTCCACATCCTTCTTTCATCGCACCATTGGCGGCGGAAACGTCTGTGGTTCTGCGTCAAGGGTAGACGAAGCAATGGACGTCTTGCGGACAGACCACTCTGCTGTAAACGGCGTCGAATGGTACGCGCAGACACTGGATGATGCGGTACAGACTGAATGTGCTGTGCTATGGTTCGTGATGTGGCTGAGCGATCCGTCACTGCCATACGCACAATATGCCTGTCATCACGTGAAGTGGTGCACTGAGGTGGATGCGATCGAACACGTCGGTCCGTCGTACCCTCCTGCATCCAACGATCACATATCCGCATTACAGTTGTTTGGTTTCGTCCAACACGACTACCGATTTCCCTGAAAGATAATCCACAATCTCGGTAGGCCACTATCCTTCCTCTGTCGAACTCGGATACTTGATCAAAAGATGATCGCTGTTTTCTACGAGGCATAATTGATCGTTTTTTTGAAAAAACCACAAGAAAAACACAATTGCCGTACTTGAAATCGTCGAAATCTCCAAGCCTAAATAGCGCTTTGAAGTGGCGCCACAGGCGCGCGTGATGTGCGTCTGCGCTGAAATTCTAATCATTTGCATATCTCACCTCCGCTAATGCATGTTGTAAATTTCATATTATTTGCATGCTTCCTTCAGGGTGTTGCATTTACGGTGGCCAGCAGTGTATTTTTCAGACACATACTTTTCATTTTCCTACTGAATAATTTTATTCTGACTTTTAATATCACGTATATGCCCACTATTTGTATCAGATCTAATTAAACCTACTATCTAATGAAAATATTCAGTCGTTCAAGTTTATTGGTCCAACGCAAAGAAATGAATACTAAATTGTAGCAATCATTCTGCAAACGTTTTAGTCTGCCGATTTGGGACATCTTTTTGCTGTATGAAATTCGTATTGATCCCTATCAAATGTCGTACCACCACTTTTTAAACATGCCCCTCCGGGGTTCAACCCATTTCTCTCATGACAAGCCTGGGCCATCTTCAAATTCGATTCCATGCAGTCGATCTTGGATAAATCAATGGTTTCATCCAAAAGGGCACGAGTGTCTCACTATTGGAAGAAGTCTATTTTTAGAAAAATTATTTTTGCATCACCAGAGAGAAGCAATGAAAGAATAGGCGGAATTCTTCAAAATTTTCCACTGAAAAACACATATAGTTGTTTTCAAACCGTAACAATTGCTCTGTGAAAGTTTTAAATCACCGTGCTACAAAAAATTAAAAGCAAAACAAAACTAACTTCATGTGATCAAAATTTATTAGAATATACTCGGTTTTTAAAAAATATCATTTCTTACGATGGAAATGGTTTACCCGAAAACGTAGAAAAGCAATTATTTTCAAAGAAATTGCGTTACGATTGAAAGAAAAAGTTTTAATCTGTGCACAAAAGAGGTTATATTTCTCGGACTTATAGTGTGACATACAACTGAAGAACGAAGGATGTATAACCAGAAATTCATTCTAAATACAATTCTATCTTTTAATTTAGATTTTAAAGGACTGTGTTCACACGTTTTGTCAAATCCAACCTTCAATCAATAAATATTTCTCCATGATTTTTCTCCCATTTTTAAACGTGCTCCATCAATTACTTACAGGAACAAGTCGAAATAATATAAGCATTTCGAAATTAACACAATTGGGCTACATTTTGCCTTCAATGCAACTTCTATCCGTCTCTAGAAGTAAAGTCACTTTAAAATTCTTTTTAGTAGCCCTCCCTAAAACTATTCTACATTTCAAATTAATGCATTTGAAAATCACGACCTTCTACAGGTATGGTTAGCTTCGCACAACGTTTTAATCATAAATTACAGTCCCTTCATCAAAAAAATATAATGTGCATTCACAAAAAATATAGTGTGTATCCACAAATAATAAATCGATATCAATGTAGCCATATTGATATCATGGGTGTGCTCTTGAGTGTAAAACATCCAATTGTATGCCTTCTCCTTGTTTATACCACTTTACATCAGCAAGATGCCATGGTCGTTCAGGAAGTAAATCAGAAATAAAATAAAAGACCCCATACAGGAACATTTGGAATGAAGCCTTCCTATCCTGCATTGCCTTCCGTCAAATTCCTGCATTCTGATGGTGCGTATTCGCTACCTTTTCTTTCTATCTTTTGTAGTATCTATGGTTCTGCCATATACCCCATACTGGGCGAACAGAATTCTTGCGGGGCAATTTGATCATGCACCAGTGACACCTCTAGCGGTAGCCATCAGAACCAATCTCCACAATATTCCCCGTCGCGGAACAGATGGCGTTCATTGTTTTGGAGTCAGACGATCACACACAGTTCAGGTTCTTTTATCTGCCTTTCACAGGCAACTACTGCTAAGGTATAACAGTGATGGACTTGCGAAAACAAATCAATTGCAATTCATATAAAGTATACAGTGGTGTGCATCATTTGGCCTGTAGTCTTCCATCTATTAACACTACTAGACTAGATTATTTTACTTTTAATCTGTTTTTAAAAAAACATTTAGTGGGTCAAATTTTCTAAAAGGCAAAAATAATAATGCCGGTGAAACAAGATGCCCATTATGCTGTTTGAGAAAGCCAAGTTTCTTTTCCTACGATTAGTGACCAACGTTTCGAGTCGGGTATGCACCGAATTCCAATTGGAGATAACTTATCTTCAAAGTTAAACTACATATTTAATCAAAATGTTAATAATTTTGCTTAATTGATTTCTGCAAAAGCCGGGAAAAGAGCGATAGCGTCTGCTTAGAAAATTTTAATCATGTTTGGAAGCACACTTATGTTTGAGTAAGCATTTATGAACCGAAATAAGTGTAGTCACTCAATTTCAAAAGTGAGAATTTGGAGAATATCTTGTTAATTTCTACAAGATTAACTCCCAACCAACAGGATTAACTCCCAGTCTGGTATAAGTATGTTAATGAAAAAAATGTAGCGTATCACATTAATGTTGTAATTGTGCGTGCACCCACCTCTGATCTGGCAATTTGAAGAAACCTTAACCCCTTGCGCTGTCATTTTCATAATATATTACACTCACAGCAGAAATTTCGCAGTTTTTTCATACGCTCATGTTACTCTATCCAACATATCGTCACCTGATTGCAAGAACTATGCAACTTAAAATTTTGGGTTTTGAGACAAAAGGCAACAGTTTGCTACCAATCCCAGTTTTATGTGTATGCCTACATTTTTCATTAGCCGATAGATACAACTTAAGAGGTAAAAAAATTACCTAGTGCATTACATTAAATATTGTATGATCTCAGCTCAATTAATTTAAGTATAACTCAAAATACACCATTTTTTAAATTTTCTAGTTCTTAGATTCAGGTGACGATATGTTGAACGGGGAAAACGGCCCCAGTAATAATTGTATCAATTTTACTTGTTCAATTGATCTTTTTATCCTAGAACTTTTGAAAAACTTAGTAGTACAAACTTGGAGAAATTATTAAAAAAATTACTTTATATAATTTCAAATAAACATGAACTAACGCATTTAAGATCCTTTTGAACCCTCAGAGCATTGCTTCTACTTAGTTTTTGAGTGATAAGTAATAATCACTCAAAAACTAAAAGTAAAGTAATAAACTAAAAATAAGTAGTGATCTTTAATGTGCACAATATTGCGATCCATAGATACAGACACATGTGCTGACTGGTCATTCTATGGTCAATTACGCTTAAATGAAGGTCGCTATAGGATATTTTGATAACCATAGATTTTAAAGTAATTGTTTTTAACTTTTTCAAGTATATTAAATCATTGCAAGGTGCGATTCTTTAGGGAAAACGTATGAACTAAATTTGGTATACAAAGTTGAGACATTTCCTTTGTAACTATTGTGAAAGATAACGAAATAATCATAACAATTTATTTTAGTGAGCATGGTAAAAAATATCCATTGATTTTTCTTAAGATGAATAGTTTTATAATTGTTTCGTATTACATTATTTTTACACAAGAATACCACATACATTTGCAAAAATACATAAAAATTTAAAAGTAATAAATGGTTTCATTGAAGTAAGGGACACACACAAAGTGGAAAATACGATAATTTAATCAATTAACAGTTACGTGTAAGAAACATTTTATGATGCAATAACAAAGATGACAAATGACAGAGAAAACGGTAATAAATAAAATTTGTTTTAAGATAAATCGGAGAGTGAATCCAAAAGAGTGAACTTAAGACTTGTGGTAAAAGCAAGCTGGGCGTACGGGTTAGGCAAAATCAGAAAGAAACTCCCCAAGTTCTGAGAATGCATAGCTTTGTTGCATTGAATATTCGAACGAGAAATATTTTGAGTCAGTATTTTCAAAGAAGGCTGTATCAAATTGGGCCGATTCTCTTGAGAATTGAACAGAAGTTTCGAGGTTGAATTCTTTCTGAGAATTATGGGGTAATAATTATTATTAGGGATTGAGTACAAATTAGGAAACTTAAGAGGAGTAGACCAGAAGCCATCACATATACGAGTCTTGGGTTTGATGCTGGAAACAATGATATCTGAAAAGAATGAAGCAAAAATGGAGAGAAATAGGCTTAGTTTGGTCCTTTTTCACCGAGACTTATTTATTTGCAGATATAGAGGATAAAGTATTTAAGGTAGACATGCTACATTGAGTCCGAAATGCCATTTATATGTGGAATTACGCTCAAGAAACTAAAAGAAAGCCAAAATGATGTGATGCGCAATGACATCATTTTTCTGAATACAAGGTCATTTTGTTGGTCAAAAATATTTGGGATAACCACAAATCAGACAATTATGAAGAACTGGTGCAATACATGCTCAAAAACTAAAAGTTTGGGTATTTATATAAGCATATGAGACAGACTTTTTCCAAAGGCTCTTTGGGGCCGCGGTAGCCCAGTTGGAAGAGTAGCTGATTGGAAACCGGAGGGTTGCGACTTCGAAACTGGATCCAACCAAAGACAGTCGTGTACACTGGGGCTGGCGCATGTTAAATTTGTAGTGGCTACAAATGTCCTCATGTTGGCGTGGTGAGTAAGTTTGGAGAGTGGGGTGCCAACTGAGGTGTTGACCTCATCATCTGACCGCGGTTTGCATAGCGGATATGTGCGTATGAACTCCTCAGAGGGTTAAACTGATCTTCATATAATCTTGGAGATCTTGATGAGGAACAAGGGGATAGATTTCACCAAAATATAATGTGATGGAAGAACCAGGAACCATTTCATCCCTGACCACTAGACCGATTGATCGATAGTTTAATTGTTATTATATAACGTATTTCGTGTTTATTTCTGATGATTTGTGTCAATTTCATTGTTAATTTCATATAATCTCGGTGATTTTAATGAGTAACAAGGGGATGGATATTACCGAAATATGAATGTAATGGAAAAACCAGGAACCATTCCTTACGTGGTGTTGTCCTCGGATCTTTCCCTTCTGTTTGATCCCGGACCGTCGACAATAGCCCGTTGTGTTGTTCCAGTGTGACGTTATTTAAATACCTATCTACCAGGAACTATTCCATTAGGAAGCCAGCATCCTGGCCACTAAACCGATTGGTCGGTAGTTTAATTGTTATTATATAACGTATTTCATATTTATTTATATTATTTGAGTCAATTTCAATGTGCGATTTGAAAGTACCTTCCGAAGAACCATTAAAACAATTTTGTTCTCCAGGCTACGGTAACGACAAATTATGGTACAAGTGGTTTAAGTGGGCTTTATTGGGTTGGTTGGTTGCATTGAGTTTTATGGACCAAGTGCCATATTTGGCCAAATACAAGACAGACAACGTCAAGTATTGGACAAATACATACATTGAAAGATTTGCTAACACAGCAAAATACACCCAAGGTGCTAACACACCAAAATACACAGCAAAATACACCCAAGGTGGTATCAAACCTGGCAAGAATAGAACCTGCGCTACCTACAACTCACAGGTTGCTAGCGCAGTGATTGAACCCCCTGAGCCACAGTGGGTCCGGGGCTTGTATTGGGAGTTATATCTTCAGTTATCTATGTTTTTCCATGTGAAAACTCGAATATTAAGCAATTGACAGTTATATTGCAAACGTGATAGCATCTCATTTGATGTAGTGAAATTTTGGTAAGGAAGATACAACTATGTGGGTAACTATAAGAAGAGAAATTACACTGGATACCTATTATCGGAGAGAAAATTGTATTTGAAAAGTAAAAAAAAACATTTAAGTTTTTAATATAATAATTTAATTTTAGTAATTAAATTACCTTAGCATAATAATGTATATCGGAAACCTCATAAATCTGAACGCAGTGAAGGTAAAAATAAGCGTTTAAATAGGTAACTCAGCAAAGAGGGATATATGAAATAAAATAAGTTATTTTGGAAATATGACAAAGGCATGGTTGTGGAGCTAGAATATTTTATATTTATGCTGTGGTAAGAATACAATTATAAGTATAAAAAAATTTTAATGAAAATACACTTTGGTAAAAAAAAGTTGTTATTTGTTCTGCAAACAGGCAATAATTTTTTTCTACAAGAATATACTTAGAATAAATTTTCAAAGTTTAAAAATATATTGCTTTAATATTTAAAAATATTGCACAGATTTGTGAAAGTAAACACTAACTGATTTTTAATTTTGTTCTTCAATCATGCATTTAAAACTGTTGGGTAAATTAATTTAAACCACATGTATTTTTTAAAACATTAAATTTGTTATTAAGCAATTTTTCTCTTTAGGCAAAGGTTAGAAAAATATTTTTTCAGTTTCGTTAGAATTTTCATTTATCCTAATGAAGTAAGTTTTAATTTAAAGAGGATTCATTAAAAATGTTTCTCTGTATTAAAAATGTAGATTTATAATGATACGCGCAATTAATTTTAAAACATAGCAGCGATCAGGTTTTTCCGAAAGCTGAAATGATGATTGCATTAGGTGTAATATTTTGTAACATTTCTTTACGAGTGTTTGTAAGTGATTAAATAATAAACGTTCTGATATTAATATGTACTTTTCGGGCCAAGTCTGGTTCATAAAAGGTTGGCAGCAAAAGTTTTTTTGCCCACATACAATTGAGCCATTAGATTTGTAACCAATTATTTCTAAAAAATATTTAAAACTAACCGAAAAATAAACATATTTTTGTTAACTTACAAAGTTGTGCTATGAAAATACGAAATAAGTAATTGATTAATATGAGAACAGCTGATAATTCGAATTTTTCTATTCTATGAAAGCGAATAATTGATTGTGTGAAACGGATCCCGCTAATGGAGTTCCTTGCGTCACAAAACGGTATTCATAAAAGTGGTGTATTACTTTATTTTCATTGTTTTCTATCTTCTAGGACAAAACGAAAAGTAATAACAAAGCAATTCTAAACGAAAGTAAGATAAACTACTTATTGAACAGTTTTTTATGTCTGCAAGAAACAAGAGGGACATAAGGCAATAACTACTAGTAAAATTATAAGACAATTAAAAAGGAGATGGAAAAAAGTATGTTAAGTGAGCACACGTACTTTCTCAAGGGAATAAAAAAGGGAGTCACTTAAGAGAGAAATATTTCGAATTTTTTCTGTATGTGTGTGGGGTAGATGCCAAATAAATACACGTTACCCCCGAAAACTCAAAATTTGGAGACAAAAAGATAAAATGCAGCAAAATAACATGAAATTGACGGAGCATGTGGACTTAGTCGCTGTTGTTAGATCATAGAAGTTCTGGTCACGTGGACTTGGGAATCGATTTAGGCCGATTGACTATTGAAGAGCAAACTAGTATTTTAAATCATGCTCTATAACCATATTAACCAGTCAGTTAATTAGTCTTGCATTAGCATTTGTGCTTTCTCCCAATGCCACGTGTCTGCCACTCGGAGATCTTCAAACCGAGCGATCGGAAGAAATAATATGAAGAGCGCGCACATGCTTCTACTATTTCATACGAAGGACTTTGATCTCCACCTCCAAGTTCGTTTTGTTTGTCTGCACTGTCTTTCCCATCAACCTTCTAATGAAACAGTCAGAGGATGTGCTAATTCCGATTGCTCAGTTTTAAGATCTTCGGGTGAAAGTCACGTGGTAGTGCAAAAAGCAAGAATCCTAATGCAGGACTGATTGATGAGCTCGATGAAAACACTAGTTCGCTATTCAATTAGCCAATCGGCCCAAGTTGATTCCCATGCTCACGTGATTTAAAATTATGCAATCTTACGACAGCGAGTCCACATGCTGCGTCTAATGGTCTTTTCTGTTGTCTGTCTTTTCATGCGTTGATACATGTGAAACAATTTTCAGATTTAAGCTCAGATAACAGATGGTACAATGTACATTGCAGTACAAAAATCATTGTGAGGCCCTGATTTCAGCACTATTTTAGTACACAAAATGCTCAATGCAGAGCCCAGGTGTTGACCTCCTCATTTCACCGAGCTTCAAAATTATGAGGTGTTGTCCGCGGATCTTTTCCTTTGGGATTAATTCCGGACCGTCGTCAATACCCCGTTGTTTTGCTCCAGTGTGACGTAAATTAAACTACCAGCTAAATTAAAGTTATTTTAAACGTGTTCCAGAAGACAATATGCATCCTTCGGATTTATGGTGGATTCATACGTTATTACAATATATTGATACTACGAAAGAGCCAGTTTATCGCATAACTGAATTAGCAAATTCAAGATAAACATCCCGATAAAGATAAGGAAATCACGATAAAGGTAAGGAAATCACGATAAAGATAAGGAATTACGGGATTTTTTTTAGAGGTTTGGTTTCTGTAAATCCAGCAATAAGTCTTATTTTGATGAGATAATATAAAAGTTCACGTAACAAATTTTGCAAAGTGTTATCGAAACTACCAACAGCAAATACAACCTTTGAAATATTTTATTTTGTTAAATTTTTTCTTCCGAATTTTCGTTTTGACTTTAAATTCTTTCAATTACGAAAGTTTCCTCATTATGTTCTCATTTGGTTCAAATATTATTTCTCACTTGTTTGTTAAATCTATCTCAAAATATAACTGTGGATACATAATATTACCTATGAAATGCGATTATTTCCCTACAAATCTGCTACTTGTCACGGTAAAAAGTAGGCGGCATATTTTTAAAAAGTTTTTAAACATTGTGTTGCAACATAGGAATCTGATTGCAAGATATATTCTTGAAAAAGGATATCTCTTTTTGGCGGAAATGTATTTCGATGTCTGCGCCTTTGTAAAGTGTGGAATCGATAAAATACTCTATATATTCTACTTGAAAATTCTCAAAACGTCGTCTATATTCAGAGAAATGAAGACGTCTGGATTTTGCTGCCTTTAAGGAACAAATTTTCTTGATTCTCGAGTACTTAGTTTTTCCTGCAATTCATGAAAAGTAAAATATTAATTTTTTGATTGCCAACTTGAATACAAAACTAACATGGTTACATCTGAGTCTGAATCAAAGTCTAAATTTGAATAAGTTCCTATCTTTCTGTAATACTTCCTAAATCCTCTCATGCATCTATTACTGAAATCTGAGATTGCTATCTATGAAACGTTTGTGGTAAAAATAATAGTTTTTAGGCATTATAAGTTATTCATAGATAATTCTCATTCTTTGTAGAAATTTAAGATTGGATAAGACTGATAGCTATGAGTATATTGTATTCATGATTCGTATGAATATTTGTGTTAAATTAAATTAATGAGGTACGTAAGTTTGAATCGAATGCTGAAATAATATTAAGCAATCTAAAATTTCAAAGCAATGATTAATAAAATATTTAAAATTTATGAACAAATTACCAATGATCGTTTGTTAGAGTATTTGCTTTGTACATATAAGATAATGCAAATGATAAGTAGGATTTCAGATTAACATTTGCTTCGATTCTTAAAACACAGGCAAACAACTCGTCAAATTAGTTTTGAAAGTGTAACTTGTTTCACATATTTGCCTTACCTTGTAATCAGTTTTCCAAATTTGCAATAATTTTAAATGGATCAACAATTGAGTTAAATAACTGGAATGGTAAAATTTTCTGTTTTCCGGAAACGTATCACAGGAATTATGAATATATTTAAATAGTTTTCTCTATAATCCTTTCTCTTAAAATGTCTTTTCCTATGAGATTACGACAGATTTCTTAGGACTCGAGATTAAGACATTTTCGATTTAAAAATTTTCAAATTACAATTTTGAGTTTAAATCCAGAATACATTTAAATGCTGAATTTGCACTGCATCGATCCTAATATCCTTCATTTTGAACTGAATTTAATTTTATGTATGACTTTAAAATGTGTATTTCTCTACCATAAAGTAGATTTACTAATTAAAAACACACACATTTGAATTCTAATAGCTTCATTTATTTCAGTAACTGAAAATGTACGATTCCATAAATTATATACGTAACAAAAAGTTTAAAAAATTAATTTACCTTATGTGATATCTATACCAATTAGGGAAGTAAAGAATAACTATACAGCAAAGAATTTTACTTTCATTTTAATTATTTTCTCTCTTAAAATGTTTTTATTTTTACTTTATTGTACTAAAAACTAATTAAGCACATCAATCAACTAACTAGCAGAATGCTTATTTAATTATTCTAGTGTTCCAATAATTGAGTAACATTTCAAAATCTATTAAGTGATTTCTTATTAATTGTTTCTTGTATGAAGAAAGGGAAACGATTATTTTGCTAAGAGTAGTAGTTTTATTAAGTAGAACAAGTTTAATTGACTTTTTATTCTTATAAATTAACTCAGTGAATTAATAAAGCCATTTTTAAATGAAGTCTCGAAATTTTTGGATATTCCTAAAGAAATTGAGCATTTATATACATTTTATTTTATTTGTCTTTTAAATAACCCCTCAATCACAATTTTAAGTACAATTTTAAACACATTTTTGAGTAATTCTCAGAAACGAGTTATCAACGTAGGATTCGAATTCGTAACTGGAGCCGTCATGGCTCAGTGGATATGCCCACTGCGCTAGCAACCTTCGAGTTGTAGGTGGTGCAGGTTCGATTCTTGTCAGGTGTATTCCCCTGGTTGTATTTCTCTCTTCTGTGTCAGTAAAACTTTCATTGTGTGCGTGTGTGTCTGGCGCAGCATGGCCAGATATGGCCCTTGCGCCATAAAACCCCAAAACCAACCATTGAATTCGTAGCTCAAGCAAACTAAGCTATTTTCATTCCTTAGGATACGAAATCCATCATGTGATCTTGTGACAGAATGATTTCATTTACTAATGTTTTTCGAGTATTTTGAAACAAATCCGTCTTTTTCAAACATAGGCTGCTCAATAAAGAATGATCATAAATTAATAAAAAATAATTACCTGTACTAATCCTCCAAATTTTGATAGTCTTCCTCAAAATACTCCCCATTACATGCAATGCACTTATCCCACCATTTTTTCCAGTCTTCAAACACCTGCTGGAAGCCATTTTTTGACAGGTCCTTCGAAATCGCCTCCGTAGCTTTCACCACTGCCTGTGATGATGAAAAACGCTTTCCCCGGAGGTGTTTCTTCAAATTCGGGAAAAGAAAAAAATCGCATGTGGAGCTAAATCAGGACTATATGGAGGATGGGGAACACATGTAACGTTGATTTTTGAAAGATACTCAACAACAACATTGGCAATATGCGGCTTTGCGTTATCATGGTGTGCATCCATCCTGTTGCTTTCAAATTGGCCTTTTGCGATGGATGTGGCCTTGGAGGGTTTTCAGTACATCTCTATAGTGTTCTCCAGTTACAGTTGTATGCGGTGGTACGACATGCTGATACACCATTCCTCGAATATCGAAAAATGATATGATCATAACTTTCCCAGCAGAAGCAATCACTCTCGCCTTCGGTATTGGTGATGAAGGAGACTTCCATACAGAGTTCTGTTGCTTGGACTCAGGGTCATAAGGATGAAGCCAACTTTCATCAGCAGTGATAATTTTCGAAAGAAACATTCCATCATTTTGTAGTCTTGATTTCAATTCCGAACAAACCTCCACACGCACATCCTTTTCTTCGGGAATGAGCAGTCTCGGAACCCACCGCACACAAACACGTGCCATGTGCAGTTTTTCTGTGAGCAACGTGTGAGTGGCACCCAATGAAATGTTCATTCTTTCTATAGGTCTCTGAATGTGATTCGACGATCTTCTCTCACTATCACAGCAGGGTGGTGATGTTTACTTCCGCAGTCACTGGAGCGCCGGGTCCACCTTCCTTTGAAACCGATCGTCTCCCCTCTTTAAAAATGTTAAACCATCTTCTAGCTGTGCTATAGGGAAGGACAGGCTCCCCATAAGCTTCCTGTAGCATCACATAGGCTTCAGCTGACGATTTTTAAAGGCCAAAACAAAATTTGAATGCGGCGTATTGCTCGTCGCGTGTCACATCCATTTTTGCCGTAGGCGAAAATAAAACTAGGAGTACTTGGCCGGCTGCCAAAGCCGCAGCAGTGACGTCATGACCGTGAAACTTGCGCCATCTATTCTCCACTTATCCCGCTATACATGCAAAATATGAATTTTATTTTTCTTGATTTTTTTTAATCACCTTTAAAAAATTATGATCATTCTTTATTGAACAGCCCGTAGGATCTCCCCTTACCCCACCTAAACAATGATGTGGGTTTCTTGTAGAAGAATTAACTTTCTACCTCTAAAGCATGTTCATATTATCAATAACGGCAAAAGACAAACCTTTCTACAAGCGCTATTGGCCCAGGTCCATCTTTTCACCTTTCAAATTTAACACAATATCTCTGTCCCCAATATATTTCATTGATGCGGAAAGCATTTGTTAAGTATTTCTCCATGTGGGTTCTAAGGAAGATAGAGGTTCAAGAAGGGTTCCCTAAGCTGAAGAAATAGATGTACGAAAATATTTCTGAATATCTTAACTGGATATGAAACCCCGTTAGAGAAATTTCAACTATAGTATAAAGCATGGAAAGACTCATCAATATCGAAAGAAATTTCACAAATTACATACAGTCGAACATTAATTGTCCGAAGAAATATGGACCGAGGCCACCGCGATAACCAGAAAATTGGATAAAACGGTCATAGCATAACATGAAACAGCCTATACGAAATACAGAAAAAATTTACTCATGTTGCTGCTGAAAGATTCATAAAGGAAAGAAAAAGAATAATCTGTAATCGGATTTGTATCACAGTATGTATTTATTATGATACTTTTACAATAAATCTGGACGTTAGTTATGAATCTTTTGAACTCGCTTGAAAACTCCTTAACTGTTGTCTGTTTTGTACTACTTTCTCGCCTCTTTGAACAAAGTATCCAGCCTTGTAATCGAAGCTTTATTTAAAGCAAAAAAGAACTCGGTATACAATTCAGCTCTGATAGCACGCACACTGTATTAATCGAAGCTTGGATAGTCAAAGTTCGACTGTAATTGTATTAATTCTACATTTAAATAGTCTTCCTTGTATAGGCTCCCTCTGAATTTAGATTAGATGCGAATAAAACTTGTCAAACTTTTTGGCGATATTTTTTTAATGAAATATCTTTTTGCTGTTTCTTTTTATTCAAATTTAGTTTTACGATTGGATTTTTGTGTTCCTTTTGATCCACTTAGATTTTGATGACATAACTTTATAAACTGTATGAGAATATAACGTTATGTGGGAAAAGTAGAAGGAAATTAGAACACTTAAAAATCTCCTCTCCTTACTTTGTTTAGCAGCAATTTTGGATTACATTAAGAAATTATCCATTGTTCTTAAAGCGTGGATTTATGTACATCTATTAGGCTTGCTTGCCATTCTTGGTTTGGGACTGTTATGCATATGCGGGAATTGCACTCAGAACTCGAACTGTTCAGATTCCACATTAATATGTTGCTCATACCGTCTTCACGAAGGGAGAAGCTAATCAGCATTCCAATCCCATCTAACTGGCAGGACGCTGTCGAAGATGCCGCAAGCCATGATCAGATGAACGCGTACGAGACGGGGGATAAGCCAATGAGATGCAGGATCCATGTTGATTGATCGGCCTCATCTCGGGTTTGAAGGAGGGTTACGTCATACTCAAATCTCACCGGAGAACGGCTTAGCAACTTCATATCCATAGTGTACTGATACCATTTGCGTAGCTTAGATGGTTCCCAGCGCCCATAGGTATTGTCTCTGAAATACATCATAGACCTAGTCAATGTATGATATGCAGCAAGGATAATTTGCTTCATATGAACAGTTGTGAAGTGTCAAAGACCCGCCGGACACGGAATGCATAATGCTGGTACAAACTGGGTCTCAATTCAAGAGGAAACAGCTATCAAGGATGATGAATTCAAATTGCACCTCTGCCTTTTTCCTGAACTTAAATTAGGACATTCATCTAGATCTTCCTCCCAGGGCCCCACATGGGGTGGTCGTCAGTTTGGGGCCAAGGTCTAAGGGGAGCTCTGGGATAGGTTTTTCTACTGTATAATGTCAATCTGATTTCTAGTTTCAAAACGTTATAGATATTTTCTATTGTGTTTCTAATAGTATATATGTAGAATTGTGTAAAGGTAGGAGGGAGGTAGTTGAATTTGCGTCCGTCACACTGAAGCAGCACAACGGGCTATTGGTGACGTTCCGGGATCAATCCCTAAGGGAAAGATCGAGGACAGCACTCCGTAATTTTGAACCACGGTCAGATGACGAGGTCAACACCTAAGTTAACAACCCACTCTCCAAACTTCCACACTGCGCCATTGTGAAGACGGCTGATTTATGTACTCATAGGAATAGGGTATGTGTTTGCAACTTGAAGTGAAGATAAAACTGGTAGTTTTCTACCTATCTCAAAATTAAAAGACCAATATCACTATAAGTGGACATTTTACTTTCATTATTAAGAATAGTTTAAACTAAGGAAAGAATCTGTATAATCTTTCCAGAAGATTGTAATCTAAGGAAAGAGCAATAGAATATTTCAAAAGGATTCTAATCTAAGGAATGGATCAAAAGAATGTTTCCAAAGGATTCTATTCTACATATGGGCCAATAAAATCGCTCCAAAGAATTCTATTTCAAGGAAAAGACCAATAGAGTAGTTCCAAGAGAGTCTATTCTAGGGAAAGGATCAATAAAATATTTCTAAAAGCTGAAAGAATCAATCGATTCTTCAGAAAGATGCAGCTATTTAGTCATTGTGTGTATGTTGTGTGGTAAAAGCAACACTGTACTACTCGCAAATCTCGGTAATGCTCTGGGTCATGCGAACAGAGAGATACTTCATCTATAGCTATACAACTTACTCACTATACATAATAGATATATTATTTTTCATACAAATTTTACATAAGCATATATTTCCATTTCCATCGGTGATTGAAGTTTTGCGTCCACTCATAAATATTAAATTGGGTTCTTACCTATTTTGAAACCATGGGATTTAGAGTGATACACGAAGAATGTTTTTAAAAAATATTTCAAGAAATGTTCGTTTCAAGAAATGTATAATATAACCTAAAAGCATTACCATACGATTCTTCTCGATAATCAAAAAATAACTTAATAAAACCATGCTCATTCCAGCTTCATCATTCCTTATATTCTCTCTTCTCCAGAAACATTTACCCTGAAATAATGTATCGAACCCTTGATATGAAAGCTTAAGATGTGAGATATTATTAGGAATAAACCTCGATAAAAAGCCGCGCCTATTCCTAAACTGACCGATTTAGGCCAAATGCCTTCCTTTCTTATTCCGGCCTTTTCATAGCTACAACGACAGCTGGACGAGATGAGTAAAAGCCACATGCAATAAAAAGAAATGAATGGCTCATTTTTTCGTGAGTGAGACATTCAGCTATGAATAACTTATATAGATATATAATAGACATTTGACAGACAAAAGTCACAGTTACTTGACAGAAGTTCTAGGTATTTTATTTATTACTACGATAAGAGGGAGAGATCAAGTGATAAAAGCACATAAAGGTCTACTATGGCATTCACTTCGAAATATTACTTTTAGCTAGCTACTTCTAAAGTTTATTTTAGGGTGGGATTTAGCATTGGTGTACAACATAATTTAACCATCACAACCATTTCTTCAGAACCAAATCTCTTGCAACCACCAAATAAGAAAAGATGATTGAAGAAATGTGCAGTTATCTTTCAAAAAGGTACCAAAACTTGTCATTCCAAGCCGATCTTGAACCCCTTTTATACTCTAATGATTTTAAGAACTACTTATGCCTAAACTTAACAAGACTACCAAGGAAAAATATGAAAAACAACAGCAGATTGTAAGCAAGAATAATTCATACAATATTCAATCTACATGCATAAAGTCGTGTTTTTTGATAACGTAATCTCAGACGTAATCACATTAGAGCAACTATTTTCAACCGGTGTGTCACACGGGTAGTGGAACGGTTTAAATTATGTAATTTACATCACTTTAACGGTTTACTTTTGAACTTTTGACAAGTGTGTTCACAAATAATTTCACGTAATACCCATATAGATAATTTTGAGTAGCATTTTTATTACAATGTTTCACAATAAAATTGTTTCAAAAAATTTAAAGCCACTTTGGTGTAAAAAGGGTAGGTTATCAACTATTACTATCTTGGTGAATCAATCAAAATTATACATATTTTTTGTCGGATCAGCAAAATACAATATACTTTTTGGTGTGCCCCAAAATTATAGTAATTAGTTTGTGTGTGGGCCACGAGATGAAAAAGGTTGAAAATGGCTCTTTAAAAAGTAAATTTATTCCCCGTTACTTTTCAATAGGCGTATCAAGGTGAAGCACTCTATTGCCCGCCTTTCCCAACTCAAACTGGAACCGTGTGACGTGATAAACGAACAGAGTACATTTAACCAGCTTCAGTTGAGATTAGTGATTCATTTGCTGAGGAATGAAGATATTCAAACACAAAGTGGAAATGAGCGAAATGAACGTCAAATGCAACCAAATTCTTAGCTCACTTTATTCACTTAGATAGCTAATAGCTATGGAAGTTACCATTGTCTAATGATAATCTATAAAAATTAAATGTAGTGTTTTTTTGTATACTGAATATTTTCGTCCCCTTTCAAGTTTTCTATCCGTTTTGGGCTTTTCGGATGCTAAATCCGTCTCTTTCATGTTTGTTATCTTTCTGTCTCTCCATCTGTCTGTATGTGTGTGCCCGTACTATGTCCAAACAGTTGAATATATTTTCATGAAACTTTGCATACTGTGAGTACTTACATTCATTTAGTGACTGAACTTGGTTGCGTAAGTTTGTCAGTCTTCCCATTCTATGTTCTATGATTTTGTGTCTGTGTTTGTACAAGTATCACATGAAATTTATTCAGCATATCTTAATGTAATGTTTTATATTTGATGCACCATATTTAAGTTTAGTGAATACATTATTTGAAATTTCTTTGCTTACATATTTAGGCAATTTCATGTTAAAACATCTGAGTTAGTATATTTAAATCAACCGTAATTTGATAGTTTTAGAGTAGCTGGAAGGTATATTGAGCATGCAATTACTTGGATTGTTTTAACAGTGCTGCTGAAAAATCAGTCATTTTTCCAAAAGCTATTTTTATGGAATTTAAATTCTAATACTAATTTTTAGCCTTATTTTTTCTTTATGAAATATACAAAAATTTTGAATATTTGGGACTGATTATAAAGGGAATAAAGCATTATAAATAAAATGTACAGAACAAAATCTTTTTAAATAGGGCTAGTAGCTAATATGGCAACCTTGGTATATTTTTTAATTGTTTGCTTTTTTTAATTTGTGTCCGTTATATTCCAAGAATCTATTTTGTAGTGAAAAAGCAGATTCATTTATCGTTCGAAGCTTTTTTAATCTGTTTTATGATGTATTTCAGAATTTTCAATTTGATGTTTTTCGTTCAATGACTGTAATTAATGTAAGTAATGGTTTAATTATTTTTAAAAACATTTTGAATCATTGTATGATAATTTTAGGAAACGCTTTTGTTTTTAAATAGCATATAAGGCATTCATATGAATACTCTGAACTATTCTATGCATTCTGGGTAACATTGGCTCACTCTAGAGACTTCTTTCTTCCTAAAAATTTTAAATTCTACAAAAGTATAAAATGTTAAATATGGCATTTATTTACATTTGTGAAATTGTGTATTTAACAATTGTGTACATTAATTAGAGTTCGGCAGTTGTTACATGTGATGAATAGGAATTGGGCAATTTATTAACGAAAGCAGAAATTAATTAACCAATTCAACCCGAGTAAAGTCGGGTAATTCTGCTAGTCAATAAATAAAAAACGTTCTTGCACTCACGAATAAAATCGATTTATAATTTTGGAAAAAACTTGTTTTAAATCCTCGAAAGGGGTTATTTGTTTTGTTTGATAAACGAAAGGTACTTTTGAAACAAAAACGTTGTTCCATCAATAAAAGAAAAATGAACTCTTATTTCAAAATCGTCAACGACATAGCCATAAAATATTCTGCAAAAATAATATTATCTTGATTTTTTGGCATAAAATTACTTTTAAGTTAAATTTTTTCAATAAACAACACATTAAAAAAGAAACAATTCAAGTTGAGGTTGATAAATGAATACTGAAAACCATCCCTGGTATTGGTTGGCAACCTTGGATGTTTTCACCACATTCTTCTGCTTGCCTCAGATATATAGACTAGTTCTGACTTCATCGTGTTTCCAGTTCATATTTTAAAAATATCAGTGCGATAAAAATGTCTTAAAAAGGCAAAAGTACGTAAAAGAATGAAGTGAAAAGAACATGATCTACCCCTTGGCGTATTCCTGTTCTGTGCTTAAAGTAATGATAGATAAAAAAAATTAAGGAATATTTTTTTATTTCATCTTAAACTCCCAATAAATATTATGCCCTATGCCATCTAACTATTCACAATCTCCCTCCTTAAATATAGATAAAAAAAATGAACACACACTAACGCTAAAAGTAATTCATAGCATATTATTCCTTAAAAAAGGATTCATTCTAGGAGGATAAGCACAGATGATTCTATTCCACTCATAAACCAGCCCTACACATATCTACGATAAGATATCTGTTTTTCAGAATAAGGGTCAAAAAGAATTTAAATCTTTTGAGTAAGCATTCTCGCCTTCAATATTGCATCAAGAGAAAATATCACCTTACCTCCCTCAAACATATCAAACCATTACACTTTACCAAAATTCGTTTCATGCGCAAAAATTATTCTTCTCCATGCCCCTAAAAGCTTATTTGAAACAAACAGAAACTATTTCGAGGAGAGGTCTCGCAAAAAACCCATTTTGAATATTCTATTCTCGCCATATTTATCTTACTCTGTGAAGCAAAACCCAGATTCGGAGTTTTAAAACTCTAAAATCCCTATCGTTTGCCTTTATATACGGCGATATAAAGGCAAACGATAAAGTAGTGAAACAGTTTTTATTCCTCTCTGGGTGAGAAGCGCAATAAAAAAAATCCAGCTTTCACCATCGGTGATAAAATGTAATTTAAATTCCTGAAAAGCGAAGTTATAGTTAATGAGATGCATGCTCGATTTAGCTAAGTCCTCTAGCTGCGTGTTTCACTCGCCAGTCTTAAGAAAAGCGCAGCGAAAAAGAGCAGGCGAATAATATCTCAACTCCATTTTACCGAACGAATTGGTAACTTTAAGCCGTTAAAAATTGTAATATTCTCTTTTCCCTTCGCGGGGATGGGTGAAATATAATAAAAATAACGGTTCTCTTTCAGTTGAGGATTGGTAGGATGTGTGTAAGCTTTGTACAAATCTTATTCCATTTCACGATCTATCCAAAGCACTTCATGACTTCATTTTTTATAGATGTTTCTAATAATTCTGTTCGCGATATGATTAGTTAAACGTGTTCAGTAACGACCGTTGCGATATTAAACAAAGCGTGAGGGATGTAATGGAGGAAACTTGTTGAAGAAGTTTAATATGTTTTAACAGTATTGTTCGAAAGAGATGTGTAATTTAATAAAGTATATTTTTAAGTGAACAGACATGATGTACTTAGGAGCAAATTATAGCTTTTGACAAAATTTTCCTCCTCATAATGGGAAAGTAACTTGGATTGGATTGGATTTCGGTTTTATGACAAAATCCAGGAACGGACAAGACAAGATTATATAGATTAAACTATTGAAAGAAGTGTAAAGCTAAAGGCTGAAAGTGAAAAAACGAGAATTAAATCATATGCAGAAATTTATTTAAACGCATAAAAAATTTGAATTTTCACGCACTTAAACTTCGTCGAGTGTGAGAAACGTATTTTGTCATTCTTGAAACTTGCGATTCGTTACTTATAGACTTGTCCAGCTTCCTCTCCTTGGGATTACTTATTACATAAACTATAATTATAGTATATAAAATGGATTTCTCTCTGGAATAATATGCACTTGTGCAAAAAATGCACATTTTATAAAATTATGGCAGTGTTTTAAGAATGGGTTTAAAATTTCGGATTTGGAAGTTTTTAAATTTTGAAAATATTGAAAAGTAATCTTAAAATCATGAATAAAAATTCAGATGAAATTTAGAAAGATAGAGGCGTGTAAATATGCAAAAAGATTTGAATGGGGTCTTCGCGAATTAAATCTTGTAAATCTAGAGTAGAAAAATCGAATACAGTGAAGATTGAAAGATGAACATGCAATTAAAATATGATGAATACTAAACTGAGTAGATATTTACATGTGGGGACACTCTCCCAATAAAAGATGACGATGAGTGTATCGTGTGTGTCCAACGTAAAGGCGGTCAGTTTGATATCAATCCTTTTGCGAAACTGGTCAAAGATGAGTGATGAGTTTTATGGAATGCAATTTGTTGGTGACTTGCAGATTCCACGACTCTTACCACAAGGAGTAAATGAACTTTGTGGACATCTTGATGTCATTAAAGAGGATAGCTTGTTGCAATGGAATGATAGCTTGCTGCAATGCTTGACGACAGTGGTGCCTTCACAGCACCACTTGGAGCCTAACAGACTGAGGTAGGATCCAAGATGCCCAAAAAACACGACCTCAAAGTACTATCACGATTGACGAGCTGCACCTTGGGTGCAGGCTGAGGCCTCTGGGATTCGAAAGACACTAGACAAGACACAGGCTGAGCGAAAGCTTGTGTCTTGTCTAGTGTCTTTCGAATCCCAGGCTGAGCGAAAGCTTGAGCGCGTTCTCGGGAGAAGTCGGAGTGGAAGTCTGCAAGATAAACTAATGCCGATCCGGAGCCTCAATAACTAACTTATAGCACACCCGACATATCAATGCAACATGAGCTCGTGGACGCAGATGCATCAGCGACCGGCATGACATGTGAGCCAAGTGCGTTGGGCAGCAGGCTGCCGAAGACGCCGAGACCGAGTGTATGAGAAACGACGAGCAGAAGATTTATAACAAGCGCGCTGGTGACACATTTTACAATACACATCACTAGATCCGATTACCAAGCGTCTAATGCAACGGGGTACACTTACACGATAATCAGACAAGTAACAACATACTCCTCGATGTCTACACTATGTTGAGGCAGCTGCCCCACCAGCTGAACGACGATTACGTACTCCACGGGAGCATAAAAAAGCACTTGATACTTCTCATATCATTGCCTTGTGCCTATCATGCAAGATTCGATTCAATCTGTAGAGTGCCACGAGATTTGTCGTTCATTAACATTTTTGTAGAAAATAATTTAAATAGTGACTATTTTTCTTTTAGTTTGAAAAGTTTAAATATTATGATGTTTCTGTGATTGATATTAATGCTTCTTAACAGATAGATCATATTAAAATAAACTCTCGATGCAAATAAAAGCTACATGTTATACCTGTCCATAAAACCCAATTAGCATTTTTCCTGCCATAAATGTGTTTAGCGTTCAATAACAAGCTCCTGTGCCCCTTTTGCCTAATGCACCAGTTTTGCAGTTCTTGCAAGTAGATGGTAAGTACGATGCCTTTTAAGAAAACATTCCATCCAAGCTAATACTCGAATTGGAAAAAGAGCTAAAAATTATACCAATGTATGTTCAGTTCTGACAGAATCAACAACACATGTTATCGATCATTGAATAAAAATCACAGCATATCATCAGTCATTGAATATTAATCAAAAAGAACTGAAAAGCGCTGTCAAAAGAGAGCAAATATAATGTTGCAACCACATGAACAAAAGCTAAGGTAAATATGAGTGAACACAGAGAGCAATCAAATCTTTTTGTTTACTTATCTAACAACACTAATAAATAGTACAGACAAATGACTCTAGATCTCTTACGCTTGAATTTTAAAATGGGAGACATGTTGAAAATTCTCTATCCATTTATATGAAACATTCTTAAATCCGTGCATCATTTTCATAATATAAACAATTCGAAATAATCCAGTCTCAACTTTTCAATAAATACAAAGACGATAACTTTCGTGAAATCTAGGGCTTTTAAAATAGTTTAGGCATTGCAGAATTATTAAGAGTAAGGAAAAATTCATCCAAGTTCTTAGTCCCCGGGAACAAAGTATTAAAAAGAAATCTTAATTAAATTTTTAGATCAGATGGTGACAGTGTAACAATGGAAATTTCTCTTAAACATCGCTCAAGATTATAGAAAAAGTTATTTATATTTCATCTAAGTGGTACTCTTGTACAAAATATTCAAAGTAAAAGTTTTATTTAAAAACCCGCAGTACCCTACTTATTCAGTTTCACCTTGACATCTGTTTAAAACAGACTGGTATTGTGTCTTGAACTAGTAAAGATATTTAAAAAATCAAACATACAAACATTAAAACACAAAGTAACAGAAATGCAGACCATCAAAAGGTCAAAAATGCAGACAAGTAAAAGCCAAATGGCTAAAGAGCCAAAATACTGGGCGTACAAAATAGTCAAACAGAAGCCAGAAAGCAGAACTGTGTTGACTGGGTGAGGCTCCTCCCTGATGACGCCATGATCCACCAACACTTCTTTATTTTTTCGAAATTTTCTTATAATATATATATATATATATATATATATATGCATCGAATGAGCTGGCACTTCACTCTCCAAACTTCCACACTACGCCAACGTGAGGACATGACAGATTTGTCTGTCTAGCCCCCGCCTACACGACAGTCTTTGGTTGGACCGGGTTTTGAACTTGCAATCCTCTGGTAGCTACCGCCAACCCGGCTACAGCGGCTCCATTATAATGGGGTAAATAGCATCATATAAAAATAAATTACGCTTAATCTCTCAAAACGGTCTAATAAGTAATAGCAGAAACAAATGAAAGAAGGCAGTAAATTTCTCTAATCAATGGTGCTTTCAGCCAAAATTGTCCCAAATTTGATAATTATGGCCAGTTTTAATGTTGCATCATTAAAAAGTTGACTATTTTCAAGAAATATTTGTATCTCAAGATACATTGTTACCGCTTTCGGGGCAAAAGTATCGTTTGACAACAATAAATTTCACTGAACCAAATTGCGTATTTTGCTACCGTGCAGGTGTTTTGGTTTTGACTGATTTGATGAAACATTTAAAAAACGATTTGATACCAAATTTTTTTATCTGATTTTAGCTTATGTGGGTTATTTTCACTTACTGTAAGCACCCTCTATTGACGAAAAAGTTACACTTGGACGAAAAAAACTTTGAATCACTGATTTTTCTTCAAGTAAACAAAACAAATTCATCACAATTGCTGAGTTTATGATGATTTTTTTAAACACTCTCTCTCCCAGCTTTCACGAAGTTTCTGCAACCTTTTCTGATGTTGCGCACTCAACAGAGCTTTAAGTCACCTCAGACAACTCCAATTCTTACACCTTTTTCTGAAAATAAAAGAACATTGTTCATTTATTTGTATCACCCTAAGCAATCAATTGTCTCGTTTTCCAGACACAAACGTCCACCTCAAAAATGCTACCTCTCGGTCTTTATTTTTCGCATTGTTGCATCGCATCCATCTTGAGTGAGTGTCATTTCGAGCTTTTGGAATAATTTTAAAAACGCTTCCAGTGCATTATTCATGTGTCAGAACAATATGTAGAAAATAAAAACCCCGTTTTGTTCCGCGTCAAAACTATGACATCCGAAAACAACGAAACATCAGCTGTCGTTGATTGCTTCCACTCCATTCGTGCAGTCGTCTTTATTTTGGGGGCTTATACGAGTTAAATAAATTGTAAACGTTTGCATTTCACAACCTATTCATTGAAAATGGATTTTGGAACACGTTGGGCGTCTTTCTTTTCAAAAGCGAGACGGTCTGCGAGAGACAACATATTGCTTCACCGTGTGACATCTTGGCTTCAAGACTAATGCTTTAACTTATTTTTGCTCTGACTTTTCAGAGATCTATGGTCTCCTCAAAGTTACCCATGCTCATAATTAAAGCTTTTTTCTTGACAGATATTTTCAAATATTCTGACAACAGATCTACAAAACTACTAATCTAGATGCGTATATTCCTATTTTTCTTCAGGAATACAAATGTGATCCATAATTCCCATTCTCTATTAAGTCAAGAAGGTTAAAACTGTTCAAGACTCATGATTGTTTTGAGTTTTGTGACTTGGTTTCAACACTTGTCGATCTTCGTTTATTGTTCATAATTCTACAATATCATTAAAAGATTAAATAGTTTGCATGCGTGATTTATTAACGTACGATGCATCTGAAATCCGGAATATATACAAGTCAGAGTTCTTTTTATTTATATACAAAGCGCATGCTTCAGAAGTGTTCTCGAATCTGTTGCTAGATTCTTCATAAGTTTGTTAAATACATAATATCATTATACAAATTGATATCGTTTAGAATCTTGAAAAATGTAGAATACAAAACATGTCCACTTAGTTTACAACTATTAATTGCACATACATATATTATACAAGTTACCACTAACAATGAGCTTGCAAGTTGTGTGTTTGAGTACATTTTCTCTTCTATAAAAACTATTTTCTCTCTACCTTCTTCGAGTTAATTTATTTAATATTAACTAATACGTCCATAATAACTAGCAGAGCTCAGATAAAATTAAAATTCATAAGTCAAGGAGACAAATTTGCGAAAGTCTTCTTTTATTGCTAAATTCCCAAATAGAAATCAGAACCCCGATTATTGAAAGATTCTGAAAGTTAAGCAAACATTAGTCAAAAAGAATTTTATGTGTCAACTCTTCCGAAAGTGAAGTAATAAGTGTCGAGTATGGCAGTATTGAAAACCCTTATATAAGTGTCACATCCTTTTATAACATTTTAGAAGCTTCTAGTTCTATAATTCAAATTCGAAAATAAAGTTGAGAGGTGAGTTTAATGATAATATAATAAATTAAAGAATTATAAGTAAATTTTTAATCAAATTGTCAGAGACGGAAGACTTGTCATATGCTTATATAATCTTGGACTGGTGCGGAATTTCAGGGCTGCATGGTACCTAGCATGAAACACAGCTTTAACCCTCTGAGCGTCATGAGATTTTCCAGTAGTGTATCAAGCTTTTCTCCGCAATACTCATAATGGCTAAATAACCATCCATTTGTTGAAAGAATACAATGAAAAATTCTATTGGTCAAGAAGGTTAAGACAGGTTGAAGACTGGATATATGCGTGTGAATTCCTCAGCGGGTTAAAGAGATAAATTTAAAAACTGCGTATTGAGACAGATCTTGAAATTTTATTCATTTGGATAATGATAACTACGTTGGAAAGGGCAAGAGAGAAAGCAATTGTGGAATCAGTTATAAATGCTAAACTTGTTACGTAAGCTTTCAAGAATAATTCTACTTGATTCTTAAATCCATAGAATCACTTTAAAATGCTCTTGTAAAAACAAAACAAATTTAATTATTATGAACATAAAAGCAATTCTGTTTTAATTTTGCAAATTCTTAAAGGATTTTCCTCGAAAATGAAAGCAGCCTGAAAACCACCAAATCCCATTGAACCTAGATAGTATAACTTTGGAATTAATTCCATCCATAAACATAACAAGTTATTCCTGGAATTCACTTAGCTCATTAATCATTCCAACTCAAATATTTCCTTTTCAGTGCATATTTCAGTAGTACAGTGAAGAATCCGTGGATGACAAAGAATTTGTTGGATGGGAAATATCTTCAATATGTTTGAAATTCTGGTAGACCTTTGCCGACCCAAAAGTTTCATACAGTGAAAAAATGTATAGAAGATTTACGCATGAATGCATACTCGCACACACCATTCTGTTATTTATATTTTCATTCAAATGTACATATTTACGCATCAAGTACTCCTTGGTAGTTGAGAAAACTCAATTCCAACTCCGGAAAGTTTCCTGAAACGCGTCTATAGATATACAGATATTTCTTATTGTTATGCAATTCTGAACTCTGGCCAAAGAATGACAGAAAAAGAAAATGGCCACTTTTTTTATTCCGGCTCTTTTTTTATTCCATCAAGATTTCGCTTTGCCCTTCTCGAATACTACCCAAGCGCTTTTTTTTATTATTTGTTTAAGCAGCAGATGGCGTCGGGATTTGTCGGAATTTACCAAACACGAGAGACCTTGATGTCGTGATTGAATTTTTATTTACCTTTAAATCTATATTTCTTGAAACACCTGCAGAGAATTTTCTAACCCATTCGTTTGTTCCTGGATTCTTCTTAAACTGCAAGTCTGCTTGGAATTCTTGAATGCTAGACGCGTGATTCTTTCCATTATATGTGATCAATTTGAGAAAACTTCCTTTAGCGAAAATGTTTCTCGCTCATAATGCTGGTTATATTATTACACCGGATAAAATATCGAGAATTTAGCTTTCATCTATCGAAATGGCTTTTAAATAATTCCTTTTCTGAAAATAGAAGGCCTAGCTGATGTGACTGATTCCTGACTTACAAACATATTTTTGAACCAAGAAACGATGTAATACGTTCGAGCTTATGAAACCTTTTACAGAGCGAGGAATATTGTTTTCCCAAATGATTTATGCACCAGGTTTGAGAATGAGGAGAAATGGCAATTCACTTGTTCTAATCCATTTCGCGTTAGAAACGCGTGTCACATTACTATTGGTTGCATACTGTAGTTGTTCGGATGATAAAGAAAAATTTACTCTTTTTCTGCTTCTTTTGAAAAATTGTTTTATCATCGTGAAATGTTATTAGAGAGCTGCGCCCGGTACTCGCTCCCGTTTGCTAACCCCAAAGATTGCTATGCAATCTTCATGGTTCACTTGGCGAAATACGCTCCCTTCCCTCGCTCGCAATGAGCTCTAGTATCAAAACATTTCAGTTTATTTCCTTAAATAGATAGTTTTTTAATAGTAATAAATAGTATAAGTAGTCAATTTAACGATTATGATTTGGTAAGTGTGGAAAGAAACTTATCAATTAATCATTTAGGACTTTAATACTTGCTTGTAGACTTGTGGTCTCTTTATGAATAATCTGTCCATGCATCCAGAAGCAGTGTCGTTCGTTCCAATGAGGTGCCTATTGATGTAAAAACCAAAGGAACTTTCCATTCCTCGACATGTTTCTGGTAATATTTTTTCAAATTTTCCAATCAGCTAAATTAAATTTTTTTATAAATACTAGGATAATCCGGTCGTTTCAGAATACTTTTCCATTATGTCAAAATTTCGGGTACTCAGAAAAATTCCTTTAAATTCAGTAACGAGCTCCGCAAAGAACACAAATTATGTTTCGATATTAACATGGTTATCGCTTCGAATAAACACACGTTTTGCCTTCTAAAAGCATGCTATCTCCTTTTAACACACCTTTCCTCTTATAATCCATTTACAAATTATTTAGGCTTTTATTTGTTGTTCTTGTTATGCTTGACAGACAATTTAAATTTATTTTTTAAATACAATTTGAAACTCTTCATCGCATTTTTTTTATTTCGAGACGTGATGCTTGATATAGTGGTTGCCAAACATATACAAATCAGGCCTTTTTTCGAGTCACATAAAAGAAATATATCGAAAAATAGAATACACATCTCACACACAGACACATTGTGTCTATTAGAACATTCGTTAGTTCAGTGGTTAATTTTAGTGCCGAAGTTAGACTTTTTGTGACTGAGGCAAATAATAGCGATGCCGACCTTGGTTCAAAATAAAATTTATGCACTTAAAAGTGTATAAAATTAAATATACTAAAAAAGGTTAAATTGTCCAATTGAGTACTACTGTATTAATTCCCATTGATGAATTATTGTTCATAATATTTTTATCCATTGCAATTAACTATTGTTCATAATATTATTTATCCATGCAATTAACTATTGTTCATAATATTATTTATCCATGCAATTAACTATTGTTCATAATATTATTTATCAATGATGGTAGGTAGGTAGTATTTTAATTAACGTCACACTGGAACAACACAACGGGCTATTGGTGACGGTCCAGAAACAATCCCAAAGGAAAGATCCATATTTATCAATGAATAAATGCTTTTATATATGTACTAATACATTCGCTAAAGCGAATTTACTTTACATAAACATCTTTAAAACTAGCTGGACACGCGTCACATTTGATCAAGTGCATTAATGTTGATTCATGAGGTGTTGACTTTGTCATTTGGCCGTGGTTCAAAATTACGAGGTGTTGGTCTCGGATCTTTCCCTTCGAGATAGATCCCGAACCATCACCAGTACCCCATTGCATTGCTCCAGTTCAACTTCAACTACCTACCTACACAATGCTGATTTGCTTCAATATCTTAAATTAATACTATTTATGGATATAAGATTTACTTTCAAATGTAGTAATGGATGGTAAAGAGTGGTAGAGTGCACCCAAATGATCATTTTTGTTAAAGAATGTATATCCTCAGTTGTTACGCATAGGTGCTGAAGTGCGCTGTTTGGCACGTTTGGAAATCATTTTTTTTAAAAATTCGTCATTCAAAACGCGGGTATCGCACGTTATGGAGCATTACACGAATTCCGAGAAGCTGGCATGCATCTAATGATTAAAACTGGCAATGGAAACGAAAGAGCTTCTCAGAGATTGCACCGTTTACGCTTCCCCAATAGACGAGTGCCGAATCATCAAATATTTCAGCGGCAGCTGTGTCAATCGAAAAATGTCATATCAGTAGGCATGATGCGGGCCGGCTGAGATGTCTGAGCACTCCAGAATGTAAGCTTTTGCGTATAGCCAAGGTGTAGATCGATCTATCGTATGGTGGAAGGGCTATAATTACATCTCTTCCATTCGGAGTCGACACTGAAGCCTGAAGATTATCCTCTGAGTAAATTCGCCTATTAGTTTTTATCATAGAGGAAATATAAAAGCAAAATGAGCAATGTTAACCTTTTTATATGCCCAGGATCATGTGATCAAAACTAGTAGTAACATACCCCTTAGGCTACTTTTATCTACCAGGTGGAAACGAGCATTCATCATTTGATTGGTTCACGGGACATTAGAAGACGCCTATTCATTGATTGATCACCTAATTAGTCCGCGCGACACAGTAGAATGGTGATTTCACCACTTTTTTCCACTATAGAAATGCGAACTCACATCCACCCTGTCAGAAGATGTTATATCGCCAAACGAGGCGATAAGATGCCAAATCGGCCAAATAAGTCAAGTTTTCACAGAGTAGTTACGTGACTACTAGTCTACACGTTGGTCATACCTTTTGAAGTTTCTCTCAACAGCAATAGTCAGTCAACTTATATTTCACGTTTATGGTTTTTACAGCATAGCGCAGGTTGTCCAGCATACATGCAATGCGCACAAAGTACACATTTGGACACACACCAATCCACATACTTACCAGCAATGATTTTGTGCCAATGTTTGGGCAGTTATTATTATATCTGCCATATCTGTTGCCACCTCGACTCAACCGGCGGATTTATCCTGTTTCTGGGAAAAACGCTGCAACAACTAATAAACGATATTTGTCGTGAAGAGCCTCGCCATAGTCGAGCTTCTAACTGTAACCGAACCTTTTGAAACGAAATGCGAACCAAAACTATCCGAACTGTGAGTTCGCGCAATTTTTTTCCTGACTCCAATAGTCGCGTAGGCCTTAATGAATGTCTAATTTTCTCTCTTAACCTCTCTGTGTATCGTTTAATAAATACATTTAAATATTAATCAACTGTTTATTCCGGATACGTTTTATTTAACTGCGACATTTAGTGAATACCAGGATTTCTGCCAAATCCGGAATATCCTTCTGTACCCGGGATTATGTAAGTATTGATAGATAGTTAATTAAATCGCAATGGGGCAACGCAAAGATCTGGCCGGGATCCATCCTTAAGCAAAAGATCCAAGGACAACGACTCGTAATTTTGAACCAGTCAGATAACGTGGTCAACGCCTGAGCTGGCACCCCACTCCCCATACTTCAACACCCTGCCAATGTGAGGACAGATTTAACGTGCACCAGCCCCCGTGTACACGATGGTATTTGGCAGGACTACATTTCGAACTCGCACCCCTGATGTTGCTAATGTGTTGCTCTTCCAACTCTGATCTACTGAGGGCCTATAGAAGTATTGGAAAACAGAATGTGCAACGTAAGGAAGCTTCTTTACCTTCATTTGCTTTGAATTTGTACTTTGATGCGACAATATTCCTGTGACTGTATGTAGTTCATGATGTATTTAGCTCCGATACAGTTCAACCCGATGGAGTGACAGACAGTTTCATCTGTGTTGTACGTAATTACTTGAACGCCACTTTTGTGGGCGGATGGATTAGCCGCAGTGGACTTGTCGATTGGTCACCATGATCACCTGATTTAACACGTCTGAATTTCTTTCTATATAAATGTTTGAAGAGCCTAGTGTATGAGACTCCATTGACTCCAATGAAGATCATGTCGTAAGAATTTCTATCGCTGCTGCAACTGCTCGCGAAATACCTGGTATATGTAAAAATGTACAACAATCAATGCGTCGACGCTGTCATGCATGTATTACAGTAGACGGTCGCTCCCTTAGCAACTACTGTAAAATGAAGTAAATAAAAATTTTATTTCACATTTTGACTATTCCTACGTTAGCGCGTATGGCTCAGTAGGCTTGTCCACTGCTCCAGCAACCTGTGAGTTGTAGGCGGTGCACATTCACATCTTTCTAAAGTATCCATGGATTATTTCAACCTTTATAAAGATTCTATTGGTCCTTTCCTAGGAATAGAATCCTTTGGAAAGATTCTATTGATCAATAAGGTCAAAATTAGTTGAGAATAATGCAGTGAAGACTGAAGATTGCAAGGTGGAATTATGCGTCGAACCCCTCAGAAGGTTAATGTAATTATAGCATTTAATTACATGCACAAACTGATGAATATTTTGGAGGAACATACGTTTTATCTATTGAATACGCACATTAAAAAATTCTATGTTAAAAAAGACTCTCGGAGCATAGTCTAGACTGTCGTCTTTAATTTACGATCAAAGGCTATGTTGCAACGTAATTCAAGCATTTTCTGAATCTATTTTTTTTATTATTCCAAGAACGCTTAATTTCAATTCTGGGAAATCTAATAAAATCCCATTTCAATAAAAGTTCCATTAAATATTAATGGTAAAAAAAATTCTTTCAAAGTTTCATTCAAAATTGATAAACTTCGTACTTTTATCATACTTTAAAGTGCCGATATGTGTAGCCTCTGAGAATTTATTTCCATGTGTGTGTGACTTATCTGATAATATGTACCTAGATCATGATCTAATAGTGAGAATTCGTTAAACTTGCAGGAGAGAGAAACAGATTTTTTTTAATTTAGCTATGCTTGCAAAACTTTTAATGAATACGATTTTCAAAACGAAAAACAACTGAAAATTTAGTCCAATGAATTTATTTTATTACTAACATTTTTAAAGTTTCTTCATCTACTTGTATGCTCTTCTAAAATCTAATTTGTTACATTATCAGTTGTCTGCATCGCTTGATTTTGTTTTACACTATTTCTGATAGGGTCTCTCAATGCTTCATTTCCGTTAAAATAAATTTTATATTATTCTAAGATATGACTTATAATGAAAAGAAAATTATATTATATTTGTGAGCTAGTCTTTTGCAAAGATACTATGAAAAGTATATTTTCGGTAGTAATTATACTATTTCCTCATTTGTAGAGTGACAAACAATTTCGGCGTGTTAAAATGATTCTCATGAATGTATCATCATTTAATGAAATTTTTAAAATTCCCACCCCTGATATAAAATTCGACTGCAGAAGAAGATTTTTAAGAAAACTCTTTCCAGATCACTTACACACAAATGAATTTTTCTGTTTGGAAATTAAATTGTTACTTTTTAGTTTCCGATGCACCCGCTATTAATTCGGTGCCGTAATTAAGTAATTGTTGAGATATGTGGCAGCAAGTTTGCTTAATGTGAAGCCATTCCGAACAACGCATCGGAGAAAGAAGCATATTTTTATTGTCAAAACAAGTCCATCCACGATTTTAATGAAAATAATTTCGAGTTTGATGTTTATCCAGAATCGCAATTAGAACACTCTTTTTTATCTCTTTCGCATCGAAGTTGAGAATTGGATACTGCGAACAAAATGGTTGAAAGGCGGGAAAAAGAACATTTTCCATTTCCGATAGAGCTATTACGCCGAGAACTTTCCACTCCTACTTAGTTGATGATTGATCACTAAAACGCGGGCAACTAACTTACGCTTCCCATCCAGTGCACCATGCACATTCCCTGTTACAAATGAACTAATTAGTACAACTTTCAGAATCCCTCGGATAATTCTTTTTCTTCTATTAATACTAATTACTCGCCACTAGCAACTCGCATCGGAAGACGTTGTGTTCCACTCACAGAATATTTCTCGGTCTTCTGAGCTTGACACTTAGCGTATTAATTATGGGATTTATAAAAATTGCTGATGCAGTCAAGAATTTATCTCAAGTGCTTGATGGTGACACACCCATGAGGTTTATCTGTTTTAAGATTTGGAAACTTCTAAATTCGATATCAAAGTGCACGTTATTGCCGACAAATGGGTTAGCATCAAGGCTTTGTGAATTAACTAAAGTACAAAAAGATTTCTGGCGCTGTTAACGGAAAAATGAGAGGAAATTACGATGGTTATAAAATTGATGAGCACGATGATTTATTCCGAAGACGAGAAGTGTTTCATAATCAGATCAAGTTCTGCGTCTTGTTATCTGCAAACTGATTGACTAAAGTGTGTTGCGTTCGATCCAATCTAATTTTTCTATTAAATTATGACTCTATTTACCTTGTTAAAGATGGTAACAGTGTTCCGATTGAACATAGTTCTCTTTATTTTTTGCGTTTCTTCGAAATATGTGTGATATTACTTTGCCATTGTTATTTTTAAAGCGTTTAACTCGATGGTCCTTAGTACTGTATCCAAAATTTTATAACTTTTATAGCACTATTTTTTGCAACCAAAATCGATTGCATAATGCTTGAAACAAAATTATATATTTTCCCTCCATCCAACGCACTCAGAATTTTGGGTTCAATGGGTGGTTGTTTGAACTTTTTATGGTATGAGACCAAAATTTTGGCCAAGCTGCGCCAAACACAAGACAGCGTTCAGAAATGAAAATACACACACAGGGAAAGTTTTACTGGCACAGAAGAGAAACACAGTAAATTACTGGAATCGAATCTACGCCACCTACAACTTGCAGATCGCTAGGGCAGTGCCCACTGAATCACGATTCCCTCAGACTTTTGGAGCGCATTAATGTACCTGTATGATAAAATAAAATACAAGGTTTACGTTTTTTATTAGCTTCCTAACTCTAATTCTTAGATTATTTGTGGAACTGAGAATTATTAAAGTTGTCTAGTTTTTAATTACAGCTAATTAAAACTATAAGTATTGATTTAAACAAAAAGAAACTGGGCTAGTAAATGGATGGCAGGATTTGAGCGTTGCTTGTAATGTGGTCAGATGTTCCATGCCTTCACCTCCAAGCGTTTCCTGTTTGTAGTGGTCCAGATCTATCTAATGAGCGTTGAGAAAGTCATAAATTCCTTGTTTCTGTCTATGTTTTCAACATAGAATAAACTTCCGTTGAAATAGATGCTCAAATACATACGACGAATTGAAGTACCACATGCATGCGTATTGTTAAAATTAAAAGTAGCAAGAACTTCTCTCGAACATTTTTATATTGTGCATATTTTACATATTCAACGCTCTTCATTCTACATTTCACGAAGTTTAAAATTCTATTTGTTATCGAGAGAGATTACGATAGAACAATGTCCCTCAAAAAATCCTGCCTTATAAGAATAAAGATTAAATTCTCCGGGCAACAACAAAACTTCAGAACTGGTGATATCTCATATTTGTTTAGAGAAACTTTCAAATTTGAAATACTCTTTCAAAACCTACAATCTTAGAATCTTGTGTATTGACGGTCGTATTTTTTGACGACATAAAGGAATCATCTGTGCAATAATGTCTTACCCTCATAAGTAATCCCTAGTGACAGGTACACAGAACTTTATTTCTTCGTCAAGAAACTTGAAGCAAATTAATCTCAGAATCTTTCGCAAAAGTCTTTCAAGAAATTCTACCAACGCAATAAATTTCTCGTGCAAACAAAAACAACTCATATTTCAAAGTCAAACACCAATTGCTTTCTCGTAACAAATATCCATTTTCTGTATCTAGTTTGTTTAAAAAAAACGCATAAACATTAGAAAAAACAGTTCCCAAATTAATTTTTAGGGCAAATTAAGGGTCTGTCGTAAATAGAGTTCCCCTTTTGAAATATGGGGCTCGTGTATTTCCGATTCATCAAACTATACTCACTAAACATTCAATCAGAGGTATGGTATTTTAATTAGCGTAGCATGGAGCAACACAACGGACTATTGGCTACGGTCCAGGATCAAACCAGAAGGGAAAGATGCGAGGACAACACCACGTCATTTTGAACCACGGTCAGATGACGAGGTCATACCTGAGCTCATTTAATAAGAGACTAGCATACATTGTGCAACGATCTTGAGATATTGATGCGTAGTGCAATATATTGATAAACTATTGATATCGCAAGAGATCAAGGTGTAATTACATTAAGTATAGATGGTAGAATTTAGAAAACTATCTTCGCAGCTACCATCTATACTTAATGTTTTTTCGGGACAAATTCTAACACCCACTTCCCGATGAACGATAGGTTCACTGAAAAAATATAGTTCAATGATCAAATATATAATTCATATTCAAAGAGCATTTTGATGCCATTAAATCTAGACAGATACTAGGTTAAATTCAGCATAATTTCAAATTTCGCATATATTCTTGAAATGTCTTCATTGGAGGAGAAAACCGTTTCGGGAAACCTTAACCCTATGAGCGTTGCGAGATTAGGGACCAGTGTAATGTTGCTTTTACCATACAACACACACTTAATGATTAAATAACTACATCTTTCTAAAAAAATCCATGGATTCTTTCGACCTTTAGAAAGATTGCATTGGTCTTTTCCTTAGGAAGTAATCTTTCTTTGGAACGATTCTATTGGTCCTTTCCTTTGAATAAAATCCCTTGGAACGATTCTATTTGCCCATTCTGCATAATGGAATCCTTTGGAATGATTTTATTGCTTCTCTCTTTAGAATATAATCTTTTGGAACGATTCTATTGGTCCATTCTATAGAAAAAAATTGGTTTTGAAAAATTATATTCCTCCTTTCCTTAGAATGGAATCCTATAGAAAAATTATGTTGCTCGTTTCCTTATAATAGATTTTTCCTTATAAGATCCTTATAATAATTTATAAATATTCTATTGCTCATTTCCTTATATAATACTTTGGAAAGATTAATTATATTGTTCATTTCCTTCTTATAGAATCCTTTCGAAAGATTCCATTCCTCGTTCCCTTATAATACAATACTTCAGAAAAACTCTATTGTTATAGTAGAATTCTTTCGTAAGATTATACTACTCATTTCCTTAGATAAGAATCCTTTGGGAAGATTTCATTTCTTGTGTGTTTCCTTATAATAGAATCTGTTTGAAAGATTCCATTATTCCTTTCCTTGCAATAGAATCCTTTGGAAAGATATTGCTCATTTCCTTATAGAATAAAATCCTTTGGAAAGATTCATTTCGCCATGAAGGCCAAAATTGGTTAGAACCTCTGACCTCTTCGACCATCGGAACTACAAGGGGCAAATTGACTGTTATTTGTTAAGGTGCTCCCAGTGGGTAAGTAGCTGTGGCGTATTCAATCAAAACAGCAAATAATATCGAAATTGTTTCATTTAAGACATCACATCACTAAAAGGCAGGTAGGTAGTTGAATTTACGTCACACTGGAGTATTACAACGAGCTATTGACGACGGTCCGGGATCAATCCAGAAAGAAAAGATCCAACTCATAAACGACGTACGACACTAAACATCAAGGAATTAATTTTAAAGGTTTATTTCACAAACTCTACAGTCAGTTCTTTTCAGAACCAAAAATACACACAAGCATCTCACTCAGAAAGGGCCACCGTGAAATCGAGAAATTTCCAGACCAGTGCTTCTAGAAAACCGGGTTGGCCTCCAGAAAACATTTTAAGCATTACTTTAAATGGCTTTTCAATGAAAAAGACAGTAAACTTGAATAAATAAGAATCTAACTATTATAATCGTGAATATAGAAAAGGTCAAGTTGTGCATTATTGGTTAATCTTAATCGCAGGATATTAATATGTTCAAATCGACAGGTAAAAAATAGTTAACAATTCGATGAATAATTTATGAAGGAATTTTCGATTAGAATATTTGAGATTTTTAGTTTGCTTTTGTACTTTAAAAATAATTTTTTTAAGTTTACTACCATGCAACTCTGTCTTAATTTTGTAGTAATGTAATTAACGGTTCCAGGTTCCATTTGTAATAAGAAAAATTGGAAAATCTTCATCCCAAGAAAACTAAAATTATAGTCTTTCTTAAGAAAATTTTGCTTGATTCAACTAATTTACAAAACATCCTGCTGCTTAAAGGATATATTTTATTTTAAACGTTTTCAAAATCTCCCGACACCGTTGGTTACTCCATGGCCGATTTCACGATCCAGTTGATACTGGTCCCACTTCTCAATCTCGTTCTCTTTTTTGATAAACACGGTCAGATACGTGAGAGCGGATGGTGACTTCGTCTTTATCTCCTCTCATGAATCTAACTCTTGTTTCTGTTCAAGGAGACGACACCAGGCACACGTCATCGTGGTCAGAAATTTTTTTTAATAGATAAGAGGTTGTTTTAGAGGAGTGACCTTGGTAACTTTAAAAAACTTTCATTTGCTGTGGTCAGAAACGGTCTTAATTGGATGAAAAAATGGGGGGGTGATAAGTCCGGGGATCAAAAGGGGGAGAAATACACCAACTGTCTAGGGGAAGGAGATTGAATATCACACGATTGAGCGGTCAAGGCCGCTGACTCATCTGAGTATTGGATACATCCTCCAAACAGGGACAGCGCCGTGGTAGCCTAGTTGGTAGAGTCGCGCATTAGCGACCAGAGGGTCAAAACTAGATCCAACTCAAAACCGTCGTATACGTGGGGACTGGTGCACGCTAAATCTGTCGCGGCCTCAAATATTCTTACGTTGGGGTGGAAGTTTCGAAAGTGGGGTATCAACTTAAGTGTGGAAATCGTCATCTGACCGTGTTTTAAAATTACGAGATGTGTGGCCTCGGATCTTTCGCTTCGGAATTGATACCGGAGCGTCATCAATACCCAGTTGTGTTGCTCCAGTACGACGTAAAATCAGCTATCTACCTAACAGGGATAATCACCAACATCCAAGCGTTCACGAACACCACCACCCCCGAGATTCGAACTCGGACCTTCTGGTAGAAGACAAAAGCTAAGACCACTTTTCCTATTAGGTGGCGTTCTTTTGCTATTGTACTCACATTCTAAATCTGATGCTTGATCAGTTTACGTGACGACACCTAACGCTGTTATGACTTTGCTTTTGGATCACAAACTATTTAATGGTTACATTTCAAAATGGCTCAAAATATTATTTTTCCTGCGATTGTACTTTCAAGCAACATGTTTAATAAAACAAAAATATTTTTCAAACTTCTCTACTTATATCTGCAATTTGGTGGATCCCCTAGTTCAAACTATCAATTAAACTTTCTATTTCAATTGGTTGGTTGATTTAGGTTTTTCATTACGCCATATTTGGTCAACCATTCAGATTCATTTGGCGCAAGACAAGTAATGAAAATACACATACAAGGAAAGTTTTCCTGACACAGAAAATTGAAATACACCCAGGGTGAGTTACAGGGATTGAACCTGCACCACCCACAACTACCTGGTTGAACCCATTGAGCCACGGCGGCATCCTTTCTATTTTAGTATTTAAATGTTAGTTTACAAGTCGCAAGTATATACAATGGTACTTCTGTATATGAAAGTTATCATACATACTTTTAACTACTAGATCATTTTGTAACCAAATTATACTGAAGCTTCAAGGTCTACCGCAGTAGAAATCCATTCTATTTCGACGACTGAATGCTCATCAGTTGTCTATTTAGAATGGACAATAACATTTGGCGACTAATTTCATGTCCAACATAATGTATCTCTTAGACCAGTGTTTCCCAAAATTGTATTACCTTATTCTAATATCTTAAGTACCACGAAAATCTAAAGAATTGCTATTAGAGGATCTAACTAAAAAAGATTTGAATGGTATTTGTAACAGCAATTATTGGTCCGTTGTACAGCTTAAGTAATTTAACATATTTCTAAAATGTTGAAATTAATAAAAGACAAAAGTATTCTTATTTTTTCATATTATCATAGAGTAAAATTCATTCGAATTTTTTTGTGTGAGAAAAAGAGCAAAATACAACAAAAGGCAGAGTGCAATACAATATAAAAACCACAGAAAAACATTTAAGAGAAAGCTAATATACTGAAAAGGTACTACGTTAAAATACACAATCAATACAATTCAAGAAACAATGATTCATTAAGTCAAAGATAAATTTTTAAAAACTTCGGGAACTGACAAAGAAAATTTCCAGGCTTGGCCTTTGATTTATTTGATACCTTCATAAATTGGAAAATAGCTTGATTTAAAGTAGCATCTTTAAAATCTTAAGTTTTTCATAAGCTGTTCTAACTTCTATATGAATATAAGTGTTAAAAGTAAAATTGAAATAAAAAAATTTCAAAATCAGAAATATTATTTTTTCTTCTGAGAAATTCCCCATCAATATTATAAGTTCTTGATGATACTTGAGATTGCTTTCTTCACTGCAGTTATTTTTTATGCCCAGTTTAGTTTTGTATACCCTAAGATCGACAATCATGTAGTTTATTCTGTTATTTCTTTTTGATAAAGTAGCTCAGAAAACTCTTGTTGACACGTTGAAAAGAGAATCACAAACTTGGTGTTCATTTCAACATATCTATATCAGCGAACTCTGAATAACCATTCACATCGTACTTAATCCAATTTTTTTTAATAAACGGAAGATTTGAAGATGCTTTTCAATCCAATATTCCATGAACTAATCTTTTTCTATTAAAACTCCAGGCAAAGCTATCGATCAGAAAATGGATTCTCTTTGAGTCAGCCATGAAAATATTAATTTTGTTGAAAGAAAGCAATGGAGTCTTAAACAAAACGAGACAGTGGTTTTTTTTATATTATATTATATTATTCTACCTCCTATCAAGATTAAGTTGAAGCCTATTGTCTTAAATGAACCTTAATGGAATGGTAAGTAAACAAGCTGTCTTTCTCAGCAAGCAGTAGCTTGAATTTCTTGGCGTTCATTTGTCTTGAACATAAAAGCAATGCTGTTTCCTTTAAAGTTTTTGAGTATAATCACCGAGTTGAAAATAACTGTGAATAAAAATGTGGGAGATCAAACGCATCCTCAACTTGCCTCAAAATTTATTTTCGTTCAAGAGCTCGCCTTTGAAATCAGAAGGAATTTTCACATTATGCAGCAGTTTAACATTCTGCTCAATGCTTTTTCCACGAAATTCACCTACTTGATCATAAAAGACCAGTCTTTAACTGTCATATACTTCATCACTCAGAGTTTAAAATAGTGTCATCCTAGAGCTTGGTTTTGTTGATTGGGTTTAGTGGCCCAATGGCCATGTTTGGCCAAACTGCAACGAACAACGTTAAGTAAATAGACACACAAGGAAAGTTTAATAACACAGATAGAAATACACCTAGGGAAGCATCGAACCTGCGCCGCCTACAGCTCGGGTTGGTAGCACAGTGGGTAAGCCCCCTAAGCCACTAAGCCACCACCCTAGAACTTGGGCTTTCAAAAATTCATTCCTTTGACCAAGACCCCGCATAAAAGGGTTACCTGTACCGGGGTTCAGAAAATACGAAACTGCACTGAAACGTGATGTTGCTGTTTTTTCTTATGCCCGACCAATTAAACTTATTCATTATGACACTACAAAGGCGGATGTGTGAACCACAGAGTTACTCAAGTGCACCGTTGGTGGGGTCATTATACCTCACCTACATTCACACATTTTGGGCACACCGTTTAGGGAGGCCACACGTTCATTCTAGACGGACAAACATCCTTGCCCCGGATTGCAACCAGAACCATTCGACCCGGAAGCCATGATCACTAGACTGATTGGTCGGCTGGCACTTAAAATAAGATTTTTAAATTTAAAACCTATAAATATGTTCGTTGTATTTATAATACAGCCGTATAAGTGTGCAAAGGAAAGAAATATTTCATTTGTTCAAATTAAACATTTGGTAGTTGGAATAAATATTTCTAATTTAATGAGGGCACTGGTATTGAGGCCTGGAGTGTAGGGACCTGACATGAACCACCTCATCCATAATCGGTTTATGACCACTATTACATGTTATTTTTGTATGCAACAATAAGTGAAGGAGCTTGAGAAGCAACTTTTGAGTGGCCGCTTAAGTGGTACCGTAAAATGGGGCGAGATTATGCCATTTGGAGTAAGAATGTGCCATCCTGGGATTCAGCAAACAAGTGCTCTCTAGTGGCTTGTTATTAAAACTATTAGTTTTCCCGATTAGCAAGAGGTAGCGGTATGTTGGTACTAAGCAACAAGCGTTATCACACTCCTCTAAGAACTCGGTAACCTCCACAATTTTTATTAACAATTCACTGTTTTGTCACATTCTTACAACCCGTGTAAAGTGTTGGTTCCTGTGGTATCATGGATTAAATTTACGCCCTGGTAAGTAATATATTTTGATTCACCTACTACCTGAAGTATTATCTGTTTTTTTCTGTACCTTGTTTGGTTGTAAACATATGATACTAACATTGTCCACATAATGGGGTGAGATTGTGCCATCCTTTTTTTTGTTATTTGTCGTACTGTAACCACTGTTTTTCGTTGTTTTATCGTGTTGACGTGTGTATGTGAAGAAAGTTGGTGGTCAGGTATCGTGGGTGGACCGATGACATGGTACGAATTTTGGAGGAAATAAAAAGGAAAAAAAGTTTCTGTCACACACACACACAGGGAAGCAGCGAACAGGTTTGCGTTGTTTTTCAATAACTGTCATTGCTTTCAGTGTAGGCTAGGTATTTTTTGTGACCAACTCGTGCTTACTTAGGTACCTACCTACTCCTAGATATTAACATACCATCCTACTTGTTCCAGATACGGGATTCATCGAAATACACTGGCATTCAAATTGCGTGAGAGCGTTATTCCGACACCACCTCGTACATCAGGAGGCCAGATAGAAGGAGCAAGTAATTGTTTCATATCTAATAGGTTTCATATGGTTCATCATATGGTTTTCCGATCACTCTTTTTGAACTTCGTCTATTCATAAAAACATTCCTCACCCAGATCGATCGGAAAGTTGCAAGGTTCAGTGATAACATGCCGGGGAAAGAGTGGGCACTTCTGTTTTTGGAGGCACAAGTAGGAACTGTCTCAGCGTATAAGCCGAAGCATTGGTAGGAACCGCATAGCCCTTGACAGAGCCTCTATCAATCAATATTTTGACAACCTGGAATTGGAACTCACAGGGATTCCTGCAATACATGGAATTATGATGAGTCCAATCTACAGGACGATCCGGGTTCCAAGAAAATACTCGTAAAAAGAGGTTCCAAACACCCTGAGATGATTAAAAATGCCACAAAGGCCTCCGTTTCCATCATGATGTGTGGTAACGCCGCTGGGACCTTAGCTCCAGTGTACGTCAAATATAAAGCAGAAGGAATGTATGATTGTTGGATGGAAGGGGGTCCACCTGGCACTCGCTACAACCGCTCATCAAGTGGGTGGTTTAATGGAAGGATTTTCGAGGACTGGTTTGTATTTCTAATGTTTCCAATTTTAAGAAGACAGGTGAGCACGAAGGTGCTAATCGGAGACAACCTAAGCTCTTATATTAGTACTAGAGTTCTGACCCTCTGTGACACTCACAACATAAAGTTCATTGCCCTCCCTCCTCACTCCACCCACCTTCTTTAGCCGCTGGATGTCGCTTTCTTCAGTCCAGTGAAGGGCACTTGGAGCTCCATTTTGAGTAAATGGAAAAAGACTGAGGAAGAAAGAAGGCTGGCTACCATTTCCAAAAACCAAATTTCCCCATTTATTGAATGATTTGATATTACAACTGAAAGATCGATAACAAGCTAATTTGATGTCAGGTTTTAAAGCATGAGGAATTTACCCTGTTAATAGGGAGACAGTTCTTCGCAAAATGAGTGATAGTGTCTTCCAGTCATCAGGAGATCACATCAGCAATGTTTCCACCGCTTTTCTGGAAGCATTGCAAAATAAAAGCGAAATTGTCCCCAAAGTAACTCGCAGAAAAAAAGGTGAATGTCCCTCCAGGCAGAGGAATAACCTACGATGATCTCGCTGTACCTCTACTCTACCAACCTCAGCAGCAGAGCAGTGGGATGTCAAAAAGGAAGAGTAAGGAGAACACAGATTCAAGTAAAAAGAAGGCAAAACACCGAAAGAAGGAAAGTTCAAGTGAAGAGGATGTAGATGATGTGGTAAGTTATGCTGAAAGTGAAGACAACTATAGCTATATGCTGAATGAATTAGCCAATACTGATGACAATGATGATACTACCCACCTGGACAGTCCACCAGGATTCAGTAAACATCACGATCATTCTCAAGAGGACGAAGAGGAACCAAATACAAATGATGCAGTTGCTGAATGTGTCACTGCAACCACAGCAGATTTCAATGTAGGTGGCCGTTTTATATGAAGGGAGAATCTATCCGAGTAAAATTCACACCAACTTTGATGAAAGTGGAGAAGCTTGTGTTTCCTGTATGGTGAGAAATGGAAAATATTGGATTTGGCCAAAAAAGGCTGATGAATTTTGGTATAGAAGGGACCAAATTATTAATAAAATATCTGCTCCCAAGGAAATGGGGAATATAGAAGTCTTTTTGGTTGATTTGAAACGTTAAACATTTCTAACTCATTAAATAGAGTTGTTAAACATTTAAACATTTTAAAGTTAAACATTTCTAAGTCATTAAATAAAGAGTTATTAAAAAGCATTCTTCTATTTCCCAATTTATTTATTGAAACCTTAAAAAAATTCTTACATTTTGAAGAAAAAAAAATTTTCAAGTTTTTTCAGTATAAAAAGGAGTCAACATTAACTGGAGTGTTTCTGCTTCAAGGTAAGTGGTGTGTGATTGTGCCACGATCGATTTCAAGGCTGTTATCAATAAGAAAAAGAGGTGGCCTTATCTCACCCCACTCATGGGGGGAGTGTGCCAAAACAAATACCCCAACCACCCCAACCACTTAAAAAAAATTTCTGCTCCGAAATGGAAAGCTGAGATGTGTATCTATCTTTCTGCACCGATTTCAGCCAATTATATTGGTAAATAAAGGAATAGCATAAGAAAACCTCAAAACCTGACACGATCTCACATCATTTTACGGTATATTATCTGCCTTGTGTCTGGCGCAGCATGGCCAAAATATGGCCCTTGCGCCAAAAAACCAATCAACCAACTAACCAACCAGCCTAACTGGTATAGCGGTCAGCGCTTGTCTGCCAACCAGTAGGTTTCGGTTCGAATCCCGGTTTGTAAGCAGATGGATGTTGGTAATTGTCCGAGGTATTTAACGTCGCACTGGAGAAACACAAAGGGCTATTGGCGACGGTCCGGGATCAAACCCGAAGAGAAAGATCCGAGGACAACACCACGTAATTTTGAATCACGGGCAGATGAAGACATCACACCTGAACTGGCACCCCACTCTCCAAACATCCACACCACGCCAACGTGAGGACGTTTGAGACCACGACAGATTTAATGTGCACCAGACCCCCATGTACACGACGTCTTTGATTGAACCGGGTTTTGAATTCGAAACTCTCCGGTTGCTAATTCGTTACTCTTCCAACTGGGCTACCGTGTCCCTGTCCATGTTAGGAGATGCGGCAGGTTACCCACTCTGGGTGCTCCTTTACAAGAACATTAGAAATAAAAAAAATTAAAAAAAAAACTTTCTTTATGTTGCTATGCCTGTTTACCGGTAGTATAACATAGCTCATTTATGAAATCAATTATGAATTCTTCTCGAAGTATCTGGGCAGCCTTAATCACAAAAAAATTATTTGTATCCTTAAATTTCACAAAACGAGATCTGATTGCACTTGTAATATTGCTCGACTTATCAACCTGTCAACCTGAAGAACAGAGTACAATTTGCCGTTTCAATCACTCGTGTCTTAACATTGTCTGCCATGAAACTTAATCTTCCTAACACAGAATAAGATATATTAGATCAAGCTGCTAGCAGCTGATTCTCTCAGGACTGAGGGAATAACCTCATTCGCGCTGCTGACAAAACTAATTTTTCCTCAATGGTGAACGATTTTCTTACCTGCTGTACTCACTGGTCAGCTTTGAATAACGCTTCATTGCATAGTCATTTGAATTCAGAAAAGATGTTATTTTCTCCTTTGGCCAATAATTGGGTTCTTTCGGCCGATAGGATTTCACTCTTGTAAATAGACTTACAGAATTGTAAACTGGATCGGATTTTAGATTTTATGGCGCAAGGTCCTAAACAGGACAAGTGCGCCAGTTGTGAACTGGAAGAAGGATGGTTTAGATTTTTATAATTTAAATAACAAGGGGGGGGTGTTTCAATTAACGTCACACTGGAGCAACACAACGGGCTATTGGTGACGGTCCGGGATCAATCCCAAAGGGAAAGATCCGAGGACAACACCACGTAATTTTGAACCACGGTCAGATGACGAGGCAACACCTGAGCTGGCACCCCACTCTCCAAACTTCCACACCACGCCAACGTGAGGACATTTGAGGCCACGACAGATTTAACGTGCACCAGCCCCCTTTGTACACGACAGTGTTTGGCTGGATTCGAACTCGCAACCCTTCGGTTGCTAGTCCGTTACTCTTCCAACCGGGCCACCGCGGCCCTTTAAATAACAAGGATGGGACGAGAAGAAAGTTGATTATATGCTTTAGAATAAATTTTCACATATTAAAAATGAATGAAAAGTGTAAAAATTATATATATTGGTTGAAGTTTTACCAAGAGGAAAGTAAACAAAAAATAAATTTAACTGAATAGCAATAAATTTGATACGTAACAAATTTCGTTGTATGCCATTGTACAAAATCTCACTTTCTTGAAAAGTACTGTTTAAGATCGTCCCCTCTAAACTAAAGATTATTGATTGGTCGAAAAGTCACACAAAAGAATCCGAAAAGCTTTACTTCCCCACACAGATCCTCAATTCCGCATACTATAAAATATTCAGCTTGTTTTATATCTTCGATTTCCGTTTCAAAAACCATCGACAACCATTCAACTGAAATGTGTTTCGAGATTGGCAATTGGAATCGCAAGTATGCTCAATTTTAGTCCTGTCAATCAATTTTTATAAATTACACAGGAAAAAGTTTAACTTAAAGTAGTATAGATATAGATATCTAGATCGGTTACAGGATTTGAAGTTATACAGATCAAACATATTCTACTTTTTGTTCAGATTTCGTAATTAATGTTCTTATAAATGATCGCTTTTTAAATTTTATCTTCGTTGTTTATTTCTTAGTGAATAGTAGCCGTTTAGAAATCAATATACATTTTCGACATGCTTATTGGAATCCATTGGAAGGATTCTATTGGTCTTTTTCTCATAATAGAATCATTCAGGATTCTATTGGTTCTTTCGATCATAATCGATTGGAAAGGTTTTATTGGTCCTTTTTTCATAATAGAATCCTTTGGAAAGATTCCATTTGTCCTTTCCTTAGGAGAATCGTTTGGAAAGGTCTTATTGGCCAAGATTAAAATTGGTTAGGTCATACAGGGAACACTGCATGTTTCCAGGTGGAATTATGAGTGTGAACCCCTTAGAGGGTTAAGTTCGAATGTTTGATTTAAGTAGTAATATACAAGAACTGTTGAAATACCGAATTAGATACGTTCTCTAACAATAGATTTAATGAGACTATATACACAGGAGTTGTACAACTGCATGAATGCTGCGAACCGAATTATGAAGAAAGCGGGCCATATGCATTAAATTGAAGAATGGGGATAGTATTGAATGAGGAAATTATAAAAATAATCCATTTTCAAAGAAAATTATGTATTAAACATCAATGTAACACTTTACATCCTTTTTCCAAAACTTGTATTCGGTAGTTAATCACATTGCAAAAATCCTCGAAATACCTATAAATTCTTGTTTCTTGCAATCTACTTATTTTGGGGTTCTTTAAGCGAACGGACTCGCGCATCGAATCTGCGCTATACTTTCTTAATTGCTTTTATCTATTGATGGCAGTGTCGTTACTTAACAAATATAGCATCCATATTCACATAAATGGATTTCAAACCTCTAAATGAAATAAAATTATCCAAAAAATATATAATTTTTATTTCCAATCAAATTCATGGCAAAAAATACACCTCAGTCAGTCAATACCACTATTAGATTCTGAACGTCAATCTCATTTTAATCCCATTCCCATATTCAAAGGAGATTCGGCATTCTTTGACGCTAAACATATTTTTTCTGCGCTGATTTCTATCTTCCACATTTCTCATTGCTTTCTGTAATCAAAATGCTGAAGAATTCCATTCGAGTGGTGAGCTCTTCCATGTCGTTTTAGCAATATTATGCAGCTCAATAGTTCAAAATTAAGCATATTTAAACTCAGCAGTAAAATTGGCGAATAAATCCAGTAACGGTCGATTTTATATTGTTTATATCAGTTGTTGCCGTTCAACAATAAACAAATAACGTCGTGACAATTTCTGTGCCACGAACGTTAGTAAAATAGATTTCGACTTATGACGCACATTAGAGATCAATTATCTCCAGTTGAGGATGGATGCAAACCTGTTCCCTCATTCTTCTAAGATGAGACACTTGGATTTCTGAGACATAATCTACAATGCCCATCTTATAAATATATTTGCATCTTTTTTCTAATTTCGCCGACATTCTTATATTTGCCTTTTAGAAAAGTTAGCCATTGCTTTTTTAAGACCGATTAAAATTAATTATCTTCGAATTCAACGTTAATAGAACTCGGGTCGTTGTACAGCCAATTTACACTGCTCCGGATATCATGAATTATAGAAAATGACGCCTTTCCAAATAGCGAAAAGGTAAAGCAATGAAAGCAAGGCACATGAGACAGTGTAACTTTTTCTCTACCCAAAAGTACTTCATGGAGTTGGGTTACACTGCTGTATATACTGTTGTATTGTAAGTTAATTTTTGTAGTGGAGCAAGTTTATCACAAAGATACCGAACAATTTCGTAGGTAGGTAGTTGAATTTACAGCACACTGCAGCAATACACGGGCTATTGAGAACGGTCCGGTATCAATCCTGGAACTCGGTAAGTAAAGATCAGAGAACACTTCATAATTTCGAACCACGGTCAGATGACGAGGTCAACACCTGATCTGGCACCCCACTCTACAAACGCCCACACCACACCACACCAACCGGAGGACATTTGAGGCCACGGCAGATTTAACGGTGACCAATCCCCGCGTACACGGTCTCTTGTTGGACTGAGTTTCGAACTCGCAGCCCTTCACTTGCTATTCTGCAACTCTTTCCACTGGGGTTATATTTCGTAAACCTGTCAATTATTTCAAATAGAAACCTTGATTATACAAGGTAATATGGACTAGGCCACTTCGGCAAATCAGGAACAGATACGAACATAGTACCGCAAAACAACCTTTACTAAAAACAGAAACAAATTTACTGCACATGCTACTAAAAGATTCATAAAACTAGGATTAAGAATATATCCTCAGATTTGCTTCAGATGGTGATAATTTTACAATAAAACTGAACATCGAGCTATGCATTTTTTAAACTCTGGATAAAGTCCTTTTCTATTTTGCACTTTCTTGCTTAGCACAAATTGAGCATACTAGTTCTCGAAGCTTAAACTGGTTCGGATAATGCGGACACTTTTAATCGAAGCTCGGATAATATAAGGTTCTGTGTTTTCAATTTATAAAATTTGAATGAAGAGTATTATTTAAAATTAATACTAAAATTGAATTAATATTAAATAAAATAATTAATACTAATATATTTAATTTCATTTATTTAAACAGCCTTGAAAATGCTTATCACATCAACATTAAAAGAATGATAGGTAAATCATTACATATTAAATCTGCCATCTATTGGAAGAGTTTATCATCTACCTGAAGAATCTAGGTCCATCACTGTTTCGTCATCTACTGGGTTTGTTATTTCGAATCGATATTTACAATCCAGCATTAATATTTTTTCATATCTTCAGAAAATCTCAACACTATAAACTGCCACAGCATATAAGTTGGGAATTACTTGCAATGGTACTGTGGCGACAGCACTCCTCAGATTTGAAACCAATTGAAAATTTTCATGGAATTCATGAAATGGATCACATAAAAGTTTCAAAATGTTCATCTGAAACTGGTTATTCTCATGTCACACATGTAATAATGTAACAATTCTAGAGAAATTTTCTATATTATCTCATTAATTTCATTTGTAGCATTTTCGAAATTTAAAAAAACTAAATTCAGTTCACTACTATAGTAATAAATGCTTGATGTAGCCCAGAAAACCTAAAAGATTTAACTAATGATTTGTGTACCTCGAGTATTAAAAAAGAAAATTGAGTATAAGTGAAACAAACATTTTAAATTTGTGAGTTTATTTAATACTGGGTGAATTCAAAAAGATAAGGTTGTACATTTTAGCAAATATATATGTACACATTTTTATACAATACAAATTGACGAATGCAAAGTGTTTAGAAAAAAGACAGTCAAAAAGGTTAATGATGGGACCAGCCCTTCAATAGTACAAACCCTTTTCTCAAAACAGATAACATGATATGCTGAACTTTAAATAATAAGTTTACCTGAATTGCAGTTTTATAGCAAAGTTTATATCATGATTTTATAAGCAATAAAACCATAAAGTAAACAAAGAAATTAATATCTGATGAAACATTATTAAGAATTTGAATTAATCATTAGACAGTATAGAGGAATTTTGACAATAAATATTGTAGGCCCAGCAAAAAAGATTCAATTCATTAAAAAATGTATTCTATTTTAAAGCTGCCAAACTTCAATTACCAAACAATTGCACAGTTCATACATATATTTGGAGGATTATAGCAATACATTATTTATTTGTGAAATATAAAAATTAAAATCTCACTTGTTTCAATGTTTTGCTTAGGTCAGAATGAACAATGAGCAGAAATTGTAGGTACATACTTTCTAAAATAATTAGCCATTACTGCGTTTCAATGCCTGTTTGTGGTTCAAGCCTTTTTAGGGTGGGATTCTTTTCTTCTGCGAAAAAATTTATTTTGTAATTTTATTTTGTAGGGTCGTGGGAACACATGTGCTGAATTTCCTAAAATTGGCTCAGTTATAAGCCATTAAGAGACATACGGAGATGCAGAATTTGGAGCGTATGCCACTTCATAAAGATGTAAATTCTATAAAGCTGATTTACAACAATTTGCCATCAAAAGATAATCACTGTATGACACTGATGTAGCAAATCAGCAGGAAAATAATTTAAGTACTGAATATGCTTGTTTGTACTGAAATCATAAGTGTTTTTCTTGGAAAAGCTTTTTTGCGAGTGATTGGCATATCTATAAAACTATTGAACTGATCGACTTGAAATTTTTACATGTCAAGCAAACATCATTTTGTCATTTAACCAACCAGAAAGCAAAGTTGCAATTTTATATTTTCATAGCAAAAAATTGGGTCACTTTTTTTGCTAAATAGATTATTTGGGATTTGACAAGTCACCATTTCCTCAAACATTTTATAAAAAATTTCTGGTTCATCAACAATAGCTACATGAGTAAGATGACTTGGAGGTGAGAAATCATGCCAACCTGTGACCACAGACTGGGCATAATGGTCGAGGAATGTTAGCAGGTCTGATTCTTCATCAGAATGATTTTAAAAATTTTGTAAATACCTGAAATAATAATACACCTAAGTTTGACATAGTTTTGTCAACAAAAATCCCACAAAGCGGTAATTTTAGTAAACAAAACAAAAATCCCCTTAAAGCCATCATTTAGTATAACACAAAATCATGGATAAGATAAAAGATAAGTTAAGAAAATATAACTTCTAAGTGAAAACTGACCAACATTGATGTTCATGAAGTGAGTTAAATATAAAAATGAATTCTTTCAAGAATTATTGTATGTACATAAAAGGTATTTATAATAAAAATCTAATTTCTAGGCTGTGATTTTAAGTCATAAAATTTTACATAATGGTACAATTCATATAACCAAAAATTGCATCTTAAACAGCCTTGTGCTGTACCAATTTGATATTTCCAAAATATAACTCCAAACTAAAATACAGGTTTAAGAGGCACATCCAATGATTATTCAATGCAAGTTACAATTCTGTGTGTAAGCATAGTAAAATAAATTCTAACAAGCGTTTTTAAAAATTTAAGAGGACAGGATTAATTGTTAAGAAATTAGAAAAACACAACACACAAAACAGTTAAATTATTGAAAATATACATACAGTATAAGGTGATTATGTTTCATTCAAAATTTGCTGGCTTTAAAAAATAAAGCCTCCTAAAATAGATCTTAAAAAGGATTAACTTAGCTTCAAAGTATAAAACTAGTCAAATCCCTATAGACAAAAAAGTAATCCAAATAAATTTTGTTGTACAAGTGGGTCTTTGTGACGAAGCATACAATGAAATACCAATGTATTCCAGCAAAAAATTTCTTTCTATGCAAACATACAACGCTCCTTCTATAAAACATTACAATAAATTCCCAATTATCTGCAAGCAGAACAAGCAAATCTGCTTAGTAGATTATTCACAGCTTTGTAATAATGCAAACTTTTTTGCAGCTGAAATGCTCATTTTCAGACCTAAGCCATAGTAAAATGTCTCAGAACCTTTACTAACTTTGCCTTTACTTTATACTTTTTTATTATTAAATCGATCTATAAAGTGGCTTGGAAATCAGTTAAAATCATCACTATCAGTAGATGCTGGATCTGATGATTGGTTAGTTATTTTTAAGTTTTATGGCACTAGAGCCATGTTTGGCCAAGCTGTGCCAAACACAAGACATCAAGTTAAAAATGTTGTGAAAATAGAATAGTGCAATGAAAGCAGAAAAAGATTGAGTTCTCTAGGAGCACAACTCCCACATTTACTAAAGACAATAAATCCAATGGAAAAGATCACTAGAGTACCTGGATGGATAATCAGATGGAAACAATTCCTGAAGGTTATATAAATGAATCATCAGCATTAATTAGATTGATGAAATATTGATGAAAGTGCCATCCTGAATAGTACTGAGGCATTCAAGATTTCGGCACTTAACAAAAACATATTAACCCTGAGTGTCACAAGATATTTCAAGGTATTGTGGAGTTACTTTAACCCCACAACATGCTTAATGTATAAATAACCACATCTGTTGGTTGAAAGTATCCAAGGAAAGATTCTATTGGTCAAGAAGGTCAGAACCAGTTGGAAGTCATGCAGAGAAGACATGTGCAGAATGAAAACATATACGTGAACTGCTCAAATGGTTAAGTTAGATACTAAAGTAAAATTTGCAGTCCCCAATAACAAATGTTTTGCAGTAAAGAAATAAACATGACTGATTATTTTAACATTCGAAAAAAAAACGTTTCAACAAATTTAAGGTCTGAATGCAATGTTGCATGCTAACACAATGTCTATCGTGTGGCTCATTTTCTAAACTTTTTAATACAAAATAATTTTCTTGAAACAATCTAGATATTTATTTTCCGAGTAGATGTTATATTAAGTAAAATCATAATTATCACTCAAATCAAAAAGGCATTTTTTAAGTTTTTTTTATTGAAATAGAAGTAATGTATGGCCACATAACTTAATTCATGGACAAGAAAAGAAGAAACTGAATTAATTTCGTTTTATTAACTAAGATAGGTTTATTTACCAAAAAATATTTTTTGACAATTGCATCTCATGATAGTGCAAAAACTACCATTACAATATAGAGACGATATTTTGAAAGAAATTGTCTATGGATGTGACAATTTCAGCAGATTAACAAAGAATTGATTTTTACATCGTCCTCTTATAAAGTCACAAAACTCGACAAGAAATGGCATAAATTACCAAGAAAACATCCGTTTCTTTATTTCTAAGTAAAATAGACTGATAATTTATTCTTCAACAAATATTTTATAACACTAATCTGGGAGAATTTATGGGCAATTTCTTGTCTATCCATGGACATGATCTGTTCCCCTGGTTACAAGTATTAAAATTTCAATTAAACCAACAAGTATAAACTTTAAAGCTTTTAGGAATAGGTATTTTCAAGTTTAATAACCTAATGATAGAGATAAAGTTTGGTTTGACATGATGTAAAACATTGAAAAGGCAAAAATGTGGTGGCTGGCCATAGATGGGACATTCTGTGGACAAATCTGAACATTTTTTTTACATTCTGTACCATATTACAAAATTTTATGACCCACATGCCACCCATTATTGCAGATAATCAGGAGTTGACTGTACAAATTAATAATGGTCATCAAAAAGTATAAGAGAAAGCTGGAATGCTCAATTCTGGAAGCATGCTGTAAAATGCATTAAATTAAAATAAAGTTATAAAATTTTCAAGAGAGAACATGAAAAAAATTCTGCAAAACGAAACATTACAAAGCTGATAGCTAACCTCATGCAGAAATAAATGCACAACTGAAATGTTATAACTAAAATTGCAATGTTCTTAAAAACCTCCTAGAAACGAAATGAATGAGACAATCAGACAGGATGTCTGATTGTCTCATTCTTCATTCATCTTCATTCTTCATTCTTCTCATTCTGTCTTATAATTGGAAAAGCTCTAATTTCAGCTTATTAAAATACCACTTCATACACTTTTTAAAACTTTGATGAGTAAAATTCTAATTAAACAAAAGCATAAAAAATATACAATTCTGTTAAAACAGTGATAAGTCTAAACAGATAAAAGTCTTAAATTCATTTAAGTACATTAAAATATTTCAAACCTTTTAAAATAAGAAATGTTTTAATAAAATCAATTAATATATTTCAAGCTTTCATTCAAGTTGATTTCTATATATAGTTGCAGGTGTTATAAAACGTAAAATAACAATTCACTATCAATCCAGTTTTCTAATAAAACATTTAGGATGATTTTAGCAGACAAATAAATTTTAAAGTTATCAATCTTTATAATGTGATTACTTCCATTTGCAACATAAAATATTTGCAACAATATAATCATAACATTAGACATACACTGAATTTCTTGTACAAGTAGAGTGCAAAAAATACTAGCAATGCATTGATGATTTTGTAAAAGAAAAATACATTTCAGGAAAAAATACATAAAATAAAAACAGGTAAAGAAAATTGTTTACTCAACTAGGGCATGAACAGATTAATACCTGAATGCACTAAAAACAAATGAACAATTTATTGAGATAAAAACATATAACAAATAACCACCGGAGAAAAACATTTTTTATATCATTTCATTCGAGCCAAGTTTGACATAAAAAATACCTAATAAGAGTACTGTCCCATGAACTAATATTGAATGATATTGTAAATAGTTATTTTAATATGTAAAAATTCATAATCAAAATCACAGGTAGCAGCTGCAGTACATAAACTGCACAATGTCTGTTTCAACTAGCTACTTTTAAATGAGAGCTCTTGTGAAGTACAAAACAGAACATTGAAATTGTATCTATAATGCTAAAACAGCTTTTTAATAAATAACAATAGAAAGAATTAAATAAAGAGACTGCAATACACTAAAAATAACTTAAATTGTGGCATCTAAATTTCAAACACACATATTTATCAAAGATAATAAGATAAAACAAACTGATATAAGAAACAATAGAAAACATTCAAACTAAAACACATTTAAAGAACACAGATGTTTCAAAAACATTGAATACTAAATTCTGAAATTTTTCAAGTATTTAAAAGTACTCAACATAACTTACTGCACCAATGATAGTTTTACTTTTGTTAACTTAAGTGCATACAAATTATTAATTATATTTGCACTGATCCATTTAAAAAAGTAATACATCTTAAACTAAATATAATATTTTCATGTTGTTTCTTATGCACAAAATCATAATTGCTTTGTAAGAAAAAGTTTAAGCAAGAAAAAACATTGATTACAAAATTCATAAAATTTTATAATTCTACAATTATGTAGTATTAAAACTTTAAATTCATCTTCCTTTCACTATTACAAAAATACCGTTATTTTAAAATAATCTTGGCTATTTATGTAGTAGGCAGAAAATAAGAAAAATCACAGAAATAATGTCAAAAGAATAAACAGGAACTTTGTTTCACTGTCGATAGAAATTACAGTGCAAAACAATATACAAACTACGAGCATTAAAAATTATATAGCTAAGCATTATAAAAGACTGGTGAGCAGTAGTTAAGCTCCATGAAAAATTACAGTATATATAAATAGCAGCCTTCCAGAGCTTTACAGATTCGCAAAATAAAACATGAAAAAGTTTAGTAGAAAGATAGATATAGCTTATCAGAAAAAGGCTTCAAATCTGAAAATAGTACTTTATTATCACAAATTAGTTTGTGGAATGTTTTGATCACATGGGAGAAAAATTAAGCTTTATGTAGAAAAATAACTCCACAGGAATAGATATACAATCTAACATTCAAAATGTTTGTAGGGCCACATTTTCGACCTACAAGCTTTTCTAAGAAATAATTAAGTATAATCCTAAAATTTTATATTTACATAAAATATATATGCTTTCAAAAAGCAAAGTCTATATTACAAAACCAAAATTACTTTTTCCCTGATATTTTCTTCCACAGCTTTTCTTTGACCTTTTGTTCTTTTTCAATGCTTTTTTGCAGCTTTTCGAGACTCAAACGCATTTCTTTAACTTTCTTTTTAATTGTGCTTCTCTCAGCACTGCTTAGTACTCCCAATGCCTAAAAATAAGAAAACACATTTTTATTTATGTTCAAATAACGTTTATGAACTCATTGCATAGTAAAGTAAATCAGCATTTGTCATTAAGGGGTTCTTTTTTTTCTTTTTTCAATCAATTTTGTATTTTTCCACATAATTTAATTTTTTAGGGTCTTAAAAATATGTGTACCAAATTTCAAGTCTAAATACGCATAATTGACTCAGTTATAAGTCATTAAAAGCATTCAGATGTAGAATTTTAAAGCATTTTTCTCATAACAGCGTTTTTGCGAGTGGTTAGCATAATATATATAAAACTATTGGATTGAGTGATTTGAAATTTTTACAGCATGTCAAGCAAACATCTTTTTGTAAGATGAAGCAGAAAAGCAGAGTTATGCTTTTATATTTTTATAGCAAAAACCTGGTCAATTTTTTTTAGCTAAATCAATAGTTTTGGATTTGACACATCGCCATTTCCAAACATTTATTTTTTAAAATTCCGCTGAACTTCGCTCATATGGTGTTATGGTCAAGGAGGGTTAGTAAGCGTGATTCTTGTTGATTAAAACTTTTTAATACCGGAAATGATAATAAATAGATGTTCAAAGTTTTTGGAATTATTTGATTGCATAGGTCCATCAATGACAAATTACAAAAACAGGAATTTCAATGAAAAAAGAAAATCCCCTTTAGAGTGTCACAAGATTCCTCAATAGTGGGCACTACTTTTACTCTATTAGACAAGCACTATAATAGCATATATTGGTTGAAAGAATCGTAGCATTCTGTTCTGCAGCTTGTTGAATGTATACATGCATGTGCATATGAACACCTTAGTAGGTAAACCACCACGAGATTTTCAAGTAGTGTACTACTGCTTTTACCCCACCACACGTAATGACTAAATAGCCACATCTATTGGTTAAAAGAATCCTAGAAAGAATTCTACTGGTCAAGAAGTTTGAAACTAGTTTAAAGTCATGTAGGGAAAACTGCAGGTTGCATGGTAGAATAATGCATAACTCTCAGAAAGTTTAACAGAGTCATAAGGTCATTTAGCAAAAGGTGAAAAATCTGATGTACTTAGAGCATCAGATGCTTCATCTTTAGATCGATATACCACATACAAAAACATACACGCTTATGAAACGATGTGGTTAAAAATCAAATTCTAACCTAAACATTATTCTGCATAGAAAATGTCAAAGCTAAAATTTGTAACTCAAAATAATTTAAGTTTTGGAATTCAAAGCAGCTTAGTATTTGTTACAATTTGCTGTTATATGTTATCTCAATTTTATGACTTTTTACTGAAACACTGCACAACAAAACACTATTCCAAATCTTTTCTTCTAAGCCTTTTTAAAAAATTTTGTCTGAGATGCATTTCAGTGAAGAATATTATATTCCTTTCAGAATGACAATTAAAATATTCAGCAAAGTACAATAATCAAACATGTTAGGAAATAATAAAATGATTTACAAATTGAAGCATCTAGAACAAATCCGAGTTCATTCTCTATACTTTAAATGAATTTCTGGAATGTGTCAGAAAAATGAATAAATGCAAGTCTAGTAAAATAAAGTGATAATTTTCTCAAATAAATTTATTGGCAGTTTTTCTAGAAAATAGACTTTGTAACATTTCATATAATTTAGAAAGTAAAATAACCTGAGATAAATTGGTAGGTTGGGTTTAATATATTTTTCAGGTTTTTTATTAAAAAAAATTTCCCCAATATTCTTTTCCCAAATAATTGCACATTTCTTTTTCCTCAGACATCACGTTTCCCATTTTGCAAGTGGCATGTACATACAGCTAAAGTACTAACAATAGTAATGTATGGTGAATAAATGATTTTATAAGTTGATTGGCTTAAACCGCATCTTTTGTGAACTAAAGAAATACATAAAACACTTCTTTACCATTACAGATGCGGGAACCCAGGAAAGCCATGTGGTACCGTTTGGTGAGTGAAAATGAGTTCAGAAATTTATGATTTCCTATGAATAACAATTTTTTCAAGTTTGATAGCAGATGTGATTTTGAGTTGAGGAAGAGCTCCAGGTGTATTCACAACAAAAATTGGTTTTTACTACATTAATAACACAAAAATAATATACTAAAAGGAAATTGAAATTTGAAAAAAAAATAATAATTTCGGTTAACTATGCTAAAGCTTACTAATTCAAGAGAGAATATATTTATTGCTTACTTTCAACCGAGAGCTGTCAATTTGTAATAAAATTTGACCAGTGATATCAGAGTCTAGAAATTGTGGGACATGATGATCAAAGCCAAGTGATTGTAGCCAAAGGGCCACTTGCTCAGCTGACCACTGATGAACAGGTTCAGAAAGTAGTGCAGAAGGTTTATCTTCCTATAAAGTAACAGAAAACAATATAAAACTTTATTGAATGAAAAGTCACTTGCAGAAACGTTTTTATTTCCTGTAACAATAAACAAATGTAGTTCACCAACATTAAGAACAGATACCTTTAAAATCTTTGAAAATTTAAATAATAAATTAAAAAGTACACTTCTGCAAATTTAAGATTTTAAAAGTGCCAATAGGAATTAAAATTATTCTTACTAAATAGAATCCTTATTACCTAAAAACAGCATATTTATTGATTATATTTATTCATAATAAACTTACAAATGTTCTGATAGAAGTTTTCCACTATATTAACTAATTCTGATTTTAAGTTTTAAATCTTGTAAGCGAGTCATTATTTCAAATAAAGCATTATTATTTTCACTGTTATAAGTATCAATTTGAAAAGCCAATGTTTTTTCATATTCATTAATAAAAATACAGGGTCGAGTCACATTATTATGACCACCTGTTAATATCCAGAATAACCGCCTTTTGCAGCACAGATAGCAACTAGACTGTGTGGGAGTGAGTCAATAAGATGTGGAAGGTTGCTACAGGTATCTGGAGCCATGCAGACTGCAGTACGTCCGACAGCAGCGGCAGGGTGCATGGTGGAGTGTCCATACTGCGAACATGGCGATCGAGATGATCCCAAAGATGCTTGATTGGGTTCAGATCTGGTGAATTTGGGAGCCAGTGGAGCACTTGGAAGTCTTCATCATGCTCCTCCAACCAATCGCAGACAATTCTGGACGTATGGCACGTGGCATTGTCCTGCTGAAAGATCCCATCCTTCTGAGGAAAAACAGTCAACATGTATGGGTGTACATGATCGGCAACAATGGATACATAACCCAATCCATTGTGTGCACCTTCCACAGGTACAAAAGAACCCAGGCAATGCCATGAAAACATTCCCCGCACAATAACACTGCCACCACCATATTGTGTTCTTTCAGCAATGGTTGCAGGGTGTTTGTTCTCGGACGTTTCTCGTCGGATACATGAACGTCCATCCGTTCGATAGAGCAGAAAATGTGACTCGTCTGAGAAGGCAACCCTTTGTAATCAGTAGCAGTTCAGTTCTGGTATTGCAGCACAAATTGAAGCCATTTTAGTCAATGCAACTTCGTCAGCATGGGTGCAGTGACCATTCATCCGCTTCGGAGTCCCATACGTAACAGGGTTCGTTGTACTGTCGTCTTAGACACACATCTGGAAGTCCCCTGGTTCGTTTGACACATTAGTTGCTCAACTGTAGCATGTCGGCCAGTCCTAACACACCGTCATAACTGACGTTCACCTCTCACATCAATGGCACATGGTGCACCGCAGTTTCCACACCGTTTATTTTCAATGGTGCCAGCAGCATTTACAGCAGTACGCGAACAATTCACAAACTGTGCAGTTTCCGAAATACTGCCGCCCTTGGAGTGAAAGGCAATGATCATCCCCTTTTGAAAGTCAGATAAATCGCGCGTTTTACCCATCACAGCAACGAAGGATATGTTCCAAGATAGCCTACGTCTCCAACTTTTATACCGGCTAGCGCCACATGCAGTGTTTCATTGGCTGTGCGCTGTTGACGTCTGAGGTAAGGGGTGGTCATAATAATGTGACTCGACTCTGTATAACTTAAAATTATTCTCAAACGAAGGAATTTTACAATAGGACAGTTATATACACTGCTGGCCACCGTAAATGCAACACCCTGAAGGGAGCATGCAAATAATATGAAATTTACAACATGCATTAGCGGAGGTGAGATATGCAAATGATTAGAATTTCAGCGCAGACGCACATCACGCGCGCCTGTGGCGCCACTTCAAAGCGCTATTTAAGGCTTGGAGATTTCGACGATTTCAAGTACGGCAATTGTGTTTTTCTTGTGGTTTTTTCAAAAAAACGATCAATTATGCCTCGTAGAAAACAGCGATCATCTTTTGATCAAGTATCCGAGTTCGACAGAGGAAGGATAGTGGCCTACCGAGATTGTGGATTATCTTTCAGGGAAATCGGTAGTCGTGTTGGACGAAACCAAACAACTGTAATGCGGATATGTGATCGTTGGATGCAGGAGGGTACGACGGACCGACGTGTTCGATCGCATCCACCTCAGTGCACTACTTCACGTGATGACAGGCATATTGTGCGTATGGCAGTGACGGATCGCTCAGCCACATCACGAACCATAGCACAGCACATTCAGTCTGTACCGCATCATCCAGTGTCTGCGCGTACCATTCGACGCCGTTTACAGCAGAGTGGTCTGTCCGCAAGACGTCCATTGCTTCGTCTACCCTTGACGCAGAACCACAGACGTTTCCGCCGCCAATGGTGCGATGAAATAAGGATGTGGACGGCAGAATGGAATGAAATTGTCTTTACTGACGAGTCACGCTTCTGTCTGCAACACCACGATGGTCGGATTCGAGTCTGGAGACACCGTGGAGAGAGGATGCTGAACAGCTGCGTTATGCACCACCACACTGGTCCTGCACCGGGTATTATGGTATGGGGCGGTATTGGATATCACTCTCGCACTCCTCTAGTACGCATTGCCTGTACTTTAAACAGCCAGCGCTACATCTCCGAGGTGTTGGAGCCAGTTGTCCTTCCTTACCTTCAGGGCTTGCCCACAGCCATATTTCAACAGGATAATGCGCGACCACACGTGGCACGCATTGTCCAAGGGTTCTTCGTCAATGCCAGATTGAATTGCTTCACTGGCCAGCTCGCTCTCCGGATCTTTCGCCGATAGAAAACATGTGGTCCATGGTTGCTCAACGATTGACCCAGAATACATCCCCAGCTGCCACACCAGATCAACTTTGGCAACGTGTGGAAGCTGCTTGGTCTGCTGTACCCCAAGAACACATCCAAAGTCTCTTTGAATCAATGCCGAGGCGTGTGGCAGCGGTGATCTCCAACAATGGCGGCTACTCTGGCTACTGATTTTGGCAGGAACCACACTTCACAGAAGTCTATAAATTTAATCATTTGATACTTGGTCAACATGTTATCTACAAAATAAATTTTGTTGTGATATCTCTTGTCTTTCTTGGTGTTGCAATTTGGGTGGCCAGCAGTGTATATCATGAGTTGGCAAAAAATTAATGTTCAAAATTCAGAAGAACAAATTTTTATAATTATTAAAATTTATGATGGTTTCCATACTTTCTTAGTGAAGTATTGTATTCCAAATATTTCATAGAACTCCAAAAGGTATGAAATAGGAATATGTTGAAATATTATGGACAAAAGCATGCACCCCAACTCCAGATACCATTTAGTACCTGCCAACCTCCAAGGGAAAAATCCAGATGATTTTTACAACATAAAAAGCAACACAACACACACAACTATCAGAAAAGAAAAATGCCTAAAGCTAATTCTTAAAATAATTAAAATTGCCAAATATGTGACAATTGCATTTTGTGAAAGCAATTCAAAATAGAAAAAGTAGCACAGCTATCTACTACCATTATATGCTTGGAGGCAGTTCAAACTTGGTACAACCGATTTGGTGATATTTCACACAAACTACCACCAAATATATGGATAAATGAGCAATTAAACTTTTATGAGTGTTTTAGAGTGAAAATGTAAGGTTTTCTTGAAATTTAGTGCCAAAGGTTTTAACAACTATCTAACAATCTCTGCTTTCGATGTTCCTTTTTCATCATTGCTTCAGTTTGGTGCCAAAACTTTGAAATTGGTACCACTTGATTTTCTCCTCAAAGAAAAATTTTGAAAATATTTTTTCAGTGCGGAAAACTTCTGGAATTTTGCAGGTGTGCCATTTATTAAATATTTTTTAAAATTATTCCTCTCATAAGAATTTTAAATTACATTTAAAACTACATAGATTGGCTGGTACTTTATTACATTTATAATCTTACCTTTCGAATGATCTGTTTAAAAAATGACTAACATCAAACATTACTTAAACTTCCTTCTGTTTAGCCTTAATTGAATAAAGTAGGTAGTAAAATTAGTAACTGAGTAAAATTAGCACCAGTGAAAAAAATATTGATTGAAATGAATGAATAATTTATAAGAATCAACTTACATATGTAGGGGATGCCATGTTATCTGTATTAAAATAATGTGCTGGGATATCAGAAATAATACTGTCATTTGAAAGGAGTGAAGCACAGCTCTCTAAAAATAAAAATTGTGTTAATAGAAAAACTTAAAACTTTATTTGACTGCTGATAATTCTGAAGAGAATTTGATTTTATTAAAGATGAAAATTTTATATGTAAATAATATCTGAATAACCTCGATTTATTATGCTAATAAAATTATGATATAAAGGGGAAAAAACAAAAGCACTTTCTTACAGATCAATTAATAAATTATCTGAATCCTATGTAAATTTATTTGCAGCAAACTTTTATATCAAGAATAAATAAAGATGTATGTTGAAAACAAGCTATCAACTTGAAAGAAATTAACCGGATTGTTTAGCTTTAAAGTGCATTGCAATGTGCTTAGTGAAATGAAATAAAAATAATTTAAATTATTTACTATGGTAAACAAAATTTAATTATACAAAAAGCAATAATGGTTTTGATTAGAAATTTGTATCAACCTGTGTTTACAACTAGTGACAAATATATTAATAGAAATTATTGCAGAAATCAACATTTCAGATGGCTAATTTCAAATTAACAAATTGACAGAATTTAAGCACAACTTATAAAATTTCGAATCTATCATTTTGTTAAAAAATGGTATTAATGGTAAACAGTGACAAAATATTAACAATAGCATACCAGCATGATTAGCAGAAATAGAATGATCCGACATAGAAATATCTGAGGAATTAGCTTGAGATTTGACAGAGGCATTCTGTTGACTAGAACTTGAATACAATGAGGATTGTGATCGGGATGTTTCTCGATTAAATGTAATATTTCCTGATTCGACCCTTGTAATGCTTTCTACAGAAGACTGAGACACAACTTCAAAAGTTTGCTTGGTGATAACTTGTGTAGTAGAAATCTGAACATCATCTTCGAATTCAAAATTATCATCTGATGTCACACTCTGGTTAACTAAACAATTAAGAAGTTTCAATGTTACTAATTCATTCATTCATAATTACTAATTCAGTTTCAAATTTATTGTTCATTTAATTCTGCTGTAACAATCAAAGGCACAATATAGCAATAAGAAAGGCATTTCATGATAAAAACAATTTTACATTATACAAAAACAAAAATACCAATAAAAATATCTGACAGAATTTCTTATATTTAGGTATGAGGTTTTATAAGACACATACAACCATTTTAATCCTTAGACTATCACGAATGTGCACAGCACGTCCACCAGAATTTTTTTTCTAAACATTACTGACATGCTAAACGCATTTTGTAAATTTATTACCTTTTTAAAATAGTATGAACACATCTAATATGGTCTAAACATTTCTTTTACAAACAGATGGATGGCAGTACAAATCAACATCCTTCTGATATTTTGAAAGAATAAAAAACAGGTTTCTGTTCTTTTTACTGTTAGAAGGCCTAGTTTGAAATGTCAACTTCAGGTTCACAGAAGTCACACTGGAACAACACAGCGGACTATTGGTGACAGTCCGGATTGGTTGGTTTTATGGCGCAAGGGCCATATTTGGCCAGGCAACAGTCCGGGATCAATCTCAAATGGAAAGTTTCAAGGACAACATCTCGTAATTGTGAACCAGTAAGATGACGAGGTCAACACCTGTGCTGGCACCCCACTCTGCAAACTTCCACACCACATCAAAATGACTGATGAAAGTAATTGTGATTCTGATTTATTTAATTACAAAACCGATGATAGTTTCAGTGTTTTAAGATCTATCACACATTGAGAAACTTTTTTAAACGATGTTTTTCTTCATTTTATTAATAAATGTTCATTCCTTAAGCACTTTGTTCAACATTTGTTTTGAAAAGATGACTTTGAACAATGATTCTGATGAAGTATGCGCACTATATGAAGTATGCGCATTTGGGTAAATACGGAAGTATGCAGCTGCACTGAAGTAAAGAAAAAAATATCCGACACTGGTTGAAACACTATGACTGAAAAAGTTAATAATCTCAGGGCTAATGCTTCAGATAACTAATTTTGTAATTAAAAGATGCAAACACATTTATCAATTTTAATATTCATAAATATAATATAATAAAGTGTTATTTAGAAAGTTTCTTACTTCTTGCTTGGCGAGCTGCTACAGCAACTTTCATTTCTTCAAGTAATGTCATAGGTTGTGAAAGGCACAAAGATTCTTCATTGAGATCTGATGACGAAAACAGAAGAGCATTGTCGCAGAAACTATCTCTAGGGCTTAAACACTTTTCTTCAGTCAGAATTCTGGAAAAAAATACACATATATATTCTACAACTGTTTTATCTGAAAGAACTATTTAATTATATTACAAATTAATAAGTTAGTTTGTTCTCTTTATGTTTAAGAGTGCAAGGGCAACATTTGGCCAAGCTGTGCCAACCAGACAGACAACACAATGAGGGAGAAAGAAAAAGCAGAAGGATAGGTGAGGATAAAAATGAAAGGACATATCACTCAGGTACTTCGGGGTTATGATGCCCATATACACCTAAAGATGTGTCCCTGAGGGCAAATTAATAAGTGTTCAAGTCTCAAGAGTGCTAAGTGCAATAAGTCACATTACATTTTTCTTATTTAATGTTAAAAGTTATAACAAATAATGTGTCCTATTCCAATGGTGTATCATAATTATCAGTTTCATGCACATTTTTATGTCACGATTAATATTAATTAGAATAGTTATTTGAGGGACATTATATCGTGAGTATGTATTTTGTAAGATAGCTATGCCTATAAAAATCACCTAAAATTGAGATTTTTGATAAATAAAAAATTAGGAGACTGTAGGAGGCTGAACCACCTGGCGGATTTGATGTTTTGCAAAAAAAAACAGCTTGAGACATAATGAATAGGAAGGTGCATTGTTTTGATGAAACTGCCAATTGCCCACAGCTGTGGCCATTTCCTTCCTACATCTCTCAGCCAACGAAGAGCATCAAGAAAGAACTCATTATTAATTGTTCATTCCTGGAGGAGAGTACTTGTGATGGACAACACCATCACAATCAAAACACTCAACATGGTCAGGATGTTGCCTTATTGACATCAGTGTTGGTGTAAAGTGAAATGACATGCACCGTCATTTTTCTTTTACACATAGTACATCAACATAAGCATAACTAATCCTCAAGTTGGAAAACAAGGAATCCGAATTCTACAATTTTAATGACTAAATGGTAGTGATAACTTTGAGTAAGCTTGAATCAATTTTCAAACGCAACAAATAAAACATTGTTAAAATTAATGTTGTAAATAAAAATGAAGTCAAAGCCTAATTTTAGAGATTAAGTTCATTGAATAAATAATAGTACCATGGTACTTTTGTGAATTCTAGTATTACCTATTATAATACCTAATATTTGATAATTCTAGTTAAAATACTGTAGTTTAATATAGAACATAGTATGTCATTAATTTGTTTGTTGATGATCGGGTTCTTTACTTTGCTAATAATGCGCAACTGTGCATGCATTAACTCTGAAATAAGAGCAAAACCTCCAACAGCAGAGGATCAAAATGTGGCCCTGAAATGGATTTAAACCTAGAATTTGACAATGTAAATATGGTTTCTTCGATAATCAGAATTATCCTTGAGTCATGCTTTAACACAGACCTGTGAATAGGGTCATAAGGATAGTAATAGAAAGAATGTTTGGATTAGATGACAGCTTTAGTCATGGAAGTCCAACAATCTACTTATTTTTTTAAATAAATACAATTTTTCTAATTAAATCCCCACTAATTTCCTGAATCTTTTTTGTACATTATAATTTCATTTAGTACCCTTGTGTTCAATTTTAAGATTCTGCAATATCAACTTAAGTATATTATTTGTAATAGAACAAGTATGCTAAATATCAATTAAACAAAACTTACTGGATATTGTCTGATGAATTAGTGAATATGTCGTACACAGAATTTCTATCAGGAGACTGCAATAAGATATCATTAAAAATCAAATAACATAAAGAACAAGAATTATTTACTTAAATGTGGTATGAAGTCAAATTCCTTTAAGAAATATTAATAAATGTAGTACAAATTATTCTTATCCATAATCAAATTCTTTAAAATGTTCATTAGAAAATCAGTTTTAAAAATAATACAAACCCAATTTTTGGTCTTTGAATATTGCACAACACAAAAATTCACTTCATTGATGATCTCATTAATTACATTTAGGACAGGAAGATATTTGAAAGAACTTTTCCAATAAATTGTTTTACCAGAATTGCTCAAAAAATATTTTTCTTCAAAACAAATTAAATTCTAACATTTATGTTTGAACTGATTTTTTACTTATTCCCATAATATAAATAATTTATGAATATTTGATTGATAAAAAAGATCTTTGAAATATTTAATTTTACATAACTTACACAAAAAGCCCAAATGTAAAAAATTATTGATAAAAAAGTGTAATTTTACTTTCGGTATCTGATATAACGCCAGAATTAATGTTTTATTTTATAAATTTGATTAAGAATTCCATGTTTGTGTATTTGAGTTAAGACAGCGAAATGCTGTGGTCACATTTGAGAATTTGTAAGTTTTATAAATTTGTGCTCTGTAAATAAATCATTGTCTTAATCAATGTTTTTCAAATGCCTTTTTTCGAATTGCTCTATTTCAGAATATACTCAAAAAGTCGAAATTCAACAAACTTGCTCACATCTTTCGTTTTCAGAATTCTGCATTTTTTCAGTGATCATAATTTCATTTCTGTTTGTATTTATGTGTTCCATTGCAGATGTATTATTTAGGAGTTAGATTTAATGAATTATTTATTTTCTGCAAAATCACTAGACATGGGTAATTTCTTGGCAGTATATATATATTTCGACCAACTTTCCATAAGAGTTTGGTTGAATATATAATGGTTTATAGAACTCTATTTCATAAAAATTAATAAAATATACAAAAACCTTTTTTAAGTAAGGTGTGTAACTTTATTTTAAAATGACGGGTAAAGTTAAAATAAAATTATTTTTAAAAAAGATAGGTTACATTAAATTAAAATGAGTATCCATATGCTGTAGTGCAAATGTTTCTAAATTGACGTTTAAAGTAGTCACCTTAGAAAAAACTTTTGTAGTTTGTCTTACAGCAGAAGTGCGATGAATATGAAATGGATTATATGGATGGATATGTCATGTATACATATTTGTGTCCAAAGTAAATTGTAGAAGCTATGAAAAAATTTAAACGATGTTAAAAAATAATTTTCATACACTTAAATGATGTTTGCATTTTTCTATGAAAGAGAAGTGATTAGACAAATCACTTTTCATTCAACCAGAGCAATGCCTTGTAATTCTGCTAGTTAGTTTATAAAACACATGGAATTATTGTGAATTAACTCTTCATTTGATGGAATTTGAAAGAATTATTCCAGATTTGACGGCACTAAGAACTACTCAACCTTTCAGAAAAAGTCTAAATTGACATCAGCTGGATAACAAAATGAATGAACACTTTGGGATATTTGATTCAGAATTATTCCAGACATTATTCATTCTAAAGAAATGATGAACTAAACAGGTTGGCAACTGCATCCAATGACTTCAACATTGTTAACAAAGGTGTTGCAAAAAATCGATGACTACACTAAAAAAATTTGAAACATGCAGGCCATTATAGTCATCATTAATGAAATTTCAATCCTAGTAGAATAAGTTAAATGGTTCATCAGTACAGAAACATTTTTAGAGACATCTGAAGGAAATTATACGAGGGGTGTCAGATATTAAAGGTACAGCTGGCTGTTATACAAACTGTGCATGCGCAATATTGCCGCCATATGCATGACTAGCCACGTTCATGCAGGTAGAGTAGAGTCTGGAGCGTTGTTTGTTCAAGATTCAATTTAGCGTCCGGGAAGCAAACAAACATGGCGTGTGTAATCGCAGAGTGTTCGAAGTATGAGGTGCATGGAGTTATCAGATCTTTGCAAGCCGAAGGAGTTAATCAGAGCGAAATTCATCGCAGATTACAGGGCGTTTATGGACCCAACGTTTTAAGCCGAAAATAACAAAGCTGAATGATGATCCGGAGAAGAAAAGAGGCAGACCAGGGATCTCACACACAGATGACAACTGCACAATTGTCGAACGCCCTCTCGGATTTAGCCCCCTCTGATTTTCATTTATTCGGACCTTTAAAGAAATTTTTGGCAGGGAAACGCCAAAGGAGGAATTGCAAGACACCGTTGTGGACTACTTCAAGCAACTTGACAAGCAGCAGTACCATGAAGGAATATTCAAACTAATGTTACGCTGGGATAAATGTCTCAACGTTTATGAAGATTATATCGAGAAATAAACAAAAGTATGAAATTTTTATGGACTGTATTAAATACTTACTTTAATTATAAATATTAGTGTAATTTTGGTTTGTACCTTTAATATCGGACACCCCTCGTACATTATGTTATTAAAAAATCATAACTTTCATAAGATCAAATTCATACCGAATCACTCAAAGATTGCTTTTTAATTGATGGTGGCTGCCTATTGGCTAAGCTCCCTTTATTTGCAAGTTCTGCCTTAGCTTTTGCTGCACTTGAATCAAGTAATTCTGTATGAGGAACAGCTGTATCAAATAACTTTTCTCGGCCAGGCCGGCGCTCTAAGGTTGCTCTTTTGTCACCAAACTCTTCATCGGGACTAAATGGTGACTGGAGCTCACTATCAGATGTTTCGCTGTCAGATACATCAGTACACTGCACCTCTAAAATAATCAGACAATGTATTAGAAAACCTGGTGAAAATATTCAGATAGCATTTAGAGATTAGAGTAGCGGGCATTTTTAGGAATAGTTGAATTTATAGAAATTTAGTAGTTATATCTAAATGTTTAACACAACTAAATTCCTCAGTCATCTTCCCTCTTGATTACCAATACATATTAATGATTTTTGGGTTTCTTAAAATTACAAGTGGTCTCATGGAGTATGTCATACAACACTCCTTAAATAGAACCAGAGTCAAACATTTGATAAGTGAAAATTTTCTTCATTTATTCAGGATTGCTCTCTTTTAGAGATATGATTTATATATATATATATAAGTTAACACATCAAAACTAACAATTACAAAAATCTAGATTTCAGAATCCTAAATTTCTCAGCTATAACATTAGAAATTTCAACCTAGATCAAGAATACTTCAGACAAATGATAAAAGCATTCAGCTTTGTTGTATATTTGCCATATGCAAAATGAATTTTTATAAAATGGAATTGAAAATTTCTGACACAATCTCATGCCAGAAAGTTGGGTATTGATCAAGCATGTAAGTCAAGAGCTTGAAAAATATATTGAAATACAAACGAATGCACAAATATCAAAAGAGCAGTTATTAGAATCATCATAGAATAGAAAATACTGGTTCAAAGCTTCACTTTTCATTACATTAATTTTAATGGAAGAGAAAGTGAAATCAGGCTTACATTCCTAATACTAAATGCAACTTGTAAAATTTATCTATACTAAAAAATGCGTACTTAAAAATTTGGGAGGACTAATCATATTTCTGCAATGAGAAGTAACTTGCTTCACTGGTGTGCTGTAAGGAAGACCTGATGGAAGTCCAGCTTGCTTTTGAGTTTCCATTAAAGCTTGCTCAAGTAATATGACCTAAGACATGAAAAATAAATATTTTTGATTATGTTAAAACAGATGGAGAATAGATATATGAACGAATATAGAACTTTAACTTTTATAAGTCTAGACTAGGTCTGTGGTAGAATCATAAAAATAAAGCAATACATACTGCAGGCCATCGAAATTGCAACACTGTGAAGGAAAAGAGATATGAAAGCCATACTTATTACCAATAACACAAGCCAAGCCACAAGGGTGAAATGAATGAAATTACAGCTCTGTTCGACTTGTGGAACACAAAGAAATCAGTATTTTGTGTGGCCACCATGAGTGGCAACTGCTGCACTACGTCTTGGCATTAAAAGAGGCTTTGGATGAGTTTGGGAATATCTGGATAGATGCAATGGACACCTTGAAAAAATTCCCTGTTGCTACAGATGACATCGAATTGTACATGCCAACACAGGCTACTGTGCAACACACCCTGATTCTTGAGTTAGGGTTCTTGGTGTTTCAGTATGATCTACAATAACCATGAGCACAAGATGTCTCCTCTCCTTTAGTGGTGAGATGAGGCTGTTGCAATCGTTCATGTCAGTCAGATCATTCTTCCTGCACTCACAGATTCTATATTTGCATCATTGTGACTTGATTTCACTCGATTTCAAGCACCGATTTCTCAGACTGATAATCTGCAGTCTCAATAAGACACAATTCTACCTGTTACACTCAGAAACGTACTTGTCATATCTGTATGTTTTGATGATGATTAAGCTTCCTGTACACAGGAACAGTGAGAAAACACAATTACAATACTTAAAACTGGCTCTCTGTTCTCCCATTTTATATTACTTACAGGGAGCATTACTGGCCCCGATATCTGCATATACATTGCTGTGTTAATCATTTGCCAATCATTCCATGATCTATGCATTGTGCAAATTTCAAGGCTAGTGGATGCTTCCTTCATGGTGTTGCATTTTCGATAGCCAGCTGTGTATTAAACAAATTTATAACAAGAAACAGTGAATATTAGATACATTAACTGTTATATGGGTATAGACAATTACAATATAAAATCACAAACTAAATTTCCTAAAAAATGGATCAAAAGTATTACATTGCATTATCAAAACTGTTGATTATATATCTACATATTCATTATTCAAATAAATAAAACAATTTTTTTAATTTGGTTAGATGCCAATAGAAGATATACATTATAATCAATGGGTTTATTTTAAAGTGTATAATACAATTCTTCAACTTACTCTGTCCTTTAAAGCTTTAACTAAAGCATTGTATTCTTGATCTTTTTCTTGCAATTGCTGAACATGATACTCCTGCCATTGAATTAATTCTTTTTCCCTACAAAATATAAATACTTTAACTGGAAGATAGAATACATTTTCAAAACATAGGGTGTTTTACATGAGAAATGCATTAAATCCACATAAATCATTATATTAAAACCATAGTGCATGAATAGATTAATGAAACAGATATGTTACTTTGCGATTGCTGCAGCAACATATCAACTTGACATATCCTGTTTGGATAATGTTTACAAGATAATCCATGAAAGATTTTAAGCTTTTAGCACTGTAGTACTGAAGGAAACTCATTTGGATGAAGAGCCATTTCATTAACATTTGGTGCAAAAGTCACGAATTTTCAATTGCAAACAAGTTGGCAACAAATTAATGTAAAAATCTAATGATGTTAGATACAAACTGCATCAGCCACAAGTGGTAAACATGCAGTTACAGAACTGTAGGAAAATACATTACATAAAGAAACACGTCAATATCATGTATAATTGCTTTTATTATACTGATATGGTTGGTCATTCTAATTCTTTTTGCCTTTGTACGGGTAAATTAGACCATGTGATTGATACCAACCAGAAATGAAGAATTTAGTCTTGACTAATTAGTCTTTAAAGTAAAGTTTTATTCACTCACAGCAAATTGTTATCAGTTTAAGATAGAAATTATCCATTTTTTATATTACTCAGATGAGCAGAGTAAAATGTGGATGTAGTATAGAGGGAGAATTAGAATTGTATCTAAATCCCATTTCAGTGGGTCAAAGTGGCCATTACAAGCAGAAATTACAGGTTTTGTGTACCTAAAACTAATTTCATTAAAATTGCAAATCAAATACATTTCTACTGGTTTCAGACCTTTCTTCAATGTTCAGTTAATTTGTATAGATTTAATGACACATTGCAAATTTCAATTCCTTTAAAATAAATGCAATATTAACATCCATTTTAATGCACTTAATGAATTGAAAAGATAGTGTTTACCTTTTCTGAAATTCTTTGATGTATCGTTTTGCTTTGGTGTATTTCTTTTCAACATTTGAGTGTGTGATTTTTAATGTTTCCAATTCCTTTTTTTGTTGTAGTAACTCTTGTTCTGCACTCTGTAAATTAAGGCCAAGCTCTTCAAGCTGGCATTGTGCCATGTCAAGCCATTTTATATAATCACACTCCATATGTTCCATTGCTTGTAACTACAGAAACATTAAAAGAGAATAGACTTGTAATTAAAGATGAGAGATTCATACTTTGTGTCCTTTTATTTTATCATCACAAACATATGACGTAAACACATTAATAGAAAAATGATTACGTCAATTTTTGGAATTTCTTGAACTTACCTTTTCATTGGCTTTTTTCAACTCATCTTCAGTTAGGACACTTGCACAGAGGCTCTGAAATGTGAAATCATAAAGATTAATAACTTAATTTCCCAAAACAATTAAGATAACCTTTTGCTCACAAAAATAAATGCTGAATAGTACATAAAATCGCTACAAATTATCTAATTCTGCACTTTTTAATTGGAAAGTACATATTGTTTGTATATTTGAAGATAATTTATTAAAATAAAATAAAGACCAAGTGAAAAATCAAAACTTGAAGAAAATACAGTGAAGTCTCAATAGAACAAATATCTATTTAATGAATGTTTCTGTCTTAAAAACTTAGATACAGAACTAGATAAATGGTAAAATAACAATTTTTGGGATTTAAAACTACATCGAGAATTACTTTATTGAAAGAAAATTCTTCACTTTCTCGATCAGACTCCCTTCCTCTATCTGATATAAGAGATTGTGAAATAAGCTGAGCTATTTCACTCTGTGCCCCTTCCTTCTCACGTCCAATAATGAATCTAAAAAAAAAATCTCATATTAAAGCAAAATAAACCAAATTGACGAATTTAATTAATATAAATGGAGATCTCAGAGAAATGTTATACATCAACCATTGAAGATTGAGTAAAATTAGTTTATTAACATAAACTAATTTGTTAAAAATTTGATCATTAGAAATTATGCTCTGCTCACACTGCTTACTACTTATAAAAAGAATATCCTTGCTTTGATTTGCATGCAAACGTATTGAAAAATAATAACTGAGGACTCTCCAACTTTATAAGATACAAAAAATTTTAACAAAATGAAACAGCAAATGGAAATCCTGTCCTAAAGTACCTGGTAACTAGTTAAGAACAAAATAAGATTAGTGGAATTGCAATAATTTTTGATTACTTATGTAAGGTTTGACCGAGGAACTTTTAAAGATTGCCAGTAGGCAATTTTTGTGGGACACCCCTTGCAGAGTTGTCAAAGAACAAATACGGGACTTTTTAAAAGGAGGGAGAATCCAGAGACGATAGGGGGAGGCTTTGTATGTAGGAAGCTGTGCTTGGACAATAGTTATTATATTTTAAATAACTCAAGTTTAAGTAACACAACTCTTTTAAAATCATGTACATAAACAATTTATCCTGTAAATAAATCTTAACTTATAGTTCATTTTAGTTTCTGTCTCATCTGCTTTCTTAATAACTTGGTTGATAAAACAAATGGTCATGGCATGCTCATTGGAGCACATTTTAAGAAAGGCAAATGTCACTACCTTGACAATATAGAAATTTCAATGAAAAGATTCCATTCAAATTTGTTTGCAAAAGAACCTTTATACCAATCACTTCTGATAGAGGATTTTGAAGAAATTTCAAATTGCTAGGATGATAAGGGATTATATTTTCTTGGACTAGATACATCATTTCTGAAAATTAGTGCAAAAGATTTTCAATTAGAATGATATTTTGTCACAAGATTTTATTCCTTGTTCATTTGAATTAATTTACTGTAATTAAATTTACCTTTCCAAATATTAAAATTTAATCACAATTTGTTATGCAAAGAAATAATATATCCTGTAGTTCTTTAAATAAAGATCTAACTTTACTTCAGCATCCCAAGGCCACATTCAAGTCAACTGAATTATCTAAGGATACTTGCAAGAATTAGAAATATATTGTGTCTTTTAGGTAAATATTGTATTTAGAGTTTTAAAAATGCATCTAAATACAAATTCGTACAAAATGAAAGAATGATGCATTACTTACAAACAATAACATGCTTAAAAACGTCACAAAGCAAATACATTACCGATTATTATAAAAGAAAAACACATTACCGAACTAAACCTGAAGTATTTCGTAATACAGCGGCAGCATATGCTTGAGTCACACCAACAAGAGATTTCCCATCAACTTCAATTATCTGGTCATTTACCTGAATTCTATAGCAAAAAAATAATATAATTTGATATTACATATACTAACTATATTTAAAGCACTGAATTTTTAAATGAACTGAACCATTAACATAATTATATAGCCTTGATAGAGATATAGTAAAACTTGAAGATAAATAGAGCATACAATAAAACTTGAAACAGCAGTCAATGCCAAAAACTTGGATAATTTGTTTTAGGCAATAAAAGTTTGTAATGCAATTTCAACAAACTAAGCCTAATAATTTTTTTTTAATTTTTACTTTAATTTTCTAAAATTTTAAAGTAACATTATTGTTCTAAAAATAAATTGCTTTCCTTCTTAAAATATGATATACTGTCTATCATGCAAACCGATTATGAATATGAATTTTTCTGATATTCTTTGTTGCCTTCAATTTTGGGCTGTCTTGTAAACATTTGGATTTGTTTTTCTTTGTTCTTGTGAAAATGTAGTGAAAATAAATATAAAAGGCCTAAGTAAGACAGGAGACATGGCACAGCAATATGTATTCTTTCAGGTTATTAATAAAAAAATTAACTAACTAAAAGACTTAACTAACTTAACAAGACTAAAATTGTTACCATTGTTTCAAAAAAATGTTTTACGGAAAGCGTGCATTAATTTTGTTGTATCTGGGTAGAAACTTACATGATATTGTATAAGATTGCTCACTCAGAACATGAAGATTCTGATAACAATTCAGAATATTTAACATTAAGAATGCCAACAAGTACTCAAATTTGAAGCACCTAAGAACTTTTTAAGGATATAAAACAAATTTTTAGCCACAATTGTTTAAAAACACCAGTGATTTTTACTTTAATTCAAGATTAATTTGAATCTGTTCCATAAAATAAATTAAAATACCTTCAAGATACCAATGATTTAAACACTTCTTGAGGAAGGATATGCAAGTTGATCAGAGCAAAACAGAATTTTATTCTTGTCTTATAGAATATGCAATGTTCATGCTGTGGAACATCTATGTGAACATGAGAACTTAAATTTCTTCATTTGGATAACAAATAAACAAATTTAAGTTCTCATGATCATATAGATGTGTTCCACACATGAACATTGCAAATGCAGTATTTTATTAATGTGCTTGTGCTTGCTTTGTCATTTGTAAAATTAATGATACAAAAATTTTCTAAACAATGTATTTTTGTTACATATTGTTCCTAACAATATAACTTATATATCCCCTTCATCCAAAATGATTTCATGTAAAAGGGGTTTGTTGTACAATAACTCAGTGGGATTTCAGATTTCCGTGTATCATATAGGGTAAAATATACACTGCTTGAGAAGTAACTTGAATGTAAATAATAATTAATAAATATTTCACTTTTTAAAGACAATCAAATTATAAGAAATACATAAAAATGCAAAGAATAAATAGTTTGAATCTAATTACCTTCCATCATTATCGGCTAAGCCATTCGGTGTGACTGTCTTCACAAATATACCTAATTTTTCAAGACCTGCATCTGCACCAACTCCCATTCCAATTATACTTAATCCTAACCCCTCTGGTCCTGTAATGAATGAAATAAAATTTGAATAACTGAAACATAACACAAATGCATCAATATATATATTTCATTGACGTACGTGGCACAGAAATATATCTAATTTGTATACTGGAGAATAGACGGATAAACAATTTAAATTCAACTCTATGAGATTATGCTTAATTTGAGTTAGAAGCTGCATAATACTGCAGCAATGGGAAATTTGGACAATAATCATAGAAAGAAAATGTCAGCAAATGTGAAAAAGGTTGGTTGGTTTTGGGTTTTATGGCGTAAGGCCCATATTTGGCCAAGTTAAGCCAAATACAAGATGATGTCAATTGTGAAAAGATTGCTTGAGTATTCTGTGGTAGCGACCCCCATGTTTACAAGAGGCAGTAAACCCCATGGGAAAAGAACAGATCACTAGGGTATCTTAGATTTGTGAAGCACATACACACCTAAAGATGTGCCCCTGAGGGAGCAAAAAAATCTAGATGTCAAGAAATACAGAATAGTTTTTGAACAAGTGAATAGGATACAATTAAAATTGATGTTCAGAAGCTAATTGTGATACTGCGACTAAGGTGCATACTTTTCGCCAGTTATTAGAAATACAAATTAACACCAGTAAGTACTAAATGCTGCTTCATATTTTAATTTTATTTCATTAGGAGGTATGAAATAAAAGTGCATATAGATGCTTATATTCATTATAAATGGATTTAAATAAGGTATTAGATGTGAGTCTTATTGTGTCATCATTGACATAAACAATTCAGAAATTCAGAAACAAGCGCAGATGCTAAGTGAGGGTCTTCTAATAACGTACATGTATAACGTCACAAGCTTTAAGATCTCTACCTACCTTTCACAAGATCAACAGGAAAAACGTCCATTTTTTCTATTCGTTTTTCTAGTTCATATTCAGCAGATGCTGAAATAGGATCCACATCTTCATTTCTTCTATCATAATCTTCAGTAGAATGTGTACTGTAGACCTATTACACAGAATAAAATGTAAAAATATGTTAAAATAAACATATTAGTACAAGACAGGTATATTTAATTGGTCTATGAAAATACATGTCACTATCTTTAGCTATGTGCGACATTTTCAACTAACTTATTAAAATATTACCAAAAAGATCTGTGGATAGAACTTACCTTTTAAAAGAATACAAGTTTAAAACCTTAAATGGAACATCATTATAAGAATGGAATGGAATTCGACTCATTCTCTTTAATTGGAATATGATGAACATAGAATTAATGGTAAGATGCAGAAATTAACAAATTAGTAAGAGACAAATATAATTAATTGGTCTGTGGAAATGCATACCACTATCTTTAGATGTGTGTAAAATTTGCAACTAACTTACTGAAATTTTATCACAAAAGATCTGAGAATATAACTTAAACTTTTCAAAGAGCATAAATTTTAATTATGACCAAAAAGTAATAGGTGTTTGAGACTTCATTTGTTTCAATTATATGGCAAAAGTGGCAGCACCAGTAAAGAGGTTATACAATTATTGCCAACCTTTGGCTAATTGTATCAGTTACAAGATGATTGATTTTCAGTAATACACAGAATTTCAGTAACGATTATGCAGAATTTTGGAAATATGATTATATTTTAAAGGCTAATATTCAAACAAAATTAATAGTTAAGGGTGCACTGACTGCAAAAATTAAAAGTCATCAAAATAGGATACGTTATAAATTCATAAACAATTTGTAATTCAGAAGTAATACAATATAAGGCGATACTCAATTTATAGATACATTGACTCTTGTAATGAAATACAATTGGGAAAATACTCATTTGCATAAACGATGTGAAATTTTCATGTTAAAATCGTAACATTTAAATGGAACATGAATTTTCCATCTGAACATGGAAGTTAGTTCTAGCCATCAGCTCTTGAGTGTTTTATTTCTTTTTATCAATCCCTGCTTGAGGCTGAATTTTTTCCTTGAGTGAATTTCTTTTCCTGAATTTTGGTAAAATATTGCGAAAATTTATGGTGTGATTTTAATCTTTGATCGAAAAGTCACTACCAAATGATAACAATGGGCCAAAAAGCATGGCACAATGCAATGAGGATACAGTATGGATTGGAAGTTTCAGATTGTTAGGAGGCACCAACTTGGCAATCCTGTGAAAACAAGGGCAGCAAATCACCAATGGCAACCTCACTATTTTTTTAAGTCGAATTTTCCATAATTTCACTATTTGTCATGCCATAATTAAAGGGGTGCGAATCAGTAACAATTACGGAAAACCTATAATGGTTGGCATCTCTGACAATATTATGTAACATAAAAGTTAAAAAATGACACAAATAATTACCCTTATTGGTTTAGTACTGAAAGAAATTTTTGGCTTCTTGCAAGGTGGCACATCTGACTTCTCTGTCTCAGATTTAATCTCAACCATTTCATCAGACTCTGTGAGCGATAACCCAGGATATTCAAAATAATAATGTCCATCCTCCATGAAATGATACTCCATACCATCATGAACAATAGTTGAATTTACTACTTGCTCAGTTGTAAAGGTAGAATTCAATACATTCTTGTCATTATCATTTGAAATTTCATCTGGGCTATCTTTTAATTTTTCATCTGATTTTGACAAAAGTAAAACCACTTCTTTGGCCTCTTCATCACTTAACAAAGTAGGGAGATCCCTTCAAAAGAAAAGTATCATTAACAAGAATGTCAATAAAAATGAATACTTAAGATATTTTGGTACATTGAGTTATTAAACTGTTTAAGAAATTTAATATGAAAGTCAAACTGTTGTATAACTAGTTGTCATTTTGTAAATCCCACTTAGAACTTTAGAAGAGTCAGATTGTAAATTTATTCAGTAAGAGTTACAACAAATGTATTCATAAAAATGAGCACAGTACATTCTTTGAGGATATTGAATATGAAACAGTTTTTAAGTTTAAAAATCAATTTTTAACATATTTTAACTGTTAATTGACATTTTGACATGGAAATTTTAAAAACGTCACTAGAAAAGTTTTAATAAAAACTTCATAACTGAATTTTAAAAAACGAAATAACAGGAAACGAAAAATGAGAAAATAATTTCATTCAAATACAACTTCAGAAATAAATGTGTTAATATACATTTAGTTAATGTTACACCACATGTAGATAAATAAACTCAGCTATTCAAAAGATCAGTATGTTAATTATTTTTATTCAAAATAGTTGTTTGATGCTCTGTACAATATGCAATTTTAAACTGAAAAACAATAAACTTGCAACCAAGTACAGAGTAGATGATTTATAAATACAAGTTATACTCTCCATTTCCAACAGCTAAAATGGCTCAGTCCCCTTACATAAAAGTTAAAAATTGTTCACAATATTACCCTTTCTTTATTTTTTTATTTTCAATCATCCTGATATTTTTTGGAAATAATGATTAAATAATAATCGAATTTAATCATTATGACACTACAAGGGCAGATTTGTGAACCACTTAATGTTACCCTGCTGCACCATGGAATGTGGGTTCACATTACACATACATCCACACATTCTAGGCACAATCTGTTTATAAAGAGGCCACACATTCATTCTAGATGAATAAACATTCAAGCCTTCACCTCGATTCAAGCCAGGAAACTTTCAATTTTGAAGCCCGCATCCTGACCACTAGTACGTTCAAATTGACTTGTTTTTATAAATCATTAAAACTTTTCTTCAAAATTATTTGTGCAATATAAAGTAAAAAATAGCTGTGCTATGAAAATTTATAAAAGTAAAATGTTTACAATATAAAGTAAGATACCTGCTGCTTAGAAGTTTATCAGCTTCATCATCTGTCATAAATTCTATAAATCCAAGATTATTGTTCTTTGACACAGCGTTAAGTGGCTATAAGAGAAAGGAATTTATATATTCATGATTTATTATGCACAGCCAAGATGGAAAAAAACAAATTTCAAAAGTACTAATTAATTTATTTATAAAACATAACTGAAGGTTAGGATACAGCTAACCTTCAGTTATGTTATTTGGATACTTTTTTTTTGGATACAGATATTTGGATACTTTTCGAAAAGCACTCATTTGCACTTAAATTTACTTTCAAAATGAGTGCTAATTAATTTTCATAAAACATCACTCATTTGAAAAACAATATCTGCAAATAGTCATATACAACATGAAAGAATCTTACTTTATATTTTCATATTTAATCAAACCAAACTTTCACAACTTGGGTGAATAGAAAGAAAATCAATATATTTTGTTAGTTTATTTTATAAAAAGTAAAACAATATTGTCTTTTATTACCTTTAAGTCTTCTAAGTCAGTACGAATAAATTCTAAATCCTGCTCTTGGCATTCAGCTAAAGATTCACCAGCAGAATCATGCAAACCAACATTGGCAGCAGATGACACCTTTAAAAAATAATTTCACAGCAAATAAATTCAAGAGTTAAAAAATTAACCAACTACTTCAGGGTTTGGTTGGGTTGGTTTTATGGTACAAGGGTCATATATGGCCAAGCTGCCCTAAATACAACAGACAACATCAAGTAATGAACATACACCATAAGAAAAGCTTACTGACCCAGAATACACTAAGTCAAGTTAACCCAGGAATTGAACCAGTGCTGCCTACAACTCACAGGTTGATCAACTACTTAAGATCTAATCAGTAGGATATATTTTCCAGAGCAACCTAGTTTTCAGAGCATGGCTTCTAAATGTTATACATTCTTGAACAATCATAAGTTTTTTACGTTTTTCTTACAAGCCATAGCAGTGGCTAATTGGCCAAAAAATGCAGAGCATTGCATAAATAGAAAATTTAATATTTAGTGGTTAAAAACTTAATTTGACAAAATATAAAAAATTTTGTTTTTACAATGGCTGCTTAGAAGTTTGTTTATGCATTTTGAACAATCATTGTTCATAGTCCAACTGATAAAATATATTCACGCTAAAGTAAGAAGGCAAATTCTTATACAGCAGTATTTGTTTGAAAAACAATAGGAAATTGAATGTGCAGTTCTTAATAAGTAAATTCTAATTAGATGTTACATTAGCAGAAAACTGAATCAAACAAACCCATGTTAGAGCAAAAATTTAAGTACCTTAATGAAACAAACATCATAATTAAGCTTTGATCAAATTTAAATACTTACATTGAAAGTATTGTCAGCAAAGTTAGTTATGTCATTTTTTTTCAATTTGTTCCAGTCTGTTGGTGGCACAAAAGGAAAATGTTTATTAACAGCAGGATAATTTTTGCTGTTACTAGATTGGAAAGTCTTAGAGACAGGATATTCGTGACTACTGGATTCATCAGAACATTGGCAATCGGATGAAGTGTCATCAACAAAAGTCTCTTTCAGTCCATCTTTTAAATGTTCATCATTCAGAATGAAAATATTACTATTTTCAATTCCAATACAGTTGAAAGTTACTTCAGATGTTGGATCCTTTTTCACAGCAGTTTCTTTTTCTGGCAATTCATATTCATACTTCTGGCTTAAATTGCTGTGCAATTCTTTGAATATTGAATTAAAAACAACATTTGTTTCTTGTTTCTTAACAGTGTGTAGAGCAGCTTGCAGAGAAGAATCATGTTTTTGATGAGGAAAGCTCTTTTCAAGATTATCTACATCAGCAAATATAACAAAAATGTAAAATAAATTTTATGCTATACAAGTAAATAAATGACTCGTTCAAGAAAAATAAGAAATTCAATTAAATATGTATACTTAAATATAGGTATTAAAATTATCACACTTGATCATCCCTACTACTCAAAAATGTACTATATCAATTAAGTACTATTATCTGCAGCAATACTTGATGCAATCCATCCTCAATAATGAAAAGGATTGGACTGGATTTTGGGTTTTATGGCATAGTTTGAAAATCAAGAAGATGCACTAAATGCAAGATTAAAAAAATAAATTACTGAAAGCAGCATAGAGCTAAAGGCTAAAACTGAAAAATTAATTGAATCATGCAGAAATTTAATTTACGTGGCTAAAAATTTTGAAATGAATGTTGAATTTATGCAAAAAAATTCAGATGAAATATAGTCAATGATATATAAGAATTCAAAAAGATAGAATGGTGATTTTCCCCAATCGAGTCTTGTAAACTTAGAACTGAGCTTTTGAAAATTTTTAGACAATGATGATTGGAAGATGGACAGGTAATTAAAATATGATGGATAGTTAAGGGAGAACATGAACACATAGGGAACTCTCTCAACAAAAGATGACGATGGATGGATCCTGAATACAATGCAACAATAACTAAAAGGAGAAATAGATTGTTTGCTCTATCATGAATATTTATATAAAGGAATGGTTAAATGTAGAAGTTTCAGTAGGGCCTCATTAAGTTATTTGTATTATTCCTAAATTTTAATTTTAGAATTAACTGTTTTTCAAACTAAATTTGAATATTCTAATTTTGCCATTAAGTGGTATTAGAGATGAGTTGTGTTTTGTAGTGAAATACATGGTCAGTGACATTAAGAAAAATTAGAATACTTTAATTGGAGCTAGGTCAATTTTATCTCACAGTAAATAGATTTTAATGGGAGATTCCTATATTTTCGTCCCAAGTATTGCCAATTTGACTCGACATTAAGGTTAGAAAATTGTAAAGGCAGAAACTGGATTAAAATTTTAATTTTTTCTTTTAAATGAATTTTAGATAAATATTTGAGGTTTCTGTAAGGCTGATGCATTTTTGTATATTATCCAAAAAACAATGTTTTACGAAACAAAAAAGAAAACTCTCTTGATTCTGTTACTTCTAAAGTCTATACATAAATTGAATTCAAGGAGGCAGCACACCATTATATCATATAGTACATTTAAAAAATTTTCTGTTAAAGTAACAAATCAATTTAAATCACCTGAATATTTAAAAATTAATAAACACAACAAAATAATTTAAATTACATTAAAAACAAACTTTCAAGCACATATTTGATTGGAAGTATAATTAAAATTGATTATTTTCCAGATATTTATTAAGTCACAATTGCTTTGCAAATTATCTATATGGGTTGGTTGTTTTGGGGTTTTATGATGCACAGGCTATATTTGATCGAGCTTATCTGCATGGGAAAGTAATTATCATCCCATACCACATCATAATCAAGCTAAAACAATATATATAATCACTCATTCAAAAGATAACTCTTTCACTTTGATGATATGAATAAAGAAACAAAAACATGCAACACTCATAAGTTTATCTGAGCATATTGAAATATATCATGCTTTTTACAAACATGAAAATGATTAGGTATTTATTTTGTCATAAAATTCTTAAAAAGCTAATATGGGTGGAGATGTCGAATCCGGGGCACTGGCGATTTATCGCCAAACATGGTAACTTTGGTGTTTTGATCTAGCTTTATGGCAACCCTTTTTTAACGAAATTGCGATGTATTGTGTTCTATGATTTGAAGCGAAATTGCGATGTATTGTGTTCTTTGATTTGAAGCGGTGATTTTGAATCATTGGTTTAAGTTTTTATTTTTTTTGTGTGGGATTGGTTTCCATGCTTGCCGTTGGATTTTCAAAATTTTTAAAACTATCTTTCAAAGAAGTGGCACATTTCTATTGATTTTGTTTAATTTTTTAATTAGAAATTCAATTTATTAATTATCGTTCATGATATTATAGATTTATTAGCTGCTCACTTACCCTTGATTATGTATGTCAGTGGATGGTTTGACTGGACGTATAAACGCATATTTTTTTGGAAAAATGTATGATGAATGTTTAGCGAATCCGGAGAGCTTGAAAGTGATTGAATGGAGCCAGAAAGTTGGCTTGATTGCGAATAGTGTGAAATGTCCAGAATGTGGGAGTGAAATGGCTTTAAAATACAGATAGGACGCGGGCAATAGGTACGAATGGATGTATAGAAAGGATGGACATAAGCGAAAGCAGTCAGTGTGAAAGGGAACATGGTTTGAAAACAGTAAATTGCATATGTGTAAGATCCTTTTGATTACGTGGTACTGGATGAATGAAACGCCAATTAAATGTGTTATGAATGAAATGGATGTGGCGATCCATACGATAACTGATTGGTTTAATTTTTGTAGAAAAGTGTGGATGTTAAATTTTTGTTAAAATTTGTTAATTTTTGTAAAAAATTGTTTTAATTTTTAATTGATAGTTTTAATTTTTGTGTAAAATTGTTTTAATTTTTAATTGATAGTTTTAATAAATTTTTGTAAAAAAATTGTTAAAATTTTGAACCCTGACAAACCTAATTAAATTGGACCGTAAGTTTTATTTTTCTTCACTTTTTATTGCTTATTTATGAATTCTTTATTTTTACTTCCTAATGTAACAAGTCGAATCGGCAAGTTTGCTGCCATACTGGTGTTGGACGCCATCTTGATTTGGCGACAAAAATTGCTTGGCGACAAACATGCCCCGGATTCAACATATTTACCCTAATATGTACCAGATTCAGAAAAATACAAATGAACAAAAAAAAAAGTTCATTTTTCTTGTATTATCACATTATATAACTCAGTCATAATAAAATTTATCATAATGCATACATATCAATTAAAAATTTCATTTCCCATATTTAATACCTGTATCAACACAACATAAAATGTTGAAATATTTATGTGATTAAAAAGCAGATTGCTGAAATATTGGATATAATTAAGATAACTTTTTAATAAAATTTCAACAAAACAAACTAAATTAATCATAAATATAATCAGCAAATATTTAAATACTCGAAATTAATGAACTTTTCAAGCAATTTATATAAAAGGATGGACATCTAAAAATTGTGACTAAATTATATGTAATAGCATACTTTACATAAATTATAAATCTGTACAAGACTAATGTCAATTTTGAGTCTTTAGTAATTTTTATTTTTAATACCCAGTAAAAAAATACTTTTTTAATATTTGGATACTTTTATAATGTATTGACAAGATGGAACTTTTTCTAACTTCCATTTCTTTAAAGTAATTTGTGAACAAAACTCAAAATCAGCAAATTTGGACATTGGCCCTTTTTCTACCAAGGTACAGAAATAATACCTTTAAATTATACTATGTTATTTTGGACAAATATTTTTGACAATAATTTCCAAAAATACAAATTATTGGAATTTTTAGAATACCCATATATTTCAATCATCAGAAATTAAATAATGCAGTAATATGAATTAATTATTTTATTTTAAGAATTAAAAGAGCATTACCAATTTTTTTCAACTGCACTGTTGATATTTTGTTTTCTACATGGGAGGATGTGGTTTCAGACTCCAGACGAGATGATCCAGAGTAAACAAAATTTAAATCATTAAATAAACTTTTAACTTCACTACGAGTCGGAGACTGAAAACAATCTTGCGAGTTTTCTAAGGCACTCTGGAAGCTATCACGCACAGGTATTTTATTGCTTTCAGGAATTGAAGCATTATCAAAAATATTAGATTGAATTTTATTTGGAGAAGACTTCAAGTAATCTCTTGAGTTTTTTTCTAAGGCACTTTGAAAAGTATCATATGCAAGATCTGGATCGGAACGTAATGGTGATGGAAACTTTGAACTATTCTCTGACAAATCAACAGTTTGGTGGCTTTCATTTCTAAAATTTTCTTGATCCATTTCATAGGTTTTAGAAGTTTGTGCTTCAGATTTGTGCAAATCATCATTCCTAAGTTTGTTACTCTTATCTTCAAATTTGATATCCTTGTCAGTAGTTTGATTCTGTGTTGGCTGGTTCTTGTTTCTACCAGAAATACTCTCTGTTCTATAGTAACCCTGAGATGAATGAGAAGAGATCATTTCCTGATTGTTATCTCCAGTGGATTCCTTCCTGAAAGTTGAAGACATTTCACTGTTTACAGCATTCGAAACCACTTGAGAATAATTTTTTTCAGGCTCATGTAACACTTCATTACTCAGAGAGGATGAATGATTTCGTTGCTGTTGCAATTTATAACCAGGTTCATTCACTTCCTTTGAATATTCGTCTTTACTTTCAGACACTTGACATACAACTTCACGCTTTTCAAACTGACGAGTTATGTCTGTTGGTAACTTACTAGTATATGGAATGTCATTAGAGTCATTTTTGACTGTAGCTTGTTTTGAAATGTCTCTATTATTGTTGCTACCATTACTGATTAATAGAGAGCTATTTTTACTGTCAAGTAACTGATCAGTGGTTTCATCTTTATTATATAAATTCTTGTTGTCAGTGCTTGTTTGTACAGAGTCAGTTTTAAGTGACTTTTTTGTTGCAGTGGCAGATTTATAAGTATCTGCAATACCTTTGCTGAAAGTGTCACCTTTTTGCACAGCTCTATTGTCAGAGTTCACCAATGGCTTAGATTTCTCACTAATACTGAAGTCTGGAGAATTTCCTTTTGCAGACTCACATTCTACCTTCGCACCATCCAAATATGGAACAGTACTCGAACGTGTTCTTATGTCAATCGAAGACTTAGTATCAGATCCCTTGCTTTTCTCTAATTTCTCAAACATCGCTTTAGCATTATTAAACCTGGTTAAATGACTCCCCCTGCGAGATAATGAGCAATTGGAACTAGGAAATGCAGGTAATGAGGCAGATCTCTCTGGTTTGTACAGATCAGGAGATTGAACTCTTTCGATATTAGGTGCATCTTTGCTTATTGGAGATCGCAAGGCAGCATTATCAATCTTCTGTTGAGACAACGTCTGGAACATATGAGCAATGGTGCTCACTTTTGTACCCATGGGTCGAAGGTTCTCAACTTTAGCTTTAGCCGATTCTTTGGTACCCTTTTCTTTCTCATCGAAATTAGATTTCACCATTCTGTAAAAGGGTTGCTCTATTTTCTGACTTTTATTGTCCATCCATCCTCGACGAGGTCGACCAACGCCATAAACCTCTGCTTCCACGTGGGCCATGCTGAATGTGATTAATAACACAAAGCAAATTTACTTCTCTACCCTAAAAAGAAAAATCAAATTAATTAAAATATATATTTTTAATTCATAAAACACTTTGCACACTTACACATTGTATCAATTCAATACATATTATAAAGTAGAATTTGGGAGCCTTTTTAAAGGGTTGGTTAGGTTTGATAGCACAAGGGCCATATTTGGTAAAGCTGTAGCAAACAATTTCAAGACATACATACAAGGAGGTTTTGTGACAGAAGAGAGAAATATATACCCATGGAGGAATCCAACCTGCCCCACCTACAACTCGCAGTTTGCTAACGAAGTGGACAAACCCACTAAACCAACGCAACTACCCTCTCATAAAAGAAAAGGCCCCAAATATGCAAATGTCAATGCAGAATCTAGCCTTTGAATTACATGTTATCACATCAGGTAAACAAAACAAATTTGAAAGAGTGTCAGTAAAACACATAGGCAACAAAGGAAAACATTTAGGTGCCCAATGATATTCGATTTTTTGGCTCCTAATTTCTAATTGCCTCATGCTTATCTTTTACAAAATGAATTTACGTTCTCTGAAATAACACATTGAGACTACTTGATTGAATTTCTTGATATGCTTTATCAATGACCTGTACCTTCAATTAGAGAATAAGCAAAAGTGACAACTTGAGGAAATTAGAAGGCCCAAGAATCACCCTAGTTGCTCCATATTCAAATGAATCTTTTGGAACATTTAATATACTAACAGTATGTATAGTATTTTCCCTCATGTTTGGTGCTCAGGCCCAGCCTTAACTATAGAAATATTAAGGGGCTAATGGGTTCGACCCCCTTTAATAGGACTTGGTGTTCTTGACAATACACAAAATTTTAACTCAAAACACAAAATTGTGAGCCTTATTAAATTCCTAGAAGAGTTAAATCCAATTTTGCACATCCTTTGAAAATCTGTCATAACTCAAAAAACAATTTTTCAGACAGAAACAAATTTAAATTACATTGTATGGATTGTTAGATTGGTCAGTTGAGTTTCTATGGCACAAGAGCCATATTTGGCCATGCTGCATCAGACACAAGACACACAATATCAAGTAATGGACATACACAAAGAAAGTTTTACTGATGCAGAAGATAGTAATACACCCAAGTTACACAAATGGCATGGACAGCATGGATTGTTAGGTAACTATTACAATTGAGAATTGCAACATTTGGATGCGACAGATTTAACACTAATTATTCATATAGATAATGGGTTTAATACAAATCATTTCCAAGTTTAACTTATAAGGAGAATCGCCTATAGGTTAAACTAAAAATTGGTTTTGGAAGTTAACAGGTATTTTTCTTGGAATGCAATGTCATACCAGAACATTAAAATTGGTAACACACTATATTACATTAAGATGTCAATACACATTAAAGTGTTATTACAAGCAGAGAACTTAAATTTTAAAATAAGTCAATACATTTTTAAAAAGTTAGATTATAAACCAAAACATTTCGAATGAAGTTTTAAAATGTTTCATAACACAATCAATGAAATTTACGTAAAAAAAGCAATTGACAAATTGGAATATTTTATAATTTACGTTTAATACAGAATAATTGTGCATAAGCTATTTATGTTTTATTTAAAACTTCTGAGTTAATCACTGTATGAAACATTACTTTGTAAGCAATTTCTTCTTCTGCTCACGATAGATACTACTTGAATTTTATTCTTGAATGAATTTGTAAAAGATAAAAATAACAAAAATTAATAAAAGATGATTACGAAAAGCAGTATTTACCAAACATTACATCTTCATACAACGCAGGATGACAAACTCAAACATCCAAAGAAAATTTCATTCAATAAATTCTTGAGAATGGAGGAAGCAAATATTTCATTAATTAGAAATCATAGAATATCAGAACGAAAATATAAAAGGGAGATGAGCTTGTTGACACCGTTAAAATTGTTAAGAACTTTTGCCACGATGTTAACGAAACCGGTCCAAAACAAATGTTAGATTAGAACTATATGAGATACTTCATCACAAGTTTCCCAGTGAGATAAATTGACATTACACTTCAAAATACATAAAAATGTTTCAATTTAAAATATTTATCTCCCTGGAGGAAAAAGACCACAGGAGTGACAAAAACTAAAACAAAACAATGAAAAAAGACAATGAAGTCATTGCCAATTATAACAATGAAATAGTCCGATTTCAAAAATTGATTTGACCCAATTGAAACAATAAATCCTCTTCTTTTTTATTGCTCCAGGATAATAGAATATTGGCATTGCAAAGTAATTTAGTTATTTCGAATTATTAAAATATTAAAACAATACACTTAAAAGCTCATATTAAAATTTAGCAACAGAAAATTTATCGAGTTTTTCAGATTAATGATTTTATAAAAGGTCACTTTCTGCTTATGGATTAAGAAGGTTTAAAATATCTTTTTTTCTCCTTTTATCAATATTAATGCCCAATATCAAACTATACGACTGCTTTGTTACAGAACGTACATTTAAGAACAAAACTCATCATGAATGAGAATAAGCAATTCCAAAAAAAAATTCTCAGAATGTTGAAAACAGAACAGATCGCAGAAAAGTGACCCCAACAAAAAATCGAAAAGTTGCATTCACGTTTGTCTTTTAATCTTGAAATGATTAAATTAAAAAAATGACAAAATTCGATTCCAGGGAGACGTTAAATTCTGTTCATGATCCTTATGATTTTGCATTTCCGTTGCATCTAATCACGTGACCTATCACCATCTCCATCTTCCCAAGGTTTTGTGTATAAACATTGAGTTAGATAAATGTACTGTATACGCAAAAATAACTAGTCAATTCATTGATAAGTTGACATTCCAAACGCATTTTTGTCATGGAAGCTGTGAAGTGGTTACCTATCGAGTCAAATCCTAACACAATAAATAATTTTTTAGAACGATTAGGTGTTCCTAGAAAGTGGAGAATAAGTGATTTGTTAACGTTAGAGGATGATTATTTACTTACCATTCCAAATCCTGTATTGGCTGTATTGTTTCTTTTTCCTTTTTCTCAAAAAGATGATTTATATTGTGAACAACAAAATGCAATTGCAAAACAAGATAAAAATTCCAACATATATTTTATGCGACAATCTGTTCATTGTGCTTGCGGGACTATTGCTCTTATACATGCAATTGCAAATAACACTGATCAGCTTGATATTAAACCAGATGCTGTTGTAAAGAATTTCATTGAGAGAACAAAATTATTATCGCCCGAAGACAAAGCAATGTCATTTCAAAATGACAGTGATATTAGCAAAGCTCTTATTGTTAGCTCTGAGTCTGGACGAGATTTGGGAGATGTGTGTAATTTCCATTTCATAACTTTAGTTCAAGCTGATTCAAAGCTATATGAGCTTGATGGACGAAAAAATGCTCCTGTGTTTCATGGATCTACGTCACAAGAGACATTTTTAAAGGATTGCTCTAAAGTGTGTAAAGAATTTATCAATCGCAATCCTGAGAGTCTTAACTTTACTGCTTTAGTATTTGGAGTTGCTTAAATAATTGCTAGTTCCACTTGTATTTACGAGGGGAAAAATATATTTTGAGAAGAATATTTCAAATATATTTGCATTATTTTTAATATTAAATGATTACCTAATGCCTGTTTTAATGAGAACATGAAATATGTATTTGCTTGTTCTTTAAGTTTATTTACAAATCATCGTCAGACACATACAAGGAAATTTTACTCTGATATAAGATTAAGAAATATTCACAGGGTATCAAGAATTAAACCAGCACTCTCCTATAATGCACAAGTTAGTGTGGTTACCAAACCACAGGCCACTAATTTATACAAAGTGAATTAGACAAGTGTTTCATAGGGTGCATTCTACCATGCTATTTTCTAAACAGAAATTTATGTATTGTGATACAATGTGATGTATTGTGGATGGGGCAGGAGTATGATTTCACTCCTGCCCTTTGGTCTGTGCAGCTTCCCTACCGAAATTCGGTCCAAATAGTTCTCAGTAGTCATGCATGATTCAGCAGATAATTGCCTTTCGTGACTCAATAAATAATTGCCAAAAATGCATATATATATATACTTGGGGAACAAAAAATGTGTTTTAAGATAAGTTTCAAGTTATTCCAAATAACAGCTAAAAATAAACTTGTATGTACATCAATATTGGAGAAGCACTCTCCTATACTTTGTCTGATGAAACTGATACTTTGGCTGATAAAAGCTCTCACATGATGTGTATGTTTTCTTATGTCACAAAATCCACAGAAACACTTAATACACTCTTCAGATTTTAGATTTCATGCAGCTCGAACATTTCACTCTTGGATTTGCAATTCATTTTCATAATATTTTATCATTTAATATCAATCAGCTTTTTAATCTATAACCTCTTCGATCATGAGTCCTTATCAATGTTACATGTATGCCTATAACTATTTGTTGTGAGACACAACTTCAAGGTATGTGTTCCAAGACGCACAAGTTTTATAATTGACTACCAGCTATAACCCTTGCCATTTTGTCTGGGGTGATTTTCTTCCTTCTTTTTCACGGTCATTTTCTCTTTTCCACCACATTTGCATTCTTGAAAAAGTTAATCCCTGTGAACTCTTCACCAATCAGAGTGCATTGGAAGAAAAGGGTCTTCACCTACCAGGTGAAGAGAGCAATCATGAAAGGACAGATGGCTTTGTGAAGGAAAGGATGAAGAAAACTTTATTTCATTGGATCCAAAAAAGGGGCATATGATTGAGTCTTGCAGCACAATTCTTCCAGCCACCTACAAATGTCTAAATCTTTTTATATTAAACAGGAAATGATAAATGTCCCATCATTTGACATGAATTCTCCACTATTGATTAGAATATGTGCATTATGGAAATAAAATATCATGACTTCTCCAATAAATATTTTGTTTTTCATTTCTTATACTGATTACACAAAAGTTATAACTACACCCATCAATTAAATCACATACTATTTCAATTGAAGTAATCTAGCCGTTGGACTTGCTCTATCTGAGACTAGTGTTATGTAGCTCAATATTCCCTGAACTTTCTATATCAAATAAGTATTTAATATTTTTTCATAATCCACCTTAAATTCCAGCTTCCTTTATACTGATCTCTGTTATTAGATGATTAATAAATTGAACTCAACAAAGTTGAAATTATTTCATTTAATTTTATCGGGTAAGAATTGTCTCAAATCTTGTTTGATATTCAACCTGCTCCTGTGTTGTCCAAATTTTTGTCAAACAAACAAACGTTGAGAATTAATTTCTGCAATGCATTTGTTGTAACAAAATGGGTTGCTTCGCAGAACAATTTTTGATAACCTAAACAAAAATTAATTTCAGGTCTCAATATTTTTTCTCATATCTGCCACAAAATATTTAGTTTAGGAAATCCATTTCCCATCTAACCCAATAAGACTTGGATTGGGTACAGTTGCCTTACTTGGTACATTCACTGCAATCAAATGTTCTGTCATTTTCTAGGTTTTGCAAAAAAGTTATCTCTTATCCATCATTTTTATGTAAAGTCTAATGTTCCATTCTCTTCCTTTGATGTTAGCCCACCATCTCAAATTCTCATATTTGCTTCTTTCAACTTTAATATTCCATTCTTGATAGTGGTTGACAGTTATTCCATCGAGTAATTATTGATCATCACTTCATAACAAATGTCCAACAAGCTTAACCCAGAGCAGAGTTTAGAAATTAGTTACAGAATTCTGCAACCCCTTTTGAATTGAAACTTCTCTTAATTGCATTTCTTTATTTCCTTTCCCTTTCTGAAGAGCATGTGAAAATATTTTTAGTTTACCTGACTTATAGAAAGTCTTAATTCAAGCCCGGAATACATCCTACTTTAAACGTCACTGAGGGTTCAAGTCTACCATAAATAAGTTTATCTTTCACACTTTTCGCCCTGTTTTGTTTAAAGTTCATTAAAGCAGCCAGGGTGTGAAAAAATCACTTTTTAATCTGAATTATTTGATTTAAATCAGATTTGTACGGTTTTTGGAAATTTTTTGCCCCAATATGTTTCAACGTGTTAGACGTGAAAATCTAGTTTCTAGATATTTCTTTGAGCCACTTCGAGCTCCAATCTTGGTGCAGTGTGTGAGTTGTGTGATTTTTATTTTTGTTCTATTTTTAGAAAAGAATTCTATTTCTTGAGAGTGAAGGTGGTGATCAGAGTAAAAGATGCGTAGATATTTTACTCTGATCTGGTTCATCTCTCCCCTTATGCGAGCTCTTGTGCTTATATACGTATATATTTGCTGGTATTGTCCATCTCTTGTCATAAACGCTATGGTGCTCAAAATTATCATTCAAGTTGTAAATAATGTATATATATACATTATTTATATATATAAATAATGTATAAAATATAAATAATGCTCGTCAGTGTATATACACTGCTGGCCACCGTAAATGCAACACCCTGAAGGAAGCATGCAAATAATATGAAATTTACAACATGCATTAGCGGAGGTGAGATATGCAAATGATTAGAATTTCAGCGCAGACGCACATCACGCGCGCCTGTGGCGCCACTTCAAAGCGCTATTTAAGGCTTGGAGATTTCGACGATTTCAAGTACGGCAATTGTGTTTTTCTTGTGGTTTTAAAAAAAAAACGATCAATTATGCCTCGTAGAAAACAGCGATCATCTTTTGATCAAGTATCCGAGTTCGACAGAGGAAGGATAGTGGCCTACCGAGATTGTGGATTATCTTTCAGGGAAATTGGTAGTCGTGTTGGACGAAACCAAACAACTGTAATGCGGATATGTGATCGCTGGATGCAGGAGGGTACGACGGACCGACGTGTTCGATCGCATCCACCTCAGTGCACCACTTCACGTGATGCCAGGCATATTGTGCGTATGGCAGTGACGGATCGCTCAGCCACATCACGAACCATAGCACAGCACATTCAGTCTGTACCGCATCATCCAGTGTCTGCGCGTACCATTCGACGCCGTTTACAGCAGAGTGGTCTGTCCGCAAGACGTCCATTGCTTCGTCTACCCTTGACGCAGAACCACAGACGTTTCCGCCGCCAATGGTGCGATGAAAGAAGGATGTGGACGGCAGAATGGAATGAAATTGTCTTTACTGACGAGTCACGCTTCTGTCTGCAACACCACGATGGTCGGATTCGAGTCTGGAGACACCGTGGAGAGAGGATGCTGAACAGCTGCGTTATGCACCGCCACACTGGTCCTGCACCGGGTATTATGGTATGGGGCGGTATTGGATATCACTCTCGCACTCCTCTAGTACGCATTGCCGGTACTTTAAACAGCCAGCGCTACATCTCCGAGGTGTTGGAGCCAGTTGTCCTTCCTTACCTTCAGGGCTTGCCCACAGCCATATTTCAACAGGATAATGCGCGACCACACGTGGCACGCATTGTCCAAGGGTTCTTCGTCAATCGCCAGATTGAATTGCTTCCCTGGCCAGCTCGCTCTCCGGATCTTTCGCCGATAGAAAACATGTGGTCCATGGTTGCTCAACGATTGACCCAGAATACATCCCCAGCTGCCACACCAGATCAACTTTGGCAACGTGTGGAAGCTGCTTGGTCTGCTGTACCCCAAGAACACATCCAAAGTCTCTTTGAATCAATGCCGAGGCGTGTGGCAGCGGTGATCTCCAACAATGGCGGCTACTCTGGCTACTGATTTTGGCAGGAACCACACTTCACAGGGGGGCCGCGGTGGCCCGGTTGGAAGAGTAACGGACTAGCAACCGAAGGGTTGCGAGTTCGAATCCAGCCAAACACCGTCGTGTACAAAGGGGGCTGGTGCACGTTAAATCTGTCGTGGCCTCAAATGTCCTCACGTTGGCGTGGTGTGGAAGTTTGGAGAGTGGGGTGCCAGCTCAGGTGTTGCCTCGTCATCTGACCGTGGTTCAAAATTACGTGGTGTTGTCCTCGGATCTTTCCCTTTGGGATTGATCCCGGACCGTCACCAATAGCCCATTGTGTTGCTCCAGTGTGACGTTAATTGAAATTCCCCTCCCCCCCCCCACACACTTCACAGAAGTCTATAAATTTAATCATTTGATACTTGGTCAACATGTTATCTACAAAATAAATTTTGTTGTGATATCTCTTGTCTTTCTTGGTGTTGCAATTTGGGTGGCCAGCAGTGTATATATATATATATATATATATATATATCAATTAATTAAACTAAATAAAAACTACAGTTCGTTTTTATCGATCTATTACATATCTTTGAATCGCAGACAGTATTGATAAAGGAAAGCATTAATATGGTATATAAATGTTTTGGAAATATAACAGGACAAATTTTTGAAAGATTAAAACAATATTCTTGGGCCTGCTTTTATTTCATTTGAATTCAATTTCGCGATACAAATCCGTTATGCTTAAGATTCTAAATTAAAAAATATTCTTTCAAGAAATACAGAATTAGCAGTGGTGGTAAAAAGACTAAATGACTTTATCTTTTGTCTTACACAAACACTTAAATCTAAATGAGTTTCCCCATTCCAAAGCAGATATCTGACCATAGTGTGTAAAAATCGTGATTCTTTTTTATATATAAAAATGGATTTATGTTATTTTAATCAGATTTTATTTAGATCGGATTTTTATGACTTAATTCGTTGTCCCTATGTATTTGAACTTGTCAAACATGAGACACGCAAATCAGTTTCTACATAGTTTTGATTTATGCTAAACACACATCTGAAGGTTTAGGAATTGCTTATTCCTTTTATGAAATATAGCAAATTCCTTCTTGAAAGTGGATCCAACCTTTCCATGCGAAGAGTATGTCAAAATTACCCGAAAACACTTTAAACAATGAATGGATTGGCCAATATGTATAAAACTTAGCATCTGCTGATAAAGATTTGCGAGTGAGTTGTTTTTAGTGAATAAAGAGAAATATTTGTTGGTTAGCTATCATTGTTACCACAACACGGACACCAACCTCTTGTGTCCCCTGGACAGACCTTCGGGTTTGATCCCGGACCGTCACCAATAGCCCGTTGTGTTGCTCCAGTGTGACGTTAATTGAAATACCCCCCCCCCTGGACAGGAAATAAATATTTCCAATGACATACCAAATTTGTGTTAAAAAACCTGTCAAGCATGCTCGAACCCCTTGTAACTCAAATTTTTATGGTAGAGCCAAGGACCTTAAAACTTAAGGGGAATATATAATTATAAGATTAAACCATATATGCAGCGATTCGATCTGTCTTATTAGGTCGCTTTTCAGAAGGATCGAAAAGTTCTAGGGACCTAAGCTCCTTGGGTCCTAATGTTTTTATGGTTAGAGCCCAGGGCCTCCCTCCAGCAACATGAGAAGTATTACAAGAAAACTGATAATATTGGTAATGATTTTTTAAACAAAATGAAGAGTTCCGAAACATTTATATATGAAGCAAATAATTTCTCCAAGTTTTGTGGGAGGGTTGCAAGTCTGAATCCAATCAAAGACCGTCGTATACAAAGGGGCTGGTACACGTTAAATCTGTCGTGGCCTTAAATGTTCTCATGTTGGCGTGGTGTGGAATGTGGAGAAGGGGTGCCAGCTCAGGTATGATCTTGTCATCTGACCGTGATTCACAATTACGTGGTGTTGTCCTTGGATCTTTCCCTTCGGGTTTGATGCAGAGCAGTCGTCAATAGCTCATTGTGTTGCTCAAATGCGACGTTAATTAAATATCTACCTACTAAGTTTTGGTGCTACTGCATTCCAATCAATAATTTTATCTCTAGTGTCATGAAAGTGGAAAGCTTGCAGAGTTGAAGCAAATTTTTAAACTCATTTGTACCATTAATTCTGTCCCAGATTATTTCATTTGAGATATTAAACTTAAAAGAAAGTATTTAGTGTTTTCTTTTAATCCTGCTTTTTTAAATCACTTGATTTAAATCAAACTGATTAAAATAAGCACACCCTGAAAGCAAAGGAAAATTAACTAGAAATTGAAACTTTTTCTTGAAACAAAAACTATTTTAGTCGATTCTTACAAGTAGTAATTTATTTAGAGTTACGGAAATTTATTGACATTCATTTTATAGAGAAAAAATTAACTTGTCAATGAAAGTGTGTACGAAAAATTCTCAGCCTTTGCCTATTCAATTAAAAAAATTTATTTGAATAACAGTCACATCTCTTTTCAATCCTATTTGACGCTCAATACAAATATTTAGTGAAGTGCTGCGGTAACCCAGTTACCACAGTCGCGGATTAGAAACCGGGGTGTTGCGAGTACTAAACTCGATTCAAATACCGTCGTGTAAAATCGTGCCACGCGTTAAATCTTTTGTGACCTCAAATGTCCTCACGTTGACGTGGTGGCAAGTTTGGAGAGTTGGGTGCCATCTCATGCATTGATCACGTCATCTGATCGTGGTTCAAAATTATGAGGTGTCACCAATAGTCCTTTGTGTGCATAGAGGAAATATATATAAGTAAAATGCGTAATGCTAACCTTTTATGTGCCTAGGATCAGGAAGTATACATTCCTGAGCACTAAAGCAATGAGCCACAACCCTTAATTTAAAGCAGACTAAATGATTTAGTAAGAGATCTTATGCTTCCTAAAGATGTAACAGAGCTTATGGGTCCTCATTACAAAGTATCAATGTTTTCTCTGCGAGTAGGACAGCCGAGCAAAGAATATATATTGTATTCAAAAGGAATGGTTACTCACACACACACACACACACAAGTAAAGTTTTACAACCTGGTACTGAGAATGTAATACAACCGATGTTTCCGATTCGATGAAAGTGTTCGAATATCTCCTCAAAATGTAAGCAGGTCGGACACAGAGTGAAGAAATACATTCAAGCATCAAGGTTCTTAAAGACATTCTAATTTATTAATATAAATATATACAAGTTATGTACAAGTTCTTGAGACTTACAAAATGAGCAGCCAAGCTCTAAGCTTTGCACTGTGTTCTAAGATCTTATTAGAATTCTAGAATTGATTACGCAAGCAAATCGTATGCAGCTGGAAGAGAAGTTATGGCGCCTAGCTTCAACTGCATAACAAACAAATCGTTTGAAAGCGGAACTACGGCGCCTGTCTTTAAGCGTTATTTATATATTTATCATAATTTATAGATTATATTTTCAACATTCTCCCCATCTTGAGATTTTGGCAGAAATCTCAAAAATACATTCACAAACCTAAATACAAAATTAATGTAATTCACACAATAAAAACTAACGATTTGCTCTATGAGAAGTTAAACACGCATCTTAAACATTCAAAATCTATATAGATAAACAGAGACGTAACTAGAGGGGGCAGACGGGGCATCTGCCCCGGGCGTCGGATTGGGGGTGGCGCTAAATTGGCCGAGTATTTTTTTACTATAGATATTTACGTATGATAAAAAATGAAGAGGAAAAACTTATTAGTAGACTACAAAAAACAAAAACTATAAAAGGAGCTAAATGCAGAATGTGTGAAGAAATAGCAGGAAAGCTTAATCTAGGACCTCTTTTTAAAGAAGTACGGAGGAGGAAGAAGCGGAGGTTTCATGAGAAGGGCGAAGTTGAAAGCTATGAAATAGTTTATTTGGTTTCCTCAATGGAGCTCGGCTTGAAACAATGAATGGAGAAGAATTGAAGAACCAGGCACTTGAGTTAGATACCACATATAAAGAAGACTTAAACAAGGACTAGCTGGCAACAGAAGTGGAGAGTTTTAAGTATCATGCCTTGGATTTAAGCCCTAATATGAAAACGGCTACACCATCAGGTCTTCTGACGTTAAAATACAAGAACGGACTTGAAGACGCGTACCCCAATATAACGACAGAGTTGAGAATTTTCCTCACAATACCAGTCTCACTCGCCTCAAATGAAAGGAGTTTTAGCAAACAAAAGATCATCAAAAATTACCTCAGAAACTTAACAGGACAACGACTAACCAACCTGAGCATCATATCAATAGAGCACAAGTTACCTTCAAAGCTATCTTTTGAGGACATAGTAAAAATGTTTGCAGCCGAAAAGGCCCGTAAAGTTAAGTTTTAGTTCAAGCTTTCTTTGTTTAAATTATTTTTTTCATATTTTGTCAATAGATTAAGAGATTATGAAAAATGTCTAAGTATATAATACTCAAGATAATAACTTCCAGTAATATCTGTTATTATTAATTCTTGTTCCAGTTTTCCAAAATCCTTGAATGGTTTTCGGCGACGTTTCGATAATTCTCTTTTTAAAAGTCCAAAAGCACAAAAGAGGTGCTTTTGGACTTTTGTCTCACCCTTTCTCACAAAAGGGTGCGACATTTGGAGATTTAGAAGGAATATCAGCAAAGGGTATTTATTGACTTGATACCAGTTTCTTCCATTTTTTCTACGAATTTAATAGTGGATTTAGGTGTGTGGCTGCTTGCTTTATCCTGATGCAGTTCTACTGATTGTTGGCACTTTGGGTAAAGATGTAGTATTTCTTTTTTGAATATTGGGGATAAAATAGGGTCTTGATAATATGTGGGAGTTGATTTTTACATTCCCCCTCCTTTTTACTTTTAATTTTCCATTATATGCAAAACTGGCAACAATCATAAATCTCTTAGAGAAAGTTCTCACGTTAAAGTTATAAAGTTGAACCACGTTTTAAGATTTTTCTCCTCTTTTATGATAGTAAATTGTTCTTTTTTATTGCAATCTTTTAAATATACCCACGCCTCGTCTATTGTCACAACATTTTTCCATCTTTCTCCAGCTAAATGCTACTCATACAGAATTCTGCAGCGAGTCCTGCTTTCTGCAATATGCCGTGGAGATAGACAGTGAACATTGTATTTTTTTGCCTTTTTAAGATTCAAATCACTGCTAATTATTTTATTTACAGTTGAAACTGAACTTTTAATGTAATAGTCCTTTGACTTGGCGGATTCTCTTTTAAAATTAAAGATCTTACCTTGCAAATATTCTCAGAAATTCTTTTCTTTTTTGGATACGTATTTGGAAGTATTTTTCCACTTTTACGCGTTTATTCCTTTCTCATTAATAATATTACTTATAGTACCTTTAGATATAGGAAAAACATGACTTTTACAGCGTTTTTGAATAATTGAATAAGCATAATTCTCTTCGGAAAGAGCGGAAACTTAGCCTTCCATCCATTACTTATTTAAAAGCGCCATTTTGAAAGTAAACAAAACTTTGAGTTAGGAGACGATAAGTTATACTTTAACTATTTAACTACTGCGAAATAAAATTATTTCGTAGCATACAATTTTTTACAGCTCATCAAAATCTTCAAAAAATGTCCCAACAGCCTCTGTATTTATCATAATTAAATGTCCTATTCTAAAGCAACAGTCTGTTGATTTTGATGCAGCCCACACATATCCCGATATCATTTGATATCATTTTCATTTCATTTGCAGCGATTATAAGTATGAAAGAATATACCAAACATGCTACTCTTAGATTATTTGTCAATGAAATATCTTAGAATTATTTAGGTATTTTATCTTGTACTAAAAATGAAATTGCGGCAAATTAATCTATTTACCTTTGAAATCAAGCATTTACCATCTAAGTTTAATATAAAAATTTGGACTAGTGGAATTAATGTGTGGTGGCGATATCAGGTGTTGTCGGGGAGGGGTTTCGTTTGGTTGGTCGGTGGGGGGGGTCCAAAGCGAGTTCTTGCCCCGGGTGGAAACTAGCCTAGGTACGTCTCTATAGATAAATGAAATTTCTCCTTACATAATTTTATGCTAAATATTCACTTAAACATAACACAAAATAATTTTAAAGCACTAGAAAAACACTAAAATAGTAGTCACTTATGCTTAGCTGAAATGTTCGTCTCTCCAATGAATCGCTTGACTACTTTCACAAATCGACCAGAGCAAGTTGATAAGGGACCTTTGACTGGAATTCTTGGACCGGCATCAGTAGTGGCAGCATCAGGATCATCAGATAAGGGATCTTTCACTGGAATTATCGGACCGGCATCAGTAGTGGCAGCATCACGATCATCAGAGGTATCTCTTGCAGGATGTTCTCGACCCCACTTCAAGTTGACTGATGTTTCTGCGTCTTGAATTTCCAGAGATAGAGTCTCTAGATCGGTCTCAGCTGGACGCCTTTAGCTGTTTTTAACTTTGCCAAATGAACTATGTTGTCTTTGCCAGGAAACACACTGATTACTCTTACAAGGAACCATTCCAGATGATTTTTGTCCTCCCTTTTCACCAAGACGATGTCTCCCCACCATGGGGATGCAAGTGGATTGAATACACTTGTACTCAACGACTGCATGAGCTCTAAGTGCACGGTTCCATAAACTGCTCAAGTAAATATCACAATCGAAGTCTTCTCTTTAGATTTTGTGTAAAGCGGTCCTGCAAGGTATTCCAGTTACCTCAAAGTTCGAAGATAATCTCGTACGGTCTTTAGGTAATGGAGGAAAAGGTACTTCAAGTTTCTTGGCCATATGTCTACTGCATGTGGTGCATCCGCGAATTACTGCTTTCACGTATTATTGGAGCGACAAACTTCGGTCTCGTTTTCATCTGTCAACCTTGATCTCAGTCCTAACGCTCCATCCTGATCTTCATGTGTTTGCAGGGTCTTCAATGACTTTTGTGCTGCTTCATCAGAAAGGATTCAACTTGAGTACATCGAAAAATCATTCTCTGAGCTCTAACAATTTCTTCTTGAGTCAAGTTAGGATTTATCCTAAGACATCTTGCCTTCGGTTGAAATCGAAGCATCCACGCTACTATTCTTATTATCTTCGAGAATTTTGAAATTCTTTCAACAAGTTTAAGAGACCACGCCAGAGTATTGCCAGCTGACACTACGGTTCGTCGTTTTTCTTTGTCTACTTCGTTTTCATCGAGATTGATGATTGATTTCGACCAATGCAGAGACGTAACTAGAGGGGGGCAGACGGGGTATGTGCCACGGGTGCCAGATTGGGGGGGGGGGGGCGCTAAATTGACCAAGTATTTCCTTTTACTATAGATATTTACGCATGATAAAAATGAAGAGGAAAACTTAGTAGACTACAAAACGAAAAACTATAAAAGGAGCTAAATGCAGAATGTTAAGAAAAAGCAGGTAAGCTTAACCTAGATCCTCATTTTAAAGAAGTACGGAGGAGAAAGAAGGGGATGTTTGATCAGAAGGACGAAGTTGAAAGCTATGAATTCTCAAAAGAAAAAGTTCAGATTATGGATTATACAAATGATAGATCGGATTCTGAATGAACTGATGCAAAGGTTTCAAGTCATTCAAAACATGAATAGTTTATTTGGTTTCCTCAAGGGAGCTCGGTTTGAAACAATGAATGGAGAAGAATTGAAGAACCAGGCACTTGAGTTAGCTACCACATATAAAGAGGACTTAGACAAGGACTAGGTGGCGATAGAAGTGGAGAGTTTTAAGTATCATGCCATGGATTTAAGCCCTAATATGAAAACGGTTACACCATCAGGTCTTCTGACGTTAAAATACAAAAACGGACTTGAAGACGCATACCCCAATATAACGACAGTGTTGAGAATTTTCCTCACAATACCAGTCTCAGTCGCCTCAAATGAAAGGAGTTTTAGCAAACAAAAGATCATGAAAAATAACCTCAGAAACTTAACAGGACAACAACGACTAACCAATCTGAGCATCATATCAATAGAGCACAAGTTAGCTTCAAAGCTATCTTTTGAGGACATTGTAAAAATGTTTGCAGCCGAAAAGGCCCTTAAAGTTAAGTTTTAGTTCAAGCTTTCTGTGTTTAAATGAATTTTTTTTCACATTTTGTCAATAGATTAAGAGATTGAAAAATGTCTAAGTATAATACTCAAGATAATAACTTGAATAAAATCTGTTATTCCTAACTCTTCCACAGTTTTCCAAAATCCTTGAATGGTTTTCGATCGACGTTTCGATAATTCTCTTTTTAAAAGTCCAAAAGCACAAAAGTCCATGGGTGAGATATCTGGGGATATAGCAGGAGTATCAGTAAAGAGTATTTATTGACTTGATACCAGTTTCTTCCATTTTTTCCAAGAATTTTATAGCGGATTTAGATGTGTAGCTGCTTGCTTTCTCCTGATGCAGTTCTACTGATTGTTGGCACAGTGGGTAAAGATATGGTATTTCTTTTTTGAATATCGGGGATAAAATAGTGTCTTGATAATATGTGGGAGTTGATTTTTAAAAGTAAGACGTTAAAGTTACCAAGTTGAAGCACGTTTTAAGATTTTTCTCCTCTTTTATGATAATAAATTGTTCTTTTTTATTGCAATCATTTAAATACACTCACGCCTCGTTTATTGTCACATTTTCCTATCTTTCTCCAGCTAAATGCTTCTCATACAGGATTCTGCAGCGAGTTCTGCGCTCTACAATATGTCGTGGAGATAGACGATGAACATTGTATTTTTTTGCCTTTTTAAGATTCAAATCATTGTTAATTATTTTATTTCCATTTGAAACTGAACATTTTAATGACTGTAATAGTCCTTTGACTTGGTGGATTCTCTCTTAAAATTAAAGATCTTACCTTACAAATATTCTCGGAAATTCTTTTCTTTTTTGGAAGTATTTTTCCAATTTTACATTTTTTCCCTTTCTCGGTAATAATAATTCTTATCGTACCTTTAGATATCGAAAAACCATGACTTTTACAGCGTTTTTGAATAATTGAAAAGGCATAATTCTCTTCGGATAGAGCGGAAACATAGCCTTCCATCCATTGCTTATTTAAAAGCGCCATTTTGAAAGTATACAAAACTCTGGGTTAGCAGACCATAAGTTATACTTTAACTATTTAACTGTTGTGAAAATAAAATTATTTCGTAGCATACAATTTTTTACAGCTCATCAAAATCTTCAAAAAATGTCCGAACAGCCACTTTATTTATCATAATTAAATATCCTATTCTAAAGCAACAGTGTTGATTTTGATGCAGCCCACACATATCCCGATATCATTTGATAAAACCTTTTCATTTCATTTGCAGCGATTATAAGTGTGAAAGAATACACCAAACATGCTACTCTTAGATTATTTGCAATGAAATATCTTATAATTAATTAGGTATTTTATCTTGTACTAAAAATCAAATTACTGCAAATTAATCTATTTACCTTTGAAATCCAGCATTTACTATCTAAGTTGTATAAAAAAGACTAGTGAAATTAATGTGTGGTGGGGCGTTATCAGATGTTGACGGGGAGGGTTTTGGTTTCGTTGGTCGGAGGGGGGGCGCCAAGGCAAGTTCTTGCCCCTGGTGGAAACTAGCCTAGTTACATCTCTGGGCCAATGATCTGAAGAGCTTTTCAACCACGAAGATACTTCCCACCACCTCGATTCTAGCAGGGCTTTCGGAGAACAGTTTCTAGAAGGAAGATCCGCAGGGTTCCGATTGGTTGAAATGTGAAACCAATTCTCAGAGGAAGTCAACTTCCTAATCTCGTTATTCTGTTGTTAACAAAAACTGACCATTGTTCTTCCCTTTGAATCCAAGCTAGAACAGTTGACGAAATGGTCCAGAAATATAATTCTACTGTTTCTAGCTTCAACGTCCGTTTCAAAGCGTCATGTAACCTGGATCCAATAGTGGCCGCTAACAGTTCCAACCTTGGAATTGTGACATCCTTCAAGGGAGACACTCTGCTTTTAGCTTGGAGTAATAGCACTGACACTCCTGTACTAGTTTCACGCCTAACAAATACAACAGCTGCATATGATAATTTGATTGAATAAGAAAAGTATGGAGGCTAATTTTGGCTGTTGGCTGGAGGAGTTAATGGAGGCTGTTGTCGCACCAATCCATCTAGAAACTTGAATATCTGAGAGGTGTGGTAGTTCTTTTACCTATTTGAGAAACTTTTTCTCACAGTTCTAGGTATCCCACGGCTCTTTTTTTTCCAAGTTAATTGAAGTAATATTTTAGACTGTAATAGAGCCGGAGATGTGAATCCAATGGAATCAAATATTCTGCTTATGATTGAAAGGATATTTCGTTTAGTGACTTGATCCATTTCATCAAATTTCAGACCTTCTGCATTAATGTGCAAGGAATCTACTTCATTATCCCATACTAAACCTAAAATAATTGCTTTAGAATTCTGTGAAAGTGAAAGAGAGGGAAGGTCTTGAACATTACTTTCCCAACCTCTCAAATCAAACTTTCCTTTCTTCATGATTTCTTTTGCCTCTTTTATGAATATTTCGAGACTTTTTAAATCGTCTACACTAGTGGCACAATTGTCAACGTAGAAACTACTTTTTAATTTCTCTAAAGTATACTTAGTAGCATTTTCTTTAGGTTGATTTGCAAGTAATGACTCATTATGTAGATGGTGATTAATTACAGCTTATAATAAGAAAGAACTGCTTGTTACTCCAAATACTACTTTTGTGTGACGATATACTATAACATTTTTGGAAGAGTCATACCACAGGAAACGTAAAGAATTTCGATCATTTTCATGTACAGAAATCTGTAAAATGCTTTTTAATATCTGATATAACTCCAATTTTATTTAACCTAAATCCTATCAGAATAGGCGGTATGTTTTCTATCAAATTTATGCCCGTTTCTGAGCAATCATTTAATGAAAGATGGTTGACACTTTTGGCTGAGGCGTCAAATATCGGTCTTAATTTTGTGGTACTACCTTCCTTGACAATATGACAATGAGGAAGATAATGTCGATGCACAGACACATCGGTATCAGCAACTTGTTCTATTATACCTTCTTTGAGTCAATCATTGAATACTGCGTTATACTCTCTAGAAGCCCATACTTTTCTAAACTTTTACAAGTGGAGAAAAATCTTTTCAGACAAATTTCATAGTTATCAGGCAAATTAGAATGATCAATTTTCTATGGTAAATGCCATCCGACAGATTGCTCACTGTTTCTTTGAAGTGAATTAAAACAGATTGTTTTGCCTCTTCTTTATTTCGTTGCTCTACTGGATCACTTATTAGCTCTAAATCCCATTACTTGGATACTGAAGTATCATTAGATAACGTGGAGGTAGCATTCATATGTACTACTCTTTTTTCACAATGAAATTTTGGAACTTTCCCTAATAAGGTCCAACCTAGTTTGGTTTCCGTAGCAACTAAACCCGATTGCAAGGTTAGTTTATTCCCAGTAAATAGTTTACCAGCAATATCTGCTCCTACTAAAACTTCTATGGGCCAAGGATCTTTTTGTATTTCACTTAATTCAATTTTATTTACTTTTAATTCATGCCTCCATGGTCCATTAAACACACTATAAATATCATTACATATCAATGCTTGATCTAAGACATCTAAACTACATCAATATTTCCTATCAAGACTTCCCATTATGATTATGTAACACTTATGTTTACACTCATCTGTTTTAGTCCCTCCAAACAACGAATGGCTGATTGTCTCTTCGTTCAAAGGGGTGAAACCTAATTCATTGGCAGTCGACTTCAAAATAAGAGAACGATGCGATCCCGTATCGATAATAATTCGACCTTTCCGCTTCCCTTTATGACCTTCTATGTTTACCACTGTAACACTTCCCATTTAACCCTCTCTAATAAGGCGGCTTTTCTGATCAAAACGTCATGTTCCCTAATTGTTTAAATTAGAGATCATAAAATTCTTCGCAAGTAACCATCTGTCCATAACTTACCCGGGAAATACTCTTACAGCACTTCAACTGACATTACATCGGTTATAAAGTTCCAAGCACTCACATTGTACTGACTTGCTCAAAATTTTAAATTATCATCACAAGGAATACTCCTTTTTTTTGGTTCAAACCATTTTAATGAACTCACAGGACACAGTACAGGCACGACACACAACACAAAATAATAAAGGTAGTAAATATCAAAAACGAAACATCTCAGTCTCGATCACTCTCCAAAAAAACACAACCCACACGTCTCTCGCCACACTCGTTCTCAACTCTTTCCTTTCTCAAAGTCCTTCTGGGCATGCGCAAGAGCGCCATCTATCTTAGTCTGAAGTCTTTACAGTACTGACTTGCTCAAAATTTTAAATTATCATCACAAGGAAAACTCCTTTTTTTTGGTTCAAACCATTTTAATGAACTCACAGGACACAGTACAGGCACGACACACAACACAAAATAATAAAGGTAGTAAATATCAAAAACGAAACATCTCAGTCTCGATCACTCTCCAAAAAAACACAACCCACACGTCTCTCGCCACACTCGTTCTCAACTCTTTCCTTTCTCAAAGTCCTTCTGGGCATGCGCAAGAGCGCCATCTATCTTAGTCTGAAGTCTTTACAGACTTATAAACTCCTCCCCACAAGGAGGAAACTTTTCTCGAAGAATGAGGGAAAAGTTTTGATGACTCCACTGCCTGAAAAAGTCTCCAGATAGGTGCAGTCATTGGAAAAGTTCAAGAGTTCAAGTACACAAAATACACTGCACATGTACCAGATTATAGCAATCAGTGCCTTGAACTCAAAAATATTATACAAAAAATTATATACTTATTAAAAATTTAGGAAAACAATTTACACTAATGATAAGAAAAATTTAAAATTTTCACACATAATACAAATATCAAAATAAACAATAAACTTACTAATATAAAATAAAAGGATATGAGGTTTATGGGATGCGACTTAATGAATCAGCATTTTGATGCTGTTTCCCCCTCTTATGGACAACCTCATAATTGAATGGCTGCAGGATCAAAGCCCAACGTAAAAGTCTAGGGTTGGTTCCCGTATTTTTGTCCAGCCAAACAAGGGGATTATGGTCCGTCTGGATGATGAACTTCTGGTGTCCATCCAAATAACATCGCAGCTTTTGGATGGCGAACACGATAGCTGCGCACTCTCTCTCGATGGTACTGTACTTTTGTTCTGCATTTGAGAACTTCCGACTCAAGTACATGACAGGATGTTCCTCACCAATGTCATTAATTTGGGACAAAACGATGCCAATCCCAAGATTTGACGCGTCACATTGGACGAGAAACTGTCTCGAGAAATCTGGACTGTACAACACCGGATTCTCCGACAACCGTTTTTTTTAAATTGTCAAACGCCTCTTGACAAGCATCAGTCCATATGACAGCAGCACGACGATTTTTTCCTTTCAGCAGATCTGTAATTGGTGCTGAGAGGACTGAAAAGTCAGGAATGTATTTTCGATAATACCCCGCAAGTCCTAAGAAAGATCGGATCTGCGTCTTAGTCGCAGGGGTCGGAAAGTCCTTTACAGTTTGGATCTTCAATTCTCCAGGTGTTCTCTGGCCCTGACCAACCAAGTGCCCAAGATACTTTACGTACGCACGAGCAAACTGGCACTTAGAAGGCTTGATGTGCAGATGAGCTGCATTCATCTTTTCTAAGACGGTTTTCAAATGTTGTAAATGATCTTCCCAACTTAGGGAATAGATGGCTACATCATCCAAGTAAGGGCATGCAAATTCTCCACAGTCTTTCAACAGTTCGGCCATCAAACGACTAAAATCATAAGGGGCATTTTTCAAACCGAATGGCAATCTCAACGGTCGAAATGTCCCAAAACTGGTTACAAAAGCTGAATATCTTTGGGCTCGTTTACTCAGAGGTATTTGCCAATAACCTCGGGTCAAATCTAGAACGGTGATATACTTGGCAGCTGACACTTTTTCAACAAGCTGCTCAATGTTTGGCAGAGGAAAGTACTGGGTTCTAGTGACCTTGTTGAGTCTTCGATAGTCGATGCACGGTCTTGCATCCTTTCCTGGTACTTCTACCAGAATAAGAGGAGAAGTAAAATCAGATTCTCCTGGCTCAATGACTTTGAGCGACAGCATCTTCTCCACTTCCATCTTCAAAATTTCTGTTTGGCGTGGAGACATCTTGTAAGGTTTGGCACAGATGGGCCTCTCAGATTCAAGCTCAATGTCATGTTCAGTAAGATCAGTACACCCCGGCTGGTTTGAGAATGAGCTAGAGTATTTTGATAGCAACTCTCTCAGCTGCTCCTTCTGATCTTCTGACAAGCGACCATTTTGTTCTATGTCTTGCCAAATTTGTGTCATTTCCGAGACTTCAGGCTTCTGCTCGAGACTTGGAATGTCCTCCTCGTTGTCACAGTTCCTAATCTCTTTTAGACAGATTAAATTCACATTTTCGGGTCTCTGGAAATATGGCTTGAGCATGTTCACATGGTACACATGGGATTTGTCTTTTTCTGGAAACTGCACAATGTAGTTGGTTTCGGAAAGCTGTTTAACGACTTTCCCTGGGCCGATCCAATGAACTGCCATTTTGTTAGGCCTAGATGTAGCGACAACCAGCACAAGGTCGCCTTCACAAAATTTACGCTTCACAGCCTTGCGATCATACCATAGTTTTTGTTTGTCTTTGGCGTTCTCCATGTTTTGGACGGCTAATTCTTGACACCTTTTCATGCGGTTTAGTAGCTTGAAGACATATGATACTACGCTAGTCTTCTCTTCCTCGCTTTCCGTCAAGTTCTCGTACAGTAGAGTCATGGGAGTCCTCAAATTCTGTCCATGAACCAGCTCAGCTGGAGTATATCCAGTACTGTCATGAGTAACAACTCGTAGAGCAAACAGGGCATGAGGCAAGATTTTCTCCCAATCAGGTCCTGACTCCAGACACAGGACTCGAAGAATTCTCTTCAAAGTTCTATGTAGTCTCTCCACAGGATTGCTCTGGGGATGATGTACGGAACTTCGCACTACTTTAACTCCAAATTTCTCCAGGAACTCCGTTGTGAGTGCACTTGTAAACGACGTTCCTTGATCGCTTTGCAGCTCCCTCGGGAAACCCATCCGACTAAAGATTTGCAGGAAACTATCGACCACGGTTGAAGAACTAAGATTTGGGACAGGAACTGCATCGGGATATTTGGAAGACATGCAAATTGCAGTGATGAGATACCGGTTTCCAGATGGTGTAGTAGGTAAAGGACCACAAGCATCCACATTAATCTTTGTGAAGATCTCCGAGATGACAGGAACGATCTTCATGGGTGCCTTCTTCTTATCCCGAGGTTTCCCGACTCGCTGACATTGGTCACAAGATCTGACAAATTCTTCAACATCTTTGTAACAATTCGGCCAAAAAAAAGTTTTAAAAAGAGCATCTTTAGTCTTGGTCACTCCTAAGTGAGCCGCTGTTCCTTCATGAGACAGTTTCTTTAATTGGTCCCGAAACTTCTCTGGAACAATCAGCAGTTTTCTCTGCGTACCATCCTTGTCACTTTTCAGATAGAACAGCATTTGATTAACGATTGCATACTTGGTTTCCTTTGCTAACTCCTCAGCTTCTAGGAAAAGTGGTTTCAACTCTTTACTCTTGCGCTGCTCTTCGACAAAATCATTCCGTGAGGCTTTAATCAGATCTGGAAGTGAGGCTTCTTCCGCCATAGGCAATACCTCTCCGTCTTCCTCTGTTAACACGGTACTGTCATTCTCTTCTCCAGGACTCGACTCAACTGGATACTCTTCAACTTCGGCTGTCAAAAGACTTTTCTGAGCTCTCGTCTGAACTGCATTAATAACTTGGATCTCCAGCTCCTTATCTTTTTTCATACTCTCGATCAGAGCAACGGTTTTGTTACTTAGTAGGTAATGCTCTTGATCCAGAAAACTGTCTCTTACAGCAGCTTTCGTAAGGACATGTCCCAATTCGCAGTTCAAATCAACTTCTGCAATGGGCAAGCAGACCGGGCTGTCTACTAATGGAGAAGCGAGCCACACATGCTCACCTGTGTACATATGTGGTTTGATAAATTTTCTGGGAATAAGATCGATGCTGGCACCAGTATCTCTCAAGATAGACATTTGGGCTCCATTTACTGTCCCAGCACTAGTATAAGGAGACATCAACTCAGGCACGTGTCTTCCAAAGACTTCATTGGCAGCTACTACTTCAGATCTCTTGAGCTTCGGGCATTGGGGTCTCAGATGTGATAACGAACCGCATTCATAGCATCGGAGCTGTCTTCTCTTTTCAAACTTTCTTTCACGGTTTTCGTTGCTTGCGGGTTCGGTTTTGACCGGATGTTTGTTCTTGTCATCCTTGAATGGTACTTTGGGTCTACTTCCACTAAAATGTCCCTTTGAACCTTGATAGCCATACTTCTTTGGAAATTTCTTCTTCCTGAAACTCTGCCTGATGGTTTCGTACTCCTCGATCACTTCTGCCAATTCAAAAGGTGTCTTCAACTTCATCCATTTGTCAAGAAAATGCTCCTTGATTTGATCTGGTACACGATACTTCAATTGCTCGGCAACGATTAAATCTTTTAGTTGCTGAAAGGTTTCAATTTCCAATTCAGCAAGCCATTCAGTGAAGTAGCTGTACAGTTCATGAGCATAATTTCTCCATGTTTTCTCTGCTGTTTTCTGATGTCTGTAGAAACACTGTTTCAATTTTTCAGCGTTCATTTTGTATCGTTTCAGAATGAGATCTTTCACAACATCATAATTGTTGGCCACTTCAGGAGGTTCTCGGGCAAGCATGTTAGATAACTCGGCTGGCAAAACGGCCAGCAAATAAGCCACCCAGTCCTCCTTCGGCACTCGAGCCATCTCTGCTTTCCTCTCGAAATTGATCAAATACAATCCCATTTCATCCCCTTTTTCGTCAAATTTGGGAGTGATTTGGGTAAGTTGGATTTTTCTGTTTCTATCCGCCCCATTTTCAGATTCCTCTTCAGACCGGCGAAATTCCTTCTGAGCCATTTCTAGTTTTTTAATTTCGAGTTCATGTTGTCTGACCCTTTCCCGCTCTTGTCGTTCTTCTTCACGAATTTTTTCTTGTCTAGCTAATTCTTCCTCATGAATTTTTTCTTGCTTAGCAAATTCTTCCTCTTCCAGTCTATCCTTTATGACTCGTTCCATTATTATCGTTACCTCCTCCCGATCGAAATTTGGGCTTTTTAAAATTATTTGTTTAATATCTGCAACCTTGCACGAAGCTGGTACCTTCTCACCAATTTCTTCCGCAACAGCAATTAAGTCCTGCTTTCTACCAATTGCAAGAAATGCCATGATTAAGGGCCAGGGGAAACACTATCAAAAACCTATATTAAGGTATTAAATTCCAACAGATTTCACAAGACTTTATCAAAGAATTAAATTCGCTAATTCTACGTTACAACTTTCTTACCGAACAACCAAAAATCAATAGAAATAATTTTCGAACACATAAACAAATTAAAATTTTCATTCATTAAAACAATATTTTTTTTTAAAAGATGTTTTCAAATTGAGAAGAAAATAAACAGTTAAAGAAAAGTTCAACTAAAGAACAGCTGTTTTGAAAATAATACTACAATTAAAATACAATTCAGAATATAAACTCAACTTTCCTGTCTAATCAAGAAAAGGTATTGCAGTTCAAAAGAATTCCCTTTTCTCTATGAACAATTGATTCACACTCAGAAGCATAAATGCACACACAAAAATATAAAACAGAATATCATTCTTTTCCTTTTCTTTTTTTTTCGTCAACAAACACAGGAAGTGAATAATTCAAATCCACACTTTCAGATTATTTTTTTTTTCGAGTTCTTTTTCTGAACACAAAATGGTCTCACATTTGCCAAATTAGTTACACAAAGCAATTTCAAATTACTAATATAAATTTCCTTAAGTACACAAGTTAGACATTCAAAATTCCGCAAAATAAATAAACAATTCTAAGGGGTTTCTTAGTCATTTAAATGAGCAACAAATGAAAATGACAATTTCAAAACACTCCAAAACTCTTTTAAATGAATTTCCGATTCATTCAGAAATATAACAAAATATTTTCCAAAGCAAAATAACCCAAGACGCACTAAATATTGAAAATTCTAGGCATTTGGTGCTGTTGACAACACTCATCAAAAAGAATTATACTTGTAATTCAAACTATATACTTCTACACCAAATTTTTAATTCTATTTTGAATCATACAACAGAATCAAATCAAATTTTAACAACACTTCAATTGTCATCAGATAGCATCATACAAAAGAACACAAAACAAACTAGGCTATCTCAATTTAAAATTTTAAAATAATTCTCTTTTCTCAGAAAACAAAACTCAAACTGACCATTTGAATAGTTCTAATTCTAACCATTCAGAACAGAAAATTCTTTTTTTATATATACCACATGAGTGTCCTAAATTTTCTTTTTTTACAATCAAACAAAATTTTAACTATATCAGTCTAGCTAAAATAAGAATAGTTTTGCAAATCAACAGAATAAATTTGCCTTTCAAAATCAGACAAAATTTTAACTATATCAACCTAGTTAAAATAAGAACACTTTTTCAAAATTACCACTCAATTTTACCAAACAAAATTTTAACTATATCAGCCTAGTTAAAATAAGAACACTTGCAAAATTGCAACTACCTTTCACCAAACAAAGTTTTAACTATATCAGCCTAGTTAAAATAAGAGAGCATTTTTGCATATTACAACTGCCTTTTACAAAACCAAAACTGCATGAAACCAAAACAACGATTCTTCAATGAACCAAAACTCAACATGCAAAACTTTACAAATTACAATTAAAAAGGCACTGTTGCTAATGAAATCTGGTACTCACCCAATAATTTGCACTGGAGATATCAGCAATACCAGGATCGTATCCAAACGGCTGCCACCATTTCTTCGTAGTCTGTACTGACTTGCTCAAAATTTTAAATTATCATCACAAGGAATACTCTTTTTTTTTGGTTCAAACCATTTTAATGAACTCACAGGACACAGTACAGGCACGACACACAACACAAAATAATAAAGGTAGTAAATATCAAAAACGAAACATCTCAGTCTCGATCACTCTCCAAAAAAACACAACCCACACGTCTCTCGCCACACTCGTTCTCAACTCTTTCCTTTCTCAAAGTCCTTCTGGGCATGCGCAAGAGCGCCATCTATCTTAGTCTGAAGTCTTTACAACATAAAGCATCTTCATCTGACGTTATACTGATATTCATGATTTCATAAATATCAAGCCTCTCGACTACACTCAGAATTCCACTTCAAGTGGATTTTTCCTTAGATGTTGCCGAAGAAACTCTGGGAAAATCAGATAGTTGCGATCCAGATCGAAAAGCGAGCGGACGCTCGTTCCTAATCTCAGCCGAACCCTTCTGTCACAAAATATCTCTAAATCTGTATATAATAGCTGTAAGATGTACGAATAAATGTTGTAGTGGTGAATATCAGTTCTAGTTATTTTACGCTACCATTTGTAACTTTCATCACTCCATCTCATCCGTACACCACTAATGTTTGGAAAAGCACTTCAGTTGATTGAGAATGCAAACTATCAAGCGATGTGGGCGACTCATCACTGCAATCTTCTGACACTGGAGTTGCGTGTGTGTTCTGGGTAACCATGGGACACATGAATTGGAAATGGCGTTTGGAGCAATTCGGGTATTTGACTTTGGATTTGCAATCCTTAGCTTCGCGGCCAGGTGGCTCCCCGTGACTATACATACTAGGCCCTCTAATTCAAACGAAGCACTCAGGTCACTTCCACCCTATGATCCAACTGTTGCAAGCTCGCAGAAAAGGCCTAGAGCCATACTGCACCAACAGTTTAATACCTTTCCGCAGAGGCCTAAACGCCTATGTGGAGTGTTTCGTTTGGATACTGATGTCTACGACTTCAATTCCACCCCATCAACTTAGCATTTGCAAGTCAAACTTATGACCGCGTTTCGACACCAGTAAGCTTGGGTTAAGGACTCGACTGAACCCCTAATTATCCCACAGGACTATCTGTTAAATTTAAAATTTTTCCTTCTACCTAAACTCTTTCCTGTTTCCCCCTTCTTTAATCGTAATTTGCTTCATGCAAGAGTATCAGCGGCGCTGCGGTTGTCCGACCCGTAGAGGAGATATAAAAATAGAGTGAGCTATGGTAACCCTTTAATGTCCACATGATCATGTGACCAAAACAGGAGTCACGTGATCCTTAGACGACTTCTCTCAAACGCGAATATAGTTTGCGGATTCCTTCTTCCATAGCAAATGCATTGAAAGTGAAAGCAGCATGGTTCTATCGTGCTGTGCATATGGATGCTTTTCCAAATTTATTACAGGTGGAAACATTACTTTCACAGTTGAGCGATTTACTTGTATTTTACATTTGTTTTTCGTATTTTTTAGTATTTGCTAGTATGATAAAAATAGATGTTCTAATTTTGGAATTCTTAATAAAACCTGTTGACATTTCCCGTTCTATAAAAAAGTTTTCATAGATTTGCAATCAATGTACTATATCTAAAATAATGTTTTTATAATATAACTGATGTGTTCTAGCGTGTTTATTATTGTAAATAAGGCCTTAAAATATTAAAAATAATAAATTAAATTTAAAAAATTGTTTGAAATCGTTCTCTGTCTTGGTGATGCGTTTTTTGGCGCCAACTAGGAGCTCTATATTCTTTTGTGTCTTATACGATAAAAATGTTATGAATTGAAAACATGAACGAAAGTACATAATTTAAACTGTTATTTCTTGCTGAACAAAAATTGTTTTCTATCTACCCATCTGTCGAATTACATAAGAATACTAATTAAAATAAAAGATACATTTTGAAACTTTTAAGAATTATTAATTAAATAAAATCCATTTGTTAAAAATAGGATTAAATCATTTCATAAACCGTATATATGTGAACCACATTTATGCGATTTATGGAACCTGTTGCCGCACGTGCGCCAACCAGAGGCGAAAATGTTCACGCATGCGCAATATCCGAGCCGACTGAGCCCATCGCCAGTTGACTACTAGACGCTGCAAAGTTAGCAGCAATAACCAGAAGTGGGTAATTAATGTTTATCTCGACACCCACAATTTCTTCAACTCAATAATATTCAGCTGTCTTTATATGTTGTACAAAATGTGTGTGACGTCCTGTTAAATAAAAAGCAGAAAAGGCAGCTGTGGTCCGTCGAACTTTATTTATGCGTTTTTAAAAAGATGAACGCATCACTTGGTCCTGTCAGAGCGGGAGACAGAACTCAGCAAAATGGATACCATAGAAAAACTCGTAAAAGCGAAAACTTCCTTAAAAGGAAGTATTACCAGAATTGAAAACTTTGTTGATAAAGTGTCAACAGACAGAAGTAAAACGGAACTTGATGTGAAATTGAAGAAAATAGATCAGCTGCAGCAAAAAGTTGATGAACTAAAACAATACTCCTTCTGCATAGAAAAGGCCCCAGCACCTGAATTAATAGAATTTCAGGATGATATAGAACAGTGTGAACTACGCCTTGAAGATTTAGAGGTAAAGATTAAGCTCTTTATTAATTCTAATAAGAAATGTGAGTCTGTGACTGAAGTTGACGAAAAACAAACTGAAACTTTGCTAGTTAGAACTAAAATTCCACCTGTTGTCCTTCCCACATTTACGGGAAAATATGAACATTTTAGTGCATTCAAGAATCAATTTGATGATTTGATAACGTCGAACGATTAACTTAGTCAGTCACAGAAATTATATTATTTAAATTCTTGTCTTGTAGAAGAAGTTAAAGAATTTGCATCTACTTTCGATTCATTTTCTTCCTTATACGAAGCTCTTGAATCGCGATATGACAATCAACGGTTAATTGTTGATGTTCATATTCAATCTATTTTGAACTTTAAGAAAATAGAACGTGAGAATGCACAAGAAATTCGTGCAATGATCGATTGTATCCAAAAGAATTTACGCTCTTTAAAGATGCTAAAATATGAACAAAATGATTTATTTAACATTTTTCTGTTAAATATTATGCTTAAAAAATTGGATAAAGAATCCAGAAAGAACTTTGAATTGTTACAAAAATCTAAAGCGGTCCCTTCCTTTGATCAATTCATGACCTTTTTAGAACAACGTGAAGCAGTCTTGTTAGCTGTAGACAGAAATTTTATTCCCGAAGGAAAAACGATGATGAGAAAATCCTTTAATTTCGTTTCCAAATCCAAAACTCTATTGGTTAATCAAAACAATGAAAATAAAAGCTGTATAATTTGTTCTGAAAAGAATCCTCATCCTGTTTTCAGATGTGCAAAATTTCTACAATATTCCTTCGGAAAAAGATTCGAACTTGTTAAGTTTCATAAACTTTGTGAACTGTGCTTACGAAAAAATCACAGAAAAAATGAGTGCCGTTCGAATTATTTATGTAGCTGCGGTGGAAAGCATTCTAAATCAATTTGTAGACATGCTGACGCTAGTGTGAAAGAGGCGCCGGTCGAAAGTAAACACGTGTCCGCAGCGGATTCAGAAATCAAAACGAAAGCTCATCTGCCGCAATAAATTATTCCACTTTCCAAAACACTGTTTTAACAAGCATATCTAATCAAAATAAAAAGAGTGTTTTATTATCTACGGGTATAATTTGGTTGCAAAATAAAGATGGAACATTAATAAAATGTAGATGTATTTTTGATAGCGCGTCAGTAGTATACGGGCCCGTATAGTAGGCGGAAGTGACGTCATACCACGTGACCGGAAGTGGGCGGTGCCAAGTGACGTCATACCACGTGACCGGTGCCAAGTGACGTCACACCACGTGACCTGAAGTGGGCGTGTCCGAATGACGTGACGTATTGTTTGTTTACATTTTGGACTTGGAATTTTTTTTTGTCTTCGTGCAGGCGTTGAGTTGTTTCAAGATGGCGTCGTTTCGTTGCCATGGTGATGAATCACTCGCGTAGTGCCATCTGGTGGAGATATTCGAAACCCTATTATTTTTAATTAAAAAGCAATTTCGTGGATTCGAACCGAGGACCATAGGATCCGAAGTCAAGTGCGCTATCCGTTAGGCTGTAAGAGAGTTAACTATGGGCGGTGAATTAATGTAGTGTTGGATTTTTTTTTCTCTTTTGGACTTGTATTTTTTCTTAGTATTAGGAATGGGTTATTTTTAGAAAATGGTTTGAATATAATTGCATAGGGGTTTTAATAAATGCTTTTTCAAAATGACTTATGGCGCCATCTGGAGATTTTAAAAGTAATTAATCTAAGGAACGAATTGATTTCTTAATGTTTTTACTTTATTCATGACCGGTGACGTCAGTGTGTTTACGTTTGGGACTTGGATTTTTTTTCCTTCTGAGATTTCGATGTGACGTCACGATTATGTCCATCGAGCAAGTCTGAACTTGAAAAAGTCTACTCACAATTCTTTATGTTATGAGTATGGTAAATTGTTTACAGATCGTGAAGACTGGGCATACTTCCGTCGATTGGAAAACGAATTAACGTATTAAAAAAAGACGAAATTTAGAAATTTTAGGTCAAAAATATACTGTGCCTTGTCAACTTGTAGCATACGAAGACGAAGGAATAAGCTATACTTTTAGTGGGTCTTCTATTGCAGCCAAGCCTTGATCTCCTTAAGTATTGGAAATAAAGGGAGAAATGGAGCGAATAATTGGTGCAAGATTTAATTTTGAGTTGGTGAACCGTTATAAAGATGGTAAGGACTGCATAGTTGCCCATAAAAACAACGAGAAGGACTTGGAACTTTATGCACCCATAGCGTCTTGTAAAGACTTCAGACTAAGATAGATGGCGCTCTTGCGCATGCCCAGAAGGACTTTGAGAAAGGAAAGTGTCAAGAACGAGTGTGGCGAGAGACGTGTGGGTTGTGTTTTTTTTGGAGAGTGATCGAGACTGTGTGAGATGTTTCGTTTTTGATATTTACTACCTTTATTATTTTGTGTTGTGTGTCGTGCCTGTACTGTGTCCTGTGAGTTCATTAAAATGGTTTGAACCAAAAAAAGGAGTATTCCTTGTGATGATAATTTAAAATTTTGAGCAAGTCAGTACAGACGACGAAGAAATGGTGGCAGCCGTTTGGATACGATCCTGGTATTGCTGATATCTCCAGTGCAAATTATTGGGTGAGTACCAGATTTCATTAGCAACAGTGCCTTTTTAATTGTAATTTGTAAAGTTTTGCATGTTGAGTTTTGGTTCATTGAAGAATCGTTGTTTTGGTTTCATGCAGTTTTGGTTTTGTAAAAGGCAGTTGTAATATGCAAAAATGCTCTCTTATTTTAACTAGGCTGATATAGTTAAAATTTTGTTTGGTAAAAGGAGTGATAATTTCGAAAAGTGTTCTTATTTTAACTAGGCTGATATAGTTAAAACTTTGTTTGGTGAAAGGTAGTTGCAATTTTGCAAGTGTTCTTATTTTAACTAGGCTGATATAGTTAAAATTTTGTTTGGTAAAATTGAGTGGTAATTTTGAAAAAGTGTTCTTATTTTAACTAGGTTGATATAGTTAAAATTTTGTCTGATTTTGAAAGGCAAATTTATTCTGTTGATTTGCAAAACTATTCTTATTTTAGCTAGACTGATATAGTTAAAATTTTGTTTGATTGTAAAAAAAGAAAATTTAGGACACTCATGTGGTATATATAAAAAAAGAATTTTCTGTTCTGAATGGTTAGAATTAGAACTATTCAAATGGTCAGTTTGAGTTTTGTTTTCTGAGAAAAGAGAATTATTTTAAAATTTTAAATTGAGATAGCCTAGTTTGTTTTGTGTTCTTTTGTATGATGCTATCTGATGACAATTGAAGTGTTGTTAAAATTTGATTTGATTCTGTTGTATGATTCAAAATAGAATTAAAAATTTGGTGTAGAAGTATATAGTTTGAATTACAAGTATAATTCTTTTTGATGAGTGTTGTCAACAGCACCAAATGCCTAGAATTTTCAATATTTAGTGCGTCTTGGGTTATTTTGCTTTGGAAAATATTTTGTTATATTTCTGAATGAATCGGAAATTCATTTAAAAGAGTTTTGGAGTGTTTTGAAATTGTCATTTTCATTTGTTGCTCATTTAAATAACTAAGAAACCCCTTAGAATTGTTTATTTATTTTGCGGAATTTTGAATGTCTAACTTGTGTACTTAAGGAAATTTTTGTTAGTAATTTGAAATTGCTTTGTGTAACTAATTTGGCAAATGTGAGACCATTTTGTGTTCAGAAAAAGAACTCGAAAAAAAAAAATCCGAAAGTGTGGATTTGAATTATTCACTTCCTGTGTTCGTTGACGAAAAAAAAAAAGGAAAAGAATGATATTCTGTTTTATATTTTTGTGTGTGCATTTATGCTTCTGAGTGTGAATCAATTGTTCATAGAGAAAAGGGAATTCTTTTGAACTGCAATACCTTTTCTTGATTAGACAGGAAAGTTGAGTTTATATTCTGAATAGTATTTTAATTGTAGTATTATTTTCAAAACAGCTGTTCTTTAGTTGAACTTTTCTTTAACTGTTTATTTTCTTCTCAATTTGAAAACATCTTTAAAAAAAAATATTGTTTTAATGAATGAAAATTTTAATTTGTTTATGTGTTCGAAAATTATTTCTATTGATTTTTGGTTGTTCGGTAAGAAAGTTGTAACGTAGAATTAGCGAATTTAATTCTTTGATAAAGTCTTGTGAAATCTGTTGGAATTTAATACCTTAATATAGGTTTTTGATAGTGTTTCCCCTGGCCCTTAATCATGGCATTTCTTGCAATTGGTAGAAAGCAGGACTTAATTGCTGTTGCGGAAGAAATTGGTGAGAAGGTACCAGCTTCGTGCAAGGTTGCAGATATTAAACAAATAATTTTAAAAAGCCCAAATTTCGATCGGGAGGAGGTAACGATAATAATGGAACGAGTCATAAAGGATAGACTGGAAGAGGAAGAATTTGCTAAGCAAGAAAAAATTCATGAGGAAGAATTAGCTAGACAAGAAAAAATTCGTGAAGAAGAACGACAAGAGCGGGAAAGGGTCAGACAACATGAACTCGAAATTAAAAAACTAGAAATGGCTCAGAAGGAATTTCGCCGGTCTGAAGAGGAATCTGAAAATGGGGCGGATAGAAACAGAAAAATCCAACTTACCCAAATCACTCCCAAATTTGACGAAAAAGGGGATGAAATGGGATTGTATTTGATCAATTTCGAGAGGAAAGCAGAGATGGCTCGAGTGCCGAAGGAGGACTGGGTGGCTTATTTGCTGGCTGTTTTGCCAGTCGAGTTATCTAACATGCTTGCCCGAGAACCTCCTGAAGTGGCCAACAATTATGATGTTGTGAAAGATCTCATTCTGAAACGATACAAAATGAACGCTGAAAAATTGAAACAGTGTTTCTACAGACATCAGAAAACAGCAGAGAAAACATGGAGAAATTATGCTCATGAACTGTACAGCTACTTCACTGAATGGCTTGCTGAATTGGAAATTGAAACCTTTCAGCAACTAAAAGATTTAATCGTTGCCGAGCAATTGAAGTATCGTGTACCAGATCAAATCAAGGAGCATTTCCTTGACAAATGGATGAAGTTGAAGACACCTTTTGAATTGGCAGAAGTGATCGAGGAGTACGAAACCATCAGGCAGAGTTTCAGGAAGAAGGAATTTCCAAAGAAGTATGGCTATCAAGGTTCAAAGGGACATTTTAGTGGAAGTAGACCCAAAGTACCATTCAAGGATGACAAGAACAAACATCCGGTCAAAACCGAACCCGCAAGCAACGAAAACCGTAAAAGAGAGTTTGAAAAGAGAAGACAGCTCCGATGCTATGAATGCGGTTCGTTATCACATCTGAGACCCCAATGCCCAAAGCTCAAGAGATCTGAAGTAGTAGCTGCCAATGAAGTCTTTGGAAGACACGTGCCTGAGTTGATGTCTCCTTATACTAGTGCTGGGACAGTAAATGGAGCCCAAATGTCTATCTTGAGAGATACTGGTGCCAGCATCGATCTTATTCCCAGAAAATTTATCAAACCACATATGTACACAGGTGAGCATGTGTGGCTCGCTTCTCCATTAGTAGACAGCCCGGTCTGCTTGCCCATTGCAGAAGTTGATTTGAACTGCGAATTGGGACATGTCCTTACGAAAGCTGCTGTAAGAGACAGTTTTCTGGATCAAGAGCATTACCTACTAAGTAACAAAACCGTTGCTCTGATCGAGAGTATGAAAAAAGATAAGGAGCTGGAGATCCAAGTTATTAATGCAGTTCAGACGAGAGCTCAGAAAAGTCTTTTGACAGCCGAAGTTGAAGAGTATCCAGTTGAGTCGAGTCCTGGAGAAGAGAATGATAGTACCGTGTTAACAGAGGAAGACGGAGAGGTATTGCCTATGGCGGAAGAAGCCTCACTTCCAGATCTGATTAAAGCCTCACGGAATGATTTTGTCAAAGAGCAGCGCAAGAGTAAAGAGTTGAAACCACTTTTCCTAGAAGCTGAGGAGTTAGCAAAGGAAACCAAGTATGCAATCGTTAATCAAATGCTGTTCTATCTGAAAAGTGACAAGGATGGTACGCAGAGAAAACTGCTGATTGTTCCAGAGAAGTTTCGGGACCAATTAAAGAAACTTTCTCATGAAGGAACAGCGGCTCACTTAGGAGTGACCAAAACTAAAGATGCTCTTTTTAAAACTTTTTTTTGGCCGAATTGTTACAAAGATGTTGAAGAATTTGTCAGATCTTGTGACCAATGTCAGCGAGTCGGGAAACCTCGGGATAAGAAGAAGGCACCCATGAAGATCGTTCCTGTCATCTCGGAGATCTTCACAAAGATTAATGTGGATGCTTGTGGTCCTTTACCTACTACACCATCTGGAAACCGGTATCTCATCACTGCAATTTGCATGTCTTCCAAATATCCCGATGCAGTTCCTGTCCCAAATCTTAGTTCTTCAACCGTGGTCGATAGTTTCCTGCAAATCTTTAGTCGGATGGGTTTCCCGAGGGAGCTGCAAAGCGATCAAGGAACGTCGTTTACAAGTGCACTCACAACGGAGTTCCTGGAGAAATTTGGAGTTAAAGTAGTGCGAAGTTCCGTACATCATCCCCAGAGCAATCCTGTGGAGAGACTACATAGAACTTTGAAGAGAATTCTTCGAGTCCTGTGTCTGGAGTCAGGACCTGATTGGGAGAAAATCTTGCCTCATGCCCTATTTGCTCTACGAGTTGTTACTCATGACAGTACTGGATATACTCCAGCTGAGCTGGTTCATGGACAGAATTTGAGGACTCCCATGACTCTACTGTACGAGAACTTGACGGAAAGCGAGGAAGAGAAGACTAGCGTAGTATCATATGTCTTCAAGCTACTAAACCGCATGAAAAGGTGTCAAGAATTAGCCGTCCAAAACATGGAGAACGCCAAAGACAAACAAAAACTATGGTATGATCGCAAGGCTGTGAAGCGTAAATTTTGTGAAGGCGACCTTGTGCTGGTTGTCGCTACATCTAGGCCTAACAAAATGGCAGTTCATTGGATCGGCCCAGGGAAAGTCGTTAAACAGCTTTCCGAAACCAACTACATTGTGCAGTTTCCAGAAAAAGACAAATCCCATGTGTACCATGTGAACATGCTCAAGCCATATTTCCAGAGACCCGAAAATGTGAATTTAATCTGTCTAAAAGAGATTAGGAACTGTGACAACGAGGAGGACATTCCAAGTCTCGAGCAGAAGCCTGAAGTCTCGGAAATGACACAAATTTGGCAAGACATAGAACAAAATGGTCGCTTGTCAGAAGATCAGAAGGAGCAGCTGAGAGAGTTGCTATCAAAATACTCTAGCTCATTCTCAAACCAGCCGGGGTGTACTGATCTTACTGAACATGACATTGAGCTTGAATCTGAGAGGCCCATCTGTGCCAAACCTTACAAGATGTCTCCACGCCAAACAGAAATTTTGAAGATGGAAGTGGAGAAGATGCTGTCGCTCAAAGTCATTGAGCCAGGAGAATCTGATTTTACTTCTCCTCTTATTCTGGTAGAAGTACCAGGAAAGGATGCAAGACCGTGCATCGACTATCGAAGACTCAACAAGGTCACTAGAACCCAGTACTTTCCTCTGCCAAACATTGAGCAGCTTGTTGAAAAAGTGTCAGCTGCCAAGTATATCACCGTTCTAGATTTGACCCGAGGTTATTGGCAAATACCTCTGAGTAAACGAGCACAAAGATATTCAGCTTTTGTAACCAGTTTTGGGACATTTCGACCGTTGAGATTGCCATTCGGTTTGAAAAATGCCCCCTATGATTTTAGTCGTTTGATGGCCGAACTGTTGAAAGACTGTGGAGAATTTGCATGCCCTTACTTGGATGATGTAGCCATCTATTCCCTAAGTTGGGAAGATCATTTACAACATTTGAAAACCGTCTTAGAAAAGATGAATGCAGCTCATCTGCACATCAAGCCTTCTAAGTGCCAGTTTGCTCGTGCGTACGTAAAGTATCTTGGGCACTTGGTTGGTCAGGGCCAGAGAACACCTGGAGAATTGAAGATCCAAACTGTAAAGGACTTTCCGACCCCTGCGACTAAGACGCAGATCCGATCTTTCTTAGGACTTGCGGGGTATTATCGAAAATACATTCCTGACTTTTCAGTCCTCTCAGCACCAATTACAGATCTGCTGAAAGGAAAAAATCGTCGTGCTGCTGTCATATGGACTGATGCTTGTCAAGAGGCGTTTGACAATTTAAAGAAACGGTTGTCGGAGAATCCGGTGTTGTACAGTCCAGATTTCTCGAGACAGTTTCTCGTCCAATGTGACGCGTCAAATCTTGGGATTGGCATCGTTTTGTCCCAAATTAATGACATTGGTGAGGAACATCCTGTCATGTACTTGAGTCGGAAGTTCTCAAATGCAGAACAAAAGTACAGTACCATCGAGAGAGAGTGCGCAGCTATCGTGTTCGCCATCCAAAAGCTGCGATGTTATTTGGATGGACACCAGAAGTTCATCATCCAGACGGACCATAATCCCCTTGTTTGGCTGGACAAAAATACGGGAACCAACCCTAGACTTTTACGTTGGGCTTTGATCCTGCAGCCATTCAATTATGAGGTTGTCCATAAGAGGGGGAAACAGCATCAAAATGCTGATTCATTAAGTCGCATCCCATAAACCTCATATCCTTTTATTTTATATTAGTAAGTTTATTGTTTATTTTGATATTTGTATTATGTGTGAAAATTTTAAATTTTTCTTATCATTAGTGTAAATTGTTTTCCTAAATTTTTAATAAGTATATAATTTTTTGTATAATATTTTTGAGTTCAAGGCACTGATTGCTATAATCTGGTACATGTGCAGTGTATTTTGTGTACTTGAACTCTTGAACTTTTCCAATGACTGCACCTATCTGGAGACTTTTTCAGGCAGTGGAGTCATCAAAACTTTTCCCTCATTCTTCGAGAAAAGTTTCCTCCTTGTGGGGAGGAGTTTATAAGTCTGTAAAGACTTCAGACTAAGATAGATGGCGCTCTTGCGCATGCCCAGAAGGACTTTGAGAAAGGAAAGAGTCAAGAACGAGTGTGGCGAGAGACGTGTGGGTTGTGTTTTTTTTGGAGAGTGATCGAGACTGTGTGAGATGTTTCGTTTTTGATATTTACTACCTTTATTATTTTGTGTTGTGTGTCGTGCCTGTACTGTGTCCTGTGAGTTCATTAAAATGGTTTGAACCAAAAAAAGGAGTATTCCTTGTGATGATAATTTAAAATTTTGAGCAAGTCAGTACAGTCTGTTTCATTTGGGCAGAAAAGACAATTTGTGTTTTCTAACTACAATTGTTTAAAAATTGTTCTGGAAAATGGAAGTTTGCTTGGAATGAAGTATCCAACAAACCAATTTTGGTTTCACAAGTTTCGTAAAATTCTAGCGTAAATAAGCAATAATCCACTTATGTGCCCCCGAACTGGAACACATATACTGTATTTTGGATTGTTTGTTTTTTATTACATAGTTTTATAAATTGTCTTAAAATGCAAGATCTGAAATGAAATTTTTCTATGCTATAAAGATTTATGGTTTTTTTTAAGTTAGATGTTTTTACTCAAAAATTAATTATACATTAGATGCTATAAGACCTATTTTTTAACAGAAATTTTGTTTTAATTAATATACACTTAAGTAAGAGTAAAATTTTTGAAACTTTATAAGACCCATACTATGAATACGTTTTCTTGTACATTTGAAGAAGTTTTAGTATAAAAACCATTTATCCTATAAATCTAAATTAAATGTTATTTTTTAAATTCTCTTTCCTTGCATATTATTTTTTTACTTTGAATAAATCTTCATAAATTTTAGTGATTTAATTTATATTATATAGATTTACAAACCTGTTTTTGGATGAAATATAAGGATTTTATATTTTAAAAGTTAATGTTTTTACTCAAAAATTAATTATATATTAAATACTATTACACATATTTTTAATGTTGAAGATTTTAGAAAACATTTTACAATTGAAACATATGCATTACATATTATGACAAACACTTAAATGGAGATCCATAAGGGAATATTGGAAATCTTTTTAATGCTTACACCTTTCTATTTTAAATAAACTTTTGCTTGTCTTACCACATACACTGTATTTTGGATTATTTGATTTTTATTACCCATGGTCTTATAAATTTTCTTTTAAAATACAAGATCTGAAATGAAATTTTCCTTGATTTTAAGATTTATGTTTTACTCAAAAATTAATTATACATTAGATGCTATAGCACATATTTTATTACAGAATTTTTTAATATTATACACTTAAGTGAGCGTAAAATTTTTGAAACTTTACAAGACCCATATTATGAACATGTTTCCTTACACATTTGAAGTAGTGAAAAATAGTATTAAAACCCTTTATCCTGTAAAATCTAAATTAAATATTATTTTTAATTAATCTTTCCGTGCATATTATTGTTTACTTTAAATACATTTTCATTCATTTTAGTGATTTTATTTATATTATAAAGATTTACAAATTGTTTTTAACAAAATTTTCTTTGATATAAGGATTTTATATTTTAAAAGTTAGATGTTTTTTACACAAAAATTAATTATATATCAAATACTATTGCACGTATTATAACATTGAAGATTTTTAGAAAACGTTTAACAATTGAAATATATACTTTAAATATTATTACAAACATATAAATGCAATTTGCTTTTTATTTTTAATTTTACAATTGAGACATTTTTAAAAGTTTGGTTCTTAAAGTGTGTGTTTTATGCATAGTAAAAAAATTATTATAAAAAACCTGTAAGAGTAAAAAGAATTTTATGCATTAATTTCAAACTTTACAAGACCCATACCATGTTTCCGTGCACATTTGAAGTAGTGAAATATAGAATTAAAAACCATTTGTCCTTGAAGTTCTAAATTAAAAGTTATTTTTCTTTAATGCTTTTTCAAACCACACATTTTACTAAATATGAACTTTTATTTATTTGAAAACCTTATGCACATCGTACAATTAAATTGCACAGCAAAATACCAATACTGTACGAAGCTATGAAGTATTTTACAAGATACTTTGGTACTGTTTTCTTAATTTTAAGTGTTCTACATTGCTATGTTAAATGGATAGTAAGTGGTTTTTCTGTTTTTGAAAATAATGTGTGCACATCTGTGCTGCTAAGCAAATTAACTTTTGCCCTTTTCTTGATATTTAATGCATAATCTAAATATTTACTGACACCGCTGATAGTTTTACCCATGAGTAAAATTAAATAATAACTGAAAATTTTAAGTATTAATGTGAATTTTAAAATGAACAAATATTATTAAAATAATGGATTAAATCTGAATTTTATGTATTCTTAAAACAATCTCTGCAAAAACCAGCACAGACAATTCTTAAACAGATTGAAGGAAGCCACATGGAAACAAAGTTAATGGAAGCACTTTTTATAGAAAAAAACATAGTTCATATATTTTACACAAGTAATACATTGTAGTGTAAAAAATAACTTTAGTTTTTTACATACTTGCACAGACGCATATTTCCGACAAGCCAATTATTCGATGCCGCCACCTAAACTTTTGGGCAATGCAAATTATTTTTGTGATGACCACATGATAGTTTTTGGAAATCAAGTTGATATTCGGAAGTGATACATCTAAGCGTTTCTTTTCCATATGACCACCTTTGTAAGCAACTAGGTACTGAGTGGCCCTCTTGGTCTGATCGTACAATTCTAAAAGCTTAGAGTCTAAACTTTCTAAGGGAGCACAATTTGCTATGTCATGAGACTGAAATGAAGAGTACATACGTAATTTTTAACATATCACACAGTTGTACGATCTTTGCACTAAGTTTATGCTCAGACGATAAGTTAAAACGAATACTTGAAGCTACTTGCGATTTTTTTACAGCGATGTATGCATATTTACGTACTAAGAAACTTTCTTGAGTCTGAAATCCATCAAAATCCACAATTTCACAAATATTAAGCATTGCTATTGAAAAGCGTTAGCTGTTCTTGGAAAAATAATTGTAAACTGGAGGCCACGAAGAACTGGACTATATAACACCATACACTTACTAATCATACTCATCAGTAAAGTTAAAATTTATCTTTTGCGTTCCATAGTTACTCACAAAAGATAAGACTAAGTGAAGAATGTACATACTCAGAAAACATGGTGTTTGTGATAATGCGCGAAATAAAATTTTGTGTTATAATACAAGAAGATTTTAACGAAAGGATATACTTAAATGTGCGTTTGATTTTTTTTTACTCTACCACGTTTATGCGCCTAATGCAATTCAATTCTACGACTAAACTTGAGCAAGAAAAAAATATAACCAAATATAATTTATAAGAGAAACGCATTTTGACTTTCTTTAAAACGAGAACTTTAAAGTATACTGAATTCTCTTGATTCTGCAGTTTTATGTTTTTTCTAAAATTACATCAACGAATTGAATTATTTATTTGTGGGCACACACAAGTCTTTGCCCTTGTTGAAAGGAAACTAGTATCTTTGACAAGTACCAGATTTTTAAAAATTGATTAAGAGAAGAACCTTTTTTCATGGAATTTAATTCAATCTGCACCATAATTTTACACTTAAGAGTAATAGAGCATAATATAGTTTTAAGGAAAATGAATAACCATTATGCAAATTTGAAGCCCAAAAGTTCCAAACATGTCTATGCGCCTATCTACGTTTAGAGATTGGCCAACGCACAGACGTTGACCTTAGAGACCTAGCCGAAAACGGATTGTATTATACTGGTGTCTTGGACGTGATCAGGTGCTATTGGTGTGGCGAAGGGGCTTGAAAATTGGTAAAAAGAAGATGTAGTGAGACACAAACACAAAGTTTTATCCAAAATGTTTGGTAGCCCATAGATGAAATTGTACAGGTGCTGGATGAAATCAACAACAATAATACCAATGATTTTATAAAAAACCCGATGTATAGCTTTACCCCTTATACAACGACAAGGACGAACGACTTTGAAAAATTTGCAAGGAATCGGAAAATGAATGCTACTTTACAGCCTTGCGGTCATTTGGGGACATGCATGAGATGTACGAAGAGTCTTTCAACGTGTCCTATGTGCCGAACCAATATTTTGCACAAAATTTTAAAACGTACATTTGTTACTAAACTGTCTATTTATTAGTACATGCAGTAGATGCAATTTCAAGTGATATACTGAACATGGTGAGGAAGAAAATCCAATTGTAAAAGGGTGGTATTGAGTTGCAAGTTATTAAATTGGCACAAGTGCTTCAGTAAAAAGATTAGTAAGGAAGTTTGAGATTCTAAAACCCTAAGACTCTTTATTAAGGAAAAAGTCGTGTAGGAAAGACTTATACACCCTTATAAATATATTGACTATTTTAATTATTAGTCTTTTGTTCATTACATGTTAAACCTATTTACTAAAGAAATTTAAAGAGTGCCTTAAACAGGAGTTACTAAATGCTTTTCGGCACATAGGACACGACTTGAAAGACTCTTCGTACATCTCATGCATGTCCCCAAATGACCGCAAGGCTGTAAAGTAGCATTCATTTTCCGATTCCTTGCAAATTTTTCAAAGTCGTTCGTCCTTGTCGTTGTATAAGGGGTAAAGCTATACATCGGGTTTTTTATAAAATCATTGGTATTATTGTTGTTGATTTCATCCAGCACCTGTACAATTTCATCTATGGGCTACCAAACATTTTGGATAAAACTTTGTGTTTGTGTCTCACTACATCTTCTTTTTACCAATTTTCAAGCCCCTTCGCCACACCAATAGCACCTGATCACGTCCAAGACACCAGTATAATACAATCCGTTTTCGGCTAGGTCTCTAAGGTCAACGTCTGTGCGTTGGCCAATCTCTAAACGTAGATAGGCGCATAGACATGTTTGGAACTTTTGGGCTTCAAATTTGCATAATGGTTATTCATTTTCCTTAAAACTATATTATGTTCTATTACTCTTAAGTGTAAAATTATGGTGCAGATTGAATTAAATTCCATGAAAAAAGGTTCTTCTCTTAATCAATTTTTAAAAATCTGGTACTTGTCAAAGATACTAGTTTCCTTTCAACAAGGGCAAAGACTTGTGTGTGCCCACAAATAAATAATTCAATTCGTTGATGTAATTTTAGAAAAAACATAAAACTGCAGAATCAAGAGAATTCAGTATACTTTAAAGTTCTCGTTTTAAAGAAAGTCAAAATGCGTTTCTCTTATAAATTATATTTGGTTATATTTTTTTCTTGCTCAAGTTTAGTCGTAGAATTGAATTGCATTAGGCGCATAAACGTGGTAGAGTAAAAAAAAATCAAACGCACATTTAAGTATATCCTTTCGTTAAAATCTTCTTGTATTATAACACAAAATTTTATTTCGCGCATTATCACAAACACCATGTTTTCTGAGTATGTACATTCTTCACTTAGTCTTATCTTTTGTGAGTAACTATGGAACGCAAAAGATAAATTTTAACTTTACTGATGAGTATGATTAGTAAGTGTATGGTGTTATATAGTCCAGTTCTTCGTGGCCTCCAGTTTACAATTATTTTTCCAAGAACAGCTAACGCTTTTCAATAGCAATGCTTAATATTTGTGAAATTGTGGATTTTGATGGATTTCAGACTCAAGAAAGTTTCTTAGTACGTAAATATGCATACATCGCTGTAAAAAAATCGCAAGTAGCTTCAAGTATTCGTTTTAACTTATCGTCTGAGCATAAACTTAGTGCAAAGATCGTACAACTGTGTGATATGTTAAAAATTACGTATGTACTCTTCATTTCAGTCTCATGACATAGCAAATTGTGCTCCCTTAGAAAGTTTAGACTCTAAGCTTTTAGAATTGTACGATCAGACCAAGAGGGCCACTCAGTACCTAGTTGCTTACAAAGGTGGTCATATGGAAAAGAAACGCTTAGATGTATCACTTCCGAATATCAACTTGATTTCCAAAAACTATCATGTGGTCATCACAAAAATAATTTGCATTGCCCAAAAGTTTAGGTGGCGGCATCGAATAATTGGCTTGTCGGAAATATGCGTCTGTGCAAGTATGTAAAAAACTAAAGTTATTTTTTACACTACAATGTATTACTTGTGTAAAATATATGAACTATGTTTTTTTCTATAAAAAGTGCTTCCATTAACTTTGTTTCCATGTGGCTTCCTTCAATCTGTTTAAGAATTGTCTGTGCTGGTTTTTGCAGAGATTGTTTTAAGAATACATAAAATTCAGATTTAATCCATTATTTTAATAATATTTGTTCATTTTAAAATTCACATTAATACTTAAAATTTTCAGTTATTATTTAATTTTACTCATGGGTAAAACTATCAGCGGTGTCAGTAAATATTTAGATTATGCATTAAATATCAAGAAAAGGGCAAAAGTTAATTTGCTTAGCAGCACAGATGTGCACACATTATTTTCAAAAACAGAAAAACCACTTACTATCCATTTAACATAGCAATGTAGAACACTTAAAATTAAGAAAACAGTACCAAAGTATCTTGTAAAATACTTCATAGCTTCGTACAGTATTGGTATTTTGCTGTGCAATTTAATTGTACGATGTGCATAAGGTTTTCAAATAAATAAAAGTTAATATTTAGTAAAATGTGTGGTTTGAAAAAGCATTAAAGAAAAATAACTTTTAATTTAGAACTTCAAGGACAAATGGTTTTTAATTCTATATTTCACTACTTCAAATGTGCACGGAAACATGGTATGGGTCTTGTAAAGTTTGAAATTAATGCATAAAATTCTTTTACTCTTACAGGTTTTTTATAATAATTTTTTTACTATGCATAAAACACACACTTTAAGAACCAAACTTTTAAAAATGTCTCAATTGTAAAATTAAAAATAAAAAGCAAATTGCATTTAAATGTTTGTAATAATATTTAAAGTATATATTTCAATTGTTAAACGTTTTCTAAAAATCTTCAATGTTATAATACGTGCAATAGTATTTGATATATAATTAATTTTTGTGTAAAAAACATCTAACTTTTAAAATATAAAATCCTTATATCAAAGAAAATTTTGTTAAAAACAATTTGTAAATCTTTATAATATAAATAAAATCACTAAAATGAATGAAAATGTATTTAAAGTAAACAATAATATGCACGGAAAGATTAATTAAAAATAATATTTAATTTAGATTTTACAGGATAAAGGGTTTTAATACTATTTTTCACTACTTCAAATGTGTAAGGAAACATGTTCATAATATGGGTCTTGTAAAGTTTCAAAAATTTTACGCTCACTTAAGTGTATAATATTAAAAAATTCTGTAATAAAATATGTGCTATAGCATCTAATGTATAATTAATTAATTTTTGAGTAAAACATAAATCTTAAAATCAAGGAAAATTTCATTTCAGATCTTGTATTTTAAAAGAAAATTTATAAGACCATGGGTAATAAAAATCAAATAATCCAAAATACAGTGTATGTGGTAAGACAAGCAAAAGTTTATTTAAAATAGAAAGGTGTAAGCATTAAAAAGATTTCCAATATTCCCTTATGGATCTCCATTTAAGTGTTTGTCATAATATGTAATGCATATGTTTCAATTGTAAAATGTTTTCTAAAATCTTCAACATTAAAAATATGTGTAATAGTATTTAATATATAATTAATTTTTGAGTAAAAACATTAACTTTTAAAATATAAAATCCTTATATTTCATCCAAAAACAGGTTTGTAAATCTATATAATATAAATTAAATCACTAAAATTTATGAAGATTTATTCAAAGTAAAAAAATAATATGCAAGGAAAGAGAATTTAAAAAATAACATTTAATTTAGATTTATAGGATAAATGGTTTTTATACTAAAACTTCTTCAAATGTACAAGAAAACGTATTCATAGTATGGGTCTTATAAAGTTTCAAAAATTTTACTCTTACTTAAGTGTATATTAATTAAAACAAAATTTCTGTTAAAAAATAGGTCTTATAGCATCTAATGTATAATTAATTTTTGAGTAAAAACATCTAACTTAAAAAAAACCATAAATCTTTATAGCATAGAAAAATTTCATTTCAGATCTTGCATTTTAAGACAATTTATAAAACTATGTAATAAAAAACAAACAATCCAAAATACAGTATATGTGTTCCAGTTCGGGGGCACATAAGTGGATTATTGCTTATTTACGCTAGAATTTTACGAAACTTGTGAAACCAAAATTGGTTTGTTGGATACTTCATTCCAAGCAAACTTCCATTTTCCAGAACAATTTTTAAACAATTGTAGTTAGAAAACACAAATTGTCTTTTCTGCCCAAATGAAACAGACGCTATGGGTGCATAAAGTTCCAAGTCCTTCTCGTTGTTTTTATGGGCAACTATGCAGTCCTTACCATCTTTATAACGGTTCACCAACTCAAAATTAAATCTTGCACCAATTATTCGCTCCATTTCTCCCTTTATTTCCAATACTTAAGGAGATCAAGGCTTGGCTGCAATAGAAGACCCACTAAAAGTATAGCTTATTCCTTCGTCTTCGTATGCTACAAGTTGACAAGGCACAGTATATTTTTGACCTAAAATTTCTAAATTTCGTCTTTTTTTAATACGTTAATTCGTTTTCCAATCGACGGAAGTATGCCCAGTCTTCACGATCTGTAAACAATTTACCATACTCATAACATAAAGAATTGTGAGTAGACTTTTTCAAGTTCAGACTTGCTCGATGGACATAATCGTGACGTCACATCGAAATCTCAGAAGGAAAAAAAATCCAAGTCCCAAACGTAAACACACTGACGTCACCGGTCATGAATAAAGTAAAAACATTAAGAAATCAATTCGTTCCTTAGATTAATTACTTTTAAAATCACCAGATGGCGCCATAAGTCATTTTGAAAAAGCATTTATTAAAACCCCTATGCAATTATATTCAAACCATTTTCTAAAAATAACCCATTCCTAATACTAAGAAAAAATACAAGTCCAAAAGAGAAAAAAAAATCCAACACTACATTAATTCACCGCCCATAGTTAACTCTCTTACAGCCTAACGGATAGCGCACTTGACTTCGGATCCTATGGTCCTCGGTTCGAATCCACGAAATTGCTTTTTAATTAAAAATAATAGGGTTTCGAATATCTCCACCAGATGGCACTACGCGAGTGATTCATCACCATGGCAACGAAACGACGCCATCTTGAAACAACTCAACGCCTGCACGAAGACAAAAAAAAATTCCAAGTCCAAAATGTAAACAAACAATACGTCACGTCACTTGGCACCGCCCACTTCCGGTCACGTGGTGTGACGTCACTTGGCACCGCCCACTTCCGGTCACGTGGTATGACGTCACTTCCGCCTACTATACGGGCCCGTATACTACTCGCGTCAAATGTTAATATATTGTCCAGAAAAATGAGTGATTTCGTTGGTATTAGATTAGAAAAGGTACAAACTTCGGTTTCTGGATTAAATTCAACAAAACAAATTTTGAAAGGGAAATTGACGACTTTCATCTCGAATGAAAACGGAAGTTTTGTGGAACCTATTGAGTTCTTAGTTACTGACAAGATTACTGGGTTGACGCCTAGTGTTAATTTAGATATTTCAAAAATAAAAATTCCTGAATTTTTGAAATTAGCGGATCCTTGTTTTTTCGAAGCCAAAGAGATTCATGCGTTATTAAATGCAGATATTTTTTGTCGAATAATGAAAGATAATCTTTACAAAGTGAGTGAAGAATTACTGTTTAAGGAAACTGAATTTGGTTGGGTCGCGGGTGGAAGACTCGACGAAATCGAAACTAATGATGTGGCATCGTGCTTTCTTCTTAAAGACGATGGTTCTATAGACGACACTTTGAAACAATTTTTTGAACTCGAATCTCTTGGCATAAAAGATGATCCTTGCTTTCGTGATGACGATCAGGCCATGGAAATCTTTGAACAAACAGTCAGATACAATAAAGGGATACAATACAGTGGGATTGCCATTTCGTAAAGATTAGAAACAGTTATTAGATAATCTTCCGGTAGCAAAACAACGATTCCATAGTTTGTGGAGAAGGTTTCAAAAAAATTCGGAACTTTATTCACAGTACACAGAAATTATTCAGGATTATTGAAATCAAGGAATAGTTGAGAAAGTCGAAAATTTTGAAATAAATAAAGACAAACCAACATATTATTTGCCCCACCAAGCCGTAAAAAAGGAAGGTCGGGTTTCAACTACAACACGTATAGTATTTGACGCAGCATCACACCAGACTAATGAGTTGTCCTTAAACGACTGCTTGTGGCAAGGTCCCAACTTATATCCAAATCTACTAGATGTGCTTATCAACTTTAGACTTAATCGAATTGCAATATCATCTGATATACGTCAAGCCTTCCTTCAAATTTGCCTGGAAGACAATCATAAAGATGCTGTACGTTTTTTGTGGACTGACAGTAATCCTCGTATTGACAAAAGGCCAAACCTACAAATATATCGTTTCAACAGGGTACCCTTTGGGGTCAACGCTAGCCCGTTCCTGTTAGCGGCTACTGTTAAACATCACATTGATAAGTATAAAGATGAGTTTTGCACAGCTGTACAACATCTAGATTCTTTCATGTACGTTGATGATTGGATCACAGGACAAGACACTCGTGAAGAGGCACTTTTTATTTCCAGCTGTGCCAAAAATATCATGAAAGAAGCAGGGATGGTGATGCGAAAATGGATCTCCAATGACGCTACGTTGATGAGTCAGTGGGCTGCAGAAGGTTTCGAGACATATACAGTTGAAAATTCTGTCAGCTTGGGAACCAGCAAGACGAAAGTATTGGGTTTGGCTTGGCAAACTCAAGAAGATTGTCTGACCGTGGACACAAAAGGTCTACTAGAATTCATTTCGGGCAATGAACACACTAAAAGATTTCTTTTGCAAACCATTGGGAAAATCTATGACCCGTTGGGTTTGCTTACCCCCTTTACAATAAGAATGAAATGCCTCATTCAGGAACTCTGGTCGAGGAAAATCACATGGGATGAAACTTTACCTCCAGAGATTAAAGAAAAGTGGTTGAATTGGTGCAAGGAGCTGCCGCTCTTAAATGAGCTCAGAGTCCCAAGATTGGTACTAGATTCTACCAAAGAAGAAAATGACATCATTGAAATCCATACCTTTTGTGACGCTTCCAAACTTGCATATGGAGCTTCAGTTTATGTGAAAGTTAAAAAACAAAGGTACTTGTAAACCTCGTCACCTCTAAAGTCAGAGTAGCACCATTAAAGAGTGTTACGTTACCTCGGCTCGAGCTTCTGGGTGCTTTGGTAGCAGCTCGCTTGAGTTCAAAGATTCAAGAAATCATCAGTAAGAAAAGGCACTGCACTGTGTTTCATTGGACAGACTCCAAAATTGTTTTATTTTGGATCAAAGGATCTTCAAAAAGGTGGAAGCAATTCGTGGCGAATCGAGTCCAGGAAATTACAAGGTTGACAAATCCCGATACGTGGTATCACTGTGCCGGAAAGGTCAATCCTTCAGACCTCTTGTCCAGGGGTCTTAAAGCTGAATCGCTTCTACATAATGAAAAATGGTGGAATGGACCTTTCTTCTTACAGTCTGATGAACTCGTGGAAACTGATGATGAGTGTCCAGTACCGAATGAAGAAGAGTACTTACCAGAACTAAAATCTAAAGACTCTAATGAAAACACTTTATTGACTTTAAATTCTGAAAACACAATTTTTGATTATCTAGTTAACCGTAACAGCAAATTTTTAACTATAGTTCGAATTCTTAGTTTTCTTTTTAGGTTTGTGAATAATTGTAGGAACCCTAGGAATAAGAGACAAGGTTCCCTGGGATCGGATGAGATCTCTGAAGCTGAGGTGTTTTTAGTCAAACAACTTCAAAGTGAGGAATTGTCTGCAGAAATATCAGCCCTCAAGTCCAGTGGTAGTATTCCAAATAAAAGCAAGATTTTAAATTTATCACCAATTTTAGACAGTAAAGGTATCTTAAGGGTAGGAGGCAGACTAGAGAATTCTCAGCTGTCATATTCAAGTAAACACCCTATATTACTCCCCTCAAAAGGTAAGTTAACTGAAATTATCGTAAGATATTATCATGAAAAGTATTTTCATCTTGGACCTCAACATTTACTTTTTCAGGTTAGGCAAAAATATTGGCCCATTCATGGAAGAAATTTGTGCAAAAAAATCGTGCACAATTGTGTCATTTGCTTTAAAGCTAATCCCAATGAGTGCTCACAAAAAATGGGCAATTTGCCAATGCAGAGAATAACACCTGATAAAGTTTTTAATTCGACTGGAATTGATTTGTGCGGACCATTCTTAATCAAAAACAGATATCAGAGAAAAGGTCCCGAAATTAAAGTTTATGTTTGTATATTCATATGTCTAGTGACAAAAGCCATACACCTCGAAATAATCAGTGATTTAACTTCACAAGCTTTAATAAACACGCTGAAAAGATTTATTTCGAGAAGGGGAAAATGCCATAGAATATTCTCGGATAATGGGACAAACATGGTGGGGGCTAATAGAGAACTTAGAGCCCTATTTAGATTTGTTCAAGAAAAAGAGGAATCTTTATTTGCCTTTATCGCGGAAGAAAACATAGAATGGTCTTTTATTCCCCCAAGAAGTCCGAATTGGGGAGGCCTCTGGGAGGCAAACATAAAGGCATTTAAATATCACTTCAAACGCGTTGCTGAGAATTCAAAATTTACTTATGAAGAGTTGCTAACACTCGTGACCCAGATAGAAGCTGTTTTGAATTCTCGCCCGCTTACTCCTCTCTCGGCCGATGTTGATGACTTGGAGGTGCTGACGCCGGCACATTTCCTGATAGGAAGGCCGATAACGGCCATAGTCGAACCGTCTCTAACTAATATTGAGACAAATCGCCTTAATGCTTGGCAGAGGATTACAAAATCGGTACAAACAATCTGGAAAAGATGGAGCCTTTCATATTTGAATAGTCTACAACAAAGAAAAAAATGGGTAGTTGACAAAGAAAATCTAAAAATAGGGGACATGGTTTTGATAAGGGAAGAAAATCTCCCACCATTTAAATGGTTATTGGGACGAATAATAGCCATATATCCGGGACAGGATAGAAAAGTACGAGTTGTTGACGTGAAAACCAGTAAGGGAGTTTATAAAAGGTCCATCTCCAGATTGAGTGTACTGCCTATTGAAAATTAAATTTATTGTTTTCAAATAATAATATTTGTTGTTTATGAAAATTTTCTAGTGCCTACGTGTATACTGTTTATCTTACTATTGTGATTATAGTGTTCATAGTGATTAGTTATTGTTTATTAGTTTACATTTGAAATTTAAGCATTCATTTATGTTTGGACTTATACATAAAAAAATAGAATTGTTAAGTTCTTGCATGAGAACATGGCAAGGCCGGGCGGGATGTTGCCGCACGTGCGCCAACCAGAGGCGAACGCATGCGCAATATCCGAGCCGACTGAGCCCATCGCCAGTTGACTACTAGACGCTGCAAAGTTAGCAGCAATAACCAGAAGTGGGTAATTAATGTTTATCTCGACACCCACAATTTCTTCAACTCAATAATATTCAGCTGTCTTTATATGTTGTACAAAATGTGTGTGACGTCCTGTTAAATAAAAAGCAGAAAAGGCAGCTGTGGTCCGTCGAACTTTATTTATGCGTTTTTAAAAAGGTGAACGCAACAGAACCTTCTTGTTCACGTTTTAAAATATATGTAAAATCTTTCATTATAAGATTGCATTTGCTAAAAGAGCTTTTCTTTCAAATAATTTCCCTTGAACCCATATTTTTCTACTGGAATAGCTAAAAACAAATTGCCATTCTCATGTGAAAAACAAAAAAAGTGCTTGAATGGAAATTGAAATACTTTATCTGTTTTGGCGTATTTTTATTCTTGTTAATGAAGCATACAATATAGCAAATTGGAAAACAAAAAAAAATAGAGAACGAAATGAAACTTCTATGTACTAATTCCAAACAATCCACGCAGCTGGAAAAGTTCCTTTTATAAGAACATCTGCTTGACACCCCAATTTTTTGCTTAGTGTTTAAAATACCTAACATTAAAATTTAATTATTTTCCACTTTTAAGCCAGTTTCATCTTTTTTTCTTATGTTTTAATCTTGAGATAAATCATACTGAGAGAATTAGATTGTTTCGAACAATATTTGTGAACATTTCAATGTTTATAAGCGTTCTTTAACTCGACAAATAAGCTTGGTGATAAAAACACATTCCACAGCGAAATGAAATCCTTCACTCTTCTGTTTTCTACCTGAAAAGGAATTTTCACATAAGAGTTTCACTTTTTGATTTCTTCTCTCTAAGTAGAATATTTGAACGAATTAAATATATTTGTAAAAATTTATACACACATAAAACATGCTCCTCAATCAGGGATGTAACTAGGCTAGTTTCCACCTGGGGCAAGAACTCGCCTTGGCGCCCCCCCCCACCTACCAACCAAACCAAAACCCTCCCCGACAACACCTTAATTCCACTATTCCAAATTTTTTAAATTTAACTTAGATGGTAAATGCTTGATTTCGAAGGTAAATAGATTAATTTGCACTAATGTTTCATTTTTAGTACAAGATAAAATACCGAATTAATTCTACATTTCATTGACAAATAATCTGCGAGTAGCATGTTTGGTATATTCTTTCACACTTATCATAAACGCTAAAAGTGAGATGAAAAGGTTTATCAATTGATATCGGGATATGCGTGGGCTGAATCAAAATCAACAGACTTGCTTTAGAATAGGATATTTAATTATTATAAATAGTACTAATATTAGGAATAACAGATTTTATTCAAGTTATTATCTTGAGTATAATACTTAGACATTTTACACAATCTCATAATCTATTGAGAAAATGTGAAAAAAATTAATTTAAACCCAGAAAGCTTGAACTAAAACTTAACTTTACGGACTTTTTTGGCTGCAAAAGTTTTTACAATGTCATCGAAAGATAGCTTTGAAGCTAACTTGTGATCTACTGATATGATGCTCAGATTGGTTAATCGTTGTCCTGTTAAGTTTCTGAGGTAATTTTTTATGATCTTTAGTTTGATAAAACTCCTTTCATTTGAGGCGACTGAGACTGGTATTGTGAGGAAAATTCTCAACTCTGTCGTTATATTGGGGTACGCGTCTTCAACCCAATTTTCACTATCTTTATATGTGCATTCTAATTGAAAAATATTAAAGTCAAAATGTCTCATTCAGTTTATTTGTTTGTTGACTACTCATGAAATTTGCTTTTTTGTATTTGCAGTTATGAAATACTTTTTCATATTATCCTAATTAAAGTTTGGTTCAGCTGCAGAGATCATGACACCTAGCAGTCATTTTGATGAGTATGATAAAAAGGCAATTCAACTTGTTTTTCAAGCATGCACTTGCACTATTGATTACTACAGAACTGGTAAATCGAAAAATAATTTTAAGAACTTGAATGTTCAGTAGATTGTGTTGAATGCAAGTATTGAAACATTTTTGTTACATGCACTTCTCCCAAGACATTTCTAAATGCTGAACTTTGTTGTGTCATCTTGCTATTTGATAGCAAAACTTAGATTTTGTTGGGATTCATTCCCTATTAAGTATTCTATAGTTATGAAGTCAAATTTTGTTTATGAAATGTATTTTGTGATTTGCTTAATGTGAAGTATGGTGGAAAAACCTAGATTGTGTAAGGCATAGGCTTAATGGAATTTTTTTTATGAAAGTAACATTTTTTTTCCCTTGACATGCATTAAAATTGCTCTTTATATGAATATTTTGTATTTAACTTGTTCACCATTCTTCTAATTATAATGTATATATAGGCTACTGTAAGATTTTCTTTCTGAACTTTATCAATTATGAAATATTGACTTGCTTTTCCTTGTATTTTGATTATTTGTTTCTATTTCAGAGATGAAAGAGAATGATCTTTGGGAAGAATATGCAAGTCCTTAATCATACTGCTGTGTTTGAAGTGCATATATTTTTTCTGCTGTGCTATTTAATAATTTAATTAAAGCATTTGAATCTGTTTTTGTGGTTTAAAAGTAAATAAATATGAAATATTCTTTTGGATATAGTATATTAACTAATCCCTTGTATTAAATTAAATTAAGATCGATTGAAAAAGTGTAAATTTTTGAAATACTTGCCTTACCTGTCATCTTAAATATGGTAGAAAAGCCAACTCACTAGTTATGCAGCATACTTGCATTATTAACTGCTACACAACTTGTGATAAATCAAATAAGGAAATAAAAAAACTGTTCACTAGATATCAATGAGTATAAGTATTGACATGATTATTTTTTGGAACAAGCACTTGTTTCAAAGAGTCTTAAATGGTGAACTTTGTTGTGTCAGCTTGTCATATGATAGCCACTCAATAAAGTTTACTTTTTAGATTTTGTTATGGATTCATTCTCTGTAAAGTATTTTATAGTTATGAAGTCAAATTGTGTATATGTTTGTAAAAATGTAATTTGTTTAACTAGTGAGCTAGATTGTAAGGCATAGGCCCATTGAAATTTTTCCTCCCTTCAGACACATTAGAATTGATCTTTGGTTATTTCAGAAACTGATGCACCATTCTCCCAGTTTTAAATCTAGTCAACTTATTTATAGGCTACTGAGACGATTTCTTTCTGAGTTTACAATTTTGAATTTTAAGTATTTTAATTACCGAGTGGCATGAAAGTGAAATTTAGAAATTGTATAAAGTGTATTTAATTTTACTTTTTATTACTGCAGGGTAGGAATTTATATAAATCAGATTTTTATGATTTTAATTTGTTTCCCCTATGGGTTTAAGCATGTTAGAGAGACATGCAAATCACTGCAGTTTCTAAATAAGTGATTTATGTTTAACATTATACATGGGGATTAGAAAATGTAGCAAAACAAATGTTGGGAAGATTTCAACTAAAATTATTCTTTGGGCCTTGTTGCTTTCATTCTATCACTTGTATTCTATTTCGTAATAGAAATCCATAATACTTAAAATTCTAAATTAAAAATGAACATTGTAATAAGGAGAGAAAATTGAATTTCGAACTTTTATAAATCATAATTAAATTAATTTTTATTTCCATCTTTCATTACCTAACTTGTTTCAAGTGTAAAAACATAAGTTGAAAATATTCTTTCTACAAGTACAGAAGTACTTATGATTTAAGACAGTTTTATGAATGGCTTTTCTTGTCTTTTTACAATTACTAAAATATAAATGTATTTACCCTATTGCAAAGGATATCTGGGATGCAATGTTTTCACAAAGAAAATATAAAAACTGCTTTCCCTTGAATTTTCGTAATTGCAGGAATGATACTAGATGAATATTTTGCCTTTGCAAATATTAAGAAGTTCTTTATGTTAAAACTCAGTTGATTTTCGTCTGGAAGGCTTTTTTAAATAAGCTAGTGAGGGACATCCAAGTATTCATTTGTAACTTACTGAAAACATGTTAAACAGTGCTGATTCCTTAATCAGAAACACTAAATTCCCTCATGAAAGGGCATTAATTCAAGTCTATCACACCCTACCATGGGTAAGAGTAGATCGAAATTAACCGAAAGCACTGGAATGTGTTGACTGGCTGTAGTGAACAGCAGACCCTTAGGAACATTTGAGGTTTTCTTTATGAAGTTGTGAATTTACAATTGTTGATTTTTATTTCAAGAAAGTCACTTGACAGATCCTCCCTGATCTGTTCAATCGGTTGAATTGAGTTTTCCTGCAGAGCGGTTTTGGGAAATCTAAGAGATACAACGTTCTTTGTATGCCTTATTTTGAGATTTTAAGGGGAAATGGTTATTGTTACAACACATGAGAACCACAAGCAAAAATGCTCAGAAGCGTGAGGGCCCAGCAAAGCTGTTTTTAAAAGCCTTTTCAAACAACTTCCATGCCTGCTCAATCAAACGAAAATCACCTGTCAATCAGGTCATTGGGAAAGAGGTACTCGCGAAACTCATTAGCGGCTCACCAACACATTACTATCCCTTGTAAGGCATTTGCAAAATTTGAATCAGTGATTTAGTTTTAACCTCATTAAAAAAATCATTGACAGGCATTGCGAAAAGTTTGGAATTCAACTTTTTTGCAATAAATGATTGATAAAAGGTTTTGGAGAACAAAATGCACACATAAGTTTTAAGCACCCCTGCTGGTTAAATATACTATTTAACCAGGATAGTTATGCATTTCATTATGAATTCACTTAAAATAATGAAAACAAATTCCAATTATTTTATTTTAAAAATAAGCTCTTCACATACAAAATATTTGCATACTAAAATTCATAAATCCAGCTTTCTAGAGCAGTTTTGTAGTTCACTAATTCTTCATCTTTAAACCAAAGGGAAATTTCCTTATCAGCACTTGGGACAGAATCTGAACCATGGATTATATTCCTGGAAAAACACAAATTAACATATTAATTTTTATTTTATTCAATTTAAACAGGGTATAAAATATTTTCAATTCCCATAAGTACTTCATTAGAATTTTGTTTCAACAATAATTATGACAATCAGTAATTAACGAAGACTAGAGTTTACTGAAAATTGAAAGTGTTACTTTCAGCCATAAAAATTGCTTTTACATTAAATTAAAATTATATTTGGAATAGTTCTTCAAGCCAGAAGGCATTTCAAAATTTGAATTCCTAATGCTAGTCTTAAGAACGTACTGCAAAAATTATTAATTGTATTTTGCTATCTTACAACAGACAATTTTATGCATAATTTAGAAAACAATTTATATCTTTCTTCAAAATATTTCTAGATTATTTCCAAAGATGACCTACCTTGCAACTTGGATACACAAGTCACCTCTAAGTGTTCCAAGTTGTGCATTAAGAGGATTAGTAGCACCAATGATATCTCTACCAGTTTTTACAACATTGTCTCCTTCCCATACCTGGAAAAAATATGACGTTCAGTATTGAACTAAGATGATCTTTAGACTATATATATTCTCAGGTTTAACTTAACACTACAGCACTTTTATTCGGATACCCGAATACGGTATGACTGTTGTACTGCCAGTAATCTAAAGGTTAAAATGATATAAGTAATTAATCTAATGTAAACAGAAATAAGCAATTTTTCCATCAAATAGAGCATATATGATGCAAATTTAACTGTAACTTAGGCATTTCAGATTAACAACTTTTGTCAAAAGCAGTCAGGCATATAGACAGAAAGCAGTTCTGTATTCATTTTGGTCCATTGAAGCTTATAATTAAAGTTTACTTTTGATCCTTTGGTTTTTTTTAATATACTCAAAGAAGCTTAAAGAAAGGATACTCAATGTAAAGGTATACTAAAAAATTGTCAGAAAAATAAACAGCTGAAAATTTCAAGAGTGGAATGACAAGATGAAACTTGATGCTGAATTAAGAATTGAACAGAATTAGTCAGTCATTATAGAAATGTGATTAATTTCTCACAAAAATAAGAGACAATTTTCTTCATGCAACAAATCAAGTAGGGTACAGCTGCAGTCTGTGCCACGTGGAGTGGCAACGACTCTTGGCGCACTTTTAAGCGACTAATTCCTTTAAAATTTTTTTGGTATATTTGTGTATACTTAATCCAGTTTTGCAATGTTTCACTAGTCAAGATGTGATTTCCGTTAAAAAATATTTTTGTATATTTAATCCAGATTTGCAGTGTTTTACCAGTCAAAATGTTGTTTTATGAAGATATCCTCAGGAGAGTTGAAGGCCAGTGGGTTTTTGGGGAGATAGAAAGATGTTTCTGGTAGCAGTTCACGATAGGTCAGCGGATACGCTTGTGAACGTTTCGACGCAATGGGTTGAGAAGGGTACAACAATACACTCAGACTATTGGAAGGGGTATTTAGATTCTGAAAATAGTTTAGAAAGTAAGGGGTTGAAGCATTTAACAGTCAATCACTCCCTTACTTTTGTGGACCCTGCAACTAAGTGCCACACGAATACTATTGAGACAACATGGAGGCACGTTAAAAGCACGCTTCCCACTACTGACAAACTCCCTTTCACTTTTATTTAGCAAAGTACTTATTCGAGAAAAATTGATCCTTTTAACAATTGTTAGGGATACAGATTGGGAGGATTGTAAACCAGATTAAGGTCCACTTACCCTGTGCCTCCACATTGTCTCAATTGTATTCATTATATTTTTTGAGTATATTTAATCCAGATTTTCAGTATTTTACTAGTATATATTTTTTGTGTATATTTAATCCAGATGTGCAATACTTAACTAGTCTTTGTATGTACAATTTTTTAAGTCTAAATGTCTTATATTTGATCAAGATTTATATATTTAATTCTGTTAAAAAAAATTTCTTGTATATTTAATCCAGTTTTGCAATGTTTCACAAGTCATGCTGTTTTATCTAGATTTATATTTAATCCATATGTATGCAGTATATATTCAGTTTTGGAAGATTTCCTTGGTGACATAAAAAGTGCGCCAAAAAAACGCGTTGCCACTCCACGTGGCGAGACTACAGTTGTACCCAAATTCCTTTGACAGATTCAATTATGTTTACTGAAGGAACAATATTTTCTACTACAAAAAAAGTTTTGCAATTTGTTTAATTTATTGAACAATTTCAAATAATTTTAATAAAGTATAGTTAATTTTATAGTTTTTGAACTTACCATGGGTACAACAGGCCCACGTTGCATGTACTCCACCAAGCAATCGAAAAATGGCATAGTGGACAAGTCAGCATAATGTTTTTCAAGCAATTCCTGAGATGCCTAGATGGGAAAAAGGGTTATATTAAGATACTAGATTAGAAACATAAATATAAATGAAATAGGACAACAAAGACCTATTTTTACTCTTCAATTTTCGAGGATATGAATCATCGCATATTTGAATGCAAACAATGTTTAAAGAGTAAGATATTTCAATTCATAATTAATCTTAAATTTAGGATGACAGAGGTACACAATCGGACAAGATTTAAAGTTCTTGGTTTATTTCATGGACAGTATCGAATTATGAAACATGAATAAAGATGAATTTGAAGGCGGGTGGTTTCTAGGCTTAACATTATTTAACGAAAAGCAATTCTAGATCACTAAACATTTGAATTCGATCACATAGTTTCAAGATTTAAAATGCAGTTTCAATTTCTTAACCATTTAAAACCTAACATTTTAGCTTTGTCAAGACACGTGTAATACTTACTTGCATGAATTTCATGGATACCAATTTAAAGCCTTTTTCTTCAAATCTTGAAATAATTTTACCAACTAGATTACGTTGAACTCCATCAGGTTTGATCATAATAAAGGAACGTTCACGTTGTGCCATTTTAATGATTTAGTAAAGTTTACTGAATAAATATAATGAAATTTTAACAAACGGTGCCTGCTGACGCGGTGATGATGATGCTTTTCGGAGACTAGAGAACTAAGATAATAATTCAAAATGCAAGATTCAAAACGAGGATTGGTGCCTAAAAATAAGCAAATGGCATTGTAGGGCTGAAACAGGAAGAAAGTGAAAGTTACAGTTCTTATCGTTCCCGTTCTTGTTGGTATCACAAAGTAAAAGATACAGAGGCTTCACTGAAGGTATGACTTACAGCGCCCTCGGTGCGTGTCCGATGTCCCTAATTGTGGGCGGAGTTTAACATGTTCCACTCAGAGCAATAGCCATTTTTTATAATCGGCAGACTTCGTGAAGCGTCATCCCACTTTACGATATATTTTTTTGACTACGATTTTATTTAAACTGTTCTTTCGCTAACTTCAATAAAAATGACTACTAATAAATATTCATGCTCTGTTTGCAAAACAAAGGAAAGGCCGCTGTTCAAGTTTCCCGATTCTGTTGAAAGGTAAATTTTGCTTTAGTTTTTCATAAATTACTGATGTGAAATAGTGTGTCATTTCACTTTTTTCTCTTACCCAAGATTATTGATTTTTGTTAACTATCTTTTGAAGTGTTAAAAAATGTTTGCATTTATTTAATTGAAATCGTTCGTAATTAAACTTACAAAAAATTTATTCAGAATGCCATAGAATTGTGCTGTTAAGTGTATTTTATTTTATGCTTTTTGTTGATTTTATTATTTGCATATTGTTTTGTGTAATTAAAATTGATCTTTTTCTGAGTTATGGCCTATTCTCTATTTATAACATTTGTTCTTATGAATGATTTCCCTAATGAAACATTTCTGCAGAGTTCCAAAAAAATTCCATTGAATGTTTGCCATAAATGTCAGTTACTCTGATAAACGTATTAAAAAAAATTATGTAGAAAAACTTGTTCAGAACTGATCACATAATTACATAGAATAATGATCCTTTATATCTAAATTCTTTGTAAAGTAACCAGGGTATGAAAAATCAGGATTTTTAAAAATATTAAAGTATTTGATTTAAATCAAATGTTACATTATATATTTATAATATGAATAAAGTGTAGTGAATTTGTGCAGTTATTTTTATATAAATTAATCTGTTAAAGACTTTTTTTGTGAAAAGTCATGTCACTAATAGAAAATAAAATCTATTTTGTTAACATACTCACACAATTATCAGATGGGCAAATCAACTTTTACATTCCAAAATTCAATTCCATAAATACAGAGTAGTTTGCTAGCAGTGTAAAGAATTCCCAGGGATCAATGCATAAAATTTCCAATTCAAATTAAATAACAATTAGCCAACATTACACAAAACAATGAAAATATTAAAATTGCGAATTATACAGATTTATGTACAAAATTGGAATGCTTTTATGATACTGGAGAAAACTTTTTCATTGTGTTTAAGTGTATTTTTTCATAAACAGACGACTTAACTTATTTTATGTATTTAGTTCTTAACTTTGAATAAAAAATAACATGCATCTTGTTCCAATGTCGGATCATCATGCTTTAAATTTTATTTTAAAATTTGAAAAGTACATGATTGCAATTAAACAATTTTTTTCCTTGTTAGGGTAAAGCTTTTGAACCTAGAAACTTTATTAGTTTCAGGAGAAAGGTTTGTAAAAAACAAGCTAAGAGTATGCAAGAAACACTTTCACGACTGGGCATTTTCGGATTCGAGGAAAATACGTTTAATAACGGATGCCCTTCCTTTAATTTGCTCTCAATAATTTATACGTGTCAGTTTTAACTTTTTAATAACTGCGTTATTTTATAATTCATAGGTTCTCAGTCATTCTGTCGCAGCTGGTTTGAATGCTTTTAGTGCTGCAGCAAAAGTTGACTTGAGAGCAACTGAAACAGCGGAATTTGTGGGCACCCTGGACAGGTTGTTTGATAGTGTCAACTCTCAAACCCTGTTCAGTTCAAAAAAATATGGAGGAGCTCTAAGCCACAAATCTGACCACATAGTCTTTTGGAATGAGATGATTATGTGGATTCAGACGTGGCAAATTAGAAATTCAAAAGGGAAAAATATCATTCCTCCTTGCAAAAAAGGATTGATCATGACGCTGCGAGCATTTTTGGGAATCTGGGAAGTTTTGAAAGGAGATTTCAAGTTCCTGTTGCTAAACCGTTTCAACCAGGATTGTTTGGAAAACACTTTCTGCTCTATTAGAAGACGAGGTGGTTTTCGATACAATCCTGATTGTTATCAGTTTTGCCAAGCCATGTATGGGGTCATTATACACAACTTCTTGAAAAAAAGCAATGTTTCAAATTGTGTAGGTGATGGTGATCATGCGTTGCTCGATTTTAGCCAGTTTGATCGGACATCCATGAGTACGATTATCGATGATGATCCCTTCATGGAAGAAGACAATTCAGTGACACTGCAGCACCGCCCCTGCCAATGACATGGAGGTCAATGTCATTGCTTACATTTGTGGTTTTTTGGCTAAAACCTTTTTAGCCAAAACTGATTGCAATGACTGCCAAAATTTATTGGTTGGGGCCAAAACACTAAATGTAAATACTTTATTTTTATACTTTAAAGATTACAAAGGGGCATCAGATTATGGTCTTAAATGGCCTACATCTGAATTTCTGGCATACATGACAGAACTTAGCAAGTGCTTCTTCACATTTATAGATATATACTTTCATGGAGCATTTGTAGTGAAGAACCTTGCTAAAAAATTGTGTGAAATTGACCTTTCATTTTTCTCGAGCCATCAAGAACATAAAATGGCTGCACAGATGTATTTTGTGCCAGCATTTGTTCGTATGATGGTCAAACATAAAGTAAAAATATTAAATGCCAACACATTAGAAGATAAGAATTCTAAAAAATTAAAAATTTTATCACATTTAATTTATACTCATTTATTTTATCACATATTTAAATTTTTTAATGTTTGGCGGATCTAAGAAAATTTTCCAGTTACAGTTATTAGTACAGTTGCGACTGCCTCGAATTTCAATGGAAAAAAACTTCCCGACTAAATTGACCGGATCTCTATCTAGTGTCTTAACAGTGCAACTTGCTCGATGACATGGAATTAACACCCATTTGGTTCAGTGCTCTGAAGGCCTTTGTGGACTGTTCTGTGAAAATGCAATGACTCAATATGTGACAATCCACCTGTCGGTGGAACTCGGAATAGAACTCAATGCAGCCATGCATGCCGTATAGTGAAACATAAGCAGTGCTCGCCAACGTCAGTGCTGACGTCATGTTCACCACAATGGAATCGTAATACTTAAGTAGCCCCGAAGTCTTCAGCTACTCTCTTTTTACCCCTTGTGTTCCTGCTTCCCTGCCAGGCTGGCAGCGGATGGACTGTTCTGTTTGTTTAGAGATTGTTTTGAATGTACGCTGTCCTGTTCTGACAGACTTGACCTGTATTACTGGAACTGCTTTGTCAATAAATTGTGGTATTTTTGAAATAGCGTCTTTTACTCTTTGCTGCACACCTGCGGGAGTCACAAATACTGGAAATTTGTTCTTGCTCTCTTCCTACAGCGAAGTGCCAGACGTTTTCGAGTTAGAATTTGTGTTCTATACTACTCACCTTCCTTGTGGCCTGATCGGACCGTCACCAATAACCCGTTGTGCTGCTCCAGTGTGACGTTAATTGAAAATACCAATACCTAGTGGCCTGATTAGTTACAGATATGAATACTTCATTTCTGTTCCTTTTTCTAATTGTATGATTTGTTTAAAAAAGAATTATGAATCTGATCAGACTAAATACCTGATTATGTGAATAAAAAAATTTCTAATGTACTTTTTCCTTAAAGTAATTTTTCAGACTATCAACAATTTAAATACATCGAAAAGGCTTGTTTTGGAATATTTTCGCATTTTTAAAAAGCAGTCACTTAAAAAAGAATCAACTGACATTAAAAAAACAAGTTCTCACACCAGTGAGATTTTATAATTCACGAATGGCTTTCATAAATTAAGGGTTTTTTTTAAGTTCAGAAGACATTAAAAAATTGCTAATTTGAAGCATTTATGCATAAATACTTAGCTTTTAATAAGAAATACAAAGCAAAAGTGAAAATGGTCTTTCAAATCGTAGAGAATAAAACAGCCAGAGTAAATAGTTAGGATGGGGATTTAATCAAAACTGCTTTATCGCATATTTGAAGCTTGTGCTACAGCAGTCTTGAATATTCCACAATTAAAACAAATCTCGACATCGTTTGAACAAAAAAACCCACTCACTTAAGCCAGCTCCACTAGCATAAACTTAAAATGTACATACAAAATAAACAAACATCAAAATAATAAATAAACAAATCACTTAGGTTGTTATGGAAACGAAGCTAAATCGGTTGCCATGGTCGTGGTGCTGGACTCCCACCGAGGGCGCTACCGTCTATGCGATTTCCCATGTTATTTATTATACCATTGCTTCCTATGGCAGTGATCCCTCTGTATGCGTAGCTATTTACTTTGTGGTTGGTATCACAGAGTAAAAGATACAGAGGCTTCACTGAAGGTATGACTTACAGCGCCCTCGATGCGTGTCCCATGGGGTGTTCTGGGGGTGTAAAATGAAAGGAAAAAATAGCTCCACGATTTGGCGATTGATGTTGGCAAGGTAGCCGTTGGCGAGAAGTTATTGCTTAGGAGCTTTCTCAGCTTTTACTGTAGAAAATTTCTCAACCAATCACAAATGGCTGACGATTTCCACAGACCTGACCCGCAGGAGCTAGTCTCTGAGTGGAACATGTTAAACTCCGCCCACAATTAGGGACATCGGACACGCACCGAGGGCGCTGTAAGTCATACCTTCAGTGAAGCCTCTGTATCTTTTACTTTGTGATACCAACAAGAACGGGAACGATAAGAACTGTAACTTTCACTTTCTTCCTGTTTCAGCCCTACAATGCCATTTGCTTATTTTTAGGCACCAATCCTCGTTTTGAATCTTGCATTTTGAATTATTATCTTAGTTCTCTAGTCTCCGAAAAGCATCATCATCACCGCGTCAGCAGGCACCGTTTGTTAAAATTTCATTATATTTATTCAGTAAACTTTACTAAATCATTAAAATGGCACAACGTGAACGTTCCTTTATTATGATCAAACCTGATGGAGTTCAACGTAATCTAGTTGGTAAAATTATTTCAAGATTTGAAGAAAAAGGCTTTAAATTGGTATCCATGAAATTCATACAAGTAAGTATTACACGTGTCTTGACAAAGCTAAAATGTTAGGTTTTAAATGGTTAAGAAATTGAAACTGCATTTTAAATCTTGAAACTATGTGATCGAATTCAAATGTTTAGTGATCTAGAATTGCTTTTCGTTAAATAATGTTAAGCCTAGAAACCACCCGCCTTCAAATTCATCTTTATTCATGTTTCATAATTCGATACTGTCCATGAAATAAACCAAGAACTTTAAATCTTGTCCGATTGTGTACCTCTGTCATCCTAAATTTAAGATTAATTATGGATTGAAATATCTTACTCTTTAAACATTGTTTGCATTCAAATATGCGATGATTCATATCCTCGAAAATTGAAGAGTAAAAATAGGTCTTTGTTGTCCTATTTCATTTATATTTATGTTTCTAATCTAGTATCTTAATATAACCCTTTTTCCCATCTAGGCATCTCAGGAATTGCTTGAAAAACATTATGCTGACTTGTCCACTATGCCATTTTTCGATTGCTTGGTGGAGTACATGCAACGTGGGCCTGTTGTACCCATGGTAAGTTCAAAAACTATAAAATTAACTATACTTTATTAAAATTATTTGAAATTGTTCAATAAATTAAACAAATTGCAAAACTTTTTTTGTAGTAGAAAATATTGTTCCTTCAGTAAACATAATTGAATCTGTCAAAGGAATTTGGGTACAACTGTAGTCTCGCCACGTGGAGTGGCAACGCGTTTTTTTGGCGCACTTTTTATGTCACCAAGGAAATCTTCCAAAACTGAATATATACTGCATACATATGGATTAAATATAAATCTAGATAAAACAGCATGACTTGTGAAACATTGCAAAACTGGATTAAATATACAAGAAATTTTTTTTAACAGAATTAAATATATAAATCTTGATCAAATATAAGACATTTAGACTTAAAAAATTGTACATACAAAGACTAGTTAAGTATTGCACATCTGGATTAAATATACACAAAAAATATATACTAGTAAAATATTGAAAATCTGGATTAAATATACTCAAAAAATATAATGAATACAATTGAGACAATGTGGAGGCACAGGGTAAGTGGACCTTAATCTGGTTTACAATCCTCCCAATCTGTATCCCTAACAATTGTTAAAAGGATCAATTTTTCTCGAATAAGTACTTTGCTAAATAAAAGTGAAAGGGAGTTTGTCAGTAGTGGGAAGCGTGCTTTTAACGTGCCTCCATGTTGTCTCAATAGTATTCGTGTGGCACTTAGTTGCAGGGTCCACAAAAGTAAGGGAGTGATTGACTGTTAAATGCTTCAACCCCTTACTTTCTAAACTATTTTCAGAATCTAAATACCCCTTCCAATAGTCTGAGTGTATTGTTGTACCCTTCTCAACCCATTGCGTCGAAACGTTCACAAGCGTATCCGCTGACCTATCGTGAACTGCTACCAGAAACATCTTTCTATCTCCCCAAAAACCCACTGGCCTTCAACTCTCCTGAGGATATCTTCATAAAACAACATTTTGACTGGTAAAACACTGCAAATCTGGATTAAATATACAAAAATATTTTTTAACGGAAATCACATCTTGACTAGTGAAACATTGCAAAACTGGATTAAGTATACACAAATATACCAAAAAAATTTTAAAGGAATTAGTCGCTTAAAAGTGCGCCAAGAGTCGTTGCCACTCCACGTGGCACAGACTGCAGCTGTACCCTACTTGATTTGTTGCATGAAGAAAATTGTCTCTTATTTTTGTGAGAAATTAATCACATTTCTATAATGACTGACTAATTCTGTTCAATTCTTAATTCAGCATCAAGTTTCATCTTGTCATTCCACTCTTGAAATTTTCAGCTGTTTATTTTTCTGACAATTTTTTAGTATACCTTTACATTGAGTATCCTTTCTTTAAGCTTCTTTGAGTATATTAAAAAAAACCAAAGGATCAAAAGTAAACTTTAATTATAAGCTTCAATGGACCAAAATGAATACAGAACTGCTTTCTGTCTATATGCCTGACTGCTTTTGACAAAAGTTGTTAATCTGAAATGCCTAAGTTACAGTTAAATTTGCATCATATATGCTCTATTTGATGGAAAAATTGCTTATTTCTGTTTACATTAGATTAATTACTTATATCATTTTAACCTTTAGATTACTGGCAGTACAACAGTCATACCGTATTCGGGTAGCCGAATAAAAGTGCTGTAGTGTTAAGTTAAACCTGAGAATATATATAGTCTAAAGATCATCTTAGTTCAATACTGAACGTCATATTTTTTCCAGGTATGGGAAGGAGACAATGTTGTAAAAACTGGTAGAGATATCATTGGTGCTACTAATCCTCTTAATGCACAACTTGGAACAATTAGAGGTGACTTGTGTATCCAAGTTGCAAGGTAGGTCATCTTTGGAAATAATCTAGAAATATTTTGAAGAAAGATATAAATTGTTTTCTAAATTATGCATAAAATTGTCTGTTGTAAGATAGCAAAATACAATTAATAATTTTTGCAGTACGTTCTTAAGACTAGCATTAGGAATTCAAATTTTGAAATGCCTTCTGGCTTGAAGAACTATTCCAAATATAATTTTAATTTAATGTAAAAGCAATTTTTATGGCTGAAAGTAACACTTTCAATTTTCAGTAAACTCTAGTCTTCGTTAATTACTGATTGTCATAATTATTGTTGAAACAAAATTCTAATGAAGTACTTATGGGAATTGAAAATATTTTATACCCTGTTTAAATTGAATAAAATAAAAATTAATATGTTAATTTGTGTTTTTCCAGGAATATAATCCATGGTTCAGATTCTGTCCCAAGTGCTGATAAGGAAATTTCCCTTTGGTTTAAAGATGAAGAATTAGTGAACTACAAAACTGCTCTAGAAAGCTGGATTTATGAATTTTAGTATGCAAATATTTTGTATGTGAAGAGCTTATTTTTAAAATAAAATAATTGGAATTTGTTTTCATTATTTTAAGTGAATTCATAATGAAATGCATAACTATCCTGGTTAAATAGTATATTTAACCAGCAGGGGTGCTTAAAACTTATGTGTGCATTTTGTTCTCCAAAACCTTTTATCAATCATTTATTGCAAAAAAGTTGAATTCCAAACTTTTCGCAATGCCTGTCAATGATTTTTTTAATGAGGTTAAAACTAAATCACTGATTCAAATTTTGCAAATGCCTTACAAGGGATAGTAATGTGTTGGTGAGCCGCTAATGAGTTTCGCGAGTACCTCTTTCCCAATGACCTGATTGACAGGTGATTTTCGTTTGATTGAGCAGGCATGGAAGTTGTTTGAAAAGGCTTTTAAAAACAGCTTTGCTGGGCCCTCACGCTTCTGAGCATTTTTGCTTGTGGTTCTCATGTGTTGTAACAATAACCATTTCCCCTTAAAATCTCAAAATAAGGCATACAAAGAACGTTGTATCTCTTAGATTTCCCAAAACCGCTCTGCAGGAAAACTCAATTCAACCGATTGAACAGATCAGGGAGGATCTGTCAAGTGACTTTCTTGAAATAAAAATCAACAATTGTAAATTCACAACTTCATAAAGAAAACCTCAAATGTTCCTAAGGGTCTGCTGTTCACTACAGCCAGTCAACACATTCCAGTGCTTTCGGTTAATTTCGATCTACTCTTACCCATGGTAGGGTGTGATAGACTTGAATTAATGCCCTTTCATGAGGGAATTTAGTGTTTCTGATTAAGGAATCAGCACTGTTTAACATGTTTTCAGTAAGTTACAAATGAATACTTGGATGTCCCTCACTAGCTTATTTAAAAAAGCCTTCCAGACGAAAATCAACTGAGTTTTAACATAAAGAACTTCTTAATATTTGCAAAGGCAAAATATTCATCTAGTATCATTCCTGCAATTACGAAAATTCAAGGGAAAGCAGTTTTTATATTTTCTTTGTGAAAACATTGCATCCCAGATATCTTTTGCAATAGGGTAAATTCATTTATATTTTAGTAATTGTAAAAAGACAAGAAAAGCCATTCATAAAACTGTCTTAAATCATAAGTACTTCTGTACTTGTAGAAAGAATATTTTCAACTTATGTTTTTACACTTGAAACAAGTTAGGTAATGAAAGATGGAAATAAAAATTAATTTAATTATGATTTATAAAAGTTCGAAATTCAATTTTCTCTCCTTATTACAATGTTCATTTTTAATTTAGAATTTTAAGTATTATGGATTTCTATTACGAAATAGAATACAAGTGATAGAATGAAAGCAACAAGGCCCAAAGAATAATTTTAGTTGAAATCTTCCCAACATTTGTTTTGCTACATTTTCTAATCCCCGTGTATAATGTTAAACATAAATCACTTATTTAGAAACTGCAGTGATTTGCATGTCTCTCTAACATGCTTAAACCCATAGGGGAAACAAATTAAAATCATAAAAATCTGATTTATATAAATTCCTACCCTGCAGTAATAAAAAGTAAAATTAAATACACTTTATACAATTTCTAAATTTCACTTTCATGCCACTCGGTAATTAAAATACTTAAAATTCAAAATTGTAAACTCAGAAAGAAATCGTCTCAGTAGCCTATAAATAAGTTGACTAGATTTAAAACTGGGAGAATGGTGCATCAGTTTCTGAAATAACCAAAGATCAATTCTAATGTGTCTGAAGGGAGGAAAAATTTCAATGGGCCTATGCCTTACAATCTAGCTCACTAGTTAAACAAATTACATTTTTACAAACATATACACAATTTGACTTCATAACTATAAAATACTTTACAGAGAATGAATCCATAACAAAATCTAAAAAGTAAACTTTATTGAGTGGCTATCATATGACAAGCTGACACAACAAAGTTCACCATTTAAGACTCTTTGAAACAAGTGCTTGTTCCAAAAAATAATCATGTCAATACTTATACTCATTGATATCTAGTGAACAGTTTTTTTATTTCCTTATTTGATTTATCACAAGTTGTGTAGCAGTTAATAATGCAAGTATGCTGCATAACTAGTGAGTTGGCTTTTCTACCATATTTAAGATGACAGGTAAGGCAAGTATTTCAAAAATTTACACTTTTTCAATCGATCTTAATTTAATTTAATACAAGGGATTAGTTAATATACTATATCCAAAAGAATATTTCATATTTATTTACTTTTAAACCACAAAAACAGATTCAAATGCTTTAATTAAATTATTAAATAGCACAGCAGAAAAAATATATGCACTTCAAACACAGCAGTATGATTAAGGACTTGCATATTCTTCCCAAAGATCATTCTCTTTCATCTCTGAAATAGAAACAAATAATCAAAATACAAGGAAAAGCAAGTCAATATTTCATAATTGATAAAGTTCAGAAAGAAAATCTTACAGTAGCCTATATATACATTATAATTAGAAGAATGGTGAACAAGTTAAATACAAAATATTCATATAAAGAGCAATTTTAATGCATGTCAAGGGAAAAAAAATGTTACTTTCATAAAAAAAATTCCATTAAGCCTATGCCTTACACAATCTAGGTTTTTTCACCATACTTCACATTAAGCAAATCACAAAATACATTTCATAAACAAAATTTGACTTCATAACTATAGAATACTTAATAGGGAATGAATCCCAACAAAATCTAAGTTTTGCTATCAAATAGCAAGATGACACAACAAAGTTCAGCATTTAGAAATGTCTTGGGAGAAGTGCATGTAACAAAAATGTTTCAATACTTGCATTCAACACAATCTACTGAACATTCAAGTTCTTAAAATTATTTTTCGATTTACCAGTTCTGTAGTAATCAATAGTGCAAGTGCATGCTTGAAAAACAAGTTGAATTGCCTTTTTATCATACTCATCAAAATGACTGCTAGGTGTCATGATCTCTGCAGCTGAACCAAACTTTAATTAGGATAATATGAAAAAGTATTTCATAACTGCAAATACAAAAAAGCAAATTTCATGAGTAGTCAACAAACAAATAAACTGAATGAGACATTTTGACTTTAATATTTTTCAATTAGAATGCACATATAAAGATAGTGAAAATTGGGTTGAAGACGCGTACCCCAATATAACGACAGAGTTGAGAATTTTCCTCACAATACCAGTCTCAGTCGCCTCAAATGAAAGGAGTTTTATCAAACTAAAGATCATAAAAAATTACCTCAGAAACTTAACAGGACAACGATTAACCAATCTGAGCATCATATCAGTAGATCACAAGTTAGCTTCAAAGCTATCTTTCGATGACATTGTAAAAACTTTTGCAGCCAAAAAAGTCCGTAAAGTTAAGTTTTAGTTCAAGCTTTCTGGGTTTAAATTAATTTTTTTCACATTTTCTCAATAGATTATGAGATTGTGTAAAATGTCTAAGTATTATACTCAAGATAATAACTTGAATAAAATCTGTTATTCCTAATATTAGTACTATTTATAATAATTAAATATCCTATTCTAAAGCAAGTCTGTTGATTTTGATTCAGCCCACGCATATCCCGATATCAATTGATAAACCTTTTCATCTCACTTTTAGCGTTTATGATAAGTGTGAAAGAATATACCAAACATGCTACTCGCAGATTATTTGTCAATGAAATGTAGAATTAATTCGGTATTTTATCTTGTACTAAAAATGAAACATTAGTGCAAATTAATCTATTTACCTTCGAAATCAAGCATTTACCATCTAAGTTAAATTTAAAAAGTTTGGAATAGTGGAATTAAGGTGTTGTCGGGGAGGGTTTTGGTTTGGTTGGTAGGTGGGGGGGGCGCCAAGGCGAGTTCTTGCCCCAGGTGGAAACTAGCCTAGTTACATCCCTGATTGAGGAGCATGTTTTATGTGTGTATAAATTTTTACAAATATATTTAATTCGTTCAAATATTCTACTTAGAGAGAAGAAATCAAAAAGTGAAACTCTTATGTGAAAATTCCTTTTCAGGTAGAAAACAGAAGAGTGAAGGATTTCATTTCGCTGTGGAATGTGTTTTTATCACCAAGCTTATTTGTCGAGTTAAAGAACGCTTATAAACATTGAAATGTTCACAAATATTGTTCGAAACAATCTAATTCTCTCAGTATGATTTATCTCAAGATTAAAACATAAGAAAAAAAGATGAAACTGGCTTAAAAGTGGAAAATAATTAAATTTTAATGTTAGGTATTTTAAACACTAAGCAAAAAATTGGGGTGTCAAGCAGATGTTCTTATAAAAGGAACTTTTCCAGCTGCGTGGATTGTTTGGAATTAGTACATAGAAGTTTCATTTCGTTCTCTATTTTTTTTTTGTTTTCCAATTTGCTATATTGTATGCTTCATTAACAAGAATAAAAATACGCCAAAACAGATAAAGTATTTCAATTTCCATTCAAGCACTTTTTTTGTTTTTCACATGAGAATGGCAATTTGTTTTTAGCTATTCCAGTAGAAAAATATGGGTTCAAGGGAAATTATTTGAAAGAAAAGCTCTTTTAGCAAATGCAATCTTATAATGAAAGATTTTACATATATTTTAAAACGTGAACAAGAAGGTTCTGTTGCGTTCACCTTTTTAAAAACGCATAAATAAAGTTCGACGGACCACAGCTGCCTTTTCTGCTTTTTATTTAACAGGACGTCACACACATTTTGTACAACATATAAAGACAGCTGAATATTATTGAGTTGAAGAAATTGTGGGTGTCGAGATAAACATTAATTACCCACTTCTGGTTATTGCTGCTAACTTTGCAGCGTCTAGTAGTCAACTGGCGATGGGCTCAGTCGGCTCGGATATTGCGCATGCGTTCGCCTCTGGTTGGCGCACGTGCGGCAACATCCCGCCCGGCCTTGCCATGTTCTCATGCAAGAACTTAACAATTCTATTTTTTTTATGTATAAGTCCAAACATAAATGAATGCTTAAATTTCAAATGTAAACTAATAAACAATAACTAATCACTATGAACACTATAATCACAATAGTAAGATAAACAGTATACACGTAGGCACTAGAAAATTTTCATAAACAACAAATATTATTATTTGAAAACAATAAATTTAATTTTCAATAGGCAGTACACTCAATCTGGAGATGGACCTTTTATAAACTCCCTTACTGGTTTTCACGTCAACAACTCGTACTTTTCTATCCTGTCCCGGATATATGGCTATTATTCGTCCCAATAACCATTTAAATGGTGGGAGATTTTCTTCCCTTATCAAAACCATGTCCCCTATTTTTAGATTTTCTTTGTCAACTACCCATTTTTTTCTTTGTTGTAGACTATTCAAATATGAAAGGCTCCATCTTTTCCAGATTGTTTGTACCGATTTTGTAATCCTCTGCCAAGCATTAAGGCGATTTGTCTCAATATTAGTTAGAGACGGTTCGACTATGGCCGTTATCGGCCTTCCTATCAGGAAATGTGCCGGCGTCAGCACCTCCAAGTCATCAACATCGGCCGAGAGAAGAGTAAGCGGGCGAGAATTCAAAACAGCTTCTATCTGGGTCACGAGTGTTAGCAACTCTTCATAAGTAAATTTTGAATTCTCAGCAACGCGTTTGAAGTGATATTTAAATGCCTTTATGTTTGCCTCCCAGAGGCCTCCCCAATTCGGACTTCTTGGGGGAATAAAAGACCATTCTATGTTTTCTTCCGCGAAAAAGGCAAATAAAGATTCCTCTTTTTCTTGAACAAATCTAAATAGGGCTCTAAGTTCTCTATTAGCCCCCACCATGTTTGTCCCATTATCCGAGAATATTCTATGGCATTTTCCCCTTCTCGAAATAAATCTTTTCAGCGTGTTTATTAAAGCTTGTGAAGTTAAATCACTGATTATTTCGAGGTGTATGGCTTTTGTCACTAGACATATGAATATACAAACATAAACTTTAATTTCGGGACCTTTTCTCTGATATCTGTTTTTGATTAAGAATGGTCCGCACAAATCAATTCCAGTCGAATTAAAAACTTTATCAGGTGTTATTCTCTGCATTGGCAAATTGCCCATTTTTTGTGAGCACTCATTGGGATTAGCTTTAAAGCAAATGACACAATTGTGCACGATTTTTTTGCACAAATTTCTTCCATGAATGGGCCAATATTTTTGCCTAACCTGAAAAAGTAAATGTTGAGGTCCAAGATGAAAATACTTTTCATGATAATATCTTACGATAATTTCAGTTAACTTACCTTTTGAGGGGAGTAATATAGGGTGTTTACTTGAATATGACAGCTGAGAATTCTCTAGTCTGCCTCCTACCCTTAAGATACCTTTACTGTCTAAAATTGGTGATAAATTTAAAATCTTGCTTTTATTTGGAATACTACCACTGGACTTGAGGGCTGATATTTCTGCAGACAATTCCTCACTTTGAAGTTGTTTGACTAAAAACACCTCAGCTTCAGAGATCTCATCCGATCCCAGGGAACCTTGTCTCTTATTCCTAGGGTTCCTACAATTATTCACAAACCTAAAAAGAAAACTAAGAATTCGAACTATAGTTAAAAATTTGCTGTTACGGTTAACTAGATAATCAAAAATTGTGTTTTCAGAATTTAAAGTCAATAAAGTGTTTTCATTAGAGTCTTTAGATTTTAGTTCTGGTAAGTACTCTTCTTCATTCGGTACTGGACACTCATCATCAGTTTCCACGAGTTCATCAGACTGTAAGAAGAAAGGTCCATTCCACCATTTTTCATTATGTAGAAGCGATTCAGCTTTAAGACCCCTGGACAAGAGGTCTGAAGGATTGACCTTTCCGGCACAGTGATACCACGTATCGGGATTTGTCAACCTTGTAATTTCCTGGACTCGATTCGCCACGAATTGCTTCCACCTTTTTGAAGATCCTTTGATCCAAAATAAAACAATTTTGGAGTCTGTCCAATGAAACACAGTGCAGTGCCTTTTCTTACTGATGATTTCTTGAATCTTTGAACTCAAGCGAGCTGCTACCAAAGCACCCAGAAGCTCGAGCCGAGGTAACGTAACACTCTTTAATGGTGCTACTCTGACTTTAGAGGTGACGAGGTTTACAAGTACCTTTGTTTTTTAACTTTCACATAAACTGAAGCTCCATATGCAAGTTTGGAAGCGTCACAAAAGGTATGGATTTCAATGATGTCATTTTCTTCTTTGGTAGAATCTAGTACCAATCTTGGGACTCTGAGCTCATTTAAGAGCGGCAGCTCCTTGCACCAATTCAACCACTTTTCTTTAATCTCTGGAGGTAAAGTTTCATCCCATGTGATTTTCCTCGACCAGAGTTCCTGAATGAGGCATTTCATTCTTATTGTAAAGGGGGTAAGCAAACCCAACGGGTCATAGATTTTCCCAATGGTTTGCAAAAGAAATCTTTTAGTGTGTTCATTGCCCGAAATGAATTCTAGTAGACCTTTTGTGTCCACGGTCAGACAATCTTCTTGAGTTTGCCAAGCCAAACCCAATACTTTCGTCTTGCTGGTTCCCAAGCTGACAGAATTTTCAACTGTATATGTCTCGAAACCTTCTGCAGCCCACTGACTCATCAACGTAGCGTCATTGGAGATCCATTTTCGCATCACCATCCCTGCTTCTTTCATGATATTTTTGGCACAGCTGGAAATAAAAAGTGCCTCTTCACGAGTGTCTTGTCCTGTGATCCAATCATCAACGTACATGAAAGAATCTAGATGTTGTACAGCTGTGCAAAACTCATCTTTATACTTATCAATGTGATGTTTAACAGTAGCCGCTAACAGGAACGGGCTAGCGTTGACCCCAAAGGGTACCCTGTTGAAACGATATATTTGTAGGTTTGGCCTTTTGTCAATACGAGGATTACTGTCAGTCCACAAAAAACGTACAGCATCTTTATGATTGTCTTCCAGGCAAATTTGAAGGAAGGCTTGACGTATATCAGATGATATTGCAATTCGATTAAGTCTAAAGTTGATAAGCACATCTAGTAGATTTGGATATAAGTTGGGACCTTGCCACAAGCAGTCGTTTAAGGACAACTCATTAGTCTGGTGTGATGCTGCGTCAAATACTATACGTGTTGTAGTTGAAACCCGACCTTCCTTTTTTACGGCTTGGTGGGGCAAATAATATGTTGGTTTGTCTTTATTTATTTCAAAATTTTCGACTTTCTCAACTATTCCTTGATTTCAATAATCCTGAATAATTTCTGTGTACTGTGAATAAAGTTCCGAATTTTTTTGAAACCTTCTCCACAAACTATGGAATCGTTGTTTTGCTACCGGAAGATTATCTAATAACTGTTTCTAATCTTTACGAAATGGCAATCCCACTGTATTGTATCCCTTTATTGTATCTGACTGTTTGTTCAAAGATTTCCATGGCCTGATCGTCATCACGAAAGCAAGGATCATCTTTTATGCCAAGAGATTCGAGTTCAAAAAATTGTTTCAAAGTGTCGTCTATAGAACCATCGTCTTTAAGAAGAAAGCACGATGCCACATCATTAGTTTCGATTTCGTCGAGTCTTCCACCCGCGACCCAACCAAATTCAGTTTCCTTAAACAGTAATTCTTCACTCACTTTGTAAAGATTATCTTTCATTATTCGACAAAAAATATCTGCATTTAATAACGCATGAATCTCTTTGGCTTCGAAAAAACAAGGATCCGCTAATTTCAAAAATTCAGGAATTTTTATTTTTGAAATATCTAAATTAACACTAGGCGTCAACCCAGTAATCTTGTCAGTAACTAAGAACTCAATAGGTTCCACAAAACTTCCGTTTTCATTCGAGATGAAAGTCGTCAATTTCCCTTTCAAAATTTGTTTTGTTGAATTTAATCCAGAAACCGAAGTTTGTACCTTTTCTAATCTAATACCAACGAAATCACTCATTTTTCTGGACAATATATTAACATTTGACGCGAGTAGTATACGGGCCCGTATAGTAGGCGGAAGTGACGTCATACCACGTGACCGGAAGTGGGCGGTGCCAAGTGACGTCATACCACGTGACCGGAAGTGGGCGGTGCCAAGTGACGTGACGTATTGTTTGTTTACATTTTGGACTTGGAATTTTTTTTTGTCTTCGTGCAGGCGTTGAGTTGTTTCAAGATGGCGTCGTTTCGTTGCCATGGTGATGAATCACTCGCGTAGTGCCATCTGGTGGAGATATTCGAAACCCTATTATTTTTAATTAAAAAGCAATTTCGTGGATTCGAACCGAGGACCATAGGATCCGAAGTCAAGTGCGCTATCCGTTAGGCTGTAAGAGAGTTAACTATGGGCGGTGAATTAATGTAGTGTTGGATTTTTTTTTCTCTTTTGGACTTGTATTTTTTCTTAGTATTAGGAATGGGTTATTTTTAGAAAATGGTTTGAATATAATTGCATAGGGGTTTTAATAAATGCTTTTTCAAAATGACTTATGGCGCCATCTGGTGATTTTAAAAGTAATTAATCTAAGGAACGAATTGATTTCTTAATGTTTTTACTTTATTCATGACCGGTGACGTCAGTGTGTTTACGTTTGGGACTTGGATTTTTTTTCCTTCTGAGATTTCGATGTGACGTCACGATTATGTCCATCGAGCAAGTCTGAACTTGAAAAAGTCTACTCACAATTCTTTATGTTATGAGTATGGTAAATTGTTTACAGATCGTGAAGACTGGGCATACTTCCGTCGATTGGAAAACGAATTAACGTATTAAAAAAAGACGAAATTTAGAAATTTTAGGTCAAAAATATACTGTGCCTTGTCAACTTGTAGCATACGAAGACGAAGGAATAAGCTATACTTTTAGTGGGTCTTCTATTGCAGCCAAGCCTTGATCTCCTTAAGTATTGGAAATAAAGGGAGAAATGGAGCGAATAATTGGTGCAAGATTTAATTTTGAGTTGGTGAACCGTTATAAAGATGGTAAGGACTGCATAGTTGCCCATAAAAACAACGAGAAGGACTTGGAACTTTATGCACCCATAGCGTCTGTTTCATTTGGGCAGAAAAGACAATTTGTGTTTTCTAACTACAATTGTTTAAAAATTGTTCTGGAAAATGGAAGTTTGCTTGGAATGAAGTATCCAACAAACCAATTTTGGTTTCACAAGTTTCGTAAAATTCTAGCGTAAATAAGCAATAATCCACTTATGTGCCCCCGAACTGGAACACATATACTGTATTTTGGATTGTTTGTTTTTTATTACATAGTTTTATAAATTGTCTTAAAATGCAAGATCTGAAATGAAATTTTTCTATGCTATAAAGATTTATGGTTTTTTTTAAGTTAGATGTTTTTACTCAAAAATTAATTATACATTAGATGCTATAAGACCTATTTTTTAACAGAAATTTTGTTTTAATTAATATACACTTAAGTAAGAGTAAAATTTTTGAAACTTTATAAGACCCATACTATGAATACGTTTTCTTGTACATTTGAAGAAGTTTTAGTATAAAAACCATTTATCCTATAAATCTAAATTAAATGTTATTTTTTAAATTCTCTTTCCTTGCATATTATTTTTTTACTTTGAATAAATCTTCATAAATTTTAGTGATTTAATTTATATTATATAGATTTACAAACCTGTTTTTGGATGAAATATAAGGATTTTATATTTTAAAAGTTAATGTTTTTACTCAAAAATTAATTATATATTAAATACTATTACACATATTTTTAATGTTGAAGATTTTAGAAAACATTTTACAATTGAAACATATGCATTACATATTATGACAAACACTTAAATGGAGATCCATAAGGGAATATTGGAAATCTTTTTAATGCTTACACCTTTCTATTTTAAATAAACTTTTGCTTGTCTTACCACATACACTGTATTTTGGATTATTTGATTTTTATTACCCATGGTCTTATAAATTTTCTTTTAAAATACAAGATCTGAAATGAAATTTTCCTTGATTTTAAGATTTATGTTTTACTCAAAAATTAATTATACATTAGATGCTATAGCACATATTTTATTACAGAATTTTTTAATATTATACACTTAAGTGAGCGTAAAATTTTTGAAACTTTACAAGACCCATATTATGAACATGTTTCCTTACACATTTGAAGTAGTGAAAAATAGTATTAAAACCCTTTATCCTGTAAAATCTAAATTAAATATTATTTTTAATTAATCTTTCCGTGCATATTATTGTTTACTTTAAATACATTTTCATTCATTTTAGTGATTTTATTTATATTATAAAGATTTACAAATTGTTTTTAACAAAATTTTCTTTGATATAAGGATTTTATATTTTAAAAGTTAGATGTTTTTTACACAAAAATTAATTATATATCAAATACTATTGCACGTATTATAACATTGAAGATTTTTAGAAAACGTTTAACAATTGAAATATATACTTTAAATATTATTACAAACATTTAAATGCAATTTGCTTTTTATTTTTAATTTTACAATTGAGACATTTTTAAAAGTTTGGTTCTTAAAGTGTGTGTTTTATGCATAGTAAAAAAATTATTATAAAAAACCTGTAAGAGTAAAAGAATTTTATGCATTAATTTCAAACTTTACAAGACCCATACCATGTTTCCGTGCACATTTGAAGTAGTGAAATATAGAATTAAAAACCATTTGTCCTTGAAGTTCTAAATTAAAAGTTATTTTTCTTTAATGCTTTTTCAAACCACACATTTTACTAAATATGAACTTTTATTTATTTGAAAACCTTATGCACATCGTACAATTAAATTGCACAGCAAAATACCAATACTGTACGAAGCTATGAAGTATTTTACAAGATACTTTGGTACTGTTTTCTTAATTTTAAGTGTTCTACATTGCTATGTTAAATGGATAGTAAGTGGTTTTTCTGTTTTTGAAAATAATGTGTGCACATCTGTGCTGCTAAGCAAATTAACTTTTGCCCTTTTCTTGATATTTAATGCATAATCTAAATATTTACTGACACCGCTGATAGTTTTACCCATGAGTAAAATTAAATAATAACTGAAAATTTTAAGTATTAATGTGAATTTTAAAATGAACAAATATTATTAAAATAATGGATTAAATCTGAATTTTATGTATTCTTAAAACAATCTCTGCAAAAACCAGCACAGACAATTCTTAAACAGATTGAAGGAAGCCACATGGAAACAAAGTTAATGGAAGCACTTTTTATAGAAAAAAACATAGTTCATATATTTTACACAAGTAATACATTGTAGTGTAAAAAATAACGTTAGTTTTTTACATACTTGCACAGACGCATATTTCCGACAAGCCAATTATTCGATGCCGCCACCTAAACTTTTGGGCAATGCAAATTATTTTTGTGATGACCACATGATAGTTTTTGGAAATCAAGTTGATATTCGGAAGTGATACATCTAAGCGTTTCTTTTCCATATGACCACCTTTGTAAGCAACTAGGTACTGAGTGGCCCTCTTGGTCTGATCGTACAATTCTAAAAGCTTAGAGTCTAAACTTTCTAAGGGAGCACAATTTGCTATGTCATGAGACTGAAATGAAGAGTACATACGTAATTTTTAACATATCACACAGTTGTACGATCTTTGCACTAAGTTTATGCTCAGACGATAAGTTAAAACGAATACTTGAAGCTACTTGCGATTTTTTTACAGCGATGTATGCATATTTACGTACTAAGAAACTTTCTTGAGTCTGAAATCCATCAAAATCCACAATTTCACAAATATTAAGCATTGCTATTGAAAAGCGTTAGCTGTTCTTGGAAAAATAATTGTAAACTGGAGGCCACGAAGAACTGGACTATATAACACCATACACTTACTAATCATACTCATCAGTAAAGTTAAAATTTATCTTTTGCGTTCCATAGTTACTCACAAAAGATAAGACTAAGTGAAGAATGTACATACTCAGAAAACATGGTGTTTGTGATAATGCGCGAAATAAAATTTTGTGTTATAATACAAGAAGATTTTAACGAAAGGATATACTTAAATGTGCGTTTGATTTTTTTTTACTCTACCACGTTTATGCGCCTAATGCAATTCAATTCTACGACTAAACTTGAGCAAGAAAAAAATATAACCAAATATAATTTATAAGAGAAACGCATTTTGACTTTCTTTAAAACGAGAACTTTAAAGTATACTGAATTCTCTTGATTCTGCAGTTTTATGTTTTTTCTAAAATTACATCAACGAATTGAATTATTTATTTGTGGGCACACACAAGTCTTTGCCCTTGTTGAAAGGAAACTAGTATCTTTGACAAGTACCAGATTTTTAAAAATTGATTAAGAGAAGAACCTTTTTTCATGGAATTTAATTCAATCTGCACCATAATTTTACACTTAAGAGTAATAGAGCATAATATAGTTTTAAGGAAAATGAATAACCATTATGCAAATTTGAAGCCCAAAAGTTCCAAACATGTCTATGCGCCTATCTACGTTTAGAGATTGGCCAACGCACAGACGTTGACCTTAGAGACCTAGCCGAAAACGGATTGTATTATACTGGTGTCTTGGACGTGATCAGGTGCTATTGGTGTGGCGAAGGGGCTTGAAAATTGGTAAAAAGAAGATGTAGTGAGACACAAACACAAAGTTTTATCCAAAATGTTTGGTAGCCCATAGATGAAATTGTACAGGTGCTGGATGAAATCAACAACAATAATACCAATGATTTTATAAAAAACCCGATGTATAGCTTTACCCCTTATACAACGACAAGGACGAACGACTTTGAAAAATTTGCAAGGAATCGGAAAATGAATGCTACTTTACAGCCTTGCGGTCATTTGGGGACATGCATGAGATGTACGAAGAGTCTTTCAAGTCGTGTCCTATGTGCCGAAAAGCATTTAGTAACTCCTGTTTAAGGCACTCTTTAAATTTCTTTAGTAAATAGGTTTAACATGTAATGAACAAAAGACTAATAATTAAAATAGTCAATATATTTATAAGGGTGTATAAGTCTTTCCTACACGACTTTTTCCTTAATAAAGAGTCTTAGGGTTTTAGAATCTCAAACTTCCTTACTAATCTTTTTACTGAAGCACTTGTGCCAATTTAATAACTTGCAACTCAATACCACCCTTTTACAATTGGATTTTCTTCCTCACCATGTTCAGTATATCACTTGAAATTGCATCTACTGCATGTACTAATAAATAGACAGTTTAGTAACAAATGTACGTTTTAAAATTTTGTGCAAAATATTGGTTCGGCACATAGGACACGTTGAAAGACTCTTCGTACATCTCATGCATGTCCCCAAATGACCGCAAGGCTGTAAAGTAGCATTCATTTTCCGATTCCTTGCAAATTTTTCAAAGTCGTTCGTCCTTGTCGTTGTATAAGGGGTAAAGCTATACATCGGGTTTTTTATAAAATCATTGGTATTATTGTTGTTGATTTCATCCAGCACCTGTACAATTTCATCTATGGGCTACCAAACATTTTGGATAAAACTTTGTGTTTGTGTCTCACTACATCTTCTTTTTACCAATTTTCAAGCCCCTTCGCCACACCAATAGCACCTGATCACGTCCAAGACACCAGTATAATACAATCCGTTTTCGGCTAGGTCTCTAAGGTCAACGTCTGTGCGTTGGCCAATCTCTAAACGTAGATAGACGCATAGACATGTTTGGAACTTTTGGGCTTCAAATTTGCATAATGGTTATTCATTTTCCTTAAAACTATATTATGCTCTATTACTCTTAAGTGTAAAATTATGGTGCAGATTGAATTAAATTCCATGAAAAAAGGTTCTTCTCTTAATCAATTTTTAAAAATCTGGTACTTGTCAAAGATACTAGTTTCCTTTCAACAAGGGCAAAGACTTGTGTGTGCCCACAAATAAATAATTCAATTCGTTGATGTAATTTTAGAAAAAACATAAAACTGCAGAATCAAGAGAATTCAGTATACTTTAAAGTTCTCGTTTTAAAGAAAGTCAAAATGCGTTTCTCTTATAAATTATATTTGGTTATATTTTTTTCTTGCTCAAGTTTAGTCGTAGAATTGAATTGCATTAGGCGCATAAACGTGGTAGAGTAAAAAAAAATCAAACGCACATTTAAGTATATCCTTTCGTTAAAATCTTCTTGTATTATAACACAAAATTTTATTTCGCGCATTATCACAAACACCATGTTTTCTGAGTATGTACATTCTTCACTTAGTCTTATCTTTTGTGAGTAACTATGGAACGCAAAAGATAAATTTTAACTTTACTGATGAGTATGATTAGTAAGTGTATGGTGTTATATAGTCCAGTTCTTCGTGGCCTCCAGTTTACAATTATTTTTCCAAGAACAGCTAACGCTTTTCAATAGCAATGCTTAATATTTGTGAAATTGTGGATTTTGATGGATTTCAGACTCAAGAAAGTTTCTTAGTACGTAAATATGCATACATCGCTGTAAAAAAATCGCAAGTAGCTTCAAGTATTCGTTTTAACTTATCGTCTGAGCATAAACTTAGTGCAAAGATCGTACAACTGTGTGATATGTTAAAAATTACGTATGTACTCTTCATTTCAGTCTCATGACATAGCAAATTGTGCTCCCTTAGAAAGTTTAGACTCTAAGCTTTTAGAATTGTACGATCAGACCAAGAGGGCCACTCAGTACCTAGTTGCTTACAAAGGTGGTCATATGGAAAAGAAACGCTTAGATGTATCACTTCCGAATATCAACTTGATTTCCAAAAACTATCATGTGGTCATCACAAAAATAATTTGCATTGCCCAAAAGTTTAGGTGGCGGCATCGAATAATTGGCTTGTCGGAAATATGCGTCTGTGCAAGTATGTAAAAAACTAAAGTTATTTTTTACACTACAATGTATTACTTGTGTAAAATATATGAACTATGTTTTTTTCTATAAAAAGTGCTTCCATTAACTTTGTTTCCATGTGGCTTCCTTCAATCTGTTTAAGAATTGTCTGTGCTGGTTTTTGCAGAGATTGTTTTAAGAATACATAAAATTCAGATTTAATCCATTATTTTAATAGTATTTGTTCATTTTAAAATTCACATTAATACTTAAAATTTTCAGTTATTATTTAATTTTACTCATGGGTAAAACTATCAGCGGTGTCAGTAAATATTTAGATTATGCATTAAATATCAAGAAAAGGGCAAAAGTTAATTTGCTTAGCAGCACAGATGTGCACACATTATTTTCAAAAACAGAAAAACCACTTACTATCCATTTAACATAGCAATGTAGAACACTTAAAATTAAGAAAACAGTACCAAAGTATCTTGTAAAATACTTCATAGCTTCGTACAGTATTGGTATTTTGCTGTGCAATTTAATTGTACGATGTGCATAAGGTTTTCAAATAAATAAAAGTTCATATTTAGTAAAATGTGTGGTTTGAAAAAGCATTAAAGAAAAATAACTTTTAATTTAGAACTTCAAGGACAAATGGTTTTTAATTCTATATTTCACTACTTCAAATGTGCACGGAAACATGGTATGGGTCTTGTAAAGTTTGAAATTAATGCATAAAATTCTTTTACTCTTACAGGTTTTTTATAATAATTTTTTTACTATGCATAAAACACACACTTTAAGAACCAAACTTTTAAAAATGTCTCAATTGTAAAATTAAAAATAAAAAGCAAATTGCATTTAAATGTTTGTAATAATATTTAAAGTATATATTTCAATTGTTAAACGTTTTCTAAAAATCTTCAATGTTATAATACGTGCAATAGTATTTGATATATAATTAATTTTTGTGTAAAAAAACATCTAACTTTTAAAATATAAAATCCTTATATCAAAGAAAATTTTGTTAAAAACAATTTGTAAATCTTTATAATATAAATAAAATCACTAAAATGAATGAAAATGTATTTAAAGTAAACAATAATATGCACGGAAAGATTAATTAAAAATAATATTTAATTTAGATTTTACAGGATAAAGGGTTTTAATACTATTTTTCACTACTTCAAATGTGTAAGGAAACATGTTCATAATATGGGTCTTGTAAAGTTTCAAAAATTTTACGCTCACTTAAGTGTATAATATTAAAAAATTCTGTAATAAAATATGTGCTATAGCATCTAATGTATAATTAATTAATTTTTGAGTAAAACATAAATCTTAAAATCAAGGAAAATTTCATTTCAGATCTTGTATTTTAAAAGAAAATTTATAAGACCATGGGTAATAAAAATCAAATAATCCAAAATACAGTGTATGTGGTAAGACAAGCAAAAGTTTATTTAAAATAGAAAGGTGTAAGCATTAAAAAGATTTCCAATATTCCCTTATGGATCTCCATTTAAGTGTTTGTCATAATATGTAATGCATATGTTTCAATTGTAAAATGTTTTCTAAAATCTTCAACATTAAAAATATGTGTAATAGTATTTAATATATAATTAATTTTTGAGTAAAAACATTAACTTTTAAAATATAAAATCCTTATATTTCATCCAAAAACAGGTTTGTAAATCTATATAATATAAATTAAATCACTAAAATTTATGAAGATTTATTCAAAGTAAAAAAATAATATGCAAGGAAAGAGAATTTAAAAAATAACATTTAATTTAGATTTATAGGATAAATGGTTTTTATACTAAAACTTCTTCAAATGTACAAGAAAACGTATTCATAGTATGGGTCTTATAAAGTTTCAAAAATTTTACTCTTACTTAAGTGTATATTAATTAAAACAAAATTTCTGTTAAAAAATAGGTCTTATAGCATCTAATGTATAATTAATTTTTGAGTAAAAACATCTAACTTAAAAAAAACCATAAATCTTTATAGCATAGAAAAATTTCATTTCAGATCTTGCATTTTAAGACAATTTATAAAACTATGTAATAAAAAACAAACAATCCAAAATACAGTATATGTGTTCCAGTTCGGGGGCACATAAGTGGATTATTGCTTATTTACGCTAGAATTTTACGAAACTTGTGAAACCAAAATTGGTTTGTTGGATACTTCATTCCAAGCAAACTTCCATTTTCCAGAACAATTTTTAAACAATTGTAGTTAGAAAACACAAATTGTCTTTTCTGCCCAAATGAAACAGACGCTATGGGTGCATAAAGTTCCAAGTCCTTCTCGTTGTTTTTATGGGCAACTATGCAGTCCTTACCATCTTTATAACGGTTCACCAACTCAAAATTAAATCTTGCACCAATTATTCGCTCCATTTCTCCCTTTATTTCCAATACTTAAGGAGATCAAGGCTTGGCTGCAATAGAAGACCCACTAAAAGTATAGCTTATTCCTTCGTCTTCGTATGCTACAAGTTGACAAGGCACAGTATATTTTTGACCTAAAATTTCTAAATTTCGTCTTTTTTTAATACGTTAATTCGTTTTCCAATCGACGGAAGTATGCCCAGTCTTCACGATCTGTAAACAATTTACCATACTCATAACATAAAGAATTGTGAGTAGACTTTTTCAAGTTCAGACTTGCTCGATGGACATAATCGTGACGTCACATCGAAATCTCAGAAGGAAAAAAAATCCAAGTCCCAAACGTAAACACACTGACGTCACCGGTCATGAATAAAGTAAAAACATTAAGAAATCAATTCGTTCCTTAGATTAATTACTTTTAAAATCACCAGATGGCGCCATAAGTCATTTTGAAAAAGCATTTATTAAAACCCCTATGCAATTATATTCAAACCATTTTCTAAAAATAACCCATTCCTAATACTAAGAAAAAATACAAGTCCAAAAGAGAAAAAAAAATCCAACACTACATTAATTCACCGCCCATAGTTAACTCTCTTACAGCCTAACGGATAGCGCACTTGACTTCGGATCCTATGGTCCTCGGTTCGAATCCACGAAATTGCTTTTTAATTAAAAATAATAGGGTTTCGAATATCTCCACCAGATGGCACTACGCGAGTGATTCATCACCATGGCAACGAAACGACGCCATCTTGAAACAACTCAACGCCTGCACGAAGACAAAAAAAAATTCCAAGTCCAAAATGTAAACAAACAATACGTCACGTCACTTGGCACCGCCCACTTCCGGTCACGTGGTGTGACGTCACTTGGCACCGCCCACTTCCGGTCACGTGGTATGACGTCACTTCCGCCTACTATACGGGCCCGTATACTACTCGCGTCAAATGTTAATATATTGTCCAGAAAAATGAGTGATTTCGTTGGTATTAGATTAGAAAAGGTACAAACTTCGGTTTCTGGATTAAATTCAACAAAACAAATTTTGAAAGGGAAATTGACGACTTTCATCTCGAATGAAAACGGAAGTTTTGTGGAACCTATTGAGTTCTTAGTTACTGACAAGATTACTGGGTTGACGCCTAGTGTTAATTTAGATATTTCAAAAATAAAAATTCCTGAATTTTTGAAATTAGCGGATCCTTGTTTTTTCGAAGCCAAAGAGATTCATGCGTTATTAAATGCAGATATTTTTTGTCGAATAATGAAAGATAATCTTTACAAAGTGAGTGAAGAATTACTGTTTAAGGAAACTGAATTTGGTTGGGTCGCGGGTGGAAGACTCGACGAAATCGAAACTAATGATGTGGCATCGTGCTTTCTTCTTAAAGACGATGGTTCTATAGACGACACTTTGAAACAATTTTTTGAACTCGAATCTCTTGGCATAAAAGATGATCCTTGCTTTCGTGATGACGATCAGGCCATGGAAATCTTTGAACAAACAGTCAGATACAATAAAGGGATACAATACAGTGGGATTGCCATTTCGTAAAGATTAGAAACAGTTATTAGATAATCTTCCGGTAGCAAAACAACGATTCCATAGTTTGTGGAGAAGGTTTCAAAAAAATTCGGAACTTTATTCACAGTACACAGAAATTATTCAGGATTATTGAAATCAAGGAATAGTTGAGAAAGTCGAAAATTTTGAAATAAATAAAGACAAACCAACATATTATTTGCCCCACCAAGCCGTAAAAAAGGAAGGTCGGGTTTCAACTACAACACGTATAGTATTTGACGCAGCATCACACCAGACTAATGAGTTGTCCTTAAACGACTGCTTGTGGCAAGGTCCCAACTTATATCCAAATCTACTAGATGTGCTTATCAACTTTAGACTTAATCGAATTGCAATATCATCTGATATACGTCAAGCCTTCCTTCAAATTTGCCTGGAAGACAATCATAAAGATGCTGTACGTTTTTTGTGGACTGACAGTAATCCTCGTATTGACAAAAGGCCAAACCTACAAATATATCGTTTCAACAGGGTACCCTTTGGGGTCAACGCTAGCCCGTTCCTGTTAGCGGCTACTGTTAAACATCACATTGATAAGTATAAAGATGAGTTTTGCACAGCTGTACAACATCTAGATTCTTTCATGTACGTTGATGATTGGATCACAGGACAAGACACTCGTGAAGAGGCACTTTTTATTTCCAGCTGTGCCAAAAATATCATGAAAGAAGCAGGGATGGTGATGCGAAAATGGATCTCCAATGACGCTACGTTGATGAGTCAGTGGGCTGCAGAAGGTTTCGAGACATATACAGTTGAAAATTCTGTCAGCTTGGGAACCAGCAAGACGAAAGTATTGGGTTTGGCTTGGCAAACTCAAGAAGATTGTCTGACCGTGGACACAAAAGGTCTACTAGAATTCATTTCGGGCAATGAACACACTAAAAGATTTCTTTTGCAAACCATTGGGAAAATCTATGACCCGTTGGGTTTGCTTACCCCCTTTACAATAAGAATGAAATGCCTCATTCAGGAACTCTGGTCGAGGAAAATCACATGGGATGAAACTTTACCTCCAGAGATTAAAGAAAAGTGGTTGAATTGGTGCAAGGAGCTGCCGCTCTTAAATGAGCTCAGAGTCCCAAGATTGGTACTAGATTCTACCAAAGAAGAAAATGACATCATTGAAATCCATACCTTTTGTGACGCTTCCAAACTTGCATATGGAGCTTCAGTTTATGTGAAAGTTAAAAAACAAAGGTACTTGTAAACCTCGTCACCTCTAAAGTCAGAGTAGCACCATTAAAGAGTGTTACGTTACCTCGGCTCGAGCTTCTGGGTGCTTTGGTAGCAGCTCGCTTGAGTTCAAAGATTCAAGAAATCATCAGTAAGAAAAGGCACTGCACTGTGTTTCATTGGACAGACTCCAAAATTGTTTTATTTTGGATCAAAGGATCTTCAAAAAGGTGGAAGCAATTCGTGGCGAATCGAGTCCAGGAAATTACAAGGTTGACAAATCCCGATACGTGGTATCACTGTGCCGGAAAGGTCAATCCTTCAGACCTCTTGTCCAGGGGTCTTAAAGCTGAATCGCTTCTACATAATGAAAAATGGTGGAATGGACCTTTCTTCTTACAGTCTGATGAACTCGTGGAAACTGATGATGAGTGTCCAGTACCGAATGAAGAAGAGTACTTACCAGAACTAAAATCTAAAGACTCTAATGAAAACACTTTATTGACTTTAAATTCTGAAAACACAATTTTTGATTATCTAGTTAACCGTAACAGCAAATTTTTAACTATAGTTCGAATTCTTAGTTTTCTTTTTAGGTTTGTGAATAATTGTAGGAACCCTAGGAATAAGAGACAAGGTTCCCTGGGATCGGATGAGATCTCTGAAGCTGAGGTGTTTTTAGTCAAACAACTTCAAAGTGAGGAATTGTCTGCAGAAATATCAGCCCTCAAGTCCAGTGGTAGTATTCCAAATAAAAGCAAGATTTTAAATTTATCACCAATTTTAGACAGTAAAGGTATCTTAAGGGTAGGAGGCAGACTAGAGAATTCTCAGCTGTCATATTCAAGTAAACACCCTATATTACTCCCCTCAAAAGGTAAGTTAACTGAAATTATCGTAAGATATTATCATGAAAAGTATTTTCATCTTGGACCTCAACATTTACTTTTTCAGGTTAGGCAAAAATATTGGCCCATTCATGGAAGAAATTTGTGCAAAAAAATCGTGCACAATTGTGTCATTTGCTTTAAAGCTAATCCCAATGAGTGCTCACAAAAAATGGGCAATTTGCCAATGCAGAGAATAACACCTGATAAAGTTTTTAATTCGACTGGAATTGATTTGTGCGGACCATTCTTAATCAAAAACAGATATCAGAGAAAAGGTCCCGAAATTAAAGTTTATGTTTGTATATTCATATGTCTAGTGACAAAAGCCATACACCTCGAAATAATCAGTGATTTAACTTCACAAGCTTTAATAAACACGCTGAAAAGATTTATTTCGAGAAGGGGAAAATGCCATAGAATATTCTCGGATAATGGGACAAACATGGTGGGGGCTAATAGAGAACTTAGAGCCCTATTTAGATTTGTTCAAGAAAAAGAGGAATCTTTATTTGCCTTTTTCGCGGAAGAAAACATAGAATGGTCTTTTATTCCCCCAAGAAGTCCGAATTGGGGAGGCCTCTGGGAGGCAAACATAAAGGCATTTAAATATCACTTCAAACGCGTTGCTGAGAATTCAAAATTTACTTATGAAGAGTTGCTAACACTCGTGACCCAGATAGAAGCTGTTTTGAATTCTCGCCCGCTTACTCCTCTCTCGGCCGATGTTGATGACTTGGAGGTGCTGACGCCGGCACATTTCCTGATAGGAAGGCCGATAACGGCCATAGTCGAACCGTCTCTAACTAATATTGAGACAAATCGCCTTAATGCTTGGCAGAGGATTACAAAATCGGTACAAACAATCTGGAAAAGATGGAGCCTTTCATATTTGAATAGTCTACAACAAAGAAAAAAATGGGTAGTTGACAAAGAAAATCTAAAAATAGGGGACATGGTTTTGATAAGGGAAGAAAATCTCCCACCATTTAAATGGTTATTGGGACGAATAATAGCCATATATCCGGGACAGGATAGAAAAGTACGAGTTGTTGACGTGAAAACCAGTAAGGGAGTTTATAAAAGGTCCATCTCCAGATTGAGTGTACTGCCTATTGAAAATTAAATTTATTGTTTTCAAATAATAATATTTGTTGTTTATGAAAATTTTCTAGTGCCTACGTGTATACTGTTTATCTTACTATTGTGATTATAGTGTTCATAGTGATTAGTTATTGTTTATTAGTTTACATTTGAAATTTAAGCATTCATTTATGTTTGGACTTATACATAAAAAAAATAGAATTGTTAAGTTCTTGCATGAGAACATGGCAAGGCCGGGCGGGATGTTGCCGCACGTGCGCCAACCAGAGGCGAACGCATGCGCAATATCCGAGCCGACTGAGCCCATCGCCAGTTGACTACTAGACGCTGCAAAGTTAGCAGCAATAACCAGAAGTGGGTAATTAATGTTTATCTCGACACCCACAATTTCTTCAACTCAATAATATTCAGCTGTCTTTATATGTTGTACAAAATGTGTGTGACGTCCTGTTAAATAAAAAGCAGAAAAGGCAGCTGTGGTCCGTCGAACTTTATTTATGCGTTTTTAAAAAGGTGAACGCAACAGAACCTTCTTGTTCACGTTTTAAAATATATGTAAAATCTTTCATTATAAGATTGCATTTGCTAAAAGAGCTTTTCTTTCAAATAATTTCCCTTGAACCCATATTTTTCTACTGGAATAGCTAAAAACAAATTGCCATTCTCATGTGAAAAACAAAAAAAGTGCTTGAATGGAAATTGAAATACTTTATCTGTTTTGGCGTATTTTTATTCTTGTTAATGAAGCATACAATATAGCAAATTGGAAAACAAAAAAAAAATAGAGAACGAAATGAAACTTCTATGTACTAATTCCAAACAATCCACGCAGCTGGAAAAGTTCCTTTTATAAGAACATCTGCTTGACACCCCAATTTTTTGCTTAGTGTTTAAAATACCTAACATTAAAATTTAATTATTTTCCACTTTTAAGCCAGTTTCATCTTTTTTTCTTATGTTTTAATCTTGAGATAAATCATACTGAGAGAATTAGATTGTTTCGAACAATATTTGTGAACATTTCAATGTTTATAAGCGTTCTTTAACTCGACAAATAAGCTTGGTGATAAAAACACATTCCACAGCGAAATGAAATCCTTCACTCTTCTGTTTTCTACCTGAAAAGGAATTTTCACATAAGAGTTTCACTTTTTGATTTCTTCTCTCTAAGTAGAATATTTGAACGAATTAAATATATTTGTAAAAATTTATACACACATAAAACATGCTCCTCAATCAGGGATGTAACTAGGCTAGTTTCCACCTGGGGCAAGAACTCGCCTTGGCGCCCCCCCCCACCTACCAACCAAACCAAAACCCTCCCCGACAACACCTTAATTCCACTATTCCAAACTTTTTAAATTTAACTTAGATGGTAAATGCTTGATTTCGAAGGTAAATAGATTAATTTGCACTAATGTTTCATTTTTAGTACAAGATAAAATACCGAATTAATTCTACATTTCATTGACAAATAATCTGCGAGTAGCATGTTTGGTATATTCTTTCACACTTATCATAAACGCTAAAAGTGAGATGAAAAGGTTTATCAATTGATATCGGGATATGCGTGGGCTGAATCAAAATCAACAGACTTGCTTTAGAATAGGATATTTAATTATTATAAATAGTACTAATATTAGGAATAACAGATTTTATTCAAGTTATTATCTTGAGTATAATACTTAGACATTTTACACAATCTCATAATCTATTGAGAAAATGTGAAAAAAATTAATTTAAACCCAGAAAGCTTGAACTAAAACTTAACTTTACGGACTTTTTTGGCTGCAAAAGTTTTTACAATGTCATCGAAAGATAGCTTTGAAGCTAACTTGTGATCTACTGATATGATGCTCAGATTGGTTAATCGTTGTCCTGTTAAGTTTCTGAGGTAATTTTTTATGATCTTTAGTTTGATAAAACTCCTTTCATTTGAGGCGACTGAGACTGGTATTGTGAGGAAAATTCTCAACTCTGTCGTTATATTGGGGTACGCGTCTTCAACCCAATTTTCAATTACGTGGTGTTGTCCTCGGATCTTTCCCTTTGGGATTGATCCCGGACCGTCACCAATAGCCCGTTGTGTTGCTCCAGTGTGACGTTAATTAAAAAAATACCAAAAAAAAAATCAACCCAATTTTCACTATCTTTATATGTGCATTCTAATTGAAAAAGGGCCGCGGTGGCCCGGTTGGAAGAGTAACGGACTAGCAACCGAAGGGTTGCGAGTTCGAATCCAGCCAAACACCGTCGTGTACAAAGGGGGCTGGTGCACGTTAAATCTGTCGTGGCCTCAAATGTCCTCACGTTGGCGTGGTGTGGAAGTTTGGAGAGTGGGGTGCCAGCTCAGGTGTTGCCTCGTCATCTGACCGCGGTTCAAAATTACGTGGTGTTGTCCTCGGACTTTCCCTCTGGGATTGATCCCGGACCGTCACCAATAGCCCGTTGTGTTGCTCCAGTGTGACGTTAATTGAAAATACCAAAATACCTAATTGAAAAATATTAAAGTCAAAATGTCTCATTCAGTTTATTTGTTTGTTGACTACTCATGAAATTTGCTTTTTTGTATTTGCAGTTATGAAATACTTTTTCATATTATCCTAATTAAAGTTTGGTTCAGCTGCAGAGATCATGACACCTAGCAGTCATTTTGATGAGTATGATAAAAAGGCAATTCAACTTGTTTTTCAAGCATGCACTTGCACTATTGATTACTACAGAACTGGTAAATCGAAAAATAATTTTAAGAACTTGAATGTTCAGTAGATTGTGTTGAATGCAAGTATTGAAACATTTTTGTTACATGCACTTCTCCCAAGACATTTCTAAATGCTGAACTTTGTTGTGTCATCTTGCTATTTGATAGCAAAACTTAGATTTTGTTGGGATTCATTCCCTATTAAGTATTCTATAGTTATGAAGTCAAATTTTGTTTATGAAATGTATTTTGTGATTTGCTTAATGTGAAGTATGGTGGAAAAACCTAGATTGTGTAAGGCATAGGCTTAATGGAATTTTTTTTATGAAAGTAACATTTTTTTTCCCTTGACATGCATTAAAATTGCTCTTTATATGAATATTTTGTATTTAACTTGTTCACCATTCTTCTAATTATAATGTATATATAGGCTACTGTAAGATTTTCTTTCTGAACTTTATCAATTATGAAATATTGACTTGCTTTTCCTTGTATTTTGATTATTTGTTTCTATTTCAGAGATGAAAGAGAATGATCTTTGGGAAGAATATGCAAGTCCTTAATCATACTGCTGTGTTTGAAGTGCATATATTTTTTCTGCTGTGCTATTTAATAATTTAATTAAAGCATTTGAATCTGTTTTTGTGGTTTAAAAGTAAATAAATATGAAATATTCTTTTGGATATAGTATATTAACTAATCCCTTGTATTAAATTAAATTAAGATCGATTGAAAAAGTGTAAATTTTTGAAATACTTGCCTTACCTGTCATCTTAAATATGGTAGAAAAGCCAACTCACTAGTTATGCAGCATACTTGCATTATTAACTGCTACACAACTTGTGATAAATCAAATAAGGAAATAAAAAAACTGTTCACTAGATATCAATGAGTATAAGTATTGACATGATTATTTTTTGGAACAAGCACTTGTTTCAAAGAGTCTTAAATGGTGAACTTTGTTGTGTCAGCTTGTCATATGATAGCCACTCAATAAAGTTTACTTTTTAGATTTTGTTATGGATTCATTCTCTGTAAAGTATTTTATAGTTATGAAGTCAAATTGTGTATATGTTTGTAAAAATGTAATTTGTTTAACTAGTGAGCTAGATTGTAAGGCATAGGCCCATTGAAATTTTTCCTCCCTTCAGACACATTAGAATTGATCTTTGGTTATTTCAGAAACTGATGCACCATTCTCCCAGTTTTAAATCTAGTCAACTTATTTATAGGCTACTGAGACGATTTCTTTCTGAGTTTACAATTTTGAATTTTAAGTATTTTAATTACCGAGTGGCATGAAAGTGAAATTTAGAAATTGTATAAAGTGTATTTAATTTTACTTTTTATTACTGCAGGGTAGGAATTTATATAAATCAGATTTTTATGATTTTAATTTGTTTCCCCTATGGGTTTAAGCATGTTAGAGAGACATGCAAATCACTGCAGTTTCTAAATAAGTGATTTATGTTTAACATTATACATGGGGATTAGAAAATGTAGCAAAACAAATGTTGGGAAGATTTCAACTAAAATTATTCTTTGGGCCTTGTTGCTTTCATTCTATCACTTGTATTCTATTTCGTAATAGAAATCCATAATACTTAAAATTCTAAATTAAAAATGAACATTGTAATAAGGAGAGAAAATTGAATTTCGAACTTTTATAAATCATAATTAAATTAATTTTTATTTCCATCTTTCATTACCTAACTTGTTTCAAGTGTAAAAACATAAGTTGAAAATATTCTTTCTACAAGTACAGAAGTACTTATGATTTAAGACAGTTTTATGAATGGCTTTTCTTGTCTTTTTACAATTACTAAAATATAAATGAATTTACCCTATTGCAAAAGATATCTGGGATGCAATGTTTTCACAAAGAAAATATAAAAACTGCTTTCCCTTGAATTTTCGTAATTGCAGGAATGATACTAGATGAATATTTTGCCTTTGCAAATATTAAGAAGTTCTTTATGTTAAAACTCAGTTGATTTTCGTCTGGAAGGCTTTTTTAAATAAGCTAGTGAGGGACATCCAAGTATTCATTTGTAACTTACTGAAAACATGTTAAACAGTGCTGATTCCTTAATCAGAAACACTAAATTCCCTCATGAAAGGGCATTAATTCAAGTCTATCACACCCTACCATGGGTAAGAGTAGATCGAAATTAACCGAAAGCACTGGAATGTGTTGACTGGCTGTAGTGAACAGCAGACCCTTAGGAACATTTGAGGTTTTCTTTATGAAGTTGTGAATTTACAATTGTTGATTTTTATTTCAAGAAAGTCACTTGACAGATCCTCCCTGATCTGTTCAATCGGTTGAATTGAGTTTTCCTGCAGAGCGGTTTTGGGAAATCTAAGAGATACAACGTTCTTTGTATGCCTTATTTTGAGATTTTAAGGGGAAATGGTTATTGTTACAACACATGAGAACCACAAGCAAAAATGCTCAGAAGCGTGAGGGCCCAGCAAAGCTGTTTTTAAAAGCCTTTTCAAACAACTTCCATGCCTGCTCAATCAAACGAAAATCACCTGTCAATCAGGTCATTGGGAAAGAGGTACTCGCGAAACTCATTAGCGGCTCACCAACACATTACTATCCCTTGTAAGGCATTTGCAAAATTTGAATCAGTGATTTAGTTTTAACCTCATTAAAAAAATCATTGACAGGCATTGCGAAAAGTTTGGAATTCAACTTTTTTGCAATAAATGATTGATAAAAGGTTTTGGAGAACAAAATGCACACATAAGTTTTAAGCACCCCTGCTGGTTAAATATACTATTTAACCAGGATAGTTATGCATTTCATTATGAATTCACTTAAAATAATGAAAACAAATTCCAATTATTTTATTTTAAAAATAAGCTCTTCACATACAAAATATTTGCATACTAAAATTCATAAATCCAGCTTTCTAGAGCAGTTTTGTAGTTCACTAATTCTTCATCTTTAAACCAAAGGGAAATTTCCTTATCAGCACTTGGGACAGAATCTGAACCATGGATTATATTCCTGGAAAAACACAAATTAACATATTAATTTTTATTTTATTCAATTTAAACAGGGTATAAAATATTTTCAATTCCCATAAGTACTTCATTAGAATTTTGTTTCAACAATAATTATGACAATCAGTAATTAACGAAGACTAGAGTTTACTGAAAATTGAAAGTGTTACTTTCAGCCATAAAAATTGCTTTTACATTAAATTAAAATTATATTTGGAATAGTTCTTCAAGCCAGAAGGCATTTCAAAATTTGAATTCCTAATGCTAGTCTTAAGAACGTACTGCAAAAATTATTAATTGTATTTTGCTATCTTACAACAGACAATTTTATGCATAATTTAGAAAACAATTTATATCTTTCTTCAAAATATTTCTAGATTATTTCCAAAGATGACCTACCTTGCAACTTGGATACACAAGTCACCTCTAATTGTTCCAAGTTGTGCATTAAGAGGATTAGTAGCACCAATGATATCTCTACCAGTTTTTACAACATTGTCTCCTTCCCATACCTGGAAAAAATATGACGTTCAGTATTGAACTAAGATGATCTTTAGACTATATATATTCTCAGGTTTAACTTAACACTACAGCACTTTTATTCGGCTACCCGAATACGGTATGACTGTTGTACTGCCAGTAATCTAAAGGTTAAAATGATATAAGTAATTAATCTAATGTAAACAGAAATAAGCAATTTTTCCATCAAATAGAGCATATATGATGCAAATTTAACTGTAACTTAGGCATTTCAGATTAACAACTTTTGTCAAAAGCAGTCAGGCATATAGACAGAAAGCAGTTCTGTATTCATTTTGGTCCATTGAAGCTTATAATTAAAGTTTACTTTTGATCCTTTGGTTTTTTTTAATATACTCAAAGAAGCTTAAAGAAAGGATACTCAATGTAAAGGTATACTAAAAAATTGTCAGAAAAATAAACAGCTGAAAATTTCAAGAGTGGAATGACAAGATGAAACTTGATGCTGAATTAAGAATTGAACAGAATTAGTCAGTCATTATAGAAATGTGATTAATTTCTCACAAAAATAAGAGACAATTTTCTTCATGCAACAAATCAAGTAGGGTACAGCTGCAGTCTGTGCCACGTGGAGTGGCAACGACTCTTGGCGCACTTTTAAGCGACTAATTCCTTTAAAATTTTTTTGGTATATTTGTGTATACTTAATCCAGTTTTGCAATGTTTCACTAGTCAAGATGTGATTTCCGTTAAAAAATATTTTTGTATATTTAATCCAGATTTGCAGTGTTTTACCAGTCAAAATGTTGTTTTATGAAGATATCCTCAGGAGAGTTGAAGGCCAGTGGGTTTTTGGGGAGATAGAAAGATGTTTCTGGTAGCAGTTCACGATAGGTCAGCGGATACGCTTGTGAACGTTTCGACGCAATGGGTTGAGAAGGGTACAACAATACACTCAGACTATTGGAAGGGGTATTTAGATTCTGAAAATAGTTTAGAAAGTAAGGGGTTGAAGCATTTAACAGTCAATCACTCCCTTACTTTTGTGGACCCTGCAACTAAGTGCCACACGAATACTATTGAGACAACATGGAGGCACGTTAAAAGCACGCTTCCCACTACTGACAAACTCCCTTTCACTTTTATTTAGCAAAGTACTTATTCGAGAAAAATTGATCCTTTTAACAATTGTTAGGGATACAGATTGGGAGGATTGTAAACCAGATTAAGGTCCACTTACCCTGTGCCTCCACATTGTCTCAATTGTATTCATTATATTTTTTGAGTATATTTAATCCAGATTTTCAATATTTTACTAGTATATATTTTTTGTGTATATTTAATCCAGATGTGCAATACTTAACTAGTCTTTGTATGTACAATTTTTTAAGTCTAAATGTCTTATATTTGATCAAGATTTATATATTTAATTCTGTTAAAAAAAATTTCTTGTATATTTAATCCAGTTTTGCAATGTTTCACAAGTCATGCTGTTTTATCTAGATTTATATTTAATCCATATGTATGCAGTATATATTCAGTTTTGGAAGATTTCCTTGGTGACATAAAAAGTGCGCCAAAAAAACGCGTTGCCACTCCACGTGGCGAGACTACAGTTGTACCCAAATTCCTTTGACAGATTCAATTATGTTTACTGAAGGAACAATATTTTCTACTACAAAAAAAGTTTTGCAATTTGTTTAATTTATTGAACAATTTCAAATAATTTTAATAAAGTATAGTTAATTTTATAGTTTTTGAACTTACCATGGGTACAACAGGCCCACGTTGCATGTACTCCACCAAGCAATCGAAAAATGGCATAGTGGACAAATCAGCATAATGTTTTTCAAGCAATTCCTGAGATGCCTAGATGGGAAAAAGGGTTATATTAAGATACTAGATTAGAAACATAAATATAAATGAAATAGGACAACAAAGACCTATTTTTACTCTTCAATTTTCGAGGATATGAATCATCGCATATTTGAATGCAAACAATGTTTAAAGAGTAAGATATTTCAATCCATAATTAATCTTAAATTTAGGATGACAGAGGTACACAATCGGACAAGATTTAAAGTTCTTGGTTTATTTCATGGACAGTATCGAATTATGAAACATGAATAAAGATGAATTTGAAGGCGGGTGGTTTCTAGGCTTAACATTATTTAACGAAAAGCAATTCTAGATCACTAAACATTTGAATTCGATCACATAGTTTCAAGATTTAAAATGCAGTTTCAATTTCTTAACCATTTAAAACCTAACATTTTAGCTTTGTCAAGACACGTGTAATACTTACTTGCATGAATTTCATGGATACCAATTTAAAGCCTTTTTCTTCAAATCTTGAAATAATTTTACCAACTAGATTACGTTGAACTCCATCAGGTTTGATCATAATAAAGGAACGTTCACGTTGTGCCATTTTAATGATTTAGTAAAGTTTACTGAATAAATATAATGAAATTTTAACAAACGGTGCCTGCTGACGCGGTGATGATGATGCTTTTCGGAGACTAGAGAACTAAGATAATAATTCAAAATGCAAGATTCAAAACGAGGATTGGTGCCTAAAAATAAGCAAATGGCATTGTAGGGCTGAAACAGGAAGAAAGTGAAAGTTACAGTTCTTATCGTTCCCGTTCTTGTTGGTATCACAAAGTAAAAGATACAGAGGCTTCACTGAAGGTATGACTTACAGCGCCCTCGGTGCGTGTCCGATGTCCCTAATTGTGGGCGGAGTTTAACATGTTCCACTCAGAGCAATAGCCATTTTTTATAATCGGCAGACTTCGTGAAGCGTCATCCCACTTTACGATATATTTTTTTGACTACGATTTTATTTAAACTGTTCTTTCGCTAACTTCAATAAAAATGACTACTAATAAATATTCATGCTCTGTTTGCAAAACAAAGGAAAGGCCGCTGTTCAAGTTTCCCGATTCTGTTGAAAGGTAAATTTTGCTTTAGTTTTTCATAAATTACTGATGTGAAATAGTGTGTCATTTCACTTTTTTCTCTTACCCAAGATTATTGATTTTTGTTAACTATCTTTTGAAGTGTTAAAAAATGTTTGCATTTATTTAATTGAAATCGTTCGTAATTAAACTTACAAAAAATTTATTCAGAATGCCATAGAATTGTGCTGTTAAGTGTATTTTATTTTATGCTTTTTGTTGATTTTATTATTTGCATATTGTTTTGTGTAATTAAAATTGATCTTTTTCTGAGTTATGGCCTATTCTCTATTTATAACATTTGTTCTTATGAATGATTTCCCTAATGAAACATTTCTGCAGAGTTCCAAAAAAATTCCATTGAATGTTTGCCATAAATGTCAGTTACTCTGATAAACGTATTAAAAAAAATTATGTAGAAAAACTTGTTCAGAACTGATCACATAATTACATAGAATAATGATCCTTTATATCTAAATTCTTTGTAAAGTAACCAGGGTATGAAAAATCAGGATTTTTAAAAATATTAAAGTATTTGATTTAAATCAAATGTTACATTATATATTTATAATATGAATAAAGTGTAGTGAATTTGTGCAGTTATTTTTATATAAATTAATCTGTTAAAGACTTTTTTTGTGAAAAGTCATGTCACTAATAGAAAATAAAATCTATTTTGTTAACATACTCACACAATTATCAGATGGGCAAATCAACTTTTACATTCCAAAATTCAATTCCATAAATACAGAGTAGTTTGCTAGCAGTGTAAAGAATTCCCAGGGATCAATGCATAAAATTTCCAATTCAAATTAAATAACAATTAGCCAACATTACACAAAACAATGAAAATATTAAAATTGCGAATTATACAGATTTATGTACAAAATTGGAATGCTTTTATGATACTGGAGAAAACTTTTTCATTGTGTTTAAGTGTATTTTTTCATAAACAGACGACTTAACTTATTTTATGTATTTAGTTCTTAACTTTGAATAAAAAATAACATGCATCTTGTTCCAATGTCGGATCATCATGCTTTAAATTTTATTTTAAAATTTGAAAAGTACATGATTGCAATTAAACAATTTTTTTCCTTGTTAGGGTAAAGCTTTTGAACCTAGAAACTTTATTAGTTTCAGGAGAAAGGTTTGTAAAAAACAAGCTAAGAGTATGCAAGAAACACTTTCACGACTGGGCATTTTCGGATTCGAGGAAAATACGTTTAATAACGGATGCCCTTCCTTTAATTTGCTCTCAATAATTTATACGTGTCAGTTTTAACTTTTTAATAACTGCGTTATTTTATAATTCATAGGTTCTCAGTCATTCTGTCGCAGCTGGTTTGAATGCTTTTAGTGCTGCAGCAAAAGTTGACTTGAGAGCAACTGAAAGAGCGGAATTTGTGGGCACCCTGGACAGGTTGTTTGATAGTGTCAACTCTCAAACCCTGTTCAGTTCAAAAAAATATGGAGGAGCTCTAAGCCACAAATCTGACCACATAGTCTTTTGGAATGAGATGATTATGTGGATTCAGACGTGGCAAATTAGAAATTCAAAAGGGAAAAATATCATTCCTCCTTGCAAAAAAGGATTGATCATGACGCTGCGAGCATTTTTGGGAATCTGGGAAGTTTTGAAAGGAGATTTCAAGTTCCTGTTGCTAAACCGTTTCAACCAGGATTGTTTGGAAAACACTTTCTGCTCTATTAGAAGACGAGGTGGTTTTCGATACAATCCTGATTGTTATCAGTTTTGCCAAGCCATGTATGGGGTCATTATACACAACTTCTTGAAAAAAAGCAATGTTTCAAATTGTGTAGGTGATGGTGATCATGCGTTGCTCGATTTTAGCCAGTTTGATCGGACATCCATGAGTACGATTATCGATGATGATCCCTTCATGGAAGAAGACAATTCAGTGACACTGCAGCACCGCCCCTGCCAATGACATGGAGGTCAATGTCATTGCTTACATTTGTGGTTTTTTGGCTAAAACCTTTTTAGCCAAAACTGATTGCAATGACTGCCAAAATTTATTGGTTGGGGCCAAAACACTAAATGTAAATACTTTATTTTTATACTTTAAAGATTACAAAGGGGCATCAGATTATGGTCTTAAATGGCCTACATCTGAATTTCTGGCATACATGACAGAACTTAGCAAGTGCTTCTTCACATTTATAGATATATACTTTCATGGAGCATTTGTAGTGAAGAACCTTGCTAAAAAATTGTGTGAAATTGACCTTTCATTTTTCTCGAGCCATCAAGAACATAAAATGGCTGCACAGATGTATTTTGTGCCAGCATTTGTTCGTATGATGGTCAAACATAAAGTAAAAATATTAAATGCCAACACATTAGAAGATAAGAATTCTAAAAAATTAAAAATTTTATCACATTTAATTTATACTCATTTATTTTATCACATATTTAAATTTTTTAATGTTTGGCGGATCTAAGAAAATTTTCCAGTTACAGTTATTAGTACAGTTGCGACTGCCTCGAATTTCAATGGAAAAAAACTTCCCGACTAAATTGACCGGATCTCTATCTAGTGTCTTAACAGTGCAACTTGCTCGATGACATGGAATTAACACCCATTTGGTTCAGTGCTCTGAAGGCCTTTGTGGACTGTTCTGTGAAAATGCAATGACTCAATATGTGACAATCCACCTGTCGGTGGAACTCGGAATAGAACTCAATGCAGCCATGCATGCCGTATAGTGAAACATAAGCAGTGCTCGCCAACGTCAGTGCTGACGTCATGTTCACCACAATGGAATCGTAATACTTAAGTAGCCCCGAAGTCTTCAGCTACTCTCTTTTTACCCCTTGTGTTCCTGCTTCCCTGCCAGGCTGGCAGCGGATGGACTGTTCTGTTTGTTTAGAGATTGTTTTGAATGTACGCTGTCCTGTTCTGACAGACTTGACCTGTATTACTGGAACTGCTTTGTCAATAAATTGTGGTATTTTTGAAATAGCGTCTTTTACTCTTTGCTGCACACCTGCGGGAGTCACAAATACTGGAAATTTGTTCTTGCTCTCTTCCTACAGCGAAGTGCCAGACGTTTTCGAGTTAGAATTTGTGTTCTATACTACTCACCTTCCTTGTGGCCTGATCGGACCGTCACCAATAACCCGTTGTGCTGCTCCAGTGTGACGTTAATTGAAAATACCAATACCTAGTGGCCTGATTAGTTACAGATATGAATACTTCATTTCTGTTCCTTTTTCTAATTGTATGATTTGTTTAAAAAAGAATTATGAATCTGATCAGACTAAATACCTGATTATGTGAATAAAAAAATTTCTAATGTACTTTTTCCTTAAAGTAATTTTTCAGACTATCAACAATTTAAATACATCGAAAAGGCTTGTTTTGGAATATTTTCGCATTTTTAAAAAGCAGTCACTTAAAAAAGAATCAACTGACATTAAAAAAACAAGTTCTCACACCAGTGAGATTTTATAATTCACGAATGGCTTTCATAAATTAAGGGTTTTTTTTAAGTTCAGAAGACATTAAAAAATTGCTAATTTGAAGCATTTATGCATAAATACTTAGCTTTTAATAAGAAATACAAAGCAAAAGTGAAAATGGTCTTTCAAATCGTAGAGAATAAAACAGCCAGAGTAAATAGTTAGGATGGGGATTTAATCAAAACTGCTTTATCGCATATTTGAAGCTTGTGCTACAGCAGTCTTGAATATTCCACAATTAAAACAAATCTCGACATCGTTTGAACAAAAAAACCCACTCACTTAAGCCAGCTCCACTAGCATAAACTTAAAATGTACATACAAAATAAACAAACATCAAAATAATAAATAAACAAATCACTTAGGTTGTTATGGAAACGAAGCTAAATCGGTTGCCATGGTCGTGGTGCTGGACTCCCACCGAGGGCGCTACCGTCTATGCGATTTCCCATGTTATTTATTATACCATTGCTTCCTATGGCAGTGATCCCTCTGTATGCGTAGCTATTTACTTTGTGGTTGGTATCACAGAGTAAAAGATACAGAGGCTTCACTGAAGGTATGACTTACAGCGCCCTCGATGCGTGTCCCATGGGGTGTTCTGGGGGTGTAAAATGAAAGGAAAAAATAGCTCCACGATTTGGCGATTGATGTTGGCAAGGTAGCCGTTGGCGAGAAGTTATTGCTTAGGAGCTTTCTCAGCTTTTACTGTAGAAAATTTCTCAACCAATCACAAATGGCTGACGATTTCCACAGACCTGACCCGCAGGAGCTAGTCTCTGAGTGGAACATGTTAAACTCCGCCCACAATTAGGGACATCGGACACGCACCGAGGGCGCTGTAAGTCATACCTTCAGTGAAGCCTCTGTATCTTTTACTTTGTGATACCAACAAGAACGGGAACGATAAGAACTGTAACTTTCACTTTCTTCCTGTTTCAGCCCTACAATGCCATTTGCTTATTTTTAGGCACCAATCCTCGTTTTGAATCTTGCATTTTGAATTATTATCTTAGTTCTCTAGTCTCCGAAAAGCATCATCATCACCGCGTCAGCAGGCACCGTTTGTTAAAATTTCATTATATTTATTCAGTAAACTTTACTAAATCATTAAAATGGCACAACGTGAACGTTCCTTTATTATGATCAAACCTGATGGAGTTCAACGTAATCTAGTTGGTAAAATTATTTCAAGATTTGAAGAAAAAGGCTTTAAATTGGTATCCATGAAATTCATGCAAGTAAGTATTACACGTGTCTTGACAAAGCTAAAATGTTAGGTTTTAAATGGTTAAGAAATTGAAACTGCATTTTAAATCTTGAAACTATGTGATCGAATTCAAATGTTTAGTGATCTAGAATTGCTTTTCGTTAAATAATGTTAAGCCTAGAAACCACCCGCCTTCAAATTCATCTTTATTCATGTTTCATAATTCGATACTGTCCATGAAATAAACCAAGAACTTTAAATCTTGTCCGATTGTGTACCTCTGTCATCCTAAATTTAAGATTAATTATGGATTGAAATATCTTACTCTTTAAACATTGTTTGCATTCAAATATGCGATGATTCATATCCTCGAAAATTGAAGAGTAAAAATAGGTCTTTGTTGTCCTATTTCATTTATATTTATGTTTCTAATCTAGTATCTTAATATAACCCTTTTTCCCATCTAGGCATCTCAGGAATTGCTTGAAAAACATTATGCTGACTTGTCCACTATGCCATTTTTCGATTGCTTGGTGGAGTACATGCAACGTGGGCCTGTTGTACCCATGGTAAGTTCAAAAACTATAAAATTAACTATACTTTATTAAAATTATTTGAAATTGTTCAATAAATTAAACAAATTGCAAAACTTTTTTTGTAGTAGAAAATATTGTTCCTTCAGTAAACATAATTGAATCTGTCAAAGGAATTTGGGTACAACTGTAGTCTCGCCACGTGGAGTGGCAACGCGTTTTTTTGGCGCACTTTTTATGTCACCAAGGAAATCTTCCAAAACTGAATATATACTGCATACATATGGATTAAATATAAATCTAGATAAAACAGCATGACTTGTGAAACATTGCAAAACTGGATTAAATATACAAGAAATTTTTTTTAACAGAATTAAATATATAAATCTTGATCAAATATAAGACATTTAGACTTAAAAAATTGTACATACAAAGACTAGTTAAGTATTGCACATCTGGATTAAATATACACAAAAAATATATACTAGTAAAATATTGAAAATCTGGATTAAATATACTCAAAAAATATAATGAATACAATTGAGACAATGTGGAGGCACAGGGTAAGTGGACCTTAATCTGGTTTACAATCCTCCCAATCTGTATCCCTAACAATTGTTAAAAGGATCAATTTTTCTCGAATAAGTACTTTGCTAAATAAAAGTGAAAGGGAGTTTGTCAGTAGTGGGAAGCGTGCTTTTAACGTGCCTCCATGTTGTCTCAATAGTATTCGTGTGGCACTTAGTTGCAGGGTCCACAAAAGTAAGGGAGTGATTGACTGTTAAATGCTTCAACCCCTTACTTTCTAAACTATTTTCAGAATCTAAATACCCCTTCCAATAGTCTGAGTGTATTGTTGTACCCTTCTCAACCCATTGCGTCGAAACGTTCACAAGCGTATCCGCTGACCTATCGTGAACTGCTACCAGAAACATCTTTCTATCTCCCCAAAAACCCACTGGCCTTCAACTCTCCTGAGGATATCTTCATAAAACAACATTTTGACTGGTAAAACACTGCAAATCTGGATTAAATATACAAAAATATTTTTTAAGGAAATCACATCTTGACTAGTGAAACATTGCAAAACTGGATTAAGTATACACAAATATACCAAAAAAATTTTAAAGGAATTAGTCGCTTAAAAGTGCGCCAAGAGTCGTTGCCACTCCACGTGGCACAGACTGCAGCTGTACCCTACTTGATTTGTTGCATGAAGAAAATTGTCTCTTATTTTTGTGAGAAATTAATCACATTTCTATAATGACTGACTAATTCTGTTCAATTCTTAATTCAGCATCAAGTTTCATCTTGTCATTCCACTCTTGAAATTTTCAGCTGTTTATTTTTCTGACAATTTTTTAGTATACCTTTACATTGAGTATCCTTTCTTTAAGCTTCTTTGAGTATATTAAAAAAAACCAAAGGATCAAAAGTAAACTTTAATTATAAGCTTCAATGGACCAAAATGAATACAGAACTGCTTTCTGTCTATATGCCTGACTGCTTTTGACAAAAGTTGTTAATCTGAAATGCCTAAGTTACAGTTAAATTTGCATCATATATGCTCTATTTGATGGAAAAATTGCTTATTTCTGTTTACATTAGATTAATTACTTATATCATTTTAACCTTTAGATTACTGGCAGTACAACAGTCATACCGTATTCGGGTAGCCGAATAAAAGTGCTGTAGTGTTAAGTTAAACCTGAGAATATATATAGTCTAAAGATCATCTTAGTTCAATACTGAACGTCATATTTTTTCCAGGTATGGGAAGGAGACAATGTTGTAAAAACTGGTAGAGATATCATTGGTGCTACTAATCCTCTTAATGCACAACTTGGAACAATTAGAGGTGACTTGTGTATCCAAGTTGCAAGGTAGGTCATCTTTGGAAATAATCTAGAAATATTTTGAAGAAAGATATAAATTGTTTTCTAAATTATGCATAAAATTGTCTGTTGTAAGATAGCAAAATACAATTAATAATTTTTGCAGTACGTTCTTAAGACTAGCATTAGGAATTCAAATTTTGAAATGCCTTCTGGCTTGAAGAACTATTCCAAATATAATTTTAATTTAATGTAAAAGCAATTTTTATGGCTGAAAGTAACACTTTCAATTTTCAGTAAACTCTAGTCTTCGTTAATTACTGATTGTCATAATTATTGTTGAAACAAAATTCTAATGAAGTACTTATGGGAATTGAAAATATTTTATACCCTGTTTAAATTGAATAAAATAAAAATTAATATGTTAATTTGTGTTTTTCCAGGAATATAATCCATGGTTCAGATTCTGTCCCAAGTGCTGATAAGGAAATTTCCCTTTGGTTTAAAGATGAAGAATTAGTGAACTACAAAACTGCTCTAGAAAGCTGGATTTATGAATTTTAGTATGCAAATATTTTGTATGTGAAGAGCTTATTTTTAAAATAAAATAATTGGAATTTGTTTTCATTATTTTAAGTGAATTCATAATGAAATGCATAACTATCCTGGTTAAATAGTATATTTAACCAGCAGGGGTGCTTAAAACTTATGTGTGCATTTTGTTCTCCAAAACCTTTTATCAATCATTTATTGCAAAAAAGTTGAATTCCAAACTTTTCGCAATGCCTGTCAATGATTTTTTTAATGAGGTTAAAACTAAATCACTGATTCAAATTTTGCAAATGCCTTACAAGGGATAGTAATGTGTTGGTGAGCCGCTAATGAGTTTCGCGAGTACCTCTTTCCCAATGACCTGATTGACAGGTGATTTTCGTTTGATTGAGCAGGCATGGAAGTTGTTTGAAAAGGCTTTTAAAAACAGCTTTGCTGGGCCCTCACGCTTCTGAGCATTTTTGCTTGTGGTTCTCATGTGTTGTAACAATAACCATTTCCCCTTAAAATCTCAAAATAAGGCATACAAAGAACGTTGTATCTCTTAGATTTCCCAAAACCGCTCTGCAGGAAAACTCAATTCAACCGATTGAACAGATCAGGGAGGATCTGTCAAGTGACTTTCTTGAAATAAAAATCAACAATTGTAAATTCACAACTTCATAAAGAAAACCTCAAATGTTCCTAAGGGTCTGCTGTTCACTACAGCCAGTCAACACATTCCAGTGCTTTCGGTTAATTTCGATCTACTCTTACCCATGGTAGGGTGTGATAGACTTGAATTAATGCCCTTTCATGAGGGAATTTAGTGTTTCTGATTAAGGAATCAGCACTGTTTAACATGTTTTCAGTAAGTTACAAATGAATACTTGGATGTCCCTCACTAGCTTATTTAAAAAAGCCTTCCAGACGAAAATCAACTGAGTTTTAACATAAAGAACTTCTTAATATTTGCAAAGGCAAAATATTCATCTAGTATCATTCCTGCAATTACGAAAATTCAAGGGAAAGCAGTTTTTATATTTTCTTTGTGAAAACATTGCATCCCAGATATCTTTTGCAATAGGGTAAATTCATTTATATTTTAGTAATTGTAAAAAGACAAGAAAAGCCATTCATAAAACTGTCTTAAATCATAAGTACTTCTGTACTTGTAGAAAGAATATTTTCAACTTATGTTTTTACACTTGAAACAAGTTAGGTAATGAAAGATGGAAATAAAAATTAATTTAATTATGATTTATAAAAGTTCGAAATTCAATTTTCTCTCCTTATTACAATGTTCATTTTTAATTTAGAATTTTAAGTATTATGGATTTCTATTACGAAATAGAATACAAGTGATAGAATGAAAGCAACAAGGCCCAAAGAATAATTTTAGTTGAAATCTTCCCAACATTTGTTTTGCTACATTTTCTAATCCCCGTGTATAATGTTAAACATAAATCACTTATTTAGAAACTGCAGTGATTTGCATGTCTCTCTAACATGCTTAAACCCATAGGGGAAACAAATTAAAATCATAAAAATCTGATTTATATAAATTCCTACCCTGCAGTAATAAAAAGTAAAATTAAATACACTTTATACAATTTCTAAATTTCACTTTCATGCCACTCGGTAATTAAAATACTTAAAATTCAAAATTGTAAACTCAGAAAGAAATCGTCTCAGTAGCCTATAAATAAGTTGACTAGATTTAAAACTGGGAGAATGGTGCATCAGTTTCTGAAATAACCAAAGATCAATTCTAATGTGTCTGAAGGGAGGAAAAATTTCAATGGGCCTATGCCTTACAATCTAGCTCACTAGTTAAACAAATTACATTTTTACAAACATATACACAATTTGACTTCATAACTATAAAATACTTTACAGAGAATGAATCCATAACAAAATCTAAAAAGTAAACTTTATTGAGTGGCTATCATATGACAAGCTGACACAACAAAGTTCACCATTTAAGACTCTTTGAAACAAGTGCTTGTTCCAAAAAATAATCATGTCAATACTTATACTCATTGATATCTAGTGAACAGTTTTTTTATTTCCTTATTTGATTTATCACAAGTTGTGTAGCAGTTAATAATGCAAGTATGCTGCATAACTAGTGAGTTGGCTTTTCTACCATATTTAAGATGACAGGTAAGGCAAGTATTTCAAAAATTTACACTTTTTCAATCGATCTTAATTTAATTTAATACAAGGGATTAGTTAATATACTATATCCAAAAGAATATTTCATATTTATTTACTTTTAAACCACAAAAACAGATTCAAATGCTTTAATTAAATTATTAAATAGCACAGCAGAAAAAATATATGCACTTCAAACACAGCAGTATGATTAAGGACTTGCATATTCTTCCCAAAGATCATTCTCTTTCATCTCTGAAATAGAAACAAATAATCAAAATACAAGGAAAAGCAAGTCAATATTTCATAATTGATAAAGTTCAGAAAGAAAATCTTACAGTAGCCTATATATACATTATAATTAGAAGAATGGTGAACAAGTTAAATACAAAATATTCATATAAAGAGCAATTTTAATGCATGTCAAGGGAAAAAAAATGTTACTTTCATAAAAAAAATTCCATTAAGCCTATGCCTTACACAATCTAGGTTTTTCCACCATACTTCACATTAAGCAAATCACAAAATACATTTCATAAACAAAATTTGACTTCATAACTATAGAATACTTAATAGGGAATGAATCCCAACAAAATCTAAGTTTTGCTATCAAATAGCAAGATGACACAACAAAGTTCAGCATTTAGAAATGTCTTGGGAGAAGTGCATGTAACAAAAATGTTTCAATACTTGCATTCAACACAATCTACTGAACATTCAAGTTCTTAAAATTATTTTTCGATTTACCAGTTCTGTAGTAATCAATAGTGCAAGTGCATGCTTGAAAAACAAGTTGAATTGCCTTTTTATCATACTCATCAAAATGACTGCTAGGTGTCATGATCTCTGCAGCTGAACCAAACTTTAATTAGGATAATATGAAAAAGTATTTCATAACTGCAAATACAAAAAAGCAAATTTCATGAGTAGTCAACAAACAAATAAACTGAATGAGACATTTTGACTTTAATATTTTTCAATTAGGTATTTTGGTATTTTCAATTAACGTCACACTGGAGCAACACAACGGGCTATTGGTGACGGTCCGGGATCAATCCCAGAGGGAAAGTCCGAGGACAACACCACGTAATTTTGAACCGCGGTCAGATGACGAGGCAACACCTGAGCTGGCACCCCACTCTCCAAACTTCCACACCACGCCAACGTGAGGACATTTGAGGCCACGACAGATTTAACGTGCACCAGCCCCCTTTGTACACGACGGTGTTTGGCTGGATTCGAACTCGCAACCCTTCGGTTGCTAGTCCGTTACTCTTCCAACCGGGCCACCGCGGCCCTTTTTCAATTAGAATGCACATATAAAGATAGTGAAAATTGGGTTGATTTTTTTTTTGGTATTTTTTTAATTAACGTCACACTGGAGCAACACAACGGGCTATTGGTGACGGTCCGGGATCAATCCCAAAGGGAAAGATCCGAGGACAACACCACGTAATTGAAAATTGGGTTGAAGACGCGTACCCCAATATAACGACAGAGTTGAGAATTTTCCTCACAATACCAGTCTCAGTCGCCTCAAATGAAAGGAGTTTTATCAAACTAAAGATCATAAAAAATTACCTCAGAAACTTAACAGGACAACGATTAACCAATCTGAGCATCATATCAGTAGATCACAAGTTAGCTTCAAAGCTATCTTTCGATGACATTGTAAAAACTTTTGCAGCCAAAAAAGTCCGTAAAGTTAAGTTTTAGTTCAAGCTTTCTGGGTTTAAATTAATTTTTTTCACATTTTCTCAATAGATTATGAGATTGTGTAAAATGTCTAAGTATTATACTCAAGATAATAACTTGAATAAAATCTGTTATTCCTAATATTAGTACTATTTATAATAATTAAATATCCTATTCTAAAGCAAGTCTGTTGATTTTGATTCAGCCCACGCATATCCCGATATCAATTGATAAACCTTTTCATCTCACTTTTAGCGTTTATGATAAGTGTGAAAGAATATACCAAACATGCTACTCGCAGATTATTTGTCAATGAAATGTAGAATTAATTCGGTATTTTATCTTGTACTAAAAATGAAACATTAGTGCAAATTAATCTATTTACCTTCGAAATCAAGCATTTACCATCTAAGTTAAATTTAAAAAGTTTGGAATAGTGGAATTAAGGTGTTGTCGGGGAGGGTTTTGGTTTGGTTGGTAGGTGGGGGGGGGCGCCAAGGCGAGTTCTTGCCCCAGGTGGAAACTAGCCTAGTTACATCCCTGATTGAGGAGCATGTTTTATGTGTGTATAAATTTTTACAAATATATTTAATTCGTTCAAATATTCTACTTAGAGAGAAGAAATCAAAAAGTGAAACTCTTATGTGAAAATTCCTTTTCAGGTAGAAAACAGAAGAGTGAAGGATTTCATTTCGCTGTGGAATGTGTTTTTATCACCAAGCTTATTTGTCGAGTTAAAGAACGCTTATAAACATTGAAATGTTCACAAATATTGTTCGAAACAATCTAATTCTCTCAGTATGATTTATCTCAAGATTAAAACATAAGAAAAAAAGATGAAACTGGCTTAAAAGTGGAAAATAATTAAATTTTAATGTTAGGTATTTTAAACACTAAGCAAAAAATTGGGGTGTCAAGCAGATGTTCTTATAAAAGGAACTTTTCCAGCTGCGTGGATTGTTTGGAATTAGTACATAGAAGTTTCATTTCGTTCTCTATTTTTTTTTTGTTTTCCAATTTGCTATATTGTATGCTTCATTAACAAGAATAAAAATACGCCAAAACAGATAAAGTATTTCAATTTCCATTCAAGCACTTTTTTTGTTTTTCACATGAGAATGGCAATTTGTTTTTAGCTATTCCAGTAGAAAAATATGGGTTCAAGGGAAATTATTTGAAAGAAAAGCTCTTTTAGCAAATGCAATCTTATAATGAAAGATTTTACATATATTTTAAAACGTGAACAAGAAGGTTCTGTTGCGTTCACCTTTTTAAAAACGCATAAATAAAGTTCGACGGACCACAGCTGCCTTTTCTGCTTTTTATTTAACAGGACGTCACACACATTTTGTACAACATATAAAGACAGCTGAATATTATTGAGTTGAAGAAATTGTGGGTGTCGAGATAAACATTAATTACCCACTTCTGGTTATTGCTGCTAACTTTGCAGCGTCTAGTAGTCAACTGGCGATGGGCTCAGTCGGCTCGGATATTGCGCATGCGTTCGCCTCTGGTTGGCGCACGTGCGGCAACATCCCGCCCGGCCTTGCCATGTTCTCATGCAAGAACTTAACAATTCTATTTTTTTTATGTATAAGTCCAAACATAAATGAATGCTTAAATTTCAAATGTAAACTAATAAACAATAACTAATCACTATGAACACTATAATCACAATAGTAAGATAAACAGTATACACGTAGGCACTAGAAAATTTTCATAAACAACAAATATTATTATTTGAAAACAATAAATTTAATTTTCAATAGGCAGTACACTCAATCTGGAGATGGACCTTTTATAAACTCCCTTACTGGTTTTCACGTCAACAACTCGTACTTTTCTATCCTGTCCCGGATATATGGCTATTATTCGTCCCAATAACCATTTAAATGGTGGGAGATTTTCTTCCCTTATCAAAACCATGTCCCCTATTTTTAGATTTTCTTTGTCAACTACCCATTTTTTTCTTTGTTGTAGACTATTCAAATATGAAAGGCTCCATCTTTTCCAGATTGTTTGTACCGATTTTGTAATCCTCTGCCAAGCATTAAGGCGATTTGTCTCAATATTAGTTAGAGACGGTTCGACTATGGCCGTTATCGGCCTTCCTATCAGGAAATGTGCCGGCGTCAGCACCTCCAAGTCATCAACATCGGCCGAGAGAGGAGTAAGCGGGCGAGAATTCAAAACAGCTTCTATCTGGGTCACGAGTGTTAGCAACTCTTCATAAGTAAATTTTGAATTCTCAGCAACGCGTTTGAAGTGATATTTAAATGCCTTTATGTTTGCCTCCCAGAGGCCTCCCCAATTCGGACTTCTTGGGGGAATAAAAGACCATTCTATGTTTTCTTCCGCGAAAAAGGCAAATAAAGATTCCTCTTTTTCTTGAACAAATCTAAATAGGGCTCTAAGTTCTCTATTAGCCCCCACCATGTTTGTCCCATTATCCGAGAATATTCTATGGCATTTTCCCCTTCTCGAAATAAATCTTTTCAGCGTGTTTATTAAAGCTTGTGAAGTTAAATCACTGATTATTTCGAGGTGTATGGCTTTTGTCACTAGACATATGAATATACAAACATAAACTTTAATTTCGGGACCTTTTCTCTGATATCTGTTTTTGATTAAGAATGGTCCGCACAAATCAATTCCAGTCGAATTAAAAACTTTATCAGGTGTTATTCTCTGCATTGGCAAATTGCCCATTTTTTGTGAGCACTCATTGGGATTAGCTTTAAAGCAAATGACACAATTGTGCACGATTTTTTTGCACAAATTTCTTCCATGAATGGGCCAATATTTTTGCCTAACCTGAAAAAGTAAATGTTGAGGTCCAAGATGAAAATACTTTTCATGATAATATCTTACGATAATTTCAGTTAACTTACCTTTTGAGGGGAGTAATATAGGGTGTTTACTTGAATATGACAGCTGAGAATTCTCTAGTCTGCCTCCTACCCTTAAGATACCTTTACTGTCTAAAATTGGTGATAAATTTAAAATCTTGCTTTTATTTGGAATACTACCACTGGACTTGAGGGCTGATATTTCTGCAGACAATTCCTCACTTTGAAGTTGTTTGACTAAAAACACCTCAGCTTCAGAGATCTCATCCGATCCCAGGGAACCTTGTCTCTTATTCCTAGGGTTCCTACAATTATTCACAAACCTAAAAAGAAAACTAAGAATTCGAACTATAGTTAAAAATTTGCTGTTACGGTTAACTAGATAATCAAAAATTGTGTTTTCAGAATTTAAAGTCAATAAAGTGTTTTCATTAGAGTCTTTAGATTTTAGTTCTGGTAAGTACTCTTCTTCATTCGGTACTGGACACTCATCATCAGTTTCCACGAGTTCATCAGACTGTAAGAAGAAAGGTCCATTCCACCATTTTTCATTATGTAGAAGCGATTCAGCTTTAAGACCCCTGGACAAGAGGTCTGAAGGATTGACCTTTCCGGCACAGTGATACCACGTATCGGGATTTGTCAACCTTGTAATTTCCTGGACTCGATTCGCCACGAATTGCTTCCACCTTTTTGAAGATCCTTTGATCCAAAATAAAACAATTTTGGAGTCTGTCCAATGAAACACAGTGCAGTGCCTTTTCTTACTGATGATTTCTTGAATCTTTGAACTCAAGCGAGCTGCTACCAAAGCACCCAGAAGCTCGAGCCGAGGTAACGTAACACTCTTTAATGGTGCTACTCTGACTTTAGAGGTGACGAGGTTTACAAGTACCTTTGTTTTTTAACTTTCACATAAACTGAAGCTCCATATGCAAGTTTGGAAGCGTCACAAAAGGTATGGATTTCAATGATGTCATTTTCTTCTTTGGTAGAATCTAGTACCAATCTTGGGACTCTGAGCTCATTTAAGAGCGGCAGCTCCTTGCACCAATTCAACCACTTTTCTTTAATCTCTGGAGGTAAAGTTTCATCCCATGTGATTTTCCTCGACCAGAGTTCCTGAATGAGGCATTTCATTCTTATTGTAAAGGGGGTAAGCAAACCCAACGGGTCATAGATTTTCCCAATGGTTTGCAAAAGAAATCTTTTAGTGTGTTCATTGCCCGAAATGAATTCTAGTAGACCTTTTGTGTCCACGGTCAGACAATCTTCTTGAGTTTGCCAAGCCAAACCCAATACTTTCGTCTTGCTGGTTCCCAAGCTGACAGAATTTTCAACTGTATATGTCTCGAAACCTTCTGCAGCCCACTGACTCATCAACGTAGCGTCATTGGAGATCCATTTTCGCATCACCATCCCTGCTTCTTTCATGATATTTTTGGCACAGCTGGAAATAAAAAGTGCCTCTTCACGAGTGTCTTGTCCTGTGATCCAATCATCAACGTACATGAAAGAATCTAGATGTTGTACAGCTGTGCAAAACTCATCTTTATACTTATCAATGTGATGTTTAACAGTAGCCGCTAACAGGAACGGGCTAGCGTTGACCCCAAAGGGTACCCTGTTGAAACGATATATTTGTAGGTTTGGCCTTTTGTCAATACGAGGATTACTGTCAGTCCACAAAAAACGTACAGCATCTTTATGATTGTCTTCCAGGCAAATTTGAAGGAAGGCTTGACGTATATCAGATGATATTGCAATTCGATTAAGTCTAAAGTTGATAAGCACATCTAGTAGATTTGGATATAAGTTGGGACCTTGCCACAAGCAGTCGTTTAAGGACAACTCATTAGTCTGGTGTGATGCTGCGTCAAATACTATACGTGTTGTAGTTGAAACCCGACCTTCCTTTTTTACGGCTTGGTGGGGCAAATAATATGTTGGTTTGTCTTTATTTATTTCAAAATTTTCGACTTTCTCAACTATTCCTTGATTTCAATAATCCTGAATAATTTCTGTGTACTGTGAATAAAGTTCCGAATTTTTTTGAAACCTTCTCCACAAACTATGGAATCGTTGTTTTGCTACCGGAAGATTATCTAATAACTGTTTCTAATCTTTACGAAATGGCAATCCCACTGTATTGTATCCCTTTATTGTATCTGACTGTTTGTTCAAAGATTTCCATGGCCTGATCGTCATCACGAAAGCAAGGATCATCTTTTATGCCAAGAGATTCGAGTTCAAAAAATTGTTTCAAAGTGTCGTCTATAGAACCATCGTCTTTAAGAAGAAAGCACGATGCCACATCATTAGTTTCGATTTCGTCGAGTCTTCCACCCGCGACCCAACCAAATTCAGTTTCCTTAAACAGTAATTCTTCACTCACTTTGTAAAGATTATCTTTCATTATTCGACAAAAAATATCTGCATTTAATAACGCATGAATCTCTTTGGCTTCGAAAAAACAAGGATCCGCTAATTTCAAAAATTCAGGAATTTTTATTTTTGAAATATCTAAATTAACACTAGGCGTCAACCCAGTAATCTTGTCAGTAACTAAGAACTCAATAGGTTCCACAAAACTTCCGTTTTCATTCGAGATGAAAGTCGTCAATTTCCCTTTCAAAATTTGTTTTGTTGAATTTAATCCAGAAACCGAAGTTTGTACCTTTTCTAATCTAATACCAACGAAATCACTCATTTTTCTGGACAATATATTAACATTTGACGCGAGTAGTATACGGGCCCGTATAGTAGGCGGAAGTGACGTCATACCACGTGACCGGAAGTGGGCGGTGCCAAGTGACGTCATACCACGTGACCGGAAGTGGGCGGTGCCAAGTGACGTGACGTATTGTTTGTTTACATTTTGGACTTGGAATTTTTTTTTGTCTTCGTGCAGGCGTTGAGTTGTTTCAAGATGGCGTCGTTTCGTTGCCATGGTGATGAATCACTCGCGTAGTGCCATCTGGTGGAGATATTCGAAACCCTATTATTTTTAATTAAAAAGCAATTTCGTGGATTCGAACCGAGGACCATAGGATCCGAAGTCAAGTGCGCTATCCGTTAGGCTGTAAGAGAGTTAACTATGGGCGGTGAATTAATGTAGTGTTGGATTTTTTTTTCTCTTTTGGACTTGTATTTTTTCTTAGTATTAGGAATGGGTTATTTTTAGAAAATGGTTTGAATATAATTGCATAGGGGTTTTAATAAATGCTTTTTCAAAATGACTTATGGCGCCATCTGGTGATTTTAAAAGTAATTAATCTAAGGAACGAATTGATTTCTTAATGTTTTTACTTTATTCATGACCGGTGACGTCAGTGTGTTTACGTTTGGGACTTGGATTTTTTTTCCTTCTGAGATTTCGATGTGACGTCACGATTATGTCCATCGAGCAAGTCTGAACTTGAAAAAGTCTACTCACAATTCTTTATGTTATGAGTATGGTAAATTGTTTACAGATCGTGAAGACTGGGCATACTTCCGTCGATTGGAAAACGAATTAACGTATTAAAAAAAGACGAAATTTAGAAATTTTAGGTCAAAAATATACTGTGCCTTGTCAACTTGTAGCATACGAAGACGAAGGAATAAGCTATACTTTTAGTGGGTCTTCTATTGCAGCCAAGCCTTGATCTCCTTAAGTATTGGAAATAAAGGGAGAAATGGAGCGAATAATTGGTGCAAGATTTAATTTTGAGTTGGTGAACCGTTATAAAGATGGTAAGGACTGCATAGTTGCCCATAAAAACAACGAGAAGGACTTGGAACTTTATGCACCCATAGCGTCTGTTTCATTTGGGCAGAAAAGACAATTTGTGTTTTCTAACTACAATTGTTTAAAAATTGTTCTGGAAAATGGAAGTTTGCTTGGAATGAAGTATCCAACAAACCAATTTTGGTTTCACAAGTTTCGTAAAATTCTAGCGTAAATAAGCAATAATCCACTTATGTGCCCCCGAACTGGAACACATATACTGTATTTTGGATTGTTTGTTTTTTATTACATAGTTTTATAAATTGTCTTAAAATGCAAGATCTGAAATGAAATTTTTCTATGCTATAAAGATTTATGGTTTTTTTTAAGTTAGATGTTTTTACTCAAAAATTAATTATACATTAGATGCTATAAGACCTATTTTTTAACAGAAATTTTGTTTTAATTAATATACACTTAAGTAAGAGTAAAATTTTTGAAACTTTATAAGACCCATACTATGAATACGTTTTCTTGTACATTTGAAGAAGTTTTAGTATAAAAACCATTTATCCTATAAATCTAAATTAAATGTTATTTTTTAAATTCTCTTTCCTTGCATATTATTTTTTTACTTTGAATAAATCTTCATAAATTTTAGTGATTTAATTTATATTATATAGATTTACAAACCTGTTTTTGGATGAAATATAAGGATTTTATATTTTAAAAGTTAATGTTTTTACTCAAAAATTAATTATATATTAAATACTATTACACATATTTTTAATGTTGAAGATTTTAGAAAACATTTTACAATTGAAACATATGCATTACATATTATGACAAACACTTAAATGGAGATCCATAAGGGAATATTGGAAATCTTTTTAATGCTTACACCTTTCTATTTTAAATAAACTTTTGCTTGTCTTACCACATACACTGTATTTTGGATTATTTGATTTTTATTACCCATGGTCTTATAAATTTTCTTTTAAAATACAAGATCTGAAATGAAATTTTCCTTGATTTTAAGATTTATGTTTTACTCAAAAATTAATTAATTATACATTAGATGCTATAGCACATATTTTATTACAGAATTTTTTAATATTATACACTTAAGTGAGCGTAAAATTTTTGAAACTTTACAAGACCCATATTATGAACATGTTTCCTTACACATTTGAAGTAGTGAAAAATAGTATTAAAACCCTTTATCCTGTAAAATCTAAATTAAATATTATTTTTAATTAATCTTTCCGTGCATATTATTGTTTACTTTAAATACATTTTCATTCATTTTAGTGATTTTATTTATATTATAAAGATTTACAAATTGTTTTTAACAAAATTTTCTTTGATATAAGGATTTTATATTTTAAAAGTTAGATGTTTTTTTACACAAAAATTAATTATATATCAAATACTATTGCACGTATTATAACATTGAAGATTTTTAGAAAACGTTTAACAATTGAAATATATACTTTAAATATTATTACAAACATTTAAATGCAATTTGCTTTTTATTTTTAATTTTACAATTGAGACATTTTTAAAAGTTTGGTTCTTAAAGTGTGTGTTTTATGCATAGTAAAAAAATTATTATAAAAAACCTGTAAGAGTAAAAGAATTTTATGCATTAATTTCAAACTTTACAAGACCCATACCATGTTTCCGTGCACATTTGAAGTAGTGAAATATAGAATTAAAAACCATTTGTCCTTGAAGTTCTAAATTAAAAGTTATTTTTCTTTAATGCTTTTTCAAACCACACATTTTACTAAATATGAACTTTTATTTATTTGAAAACCTTATGCACATCGTACAATTAAATTGCACAGCAAAATACCAATACTGTACGAAGCTATGAAGTATTTTACAAGATACTTTGGTACTGTTTTCTTAATTTTAAGTGTTCTACATTGCTATGTTAAATGGATAGTAAGTGGTTTTTCTGTTTTTGAAAATAATGTGTGCACATCTGTGCTGCTAAGCAAATTAACTTTTGCCCTTTTCTTGATATTTAATGCATAATCTAAATATTTACTGACACCGCTGATAGTTTTACCCATGAGTAAAATTAAATAATAACTGAAAATTTTAAGTATTAATGTGAATTTTAAAATGAACAAATACTATTAAAATAATGGATTAAATCTGAATTTTATGTATTCTTAAAACAATCTCTGCAAAAACCAGCACAGACAATTCTTAAACAGATTGAAGGAAGCCACATGGAAACAAAGTTAATGGAAGCACTTTTTATAGAAAAAAACATAGTTCATATATTTTACACAAGTAATACATTGTAGTGTAAAAAATAACTTTAGTTTTTTACATACTTGCACAGACGCATATTTCCGACAAGCCAATTATTCGATGCCGCCACCTAAACTTTTGGGCAATGCAAATTATTTTTGTGATGACCACATGATAGTTTTTGGAAATCAAGTTGATATTCGGAAGTGATACATCTAAGCGTTTCTTTTCCATATGACCACCTTTGTAAGCAACTAGGTACTGAGTGGCCCTCTTGGTCTGATCGTACAATTCTAAAAGCTTAGAGTCTAAACTTTCTAAGGGAGCACAATTTGCTATGTCATGAGACTGAAATGAAGAGTACATACGTAATTTTTAACATATCACACAGTTGTACGATCTTTGCACTAAGTTTATGCTCAGACGATAAGTTAAAACGAATACTTGAAGCTACTTGCGATTTTTTTACAGCGATGTATGCATATTTACGTACTAAGAAACTTTCTTGAGTCTGAAATCCATCAAAATCCACAATTTCACAAATATTAAGCATTGCTATTGAAAAGCGTTAGCTGTTCTTGGAAAAATAATTGTAAACTGGAGGCCACGAAGAACTGGACTATATAACACCATACACTTACTAATCATACTCATCAGTAAAGTTAAAATTTATCTTTTGCGTTCCATAGTTACTCACAAAAGATAAGACTAAGTGAAGAATGTACATACTCAGAAAACATGGTGTTTGTGATAATGCGCGAAATAAAATTTTGTGTTATAATACAAGAAGATTTTAACGAAAGGATATACTTAAATGTGCGTTTGATTTTTTTTTACTCTACCACGTTTATGCGCCTAATGCAATTCAATTCTACGACTAAACTTGAGCAAGAAAAAAATATAACCAAATATAATTTATAAGAGAAACGCATTTTGACTTTCTTTAAAACGAGAACTTTAAAGTATACTGAATTCTCTTGATTCTGCAGTTTTATGTTTTTTCTAAAATTACATCAACGAATTGAATTATTTATTTGTGGGCACACACAAGTCTTTGCCCTTGTTGAAAGGAAACTAGTATCTTTGACAAGTACCAGATTTTTAAAAATTGATTAAGAGAAGAACCTTTTTTCATGGAACTTAATTCAATCTGCACCATAATTTTACACTTAAGAGTAATAGAGCATAATATAGTTTTAAGGAAAATGAATAACCATTATGCAAATTTGAAGCCCAAAAGTTCCAAACATGTCTATGCGCCTATCTACGTTTAGAGATTGGCCAACGCACAGACGTTGACCTTAGAGACCTAGCCGAAAACGGATTGTATTATACTGGTGTCTTGGACGTGATCAGGTGCTATTGGTGTGGCGAAGGGGCTTGAAAATTGGTAAAAAGAAGATGTAGTGAGACACAAACACAAAGTTTTATCCAAAATGTTTGGTAGCCCATAGATGAAATTGTACAGGTGCTGGATGAAATCAACAACAATAATACCAATGATTTTATAAAAAACCCGATGTATAGCTTTACCCCTTATACAACGACAAGGACGAACGACTTTGAAAAATTTGCAAGGAATCGGAAAATGAATGCTACTTTACAGCCTTGCGGTCATTTGGGGACATGCATGAGATGTACGAAGAGTCTTTCAACGTGTCCTATGTGCCGAACCAATATTTTGCACAAAATTTTAAAACGTACATTTGTTACTAAACTGTCTATTTATTAGTACATGCAGTAGATGCAATTTCAAGTGATATACTGAACATGGTGAGGAAGAAAATCCAATTGTAAAAGGGTGGTATTGAGTTGCAAGTTATTAAATTGGCACAAGTGCTTCAGTAAAAAGATTAGTAAGGAAGTTTGAGATTCTAAAACCCTAAGACTCTTTATTAAGGAAAAAGTCGTGTAGGAAAGACTTATACACCCTTATAAATATATTGACTATTTTAATTATTAGTCTTTTGTTCATTACATGTTAAACCTATTTACTAAAGAAATTTAAAGAGTGCCTTAAACAGGAGTTACTAAATGCTTTTCGGCACATAGGACACGACTTGAAAGACTCTTCGTACATCTCATGCATGTCCCCAAATGACCGCAAGGCTGTAAAGTAGCATTCATTTTCCGATTCCTTGCAAATTTTTCAAAGTCGTTCGTCCTTGTCGTTGTATAAGGGGTAAAGCTATACATCGGGTTTTTTATAAAATCATTGGTATTATTGTTGTTGATTTCATCCAGCACCTGTACAATTTCATCTATGGGCTACCAAACATTTTGGATAAAACTTTGTGTTTGTGTCTCACTACATCTTCTTTTTACCAATTTTCAAGCCCCTTCGCCACACCAATAGCACCTGATCACGTCCAAGACACCAGTATAATACAATCCGTTTTCGGCTAGGTCTCTAAGGTCAACGTCTGTGCGTTGGCCAATCTCTAAACGTAGATAGGCGCATAGACATGTTTGGAACTTTTGGGCTTCAAATTTGCATAATGGTTATTCATTTTCCTTAAAACTATATTATGCTCTATTACTCTTAAGTGTAAAATTATGGTGCAGATTGAATTAAATTCCATGAAAAAAGGTTCTTCTCTTAATCAATTTTTAAAAATCTGGTACTTGTCAAAGATACTAGTTTCCTTTCAACAAGGGCAAAGACTTGTGTGTGCCCACAAATAAATAATTCAATTCGTTGATGTAATTTTAGAAAAAACATAAAACTGCAGAATCAAGAGAATTCAGTATACTTTAAAGTTCTCGTTTTAAAGAAAGTCAAAATGCGTTTCTCTTATAAATTATATTTGGTTATATTTTTTTCTTGCTCAAGTTTAGTCGTAGAATTGAATTGCATTAGGCGCATAAACGTGGTAGAGTAAAAAAAAATCAAACGCACATTTAAGTATATCCTTTCGTTAAAATCTTCTTGTATTATAACACAAAATTTTATTTCGCGCATTATCACAAACACCATGTTTTCTGAGTATGTACATTCTTCACTTAGTCTTATCTTTTGTGAGTAACTATGGAACGCAAAAGATAAATTTTAACTTTACTGATGAGTATGATTAGTAAGTGTATGGTGTTATATAGTCCAGTTCTTCGTGGCCTCCAGTTTACAATTATTTTTCCAAGAACAGCTAACGCTTTTCAATAGCAATGCTTAATATTTGTGAAATTGTGGATTTTGATGGATTTCAGACTCAAGAAAGTTTCTTAGTACGTAAATATGCATACATCGCTGTAAAAAAATCGCAAGTAGCTTCAAGTATTCGTTTTAACTTATCGTCTGAGCATAAACTTAGTGCAAAGATCGTACAACTGTGTGATATGTTAAAAATTACGTATGTACTCTTCATTTCAGTCTCATGACATAGCAAATTGTGCTCCCTTAGAAAGTTTAGACTCTAAGCTTTTAGAATTGTACGATCAGACCAAGAGGGCCACTCAGTACCTAGTTGCTTACAAAGGTGGTCATATGGAAAAGAAACGCTTAGATGTATCACTTCCGAATATCAACTTGATTTCCAAAAACTATCATGTGGTCATCACAAAAATAATTTGCATTGCCCAAAAGTTTAGGTGGCGGCATCGAATAATTGGCTTGTCGGAAATATGCGTCTGTGCAAGTATGTAAAAAACTAACGTTATTTTTTACACTACAATGTATTACTTGTGTAAAATATATGAACTATGTTTTTTTCTATAAAAAGTGCTTCCATTAACTTTGTTTCCATGTGGCTTCCTTCAATCTGTTTAAGAATTGTCTGTGCTGGTTTTTGCAGAGATTGTTTTAAGAATACATAAAATTCAGATTTAATCCATTATTTTAATAATATTTGTTCATTTTAAAATTCACATTAATACTTAAAATTTTCAGTTATTATTTAATTTTACTCATGGGTAAAACTATCAGCGGTGTCAGTAAATATTTAGATTATGCATTAAATATCAAGAAAAGGGCAAAAGTTAATTTGCTTAGCAGCACAGATGTGCACACATTATTTTCAAAAACAGAAAAACCACTTACTATCCATTTAACATAGCAATGTAGAACACTTAAAATTAAGAAAACAGTACCAAAGTATCTTGTAAAATACTTCATAGCTTCGTACAGTATTGGTATTTTGCTGTGCAATTTAATTGTACGATGTGCATAAGGTTTTCAAATAAATAAAAGTTCATATTTAGTAAAATGTGTGGTTTGAAAAAGCATTAAAGAAAAATAACTTTTAATTTAGAACTTCAAGGACAAATGGTTTTTAATTCTATATTTCACTACTTCAAATGTGCACGGAAACATGGTATGGGTCTTGTAAAGTTTGAAATTAATGCATAAAATTCTTTTACTCTTACAGGTTTTTTATAATAATTTTTTTACTATGCATAAAACACACACTTTAAGAACCAAACTTTTAAAAATGTCTCAATTGTAAAATTAAAAATAAAAAGCAAATTGCATTTAAATGTTTGTAATAATATTTAAAGTATATATTTCAATTGTTAAACGTTTTCTAAAAATCTTCAATGTTATAATACGTGCAATAGTATTTGATATATAATTAATTTTTGTGTAAAAAACATCTAACTTTTAAAATATAAAATCCTTATATCAAAGAAAATTTTGTTAAAAACAATTTGTAAATCTTTATAATATAAATAAAATCACTAAAATGAATGAAAATGTATTTAAAGTAAACAATAATATGCACGGAAAGATTAATTAAAAATAATATTTAATTTAGATTTTACAGGATAAAGGGTTTTAATACTATTTTTCACTACTTCAAATGTGTAAGGAAACATGTTCATAATATGGGTCTTGTAAAGTTTCAAAAATTTTACGCTCACTTAAGTGTATAATATTAAAAAATTCTGTAATAAAATATGTGCTATAGCATCTAATGTATAATTAATTTTTGAGTAAAACATAAATCTTAAAATCAAGGAAAATTTCATTTCAGATCTTGTATTTTAAAAGAAAATTTATAAGACCATGGGTAATAAAAATCAAATAATCCAAAATACAGTGTATGTGGTAAGACAAGCAAAAGTTTATTTAAAATAGAAAGGTGTAAGCATTAAAAAGATTTCCAATATTCCCTTATGGATCTCCATTTAAGTGTTTGTCATAATATGTAATGCATATGTTTCAATTGTAAAATGTTTTCTAAAATCTTCAACATTAAAAATATGTGTAATAGTATTTAATATATAATTAATTTTTGAGTAAAAACATTAACTTTTAAAATATAAAATCCTTATATTTCATCCAAAAACAGGTTTGTAAATCTATATAATATAAATTAAATCACTAAAATTTATGAAGATTTATTCAAAGTAAAAAAATAATATGCAAGGAAAGAGAATTTAAAAAATAACATTTAATTTAGATTTATAGGATAAATGGTTTTTATACTAAAACTTCTTCAAATGTACAAGAAAACGTATTCATAGTATGGGTCTTATAAAGTTTCAAAAATTTTACTCTTACTTAAGTGTATATTAATTAAAACAAAATTTCTGTTAAAAAATAGGTCTTATAGCATCTAATGTATAATTAATTTTTGAGTAAAAACATCTAACTTAAAAAAAACCATAAATCTTTATAGCATAGAAAAATTTCATTTCAGATCTTGCATTTTAAGACAATTTATAAAACTATGTAATAAAAAACAAACAATCCAAAATACAGTATATGTGTTCCAGTTCGGGGGCACATAAGTGGATTATTGCTTATTTACGCTAGAATTTTACGAAACTTGTGAAACCAAAATTGGTTTGTTGGATACTTCATTCCAAGCAAACTTCCATTTTCCAGAACAATTTTTAAACAATTGTAGTTAGAAAACACAAATTGTCTTTTCTGCCCAAATGAAACAGACGCTATGGGTGCATAAAGTTCCAAGTCCTTCTCGTTGTTTTTATGGGCAACTATGCAGTCCTTACCATCTTTATAACGGTTCACCAACTCAAAATTAAATCTTGCACCAATTATTCGCTCCATTTCTCCCTTTATTTCCAATACTTAAGGAGATCAAGGCTTGGCTGCAATAGAAGACCCACTAAAAGTATAGCTTATTCCTTCGTCTTCGTATGCTACAAGTTGACAAGGCACAGTATATTTTTGACCTAAAATTTCTAAATTTCGTCTTTTTTTAATACGTTAATTCGTTTTCCAATCGACGGAAGTATGCCCAGTCTTCACGATCTGTAAACAATTTACCATACTCATAACATAAAGAATTGTGAGTAGACTTTTTCAAGTTCAGACTTGCTCGATGGACATAATCGTGACGTCACATCGAAATCTCAGAAGGAAAAAAAATCCAAGTCCCAAACGTAAACACACTGACGTCACCGGTCATGAATAAAGTAAAAACATTAAGAAATCAATTCGTTCCTTAGATTAATTACTTTTAAAATCACCAGATGGCGCCATAAGTCATTTTGAAAAAGCATTTATTAAAACCCCTATGCAATTATATTCAAACCATTTTCTAAAAATAACCCATTCCTAATACTAAGAAAAAATACAAGTCCAAAAGAGAAAAAAAAATCCAACACTACATTAATTCACCGCCCATAGTTAACTCTCTTACAGCCTAACGGATAGCGCACTTGACTTCGGATCCTATGGTCCTCGGTTCGAATCCACGAAATTGCTTTTTAATTAAAAATAATAGGGTTTCGAATATCTCCACCAGATGGCACTACGCGAGTGATTCATCACCATGGCAACGAAACGACGCCATCTTGAAACAACTCAACGCCTGCACGAAGACAAAAAAAAATTCCAAGTCCAAAATGTAAACAAACAATACGTCACGTCACTTGGCACCGCCCACTTCCGGTCACGTGGTATGACGTCACTTGGCACCGCCCACTTCCGGTCACGTGGTATGACGTCACTTCCGCCTACTATACGGGCCCGTATACTACTCGCGTCAAATGTTAATATATTGTCCAGAAAAATGAGTGATTTCGTTGGTATTAGATTAGAAAAGGTACAAACTTCGGTTTCTGGATTAAATTCAACAAAACAAATTTTGAAAGGGAAATTGACGACTTTCATCTCGAATGAAAACGGAAGTTTTGTGGAACCTATTGAGTTCTTAGTTACTGACAAGATTACTGGGTTGACGCCTAGTGTTAATTTAGATATTTCAAAAATAAAAATTCCTGAATTTTTGAAATTAGCGGATCCTTGTTTTTTTGAAGCCAAAGAGATTCATGCGTTATTAAATGCAGATATTTTTTGTCGAATAATGAAAGATAATCTTTACAAAGTGAGTGAAGAATTACTGTTTAAGGAAACTGAATTTGGTTGGGTCGCGGGTGGAAGACTCGACGAAATCGAAACTAATGATGTGGCATCGTGCTTTCTTCTTAAAGACGATGGTTCTATAGACGACACTTTGAAACAATTTTTTGAACTCGAATCTCTTGGCATAAAAGATGATCCTTGCTTTCGTGATGACGATCAGGCCATGGAAATCTTTGAACAAACAGTCAGATACAATAAAGGGATACAATATAGTGGGATTGCCATTTCGTAAAGATTAGAAACAGTTATTAGATAATCTTCCGGTAGCAAAACAACGATTCCATAGTTTGTGGAGAAGGTTTCAAAAAAATTCGGAACTTTATTCACAGTACACAGAAATTATTCAGGATTATTGAAATCAAGGAATAGTTGAGAAAGTCGAAAATTTTGAAATAAATAAAGACAAACCAACATATTATTTGCCCACCAAGCCGTAAAAAAGGAAGGTCGGGTTTCAACTACAACACGTATAGTATTTGACGCAGCATCACACCAGACTAATGAGTTGTCCTTAAACGACTGCTTGTGGCAAGGTCCCAACTTATATCCAAATCTACTAGATGTGCTTATCAACTTTAGACTTAATCGAATTGCAATATCATCTGATATACGTCAAGCCTTCCTTCAAATTTGCCTGGAAGACAATCATAAAGATGCTGTACGTTTTTTGTGGACTGACAGTAATCCTCGTATTGACAAAAGGCCAAACCTACAAATATATCGTTTCAACAGGGTACCCTATGGGGTCAACGCTAGCCCGTTCCTGTTAGCGGCTACTGTTAAACATCACATTGATAAGTATAAAGATGAGTTTTGCACAGCTGTACAACATCTAGATTCTTTCATGTACGTTGATGATTGGATCACAGGACAAGACACTCGTGAAGAGGCACTTTTTATTTCCAGCTGTGCCAAAAATATCATGAAAGAAGCAGGGATGGTGATGCGAAAATGGATCTCCAATGACGCTACGTTGATGAGTCAGTGGGCTGCAGAAGGTTTCGAGACATATACAGTTGAAAATTCTGTCAGCTTGGGAACCAGCAAGACGAAAGTATTGGGTTTGGCTTGGCAAACTCAAGAAGATTGTCTGACCGTGGACACAAAAGGTCTACTAGAATTCATTTCGGGCAATGAACACACTAAAAGATTTCTTTTGCAAACCATTGGGAAAATCTATGACCCGTTGGGTTTGCTTACCCCCTTTACAATAAGAATGAAATGCCTCATTCAGGAACTCTGGTCGAGGAAAATCACATGGGATGAAACTTTACCTCCAGAGATTAAAGAAAAGTGGTGGAATTGGTGCAAGGAGCTGCCGCTCTTAAATGAGCTCAGAGTCCCAAGATTGGTACTAGATTCTACCAAAGAAGAAAATGACATCATTGAAATCCATACCTTTTGTGACGCTTCCAAACTTGCATATGGAGCTTCAGTTTATGTGAAAGTTAAAAAACAAAGGTACTTGTAAACCTCGTCACCTCTAAAGTCAGAGTAGCACCATTAAAGAGTGTTACGTTACCTCGGCTCGAGCTTCTGGGTGCTTTGGTAGCAGCTCGCTTGAGTTCAAAGATTCAAGAAATCATCAGTAAGAAAAGGCACTGCACTGTGTTTCATTGGACAGACTCCAAAATTGTTTTATTTTGGATCAAAGGATCTTCAAAAAGGTGGAAGCAATTCGTGGCGAATCGAGTCCAGGAAATTACAAGGTTGACAAATCCCGATACGTGGTATCACTGTGCCGGAAAGGTCAATCCTTCAGACCTCTTGTCCAGGGGTCTTAAAGCTGAATCGCTTCTACATAATGAAAAATGGTGGAATGGACCTTTCTTCTTACAGTCTGATGAACTCGTGGAAACTGATGATGAGTGTCCAGTACCGAATGAAGAAGAGTACTTACCAGAACTAAAATCTAAAGACTCTAATGAAAACACTTTATTGACTTTAAATTCTGAAAACACAATTTTTGATTATCTAGTTAACCGTAACAGCAAATTTTTAACTATAGTTCGAATTCTTAGTTTTCTTTTTAGGTTTGTGAATAATTGTAGGAACCCTAGGAATAAGAGACAAGGTTCCCTGGGATCGGATGAGATCTCTGAAGCTGAGGTGTTTTTAGTCAAACAACTTCAAAGTGAGGAATTGTCTGCAGAAATATCAGCCCTCAAGTCCAGTGGTAGTATTCCAAATAAAAGCAAGATTTTAAATTTATCACCAATTTTAGACAGTAAAGGTATCTTAAGGGTAGGAGGCAGACTAGAGAATTCTCAGCTGTCATATTCAAGTAAACACCCTATATTACTCCCCTCAAAAGGTAAGTTAACTGAAATTATCGTAAGATATTATCATGAAAAGTATTTTCATCTTGGACCTCAACATTTACTTTTTCAGGTTAGGCAAAAATATTGGCCCATTCATGGAAGAAATTTGTGCAAAAAAATCGTGCACAATTGTGTCATTTGCTTTAAAGCTAATCCCAATGAGTGCTCACAAAAAATGGGCAATTTGCCAATGCAGAGAATAACACCTGATAAAGTTTTTAATTCGACTGGAATTGATTTGTGCGGACCATTCTTAATCAAAAACAGATATCAGAGAAAAGGTCCCGAAATTAAAGTTTATGTTTGTATATTCATATGTCTAGTGACAAAAGCCATACACCTCGAAATAATCAGTGATTTAACTTCACAAGCTTTAATAAACACGCTGAAAAGATTTATTTCGAGAAGGGGAAAATGCCATAGAATATTCTCGGATAATGGGACAAACATGGTGGGGGCTAATAGAGAACTTAGAGCCCTATTTAGATTTGTTCAAGAAAAAGAGGAATCTTTATTTGCCTTTTTCGCGGAAGAAAACATAGAATGGTCTTTTATTCCCCCAAGAAGTCCGAATTGGGGAGGCCTCTGGGAGGCAAACATAAAGGCATTTAAATATCACTTCAAACGCGTTGCTGAGAATTCAAAATTTACTTATGAAGAGTTGCTAACACTCGTGACCCAGATAGAAGCTGTTTTGAATTCTCGCCCGCTTACTCTTCTCTCGGCCGATGTTGATGACTTGGAGGTGCTGACGCCGGCACATTTCCTGATAGGAAGGCCGATAACGGCCATAGTCGAACCGTCTCTAACTAATATTGAGACAAATCGCCTTAATGCTTGGCAGAGGATTACAAAATCGGTACAAACAATCTGGAAAAGATGGAGCCTTTCATATTTGAATAGTCTACAACAAAGAAAAAAATGGGTAGTTGACAAAGAAAATCTAAAAATAGGGGACATGGTTTTGATAAGGGAAGAAAATCTCCCACCATTTAAATGGTTATTGGGACGAATAATAGCCATATATCCGGGACAGGATAGAAAAGTACGAGTTGTTGACGTGAAAACCAGTAAGGGAGTTTATAAAAGGTCCATCTCCAGATTGAGTGTACTGCCTATTGAAAATTAAATTTATTGTTTTCAAATAATAATATTTGTTGTTTATGAAAATTTTCTAGTGCCTACGTGTATACTGTTTATCTTACTATTGTGATTATAGTGTTCATAGTGATTAGTTATTGTTTATTAGTTTACATTTGAAATTTAAGCATTCATTTATGTTTGGACTTATACATAAAAAAAATAGAATTGTTAAGTTCTTGCATGAGAACATGGCAAGGCCGGGCGGGATGTTGCCGCACGTGCGCCAACCAGAGGCGAACGCATGCGCAATATCCGAGCCGACTGAGCCCATCGCCAGTTGACTACTAGACGCTGCAAAGTTAGCAGCAATAACCAGAAGTGGGTAATTAATGTTTATCTCGACACCCACAATTTCTTCAACTCAATAATATTCAGCTGTCTTTATATGTTGTACAAAATGTGTGTGACGTCCTGTTAAATAAAAAGCAGAAAAGGCAGCTGTGGTCCGTCGAACTTTATTTATGCGTTTTTAAAAAGGTGAACGCAACAGAACCTTCTTGTTCACGTTTTAAAATATATGTAAAATCTTTCATTATAAGATTGCATTTGCTAAAAGAGCTTTTCTTTCAAATAATTTCCCTTGAACCCATATTTTTCTACTGGAATAGCTAAAAACAAATTGCCATTCTCATGTGAAAAACAAAAAAAGTGCTTGAATGGAAATTGAAATACTTTATCTGTTTTGGCGTATTTTTATTCTTGTTAATGAAGCATACAATATAGCAAATTGGAAAACAAAAAAAAATAGAGAACGAAATGAAACTTCTATGTACTAATTCCAAACAATCCACGCAGCTGGAAAAGTTCCTTTTATAAGAACATCTGCTTGACACCCCAATTTTTTGCTTAGTGTTTAAAATACCTAACATTAAAATTTAATTATTTTCCACTTTTAAGCCAGTTTCATCTTTTTTTCTTATGTTTTAATCTTGAGATAAATCATACTGAGAGAATTAGATTGTTTCGAACAATATTTGTGAACATTTCAATGTTTATAAGCGTTCTTTAACTCGACAAATAAGCTTGGTGATAAAAACACATTCCACAGCGAAATGAAATCCTTCACTCTTCTGTTTTCTACCTGAAAAGGAATTTTCACATAAGAGTTTCACTTTTTGATTTCTTCTCTCTAAGTAGAATATTTGAACGAATTAAATATATTTGTAAAAATTTATACACACATAAAACATGCTCCTCAATCAGGGATGTAACTAGGCTAGTTTCCACCTGGGGCAAGAACTCGCCTTGGCGCCCCCCCCCCACCTACCAACCAAACCAAAACCCTCCCCGACAACACCTTAATTCCACTATTCCAAATTTTTTAAATTTAACTTAGATGGTAAATGCTTGATTTCGAAGGTAAATAGATTAATTTGCACTAATGTTTCATTTTTAGTACAAGATAAAATACCGAATTAATTCTACATTTCATTGACAAATAATCTGCGAGTAGCATGTTTGGCATATTCTTTCACACTTATCATAAACGCTAAAAGTGAGATGAAAAGGTTTATCAATTGATATCGGGATATGCGTGGGCTGAATCAAAATCAACAGACTTGCTTTAGAATAGGATATTTAATTATTATAAATAGTACTAATATTAGGAATAACAGATTTTATTCAAGTTATTATCTTGAGTATAATACTTAGACATTTTACACAATCTCATAATCTATTGAGAAAATGTGAAAAAAATTAATTTAAACCCAGAAAGCTTGAACTAAAACTTAACTTTACGGACTTTTTTGGCTGCAAAAGTTTTTACAATGTCATCGAAAGATAGCTTTGAAGCTAACTTGTGATCTACTGATATGATGCTCAGATTGGTTAATCGTTGTCCTGTTAAGTTTCTGAGGTAATTTTTTATGATCTTTAGTTTGATAAAACTCCTTTCATTTGAGGCGACTGAGACTGGTATTGTGAGGAAAATTCTCAACTCTGTCGTTATATTGGGGTACGCGTCTTCAACCCAATTTTCAATTACGTGGTGTTGTCCTCGGATCTTTCCCTTTGGGATTGATCCCGGACCGTCACCAATAGCCCGTTGTGTTGCTCCAGTGTGACGTTAATTAAAAAAATACCAAAAAAAAAATCAACCCAATTTTCACTATCTTTATATGTGCATTCTAATTGAAAAAGGGCCGCGGTGGCCCGGTTGGAAGAGTAACGGACTAGCAACCGAAGGGTTGCGAGTTCGAATCCAGCCAAACACCGTCGTGTACAAAGGGGGCTGGTGCACGTTAAATCTGTCGTGGCCTCAAATGTCCTCACGTTGGCGTGGTGTGGAAGTTTGGAGAGTGGGGTGCCAGCTCAGGTGTTGCCTCGTCATCTGACCGCGGTTCAAAATTACGTGGTGTTGTCCTCGGACTTTCCCTCTGGGATTGATCCCGGACCGTCACCAATAGCCCGTTGTGTTGCTCCAGTGTGACGTTAATTGAAAATACCAAAATACCTAATTGAAAAATATTAAAGTCAAAATGTCTCATTCAGTTTATTTGTTTGTTGACTACTCATGAAATTTGCTTTTTTGTATTTGCAGTTATGAAATACTTTTTCATATTATCCTAATTAAAGTTTGGTTCAGCTGCAGAGATCATGACACCTAGCAGTCATTTTGATGAGTATGATAAAAAGGCAATTCAACTTGTTTTTCAAGCATGCACTTGCACTATTGATTACTACAGAACTGGTAAATCGAAAAATAATTTTAAGAACTTGAATGTTCAGTAGATTGTGTTGAATGCAAGTATTGAAACATTTTTGTTACATGCACTTCTCCCAAGACATTTCTAAATGCTGAACTTTGTTGTGTCATCTTGCTATTTGATAGCAAAACTTAGATTTTGTTGGGATTCATTCCCTATTAAGTATTCTATAGTTATGAAGTCAAATTTTGTTTATGAAATGTATTTTGTGATTTGCTTAATGTGAAGTATGGTGGAAAAACCTAGATTGTGTAAGGCATAGGCTTAATGGAATTTTTTTTATGAAAGTAACATTTTTTTTCCCTTGACATGCATTAAAATTGCTCTTTATATGAATATTTTGTATTTAACTTGTTCACCATTCTTCTAATTATAATGTATATATAGGCTACTGTAAGATTTTCTTTCTGAACTTTATCAATTATGAAATATTGACTTGCTTTTCCTTGTATTTTGATTATTTGTTTCTATTTCAGAGATGAAAGAGAATGATCTTTGGGAAGAATATGCAAGTCCTTAATCATACTGCTGTGTTTGAAGTGCATATATTTTTTCTGCTGTGCTATTTAATAATTTAATTAAAGCATTTGAATCTGTTTTTGTGGTTTAAAAGTAAATAAATATGAAATATTCTTTTGGATATAGTATATTAACTAATCCCTTGTATTAAATTAAATTAAGATCGATTGAAAAAGTGTAAATTTTTGAAATACTTGCCTTACCTGTCATCTTAAATATGGTAGAAAAGCCAACTCACTAGTTATGCAGCATACTTGCATTATTAACTGCTACACAACTTGTGATAAATCAAATAAGGAAATAAAAAAACTGTTCACTAGATATCAATGAGTATAAGTATTGACATGATTATTTTTTGGAACAAGCACTTGTTTCAAAGAGTCTTAAATGGTGAACTTTGTTGTGTCAGCTTGTCATATGATAGCCACTCAATAAAGTTTACTTTTTAGATTTTGTTATGGATTCATTCTCTGTAAAGTATTTTATAGTTATGAAGTCAAATTGTGTATATGTTTGTAAAAATGTAATTTGTTTAACTAGTGAGCTAGATTGTAAGGCATAGGCCCATTGAAATTTTTCCTCCCTTCAGACACATTAGAATTGATCTTTGGTTATTTCAGAAACTGATGCACCATTCTCCCAGTTTTAAATCTAGTCAACTTATTTATAGGCTACTGAGACGATTTCTTTCTGAGTTTACAATTTTGAATTTTAAGTATTTTAATTACCGAGTGGCATGAAAGTGAAATTTAGAAATTGTATAAAGTGTATTTAATTTTACTTTTTATTACTGCAGGGTAGGAATTTATATAAATCAGATTTTTATGATTTTAATTTGTTTCCCCTATGGGTTTAAGCATGTTAGAGAGACATGCAAATCACTGCAGTTTCTAAATAAGTGATTTATGTTTAACATTATACATGGGGATTAGAAAATGTAGCAAAACAAATGTTGGGAAGATTTCAACTAAAATTATTCTTTGGGCCTTGTTGCTTTCATTCTATCACTTGTATTCTATTTCGTAATAGAAATCCATAATACTTAAAATTCTAAATTAAAAATGAACATTGTAATAAGGAGAGAAAATTGAATTTCGAACTTTTATAAATCATAATTAAATTAATTTTTATTTCCATCTTTCATTACCTAACTTGTTTCAAGTGTAAAAACATAAGTTGAAAATATTCTTTCTACAAGTACAGAAGTACTTATGATTTAAGACAGTTTTATGAATGGCTTTTCTTGTCTTTTTACAATTACTAAAATATAAATGAATTTACCCTATTGCAAAAGATATCTGGGATGCAATGTTTTCACAAAGAAAATATAAAAACTGCTTTCCCTTGAATTTTCGTAATTGCAGGAATGATACTAGATGAATATTTTGCCTTTGCAAATATTAAGAAGTTCTTTATGTTAAAACTCAGTTGATTTTCGTCTGGAAGGCTTTTTTAAATAAGCTAGTGAGGGACATCCAAGTATTCATTTGTAACTTACTGAAAACATGTTAAACAGTGCTGATTCCTTAATCAGAAACACTAAATTCCCTCATGAAAGGGCATTAATTCAAGTCTATCACACCCTACCATGGGTAAGAGTAGATCGAAATTAACCGAAAGCACTGGAATGTGTTGACTGGCTGTAGTGAACAGCAGACCCTTAGGAACATTTGAGGTTTTCTTTATGAAGTTGTGAATTTACAATTGTTGATTTTTATTTCAAGAAAGTCACTTGACAGATCCTCCCTGATCTGTTCAATCGGTTGAATTGAGTTTTCCTGCAGAGCGGTTTTGGGAAATCTAAGAGATACAACGTTCTTTGTATGCCTTATTTTGAGATTTTAAGGGGAAATGGTTATTGTTACAACACATGAGAACCACAAGCAAAAATGCTCAGAAGCGTGAGGGCCCAGCAAAGCTGTTTTTAAAAGCCTTTTCAAACAACTTCCATGCCTGCTCAATCAAACGAAAATCACCTGTCAATCAGGTCATTGGGAAAGAGGTACTCGCGAAACTCATTAGCGGCTCACCAACACATTACTATCCCTTGTAAGGCATTTGCAAAATTTGAATCAGTGATTTAGTTTTAACCTCATTAAAAAAATCATTGACAGGCATTGCGAAAAGTTTGGAATTCAACTTTTTTGCAATAAATGATTGATAAAAGGTTTTGGAGAACAAAATGCACACATAAGTTTTAAGCACCCCTGCTGGTTAAATATACTATTTAACCAGGATAGTTATGCATTTCATTATGAATTCACTTAAAATAATGAAAACAAATTCCAATTATTTTATTTTAAAAATAAGCTCTTCACATACAAAATATTTGCATACTAAAATTCATAAATCCAGCTTTCTAGAGCAGTTTTGTAGTTCACTAATTCTTCATCTTTAAACCAAAGGGAAATTTCCTTATCAGCACTTGGGACAGAATCTGAACCATGGATTATATTCCTGGAAAAACACAAATTAACATATTAATTTTTATTTTATTCAATTTAAACAGGGTATAAAATATTTTCAATTCCCATAAGTACTTCATTAGAATTTTGTTTCAACAATAATTATGACAATCAGTAATTAACGAAGACTAGAGTTTACTGAAAATTGAAAGTGTTACTTTCAGCCATAAAAATTGCTTTTACATTAAATTAAAATTATATTTGGAATAGTTCTTCAAGCCAGAAGGCATTTCAAAATTTGAATTCCTAATGCTAGTCTTAAGAACGTACTGCAAAAATTATTAATTGTATTTTGCTATCTTACAACAGACAATTTTATGCATAATTTAGAAAACAATTTATATCTTTCTTCAAAATATTTCTAGATTATTTCCAAAGATGACCTACCTTGCAACTTGGATACACAAGTCACCTCTAATTGTTCCAAGTTGTGCATTAAGAGGATTAGTAGCACCAATGATATCTCTACCAGTTTTTACAACATTGTCTCCTTCCCATACCTGGAAAAAATATGACGTTCAGTATTGAACTAAGATGATCTTTAGACTATATATATTCTCAGGTTTAACTTAACACTACAGCACTTTTATTCGGCTACCCGAATACGGTATGACTGTTGTACTGCCAGTAATCTAAAGGTTAAAATGATATAAGTAATTAATCTAATGTAAACAGAAATAAGCAATTTTTCCATCAAATAGAGCATATATGATGCAAATTTAATTGTAACTTAGGCATTTCAGATTAACAACTTTTGTCAAAAGCAGTCAGGCATATAGACAGAAAGCAGTTCTGTATTCATTTTGGTCCATTGAAGCTTATAATTAAAGTTTACTTTTGATCCTTTGGTTTTTTTTAATATACTCAAAGAAGCTTAAAGAAAGGATACTCAATGTAAAGGTATACTAAAAAATTGTCAGAAAAATAAACAGCTGAAAATTTCAAGAGTGGAATGACAAGATGAAACTTGATGCTGAATTAAGAATTGAACAGAATTAGTCAGTCATTATAGAAATGTGATTAATTTCTCACAAAAATAAGAGACAATTTTCTTCATGCAACAAATCAAGTAGGGTACAGCTGCAGTCTGTGCCACGTGGAGTGGCAACGACTCTTGGCGCACTTTTAAGCGACTAATTCCTTTAAAATTTTTTTGGTATATTTGTGTATACTTAATCCAGTTTTGCAATGTTTCACTAGTCAAGATGTGATTTCCGTTAAAAAATATTTTTGTATATTTAATCCAGATTTGCAGTGTTTTACCAGTCAAAATGTTGTTTTATGAAGATATCCTCAGGAGAGTTGAAGGCCAGTGGGTTTTTGGGGAGATAGAAAGATGTTTCTGGTAGCAGTTCACGATAGGTCAGCGGATACGCTTGTGAACGTTTCGACGCAATGGGTTGAGAAGGGTACAACAATACACTCAGACTATTGGAAGGGGTATTTAGATTCTGAAAATAGTTTAGAAAGTAAGGGGTTGAAGCATTTAACAGTCAATCACTCCCTTACTTTTGTGGACCCTGCAACTAAGTGCCACACGAATACTATTGAGACAACATGGAGGCACGTTAAAAGCACGCTTCCCACTACTGACAAACTCCCTTTCACTTTTATTTAGCAAAGTACTTATTCGAGAAAAATTGATCCTTTTAACAATTGTTAGGGATACAGATTGGGAGGATTGTAAACCAGATTAAGGTCCACTTACCCTGTGCCTCCACATTGTCTCAATTGTATTCATTATATTTTTTGAGTATATTTAATCCAGATTTTCAATATTTTACTAGTATATATTTTTTGTGTATATTTAATCCAGATGTGCAATACTTAACTAGTCTTTGTATGTACAATTTTTTAAGTCTAAATGTCTTATATTTGATCAAGATTTATATATTTAATTCTGTTAAAAAAAATTTCTTGTATATTTAATCCAGTTTTGCAATGTTTCACAAGTCATGCTGTTTTATCTAGATTTATATTTAATCCATATGTATGCAGTATATATTCAGTTTTGGAAGATTTCCTTGGTGACATAAAAAGTGCGCCAAAAAAACGCGTTGCCACTCCACGTGGCGAGACTACAGTTGTACCCAAATTCCTTTGACAGATTCAATTATGTTTACTGAAGGAACAATATTTTCTACTACAAAAAAAGTTTTGCAATTTGTTTAATTTATTGAACAATTTCAAATAATTTTAATAAAGTATAGTTAATTTTATAGTTTTTGAACTTACCATGGGTACAACAGGCCCACGTTGCATGTACTCCACCAAGCAATCGAAAAATGGCATAGTGGACAAGTCAGCATAATGTTTTTCAAGCAATTCCTGAGATGCCTAGATGGGAAAAAGGGTTATATTAAGATACTAGATTAGAAACATAAATATAAATGAAATAGGACAACAAAGACCTATTTTTACTCTTCAATTTTCGAGGATATGAATCATCGCATATTTGAATGCAAACAATGTTTAAAGAGTAAGATATTTCAATCCATAATTAATCTTAAATTTAGGATGACAGAGGTACACAATCGGACAAGATTTAAAGTTCTTGGTTTATTTCATGGACAGTATCGAATTATGAAACATGAATAAAGATGAATTTGAAGGCGGGTGGTTTCTAGGCTTAACATTATTTAACGAAAAGCAATTCTAGATCACTAAACATTTGAATTCGATCACATAGTTTCAAGATTTAAAATGCAGTTTCAATTTCTTAACCATTTAAAACCTAACATTTTAGCTTTGTCAAGACACGTGTAATACTTACTTGCATGAATTTCATGGATACCAATTTAAAGCCTTTTTCTTCAAATCTTGAAATAATTTTACCAACTAGATTACGTTGAACTCCATCAGGTTTGATCATAATAAAGGAACGTTCACGTTGTGCCATTTTAATGATTTAGTAAAGTTTACTGAATAAATATAATGAAATTTTAACAAACGGTGCCTGCTGACGCGGTGATGATGATGCTTTTCGGAGACTAGAGAACTAAGATAATAATTCAAAATGCAAGATTCAAAACGAGGATTGGTGCCTAAAAATAAGCAAATGGCATTGTAGGGCTGAAACAGGAAGAAAGTGAAAGTTACAGTTCTTATCGTTCCCGTTCTTGTTGGTATCACAAAGTAAAAGATACAGAGGCTTCACTGAAGGTATGACTTACAGCGCCCTCGGTGCGTGTCCGATGTCCCTAATTGTGGGCGGAGTTTAACATGTTCCACTCAGAGCAATAGCCATTTTTTATAATCGGCAGACTTCGTGAAGCGTCATCCCACTTTACGATATATTTTTTTGACTACGATTTTATTTAAACTGTTCTTTCGCTAACTTCAATAAAAATGACTACTAATAAATATTCATGCTCTGTTTGCAAAACAAAGGAAAGGCCGCTGTTCAAGTTTCCCGATTCTGTTGAAAGGTAAATTTTGCTTTAGTTTTTCATAAATTACTGATGTGAAATAGTGTGTCATTTCACTTTTTTCTCTTACCCAAGATTATTGATTTTTGTTAACTATCTTTTGAAGTGTTAATGTTTGCATTTATTTAATTGAAATCGTTCGTAATTAAACTTACAAAAAATTTATTCAGAATGCCATAGAATTGTGCTGTTAAGTGTATTTTATTTTATGCTTTTTGTTGATTTTATTATTTGCATATTGTTTTGTGTAATTAAAATTGATCTTTTTCTGAGTTATGGCCTATTCTCTATTTATAACATTTGTTCTTATGAATGATTTCCCTAATGAAACATTTCTGCAGAGTTCCAAAAAAATTCCATTGAATGTTTGCCATAAATGTCAGTTACTCTGATAAACGTATTAAAAAAAATTATGTAGAAAAACTTGTTCAGAACTGATCACATAATTACATAGAATAATGATCCTTTATATCTAAATTCTTTGTAAAGTAACCAGGGTATGAAAAATCAGGATTTTTAAAAATATCAAAGTATTTGATTTAAATCAAATGTTACATTATATATTTATAATATGAATAAAGTGTAGTGAATTTGTGCAGTTATTTTTATATAAATTAATCTGTTAAAGACTTTTTTTGTGAAAAGTCATGTCACTAATAGAAAATAAAATCTATTTTGTTAACATACTCACACAATTATCAGATGGGCAAATCAACTTTTACATTCCAAAATTCAATTCCATAAATACAGAGTAGTTTGCTAGCAGTGTAAAGAATTCCCAGGGATCAATGCATAAAATTTCCAATTCAAATTAAATAACAATTAGCCAACATTACACAAAACAATGAAAATATTAAAATTGCGAATTATACAGATTTATGTACAAAATTGGAATGCTTTTATGATACTGGAGAAAACTTTTTCATTGTGTTTAAGTGTATTTTTTCATAAACAGACGACTTAACTTATTTTATGTATTTAGTTCTTAACTTTGAATAAAAAATAACATGCATCTTGTTCCAATGTCGGATCATCATGCTTTAAATTTTATTTTAAAATTTGAAAAGTACATGATTGCAATTAAACAATTTTTTTCCTTGTTAGGGTAAAGCTTTTGAACCTAGAAACTTTATTAGTTTCAGGAGAAAGGTTTGTAAAAAACAAGCTAAGAGTATGCAAGAAACACTTTCACGACTGGGCATTTTCGGATTCGAGGAAAATACGTTTAATAACGGATGCCCTTCCTTTAATTTGCTCTCAATAATTTATACGTGTCAGTTTTAACTTTTTAATAACTGCGTTATTTTATAATTCATAGGTTCTCAGTCATTCTGTCGCAGCTGGTTTGAATGCTTTTAGTGCTGCAGCAAAAGTTGACTTGAGAGCAACTGAAACAGCGGAATTTGTGGGCACCCTGGACAGGTTGTTTGATAGTGTCAACTCTCAAACCCTGTTCAGTTCAAAAAAATATGGAGGAGCTCTAAGCCACAAATCTGACCACATAGTCTTTTGGAATGAGATGATTATGTGGATTCAGACGTGGCAAATTAGAAATTCAAAAGGGAAAAATATCATTCCTCCTTGCAAAAAAGGATTGATCATGACGCTGCGAGCATTTTTGGGAATCTGGGAAGTTTTGAAAGGAGATTTCAAGTTCCTGTTGCTAAACCGTTTCAACCAGGATTGTTTGGAAAACACTTTCTGCTCTATTAGAAGACGAGGTGGTTTTCGATACAATCCTGATTGTTATCAGTTTTGCCAAGCCATGTATGGGGTCATTATACACAACTTCTTGAAAAAAAGCAATGTTTCAAATTGTGTAGGTGATGGTGATCATGCGTTGCTCGATTTTAGCCAGTTTGATCGGACATCCATGAGTACGATTATCGATGATGATCCCTTCATGGAAGAAGACAATTCAGTGACACTGCAGCACCGCCCCTGCCAATGACATGGAGGTCAATGTCATTGCTTACATTTGTGGTTTTTTGGCTAAAACCTTTTTAGCCAAAACTGATTGCAATGACTGCCAAAATTTATTGGTTGGGGCCAAAACACTAAATGTAAATACTTTATTTTTATACTTTAAAGATTACAAAGGGGCATCAGATTATGGTCTTAAATGGCCTACATCTGAATTTCTGGCATACATGACAGAACTTAGCAAGTGCTTCTTCACATTTATAGATATATACTTTCATGGAGCATTTGTAGTGAAGAACCTTGCTAAAAAATTGTGTGAAATTGACCTTTCATTTTTCTCGAGCCATCAAGAACATAAAATGGCTGCACAGATGTATTTTGTGCCAGCATTTGTTCGTATGATGGTCAAACATAAAGTAAAAATATTAAATGCCAACACATTAGAAGATAAGAATTCTAAAAAATTAAAAATTTTATCACATTTAATTTATACTCATTTATTTTATCACATATTTAAATTTTTTAATGTTTGGCGGATCTAAGAAAATTTTCCAGTTACAGTTATTAGTACAGTTGCGACTGCCTCGAATTTCAATGGAAAAAAACTTCCCGACTAAATTGACCGGATCTCTATCTAGTGTCTTAACAGTGCAACTTGCTCGATGACATGGAATTAACACCCATTTGGTTCAGTGCTCTGAAGGCCTTTGTGGACTGTTCTGTGAAAATGCAATGACTCAATATGTGACAATCCACCTGTCGGTGGAACTCGGAATAGAACTCAATGCAGCCATGCATGCCGTATAGTGAAACATAAGCAGTGCTCGCCAACGTCAGTGCTGACGTCATGTTCACCACAATGGAATCGTAATACTTAAGTAGCCCCGAAGTCTTCAGCTACTCTCTTTTTACCCCTTGTGTTCCTGCTTCCCTGCCAGGCTGGCAGCGGATGGACTGTTCTGTTTGTTTAGAGATTGTTTTGAATGTACGCTGTCCTGTTCTGACAGACTTGACCTGTATTACTGGAACTGCTTTGTCAATAAATTGTGGTATTTTTGAAATAGCGTCTTTTACTCTTTGCTGCACACCTGCGGGAGTCACAAATACTGGAAATTTGTTCTTGCTCTCTTCCTACAGCGAAGTGCCAGACGTTTTCGAGTTAGGGGGGGGGGGGATTTCAATTAACGTCACACTGGAGCAACACAATGGGCTATTGGTGACGGTCCGGGATCACTCCCAAAGGGAAAGATCCGAGGACAACACCACGTAATTTTGAACCACGGTCAGATGACGAGGCAACACCTGAGCTGGCACCCCACTCTCCAAACTTCCACACCACGCCAACGTCAGGACATTTGAGGCCACGACAGATTTAACGTGCACCAGCCCCCTTTGTACACGACGGTGTTTGGCTGGATTCGAACTCGCAACCCTTCGGTTGCAAGTCCGTTACTCTTCCAACCGGGCCACCGCGGCCCGTTTTCGAGTTAGAATTTGTGTTCTATACTACTCACCTTCCTTGTGGCCTGATCGGACCGTCACCAATAACCCGTTGTGCTGCTCCAGTGTGACGTTAATTGAAAATACCAATACCTAGTGGCCTGATTAGTTACAGATATGAATACTTCATTTCTGTTCCTTTTTCTAATTGTATGATTTGTTTAAAAAAGAATTATGAATCTGATCAGACTAAATACCTGATTATGTGAATAAAAAAATTTCTAATGTACTTTTTCCTTAAAGTAATTTTTCAGACTATCAACAATTTAAATACATCGAAAAGGCTTGTTTTGGAATATTTTCGCATTTTTAAAAAGCAGTCACTTAAAAAAGAATCAACTGACATTAAAAAAACAAGTTCTCACACCAGTGAGATTTTATAATTCACGAATGGCTTTCATAAATTAAGGGTTTTTTTTAAGTTCAGAAGACATTAAAAAATTGCTAATTTGAAGCATTTATGCATAAATACTTAGCTTTTAATAAGAAATACAAAGCAAAAGTGAAAATGGTCTTTCAAATCGTAGAGAATAAAACAGCCAGAGTAAATAGTTAGGATGGGGATTTAATCAAAACTGCTTTATCGCATATTTGAAGCTTGTGCTACAGCAGTCTTGAATATTCCACAATTAAAACAAATCTCGACATCGTTTGAACAAAAAAACCCACTCACTTAAGCCAGCTCCACTAGCATAAACTTAAAATGTACATACAAAATAAACAAACATCAAAATAATAAATAAACAAATCACTTAGGTTGTTATGGAAACGAAGCTAAATCGGTTGCCATGGTCGTGGTGCTGGACTCCCACCGAGGGCGCTACCGTCTATGCGATTTCCCATGTTATTTATTATACCATTGCTTCCTATGGCAGTGATCCCTCTGTATGCGTAGCTATTTACTTTGTGGTTGGTATCACAGAGTAAAAGATACAGAGGCTTCACTGAAGGTATGACTTACAGCGCCCTCGATGCGTGTCCCATGGGGTGTTCTGGGGGTGTAAAATGAAAGGAAAAAATAGCTCCACGATTTGGCGATTGATGTTGGCAAGGTAGCCGTTGGCGAGAAGTTATTGCTTAGGAGCTTTCTCAGCTTTTACTGTAGAAAATTTCTCAACCAATCACAAATGGCTGACGATTTCCACAGACCTGACCCGCAGGAGCTAGTCTCTGAGTGGAACATGTTAAACTCCGCCCACAATTAGGGACATCGGACACGCACCGAGGGCGCTGTAAGTCATACCTTCAGTGAAGCCTCTGTATCTTTTACTTTGTGATACCAACAAGAACGGGAACGATAAGAACTGTAACTTTCACTTTCTTCCTGTTTCAGCCCTACAATGCCATTTGCTTATTTTTAGGCACCAATCCTCGTTTTGAATCTTGCATTTTGAATTATTATCTTAGTTCTCTAGTCTCCGAAAAGCATCATCATCACCGCGTCAGCAGGCACCGTTTGTTAAAATTTCATTATATTTATTCAGTAAACTTTACTAAATCATTAAAATGGCACAACGTGAACGTTCCTTTATTATGATCAAACCTGATGGAGTTCAACGTAATCTAGTTGGTAAAATTATTTCAAGATTTGAAGAAAAAGGCTTTAAATTGGTATCCATGAAATTCATGCAAGTAAGTATTACACGTGTCTTGACAAAGCTAAAATGTTAGGTTTTAAATGGTTAAGAAATTGAAACTGCATTTTAAATCTTGAAACTATGTGATCGAATTCAAATGTTTAGTGATCTAGAATTGCTTTTCGTTAAATAATGTTAAGCCTAGAAACCACCCGCCTTCAAATTCATCTTTATTCATGTTTCATAATTCGATACTGTCCATGAAATAAACCAAGAACTTTAAATCTTGTCCGATTGTGTACCTCTGTCATCCTAAATTTAAGATTAATTATGGATTGAAATATCTTACTCTTTAAACATTGTTTGCATTCAAATATGCGATGATTCATATCCTCGAAAATTGAAGAGTAAAAATAGGTCTTTGTTGTCCTATTTCATTTATATTTATGTTTCTAATCTAGTATCTTAATATAACCCTTTTTCCCATCTAGGCATCTCAGGAATTGCTTGAAAAACATTATGCTGACTTGTCCACTATGCCATTTTTCGATTGCTTGGTGGAGTACATGCAACGTGGGCCTGTTGTACCCATGGTAAGTTCAAAAACTATAAAATTAACTATACTTTATTAAAATTATTTGAAATTGTTCAATAAATTAAACAAATTGCAAAACTTTTTTTGTAGTAGAAAATATTGTTCCTTCAGTAAACATAATTGAATCTGTCAAAGGAATTTGGGTACAACTGTAGTCTCGCCACGTGGAGTGGCAACGCGTTTTTTTGGCGCACTTTTTATGTCACCAAGGAAATCTTCCAAAACTGAATATATACTGCATACATATGGATTAAATATAAATCTAGATAAAACAGCATGACTTGTGAAACATTGCAAAACTGGATTAAATATACAAGAAATTTTTTTTAACAGAATTAAATATATAAATCTTGATCAAATATAAGACATTTAGACTTAAAAAATTGTACATACAAAGACTAGTTAAGTATTGCACATCTGGATTAAATATACACAAAAAATATATACTAGTAAAATATTGAAAATCTGGATTAAATATACTCAAAAAATATAATGAATACAATTGAGACAATGTGGAGGCACAGGGTAAGTGGACCTTAATCTGGTTTACAATCCTCCCAATCTGTATCCCTAACAATTGTTAAAAGGATCAATTTTTCTCGAATAAGTACTTTGCTAAATAAAAGTGAAAGGGAGTTTGTCAGTAGTGGGAAGCGTGCTTTTAACGTGCCTCCATGTTGTCTCAATAGTATTCGTGTGGCACTTAGTTGCAGGGTCCACAAAAGTAAGGGAGTGATTGACTGTTAAATGCTTCAACCCCTTACTTTCTAAACTATTTTCAGAATCTAAATACCCCTTCCAATAGTCTGAGTGTATTGTTGTACCCTTCTCAACCCATTGCGTCGAAACGTTCACAAGCGTATCCGCTGACCTATCGTGAACTGCTACCAGAAACATCTTTCTATCTCCCCAAAAACCCACTGGCCTTCAACTCTCCTGAGGATATCTTCATAAAACAACATTTTGACTGGTAAAACACTGCAAATCTGGATTAAATATACAAAAATATTTTTTAACGGAAATCACATCTTGACTAGTGAAACATTGCAAAACTGGATTAAGTATACACAAATATACCAAAAAAATTTTAAAGGAATTAGTCGCTTAAAAGTGCGCCAAGAGTCGTTGCCACTCCACGTGGCACAGACTGCAGCTGTACCCTACTTGATTTGTTGCATGAAGAAAATTGTCTCTTATTTTTGTGAGAAATTAATCACATTTCTATAATGACTGACTAATTCTGTTCAATTCTTAATTCAGCATCAAGTTTCATCTTGTCATTCCACTCTTGAAATTTTCAGCTGTTTATTTTTCTGACAATTTTTTAGTATACCTTTACATTGAGTATCCTTTCTTTAAGCTTCTTTGAGTATATTAAAAAAAACCAAAGGATCAAAAGTAAACTTTAATTATAAGCTTCAATGGACCAAAATGAATACAGAACTGCTTTCTGTCTATATGCCTGACTGCTTTTGACAAAAGTTGTTAATCTGAAATGCCTAAGTTACAATTAAATTTGCATCATATATGCTCTATTTGATGGAAAAATTGCTTATTTCTGTTTACATTAGATTAATTACTTATATCATTTTAACCTTTAGATTACTGGCAGTACAACAGTCATACCGTATTCGGGTAGCCGAATAAAAGTGCTGTAGTGTTAAGTTAAACCTGAGAATATATATAGTCTAAAGATCATCTTAGTTCAATACTGAACGTCATATTTTTTCCAGGTATGGGAAGGAGACAATGTTGTAAAAACTGGTAGAGATATCATTGGTGCTACTAATCCTCTTAATGCACAACTTGGAACAATTAGAGGTGACTTGTGTATCCAAGTTGCAAGGTAGGTCATCTTTGGAAATAATCTAGAAATATTTTGAAGAAAGATATAAATTGTTTTCTAAATTATGCATAAAATTGTCTGTTGTAAGATAGCAAAATACAATTAATAATTTTTGCAGTACGTTCTTAAGACTAGCATTAGGAATTCAAATTTTGAAATGCCTTCTGGCTTGAAGAACTATTCCAAATATAATTTTAATTTAATGTAAAAGCAATTTTTATGGCTGAAAGTAACACTTTCAATTTTCAGTAAACTCTAGTCTTCGTTAATTACTGATTGTCATAATTATTGTTGAAACAAAATTCTAATGAAGTACTTATGGGAATTGAAAATATTTTATACCCTGTTTAAATTGAATAAAATAAAAATTAATATGTTAATTTGTGTTTTTCCAGGAATATAATCCATGGTTCAGATTCTGTCCCAAGTGCTGATAAGGAAATTTCCCTTTGGTTTAAAGATGAAGAATTAGTGAACTACAAAACTGCTCTAGAAAGCTGGATTTATGAATTTTAGTATGCAAATATTTTGTATGTGAAGAGCTTATTTTTAAAATAAAATAATTGGAATTTGTTTTCATTATTTTAAGTGAATTCATAATGAAATGCATAACTATCCTGGTTAAATAGTATATTTAACCAGCAGGGGTGCTTAAAACTTATGTGTGCATTTTGTTCTCCAAAACCTTTTATCAATCATTTATTGCAAAAAAGTTGAATTCCAAACTTTTCGCAATGCCTGTCAATGATTTTTTTAATGAGGTTAAAACTAAATCACTGATTCAAATTTTGCAAATGCCTTACAAGGGATAGTAATGTGTTGGTGAGCCGCTAATGAGTTTCGCGAGTACCTCTTTCCCAATGACCTGATTGACAGGTGATTTTCGTTTGATTGAGCAGGCATGGAAGTTGTTTGAAAAGGCTTTTAAAAACAGCTTTGCTGGGCCCTCACGCTTCTGAGCATTTTTGCTTGTGGTTCTCATGTGTTGTAACAATAACCATTTCCCCTTAAAATCTCAAAATAAGGCATACAAAGAACGTTGTATCTCTTAGATTTCCCAAAACCGCTCTGCAGGAAAACTCAATTCAACCGATTGAACAGATCAGGGAGGATCTGTCAAGTGACTTTCTTGAAATAAAAATCAACAATTGTAAATTCACAACTTCATAAAGAAAACCTCAAATGTTCCTAAGGGTCTGCTGTTCACTACAGCCAGTCAACACATTCCAGTGCTTTCGGTTAATTTCGATCTACTCTTACCCATGGTAGGGTGTGATAGACTTGAATTAATGCCCTTTCATGAGGGAATTTAGTGTTTCTGATTAAGGAATCAGCACTGTTTAACATGTTTTCAGTAAGTTACAAATGAATACTTGGATGTCCCTCACTAGCTTATTTAAAAAAGCCTTCCAGACGAAAATCAACTGAGTTTTAACATAAAGAACTTCTTAATATTTGCAAAGGCAAAATATTCATCTAGTATCATTCCTGCAATTACGAAAATTCAAGGGAAAGCAGTTTTTATATTTTCTTTGTGAAAACATTGCATCCCAGATATCTTTTGCAATAGGGTAAATTCATTTATATTTTAGTAATTGTAAAAAGACAAGAAAAGCCATTCATAAAACTGTCTTAAATCATAAGTACTTCTGTACTTGTAGAAAGAATATTTTCAACTTATGTTTTTACACTTGAAACAAGTTAGGTAATGAAAGATGGAAATAAAAATTAATTTAATTATGATTTATAAAAGTTCGAAATTCAATTTTCTCTCCTTATTACAATGTTCATTTTTAATTTAGAATTTTAAGTATTATGGATTTCTATTACGAAATAGAATACAAGTGATAGAATGAAAGCAACAAGGCCCAAAGAATAATTTTAGTTGAAATCTTCCCAACATTTGTTTTGCTACATTTTCTAATCCCCATGTATAATGTTAAACATAAATCACTTATTTAGAAACTGCAGTGATTTGCATGTCTCTCTAACATGCTTAAACCCATAGGGGAAACAAATTAAAATCATAAAAATCTGATTTATATAAATTCCTACCCTGCAGTAATAAAAAGTAAAATTAAATACACTTTATACAATTTCTAAATTTCACTTTCATGCCACTCGGTAATTAAAATACTTAAAATTCAAAATTGTAAACTCAGAAAGAAATCGTCTCAGTAGCCTATAAATAAGTTGACTAGATTTAAAACTGGGAGAATGGTGCATCAGTTTCTGAAATAACCAAAGATCAATTCTAATGTGTCTGAAGGGAGGAAAAATTTCAATGGGCCTATGCCTTACAATCTAGCTCACTAGTTAAACAAATTACATTTTTACAAACATATACACAATTTGACTTCATAACTATAAAATACTTTACAGAGAATGAATCCATAACAAAATCTAAAAAGTAAACTTTATTGAGTGGCTATCATATGACAAGCTGACACAACAAAGTTCACCATTTAAGACTCTTTGAAACAAGTGCTTGTTCCAAAAAATAATCATGTCAATACTTATACTCATTGATATCTAGTGAACAGTTTTTTTATTTCCTTATTTGATTTATCACAAGTTGTGTAGCAGTTAATAATGCAAGTATGCTGCATAACTAGTGAGTTGGCTTTTCTACCATATTTAAGATGACAGGTAAGGCAAGTATTTCAAAAATTTACACTTTTTCAATCGATCTTAATTTAATTTAATACAAGGGATTAGTTAATATACTATATCCAAAAGAATATTTCATATTTATTTACTTTTAAACCACAAAAACAGATTCAAATGCTTTAATTAAATTATTAAATAGCACAGCAGAAAAAATATATGCACTTCAAACACAGCAGTATGATTAAGGACTTGCATATTCTTCCCAAAGATCATTCTCTTTCATCTCTGAAATAGAAACAAATAATCAAAATACAAGGAAAAGCAAGTCAATATTTCATAATTGATAAAGTTCAGAAAGAAAATCTTACAGTAGCCTATATATACATTATAATTAGAAGAATGGTGAACAAGTTAAATACAAAATATTCATATAAAGAGCAATTTTAATGCATGTCAAGGGAAAAAAAATGTTACTTTCATAAAAAAAATTCCATTAAGCCTATGCCTTACACAATCTAGGTTTTTCCACCATACTTCACATTAAGCAAATCACAAAATACATTTCATAAACAAAATTTGACTTCATAACTATAGAATACTTAATAGGGAATGAATCCCAACAAAATCTAAGTTTTGCTATCAAATAGCAAGATGACACAACAAAGTTCAGCATTTAGAAATGTCTTGGGAGAAGTGCATGTAACAAAAATGTTTCAATACTTGCATTCAACACAATCTACTGAACATTCAAGTTCTTAAAATTATTTTTCGATTTACCAGTTCTGTAGTAATCAATAGTGCAAGTGCATGCTTGAAAAACAAGTTGAATTGCCTTTTTATCATACTCATCAAAATGACTGCTAGGTGTCATGATCTCTGCAGCTGAACCAAACTTTAATTAGGATAATATGAAAAAGTATTTCATAACTGCAAATACAAAAAAGCAAATTTCATGAGTAGTCAACAAACAAATAAACTGAATGAGACATTTTGACTTTAATATTTTTCAATTAGGTATTTTGGTATTTTCAATTAACGTCACACTGGAGCAACACAACGGGCTATTGGTGACGGTCCGGGATCAATCCCAGAGGGAAAGTCCGAGGACAACACCACGTAATTTTGAACCGCGGTCAGATGACGAGGCAACACCTGAGCTGGCACCCCACTCTCCAAACTTCCACACCACGCCAACGTGAGGACATTTGAGGCCACGACAGATTTAACGTGCACCAGCCCCCTTTGTACACGACGGTGTTTGGCTGGATTCGAACTCGCAACCCTTCGGTTGCTAGTCCGTTACTCTTCCAACCGGGCCACCGCGGCCCTTTTTCAATTAGAATGCACATATAAAGATAGTGAAAATTGGGTTGATTTTTTTTTTGGTATTTTTTTAATTAACGTCACACTGGAGCAACACAACGGGCTATTGGTGACGGTCCGGGATCAATCCCAAAGGGAAAGATCCGAGGACAACACCACGTAATTGAAAATTGGGTTGAAGACGCGTACCCCAATATAACGACAGAGTTGAGAATTTTCCTCACAATACCAGTCTCAGTCGCCTCAAATGAAAGGAGTTTTATCAAACTAAAGATCATAAAAAATTACCTCAGAAACTTAACAGGACAACGATTAACCAATCTGAGCATCATATCAGTAGATCACAAGTTAGCTTCAAAGCTATCTTTCGATGACATTGTAAAAACTTTTGCAGCCAAAAAAGTCCGTAAAGTTAAGTTTTAGTTCAAGCTTTCTGGGTTTAAATTAATTTTTTTCACATTTTCTCAATAGATTATGAGATTGTGTAAAATGTCTAAGTATTATACTCAAGATAATAACTTGAATAAAATCTGTTATTCCTAATATTAGTACTATTTATAATAATTAAATATCCTATTCTAAAGCAAGTCTGTTGATTTTGATTCAGCCCACGCATATCCCGATATCAATTGATAAACCTTTTCATCTCACTTTTAGCGTTTATGATAAGTGTGAAAGAATATGCCAAACATGCTACTCGCAGATTATTTGTCAATGAAATGTAGAATTAATTCGGTATTTTATCTTGTACTAAAAATGAAACATTAGTGCAAATTAATCTATTTACCTTCGAAATCAAGCATTTACCATCTAAGTTAAATTTAAAAAATTTGGAATAGTGGAATTAAGGTGTTGTCGGGGAGGGTTTTGGTTTGGTTGGTAGGTGGGGGGGGGGCGCCAAGGCGAGTTCTTGCCCCAGGTGGAAACTAGCCTAGTTACATCCCTGATTGAGGAGCATGTTTTATGTGTGTATAAATTTTTACAAATATATTTAATTCGTTCAAATATTCTACTTAGAGAGAAGAAATCAAAAAGTGAAACTCTTATGTGAAAATTCCTTTTCAGGTAGAAAACAGAAGAGTGAAGGATTTCATTTCGCTGTGGAATGTGTTTTTATCACCAAGCTTATTTGTCGAGTTAAAGAACGCTTATAAACATTGAAATGTTCACAAATATTGTTCGAAACAATCTAATTCTCTCAGTATGATTTATCTCAAGATTAAAACATAAGAAAAAAAGATGAAACTGGCTTAAAAGTGGAAAATAATTAAATTTTAATGTTAGGTATTTTAAACACTAAGCAAAAAATTGGGGTGTCAAGCAGATGTTCTTATAAAAGGAACTTTTCCAGCTGCGTGGATTGTTTGGAATTAGTACATAGAAGTTTCATTTCGTTCTCTATTTTTTTTTGTTTTCCAATTTGCTATATTGTATGCTTCATTAACAAGAATAAAAATACGCCAAAACAGATAAAGTATTTCAATTTCCATTCAAGCACTTTTTTTGTTTTTCACATGAGAATGGCAATTTGTTTTTAGCTATTCCAGTAGAAAAATATGGGTTCAAGGGAAATTATTTGAAAGAAAAGCTCTTTTAGCAAATGCAATCTTATAATGAAAGATTTTACATATATTTTAAAACGTGAACAAGAAGGTTCTGTTGCGTTCACCTTTTTAAAAACGCATAAATAAAGTTCGACGGACCACAGCTGCCTTTTCTGCTTTTTATTTAACAGGACGTCACACACATTTTGTACAACATATAAAGACAGCTGAATATTATTGAGTTGAAGAAATTGTGGGTGTCGAGATAAACATTAATTACCCACTTCTGGTTATTGCTGCTAACTTTGCAGCGTCTAGTAGTCAACTGGCGATGGGCTCAGTCGGCTCGGATATTGCGCATGCGTTCGCCTCTGGTTGGCGCACGTGCGGCAACATCCCGCCCGGCCTTGCCATGTTCTCATGCAAGAACTTAACAATTCTATTTTTTTTATGTATAAGTCCAAACATAAATGAATGCTTAAATTTCAAATGTAAACTAATAAACAATAACTAATCACTATGAACACTATAATCACAATAGTAAGATAAACAGTATACACGTAGGCACTAGAAAATTTTCATAAACAACAAATATTATTATTTGAAAACAATAAATTTAATTTTCAATAGGCAGTACACTCAATCTGGAGATGGACCTTTTATAAACTCCCTTACTGGTTTTCACGTCAACAACTCGTACTTTTCTATCCTGTCCCGGATATATGGCTATTATTCGTCCCAATAACCATTTAAATGGTGGGAGATTTTCTTCCCTTATCAAAACCATGTCCCCTATTTTTAGATTTTCTTTGTCAACTACCCATTTTTTTCTTTGTTGTAGACTATTCAAATATGAAAGGCTCCATCTTTTCCAGATTGTTTGTACCGATTTTGTAATCCTCTGCCAAGCATTAAGGCGATTTGTCTCAATATTAGTTAGAGACGGTTCGACTATGGCCGTTATCGGCCTTCCTATCAGGAAATGTGCCGGCGTCAGCACCTCCAAGTCATCAACATCGGCCGAGAGAAGAGTAAGCGGGCGAGAATTCAAAACAGCTTCTATCTGGGTCACGAGTGTTAGCAACTCTTCATAAGTAAATTTTGAATTCTCAGCAACGCGTTTGAAGTGATATTTAAATGCCTTTATGTTTGCCTCCCAGAGGCCTCCCCAATTCGGACTTCTTGGGGGAATAAAAGACCATTCTATGTTTTCTTCCGCGAAAAAGGCAAATAAAGATTCCTCTTTTTCTTGAACAAATCTAAATAGGGCTCTAAGTTCTCTATTAGCCCCCACCATGTTTGTCCCATTATCCGAGAATATTCTATGGCATTTTCCCCTTCTCGAAATAAATCTTTTCAGCGTGTTTATTAAAGCTTGTGAAGTTAAATCACTGATTATTTCGAGGTGTATGGCTTTTGTCACTAGACATATGAATATACAAACATAAACTTTAATTTCGGGACCTTTTCTCTGATATCTGTTTTTGATTAAGAATGGTCCGCACAAATCAATTCCAGTCGAATTAAAAACTTTATCAGGTGTTATTCTCTGCATTGGCAAATTGCCCATTTTTTGTGAGCACTCATTGGGATTAGCTTTAAAGCAAATGACACAATTGTGCACGATTTTTTTGCACAAATTTCTTCCATGAATGGGCCAATATTTTTGCCTAACCTGAAAAAGTAAATGTTGAGGTCCAAGATGAAAATACTTTTCATGATAATATCTTACGATAATTTCAGTTAACTTACCTTTTGAGGGGAGTAATATAGGGTGTTTACTTGAATATGACAGCTGAGAATTCTCTAGTCTGCCTCCTACCCTTAAGATACCTTTACTGTCTAAAATTGGTGATAAATTTAAAATCTTGCTTTTATTTGGAATACTACCACTGGACTTGAGGGCTGATATTTCTGCAGACAATTCCTCACTTTGAAGTTGTTTGACTAAAAACACCTCAGCTTCAGAGATCTCATCCGATCCCAGGGAACCTTGTCTCTTATTCCTAGGGTTCCTACAATTATTCACAAACCTAAAAAGAAAACTAAGAATTCGAACTATAGTTAAAAATTTGCTGTTACGGTTAACTAGATAATCAAAAATTGTGTTTTCAGAATTTAAAGTCAATAAAGTGTTTTCATTAGAGTCTTTAGATTTTAGTTCTGGTAAGTACTCTTCTTCATTCGGTACTGGACACTCATCATCAGTTTCCACGAGTTCATCAGACTGTAAGAAGAAAGGTCCATTCCACCATTTTTCATTATGTAGAAGCGATTCAGCTTTAAGACCCCTGGACAAGAGGTCTGAAGGATTGACCTTTCCGGCACAGTGATACCACGTATCGGGATTTGTCAACCTTGTAATTTCCTGGACTCGATTCGCCACGAATTGCTTCCACCTTTTTGAAGATCCTTTGATCCAAAATAAAACAATTTTGGAGTCTGTCCAATGAAACACAGTGCAGTGCCTTTTCTTACTGATGATTTCTTGAATCTTTGAACTCAAGCGAGCTGCTACCAAAGCACCCAGAAGCTCGAGCCGAGGTAACGTAACACTCTTTAATGGTGCTACTCTGACTTTAGAGGTGACGAGGTTTACAAGTACCTTTGTTTTTTAACTTTCACATAAACTGAAGCTCCATATGCAAGTTTGGAAGCGTCACAAAAGGTATGGATTTCAATGATGTCATTTTCTTCTTTGGTAGAATCTAGTACCAATCTTGGGACTCTGAGCTCATTTAAGAGCGGCAGCTCCTTGCACCAATTCCACCACTTTTCTTTAATCTCTGGAGGTAAAGTTTCATCCCATGTGATTTTCCTCGACCAGAGTTCCTGAATGAGGCATTTCATTCTTATTGTAAAGGGGGTAAGCAAACCCAACGGGTCATAGATTTTCCCAATGGTTTGCAAAAGAAATCTTTTAGTGTGTTCATTGCCCGAAATGAATTCTAGTAGACCTTTTGTGTCCACGGTCAGACAATCTTCTTGAGTTTGCCAAGCCAAACCCAATACTTTCGTCTTGCTGGTTCCCAAGCTGACAGAATTTTCAACTGTATATGTCTCGAAACCTTCTGCAGCCCACTGACTCATCAACGTAGCGTCATTGGAGATCCATTTTCGCATCACCATCCCTGCTTCTTTCATGATATTTTTGGCACAGCTGGAAATAAAAAGTGCCTCTTCACGAGTGTCTTGTCCTGTGATCCAATCATCAACGTACATGAAAGAATCTAGATGTTGTACAGCTGTGCAAAACTCATCTTTATACTTATCAATGTGATGTTTAACAGTAGCCGCTAACAGGAACGGGCTAGCGTTGACCCCATTGGGTACCCTGTTGAAACGATATATTTGTAGGTTTGGCCTTTTGTCAATACGAGGATTACTGTCAGTCCACAAAAAACGTACAGCATCTTTATGATTGTCTTCCAGGCAAATTTGAAGGAAGGCTTGACGTATATCAGATGATATTGCAATTCGATTAAGTCTAAAGTTGATAAGCACATCTAGTAGATTTGGATATAAGTTGGGACCTTGCCACAAGCAGTCGTTTAAGGACAACTCATTAGTCTGGTGTGATGCTGCGTCAAATACTATACGTGTTGTAGTTGAAACCCGACCTTCCTTTTTTACGGCTTGGTGGGCAAATAATATGTTGGTTTGTCTTTATTTATTTCAAAATTTTCGACTTTCTCAACTATTCCTTGATTTCAATAATCCTGAATAATTTCTGTGTACTGTGAATAAAGTTCCGAATTTTTTTGAAACCTTCTCCACAAACTATGGAATCGTTGTTTTGCTACCGGAAGATTATCTAATAACTGTTTCTAATCTTTACGAAATGGCAATCCCACTGTATTGTATCCCTTTATTGTATCTGACTGTTTGTTCAAAGATTTCCATGGCCTGATCGTCATCACGAAAGCAAGGATCATCTTTTATGCCAAGAGATTCGAGTTCAAAAAATTGTTTCAAAGTGTCGTCTATAGAACCATCGTCTTTAAGAAGAAAGCACGATGCCACATCATTAGTTTCGATTTCGTCGAGTCTTCCACCCGCGACCCAACCAAATTCAGTTTCCTTAAACAGTAATTCTTCACTCACTTTGTAAAGATTATCTTTCATTATTCGACAAAAAATATCTGCATTTAATAACGCATGAATCTCTTTGGCTTCGAAAAAACAAGGATCCGCTAATTTCAAAAATTCAGGAATTTTTATTTTTGAAATATCTAAATTAACACTAGGCGTCAACCCAGTAATCTTGTCAGTAACTAAGAACTCAATAGGTTCCACAAAACTTCCGTTTTCATTCGAGATGAAAGTCGTCAATTTCCCTTTCAAAATTTGTTTTGTTGAATTTAATCCAGAAACCGAAGTTTGTACCTTTTCTAATCTAATACCAACGAAATCACTCATTTTTCTGGACAATATATTAACATTTGACGCGAGTAGTATACGGGCCCGTATAGTAGGCGGAAGTGACGTCATACCACGTGACCGGAAGTGGGCGGTGCCAAGTGACGTCATACCACGTGACCGGAAGTGGGCGGTGCCAAGTGACGTGACGTATTGTTTGTTTACATTTTGGACTTGGAATTTTTTTTTGTCTTCGTGCAGGCGTTGAGTTGTTTCAAGATGGCGTCGTTTCGTTGCCATGGTGATGAATCACTCGCGTAGTGCCATCTGGTGGAGATATTCGAAACCCTATTATTTTTAATTAAAAAGCAATTTCGTGGATTCGAACCGAGGACCATAGGATCCGAAGTCAAGTGCGCTATCCGTTAGGCTGTAAGAGAGTTAACTATGGGCGGTGAATTAATGTAGTGTTGGATTTTTTTTTCTCTTTTGGACTTGTATTTTTTCTTAGTATTAGGAATGGGTTATTTTTAGAAAATGGTTTGAATATAATTGCATAGGGGTTTTAATAAATGCTTTTTCAAAATGACTTATGGCGCCATCTGGTGATTTTAAAAGTAATTAATCTAAGGAACGAATTGATTTCTTAATGTTTTTACTTTATTCATGACCGGTGACGTCAGTGTGTTTACGTTTGGGACTTGGATTTTTTTTCCTTCTGAGATTTCGATGTGACGTCACGATTATGTCCATCGAGCAAGTCTGAACTTGAAAAAGTCTACTCACAATTCTTTATGTTATGAGTATGGTAAATTGTTTACAGATCGTGAAGACTGGGCATACTTCCGTCGATTGGAAAACGAATTAACGTATTAAAAAAAGACGAAATTTAGAAATTTTAGGTCAAAAATATACTGTGCCTTGTCAACTTGTAGCATACGAAGACGAAGGAATAAGCTATACTTTTAGTGGGTCTTCTATTGCAGCCAAGCCTTGATCTCCTTAAGTATTGGAAATAAAGGGAGAAATGGAGCGAATAATTGGTGCAAGATTTAATTTTGAGTTGGTGAACCGTTATAAAGATGGTAAGGACTGCATAGTTGCCCATAAAAACAACGAGAAGGACTTGGAACTTTATGCACCCATAGCGTCTGTTTCATTTGGGCAGAAAAGACAATTTGTGTTTTCTAACTACAATTGTTTAAAAATTGTTCTGGAAAATGGAAGTTTGCTTGGAATGAAGTATCCAACAAACCAATTTTGGTTTCACAAGTTTCGTAAAATTCTAGCGTAAATAAGCAATAATCCACTTATGTGCCCCCGAACTGGAACACATATACTGTATTTTGGATTGTTTGTTTTTTATTACATAGTTTTATAAATTGTCTTAAAATGCAAGATCTGAAATGAAATTTTTCTATGCTATAAAGATTTATGGTTTTTTTTAAGTTAGATGTTTTTACTCAAAAATTAATTATACATTAGATGCTATAAGACCTATTTTTTAACAGAAATTTTGTTTTAATTAATATACACTTAAGTAAGAGTAAAATTTTTGAAACTTTATAAGACCCATACTATGAATACGTTTTCTTGTACATTTGAAGAAGTTTTAGTATAAAAACCATTTATCCTATAAATCTAAATTAAATGTTATTTTTTAAATTCTCTTTCCTTGCATATTATTTTTTTACTTTGAATAAATCTTCATAAATTTTAGTGATTTAATTTATATTATATAGATTTACAAACCTGTTTTTGGATGAAATATAAGGATTTTATATTTTAAAAGTTAATGTTTTTACTCAAAAATTAATTATATATTAAATACTATTACACATATTTTTAATGTTGAAGATTTTAGAAAACATTTTACAATTGAAACATATGCATTACATATTATGACAAACACTTAAATGGAGATCCATAAGGGAATATTGGAAATCTTTTTAATGCTTACACCTTTCTATTTTAAATAAACTTTTGCTTGTCTTACCACATACACTGTATTTTGGATTATTTGATTTTTATTACCCATGGTCTTATAAATTTTCTTTTAAAATACAAGATCTGAAATGAAATTTTCCTTGATTTTAAGATTTATGTTTTACTCAAAAATTAATTATACATTAGATGCTATAGCACATATTTTATTACAGAATTTTTTAATATTATACACTTAAGTGAGCGTAAAATTTTTGAAACTTTACAAGACCCATATTATGAACATGTTTCCTTACACATTTGAAGTAGTGAAAAATAGTATTAAAACCCTTTATCCTGTAAAATCTAAATTAAATATTATTTTTAATTAATCTTTCCGTGCATATTATTGTTTACTTTAAATACATTTTCATTCATTTTAGTGATTTTATTTATATTATAAAGATTTACAAATTGTTTTTAACAAAATTTTCTTTGATATAAGGATTTTATATTTTAAAAGTTAGATGTTTTTTACACAAAAATTAATTATATATCAAATACTATTGCACGTATTATAACATTGAAGATTTTTAGAAAACGTTTAACAATTGAAATATATACTTTAAATATTATTACAAACATTTAAATGCAATTTGCTTTTTATTTTTAATTTTACAATTGAGACATTTTTAAAAGTTTGGTTCTTAAAGTGTGTGTTTTATGCATAGTAAAAAAATTATTATAAAAAACCTGTAAGAGTAAAAGAATTTTATGCATTAATTTCAAACTTTACAAGACCCATACCATGTTTCCGTGCACATTTGAAGTAGTGAAATATAGAATTAAAAACCATTTGTCCTTGAAGTTCTAAATTAAAAGTTATTTTTCTTTAATGCTTTTTCAAACCACACATTTTACTAAATATGAACTTTTATTTATTTGAAAACCTTATGCACATCGTACAATTAAATTGCACAGCAAAATACCAATACTGTACGAAGCTATGAAGTATTTTACAAGATACTTTGGTACTGTTTTCTTAATTTTAAGTGTTCTACATTGCTATGTTAAATGGATAGTAAGTGGTTTTTCTGTTTTTGAAAATAATGTGTGCACATCTGTGCTGCTAAGCAAATTAACTTTTGCCCTTTTCTTGATATTTAATGCATAATCTAAATATTTACTGACACCGCTGATAGTTTTACCCATGAGTAAAATTAAATAATAACTGAAAATTTTAAGTATTAATGTGAATTTTAAAATGAACAAATATTATTAAAATAATGGATTAAATCTGAATTTTATGTATTCTTAAAACAATCTCTGCAAAAACCAGCACAGACAATTCTTAAACAGATTGAAGGAAGCCACATGGAAACAAAGTTAATGGAAGCACTTTTTATAGAAAAAAACATAGTTCATATATTTTACACAAGTAATACATTGTAGTGTAAAAAATAACGTTAGTTTTTTACATACTTGCACAGACGCATATTTCCGACAAGCCAATTATTCGATGCCGCCACCTAAACTTTTGGGCAATGCAAATTATTTTTGTGATGACCACATGATAGTTTTTGGAAATCAAGTTGATATTCGGAAGTGATACATCTAAGCGTTTCTTTTCCATATGACCACCTTTGTAAGCAACTAGGTACTGAGTGGCCCTCTTGGTCTGATCGTACAATTCTAAAAGCTTAGAGTCTAAACTTTCTAAGGGAGCACAATTTGCTATGTCATGAGACTGAAATGAAGAGTACATACGTAATTTTTAACATATCACACAGTTGTACGATCTTTGCACTAAGTTTATGCTCAGACGATAAGTTAAAACGAATACTTGAAGCTACTTGCGATTTTTTTACAGCGATGTATGCATATTTACGTACTAAGAAACTTTCTTGAGTCTGAAATCCATCAAAATCCACAATTTCACAAATATTAAGCATTGCTATTGAAAAGCGTTAGCTGTTCTTGGAAAAATAATTGTAAACTGGAGGCCACGAAGAACTGGACTATATAACACCATACACTTACTAATCATACTCATCAGTAAAGTTAAAATTTATCTTTTGCGTTCCATAGTTACTCACAAAAGATAAGACTAAGTGAAGAATGTACATACTCAGAAAACATGGTGTTTGTGATAATGCGCGAAATAAAATTTTGTGTTATAATACAAGAAGATTTTAACGAAAGGATATACTTAAATGTGCGTTTGATTTTTTTTTACTCTACCACGTTTATGCGCCTAATGCAATTCAATTCTACGACTAAACTTGAGCAAGAAAAAAATATAACCAAATATAATTTATAAGAGAAACGCATTTTGACTTTCTTTAAAACGAGAACTTTAAAGTATACTGAATTCTCTTGATTCTGCAGTTTTATGTTTTTTCTAAAATTACATCAACGAATTGAATTATTTATTTGTGGGCACACACAAGTCTTTGCCCTTGTTGAAAGGAAACTAGTATCTTTGACAAGTACCAGATTTTTAAAAATTGATTAAGAGAAGAACCTTTTTTCATGGAATTTAATTCAATCTGCACCATAATTTTACACTTAAGAGTAATAGAGCATAATATAGTTTTAAGGAAAATGAATAACCATTATGCAAATTTGAAGCCCAAAAGTTCCAAACATGTCTATGCGCCTATCTACGTTTAGAGATTGGCCAACGCACAGACGTTGACCTTAGAGACCTAGCCGAAAACGGATTGTATTATACTGGTGTCTTGGACGTGATCAGGTGCTATTGGTGTGGCGAAGGGGCTTGAAAATTGGTAAAAAGAAGATGTAGTGAGACACAAACACAAAGTTTTATCCAAAATGTTTGGTAGCCCATAGATGAAATTGTACAGGTGCTGGATGAAATCAACAACAATAATACCAATGATTTTATAAAAAACCCGATGTATAGCTTTACCCCTTATACAACGACAAGGACGAACGACTTTGAAAAATTTGCAAGGAATCGGAAAATGAATGCTACTTTACAGCCTTGCGGTCATTTGGGGACATGCATGAGATGTACGAAGAGTCTTTCAAGTCGTGTCCTATGTGCCGAAAAGCATTTAGTAACTCCTGTTTAAGGCACTCTTTAAATTTCTTTAGTAAATAGGTTTAACATGTAATGAACAAAAGACTAATAATTAAAATAGTCAATATATTTATAAGGGTGTATAAGTCTTTCCTACACGACTTTTTCCTTAATAAAGAGTCTTAGGGTTTTAGAATCTCAAACTTCCTTACTAATCTTTTTACTGAAGCACTTGTGCCAATTTAATAACTTGCAACTCAATACCACCCTTTTACAATTGGATTTTCTTCCTCACCATGTTCAGTATATCACTTGAAATTGCATCTACTGCATGTACTAATAAATAGACAGTTTAGTAACAAATGTACGTTTTAAAATTTTGTGCAAAATATTGGTTCGGCACATAGGACACGTTGAAAGACTCTTCGTACATCTCATGCATGTCCCCAAATGACCGCAAGGCTGTAAAGTAGCATTCATTTTCCGATTCCTTGCAAATTTTTCAAAGTCGTTCGTCCTTGTCGTTGTATAAGGGGTAAAGCTATACATCGGGTTTTTTATAAAATCATTGGTATTATTGTTGTTGATTTCATCCAGCACCTGTACAATTTCATCTATGGGCTACCAAACATTTTGGATAAAACTTTGTGTTTGTGTCTCACTACATCTTCTTTTTACCAATTTTCAAGCCCCTTCGCCACACCAATAGCACCTGATCACGTCCAAGACACCAGTATAATACAATCCGTTTTCGGCTAGGTCTCTAAGGTCAACGTCTGTGCGTTGGCCAATCTCTAAACGTAGATAGGCGCATAGACATGTTTGGAACTTTTGGGCTTCAAATTTGCATAATGGTTATTCATTTTCCTTAAAACTATATTATGCTCTATTACTCTTAAGTGTAAAATTATGGTGCAGATTGAATTAAATTCCATGAAAAAAGGTTCTTCTCTTAATCAATTTTTAAAAATCTGGTACTTGTCAAAGATACTAGTTTCCTTTCAACAAGGGCAAAGACTTGTGTGTGCCCACAAATAAATAATTCAATTCGTTGATGTAATTTTAGAAAAAACATAAAACTGCAGAATCAAGAGAATTCAGTATACTTTAAAGTTCTCGTTTTAAAGAAAGTCAAAATGCGTTTCTCTTATAAATTATATTTGGTTATATTTTTTTCTTGCTCAAGTTTAGTCGTAGAATTGAATTGCATTAGGCGCATAAACGTGGTAGAGTAAAAAAAAATCAAACGCACATTTAAGTATATCCTTTCGTTAAAATCTTCTTGTATTATAACACAAAATTTTATTTCGCGCATTATCACAAACACCATGTTTTCTGAGTATGTACATTCTTCACTTAGTCTTATCTTTTGTGAGTAACTATGGAACGCAAAAGATAAATTTTAACTTTACTGATGAGTATGATTAGTAAGTGTATGGTGTTATATAGTCCAGTTCTTCGTGGCCTCCAGTTTACAATTATTTTTCCAAGAACAGCTAACGCTTTTCAATAGCAATGCTTAATATTTGTGAAATTGTGGATTTTGATGGATTTCAGACTCAAGAAAGTTTCTTAGTACGTAAATATGCATACATCGCTGTAAAAAAATCGCAAGTAGCTTCAAGTATTCGTTTTAACTTATCGTCTGAGCATAAACTTAGTGCAAAGATCGTACAACTGTGTGATATGTTAAAAATTACGTATGTACTCTTCATTTCAGTCTCATGACATAGCAAATTGTGCTCCCTTAGAAAGTTTAGACTCTAAGCTTTTAGAATTGTACGATCAGACCAAGAGGGCCACTCAGTACCTAGTTGCTTACAAAGGTGGTCATATGGAAAAGAAACGCTTAGATGTATCACTTCCGAATATCAACTTGATTTCCAAAAACTATCATGTGGTCATCACAAAAATAATTTGCATTGCCCAAAAGTTTAGGTGGCGGCATCGAATAATTGGCTTGTCGGAAATATGCGTCTGTGCAAGTATGTAAAAAACTAACGTTATTTTTTACACTACAATGTATTACTTGTGTAAAATATATGAACTATGTTTTTTTCTATAAAAAGTGCTTCCATTAACTTTGTTTCCATGTGGCTTCCTTCAATCTGTTTAAGAATTGTCTGTGCTGGTTTTTGCAGAGATTGTTTTAAGAATACATAAAATTCAGATTTAATCCATTATTTTAATAATATTTGTTCATTTTAAAATTCACATTAATACTTAAAATTTTCAGTTATTATTTAATTTTACTCATGGGTAAAACTATCAGCGGTGTCAGTAAATATTTAGATTATGCATTAAATATCAAGAAAAGGGCAAAAGTTAATTTGCTTAGCAGCACAGATGTGCACACATTATTTTCAAAAACAGAAAAACCACTTACTATCCATTTAACATAGCAATGTAGAACACTTAAAATTAAGAAAACAGTACCAAAGTATCTTGTAAAATACTTCATAGCTTCGTACAGTATTGGTATTTTGCTGTGCAATTTAATTGTACGATGTGCATAAGGTTTTCAAATAAATAAAAGTTCATATTTAGTAAAATGTGTGGTTTGAAAAAGCATTAAAGAAAAATAACTTTTAATTTAGAACTTCAAGGACAAATGGTTTTTAATTCTATATTTCACTACTTCAAATGTGCACGGAAACATGGTATGGGTCTTGTAAAGTTTGAAATTAATGCATAAAATTCTTTTACTCTTACAGGTTTTTTATAATAATTTTTTTACTATGCATAAAACACACACTTTAAGAACCAAACTTTTAAAAATGTCTCAATTGTAAAATTAAAAATAAAAAGCAAATTGCATTTAAATGTTTGTAATAATATTTAAAGTATATATTTCAATTGTTAAACGTTTTCTAAAAATCTTCAATGTTATAATACGTGCAATAGTATTTGATATATAATTAATTTTTGTGTAAAAAACATCTAACTTTTAAAATATAAAATCCTTATATCAAAGAAAATTTTGTTAAAAACAATTTGTAAATCTTTATAATATAAATAAAATCACTAAAATGAATGAAAATGTATTTAAAGTAAACAATAATATGCACGGAAAGATTAATTAAAAATAATATTTAATTTAGATTTTACAGGATAAAGGGTTTTAATACTATTTTTCACTACTTCAAATGTGTAAGGAAACATGTTCATAATATGGGTCTTGTAAAGTTTCAAAAATTTTACGCTCACTTAAGTGTATAATATTAAAAAATTCTGTAATAAAATATGTGCTATAGCATCTAATGTATAATTAATTTTTGAGTAAAACATAAATCTTAAAATCAAGGAAAATTTCATTTCAGATCTTGTATTTTAAAAGAAAATTTATAAGACCATGGGTAATAAAAATCAAATAATCCAAAATACAGTGTATGTGGTAAGACAAGCAAAAGTTTATTTAAAATAGAAAGGTGTAAGCATTAAAAAGATTTCCAATATTCCCTTATGGATCTCCATTTAAGTGTTTGTCATAATATGTAATGCATATGTTTCAATTGTAAAATGTTTTCTAAAATCTTCAACATTAAAAATATGTGTAATAGTATTTAATATATAATTAATTTTTGAGTAAAAACATTAACTTTTAAAATATAAAATCCTTATATTTCATCCAAAAACAGGTTTGTAAATCTATATAATATAAATTAAATCACTAAAATTTATGAAGATTTATTCAAAGTAAAAAAATAATATGCAAGGAAAGAGAATTTAAAAAATAACATTTAATTTAGATTTATAGGATAAATGGTTTTTATACTAAAACTTCTTCAAATGTACAAGAAAACGTATTCATAGTATGGGTCTTATAAAGTTTCAAAAATTTTACTCTTACTTAAGTGTATATTAATTAAAACAAAATTTCTGTTAAAAAATAGGTCTTATAGCATCTAATGTATAATTAATTTTTGAGTAAAAACATCTAACTTAAAAAAAACCATAAATCTTTATAGCATAGAAAAATTTCATTTCAGATCTTGCATTTTAAGACAATTTATAAAACTATGTAATAAAAAACAAACAATCCAAAATACAGTATATGTGTTCCAGTTCGGGGGCACATAAGTGGATTATTGCTTATTTACGCTAGAATTTTACGAAACTTGTGAAACCAAAATTGGTTTGTTGGATACTTCATTCCAAGCAAACTTCCATTTTCCAGAACAATTTTTAAACAATTGTAGTTAGAAAACACAAATTGTCTTTTCTGCCCAAATGAAACAGACGCTATGGGTGCATAAAGTTCCAAGTCCTTCTCGTTGTTTTTATGGGCAACTATGCAGTCCTTACCATCTTTATAACGGTTCACCAACTCAAAATTAAATCTTGCACCAATTATTCGCTCCATTTCTCCCTTTATTTCCAATACTTAAGGAGATCAAGGCTTGGCTGCAATAGAAGACCCACTAAAAGTATAGCTTATTCCTTCGTCTTCGTATGCTACAAGTTGACAAGGCACAGTATATTTTTGACCTAAAATTTCTAAATTTCGTCTTTTTTTAATACGTTAATTCGTTTTCCAATCGACGGAAGTATGCCCAGTCTTCACGATCTGTAAACAATTTACCATACTCATAACATAAAGAATTGTGAGTAGACTTTTTCAAGTTCAGACTTGCTCGATGGACATAATCGTGACGTCACATCGAAATCTCAGAAGGAAAAAAAATCCAAGTCCCAAACGTAAACACACTGACGTCACCGGTCATGAATAAAGTAAAAACATTAAGAAATCAATTCGTTCCTTAGATTAATTACTTTTAAAATCACCAGATGGCGCCATAAGTCATTTTGAAAAAGCATTTATTAAAACCCCTATGCAATTATATTCAAACCATTTTCTAAAAATAACCCATTCCTAATACTAAGAAAAAATACAAGTCCAAAAGAGAAAAAAAAATCCAACACTACATTAATTCACCGCCCATAGTTAACTCTCTTACAGCCTAACGGATAGCGCACTTGACTTCGGATCCTATGGTCCTCGGTTCGAATCCACGAAATTGCTTTTTAATTAAAAATAATAGGGTTTCGAATATCTCCACCAGATGGCACTACGCGAGTGATTCATCACCATGGCAACGAAACGACGCCATCTTGAAACAACTCAACGCCTGCACGAAGACAAAAAAAAATTCCAAGTCCAAAATGTAAACAAACAATACGTCACGTCACTTGGCACCGCCCACTTCCGGTCACGTGGTATGACGTCACTTGGCACCGCCCACTTCCGGTCACGTGGTATGACGTCACTTCCGCCTACTATACGGGCCCGTATACTACTCGCGTCAAATGTTAATATATTGTCCAGAAAAATGAGTGATTTCGTTGGTATTAGATTAGAAAAGGTACAAACTTCGGTTTCTGGATTAAATTCAACAAAACAAATTTTGAAAGGGAAATTGACGACTTTCATCTCGAATGAAAACGGAAGTTTTGTGGAACCTATTGAGTTCTTAGTTACTGACAAGATTACTGGGTTGACGCCTAGTGTTAATTTAGATATTTCAAAAATAAAAATTCCTGAATTTTTGAAATTAGCGGATCCTTGTTTTTTCGAAGCCAAAGAGATTCATGCGTTATTAAATGCAGATATTTTTTGTCGAATAATGAAAGATAATCTTTACAAAGTGAGTGAAGAATTACTGTTTAAGGAAACTGAATTTGGTTGGGTCGCGGGTGGAAGACTCGACGAAATCGAAACTAATGATGTGGCATCGTGCTTTCTTCTTAAAGACGATGGTTCTATAGACGACACTTTGAAACAATTTTTTGAACTCGAATCTCTTGGCATAAAAGATGATCCTTGCTTTCGTGATGACGATCAGGCCATGGAAATCTTTGAACAAACAGTCAGATACAATAAAGGGATACAATACAGTGGGATTGCCATTTCGTAAAGATTAGAAACAGTTATTAGATAATCTTCCGGTAGCAAAACAACGATTCCATAGTTTGTGGAGAAGGTTTCAAAAAAATTCGGAACTTTATTCACAGTACACAGAAATTATTCAGGATTATTGAAATCAAGGAATAGTTGAGAAAGTCGAAAATTTTGAAATAAATAAAGACAAACCAACATATTATTTGCCCACCAAGCCGTAAAAAAGGAAGGTCGGGTTTCAACTACAACACGTATAGTATTTGACGCAGCATCACACCAGACTAATGAGTTGTCCTTAAACGACTGCTTGTGGCAAGGTCCCAACTTATATCCAAATCTACTAGATGTGCTTATCAACTTTAGACTTAATCGAATTGCAATATCATCTGATATACGTCAAGCCTTCCTTCAAATTTGCCTGGAAGACAATCATAAAGATGCTGTACGTTTTTTGTGGACTGACAGTAATCCTCGTATTGACAAAAGGCCAAACCTACAAATATATCGTTTCAACAGGGTACCCTATGGGGTCAACGCTAGCCCGTTCCTGTTAGCGGCTACTGTTAAACATCACATTGATAAGTATAAAGATGAGTTTTGCACAGCTGTACAACATCTAGATTCTTTCATGTACGTTGATGATTGGATCACAGGACAAGACACTCGTGAAGAGGCACTTTTTATTTCCAGCTGTGCCAAAAATATCATGAAAGAAGCAGGGATGGTGATGCGAAAATGGATCTCCAATGACGCTACGTTGATGAGTCAGTGGGCTGCAGAAGGTTTCGAGACATATACAGTTGAAAATTCTGTCAGCTTGGGAACCAGCAAGACGAAAGTATTGGGTTTGGCTTGGCAAACTCAAGAAGATTGTCTGACCGTGGACACAAAAGGTCTACTAGAATTCATTTCGGGCAATGAACACACTAAAAGATTTCTTTTGCAAACCATTGGGAAAATCTATGACCCGTTGGGTTTGCTTACCCCCTTTACAATAAGAATGAAATGCCTCATTCAGGAACTCTGGTCGAGGAAAATCACATGGGATGAAACTTTACCTCCAGAGATTAAAGAAAAGTGGTGGAATTGGTGCAAGGAGCTGCCGCTCTTAAATGAGCTCAGAGTCCCAAGATTGGTACTAGATTCTACCAAAGAAGAAAATGACATCATTGAAATCCATACCTTTTGTGACGCTTCCAAACTTGCATATGGAGCTTCAGTTTATGTGAAAGTTAAAAAACAAAGGTACTTGTAAACCTCGTCACCTCTAAAGTCAGAGTAGCACCATTAAAGAGTGTTACGTTACCTCGGCTCGAGCTTCTGGGTGCTTTGGTAGCAGCTCGCTTGAGTTCAAAGATTCAAGAAATCATCAGTAAGAAAAGGCACTGCACTGTGTTTCATTGGACAGACTCCAAAATTGTTTTATTTTGGATCAAAGGATCTTCAAAAAGGTGGAAGCAATTCGTGGCGAATCGAGTCCAGGAAATTACAAGGTTGACAAATCCCGATACGTGGTATCACTGTGCCGGAAAGGTCAATCCTTCAGACCTCTTGTCCAGGGGTCTTAAAGCTGAATCGCTTCTACATAATGAAAAATGGTGGAATGGACCTTTCTTCTTACAGTCTGATGAACTCGTGGAAACTGATGATGAGTGTCCAGTACCGAATGAAGAAGAGTACTTACCAGAACTAAAATCTAAAGACTCTAATGAAAACACTTTATTGACTTTAAATTCTGAAAACACAATTTTTGATTATCTAGTTAACCGTAACAGCAAATTTTTAACTATAGTTCGAATTCTTAGTTTTCTTTTTAGGTTTGTGAATAATTGTAGGAACCCTAGGAATAAGAGACAAGGTTCCCTGGGATCGGATGAGATCTCTGAAGCTGAGGTGTTTTTAGTCAAACAACTTCAAAGTGAGGAATTGTCTGCAGAAATATCAGCCCTCAAGTCCAGTGGTAGTATTCCAAATAAAAGCAAGATTTTAAATTTATCACCAATTTTAGACAGTAAAGGTATCTTAAGGGTAGGAGGCAGACTAGAGAATTCTCAGCTGTCATATTCAAGTAAACACCCTATATTACTCCCCTCAAAAGGTAAGTTAACTGAAATTATCGTAAGATATTATCATGAAAAGTATTTTCATCTTGGACCTCAACATTTACTTTTTCAGGTTAGGCAAAAATATTGGCCCATTCATGGAAGAAATTTGTGCAAAAAAATCGTGCACAATTGTGTCATTTGCTTTAAAGCTAATCCCAATGAGTGCTCACAAAAAATGGGCAATTTGCCAATGCAGAGAATAACACCTGATAAAGTTTTTAATTCGACTGGAATTGATTTGTGCGGACCATTCTTAATCAAAAACAGATATCAGAGAAAAGGTCCCGAAATTAAAGTTTATGTTTGTATATTCATATGTCTAGTGACAAAAGCCATACACCTCGAAATAATCAGTGATTTAACTTCACAAGCTTTAATAAACACGCTGAAAAGATTTATTTCGAGAAGGGGAAAATGCCATAGAATATTCTCGGATAATGGGACAAACATGGTGGGGGCTAATAGAGAACTTAGAGCCCTATTTAGATTTGTTCAAGAAAAAGAGGAATCTTTATTTGCCTTTTTCGCGGAAGAAAACATAGAATGGTCTTTTATTCCCCCAAGAAGTCCGAATTGGGGAGGCCTCTGGGAGGCAAACATAAAGGCATTTAAATATCACTTCAAACGCGTTGCTGAGAATTCAAAATTTACTTATGAAGAGTTGCTAACACTCGTGACCCAGATAGAAGCTGTTTTGAATTCTCGCCCGCTTACTCTTCTCTCGGCCGATGTTGATGACTTGGAGGTGCTGACGCCGGCACATTTCCTGATAGGAAGGCCGATAACGGCCATAGTCGAACCGTCTCTAACTAATATTGAGACAAATCGCCTTAATGCTTGGCAGAGGATTACAAAATCGGTACAAACAATCTGGAAAAGATGGAGCCTTTCATATTTGAATAGTCTACAACAAAGAAAAAAATGGGTAGTTGACAAAGAAAATCTAAAAATAGGGGACATGGTTTTGATAAGGGAAGAAAATCTCCCACCATTTAAATGGTTATTGGGACGAATAATAGCCATATATCCGGGACAGGATAGAAAAGTACGAGTTGTTGACGTGAAAACCAGTAAGGGAGTTTATAAAAGGTCCATCTCCAGATTGAGTGTACTGCCTATTGAAAATTAAATTTATTGTTTTCAAATAATAATATTTGTTGTTTATGAAAATTTTCTAGTGCCTACGTGTATACTGTTTATCTTACTATTGTGATTATAGTGTTCATAGTGATTAGTTATTGTTTATTAGTTTACATTTGAAATTTAAGCATTCATTTATGTTTGGACTTATACATAAAAAAAATAGAATTGTTAAGTTCTTGCATGAGAACATGGCAAGGCCGGGCGGGATGTTGCCGCACGTGCGCCAACCAGAGGCGAACGCATGCGCAATATCCGAGCCGACTGAGCCCATCGCCAGTTGACTACTAGACGCTGCAAAGTTAGCAGCAATAACCAGAAGTGGGTAATTAATGTTTATCTCGACACCCACAATTTCTTCAACTCAATAATATTCAGCTGTCTTTATATGTTGTACAAAATGTGTGTGACGTCCTGTTAAATAAAAAGCAGAAAAGGCAGCTGTGGTCCGTCGAACTTTATTTATGCGTTTTTAAAAAGGTGAACGCAACAGAACCTTCTTGTTCACGTTTTAAAATATATGTAAAATCTTTCATTATAAGATTGCATTTGCTAAAAGAGCTTTTCTTTCAAATAATTTCCCTTGAACCCATATTTTTCTACTGGAATAGCTAAAAACAAATTGCCATTCTCATGTGAAAAACAAAAAAAGTGCTTGAATGGAAATTGAAATACTTTATCTGTTTTGGCGTATTTTTATTCTTGTTAATGAAGCATACAATATAGCAAATTGGAAAACAAAAAAAAAATAGAGAACGAAATGAAACTTCTATGTACTAATTCCAAACAATCCACGCAGCTGGAAAAGTTCCTTTTATAAGAACATCTGCTTGACACCCCAATTTTTTGCTTAGTGTTTAAAATACCTAACATTAAAATTTAATTATTTTCCACTTTTAAGCCAGTTTCATCTTTTTTTCTTATGTTTTAATCTTGAGATAAATCATACTGAGAGAATTAGATTGTTTCGAACAATATTTGTGAACATTTCAATGTTTATAAGCGTTCTTTAACTCGACAAATAAGCTTGGTGATAAAAACACATTCCACAGCGAAATGAAATCCTTCACTCTTCTGTTTTCTACCTGAAAAGGAATTTTCACATAAGAGTTTCACTTTTTGATTTCTTCTCTCTAAGTAGAATATTTGAACGAATTAAATATATTTGTAAAAATTTATACACACATAAAACATGCTCCTCAATCAGGGATGTAACTAGGCTAGTTTCCACCTGGGGCAAGAACTCGCCTTGGCGCCCCCCCCCACCTACCAACCAAACCAAAACCCTCCCCGACAACACCTTAATTCCACTATTCCAAACTTTTTAAATTTAACTTAGATGGTAAATGCTTGATTTCGAAGGTAAATAGATTAATTTGCACTAATGTTTCATTTTTAGTACAAGATAAAATACCGAATTAATTCTACATTTCATTGACAAATAATCTGCGAGTAGCATGTTTGGTATATTCTTTCACACTTATCATAAACGCTAAAAGTGAGATGAAAAGGTTTATCAATTGATATCGGGATATGCGTGGGCTGAATCAAAATCAACAGACTTGCTTTAGAATAGGATATTTAATTATTATAAATAGTACTAATATTAGGAATAACAGATTTTATTCAAGTTATTATCTTGAGTATAATACTTAGACATTTTACACAATCTCATAATCTATTGAGAAAATGTGAAAAAAATTAATTTAAACCCAGAAAGCTTGAACTAAAACTTAACTTTACGGACTTTTTTGGCTGCAAAAGTTTTTACAATGTCATCGAAAGATAGCTTTGAAGCTAACTTGTGATCTACTGATATGATGCTCAGATTGGTTAATCGTTGTCCTGTTAAGTTTCTGAGGTAATTTTTTATGATCTTTAGTTTGATAAAACTCCTTTCATTTGAGGCGACTGAGACTGGTATTGTGAGGAAAATTCTCAACTCTGTCGTTATATTGGGGTACGCGTCTTCAACCCAATTTTCAATTACGTGGTGTTGTCCTCGGATCTTTCCCTTTGGGATTGATCCCGGACCGTCACCAATAGCCCGTTGTGTTGCTCCAGTGTGACGTTAATTAAAAAAATACCAAAAAAAAAATCAACCCAATTTTCACTATCTTTATATGTGCATTCTAATTGAAAAAGGGCCGCGGTGGCCCGGTTGGAAGAGTAACGGACTAGCAACCGAAGGGTTGCGAGTTCGAATCCAGCCAAACACCGTCGTGTACAAAGGGGGCTGGTGCACGTTAAATCTGTCGTGGCCTCAAATGTCCTCACGTTGGCGTGGTGTGGAAGTTTGGAGAGTGGGGTGCCAGCTCAGGTGTTGCCTCGTCATCTGACCGCGGTTCAAAATTACGTGGTGTTGTCCTCGGACTTTCCCTCTGGGATTGATCCCGGACCGTCACCAATAGCCCGTTGTGTTGCTCCAGTGTGACGTTAATTGAAAATACCAAAATACCTAATTGAAAAATATTAAAGTCAAAATGTCTCATTCAGTTTATTTGTTTGTTGACTACTCATGAAATTTGCTTTTTTGTATTTGCAGTTATGAAATACTTTTTCATATTATCCTAATTAAAGTTTGGTTCAGCTGCAGAGATCATGACACCTAGCAGTCATTTTGATGAGTATGATAAAAAGGCAATTCAACTTGTTTTTCAAGCATGCACTTGCACTATTGATTACTACAGAACTGGTAAATCGAAAAATAATTTTAAGAACTTGAATGTTCAGTAGATTGTGTTGAATGCAAGTATTGAAACATTTTTGTTACATGCACTTCTCCCAAGACATTTCTAAATGCTGAACTTTGTTGTGTCATCTTGCTATTTGATAGCAAAACTTAGATTTTGTTGGGATTCATTCCCTATTAAGTATTCTATAGTTATGAAGTCAAATTTTGTTTATGAAATGTATTTTGTGATTTGCTTAATGTGAAGTATGGTGGAAAAACCTAGATTGTGTAAGGCATAGGCTTAATGGAATTTTTTTTATGAAAGTAACATTTTTTTTCCCTTGACATGCATTAAAATTGCTCTTTATATGAATATTTTGTATTTAACTTGTTCACCATTCTTCTAATTATAATGTATATATAGGCTACTGTAAGATTTTCTTTCTGAACTTTATCAATTATGAAATATTGACTTGCTTTTCCTTGTATTTTGATTATTTGTTTCTATTTCAGAGATGAAAGAGAATGATCTTTGGGAAGAATATGCAAGTCCTTAATCATACTGCTGTGTTTGAAGTGCATATATTTTTTCTGCTGTGCTATTTAATAATTTAATTAAAGCATTTGAATCTGTTTTTGTGGTTTAAAAGTAAATAAATATGAAATATTCTTTTGGATATAGTATATTAACTAATCCCTTGTATTAAATTAAATTAAGATCGATTGAAAAAGTGTAAATTTTTGAAATACTTGCCTTACCTGTCATCTTAAATATGGTAGAAAAGCCAACTCACTAGTTATGCAGCATACTTGCATTATTAACTGCTACACAACTTGTGATAAATCAAATAAGGAAATAAAAAAACTGTTCACTAGATATCAATGAGTATAAGTATTGACATGATTATTTTTTGGAACAAGCACTTGTTTCAAAGAGTCTTAAATGGTGAACTTTGTTGTGTCAGCTTGTCATATGATAGCCACTCAATAAAGTTTACTTTTTAGATTTTGTTATGGATTCATTCTCTGTAAAGTATTTTATAGTTATGAAGTCAAATTGTGTATATGTTTGTAAAAATGTAATTTGTTTAACTAGTGAGCTAGATTGTAAGGCATAGGCCCATTGAAATTTTTCCTCCCTTCAGACACATTAGAATTGATCTTTGGTTATTTCAGAAACTGATGCACCATTCTCCCAGTTTTAAATCTAGTCAACTTATTTATAGGCTACTGAGACGATTTCTTTCTGAGTTTACAATTTTGAATTTTAAGTATTTTAATTACCGAGTGGCATGAAAGTGAAATTTAGAAATTGTATAAAGTGTATTTAATTTTACTTTTTATTACTGCAGGGTAGGAATTTATATAAATCAGATTTTTATGATTTTAATTTGTTTCCCCTATGGGTTTAAGCATGTTAGAGAGACATGCAAATCACTGCAGTTTCTAAATAAGTGATTTATGTTTAACATTATACATGGGGATTAGAAAATGTAGCAAAACAAATGTTGGGAAGATTTCAACTAAAATTATTCTTTGGGCCTTGTTGCTTTCATTCTATCACTTGTATTCTATTTCGTAATAGAAATCCATAATACTTAAAATTCTAAATTAAAAATGAACATTGTAATAAGGAGAGAAAATTGAATTTCGAACTTTTATAAATCATAATTAAATTAATTTTTATTTCCATCTTTCATTACCTAACTTGTTTCAAGTGTAAAAACATAAGTTGAAAATATTCTTTCTACAAGTACAGAAGTACTTATGATTTAAGACAGTTTTATGAATGGCTTTTCTTGTCTTTTTACAATTACTAAAATATAAATGAATTTACCCTATTGCAAAAGATATCTGGGATGCAATGTTTTCACAAAGAAAATATAAAAACTGCTTTCCCTTGAATTTTCGTAATTGCAGGAATGATACTAGATGAATATTTTGCCTTTGCAAATATTAAGAAGTTCTTTATGTTAAAACTCAGTTGATTTTCGTCTGGAAGGCTTTTTTAAATAAGCTAGTGAGGGACATCCAAGTATTCATTTGTAACTTACTGAAAACATGTTAAACAGTGCTGATTCCTTAATCAGAAACACTAAATTCCCTCATGAAAGGGCATTAATTCAAGTCTATCACACCCTACCATGGGTAAGAGTAGATCGAAATTAACCGAAAGCACTGGAATGTGTTGACTGGCTGTAGTGAACAGCAGACCCTTAGGAACATTTGAGGTTTTCTTTATGAAGTTGTGAATTTACAATTGTTGATTTTTATTTCAAGAAAGTCACTTGACAGATCCTCCCTGATCTGTTCAATCGGTTGAATTGAGTTTTCCTGCAGAGCGGTTTTGGGAAATCTAAGAGATACAACGTTCTTTGTATGCCTTATTTTGAGATTTTAAGGGGAAATGGTTATTGTTACAACACATGAGAACCACAAGCAAAAATGCTCAGAAGCGTGAGGGCCCAGCAAAGCTGTTTTTAAAAGCCTTTTCAAACAACTTCCATGCCTGCTCAATCAAACGAAAATCACCTGTCAATCAGGTCATTGGGAAAGAGGTACTCGCGAAACTCATTAGCGGCTCACCAACACATTACTATCCCTTGTAAGGCATTTGCAAAATTTGAATCAGTGATTTAGTTTTAACCTCATTAAAAAAATCATTGACAGGCATTGCGAAAAGTTTGGAATTCAACTTTTTTGCAATAAATGATTGATAAAAGGTTTTGGAGAACAAAATGCACACATAAGTTTTAAGCACCCCTGCTGGTTAAATATACTATTTAACCAGGATAGTTATGCATTTCATTATGAATTCACTTAAAATAATGAAAACAAATTCCAATTATTTTATTTTAAAAATAAGCTCTTCACATACAAAATATTTGCATACTAAAATTCATAAATCCAGCTTTCTAGAGCAGTTTTGTAGTTCACTAATTCTTCATCTTTAAACCAAAGGGAAATTTCCTTATCAGCACTTGGGACAGAATCTGAACCATGGATTATATTCCTGGAAAAACACAAATTAACATATTAATTTTTATTTTATTCAATTTAAACAGGGTATAAAATATTTTCAATTCCCATAAGTACTTCATTAGAATTTTGTTTCAACAATAATTATGACAATCAGTAATTAACGAAGACTAGAGTTTACTGAAAATTGAAAGTGTTACTTTCAGCCATAAAAATTGCTTTTACATTAAATTAAAATTATATTTGGAATAGTTCTTCAAGCCAGAAGGCATTTCAAAATTTGAATTCCTAATGCTAGTCTTAAGAACGTACTGCAAAAATTATTAATTGTATTTTGCTATCTTACAACAGACAATTTTATGCATAATTTAGAAAACAATTTATATCTTTCTTCAAAATATTTCTAGATTATTTCCAAAGATGACCTACCTTGCAACTTGGATACACAAGTCACCTCTAATTGTTCCAAGTTGTGCATTAAGAGGATTAGTAGCACCAATGATATCTCTACCAGTTTTTACAACATTGTCTCCTTCCCATACCTGGAAAAAATATGACGTTCAGTATTGAACTAAGATGATCTTTAGACTATATATATTCTCAGGTTTAACTTAACACTACAGCACTTTTATTCGGCTACCCGAATACGGTATGACTGTTGTACTGCCAGTAATCTAAAGGTTAAAATGATATAAGTAATTAATCTAATGTAAACAGAAATAAGCAATTTTTCCATCAAATAGAGCATATATGATGCAAATTTAACTGTAACTTAGGCATTTCAGATTAACAACTTTTGTCAAAAGCAGTCAGGCATATAGACAGAAAGCAGTTCTGTATTCATTTTGGTCCATTGAAGCTTATAATTAAAGTTTACTTTTGATCCTTTGGTTTTTTTTAATATACTCAAAGAAGCTTAAAGAAAGGATACTCAATGTAAAGGTATACTAAAAAATTGTCAGAAAAATAAACAGCTGAAAATTTCAAGAGTGGAATGACAAGATGAAACTTGATGCTGAATTAAGAATTGAACAGAATTAGTCAGTCATTATAGAAATGTGATTAATTTCTCACAAAAATAAGAGACAATTTTCTTCATGCAACAAATCAAGTAGGGTACAGCTGCAGTCTGTGCCACGTGGAGTGGCAACGACTCTTGGCGCACTTTTAAGCGACTAATTCCTTTAAAATTTTTTTGGTATATTTGTGTATACTTAATCCAGTTTTGCAATGTTTCACTAGTCAAGATGTGATTTCCTTAAAAAATATTTTTGTATATTTAATCCAGATTTGCAGTGTTTTACCAGTCAAAATGTTGTTTTATGAAGATATCCTCAGGAGAGTTGAAGGCCAGTGGGTTTTTGGGGAGATAGAAAGATGTTTCTGGTAGCAGTTCACGATAGGTCAGCGGATACGCTTGTGAACGTTTCGACGCAATGGGTTGAGAAGGGTACAACAATACACTCAGACTATTGGAAGGGGTATTTAGATTCTGAAAATAGTTTAGAAAGTAAGGGGTTGAAGCATTTAACAGTCAATCACTCCCTTACTTTTGTGGACCCTGCAACTAAGTGCCACACGAATACTATTGAGACAACATGGAGGCACGTTAAAAGCACGCTTCCCACTACTGACAAACTCCCTTTCACTTTTATTTAGCAAAGTACTTATTCGAGAAAAATTGATCCTTTTAACAATTGTTAGGGATACAGATTGGGAGGATTGTAAACCAGATTAAGGTCCACTTACCCTGTGCCTCCACATTGTCTCAATTGTATTCATTATATTTTTTGAGTATATTTAATCCAGATTTTCAATATTTTACTAGTATATATTTTTTGTGTATATTTAATCCAGATGTGCAATACTTAACTAGTCTTTGTATGTACAATTTTTTAAGTCTAAATGTCTTATATTTGATCAAGATTTATATATTTAATTCTGTTAAAAAAAATTTCTTGTATATTTAATCCAGTTTTGCAATGTTTCACAAGTCATGCTGTTTTATCTAGATTTATATTTAATCCATATGTATGCAGTATATATTCAGTTTTGGAAGATTTCCTTGGTGACATAAAAAGTGCGCCAAAAAAACGCGTTGCCACTCCACGTGGCGAGACTACAGTTGTACCCAAATTCCTTTGACAGATTCAATTATGTTTACTGAAGGAACAATATTTTCTACTACAAAAAAAGTTTTGCAATTTGTTTAATTTATTGAACAATTTCAAATAATTTTAATAAAGTATAGTTAATTTTATAGTTTTTGAACTTACCATGGGTACAACAGGCCCACGTTGCATGTACTCCACCAAGCAATCGAAAAATGGCATAGTGGACAAGTCAGCATAATGTTTTTCAAGCAATTCCTGAGATGCCTAGATGGGAAAAAGGGTTATATTAAGATACTAGATTAGAAACATAAATATAAATGAAATAGGACAACAAAGACCTATTTTTACTCTTCAATTTTCGAGGATATGAATCATCGCATATTTGAATGCAAACAATGTTTAAAGAGTAAGATATTTCAATCCATAATTAATCTTAAATTTAGGATGACAGAGGTACACAATCGGACAAGATTTAAAGTTCTTGGTTTATTTCATGGACAGTATCGAATTATGAAACATGAATAAAGATGAATTTGAAGGCGGGTGGTTTCTAGGCTTAACATTATTTAACGAAAAGCAATTCTAGATCACTAAACATTTGAATTCGATCACATAGTTTCAAGATTTAAAATGCAGTTTCAATTTCTTAACCATTTAAAACCTAACATTTTAGCTTTGTCAAGACACGTGTAATACTTACTTGCATGAATTTCATGGATACCAATTTAAAGCCTTTTTCTTCAAATCTTGAAATAATTTTACCAACTAGATTACGTTGAACTCCATCAGGTTTGATCATAATAAAGGAACGTTCACGTTGTGCCATTTTAATGATTTAGTAAAGTTTACTGAATAAATATAATGAAATTTTAACAAACGGTGCCTGCTGACGCGGTGATGATGATGCTTTTCGGAGACTAGAGAACTAAGATAATAATTCAAAATGCAAGATTCAAAACGAGGATTGGTGCCTAAAAATAAGCAAATGGCATTGTAGGGCTGAAACAGGAAGAAAGTGAAAGTTACAGTTCTTATCGTTCCCGTTCTTGTTGGTATCACAAAGTAAAAGATACAGAGGCTTCACTGAAGGTATGACTTACAGCGCCCTCGGTGCGTGTCCGATGTCCCTAATTGTGGGCGGAGTTTAACATGTTCCACTCAGAGACTAGCTCCTGCGGGTCAGGTCTGTGGAAATCGTCAGCCATTTGTGATTGGTTGAGAAATTTTCTACAGTAAAAGCTGAGAAAGCTCCTAAGCAATAACTTCTCGCCAACGGCTACCTTGCCAACATCAATCGCCAAATCGTGGAGCTATTTTTTCCTTTCATTTTACACCCCCAGAACACCCCATGGGACACGCATCGAGGGCGCTGTAAGTCATACCTTCAGTGAAGCCTCTGTATCTTTTACTCTGTGATACCAACCACAAAGTAAATAGCTACGCATACAGAGGGATCACTGCCATAGGAAGCAATGGTATAATAAATAACATGGGAAATCGCATAGACGGTAGCGCCCTCGGTGGGAGTCCAGCACCACGACCATGGCAACCGATTTAGCTTCGTTTCCATAACAACCTAAGTGATTTGTTTATTTATTATTTTGATGTTTGTTTATTTTGTATGTACATTTTAAGTTTATGCTAGTGGAGCTGGCTTAAGTGAGTGGGTTTTTTTGTTCAAACGATGTCGAGATTTGTTTTAATTGTGGAATATTCAAGACTGCTGTAGCACAAGCTTCAAATATGCGATAAAGCAGTTTTGATTAAATCCCCATCCTAACTATTTACTCTGGCTGTTTTATTCTCTACGATTTGAAAGACCATTTTCACTTTTGCTTTGTATTTCTTATTAAAAGCTAAGTATTTATGCATAAATGCTTCAAATTAGCAATTTTTTAATGTCTTCTGAACTTAAAAAAAACCCTTAATTTATGAAAGCCATTCGTGAATTATAAAATCTCACTGGTGTGAGAACTTGTTTTTTTAATGTCAGTTGATTCTTTTTTAAGTGACTGCTTTTTAAAAATGCGAAAATATTCCAAAACAAGCCTTTTCGATGTATTTAAATTGTTGATAGTCTGAAAAATTACTTTAAGGAAAAAGTACATTAGAAATTTTTTTATTCACATAATCAGGTATTTAGTCTGATCAGATTCATAATTCTTTTTTAAACAAATCATACAATTAGAAAAAGGAACAGAAATGAAGTATTCATATCTGTAACTAATCAGGCCACTAGGTATTGGTATTTTCAATTAACGTCACACTGGAGCAGCACAACGGGTTATTGGTGACGGTCCGATCAGGCCACAAGGAAGGTGAGTAGTATAGAACACAAATTCTAACTCGAAAACGTCTGGCACTTCGCTGTAGGAAGAGAGCAAGAACAAATTTCCAGTATTTGTGACTCCCGCAGGTGTGCAGCAAAGAGTAAAAGACGCTATTTCAAAAATACCACAATTTATTGACAAAGCAGTTCCAGTAATACAGGTCAAGTCTGTCAGAACAGGACAGCGTACATTCAAAACAATCTCTAAACAAACAGAACAGTCCATCCGCTGCCAGCCTGGCAGGGAAGCAGGAACACAAGGGGTAAAAAGAGAGTAGCTGAAGACTTCGGGGCTACTTAAGTATTACGATTCCATTGTGGTGAACATGACGTCAGCACTGACGTTGGCGAGCACTGCTTATGTTTCACTATACGGCATGCATGGCTGCATTGAGTTCTATTCCGAGTTCCACCGACAGGTGGATTGTCACATATTGAGTCATTGCATTTTCACAGAACAGTCCACAAAGGCCTTCAGAGCACTGAACCAAATGGGTGTTAATTCCATGTCATCGAGCAAGTTGCACTGTTAAGACACTAGATAGAGATCCGGTCAATTTAGTCGGGAAGTTTTTTTCCATTGAAATTCGAGGCAGTCGCAACTGTACTAATAACTGTAACTGGAAAATTTTCTTAGATCCGCCAAACATTAAAAAATTTAAATATGTGATAAAATAAATTAGTATAAATTAAATGTGATAAAATTTTTAATTTTTTAGAATTCTTATCTTCTAATGTGTTGGCATTTAATATTTTTACTTTATGTTTGACCATCATACGAACAAATGCTGGCACAAAATACATCTGTGCAGCCATTTTATGTTCTTGATGGCTCGAGAAAAATGAAAGGTCAATTTCACACAATTTTTTAGCAAGGTTCTTCACTACAAATGCTCCATGAAAGTATATATCTATAAATGTGAAGAAGCACTTGCTAAGTTCTGTCATGTATGCCAGAAATTCAGATGTAGGCCATTTAAGACCATAATCTGATGCCCCTTTGTAATCTTTAAAGTATAAAAATAAAGTATTTACATTTAGTGTTTTGGCCCCAACCAATAAATTTTGGCAGTCATTGCAATCAGTTTTGGCTAAAAAGGTTTTAGCCAAAAAACCACAAATGTAAGCAATGACATTGACCTCCATGTCATTGGCAGGGGCGGTGCTGCAGTGTCACTGAATTGTCTTCTTCCATGAAGGGATCATCATCGATAATCGTACTCATGGATGTCCGATCAAACTGGCTAAAATCGAGCAACGCATGATCACCATCACCTACACAATTTGAAACATTGCTTTTTTTCAAGAAGTTGTGTATAATGACCCCATACATGGCTTGGCAAAACTGATAACAATCAGGATTGTATCGAAAACCACCTCGTCTTCTAATAGAGCAGAAAGTGTTTTCCAAACAATCCTGGTTGAAACGGTTTAGCAACAGGAACTTGAAATCTCCTTTCAAAACTTCCCAGATTCCCAAAAATGCTCGCAGCGTCATGATCAATCCTTTTTTGCAAGGAGGAATGATATTTTTCCCTTTTGAATTTCTAATTTGCCACGTCTGAATCCACATAATCATCTCATTCCAAAAGACTATGTGGTCAGATTTGTGGCTTAGAGCTCCTCCATATTTTTTTGAACTGAACAGGGTTTGAGAGTTGACACTATCAAACAACCTGTCCAGGGTGCCCACAAATTCCGCTCTTTCAGTTGCTCTCAAGTCAACTTTTGCTGCAGCACTAAAAGCATTCAAACCAGCTGCGACAGAATGACTGAGAACCTATGAATTATAAAATAACGCAGTTATTAAAAAGTTAAAACTGACACGTATAAATTATTGAGAGCAAATTAAAGGAAGGGCATCCGTTATTAAACGTATTTTCCTCGAATCCGAAAATGCCCAGTCGTGAAAGTGTTTCTTGCATACTCTTAGCTTGTTTTTTACAAACCTTTCTCCTGAAACTAATAAAGTTTCTAGGTTCAAAAGCTTTACCCTAACAAGGAAAAAAATTGTTTAATTGCAATCATGTACTTTTCAAATTTTAAAATAAAATTTAAAGCATGATGATCCGACATTGGAACAAGATGCATGTTATTTTTTATTCAAAGTTAAGAACTAAATACATAAAATAAGTTAAGTCGTCTGTTTATGAAAAAATACACTTAAACACAATGAAAAAGTTTTCTCCAGTATCATAAAAGCATTCCAATTTTGTACATAAATCTGTATAATTCGCAATTTTAATATTTTCATTGTTTTGTGTAATGTTGGCTAATTGTTATTTAATTTGAATTGGAAATTTTATGCATTGATCCCTGGGAATTCTTTACACTGCTAGCAAACTACTCTGTATTTATGGAATTGAATTTTGGAATGTAAAAGTTGATTTGCCCATCTGATAATTGTGTGAGTATGTTAACAAAATAGATTTTATTTTCTATTAGTGACATGACTTTTCACAAAAAAAGTCTTTAACAGATTAATTTATATAAAAATAACTGCACAAATTCACTACACTTTATTCATATTATAAATATATAATGTAACATTTGATTTAAATCAAATACTTTAATATTTTTAAAAATCCTGATTTTTCATACCCTGGTTACTTTACAAAGAATTTAGATATAAAGGATCATTATTCTATGTAATTATGTGATCAGTTCTGAACAAGTTTTTCTACATAATTTTTTTTAATACGTTTATCAGAGTAACTGACATTTATGGCAAACATTCAATGGAATTTTTTTGGAACTCTGCAGAAATGTTTCATTAGGGAAATCATTCATAAGAACAAATGTTATAAATAGAGAATAGGCCATAACTCAGAAAAAGATCAATTTTAATTACACAAAACAATATGCAAATAATAAAATCAACAAAAAGCATAAAATAAAATACACTTAACAGCACAATTCTATGGCATTCTGAATAAATTTTTTGTAAGTTTAATTACGAACGATTTCAATTAAATAAATGCAAACATTTTTTAACACTTCAAAAGATAGTTAACAAAAATCAATAATCTTGGGTAAGAGAAAAAAGTGAAATGACACACTATTTCACATCAGTAATTTATGAAAAACTAAAGCAAAATTTACCTTTCAACAGAATCGGGAAACTTGAACAGCGGCCTTTCCTTTGTTTTGCAAACAGAGCATGAATATTTATTAGTAGTCATTTTTATTGAAGTTAGCGAAAGAACAGTTTAAATAAAATCGTAGTCAAAAAAATATATCGTAAAGTGGGATGACGCTTCACGAAGTCTGCCGATTATAAAAAATGGCTATTGCTCTGAGTGGAACATGTTAAACTCCGCCCACAATTAGGGACATCGGACACGCACCGAGGGCGCTGTAAGTCATACCTTCAGTGAAGCCTCTGTATCTTTTACTTTGTGATACCAACAAGAACGGGAACGATAAGAACTGTAACTTTCACTTTCTTCCTGTTTCAGCCCTACAATGCCATTTGCTTATTTTTAGGCACCAATCCTCGTTTTGAATCTTGCATTTTGAATTATTATCTTAGTTCTCTAGTCTCCGAAAAGCATCATCATCACCGCGTCAGCAGGCACCGTTTGTTAAAATTTCATTATATTTATTCAGTAAACTTTACTAAATCATTAAAATGGCACAACGTGAACGTTCCTTTATTATGATCAAACCTGATGGAGTTCAACGTAATCTAGTTGGTAAAATTATTTCAAGATTTGAAGAAAAAGGCTTTAAATTGGTATCCATGAAATTCATGCAAGTAAGTATTACACGTGTCTTGACAAAGCTAAAATGTTAGGTTTTAAATGGTTAAGAAATTGAAACTGCATTTTAAATCTTGAAACTATGTGATCGAATTCAAATGTTTAGTGATCTAGAATTGCTTTTCGTTAAATAATGTTAAGCCTAGAAACCACCCGCCTTCAAATTCATCTTTATTCATGTTTCATAATTCGATACTGTCCATGAAATAAACCAAGAACTTTAAATCTTGTCCGATTGTGTACCTCTGTCATCCTAAATTTAAGATTAATTATGGATTGAAATATCTTACTCTTTAAACATTGTTTGCATTCAAATATGCGATGATTCATATCCTCGAAAATTGAAGAGTAAAAATAGGTCTTTGTTGTCCTATTTCATTTATATTTATGTTTCTAATCTAGTATCTTAATATAACCCTTTTTCCCATCTAGGCATCTCAGGAATTGCTTGAAAAACATTATGCTGACTTGTCCACTATGCCATTTTTCGATTGCTTGGTGGAGTACATGCAACGTGGGCCTGTTGTACCCATGGTAAGTTCAAAAACTATAAAATTAACTATACTTTATTAAAATTATTTGAAATTGTTCAATAAATTAAACAAATTGCAAAACTTTTTTTGTAGTAGAAAATATTGTTCCTTCAGTAAACATAATTGAATCTGTCAAAGGAATTTGGGTACAACTGTAGTCTCGCCACGTGGAGTGGCAACGCGTTTTTTTGGCGCACTTTTTATGTCACCAAGGAAATCTTCCAAAACTGAATATATACTGCATACATATGGATTAAATATAAATCTAGATAAAACAGCATGACTTGTGAAACATTGCAAAACTGGATTAAATATACAAGAAATTTTTTTTAACAGAATTAAATATATAAATCTTGATCAAATATAAGACATTTAGACTTAAAAAATTGTACATACAAAGACTAGTTAAGTATTGCACATCTGGATTAAATATACACAAAAAATATATACTAGTAAAATATTGAAAATCTGGATTAAATATACTCAAAAAATATAATGAATACAATTGAGACAATGTGGAGGCACAGGGTAAGTGGACCTTAATCTGGTTTACAATCCTCCCAATCTGTATCCCTAACAATTGTTAAAAGGATCAATTTTTCTCGAATAAGTACTTTGCTAAATAAAAGTGAAAGGGAGTTTGTCAGTAGTGGGAAGCGTGCTTTTAACGTGCCTCCATGTTGTCTCAATAGTATTCGTGTGGCACTTAGTTGCAGGGTCCACAAAAGTAAGGGAGTGATTGACTGTTAAATGCTTCAACCCCTTACTTTCTAAACTATTTTCAGAATCTAAATACCCCTTCCAATAGTCTGAGTGTATTGTTGTACCCTTCTCAACCCATTGCGTCGAAACGTTCACAAGCGTATCCGCTGACCTATCGTGAACTGCTACCAGAAACATCTTTCTATCTCCCCAAAAACCCACTGGCCTTCAACTCTCCTGAGGATATCTTCATAAAACAACATTTTGACTGGTAAAACACTGCAAATCTGGATTAAATATACAAAAATATTTTTTAACGGAAATCACATCTTGACTAGTGAAACATTGCAAAACTGGATTAAGTATACACAAATATACCAAAAAAATTTTAAAGGAATTAGTCGCTTAAAAGTGCGCCAAGAGTCGTTGCCACTCCACGTGGCACAGACTGCAGCTGTACCCTACTTGATTTGTTGCATGAAGAAAATTGTCTCTTATTTTTGTGAGAAATTAATCACATTTCTATAATGACTGACTAATTCTGTTCAATTCTTAATTCAGCATCAAGTTTCATCTTGTCATTCCACTCTTGAAATTTTCAGCTGTTTATTTTTCTGACAATTTTTTAGTATACCTTTACATTGAGTATCCTTTCTTTAAGCTTCTTTGAGTATATTAAAAAAAACCAAAGGATCAAAAGTAAACTTTAATTATAAGCTTCAATGGACCAAAATGAATACAGAACTGCTTTCTGTCTATATGCCTGACTGCTTTTGACAAAAGTTGTTAATCTGAAATGCCTAAGTTACAATTAAATTTGCATCATATATGCTCTATTTGATGGAAAAATTGCTTATTTCTGTTTACATTAGATTAATTACTTATATCATTTTAACCTTTAGATTACTGGCAGTACAACAGTCATACCGTATTCGGGTAGCCGAATAAAAGTGCTGTAGTGTTAAGTTAAACCTGAGAATATATATAGTCTAAAGATCATCTTAGTTCAATACTGAACGTCATATTTTTTCCAGGTATGGGAAGGAGACAATGTTGTAAAAACTGGTAGAGATATCATTGGTGCTACTAATCCTCTTAATGCACAACTTGGAACAATTAGAGGTGACTTGTGTATCCAAGTTGCAAGGTAGGTCATCTTTGGAAATAATCTAGAAATATTTTGAAGAAAGATATAAATTGTTTTCTAAATTATGCATAAAATTGTCTGTTGTAAGATAGCAAAATACAATTAATAATTTTTGCAGTACGTTCTTAAGACTAGCATTAGGAATTCAAATTTTGAAATGCCTTCTGGCTTGAAGAACTATTCCAAATATAATTTTAATTTAATGTAAAAGCAATTTTTATGGCTGAAAGTAACACTTTCAATTTTCAGTAAACTCTAGTCTTCGTTAATTACTGATTGTCATAATTATTGTTGAAACAAAATTCTAATGAAGTACTTATGGGAATTGAAAATATTTTATACCCTGTTTAAATTGAATAAAATAAAAATTAATATGTTAATTTGTGTTTTTCCAGGAATATAATCCATGGTTCAGATTCTGTCCCAAGTGCTGATAAGGAAATTTCCCTTTGGTTTAAAGATGAAGAATTAGTGAACTACAAAACTGCTCTAGAAAGCTGGATTTATGAATTTTAGTATGCAAATATTTTGTATGTGAAGAGCTTATTTTTAAAATAAAATAATTGGAATTTGTTTTCATTATTTTAAGTGAATTCATAATGAAATGCATAACTATCCTGGTTAAATAGTATATTTAACCAGCAGGGGTGCTTAAAACTTATGTGTGCATTTTGTTCTCCAAAACCTTTTATCAATCATTTATTGCAAAAAAGTTGAATTCCAAACTTTTCGCAATGCCTGTCAATGATTTTTTTAATGAGGTTAAAACTAAATCACTGATTCAAATTTTGCAAATGCCTTACAAGGGATAGTAATGTGTTGGTGAGCCGCTAATGAGTTTCGCGAGTACCTCTTTCCCAATGACCTGATTGACAGGTGATTTTCGTTTGATTGAGCAGGCATGGAAGTTGTTTGAAAAGGCTTTTAAAAACAGCTTTGCTGGGCCCTCACGCTTCTGAGCATTTTTGCTTGTGGTTCTCATGTGTTGTAACAATAACCATTTCCCCTTAAAATCTCAAAATAAGGCATACAAAGAACGTTGTATCTCTTAGATTTCCCAAAACCGCTCTGCAGGAAAACTCAATTCAACCGATTGAACAGATCAGGGAGGATCTGTCAAGTGACTTTCTTGAAATAAAAATCAACAATTGTAAATTCACAACTTCATAAAGAAAACCTCAAATGTTCCTAAGGGTCTGCTGTTCACTACAGCCAGTCAACACATTCCAGTGCTTTCGGTTAATTTCGATCTACTCTTACCCATGGTAGGGTGTGATAGACTTGAATTAATGCCCTTTCATGAGGGAATTTAGTGTTTCTGATTAAGGAATCAGCACTGTTTAACATGTTTTCAGTAAGTTACAAATGAATACTTGGATGTCCCTCACTAGCTTATTTAAAAAAGCCTTCCAGACGAAAATCAACTGAGTTTTAACATAAAGAACTTCTTAATATTTGCAAAGGCAAAATATTCATCTAGTATCATTCCTGCAATTACGAAAATTCAAGGGAAAGCAGTTTTTATATTTTCTTTGTGAAAACATTGCATCCCAGATATCTTTTGCAATAGGGTAAATTCATTTATATTTTAGTAATTGTAAAAAGACAAGAAAAGCCATTCATAAAACTGTCTTAAATCATAAGTACTTCTGTACTTGTAGAAAGAATATTTTCAACTTATGTTTTTACACTTGAAACAAGTTAGGTAATGAAAGATGGAAATAAAAATTAATTTAATTATGATTTATAAAAGTTCGAAATTCAATTTTCTCTCCTTATTACAATGTTCATTTTTAATTTAGAATTTTAAGTATTATGGATTTCTATTACGAAATAGAATACAAGTGATAGAATGAAAGCAACAAGGCCCAAAGAATAATTTTAGTTGAAATCTTCCCAACATTTGTTTTGCTACATTTTCTAATCCCCATGTATAATGTTAAACATAAATCACTTATTTAGAAACTGCAGTGATTTGCATGTCTCTCTAACATGCTTAAACCCATAGGGGAAACAAATTAAAATCATAAAAATCTGATTTATATAAATTCCTACCCTGCAGTAATAAAAAGTAAAATTAAATACACTTTATACAATTTCTAAATTTCACTTTCATGCCACTCGGTAATTAAAATACTTAAAATTCAAAATTGTAAACTCAGAAAGAAATCGTCTCAGTAGCCTATAAATAAGTTGACTAGATTTAAAACTGGGAGAATGGTGCATCAGTTTCTGAAATAACCAAAGATCAATTCTAATGTGTCTGAAGGGAGGAAAAATTTCAATGGGCCTATGCCTTACAATCTAGCTCACTAGTTAAACAAATTACATTTTTACAAACATATACACAATTTGACTTCATAACTATAAAATACTTTACAGAGAATGAATCCATAACAAAATCTAAAAAGTAAACTTTATTGAGTGGCTATCATATGACAAGCTGACACAACAAAGTTCACCATTTAAGACTCTTTGAAACAAGTGCTTGTTCCAAAAAATAATCATGTCAATACTTATACTCATTGATATCTAGTGAACAGTTTTTTTATTTCCTTATTTGATTTATCACAAGTTGTGTAGCAGTTAATAATGCAAGTATGCTGCATAACTAGTGAGTTGGCTTTTCTACCATATTTAAGATGACAGGTAAGGCAAGTATTTCAAAAATTTACACTTTTTCAATCGATCTTAATTTAATTTAATACAAGGGATTAGTTAATATACTATATCCAAAAGAATATTTCATATTTATTTACTTTTAAACCACAAAAACAGATTCAAATGCTTTAATTAAATTATTAAATAGCACAGCAGAAAAAATATATGCACTTCAAACACAGCAGTATGATTAAGGACTTGCATATTCTTCCCAAAGATCATTCTCTTTCATCTCTGAAATAGAAACAAATAATCAAAATACAAGGAAAAGCAAGTCAATATTTCATAATTGATAAAGTTCAGAAAGAAAATCTTACAGTAGCCTATATATACATTATAATTAGAAGAATGGTGAACAAGTTAAATACAAAATATTCATATAAAGAGCAATTTTAATGCATGTCAAGGGAAAAAAAATGTTACTTTCATAAAAAAAATTCCATTAAGCCTATGCCTTACACAATCTAGGTTTTTCCACCATACTTCACATTAAGCAAATCACAAAATACATTTCATAAACAAAATTTGACTTCATAACTATAGAATACTTAATAGGGAATGAATCCCAACAAAATCTAAGTTTTGCTATCAAATAGCAAGATGACACAACAAAGTTCAGCATTTAGAAATGTCTTGGGAGAAGTGCATGTAACAAAAATGTTTCAATACTTGCATTCAACACAATCTACTGAACATTCAAGTTCTTAAAATTATTTTTCGATTTACCAGTTCTGTAGTAATCAATAGTGCAAGTGCATGCTTGAAAAACAAGTTGAATTGCCTTTTTATCATACTCATCAAAATGACTGCTAGGTGTCATGATCTCTGCAGCTGAACCAAACTTTAATTAGGATAATATGAAAAAGTATTTCATAACTGCAAATACAAAAAAGCAAATTTCATGAGTAGTCAACAAACAAATAAACTGAATGAGACATTTTGACTTTAATATTTTTCAATTAGGTATTTTGGTATTTTCAATTAACGTCACACTGGAGCAACACAACGGGCTATTGGTGACGGTCCGGGATCAATCCCAGAGGGAAAGTCCGAGGACAACACCACGTAATTTTGAACCGCGGTCAGATGACGAGGCAACACCTGAGCTGGCACCCCACTCTCCAAACTTCCACACCACGCCAACGTGAGGACATTTGAGGCCACGACAGATTTAACGTGCACCAGCCCCCTTTGTACACGACGGTGTTTGGCTGGATTCGAACTCGCAACCCTTCGGTTGCTAGTCCGTTACTCTTCCAACCGGGCCACCGCGGCCCTTTTTCAATTAGAATGCACATATAAAGATAGTGAAAATTGGGTTGATTTTTTTTTTGGTATTTTTTTAATTAACGTCACACTGGAGCAACACAACGGGCTATTGGTGACGGTCCGGGATCAATCCCAAAGGGAAAGATCCGAGGACAACACCACGTAATTGAAAATTGGGTTGAAGACGCGTACCCCAATATAACGACAGAGTTGAGAATTTTCCTCACAATACCAGTCTCAGTCGCCTCAAATGAAAGGAGTTTTATCAAACTAAAGATCATAAAAAATTACCTCAGAAACTTAACAGGACAACGATTAACCAATCTGAGCATCATATCAGTAGATCACAAGTTAGCTTCAAAGCTATCTTTCGATGACATTGTAAAAACTTTTGCAGCCAAAAAAGTCCGTAAAGTTAAGTTTTAGTTCAAGCTTTCTGGGTTTAAATTAATTTTTTTCACATTTTCTCAATAGATTATGAGATTGTGTAAAATGTCTAAGTATTATACTCAAGATAATAACTTGAATAAAATCTGTTATTCCTAATATTAGTACTATTTATAATAATTAAATATCCTATTCTAAAGCAAGTCTGTTGATTTTGATTCAGCCCACGCATATCCCGATATCAATTGATAAACCTTTTCATCTCACTTTTAGCGTTTATGATAAGTGTGAAAGAATATACCAAACATGCTACTCGCAGATTATTTGTCAATGAAATGTAGAATTAATTCGGTATTTTATCTTGTACTAAAAATGAAACATTAGTGCAAATTAATCTATTTACCTTCGAAATCAAGCATTTACCATCTAAGTTAAATTTAAAAAGTTTGGAATAGTGGAATTAAGGTGTTGTCGGGGAGGGTTTTGGTTTGGTTGGTAGGTGGGGGGGGGCGCCAAGGCGAGTTCTTGCCCCAGGTGGAAACTAGCCTAGTTACATCCCTGATTGAGGAGCATGTTTTATGTGTGTATAAATTTTTACAAATATATTTAATTCGTTCAAATATTCTACTTAGAGAGAAGAAATCAAAAAGTGAAACTCTTATGTGAAAATTCCTTTTCAGGTAGAAAACAGAAGAGTGAAGGATTTCATTTCGCTGTGGAATGTGTTTTTATCACCAAGCTTATTTGTCGAGTTAAAGAACGCTTATAAACATTGAAATGTTCACAAATATTGTTCGAAACAATCTAATTCTCTCAGTATGATTTATCTCAAGATTAAAACATAAGAAAAAAAGATGAAACTGGCTTAAAAGTGGAAAATAATTAAATTTTAATGTTAGGTATTTTAAACACTAAGCAAAAAATTGGGGTGTCAAGCAGATGTTCTTATAAAAGGAACTTTTCCAGCTGCGTGGATTGTTTGGAATTAGTACATAGAAGTTTCATTTCGTTCTCTATTTTTTTTTTGTTTTCCAATTTGCTATATTGTATGCTTCATTAACAAGAATAAAAATACGCCAAAACAGATAAAGTATTTCAATTTCCATTCAAGCACTTTTTTTGTTTTTCACATGAGAATGGCAATTTGTTTTTAGCTATTCCAGTAGAAAAATATGGGTTCAAGGGAAATTATTTGAAAGAAAAGCTCTTTTAGCAAATGCAATCTTATAATGAAAGATTTTACATATATTTTAAAACGTGAACAAGAAGGTTCTGTTGCGTTCACCTTTTTAAAAACGCATAAATAAAGTTCGACGGACCACAGCTGCCTTTTCTGCTTTTTATTTAACAGGACGTCACACACATTTTGTACAACATATAAAGACAGCTGAATATTATTGAGTTGAAGAAATTGTGGGTGTCGAGATAAACATTAATTACCCACTTCTGGTTATTGCTGCTAACTTTGCAGCGTCTAGTAGTCAACTGGCGATGGGCTCAGTCGGCTCGGATATTGCGCATGCGTTCGCCTCTGGTTGGCGCACGTGCGGCAACATCCCGCCCGGCCTTGCCATGTTCTCATGCAAGAACTTAACAATTCTATTTTTTTTATGTATAAGTCCAAACATAAATGAATGCTTAAATTTCAAATGTAAACTAATAAACAATAACTAATCACTATGAACACTATAATCACAATAGTAAGATAAACAGTATACACGTAGGCACTAGAAAATTTTCATAAACAACAAATATTATTATTTGAAAACAATAAATTTAATTTTCAATAGGCAGTACACTCAATCTGGAGATGGACCTTTTATAAACTCCCTTACTGGTTTTCACGTCAACAACTCGTACTTTTCTATCCTGTCCCGGATATATGGCTATTATTCGTCCCAATAACCATTTAAATGGTGGGAGATTTTCTTCCCTTATCAAAACCATGTCCCCTATTTTTAGATTTTCTTTGTCAACTACCCATTTTTTTCTTTGTTGTAGACTATTCAAATATGAAAGGCTCCATCTTTTCCAGATTGTTTGTACCGATTTTGTAATCCTCTGCCAAGCATTAAGGCGATTTGTCTCAATATTAGTTAGAGACGGTTCGACTATGGCCGTTATCGGCCTTCCTATCAGGAAATGTGCCGGCGTCAGCACCTCCAAGTCATCAACATCGGCCGAGAGAGGAGTAAGCGGGCGAGAATTCAAAACAGCTTCTATCTGGGTCACGAGTGTTAGCAACTCTTCATAAGTAAATTTTGAATTCTCAGCAACGCGTTTGAAGTGATATTTAAATGCCTTTATGTTTGCCTCCCAGAGGCCTCCCCAATTCGGACTTCTTGGGGGAATAAAAGACCATTCTATGTTTTCTTCCGCGAAAAAGGCAAATAAAGATTCCTCTTTTTCTTGAACAAATCTAAATAGGGCTCTAAGTTCTCTATTAGCCCCCACCATGTTTGTCCCATTATCCGAGAATATTCTATGGCATTTTCCCCTTCTCGAAATAAATCTTTTCAGCGTGTTTATTAAAGCTTGTGAAGTTAAATCACTGATTATTTCGAGGTGTATGGCTTTTGTCACTAGACATATGAATATACAAACATAAACTTTAATTTCGGGACCTTTTCTCTGATATCTGTTTTTGATTAAGAATGGTCCGCACAAATCAATTCCAGTCGAATTAAAAACTTTATCAGGTGTTATTCTCTGCATTGGCAAATTGCCCATTTTTTGTGAGCACTCATTGGGATTAGCTTTAAAGCAAATGACACAATTGTGCACGATTTTTTTGCACAAATTTCTTCCATGAATGGGCCAATATTTTTGCCTAACCTGAAAAAGTAAATGTTGAGGTCCAAGATGAAAATACTTTTCATGATAATATCTTACGATAATTTCAGTTAACTTACCTTTTGAGGGGAGTAATATAGGGTGTTTACTTGAATATGACAGCTGAGAATTCTCTAGTCTGCCTCCTACCCTTAAGATACCTTTACTGTCTAAAATTGGTGATAAATTTAAAATCTTGCTTTTATTTGGAATACTACCACTGGACTTGAGGGCTGATATTTCTGCAGACAATTCCTCACTTTGAAGTTGTTTGACTAAAAACACCTCAGCTTCAGAGATCTCATCCGATCCCAGGGAACCTTGTCTCTTATTCCTAGGGTTCCTACAATTATTCACAAACCTAAAAAGAAAACTAAGAATTCGAACTATAGTTAAAAATTTGCTGTTACGGTTAACTAGATAATCAAAAATTGTGTTTTCAGAATTTAAAGTCAATAAAGTGTTTTCATTAGAGTCTTTAGATTTTAGTTCTGGTAAGTACTCTTCTTCATTCGGTACTGGACACTCATCATCAGTTTCCACGAGTTCATCAGACTGCAAGAAGAAAGGTCCATTCCACCATTTTTCATTATGTAGAAGCGATTCAGCTTTAAGACCCCTGGACAAGAGGTCTGAAGGATTGACCTTTCCGGCACAGTGATACCACGTATCGGGATTTGTCAACCTTGTAATTTCCTGGACTCGATTCGCCACGAATTGCTTCCACCTTTTTGAAGATCCTTTGATCCAAAATAAAACAATTTTGGAGTCTGTCCAATGAAACACAGTGCAGTGCCTTTTCTTACTGATGATTTCTTGAATCTTTGAACTCAAGCGAGCTGCTACCAAAGCACCCAGAAGCTCGAGCCGAGGTAACGTAACACTCTTTAATGGTGCTACTCTGACTTTAGAGGTGACGAGGTTTACAAGTACCTTTGTTTTTTAACTTTCACATAAACTGAAGCTCCATATGCAAGTTTGGAAGCGTCACAAAAGGTATGGATTTCAATGATGTCATTTTCTTCTTTGGTAGAATCTAGTACCAATCTTGGGACTCTGAGCTCATTTAAGAGCGGCAGCTCCTTGCACCAATTCAACCACTTTTCTTTAATCTCTGGAGGTAAAGTTTCATCCCATGTGATTTTCCTCGACCAGAGTTCCTGAATGAGGCATTTCATTCTTATTGTAAAGGGGGTAAGCAAACCCAACGGGTCATAGATTTTCCCAATGGTTTGCAAAAGAAATCTTTTAGTGTGTTCATTGCCCGAAATGAATTCTAGTAGACCTTTTGTGTCCACGGTCAGACAATCTTCTTGAGTTTGCCAAGCCAAACCCAATACTTTCGTCTTGCTGGTTCCCAAGCTGACAGAATTTTCAACTGTATATGTCTCGAAACCTTCTGCAGCCCACTGACTCATCAACGTAGCGTCATTGGAGATCCATTTTCGCATCACCATCCCTGCTTCTTTCATGATATTTTTGGCACAGCTGGAAATAAAAAGTGCCTCTTCACGAGTGTCTTGTCCTGTGATCCAATCATCAACGTACATGAAAGAATCTAGATGTTGTACAGCTGTGCAAAACTCATCTTTATACTTATCAATGTGATGTTTAACAGTAGCCGCTAACAGGAACGGGCTAGCGTTGACCCCAAAGGGTACCCTGTTGAAACGATATATTTGTAGGTTTGGCCTTTTGTCAATACGAGGATTACTGTCAGTCCACAAAAAACGTACAGCATCTTTATGATTGTCTTCCAGGCAAATTTGAAGGAAGGCTTGACGTATATCAGATGATATTGCAATTCGATTAAGTCTAAAGTTGATAAGCACATCTAGTAGATTTGGATATAAGTTGGGACCTTGCCACAAGCAGTCGTTTAAGGACAACTCATTAGTCTGGTGTGATGCTGCGTCAAATACTATACGTGTTGTAGTTGAAACCCGACCTTCCTTTTTTACGGCTTGGTGGGGCAAATAATATGTTGGTTTGTCTTTATTTATTTCAAAATTTTCGACTTTCTCAACTATTCCTTGATTTCAATAATCCTGAATAATTTCTGTGTACTGTGAATAAAGTTCCGAATTTTTTTGAAACCTTCTCCACAAACTATGGAATCGTTGTTTTGCTACCGGAAGATTATCTAATAACTGTTTCTAATCTTTACGAAATGGCAATCCCACTGTATTGTATCCCTTTATTGTATCTGACTGTTTGTTCAAAGATTTCCATGGCCTGATCGTCATCACGAAAGCAAGGATCATCTTTTATGCCAAGAGATTCGAGTTCAAAAAATTGTTTCAAAGTGTCGTCTATAGAACCATCGTCTTTAAGAAGAAAGCACGATGCCACATCATTAGTTTCGATTTCGTCGAGTCTTCCACCCGCGACCCAACCAAATTCAGTTTCCTTAAACAGTAATTCTTCACTCACTTTGTAAAGATTATCTTTCATTATTCGACAAAAAATATCTGCATTTAATAACGCATGAATCTCTTTGGCTTCGAAAAAACAAGGATCCGCTAATTTCAAAAATTCAGGAATTTTTATTTTTGAAATATCTAAATTAACACTAGGCGTCAACCCAGTAATCTTGTCAGTAACTAAGAACTCAATAGGTTCCACAAAACTTCCGTTTTCATTCGAGATGAAAGTCGTCAATTTCCCTTTCAAAATTTGTTTTGTTGAATTTAATCCAGAAACCGAAGTTTGTACCTTTTCTAATCTAATACCAACGAAATCACTCATTTTTCTGGACAATATATTAACATTTGACGCGAGTAGTATACGGGCCCGTATAGTAGGCGGAAGTGACGTCATACCACGTGACCGGAAGTGGGCGGTGCCAAGTGACGTCATACCACGTGACCGGAAGTGGGCGGTGCCAAGTGACGTGACGTATTGTTTGTTTACATTTTGGACTTGGAATTTTTTTTTGTCTTCGTGCAGGCGTTGAGTTGTTTCAAGATGGCGTCGTTTCGTTGCCATGGTGATGAATCACTCGCGTAGTGCCATCTGGTGGAGATATTCGAAACCCTATTATTTTTAATTAAAAAGCAATTTCGTGGATTCGAACCGAGGACCATAGGATCCGAAGTCAAGTGCGCTATCCGTTAGGCTGTAAGAGAGTTAACTATGGGCGGTGAATTAATGTAGTGTTGGATTTTTTTTTCTCTTTTGGACTTGTATTTTTTCTTAGTATTAGGAATGGGTTATTTTTAGAAAATGGTTTGAATATAATTGCATAGGGGTTTTAATAAATGCTTTTTCAAAATGACTTATGGCGCCATCTGGTGATTTTAAAAGTAATTAATCTAAGGAACGAATTGATTTCTTAATGTTTTTACTTTATTCATGACCGGTGACGTCAGTGTGTTTACGTTTGGGACTTGGATTTTTTTTCCTTCTGAGATTTCGATGTGACGTCACGATTATGTCCATCGAGCAAGTCTGAACTTGAAAAAGTCTACTCACAATTCTTTATGTTATGAGTATGGTAAATTGTTTACAGATCGTGAAGACTGGGCATACTTCCGTCGATTGGAAAACGAATTAACGTATTAAAAAAAGACGAAATTTAGAAATTTTAGGTCAAAAATATACTGTGCCTTGTCAACTTGTAGCATACGAAGACGAAGGAATAAGCTATACTTTTAGTGGGTCTTCTATTGCAGCCAAGCCTTGATCTCCTTAAGTATTGGAAATAAAGGGAGAAATGGAGCGAATAATTGGTGCAAGATTTAATTTTGAGTTGGTGAACCGTTATAAAGATGGTAAGGACTGCATAGTTGCCCATAAAAACAACGAGAAGGACTTGGAACTTTATGCACCCATAGCGTCTGTTTCATTTGGGCAGAAAAGACAATTTGTGTTTTCTAACTACAATTGTTTAAAAATTGTTCTGGAAAATGGAAGTTTGCTTGGAATGAAGTATCCAACAAACCAATTTTGGTTTCACAAGTTTCGTAAAATTCTAGCGTAAATAAGCAATAATCCACTTATGTGCCCCCGAACTGGAACACATATACTGTATTTTGGATTGTTTGTTTTTTATTACATAGTTTTATAAATTGTCTTAAAATGCAAGATCTGAAATGAAATTTTTCTATGCTATAAAGATTTATGGTTTTTTTTAAGTTAGATGTTTTTACTCAAAAATTAATTATACATTAGATGCTATAAGACCTATTTTTTAACAGAAATTTTGTTTTAATTAATATACACTTAAGTAAGAGTAAAATTTTTGAAACTTTATAAGACCCATACTATGAATACGTTTTCTTGTACATTTGAAGAAGTTTTAGTATAAAAACCATTTATCCTATAAATCTAAATTAAATGTTATTTTTTAAATTCTCTTTCCTTGCATATTATTTTTTTACTTTGAATAAATCTTCATAAATTTTAGTGATTTAATTTATATTATATAGATTTACAAACCTGTTTTTGGATGAAATATAAGGATTTTATATTTTAAAAGTTAATGTTTTTACTCAAAAATTAATTATATATTAAATACTATTACACATATTTTTAATGTTGAAGATTTTAGAAAACATTTTACAATTGAAACATATGCATTACATATTATGACAAACACTTAAATGGAGATCCATAAGGGAATATTGGAAATCTTTTTAATGCTTACACCTTTCTATTTTAAATAAACTTTTGCTTGTCTTACCACATACACTGTATTTTGGATTATTTGATTTTTATTACCCATGGTCTTATAAATTTTCTTTTAAAATACAAGATCTGAAATGAAATTTTCCTTGATTTTAAGATTTATGTTTTACTCAAAAATTAATTATACATTAGATGCTATAGCACATATTTTATTACAGAATTTTTTAATATTATACACTTAAGTGAGCGTAAAATTTTTGAAACTTTACAAGACCCATATTATGAACATGTTTCCTTACACATTTGAAGTAGTGAAAAATAGTATTAAAACCCTTTATCCTGTAAAATCTAAATTAAATATTATTTTTAATTAATCTTTCCGTGCATATTATTGTTTACTTTAAATACATTTTCATTCATTTTAGTGATTTTATTTATATTATAAAGATTTACAAATTGTTTTTAACAAAATTTTCTTTGATATAAGGATTTTATATTTTAAAAGTTAGATGTTTTTTACACAAAAATTAATTATATATCAAATACTATTGCACGTATTATAACATTGAAGATTTTTAGAAAACGTTTAACAATTGAAATATATACTTTAAATATTATTACAAACATTTAAATGCAATTTGCTTTTTATTTTTAATTTTACAATTGAGACATTTTTAAAAGTTTGGTTCTTAAAGTGTGTGTTTTATGCATAGTAAAAAAATTATTATAAAAAACCTGTAAGAGTAAAAGAATTTTATGCATTAATTTCAAACTTTACAAGACCCATACCATGTTTCCGTGCACATTTGAAGTAGTGAAATATAGAATTAAAAACCATTTGTCCTTGAAGTTCTAAATTAAAAGTTATTTTTCTTTAATGCTTTTTCAAACCACACATTTTACTAAATATGAACTTTTATTTATTTGAAAACCTTATGCACATCGTACAATTAAATTGCACAGCAAAATACCAATACTGTACGAAGCTATGAAGTATTTTACAAGATACTTTGGTACTGTTTTCTTAATTTTAAGTGTTCTACATTGCTATGTTAAATGGATAGTAAGTGGTTTTTCTGTTTTTGAAAATAATGTGTGCACATCTGTGCTGTTAAGCAAATTAACTTTTGCCCTTTTCTTGATATTTAATGCATAATCTAAATATTTACTGACACCGCTGATAGTTTTACCCATGAGTAAAATTAAATAATAACTGAAAATTTTAAGTATTAATGTGAATTTTAAAATGAACAAATATTATTAAAATAATGGATTAAATCTGAATTTTATGTATTCTTAAAACAATCTCTGCAAAAACCAGCACAGACAATTCTTAAACAGATTGAAGGAAGCCACATGGAAACAAAGTTAATGGAAGCACTTTTTATAGAAAAAAACATAGTTCATATATTTTACACAAGTAATACATTGTAGTGTAAAAAATAACGTTAGTTTTTTACATACTTGCACAGACGCATATTTCCGACAAGCCAATTATTCGATGCCGCCACCTAAACTTTTGGGCAATGCAAATTATTTTTGTGATGACCACATGATAGTTTTTGGAAATCAAGTTGATATTCGGAAGTGATACATCTAAGCGTTTCTTTTCCATATGACCACCTTTGTAAGCAACTAGGTACTGAGTGGCCCTCTTGGTCTGATCGTACAATTCTAAAAGCTTAGAGTCTAAACTTTCTAAGGGAGCACAATTTGCTATGTCATGAGACTGAAATGAAGAGTACATACGTAATTTTTAACATATCACACAGTTGTACGATCTTTGCACTAAGTTTATGCTCAGACGATAAGTTAAAACGAATACTTGAAGCTACTTGCGATTTTTTTACAGCGATGTATGCATATTTACGTACTAAGAAACTTTCTTGAGTCTGAAATCCATCAAAATCCACAATTTCACAAATATTAAGCATTGCTATTGAAAAGCGTTAGCTGTTCTTGGAAAAATAATTGTAAACTGGAGGCCACGAAGAACTGGACTATATAACACCATACACTTACTAATCATACTCATCAGTAAAGTTAAAATTTATCTTTTGCGTTCCATAGTTACTCACAAAAGATAAGACTAAGTGAAGAATGTACATACTCAGAAAACATGGTGTTTGTGATAATGCGCGAAATAAAATTTTGTGTTATAATACAAGAAGATTTTAACGAAAGGATATACTTAAATGTGCGTTTGATTTTTTTTTACTCTACCACGTTTATGCGCCTAATGCAATTCAATTCTACGACTAAACTTGAGCAAGAAAAAAATATAACCAAATATAATTTATAAGAGAAACGCATTTTGACTTTCTTTAAAACGAGAACTTTAAAGTATACTGAATTCTCTTGATTCTGCAGTTTTATGTTTTTTCTAAAATTACATCAACGAATTGAATTATTTATTTGTGGGCACACACAAGTCTTTGCCCTTGTTGAAAGGAAACTAGTATCTTTGACAAGTACCAGATTTTTAAAAATTGATTAAGAGAAGAACCTTTTTTCATGGAATTTAATTCAATCTGCACCATAATTTTACACTTAAGAGTAATAGAGCATAATATAGTTTTAAGGAAAATGAATAACCATTATGCAAATTTGAAGCCCAAAAGTTCCAAACATGTCTATGCGCCTATCTACGTTTAGAGATTGGCCAACGCACAGACGTTGACCTTAGAGACCTAGCCGAAAACGGATTGTATTATACTGGTGTCTTGGACGTGATCAGGTGCTATTGGTGTGGCGAAGGGGCTTGAAAATTGGTAAAAAGAAGATGTAGTGAGACACAAACACAAAGTTTTATCCAAAATGTTTGGTAGCCCATAGATGAAATTGTACAGGTGCTGGATGAAATCAACAACAATAATACCAATGATTTTATAAAAAACCCGATGTATAGCTTTACCCCTTATACAACGACAAGGACGAACGACTTTGAAAAATTTGCAAGGAATCGGAAAATGAATGCTACTTTACAGCCTTGCGGTCATTTGGGGACATGCATGAGATGTACGAAGAGTCTTTCAAGTCGTGTCCTATGTGCCGAAAAGCATTTAGTAACTCCTGTTTAAGGCACTCTTTAAATTTCTTTAGTAAATAGGTTTAACATGTAATGAACAAAAGACTAATAATTAAAATAGTCAATATATTTATAAGGGTGTATAAGTCTTTCCTACACGACTTTTTCCTTAATAAAGAGTCTTAGGGTTTTAGAATCTCAAACTTCCTTACTAATCTTTTTACTGAAGCACTTGTGCCAATTTAATAACTTGCAACTCAATACCACCCTTTTACAATTGGATTTTCTTCCTCACCATGTTCAGTATATCACTTGAAATTGCATCTACTGCATGTACTAATAAATAGACAGTTTAGTAACAAATGTACGTTTTAAAATTTTGTGCAAAATATTGGTTCGGCACATAGGACACGTTGAAAGACTCTTCGTACATCTCATGCATGTCCCCAAATGACCGCAAGGCTGTAAAGTAGCATTCATTTTCCGATTCCTTGCAAATTTTTCAAAGTCGTTCGTCCTTGTCGTTGTATAAGGGGTAAAGCTATACATCGGGTTTTTTATAAAATCATTGGTATTATTGTTGTTGATTTCATCCAGCACCTGTACAATTTCATCTATGGGCTACCAAACATTTTGGATAAAACTTTGTGTTTGTGTCTCACTACATCTTCTTTTTACCAATTTTCAAGCCCCTTCGCCACACCAATAGCACCTGATCACGTCCAAGACACCAGTATAATACAATCCGTTTTCGGCTAGGTCTCTAAGGTCAACGTCTGTGCGTTGGCCAATCTCTAAACGTAGATAGGCGCATAGACATGTTTGGAACTTTTGGGCTTCAAATTTGCATAATGGTTATTCATTTTCCTTAAAACTATATTATGCTCTATTACTCTTAAGTGTAAAATTATGGTGCAGATTGAATTAAATTCCATGAAAAAAGGTTCTTCTCTTAATCAATTTTTAAAAATCTGGTACTTGTCAAAGATACTAGTTTCCTTTCAACAAGGGCAAAGACTTGTGTGTGCCCACAAATAAATAATTCAATTCGTTGATGTAATTTTAGAAAAAACATAAAACTGCAGAATCAAGAGAATTCAGTATACTTTAAAGTTCTCGTTTTAAAGAAAGTCAAAATGCGTTTCTCTTATAAATTATATTTGGTTATATTTTTTTCTTGCTCAAGTTTAGTCGTAGAATTGAATTGCATTAGGCGCATAAACGTGGTAGAGTAAAAAAAAATCAAACGCACATTTAAGTATATCCTTTCGTTAAAATCTTCTTGTATTATAACACAAAATTTTATTTCGCGCATTATCACAAACACCATGTTTTCTGAGTATGTACATTCTTCACTTAGTCTTATCTTTTGTGAGTAACTATGGAACGCAAAAGATAAATTTTAACTTTACTGATGAGTATGATTAGTAAGTGTATGGTGTTATATAGTCCAGTTCTTCGTGGCCTCCAGTTTACAATTATTTTTCCAAGAACAGCTAACGCTTTTCAATAGCAATGCTTAATATTTGTGAAATTGTGGATTTTGATGGATTTCAGACTCAAGAAAGTTTCTTAGTACGTAAATATGCATACATCGCTGTAAAAAAATCGCAAGTAGCTTCAAGTATTCGTTTTAACTTATCGTCTGAGCATAAACTTAGTGCAAAGATCGTACAACTGTGTGATATGTTAAAAATTACGTATGTACTCTTCATTTCAGTCTCATGACATAGCAAATTGTGCTCCCTTAGAAAGTTTAGACTCTAAGCTTTTAGAATTGTACGATCAGACCAAGAGGGCCACTCAGTACCTAGTTGCTTACAAAGGTGGTCATATGGAAAAGAAACGCTTAGATGTATCACTTCCGAATATCAACTTGATTTCCAAAAACTATCATGTGGTCATCACAAAAATAATTTGCATTGCCCAAAAGTTTAGGTGGCGGCATCGAATAATTGGCTTGTCGGAAATATGCGTCTGTGCAAGTATGTAAAAAACTAACGTTATTTTTTACACTACAATGTATTACTTGTGTAAAATATATGAACTATGTTTTTTTCTATAAAAAGTGCTTCCATTAACTTTGTTTCCATGTGGCTTCCTTCAATCTGTTTAAGAATTGTCTGTGCTGGTTTTTGCAGAGATTGTTTTAAGAATACATAAAATTCAGATTTAATCCATTATTTTAATAATATTTGTTCATTTTAAAATTCACATTAATACTTAAAATTTTCAGTTATTATTTAATTTTACTCATGGGTAAAACTATCAGCGGTGTCAGTAAATATTTAGATTATGCATTAAATATCAAGAAAAGGGCAAAAGTTAATTTGCTTAGCAGCACAGATGTGCACACATTATTTTCAAAAACAGAAAAACCACTTACTATCCATTTAACATAGCAATGTAGAACACTTAAAATTAAGAAAACAGTACCAAAGTATCTTGTAAAATACTTCATAGCTTCGTACAGTATTGGTATTTTGCTGTGCAATTTAATTGTACGATGTGCATAAGGTTTTCAAATAAATAAAAGTTCATATTTAGTAAAATGTGTGGTTTGAAAAAGCATTAAAGAAAAATAACTTTTAATTTAGAACTTCAAGGACAAATGGTTTTTAATTCTATATTTCACTACTTCAAATGTGCACGGAAACATGGTATGGGTCTTGTAAAGTTTGAAATTAATGCATAAAATTCTTTTACTCTTACAGGTTTTTTATAATAATTTTTTTACTATGCATAAAACACACACTTTAAGAACCAAACTTTTAAAAATGTCTCAATTGTAAAATTAAAAATAAAAAGCAAATTGCATTTAAATGTTTGTAATAATATTTAAAGTATATATTTCAATTGTTAAACGTTTTCTAAAAATCTTCAATGTTATAATACGTGCAATAGTATTTGATATATAATTAATTTTTGTGTAAAAAACATCTAACTTTTAAAATATAAAATCCTTATATCAAAGAAAATTTTGTTAAAAACAATTTGTAAATCTTTATAATATAAATAAAATCACTAAAATGAATGAAAATGTATTTAAAGTAAACAATAATATGCACGGAAAGATTAATTAAAAATAATATTTAATTTAGATTTTACAGGATAAAGGGTTTTAATACTATTTTTCACTACTTCAAATGTGTAAGGAAACATGTTCATAATATGGGTCTTGTAAAGTTTCAAAAATTTTACGCTCACTTAAGTGTATAATATTAAAAAATTCTGTAATAAAATATGTGCTATAGCATCTAATGTATAATTAATTTTTGAGTAAAACATAAATCTTAAAATCAAGGAAAATTTCATTTCAGATCTTGTATTTTAAAAGAAAATTTATAAGACCATGGGTAATAAAAATCAAATAATCCAAAATACAGTGTATGTGGTAAGACAAGCAAAAGTTTATTTAAAATAGAAAGGTGTAAGCATTAAAAAGATTTCCAATATTCCCTTATGGATCTCCATTTAAGTGTTTGTCATAATATGTAATGCATATGTTTCAATTGTAAAATGTTTTCTAAAATCTTCAACATTAAAAATATGTGTAATAGTATTTAATATATAATTAATTTTTGAGTAAAAACATTAACTTTTAAAATATAAAATCCTTATATTTCATCCAAAAACAGGTTTGTAAATCTATATAATATAAATTAAATCACTAAAATTTATGAAGATTTATTCAAAGTAAAAAAATAATATGCAAGGAAAGAGAATTTAAAAAATAACATTTAATTTAGATTTATAGGATAAATGGTTTTTATACTAAAACTTCTTCAAATGTACAAGAAAACGTATTCATAGTATGGGTCTTATAAAGTTTCAAAAATTTTACTCTTACTTAAGTGTATATTAATTAAAACAAAATTTCTGTTAAAAAATAGGTCTTATAGCATCTAATGTATAATTAATTTTTGAGTAAAAACATCTAACTTAAAAAAAACCATAAATCTTTATAGCATAGAAAAATTTCATTTCAGATCTTGCATTTTAAGACAATTTATAAAACTATGTAATAAAAAACAAACAATCCAAAATACAGTATATGTGTTCCAGTTCGGGGGCACATAAGTGGATTATTGCTTATTTACGCTAGAATTTTACGAAACTTGTGAAACCAAAATTGGTTTGTTGGATACTTCATTCCAAGCAAACTTCCATTTTCCAGAACAATTTTTAAACAATTGTAGTTAGAAAACACAAATTGTCTTTTCTGCCCAAATGAAACAGACGCTATGGGTGCATAAAGTTCCAAGTCCTTCTCGTTGTTTTTATGGGCAACTATGCAGTCCTTACCATCTTTATAACGGTTCACCAACTCAAAATTAAATCTTGCACCAATTATTCGCTCCATTTCTCCCTTTATTTCCAATACTTAAGGAGATCAAGGCTTGGCTGCAATAGAAGACCCACTAAAAGTATAGCTTATTCCTTCGTCTTCGTATGCTACAAGTTGACAAGGCACAGTATATTTTTGACCTAAAATTTCTAAATTTCGTCTTTTTTTAATACGTTAATTCGTTTTCCAATCGACGGAAGTATGCCCAGTCTTCACGATCTGTAAACAATTTACCATACTCATAACATAAAGAATTGTGAGTAGACTTTTTCAAGTTCAGACTTGCTCGATGGACATAATCGTGACGTCACATCGAAATCTCAGAAGGAAAAAAAATCCAAGTCCCAAACGTAAACACACTGACGTCACCGGTCATGAATAAAGTAAAAACATTAAGAAATCAATTCGTTCCTTAGATTAATTACTTTTAAAATCACCAGATGGCGCCATAAGTCATTTTGAAAAAGCATTTATTAAAACCCCTATGCAATTATATTCAAACCATTTTCTAAAAATAACCCATTCCTAATACTAAGAAAAAATACAAGTCCAAAAGAGAAAAAAAAATCCAACACTACATTAATTCACCGCCCATAGTTAACTCTCTTACAGCCTAACGGATAGCGCACTTGACTTCGGATCCTATGGTCCTCGGTTCGAATCCACGAAATTGCTTTTTAATTAAAAATAATAGGGTTTCGAATATCTCCACCAGATGGCACTACGCGAGTGATTCATCACCATGGCAACGAAACGACGCCATCTTGAAACAACTCAACGCCTGCACGAAGACAAAAAAAAATTCCAAGTCCAAAATGTAAACAAACAATACGTCACGTCACTTGGCACCGCCCACTTCCGGTCACGTGGTATGACGTCACTTGGCACCGCCCACTTCCGGTCACGTGGTATGACGTCACTTCCGCCTACTATACGGGCCCGTATACTACTCGCGTCAAATGTTAATATATTGTCCAGAAAAATGAGTGATTTCGTTGGTATTAGATTAGAAAAGGTACAAACTTCGGTTTCTGGATTAAATTCAACAAAACAAATTTTGAAAGGGAAATTGACGACTTTCATCTCGAATGAAAACGGAAGTTTTGTGGAACCTATTGAGTTCTTAGTTACTGACAAGATTACTGGGTTGACGCCTAGTGTTAATTTAGATATTTCAAAAATAAAAATTCCTGAATTTTTGAAATTAGCGGATCCTTGTTTTTTCGAAGCCAAAGAGATTCATGCGTTATTAAATGCAGATATTTTTTGTCGAATAATGAAAGATAATCTTTACAAAGTGAGTGAAGAATTACTGTTTAAGGAAACTGAATTTGGTTGGGTCGCGGGTGGAAGACTCGACGAAATCGAAACTAATGATGTGGCATCGTGCTTTCTTCTTAAAGACGATGGTTCTATAGACGACACTTTGAAACAATTTTTTGAACTCGAATCTCTTGGCATAAAAGATGATCCTTGCTTTCGTGATGACGATCAGGCCATGGAAATCTTTGAACAAACAGTCAGATACAATAAAGGGATACAATACAGTGGGATTGCCATTTCGTAAAGATTAGAAACAGTTATTAGATAATCTTCCGGTAGCAAAACAACGATTCCATAGTTTGTGGAGAAGGTTTCAAAAAAATTCGGAACTTTATTCACAGTACACAGAAATTATTCAGGATTATTGAAATCAAGGAATAGTTGAGAAAGTCGAAAATTTTGAAATAAATAAAGACAAACCAACATATTATTTGCCCACCAAGCCGTAAAAAAGGAAGGTCGGGTTTCAACTACAACACGTATAGTATTTGACGCAGCATCACACCAGACTAATGAGTTGTCCTTAAACGACTGCTTGTGGCAAGGTCCCAACTTATATCCAAATCTACTAGATGTGCTTATCAACTTTAGACTTAATCGAATTGCAATATCATCTGATATACGTCAAGCCTTCCTTCAAATTTGCCTGGAAGACAATCATAAAGATGCTGTACGTTTTTTGTGGACTGACAGTAATCCTCGTATTGACAAAAGGCCAAACCTACAAATATATCGTTTCAACAGGGTACCCTATGGGGTCAACGCTAGCCCGTTCCTGTTAGCGGCTACTGTTAAACATCACATTGATAAGTATAAAGATGAGTTTTGCACAGCTGTACAACATCTAGATTCTTTCATGTACGTTGATGATTGGATCACAGGACAAGACACTCGTGAAGAGGCACTTTTTATTTCCAGCTGTGCCAAAAATATCATGAAAGAAGCAGGGATGGTGATGCGAAAATGGATCTCCAATGACGCTACGTTGATGAGTCAGTGGGCTGCAGAAGGTTTCGAGACATATACAGTTGAAAATTCTGTCAGCTTGGGAACCAGCAAGACGAAAGTATTGGGTTTGGCTTGGCAAACTCAAGAAGATTGTCTGACCGTGGACACAAAAGGTCTACTAGAATTCATTTCGGGCAATGAACACACTAAAAGATTTCTTTTGCAAACCATTGGGAAAATCTATGACCCGTTGGGTTTGCTTACCCCCTTTACAATAAGAATGAAATGCCTCATTCAGGAACTCTGGTCGAGGAAAATCACATGGGATGAAACTTTACCTCCAGAGATTAAAGAAAAGTGGTGGAATTGGTGCAAGGAGCTGCCGCTCTTAAATGAGCTCAGAGTCCCAAGATTGGTACTAGATTCTACCAAAGAAGAAAATGACATCATTGAAATCCATACCTTTTGTGACGCTTCCAAACTTGCATATGGAGCTTCAGTTTATGTGAAAGTTAAAAAACAAAGGTACTTGTAAACCTCGTCACCTCTAAAGTCAGAGTAGCACCATTAAAGAGTGTTACGTTACCTCGGCTCGAGCTTCTGGGTGCTTTGGTAGCAGCTCGCTTGAGTTCAAAGATTCAAGAAATCATCAGTAAGAAAAGGCACTGCACTGTGTTTCATTGGACAGACTCCAAAATTGTTTTATTTTGGATCAAAGGATCTTCAAAAAGGTGGAAGCAATTCGTGGCGAATCGAGTCCAGGAAATTACAAGGTTGACAAATCCCGATACGTGGTATCACTGTGCCGGAAAGGTCAATCCTTCAGACCTCTTGTCCAGGGGTCTTAAAGCTGAATCGCTTCTACATAATGAAAAATGGTGGAATGGACCTTTCTTCTTACAGTCTGATGAACTCGTGGAAACTGATGATGAGTGTCCAGTACCGAATGAAGAAGAGTACTTACCAGAACTAAAATCTAAAGACTCTAATGAAAACACTTTATTGACTTTAAATTCTGAAAACACAATTTTTGATTATCTAGTTAACCGTAACAGCAAATTTTTAACTATAGTTCGAATTCTTAGTTTTCTTTTTAGGTTTGTGAATAATTGTAGGAACCCTAGGAATAAGAGACAAGGTTCCCTGGGATCGGATGAGATCTCTGAAGCTGAGGTGTTTTTAGTCAAACAACTTCAAAGTGAGGAATTGTCTGCAGAAATATCAGCCCTCAAGTCCAGTGGTAGTATTCCAAATAAAAGCAAGATTTTAAATTTATCACCAATTTTAGACAGTAAAGGTATCTTAAGGGTAGGAGGCAGACTAGAGAATTCTCAGCTGTCATATTCAAGTAAACACCCTATATTACTCCCCTCAAAAGGTAAGTTAACTGAAATTATCGTAAGATATTATCATGAAAAGTATTTTCATCTTGGACCTCAACATTTACTTTTTCAGGTTAGGCAAAAATATTGGCCCATTCATGGAAGAAATTTGTGCAAAAAAATCGTGCACAATTGTGTCATTTGCTTTAAAGCTAATCCCAATGAGTGCTCACAAAAAATGGGCAATTTGCCAATGCAGAGAATAACACCTGATAAAGTTTTTAATTCGACTGGAATTGATTTGTGCGGACCATTCTTAATCAAAAACAGATATCAGAGAAAAGGTCCCGAAATTAAAGTTTATGTTTGTATATTCATATGTCTAGTGACAAAAGCCATACACCTCGAAATAATCAGTGATTTAACTTCACAAGCTTTAATAAACACGCTGAAAAGATTTATTTCGAGAAGGGGAAAATGCCATAGAATATTCTCGGATAATGGGACAAACATGGTGGGGGCTAATAGAGAACTTAGAGCCCTATTTAGATTTGTTCAAGAAAAAGAGGAATCTTTATTTGCCTTTTTCGCGGAAGAAAACATAGAATGGTCTTTTATTCCCCCAAGAAGTCCGAATTGGGGAGGCCTCTGGGAGGCAAACATAAAGGCATTTAAATATCACTTCAAACGCGTTGCTGAGAATTCAAAATTTACTTATGAAGAGTTGCTAACACTCGTGACCCAGATAGAAGCTGTTTTGAATTCTCGCCCGCTTACTCTTCTCTCGGCCGATGTTGATGACTTGGAGGTGCTGACGCCGGCACATTTCCTGATAGGAAGGCCGATAACGGCCATAGTCGAACCGTCTCTAACTAATATTGAGACAAATCGCCTTAATGCTTGGCAGAGGATTACAAAATCGGTACAAACAATCTGGAAAAGATGGAGCCTTTCATATTTGAATAGTCTACAACAAAGAAAAAAATGGGTAGTTGACAAAGAAAATCTAAAAATAGGGGACATGGTTTTGATAAGGGAAGAAAATCTCCCACCATTTAAATGGTTATTGGGACGAATAATAGCCATATATCCGGGACAGGATAGAAAAGTACGAGTTGTTGACGTGAAAACCAGTAAGGGAGTTTATAAAAGGTCCATCTCCAGATTGAGTGTACTGCCTATTGAAAATTAAATTTATTGTTTTCAAATAATAATATTTGTTGTTTATGAAAATTTTCTAGTGCCTACGTGTATACTGTTTATCTTACTATTGTGATTATAGTGTTCATAGTGATTAGTTATTGTTTATTAGTTTACATTTGAAATTTAAGCATTCATTTATGTTTGGACTTATACATAAAAAAAATAGAATTGTTAAGTTCTTGCATGAGAACATGGCAAGGCCGGGCGGGATGTTGCCGCACGTGCGCCAACCAGAGGCGAACGCATGCGCAATATCCGAGCCGACTGAGCCCATCGCCAGTTGACTACTAGACGCTGCAAAGTTAGCAGCAATAACCAGAAGTGGGTAATTAATGTTTATCTCGACACCCACAATTTCTTCAACTCAATAATATTCAGCTGTCTTTATATGTTGTACAAAATGTGTGTGACGTCCTGTTAAATAAAAAGCAGAAAAGGCAGCTGTGGTCCGTCGAACTTTATTTATGCGTTTTTAAAAAGGTGAACGCAACAGAACCTTCTTGTTCACGTTTTAAAATATATGTAAAATCTTTCATTATAAGATTGCATTTGCTAAAAGAGCTTTTCTTTCAAATAATTTCCCTTGAACCCATATTTTTCTACTGGAATAGCTAAAAACAAATTGCCATTCTCATGTGAAAAACAAAAAAAGTGCTTGAATGGAAATTGAAATACTTTATCTGTTTTGGCGTATTTTTATTCTTGTTAATGAAGCATACAATATAGCAAATTGGAAAACAAAAAAAAATAGAGAACGAAATGAAACTTCTATGTACTAATTCCAAACAATCCACGCAGCTGGAAAAGTTCCTTTTATAAGAACATCTGCTTGACACCCCAATTTTTTGCTTAGTGTTTAAAATACCTAACATTAAAATTTAATTATTTTCCACTTTTAAGCCAGTTTCATCTTTTTTTCTTATGTTTTAATCTTGAGATAAATCATACTGAGAGAATTAGATTGTTTCGAACAATATTTGTGAACATTTCAATGTTTATAAGCGTTCTTTAACTCGACAAATAAGCTTGGTGATAAAAACACATTCCACAGCGAAATGAAATCCTTCACTCTTCTGTTTTCTACCTGAAAAGGAATTTTCACATAAGAGTTTCACTTTTTGATTTCTTCTCTCTAAGTAGAATATTTGAACGAATTAAATATATTTGTAAAAATTTATACACACATAAAACATGCTCCTCAATCAGGGATGTAACTAGGCTAGTTTCCACCTGGGGCAAGAACTCGCCTTGGCGCCCCCCCCCCACCTACCAACCAAACCAAAACCCTCCCCGACAACACCTTAATTCCACTATTCCAAATTTTTTAAATTTAACTTAGATGGTAAATGCTTGATTTCGAAGGTAAATAGATTAATTTGCACTAATGTTTCATTTTTAGTACAAGATAAAATACCGAATTAATTCTACATTTCATTGACAAATAATCTGCGAGTAGCATGTTTGGCATATTCTTTCACACTTATCATAAACGCTAAAAGTGAGATGAAAAGGTTTATCAATTGATATCGGGATATGCGTGGGCTGAATCAAAATCAACAGACTTGCTTTAGAATAGGATATTTAATTATTATAAATAGTACTAATATTAGGAATAACAGATTTTATTCAAGTTATTATCTTGAGTATAATACTTAGACATTTTACACAATCTCATAATCTATTGAGAAAATGTGAAAAAAATTAATTTAAACCCAGAAAGCTTGAACTAAAACTTAACTTTACGGACTTTTTTGGCTGCAAAAGTTTTTACAATGTCATCGAAAGATAGCTTTGAAGCTAACTTGTGATCTACTGATATGATGCTCAGATTGGTTAATCGTTGTCCTGTTAAGTTTCTGAGGTAATTTTTTATGATCTTTAGTTTGATAAAACTCCTTTCATTTGAGGCGACTGAGACTGGTATTGTGAGGAAAATTCTCAACTCTGTCGTTATATTGGGGTACGCGTCTTCAACCCAATTTTCAATTACGTGGTGTTGTCCTCGGATCTTTCCCTTTGGGATTGATCCCGGACCGTCACCAATAGCCCGTTGTGTTGCTCCAGTGTGACGTTAATTAAAAAAATACCAAAAAAAAAATCAACCCAATTTTCACTATCTTTATATGTGCATTCTAATTGAAAAAGGGCCGCGGTGGCCCGGTTGGAAGAGTAACGGACTAGCAACCGAAGGGTTGCGAGTTCGAATCCAGCCAAACACCGTCGTGTACAAAGGGGGCTGGTGCACGTTAAATCTGTCGTGGCCTCAAATGTCCTCACGTTGGCGTGGTGTGGAAGTTTGGAGAGTGGGGTGCCAGCTCAGGTGTTGCCTCGTCATCTGACCGCGGTTCAAAATTACGTGGTGTTGTCCTCGGACTTTCCCTCTGGGATTGATCCCGGACCGTCACCAATAGCCCGTTGTGTTGCTCCAGTGTGACGTTAATTGAAAATACCAAAATACCTAATTGAAAAATATTAAAGTCAAAATGTCTCATTCAGTTTATTTGTTTGTTGACTACTCATGAAATTTGCTTTTTTGTATTTGCAGTTATGAAATACTTTTTCATATTATCCTAATTAAAGTTTGGTTCAGCTGCAGAGATCATGACACCTAGCAGTCATTTTGATGAGTATGATAAAAAGGCAATTCAACTTGTTTTTCAAGCATGCACTTGCACTATTGATTACTACAGAACTGGTAAATCGAAAAATAATTTTAAGAACTTGAATGTTCAGTAGATTGTGTTGAATGCAAGTATTGAAACATTTTTGTTACATGCACTTCTCCCAAGACATTTCTAAATGCTGAACTTTGTTGTGTCATCTTGCTATTTGATAGCAAAACTTAGATTTTGTTGGGATTCATTCCCTATTAAGTATTCTATAGTTATGAAGTCAAATTTTGTTTATGAAATGTATTTTGTGATTTGCTTAATGTGAAGTATGGTGGAAAAACCTAGATTGTGTAAGGCATAGGCTTAATGGAATTTTTTTTATGAAAGTAACATTTTTTTTCCCTTGACATGCATTAAAATTGCTCTTTATATGAATATTTTGTATTTAACTTGTTCACCATTCTTCTAATTATAATGTATATATAGGCTACTGTAAGATTTTCTTTCTGAACTTTATCAATTATGAAATATTGACTTGCTTTTCCTTGTATTTTGATTATTTGTTTCTATTTCAGAGATGAAAGAGAATGATCTTTGGGAAGAATATGCAAGTCCTTAATCATACTGCTGTGTTTGAAGTGCATATATTTTTTCTGCTGTGCTATTTAATAATTTAATTAAAGCATTTGAATCTGTTTTTGTGGTTTAAAAGTAAATAAATATGAAATATTCTTTTGGATATAGTATATTAACTAATCCCTTGTATTAAATTAAATTAAGATCGATTGAAAAAGTGTAAATTTTTGAAATACTTGCCTTACCTGTCATCTTAAATATGGTAGAAAAGCCAACTCACTAGTTATGCAGCATACTTGCATTATTAACTGCTACACAACTTGTGATAAATCAAATAAGGAAATAAAAAAACTGTTCACTAGATATCAATGAGTATAAGTATTGACATGATTATTTTTTGGAACAAGCACTTGTTTCAAAGAGTCTTAAATGGTGAACTTTGTTGTGTCAGCTTGTCATATGATAGCCACTCAATAAAGTTTACTTTTTAGATTTTGTTATGGATTCATTCTCTGTAAAGTATTTTATAGTTATGAAGTCAAATTGTGTATATGTTTGTAAAAATGTAATTTGTTTAACTAGTGAGCTAGATTGTAAGGCATAGGCCCATTGAAATTTTTCCTCCCTTCAGACACATTAGAATTGATCTTTGGTTATTTCAGAAACTGATGCACCATTCTCCCAGTTTTAAATCTAGTCAACTTATTTATAGGCTACTGAGACGATTTCTTTCTGAGTTTACAATTTTGAATTTTAAGTATTTTAATTACCGAGTGGCATGAAAGTGAAATTTAGAAATTGTATAAAGTGTATTTAATTTTACTTTTTATTACTGCAGGGTAGGAATTTATATAAATCAGATTTTTATGATTTTAATTTGTTTCCCCTATGGGTTTAAGCATGTTAGAGAGACATGCAAATCACTGCAGTTTCTAAATAAGTGATTTATGTTTAACATTATACATGGGGATTAGAAAATGTAGCAAAACAAATGTTGGGAAGATTTCAACTAAAATTATTCTTTGGGCCTTGTTGCTTTCATTCTATCACTTGTATTCTATTTCGTAATAGAAATCCATAATACTTAAAATTCTAAATTAAAAATGAACATTGTAATAAGGAGAGAAAATTGAATTTCGAACTTTTATAAATCATAATTAAATTAATTTTTATTTCCATCTTTCATTACCTAACTTGTTTCAAGTGTAAAAACATAAGTTGAAAATATTCTTTCTACAAGTACAGAAGTACTTATGATTTAAGACAGTTTTATGAATGGCTTTTCTTGTCTTTTTACAATTACTAAAATATAAATGAATTTACCCTATTGCAAAAGATATCTGGGATGCAATGTTTTCACAAAGAAAATATAAAAACTGCTTTCCCTTGAATTTTCGTAATTGCAGGAATGATACTAGATGAATATTTTGCCTTTGCAAATATTAAGAAGTTCTTTATGTTAAAACTCAGTTGATTTTCGTCTGGAAGGCTTTTTTAAATAAGCTAGTGAGGGACATCCAAGTATTCATTTGTAACTTACTGAAAACATGTTAAACAGTGCTGATTCCTTAATCAGAAACACTAAATTCCCTCATGAAAGGGCATTAATTCAAGTCTATCACACCCTACCATGGGTAAGAGTAGATCGAAATTAACCGAAAGCACTGGAATGTGTTGACTGGCTGTAGTGAACAGCAGACCCTTAGGAACATTTGAGGTTTTCTTTATGAAGTTGTGAATTTACAATTGTTGATTTTTATTTCAAGAAAGTCACTTGACAGATCCTCCCTGATCTGTTCAATCGGTTGAATTGAGTTTTCCTGCAGAGCGGTTTTGGGAAATCTAAGAGATACAACGTTCTTTGTATGCCTTATTTTGAGATTTTAAGGGGAAATGGTTATTGTTACAACACATGAGAACCACAAGCAAAAATGCTCAGAAGCGTGAGGGCCCAGCAAAGCTGTTTTTAAAAGCCTTTTCAAACAACTTCCATGCCTGCTCAATCAAACGAAAATCACCTGTCAATCAGGTCATTGGGAAAGAGGTACTCGCGAAACTCATTAGCGGCTCACCAACACATTACTATCCCTTGTAAGGCATTTGCAAAATTTGAATCAGTGATTTAGTTTTAACCTCATTAAAAAAATCATTGACAGGCATTGCGAAAAGTTTGGAATTCAACTTTTTTGCAATAAATGATTGATAAAAGGTTTTGGAGAACAAAATGCACACATAAGTTTTAAGCACCCCTGCTGGTTAAATATACTATTTAACCAGGATAGTTATGCATTTCATTATGAATTCACTTAAAATAATGAAAACAAATTCCAATTATTTTATTTTAAAAATAAGCTCTTCACATACAAAATATTTGCATACTAAAATTCATAAATCCAGCTTTCTAGAGCAGTTTTGTAGTTCACTAATTCTTCATCTTTAAACCAAAGGGAAATTTCCTTATCAGCACTTGGGACAGAATCTGAACCATGGATTATATTCCTGGAAAAACACAAATTAACATATTAATTTTTATTTTATTCAATTTAAACAGGGTATAAAATATTTTCAATTCCCATAAGTACTTCATTAGAATTTTGTTTCAACAATAATTATGACAATCAGTAATTAACGAAGACTAGAGTTTACTGAAAATTGAAAGTGTTACTTTCAGCCATAAAAATTGCTTTTACATTAAATTAAAATTATATTTGGAATAGTTCTTCAAGCCAGAAGGCATTTCAAAATTTGAATTCCTAATGCTAGTCTTAAGAACGTACTGCAAAAATTATTAATTGTATTTTGCTATCTTACAACAGACAATTTTATGCATAATTTAGAAAACAATTTATATCTTTCTTCAAAATATTTCTAGATTATTTCCAAAGATGACCTACCTTGCAACTTGGATACACAAGTCACCTCTAATTGTTCCAAGTTGTGCATTAAGAGGATTAGTAGCACCAATGATATCTCTACCAGTTTTTACAACATTGTCTCCTTCCCATACCTGGAAAAAATATGACGTTCAGTATTGAACTAAGATGATCTTTAGACTATATATATTCTCAGGTTTAACTTAACACTACAGCACTTTTATTCGGCTACCCGAATACGGTATGACTGTTGTACTGCCAGTAATCTAAAGGTTAAAATGATATAAGTAATTAATCTAATGTAAACAGAAATAAGCAATTTTTCCATCAAATAGAGCATATATGATGCAAATTTAACTGTAACTTAGGCATTTCAGATTAACAACTTTTGTCAAAAGCAGTCAGGCATATAGACAGAAAGCAGTTCTGTATTCATTTTGGTCCATTGAAGCTTATAATTAAAGTTTACTTTTGATCCTTTGGTTTTTTTTAATACACTCAAAGAAGCTTAAAGAAAGGATACTCAATGTAAAGGTATACTAAAAAATTGTCAGAAAAATAAACAGCTGAAAATTTCAAGAGTGGAATGACAAGATGAAACTTGATGCTGAATTAAGAATTGAACAGAATTAGTCAGTCATTATAGAAATGTGATTAATTTCTCACAAAAATAAGAGACAATTTTCTTCATGCAACAAATCAAGTAGGGTACAGCTGCAGTCTGTGCCACGTGGAGTGGCAACGACTCTTGGCGCACTTTTAAGCGACTAATTCCTTTAAAATTTTTTTGGTATATTTGTGTATACTTAATCCAGTTTTGCAATGTTTCACTAGTCAAGATGTGATTTCCGTTAAAAAATATTTTTGTATATTTAATCCAGATTTGCAGTGTTTTACCAGTCAAAATGTTGTTTTATGAAGATATCCTCAGGAGAGTTGAAGGCCAGTGGGTTTTTGGGGAGATAGAAAGATGTTTCTGGTAGCAGTTCACGATAGGTCAGCGGATACGCTTGTGAACGTTTCGACGCAATGGGTTGAGAAGGGTACAACAATACACTCAGACTATTGGAAGGGGTATTTAGATTCTGAAAATAGTTTAGAAAGTAAGGGGTTGAAGCATTTAACAGTCAATCACTCCCTTACTTTTGTGGACCCTGCAACTAAGTGCCACACGAATACTATTGAGACAACATGGAGGCACGTTAAAAGCACGCTTCCCACTACTGACAAACTCCCTTTCACTTTTATTTAGCAAAGTACTTATTCGAGAAAAATTGATCCTTTTAACAATTGTTAGGGATACAGATTGGGAGGATTGTAAACCAGATTAAGGTCCACTTACCCTGTGCCTCCACATTGTCTCAATTGTATTCATTATATTTTTTGAGTATATTTAATCCAGATTTTCAATATTTTACTAGTATATATTTTTTGTGTATATTTAATCCAGATGTGCAATACTTAACTAGTCTTTGTATGTACAATTTTTTAAGTCTAAATGTCTTATATTTGATCAAGATTTATATATTTAATTCTGTTAAAAAAAATTTCTTGTATATTTAATCCAGTTTTGCAATGTTTCACAAGTCATGCTGTTTTATCTAGATTTATATTTAATCCATATGTATGCAGTATATATTCAGTTTTGGAAGATTTCCTTGGTGACATAAAAAGTGCGCCAAAAAAACGCGTTGCCACTCCACGTGGCGAGACTACAGTTGTACCCAAATTCCTTTGACAGATTCAATTATGTTTACTGAAGGAACAATATTTTCTACTACAAAAAAAGTTTTGCAATTTGTTTAATTTATTGAACAATTTCAAATAATTTTAATAAAGTATAGTTAATTTTATAGTTTTTGAACTTACCATGGGTACAACAGGCCCACGTTGCATGTACTCCACCAAGCAATCGAAAAATGGCATAGTGGACAAGTCAGCATAATGTTTTTCAAGCAATTCCTGAGATGCCTAGATGGGAAAAAGGGTTATATTAAGATACTAGATTAGAAACATAAATATAAATGAAATAGGACAACAAAGACCTATTTTTACTCTTCAATTTTCGAGGATATGAATCATCGCATATTTGAATGCAAACAATGTTTAAAGAGTAAGATATTTCAATCCATAATTAATCTTAAATTTAGGATGACAGAGGTACACAATCGGACAAGATTTAAAGTTCTTGGTTTATTTCATGGACAGTATCGAATTATGAAACATGAATAAAGATGAATTTGAAGGCGGGTGGTTTCTAGGCTTAACATTATTTAACGAAAAGCAATTCTAGATCACTAAACATTTGAATTCGATCACATAGTTTCAAGATTTAAAATGCAGTTTCAATTTCTTAACCATTTAAAACCTAACATTTTAGCTTTGTCAAGACACGTGTAATACTTACTTGCATGAATTTCATGGATACCAATTTAAAGCCTTTTTCTTCAAATCTTGAAATAATTTTACCAACTAGATTACGTTGAACTCCATCAGGTTTGATCATAATAAAGGAACGTTCACGTTGTGCCATTTTAATGATTTAGTAAAGTTTACTGAATAAATATAATGAAATTTTAACAAACGGTGCCTGCTGACGCGGTGATGATGATGCTTTTCGGAGACTAGAGAACTAAGATAATAATTCAAAATGCAAGATTCAAAACGAGGATTGGTGCCTAAAAATAAGCAAATGGCATTGTAGGGCTGAAACAGGAAGAAAGTGAAAGTTACAGTTCTTATCGTTCCCGTTCTTGTTGGTATCACAAAGTAAAAGATACAGAGGCTTCACTGAAGGTATGACTTACAGCGCCCTCGGTGCGTGTCCGATGTCCCTAATTGTGGGCGGAGTTTAACATGTTCCACTCAGAGCAATAGCCATTTTTTATAATCGGCAGACTTCGTGAAGCGTCATCCCACTTTACGATATATTTTTTTGACTACGATTTTATTTAAACTGTTCTTTCGCTAACTTCAATAAAAATGACTACTAATAAATATTCATGCTCTGTTTGCAAAACAAAGGAAAGGCCGCTGTTCAAGTTTCCCGATTCTGTTGAAAGGTAAATTTTGCTTTAGTTTTTCATAAATTACTGATGTGAAATAGTGTGTCATTTCACTTTTTTCTCTTACCCAAGATTATTGATTTTTGTTAACTATCTTTTGAAGTGTTAATGTTTGCATTTATTTAATTGAAATCGTTCGTAATTAAACTTACAAAAAATTTATTCAGAATGCCATAGAATTGTGCTGTTAAGTGTATTTTATTTTATGCTTTTTGTTGATTTTATTATTTGCATATTGTTTTGTGTAATTAAAATTGATCTTTTTCTGAGTTATGGCCTATTCTCTATTTATAACATTTGTTCTTATGAATGATTTCCCTAATGAAACATTTCTGCAGAGTTCCAAAAAAATTCCATTGAATGTTTGCCATAAATGTCAGTTACTCTGATAAACGTATTAAAAAAAATTATGTAGAAAAACTTGTTCAGAACTGATCACATAATTACATAGAATAATGATCCTTTATATCTAAATTCTTTGTAAAGTAACCAGGGTATGAAAAATCAGGATTTTTAAAAATATCAAAGTATTTGATTTAAATCAAATGTTACATTATATATTTATAATATGAATAAAGTGTAGTGAATTTGTGCAGTTATTTTTATATAAATTAATCTGTTAAAGACTTTTTTTGTGAAAAGTCATGTCACTAATAGAAAATAAAATCTATTTTGTTAACATACTCACACAATTATCAGATGGGCAAATCAACTTTTACATTCCAAAATTCAATTCCATAAATACAGAGTAGTTTGCTAGCAGTGTAAAGAATTCCCAGGGATCAATGCATAAAATTTCCAATTCAAATTAAATAACAATTAGCCAACATTACACAAAACAATGAAAATATTAAAATTGCGAATTATACAGATTTATGTACAAAATTGGAATGCTTTTATGATACTGGAGAAAACTTTTTCATTGTGTTTAAGTGTATTTTTTCATAAACAGACGACTTAACTTATTTTATGTATTTAGTTCTTAACTTTGAATAAAAAATAACATGCATCTTGTTCCAATGTCGGATCATCATGCTTTAAATTTTATTTTAAAATTTGAAAAGTACATGATTGCAATTAAACAATTTTTTTCCTTGTTAGGGTAAAGCTTTTGAACCTAGAAACTTTATTAGTTTCAGGAGAAAGGTTTGTAAAAAACAAGCTAAGAGTATGCAAGAAACACTTTCACGACTGGGCATTTTCGGATTCGAGGAAAATACGTTTAATAACGGATGCCCTTCCTTTAATTTGCTCTCAATAATTTATACGTGTCAGTTTTAACTTTTTAATAACTGCGTTATTTTATAATTCATAGGTTCTCAGTCATTCTGTCGCAGCTGGTTTGAATGCTTTTAGTGCTGCAGCAAAAGTTGACTTGAGAGCAACTGAAACAGCGGAATTTGTGGGCACCCTGGACAGGTTGTTTGATAGTGTCAACTCTCAAACCCTGTTCAGTTCAAAAAAATATGGAGGAGCTCTAAGCCACAAATCTGACCACATAGTCTTTTGGAATGAGATGATTATGTGGATTCAGACGTGGCAAATTAGAAATTCAAAAGGGAAAAATATCATTCCTCCTTGCAAAAAAGGATTGATCATGACGCTGCGAGCATTTTTGGGAATCTGGGAAGTTTTGAAAGGAGATTTCAAGTTCCTGTTGCTAAACCGTTTCAACCAGGATTGTTTGGAAAACACTTTCTGCTCTATTAGAAGACGAGGTGGTTTTCGATACAATCCTGATTGTTATCAGTTTTGCCAAGCCATGTATGGGGTCATTATACACAACTTCTTGAAAAAAAGCAATGTTTCAAATTGTGTAGGTGATGGTGATCATGCGTTGCTCGATTTTAGCCAGTTTGATCGGACATCCATGAGTACGATTATCGATGATGATCCCTTCATGGAAGAAGACAATTCAGTGACACTGCAGCACCGCCCCTGCCAATGACATGGAGGTCAATGTCATTGCTTACATTTGTGGTTTTTTGGCTAAAACCTTTTTAGCCAAAACTGATTGCAATGACTGCCAAAATTTATTGGTTGGGGCCAAAACACTAAATGTAAATACTTTATTTTTATACTTTAAAGATTACAAAGGGGCATCAGATTATGGTCTTAAATGGCCTACATCTGAATTTCTGGCATACATGACAGAACTTAGCAAGTGCTTCTTCACATTTATAGATATATACTTTCATGGAGCATTTGTAGTGAAGAACCTTGCTAAAAAATTGTGTGAAATTGACCTTTCATTTTTCTCGAGCCATCAAGAACATAAAATGGCTGCACAGATGTATTTTGTGCCAGCATTTGTTCGTATGATGGTCAAACATAAAGTAAAAATATTAAATGCCAACACATTAGAAGATAAGAATTCTAAAAAATTAAAAATTTTATCACATTTAATTTATACTCATTTATTTTATCACATATTTAAATTTTTTAATGTTTGGCGGATCTAAGAAAATTTTCCAGTTACAGTTATTAGTACAGTTGCGACTGCCTCGAATTTCAATGGAAAAAAACTTCCCGACTAAATTGACCGGATCTCTATCTAGTGTCTTAACAGTGCAACTTGCTCGATGACATGGAATTAACACCCATTTGGTTCAGTGCTCTGAAGGCCTTTGTGGACTGTTCTGTGAAAATGCAATGACTCAATATGTGACAATCCACCTGTCGGTGGAACTCGGAATAGAACTCAATGCAGCCATGCATGCCGTATAGTGAAACATAAGCAGTGCTCGCCAACGTCAGTGCTGACGTCATGTTCACCACAATGGAATCGTAATACTTAAGTAGCCCCGAAGTCTTCAGCTACTCTCTTTTTACCCCTTGTGTTCCTGCTTCCCTGCCAGGCTGGCAGCGGATGGACTGTTCTGTTTGTTTAGAGATTGTTTTGAATGTACGCTGTCCTGTTCTGACAGACTTGACCTGTATTACTGGAACTGCTTTGTCAATAAATTGTGGTATTTTTGAAATAGCGTCTTTTACTCTTTGCTGCACACCTGCGGGAGTCACAAATACTGGAAATTTGTTCTTGCTCTCTTCCTACAGCGAAGTGCCAGACGTTTTCGAGTTAGGGGGGGGGATTTCAATTAACGTCACACTGGAGCAACACAATGGGCTATTGGTGACGGTCCGGGATCACTCCCAAAGGGAAAGATCCGAGGACAACACCACGTAATTTTGAACCACGGTCAGATGACGAGGCAACACCTGAGCTGGCACCCCACTCTCCAAACTTCCACACCACGCCAACGTCAGGACATTTGAGGCCACGACAGATTTAACGTGCACCAGCCCCCTTTGTACACGACGGTGTTTGGCTGGATTCGAACTCGCAACCCTTCGGTTGCAAGTCCGTTACTCTTCCAACCGGGCCACCGCGGCCCGTTTTCGAGTTAGAATTTGTGTTCTATACTACTCACCTTCCTTGTGGCCTGATCGGACCGTCACCAATAACCCGTTGTGCTGCTCCAGTGTGACGTTAATTGAAAATACCAATACCTAGTGGCCTGATTAGTTACAGATATGAATACTTCATTTCTGTTCCTTTTTCTAATTGTATGATTTGTTTAAAAAAGAATTATGAATCTGATCAGACTAAATACCTGATTATGTGAATAAAAAAATTTCTAATGTACTTTTTCCTTAAAGTAATTTTTCAGACTATCAACAATTTAAATACATCGAAAAGGCTTGTTTTGGAATATTTTCGCATTTTTAAAAAGCAGTCACTTAAAAAAGAATCAACTGACATTAAAAAAACAAGTTCTCACACCAGTGAGATTTTATAATTCACGAATGGCTTTCATAAATTAAGGGTTTTTTTTAAGTTCAGAAGACATTAAAAAATTGCTAATTTGAAGCATTTATGCATAAATACTTAGCTTTTAATAAGAAATACAAAGCAAAAGTGAAAATGGTCTTTCAAATCGTAGAGAATAAAACAGCCAGAGTAAATAGTTAGGATGGGGATTTAATCAAAACTGCTTTATCGCATATTTGAAGCTTGTGCTACAGCAGTCTTGAATATTCCACAATTAAAACAAATCTCGACATCGTTTGAACAAAAAAACCCACTCACTTAAGCCAGCTCCACTAGCATAAACTTAAAATGTACATACAAAATAAACAAACATCAAAATAATAAATAAACAAATCACTTAGGTTGTTATGGAAACGAAGCTAAATCGGTTGCCATGGTCGTGGTGCTGGACTCCCACCGAGGGCGCTACCGTCTATGCGATTTCCCATGTTATTTATTATACCATTGCTTCCTATGGCAGTGATCCCTCTGTATGCGTAGCTATTTACTTTGTGGTTGGTATCACAGAGTAAAAGATACAGAGGCTTCACTGAAGGTATGACTTACAGCGCCCTCGATGCGTGTCCCATGGGGTGTTCTGGGGGTGTAAAATGAAAGGAAAAAATAGCTCCACGATTTGGCGATTGATGTTGGCAAGGTAGCCGTTGGCGAGAAGTTATTGCTTAGGAGCTTTCTCAGCTTTTACTGTAGAAAATTTCTCAACCAATCACAAATGGCTGACGATTTCCACAGACCTGACCCGCAGGAGCTAGTCTCTGAGTGGAACATGTTAAACTCCGCCCACAATTAGGGACATCGGACACGCACCGAGGGCGCTGTAAGTCATACCTTCAGTGAAGCCTCTGTATCTTTTACTTTGTGATACCAACAAGAACGGGAACGATAAGAACTGTAACTTTCACTTTCTTCCTGTTTCAGCCCTACAATGCCATTTGCTTATTTTTAGGCACCAATCCTCGTTTTGAATCTTGCATTTTGAATTATTATCTTAGTTCTCTAGTCTCCGAAAAGCATCATCATCACCGCGTCAGCAGGCACCGTTTGTTAAAATTTCATTATATTTATTCAGTAAACTTTACTAAATCATTAAAATGGCACAACGTGAACGTTCCTTTATTATGATCAAACCTGATGGAGTTCAACGTAATCTAGTTGGTAAAATTATTTCAAGATTTGAAGAAAAAGGCTTTAAATTGGTATCCATGAAATTCATGCAAGTAAGTATTACACGTGTCTTGACAAAGCTAAAATGTTAGGTTTTAAATGGTTAAGAAATTGAAACTGCATTTTAAATCTTGAAACTATGTGATCGAATTCAAATGTTTAGTGATCTAGAATTGCTTTTCGTTAAATAATGTTAAGCCTAGAAACCACCCGCCTTCAAATTCATCTTTATTCATGTTTCATAATTCGATACTGTCCATGAAATAAACCAAGAACTTTAAATCTTGTCCGATTGTGTACCTCTGTCATCCTAAATTTAAGATTAATTATGGATTGAAATATCTTACTCTTTAAACATTGTTTGCATTCAAATATGCGATGATTCATATCCTCGAAAATTGAAGAGTAAAAATAGGTCTTTGTTGTCCTATTTCATTTATATTTATGTTTCTAATCTAGTATCTTAATATAACCCTTTTTCCCATCTAGGCATCTCAGGAATTGCTTGAAAAACATTATGCTGACTTGTCCACTATGCCATTTTTCGATTGCTTGGTGGAGTACATGCAACGTGGGCCTGTTGTACCCATGGTAAGTTCAAAAACTATAAAATTAACTATACTTTATTAAAATTATTTGAAATTGTTCAATAAATTAAACAAATTGCAAAACTTTTTTTGTAGTAGAAAATATTGTTCCTTCAGTAAACATAATTGAATCTGTCAAAGGAATTTGGGTACAACTGTAGTCTCGCCACGTGGAGTGGCAACGCGTTTTTTTGGCGCACTTTTTATGTCACCAAGGAAATCTTCCAAAACTGAATATATACTGCATACATATGGATTAAATATAAATCTAGATAAAACAGCATGACTTGTGAAACATTGCAAAACTGGATTAAATATACAAGAAATTTTTTTTAACAGAATTAAATATATAAATCTTGATCAAATATAAGACATTTAGACTTAAAAAATTGTACATACAAAGACTAGTTAAGTATTGCACATCTGGATTAAATATACACAAAAAATATATACTAGTAAAATATTGAAAATCTGGATTAAATATACTCAAAAAATATAATGAATACAATTGAGACAATGTGGAGGCACAGGGTAAGTGGACCTTAATCTGGTTTACAATCCTCCCAATCTGTATCCCTAACAATTGTTAAAAGGATCAATTTTTCTCGAATAAGTACTTTGCTAAATAAAAGTGAAAGGGAGTTTGTCAGTAGTGGGAAGCGTGCTTTTAACGTGCCTCCATGTTGTCTCAATAGTATTCGTGTGGCACTTAGTTGCAGGGTCCACAAAAGTAAGGGAGTGATTGACTGTTAAATGCTTCAACCCCTTACTTTCTAAACTATTTTCAGAATCTAAATACCCCTTCCAATAGTCTGAGTGTATTGTTGTACCCTTCTCAACCCATTGCGTCGAAACGTTCACAAGCGTATCCGCTGACCTATCGTGAACTGCTACCAGAAACATCTTTCTATCTCCCCAAAAACCCACTGGCCTTCAACTCTCCTGAGGATATCTTCATAAAACAACATTTTGACTGGTAAAACACTGCAAATCTGGATTAAATATACAAAAATATTTTTTAACGGAAATCACATCTTGACTAGTGAAACATTGCAAAACTGGATTAAGTATACACAAATATACCAAAAAAATTTTAAAGGAATTAGTCGCTTAAAAGTGCGCCAAGAGTCGTTGCCACTCCACGTGGCACAGACTGCAGCTGTACCCTACTTGATTTGTTGCATGAAGAAAATTGTCTCTTATTTTTGTGAGAAATTAATCACATTTCTATAATGACTGACTAATTCTGTTCAATTCTTAATTCAGCATCAAGTTTCATCTTGTCATTCCACTCTTGAAATTTTCAGCTGTTTATTTTTCTGACAATTTTTTAGTATACCTTTACATTGAGTATCCTTTCTTTAAGCTTCTTTGAGTGTATTAAAAAAAACCAAAGGATCAAAAGTAAACTTTAATTATAAGCTTCAATGGACCAAAATGAATACAGAACTGCTTTCTGTCTATATGCCTGACTGCTTTTGACAAAAGTTGTTAATCTGAAATGCCTAAGTTACAGTTAAATTTGCATCATATATGCTCTATTTGATGGAAAAATTGCTTATTTCTGTTTACATTAGATTAATTACTTATATCATTTTAACCTTTAGATTACTGGCAGTACAACAGTCATACCGTATTCGGGTAGCCGAATAAAAGTGCTGTAGTGTTAAGTTAAACCTGAGAATATATATAGTCTAAAGATCATCTTAGTTCAATACTGAACGTCATATTTTTTCCAGGTATGGGAAGGAGACAATGTTGTAAAAACTGGTAGAGATATCATTGGTGCTACTAATCCTCTTAATGCACAACTTGGAACAATTAGAGGTGACTTGTGTATCCAAGTTGCAAGGTAGGTCATCTTTGGAAATAATCTAGAAATATTTTGAAGAAAGATATAAATTGTTTTCTAAATTATGCATAAAATTGTCTGTTGTAAGATAGCAAAATACAATTAATAATTTTTGCAGTACGTTCTTAAGACTAGCATTAGGAATTCAAATTTTGAAATGCCTTCTGGCTTGAAGAACTATTCCAAATATAATTTTAATTTAATGTAAAAGCAATTTTTATGGCTGAAAGTAACACTTTCAATTTTCAGTAAACTCTAGTCTTCGTTAATTACTGATTGTCATAATTATTGTTGAAACAAAATTCTAATGAAGTACTTATGGGAATTGAAAATATTTTATACCCTGTTTAAATTGAATAAAATAAAAATTAATATGTTAATTTGTGTTTTTCCAGGAATATAATCCATGGTTCAGATTCTGTCCCAAGTGCTGATAAGGAAATTTCCCTTTGGTTTAAAGATGAAGAATTAGTGAACTACAAAACTGCTCTAGAAAGCTGGATTTATGAATTTTAGTATGCAAATATTTTGTATGTGAAGAGCTTATTTTTAAAATAAAATAATTGGAATTTGTTTTCATTATTTTAAGTGAATTCATAATGAAATGCATAACTATCCTGGTTAAATAGTATATTTAACCAGCAGGGGTGCTTAAAACTTATGTGTGCATTTTGTTCTCCAAAACCTTTTATCAATCATTTATTGCAAAAAAGTTGAATTCCAAACTTTTCGCAATGCCTGTCAATGATTTTTTTAATGAGGTTAAAACTAAATCACTGATTCAAATTTTGCAAATGCCTTACAAGGGATAGTAATGTGTTGGTGAGCCGCTAATGAGTTTCGCGAGTACCTCTTTCCCAATGACCTGATTGACAGGTGATTTTCGTTTGATTGAGCAGGCATGGAAGTTGTTTGAAAAGGCTTTTAAAAACAGCTTTGCTGGGCCCTCACGCTTCTGAGCATTTTTGCTTGTGGTTCTCATGTGTTGTAACAATAACCATTTCCCCTTAAAATCTCAAAATAAGGCATACAAAGAACGTTGTATCTCTTAGATTTCCCAAAACCGCTCTGCAGGAAAACTCAATTCAACCGATTGAACAGATCAGGGAGGATCTGTCAAGTGACTTTCTTGAAATAAAAATCAACAATTGTAAATTCACAACTTCATAAAGAAAACCTCAAATGTTCCTAAGGGTCTGCTGTTCACTACAGCCAGTCAACACATTCCAGTGCTTTCGGTTAATTTCGATCTACTCTTACCCATGGTAGGGTGTGATAGACTTGAATTAATGCCCTTTCATGAGGGAATTTAGTGTTTCTGATTAAGGAATCAGCACTGTTTAACATGTTTTCAGTAAGTTACAAATGAATACTTGGATGTCCCTCACTAGCTTATTTAAAAAAGCCTTCCAGACGAAAATCAACTGAGTTTTAACATAAAGAACTTCTTAATATTTGCAAAGGCAAAATATTCATCTAGTATCATTCCTGCAATTACGAAAATTCAAGGGAAAGCAGTTTTTATATTTTCTTTGTGAAAACATTGCATCCCAGATATCTTTTGCAATAGGGTAAATTCATTTATATTTTAGTAATTGTAAAAAGACAAGAAAAGCCATTCATAAAACTGTCTTAAATCATAAGTACTTCTGTACTTGTAGAAAGAATATTTTCAACTTATGTTTTTACACTTGAAACAAGTTAGGTAATGAAAGATGGAAATAAAAATTAATTTAATTATGATTTATAAAAGTTCGAAATTCAATTTTCTCTCCTTATTACAATGTTCATTTTTAATTTAGAATTTTAAGTATTATGGATTTCTATTACGAAATAGAATACAAGTGATAGAATGAAAGCAACAAGGCCCAAAGAATAATTTTAGTTGAAATCTTCCCAACATTTGTTTTGCTACATTTTCTAATCCCCATGTATAATGTTAAACATAAATCACTTATTTAGAAACTGCAGTGATTTGCATGTCTCTCTAACATGCTTAAACCCATAGGGGAAACAAATTAAAATCATAAAAATCTGATTTATATAAATTCCTACCCTGCAGTAATAAAAAGTAAAATTAAATACACTTTATACAATTTCTAAATTTCACTTTCATGCCACTCGGTAATTAAAATACTTAAAATTCAAAATTGTAAACTCAGAAAGAAATCGTCTCAGTAGCCTATAAATAAGTTGACTAGATTTAAAACTGGGAGAATGGTGCATCAGTTTCTGAAATAACCAAAGATCAATTCTAATGTGTCTGAAGGGAGGAAAAATTTCAATGGGCCTATGCCTTACAATCTAGCTCACTAGTTAAACAAATTACATTTTTACAAACATATACACAATTTGACTTCATAACTATAAAATACTTTACAGAGAATGAATCCATAACAAAATCTAAAAAGTAAACTTTATTGAGTGGCTATCATATGACAAGCTGACACAACAAAGTTCACCATTTAAGACTCTTTGAAACAAGTGCTTGTTCCAAAAAATAATCATGTCAATACTTATACTCATTGATATCTAGTGAACAGTTTTTTTATTTCCTTATTTGATTTATCACAAGTTGTGTAGCAGTTAATAATGCAAGTATGCTGCATAACTAGTGAGTTGGCTTTTCTACCATATTTAAGATGACAGGTAAGGCAAGTATTTCAAAAATTTACACTTTTTCAATCGATCTTAATTTAATTTAATACAAGGGATTAGTTAATATACTATATCCAAAAGAATATTTCATATTTATTTACTTTTAAACCACAAAAACAGATTCAAATGCTTTAATTAAATTATTAAATAGCACAGCAGAAAAAATATATGCACTTCAAACACAGCAGTATGATTAAGGACTTGCATATTCTTCCCAAAGATCATTCTCTTTCATCTCTGAAATAGAAACAAATAATCAAAATACAAGGAAAAGCAAGTCAATATTTCATAATTGATAAAGTTCAGAAAGAAAATCTTACAGTAGCCTATATATACATTATAATTAGAAGAATGGTGAACAAGTTAAATACAAAATATTCATATAAAGAGCAATTTTAATGCATGTCAAGGGAAAGAAAATGTTACTTTCATAAAAAAAATTCCATTAAGCCTATGCCTTACACAATCTAGGTTTTTCCACCATACTTCACATTAAGCAAATCAGAAAATACATAAATGAACAAGCCTTCTTCAGTGCACGACAGGTTCCGCTTCATCCATGGCCTGCACGTTCCCTGGATATGTCGCCCATTGAGCATGTTTGGGATTATATCGGACGGCGACTCGCTCGTCGGGCAATGAGTACAGCTGAACTTTGGCATGAGATAGAGGCCATATGGAATGCCATTCCTCAGCATGACATTCAGAATCTGCATGATTCGATGCCACGACGTGTGCAGGCTCTCATTACTGCGCGTGGCGGCTGCACAAGATATTGATTTTCGGCATTATTTTTATTTTATTCTGTAAATTTGATCGTTTATTTAAACCACTAAAAGTAATACGTGGAATAAATTTGATTTATTTCTGATGATTCTTTCCTAGTGTTGCAATTTTCACAAACAGTAGTGTAGAATAGCAAAGGTAATAGTCGAGCGATAAATCAAACCTGTACTACTGGGCCTATCTCAACTGCGGCCTGGTAAACCTGTGCGGAGGACCGTATCTGAATTGCAGGCTGGTTAAACTGATTTGGAAGGCCGGATCTGATAAAATATTTGGAGGACTGTATCTGGATTGCGGGCTAGGTAAAACTATCCTGAAGGCCGTATCTGGATAGTGGGCAGGTTAAACCTTTCGGGTATATCTGGTGTGCTGTCCTAAAAGTATTTGGATAATCGTACGTAGACTGTGGGCCAGGTAAACCTGTCCGAAGAGTCTTATTTGAACTACGGTGAAAATTTGGAGAGCCGTATCGGATATGCAGACCGGGTCCAGGTCTGCATACCAGAAACCGGGTTGAAGTTCTCATACGATGGTGAGTCTACTTATATTTCCCCTCTATGGTCCGACCGCCCATTTGACATCCAATGTAAATCTCCCATCTTTGGCATGTGACACTTGGGAGGAGTCTCTCCTCTCTAGTGCCTTCTTGCTCCGTAGATGGCGTCCTTTAAAATGGCTCCGCTGATCTTTTAAGATATCCAGCCCATTCCACCCTGTTTTTCTCCAGATAATAAAATTCATATTCTGATTCTTTTCTCTTTTGATGAGATGAGCTGCTGCGCACCGGGTGCCCGTGATTCTTTTGTTCAGTCCGGAACATACAGGGAAAAGAGCATCGCCGTATCAGAGCACGAACAGGCATTCCAAATTTAAGCACACTCAAAACATGAGTAATGAGATATTTGCAATACCATGGTGAACACATCGGTTCACGTCCGATGAGATAGTTGACTCACAAGAATCTTTATCCAATCGATTTGAATGCTGCAAATCTGAAGCTCTGTCAGTGTACGGCCAACAAATAAACGTTTCATTTTGTTTATGAAACTTAGGCAGGGCTATTTTCGAAAGTACGCAATCAATGAATAACGATTAATCAGGGAAGAAACGACTATTCAAATCAAATATTTTTCATCCAATTCCAACACGCCAACCAATTCATTTCAAAATGGAAGAATTTAAACATTTTTGTTTAAGTTTTTCTCATATTTGACACAATTTTAATATTTTGAAAAAATGACCCTATTTATCCTTAATATAATTATAGAATAAGTTATTGTTCCTTTCTTACAGAATGTTAGAATTTCATAGAGATATATTTCAAGATAATTTTAATCAAGAGTTTGGCCTATCACAAGTCGATTTCTCTTCTGTAAACGACATTGATCGAATTTCCAATATAACCTACAAACAGTTTTTGGAAAACTATTTAAAACCCAATATACCATGTGTTGCAACAGATCTGGCTGTTGAAAGCTGGAATAGCTCTCGAGAGTGGGTAACAGTTGATGGACAACCTAATTTTGGATTTTTGGAAAAGAAATTTGGTTAGTGAACTTTTATATTGTGCACTTATAATGTAATTTCTATATTTAAAAATCACACAAATTATATTTTCAATTTATTTTTTGTTTCCTTGATTCAGTTTTAAAGCTGATTCCTTTTTTGAATTCAGAACAGCAGCTTCTCCACTGACCTCTGGTATTGATGGTTTTCAAAAATTTTTTGAATAATTGATTCTGAAGTTTAAAACTATTAAATGAATTTATTAATTTTATTTTAAAAATATAGATTACAGTTCTATAGTCAATAAGTGGATCGTGCCATCTAAAAATGAGACAGTAGTTATATTGCTGAGACTTTTCATGAATTTGTAAAATCCTGGTTTTTCATTGCCTATCAATTTAAAGACAAGAGATCCTGTGAATGCATTTTAAAATGGAAGTATTTTTTCTTGTCAAAGATTTAGAGATTTAAATTCGATTTCTGTTTCATTTTATATGATATTCTATTTTACAGGATCATGTGCTGTTCCTGTTGCTGATTGTAATCAAAGAGAATATAATTCTCAACACAAAACAAATATGCTTCTCAAAGAATACTTAAGTTATTGGAAAACATTTGATCAAAAAAATGAAAATTCATCTTACTTATATTTAAAAGATTGGCATTTCAGCAGGCAAGTAAGTTAAAAATATTTTTAGAAAATATATGATCCTTATTAGCCTTTGTATGCTTTAAGTAGTGCCATATTTATAAATAGACGGCAGCGTTAAATGACAAATTTTGGGACCTTTTGCATGGGAGATATTACTTAAAAACATTTTTCGCAAATGTATTAATATCAAAAATTATTTCTTTGCACTGACATCGGACTCATGTAAGAAACAATATGGCATAGCAAAAAATCATGATACATATCTTAATTGTCATCAGGTCCAGCCTACTCATTATCATTGCTATCATTTATGGCATCTGGGTCGCGGTAGCCTGGTTGGAAGAGTAACAGATTAGCAATCAGAGGGGGTTGCGAGTTCGAATCCAACCAGACCAACGTGTACAAAGGGGGCTGGTGTACTTTAATTCTGTCATGTCCTTACATTGGCATGGTGTGGATGTTTGGAGAGTGGGATACCATCTCAGGTGACATCATCTGACCGTGGTTCAAAATTACGTGGTGTCCTTTGATCATTTCCTTCGAGTTTGATGCAGGACCATCGCCAATATATATGTTAATTAATTACCTACCACATCTAACTATAAGCGTAGATCCAGAATCCACACTAAAGATGCCAGTTGTGTAAGCACTTTGTTTATGCTCCAACCTATCACCTTATAGACTTGTCCAAAACCTGCCTTCTTGTGGGATCCAGACTTTACCCAGATGAAAGTGGGGTTTAAATAAATGAAGTAAAAGTTACTTATATGTTCAGGTCAGAATAAAATTTTATTCATGTTAAAATTTATTCCAAAAGTAAATATAATTTCTTTTATTTATTTAAAAGCTGTTGATTTACTGTTTCAAGTAAATTTTTCATTGTTTAAGGGTTCTTTATAAAAATATTTGGCTAATAAGTTTTAACACAAATTATTAGTCAAACACATTATATATTGTTTACAAATAATTTAGACTATTGCTGAATGAATAAAATGTTAATTTAGATTTAACTTTCATGTTTATGTGAGTGTATAAATGAAGGAATGCTTGATGCATCCATGTAAAAATATTTGTTTGAAAAATATCTTTGATTAGCAGAATTATAAAAAGTTGTAGTTTTGTAATATAAACACATTTTGTCAACAGCAAAAATGATTGAATTTAACTAGGTTAAGTGTAATAAAAATATCCTGTTACAGTTTATTTATATTTTTGCAATTTGTATATTTTGTTATAACTCAACTATTAGCTTTTTGTTGCTATTCTAGAATTATCTGATATTTGTATCATTACAGAGGGTATCCCAATTACAAAGCATATCAAACACCTGAATATTATCACTCCGATTGGTTAAATGAATTTTGTGAAAAGCAAAATGATGATTACAAGTTTGTTTACATGGGCCCAAAAGGAACATGGTAATGTCCATTGTTTACTATATATTTCTCATAACTACAACATATGCCCAATGGAAACAAAATCTCATGTTGGTTCACCACATGTAGTGATATTAATTTCTAATTTTTTGCTCTTCATTAATTTGTTTTTAAACTTATTTTTAGATTGTAAGTTGTGGCAACATGTGAAATTTTAAAAAGTCATGAATTTTTATATCATTAAAAACAACTTTTATTCTGCGTACTTTACTGTAGTTTTATTGCTCTGATTTTCTGTGGTATTTGTCAATTTAATATAGTCTTAATATTAAAATGAATCACAAATTTTTTTCACACAATCACAATTTACGTACTATTAAATTCATATTCATGCATGCAGTCTATGGATACAAGGTTTCATTTCATTAAGCACCACACAACTATGACCTGAAAATCGTAAAAAAAATTCATGATTGTGAAACTGAAAATGACCTAAAATAATTTCTCTAGCTAATTTCTAACAAGTTACCAATACTTTTTGTTGTTTTTCAAAAATTAATTTGAATTAAACTGTTTAACTTATTTGCTCAACAGATAATTTATTAATGCATTATCAAAATTTTGTTAGCAATGCATATTATGTTTTTTATAGAATTACAGTTACAAACAATCAGAGATATTACCTTCCCCACTCAAAAGTATTGCCTTTTCAAATTTTAAATACATACCCCTTTTTCAACAATAGTTTTTGCTTTAATTTCCTGTTTGAAGCATATATCTGACCTATTTTGAACTTTTCTCCTCATTTGCTTTCTTTAAAACAATTAAAAACATTTTACAATGTTTTATTAAAAGACTAATTCTGATTGTTTACAGAAAAGTATATTAAACATTCATTCATCCTGTGGTATCTATTAAGTTTTAAATGTTATAATTAAGTTAACTTAAAATCAAAGTAATAAATTATGTACAAGACTAGCTTATTTTCTATATCATTGTATGAATTTACAAGTAAATGTAGTAATTACTGAGCATCTTTTACTATGCAGTTTTTTGCTTAGTTATAAGTTTTTGCTGAAAACCACTACATATTCTACATTCTATGTTATAACCTTTTTTGATATCAGGACACCACTTCATGCTGATGTATTTGGCTCATACAGCTGGTCTGTCAACATTTGTGGTAGAAAACGATGGTTGTTATTCCCACCAGGACAAGAAAAATTCTTACAAGATGAAAAAAAACAACTATTATATTTGTTGGGAGACTGCGATTTGATTAAACGTAATGTCTTGTATCTAGATGTCATCCAGGAAGCAGGTGAAATAATTTTTGTCCCAAGTGGCTGGTACCATCAAGTTTGGAATTTGGTATGTGGTCTCAGTTATTCATTTTTGAGAATTGATATGTATTATTTTCTAATATTTAATACTCTACCAGAGGTTCCAAAATGGTTCTCGGCAAGATTCCAAGGTCCTGTGGAAAGCATTCCACTAGCTGAAATAGAACTTCCCAGAAAAAATTAAATATACCATTAGTTTCTATTGTAGAGTATTTCCCAGTGACTGATGATCATGATATCGCACCCTGGCTGCATTACTGCCATGACTTTAAAAAATTGAATTTAGTTTTGTGTGCAAATACATGCTTCTGCAAAACTGCCTTCAACTGGAATCTAGTTGTGCAGTAAGCTGAAGCATGTATTTAGTCATTTTTCACTTAAAGCTTAGAATTCATTTTTCCAGTAACTTGTGAAACGGCATTCTCTCAGCTCATGTATTTGAAATCTAAGAAACAGACTCTTAAGTTGAGAGAGTGCCTTAATATTGAAATTATCTGACATTAAACTAAACATTGCTGAGCTAATAGCCAAAAAGCAGCATCCTTGTTCACCTAAAGATAAAAGTATATATATTGATGCCATCAATATATTTTTGCAAGTGAAGAAAGATCCTTTTGATTTTTATACATTTTAATTAATGAATGCGAATTTGTATATATTTCTGCTTATTTTATTTCAGAACTCTAGTTTTTCTCTTTTAGAATTTTAAACTGTCATTGTAGTGGCTCAGTTTTAGCACAAGAAAAAGTAATTATAAGATTATTTCAATTTCAACAAGTATGTTAGATTGTTAATATTTATGTATTGTTTACTTTTACACTTTGGTTAATATCGATATTGAATGTTTCTAATCGATATTAAATATTTAATATTTTTGTTCATTTCGTTTTGGCAACATGCTAAAAAGAATTAATGCTAAAAAAAGGCTCGAAAAGTTTGTTGTATTTACTGCAAGATATGGAATAAAGAAGATTCAGAATAACTTGTGCACTTTTAATTTAATTTAGAAAGAGTAAAACATTTTTCGTCGTTTTCTCCTCAAGAATACAATAGTGAACCGACATCATCACTCCCTTAATTTGAAGTGTTAATATTTTATAATCTATTTAGGATAGAAAAATTTTACTCCATATATTACAGTGAAAAATAATTATCATTAAGGTCCTAACAGGTCTATATATGCCCTATTTAATCTTATAACCTCAAGGTGTTCACAAAAATTTTCAATAGTCAATGGACTCAAAAGTTTGGGAACCACTTCTCTATACATTTAAATTTCCTGTTATTAAATGTTTGAAGCTTTCTAAGTAATGTTCACATGCCATTTAAATTCTTTCAGCAAATTATTTCCACTAAGCATTTATTGCAAGGAGATGATGTTTAACATTTCGTGTGTTTAACAATTTTGTTAAACATCTTAAAAATATTTTTAAATAAAGCTTTTGGTGATGCTTGCATTTTTACATTTTGTGAAGTCCTGGAAACAGCTTAAAGGTTTCATTAAATAAAAGAATTCTTTATAATGTATAGAATATCTTAATGTGTATAATTTATTAAAAAGGAATTAGTTAAGTGTATTTGATTTGTTGATGTTTACAACAGAATTTTATTAAGAATTCTGGATAAATAAGTGAATTTAATTTTAAGCTTTGAGTAGTGACATTGTAGAATTCTAAATAAGAAATATAAACTATTCAAAAATATTAATGTTATGGCAAAACTAAATTTAATTATATTTTTAAGAATTTATTTAACATATTTTCAAAAATTGAAAGATCTTAATTCTGTCTAATCAGCAGACAATTGAGCAATATACACAATATTTTTTAATGTCAGCTTTGTTTTTAAATCATGTTTAACTTTTATTATTGTGGGTAAGTTTTCACAAGTTAAAATAAAATTGATGTAATATATTAAAATTTTTTTTGTGGGCTATAAAAGTATACTTCATAAAGCATCATTCTAGAGTTTTATTAATTTGAAAAACAAATTGCAAGATGTTTAAGTTAATCATTTTTTAATTTTCAGATATTACAAATTCTTTAATCGTTATACATCATTGTGATTTAAAATAATCTTAAAATATCCCATTCTTTCAAATTATAGATTTAAGTAGGGATAGAACACTAAACTAATATTAATCTTTTCAGGAAAACACCATTTCCATAAATCATAATTGGTTCAATGGCTGCAACATTCTTTACATTTGGCACTGTTTACAAGCAGCAGCTGCAGATGTAGAAAATGAAATATCTGATTGCAAAGCGTCAGATGATTGGGAGGATCAATGGCAGGTTTGTATTATTCATAGGTTATGTAACAAATAGAATATTACGATTTTAAATTTGTTTGAAAATTAAAGGAATGTTATTTTATTTAGGCCATTTTGAGAGTACACCATGGGTTAAACTACACTGATTTCCTCGAGATTATGAAATTCATATTTGAATCTAGATCGGCTTATTTACAATCTCTCAGTAAAGAGGACAAGTCAAAGACATGGGAGCAAGTATTTGATGTATTATCAGTAAAAAAGGTTTGCACCAAAATGCTTACTTGTAAGTTACCTGAAAATTTATATGAAAGCGTCAAATCACTTGAATCTTTGTTAACAGAATTTATTTCCAAAATGAAAATAAATATTTTATAGCTTTTCTTGCTTGCACTAGTGGTAAGAATTATTATTTCAAAACACTAATACTAAAGTCTGAATGTTTTAAAACAACCAAACAATGGATATTCAAGAACAATTGCAAAGATCAAAAGGGTTAAGGTATTTAGATGTCATACTAGAAATGGATATTGGTTTAGAATCCACTTCAGCTGTAGATCTACTATAATTAGCTTATACAATTACAAAAATCCAGCCATAAAAATAATTATAATTTTTGTTTCCAGAACTTTTAAAACTCAAGAAAAAGCGACACTTTCCAATACTCGTGATTTTTTTTATAAAAAGCTTAAAATTTTGCAAAATTAATTTTCAATGTATCATTTTTTACTGCTTTTGGGGGCACTGTTGGAATATATGGTCTTAAAGAGGGGTGGTAGTCCATTAAAATTTAGGAAACACTGATAAGTGGGATAGATAATTGCTGAAAATGCAAGTCTAATAGGTCTCATGATTAGTTATTTAATTAATTAGAAATGCAGACACGTTATTGAATCCGGTGCTGAAATGAGCATCAGAGCAGCAATTGATGTCATGACAAAATTCAGTGCGAGCGATCGGTACTAAATTTTGCAACTTAATATCCTTGAAAATACGAGGTATTACCCATATTTCAGCACTGATTTTTATGTGTATGAATAAATTCACTATGGAAGTCCATCATTATGGAAATTCCATTAGTAGCAACTCAATTATTCAGAACCTTTTATTTTAATAAACTTATCCAAAGCAAGATATAATGGGTGACTTTGCACTGACACAACTATCTACCGAATATTAACTTCTCATCTTTTATAAATGAACTTAAGAATATCATGGCTCTAAAACATGTAAAAAATACCTTGCTAGAGGTTTCTTCTCATGATTGAATGGGTTTCATAGACAAACAATAGAGCAGTAAAATTAATTGAACAAAATTTAGTTGTGAAATTGTCTAATTAAGTTCAAGTCACATGCATGAAAGTTTTTCTAGATTGTTTATAAAATTTATATTAAATAAACTATGACTGATTAATGTAACAATTTTATTTCACTTGTGCTATAAATTTATAAGCAGTATTTAACAAAACAATGTTTCAACAAGAATGATACATTTTCATAACATACATGTAGATAGAAAATCTTTTTTTCTCAACAGTAAAGCCAATTTAAGTTATTGTTTTGAAGGAAAGAATACTGTATTCAATTTCGTTAACACAAGTTTAAAGAAGTCCTAAAAATGCTTCTATATAATACATGCGAATGATATGCTTATTTTTAAGTAACTACAAACACATGTCAAGTGATGAAACCATCTTTCAGGATTGATTGTATCTGGAAGATTTGTTTTATGTATATCATACAGTTTCTTAATTTAGAGTTAAGTCCTTTATCAATTCAAAAGTGTAAAATACCTACTTACACATAGATTTAAAATAAAAGCTAATTATAAGTATCTGATTTTCAAGCTTTTGCAATTACAACTAGAACACTTCTTAAAACTCACAAAAACTGTGCTGTCTTTTAAGTCTACAACACATTCTATAATATTTAGCTAAAATAAATTTATCTAATATATTCTCGTTGTTATATTGGAAGGCATCTAAAGTTAACACTTCAACAGCAGAAATATACTGAACACACCACCATAGTAACTTCCAAATTGTAGCTTAATGACTTTAATAGTGTTTATTTTTGTGCTCACTATTTTTTATACAGTTCTGATTCACATCTAGAATAAATTTATTTTAGAATACTATACACACATTGATAAATCGGGACTAACAATGAGGGAATTTCAAAAATCTAACTATTTCACAATCTAAAAAGAAATCTTCATTTTTCTTGTAATGTACATATATCACGTGGACCAGCCATTTTGTCAGTAATAGGATACAAACTTTTTCTTTGCCTGAGCTTAAAATCATTTTAATTCTAAAATTTGGAGATATTTTGAAAACATACATTTTCCAAATGCAAAACTTTTTGAGAAGTTTAAAAAATTGTTAATCTTTAATTATGTGCTTACATCCCAGTTCAAAACTAACTGATCCAAATGCACATAACTTATGTTACATCAATGTATTTCAATGCATCAATTCCTATCAATGTATTTATGTTCATCAATTCCTATTTTTATGCTATCCAGTAACATAATATTTATGCAATAAAATGTATTCAAGTATAATGAAAATACTTTAATGAATTAGTTTAATTATAAAAACATTTTCTTTAATTTAAAGATATTTTAAATAATGAAAACATGGAATTTTTACACAGGAAATAACAAACTTTAACACACAAAATTAAATAATACATAAAACAGTTAATACAAAACAAATGCTTAATAAATATAATACCATCTTCTGGCATGAATACTTTCTTTGTGAAGTTAAACTCTTTCAAATTGTATATTAATTACTGAAACTAACTTACAATCAAAAACCTGTTAAAAGAATTTTCAAAAATGTCTTGTGAAAATGACAAACATTAAATTCCTTAACTAGAAAATAAGTCTTATGGTCATTAAAACTATGGATATACATATTTAACAACCTTACCAAATTTACTATACATCTTACTTAAGGAATGTTATAAAATAAGATACACAAAGAATTTAAAAGTACATTTAGTCTCAATCACGACTAAATTATAAATTATCCTCAGAAGAAAATTTTTACACTCCTTCCAGACAGTTTTCTTCTTCAAGTTTGGAGAGGAATTTCATAACTCTGTGTTCATCATCAGTCTGAAAATAACATTTATGAACTGGGGTTTCATGAGAAAATATTAGACATTTACAGGCATTATTGGACAAAGACATGTACACAAAAACTATTCAATACCGAAAATGTTTTTAAGTGATGCCATTATTACATGAAATACTAAACAAAACTGAATGAATTTTGAAATGTTTAATATCTCTGGTACACGGTAACGGGTCAGGTCAACACCTGAAGATTTTCTACTAATTGTTGGTTGTAAATCTCAAAGCATCCATCAGGAAGATCTCCTTCCCATCCAGATGGATTTTAACCCTCCTGGTGGTTGTCTTAACAAGGTATATTGTCATGAAAGTAGCAAAACTGACCAGATCTTGGATGGACAATGTCTTGTCAGAAGAAAACTGACCCTTGATCTTGTCATCATCCAAAACTTAAACGGTCCTTTCATCATCAAAAATCTGCAATATCTTGACGATGGAATATCTTTTTATTAGCAAAATCAATCAGATCTAGACTGTCTCCTCTTAACTCACTATCCCTCAGCCATCTGGAAGGATGAGAGGAGAAGCACAGATTATAATGAAGCAGACATTTTTTGGGCAGTCGCTGGCCATTCGAGTCGTTTCCCATTCCTTTACAGTACCCACAACCTAAGGACACAAATCCCTGATTAATTTTGTAAATAATGTAAGTTCTTGTGTTAAAATTAATATGTTAATCGCATTTTGGCTGTGTCATCGTTTTTAGCGTACCACTCATGATGACCCATTATGATGCAACACTTGGGTTCCACATAAAAATGTGAAAGCGATTTGAATCGAAACAGACGTTTTAAAAGCAAGATGATTTAATTTAGATTATGTACAAATTATGAATCCAGTTAGATATAACAGGATGACTAAAATTTAGCAAACTATATCATGCCCTATCATGCAGTCTGCAATAAGTCGGGATGAAGTCTCATAGTTCACAGATTTACATAATTTGTTCCTTAGAAGTGAGAACTAATCTGGAATGGAAATGTGTGTTTCTGCCCTAGTTGAAGTACCCAGGATTATATTAACTCACACTAAAGCTATCTATTGGCAATGGTGCAAGTTCAGTCCTGGAGGTAACTAGGAAGAGTTGCCATGCAATTGAAAATTGGGCCGAAAGTCATGTTGATTATTGCTTGAGTTTTCACTGTAATGAATTGGCAACAGAAAGGAATTGGATTGATTTCAAGCTTGTAATTTATTTGAGACTTTGAAGATGAAGAAAGAATTATGTATCATAAAAAGTAAAGTTTATATCAATTGTTTAAAGTAAGCAGTACGTCATGCTTTGCAAATATTTTTTTGTTTGGCTTGGTGAGTACTTGTGGGAATTCGTTTTTATGAAACTTATACCAGCTGCAGACAAAAGGTTTACTTCCAATCTTTCCTTCAACATGATAACCTAGGCTTAAGCTGAATTCTAGTTTTTGGCCAGAAATGATTTCACAAATAAAGATGAATGAATCAGGAGTCCAGTTGATGAGTATCTGGTTGAACATAGCAAATTCTTTGTAGGAATCATCACATGACCTCTTTGTAATATTGAATGTCAACTAATTCAATATTATCAATTTTTTATTGATAATATTCATCTTATTTTAGAAGCTGATTTAGATGAGACATGGGCATCCATGTGTGTTTCGTATTGTCCATTATCTCGTGTTATTGCTGAACTGGAAAAACCACTAGAACTGTATGAGACGCAACTTTATCTAAGAATGTAGTTATCTGGAATTTCTGTTGCTGGTTTGTCCATCTTGATTCTGATCTAAATTTTTACATGCAGCTCCATTTTAAATAACTCGCATGATGTTCTGTAGAGATCTTGTGGCAAAAATCATTGACTGTGTCGAATTCATTTGTTCATAATCCATAACAGGCATTTATTGCTGTACCAACCGACAATTTACAAATCCTAATCTGTTTCTCACTCAGGAAGGGATAATACTTTTTTCCTTTTTCGGGATTTCCATTTCAAGTAGGAACAGACCTCAAAACATCATAGATCAGACATCGTGTTCCTTTTGGAGCAACAGTTTTGGCTACATCAACAGTTCAAGCCATCGAACTACTTATATATATTTTTTAAATGTCATTGCTAGTCCAGGAATTTATTGATAGTGTATTAATGTATTTTCAAACTTAATTGATAATTTTTTTAAAAATGTTCAAGAAAAAATTTATTTTAAATATGATGAGTAAGTATCTGCGAAATTAAATATTTATTTTTCTAAAAGTACATGTATAAGACACCTTTAAATTAAAAGCTAAGGCGGTGCCCAATAAAATTGAACTTACTTGTCTCGCTAAATCAATATATGCCAATAATTTCTTAATTCCAACCCACACTCTGAAATAAAAGACAAACTTGTGTTGTAAAGAACAAAAATTTCATATGTATATCTTTATGCATTGCTAAAATAAAAGCTTTTATATGTTATGCAAGGAAATCTCATGTTTCATATGAAGAAATAATACCTAAATAATTTTTCATGGATGAAGTAGATAAGGTTTTCCAAATTTTCAATCACTTTAATGTCTACTCATCTAAATGATTGTACAACTAAAAAATTGATTTTAAACACTCAAATAAACTGAACACATTTCTAAACATACAGTATATGATTAAGCTCAAATGAAATGTTAAATTAACAATATTATCCAATTTTTTTATTCATGACCTTAATATCTGAAAGGAAATACAAATTACTTCATTGCAAGGAAGCTTGTGCAGTAAATACACAAGTTTCCAGTGCAGTTCAAATGCCATAACACATTTTAATTTCTTTTATCAAACTTTTCCAACTTTTTACTTAGGATTACTATTATGAGGATCAAATACAAGTCAATCTCTTCACAACTTTGAATACATGCGAGGATTTATGGACCTAAAGATTTAATGTACATATCCTTCAAGGATCAAATAGGGATCATACTATTATGAGTATGACATAAGTCACATTCTTCATAACCCTGAAAAATTTGAATACATGGGAGGACTTACACTTAAGAGTTTAAATATGCACACTCAACATATTTGTATACTCTTTAAAGACCAAATTGGGAAGCTCTCAATAAGAATCTCATAATATGTCGGTCACACTCTAATGCAGTGTATAAATGATTATTGAGAAGAGCCAAAATAATCTAAAATACACATTTCCCTCAGTACAATGGTAGGAAATGTTGATTTTATTTGTTATGTACATTATATCTCCTCAAACCACATTAATTGAATAGACAGTAAATTTCCTGTAAAGATGATTGAATTATTTTTTTGCAAAATTAATAAAAGAAAATAATTTTTCCATATAAAAATTTAATAATACCTTCTATTTCTATGCATAAATATAAATTAGAACATCCTCAGATTACATTACTTCCAAGCAAATTGAATTTAAAAACATTTAAAAGTTTTCCAAAAAATACTTAATTAAATTTTATGAGTATCAGTAACTTTAAACTTAAGACAAATTTGTTTTATCGGTGCTAACCTGCGGCCATCCGTTTTCCTTTTGATTTTGGCAATTTCCTCTTTCCGGAAGCAATCTGTTTCTTCAAGAACAGTTATCAAGTGTTCAGAAGAGCCGAGATTTGGAACTCTCAAAACTGACGTAAAGGCAGAGAGCATTTCCATTTCTTCCAAAACTTGTCGTCTACTGCTTGTACATAAAACTAACAGTTTTCTACCCTAATTTATAAAAATGGGAAAAGTAGAACCATTAAGTTTAAATAAAATGTGTTAATAAATATATTTTACAGCATACTTGGCAAATATTTCTTACCTTTGGTGGTTCTTTCTTTAATAGTACCAATAGAGCTTGCAATACAAGATTTGAGTAACGTGGCCCAATTGCTCCATAATCTAAAAGTATGTAAATTTTGCAGTTTATTCATAAATCTAAAAATTTTACCTCTTCACGCACATATAAAACAAAAGTATGAATGATTACTTTTGCATATAACCCAATACTTTAGCTAGAAGTTAAAAATAAATAAAAAGTTAAAAAGGATAGACAAAAAATAGTTTTGATACAAAATCAGATAATGTGATCTACAGGTGGAGGACAAAATAATACGAACACCTGTGAAATAATGGAAAATCTTTATTAATAGGGGGTTGGACCCCCCTTTGACTGAAGCACAGATTTAATGCGACGTGGGATAGATGCATAAAGGTCATGGACAATATTTAAAGGAATATTAAGCCATTCCTCCTGCAGAACGGTCTCTAATTCCGAAAGTCTGGATGGAGGTGGAAATCGGGAACGAAGTTTGGACTCCAAATATTCCCATAAATGTTCAATAATATTCAAGTCGGGAGACTGAGGGGGCCAGGCGAGATGTTCAACTTCATCGTCATGCTCTTCGAACCATTCTTGAACACACCTAGCAGTGTGGATAGGGGCGTTGTCGTCTTGAAAAAGAGGTCGCTCTCCAGGGAATAGTCTGGACAAAAGGATGGATATGATCCCCTAGAATGCTTAGATAGTGATTGGATGTGATCCTCCCATGCAGAATAACAAGTGGCCCAAGACCGCGCCAAGATATAGCACCCCATACCATAATGGAGCCACCCCCATGCTTCACAGTCGGCAAGAGGCATTCAGGATTAAACGCTTCTCTGGGCGTTCTCCAGACATAAACGCGTCTGGTCGTCTGAAATAGGGTGAATGACGATTCATCTGACCATATTACCTGTTGCCACTGCTGTGGGGACCAGTTTTTGTGATCTCTGCACCATTGGCGTCGCTTGAAAGCATTAGTTGCTGTCACCAAGGGTTTACGAATTGCCACTCTGCCATAAATGTTCGCAGCATGAAGTTCCCTTTTCACAGTTTTTGTTGAAACGGGGTCCTGGAGATGACTGTTCATTTTGGATGTTATCTCGGATAACGATTGCTTGTGCTTTCGGGCTACTATGCGCTTCAATACCCCTCTATCCCTATCAGCAAGCTTTGACTTTCGGCCACTGTTGTGCTTTGAAGACGTCGTCTTACCCTCTTTCGTGTACGCTGTCGTAACGGTTGATACCGTACTCCTTGCAAACCCCAAAAGGTTTGCTGTTTCCGTAACCGATGCTCCACCTAAACGCGCTCCAACAATCATTCCTCTTTGGAACTCTAGACAGGGCTGACATTTCAACTTATCGCAGACAGTTCGATAGACGCATGCAACGCAGGTGACTGCTGTTGAGAGACTGATACCTTCCTCTTCACACCCACTAGGTGGCAGACTTCTGTTGCAGGTGGCGCGGCTGTACTGCAGGTGTGAAATACGTCATACTTTTTCACAGGTGTTCGTATTATTTTGTCCTCCACCTGTATATAGAAAGTCCATTCACAAAAGCTAAGCAATATCTGCTCTCAAGCAATGTAAAAAACAACATAAAGCTGTGTAAAAAGTCTCCAGATTTTTTTGCTTTAATTTAAATACATAAATTTAAATCCTTTGAAAATTATTTACAAAGACTATCAATAAGATCCAAAAGCTCTACTAGATGTATAAGTACAAAAGTTTACTATAAAACTCCATAGTAGCTTTTTACACTATATATCATTTACCAACAAAAGCCTAAGTAAACAATTTTAACTTAGAAAGTCACAATGGCCTTAATATCCTTGAGACAGATATTAAAATAATAATTAAGATTGCAAATTGAATAAGCAATGCAATTATAACTGATTATCCACAGAATATACACTCATGTGCAAAATTAAGATAATTTGCACATTGTGTCTATTTTCACAAAAAGTACTGAACCAAAGGTACTTATTATGCCACCGAAGAAGAATGCAAATTTTCAGTGTCGAATACATAAGCATACACGTGAGTGTGGGCGGAGCTGTGACCGCAGAGGGGATAAGCGCACAAGGCGTTTTCCACGATTCGTGTGTTCGTACTCCTCGGCGACATTCGCTGTGTTTCTCGCAAGAGTTGGGTAAATTTTATAAGCTATCAGGCAAAATGAGTAGTCACGAATGTATGGATGACGGAATGAGACGGAGAATCCTCGGAAGATTGGAGGCAGGTAAATCGCAAGTGCAGGTGGCTACAGAGCTCGATGTAAAGCCCAGTATCGTCTGCAATGTGTGGAAATAGTTTCAGGACACTGGATCCATATCGAGAAGACCTGGACAAGGTCAAAGAGCCATGACTATCAATGAGGATTGTTATTTGGCACTTTCAGCGCAGTGCCACAAGACTGCTACAGCTTCACAGCTCTCATGTGAGCTGCATGCTGCCACTGGAACCAGTTTCATGGTTTACTGTTGCCCGAAGGCTTCATGAGAGAAGACCTGCTGTTTGCATCCCGCTTATTGCAGCACACAAGAGAGCGCGTTTAGCATGGTGTGTGAAGCTCCAAAATTGACATCTTCTCAAATTGTTATCTGATGTGGATTTGTTAAGAATCAGCATTCGATTTACAGCCACAACATTTATTATCACAAAACAAGGACAGACATTAAGACATTTACAGTTAACTTGTTACATCATCATTGCCTGATCTCTCTCAGCACAACAGCGCCGGCCAATTCTCTACACTTCAAAACTTCAGAGGCGTGCACAGCGCCCTCTTTTGCTCAAATTCTCATTGGCCGTAACATGGTGCAGACAACATCAGCCTTGGACCAGACTTCAGTGGAGCACCGTGCTCTTCACAGATGAGTCAAGATTCAGCCTAGACACTGATTCTCAACGAACCCTCATCTGGAGATAGCCTGGGGCCCGATACCATCCCTCCCACATCAGGGAAATGGACCACTATGGTGGTGGAGGTGTCATGGTCTGGGTAGGCATCATGTTGGATGGCCGCACACCCCTTCATGTGTTTGACAGAGGGTCCGTGATTGCTATGAGGTACAGAGGAGATCTTAGAGCCCTATGTTCGACTTTTCAGGGGCACAGTTGGCCCTTGGTTCCTGTTCATGGACGACAACGCTCATCCACATTGGGCTCACCTGGTCGATGTTTATCTGGAAAGTGAGAATATTCGGTGTATGGACTGGCCAGCCAGATCTCCTGACCTAAACCCTATAGAACATGCCTGGGACGCTCTTGGGAGGGCAATTGCATCTCATCATCCCCCTCCAAGAACTATCCTGGAGCTGAAAACTGCATTGCTGCAGGAGTGGGACCTGTCTGACTGTGAGAGGGGACCATACCCCATATTACTCATTTTTGGTTCGATTTAGCAACATGGATTTTGGACATTCCTGCACTGATGAGCTTTATTGACAATCATGCGTGTGTACCATGACTTTTGTATGGTAAATCTTTCTCTGCTATAACTGTAAATTCGTACCAAATTTCATTAAAATCTGTCCATTAGTTTTTCAGAAATTCGACATAATGTGCAATTTCTCTTAATTTTGCACATGAGTGTAATAATAAGTTATAGTGTCATAACTTCCACATGACACCATTCAGTATCTAAAACCTACATAATATACTATATCAATTAAATGAAAATTAGGGCTGATTATGCACATTAGGCAAAGAATGTTAGGTACAAATATTGGTGGACTTTCAGATTAGGGGATCCAAAGGAGATCAGTAGTGGAGCGAACAATGAATTGAAACCAATTCATTTCTGATGCAAAATAGGGGCTCAAGATATAATTAAAAAAATGTTGTATGGTCATGAGATAGGTGGTAAAAGAATGCATATATTAATTGGTAATTAATAAAGCACATAGCTAGTATTTCTAAAAAAGAAATAATACATTTGCCTCTTTCCAGAAGCTGGAACTGTTACTTTTTATCATTATTATTGTTTTGCAATTTTATAAAATCAGGATTGAAAAAAAATATAATTACACTTACCTAATAATCTTTCAATACTGTCAACAAGAATGCAGCTGAAGTGGGATTTATATGCATCATCAAACACCTAGACGAAATACGATGCAGTTAAAAACTACTCAGATCATTGTAACAATGCTTTAATGTTAAAATTTTTCCACAAAGAAACAAATTGCAATTTTAAGAAAACAAACCTTTTTAATCAATTGACATTTAGCTGTTTCAGTATAGCCAATCATGTCTTCTGGACTGCATAACTTCACAAATGGGAATTCTGATTTCAGAGCAAGTTTAGCTGCTAAAGCAGTTTTTCCACTGTTTGGAGGACCTAAGGAAGAACCCAGTGTAACAAATAAAGTATATAACTCCTTAAAGTTGGTCTTAATAACTTTGGAGTAGAAAGCTTACGGCTATTAGAGTCAAAATCAGGATAATAAGGAAGTACAAGCAGGCAATAGATAGCATTAGTAGAAAAGCAATATAATACATAACATCTTTTTTATTTAAAGTAGTAATATAATTTTAATAAAATATCATTATTTATTGTTCTGATTAAGTCATTAACTTCCCTTGACTCAAATATTAATGGCTATGAGCATTTCATCTAAAACAATAGTAAACTTTCTACAACAGAACTTGACAAACTTATTTATGTACATTATTCTATACTATACAGGGTGTCCCAAAAAGGTTGTTCCGCGATTTATCTTTTTACCATTTGGAGATAAGTAGGCAATGTAAATTGCAAAAGTTCACCAAATAAGGTAAGTAATTAAGATATGTGAATAAAATTATCGCGTGATAACAATTTAAGCGGATACAGTTTTTAATTTGTATACCACCCCTCCAGATAAAAATCCGAGATAGCAAAAATTTTCCTTACCTGTATCCCTATCGTTAGTAAAAAAACATAGTTCTGTAGGTTGAATAGTAATGGAGATACAAGTTTCTATTTTAAGGGGGCCGTATCTAATCTAGAACGGAAACTGACCCATGGCCAAGAATGAAGAGCATTGCTGCAGATGGAAAAATTTCCTTTTATTTTTATTTAAACCATTTTTTCTACAATATTTTTATTAAAGATTACATTGTCTACTATTATGCATTGCGATTTTCATCTGCAGTTCAAATACTACATTACTTTGCACAATGTTGAACTTTCTGACCGAAAAAAAATGCTTTTTAGCATTGTGTATGCGGTCCCTAATCTGACTGCTTGAACAGCTGTGCACAAGCGGTATAAGTCAACTTTTTTGCGTCCTTACGCCTCCATTACTGTTCAACCTACAGAAATGCAGTTTTCTGCTAACGATAGGGATGCAGGTAAGGAACATTTCTGCCATCTCGGATTTTTATCTAGAGGGGTTGTATAAAAATTAAAAACTGTATCAGCTTAAATTGTTATCATGTGATAATTTTATTCACATATCTTAATTACTTACCTTATTTGGTGCACTTTTGCAATTTACATTGCCTACCTATCTCCAAATGGTAAAAAGATAAATTGCGGAACAACCTTTTTGGGACACTCTGTATAATCACCCATTGATAAACAATTCAATGTAACATATCTCAGCACCATTAAATGTATAATATTTTAAAGGAACTTAGAAATAAAGTTATTTGGTACAGAACAAGTATTTTTACCTTCTAATAGAACACTGACTAATCCTCTTGTATCTGGTGATCTTGCTTGTTGAATGAAAAGTTCACCATCTTCCAAAATGCTAGCAACCGGTGGTCCCCAATTTATGACTCCTTGAGAAACAAGTCTCTCTACTTGTTCTGAGCTTGTCCCGAAAGCCTATAGATAAAAAAAAATGCATTAAAAGTAGCTTCAAAGAAATATCATTCAAAAGGTAATGTATTAATAATATTTTTTGCTTACTGGTTTGATATCATATTCCAGAGCATGCATAAAATCAGCTCTGCTAACACGGATTTTTTCTGTTGCCTCTGGATCAATTTCCACTTTACTAGCAGCCTAATAAAAGAAATCAACTTTAATTCAAAGAAAAAAGTATTCAAATAGAGCAATAAAATTATTTCTTCCCTAAGAACTAATTTTACTTCATGTGTCTAGTTTTGGTTTTGAATTGAAGATAACACTGACAAATATTTAAAGATTAGCTTATAATAACTATCCACACAATGAATCACACACACACAAATCTACTTCTAAGCTTAAATTCATCCGGTGTATGTTAGTCTTATTGACTACATGAATATAGTAATCAAGCTTAATATTCTACAATAATATTCTGCACTTTATGCATTCCTTTATTACTGTAGGGGAAGGTGGGGCAAATTGGACATGTTAGCACAAAACCAGCTGATCTTGTTATGAAAATTGTAAAATTGAAATCTTTAAGTATTGTAAATTAACTTCAGCATTTCCCCCACCATATGGCCAAGTATCATAATAAATGACGAAGCGTTAAATTTTTTACCAATTTCTTTCAAAAACTTTACTTTTTGATCAAAGTGCCCCAGGGTCGGGGTAGATTGGACATTCATACAGGACAGATTTGACATAATTGAAAATAATGAAAAACTTCATTGATTCAGTAAAACACTGTGTAAAAGATAGCTCATGCTGCAACTAAAATCTAGAATAGATTCTACAGTGAAAGAAAATAGATCTACTCGACCATTGACATTGATCACTGGCCATAAAAATGTTCTCTCAATCGACCTATTCTGGAAAGTAAAGAAAGAGTATAATAATTATTATATTATTTCAATCATACAACAACTTTCATAAATAATTATGGTAACCAAAACAAATGTTTTTCAAAACATCATGTTGGCTCCTCTTAAAATTTTTGACGCAGGCAATTTCGCTATAACGTCATATTGTTCCAAGCTTGTTGTATCTTCCACATCAGGAAAATGAAAATGATTAGTGTCCTTAAGCCGACGCATATAATTGACATTATATTCAGTCAAAACATAAAATTCTTTAACTTCTCCAAATGTAGTGAATAATTAATCTTTTTTGTTACAAATTGAACCAAAATAAAATATCCAACATTTATTGAGTCTGAATCCAATAGGAATGGGGATTCGTTGAAACTGTCTTCCTCACAGATTGCAGAATCTTCACTCTGAGAAATATGCTGGTGGAGTGTTTTTAGGTTTAATTAAAGTTGTAAACGAGATAGAATGTTTACTTTCTTTGTTGGTTGTGGCTTTGCTGTTTTACTCTTCCTTTCCTCCAAAAGCCTAATTCTACTTAATTCCAGCAAGTCTATAAATCATAGTCCCTCTCCGTTCTCTCTTACGACGGTTGGTTTTATTCGTCATGGGTGACAATTCAGGGTACGGATGAACTGCATCAGGAGTAAGTGTGTTGTCAGTAGCATTGAGGGAAGTCTTCTCTGCAGAATGATCAGAGCTGATTTTATTTGACGAAAACTTTGAACTTGTCAGTGTAGCAGATTCCTGTGTTTGGGGATAAAGCAGTGGTGTCCTTACTACTTTTGTCGTTTATACGCTGGGATGAAGAGACTGATGGAATCTCAGAAGAGCGAGGATATTTTTTATTTATCATGCTTGGTTTAAAATCCTCCTGATTGAATATTAATGAGTTGAAGGGAATTAACCCAGTTACTCTAAATGAGCTGATATTTAACAGAGTAAATGAGTGGAGAAACAGCCCCTTCGTCAATTTAGCCACCTGGCAAGTGGTTATCCTCCCCGGGTGATTAGATAACCAAATTCCAATCAAGCATCAAGCTTTGAAGGGTCCAAAAACGCCGATATCAAGGGGCTGAAGTCGATGAGAACAATGGGGAGGAAAAGATAGCACAACCATACCATTTTTTTGCAGAATTCTAAACACGTTATATTGACATGCGACTTGTGGTTATCTAATAAAATAAATATTTTGTTTTCCCGGAATAATTTGTTTTCTTTGAATGTGTTCCAACACTTTAAGGAACAACTCGCTGTTCATCCATCCGTTCTTATTTTTGAGTGGTAGAGCATCACTCAACCCATCGTACATCAACTCCTCAATGCTCCTTATTTTGGGGGAAAACAAAAACTGGTGGTAGGAAATTTCCTGCTCTGCTAATTATAGTGAGTATTGTTGTCAACTCACCTCGTTCCCCTGATGCATTGTATCCTACTTGTTTAAAGCCTTTTGATGCTATTACTTTCATTGGTCTCAGCAGTGGTGACTCTAGTTTCATCTAAATTAAAGATCCTATCAACTGGAAAATTATACTTTGATGTAACTCCTTCATATTTCATAAAGAATTTGTGAACAGCATTTTCGTTAAAGCCCGTTGCTTGCAGCAAAGTGTTTTCAGGCTTTCGGAGGCTTAGATTTTCTTTTTGCCTTTCCACGAAGCCATACAGCCAGTCTTCACCAGCTATGCCCTTCTGGTGCCACCAGGAAGGAATATTTTTCCTTTTCACAGCTTTGGCATAATCAAATGATAAATATCAGACTTGTTTTGTATTAAGCCTGTAATTCAAATTGCAGCAGTTTCATAAATATTCAACTAAATTTTTTCTTGTTTTGTAAACACTTGTCTTACAGAATATTTACTGCTGTAGAGGGCCTCTGGTTGTTCTCCCGAGTAGTCGTCTTCATGGCCTGAATCAGTCTCACAGCTTTCAGATGGGATTTTTTTTAAGACGGTCAACTAATGTTATTCGCTTCAAACCATGATCCACGGACCACTTGCAAAATTGAAGTCCCCCACCTTATCACATTTATTGCAGATTTAACTGCATCTTCATTGATCGAAGAACCATCAGTTTTCGGCTTGTAATGTCGCACCATCTTCAAAAGAAATAGAACATAACAAAAACATCAATAATATACATTACAATTTTGATCATGAACTAAGGCATTCAAATTTTATAGTGATAATTTTCCTGGGACAGATTGGACACTGTCCAATGTGCCCAGCATATCCTGTCCAAACTGCCCCATAGGCACAGCTTAGGTAAAATTGTAAATATTTTTCTTTTGGAAATATTGGAATTCAAAGAAACCTTAACACATTACCATCCAGATAATAAAAATAAACATAAAACTACTTGATCATGTGAATATTCAAAGATATAAAACATTAAAGAACTTACCATAACATGCTGATAAGGCTTCCGATGGACTAGCTCTCTGACTATGACCTTGACCGATGATTGCATTGGCGCCAAAACTTCGTTATCACTGTCTACACAATACCCGCCTAAAATCTTGCTAAAATTTTAAATCATCTAGCCTACAATGAGGGGTGTCCAATGTGCCCCGATGTCAAATCTGCCCCACTTTCCCCTAATATGTTACGTGCTACAATGTACTATATCAGCAGTGACCAAAGAAAAGAAAGATAAATTTGAGAATGATCTTATTTTTTATTAAATACATAAGGCAGCAGCATAGCAGGGGAACTAAAACTATTAGCAGTCATCGTAAATAACCATTAATGTAAGTTACGCTAGGTACTATCAGCTTGCAACATATTTCATTTGATGAGTGAATTATTTTATACAGATAATATTTTTTTAAAAGTCCTTAATTTTTGAAATTTTAAAAACATTTCTAGAACTAAAGTTTTTAATTTGACATCAAAAAAATATTTCATTAGATAATTTACCTTTATTAATCTATTCATAGCTGTAGATTGAGCAGCTCTAACTAAACCTTCAATTTCTGCACCTGAAAAATTCTTTGTCAAATGAGCCAATTCATTTAAGTTTACATCATTTCCCAATTTGTCATGTTCAGTCATACGGCAAGTATGGATGTTTAAAATTTGGAGACGGCCTTTTTCATCGGGTAAACCTGAAACAAGAGATAAAGATATAAAAATAAACCCAGGCAAATCAACACTGTACAGATTAATTTTTCAAACTATAAATATCAAATTATTCAAAGCTTAGATAATTTTTAAAAAGTCAACTCCCAGACTGCTGAAACTATTAATTTATTATCTTTAAAATTGACTGTTAAAAAAACTGTATCAAATAGTATTGTTTGTTGGCAATATAAAAAATATTTAGTTTATATAAAAAATACTATCAAATGAATAAGAGAGAAGTATCTTACGCAACTAACATGGACATCATATTTGTTTACTAATAACTATATATAAAATAATCATCAATTCCATCTTTTTTAAGGCAGTGATAAACTTATTCTAATGCTGATAATAAAATTAATATCCCTAATTTGCCTGTTAAAATTTAAAATTGTCGAAACTATCATCTCTTAAATGTAGTTGATTAAACAAATAACTTAAGAAACTTTTATTGCAATAACATACTAAACAATGAAATGTAACTAAGCTTGCTTAATAAATAATTTTAAAAGATTAACATTGAAAGCAAGCATCAAGTGCAAAACAAAACAAATTAGCTTCACTAAAACACAAAATGTGTTTTTCATTGTTTCTAAAGAATTGATTCATATCTATTATAACAGCAAAGAATTTTCAAGAAAAACAGATGCTTTAAGCATTGTAGCCTTTATTACAATTTTACATTGAGTTTAATATTTTATATAACAAATATCCATTACCGATTTCCATTTGAACTTCTAGCCTACCAGGCCTCATTAATGCTTCATCAATCATATCTTTTCTGTTAGTCATTCCAATAACCAAAATATTATTCAAAGATTCAACTCCATCAATTTTGGCTAACAACTGATTGACAACTGTGTCGTGAACTCCAGTATTACCAGCCTAGAATATGTAATATTTAAAACAAAGAACCATAGTTTTAAGCATATAATACTTGAAACAATAACATTCAAAAATTCTTTAAAATATATACATTCAAATCCATAGTATAATGCCTTTAAAAAAAGAAAGACCAAATGCATTAAAAAAAAAGCACAGAAAATTGTAAAATATTTTTTATTCATAAATGTAATAATTCCATTGAAGAATTAATAAACTCCATAACAGCAATATTACATTATTGACTAATGAAAAGTGGTTTTACCTACCTAAAAAATTAAAAAATAGCATCAAATTTATAAACTGCTTCAAAAAATCAAATACCACATAACTTACCACAGATCCTCTTGATTTGCATATAGCATCAATTTCATCAAATATAATAATGTGTAATCCACTATTGGGTCCCAACTGCATAAAGAAAAATTCAGTTAATAATGAACTATAGTTAAAAACTAATAAATACATTAAGTTTTAAAGATACTGTTATCTCTAATATAATCTGTGGTCATAAAATGCATTAATCTTTATGGATTCTTGGCAGTAGCTTGAAATATCAAATTTTGTTTACATTTTTATCATGCTTGATTTTAATCAATAGCTCAATTAAAATGTTTACATAAGCATTACAAAACTGTAAAATTTCTTCTAATATAAAATACAATCAAAACAAATGTATAGCTTACTACAAAAAAAAAAAAAAAAGAAATCCGGGGGGGGGGGGGGATTAATTACTAAATTTAAAAAATTAAGTTTTCCAAACACTCAGCAATTCAATGAAAAAGTTTTAAAAAATTATAAAAAGTATGAGACAAATTCAAATCTAGTTTAACTACACAGAAGCTCATAATATATGAATTGCAGTGTTTTCACAATGTATATAGGCTAATATTGAATTAAATTAGAGAACATTATACATTGACTAAAATATCAAGCACAACTTATTCAAATTTCAATATAAATATCTACTTCTTAAAGAAAAGTAAATGCTTAAATGTAACAATGCTATATATCACTATTAAAAAACAGAAAATAAAATACTGATAAATATGTGTGCATACACGTTTTTCTTCTTCCTCAGCATCAGCAAACAGCCTTCGAATGTTTGCCTCAGATTCTCCCACATATTTATCTAAAATTTGAGGTCCATTGACAATTTTTGGTTCTCGTGCATTTAACATCTGCCCAATTTGGCGGGCCATTAAAGTTTTGCCTGTTCCTGGTGGTCCAAACAGCAAAATACCTCTTACATGCTTTAAACCTTAAGAGAAAAGTGAAATTCAGCGAAGGTATTGTGTTTATACAAAGAAAAATACAATTACAAATAAAAACCGAAGTGTCAATTTTGTTTTAACAATAAACTTAATCATTAAAAGAAAAAGTAAAATCATGCATTGGTATAGCATTTAATTTTTAGTATAGCATAAAAGGTAATTTATGTATAACACAAGGGGAGAAAGTGATATAGTTATATAACTTTGAACTTTATTTAGATTGAAGTCTGATAATTTTACACCAAAAATAGATTTTAAACAAAATTTTGAGATAATACATTTTTTTATCTAGAGACAGATTAACATTTACAAAAATACAAAATTTCAAGTTTCATGATTTTTAATTTCGGAAATTCTAAAGTTTATCTCCAATTTTAAATACTATGTTTCAGTTCTTTTGAAACTCAAACAATTCCAATAAAAATAGAATACAAGAAAAATGAAATGAAATAGCTTAAAATGAATAGTTTTAATTACCAAGCTGCTGAACAAATTCTGGAGGGAAAACTCTTGAAGCGAAAGCTCTTCTGAAAATCGCATTGAATTCCTTATCCAAGCCTCCAATTCCCATTTTTTGAAAATCCCAGTCAGGATTGATGATAGATTGTCTAGCTGTTTTCCTAGTTAGAAAAAGGGTATAAAATATTGATTAGGTTTCTAGATTAACTAAATCAGACCAAAATATTTAAAAATTAACTCTAAATAATCGTGAATTGCAAAATACTAATCGGAAGAGTCCAAAAATGTGTTTTATGAGTGTGCATAGAGAAATTTTTATTTGGTGACCAAATATATTATTGATAGAAAAGCCTACATTATAGCATCCTATAGATTAAATTATTTTTCACCACTGCCTTTGAATTAAATTCATTTGTGCTGTCAAAATGGTAATGGCCAAATCAATTTTGGTACCACATTCTTCTCGTAACAGACAAATGAGCCCATTTCATATATATATGTATCACATATCTATTCATTATGAACTCTTGTTTTTACGATGTGGGTGCATTTACACAATATAGTATGCATACATCCATCTACTCCTAGCATGACATAGACCTTGCAGGCCAAATTTCGCTCACTAGATGCAGACAGCTTGCATCAAGACAATTATTGCAAATTTTCTCCCATAAACACATTACTTTTAACAACATGTATACAAGAAACTTATTTTGAACTGTTTCTCATATTATAAATTTATGTATTATATTTAAAGTTTAAAATATCCATTCAAAGAAAATCGTCAGTATATTACTATTGTAGGAAGTAAAAACCCTATGAAATGGTATTGATATCTCATAATTTATAAAACAATGTAAAATAACTGATATAATTTAATTTATGACACTGGACGAAATATAAATGAATAAGTGTTGAATAATGCTAACAAACAAAAGTCAAATAATGAAGATAGCAATGTAAAAAGTACTAACCCTTTAGCTTTTCCAACTAAATTTACAGCTGACCCTTCAACTTTCTCAAAAACTACAATAGCATCGGGCAATAATAAACCAACCTGTGTCTAAAAGAAAAATTAATATTTATTACGTAAATAAAAATGATTGCAAATATAGAATTTTTTTGAGTAAAAATCCAATAATTTATATTATTCTGTAATTGGGATTAAATTGTTCAGTTGTCAAGTCAAGTATACGGGCTTGAAAATCTCATTAATCCATGAACAGATGAAATACCTTAATTCTAACTAATTTTGTATCATAATCAGCATATTTTCTTAGAAGAAACATTGGTAAAAAACATGTAATATAAATTATTAGGTCATTAAGTATGAAATGTCCAATTACCTCAAGTACCAAGTTTGATACCCAATATCTGATATTTCACTTTGACAGTTCTTTGGGATTTTTTTATTGTGAAGGTATGTCATCAGCCTTTCAGATGCATGTTTTGGTTTGTGATTATCTGTCGAAATGCCTTTTGCAGATTAAATCTTGTAAACCAAGGATAAGTAAAAAATTTGCGTTATTTTCAAATACGAGTTCCATCGTGGAACTAATGCAGCGCAGACAACTTGAAATGTCAACAAAATGTTTGGTAAGGATGTGGCTAATGAACTCACAGTACGTTGATGGTTTGAGAAGTATTGATCTGGCGATTTTGATCTTCAAAATGAACCACGTGGGCGACCTGAGAGCAAGGTGGATAATGATGAGCTGAAAGCTGCAGTGGAGGCTGATACATCTCAAACTACGTGTGAATTAGCAGCAAGGTTTGACGTTACTATTCCAACAGTATTATACCATTTGAAACAAATCAGTAAGGTTAAGAAGCTGGAAAGATGGGGTTAAACGAGCATCTGAAGAGAAATCGTTTTGAAGCTTGCCTTTCTTTAATGTCGCGATATAAAGGAGAACCATTTTTACACCATATTGTTAATGTGTGATAAAAAATGGATTCTTTTTGACAATCGCAAGCATTCGACACAATGGTTGGATAAAGATGAAGTGCCAAAACACACTCCGATACCGAATATTCACCAACAAAAGATAATAGTGTCTGTTTGGTGGTCTAATGAAGTGCTTTCCACTACAGCTTTATGAGAGCTGGTCAATCGATTACAATTAGACGAAATGATGAGGGAGCTTGGGATTAAGCAGCTGAGATTGGTGAACAGACAGGCAATCCTCTTGCAGGACACTTGTTGCAGGAATAACATTACTCAAAATACAGGAGCTGGACTTGAAAACTCTGTCACCCACCGTATTCCCCCAGACCTTGCATCAACTGATTACCATTTCTTTCAGGCATTGGACCACTTCTTGCAAAGAAAAATATTAAATTCCCAACAAGCTGTAGAAAACGCCTTTCACGATTTTATCACCACTTGCTCTCCAGGCTTCTTCGGTGCCGGCATTAACAAGGTACCGTTAAGATGGAAAAAGTGTATCGATAACTTAGGAGCATACTTTGATTAATTATACTGCTTCTTGCTTGATATAATAAACCAAACTTTCAGTTAAAAATCGGACATTTCATACTTAATGACCTAATATTTACATAAGGCTTTATACCATAGTACTTAAAATTTTGAGTTTTCAGAAGGGATTTTTAGAAATGTTCAAAGTAAATGTCATAGAATCAAATAAACTTCAATTGTTAATTATAAAAATAAAATATAAAGTTGAATAAAATCACATGCAGAGTAAATATTTAAAATATATAATAATTACAAAAAAACCCTCACAAAATAGGTTGTAAGTAAAGATGTGTTTTTTACAATTTTCCAGATTTTGGTCTTAAAATTAAACCTTTTATGAAGATTTTGAATAATTTTCAAACATTTAGACCCCTAATTTTTTTGTTTCCCATTTTTTATAAACTGCTTTTTTCCCATATTGTTATAAAATCAAATCTAAATTGGTTTAAAAATTCCAAATACTTTTAAAGTTATAAGTAAATATTCGATCCTATTTCAACAAATTAGAAGTCATCTGTTACTTCTTAAGAATAATCTTTTATTTCTGATAGAAAACTGTTTCTACCCCTGTTCTAAAATAAGGTATCACAGAATCACAAAATAGCTTACAACAAAAACCTATTGCTTCCATTCCCATCACTTTTGGGGAACGGCTGCATAATTTTACTTGAAAGTTAGTTTATTTGATTAAGGAGTGCATCATTTAAACATACGAGTAACAAAAGCTTAAAATAAGCAAATAAACTTACTGTCCTTTTCTCTGTAGCCTTTCCATTTCCTGTGACTTGCTCAATGTTGGCAGCTTTAATGAATAATTAAAATCTTTCAGTACAGTTGATCTGCTTTAAGGATATATTATAACTTTTATTCAACCATTTTTACTCTTGCAGGATGTAAAAATTAATACATTAGAAAAAGGCTAAAAATCTTAACCTTACCTTCCATTTCTTTTACAATTAATTTTAATATCTTCATATCCATGAAGCTAAAAGCCATCTAAAATAGAAAGAAACAGGTATTGATATAATAAATCAAAATGGAAAAAATAACAAACATATGCATGTTTTGAAGCATAACGTTGTTTTTAAAGTTCTCTGCTTTTATGAGTTGCAATCAAAATTAGTTTGTGGAAGGTATTTTAATAGGTTTGAAATTTTAGACTTTCCCCTTCAGTTTCAAGAATTACAATGCAGATAGGTTTATTTTACTAATTCCACATTATCTGTATCTTTTTATTTCACTTTTAGAATGTCTTTTTGCCTGTGGGAGAGTTGGTATCTCTTACCGCTTTGTCAGTTTTTATTTGTCCTTTTAACATTTAAAAAAATCAAATTGATCAAAAATTATATCAAATTGATTCATTTATTTGTGTTATAGCATATTTAGTAATTTTTTTCTGACAAAATCAAGCAACAATACAAACCATTTTTCAATAAAATAGATTTTAAAAATCCTATATTTCATTTTCTCAAGATGTATAAATGTTTTTTTCGTACCTTTATACTGACAATATTTAACACGGGCATTTAATTAGCTCCTTAACCCTCTGCATATGTCGGGGCAGAATATCATTTCCTTCTTTGGTTACGGCAGCCGGCCCAATGGCTTTACAGGCAACTTACTGGAAACGGCCTTTACAATGCTTTCCCCCAGGAGGAGAGGGAATGTGTCATCCCATTATCACCTAATGTGCCAGTTTCTATTGTCGGGTCGTGGGTATGCCTAGAAGGGACAGATTCTTCCCGGGTAAACTGAAAGGGCGACGGTGTCTTTTTAAGTGTATCTCTTCATATACTTAACCTCTCACAGATTAGATGCTGAAGGATAAACAATTTGAGAGGCTCCCCGTCGATAACCCTACCATCTTTGTCAATGGTGAGATAAGGTTATACACGCACAGGTCTCTTTGTAGCACAGAAAATAGGGGATCAAAATTGTAATGGGCTTCGACAATTCTTCAGGAGTTTGAGGTCTGAAAGAATCTGAGCCTTTCGTAATGAGGGTACTCGAAACTTTCGGCCAGTTGGGCCGGTTCCCGTATCCAGTGGGTTAATTATGAGCCTTTCAACAAAATAATATTTGCCTATTGTCGTATTTATTCTGGTAAACTTTTTAACACTTAATATTGCATTACATATGCAAAAATACTTAAATTGCATTAGATAATACCTTCCTTTAAACAAAGTATACGAGAAAAAATAATTACCATTTGACCAACAGTAAAGGCTTGCTTACAAAAATGTTTAACAAACTCTGTAGCCATTTTTTCAGTGTCATAAGGCTCAAGAGTTCTATAATACATAATAAAATATGTTAAGCACTGTTTTATATAAAAAAGTATAACAAGAAGTATACTAATAATCAGAGTACACAAGGAAAACTTCAATATATTTAGAATATTACAATAGTACACACCTAAAGATTGACAAGTCAAATTGTTTACCCATGTAGATTGATGTAAATGATTCATTAAAAGTATGATCAAAATAAATATATTTCTTTGGAATAGAAGAAAAAAGAAAGTACTTTAAACATTATTTTGCACTAAAGAGTAAAACCAATTCCATACGTTTTCTTGTCCAAAAAATCAACTTCAAGGGAGATTTTGGCAATATATTGAATGTTTGGATTGAAGGTATATGGCCGGACTTCCAAAGTCTGATTTAAAGATAACTCAGCCCATTTTCTCTGTGAAAAAAATATTTTAAATGTACTGGAAATACCTTAAACAAAATAAATCACATTGGACATAAAAAGCAAGTCTCATGTAAAGAGTTTAAAAATAATAAAGATATATGACTAAAACTGTTTATTAATAAATTATTTGATTACCATAGGTAAACTGAAGCCTATCTGTCCTGATGGGAATCCAGGACAACCCATCAAGGTGAAGACATATTTCCGGTTTGTAGCTGTAATAATTTCCACATGTCTAATTGGAATAAGATAATTTCATTAGATGAAATAAATAAATGTACAGAAATTAAATGATAATCAAAAATTGGAAGTAATCCTCTGCAGCACAATTATCAATATCAAGTAAACAAATTTTAAAAATTTCAGGTACATTAAAATGAGGAAAATCTCACAATCGATACGAAGATTAAATGAAAAAATCATATTTGCACCTTTAAGTTTAGTTTTGATGACCAAGTTTTTAATTTTTGATGCCTAAGTTTTCTGTCAATAAAAAATTTTGTGAATGGAACAATGTCAAGTAAAAAATTTTGTGAATGGAAAATAGAGATTAGGGAATACAGTGGGATGAAAGCAGAAAAAGATCGCTTGGGTACCCCGGGAGCGTGATTACTGTATTTATTAAAGACAGTAAACCTATGGAGGAGAAAAGATCACTAGAGTACCTCGGGTCCATGAAGCCCATACACACCTAAAGGAGATGCGCCCCTGAAGGCTTTAAAACAATGACCCCAAATATAAGTCTTAATTAAGCTTAGTCATTAATTTCGCTGCAATCAAATAAGGCCACATTCAAGAAACTCCAATTAGATATACTTAAAAATGTACGTCATTTTGTAAACATCTCTAACTACTACACATTTAATAATTTCAATCAAATTTATAAATATTTAATAATTTAATCAAAAGTATTTGTTAATTTCAAAGTTAATTAATTCTTTAATGGCTTTGTTGTGTGCTTTTTGTTGGAAAGAATTTGAATATTAAGTTGCAACATGGGGATACAGTTTCAGTTGATCCTCTAGATGGGTACCCGTTATTTGTGACCTTGAGTGTCTTGATTTGGGACGGGTAGAAGAATGTAGAAACAAGTGGCTGAAAAGCAAGAAAGCATTTTCTGTGCATGCTGCCATAGCTCTGGGTATTCTACTTTTAAAATTTGGATTCAGCCAAAATGCCACACTTGAGGACCTAGAAGGCTGCATGTGGTTTTAAGGCCACAGGTCCCCCACCCCTGCCCAAGACAGTGATGCAAACCCAAAACAGTCGTCAAAAGAAAAAAACACCCAAAATGTAAATGGGGTCACATCAGACCTAATCATTATACTGTGTATTTATATACATGGTCACAAACAAAATGTTTTGAAATTGCACTCAAGCACAGAATTTTGACAACTGGTGAGTTAGTTCTTAAGCACCAATGATATTTGACTTACCATTCCTTGTTTTTAAACCCTGGTTTCATTATAAAACTGCATTCACAAGTGCATTTGAAATATCATAGCTCATTTGGTTTTAAGAACTACGACACTTTAAATGCACATGATGGCTCAGAAGATGGCATACTTTGGGACAACCATTCACACACATTGAATGTGATGATTCAGGAGTTGCAATAAATTCAATTGGTGCTTGTATTATTAGGTTCAGGGGATGGATTATGTAAGTAGATATAACACTTTCAGAACATTATTTTAATCAAGAATTCAAATACCATGCTGAAAAGTAACTTAAAACCCTATTTTAAGGGTAAAGGATGCTAAACTTTCTCAAGATCTCAATTAACAATCTACGATTTATATCACTTTGGCATCTTTTATGATTTTATCAATCATTTTTAATCAATTCTATCAATTTTATCATACCAACAAATCATTCATTGGAATACAATATTGGAATAGTAAATACTATTGATACTAGAGTATAACAAAATGTTGATATAAAATAAGAAAAGTAAATGCATCATGGAAATATTTAAAGTTTGAGAACCTCATAAAAGTAAAATCGAAATCTTAACAATTTACTTAAGGAAAAATTGCAAAACAAAGATATTTTTCTTCCAAAGCTTCAGATATGTTTACTAAATGTAACAATATAAACCTTATAACTAAAAAGTTCACCAAATTACAGTATAAAAAATAAATACGATCATGAAAGTGAATCAATATTTGTTACATGTAATTCCACATTTTTAACTCTGTTACTTCATGTTGGAGGAAAATGTTGAAGTTATGAAAACAAAGACCCCACAGGAATATAATGTAATTAATATTAACTCCTTTCAGGATAAGACGTAAATTATAAAGAAAAAGTGTTTATAACAGAACAACCTTGTTTTTCAACTTGAAAGTATAAATTAAATAAAATATTTACTAAGAGATCATAAAAAACTTTTCCTTAAGAAAACTTACCTCACTTTTTCCAAAGGAAAATCCTTTTCATTTACAATTGCACAGTTTGTGAAAGACAAAGTTTCCGACGGACATTTGGCAACTTGCAATACCTATAAAATATAAAAAAGTATGAATGATTAGAAAACAATTTTTGACATTGAAATTGCAAGTACACAACACTATTGAGGTACTTTGATGTAAGTATGCTTTTCTTGTTTTCTGACAATTTTTTGTGAATTTTTGCAATCTTTGAATTTACAATGGCCACCTTTTGGAAGCTTAGAACCCTCGACATAGCTGACCCATCAGTTTGGGATTCTTACAATGACCATTTGGAATGCTTTCTACAAGCTAATGATGTAACTGATGTTCAGAAGTGTGCTGTATATTTGAGCGTTTGTGGGGCCAAGGTGTATGCAATTATCCGCTCTCGTGTTACCCGAAAGTTCTACTGCTAGGCCATTTCATCAGCATAATTAACTCCTCTTTCAAATTTAATATTTATTGTTGATTAGACAATTTTAATACATCAATTTGTATTAGTTTATATTATGTCATGCGTTTGGCACAGCTTGTCTATTCTTGGACCTTGCAACACAAAATCCAAAACAACCAACCTACTGCTCAGCCTTACGATGAACTGATAGAACTCTGCAAATCACTGCACCCAGGCCATCCAAAATATTCCAGAGGTTCTTGTTCTATCGAAGAAACCAGCATCCATGTCGCTGCATTTATCGCAGAAATACAGAAATCCATAACATAGGAAATTCAGCATTAGATGAGGTCTCATGTGAGTTTCTTGACGTAATCAAGGAAGAATTGGGAAGTTTTGAAGGCATTCCAATAAAACTACATTTAGATCCCACAGTGCGTCCAATTCAATTGAAGGCAAGAACTGTACCATTTGCTTTGAGACCTACAAAATTGAGGAAGAATTGCAATGATTACAAGATCAAGGAGTTCTTGAACCAGTGAACTATTCAGAATGGACAACACCAGTTGTTCCTGTACTTAAAGCTAATGGTGAAATTAGGTTGTGTGGAGATTACAAATGCACAGTTAACAAGGCATTAGGAAATCATCCTTATCCTGCTATTAACTAAATTCTTACCGAACTGATGGGAAGTCGTTATTTTATCAAACTTGATCTGTCCCAAGCTTGCTTACAATAGGTTGTCGATGAGCCTTCTGCAATGGCACAAACAATTGTAACCCACAGTGGAGCATTCAAAGGTAAAAGTTTATAGTTTGGAATATCTTCGCTGCTGGAATATTTCAGTAATTCATTGAGACATTAGCTAACATTCCTGGAGTATTACCATATTTTGATGATGTCCTGATCAAGGGTTCAACAGTGGAGGAATTAGCTGAACGATTTCGAGAAGTCCATCATTTCTGATTCTGGATTGCGGCTCAATCGAGAAAAATGTATCATCGGAGCTCCCACTATCAAATTCTTAGGATGAAATTGATAAGAAGGGTATTAGACCTACTAAAGACAAGATTAAAGCTATCCAGGAAGCACCTACCCCTACAAAGAGGGAAGAACTCCAAGCATTCTTGGGTTTACTCAACTTCTATCATATTCTTGCATGACAAGGCAATGGTGGTTAAACCCCTTCATCGTCTGCTTGACAAAGGAACACCGTGGAAGTGGAACAAACATGAATCTCTTTTCGAGAAGGTCAAAAAATTATTATCAGCTGATACACTTCTCGCACATTTTGATGAAAAGAAGCCAATCATTCTCACTTATGATGCTTCTCCGTATGGTGTTGGAGCTGTGTTGAGTCATACGATGACAGATGGAGTCGAAGCACCAATTGCATACTACTCAAGAACAATGAACCCAACTGAATGTCAGTAAGCATAAATTGACAAGGAAGCTCTAGCCATCATTCAAGGTGTTAAGAAATTCCACAATTATCTCTATGACCACAAGTTTAAAATTCGTACTGACCATAAACTGCTGTTGGCAAATGACAAACCTACGCCATCTATGTTATCACCAGGGATGCAGCGTTGGTCCTTAACACTAAGTTCTTATGATTACAATCTTGTGTACAAGCCAGTAAAGTCAATTTCTAATGCAGACGGACTTAGTCGCTTGCCGCAGAGTGTAATGGATAACCCATCATCCATGGAAATCTTACAACTGGAAGGATTGCACAAACCACCTCTCCAAGTTGAAGATATAGCCCAAATGACTGCATAATATCCTGTTCTATCATGAATGCTAAATTGGACATGGAGGGATGGCCAACAGAGAAGACAAGGGAATACTGCTTCATTCTTCCAGACAACTTGAACTGTTGCCTCACAAGGGTTGTTTACTCTGGGGATGCATAGCTGTGCTACCTAAGAAAGCTCAAGATCAAATGCTGGCATGATTCTCATATCAAGGAATTGTGCGCATCAAAGCCCTTGCCTGCAGTTATGTATGGTGGCCAGGGATGGACAAGAAGATTGAAGACACTGTGAATGGTTGTAATATTTGTCAACAGACTAGATCATGCACCACCTGAAACATCCATAACATGAGAATGGACAAAGAAACCTTGGTCAAGACTGTACATTGATCACATTGGCCCTTTCCGAGGAGAATTGTTTCTGATAGTTGTTGATTCATATTCCAAATGGTTGGAAGTAGTCAAAGTTCAATCAACCAATTCCAAATGCACAATTTGGAGTACTGAGAAAGCTGTTCAGTACGAACGGAATACCTTTTTCTATTTGAACATGCTTTCTATATTTAGTGTTGTAGATAAGTTTCAGGGTATTCTTTCAAGAAATTTAAAGTTTAATTTTTCTGGTGGTAAAGCAACTTTAGGAAGTGAGGGAGTGTCTAATCGTTTATGTTGCATACATTTATGTCAGGATAAGCAGCTTTTTTAAAAAAATTTCCTTAAGGAATTCTTCACACAACAGACAAACTCCGTTTCATTTTTATTAGGCTAAGTGTTTGTTGCAAAATTCGTGTGAAGGTAAAAAATAATTATTTCAAAAAGTTCTTGTTAGGGTTTAGATTGGGAGTTCAAAAACTAAAAAGATATTTAAACCACTATTTTCTAACTGTTTTCCGTTAAAAAACATGTTTCTCTGATTTTTCTGTTAAAAAAGACTATTTTTTCTAAGAATTTCTTCCTTGGCGAAATAAAAAGTGTGCCAAAACCCCCGCCAAGAGCGCTGCCACCAATCGATGAATACATCAAAGCTGTACATTGTTTTTATTAGTACAACATGTTATTCCTAACACCACCACATGACACATGCTGAACTGTCGTTTGAGGACATGTTTAGATAAATTGCATCCAGATTTCTTATGCATGATAAAAATACTGCAGCTAGATTTCAAATGTTTACACCATTGGTTCATGTATATGCTTGAGGGTTTCCCTCACATGCTAACCATAACTGAAGTGATAGGATGAACTACGTATAAGGTGTAGACAAACCAAGGAATTGTTTGGAAACATCACATCGATCAACTTAGAAGACGTTAAGATGTTCCTGAGAATACCAGAATTTGATGGCAGATTGTGGACTCCTATCAATAGTCCAGCACCATAGCCAGTGATCCTGGATATTCTATTAGAAGGGCAAAAAGATTCAGGATCAGTTGGAGCAGTCACTGACCCTGATTGTGGATGAACAGCCCAAGCCCATTTCAGGGCCTGCAGAATTACCATCAAGACCTACTAGGAGCAAACACCCACCTACCTGGTTAAAGGACTACATTACCTAGGGGATGTTGTGTATTGGTATTTATGTAACCTTAATTGGCAATGGTTTTTGAATTGTGAAATTATGTGACAGAGATTTAATAAGACTAAGGAAAAACACAGTAACTAATAGTCTACTGTGTTCTTCCAGACTCGATGCGTCTCTCTAAGACTTGTAAGTGATACATAATACTACTAGATTTAAAAATAAATGTTAAAAGAAAGGAAATTTTAAATCAGAACCACAAAGAATGAAAGAAAAAAGACAAACATTTTAGGTAGGTATTTTTATTTTCATCTAGTCATTTTTTAATATAGGAGTACAATATATTTTGATTTATTAACTTTTGGATTACATGTATGTATCGGTCTTATAGCTTATGCAATAATAAAATAACTTTTTTGAGTCTAAAAAATACAAATTACTTTTATTTTGGTAAAGATGTAGAATCCGAGACATGTTTGTCGCCAAGCAATTTTTGTTGCCAAATCAAGATGGCGTCCTAAGCCAGTATGTTCGTTAAAAAAAAACGTTGACTTTCCTACGCGAAACACTTTTTGAATAGGGTTGTCATAAAGCTGAATCAAAACAACAAGGTTACCATGTTTGGCGATAAATCGCCACGGTCTCGGATTCGACCGAGACCATAACTTTTAGCAGTTTCAACATTTTAGTATCAATACAAAGCTAAGATTATTAAAGATCATGTTTCCAAAGCAATGAGTGATCGAAGACTAGTTTTTATAAATTACTGCGCAGTAAATAAGTTTCATCAGAATGATTAACGAAAGTAAAGAATTACGGTTTATTTACGATCATTTCCTAACTTAAAAAGCTTCAATACACGAAATTTTAAACGTCAAAGTAAAAAGAGCATAGCAATTAAATTAAAAATAGGTATCATCACTTTAAAAACCAGGATCGTAAATAAATGTTGATAATTTGTTTAGTAACCCTTTTAAGTTCTATTTATGCGAAGAGAATAAAATCAAATCATGGTAAAACAGACGAATTTATGCAAACTGTCGCAGTGAAAAGAGAATCGGAACACTTACTTGCACTGCCATTTCAATTTTTTAAAACCAATACTTTCGATATCACAGTAAATTGAAGCGAGCAACAATTATTTTCAAATTATATATGCTGCGGCATATGATTTCTCATAAGATTATAAACAAACCGCACTGCGGTGTTGTAACATTTTCATTCAATGGGAGTAGGCAACTACCAAACAGCTGATTGGTTGAAAATTCTGGCTAAATTTTCGATTAAATTCGATAATTGGCAGTTTTTTACATTTATTTTTTGGAAAGAATGCGTAACAAAACAATATTTTTTGTACAAAATAGAATAAAAGTATCTTGAGTATCAAAGCAAATTTTTGTTAAATCATACGAATAATCCAATTGTATTACTACTCAATTTTTAGAGCCTATTCTGGTGTAATAAATGGATAGCATTTTTACATTTAACTGTTCTTGTTCTTTATAAATTCAAATTCCTTCCCATTTGCAAGACTTTTGGTTTTTAAATTTATTTGATTCAGCTGATCGTAAAATTTAGAGATCAGCAAGGATTAATGTTAAGATGTAAACAATTAAAAATCTCGACTTGGTTTTTAAAAAATTCGTTTTAAATGAACAAAGCTTTCATTTTTTAATTAAATCCTGGAAGTTTTATGAATGTTTAGCAGTTTTTAATTTCATATTCCACGTTTTAAGGATCATAAGGTCAATGTCCCTTTCTTGATTCTATGTTTAGTTTCTGTGTGACAATCATTGTTTTTCACATTTCAAAGCACTGCTTTCTGCTAGAGCAGAAGTGTTGCATGACGGACCATCAAAGTAGTTTTGTTGATGGAAAATGTATAGCCTTAGCAGCATAGATCCATATTTCTGTCCTAAAAAATTTATATTTTACATTTTTTACTGATATGTACAGCGAGTTTTAGAAGCAGAAATGTGTTTCTTTTTCTTCATGCACACAGAAAGTCTTCATCGATCTTCTTGCACACAAGATGAAGTTTCGCCAAAGTCTGTTAAATGTACCTATTGAGGATTTTTGGGAGTGTAAAAATTGAATGCATTCTTAAGTTATAAAATGTCTTCCGAAAATGAATGTTCATATTTTAAAAGTGGTAAGTTTGAAGTGACAATTGTTTTTACTCAATTGATTTTTTTGTGTTTATGTGATTCTTTTTAACTTCTGAAGTTTGTTTTCTTGATAGCACCGAAAGTTGATTACGCCTATTATATTTCATTTATACAAAAACTGATTTTACATGTTGAAACTTCTTTTCAATTTCGAAGAATGAAATAAAAGTAGATTAAAAATTTCAATGTCAACTTGTCCTTAGTGTAAAGTATATTCATAATGTTAATTAGTATTGTGCTTATTGTTTTAAAAGTGATTTCATAAAAGTATGTGTTTTAAAGAAATATCTTACGTTTAATTCAATCTTTTTATGCTGTTTTGATTTATTTCCGACCTGTTTTATTCCACTGTAATTAACATGATGAATTTTATTGCAATTTAAGATTTTTACTGCTGTCAAAAATCTTACTTTGCGCCAAAATTTTTGTTACAAATAGGCAAATATCTATTATAAATCTATTTTTAAACTAAAAAACTATTTATTCAAATAAATTGAAAGTTTTTTCATATGCTTTAAGAACTTCATTATTTAAAATTGTGTTAGCTCTTCCTTCAAATCCATCAGAAATTTGTATCTTTGTTCATTTCTTGCAATAATTATATGATTTAGTTATTTTTCTTCAGAATGTATGGGAATTACTGTCACTTTTTGGGTAGTAATTGTATGTTTCTGCAAGTCGATTGACATGCATCACACACATCAATATTTTTATTAAAATAATATCCATTAACAAATAGACCAAAACCTAAAGAAGCTGGTTGATTTCCTTATTTAATAGAAAGTAAAATTTTCCTGAAAATGATATAAATAAAAATTCTCTGTAGCACAGCATCCATGACACATACACACAATTATATGTACAGTTTGTCAACTATATTTGTTTACCTTAAAATCTACTAGAATTTTAAAATTTAAAGACAATTATTTGTTGATAACCCCTAAGAATAGTACTTCAATATTCCAGTTCTAAGTACTTTCTTCCACTTAAGTTTAAATCAGAAACTTTGTTTATACGCTGTTTTTAATACTTGATTTTATTTTTTCATTTGATTCAGTAACAATCTTGATATTTTAGCTTCTCGTAAATTAATGAAGTGAAAGTATCGTAAACTTTTACTTTTGGTGTGAAGCTTTGTGCTAACTGTAAAAGGTATTAATGATTCAACTTCAGCAATTTTTAAGAAAAACATTTTATAAAGCTTAATTTTAGAACTTTTTCTAGTATCCATTAATGTTTTGTATTTAATCATGTAATTCATTTCTATCCATGCACACATTTTCAATCTTTCTTTTGTAAATGATTAACTCTGTAATTGCATTACATTTTAATTATTTACATTCATTTTTGAGATATTCTTATTGTACATTCCAGGGATGCATCAGCCACAAGATATCAGAGCAGCTGATATTCTCCCATTGTTACAAGAAAAAATTGCAATTGTTTCAGGTACTTTACAAGTGTTGTATAAAAATGCTCACATTTTCGTGAAGCTATAACTTTTCATATGATATTTTTATGAAAGTGTTTTTCAGTGTAAACATAAACAAGCTACTAGAGAAGAAAAATACTTCTTGCTGAGAACTTATTTGTTGTGATCAGATTTGGCATTAATTCTTAATATGTGACCTGCTTAAAATCATGGCATTACCTCTTTTCTGACCTAAAAGTTCCTTTAAAAATCAGGTTCATATCTTTAGATAGTAGTTTACTTTATTACAAGCAAATTTTGACAAATTCCTGTAGTGATGTTTATAATAGTGTAAAAATTTGGGTTCAACATTTAAAATAAACGAGCACGAATTCAAGACTTCAAATTAATTGAGCAAGTGTATTGCATTTTATGTGAAATATTTCAGAATAGTACTAAGTGGACAGATAACGAAATTTCTCGGATGAAGTTTGCCCCTTGACATCATGTGCTCCTGTTGCCCGCTTTCTTAGGGATTAAAGCTAGTTCTTTCTGAGGATTGCAATATATCTTTAAACCTGAGAATTTATCTTTGTATTTGATTGCATGGCAAATTTGTGAATTTAAATTCTGTTTCCGTAAAGTTTAATTTAAACATTTTAAACGGAACAAAAAGAAACAGTTGGAGAAACTTTGATGCAATATTTAACAATCTGCTGTTGAGCATTTTGTCTTCTATCTAAATTAATCCTTGTGTAGTAAAAAATTATCCTTAAAGCAATCAAGCTTCTTATATATATAACATAACAGCCTCTAACTTACTGGACTCAACTTATGCCCTCAGGCACTGAGGATTCCATCATCTTCCATGAAATCTAATATGTTTGTTATCAAAGATTAAACACTTTGACAAATATCAAATTTACATTGATGACGTCTGTTAGGAAAGTAACCAACCACATGGAATATGAAATAAAGTAGATTGGTGTCTAATTTCCTTTAAAGCAGGCACCTTAGGACCTCATACACTTCTCAGTGTCTTTCTCCTTTCTAAACGCTCTTCAAAGTCCATTGTCGGAATTGCAATCAGATGTTTTGTTGTGTTCTCCTGAATTGCATCCACGGTCTGAAATCTCTTTGCTTTCAGATAATTTTAGCTTTTGGTTGAGCCAAAAGTTGACACCAAATGTTACCTGAGTGATTTCACGGTTTGCCAAAAAAATCCTGCCTGATATGTGATGAATAGGCAAGTGTCTTTGATGAATTGGTCAAGTTGACCATAGAAGCAGCCATTTTCTTGCTGCATCGCTCAATCTGAAGAACATCGAGGTAGTACTCATTAATTATGTGATCTGGAGGAGCATACTCGTGATGATGGATACCTTCATGACCCTCGTTGATTGTGATGAAAATCATCCTCGTGATTTTAATAACATCTTCACAATAAAAAAACACAGTCAACAGGGTCTTAACCATGCTGCGACTGCCTGGTGACAGTCATGTTTAAGCCCTGCCTCGATCATGTCATATAACGAAACTCCAAAAACATCTTTACCTTCCGCTAAGCATTTATTTTACATATAATTATTAGAAACTTTTCTAAATGGATTTTCCTAAACTTTTGGAAAATGCAGAACTTTTGATCCATTTTACACAGAAACAAACTAAAATATTAAACATAATGTACCTTCAAACACCAGCTTCAATCATGTTTTTCAAGACGTCTTCATGCAAATAAAATATGGTTTTGGCATCAATTCTAGTAACTTTTTATTGTTTTTTGGTTGGGTACTGGGTAACAATATAGATTAACAAATATGACATACATTTCATTGGGGCTTAGGCATGTTATGGCATCATTCATAATAATGAAACCCATAATGTCATCTGCCATCCTGTTTCCAACAGTTACTGAATAAACAAATTTTTAAGATTTTTGCTTTAGATGTCTTTAGTATACAATCACATGTGTTTTGTAGTTCCCATATGCAATGAATTCACAAAACTGTACATTTTGCTGTCAGAAATGGCACAGTATTTAATCTATATAAATAATAATGGAGTGTTTTTATATTGAATATTTCCGACCCATTTCAAGTTTTTTTATCCGTTTTGGGCCCTTCTGATTGAAAATCCGTCTCTTGCGCATTTGTTGTCTGTGTGTGTCCATCTGTTTGTCTGTTGTATGTGTGTGCCCGTGCTACATCCAAATGGTTAAAAATATTTTCATGAAACTGCATACTGTGAGTACTTACGCAACCAAGATCAGTCACTAAATGAATGTAAGTTTGTCAGTCTTTCCATTCTATGTTCGATTTTGTGTCTGTTTGTACAAGTATCACATAAGATTTATTCAACACATTTTAATTCAATGTCTTCTATTTGATACACCATATTTTAGTTTAGTGAATGCATTATTTGAAATTTCTTTGCTTACATATTTAGGCAAGTTTCATGTTAAAACTCCTGAGTAATTATACTTAAATCAACCATAATTTGGTAGTTTTGGAGTAGCTGGAAGGTATATTGAGCATTGGATTGTTTTACCAGTGCTGCTGAATATCAATTATTTTTCCAAAACTATGTTTACGGAATTTAAATTCTAATAGTTTATTTTTATCCTTATTTTTTCTTTATGAAATAAAAAAATTCTGAATATTTGGGTTAAACGATAAAGAGAATAGAACATTATAAATAAAGTATACAAAACAAAACCTTTTAAAATAGAATTGGTAGCTAATATGGCAACCTATTTTTTTAATCATTTGCTTTTTAAAATTGGTGTCCATTATATTCCAAGAATCTATTTTGTAGTGAAAAAACAGATACATTCATTACTTTTTATTCAAAGCTTTTTTGAAATCTGTTTTAAGGTTTATTTCTGGATTTTCAATTTGATGTTTTTGTTCAATAACTAATCAAAGTAAGAAATGGTTTAATTAGTTTTAAAAACATTTTTAATCATTGTATGATAATTTTGGGAAAGGCTTTTGTTTTTAAATGACTTACGAGGCATATGCATACTCTGAATTATTCTATGCATTCTCTGTAGCATTGGCACACTGTAGAGACTTATTTCTTACTAAAAATTTAAATTTTACGAAAATATAAAATGTTAAATGACATTTATTTCTTGAAATTCTTGAAATTGTGTATTTAACAATTGTGTACCTTTATGATTAGAGTGTGGTAGTTACATGTGACGAATAGGAATTATAAATATTAACGAAAGTGGAAGTTAATCAGTTCAACCCAAATAATGCCGGATAATTATGCTAGTACTAAAATAAAATCTTAACCGAAGAAAGGTATTTTGTCAATTTGAAAAGTCATATTAGGAATTAAAGCCATTTTAGGATTTTATTGGTCATAACCCCAAAAATTTTTAGGTGATATTTGTAGGTGCTAATTTTACATGTTATTAACCTAAAAATTTGGGGCCTAGTAATAACCTGTTTTGTCATTTGTAAGTCTAAGATATCTTGATAAGTTCTTTCCATTTTATAGCTTCCGGATTCATTTTTTTATTTGCATTAATCTTTCTAAAATTTATTTAATACTTTTGATGTGAACTGCCGAAAAAATGTTTGATATCAAGTAGCATCCTTTACCTTATATTTGTAAATAATGTATTTTTAAATGTCTTAATTCCATTTTCAGGCGGTAGAGATCGTAGGGGCTGCCCTATTCTCACATTTCCTGCTCGCACAAGACCAGAAAGATTACGATCTGAAGATCTAAGAAAACTTTTGCTGTACTTGTCTACAACACCATGGTAATTTTACATGTTGGCACTATTCAAATCACAAATCATTGTTACAAGGAAGAAAAATTTAGATGTTTGAGGCTTTAATATAAACAGTTATAACTAATTATTTTATCGATTTATAGAATATTAATCTTTTGACTACGGCCGGGACAACAGTCGTCCCATATTCAGGTAGCGGAATAAAAGCGCTGTAGTGTAAAGGTTAAGTGTCGATATGTGAATATATCTTAAATCAAATGTCTGCATATATCTTAACCTTTACTTTAAAATATAATTTAGTATTTATATAATTACTTATATAATAAAACTTGTTTAGAAAATGGTTATTCATTAACACATTGACTGCTGATCCCGCGCCAGCGCGTGATTTGGCGTTACCGGTGAAGGGCCAATCACGCGCAGGCGCGTTGTGTGGGGTGATGTCTCAGGTGCCAGTCACGCTCGGGCGCGTGAAAAGCTACGCTTCATTGTTTGTTCTCCAGTTCAATCGGCATTACGTTTTGGGTATGTATGCTGGTATTGGCGTGGAGTGAAGGTTGGAAACTAGTTGTAAAGGTGTGTGGTTTCTGATTTATTGCTTTGTAATAGAATCTTGTAGCATGAGTTGTACAGATGATAGTTCTGCAGGGCCTTCACGTGCAAAGAAAAGAAAGTTGCAAAATAATAAGCTAACGGCTGATGAAATTGCAAATTTGTTGGCTGAGCTATCGGACGAGTACCCGAGTCAATTAAGTTATGACAGTGACGAGGAATTCTTTCCTCCCAAAGATGCCCAGGTGTCGGATTCAGAAGATTTCATGACAATGCCCGTCCACACACGGCCAATCGAACTCAAGAGCTGATCGGATCATTTGGCTGGGAACAACTTGATCACCCTCCGTACAGCCCCGATCTAGCGCCCAGTGACTACCACGTGTTCCTGCATTTGAAGAGGCATCTGGGTGGTCAGCGCCTCAACGCCGATGTCAAAACGACCGTGTTGCAGTAGTTGTCTAATCAGGCGGCAGATTTCTACGAGGATGGTATTCAAAAGCTGGTTGTACGATACGATAAGTGCCTTAATATTGGTGGGAATTATGCAGAAAAGTAGATTAAAGTACAGGCTTTCATGTAAAAATAAAATTGTTAAGAAAAGTACTTGTTTTATTTTTATTTCAAAACAGTACTTAAAAACACGCGTCGTATAAAAAAACGTAATTCCTCCTTCAGTAATTTCCTCCAGATCACGTTTTTAGGGAACGGGCGTGAGCGAGCAGGGGCGGAGCCCCCTAGTATACATATATGTTTGTTTGTGATAGTTTCATACAAAAATAATGCATATTGTTACTTATTTTGATTTATTTTTACATGTCACGCGCCAGCGCGTAATGTGGCATTTGGGAAATAATTTTACCTCTAGTGCCAATCACGCGCTGGCGCGTAGTGATAAAATTTTATAATTAAAGGCTTACATAATGGTTAGCTATCAGTGTGATACACATAACCATCTTTTATTACCACTTTTAAATCATATTTCTTATAATAAGTAAGTTGGCATATGGGTAAAACCTTGCTTCAATGTTATGGCAATACCTATTAACACAACCTCGCGTGACCGGCAGTCAATGTGTTAAGTAAATAATCAACTTGCGGTCCTTAAAACAGTATTTTCTAAGAATGTAGATTGCTATAAGAGGAATTTTTAAGTTACTCCCTTGATAAATTTTTCGTAATACCATTTTTCTTATTTTTTGGTTTTTAAAGCAAAGATTAATTCCAAATTCTATCTTTCTATGACCCTGGGTGAATCGTGTATGAGACCCAGTTCATATGTGTGGTTATTTTACATATTTCTAAATGTGATTTTCCTTGTAAAAATTGAAGTAATTTGGACCATATTTGAAATTTGTCAACTTTCTTAATTTCATGACTTTGTTCAATTCTAATTACAGTGAAGAAGCAGCTGATGTTGGATTTTCTGTGGTCATTGATATGCGAGGTGCTACTTGGAACACTATAAAACCCATTTTAAAAGTTTTGCAGGAAGCTTTCCCGATCAAAATTCATACTGCGTATATCATAAAGCCTGAGAATTTTTGGCAGAAACAACGCACAAGCCTTGGAAGTGCAAAGTACAAATTTGAGGTTAGTATCCTTCAAAGCTCATATTTTACAAAATTTCCCGTGTCTTTTTGTAAATAATAAAAGATCAAATAATTTTTCTTTTACATATAGTATATAATTAGTTTGACTTTTTTATATTTTATTACAAAGTGATTTGTGTTTAAAGTTATGTATAAAACATTCTTTAATGTAACTTTAAAGTTTTGTGTATTAAACTATAAAATTATGAATATCTAGATTTTTAAATAATTACTTTTTGTCTTGGTATATATAGAATTATTTTAATTTACATAACTTCTAATACATCTAAAATTAAAATCTAAATAAAAGTGGTTGTTTAAAGCATATCAGAAAGATGTTTAATTTATAAAATTGAATCAGATTTAGTTTTAATACTCAAATATTACCTAATATTCTTAGATATTATCTAAAATAAAGTGCCTATCTGCTTAACATAAATAGCTACCTGCTTAATTTTCAAACATGAAGTATATTTTTGCTGTTATAAATATACTATTAAATGTAAAATGGCCATAAACAATGTTACAAAATATGTTATGCTGCAATAGGTCACTTGCTGTACTCCGAAAACTCTAACGAACTTTTTGAAGAGTAGCGATTTCTCATTTCTAGTCATGTAATGATGTTTTTATAAGGGCTAATATTTATTCACTAGAAAAATGTCAAAAAGTAGCAAATTTAGTTTTTGAATGAAAATAAAATAAGTAAAACTTTACTTTCAATTCAAGACCTTATGAACTAATCCGTTCTGTCCCTTCTAGACAAGTATGATATCAGTTGAAACATTATCCAAGTACATTGATCTGTCTCAGCTTACCAGTGACTTAGATGGCACACTGGCATATGATCACAATCTATGGATTGAATTAAGATTGGTATGTATCAATTCTCTCTATTGAAAATAAATCAGCTTAAAAATTTGAGGTGTTGCATATTCATGTTTTAAAGCGTTATATTTCTTAGATTAAATTTTAGTACACAGTATAATTTGTTCTTGCAAAATGGTCTTGGGTTTTGATAATTTCAGTTGCTATTTCACTTATTGTTTTTACTGTACATTGTTTTTAAGTATTATCTACATTATGTATTATTTTCTTAATAGTCTCTGGAAAATTTTACCTGGAAAGCTAGTGACTTGCTTGGAAGAATGGAAGCTGTCAAGGAAGATTTAACTCGAAATGAATTTGCTGATGATGTGTCTACGTCTAAATCAATGATTGATAGTCATGCATCCTTGAAGAAAAGGATCATCCAAGTTCCTGTTGAAGATATCGACTTGGAAGGGCAACAAGTTCTTCATAAGTGCGTATCTTAAATAATTTGTTTGTTTTTAAATAGTTTTTCATTACCACACTTATTGCTATGATAATGTAATGACTATTTAGTATATGCTAGTTAATAAAGCTGCTGATTATTAGATAAGCTGTTATTAGTTTTTATATAATCTATATTATTTATGCTATTATGATTAGATTATCTATTCTAAGAAAAAATAATTGTTACAGGTTTTGAGTAAATTTTGGTTTTCTGACTACTTTTTTTCAGAAAATCCTAAAATTAAATTTTTGATCTGCATATCTTATTTTTTTATTTCGATACATGATGAATGAAGCTTTTGCCATGGCCTGGATTGAAAAAATTCAATCCAGATCATCCTTGTCTTTGATACTGCTTTAATCCAATTATAGATATATCTACATTTCGCTAATGTATCGACAGAATCACAGAAATTGACAGAATTTGTATATTGTCAAATGGTAATGAACAGCTATAAATGAATTCAAAAAATTAAGATCAACCTGTATGGGATTAGTTTGCCAATTTTACCTTTTCATTTAAATACACTTGATTTGAGCTATGGAACTGCATAATATTTGGCTAAAACTACACAGAAAAGCTTGATAATGAAATTTTTCAGCAGTCTGATGACATAAGACAGTGAGAAATTTGGAAGATTTAAATCTGAGCTGAAAAGAAATGTGAGCAAACTCAAACGTTGGTTCAGATGTAAAAAAATACCAAATCTCATTTAACAAGTGAATGGTGTGCAACACTAAAATGGAGATTCAGAAGCTAATTGTGGTAACATGACTGAGGTCTGCACTTTTTGTAATGCACTGTATTGAAAGTAAGAATTAACACCAGTGCGAATATGAAATTCAGTTTTAGGTTTTGTCACTTATTCCTTTTTAAGGTAATGTGCTTATTGATACTTATAAATGGATTTAATTTTACATTGATGCTTATTACAAATGGATAAAACTTTAGTCAGATCCACAGGTCAACTTGTTTAGGAATACGATATTATACAATGCATTGTAATGTTTTAGATTTCTTACATGAAGCAATTTAAGGAAATTTCCTTTTTTAGGGAAAAAATTGATTTTGTATTTTTCACATAATTTTATTCTTTAGGGTTGAACATGTGCCAAATTTCTAGTTGAAATTCACAAAATTGGTCCAGTTGTAAGCCACAGATGCTCGCAAATGTAGTAAATGATGTTGTTTTTATATTTTTATAGCAAAAAACTCGGTCATTTTTTGGCTAAATCAATTTGGAGATAAGTCACCATTTCTTCAAATATTAAAACAAAAATTCTGGTGTCTCAAACAATAGCTACGTTATGTTTGAATGAAATGCTGTTTAATTTTTTTTTGCAAGGATTACTGGGAGTTGAGAAATCATGTCAACCAGAGACCATGATGCTTCATGCTCTCCATGACCATTGTCCTCCTAATCCTCCTTGACCATGGTCCCCCTCGGGGGCACATCTTTAGGTGTGTATGGGCTTCACGAACCCGAGTGAACTGCTCTTCTCCCATGGGGTTTACTGTCTTTGGTAAACTTTGGAATTGCATTCCCGGGGTACCCAAGCAATCTTTTCTTTTTTCCTCCTACTGTTTTATCTCCCACTCCCTCTTGATTTTCCCTTTTATGTGTCTTGTGAACAGCATTGAAATTATGAACAATTTTGCTTTGAAATCCAATTATTTATCATCAATCATATCAAGATTCCATTTTGAGTTTTCCAATTTCATTTGCTTTTTAAAAACAATTCCAATCACTATGAGTTATGTTTAATTTTTACTTTATAAAATGTCGGTACTTTTTCTGACCCTCATGTTTGCTGTGTGCGGCATCCCGTATCGGGGAAAAATGGAATCCTGTGGCACCTGATGCGTGCCCTTTGGCCCATGCTTCAATGTAGACGGGTGACCAGAGTGAGCTCGCTCTGATCAATCGACTCACTTAACCTTTACACTATGGCGCTTTTATTCCACTAGCTGAATATGGGATGACTTGTCTGGGCCATAGTCAAAAGGTTAAGTTCTCTGGGTTTCACCACTCAGAGTGCTTAGCCCCTCTGTCATGCTCGACTTCACTGGTTTTAAGTATTTTGGGTTAGTGCTGCAGCTAGGGATGCCCTGGGCGAACTAGCAGATCCACATCCCGATATTGTAGCACTATATCATGGTGGTATTTTGAAGTGTGTGCTGAGGCTGGAATGTTCCAGAGCCAGCAACCACTTCCCCTTGGACTCCGTGGTGAATATGGGTTCACCATGAAGAAGATAATTATTTAATCTATGGATCCAAAATTTTCTTTGCCCTAGAGGAGGCCTAAATCCCTCTAACAGCAATGCTCAATACCTAAATTTTTAATAATGAATAACCCTGAAGGGAAACTTGCAACCTTTTCATCATTTGCTGTATAAAAATATATTCAATCTACTGCTGGCGAACCAAAAGTAATAAAGAAATTGCAATCTGGTGATCTTTACATAGAAACTATCTGCATATCAATCTGAGCAACTAATGAAATTAAACCAAATTGGCGAAATAAAAGTTAATGTAACTCCACACAGAACTCTAAATTCTAGTCATGGTGTTATATCTGAATCTGATCTTTTTAATATATCTGAATAGGAGTTTATCGAAGAATTGAAATCTCAACTTGTTTGTCCAGCCAAACGCATCTGCATCAGACGAGATGATAGAAATATTAACACAAAAGATGTAATATTAACATTCAACACACCAGACATGCCGACATCCATTAAAGCAGGATACTTAAATTGCAGCGTTAGACCATTCATACCAAACCCCCAGAGATGCTTTAAGTGTCTGAGGTTTAGACATTCTCAGGTTTCATGCCGATCACCTGCAATTTGTGCCAGATGCTCAAAACCCGAACATGGCGAAAACTGCACTGATGAACCTGTATGCTTCAATTGTAAGGGAAATCATCCTACTTACTCCAGGTCTTGTCCTCAAAGGAAAAAAGAAAAAGAAATCCAAAGCATAAAGATAAAACTAAAGATTTCATATCTCAAAGCACAAAAATTAGTAGAAAGTCAGACACCAAGAGCAAATATTTCATATGCATTTGTAATTAAAACGATGAAATCCATTGCTATCCATTTAGATACCATTCCCAATGAAGAAATTGAAAATACAATTGTGCAAAACAAAGAACAATCATCCAAGAAAAAGATGCAACCATTAAAAATCAATGAAAGCAAACATTCCCAAACCATCTGGCCCTAATTTTAAACACAGTTCTAAAACAAAATCGCAAATGAAATTAGTTGCTATAAAATCTAATAGAATCGATGAAAAATACTGGGAGACCTATTCTTCATCTGGTGAGAAAATGGAAATGGATAAAAATAAAAAGAGTGGGCACAAAGGCAAAAATCACTGAAAGAAAATCATAATGGTTAAAATAGTATTTTGGAATTGCCAAGGATACCGTGGCCATGTTGAGAATGGGGAGGCTTTAATTGATTGTTGCTATCCTGTATGTCTTGGTCTGCAGGAAACCTTTTTGACACCAGCAAGCAGTATGCACAAAAATTGGAAGATATAATATCGCAAGAAGAGATATTTTAAAAATCAATCATGCTAGTGGTGGGGTAGCGCTTCTGACTTGTCTGGATTGTCCATCTTCGGCTGTTTAAATTTCACTTTCAAAATTTTATGCATTTTTATTTCATACATAGTAAATTAAATTCTTCAGTCTCATTAGTTATGCCTCTCATGATCTTGTTTTTATTATCTGACTATTTAAATATTTTTATTCTCATCTCAAAATTTTACATGTTTTGAATCTACCTTTTATCTTTGTCTTGGAATTCATTTTTAAGTGTTTTAGGCTTTTATTGGACTATATTCTGTCTTGTGTTTGGAGCAGCTTATTCACTTTTGGACTTTGCTCCATAAAACCCTAACATCCAATCCAATCTTTGATCATGGTCAAGGAGGATTAGCAGGCATGATTGTGCATGAAAATGATTTAAAAATGTTTTGAATACTTGAAACAATAATAAATAGATGTATAAAATTTGGAATTATTTGATTGCATAATTTCATCAGAAAAATATCCCCCCCAAAGTGGTAATTTTCACACACAAAAAAAGAAAAAAAAACCCTTGATTTTTTAAATATTTGTTTTCAGGTTGAGTTTTGCAACAGGTGGCAGTAGTGGAGGATCCTGTGATTCAGGGTATTCCAGCAGAGATAGTGGCCCACCAGGAATGGCTGGAAATATAGATTTTCAAAATGCTGTTCCTCAGGTAGTCCAACTTCTTGAGAATATTCATGTTACCAGACAACACCTGCTGCAGTTATGGCACATACGAAAGGTTAAACTTGACCAGTGTCTCCAACTTCGCCTATACGAGCAAGATGCACAAAAAGTATATTTATATATTTGACTTTCTTTATATTTACGTTATAATATATACATTTATTAACACTAAATAAGTTATTTGAGTTTAAAAAGTTATATAAATAGCTATTTGTGATCACTTTTAACCCACATTTCTTGATATTGGGACTATTTGTTTCTATACTTGTCAATCAATTTCAATGAATTCTAATAAAGTTTCAGTGGGGAAAATAAAAAAATTTAGATTTGTCACAAATTAAAACAAAATCTATAAACCATTGAATCTGAGTGCAGAAGCCTCACGAGTCTAAAAATTTTGGATATCGACTTTAATTCATAAATGGGCTTGTGTAGAGTGCATGTAATGTGTGAAGAAATCACATAAGTTGGTAAATATAGTTCAGTTAGTAAATATAGGGTCATGAAAAAAAAATTGAATACAAAAACCACATGAGTCACTGACTTATATGGTTTTCGTTCCATTTTCTTATATTTGAAAAATGGGGACTCGTGTGGTTTCTGCACTCTCCGATTCAATTTATGTCTATTTCTATGATCTATCGTATTGTTTCTCTTTGATTACATAAATCTAAAATATGAATGTGCAGGGTAATTCAGAATGTTACAGTTACTATCTATCTTTTTCACTGATTATCGAAGAAACATACTTCCAATCAATAAGTTCCAAATTATACATAGAATTGAATATATCATTTATTTTACTAAAAGTTTTAGTCATGTAAAATTGCTAACACGTTTTATGTGAGCACTTAAAGATTGTCAAGAAACTTCAAATAGAAAACCATTCACTATTTAGTGCTACTGAATTGTGGAAATGCTGCAAAAATTAGCATGCTTATTGGATGCTGCTAAAAATTGTATGTCTTAATTTTTTAAAATTAGAATTACTTTTCATGACATTCATTTTGTATAGAACAGTTCCTATTATTTTTAAGCAAACGTTTAGCAGTTTTCAATAGTTATGTTTAAAAATTTTAATATGCTTACTTTGATTGAGCTAGAAAAGAATTTCCAAAGTCTGAATAATATTTTAAAAGTTTATAATATTCCTAACTGCTTGTGTTTAGTTAAAGTGCATTTAATTTTTCTTATACTAATCCTGTGTTAGGAATATAAATATAGTATAAAACTAATTCTGGATTTATAGTACCATTATAACTAATAGTTCTGCCTTTGTGCTAATTTCCCTCTTTGTGTGTATTTATATAAATCATTATTTTTCAGATGTTTGATTGGATTTATCACAATAGAGATTTGTTCCTTGTAAGCTATGTTGATATTGGCCTAACATATCAGGAAGCTAAAGATTTGCAAGAAGAGCACAATCATTTTACTATGTCTTCTATGGTATGCTCAGATCAGTTTTTTCACTGATTTGGAAATCAAAAATTAATTTTTCTTTCCTATTCTTTTTGTTTACATAATTCATGACCATTTTTACAATTTACCTAATTATAACCTCAAGAGTAACTCATTATGATCATTAATATAGGATTTAATTCATTCATACTTTTTCTGCGATACATTCTTTCAAATTTATTACTTATTATAAGATCTATAGATAAGATATTACATATTTATAAGATCTACTTTAACATATTTTTAGAGTAAAAGTGCAGTAATTTTCTAATGAAACTTCTTAAAACCCCTCTTAATTGACTAATACATTTGTTAATATTGATGGAAATTAAAGTAAGAATTTGAGAACCATCATGTGGAAAGTTTATCCTTAGAATTTTATGTCTTTGTGCTTACTGATTGAATGGATCACTATATTACATATTTAATATTTTTCAGTTTCTTTTCCATGATATAACTTAACTTTTTTTATTCTGTATTTAGAATGTATATGTGAATATCAACCGCATCTTGTCAGTAGCTTCTAGATTGATTGAAGGAGGACATTATTCAGCTGCTACAATACAGCAAATAGCAGCCCGTCTGGACCGTGCTTGGAAAGAATTTGCTGCTGGGCTCGATGAAAGAACAACTGTTCTAGCATTGTCAGTTTTATTTCATCAAAAAGCAGAGCAGGTTTGTAAACTTAAAACTATCTCAAGCTTGGTTTTTAAAGGACCTGCAAAGAAATACTGTATTGATTAATTGGGTGTTTTTCTAAATAAAAAATATTTTAAATAATTTTCAGTACATGAACAATGTTTCCCCCTGGAGTAAAGCCTGTGAGCAAACAATAGTACCAAGAGAAGTTACTCATTTGGAAGATGTCATTCACCAACATCAAACTTTGTATGAAAATATGTGCCAAGCCTATACAGAAGTAATTTTTAATTAAATATTTTTTGATGTGAATATATTTTACTGTTTCACTGAATGCTGCATATTTTGATTTGACTTTTCACTGCATATTTTGATTTGACTTTTCACTGCACATTTTCAAGTTATTATACCTTGCTTATTAACAGCCCTCATCTTAACTTATTCAGGGGACTAGCAAAGTATAGTCATAATAGTTCTAGACAACAGATGCTACCCACATATTCTATATATCTGCATATTCTTAATTATTAATCTAACTAGTAGACCAGTGTGCAGCATCTGCTAGTTTTCAAATGGTTTGTGTATTGATGGTGCAATAAGACACATCTTATACCTATTTAAATCCATTTATAATGAATATAAACATTGATATGCGCATTTTGTACTTCGAAATGAAATACAATTAATAAAAAAATATATAGTAACATTTGTGATGCTGGAGATATTTCAAATGACTGCTTGGCAAAAGGTGCTCATTTTAGTTATGTTTCCATAATTAACTTCTGAATGTTCACTTCAATTTATCCGATCCTCTTATTCAAAAACGGCTTGGTATTTTTTGGCCATCTAAACCTATTTTCGCATTTTGCTGACATTTTTTTGCATTGCTTTCGATCATCCAGATTTCCCATTGTCTTCTGTAATCAGACTGCTTTGAGATAAATTTCATTAAAGTGCTCAGCTATTCAGTATAGTTTTTGCAACATTATGTTGCTTCATAGTTGAAATCAAACATGTTTAAACTCAGCAATAAAATTGGTGAATGAATTCCTTAGCTGTTGAATTTAAATTATTATATCCGTTTGTTGCCATTCTCCAGCAAACAAATTATGTTTACTGTGCCATGTATGTTAGTGAAATATATCTTGTTTGTGTATTCTGATTGGTGGGAATATGCTATCTTTCTTTCAGTTTACTTTGGATAAGATTGTATTTATTTCTCCTTTATTCAATTTCATCTTGAGCTGTATTGCTTTCTTGTCACATGTTTGAACCTGCTTTTTCAGATGAGTTGATATTCAACATGCTAACTATATGAATTTGGAGTAACTTCAGTGTTGAAATTTATTCTTATACATAGACATTGCAAAAGTAGAAAATTGTACAGTGTCAAATCAGGTTTTTTAATATGAACTATGTATGATAGTATTAGCATTTTAATGAAATAATTTGATTAATGTTAAATTAGCTAATGAACTACATGATTTAACTACAGTTCTGTCTTCAATATCACAAGCTAGGACTGTCCATTTATGACTTTTTTAAAATTTTGGTGTCTGAACATGTTTATGAACACATTAGTTCCAAACAATATAAAAAATTTTAGTTTAGAACAGTGAGAAACTACTTTCCTACCTTTTTCTGCTTTTTTTCATTCTGTAGATGTACTTGTTATTTCTTAAGTAATATTTGTCAAATTAAATATTCTTTTTATTTGAATTAGTTTTTGCAGGAATTATAAGACTAAAAAATTAAAAATGCAAGACTGAAAATAATTATAATCAAAATGTACTGAGAAGAAAAAGGGCATTAACAGTCATAAAGCTGAGTTAAAACCAATGAGATGAATCAAGTTGAAATTTCTTTCATACTTCTCTTTGTTAATTTAAAATAAATAACAATATACCTTAATATGGTATACTATGTTTGTGTTTTATTTTAATTTTTTCTTCTAGGTTCATAGTACTAGTAAAAAACTACTCTATCAGTTAGATCATCTTGTACAAGTATGCCATCAGCCACGAGTCGATATGTCCTCCAGAAAACATGTAAGAAAATCAACATAGTTTTATCTGAAAGATGTTCTAGATTTCTCTAAAATCTTTACTTTTGATAGATATCTTGACTGTTCAAAATGTAAAACTGTTATATAACTAAAGATTGAACAATTACCTTGTTTTGCCTTTAATTGGTTGAGATATTAGAAAATAGTTATTAAATGTTTCCTTAAAATTAAGTATTTGATAAATTTGAGTGTATGTTTTTACTGAAAAACTCACGAATCTTATTTAAATTTTTTCTAGTCTCATGGTGAAAGTAAAAATTTATCAGAAATGCTGAATCACAATGGAAATAACCATCACTGCAATCCAGCTGCTGATTATTCTGAAGGTGCCAAACATGTTCTGTCTGTAATTCATGACATTTTAAATCATCACAGAGCACTTGAAACTCAGTGGCATACAAAGAAAGTTAAACTTCATCAACGCCTAGCTTTAGGTTTGTTTCAAGAAGATGTACGACAGGTAAAATACATTCTCATTCAATGTACTAATTTCTTTTTGTTTTAATTATAAAATAAAATTTTCTGTGCTATTTCGGATACATACTGTATTTTTCATCCCTGATTAGTGCATTCTTTAAATAAAATTTTGGTGGAACTAATTTTGTACCTTCTGTTATAGTTTCTTGTCTTCCAGTTATAACTGCCCACAGTGGCTCAGTGGGATTGGCCACTACACTAGCAGCCTGCGATTTGCAGGTCGTGCAGGTTTGATTCCTGTAACTACGCTGTGTTATTTTTCTCGCCTGTGTCAGTAAAAATTTCCTTGTGCGTGTATGTCCATTTACTTAATGGAAAGAAACAAGCTTGGCCAGATCTGGCCCTTGTGCCATAAAAAATCAACCAGCTTCCAGTTTTAACCATATTTGCTTCATCCTTGTGATTAAGAAACAAACTTATTGATATTAGCTTCAGGGATTGATACATTTTATTTATTTTCTAGGTCCTAGATTGGTTGGAGAACCATGGGGAAGTGTTTTTAAGAAAAAATACTGGTGTTGGCAGAAACCTCCAACGTGCAAAAGTTCTCCAGAAAAGTCATGAGCATTTTGAAACAGTTGCGCAGGTATGTCTGTCTTGGATATGGAAACATCCTATTAGTTTGAATTAATTTTTGAGAGGCACAATTCATGAATTTTTTCTTAAGTTTTTGTTTCTTTTTATGTTTGCTTTAATTGAGCATGTCTCAAATTTTGTTTAATCAGTTAATATGGTAATTGTGTGAATACGTACATAAAGGTTTTGATCATAATTTTTATACATAAATCATAGTTTCATATTGCTTAATTTATAATCTTGTTTATCTTTTGATTCACACAGAATACCTATACAAATGCTGAAAAGCTGTTAGCTGCTGCAGAAGAACTAGCTCAAACTGGGGAATGTAATGCAGAAGAAATATATGGTGTTGCTCAGGAGCTTGAAGGCCATATTACTAGTTTTGCTGCTAGAGTTGATCAGCGAAGGAATCTTTTGGATTTAGCTGTTATGTTCTTTACACATGAAAATGAGGTATTCTTTTGAAGTTTATGGATAAAACGTTCTCTTGTGTTTTATACAATTTGTGCATTTCACTTTTCTTATTTTGTATTTTAAGTTTATCTGGTTGCAATACGAAAGCTAATTTTCTTTAGGTGGAATGATAAAATAATTTTTTTAAACAGAAAGTCTCTTAATTTTGATGTCAGTGATCATGAGAGTGGTTGATGATATACTAATAAAACTATACCTCACATGTACATGCAAATTCATATCAATTTATAAAAGATGGCAATAAAAATGTTTTAAAAACAAGTAATTGCCTCTTGTTTTAATGGTATTTACACTTGGTTATTGAGTTTTGTTTTATATAATCATGAAAATTGATGATTAATTGTTTATACTTTACTTGGATACCTTTATACTTACTGAAAAGTCCCATTTTAACTATTTGCTGCTTTTGTGAGTTGCTGAATCTGGTGCAATCATGGAGTCTGGAATTTTTTTTATCAGTGTACTGTTTGATTCTACCTCATTAGGTCTATTTGTAATTGCAGGCTATTGTTAAAACTAATAAAATATTGCCAGTATTATAAAATGTATGAAAAGGAATAGTATATTTAGATTTTGTAGCTCATCAAACTTTTTTTATCCCATTGAGGTATTGTATTCGTTATATTTTTTATATCATTGCAGGATTATATTTTTGAAACATTGTTAATATGTGAGTTTACTTTTCAGTTAATGGAATTTGTATTAAGAATGGCTTTATTCTTATTTTTAGCTAACTAGTTGGTTTGAAGAATTGCGTCAAGAATTGCAAAGTGATGAAGTTGCTGAAAATGTGGAAGGAGCTGAACAATTACTTGAACAGTTCAACCAACAAAGGGATTCTACAATTGATGCTGCGATGAACACTGTATCCGAGGGGGAAGCTCTTTTAGAAGAATTGCAGTATGTATCTTCATTTAGTTTCCTTGTATTATTTTCAGTTTGCATTACAAAATGTGCTTAACTTATTAAAGCATTTTAGACTGCAGTATTCACCATCTAGAATTAAGTAAGAGTAGCATTTGTCACAAGGAGGATATTTCTGATTTCCAATCTGGTTTTAATTTGTATTTTAACTCTGATTCTTTATAGCTTTTATGTTGCAATTTCTGAGTCAACTTTCCATTAGTATTACTCATGCACAACTAACCAATTTCTAAATCAAGATAATAAGCAAATTAGAAGAGGATAGCTTCTAAGGTTCGAAAATGAATATTAAATCCTCAGAAGGTGACCAATTATTTGTAGCCAAAGAAACAATAAATGACTCATTTTAAACTTCATTTTAGGTTGACATCACTAGTTTAATAAGTTAAAAGTTGAACTCATCAAATCTTGCAACTAAAACTTATGCTTTTATCTAAATACTGCTTTTATAAAAATGCCTTTTAATCCTTTGCCAAACCTCAGCTTTTTTGCTGTAAGTGTCTATCCGACAGCCCAATATAGTCTTAAAGCAGAAATAAAATATGTAACTATCAGCAGTATTATCCACTGTGATGATAGTAAGATCATGGCAACTTTTGAGGTGGGCTTCTGTCATGTCTGTAAGGCCACAGAGGACAAGTTTGACAAGTCAACCTGTTATCGATGACTAGGTAGTAGTGTCCAGTGAGAACACAAAAGCAAGTGACTCTCATAGCTATTGGTAGATTCTGTGACAGTTGAGATCTTAGCATGAAATTCCAGTTTTTACCTTTAACTGTACCTTTGTAAATAAGAAATATAGAATGTTGATTTTTTTTAATCTATAATCCTTTTTTATAAAAAAAATACCAAAGGGAAGGAGCTTTAAGCTTCATATTCTTCCTTTTGGTATTTTTTACAAAAGTTATGTTTAAACAATAGTGTGAATAATCAACTTGCAACTGTAAAAATGATCAAAAACTCACCCAAACATCTTTTATTCCATACATGTATGTGTTGAATATCAGATCAAACGATCCACTGTGTGAATCCAATTTAAGGTTGATCCCTGATTTAACAGTGTAATTGCTACTCTTCAGGTCGTCAATGAGTTCACCTGTGCTTGGTGAATATTGTTAAGCATTTCTATGCTTCAAAGGGCTACAATGTAATTTTCGTATATAATATAATGTGAATATATTTTATGAATAATAGTTGCATAGGCGTATCAAAACTTTTAAATTAAATATCTATATTATATTTTATTACTTTACTTGTGCCATATCATTTCAGTTTGTTCACTCATTTTTATTCCAATATAGAAATTCGGGCGTTGAACCAGATTCGGATTCTAGTACATCATATGCAGCTATTGAAGGTCTTTTGGAATCTCTCAGTAGAAGCAGAGAAGAGCTTGAAGAATTATGGGGAAACAGAAAGTTAAAATTAGACCTCTGCCTTCAGTTACGATTGTTTGAAAGAGATGCTTTAGAGGTAATGAGGCTCATGTTTCATTCATAGTATATGGCATAAATATATTGTCAGTAATAAAATCTGTATTTTAATATTTTTAAAGGTAAGACTTAAGGAACTTCCTGTACTTTAATGAAAAAAATCTATAATTACGTCTATTTTATCCAGTTAAGTACATATCTCAAGTTTTCTTATTGTTTACTTCTAATTAACCATTGATATTCATCTTCAGTACTGAAAATTAAAATTATTTTGAGTTAGATTCCCATCTAAGTTCTGAGTATATTTTTTCCATCTCTACATTGCATTACTATATTTCTTTTAAAATGTTTGTTTACTGATTACATCCATGCAAGAAATGAATGTTTAATAATTTGATTTCCCACCTACAGCCCACTACAGAATTCATCCATTTTGACTGATATAAAAATTTGTTCCAGTTACATTTAATATGTTTTCCTCTTTGTATGAATAGGTTCTTAAATTTAATTAAAACGTTGTAATTTGTCTAACCAAAGGTCCAAAATTGTTTTTTCATGTCAACAGATATCATCCCAACTTGAATTGTGGTCTGAAGAGTTGCAAAATGCTGATATTGCTCAAGACATGAGTGAAGCAGAGCACACTCTTCATATTCATAATGAAAGTGTTAGTAACATGCAACAAACAGCTCTGGATGTGATTCAAAGAGGACAAGAACTGTATCAAGTAAAGAACTAATTAATGACATTATTTAGCATTTGATTATTGTCAAAATATGTCCTCATGCTTTAATTAATTTGATTTGTGATGCTCATAACCCTCTGAGCATCACAAGAGTACAGTATATCATTAATTGTAGAAATATAGGAATGAAATCCTAATCCGATTAGTGTAGTATTGCTTTTACCATACATCACACATTTAAAGCCTTAATAACCACATCTATTGGTTGAAAGTATCTTATAAAACATTATTTTGGTCAAGAAGGTCAAAACTGTTTAGAAATCATCGAGAAGTCTAGATTCTAGAATGGATATATGCATGAACACCCTTCAGAGGATTTGTTATCAATTATAACAATGTTTTAAACTGCTTGCAGCTAGCTCTGTATTGAATTAGACCCAATTACTCACTATCATATAGTATACTTACCTTTTTAGTAAAGAACAGAAGTAATAAGGACATCATTATTAGGTGTTTATTATTTCCTTTCAAAGCTAGTGAGAGTATATCTTTTAAATACAGGTAACCCCCGTATAACACAGGAGTTATGTTCCAAAAAATTGCCGTGTTATGCGAATCCGTGTTATACGAAACAAAGAACTAGTACGAAAAGGGGGATTAGGTTCCAAAAATTAAAAAACATGCTATTATATTTTCATAATTAAGATAAATATCTTTATTAAAATTTTCTTAAGAAGTAATGCATAGTAATATGAATTAAACAATGCTTTCATAATGATGCTATAACAATGCACACATAGCTTAGGGCTACAGATTAATTCATAAAAATAAAAACATAATTATTATTTCTTTAAAAAAGGTTGAGTACTACTTACTGTTGTGTGTCGGTTCACAAACACACAACTTCAATCTAATCAAATCAAATTCAGAGTGACAGCCACGAGATCAGTGATGCCATTTATTTTTTGTCCTTTATTTCTCAATTCCGTTTTCTCCCTCGCTCCAGTGATGCTCATTAACTATGCTAAGAATCTTCCAGAAAGTTACGTCATGCCATGTCATGTGTGTCCATCTGACAAATTACAGATGAGCTAGTTTAAAAACAGCGAATCAGGAAGTCCAGCTCCCTTGATTGACAAGACCATCTCCCCTGATTTGCGACCCCCTGAAAAACTGATAAAAAGCATGGAGAGGAAGAACACGCTCTCTTTTTTTCGCCTCAGTCCAATGACCTTGCAGTTTTGTGAGAAAGAAATGCGTTAAGCGTTCTTGCCATTTTTTCTTTTTGATGACGAGCGGGGATCCCCAAGAGACCCCATGTCTCTTCTAAGCTAAGTTACTTTTTATTTAATTTATCTTGAGATAATATCTGCGCATGTAGTTCTTAGGATATTCCCATGCTACACCATTTAAATAAACTTTCATAATGTCCGTCCTTTTTGCATCGTTTCCCCAATCATTCCATAAAAGCACCGTGTTATACGGGGATGTTACCAATTCTTGAACTGTGTTAGAGTGAATTCATGCTATAGAAGTGCCGTGTTATACGGGGGTTACCTGTATAGCTTTGTGTTATTTGTTATTCTATTTACAGCTGTTTGAAACTTCTGGAATCCAGTTAATGGCTGATCATCAATATGATGGGCAAGCAAGGGTGCAAGTTTTGCTAGACTTCCTTCAGGAGCGTCATTTAGATTTAGAAGATGTTGCTGAAATGAAGCGTGTTAAACTAGAACAAAGTATTCAACTATGCCAACTAGAAAATGATGCTAGTCAGGTATGAAAATTCTTCAGATTTAATGTATGATGTGATGATATAATTTAACTGCAGTCCATCTTATTTGACATATAGAATCTTTTGAACTCAATTTTAATGTAAACTCCGAACATTAATTTTTCATGGATCCTTTAAACAGTTCAATTTTTATTGTGAATTCCATCTTTTTATTTCAATGGTCAGCCTTAAACTAGCATATTGTGTGTGTGATTCAGGATTTAAATTTTTATACAAGCATGCAAAAGTTCAAAATGGCATTTCTCCCCTTAGTGTAAAAACTTATACTCATTTATTTTTATAATTACTTTGATCATATTGACCTCATATTTTTTACAAGCAATTGTCATGTAAGAGAAAGATGTTTGCTATACAATACTGAATGCAATATGCATTGCAGTCTTAAGTATTTAGTTATGTGTCAAATTATAATTCTATTGTTTTTCATTAAAGCAGAGTTTTTTCCTAACATTTCTAAAACTACTGATAAATATGTCTGTTCGTTATTTACTGCACAATTCTTGAAAATGTAGATTTCTATATGCTAAGACTAGGATCTGCTGAAATGATTTTCAAAATTGTTTTTGAGCAATATTACATCTTCTGATGTTCAGATAAGTCATTTTGTGTATTGGAGAAGTTAAAAGTACAGAATATTTAGGCAAACTTTGGAAAACATGCTAGCTACTTGCTTGGGAATGATTATGAATAATTGATAATTACTTAGATAATTTTATAGATTAATTAATATCTGTTTCCTGTGTATTGTACAAAATTGATTTTAAGGACTGCAAATTTCAATTCATTTGTAACTTTTTCAGGTAATGAGTTGGATAGGAAATGGTGAAGCTATGCTTGTTGCATCTTTTATGATTCCATCAACAGTTCAAGAAGCAGAGCAACTTCGAACAGAGCATCAACAGTTTCAAATGGCAATTGAAGTAAGTTATTTGGTCATGTGAAGATCAATGACAAATTTTTTTCTCTATTTTAAAACTTCTTTTTGGTAAACCTGAAGTTTGTAAAGACCAGTCAATTTTCATTCTTTGCTATTCTCAGTTTTTATTAAGTGCTCCCTGATTTATTGCAGAAAACACATTCAAGTGCAGTAATGGTGCAGCAAAGAGCTGAATCTCTGATCCAATCCAATCATTATGATCCGGCAAGTGTCAGAGGTATATGCGATGATGTGAATTCTAGTTGGCATCAACTGATGACCCATGCAGAGGACAGGCATAAACTCTCCACTGCTTCTATAAATTTCTACAAAACAGCTGAACAAGTACTAAACATTTTTCACTTGTCTAATACCTTTAGTTGTGTTCTGATTTTAAGTTTTAAATTTAGAGTATGAACCTTGGTTTGGCAGTATGACTTCTAAATAAGCTGGTATAATTAATATACAGTCAAACACCGTTATAACAAACTCTCAACGGACTGATCCAGAAGTCCGCTATAACCGAGGGTTCACTATATCCGATTTTTCAAATATTGGCTATACAAAATTTCCTAAAATCTTTAAACATATTTCTGTCCTGAACAAATTAATTACACTGAATTGCAATTAGTAATGGGCTATAGTAAAGTAAAATAAATACTATTTGTTCTTAAAAATAATTATAAACAATGAAATTAATTGTACTTACATTTATTTCTCTAAAGTATGAAAATAAGTAGTGATTTTTTGTTGAAAGCATCTAGATTTCAGATACATTTCATCTATCTTATCAATAATTAAAAAAGAGTCCATTACATTCTTATCCACAGTTTCTGTTGCAAAGAAATTGTGCAAAATGTTCACAGTTGCCTTCGCATCAGAAATTGAAGGACCTGAACTTACATCACCTTCGTCTTCAATATCTGAAGATGAATTGTCAATCAAGTCGTTCTTTTCTTTTATGAGCGAAACTACATCTTCACTTGGCACATCAGATGTAATCACGTAGTCATCGCAACATTCGAAATGTTCAATTTTGCTTTGAGAAAAAGCATTCACTCTGCTTTTCTAGCCACTCAGTGATCGGTAGGTTAGCATCATCATCGTCGTCATCATTAACATTTGATGCATCCCCCCTCTTCCTGTAGACTTTTCGCAAGCCCAGAATGACGAAAACAGTTTCTAATCATGGATTCGTTGACCAGCCTCCAAGACTTCGCCAACAAAACAAATACATCCAGAAGGGATGTCACAGTTCATGTTTTTTTCATAGCATTCCAAAATACGCAATATCAACTGCTTCCTGTAGTGACATTTTAGGCTGCGGATCACACCTTGATCCATAGGTAGCTGCACTGATGTTGTATTGGGGGTAGGAAGGCTATCTTGATGCATTTAAGATTTTTTAAATCGATGTGGGCAGTGCAATTGTCTATTAAAAGAAGAATTTTATGTTTCTTTTGGGACAATTCACTATCCCATTGACTCAGCTCTTCGAACAATTCGGATGTCATCCATGCTTTTTTGTTTGCTTTGTATGCCACAGGTAGTTTTCAACATTTTTGAAGCACCTTGGCTTTTGAAATTTTCCAATCACAATCAATTTCCTTTTCTCTGAACCATTCATGTTGGCGCACACAAGAGCAGTTAGCCTTACTGTGGAGAGTTTTCCCCAACACATTTTTCTCCTTTAAACTTTAATATTTGGTTGGGAGTCATTTTATAAAATAACCCAGCTTCATCAGTGTTAAAAATGTCCTTTTCATCATAATCACAGATGATATCAGGCCACACCTTCTCCATCCAATTGTTGAGGGCCGCGGAGGCCCGGTTGGAAGAGTAATGGACTAGCAACCGAAGAGTTGCGAGTTTGAATCCAGCCAAACACCGTCATGTACAAAGGGGGCTGGTGCACGTTAAATCCGCCATGGCTTCAAATGTCCTCACGTTGGCGTGGTGTGGAAGTTTGGAGAGTGGGGTGCCAGCTCAAGTGTTGCCTCGTCATCTGACCGTGGTTCAAAATTACGTGGTGTTGTCCTCGGATCTTTCCCTTTGGGATTGATCCCGGACCGTCACCAATAGCCCATTGTGTTGCTCCAGTGTGACGTTAATTGAAATACCCCCATCCAATTGCTGACATCTGAAGAAGCTGACACTAGCGGTTTCGCCCACAATTTTACTGCATGTAATGTTCCGCTTCTTAAATCTATCTAACCACCCATTCGAACACATAAAATCCTTCTCATCAAAACATTCTGCAAACTCATTTGCCTTCGCTTGGAGCGTGGGCCCCGTTACAGGGAGATTTTTGTTTTGTTGAATGGTGAACCATTTCAAGATCTTCATCCACATTTTCATGCTCAGCTTTTCTCAACTTCTTGGTTCCATTAAGATTTTTCTCGTAGACTGAGATTACCATGTTACGATTTTTCCAAATGGTTGCAACTGCAGATTTAGAAAGAGAAAATTCTTTGCGAACTGCTTCTCACTGTTTTCTACTATCTTAATAATTTTCACTTTAGCCTCGAAGGAAAAAGCTTTCTGCTTACTAACACTAGCCGTTTTAAATCTACGTGATGCCCACAAGTCAAACGACAATCAGCTATATAGGATAAAGTCAAATAATGTGTACATGACCAGTTGAACGGGGACAGGGGAGGAGCTGAGCAGGGGTGTCTCTTTGTCAGCATTGTGGAAACTGTCTTCTGTTAAAGGAACAAAAGGTAAGGAATGTGGTCGGTCAGGGCTAGTAAAATTCCCGTGAAAGACCTGAAACTAAGCTTGAAAAGTGGGAATTTTGGTTCACTATGTCCGAATTCCTTACTTTTGAAGATCGTTACAAGCATTTGAAAATACATTAGTGACATAGGAGTTCGGTTGGGACCATTTGAAAAGTTCTTTATAACAGAGAGATCGTTATATCCCGGGTTCATTATAATGGGGTTTGACTATATTTTAAATTTTCAGACCAATCACATGACTGAATTTCATCAATAATTATGGTTTTTTTTGGCAAAATTTATGTTAATAGTATATTTATTGAAGGATATTGTACTTAAAAGAGTGGAATTCATTAAAACAGATATTCTATGTTTTCTACCAATTTATATGAACATATTGGAAACCATTTGTAAAAATTATTTTCTGTTAGGTTTGCTCAGTCCTTGACAGCTTAGAAAGAGAATACCGACGAGACGAGGATTGGTGCGGCAGTACGAATGAAACCAATGATAAAAAAGATAACCAAGATAAAGTAACTCTTGTTTCTCAACTTTTGACCAAGCATCAAGAGCAAAAGGAAGCATTCTTGAAAGCCTGCACCCTTGCTCGTCGTACTGCAGAAACCTTTCTTAAGTACAGCTCTCGTTGTGTGCAATATTACAATGCACAAATTGAAGTCAACCATAAAGGATCAGAAAATAAAGTGAAAGGTAATTTTCTTTTTTTTTTGCATTATGAGTTACATTATTTGAATCCAGGTTCCTTTTAAATTGCTAAAATCATGGTATAATGTGTGATGAAAACTTTCTTGGTTCTCTCATTTAAATAATATTGTTATTACTTGTCTTGTGTGTTTAGGTATTCTTGAGCAGTTGTTGAATCAGGAAAATAAAGTTTTGGAGCATTGGACTGCTCGAAAGAAGAGACTAGACCAATGCCAACAATTTGTCCTCTTTGAAAATAGTGCCAAACAAGTGAGTTTGTTTTTTAAAGTTTGTGTTGTGCTCCCTGCTTGTTAAAAATATGTTTAAAATATCGTATAGGTGTATGTCTATTCCAATCTCAATCATATTTAAAATGTTTTCATATATATCAATTTTATTTTTGCATTAAGGCTCTTGAATGGATTCGCGAAACAGGAGAAGACTACCTCGATAATCGTAGAACATTAGGTGATAATGTGGATGAAACAAAATCGTTGCTAAAGGAATACAATGAATTCAAAGGCAATGCAAAAGTCAGTAGGCTTTTATCAGTGTTGTAATAACCTTGTCCCATAATTTTCATAGTAATTTTTATTTACATATATGTAACTTTTTTAGGAAACAAGGGAAAAAGTTCGTCTTCTACTTCAACTTGCTGATAGTTTAGTTGAAAGAGGCCATGCTCATGCATCTGCTATCAAACAATGGGTTGCCTCTGTTGATCAGAGTTACAAAGATTTTAGTGAGCGTATGGATCACTATCGACAAATGCTGGAAGAAAAACTTGGTTTGCAGTCTGATGTAAGAATTTTTTTAGTGTCTTGCTTTTCTATTAATTGAACTGAATGCCTTTGAACACAACCTTTATTAAATAAATAGTTTAAATTCCTTAAAAATGGTTTTTAAATTTGTATTCATTAAAACAACACATCCAAGTTTTCTTCAATGTTCTCTCGAAAATTCTATAAAACTGAAACCAGATTTGTTGAATGCTTGAAAGTGGAAAATATTCTGTTTTTTCTTGTACATTTGGTTATCATGCACTTACATTAATGAGAAATTTATTCTAGTTCATCATATCTTTCTCAATAAGTACTTTATTATTAACTTAAAAATAAATTTAATCTGAAATATTTTAAAATTCTATTTTGGATGATACTTATATTGCTCAAATTTAATTCTACTCCACAATAAATTCAACCGTTACTTTGTTTTGCTTTGTCATTCTGTTTTTTAATTTTTTCTTTGACAAAATTATCTTGTGTCACTTGTGATTTCATCAACTGTCTTTGTCAAACAATTATACTATTGACAGTAAAATGTGACATTTCTATGAAGAAAATATGGCATCCTTGTAAATTGAACCATGACTATTTTTGAGCATTTCCATAGCAGTAAAACTTTTCAACTAATCAGACAATTCATGTATCATAATAAAGGTGTTTAAACTATAGAATGCAACTGAAAGTCAAGTAGAGAGAAAATTGTTTTTCATTCTTTGCGTACAGTATTTTCAAATTTTCATTATTTTGATTGCTTATTTGTACTTAAATTTTTAATAGATGTTTTAATGTAATTAACATCTGGGCTGAATTATTTTCCACTATTCTCGCTTTAAATTCTTTGAACAAAATACAAAACTTAATTATTCATAATGTATTTTATTTGTACTAAATTAACGTTTATTCCTCAGCGGGATACAAAAGATTTATCATTAGATCGTCACAGTGATCCCTCATTGGAAGATAAAGTTAAAGAAGCTGCTGCTAAAGAATTAAATGAAGAAAAGCGAAAATCAGCCCGGCGGAAAGAGTATGTTTTTCTTTCATACATATTAAGTTATACATCTTTACATATTTTGAGACATTTCTAGACCTTAAAAAATTCTCCATAGTTACAATTTTAAGCATTTACGCCTTAAATTTTGAAAACCTTGCACATTATTCTAATCAATACACAAGAATTAAAATGCCAAGCATCCATTTTACATAAGTATTTATTTATATGTGTATATTTTCCAACACCTTTGTATATTTATGATAGAATCAAATTGAGATTTGAGCTTGAGAAGAAATGGGGCAGTTTATTATAATGTAGAATATAATTTGTGATATAGAATAAAATGTCTGAATATTATTTAAAACCAAAGTACAAACTAATTTAATGTTAAAAAGCTTTACTAATTACAATGAGTTAGACAGTAAATGGTGCAAATTGATATTTTATGTAAAAATAGACCTTATCAAGAAAATCAAGAGATTGATGTAGTTTTAAAAATATATACATTATGTTTAAGAAAATGTAATATGTTAGTCGTTTTTTAGACTATTATACAAAATAAAGCTTTTTTCATGCATTCATATAATTTGAGTAAATGATTATTGAGTTTTTAAATTGTGCCCACATAATTTTGTTCAGTATAATATCAATTTTTATTTTTCCTTAATTGATATTTTTTTCATTATGCTTTCAGGTTTATTATGGCAGAACTATTGCAAACAGAAAGAACTTATGTAAAGGATTTAGAAACATGTATAAAAACATACATGACCGAAATGGAAAAAACAGATGAAAGCATTCCACCAGGGTTGCAGAAGAAAAGTTCAAGTCTTTTTGGCAATATGGTTGAAATTTTTCAGTTTCATGACCAGTATGTTAATTTTATGTTATGATTTAAGCTGTCTAACAGTCAAAAACATTTTCAAGTTTTAAGTGCACTTCAAATTAACATTTGTTACTTGAACTGTAAGATAAAGTTTTGGGATAATATAGTATTTATTAAGTGGTATAATGTGAAGTCATTTTTAATAAAAAAAATTATAAGTTAGAATTTATCTCTTTTCGCTAGTTTATTATATTTAATGAAATTGAGCTAATTTAATAAATTAGATTGGTCAACTTAAAATCATAAGTCATCACGTATCTATTAATGACTTATAAATGGGCCAATTTTGCAAATTTTGGCTTGAAATTTGGAACACATGTTAAGACAAAAAATAAAATTACATGAAAAATACTTAATTTATATTTTTTGCTGCGAAAAGAGAAAATACACCCTTAAGTTAAAAAAATGAATGTACTAAAAACATGAAGTAATTCTTGTTCTTATTAAAGGATATTTTTGAAAGAGTTGGAAAAGTATGAGACTATGCCTGAAGACGTTGGACATTGTTTTGTTACATGGGTAAGTAATCATTGATTAATCTGATATGCATATCAGACATGTGACATAAATTATTAGAAATTATACTTTTTATTCAATGTATATTTTTTAATTTATCCATAGGCTCAGAAGTTTGAAGTGTATGTGAAATATTGCAAAAATAAACCAGAATCCAATTCCTTGTTAGTTCATCATGCTGGAAATTATTTTGAGGTACTATATCTAATCTTTACAGTCTATTAAAACCTAACATAATATGAATTAAAATTTCTATTGCCAACTTTAATTTTATGTTGTATTTTGTTGCCACAATTAAATTACTTTCCAGGATGTACAGAGAAAACATAATATCCCACATCCCATAGCAGCGTATCTGATTAAACCTGTACAAAGAATTACTAAGTACCAACTATTATTGAAAGACCTTCTTTCTTGCTGTGAAGAAGATCAAGGGGAAATCAAAGTAAGAAAGATTTAATTGTGCCTATTTGAAAAATTAAATTGTTTCAATTTTTTGCTGTAAAATTGTTAGTTTTCATTTTATCTTGTACTTTTCATGTCAATTTATAGAAGCTTTTCAATTCATTGAAAATTTGATTGTAGCCTAATTTTTCCATTTATATACTGAATTTGTTTGTTCTCATCAAAGTTTTAGGTATATGTATTTCAATGAAAAATTGTAATTCTAATTTTATTTGCAGGATGGTTTGGATGTTATGCTTAGTGTTCCTAAGAAAGCAAATGATGCTATGCACCTTAGCATGTTGGAAGGATGTGATGTATGAATACTTATGCATAATTTTTTTACATTAGTCACTTCACTCTATTAGTCTGCTTTAATTATTCATTATATTTTTCATGTAATATATCAATGTGACGATAGAATTAGTATAAAAGAATGAAAAATATATTCAGCAAATTTATGCTTGAATAAAAATTGCAAAACTCATAAATTTATTTAAAACTACCTTTTTCATCAATCATATCTACTTATTTTATCCTCTTCCTATTGTTGGATTAAGAAAGGAATTTATAAAGCTTTCTAAAATCGAACATCACTTCATTTTTGTTTTCGATTCAGTCTTTGTATCCCCATTGTAAATGCTACACTTTTGTGATTTATATCATTGCCGAATACTTCTAACTGCAGTAATATGCCATTTCTGAATGCCACCCAAAGTTCTTAGAAATTACGGATGCAATACTAGAGCTTTAATCTAAAAAATGTACTAATTTATTTATAATTTTGTTTCCCTTTATATAAACAGATATATTTTTCTTGTTCCCTATTGTAAGAATCTTGGTTTTCATTGAATAGTAGCCTAATATAACAGATTTATGTAACCACTGACAGACATGAGCATTATTGAGATTGACACACAGGAGAAGCATTTATATGAAAACCATGATGTGTATTCTTCATATTTTGATCTATTTAATAACTTTACTTTAAAGGTGTCACTAGATCAACTGGGAGAAGTTATCCTTCAAGATTCTTTCCATGTTTTCGAACCAAAATCTTTAATCAGAAAAGGGAGAGAAAGACACATTTTCCTGTTTGAGTTGTACTTGCTTTTTAGTAAGGAAGTTAAGGACTCCAATGGAAAAGCGAAGTATATCTATAAAACAAAACTGCTGGTAAGTGTTCTTAGTACCTTACTGTATAGATTTTAAATATTGTAATTAAGGCAAAAAATCTGTTATGTGGTGTATAATTTCATTTCTATATATTACTTCCTAAAGCTGTAGTTCTTATATTTTTGTTATTAATATTAAAGTAGTATACCAAAAGAAAAACACTATTCCTTAGCTGTCAATTTTCAATACAGCGATAAATTCTTGCAGTTTGTTTTTCTACTGTTATTTTACTAAATGTTTTATTCAATATACCATAAAAGTCTACTGAAATTTAATTATTCCAACATAAGTTCAAATTTGTATATTTAGATTTTCAATGAATGTTTGTACTAGAATAATTTAATTTTAAATGTTTAATTAAATTTTTTTTAGACTTCTGAAATAGGTATTACAGAGCATGTTGAAGGAGATGAATGCAAATTTGCTGTTTGGACTGGTAGAGCTCCATTAGCTGAGAATAAGATTATTCTAAAGGTACATTAAATTTTTTTAATTAAAATTATAAATACAGATTTGTCAATCTAAAGAGATAGTTATGAGTTTTAAAAAATTTATACAAGTGAAAATTACTTGTAATCTTTTAATTTTTAAATATTTAAATTAGGAATTGTGCATTTTGCTATATTTGTTTCTGCTCAGATTGTTGTGTTTATACTTTTTTCTAAATTTCATCTTGTTTTTTTTTATCTTAAAATATGCACTTTATTGTTTTTAACAAATGCTAAAATAACTTGCAAGGTTTGACATCTATGAGGAATGCATTATAATTTTATTTCTGTATATTCTATTGTACTGCTTATTGTAAATTTCAAAATTTTTATATGTATTATTTAGATATATTAGATTGAAAATTTTTATGTATATTGTCATTCACTGTAATATATTTATTATATTAGATCCATAAAATCTGACCAAAATTGTATGTTTGATTTTAGGCAACATCTTTAGAAACAAAACAATCTTGGGTGAAAAAGCTTAGAGAAGTAATTCAAGAAACTTACTTTAGTAGTGCTCTTTCCACTTTAAATTTGTCTAAGTGCCATACTAAAATTTCAAAATCAGTTAGCAATAGATCGAGCAGGTGTGTATTTTTATGTTTGTACTATTTTTAAATTGTACTCAGGAATTTGTATGAGCTTAATCTTTAGTGTGAATACTTTTGAACTGATTTTAGCTTGTGATAAGCTATTTTTAAAAATCTTGGTTGAGTTCAAAATTTAAAAATATAATATATTTTAGGGACTTGGAGGATTCCTCCATGGATGAAGGAAGTATTGAAAACCAAGAAAGAGGGTCTTTGGCTTCTTTTGGATCTGGAAATACTACTGATAGTGAAAAGGTAATAATCTATGTGATTTATGTTAATTCTTAGTATTTGTCATTGACTTTTTAATAAATGCCTTTGTTGGTGAATGGATGGGAGTTGAGCCTTTGCACTGTCATATTCAATAGAAAGGCTAATCTTTCAGCCAAGAAAGGAGCAGCTGTCATACAAACCTCTCCCATAGTTGGCCCCTTTATCTCAAAAATTTGTTCATTCATGATCTTTTAAAGCAAAACTTAAAGAACAATTCTTTAAAACTCCCAAACCCTAGTGGAGCCAAACCAACACCCCGGATAGACCCCAAAACATTTTGACTTGTCACTGGCCATGACTGTCTTGCTCGACATCTTCATGTTGTCATTGTTTCTGATCCCTACTGTGCACTGACCTCCATGATGAAATGGGGTAGGTCCCATCTCTCCCGTACTCGCTTGTTTTTAATTCTGGACCTATGATCGATACTGGGAGGTGAGGGCATGTATAGGCTTAGACATTCTTTTCATCTTGTAGCCTTGTGCATGTCTACTTTGTATTCTGTTATTTATGTATACATCTGGGTTTTTTTTTGCTATTTGTTCTATTGTAATCCACCATTGGAAAAAGTATAAGGTACAATATTTTGTCATGCAATTCAATATTATTATCATTTTAAAATTAATTGATAAAAGCTTAACCACTAGCATAAAATTTGATTCATATTAATTTTCAGGGAGGAGAGATTATTAATGTTATTGAAGATCATAAAGCCATTCCTGGTTCATTAGAGCTAACTGTTCATGCTGGTCAACAAGTAGAAGTATTAGAATCATGCAATGATTGGTATCTAGTCCGTCATGTTCCAAAGGATGAGTCAAACGTCTTAAACAAAGAAGGATTAATTCCTCCTTCATGTATTAAAACTCCTTTGAAACAACCCTTTTCAAAAACAAACACAGAAAATGAAGGTAAGTAGGGTAAACTGGGGTTTGAGTATTTGCCATATTTACTGCATTCACAAATTGTGTCAACTTATTTTAATTGTTTTGTATCAACAAAAATTGTGCATGCTTGTATACCCAGGAAAATATGTAAAATTTTGTTCATTAAATGAAATTTATCTGTTATATATGAATTTGAAATTCAAAATAAATTTTTTCACTAATTCTTGTATGTACTAGCTGATCATCATATAAATTATAGTATTACTTATTATCTCAAAATGTTTCCTATAAACTCTAAATTCATATTTCATGATTTCAAATGAATACAGTGTTATCTATTTATGTTGCTTTTTCTCATTGCAGAATCGCATGTAAATACAACAGATGTAAGTCCTAGCAATTCAGGCGCGTATCCTTTGACAAATATATCTACTCTACCTGCATCTAAACGTCGAGGAGCTTTCAGGTAAATTTTCGTGTTATCTGGAAATTTTTTTAATTAATCTGAGAAATATCAGAACTATCAATTTCACTTATATTTTACTCTTTATTACTTAATTGTTGGTATGTGGTGTTAAGAGTTTGTTTACTTTTCGTTGAGCTGTATTCTAATCATGTAGAACTATGTAGACATGGTGATAATGATGAGTATTTGGTTTGGTAATTATTTTAGTTCATTAGAACATTTATTTCAGCTCAATAATTGAATTGTAATATAGTTTTTTTTCTGTTAATGAAGTATGCTAATTTTTCCACAATAATGTATACACAACTGCATACATTGTTTATTCATATCTGTTGAAACTAATTAGATTTTCCTGATTTAACACTAAAAATAAAGGAAGTTGCCTAAAACCCCGAAAGATAGGGCCAGTGTACAATAATATACGTAGAGCACTGAATCTATTTCATCCAATCTTTGCAATCCTTTCAAAATCTCTTTCTCAGTGTGATTCTGTCTTCGAGCCATCTTCTATATTCTCCATCAGAAATGAAACTGACCGAATGGTCCTATTCAATTTATCACATGATTAAGGTGTCAGACATTCCAATGGTTTAGAAAAAGAATTACTCGTTAAACTGTTCATTGTCACCAAAATACAATGTGTTTGCAAGGTAGGGAAACAACATTTGTAAACAAAATGTGAAGTGAAAAAACAAGGTCAAACTACTTTGAAGGTCATAGCAAAATAATAATTACCTCCAAATAAGAAAAATTTTCCAGTATTGTTAAACACCATAAGGCTCCTCCTGTCTTTTTTATGAGTACAATCCTTTCTCCTGTTCTATCGCAACCAGGCCAAAAATGATACAATACAATAAATATACAATAAGTGTGAACCAAATAATTAAAATAGCATATTTAATTCATTGGTATGATAAGCTATAGGCAGTAAACCAGCACGAACTCCACACTGGACCTGCCTGTCTTTCTAGTGTTAAATATGTTACTGTAATTATGTTTGTGAAGGTTAATGTTCTTTAAATGTATGAAAGATGCAGTTTTCAAAGCATGCAGCATAAAAATATATTATAAAACATTTTGCTTATTAATAAAGCATTTTCTTCAAAAATCATGCATTAAAATTTTTTAACCTTTCAGGAAATGGTTGTCAAATCCTGTACGAAAGTTAAGTCATAGTCGTGTAGAAAGAGCTAGCAGTGAAACCTCTAAGTCAATTTCTAATAAAAAAGCATCTCAACAGCCAAAGGTAATATTTCTTAATTTTTTTTAATCTGTCCTTTCTGTTGTATTTTATGCTATTGATACATGTTTTGACAATTTTTAATAGACTGTTTTGAAAACTGAACCAGTTGATAAACCATTGCACAGTTCAACAAGAAATGGTATCCTTCAGGTTAGTAATCAGTTTATCTATTTTATGTAAGGAAAATTAGAATTTTCTTTTGCATTTTATGGACTTTAAAAGCAGTAAATTTAGCTCTTTGCTTGAAGAATATTTGTAAGATTTCAAAGTACTGAATTTCTAGATTTTTTAAAATCTAGAAATTCTAAAACTGTTAATTAACTTTTTAGAAAATAGCAAGCAATGCATAACAGTTGAAAATATGTGTTTACAATTGTACCGTATTCAATTTATGCTCATGACAGGAATAAGCAAAACTTTAAATATTATCATGTTTCTTTAAAAATATAAATCTTCCTATCTCACAATCACCAGAATATTTAGACTAGTAATTAGATTTTCCTAAAGCCAAGTCTTATTTATAGTAATAGTAAATATGTAAGTAATATGTAGTAACAGTACATATGTAAATGTAAGAAAGGTAGACTATACATCTTTCTGGTGGTGCATAAGATGTTAGTGACATTAAAACACCAGTTGACATTACCTTGTTAGTGAAGTTTATGTAACAGCAGGTGAACCATATAACATTTTTGTTGTTACAAAAAGTGTAAGTTACCATAACAGCATTTTGAAGAAAGCACTGCATTTTTTGGTAAATTTGTTATGTATGTTTATATACATACACTTCTAAAACAATTTTTAGCAAATAAGAATTGAAATGTGGATGTTTCCATCATATACTTTTAAATGTGAATCATTATATTAAAACTTTAAAAACATTTATTTTTAATTCATGAAGAATGAAACAATGAAAAAGGTCTTAGTGGTAGAGGAAGATGAAGTACTAGATGTCGAATTGCCCCCTCCTATGAAAATACAAGAGCATAGTTTCACTCCAGTCCATCAAAATCTTGCTGGTGGCAGCAGTGAAAAGGTATTTGGTGTGCTTGTGCATGTTTTACTTGTTTAATTTTATGTGTTGTCAACTTTAAAACAGCTTAGACTTATAAGAATCAAAGGTCTGATTTGATCTGTTACAACTAAACAAAATTGTCTTCAACATTGATTGAGTTTATAACATTTATTAAAATAAAACAGCACTAAAATATTAGAAAATAGAACACTCTGTTATTCTCATGTTTATTATTAGTTCTCTGAGCACTTGAAAACGGCTTCTGTATGCAATCATGGAATCAAATTGATAATGATATTTTTCTTTGATTTGGAAGTGAAAAAGTATTCTAAAATACAATTCTTAAATGAAAGAAAATTTTGTTCCCGTAATATATGATGTAAAATTATATCTAATTTAAAAGAGATTAATATTTGGAACATTTCATTGTTATTGCTTTTGGGTTTTTTGTCTAAAATAACTATTAATAATAACTTGCATTTCACATATGCAGTTTACATTTTGAAGTGTTAAAGTATTATTAACTTTATTTGGATAAACCCTATTAAACCTTGACGTTAATAATTACCATTGAATTATTCACCAAAGAAGCATACTTCCAATAGTGTTGAATTTTGATATATAATTTACTCTTATGAGACAGCCCAAGTATATTTTGCAAAGTTGTATAGCTTACCAAATCCTAAAGTTCTGCAATTTCATACAACTGTTTCCCTCAATGTAATAAATAATTAACGATTTTATTTAACTTTCCACTCAGATTCAGCTTAATTTTGACTTTAGAAGTAGGAAACAAATTTCATGCATTAATGATTCTCATTGTGTAGCAGTTGAAATTGTATGAGGGGCAAATATTAGATATAAAATAAAAAACTTTCAATAATAAAAAATATTAGATATCAAAGCTTACAAATATCTAGTTTTATGTTAATTTAACTTTCATACTATTAAGAAGTAATTTTTTGTTGGGTATTTTAAAGTTGACATGGAATACTTTTAAACCTTTCACAGAAACTATTGTGATGATAGTTTAAAATATTAAATTTGAGGAAACGAAGAACGAATTTCATTTCCTTCCTGAAATCAGAAAATCTATTGCTAAAAATTAAGAGAATTCAGACTTATGTCTTCATAGAAACTTAAAAGATTTTTATACCATTTTCTCTGACTCTACCCGTAACTTTCTTTGCATTGCGAGATTTTTGAGTAGTGTAGTGTTGTTTTTGCCCCACACCACACTTAATGACTAAATAACCATATCTTTCTAAAGAATCCATGGAATTTTCAGCCTTTATGAGAATCTATTGTTCCTTTCCTTAGAATAGAATTGGAAAGCTTTTATTAGCTTTGGAAAGATTCTATTAGTCAAGAAGATCCAAATTGGTTATAAGTCGGTTGCAAGGTGGAATTTTGCGTGTGAACTTCTCAGAGGTTTAAAATGTAACAGTAAAATATGAACCTTGTGCTTGATATCCTTTAACTTCTGTTTGCTTTTGAAATATATTTAAGTGACTCTTTATTCAGTGTCAATCTTCTATGAGAAAATACAACTGTCTGACATTGCATGAACTCTTCAAAATCAATTGTAGTTTTTAGACATCAGGAAATGTTACTAGATAGTCTTAAAACTAAATATTTTTACTCTTACCTTTTAACAAGCTTAACATTAAATATAAATTTCTAATCATGGTCATGTTTAACATTTTTATTTAGCCTATAACCTTACCTTCAGCTGATGGCAGTAGCTCTACAGATTTGGCATCAGAAATAGAGCAAATTGTAAAGGAACGTATGGTGTGTGATTGCTATAAACTATAAACATTTGTTTGCATGGAGCATGCTACAATAAAGTCGTTGAATGTTTGTAAAATAAGAATGATTTGTTTTGTGTTTATATGCAATTTTTTCTTTATATATTCACTAATATGTAATATAAAATACACCACATCAGAAAATTGAAATCTGCTTTTAGTGCATGAATTGGACAGATATCTTTTAAAGTAATGAATAATGTTTGATATATAGAAATAAAGTGCATGCTGTATACCTGCCAACTCTTAAAAAATGTCCATCATTTGTACAGTTCCTAATAGCCAACTTTTCAAAAAGCATTGGAAAAAGCTACAGATTGTGATATTTAGCATTTTAACAGCAAAACCAAGTATTTTGTTCAAACAATGATTTACTTTTCACTTTAATTTTTATTCAGTTGGTATTCAATTATCTTTTCATTTTACCATATAAATATTTTATTGTAATGATGAACAGATGAAAATTTTTTACAAGGAAGCAAGATTCAAAATAAAGGGGCTTCCCGTTGATTTTGTGGTTGAATTGTGCATTGTAGTGTGATGTTATGGATACTGGCATGGTAAATGTTGGCAGGTGTTCATTTTGATTCAAATAGCAGAACCATTCCTCTTGTGACAGTGCTTGGTAGAACTTAAAAAGGAAGTTTTATAATTTTTGAATCTTGCAATGTTTGTTATACTCTAATTTAACTTATTTTAGGAGCATCACACAGAAAAATCAGGCGATGAACAGAACAAGAAGCATTCTATTAACATAAAAGAAAAAGAAAAGATTCTACAAAATCGGAAGTAAGTTTTAAATATATTTTTCCTGTTATCCTTTGAAAGCCAATGTGTTGATATATTTTTTCAATAGAAAAATTTATTAGGATGTGATTTGGCTGATTATCAAAAAAACAAGTGAGTTTGCAACAAATAAGACCAAAAAGTCTATTTTATTTTTCTATTTTTATTATAAATTTTAATTTACTGTGTTTTCCCATAGTTTTCTATTTGGCATTGGAATGTGACTGGATAATTTTTTCAATATTGTTTCTTATGAATACTCTGTTTATTGAAGCTACCTTAAATAATGTCTGAGTATATTGAGCAGCTAACTAGCTATTGTTTTAATGTCGTATTGTTAAAAAGTTAGTTATCAACTAAAATAATATTTGCAAGGTTTGTTTGATTTTTAAAAGTATTGAAGAACCAAATTTGATATATATATATATATATATATATATATGGGCGGGAATAAGAGTACAAGTCAAAAAATGACATTTTTAGAACAAAAAACCCGTTTAACATTACATATTGTGAATGAATAAAATTTATAGAATCAGTTCGGCATCTTATGTCTGATAACTTTAAAGGGGAAATCAAAAGAAATTTTGGATGTGGTCTTGTAACAAAATTAAGTGACGTACTGTTTGTACCAAGAAAATTGTGCACATCACAACTAACTTGTACTGTTAAAACAAATTTGTTTCTTTTTCATATTAAAAATTATTTCTGAAGTGAAATATATAGGTTACCTGGTTAAAGATTTTGTCGTGTCTCAAATCTGGCAAAATATGTTTATGAGGATTATTTTTCAGTAATTTTTAATGTTATAAATTAAAGTTTTAACATTCTCGACAATTTTAATTTTGTTACAATATTATGACAGATTTGAATTTTAAATCTTTTTATTGAAGTTTAATTTTTCTTTTGCCCTACAGATGTGTGATACAAGAATTTATTGAAACAGAGAAACAATACTTGAATGATTTAGAATCTATTGTTCAGGTAATTCTATACATTTTAATAAATTTTTCAGAATACCTTTAATTAAAAATTGCGTGTATTGAAAACTATATTGACAAACTTTTTTAATTTCTGGTGTAATTTTAGGGTTATATGCAGATAATGAAGATGAATGATTCTTCGGTTCCTCCAGAATTAATGGGTGATAAAGGAAAAGCTGTTTTTGGAAACATTGAGTCAATTTTTGAATGGCACCGAGAGTATGTTCTTTTCCTCTTTATAAATTTTATTTTTTGATAATTTCAATTTGAGATAATTTTTTACTTTATTTTCTTTGCAGAACATTTTTTCCTGAGCTACAAAATACTTTGGAGAACCCACGAAGCATTAGTCTTCTATTCAGACGCTCTGAACGGAAGTTGCATATGTACATTCTTTACTGTCAAAATAAACCTAAATCAGAAGAACTTGTTGCACAGTTTCTAAATACATATTTTGAGGTAAGCTTTAAGTTTGGGAAACTATCTTCTGATTTTTTGTTGTTATTCCTATGAACAATATTTTGTATATGTAGGTTTGTTTTTCTGTATTTCAACTTCTCCATTAAAAATTATTTTTCAAATTTTACACCCATTGCTGCTCTTTCGATCATGCAGTCCAGTATAACTGAGAAGTCAAAAGTAGAGCTATGCACTTGACAATACCAAAATCAGGGCAAATCAGTAGGTAGTCACTGTTCATGTTTACATGTCTACAAAGTGGAGAAGTTCAATGTGTGATGCAAATTTGGCTGAATGTCAAGTCAAAGTTTGGAAGCAGGCAGTACTGGTCTCTTTGGAGGTCACAAGGGATTCTCTTACTGTAATCAATCAAGCTGGACCATCTCTTTCTTGTAGAAACTCTGAAAATAAGATCTGCTTTCCAGAAACTTTTTCTTTAATAGTTTAGAATTTAGAGAAGGGATGGGGACAACAGGCTTCATTGACAAAGAAGCAGCATAAGAGTGATGTTAGTTGATAAACAATTTAAAAGGTCTTGCTTAATATTTTTAACTGATTACCATAATATTTTAATCTTAAAGTAATTGATTGCTTGAAAAAGTACAATTCCTTCATGCAATCTTAAAAATTCTATGTAATTTTTCCTGAGAAAGTGCATTTTAAATTTTCAAAAGCATTCATTAGTTAGGAAAAGTTTTAGGCATTAGTCGGATAAAAATGAAATTAATTTCCCCTGTATTGTAGCCACCAACTCCATTTCTTAAGAAACTTTTTAATTTGTTTTTTCTTAGGAGGTCAGGAGGAAATACAACCTTGAACGTCAGCTTCATGACCTATTAACAAGACCAGTGCAGCGAATATTGGAGTACAAGCTTCTTTTAAAGGTGTATATTGAATTTCTTAATGTATTTCATGTTTTGAAATATATTTGTAATAATGTGAATTTAAATATTCAAAACTATTTATAATTTACATTTTAAATGCATCTAACATTTGAGTAATTTGTGTAATTTTATTAAAATACAAATTTGTGAAAACAATTCCCCTTCGTGATTGTTGTACATTTTTTTCTAAATTTATAAAAAAATTGCTTTTATCAAAATGGAGTTGCAGGGCAAAGATTCTTATTGATATTCTTTCCAATTGTGTTTCTTAAGACTTAGAACTAAGTAAGATAAATTATTTTTTACCCAGGATATTTTAAAGTATACACAGCAAGCCAACATCGACGAAGAAGTTCAACAACTCGAAAAAGCCGTCCATATTATGCACTTGATTTATAAAACCTCCAATGATGTACTTAATCTGAATCGACTGCAGGGATTTCAAGTATGTGAATATCTTTTGTTTCAAGCCTTTACTAATAACATTCAGAACTACATTGTTTACATTATTTAATTTGTATTAATAAGCTATTTATTTGAAATAAGAGTTGTGGCCATTTTAAATTTCTAAAATATATGATGTATCTATTAATATAGGAAACAATCGCGGGTTCATTTTAATATGAAAATTTATGATTTATTTTAGTAAAGTATGTGCATGTCTTTACATCAAAGTGATATCGATTTTGTTGAAATTTGTTATGGTTTTGCTAACAAATGTAACTTAAAGACTTTTATGCTGGAAGTGTTAGATTTAAGCTACATATTTTTACTTTAGTCAATTTCAAAACAGATAAGTTTAAAGTTTCCTTTCGTTCGAAACTAAGAATATAATGAACAGTTATATAGATTAAGTTTCATGGAAGTCATTAAATATTATGCACCAAATGTAAAATAAATGTGACTAAACTCTTAAAACAGTTTTACTTGAGATAACAATCAAAAGATTTGATTAGTTTCATAATGTATATCATTATTCCTACATTCTTGTTGACTGATAAGACTAAAATATAGACAGATCCTCAAGACTTATTAAAATTTTCAAGTAAATAAAACAAACTCTTGATTGGGGTGCACAACATATGGCTCGCAAGCCAGAGTCAATTTTGAGCTGTTTCTATCCAGCCTACAAAGTTTTTACATTAATGCTGGACAGACTAGTGAACATTTTAGTTTTAATCTCTGGGATGCCACAGGTGACTAAAAGGTGGTTTTTAGTCACCTGTGGCATCCTAGCGATTAAAGTACAGTAATTTTAAGATCTTTTAAAAACAACTTAAAACTATTGTACTTTCAAGTAATCTTTGTAGTAATTTCCATATTGTAACAAATTTCTTACTAATGTGTTGATATATTCAGGTTAACTTGGCTCACCATGGACAGCTACTGCTTCAAGGTCAACTTAAGGTTGGAGAGCATTCAAACAAACTCAAAGATCGACAAGTATTTCTCTTTGAACAAATAATTGTGCTTAGTGATATTATTGCACCCAAAAGTCAGCATTCTAGTCCTGTTTATATGTACAAAAATTCTCTAGCAGTAAGTATTAATGTGCAATTTGTATGTGTATTATTATTTTGTCTAATGTGCACTGTTCAGTTACAAGTTTTAAATTTATCACTTATTATGTAGTACTGACTTTAAATAGTTATGTACAATATTAATCATATAAAATATTTCACTGTTTCAAAAGAAAGAAAAATATTAGAAAGCCAATTCTACATATAAATTCAATGATCTCTGCAGAAATCATGTAGATTGTTTATAGTTTTGAAATTTATAAAGCAGGTTTAATTTTCTGGTCTGAATCACAGGTGGATAAAGTAGATTTAGATGACAGCAAGAATTCTAACAAGTTTATGCTGAAATCGAAAGATACTTCTAAAGATGAAGCATTAATTCTGCAAGGCCACAGCATTGAAACTGCACAAGAATGGAGAGATAAAATAAACTATGCTATTAATATCCAAATAGAATATTTGAAATGTAAGATATATTTACTTTTTGAAAGGTGTTTTGATATTTCTTTCTTAGTATCTTTAGTTTATCGATTTCTCTTCTCATTTGTATGTAGTTTGATTTTTCATTGCTTTGTTATTACTTGTCTCAGTTTTTGACTTAACGTTAAAAATATAAATTATGAGGTAATTCAAAATTATTTCTTAATTCTTACTATTGTGAAAAAATAACTAATAACTCTAATGTTCATTTTTCTTTCAGCTTTGCAGTCACCTGTATTATACCCATCAGAAATTAACTCCTCTAGGTAAGTTACAGTGACTGTATTTACGTTGACCACATGTTTTTGATGTTTGATTATAGTTAATGTAATTTGTTTAGATTCACAAGAAATTTGCTATAATAAACTTAAGATTTTAGCATTAATGTTATTTTTAGTGTACATTTTAGCTACAAAACAATTTTTTGAAATTAAGCATTGGGTTTAGCTTATGTACTGTGAATTTTGTAATTTTAAACATTAAAAATAAGTTAACTTTAGAAATGAACAAAAACAAAATCCTTTTATCTTCACAAAAAGTTGGCTCTTTTTATTTCAAGCATATAAAAACTGGTGTGATCGGTTTGTTTATTTGGTGTGATCGTACTATAAATAGTTGTACTAAAGCCCTTTTTCTTTCAGTTCCCAAAATAGTTGCTGACCCAGGCTCAATTTGACTCCAGATTCGATTTCCTAAAGTCGTCATCTGTGCAATGTTTGCTGTATCTCACGCCACTACTTATTCCTCTAAATGTCATCACCAAAGTACTTAAGGTGCCTGTATAGAACTCTGCCAGATAGTGATCTCACACTCAAGGTCATTGGTGATCTACCTATGCAAATATCAGACCTTGAATAATGTATCCTATGGATTTATTATTGTGATCGCACCAAAACATTTTGTGAATCCTCGTGATCATGCTTTGTTACATAACTGTGTGATTAATTGTGCAGCTTTCACTCACCATTCACATTTATATGACAGTTTTTAACTTTATGTTCCTTTTTGTTCTGTTTTTTACATAACATCACATCAATTGAAAATGCCTTGTAAATATGTATATACGAAAACATTTTTAGCTAATTTGACATTTTGCCTGTTAATGCTTCAAAAAGTGCAATATTGCCTGAAAGGTATTTAGTCACTTTCGTAGGAAACTTTTCCTTCTGTGCGTCATGGTTTTTCAAACAGAAATTGCCTTTGGAATATTTGTATACTTGTTACATATTAGTTTTCATTTTTTATAGTTAATAAAAATATGATATAAAATGTTTTTGGTGGATTATACTTTTGTTGATTCTGCTTTTACATTTTTTATTGCTTCAATATGATCATTGACATCTCTTAAAACATTCGAGCCTCCTAAACTTTTCGCAAAACATGCTACATTCATTTTGTAGTATTTGATGGTATTTTACAAAAGCATAGCTCATTCTTCATAAATTTATGATATAATACACTGAAGAGCAATTGAATTTGGGATACCTGTCTAGTAGCACATAGCACCACCTTTCGCCTTGATGATGGCGGCGATTCGTCTTGGCATGGACTCGACAAAACACTGGAAGTGATGGGAAGCCATACGTATCCACGACTCCTGAACAATCTGCCACAATTCACGGAGATTAGATGGAAGGTGGTCTGAGGCTCGGACATCTCTCTCAATTGCATCCCAGATGTGCTCGATTGGATGGAGGCCAGATGACCTTGATGGCCAGAAAATTACGTGCAGGTCTGGAATGTTCATCGAACCATTCGGATTCAATTCGGGAGCGATGGCACAGTGCTTTGTTTTGCTGAAAGACAATCTCTGTAGTGGGCTGTCGAAAACGAATATACGGGAGCAGATGGTCGTCAAGGATATCCCGGTAACGTTCACCTGTGAGAGACTATGTCACATGTACCAGGGGTCCCATTTCAATCCATGTGAACAGTCCCCAGACGAGAATGCCACCTCCACCAGCCTGAAGAGTCCCCTGCTGTCAGGAAGGATCCATCGCTTCATGTGGTTTACGCCGTACACGTATTCTGCCATCGGCATGTATCAAAGTGAATCTCGGCTCATCACTTCAGGCAACATTTTCCACATCTCGACGGTCCATTGGTGACGTTCCTGTGCCCATGCTAATAGTTGTGCCCTGTGTTGTGCAGTCAACAGAGGGACTCACGTGGGACAATGGCTTCTGGGATGGTTTTACCGGAATCAACGTACTCATGGTACACCCTTGACACAGTTGTGCGTGAAAATCAGAGTGTCTGCACTACTTCTGAGATGGAGTGCCCATTCGTTGGGTCCGACTATTTGCCCAAGATCAAATGCACTTAGATCTGCACTTTTACCCATACTGTTTTTGACTATTACTAATACCGTGAGCAGCATTCCTTATCTTGTCAAACAGCTGCTTACGTCATTTGCAAGCCGCTTCCAGGCCTGCACACAGCTCCAAATTTGCATAATGCCAGCTATCCCTAATTCAATTGCTCTTCAGTGTATATTCTTTTTTGAGGTGTGTCCAGAATTCATGAACCAAAAATTATAATTGAACAAAATTTAATGTTCTTGTATAATAAGCTAATACAAGTACAACAGAAAAACTAGAAAAGATAATTTTTAGAGGAAATACATTTTAGGAAGATACTAAATGGCATTTTGTTTCTTAGAAAAAAAATAGAAAAACGCTGTTATGTTGCCTTTTTAATGCCTGGTGGCATTTATATGAAGGGGTGTGGCTACCACTTGCAGCTAACTGTACAAGTCTGATATGCTTTCTTTGGTGCATCCCACACTTGCTCGATAAGGTTCATATCTGGAAACTGATGGCCACTGCAGTTGTTGAGTATACATCTAATTCTGTTTTTATATGATAGATACGTTCCTGAAGAATACGTGTAAAAAAGACATTGTATCTATGGAAGAAAAGAAGATTGGTTCTGGATCTAAATCAGTAAAAATAATTTAAAAAACCATATGAAAATATTCGTTTTAAGCTTATTTTATTTCAACAAAATACACATGTAATTATATGTAATGAAAATGAAAAAAATTCTTCACGAACAAAAAAAAATCTGTTTTACATCCCCTGTCATCCAACCTGTACTTGCAGAAAATTCATACTTTCTGTTTTAACTGAGATGAAGTGCTCTTGGCTCCTTTTCTTTAATCTGTCTATAAATTCTTAGTGCTGTTTGTTTGATGGCATTTCCATCTACTGGTACTCTTTTTTTTGTGACTTATCTTCTATCCATATTACCAGAGCCTTTTCCATCTTTTCCTTGACAATATCTCTTGTATATGATGATGAATTAACACTTTTGTTCCAGAACATACCGACTTCCTAATTGCAGCTTCATTTTTCTTGATTGTTCTTATGTACACCAAAATTCTTTCCTACAGACGTAGCACCTTGTCCAGTTGTAAGACGATCTAAAATTTGAATTTTAAGTTCCAAAGAAATCGCTTTCCTTTTCGTTTAGTAATGGGTGAATTATGTGACATTTTATAAGGGCTATCGAAAAATATCTCAAATTAAAATTAATAAATAAAGGTATGAAAAATTTGTAAACTTACAATTTATTGACTTTCGGCAAAATTTATAAATTTATATGTGCACAAATTTCACTATAGATTCTTTCACTTTGAAATAGAGCTACATACTAAGTGTCTTCCGAAGATACAATGCACGAATACGGTAGATGTGCACCAAATTCAATAATAAAAACGTTATGTAATGTATCTAGAGGAAAGCACGCGTTTCAAAACACACACACTAGCTGTTATGCATAAAGAAAATAGAAATGATCTACGCCACAAATAAAATTTTGTTTTCTTAGAATTTAGGCAAAAAAATTTGTTAGAAATTGGATTGGACCGCTCGTGTGTTAAATCAAAATGACTCGCGTAAAAAGAGAATGAAATATTTATTTTGAATTCGTGTGAAAACAGAATTAGGTGTTTTCATTTTCTTGAAAGTCATCGATGAGCTTAGATTACTGAGGTTGTGTCCATGAATATGAATTGTGAACCTGATTCCTCGAAAAATCAAACAAGAGGTTTCAGCATATGTGTATTTCTTGCCAGAAACAGTTTTGTTAAAGATGTAGAGTTATGTGCTCTGCATGCTGAGTATTATACTTACCTTAACTAACACACTGCTGTTGTACCGAATTGGCCCCTTTCCATATTAAGGGAATGAGAATTTGTTTACCTTTCTTTATAGGTGCAAACAGAATCTGACCTTATTGAAGAGTATATTGCCTCTCTGATTCAGTCTTGCTTCAATGTCTGATACTACTATAAACCTGCATATCAGCATGGGGTATAATCTAGGTACAAACTTGAATAAGTAATTTGTTCTGAAACAGTTGCTTCTGTGATGATTGTCAGCTCTAGAGAAAGGATTTATAGACTTCTGATACTACATTTATTGATAGGTACTGATTCTACTAAGGAATTCTAGTTATTAAATGTTTCCAGTGTTTTAGAACTTTCCAGTCTGGATATGACATTCAGCACTTTCCAAACTGGTCCGAAAATTCTATAACTAATGAATTACTCATGCCATACATCCACTCCACAACTGGCTAGGATTAGCCTGTCAAATGATGGGTAATTGATTGGTTTGAGCATAATATCAGGATGCATGTGAAAAGAAAAGCATAACACTAGTCATTTTCAGATTTTACACAATGAGGAACACAGCAATATGCTTTGCTTCTATCCACATATCAGCTATGGTGAAAATAAATTGTTATGTGCATTTTCTGTTGTACTGTTCGTCGAAATTTTTTCAAGATTATTTCTCCCCATCTTTTGAATAGCATATGTTCGAATTTTGGTGCCATTCTGCCTCGTAGAGCTACTGACAGCTCTGAATAGGGTGATGTGATCACTTCATATTAATAAGATGAGAACGTGAATCGGAAGGACAAATCCTGTTAGCTTGATTTTAAGTTAGTTTCTATACTTAAGAAACAAATTCTGGATTCTTTTTTAAAAAGAAAATGTACATTTGGATGTTGGATCTTTTCTTTTTTAGATTCAATTTATTTTACAATAAAATTTGTGTAATTAACAAATATTTTAATTAAAAGCAAGTTATTAATATACTTGTGAAAAGAACTTAATTACTTAACTTTTGATACTAGTACAAAATATATTCAGATGTTTTAAGTGGGGAGGAATGAAAGCTTTGACTGAATCTTGAATTCTCTGAAGTATTAATTAAAAATAGGTATGGCATTAGTAAATTATAAAATGTGCATATCTTTATTGAGTTTTCCTATGTAGTGAATATTCTCAGTTTACATAAAAATAAATGTAAAATCTTTGGAAATAGATTATTTTTGGAAGATAAGGTAAATGAATATGTAAGACTTGAAATGATTTGACAGATGAGAGTAATAAAAAGATGAGTTTTTCTTTGGATTGCTGCTGCATGTCTGTTGACACCAGCTGTTTAAGTAAATCAAAAGTACACAATGGAGTTTGAGTGCCAATCAAACATCTAAAATAAATCTTTCTAAACATGGAATTTACCATTTTTAATTTTTCGAAAGATATTCGTAAGGATTGGGTTTTTATACGTATTTTTTCTTATTCCGGATCAAAATTAGATTCGTTCCATGATTCAAAATGTTCATTCCTGTAAAAAATGTCAGATCATGAATGTCTTTGACACCCCGCAACACTGCAGTATGTGGCCCAGACCATCCATGCTGCTATCCTGACAAGTGTGACAATCAGTAAATCTTATCGATATATTATCGGTTGAAAAAGAAATATTGATTCCATGATTGAATTGTTGATCTTCACAGGCACGCACACGTGTATTACGACATGTGTGCTTGACCACAAGGACCCCTTTAAAGATTGCCCAATTGCAAGAGCAACAGATTAACAACCGGAGGATTGCGAGTTCGAAACTAGGTCTAGTCGAAGACCATCGTATACACGGCTGGTGCATGTTAAATTTGTCGTGGCCTCAAATGTCCTCACGTTAGCGTGATGTGGAAGTTTGAAGAGTGGGGTGAACTGGATGACTAAGCCATGGCGCCCCCTCCAACAATACGCAAGTATACGAACCAGTGAATGGGGCGAAGTTTTTTTTTTGGAAAAAACGGATTTTCAATTCAGACGGTAGGTATGTATTTTAAGAAACGTCACACTGGAGCAACACAAAGGGCTATTGGTGACGTTCCGAGATCAATCCCAAAGGGAAAGAGAACAAGGACAACACGTAATTTTGAATCACGGTCAGATGACGAGGCAACACCTAAGCTGGCACCCCTCTCCAAACTTCCACACTACGCCAACGTGAGGACATTTGAGACCAGATTTAACGTGTACCAGCCACCTTTGTAGACGATGTTTGACTGGATTCGAACTCGCAACCCTACGGTTGCTAATCCGTTACTCTTCCAACCGTAATTCAGACGGAAAGCGAATTATTTTACTTCCGCTACACAAATGATCAATCCAATGGGTGTTGACCAATCAACTATCATTTATCAATTCATTCTTTGTAATATTTATTGGCGACGCGTGAAATCGTATTCGAAAAAATGAGCCAAGTGACGTCACGTTCGGACTACGCACAGGCAAGTCTGCCGCAGAAACACTACCATTACCTACATTTAGCTCGACAGAAAAAGCTTTTCAAAATTGAGAATTTTTTCAATATCGGAAAGCTTTCTGAATTGCGTTAAGACCAGTTGGTAGAGTCGCACAGATTAGCAATCGGAAAGGTTGAGTTCGAAACTTGACCAACAAAAATCGTCGTATACATGGTGCACGTTAAATTTGTCATGGCCTTAAATGTTCTCACGTTGGTGTCGAAGCTCGAAGAGTGGGGTGTCAGCTCAGGTGTTGACATCTGACCATGATTCAAAATTACGAGTTCTCTGATCTTTCCCCTCGAGATTGACCCCGTAAATTCACCTACCTTCATAATTACGTTTTTTTAATGTGGTTATCACCCCCCACCCCACCCCAATTACATTTATTTTAAACACTTCTGATGTGTATTAAGGTTAGGTAATTACTTTTGCTGCGGAATATCACGAAGTATTTTAGTGAACAAACTGCATTTATTTCATCAATGCTAATGCATGTCGTATTCTAGTGATCAGGAATAAAAGGCTGAAAATTGCTTCAATAACCTGAACGTCGCGATTTCCGAAGTCCAATATTGCATTTATTCCACAACAAGCATGACTAAATAATCATATCTATTGGTTGAAAGAATCATACGAAGACTAGCCTATTTGTTAAAAAAGGAAAAACTTGTTAGAAGTCATGCGGAGATTCCAGAACGGATATGATTGTGCCCCTCAGGATTAACAGGTCATTTACGATTTATGTGAATCGTGCGAAGTTTTCTTTGGCTATTTCTACACGTTTTGGATTTTCAATGCATTTTTTAGTTTGGTTGCTTTTACAAATTAGCAATTGCGCACTTCCTGATGTTCGAAGCTTGAGACGTTTGAAATGAATAGCAAAATCTAAATTGAGAAAATAGAACAGAAAAATTCCTTATTTTATATTGAAGACTGCGCATGTCTTAGGATAAATTTTAGCTGGATTGAATAAAATTTTGTAGATTTTCGACGAAACTCGTTCACGGCTCATTGGAATTTCCAAAGGATGAAATTCCAAGGAGTCGTATGAATTTTTTGCGGGATCGAAGTTGAGGGAAGTACGCTTAAGTTCAGTTTTGCATTTAGAGACGACAAACGCTAGATAATAATGATCTGTGAAAACAATTGTTCCAAAACATACATTAATCGTCCTCCACTCAATTATTTCTTCAAGTTGGCGCCACTGTTGTATCTTATTACTAGTAAATCTTATTTTGGATATCCGGCAATATGTAATGACAAGCGTAGAAACATGCACAACCAAAAGCTCCTTGATTAGTCGGGTTGTAAATTTTGGTTAAATTAAAACGAGTAGGGAAGAATGTTGGCATTTCGTTTGCAATACCAATGTCGAATTTGAAAATATTCTTATTGAATCTTTCCCTGTAATGATTACTTGCATCTTGAGGAAAAAACGACACTTGCAAGAAAAAAATTCAGACACAGAAATTGAAAATATTCTAAACATTTTTTATTTCATTGCACATTAGATTAGAGTATTCAAAACGGCAACGAACTAACGCCTTAGACAGTTACGAAAGAGCATAAGCAATTACACTGAATATATAAAATAAATATAAAAATACGATACCCTTCAAAATATTTTGAATATTGCTGGACACTGAACACTTCAGCACAAATAATAACTTTCATAATAAAAAATACCTATCTACCGAGTTTTGTTTCAAAGATAAATGAAAGCATCTACAAGACTAATATATAGGTTTTTACAACTGCTCTTTCTTTGAACAGACGCTAGTTTTAAGAACTATAATAGAATGGTGCCAGTTTGATAAAGCCTTTTTCTAAACTCAGCATTTACCAATTCAATATTAGAGTTCAATCACAAATTTAGCTCTTAAGCGTATGCAAAGTTTTCGGATTGAATTAGGAAAAGAAAATATTTTAAATCTATAAAAGTACTTCAACTAAAACTAAGCGGGATAAATTATCCATCGCAGAACTCTTAAATTAATGTGCTTTAAATGATGATATTAACAAACTTCTGAAAGCGTATCATTTAGTACGTTCAAGCACCCTTTTCTTGTACTTCCCGGTTGCGTTTAGTAACAAATGCAGTATTCCGAAGTACGAAAACAAAATTTTAACGTTTGGGGACTGAAAACATGAAGCCGGTTTGTGTGTGCAAAAATCCTGATGTCCCTTTCCCATTTTAAACACCCAGGACACGGTTGACTGCTATGGCCCCATTGACGCTAACGTGGGTGACTCGTCCAGCGTCCATTCTGTGCGGGAACGTTGCAGCTACATCTCCGTTCAACAGGATGCAGGTGTCGTCGTTCTGGCAAAGCAAATAGATATCGACATCGGATCCAGGAACAATGGGATTTGGTTCCCGGACTTCGTCTCCCCAGGACTCAGCGTCTAAAGAGTTGAGAACCAGAACGCAGCCTAAGTCATCATCCCAACGTGGGTTGAAGTGGACAGCGATTTCCGAATCAGGCGCCTCACCGCATTGCAGGTTGACATCAAATCTGAAAGAGCAATGGAAACTTTTTTCTGATGAGAAGTAGCATGCATTAATTTGTGACAAAACTTCTAAAAATATAAGAGGGCGGGAACAAAAAACTTCTAACGAGAAGAAAAAACTTCTAGATTCTAAATTACTATATTTTTAGAAGTTTCACTTACTAGGAGTTTTATTCCAGTTTGTTCAGTTTTGCTGTCTTATCCAAAGAGGAAATATAATCAGATCTCATATGTAGTTATTACTTATACAAGTACTTGTTGGTTTTTGCTAAACGAGAGCTAATTATACCGGGACTTACGGCGAAAGAGAATTCTAGAACACCACGAAGATGTATGCCCAGATCTGGATTCGAACCCAGAGCCTTTTTACAAGTATTATTCTAAATGTGTCATTGACTCAAAAACATCTTTCCTTGGCTAATAGCGGGTATTAGCCTAGTCACAATGTTTAAGAGCCTCTACAATGCTTGCATTGGTGGAAACATGTTAAAACATCGAGAAACAGTGATTCACCACCTTGTAGAGAGTAGTCTTTGAAAATGGGAGCATGGAGTGCCCCTGATGCTAAATTATGGGGTCAGATTTGGGTGAGGTATAAGTTCTTTGATAATGCTTAGTAATTTTAATACATATCAAACGAGAAGTTTACAGTTAGTTAACAGGTCATCTTTTGAAAACAAATGATTGAATTTGTCTTCTGCCAAACACAAAAAACAACATTCCGCATAAAATAGACAAACCCGTTGACATGAAGATTCACCTACCGTGAAACATCTTCAGGAACTCTTCCAGAAACGTGGACAGCTTTACCAGGACCAAAACCAGCGGGTAATGCCATTGTAACAGGTGTGCTCTAAAATTAAGATATAGTTAGTGCATTCAGTGTAATAAATGTTAAAGTGCATTCAAGTTTATGAGAAATCGTTTCCATACAAATATCTCCATTCAAAATAATTTCAACTTCGAATGGTTAATCATTCTCGCATAATCAATTAATTTCCATATTTAAGTATCGTAAAATTGCAAGTTCCTCGAGAATGTCAAATGAATTCATCGTTGGCTTGGTTTATTCAATATCGTCATATTGAATCGATGCTCAGGTTTAGACAACCTTTAAGTCAACTAGATTCGCCGCTGTTTTTCCTCAAAGACAAAAAATTCAAATAATTTTTAACCCCAATTTAGAAATGATCCCCAAAAGGCGAAATTGCGCTCAATCCTGGAACTGGATGATCCAAGCACTGAATGAGTTTGAGGCTGTCTTCTACAAAAGTGGGAAAACAGGAAGAGAATGATAGATCATGTGCAAGAGGAAACACTGCAAATAGTAATATGGACGGGATTGTAGACTCAATAGCCCTAGCCCTCATGGGGTAGGGAGAAGAGTGTTAAAGGTACCCATTGCACATGACAAATGCCAATTACCAATCACTGGAAGAAACTATTTGAGGCCGAAAGGATGGAGCATCAGCAGTCCCTGGTTGACGTTTTTGCACTGAAATTAAGGTTGTTGATTTTGGGTTTTATTCTACAAGGGCCATATTTGGCCATGTTGCGCCAGACAATGTTAACTTACGGACATACACACAAGGAACGTTTTACTGACACAGAAAAGAGGAATATACCCAGGGAGAAATCGGAACTTGAGTCGTTAAAATTACGAATGCTAAAAATAAATACTGACGTCTCACCCAGATGTTTAAAAAAATCGCAGTTTTCGTTGCATGTTTTATCGATTTTTTTTACCAGCTAACTTTTTGGGGGAAGGAGGGTGATTGGCTTCCATGGACGCTAGTCACTGTTTATTATAAAATGGTCATCTTTTGGTACATGAACAGTTTAACAGAATGGTCGTTATGATGCGGGAATGTTATAACCGTTTTTCGAAGATAACGCAATAATTTAAAAGTAATTATACTCTAAAAATACAAGGGACAGTTACAAATAGCACGCTCACGATATAGTTAGAGACGTGTTGGTATCGGGAATGGGTAACGTAAAAGCAACAAAACGATAATAGAGTGAATTAACATTTTGAATGAGACAGAAAACCGTGAATGCAAACTCAATAAAGTCGTTCTTGATATAGTGGTTAGAGCACTGGGTTTGTAACGGTTTCGAATCCGCTACAAAAGGAATTTGATGGATTGTTGTTTTAATAGGCATATTACCTCCCTTAAATCCAAGATCCTAGCTGCACGTAACATTATTTTCCCCTAATTTGCAAGGGACTTCAAATTGTCAATAGAAACCAAAGTGCTCATATACAAGGCTATGCTTCGTTCAATAATCAGTTATGGTTGTCAGGTCTGGGGATATGCTGCTAAAACCCATCAAGAAACTTTAAACTCCTTCAAAACTCTACCCTCAGAATTATCACTAACAGTCCCTGGAACTACAGGAACAACAAAATCCGGAAAGAACTCGGAGTTTTTCGGCCGCATCAGTAAAAAATTTTATAAAACCCTCAGTTGAAAACCTAGCTATAGTGCAGATCCCCAGGTATGACCATCGTCTTGCTAATTTTAACCGGTCCAGAGCCATTCTTTAATCATAGCAAGTAAATTCTTAGAGCCAACCAATTCATCTCCTTAAAAACATCGTTAGTATCATATGGATGATGGCATAGTGAATAAAGCTTCTGAACAGATGAACTTAGCGTGTAATTTATCATAATTGCAAGAGTTCCATTAACCCTCTGAACGCCGCGAGATTGCTGAAGAGTGAAGAATTGCTTTTATCTCACACTTAATGACTAAATACCGCATCTATTGATTGAAACAATCCAAGGATTCTTCAACATTTAGAAAGATTTTATTGGTTCCATCCTTAGAATAGAATTTTTGGAATGATTCTATTGACCTATTCTGAAGAGGTAGGTAGTTAATTAACGTCGCACTGGAACGACACAACGAGTTTTTAGCAACGGTCCGGGATCAATCCCGGGGGGAAAGATTCGAGGACACCACGTAATTGTGAATCACGGTCCCCATTCAGAAAAGAATCCTTTGGGAAGAATCTATTGCTTCTTTTCTAAAAAAATCCCTTGGAAAGATTCTATTACTCTTTTCCTTAGAATGGAATCCTTTGGAAAGTTTTACTGCTCATTTCCTTAGAATAGTTTTTTTGGGAAAGATTTTATTGGTCAAGTCAAAACTGGTTAGAAGTCATGCTAGACTGCAGATGGTAAGATGGAATTATGTGCGGTGGTTTGGTTTTATGGCGCAAGTGCCATATTTGATCAAGCTGTGCCAAACACGAGGCAGACAACAAGCAATGGACATGCACATACAAGGAAGCTCTACCGACAGAAGAGAGAAATACATAGTGTAAGTAACCGGAATCGAACCTTCGCCACCAACAACTCGCACGTAGATCTGCGGCTCTGCCGTGGCTCTGCGTAGTAAGCAAACGCAGAGCCACGGCAGCCCAACTGCGAACAAGAATTCACAATTCCAAAAGCTTAGTCATTCTTGATATTTAACTCATTTTAAATATTCAAATTTTACAATCTTAAAAATACATAAAAATTAAGGTTTAAAAATAATTACAAAATTATGCAAACATATTAGATATTTAATCTCAGAAATTACAAATAATATCCTACTAAAGTATCGAAATTCCTCAAGACTGCAATTAATTTTAAGACTCTTAACTGATAGAGGTCATAGGGTTTGTTGAATGATCCAGGAAGACCCAGGTTCGAATCCCGGTTTGTAAGCGCATGGATGTTTAACCCATGAGTAGCGCCGGTTTAATATCATTGTTCCACAAGCAGCCGTCAGTTCGCCCCTTGTAGTTCCGAGGACCGAAAAGGTCGGGCATTGGAAATAACAAAAGCTTAAAATTTAATGCACAAAATTATAAAATTAAAGTTCAATATTCACAAGTTTTATTTTCAAACATGGAGAACAATTGAGAGCATTGCTTAGTATGCTATTAAGGCTGTCGCTCTAGTAATTTGTAACACGAGGGCAAATTAGATAGGGACTCATGGCTTAAAATGGATTCCGAACTACTATGAACATCCCTACCAATATTCGAACCCAGAGCCTGTTGGAAGCATAGGAAAAAGGGGCAATAAGCAATAGAATATAATATTTTCCCAAAATTATTCTAAATATTCTTGTACTTCCTTTCAATACTGTATGAAGTAGGTAGTTAATTAACATCGCACTGAAATACAACGGGTTGTCGGCGACGTCCGGGATCAATCCCGAAGGGAAAGATCCAAATACACTGCTGGCCACCGTAAATGCAACACCCTGAAGGAAGCATGCAAATAATATGAAATTTACAACATGCATTAGCGGAGGTGAGATATGCAAATGATTAGAATTTCAGCGCAGACGCACATCACGAGCGCCTGTGGCGCCACTTCAAAGCGCTATTTAAGGCTTGGAGATTTCGACGATTTCAAGTACGGCAATTGTGTTTTTCTTGTGGTTTTTTCAAAAAAACGATCAATTATGCCTCGTAGAAAACAGCGATCATCTTTTGATCAAGTATCCGAGTTCGACAGAGGAAGGATAGTGGCCTACCGAGATTGTGGATTATCTTTCAGGGAAATCGGTAGTCGTGTTGGACGAAACCAAACAACTGTAATGCGGATATGTGATCGTTGGATGCAGGAGGGTACGACGGACCGACGTGTTCGATCGCATTCACCTCAGTGCACCACTTCACGTGATGACAGGCATATTGTGCGTATGGCAGTGACGGATCGCTCAGCCATATCACGAACCATAGCACAGCACATTCAGTCTGTACCGCATCATCCAGTGTCTGCGCATACCATTCGACGCCGTTTACAGCAGAGTGGTCTGTCCGCAAGACGTCCATTGCTTCGTCTACCCTTGACGCAGAACCAGACGTTTCCGCCGCCAATGGTGCGATGAAAGAAGGATGTGGACGTCAGAATGGAATGAAATTGTCTTTACTGACGAGTCACGCTTCTGTCTGCAACACCACGATGGTCGGATTCGAGTCTGGAGACACTGTGGAGAGAGGATGCTGAACAGCTCCGTTATGCACCGCCACACTGGTCCTGCACCGGGTATTATGGTATGGGGCGGTATTGGATATCACTCTCGCACTCCTCTAGTACGCATTGCCGGTACTTTAAACAGCCAGCGCTACATCTCCGAGGTGTTGGAGCCAGTTGTCCTTCCTTACCTTCAGGGCTTGCCCACAGCCATATTTCAACAGGATAATGCGCGACCACACGTGGCACGCATTGTCCAAGGGTTCTTCGTCAATCGCCAGATTGAATTGCTTCCCTGGCCAGCTCGCTCTCCGGATCTTTCGCCGATAGAAAACATGTGGTCCATGGTTGCTCAACGATTGACCCAGAATACATCCCCAGCTGCCACACCAGATCAACTTTGGCAACGTGTGGAAGCTGCTTGGTCTGCTGTACCCCAAGAACACATCCAAAGTCTCTTTGAATCAATGCCGAGGCGTGTGGCAGCGGTGATCTCCAACAATGGCGGCTACTCTGGCTACTGATTTTGGCAGGAACCACACTTCACAGAAGTCTATAAATTTAATCATTTGATACTTGGTCAACATGTTATCTACAAAATAAATTTTGTTGTGATATCTCTTGTCTTTCTTGGTGTTGCAATTTGGGTGGCCAGCAGTGTACAATGCCTCGTTATTTTGAATCACGGTCGGATGACGAGAACACTTGAGCTGGCACCTCACTCTTCAAACGTCCACACCACGCCAACGTGAGGACCTTCGAGGCCACGACAGATTTAACGTCCACCAACCCCATGTTTATATAAGGTCTTTGGTTGGACAGTTTAGAACTTGCAACCCACCAGTTGCTAATCCATTCCTCTTCCAACTGGGCTACCACATCCCCAATACTATATGAGAATCGAATACTTACTGTATATAAAGCCTGTGTTGTCTTTTCGTCAAAAGTATCAATGTCGATATCAGGAACATGAGGAGGAAGGCGAACCTGTAATTAAATGCATTTAATAATCACAACCTTTCACTATATTTTGTGGAAATTTCATCCTTGTACATTTAATATCTGATCGTGGCCACGAGTCGGATCTAAGGTGAGACAACGAATATACGTATTTCGCTGAAATGGTTTTGATTTATGGTTGCATAATCATCATTTCTATTATTTCTATATAGATCCCTTTTAAGCCTTAAACGCGACGAATTATTTATTTATGTATTGAACTGGTTTTTCATTTCTTTCCATAATATCAATATTCTATGAATCTGTGATTTGATGATATAAGGATATTAAACGACGCATGCTCCACGCGAGGTTAAGATTTGAAAGAAAAGTGAATATACAACTTAACAATTTTTGTGAATTCTAGAGTTAAGATAATTCTTCCGCCAAAAGGCCTAACGTCTTTGCACAAATGGTTGGAACAACGCTAACAGTGATATCAAGGAGGAAGTGTTGCAAATAGTGATTGAATAAACTTTTCGATATTTTGAATACAAAAAAATTAGCTTACATCTTTCACCCTTACAACGGATGGGGGTTGGGGTGGAATTGTTCATGAGAGAATTCTCGCACGGGCACGCTAGTGCTACTTGTTCTCGTAACTTTAATTCCGATCCACATCAATTTGAACTTCCAGTGTTGCTCTTGTCGGGAAATTATTTCTTTACATCAACAGCGAAACATTTCATTAGATTCCGATGAATTTAATACTCAAAGCTTTTTGGAACAAAACGCGTATATTTTAGAGAATTGATCACTGTTAGGAAGCAAATTGGAGCACCGGATAATTATTTAAATTTATTAAATTTAAACACTATTGGTTGATTTAGGCCAAATATGGCGCAGCTTGGCAAAATATGGAAAGACAGAAAACGTCAAGTAATGGACATACACAAGGAAAGTTTCATTAACCCAGAAGAGCCTAAGGTAAGTAACAAGAATCAAACTTCCACCGCCTATAACTCACATGTTGCTAGCGCAGTGGGGAAATCTACTCATCCACGACGTCCCCTGCACTTGGATAAACAAGCTTCTAATGTTGTGTAAGTCAAGAAGCAGCATCTCCAGATTTGGTTATGCAGCGTATAAGTATCGCCTCATAGCAATTGAAAATAGCTAGATCAATCAATAGTTGATTAAGTGATCATACTGTTACAAGAATGTTTTGAGTGCCAAGTGTCATACTTTAATACGCAAGAACCAAACTTGGAGATAGTGTGGTTGGTTGGTTTGGGGGTTTTATGGCGCAAGGGTCATATTTGGCCATACTGCGCCATACACAAGATATACAACAGACACACAATGAAAGTTTTACTGACACAGAAGAGAAATACACATTCAAGGAGGAATGCACCTGCCAGGAATTGAACCTGCACCGCCTACAACTCGAAGATTGTTAGCGCAGTGGGCTTACCCACTGAGCCACGACGGCCTTCAGTACAGTGTGGTTCCGGCGAGAAGGCAGTCGACCTTGGGTCAGTTGATTTTTGAATCGGTGTGAAAGGTCGTTAGGACTGCCATACGCAAAAGCATGAATAGCGATCGCCGTGGGTGGATTTTTCCCCGCCAACTCATTATCACTCTAACGCTTATGGCACAGAATGATAAACTTAGAACCAGAATCTATTCTAAAGACACCGGTTGTGGAAAATCTTGTTTATGTGTCCCAGGCTATCACCTTATTTAAAGAGTAACTTGTCCAAAAAAAACTTTACTACCTTCTAGCAGGAATCTGACTATACACTTCAGACAAGGCTTTCAAAAAAATGCTAATTTGCGGACACGTTTTTGCACATTACCATTAAGAACGTTTAATTCCTCTGCTATGTATATTTAAGTTTCTGTTAGAGTCGAGCCCATCCTAAGTGGATTAAACATGTTCAATAGGGACTTACCGGGGGACAATCGAAAGTTACGTCATCCACCTTGATGTCTCCATCGATGGTTACTGTGCATGCTGCACATACGTCCAGCCTGTGAGAGAAAGTTGGCATCGGATTTCCATTAATGAATGGAATAAATCCTTCCCTAGCGGCCACAATGACAACCGAGATTTTATCTCCTGGTGCAATTGGTAAACCATTCAGGGTTACTTCATCACCCCAAGATTCAGCGCATCGATTGTTGCAAACCAGTGCATTGTCATCGAAGCGAGGATTGAAGTGGTACATAATATCGGCATCTTCTTTGTTGCCGCACTGGAAATTAACATGGAACCTAATGGGGTGCAATAGATGAGTGTCATTTAAAAATAACCGATCAAAACAAATTGTATCATACCACCACAGAATGATGTAGAAAATAAGATTATGTTTTAAGTTACGTCTTTTAAGAGTTTACAAAGAAAGTTAGAGCAAAAAAAATATTGGCATGATGTTCAGAATGAGTAAATGGTTTTGTTTACATTACCTCTCAGCACCACCGGGTGCTTCACCATTAAAGGCAAGCATATCGCCATAGAAAGTATTTTTAGGAATGCGTAGAACCAATGGAATAGGCTGCAAAGAAAAACAATCAGTTAAGATATTTTTAGTTTATGGAAACAAAAAGTATGTTTAATGACCAAAGAGGTTCGGAACTTTTGGATATAAGATCTTTCAATAGTAGTCTAAGTCTTTTGCTCGTGAACTGTATTTGGCGTATATCTGAATTTTCTTGCTTTGCGAAAGTAAACTGATTTTTAAAATTGTGGTTTCACAAAATATGAACTAAAACAGTACTTATTATAAAAGGCGTTTAAAATTGATAATACATTAAAATTGCAAAAACAGTTATGTACCTCAATTAAAGTATATCAGTCGTTTAATTTCTTTAATTTATTATACCAAAGTACATGCGAGGAATGCACGAATATCCAACTACATTCCTTGTAATCTCAAACTATGATGGACGAGAGGACTATCAATCCTAGAAATTATCCAACACCTATTCTACGCATACTGGATCATTCGAGGTTTGGTATTATGACGCAAGGTTTCAGAATACGAACAAGCTGCGCCAAATACAAGATATCGAAGTCAATGAAAAGATTAAACTAAGTTAGCCTATGTATAGATTAAGCCGTGACCTAAAAGTTTCTATAAAGGATCACTCGATCTAATCAGAAAGGTTTAGTGTGCTTTCTTGTTTGCTGGTTCGTCACTCTACTGCCATTTTTTGCTAAACGAAGACATATTAAACCGCAACCTACGGTGACAAGTGGATTCTGAACTGCGAACATCCATGGCCGGACAAGGTTTCGAACCCAGGACCTGTTGAACCGAAAGATAAAGCGCTAGATATTTCTTATTTTCTGAAACAATATCGAGAACCAAATTGCATTAGTAGATCAGATCGCGTTTCCAGGAAAGTGGCTCTGACACTTGTTCTAAGCATTAACTAGATGCAAAATGTTCAGAGGGTAAAGTACTTACCATTGATGGAAGAGGAATATGAATCCCATAGATAGTCACATCTCCCCACATTGAGATGTGAGTAACGTCACACAGCGGCATTCCTTCTCTGTGGTTGAAGGTAATAAACAAATTACCATTCACTTCAACCTGAAAAAGATTCAGAATTTCTCAAACCCGAAGACATCTTTACGAAACTTGAAAATAGAAATATTTATAAATCTTGGAATTAAGAAATTATTTTAATGTTCTGCTTTTTCATTCTTTAAATTCTTTTCAAATCAGTGAAAATTTTCTTTTCGACTTCTATTTTCTTTCAACGTCAAAAGAAAAGTTTCTGACTGGTGAGCCGAGTGTGCATATGCACGTCATCAAAAAAATTAGGGGCTGCCGGAAGACGGCTCCGGTATGCTTCCAACTAATAAAAAATATTTTTTTTGCGATTGTGATAAACAGTTTTGTGCCATATTTTATTAATTTACATTAGAATGCTTAAAAAGCATTCATTAAATGCTTTTTGAAAAGGGGTGGTTTATTAAGGTTTGTTGGTTGTTTTCGGGGTTTTATGGCGCAAGAGCTATATTTGGCCAAGCTGCGCCAAACACATGACAGACAACACAATGACGGAGGAAGAAAAGGCAAAAAAGTAGAAGGGTACGAGAGAGTAAAAATGAAAGGAGGAAAGATAACTCAGGTGCTGCGGTATTAAGGTTTGTATGTGGACTGCTAATGATTCAGGATCAGTTCTGCCAGAACCTACTGCAGATTAATATCTCCAAAATCTAGCATCAACTGAATCCATCAATTTCACCCGATTGCCTAGACTGAGAATTTCTAATCGAACTGGGTTGAACGTTTCTAAAACACAATACAAATGTCTTCTCGGAGGTCTTTGGAGGAAGGTGACTGGCATGACGAGTCAACTTGAAGTATTAAAAAAACAAAGAGGCCAATCCAATATCAGTACATGTAAGGATCGAACTCAAAATCAAGCACTTCGCAGTTGGGCTCTATTGCCAAAGGCGGAAAAAACATTTCTTAACGTTTTGCGGAAAATTTTTAACCGGCTCGTTTTTAAAATGTTACGAACATTTATTGTTATTTTTCTACAATTAATTATTAACTACAGTCGACGCTCCTTTTTACGAACTCCAAGAGAGTTAGACAAAACTTTGTAAAAATGGATAGTTTGTTAAGAGGAAAGAGAAATGTGCTATTTGGACGGGACTAAAAAAAAACGTGTGGGTTCGTAGAATCGGAGTTCGTTAAAAACAAACGTCTATTGTTATTGTAATTATAAAAGAGTATTCAGTTCTTATTTTTAATTTATCGGTTTTTACTTAATAAAATAAATTATTGTTAAAAATTACAAATCTTGTTTCGACAACCCTAATGTATTCCGGCCGCCCTCAAATTTACCAGATCCATGTGGATATTTCCACAGCCAATTCGCCTCTAGTTTTTGGTACAGCAAGCAACATGCTTTTCAGAACTTTAAAGGGGCGATGGCCAAAATTTTTGTGTATGATCTGGCCCATATATGCTCCGACAGAATTAAGACAATTCACAACTTGAGATGATTGCGGGATTCGAAATTATCAGAGAACCGTTATTTCTTACAAAGTGGCCTTAGTATTATTTGAACGTTTTTGAAAGATGCGGTATAACTGAATAGTTTGCTCTCGGGTGATCGATACTTTTGTGTAGTTATTTTTTGTTTTTAATCCATATATGCTCCTTCCCAGAAGACACAGCGCATCTCTGCAAGCCTGAGAGCCAAAAGTTCTGAAAGCGGAAACTTGGAACTTAATTTCAGTGATATGTGCTATAAAGACTGAAGTCTGACAACATCAAGATTTGTCTGTTAGCATTTAACTGGGAGCATGAACTGGCCTTCTCTTTTAGGGTGGTTCGTTGATTTAGGTGTTATGGCGCAAGATCCAAGATACGCTGCATCTCCTAGGGTGGTCCTACCAGAAGACTTCCGATGTACTTCACTCTGTCCTCCTATTGACATCCTCTCATCACAATGAGGCAGCCAATAGGACTTAAAAGGGTATATCAAGACTCAGAAACGGGCACACAAGGTATGACTTTTGTGAGAGGGGTTAAGAACTTTCCAATTTGTCTATGCTCCGCAACCTCAGCAACTTCTTGCCATATTTTAGATTGTATCCGCGTCTCTGGGAAAGATACTGGATGAACAGAAGTTGCTCGCTGAGCGACTTGTAAAACATGGTAATTTGAACTTGGTCTATAGGTTTCACTTTGACCAAGGGAATTAGTAAAATCTTGTTTTATAGAGGCAAATGCTTGATATCCGATTAGTTTATATCAAGATCAAATCTTTCTTCACTTACTTCATAGCAGTCAACTGTGGCGGTATAGGTGATCAAGAAAGGCTCTCCAGCCACGAAAGGAAACTCTCCGTCTCTCTCTTCATCTCCCCAGGCTTCGTCCAGACGGCTGTTTCGGACAACCGCCCCTTCGTCGAAACGCGGGTTAAAGTGGAAGTAGTTGTTGGCGTCCACTTCGGCATTCTTCAGGTTGATGGCAAATCTGAAAATACACGCAATCGTATATAAATAAAATCTTTAAATGTTTAAAATGATTTGTGAACTTCAAATACACAATCACTGAGTGAAGTAAGCCTTTAACGTATACCTTTCCACGCCTATTATCTACTGTATGTCTACAACGAGAACTGCTCGATACAGTCTACCCGTCGTTCCAGTAGAAACACATTATCATATTTTCAATATGGAATGTTTGAAAAAAATGGTCAAGTTTGTCAGACGCACTTGATAACAAAATAGAAGCATGTATTAAGATTTTTAGTTGTCGCTGAGATCTATTATGGTAAACTACCTCTTTCCGCCATCAATCACGAAAACAAAATTAAGATATCCCCAAGATACTCCCATATTTAAAATGAATGGGTCCTGTTTCTAGTGACCACCACCCAGACATAAAGTTATGATGGGTTGATTTGAGTTTTATGGCGTAAGATCCAGAAAAGGATAAGCTGCGCCAAACACAAGACAATAAAATGAGAAAATAGAATAATCAAACGTTAAAAATATTAAAACATAAAGTTGTGGATATCTGAAGGTTACAATCCATGTAAATCCATACGCCAGAAAGTTTTTAAACACATTAAAATAAACTAAACATTTTCAGGCTGTGTTGCGAGTTTGTACTATGCACTTTTATCGGCAACAAAAAGATTCGACAAGCAGCATAAGGTATGGATTCTTTGTTTAAAGCACCGACATGTCCAACACTTACTAAGCTATGGCAGGTTGGTTGGGTTTTGCGGAGGCGAAGCTAGACATTTTGGGACCTGGAGAAAATGAGGCTGATGCCACCCTCTGTCAAAAAAATTTCCTACTTACAACGATGATAAAATGTATAATTAAAATAATTATCGGGGTGTATAAAATATACTAAATTAGAGAATCACATTTGTCATTGTTCCCAGTATTAATTTTTCGTAGCATTTTTTATTGAATACGTATAAAAACTATCAAGGCAGAGCTTTGATAATGGCTCCTGTTATTGGGTTTCAAGGACGAAATTAATAGGCACCCCTTGCCTAGTTTTGTGCTCTCCAAACATTAGTGAGAAAAGCATTTTAGTGATTTGTCTTTTCCTACATGAAACGAAGAGAGAACTGGTAAATTTTTTCGAGAAACTACAAAGCGTTTACATAAATATTTTTTAAATGCCGCTACTAGACATTGGAGCTCGGGGCCAGACATGTTACCTTCCCTTAGCTACGCCACTGGGGTTTTGGTTTTATGGCACAAGCGCTGCGCCAAACACAAGGCAGACGTCAAGTAATAGACATACACAAAACAAGGAAAGTTTAATAACACAGAAGAGTGGTTGGTTGATTTAGGGTTTTAAGGCGCAAGAGCCATATTTGGCCATGCTGCGTCAGACATGACATAATATCAAGTAATAGACGCACACAATGAAAGTTTTACTGACACAAAAGAGAAATATACCAGGGAGGAATCGAATCTGCGCTGCCTACAACTCGAAGGTTTCTAACGCAGTGGACATACCCACTAAGCCATGACAGCCCCAAAACACAAGAGTGAAATACACCCAGGGCAAGTTTCAGGAATTGATCCTGCGCCACCTACAACTTGCAGAAAGGAGCATAATGATTCATTCGTGTAGTCAAATGAAACAAGGGAGTTTATTAGAAATGACAAGCATGATCAGTAAGGAGAAATCAATGTTGTCAGCGTGCATAGGTTGGTAAGTTGCTTACGTAGCTCAAGATATCATTTCTCAAAGTAGGAAATCAGATTGATACATAGCTAATATGAAAAACGAACGTAAGATTACTACAGATCCTGAACTTTTTTTCCGATGTGCGAGAGCTTGGCTGTGGAACAACGGTCTATGTGGAAACACCCGCCTCCAGCTACTGTCGGACGGTGAATGGTTGGTTTGAATTCTATGGCGCAAGACTCAAAGATGGATAAGCTTTGCCAAACACAAGGACGGTGAGTGGTAGTTGAATTTAAGTCGCACTGGAGCAACACAACGAGCTATTGGCTCAGGGATCAATCCTCAAGGAAAAGATCCGAGAACACCACGTAATTTTGAACCACGGTCAGATGACGAACGACAGTCCGGGATCAATCAGGAAGGGAAAGATCAAAGGACACATCGTAGTTTGGAATCACGGTCACATGACGAGGTCAACACCCGAGCTGGCACCCCACTCACCAAACATTCACACCATACCAACGCGAGGAATTTGAGGTCACGACGTATTTAACATGCACCAGCTCCTGCGTATACGATGGTCTTTGGTTGAACCTAGTTTCGAACTAGCAACCCTCCGGTTTCTAATCCGTTAATCTTTCAACCAGGTGTCTACTGCCCCGGACGGTGAATGGAATCTATCGATATGTGGTAATTATTCATACAACACTGACATCTGAAATATTACTGAGCATTTTTTGCTCCTGTAAAATTAGTGACATGTAAACAGACCTTTATTTGGCCGACCGTTTCAATTCGAGGAAATATAGGTTCAATTATTGAAACTAGGTTCCGGTTTCAAACCGAAGCCTTTTTACGATAAATTTATATTTTGTCTTCCGATACTCTAATTTAGAAATGCATATAAATTGATTCATCAGTAACATACGAATTTCTCTGAAAGCGAAAAATTACTTTTATTTGCGCGTTAAGAGTCCAATCACTGGAATTTTAAATTATTTTCTCTTTACGGAATTTTAATACAGAGATTGATGTTTTTTGTAATTTTCATTAAAAAAGTTAAGTCACTGCCCAATCCATTTTTAACACTCATAAAAGGTTCATAAAAAAACTTCAACGAAGACGATAAAATGACGAGCATGGAAGTCTATTCATTGTGCACGCGAACAATATATATCCTGAAGCGTTACCTTATTTTTTACCTTGAGTTTATTTATTATCCTTTGTTGGCTTTATTTTTTCCGAATGATTTAATAAAGAAAAGACCTACAGTTCATGGACATGCACGATACTCAGTAAAAGTAGTTCCTGTGCAGCGATGTTCGTGTGTTTCATAAGAATGATGTCACAAAATAAAAAATCTTGCAGTTTTTCCATTTCATTTTTTTTTAAACCTTAGCATCTAGAGATTTCCGAGTAGTGTAGTATTGCTCCTACCCCACAACACACTGAATGACTAAATAACCACATCTATTGGTTGAAAGATTCCATGGATTTTTTTAACCTTTTGAAAGATTCTATTACTCCTTTCCATAGAATGAAGTCCTTCGGAAAGATTCTATTACTTCTTTCTTTAGAATGAAATTATCTCGGAAAGTTCTATTTTCTTAAAATGGAACGGAAATATTCTTTTGTTAATTTCTTAGAATTCTTTGGAAAGATTCTATTGGTCAAGGTCAAAATTGGTTACAGTCGTGCAGGGTTACAAGATGAAATTATGAGTGTGAACCCGTCAGAGCTTGAACACCTCTTTGAAGATCTATTGGGACAACCCATTTCTAAAGCTCCACATTCCATGTAAGAAATATTATGCTCAGTAGCGTAGTCAGAAATTCATTTTGGAAGTTGGTTTGGATTTCATGGCTCAAGGTCCGGACAAAAAGAGATAAGATTAAATATACCCAATAAAAAAGAACAGGGGTAGGCAGTCCCCACTGTATCGTAAGGTTTCGTTCGTGAATACTTTTGGGCGGAATACCTGATAAGTGGGTCGCTGGTGAAATGAAAACGGCGGGTATTTGACATTTATTTAGCCAGTTTAGGTGGATATATAACAGTGGTGTTAGAGTGTGGGCAATGCTTAGTATTCTATGGCGACCTTGTGGATGATGGGTCTGTGATAGCTAAAGTACGAGACAAACGGCATGGTGTCGATGCTGATGTTCCTGACAAAGGTAAGGTCGATGGTGGTGTTTCCAAGCGTGGTGGCACCTCGTTAGATGGTCCAGCGACGTCGCCGCGTACGCGTGCCTGCTCTTCCTTGCGTCTTCGGTAAGCTCTAGATCTCTTCGTACTTGTCATAGGTTTAGACTTCTTGGTATCATTTTGTTCGTCTTGAGCTTCTCTTTCAGCCTTTTTACGTTTCTTATACCGCAATTGAAATTTAATGTGATATTTTGGCTTCATAGAGAAATTTTCGACAAATCGCCACTTTTTGCACACAATTTTCACACAAATGGTTTAAACTGTCAACTAGTCGAACGGAATTGTAGAACTCGTCGTTCTCTTCAATTTAAGAATGCACTCGCCACAACCCGTCGATTAGAACTGAAGTTACAGCGGTTAAACAGGCCAGCGTATGCCCGAAATGTGATTCATTTCCCCACCACGTGGTACAAAGGTCAGAGGGGGAGTGGATTAGTGGTCGACGCAGCCCACCTTCCTCTACACGATGGTAGGTCATTTAGCCCCATAGGCTGATTCCCTCTGGATTTATGGGGCTTTGATACTTCTGCCGATGACCATACCGATTTTAAAGACGTATTCACGTCAAAACCAAACAAGCAAAAGTAGTCTAAAAATTATGTATATATACCATAAAATGTTATAAACATTCAAAAATTTATTTCTGAGGCCCGAAGATGGAAAATCAATTTTTAGGCCGAATGAAGATTTGGACTGAGGTTTGAACTTAACAAGGTTTTCACAAATATTGCAGCCCCGCGAGCATAGCATCTGCTCTATTTTCTTAATTGTTCATATTGATGGTACTCTATCGTTACTCATATTTCATACCTTATTTAAATCCATTTGCAATGAGTATGCTCATCGATATGCGCAGTTCATGCCTCCAAATGAAATAAAGTTAATCAAATGTACAAAACAGCATTCTTACTTCCAATAAAGTGCATTGCAAAAAGTGCACACCTCAATCATGTCACAATTAGCTTCTGAACGTCTACCTCCATTGCATCCCATTCATCAAGGTCTTTCCCTTCGGGATTGATTCCATACCGTCACCAATAGCCTGTTGTGTGCTCAATGCAACTTAAATTCAACTACCAATTCACCAAGGCGATTCGGTAATTTTTTAACGTCTATACCTATTTTCACGCGTCCGCTTATTTTTTCTTTTCTACGCTGAATTCTATCTTACAGATTTCTCATTGCATTTTCTCACCAGACTGCTGGACAATTTCATTAGAGCGGCGAGGTTTATCGAGTTTTAACATTCATCAATATATAAATCCTAATGATTTCTGTGCGATGAATATTTACAAACGGAAATACTCAGAATAATCAGTCAGGGTTACAGTAGCCCAGTTGGAACAGCAAAGGATTAGTTGCGAGTTCAAAACTAGGTCCAGCCAAAGACCATCGTGCACACTGGGGTGGTGCACGTTAAATCTGTCGTGGCGTCAAAACTTGTGCCAACAGTTTTGTCAACCGTTGATCCTTCCTTCTGGGGTCTCAAAAGGAAATATCAATAGGACAGCACTTCCTGTCATGTATCTAATTCGACTAAAAATTTATTTATGGTCCTCTCCTTAGATAGAATCTTTCTTTGGAACGATCCTATTGGTCCTTTCCTTAGAATAAAATCCCATGGAAAGATCTTATTCTTTTCATTGAACAGAATCCTTTGGAAACAATCTGTTTCTTTGAGTACAATCGTTTGGAACGATTCTATTGATTCTTTCCTGAGAATGGAATCATTTTGAAAGATTCTGTTGATCCCTTTCTTGAATGAAATCGTTTATTAGCCTAGAAGATCAAAATTGGTAAGTCATGCAGGGAAGACTGCAGGTTGCAAGGTGGAATTCTGCGTGTGAACCCCCTCAGAGGGTAAAAAAAAAATCAAAAATGCATACCAAAGTTTATGCAGCACAAATCGAAGTTTTGTGAAAAAAATATAGACATGTCTGAAAACACTCGAAGAATCATTAAATCTCAATGCTCAATTAACACTAATTCGATTGGAATAGGGAACCGGCAAAGACTGGGACACCCTTTCAAAATAATTTATTTTTGAAGTGTCTATTTCAACCAGAAGTAACGTTCGGCAAAGAAGGAAGACGAGAAAACAAGAACTCAGAAACAATTGTCGAAATGGGGTCATTTACACTGTAACGATCACTTTTCCCATTATGAGTTGAGAGGGAAGTCGATCTTTTCATTGAAGGCTTGGAAAAGTTGTTGATTAACGGGACGGGAGGAACATTCTTTCTGCGTGACATCACCGTCACGTCACAAGACGAGCGTGGGCACTTCACGTATGGCCATGGTACGAAACCTTCCAAGCAAATCGATGATACAATAGATTCGCAAATGACGTTCTCAAGTATTTGTCCTTGGCCTTCTCAGGCCTGAGGGCTTAACAATTGTTATTCATCTTCGTTTGCGAAGTTGAAGCAAATTCACACATGGTACACAGGCTACATAAACGTCTCTGGATACGTAGGAATTGGGGAAAATAATGAGGGAATATAAAATTCGCAGGCTGGAGTTCTACGCTCAACACATGAAGCACTATATTTTCTGAAGTGACCAGTGACTTTCCCCCTTAGTGTGATTTTCTTTAATGAAAACTTTAAAGGGTTAATACAGACAAAATTTAAACACAAATGAAAATCTTACCTATTTGGTTCCTTGGAAACAGCTCCATGAATATGAAGTTTACCACCACATTCCAAGTTATCAGGTAGTTTCACATGAATTGGAAATCTCTGAAAGTTAAGCCTGAAAGTTTAGTGCAAATATATTCGAATTGATGAAAATCATTTGACAGTTTCAAAGAATAACAAGTTAACTAATACGCACTATTTGAGATGACAGAGTATAGGTGTTCGTTCAAAAATAAAAGAAAATATAGAAACATTCCCCATTCAGTAGAAAACTAGTTATTGCTCGAATGACATTTTATCCATTTTGATCAATTTAGTCAGATTAGCACACTATACATACCAGTTAAGATTTACGTTCACAATTTTATTAGAGAACATGAAACTAAAACAAAAAGGCAACTTTAAAACAATTGAATTCATTCTCGTTTAGAAATTTATTACCTTTCGACGATAATAATCAAGTGTTCAAGTGAATAGTTTATTTTATAATTTTAAGGTGAGACGTAGCGACTCAACCATCTGAGGCATCAGAACAGTTAACGTGTAAGTTCCACTTTTAAAAGAGAACTGACGAATTTCGCATTATTGCGCTACCAAATTATCTATTTGTGATCCTAAAAAACAGCTTGATAATTAAGACACACAAATAATGAGTATTCAAGTTTTAATGCTCAATGACACAATTTTATCTCCAATGACCATTCCATGGAATTACTGGCAGAACTTACTTCATATGCACATTATAATTTAAGTCACGTCTGACTTTTAACCGGCGACTAACGCTAGATCTGAATTGCGCAGGCAAGTCAATGAATAATCATACTGCCCTTTAAGGTTACATCCGTTTTAAATGGCATCTTTACCGCAAGCGTTTGGAATGCCGCAACTTGTTCGCTGCATGAGCAAACAACCGACTCGTTTAGCGTTGTAGTTCTTGTTGGAGAATCGAAATGCATGTTTTTAGCTTCTCCATTACTTACCTTATTTTGCTAAATTTTTATAAGATGTCAACTACCATAAGAATTAAAAGCACATGTGTGCTGAATAACCCTACTTAGAAAATTGAAGATTTGAGACAGCTATTAAAATATAATAGCTACTATATTTGTCCTAATTTTGAGTCATTTTTATAAATCGTAATTTTTTTTGTTTAGTGCCTTATTTTATAGCGTGTTCTCTGAATTGTGTTTTCTTTTGTATGAAGTTGGTTGGGTTTTATGGCGCAAGAACCATATTTGGCAAGCTGCGCTAAACACAAGACAATGTCAAGTAAGTGGACATACAAAGTTTTACCGACTCAAAAGAGAAAATACATCCAGGATAAGTTACAGGAATCGAGCCTACGGCGCCTACAACTCACAGGTTATTAGTTCAATAGGCAAACCCACCGAGCCATGGTGGCCCCTTTTGTATATGGAAAGTTTCTAATCATAATCCACGTAAAGCTTCCATTCAAAAAGAATCTAATTCAACATGTTATTATGTTCCTGCTTTTATTTTCAGTACCTTTCTTGGTCCTCAAAAAGGTATTTTTGGATCGGGATAAGCCATTAATGTCCATCACATACCCTAGAACATAATTCCAAGTTGTGAAACTTTTTTTTTATCGAAGTATGTGGTGTTATAAAAAACAATTAAACCTGAGGGGTTCATACACATAACTCCACCTCGTAACGTGCAGTCTTTCTTGCATGACTTTTAACCAATTTTGTCCTTGACTAATAGAAGCTTTCCAAAGGATTCTATTCTAAGATTGGTTGGAGTTTTATGGTGCAAGGTCCAAAGATGAATAAGCTGTACCAGACGCAAGATAATAAGTGAGGGAGGAAAAAGGCAAAAGGTTAAACGAGGATAAAAATTAGGGAGGAAAGGTCACTGGTACCTCAGGGGTGTGATGACCTTACATGCTTTAAGATGTGCCCCTGAGGGCTCTATTCCAATGAAAGAACCAATAGAATTCGTCCAAAGAAAGATTCTATTTCAAGGAAAGGAGCAATAGAATCTTTCTAAAGACTGAAAGAATCCATGGATTCTTTCAGCCAATAGAGGTGGTTAGTCATTAAGTGTGTTGTGGGGTAAAAGGAATACTACACTAATAAATCTCACGCCGCTCAGAAGGTTAATAAATAAAACCTCAAAATTCCTGTTCAATTTCACAGCTTCACATGCTAATAAGTCACACGCTAATGATCTATTCGTGGGCTACGCAAACAAAACTCCTAATTATAGGTTCCCTAGAGACTAATTTCCATTACCAAATTCCAAAACAATCTTAGGTGATAAAATTGACCCTAATTGTTTTTTCATGTTCACATTAAAGAGCAGAACTATCTAAACACCTCGGGGTAACGAATCCCTAGCTGCCTATCGCAGCACTTGTTAGTGAACACCAACACGAGAGCGTGATAGTAACAGCTGATCATCGTGAAAAATCCAAATTCTTCTCCAAGTTGATACTATCGGAGGCCACGTTCATTGTTTGACAGCTGTCTGCATTCAGGTGAGATCTTCGTTGTGACGGATTAGTAGGAATTCATTACTAATTTTATGGAATGGTTTGGTATTTTTTAAGGCGAAAAGTCCAGAGCACAGGACAAACTGCGCCAAACACAAGATACAATATCGAAGTTAATTAAAAGATAAAACAAGTCATGACCTAGAGGTCACTGTAAGTGTATGGAAATCAGAAGAGTATTAATTTAAATGAGGGAAAAACGTTTAGTGAACAAAGTAATAAGTAATGACAGTAATAAAAGATGGATCTATAAAGACCCTATACAATGTAAGCCAATGGCAAGTAAAAGAAAGATTTTGATGCAGTTACCCAAACTGATGTTGCATGGTTGAAATGGTTCTGTTAAACCCCTTTTCTGGTTGAAATTTGAGTCGAGGAAAGTTAAAAACTGGACATACAATCAAAATGTGAGACAGAAAAGGGGATATTACAAGTTGAGCATAAGGGGTAAATCTTACTCAAAGTTCACTTGGGTGAAAACGCGTTCTTCATTTGAGGTTAAGTATAGTAGGTAGTTAGTTGACTTAACGTAGCACTGGAGCAACAGAACGGGCTACTGGCTACGTCCTCGAAATTTTGAACCACGGTCAGATGACGAGGTCAGCACAAGAGATGGCACTCCACTCTAAATTTCCACACCACGCCAACATGAGGACATTTGAGGCCATGACAGATTTAAAGTGCACCAGCACCCACGTACACGATGGTCTTTGATTGAATAGAGTTTCGAACTTACAAACCTATGGTTGCTAATCCCTACTCTTCCAACCGGCTAGCGCGAAACATTAACGTCCCATAGGGAAGATTTTGTTTAAAAAAAAGCGAGTATATAAACGTCAACATATCTGAGAAACTGACCCAAGCTTCATTTTTATCAAATTTAAAATCACGAACTGGTTTAAATGTTCATAACAGCTACTCTTTCAAATACCAATGATAATGCCGTGTATTTACTTATAGAACTACGTATTTATAGATAATTACTGCTTGCTTGATTTCCTTGTAGAGTAACTTCCCCAGCTCTCCTCACACACATCAAGAGACAACCGGATCACTTCCATTTGCAGGATCCCTTATTAATTTTAAAAATGAAGAAAACATTCAATCTAATTAAAAATTAACGTGGAAGATATAAATCGGGGACATCGAGAATGGGAAGACCGGTTCTGCTGCCCCTCTGAGGCTTCACCCACATTCCAATGAAAATTTCAAAATATTCCCCATATCGTGTTAAAATGTACTATTGGAAGCAAAGAGTGGTTTCAAAACTTATTCTTTGATGATAAAGAATGCGAATTAGTAAATACGTCAGGCTAAAAGACAAAATTAACGCGATATTAATTCACAATAGCTACAAAATAGTTTCGAATGGAACATGAATAAAAGTTATTGTACGGGTCATCAGAAAAAATCTTGCTTAATCTAAAACGGTGCAAGATGCAAAGATAATAAATAAGAAATACGTATATATTCGTAATGTTTTATACTATAAGAGCAACATAAAAAAACCCAAGGGATTACTATATTTTTAATTCAATTGGACCACATGCCCTTCGTATTTATCGATTCTATCGACCGTCAAGGGTTATTTTTATGTCCGAATGAATCCCCGCCCTATAAGTCATCAAGTTTCACATTACGTTGATGTCACGGGATACTTAGAAAATATGGGATTTATCACTCAACAGATTTGGGATAAATGCGATAAAAGATTGGGATAAATGTGATAAAAGATTGGGATAAATGCTTCTTCCGCTATGGACAAAATGCGATAAAGAAAAAAAAACGACAATTATTGGAATGCACTGGGTCTAGTCTTTTCCGAAAACTACCCTTTCAAAAAGAGTTGTGACATGGTTTAAGTGAATTCTTTCAATTCTTTACTTATGAAATATTTGAGTCTGAACTTTACAAACTAGAAATCATACATGATTTCATAATTTGAGGCCGAATTATTGGATTAGTTAAACTGAAGAATATGTTTTCGGTTTCTTTTGTTAAGACAGACGCAAGAATCAAGTCATCATGACAATATACATTGGAGTTTTTCCACTTCATTTGCTTCTTTTATGTATCAATTTCTTAATTCCTAAAAAATTTAACTCGTGCGCGTAGCTGAAATAATCTTGAACTCAATTCCCGATAATTTCCAAACTTTGAAAGTTCGAGAATCCTTGGTCAAGGAACTATTTTGGTCGGTAAAACAATTTAAACAGCTTTTAGTCAATAAAGCAACTTATTTCAGCTTGGAAACATTTTATTTACGTATTTATAGATATGCCTTTAGTAAAATACAGTAAAATTCCATTAAACCTGTCCCACTGAAAACACACTTGGCGTTTCTAACTGGGATTTTCAGTGCAAACAAACCACTGGATTGGATTGGGTGTTAGGGTTTTATGGCGCAAGGTCCAAACAAACCACAGAAGACCAGGATTTTACTTTCGAATATCCAATAAGGAATACTTGTGGGTAAGTAGATAGTTAATTAACGTCACACTGCAGCAAGACAACGGACTATTGGTGACGGTCGGGGATCAATCCAGAAGGGAAAGATCGAGGACAACTCGTAATTTTGAACCACGGTCACATGATGAGGTCAACTGGGGAAATGGCATCCCACTCTCCATACCAAGCCAACATGAGGACATTTGAGGCCACGACAGATTTAACGTGCACCAGCCCCTCTGCACACTACGGTCTTTGGTTGGACTGAGTTTTGAACTCGCAACCCTCCGGTTGCTAATCGTGTCCCAGTGGGTATGTCCACTGCGCTAGGAACCTTCGAGTTGGCGGCGCAGGTTCGATTCCCGTCAGGTGCATTCCTCCCTGGGTGTATTTCTCTCTTCTTTGTCAGTAAAACTTTCGTTTGTGTGTCTATTACTTGATATTGTATGTCGTGTCTGGCGTAGCATGGCCAAATATGGCCCTTGCGCCATAAAACCCCAGAACCAACCGGTTGCTAATCCGTTACTCTTCTGACTGGTCTACCGCCTCCCGGAATTACATACAGGAAGCACGTTCAAGCATAAAAACACTAGCGGCATCTATATTTAGCTTTGCAGAAAAGGCCTCTTGTATACAAATATTACTTTCACTGTTTACCAAACTCAGACATGGATAGCATTTTAGTCTGCTTATGCCGTTTGGAAACCAATTTTTATTCCGGGAACATTTCTCCCAAAACCTTATCTATTTTTTAGGATTCCGGTTATGTAAAACTTCTGAAAAACGTATTTCCTTTTTTACAAATACAGGGAAAAACACCTGATAACCATTGTATTTATTGGATTAAGTTGAACTCCTAGGGATCTGATAACCAGTTTCATAATCATGGCTCTATTTAACTCTGAAGTCGAAAAAGTTCTCATGAATTTATTTCGGATGCTCAGTCAGGAAAGAAACAAGTTTTGTAAATTGAATTATCATTCATACATACAAAGCTCAATTATATATTCTCTATAGTACCCATTCGAACGACGTTTCCCAATTTACGTCAATCAAGTTATTACAAACGGTTAGTGAAAACATCACACAGCGCATCTAAACTCCCTCTTAAATTGTGGACTCTTCTGTTCATCCTCCTTTTTAACAGTGCAGAATTGCTGATACTATCCTCTACACGTGCAGCACAACGAAAAAAAAAAATTCCCACTTGTGCTTATTCCCTTTTCTCCCTCTACTGATGCAGAAGATGAAGATTCCATCCAATCGTACGGGCGCCAGACACTGCATACCCCTCCCCTTCTTCCAGTCTCTACGACTGTCTGGGACATTGATGCATAAACTTTTTATAGTCGTATCAATACGTGTTTTGAAAATGTGACCTTAAGCAGTGGAAAATATCGATTTCCTACTGGTTAAAGTAAAATAAAAAATTCAGCCAAAAGTAGTTTATTATGAGAGCTTCAAAATATGACTTATATAATCAACGTCATTCAATCAATGACTAATATTGTCAATGGGCATTTCGGGAATCCACACCCAAATAGCTATTGTTTTTAATATCTATTAGTCATTTTTGAAAGCTTTTACAACAAACATCTGCATTTAACCCTCTGAGGGGTTCACACGCATATATCCATTCTGAAACCAGTAATATTCCGTGCATGACTAACCAGTTTTGATCTTGATTAATAAAACCTTTCCTACTATTCATTGAACCAATATATGTGGTTAAGTTATTGTTGTTGTGGGATAAAAACAATACTACTCGGAAATCCCGTGATACTCAGAGGGTTAAAATTATAAAGGATTCACAAATGAAACTATTTATAACAATGGTAATATAAAATGAATAAATGTCTAAACTAAGAATAGCTAGTTTATATAACTTTGTAAATGTAGATAAACTCTTGTGTTGTTGACATTTTAAAACTTCCTTAGCCTGTGTGACGAATAAATAACCCATTTAATTTTTTATCCATCATATTTTATTTGCATGTTTCAAACACCAGCAAAAATTTTAGATCAAAAACACACTAAATATAGCTTATTTCATAATTTATACAGAATGCACCTCCATCGATTGACTCGTTAATCTGAAAAAAAAATTGAAGGTTCCTTGTCCAAGGTCGATTTTTATATATTTTGAAGTTTGTAACATCTTCCATTTGTCATTTTTATTTTCCCATCATTCACTGTTCACAATTAACCTTTGAACGCCTGTCATCCGAAAGTCCATGACTTATTTTAGTACTCCAATATATGACCTGATCTTCCACTTTAAACTAGTGACGTTACAAATCATGACTCAGTTCTAAGCATTTTTTAGCTATCTGTTGGTATTAATGATACCGGGTTAACCCCCCCTCATAGAATCATATCTTCATAATTATAAAACTCAGTGTCTTCAAATGTAATGACAATATTAAAAACCAGTCAGAAAATTCATGATTTTATTTTTCAAATCAGAATACGTTTTAACGCTTCGCAAAATTTAAGATATTTTCGTTAATTATTTTTTAGAGACCGTTGAAATCAAACATGTTCAGTAAGTTTGATTTCAACAGAAAATTGAACTACTAAACCAACCTAAACCACTACTACCACATTAAATTCAATTAGAGAATCAAAAACTAAACTCATCTATGAATGCCAGTTTAATTACTTTTCAAAAAGAGAATCGTATTTCTATTCATATTTTTGGCATTTCATTAGCAAAACACGCGCAATACTTTAGAAATAAATTTCATCTTTTAACACAATTGAAAATTTCTTATGAACCCAAAGCACTTGCCCAACAATTTAAATTGATGATTGGAAAATCGAATTGTATTTTCAATTTGTTTGACTATGAAATTGTGTATTTTTCTTGCCACGTATTGAGAAATATGATTACAAAATTAGATGTGCAATAAAACAGCATCATATTTTAATTGTTTAAACCATTTTGTTTAACGAATACTATTGACTACAAAACGTGGAAACAAATGAATCTTTCCAAGCAAGGCCCTTCCTTGTTTCACGTGGGAATTGGTCAACAATAGAAGAGCTAAAAAACGCATGATCGATTCCAGAGTACGAAAAAACAACTAGAAACCGGTGTCTGCCAGAACTCGTGACTACTTCACTGGAAAAAAGGATTTTGGTGTAGGCTTGCGGTACGTCCCATGCGCGAACGGGTCCTTTCAGACGACTGGCACTGTTCCAAAAACGAATAACTTCGGTAGACAAGAATGTAGGTCGTAAACTGTGCAGAAGAGAAAAGGCTTCGGATCTCGCATCCATTCTATCTTTTCTGTACGATCAGCCCCGCCCATTGATGGTATAGAATGACTCATCCATTCTCAGTCGAAGGTCGTGCTTTATTGCAATTATTTTTGAGGTAATCCAGGTAACGCGGACAAGGCTTTGCTTTAACGGTATTGGAGGACACGTCAGGCAATCTTGCTCGGTGGATGTTGATGAATGAATCACGCGAGTATTTCGAGTGATGGGCAATCAGGATCGACTTCCGAGATATGTAGGTTGATTGGCAGTAATGAAAAAAAAACTAAATATATTCTGATTTAAGTATGGAGGGAGGTGTCTTGCGTAGGCTTCTCGTTGGCGTAGTATAACGCTGTTTAAAATTGCAACACGTCTCATTAGTCAACAACTGACCTCAAAATGTATTGTGTTTGGAAACGACGTAAAAGTGAATGGAAAATTTATTAACAGCTGCAGTACTTTACTTATTAATAGAAGAGATCAAGCTTGTTATATCAAGCTGTCACTTTAATTTTGCATGTAGAAAACCTGAAGCAAATATGGAGGATACAAAGCTTTAATAAATTAACCCCGAGGGTTCCTATACATAAAATCCCGTTGTGCTACCTGCAGTCTTCTCAGCATAACTTATAACAAGTTCTGACCTTCTTTCCTAAGATTTTTTCAACAAATTTATGAAGTTATTTAGGCATTGCACGTATGTTACGAGTTAAAAACAATAATATTCGTGATGCTCAGAGGGTCAAATTGCCAAAAATCCAAATTGAACAATAAAAAGTTTCTAACAGCTTTGAAAACCCAACAATTTACGGTATGCAATAGATTTTACATTCATGGATTAGTTCAAGAACGAATAAATAAACAGAAATTCTTTTGGGAAAAGCCGAGAAAGTGGAACAGATATAGCAATTTGGGGAAGAATCCCTAACTTCCATAAGCAGCCTCCCGATTAAAGTTTGCACTCGCTTAGGACAAAAAGATGGATGGGTTATGAAGATTTAAAAAACTTAAACCTTTGGTTTGTGTATGTGAAATTTAAATGAAAAGTTTATTTGAACAATATCAGTTTTAGTTTAAAATTCTTTTAACAGAACATACAAATAAATTCTTACAGAAACATTCAGTTTCTTTGATCAATTCCTCTCTAAATTGATACCATATGGAGAAATGATTTCAATACCTGATTTCAACTGATTATACCTGATTATTAAAAATTACCACAGAAAAATATATTAATGGAAGAACTTAAAATGTGGTATATTTCATTCTACCACAAAATATATCGTACTAGATGAAAATTAAAAATTTTCTATTGTTTTAGGGTGGGCTGAAGCTCATCTGCATTCATTTAAAGTGGTCAACCCCAGATTCGTCACTAGAAACATACAAAGTTTAAAAATACTTCTAGTTAAAATATTAAATTTCTTAAAATCTGTTAATTTAATTTTTCTGTTTGACTAAATTTGTGGAGACAATCAATTATTTTAGCTTAGCTCAACAATCAACAAATCGAAGCCCACATCAGATTATTTTTTAACACAATTACATTACATATTTAAAATATAAAATTCTAATTAAATGTGCTAAAATATACACATTTTATAACTTGGCTTCAACAAACTTTTAAAAAATGAGTTTATTTCTCCCTCCCAAATATAATTGTGTGTGCATATTAACTTTCTCAAGTTATTCAATTCCAGTATTATTGTTTTCGAGTTTCACCCTAGGGCACATATTTTGAAGCCAACACCATTGGAATTGAAAACACAGCACTCGTATTCTACATAGTCGAATAAATCCTAAAATAAAGGTAATACGTTCCAAGCTACTATCTATGAGCTTATTTCGTTTGTTAAAATTTAAGTGATGAAAATAAAAATTGTGTTGAAGATGGTCGAGGGAAATCTTAGGTTTGGAATCATTTGCTTATATTACGTCTTTCACTATTTAGAAATTGCAAAACGAAAATTATCAGTAGTTCATTTCTTAAAATTTCGTCCTTTATCCATCACTTAATTTTCATTGATCTGTAATGTAACCAAGTGATTTTCAACCAGTGTGCCGCAAGAACAATGTGCTTTACGGATGGCGAAGATTTAAATTGTAATATTTATTTTACATCAACTGTCTAGTTTTAAACTTTTAACGAGTGTTCACAAATAAATAATTTTTCATTATTTTTATAAGTTTCATACATAAATTGTTTCACAATGATTTTTCAAAAGCCACTATGGAGTAAAAAGGGTAAGTGCTCTTTTTCGTAAATAAATCAAAATTATACCCATTTTTGTCAATAATGGCTAATTTGTAATAAATAGGCAAAAATAAAATATTTTTTGGAGTGCCGCAGAATTTTAGTAATTAGCCGAATGTGATTAAGTGTGCAATGAGATAAAAAGGTTGAAAATCGCTGATCTAACTTAACAAATCAATAAACTATCGCATCAATCAACTGGAGTATGCAGTTTTATTTAGAAATTGCTTTACGTAAGCATTTGTTCTACAAATACTACAAATTTTAATAATTTCTTTCTTACATCCGATTTTGAAAAATATCACGCTAGTTTAAAAAAATTATATTTAATAAAACTGCTGATTTATACATAAATTTAAAGTCAACAAATTACGAGTCTAACGAACTTCTAAACTTATGGCGTCATTCCCAAAGCCGCAATCGGTTACTTTCCAATCACAGATAAAACCGATCGCATGACCGGTTTAGATGGGATCAGATAATTATATTTGGCAGTGATGAATAAGCGCCTAGGAGTTGTTTGCAATGTCATCAATATTGCTCTTCAAATATATGTTATTCGTCATCAGTAAACGGACAGGTGTACAAACCGACATAAAATTGAGAATAAATTCTTTTCAAACATAAAACGACAGATCACCAGGAAATATATTGTTACAGGATACTTTTCTCGCTATCTACAAAGAAATTCAACTATTAAGTAGTTTCGATATCCATCTGAAATTAATGCATTGTAATTCTATAAATCGGCGATTTCCAACCTTTTTCATCTCAGGACGCGCGCGCGCTCAAACTAATTACCAAAATACTGACAAAAATTTGACAAATTTTATTGATTTACAAAAAAATAGCAATCACCTACCCTTTGCGTTCTCATAAGGCTTTTAACAACCTTTTTGAAACAATTTGATACTTTAATAAAAAATAACTCGCAATTATTTATATGGATATTAAAAATCCGAGTATTACTTGAAATCATTTGTGAACACTCTTGTCAAAAGTTCAAAATTAAACGATGGAAATGAAATAAATCTTTCACAACTTTACTGCCACTATTTCGTACGGCACCAGTGACATTCTTGAGGCACGAGCTGAAAATCGATACTATAAATTAATTTGCTTTGAAGATATTGTTCATAATTTAATCTCACTACATAATATATTTTCTTTCTTTATATACTTGAGATAATAAATGTTATTACATATTTATATTTTCAGTTAATTACATAGTGAGGGAATACTTTCACAAGGGCATCGTTTTCATTTGACAATTAAAATGTCAACATTCAAAAACATTAATTTGTCGTAGGTTTTAAATGATTTTCATTCGAAACTCAAACATAAGATCACACCCACGTTAGACATGCCGGCTCGGAAGCCCACGTAAGCATTCTAAAAATACACACAACGACATATGTTTTGATGTTTTTTTAAAATTAACATTTAAATAGGTGTTTTTCCTTGTAATTCATAATTATTTCTTGACTAAACTTACCGGGTTCTTGTAATGTAATCCTGGAGCGCTCTTGATGGGAGCTACGAGTTCGGCGATCTTTCCTTCTGCCATTCTGATCACTGGAGTGAGAGAAGAGGTGTGTGAACAAAGCAGACACGGCAAAATTCTCTCAAGATTTGAAGGGCAGATACGTCGCCAAACGAATTGGCGGCAGCCAAATTTCTTGCCAAGCAGTTTCACTCCCAGTGGCAATAGGGATGAGGCAGAATATTTTTATGATCTTTATTAATAGCCTTTTTATTGCTGTTGCAAAGATGAGTGATATTTGTGAACCACAAAACTATTGAATTCTGTTCATATTTAAGCAATGTGTATTTTTTTCATCCTTGTTCGACGTATGATTATGATTCGAATCTTTTTCATCCTCCCAATTCCTCTTTTTCCCTTTCACGACAGTTTTCACTTTACGTCGTTTTGTATTTGGTGCAGCTCGGCCAAATATGGTCCTTGGGCCAAAAACCATCCTTTCTGAAACCTTGGGCCTTCCACAACAACCATCCTTTCTGAAAATAAAAGTTTTTAAACTCGCCTTGGTACCTATAGCAGCGAAAATACGCATCGGACATCAGAGGTCGTATTTGGAGCAAACTAATAAATCCAAAATAAGATCGGGGCCGAGTGGGTTTGCCCACTGTGCTAGAAACCTAAGATTTGTAGGCGGCGCAGGTTTGATTCCTCCCTGGATGTTGTTTCTCTTCTGTGTCAGTAAAACTTTTCTTGTGTGTGTCTATTGTCTTGTGTTTAGTACTGCATGGCCAGATTTGTGCCTTAAAACTCAAGCCAACCGATATAAGATTAGAGGGCCGTGGTAGCCCGGTTGAAGAGTAACGAATTAGAAACCGGAGGGTTGCGAGTTCGAATCTAACCAAAAGACCGTTGTGTCCAAAGGGGCCTGGTGCACGTTAAGTCTGTCGTGTTCTCAAATGTCCTCACGTTGGCGTGGTGTGGAAGTTTGATGAGTGGGGTGCCAACTCAGGTGTTTCCTCGTCATCTGACCGGGGTTCAAAATTACGTGGTGTTATCCTCGGATCTTTCCCTTCGGGATTGATCCCGGACCGTCGTCAATAGCCTGTTGTGTTGTTCTAGTGCTACATTAATTAATTACCATTACCGATATAAGATTAGAATGTTCTTACGGCACTCACTCTTTCAGCGAAGCGTGATTGCCCTATTTCTGCTGAGGATGTGGAATTTAAACATAAACTTCGGAAGAAAAAATATTTCCTGTTGAGAATTTATGATTCATGGTCGTTTTAGCGATGTTGGCGTTAATTTTTATGGTAGGTAGGTAAATAGTTATTTAACGTCGCACTGGAGCACCAACGGGCTATTGGCGACGGTCCGAGATTTTTCTAAAAAGGGAAAGATCCAAGGACAACGCCTCGCAATTTTGAACCACGGTCAAATGACAAGAACGACACCCCTAATCTGTCACTCCACTATCTTAACTTCCCCACCACGCCAACGTGAGGACATTTGAGGCCATGGCAGATTGAACGTGAACCAGTCCCCGTGTGCATGACGGTCTTTGGCTGGACCAAGTTTCGAACTCGCAACCCTACAGTTCCTAATTCGTTGCTCTTTCAACTAGGCTACCTCGGCCCCCTTTAATCGTTAAGAAAAATCACACTGAAATTGTATTTGAGTGACATGCTAAAAAATACCACAAATTTCGTGCAAACCTTTGTCGCCCGTTGTATTTAGCTTTACAGAAAGACCCTCTTATATGGTTGTTCTGTTCTTGTTCTCGTGTGGTTATTCCATGGGTCATGTTTTGCTACATTAGAGTTTATTAGACCAAGAGCCGGGGCTTTAAGTACATAGATTAAGAACGCTTACGAGAATTCATCGGGATTCGAACCCAGAGCCTGTTGAACCTATGTCCAGAGGACTGATCTCAAGGATACCAGATCGGCTCCTCTGACGTAAGTGAAATGAAAAACCTTTTTAATAATTCGTATTTTTAAACCTCAAAGGCCGTTACAATTACTGAGCCTTAACAACATTTTCAAAAATCAAAAATATATTTTAAATTTCTTTATGTTATTCTGCTTAATTTTATTTATTTTCAAAATGTTTATGACTTTTCAAGTGATTCTCAAATTTTTCTGTCAAAAATTACTGAACTTACTTAACGTAGTCTTGAAGGTAGAATGTAGGTTGTGAAATGAAATTTTTTTTTTGAAAACCAAAAATAAAGAACATTGCATAAATGAATTTTTAAGTTTTTTATTTCAAATTTTGTTCTTTGAGTATCCCGTTAGTTGAACACAACTGATGACCATGGAATGACAACCGAATTTGCGGCGTAACTTGGCATGTAGAATACAATTTCAGTATCGCTTTTTTAAAATTAAAGCCAAACTTCTCTGAAATGGCGATGAATCAAATCAATTTTTAACCGGAAATAATTTTCTCTTTCATAATTTATCCTCTCAGCTGAAATATGGTACTCACGCATCGTTGAAAGTGAGTGCTGTAAGAACATGAAAAAAATGACCGTAGAGCGACAAACTAAATAATCCTAGGTTGTTTTTTCCACAGGATGTTAAACAGTTATTACTAGGGGAAATATTTCTAGCAATTAAATAATATAAATAAATGTTAAAATCTTGTTTCTCGAATTTTTTTTATTTCTTTATCACTTTTAAAACAAAGATACGATAGATGGATACGCGAGTATGATATATGCGAAATCACGCCTTTATATTTCCTGTATAAAAATGATAGCCATTAATTAATGTAATAATATGTTTTTTATTTTGAAATTAAAAAACGTGTTACACTGCTGGCCACCGTAAATGCAACACCCTGAAGGAAGCATGCAAATAATATGAAATTTACAACATGCATTAGCGGAGGTGAGATATGCAAATGATTAGAATTTCAGCGCAGACGCACATCACGCATGCCTGTGGCGCCACTTCAAAGCGCTATTTAAGGCTTGGAGATTTCGACGATTTCAAGTACGGCAATTGTGTTTTTCTTGTGGTTTTTCAAAAAAACGATCAATTATGCCTCATAGAAAACAGCGATCATCTTTTGATCAAGTATCCGAGTTCGACAGAGGAAGGATAGTGGCCTAACGAGATTGTGGATTATCTTTCAGGGAAATCGGTAGTCGTGTTGGACGAGACCAAACAACTGTAATGCGGATATGTGATCGTTGGATGCAGGAGGGTACGACGGACCGACGTGTTCGATCGCATCCACCTCAGTGCACCACTTCACGTGATGACAGGCATATTGTGCGTATGGCAGTGACAGATCGCTCAGCCACATCACGAACCATAGCACAGCACATTCAGTCTGTGCCGCATCATCCAGTGTCTGCGCGTACCATTCGACGCCGTTTACAGCAGAGTGGTCTGTCCGCAAGACGTCCATTGCTTCGTCTACCCTTGACGCAGAACCACAGACGTTTCCGCCGCCAATGGTGCGATGAAAGAAGGATGGGGACGGCAGAATGGAATGAAATTGTCTTTACTGACGAGTCACGCTTCTGTCTGCAACACCACGATGGTCGGATTCGAGTCTGGATACACCGTGGAAAGAGGATGCTGAAAAGCTGTGTTATGCACCGCCACACTGGTCCTGCACCGGGTATTATGGTATGGGGCGGTATTGGATATCACTCTCGCACTCCTCTAGTACGCATTGCCGGTACTTTAAAACAGCCAGCGCTACATCTCCGAGGTGTTGGAGCCAGTTGTCCTTCCTTACCTTCAGGGCTTGCCCACAGCCATATTTCAACAGGATAATGCGCGATCACACGTGGCACGCATTGTCCAAGGGTTCTTCGTCAATCGCCAGATTGAATTGCTTCCCTGGCCAGCTCGCTCTCCGGATCTTTCGCCGATAGAAAACATGTGGTCCATGGTTGCTCAACGATTGACCCAGAATACATCCCCAGCTGCCACACCAGATCAACTTTGGCAACGTGTGGAAGCTGCTTGGTCTGCTGTACCCCAAGAACACATCCAAAGTCTCTTTGAATCAATGCCGAGGCGTGTGGCAGCGGTGATCTCCAACAATGGCGGCTACTCTGGCTACTGATTTTGGCAGGAACCACACTTCACAGAAGCCTATAAATTTAATCATTTGATACTTGGTCAACATGTTATCTACAAAATAAATTTTGTTGTGATATCTCTTATCTTTCTTGGTGTTGCAATTTGGGTGGCCAGCAGTGTATGTATTCTTGATAATTTATTTGTTTAAAGATAAAAAGAAAAAAAAAGAAAACTTGGTTCTCCCGATCCCCTCTTGTTATGTCATGTTCGAAAGTTAACGCGCAATATAAATACACTACTCTTTGTTAAAATTGCAACACTATGAAAGAATCATCAGAAATAAATGAAATTTATTCCACGTATTACTTATAGTAGTTTAAATAAATGATCAAATTTACAGAGCAATAAAACAAAATAATGGCGAAAATCAATATCTTGTGCAGCCGCCACGAGCAGCGATGAGAGCCTGTACACGTCGTGGTATCGAATCATACCGATTCTGAATGTCATTCTGAGGAATGGCATTTCAGATAGCCTCTATCTGATGCCAAAGTTCAGCTGTACTCTCTGCCCGACGAGCGGTACGAGCGAGTCGCCGTCCGATGTAATCCCAGACATGATCAATGGGCGACATATCCGGGGAACGTGCAGACCATGGAAGAGCGGAACCTGTCGTGCACTGAAGAAGGCTTGTACATTTTGAGCAACATGTGAACGGGCATTGTCTTGCTGAAATACAGCTCCGGGCCAGGAGGGGTAGACATCGGGCTCCAAAACTTCCCTGATGTAGCGCCCGCTGTTCAGGGTCCCCACAATTTGGAGTAGGCGGATCGCCCATGATATCCAATAGCACCCCAGACCATAATGCCAGGCGTTCGTCCAGTATGACGCTGGATAAGACACTCCGGGAGAAGGCGTTCACCTCTGTAGCGTCTGACGAGTGCGCGTCCATCGTTATAGTCCAGATTCTAGCGGGACTCATTTGAGAGGACGACTTGTTGCCAATCGGCCCACCATTGGCTGTGTTGGTGAGCCCATTGTAGCCGGAGGCGTGGGTGGTTCAGCATCAAGGGAATCCTGCGTAGGGGAATCCTTGCACGTAGCCCATGGCGCAGCAGACGTCGACGAACCGTGGGAGCAGACAATGACACACCTGTAGACGTGCTCCAATGTTGTGCCAACGCACGAGAGGACGTTGTACGGTCCGTCACCGCCATGCAGATGAGGTGTCTTTCGTCCCGTGTGACCAGACCAACTAGTAATATACATGACTTAATCTGGTGTGTGCTTAGGGGTCTGAATAAAAAAGCCTTTTTTTTTAAATTTCGTACATTGAGTTAGATTTGAATTAGGAACACTTTCATGTTATTCCAATATGGGGCAACGTATTTTGCTCTGTAATTTTCCGAATAAATTATTCATATAAAATACTTTTTCATAAGATAAAAGAGCTTTAAATCCTTAATAGAAATACATTAAAACTCCAATTATCACGACTGAGTGCTGGACGTAATCCGGATATGCAAAATTTCGGAGAATTGTGACAGTCATAAAAAAACGGTTATGTTGTGAAATAAAATGCCAATATCGATCTAAAATAATTTTTGTTTATTTTTATTACGAGAATACAGTATATTTGAATGGCAACTTAATAAAAATGTAGGCCTAATGTACTGTATTTTAAAAGTAAGGTAAATAATTAAGTATTTTAAATATCCATTTTTCATCATTCAAATATTCATAAATTATTTATATTGTGAAAAGAAATAAAAAATCAGCTTACACATAATTAGAATTTTAAATTGTTTAAATATAACGTTTCGGAAAAAATTGTTTTTCGAGGAAAACTAGTAAAAAAAAAAAAAAACAATTTTATACGCTTTCCATTATTGGCGGAATATCGCATCGTTTGGCGACATTTTTCTGGTTTGTCGAGAATGGTCGACGGAATTTTACACAAGTACCTTTGCTTCTTTTTAGTTGTCTAAATTAATGTTATCAATAGTTTACACCTTATTTTGTTCATTAAGTGGATAAGTTGATCTATATTAAATGAAAAAAAGCGGTCTTACATTCAAAATTATGTGAATTACAAGTATATCCAAGCAAAACTTCCAAAATCGCAATCAGCAACGTACAACCGCCATGTTGAACTGACCTGAAAAGAAAAAAAACATGGCTGCCGACCACATTAGCCAATCCAGAAAATGTCGGGTGTATGTCCACTCTCTCTTTATATAGGCTCGCTATGGGGGGGGGGGTACATAGAACCGAGTATAAAAATTTTATGCTGTTATACTGTTTCTAGAATTTCTCTATAAACACTATTGTATATTTCAGAAGTTGGAGACACAACAGTACCGAGTCAAAAGAACGCACTCTAGATAGACCAACATATAATTGGCCATTACTAAACACTGGCTTTGATAAAACTAAACATACTTTTCAAAAGTTTGTCCCTGGGATTTATTAATTGTTATCAAAAAAGCTAATCACCCGCCCTTTAAGCTGTTGAGGTGTGACTTTTGTTAAATCTAAATCATTGTATAGTTGTCAAACAGGGTCTTGGGTAGGAGGATAGCATATTGAGGGCAATTTAGCTTTGTCTCCATATTCGCATTCTCTAATTTCAAGGAGCCAACATGAAAACTCTCAGTGGCAAAAGCACGCATATTTTTCTTAAGCTGCAGAACATGAAATTTAGACCCAAATCTGTGTTTTTTGTACAACTTGCAACGGGTAAAGAGTGTGACTCTCTAAATATCACAGGTAATATTTGTCGGAAATCTCCACGCAGTAAAACAACCTTTCCACCAAATGATTCATGGCAATTTGATAAGTCTTGAAGAAGTCGGTCAACAGCTAAAAAGGCATGCACATGTGTCATTGGAGCTTCATCCCATAATATGACTTTAGTTTCCAATATTAATTTTGCTTCTGGTGTATTGGGTTTCAAATTACACGTTGAATTTCCATTCAGAATGAGAGGAATTTTAAAATCCGAGTGAGCGGTTCTCCCATCTAACAAAGTGGCTGCTATTCCTGTTGATGCAACAGGTGTAGCATGATTCCCTCTTCCTCTGATTGCTTGCAACAATGTTGAATACACAAAAGTTTTCCCTGTTCCTGCAGGTCCGTCTAAAAAGAAACGTTTGGAAGATTGTCTTGATCTACAACGTGCACCAGTCTCTTCAACGTGACCAGTCCGTCAAACCAACCACATTCTCGTCTTGGGAAAAGATGAAGATAAACCATAGGGTCAATGCAGTGATTCATCGATGAAATGGTTTTGCAACCTGCATCATTTGGATAGATGCAAATATCTCGGTTTGCAGGTGGTTCTCCATCATCTCCAACAAATATTACAGCAACTTCTGTTCTAGAAGTAGGAGCATTGTATCTGCGCATATCTAATTCTGGATGCTCCATAAAAATCATTTTAACATTCATGGCAAGATTAAATTCTATTAACTGATGCATCCGTATGATTCGGCAAATGGATTTATTTCCCGTAATAATGCATCCAGTTTGTCCATTACAGATTGTAAACAGCCTGGGTTATTTTCAGTACTGCAATAGTTTGCCTCGCTAGAATCAAATATGTACAACTGACCATACCCAGGTTTATTGTGTTCATTTTTGTACAATGGAGAAACCATGTGGTAGATCTGACCTTGAATGCGAAAACAATATGACCCTCTTCCAATAATTGAAATCAAAATATGCGCAAAATTTGAATTCCCGCTACAGATAAAACACTTATCGTTCTACTTCTTGATTGACAACTGTTTTCCAACACTGTTTGACCCGACGTCGTTGGATGCAATAAGATAGGACTCACCTACAACTTCTCTCTCATTACCACTTCATTTATTTCATCCTTTCCGATTATTTCATATCATTTGCTGTTTTGTATTGTTTTCTGTTTCCATTTTTGTTTACCTTCAAAAGTTTTGTTTTGAGTTTTCGGGGGTAACTTGTGTTTATTTCTTAGGCTAAACCTCACACAGGTACAGAAAAAACTCAAAACATTTTTCCTTTTTAACGTGATGTAAGCAATATAAAATCAACCGCTACGGGATTCGTTCGCCAATTTTGCCTCTTCATTTAAATATGTTTTCGTACAGCCATTGAGAAGCTCATATCCATTTCAACGCTCTTGATTAGCACTTCGGAGCTCTTCCAAATGCTCAACCAGATCGAAGCTCAATTTTTTCAAGATTTCAAACACACAAATTTACTTTACCTAGAGGCAAAAAAATAACAACTCAATACAGTTTTTTTAAACTGTCAATACATGTGTATTTATTCAGTTCTTTTCTTAATCTACCAAATTATTTGGATCCCCGAATAGCAAGGCAGGCCCATTTATATAGTGCTATACTGTCGATACTGGAGATTAAGACCGCTTCGGGGCCAGGTTCTCAATGACCTCATCACCATTTAAATATGCTTGATTTGAGGTATGGAACTGCATAATATGACCAAAACTACATGGATGAGTTCGCCGCTTTAATGAAATTATTCAGCAGTCTGATAATGTAAACTTTACATCATCAGACTTGCTTTACATTCATTGTAAAGCAATGAGAAATCGGGTCAGAAAAGAAAATGTGGGCGAACGCGAAAATTGGTTTTAGCCGTCAAAAAATACTTAATCGCTTCTAACAAGTAAATGGGATGCAACTAAAGTGATCATTAAGAAGGTAATTGTGGTAACATGACTGGTGTTCCCATTTTGCCATAGGATGTGCCTTGAAGACTCTTGATTTTCTCTACTTGAAGAGCAAAGAAGTTCCATTTGTTTCAAGGAAGAAAAACAGACTAAGAACCATTTTTGATATCCAATGCAGTATGGTTATAGCTTCGCAAAGGAGACAGCAAGTTGTACTATAAGACCAATTTCGCAGATACCTTTAAAACTGTTGAATTTAAAAGAAGCCAGAGAGAACAAAGGGTTGTTGTGCCAGCGACGATCCCAAAATTGAGAGTAACCGAAAACAAGATAAGTAATGAGAAGTACAGAGACCTCATGAATTTAATGCTGTGGGTCCCTGAAGAGTATAGACCCTTTGAAAACCTTCACAAGGGGAGAAGGAAGGAAACTTTCCTGAGGATGACTCAACCGCTCTAGAGCAATGTTTTTTGCTTAATCTGTAGCTTTTAAGCCATTTACAACATTACACACTCAATCTGTACAATATAAAATATTTTTGTATACAATGTTATATATTTTTTATACAATATTAAATATTTTTGTACTTTATGTTTTTGATAGTATTAAAGACATTGTTGCTATGATTGCTCGTGTAGTTTACTTGAAACACCTTTTAAAGCGCTATGTAAGTTCTAAAACGGGTTTTTGATGTAGAACCACAATAACGTAAGTCCAGTCCTATCAAATTAGTTATAAAAATACATAAAAATTAACCAGCAATGGATAAAGCATGTATATTTTTATTATCAACAATAAGTTTTGCAGGCAAATTCAAATACTAGCTTTGTAGCCAGGCAACGAGATCCTTCTTTTCAGTTTTTATGCTCTTCTGAAAAGTTGGCATAATGTGACTTACGTTCGTCTGGTTCTGAGGTACAGATATAAGTGATACTTCCATCAATAAATATAAAATATTAAGAAACGTAAACGCAGATCCTATGCTCGATTCTGCTAGTTTAGAGAGAAATATCTTAATTGTCTTTGCGAAAACCGAAAAACAGCGGGTAGGCACAGTCCTCACTGTACCGTAAGGTTTGCTTCGTGAATGCTTTTGGGCGGAATATCTGGTAAGTAGGTCGCTGGTGAAATGAAAACGGCGGGTATTTGTTTGACATTTATTTATTTAGCCAGTTTTGGTGGAGATATAAACAGTAGTGCTAGAGTGGGCAATGCTTAGTATTCTATTGCGACATTATGGATGATGGGTCTGTGATAGCTAAAGTACGAGACAAACGGCATGGTGTCGATGCTGATGTTCCTGACAAAGGTAAGGTCGATGGTGTTGTTTCCAAGCGTGGTGGCAGCTCGTTAGATGGTGCAGCGACGTCGCCGCGTACTCGCACCTGCTCGGCCTGCTCCTTCTTGCGTCTTCGGTAAGCTCTAGATCTCTCCGCACTTGTCATAGGTTTAGATTTCTTGGTATCATTTTGTTCGTCTTGAACTTCTCTTTCAACCTTTTTACGTTTCCTATGCCGCAATTGAAATTTGGTGTGATATTTTGCCTTCATAGTGAAATCTTCTAAAATCGTCAATTTTCACTGCCCACAAGTTTCACAGAAATGGTTTAAACTGTCAACTAGTCAAACGGAATTGTAGAACTCGTCGTTCTCTTCAATTTAAGCACGCACTCGCCACGACCCGTCGATTAGAACTGAACTTACAGCTGTTAAACAGGCCAGCGTATGCCCGAAATGTGACTCATTTCCCCCATCACGCGGTGCAAAGGTCAGAGGGGGAGTGGATTAGTGGTCGACGCGGTCCACCTTCCTCTGGTAGGCCATTCAGCCCCATAGGCTGATTCCCCTGGAGTTATGGGGCTTTGAGATATCAACACCTTTCGTGACGCGCAAGTTTCTGCCGATGACCTCTATACCGATTTTAAAGACGTATTCGTGTCAAAAAGTTGTTCATTTTCAAAGTGCTTCAGCAGAAATGTTGTCAATGGCACGGCGGAGCGTGTAAAGATAGTGCATCTTGGGTCTTCCAAAGAAGTACTTCACAGTTGAAGAGTTGGTTTAGTTTATCTCTCTACGGTCACGTTTTGCTACACTAGAGTTAATTAAACCGCTTCATAGCTGAAATTCGTTGTTCTGCTTATATATACCACAATATTGAAAGATAATTATTGTAGTGGTGGATAACTTCCCCATTATTCCTCTAGAATTGAGCAGGGTACAACTATAGTTGACTGATTGCCCATTGAGTTAAACAAAGAAAACTGTATCAAGATAATGGATGTACTTCCGTACGCGAGGTTGTGCCATGAATGATTGATACCATTTAAGTACCTTTAGTAATCTAGTGAGTTTTGAAATGAGACTGCACCGCAACTAATAGCGAAGCCGCAGTAATAGAACCAGTCGCTGTTATCTTTGTGCTTCAGACAGTTGATGGAGCTGGTTTGTATCGCATTAACAATACAACTTTTCATCGTGGACCATCCAGCGAGGTGCATACCGAGGGCGAGACCATCTTGCTTTTTGAGAGTGCGTGAGTAGTATATGGGGCGGTATAGCGCCGGAAGTGACGTCACACCACGTGACCGGAAGTGGGCGTGTCGCGATGACGTCATCGGAAGTGACGTCATACCACGTGATCGGGAGTGGGCGTGTCATCATGACCGGAAGTGACGTACCGGAAGTGGAGTTTAGTTGTTTTCCTTTTTACCGTGTAGGAGTTGGGTTGAGTTATTTTCCTCCTGCTGGGAGTTGAGTTGTTTTTACTTTTCAGGGAATGGCAACATGCAAAACTGAATGACGTCATACCCTGTGACCGGAAGTGGAGTTTAGTTGTTTTCCTTTTTTTTTCCCCGTGCAGGAGTTCAGGTGTTTGGTGTACTGCTTATTTTTATTCTTTTTTCGTGATGGTTTCAAAGTTTAGTGTTAAAGAAGTGGCAACGATGTGAGTGATAAGAATGCATGCTTGTCCAAGAGGACGTCAAAGTTTAGTTTGAAAAGAGTGGCAACGATTTTGAGTGAAAAGAATGCATGTTAGATCTTGTCCAAGGATACGTCAGCGTTTTGAACAATGCAAGCTCCTCCCTTTTGCTTCGGAGAATTTGGCGGAAGCATGTCAGATCACGTCCACAATGACGTAATTATACAAATACCCTACATGTATTGTATATGAAACAGGTACAGCCATCTAGTGGTGAAAATAAGAGTAGAAAAAAGCATCTAAATGATATTTTTAGGTAAACATTGGGTCTTCAAAAAAAAACCGTAAAAAGTCCAGGGTTCGATCTCATGACAAAAAGTATCCATAGCCCACTGATTTAACGCACGTTAACCATTGAGCTACGAATACCCGTCCAAGAACCTTTAAAAATAGTACCGAACGAAAAAATATTTTTAAAAAAAGATGGTATAAAGTTGTAGAAACAATGAAATGTAAATTGATTTGTTTTGTAATCAAGTGATATATAGTTACGGTTTGTAAGACAAAAAATCCTAAATCAGATGTTACTTACAAAGATAAAAAAAAGACTTCTTCGATAAGAAAAAAAAGTCCGATTTCATAAATTCCTTAATGATAGTCACAACTTGAATGTTAAATCATCTATCCCAAACGTTTCATTACGCTACGCAATGGCCGAACACCAAATAGTCATTTGAAGGAATTCGTCCTCCGTGGGAATGTTAGCAAGGAAGCAGAACTGAAAGGCGAAACCCCAGTGTCCTGAGGGGTGAGAAAGGAAAGGAATGCCCTCTCCTTCCAGGTTAACAAAGCCCCTATCCCCCCCCCCCGAGTAATCGGGGAGACCGCGCGAAGTTACGTTCCCTCACTCCTCAGTTTACAAAAGAACCAGGAAAAGAATGTGCAAACTAATGGTCATTGTCGGCACTTAAGAATGACTTCACAGTTCAGACGCAATCTTATGCAATTGACTCTGACAGTGACAGCTATACGATGCAAAAAAAAAACATTACCCCTAACGCTTACAAAAGCCCTTTGAAAAGTATTTTGAGAGTGCCCACTGGTCATTCGTACCAGTGAAAAGCGTTCTGTTTACGCACAATGGAGTTAGAGGGAACACTGCTCTCTGGGCTATGTGAATAGGATGATTGGATTGTTCTGAAGTTGAGGATTCAAAGCTTAAAGGGACAACACTTCTTGTGAGGCTGTCTTGAATGGGTAAATGACCTAAATTGGATCGTTACTTTTCGGATCATAGTGATGGCTCTTGTAGTTGAAGTCTCCAAACAAGTAGACGAACTGTCTGCTCTATTGTACAGGGGCTAACCATGAATAGGTCCAACTAATGGTAGAAACGGAGAAATTCAGCTATTATCTAAGAGGCAATATATTTTCAAGTGTTACATCACTTTAGGGAACAGAAATGTTCTAGAAGCTTCTGGAAGCGTTTAACCTTCGAGAATTTAAAATTCGGTTGTGATAGGGAGAGGGGGTATAAACTGACGTCATTTTATGCATCACCCTATTGGCTAAGCGTATCGTTTAGTACGATCGTTGATTTCTGTTGGTCAGGGTTTTGTCTCGACTCTTATCGTTGGTTGCGATTCGTCCTCACAATTTTTTTAAAGGTCAGATTTTACGTAGCTTCACTGATTTCTCCAAGCTCTATCTTCTGTTGCATTGCTGTCTTGGTCTGTCTACAAGCGTTATGGATTTGAATAAGGCAAGTGTTGATTTCTACATATGTTCATTTTCCTATTGAAACCTTTATTGTATCGGTCGTTTAGTTTAAGTAATATTAAAGCCTATTTTTAATTCATGTATCTGTTTATCGAATAAATAATTAGAAGTGAATGTTTATTTGGAATATTGTACTTAAATTAGAGTATCTTTTATCTTTCTGTCTGCATCATGGAATCAATCGATGAAAGAGCTGATTCCTTACTGATTAAATCATGTATTAGTAAAACTATACTAAAGGATCCTAGTTATTAATGCTTTGAGAATATCTATTTTATAGCAAACATGTGTGTGTGTGTATGGAATAATATCTTACTTCGAGTTGTTAATTATATATATGTATAGCATTTAGATGATACTACATTTTCTGCAAACCCTTGGCCATATTCGGATGATGTCAACCAAGCTATGGAAGATTTGTCTCTTGTGCACGAAGAAATGTTTTCTTCTAATGCCTGTTTTACTTCTCAAATAGGAGAAGGACATCAGGTTAGTTATTTTAAGTTACGATTTCACTATTTTTCTATAAGACCTGTGTTAAACTATTTATACTGATGTTGATTAATTATTTTACTACTGAAATTTTAAGTTTAAATACACACAAAATTTTATTTATTATACAATAGCGTAGTGTTTTAAAATGCTTAAATATACTGTTTCTTTGCACGAATAAATGTTTTTTTTCTAATACCTACATTACTTCTCAAATAAGAGGACATCTGGTTAACTATTTTAAGTTACGAGTTCACTAATTTTTCTATAAAAGATGTGTTTTAAACTGTTTGTTCAGATGCTGATTTCTTTTTTACATTTAGATGCAATTTTATTTATTTATTATACAATAATGTAGTGTTTTAAAATGTTTAAACATAGCGATTTCTTATTTTTACTGTTGAAAGGTTATTTGATACAATCTTATGTGTTTTTTAACTGATCATTCATTCGTAACTTTTTTTCATGCCAGAAACGCAAGCGTACTGATGATGCACAACCGAATACCTCTGCCTATTTTGACAGAATGGAAAGGAATGGTGTTGAGGAACCAACACAAGGGGCTTCGTCTAATAGAGTAAGGATTAGATCATTTATGTTTATTGTAAGTAAGTTTCAAATCGTACATTTTGTTTAGTAGTCTTTTTTATTCACAGACTGACTTCAACTTTACTCTCAACGAGCGAAGAAGAAGACAGATTGTGAAATATAAAGCTGAAGAGCTCATTTACGACATTGTTGTGTCCAGTAGCGCTAGAAACGTGCTAAGTAATATTAATAACGGTTTACTACACCTTTTTGATAGAATTATTGACACAACCACTGGAAATTTAAACCCGAACGACTTAATGCGTATATGCATTTGTTCCGATGGTTTAGACAAGCCTATATCTACCCGACTGATGCCCATTTCGGAGATGACATCGGAGAAGATAGTCTCCAATATCGAGAAAGTAGTTCAGTCAGGAAAAGAGATACAGTTGGATTCCTCTCTATTAGTAAATGTTGTATCCGTACGTCAGCCGCAAGGCAGTGGATCTCCCCGCATCAAAGTGATCAATTTGGCTTTGAGCACATTGAAAAAACATTCAGTTATCAGCATCACTAATAATGACTCTCTATGTTGTGCTAGAGCAATAGTTGTGGGTGTAGCCTGTGTGAACAACGATCCGAAGAAAGCTTACATAAGAGATCACAGAAAGCCCCTACAGGAAAAACTTGCTAGGGAATTGCACATTCGCTCTGGAGTGTCTGAAGGGCCCTGTGGTTTTAAAGAAATCGCCATCTTTGAGGATCATTTGAACATACAAATTCATGTTGTGGATGCTCAAAGCTTCAACAAGGTATGTGTTGAACTTATTTTAATTGTTTTGACTTTTGAGGATTTCAGTTTCCAAAAAAAAAATCTAGGCAGAAATAATTTTTTTGTGCTTTGATGTTTCCTCAGGTAGTTTACAAAGGTCGGGACAGGGAAAAGAAAATTTACCTGTGGCTTCAAGATAGCCATTACCATTTAATAACCAGCATGACTGGATTTCTAGGTGTGAGCTATTATTGTTCCTTTTGCGATGTTGGCTATAAAACCAAAATATCCCATCGTTGCAAAAATATATGCCCCACCTGCTTTTCCAATGCTTGTATATTCATCGCACCCATAATATGCCCTGATTGCCATAAAACGTGTCGTTCGGAAACATGTTTTACGAAACATCAGACAGTTGCAGGGAAACAAAAATCATCCTTTTGTGATCAGATCATATTATGCAAAGATTGCTATAAAGTTTTCAAAAAAAATACCCCACACGTATGTGGAGAGGTGTATTGCAGAAACTGTGCCCGTACTTGTTCCTTAACGAACCACCACTGTTTCATGATGAAGAAACAGATCCCTCAGGTCAACCAGAAATATATATTTTTCGACTTTGAAGTTGACCAGTCTACCTCGGAACACGTCGTAAATTTTGCTGTATGCCAGTATTCAAATGGCAGTGAAAAAATATTTGAGGGCTACAATACACTTAATGAATGTGGAAAGTTTTTATTTTCGGAGCAACATAAAAATTACACTATTATAGCTCACAATATGCAGGGCTATGATGGTGTATTTTTACTTGGTTATCTTCTTGAACAAAGTGTGAAGCCACAGGTAATTATGAATGGATCAAAAATACTGTCCCTAATGGTTCCATCACTGAAGATACGGATGATTGATTCATTCAGTTTCCTACCCATGGCCCTATCAAAGCTACCAAAGACATTTGGAATCGATGAGTTGAAGAAGGGATATTTTCCTCATCTGTTTAACACTCGGTAAGGCACATTTTTATTGGTGTTATAGGAATTAATTACTAAAGAGTAAAATTTAAATTTATGCCTTTTTTTTCGTATAGGGAAAACCAAACTTATGTTGGAAAATTACCAGACAAAGAATATTACATGCCTGATTTTATGTCGTCTGAGAGCAAAGAAAACTTTAACAATTGGTACAGCAGCAGGCAAGCAGAACCATTTGATTTCAGGAGTGAACTGAAGGAATATTGCCGGTAAGATTCAATGAATAACTTTTTTAGGGGGTTCAAGTATTTGAAATAGCATACAATGGAAGCAATGGATAATATAAATGACATAATGTAACTTATAATGTTTTGATTGACTATACTTTATTTTTTAGCTCAGACGTGAACATTTTAAAAAAATGCTGCCTCCTCTTTAGAGAAGAATTTGTCGACATTTCTGGCTTGGATCCGTTTCAATACATCACCATAGCCTCTGCATGTATGGGTGTTTATCAGTCTCTGCATGTAAAAGAGAATACCATAGCGGTTGTTCCAATGGGTGGATACGTCCCACGCATAAATACAAGCAGAGCATCTTTGGAATGGTTAATGCACTTGGAACACCATGAAGGTAATTTATGTTATATTTAGCTGAAGTGTATGTTTCAGAACGCAGATTTTGAGAATTGTTGATGTATAAAGAATGTTTTTCAATAAAACTAATTTTTTTTTGTTTACAGAGAAGACTATACAACACTATGGAAGAGGCTATGGTGAAGTAAAGGTACGAGGTAGATATGTAGATGGATACGATCCTGAATCCCGAACTGTGTATCAGTTTAAGGGATGTTTTTATCACGGATGTCCATCATGCTTTGGCACCTCGACCATACATCCTCTAACCAATCAACCGATGTGGAGGATGTTCAAGGAGGCAGAAAATCAGGAAAAGGATCTGCAAGAGGCAGGCTACAAAGTGGTCACAACATGGGAGCATGAATTTGCAGCTCTCAAAAGGACAGACTCTGAATTAAAACAATTCACTCAACAACTCAAGGTAAGATAATTTTGTAATTTAGGCCTATTGTTACTATTTTACGAGCACATGGAATAATTAGTGGTCTCTTAAATTAAAAGTAACACTAGTATCTATTATGCTTGCAGTTTGTCCCTCGACTGAACCCCAGAGATGCATTTTATGGTGGCAGAACCGGCGTCTCTAAATTATACCATATGATATCAGAAAAAGAGAAAATTAAATACATAGATTTCACTTCCTTATACCCTTATGTAAATAAATATTGTTTATATCCCGTAGGTCACCCTGTCATAATCACTGACAACTTTAGTGACATAAAAGTCTATTTTGGTTTAGTGTCTTGTACCGTCCTCCCTCCCAAAAAATTAATCCATCCAGTATTGCCCTATAGGTCCCATAAAAAATTAATTTTTGGTCTTTGCAAATCATGTATAGACACAAGATGCAAAAGTATATGCATCCATTCAGATGAAGATCGTTCAATTACAGGAACGTGGACGACTATTGAAGTCCAGAGAGCTCTGAAAGAAGGGTATGCTCTTGTGAAGATTCACGAAGTGTACCATTTTTCAGAGCAATCCACTGGATTATTTAGTAATTATATTGATATGTTTCTTAAAATGAAACAAGAAGCCTCGGGATGGCCTCGGAACTGCAATACAGAACCAGATAGAGAACGTTATATATCGAATTACCTAATAAAAGAAAATGTTAAATTAGATCCCGAACACATTAAAAAAAATTTAGGACGCCGGGCTGTCGCTAAACTCATGCTGAACTCTTTTTGGGGAAAATTTGGACAAAACGATGACAAAACACAAACCGTCATCCTTTCGTCAGTGCCTGATTTCAATCGGTATCTAACAGATAAGACAGTGGAAGTGAGTATGACGCATTTAAGATTTTCTACTTTGAGTTTTTATACTCCAATATCGAATTTTCATTGACGAGCACTTTTCCTTACTTCTTTTCAGATACATGATATCGCTTTCCCCACCCAACACGTAGCAATTCTGCAGTACAAGCAGAAAAAGGAGTTTGTACCCACAAACACAAAAACAAATATTTTTATTGCTGCTTTCACTACTGCATACGCCCGATTGAAACTGTACGATGAATTGGCCAAATTGGGTGATAGCGTTTTATATTACGATACAGATTCTGTAATATATATATCAAACGGAAAAAATGATCCTCCTTTAGGTGATTTTCTGGGTGACTTCACCGATGAATTAAATGGTGACTATATTACAGAATTCGTATCGTTAGGTCCCAAAAATTACGCATACAAAACATCCAAAGGTAGCATTGATTGTAAAGTGAGAGGTTTTACTCTTAACCATAAAACTTCTCAACTATTAAATTTTGAAGCGATGAAAAATATATTGCATAATTCGATACAAGAACCAATCTTAACAGAAAATTTTAAAATTAAAAGAAACATTAAAAAATTAAAAATAAGTAGCATAATGGAAAAAAAGAAATATGCATTTAATTTTGATAAACGAATTGTGCTGGATAATTATTGTACTACACCTTACGGTTCAGCATAAAAAATGTTATTTGGTATTTTTTCATGTTTTTCCTAACTATATATATATATAGAGAGAGACAGAGATGTCTATTTTATATAAATGACTATTTTACTATGTTATTTAAATGTTACATTGATCATTTACGTTTTTTCATGACGATCTCTATCAATTTTTTTTTCTTGTGTGTGCGTGTGTTGTACATAAATAACTATTTTTGCTCTGTTACTTTGATCACAATTTTCCTTGACAATTATCTTGAGAATATGTTATGCTGTATTCTATTGAACTATTTAACAGTTTTAAGTATTGGGTGTTTGGACTCACCGTTTAAAATTTATATACATCCATTCTACAAATTACAAAAAAAAGTCGTTTACTCGTTTATTATTTTTCATGCGCATACCCCCTATAGTAATGATCTGTCCTCATATACCTAAACTATATAAGAAAAGAACACTAGAAGATGAATTCATTAGACATGGACATCTTAAAGCTGAAACATCCTTTCACCATGATGGTGTGTGGGCCTACGGGTTGTGGTAAAACACATTTCGTGAAAAAGATCATAGACCATAGAAAAATCGATCCCTTTCCTCCAAATGTAATTTGGTGTTACGGTGTCTACCAAAGTTTATATAGTGAAATGCCTAACGTAGAATTTCATGAGGGTTTACCATCCAATTTAAGTCAACAGACAAATGCTTTAATTGTGATCGATGATTTAATGATTGAATTGGGAAATGATTCAAAATTAGCAAATTTATTTACTAAAGGTAGTCATCATAAAGATTTGAGTGTAATTTTCATTGTTCAAAATCTTTTCCATAAAGGAAGGCAGATGAGAGAAATTTCTCTCAACAGTCATTATCTGGCCATATTTAAAAATCCCAGAGATATGTCTCAAGTGTCACATTTGGGCCGTCAACTTTATCCCTCTAAAGCAAAATTTTTTCAAGAAGCATACCAGGATGCTACCTTTAAGCCCTTTAGTTACTTGTTAATTGATTTAAAATCCTCAACAGACGAGGCTATGCGTCTACGGACGGGATTATTTCCCGGCGATAAGATTTACGTCTACATGCCTCGTTAGCTAACGTATTGCTTCTAATGCTAACATTGCTATAAAAGACTGACTACAACAACTTTGCGCCATTTAAGATCAGTATGCCCCAATGCACGGAACAACAGTTGCAGCAGCTGCGCTTGATTCTGAAAAGTAAAAATAAAAGAAATATTCTGAAAAAGTGCCCAACCAGTACCATTAAATCCTTGTGTGAGTGTGCACTTAATTTATTGCACGGCAACATACCCTTATCCAAACATCAAAAACGTAAACTTGTGCCCTACAAAAGCAGTATTCGTAAATTATCAACTAAGATAGTTCCTCTTTACAAAAAGAGAAAATTGTTTACTTCGCAGAGAGGACAAGGTATCTTGAGTATTTTACTCCCAGCTGCTATTTCGGCGATCTCATCCCTCATACATGGAGCACGCTAAAAAACTTTTGCTCGTTCCTGAGGAACGGGCTAAAGCATTTGTGCAGAGTCATTTGTCGGAAATGGATGAAAAAATGCACCACATTTTACAACGAACGGATTTAAACGATAGTGATAAGGCTGCTTTATATTTGCAAATACTGCAAAACTACGTTAATTTTTCAACTACTACTCCAGACCTTAGTACGATACCTGGCCCTGAATTAGAAAGTATCCCTCCCGATTTCAAAAGTGCCGAGAATACACCTTCAAATATCGAAAACGAGGATGACAGTGTTGAAAAATCTATAGAGGTAAAAGCACCCGTCCGATACAAGATTTTTGCAAAGGACATTTTGAAACATTTGAAAACCTGAGACGACGTGATTAAATGGTTATCTACAGGAGAAATTTTTTACAAAGATAAAATTATTCCGAGGTCAAATATCGTGACCCTTATCAATAATTTTTTAAGGAACCGTAAGAAACACTCTCAGGGACAGCATGAATTCTATTCCATTTTAAAAGAAACGCATTTACCCTCTGTTTACGATGTGTATCGAAAATTGTCTGTTGCAAATGTGAGTTCAAATAGAAACATGTATGTTCAAAAACCAACAATGTATGCTAGAAAAAAGTGGATTAAAATTTGATTATTTAAATGATATTTTGTTGCTTCATTCATTTCCTTTGTGTGTATTTTGAACAATAATATTTCAATAATTTTTCTTTGTAGATGCCAGTTAAATAAACATACTAAAGTATCCTATAAAAATATGTATTCTTAATCAGTTAAAAAAAAAAGGTTGTATATAGTTACTTACGAATCTTAAAGTTGTATTTACTTGACTTACTAAATATATACATTCTAATACAACTCTAAGTGGCCATGATTAATATGGTTCTGCATTAACAGTAACTTATAATAATAATAATAGGAATTCTATAATTTAGAAAGGAAAATGTTTTAAAGTATGAAACATTTTTTAATTAAATGAATGTTGATTCGAGTCAGGTAACTAAAAGATAAAACACTATAATTTCATATGAATATTTTTTATTTTCTGAAACTCATTCTTACACCATATCGTTTTTTCACAAACTGATACATTTGAAAATCTCGACTTTTACATTCAGCTAAATTTCTGACTATAGAGCATAGTGAATTACCTTGTGCTTTCTTAACGACATAGTAAATACAGTAAGGTCCACATACATTGGATGTCAGACTTTGTAGACAAGTAGAATTCCAACGAATTTCAGGAAAATGTGAGGTAAACCAAAGGAAACGATCTCCATAAAAATCAGGAGAATGCCCATACGAATCAAAAAACTCCAAAGTTTCTTGACTTTCCACGTAGAATGCAACCCAATGTGATCCTGGATCTGTTGAAACGTCGACATTAGCCACAATAGCAGATTTTTCCCTCAAGTAGGGTATTTGGTCCGAAGGGAAAACTCCTCGGAAATAAGGTGCAGCAATGGATTCTTTTAGTAGTATCGTTCGAATCTGGTTTCCATTCATTTTTTAATCAGTTCCCGAAGTCGTACAAAACGTTTCGTGTTTTATTTATTTCAATCACGTTGTCGAACTCCGCAAAAACAATAACACACACTGTCTGTTCTAGGGCTTTACTGAATTTTAATTCTAATCGAAGATTGCTGTGCTTTATAAGATTCATATGATCTCCATTACACAGATCAGGGGATAAATCAAATGCGTACAGGACATTGCCTTGTGCATACTCTTCTCTTGAAATGTGAATACCTTGGTCGTTCCCCAATTTTTCGTTTCCTGAAAACAAGCTATGATAGGCTCTGATGAAATTGTTTTTAGTAAAATTCAACTCCATAGGATTGTGAGGTGCAGGTTGTCCATCCACATAAAGGCCAACAAAATTCAAATCGTAATGTTTAAACTCATAGGGTGACTTTGAAAGAGATCCGTGAAATGCGTCGTTGTCCACACATCCTATAATCACTCTTTTTGGCATTTGTCCCACGAAAACGTTATCTTGAACTATTGACATGCTACCCTGAGGCACTGAATACACCTTACACAAGACTCTGTTAATAGGATATTTAGCCGTGTGCCTTTCCAAGGCTTTGGCATGTCCTAATACGACTCCAGGACTTGTGCGTACTTTTCGTACAAATAAACTAATGTGATCTAGCACAACCTTGTGACCTTCGACACCCATCAAACAAAATTCGGGTTTGCTCCGTATCAATTTTATTTTTAAATCTACTAGATTCAGTAAAAGTCTTTCTTGATGAAATAAATCACTATGTATTCCACCTATCATATCAACTGTAGCACTCAGCTCAAAGAATTTTGACCGTTTTCTCAAACCATCATCCGAATCTTTATAAAACATTTCAGACGTTAACTGCGAAGTTTTGCTGTCAAAGCCATGATTCAATAGAGTTTCAATGTAAGCTCTGTAAGGATAAGTGTTACTTGAATTGGAAACCAGACGGTCGTTTAACGTAATATCTACTTGAGAAAAAAGTGAATGAAGGAACAGGTTCACAGGTCCTATTTCGGAGTCTTTAATTACGGGCAGTCCATCATTTCGCAAAATTTTTGCTTTAATGTACAGCTGAGTTTGGCTTAAATCGATGTACTCTTCTCCACTTCCGGAAATATGAAATTCTACAGGTCCTCCATCAAAAACGTTAGAGAGAGGATGAAATTCAACCCATTGTCCATTTTCAATGACTGTTTGAGTAGGGGGTAATTGAAACAGTTCAAGTTCAGTTTTCACACATTCGGGTGATCCTTTTAGAAGGAATGCCATTATGCCTCAAAAATATCGTGTCTTTTCACCTTCCGAACTTTTTTTGAAATGATTCGTTTTGGGCTCGTGCGTTTCCTTTTATGCTTTCCTCGTCCTATCATGGATTGCACTTTATCGAGAGCTCTACGAGTTAAGCTTCTTCCCGCTTCTCTTGACCTCTTCTTGGCAGATGTTTGGAAGTCTTGTCCTGATAACACATCGTTGACAACCTGTGTTCCAGTGACTAAAGCTTCTTTCCCCACAGTTTTACCCGTTTTGATTAAAAAAGGCAATGCAGCACGAAATAAACGCCTAAAAACACCTCCTAACCCATAACCTTTTTGAAAAGAGGCTCCTTGGTAGTATGAAAGTCCGGACCCTGCTTGTCGAGCATAATGCTCTTCAAAACGCCTCGTACAACAAACGTAAGGTTCCTTCATGATGTATTCTTTTTAATATCCACTCCTCAAATGACGTTTTTGATTCAATATCTGCCTATTTATAGGATCTGTCTCATTCTGAAATGTAGCACTACAATAACTTTACCTCTTTCAAAAGATACAAGAGTACCCGAATTTAGTCTAAGTATTATTTCAATAGAGTGAAAATAGTGTCTTATAACAGGTATGTAATGTGGTCTATCGTAGTGAGCGCTCACAATATCTCCATCTTTTCCAGAAATTCTAACAACTCTAAGCAGAGGAGCTTCGACATGTCCTACCACTACAGGCTGCACGATATCACTATACACGTAAAATATTGGAAATGATGCATGCGGATCAGCAACAAATGAACTTTCAACAGTTCCTTGGACAACTTGTGGTTTGAAACCCAAGAGGTCGCATAGACCATCGACGAAAAGGATTTTTGCGTTCTTTTCAGTGTTAACTTTCACACGTTTGTTGTTAGGATTAAACTTAAAACTAACATTATTTTCGAGAGAAGGTATTGACATGGCTTTAAGAATATCTGGAATGGTTTCATAAGAACCAGGAGGTATCTTCCTAGTGGTATTCTTTCCATCACCCAAGTCAAAGCCAAAAGTATTATTGCTTTCATTTATATTGTACCAAGTATGTGGGTAAATAATTTCTGAGAGTCCCACTTCCCACTCACCATTCAGCACTACAGGAGTAGGTAATTGCGTTACGAAGTGAGAAATTTTGTTCTCTGGAAAGTAATGCAATGAGCTATCAGAGGGTAGCGTCAGGTAGAAAGACATCTTGAATACTGAAAATCTTAAACTAGAAGCTATGTATTTATATCATTTTAACATCCGACACCCAAGCATTAAATTTATCTGGATATCCTTGAAATTTAACGAAATATTCTGTTTCTCCTCTTCTTTTCCTCTTTTGCAATACTTTTTCAACAGGGTAAAACCCTGAATCTGCTACTTTTTGAATTTCTTCTCCATAAAATGACCCCTCAATAAGTTCTCCAGATAAATCTTTTAATTTATAAACGATTGGATTCCTAAAAATGATTCTATGTATAGTGAATAATTCTCTTGTCCAATTATTTTCGTATCCTTTTTCAAACTGTTTTTTCAATTTGCTAATGCGTACCGTATCACCCACTTTAAAATTTGACTGAAGAGATTTAGAATCATTTATGTCACCGTACAGATTTTGCCAAACATGTTCTTGATTGCCAAAATTCACAGAAGCTGGTTCCATCTTGATACTACGATGCCATGTGTGGTTATAGCTATGAACTAATTTTTGAATGACATCAATATACTTACGTGTATTGAATTCGGTAAAATATCTCCAAAGTTTGGATTTCAATGTCCTATGAAAGCGTTCGATAACGCTTGCTTTCGTTTCGTTGTGTGTAGTGAAAAAATGCACGTTCACTTTTTTTAGGTAATTTTGTACAATCTTATTCTTAAATTCCATTCCCTTATCCGTTTGAAGTGATTCAGGTTTCCTCTCTTCAAATATCTGTTGGAATGCATTTAATATACTTCGTGCTGTTTTATCTTTCAAAGGAATGACCCAGACATACTTGGAAAAAATATCAATACATGTTAACATATGTTTATATCCTTCGTTAAACTCAGCAAGGGTCTGTAGATCTACCAAATCAGCTTGAAATTGCTCATCTATACCACCAACAATGACCCTATTGCGTTGAAATTTATGTCTCAAAGGTTTGTGAATGGTATAAGAATCCTTCTTTTCAATCCACTTTTTGATGTCCTTTACTTTGACACCGCCTCCTGCAGCTCTATGTAATGTATTCAATCCACTGAAACTTCCAGGATGTTCTGGAACACTATACACCTGATTCAATGTCTCTTCCATCCTATCTATAGTTTTGATTAGCAAATAAAAAAAAATTCTTTCATACAAACACATACACTATGTAAAGACTTAATGGCACTGTTTACTTGTTATTTCTATATATATATATATATATACCTGGAAAAGAAATAGTTTTAAAATACAAATAATAAAATATTGTGATTGGTTCTAGCTAAAAGTAATAACACATAATTAGAGACATCAATATTTATTGATACACGTTGAGCATAATATACATTTACACAGGCAATTCAAATAATACACATAGTTTTTTTCTTTATACAACAGAACTAAATCCTATTTCAATGGTTCTCTGACATACATTTCCCTAACTTTGTTAAAAACATCTGTCACATTCAAACACTCAAAAAAGTCACCCTGTAATATTAAATAGTGAAAATTTAACAGTCTGAGGCTTTCTTTTACAAACTTTGTTGCAAAATCCTTCCAATCGATTGCATACAATGCAGGTGTGAAAAGTTCACAAAAGCGTTCGTCAGGACTCATATTCATACAAGCGTGTATAGATTGGTTTATCAGATCGTCTTTACAGCCCAAGCAATCTATAATTAGGGCAATGTTTTTCACAACGCTATCCTTTAAGCACTTGCACAGAGATATTGAAACGTCTAACACCCCCTCAGGATTATCGGGGTCTCCGTCGTAAGGCTTCCAGCACTCATCAGGATAGTTCTTTTCAAGTTCTATTTTCACATAGTAGCACAGTGAGTATGTCAAAAGGGATCGGTTCATTATGTCTGAAAGGTCGTCATAGCGTCCACACATTCTAAGATATTGGTCCGTGTTCAGGCTTACACAATTAGGCAGGAACTGTAGAGAGCGGTCTCTTTTTTGAAATACGCGCTGCAAAACCAAGTCCACTTTTTCACCCACACACACTTTAGAGAGACAGACGTCTTTCTCTATGACTTTAACATCAGAGGGTTCAGCAAATGAGTAAAACTTGCACACCTTTCTTGTAAGAAGATACCAAATTTTAGGATGCAGCGAAACACCATCCTTTGTTGGCTGTAAGGCACCCTGCTCATCCTCAGCAAATCTACGGATGTGAACTCTTGAAGAGCCTATGAAATTGTTCACTAGCAGGAAAAGATGTTCACCGATATGAAACATGTAATCGGGAAGAGATTTCATCGTTATTTTAGGATCTTCCTCGGGAACAATGGGTTGAACCATTTGATTGTTTGAAGCAACTCTCTTGCACACTTCAGGCTGATTCTTAAAACGTTTCATTCTCAGGTAAGAAATTTGTAAAGTCAGTAGATCAGTCAAAAGAGCGAGTGAGGTACGTTGTTCTCCAAAACGAATGCAGAGTCAAAAGTCATCGTCCAAAGCTGTAAAATCCGCAAATAAAAATCGATACCCTTAGACATCCAATGAAAAAATCCCAAGCAGGACTTTTACAACTCCACATCAATCTCCGTAGCAAAAAGGGAGGAGCTTGCATTGTTCAAAACGCTGACGTATCCTTGGACAAGATCTAACATGCATTCTTTTCACTCAAAATCGTTGCCACTCTTTTCAAACTAAACTTTGACGTCCTCTTGGACAAGCATGCATTCTTATCACTCACATCGTTGCCACTTCTTTAACACTAAACTTTGAAACCATCACGAAAAAAGAATAAAAATAAGCAGTACACCAAACACCTGAACTCCTGCACGGGGAAAAAAAAGGAAAACAACTAAACTCCACTTCCGGTCACAGGGTATGACGTCATTCAGTTTTGCATGTTGCCATTCCCTGAAAAGTAAAAACAACTCAACTCCCAGCAGGAGGAAAATAACTCAACCCAACTCCTACACGGTAAAAAGGAAAACAACTAAACTCCACTTCCGGTACGTCACTTCCGGTCATGATGACACGCCCACTCCCGATCACGTGGTATGACGTCACTTCCGATGACGTCATCGCGACACGCCCACTTCCGGTCACGTGGTGTGACGTCACTTCCGGCGCTATACCGCCCCATATACTACTTGCGTGTTCATAATTACGTTTGCAAGTAACCGATATAGCAGAGCTTGAAGACAGTGCAGCATCAGCCTAATAAAACGTATTTCATAGCTGAATCAGTTGTACCTGAATATATACTACTAGTATATTGAAACTTTATTTTGTGGTGATGAGTGGTCCCCCACGAAAGTTAAATTTATATTATTTTGGGAAAAGTTGCTATGGGTATCTGTAAATGGTAATCCTACTACTATGTAAAATGCAAGACGCTACGACATGGATCACTTTTTATACTCTATTATGGTAAACGTTAAATAAAAATTCAAATACTTTCACGGAAATGGTTCGCTTACAATAAAATATTAAATAATGACAAGGTGTATGGAAATGAAGTGAAGCGATAATATTTATGATAAAATAGTAGAAAACGCAAGCAACCAGAAACTTAGTAAAAGAACTGGTAGAAACATGCATGTGATTATATAATTTAATTATTAACAATATGGTAATTTCCTATATCTGGCAACTCCAATAATATGTTTAATTTTTTAGTTCCACTTAGAATTATTAATTGAGAAGTAGTTTTTAGCTGAGTTTAATTGAGTTTTGCATTACTGAATTTTTGTGAGATTATTACTGAGACTGGAGATATATTTTTGAGTTATGAGATTTAATTAGTTGTCTTATTGTTGTGAATATTTTGAATTGCATACGAATTCTTATTTCTTACTTAAATGATTTTTCAATGAGTTCATAGTTCGAAAACCCGACAATGTTAACGAAAATTAAGCTGTTCGAGCATTTAAATTCGCGAACTGTGTTAACAAGTCTGACGTAAGTTGAGTTGTCACTTACGTCGTGTACAATAAAGCATATCAAGTGTATGTTTCAATTACGCACTCATTTGCGTTACTCGGCAAAAGATGAAAGCAGCACTTAAATAGCTAGAAGATGCATTTTCTATTAAGCTAAATGTAGGTGGTGCTAGTGTTTCTGTCGCTGAACGTGTTCTGAGCGTGACGTCATTTGGCTTGTTTTTCGAATACAATTTCAGCACGTGGGAAATAAAAATCCAAAGGATGAATTCTTAGTTGAAAATTGATAGTTGATTGGAGGGAAGGGTCGACGTGTGGAACTGGATTAGACGCGCTGAAAATCGCCAAACCGGCAATTATCTACATTTGGATGTAACCTCGATACGTATTATATAACAGAAGAGCATTTGGGTAGCGGATGTAAAATCTTCGCATTCCGTCTCGTTGGTTTGTTTACACTTAAAATCCCCTTATAAGTGGCCCTCTAGAGTAACTCTTCTTTAGGTGTATACGGGCATCGCATTCCCGAGGTACCCGAGTGATCTTTCCTCCCTTTCATTTTACCCTCGTCTATCATTCTTCTTTTTGCTTTTTCTTCCTCCCTCATTGTGTTATCTGTGTCGCGTTTGACTCAGCTTAGTCAAATATGGCCCATACACCATAAAACCCGAAAACAACCAACCCTTATAAGTGGTTTTTAGAGCCTTATCTCTATGGGGTTCATAGCTAGTCTGTGTATAAACGACGCATACATGAAAGAAAACTTTTTGAAGCAGGAAAGAACTTTGTTTTATTAACGACAAGGACTGAACTCTGTGTTCGCATATCATCTTCTCCAGAACTAAACGTTATCTAGAATCAAGCCCGTTCCGTGTTCTTGGACACGTCGTCGGCGTTTCCGTTCATGGTCGCTGCCTCCGACTTCTCGCGGATGCAGAGCCAGGGCAGGCGCTTCTGCAGCTCCATTCGGTACCGCGGGTGGCTGATGGCGTAGAAAAAGGGGTCGAAGCAGGCCGAGGCCTTGAGGGTCATGGCAGGGATCATGGAGATGACGGGGGTGATCTTGCGGGCCGCGGGGTCCGAGAAGCCGGCGATGAAGGCGACCGTGATGTACGGGATCCAGGAGAAGAGGAACATCAGGATGATGCAGAAGGCGGTCTTGGCGATCCGCACCTCGGCGGATGAGCTGTTGATGGCCGCGTTCGAGCGGATGCTGTCTACGTTCATTTTCCTTGCCTGTGAAAAAAAAAACGCACGCTGTGAAACTAATTCTGAACCTCGGTAGGTAGGTTGCTAATTAACGTCGCACTGGAGCAACACAACGAGCTATTGGCGGAGATCCGAGATCAATCCTGAAGGGAAAGATCCAAGAACAACGCGTAGCAATTTTGAACCTCGGTCGGATGACGAGAACAACACCTGAGCTGGTAACCCACTCTCCAAACTTCTACACCATACCAACGTCAGGACATTTGAGGTCACAACAAATTTAATGTACACCAGCCCCCGTGTACACGACTGTCTTTGGCTGGACTGAGTTTCGAACTCGCAATCCTCCGGTTGCTAATCCGTTGCTCTTACAACTGGGCTACCGCGGCCCCTGTACCTTGGTAGAAAAACGATCAATGTCCAAATTCGTTGATTTTGAGACATACCTACAAATCATTTCAAAGTGATGAAAGTTATAATAGAAAAAATACCAATGTCTTTGTTATGATTTATATTTTATTCTTTTATTTGTGCACGTGCAAGATGCTCCTAGTATTCTAATAATCTGCTAAATATAGTATTTTAATTTATTATTTAACTGCGTTACGTTCATGTTTTTCTACTGTTACTCGTTTTGTATATATTCCTGTGTGATCCATCTAGAGGACATTTCATTTAAAATGTAATGTAAATGAATAATCCATGTAATATGAATAAATGTCTAATAATAAATTAAATAATGTATAATGAATGAATAATCCATGTGTAAAATGAAATTGCAATTGTTAAATAAAGCAGTTAATTAATAGTCCTCCTGTCAATACATTATGAAATAAACAGTACTTTTTAAAACTTGGAAATTTTAACTGCTGGGAACTTAAAGTACTTTTTATACACTGTGTTAGAAATTGAAAAAATAAGAAATGCTAAATCAGGTTTCATCAAAATCTTGCAAAATGGGCTTTGAACCTTTTTCCTACCAAGGAAAAATTACGCAGAATTGTATTATTTTCAAGCTTGAAGCTGTATTTTCAATTTTACCCAAAAGTACCTCGTGGCCTACTACTCGCATCATGTCAACATTTGTGTTTCTATGATGATAAATTACTTTCCGTTATATATACAGGGTGTCCCAAAAAGGTTGTTCCGCGATTTATCTTTTTACTATTTGGAGATAGGTAGGCAATGTAAATTGCAAAAGTACACCAAATAAGGTAAGTAATTAAGATATGTGAATAAAATTATCACGTGATAACAATTTAAGCGGATACAGTTTTTAATTTGTATACAACCCCTCTAGATAAAAATCCGGGATAGCAGAAATGTTCCTTACCTGCATCCCTATCGTTAGCAGAAAACTGCATTTCTGTAGGTTGAACAGTAACTGAGGCATAATGACGCGAAAAAGTTGACTTATACCGCTTGTGCACAGCTGTTCAAGCAGTCAGATTAGGGACCGTATACACAATGCTAAAAAGCATTTTTTTTTCGGTCAGAAAGTGTAACATTGTGCAAAGTAATGTAGTATTGCAACTGCAGATGAAAATCGCAATGAATAATAGTAGACAATGTAATCTTTAATAAAAATATTGTAGAAAAAATGGTTTAAATAAAAATAAAAGGAAATTTACAACGCATGTTCAAAATGTTTTCCATCTGCAGCAATGCAGAAGTTAGCTCTTCATTTTTGGCCATGGGTCAGCTTCTGTTCTAAATTAGATACGGCCCCCTTAAAATGGAAACTCTTGTATCTCCGTTACTATTCAACCTACAGAAATATGGTTTTTTTACTATCGATAGGGATACAGGAAAGGAACATTTGTGCTATCTCGGATTTTTATCTAGAAGGGTTGTATACAAATTAAGAACTGTATCCACTTAAATTGTTATCACGTGATAATGTTATTCACATATCTTAATTACTTACCTTATTTGGTGTACTTTTGCAATTTACATTGCCTACCTATCTCCAAATGGTAAAAAGATAAATTGCGGAACAATCTTTTTGGGACACCCTGTACAGACCTTTTAATGAAATAGACGGAATATACAGGCAGAGTCGCTGTTGTGAGATCTCAGAAGTGTAGGTCATGTGGACTTGATTTCATGGCGCAAGGGCCATATTTGGCGTAGCTGCGTCAAACAACTAAATGTAGTCGCGGAAAAAACTTACCACCTCTCTTCATTCGAGCAATTTTAACAGTAGAGAAAATTTAAAGATAGCGTTTGAGAGCAACTAACATCTTCTATAAATTCAAATGCATAAAATTGGTATAAGGGGCCGTCTTCATATTAAATTGAGCACCAACTTCATAGTTTCCAATGGGAAACCCCTTATTTTGACACACAATTGGAAATCTATATCAAAATTTAACTTCAGATACCAAATTTCATGTCATTAGGTCTTACCGTTTCGAAGTTATGAGTACGGAAAGATTGGAGCTCCTGATGTTAAATCAGTTTCTCAGACTTTTATGGATATCTTCCTAAATAATATTTCTATAGCGCTGATATTTTGTACCATGTTACTGTTAAGAAACCCAAACAAAATCCACCTAATATTTTTATTTTGAAAATAGTTTTTAGTATGCAATAATAATTATTAAATTAATGTTTGAAAAATTATGAATTCGAACCTTACTATGTTTTGATAGGAATCGATTCAGAAGGACTTCTAATATTACCATGCAAAATTTCAACTCATTCCAATGGCTAGTTTTTGCGTTATTTTAAATTTTCCTCGTTAAGGCGATTTTAGGGGGCAACCAAAAGTTTGAAAAACGTCTGACAAACCTGAGGAATGTTTAAATTCTTGAAAAATCGTTGAAAATTTCATTTATGTAATCTAATATACGTTGTTTTTTACCAGTTATATGTTGTATAGATGAACTCTACTAATCAATGATCAATTGAATGACTCACTCTATTCACTTTTTGGATGATCAGAATATCAGTTTGATTGTATTAAATAATTGCAGACAGGCTCTTTGGTTACAAACATGGAGTAGAACGCTAGTTAAAAATTTAACATTTATTAAGAACACTAAAGACGATACTGAATTATACAGAACATCGATCAAGACTCTATCTCTCCATTTTGAATTGTTCTCAATTCCAAAATCCTTCTTTTATCACATTTTAATCAATTAATAATACTATCGTTTGAGTTCGTATAATAAATATAATTATTCTCGGATCATTTTCACTTGCATGACAAATATAATTCTCGGATCGTCTGCACTCACTGACAAATATGTTTGAAATAGTGTTTAAATTTGATATTCGGGTAGCTATAACTACAGGTAATCTCGATCTACGAATAGCGATCTTCAATGTGGAGATGATCCTTGAAATTTAACAATGCAGAATCTGATTAAGGCATCAAAACAGGATGTTTTATTCGAATTTTTTATGAGCAAAATCTTATATGAAAAGACGGTCCCTTATGCAATTGTTTTGCATTTGAATTTGTAGAGGACGTTATTCCCTATTGAATGATATCTATGAATTTGCTCTACTATGAATAGCGCTCGAAATAAAAGGTGTGGTTCCTTTTTTCCCACGCCACTGTACATATACACGAAAGTTTTGCAGACACAGAAAGAGAGAATTACACTCTAGGAGGAATCGAACCAGTGGGCCTACAACTAGCAAGTTGCTAGCAGGTGGGGATCGCCATGGCCACTGAATCACGGCGAGCCCAACGACTTGGGCCAATTGGCTCAAACTAGTGTTTTTCATCGTGCTCTAAATAAATATTGCATTAGGATTTGTAGTTTCTTCCGACTTTCTCCCAGAGATATTCAAATCAAGCGATCGGGAGAATTAACACGAAGATGCGTGCACAGGATCCATCTCTTTTACTAGGTCGATGGTTATGTAGCTTTCAGATGTGAATTGAAGATCCTTAAGACCATAGAGTAAGATGTAAATATAAAAAATAAATGGTTTTGAGACTGGAAGAAAATGTTTCTGGACTCGACTGGGGGGGGGGGGTATTTCAATTAACGTCACACTGGAGCAACACAATGGGCTATTGGTGACGGTCCGGGATCAATCTCAAAGGGAAAGATCCGAGGACAACACCACGTAATTTTGAACCATCTGCACTCGACTGGAAAAAGATATTAAAATTTTTTTGTTGCTGTCGTTCAACCCAAGAAATTTTATCATGCAGTTTTTCCAACATATATTAAAATTTAATAAGGTAGCATGCTACAAATGGACAGTTCAAGGATGACATTTAGACCAAGAGAGCGGCTTTCTTAGCTAATAACTGATTTGCGAAAGACCAATAAACCTGTTGTTTACAAAATGGTCTCATTCAACGATATGCATTGAACTTTTTAAAAGTTGATCGGTGTGTCATGACTTAGGCAGGTATTAATGAAATCGAAATAGAAAATGATCCTTTCTATCGTAAAATCACATAGACGAAAATGACAGTACTTAAGTGATTGCAACATTATTTAATACGAGGATAAAATCACAACGGGTAATTCAATAAGTGACGGCAAAAGCAATTTCCATGACCTGAAGACTTTCGTCAATCTTGAACTCAACAATTTTATACTTTCCATTGGAAAAATGTAAACGAATTTTGAAATAATTTCGTCAGAGTTAAAAATGCTGTGCGTGTTGTAAATATAAATAACATAAATTTTCAAAATTTTAATTTTGCGGGGTGTGGAAGTTGGGTGATGATCTCATTATCTGACTCTGGTTCAAAATTACGAGGCGTTATCTTTAGATTTTTTCCTTCAGAATTGATCCCGGACGGTCGCCAATAGCCCGTTTGTTGCTCCCGTACGACGTTGATTAACTACCTATCCAAAATTCAATGAAATTAAATTTTTAATTAGGATTATTGTCTATGAAATTTGGGGTTCTCTGCTTTAAGATTTGTTTTTAATGCTTTCGAACGGAATCTAAATGTTTTTTTTACTGTAAATTAAAATATTTTTTTGTTCGGCACATCTGTCCCCAAATGACTCTTGCACCAGTAAACCAATCCACATCTCTCACCTGTTCAGATATTTGCTTCTCGTGGTTCCTGACTGCCAGAAATATCCTGAAGTAGCAGTAGAGGACGATTGCAATGGGAATGAACCATCCAAAGAACCAGGTCCCGATGATATACGATCTGCCGTTGAAGTCATGCATAAAGAAATCTGCAGCACAACTAGTCAAGAACCCTTCAGGAACAAATCGACTCCATATGTGGAAAGCAGGAAGCAGTGCGAAAGGCGTTATGTATAAATAGATGAGAAATAAGATGCAGATCGCTTTGGTGACAGTCATACTCGTCTTGCTGAAAGGATGGACGATAATTCTGTATCTGTCGAACGATATGATGGCATTGCAAAAGGCTGATCCAAGACCCGAATAGGCGCCTACGACACCGTAAATAGTGCATCCTGAAATCACAAGAAATACGATGAATTGATTTAGTTTGAAGAAAATATCAAAATACGCTGACACAAACAGGGTGGTTTATAATAAATTATGATTATGCTTTGTTTTTCTTAAATCAAACAAGCTCTATCCCAATTTTTTTGGTTCAACTCCCCATTTTCAAAGACGATTTTTGTGACCACTTTTTGCTAAATTACCTGCAATGTCATTGCATTTGAGGTCTGAGTCTGATGATATTCGTTAAATATGAGAAGATAATATGATTGTTTATTATATCGTTCCAGTTTTATTATTAACCTTTCAATTACGTGCTGAATTATTTAATATTACAATAAGCTATGAAGTATGTTTCTCTACCATTATCTTCTTAACTAAATAAATGATTGTAGTTTCTATTTTAAAAATTTGAAGTGAATTACTAAATCATCTAGAAAGCAGATTCATTCGAAAAGAAGTTTGTATTAGAATTTTATTCAAGAAAGTGAGACTCAAATCAATGTGATTTGATTTCATAAGTGTTATGTTTCATGAGTATAAGCAGATGAATCATTTTAAGAATTTACTATATTTCCGGTTTTATTTTACGTAGCTGCATACAGGGTGATTCTACGGTCATGGGACAAATTTCAGGGGGTGATAGAACACAACGAAACAAACACTTTTCCCCATAGAATGTATGATCGCAAGTGCAGCGGTTGGCCGCTAGAGAGCGCAGTCAAACGCTCGTATAAAAGCCCATAGAATGTCTATTGGGTGAGTCTAAACTAATACGACAAACTTCAGGGGGTGATAAAGCACAACGAAACAAACACTTTTCACCATAGAATGTATGGTCGCTAGAGGGCGCTTTCCATTTCGCCACAAACACACGGCCCGACGCAAGTTGGAAAGAAGAAGCATGAGTTATGGAAACAACGCTTTAATGTCAAATAAACATCAATAACTGCTTGACAAAACGAAATAATACAATTAGATTTGCATAAATTAAAGATAAGTACAAGGAACAACGGGTAAGAAAGAAATGGCATGTACAAAACATGAGAAACTTTTCACATGGAAATGAAACGACATGTACAAATATCAGTCGGTAAGTACAACGCAAATGCACAATTATAGAAGCTGTTCAAAATGTCGACCACCACACCTGATGCAGGCCTCGCATCGCCGACGTAACGCTTTTATACAAGCGTTTGACTGCGCTCTCTAGCGGCCAACCGCTGCACTTGCGACCATACATTCTATGGGGAAAAGTGTTTGTTTCGTTGTGTTCTATCACCCCCTGAAGTTTGTCCCATGACCATAGAATCACCCTGTATAAGGAAATAAGCATATAATCAACGTATAGCCAAAGCTAACTCCCACTTCTTAAAAACTCTATCCTATTCTTCTCAAGTGTTATGTTATAAATTCCATTTAAATTACTATCTCGTTTCTTTGATTTTAATGAATACTTAAATTTTTTTCATAGGAAAGTAGAAATTCGTCCTATGAAATTTTTTTATAAATTTTATTGTTCAATGGTAAGCTACTTCAATGGTTTTTTGGGTTTTATGGCCATGGGCCATATTTAGCCAGAAAACTACTTTAAAGAACATACACTTCTTTATTGCCCTATAATCGCACATGTTTTTAAAAAGTTGTAAATTTTTCCGTATAATTTCAGAATGTTCTTCAGACTTAAGGCTATGTTTCTCTAGAGTTTTTGGTATATACACATGTGTGTCTGGTTCATTGGTTTATATTAACATTTTTCAAATTCGTGATTCATTTGGTTATGTTTGATATGAAAAAAAAGTATTTTTAATATACATTATTACTAATTATTTTCTTAGAAATATGCCGTGTAGAAAAGAGTCATTCTAAAAAATGCAATGTACAGTTGCGGGAAAATAAACGAACCATCCTTCCTCATTCGAGCAATTTTAACAATAGAGAAAATTCAAAGATGGCGTTTGATAGGAACTAACGTCTTCTATAAATTCAAATGCATAAAATTTGCATAGGGGACCGTCTTCATATTAAATTGAGCACCAACTTTATAATTTCCAATGGAATTCCCTATTTCGACACACAATTTCGAATCTATATTACAATTTAACTTCAGATATCGAATTTTATGTAATTAGGTCTTACCGTTTCGAATTTATGAGTACAGAAAAATTGGAGCTCCTAATGTTAAATCAGTTTCTCAGACTTTTATGGATATCTTCCTAAATAATATTCCTAAGCGCTGATATTTTGTACCATGTTACTGTTAAACATCCCAAACAAAATTCACCTAATATTTTATTTTAAAAATAGTTTTTAGTATGCAATACTAATTATTAAATTAATGTTTGAGAAAATTATGACTTGGAACTTCACTATATTTTGATGGGAATCGATTCAGGACTTCTAATATGATCATGCAAAATTTCAGCTCATTCCAATTGTTAGTGTTTTTGCGTTACATTAAATTTTCCTTATTATAGCGATTTAAGGGGGCAACCAAAAGTTTAAAAAACGTCTGACAAACCTCGGATAATTCTCGGATCGTTTATACATGTAGTTTTTCAGTCGTTTTCACTTGCGTAGTAAATATAATAATTCTCGGATTGTTTACACGCAGTCGCAAATACGTTTGAAGTACTGTTCAAAATTGAAATTCCGGTAACTATAACTACACTGCTGGCCACCCAAATTGCAACACCAAGAAAGACAAGAGATATCACAACAAAATTTATTTTGTAGATAACATGTTGACCAAGTATCAAATGATTAAATTTATAGACTTCTGTGAAGTGTGGTTCCTGCCAAAATCAGTAGCCAGAGTAGCCGCCATTGTTGGAGATTACCGCTGCCACACGCCTCGGCATTGATTCAAAGAGACTTTGGATGTGTTCTTGGGGTACAGCAGACCAAGCAGCTTCCACACGTTGCCAAAGTTGATCTGGTGTGGCAGCTGGGGATGTATTCTGGGTCAATCGTTGAGCAACCATGGACCACATGTTTTCTATCGGCGAAAGATCCGGAGAGCGAGCTGGCCAGGGAAGCAATTCAATCTGGCGATTGACGAAGAACCCTTGGACAATGCGTGCCACGTGTGGTCGCGCATTATCCTGTTGAAATATGGCTGTGGGCAAGCCCTGAAGGTAAGGAAGGATAACTGGCTCCAACACCTCGGAGATGTAGCGCTGGCTGTTTAAAGTACCGGCAATGCGTACTAGAGGAGTGCGAGAGTGATATCCAATACCGCCCCATACCATATTACCCGGTGCAGGACCAGTGTGGCGGTGCATAACGCAGCTGTTCAGCATCCTCTCTCCACGGTGTATCCAGACTCGAATCCGACCATCGTGGTGTTGCAGACAGAAGCGTGACTCGTCAGTAAAGACAATTTCATTCCATTCTGCCGTCCACATCCTTCTTTCATCGCACCATTGGCGGCGGAAACGTCTGTGGTTCTGCGTCAAGGGTAGACGAAGCAATGGACGTCTTGCGGACATACCACTCTGCTGTAAACGGCGTCGAATGGTACGCGCAGATACTGGATGATGCGGTACAGACTGAATGTGCTGTGCTATGGTTCGTGATGTGGCTGAGCGATCCGTCACTGCCATACGCACAATATGCCTGTCATCACGTGAAGTGGTGCACTGAGGTGGATGCGATCGAACACGTCGGTCCGTCGTACCCTCCTGCATCCAACGATCACATATCCGCATTACAGTTGTTTGGTTTCGTCCAACACGACTACCGATTTCCCTGAAAGATAATCCACAATCTCGGTAGGCCACTATCCTTCCTCTGTCGAACTCGGATACTTGATCAAAAGATGATCGCTGTTTTCTACGAGGCATAATTGATCGTTTTTTTAAAAAAAAACACAAGAAAAACACAATTGCCGTACTTGAAATCGTCGAAATCTCCAAGCCTTAAATAGCGCTTTGAAGTGGCGCCACAGGCGCGCGTGATGTGCGTCTGCGCTGAAATTCTAATCATTTGCATATCTCACCTCCGCTAATGCATGTTGTAAATTTCATATTATTTGCATGCTTCCTTCAGGGTGTTGCATTTACGGTGGCCAGCAGTGTACAACTAATCTCGATGAACGAATAGCAATTTTCAATGAGGAGATGATCCCAGAAATTGACAAAAACTTTAACATTGGATATCTCCGGATGTAAAGATAGTAGAATCGTGAAATTTCATATTTAGACAAATTTAACGATGCCGAATCTGATTAAGGCATCAAAACATGGCGTTTCGTTGGAAATTTTGTTGTTTTGCAGAAATTGACATGAAGACGGCCCCTAATGCATTTTTTTTTTGCATTTGAATTGGTAGAGGACGTTATTCCCTATTGAATGATATCTTTGAGTTTGCTCTACTATGAATAGTGCTCGAAATAAAGGGGGGTTTGGTCTGTTGTTGTGTCTTCCTGACATGTTATAGATAACCTGATCTGAAGTAGACGATCGACTTGACATTGTACATGCTACTAAAGTAGCACTCATGGAAGTGTACTGTGTAATAGTTTTACAGGAACTTGGTGACATTTTTCCATTTTTACAAGCTTGGCCAATGTAATAATCTTAAGGATAAGACATTGAAACTAAGGAGGTCAATTTGGACACCCATATGCTCTTTATTTCACAAGCATCAGTTATACTGCTACGTTTATACGATCTGAGTGTTATAACTAAGGACAGAAGAGCACAAATCGTGTCTGTAGCTTTTAATCCCTATAATCTTTCTTTGGGGCTTTTGTTATTTGCAAAACGTTATTATTTTTAATTTTGTTTAGTCTCAGACTTCTCCAACCCCCATAAGCAACATGAAGACGGCCCCTAATGCATTTGTTTGAATTTGAATTGGTAGAGGACGTTATTTCCTATTGAATGATATCTTTGAGTTTGCTCTACTACGAATAGTGCTCGAAATAAAGGGGGGGTTCGGTTTTCTTTCCGTGACTGTACATGAAATATAATTTCAGCAAACGATACCACTGAGTTAGGAAGTCTCATAAAAGCACTATAAAGTATTAACAGTTAAAATCCAATATTTTATTTCAAATAATTTGGTAGTGATAACCATCTTTTTAAACATAAATATTAGAATATATGACAATTTAAATATTGTAGTCGATCAATGTTCATCTACCTATATTTCCGAATACAGGTCCTAGTTGAAAGGAATTGTAAATAAAAACTGGTGTTTTTGCCATCATGAGTAAATCGGCAAATGCTAGTCCAACTACAAACATATTTGCTGGTGTTCTGAGACTTCTAGCTCTGAAAAGAAAAACAGACAGCTCATGCAGAGGGTACACATAAAACTTAAAAACGAATATGGGCGTAATGGTTTAATATAAGTGAATAATAATTTCTTAATGAGAGATTTTCAGTTTGAACAAACCATACTGAAGGCGAAGATATTACTTCCGCTATCCATAGGCTCTCATACGTGGTTATTTGTTGACGTTTGGCGTTCAATCTAATTGGCATTGGCCAACCAACTATCAAATATCATTTCTGAATTTATTTTTTTAAATTTTTCTTGGCAAAGTGCCGAAATCGTATTTGAAAATCGTGCCAAGTGACTTCAAGTTCGGAGTAAATACATACACCTACATTTAGCTTAACCTAAAAAGTCTCTCATACATTTATTCAATAAACTTTAAAAAAATTAAAGATTATTTTAGTAAAACTAAAAGCACTAGAATAATAAAATAATAGTAAAACTATTTTTCCGATGAAAATTTTGAGGATTTCGAACTCTCATGAATAAATTTATGGGTATAAAGTCTATGGGGATCTGTAGTATGATTTTTAAAGTCAACTGATTGATTTACCAAATATTTTTGTGGTATAAATATCGTAAATGCTTGCATTTGCGAATTGCTATTTTATAAAAATATTCCATTAAAGATAACGCAGTAGCAGTTTAAATCTACTGTAGATTTATTCTTTAAAAAGCATGAACATGAATGGTGCTTATTGTTTTACTGCAAGATAACAAGTAATTGCAACTTAGTTCAAAATGTTATAAGATTAGAATATACTTAGCATTCTTTAGATTAAGATAATAGAGGGAACTTTTGACTCATTTTGACACTCGTGAAGTTTTTGAAGAATGGGAAATTATTGGATTATTAGTTGCAGGAAAGACAGCATTCCTATTACTTTCAGACAAGAAATCTAAAGACATTTGCAATGAGTTTTAGTTTGTCTGTATCAACGCTGCCTTGTTAACATATTTTATGAAGACAACTTATTCGCAATTTTAATTTATATTAGGCAATATACATTTTTGGGAGGGCTAGTCTAATTTTTCAATTTTAATGACTCAATGACGACAAATCGGGCTGATGGTATGGTGCTGGCATCTAGATCGAAAGAATCTGGGGTAAAGCAAAGATGTTTGTCCGTCTGGAATGAATGTTTGACCTCTGTATAAACGACTTACGCCTTGAGTGTATAGTATGCATGCGAGGTGCGCTGTGATCCCCTGCGATGTACTAGGGTAGCGCCAAGTGGTTCACAATTCCACCCTTGTAGTAGTGTCATGATGACTAAAACACTTCTAACAAGTTCAAATTGGCCGGGAATTGGTTGAAAAAAATCTAATTTTTCAAAAATAGTCTAGATTAAGGATCATATAATTAATTCATTTAGAGAACTATTCAATAATTTTTTCTCACCGGATTAGAACTTTTCTTAGGGAAGTTAACTTCTTAAATAATAGATATCTTCAGTTAGTTAAAGGAATTGTCTTAAGCTGGGGATAGGGTAAAGAAAACAGATATGTAAGTTCGTACTACATACGTACTATTCGTCGATCGACTAGATCCAATTCTAATTAGCCATTGTGTAACAAAAAATGACAGTAGAGCGACAAATCACTCAAAACCAAATCAGATTACCAGCTTTCAACTATGCTGCCCTCCATGATACTGATTTGGGGAAATTCGAAGAAATAAAAGATAGAAAACTCGATTTATCATTTTTTATCTCAGATCAGAGACACTACCTTTTGCCACTTCTTATCATTTTTAGTAGCCATCCTAGAGAATATTACATTTTTTTCTTGGTTTTGCTCATTTGTCTCTCGAAACTCTACAAAAGGTAACAAATGTTTTACATTCATGTTCTCCAAATTTTCTCTGAGAAAATATTGTTCAAAGTTTAATACTTTTGAAATTATAATACTTTTTCTAATACGAGCAAAAATTTTTTTCTAATGATAGCTTATGAATCGCATGCTAATTTAATCATTAATTGGTGAGAACTTGGTAGTCTCTGCATTCTCCTGAGACAGCATGGTACGAACTGCCACATCGCACCCACCTTGAACTGATGGGGCCATGCCTTCTTGGAGGACTTTGGGGAAGCTGGCCCTCATTTATTTAACGTCTTGGAGAAACCAGGAAACTTCAAGCAACCAACCCAACTTCGACACACACGTGATTCGAACTCGTAAGCAAGCACTTCAGTCTGCCAGTTCCTTAAGAGCGACGCCTTCAGCCAGTCAGCCACTGGTGAGACTATGAAATAAACTATTCTAAATGATAATTTTGTATTGAAAAGATCTTCGGTTAGTTTTATTTGCTTCTAGCATATTCCTTTTAAAAAGTGCGCCAAACGCGTATGTCTTTAGAAAGCAATATTTAATAATTATTGGGTAAATTACTGGAAAATATAATCTAAATAAACAAAATAATATAAATGCAATATAATAAACATTGCACAAAATATACTTACACTGAAAATATATAGATGACCATACCGTTACCAATTAATGAAACACTCATTAATCCTATGTACAGTATGCCCAGGAGATAGTGTAGGTAGGGGGCGGGTGCCCTGAACTGACGCCAGTAGGGGCTGACGTAAACTTCCGGGGGTGCATTCCATCCATTGTGACGAGTTTCGTAACACCAACCAGGTGGGCCTTCGTCCACGAAGCCTACTGGATAGTGAGTTGATGCGTTCAGCATCTGCCAACGAAACTGAGATAATGTTAATTTTTAAAGGGGAGCAAAACACTAGAAATGATTCTTGTATGATTCCATTAACTTTTCATGAATACTAGCAGATCCGAGCATAGCAACGGCCCTAAAGTTTCTTCATTGCTAACAGCTATTGATGGCAGTGTTGTTACTCACATTTCATACTTGACCAATAGAATCTTTCCTAGGATTCCTTTAATCATTGACTGCGGTTATTTAGTCAATGTGTGTGTTGTGGGGTGAAAGCAACACTACACCACTATTCGGAAATATCGTAACGCTCGGAGATCTTGGAAGACCTATGTTCGCCTTTTCAGGGGTGCAGTTGGTCCTGATTTCATTTTTATGGACGACAACGATCGTCCACATAGGGCTCAACTGGTCAACGAATATCTGGAAAGTGAAGATATTCGCCGGATGGATTGGTCAGCCAAATCTCCAGACCTGAACCCTATAGAGCATATCTGGGAAGCTCTTGGGAGGGCAATTGCAACTCGCCTTCCCCCTACCAGAACCATCCAGGACCTGAAAACAGCGTTGCTGGAGGTGTGGAATCAAATGCCACAGGGACTCATGAACTGCCTCATTTCCAGTATGAATTCACGTTGTGAGAGCCGTATAACTGTAAGAGGGGACCATACCCCCTATTAATCCATTTTTCTGTGTCGATACTGTAACCTCTGTTTTAGACCTTCCTGCGCTGATGAGTCTTACTCTCGATCATGCGTGTGTACCATAACTGTTGTATGGTTATTTTTCTGTATTACTTCAATCTATGTACATAACAAATTTCATTAAAATATGTCCAGTAGTTCCTGAGATAATCGCACAAAAGTGAAAATTATCTTAATTTTGAACACCACTGTATGTTGATAGCTATACACGATTTTGAGAATAGAAACCTTTTCCCCTGGTGAACTTAATACCTTTCTGGGAATGCACTTTCCCAAGATCATCTGTCCTTTCTCTAGAACTACACTGCACCAGAGATTAGCCACTATTTGTAAACATGTCAGCAGCGGCGAAGAAAGAGCAAGTTGTCACTTGACTTGGTCTTCTCCCTGAGTGGTTAATTGGAATTGGAAGATCAATTTCTTCCGGTACGCCACAATCACCTGATCTCATGCCCTTCTTGATTTTTTTCTTTTGGGAGTACATGAAGAACGCTGCATGCCAACTAAAGCAGACAGCCTACAGGTACCTGTAACGTCCCATTTCTGTTGTTGTGTCTTCCTGACATGTTATAGATAACCTGATCTGAAGTAGACGATCAACTTGACATTGTACATGCTACTAAAGTAGCACTCATGGAAGTGTACTACGTAATAGTTTTACAGGAACTTGGTGACTGTTTTCCATTTTTACAAGCTCGGCCAATGTAATAATCTTAAGGATAAGACATTGAAACTAAGGAGGTCAATTTGGACACCCGTATGCTCTTTATTTCACAAGCATCAGTTATACTGCTACGTTTATATGGTCTGAGTGTCATAACTAAGGACAGAAGAGCACAAATCGTGTCTGTAGCTTTTAATCCCTATAATCTTTCTTTGGGACTTTTTGTTATTAGCAAAACGTTAGTATTTTTAATTTTGTTCAGTCTCAGACTTCTCAACCCCCATGAGCAACTTCCTTAATTTAAAATTTAACTCTAATACTCAACTGCATTAGCATTAATTATAAATTACTCCTATGGTGTAATTGTAATTATTAGAACATTTTTAGATATTTTATACATATTACTATTGTATAGTAATATGTGTAAATAAAATGCATATTACTATATAATACTAATATGTATTATTTATTACTATTTAATAAATTCGAATATAAAAACTATATGGTATTATATAATGTTTTTATATAATGTACGATATATTTTTAAAACATGTAAATTCAATTATACTCTGGTTCCTTATAATTTTTTCGGGATACTTGATATTTATTTTAATATTCATATAACTATTATCAATAAACAATACTTTTTAAGCATACAGATTGTGGTAAGTATGCTAAACACTTGGAATACTTAAAACAAATTCTATAAACTATAATTTTATATAGTTTTTATAAAAACGCACCTATATATACGCAAGTGGACTGTTCTATATAGGTGGACTAATTAAAATTGAGAAGAGTGAAATTCAAATGCATATGGAGGTGTTTTTATATCAAGGGTATAATAAAAAGCATGCTTTAAAAAATACATTCCTTTTTATCTTGTTTACATTTCAAATACTGTTGTTTTCAAGATTGACAATACTTTTGTAAAATACCCGTAGACTATATTTGTAAAGCTACACTTAATTAAAATTCAACGGAGAGAAACAATTTATTCTTTACTCATTGTAGAGAAGACATGAAATTTTAAAAGTTAAATTCATTGAATTAAGCAAATAAAGTTGTTCCATATAAGCCAGGTATTTTAAGGAACTTGAGTTGGGTATAGGATATATTCAGTGGTAGACCTTTTAGGAAACATTAACCCTCCTAGTGATTATCTCAATGGGTATCTAGTCATTCGCAAATCTGACCAGATCTTGATAGACGAGATATCTCGTCATTAGAAGAAAACAAATCTTTGATCTCGTCATCATTAAAAAATCGGCAATATCTTGTTGACGAAATATCTCGTCCCTACACCTTGAAAACTCTATCACCATGTCAGGACTTTTAAAACCCTCTCTGCCTAATACAATTAATTTCGAAAGACGTAGTCAGCATTGCACTTATAGCACTTTGAAATAGACTTTATGGTCCTGGGCAAAAGAGAGTGATCTGATCTGACCATTGACCAATCTTGAAGAGATAGCTTGACTTCTATCTATCTAATGGTGCTCCGGATTTCTGCATCATCGGAATCTGCTCTCCTTTTCTCTCAACCATGGTACAATGATGACACGTTATTAGATTGATAAAAATAAATAGAATGGTACGTCATAGTAATGGATTCAGAGCATTTAAAAATCACAGGGCCTCGATAGCCCAGTCGGTAGAGTCGCAGATTAGCAAATGAAGGCTTGTGAGTTGGGAAACTCGATCCAACCGTGTACGTGTTGGCTGGTGCACGTTAAATCTGTCGTGGTCTCAAATGCTCTCACGTTGGCGTGTTGTGGAAGTTTGGAGAGTGGGGTGCCAGCTCAGGTGTTGACCTCGTCATGATTCAAAATTACGAGGCGTTGCCCTTGGATCTTTCCCTTAGGGATTTCCTCCCGTACGGAACTTCGCTAATAACCCGGTATGTTGCTACAGTGCAATGCAAATTGAACTACCAACCAACAAATCAAAGATCGTTACCTCATAAAATTTGTTGGAAAACTTGTTTTATTTCTTTAATCGCATTATGTATCAATATATTTGCTTTTCAATTTGAATAGGAAATATATGAGATTTTCACGTTTTATGGCTTCATAGAGTATAGTTCATTATACAAAATTCATATCATGTTCTAATCTTAAATATTTTACTCTTTTTCAAAGCTTTTCATTGCCAAAAAAAATTTCACATATGTGCTAAAATTTCTAAGTGGCGAATGTCTACTGATAGAAACGCATTTTTACGTAATTTACCTTAAAATACTTAGCAAATACTGTACACCTCAGTCATGTTACCACAGTTAACTTCTGAACGATTGAACAATTCTAAAACGATAGTTATAGTGTTATGACATAATGGTATAAAATCCATCGACCTTCTAATGAAATGGGCGGAGTCGCTGTGATAAGATCTCTGAAAGGTAAATCAGAAATCGACTTTGCCGATTGTCTATGGAAGCGCAGACTAGTGGTTTTGATCACGGTAGATAATCACTTTAACCAATCAACAATTTAGGATTCATGCTTTTACCAACAACCACGTGACAGATCTTCAAATCGAGCAACTGGAAGAAATAACATGAAGCTGCGGGCGCATGCTCCCTATTTCGTTTTAAGGTCGATAATAAAATCTGTACGTATGGTTGGGACTGATTGTGCGATAGAAAAAACTTTAACTTTAATCAAAATTCTCAAACTAAATAAAAGTTTGAAGCTATCTAAATCGGTTTACTGTTCCTGGTGGGAAACATATCTGAATTTGTAGTACAAATGCTAAGTTACATGAGTAAAAGTTCTACAGTTGTAGCTACCAGCTTTAATAGTAGACCTTGTATCTTAACTTTACTACTACCATTTACTTTCAAATAAATTCTAAATATGTTTTAGAACTAGTTTTTCAGCAACATAAGCAGCTTCAAATTAAAACTATCTTTGAAATATAATGCAAGAGCAATAAATTTTTAGATATTAAACAAAATAGGAGTTGAATATTTTATAGCAATCTTTTTAAAACTGTGAAATTAATAAGAATTTACTTTTGTGAAACTATTAAAAATTTAGAGCATCACAAGTAGCTTTTGTTTTACTGGAAAGATTTTTAACACTTTTTGCCATATTTCAAATACAAAGAAGCAATAAATTCTCTCAATTTTGTTCTTCGAGCAATTCCCTGAATGTCAAATCTTATAATGTGGCGGGAAACGCTAACTAGTCAAAATAAGCTTGTCCTATAATGAATAGTGAAGGAATTTATATTATGGTTAAACTTTTTAAATTATCGTCTACAACGGATTCATCTAATCAATTTAAGAAAAATATCGAAATGGGACAACGATTGAAAACAAACAATTATGTTACTAAAATTATATACATATACTATACACTACATAAAAATTACATTAAGTACACATGGAAACAAAACATGGAACCAGATGATTTGAACCCATGATTTGTTTAGTATAGTGTATATAATTCTAACTACTCATGTATGTAATGAATGCAACTATTTTACGATGGCAATTTTTACGCAATAAAAATAGCCGTACATGGGATAAATAGGCATGCTTACTTTTAATGAATAAACTTATCTTTAATAATCAAACTCACTAACACTCATTTCTAAATGATTTTTAATTTTGAACAAATATGCATATCAATGCCTCATAGGATGCTTTTTTAATTACCTTAACTCTAAAAATACCTAGCAGTTAATATACCATGTCATTTATAATAAGATGAGCCAAAGTTTGTATATGATGCTAATTTTGGTCAGAACCGAATTTATTTTTATTTCATATAGCACATTTTCGTCCGTATTAATGTTCATAAATTAGGTTTTTCTCTCAACTGTCACTTAGTAACAAACACATTTTACAGGAAGTATATTTTTCTGTTTAATAGAAGGATCTATTTTTTAGTGCCACTAGATACAGGGGTTTGTGCTGGTGTTAGTTAAATTGAATGAGAAACTGTTTGTATAGACAACGTGCAAGAGCCTAGTGTAAGTGCTTTCTTTGTAGAAATTGATATACACATGGAAATCGCATTAACTTTTATGATCTTCCGAAACTGGTATTGCAAAAACATTTTATGATGTATCTTTTAAGCCATATTTTTTATATCAGGTTAGATATGTAAGTACAATTCATCTTTACAAATAAAAATGAAGTGTTTTTTTTTTGTACATTGAATATTTTCGTCTAATTTCAAATTATTTATTCGTTTTGGGGAATTTTAATAGAAAATTAGTGGCTTCCGCTAATCAAGTCTGTGAGTACTGCTTTATAAATTTTCATAAAATTTTAGACTTTAAATACTCACGATAACTTTGGAAAATGATAATTCTGGTCAATTTTTCACTTAAAGATAAAATAAAATAAAGTAGTATTTTGTTTCCTGTGAGAGTGAAATTCTGAGAAAACAAATACAAAACTATTCAAAATATATCTTTATTAAAGTATAACATTTAAATATAAATATTATACTGGTTTTTAGTTTCCGATGGCTACTCGTACAATGGAAATTTTAATTTGTAAATTACCTTTTACTTAATATTTTTGGTTTTGAAATATTTTTACATATTATCAACTTCCAAAGTACATTTCAAAAATTGGAAAGATTAAAATTTGGTTAAAATATTTCTTTATATATACGTATATCTATACAAATAAGAATGGAGTGTTTGTACAATGAATATTTTTGACCCATTTCAATTTTTCTATCCGTTTTGGGTCCTGATGCAAAATCCGTCTCTTGCGCGTTTGGTGTCTGTCTGTCAATCTGTATGTGTGTGCCTGTGCTACGTCCAAACGGTTGAATATATTTTCATGAAACTTTGTATATTGTGAGTACTTACATTCATTTAGTGACTGAACTTGGTTGCGTTACTCTGTCTGTCCAACTTCCCGTTCTATGTTCGCTTTTGTAATTGTGTGTTTGTACAAGTTTCACATAAAATTTGTTTAACATATTTTAATGCAATGCTCTTTTTATACACCATATCTTAGTTTAGTGAATGCATTAATTTCTTTGCTTTCTTTGCTTTGAAATCTCTTTGCTTACATATTTAGGCAAGTTTCATGTTAAAACAACTGAGTAACTATACTTAAATCAACCATAATGTGGTAATTTTGGAGTAGCTGGAAGGTATATTGAGCATTGCAATCACTTAGATTGTTTTACCAGTGCTGTGAAAAATCACTTATTTTCCAAAAACTATTTTTACTGAATTTAAATTCTAATACTTCATTTTTGAGAATTATTTTTCTTTACTAAATATAAAAAATTCTGAATATTTGGGACAGACGATAACGAGAGTAAAACATTAAATAAAATATACAGAACAAAACCTTTTAAAATAGGACTGGTAGCTAATATGGCAACCTTGGTACTTTTAATCGTTTGATTTTTTAAATTTGTGTCCGTTGTATTTCAAGAATCTATTTTGTAGAGAAAAAACAGATACATTCATTAGTTTTCGTTCGAAGCTTTTTTTAAAATCTGTTTTAAGATTTATTTCTGCATTTCCAATTCCATGTTTTTTGTTTAATAACTGTAATCAAGGTAAGTAATGGTTTAATTACTTTTAAAAACATTTTCAATCATTGTATGATAATTTTGGGAAGCGCTTTTGTTTTTAAATGACATACAAGGCATTTATATGCATACTCTGAACTATTCTATGCATTATGGGTAACATTGGCACACTCTAGATACTTTTCTGTCTTATTAAAATTTTAAATTCTACAAAAATGTAAAATGTTAATATGACATTTATTTACATTTTTGAAATTGTGTGTTTAACAATTGTGTACCTTTATTAGAGTGTGGTAATTACATGTGATAAATAGGAATTACAATTTATTAACGAAAGTGGATGTTAGTTAACCGATTCAACCCGAGTAACGCCGGGTAATTATGCCAGTTTATAAATATATTAATATGAGGTACAGTGCATATCTAAATATAACAAGTACATATGGTCAAAAATAATTTTATAGGAAACGTCTCTCCTACTGTTGTTTACAAAATGCTAAGAGTATATTTTGATGCAGATAAGGAGAAAATATTTAATTCTTTAGACATATTAAGAATTTTTATTCAATGCTTATAAATATTTATTCTATACTTTGAGTTCAATTACGAAAACTCATTTTATATAAATTTAATGAATCATAATTTTTACTAAATTTTATTTGTACATATTTTACGATGTCAATGATATTTTTAGATATCATTTTCAATATTGTACATTAATAAGATATTAAAGATATTTTTCTTATTTTACATTTGGACGTACAGTGGCTCAAAAAATTTTCGTACACTTTAAAAATTTGTATAAAAAGCGCTGTAGCCTGGAATTTAATTCGAATATAAAGTCCAATATTTTTTCATATCAACTCCATGTGATTCTGAATAAAACCTAAGATTTTTTAAAAAATATTGACTCATTTCCTTTTTATAAAAATGAAAATGCAAGGAGGCAGAGAAAGAACACACCGAAACATTTTCGGATAAATTCATAAATAAAATTATCGTCTATCGCTTTTTTTTTTATTTTTGCATTATGGTGATATTAAAAAAATCATTTAGCTTTAATCTTTGCTTGCCTACTTCGCAATATTCTATTTATTATTTAAAAATGGCTTGTTTGGTAGTCGTTTGGAAACAACGAACAGCATTCGAAAATTGATTATTTTTCATAATAGTAGTGGTAAATCAGTTCGGAATATCGCTAAATTAGTAAATTTATCCCATTATACGGTGCAATATGCGATAAAACGCTTTAAAGAAAAAAAACGGATCGAAACAAGGTAAAAAAAGGTCATCCGGCAAAGTTAACTCAACGTAATCAGATATTTATAGTTAGAAAATTTGTGAAAAATCCACGTTTGAGTGCTGTAAAAATTTCTACAGAATTCACTGAAAAATTTTCTACTTCAATTTCATCTGAAACTGTTCGACGAGTGCTCAGATCAGCTGAATTTTCTTCGGGCGTTCTGCCCGAAGAAAATTTTCCGAAGAAATTTTCCGAAGAAAAAAAGAAGGCTTTCCTACGCAAAAGCAATGATAAATAAGCCCGAAACGTTGGAATCATGTCTTACTTGCAGATGAAAGAAAATTTAATATGTTTGGTTCCTATGGGCGTATAATTGTATGGAGAAGAAAAAATGAGGAACTTAATCCCTGGAACTGTAATGCATGGCGGTGGAGATGTCCTTGTGTGGGGGTGCATGTCAGCATCAGGACTAGATAATTTGATATTTATTGATGGCATAATGAATCATGCTCTTTATTTAAATATTTTAAAAGACAATTTAAAATTATCAGCCCAAAATTTGGGTATTAGAAACAACTTTGTTTTTTTTTATCAAAATATAGATCCTAAGCGCACGGCTCTCAACATTCGCCTCTGGTGTCTCTATAATTGTCCTCAAGTTCAGAAAACACCACCTCAGTCTCCGGAATCAAACCCAATAGAACACATTTGAAGAGAACTGGAGGTTAGAGTACGAAGACACGACATTAATACGAAACGAGAACTAAAAACAGTAATGATTGAAGAATGGAGGAACATTGATGCAGAAATTACAAAAAAAAAACTAGTGAACTCTATTCCCAGACGTTTAAAAGGTGTTGTGGATGCTATAGGATATCCTACTAAGTACTAATTTACCGAAATATTACAATATTTACTAATATGTAGAGATTTTTATAAAGTGTACGAAGACTTTTGTGAGGTAACTTTTTGTTACTTTTTTATTATTGATTTTCCAAAAAAAAGTTTTACTATGTTTTTGAAATATTTTATGTAGTTTTGTTAAGAACAAGTTATAGGTATTATTAAAAAATTTCCATTCTGAAATATTAATTTTTATTAATGGGTAGAGCAATATTTCATTGAAATTCGTAAGTGTACGAACACTTTTGGGAGCCACTGTATACTAGGCTGACACTAGCCACTAGGACTAACGGGTTAAACGGCTATAAAAAATAGGTGCGTCTATTGGTGTATGATGTACGTTAGTACTAGAACTAAAATTTTTGATTGTGCATATTCTTTTGGTAATGTAATATTTTTAAGTATACACAAATAAGCTGATTTAGGTATATTTGTTAAGACGCACTTTTTCATTTTTCGTGAATTTTAAGCTGTATAGCTCTTTTTTTAAGGGTTCCAGATATTTTAAAGACATCTTTTGTTTATTTTTGTATCTTTATTTTACTTGTTTTGACCTTTTCAAATAAACTCGGAACATTAGGATAGATTTTCATGAATTTAGATTATTTCAACTGAGTGGTTTATTTAGTGTCCTGTGATGTCAGCTAAAGTGAGAAGATTTACAGTATTTCTAACTTTGTTGGATGAAAACATCAGAAAATCATTCTCTTTCAAAAATTTGCAGATGTTTGCTGTGATTTACATTTCTAGGCTAGTGAAAAAAAACTCAGTTTTTTCCAGCAAATTAAAGACATTCAATTAAATTATTCTAGGTGAAATTCAAGCTTTCAATTTGACAAAGAAACTGAAAAAAATGTATGTATCGTTTTTTATAGCTTTTCTTATTTTCATTTATAGAACTTTTTTTCTTGTTTTCTTTTGTATTTGTTAGCAAAATAAAAACTTAGTTTGACAGAAAAATTGCAAAAGCTAGATTGTATTTTAAGAGTACTTTTGTCGTATAGGAAACGCTTTTAAATAACAAATTTTTATTTTGAGAATAAACTAAAAACCTAGGTATTATTTTTTGTCTATACCTTGTTTTATTTAATAGATCATGTGTTGATTGGTTGGTTGGTTTTATCGTTTCCATCAGGAGTCAACTTGAATCATGAAAAGATAATACAGCTTTAATTACATATAGAGAATCCTATTTCAATGAAGCTTTTATCGAGGAAATTCATTTAAATTCTGCACACTTTGGGCACGTTTTTAAAAATGTTCTTCAATAGATTTAAATATATCACTTTTCCATTAATTCATCAATGAAAATTCTGATAAGCCTATCATCGGCTATTAGCTTGAGAGAGAAACGGAATTTCCTTTGAAAACTAAAAACTGCGTTGTGGTGTTGACCGATTATTGTTTATCAGAATCCCCAAAGTGAACCGCTTCCTCAATACACTTTACGCACTCCAAAGTACGAATGTGCTTCGGTGCTTGTATGGGGTTGTATGCTGGGTGGAGAGGTTGAAAATTTAGTTTTGTTCATGAAATCATGGAAAAGTGAAATATTTTACTCTTGAAAAATTTTTTAAAAAGTACTCATAATTTGGATTTAGAGTCAAGTTTCTTTTTATATCTGTAGATAACGTCTCCACAGAGACAGAATAGGTACAGATAAAAATCGCTAAATTAAAGTTTGTGTACCACCTTAAACAGTAGCTATACACCCACACCATAATCTCAAGAGCTCAATGGACTTGAAAATATGTGATCCTAATGAGAAAAGTTAAAAATCATGATACATTCAGAGCACAGAACGTAAGAACAATTAAATGAGAGAAATGGGCAAAAATATTCAGATAAGTAATACGAATTCTTCATAATTTAATGCCCCTTGGCTTAGAAGCTGTTATACATACACAAATATGTGTAACGAAACTATATTTTACGTTTTTATTGTGTTTCTGTACTGATTGTATACTCAATTTTGTGACATAGAATTTTGTAAATTTGACTTGAAAAACCTATTTTAAATATTATAACAAATATGTAACTGCTTTTTAGCTTAATATATTTCAAAATGTGTAATTTACTATTCCTATAAAAATTAAGCTCAAATTATTATTTATTATTGAGTTTAGGGATTTTAAAGAAATAATCACTTTATGGTGTATACTCAATTTTGGGAGCCCACTGTATTATCACTTATTATACACATATTTATTTGTGGCTTTCTAAAAGATGTATTAAACTTTGGTTTGATTTATTTATCAGGATAAATTATATTAAACTTAATCTTTATAAAATCCGAATATTTTAATAATCACCTATATAATTCTTATGAGAGATTCTACGATAAGTTTGTCATGAAATCACAATAGTTGTGTGCCTTTGAATTTTATCGAAATTTCGTCTGTTTCTTTGGTCAGTTCTCATCCCATGTTGATTTACGATGGTTCCTTGTTGGAAAATTAAATAAACTTAAGAGAAAATGTAAATAGGGATGAAAAACGAAACAACCTTTAGTTCCCAATTAAATTGACTTAAGTATTAGGAAAATGTTTATTTTACTGTCACATTTCAGTCAAAATTGTATTGATGAATAATACTCTTTTCTTATTTATTCCTAAAAATTTAACAACTAAATTTGCAATTGATCTCGGGTTATAATCCACGTTACTTTAATATCTCTCATCACATGTTTAGCACAAAATTGCTCGAAAAAGATATGGGGAAAACGATGTCTTCAGATATATTTAATTATTGTGTTTCACTGTGTGTGTGTTTTAGGTACTAACTGATTAATTCATTTTCATGACGACATTTCACAGCAGTTAATTTGCTGTGAAATTAACTGCTTCATTTTTCTCATATAGTAAATTAGCGTTTCCTTAGACGTAACATGGCCACAATTTAAGCCAAAGGTACCTGAAATTATATAATCCTTAGTACATCTATCGTTGAGTATTAGAAACAACTATTGAAATTCTTATTTTAATACTAGATTGATTAAATAGCTAATACGGAGAAAGATACCAAAAAATGAATATTTGAAGAGAGACGAATATCTCTTGTTTAAAAATTCCTTCCGTTGACTACGTATCTCATTCATAAATGCATTAGAAAGAACGACTTCTGGAGTCTAGGGATTTTTAAGAAGAGGTCTTACTTTTACTTACTTTTTAGTTGAAAATTAGTTTATTCATGTAAAGGATAGAAATAAATAAAATAGCGAAAATATTCAATCATTTTAAACTACTTTAACTCTGCTGTCAGAACAGTTCTTTTTGCTATGAATGACGCAGTCTCAATCGATATGTATAGACCCGTATTAGTTAAGTATAAAATTGCTACAAAAATCATCTTGGAAAGCGTAGATCTTCAAACAAGAAACAATCAAGAGACTGACTTCAAACAGAATAACTGAAACTGAACCATCGGTGCAATTTATTATTTAGGTATATGACATTCTTACTCGGGGTTCTTAGTCTAGCTCAAATTTGATTATATTTGAGTTTGGATGTCAAAAATGATGTCGGGTCAAGCGGTTTCACGTATAGCTTGCTAAAGACTATTAGATAAGTTGAAATTTTGACTGTCACAAGTTTCTGACTGCTTTGCAAGTTCGATCCTTGTCGATGTAGCAAAGCATAAGCATTTATTGTTTTCCTTTCATCTTTACACAAGAAAAGATCTTAATCCCCTATACGAGAGGGTTGTGTTTACTCTTCAGTGTCTTTAAAGCGTTAAGAAATAAGAAATAAATGGAATTTTAAACTTTGAAATAAGGGAAGTGCGGAAAATGCTAAAAAATTAGGTGAGCTTGTCACAGCATTAAGTAAAAAATGTCAGAGCTAGATCTAATGTTTCATAGAAAAGTTGTTATAATTTATATTTGTGTAATGTAATATTGATATTTATGCATCAAATTAATATTCTCAGAGCATATGATTGTAAACTTTAGATATTGGTATAGCAAGGCTTATATTTCACATATGGTTTTCTTTTATTTTATTTTTCAAGTGTATAACATAAATAGGACAATCTATGTTAAAACTTTTTCCACGGTCATTGTAAAGCTAAAAATATATAATGTTATGAACAATGTAAGTCCTTCAATCCGACTTTTTTATTTAGGATTCCATATCGGCAACCATTTCTTTACATGCATGTGTGAACAAAGGTACTTAAATCCAGTCTTCAATTTATTTATGTAAAGACTGCTGTTATTCATGTGGAAGGTGTCAAATTATTCGTGAAAAGGATGCACTTTAAACAATTGAGTTCACTTCACTTTTAACTGTCTTGGAAGGCTTCCAAAAGTATTAAGGTCTTAATTTTCGACAACAAATTCATCAAGTTCATATCAGAGTTGGAGCAGTGTCTTCCTAAATTTAACCTGTTTAATAAACACAAAACTTTCATTGCGGCTACCAATCAATTTTCAATGTCGTTTTAATTCTAAGGAAATATTTGAATATCACTGATTTTTGTTGTGCCAGTCTTTGAATCCGCTTAAAAAGTTTATAATGATAAATGGTCAAACCATTATATCTTCGTTTGAAGAACTTGGAACTGTTTTCAAGAGTAGAAAAGTTCAACTAAAGAAGGTAATAATTGTGAAAGCAAAATTTGAATACAAGTATTTGTTTTAGATTCCCTAACGATTTCACAAACTGATCGATATATTCTGATTGATGAATCAAAATTTTAGCCAGAAGTGAAACGAGAAGAAAACTTGGTGAAAACGATGCAGTCTAAGTTTAAGTAAAAAAAATTACAACCGATGAATTCTGTATTTTTAAAATTTTAGTTACAATAAACAATGTTACTAAACGAAGACTGGAGTGTTGAGGATTAAGGCAAACAATCACTTACGTTTGGGTTCAACTGTTGGTGTGTTATTTATTCCGATTGAGAAGCAAGCACATTTATCCGAGAAGCATTCTACAGTGTAATGATTGTTCTAACAGAGGAGGACGAAGTTTTGCTGAAGTGAATTCACTCGCTTGGATCAGATAAGAGCGGGAGGGAAGCCTTACCTGTTCAAGAGTAATGTTCTGTGGTAGGACCAGGAGAAAACTACGTAGCAAATGCTATAACAATTTTTTATTAGAGTATACGTCATTAAATCACCAATGACGTCAAAGTATGTAGCACTCAGGAAGCCGCAGTCAACATGTAAAATAAGTCATTAATTCAGAGTAGGTTTGTTATCAAATAACCAATTGGCATTAATTTAGCTGTTATGGCTTCTACATGGTTAGTAATAACAAGGCTTCGGAAATTTGTTTCAATTTTGGTGGTTGGATTTTTCTTCAAAGGGTCAATATATGACTTAGAAAGTGAAGTGCAGACACAGTACAAAGCGTCATGAGTACACAATACTATATGTAAATGTATAACTATACTATATATAAATGTATAACAATAAACAGTGCACTATGTAAAAGTTATTCCGATGATATTAATAAAATTGAAAAAGAAAGTTTTCAGAGTCGTACCAAAAACGAATTGAATAAAATCATTTATCACTGTACACACTTTTAAATATGACCTAAAACTCGTTGAAAGTTTGGAGAAACATCTAAACTTGGATGTTTCGTTATCTAAATCTAAATTTCCTCATCTAAATTTTAGATGTAGTGATCTTTCGAACTTCTGTATAAAATTTGGCTAAGCTTGGCCAGGCCTGGCCCTTTGGCCATAATTTTTTAAAATCAATCTATTTGTATAAAACTCATTAGTGAATTCTAACTCACGTTAAACAACCTTAGTTATAATCTCACTCAGGTCATCTTGTTTGTTTATAACAGATATAAGAGAATATTTATGTATAGTTTTAATTATTTTATGCAATCACCATTCCCAGGATATTTCTTGATACAAACAAAACACAAAAATGTGTTTTCTTTCTAAATTATAATTCAATATAATTCTAGTTATCAGTGAGGTGCAGTTATAAGTTCCAATAACATTCGATTTTTGTCGTGTCTACAGTTCATTGACACAAAGCATGTGATTTATTTTAGCACATATTCTATCACATTATTTTTTATTTTTCGAGTTTGACAGGTAAAAATACTGGATTAAAGCTATGGAAGAAAGCATCATTCATAGTACTTACCTTACACATGTATAATGTACAACTTAAACCAACACGCACGCGCACGCTCTCTTAACTCGGAATTTAAAAACAGTAAATAATATTTACCATTCGCATGCTGGGATATTATCTCCGTTCTTGCCGGACGCAGGATGTTAAAGCGCCGAATCAGCCCCACCATGTTCTATTCAATGAGGGTTATATTCAAAATTATCCGAGTCGAAAATGGCTTCAGGTCAGGTCACGCTAAATCTGAATCTATAAATACCTGAAGCGCAGAAAGATAATCTTATAAATGTCAATCAAGTATGAAGCCTAATCAGAGAAAGTGCGTGTTACTCAAATTTTAAAAACCATTTATTAACACAAATTAAATAGACCAACGACAATTTGCTTTGAAATGATTCTAAAATTGTTTCGGAGACACATTTTCAACGTGAAAACCTTTACTGTCCCTAAGTTAGGACGATTTCAATATACAATTAGTCCTAGATCTGGTTATGTTTCTGTAGGAACGTTCGAGTATGAAGAATTTTTCAGAAATGCTAAGGACGTGCCTTAGACATTTGTGACTTGGGTATCGCTATCCTGGACGTTTACCGGATATGACGTCATCCAAGATGGAGGCTTCTAGATCATTAAACAGCTCATATCTCAATGGCCGATTTTCATGAAATCTTTCAGAAATGCTTTGTTGAGATCTTTTAGCATTTTTTTTATCTGTGTGGACATTGGCCATTTGATGTATTTTGCATTTGTAACGTCATCAAAGATGGCGGCTGCCTAAAACTAGAATCTACTGCACAAACAAGAATTCGATAGTAATCAGTAATTTCACCTCCTGTAACTCAGCAAGGGGGCTGGTGCACGTTAAATCTGTCGTGGCCTCAAATGTCCTCACGTTGGTGTGGTGTGGAAGTTTGGAGAGTGGGGTGCCAGCTCAGGTGTTGCCTCGTCATCTGACCGTGGTTCAAAATTACGTGGTGTTGTCCTCGGATCTTTCCCTTTGGGATTGATCCCGGACCGTCACCAATAGCCCGTTGTGTTGCTCCAGTGTGACGTTAATTGAAATACCCCCCCCCCTGTAACTCAGCACACGATTGTTTACATAAAACTATTAAATTTCAATTTAATAGATTCATGGCACAAATTTAAAAATTTGCTTCAACTCTAGCCAAGTATTTCATTGGAAAAGAAAAAGGATAATACTATGGATGTCAATGAGCAGATATCCCCTAACAGATTTCGAGAAATTTGTTGACCGCTGAAGCAAACATTTTCACAATTTTTGTTGTGCTATAACATTCTTACGTCGAAAGTACTTTCGAGAAATTTAATCCATTCTGATCGATAAAGTCTCGAAACTATACAGAATTATGGATATAATATAGAAACTACAACTGTATCTATATTATGTGATTGTTCAAATGTGTAAGTGATTGTCTTTATATCCAAAAGACCTAATAAATATTTTATCTCAGCACCAATAAACCGTTCTTTAATGAGAATAATTGTTATATTATGGATCTTAATTTCTTTCAAAAAGTTGTGACAAATGAAAAGAAATCCTTTGATGAATCTTGAGTTTCCATGTTTCCAAGACATCAAAAAATTGTAAAAGTGTCAATCGCATGTTTTTGAAATGTTCACAAGACATCGACTAAACGGTCAGAAAGATTTCTGAGGCAGGGTAGGGACATTGTTATGTAAAAAATAACGTACATGGGTCTGAAGAGGTACCCTTTCCCATCTAACTTAACAGTTTATAGAAACTACGTAATTTTATTAGATTTTATTGCGAAGACATTGATTGCTTCTTTACAAACAGCATCTATCAACCGCATATTTAAGGCCTTTTCTGGTGATAAAGATGTTATTCTTCTGTACATCTGTGAAAAATACATATATCCAAGTAAACCTCCAAGATCTACATTATTTTCCATTTAAAGATACTGATAACGATTCACATTCATCAAAATATGCATCTCAGTAATAAGAATCGTTCCTTTTAGAATTGACAACTAAATATTTTTAGTCTTGTTTAAAATTTTAACAATTTGGTGCATAAAAAATATACGTGAGCACTAGAACAGGTAATTTAATAATTTAACGTGTCCTTTGTCTTTTCATGTAAAAACCAAAAATGGACCAAGACGTACTCTATCTGAAAAAGATAATTCAAGAGAGCGTGATACCCCAAGAAATATTTTCGTTATATATCAAGAGTATATTTGAAAAACTGGCATGTTTCCTGAGTAGTAAAGGAGAAAAAATTCGTAATGCAGTTGTGAAAAGTGTAAGCATCAAAACAGATTAACTCCGATTGTGGGTATAACATCATGTGAGAACGCGGATATTGAGGATTTTCCAAACAAGTAGGAGTGTCAAGAGAAATTTGAGATCATATTGCTATACCAACCTTCAACATCACTGTATTGATGAAAAAATGTTTGTTCTCTTATATCCTTAGCAATTTATATTTGAAGTGAAAGAAATGGTTTAGTACTGCAAGCTAACTTTAAGTATCCCAATAAATTAATTATGACTATCTGTGTAAATTATTCAAAAGTTTCATGACTTTGTGAGGAAAATGAGATTACATGATGCTTTTCCTCTGCCAGTGTAAGGATTTAAAGTGGTCGGATTCAACTTGCAGATCCTTTTTGATACACTCTAATATGTTTATGGGCCGATCGCAATTTGTAAATATTCATTTCTGGCAACATATCACTTTAGTCATCGTAAAATATCAAGAAACAGTTGATAAAATGCAATAATTTTAATAAAACCCAAAACCATAAACCATGTATTAAAGTATTGCTCTCTATTACTCTTATATAATTATATACAACATATTAACCTAATTTTCAAGGAAATCGGGACATTATTTATAGAGATAGGATTAGTTTCTGATTAGGCAGCCGCCATCTTTGATGATGTCACTGTCTCAAAATATATGTTCGCGCAAGTAAAAAATGCTTAATAAGATCTATACAAGGCATTTGTGAAGGGTTTCATGAAAATCGGCCATTTACATAGGTCTGCAAAATTTAACTTCAGAAAAGTTTGAAAAATTGCTAGATATTTTTACTTACACACAAACAAAATTAAAAAAATGTTTCTATCACGTCACATTTTCGCACAAAACCGATTTCAAGTTGCATATTAAATATTGATGAAGATAATGTAATATTCAAATTACCATTTTTTTACCACTATCACAGTATCACAGTTGCTTTTTTCATGCCTAATAGGGAAATAGTATAAATTGATTAATATATTGCATAAAATTTGTTATTTTTCTCACTGTTTTTTTATATCGAAATAGCGTTTAGTGGCACGACGTTTGTATACTGCTTCTGGTCCATCTCTGTGAATCACCCAACATTAATTCGCCGTCATGCTAACATCTCATTGGCCTTGGTACCTCCTGTCCATATCCTTAATATCTTGGTGGAACCTTTCGCCCTGATCCTCACTCATAATTCACCTCCTTGAATGAAATCCAAGCGTCACTCTCTCTGGCGTTCGTGACCTCTTCGAACTCTTAATTAAGTACAAGTTTTTCTAATATTTGATCCAGTAAATATTCCTAATTCAATTTCGCTTCGGATAAGGATGGAAACTCATTAGTTAGGTACAAAAAGCAGTTTCCATCCATAGACAAAGCCTTGACAAACTGTTTCATCAGTCCAAACTTGATATGAAGGGGTGGCAATAGCACTTTCTCTGGGCTGACTAAGCTCGACTGTATTACATTCTTGGTACCAAGTTGTAAGGCTTGCCAGAGTAGCCATTCCTTTTGAAACCAATATATATTCTTTGCTCGGCTGTTCCACTCACAGAGGAAACATGGATGCTTTGTGTATTGCGAAAAGGTCTGCTACATCTTTAGGAAGGCTAATATCTCTTACTAAGTTATTTGGCTTGCTTTGAATAGAGTTGTGGATCATTACTCGAGTGCTCAGGAATAAATTGTTCATCATCATTTCTTAGAAACCAGTGGAATCCAGATTTGTAGGAATTGAAAGATCAGGTCCAAGTGACACAGGTCTAACAGCAGACTGTAGATAGAGTTACTGTAGATAGTACAGACTGTAGATAGTACGATAGGTAAGAAGCATGAGATGGAATTAGCTTGGTGTTTTGCCGTGATGGGATGGGACTATACGATGCATATGAAGATGTCTATAATCGTTGAAATTTTCTCCAGCGGGGTTGGAGCTTGTCTCAGCTTCTTCATAACTTCTGGGAAGCCTCCGACTGATCGGAACAGGTCCGAGATGAGCTTAAAAAGCTCTAGGATTTCGGTAGTGCCCTCCAATGGACAGCTAGGGAGGTTGGTGTACTGAGGCTTGGAGGCGGGTTCAGTGGGATTTTGCTGTTTTTCCGGGTTTCTTGGATGAGTTTGCGGTCTTCCGGTGTTGTTCTGAGCTGTTATATTTGCGTAGGAGATTCCTCTCTGAATGTATTTAGTTTATGTCGATGCAGGGGAGGGTTTCTGAGAAGATATTCTTTCTTGGGTATTTCTTGCAACTCTTCCATGATGCAATGTGTCCAGTTTCCTGGCAGTTAATACAGGTCGGGATCTCTGGTCTCGGGCTTGTACATTCTTTGGTTTGGTGTGCATTTCCGCATCTGAGGCATCTTGGCGTCATGAGGCAATTTCTGGAAGCCGTTACAGTTGAAACATTGTAGCGAGGCCTGTTTGTTCCTCGGTATTTCTCGATTGAGATTATCATGTGAAGGCATTCTTTCAGGTTAAATATCTTGGTTGTTTCAGAGTTTTTCTTAAGTTCAAGTTGAAAAAGCGGGTAAACTTGCTCTTATTGTGAGGTTTCATAGTTGTGAGATCTTGGTAATCGGGAAGTTTTTACATAGATCTTCCAGGATGGTGTCAGGGAGAGCTGAGAGGGAAAGTCCTTTCAGCACAACTTTGAGAGGCCTTTCATAGTGAGGGGTAATAAGGTACCCTTCGATGTTGTTCTCCTTGATGTAGTTGGACACGTTATTGTGCTGCAGTGGGGTTTTTGTCCGGATTTTTAGGAAGTCTTCGGATAGGTGACTTTCGATATCGCTGCCGAACTTCTCCTTGATGTTCTTGAGAATGGTCGGGAAATCCTTAGTTAGCTTTATCATTATGGGATCTATATAAAGGTTGGGTTCTTGGTCATTCAGCTATTCAAATTTATTGTTGGTTTTGATAGGAGATGAGAGAGCTGATTCTTGAGGTTTTGCACGAAGCTTCTTCCTAGGGATCTGGAAGGGTATTTCCATAGGAGTAGGGGAGCTGGGTAGCGGAGGGAATTCCTGAGCGTAGTCATCCGAGTTGTGTCTTGAACAGTTTGGGAGCTCGCATTTTCCGAAACTGGTAACGTCCTCCTGCAGCTTTCTGATGAGCTCGGAGTGACTTTCTAACATATGGGTAGTCTTCGGGTCTGGGTTAACTTTGTCTTGTTCGACCATCTTCGAGTAATCGAAGAGGGCTTTGCTCAATTTTTCCTCTCTTCTGCAAATTTCATCGCAGAAGCGCTTATGTACTAGATCTAGACTTGCTTGCAGAGTAACGGGGGAGTTGGGGATGACATCCATCCGTACTGGTGAAGTGAGCCTTTTGGTCATATCCGAGTCTGCTAAGAGAATGAGGAGAATTAGTCTTGATAAAGACTGTTGGTGATCCTAAGAAAGAGCGTCCTCATACATGAGAGACGTGGTCTGGAATGAATGGTGAATAATGGCCTATTCATATGCAAAGTATTGACCTATTTATAAAAAAATGTGTAAGTGAACACCACACTGAGTTTCTATATCTCCCCTAAATATAGTATTGTGCTCTTATCAGAGACACTGCACAAAGAGGGGCTTTTATGCAGAGGTTGTTCCATAAATACGTGCGCTTAATATTTATTTTATCTTGAGGTGCCCAACAAGCAAATATACTACGTTGAAGTTCATCCTGAACTGATTTATCCCTCTGAGAACCTCTCACACACATAACCGTTCTGCAACCTGAATGACTTCTTACCAGTTTTGACATTCTTGACCATCATAATCTTTCTTGTGATTCTTTCAACCATAAATGTTAGTATTTAGTCATTATATGTGTGATGGGGTAAAAGAAATACTACCCTACTCGTATTCTAAAAATCTCATAATGCTTAGAGGATTAAATGCAAATTGAGGTGCCTAAGTGACTGACTCAAATTAGAACAATTACAGAGTGTCCAAAAAGTTTCCGTACTCCAACTTTAAAAAATCATTTGCCCATTCTTTTTTTAATTATTGAATTTTATCATCTGCTTATAATTTTATGGATTCTTTAATTTTTATCGTTTGGTTTTCTTCTCGCTCAAGTGGTGCGATAATAAAGTTCCATGTCAACAACAAATTCCATGTCATTTTGTTCTTCATTGCAAAATGAGTTTATTCGCGCATTCAGAGAATTGCGCTGCTTGAGGCTTATTTTCAATGTAAATCATATAAAAGATATAAAGAATTTTGGCAACATAAATATCCATATGATGCAATACCGAGTAAAGATACGCTATATCAACTCATTCGGCGATTTCGTGAGACAGGTTCGGTGGAAGACAAACACAGGAGTGGAAGACCGAAAGTCGTTACACCAGACTTTGCAAGAAACTCAACGAAGGATATTGCAATCTCCTCATCAATCCGTGAGGCGTTTGTCGCAACAAATGGGCACATTACATGGATCTACACATAAGGCTTTAGAGCTTTGCATTTTCGTGCTCATCGTGTAAAATGTTACAGGAGATAAAGCCACCGGACGATGAGAAGCGGCTTTATTATTGCCGATGGTTCCGGAGATTTATTCGCAACATCAACATTTTGGACAAAACATTTTTCTCCGATGAGGCATGGTTTCATTTAAGCGGTTATGCGAACGCGCAAAACTTCCGCATTTGGGCAACGGCAAATCCCCATTTATTAATGCAAAAACCTTTACATTCTCAAAAAATTGGCGTTTGGTGTGCCGTATCACGCAAAAGGATTGTTGGGCCTCGGTTTTTCTAGTCAACTGTTGATGGCACTGTATACAGGGAACTTATTCAACAATTTGTTGCATTATTAGAAGTGAATGAACGAGATTCTTGGTTCCAACAAGACGGTGCAACCTGCCATACAAATTATGAAATCATAGGCATGCTTCAAGATTCTTTTGTCGATCGACTCATCTCAAGAAATCTTTGGCCACCTCGTTCCCCTGATCTGAGCATCCATGAATTTTTTCTGTGGGGATATTTAAAGAACAAAGTTTATGAAGATAATCCCAAAACAACAGATGATCTGAAAATTGCCATTGCTCAAAGGATACAAGAAGTCATTTCCAGCATCTTGAAACGAGTTTCTAAAAATATGCGCAAACGACTTCGGCTTTGCCTCCAAGAAAGGGCGGACATTTTGAACATTTATTATAAATGTGAGTTAAAAATTTTTCCTATGTTATGTTAAAAGTGCTTTTCACCATTAGCCTAAAAATAATTGTTTTAAAGTTTGAAGTTTTTGTATAATAAATTCACGAATCGTCAGTACGGGAACTTTTAGGACACTCTGTATTTGCCGATTTCAGTAGCTAATTTAAATATAAGCATTTCATGTTTGTAGAAGTCATAGCAGATTCAAAAGTGTTATCAAAGTGTGTAATGTTTATCTTGTCTACCTTAAACCATTCGTGTAAACATGCGAAATATACACACATAAACAAATTTTAATGAACTGGATGAAGATATTGTTGGAATCGGTCTCAAACCTCCAATTATAGTGCCGTGTGGGGCACATCAATATAGAAGAATATGTAAATCTTTGAATGTATATAAGTGATAAGATTGGGGATCATGATCTGATCAGACTTCTTGTTTTCTAAAATGTATGTTTTAAACTATAAGACTACGTAATAAAATTTATTTTTAATATATAAAACTCTGTCTTCAATCGATGAAACCCAACATGTTGGTTATGGGCCTCAGACCTTAAGCTGAACCTGAATTCTGCCACTACCGGTATCCAGTATGATGGGTATTCAAGGAATGTCCATGTTTTCCTTCCCGAAGTTATCGGATTTCAACTATGCCACGTGGAAGACGGACATGAAGATATTGCTAATGGACCGGAACTGCTGGGAATTTATCACTAAAACGGAACCTCTATTATTGGAAGATGCTCCAGAACAAGAAAAAAGAGACTATCGTTATAGGAAACAGAGGACATACACAACTATCTACCAGGGCATAGACAGAAAATATCAAGTCTTAATTTCATCTACTGAGGATGGTAAGGAAGCCTGGGATATATTAAAGACCAACTTTGAACCAGCATCTAGAGCACGATTGGCAGGCCTTGTGGACGAGTTCTTTTCAATCCGCTACCAGCCGGAGGACGAATCCATTGGACTCTTCTGCAAACAAGTGCATGAGAAGCTGTTACAGATAAAAGAAGGTGGATTCGAAATCCCAGACCTCTTAGTTTGCTTTCAACTAATAAGACATTTACCTCACGAATACGATAATCTGGTACAACTGCTATACAGGATGGATGACAACGAGTTCACGTTAGACAATTTGTATAAACATTTAATAACAGAATCCAGCCGGATCGACCTGAAGCGGAAAGACGAAGGCACAAAATTAAGTATCGTGGCCGATGCTTATGCTACAAGAAACAAGTCGTCTAGATACAAGGAGACACGGGCGTCTACTCCTGATCACAGCAGATATCACAGCAGATGCGTACTGGACCCTGAATTAATTCCTTCAAGCCCAAGAAAGTCGACAGTTTGTCGTATGGGGCCGCGACCATTCTGCAACTACTGCAAAAAGTCGGGACATTACGAATCGAAGTGCTTCAAGAAATGCAATCGGCAGAAACCTGGTGGTGAATTATTTTATATGGAGGACAATCCAAAAACTGATCTTCAACGTGCCTATGCAGTTTCAAATTTTCCAAATGAAAGACCGAGGGAATTTCTCATTGATTCTGCTGCAACTGCTCACTTCTGTAAAGAACGCGATATGTTTACGACATTCAGAAAACTACCACCACAGAAGATCCTAGTCGGAGACAAGGACAGCACCTCGGAAGTATTAGGTATGGGTGATATTCAATTTACAGTTTTAGATAGAAACAGAAATTATGATATAACTTTAAAAGATGTGTTATACTCGCCTAATATGAGAAGAAATTTAATTAGTGGTGCTCGTATTGACCTTGTGGGAAACCAAATTAAATGGGGAAATAACAAAATGATTATTTATAATAGTTATAATAAATATTTGTTTACTGTTCCCAGAATTGGAAAATTGTATATCTTGAAAGGTTATCCCAAGATTAAAAATTATACATATGTAACTGGTTTAGATCTAGAAAAAGCCCACCGTAGGTTTTGTCATGTTAACATGCCCTTAATTGAAAATATGAGTAAAATTAATTGTGTAAAAGGAATTGAAAAACTTAATTGTAAAAATATAGATAAAAATTGTAAGATTTGTGCTATTGCTAAATCCACTAGAATATCCTTAAAAAGAAACTATATGTACGAAAGGAAAACTAAAAATGTTTTGGAAAGGATCCATATGGATTTGTGGGGTCCTGCTCCAGTTAACTCTCTAGGTGGAAACAAATACTTTTTATCTATTATTGATGATTTTTCACGTAAAGTAACTGTTTATATTATTCGAAATAAGAATGAAGTTTTTGATTACTTTAAAAAATACTTGGTTAAAGCTGAAAGACAGCTAAATGTTAAGTTAAAATGTGTCCGAACTGACAATGGTTTAGAATTTTGTCACAAAGAATTTAAAAAGTTTTTAAATGATCTAGGAATAAAAATCAAAAGAACTTCAACTTATACCCCTGAACAAAATGGCATTGCAGAAAGGTTCAATAGAACAGCCATGGATTGTGTCAGAGCTATGCTTCAAGACAGTGGTTTACAACCACAATTTTGGTCAGAAGCACTTTTAGCATTTATTCACACTAAAAATAGATGCGAACACAAATTAACTGAGGGTATATCTCCTAACGAAATATGGACTGGTTTCAAACCATCAGTAAAACATTTTAGAATTTTTGGCTCTTTGGCATATGTTCATATTCCTAAAATACAGAGAAATAAATTACAACCCAGAGCAAAACTTGGTATTTTGACAGGATATGGTTTGAAAACTAAAGGTTACAGAATATATGTACCAAACGAGAAGAGAATAGTTGAAACAGTCCATGTTCATATCGACGAAAGTAAGAAAGCTGTTGATGTACTATTTGGTAAAAACTTTGAGTACATTTCTTTCGATCTTAATTCTAATATTCCTATTTATCAATCAAATGAAAATATAAAAGTAAAATCGGAAAGTGAAACTCAAGTTTTAGATTCTAAAGATTTAGTTAAAACTGAGGACTTAAAAAGTCTTAACATTTCAAATTGGCGAAGAATCGAAAAACCTAGAAATAAAAGCAATAGAATAGATGTATACTATTATTCTCCTGAAAATTTGAGAATGAGATCTTTAAATGATATTAAAAAGTACTGTACTAAAAATAAGATTAGGTTTGATCCTGTAAATTTCAATTTTAAGCCAGAAACTGAACATCCTAATGTGGATATTTCTAATGTGCCATCTACTTCTAGTGATGAATCTAATTTTTTAGACCAACAGATGTACGACATGTATGATCAGTGTTACAATGTCGAAATCCCCAAAAGTTATGAAGAAACGCAAGCAAGTAAGGATAAAATTAAATGGAATACTGCCATGAACGAAGAAATTCAGATAATGAAGGATAGGCAAGTATGGAAATTAGTGGACACACCCCCAAATACAACCATAATTGGAAGTAAGTGGGTGTACAGCATAAAAATGGACGAAAACAATATACCTAAAAGGTATAAAGCTCGTCTTGTTGCTCAAGGTTTTAAGCAAAAACCCGGCATTGATTTTAAAGATATTTTTTCACCAGTTGTGAATTTTTCTATTGTTAAATTATTGTTTGTACTATTGATTTCTATGTTGGGTTGGTATCACTGTCAAGTTGACGTGAAAAGTGCATATTTATATGGACACCTTAAGGATACTATATACATGAAACAGCCAAAAGGATTTGTGCTGAAAGGATCCAAAAACAAAGTATGTCTATTGGAAAAGGCTATATATGGTCTGCATCAAAGTGGTAGAGAATGGAATTTGGAATTAGACGGTATTTTAACTAAATTAGGATTTTCTCAGTTAAATTGGTGTAATTGTGTCTACAAATTTAAAGATGTAATTTTAATTGTTTATGTAGATGATATGGTTTTGTTTTCAAAAAGAGAACATTTGATAAATGACGTAATCGAATTATTGGACAAAAAATTGGATCTTACAGTCCTAGGTAAAACTAAATATTTGTTAGGCGTAAACTTTCAAGAAATTGAAAATTCGATTTATTTACATCAAATTACCTACATTGAAAAATTAATGTCAAAATTCAAAGATCTTCCTAAAAGTTTTGTGAATTTACCTTTTAAAATTGGTTGTAACTTACCTGATAAGGTTAAAGAGGAAGAAATAATTGAAAATGATTTAATGAGGAAATTTCCCTATCGTTCCTTAATATAATGTTTATCGTTTTTGTCAGATAGATCCAGACCAGATATTGCATTGGCCGTTAATATAATGTCTCGGTTTTGTAATGGTTATACTTACAAACACTGGTCTTACGTTGTTGATATTATGAACTATGTTTTTCTTACAAAGGATTTTAAAATTAATCTTTCCAATGTAAAAAGTTCAAATTTGATTGCTTTTTCTGATGCAAATTGGGGATGTGGTCTCACAAACAGACATTCAAGCAGTGGCTATTTAATTTATTTGGGTAACATCCCAATATCATGGAAATCTTCTAAACAAAAGTGCATAGCTCTTAGCTCAATGGAATCTGAATTTATTGCACTAACCGATTGCACTAAAGAAGTTGTTTAGTAGAATTATAAATGAATTAAGTTTGTGTGATTACATAAGACCCCAAGTATATTGTGATAATCAGTCTGCTATCTATTTTTCAAAAAATAGTCAGGAAAATCAGAAAACTAAACATATTGATATCAAGTACAAATTTATTCGTAAATTAATAAAAGATGAACCATTTAACGTAAATTATATTTCATCGGAAAATAATTTGGCTGACTTTTTAACAAAGCCTTTATTGTTAAATAAATTTAAAAATATTATTAGAAAAATATTTTGTTAGATTTATATAAATATATATATTGAATTGTAATACATCTGCTGAGGTTTTACAACCGATGGGGCCGCATGTTGGAATCGGTCTCAAACCTCCAATTATAGTGCCGTGTGGGGCACATCAATATAGAAGAATATGTAAATCTTTGAATGTATATAAGTGATAAGATTGGGGATCATGATCTGATCAGACTTCTTGTTTTCTAAAATGTATGTTTTAAACTATAAGACTACGTAATAAAATTTATTTTTAATATATAAAACTCTGTCTTCAATCGATGAAACCCAACAGATATACCCATGTGTATGGCGCATCAGAAAAAATTGACATATGTATTGCAAAAGGTTGACTACTCCTGAGTAAAATAATTTATCTTTCAACGTGTAAAAATTTATAGCCTTAGATTTGATCCGATTCTCTTACTGTTTCCCATCTAGAATTGCGATGCAGATAATTTTTATTTATGCTTACTAATGAATAGTAAATGTTATTGAGCGTCACACTGAAGAGAAGCTAGAATATAGGTGATAAGAACATGCCATCAAAGTTATAAAATACCTCATTTCACTTTTCTCCACCATTGCACGTGTTCATTGCGGTATTCATTTTCTGTGACCAATGTAACCTATTTTGTTAAGCAGGGATTAAAATCATTCTACTCCGATTTCCTATGCTGGAAGCCATAAAATTCTATGAACGTAAAGAATGGGGCTTCGTGTCCTCCCGTGAGTAGATTTTGTCAGCTTATCATTCACATTCGGTGCGGATTACTGTGATGAATTGCGATACCTTAAAAAGGATGCGTGTTATCTCGGAACAAGAGTACGGATTGTGTTTGTCGAGTATACAGTTTTCAAATTGGATTTGGATATCTTTAGAACGATGTTACTTGTTATATGCCCTGCTTAAAGGGTTAAAAGGGTCGGAGCAAGGACGAGAGGCATTCAAATTTACCGTTGAAAATATTTAACCCTCTGAGGGGTTCACAGTTATATTTCCACCTAGTAACATGCAGTCTTCCTTGCATGACTTCTAACCAGCTTTAACCTTCTAGGCCAATAGAAACTTTCCAAGAGATTCTATTGTCCTAGTAGATCTCCCTGGCTCAGTCACTTCGGTCATTGGTCAAGAAATCACCCTGTCACTCAGAATAGAATCTTTTCAAAAGATTCCATTCCGAGGAAAGAACTAATAGAATATTTCAAAAGGATTTTATTCTAAGGAAAGGACCAATAGAATATTTCCAAAGGATTATATTCTAAGGAAAGGACATAAATATAATCTTTTAAAGAGATTCTTTTCTGAATAAAGGACCACTAGAATCTATCAAAAGGATCTTATTCTAAGAACCCAATAGAACCTTTCTAAAGGTTGAAAGAATTGAAGGATTCTTTTAAACAATCTATATGATTATTTAGTAATTATGTGCTTTGCGGGGAAAGCAAAACTAAACTACTCAAAAATCTCGCGACGCTCACAGGGTTGAACGATTCATCAAAACAGTATGTGAAGAGCACTGTTGTGAACATTCCCTCAAAAGCCCTTGCAACAAGACCTATAACATCTCTTTTTCATCGTTAACTCCACAGAATGTTCTAAAACACATAAAAATATCGATATTAACAATTATTAACCCTCTGAGCGTCACAAGATTTCCGAGTAGTGTATTAATACGTTTACCTTGCAGCACACATAGTGACTAAAAACACACTCATTGGTTACATCTCATCTTGGCGGGCATGCCGCTGGAGTGTTCTCGTTGTCGATGAACTCCACTCGTCGTGGCGGCCGTGGCTCTGGAGTGTGCTCTTTGTTGATGAACTTCACTCGTCCTGGCGGCCGTGCCACTGGAGTGTGTTAGTTGTCGAAGAAATGATTTGTCTCCTTTAACACCTGGCCATTTTTTGATTGGTGATGATCGCACTTCCGTTCCTGAATCAGACTTCAAATGAGCTGACGAATAGGTTATGCGGCAATTGCTTCAAAAACTTCATGAACACTTTTGGAATTGTTGGAGCTCCGAATAGGTTAGAATTACTTCTCTAGGCTACAAACGTGCCCAAAATGGCTCTTTAAAAAGCAAAGTTTTGAAATTGGAAATTTAATAATTATTAAAGATAACGATTTACCCCCACAAAAATGGAGATTAGGCCGTGTTATGAAATTATTTCTGGGATCTGACACCTCCGTAGAACTCAAGACTGCTTAGGGGACACTCAAATGTCCTATTTCAAAATTATGTATATTGCCTAACGAATGTTAAGTTTTGTAACTTTGAAATTGTTTTATCATTTATAAAAAATTACTTTTGTATCCTTTCTTTGAAGACAAATGTGACAAAAAGATGTGAAATATTTTCCCACTAAATTTAAGTTTAAAATGTATTATTTGTCAATTGCAATTTTAATGTTTATTTTTGATGCTGAATGTCAAATTATTGTTGAAGTTTATACTTCAATGCGGCATGTTGGAGCATGCGAGTTCGAACGCGCGATTTGTTTAATTTTAATTTAATTTATTTCGTTAATATTTATTGCGCGAGCAACTTTTCCCACGCATATTTTTCGGTTGTTTAATTTACCGTAATTTGGCCATAATTAATTTGGAATTCGAAATTTGGAAAAATTAAAAATAAGTCTTTAGTGGAATTCGAGGAAAATGGTCGGTTCATTTTAATCTGATGTACGTCGAGTTGAGCCGTGATAAGTTTATCCGATTTCGGCTCCTATAATACTCTCGCCAGTGGATTAAAAGACTTCTGTTTGATATTCGTACAAGGCCTGTAATTTTTTTGTAAATTAAATTCTTTGTTATTGTTGTTACTTGAGTTTACCTTTCTTCCACCAGCTATCAATCTCATAGCTGCGTTGCTTGTTTTAAGCAACGTTTCAGACAAATAAATGATTAAACTCGTAAAAATCTATAAATGGTTCAGAGCTCACATTGGGCTAACTAAACAGTTCGTCAAAATGAGAATAAGTAACATCTTTAATTTCAAATCTTTTAGATAAAATGCTTCAAGTTTTTGTAATTTTCATTGGTAATTTGAGTAGCATGCAGAAGGGACGTGACTGCTTCCAAGATACTTTTAAATGTTAAAGGTGATTTGCTAAATTTAATTCATCACTGTGAATAGCAGTAGTCATGAAAGTATACCCAACTATGCATGGATTAATTATTTGGTAAATTAAGATTGTTTGATTGTAATAGGAGTGAGATATTTTCCCTCGGGTTACCAGATGTATTATTTTATATCATTCGGATTTGTAATTTATCAAACTGTACGACCAGTTCTAAGATTTTACTTTCGTATTTTCCATGGATTCGTCAAAATATTTTTGCAAAACAGCATCCACTTCGTTTTGGAGGTACCCATTCATAGACGTTTGTTTTTGTCACTTGATCCCAATTTTGGGCAAAATATTGCACTTTAACCACGGATTACTGATGTAAATGGTCATTGTGAATATTCGGGGTTGCAGAACAAGATTTTTCCCTTAGTTGGGTCTCAAAAAGCAAAAACAAACGTTCATGTATGTGGACTTTTGTTTTGCCTTAAGAGACCCAACTAGTGGCAAAATTCTTTATTGCAACCGCATATTCACATACGAGAATGATCATCGTAAATCGTGAATGTAATTTAATATTGTGTAAGGTAAATTCATGATTTAAGATCCGTAAATTTAAAAAGTTCATTAAAATTTAACAATGATATAAACTGTATAAAAACATACTAAAATTTCAAATCAAATTATTTTTAATAAAATTATAAAAACCTATATCTGATATAAATAAAACAAATTTGCATTAGAAGGATCATTCAATAAATTAGTAATTGTAGGATTAGTTGCACCAAAGTGGTTTAATCAAAAAGTATTAAAATCAGGGCATTCACTTAAAATGTGTCTGCCATATTGTATCACACGTTGAACACGTCATAGCTGGTTCTAAAACGAAGTTAATGTATATGGGGTTAAATATGTTTGACCTATACGGTCTCGCCAGATTCACATAAAGTATTTTGTTATTCCATATATTCTACCCTTAATTTTCAATGGATAGATTAATAACACGATCCATGTTTTGGAAGGAAACGGATTTTCTTGTCATGGTATCAGCCATTTGCTCTACTTGGAAAAGATTGTTTTTGAATCAGTACGGTATTGGTTACAATGAATTAGTAAGTTGGGTATTCTCACCTTTATTAACATATTTTCTCTTAGATGTTATATCTTTTGAGCTGACAATTTCACTATAGCACCAGATGGATCATTATGTAAAGGGAGGATAAATTTTCTTCAAATGTATCAATATGATAAAACCATTTATTCAATCAGAAAACGCATTTCATTTGAATTTTTGGATAATAATAATGGTTTATAAGGAAAACTCGTGGAGATATCGTTTTACCATGGCTCGAGACATAGCTCATTGTGATTTGAAGAAAGTGAGAGGAAAAGTTACCGAGGATAAGTTTCAGACGTTGGTTATGAGACTCAACACTTTAAATGTAACTTGCTTTTCGTATTTAAGCTTTTATATTTTCAAGTAATCTACACGCGTAACTGAAACATACGGAAAGTTTTATAATGAAGATAGGATTCATAAACACTCTTCGTGGTTTTCAAATGTATTTTTAAGCTTTAAACCTTTGATATTGTCATTTATTGATACATGTTATATATGGGTAGAAATTTCCGAAGTGATGTTATTTATGTCTTTCCCATCTTAACTTTTATGCTGTAATACAGAAGTATGAATGTAATACACACGTAACTGAAACATACGGAAATGGTTCTTCACACATGATATGGTTCATAACTATTGTTTTTAGTTCTATGTATATTTAAGCTAAAAACAATTGATATGGTCATTTGTTAATAGCTATACATGAGTAGAAATTTCCAACGCAATGTTAAGTTTCTCGAAGATACTTATTGGTTATAATCGTGAAAATGCTATATTGTGTTCTGAAGTATAAATACTACAGCTTAAGTATTTTTATCATCTAACACCTGGTGTATAAATGTAAAAAAGGGATATTTTATTTTAAATCGTTTAAAATTTAGATATTTGCTTATTTTAATATTTTCTAATGAAAACCGCAATCCTCATATTTTGAAACAATGGTACACTTTTCAACATTGTCAGTAACAAAGGAATTTTTAACAAAGATGACCATTATTGTACAATAATTTATCAAAGGCAATGTGCTCTGGAGATTATAAATTATATCCCAAGCTATGCATTGAGGATTTATACTGATGGCAGTAAATTGGGTAATGCAGGTAGTGATGTGTTTATTAGAGCTGATGAAGACGACATCAAGATTTGCTTCCGAAACCCAGACCACTCTTCAGTTTTTAAGTCTTAATTGTTGGCTTAGAAAGAGGCCTTAAACTACGCTGCAGCAGTCGTCAATAAATTGATATGGATCCTCACCGTCAGCCGGAGTTCAATACAGTACCTCAAATCATGGACTAGGATTGTAGAAAAAATGGGGCGTGATATTGTTACTATTCTTTCCAATTTCGCCCATCATGGCGTTGCCATACATATCCAGTGGATTCCATCGCATGTTGGAATATATGGTAGGAGGTTGCCGACCAGCTGGCTAAGGAGGGTTGATTACGCCCCCTTCCACTTAATAAGGACCTCTCGGCCACAGAATTTTTTCTATTTTCTAAGCAAAAATCAATGAGACTTGGCATGTTCCCCCTGCACACATGCATGGTATTCGGCCAGCTTTCACGGAGTGTCACTAAATTGCAAGTTGCCTAGAGTTTTCCAGACTTCTCTAGCGAGACTCAGAAGTGGCCACACTAAGGGCTTGAGATTCAAGGATGGCGTTAAGATCTTTTCCAGATGTCCCTGTTCCACAAGCCTTGCAACCCATACCCACCTTATCGATTGCATCGGTGTTTCCGTGGGCCAGCTTGTCTTGGATCAGGAGAAAGTTGCCTCTTTCTTAGAGCGACATTGTCTTATAGACCTGGTTTAGGCTTATCCTGGACCTTAGGGATAAGAAACAACAACATTATTGCACAGAAATGTTTTCAAACAATACTGTTAACAATAAAGAGCTCTACAACTGTGGTATGGGTCATAAGAAATTTGGAAATTGAGCGAGTAGCATCCTGTGCAACTTTGTCCGAGAAAAGAGAATCCGATATCGTAAACTTTGATAGTGTGAAGCCTATTTTTATGTTCCGATAGCCCATTATAAAAGAATCAATGAATATACAGGGTCCTAAAAGTTCCCGTACTGACGATTCGTGAATTTATTATACAAAAACAACAAACTTTAAAACAATTATTGTTATGCTAATGGTGAAAAGCACTTTTAACATAACGTAGGAAAGAAATTTGAACTCACATGTATAATAAATGTTCAAAATGTCCGCCCCTTTCTGGGAGGTCGTTTGCGCATATTTTTAGAAACACGTTTCAAGATGGGGGTGACTTGTATCGAGTAATGGCAATTTTCAGATTTATTGTTTGGGGATTATCTTCATAAACTTTGTTCTTTAAATATCCCCACAGAAAAAAGTCAGCGATGCTCAGATCAGGGGAACGAGGTGGCCAAAGATTTCTTGAGATGAGTCGATCGACAAAAAAAATCTTGAAGCATGCTTATGGTTTCATAACTTGTATGGCAGGTTGCACCGTCTTGTTGGAACCAAGAATTTCGTTCATTCACTTCTAATAATGCAACAAATTGTTCGATAAGTTCTCTGTATACAATGCCATCAACATTTTACTCGAATAACAGAGGCCCAACAATCCTTTTGCGTGATACGGCACACCAAACGCCAATTTTTTGAGAATGTAAAGGTTTTTGCATTAATAAATGGGGATTTGCCGTCGCCCAAATGCGGGAGTTTTGCGCGTTCACATAACCGCTTAAATGAAACCATGCCTCATCGGAGAAAAATATTTTGTCCAAAATGTTGATGTTGCGAATAAATCTCCGGAACCATCGGCAATAATAAAGCCGCTTCTCATCGTCCGGTGGCTTTATCTCCTGTAACATTTTTACACGATAAGCACGAAAATGCAAAGCTCTTAAAGCCTTATGTGTCGATCCACGTGATGTGCCCATTTGTTGCGACAAACGCCTCACGGATTGATGTGAGGAGATTGCAATATCCTTCGTTGAGTTTCTTGCAGTCTGGTGTAACGACTTTCGGTCTTCCACTCCTGTGTTTGTCTTCCACCGAACCTGTCTCACGAAATTTTTAATAATGACCGGATAGGATGATCACCGTGTAAAATGCAAAACTGGATGTTCACATCGTCCATTGTCATATTACATTTCCATCAGAATGGTGATCTGGCATTTGCTCCATAGAAGTCAAACAACTTATCCTACAAGTGAACGAAGAAACGTAATGACTAGCTACCCGATGAGGTCAGGAGATAAGTGCTCTTAGTTCACGATTATTTACTTCATGAATTCAGATTGTAGGAAATTTTCAGTTCGTGTTAAGAGACTTGGTTTTAGTTTTTCAGGCTGATTCAAATAAAAAAAAAACCACAAGTCTTTGTGCTAATTACAAATCTTACAGATTTTACGCTATTACTCTAATTACTAGGTAAAGTCAAAAATTATCCGCACTTTATTTTTCAAATTATTTACACAAATGGAGGGATTGAACAAGTATGTCCTTTAGCCTCCTTCCTTTTCGATGCACTTAGTCCAGCGGTCCACAAGCTTGCGTATTCGCTCCAAGAAGAAATTTTTCGGTTGGTCGCCCATCCATTAATGCATCGCTTCCAGCACTTCGTCTATAGAAAATCGACGATCTCGTAAAGCATCTTTGAGTTGTCCGAAGAGATGATAGTCGGAAGGAGCGAGATCTGGGCTTAGGCAGGGTATTTTAGCATCTCGAAACACAAATGGGTAATGGTTTGAACGGTCTGGCCGGCCGTGTGTGGGCGTTCATTGTCATGCAACGACACATTCTTCAACAATAGCCTCAGAATTTGGTACGAATTGCTGGCTTCAGATTGTTGGCCAGCAAATCACTATATCTTGCACTGTTGATCGTATGCCCCTTTTCTAGATAGTCTTCCTGTACAGGCCCTTGTGAGTCTCAAAAACGGGTTTGCATCACCTTTCCCGCGGAAAGTTGAGTCTTGGCGACTTGGGTGTTTCTACCCCATAAGTTGATTTTTTGAATTCTGACTCATAGTGATGGACCCACGTATTATGTTGTAAGCCTCTGATGAATTTCAGCCCCTGGCACACCTTCTGATCAAAGAAATCGGATCACTGCTCCTTGGTACACACTGCTAACACAGTGGCCATGTTTAGATTGAAACAGAAGCAAGAAAAATGACGCTATCAAGGTCAAACTTCGATAATGTGCCTATCAACTCTAATCATGCATGTGCAGAAGGCAGTGTGATAAACCTAAAGATGTATTATGGCGAAAGTGCGGATAATTTTCGACTTACCCTCGCACTAAATTTCTGAAGCCGAAATCCAAATTGTACAATATAGTTACAATTAGTTATATACACAATGGAATTTTATTATTATTTTGACTTCGGATATTTGTGGTTTCGTTTTGTTTTTCTTTCATGAATAAAATTTTCTTTTTTCCATTCAAGATGGTCATTTATAATACGTTTGGTTTTTTCAGAAACAAAAACACTTCTTGGTGTAGTGTTCTTCAAATTGTTGTATCTTTCAATTGTTCAACACTTTTGATGTTGAGCTCAGTAACCCAACCTTCGAAAAAGGTTTTTATTTCCAATGGCAAGCTGAAAGCAAAATATATTACCTACACGCACAAACAATACGTAAAATTGATAAGAAAAAGCGAGACAAGAGAGAGAGAAATAATAGTTAGCTGACCATTCGTCTTCTAGACTCCTGTATCGGTCCCGACTAGAGAGCGCAGTACAAATTTGTAGGTGGCGAACATCCATTTTTTGTGATTTAGTGCAAAGGGGCAGCAGGTTCAGTCAGAAGTCATTGCAGTAATTTCTGCCCTTGTGACATCAGAGGTTCCGCGGTAGCCAAGTTGGAAGAGTAGCGGATTAGCAACAGAAGAGTTGCGAGTTCGAATTCGACCAAAGACCGTCGTGTACGTGTGAACTGGTACTCATTAAACCTGTTGTGGCCTCAAATGTCCTCACATTTGTGTGGCGTGAAAATTTGAAAAGTGGGGTGCCAGCTCAGGTTTGATCTCGTCATCTGACCGCAGTTCAAAATTACGATGCGTTGTCTTCGGATCCCTTCGGGACAAATCCAGCACCGTCACTACTAGATTGTTGTGTTGCTCCAGTGCGACTTCAACTACCTACTTACCTACCAACCTTGGGACTTTAGGTATGGGATGTATTTACGGTTAATTAGTCATGGTTTACTTGAGTTTCTATTTATTAGTTCTTGGAAGAAACGGTTCTTTGATTTTCTTCTGTGTACATTTTTATAGAATCATGTGAAATGGATCTACTTTGAATTTGAATAACTGCACTACCCCTCTTTGCCAAGTAATCTGCTTGTTCATTACCATAGACTTCGCAGTATGCTGGAATCCACTGCAGAACTAATGTTGTTTTGTAGTGTCAAAGTATAGATACACAAGTGAGCGACATTCAAGTGTTTCATATAATGAAACTGCACTTTATAGAGCCTATAGATTCCAATACCTTGGGAATCAGACAAAATGACGCATTTCTTAAATTTATATTGCTGACATTTCAGTTGGTTAAATGCCGTGCGAATCCACCTCTTCATCAAATGCAGATACATAGTTAAATAAGTTACTAATGTCGAAATAGAATTATTTGAGGTACTGTCAGGTGAATACTTGATAGTTACAAAGTAATTGTAGTACTCTTTCTGGTGTCAGTTTAAATCTCCGTAATAAGAGGTCAGTCCTGGTGGCTGTCCCGACGAGGTATCTCTTCATTAACAAAACTGACCAGATCTTGATGGACGAGCTATCTAGCCATTAGAAGAAAACTGACCATATCTTGATTTTGTTACCGCCAAAAAATTGGCAATATCTTGATGACGAAATATCTCGTCTGCAAAATTAGACATATCTTTATGGACGATATATCTCGTCGAAACCACTTGCTGGGTTAATGTAACCAGAAAAGACTCGTGGTACGTTTGTGATTTCAAAAGGGCAACACTCCAATTGAGCGACTCAAATGTAAATGAAATGTTCATTAACTTAAGTTGTCTTTTAACTTAAGTCAAAAAGAAACTTACGTTATCTTTCAAAGGATGAAACTTTTCTAATGCTGTTCTTTGCTACACTGAGTTCGTTCCAATCTCGGCATTTTAAAACTTTTTCTGCTGGGTTTTAGAGATGTATCCAGTTTAGTTTATCTAATACATTTACTGTCTTTTTTCTTTTGCATCGATTTCCCTTCTTTTTTACTTTCCCATTTTTTTTCTCTTTCTGTCAATGATGATTCTTGTTAACAGTCTCTTTTATTAAAATTTTCCTCCTAGTTCTCATTTTTATTAGAATTGCGTGATTCAAATCTGTAACTTCGTCACTAGGTTTGACAATTTCACAGCTATTCCGTAATAAGTTCAATCAGTTCAATTGAGTAACTAAGTTAAATTTCATCGCCATGTTGAATGCGCAAACAATACTAAAATAGTAGTCCTTTCTCGGCACCTTCGAAGAATAGATTTGGGACGCTAAATTTTATACCACTATAACTAATCAAATAGTAAACAAATTATCATAGGACTATAACAGAATCTAAATTAAAACAACATTGATACAAGCATACATAACACACATATCGATACATCTGCATAGAGAAAATGTAAAAGTAAAGTCAGTAATGATGTCTTTTTATGTGACCAAAACCTGTAGTATTGTGATCCGTAGATTACTTTCGTCTGCGGAGTGGAAACGAACATGTTCTGATAGGTCCACGGGATGGGAGAAAAAGCTAATCCATTGATTCATCACCTGACTGGTCCCCGCTACATAGAAGACTTGGACGATTTCACCATTTTTGTCGCCACTCTAGAAATGCGCATTCACACATCTACCCTGTCATAAGATGTTATATCGCCAAACGAGGCGATACGATGCCAAATCGGCCAACCAAGTCAATTTTTTAGAGCAGTCGCATGACTAGTAGTAGACATGTTGGTTACACTTTTTGAAGTTCCTCTCAATAGCAATGCTCAGCCTACTTGCATTTTACGTCTATGTCTAGCACATTAAAAGATCTCGTGAATTTAATTTTAAAATACAAAATGCTAGAGTTCAAGTCAATGAGTACATAAAATCAACTTATTATCATGGTCTCTCGTTCTTTTGATTGGAAGACGCTTAAAGTAAAGGAAATTACAAAAATATTTCCGTACAAGCTTCATTTTCAAGTTTTAAATCATGGATACTAACTGTGATCACAATTCAAATTAGAGTATAGAGTTAGTTATGTAGGAATGGCAACGCTAATATTATTGTTTTGAGTTCGAATACTTGAAATTGCATTTTTTTGCAGTCTTTTAAGAGAAATTTATCTTTTTTTTTATAATCTATTATCATACCCCCACTCTTCCATGCATCTCTAGCAATATTGTGTAGCTCCTAGCTCAAATTAACCATACTTAAACATTGAGTCATTTTTTTCACAACTGTGTCTGTGTACGTCGTTTGTCTGTCAGAGCTTTGATGTTGATATTGCCAATCCAATTGTATCAAGGCCAGGAAAAAGGCCAGACTCAAATAGAGAAAATACTGTTCACAACATGCAGCGAAGTTGCACAGAAATTGCAAGCAACAGATTGGAGGTGGTAGAACCGAAACCTTCCCCAACAGAACTATTCATAGTTAACTTCGATCCTGAAGGAGGTATGAGATTCGTCTCCTGTTTGGTACATTTTAATCAAAAATGTGGAGAAAACAACAAGGAAGACCTCTGGAAGGTTAACAATGTACATAAGTTTTTAAAGGGTATTGCAATCACGGAATATGTTAACTCCTTTTAGATTCAACCTGTTCCTCATTAAAGGACTTCACGAACCTTACCTACGAACAAAAAGAAAACGCAATCAATTACTTTCATAAAAAGCTTGAATGTGGGAGGAGTCTACTTTTAATAAGTCAAATAGAAGGATTGACGGATGGTCTTCCTTCCGACATGAAACAACACATGATAGTTAACCCCTACAAACCCCACGTAATGGCTTAATTTAGCTGTTAAAATGTGCAAGATCCATGAAAAGACGCTTCAAACCCACTCCATATGGTTATGACACAAAGGCAACAAAATTATTATAGACTAAATCAACCTTATTATAATCTTCAAAATTTAAGAGGCAATCTACCTGCCAAATTTCAGAGACTCGTGCACTTCCACACAAACCTAATTACCCTCACCTCCTTGTAGAATTTGTGAGAATAGTGGGATGTTAAATACCTTTCATTGGATACAAGCATGTCATTCAGCAACCAAAACGAATATCATGATGTACCACAGGAAATACCCAGAGAAATAGGTACCACTATTGGAAATATAAGCAATCCATGACAACTGTAAAAAGTTAAGTAAAACCTAATATAAATATATCTGTACCTGTAAATTACGTGAATCGAAATGAACAGTTAATTTTATCAATACTTATTGATACTGGTTCAACTATATCGATTATTTCAAGGAACCTTATCCATAATTTATTTCCAAAGGTCTTATTGATACAAAATTGTTCAGATGTTTATGTGCAACAAACACAAGGTAATGTCATCAAAGATAGTCGAATTTTGACATCAATTATTGGAAATGCTTGAGAGAGATGTCATTGCATTATTAATAATGATCCTTCTTATGCTTTATTGGGACTCGATGATTGAACTTCTTTTAAATTGCACAATGATACAATCTACAGAGGAGTTTTTCAAAATGATATTGTCTGAACTATAAGCATTATTCGAATTCACAATATTTATCTTTGCATATTAATAATGTTATATGCCCAACAAATAATGAGCCGATCAAGCAATTAAAAGAAATTGTAAAACAAATTCAAAATACACATAGGAATAATTGACACCCTAAAATCAACCCTAAACCAATTGATGGACACCTCTAAGCAAAAGGAACCAATAACAATCTCATACAAGAGTTGTTTTCAGAAAATTGCTGTGCCAGGAAATGGCTTATTCATGTTGCTAAGAGAATTCCAACACATTTTCTCTACAAATAAATATGATGTTGGTTGTATACAGATGGAACTTCAAAGTCATTAAAATCTGAACTACCTATTTTCCTTAGACCCTATAGAGTTTCCCCTAAGGAAGAAAAGAAAATTAAAAGTCAAATAGAACAACTTAAAAGCGAATATCTTTAGGTAAAGTTCCCGTCCTTACTCTGCTCCTGTAACGTTAGCACAAGAGAAACGAAGGGAAAGCTAGTTTGTGCATAGATTTTTGGAAACTAATGTAAAACAAAATATGAATAAAGAGCCCCTTCCAAGAATAGATGTTATTTTGAATAAATTAACTTCTGCTAAAGTGTTTTCAACTTTAGACCTTGCTTCAAGTTACTGGCATGTACCCATACATCCTAGACATACTGAGAAATTAGTTTTCGTTACTAACTTTGGGCTTTATGAATGGTGCCGCCTGCCTTTTGGATGGAAAAATGCAGCAAACGTGTTTCAAAGGAACATTTGTAGGACTTTGGCAAAACATAAGTTGTATTTGATTTAAATTGTTTCAATGGTATTTTCTCTGCCTCTAAAGGAGAACACTTAGTCCATCTCAAGACACTCTTTTAAATATATGAACAGGAAAGATTAAAATTGAAATTAGCAAAATGTACGTATGAACAAAATAAGAAATTTTCTAGGGTATGAAATTTAAGCTGGTCAAATTGGACTAGATAATACAAATGATGGTCGTTAAAAACCTATAATCTCTCAGGAATGTAAAAGAATTGCAAGGATTTTTGGGTAGTATTAATGTATGTAATAAATTGGCTGAGGACTGCTAAGAAGCCTTTCCAGATGTTAAAAGATGTCGTAATCTCTAAACCTATTTTAAAACGATTTGATCCTTATTATCCCTTTTATATGTTTGTTGATTCCTCGACCGAAGCAATTGGTGCCATTCTTAAACAAGAACGACCTGATAGTGTGCTCCACCCAATATCCTTTCATTCAATTAAAAGAACACAAAATTATGCTATCACAGAGCTTGAATGTCGGCCATAATAGATCCTCTTGAAAATTTCCATCATTATGTCAATTGTTCAAAATTTACAATTCATACTGATCACGCAGGTTTAGACTGGCTTAAAAATGTGAAGTATCTTACAGGAAGGCTATTCAGACGGTCTCAAACTTAGCATGTACGATACACTAAATTATCTGAAAGTCTAGACCAGTGGTCGGCAAACCGCGGCTCTTTAGCCACTTGAGTGCGGCTCTGTCACGAATCGATTTCGACCACGTGCGGGCGAGCGGGGTGTCGGTCGTGTTGACGTAGCGCAGGCGGGCGCGGGGTATGCGGTGCGGAGGAGGCACACACTACTAACGTACAAGTTGTGCGAGAGCGAGCCAGTTACAGCTTGTGACTGGCGACGAGAGTACCTACTCGGTATCTTTCAACCACCTGCAGATCTCACAGCTATTTTTGGCATCAATTTAATAAGTTGTTATAACTTTGTGTTGCTGCTTTTATTGTTATAAAACAAAACACGTTTTTAGGTGCCACCTATTTGACATGGCTACAGAGAAGAGAAAAACGGAAGACGAAACCATGAATTCAAAGTTGAATGGACCGAATCGTTCGCGTTTATACAAATCTCAAATGGCCTTCCGACCTGTCTAATTTGTCAAGAAAAATTGGCGTATAACAAGAAATCAAATTTGGACAGACACTTTACAACTAAACACGCGTCATTTGGCAGTAAATATCCCGCCGGTGATGCGAGGAAGAAAGCAGTTGAGGAACTTCAGAAGAGTCAAGAAAAATCCAAGTTCTGGTATTTAATTATTGGGTGCAATCTTCCAACAATGTTATTATTGCAAGCTTTATTGTTAGTCAAGAGATTGCTAAGAGAGGCAAATCATACACAGACGCTGAATACATTAAAAGTTGTTTTATAAATGCATCCGAAGAGCTATTCCGGAATTTTAAGAACAAGGCAGAAATTCTTCAAAAAAATTAGAGTTACCACTGTCTGCTAAAACAATAAAAGACATAACTGTCAAAATGTCTTCGAATATAACCAATCAGCAAATCGAAGATCTTAAATTGGTTTCAGCTTTATCAATAGCTGTTGACGAATCTTGTGACATAAATGACACAGCGCAAGTTTCACTTTTTGTTCAATTTATTTCGTCTACGGGTGCTAAAGAAGAACTTTTAGGATTATTGCCCCTGAAAGGTCAAACACGTGGCGAGGATATTGCAAGTGCTGTCATTGAATGCATGGAGAAACATCATATTCCACTCGATAAAATTGTTTCAATATTTCAACAGATAGGGCAAAAAGTATGACCGGAGAAAAGGTTTTGTTTCTATTTTGAAAGAAAAAATTAATCACGAGATACTTGCTTACCATTGTATCATTCATCAAGAAGCGCTTTATGCGCAGACATTTCCAGAAGAAATTTGCAATGTTATGGAATTGGTGATCAAGATTGTCAACACAATTGTAGCTAAAACTCTTTATCACCGCCAATTTAAAGAATTTTTAGTTGAAATGGAGAGTGAATACGCAGATCTTCTGCTGCATAATAAGGTACGTTGGCTTTCAAGAGGAAACGTTTTAAAACGTTTCGCTTCCTTATTATTTGAAATTAAAGCATTTCTCCTTGAGAAAGATGTTGACTATCCTGAACTAACGGACGATCAGTGGATCGAAAAATTTTATTTCATGGTAGACGTTACGTCTGATCTAAATAATTTTAATCGTAAACTACAGGGGAAAGGAAACACAATTTTTTCGATGTTGGAAGAAGTCATTTCATTCGAAAACAAATTATCCCTTTTTGCTTAAGATTTTGAAAGATAAACATTAATTCCTTTTCTAAGCCTGCTGAAACATCGCCAAGAAAATAACTCGGTAATTGACATTTATTATTTCAAAACAACAATTTTAAATATGAGGGAAGCTTTTCTACGGAGGTTTCAGGAATTCAGAAATATCATAATGACGTTAGCTTTTGTTAAAAAACCTCTCAGTGCTGACGTAACAGAATTGAATTTTTCTCTCTTTAATATTGACATTGGCGCTTTTGAAATGCAATTACTGGAATTAAAAAACAAAGAATTATGGAGCTCCTAATCTGAACGCCTTAATGTTGATATGAAAAAATTGGAGAAAAATAAATGGTGATCTTAATTCGCAGAAAAAGTGGTCTGCTTTGAAAGACCTGGAGAAGGAAGACATGATAATTTTCAGCACCTGGAATAGTATTCCTGACTCATGATCAGTTAAAAAACTACATTTGCTGTTCTTTCACTCTTTGGCTCTACATATTCATGCGAACAATCTTTTTCAAGCATGAACCTTATCAAAAGTAAATTGAGAAAGAAATCGTCTTATTGATGAGAACCTGGAATACTGCATCAAATTAAAAACAACGATATACAAACCCGGCTTATCCAAACTTTCCAAGGAAATGCAAGGTCATTTAAGTGCGTGTTTTGTCATATTTTTATTTTAATGTAAAAATATTTTGTCAATAAATAAGATTATTATTATTATATCTGGTTTTATTTAATGTTAGTAGCTAGTTTAAACTGACTCCTAAAAACATGGTTCTTGAAAAGAAATTTGGCTCTCAAAAGAAATCTTAATCGTTGTACTGCTGATCTTTGGCTCTTTTCACTAATGAGTTTACCGACCACTGGTCTAGACAAACGTAGAAGCTGACATGCTATCAAAAACAGCATTTCTCACTCTTTATAAAGAACAGAAAATCCTTTATTAGATTTAAAGATCATAGAACATCAGCATGTTGAGGTGTAAAACGATAAAACCTATAGACAAGAAAATAATACAACAAAGAGGGTTAAAAGAAAATCGTTGTGCTTACAAATTCAAGAAGGAAAGTATTGGAAGATTACATTTCATTTTTACCTGCCCTTTTTGTGTATCGGTGAAGCGTTTCTTATTCTATTTGTTATATTTGACATTAACTGACCACGTGGCCACAAGAGAAGCTGGAACAACAATAAGGAAGTTTGCCAACGATGAGGGTCTGTCGACTGCACCTTCTACCTCATACCCCGTTATAAAGAGGTTGCGTATGATTTTTCAAAAGGTGATTTCGATCCGTTCGAGATATTTCTTTTACATTGCAAAGGAAGTACCTCGATTGAGAAGTCGTTCTCACCTCCATCTGCACTTGTGTATAGGTAAAGCCTTCCTTATTCCCTTTGTTTCATTTGACTATGAACACAGCCACAAAAGAAGAGGCGGAAACAGCTATGATGAAGTATAATAACGGTATGGGTCTCTCCATTGCACCTTCTTCAGCATCCCGGACTATCAGGAGGTCCTATGGGATTCTTCAAAACGAGGTTTCCACCTGATTTAGGGAATTTATTTTACTTTGTAAACGAAGTGTCTCGAATGTATGAAGTGGCACTAACTTCCACCTGTAATTGTTGAGTATCGGTGAAGCTTTCTGATCCCCATTGTTTTACTTGCCATCGAATGAACACGTGGCCATAAGAAAAGAGGCAGGAACAACGATGTGGAAGTTTACAAACGCTAAGGGTCACGCGATTGCCCCTTCTTCCGATTCCCGGCTATCAATAGGTTGTGTGGAATTCTTAAAAAGGAGGTATCAACCCATTGCAGAAATTTCTTTCACATTGTATCTTTCACATTGAAGCGTGTCGAATATGAAGTCGTTCTTACCTCCAACCTCCACCGGCACTTGTATATTGGTGAAGCCTTCCTTATTCCCTTTGTTTTATTTAACATTAAATGAACACTTAACCACAAGAGATGTGAGAACAAGGATGCGAAAGTTTGTCAACACTGAGGGTCTCTCGAATGCAAGTTTTTCCTCATCCCCGGCTATCAAGAGGTTTTGTAGGATTCTGCAAAAGGTGATTTCGATCCATTCGAAAGGATTATTTTACCTTTTAAACGAGTGTCTCGAATGTGAAGTCGTTCTCACCTCCACCTCCACTTATTATGTATTAGTGAAGCGTTTCTTTTTCTCGTTACTTCAGTTGACGTCGAATGAACACGCTGCCTCAACAGAAGAGGCGGGATCACGGATGAGGAAGTTTGCCAACGCGCCGAGGGTCTCTAGTTTGCACATTCTTCCACTGGGCTATCAAGAGGTTGTGTGGGATTCTTCAAAAGATGGTTTCGACCCTTTGGAGAGATTTTTTCTTTGTAAACAAAGCGTCTCTAATTTGAAGTCGTCCTCAACTCCATCTACACTTATTGTGTATTGGTGAAGTGTTTCTTTTTCTCGTTACTTCAGTTGACGTCAAATGAACATGTTGCCTCAAGAGAAGAGGCGGGATCAAGGATGAGGAAGTTTGCCAAAGGCCGAGGGTTTCTCAGCACCTTCTACATACCGAGCTATCAAGAGATTGTGTGGGATTCTTCAAAGGTGGTTTCGACCCTTTAGAGAGATTTTTTTACTTTGTAAACAGAGTATCTCGAATGTGAAGTCGTTCTCACCTCCACACCTGCACTTATTGTATATTGGTGAAGCATTTATTTTTCTCGTTATTTCAGTTGAAGTCGAATGAACACGTTGCCTCAAGAGAAGAGGTGAGATCAAGGATGAGGAAGTTTGTCAACGCCGAGAGTATCTCATTAACACCTTCTACATACCAAGCTATCAAGAGGTTGGGTGAGATTCTTCAAAAGGTGGTTTAGACCCATTAGAGAGATTTTTTTACTTTGTAAACGAAGTGGCTCGAATGTGGAATCGTTCTCTCCTCCGCCTGCACTTATTGTGTATCGGCGAACAGTTTCTTTTCTCTTTGCATCAGGTGGCATTGAATGCACACATGGTACAAGTTTCGGGAACAATAATGATGGTCTAATAACGTTATGAGTCTCTTGATTGCACCTCCTTCAGCATCCCTGGTTATCAAAAGGTGTGAATTCTTCAAAACGTGTTTTCGACCTATTGGACAGATTTCTTTTACTTTGTAAACGAAGCGTCTCGAATGTGAAGTCATTTTCACCTCCGCTGCATTTTTTGTGTTTAGGTGAAGTGTTTCTTACTTTCTTTGCTTTAGGTGACATTGAATGAACACGTTTTCCACAAGAGAGGAGGAAGGCTAAAGGATGAGGAACTCTGCCAACGCCAACGATCATTCTATTGCACCTTCTTCCGCATCCCCAGCCATCAAGAGGTTGTGTGGGATTCTTCAAAAAGTGGTTTCGACCCGTTGGAGAGATTTCTTGGAAATGTCGCGAATATGATGTCGTTCCCACCTCCACTTACACTTTTTTGTGTATCGGTTAAAGCGCTTCTTATTGTCTTTGTTTTAGGTGACATTGAACGAACACGTAGCCACAATAGAAGATGCGGCAACAACGACGAGGGAGTTTGCTAAAGCTGAAGGTCTCTCGATTGCACCTTCTTCCTCATCAAATGCTATCAAGAGGTTGTATGAAGTCGTTATCATCTCCACCTGCACTTGTTGTGTATCGATGAAACGTTTCTTATTCTCGTCACTTTAGTTGACATTGTTGGAACACGTGACCACGTGGCCTTAAGCGAAGAGGTGGGAACAAGGATGAGGAAGTTTGCCAACGCTGAGGGTGTCTCGATTGCACCTTCTTCCGTATCCCAGACTATCAATATGCTGCGTGGGATTCTTCAATAGGTGGTTTCGTTCCGTTGGAGAGAATTCTACTTTGTAAAGGAAGTGTTTCGAATGTAAAGTCGTTCTCACCTTCACCTGAAGTTGTGTATCATTGAAGCATTTCTGATTTTCTTTGTTTTAGGTGACATTGAATGAGCATGTAGCCACAAAAGATGCGGGAACAACAATGAAGAAATTTTCCAACGGTAAAGATCTTTCGATTGCACCTTCTTCCACATCCCTGGCTATCAAGAGGTTGTGTAGGATTCTTCAAAACTTTATTTCGACCTGTTCAAGAGATTTCTTTTACATTGTAAAGCAAGTGTCTCGAATATAATGTCGATCTCACCTCCATCTGCACATGTTGTGTATCGGTGAGGCCTTTCTTAGTTTTATTTGAATAAACATGTGGTCACAAGAGAAGTGGCGGGAACAACGATGAGGAAATTTGCCTACGCAAAGGGTCAATTGATTCCACCTTCCTCCTTTTCCCCGGCTATCAAGAGGTTGTGTAGGATTCTGCAAAAAGTGATTTCGACCCTTTCGAAAGATTTCTTTTACATTGTAAAAGAAGTGTTTCGAATGTGAAGTCGTTCTCACTTTCCGCCAGCACTTGTGTATCGGTGAAGTACTGATACGCATTAGGATGATTTTACAGCCAATGCAAAGAGTAAGACTTTGAACCCCTGTACTTCCTGTTAGGAGAAATTTTTTAGAAAATTACCCTTGCGGTCTTTTTAAGGGGACATATTCCTTTTAAGATATATAGTTTTCACAATGTGCGACAATAAGAAAGTGAATTTTGTCCACCTAGATTGCGTTTGGGCTTGCTAGATCATACTAATTGGCATATTTTGAGACCTATCACGATTTTCGTACCTATTAGTACAAAAAAATTAATATTCTTGTCAATTAAACAAACTTCAGCCTTTATTTTTGTATCATCAAGAATTTCTTCGAGTATGCCCGGTGTCTCTGAATATTCCCTCCTGGAGAAGCAGGAAGGTGAATTCATTCAATGATTTCTTCAAATTTCATGTTTGTTAGAATGGTGGACATTTTTGTTTGAGTTAAAACTTCTCTTCGAATACATAAACATCGCGTGACAGGAGTAACCCTTTCCTGTAATGATCCCTTCCAGAGTATTTTAATACAGAACATTAAATTCTTCGTCTGTATGTCCACTACTTGATGTTTGTCTTGTCGCAGTTTTGTCAAATATGGCCCTTGGGCCATAAATCCAAACTCAACCAACCAGCGTTTGATTTCAAACGACTCTAATTCTTTGCAGGCCACGGTAGTCTGTAGGGAGAAGTAAAGGATAAACAACCAGATGGTTACGAATTCGAAACTCTACCCAACAAAAGGCCGTCAGGTATTTTGGAGCTGGCGCACGTTAAATCTGTCGTGACCTCAAATATCACATTGGTGTGGGTGGAAGTTTGGAGAGTGGGGTGCCAGCTCTGGTGTTGACCTCATCTCGATGTGATTCACAATTTCGAGGTGTTGTCCTCGGGTCTTTCTTTTCGGTATCGGTCCCGGACCGTCGCCAATAGTCCGCTGTGTTGTTCCATTGTTAAACTACCTACGTTGATTCCATACGACTTCCTTTTAAGTTGTTTACAGTTCGAGAAAATAAAAAGTAAATTAGACCCAATTTGGCAACAAGTCAGTTGTGTTACATAGAAGGCGGTTTCCTTGATAAATGTTGCTCTGAAATAGGGATAATCTGCCATTATCGTCCCTTGTCAATAATCTAAGATGAAAGTCCAAATTGGTGGAATTTTCGAATGATTTTCATTCCCTATAAACGCTTATGCAAGCGCTTGGGCAAAATGCAAACAAATTGTTAAATAAAGGCGTCCGAGTGAAAAGTAAAAAATTCCCATCAGTACTGTTGTCTTTTTAAATGTCATTTTGTTGTATGATTTTGCCATCAAAGCATTCCAACACATCAAGATATGAAGAGTATCGAATTACACTGCTGGCCACCGTAAATGCAACACCCTGAAGGAAGCATGCAAATAATATGAAGCATGCAAATAATATTTACAACATGCATTAGCGGAGGTGAGATATGCAAATGATTAGAATTTCAGCGCAGACGCACATCACGCGCGCCTGTGGCGCCACTTCAAAGCGCTATTTAAGGCTTGGAGATTTCGACGATTTCAAGTACGGCAATTGTGTTTTTCTTGTGGTTTTTTTAAAAAAAAACGATCAATTATGCCTCGTAGAAAACAGCGATCATCTTTTGATCAAGTATCCGAGTTCGACAGAGGAAGGATAGTGGCCTACCGAGATTGTGGATTATCTTTCAGGGAAATCGGTAGTCGTGTTGGACGAAACCAAACAACTGTAATGCGGATATGTGATCGTTGGATGCAGGAGGGTACGACGGACCGACGTGTTCGATCGCATTCACCTCAGTGCACCACTTCACGTGATGACAGGCATATTGTGCGTATGGCAGTGACGGATCGCTCAGCCATATCACGAACCATAGCACAGCACATTCAGTCTGTACCGCATCATCCAGTGTCTGCGCATACCATTCGACGCCGTTTACAGCAGAGTGGTCTGTCCGCAAGACGTCCATTGCTTCGTCTACCCTTGACGCAGAACCAGACGTTTCCGCCGCCAATGGTGCGATGAAAGAAGGATGTGGACGGCAGAATGGAATGAAATTGTCTTTACTGACGAGTCACGCTTCTGTCTGCAACACCACGATGGTCGGATTCGAGTCTGGAGACACCGTGGAGAGAGGATGCTGAACAGCTGCGTTATGCACCGCCACACTGGTCCTGCACCGGGTATTATGGTATGGGGCGGTATTGGATATCACTCTCGCACTCCTCTAGTACGCATTGCCGGTACTTTAAACAGCCAGCGCTACATCTCCGAGGTGTTGGAGCCAGTTGTCCTTCCTTACCTTCAGGGCTTGCCCACAGCCATATTTCAACAGGATAATGCGCGACCACACGTGGCACGCATTGTCCAAGGGTTCTTCGTCAATCGCCAGATTGAATTGCTTCCCTGGCCAGCTCGCTCTCCGGATCTTTCGCCGATAGAAAACATGTGGTCCATGGTTGCTCAACGATTGACCCAGAATACATCCCCAGCTGCCACACCAGATCAACTTTGGCAACGTGTGGAAGCTGCTTGGTCTGCTGTACCCCAAGAACACATCCAAAGTCTCTTTGAATCAATGCCGAGGCGTGTGGCAGCGGTGATCTCCAACAATGGCGGCTACTCTGGCTACTGATTTTGGCAGGAACCACACTTCACAGAAGTCTATAAATTTAATCATTTGATACTTGGTCAACATGTTATCTACAAAATAAATTTTGTTGTGATATCTCTTGTCTTTCTTGGTGTTGCAATTTGGGTGGCCAGCAGTGTACTTTTCAATATCGAGAGCATCTTCCTCCAATCTGCATTGATATTCAAATAGTTCTAACTATAGCAGATCTGAAAGAGATCATCCAACCAAGTTCTTTTTTTTTTTTCAATTAACGTCACACTGGAGCAACACAACGGGCTATTGGTGACGGTCCGGGATCAATCCCAGAGGGAAAGATCCGAGGACAGCACCACGTAATTTTGAACCACGGTCAGATGACGAGGCAACACCTGAGCTGGCACCCCACTCTCCAAACTTCCACACCACGCCAACGTGAGGACATTTGAGGCCACGACAGATTTAACATGCACCAGCCCCCTTTGTACACGACGGTGTTTGGCTGGATTCGAACTCGCAACCCTTCGGTTGCAAGTCCGTTACTCTTCCAACCGGGCCACCGCGGCCCTACCAACCAAGTTCAAGTTAATGCTTTTATATTATTATAATTATAGATTCTATAAGTCAAAACAGAATTTGTGATCTTCCTCAGGAAAAAAAAGAAGATACTTGAAATAAAAAACTGATTTTTGATCACATCATAGGCCAATCTGCATCATGCAAGGAAGGTAGTAATTTAATTAACGTCGCACTGGAGAAACACAACGGGCAACGGTGCGGGAACAAACCCTACAATAAATCTTAATTTACCAAATATTAAAATCGATCCTTGCATTGTTGGGTATCTTTTCATGACTGCTGCTATTCACAGTGATTGACTAAATTTAGCAAATCGCAAAAAATTCAACATTTAAAAGTTTCTTGGAAGCAGTCATATCCCTTCTGCATGCTATTCAAATTACCCATGAAAATTACAAAAAGTTGAAACATTTTATCTAAAAGATTTGAAACTAAAGTTGTGTTATTTGTTCTCATTTTGACGAACTGTTAACTAGCCCTATGTAAGATCGGAATCATCTATGGTTTTGTATAAATTGAATCATTTATTTATCTGAAACATTGCTTAAAACAAGCAGCGCAGCTTTGAGATTGATAGCGGGTAAGTAGGTATTTAATTAAAGTCGCTGGAGTAACAACTATTGACGACGGTCCGGGATCATCCCCCGAAGGAAAAGATCCGAGGACAACACCACGTAATTTTGAACCACTGTCAGATGACGGGGTCACACCTGAGCTGGCACCCCACTCTCCAAACTTCCACACCATGCCAACGTGAGGATATTTGAGGCCACTACAGATTTAACGTGCACCATCCCCCTTTGTACACGATGGTCTTTGGTTGAATTCGCAATCCTCCGATTGCTAATCGTTACTCTTCCGACTGGGATACCGTGGCCCTCATACAAGGTAGGTAGTGTACTGACTCGCTCAAAATCTTAATTACCTTTTACATACATCACAAGGAATACTCCTTTTTTTGGTTCAAACCATTTTAATGAACTCACAGGACACGGTACAGGCACGACACACAACATAAAATAGAAAAGGTAGTAAATATCAAAATCCACACATCTCAGTCTCGATCACTCTCTAAAACACAACCCACACGTCTCTCGCCACACTCGTTCTACTCTTTCCTTTCTCAAAGTCCTTCTGGGCATGCGCAAGAGCGCCATCTATCTCAGTCTGAAGTCTTTACAGTAGGTATTTTAATTAACGTCACCCTAGAGCAACGCAACGGGCTATTGGTGACGGTCCGGGATCAATCCCGAAGGGAAAGATCCGACCTCATACAAGGAAGATGCAGTTCTAATTTTATTGATGCCATGACTTTATAAGATAAAACAGATTGACCTGCTTTTATGATAGTCCAAGATATTGAGACAGCTTGTTGAATAGAGGTACCTCGTCCCGGTAGGTAGGTATTTTACTTAACGTCACACTGGAGTAACACAACGGGCTATTGGCGATGGTCCGGGATCAATCCAAAGGGAAAGATCCGGGGACAACACCACGTACTTCATCCCGGATACCCCAAGATCTATGACTTGGATTAACGGATAATGATTGTCGGCATGCCAATCTCGAATTGGCTTGACAGACTTTCCTTTCTGTTTCTTCTGTGACTATAAACAAGTTGTTTCAACGGTCACTATTTGGAAGTGTGTGCACAGCACTTAACCTATCTGAGTGTCACACATTCATTATTCCACCATGTGTGTATTATGCCATGAACTCATGTACCTTGCTGTCTTCCTTGCAGGACAGCTAACCAGTTTTTACCTTCTTTGACCAACAGAATCTTTAATAGGGTTCTTTCAACCAATGAATGAGGTTACTTAGTCATTATGAGTTGTTAGGGTCTCATAGACTGCTACTGACCTGTGCAAAAATACTGAATTACCCATAAGCTAATGGCATCGGCCGAACGCTCATCATTTGGCAACAACTTGGTAACGTCCAAAGTGTGGGAGTTATGAAATGATTACCCAGCAGACACTGGAACAGCGTACGATAAAATATACGACATGCGCATGCGTACTCCGTTTCTGAAAAGAAAACATGCCATTACGCATGCGTATTTCAACCAATTTAGAATCGCAGGACTGATATTGGACCAATGCGTGGCTTTCTTTTAGAATATCTACTTTTTACAGTATAACGAGAGCACATACGTATATGCATGCATTCAATAGTTTTACCGTCACGTCTGTTAATGCTGAAATATAAAATAAAAGTGTACAATTTGGCATTTTTGAGTTTTTGCCATTACTTTCTTCGTTTTCACGTCCTGACCAAATGAAACAAAATTTCTAAATGCATGTCAACTTCATTCAAAAAAAATTAATGTGTGCTACTCTTACTTTAGGACAAAATGTTACACACCAGCTGAACTAATACCATATAAAAATAAACTCGCAGCAGTAAAAGAAAAATATCGAATTTTTATAGGAAATGTAAGGTAGTTTAACAAATTCTATTGCATTCCAAGAGTAAAATTATTGACAGTTTATGGGAACCGATACGCGTTTGGACTCTTGAACCTTGTTAGATTGATAGTTTGATAGCACGCAGCTCCTACGTGTCAGTTTCTCCTCGGCGCCCAAGATTATAAATTACTCCACAGTTCTGAGAAATCTATGTGAACTCATAAAATCATGAAGACTTCTGAAATATTTCCGTTGCTGTTCGCGTCATCTGCAGGTGCAACTAGATCATGAATGTTTTTATTGTTCCGGTGATTGTTTCTCTAAATCAGTGGTTTCATGACAAGTGAGAAATCCAGATATTATATTTTACATGCCGACCAATCGATCTACTGGTCAGGGTGCTAGTTTCCTGATAGAAAGGTTCCTGGTTCAAATCCGGGGTAAAGCATGGATGTTCGTCCATCGGAGTGAATATGTGGCCTCACTATAAAGGGGCTGTGCCTTGAGTATATGGTATGTTACGTGGATCCACCACCAGTGATGCATCAGGGTAACAACTGGTTCACAATTCCGCTCTTATGCCATAATGATTAATGTTCAATTGCCAGGGCATTGGGAACAAATTACTAGACACATGAACATGCTACCACCGCTAAACCACTAATCTGTCACATTATTATAGTGAATAAGCACATTTAAAGGTTTTACGCTCCAAGAAAAATATTGAAAGTAAAGGTTATTTAAAAAATAATTTAAGTCAATCTTTAAAATACGATGAATAACGGTTATGCAGTTTTGTGTAACAATGTTAAAACTCAATATTTCGATAAAGGATTACCAAGCGTAAATTTTTCCTCTACATCTGGTAAAAACGTGTGCATTTTCCAATTGTTAAAATCGAAATATGTATTTTTTAGCCGTGATACATTTCAAGTAGTAAATTGAATTTATATCCAAATCTTCTATCCTATTCTCTGCTGAATTATAGGCCATAAAATCTGAAATATATCTACCTTATAGAGTAAATTTCAATCAGATCAACGTAATGATTATTTCTTAAATGTTAAACATGTTATCTCATGTTCCGTTTTTAAATAACTCAAAAAACCGTGAATGCGGCATACCACATTTTCAGAATAATATTTTCCAGTGTAACATGGTCATTGACATGAATTTATTTGAGTTGTAAAGTAATCTTCAGAATACATATTGACCCACTTCTCCCTTCCAATGGCTGCTTTTTTCAGTCCACTCCAGATGTTTCAAGCAGTACGCCTTGTACAAATTTACTTCTTTTTATGCTTTTCCTCTCCTTTCTTAGCAATATCTCTGCTCATCGCACTACTGTATTTGTGTCTAGGTTGCATGAAGTACTATAGATCAAAAACTCCACTTGATGAAGAGACAGTTCATAGGATCCATATCCCATTGATTGTTTTTTGCCCTTTTTTACCTGATGGATCAGTGATGTATTATCACTCATCAACAGCGGAAAGATTGTTGATCAATATGATGTGAATTAAATCATTTTTTCGCTTATTATGAAGGGCCTAATATGAATTTAAATACTCATCTGCTTATTTAATGTATGTATAATCAATGCTTTTAAGGTAGTTGATATTTGGCCAAACTAGAAAAGGGTACTGAAATTTTTAAGTGGTGGGAAGCGGTGATAATATCTCTATCATAATTCTGATGTCTCTAATCTTTCCCATCGGGATTAATCCCGGATCTTATAGCCCGATGTGTTGCTCCAGTGCGACGCAAATTCAACTACCTACCTAGCTTTCTGGTGTCATTTTGTAATCGACATGTTCACTTTTGTCGAGACGCATCAAAAAAGTGGCATTTCAAGTAGGAAGCTGAAAGTAGTTTTATATCCCAACATCCAAAGTAATTGCTATAATTAGGAAAATAAATTGAAAATTAAACGTTTATACTAAAAATTCTGTTTTAAGATAATTTATAAAGTCATAGTGTTGTTGCATGTAGAAATAATTGCGTCAATAAAGCAAATTCAGGAGGATTTGAAAAAATTCGAGCATTAGTAAAAATGGGATTTGAATCAGATTTTTTATCGTTTTTCCAAACATACGATATTCTAATTTCAATTAATGTAATTAAAAATTTGGTTTTATGGGATTAAAAAGAAAAAAGGGTATTGGGTATTTCAATTAACGTCACACTGGAGCAACACAATGGGCTATTGGTGACGGTCCGGGATCAATCCCAAAGGGAAAGATCCGAGGACAACACCACGTAATTTTGAACCACGGTCAGATGACGAGGCAACACCTGAGCTGGCACCCCACTCTCCAAACTTCCACACCACGCCAACGTGAGGACATTTGAGGCCACGACAGATTTAACGTGCACCAGCCCCCTTTGTACACGACGGTGTTTGGCTGGATTCGAACTCGCAACCCTTCGGTTGCTAGTTTGTTACTCTTCCAACCGGGCCACCGCGGCCCAAAGAAAAAAGGATTTGGTGTTGTTGAGAAAAAGATGCTTCGATATCTAATGGGTAGAACGTTTGAGTCCCTGATCCTTCCTTTATCTAGGCCACTGAGTGGCATGAATAGATATCGTTTAGGAAATGAATTGTTTATTCAACCACGTTGAATCAATCCCAAGGACATGTATAAACACATTTAGAGAAACTTCGCGTTTCACAAAAATAGTGGAGTGGCAATTCAAAAATTATGGATTGCTTTCACATGGTTTTTACCCAAAAGTCCAAAATTGTTACTAATGTAGGAAAATCAGTTAAAAATTAATCGTTAATTATTAAAATTCAATATGCAGATTATATACGAGGCGTGTTTTTTAAGTAAGTACCGTTTTGAAATAAAAATAAAAAAGTAGACTTTTCTTAACAATTTTATTTTTACATGAAAGCCTGTACTTTAATCTACTTTTCTACATAATTCCCACCAATATTAAGGCACTTATCGTATCGTACAACCAGCTTTTGAATACCATCCTCGTAGAAATCTGCCGCCTGATTAGACAACCACTGCAACACGGTCATTTTGACATCGTCGTCGAGGCGCTGACCACCCAGATGCCTCTTCAAATGCAGGAACACGTGGTAGTCACTGGACGCTAGATCGGGGCTGTACGGAGGGAGATCAAGTTGTTCCCAGCCAAATGATCCGATCAGCTCTTGAGTTCGATTAGCCGTGTGTGGACGGGCATTGTCATGAAGCAAAACTATCCCCTTACTCAGTATGCCGCGCCTTTTGTTTTGGATTGCACGGCGCAGTTTTTTTAAGGTCCCACAATAAGTCGTAGAATTTATTGTGTCACCACGAGGCAAAAAATCCACAAGCAACATCCCCTTCCTGTCCCAAAAAACAGTACACATGATTTTCCTGGCTGAAATTGTTTGTTTGAACTTCACTTTCTTGGGTGATGTTGAATGCCGCCATTCCATGGATTGCTGCTTTGATTCTGGTGTAACGTAAGTCACCCATGTATCGTCGCCTGTGACAATTTGGCTTAAAAACTCGTCACCTTCCTCACTGTACCGCTCTAGGAAAGTCAAAGAACTGGCTAAACGTTTGCTTTTGTGCTTCTCAGTCAGCATTTTCGGTATCCAGTGTGAGCATAATTTTCGACAATTTAAACGTTCTATCACAATTTCATAAAGCACACTTCTTGACACTTCAGGAAAGTTATCAGATAACGACGAAATCGTAAAGCGTCTGTTCTCTCACTTTTTCATCAACTTTCTGCATCAAAGCGTCAATAACCACTGAAGGTCGCCCACTTCGTTCCTCATCATGCACGTTCGAACGGCCATCTTTAAAAGCTCTCACCCACTTCCGTACCATCCCATCGCTCATAATGTTTTCTCCACACACTTCACTGATCTGACGATGAATTTCAGTCGCTTTCACGCCTTTAGCACTAAGAAAACGAATCACAACGCGTATTTCACAGTCGGCGGGATTCTCAATCGGAGGAGGCATTGCAAATACTCAGAAACAAACGTAAACACGGTCCAATGATTCTGTAATGGCGTCTGTGGCTTGACAACAGATGGCGGTACACAGCGCGCATGCGCCAAATGCCGACCGCAGCGATACAGCTGCGGAATTTTATAACAGTACTTACTTAAAAAACATGTCTCGTACATCAATTCAACCAATAAATTGATAACTTTATAATTGAAATTATTTATAAGTGGTGTCAGTAAATGAAGGGAGTTTGGAGTGTCATCTAGATGTGTCAATAAATGAAACCTATACGTTTGTTGCTCACATATGAAAAATACTACGTAGTGAAAGGAATTCACAGGCATTCGAAAATCCGCGACTTTGTTGAGGTAGATAGATAATTGAATTTTCGTCGCAATGGATCAACACAACAAGGTATTGGCGACTTCCCCGAATGAATCCCGAAGCGAGATTCGAGGACAACACCGCGTAATTTTGAACCACGGTCAGATGACGAGATCAACACCTGAGCTGTGGTACTTCATTTTCCAAACTTCCACACCATGCCAACGTGAGAATGCTCCAGGCCATAACAGATTTGACGTGCACCAATCCCCACCTACACGATGGTTTTTGGTTGAATCGAGTCTAGAACTCGTAACCCTCCGGTTTCTAATCCGCGACTTTACCAACTGGGCTACCGCAGCCCGTTTGTTCAAGGAAAATGTAATTTGTTTTCTTTCCCATTCGATTTTTGATAATTCTAATGAACGGATGTAAAATTCAGCTTTAAAAATGATAGCGTGCCTTGAAAGTATTAACGAGAAATCATTTTAATATACATAGGCTAATAATACAAGAGTCTTACCGCAGACCATACAAGAGCACCATTTTTAATCTGCGCATGCGCGACCTGTATAAGCATATTGAGGGCGGAGCTTATTTAACGAAAGGAAGTAGAGGCTTACCCTGACTTCGAGAGTATTTGAGAACAAAAGCATGAGGGGAATTTTAATGTTTTTGTTTTGTTTTGTTAGGGTTAGATCTCGTGTGATTTAGTACGGAAAAATACCTGAACCTGGTACAACAGCAGATGGATTTTAAGGTGAAGGTAAGCAAACTGTGATTGTTAGAAACTTGTTGGCGCAATAAACAGCGATACGATTTGAAATAGTGGCTGCAATAACTTTTCCATTCTATTTTAATGTGGTGCATTGATTGATAAACAGCATCCCAGTTTGTGCAAAGTGATAGCAGAATTGTCATCATGTACTAACGTTATGCTTTTCTGATAATGCTAGAAATTAGGAAATTTTTTCAATGTCAGACTTACTGAGTGAAGTGTTAACTGGCTTAGCTGTAGGCAGTGCAGATTCATTGAATTAAAAGTTCTCATCAAGATTGGTTAATACTGGTGGTGTAGTTTTGCATCATTCATTTTAACTACACAGATGTAGAAGAAACAGAACCATTTATTGTTTTATTTTTTATAAGAATGAATTTAAGAATCAAAATTAAAAATTTATAAAGGTGGGTATGTTATTTTTGTAGCTAGATGAACCTTTTTTACAATACAAATGAGAAACTTATAAAAATTCAAATTAGATAATTGTTCCAGTAACAGCAATACATGACTATTAGCAGTTCTGCCTTCTTGTTTTAGTCTATCGTCTTATGTAATAAGTTATAAAATTCGACAAATATATTTATATTTCAAAGAATCTAACATGTACACAAAGTATGTATACACAATATAGTGCATCAAGTATGAATTTAGTAATTATAATATATGGGGCAATGTGTGTCACTAGTGTAGATCAGTCAACCTTGCGTCAATCGATTCATGAAAAGGTGTGAAGAGTGTTCAAAAGCTCGAGAAGAAAAGGCTGTATATGTAAAGCATGAATGGTTTTCCTTTGCCAACATGTTATCACTGCTATCGCTTTTGACACGGAACATTAAACTTAAAACCAGCTAAAGACATCAATAGAAGACATGGTTTACATTACTGCCACAGTATCCTAATTTAGTATGACTTGTTCAAGACCATGTGACTCAACTGCCAACTCGTGGGGACCAGACATACTCTGGCTAGGGGAAGTTGTTATTTGAGTTGATTTTGTGTGAATGAGTGAGGGATGCTTAAGGGCTGGTTCGAGATTACAATGCCACACCCACAAATGATGGCGCTGATTTTGAATTTTGTGTCAGAAGTGTGATTGCAATGAGTATGAGCTGGTGAAACAATTAACTATCAATGGCAATTGCCACATAATTTTGTGTATGTCTGCACTTTCCCCTGGTAAGCTTATGTGCCTGTTCTCATGAACCATTCAATATTTTATTTGTATTAATCATGGAAGTTTAGCATCAGGGCAGAAACAAAATGAAAACTTACTTTTTTATAGCATTTATTAAATTTAGTGGTAGTCATAAATTTGTTACTTAAAATACTAAGTAGCCAACAGAAAATTATAAAAAATTAAATTATGTGCATGTAGTTGATCACAGCTGTATTGTTTAGATTAGATATTGATTGTTTGGGTTTGTTAGATGTGTTTTGGGGCACTTAGTTACTTAAAATGTTTACAAACTTCGTCACTTCCTTGGGTCAATGTTGCAGAAAGTTGCTTAGGAACAGCTGCAGTATAGACCCCCCAATCCATTTGGCGACTTTTTTTGTCGCCAACCTTCAATTGCAATTTGTTGTTTTTGGTAACCCCCACTTTTTCCACTCCATCCTAGCAACCCTACAGCGTCCCTACACTATGTATATATAGACATATTTAACCCAGACTTATATATTGACTGTGATAACTGTATTTTTATATATAATCAAGATTAACGTTATTTATTATGGCGAATGTACATAAAAAACTTTGCACATAAAAAAGCGCCAGGGTTTCTATAATGGTTGCTTTGAAATTTCGTTTTCCGTTTTACAAAAAAAATCGAATGGGGTGCGACTGAGGGTTCAGTTCACAACTGGCAGTCAGTCCCGTTTAAACAGGAAACCCTCATTTATAGTGAAATCTGTTAAAAGATTAGATTAACTTATATTCAACTTATGTACTTATTTATGTAATACGTCTGTTAAAAAATGTCGCCAAATGGATTGGGGGGTCTATACTGCAGCTGTTCCGTTGCTTAAGTAGAGATTCTGACGTTTTATGGCTTCATTATATTAATACTACATATCTAAACTATTTCAGAGATCTAGTTAAATTACAGATGACTGACAAGAGTATACTGCATTTGTGTTGGAAAAAAGAGTAAAGCAACTGTTTCAGGAAGTGGTTCCAATAGTCAGTAATGTGATGTAGATTACATCTCTTCTCTTCCATTATATTAACATTATTTTCCATTATAATTAGCAGGTATAAAGCACATCTTCAATAGAATATCTGATGTAATTGAATCATTCATATCATAGGAGGATAATCAATGAGCTTGAAGAAACATTACTAATCTGATTTTTCAGTCATTCCATGTGAAATAAAGAACATATTTTTGACATATTTTGTATCTTTAGTTTATTGTTACCACATTAAGATTTCTAAATATAATCATTTTTTACTTTATACCAATTAAGTGTTTATTTTTATTTTATCATCCCATAGTAGGGTACTATGATCTAATGTCTACTGTGTTGATCTAAATGCGTTAATTTTCAGATACCCTTTTCATCTCAACTAAAATGGATGCAACAGTGTTGTGTGACGCTAATTCTGGAATGGTAGCTTTAGAATTGAAATTGTATAAAGGCTTGTATAAAAAATTTATATTTGTAATATAAATGACCTTTTTGAGTTCTATTGAAAATAAAAGTTTTCTTTGCCACTTAGTTGTGTTTTTACAGAATATCTTGTATTCACCATGATTTTCTATAAGTAAGAAACTCATTACATTATCTGCTATATTTCAATTTTGCCAATATAATTTTTAAATATTAAGTTTTTTTAAGCTTTTTTCTACAAACATCAAACATGTTTTAATTCTAAATTTTTCTTTAACCATGAAAATAAAAATAGCCCGTTGTGTTGCTCTAGTGCGACTTTAATTAAAATACCTACCTACCTTTAATCATGAAATATAAAGGAAATATTCACTGTAACTGTAACATTTTGTTTGTTTACTTAAAACATTTAACCTATTATTAATCTTATCTGCTTTTTCCTGCATGAAACATACTGTAACATTTTTAGCTTGTTTGTTATTTATAACTAAAGAAACAAGTATATCGCATACTGTTTTGTAAGTAATATTTTAAAGGAGTTTTCTTTTACCTTTTCTTAATTTTCTTTACAAAAAAGCCTAAGCTTTGTACAATGTTAAAAAATGTATTTTTTATTTGTTTACTAAAATTGAAATGGGTAGTTTAAATAGCATTATTTATTAATTGTAACTTGTAGAAGTTATACTTCATGATAAAATTTTTGCTACAAGCAATTTGCAACATGTTTATACATATAAACAAATGCTCATCCACAATTTAAAGTCAAATTTTTATCTTCTAATGCATTTCTTACCAAGTAGGGTTAAAGTCTGGAATTTAATCTCTATTTACTCTGAACAGGACTGGGCTTATGATTCTGCAACTTCAACTTGGATTCACACACACAACTATTTGGATTGTTTTACTAAGATTAAAATCTGCTCATTGAAGTTCAGACAATTAAATTAATGCATATTACACTTGTACTTTACTAGTATAAATTTGTATTCCAATATTTAATATATTGATATAAATATTAAAATTTTAATTTTCGCAATACAGGGCTCTTACAGCGACAACATTATAGCAGGAGCGCATTTTCAAGTGTCATAAACCTTTTCTGCGAGACACTGAAAACAACTAAAATATATAGGAATTTATTTCTAGTCCTCCGCTACTAGTAGAAACTGAATTTAAGTATATTATACTTTATCGTGGAGTACATTAGAAAGTTCACATTAATGCCTTTATTTTCCTTGTTTTTTATTTTAAATCAGTCACATTAATACTTGTAATTGCTGCATTCATATTAATCCTCCTGGTGGTCATGTCGACGAGGTTTCTCATTTCATTAGCAAAACTGACCTAATCTTGTCAGAAAATGGGCAATATCTTGAGATATATTTCGTTGTAACCACTTGGAAGGTTATCTTATTAAATTTGAAATTATAAGAAACTTGATGTTTCTTACCATATAGAAAACTTAATTTCAAAATACCATTTTGAGGTTAATTTAGAGTAAATCTTTTTATTCCAATCAATTGGATAGAAACACCCAAACTTGTAAAATCTTAATATTTTAACTGGATTCGCTTACGTATAGGAACCCTGTGTAAAGAATCAAATTTGTAATTTTGTTTAACCCTCTGACACCCGTACACATCTCAAGACCATGTCATTCCAAACTCAAAACGGCCGAGTTTCATTAGAAAATCGCCAACAAATTCTTTTCCCTTCCTTACAACTTATTTTACACCTCATCTGGGTCCTAAAACCCCACTTTTTTTTATGGGGGTGTCGTACATAAAGTGGCCTTTTCAACTTATAAGTCGAATTTGGAATTAGACATGTTTGCTGATGTCAGGCATCTAATACATAGCATTTTTTAAACTTGTAAGGAAAACAGGAATCAAAAGAAATTGGTTAGAAAAACAATTTTATCCATGCATGCAAGAACTCTTTCGATGAAATATAGCCCTAAATTAAAACAATGTGAAATTATAATAGAACTTGGAAAATATTTTTTCTCTTGGATCAAACACATTCTAAGAATAAGTCGATATTTTTCAATAAATGTTTTCAAAAACTAATTTGTTTATTTCCCTCCAATATCTTTTATTTCAAAGCTTTCGCTACAGGAATACAATGGATTCTGCTTTTTCTGTTGCTATCAGCAATTATTTACTTTATTTTTAAAAGCAGTGTAAGAAATTCATAATTTTTTTGCTTTGAAATTGATTAAACATCAATTTCCAAGAAATCAACTAAAAGAAAATCAAAAAAATAATGCAATGATAGAAATGGTCATTTTCAATAATTCTTTATAAATAGAATCTCAACAGCATGAAATTTTTGGTAATGGTTTTATTTTACAATTGTTGATTTGAAACATTTAGGTACATCGAACTTTAACTAGAATCACAGCCCAATAGATTCCTGAAATAGAGGCTTTGATGGTTTATATACTTTTCAATCTTTTCCAAAAAACACTAAGGCACGCTTTTAAATGCAATATAAAGCCGACATGTGATAAAAACTTACTTATGAGAAATATAAGTTCCATGGTACTTACGTATTAACCGCATGCCATTTGCGAATATCAGCCAAGTTTTGTTTCGGGTGGAAAATGTTTAGCAGTTGCCCTAGGATGGCATCAAACATCATTATCATTATAAACTCTGCGATGTAGGGACTCGAGGTGGTGGCGAGATGTTCCTTGATGTTTTTTATTTCGCAATTTTTCACTTCCCAAGATGCGTTATATATTCTGCGTGCGTGCCAGTTTCAGAATCAATGAAATTGTATTTATGGTTCACTTAGCAGTGAATATAACCGAATTGTTCAAGTTCTTCCGTCTTATACCCCTTCCAACAGTCGGAAAAAATGGTCGATCCATCTTTAATGTGTTTTTTTTTTATTTCGTTCATGTTTCGCGACAAATGCCCCCAAATATGCATTCGGATGGGAATATTCTTCCAGCATTATTTCGTAACGATCAAGCGTTACGTAAAAACAGAAAATAAAACACGAGTATCTAATACAACTACGCATTGAACACTGAACTGTGGTTCTAAAAAAAAGTTGCCAAACAATCAGAATCAATGAAATTGTATTTGTGGTTCACTTGGCAGTGAATATAACCAAATTGTTCCAGTTCTTCCGTCTTATACCCCTTCCAACAGATTTGGTGATTAATCGCTGGCAATGCGATGAATACGTACAGATTTGGCGATTAATCGCTGGCATGCGGTTAATACCGTAAGTACCAGTTCCACATTCTTACTGTCACTAAATAAATTAGCATTGCAGGTTCCCATTCTCTTGCATGTATTCAAGTCAGAACCATCTCTATAGTCTATATATTTAAATGAAAGTTTAAATTTGTTACGACTTCAACTTATGACAAATTTTAATTTTGTAAATGCCAAGAATGGGAACAGGTATATTCCATAACCGAATACACCAATTTGATGTTTTAATAGTTGTTATAAGTTTCAGGGTACAATTTTGACATGTCCTAAAATGAACGACTCCATTTCCACATCACCCATGGGGTAGGAATCATGATGCGTTTTTTTTATAGAGGTATTGCCAAGAGCCCTAATCCTCTTTAGCAGCAGTTCCCACCTCTAAATTTAATAACCAGTTTATTGCCAAAGGATAACTAGATATTGGATGTATGAAAAATTAAATTTAAAATAATTTCAAACCAGTGAGAAGCACCAGCAGGTCAGTATCTTCCCCCCATGATGTTGTTAAAGGTCATTTAATAGATTAGTTTTTATATTGAATTTTCTTCAATTTAAGCAGCTTCCGCACTAGTAGGCGCTGCATCAAATTAACATGCAATTAAAAAGATAAATTTAATTACATAATTTTACTAAACCTCCACTCAAAAATTACGAGCACTTTGCAGTTGCACTAAATGAAGTTACTGCGGAACCAGTGGGCGGTAAGAAAATTTTACTACCAACAAAGGTACAAAAGTGGGCAGTAAGTATAAAAAGGTTTGACTACCCCTGCATTAGAGCAACACAACAAGCTATTGACGATGGGCCAGGATCAATCCCGAAGGGAAAAGCCAAGAATGAGAAAAAGATTAAGCACCAGTTAATTAAATTGTATTGATTGAAAGTCACCTATAGTATGAATACAAACATTTCAACAATATAATGCAATATAATATAAATGCAAACAAACACAACTTTTGTGGTTTGATACATGTTTTACAAAATTGGAATTAAAATTAAACTAAAATATTACCAATTTGATTAACTGAAGCCAGAAATTCTCCCTTGATTGACACTGTGTTATAATACTAACTCGTAATTAAAAATAAAGCCACAAGAGCATAACAAAGAAAAACACCCATGACCCCCTTCAATTAAGATATGTACAATGAATCATATAGGACTAGATCTTCAAGTATTGCAATTCTAAATACAGTCGAGTCCCGATAATCCGAGTTGATCGGGACCGACACCAACTCGGATTATGCAGACTACATAATAAAATCGAAGTTCGTCTTTTAACATCTAACGAAACAGACACGTTTCCTTTTTCCGCTCATTCTCCTCACAAACTTATCGTCTTCTATGAGTTCTCGAACTAGAATGATACACCAGTCGGACACTGTTACCTTTCTACTGTCCGACCACCACGAGAAAAACCCTGAACAGTGTTGCCGTGAGTAGACGAGTCGAAGAGAGGAGGGAAGTTGCTATAAAATGGACTGCAATATTTGGCAAATTAAGCGCACTTCATTTGGCGAAGAATCCGTTTCGCCTGTGATGATACGATAGCTAATTGAGACATTTGCCGCGCTGGTCGCCAAATGAACTTGCCTTCATCCCCAAAATGCAGTGGAATAACCAGTTTCCATAACGACCGCCACCACTGTCTGGGGCAGAGTCTGACGGTAGCACAGTACTCCGTTTTGGGGTGTGACATCCCTCAGAAGCAAAATGGACTAGCCCGAACCAGAATGGCAAGTGCAGAAGAAAAGCGAAAATTCCAAGAAAAACTGACTGCCGGCTCAACAGGCCAGTGACAAATTTTAAGTGCACTTGCAAGGGGGAAAAATACATTATTTAAGCTACCTCGGATTAGCGGGACTCTACTGTAGTTCCGTTTAAATATATAATCTCGAGATTGAAGGCATCTTATAACACTAAAAAACTAAGCTCGTAAAGCATGAGGCCATGAAACACAAAATACACTGGATAATATATATATACAATGAATGGTAAAGATGTAGAATCCAGGGCATGTTTGTCGCCAAATCAAGATGACGTCCAAAGCCAGTATGTTCATTAAAAAAAACGTGGACTTTCCTACGCGAAAAACCTTTTGCACAGGGTTGCCATAAAGCTGAATCAAAACACCAAGGTTACCATGTTTGGCAATAAATCGCTAGTGCCCCGGATTCGACATCACCCAATGAATCACTATATAGGGCTAGATCCTCAGTTATTGCAATTCTAAATAGTTCCATTTAAATATATAATCTTGATTCCAAGCATTTTGGACACTGAATATCACCTTTTGCTTCAGCTCTGATGTACAAACCTATGTACATCATGCTCCTGTCGTCTCAAATGGAAATTCTTGTCATAAGTTTTGTCGCAACATAAACACTTGTTTACCAATTTTAATCTCCTTTTGAACCTGATCTGGATGACTTGGTTTCAAATGTTTCTAGAGAGATGATAGATTAATACACACGACATTCAGAACAGGAAAACATTTTGTAAACAATTTCAATGAATTAAATGCAAGAAACACTGAATTCAAAATTTACAGAATTATACTAGATATCAGATAATTAAATTTTAGAAACGCTAATTTTTAACATAAATGAAAATAAACAAGAAATGAAAGAAACACAACAGTTCATAATCACTAAGAAACTTTGGAAAGAAAGACATACTATCACTTAAGAGTAATAGAAGTAATCCAGAAATGAAAGAAACGTAATACTTAAGTGATTTTCCAAACCGACTGCAAAATTTCTCTTGTGGAAAGCTCTCGCTGACCAAAAGGCCGCGTTTATAAGTCCTCAGAAAAAATCCGCTGTCCAGATTTCAAAATTTGCTAGGCTAGCTAACCCTAACAAGAAAATATTACTCGACTCCTCCACTTCAGAACTAACCCTTGTAAACACTAACACTGGAATGGAATTAGTGGTTATTCAGGGAGCCTAGCCCCGTAGGGGCTTTAATCCCTTGACTTCAAAAAGATAAGGCATCACAGATAACATAAATGGGATGATTGATCAATAATGGCAACAGTTCTGGATGGTTGTAAAGATTAAATCAGAACAGTAAACAAAAAGTAACAAGGAGCAGGTGAATAAATACAAGTGGGGGGGTTATTCAGTCAGAGTAGCGTCATTACTCAACGTTTCTAGTAAGTAGAAGATTTTATCTATGGATGATAAGTTGTCTTTTCCGAGATGTTTAATTATGTCTTTAATTCCTGAGATTCCTTGGAAGATCTTATTGATCTCCTTGAAGAATTCGAGCATGGTAAACATTTCCTCGCCTGGGATTAGGGGGGCATCGGTTCGATTCCCGATCTGTTCCTGAGTTCGGTACAGCTGCAGTCTCCGCCGCGCGGAGTGGCAACTACTTTTGGCGCAGTTTTAAGCGACTGATGCCGGCTGATGGTAACCCGAATTTTTCTCTGGTTAGGGTTCTCGTGTTTTTATGGCAACCTTGCCAGCATCCAGAAGTGTCGATTCTTCTTTTTTCTAGATTGTTTTATTTATTTCCGACATGGTCAAGTGCTCTTGCATAGATTGTTCTTTTCAGTTTGGACACGGATTTGGATTATCCCTGCGATTTCTACAAATCCACGTGTAACCATCGCTCTGAATTCCTAACAGAAAACGTCATTTCCCCGTTGCATTTATCGCAAGAAAATTTAGATTTAATTAATCCCGATTCCTTTAAAAAAGTTTTAAAAAAGCTCTTTATCGCGACACAATTCGTAACAAAAAAAACGATTACCAACTCCCTCAGTCCAGAAAGTTTGTCTATCACCAGAAAAAGTAAACTTTAAGTTGCGAGAAAAATTCAATTTTGGGAGATTTCCATGGCGACATAAAAAGTGCGCCAAAAAAAAAACCCGCGTTGCCACTCCACGCGGCGGAGACTGCAGCTTCTCGCATCCTCTCCAAGATGCAACGTGGTTCCCTCCGCAGTTACAGCAGCGCGGCTCGGTATCTTCGTTTGAGCTGCACTCATCAGATCTGTGTTCCATACCCCATTTGACACATCTAGGTCTCATGTGGCAATTGCTTGACGAGTGGTAGAGTCCCTGACAGTTATAGCATTGAGTGGGTCCGTTTTTTCTCACAAATTTTTCAACAGTGATTTTGAGGAAACAAAGTTTATCTACTTTGTAAATACTGGGAATGTTACTGGTATTTTTTAATTCAACCATGAAAATAGGGAGAGGCTTTTTTGTTTTGAATTGCTGAAGTTGAGAAACTTTGTTCACAACAAATTTCATTTGAGTAAGTTCATCTTTAATTTCGTCAGTGGGAGTGATATTTGGTAGCCCTTTAACTACTACCTTAATAGGTTTGTCATCCTTACTATTGAGTAAGACAAATTCAAGTTTCTTTACGTTTAGATATTTTGTGATATCCCGGTGGGCATCCTCGTCTTTAGGGAAAACTTTAATGTACTTCCCGGAGAGTGCAGCTCTAAGATCCGGGAAAGTTTCGTTCAGATTTTTTAGCATAATTTTATAGCTGTCAGTTATTGCAACTAGAATGGGGAAATCCTTCTCCGCTTCTCACAGCTCTCAGTCTCTACTTCCATTTCGACAGGGAGACAGTCAAATCTATTAGCACTTGTTTCCTCCAGGATGGATTTAATGGGGGAGATAGGTCTGGCCTTTACCGATCTTTTCGGCGTACGGAATTCGTTACCAGAGTTGCTGGGCCTTTTTAAACTATTAATGGTTACATTGCAAATATTATGAGGAGGTGACACATAGCTCGTATGATCAGCCGAGTTTAACATAACACAGTTGTTGGCATTGACATGTTCATTAGGTAAATCATTTTTACTACTAGGTACAGTATCCACAGTCTTAACACAGTAACTATTTTCAATATTTTTATGAACATTACTAGACACAGTATCAACGTTCTTAACAGTTAGTATTTTCAATACGTTTATGCACTTTACAGTTTCCAGAACAATTGCCAATAAGGATCAACTCACCCCTTTTCTTCTCTTGAAGTTCGACAAGTTGATGGATTTGGGATCTATTGGATTCCGATAGTCCCAGATTGCTGCTGTTCGTATCGTGGTGGTTCCCAAGCACACGTTCGAATTGCAGTTTTGCGTCTATTTCTTTAATCTCCAGTTCCGTTTGGAATCGTAATCGGCACTTTTCACGGTCAGTGAGAGACTCGAAGGACTCTATTAACTTATCCCTAGTTTGGTCCAGGGGCTGAAGCAAACATTCTTGCACGTGGCCTTTAAAAAGACTCTGACGAGAGGTATGGCAGCGAAGCTAGAGCACGTCCGATCAGCTCCGCAATCCGAGAAAGGATCCAGAATCACTAACACTGGAAATTTCCCGCTTTTGCTTTTATACTCTCGAAATCAGGATAATCCCTACTCCTCGTCAGATAAGCCACGCCTTCCGTATACTTAAATAAGTTCGCGCATGCGCAGTTTAGAAATGGTGCTCTTGCATGGTCTGCGGTAAGACTCTTGTGCTAAACAATAGGGTTTGAACTTCCCTAGGGCCGCGGTGGCCCGGTTGGAAGAGTAACGGACTAGCAACCGAAGGGTTGCGAGTTCGAATCCAGCCAAACACCGTCGTGTACAAAGGGGGCTGGTGCACGTTAAATCTGTCGTGGCCTCAAATGTCCTCACGTTGGCGTGGTGTGGAAGTTTGGAGAGTGGGGTGCCAGCTCAGGTGTTGCCTCGTCATCTGACCGTGGTTCAAAATTACGTGGTGTTGTCCTCGGATCTTTCCCTTTGGGATTGATCCCGGACCGTCACCAATAGCCCATTGTGTTGCTCCAGTGTGACGTTAATTGAAATACCCCCCCCAGTACTCAACAGTATAATTTTTCTAAGGATAGCTAGAAGTTGTAGAATACGAATTTAGAATTCAAAATTTGAAGCGATCATAAAAAATCTTAATTCCCACAAGCTGATCAAACAAGTTTTCAAAAGTACTTGGGTAGGTAGGTATTTAATTAAAGTCGTACTGAAACAACACAACGGGCTATTGGCGACGGTCCGGGATCAAAAAGGATCCAAAGGGAAAGTACCGAGGACAACACCACGTAATTTTGAACCACGGTCAGATGACGAAGTCACACCTGAGCTGGCACCCCACTCTCCAAACTTCCACACCACGCCAACGTGAGGACATTTGAGGCCACGGCAGCATGTAACGTGCACTAGTCCCCTTTGTACACGACGGTCTTTGGTTGGATTCAAACTCGCAATCCTTCCGTTGGTAATGCGTTACTCTTCCAACCGGGTTACCACGACCTAAGAAAAGATGAAATTTATGCAGTTCATGTCTCCCTTAAGAGATAGACGGCCGCGGTGGCCCGGTTGGAAGAGTAACGGACTAGCAACCGAAGGGTTGCGAGTTCGAATCCAGCCAAACACCATCGTGTACAAAGGGGGCTGGTGCACGTTAAATCTGTCGTGGCCTCAAATGTCCTCACGTTGGTGTGGTGTGGAAGTTTGGAGAGTGGGGTGCCAGCTCAGGTGTTGCCTCGTCATCTGACCGTGGTTCAAAATTACGTGGTGTTGTCCTCGGATCTTTCCCTTTGGGATTGATCCCGGACCGTCACCAATAGCCCATTGTGTTGCTCCAGTGTGACGTTAATTGAAATACCCCCCCCCCCTTAAGAGATAGAAATTGCCTAAGTAGTAGTAGTAAGATATTCGGTAAAAAAGAGACAAAATAAAGCCGAACTTTTTAAAATTCTTGAATCGTAACTTTCCCTTCCGGATTGTTGTCTCCAATAACCCGTTATGTTGTCTAGTTTAACGTGATTTAAATTTCTACCTGCTACTTTGTGGGCCTTTTAAAACTGTTTCTGTTTATATTTTTAACTGTAACCGTGTTTGTGTGACCATGTCGTCTGTCATTTTTTTGTGTTTTGAAAAGCTTTTTAAGTGATGTCAAAGGTTATGGTGGAAGATAAACCGGTTGCTTATATTTATAGAAATGAAATACTTAGCCTATTCTTCAGTTTTCTGCTTTCCTAGTAGAGTTTATGTTTTTACTTGCCGTTTTCCGCGTTTATTCTAATTTTGTTTAGCATTATTATGCTTCCTGTTTGAGAAATCGACATGTCACCCACACAATGTTTACTATTAAAAAAGCATGTCTCTCTCTTGATCGTTCTATTCTTATTTCCGGTGAATAATTTATGTGAAGATGAACTCTTAAAAAGTGAAAGTGCACCAATATCTTTGAAAGGTTGTAAAGTTTACGGACCTGGTCTTCTCGCCAATTTTACTGTACCAGTTCGCTATTTTTTTATTCAACTGATCGACGCAAACCTAAAGAGGTAATATATACATCGTGTTTTATTGTTTTAGAAAAACAACTCAATTTAAATATAATTCTTAAGTTTTCGTTACATGGCACAGTGGGTCAGAACTGTCTCCGGGACTTCACAACACGATGCTCTAGTTTTCATCAATAAGCATCGTGCCATCGATGATTATTCTGGATATATGTCATGTTTCATATGTAATACCTACCATTATAAAAAAATTAGTTAATGAATCATTTCATACAAATAAAACCTTTTATTTGCATTGTGAAAATTTGTTATAATTTTCAGTCTGATTTCTAGTTCAGCATTTTTATTGAAATGCTACAAAATTTGATTAATTTTAATAAAGATAAATATGAATACATTTAAATTGTTTCATAAAGCATTGGTATTTAACTTTTCCCCTCATCCACTGAATATAAATTATGGACCTTTTACATAAAACACCTATTCTTTTCATGTGTTTGGCGTATGGAGAATTTGTGATGTCCTTAGGAATCCAAGATACCTTTCTTCATATAGAATGAAATTGCTGAATTAAATATTTTTCTGATTTTTTGTTGAGAATATTAATTGGGGAAAAGAATTTTTTCTTTTGTACTATTTTTAGCTATACACTTTATACTTTTTTGTTGTTTTTTAGTCATTTTTTCATTCCCATTCTTAAAAAGTGATTAAGATAAATTTCAGATTCCCTTTATTTTTGTTACTCTTGTAAAAGTAAGAGTAACAAAAGTTTTACCTTGTAAAATACTCTAACTTAACATAGATTGTGTATAAAAATATTTATAAACAGACAATGAATTTAGAATGGGCATATTAAGTTTTCAGGATGTTTAATATATTAGATTTTCCATAATAATTTCACCACTACTATAGTATTTGTGAGGAATAGAAGTACCTTATTTATTTTATATTTCAAATACTTTAAAGACTTCTAAATATATGAATAATATTTTATAAATCTAATGAAAAACTTTTCAAACAGATGTATGATTTATAAGTTCGATGAATTATCCAAAATATTTGCAAATGTACATTTATAAATGTATTACAAAACAATGATATGTGTAAAGGAAATAACTTCTGTAATCAAATCAGTTTCTCAGGTGAACATAAACCGATTTTGAAACTGAAAGGATCAGTGAACTTGTGCAGAAAGAGTGCCTATTTGTTCCTCTTATGTCTAGGGGATTTCCTGACACTGACTAGCTCCAATAATGGTCCTTTGGAGAATCTGCATAGAAATGGTGAGGGAACTCCAAAAAGTAGGATGAGTCCATTTCGTTTTCTTTCCCCACTTATAAGTAAACTGGGCATTACAAATTCCCACATTTCTGACCATGGGATCAAAAAGGTTTTCACAAGTCCAAAAGTTATGTAACACTAGTCATCAGATCATTTTGTTTAGTACTTATGTGCAATGTAAGTCAAGTTTCATGAGTTAAGAATATTAGAAATTATTTTAATGGTGAAAGTTGAAAGACCTTACCTTTATCTTTATGAAAAGAAAGAATGGAAAGATTTTCTTTTGAGTGAAAAATTTATCTTTACTGTGACTTTCCTGTTTATAGCTCTCATATAGAAACAAATTACTGTGAAGCAGCAAACTAAACCTTAAAATGACACAATTTTTTTGTATCAACAGAAAATTTTTAAACCCTCCTAGTATTATGTATTATTCTGCATTACAATCTGCAGTTTTCTTTGCATGGAGTCTAATCAGTTTTAGACATTTTAACCAACAAGTTTACTATGATTCTCATAATCAATAGATGTGGTTATTTAGTCAATGCATGCATTGTAGAGAAAAACAATAGTGCTTTTGGAAATCTTGTAACACTTGGAGGGTTAATAAATATTTTGTGTTAGTGCTATAGATGCAGAAATTCACCTAAATATTTTTATGTGAAATATTATCCTTTTATTTTTTTCTAGCTTTTCTACTTCACCTCAAAGTTTAAACATACAAGTTACTGGTATAAAGCAAAAATGTCGTATCTGGTACCAGTTGCTTCACGTAAAAGATGGCCTTTTCATAGCACGCTATAGATTGTATGAGACTTGTTTAGGTGTGCAGATAGATATAATTTATAATAACCAGTCAGTAGCTGAAGCACCATACATCATAGAAGGTAAGAAAATATTTAAATATGGAACTACAATATCAACTTGATTCAAAAGTAGTCTCTTCGAGCATGGAACAATTCTTTTTCTGAATTTTTCCATCTATTTTTATTCTATTATAAAACTATTTTAGTCAACCCAGCAATTAAAACTTTTGTGTAAAGTTGTTTATAAAAATCATTTTGTCATCTAATTTGTCCATATTGATTTCTACTAAATATCAGAAAAACTGACATTTAACACCTGCATTAAGTGCAGATTTTTATTTTATTTATTTCAAACTGTTGCAATTAATTATTGACTTAATTATTCTCCTGGATAAAGGGACATGGGAATGAAAGGAAGGGGACACGAACATGCCCCTGTCTGGTGCTCTAGACATTCATGAGAAGTGAATTTTAATGCTTTCTCTTTTCTGAATAGCAATACAATTGCAGGGGGTGTATGAAAAAGATAATTGATTCTTAAGCATTGTATTCTAAAGATGGAGCACAATCACTTTTCATGCATAGCACTGGAAATTACTTGTGTGACTAGGTCCAAGTTGTGTTAAAATAAAAAAAATTCCAGGAACCGCTTTTAATTCATATATCTCTGAAATGCTGCTCCTTTAGACACTAGTGCTCAAACCTCTGCCCCTTTCACCCTCCTATACCACTGATTAAATGAAAACTTATATATGAGTCAAAATGACTACACTGAAAACTTATTTGTCATGTTTCTTCATAATATCTATATTTATATTGTATATACAGATTGTATATTTGTTTAATCTAAAATCTCTCAAGTCTTATCCAGCATTTTGCTAATTGAAGTTTCAAGGGGGAAAATCCATCAAAATTGGGTGGGATCTTTTGTCAACTCCCTCTTGGCTTGTGATTAATAAATAAATTGGTGAATTGTTTGCTTGCACTAATCAACAAGTATATTAATCAGAACTTCCTTAGTAATGGAAAATTAAAACAATTTAAATTGAAAATCTAGTGCTAGAGAAATTGATCTCATCAAAAGTTTGTACATACTTAAGTTCAATTATTTTGGCAGATTAGTTGAAAACAGGATATGCAGAACAAAGATTCTGTTTAATTTGTGTAAATTAAACAGATTAAATGCACTGAAACCATGGAAACAAAATTAAAAAAAAGAAAAGAATGACATAAATTATCACACATTGTCAGATTAGCATGCTTGTCAGGGAAATTTCATAGTGAATAATGTGATTTCTCTGAAAGTTACATGAATCCTCTTTTTAATATACAATTAATATTTGAGAATTTGATATCCCATTTACCAAAAATTAAGCTTAAAACCAGATTCATTTTAACCAAGATTTCCTTATCGCAAACATTTACTTGGGGATATCCTACCTTTCTCTTTTCCATGAGATGTCCATTTGTTGTGGGTTTGTTTAATTGAATCCTAATTGTTTTTACTCTTTCCTTTCACCTAAATAATATTTTCACAGCTTTGATTTCTGTGGAACACTTAAATAATTTTGATGCATAATTAGTTGAGTATTTATTATTACCTGGTTTATAAAAATTATGGATTTTGTTAACAAACTATTGACTTTTTAATGATGTTTTAATTATTACAGGTACCTTATTTCATGAACAATGTTACTGCCCCAAACCAATGGATGAATGGTTATCTGCTTTGAACTGTCCTTCCAGTTATTCACAAATTGATCATGATTTGGCTGTATTTCCTTCTGTAGACATGCAGAATGTTATGGATGATGCTTTGAAACGATTTAATCATCCAAGTTCTTACAGTATCTGCCATTACTCTGTAGTGTCTAATCAAGTATGTATACATTCATTATGGTCTTATATTTTTAAATGTCGATGAATGTGAATGGGGAGTACACTTTAAATATTGCAAGAGGGTGTTGAAATGAAATTTTTATTTTGGACAATTGGTTGTAGATATAGAAAAAATAAGGAAACTTGAGCAATTCAATTCATTTCTAGTTAAAAAATTTCTATCGAAAGTGCAAAAACTAAAACTGGATCGAAAAACAATTTTTACCATTCCCAAACTAATATTTTCAGCCACCCAAGTTTAACAAAGATTTTCATGCTCAGTTAACACAGAATAAATAGTTACTACATTCTGTAATACAGTTGACGGACATACAAAATTTTACTTCTGAATTATATTACTTTTAGGAAATTTGTAAAACTAATCCTTTCAAACCTGATGTTTTATTTTTAAGATAAAGATATTTCCTACCAGGGACTTACCCGTAATATTAATCTGGGGGCTTCAGAGTGATGTGTGTTGTAAGCTATATGATTGTGAGGAGGTCATGATTTTTTAAGGGGCCATTGTGGCTCAGTGGGTATCCCACTGCGCTAGCAACCATCAAGTTTTTGGTGGCACGTCATTTCCTGTCAGGTGTGTTCCTCCCTGGGTGTATTTCTCTCTTCTGTGTCAGTAAAACTTTCATTGTGTATGTCTTACTTAGTGTTATATGTCGTGCCTGGCACAGCATGGCCGAATATGGCCCTTGTGCCATAAAACCCAAAAATCCAACCCAGGATTTTTTTATTTTAAATGTATGTCTTTGAAGAATAGAGCAGTTTCAGAATGCATCTAAAATCCAGTTTTAAATTTGTCTGGCCATCAAGACAAATAAAAACTAAATTGATGACAAAAGTTGAACCAAGTCCTTATTATTAACTAAGAATATAAGGTTAAAAAGGCTAAGAATAAATACTTTATTTACAAATTTTTACTACTGGTAAAAATATGGTTAGACTCTTGGAAATCGGAAAAGAATTATCAATAAATATTTCTCTTCCTTGATAGAAAATGCAATCATTTATAAATATTTTATCACATTTTCAGTGAACTCAATGTTTCTTTTATGGCAATTTTATATTGAATTTAAAATCTCTTTAAGGTTTACCGTAAATGCTTTGGACAGTATGTGGGATTTAGTATGTTCATGGATGAAATACTATTATCTTTATCACGCAAAGTGAGTTTAATTTTAATATGTGTATTGATTTCTATCTATATATTTATACATGAATTCATGCCATACCATTTGTTTTTGTAGATGTACCTTCCAGATTTTGAATTACTTGCCAATTTAGGTGATTGGCCTTTGGAATCTAGATCTGAAAACCCCATACCAATTTTCTCATGGTGTGGATCAAAGTCTACTAAAGATATTGTTATGCCTACATATGATATCACTGAAGCTACATTAGAGATGATGGGAAGGTATTGTAACACTAAATATTAACTGCTCATTAATACATAACAAAGTAAAAATAAAACATAATTAATTTAAAACTTGTAAAAAAATTTATTTTGTGGAAAATTACATTGTTCTTTTGATTTGCAGGGTTTTTATCCCATGTCAAAATGCTTGAAATACTCTTAAGGTCTAAAATATCTCATTGTAAAACAAATTATGTAGCAAAACATCTAAGTTATTCTTATTTTATGGGAAATATTTCATTATTCAGTAATAAAAATATAGACAAACAGTATTTTTGTATAATGTATTTTTGAACACTTAAGTTAGTTTGGAACTTCGCTCATCTATTTTCTGATAGATTGCTTTGAAAATTAGTTTACATTTCTATTATAATTTTTTATACATTAAAAATAATGAAATTAGGCAAAAGTCTATTCTTGTATATATTGCATACTTTTCTTGATTACAGCATTATTTATCATGTGCATTACAATTCATAGTCAAACACCAACATTTAATTTCAATCAATCAACAATGCTATGTCTCTACCATGTCAAATATGATTTTCCTTCAAACTTCACTTTATCGCTGCTGCAGGAAAAGATACAGAGATCACATTTTTCTGAATTATGACATTTTTTGCAATTATTGATTAAAAAGTAATGTCGAAAGCCTTAAATAATGTATTCATTTTTTTGTTTTTGCATTTCAAATAAAATTGTATGGTAATATATATGTGAAACATAAAACCTTTTGTTCCTTATTCTACCTTGTGCTACTTACTACTCACCATTCACAACAATGAATATCACTATAAGAGCAAGGAAGGATTGAATGGGAGATTAGATAATGGAATTTAAGAGGGAGTATTGTAGTTGTACAAAAGGGAAAATAGCTGTTTTGCATCTTAAAATTTTATTCAAAAAGAAAATTCTCATTACTGTTTGTTTTACTGTATTAGATGCATACAAAATATTGAATTTAGGTATTTAGATGTATGAGGAAAGAACACAAAAATGTATAATTTTAATTAAGTTTTATGTAATAAAGCCTTTTAAAAAATACCACAACATGCATATCTGAATTTATTGAAAACATTTTTTCGCAATTTTACTTCTTAAAATACGTATTATTCTGAACTGATCTATTCTCAATGTTTTATTAAAATGTGTTCCTTAATTATCCTATTAATTTTATTTCCAGGGTTATGGTTGATATGTTGTCTGTTGTGGGAAATTCTGGACCATCTTGGGCAGAAAAGAAAAAAATGGCCTTTTGGAGAGGCCGCGATAGTCGTCAGGAAAGGCTTGATTTGATAAAGTTAGCCAGGCAGAATCCAGAACTGATAAATGCTTCTCTTACCAATTTCTTTTTCTTCAGGAAAGAAGAGGCTGAGTATGGACCAAAATCAGAATACATTTCTATCTTTGATTTTTTCAAGGTAATTAATCAGATTCTTCCATTCTCTTATGTAATTATGCTCTTTCATTAGACAAATCTGAAAGCTAAGCCAATTGCCAATATTTTCTTTTTCTGTTAAATTTTCTTAATTGTCATTAATGTATTCCTCAAAAAAATTTACAAATGTATTCTTGAATATGAAAATTAAAACTAACAAGTACATTATTTGGACATTTTGTCCTGCAGTTTGACACTTCAATTATGTTGCCCATCTGGATGATTGCTAACAAAAAACCTTCACAATTCACATGTACTGCACCAAAAATATAATTAAGATATTTTAACTAGTACTGATTGTGCCAACTTGGGAAAATTATTGGAACAGGGGTTAGTAAAACCCCAGCAATTTCATAAAATATGTGATATTAGAACTCTTTATTTTTATATTGATCATTTAACCAATATTATTGCGACATTTGTAATGTTTATCTCTCATGGTTGGATAAGGCAATCACAAAATATTGGAACCCAAGGGGTTCAAACCACTAGTGATGAACAGGCCCACCAGGAAATTCCCGAGAGAATGTGACATTAGTCAGGGAGAGTTTACTTTATGCAGTAATTGAAATACTTTTCCAATTAATTAGGCAGTAAACTATTTTAGATCACTGATAATATCAATCTCTAAATCGTAATGCGACAATAGCATTAGTTTTCAGACTTACTTGGAGACAAGACTGATCGTTGCTGAATTAAGCTATAAAACAATGCTAGAAATCTAGAGGCCTCTATTCATAAAATTATGGTAGTGATGTAGAAAATCCCTATAATGTGTTAATATTAGTGAAGAGTATAGATATGTTGCACCTTCTTTAGTTCAAAAGTATAGATGAAGGCTGTTTCTGAGAAATAATTCTCGTTTCATAAATCAATCTAGTCTAAATTCTAATCTACAAGTCTGGATCATTTATTGTAACAGCACTTGCTTATATAGATATATGAAATCATATTTCTTTGATGGGCGGGAATAACAGTACGTCAAAAAATGACATCTTTTAGGGGAACAAAAAACATTTAATATTCCATATTGTGAATGAATAAAATTTATAAAATCAGTTCTGCACCTTATGTCTGACAACTTTAAAGGGGAAATTAAGAGAAATTTTGGATGTCGCCCTGTGACAAAATTAAGTTACGTGTACTTAAAATTAAGTTACCTTACTTTTCTTGGTACGTTCGTACCAAGAAAATTATGCACATCACAACTGACTTGTACTGTTATTCCCGCCCATCAAATATTTAATAAAACAAAAACCTTTCCACAAGAGGATAATCGAAAAGGTGTTATTTCCTTGAATTAATGTTGCTAAAATCATCAGAAAATTTATAAGGCATTAAATTGTTTGAAATTGCATATTTTACTTAACAATTGTCTTCTCTACCTGAGGCTGATAAGTGCTTGCCTTTTCCTGGACCATTCATCCGAACCACTGGACTTGGTGTGGAATTTTTGTAGAAACTTATTTGGTAACTCATTGGAAAAGTCAGGGAAATGTTTACCATATTTATTTAAATGGAAATATTTCCCAATCCCATTTAGGGGAACCCAAGGATTAGGCATGTAGGAGTTGATTGAGTACGTGGTTACCTATGGTTACACTGATATGAACTAGTCAGTAGCTTAAGATTTTGACAGTACTTATAATTTGATTAATTTTTCTCCCAATATAAAATAGGCATCATTACATGGCATTTGAACTTTATGTTTGTTTGTTGTTTTAAGTATAGATACCAGATCAACATCGATGGAACAGTTGCTGCATATCGAATGCCTTATCTTCTGGGTGGCAGGAGCTTAACATTAAAACAAGAATCCGAGTATTATGAACATTTTTATAGTGATTTAGAACCAATGATTCATTACGTGCCTTTTGCCCGAGATTTGTCCAACTTAGTTGAGAAGTTAGAGTGGGCTATTGCCCATGATGCTGAAGCCAAAGCAATTGCTGAGAATGCACAAGATTATGCTTTATCTCATTTAATGCCCAAAGATATTTTGTGCTACTATGCTGTTTTACTCAAAGTAAGTTATTTTTATTTAACTACTGGTTGACAATTTTAATAGTTTCTGTCCAAAAAGTGGTTAAAAAGGAAAAAGTGATTGTTCTCAATTCATACTTATTATTTAGACATTCATCGCCTACATAGTTTTAACATACCTTTTAATGTTGATTTGGTTGCTTTGAATTTTTATTCTGGTCTCATAGAATCTTTTTTAGTCTTACATTTGGCATGCCTTGCACCATAAAACTAAAATCAACCAACCATACTAATTTAGAATAAAAAGTTAGCCATATGTACTTATTAGAATTGGTCAATATTTTCAATGCTACTGTTTGGTTCTAAATTTCCATTGTGACTAATGGTTTTGAACTCTCAACTCCTTATTCTGACTACAGTTTGTTTCACCTCATTGTGGCAAGTGTCTTGGGATCATCAAATCACCAATAAATTGCATTCCATCAAACCATTTATTTATTCATTCATGACCATCTGCCCCAATGCGGAGGACAGATGTCAAACTGACCCGCCTTCGCATTGGGCACATAATTTACTCGCCATCTTTTGTTGGGCAAGAGCTCCCCTTTTTGTTCATCATGCTCTTCAGATTTTACAGTTAATCATATTTTAATTATATGTCCTGCTTTTAATCCTCATTGCCAATATTTTTTTAAAAGTAAACTTACAAGATTTGGTTGGGGAAAATCCCCATCCAAATCTGCATTTTTATGTTCAGTGGTTTTTTTACATCTCATCTAATTTTTTTGAAGTTCAAAATGACTCATCAATCTATTTTTAAAATTCTTTTATAATTCAATCTTTTAAATTTCCAAACATAAAATTTTATGTATATACAAATTAAATCACTAGTTATGCTTAAGTCAATGGTCTTGTTTTTATCATCTGAGTATTCGTATTTTTATTCTCATCTACACATTTTAAATCTATCTTTTATCTTTGTCTTGATTTTTAAATATATTGTACTTTTATTGGTTATATTCTGTCTTGAGTTTGGCGCAGCTTGTCCGCTTTTGGACCTCGCACCATAAAACCCTAAAATCCAATCCTAACCATGGTATGAAAAAATCATGATTTTTTTTAAAAAATCAAAAATATCGGATTTTTTTTATTTAAATCAGATTTTTTTTATTTAATTATTTTTTTATGATTTTAATTAACTCCTTGCCTGTACAAGTTTAAATTTGTCGGACATGAAAAACGCAAATTACAGTGTAGTTTCTAGATAATTTTGATTTATTTAAATTAATATTTTATGTGTAAAACATTAATATAATTGGAAATATAGCAGGGTAAATTTTTGAAAGATTAAACACAACATAGGAATTAGCAAAGTAAATCACATGATAAGAGTAAATAGAACAGTGCCCCAAATGCCAAGCATGAGCAATGTTTTCCATTCGGTTCTCAAGCAGTCCCAGATAAATAAGGTTCCTGGATCCCAGACATCATTATGAATTTTTTCAATCATACAAATTTCATAATTGTTTTTTGAATTATATATTTATCATATATAAATAAAATGTTTTGAATTACTTGGTTCAAGACTTGCTTATGAGAAAAATCATGTCACCAATAGAAAATAAAATAAAAGAAACTTGCATCTTGAAAAAATTCCTACTTCTCATTAATTTTTAGCTTGCAAAAATAACTTATTTTGGTGAACAAATTGTTATTTTTTGTAAGTTAACAGTAAAAAGAGATGAGAGACATGACAATATTTAAATTTGAAATCAAATACGTCTATTTTTCTAATTCTTTGAACATTGACAAGTATTTCATAGGTATGTTCAAAGCACACAAAAGGGTTTATATATAAACAAAAAAGGAAGCTTTTCTCTATGAACAGCACAGAACAAGTGTAATAGCATCCCCAGAACATGCTAATTCAGTGGAATTTTGAGCTTGCAATAAAAAATTTATCAATTCCAATAGCTTTCTGCTTTAACCCATAATCTTTTCTCAACGTACTCAATTACCAGATGAGTAAATTAACTTTTACATTCCAAATTTCAATTCAATAAATATTGAATAGTTACTCTAGCAATGTAAAGAATTCTAAGGGATCAATGCACAAAATTTTCCAATAAATTGAAATAAAAATTAACCAATATATTACACAAAACAAAATTAAACTATTAAAATTGCCAATTATAAAGATTTATGTGCAAAATTGGAATGGTTTTGTGATACTGCAGAAAATCTTTTCGTTGGGTGTCTTTATATTTTTTATGAACAGATTACAATATTTAATAAATAACTAGAACATCTTAGAAAAGAAGCAAGATGCCACGATTTTAATAATTTGAGTGAATATATTTCAAGCATCTTCACTAATCACATGGCGAATGGTTTAAAATTGGCCATGTGTGATTTGTAGTCACGGAATGTTTAAAATAAAACCAACACTGATGAGCAGGCTTGCGAGTGACACCAATTAGTCAATGGCCGAAGATGGAAATACTTGTCTGGTAATTGAATCATTTATTTCAGAAACCTGTGAAGTGTACTTTTTCAAAATTGACAGGTTTCTGAAATAAACGATTCAATTACGATTCCAATCAGCAAATACTGTTATTTAGTGTTTTCAAAGGGAGAATGATTTTCATAATTTTGGGGTGAAAGTACGAGCGAAGTTCTCAACTTATTTGGATAAAATAACATGCATCTTGTTCATGGAAGTACTTCATTTTCAATATGATTAAACATAACAGATAGAAAAAAGAAATTTAAAATTTTGATTTAAATCAATGATTTTTTAATAAAAATAACTTGATTTAAATTGGCATGCCCTGATCCTAACTACAGTTTGAGTATTCTGTTTGAAAAATATTCAGAGGCAGACTTTTGGTAAAAAATAGATTAATTTAGACTAGAAAAAGCAATAAGAATAAAAATCTTCTGATTTTCTACCTTCTAATTTCTTTTCATTACCCATTTGAAAGCAATATTGCACAACATTGTCTGGAATAATTCTATGCCACCATCCCATGATAAAAGTGTAACTTCAGCTCTAATTCAAAGGAGTAATGATTGAATATTTCTTTTTATAGGATTACTCTAAGAGGCTGAAAAGCCCAAATGTTGTTCATGAAGATATGGATCTAGTAAAGCAACCACTACAAAAAGATTGTTTGTGTCCAGAAAGAATAGAAGTAATTTTCATTAATTCCTCTAACTAGTTATCTGTGGCTCTTGAAAAGCATGTATTTAGAATATGAACATTTTCATGAATTCTTGCCACAACAGGGTTTTATTGTGGTTACCCGACAACTGTGAATGTAGAAATAAAATTGGCTTTCAGATTCCTATTAAGTTTTGAGTCAGATTGGAATGAAAAACATAATTTCATCGAGCATTACCAGTTAATCCAGTCTCAATACTTTTTGTCAAAATATGAAAAATAATTCCTTTCATGGTTTGAATAAAATAAAAGAACTTATGTACATTTTTATGTTAACTTACGTTACTACAAGATGGGAAATTATTTGTTGAAACTTAGGAAAGTAGTATTCCTTAAAAACTAGAGAACTTCAAACCCAATTAAAGAATTACTGATTTTTCTAACTTCATATTCATTAATGTTTAATAAAAACTTGTTTGCTTCTACTTCTGTAAATTTATCTTATGATCAACTAGCTGAAGTGCCTAGAACTCTCAGGAAAATCGGACAGATGAAAATACATCTCAAACAGGAATTTCTAATGAGTTAAAAGAATTTACCCTTTGACTTTTAATGGCTTTAAACCACTGCCACTTGAACTAATTTTCAGCACAATATCATGTATGCTGTGAGAAATCTTGTTTATCTTTGTCTACAAGGATTGGAAATATATCGAACATGCCAGTTTAAAATTGTATTGTATCGATAGTACTGCTAAAGAAATAGACATGAATAATAGACTATTCAATTATAATTCAAAGTTGAATGTCTATTTCAGTGCATAATTTTGTGGGTTTTTACCATTTGCAACTGCCAGGTAAAACATACAATGTGGCATTTAAAAAGCCATCTATTTGAAAATCGTATCACCATTTTTAATTAAAAACCATCTTATAATTCCAAAATCAATTTAGTTTCTAGGTATGGACACTATTTTGTGTAAAATTTTGTCTCCAAACAAAATTGGATTTGTAGACTTCAGATAGGCAGACAACTTTTAGATTTCTTCCTTCTTATTGTATGTATTTTGTAATGTAGTCAAATGTATCTATAAATATAAAAATATTTTCAATTTCAGTTTCAAGACATCCTTAAAAGAGAAGAACTATAATATATGTGCTTAGGTAATTTTTAACTATCCTTTATATATTGACTAAAAGAAAAATTTCCTGATTAATGATGTGCCTTCTAAATTATGAATATAAATTTCTTGCATTTTTTAAGTGATGAAAGAATTCAGCAGAATTGAAGAACATTTTGTTTTGTATGGATAAAAATTAAGTAAAATATATTATTTCTAACTAGATTTGGAGATTGCATATAAGTTTAAAATTATGAGCAGCACTAAACGAAAATTTAGGAACCTTGAACTAGCAGAGCTCGACAAGGAAAAGAATTGTAATATGGGTTTGTTAAAACAAGTTTCAACTACTTAACTATGTTACTTAACACTAGCTGATGTTAACTGTTAAGTAAAAGCATTTAAAATATTGCTTAACTGTTAAATTCTAACTTCCAGCTATAAAATTATAAGTGCTGTAAACAAGAATTTAAGAATCGTGAACAAGCAAAGCTAGTTTTTTTATGAATCCCACAGGACCAAAAAATTGTTTGTTAAAAACGAATTCCAACTACTTAACCATGCTAGCTCTTGTTAAATATTAACTGTTAAGTAGCATTTAGAAGTATAATTAGTGAACTATGAAAATTGCAGTTACTTTTCATTGTATTATAATTTTATTCAAATTACATTTTGAAATTAACAGATCATCTATAAATTTGTTTTGTTAGTATTTGATTTTATAAGGAAAATAGTATTTATGCGATTTAAAAAACTGTTTACGATTCCTTACAAAGTATATCCAAAATTTTCTTAAGCAATCGTTCACGTTTCTTGAAGGTTTAAAGCAGAGGGGCAGTCATTTAATATTAAGATTTAAGGCATCACAAAGTCTTATCCCACTAGTCTAAAACATAATTAGTATCCTCTCAAGGAAACATTAACATTGCATTTAAAATCAAAAGAAGACCAGCTTACAAATTGGATTTTCATCTGTTACTTTTCACAATTACAATTCTGTAGCTATTGTATATTTTTTTCAAACCACAATATATTTAAAATTGTAATATTTTAAATATGAGATAATTTGGAAGCATGAATTGCAAATGGTAAAACAGAATTTTGCAAGTGTAATGAAATCTCTCAATTTATAACATGTTTTTCTTATTATATGCAATGCCTTTTGAAAGCAAAATATTTTGTAATTGAATTTTTCATTCTGTTGTCATGAAAACAGAATATCTTGAATGAGAATGAATCCCTTCCAAGGCCAAGAGAAGTTAAACTTTCTCTGGATTTTTTCATTTAAAAGTGTACTTGTAGCATAAGTGATCAAATAAATGTATTTTTGGAATAGATATACAAATATGCAACTATTACTTTTTAACTCTCCTAATGCTAATAAATTAAAGCATATAAATGTGTTTTATGACCTTTTAAATGTGAGCTATATTCTATGTATTTATGTTCAGATGAACTGGTTCTCAACCTTTTTGGTTGAAATTTTTCTAATAGACAGCTTTTATAGTTAGAAGCTTCAATTATATTTTGAGGTACCACATGAGTATTTAGATTAGTGAAAAACAAAGAAATACTATTGCTTAAGAATGTGTCCAGTGATTAAGAAACATGTAGCTTAAACTACACATTAAGTCATGGAACTTAAAAGTTTATCTTTAATGCTAGTTATCATATTACTAGATTTTGAATTTCTGTAATGATCCATAAGAGCAATATTAATCAGACAAGTGAATCTGAAAGGATGAAATTGAACTTGTTTAATTTTTATCATAGGCTTTTTATATACCTAAGGAAATATAAATTGTTTTGTTAGAATATTTGAGGCAATCTACTTAATTTTATTTCATGTTTGTGTATATCAATTTTAATTCTTTGCTAGAGAATAATTTCTCCTTTTAATATTTTTACATATGTAGTTTGGATTCTACAATAAAATAGTTTTGAATATAAATATATATGAAGTAAAATGTAGTCAGATTTGAAAATTTATATTTAGCACTTTTGATAGCAAATGCTCTTTACTGTCTTACAAATGTAGGAATGAAAATTGTTAGTTTCATGTAACTCTTACTAAAGATAAGATAGAATTTCAAAACTATTAACTCTGGTGTTACATTATTTTAACAATTTTTAATGTTATCTTTTGATAATTTGAAAAGAATCTGACCAAAGAATGTGAAGTGACTTTATGATCAATTTAAAATTTTCAAGTGTTTTGTATTGTACATTTGTTAATGTTTCTTTTATAAACTTTTTGTATGAAAATAAAAGTATTTTTCTATTCCTGTTTTGATTATTTTGAAAAAGTTCCAACTACATCAGGTAGGTTGTTGAATTAGCATCGCAATGGAGCGATACAAATGTACGGGATCAGAAAAAAAAGATTCATGGTGATTTTTACACTTAATTACTGCAAAAAATCTCATGCTAATGTACTTATATTTTACCAATTTGACATGATTCTTTTAAAATTGTGAAACCTATGCTCTCAAGATTCCAGTGCCATGCTTACATAAGACTGACATAACTGTCAATCTTTGCTAAAGCAGTAGTTTTAAGGAACACAAGTTTTCACTTACTGCTTGTCACAAAATTTAAATTTCTTGGCAGTATATTAGTGGCAAATGATGAGACTTATGCCCCATACCCACCTACTATTATAATATTTGCATCTTGTTACAGTAATCTATTATCAGAATGTCTTAAATTAAAACTCAAAATATTAAGGTTGATGAACTTAAATTCAATATACTTTTATTTTTCAAGATTGACAAAATTATACATCAATAAATTTATAAAAATTCAACCCACAGATCTATCAATGACTTAACAATTTGTTTAATTATACATTATGGGTCTGAAAAGCATGGTATTGTTACCAATTTCTTACTCCTTTTAATTCTAGGCAAATTTCTTTGATAAAAGTACCATCAAAATTTTAACTAAGATGGATCATCAAAGGCTTTCAAAGATCATCATGAGTAAATTATAGGAAAAGTTTTATACACAAGACGTATATTTCAAAACCAAACTCATTGGTGTTAAGTACTAAAATATAATAAACTTATTTTGCACAGCCAAAGGTGTAGGGAATCAACAGGTAATGTCATGCACCCATGACATGTACGCACAACTGATTTTCGAAAAATAACAATATCAAATATGTTGTCTTTTGGGACACAGGAGTTTAACTAAAATGCGATTTGCTAAGTTTTATGCATATTTTTTAAGATGACACTGAATCTGAAATTTTACACTTATAAGAACATAATATAGTTTAAACAGGCTTAAATTCTGATGAGGAAATGACATGTATGCTGTGTAATTGTATACATTCAATATGTAGTGTTATTGAATTTGAAAAAAATGCACTGTTAAGATTTTATAGTTATTGTTATATCATCTTAAGCTATTAAGGAAAAATAACATTTTTCAAGATTTTAGCATAAATATTTAATTAAAAACAAATACTTTTCCTTAGGTGTATGTGATTTCCCTCACTTTCCCTACATTGTTACTGCAATGAATACATAATACAAACTTTTTAAAAATTGAAAAACAATGTTTTTACACATAAAAATAGCTGGAAAAAATAGTTATTCTTTTCACTTAAGTTAATCTGGCTAAGCTTCAGAATGCAACATTTTCATGATTTCCAACATTTTTCTCACTTGATCAGCTGTAAAATGAATGTCTATATTTTGGGCATCCTTTAATTTTTTTGGTGTGTCAGTTTTACACTTACGCTTCCTTTTTGTGCCTGAACTTCTAATTTCAGCAAGTGGTGAATTCTGTGTTACACTCCCACCTGAATATTCAGCAATTGCAGATGCAGTTACAATGCTAGTTGACTTATCTAACATTTCAACATTAGCTTTCTTTGATAAATTGGCATCTACAGGCAAAGGTTGTCCACAAGGTATTAGTTGAGAACCGAAACTTTCCTCATGGTTGACACTCAATGTGCTTGATTTCTCATTCTTAGTGTGGTTTCTGGATGTCCCAAACTGACTAATGCAATGACTATGTTCATTTGATACATCTCTTTCCTTTTTATCTTGACTAATATTTATTTCAGATTCTTGGACGGAGTTTTGGAAAACTGAAATGTTCTTTCTAACATTATCTTCATTCAGCATATCACCAGCATCACTAACTTTATTGGATATATTATCCTGCATTTCAGGAAATTCAGCATCTTTCGGTGTCTGTAAAATAGGTTTTGATAATTTCTGGCTTTCAGTATTACCTAAATGACTGTCTTGTTTTGAGTTTTCCTCAGTTGGTAGAACACAACATTCTTTAGAGGGAGAAAATCTTTTTTCAAGTAACATCATACGACTGTCCAAAGCACATTTCATTCCTTTTTTAAGCATCACCTTACAAACTTCTGCTTCCTCCGATTCCCTTTCAAAGTGATTTGCAGATCCTTTTAAATACTTATGATTCAGAATACGATCTGCTAACTTTTCTAAAGGTGTAGCAATTTTGGAGGAACTTTTGCAGTTCATTTCTGGTTGAGAGAAACTAGTTTGATCCATTTCTTTTAATTTGGGGAAAATGAATGTGTCTTTTAATCTCTCCTCACTTGGATTACATTTAGGTCTGGATAACTCAGAAACTCTGGACTTCTGTAAGTCAGTAACAGAAATAGTATGATTCTCAACAGATGCTGGATCATTACTTAATACTTTAATATTTGAAGCTGAATTTACAGATCTTAGTTTAATGTGATCTGAAGGTTTATTAAACAGATTAAGAGAATTTAGGGAAGCACTTCTTGAAAGTGCATTTTCAGTAGTTGAAAAGTTAATCAACTTATTTTCAATTGTTGTTTTCTGCAAATTACTTACTTTAGGATTGTCAATAGTTTTTTCTGAAGAACTTGATTGGCTCAATTTTTCTAGAACAGCACTTTGGAGCAATTCTTGCTTTTCTGTAGTTACAACATTAACGCTTTTACTGGCTATATTCTCAGTGGTCAAACTTTTATGTGTAGACCATTCTGAAATTAAAGGAAATGATATAAATAGTTATATTGATTCCAAAATTTCAGGAAGTTAATGACATGAGTATAAAACATGCATAAACTACAATGAATTTATATTCATGCTACAGAATAGCAACTTCAGGTTGAAAATATTTTAAAGGACTTTCACCCCTTTGATAGACACTGTTGAAATGTGATAGAAATATACAAGATAAGTCGCTTTTATCTCCCTAAAACAAATCACTTTTAATTAAGTTTGAAACAAAATACACTCATCACAGACCAATTTCTTATATTTTAATAACTTAAAAAACAGGACAGACAATTAAAATGTGAAAAATAGAAAGTGGAGTAGAGCATGAAATGAGTATGCTCTCTCCTAATAAAAGATGACGATGGGTGAAACGTGTCCAATGAGATATTATGTCTAGAAAAGCCAGTTCTGTTCAGTTAAAGAGTAATTCTTCAGGTGTTTCTGAGTAAAAGCAAATTTGTAAACTTATTTATATAAAATAACATGTATTCAGTCCCAGGTTATATATTTCATTTTTCATATAATTAAACTTTTTAACTAAAACAAAATTGATTTAAATCATGACTTTTTCAATGAAAATTACATGATTTAGATTAAGCTTAATTTAAATCGTTATACCATTTTACCCTAAACCTTTGGGGGTTCTTAAAACAGAAAGAAAAAAGATTACCATCTCAAAAATCAGTCTTGAATGCATTTGTTTCCATCAAATTTTCAACAATTATCTGAATTTTGCTTCAATTTTAGGAAGCATTAGTTAGGTTGCACTACTTTATTAATTGGGCACATGTTAAAAATAGTAATTTTCCTGGAATTCTGTTGAAAACTGCCGGATAAATAGTAGGGACCTAATAATCAGAAGAATCATCAAAATCCAGCAAGTACTAAGATTTTGATTTAGGATAAACCAAATAGCAGTTGATCAATTACTGCACATAATTTTAAAAAATACATTATATGGATACAAGGGATTACGTATATAAAACTTCTCTTTTTTGTGCCTTTTGTTTTAATAAAAATTAATCAAATTAGTAACAAAAAAAGTGTAGATATTTTTGATTATTAAATGTATTATTTAGGAAAGAATATAAGAGAGCTGTAGAAATTATCAGTTCAATTCGTATGTGCGATCATTGTGAAAATAACAGAAAGTCATGTACTTTGTACATAATTACATACATTTTTCACAAGTACCCAGTGTGTGCATGGATTGTAAAATTACAAAATAGCAATACATTTTAGAAAAGTTATGCAATCCATCATATTTAATTCATCTTGCAGCAGCTGGGTTTCTTCCAAGTTCAGGATAATTTGACCAGTAATACACATCTAGTTCTAACACATCAGGTTGGCTAGCATTTATTCTACTTCTGTAAAGAACAAACTGATTGATTAATCATAGACTAGACTTATTTGCTTGTTTAAATGAGAAATGTGAGAAAATAGTCAATTACTGGTAGGTGATCAAGAACTGGTAAGGTGATCAAGGCTGGTTCACAATAGCATCAGAATTTAATTGATAACACAGCCCAACATACTTTGGTGCCGTTTTTTTAAAACTGATTTTATGTGTATTTCATGTGCTGAAAACAAATATGACGTTAGTTTTTGACGGTCACCTCTTGTTTGTGAGATGACAGTAATGTTATTTACGTTAACACCTTAAATTAGGCTTAGTGTATAGGCTTTAAATTAAAAACCTTTTCCTTAGTAAATTTTGCAAAACATTTTAATTAATTGAAAAAAATACAGCAACACTCCTGTAAATCTACAATAGCTTAATTAAAAATTAGAAAAATAAAACAAAAGGAAAAGTTATTTTGTTCCACTCCGAGAGTTTCTTTTGTTTGAAATTCTTGAGTGAAAACTTCATTTAGTCTCTGCAGATTCCAGCAGTAATCTGCCATCATATGAGTATCCCATCTGTCCTGGTATCTATCGGTCCTCCCTTGTTTTTATGTCCTGGTGAAATCGTTCACCTTGTTCTTCACTAGTATCGCCAAGATTTTCAGGGAAATGGCCTAAATGGCTGTGCAAGTAATGATTCTTTATGCTCATATTACAACCAAGGTCTCTGAAGTTGTTAAGCATGCTGTTAACTAGTTCAACATAGTTTTCAGCCTTGTGGTTGCCCAGAAAGTTCTTGACAAGGACAAATGAGATCCATGCTTTTTGCTCTCTCATTCATGGAATCTCCACGAAATGAGGATCGTTTGAGTTGTCTTTATTTGAGGACCATCAAAAATTCCAGCTTTAAGATTTTCTGTACTTATTCCAGGCATTTTTTGTCCTATGTATGCAAAGCAAAGGCTATCCAGATCAAGAGCTTTCATTAACTGTTTCATTAACCCTAGCTTTATATGCAGTGGAGGCAAGATGATTCTGTCTTGTCCAACTAAGGGTTCACGAATGACATTTCTTTCTCCAACAACCATGTTCTCTCTCGTAGGCCACTCTTTTCTTATCCAGTGGTATTGTTTGGCTCTGCTATCCCATAGGCACAAGCAAGGATATTTCATGTAGCCCCCTTGCTGACCAAGGAGAAAGTTAACCATTTTTAAGTCCACATAAACTACCAATTGATGTTCATAAAACTTAATCTTCTGCATGACCAAAGATATGGTATCATATTCTTTCATTTTGGTTGAATGAGCAATGGGTATTGACCCATATTTGTTGCCACTGTGTAAAAAGTACACACTTCAAACTCTGCTTAGAGCTGTCAATAAACAGTCACCTATCAATTGGGAAATATTCAGGAAGACCAATTTTTATCAGAAGTCCTCTAACATCTTGACAAAACACAAGATCGTTTTCATGAGAGAAGAAAGAGCAAATCCTTTTCCCTAGTATGATAGAATGTAATTTTGTTCCACTATCAAGTAGATTCTTTAATCTAGAAGTAATTCAGATGATTCTTTTGAGAGACTCAGATCCCTTAACTCGTTTTGATTGAAACGTTGAGGACTTGATGCTCCCTCATAATCATTATCGCTCCCTCGGTCCGTATCACAAGGAACATCAGAAAGATGAAATTCATCCTCAGAGATCTCAGGAAGCTGATGGAACAAGAATTTTGTCTGAGTGAGGAACAAGCCATCTTGCAGACTAAATCATGATATGTCCACTTGCTGCGGTTATTTCGGTTTATGCCGGTAATATTCACAATACAAAAATAAGTCATCAAAAGGGTTTATGGGTTCCCTCCAAATCATTGGGACACCAAATTTTAGACGACTCTTCCCATTAGTCCACTGTCGTAGGTGTTCTGTACAAGTTTTACACATAATGTGTGGAGCCAAACTTTACCTTGGTCACCAAGCCTAACGCCAAAGTACCCAAGGTAAGCTCTTTTAACAAAATCAGAAATGGCTTTTCTGTTCTTTTAAGGTGTACTCACCACATATATAGCAAAATAAATCAGGATGATTAACATAACTTCTTCGACTGGATGCCATTCTTTCTTTTCATCAATCCACAAAACAAAGAACTTTATAAGTTATGTTAGATGTAAACACTAGGTTATGTCAACAAATATGGCTTCATACAATCATCTGATAGCGGTACAGAGAAGAAGGAAGAAAAAGCAGAAACCAATCCACATAAAAACCACTACTCAATGAGTTGTATAATAAAGTATTTTATAATTTAGCTATGCTGAATCTAAAAATGTAGAGCTGATAGAGAAAAACTGCTTTCATATTTGAAACTAGCACATCAAATATAGTTAAAATCAATTAAAAAATTCCAGGCACCAAACAAATTTTTTTTGCAAGGCTGTGTACAATTATTGATAATTCAGTAATCAAGATTTAGGGACTACAAGTCTAAAAAAAGAATAAATAAAAAGTTACACATTAAATCATTTTCCCACCCATTCCATTCAATAAGTTAGTAATAATAAATAAAAGTAATTCCAGTTAGTATCCCTAGTTAGTAATAAATAAAAATTTACACATTAAATAATCTTTTTACCCATTTTTACCTGCAATATTAACAATCCTTTTCAATTGATCTTGTGGAATCTTTAAAATCTTGCGAGCCCAGTTAGTATCCCAATTTCCTGATCCATCAAGTAAATGGTTAGACTGAAGCATTATAGACAATCTAGTAAAAAAATATACTCAATTATAAAAGAATAATACACTGGAATAAAATATTCAAAATTACAGATAAAATTATAAAATGTTTAAATAGGGGAGTGTTGTACCCAATTTTCAGTATAATTTTGTCAAAAATACCAGGGTATGAAAAAATCATGATTTTTTTTAAATCATAAAAATTGTATTTGATTAAAAGTTGATGATTAAAAGATGATGACAAGACAGGAAACAAATACCAAGTTACTGTAATGACGACGAGTGGACCTAATGGTTGGCGATGGCCTGACACCGAAGACAAGATTTGGTATGTGGAAGGCCAAGTGGTAGAAAGAATCAGCCCCCATCAACCACAAATTCTTGTGGTGTTTTCACTGTACCAGCCATATTCAAATACAGATGTAAAATGTAAATAGTCTATCTAGCCAAACTAACTATTAGTTTGAAATTTGAAAAGTATTTGTTAATTATCTACTATAAAATGTCAAAATACACCAGTAATATTTTATTTACAATAACTTCTCAAATGTCGAGTGTGTTTCAACTTCTTAAATATCCATTCCTGTTTGTTTTATTCACATATTTTTAGAGGTCATAACATTGACGTTTCATTCATGTTTCCTCTAGTTTCTAACAATAAATATATAGGGCTTGTTTTAAGAATATTATGAGTCAGATTTAGGTTAATTACAAAAAAATGTTTGCTTGAAAATAGCTTTTATGACAATTTCTGGCATAACAGTTGTTTGAAAACTTACTAGCCATAATAAACTGACTAGCTCGACTGAGATTTTTGAGGTAAAAAAATTTATATTGAAAATTATTCCTTCAAGTGTCAGGTTTTGGTGTACTTCTCCTACTTAACTAATTTGATTCTTAACTTACTTTAATAAATTAACATGCCATCTTGTTCTTAGTTATTTCATTTTCAATTTTAATAAAATTACATTTAAAATTTTGATTTAAATCAGTGATTTTTTAATAAAAATCACTTCATTTAAATTGGCATACCTTCAAAATACATTATACTTTTATCCCCTATTAATAAAATTTTTTGCATGGAAGTATAAAGGCATCAGAAAAAAATATTTTTGTAAGGTAATGATAATTGGTCCAAGGTGGTACTTTTGACCATTAAATGTACAGGTAACCCCCGTATAACACGGCACTTCTATAGCACAGATTCACACTAACACGGTTCGAGAATTGGGAACATCCCCGTATAACATGGTGCTTTTATGGAATGATTGGAACAACAATGCGAAAAGGACAGGAATTATGAAAGTTTAATTTAAACAGTGTAGCATGGGAATATCCTAAGAACTACACGCGCTGATATCATCTCGAGATAAATTAAATAAAAAGTAACTTAGCTTAGAAGAGACATGGTGTCTCTTGGGGATCCCCACTCATCATCAAAAAGAAAAAATGGCAAGAACGCGTTTCTTTCTCACAAAACTGCAAGGTCGTTGGACTGAGGCGGAAAAAAAGAGAGCGTATTCTTTCTCTCCACGCTTTTTATCAGTTTTTCAGGGGGTCTCAAATCAGGGGATATGGTTCTGTCAATCAAGGGAGCTGGACGTCCTGATTCGCTGTTTTTAAACTAGCTCATCTGTAATTTGTTAGACGAACACACATGACATGGCATGACGTAACTTTCTGGAAGATTCTTAGCATAGTTAATGAGCGTCACTGGAGTGAGGGAGAAAACGGAATTGAGAAATAATAGACTTAAAAAATAAATGGCATCACTGATCTCGTGGCTGTCACTCTGAATTTGATTTGATTGAAGTGGTGTGTTCGTGAACCGACACACAACAGTAAGTAGTACTCAACCTTTTTTAAAGAAATAATAATTGTTTTTATTTTTATGAATTAATCTGTAGCCCTAAGCTATGTGTGGCGAAAATAAAAAATATCTCTTAAAAGACATTTCATCTCCATGGAAACAAAATTACAAATTTTAGATCAGCTGAAAAAGGGCGAAAAGATATCATGTCGCCAAATCGTTGGATTTAAATGAAGCGATAATACGGACTATAAGGAAAAATGAACAGAAAATTAGAGATTCCGTTGCTGCAGGCTGTTCTACTTCCTCAAACATGACATCTCGTCTTAGGGCAGCAATAATTGAGCAGATGGAAAAAGCCTTTAGCATCTGGATTGAAGACTGTTCAAAAAAACGGATGCCACTAAGCACCAATATTATTAAACAAAGCCTTGAAAATTTATGACTACTTAAAGGAAAATGGAGAAACTGCTACTAATCCAGATTTTGTAGCCAGCAAAGGGTGGTTTCATCGTATGAGAAAATGCTTATCACTACAAAACCTAAAAATAGTAGGTGAAAGTGCATCAGCCGATAAAGAAGCCGCCGAAATTTATCTAATGGAATTGAAAAGAATTATGGAAGAGGGTGGATATTCAACACACCAGGTTTTTAATGCTGACAAGACTGCTCATTGGTGGAAAAAAATGTCCAAGAGGACATATATTTCTAAAGACAAAAAAGTTGTGCAGGTTTCTAGGTATCAAAAGACCATGTAACATTACTTATATGCAGCAATGATTCAGGTGATCACATGGTAAAACCTATGCTGGTTTATAAATCTCTGAATCCTCGTGCAATGAAAAACCTAAATAAGAGTAATTTACCGGTATACTGGGCAGCAAATAAAAAAGCTTGGGTGACTACTGAATTATTTAAGAAATGGTTTTTAAACTTTTATACCAAGTGTGGAAAACTACTAAAAACAGAAAAATTTAGATTTTAAAGTTCTACTCATATTGGATAATGCACCCAGCCATCCGCAAGATTTAAATAACCCAAATATCAAAATAATTTTTTTACCTCCACATACAACTGCTTTACTTCAACCGTTAGATCAGGGAATTATAGCTACATTTAAAACCAATTACATAAGGAGATCATTACAATGGGTTTTGAGCAAAATCGATGATGAATCTGGACGTTAAGGAGGCGTGGAAACTCTTCATAATTTTGGACTGCATTAAATCTAATAAACTCATCTATCAGAGAAATAAAACCGACGACATTAAATGGTTGTTGGAAAAAAATATGCCTGAGTCAATTGAAAGTGAAAATTTGATCGAGACAGCAGAAAACAGAATGGATGCAGTAGTAGAAATTGCTAGGAGGGGAAGGTCTCTAGGAGGGGAAGGTTTTGACGATGACTGCACAAGATATCCAAGAATTACTGGTGGAAGAAGAAATTGATGAAGCAGGTAACTCAGAGGATGACCATGATAACTCAGAGGATGACAGCATAGGTGAAGACAAAGTCAAAAAGTTTACTCTACAAAGCATAAAGAAAGGCCTAGGCTTTTTTTAGCCAAACAGTTAGTCATATTTCTTAAATGAAGATCCTTCAAATGAAAGGAGCAAAGTTTAAAAGAAAATTTCGTAAGTGCTTAGCACCATATAAGGAAATTTATAAAGACCTTTTAACTAAAAGCAAATAATCTAAAATAACAGATTTTTTGCAAAAGGTAGATCATGGATCTGACGATAATGCAGAAAAATGCTCAGAGGATGAGGATATCTTGTCAAAAAGAAAATGCCCTCGGTTAACAGTGCTTAGTGATGACGAAGAAAACATCATTTAATTCATATTAATATGTATTACTTCTTTAGCAAAATTTAAATAAAGATGTTTATCTTAATTATGAAAATATAATAGCATGTTTTTTAATTTTTGGAACCTAACCCTCCTTTTCGTACTAGTTCTTTGTTTCGTATAACACGGATTCGCATAACACGGCAATTTTTTGGAACATAACTCCCGTGTTATACGGGGTTACCTGTACACTGAATAACACCATTTTTGAGTCATTTTTTAGTTTTAATTTGTTGGTGTAATCAAGATATTAATCTTAATAAATACATTATAAACAATTTTAAGACATGAAATAAATTAAGCAAATGAAAGCATAATTTTTTTTTAAATAAATATATTTTATTGAAATATTGGGCTGAGCAAAAGTTTATTCAGTTATTTAAATACAACAAAAATGCTGTTTTTAAAACAAATTGACGAGTGATGAAAAGTGGATAGTTTACAGTAATGTGGAATGAAAGGGATTGTGGAGCATGGAAAATGAACCACCATTAAATCTCTCCAAAGACAAGTCATTCAAACAAATAGATGTGTTTATGGTGGGATTGGAAGGGAGTACTCGAGCTCCTAAAGCCAAACAATTAATTTCGACAAATACTACTGCTCTGAATTAGACTAATTGAAAGCAGCATTCAATGAAAAGCATACAGAATTAGTAAACAGAAAAGTCATGATCTTTCATCAAAATAATGTGGTTTTTTGGTGACCAAACAGATTGGCTGGGACATTTGCTAACAAGATTTAAAACTCTTCAGTAACACAATGCAGTTTGCCCTTTTCTTTCCTGATAATTCTACCCTACATTAAAATTTGCTATTTCACACCTATATACCATTAGTTTCTTCCTTTTTGATTTCCATGCAAATCCAAAATATAAAAAAAACGACTTTCATCACTTGTAATATCAACAATTCTAATGACAAGTCCTCTTCAGAACTCTATGTGCAATTTTTCCTTAAAAGAAACATGATTTTACATATTTTTGTCTCCTTTTCTGGTCCTTTCTTTTCTCTTACCTTTATTTTATCATGGAACTTTTGGATTTGGTCTAATTATTTCAGGGGATAGTGATACAAGTAATTTTCTTGACCAAAAGTCAATGCTCTAGGTTCACCACTTTTATGATTGAAGGGCAAATCAATGGAACATGAGGCTTTTTCTACATCAGCAACATAGTTTATTTCAAGATTAAGTACAGGGGTCAAACTTATTAATTCCAAAAGTAATAACACTCTCAATATATATGATAAGCTCAATGTTAAACAAAATGGTACAGATGTATCTAGCATCGCGTGGTGTGGCAACGACTCTTGGTGCACTTTTAAGCGACTAATGCCGGGTGATGGAAACCCATCTTTATCTAGAATTTTTCTCTGGTTTTATGGTTCGGGTTTCTATGGTAACCTTGCCAGCGTCCAGATCCTTCTATTCATTTCCGTCAGTCAAGTGCTCTCGCATAGATTGTTCTTTTTAGTTCTGACATGGTCGAGTGCAGTCGCATCAGATTCTTATTTTCAGGTCCGACTAGGTCCAGTGCTGTTGCATCAGGTTGTCTGGCTATTTTGTCTTATCAGTTATCTTATTTCTTAAGATGCCTTCTGTTTTTAGTGTGGTTGATAAGTTTCAAGAGAATTTTTCTCGTAACTTAAAGTTTAGTTTTTCTGGTGGTAGATTAACTTATAGGAGTGAGGGAGTTCTGTTGTTGTTTTATCAAGATTTATATATTTAATCCATGTATGTGCGGTATATATTAAATTTTGGAAGATTTCCTTGGCGACATAAAAAATGCATAAAAAAAATCTTGTTGCCACACTACGCTGCGCTAGGTACACCTCTACTATATTAAGAAATTAATCATTGACGGGAAGTCGATATTTTCCCGAGGCCTTTTTATTTAGGCACTTTGAATTACCCTTTACGGCCATTGACCAGCAGGAGTCAGTCATAAGCCATCAGCAGAATTTTTGTTTCAAATATTCCTTGTGATTATAAATCACATGTGGGGCCAAGTTTGAACCATCTTTCTCCATGTGATGGCTGAAGATGCTCTAACTATATTCACTCAAGGTTTTCAAATTGTGGCAAGTTGTATTCTTAATTTGTTTCGTTATTTATTTAATTAGTATTGTAGTTCCTTCATGAAAAAATAAAGACAACTAGTCACAATTCACAATGAAAAGTTTTTGTTTTTTAAACGAATAATCATTTTTACCATGTGAGCGGCAAACAAACAAGGCATACTACTGATTGTGAGAATATCATTTACTTCAAAAATGTTTTCATATATCGGTTCTGCCTCTATTTCCTATTAAACACTCAATTCACTGATTTCGTTTCCTATTAAAACCCGTTAGAAAAACAAAACAAATTCTTGGTTAATGCTTACCAACAATGCGAAAGATGTTTCATTTAAGGAACTGCATTTCTTTTCAAGGAACATTCATGAAACACGACAAAAGCCACTAAACTTGTTAATTGGACTGACCCGCCAAAACAAATTTTAAGAATCATATAATCCACAACTTCTAAGGACTTGTCATGATTTGAAATATTTCTAATATTACGGCAACCCCAGACAGTTGCTACAAGCACTAAGAACGAGATTTCAAAACAAATACGTATAAGCGTACGTAAAAATATTGGGGGGGGGGGGAATTTCAATTAACGTCGCACTGGAGCAACACAATGGGCTATTGGGGACGGTCCGGGACCAATCCCAAAGGGAAAGATCCGAGGACAACACCACGTAATTTTGAACCACGGTCAGATGACGAGGCAACACATGAGCTGGCACCCCAATCTCCAAACTTCCACACCACGCCAACGTGAGGACATTTGAGGCCACGACAGATTTAACGTGTACCAGCCCCCTTTGTACACGGCGGTGTTTGGCTGGATTTGAACTCGCAACCCTTCGGTTGCAAGTCCGTTACTCTTCCAACCGGGCCACCGCGGCCCGTAAAAATATTGGTTAAAAACCAACTGAATCAATGAAATTAAATAACATTTCAACCTGTCTTTGATATTAAAATTGAACCCTAAACACTGATAAAACTGTTTACATCCAATTAGTTCTTGACCAGAAATACTTTTTCTTCGCTAAGAGCCCCGGTAACCCGGTTGGAAGTGAACGGTTGCGAGTTCGAATACAACCAAAGACCGTCGTGTACAAAGGGGACTGGTACACGTTAAAACTGTCGTGGCCTTAAATGTCCTCACGTTAGCTTAGTGTGGAAATCTGCAGAGTGTGGTGCCAGCTCAGGTGTGACCTCGTCATCTGACAGTGGTTCAAAATTACGAGTTGTCCTGGAATCTTTCTTTTTAGTTTGATACCGGATGGTCGTGAATAGCTCGTATGTTGATCCAGTGCGATGGTAATTAAATACCTACCTGATACTGGTATTTTTAATTAACGTCATACTGGAGCAATACAACGGGCTATTGGTAACGGTCCGGGATCAATCCCAAGGGGAAAGGTCGAGGACACCACGTAATTTTACCTGATCCCGGAAGGGAGTTGCTTTCGGGAGTGAAAAGCAGCACTTACCAAATATGATTTCCCTGAACACACCCTAATTACCTGTCTCGGGCGCTGCATTTCGCTCCCATTACCCGACAGGTCGCCAACAGTACTTTATGTTGCTCCAGTGCGACGTTAATTATATACCTACCCACCATCTCCGTTTATTCGTGTCACTGGGGTCGCGATAGCCCAGTTGGATGGGTAACGGTAGGTAGTTAACGTCACTGGAGCAACACATTGTGCTATTGGCAATGGTCCGAGATCAATCCCGAAGGGAAAGGTATTTAATTAACGTCGCATTAGAGCAACACAATGGGGTATTGGCGTCCATCATAGCTTGACTTGCAATTATCCCGTCCATTGGAAAAATATTGCTTTTACGCCTAAAAAATTAACAAGAACGTAATAGCAAAAGAAAAAAATATTTAATGTGTAAAATAGATTTAAAAGTTTAGCTATGCATAAAAATATTTTGAATCAACTTTTTTTCGCTTTTTAGCACTTGTATTTTCAATTAACGTCACACTGGAGCAACACAACGGGCTATTGGTGACGGTCCGGGTTCAATCCCAAAGGGAAAGATCCGAGGACAACACCACGTAATTTTGAACCATGGTCAGATGACGTTTTCACTTTTTAGAGCTTCCATTTTTGACAAGACAAAACTTACCAAAGAAATAAGTTTTTGAATATCCATGTCCTAGCCTTCAATTCTGAAAAAGGGCCAATTCAATTTACGTTTGTATGTAAGAGAAAATAGCTCCTCTGTGGTATGTATCACTAGATATAAGGCGTACCCTATTTATTTTATTCGAGGTAGGGAAGGTGTTTGGCAGCCAACTAAACAAAATTAAGTGAGCAAAACCTTTTTTCACTGGATACTTAAATATAAGCACTAATACATCAGAGTTGGGTGCAGCACAAATACTGTTGTTGCTATCCAATCCAAACAATTGAAATTATCTTTTACACCACTTGACCAGTTATCGAAACGGATATTGTAAAAGCATTATATAATGGAGGTTACCTCTCATGTTTATAAAAAAAAACAAGATTTGAGAAGCTCTTCATATCTTCTAATTTTCTTGTTATGAATTTTCCAAGTGACACCCAAGTCATGCACTGCCTACCCCATTTGGATATGCCACTGATTGAAATTAGAATAGTTAATAACTGCAATCAGCGTGCCTGCAATGTACCAAATTTAAAAAATTCGCGCATTAAGGAAATCTGGATGTGTTCTTTTCTTGAAGTACATTTTTAAGGTTAAAAATATCTTTTGATGTAAAATTCAGCATAAAATATATTCAATTTTGATCGAAATTTTTCTTTTGACAATTCATCTTTCCGATAAGTGAGAACTAGACAGAAACTGAAATGGGAGTTAAAAATTCAAGTAGAAATTAAATTGCTGTCCATAAAGACACTATGTTCTCACAACTTATAAGGGGATAAAATCTCCTTTACATTTTTCATTTTATGGGAATTGTAGTTTAAAAATTGAGTTGTTCAAGTGAGACAAATATTTTAACATGTGCAATTCGTAATGGCTATTAAATTTGTGTGATTTTCTACAATACATCACCCTCTGTAATGTTCTATCTTTTGTTTGTAGCTTAGTTAACAAAAATTTTTAAAATTAACAAAAACATTTTAGTTTACAACCAAGGCTATTACAACAAGCATTCGATAGAATAAAATATTAAGAAAATAAAATTTGAGACAAAAGCCAATCAATTTTTTGCAATTGGGAAAGATTTTAATATGGATATGGTTAATCACTCTAAAGGCATTTTTTTGTTATAAGAGGGCTAATTGGACTGGGACCTACAGCTTACAGTGCATTACAAAATCAATCTATGTCCAGAGCCCGATTTCAATACATGTATAATGAAGTTTGTTATGGTATTCATACTTTAATTTGCAAACAAAAATGAAAAACTGTTTAAATACTTAAAAATTTAAAAGTGTATAAAAATTTAACAAATGAACATATTTTATTCTGAATTTTTTTATTATATAAACTTAAGCACCTACAAAAATAATTCAGTTGCTCAATTACTCTTGGTTAGATTAACACACAAGTATCAGCATTATGAATACTTTTTCACAAAGACTATATGAATGAGGACGCATAAAATGGAGTATAACAGAACAGTAATAAATTAAACTAAAATCAGATGTGGAACATTTAAGTAGTTACTTTTGACGTAGATAGCTAATTTTCATTGCAAGGACCAATATTTTGATGGAAAAGGTCTTAACATAAAAAAATATTTATTAATCAGACATTAAAAGCAAGAAAAGATGAAATATTATAGCTTTAAAAGCAAACAAACAAGTTTCCCTTTAAAAAGGAGTTAAAAGTTAAATAAATAATACAAATTTTTAGAGAATCTAGTCTTATAATCTAATCTCAATATTTACTAGCAATACATGTATATGCATGAGAAATTTAAAACATTAAAGAATACATTAATATAGAATTATCATTTATGTTTTTGATCAAGCAAAAGTACATGTACCAAAAATACAATTCACAACATATTTACACTAACAGGTGCGAAATAGTGATTTAAATTAACAACCATATCTACAAAAATACATTCAAGTGTATAAAGATATATACACAATAGAGGCCTAATATTGTGTTTAGGTACCAGTAATATACTGATTAATCTTAACTTTTCATTACTCTAGAAATTATTTTTCTATAACTCTTTTCATTAAGTCTAAAAATGAACACATTTTTAAATAAGGTATTAAATCTTTAGATTGCTTTTGATACAAGTAAATTTTAGGATTTCAAAAAGGTTAACTGATCTTAGTTAGGTAATATTTAATACAATTCAAATTTTAAATTATTTTTTCTAACTGATTTCAGTCAAAGCTATTTAAAAATAAATGAAAAATGGAAAAGTTGAGTTAATTAACCTCTATGGTTTTTTTCAAATTTGTACATATAAACATTTTCTATCAACAAGTAACTTCAAACACCGCTAGGTTGAATACTTAGGAATCAAGCAACATCAGAAAAATAGCAACAAATTTGTAATCACAATATTTGGCAAAGCACATTTTTCACAAAATTTACAATATTTTCTAGTCCTCAGGGCATAATGCCATGATTTCTCTGTACACAAAATACATTGAAGGAACATATTTCAGAAATTAAAATATAAATATATTAAGGCCCCACAAGTATCCTGAGTGTTATATAAAATTCTACAGTAGAAAATGTACATTTAGTATTCATACTAAGAATGCAAACAGTAGATATGAAGTACAATTAATGAAGATCGATATTTTATAGTATAAGACAATACAACTAAGAAAATAACGAAAATATTTCAAATGTTAATGGATAGGTTTCAGAACTACTTTTGTGTGCTTTTGGTTATAAATTCACCATGTACATTATTTCCTATAAGAGGATGAGCTGGGAATTTGATGTTGATTAGAAAGTGCACCTTCTCTTGATTTTGACACAGCCAAAGCACTTGTGAAATAGTAGCAGTGTCCTCTTAAACCCTACTTTAGTAGCTCAAATGCAGAGTAAAACACAAAATGTGCTAATTGAGTATGAAACAGATGTCTCAAAAGAAATTTAAAAACTAAATATTTTCTTAATAAGGTTTTCATGGCAATCTAGCAACCAGATTCCAATGTTTTCATCCATGGTTGCCATGGCTTGGTGCCAAAACTTTGAAATTGGTGGCACTTGGAAATTTTTATCTACAGAAAAAATTTTTTTTTGCTAAATTTTCAAACAAAGTTGCTGAAATTTTTAAATTAGTAGCTTTTGAGACGATTTTGCTTTAAAAGATACCCCTAGTAGCTAAGATAGAAAAATAGCAAGTCGCCTGTGGCAGCCCTGTAGAATCTGAATCACTGCTCAATTGTTTATGCAGAAAAAAAATTTATCATAAAAATAAATTTAAAACAATATATCCTGGTAAACAAAATAAAAAGCACAATTTCGAAAAATCTAAAACTACTTCAAAACAAATGCCCAATTAATTGCAGGTCTGTCTGACTGTCAAAATAAGGCAAATGTGCATTTGAAAATAATTCATTTTCCTCACTGAAACCTTTGTGGGAAAGTGGAAATAAAAAATAGTTTGCTTTTGAAGGATATGTGTCTTCCCTTTCTTCACAACTCATTAAATGGACAAAAAATAAACTGCTCCTCTTTATTGCAGGTTTTCTCATGAATAATGGTTTCTAATGGAAGGCAGATGACATTGCTTGAGTGCCCACTTGTAGAATAGCACTAAGATTGACAGAGGAAAAAGCTGCTACTTAAAAAAATTGTATAGCGATTGCCATGGACTTTTCCATTAATGGTTAGGACATAATCCTGCTATCACCTGACACCAAACTAAATTTAGGATATTAACATTTCGAACTGAAAGTATTTAAAGAACACTAGTTCAAAACCAAGTCAATGTTTTAAATGCCAACTTATCTGAGCCAGATTATAATGGCATAATAATGGATAGTAAAAAATTACATTAAGTAGGCCTAGGAGAGGAACAATTTGAAAATTATGGATACTACAAACATTCGGAATTGGCTAGTAAGCAGCTAGAATGCATATAATTTTTACTAAATTTTGAAACTTTTTAAATTCCCAAAGACAGGCCAGTTTCATACATGTGCAACAAAGAACATCGTTGAACATGTGGGCAATTGGCATGTGCAGGTTGGATCATAAAAAAATTATTTCCAATATCAACAATGCATATTTAGCAAATGAAAATGTAACATAAAAACTAGGATCAATTACAAAAAATTTCATTGTTTGATGGACATGAACGCAATGTGAGTGAATATCAAAATGTGTCATACCTAAAAATATGAATGGAAAAATAAATGCATCAAAATTGAGAACATTTAAAAGAATACAATATTTGCTTATTACTCATACTTTCGCAATAAAATATGAAGCATGAAGTTTAATTTAAAAGGTAAAATTGCATTAAAACTGGTAACAATAATTTTATGAGGACAAACAACTATAACAGTTACAAATGTTAACAAGTAATATACCCTGTGGTCACTCCAGTAAAATGCAATTCATTCCAGTGTAACATGATGTGTTTTGTACTCTCATCTAATTTCATTAATGATAAAAATGTAAACTGTTTGACAGGGTACAGAGAAATTACTTAATTGTATGTACAAGGGTTAGACAAAATAATGTGAACACCAAATGTAGAAAAGTACTTTGGCAGAATACTAAATGAAAAACTTTCTGTCAATTTTTGTTTGTAAATTAGTTACCTAAATGGTTGAATTAATGCTAGTGAATATTTGAGTTTATAATTGGATTTACCAAGTAATAAACGTTGTTCCTCAATGAAGATGTAAATTCTCAGGAAAATTATGTATTTATACTCACTGCCAAAACGTTCAATCTTGATCTCATGACCACTAAGATAAGCTTTAACATCAGCCCTGGACAGTAATTGGCTGATTTGAAAATCTGAAACTGATTCTCGTTTCACACATCATTGACACAACAAATGATTTAATGAAAGAGTGTACAAAAAATTCGCATTCAAAATATTTTAAGGTTGCAAGACAATACAATCAGTTATTTTTAAATTAACCATGAAAGTCAAATTCCAAGAGGAAAATAAATCAAAATCTGTAATCATGAGTATAAGAGGGTTGGAATTTTAATAATGGCAACACATCTGTAAAATTTCAGTGAAATTTTAAAAGTTTATCCTGCTCAAGCCCCACATTGGTTGTTGGAGATACTTGGTATATTTCATTGTGAAATGACAGCTTTCATACCAAATGCATCTCTATAGTAATAAGAGCTGCTGACAGTTAGAAACTAGGATAACAAAATTAGGCATCAATGTCAAAACATTTTTCCTGTTGTCAGAACTGTTTACTTGAGTGCAATTTCAAATTTATTTTGTTTATGTGGATGTATCTCAACACACACAGTAGGATCTTGTTGACCATTTGCCTTTTCAGATCTTTTTTTTATGGGCAACATTTAGTTTTGGGTCATTGCTTTGCATTTTCTGATAAAAAGTTACACAAGTGAATGCTGCAAACATTATTGCTATAGAATAGGGTAGGCCCAACACTTTACCTTGATGCATCTCAAATCAGGGAGTACATCGTTAGAAGGAAGAATACACTGTTGATTAGTTGGAATTAGCCTTGAAGGAAAGTTATGAAAATTTAGGCATTAAAAATGATGACTAGGATGAGAAATGGTTGTCAAAATGACATTTACTGCTGTAAAATATGACTAACGATCACTAATTTCAAATCCTGGCTGCAGACTCATCAGTTACATTTTCAAAATACAAGCAGCTATGAGAGGCTTTTTCTGTAAAGCTAAATGTAGATGGCACTATTGTTTTGTAGCAAAACAGGTTTTCTGTACGTATTTCATATTGGATAGTCAGAAGCAAAATTGTGTTCCAGTGGTTTGTTTGATGGGTGGGGAATTCTCTCATGACTTAAGCCCCTGGGGTTTAGAAGACAGGATTCATAAAATGAAGGAAACGCTTAAGAACATTAGATTCAAAATGATCTGAGACATTCTACATGCAATAGATCGCTATATACAAATGACCAACTAAACAGGCACAGAAAAAAGCATCCCACAACTTTTACATCACTAGTAATGGGTATTACAAAGATGATAGCTACAATGAAGGACTAAAAATTGAAACGTAAGTTTCGTACCTATAATAATTCTACATTTGCCACTAATAAATTCCCAACCTTGGACAATATAAAAGTGAGATTGATAAATAACAAATAGAATCAATTTGTTTAACTAGTTTAACTTACAAGATATATACTAAATTTGTAAATTCAAATATCCTTAAAAGATCAATAAAACCTTTTAAAATGTAATGCTTTAAAAGTCTCACATGGAAAAACATGTTTTATAACATATTCACTTAGATTAATATCTTGCAGATTTCAAGTCATTGATTTATGGTCATGCATATTGTCATCAAAAATATTTCAAAAGCATTCCAATGAAAGATTTAAAAAATTGCTAGAACTTATTGCATTTAAACTAAGGATTCTCAGGTTAACACATCCCTACACATAATTCCATGACAAACTTCAGGATGCTATATTTACAAAATGAGTTATTTTGGCAATAAATGCATTTGTTTGCCTTTTGTACATACGATTCATATTTACAAAATGAGATGACAAACATTATGTACATGAAGCAGAAATCGGCCTTGCTCCAAATTACTTGACTTGTAAAGTGTCAAATTCTTACCAGTAAAAATAAAAAAATTGGTAAGCGCCTGGGGCACAAGCTACACGAAAACACTAGTATTTGAAGCTCTCAATAAGTAACACATACCTTTTACTAAAGATATATGAGGATGTGATGTGAAAGGACAATTTCAAATTTTTTCAAAAATCATGTATTAGCAGGGACAGGAGATGGCGGAGGGGGATGAGGGCACGTCAAGAGCTCATAATTTTCATCTGATAAATAGGGACTTCGAGGTGTAGGGGGAGGCGGTATAAAAGGGTCGCATTCATAAGCTAGCTCTATCCCGGAGCCATAATAATAACTACCACAAGGTTCGCTGTCATCGCATACATCAGTACTGCAAGGAGTTGGGGGAGGGGGTTTATTGCGTGCAAGGTAGTGCTTGTATGACCCCAATGAACAATGACCTTGGATGTACTGAGATCGGACAGTAACCGGGCTGGGAGGCGGATTGAGAGTTTCTAGGGGGTAAGTTCGGCTGGATGAACTGGATGAGGCTCCTGTGACATGATTGCGGTCGTACATTGTGCTGCTTTCGCTAGGAGCCATAGATGGCGTGAGGATGGTCATTCCGAAGCTGGAGCTTTGCAGAGATGAGAGGGCAATATCCCTTTGGTTACTGACATTCCCCGAACTAATGGTTCCATTGCACAATTTCGATGGCAGCATCTCATCTCTGATGTCTTCATCTTTCGGGGTCTGTTTCCTTCTGCAGGCATATTTGACACCTACAATTAGGATTGCAATGACAAAAAGCCCACCAACGACACTTACGATGCTAATGGTTACCTCTTTGGAAAAGCCTTGAGCTCGGATTTCACTAGGCATGATCTCGCAGCTACTGTGGCTCTCGTCTGCTCCATCCAGACAGTCTTTTTTCGAATCGCAAAGCAGCAATGAGCTAATGCATTCGTGAGAATTCGTGCATAGGAACATACCTTTTTGGCAACATTGTTCGTCTGAGTAATCTTTACAATGTGGGGTGCCATCACATTTTAGCGAGTTGTCAATGCAATCCCCATTATGGCACCTGAACTGGCCTGGTTTACAGATTTCACAGTTCATTTCATCAGACATGTCTTCGCAATCGGCTCGACCATCACATCGCCACATTTCTGGCAAGCATGTTACTCCAGTTAAACACCGAAATTTATCAGGAGCACAAACTGGGATATCTATGCATGTGCTTCCATCTGTTGATAGAACCAAGTGCAGAGGACAAGCACAGCGTTTTTTGTTGTTTTCTGTCATGAGACACAAATGAGAACACCCCCCATTCTTAATTGCACATTGATGATTTAGGTAATGGTCAAGATCAACATGATTCACAGCAAGGAGATTGATTAATAGGGGCATTCTACGTTGGATTCTTTGCCTTTCTGCACCAGTTTCTTTGTCTGCCATCTCAATAATTTGCTGATCATGATCAATCCAATACATGTACTTATCAAGAATAGTCAAAGAAACAGGATGAAGTAGATTATCACTCAAAAGTACTTTCCTGTAAATAAAAATTTAAACAGATTTATAATTAAAAAATCTATATTAAATTCACAAATACTTTTCTTTTACAGAACCACTAGGTCAATTTTACAATACAATAAGAAGCATCACAAAAATAGACATTACCACAATTTTTTATTTGATTTAAGACAAATGGAGAATACAAAATATTTAATAATCAACTGCTTATGATTAATAATTTGGTTTGGAACAAGTCAATTCTCCTAAAAACACATGGGTTTACTTTTTATAATGAAATATCCTGGGGCATGAATCAAACTAGCATTACTTCAGAAAGAAAATTTATAAACACATAGAATTTTATGCAAGAAACAGTTTCATAATTAGATAAAGTTTGAAAACATTAAAATCTATTCAAAATTCCTATTCTTTAAATATTTGTTTAAAATAATACAAATTCTATGTTTGAAAATATTTTACCCAATTTAACTGTCAAAATTAATTATGTCAATTAATTTTTCCTATTCAAGTCAAAAGAGGGAACTTTGATTTTGATGACATTTTTCATTTTTAAAAAATGTGTTCACAAAATTAAAGATTTTTGACAGGAGTAAGCATCAAGAATTTAAGGTCCCTTAATTTTCCAAGAACTGTACCAACCTGCAACAAACTAAATGATAATAAAAGTTTTCATTCTTACCTATCGGTTCCAGCCAAAGTAGACCTTTCAATTTTTTTCAGACTCATATCACCCCAATAAATATAATTGTCAGAAATATCAACAGTCAGAGACACAGGCCTGTCTAAATCAGTGGAAAATAAAATTTTTCGCATGTGACCATCCATATTGGCCCTTTCTATCAGTGGTGGATGCATCATATTTATCCAAAACAATAGCCTAAAATTAGAATGTGTGTTAGAAAAACACATCAAAATTAAAACAAAACAATTAAAAAACATATTGAGTATTAAAAACAAAAAACATTTTTTACCCCTTAGCAGGATGAAGTGCAATAAAACGAGGTTTATCTCCATCATCTCCGATAACAGTTCCAAGTGGTAAGCCTCTCATTGTAGTAACATTTATGGTATTATGCTGAGAGCAAGACCAGAAAACTACACGAGAATATGGGTCAATGGCTATATCATATGGATGAATATTATCATTTGGATTTGATACTACAGTGGACACCTACAAAAAAATAAGTAAGACCATGAATAAAAAGAAAGATAAAAGCATAATTTATATAAATAAGAATGAAGTGTCTGTACATTGAATATTTTCGAACCATTTCAAGTTTTCTATCTGTTTTGGACCCATCTGATGCAAAACCCGTCTTTTACGCGTTTGGTGTCTGTCTGTCCATCTGTCTGTGTGTCCATGCTACGTACAAATGGTTAAATATATTTTCATGAAACTTTGCATACTGTGAGTTCTTACATTCATTTAGTGACTGAACTTGGTTACGTAAGTCTGCCCGTCTTCCAGTTGTATGTTCGATTTTGTGCCTGTGTGTTTGTAAGCAAGATTTATTCAAATCATGTTTTGCAATGTCCTACATTTGATAAACCATATTTTAGTGTAGTGAATGCATTATTTTAAATTCCTTTGCTTGCGTATTTTAGTAAGTGTCATGTTAAAACATCTGAGTAACTACTTAAATCAACTATAATTTGGTAGTTTTGGACAAGCTGGAATGCATATTGAGCATTGCAATTACTTAAATTGTTTTACCAGTACTGCTGAAAAATCAATTATTTTTAAAAACTATTTTTGCAGAATTTAAATTCAGATACTTTTTTATTTTGAGCCTTATTTATTTTCTTTACAAAATATAAACTATTTCTAAACATTTGGGACAGACGATATTTTTCAACAAAACAGAAACTTGTGTTCATTTGCCACGTGCAGTGATATTTTTTTTGCTTCGAATTAATTTCGTATTTTTTAATTCTATCTAATTTTTGGATGTAAGTTGTGGCAACTGTACGAGATCAAGAGAATCATGAATTCTTATCTTTAGAACTTTTCCCTGACAACTTTTATTTTGTTTTAATTCTGTGTTTCTGTTTTAAATATTTATTATTTTCATAAATTGTAATTCCTTTTCATCACACGCAACACCACTGCAAAGTATTTTGTTTAAAGTGGCATGTGAGTTAGAATAAAGCAAATTTTAAGCTGAATTTTGACATTATTGAAAGAACGTCAATATTAAAAATATTGCCTGATTTATACATGCAGACATTTCATTAATTACAACTAGAATAACAGCAAACTGCACATAATTTAAACTGCATCAAAACTATACAGGTTTAATATAATCTAAATTTTTACCTTGGTGCCATTCACATGACTCTTTTTTATTGTCTTGGCCCTTCCATCAATCCAATACACAAAATGATCAACAGGATCATAGTCCAGAGCCTTCACGTTTTTTAACCCATGTATCGGAAGCATTACTTCAGGTGAGTCAAGTGTATTCACCAAGAACCTGCTAATACTAGCACGCTGACTGAACAGCATGAAACTTCTGGGATCTATACCAAACAAAAACATTACACAAAAATAAGACATGAATTATAATAGAAATGAAACAGAGATAATATTGCTAACAAAAGAAAATAAATTCTAAATTGTACCTCAAAAAAGTGAGATTTAATAACTTATGTTTAGCAGAAAAAAAATCATTGAATATGTACTAATAACTTAATCATAGGTGAGAGAATCAATCTTTAGGGCCAAAAAGACAAGTATAAATCAACATTTCAGAATAACCATAACTGTCCAATACTTGATTTCTAGATTTAACAATTTAACAGCATTTCTCAACAAGTTTTCTCAGCGAGTTTTTTAGCAAAGCTAAATATAGAGGGAGCTAATGCTTTAGTAACTTCATTTATAACTTGGAACATTATTCAAATGTAATTTCAGCATGTTGCTTACATTAAAAATCAGTACCAAATATCATCAAAACATTGATACATCTAATTAGTTCTTAATCAGTAGTCCCCCTTTCTGGCAGTTTGTTTACGCTACAAAACCCCTTCATGCAGAATCAGAAAAAACCTGAAACTTTAGAGAATTTAGCAAATCACAAACACTTACATGAACAACTTTTGTTATCAGAAGTCAAGCTGTAGTGAGTAGGACATGCACAATGATGAGTGAGCTGTTTTTGCTGCAAGGCAGTGGGGAGAGCAAGACACAGATGTGAACAGCCTCCATTATTTACAGCACATGGATTCCATCCTGAAAGCAAAAGAAACCTAATTTATTACTAAACCGAATTAATCACAAATAAAACAGCTCAAATTTCAGTAATGTAACATTGGTTTCAATTGACAAGTGATTATGACTTGGTAAACAAGTGAGTGGATAGATTTCAAGCAGTTGGAAATATCATTACCTCCTCTAGATTTAAAATCAGAAAAATAACTGAAATTTGTAAACATGGTTTGTAAATCTTGGAAAACATTATATTAGGTTTTGTACAATTTTAGACATATTAAAAAAAAACTAAATTAAGATTTGTATAGATTTTAATAAAAATGCCTATTCAGATTAGTATATAAGTTTAACATAACTTTCAAGTTGGAAAGAAATTTCAGACTGCCATGGAATATCAATGTTGTCTGATGATGAGACACAATTTGAAAATGTATGATAGTTTTATCATATGAACTGCATAACTTTTAACTAAGAAAATTGCTTAACAATAAAATTTCTTTATAGATCTCACCTGACTGTCTAGAAGTATGATAAATTTCTATATCCATTACGCTATCTATATTTTCTTGAATAGTAGTTCGGTTTTCACCACTGGTTTTATTTGCTCTTAGAATTCTATGAGTTGTCCAATCAGTCCAATATATATGATCTGCATATTGTGTTAGTCCATAAGGTTCATAAAGATTATAATTAATAACTTGCAGTCTTTGATTTCCTATAAAATAAACAGCAATAATAATATGTAGCTAAATTAATTACTACTCAATTATAATTTATTCCTTATAAAATAAATAAGATTACATGTCAATGTAGTTGATTTAAAAGCAATCCTTAAATATAATGACTTTCATGATAAAACATAATCCAAGAGGTTTAAGCCTAGATTTTCATGCCATAACACTTACCAGCCAGATCAGATGATTCAATTTTTCGGGCATCTACATCAATCCAATAAAGTCTTTGTTCAATATAGTCAATAGTTAGGGCATTGGGTCTGCCTAATTTACCAATAAGAAGTCTTCGATTTGACCCATCCATAGCAGCTCGTTCAATACGTCCACTAGTTCCCCAATCAGTCCAATACATATATCTGCAAACATAAGCCTTGTAAATCCATAACATGAAAATAGAAAATATATGAACTATTTAACTACCTATTAATTTGAAAAACTTTATGTATAAAAGATACAAATTAAATATTTTTACCCTTCAGAAGGATCTAAGGCAAGAGCACGAGGATCATCCATGTTTTGATACAATAGTACTTTCCTAGATGAGCCATTCAGACGACATACTTCAATTCGATTAAGTCCCATGTCAGCCCAATAAAGATTTTGTGCAATCCAATCTACAGCCATTCCTTCAGGGTAGTTCAATCCAAACTCAACAACAGGTTCAACACAGCTGCCATTCATAAATGCTCGACTGATAGTCTAAAAAATCAATGGATACACTTGCATACACAGGCATTAATACATTCCTTTAAACATATAAGGACAGTTTGAAATGGTTTTCTCTCAATCTTTCACATAACCAAAAAAAATCTGAACATTCCTTTATAGGAAATGATTTCCCTTAAAACTCAATTCAACTTTTTCAGTTTCTCTGCCAAAATGAAAGCCTAATTTTGTTAATAAAAATAGGTGCTATAAAAAATAAGAGGTGAAACTTATAGTTCTCAAGCTTCCAGTGTGCAATTGAGTTTAAACATTTCTAACAAAAACATTCAAATGAGTGCTTTTAATTTGCTTGGCAAACCAAGTTTATACAATAATAAAAAGTTATAATTAAGTTTTATCCCTCAATTGCAAAGCTGAACAGAAATGAGTAGATTTTCAAAAGAATGGTCTGCAAAATAAGTTTTAAACATTGAGAAAAGCTTTTTAGTTTACTAAAATTTCACCAACAGGGATAATCCATCAATTTCCATGTAATTTGAAAATGTCCAAAATAATAAATGTCAAAAATACTTATAATAGCCCCAAATGTATAACGCTATGCCATTACTAAAATATTTGAAGCTGATTCAACAATTTTGTTTGGAAAAAGTAGAAAATATAATCATGTACTTTAAATTGATAAAATAAAATTAAAATATCTGGGCACTGAAAATTTTTTTATAACATAAACCTTCAAAGATTAAGGAACTGTGAAGAATATATTGATTGCATTTTCGAGAAATTTTTAAAAGATAAATAAAAAATGCAACCACATAAACGAAAAAGTCTAAGGCATTATTATTGCATGATTCAATTTGTCTTATAGTTTGGGACGATAGTTCGATTAACTGATTTTCATAAGGAGGCAACATATGTGCTTTCTGTTGTATTTAGGGTAGAAGATACAATTTTTAATATGCATTCAAATGGAATTGAATATGGGTCTAAAGGCTCAGGCCTTATGGAATTGGATTAACTTGGAATGACCCATGTCTGAAAAGTACCAAAAATAGCTTAATAACCGAAATGATAACATTAAAACTGACACCCACCATGGGAAAAGCCATTTTTTTTAAATCAGGGAAAATGTTCTAACAAGTACTTAAATTAGCTTAGTTTTTAATGAAGCATTTCTATTCACTCAAATAAAATTTCAATCTTGTAAACAAATTCAAAACCAACAAAATCCTAGCCCTAGTCGTGACTTAAAAGTGATGCATGGAACTTGCAAAGATCTCCAATATAGTTTATACCTCAGTATCAATAAAATGTATAGCTATTCAGATAAGCAAGTTTGGCATGTCTTAATGTGTGTTTTTACTTTTTACAACAAACCAAAAAATAAGGAAAATATTCTTTATCGCAAGGATTCTAGTTCATATAAAAAATTTCTAATATATACATCTGTGAAAATAAAATCTAATAAATTGAAATTCGCTAAAAGCTCAATATGATAACAATATTTAAGATAAAACATACTGATCACACACCCTTTAGTCATATACTACAAATTACTATACTACAAATTATGCCAGTCAGAATATTTCTCAAGAGATGTTTACTCACTCGTGAACTGGCATCAGTCCAATATATTCGATCATCATTGATATCGTAATCTAGGGCATTAGCTTCTTGAACTCCTGATACTGGAATTGTATCATCATGGTTAGATTCAAGAGAAATCCTGCGAATGTTGTCTTTACGAGAAAATAGGAGAAAAGCCTCAGGAATTATGCATGTTACATTATCAGATATAAGTTCTAAGCCAATGGGACAAGAACAAATAAAATCATTTCCAGGCCTGTTCAAGCAAAGATGACTGCAATTTCCATTATTATATGCACATGGATTAGTTCCTATAAAAAAGAATATTTCGAATCAAAGGAAATATTACAAATAAAGGGCACAAGGGCCATATTTGGCCATGCTGCACCAGACAATTCAGTGTTTGAATAGTGATTAGTAGGTAGGAACAAAGAGTATCACAAGGTAGAAGCTTACTTTTTACAAATTGAAACTGCTATATTCGTTCATGCATTGCTATCAATTTCATATTGTACAATCATTTGAAGTGACAAAACATTCTTAGTAGAAAGTTAATTTGAGTTCTCTTATCTAGTGTTAACAATGACTTGAGCCCTTGGAAAATTTTGTCCCAAGAAAAATCTTTAAAATATTTTTTCCATCCACTATTAGTTTTAAAAAAGGATGGGTGGGGACTAAATGTTCGTTGACCTTAGGAGAATCTTCAAAAAAGTCTCATTTTTTGAAGTACAAGCTTTTAAGACGATTTTGCTAAAAAGATACCCATAGTAGCCAAAGTTGAAAAATAGTGACAAAAAGTCGCCGCTTAGTTGCCTGTGGTAGCCCTGACGTATGGAAAACTGACTTGGTCCTCCATCTGCACCTACAAGCGTCTTTAAGTTCTTTTCTTATATTAATCAAGAAATAATTTAGAAATATCCCATAATTTGAAATGAAATCACACTATTACATATATATTGATTATATTTAGCTAAGGTAATATCTGATCGAAAAACAGACTTGAAAAGATACTACACACACTGGAAACAAACAGAATAGAAACAAAGCACCCATTAGTTAATAATCATAAAACAAATTACTTTTATTTCACATTGATAGAAGAAGATATAAGAAAAAACATACCTTGTATGTGATTTACATTAATGGCTTTTAATCCCATAAGATCTGGGAGTTGGTCAATAATGGTCTCTCTATTTACTCCAGTGACTTTATCAACTCGTTCTATGGATCGACGCTGCCAATCAGTCCAGTATATATAGTCCCCTAATAAGTAAAATATTTCTTGATTAAAAGTTTGGAACAAAAAGTTACAGCACTGTTAAGACATATATATTCAAAACTAGTATATGAGCTATTGATATTTTCAAATTACTAAAATGAAAAATACTCTACATCATGACCTATGGATAATCTTCAAAGCACCAACTAAGTTTTATGGAAAAAGCTTTAGTTGATTATACTGTACTAAACATCTAATGTAACTTTATGTGAATGAAAAATTTATCCTTATTATTCAGCATCACACGGTTTAACATGATTCATTCTGGAATATATTTTAATGTTTTGTGGAAAATGGGAATGGAAGGCATTTTGAAGAAACTTATTTTGAATTAAAAAATTAGTTAACAGCTTGGCTATAATTATAAATGCATTCTTTCAAGTATTCATCAATAACTTTCTTTAACATCTCAAACAATTATTAATGCATATAATAATTTGGTATTTAAAAATTGCACTTTAATTCTCAACCTTTTTTTGTTGACAAAAATTGGAATGCAATAAGGACAAGCAATTAGACGAAATTGCAGAAAAATAGAAAACAGATTTAATTTGCTATGATCCCTAAACCAAAGTCCTCAAAATCTAGTTTTAATTAAGCAATCCAAGTAGACAATATTGAAACTAGACACTTTCAAGTAATTGGTACACATGTAAAAGTCAATTTCTAATAATGTACACCGATTACATTTCATAAACACTCTTAAAAGTATAATGAAAACATGGAAACACTCACCTAACAAAGAAAAACCAAAAATATGGGGTAACTGATCAGAAACTAATTCTCGTCGATCTGATCCATCGAGATTGGATACTTCAATTTTGTCTGTTTTGGCATCACCCCAGTATAACTTTCTTTCTACATAATCCAAGGACAATCCATTTGGCCAGCCTAATGAAGTGTTAACTAGGACTACTCTCTGTGAACCATCTAGAGCAGCCTTTTCTATTTTAGGATAAGCAGAACCCCAATCAGTCCAATACATGTACCTGAAACAATCATTTAGCAGGTTCAGGGGTAGATGCGACAAAATTAGAAAGGATTTTAAAAAAATACGACAAGACAAATAGCAAATATAATTGCCATTTAACCCTTCAGTAGTGTCATGTTACTATGCCACCTGAAATGTATATGGATAAATTTAATTACAAAATGGATTTAAATTAATAAAAATTGCTTAAAAAATAAAATTATTAATATTTTACAGTTTTGTTTTGTGAAGAAGCTGAATAAATTTGCAAAACCTTAAAACTTGACTGTGTTGATTTGTGTAATTTGATAAATGCTTATCCAAGAGTTAAAAACAACAATCTATTAAGGTTTGCAAGTATATTGCGGCATCGAGCGCTTTGAATGTTTTGTAGTCAAATTCCCAAATGGTAGAGTTGACTGGTTGGTTGATTTGGGGGTTTTATGGCGCAAGGGCCATTCTTGGCCATGTGGTAATGTTGACTGAAATAATGCAAGAAAATTATCTAGAGTCCCACTCTTCAAGCATGATAATTTAAAGGCCTTTTCAAGGCTATTTTTCAATATTTTAAAGCTACATTTCATATAGATCATAATAAAAAAAACCATGAGTGCACATGAAGAAACTTTCAAAAGTGTAAGGTTTCGCTCTCAGACCAAGTTTTTAAAACAAATTTTAGCGAACCTATAAATGTTATACCATCGATTTTTGATATTTGACATTGGACGAGTATCATCGACTTTGTTTTTAGGTACAGATAAAATAAAATATGCAGTGTTTTTGTAAAAACTAAGACTTTTAAGGGCAAAAACTTAAATGGAAAATCAGGCCTTCTTAAGGCCAATGTACAAAACCAGGTTATCAATGGAAAATATTTTACAACTGGTAACTTCGGTTTATGTTCATTCATGAATACCATATTCATAGAATAAGCAGTTGAAAAGTAAGGAGCCAAAACCATTTGATTACCCTTCAACTGGATCCAGTATAATAGCTCTTGGCTCATCAAGATTCTCTGTAATCAGTATTTTTCTAGATGTACCATTAAGTCTTGCAACTTCAATGCGGTCAGTGCCAGTGTCTGTCCAATACATGTTTCTAGCAATCCAATCCACAGCTATACTTTCAGGATGGTGAACTTCAGTAGTAATAAGATCGATTTGACCTGTTAACAAATACAGTACATACTTTATGTAATTTAGTTTCCCAATAAATTATCTATAATATTTCTAACCAAAGCTTGCCTAGTTACTTAGTTAAATGCACCAAACCTGTTCCATTCAACTCAGCTCTTCTTATAGCTTTTGCTTCATCATCAGTCCAATATATCTGCTTATCGATAGGGTCATAATCAACAGCAATAGCATGCTTAATACCTTCTAGTTCCAGAACTACATCAGTGTAATCCGGAGTGTCTAGAGAAATTCTACGCAAATCAGTTCTCCTGACGAGCAGGAGAAGTTCCTGAGGACCTTAAAAGAAAAAAAAGGAAATCGAATTCAATAACTGCAAAGATACAAAACTCTTAACATATTAATAGCAAAACTAATATCGCTAATAACATCAAAGAGATCTACGGAAACCTCTAAAAAGTAGATGCCCTCGGTGTTTCTGTTACACAGTATGTCCATGGGATATATTCTGTCTGGAAGTATACCATGTATACTCTCTCATTTTAAAATGCATCAGGTACATTCTCAAAAATGTACATAAGTAGTGGCAAGACAGTTGCATCTTTCTGCCTTGTAACACGACATGATTGCCTTACAGCACATTTGCATAATTCAGGTTATCTCCATCTAGCCTTCCTGCAAACTTAAATTCTGGAGAAGTTATGTACAGAAACCATCTGCTTTGATATAGAACTCTTCATACTTTCCAAGGAGTCTAGGTATTGGGAGTCAAGATAACTTTTAGGGCATTTGTCATGGCTGCTATTGTTCGTTGTCTGTCTTTGTATGTTATAATCTTTCTCTTGTATTATGATTGTGCCCTAGCCATTGAAAATTTAAACAAAAAATTGATTATGGAAATAGTTTTATGTCATGCTTATAGATTCCAAAGCCTTTTTCTTTTACATTTCCTATCCTTCAAAACTTGTGGTCTTATAAGGTGGAATTTGATGTAACGAGCATGCCTGAAGGAATCAAATTTAAAAAGTAGACTGGGTATGGGATTGTGAATTACCCAAAATTCACAAATAAAAAGAGAAGAATAAACTGGGGAATGGTATAGCAAACAGGTTCTGTTTCGCCTTCAAATAGACATTACTTTCACATCAGATCAGTTGATATATCTGTAAGAGTGAGACAATAGCCCTACAAATGTTCATGTTTTTGTTTTTATATCCAACACACAGCCACATTTATCACCTGTTATGACACATTTCAGGAAGCTTTCATTATACTTGGAACAATACAACTCCTAACAGATTGTCCAATGGCTTGCTTTTTACTTGTCTTGCACAAAACCAAGCAGTTCTTTTATCAACATCTAACATGTGCTAAGCAAACTCCTTAAATGAAATTCAAGATTTGTCATTCGTCAACTTATAAAATATCACAAGAGGCACAGAAAACCACATTCAATGCTCGATTTAATATATGGAACAACCAAGCACACCTTACAATGGTTACCTACATTTACCAATAAACACAAGTATGCTATTAACATCCTATTTGTTTATTTGGCCAAGCTATGAGATACAAGATGGACAACATCAAGTAAATAGACATAGACACACAAAGTTCTACTGACACAGAAGAGAGAAATACATTTAGGGAGGATAGATAGAAGCTGACAGGAATTGAACATGCACTCCCTGCAGCTCATAGGTTATAGCACAATGGGCAAACCAACTGAGGCACAGCAACCCGTTTCTGTTCATTCAGATACATTAAAATCCTGGTTAAAACAAACTAGATAGAATGTTGAAAATGAAAAACAGATAACTCTTCAGCATTGTTAGCTGAAACATATTTACATCATATTAATATGGGATGTGTTTCAATAATCTAATACTCAAAATATATCTATGAATTTATGCCAGGAAAAGGAGCAATTCTATTTACATAGTCTCAATACATTATCACCAATGTTTTTGCAGCTGCCTAAACAATGTTACTCAAAGTAAATGCTGGCAACACCTAATAAAACAATTCTCTCTCATCAGTTAAAAGTCAAATATGTACTTATGTCCTTAGCCCTGAAAAATGGTGGACAGTAACCTAAATGGCAACAGACTTTTCAATCTAAAACAAATAAGCTGATTCAGAAGTAAGCAAGTGAAATATTAGTTCCACAATAAATGCCACTATGGGCAGATTCTACTAATTTATTTTTCTGTGATACACAATTATATAAAAGATCTACTTCACAATTGCTCCATACTTGATACAATATTTTAAGTGAAAATTTATCTCTGCATTCATAATTTATGTTATTCAGAGAATAAACTTACCTTTTTCACATGTTCGGGGAACTGGTTGGTCTGGTTTAAGAAGAACTCCAGTAGGACATGCACAGGAATAAAAAGGTTCATTTGAAGATAATAAGCATAGGTGAGAGCAGCCCCCATTATCTTTGTCACAAGGAGTTGGTCCTATCAGAAAACAAAACAAAAAAACACATTAATGAAATTAAAAACAGTTTAGAATTTGACACTATGCTCTTAAGGTAGGTTATTTTGCAGTTTTAAGGTGCAAGAGCCATATTTGGCCAAGCTGAACCAAACACCAAGAAAACTTCCAAGTAAAAAATGTCATGAAAGGGGAAAAGAGGGATTGGGAATAAAATGGGATAAAAACAGAAGATTGGATATCCAAGGTACACGACTCCTATATTTACTAAAGACAACCCCATGAAAAGATCACCAAAGTACCTTGGGTCCGTGAAGCCCATACATACACACTGAAAAATGTGCCTCTGAGGGCGTTATGCTTTTACGAAGTCAAGATTGATTATTTTTTATACTGACAATTTATAACAATGTAAAATAAATTATTCTATTAGTATGATAGTTTAATAATTAATATTTAGTAAGAGTTTTCCTGAGTATCATCAACACACTGCAGGACCAAAAATATTCCTAGAACCATTACTTTAAAATTTGATTTGCCATTTTGGAGACATTTGGTTGGTCGGGTTTTACGATGCAAGGGCCATATTTGACCAAGCTGCGTTAGACACAAGACAGACAACGTTAAGTAATAGACATATACATACAAGGAAAGTTTAAATGACATAGAAGACACAAATACACCCAGGTTATTGAACTTGCAGCTGACTAACTCACACTAGGAGAAATTTGGCATTTACTATCCGACACTAAACTATTCAAGAGGAAAATTAGAGTGACTTCATGAAGACATTTGTAATGCATATATCAGGCATGATTTTAGAAAAAAGAAAAGTCAAGTAATTTTATAAGCACCATGCTGAAACTGCATTTGAGTAAATGCCAAGATGTCATTTTCAGAATGAAAAACAGGAAGTACATACAACCACAAAAATACTAGCCCCTTAAATATTTTTCTTTTCTGAAAAACCCTCTCAAATGCTTAATGTACAAATTCTCTATACCTCTGGGCTGACGCATCTCACTGTAGAACTGGATCCCCATAGGAGTGAAAAATCCACCAAATGTTGTTCGTTTAACACACCCAAGAAGTTTGTTGCAACCATGTACAGCCTTTGTTGACCAATCAGTCCAAAACAGCATATCTTGGTGAAGAGTCAATGCAAAAGGACGGGGAATGTCTTCTTTTGTTATGGTCTGTCTATGTCTTCCATTAAAATCTATGCTGAATATACTTCTTATCTTAGCATCAGTCCAGTAGATCCTGTTTAAATAAGAGAATATTTCTATTTTAAACAGAACTCATTTATTTCAATAGATTACATATTTTGCAATGAACACTTTAAAGCAAAAACACAAAGCACTAACAAATATAGTTGATCATTTTTGCAGGGATAGTAAAAAATTCATAATAGAAAGTCATTTTATTCCTAAATTCACTAAAACACCTTTTGGTTAATTTTAGTATTGCTTATGATACATGAGAATGGAAATGAAGAGCTTGGCATTAATTTTGTGCTATTTATTGAAAAGATTCCCACTATCTTCAAGCAAAAGAATTCAAAGGGTTTTTCAAGGCTATTTTTCATTGTTTTAGATTGCAATACATTAACAGTGAGTGCACATGCGAAGAAACTTTCACCAGGGCTATGTTTAGGTCGCAGACCCAGTTTAAAAAACATCTATTTTTAGCTATATTATACAAACAATTTTTTATTACATTAGACCTTAGACGAGCATCATTGACCTTCGTCTTTGAATACAGAGGAAATATAAAATATGTAGCATTTTTGTAAAAATGAATGCAATTTTAAGTTTTTAAAATACCTTCAGTAAATATTAAGGCTTTCAGAGTTCTTGGAAACTAAAATGAAAAATCTGGTCTTTTTAAGGCTGTGGGAAATCTGGGAATAAATTACTGAGAAAACAGTATTAGATGAGTAGCAGGAACCACTTTTTTGAAAGCAGGGAATGAAAAAATCATTTTAATATAAAAAAAAATCAGATTTATTTTATTTAAACCTAGATTTTTTAAAATTTAAATTGGATTTTTGATTAATTAATTGCCCCTATTTGTTTAATCTTGTTAGATATATATGCATCACAGTATAGTCTCTAGATAGTATTCCCATGAAAAGGTTGCATAGGCTTGAACTGACACCTTTCAAGAGAATTAATTATTTCTGATAAAGGAATCAACAGTTTGTTTTCAGTATGTTAAAAAAGAGTATGGGTCCCCTCACTTCCTAGCTTATTTAGTAAACTCTCTAAGAGAAAATGCACTGAGCTTGAATAGAAAATACCTCTTAATATTCACGAAAACAATATATTCATATAATATCATGTCTGTAATTAACCCTCCTAGAGGCATGCCCGAGAAGTTCGGTGAGATTTCATCATAGTAGGCGGAATACCCAAAATAATTAGAGGAGCGAGATGTCTAGGGGTAGGATATGAAAAAAAAAATCAAAAACATCGGATTTGTTTGATTTAAATCGGATTTTTATGTGATTTGAATTAATTTCGCTTAACAAGTTTAAATTTGTTGGACATGAGTCACACAATTTAGTGTAGTTTCTAGATAGTTTTGATTTATTTAAACATTAATATTTTTGTGTAAAACATTAATGTATTAAGAAATATAGCCAAGTAAATTTTTGAAAGATTAAAACACGATATAGGAATTAGCAAAGTAAATCACATCATAGAGTAAATAGACCGCAAATGCCAAGATGAGCAATGTTTTTTCATCTGGTTCTCAAGCGGTTCAGATTACTTTGAGTTTAACCCATAACCAGTGACGTGAATTTTTTGGACCCAGATAAATAAGGTTGTGGGATCTCACATACACTATATTATGAATTTTTTCAATCATAGCAATTTGGAAATTTTTTTTACATTATATATTTATCATATATGAATAAAATGTGTTTTGAATTACTTCAATTATTTTTATATAAAATAATTAATTGGTTCAAGACTTGCTTTTGAGGAAAAAATCATGTCACCAATAGAAAATAAAATAAAAGGAACTTGCTTCTTTAAAAAATTCCTACTTCTCATTAATTTCTAGCTGGCAAAAATAACTTATATTTGAAAAAATTGTTATTTTTTGTAAGTTCAGTAAAAAATGAGATGACATGAAAATACATAAATTTGAAATCAAATGTCTATTTTTCAAATTCTTTGAACATTGACAAGTATTTCATAGGTACGTTCAAAGCACACAAAAGGGTTTATATATAAAACAAAAAATGAAGCTTTTCTCTATGAACAGCATAGAACAAGTGTAATAGCATCCCAAGAACATGCCATTTCAGTGGAATTTTGAGCTTGTGATAAAAAATTTATCAATTCCAATAGCTTTCTGCTTCAACCCATAATCTTTATTTAACACTCACTCAATTATCAGATGAGTGAATTAATGCCAAATTTCAATTTCATAAATATTGAATAGTTATTCTAGCAGGGTAAAGAATTCTAAGGGATCAATACATAAAATTTCTCAATAAATTGAAATAAAAATTAACCAATATATTACACAAAACAAAATGAAACTAATAAAATCCGCCAATTATCAAGATTTATGTGCAAAATTGGAATACTTTGTGATACTGAAGAAAATCTTTTTGTTGGGAGTAAGTGTCCTTATATTTTTATGAACAGACTAAATACTAAATAAGTACATCTTAAAAAAAGCAAGTTACCACAATTTTAATAATTTGATTGAATATATTTCAAGTATCTTCACTCAACACATGGTGAATGGTTTAAAATTGGCCATATGCGATTTAGTCACACGGAATGTTTTAAACAAAACAAACACTGATGAGCAGGCTTGTGAGTGACACCTATTGGTCAATGGCCCAAGATGAAAATACGTGCCTGGTATTTATGATCCCAATCAGCAAATACTGTTATTTAGTGTCTTTAAAGGAAGGTTGATTTTCAATATAATTTTGGGGTGAACTCAGTACGAGCGAAGTTCTTGACTTATATGAATAAAATAATGCTCATCTTGGTCAGTATTTCATTCCCAATATTAAACATAACAGAAAGAAAAAGGAAATTTAAAATTTTGATTTAAATCAATGACTTTTTTAAAACAAAAATCACTTGATTTAAATCGGCATACCCTGTCTGGGGGTCCATACGATATGTCAAAATATTTTGGGTCTGGTGCTTTGTACTGTGGGAAATTTTTGGGCTGTATTCGAACTGAATTTTCTGAGTGTGTTCGGGCGTTCAGCTTGGGGGTTAAGAAAATTCAAGAGAAAGCATAAGTTTCTTGTTTTCCTCTTTGACAAAACATTAAATTTCAGATATCTCATTTTGAATGAGGGAAATTCATATAGATTTTAGTCTTTGTGTAGCAGACAAGATATTCATAGTCATCTTACCACCACAGCTACAGAAGTAGCTGTGGTAATTCTATGTTTGTAGTAAGAATAATTTTAATCTAACTTACACTTGAAATAAATAAGATGGGTAATCAAAAGGGAGAAAAATTAAAATTTATAACTTGTTATGATTCATAAAAAATTTATCACATTTAATATTAAATCTGGACTTTTTAAAAAATAAAAATCACTTGATTTAAATTGGCATACCCTGTTAGAAAGTATAATTTTGTTAGTGTGTGAATTCACGTTCATTATTGGGTATAGAAAGTATAATTTTGTTAGTGTGTGAATTCACGTTCATTATTGGGTAAGGTGATTGAACATAATATATTTCAAGACATGAACATTTCAACAAAAGTTTTGCACATTTTTGATAATTTATTATTTAATTTTCAAAAATTAGATAAAGGAATCTAGCTCTTTGTTGTAGCATAATAATGTTAACATGAGTCAAAATGATGAAAATTGCTAAGATTCACTTCACTGTAAGCATGAAATTGGACAGATGCAAAACTGTTCATAACTAACCTTTTCGTGTCATAATCAACTGCAATACCATTGGGCCAAGAAATATTTCCAGTTACTATTACTTTTCTAGATGTGTGGTTACCATCCATGCTAGCCTTTTCAATTTTTGGTGTTTCACCCCAGTCAGTCCAAAACATCCATCTAAAATAAAAATATTGTTGCATAAACATACAAAACAGAAATATTTTTTAATAGTTAAAAAGCATAAATTACTCTGAAATGTAAAAGATCAAATAAGATATTATTGCAAAAATGAACAGGTAATATATTGCAAATTGCTTTCTCATAAAGCTTATTTTATTAGCAGATTTAGTTGCCCCAGCAGCAACATCCTTTGATGCAGGGTCTTCAAAAAGATTATCTGGAGTAGAAGTAGGAAGAAGTGTTTGGCACAGCTTGGTACTTAATTAACAGTTTATGCTGTTACAGGGATGCCTTGTTGAAGCAATCAGAATGTTTACACCCAATGTTTTTAATATCATTTAAGAACTGGTCATCAAATCATCATGCATTGCCGAAGCAAAATGCATGAATTCATGACTAAAACAAGAATTCATGCTATTGGTTAAAATGTGGAGGGATTAAATTTTTGCTGACCTATGGTAAATTTTCATTCACCAAAACTTTGAAAATAAGAGCTTTTCAGATGATTTTGCTCAAAAAAATACCCATAGCCACCAAGGTTGAAAAATAGTAGCAAAATGTAGCCTTTCAGTCACCTGTGGCAGCCTTGCCAATAATATGGTTAAAAATTTAGTTTATTTTCCTTAAATTTTTTAATTGGGGTTGGCAAAAAATTTGAATTTTCTCATCACAATATCAAATCTAGTGTCCACAAGAGTATAAAAACTATCAATAATTAAAATAGACCCAATTAAGCATTTAAGTAATAATTCATAAATATGGCAATCTTGATAGCCAGGTGTTCTTTTCCTGTGCACACACGACACATTCAGAAATTGAATCCAAATCAGGGCGTTCCATTTATGCTCATGAGACTATCGATCAGTACTTTGGTACAAAAAGGGCCAAAGTCCAAAGCAATATGCATTAATCACTTCAAGGCAACGAAAGTTATAATAGAAGAAAGTGGCAATGTCCTCCTAATCAATACATTACGAAAGAATCAAAATAGGTAAATATTTTTTGAGTGCTATATTAAAAATTACTTAATCAGGTGTTATTAAAAAATTGCAAAACGGATAGTGGCCCTTTTCTACCAAGATACAAAAAATCAAGTTAAATTGACTTTAAGAATAACATTCTGGATTAGTGCTGTGTGCAGAGAGCCATACAAATAAACTATCACAATCCAATCTATTTAAGTAACAAATATATTTATTATAAGGCAAGGCTTAATCTGTTAGACGTGTAAAAGAACACGAATGATGATTACTAAAAAAGTGATACAGTGCTAAAAGTAAAGTTTAGCAAATTACACTATTTTAGATTAATTTGTAATTATCTCCTGGAAAGAGCTTTCTCTCTTCTTAATCAAAAATTAAAAATAATAATGTATAAAACTATGTAGAAGTAGAATTGTGCCAGGTGAAGAAAATAATGCAACTTCTCCTAAGTTACTGTATCAAGTTTTTTTTAACAGAAATAAAGGTGCAGCTTTGATACAGGCTTTCTTATGGCGATGCTTTTGGTGCATTTCTATAGGCATGCATTTTTTGTCTCCAAAGAAGAATTTCTTAGAAAAAACACTGCTTGGCGGAAAATTAAAAATTAATGACAATTTTAAAAATAGAAAAAAATCCACACAACTGATTATTCTTACTACTAGGTAAGTGTTTACTTCAATGAAAAAATCTTTACTTTTTCTGAAATATTATTACAGAAGTTTTTGCCCAAGTTATTATTAGTTTTAAGTCTAATGGAACCAGGTTTTTTAATATGAATGTTTTCAAGCAAACTTGAGTTGTTTAGGTATGGTAAAAAAAAAGCATAAAATAAAAAAAGATAAATGATTTACAAAAATTAATAAGATTAAAATAATTGCAATGTTGCCATTATCATAACAAAGCAGGGTTGCCTTTGCCTGCCACAAAAAGCATGCCAAAAGCATTGCCACAAGTCTTTATGCCATAGCTGGACCAAAATAACCAAATTTATCAAAACAAGAAATAACTAACCAAATACATCATTCATTTCAAATTAAGTATAAGCAAGACAAAATCCTGAAATGACTTTTAGCGACAATTTCCCGATTCCGAACATATTTTGCATCACACAATTAGTACTAGTGTTTTTTGAATTAAAGGACAAAGGTCTACTGTTGATAATTTAGTAACACATTCAGTATTAATAAAAGTTATTCAAAGTTAATGCCAAAAATAATCATTGAACTTTACATGAAATTAAGTTTAACAAAACTGAAATAAAAGATTTTCCTTACCCATCCATTGGTACCACAGCAAGAGATCTTGGTTGATCCAGGTCATTCCAAAACAATACTTTTCTGTTGCTACCATCTAAATTGCTAACTTCAATACGATTTGTTTCAGAATCTGTCCAATATAATTTTTTTCCCATCCAATCAACAGCCAACCCATCAGGGGATATTAAACCAGTGGATATAATGCTTTTATTTGTTTTCGAGTCATTGATGTGCATGCTCTTTATCTCCTCCAAACCAGCATCAGCCCAGAAAATCATTTCTTCCTCATAATAAAAGTCCACAAAGTTAACCTCTTCAAGATCCTTAATCAGTATCCGTGAGAAATTCCTCCTACGATTTTCTGCATCAATAAGTCGGATGTCTTTTCGGTTTGAAAAGAGCAGAAGAGACGATGCTGAAACAGAAAATATTACCAATAAACTAAGAGTGAAGTAAAATTAAATTTTTCAACACTTGCAGAAGTAGACTTTGCAGTGGGCATAATAATCCAGAACACATATAGGCTGATCACAAATAGGGAAAAAATTAGTCCTGTTGCCCAATACTATCATGCTCAGTTAAAAATGCCACACAAATTTTCTCATGAATTTGTTTTAAGAACTTTTAGCCTGAGGATACTTTAAAGTATTAATGGAAATTTTATAAGATTTGCTGTCAGTTTATCCCGAAACAATGCAGTAAGCTTGAAATGTGTAAAAATGTTAATGTAAAATGCTAATATATTTTAGGATGAAACAAAAATTTAGTTTATGAATTTTATGCTAAAAGCTTTACTGTATGCAATCCGAGTAGTGCTTCTTTTGATAGCAATTTGGCCCATGACCTGGGTGGCATGTTAGGCAGTTTAAGTTTATTTTTCCATCATGAAGAAAGAGAACACTGCTGAAGACACCCACCTAAGAATGCAGGAGGTTGGTGATGTGGCACAACTTGTAAATCATGGCTGAGAAAAGGATGATCAACCGCCACACACGATTTGATGAGCAGCGGTATCCCATGTGACAGGCACAGTAGAAATCTATTCACCCACCAGATTATACGTCTCAAAATGCCTTGTGCTTACTCACCATAGTTAGACTTTGGTAAATTGGTATTGAAGTCACTTGGTTATGAACTAATCCCTTTGCTAAATTAAATTACGCAAAGGTAACAATATACTTCCACAATTAGCATCTTGAACTCAATTTCCCAATGAACTTGTCATTTGAGGATAGAAGTAATAACTGTGATTACAAGTTAGTGAATAAAATAATTCCCTATGATAGCCACAATACTTTGTATATATAGTGCAGCTCTGAAGAGAAGGAAGTTGACCTAGGATCAGTCGATTTTTAATAGGTGTGAAAGGCCGCTAAGAAGGTTGCCATATCCCCCTCTAACATTCTTTTGTGTGATGGGTGCTTCTATTACCTTAAGATCAAGGAAACAGAACAGTCAAAAAGGCTGCTATATGCTAAAACATATGTGCTGATCGCTGTTGGTGGTTTCCCTCACTGCCAGAATCCGTGCTAGATACCAGTTGTGGAAGCTCTTTATTTACATTCAACCAATCATTTTATTAAAAGAATTGACAAGTCCAAAACTCAGTGACTCAACTGCCTACATGTGAGTGTCGGACTATGGTGAGTTTAGAACTATTCTACCTATAAATGTAAACTCTCCTAAGGCATCTAATTTTACCAAAGCTGCAGTATAGCATCTAGCGGATGTTGACTCTCATTACCCCTTTACCTCTAGATACATTCAATTGGAACCTAGGCTTCAGAGCTAATGTCAATAAACATTCATTTATGATAATTTTTTATTTTTGGTCTCAAGTCTACAATCGGTACAGCTGCAGTTCGTGCCACACGGAGTGACAATGACTCTTGGTGCGTTTTTTTGCGCACTTTTAAGCGACTAATGGTAACCCATTTTTATCTTGAATTTTTCTCTGGTTTTATGGTTAGGGTTCTCGTGTTTTTATGGCAACCTTGCCAGCGTCCAGATCCTTCTTTTTTCTAGATTGTTCTATTTATTTCCGACACGGTCAAGTGCTCTCGCATAGATTGTTCTTTTCAGTTCTGACATGGTCAATTTTGCGTTATTAGTTATCTTGGTATACCGTTATTTGATTATTTCTTAAGATGCCTTCTGTTTTTAGTGTAGTTGATAAGTTTCAAGAGGAAACTTAAAGTTTACTTTTTCTGGTGGTAGATAAACTTACGAGAGCGAGGGAGTTGCTAATCGTTTATTTTGTTACGAGTTGTGTCGCGATAAAGAGAATGGAATCGGGATTAATTAAATCAAAATTTTCTTCCGATAAATGCAACGGGGAAATGATGTTTTCTGTGAAGAATTCAGTTATCAATGGATACACTTGGATTTGTAGGAATCGTCGGGATAATAAGCCATGTCGTACCTACAAATCGATCCGGCACGGGACATCAAGATTTATATATTTAATTTCGTCAAAATTTTTAGTATATTTAATCCAGTTTTGCAAATGTTTCACTAGTCAAGATGTGATTTCCGTTAAAAAATATTTTTTGTATATTTAATCCAGATTTGCAGTGTTTTACTAGTCAAAATGTTGTTTTATCAAGATTGATGTATTTAATCCATATGTATGCAGTATATATATATATATATTCAATTTTGGAAGATTTCTTTGGCGACATAAAAAGTATGCCAAAATATCGCGCCATAAAAAACACGTTGCCACTCCGTGCAGCAGACTGCAGCTGTACGCTACAATCTACTGTTATCAAAATGAGATAACTGATATTAAATGTTTACAAGTCAAAGCAATAATCCAGGCTTCCTTTTTCATTTGGCTCGCCTTGCTTCCACCAAGGTTCCCAAGATGAGCTACAATTCTTTGCTGCTTTTGGTCTGCTATCAAGGATTTTGCTCTTTGAAATCTGGTCACTTGTCTTTACCATTTAATTCCTGGACGAAAACTATACATTTTAACTATGGTCTCAAAGTATTTGTAAAGGATAAATGTTTCAACTTTATACATTAGATATTTGGATGAAGGTCCTGTTTAAGAATTTTGAAAGTTAAACCATCCACAGGTTGACAAAAACCAATTTCTACGATTTGCATATGATCTTATTAAGAAAAATCAATGTTCTACTGCTGCAATAAATGATGCTAATTTATTTGATTTGCCCCATGCTTTATGACAAACTTCGTTCAATTTTCCTTAAATATGAGATATTTCATCAACAAAAGGAAGAGTGCCACCTCTTCTTTTAGCTAATTCTTAAGAGATTGAAATTTAACTTTTTTATTACTCTACCCTATACTAAAAACAGAATTACAGCTATTGCTATAAACATGGTATGCTTAATTGAAGGACAGAAATTCGTCACCAGACCTAAAAACTAAACACAAATGTGTACCTTTGGATTTTAAATACCACCGAACTCAAATAATACCAATACTATGAATGTTAGGATGCGTTTTGAAATCGGGGCAATTTATGCTAAAAAAACTTGACAATCAATCATTGAAAAAATTATGAAACTTCAAAAAAAGTTGATCCAGGTTCGATAATACCAAACTTTTTTTTATTAAAATCTGTCATATATCACTCAAGATGCGAGTAACATCTTGAAAACGTGATAAACCTGACCACCTGCTGAACTTGTTTCAGTAAAATTGTTCACCAATAGCTTACTTTGGGAAGCAAGCATGATAAATGAGCATTTCAGTCCTTCATTGAAAGTAAACAATCTTAAGAGTCAATTATAAACACTTCAAACGGGTTGCCGCTTTGATCTTGTTACTTACCATTACAGTACGTTAAAAGAAACGACAAGAGCACAAAAAATTTCAGGGGTTCCATTATTTAAATACAAACATCTGTAGCTTTCCTGCATGAGATAACAATAAATGTAAAGGCATTATTAATGATCTTTTCGTATATCTAAGTTACACAATGAACGAAACAATCCACCATTTTAGATTATTATTTACGGTAGCGTTCCTTTATGTTGCCAGATATTTAGGATCATTTACAGATGAGAAAAAATATACCAAGTTTAGGAGTTTTTCTGTAAAGTTAAATATAAAGGGCGTTACAAAGTAACTATGCACTCTGTGGAGGTTGCGAGTGTTCCTGAGAGATAAATACTTATTGATTTAAATCTTCGGGATTGATCCCGTACCGTTGATAATAGATCGATGTGCAGATTCAGTGTGATTTGACTACTAACTACCTAGCTCTTATTTTAGTCCCTTAGTTGATCTAAGTAAACAATGCTCAAAGAGATAATATTTTTCTAAAGCAAAAAAGGGCTCTAAGGTTCGGGTAACTAGCAATTTGTGGGCATGATTTAGCATTATCCTCAAATGCTATAACATGCTGTAAGAATATCTCTTATGTTAAATTGGCGTTGCTTGGAAGTTTGGAGAGTGGGGGGCCAGCTCAGGTGTCGACTTCGCCATCTCGGTTCAAAATTGCGAGATGTTGTCCTCGGCTATTTCCCTTCAGGATTGATCCGGACAGCCGCCAATAGCTCCAGTGCGAAGTTGATTAACAACCTACCTACCCTACCCTTAAGTTAAAAATTAACATCAAACATCGCCAAAAAGCTGATAAATTAAATTCATTTTTGACAGGAATCTTCCTCTTAGTTGGGGGCGCAGCCCCTCCGCTCCAACTAGCTGAAGTCACTATGAAAAAAGGGAAGGCCCCTAGGAAGATATGGCAGTGGTCTCAACGCTTCATACGAGAATCGTTATTCACAAAATTCAAATACCGACTCCACAAGAGAACGGGAAAAATCAGACTTAACGATAAATAAAATTTTAAGGTATGCAAAATATTCTCTGTACACAAATTTTTAATTTTAAAATTTAAAAAATATGAAAGCTTCCTAAAACTACATGACTGAAATTTAAAAGAAATTTGTATGCGTTATAAGGAAAAGAAGTTGTATATACGATACATAACCATACAAGAGTTTTTCCTTTTCATTTTTCACGTTGGCGTAGTGAGGAAATTTGGAGAGTGGGGTGCCAGCTCAAGTGTCGCCTCGTCATCTGACAATGGTTCAAAATTACTTGGAATTGTCCTCGGGTTTTTCTCTTTGGGATTGATCCCGGACAGTCATCAATAGCCCGTTGTGATGCTCCAGTGTGACGTTAATTAAAATACCTACATACCTACCTTAATTTTTAACTAATCGTCTTTTCCAATTTCTTTGAACAACTGATATGACTTGAGTGCCTAAAATTCGAAAACTGGAATGATCTTTATGTCGAAAGTTAAAAACAAACTTAAGTTTTTATTTACCCTAGAATCAAACGAGACCAGCACGACTTCTTTTTTAATATTCCATTATATTTTAGTTCGTATCTTAATTCGTCTTCGCTCTTGATTTTATTTCAATAGTACTAAATTTGTTAATCCCTTTTGTTAACCACACTGTATTAGAAAATTAAATGACTAAACAGTAGGGCGAACCGTTCAAATAGACGAAAAAAGTTTTTTCCTCTCGAATTTGAATTTGTAATAGCGAGTAAAAGTTGCCTTTTACCTTCAAATAAAAGTCTAGATTTTTTATTCAAATATTCAAAGTCTTGAGCCCTCTAGCGAATGTTATAGTGAAGTATTTTAACTGAAAACTGTCCTTCCATGAAAATATTACTAGTCCAAAAATATACACTGTTTAAAAAGCAGTTAACAAAAATACTTAAAAATCGACATATAAACAACTCAATGAATATAGTAAAAATATTTTTGGTACATATACAGTGTTTTTTCAACACAGCTGGAAAATTGAAAAATTCTGAAATTTTAGTTCTTTCAATATTATGAAGAATTAAGCTCTGATGAAGCCATCGTGTACAACTGGTTCAATGACATTATACCTCTGACTCCAATTTTGCGCATGTTTCGACGTCCTATGTGGCAAGGGTAGAGAAGAAACTGTAAATTTTGTGTAGCTGAGGAATTTATGAATCCGAGTTCTTCATTTGAAACGTTTATTAAAGTAGTGGCGAGCTACTAATTCGAAGACTTGGCCAATTAATACGTTTGGAGAAATCAGTTGCATCGAGTTTTATTTTTGGAATATAAAAAATTATTTTATGCTTTGGTCATTCTCTCCCTAGCACTCAGAATTCTTTCTCCCAGTTCTCTAATGTGGTGGTGTTCATCACTGTAAGGAGCATAATCTCGGGATAAAGGAAGTATGCATTTTATTGAATGACTGGGTGAATAACAGATTTTAGTTCGTCACTTAGGTAACAAGGATACATGTATCGTTTTAAAAAAAATTCAAAGCTGCATCTTTGCTGGAAGGCTGACGCTAGTGCATTACCACATTAGTGCAAAAACTTCTAAAATGAATTCATAAATAAGTTTTAAGTTCAATGATGGATTCTTACACGAAATGTAATATCTTAGGGTGCAATTTACTGTTAACCATTGAGCCTATGATAATTCTGGAGATTGATCATTCCTAAACTCGAAGAACATTGTTCAGATGATATAGCTTTGCAAATGTTATATAAAAAGTTTATCTAAACGTATATCCTATTGGTTGAGCTCGGATAAATCGCAAGAAATCGAAAAACGAAGACTTAGAATTTACTTAGTGCCAAAAATAGGGTATTCTACTTGATGCCTTATAGTCACCGCTTTGGCATAACTCATTTTTATTTCAATAGTTTGCAAAACGAAAGTTCCTGCTGGCGACTCATATTTAATTGTATTACTCTTAGAATTAATTCGTAAAAGGTATTAGGATAAAGTACTGAAGTGTTTGTAACTGCAACAGTGATTCCATGTGGGTAAGTTAAACGCAGGGCGGGTAAGGAAATCTCTGAAGGTCGAGCAATATAGTTACTCACGTCTTATATACATACTCTTTCTTTCTCTGAAATATATGTATTAGGTATGTTGGTAGTTAATTAACGCCGCACTGAAGCAACACAACGGGTTATTGGCGACTCTCTGGGATCAATCCCGAAGGGAAGGATCCAAGGACAACACCTCATAATTTTGAATCAGAGATGAATTTGGAATCGTCAGATTACGAGAATAACGCCTGAGCTGGCACCCCACTCACCAAACACTTCCATACCACTCCAACGTGAGGACATTTGAGGCCACGACAGATTTAACGTGTACCAGATCCCGTGTACAAGACGGTCTTTGGCTCGACGGAGTTTCGAACTCGAAACCCTACGGTTGCTAATCGGTTGCTCTTCCAACTTGGCTACCGCAACCCCTATATGTATTAGTATTTAAAATTTTTTGGCCCATCTTACTAAACAGATGCTTTAAATAGTTACGGTTCAACCTTTATATGCAGCTCTATTTTTATCATTGGAAAGAAAATGTTTCGTAGAAAGTAGTCTTCAAAGTGTCGCCAGCGCTGCTTTTCCTTTATGCTTATGTTACCTGTACATAAAATATTGCTTCAAAGAGGATAAAATTCGTTTAAAAACTAATAAAAGATGTGAGATGTTTACTCACCCTTTTTCTTGAATCTTACCCTCTTTTAGAGGTCTGGGCAGAAAAGATCGAATTCAATGATGCCTTTGTTTTATCTATGCTTCTTATTCATTCTTCTTTCACTGAAACTTATCTACTCATTCTCATAATAAAGCTCAACCAAAATGAAAACACATCCTATAAATTTCGCTAAGAAATAAACAGAACATTTTCTACAGCTTAATACGAGTTCTTAATCAGTAATTTAGTTCTATTTTCTCTCTCCCTCGTGCGCATGAGCGGTAGGTCCGCACAAACGATGACAGGCTCCCATTCGCGACATCCTCCCACCCCTGAGTTTCAGGTTAATGAAATTCAGGGATCAATGCATGCGTTGGGCTTAAAGGTCGTCCAAATCTTGATATTCGAATTTTTTTTTATCTGGGTCGAACTTCCAACTGATGTTCTTCACTGAAGCATAATCTTGTAATCTTTTCCAGTCAACCGATTTCAGCTCGTTGAATGTTCCAACTAGATTTGTCTCATTATCGGAGTAAATAGTATTTGGCTGGCCCCTTCGGGCGATGAATCTTCTCGAGCTTGATTAAATTATCTGTCGATAAAGAAGTAACTAGTTCGATATGGACGGCACGAAATACATGTAAATAGCACGATCCAACATTTAGTACTATTCCTTAAAAACAAAGGGCCACACAAGTTAACACCAACAACTTCGAAAACTTGGGCTTCTCTAACTCGATCTTCAGGAAGAGATGCACCGAGAATTTCCGTAGGACGAACAGTAAATCTCTTGTATTTAATGCATCCACTGAGAACTCGCCTTATGGTTTTTCTACTCTTAAGTATCCAATATTTTTCGCGTAGAGTGGACATCACTATCTAGAGACCTGCGTGGCAGAGTTCATCATGCTTATTCAAAATTAGTTTATTTACAATAATGTGTTTTGAAGGAAGAACTATGGGATAACGAAAGTTTTCTAAATCCTTTCTCATGCTAATTCTAGATTTGACTCTTAACAAGCTATCTGAATCTAGTAGTGTCTGCATTTTAGATATTCTTGTTTTGCAGTCTTCCCCAAAGCTTTGTCTCTGAACTTGTTTCAATACTGTTTTTTCAGCTTTCTCGATCTCTTCAACATTCAAACCACCATAGTTTCTTTCATCGATCTTGACTTTGGCATTTCTGTAAAAACGAAAAATCCATGCCATGACTCCGATTATTTTGTTGTAAGTTGAAATTCTAGTACCAAATGCAAGATTCTCTGATTCAATGTGGTAGCAGATACTACTGTTTTTCGTCTTTCCAAATTGACAACCTCAAAATCCAGGCACGCATCCGAGACTGGCCATTTATCACAAGATCGTTTCAGCCATTTTGGTCTCTCCCACCAGCGACCCATCTTCAATTTTTCAGCAGTGTAACCCCGTGACGGTAGATCAGCCCGATTTAAAACACCGGATATGCGTTTCCAATCCTCGGGAATCGTTAGAAGTTGAATTTCTTGTACTCGATTGTACACAAATGTTTCCCAGTTTTCATTTCTTTTAATCCAGTATAGCGTATTTACTGAATCAGACCAATTGAAAATGGGTACGTTCTCTAACCCAAGATCAATTTTTGTTGTATGTGCAAGAATAGTTCCAATAACACAGCATAATAACTCCAGTCTTGAAATAGTTGCTTCTCTTAGATTAGTTACTTTCGTCTTTGCTTGTACGTATTAGTTGGCAAGACACTTCGTCATTGTCTGATATTCTATGAAAGATGCAAGTGGCATCCTGTTGAGATTTGCTTCTCCAAGTTGGATGTCATAAGGTATGAGCTTACGCAGAGTTCTTATTTTCTTCAAGACTTGTAGTTGTTCTTTCCATTTTTAAATTTCTTGTTAATTTCTTTGGGTAGTTCATCATCCCATTTGAGCTTCAGCTTCTAGCACTCCTGTAGCATTAGCTTAGGCAGAAGAGTAATCGGAGCGGTAAATCCAATAGGATCAAATACTTTATTGGCTTCAGAAAGAACAAGTCTCTTAGAGATCTTCTCGAATCACTTTTTTCTTCAAAACTCATCAAGCTAAGACTGTAATCTTCTAGATGCCACTGCAGCCCCAAAATTGACTCAGCTGATTTTTGGTCTTCCATTCCTATACTTTTATCTGTTATGTTGTCTTTAACAGGAAGATTGTACCGACAACCTCGTAAGTCAAATTGTGCTGATCCTAAAATATTTCTTGAATTGGCAATAAATTCTTATAATTCTTCCGACTCTACACTGGTTACACAATTATCGAGGTGGAAGGAATTCTTCAGCTTTTCAGCTGTATTTCTGAGAGGCTCTTCTACATCGTTTAAAAGGTGCAACAAGGTCATCGCTAACAGGAAAGGACTAGCATTAATGCCAAAAAATACCCTACATTTTCTATAAACTTGCAGCTGTTTGTAATCACCACTTTTGTACCAGAGAAATTCCAAAAGTTTTTTTCCTTCTCTTTTAAGCTAATCTGAAGAAATGCTTTTCTGATGTCTGCACTGACGCCTATTTTACTCTTTCTGAACCTGAGCAATATCTAGGGTATGTTCTATCAGATTCGGACCCTTGGCTAAGCAATCATTTAATGTAAAGGAGTGTTTCTCTTTTGCAGAGACATAAACGGGTCTTATCTTAGTTGTAAAACTTTGACAAATCACAGCTCTATGAGACAAAAAAGGGACCCTCATTTGCACCCGAGTCAGGAATCATTTCTATGATTCCTTCAATTTCCCATTCTTCAAACACTTTCTGATACGCATCTAATTCTCAGAGGACTTCAAACTATGTACCTTGACTTGAGTCTTTTTTCCGCTAGTTTTAGATTAGTTGAAAGTGTCAGATGATTCAACCCAAGGTAGTGATACAATATACCTTCCATCTGAATCTCTATCTACCGTGTTATTAAATAAATCTAAAGCCTCTTGGTTTAAGTCTTCGGTTCTTTTCTCTCGATGGAATCTATTATGCCAAGTACGTCTAGTTCCCAAAGGTCTTTCGATTTTTCATTTTTAATATGTAAGGAAATGGCAAGTAAAGAAGTGCTGCCAGTTCACCTAGAATTTGAAACCTTCCCCATAAAAATCCACTCTAATTGGGTCTCAATTGCAGCGAGGCCACTTGATAAAAGCTTAAAATTTCCGGTGAAAAGCTTCCCACTAATATCTGCCCCAAATAGCAAGTGGATTTCATTGTTCCCTGTTAATATTTTAGTACTGTTATCTGAAAACTCTATTACATAGCATTATGATTCTCTATCCAGAGACCATCTTTCATTTTTGAGATCTCTGCGCATATTGTTTCTTGGTCAAACTCTTCATAGTTACACGAAAAAGTTTTTTAAATATTGCTTATTTTGTGCCGTTTATGGATTCTAGTTTCTTCCGACCCCCAAAAGACTGATTCATTTCTTGTCCCAAAGACTGATAACCAATATCCTAAAGTATCTGCTTTGAAAGGTACGAATGCTGACTTCCAGAATCATATAAACATCTTAGAATCTCTTTATCATTATTTTTTAAGATTACCGTTAAAATCTGCATTAATACATCTTGGTTACAAGTTTTGTTAGCTAAGGCTTGCTGTTTTATTACTCGCTTTCTGATTGGGGACATCGTGTTTAGTTTTGTTGACATATTTTGGGCACATAGTAGTGAAATGTCTTTTTTGGCACTCTGAACCTCTTACGTAACATTTACTGTCTCTGGCGAGATGTCGAGGTTTAAAGCAAATAAAACAATAACCCCGTTCAGATAGAAATTCCTTTTTCTCTTTCATAGACTTATTCTTAAATGTGTTGCACTTATGCAAAGAATGGTTTCGTCACTGCATAACATACATTTATTAACCCTTCTACATATATCATTAAATAATCCTGACGCAGTGGACACATTTTTATTAGGTGTAGAAGAGCGATAGCCAAAATTTCTGTTCTGTCTGGCAGGCCAGTCGGACTCCTTATAGCGTCATACAGAGTGGTGTGAGATAAAAAAAACCTTTATCATCTGAATGATGGTTTCGAACCAAACATTGGGCTTTCTCACGTGACCCTATTTCTAATTTTACAATATCCAACATTTCAGAAAGTTTGCAAATATCTTCAGATCCACATTTTTTAGCAATTTTAATTACAATTTCTGGGGGCAATAATTTGACGAGAATAGGGCAAAATAATGTTTCATAATTTTCAAACCGAGTGATTCAAGGTTACGCACTTGTGTCAGACATGTGCCATAATTTTCGTAGTGAGTGAATATCGGAAATTCTTTTTACTGGAGTTAAAGAGAAAAATTTATTTAAATGTGAATTAACCACTAATGTTTTCTTTCCGAAACGTTCTTTTAACGTATCCAGAGCAACTTGGTAATTATCACTGATCAAAGAGAAACCTTGAATTGCATTGGCTGCTGCCTCGATTAAATACGATTTTAGATAGCTAAATTTATCGACATTAGCAATATCTTTATTTTTATGGATAACCGACTCAGATTGACCGAAAAATCGTTACCGATCACCATGATCATTGTTAAATTTCTCAATAGTGAACGTAGGTAATTTAATTATAGAATTTTCTGGCATTCTTCTAACAGACATAGTACTTGTACCCTGAGCCACATTATTCGGATCAGTAACAGTAGATATCAAACTTGTTTTAAAATTCTCAATTTTTCTTTTTATTTTCGCTTTACACACAATTCCCATTATAGTAATTAATTATAATTATTTCCTCTTCAATATCCTTAGCATCCACAATTAATGCTTCAATTTCACTGTTGGGTCATTAGTAGATAGAAAATGCGGGTTCTAAATCAGTGGTGGAGAAGGTGGTGAAATCGAGTGGAGTTGAGTTGTACCGGAAGTGACGTCATAACCGGAAGTGACATCATAACCGGAAGTGGAGTTGAGTTGTACCGAAAGTGACGTCATAACCGGAAGTGGAGTTGAGTTGTACCGGAAGTGACGTCATACCTAGTGGAGTTGAGTTGTTAGTTTCGTTTTCAATGTTGAGTTGAGTTTAGTTGTTTTCTTCCTGCTTCGAGTGGAGTTGAGTTGTTAGTTTCGGTTTCTCGGATTTCGTCGAATAACTAAATCAGTGGTGGAGAAGGTGGAGAAATCGAGTAGAGTTGAGTTGTACCGGAAGTGACGTCACGACCGGAAGTGACGGCATAACCGGAAGTGGAGTTGAGTTGTACCGGAAGTGACGTCATAACCGGAAGTGGTGTTGAGTTGTACCGGAAGTGGAGTTGAGTTGTGCCGGAAGTGACGTCATACCTAGTGGAGTTGAGTTGTTAGTTTCGTTTTCAATTTTGAGTGGAGTTGAGTTGTTAGTTTCGGTTTCTCGGATTTCGTCGAATAACACGTGTTTACGTTTTGGACTTGCGAATTTCAGAGGGATTGGATTTAAGGCGAATTTCAGAGCGGTTGGATTTAAGAGCTGATTTTTCTGTAACTCGTAGCGCCATCTATTAGTACTTTTTGAGTAAAAAAATAATAAAATCTTTAAAACATATTTTTAAAACTAAAAGATGTGATATTTTTTGCTGGGATCGAACTGACTACCAAAAAGTACTCGTAGTCGAGTGTTAGTTGGATGAGAATATAACCATTCGGCCACGAATACCTGGTTACTTACCGAAATATAATCAATTTAAATCTGAATACATTAAGTGCGTAATTGGCTGTTAAAATAGTATAGATTGCTCCACCACATCAATAAGTTCGATCAGTTTTTATCTGCGTTTCTGACATAGAAAGGTGAATGTGGTGGAGAATGACGTCATTCCAACGTGTTCAAACGTGGAATCAAACACGTGGTGGAGAATGTGGTGGAGAATGACGTCAATCTAACGTGTTCAAACGTGGAATCAAACATGTGGTGGAGAATGACGTCAATCTAACGTGTTCAAACGTGGAATCAAACATGTGGTGGAGAATGTGGTGGAGAATGACGTCATTCCAACGTGTTCAAACGTGGAATCAAACACGTGGTGGAGAATGTGGTGGAGAATGACGTCAATCTAACGTGTTCAAACGTGGAATCAAACACGTGGTGGAGAATGTGGTGGAGAATGACGTCAATCTAACGTGTTCAAACGTGGAATCAAACACGTGGTGGAGAATGTGGTGGAGAATGACGTCAATCTAACGTGTTCAAACGTGGAATCAAACATGTGGTGGAGAATGACGTCAATCTAACGTGTTCAAACGTGAAATCAAACACATGTGGTAGGCAATGAAGTCACTCGAGAGTAGAGTAGAGTTGAGTAGTAAGTTTACCTCCGCGTTTCTGACATGAAAACGTGAATGTGGAGAAGAAAAGTTTTAGTACCGAATCTGGCAATGGTATGTAATAAGGTTATTTGTGGACTCGCAGAATGGCAACACCTGGACCCATTCTAACAGGTCTGACCAGTAAGATTCTTTTGACTGCAAAATATCCCAGAGGAGGACGTGTCGCTGCCCTGAAATCTTGGAAGTGATATCACTTGTATCTTCAAACGTGTTCATTCCTGTTCCTTAGTGCTTTTAGTGGAAAAACATGAAGCGATCATTTCCTTTTGGATATACTTTACCCTTTACAGATCAAAAAGTGAATATGCATTCTGGGGCCGATGTACTTTCATCTCAAGTATCTGATTCATCAATGAATGAACTAGGTCCAAATAGCTTCCATTTGGGTGATACCAAATTTGCTGTTGTCTCTTGCTTCAAGGGAATTATCCGCGTGCATATTCGTCATTATTACAGAGATCAGCAGGGAGTGCTGCAGCCTTCCAGAGAGGGAGTTTCTTTGCTTCCTAAAGTCTGGAAAGCCTTCTACGAAGCAATTCCTAGCTTTCGCTCAAAGAACGCTAGCGATGTTATTATCGTTTCAAGAAGCCTTTTACTCTCCAAAGAAATTCGGGGAAACGAGAAATGTGTGAGTTTTCAAAATATGTTTCAAAAGAAAGACTGTGCTTTTCAACTAACTGCAACGCGCATTCTTCTCTCTGTGAAACAATTGGATCGACTGGAAGCTGTATCGGAGGAAATTACTGAAGCCATTAATGAAGGATTTGTTAATGAATCCCTCGATTATTTTGTGAAAGAAGAATTCGTGAAACGTGGAGCAGGAACCGATGAGAAATATTACGGCGATCCTGATAGATCTGAGAAAGTGAGCGAACTTACCGACAGAGTGGCTAAACATCTAAAAGTACTCATTTCGGAAAAAATAAAGAAAATGATGAATTGTTTTGGATGTGAAAACAACTTTGAAAATCAACTTGGGCATGAATGTATGACTATGAGTTTAAGTGAACGTTACGATCGGTATTTCCTAAACGCTTTATATGAAATCGACTGGAATAGATTCGGAGAAACTTTAACTTCGGAGAATATGTCCTTGAGGTATTTATTCTTTGATTTTGACGTTCTACGTTTTGTAAATACAACAACTCTGTACGAAACAGTACGGAGGCTTTATGTTAATGATAAATCTGATAATTTTACATGTTAAAGAATATAAATATGTTTTGTATATATATATATGTCATAATAACAGATCTTATAAGCCTGCAGTCGTGACGAGAGTGGCAAGAGTGGTGTAAGGCAACCGGAGAGAATGATCCATTGATATTGAGTGTAATGCAGATTCCATAACAATTCTTTATTATTTCAGTAGACAAGTAATTACATCATGAGGTTGTTGAGGGTTTGGAGTTTGGAACGGCTCTGAGGGCTCCTTAGCCCAAGAGACTCGTGAAAAAATAAATAGTTTACAAAGATCTCGCTAGAGGGATTAGGATTAAGAAAAATATTATTGGACCAGGGGATTTAACACGAAATTTCATTGGTAGAAGTCGGTGGTTTTACGAAGGGGGAATGTGATCTTACATATGCGATTTGAAAGCAGGAGAGTCCTTGGGAGGTCTAAGCTAACGAGGCGGCTTGAGTTCAAAGGTGAAAGGGAGTCACGAGGTCCGTGGGAGGTCCAGTTAACGAGACGGCTTGAGTTCAAAAGTGAAAGGCAAGATATTGACCACTTAGATAGGGAGACAAAGACTGGGATAAAAGGGAACCGCTAAGGGGTGATCTGTAGTGAAAATTGTACTTAGGGGGTTATTTTTAGGTATCATTTCATATCCCCCCATTTAGAAGGGAAAGTCTTACCGTTCCAGAAAGGCTTTCACTAAATTATCAACAGTACAAAACATACAATATAACAAAGATACAAAATGACATTTCAAAACAAATATGATACATAAACACTTGATACACAAATAATACAATATTAATTTACAAATATCAACTAGTAGATGATTAATGAAAGTAAAAAACATCTAGCATAAGGACTTCAAAATTTATCCTTACACCTTCATAAAAGCTTCCATATGTCCTCTACTTAGTGACAATTCCCAAAATATTCAAACATTTTTCATGTATTTTATCAAAATTTCCTATGCATGGTGACTGAAAAAATATACAGTATTGTAAGTTTTGGTGATGAACCATATACGACATTATAATCACATCACTAAACAATCTTATTCATTAATTTGACGCAACAAAATCTGTGAAAAGGAAAATAAAAAAAAAATAACTCAGGAACTTAGATGTGCAATGGAGACGACTTCTCTGTAGCAGTACCGACATGTCAGTGATGTCTGTACCTACGAGAGCGTTACTGTAAGTAGGCTAGAAATGAGCTCCGTATATTCTAAATGAGTAACTGCTCATTGTAAGCTACTAATTCACGTCAAGCATCCTGAAACGTTGAATATGTGTGTGCCGTGTTGTATAATGAATTTTTGTTTAATCATTTGTTAACTTCAAAATCAATGTATTCTGTGATCAATATGTGTGAAATTTCGTTCATTCATCAGTATAAAATCATTATCAGTACAATCATTTCATTATCAAACAGTACAAAAATAAAAATACGTAATGAGAGACTGGAATGTTGAGGAAAAGTATTTTTCATCAGTGTTCTCGTACGATAAAAATTTAAAGAACTACCCTAAAAACTTTCCATATTATTAGGTAGAAAGATTAGGACATGTTACAAGTAATACAAAAGAGAAATAGATACTTTATATATATATATATATATATATATTTATATATATATATATATATATATATATATATATATATATATATATATATATAGTCGGTTCATCCCATACTAACACAATAAAATAATTCAATAAACAATGACGGTTATTCAAATAAATTGCAATACATAATAAACATTATTCAATATAAAAATAAATTATTTACATTATTCGACACATTGCTAATTCTTCATTGAATACATTTCATGCATCATGTAAGTTTCATTTATATGATGTTTGTAATTACTTCACATCTAATGTTTGAATTTTAAAACCGTTTGAAACAAAAGTAAATAATTAAAGGCAAAACTTTTTCAGAGCCTTGTCAGTAGCGACAATGCACAAACAGGAAAAATAATTGGACGACGGGTTTGTATTGAATTGGAGATGGGAAGAGATAAGGAAGGCTTTCGACGGGGGTCACAACCAGTTGGGGTGAAGAAAGAATGAAAAGCGAAGCTTTGGGGGGAGAAAATTCTCCCTCTTTGTCCGAAAGTCGTAAATTCCATGCGCATTATATTCTCTTTGAACGAGAACTAGGGCTACTTGGTTTTACGCGAAGATGTGAAGCGAGGGTACTCTGATTTCCCTTAAGAACTGGTATTTTCGAAACAGACACTTTGGTGTTATTAGCAACTCGAATGGGAATTTTACTTTTTCTAACTGGAAGAGGAGAAATTTGATAATCAGATGCTGGGTAAAAATGACGTAATCTAGTCGAATGCACTACTTCAGAATCCTTTTTGTGGAGAGGGTTAGGCCTATTTATTTCATAATTTACGTCAGAAAGTTTCTTCAGGATAACGTATGGTCCTGTGAAAGTTGGATTTAATTTTCGACTATTGGGATAAACAAATTCTTCATACATTACAGAGTCTCCAATGTTAAAATCACTTTTAGTAAAACGGGTGTCATATCTCTTTTTTGAAATCTCATGGAATTTCTTAGTTTTTTCTTCGGCAATTTTTCGGGCCTCTTCAATGGGCGGATACAAATTTGGTTCAACTATAGGTTCATAAGGAAGTTTTCCATACATTAAATAAGTAGGTGGGAATGTAGTAATCGAATGAGGAGTGTTGTTGTATTCTTCCGTGACTTGTTTAAGTAATTGGGTCCAAGGAGTACTATTTGTTTGAGCATTAATTTTACATTTCAACCTAGTTATGAGGGTTTGGTTGACGCGCTCAACTTTACCATTAGTTTGAGGTCTGTGTGCAGAAGTTAGTAATTGAGTGACGTTATATTTTTGCAAGAAATGCTTGAATTTGGGTGACGTGAAGGCTGCATGTCTGTCACTTAGAATTTTCTTTGGAACTTGAATTTGGAATACCTGTTTAAGACAGTTAATATAAGCATCTGATGTCACACTTTTTGAAGGGAATGTCCAAATATATCTTGTTGCATGATCTATTAAAATATGTAGGTACTTTTTTGGAGAGCCATAATAGCTTAATCCGCCAACTGTATCCACGGAAATTAATTCGAAAGGCTCATGACTTGTGGGAAGGGATTTTAACAAGCCATATTTCTTTTGCTTTTTCCTTTTATTCAATTGACAAACTTCACAGTGTCGGACATAATTCCTAACATCATTTACTATACCAGGCCAATAATATTGTGGCGATAATAAATTTAACATTGATGACACTCCTAGGTGCCCATACTCAATATGTGCTTTCTCTAACAATTTTGAACGAAGTGAAAATGGGACAACAACTTTATTCAAACCTTGTTTTCTAATTGTCCAAAGATTATCCAATTTTTTGTATTTGCGATTACAAACATTATCATTTTCTTGACTTTCTTTGAGCTCAGAATGAGTTAATAATTGTGCTCTTGGCAGCACGTGATGATTTATGGGGTTTCTAGTTAACATGTCAGCTTCTACATTAGTAGATCCCTTTTTGTATTTAATTGTAAAATTGTACATAGACAATTTCAATGACCATCTAAAAAGCCTACCGGTTGGGTGTTTAATATTTTTGAGCCAAACCAGGGCAGCATGATCGGTATAAATAGTAAAGTGATTTCCATGAAGATAGCAGTAAAATTTTTCGACGGAATCTATTATAGCCAAACATTCAAGTTCTGTTATCGCGTAATTTTTCTCGTAAGGTCGTAATTTTCTAGAGTAAAAGGAAACTGGGTGTAAGGAACCATCTGGATGTTCCTGTTTTAAAATTCCTGAAATTGCTTCTCCTGAGGCATCGGTGTATAAATGGCAGGGATAATTCGGGTTAAATAAACTTAACACAGGCTTAGAGATTAAGATATCTTTGAGTTTCTTAAATGAGGCCTGACATTCTTCTGACCATTGATATTTTACATCTTTTTTAAGAAGGTTATTCAAAGGGGCTCGAATTTTCGCATAATCTGGAATGAATTTGTTATAGACATTAACACTTCCAAGAAATCTTTGCAACTCTTTGGTGTTTCTGGGTGGTTGAAGTTTTTTGATAGTTTCAACGTTAATATTACTTGGTTTGTAAGTACTGTTCTCAATTTCATATCCCAAGAAATTTATTTTCGTTTTTGCAAAGTTGCATTTTGAAAGTTTGAGTTTCACGTTCTCTTTCTCACATATCTCAAAGATGATTTTTAAATGTTTCAGGTGTTCTTCATAATTTTGGGAAAATACAATTATGTCATCAAAATAATTTAGGGCAAATTTAATTTGATGCTTATTTAGAATTTGCCTTATAGCACGTTGAAATATTGCAGGGGCGTTTTTCCATCCAAAAGGTAATCTTTTCCATTCGTACAAACCAAAATTTGAGGTAAATGCAAGTTTTTCTGTGTCTTGATCCTTAATTTTGATGTGCCAGTATCCAGAGGCACATCAAAATCCTAAATCTAGTGTTGAAAATATTTTTGCATGGGACAATTGATCCAATACAGCATCGATACGAGGAATGGGTTCGGAATCTGTTTTAGTAATTTCATTTAGTTTTCGATAATCGATGCATAAACGAGTTTTGGAGTTTTCATCTCGTTTGTAAGCTAATGTTACAGGAGCAGCATAAGGGCTGTAAGAAGGTTTGATAATGTCTGCCTTCAAAAGTTCGTCAATTTGTTTTTTGATTTCTGCATTATCCTTAGGCGAGGCTCTATATGGGCGACAAGCAATTGGCAGTTCCGAGTTTAGAATAACTCGTTGAGGTTCTAAATTAATTGAGCCTACATCATATTTATTGTTGGCAAAAACCTTTTTGTATTTATTAATTAGAGCAGTTAATTTGCCACCAGAGTTAATACCATAATTGATATTATTCACATTATTTGAATTAACACTAGAAATAATACAGTCCTTAATGTTATTACTATCAGTACAATTCCCAATACTATCATTCTTATCAAAAGAGTACATATTTTCACATTTCATATTTTCAACTTTTGAACATTGTTCATCATAAGTATTCTTACTAGTAGTATTCTCACATGATCCAAGATTATTATGTTGAACACTATTAGAATATTGTGAATAACCTTGATTGTAAAAATGATGGGAAATTTGTGCACAACTTATAGGAGCATTTGAAGTTACATTATGATTGAATTGAAATATTTGTCTGCTTTTGCAATTGATCTTCAAATTAAATAGATTCACAGTTTCTAAATTTAGCAATGCATAATTTAAAGCAGAGTTGATGGCCAAAAATTCAAGTTGTTTTGTAATGCAACCAATTGTAATACTGATCAAAACAATTTCACTTACCCGAATAGCACCAACTGCTTGTTGAATTTGTATCTTAGGGTTCACTGTTATTGTCTCATATTTCAAATGTCTGAGTAAATGTTCAGGAATGATATTTGCACTCGTGCCTGTGTCCAACAATCCAATGAATGTTTTGTGACCACAAAAAATAGTCACTTTTAGGTATGGTCATTCCAAATCAGGAGTTTGTCCATATTGAGTAGCTGGTTGATACGCGAGCTGAGGTAGTGGAGGAAGCCTTCGCTGAGGGAAAGTTCTCCAAGGGGGATTCCGGTCCTGTAAACGTCGGTCACGGTAGTTGAAGGGCTCTCTGTGCACGGGAGGCATCCAAAATCTCGGCCGCATCGGAAATCTTTGCCGGGGTCGAAATTCTGGACGGGGAATTGCTGCGGGAACGGGTACTCGGTCCATTCTGCTATTTCCTTGTTGATTGTCATCAGGTAATTGACTGCATAACGTGCGGGCAACTCTTAACCATTCCGTAATGGTTGATGGTTCTTTTACGATGATGAGCTCCTTAATATTCCGAGGCAAACCATTTGTTAGTCCTTGGAGTAGTATTTGGTCAGAAAGGTGTAATCGTTGACCAATGTCAAATTTCTTTTTGAAGTACTCATCAATGTCTCCAGGTTTGTCGCACGTTGTAGAGATGAAGGTATCAAAAGATATCAGAGAGGTCCTTGAAAAATAGTTGATAAGTCCTTGACGTAAATTAGCCCATTCGGTTTCGACGATACAATGATTTAAATAATAGTTCAACGCTTCGCCTTTTAAGCATTGTGAGATTAGTTCGATTCTTGAGGTTGCATAGTTGGTTGTTTTTAACTCAAAATACTTGATCCACGCTTCAACGTCGAAATTTTCTTTGGGATCAAATGCTATTATTTTTGAAAGTATTCTTTCCGAAAACTCTTCAGAAACTGGGTAGCTGGCAGTAGAATCATCTCTATTAGACATCATTTTGGTGTAGTGATGAGAGTCCGTTCAATTTCTTAAAACTTCCAAAATGAGACTTCACGGTGAGGTTCCCAAACCACAAGTTGCTATCCTGTCGACTTAAAAATCTGTCATAATAACAGATCTTATAAGCCTGCAGTCGTGACGAGAGTGGCAAGAGTGGTGTAAGGCAACCGGAGAGAATGATCCATTGATATTGAGTGTAATGCAGATTCCATAACAATTCTTTATTATTTCAGTAGACAAGTAATTACATCATGAGGTTGTTGAGGGTTTGGAGTTTGGAACGGCTCTGAGGGCTCCTTAGCCCAAGAGACTCGTGAAAAAATAAATAGTTTACAAAGATCTCGCTAGAGGGATTAGGATTAAGAAAAATATTATTGGACCAGGGGATTTAACACGAAATTTCATTGGTAGAAGTCGGTGGTTTTACGAAGGGGGAATGTGATCTTACATATGCGATTTGAAAGCAGGAGAGTCCTTGGGAGGTCTAAGCTAACGAGGCGGCTTGAGTTCAAAGGTGAAAGGGAGTCACGAGGTCCGTGGGAGGTCCAGTTAACGAGACGGCTTGAGTTCAAAAGTGAAAGGCAAGATATTGACCACTTAGATAGGGAGACAAAGACTGGGATAAAAGGGAACCGCTAAGGGGTGATCTGTAGTGAAAATTGTACTTAGGGGGTTATTTTTAGGTATCATTTCATATATATATATATATATATATATGTATAATCAATAAATTCTTTGTTTATCTTTTTCAAATGTGTCTCTCTTTATTTTAAAATGTATAAGTACTTATTTTATTACTTTTCTTTTTTTTTGTATTTGTATACATACTTTTACTTACTGCAGTGTCATTTGACACAGTTAGAATTGTATATTATACAGTCTGTTATTAGAACTAAAAAAAATGACAAACAAGTAACATATTTCTGTAAAAGACAAGTTTATTCAAACACAGACATGTACACAAAATAAACATTCCCTTACAAGCTTCCGTGTATTTAACATTTAACAGATTGCAAGTTCACAAATTGAATAGATTTGTAACATTGACATTTTTTTCTCTTTCAAAGATTTTCTGAAAACTTTCTAGAGATCTTTGACGCGGCTGTTTCTGTTTTGGAGAATGAATTGTAATTTTTCTTTCTCTCTAGAGATTACAAATGTCTCAAGCGAAAATGTAGTTTCACTATCAACTTCCCGCGTTCAAATGAGACGTAACGACCAGTGTGTGTCCTTATAACGATTTCAATCGAGTCAAAATTTTTTCTGGAAACTGATAAATAATGAGGTCTCTCAAATTGTTCTTGAATCATGTCACCATCTCTTCCCTTCACTGTCAGAGTTCGTAAAAGAGGAGCTAAGACCCCACCAACAAATTCAGGCTGAATGATATCGGTGTAAACGTACAGCAAATGTAAATCAACATTAGGATCCGCAACAAAAGGACTCTCAGTGATTACTGTATCTATGCCTCCATTTCCTGGAATAATATTTTCTCCAATCACTTTATTAGGTTCAAAACCTAAGTTTTCAGCTAATCCCTTGGATAATCGCAGCTTTGCTCCGTTAGTGAGCTGCAACACCACCTTTTTTGTGTGTTTGTTATATTTCATTTGAATTTTTATGTGCTTCGGAAATGCATTTAAAATGTCAATCGGAGAATCATAAAATCCGCACGCTATTTTTCCATTCGTTTTTACTCCGTTTCCTAAATCATATTCGAAAGAATTTTCACCATCAATAATGTTATTCCACATTCTGGGATAAATTATTTCAACTAATCCAACTTCCCATTCACCTGAGAGTTCTAGACGTTTGGGGAGTTTCGTGTAGAAGTGAGACATTGTGTTGCCAGGATAAAACTCGATAGAGCTGTCGCTGGGCAGTGTGACGTAGAAACTCATTGTGGGTTATGGAAGCGTAACAAATTTAATGAGCAGACTCAATTTATCGAAAATAAGTCTTTGGAATGAATCCAGGCGTTAAATTTGCGAGGATAACCTCTAAACTTGACAAAGTATTCCAAACGTTTCTTAACTACTCTCTTCTTTAAAATTTTCTCAACATGAAAAGAATGCGATTTTTTAACTTTCTGCAGTTCTTCTGAGTAAAATGTACCAGTGATTATTTCTCCCATTAAATCTTTTATCTTATATACTGGTAGCTTTCTACGTATACAACGCTGAATCGTAAATATTTCCTCGGACCAATTATTTTCATATCCTTTCTCAAATGTTAATTTAGTCTTTGCAACCCTAACGAAGTCTCCAACCTGAAATTTGAATGGAATCTCCTTAACATTAGTTTTATTTACATCTCCATATAAGGTATTCCACACTTGTTTTTGATTTTCAACTGTTACATTAATAGGTTCTTTTTTTATGCTGCGATGGAGTGTATGATTATAACTGTGTACGAGTTGGTCTAAGACATCTATAAATCGATAGGTGTTTTTATTGGTAAAGTATTTCCACATTTTCGTTTTCAAAGTACGATTGAATCTTTCAACAACACTAGCTTTGGTTTCATTATTTGTCGTGAAAAACTTTACTTGGACAGATTTTAAATAAGATTGAAATGATTTATTTGTAAATTCAGTTCCTTGATCTGTTTGTAATTTTTTCGGTTTTCTTTCCTTGAAAATTGACTTAAATGCATTTACAATGCTAGATCCATTTTTCCGTTTCAAAGGTATGACCCATGCATATTTAGAAAAAATATCTATACATGTTAACAGATATCGATAACCATCGTTGTATTTTACAACACTTAACATGTCTACTAAATCCGATTGCCATTGAAAATCGATTCCCCCAACAATAACTCTGTTTCGCAGAAAGTTGCGACGAACGCTTTTATGTAGGGTGTATGCATTCTGACTCTCCAACCATTCTTTGATAGTCTTTTTTGGAACTTTCCCTTTCATTGCTTGATACAAGGCATTTATTCCACCAAAGCTCCCTGGTAAGCTAGGGTCTTCATAATACTGAGCTAACTCGTCTTTACCCATTCAGTCCAGTTACAGAGATGCAACTTCTGTTACTTTACTGATATTTCTACTAGAAATAGTAAAAAAACTCAAACTATACTTCCTTAATTTCATCTACTTTCTATCAAAAAATATATATAAATCTTGTCCAATGGTAGATTATATATATCATGCTTTCAAAATAGTGGTAGAGAAATCAGTTTTCTAATGCAATAACTTTTTCATAACAAATTGCAGATTGTAACCATAACATGAGAAAAATACTTGTTTGTAAGTTTAAATAAAGAGAGAAACATTTTTTTAAAGAAAAAAAAATCGTTTATTAAATAATCATAATCAGAGCATGTATGTAAACCATAATGTACCCCTCAATAGTAAACTGACCCATATGGCCAAGTCATTAATACTTCTTTTTTCTTTTTTTTTATAAGCATAATTCCATGTTCCTTGACAAAACACAATGAATTTCTGGGGTAAAGTTAGGGAAAATATTTTTAACATCTAGTATAGTAACACATAGAATTTATATATATATATATATATATATAATACATCTCATATTAATTTTTTTAAATCAAATACAAAAGCAATCAGTACAGCAAAATACGAAAGCATTCAGTACAGCAAAATACGAAAGCGTTCAGTATAGCACAATACGAAAGAATTTAGAGCAAATATACATATATACATTACATCAGACAAGCGAGTAATGCCCCCAAGGTAGCGTATGAATACCATCATCGAGAACGTATCGTTTGGAATCAGTGGAGGAGAGGGCAAGTTTATTTTGGGTTATTGAATACAAAGTATGATTCTTGGATTTGATTAGATTCATCTTTGCATGCTTATTTCGTTTATGTAATAGGCATTTTAGATAGTCATCAAAGTTAATGCTTTGTTCAATTGACTGTTTTTTGATGCCTTTCAGTTTCTTAACTACCTTCCTACCTTCGACTTTGTACGAGTACATTTTTGACCTTAACCCTACGAATTCGGTCATAATACTACCACTATTCTCGTCCTTCATTTTACCTACTATTTTCTTATTTAATTTGGGAATATCATATTTATTGTTTTCTGGGAAATCTGAAGTGTCATAAAGGTCCAAATTTTTTTTAATATCTTCGAAAAAATCATTTGTGCGAATATGATAAATAAAAGAGTCCGTATCAGTATATAATAGTTTTGCTTTTACGTCATATTCATTTTTTATCACATTATAGTGAAAATCAGTCATTAAAGTTTTGGATATATCCAGTATTGACATACCAATACAGATGGGTTTGTTAAAAATTAGTTTAGTTTTTTGCATATGAATGGCTACTAAATTTTCTGAAAAAATTGTCCTGCGATTAAAATTAGGTTTAGCTATCAATTTTGAAGCGGACTTTTCGTTTGAGCATAACCGAATGTCAACTCTTCGTCGAATATTTTCGATGGTTTTTCCAAATATAGAGTTGTTCATGAGTTTAAAAAAATCTTTTTCAAAAGAGTTTTTAGCTATTGCTCTCATATTTGTATTCAGTTCTATATAAGTTTTTAACCAATCTGTTTCTATAAATTTTATAGCTCTGTTAATTTTTTTTAATTTTAGACCTAAATCCAAATAATGCAAAAGAGATTTATGATGAATAACATACCTCTCCTTGTGAGTGAGCGTTAGTAGTAAGCGATTTTCCTTATACCCAGGAGGAACGGCATTTAGGGCAGCTAATGGATAATCACTATGTAGATCATGGAGTTCCTGTGGATACTCCAAGTCCACATCTAAAATGTATCCATTTTGGTCATCATTACGCAGTGTATCTATATCAATAATGTTGCACCACTCAAATCCTTTGATAGGTAGTTTCTGGGACATCGCCCAACCATACAAATTATTGGCGTCTAGGTAGAGAAGGTAGCTGGAGGGCTGAGAATCATCATAATTAGACATATATTTATTATTTGCTTTAGCATGTCGATGAGAACATTGAGAAACTCCTCCCCTGATTCCTTGTTCGACAAACATAAGCATGTCATAATCTGTTAAAAGTTCTATTTTCACTCCGGTACTCTTCAACATGGCATCCCAAGATAGTCCTGGAGCGGTATAATACCATGCAGGATCTAGCTTGTAGGATGCCATGCATAGTTTTCGAAAATTTTCGAAAACGTCGCAGAGCAGTAAAACATCAGTTTTAACATATAAGTCCGAATATTCTCCGAGGGTTTTAATGTTGAAAGATTTCCACACATTTTTTGCATGAGCGTAATCACTATCCGTAGTTGCTGTTTTATTTAACACATTATAAAATTTTTCTTGAGATGGAAGTTGTGTTTCGGAAAATTTATCCATGGAATCCATGTAATCATACGGGTACACACCCTTTCTTATCATAAGTTTCCAATTTGAAGGAAAATGATTCTTCGTATGGTGAAATTCATGTTGTAGGAGATTATTCGCGAGGGTATCTAAACTACTGGCCATGAATTTCATTGTGTCCAAAAACCTCAAATTAAATTTATTCCCGGTTTTTTTGCTAATCGAGATGTATCTTTCTTCTGTATTCGGAATCACGGTTATGTTTTTAGAGTCCTCCGCTAATTCCCGAATAAAAAGATGCGAGTCATAACCTGCGAGGTTATGGAGAAAAACCGGGATAAAATTTGGCAGTTTGTAGTTGAAATTACATGACGCATGTGCCGGTCCTCGGTAATTCCCAGTCACATGGTCATGATCCCTCACTTTTATGTCTCCAGCTGAGATTGGCTTCTGACAGATGAAGCACACATTTGATTCATGGAGTTTTTTCTGCGACTCATTCAATTCCTTCATCGGCACAAAGTTTGTGTACTTTGATTCGATGATCTGCGCCTCCATCTGAAGGCATTCTATGAATTTCCGCGAAGCATCTTCTCCTCTATAAACTACCGGAGGTTTGGTTTCTCCTCGACCGACTACGTAATAGCAGAAGCTTACAGGCTTGTGCTTTTCGTACACGTTAGTGTATGAGCAATCATCATCAAAAGGAGCACAGGTGGATACTTTTTCAGTCAATGTTTCAAAATCAGCATAAATAACGTAAGGCACGTATTGAGAATGCTTGAAATTATTAAAAAAAACCCACTTCTTCTCTTCAGAAGGCATCTCTATTTTGCAAGGAACATTCATTTTGCAAAGCTCAGAGTGTAAAGTTAAACTATCGTTTGAACTAAAAAAGCTTAAACATCGTCTACAAATGAAATGTCTTCGCTTTCCTTTGGTTAATTGACTTGAAACAAGACGTGAAAGACTAGTAATTGTACAATAATGAGATTTTTCTTTCTCTTTAATAAATAAAAGATCAACGTGTTTATTTTTAATTTTGGGTGTGACTACTAATGGAAAAATCATCATATCTTTACAAAAAGAGTAAACGTTAATAGAAATATCATTATTGTTTTTTTCAAATATTTTTATTTCTTCTGGTTTTGTAGGGAAACTTATCCCAGAAAAGTTAAAAGCATCCTTAAAGTTGACATAGTTTGAAACTCTGGATGTATTTTGATCTGCTGGAAATAATGCAGCTAAAATGGCCCAACGAAAACATTCATTGTCTGAATTTCTAACATTTACAACCGCACGTTTTAATTTTATTTCATTTGGTAACTCTATAAAACTAGTTCCTCGTAAAGGTAAATATTTATTACATCGTATTTCCAATTTAACAATAGATTTAAGGGCCCAACCTGAATCCTTCATTTCAAATTCTTCGCTTTCTTTTAAAATTTTTTCTGAAGCAATACTGAAAGCGTAGTCAATTTCATTTATAGATAATAATGCAACATTTTTAGTTTTAAAAGAACACTCTTTGAAAAGTGAGCCTTCCGAGAAACGTTCATAGATACATATAAGTAGAAAATTTACCTTTACTGCATTCTGCTGATGAACAATTTCTGTAATTAGTTCCACAGCTGCGCTCCTCTTTGCCTCCATAAACTCGGAGACATCTAGTATGCCTTGCGGGTTCGAAAGAGTCCAAGTAGAGAGACGATTTCCAAACGCACTCTCTTTCCGTCGCACAGTTCGAGAAGAAGCTCCACTCGTTGATGTCGATGCTTCAGGATTCACTCCACCCGCTGATGTTGATGGTCCAGGATTCACTCCACCCGTTGATGGTCCAGGATTCACATTATTACCCCCTTGAAAGTTTTCACTGCGTCTGGGCCGCTTGCTTTTCTCAGGGTTAGCCTCGCCGGGTTTTTTTCTTTTTGGAGGTTGTTGATGGAGGCTTTTTTTATGTCGCGTAAGTGCGTCAAGTCTTGAAAATGCCTTATTGCACACATCACAACGGAAATCATTGTTTTCGTGTACACTGGCTACGTGTTGCTGAAGGGTTGATTTTCTATTAAAGTTTCGCTCACATAATATGCACGGAAATGACTCCTCGTTATGCACGGAAGAAACATGACGTTCCAAATTAAACTTGGAGCTGTAGGTGTTGCTGCAAAGTCCACAAACGTGTGTATTCATTACATATGGTATACTGGCTTGCAAAGTTCTATGAGAAAAATGAGAATGCGTCCCTCTCTCACACACAGGTTAAGTATAAGAGGCAGGAAAATGAGAAAGCGCTACACACGCTCACAGGATAGAATGAGAATGCGAAACGACTACACGTACTATCTTGAAATACAGGTAGGGGCCAATCCCTTGGAATGCAGGACAAGTACGTACAATGCTTTGGAATGCAGGAGGGTAGATAACAAAAGGCTAGTTTCTGACATGAAAGAGGGGTGTACTCAATGCCTTGGAGTTCAGAAGGGTAGATGACAAAAGGACTGGTTTCAGGACGAATCGGCCTCAGAAAGCATATCCACTTTTTGATCTGTAAAGGGTAAAGTATATCCAAAAGGAAATGATCGCTTCATGTTTTTCCACTAAAAGCACTAAGGAACAGGAATGAACACGTTTGAAGATACAAGTGATATCACTTCCAAGATTTCAGGGCAGCGACACGTCCTCCTCTGGGATATTTTGCAGTCAAAAGAATCTTACTGGTCAGACCTGTTAGAATGGGTCCAGGTGTTGCCATTCTGCGAGTCCACAAATAACCTTATTACATACCATTGCCAGATTCGGTACTAAAACTTTTCTTCTCCACATTCACGTTTTCATGTCAGAAACGCGGAGGTAAACTTACTACTCAACTCTACTCTACTCTCGAGTGACTTCATTGCCTACCACATGTGTTTGATTTCACGTTTGAACACGTTAGATTGACGTCATTCTCCACCACATTCTCCACCACATGTTTGATTCCACGTTTGAACACGTTAGATTGACGTCATTCTCCACCACATTCTCCACCACATGTTTGATTCCACGTTTGAACACGTTAGATTGACGTCATTCTCCACCACATTCTCCACCACGTGTTTGATTCCACGTTTGAACACGTTGGAATGACGTCATTCTCCACCACATGTTTGATTCCACGTTTGAACACGTTAGATTGACGTCATTCTCCACCACATGTTTGATTCCACGTTTGAACACGTTAGATTGACGTCATTCTCCACCACGTGTTTGATTCCACGTTTGAACACGTTAGATTGACGTCATTCTCCACCACATTCTCCACCACGTGTTTGATTCCACGTTTGAACACGTTGGAATGACGTCATTCTCCACCACATTCACCTTTCTATGTCAGAAACGCAGATAAAAACTGATCGAACTTATTGATGTGGTGGAGCAATCTATACTATTTTAACAGCCAATTACGCACTTAATGTATTCAGATTTAAATTGATTATATTTCGGTAAGTAACCAGGTATTCGTGGCCGAATGGTTATATTCTCATCCAACTAACACTCGACTACGAGTACTTTTTGGTAGTCAGTTCGATCCCAGCAAAAAATATCACATCTTTTAGTTTTAAAAATATGTTTTAAAGATTTTATTATTTTTTTACTCAAAAAGTACTAATAGATGGCGCTACGAGTTACAGAAAAATCAGCTCTTAAATCCAACCGCTCTGAAATTCGCCTTAAATCCAATCCCTCTGAAATTCGCAAGTCCAAAACGTAAACACGTGTTATTCGACGAAATCCGAGAAACCGAAACTAACAACTCAACTCCACTCGAAGCAGGAAGAAAACAACTAAACTCAACTCAACATTGAAAACGAAACTAACAACTCAACTCCACTAGGTATGACGTCACTTCCGGCACAACTCAACTCCACTTCCGGTTATGACGTCACTTCAGGTACAACTCAACTCCACTTCCGGTTATGACGTCACTTCCGGTACAACTCAACTCCACTTCCGATTATGACGTCACTTCCGGTCGTGACGTCACTTCCGGTACAACTCAACTCCACTCGATTTCTCCACCTTCTCCACCACTGATTTAGAACCCGCATTTTCTATCTACTGTCATTCCATGTGAAAACACCCATTTCGAGAAAAAGTTGTTGCACCTGTCACAGATTTTTTCAATTTTTTTACCATTGATAGACATGGCAGTGATATAGATCTCAATTATTTAAATATTTTGTCCAATATTAGCTGAGGTACGGGAATTAAAAAATTGGCCAATTTTACATAATGGCGGCCATCTTGAATTTGCCACCCTTTCTATAAATCAGGGGTGGCCAACTTCTGTATATGTATATACGATCAACTTTTTTCCTTAAAAATGTGTCGCGATCTACCTACTAAAATCTTAACATTTAACACATTCAAATTTGTGTCTTGTGTAAAGTGACAATGGGGGAGGGGGTATTAAACCAACACGATATTTTATAGCTAATATTTATTAATTGAAAAGTAGCTACAGAAAAAATACAGATTAAATTTTATTTTATTATCTTATCATTAATGGGAAGTCTGCGTCTGCGTGTCTCCAACCAAGCGTTCATAATTTGGTGTGTATCCAGACAAAGATAATGATAATGAATCTTCAGTATGTGAATCAGTAAGTAGGGAACGATGTTTAGTCTTCGTGAACTTTAAATATGAAAAAGCCGATTCACATAAGTATGTAGATCCAAAATAAGAGTTGATATATTCGCTACATTTGGTGATTTTGGGATACTTTTCACGATTGACGTATTTCCAAAAATCTTCCTCAAGTTCTCTGGCTTGTAAGGTTAGATGAGTTCGTAGAATTATAATTTCATTTTCTAACACGGTTTTTTTTCAATATTAAATGTGTCAGAAATTTTTGCGGCAATATGTTTTACATTTAAATCCTTTTTAAAAGGAAAAGACAGATACTGCACAATAACTTTTTCAAAATCATGAAATCTGACCTCAAAGTCTTCAATTACCTTTTTAATTTCTGCAACGTACTTTTCAATGTTATAATTAGAATTTTGATGTTTTTGTAGGTGATCGGACTATTTGAAAAGTGATTCAAATAGTTTGTTGAAGATCTTCTATTAGTGTAATAAATTTTGTTTTGTATGCATTAATGCTACTGATCATTTCAATTATTGTCTTGTTTTTCCTTGTAATTCTAAATTTAGATCACTTACTTTCGATGTAAAATCTGTGAGAAACGCTAAATCACTGAGCCAAGTTTCATCATTTAAATTTGCACATTCTTGATCTTGCTCTTCGAGAAAAATTTTATCTCAGTTAATAAATCACGAAATCTTTGCAGAAATTTGCTTCTACTTAGCCACCTTACATCGGTATGTAATAATAATTCTGGCTGTCCATCAAGTTTCAATTGGAAGAGACGCCGTTTGAGGGAACTTCCTCGAATGAAATTAACAATTTTGAATGCTATGTCTATTATTTCTTTTGTATTTAATCTTTTGCTGGATAACACTTGTTGGTGAATTATGCAGTTGTATCTCAAAAAATTTGGGAATTGGTCATCATTTTGGCATAGAGTTATAAATTCATTTATGCGGCCTATTATTGCTCCTGCTCCATCTGTTGTTATTGAAACTAATTTAAAAAGTGGTAGTTTCAAATTAGTGGGGAAGTTTTTGAAACAATTGAATATATCTTCACCTCCAGACCTTTCTTTCAAAGAAATCATACCCAACAATTCTTTTTTAGATGTAAAATGTAAACGGTATTCGTATGATAATATTTAAAATCATACGAATAAAAATAAGCAATTGCGCTGTATCATGTATTATATCTTTCAATTCGTCAAATTGAAGGGAAAGACAAGAACATCTATTAATGTCCTTATATAACTGTTTATATTTTCACTCATTTTCTCAATTCGCCGCATTACAGTATTTTGAGACAATTGTAGATCTTTAATTGCAGCAATATTTCAATCTTGTTCTTAAAATCATTTAAAAGGGAATATGATATTTCCAAGAAAGTTTCTTTTCTAAATTCCCCGTCAGAAAAGGGTTTACATTTTTTTTGTTAAAATATGGCTTACTTTGAATGGTGCAATAGTCACTGCACGTGATTTCAACATGGGCTTTTTAAAAACATTTTGTTGAGCTCTTAATTGAGCCTTAAGATCCCTAATTTTATTTTTTCTCGAGTCACTATTTTGTGGATAATCTGTTTGATATTTGTTATGTAAAGTTAAAAAAATGCCTCTCCAGATTACCCTTTTTAGTAACGGCTACGGAGGCATGGCATATTAAGCAACAACATTTATCATTCATCATTGTAAAAATGTAATCAAGTTCCCACTCTTCATGAAAACGATAAGTCTTCGATTTTTTTGGTTTATTACTCATTTTAATGGGTACTAAAATGCAAAAGAAGTATACAAGTAGACAATTTTAATTTAAAACCATACCAGTACCATAGAAAGAAGGTACTTACATTTTTGCACAGCAATAGTATAGAGAAAAATTGACACTTTTTCTAGAAACGCTAATACAATGTTACCACTATTTGTGAATAGTAAACACAAAACAAGGAACACAAGAATGCCAACTTATGTATTGTTACACCAAGAATTAAAACAGGGCGCGCCGAGAAGCCCGCTAGATGGCATGTTGGACAGCGAGCGGATGACAGGTGACGTAGGACGCCGCTCTCCCACTTTCTCGACGGCTGGAGCGGAAGGCGAATTGTCAACGTCAACTATGATACTAAAGGAGCCACGACCGTTTGTTTCTATGAGTCACGACTAAATTGCGTTTTCGTGTTGAAATCGTCTCCTGTCGGCTGCGATCGACCCTAAGTCGCTTCACGATCGACTTTTGGGCCATTCCTGCTATAAATGACCCTAACGTGAGAACTAATAGTTCAAATTTAGTAATTTTCATATCAAATGGTAGCCATTTATTTCAAGAGTGTATGTAAGCCACAGAAACAATGGAAATTTTACATTTTAGTGGACTTTTTTACATGTAAAGTGAAAAAATCATCACTTTTAAAAACAGTCGATTTTAAAGGGCTATAGAAAAAAGAACCCTCTTATTTTTTTATGAAACTTTGTGGAAGTTTTAACTAACATATGTACTTGAATCTGACAAAAATTCAGAGAGGAATAATTCTTCATTTCTGAATAAAAACTATTCTAATACGTATACGTATTTCAAAACGGTGGTCACCTGCAGTGCAAAAATGACCATAGCTTAAAAAATAGGGTCAAATTTCAGTTTTCATGAACTACTAACTGAAACCAGGTTCACATTAAACATAAAAATATCAATAGTACATCAAATTGCGGTCGTATATATTTTTTAATTTATTTTATCACATGGTGTCTTTGGAAAAGTATATTAAGTACCATCGAAGAAAAATTGTTTCTATTTATTTAAATTATTTTTTAAAAATACTTTACAAAATTTTAAGTGTTTTATAATATTTAATTACAATATTTCTGTTAAAAAATTACATTTATGCTGAGGAATCACTTTTGTTAGTAAAATTATCATTTCAATATTGCATTTTATCATTGTTAATTTGCTTGAAAAACTCATTGCTTTATGTATGCATCACTTTTTTCGCAAAATTGCAATGCCATTATTAAGAAAAAGAATGAATTGAGTCTGAATAATGCTATTATGGTAGCAGATTTTTCTAAAAATTATACCTGCATTATACAAGATGCCATTCCAAACATTCATTCAAATAACAAGCAGGCTTAAGAATCTATTCCTTAAGCTTGCTTGTTATTTGAATGTGTTATTTGAATACTTTTTTATGTGAAATCTGCTTCTATGTGCGTTACAAATGACAATTCAGTATATGACACTTCAACATTTTGGACTTTAAAAAAATAATGTTCAAACATTTAATCACACAAGTTCCACAAATTAAAATACAGTTTTCAGTGATGGGAACTCAGACGAATACAAATATAAGTTTTAAAACTATTATTTCTTCCATAGAAAATCATGGTGTAAAAGCTGAGTGGTACTCATTTGCCTCCTGTCATGAAATAGGAGTTTGTGACGATATTGGTGGAACCATAAAGTGTATGGCCACTTGAAGAAGCCTTAAGTGTCCATGCAAGGATGTAATATTAAATACTTTTGAACTACTTTACAGGCTTTCATTAAAAAAATACATACTTTTTCGTAGCAAAATTGTAATTTCTAACAATAAATTAGCAGATAGGTACTCAAAGGCAAATACAATTACAGGATCAAGAAGTAATCACTGTTTAACACCAATAAAAAAGTAAGATATAGGTTTCCAGTTTCAGGTTCCTCAACAACATTGGTTGCTACCATGGGATTGGAGAAAACCATCAAATTATCAACATTCCCGAAATGAACAATATCTTGCATGTTTGTATGGAATTAATTGGTGGGTAAGGAAAGATTATGGATTATTGTGAGGAATATGAATACAAAATTATGTTCATGCTTCATCATGGACCAAGTGCATCCTATATATAAGATCAAAGCCTTTAGGCGCATGTTGGATTCCTTATGAAATAATGAAATTCCTATCTTTCCCCATAACTACAACTGAACGAACATAACTATGTTGTTCTTGGTGAAAATCGATTGAACTATTGTTCCAAAACTACAGGACAAATTGAATCATACTATAATAATGCTTTTAACCTTACCATTAATATTAATGTGATGGCCCCTTATACTATATATATATATATATATATATATATATATATATATATATTTTTTTTTTTTTTTCCTGAGAGACCTCCCAGAGAGAGTTCACTCGCAGAGTTTGATAACGTGTTCCGAACACGTCCTGAATATAGGGTAGCAACCTTTGTCCACTCAAGACACTTTTTCGCCTGTCCACTCAGATGACTCTGGACACGTAACCGTTGAATGTCAGTACTGTAGTGGCCATCCTAGAATAGTTAATGACGAAGAAGAGACGCGTAGTGTGGTACAGATGATTGCAATAATGGCTGCTCACTTGTTGCTTAGATATGTGGAAGATCCAAATCTAATCGAATATCTTAGAGCAATAATCAAATCGCATATTGATTTGGTCAGAATTACCCTGGTGATCGGCTTTGAACAGCATGATAATTATTAAAGCGCCATCAAGACCTTATGGGCAGTTTAATTTTATTCAGAGGTGGATTCGAGAAATGTACTAAACATGAAAGGTTACTATATTTCATATTGTAAAACATAAAATTTACAAAAATTAATAAATAATTATAAAAATAATTACTGAAATATATAATGTAGATGAAAAAAATTGTTTTGATTCTTTTTAACTTTCTATAGTTTATATTTCTGTTATATCGTTCAGTCAATACTCTTAAATTATATCAGTCCAGATACCCACTTTTGAAATATCGTACAATATTTCTTTGAGGAAAAACCGTTCGTTTTAATGAAAATAAAGTAGGTAGGTATTTAATTAACGTCACACTGGAGCAACACAACGGTCTATATGCGAAAGTGCGGGATCAAACCAGAAGAGAAAGATTCGAGGACAACACTACGCAATTTTAATGGCCGTATGATGAGGTCCCACCTAAGATGGCACCCCACTCTCCAAACATCCACACCACGCCAACGTGAGGACATTTGAGGCCACGACAGATTTAACGTGCACCAATCCCCCATGTACACGACGGTCGTTACTGAGAATAAGACCTAAAAGTCAAAGGTACTGGAGAATTACCAACCCAAATAATATGCCTAAACATTTTCTATATTTTATATTTTTCTGTATTGAGAAGGACCTCTAAAATTGTTTTTCTCCTATATCTTCACCAATTGTAATCAGATTTGCACAAAATTTTTAATTTAGTATGATTACGGTATTTGAAAATTTTTATTATAAAAAAGGGGTGCTCCTATTTGATATTTTGAAGGTATTAATATCCAAATCAGTATGAGCACAAACCCTTATGAAAATGAAATGTCTATTTATTTTTAGAAGACATTGTTCTAAGTCTAATGACATTTTTGGTTTGACTCTGGGACTCCTGGGATGGGAATAAGAAGATATGTTCGGTTTTAATGGGCTCCTTCCAAAATCTTCAGAAATTAAAGTTTACCTCATATTTTAGGAGAATAGACAGAATTTGTTTACAAAACAAATTTTGAAGCTTTGAAAAGACTAAGAAAATGAAAACGAAGAAATATAAATATTAATATAAATTTAATCACTTTTACAAGTGATCCGATTTACGTCGCTCTTTCAATAAAATAATTTCATTGGAAATCTGCTCTCGGTATTTCAAGTGTTTGTTCGGAATTTTTAACATTAACATTTTTCAATAACGGCAAAATTCCTCTTAAAATTTGCTTTATTCTAACTTAAGTGCGGTTTTAAATAGAATACTTTGTGATGTTGTTGCGTGTGATTAAAAGGAATTACAATTTATTAAAAAATAAATATTTAATAAATTTAAGCGAAGTTGGCGGGAAAAAAGTTGTTCTGAAGATATTAATTCGATTCTTTTTTATCTCGTGATCTCGCAGAGTTGCCTAACTTACAACTAAATATTGGACGAAATTTTAAAATACGAAATTAATTCAGAAAATATCACTTCACTTGGTCAACGAACACAAATTTCAGTTTCATTTCCGTTTGCTACAAAATATCGTCGATTTCAAATATTCAGAAATTGTTTATATTTCGCAAAGAAAAAATAAGACTCGAAATAAATAAAGTATCAGAGTTAATTTTGGAAAAATAATTGCCTTTTCGCCAGTACTGGTAAAACAATCCAAGCAATTGCAATGCTCACTATGCATTCCAGCTTCTCCAAAGCTACCAAATTATGGTTGATTTAAGTAGAGTTATTAAGTTGTTTTAGAATGCAACTTATCTAAATATGAAAACAAAAAAAATGTAAATAATGTATTCACTAAATTAAAACATCATGTATAAAATAAATGACGTTGTATTAAATTATATGGAATAAAATCTGTGATTTGTACAAACATACAGACATAAAATCAGACAAATAACGGAAGACGGACAGAAAAACTAACACAACTAAGTTCAGTCACTAAATGAATGTAAGTACTCATAGTATGCAAAGTTTCATAAAAATATATTCAACTGTTTGGACGTAGTACGGGAACACGCATACTACATACAGACAGACAGATGGACAGACAGGCAAACACGAAACGCGCAAGCCACGGATTTTGCATTAGAAGGGCCCAAAACGGATAAACGACTTGAAATGGGTCGAAAATATTCAATGTACAAACACTCCATTTTTATTTATATAGATAAATCAAATTGAGAGCGAAAGAGGAATATTATGCTTTTAGGTACTTTTAAAGAGCAAAAGAGCGCTGAATTATTAACCAAAAGTAAGGGAATTAGACTTCAATTCAATTTTTGCTTAGTATGAAATTTAAAAAATGAAAATTAGTTGCAATAGAAATTTCTTAAGAATAACGTTAGCTCAACAAATACAATAAAACTACAACCTTTTGCAAATCCTTCGGTTACCTCTTTTAACTACAATAGAACATACATTAATATTTACTGTCTACTTATTTGTCCTAGTATCACAGCAAATGTTATCATTACACCTATAGCTTTTAAAGCAAAAGAGTTATCAAGGTTACAGAATCCCCAAGCTGTAGCTATAACACGTTTGGGGTAATTGTTCGCTACCATCAACAAGATAAAAAGTTTATCGAAATTTATTCCATGGGGTGCCTCTTTTGATGAAAGAAGTTCAAATATAGTGTGGCGAACTAAGAGAGCGGATCTGTTGATTTCGGAAGTGTGGACACTCAAATATATAAATGCTGTAAATCCCGCTAGAAACAGAAGAACGGAGCATATGAGCACTAAGAAGACACTAGTTGGCTCAGCTTCTATGCGCATCACAAAAGTCACTAGTGCACCTGTCATCTGAAATTAGAAAGATATGAATCAATGTCTTATTTTTAGATTCTAGAATTTTTCTAGAAAAGGATAATTCAAATAGATTTTTCTGAGAAAGTATAAATTAATCGTAAGTGAAAACATGTGATTAATTCATTAGATCGTATGTTTATCTAACTAAGATCGTTAGTTTATCTAACTAAGAAATTATTTTAATTTTCCTAGCATTTTGAGCCATGCCAGCAGGGTATTATTTTTGCTTTGAGCTCACTACTTACTGCACATAATTCCTCAAGATGAGAAAGGCATGGCTTATTGACCAATAAATTTGATGGAAATCTTAATAAAAGGGGAAGGATAATTTCAATTAAAGATGTATCAAAGTATAAATTCATCTTCATTTTTTTGGAAATTCTACAATAACCTGACACAATGTAAAATAGACTAAAATAATGGAGAATGCATACAAATGTATTACAAGTGAGGCAATTCAGCGCCTGTGTTAGATTTAACACGTTTTAAGGTTAACATACTAAGAAGGGGTGAAAGATATAAAAGTTGAACTGATTTTGTCAAATCAGTTTGCTACATTTTTTGTTAAATGTTATTCGAATTAAAAATAAATTTAAATGACTAGAGTTTACATTATTATTAAAATACTCGCTTAATTCCTTGACATTATTTGTCTTGTTTAGGGATAGGAGGAACTCCGTGCTCATTAAGAGTACAGAATGATTTAAATATATGCTTCAAAATACAGAATAAAACGATATTACGATTGCATATTAGAAAAGGAACTTACCTGGAACAAACAGCTGAATATGTAGCCATAGACGAAAAATATTATAGGCGACAGAGCTTTTTCTGTTACATGCATTGTGTACTCAATTTCACCATAAAACGAAAGAAATTCTTCCATAGCTTCTTTTAGTGTAAAACTCTCCTTGATTCTCTTGAACAATCCTTTGTTTATTCCCACTATTATAGAGCACTGATAACAACACAGAATCAACAGTACGCCTGGAAAAGTGTACATCGTAAGCAGCTCCAAACATTGCAGGAAGATAGTTAATACATAAAATAAATTAACGGTAATTTGGTTTCTGAAACTGGATGTCCAACCAAAAAAGAAATAGCCTTGATAACTTGCTAGAGATTTCTTCGACTTGATGTCGTAAAGGAAAACTCCAAAGAAAGCCAACGGCACGAAAATACACATTGCAAAACTGTAGGTAATGTGAGACATTACTGAAGGTGAAGGCTCCCGTCTGACATCAGATAGTAATTTATAAGATAGCTTCAGAGATTGTGATACGAGGTTAATCTGTTTTACAATGTACACACGTAAAATAGCAACGAGAATGCAACCACTGCTCAATGACAGACGTATACCAATAGAAGTTCTTAGCAAAATGTAGTTACGAAATTCTGAAACTGTAAGGTAAGTCACAAAAATGTTCATAAACGTGATTGAACGACGGATTTTCATTCGTCTGGACGATGATACCTCTTCGAAAAACTTGAGGTTGATCAGAGTGAAAAATTTCCTCAGAAGCTGAAAGTTTCTTTCATTACCTATATAAGACTTATTGAGCCATAGAGTATCTTCGTTCTCTTTTACACCTATTTTATGATTTGTACAAACAGTGAAACACTTGCATAACTTATTCATGTTAGGATCTTCAAAAAGGAAGCATTGAAGTTTTACTAGACTGCTGCATGTATCGGGCTTCTCTCAAAATTAACATTAAGCAGTAAGCGTTTACCTCAATTGTAATATATATAAACAACAGGTATCCATCGAGAAATAAAGCCATAAATCATCCTACCACATATCGACATTTCTGTTATTCGTCGAATTCCTAATATAACAATTTCATGTATAAGAATGAATGTTAATTGTTACACAAGAAAGAGTAAGGAAGCTTTATTTCAGAGAAACAAGGAGAAAATGAGTTTATATTGATTGATGGTTCCATTGCATACAGTTTTATTAACAACACGGTATAAAAGTTAATGAGAACTTGCATATTTCATACATCTTTCATATTCATTTATGATGATATCACTAACACATACACTGAAAAGCTTCTGTATAATTATAGAAAAATGTCTTTATAGTAACCTGAATGGGTATATTGAGTACTAAACTCAGCTCATTGAGTATAGCTTCGATTTTAATAGGATTCGTGCCATTTAGGTACAACTCATTTTGATGAATATTTCTTTTCTTTATTCTGTAGACAAGAATACCCGGACAACAACGAACATGGATACAATATAATAAACACGGACTAAGAGAAGAAAGTCCATCAGGATTCATTAGTAATTCAGTCTTTCGAGACAATTAAAGTTCTAATCTCCTACACAAAGTGCATATTTGAATCTATATTAATTGAATTTCTTCGTAAAAAGTTGATCGACACAGATGCATAACTGTCAAACATGTTGAATAGAGTGGTGTCTCTCCTTTAAGCTAAAAGGCAAGAAACGTCGCAGATGCAAAATCCTAGAATAAAACATAGGTGCTCAAATATCGACTAGAAACTTTGACAGATGTATTAACCAATCTAATCTTTATAGAATTTTCTGATATGAGACTGATTTAGATGATATTGTCTATCTAGCATATTCAGTTCTCGCTTCACCCTCAAAGTGATAATTCAAAATATATCTATTTACATAGATGTAAAACAATTTTTTCTTACACTTACATTCTACAAACATCTTATTTTTAAAAATATAAATCTTAAAACCTTTGTGTGAAAGTAAAATTATAAATTTTAATGCAATTGGTTTGGCATAATATGTGAAATTGTATTTCTAACATTGAAAATGGGATAAACTAATATATAGAAAGGCTATCAGAAAATTTTAAAAACTAAGTTTTCGGCTTTGAGTTAACTAAGAGTTTTGTTTCTAGTTTCATAAAAATGTAGTATTATGTGATATAGCCGTAGAGTTGCACGAAAACAATTTTGAGTTGTATTTCAGAAGCAATGGTTCGATTCGTTTATCAAGTGATCATCGATTCATTTGTGAAAGCCTAAAAACTATAACAGGTGTCTAGGCTTGTATGAATAATTTGTGCAGTAAAGGATGCTTGTAGTTAAGAGCAATTTGAAAACAACAAATTACTTATAAAAAGAATTAAAAAAGATGCTGTGGAAGTTAGTGATTACTAATTTGAATTGCAATTACAGCATACGTTATAATGCCACCAACAGCTTTCAATGCAAACTGTCCATCAAGGGCAAAAAATCCCCAAGCTGTCACCAAAACTTGTTTCGGGAAATTGTTGGCTACAATTAGCGAAGTAGACAACAATCCAAAATCCTCCATAGGCGTTCCCTTGGTTGACAGAAGTTCGAATACACGATGGCGAACCAAAAGTGCTGAACCATTGATTCGAGATGTGTGGATACTCAAAGCTGAAAATGCCGAAGCCCCCGAAAGGAATAGGATCACAGCGCACACAAGTAGCATACCGTTCATAGAAGAATCGCGAATCGTTATGGTCACTAGAGCTCCAGTTGCCTGAAATTGAAACGAACAATTTTAGACAACGTTTTTCATATTCTTTATTTACAGATTTTTTCAAATATTAAATAATATAATTATTTGGAATCATTGTTGAATTACATTTCAATCTAATAATTGCAATTTTACCGCATTTCATTTTCCTCTAATTTACAGCAGCATCTCGTAATTTTGAACCAACTTTAGATGACGAGGATAACACCCTAGCTCTCATCCCGCTCACTAAACTTCACCACACCAACGTGAGGGCATTTGAAGCCACGGTAGTTTTAACGTGCACCAGCCCCCACGTACACGGCGGTCTTTGTAAGGATCGAGTTTCGAACTCGCAACCCTCCCATTGCTAATCCGTTACTCTTCCAACTTGTATTATTAGTATAATACATATTAACGTAACGAATTTTCTTTGTGACAGGATATGCCGATTTAAATCAGCTTGATTTAAATCGTGATTTTAATCATGATTTAAATCAAGTGATTTTTATTAAAAAATCATTGATTTAAATCAAAACTTTAAATTTCATTTTCCTTTCTGTATTGAGTCTATTACTATTGAAAATTAAATTACTATGAACAAGATGCATGCTATTTTATTCAAATAAGTCAAGAACTACATCTAATAAAAATTAGTCTGCTTATAAAAATATAGACTATAGACACTTGGTCACAATGAAAAAGTTTTCTGCAGTATCACAAAAACATTCCAATTTTGCACTTAAATCTTTAAAATTGGAAATTTTAATCTTTTCATTTTGTTTTGTGTAAAACGTTGGTTAATTTTATTTAAATTCAATTGGGATATTTTATGCATTGATCTCTAGGAATTTTTTACACTGCTAGCATAGCTATTCTGTATTTATGGAATTGAAATTCAGAATGTAAAAATTAATTCGCCCATCTGATAACTGAGTATGTATGTTTACAAAATAGATTATGCATTAAAGAAGAAAGCTATTTTATGATTATGCTGATTTTTTACTGCAAGATAAAAATTTCACGCAATTGAGATGTTTTGGGGAATGCTATATCACTTATTCTATGCTGTTCATAGAGAAAAGCTTTATTTTCTTGTATGTTATGTATAAACCCTTTTTGTGTGCTTGGAATATAACTTTGAAATATTTATCAATGCTCAGAGAAAATTCGAAAAATATCCATATTTGGTTTCAATTCATGTCGTCTCATTTTTACTATTTTTTTACAAATAACATTTTTTTTCACAAATAAGTACTTTTTACAAGCTAGATATTAATGAGAAGTAGAAATGTTTTCACGAATCTTGTTGCAAGTTTCTTTTATTTTATTTTCTATTGGTGACATGATTTTTTTCTCAAAAACAACTCTTTAACGAATTAATTACTTTATGTAAAACTAACTGAAGAAATTCTTTCCTTTTTATTCATATGATTGAGCCGTTGTAGCCCGGTTGGAAGAGTAACGGAGTAGAAACCGGAGGGTTGCGAGTTCGAATTCAACCAAAGACCGTCGTATATAAAGGGAGCTGGTGCACGTTAAATCTGTCGTGGCCTCAAATTTCCTCACTTTGGCGAGATGTGGAAGTTTGGAGAGTAGGGTGCCGGCTCAGGTGTTATCTCGTCATCAGACCGTGGTTCAAAATTACGTGGTGTTGTCGGATTACGTGGTTACCTCGGATCTTTCCCTTCATGTTTGATCCCGGTCCGTCGCCAATAGTCGGTTGTGTTGCTCCAGTGCGACGTTAATTAAAATATTTACCATCATATATGGTAAATATATAATGCAAAAAAATTCCGAAATTTGCCCGAGTTTTATCAATTTTATACAAAAATTTATAATATGGTGTTAGTGAGATCCCGGCAACCTTATTTATCTAGGTCCAAAAAATTTCATACCACTGATTGTGGGTTAAAATCAAACTAATCTCAGCTGCTCAAGAACCAGATGGTAAACATTGCTTATGCATGGTATTCTTGTGCTGTTCTATTTACTTTATTATGTGTTTAACTTCGCTAATTCCTATATCTCATTTTTTAATCTTTCAAAAACTTACCCTGCTATATTTCTTAATACATTAATGATATTCATCATAAATATTAATGTTTAACATAAATAAAAACTATCTAGAAACTACACAGTGATTACGTGTCTCTCATATCCAACAAATTTAAACTTGTAAGGAAGCAATTATTAATTAAAATCCGATTTAAATTAAAAAAATCAGATTTTAATCAAATAAATCCGATTTTTGTTTTAAAAAAATCATAATTTTTTCATATCCTGCTTTGTGATACCATATATTCTACACATTTATATATATATACATTTCATGCATATATTCCAAATATACATCACCAATAGCAAAAGTTCTGTTAAACTTAAGAAATTCGACAATTTTTTTTCTCTCACTAAAGGGAAATACCATTACTATTTAACGATATAAATGACGCCTAGTTACAGCATTATAGCAATTTGACAAATAAATAAAGAAATCTCAGAAATACTTCATTTGATGAAGATTATATCAAAATCCCCAAATCCATATCACACTCAGAAATTTTCTCTAGAAGTAGACTTTTCAATTGAAAAATTTTACATAACAGTGCAAGCAAAACTTCGAATACATCGCATGATACACACAAAGGCGTAGATGAATTTTGAAAAATGCATTTTCTGTCATAAAAATATTGTTAATAAACTCACCTGAAATAGGCAACTAAGAATGTAGCCATAGACGAAAAAGGTGATTGGTGACAGAGCGGATTCAGCTAGGCTCATACAATGTTCAACCTGAGCATAGAAAGAAAGGAATTCATCTAGAGCTTCTTTTACACTCAGACTGTCTTTTATTCTTCTAGCTAAGCCTCTGTTGAGTTCCACTACGATTGAGTACTGGTAGCAGCACAAAACCAACATTACGCCCGGAAATGTGTATATAGTTAGCAATTCCAAGAATTCTAGAAAGAATGTCAACACATTAAACAAGGTGAGGTTTTGTTTTCCGGAACTGGGTACCCAACCGAAAAAGAAATATTCTTCGTAACCGGTCGAAGCATTCTCAAACTCAATACCGTATATATACACACCTATGAAAGCTATTGTCACAGAAAAGCAAGCAGTGAAGCTATATAAGATATGAGACATAACTATCGGAGAAGATTCTTGTCTTATAGCAGATAATAAGTTATAGGACACTTTCAGAGATTCCGACATGAGTTTGATTTGTTTTAGAATATATATACGTAAAATCACCACTAGAGCAGTACCGCTGCTTAAGGAAAGACTTAAACTTATTGTAGTGCTGATGACGATATGAGATCGAATCTCCACTGCAAGCACATAAACGACACAGATGTTCATTAGGGTAATCAACCGAAATAGCGCTTGGCTTTCCGAATGTGCTTCTTTTTCGAAGAACTTGACGTTGAAAAGTCTGAATACCTTTCTTAGTCGCCGGAAATTTACTTCGGCGTCAATGCATGGTTTAGTTCCACGTTGAACATTATCTTCTTTTGTAATAGCTAAGTTCTCTTTGTGAATAGATGAAATATTATTTAAATTATTATTCATAATTCCACTAAAGTAAATCTGTCTCATGAAAAACTGTTTCCAGCACTGCTTTTATCTTTAATCCAATGGTATAAGACGGTGGGGATACATTTTCCATAAGGGAACTGTAAATAAACTGTGAAGGTAACTTCTGGTAAAGAAAGAAATGGCTTGTCCATTACTGCATATTCAAACTCTTCTGTCACTGATAAGAGACCAATAGAAATGCAATACCAACAAAAGTTCTGAAAGAAAACTTATTACGTTCCTACAAAGTAATTACAGAACAAAATAGGTAAGCATGAATTCGGTGATGAATAGTTGCGTTAACACTTTCTCTCAACTAGCATTCACATACAAAGCAATAAAGGATTGATTTTCCTTCATCGTTTATTCGAACCGTTGCCTTGACACTGAAAAGAAATATTGAAAATATGTTACTGAATATCCGAATAGTAAATATAGTTTTTATAAATCTTGACAAATGACTCTCATTAAACGGACGAATTCTAAAAGGTTTAAGAGAGAATGGAAAGAAGTCAACTATAAAATACAAGTACAATGAAATTTGTTTCACTGCTGCTAATTTTCTTCTTTTCATGTTCGTGTGTTTTTCTATAGACGATCTGGGTCACGGATGAGTTTGCGTAATTTTTTCTTTTGTATTTTGTTCTGATTTGAGCTTTCAGAGGGATGATTTACACAATCTTTTAGGATTTACCTTGCAAAATACAGAAAAGGTTCAAATCATACCACTGTACTTTCTTAGTTTGAGTAAATTGGACTCTCTAATTTTTATTTTTCTCTTATGGGTCATTCCATGCAAAATGAGCAAATCAATAAAATTTGCGATATATCACAAATTTTAATGAAAATGAATTTTTAAGTATATATTAAGTACTATTTAAGTTCATGCATACTAATGAGCAAATGCGAAATATTAGGATGCAGAAATGTGTATTTTATTACTTAAAATTTACATTAAGAGCTGGAAGTCACATAAAAGCAAATTTTCTTAACAATAAAAGTGGCCTGTTTATAACCCTGTTTTCAATAAATTATGGACACAAATCTAAAATGCCTGTTAAGAAAAGTCAGAAGAAAATTTATCAGATAACATTGTGCCAAACCTGAGAGGTTGGTAAAAATTGAAATTTTGTAAATTTGCTTCATATTTCAAATTGCTCTGACACCTCTAGAAATTGGAATACTATATATACTATATTGAAAATAATATACAGCGAAGATATTTTTACAGAAAGTATCCTAGTGCAATTTAGTGATTGTGTTTCTATTTCTTATCAAGCAAAAAACATTAAAAAATAAATTTCCAGAGAAAGCTCCAATTTTTCTATTTTTTAAAATTCATGTTTAGATATGAAGAAAATATGAAAATATTTAAAATTTTCAACATTTATAGATCGAGAATATCTATTATGTGGGTTGAAATTTTCATAATTATCTTCGTCTAATTTTTATCCCAGGAACATTTTTAACTAGAAGGCAATTGGACTGTTACAGTAGTTTATAATGAAAATTGATAGATGGCTCGAAATTCTACCATTAAATTATTTTTATAAGACCTGTCTTTTTAGCTCAATCCAACAAGCGTCTAAGATAGTCCAACATTTTCCATCATGAATCGGATTTGAAATCGAAGGCAGAATGGCCCTTTTTCGTCACAAGTCATGGCAAAAATTCATCAGCCGGCATCCGTGGAATTATCATCAAACGTTAACCCTACATTGCATGCCACTATTTACATATTATAAATAATAAATAGAGAATAATGACCACAATTAATCATTACATACTGTCTACTACCGTCTCGGCGATATCTCTTCTAGCTGACACTATACTAGCTGATATCACGGTCACCAAATACGAATACCTCTTCACCTTCATCTATTGTTAACCTGTGTGTAGGGGAGAAAGTGAGGTACAGCTGCAGTCTCCGCCGCGCGGAGTGGCAACGACTCTTGGCGCGGTTTTTAGCGACTAAATCTGGCTGATGGTAACCCATTTTTATCTCGAATTTTTCTCTGGTTTTAGGGTTCTCGTGTTTTTATGGCAACCTTGCCAGTGTCCAAATCCTTCTTTTTTCTAGATTGTTCTATTTATTTCCGACACTGTCAAGTGCTCTTGCATAGATTGTTCTTTTCAGAGATGCCTTCTATTTTTAGTGTAGTTGCAAGAGAATTTTTCTCGAAACTTAACTTTTTCTGGTGGTAGACAAACTTACGGGAGTTGGTAATCTTTTATTTTGTTACGAGTTGTGTCGCCATAAAGAGCTTTTTTAAAGGAATCGGGATTTATTAAATCAAAATTTTATTGCGATAAATGCAACGGGAAATGACGTTTTCTGTTAGGAATTCAGTTAGCGATGGATACACGTGGATTTGTAGAAATCGTAGGGATAATCAGCCATGTCGTAGCTATAAATCTATTAGACATTGGTCATGGTTTCGTAAGAGCTATTTGAAGCTGGAGATTTTTCTTTTGACATGAGATTTTAAAGGGCACAGACTGAGGATATCGCGGGAGAGTATAAAAAATATTTTTTGTATATTTAATCCAGATTTACAGTGTTTTGCTAGTCAAAATGTTGTTTTATCAAGATTTATATATTTAATCCATATGTATGCAGTATATATTCAATTTTGGAAGATTTCCTTGGCGACATAAAAAGTGCGCCAAAAAGAACGCGTTGCCACTCCGCGCGGCGGAGACTGCAGCTGTACCGAAAGGGATCCCTCAATTATTCCAGTTCACATTCCAGATTTTTCGACCACTTGTTCGTCCGCTCCTAGCGCCGCTGGACATGTATGTCTGTTATCTGTGCTATCATCTCCATGTAAAACAAATTGATTTGTTTAAATTTGCAAAAAATACTTGTTGTTTAATTCTACAGGACTTCAGTAGTCCACATTTTGATCTCATCGGCGTCTCCAAAATAAACTTTTGCGAACTTAAACAAATCAATTAATTTTACATGGAGATGATAGCACTGACAATTGGCATACACGTTCAGGAAGTGGTTCCTCAACTATCCCAGCTTTTTCTACCACTTGTTTGTTCTCTCCTAGCGTCGTTAGACGTGTATGTCTGATTTCTGTGCTATCATCTCCATGTAAAATAAATTGATTTGCTTAAGTTTGCAAAAATACTTCTGATTCTACAAGATCTCAATCGTTCACATTTTGACCTCAAAGCAAACTTTTGCAAATCAATTTATTTTACATGGAGATGATAGCACAGACAACATACACGTCCAGCGACGTTAGAATGTTTTGTCACGTGTCTGATCAATGTGTGACTTATCTAAAATTCGTTATCCGCACAATGCCACAACCATTTATCATAGTTTTTTGTAGGAAATGGGGATGTGTAGCATTACCTGATGTTTGTGAGATCCTCCCACTATCTTCTACATTAAATTTAAATTCATTTATTGCACTCTTCAATGCTATCATTCATAATTTTATAACAATTAAATATTTATGAGAAATGAAAAAAGAATAACTACATAGTTTAAATCTCAAAATGAAAACAGGACGCAGTGAAATTCGTGGTATTGAGGATGAAGAGATAATTTCAGTTTCTGTTTGGTTTTCAGTAGTTTTGTCAGTTTTGAGTGCATTCCCTTATATTTTTGACACATCAAAATTGTTTAGACATTGATCCGACTAATTTTTACAGTAAGTTGGTACAATTCGATCCACATTCCACTAACCCTCCATTACTCACGGATCTTTTTTAACAATAGAAATTGCGGTTCCTCTGTGAGGAGTTCGACCTTTTCTTTCCTAGTTACACAAGCATTGATCATTCATTTAAAAAATCCGTAGTATTTAAAAATATGTAGCATTTAAAAATATGTAGCATTCATTTAAAAATGTATACTAAAAACAAATAACTTTAAAAAATGTATTAGTTAAATTTATAAAAAAGTATATTTTTAGTTTTTTTTTTCGGAGCAGAACATTGAAAAACATTACATTGCAGAGGGTTAAACAATTTGCTCTCTTAACCCTCTGAGAGACTCACAATAATTTCGCCTTGCAATCTGCAGTCTTCCCAGCATGATTTCTAACCAATTTTGACCTTCGCAACCAATAATTTTTCCAAAGGATTATATTTTAAGGAAAGGACGAATAGAATCTTCCTATAGGATTCACTCCAAGGAAAGGAGAAATACAATCCTTCCAACGGATTTTATTATAAGGAAAGGACCAACAGAATCTTTGTAAAGGTTGAGATAATACATCGATTCTTTCACCCAATAAATATGGTTATTTAGTCATTAAGTGTGTTGTGGGGTAAAAGCAATACAACACTTCTCGGAAATCTCGTGACTCTCAGAAGGGAAAAGTTAATTACATTCATGTTTCTCAGTGTCTAATGAATTCGAAATTTTAGAGCAATCTGGAATGTAGAGAAAAAGCCGTGTAAAGAAGAGATTAATTCATTTTATTGAGAAACATCACACAAGCTTCTTAACTGCAAAGAAAACCCTGACGGTTTTATTGGACGTAATTCCAGAATATGCTTTGAGAAATATATATACCAGGGAAAATATATTTCTTTGTTGATTAAGGAACAATAAATAGTGCAAGTTCCAAAAATCATTTTTGGTATCCAGATCTTAATTAACAGATTCAGTGTACAACAAATCTTGAAGACTACCTTTACAGAACTTTAGCAAACAGTTTATCTCATCAATTTAGATAGCACAAGATTTCAAAATAAATTATTATTTTTGATGTCTTTACTCTTACAATTAATTATTTAAATGTTTATTCGTATCATACATTTAAATGCATTCAATGTTTACCATATTTCTAAAATAAGCTTTTATAACAATGATAAATAGATGTGTTTTTGAGTAGTTATTTCTCAACAAATCTTTGATAGATTCATGAAATCATGAAATTTTTTTAATTTTCTATTTTTAGAAAATCTCGTAAATAATTAGTTTCGCAGAATTCGCAATTTTTCATTTTGTCAAAATATGCGCTTTCCTACATCTCTTACTTCTGTTTGAGAAGAAAGGTATGTTGAACCATCATAAAACGAAACATATTTTCTCTCTCAATAAGTTTTTTCTCAGTAAAATGATACTTTGTCTAGAGATTAAAGAAATCTATCATTTGGAAGAAAATAAACAGATTGTGAAATGTAGACATCTCATACCTGTTTTGAAGGAGTATAATGTTCTTTGAAATTTAGTTCACAAATGGCATGGTAAAAATATAGTGTTGCTGAACACTTTCATTCCGGGGAACAGATCATGGCACACCAATTAGACTAATTTACACGCAATGAATCATGATAAATCTCTTCTGAAATCTATATACTTTTGATGAAATGTGCTTACTGGTTTAATTTGAGTGTGATATTCTTTAAACAATCTTTAAAAGATAACTTTGTTGAAGAATGTTCATTATAAATATTGATTTAAAGTATCAAATCTTTGCGAGCATGTTTGTGACAAACTTAATTTTTTTAGTTATCTTTTACAGCATATTGCCCTATTATCTTCAGACTTATTTAAACAAATGATAATTCTGATTAATTTATACTGTACAGCCATTCATTTATTTTTCAGTATTCATAATACAATTATGTAGAAAATAAAATATTTATATTTGCCGTAAAAACCAAGCCCGTATTTCGAAAAAATTGCAGTAACTTCTAGACATAAAGAGTTTAAAATTATATCTTTCGTTTAGACAGGTGATACTTTAATGTATGGAACATTTAATAATATTCTAAAATTAGAAAATTAGGTTTTCTTTTCTCAATTTCAGATCTTAAATAATGAGTCCGTATATACAACAAAACTTGAAGACTTTTTACAGAACTTTACCAAACAATTTATCTCATCAAATTAGATAGCCAGGAGTTCAAAATAACATTCTATTTTTACCGTCAATTACTCTTACGATTATTTAAATGTTAATTTAAATATCTTATTAAGTCAATTCAGATTATTTTTAATGTTAATAATTTGTGAAGATTAATTATGAAATAAATAAATCGAACTATCTTACTGAGAAAAATTTAGAACTTGTTCTTGCCTCAATACATTTAACACCAAACATTTAATACTAAAGAAAATTTTAGACTGATAGCAGTTTAAATTAAATAAAAGCAAAACATTTGCAAAAGTTTTGATGATTCAAATGTTTGAGAATTTATTTCTATTTTTCAATTTGTTGTCCTTAATAGGTAGACGTATCCCTTTTTCTGTCTTTTACTTGGTGTTATGTTTAGGATGACACGCGTATTTGATGGATATAATCAGTGAACTCTTCTGATTCACAAAATTATAAGAAAACATGTATTTCAGTGTATCAGAATACTTTTACACTAAATATGCTCATAAATTTTTTGCTCTCTATAAAATAATTCTGGTTGTTCTTTTAAATCCTCCTTATTTTCGATTTCTACTGCTATCTCAGTAAATAAGTATTCCACAATTTTTAATTCATTCTCTTTGTTTAACTATGATGATTTTAAAATTAAATATCGAGTAACTTTAATCATATTTAAGTTTCCAATAATTTTATGACATTGCAAACTGAGGCTACTCTTGATTCGACCATTATAATTGTTACTTTTCAAAAGTGTTCACATACTTCACATAGGTCGCTAAGTTTTATTCCTGTGATCTGAAATTATAATTCAAGCGTAAAAATTCTACAAAGAACTATTAAATTTCTTACAAGGATTCAAGCAAGGAACTTAATAGAGATATTAGTTGGCAGAGGCTTAGTTGGTTGTGTTTTCAGTTTTAAGGATCGTGTATTCTTCAGCGTGAAATAAAGTACAATCAGCTCCCTTCATGGTCAGAGTGTCTTTTATTCTTTTGAAAATTTTCTATAATCACAATTATAGAGTTATACTAACACAGAATACTACATACAAAAATGGTACATAATAGCAGTTATAAAAGTTTAAAAAGATGTGGTATCACATTAAAATTAATAATGCTTTGATTTCTGTAATCCGGCGTCCAATCGGAAAAGAAATAGGGTTAATAACTAGCAGGATACTTCTTTGACTTGATTATATACAGACTACGAATTATCAAATTGAAAACTTATGGTAAAGTGGGAATTACTGGAGGTAGAGATCCCACTGACATTAGATAGTAGTAACATGGAATATATTTTCATACTTTGTCATACGAGGCTGATAAGTGTTAATAGCAATCATAGCAACATATACATAACATTTAAAAAAGAAACTAATTTAGACGAATGGTGTTTTCATATTTAATACCCGAGTTAATGAACATGAACTAAAATAAAATATGATCAACATTGGCTTCTATATGAAACGAAGAGTAACAGAACTTAGTGTTGAAACTTTTTCTCATTATGGCTCTTCATCTCATTTTCTCATGTGTGGGCATTGGCAGACAAGGACAACAATTATACTCTGACATCTTCTCAATAATGGTCGCTTTAACAAACTGCTGTAAGGTGTTGAAATCCTTACAAACGCCAGGAAATGTGAATTAAAATAAAAACTGAGAATGACTCACATTTCAAATAATTATAACAATAAATTACTAATGTACGAAAGTCGAATCTGTATTTTATATAGTATTCGATGACATTTTAATTCGATATATTAAATGACGTTTGATAAAATTTTGATGAAAATTTGCGCCTTCATTGGCTCATTTTAATACCATAGGACATGACTATGCCCGACGTGTTAAATGACCAATGAGGGAATTCCATATCATTGCTTGTATTTACCCGAATTGCATGAAAACAGGTAAGAGAAATTATTGACTTGTTTGAATTTAATATCTGAGAAAAATTTATTAATAGTCTTTATACTGTCAAGACAACCTAATTCAATATCAAACTTGAATGTTCGAAAAGCGCGTAGTGTAGACAGAGCATCCTAACAAGTACTACATCATTGAAATCCGTCACTCTGCTATGTATATAATTACAATGTAAATTAAGTTTTGCAGGATATGGGGAGGTTCTCTCAAGCGTTTTGAATAAACATGAAACATTCTGTACGCATTTGGTTCTACTAGCTGTCATACATATTCAATGAGTAAAGATGAATCTTCTTTGTGTCTAGAGGCAAGAAACCCACACCATTATGAATCTACAGTACTAGTTCTTAACAAATATAAACAAAAATGTGTTAGAAACTTGGTAATACTAATGTAACTAAAAATCGCTAAAACTCTGATATACTATATTTTAAGGTAACTCCGATATGCATCATGCTAGAGCATTTAGGTAACTGGAAGTAAAATCGTTTTTTGTTTACTTGATTGCATTAAAAATCCCTCTTTTAGAACTCGAATGAATAGGTTCTTTTGTAATGGATTGTCGAGTGATAAAGAAGAATAAATGACAAGTACGTATTAGCTATCTTTGAAGGAGTTTCGAAAGAGAGACAGGTCATCAGTGGCTACTGATTTGTGCTGCAATTACAGCATATGTTATAATACCACCAACAGCTTTCAAAGCAAACTGACCATCAAGGGCAAAAAATCCCCAAGCTGTTGCCAGAACCTGCTTAGGGTAATTATTGGCCACTATTAGCAGAATAGGCAACAGTTCGAAATCTACTCCATGTGTACCTTTTGTTGACAGGAGTTCAAACACACGGTGGCGAACCAAAAGAGATGATCCATTGATTTGAGATGTGTGGGTACTCAATGCTGAGAATGCTGCAACTCCCGCCAAGAACATGATAACAGAGAACGTGGGCAAGATACTATTCGTAGAATTGTCTCGCATCTTTAAAGTCACCAATGCTCCTGTGGCCTGAAATTGAAATGAATACTTTTAGGCAATGTTGGTTACATTATTTGTTTTCAGATATGTCCTCACGTATTAAACACTAGTTTATTTGCAATTGCATCGATAAACCAGTACAATAATATTAATTCTTTTAAAACTCAAATCTGCACATTCTAAAAACACGAGTTGACAAAATTGGTTTGCAGACAACATAATTAAAAGCTTAAAGATTCAGGAAATATTGAATTATATTTTGAAATGTGATTGCATATTAAAAGTGTGGGTACATCAATTTATACTACACACCTATCAGAATTAGAGTATAGAATGTATAATGAAATATCGATAAAAATGGTAGAAAAATTAACAATGTAGCAAAAAATAAGATTCTTAATTTTAGAATAGTGTCGGTGATAGTGTTAAAATTTTAAAAGGTTGATAAATCAGTTGATTGAAGATTTATGCATGCTGTTCATAATAGTTGATGATTTTGATGAAACAAGATGCATTTTAAAACTATTATGCGCCGTGTTTTGAATTTATAGCAAAAAGACAGGTAGTTGAATTAATATCGCACTGTAGAACACAATGGGCCAATAGCCCGTGAGTTATTCGGGATCAATCCCGAAGGGAATTATTGCACAAAAAACCCATCGCAAATTAACATCTTTTTATCATGACAACTCTAGCATCATCATCAGATAATTTTTTCCTAAAATATATTTAACAAAGAAAAATGTACACATTTATAATTTTTACTACGAAATTGTGTCTTACTTTTTTAAAAGTGTCTTTTTTGGTTAACACAATTAAATAAAGAAAATTTGAGCTGACCTATTTTCTTAGCCTTTCAGTTTTGCATAATTTGACCTAACTTATCGGGCAACTTATTCATAGGCATAACATTTCAAACTTTGGACTACCGTTAGTGACTCTTTGAAGATGGAAATGTTTCTAAACGTATAAGTGAAAGTTTGTGGTGTTGATCTGTAATGAATACAGAACAAATCAATATAGTTTCTCATAGGTTAATCAATAAAATTAATCAAGACTTTCTCACTATCACATAATTTAGAAATATCTGAATTTAGTAGAGGCTGAATTCGATAGATGTTACCACTAGTTAGGATTACCATAAGAGCAGTATTAAGATCATGAATGTATTTCTCGTATGCAATTGATCTTTGACTGTTCTGTGTTGCCTTTAGCAGAATTGCTTAAATCGCCGTGTAAAGTGAAGACTGAGTAGCAACAAAAAGTGATTGGATTGGATTTTGAATTTTATGGCGCAAGGTCCTAGAAAGGACAAGCTGCATTAGATTCAAAATTATAAAATCAAATCATAAATAGAAACGTTATGCTAAAGGCTAAAAATGAGAAATTAAGAATTGAGACAGAAGTTTAAGAGTTTGATTTACATACATAAAGTTTTGAAAGGTGAAATCTGAAAAATCTATATATCGTCGCTCAAAGTGCAAAAGATCGTATGTCTAAAAGCTGCATTTTTCAAGAGAGCAAAGAAACTAATTTTTCCTTATGATTTTATTTTATTATATACTTAGTGTTTTGTTCTTAGTTTAGAGTATATTATTGCATGAAACAATAACTTAGGCACTAAGATATTTTATGAGACTAGCTGAATTACCCGGTGTTGCTCGGGTTTAAATGGTTAATTGTTGCTTCAAAAGTTAATTAGAATAATCACTTTTCTTTCACAGGAAATGCAATCATTTAAGTTGTACGGAAAATATGTTTTAACTTTTTCATAGCTTCTACAATATACTTCGGACACAAATATATACATTTAATTACTGAATATATTGCAATATGTAAAAGATTAAGACATAAAGACAAACAGAAACGAAACTCCGACGAAAAAATGCAGAATTCTAAAAAACGAAAGATGCGCAAAGTGCATTTCAATTGCTTCTGTTTAAATACTCTCGCAATCAAGTCGTGGCACTCACTGGGTAATTGACCATTGGTAAGAACCTCCTTGATCTCCGTCCAAATCGAAATGCAGGTGAAGGTGATAAATAAGTCTGGTCTCCCGTACGTCATAGCATCTTACGTGTATTCGTGCATGTGTCTGGGACTGCCTGTAAATGTAGCTGGTAGTATGACTAAGGCACCGAGGTTTTCAACGTTCCCGTCATTTGCCACAGCATCTCTCAGGTGAATATATTCGTCAACTCTCAGTTTACGTTGATTTAGACGAATGTAAAATAGACGCTCACTCTCGACTTTTGCGTACATATCGACGATGAACTGACGAAACAATTGCCTGCAGTTCAATACGTGGTTCTGCTCAGTATCTCGAACCATTAATCTGTAAGCATAGAAATCCATAGCTGAAACTTTCTTGCTCGTTGTTTCACCTGTTCTTGGGTTGATCTGACTGAGATTAAAATGATATCCATCTTCACCATGTGGGGGAATATCACTGGGTACTGCAGAGCATCATAGATCGATGTGTTTCCGAAATGCGCTGCAATGATTCACCTCGTCGTTGAATAACGATATCCCGTTGATGAAACTCATCTCCTGATATAACCACCGCGACTTCATCTGCTTGAGGAGAGTTAAAGCGCCACTCGTGTTCGCCTGCTGGTCTTCAGTCTGCTCTTATGACTACTTTATATTCATCTGTTGGCATACGTTCCAATGCTGTTTCAAACGTTTTAATAAGATTATTGTGCTCATGAAACATCCTCTGTAAATTTAACACAATCTGACGTCTTGTTCCCGAGATGTAGGCGCATCTCTGATCAGTTTCCATTTGTTCGTTTTGAATAAAATATTGTTGTAGAAATTTTGGTGGTTGATCTGGCAGCGGAAGCAACGATCCCGCTGTATGGTAAATCTGCCCTTGCACCTTGAATGTCGACGGAAATCCGGGCTGTCCAACAACTGATGTGGCGCCGAATGATGTCATTTGGAAACATGAGTTGTATTTTCTGATGTTAACAAGAAAATGCTTCGACTCTGACGTATCTCCTGATGTGTAAGTCAAAAGTTCTTATGGTGGTTGTTCCAGTTGGTAGAGTTTAACTTTTCCATTTTTGCAGCAACTACCAGTAGATTCTGATTTAAACTTTTTGGCTTGACAGTAACTACAAACCATTTCCATTTTACCGATGGTAACACTTGCATGCAGCGAGTAGTCTTTATGTGAATCCTTCCAATGCTAAGCTAAAATGGTGCGCAGTCCGTGATCGTTTGGCTCTGTCTTTATCCTGTAATCGGGCTTGACGCTGCTGTGCCGTCTCTGTTTCTCTAAATGTAGTAGCTCTCACTCTCGCAATTGCAAGTCTTCTATTCCTCTCCTCGGAAGTTTTTTGACTACGCTTATCTTTCATCATCTTAGCCGTTGACTGCACTTGGCCGATCGCCTTACGCTTCCTTGGAGGCATTGCTACAGCAAAGAAATCTGTAAAAGAATACAAAAAGGTATTCCATAAATTAAGCAAAACCCACACTCTCATTGAACAATGAAATCTATTATAGAATACAATAAAAAGCTAAAATTAACGAAAAAACAAATTCAAAATTATGAAGTACTTACATCAGTTTAGAAATATAAATCCAAAATGTACACTAACACTGTCACATAAAGTAAGAAACACTGATACAATCAACTAAAAGAGCGAATTAAAACTGTCAGATTCACTGAAAGATGATAAACTGGAAGACTTACCGAGTTAGCTTCTTTTAAATACGATCAGCTAAGAATCGAGTGGGTGCTGGAATGTTCTTCATCATGATTCCAAGGAAGTTTCCGTTTCCCCAACTTTCTAGAAAGTTCTAAAAAGTTTTATAAAAAAAGTAAACATTAATTCTGATGCTGCTAGATACCGAGTAGCAAAATTATGCTTTTATGATCAATGAGTTTTTGGTTTGTGCTTTCCGGAATAACGGTGCTTGGGTTAGAAATAAATGTAATCGGTGTAGAAAAATTAAACTGAATAGATAAAAAATTTTCAAAAAGCAGAAGGTCGATATTACAGAATTTTTAAGAGAAAATCATTGCTTTCAACAGAGGATTCACATGTATCTATTCAGGACATTTTAAAATAAGTTACACGCTTTACATAAAATGTTTATGAAATAGAATCCTACAAATCATTACGCATTTAATAAATTATTTAAGGAAAGTTGGTCGAAATATACACCAAATTTCCTTGAAAATCATCCTTGAACTCCTGAAAAGCTTTCCTTTAATTTCCTCCATGAAATATAATTTATCTTCCAACAAAGCAACGATTCAAAACACACAGCAATATTCTGTAAAGAATTATGCCTTTACCATATGTCGCAGCAACTTCACACACCACCATTCTCCTAATTTAAACCCCTGGAACACTTATGGAAAGCAATCGGTTGTGAACTGAAAAATTATGATACCAGCAGCAAAGATAACCTGAAAATTGCCATTCTGGACGTCTGGAACAATATTACTCCAGAAACAACAAAAAAATTTGTGGGAGTCATGCCTAAACTTCTGAGAGAGGTCATTAAAAGCAAAAGCAGGTTTAACTTACCATTAAATTATGAAACATGGGTTGCGGAATAACATTTAATGAAATATTTTTCATCGTGCGGACTTTTTTTCTATATATTTGCCAAATTTTGTGTTATTGTGAATTATGCATTAAATTATATTAATATTTTTTGTTTAATAGATAGCAATAGAAACTTTCTATGCAGTTATGCTCATCTGTTTTTCCATTTTTATATCTTCAATATTTATACTCTGCAAATAAGAAAGCAATTTATTTCAAATAGTAAGTGCGTATGGAAACTAAATTTACTTACTGTATATGTTCTAGTATTTTACGTATTGCAGATATATTATTTAGGAGTTAAATTTTAACGATTTATTTCCTTCAAAATATCGGACCGGTAATTTCTTAGTGGTATTTGTATATTTCGAACAACTTTCGTAAAATCGTATATAATACGTAATGGTTTGTAGAATTCTGTTTCATAAAAATAAATAAAATATTCAAAACAAAACCTTTTTAGGTAAGGTGCGTAACTTCTTATTTTAAAATGAACGGAATTTCATTTCTCTTTTATTTATGTGTTCCAGTATTTTACCTATTGCAGATATATTATTTAGGAGTTAAATTTTAATGACTTATCTATTTTCTGCAGATATGGGTATTTCTTGGCGGTATATATGTATATTTCGACCAAATTTCTTTAAGTCTTTGGTTGAATACGTAATGGTTTGTAGAATACTGTTTCATACAAATAAATAAGATATACAAAACATTTTTAAGCAAGGTGCATAATTTCTTATTTTAAAATTGGCCGGTAAAATTTAAAAAAATCTCTTTAAAATAAGATAGGTCACGTTAAATTATACGTTGTAGTTCAAATATATTTCAAAATTTCGACGTAGATTTTCATCACAAGACGATTAAAATCCATTAGATTTACATTTGTTTTTCATGTTTCATGGGTGTTATTGAAAGCTGTACTCCATAGTCAAGTAACTACATCTATCATTCTAAATAGGTACGTGGTTTCCATTTAGAAATCGAAACTAGAGTTGAAATATCGGACTAAAGTATCGATACTTTTATTAGATACGAGTATCGAACGATAGTATCGATACTATTGGAAATATCGAAACAAAATTTCCGATATTAGTAAGCATCGAGGTATCGGAAACAAAAAAAATCGAAGTAGCTTTCACAAGTTTCCAGCAATCATATAAAAAAAATTTTGTGTTATTTTTTAATGCATTAATTACAAATTACGTACATAAATTTATTATATTAATTACAAATTATGCAACTTTTTTATGTTAATTATAAATTTTATTAATAATTTGCAATATTAAACTTAAACGCAATATAATAATAAATATTTACACTTATACTAGAAAATTAAAAAAAGGCAGTAAATTTATTATAAAACTTAAATATATAATGAGTAATCTTTTACATTTATAAATTATATTCCGAACTCAGTCTTGCTAGAATCTCCCAAAAAGATTATTTTCTGGAGTTCACTCCCCAGAAGCCGATTTCTGGTCTGAGAGAGTGTAGCTCCCGCCTTGCTAAAAGCCGCTCCGACGGCATCGAGGTCGCTGGAATAATTAGGTACGATTGGGAAATGAGATACAGGTTCGGAAAAACTGTCTTCATTTCCTTCCAGACTATGAGAGGGTCACACTTAAGAGGGGACACTGGATTTGATAGATAAGTAGCCATTTCATCTACCAAATCCGAACTGGACAGTTTTCTTTTCTTTGATGGCGCTGAATGGACAAGTTGCTTATGATAGTGCCAAATATCCGACTATATATCTATATATTCATGCTCACTTTCTGCATCATTTTCTGAACCACTTGTACATGAAGAGTTTTGCAACTCGGAAACAAGGCCCCTGATTTTGCTCAATGTTATTTCACCTCAGTGTTATTTTTCGACAATACCAGTTAGTGTGGATTCTTATTTTCTTTAAAGAATTGTGGTACGCCAGGGATAGGTGATTGTTTGGTAACTGGAAATACTTTCATTGGTCTCTTTGTTAACTTAAATTTGAAAGGAAAACATATTCGTAAATATGGACTTTTGGGGAAAATATAACAAGTGAGATCTTATTACTTAAGCATTGGAGTTTGGGAAGACACCTGATTCGAGCATTACAATTGTTGGGCAGAAAAATCTCATAACAGGAAATCTGTTAATACGAAGCCGAGTTCGTGAAGGAAACGCTTGAAGCGATAGTAAGTTCACGAAAGGAATTGGAAGAAAGGGAGAGAAGAGGAGAAAGAAAAGAAGAGAAGAAAGGAGAGAGAAGAAAAGAAGCAACAAAGGGAATTTGACAAAGGGACTTGGTATCAAGGTAAAATATTTTAATAAAAGCTGGAATTAGAATAAGCAATGACTCAATAGAAGGAAGAAATCCTACTAATATGCATGTCGACATGACGAAATATGTTCAAATTCCAAATGAAGAAAGAGGGTGACATCCCCTTTTATATATCTTCCTATTCGAAAAGCAAGCTAGGCTAAAGAAAATTGACGAAAGAAGCTGTGTATCGTGTCTTTTGACCCTAATGACTTTGCACATAGTAGAATTGATTGCTAGGGTTTCGGAAGAGGAATTTGATTATGAACATGTTAAAGACCTTTTGTTAAAGAAGTTCAAGATGAATCCAGAAGGATTTCGGAAGAAGTTCACCAGCACCAAAAAAGTCCTGATAAAACTTGGCAAGATTTTAAATACGAAGTAACCAATTACTTTCAAGAGAGGATCGAAGGACTTGGTATCACCGATTTTGAGGGTCTCAAAGAATTGATGATTACCAATCAAGTCAAGAAAAGAGTTCCACAGGAAGCCAGGGACAATTTTATCGACGAATGGGGGAATTATCAAAACCTCCATTGCTGACTGAAAAGATAGAAAAATACAAATGTGATCGTAGAACATACAAGAGACAGCCAATACCACCAGGAAGAAAATCCGGGATACAAACTCAGTACGATGCGAGAGGATACTGTGGATACCACGTATATTAGCAGGACGCCAAACGAACCTATCACAGAACTCCACAGGAACAGGCAAAAAAATAATTCCAGATTTGTTTCTTTCTCAATCGGAATGGAGGGACACGTGAAGAGGTTGTCCAAAGTTATACTATAAGGGAAGATCAGATCACGATAACAGAAACGAACGTGAATAGGACCATGACTGAAGGAATCGGCGTGGGGATGAGGAAAGGATACAGAATACTGGAGGTACGGTGGTGGTAGCTAAATTTGTGTCCTTTAAGAAAAGATCCTGTCGAGACGATCTTTGCCCTTTGGAAAGAATCTTAATTAGTATTTACGGAGACTCAAAAGCCCTGATTGAGTCTGGGACCGAAATTAGTCATATGTAAGGATATTGTATAAAATTTCTCTTTGGATGCGAAGTATTCCATCTTCATTAAAGGAATCTTCGATCAAGCAGAATAATGCCCGTTAATGAACATTCCTTTTGGACTGATTATAGGAGGTAAGGGTGATGTGCTTCACCAAGAAGTCTTTTGTGCAATTACTCCCTCATTGGTAGAAGACGTATTGTTACTGCCAGATATCCGAGACATGCTCAAAGGAAGGCAGGAATTAGTCTCCACCGATATTGCTGGTGGTAACATCTTGGAACCACCTGCCAAGGACGAAAGTGCAGAAGGGAATTCCGTTGAAAGGAATGAGAAGGCAGAAGATGGTAGAAAGCACCGACGATCTGGAAGAAGTGATGTCGAAAACGGAAAGCTTCCGTAAAGAGCAAGAGGAATGTGTAGTGTACAGAGAAGTCCCGAACAGTATAAAAGGATTCACGATGACCGACAAAGGTGCATCATCAAGCTGTGACTCTGTTGATGAAGGTAAAGATAGACAAGAAAAGTTGAAATTAATGAGCTAGTAGGGGATAGTCACCGAATATGAGACATTTGCTTAATATGAGATACCCGCGTATCTTTTCTGCCTGTTGGCTTCACCTGTTGAAAATGTCATGAACTATTAGCTTCTGGGTAGGCTGAGTCACTAGTGTCATAACCAAACCCAAAGTAACTTCCTTCTGGCGTCAGTTCACAGATAACGTGGTTTTGTGATTTTCAAAGTTCTGGAAAAGTTCTGTTCCCTTTTGAAAAACAAGTTTTGGATGCAAGGTAAGTTGTTTTTGAAAATCAAACTCATGGAATATAATCAGTTTTACTTGTAGTTTCTGATCCTTGTTTCAGTTTTCTTTATTAGCACTTTTTGCATGATTAATTTGATGAGATTTCTGAAAGTATGACTGTCTAATATGAGACACTTGAAGTAGCCAAATATGAGATATCTGATATTAGTCTCATTTTGTTTGTCTTGATATTACTGATGCGATTGTACTTTCTCCCGATCAACCTTCATCCAGTCGACGTGACCAATAATCGACCTCTTCTGAACAACGTGCTCAACTTCATGAACCATTGGAGGTTCCCGCAACATCCACATCGACTCAACCGTCAATCTCTCCAGAACATGTTGCTCCATCTCAGGATTTGCCAGAACCTGGACCATCAGTAGTGGTGGTTAAATCTTCTGGCATAAGTTCTGTGCCATCAAGACCTACTTCAAAGTCGTCTCCACGTTCAGGTTCTGCAGCTACTGACAGCTTCACCATACAAACGCCAACTTGAAGAGAAGGTACGAGAAAAAGAAAAAAAAGTTCAGAGAAACTTTCCATGGAATCTGCAGAGAAAGAAGGACCAAAAATGCCAAGTTACCAAGAAGACCTGTAAAGTTACCAAGTCTACGCGAATGATCAGGAACAAAAGAAGAGATGACGACGAGGATGAAAGCTCGGATGACGAAGAGCGTCCCCTATAAGATTCGTCTGATGGCAACGAATTTGATGAGGAAACTGACCCCTAGTGCATGTTTTGCTCAGGCGATTTTCGGAGGACACTCGTGGAGAAAAGTGGGCGAAATGCAGACAATATTATCACTGGTGCCACGAGGACTGAGAAAATAAAAGGTTCAGTTTTTCTTTGTGATTTTTGCTTTTCGATTTAGAAAAAGTCAAAATGGTTACCTACCTCTTTTATGATTACTCATGTTTCTTTAAACGAAGTTAAACAAGTGACGTTAAAAGTTTTAAAAACAAGTGATGTTAAAAGTTTCAAAAACAAGTTTCAATTCAAAGCTTTTTTTAGTTTGTTTCGATTTTGGCAATGTTTTTCAACTGAGATCTCACATCTTAACTACCTAGTGATAATGGTGTTCGTATTTTCATCATATTTGGTACTTGTAATTATTTAATTTCTGGTCAATTACTGCTTTAAAGATTGATTGAAAAAAATTATTCTCGAAATAAAGGTATTTTGTATAATCCATTCCAGTTTTGTCTTTGAGGATGCCTAATATGAGATACTATCTCATATTGAGAATACCTGGTATCTGATATTAGGAAACCTTTTCCGAAATCGCCAATTTTTGAGCTTAGATGAAAGTCCTTATTTTCATGCATTTGGGTTGCATTCAACCAAAAAAGTATCAACAATTAGAAGCAACGTTAGTAGAAATGTTAGAAATCATTGAGAAATTTGAAAAAAATCATAGTTGAGTCACCATAGCTATTTGAAAAAGTATCTCAGACGACTTTCCCCTATAATTGTAGCTCTAAACGAAAAGGTAAAGGGAATTCATCAGACGAAAATAATGTACCGAAGATGCTCATTTGGTTTCTATTGAGAAACGGGAAATTTTCTAAAGTAGAGATTTTTGCATCTCATATTTTGGCATCATCCATCTTCTGCAGAGTAGGGAAGACTGAAAGGGAAGTACTCAGATGATCAGTCCCCTAATGGTAACTTTATTTTTGGACAACATATCCATGAAAGGGCTTTTAACTGTGATACACATTCAGAACAACCTTTGTCACCAGCAGATTCACATAATCTAACATTTGAAGTGGCTTTTCAGAATGAAGAATTAAGATAAAATGGAGATACAGAATAAAGAAGAGAAATTGGGGAAATGTTTATCTGAATCAGCTAATGAGTATGAATCCAAGCAATCAGAAGAAAATTTGATGAAGTCACAGTTATAGCAGGTGAAGAATCAAATGTCACCTTTGAAGGTGAGAGAAAATTGGGCAACATGGAAAACGCTCTAATCAAATAAGAAGCAGACGGTTTTGCCCAAGAAATCAAAACGATCACTACAGCTCAGTTAAGTCTCAAGCAAGAGAAAGATTATGTAATTCTTTTATGTAATTTCGAAACGTTTTATATCCATCAGTATCAGTGTAACCATCGTAAAATAGTTTAGATTAAGAACGATACCAAAATTCCATATAAGCCCAGGCGATGGACGCTACCCCGGTGAGAATTGGCTGAACATGCAGGGTTGGAAAAACATCAGAAAAGGCCATTTCTAATTTTCATTTCAGGCTAGGAAAAGTTTAGGATCATATTTGGATGAAATTATTATTTTTTGATAACTGTGACTGATATGGAAAGTTAATTTATAAAATCCGTGTAAATAGTGGTCTAATTTTTTTATGTGGGGTGTTATTTGTATATTATTTTGCACTGCTTTGTGTTGAATTGGATCAGTTTAGAAGAAAAGGGATTTAGCATTCGCGCGAGAGAGAATCAACATTTTGCGTTGTTTGTAGCGTTCGGATGTCAAGATTTAATATTTGAAGAAAATTTGATGTAATCTAGAAACTTTTTTAATTGTAGGTATTTCTTTAAGTATTAGTGTTTCTATGTATAATTTTTGGTATTATGGATTCCTTGATTTCTCTCTTAGTTTAATAGGGCAATCACTTCTTATCTGACCTGTTACTTTTTACTCAAGTGTTCGGACATTACACAAACTAGTTGATTAGTAAAACAGGGTTTAGGAAAAACACTTGCTTTTCTCTTGGCGGCGACGTGTGAAGGCGTGCAAACGATCCCAGAATAATATTTCTTATGCAAGTGCAAACGATCTGAGAATTATTATATTTACTATGCAAGGCAAACGATAATATTGTGAACTGTAATCATAATTGAAATGTGATGAAAACAGGAATTTGGAATTCAAGGTACATTGTACCATTCAAGTACATTGTACGGTACATTGACACCAAGTTTTTTTACCACACATTGTGAACATTTTTTTATACTGTAGAAACAGCTAAAAGGATAAAAAAATGTCATGTTGTTTCTTGGAAATATTGAAATAGACGGAATATGTGCGCGGCACTTCATACTATTTCTTCGGGTCGCTCGATTTGAAGATCTGTCTCGTGGTTGTGGGAAAAAGCATGAATCCTAACATGAGACAAATTATCGCTTAGTTAAAGTGATTATTTAGCGTGATTAAAAACACTAGTCTACGCTTTGATAACCAATTGGCTGAAGTCGATTCGTTAGCCACGTCTTTAAATTGTATCTTTAATTGTTAGAGGCGTTAAATAAACCATGACTCCAAGATATTTTCTCTATCTTTCCTCTGCGATTCTAAAGTAGAGAAAACGGATTCTCTGTTATGATGATACAAAACAATTTCAATGCAACACTAATTTCAGCTTTAAAAATAATTAGAAATACTTTTGAACTCACAGCATCTTTTACTTTGTGTTACTCAGAGATGTTCATTATCTGGCTATATAGTGTTTCTATATTACGAATAAACAAGTGGAAAGAGGAGACAACATAGCACCAACTGAAATTTTCAGAATCAGCATAAAGTATAATCAAAGCTTTGGAAATATTTGGGAAGCATTAATTTGGGTGCCAACTTTATATTTTGTAAGTCATTTTTTCAAAAATGTTTTTATTCAGAATCTATTTTTTACTAAGAAATACTGTGCACGTTACTTGATCTAGCAAAATCATATCAATATAATGCATTACTTAACAAACTCACCTGAAATAAGCAACTGAGAATATATCCGTACACAAAAAAGATGATAGGTGACAGAGCTGTTTCAGCTGCTTTCATGCAATATTCGACTTGAGCGTAGAAAGAAAGGAATTCTTCTAGAGCTTCTTGCGCTGTTAGACAGTTTTTAATTCTTCTGGCTAAGCCTCTATTTATTCCCACCACTATAGAGTACTGGTAGCAGCATAGAACCAGCAATACACCGGGAAACGTGTATATAATAAGCAACTCCAAGCACTCTAGGAAAAATGTTAACACGCAAAACGAAATGGCGATGGTTTGGTTTCTGTAACGGGGTACCCAACCAAAGAAGAAATAGTCCTGGTAACCTGAAAGAGCATATTCCCACTCTGTGGCGTAGATATACACAGCAAGAAAAGCTATAGTCACAGAAAAGCAAACTGTAAAATTGTATAAAATGTAAGGCATAACTGAAGGAAGAGGGTCTTGTCTAATAACAGACAATAAGTTGTAGGATATTTTCAGAGATTGTGACACTAGACTAATCTGCTTTAGAATGCATATGCGCAGAATCACTACTAGAATAGTACCGCTGCTTAAAGAAAGAATGAAAACCACTGAATTCCTGTAGAACAAGTGAGTGCGAAACTCCGCTGCCAGTAGGTATGCGACATAGATGTTCATAAGAGTAATCAGACGAAATACTTTCATGCTTTTGGAATGCATTCCATCATCGAAGAACTTAATATTGAAGAGTCTAAAGACTTTTTTCAAACGTTGAAAGTTTTTTTCGGCATTTATACATGATTTAGAGTCACTACGATACCTTTCTTTAGAAACAAATAAATTCTTTTGTTTAAAATTAGACAATTTAGTAGGATGATCCATAATGCTGATTTAGCAAATCTGAGTTGAAATTGAATTATTCCTAGCACTGCCTTGGTTTTCTTTACCAAAATGAGCAATAGTAGAAGTAATGAACGTATATCCCGAAACGACACTATAATTCTAAAGTTAGTTTCATGTAGAAGATAACGAGTGTGTCGCATTGTTATTCTAACTCCTGTTATTGATCGAAACCAACGGGTAAATACCATTAACCCTTCTAGAAAATTAATTAAGTTGTCTTACGGAAGTAATTATTACGGAACAAAATGAGAAAAAAAACGTGAATTTTGTGATGAATAGTTTCGTTAAAGTGTCATCTAACATCTTTCACATACAAAGCAATGAGTAATTGCTTTCCTTCATCGCTCATCGAAACCGTTGCCTTGGTACTGAAAAGAATGTATTGAAAACATGTTGGTGAATACATTAATAGACAAGGTATTTGTCAATCTTGATGCACGAAAAGTGACTTTCTTGCTCACATCAGGAATGGATCAATTGTTAGATTTCTATGTGCTGAAGGAATATGAGGTGTAAAATTAAAATTAAATGTAGCTTCAAAACCGAGGCTATTAGTTTTTCACAACATTCAACTTTTGCTCTGAAACTACTTGATAAAATACAGTTGAGGAAAAATGCGAAACCCCCACCTTTCTTATTAATGCATAGTTTCATAGTAGAGTAAATTCAAAGTTATGAAAGGGAGTGACGTCTGTGAATTTATATACATAAAGCTTGCATAAAAGACTTGCTTAATAATTTCCAACTGCAATATTCAATTTTGATGTAAACTTCAAATCTATGTAAAACTTAATCTCGGATACCAAGTTTCAAGTCATTTCACTCAATAGTTTCTTGCATTTATGGGTATTTAAATATTTGAGATCCTCTAATGTGACTTTCTCAGAATTTTATTTATACTTTCCGAAATAATCTTCCTACTACGCTGATGTTTTCTCACGCTACTCTCAGACATCCTAATAAAATAAAATAATTTACATTATTTTTAGTATGAAGTTTGAATACATATTCGAAAATGAATGGCAATCTTGATATATTTTGATGGAAATTGATTCAAAACTCCACATGACTGCAAAATTTCATATCTTAACGAGCTGTATTAAGAGGTTTTTCTGCATTTTATTATCAATACACACACTGTTGTCCATCGAAAATGCAACACTATGAAGAGCAAGAGATGTCAAAACCATTTTTATTATACAAATAACATAACACACCAGGGTGAAATGATTGAAATTACAGCTCCTTTCGAGGTGCCGAACGAGAAGAAATCAGTATTTTGTAATGCCACCATGGATGACAATAGCTGCCTTTACACATCTCGTCACTGATGGAGAGGCTTTGGAAGGGTGTCAGTCCATGGTGATTCCACAAGTTGCCAGAATTCATCGGGCGTAACCGCAGGAGACTGTGGTGTGCCAGTCGTTGGGCGATCATCAACCAAACGTGTTCCATGGGTGACAAATCTGGTGAATGGATGGGCAATAGAAGAAGTGAAACCTGGACATTGAGAAATTTTTGTACGTTGCATGCCACATGTGGTAGTGCATTGCCCTGTTGAAAACTGCCTCAGGCAAACTCTAAAGATAAGAGAGGCTCCAAAACTTCAGAGATGTAGCGGTGGCTGTTGAGTGTACCTGCAATGCGTGTTAGGTGGGTGCGAGAGTAGAATCCAATGGCACCCCATAGCATAATAGAAGATAACCCACTGGTATGGCGATGCATAATGTACGTCATGCAGTCATAGTTATACATTCTTTTATTCAAAGATTTCGCAATTTTTTCTCGTTAGCAAAACGAGCTCTACGTGATTATGATGTGCTGCTTTGCTGGTGTTTTAGAAAGTGATGACTCCAATAAAGCTACTCTAAAAATATCTATATTTGTAAAGAAAACAAAAGGGAAAAAAATTCAAGATTGCTGAAGAAAAATATATAGTATGTATTTTATTCATAAAAACTATATTCTTCCTGTCATCAGCAATATTAAGCCAAGTTCAAACCAATTAACCCTTTCAAGTGAAATGGTTTCACCGCGATATCACACTTTAAAAATTGCTAGACTAAATTGTATAGTATTTTTCTTCTTTTCGTGTAACCATCCGACAGGTGCTCTGCAGTACAACCATCTGTCGATCAATAGCATAAAATTTGTTAAAATACATTCAACGGCTACTCGAATAGAAATTTTAGTCTGCACTTCACCAAGTTGATTGAATAGCAGTATGCTTGAATGGGTTAAAGACTTCATGAATCTTATAAGAATATTAGAAACTCGGCATTTAATTTTTCAATTGTTTTGCTAGGTTATAACAGTCCTTAAAAAGCACTCCAATTTTTTAAAACTTTTAAGTACTAAGAAAAAGTACTTAAAAATGCAAAAATTTCTATATAGCCATAGAAAAATTCCTTGAATTTTATTTTAAACAAAAGTCACCTGCTTGAAGTATTTCCAATTCATGCATGTTTTGTTTTCCTTCATATTTCCTTCCTTTGTTATTACATACTGAAAATAGATTATTAATTTTACTTCCGTATTGAAAGAAACCTAAAAATGTCCTTTGTATTGCTTTTTACATATAAAGCACCTTTTCACAAACATAAAAATAACCTTTCTTGTATTAATGATCATATACATAAGATAATTTAAAACATCAGGCTGAACTTTAAAGGGTGCATCAAACTAAACAATTTTGGCGAAAGAATGCATGTCCGAAACTATAGGGAAATGTAGGTGCGGTTTAGTTAAAATATCGTTTGTAATTTGTATTTTTGAAATTTGTGTTTTTCATCAAAACTTGTATTTCCGATCATACAACGAGATCTTCGAGCAGCATACTGCTTATACTCCATAGGGCATACTACTACACATTTAATGACTAAATAGCCTCATTTATTGGTTAAAGAATTCTCAGGAAACGTTTGGTTGGTCAAGAAGGCAAAGATTAGAAGCCTAACAGAAAAACCTGCAGGTTACATGGTGGAACAATGAGTGTATGATTCTCAAAGGGCTAAGAGCTGCAAAGAGTGTTTCATTGAAACTTGAAATCAACCATAATTTAATCGCTTGAAATGAATGTGATATAAAACTTCAGTAATTAAATTTTATTACAATGCTTATTTTTACGTACTTTAATCTTAAGACACATTTCTTTCAGCTGCAATGCGTTTTTATTGCAAGAATGAACTTTCAAATAATAATTCTTCATAAATATTCTGTACAATACTGCTCTCTATGTATAATAAGCTCTCCTATCAATTATACCGAGATACACATTGATAAAAAATGTAGAATTTCGAAAACCTGTCTTTTCTTTCAGAGGTGTTAATGTCTTAGGTAATAGAAACAACAAGTTAAATTGATGAGAGAAATGTACAATTAAGAATTTTTTTATCTTTTTAGTAATATTATAACGAACATGCAAACTCAAGTTTTAAAATCGCTTAGAATAACTTAGAAGTGAATCCATTCGGTTTCAATTGACAAGACTAAGAAAAAGAACGGAAGAATAATAAACTTTATTTTTGATACAAAACATACATTTTGTACATTGAATGCTGGATCAGCAATATGAATGACTGATAAAGCTGGATTGGTAAATAAAGAAACTAATGGGTCCTGTAAGAGAAAACGAAATGAAGATAAATGTTGATCCCATACGTAGGTAATACACGCTATAATAATAGATTTTAGGCACAACACTCTTGAAAAACAAACTATGTAATAACTTTTTACCTGTACATTTGAAACGAATGTTTCTTTATAAAGCTCTGGTGCAAAAGTAAAAAAGCTACTATATATTTGAAGAATTAAGATCTATTTCTTTGTTCTTTGTCAGGAGGTCACAAAGCTGTAAAACAAAAAGTAAAAATATTACAATGCAAAATAGACGATTTATATTAGTTTGCAACATATTATATTTGTGCTGTTTTCTTAATAATACTGTAATACAAACGGAAATGCCGCTACTGGAAAAAACTTGTTTGTATATATTTATTAAGAAAGGGGCATTAACATATGAAATATGATCTTGTTAAACTATTAACGATTAACAGATCAGTGGATCGCAACGTTACGTTTCCTAAATTAATTTGTTTTGTTAAAATGTTTAAAATGTTACATACCTAGAATTCATAAAAATAAATCCAAACTAAACTGTCTTTAATTTAAATGAATGTTTATAAATTAAACTGGTTCTCATTCAATGAACACAAATCAAAGCTAAACTAACTCTCATAAAAATGAATCCCTATCTAATAAATGTAGGGAGTTTGTTAACCGAAGAAATTGGATTATATCTTTCAAGCGATTTATTTTACAATAAATTAACATTGTGTTTAATACTAGGCTATTTACTGATGCTCTTTAGCTCACCAAGCCTTTCTATAAACAACTCATCATCTGGTTCAAAATTACGAGGTGTTGTCCTCGGATTTTTCCTTTCGGAATTGACCTCGGACCGTCACCAACAGTCCGTTGTGACCGTCACCTCCAGTTCGGCTTAAATTTAACTACTTACCTACCCAACAACTCATCGCCGGCCTGATAATCGAGTAGTTAGAGCTCTGTTCAACAGGGCCTGAATTCAAATACCAACAGGGGCATTAGATGTTTGTAGTGGTTTAGAAATCCACTTTAAGCTGCTTGCACCGGTGTAATTAGCCGTCGTATTAGAGGGATTTTTGAAGTAAACAAACCAGACGGTATGAGAAGATTTTACTTCCTACTTGAATGCTCTCGTATGATGCACATCGGGGTTACCTTAAAATGTTGTTTAAAGCCGTTTTAGTGACGTTGGGCGTTTTATCTAATTGGCATTGGCCAATCAACTATCAATATCAATTCGTAATTCATTCTTTGGATTTTTATTGGTGATGTGCTGCAATCGTATTCAAAGAACAAGTCAAGTGACGTTCGGAATGCGTACAGGAAGCATGTTCTGCCGCAGAAACACTAGCGCCACCTACATTTAGCTTGACATAAAATGTCTCAAATGACAGTGACTAGGTCTCGTGATGTCATAAGAAATAATGTAAGAATGCTTCAAGAAATTATAGTTTATTCTCCTTTTATAGTTTATATTCCTTTTATTTGTTCTTTAACTACCCTAAAACAATTAATTGTCTGGAAGAGTTATTAAAATTGATTCAGTATATGGGGGGGGGGGTATTTCAATTAACGTCACACTGGAGCAACACAATGGGCTATTGGTGACGGTCCGGGATCAATCCCAAAGGGAAAGATCCGAGGACAACACCACGTAATTTTGAACCATGGTCAGATGACGAGGCAACACCTGAGCTGGCACCCCACTCTCCAAACTTCCACACCACGCCAACGTGAGGACATTTGAGGCCACGACAGATTTAACGTGCACCAGCCCCCTTTGTACACGACGGTGTTTGGCTGGATTCGAACTCGCAACCCTTCGGTTGCAAGTTCGTTACTCTTCCAACCGGGCCACCGCGGGATTCAGTATATGAGTTTATGCATAAGGTTTTCAAATGCAGAAAAAGGCTTCGAATTTATTACTGTTTCGTTTAGATACAATACTCGATTAATAAAAAAGGAGGGTAGGTAGGTAGATATTTTAATTAACGTCACACTGGAGCAACACAACGGGCTATTGGTGATGGTCCGGGATCAATCCCAAAGGGAAAGATCAGAGGATAACACCACGTAATTTTGAACCACGATCAGATGACGAGGCAACACCTGAGCTGGCACCCAATTCTCCAAACTTCCACACCACGCCAACATGAGGACATTTGAGGTTCACGACCCAGATTTAGCCCGGATTTAACGTGCACCAGCCCCGTTTGTACACGACGGTCTTTGGTTGGAATCGAACTCTCAACCCTTCGGTTGCTAATCCGTTAGTCTTCCGACCGGGCTACCGCGGCACTAAAAAAGAGGGAAAAAATGTGCTATGTACCTACCTCTGTATGCGCCTCTTCCAATTGACGTCGTAGGGAGTTGACTTTTTCTTCCAAAGCAACATTTTCCAAACATTTGGCAGAGTACAATTCGGTGATAGTTAAAATTTCTGTCTTTAACTTCTCCAGATCGTTTCTAATCAAATGAAATTATTATGTTGGAGTTAGTTATGAAAGTTTATATATAAACACGGCACATGTGCTCATAGATGACATGAAAAATATTTATACATCAGAAATAATTATTTATTATTCTTATTCATAGACATTCATGTCTTATATTAAAGATATGAAACATGAATATTTTGTCATATAACCTTTTACTATTGAATTTGAAAGCAGAATAAAACATGCGGGAAATCCACGACTGAAACGATGCGGGTAGGTAGGTATTTAATTAATGTCGCACTGGAGCAACACAACGGGCTATTGGCGACGGTCCGGAATCATTCCCCGAAGGGAAAGATCCGAGGACCACACAGTTTTGAACCACGGTCAGATGGCGAGGTCACACCTGAGCTGGCAGCCCTCTCTCCAATTTCCACATTATACCAACGTGAGGACATTTGATGCCACGACAGATTTAACGTGCACCAGCCCCTTTGTATACTGTGGCCTTTGGATTCGAAGTCGCAACACTCCGGTTGCTAATCCGTTACTCTTCCAAATGGGCTACCGCGACCAGACTGAAACGATGAAGAATGCGGTGTAAGGCAGCAAAGAAGAATAACGTTCAAAGGACGAAATATGAAAGCACTTTCTAGGCAGGATTGAATAACATTACAAGTTATTTTCTTATAAATTTGAATAGACCGTTGTGTTGCTATAATGCGACGTAAATTCAACTACCTACCTCATAAATTTGTGAACCACAATAGCCCGGTTGGAAGAGTAGCGGATTAGCAACTGGAGGGTTGCGAGTTCGAAACTCGATCCAACCAAAGACCGTCGTGTGCAAGGGGGTGGTGCACATTAAAACTGTCGTGACCCCAAATGTCCTCATGTAGGCGTGGTGTGGAAGTTTGGAAAGTGGGGTGCCGGCTCACACAGAGATGTTGATCTAGTCATCTGACAGTGGTTCAAAATTACGAGGTGTCTTCTGATCTTTCCCTTTCGGGGTTGATCCCGGACCGTTGCCAATAGCCTGATGGTTTGCTCCAGTATAAAAAATTTTAATTAAAATGTTTTATTTAAAAGTTATTACGAAACAAAATGGTGTTTTACATTCAAAACACCCTGTATTTGTGTTTTAGAGACCAAGGTATTTTCAAGAGAAATATGGGAATCGAATTCTAGACGTCTTACAGTATATTTAACCAGCTAGCGTAACAGTTAGACGCATGTCCTATTTCAGAAGTAATTAAAATTTTATTATGGAATAGAATTAGGCCCCCTTAAGAATTTAGTAAATATATTTATAATACTGCTGTAATAGAAAGGTTTTCAACTTTCAAATTAACGCAATTTGAATTAAAATAAAATTAGAAAAAGAAGCAAATGCGAATCGTGAACACAGCGGCAATGTTAAATAAAACTGAATTGGCAGATGATTTTTTCTTATACGTAACTACCGAAAAAGCAGTTTTTGGAAAAAATTTGTCTTGTATATGTTTAAAATGACAATTAAACACAAAAGAGACTACTGCTTTACTTAATACTGTTGGAAAAATCGGTAAAACACTTATGAAATCAGTCTCCTTTCTGAAAAATATAATTTGACTTACAACCATATAATAAAAAGTATAAATGAAACTGCCTATAACGGAGAAATAAACATCTTTTTCTCAGAATTACAAATACTTTGATTTTAATGGCGTCGATGTTATACTAAATTGATTTCGGAAAGTTAACAAATATCAAACAAGATATTTACCCATATTTACAAAAGAAAGCTTCACACTGCTCAGTATTTTGGAACTGTTTCATGAGATCCTGTTTGATTAAAGCAGTTTCCTCCCTCAGTTTTTGTTCATGCGACTTTTGGATGACTTCTAAAGCTATAAAATGAATTCAATATGACTCAGTTGCTTGTGCTGGAATTTTTATGCACAAAACAATACATAAAATGAAAATATATTAACAATAAAATATATTTATTAATATTTTTATATTTTCCTTTAAAGGGCTGTATATGAGAATAGAATTCTGTCGTTTCAATTAAAAAATAAATTAATGTGAAAAAGTGATTATTGATAAAATCTAGAGTTGCTCAATGAAGAAGAAAATTATGCAAAAATAAAAATGCATGCAATAAAGCAGTTATTACTGCTTACTGCTGCAGTCAAACATAAAATTTCAAAATATGACTAATATAAAGATTAAAACAGGTGAAAAAAATGTCAATGGTGGAGCAAAACGTCCATCATCATTAGAGTACAGAAGTAAACAACGAGAGGAAACGCGAGTTTAAATATTGTTACCCTAGAATAGTGTTGGGGGGGGGGGCACCACTCGCTTTACTATTACTTCTTTAGTGTTTACCATTTCACCACTCGCTTATCGAAACGATTAATCGTGAGTAAAACCAGTTTTGAAGGTTGGTGAGAATTACCATTACCGATATTTTTTACTTAGAATATTTTATTATTATTTTAGCTTTATTTTCTAATGTTTTTAGATCATACTAAATGAATCAAGTTATAAGATGTCAATAATAACAAATGCCGTCAGCGTGGGACATAATGCCCCGGAAATCTAATCTTCGAATCACTGCAATTTTTGCCGTGAGGTCCATGGTTAAAAAAGAAGCAGAAGTATCCGCTTTTAAACATAATTCTTGAATAATAATTTTCCTAGATCCGTTTTAAATAAATATTTTAAATTGTAAATATATTTTAGAAGTTGCATAGGGAAATTCCTGACAGATTCCGTTTTACAATCTCGTCTTACATGTGATCAAAGTGAAACTCCACCTATCAACCTGAATTATTATAATGTGCGAGTATTTTTCTGTACCGATGCAACTATTCACTAATTATTATTATTTTACATTATCCCCTTACAAATTTGAATTTTTTTCATTGAACGCTGTAGCACGAAATTAGTACCTTACATAAGTCTAATAATCATGCCAAATCATTGCCACCCACTAAGAAAATGGTAGAAATAAAAGATTTGGCAAAAACCGATATTGAGAATTTCCGTTGGTAATTTACAGCTAAGAATTGTCGGTAGTTTTCAAACTAATTGCGAAACTAGAAGCATGTCGAACAGTCGAGGAGCTAAAAACTTGTCGAGTACAGAAATTTAAGGTACGATATATACGCAGTGAGAAAGTCCTGGAACTTTATAGGTATATTAGAAATTGTGAAATAACTAACTTTAATCTGTATACAGAAGTTTCGTTAAAATAAAATGAACAAAACCGTGAAGCATTTACCCGTTTTTGTTGCTTGAGCTTCTAATTCCAAAGCCCGTTCTTTTTCAGCTTTCAGAGCAGTTATTTCATCTTTATGTCGTTTCTCCATTTCATTCGTTATACGATGATGAGAATTTTCAATGGCCAACAATCCTTTCTTGAACATATCCTGAACATAACACAAAGAATATACTTGTTTTAAATTATTGACTTTGATAGAAAGGCAGCTTGAATTTGGTAACGATATAGTTATATATTTCAAGGCTTTCCTAAAAACAATTGTAGCTAGAAACACGGTAAACATAAAGCTCTTGAAATTATAGCATAACACATTTAATAAAGCAGTTATTGCACTTCATACTAATTTTTGATACAGCAATAGAGAAAGTACATTGCTATAAATATGGAGTTACAGATCCTAGAAAGGAAATCTAAAATCTGGGATAATATATTATTCGTTCATTTTAAGCTAATATTTTTTTCGGTACTTACGGTATGAAACAGCAATTTGTAAAACCGCGGTAGTTAAAAAACCTGGTAAAGTAAATCAAAATATATTTTTGTTTGAGTTTGGTCATTAAAGTTATGAGAGTTTTTCTGTAATCTAAACACAGAGGACGCCAGTGTTTTGGTAGCCTCTTTAGTAACTTAGTATATCAGCCTAATGCAATTTCGTTAAGTCCTTTATATTAAAAGGGCCGTGGTAGCCCGATTCGAATAGCGGATTAGCAATCGGCGGTTCGCGAGTTCGAAACTCGATCCAACCAAAAGACTGTCCTGTACACGGGGGTTGGTTTACGTTAAATCTGTTGCGGCTTCAAATGTCCTCACTTTGGTGTGGTGTGGAAGTTTGGAGAGTAGGGTGCCAGCTCAGGTGTAAACTCGTCATCTGACCGTGGTTCAAAATTACGAGATGTTGTCCTCGGAACTTTCCTGTCGGGATGCATCCCGGACCGTCGCAAATAGCGCGTTGTTTTGCTCCAGTGCGATGTGAATTCAACTACCCCTCCCTTTATATTAAAAATCAAGCGTTGTCCAAACGGCAATAAATAAAATCAGTTCTTAATCGGAAGTATTTTTTGTCTCCGGTACTTTATGTGTACATAGAAAAACTCTCTCATATGCCTTGAATTGGGGATTCGAATCAATAAAAACTTTTAAGAAATCAAGTTTAAGTTTTGGAGATTACAGTTGCAAACATCTGTCTTGAATGGTTGGTTGTGTTTTATGGCTAAAGAGCCGTATTTTGCCAAGCTGCGCCAAGCATAAGACGGCCAGCTGTTTTGAATGGACATAAATTGTAGCATAAATGATTTATTCAATAAATTACAAGTCTTTAAATGTATTTATATTTTCCAATGTAAAATATTTTGTCTTGAATACCATGATAAAAAGCCTTTTTAAATGTCTAGGCAAGAAATAGGGATGGGAAATACTGTTCTTTTCGGCGAACAGTTCTTTGCTGTTCCGTTCTTTTTAAAAGAACTGTTCTTTAACCTGCTCTTCTGTTCACCACCGTTCTCAAATGTCTCTCTACTCGAAACATGCAATCTCTGTTCCTCCTCCTAGACTATATGGCGTGAGCAGTTTTTGCGAGAGACAGACAGGGACCGAATTTTGTTGATATATCATCTTTTTTAGTACTTTGTAGGTATGCATATATAAACAAAATACGAATGACACTTCTGCTAACTTTTTTTATTGGTGATATTTTCTCTAGTTTTGACAAAGAAAAAAACGAAAAAAATAATTTGGAGTCTTCGTATTCTTAATCGATTGATTGATTTTTTTATGGGCAAAGGGGCGAATCTGTCCAAGCTGCGCCAAACTATCAGTAATTAAAAAAGAAAATCAGAATATATCCATAAATTTGAAAAAGTTCTTGCAAATCGAAACGTTTTGTAACTCATAATGTCCCACATCTGAACCATCTCAAGTACGTTTTCCCAAACAGATATGAGATGCCTAGGACAAAACAAATTCGCAAACGAAAGAAATAATTGTTTTAGATTTCAATGTCCTTTTTAAGTTAACAAAATGGTCATTCAAGTCAACAAAACGACGGTCCGTGTTCCATCCCGAAGAGAAAGATCCGGGACACCACGTAATTTTGAATCACATTATGCAGTAAGGAGTTGCCCTTAAAAGATTATACATACTTAAAAAACGCATACCGGCATTACCACTTGGAAAGTACACTTAGTTTGTCAGAAAAACAGGTTAATTATTATATAATCTATCAAAGCACGTTTAAAACATGAAAAATACAAGTAAAAAAAATCGCTTTTGCTTTCCAACGCATGTTTTATGGTGGGATGCTTGTTTCCGAGATGTCTTTAAAATCGTAATAGCTGACTTAATGTGATCCCTTTTCAACTTATAGAGAAAGCAAGACACCCGATCTGAATCTCCCTTTCACAGTGAAATATGTCCACACATTTGAAATTTTGCTTTCCATTTTGTAAAATTTGGTTTCAAAATAAAGTTAAAAGCATTGCAAATTCTAAGAACAAGTAGAGGCGACACCACCAGAGAAAAAGCTGGACAAAATCTTGATTAGTATTATTTTTAAATTTGTTTAAAACTAAAAATTCATCACCGTCATTGCCCAACAATTATAAAATTTCACAATTATTACGCTGATTTTCTCGCAAATTCATCAAACGTCGGGGCCTGGTTCAGTCGAGAACAGTTCCGGGAGCAGTCAGCGAGATCAGCTCCGAGAACGATGAACACGGTCGGAACAGTTTGAGAGCGGGAATAGATTCCCGAAAAGGAAGTAGTCTCAGAGCAAGAATCAATTCCCGAACAGGAAGTAGTCTGAGAGCTGGGAGTTGTTTATGGACAGGGAACAAGTGAATGAATCAACAGGAAACAGTGAGTAAACTGTAGGATGCATAGGACTTAGCATAATTTAGAAAATACGAAAATGTTGAGCGAATTTAGAAAATTCGTCAAAAGAGAAACTACTTTGTTTGTAAAACCCATTTCAACCCGTAATATTTAAATCGAAGTAGAAAAAATTCGAATGCTTCTTTTTACAAAAGGAACGGAGAACAAGTTTTTGTGAAAAGTGGGAACAGGTTGTTCCCGTTCTTTTTGAAGAACAGGTGAAAAGAACAGGTTGTTCTTTATCCCCATCCCTAGCAAGGAACGTTGCATTCGGTTGTGCGGCGCTAGATGGTCTTGCAGCCAATTGAGATACACTCATCTTTTTTTATCCATATTATAAAATAAATACTTAATAAACAATAAATAAAAAGCTCTTCCAACAAATAAGGGAAATCTTAATGGAGATATAAATGCTTACTTTAAGATCTTCAATTTCTGTTTTGTAAGTCTGTCGAATATTATCTTTATCAATGTTTGCGCAATCAAAATGTAGCTTCTGTTCATACAGATTCTTCAAAGTATGAATTTGAGCTTCGTATTCAGTCTAGATAAACAAAAATAAGTAGTTTCAATCAAATGGAACATGTACAAAAAATAATTTTCAGGTTTAGATTCAATATCTTACTAAAACTACTCGCATGTCAAGAAAACGTGAAAAATATTAGCTTCCAATTATTAATTACATAAAACGATTAGAAAGTGCTTCTAAAAACCTAGTTATCAATAAATTTATTTCTTACTCCAAATTTATATAGATTTATCAATACAATTCATTAAATTCACATTTAATTTTTATTGACTATTTCATAACATTTCTAATTGCAATGCAAACAATTTTTTTACTCTGGTATTAATTAATTTAAATAACACAACTGAAAAATCTTAAAACAAGTAAATTTTACTGTTTAATGATTTTATTCAATCCCAGCTTTAACCTGATACTTTGAACTGCCATTAGTTGCAAAAGATATGTTACAACGAATTTATAACTATTAATTTTACTAATGATGGAAAATAATAAATTTTAAGTTAATAGATATATTCATAAATTCTATAATAGCACTCCTCGTATAATTAGGAATCGAAAACAATTGAATACTCAAAACAATGCACATAAGCTTAAAACAAAAATCGGTTTTTCTAATTGAAGATTTCTTTTTCACCTTCTAAATATTAATTGAGATGAAGGATAACATTTTTATGTAAAATACACTTCCTAAGAGCCGAGTAGTGTAACTTAGAAATTAACACTAAAAATAAAGAGTATTAGTATGATTAAAAACGATCTGTGATAAGTACTAATACAATTTAAAATGACCATAAAACAGAAGACGCACCTTTAAACACTGTAGCTGAGTTGTTGTTATTGCAAGTTCGTTTTCTTTTTGCAGCATTTCTTGTTCATGTACTTCACTCTATAATAGAATAATACAAATATATTAATTAAACTCTAAAAAATATGAATATTCACCTGAGGAGTGTTCTAATCTATAATACAAATATTGTAATTAAACTCTAAAAATATGAATACTCAATTGTGAACTACTCTAGCCAACTCCTGAAAACTGTACCTAATAATAAAATTGAAATACGAATATCTTAATTGAACTAAAAATATGGACACTCAATGTGTGAAATACTCTAGTTCAGTCTTGAAAACTGTATCTTTTTATAAAATTAAAACGCAAATTTCATAATTAAACTGCAAAAATATGGATACTCAACGTGTGGTCTACTCTAGTCTATTCCTAAAAACTGCATATTTTAATAAAATTGAAATTCTAGACAATCTATAGCATGTGCACAATTTCATGAGTTCTGAGGGCCGGATTGTAAAGGAAGCGGGTCACATGTACTAATTTGAAGGAGGAAGATGTTAATAAGAAAGGAACTAAACAATAATCCATTTTAAGGGGAACTGTTTACATCACAAGTAAACACAGAAGCTACATTCTTGAGTTTACTCTGTTGTAGAAATTCTCTAGATATTCTGGGGCCGCGGTAACCCGGGGTAAGAAGTTTTGGAAGACTAACGGATTAGCAACTGGACGATTGCGAGTTCGAAACTCGGTTCAACCAAAGACCATCTTGTTCACGGGGGCTGATGCACGTTAAATCTGCGGTGGCCTCAAATGTCCTCATGTTGGCGTGATGTGGAAGTTTGGAGAGAGGGGTGCCAGCTCAGGTGTTCATGTCGTTTTCTGACATGGTTCAAAATTACGTGGTGTTGTCCTCGGATCTTTCTCTTGGGGATTGATCCTGAACAGTCGCCAATAGTCCGTTGTGTTGCTCCAGTGCGACGTTAATTTTAACTACCTACCTCAAGATATTTCCCAAATTTCTCGTTTTTTAAATTAGCCAGCAAAAAACTTATTTTTGTAAGTTTTGAAACACTGCAGAATATTAACATTAATTTCACATTTAAAAGTATATTTAGCTGAATCGCCAGTAGGGTAGTCAGAATTGAATTTCGGAAAAGCAAAAATTTAGAGCAATAATTTTTTATGCTAATTCATGAACAGAATCTTATAATATCAGAGAAAAAATGTATTGCGTTCGTTAGCCTGTATATTGTATTTTGTCACTACACCAGAAATATTAAAAAAATACTCACACTTTTTATCAAACATTCTTCCAGTTGTTGGAGCTCTTGATTATGTTTCAGTTCCATTGCCTGTCGCTCGAGTTCATGCTGACGTTCGGAAGCACAGAACTTTTTAATCCATTCGTCACATTCTGAACACGTTAGGCCATTGCACACTTCACTTATCTTACCCGTAGCCGATTCAGAAAGGTTACTATCACAGTTGGCACAGACGTTGCTCAAGCCATTTTTTGGACTGTCCATTCTGTAGTCAAGCTTTTGGCTTTTACCGGGCTTATGCTGGTTGTACTTTTGAACGTAGTCTGACCAATTCAGTTCCGAAGAGGAGTCGGATACAAAACTATTGAGAACAGTGCATTGCGGGCATTCGAAGAAGTCAGTACTAGGAAGAAAATTGGACTTGGAGACCAAAATATTTCGTAGATGGTCAGTAAATTCTTCGTGAGAGGTGACTTCAATTTTTTGGCCATTTTGATGGGTTTTGTCAGGATGCAAAAGACTATTAAGCACTGAAGAGGTAAGAGAAAGAAAAGATAATTCGGAGACGCAACTAGTGATTTCTTGGCGAGTGATGCCACTAAGGTCAGATAGCGAAACTGTACTTTCGTGTATCATTGGACATTGTTCCTTAAGTTCGTCCAGAAAGATCGCTAAACTGTCCTTCAAAGCTATACTTGTTTCTGAGCACCACTTCCGAACTTTGTCTTGTTCTGTTATAAGTATATAAGGTGTCTGATATTGCGAACAGGTTAGTTGCAATTCAGCTATCTGGTGGATATTCGTAGCAACAGAAGTAGCGTAATTTAATATGGAATTGATTGGTCGTGGTTTATTTGTATTTGCATCTTGCACTGGAATATCTGTCAGAGTGTTCCATAAAGAATTGTATCTCATATCTTTGGCTTCTTGGAGTGCACTAAAAATCGCAGAACGTTGAGAATTTAGTTGATGCAATAGTTCTGACACTGAACTGAATTGCTGGACTTCGTCTTGATTTTGAGGAAAAAGTTTATTAATAAGTGGACAAAAGAAACGTACTGGGGGAATTTCGGATATTAACTGTAAAACATCGGTTAATTTTGAATTTTCGTATTCGGCTAATGCAATACAAAGAGTTTTGATAATGACTTTAAAAGAACATTCCGTTAAGTCGAATTTCACTAAAGTGTCAATGCCGTCTACAGAATCTATCTTTCCTAAAACCTTCATGACTTCAAATGCCATCCACAGGGTGTGACACGCATTCGACTGATTAGAATGTACTGATTCCTCCGGCATTACCCACGATGAAGGATTCAGAAGATCAAGTAGATTTCGAAGGAGATGAATTTTATCATCCGATAGATCGCCATTTTTGTTTTCTTGTTTGCAAATACATTCTAAAGAATTTTTTAACCACCGGATAATCTTGCCTACTTTTTTAACAAAGACATTTTGGCATTCTGATAGGTTACTTGGATGGTCATCGATGTACTTGTTCAAATGTTTTAAACTGTTGTTGAAAGACAGTGTCCACCAATCGTCAGATTGGTCTAGTGTATTAGATACCTCACCGTCACGAACTTGCACGCAGATCTTTGGATTTTCAGAATCATTAACAGGCTTATCTTTCTCCAATAGAGCATCAACGTTTTGTACTTTTGATCCTAGAGACTGTAAACGGGAGAAAAATCCTTTGCTGCTACTGGATGAAAGTTCCGTTGAGGTGCTTGTGTCTGAAGATTCTGATGGTAAAATCCCATTTTCTTCAATTTTGTTATGAGTGGTGGCTTCAGTGTGTTCGGAAATTTCTGTAGATTCGTTTAGGAGGGAAACTTCAATGTGGCCGATTTTCTTTTCAAGCTCACATAATTTCTGTTCATATTCTTTAGTCAGCGATAAACTTTCTCTGTTCTTCAGAGAGCTCCTCTTTCGCTCTTTACCTTCACTTTTCAAAGTCTTTTGCTTCAATTGCCGATAGTTCTTTTCCGCGATAGAAAATTTGGATGTCAGATCATCGATTTTGGCAGTCATCAGAAATATTTGAGAATTATAATTTTCCTCTTTCACTTTTATGTCTTGCGCGAGCTTATATGAGGCCATTTCCAAATTGTCGAAACTCGCGTGAGCTTCTTTGAGTTCTTTTTTAAGTTTCCGTATTTCTTCTTTGGCTGCAACTAGCTTATACTTCACACTGATGCACATGCGGCACTCGTCCATCGATTCAGGTTCAGGAGTAGATGTGCTGGAATACTCAGAACGAATTGTTCTTACAGGGGTCCTGAAATCTGCTTCTCTTGCATCTTCATCGTTTTTAGGTAAATGGTTCTTAAATTCCACTTTAAATTGCAAATTTTCACCATCCTCTGAAAGTTGGCTTGACGTTGAAGATTTTGCGATGGTAGTAGAAAAATTGCTTTCGCCATTCATTAATTGATGAAAAGCCTCAGATTGTTGCATGGATCTCGTGTTATCCTGAAAAACAAGCAAACGAATTAACTGCACGTCTACCTATTCATTCCAATTAATTTACTCCAATTTTGTTTCTAATTTATTTCAATATACAAATGGCATCAACTAGATATCTGTGATCTTCCTTTTTTATGAATTAACTTAAATATTAAACTAGTTACAATGAGTAAGAAGAATTTAAGGATTTCCAATCCACAAAAAGCATTCAGAATCCAATCAATTCAAATCACATCTTAAATTTTTGTTATCTATCTTAAATTATAGCTTTATCTAGATAATAATTAAGAATTTAAAATATTTTAAATAGCTATAATGCATTGAAATAGTTTAAAGAAAAGTATGATAAAAATGTATGATTAGTCACATAATTTATTTCAGACTTAAGCTGAATTCCATCAGGAAGCGAGAGGAGCGAAGCGACACGCGCAGACCAATCAAAGATGCCGGCGCGAGCCGTAAAAACGCTCTGATTGGTGTGCACGTGTCCCTCTGCGCCTTGCGCTTTCTATTGGAATTCAGCTTTAGTGTATTGCAGGAAAGATTGTAACGAAAAATGCGCCTAAGAATTTAATAATCAATGGACAGGTATAGGGAGAGAAATATGAGCTAACCTTATACTCTGTACCCTTAGAATCATCTTGATATCGTTCACCATCTATGTCAGCATCGTGGTCATTGTCTTCTACGGGGAAGTCTAAGCCACTCGCTGAGATCGGTGTCTTTGGAATTGCATTGCAACGAGTTCTTGATTTCTCTTTCACCAGGGACATCATATTGCGGTTCACAGGTGGAGAGGGAGGTAGAGTTCTGGGAGATGATGACAGTTCACTGACCTATATGACACATAAATAAACTTAAATTTCGCTCCTATTCTTTCAAGACAACAATAAGTTTACAATTGAATTTTTATTAGAGCATTGGTGTATACAAATGTTTTCTGTTAACCTACTGTTGTTGTTTCTTATCCCACTGGGTCTAGACAAAATAGATCAAGTCCGAGAATTCATGCACCCTCAAAAATTCAATTTTGAAGGTGTATGTTCAATACGAGCATTGGATTAACATATAAATTCTCCCTAGACAACTCCAGACAAGCAAGGAGGTAACCAGGAGACGCTTGCTTTATATTGCATATTGGAAAAACCTTAAAACCATGTACAAATGACATTGATTTCAAATGTTCACTGGCCAGTCTAGAAATGGCAGTCTGGTGATCTTTATCATCCTCGAATTTGAGGGCACCACATGGAAAACAATTAAAAAAATATTTTGGGAAAATTCCTACAAAATACCAGAGAAATCAGATGCTTTTTGGTACCAACTACTTTGAGGGAGGAATTTTACAAGATTTTCATTTTTTTTAGTACTAGAAGTAATTTATTGCAATGACTTTAGGATGCCTTTCTTTGCAAATGTGACTAACCTTCTGTGAAGAAGAATATAACCCAGTAACGAAGGCAATATCTTCACGCTTAAACTCCATAGTTAAAGGTGTTAAAATACTGCATATTCAAGTATCTGATATCTCTGAACTTTAGAAAACAGTAAAAGCGCACCCCACCCATATTTAGTTCAGTGATTATATTGGTATCTAGTGTTCTTAGATATCAGATACTTTAATATGCAGAACTTTAACAACTATTAACCCCACAGTGAAAATAACTGGCGTTGGGGTATTGTTTCTTAGTTTTAAAATATCTTTTTTATTAAAAAACAATTTTTATTCAACAAAAATAAATAATCGTCTCATAATCGTCTTAGAGTTCTACCAGCCAGGAACTCCCACTCCCTCTCTGATGAGAGGTTTTTCTGTCAAGATCAATGCAGGTGACGGTAATGTTTTTGTGGCGGAATGTGCTAGCCCTACATATTCAGGGCATGACATCACTTTGTTTTTTGAATGTGATTTCAGCACGTCGCGCCAATAGGAACTCCGAAATGAAAAATGAAAGTTAATTGGCCAACGCCATTAGATTAAACTCCAAATGTGATAAAAACAGCGGTAAACTACATTTCAAAGTAACTCTGATATATATCATGCAAGTGCTCTAGATTAACATGAGGAAAAATATCCGTCTTCCGTCTGGTTTGTTTGCTTACACTAAAAATATCTCATACTTCGACGAGTAGTTCTCATTCATGTTTTTATTTGGGAACAGAAAATCTCCAGCAGACGACACAAATAATTGCTGTACCTCATAACCCTAAAGCTGTAGCCCTTATAACACTTATTAACTTGGAGATACTGGACTAGCAAAGCAGAATAATAAAATGCTTTCAACTAAAAGTTACTAACACTTATATCTTCAAGCTCCACCCTCATAGAAGGAAGCACAACTTCTGATTGGCGCCTAACCCCCCCCCCCCGCCATCTCATCTCCACACACACAAGTCTCTATGAAATCTATAAAAGATTCTAATGAGTTCACCTCTGTTTAGTCCAGTCACAAGCTTCATAGAAGAAGGAGGGTCTTCGACCCAGGTTCTCCCACCACTCCACTACTCGTCCTGGAACACCTTATATCTTCCAAAATTAATATCCTTTAGTTGCAATACTCTCAGATAGAAATAATACAAACCTCGTCTTCATCCACCAGAGAAAAGTACTCAGATTGGTCATCGCTAGAGGACGTAGAGGTTTCCAGCAGGTTGTTGTCGTAGACGTATGCCAAAGAGGATAGACTAGAAGGTGGTGATACTCTATCGACAGATCTGTCTGTGTGGTGGAAAGTGTGTTCGGGTAAAACTATCTCGCTACAGATGAAGTCCTCCTTCGAAGCCGAACTCCACAAGTTGGATGCATACTGAAGCGCCTGGATCCACATGTTTCTGAAGTCACCTGTTTCGGCAGCAAGGATGTGTTTTTTACCATCCCACATCTGAAAGGGAGAAATAATGCAGATTCCAAATAAGCAGTTCTTACAGAGGTTGCACTCTTTTACAGAAAAGAAATTCAAGCATTTTACATGGATTTTTATTTTGTGAGTACCAAGCATTCGCTTTCAAGAGAGTAAATACAATTGACCAAGAAATTATATTTGAATGTAAAAATACTTTTAAGGAAACATTGCCCCCTCCAAAAAATCGAAACCATTTGATTGTAATGAAACTTAGCATGAGTGTTGAACACGAAGAGATAAAGATATTACCACAATATCAAATCTAGAGAGATCTTAATATTGTACAATTGCATAGGAAAGGTCATAAATTAGTTAATAAGCTCCTCTGGCGGCGACACATGCCGATATAGTTGTAGCATAAAGTCAAACGAAACCTTTATGCTATCCTGTGTTAAAGCTTGCCAATTATTTTGCAGCTGCTGCCCCAGACATCTTACATTTCGGGGATGGTGCAATTGACGGCCTGGTAATACCCCAGACATGCTCAATGGTCGACAGATCTGGAGATCTCACTGACCCAGGAGGGCTTTCCACACCACGGAGGCACTATTCAAAGAGAAAGAGGCGACCCGTGTGTGCCTAGGTGTTATCGTTCTGGTAAATAGCCCCTATGGATATGTGACATGGAATGCAAAACAAAAGGTTGTAGGATCTGCTGAACGTATAGCTGTTCCGTCAGTTTCAATTTAAAATAGTTGTGGAATAATTTAAATGAAGGATGTATACTTACGAGCAAACTAAAAGCGTAATATCTATCAGAGCCCGTTTCCCGAATGGTGCTCACTTGATTGAGATCTAGAATACCATCCATTATTCCACAATGTTCAGCGGAAGCATCTCTGTAATATGTAAGTGAAGAATCTTTTAACACAAACCAATGTCTGGACCAGTCTTTGCTCAATGTTTGCCGCATCAGCCAACCCGTACGCGTGAACACGCCCTAAAAGAAAAGAAAAAAATATTTCTTCCTCTCTTGTTATAGTTGCTACACGTGCAGCTTTTACACGTTCAAAACTTATAGGTAGTAGAAAAAAGCTATATTTTCATTTGGTCTTATTCTGTTTTTGCATGAATAGTAAGTAAATTGCATTAAATTTGTAAAAGTAATTGCTAGTAACTATATGCTTTCTTTTTACACCACTCAAAAAGCTACATCCGAAGTAATTTTGTCATATAGAAGTGAATATGAAACACAAAAGACTGGAATGTTTTCAATGAATTTTAAGCATTAAAATATATTAAATTCCAAAAGGTTTGTTGCAAAAATATTCTTTGAGAACTAGACAAAACCATGCATACACGATTTCGTGCGTATCTTATGGTCTAAAATCGTATTGTAATGAACAAAAACATGCTTTGCGTAATTTTTCTATCTTAAAAAATATACATCAAAGATACGAACTTGAAACTTTGAAAACGAAGAAATATGAAATTGATATTCACGAAAGAATGGTAATAAAAACGTAACAAAAACATACATCATTAGAATGTTCATAACATATATCAGGTGACGGTGATTTGTTAGCATCGAAACTTATTTTCGCAGCAGAAGATACTTGATGAACCTGAAATAAATTTGATATTCATAAAATTCGTAACAAGAACTCTATATCTTCCAACCTCCAAGTAAAAAGTCTAGAAGTTTTTACGACACAAAAATCAATGCTTAATATTAATTAGCATAAATCTTTTGCATTTAAACATTGTATGCAGTGCTATTAGAATGACCTAGGAAGAAAAATGTTTTTTAAATAAGCTTACGATGTTTTAAGTCCTTTAAAACATCGTAAGCGTATACTACTATCAAAATGTTTATAATTTTATTTTTGACCTAAAAACTAATAGTAGTCTTTATCACTTGTGCTGTAAAAAACCTTTTTGTCAGTTAATAAGTTTCTTCTCTAAGCCGACGATATACAAATGATATTTTTGCTTTCCTGAATCTTATGGTTTCAGAAAATTTATTTACCCTAATGACAATAATGAGGTGAATTACATAAAAGATATTAATTCCTTTCATTGATGAAACTTTTAGGAATATTTGAGGTTGAGGTTAGTTACCAAATGATAGATGGTAAGGTAGGGAGGTGGTAAGGTGCGAGACTAGCATTGTGACAAGGTTCTAGTTGGTATGATGATCATTGAAGATGATGAACAGAGCATTATACAGGCAAATATGTAAAATTATTAAATGTATACATCCGAATATATATATATATCAATCCCAGCAAGTTCAATTGGAGAGGGCGAGAGATACAAAATTCATACATATCTCATCTATGCAATGTCACGATTAGAAATGGATAGTGATTTCTTTACTTCATAATTTATTCATCAAATTCAAAATGGTGTATCTAATGATCGGCTAGTGGCTTCAACAAATGAAATCTTACAGGGAAAGGATAGGTTTATTTTGCATAATGCTATATTCTAGTTTGTTTGACTTAGCGCAGTAGGTTACCCACTGCACTAGCAGTATGCGAGTTGTAAGCTGCGCAGGTTCCTCCATGTGTGTATTTCTCTTCTGTGTCAGTAAAAAATCAGCCTTGTGTGCATGTCAATTTAAGTTATGCTGTCTGTCTTGTATTTGGCGCAGGTTGACCCAATATGGCCCTTGCGTCATAAAACCTAACAGATCCACCACCTTGCATTTTAATCTCTGATAAACGATTAAACCACAAAATTATTCGATGTTCTGAAACAGTGCGCACTAGTGGATTTAGTACAGGTCTATTATTGTGTGTTGTCTAGAAAAATATGTGCATTTCTTTGAAGTCGATCAGTTCCTTAAGAAAATTTACCCGGACGCACCACCGAAATACCTGATTTTATTGTTTGTCTTCTGATTCGAGATGACCAGGTTGGTTGGTTAAGGTTTTTTGGTGCTAGGTCCAAAAGCTGAGATGATCAGCAATCAATAGGTTCAGTACAAGATTTATTACATGATCGATTTCATTTCGAAATCAACAAAAACGGCATATAGCGGAACAACTTACAGTTGAAGTTGAAATGGGAGTACTTGTGGCGGATCTTGATAGATTTGCCGAGTGCAGCTTAGACTTCTTCAGACTTGAGGTGCCATTGCTGGATTTAATTTTCCTATGTGTCGACGCACTTTTGAAAGAATGGTACCGTCTAAGGCCACTTACATGATCTTGTGTTTCCGATGGTATATTTTTCAATGATTCCGATTTTCGTAAATTTGTTTTCAATGGGGTATGGCGGGCTTCGGTGCTACATTTAGGTGATTCCGGTGAAGAAACTTTTCCTATAAAAGAACATAAAAATTCATCAATTACGTACAAAAATAATTAAAAACACCCATATTTTTTGTCAACAACCGGCGACTACAAATATTATTGAATGAAAGTGTGAGCGTTAAAAGCTACTTGTTTCGCATTTAGATTTTCTAGCGCTCTTTCAAGATAGAGGAATTCTGGTCGTGAAATTTAAGGAAAAGGGAATTTTTACCTTATCCACATGTAACGTTAATAATAAAACATATGGCTCTCTAATAGAATACGAATATATTATCTTCCGGAATTTAATATCACGTTGGCGTGGTGTGGAAGTTTGGAGAGCGGGGTGACAGCTCAGGTGTTACTTCGTCATCTGACCGTGGTTCAAAATTATGCGGTGTTGTCCTCGGATCTTTCCCTTCGGGATTGATCCCGGACCATCGATAAGAGCCATTAATACTATCTTCCTGGACAAAAGGGCAAGTGTTCCTCCTCCACAACTATTGAAGGTTGAAATATCGGTAACTCATCAGCCATAATACTATGATGTGACAATTAGAAATTCTCTCTAAACTTCCTCAGAATTTATCTCTGTTTTGCCAGTTTTACTTTAAAATGCCTCTCATAACTAAGAACAGGTATTGGTCGTTTTATGGGTGGGAAGTTGACTTTATACTGCTTGGCGAATATTCTCTCATGTGTTTTAGAATCTTGTCCAAAGCCAAGAGATGATATTTTGGGACAACTGCGGGTTTCAGGCTGTGACTGTCCTTATTCAAATGTTTCGATTATTCTACTCTGTTAAGTATGTTATACCAGTCTATCTAAAAACGGAAAATAATTTAAGATGGTTCATATGTTGTATCTTAAAGAGAAATTGTGCTAGATGGAGTAAAGGTTTGGCTTATGTATTCCACTTTCTTAAACAGTGAAGTTACATGTAATCGAATTAAGCCATGATAATGGCCATTAAAGCTTTTACAAATTAACAAATTAAAATTTGTAAGAAATTGGATCATTAACGGGGCTCTCATAGTTTCAGAAGGAATTAGTATAAATCAGTATTAAGACGGTTTTTATGAAGAATCAAACAATTCATACATCATATAACGGCAAATCTAGAGACTTCATATTTGTGATAGGATCAGTAAACCGTGACCACAACACAGAATATTAGCACATATGTTACCTATTTCTTATCAATTATTGTACGTGAAAAATTAATGTATAGGTGTTGTTATAATTAAGTCTAAAATAAATTTTACAAGAGGCATTCCAATAAATTCTATTTTCTTTTTAACAATAGGAACGTAAAAAGAAATTGCGCCACTTTTTTCCTACACGGAAATGACTTAAAGGAACAGCGTTTAACACAACGAATTCATTTGTTTCAAACTTTCCTCCGTCACAATTTCAAAAGTATACGAATTATCTTTCCGGGAATAGAGCAGTAATTCAGTAACTGATAAAGATGTGAACAAATATTTACTTTGGGCTGTCAAAGTGAATAAAGAAGAACCGGTCTTCCTCATTCAAAGTTTGTCTCGTGATTTCCTTTTATCTGGTTATCATATCAGTTGTATACTACAGTTTTTTTCTGAATTAAACGACCCTCGACAACAGTGGAAAACTTCATTCTGAGTATCTACAGTTATTTTTCTCGGAAAGTGACGTAAAACAATTTTGAAGTTTGAGTATTTGTATACATTTATGTAGCGCAGAAAGAAATCACGATACTGATTTTTAGCAGTTCTCTTCAGGAATCACATAGGCACAAGAAGTGTATATCTACTTCATGAAAGCTATTGGGGTCAAACATTCTTACAATTAATACTGTTGCTTTTTTCTTTCAGTACTCACTTTCATATCGTTCAAGTACACACATGCTTATCTGGGATTCGTCTAGTGTCTTCCATGTGTAAGGCTCAATGTCTATCAATGAAAAACAGAAAGGGATAGTTTATGATTGTGAATGGTCTAATATATAATTCATCTAGTCTTTAGGTTCTTTTATAATTCAGCTAACGCCTTGCTAAATTTATGGTTGGTTGATTTATCTCACATTTAAGAAACTCAATATTTTAGATCAGCAATTAATATTTGAGGAACATACAGTGACTCCCGAAATTGAGTATACACCACGAAGAGATATCTTTAAAACCCCAAAAACTCTAACAAAATATAATTTGAATTTAAATTTTATAGGAAACATTTACAGTAGTGTAACGTAACATTGATAACTGGAGATGCTGAGATTCGATACAAAGTAAAAAGAAAAGAAATATTATGATTAGTTTAACTCCATTCTTCGTCGCTTCTTTTCCGAATAATTTTTAGCGCCAAGTTAAAAAAGGAACGCAAAAGGCTCAATCCCCCAATCTTGGCAATTCTATGGATGATCCAAACGCTGTCTTACAAAAGCTGGAAAATGAGGAAAGAATAATTGACCATGCGCAAGGAACCACTGCGCATATTATCTGTACTGGATGCTAGTTTCAGTAAATAGTATGGCGTAAAGGAGAAGAGTCTGTGCTGAAGGCACCCATTGCGCATGACAAACACCATTAACCAATCCAAGTAAGCAACAGCATGAGGTTGAAAGGATGGGGGCATGAGCAGTCACTGGTCAATTTTTGGGGGTGAAAATCAAAGACTTAAAATAGAAACTGACCTCTCACTCGGATTTACGTTAAAAATCGTCGATTTCGCATCAGATTTTGTCAATGTTTTTAGCGAATTTTATCGGGAGATACCGGGCATCTGAGCTTTCATTGGACTCCACGCCACTTGTGACTATTATCAAATTTGAAAGTATGAAGCAAACAAGCTCCGGTTAATTTCTTTGTATTCACTAAATTTAAAATATCGTCCTACCTTGCTCACTGGATGGCGTATTGGAACGAGCACTGGAATGTCTATCGTCGCTTGGATTGATGGACTCAAGATACTCCAGCTTCTCAGCAGCAGCCATGGCAGATCCATTTGAACTGGGAACGGGTGCTGAATATTCGTTCGTGGCATTTTTATCAGAACGGGTCTTAGCTGGTAACATTTTGGACACCCCATCCACACGACTGCGTTGGCTTCGTTGAATGCGGTTTTCTCGTTTCAGATACCTTCTGTTCCTTCTTCGAGAATCCAGTTCTTCCAACCGCGATAAGTAATCCCTGTTGAGAACAAATCTTTAAATATGGTTGTGGTTTTGACAGAACAATCTTATTGAGAAAGGCCAAACTCTGTTAATTTTAAACCTTTGAAGGGCATTGTCCACCACTACTATACCTTTTAAGAACCCAAACCCCTACAAATTTTTATAGAGGACTGTGTGGTGATTGGTTCTTTATGAAGCTACACTGGGGGGGAATCTCCGTTTATTACAATATTTTCACATATATTTACAAATAATTACACATGAATAAAGAGTAGCCCTATGATTAGTAAATGAATGCTGGTACTCAATTGTCCGAACAGGATGATTGTATTTAACAAGTTGAATACCCAAAGAGTTACGTCTACGTCGAATTAAATCGAGTGGGAGTTCAAACGCAGCTGAACTGACGCTGTTTTTAGCCAAACAAAATGGGCCACGGGTGCCCATCAAATTTAACGAGTCATCGCACTATGATAAAAAAACCATTGAGCATCGCAGGATTTTTGAGTAGTGAAGTAATGCTTTTACCTCACAAGATACACAATGGCTAAATAATCGCATTGTTTGGTTGGAAGAACCCTAGGGCAGATTCTATTGGTCAAGATGGTCAGAACTGACTAGAAATCTTGCAGGAAAGACTGCAGGTTACAGAACGGGTTTATACGTGTTATCACGGGTACCCACCGAGGGTTAAAAACTAAGTGTTGAAAACCTATCACCTTATGCGAATATGTTTTGCAAACACAAAAATTCAGTGTTTAGGTTTCTTTGAGGGGTGGTGGGCCCCCTTCTGTCTCATAGCCCCATCTAGAATACTCATAGACATCAGAATAACAAGATAACATTTAGCATCTAATATATCCTAGAATATTTATAAACCTAGCTTTAACCTTTTCAAGGAATTGGGTCACCAGACGTCTCACTCATTTGAAAGGGTAAACATGTACATTTGCATAGTATGTTGTGTTTGTTGATTGCACGTGATTAATTATTTCAAATTAAATTCAAACTTTTTGGAAATATACATACATAAGATAACCATCCCTATTAAGCAACTAAACCAGCAGTTAACTCTGCTGGTGGTCTTCTCTGATGCAAAAACCTGTTCCAAACCGTTCAGTTCTATGTAAGGAATGATTTGTTTCCCCTCCTTGGATCGTCATTCACCCCTCGGAATAATAGGACAGTTTTGTCTCGACGAGGTACTTCGTCACTAGCAAAACTGACCAGATCTTCATTGACGAGATATCTCGTCATTACAAAAATTGATCCGATCTTGGACGATGTATCTCGTCAAAACCACTTGGAGGATTAATGGTGGGTGCAGGTGTACTCAGTGTAGTAGCTAAGGGGGGGGGACATTTCAAAAATATTTGTTAAAAACAGGTTTTCTGGAACATTTTATAGATATATCTTGATAATTTTAAGCACTATTTTGTTCTTGTTATATTTTCCAGTCATTTCCGTGTGAAGTGAATACTTTTATTAACTACATTTTTAGGATGCAACAATTAAGAAGCAATTCCTCCTTTCCCCACTACACTATTATTACTATCCAGAAAAGACAAGAGACAAAGCATTAAAATTATCTTCTAACTTGTTTTGAATCTGAAGAGCCCAAATCAAGTTAGGAAGAGCATTTTCTTACTATATTCTAGAAACCCATTACCAGGAACCGCTAAGTTAGCTAATTTTTGTGCATATCTGATAATTAATTGCGATAAAAAAATTTAAATTGAGAGAGTAATTTCTCCATTTTATAATAATTATTTAAATGAGTATACTTTATCTTTATTTTAAATGCGTAAATTTTATTTGGGATAGGGCGCCATGAGCCTCATTTGTCCGGGTTCCAAAAATTCTAGCTTCGCCTCTGAGTGTAATCCACTGGTAGAACACAAATATTCGAATGCTCGCATTGATTCTTTTAGTACTCCAAATTGAAATAATGATAAAGAAGACAATTCTTACTTACATTCACTTCTTCCCATCCCAAAAGAGAAGATGCAATAAGTACAATCTACCCGTGCTTTTTAAAAATATACATAAATAATACTTTAAACTCAAAGATAAAACATTAGGAGAGTTTCAGATATATGGAGTTCAAGGCACCATAAGGGTATTACTTCAGACACGCGTTACATTGCTATACGTACAAATTACTACACACTTTTATGGAATTCCATTCATATAAAGTATATGCATTCTCTCTCTACCACGAAAACCCCGAAATGTTGCCATAAAACTAACAGCAATAGCTAAGAACTTGTGTTCGTGACATAGTCGTACAATTTATATCATTATATTGTCCTTTATATTATTCGAAAAACAACTTTAATTGGTAACACAAAAGTCTAAATTCAATTCTATTTCACTATCCGAATATATGTATTCCCATATAAAGCTTTTCTTCCAACTTTATATAAGTAGATTATATCTCGAATAAAAATGAACATCTACGGTACAATCTACGCTTTTTAAAAAGATATATAAATAATCCTTTAAACTCAAAGACAGAACATTAGTACAGCTTCATACAAGAGTAAAATACAAGTTAATTTTGAATTTAGCATAATTACCAAAGAAGTATAAGGAGAATGATTAGGTAAAACTCGGAAACTATGACATAAATTATTATTCAGTTTCTCAAATTATTAGATAACGACTGATTAATTAAGTATTCAGTATCAACTGAGTCGTAAACGACCTTGGTGTTTAAAACCTGATACACCATTAGAGAATTGAATCTGTTCTGAATGGATAGTGTTACATATATTAATTTTGCGAAAATAAACGCTTCCGACGCTTCGGTTTATAAAAACAATTTAATAAGTAATAAATCTATACCAGTTAATTTTGCACCAAAAGGCAGTAGACTCGGTTCCCACTGTTTTATTTAGTGTCCAATAAATATTCTTCAATATTCTATAGAATAGTCATCCGCAACTTACGAACATCTGGACATCTCCCGCAATTTAATGTGTTTGGTAGTTAACCTATTCGCGCCATATGATGAACTCAGCTTGTAAGGCTGCATTGCTTGATATAAATGCATATAAGTTCAATGCCTAGCATCCAGATGTCACTTGTATGCATTCTGAAATGAAATCTAGGCATGTGACATTGGTAATTCCCCCAATGTATGTAGCCCCACCCGATGCTTCTTGTTCGAGAAAAATATTATTTCTTTCTTCATTCTATTTCGCTGTCCTCAGTAGCCATCAAAGTTGATGAAAGTTGTCGGCAGTGTAAAAAGTGTGGTGTGCTCTTCATTCAGAAGAATGTTTCAAGATCTACCATACTCAACGCTCGTACTAAGGCAACATAATTGGTGAGTTCAATGCTTTCAGTATTAAGCAAGCAAATTTTCAAAAATACTTTATTGCTTGATTTGATATGAATTTTGATACATGATTAGTCTCCCAACTACCCTAAGAGGGTATTAAAATACGATTCCTCAATCAGATACGAGGGCATTTAAACAGGACACCATTAATGTTAATGCCATCATAAGAGGACTACTTTCGGTGTAAATATTTGATCTATATAACTATGATGGGTCTTTCCTTTCTCTATCTTCTACTACTAGATAATAACACTTCTACAGAGTGCATACTTATTAAAATAATTTATTTTCATTCCCGAGAAAGAATATCATAGTTTCTTTATACAATCTATTTACAGTTCAATTACACATCAATCGTTTTAAGTCATTTTGGATATGATGTTCTCAGGACTTGAAAATATTGTATGCAGATAGGGTGAAATATTTTTTATTGAATATCTTACTTTTAGTGTGAATTCATGAATTCTGTGAATAAAATTATTCTATTTTTAAAAGCTCTTATTCCACTCTTATATAAAATAGTAGATCGCAGTCTAATTAGTCCTGGTGTAGCAAAACAATAACCGTAGAGCGACAAACCATACCTATACCAAATCTTAAATCATAAAAATAACAATTCTAAATCCCGTATCCAGATAGATAGCGTTAACAGTATAAAGTACTATAATCTATAAATTTAACAATTTTCTTTTCGTGTCATTTGTTAAATTTGGACTCATAAAATAAAGTTTAAAATTAAATAATCACGGCGAACAACCTAATAAATTTAAAAACTTAGAAAGATGACAGAAGGGTAAGTCAAGTGGGCTTTCGAATAGACGTCTGATTGGCTATCGAGTCTTAGATTAGTGTTTTTAATCATGCTGGATAATCATTTTAACCAATCAATAATTTGTCTCACATCAAGATTCATGCTTTTCCCCACAACCACATGACAAATCTTCAAACCAAGCGACCTAAAGAAGTAACATGAAGCTGCAAGCACATACTCCGTCCATTTCATTAGAAGGTGTTTGTTGAAAACAAACTAATGCATCAGTACATGAACTTTTACCCGGTGCCTCCTCAGACCCGGTACGATGTACCAGCGACCTCTATTATGTGTCGGTCTATAGCAGAGGTAGTCAGACAGAACAGAAAACGTTCCCTTCTACATCGCTGTTGTGGGAGAAATGACCGAGCTTTCTCACACACACAGCATAAAAATGAAACTAACCACCTGCTTAAAATTTTACGTTGGCGATGCGCAGCTGAAGCGAAAGAATGGACGCTCGGCATAATATGATGCTTACAAAACAGCTGACCTGAACCTGAACCTTATGAATTTGTGGCCGACGGCGACGCATTCCTCATGCCGAAAAATACCCGGAAACTCTATTCCGACTCGCGCACAAACCGGCCAGGGCAAAGATCAGCTAATTACAAGCTTTCTGAATCCGCTTTACATGAGGACGAGCATTTCGGACATTTTATCATAAATGGTATGGTCCAGACTCTAAAGGGTCAAGTACCGGAATGAAAAGGAAAAAAAAAGCTTCGAATATTCATCAGCACTCAACAAATCTGCTTTACCAAATGCAAGATGAACTGTATTCCACAGAATTGTACTGTTATCAGCACTTTTCCTTCGAAGATTCTTAAAGAATTATAGATCAGGATGAATCATTATAGATCAGGATGAAAGAATTATAGATCGTGGCCTGCGGGCCACATGCGCCCCTTCGTTTATTTGATGGCGGCCCGCCTCACCATATGTAATCTTAACTTTAACAAGTCACACGATGGGTAATTTTTTTTAAATTGAACAATGCCCACACCCAAGTAGCTTTGTGCACGTGGGCAGCTGAGGATGACAGATATCATTCCGTCGCCAACGTCGCGCCATCCGCCAGGTTTTACGTCGCATCTTACTGCCCATTGTTTAGTAATGTCAGCAAATTTTATAATTCGCTTATTTGTCATACGAGTATTTTCAGGTGAATAATTTCAAGGATCGTTTTCTGATTTTCAAAACGTAAAACCGTCGTAAAGTTTTTTTAGCAACCATTTTGCCTGAACTCGAATCAGTAAGATCAAACGCATCGACATGAAAAACGATGAGAACCAGCGAAATAAATTTAATGAAGACAATTTATTAAATTTCTATCGTTGTGTCGAATAAAAACAATTGTAAATTGTTGTTAGATAATGCATTAAAATATGCAAGCCTCTTTGGGTCAACATTTTTCTGAGAACAAACTTTTTCAGTCATGAATATTAACAAATCGAGAAATAGGAACCACTTGACTAATGAAAATTTAGAATCAATTTTGCTCTTGGCTACTGAAAAATCGAACCAAATATTAAAACAATAATTGTTTTAATATTGATTTAACAATTATTGTTAAATCAATTCAATGTCGTGCATTAAATTAAATTCTTTATTTACTTTTTGTTACCTTTCTTGGTAACAATATGATTAATATAAATAAAATCAATCATATATGATAGATAACTTTCATGTTTGACGCCTCTCACATGTCACCGTGAATCTATTTGTGGCCTTTGGTCATAACGAGTCTGCATCTCTGACATAGATCATTAACTCCCCAGGAGCGTTAGGCTGGGCATCCTACCTCTGAATCATTAAGGGTAGGTATATGAATATTCTAGGTATATTAAGTCTGCTAAGGTTTATAAATATTCCCTTATTTTACATTCTGATGACTGGGAGTGGTCTCGATGAGCGATAAGACATATGAGCCCTACCGCTTCTCGAAAAACTTAATTTTTATGTGCAAAATACATTCATTATAAGGCAATTCTTTTTTAACCGGTATGCTGCAAGAATGGCACGAGTGTGCCTTATGGATGATGAAACAGTTTTAATTGTGTAATATTTATTTCATTTCAACGACTCGTTTTGTACTTTTGACAAGTGTGATAACAAATAATTTCAAGTGATACCCGTACAAATAATTTTGAGTAAATACTCAAAAGTATTTGCCAAAAAAAAACATTTTTAATTACAACATATAAATAAGTTGCTTCGAAAATATTTTAAAAAAGCGACTTTTGAGAAAAAAAAGGTAGGTGTTTGATATTATTTTTTTGCAAATCATCCAAATTATACTTATTTATGTGAGATAGAAAAAATATAACATATTTTTTGGTGTGCCGCTGGATTTTAGTAATTAGTTTATGTAGGCCATGAGATGAAAAAAGTTGAAAATCGCCGATATAAGCATATATCTCCACCCATAAAATTTTTATTTTTCTAAGGACAATGCTCTTCAAACGTTAAGCTCATTGTATAGATTCAGAAATTTCGGTGCCTACTTACTTTGGCGTCTTCTCTTCTTGATGGTTGGTTTGACCTAAAAAATTCACAATAAAGAATTTTACACAATACAACAGTAATATAATAATTTTAGGATTTTAAGACGTTTGCAAGGTACACAATTCGAAGAATTTCTTTCCTAACAATGTTAAAAGATTTGATGAGACTTTGAAATTGCTGTCAATTTCTGATAAATCAAAACATTGCGAAAGTAACAAAGACTTCCATTTTTTCACTTAGTCTAATGAGAATCCTCATAATCTAAGCAGCACCTAGATGATATTGGGTAAATGCAAGCTTTCTCCGTCATAATACGCTGTTTTACTTTTTCGACCTCAAAAGAAATTTTGAGAGACCTATCACAATTTCTTCTTTTTATATCTGAATTACATCGATTTTATAAAAGCATTTAAAGTTGAAGTTTTGACCCTTCACTCCATTTTTTAAATTGAAACTTGGTTAATTTATGTACTGACTTTATTTTATACAAGAGCTTTTAATGTTTTAAGACATATCGAGTTTGTCCAACTTTGACCTTTGCGTCATTAAAACTCATCCCTCAAATCAACATTTTTTATCTTATGTCTGAGAAGACGGGAAGGTTATCCATTTTTCTTGCCATAGAGGCTCTAGTTTGCAGCTCATTTGGTTGGAAAGGTGGTCTTAGCAATAGCAAATAACTTCTCAGTCTTAAAATGATCGGCATCATATATAGTATTGTAGTCGCAGAGCGAACAGGGTGCATTGTCCTTTATTCATATAATTTTATTTTATGTGCTTTAAATATTCTTATTAGGATCTTTTATTGAGATCGGGGTTGGAATTTGGAATCAAACGAAAACGTGGCATAAGTGGTCTAATACTCTTACCATCCGATTCTTCTTGCCCCTCATCTGATTGCGAAATTAGTTTGTTCAAGGCGTTTTGCAACTCGACTTCTCTCTTTCCGGGATCGGAATCAATTTCGTTGCTCTCACTGGGAGGGAAGACATCGTCTTCTTCGGCATCTGGAGATGGCATCCAGTTCTTTTCGTGCCCCGTTAGTTCCGAAGTGCTCAGGAATTTCGGTCGAATCGGCCTGTCATAGCTGTTGAGGCGTATGTCATCTTCGCTGCAGTACTCCTGAAACAGGTACGGAAGACAAGAAATGTATTCGATAGTCAAGTGCGATTGACAATTTTGAACAGCAGGTGGTATTTCTACGAAAGGGAAGGGATTACAATCATAGTTACATAGTTGACGGTGACAACCAATTTTGAAATACTATGCCTATTTTTAATATTGTATAAATAAGTTGGACTTCTATCCGTTTGCTAGCCATTGGATATTGTTCAGCTAAATGATATTTGCTAGCTAATTTATATTCAAATAAAATGTAATGATCTGCGTCATTAAAATCTCTACAGGAGCAGTGTGTTGGGGGTGAGGACTCCACGATTTTTTTTACTATGCGCGCGCAACTGTTCTAGTTTACTTGTAAACATTGTTGCGTCCTGATATTATACTCATTAAAAACGCGCAAACTATGAAAAAAGTGAATGCATTTTCAATTATGCACGTTTAAACTGTAATCATGATATGGAATGAGTTGAAAAATTAATTTAGAAGAGATTTTGAGATGTGTAGAATAGGTGCTTTTCGTAGTTTTGTATCCTACTTAGTTTTTTAATAGACATCTAAATTTTTCTAACAAGTATTCCGTCTCCATGTGTGCAACCGGAAAGCTAATCTGCAGCTATTTAATGTAATTTTACTGCTACTCTGACCACCCGAAAAGTGATCAGAGAGAGAGATAGTTTTTATCTCCATAGTGAATTACGAGTCGACGACTAGGGTACCACGCAATATCTCCGACAGGGTGCTTTCAAGTTCGAACAATGAAGATATTGGAAGTCTTATCTCTATTTTTTATTGGATTAAATTCTTATCTTATGTTAAAATTAAGCTCGACCGGGACCTACTGGCCCCTGCAAATGTAACGCGTCTTTTCCCCGCCTCCCCTTGTGGTGTTTTAAGCCTTTTAGGTGAGTCGGGGGGCGTGGGTCATGCATAGGCGTGAAAGATAAATAGACAGCATTGTTATTGAGATGAGCTTCAAAAAGTGTAACCAGCATGTCGACTAGTAGTCACGTGACTGCTAAGTGTAAAATTGAACAGATTGGTCGGTTTGGCATCTTATGCGATGGGGTAGATGTGTCGATGCGCATTCTAGAGTGGCTACAAAAGTGGTGAAATCGCCAAAGTATACTACTATGTCACGTGGTTTCATCAAATGATGAATCAATGGATGGGCGTCTTTCCCGTCCCGTGGACCAATCTGGTAATGAATGTTCGTTTCCACCCGGCAGACAAAAGTAGTCTAACAGCCACATTACAACTAGGTTTAGTCACATGATCCTGGACACCTAAATAGGTTGCTATTGCTCACTCTACTTTAATACTTCGTTTGAGGGTCATGTATGAAAGTGCCACCCTGTCTTGACGAGCTATCTCGTGATTAGCAAAACTGACTAAATCTTGATAGACGAGAAATATCACCATTAGAAAAAAAAGCGGACCAGATCTCGTCATCATAAAAAAAAATGGACAATATCTTGATGACGAGATACCTTGTCATTAGTGAAATTGGTCAGATTTTAATGGATGAGGCATCTCGTCCAAACTACTTGGAAGGTTAAAATTCAAAATGAATAAATCCCTTCTATCGCTAAGTTAAATAATTGCAGTATTAAACAAAGATAATGTATACCAGACTCATCTTTACTAGATAGAGATTTATAAGTATTTAATAAGTAAGGAGAGTAAATGAAAAAGTATATAATTTAAGAATTGGAAAACACACCTAAAACAATTGGAGATGGAAATATGCTTCAAATATAATCATAAAATTATATTACAATAGCCCATTCGATGCATTTCTTATTTACAGATAATTTCAGAATTCAAACAGCGAAAAAAGTGTCATAAATTAAAGTGGTTAATTGCATCCATTCAGTACAACCACGCACACATCATTCGCATATATATTAATCGATCAAGGAAACCTACCGTATCACGATTCTATGCTAAAGGAAGCTCCTTCCCAATACAGAAATAAGTATTTGAAAAACACCTATGCATCCACAAACGTTTTCCGACTGAAATCGATTCGAGCAATATATAAAGAATACTACCTGTTATGCTTTTTTTATTATTAGCAGTGGCCCGTAGCTCCATGTATCACTAGAATCATCTCCTTCCCACAGCAACATCGTCGCCACTTGCATTATCGCGTAAGAAACAGCTTCCAGTTTGAGACACCTCTTTGATTGTGGATGATTATATTTAGTTTAGGGCTCCAGAAAAAAACGCAGCCAATGAGGTTAAGGTACAGCTTCGAAAAATTTCTTATCTGTAGTGGAGTTTATAACATTCACGCTTTTATGAGGGCTAAGCACTAAGAAACGAATACTGACACGCAGATAAGTCAGATTCAAACCATAGTTTGGAATTATAAAAAGAATTTAAAAATTATATCGACTGTAACTGTATATCAGTATTATTTCTACATCGGCGTAAGTCGTAAAGATAAAAATTAGGGACACATTAAATACACATTACCTGAGCGATGACAGCCGTCGTGGGTATCGTCGCTTTTCCACAGGGAAAAGTTGCGTTTCTTTTGTGCTTTGCTCTTGCTAAATGGCGAGGGAGTACTCTTGAAAGTACGTCGAACCACCTGTGAAACAAACGTAAATCTGTCTTATATGGCACAGTAGTTCTCATGAGTTTTTTTTTTAATTATTTAAATTTCGTAGCAAAATTGTTTAAACAAATATTAGTTTTTAATTTATAATACAGCACCCCCGAAATGCCAATTGCAGCTGAATATCGGTCTATGTTCAAATTTTTCGAAAGTGAATTTGTGATGATATAATGGTCTATATAGTATCAAGCATCGCTTTCTACAGTTAATAATTACAATACCAAGGAAATACTAGATGGTGTCGTGTTTCAGCATCTAATATTACGAAATCATGCGCTTAGGTATGGAACACCGGTCTATGTGGGAAGACCCGCATCACGATATTTGTTTACGGTGAAAGTTATGGAATCAGTACTATTAATGCTTTGGATTAGTTTCAACTGTAGTTATAACTATGTTTTTTTAGATCGGATTCTGATTTGTAGTGGGATCTTATCCAGATATTAGTGGTCCTCTCCGGATGCGTTATCTTACTACATTAACTTATAACTAAAAAAGAGGAACTAATAAACAATGGATCCTATTTCATGTAGACCTCAAATATAATGAAATTGCCGACAGACTTGCCAAGGAAGCCACACGACCAAAGCCTTTTCATATACCTTGCATACTAACCTATCAAGAGTTAACGCCATAAAAGTGAACGCCATCAGAGTGAGACGCCATAAAAAAGAGCTGAAATAATACATTTTATAGAGCCCTTACAACTCATATCTGGTTACATATATTATCTCATATCTAGAGACCACTCAGGAATCTCGCTCAAATATACGTGTGACAGAAAATGTCAAACTGCCCTTTCCAGACTAATAAGCGGACATATCCGATCTCTATCCTTCGTTCAGGGCCATAAGGCATTTCCAACTTGCTTGAAATGTAACACTGGACAAGTCTGCCTAAGTCATCTTTTGGCCAGTGTTGGTCTGGCAAGAAGATCTCTTCGGAAGTCCTGATCTATTGCTAAATATTTTGAGCGTGTTTAAACTAGGTATAGCTGTATAGATAAGCCTGCCTTAAGGAATAAGTAACATGAAAGAATCCAGATAAAAATAGCTATAACTAAGTTGCGCCTTCTGTAAAGACAGAAGATGTATAAATTATATTTAGACATCTTTTCCAAGAAAAATCACTAATAGTAAGTATTTCTAAAATGCCCCCTCTGGGTACCCACTGACCCTGTCGCTTACCTCTCTTTGCTAAGCACCTGATAATTATTTCCGTACAAAACAAAAATGACGAGTATTATAATTACCATTTGCTCTCTTCTTTGGACGTCCCTTTGATGAAATGCGCTTTCTCGGGTGTAGTGATGGCAATGGCGAATTCGTTTCCTGTGACACTTTCAGCATCTGCTACATCCAACACTTTATTCATATCGATTGTACCCTGAGGGATCGTATCGGGCTGTTGAAGAAAATGGGAGTAAACTATTACGTAAGAAATAAAAAAATAGTTAGCTATTTTAAATTGTAAAATTCCATAATAAATTAATTTGACTTACGTTGGAAAGAAAAATTCAGAGCAAATTTTGCTGATTTGACATTAATTTTTTTATATACTTGCATAATCATGAAAAGATATATAGTCAATGGTGTAAAAACTTTAAAAAAATGACGAGTAAAGAAAGTTATGGTGGTGATCCACCACCATAATCAGACCAAAATTTACAAGGGGAATAACTCGAGAATTTAACATTTAACTCGATTCTACTTCGGTGGAACTAAACTTCCATCATCATCAGGGCCATATAAAACAAGGGGTAAAACTCGAGTTTAACATTAAACTCGATCCTACTTCAATGTCCACCTAATCAAGATAAAAATAAACAAGAAGTAAAACCTCAGTTTAACATTAATCAAACTTGACATTTACCTCTGGAGATCAGTTTAATAATCTTGTTTTATATTTTAATCACTATTGACTACAAGTTTGGCTAAGGATTTTATCTTAAACATCACTGGAAATCATACAATTGAAAATCTGAGTAAAGTGAAGCAAACTCATGCATCCATAGAAATTTTGAGTTACCTTGCATAAAATCCTAAATAAGTATAACAAGAAGTAGTTGTAGACTGGTAGGAAAAGTAAGAGAAGCCGTGAACAATGGGTGTGTGTGATATATATGAATACTGAACGAATAAAAATCAATTGATACCTCATAGAATAATTAATTTATCCGAATTCAACATTTGTCATGAAATCCATTATTTTGAAAAGCGGTACAATCAATAAAATTATCTAAGGAATTCAATCAATCAATTCAATAAGGAATTAAATCAAAGATCTTCAATTCTCTATGGAACTATTTAGAAAGTACAATATTTTATTTGATACTCATCTCTATACAGCCTTTACTGCCTGTAATGCCAGATAAATTTTTCAGAACTTCAGATTGAGTTCATCCAAATATAATCAATATCAGAAAATAAAATATAGTTTTGTTCAAAGGAAAACCCTTCCCCAAATACATCCCTCCTATTGCGTGTATAAAAGCTTCTGAAATCATTAAAGTGGCTATGCTCACAGAAATTTTTTAATGTCCTAATCTTACTAGGTTTTTCTGTCTTTATGAAGTAAAACTGTTACAAAGTTTGTAAACTATTACAAAAGTGATTGTGACTATTATACTCCGATGCAAGATATAAACAATAGAGGGTAAAGTGATTTTGATTAATAATGACAGCGATAATATACTTCACCTAAAAACAATATTTACTTCCATTCAACTATAAAAACTGACAGTTAAGAAAGTTGTAAAGTGGCATGAGAGAAGAAAATCGTATTTTTTCTGTTCTCGAACACTAAAAGTCAGAAATAAAACTTACGAATTCATCCAAGGCATATGTAAGTTCCCCATCATCGAATAGCACAAACCACCTTCTCTGCCATCTCTATAAAAAATTAACGATACATTCCACATCATAAAGTAACATACTGTTCTGAACAAAATTTGTAAGAAGAATAATTGTGATTAAAAACATAAGACATAAACATACCTTTGTTCTATTGATGGATACATTGAAATCCCAGTCGGGTGCAACGAAAAGATATCCGCATTTGGAAACATTCCTAGAAGCCTGCAAGGAAGAGGCAAATGGAATAATATTAGTTTAGCAAATTTAAATCATCGTTTATGGATAGTGCCTTACCCAAATTCACTTAACAGTTAAGTAGAATTTTTTGTAGATTTATATTACAATAAGGAGGTCTTATAAACCAAGAAGAGTTGCTGGAACCAAATTACATCTCTCATGTTAATACCATGTTAGGAACAAGTTCACGAAAAGGCCCCTCGTTGAATTTACCTTTTCCTAAAACTGATTGAGCTCAACCATTCTGAGCTATTGTTAAAATATCATTAGTTGTCGTTATTCAGATTTCAATTAAGGTAGAATTCCAATTTGAGTTTTGGAAAATAATAACGGTCCTTTAGCACTTGTCAAGTTCGCTCCAATATTTGAAAACTATATTTTGTGTGGTGGTATAGGCACACAATGCCTGATATTCATTGCTATATAATTTTGAACTGAAAGAGAGTACAGTTACGCATAAAACTAATTCATAAATAAGACACGAGAAAATAATATTTTCAACATTGCAGCTTTAAACGATTCGTCCAAAGCGCAAATTTATCATTTGCATCTCAATATATCAAGATATATTAAGATGTAATACTGTATGTGATTAAAAGTACCTTTGAGTGTGACAGAGTTCAATTAATTTATCAACTAACATGCAATGACACAACAACGTCATATATAAAAATGTGTTTGCCCCAAGTGAACACTTGTGGTGTGATTCAATGGAATATTGCGCTTTCTCATTATGGCGCATTATGAGTTCGATCCTTAGCCTTCCACTTCATTGACGATTTTTTATTTTACCCTCGAGCGTCACGAGATTTCCGAGTAATGTACTATTTATTTTTACCCCACTACACACTTAATGACTAAATAACTAATCCTATTGGTTGAAAGAATCTATGAATTCTTATCACCTTTGGAAATATTAAATTGGTTCTTTAATTAGAAAATAATAATTTGGAAAGATACTATTGGTCCTTTCCTTCTAAAAGTATCCTTTAGAAAAATACTGTTGATCCTTTCCTTAGAATAGAATCCTTTTTAAAGATTTTGTTGGTGAAGGTCAAAATCGGTTAGATTTGACCATCTTCACCAACGAAACATCTTTCATGTAAGGAAGATTGTGGGCTTCAAGGTGGAATTATGCGTGTGAACCCCTTAGAGGGTTAAATGTTAGCAATGTATTCCGATTGCAAGCAAAATATGGCGCCCAAGTGTTTTATTCATCTGCAGTTTTTCGACTGTTATGGTTGAAACGTTATTGGATAATAGTAAATTATATGAGAATGGACATTTAGATAAATTTTGTAATCAAATACATACAATACAAATACAATTTCATTTCGTCATTCCAGAGCTGCTAGCTTTGATTTCACGATGTCTCCAATACATATAAAATGCAACGGTCATAAACTATAGTCAAATAAAAAATACTAAATTTAATGAAAACTATCCCTCTTCAAAATTTCATGCGCTCCTTTGTTTATTCAGTCTAAAAATGGCAACACCTTCTGGTCATAAGTGCAAACTTCCTATTCACAAAGAAAGTATGTATTTTGCTTCCTTAGTTCTTTAGTATCAATTACTCAACTCTACACACATGAACAGAAAAGTTCTTGTTTAAGGCTATAACAGGATCCGGGCAGTGGAAAAAAGCGCTCGAAAGCACTATCTAAAGTTTCTAGCTGAATCCCTATAAGGAGATTTGTGACTAAGCAAACGGAAGCTGAAGATCACACATTCGCTAAGTTTCTAAAATTAAATAGCCGTTGAATGGGGCATTGTAGAATGGACAACTATATTTAGAACCTTGTGGAGGAAAACACTACAACTACAACTCCAGAATCTTGTAAATATTCAGTTTCAATAAGCCGTTACGACCACCACTTTCAACCAATATCTCTGCTTCATTCGAGCAAGACATTGTTCCATTAGAAGAGATGTAACTTTAGAACGGTGAATCTAAGTTTAATCGGACGAATATAAGTTAAGACCAACAACCATTCGAATTAAAACTCACATTTTCTGGACCAAAGGAAATGAATTAGGATGAGGTGAAGCAAGTGTGTTTGTGGGATAAGAGTATCCACTGAGTGAATATAAACATACTTGTGATTAAAGCAGGGGCTATCACCTACTGGAAATTCTTGAAAGAGTCTCCTATAAATTAGTTTCCCCATTAGAGAGCTTCAAATTTTGGCAGGGAAATTGCGAGGACCATAAAAGGGCACAAATGAAACCATAGGCACTTGCCCCACTAAATATTATCACAGCAGACAAGTCCACTGTATACACTTGCCCTATCATATGGAGCTAGTGTAACCCCATGAAATAGCATCGGAAAGTATTATCTAAAATTATATCAATGGTAAATTTAAACAAATAAGAGTGCAAACATATTGGCAAAGGGTGTGAGAATGTGTGGTAAAAATATGAAACTTTCATAAATTATCCAGGAAGAGTAGTAATTAGTTCAATATGAACTTCGAAGATTTGGTTCGCACTTTCCCCACCTCACCCTATCTCCATTCTATGCAATGAAGGGGAGTTATAAACTTCGATGTTCTGTGAATAAGAATGCTATGTATACTTTTATATACATCAATTTTTGTATAGATTGATAATTGGAAAAGTTTTCCCATCCAAACTTATTCCAGAGATTCATAACTTTTTGCTTACTAAGTTGAGAGTGTTTATAAAGTAAGTTCGGCCTGCGAAGAGCTGTCTACACACAGCCAAAGATACTTATGAGATTGACATTAAATTTTAGATGTTTTAATGAAACCAATGATTTGAAAAAAGCTAAACGCGAGTTCTAAAATTTGCTGCCATGAGTTATATCCTTTAAAGACCGTTGAAAACAAATTGCAACTCTTCGATATTGATCAAACAACGATTAGCAAAGTCATGGGTCTAACGTCAAACTTAACGTCTAACACCCCCTCTCCATCCGTTCAAATATCAAACATAGGACGCTTTTTTTATCAAGTACAGGATATGTGTTTGTCACGCTTGTTTCAAGGTATTTACTCCCGTTAATACCAGTAACTTATATCAAAGTTACAGAATTGTACTTTTTGTCATGGTTGGTATATATAGAACAAACTCCACCTAACACTATAGTATTAATTTTTCACCTAAGACAAATAATGAAAATCAAACCAATAACCAATATAATACTAGACTAGAAAGATTATTTATTAGTTATGAATAATTATATTTTTAACAGGGCTGTTTAAAAAGAACGATGTTTTACAAGTTGCTGAAAGTTCACCGCTTTGGAAACGAAACAGTAAATTTGTTTTATCTTTTTTTTGTAAATTTGTTTGCTCGGAAATTTGTTTATTTTATCTGCAATAAACATTTATTATATAGTTCTTAACTTAAGATTCTCGTAATAATATATCGTTTATAAATTTTCTTGGAAATTCAATAAAAATTTTTGATATCGAAATTTGAGCATGACAGCAGAGTTACTGCAAACTTGCTTGAGAGACATGACTTTCTAATTTCTCTTAAGCTTACTTTATATGGAAATGGAAAATTCCTTATTTTTTCATTAAAACACGGCCATTCAACAATAGGTTTAATGTGTTTTTATTCCATAACTTTTGTATATAAATTTTAAGCGACACAGAAGCATTCATTTACTTGTGTGATAACCGGTGATGAAATTTGTTATCTAACCAAACTTTCTGTGCATATATTGACATAGATTGTCATCAAAAATAACTCGTGACATCAATAGAATCCTACCGCTCTTAGGCATTTTTCTACAATTTCACTTCACCACGAATTCTGATTTAATTTGATTATTTTGTTTTTTGGAACTTTAAACATTTTTTGGCTTTTAGTTTCATTTTCTATTGATAAGAAGGCTCTATTTTCAAAAATTTCAAAATAAAAACAAAATTTTTATTCGAAGAGTCAAAAACTGCACGGATTTGAGGTTCCAGGGTTTTTTGTCGAAAACCCACTGATATCAGGTTATGGGAAATCAGCGATCCCAGATCTCGCGGTGTCTTGCTGTTTTAAGCATATCTAGTGTTGACCGCATATTCCCTAAAATGTCTTTAAGGAAGAAAACAAGTCACTAACCGCTCTTTCCCCGTCCTTTTAATTAGGAAAGGTTAACAAAATAACATAGCCTTGAATCACGCATGGTTAGTATTATTTGCGGAAATGTTTTGAGAATTTTTTCTTTTAATTGTCAAACCAGCGCGTCGTTCCAGGCACCATAAACCAAAACACAAAGCTTCATCCAAGAAGAAAAGGGCGCGGCTTTTTTCCTTATCCAAACAGAAGGATTCTTCCGTAAACTAATTTTCCTGCAGCATCAACAAGAGACTTCAGACGTAAACGAACTTACTCAAGCCCATTCAACCGCAGACGGAAAAGACCGAAACCTTGCGTTTATTTTTCAACACTAGACCTGGAGAGCCGTCTACTAGTCACTTTTTGGGATGACACACTCAAGGAAGATAGGGAAAAACATTTCATCACCCCTCTTCCGATAAGGTCCTTTTGGAGGTGCGTGGGTTCCATGCTCCTTCAAATAGGATCTCAAGTATTCCAGCAGTTTGAAGATAGCGTATTTGTTTGTCAAGATCCGCAAATGAAGAATAAAGGAAACAATGCAGTTATCCCAGTGTCTATATTATGGTAGAGAATTTTTAAGATAGTTGTAAAAAGAAAAAACATGTTTTTGAGGTGTGAACATCTAATAAAACGAACTAATTAAATTAATGTCGTGAGATTTAATTCAATGATCGATGTTGTAATTTGCCTGGTCACAATAGGTTGAAAGTTGTGTGTGTGCACTATAGTGTTTTAAATTCTATTCTGAAATGCAATGCATTTAAGGTTTAAAAAAGACCACGGGTATAATAAGTAATGAAGATAGTATGGAAAAGGAATTATGAAAGAAGAAAAGTGGTTTAAAGACACGAAGTCAATTGGTACTTTGAAAATTATGATTCTACTGAACAAAACAAAAACGCTCAAAGGATTCCGCGTTCCAAAAACATCCAAATAAATAAATAAATTGTGTTTTAAATGTATCGATGAATTGGTCATATAGCTCATTTTCAATGGATAAATTAAAAACTCCCATTAAAAATCAAAAACATCCCTTTGCACAATTCCATGAAAGTTGATTCACAAGTTTCTATCAATGCTGTTAAGGGATGCTTACTTGCAGATGATACACTCTTACAAGAATTGCCAAACTCCTAATAAGCTTCCATAAAGAATCAAATATTACTTTTAAATGGGTCCCTTCTCACGTTGTCATCCCAGGGAAGACGATTTGACAAAATCTGGGGCAAAAGAACTACCTGGAATCAGAAAAAAATGGCATTGCCCTCTCAGAGCCAGACCATCTGTCCAGCTTAAAATTCATCGTTACAAAAACAATTGTACCTTCCCATCACATGGGTAAATATCTCCGTGTCAACTATTGGATCTCAATATGCCGAAAAGGTTATTTTCCTTGTTAAAAAGACTGCGCAGTGGGCATCTAAAGCATATGGCCATAGTCGATAATACTAAGTCTTTTATACAGTACGTCAAATGTAAAAAACAGTCAACCTCTCCACATCACATTCTACATTGTATCAATGTCAATACCCAAGAAATTTTCTTCAACCCCACTACAATAGCTGAAAAATTCATTTTGCACAACCTCCATGTCCTGGTGTAGCATCTAGCATCGCGAAATAAGCACCAAACAACCAAAACAACCTATTTATTCTAACGAATTCAAGAATATTTTTCTGCAGGCATTTCATGTCTTGATTTTAGGGACTTCCAATTACATAATACTCAGAAGGATGGAAACAAACTTTTTTCTTTCCTAGCATATCAATCACATCGCTTTTAATATTTAATTTCCTGCTTAATCATTTTAGTTTGAAGAACACGGGAATCATTCAAAACATAATACAAAAACTCAGGTTTTTACTGCAGATACTGTTTTTACACAAGCTAGTCTTTATAGTCAAAAATTATACAAAAAACAAAGTATCATTTTATATCAAATAATTAGATAGATGCAATAAACTTTTTAAAAATGCAAAATTATTCACTGAAACAAATCGGAGATATCAATAAAGATTGTTTTATTCTGTATTTAAATAGACGTCTTTGACCTTTTATTTTAATATCCGGAAAATTAATCGCACGTTATTTTTGTTGAATTACTTTGTTGGTAATGGTAATTAATTAACGTCGCACTGGAGTAACACAAAGGGCTATTGGCGACGGTCCGGGATCAATCCTCAAGGGAATGATCCGAGGACAACACCACGTAATTTCGAACCACGGTCAGATAACGAGGTTAGCACCTGAGCTGGCACCCCACCACGTAATTTCGAACCACGGTCGGATAACGAGGTTAGCACCTGAGCTGTGTGTGGCACCCCATTCTCCAAACTTCCACGCCACACCAACTAGAGGACATTTGAGGCCATGACAGATTTAACGTGCACCAGCCCCCGTGTTCACGACTGTCTTCGGTTGGACCCAGTTTCGAACTCGAAACCTTCCGTTATTCCGTTATTCTTCTAACCGTTAGAAGAATAACTAATCCGTTATTCTTCTAACCGAGCCACTGCGGCCCGAATTACTTCGTTGATTCTGCTTTCATCAATGGATCATTTTCTAATTAAATATATTTAAAATCAATTTTATGATAATTTCCCGTAGTAAACAATCCCAAAATTTGCCATCCTTAAATTTCCCGCTCTAAGATAGAGCCTACTTAAGTACACAAAACTGACCACCAGATTTTATTATCTGAAGTTAGGTTCGGTTGAGAATGGAATTTTTCACTCATGTAAACAAGCAAACATCAAAGGAAACTGAAATGAAACGAAAGCTGACTTGACGTTGATATTTCAACACTCATCTTAATTTTGTCGTCCAGTCAACGCACTTAAACCATTCCCAGAGAGAAGAAAAATGATACTTCACTTCGAGTATCTCAAAGACATCCTTGAATCTATCAAAAGTGTGAGGTCATTGACATTATTTGCTTTTCATATTTTTGGTTAGCATCTTCGCGATGAGCCAATTAATTAGTAAGAAGTAATTAAACCATAAATAAACTTAACAACAATATTAAATTACTCAGTCTAATTGAAGAAAAGAGAGAAAGGTTTGTTTCTGGAAAGGTTCACCATTAAAGTAACGAAAACTGCGAGTGCGCAAATAAATTTCTAGAGAGCATGGGTTGAGTGGGTGTTACATCTTTTAAAAACAATTTGAACAAAATCACAGAAACGTGACATGCGGTTTTCTACAGATCTTGCATATTTTATTTTCGAGGTTTTCCAACTAAAATATAAATTAATAATTTTCTAATTCTTTCATGAAATAGTTCCTTGTTTCAATTCTTTTTGTATTTCCAGATCGTTACATTAGATGTTTTTTTTCAAAATTTCCATGTGTGTGTGTGTGTGTGATCGATAGTTCCCATTAAATACATTTTTGTACACGAGATTTCAATCTACAGGCATAAAAAAATTCTGGAATTCTATATTAACAAAACGCTTTTCTTCGATAAACGGTTTTAAGAAATTTATTGGTTATCAATATTACTTTTCTCTATGTTTGACAGAGAAATTCATTAAGTGTACGTCTGCCAAGGAACATTTCTGGACTTTATTTTTGAAATACACGATTGTAAAAAGTAATTAAAAATTAAATAGTATCTAATGGGCAAATAAATTTTATTTCAAAGCTTTTTGAGATTTATCACGTATTTGAAGGAATGTAAACACAAACAATTGGAAAACTCTGTTAAAGTATAATGCTGTTTATTCTTTAGATTCGGAAAGACAGCCTTATCAGGGATAGAAGCACAATTTACAAACACAGCTGTTTTTGGTATTTTATACTACAGCTGTGGCATGAAGATAAGCCGTTCTAAATTTATCTCGGATACCATGTCTGTAAAGATTCCGAGGGAAGTTGAAAGGCATTCAAAGCTGAAGGATGGACAGACGTTAAGGAGCAGCATGCTGGGAACACACGGGAATCAATCCTCACAATCTCTAATTCTGGGGAGTATAGAGAGTACACGTCTATGTGGCTTGTCAACGGCATCTGTTCACATCAGGCAGCTTGTTTATCTATCACCTCTAGTCGGCTGTTGGGTACGGAACAGAACATTTTTAACCCTTAGACCAGGAGTTCCATAAATGGAACAACTCATAGCAGGCAGACTTCGTTTACCACTCCAGTTTACTCTCAAGATGGAATAGTTGCAAGTTCGAAACTTCTATTCAAGGATGTTATTTTTTAGAATACGTAAAAACATTAAATTTACTGAAGATAATAGTTAGTATATTTTTCTGGTGAATGTCTAACAATTCCTGTATAAGCGGTATCTCGCATATGCCAAGAGTGTTGAAAGGGGAAAAGACTTTTCTATATCATTGGTATTCCGAGTTAAGGATCAGTTTTAGATTTTCTGTAACGCATCATTACAGACAGAAAAAAACAGTTTTAGATTTTCTAGAACGCATCATTACAGGCTGAAAAAACGTATTTATGAACTTAATTGGACGTTTGAAGAGTGACTTGTTTTTAACCCTCTGGGTTGAGATTTTCGAGCAGCGTACTATTGTTTTTACTCCACAACACATTCAATGAATATTGGTTATAAGAATCCTGGGTTATAATATTTGACTTTAGTTTTTTATAAAAAGAAGGCTAGAGCACTTTCAATTGGTTCAAAAGTTTAAAATGGCTTAGAAGCCAATTAGGCAAGAAGGCTGGATCTGAAGGTCATGGAGTGAAATAGTGCGTGCCTGACCCGCAATGGCTAAGAATAAGTAAGTGTTAGTCACAAAATATAAATTACAAGTAGTCAGAACAGTTGATCAATGCTTAGGTATGGTAAATGAGGCTGACGCTTTTCTCTAAGCACTACTATGGCCTCTGTATTCTAAATTATCTTCAATGAAAACGGGTACTGCAATTCGTTGAACGGGAAAGGGAACGTTTTATATGACGGGTACATAGGAATTCAGCAGTAAATGGAGAAACGTGACATGCTCAATTAGAAGTCTAATCCAGTCATACAGCAACAAACGGATATGTAATTTTTTCACCGAGCAAGAACAAGAAAATTTACACCCCCGCAAACCATACCGATTTCTGGATCACGATTTATTCTCTTCGTATATATTTTTTACAAAGTTAATCATTGAGGGAAATAACGTCTGACAACGCCAACCATCGAAGGGTCAGTTAAAATACCATTAGTAAATCTCAACAGGTCACTTTTCTATCTATTACAAACAAAGCAGGTGCTGAATTTGTTCTTTGCCTCAACGAATGAATTGAGACCAGCGTCTCAGAACGTATTTTGACTATTTGTCGTATCGATGTTTTAAAAAAATGGCGTTTTTTATAGGCTATAGAACCAATAGTTCAATCGGGAATTCATTTCCGCAAGTACCCAAACTTATAAATTCAATATTTATGCTAATTGAAGATTTGGTTCTTATCCTATTAAAATGTCTGTTCTGTATTTCATTTAAAGTATAGCACTACTGCAAGAATAAAAAGCGACGCACTTTGGTAGATTCAAACAATGAATTACTTTAAAATTGTATTTGTGAAAAATATTTATGCCAACAAAATAAAAATAAACAAAATTCCTCGAAATTCCCTTTTAATCTTTTCCGTCACTTTTGAAGCGTTGATGAGATATATAGATATGCAGGTGGTTAAGTTAACAAAGGAAAAACAAAATCATAATCTTTAACTTTTAATTTCTTGTGAATGATTAATTCAATCTATGTAGGAAAGGACCAATATAATATTCCAAAGGTCAAAAGAATCCATGGGTTCTTTCAACAATAGGTTATTTAGTCATTATGAGTGTCGTGAGGTAAAAACAATGCTACACTACTCGGAAATCTCGTGACACTCAGACGATTAATCCACTAATACGTAATCCTGAATGACGATTATCTAAAAGCTAATAACCTCTGCTCTAAGAGAAGGTTTTTCAGTTCAAACTATCGGAGCAGAAAAAGTACTTCTGGTTAAAAACTGATTTGATTTATCCCTTGAAGATGTTTGTAATTGTTAATGCAAACGAGATACTGAAATTGTATTTGAGTAACATGCTAAGTTACGCCTCATGTTACAAAAGACGTACAAGCCACCATTGAATAAAGTTTTACAGAAATATCTTTTCACAGAGAAGTTTCCTTACCAGACTGCAGAGTAATTGAAAGTTAGTACCATGTCATGCACCTAATTCATGATATTCCCCTTCATAAGAATATTAAAATTTCTTTTTGTAGTTTTAATAATTTTTTTCCTTGGAGAAATGAATATGTAGACAGAGCTAAAAGTAAAACTATGCGACAGTTTATTTCTGTTGTAATAATGATTAATTAATAATATTTGTAAAGTCAAGGCAAATAAGACAAAGAAAAGGAGACAATAAACGCAGCTGACTGACATGGATTGCATTAGTATTAACGAAGAGTTTAACATAAATAAATTTGTAAGTGATGAAATCAACTCTAAATAAAGAGTGGGCCCGATATCAATAAATTGCGGAGGACAAATGTGAGTTTGACAAGTAGTTTTTCCTGTTAATACCCGATTTCTGACATCAAAAGTGAGTTTCTTTTAGTTTTAGTTGATTAATGTAAAAGATTAAAAGTAGTCTGTTACAAGTACACCTCGATGTTGTGGGTTTACGGGGAAAGGCACAAGTTCAAAAAGAGAGGTTTTGAAATAAATATTTTTTTACTTATATGCTTATGCAATATGGACAGTATAACGTGAAAGGAGTATTGATCTGAAACTTAATGCTTTTTTTCTGTAGACAGAACACATAATTTTGGATTGTAACTAAAATTTTCCAAGTTCGAATTTTTAGATTTTATACTACGCATAATTCGTTTTTCGGGTCCTTGTAAGCTCGTGATAAAACTAGAAAATGTTTCCCACCAGTGGTCAAGCGGTTAAAGGCGTCGCCCTTAACCCTTCAACTGATTCGAAGAGATATCTTGTCCATCAAGACCTGATCAGTTTTGCTAATGACGAGATATCTCGTCATCAAGATATTACAGATGTCTTGATGACGAGATCAAGATCAGGTCAGGTTCTTTATTCTGATGACAAGATATCTCGTCCATCATGATCTCTAATCAGTTTTTAACTAAAAGTAGAACTAAAAACTACTAATAAACGATCGTGTATGTGTGCTTGTAAGTGCATATTATTTCTGTGCCTTGGTAGGAAAAGGACCAATGTTCAATTTGCAAGCTTCTAATAACACATGATTTAGAAATTTTTATTTTTTAATTTTTAATATAGCATACAAAAATACTTTCCAATGCTTTGATTCATTCATAATGTATTCACAGGAGGACATGACACGTTTCCCATTATATCTTTCATTACTTTGATTTGTCACATAACTCAAAATCAGCGAATTTGGACATTGGCCTCTGTTCTACTAAGGTACAAATTTATTTATTTATTCATACTTCTGAAAAATAGATTTTCAGTAATCATATACTGAAAAAATCCATTTGCATTACAGTTTTTTTTTGGGAGGGGGGGGATTTATAGCGTATATTTTGGGGGTTTATGGCATATTTGGCCTTGCTGGTCAGACACAAGACATACAATATCAAGTAATAGACATACACACAATGAAAGTTTTTACTAACACAGTAGAGATAAATATCCCCAGGTAGGAATGGACCTGACAGAAATGGAACCTGCACCGCTTACAACTCGAAGTTTTGATAGCGTTGTGGTCATACCCACTGAGCAACGACGGCCCCGCATGACAGCGGGAAAAGCAGACAAAAATAACAGAAGGCAAATGCAGAAAAACAAATAAGCACTAACATATAAGAAAGTACCTAGGAATTCACCTATATTATATTAAAAAGCTTGCCACTTACATTAAAGTAAATTCTGATGGAAAACTTTTGCAAATAAGCAGGACTCCCATGTCAGAAAACAATTGCAATTTTCGTAAACATTTTTAAGGTTAATGGCTTAGTTGCCAAAGGCCTGGCATTTGCAAATAAATATCAAGCATTCTTAATCAGCTAAGTGGATCAGGGAAATGATTTCTCAAGCGTGTAACATGACAAGGAATGGCACAATAGCCCCAAAGGTGTCTGACTGAAAATAAGTAATGCGCCATTATGATTTTAATTTTTATCCCCTATTTCACACTATTAGGTCGATTGGGAGTCACCCGGTGTCATTGCTAAGTGTGGCTGAAGAAATTAGAAGGTCATAGCGTGATATTTACTTTCTCAGTACAAGCAGTAATAAACAGGCGTGAGTCAGTATCTCAGAGTCATTGCAATCTAACACTTCAACGGCCACTCAACTGTGAATGGAGTGTGCTCTTACTGTTTTCTGGAGTTGACAGGCATCGTATACTAGGTTACATACTTCTTCACAGTAGGTTAGTCACATTGGCAAAGAAAGGCATCTCAGAGTCATTGCAATAAATTACTTCTCTTGTAACATTTTTGCGAAAAAGTAACTTCAGCACAATATCTCTCTTGGAAAATTCCTCCCACCCATAGCTGGTACCAGACTAACATATACGGGAGGCATCCTCAATTTAGAGGAGGATACAGATCAGCAGACTGCCATCTCTGGACTGGCCAGTGGATATTTTAGATTAATTTGATTTTTATCACGGTTCAAAGATTTTTCCGACCTGTCGGAAATACAATATGGAACAGTCTTGTCTAGAGGTAGTCATCTCCCTTTTTGTCTGGGGCTGTCCAGGGAAGGTCTGTATTTAAATCTTATGCTTGCCTTGGTCATTTTGAGGGTGCATGAACTCACGGATTGGTCTAGCTTAGTTAGACCCAGCAGGGATAAGAAACAGCAGTGGATAAGCACCATAAGTGAGCACAATAATATTGCAGGCTTAAATAATTTATTTCATTTAAATAGTTCCTTTGGTTAATATTTTTATTTAGAGGTCAGACTACCAGGCTGTGGATGCAGATCAGGACAGTGTCTCGTAGACCTACAATCCAAATAGCATTCTACATTTCGTGAATTGTTGTAATAACTACTGATCACAACAAGTTTCTTCACGCCGGAGTTACTCAGACGTTGAAAATATTTTTCCTAGAAACTTTATTTCACACCTTTTACAAATATTCCAGTCGATAGAAACAAATAAGCTAGTTCATTCTAAATGCAATAACATTGAATTAAGTTTTCTTTGAAATTGCAATTGAGTAAATAAAACTGGGCATGAACAGATGGGCAACTAACTGTAAGACTATTTCATTAAACCTAAGTTATTTGGATAAATCTAACTCAAAAAGTTGTAAAAGTTATCAATTCCGATGGTTTTTATATATTACTTTCTGCAAATCCTTGTAATTGCATTTCTGAATAATTATGAATATTTTAAATGCATCAAACAACTTTAATTACAAATTGAAGCAACGATTCAAAAATTAAATGCGGTTTATTTGAGTACGCCAAATTTTTGAGTTCGTTTTCATACAAAGAAATAGACATCAGATGTGTTAAAATAAATATGAGTTTCAAAGTTATAAGACATTTTGCTTTATCAGCTATATGAAAAAAATTTAAAATTTTTAATTTATTTGCTTAGGCTAGTGAATCCACCACTAAAAGTGAAATAGTTTTGATTCAACAACTGAGAAAAATTGTTTTATAACTCGCATTATTTCTCGCAGTAGTAATTGCAATCCAAGTCATGCAATCTTTATAATTTTCATTTGTATAACTTTTATTCATAATTTTTCATTTTCGTTCCACGTGGTGCGTATTAACAAAAAAAAGTAGTTGCATCATTAATTTATGTTTCACATTTGTTGTTTTAAAATGTAATTGCTTTTGTTTAGGATAGAACTTAGTTTTGCTAGTAATACCCCCGAAAGTTTTGGTTTGTGATTAAAAAAATAACATAATAGTTCATTGACAATTTGTTTCTTAAAACAACTGCTGTTTTATGAAATAATATTTGTTACAAAATATAATTAATTACAATCATCATTACGAAGTTTCAAAGCAATGTTTATGAACATTGATTTTTTTTTCTGAGCAGGCTTAACCATCTCAGATATTTACGTATGGTATCCATACCCCTAAAAATTGATTAAAAAGGAGTGAATTTTCAGAAACAATATTCCCATATTTAATGCAATTTATTTTGTAAATATTTATGGAACAATAATTAAGTCATTCGTGTACTTGGATAAACTGAGATGTGTCACTTTTTATGATGAGCTAAGCAGAATTCTTTTAAAGTTCATAGCCTAGTACCTAAAAATAACATTAAAAGATCTTTCCAAAAGTGAGACAAGGACTTAACTTTGCATGAAAATTTCTCTTTAATTTTGTGGCTCCTCCAAAATAAAATCTTGGCTAAGCTACTGTGAAGAGATTGTCACCACCAACCGCAACAGACGAGTTTGCACATTCTTAGAACACTTGAACAGAGAAGACACGACACGAAAAATTAGAGTAAACATGCTATTTTAAGAACACTATTGAGAGAAAGATAGACTAACAATCTACAAATATGCAATTTTCAAGAAACCCTGATTAAGGTATGGATAATTTTATATTGTAATTATTATACTTGTGAATCCATTTGTAATAAGGGTTCCCACTCTCCAAACAAAAGAAAAATTAGGTTCTTTTCAGTCATTTTTAAAGGCTAGATTTGACATATATTGCAATAGATTAACATAAGTTTGTTGGTAGGATCGGGTCAAATATGGCGCAAGGGTCATATTTGACCAGGCTGTGTCAAACATAAGTCAGACATCGTCAAGTAAATGGATATACATACACAAGGAAAGTTTCACTGACACAGAAGATAGAAATACATCAAGGGCAAGGATTAACATATATTGTAATAAATTTATTAATGTATGTTTTTTAACATAATATGTTAAAAAAGATGTAATAGATTAATTCGCAAGTTCACAGGTGAAGAAACTTTCACGGGTGCTCTAGGTCTGGGTCTAACACTCTCAGTTTTAGAAACATCAATTTTTAACTCAAGTCCTCGAGTTTTAATGAAAGGACCTTGGACAAGTAACATTGATATTGGTTTTTTAAAACGTTCGTGAAGTAAAAATATGCAGAATTCTTGAAAAAACTAGGGCTTTAAAAATTTTTAGACTTTCCAGAAATATTAAGGCTTTTTACGTGCCCTTAAAAGTTTAAATGAAAAATCAGATCTTTTTAAGACTAGTGGAAATTCGGTAATGCAATTTTAGTGTCATGAATTGGAAAGAATGGTTCTGTACCACTGTAAGTTTGCATATAATATCAATGTTAACCACTAAGAGAACTTGTTTTATCTTTTTGATTTGTTCCCGATGAAAGACTAAATTTCCTATCGCTGTGCCGGTTATAAAAATCAGCCTCTTAATAAAATCAAATTTGTTCGGATAGAAGTGGTTTTCTAAAGCAATGGGCATTGTCAGGGTGACGGACAATCCCACCAAGAAATTAGAAAATTCCCCAGAGGCTGGGGCTTCTAAAAGGTTGGGAGGCCTTTGCATAGAAAAAAGAATGTGACATAAGTCAAGGAGAGTTTATTTTACGATGTAATGTAAAGAAATTTCAATTAGAAATTGCCTGTGAGTAACCTATTATAGATCAATAATAAAATCAATCTGTTTTTCATAAGACGACTGTAGCACTAGTGTTCTGGTGTATTTGAAAGAAAAGCTGATCGTGGTAGAGAGAATCAAGATGCCAAACGATATTAAAAATCTAGAGTCCTCAGTTAAAAAAAATATGGCACTGAGGTAAAACATCCCTATCATATTAGTATTCGTGAAGAGAGTGTCGATTGTCACACCTTTAGTTCAAAAGTATAGACCTATGACTGTTCCTCAGAAATAATTCTCATTTCATAAATTTATCTGGTCTTAAAATCTAACTTGGATCAATTTTGTAATGGCTTTTGCTTATATTGTAATGGCTTTTGCTTAAATTAAATCAATATATTTGACCAAAGCAAACGAAAATCTCTTTTACAAGAGGATAATCAAAAAGATGTTATTTCCTTGAATTAATCTTGTTGAAATCATCTAATTTAAAAATGCTTCAAAGTGTTTAAATTTTTTTTTCTTTTCACAATTCAAAGCCTCCCCCTGTCCGGTAGATGCCCACATGTTCCCGGACCGATGATCGAGTCCGTCACTGGGCACAGTGGTATCAGAAAAAAATAGAGTAGCCAACTGGGTAGATAAAGCGCCAAATATGGACTAACGACACCGTTCGGACAGGTTTTGCAAAGCAAAAACAAAACAAGAAAAAGAAGCGTCTTCCAGCTATAATACACCATACACAGATGTGGCGTGGCCATGCAGCGAAAGGTCCCTAGAGTTCCGCATCGCGTTTCTATGAACGGGAACATTTTTTCGCCGCATGCCTGTCTAATTATTGTAGCGGTTCGGGCGCGTTAAGGAGAGAATTGCCTGAGGAGCGCGACTTAAAATCAAAACCAAATGGAGAGAGGGATGATGAAAAAAATAACACAGCCGCACTCGAGTACGATTGAAGAAATCGGAGGAGCTGGTTGAGGTTTTTCTTTCGGATTCGTCGATTTAATGTATAGGCCTTGATTTATGACTGAGCATTCGCCTAGAGCTTGGCCCGGATAAGAGGCCTGTAAACAGATAACGAAATGCCTAATTCGTCTGCAGTGAACCTGTTTTTTTTTAGATGTGGAAACAATCGCGTTTATAGTTCGGCTCTGACACGATTGGCAGTCTTCCGTGGGTCAATCGATTTTTGAATATGTGTGAAAGGTAGTTAGGGATACCATACCAAAAGCAAGAATGGCGATAGCCGCGGATGGTTTTTCCCAGCGCCAACTCATTACTATCGTTTTTGGTACCGAACGATAAACTTTGAACCATATCCGAGTTAAACACGCCAACAGTGGAAGCGCTTAGTTTACGTATGTGTTCCGACCTTTCACTTAATTTAAAGAAGACTCGTTCGAAAGCACTTGACTCGACTGTCTTCTTGCGGTATCCGGACTATACTGAGAAATCTCACTGATCAGCTTTGTTGAATAGAATTTTTCCAGAAAAAATTAATAAATTGGTAGAGGCCCTCCACATAGGGAGGGGGAGGGTTCGTTGGTACCATGGTACCGGGGCCTAGGGGCAAGGGTAAAAGTAAGGAGGGTTTTTTCTGTTAAGCGCATTCTGTTTTCTTCGTTTTAAACGTCATAGGTTTTACACAATAGTGAAACGTTGGGAAATCCGACACTTTTTCAGATATTTCGTTTCTTTTATTTGTTGGTTACATTAAAAATTCTACTTTAATTTTCAAGTGTTTACAATTTCTGTTGTGAAAAAATATCTTTTTCAACACACGTTGTTTTTGTAGTTTTACAATTTGTAGTTTCTCCGCAGACGGCAAACGCTTTGTTTAAATCCTACCTATTGCATTTTACAACTTTACAGGATTCAAGACAAACTGATAACAGATAGATCAAAATACTTAAGGTCATTGAAAATAATGTAGATGTTTAGTAAATTTTAAGCGAATACCATACTTAATATTAAATGAACACGTAAGTACTAATATTATGTCTTATATTAAGTTGCTGACTTAAATTTACGTCAGCAACTTCTTTTGCTTCATTGCGTTATTTTTTGCAATTCGTAAAAATAACAATAAATATTTAGTTTTTCTTTCAGAGCGTTTTTATTTATGAATTGATATTTAGAAGAGGAAGACGCACAAATTTCAGTTAAAGTGATGTTTTAAGTGTACGTGCTTTACGTAACACACCTTATGCAAAATTCAGAAATCGGACAATCGTTTGTCCCTTCGGATTTTCGAGGTTTTACTGTATGTATTTTAATAAGAAACTAGAGAATGGGTGTTATGATGAGGAAATGATATTTTTATTGTTTTTATAGTAATAAAGTTTACAATAGGAATGATAAGGAATAGATGGTAGGTAGGTACTAAAAATTAATGTCACACTGGATTAACACAATGAACTGTTGGCGATGGTCCGAGATCATTCCCAAAGGGAAAAAGCCGAGTACAAGGCCTCATAATTTTGAACTACCGTCTGATAACGAGTAACGTGCTCTTGCGCAGTTGTTTTAAGAGCTAAAGATAGAATTTCAACGCCATTTTGGGTTTTACGCTGTGCCGATCACATTGCGATAAAAAAAAGTAGGTGTTGCTGTTCGAAAGTTTTGAAACTTGTTAACTGTATCCGTACCCGTGATTGACTGTATCCGTACCCCGATTCTTGTTGTTTACATAATTTAATAGCAATTAAAAAATGCTTCACCAATATTGATCCTCTTTTGAAAAAATAGCCCTTCTAATATTAAGTTTGAATAAAAATTCTAAAATAAATTTTCAATGGATCCCCCATCACATATTAACATTCCGGGCAATGAGAGAGCTGACTTATTGGCAAAAACTGGAGCAAATAAACAACTTGGCACAAGAGAAAGTACCGTCCTTATCTCATAGGACGATCACCTGTCCATACTTAAAAAGAAATTGCGCAGATCATCTCCAGTACTCTTTCATCACTGGTACCTCAGTGGAATACCAGGAGAGCTGCTTGCCTTAAATTTGCCCCGGAAAACTTTCTCTATGATTGCCAAGCTCCGATCTGGCCATTTGAAAAAAGATGATATTCATTGATGACCAGAAATCCTTTCCCATCTGTATAAAGTGCGGCTTATTACCAGCCTCTCCCTCACACATCCTGAATTGCAGTGGAGCCATACATGAAGATATTTTTAAGGTCCCATCTGCCATTACCCCAAATTTTTTTTGCAGACTCAATGACAGTGTAATTAGTTTTTTTATACTGGGATAAGAAGGAAGAAGACATAATTCTCGAGCGCATACCGCCAAATCTCTAAATCTCATTACGATTTGTTGAAAATTGCGGTCGATCGTTAGGGACTCGTATATATGGGAAGGTACTTTATGACTGTTAGCTTTTTATAGTGACTGATAGGCCAACCTTTTTTCAAAATAATCTTCAGAACAATGATGCACTTTGCTGGATACGCGTTTTTGCAATGCTTAATAAAATGAAAATCAGAACAGAACAATAATATTTTTTCAAGGTGGACATTTGTCTAATTAATAGATATTATGAATATTTTATTGATAAGAAACGAAAAATTGTTCCTAACATGAATGAAACAAGAGAGAGTACTTTAAAATTGCAATTTCATTTTTCCAAAATACTTGTATGTTTAGTTTCTCAGTACCAGGATAGTAAATACAGTTCTAATGAAGAAAGTTTTTAATTATTGTAGCTTTTAAAATGTATTTTTAATTTAATCTCAAGAATTTTATTTTGTTCAAATTTTATTTTCGAAGTGATTTCACAGTCGAATTTTGTCGCGGTTCATTCTTTGTATTTCGAAACCAAACAAATATGTGTGCACAAACTTGTTTTTAAGACTTTAAGACTTTTAATCCATATCATACACGATTTGATAAAACAACAATAAGGGTTTGAAGTATATAAGTCTTTGAATTTACGTCGTACTGGAGCACAACAAAGGACTATTGGCAACGATACAGGATCAATCCCTAAGGGAAAGTTCCGAGAACACATCGTAATTTTGAATCACGTCAAGGGTTTGAGGATTTAAATTGAATGCCTGTAGGAAATATTAAATAAGGAATGCGGAAAGAAACTAGCATAATTTCACCAAGAATTAAATTGTTAATAACAAAAATGTTTTGAATCATTCATTTCACTGTCGAGAACCATCCGCCACCTAATTTTATCGATAAAAATCTAACTTTCCGACAAGAAACAAAAGCATTGACACACAGAAAACAACAACATTCGACACCCAACACGAGCTTCAAGTAATGTAATGAAAAACCTACGAAGTAAAGAACAAATTGGTTCTTCGTTAAAGCAGTGAAGAAAGATGAACGTTCGAAATGACCCATCTTCCCCATACCATCTTCATGATTTACGCAACAAGATCAGACAGTATGTGAACTCCTTCAACGTCTCGGTCGTTTTTAATCATGAGATTGTCAGGTGTCAGGCCGATAGCAACTCAACTCGTTTGACGTCACGATTACAAAATGAGATAGTTGATCCATCGAAAAATATTCCAAAACGTTTGGTAAACATTGCACTAGAATGCAATGCTCATCTCGGGTTGCTGAAGATGCAGTGTTTTCTGTTGGTCAAATAAATTATGCATCCCGGTCAATATGATTAACCCAACAACGTCTTCAATCCAGGTCAATCTATCTATCAAGTAAAATCAGGTGTAGTAGAAACTTTCTCGTGTGTTCGATTATGTTATTTTGAGGGGGGAAAGAATAATGTTAAACAGAGTTGACTGTGGTTAAACAGGACAGCTACTTATATTTGGGACTGGGACGGATCTCGCAGAAAAGACCCTGCAGTTTTTACAGTTTATGCTTTGCATAATTTGGTATCCTTATTGAGAGTCTTCGAGTTCAGTTGTTCCGTATTAACATGAATCAACTGCGTTAAAAAAAAACATTTATTTTTCAAGTAGCCTGAAACGGACGGACAGGTCAATTGAGAAATTTCTGAGAAGTCAGACTTCTAAGAGATCAGTCGATCTACAAAATGCTGACATTAAGAAAAGTTTTTTAAATATTTCATCTTAGAAAGACTAACTGCGAAATACGTTGTTGGTTGACTGATTTGCTTGGGTTTTACGGCGCTAAGGCCATATCTGGACAAGCTGTGACAAACAACGTCAAGTAAATGGACACACAAAAGGAACGTTTTACTGACGCAGATGAATGAAATACACCCATGAAGGAATCGAACCTGTGCCGCCTACAATTCGCAGGTTGCTAGTGCAGTGGGAAAATCCCTGAGCCCCAACTGTGAAATAGGAAAAAATCGAAATCAGTTTGTCAAAATCTGACTGCTTGTTCCTTTTGTTCTTGAACTTATGAAACTTATTTACATTAAGACATTACATTACAGATCTGATGTACATCTTAGAAAGACTAACTGCGAAATAGGTTGTTGGTTGACTGATTTGCTTGGGTTTTACAGCGCTAGGGCCATATCTGGACAAACTGTGCCAAACAACGTCAAGTAAATGGACACACACAAGGCTGATGCTGATCAGGTGTATCTGTACAGATTTTCAATTATCGATTAAATATTATATAATGAATTCACATAGCATATTACTAGTATATGACAAATATTTCATAAGTTCGTGAAAATAAGGATGATTGTGTTTAAATTTTAAGAAAGTTTCTTCTCAAGGGATACTCGTGGGAATCAATGCTCCTAAAGAATCTCCTCTTACCTAAATATCTTCCAATTAAAAAATATGTATCACTTTCGTAAAAATTTTGTTACTTTAACAAAACGTTTTTTTGATAGCAAGAAAAGTTAATTAGCTACATACTGTTAAAAGAATTCGAAATCGAACGTGATAGACCAATTCAAATGATAAATATATTAACGTCAACCAATGTTTTTCTATTTAATATCTGTACAGATTTTAAATTATCGATTAAATATTATATAATGAATTCACATAACATATTACAAGTATATTACAAATATTTCATAAGTTACTAATACTTGTTAGTTTAACACTATAATAAATCACAACCACTGCTGATGATTTGGAAAATTCTACGTGCCTGTATTCTTTAATGTTTTTCTTGTTTATATGGGTTGGTATCTTTAAATATTTAACAAGTAATTCATATAATTTAAAATATCAGTATATATTTAATAACAAAGCTATATATTAATATAGCTCTTAATTTTTCAGAAGATATTTAAAGGATTAAAACTTATCGTTAAAAATATTAGCTAGCAAAGAACGCATTATCATAGTATTATTTACTAAAGCTATGGTATAATGGTTGATTCAGCATGGACAGCGATGATTAATAACATTTCAGAATATAAATTAAATCATTTCAGTGATTTGATGAAATTTTTATTTTAAAACCAAGGACTGAAACCGATATGCCATAAATTTTTTGAAACAGAGCACAGTTATGGGGCATTAAACTAGCTAATTCATCAATTAGACGTGAGCAAAGGTTATTTTCAACACTTCAGCTTAAAATGATTCGTCCAAAGCGAAAACTTCCATTGTGTAAGATCAAGATATATTGAGATGTAAAACTGTATGTGAATCGAAGTAGCTTTTAGTGTGACACGGTTCAATTTATTTATCAATCAACATATAATTATATCAATAACATCATATATAAATCTATGGGCACCCAAAGTGAATACTTGGGGTGTGATTAAATTCAATATTGTGCTCTCTCAAAAAGCAAACTTGAAATATAAGTAAAATAATGTTTCTCGGTCAATTATTTAAATCTGTATGTTTACCTTCATCATTCACAACGTTTCACAGGTTCCGTAAGTAAGTGCAAACAAATTGCCGATCACAAATTACGCGACAAATGGCTCTAAACAAACGACACGCGTCCACGTGTTGAAGATCTCGGGGATTAGAGGCAGATAACATCAGTGGTAATAACCTGCAGCCCGCTATGATGATCCTCTATGGTCTCCAAACTGACAGAAACAGCAAACAGGGACGCCTTTAATAATTACTCAACTGTGACCCTTCCTAAAAGTGACGTGTGGAGATTATCAATTCAGGTGGTAGTTGTCGTCAGCTGGTTGTGTCCTCCAAGAAACAAAGATGGAAGAGATGACTACTGATAAGAGAAACGCAAGGGATAGGCTACTAGAAACATTATTTTCTTCTTATTTAAATATATCTTGTACCAGGATCTCGATAGATCTAGTGTGAAAGGTGAGTGATTAATCTTTACTAAGTAACTGCTTGTGTGCCTCGGCATCTATGGAAGCAGTGAAGAGTGTTTACTTATGAGATAGGAAATGAAGCATATTTGATAGTAGCGAATAGTTGATTGGTTTAATGGCGTAAGGGCATTATTTGGCCAAGTTGAGCCAAACACAAAACAGACGACGTCAAGAAGCGTTACACTGACACAGAAGAGAGAAATATTCCCAGGGAGGAATCGAACCTGCGTTGCCTACAACTAGGAAATAACTAATGCAATTATTCAAAAACGGAAATGTACCAAATAGATTATCAGAAAAACGAGAAGATAACTTAATCGAAACAAATTGATTGGATTTGGGGTTTTATGGGGCAAGATCCGGAAACAAACAATCTGAGAGTATTTGGATAGCGGAAGTAAATTCTTCGCATTTTGTCTGGTTTGTTAGTTTACATTGCAAAATTTTCTCATAGTTGTTCAAATATAAGTTAAATATTTAGGATTTGGAATACTTTAGTGTATTTCATGACGAACCCATCATCTTACCAGACACTAGTTCTAGGAGTGCAGATGGGGTGGGATCTTGAGTCAATTAGCATTTCATTAGTAAAGATACGATGTCAACATGAATGGGAAGTTTATCACTAACTTCATTTTTTGTTCTTTTTACTTAGGAATGATATTCAGAACTTGTTTTAAACGGAATTTCTAAAGTTCAAGACAAGGTAGCTCTTTGTACGGTCTTTATATGCTCTACCGTATGAAATTAAGTTCCAATGCAAAATGAAGGTACACATTAGTCATAATTCAGTATCATAATTCTAAAATAGTCTATTTGAGCCAAAACAAGGAAACCAACAAGTGAAAAAGTACTTTTTGTGGAAACTTAAAAGACATGGCATTGTAGATGAGGTACATTCTAGCGATTTCCAATGTACTAAAGATAAAAAGAATTTATTCTCAATGAGTACTGCACATTGACATCGATAACATTTCGTTTTTTTTTTAAATTTTTCTATTATATTTTAATTTATCTCTTGTAGTTTATAATTCGAAGAAATCAGGTTATTTTAATTCACCTATTACCGAACATCTTTTATTTAATATTAGAAGAAAAAATAGAAAATACACATTCATCACTTTATCAAAGAGGATAGGATCATGACATTTAATTTTGAAAAGACAGCAAGAAATTCTTTTAAGTATAAGCAACAGAACGAAAACTTGCCGCAGATTGTCCACTTTTGGACCTTGCGCCATAAGACCCCAACATCCAATCCAATCCAGAAAGAAAAATTAATTTTAAATCATTATTTACTTCAAAATAAACAATTCACCTTTATATCATAAATATTAAATAATTTAAGTCAATATTTCAAAAATCCAATAGTTTAAACTAACTTTTTATAAACACAGTGATATTCCTTGTTTGCATTCCAATTATAGTTTATATATAGCAAATATAGTTACAACCAAAATATTATATTTTTTATATATATTCTTCCAATTTGAAAAGTATTGAAAAAATGTACGGAACTATATTGTAACGATATTTTCAATAAAATGTTCAAGCATACAATATTTTGAATTGTTTTGAAAGTTTTAAATACCGATTTTGTGTTTAATTTCTAATTTGAAACAATATAAAATCAAAATGAGTTTGATGCATAGTGTAAACCTCCCTGTTTCTCATAAATAAATCCATCTTTGCCATCGGAAAAATCACACTTTTTCTTATTTGATCAAAAGCGTAATACACATCAAGAACTTCTGTACAACAATCTAAGAAATTTATTTTTAAATTATCCTCTGATTATTTCGAACGAAATATTTGTAAGGAACAAAAAATTGGAACTCTTTCTGCATAGTTACGCCCCCAAAAAGTAGCAATGAAAATTTATCAAACAAGTTTGAAGAATTCAGCCTTTAGGGCAGCTCGTTAGAGCATCGAAAAAAATTCTCAAGTGTTTGAGGCTAAAGATCTGAGATATGGCATCAGAGGCAACCCAATTTGTCCATTTCCAAAAGATTAATATTCAAACCAGAGATAATGTGTGCGGACTGACTTTTTTCGTGTTTTCTTCATGAGGTGTAGATTACACTTGCATTTCTAAATAAGCGAATGAGAGGCTTCTTTAAGACGTTCTCAAATTATGTTATTCGAGTCTTATGATTTGTTGTGTAAAAAAGACGTCCCTTCAAAAACATGGTTGTTATTCAAGAGAAGCCGGGCTTTCTCCCTGATATATTTATTTTCTCACAGTAATTGCGCAATATATCACTCACAAACACACTCTTAAAGCTCATCAATCAGGCCTGGATGCAATGTCTACTGAAGTCGGCACAAATAGACGCACACAAACCAGTCCTGCCCAGCTGGTGAGACACCAACAGCTGAAGAAACACCGGGGTGGGGAAGGGGACGACAAAAAGCGTTGGGTTATTCTGCAGAATTTTTCCTTTGTGCCAATCAATCAGATTTTGCATACCTGATGTCCGAATGAAAGAGGTTAAACATGGGATTTTTCTTTAATCCCGAAAGGATAGTAAGCGCTCTTTCCCGTTGAGCGTAGGTAGTTACGTTTTCCAAGAATCGTACCACATAAATAAAATAGTGACTTGATGGAACGGGATACCTATTTATAACGATGTTACGCACACTAACTTGAAACATGTTTCTAACATGATCATCAGTGGCACAAATAGGACGAGAGAGGATGAGATCATTGACATTCGATTTTTTTTGTGTCCATAAAGCACCTTTCAGCCTTTCTTTCTTCATAAATTATCATTTCTTTTAACATTTATGTTTCGAATAAAGATAACTTATAATAGAATAAAAACGATCAATAATTATTAATAAAGGGATAGATGGGTGAGGTAGGTAGGTATTTAATTAACGTCGCACTGGAGCAACACAACTGGCTAATAGCGACGGTCCAGGATCAAACAATAGAAGGATGAGATCCTTGACATCCGATTTTTGTGTTGATAAAGCACCTTTTACCCTATTTTTCTACAAAACTATAATTTTTTTAAAGTTCAAATTTTTAATAAAGATGATTTATAATGGAATAAAAGATTAGTATTTATTAATAAACGAAATCGAAACTGCGTTCACATTATCCATATCAAATGTTTTATGCTAATAAACATGCGTAAAGACAAAACATCCGTGCCGAATGCACGTTTTTGTGCATTTATACCTTTCTATACTTTCTATACTATTTTATTTTATAATTATATTATATCGATTGATTGCTATATAAGTATACATTTAACTATGGTCATTATGATAACTAGACTTCTAACAAATTAATTAAAAATCAAATAAGTTTGTAAAATATGTACTTTTAAGCATATTATTCGAAAATACTATTACAACTGTATGTAATCACCAATTTCGAATACAGCGTCTTTGAAAATTTTATATTTGCCTATATTTTGAGTTAGTTGCGCCACTGATATTTAAGTAATCTAAGTTAGAATGTTATTGAAACAGCGAAATCGTACTTTCTCGTTCATTATTTTGGAACATTTCGTGAAATTAATATTCGAACAGTTTCACTAGGAATGTGCTCCGCTTCTGAGTTCTTCTGATGGGTTGCTTTGGATGTTTCGAAGTAATTTTTGTTTTTTCTGTGATTTTAAACTTTATTCATTAATGAAAAAAATAACAATTTTTTTCCTTCGAAAAGTTATGTTACTTTGTTTGAACGAGAACACTTAAAATATACAAATTCAGAAAAAATTAATGCAATATCCTTCTTTAAGACTTAAGTAAACAATGCACAGAAAATTCTTTAGACATAATTGCGTTTTCTTGGATAAAATATGTTGGCTACTGAAATAGCCTTCAGCAAATACAATATGATTACACAGCGATCAAAATTAAATCTCAATTAATATTCTGATGGGTCATTGACTAATTAATATATTATTCATCCACTATGGAGATTGTTGCTTTAGTTTTTTATTGAAGTTATTAATCACTGCTCACAAATAAAGTTGTTTTGTCTCAATGACTAAAATGTTTTTGATAATTAATTTAATACTTTTTAAAATCTTGTTAGGCAACAATACTGCCGACGTTATGTTTCAAAAACATTAATAGATTATACATAATTAATTTTTGATCGCGTTCGTTTGGGAATAATAGCAGAAAATATTTATTTGAACTGATCCGTAATATTTATTCGAGGACATGTAGGAAACAATTGTACAATATCTGCTTCAACTTTCGTTAACAAATATACATTAAAATTTTTTTCAAACCACAGAAGAACAAGAATATCGTTCTATTAACTTTCTCAATACTTGTTATTCAGAAAATAGATTAAGGTTTCTTGATCTTCCACGTTTTGTTTGGAAACAACTAATGATTCATATTTTGTTGGGTTTTTTCACATAATATTTTCGTTTGCTAGATTTCTCCTTAAAAAACTAATGTCCTTTGCAACACACTAATGGGAGAAAAAGATTTAAAATGTCATTAGTAGACGACATTGGAGAGATAGTTCTAGACTTCGATCCTAGCTTGATCTTGTCAAGTTTCTTTTTTGAGTATTTAATGGTTAACTGTTAAGATATTCAAAGAGGAAAAGATTTCTCCACAACCACAAGGACGAACTCTTCCTAGTATAAGCCATAAAACAATTAATGGATGCATGAAGAACAAATGGATAAAGTCCAATAAATTCAATACTGTAAAGACAGCATATGTAACTTTCAAATGAACAGATTTCCATCCCCAAGTTTGTTGGAACTGTCTTACGACATTGGTAGCAACGTGCTGCAGTTCAAATGCAGTTTCAATTTCCAAATTTCTCTCCAAGATACCATGGTGGTAATTTTCTCTCTTCATTATCATACAGATGCGTTCCATGTGTTCCCCATCGCCAGTTGAAATCGAAGTACTACACGCACGTTCAATAAAATTACGTGCTCTTTTATCAACAAGAAAAAAATTCTTTTTTTTTGCGTTCGCATTTTTGATACGGTTCGTCATATTTTCAAGCGAACAAAATTGTTGCAAAAAGTTAAGTCAAAACACCATGAGTAAAAGTAGCTTAATTTTACATATACTGTAATAAAGTAAATTCAAAACACTGTATTTACTTTTGATTTTAAAGCCAACGATTATCACTTTTCTTTGCATAATAATCCAGGAATTGTAACAATTCAAATTAAACATTTTTATTTCTCCAAGAATTCGCTTATAAGGGGATTAAACTATCCCCAAAAGACTAAAATACTTTTACCTAATCTGGATATAAATCACTTTCATGGTGTACAGAAATGAGATCAATTACTCAATCAAAATTACCTAAATAAGCACCAAATCCCAATAACAGTTTTAATGCCATATTATCATAAATAAGTAGGCGATAGGAAAGCAGAGGTTACAAGAAAAATATACCAAACCAAAAGAATACATGAATAAGTTAGCTCAGTTTTCCATCCGAAAACAATTACTTCGTCCCCAAACCTATCCTGACAATTAAGAACTATTATTTTTACCTAATGGATAATTTCCAAGTGATAGCCCAAAGCTGAAACTAATGCAGTGTGACACACAGGGAGAGAGAGCATTCGATAGCACAAGCAATTCAACAAAAGTGGCCATTTTGAGAACAAAGAAATTACATAATAACAACTAAGGAAGCATCGGCCCACATTTTCCTTAGAAAAAGTGTGTAATTAAAATGAAGTGAGGAGTATTGTACATCCCGGATACCGATTCAGAAGGTTTCTTGCCTTCGAGGGCGTAGTCGACTACACTCAGTCCCACAAAAAGGCGCGCCCTCGTATTACGCATAAGTACGCCATCGCCTCACTCAAGGTTACAATTAAACAAAGCACCCATTTTCCCTCGATAACCAATATGGACTGAAATGACAAACTGCTGCTCTCTCTGCGCATCGAAATATAAGAGGTAGCAAAGTGTTGTGCGTCTCCTCCCCCCACATATAGAAAGGGTCGCTGGTACCTTGGACTCGATGACTATGGATGCGCGGTAAACATGGAAAGTTGTACTATAATTACTTTTCATTGCGTGCTTATAATAAAGCTTTATAAACGTGCAAATAAAATTTACATTTACGCAATTTTCACATGAAATAGGTACTTCAAATACACATTTTAATGAGGCCCGCCATCTAAACTGGTACTTGGATCCGACTAGTTGAGTTGAGTACTCGAGTAGCTTATTGTCATAAGGGTCGGAGGGTAAATATGGAAGTCCTGAGCTTTGGCCATGAGAAAACCATCTTATTCTGAATAAAATCATCTTTTGAAATAAAATTTATTCGAAAACGATTTAAAACAGAGACGGTAATCGGATTTTATATATTTTTTTATTCTTGCACCATTTTATTAACCAAATGAGAATAAGCTATATTTTTTCTAATGCTAGCCTATGGACATATTTCTTAAAGCATTCGTTGGCGAGAATGTGGCATTCTCAATGTGTTAACTTGGTGCATCGTGGGAGATTTTACCATATCACATCTACCGTGAACTGGAGAGAGACGCGTCTTTCTGGATGACTTTGGAGAAGCTGTCCCGTATTTACGTATGGTATTGAAGAGACAAAGAACCATCAAGCAGCCAACCCGACTTCGACACATACGAGATTTGAACACGTAACTCGATGACAAATCTTAAAAACTTGGATCATATAACAGACACGGTTATAATCTTTACCACATAGCTTGGGCCTCAAAGCGTTTGACACTCCTGCTCTGCTGACATACGAATTAAAATAATTATATTTATGTAGATATCCCGTAATGATCTTCCCAAATGTGAGCATGAGAATATTTTTATTGAATACTGATGAGGTGTTCATTCAAAATGTCATGAAATTGAAGGCATGAAAGCTCTAATGACTGTAATGATTTTTGAATGATGCTGGTTATGGGGTTATATGAGAAATCAAACGATTCTATCAAATACTGCCAGAGTAAATTTTTTATAAAGTATCAATCAGTTTCCCGTAATGCATCTCAAATAGCAGAAGACCTACATGATGAGTAAAATATATTCCAATTCATCCTGAAGTACATTTCATGTTTCTCACTGGAATAACCCAGACCACTATGAGTTATGCTCCATAGAAGGGAAAATATTTTCATGGGACACTTCGAATTTCACATGATTGGAAGTTTGAAAGCTTTTTGATGTTAGATTTCTGAACGATTTGCGATAGATTTTACTTCAATACGAAACCCGAACTACCTTTCTGAAGTAACTAATTTTCGAGAAAAACACAAGTTCTCATCTGATCGTTCAGTTATTGTTGAATCTCCGAGATTCTCATTGTGTGTTCAGTGGCGCCAACTTGGGGTACTTGTAAGGGGAGCCTTACTTGATTCACATATACATATGGCTGTGTTTCCGGAACATTTTATTTTGTTTAGCAGATGAGTATTAATATTATCGGCATATTTATCCCTTATGTTTGGTGAAGTCTGGCCCTGACTAAAAATATTGGCAGGAGGTAAATGGATCATGGCCCTAGTGCTTGGCGTTCTCGTTTTCTGACATAGCAGTTACACGACACTGAGTGCGTTCGAGCCCCTTTTGGCTATATTTATTATCTGTATACTTGTTATATTTATCCATTATTTTAGGAAGGGGCAACCATAAAAATATTAAGGAGTTCAAGGGAATTGAGCCTCTGCTGTCCGGGTGCACTCAATACCACATATTACTTGATGTGATGGGATGTAATCTACTGAACTACGCTTCTCTTTTCTTTAAAGACAATTGGAATTAATTCTAAATCGCATTCTTTGAAGATAATTGGAATGAACCCAATTCAGCATAAAATTTGATGCTTGATGCTTCGAATGGAAAACGTAAGCTATTTCAAACGATATTTAACTCGGAGTCGAATTCCCAATTGTTTCACGAGCTAAAGATTAACATGGAGAATCGAATCCATCTTTGTAATGGATAAGATAGACTTTGTTTCAATACGAAATCTGAACCATCGCATCAGACTAGGCTGGTTTGTCATGGCAGATTTTAGAAGCTCGTTACACAAGAGTACACCAATGTCTAATCCTGAGGGATCGACCTGCTAGTTACAGGCGGCGCAGGTTCTACTCATGTAGTTTACCCTGGATGTATCCCTCTCTTCTGTGTCAGTAAAGCTTTTCTTGTGTGTGTGTATATCCATTGGCGTTGTCTCATGTCTGGGGCAGCTTGGCCAAATATGGCTCTTGCACCATAAAAACCCCCAAATCATCCAACCTAAGAGATTTATCCTGTTGGACATCTTTAATATTTTTATGGTTTCCCTCAACAAAAGGGATATGTATGAAAAATATATTACGTAAAGCTAAAAGGGTTTCGACCACACTTAATTCTGGTCAAATCCTAGACATTTTCGCATAACAGAGTGCCAAGAAATACTGATAGAAATGTACTCGACTGAGTACAAAATCTGTTTCATTTTTTGTACCGGAATGCAGCTGGACATCTAATGCGAAGATAATTTCCAATTGTTTCCAAGATCCACGTGCCAAAGAGGCAGTGTAAAAAAATCCATGTTCTGAAAGCTCTGTGAGCCCTTAATGCCTTAATAAATCAATGCTGGCAAACTACTTATGACTAAAGTCAGTTGCTTTGTTTTTGTTCCTGGAAGGGACACCCAAAGTGGCACCCTGACGTCACGGAAGAGATTGAAGGGAATATGTATCGCTGACGTAATCGTAAGTGGCGTTCGTTCGAGATAAGGTCCGTCCATGTTGCCGCGGAAACTACTGTTTGAGCGATTACTTTGTTTTCTGCGATGCCCCACTCACTCCAGTCGATGAGGAAACAAACGCTCCTTATTTTTTGTGGAAATTTGGAATGCTTTTGCTGTTGTGTGCAGCATCCCTTTTCTTGACTGGAAGTGCTGGTGGCGATATGTTCTGGAGGGGTAAAATTTAATCCCTTTTGATTGCAATGAAGTGGTTATGGAGTGCTGGAAAGTTTCATGGAATGAAGAGGGAGTGGTTCGATCGATCAGTGAAGTTTGAGGAAGTGCGTTGTTGCAAAAAAGTAGCTAAATGCGTGTGTTTGGAGTGTTCACCAGTTGTGTTTAAATGAACTACGCATGCTCTGTCTATACTCGTGGTATAGAGCACAAAAATTATCATCCATTTCGGCACGTTGTCAGGAACTGCCACTGATCCGTCGGCCTCACCAATTACACTTGTCACAATGTCATCTATGCTATCTCATTTATTACAGTAATATGTGAAATATGTGAATCATTTCCTATGTTATTAATTTCATTGCATTTTAAATACGCATGAAAAATGAATAAATTCATGACGAGAACGTTTAGTTCTGATGAGGTCCGAAATAAGGACGGCATTAGTTAAATCCTGCCATATGGTGAGGTCGTCAAAGCTTTCCTAGTTGGTATCTTATTGGCAATGTCAACTGCAATGTCAAATGCAATATGGATTGGCGACAAAAAATTGAAATCACGCCAAGGCCGCACCGTCAACTAGGATTTTAGAGAGGCATTTTAGGTTGACCAACCGTTGGCATCCGGTTCAAGAAACCATTTCGAAATTGGTTTAATTAGTACAAAATATATCAATTTTGCGTCTGGAATAATTTCGTAAAATAGAAATGAGCATTCATCACCGAATTTTTTCAAATTTTAATTTTTTTTAATCAAGGGATGCTGAACATATTTGAACGGCACGCCACTGTTAATATCTAATAGGTAGGTAGGTTACGTCACACTTCAGCAACACAACTACTTATTGGCGACGGTTCGGGATCAATCTCGATTGGAAAGTTACGAGGACAACGCCTCGTAATTTTGAACTACGGTCAAATGAAAAGGTCAACATTTGAGCTCTGACACCCCACTCTTCAAACTTCGGCACCACGCCAACGTGAGGACATTTGAAGCCACGACAGGTATAACGTGTACCAGCCCCCAAGTGAGGGTCTCCGCAGAGGGAATTCGCAGCCCTTCGGTTGCTAATAAGCAACTCTTCCAACTGAGTTACCGCGGCCCTATAACCAGAAGAAAAAGACTATTTTTGTAACCAATAAATATTGCCAATAGAACCAACAAATAAGATAACTTTTCAATCAGGGAGATGCCAGGCTTCTGGGCTTAAATGGACGCTAAGCCTCTGAACAAAGCTTTTACAGACTGAAAACAGTTATTTACTTCAAGATAAACCCTTCCGCGGCCGCAACCTCGTAACACCAGATAATAACCAATGATTATCAATACAAAAGAAAAGGGCAAAAGAGCCCCACGGTCCAAAAACAAAAGCACAAACGAACGAGACAACTGAAATGCCACAACACAACGCAAGGAATGTCTTCCCAGGACAAACACAACACGCGTCGCATGCTGAACACGTAGACTTTCTCCTCTGGGCTGCGTCCGGCATGAGCGATCCATTCTGCCCTTTGGTCAAGCGCTGCAAGTCCCGCTCTACGGGATCGAAAATAAAACACAAAAACAATGGGCCGGCCTGATCAGTTCGGTTCCATTGCTTTAAGTGCGAGGTCATCAACCTTTTTTGCCACCGGGACAGGCCGAAAAAGGCAAGAACGCGCGACGTTCTACTAAAAGGCGCGTCTAATTTTTCGCCCGGTCACTCTGATAGATAAATGAGCTCTGGTTGCAAATAAATATTAAGAAAAATAAACGTTCGTTATTATTATTTTTTATTGTCTCTCTCCGTGAAGCGTCTCTGGCTTTTGACAATAAATAATCGAATTAAAAGTAAAAAAGAACAGCAGCGGAAGCTGGGAAGGAAGTATGGCTGAGTCGGTTTACAGTTTTTTCATTATACGAGTTTCTTCTTACTTCTCGATGATGATGCTTCATCAATTAAGACTGGGAGAGAAACACGAGCTTTCGAAAGAGAACGTGAACCAGAGCCACCAAGTAGGAAGGGTCACAGGTACCATCAGGGCACCCTACATAAGGGTTGCTGGTAACATGGTCCGGAACTAGGAACTTTTTACTGTAATGCCAGTGTTTTCTAATATTATATATATTTATAGTTTATAATAATAAAGTTGGTAATGTGTAAAGAAAAGAATTATAAATATTTTTATATACGATTCATAAGCGTTCGTGACAGGCATTTTATGCAAAGTTAAATATAGGTGGCGGTAGTGTTTCAGCAGTGATACTTGTTTGTGTGCAGTGGTTCTGAACGTGAATTTGGTTTGTTTTTCGTATACGATTTCAGCACTTCAATAAATATTCCAAAGAATAAAGGGTCAACACCAATTAGATTAATGCCAAACTGTTCCAAAAGCGACGGTAAACTACATTTTAAGGTAACCCTGACATGTATTATGCGAGAGTATTTTGGGTAGCGGAAGCAAAATCTTCGCAGACCATTTGGTTTCTTTACATTGAAAATCCCTCTCTCATACTAAGTATTGAGTACTCCGAACACGAAACCAATAGACGAAGAAATGTCATTATGTGTGTTGTGGAAGAAAAGCTACTCTAGAAAATCTAGTGAAGCTCAGAGTTGACCGATTTTATTTCCAGTGTCAATGAACGGTTCAATATCATGAGTTCCCAACCATTGATTCGCAGAGTTCTTACAAATAAATCGATCACTTATCTCAAAGGGATTAGTAAAGTTTCGAGACATCAACACTGATAGAATACCATCAGGCCCTAGATTAAAATATTGAAATTTTTAATTTTCATAAATTGTAGTCACAAATTCATAGCTTAGGACAGTTTTTTTACTTCTCTAAGAATACAACTATTTAACTCCTGCTAAAAAAATAACAGATCAAAAAGGTTATTTCTAGTGAAGGGACGGTGATTACAGAACACAACTTGTCTTTTCCACTCCGAATAAAGAGAATCACTACTTACTCGGTTGTTTTCCAATGCTTCTGCAGAATGGGCGTCTTTGGTTCTGAAGCAATTTTGGCATTTGGATTTGTTGAATACATTGGGCGAAAATTTACGGCAATCCGATTTAAGTGTCGACATCGTTTCAGAGTCTGAAATAAAAAAGAGTCATTAGAATTTTCTCTCGAAATACAGTTAAAAAATTAAGCATTTTGATGTGATGTATTTTCTTCAGTAATGTAAAACTATTATTTCATGGTTAATAAATCATAAAAATGAAACATTTTAATCAAGATTCTTCAGAGATATCTTAAGCTAAGATGGAAAACCACGTTTAGTAACCATATTTTGTGACTACTATCTATAGTCCGGCATCCGGGAATTGGCAGTCGAGTCATATGGTTTTGAACGAGACCATTAGTTAGGAGACAAATGGACTCGTTCAAATTTCAAAATTAGGAAATTGGCGGTAACGTAAACAAATCGCTTCCACAGTTCTTCAGCGCGGATTCTGCTTCCAAGTTTATCGTTCGGTACCGAAAGCGACAGCAGTAATAACGCGTTGTCCGCGGGGAAATCAGCCATGGCGATCACCATTCATGCTTTTGCGTATGGCAGACTTCTAACAAGATTTCACATCCTTTCAAAAGTCGACTACTTAAGGTCGATTTCCCTCTCATCAAAGTCGCACTATATCTCATGTGTCTCTCACGTCACGTGTTTACGACTTTATACTCTCCTTTCAAATGTCCCCCATCACGTCCTGTCATCATGTTTAGTAAAACAAGTTTTATGGTCATACTGGCAATAAGAAAGGCGAGACAAGAGATTTAAAGTAGTTTTACTTTGAACATTTAAACAACTTAAAATCACAAACTTAACATTTGCATTTAATATATTAGCAGTCAGCTTGTTCACTGAAAATGAAAAGTAAAATGAGCAAATCTTCTGCCGTGTCTTGAGTTTATATACCATTGATGGTATTAGCTCTGAAATATCCGCTCAAATCTTCCATAATCCTCGTCCACAATGCCTTAATATTCAACAGTGGTGGGACTCTTGTCATTGACGGGAATTACAACCCACACAGAAATTTGTTACTCAGGATTAAATACAGCGAAGGGAAATCAAATTCATGGTACGAAACTATGCTTATTTAACCTTTTTGGTTGAGATCTTTGCGGTGTACATTGTAATTATGCAGAGGTAATTTACGTCTAGGTAGATATTTTAAGTATTTTAATTAACGTCGCACTGGAGCAACACCAAGGGCTATTGGTGACGGTCTGGGATCATCCGCTGAAGGGAAAGATCGAGGACAACACAAAGTAATTTTGAACCACGAATTTCATAAGATAGGCAATGATACAAATAAAAGGCCTCCATCCTTACAAATTTTAATATAATGCCATTTTTTAACATAATAACCTTCAAAGGGTTAAGGTTATTTAACTCACACAATTATTTCATTACGGATCTCTGAACTATAAAGCCAACAATATTTTTATTGAATTTAGCAGCTCACTATCAATGCACTCCTTTTTGAAACCGTTGAAAAATAATTTTTTTCTAATGCCTGGTTAATTGAACATTATTCATTATTTCCAACAAGGGCGAATTGGTAAACCACGAGGGGAGAGGTTCACGCTACATCTCTCTAACAACCACACGTTCTAGGCATAATCCACATTTGTAGAGGCTACACGTTCATTCCAGATAAATATCCATGTCTTACCGAACAAGGAACATTTCTATCCCGAAGTCAGCCAGCACCCTTAGTGCTAGACCGGTTGGTCTCAAAATTTTAAACTGAAGAGCAGGAAATTCCGTACAATTTCAATACATAAACACTTCTTGATGTATGAACGTAGCTTTTAATTCATATGTTCAAAATAAATTGGCTGTTTTAACTAAAATTAACACATAACTTAAAAATAATTACATTATTATGATTTTTAATCTTTTGAAAATCTATAGATAGGTCAAGAGGGTCACGAGTCAGTAGACAGTATATAGCAGAACAAAACAATTCTTCTCAATAGTATTTACGAATCACATGACATAACACGGAATACCATCAAGCTGCTCATTTGGTGGTGTTTCATCGTCCCTTTAAGCCATAAGTAAAAAAATAAAGGCTTTGATACTCACGTTTACAACGGTCTTTCTCGCACGGTATATATCACATACAGCAAAAAAGTTGTTTTCTCAACCAAAGCAAGTTTCTAAAAATTCAGCGCACATTTTCAAGTACCCCGACACTTCAAGAAAGGTCAACAGTTTCTCAGTCACACTGAATTAATTTTTTCGATTAAAGTCCCATCAGGATTGCATCATAACGCATTCAAATCCTCAACCTCAATAGGAATAAAAAGAGAAACTAGAAATATATAATTTTAGTTTTGATGCCAGATGTTTACAAACTAGATACCGTTAAGAGAGAAGTGTGAAATATAAAAAAGTAAGATATGTAAGGTGAATAACCATTACCTATCTCTATATATTTAATAGAGATAGTTAATGTAATCAGTTAAATAATAGTTATATTCTATATTACAAATTGATAGTAGCAACTGTTAGAAAATATTAATTATCGATGACTCTTATTGCCGAAGGTTAAAAACTAAACTTGTGTGTTACATTATTAATAAATTAAATTAAAATAAATTTAAGAAATTATAAAAAGTGATAAAAATAAAAAACTAAAATCATTAAATTCTTTTAAGTTAAACTTAATGGTTAATTTAAACTTTGCAGTTAAAATTACTCGTTAACGTCAATTTTTTCCCCACTCTTTAAACAAATAAAATAAGCTTTCCAAGGCTACTTTTCATGTTTTTAAGCTATATTTCACACATATTGCAATAGATTAACCACTGAATGCACAGATGAAGAAACTTTCACGAGTGCTAAGTTTGGGTCTAACGGTTCCACTTTTAAAAACGCCAATTTTAGATAAATTATAAATAAGCCATCGATTTTTGACGGCACTTCACCTTAGATGAATATCATTAACCTTGATCTTTTAATACAGAGTAAATAAAATAGCAGTGTTCTTGTACAAATTAAGACTCCAAAAATGTTAAGGACTGAGAAATAGTAAGGCCTTTAAAATGCTCTTAAAATCTTAAATGAAATATCAGGTCTTAAGACTTTTTAAAGTCTGCGGGAACTTATAAAGTGATAAAAATAAAAAATTGTAATCTCTAAATATTTTTTAATTATACTTAATGGTTAATTTAAACTTTAATAACTGTTAAAATCAATCGTCAAAGTCAATTTCTAACAATTAGTAATAGCCATTAAAATTATCAACAAACTGCTAGTGTTCCCTTGTATAGCTTAAAACCCTTATTAGTACGCTGGGTAGTCTGAGTCATTAAAAAATTGTCAGTGTTAGTTATTAATTGTAAATAAAAATGTTAATATTAAAATTTAATCACTGATATCACAAATTAGGAATAACTGTTAACGCTTCTATCCTAAAATAACAGTTTTGCACATCTCTAATATTAAGCATGAGCGTTGAAGAGTGGAGAAGGTGACAGCAGGAGAGAGGTGAATTAGAGGCATAGGAAGCGAGATCCCGTTCCGCAACTGACCCGTTTCCTGATGGTTACGTCCTCTAATGCCACTGAAGCACATCGGCACGCAACATGTGTAGGCAGAGAAGCCGGTTGAGAAATGCCGAGTTTTAAACAAAGGGTACACAGTAAAAGGGGAGCACGGGATCTAATTTAGGTAAAATCAATGCACGGGACACCAAATATGAGAACTGTAACAGTTTGGGTCTTATCACTTCATACATTGACAGTACAAGTCTGTGTAAAGTAGAAGAATCTTAAGAAGGGGTGTGTGATTGATTCAAGGTCACCTATAAGGAAGTACAAGGAAAGATAGGTGTCAAAGGGTTCGTGGAATAAAGGGGTCTGGATAATGAGTACAGCTGAAGCTTTTAACAAGTCGTAAGAACCAACCAAAAACATTCGTTAACTCTTTGATGAACCCTCTGCAAAATAAAGTATGCAAAACCTGTATGATTAAATACCGCCCCGCCAGTGGCAGAGCAGCTACAAGCGTCAATCGTTTGGTAGACTGAAATGTTTGTTTAAGAGTCCGAATCTCGTATATTCTGATGTCGGGTTTGTTGCCTTGAAGTTTCCTCATTTCTTCAACATGATACATATAGGTGGGCCAACTTCCCTCAAGTCCTCCAGGTAGGTATGTCTCCCCTAGTTCACAGTGGGTGCAATGTGATAGCATTTCCCGTGGTGCCCAGGTTAACACTGAGACTTCCAAGTTTACGGCAACAGAAAGCTGATTAATTTTTCCAATATCAACAGCTAAATTGGAGATAAAAAAATTGAATGAAGCTATTACCTATGAATGTATTTTGCATGGAACAAATTTTTTTTTTCAGTTTCTTTAAGGAGTGGTGGACCCCCTTACGTCTCACGTAGAAATTAGAATATTAAATGAGAGAATATTTATATACCACATTAGCTTTAATATATCTGAAATATATATAAATCTAGCCTTAACCATCTCAAAGAAATGGAGAGCCAGACGTTCCATAAGGTTGAAAAGGTTAAATGGCAAATTTCGTCATACTACTCGAGAAAAGTGACACGAATCAAAATGGAGATTTTATTTCTTCCATTGACGAAAGTTTCCCATTGAACTTTAGCAAACCATGTCAATCAATCAGTCAATATACTACACATTTTCACTAACAAACAATGGAAATACACAAATTTTAAATTTAGAAGTAAAATGTACGAAAATAATTTCAATTTTCTTTTGACTCTCCGGTAAAATTTACTCTTGAGTTGTGTTACTTTTCTTGTTTTCTCTACGAAATTATTCTTTTGATTAACTTTGTAGATACTTAAAATACCATATAATTCTAAATGAATCCATTGTAAATTATAAATATAAATGAAAATTATATATTTTAACTTCGTATGGTACAAATAGTTGACTTCTGCTTGTGTATCAATCGAATCAAGATTGTATAGTACATGTTATATAAAAAAAATCTGTTAATTTCGTCTGGCTATTTAAAAAGTTATCTTTTATAATGGGTGCAAAAAGTATCTTCCGGTATGCTGTCTTCAATTTGAAGACAGCATTGCGGAAGTGTCTCAAGTAGGTTCATCATTTGTTCTTAAAAGATCTGCTTAAGTTCGACTCATTTACATCTAAGTTTTTGCAAAAGAAAATTTTATGTCCAAAAATGCAATGGGATTAAATTCGTGAAAATATGATTATAGGGACATTCCACTGTCATGCATGTAACAATCCTACACAGATTTTAGTCATAAAATAGCTGCATTCTTTATTAATCAAAAACATGTTTTGAATTTAAACTATCTTCCCTTAAAGAAAACTTATCCTAAATTTTTGGAAAAATGTCTTTTTTTATAGAAAAAGAGTTAATAAACCGTCTCAAGTATCAGACATCTCATTGTGACCACAGATGTCACAAACGATGGTTTGATAGTAGCACTTTTTGTATAGATAAAAGACACATACCAAGCTTACTTGAAGGAAGATAGTTTAAGTTAAAAAAAATATTAATAAAGAGAGAATAATAAAAATATAGCCATTTTCATGATTAATATCAATATGTGATTGTCTTATATGTGACAGTGGAATGTCCTTATACCAGAAAAAAATTTCGTTAAACGGAGAATGGATTTTGCTATTTGGGACGAGAGGGGAGATTCGTAAATGTTTCAGCGAACCACAAAGAAATTGCCCATCCCTTTCAGGTGCAGTGGTGGGAAGTCTGGCGCGTCCTACCTTTTTTAAATGGATTTCTAGATACATAATTATTCCAGGTATATACAATCTGGCTCCCGCGAGAAGGCAGTCGAGTCACGTGGTTTTGAACGAGTCTATTCTTTTAATTAGGTGATAGGTTTAAACGTAAAAAAAAAACGCTTGCACAATTGATGTCTTTAGCGCGGATGCTGGTTCTAAAGTTCGTAGTTCGGTACTGAAAGCGATAGAAATGAAAACGAGTTGGCGCGGAGAGAATAAATCAAGGCAATCGCCATTCATGTTTTTAGTATGGCAGCCCTTCTAACAACCTTTCAAACCTATGACTGACCCAAGGTCGATTGCCTTCTCGTCGGACCCGAACTATAGTAAGGCCTGCTAAGATTATGCATATAAATATTATTTTGTTTGGTATTTGAGTGTTCTAAATAGAGTGAGACAAAGAAAATCAACGTTTGTGTTTGCTGTAGAAATTGTACTACATGATGATTTTTTCTCCGTAGATAATCATGCAAGTAAAATTCCATTACGAGAGGGTTTTTCAGTAAAGCTAAATATAGAGGGCGCTAGTTGAAAATGATGTTTTGCGGGAATACGTATTTCCTGCTTCATTCAGGAAGGGAAGTAACCTGGCATGTCATAAAATACATGACAGCACGTCGCTAATAGAATAAACTTAAATATAAACGCCAAATGTCACACACACACCCTAAAACAGTGTTAAATCAAATTTTTATCAATAATTCTTCACCGGAAGTATTTTTTCTTGTATTTGTTTATGTTTACACTGAAAAACATTTAGATATAGAAAATTAAGCCAAACTTTGAAATATTTATTCTAAAATAGAAACATTAGCTCTTCATTATATTTTATTAATATTTGTACTCTTGTAAAAATTTGACATTTACCTAGCTTTTCATAAAAAATGTATCTTATTCTATTATTTCCCAGTTGTCATATTGAGCGGAGAATCGCTTCAACACAACACAAGAAAATGAATGAGACTACAATTTTATTAAGCAAAAGGATCTATTTAGATGTATTTTGCTACACACATTGGAGTGAGGATAGGTTACAAATATATATACGTTATCCGTTTTGGTGGAATATAATTTTTAGTAACATTCGTAAACAATAAACCAGACTTTAATTGACACATTTGAATTGAACAAGAGTTGTTGCTTTGAATCTACGCTTCCACCGATATTAGATGACCGTTAACCTATTGGAGCGCTTTCAAATCAAAGAATATCATTGTTAGCAATTCTATTGTTTGAATACCTTAGTAGGATAACAGAATAATGTATCTTAAGAATGATAACATATCATTTTCGCTTGCTGCAATACTAAACACAGAAGATATATTTACTTTTGAAAATAAAACTATTAATAGCGCCGATACTCATATCGAAGGAAAGTTGAACTCAATGAATTTTTTAATTTGACCTATAGTTTCAGTTCATAGACCATAATGCTAGAAACCATCTTATCTATTCATCCAGGAAAGAAAAACAGAGTATGTTTCATTTAATTTCTTTTTGTCACAGATCAGTAATGAGGAACGTATACTTCCAGTTAGTTATTCTGAATTGCAAATTCTCTAATGATACTTGACATATTGCAATCATCTAAAAACACAAGCTACACATTAAAAAATATGAGCATTGTAGGAAACTTCCGGAAGATGTGAATACGAGGGCTGTCTAAAAAGTATCCGACCTTTGGCCAGGAAAAATATATTACTTAAGTGACGAAATTGGGACCCTAATCCCCTTCAAAGTAGGCCCCTTGCGCCTTCACACACTTAGCCCACCGATCCTTCCACTGCCGAAAACACTCCTGGAAGGCTTCTTTTGGAATGGTGTTCATCTCCGTTGTCGCGTTCTGCATTATCTCTTCTCTACTCTCAAAACGGGATCCTTTCAACGGCATCTTTAATTTCAGAAACAACCAAAAGTCGCAAGGAGCCATATCTGGAGAGTAGGGAGGTTGGGAGACGACTGGAATTCCGTGTTTCGCCAAGAAAGTCTGGATCAGGTGTGACGAATGAGCCGGAGCATTGTCATGATGCAACTGCCAGTTTTTCGTCGTCCAGAGGTGTGGTCTTTTGCGCCGAACTGCATCTCTGAGTCGGCGTAGAACTTGTTGATAGTACTCTTTTGTCACTGTTTGTCCTTCCGGTGCGTATTCGTGATGCACAATTCCACAGATATCAAAGAACACAGTTAGCATCACCTTGATTTTGCTTCGCACCTGTCGCGCTTTTTTCGGCCTTGGAGACTCGGGATGCTTCCATTGCGACGACTGTGCTTTTGTTTCTGGGTCGTACCCGTATACCCATGACTCATCTCCAGTAATCACGGTGTTCAGAAACTGAGGATCAGTGTTGGTAGTGTCCAGAAGGTCCTGTGCAATCTCAAGACGGAGTTCTTTTTGTTGTGCCGACAGCAGCTTGGGCACAAATTTTGCAGCCACTCTGCGCATGTTCAAATCATCACGCAAAATTGCATGTGCGGAATCTTTACTGATCCCAACCTCTTCGGCAATCTCTCGTACGGTCAAACGACGATCTCCTTTTACCAGATTTTCCACCCTCTCAACAACAGCTGCATTCCGAGCGGTTTGAGGCCTCCCAAGACGCTGATCACTCTCCACCGATGTGCGGTCATTTTTGAATCGGTTAAACCACTCCTTCACTTGTGTTACGCCCATAGCATCGTCTCCAAAAACTTGCTGAATTTTACGAATTGTTTCGCTTTGCGAATCGCCAAGCTTTTGACAAAATTTGATGCAGTATCTTTGCTCAACTCGTTCAGTCATCTTGAGAGAAATCAAAAATCCGACGAACACTTATAACAGCACCTTATTCAGCGGCCAGCAGGCAGCGACTGACACACTCGAACACGGAGAAAAAATTCAAGCATGCGCATTAAGTTGTCTTCTTCCACTGTGCACAGTGGCACCGCTCTAGCATCATTACCGTATGCAGGAAAATTCAAGGTCGGATACTTTTTAGACAAACCTCGTATAAGTAGAAAACTAAGTTTGGAGCTGCTCAAAACTTCACATGCTCATAATCTAGAAACGACTGGACTAATTGACAAAACTTATATCCAAGTTTAAATTTTAATATAAATTGGAAATTTGGTGTCAGTTGAATTTTGTCATTGGAAATTATGTAGTTTTAAGCTATTTGATGTGAAAACAGCCCCTTATGCAAATTTCAGACATATTTTATAGATATTATTCCCTATAGAATGTTACCATGAATTTGCTCTACTATGAGCGTTACATGAATCAAGAAAGCCGTAGCTGTACTTGTATGTCTTATACTTTAATTGCAGCTCCTTTACAACCATACAATCCTATAACTCAGCAAATTTACGCCCAGACAAGAAAATATTAGATTGAGGAAAACTCATGAGTCTATGAAAAATAATGGTGCTCTGTTTTCTAAGATTCCTTATTTGAAAGATTATTTTCTAGGAATGTGCAAAACTTGAAGCAAATTTTCCCCAATCCTAATTTGTACTTTGTTCTATTTTTGAATATTTTTAAAATGACATTGGTAAAATTATGTCACATACCATAGCTTAATTGCATTTTAGATAGAGATCAATAGAACAATTATAAATTAATTGCCAGGTGGGGGAAAAATTAAAGTTATTTAAGCTTTTATAGTGCACAATTTTCCCTCCAAAATGAAACTTAACGCATAACCAGACATTCGTAGAGATAAATATTTAAAACTAAAAGTTCAAATTATAATGCTTATATCTTTAGGTTATATTGTTTATAAGATATCTGTTTATCTGGGATATAAGCTTCTGAAACTCTAAGACGGGGTATCACACACAAAAACTATATAGCAAGAGTACCCAAAGCGCTCTACATAGAACATTTTATGTGATATGATGTACCACCGAAACAATTGAAGACTTTATGACACAAAAAGACCAACGCACAAATGTTCTATTAGTGGAAACCACGCCACGTTTAGATCCAGAAGTTGGATTAAAGAAATATTATAACTAAGCATCTAATTGGAATATGCTCATCTCTAATTATGTATGTGGTGACTGAAACAGTTTGTTTTGTCCGTTTTTACAAAATGTGGGTTAGCCCACTATTGCTATAATCCTTCAATGATAAAAATGAAATGAAATACGATCATAATAACGATCAGCTTCACTTTTATACAATCCGTGAACTCTGTGTAGTGAAGAAGGTTTAATTTCGAGTTATATCATCTAAACATACAAACAGGATATTGTTAAATATACAAAAATACAGAAAATAAGATGGGCTGGGCATATCATTCGAATTCCCGATGAAATTAGTACAGAGCATCTGGCTAGGCCTATTGGATTTAGGCCTAGAGGAAGACAAAAGCTTAGAAGGATTGACTGCGTAGACAAGAACAAGAACTTGTGCATTTAAAAAATTAAGATCAGAACTATTGTCAATAACTGGGCAAGATGAAACAGAATCATCGAAAAGGTAAAGGTACGCATTGGGTTGTAGAGCCAATGAAGAACTCCGTAAACAAGGGTTTCAAAATAACCTACATGTACTTCACGTCTATGAATCTCAAAATATAATATTAAGCTTTCTTATAAGTAAATACACCTTCCGGTTGGCCTACTGCTTCAAATGTGTTTCCACTATTTCGATGCTTTACTTCCAAATTTTTTTACTACAATATCTAAATACTGTAAATTCCATCAGAATATCTGAGCGCGACGGGGCGAATCTTCCTTGAACTACAATTTCCCTTCACATTTACTAGAGTTTTGAAGTAGTTATGGACAAGAGCGGTAGAAAGAAATTTAAGCGGTCATGCACAATACCTGCAGCAACTTTCCCTTGGCTTTCGATGCATGGACAAGCCAAGTGTGACTAAGGCGACTTCTAATGCATCTGACCATAAAGTGTATTGTGTGAGCTCTGATTCCCTTCACAACATCTCAAAAATTCTTCGTCTTATTCATAAAAGCAGCCAAATTTAACCAGTCAGTTGGCCTCGTAGGTCTTGCTTTTAACATATTTTTCTGCACTTCCAGGCTCGTATGAAAATCAAAAGCAATGACCTCAATATTGCTTAACTGCTTTAACGTTACATATTTTTAACACATCAATGTATTGCATGGGAAAATATTTGTGCAGCAGATATAATAAAAAAGATGTACATTACAAATCGAGGGGATATGTAACCTCTTTTTGTATTTGGTGGTAACAATAATCTGGCTATAAATTACAGAACTAAATGCACTCGGTCCCGTCAAAAGACATTTTTAAGGAGAAAATGAAAAAAATGTAAAATTTATACATCCACTGTTTTTTAAAGCAATCTGTAGAAGCTCATGCATAATTTGTGTAACACGTTCTCTACTTCGATTCTTGGATCAGTTCCTAAATCGATGAATCTATTGGATTCTACTGTGGTTCCATAGCTTGGAATAATTATGTTTTATGATAAGTTGTATGGAGGTCAACTGTTCCCGAATGTTCCCACGCAGGGGATAAAGGTATATTTTGTTGTGAAATCTAATTTAGTAAGTTCTAAATGCGCTCCATGTTGTGTAATTATTTGGTATATGTAGAAATTTTATAATAATTTTTAGAAGGGGGAGATGAGGTTGTAAATATCTACCTTTTTCATTATTATTCCAGCGTTTTTATCATTCTGTGTTTAATTCTTTTCCAACGATGTTTAGGCCCAATCTGTATTTGTTACCGTGTCATGGTGACACCAGCACCGTTTGTAGCCTGTGGTATGTAGTTGAACAACAGAGGCGAAGGCTGACAATGATGTCGAAGCCATAAATCTGAACGCGCACAGTCTTCAATTTGATTGTGGTTGGTGACCATAACACAAGTTTTGAAAGAGCATATGAAAAGTGGGAGAATATGGTTCCATTTAGGAAGGGAAATAAGTTGTAAACAGAGTTTGCTGATTTAGGTTAATTTAAATTTCTTGTTTTAGAATCTACAGTCAACTTTTTGAAAATGAAATGTCTAGGTAATATAATTTACCCCAACAGATGTTTTCAATAAGTATGAAAGCAAGCTTTTCAATATCGATGTCTTTTTTTAAGAATTCTTTCTTTGTCGAGTGGAATAAATTAGCAACTGCAACTTCATTTCCATAAATTCCAATGTGACGATGTGAACAGTGGAATGCGCAGTGCTAGAGTGTACCCGCGAGTCAGCTAATGACAGCTCACGAGCATTCGAATATACAGTGTTCGGAACGCGCTCGCAAGCAGACGAATCGAAAGTGTTTGGAGTGTGCTCGAGAGCAGACGAATCCACAGAGTTATGAGCATGCTCATGAGCAGTCGAAACAACAGTGTTTGGAGTATGCACGCGAGCAGACGAATCCACAACGCTGTAGTGTGTAGAAAAGGGAAATGCTCGGTTCAAGGCAATGCATACACTACCGAGCATCTCTTTATTCGATTCTATAGCGATCCCCTTTAAACCCAACAACCGATCAGATAGCTTCGAATGTTGCAAGGTTATTCGCGAGTACTGCTCACAAGCGAAAATAATTACATTATATGTCACAATTTGCTGGGCTTTAAGAAGCCTTATTTTAAACCGTGATCCTGGTTCAACAAGTCACAGCGTTCACACAGAAGCATCTGCAAACATAAAATGGTCCAGACAGACATCCCACTCTTTCAACTGAATTTTCTTCTTAATTATTAATAAGACTGCTCGGAGAAACACAATCTACCCCACGCTGAGTTTTAAGAGGAAATTGTGATCCTCAAAGACATCAGGGGGAAAGTTATGCTTTAATAAAGAGCTTAACTTAAGGTCTTAGCTTCTGAAAAAGTCATAGCTAGAGATTACAATAAAAAAGTCAAACTTCACATTTTCCAGTTTCTGTGGTCTTTTGAAATCAATTAATGGTGTAAAGTCGCCTACGTGTTGAGAAGAAACATGTTCACGCAGCTGTTGGTGGAGATGTCCACAATGTGTAATTATTTCGAAGTAGAGAACGTTTGAGTGAAAGTGGAATAAATTAGCAGTTATAGGATAGGCGTCCACACTAATCAATTTGGTTACATTACATGTCACAGCTTGTTAGTGAACACACGACTTTAAGAAGAGGGATTTTAAACTTTGATCCCGGTTCAACAAGTCACAGCATTCACACAGAGCATTTGCAGACATTAAATAGTCCAGACAAACATCCCACTCTTTCAACTGCATTTTCTTAATTATTAATAAGACTGTTCGGAGAAACACAATCTACCCCACTCTGAGCACTAGGAGGAAATTGTCATCCTCTCAAAGAAAACATGGGTAAGTTAGCTTTTAAGAACTTAACTTGTCTTAGCTTCTGAAAAATGCATAACTAGAATTACAATAAAAGAATCAGACTTCACATTTTCTGGTTTCTGTGGTCTTTTGAAATCAATTGATGAAGTAAAGTCGCCTACGCTTTGAGGATATGTTCACGTAGTTGTTCGGGCAGTTGTCCACAATGTGTAATTAATTCGAAGACGGGTAGAGAGAGTTAGAGTGAAAGAGGAATAAATTAGCAGTTACAGGAAGTCTATTCGTGAGTTCACGCCAAAACTGAAGAAAAACAAATGTTTTATTCAGAAAAGAAATCTGAAATATGTACAAATCTACTCTATTTGCAAAAGGTTGTTCAAGGAATTTCTTCTACTCATTGCTAGAAGAAATTTTATTTTCGCAATACATCTCGTCAGGAGAGCATTTTAATTATTATTTATAGTTTTTCAAACTTGCAACTAAACCGAAAATTATTCATGGCATTTAAAATCACAAGCATGTCGAAATCACGGAAACGATGGCAAATGTACAGTTGCGGGGAAAAAAGAAACCCCTCTCTTTTTTTTGCATTGCTTATAGTATATTTTAAGGTATCTTCGATAGGGAATAACATCTATAAATTCGTATGCATAAAGTTATAAGAATTCGCTTTCATATCAAATTGCGCACAATCTTTATACTTTCCAATGACAATATTTTTTCTTATCCCGGATCAAAATAAGATCAGTTCCATGATGTCCTTCCTGCGAAAAATGTCCAAATATATCCCGAATCATTATGAGTGTCCCTTCATGACACCCCGGAACACTGCAGTAAGTGGTTACGACTAGTCATGCTTTTCCTTGACATAGTTGATATTCATATCTTCCGAAATAATCTTATGCTGAAATCTTTTATTATGTTACTACTAAAGTTACTATTATGTTACCCCAAGGAAATCTACGTAATGTTTATTTTTTAATTAATTCAAATGTCGGACAGGAGCACAATTTAAGTGTCAACACTACTTCCTTTATATTTCCATCCGTTGTTTTATGGAAAAATATAAAGGTCCAGTGACAATATTTAAAAGAGAAACACTAATCCAAAAGATGAGTGTCAGATGTTTAACCCTTTGAGCGTCACGAGATTTCCGATTAGTGTAGTATTGCTTTTACCCCACAATACACTTAACGACTAAATCACTACATCTATCGGATGAAAGAATCTACGGATTCTTCCAACCTTTAGAAAGATCCTGTTGTTTCTTTCCATGAAAGTGAATCCTTTAGAAAGACTACATTAGTCATTTCCTTAGAATAGAATCCTTTGGAAAATGTTCTTCTGTTCCTTTCCTTGGAAGTGGCATCCTTTCCTTTCGAAAGATCCTGTTTGTACTTTCCTTAAAAATTAGAATACTTTAGAAAGATTCTTTTGGTCATTTCATTCGAATCAAATCCTTTGGAAAGATTCCGTTGGTTATTTCCTTAGAATTGAATCATGTGGAATTAGTCTACTGCTCCTTTACTTAAAAGTAGATCCTTAGGCAAGATTCAATTGGTCAAGAATGTCAAAACTAGTTAGAGGTCATGCAAGGAAGACTGCAGGTTGCAAGGTGGAATTATGCTTGTTAACCCCTCAGAGGGTTTAACGAAGGCTCAATGTTATTGCTTATCATTACTTCTAGTAGACACGCCACTGTTTAAACACTACAGGTGTCGGGAAAGCAACTTCACAGAAACAGGAAGACTCTTAATTAATATTTCAAAGCATTCTTAATAAGTCTATGCGGAGGCTGAGCCTAGACGAATGAAGCGATAAATTGTTTAACTTATGGTTTCCCCTTGGCCGCAGAGAACACATGATACGGAGCAATGCACTTATGTGGGCAGTGGAACACACGTCTAGCATTACTCAGGGCCTATCCACTGCAGAAATTAAGAGTTCCTCTCACTCGGCCCAAGGATGATTCCAAGTTAATCAAGGCGTGGTTTTGGAAAAGTGTAAAATAAAAATTAAAAAATATTCCTCTCCACTTGATGTCGGAAAGTCTTTTTTGATTGTTTTTCATTAAAAAATGATCGATTAAAGAGTATTTCCTATCTTGTTTAACTTTTTCAAGGTCCATCGTTTCATAGGTTGAGTGGCTATATTAATGATAACGCCTACGTTTTTAATTAAAGTTCAATACCGTTCTCTCACTTCTGCAACGAAAGAAAAAGGTTTTCAGAAATTAATGCGTTGGTGTGCCTAAATAGTATAATAAATAATATAATAAAATATATCTTTTCTTGCTAAAATTTAAACGCTAAGAAATATTTTCTTTTTAATTCAGTAATCCTAAAATCAATTTACAAATGGCGACTTTTTGTTTAGATAGCAGCTTTCGAGAAGAGTACTAGGAGGATTATTTATAAGTTCGATATTTTTGCTATTTATCCGTGTAAAAGTGCTACATTCAAATGCCCAGTTTTTATAAGAGTAATAATAATAAGATGTAGTAAACTGTGAAAACACTGTACTGCTCATGTTTCAGTGTAAGTTACATTTTGCGAACTCGGAACTTGAGATATTTATTGTCGTTTCTAGTTTCCATGGGATATCAAATATACCTTTTTAAAGAAGTCAGTGACGATGTTTCGGAGCATTTGTTTGCCAGCAAAGCATATCCATGCTATCGCTCTTTTCATCAAAACTATAAGTGCCCTTTTTTCTATTATTTTAAATCTAAAACGGGGTCTCTAAACTACGACCCTATGTTCATAAAAACATGTTCATAAAAACATGTTCATAAAAATATTGAGTAATGAAATAATAAAATGTTTCAACTATCAAATTAAAATAAATGCTTGCCGTTTATTAGCAACGAAACGTCATTTGTTGATATCTCTGTTGGGATAATTCAAAGCAGTAAAGGGCTAGATTTTTTTGTTTAAAGAAACATTGATTGTCATTGTGAGTATTTTTGATGATTTCATCGTCAAATAAGAATTTTTAAATCGAACTTTTATCATCAGAAATAAATTGCACAGTAAAAAAATTTTCATCACATCATTCCTGTGATTTATAATGTTTCGGGTACAAATGGATTATATTGTGGAACAATAAAAGTAAGCCATAATAGTATGAAACAATATTGGGTTACATATTACATTACGGAACAATGCATGTCTCTTTTCCGATCCGGACAACGTAGTACTTTGTATATCTTAATGTGACCCTCAGCTCCAGATGTTTTTGATCCCTGATCTGAGCTAATCAGGTTATACTCTTATAACAAAAAGGGAAGATGTTTAAATTCAGTAAAACTCTGCTAGAGTTCTTCAGTGACATTTAAATTTACGATAAACAATCTAAGAGATGAAATTGCATGACCCATTTGAGAGTCAAGTTTCCCCAATGGGAATTTTCTGGTCATACGATGCAACGGAATGACTTCAAAAGCAAATCTAATCCTGCTTATGCACAGGTGAAAAAGTATTTGCATGAATTTCGACTGAAATTACTGAATGTTCTGGTGTAACCTTTAGTTGCACTGCTCATATTTTATTTTCGAAATCTACATTCGTTCTCGAAAGTAGACAATATGGCAAAATATTTTATACTTATTCAGTTCACAGAACACTTTCAGTTCCGAACTATTTAATCCTCTGAAAGGTTAACTAGTATAATTAATTCCCCTTGTAACTTGCAGTCTTCCCTGCATGACTTGTATCCAGTTTTAAACTTCTTGGCCAAAATAGAATCTTTCCAAACTATTCTATTCTTAGGAAAGTAGCAATAGAATATTTATTAACGATTCTATCATAAGTAAAAGATCAATGGAATCTTTCCAAAGGATTCTATTTTAAGGAAAGGACCAATAGAATAGTAAAGGATTATATTCTAAATAAAGAATAAAATAAAATCCCTCCAAATGATTCTATTCAGAGGAAAGAACCAATAAATCTTTCCAAATGATTCTATTCTACGAAAAGGACTTAGAATCTTTGTAAAGGTTAAAATAATCCATGAATTCTTTCAACCACTAGATGTGGTTATTTTGTCATTTTGTGTGTTGCAAAAGCAATACTACAATACTCGGAAATCTAGTGACTCGCATAGGGTTAATCTTTGGAAAGCACACGTATTAGTTATTTGACCCCTTGAGTTAGCCTAAAAGTAGCGAACTTATTTCTAGATGTATAAGAGCTTAAGAACGATTATAATGATTAAGAGATTGTAACGATTAGATTACCAATTTTGACCACTGAAAATTAATGAGATATGAAATAAAAATAACCTAGTATCTACACAAACGATAAAATAACTTTTCAAATTTAAATAACCATCGTAAAAATAACGTGGTTCTTTTTTAGAAATCGTTTCTCTGAGAAATTTTTCTATTTTCAAGAACGATATTTAGCAATGGTGCTTGGGAGAATTCGCTTTTTGTACCACATCAATTAGTTTATTAAATTCATGAAACAGCAAAAACGAAAAGGAAAGCTATTAACTGGGTTCAAATTCAAACAGCTAAACGGGCTAGAAGGGCTACCACCGAAGCAAGATCAATATAACTCTACAATCGAACCCATACCACTAGGAATTTTCTTTTAATCTTGTCTTGCTTTGGTACATAAATTTCATCGAATCATTTACTAATTTTCATGCAAACGAAATTGTATATAAATGAGTCTAAATTAAATAAAAATTAAATTTATAGCATTTTTAAAGAGATGACGCAGGAAGTTTTAATTTCGTAATTGATGCAACCCCATGTTCTAAATTATAAAAGTACTATAATCACAGAATCAGATTTTAATGATTTTTAACATTAATGAGTTTAGGTATGGGTTTTCGTTTCACACACTTGTTAACACACTAAAGATAATTAACCCTAGATTGGTAAATTACGCTAAAATTTACGTACAGTACACACATTCATAACGTTATCAATATAGAGTTAAACTGTTACAGGTGTGAAGTGATTCAGAAATTGTGGAAGACACAAGCAAAAATAAATTGAACGCAAAAAAAGAAGAAACTTCGCTTTCTTGTTTATCTGAAACACATTCACTGTTCGATTTAAACAGTGAATTCCGGGTTCCAGTGAAGCATATTTTTAATTGTTTTAAGATTACCATCTTTTCAAAATTACGAGAAAAAGGAATATCCCCATATACCCAAACATCGAATTTGAACTTATTGATCACACCAATGCATAAAACTGTCCCATGTTTAAAAGAAAAATGAAATGTTAAGCCTGATAATAAATACAGAAGTTCCAGAAAGCATTACTGCCAAGAAGAAATTTCGCATCAAAAGTGCGTCAATGAAGTTTTCAATTGAGACTACCGGTCAAGAAGCGACGAAGAAATTATATATTATTAAAGAATGATAAACTATACATCGAGACTATTAGAAGCGAAGGTAACAGGGATAAATGCCAGTCGCTAAAGCGTAATTAAGAGCAGTGCAGGTTGCGTCTTACTAATTATTGACCCAGTTGCGGATTAATTTATTTCCTTGCGGTAGCATTTAAGGAGAATTTAGTGTCTAATCGCAGCCTTCTATGGAAGATTGTAAAATTATGGCTTCTTCGGGTCCAGTCAGTCGGGTGTCAGCTCAATTGAAATGATTGCCTTTAACATAGGGTTATAGTGATCATTTAAATCATTTTCCACTCTTAGATTTGAATCAAAGGTGTCAAAAATTCTGTTAGCAAGAGAGACAGTTAAATATTAACACAGAAAACTCCCTATTAGCGGTGAGCCATTTATCCACTACCTTACAGTAACAAAAACTTTCTTGTGAACAAAATAATTGCTGATTTCAAACCCCTGTAATAAAAAATGTCTCTAAATATTTTCAACCTATTCAGGAAATGAAGATACCGGTCACTACAAAAGAACCACTGTAACAAATCTTGGAGATTCTACTTTTACGGTTAATTGGTTTTTTAGTTTTTCATCCTGTTTTGTGTGTCATGTTCGTCGAGTTTAATTTTTTAAATTCATAGCAAAGTTTGTGGTGTTTATTTTTTCCAATCTCTGTCGTAGCGGTTAAGTATAATCGCTATCATTTCCTCACCAGAACAAAAGCAAAAGCTTTGCTATTTTTTGGTTTTCGCGGTGCTGTTTTATTTGCACCACCACATGATTAACAACGACAATTTTCACACTGTTTTGTTTACTTACGGTTCTCTTTTCGGAGAACGGAGCCCATTATCTCGCACATGAACTACAATAGAAGCACAACTAAAAAATCACATTTTAAGATAAAACAGGCTTAAAGTTTTCATTCTATGAAAATACATAGGATGATGTTAAACACTTTTGTCATCTAGCGGTCCAATATTAAAATAAGAGATTTGCCAGTTAGTTGCTGGGAGGAAAGTAATTTTCCACATTGAACATGGACTTACTCCAAAAATCATATTTTTTTAGTTATGCCACTATTAGAGACTATGAGCGATATAATGTATTTTGGCTTGATTTTGATGGGGTAAGTGCCTAGCGTAAAATTTGTCATCAATAGGTCGTAGAGGTTTGATTGTAACTGCTCTGAAGGTAATTAATGCCTATGGTGCTGGATAATCGACGGAATTGGTTATAGAAGTAAATGTTGATAAAAATTATTTAGGACCAAATGGTGACATTCCGGGATTTGAGCATTTAACTGGCGATAAATGTTTCACGAAATAACATTATGAGTATGTTCAATACAGAAAAATCGAGTTTCCCAAATGATGGAAACGTATTTTGATAGCAGTTTTTTTATTTCATATGGATGCTTTTTCTGAAATACATTAATTTAGTAAGAGAAGAAGAAATGAAGGAAAATTATGAAGCAAAGATTTTCCTGATTTGAGGACAAAAATTAATTGTGATTATGATTCAAAATTCCATTAAAATAGACGCTATTATTGTGTAGGAATTTTACATTCAATGTCTCAACATTTTTTCAATAAAAAAAATAGCTAGTCTCCTTATAAAAAATCAATTGTCTGACACCTCAGTTTGCTAAAAGCTATGAAGACATGGTTTAAATTTTAAAATTTTCGAGCTAAATATTGCGCATCATCTGCATATTACAGTTTACAGTGTTAAGTACACTTTAACCCTGACTCAAAATCACACACTTAATTTAAAAACTTAAAATGTTTTTAAATTGTACATATCAGTTAGCTGGATCTTTTCAAATCTCATTAGTCAGGTAAACCAACCTTGTCTAACCTTGTCTCTCGCGTAGCTAAAAATAGTACGAAAAATACAATATTGCGATTAACCAAATTATCAACCAACACGTATATTGTGTCCAGTTGTTCCGAGTAAAAGAAAAACTTTATTTCACAAATTTGTGATTGTAATTATTTTACAATATTGAATTTTACTTAAAAAATAAATAACGTTTCATTTAAAGCATGAAATCGAAGTCCGGTTTTGGTTTGAGTTTTTGTCGGTCACAGTTATTGCTACACGAGTGCTAGCTAATTAGACTATGTAAACGAGGAGAAACGGGCTTAGTTGGCAAAACATCTTGATTACTTTAAGTATGAAATCGTTCAATGAATTTTAGATACAGAATTGTGGTTACTGTCAACCGCAAACTCATTTATAGCGGCTTTCACACAATAAAAAGTGCAAGTGGTATTATAACCACATTATTTCTAAAGTAACTGCAAGACTGCCCTGTGGTCCACGTGACTCTGATTAGAATGTATTTTGGTCCGGTTTTTAAACCAGGCATTAATGTACACTGCTGGCCACCCAAATTGCAACACCAAGAAAGACAAGAGATATCCCAACAAAATTTATTTTGTAGATAACATGTTGACCAAGTATCAAATGATTAAATTTATAGACTTCTGTGAAGTGTGGTTCCTGCCAAAATCAGTAGCCAGAGTAGCCGCCATTGTTGGAGATCACCGCTGCCACACGCCTCGGCATTGATTCAAAGAGACTTTGGATGTGTTCTTGGGGTACAGCAGACCAAGCAACTTCCGCACGTTGCCAAAGTTGATCTGGTGTGGCAGCTGGGGATGTATTCTGGGTCAATCGTTGAGCAACCATGGACCACATGTTTTCTATCGGCGAAAGATCCGGAGAGCGAGCTGGCCAGGGAAGCAATTCAATCTGGCGATTGACGAAGAACCCTTGGACAATGCGTGCCACGTGTGGTCGCGCATTATCCTGTTGAAATATGGCTGTGGGCAAGCCCTGAAGGTAAGGAAGGACAACTGGCTCCAACACCTCGGAGATGTAGCGCTGGCTGTTTAAAGTACCGGCAATGCGTACTAGAGGAGTGCGAGAGTGATATCCAATACCGCCCCATACCATAATACCCGGTGCAGGACCAGTGTGGCGGTGCATAACGCAGCTGTTCAGCATCCTCTCTCCACGGTGTCTCCAGACTCGAATCCGACCATCGTGGTGTTGCAGACAGAAGCGTGACTCGTCAGTAAAGACAATTTCATTCCATTCTGCCGTCCACATCCTTCTTTCATCGCACCATTGGCGGCGGAAACGTCTGTGGTTCTGCGTCAAGGGTAGACGAAGCAATGGACGTCCTGCGGACAGACGACTCTGCTGTAAACGGCATCGAATGGTACGCGCAGACACTGGATGATGCGGTACAGACGGAATGTGCTGTGCTATGGTTCGTGATGTGGCTGAGCGATCCGTCACTGCCATACGCACAATATGCCTGTCATCACGTGAAGTGGTGCACTGAGGTGGATGCGATCGAACACGTCGGTCCGTCGTACCCTCCTGCATCCAACGATCACATATCCGCATTACAGTTGTTTGGTTTCGTCCAACACGACTACCGATTTCCCTGAAAGATAATCCACAATCTCGGTAGGCCACTATCCTTCCTCTGTCGAACTCGGATACTTGATCAAAAGATGATCGCTGTTTTCTACGAGGCATAATTGATCGTTTTTTTGAAAAAACCACAAGAAAAACACAATTGCCGTACTTGAAATCGTCGAAATCTCCAAGCCTTAAATAGCGCTTTGAAGTGGCGCCACAGGCGCGCGTGATGTGCGTCTGCGCTGAAATTCTAATCATTTGCATATCTCACCTCCGCTAATGCATGTTGTAAATTTCATATTATTTGCATGCTTCCTTCAGGGTGTTGCATTTACGGTGGCCAGCAGTGTATATTGGATGTTGATGGTTTTTGGGTTTTATGGCACAGGGGCCATATTTGGCCAAGCTGCACCAAACACACGACAATAACGAGGGAGGAAAAAGCAAAAAGCAGAAGAGTAGGCGAGGGTAAAACAGAAGAGAGGAAGATCACTCGGATATCTCGGAGTTGTGATGCCCGTGTATATTGGAGGAATTCACCTCAAAGGAATAGGATGGAAATGAATAAGAATCTATAGGACGGAAATAAATAAGAATCTATAGGCCGGAAAGATTTTCAGTTTGGTTACAATGAAATACATGACTCAAATTTTAATGTTTGACGTCTCTATCAGAATAATTCAGTTAGCATGTTTATAAAACGTTACATACAAATGCAATCAAACTACTAGATTGATTCAAATTTATAATTAAAAAACAATCAAAATGCATAAATGCTGATACATCAAACTCATAACATATATCTATATATTTAATACTGCAATTCTTTACAGGCAAGAATGCTCCCTCATTTTCTGACCCATAAGGCCTAATACTAAAAGCAATGTCTTAAAAGCTTTCACCAAATCTATTCTATTCTTGACTCGGCTCTGGAAAGAAAACCTCTCGTAACAAAGAAATAAAACCAAGTGACAGGTTATATTAACATTTGACGAAAAAGTATATGTATAGTACGTATTTATACGCTAGCAACAATTATTTCAGGCCTGACTACAACGTAATACTTATGTGGGCACTTTGTCATGTAATCAACTTTTCTTTGGATTGTGCAACCCCTTAGAAAGTTTGAGGTGTGAGGTAAAGAATCAGCTAACCCCTTGTGAGTCTAGATAAGATGATTCGAGGTCTTTTGCGCACATATTTAATATTAACTCTGTCACGAAGAATTTCAACACCACCCTTTCCACGTTCTCTTTGTAGATATTCTTTTTTTCAAAAAAGGAATACTTTCAAGAAAAATGTCCACAATTGTCGTAACCACCTCATTGAAAGACAATTCGGGAAACCCAATACCGTAAAATCGTTAAATTAAAAGCAGAACACTACAGCAAATAGCAATACATTATCGACACATGGGAATATTGTGATACATTTTTGTACTGTAATATGTAGATATAAAAGCTATAAATAATTGTATTTAAACTTCAAGTATTTAAAGGAAAATAAAATTTTTATACATTTGTGCAAGTAAAACGTTATAATACTTGGATAAATATACTTGGATTGATGTATTCTTGCCCAGTTCCGTGCCAAAAAATATTATTGGGCAACTTTTTGATAAAAGGAGAGGTTTGTTATAAGAAATTAACAGCTGTTTTCTAGAGTAAATTGAAAGGCTTATACAGAATAAAAAATAGTATAATTTACTTTTTCTATGAGAGAGATTTTAAGTGTAAATAAACTTGGTCTGCGAAGATTTTTGTTCTGCTGTCTAAATGCTCTCGCCTGATACATATCGGGGTTTCGTTAAAATGTGGTTTTTCGCCTTTTGAGTAACGTTTGGCGTTTAATTCAATTGGTGCTGACCAATCAACTACCACATTTTTTTTCGGAATTTATTCTTTTGAATTTTTATGGTCGGAGTGCTGAAACAGTATACGAAAAAAAAGGCAAATGACGTCATGTTTCAGAATACACACAGGAAATACGTTTCGCCGCAGAAACACTACAGCCACCTACATTTAGCATGATAGAAAATTGATGTGTGTGCCTCTCATATCACGTTTTTAATTTAATATTTTTATTCTAATTATTCTTTTGATTCTAATCATTCTCTTATTCATTTATGTGCATCATGCGACTTGCCATGCCTTTAATTACGGTTTGGTAGTAATTTTTAATTTAAAAACTTGTGTGCTCAAATGAACTCTATAGAGTTCTTAAGAACCTAAGCAGATCTAAGTTTTACTTCTCGATAAAGAGATAAACTGAGTAAAACAAACATACCAAACCTTCGTTCGTCAAACGGATTGTTTTTGTCAATACTCAAGGAACCAGCGTCTTCAAAATTGTGAAAATCAGACTCAGGGAAAACCCATATAGGAATATTCTATGGTCTTAGCAAACAAGAATTTCATGTAATTTATAAATACTGAAAAATGAATATAATGGCAGACGATAAACCTTACGACAGTAAATAGTGTCAAAAATGATGAATGTTATCATGCAAGTCAAAGATGCGAAACAATCGGTTTTAAAGGAATCAGTGTATGATGTCATTATTTATTAACCTATTAACCTTTAGTGGATCAATAAAGTAATTTCTATTGCAAACTAGTCCCCCAATTAAAATGTAACGGATCATCCGAGTGAATTAATTATAAAGCCCATTAAAAGTACCATTATCTCCATAGGATCCCATATTACATGCAATAAGTTAAGATATAATTTTCTTAAGTTAAGATTCACACGGTATTCTACAAACATGATATTCATATAGCATGTTTTTTTAATATTTAAGAACGCTTACTTTTTATTCTTTTCCAAAAAAATGACATACTTGCAGTGTTTTTGAAGAATTACCCAGAAATATCAGAAATATGCACTCAAAAAGTTATCGAATAGTCAGGAAGAAAAAATGCAACTAAAGAGGAAAAAATTGGATTTTAATATGAAATGGAGCTTCGGAGTTAACACATTTAGTGCATGAAGAGTGACAGTGTGAATTTAAAAAAATTCTTTTAATTATTGATATGCCACATAGTGCATCGTGTTTTCTAGAGAAAAGTGTAAAAAGGTAAATTTTTAAGGAGAGCTAAAAATGAAAAATCTTTAAACATATTTCACTTCTCTTATTGAAAACATAAAATCTCCATTATGAGTTGGAATTTGTAGAATTTCATCTTGTAAAAATAAATAGAATATTTATTATTTGATTTTTTGTGCTTGAATTTAATTTAATTGTTTGTTAATCGAAACATAAAATTTCAATTTTCAGTTAAAATTTGTAGAATTCAGTCTTGCCTTTTAAATATTGTTTAATGTCGTAGAATTCCATATCTTAAAAATGTGTAGAATATTTCTGATTTGATTTTTTTCGAATTTAGTAGAATCGTTTGTTAATTAAAATGCGAAATTTCCATTCTTTAGTTAAATTTGTAGAATTCAGTCACACTTTTTAAATATGAGTAGAATATTTCCTGCTTTGAATTTTTTTGTCCGAACTTAATTGAATCGTTTGATAATTAAAGCATAAAATTTCCATTTTTAGTTGAAATTTGAAGAGTTCCATATCTTTTTAAATATGTATGGAATATTTCCTGATTTCATTTTTGTTCGAATCCCGTTTGTTTATTCAAAACAAAACCTCAATTTTGAATTGGCACTTATCTCGCGTAAGTGCGATACATCGTTTGGAATTGTATAATTAAAAACGAAGAAACTGTAAAAAGATGGAAATTCATCTCGATTTTTTCATTCCTTCGAATAGAGCCTACGAATCCACTTACCCGTTATGTCCGAACCGGTCACAATCGCTGAAAAGCCAATTACATCACACGAAAAAGCGAGAGCATTCCTCTGTCAAGACGACTGTCACACCTAGCCCATCTCGAGACGACAAAACATAAACACACTCATCATAGCGGGCGCGTGACAAAACCTCAGTTATATATCCCACACAATCTCGGACCGAGGACTAACCGATTCGGGTGCCTCAGTCATACTGTAGTTCTCGGTCGAAAAGTTTTTTCGGCTGCATTGGGGCGCGGGGGGATATGGCAACACCGCAGGGTTGCCATCCCGTAACTCGAAACCTCCGATCGCCAAGCCTGCGATCAAGTGGTGGACCCGAGGAATTTTAAGAAGTGCTCGTGGATAAGCGTTCCTGCGCGTAAAAAAGCGGGCTGATAAACGAGGAAGATAAGAGCCCCGTGTGCTGTGCTGAAAGAGCATTTTTGTGTCCCCATAATAATAAAAAATAGCTCATGGGATATTGATACGTATTTGGGAAAATGAAAGCTGTTTCTTGCCTTGTACTTGAAGAGGGTTTGGTTCCTCTAAAAAAAAGCACTGTGATAGCGCTCAAGATGGCTGGTTTATTAATATAGTATATCTGATTCGGATCAAGATGGCTTGGGGAGATTTGCGGGTAATGTTTTTTTGTCTCTCTTAAACTCTTTAAAGTTTTTACTACCGGCCTTCTGGCTCTAAGGACAATTTGAAAAGAATATTTACCCAAGAAAACTGGTTATTCATTAACGTCGCACTGGAGCAGCACAACGGGCTATTGGCGACGGTCCGGGATCGATCCCTAAAGGAAAGATCCAAGGACAACACCGCGTAATTTTGAACCACGGTCAGATGACGAGGTCAGCACTTGAGCTGTGGCACCCGACTCTCCAATCTTCAACACCACAACAACGTGAGGACATTTGAGACCACGACATATTTAACGTACACCAGCTCCCTTGTACACGACGTTCTTTGGTTGGACAGAGTTTCCCTACGATTGCTAATCCGTTACTCTTCCGCCGGGCTACCGCGGCCTCATTTCCCAGGAAAACAAAACCAGAAGAGGTAAGGATGCGTCGTTTGCTTTCATTCTCCATGCAACTTTTGTTTATGGATGTTGTCCTGCCACTAGCTAAAAATAGTGGTGTCCCCGAGAGGCACAACAAAACACTCAGCATAGGCGGCAGGGGAATGTGTTTTGAACATGCTGTACATTCTGCTCTTCAAGTTTAAAGTGTTATAAACATTTTCATTTCCTTAATAAAAAGCTGTATATCACTCTTTAGGACAAGATAAAATGTTACACCTTTGTGCAAGTTAAACATTGCGAGTTTGATTCATATTTTTTGTCATGAAGAACCCTTTTTTTTATCCCGGTACTGGATCCTAGAGTGTAAATATAGGCGGAGTCCCTGAAAAATAGTTTGAAAACGTCATTTGACCGTGGTTCAAAATTACGAAGTGTTGTCCTCGGATCTTTCCCTTTGGGATTGATCCCGGGCCGTCGCCAATGGCCCGTTGTGTTGCTCAGTGCGACGTTAATTCAATTATTCCCTGAAAAAATAGTTTGAAATATGAAATCGGTTAAAATGTAAATTCAAATCCCGTCGAATTACGCAAATAAGAACTTAAATGGAGTCATTACAATTAAATGTTTGACTGAAATGGTAACTAAATGTTGCATCTTACGATGCTGGTGAGAGGAAAATTAAGAAAATAATTGCTAAACAATTAGTCAAAGGTTTTAGATACAAAATATTTCCGTATCTAGAGCATCATAAGCCCTATTGTACATAACACATCCACAAATGGGCTGCTGGCCCAGTGGTACCGTGTCGGAGGATAAGAAAATGTTAAAAGTTTTTGGTACTGTGTAACGTTGTCTGATTTTTTGCAAAAGGAGTTGTAAATCTTTTTACTGTATCTCAAAAATATACAAATGCTTTAAGCAAAATAAGAAAATTTATAGGAATTGAAGTCGGCAATTGAATATTTAGAAATATTATATTTAGATTTATGAAATATTGATTATACATTGATGCTGTTCATTGGCAATGCCACACCAAGAGTTATTAGATTCAGGGCAAGGCTAGATTTTTTTGGGACCTAGAGCACACACACACACACACACACAAATGATACTGAGAGTACCATCTATCAAAAGAGATGCTCCCTATCCAAAAATGAAGATAAAATATAATTCTTTAAATGGTATAACAAAATTTAAATTAATTTGAACAACATTGATCTATATTGTTTATAAATTATTTATCTCAACAATTTTTTTAGGCTACCAAAAGGCCGAGTTTTGTTAATGGCTCCTTCAATGGGTCTCCAGAACAAGTAAACAAAGGGCCCCTGTCTTGTTTTGTGTTCTTCAGACATTTGCGAAAAAAATATTTTTCATTGTGTTTCCTCTTTTCTGAATAGGAAGTAATACGATGGTCGAAGACTACATGAAAGGAAGGACTGTCTTTTAAACGTTGCGTCAGTTTAAAGATGAAAAATTGTGGAGTGATTGAAAGTATTCATTTCATACACATAACATTAGAAAATACTCCTAACAAGGATAAAATTGCGCCTAAAATTATAAAACAGTTTTTCAAGAAAAATCTCAGATATATTTAAATATATATTTCTGAAATGCCGCCGCTACAGATATTAGCTCTAGGGGCCGCCTCCCCTATCGACCTCCTTTAGCTTGCCCACTTCTGCAGGCTCAGCCCCTCCGCTCCGACTATCTGAAGTCACTACAGATAAAGGGAATTCCCACTTTCCCACACAGCAGGATTTATGACAAATGCAAATGATTGAAACCACAGCTGAGTATGCAAATGGTGCGCGCGCAATACAGGCTAAAATGTGAATCGGAAGATATAAAAGAAAGTATCAAAAAGCAAACCCCAAACACAGTGTCAGTGTGAGATTCATAACCCTTTTCCTCACAAGGGGACCCATGGGTCTAGAGAATTCGGCCAATGGAGGACCCCTTGGACATGAGAGGAGACGAAAAAGGAGGTAGACGAGACAATCTTGGAAAAGACCGGAGACCTGAAGGTTGAAAAGGTGGGTGCTCCGATGGTAAGGAGGTGATTTCATACGAAGACTGATGGAGGTTCTCAGTACGCCATGCGATGTCCATGCAGTCTGTAAATAGTGCGTTGAATATATGTATAGAAGTAAATGATTTATGGCAATATTTCGTCCCTCTGTGCTCTCACTACACTAATATCTTTTGTACCACTTGACCAGATCTGTTGCACGTGGTGAATTCGATTGGTGTTGCTCTGCTAGTGTATTGACATGCCTCGTAACGAAACGAAACAACATCGACTAGCGAAAACTGGTATTTTAAAAACAACGTGACTTTTTTAAAAACTGTGAATTGGATAAATGAGTGTAATGACAGATGAGGAGCTTCATGTCGAAATTTTACATAAGAAATTATTAAGTTTAATTATGCCGTTAATTTAAATACTAATGTCTCAAACTACACTACTGTTTGTGAAAATTGCAACACTATGAAAGAGTCATCAGAAATAAATGAAATTTATTCCACGTATTACTTATAGTGGTTTAAATAAACGATCGAATTTACAGAGTAATAAAACAAAAGTAATGCCGAAAATCAATATCTTGTGCAGCCGCCATGCGCAGCGATGAGAGCCTGTACACGTCGTGGCATCGAATCTAATTTGGAGGTTAGGGTAATTTGGCTAAAATAGTGTGTGTGAATTGTATCTAATCAAATTTTTGTTCAGATCATGCCTCCTGTCTCATCAAAAGACTTAGAGCGCCTATTCAGATTAGCAAAATACACCTGCAGTTTTTACAGCATGTTTTTACATTTCCATGCTTAGAACAGGCCCGAGTAATCGTATAACCAGTCATTAAAAATATAAACTTATCGAACTTGTATGGATATCCAAGCTACTAAAAAGCACGCATCCCAATGCAAACCACTGGATATCTTAATGTTTCGCTTTTAAATTAAATATTCTAGGTTTGATTTGTCACTCCATGGATTTGAAAGGTTTTGGGACGAGAAAATCCGATACATTTTCCGTAGTTGTCTTACCATTCAAACTCTCTTTCGACAAAATTATTGCAAAATTTTAACTAATAATATTATTTATTACAGGGAGCCGACAAATCGTCAGGTTCTAGCTTCTGAATTCAAAGGTTCCTGGTTCAAATCGGGGTGAGGCATGTATGTTTGTCTGACTAGAGTGAATGTTGGCTTCTCTATAAATGGGTTGTGCTTAGAATGTGCGATATGTATGTGAGATTGAACGTGTACCCAAGTCAGTGTGTACCGGGGTAATCACAATCCTTCCTTGTAGTAATGATAAATTATAATGAGTAGCATTCAATAGGCCGGGCATCAGGATAAAATATATATTAAAGGGAAAACAATTAATTTCCGCCAAAAGACTATTTTATTTTTAAATTATCAGTGATATTTCACTTCAAACAGGTGTTAAACGATAGAAAGACAAATAAAACGCCAGTTGAAGTAGGAGCAGTGCAGCACTATTTGCCTTTGTGCAATATCGATATATACATCTCTCCAGTTTAATACGCTTCCCCCTTTTCATGGTCATGCTTTTCTATTTTTCCCTCTAGCCTTTTGTTTTTGCTATCTTTTCCTTGTGCTAATCAAAGAAAAGATTCAGCAAGAAAACCTTTTGTTAATGTGACCTGTGTCCTCTTGAATATTTGGCCGATTTGATCTTCGATCCTAGATCTGTTCAAACTTTTTTCGAAAAATATTTAAAACAAATGTTACAATAGTAGCACACTACAGAAGACAATCTATCTATTGTACGCAAATAGAAGATAAATCATCTGGCGAAGTTGCCCAACAAGAGGTAGATTAGCGGCAATTGTTGGTTTAGCGGTTGCTAAACCAGTATTTGAATACCAAAACATAAATCATCTACCGTCGTTAACAAAATTAAAGGGTTTCGAAAGGTAGTTTCCATTGTGTACATCAATGGGATGCATAAATTTAACATGCGATGAAAGCGTTCAATTTTTCTGAAAATGTAAGATGGGTGAAACGGAAAAATGGAAATCCTGAAATAATAAACTGATTGCATTTTTTCAAATACTGTTCGATTCATGCAAAGTGATTTGAGAAATCAACCCCTCCCCGAAAATATTGGTTTATTATTTTTATATCAATTTCCAAACTAAATAATATAACTGGACGAAATATTTTAAAATGCTGATACCATCTGACCGTGGTTCAAAATTACGTGGTGCTGTCCTCGGATCTTTCCCTCCGGGATTGTTCCCGGACCATAGCCAATAGCCTGTTGTGTTGCTCCAGTGCAACGTTAATTAACTATCTACCTTTTTTAAAGCATTTTGATTTTTTATTGCTAATAAAAATTTTTTAATTAACCTCATAAAACACTTGTTTAAATTATTAATGAAAAGAATAAACGTTATAAACACTCAAAAATTAAAAAAATACGCAAGTGAAAAAACTTGTTTACTTCATTTCTTTAATTACATTCTGATTAAAATTGCTGTGGAAATTTAATGGTATTAAAAGTTTTAATGGTATTAAAAGTTTTACAAAATAATTTTTAATAAATAACACCTGCAGCTTCTGAAATTCGTGAAAACCGATAAAACAATGTACAGAATGCACTTGCATATACCATACGAATTTTAAAAGGAATATTTTAAAAAACTAAAAATTAGAAGGGTGATTTTTTTTTAATTTTTGGTTTGATGGACCATTGTATGCATGGTTTAAGTATTGCATTGTACGAATAGTTTTATTGTATTATGGTTTCTAGATTAATAAAATTGGAGGTGATTTTTGTTTGAAACTCAACTCTTGCAATTTATACAAAAAGAAAAGTAACAGGACTAATTCAAAAAGCATATATTATACATTGATAAAATATTTTTTGCTTGTTTGATCCCTTCATCTCCCTATCGAAGGTGGATAATCCATTTTTCTGAATTAGTTTTATCGATTCTATTGTTCTCATTCTGTGTCACTCTTTGAACGAGTATACGAACGGGAGGAAAGAAAACAAAACTGAAAATTTAACGAATCATTTCGCATCCAACAAGCAAAATGTCAGTCTATGGGCGCACCCAGGATATTAATATTAAGAGGCTACATTGGTATCGCAAGTTTTGTATTTTAGAATATAGTAATTCAAACTATTAATCCTCGAAGGAGGTTCACACAAATAATCCCACCCTGTAACCTGCAGTCTTCCCTGTATGATTTCTTGCCAATTTAGACCTCCTTTGCCAAAATCTTTCCAAAGGATTCTATTCTTAGGAAAGGAGCAACCGAATTTTTCCAAAGATTGCATTCTACAGAATGGACCGATATAATCGTTCCAAAGAATTCTATTTTAAGAAAATGAGCAATAGAAACTTTCCAAAGGATTCTAGTCTAAGGGAAGGAGCAATAGAATCTTTCTACTAGATTCTATTCCAAGGAAAGGACCAATAGAATCGTTCCAAATTATTCTATTCTAGGAAGACTAATAAAATCTTTCTAAACGTTGAAAGAATTCATGGATTCTCTAAAAAGATGTGGTTATTTCGTCATTAAGCGTGTTGTGGAGTAAAAGTAACACTACCTTATTCGGAATCTTGCAACGCTCAGAGGGTTAAATCATCGATCTGATATTTAAATTAAAAATTATTTATGAAAGATATAGAGTAGTTTTGAAGGGTACTAAGCGAGTAGCTTTAAATGACTACTCCAAAACGAAAGCTATTGAAGACAAAAGCTGGCTGAATTTCTCATTGAAAATATTTTAAGTTTTTTAATTATGAGTAAATTATTTTTCTTGCATACTAAATTTTTTTCTAACTTCAGTAAGTAAATGATGAAAGTCGCATAAAAATAATGGACATATATTTGTTGATTGAAGGAAGAAATATACATATATTATTTTTTTGTTTTTGTTAAGGAGTCTTGTAGCATTGTATTCTATAAGGATGAAGTGTATATATATATATATATATATATATATATAATAATAATAATAATAATAAGTAAAACTACCCTAAGAATAGAATAGATTTCCCCGAGAAACAAGATGAAATAAAATATGTAAATGTTAAGTGAGCCTGCCTATATATTATTATGCCTCAATATTATTGTTGTTATTTTGCTCCATTTTTGTTCTTGTTATTATTTGCATTTTGTTTTTGTTTTTATTTGGTTTCTCCTTTTTGATTTGTGGTGATGGTCTATATATATATATATATATATATATGGAAGCTCATTCTACTCGTATAGCACTGGAAAATACTTCTGCGACGAAGAGAAAGTGTTAAAAGCATTTTAAATATTGTTTCTAAGAAAAACTTTTTAATCAACGTTTTTGAAATGCATCCCTTTAGACATTGGCGCTCGAGACTAACCTTCCCCCTTAGCTACGTTTCTGTCAATAAAATAGTGGAAATGTAATAAATTCTTCAATGAAATCCAATCGTAAAACCTGATTAGTTATACGAGTAAATATTCAGCAGAAAGAAATTTAATTTCGTCAGTTTTCTTTCATGTAACGGTATTTTTTGCGAAATGTGACGTATATTTCACATCCAGATACTAATGTCTTTTATGCGTTATTTTCAGGGATATGACTACTCTTGGCTAACCAAAATCGTTCTGCGGGCCCCTATGACAAGCTACAACTTGCATGTGGGCCGCATATGAAAGAAATATGTTATAAAATTGAAAAAATAAAACTATATAAATGTATTTAGTTCACTCATCTTATTAAATTAATTCATCGGTGTTTACTTTTCTTCGAAACCTGTAGTTTTTCGGTCTATTTCATAAATATCTGAGAAGTATGTCTTTCAATGAGGCCTCCACCCCATTCCAGCACTCAAAACTCTAATACACGCATTAAGTGGGGACTCCAGCTCTTCTCTATCCTATAAAACCCACACATCGTCAGTTTAGAGCAGAAACTGATTAACTGACATAAAGAATTTTTTACTGTACAGTTGTTTAAAGACTAGCTATTAGTTTTTATTTCAAAAAATAAAAATTATGAGCATTTTGATTATGTTATATATCTTTTAACCCCCAAGTGGTTTTGACGTTCGTCCATCAAGATCTGACCAATTTTGATAATGACGAGATATCTCGTCCATCAAGATCTGGTCAGTTTTCCTAATGATGAGATGATTGCCAATGATTGTTCATCGAGACAACCACCAGGAGAGTTGAACAAATTGCAACGACTATGTATTTCTTATCATGAAAAGAGGACTAGAATTTTTAGACTAAATACATGCTTCTGCATGCTGCAAAACTAAATTGCAGTAGAGACAGTTTTGGCAGTTTTGTAGTATGCAGAAGCATGTAGATAAGCAGATGAAAACCTTAGTCGAATCAGTGGTAAAAAATGATTAAAACCCTTAAAAAATGACTACTGACTTCTCTCCTGATGATGCTGGACGTTTTATACAACCGAAATGGTAATTGATGATCTTTTCTAAGTTTTTATCACTATTTAGTTGCTTTGAAAGATTTTCATTATTTTTTATTGCAGAAGAGAATGCATTTAGTCTACACATAAAAGTAGAAATTCATTTTTTTTATTTATGGTGGTATTGCAGCCGGAGTGCGATATATTCTACCCAGAAACTAAATAACGCTATTCAGCGAACTTGAATGTCGTGGAAACGCAAAAAAGTTTTGAAAAGAGCGATTGTGGAGTAACAAAGCGTGACATCGAATAAAAGGCGGCACAATCAACGTGAACGCACGATAAATCTAACTTCTCAAATATACATGAAGTTACGCAAAAACTGTCCTCACACACCTGATAATGGTAAAGTTTACTTTTATATATTCTAATTCCAAACACGTTTCAAGGCATAGTTATTCCAACAGTTTCGGTGCTATCTAATTGAAGATTAACGAAATTTCCTCGGTCTATTCTTCCCGAAAGGAAAATTGTTCTTTTATCTCAATTGAATTCTATAAAGTTAAAACAAATGGCTTTTTCAAAATAACTTAACATTTGAAAGTTAGTGGCGTCACCTTGTGGAAAGCATATTTAAAGTGTGATGATCATATATGTATATATATTGGGTTGATGCAAAAGTTCGTCCCGGTTTTGACGCTAGATGGCATTGCATCGCAAAACCCGAAGTGTTATCTACTTCACACGTGGTAAAGTTTTGATGTTTGAAAGAAGGAATTTCAGTGAGTACTTGGGGGGTATTTCAATTAAGGTCACACTGGAGCAACACAACGGGCTATTGGTGACGGTCCGGGATCAATCCCAAAGGGAAAGATCCGAGGACAACACCGCGTAATTTTGAACCACGGTCAGATGACGAGGCAACACCTGAACTGGCACCCCACTCTCCAAACTTCCACACCACGCCAACGTGAGGACATTTGAGACCACGACAGATTTAACGTGCACCAGCCCCCCTTTGTACACGACGGTGTTTGGCTGGATTCGAACACGCAACCCTTCGGTTGCTAGTCCGTTACTCTTCCAACCGGGCCACTGGGCCCGAAACCTCGAATAGAACGGCGCATACTTGATTAAATGTAATCTTTAGTAAATAAAATGTTTCTTCAATTTTTGTCAAAAAAACGGGACGAACTTTTGCATCAGCCCAATATTAACTAACTTAGCAGATACGTTAGGGAAGATCTAGCAGCCATAATATGGAAACGTAATTTCGGTAGGTAGGTATTTTAATTAACATCACACTGGAGTAAAACAACGGGGTATTGGTGATGGTCCGGGATCAATCCCTCAAGGAAAAGATCCGAGGACAACGCCACGTAGTTTTGAATCACGGTCAAATGACGAGGCAACACCTGAGCTGGCACCCCACTCTCCAAACTTCCACACCACGCCAAGCAGCATTTCGGAGATCAAAAGTTAGAAATTGTTCATTCAATTTTTGTTGAATCAAAAATATTTCGATCTTATATTTTTAAGTTTGGTAAGATGTCATCTTAAATTTTCATTTAAATCTATATTTGAAGGATTGTTATAAGCATAAATTGACGCATTTGATAGTAGAAATAATATTGCACTGTTGTATCGTCAAATATTTATATTGACAATAAATAACACTAAGGAGAACTATTATATTGACACTAAATAACATCAAAATCTCATTTCTTGAAATTAGCTTATCTTTTCATCACTTGAAGCACGTTGCTTCACTTTCATATTTCGTAGAGAATGATTAATACACTGTAAATTAATTTAATAACTTATTTTATTCATTGTGAATATTAAAAAATAAGATGCATTTTGTTAAATTTGCAAAGATAAGAAACCAACACTTTTGGGACATGTGGTCCCTTCTAGCTATTCCACTGAGGGCAATAGATCTGCGGTGAAATACACTGCATTGACAAAATTAGAGGATAATCTGAAGTCAAAATTCTCGTTATTCAGGACAGAATGAAATGAAATTTCGTGAAAACGCTATTCTTGAAATGTTTTATTGAAATCAAAATTTAAAAGCTTCCACAACCACCCGTCTTGGGAGACATCATTTTTTTTTTAACGTCCTTGATTTTTCAACATTAAAAGCCAACCGGGAACTGTTGATACCCCATCCTTTCAGCCTCAAATGATTTCTTACTATGATAGGTTAATGGCAATGTGTACCTCAGCACGGAATCTTTTCACCTACCCCATACTTGCTATTGAGGCTAGCTATCAGTCTAGATATTATGTGCAGTTGCACCTTGTGCATGTCTATTATTTCATTTTTCTGCCTTTTCAAAGTCTCAAGCTTTAAGACAGCCCTTGGATCATCCGCACAATTGCCAGGGTTGGGTGCAATTGTGCCTTTGGGCTCCGCTTTAACATAGGGCTAAAATCGACTTGTGTTGTCTTCGAAGAAAATGAACATTGAATCTAGTTGTCTCACAAGGTTGTCTAAAGCTCAGCATTAGATTTTTTTCTTTCGGTCAAATCGCGGCAGCCCGTTATCAATGTTACGTTACGCTACTGGGAGAGATCGTGATCTTGAAGTGCTTGTTCTAATGTACTGCAGTGTAGGTAGTCGCGGATAAAAAAAACGAACCCATCCCCTTTATTTCGAGCCCTATTCATAGTAGAGCAAATTAAGATATCATTCAATAGGGAATAATGTCCTCTACAAATTCAAATAAAAAATTGCATAAGGCGCTGTTTTCATATACAATTTTGCACAAATTTTCCAATGGGAATACCGTTTTGATGCTTTAATCAGATTTCGCATCGTCAAAATCTGAAATTTCATGACTCTTTATATCCGGAGATATTCAATGTCAAAGTTGCTATCAATTTCAGGGATCATCTTCACATAGAAAATCGCTATTCGTAGATCGAGATTAATTGTAGTTAGTTACCCGAACTTCAAATTTGAACACTATTTCAAACTTATTTGTCAGCGCGTGCATACGATCGATCCGAGAATTATTATATTTATTATGCAAGTGCAAAAGATCCGATAATTTTTATCCGAGGTTTTGTCAGACGTTTTTTAAACTTTTGGGTGCCCCCTAAAATCGCAATAATGAGGAAAATTTAATGTAATTCAAAAATTAACGATTGGAATGAGCTGAAATTTTGCATGGTCATATTAGAAGTCCTTCTGAATCGATTCCCGTCAAAATATAGTAAGGTTCCAATTCATAATCTTTTCAAATATTAATTTAATTATTTTTATTGCATACTAATAACTTTTTAAAATCAAATATTAGGTGGATTTTGTTTGGGTTGCTTAACAGTAACATGGTACAAAATATCAGCGCTATGGAAATATTATTTAGGAAGATATCCATAAAAGAGTCTGAGAAACTGATTTAACAGTTGGAGCTCAAATCTTTCTGTACTCAATTTCGAAACTGTAAGTCCCAATGACATGAAATTTGGTATCTGCGTTTAAATTTTGATAGATTCGAAATAGGGGGTCTCCATTGGAAATTATGAAGTTGGTGCTCAATTTAATATGAAGACGGCCCTTTATGCAAATTTTATGCATTTGAATTTATAGACGTTAATTCCTGTCAAACACCATCTTTGTTAAAAGTTACTACTGTTAAAAGTACTCGAATGAGGAGGGGTGGTTCGTTTTTTTCCGCGACTGTACATGCCTCTTGCTAGAAGACCAATAACAATTTCTTTTACTTAATTTGCCTGGTACAAAGGTTTGAATTGATGTAGAAAGCCCCGTAACTGGAGAGCAATGAATTGGGACCTAGTACTCTTCAATAATGAATGTAAATAGTTCAAAATAAGCATCCTACAGGGTGATATAAAGATATTTTTTTCATTAAAATCAGCATCAGAGTAAACTCTGTGATCAGCATAACGATGAAATTTACATGAGATAATGAAGTGGATTGTGGAATACACTGGTCAACTACTCCAGAATGTATTGCTTTGCCCAAAAACGGAAAAATCATTTTGTAGCATGGTAGTTGTTGGACTTGTTGGGAAGTATTGAATATAGTAAAATCCTCCCTTTTTGCCTATTAATTTATTTTTTGATACCACCTTTGTTCATTTAATGATTTTCACAGAAACAGGAAAACTAATGCCTTTTAGGTTTGTGATTACCTAACAGAAATACCTTTTCCCTTTTTTGTTTGATATTTCCCCCAAAATCAATTTGGAAAATTAACGAGTTCCTCTTATTATAAATAACTAGCCTAAATACCCAGCTTTGCCCGAGATTTTGCTGCTTCAGACAACCCAAGTAGTGCCTCCATAACAGTTTAATTGTCATCAAATAGCTTTTTGAATTTAGTTCACTTCACATGCTTGTGTTCTTTCCTCTTCTGATTGTTCAGCTGATAGCTTTTGACATTTTACGTTGTCAAATTTACAGAATTACAAATTGGTATTTCTTGCATAAAGTTTAATACTTAATTTTATTTCCATGGTTCCGGGGAAATGACATAGCAAGTTGAAAATAGTTGTGTTCTCTTAAAAATTCCAGACAGAATAAGCTGTAAAAATTTCATTACACCATAGCTAAGCTTTTGTGCGTTTTTGCTGCTCAAGACAAACAGATTTCTACTTTATATAAGATAAGAACTGAAAATTAAAAAAAAAATCTAGGAGAATATATTTCAGTTTTCCAGAATTCTTCAGTAAATTCAAGTTTTCCAGGACTAAATAATTCATTCCCAGAGAATTCTAGAAGATATGCAAACCTTTGATTTGGGTAATGACACTGAACTTGCTAATCTTAACACAACAGCCACTTAAGATATAGTTAGGCTACAGCACCATTGACAATGAAAAGCATTATTTTAAACAGAACACTGTAATATCTGTTAATACGACTTCTGTGAGCAACCAATTAACCTTATCTTAATGTAAAAATATCCAAATACTGAGCATGATTATCTGAATAAAATTTATTTAAAATGTCAACAGAAAAATATAACAGTACAGTTACAAACAGAAAAACATTAAGATAGACAATAATAGTCAATAAGAAAATTATATAAACGACTTTTAAAATACTTCAAAATATTCAGTTGACAAACAATAAAAATTATGTACAATATCCAGTCAAATGTTAAATTAAATGAAGAAACCTCCTCTTTGGATTGCACTATACAAATTTTATAGAACTGGAGATAATTAAAACTAGATAGACTATTCAACACATGTAATAGGAAAACACATTTAAACTACATAACAGAAATTCTTGTCACAATCAATAGTACAAAGAAACTACATAAAATGTGACCAATTATGTAATTATGAGTTACTTAGCAAACTTGAAAATATTACTCTTAAAACATAAGAAAAATGTGAAAATCAATAGAAGTGAGTAAAAAGCTTGGTCATTAGTTTTTTAATTATGCATTTAACATTTCGTTCATGTGGAATGGCTTCTTCACGCTTGTATAAAAGAAACAGCATCCAATGTTGTCATAAAATATCATTCCATCACAATAATGCAGTTAATTTAAAAGTTGATTTATTCCCAAACAACATTCAGATTTGTAAGTAAAGAATGCCCTTTTGCAGTGATTGACATATAAGTCTGAAAGAAAAATATTTTAGTCGCACACATATATCATATAAATAAGCAACATATTTCAGGTATTATTAAAGCAAAGTTGTATTGAGTCACACACACACAATTATACTAAATAAGACAAATCCAAATCTTCATTTTGTATCCCCCACTTAACATATCAATACTAGGAATTTTAGCATCTGGAAGCAAATTATTAAAAAACAAAAATGCTACACAAATTGCAAAGTTTATAATACAAATTTTTAGTCAGATGGTTGGGTTTTATTATGCAAGGGCAATATTTGGCCAAGCTGCACCAAACACAATACAGACAACTACAATGGACATACACACAAAAGGAAAGTTTTACTGACATAGAAGAGAGAAATACAACCAGAAGTTAAACAAATAAAACCTGCATTGCCTATAACTTGCAGGTTGCTAGCATTTGGTTAAATCCACTGACCAATGGTGGCCCCAAATAAGGTTAGAAATTAGGATCAGAAAGTCAGATGTCAATGGCAACTAAACATTTCCCTCATGCCAAAATGTTTTACTTGGGCACAATTTTAAATTTATTTTGCTTTCATGAATGCATATAAACACAGTGTGATGACTATGACCTGGAGCTTGCCTGTTCTTAAAAGTAAAACGAATTGCCCTAAGGAACAGTTGATTGATCGGAATTTGCACCATACAAGTGAAAAGATTCAGAAAAGTTAGCCATCATAACTGACAACTATATCCCAAAACTTGGTCTTTAAAATGAAATTTATAGGTGGAAAATATGACTAACTGTTAGGAGACATACAGGCTTCATAATGGATTACCTGCTACAGGAGGGTTGCCATACGCAAAAGCATGGCAGATACACGAATGGCGTTTCCTACGAGTGATTTTCCCCTGGCAACTCATGATCACTGCTATTGCTTAAGGCATTGAATGATAAACTTAGAACCAGAATCAGTGATAAAGATGACTATTGTGGAAAAGCTTTGTTTACATTCCAACCTATCACCTTATTTAAGGAATAGATACCAAACCATGCGACTCAACTGCCTTCTCACAGGAGCCTGTATGTAGCACAAGCTTGCAAAATGTTTGTTTCGTCACAAAAGTTTGAATTTGGTGTGCAGAATTCAAATCCAATTAACTTTTTTATCTAGTTTTTTGCAATGTGAAAAGGAAATATGTAATGTTTCAAATTAATCATTGCATTTAAAATGTATGAAATACTGGTGGAATCAGGAAACATACATTGATTTCATGCTCTTCCTGTTACTATATATTAGACTATACTACTGAGCAGAGAGCTACGTAAACGTAAGTTTAATTATTCTTCAAGAACTGTAAAATACCTGTTATTTCTAATACAATTTCAATGGAAATAAAATAGGTTGCTTTAATAAGTCAACCAAAAACTGATTAAATAAGCATTAATTCACATTACTTTTTCTCCAATAAAGATACAAATAGCTAATTAAATTTATCATAGTTCTAAGTTCTTGATAAGTTTCCTTAAACAATAATTCTACTAGAATGATGTGAAAATTAATAGCAAAAACCTGATATGTGACTACAAATACAGTTTTAGAGCTCCACTCACATGCATTCCAAAACACAGTTATCGAGAAATTGAATCATTAAATTATGCTATTAAAAATTAAGAAAGCTCAGAATAAAATTGATTAACTGAACTTTCCCTATTCACTATTTAACTAGATAAAAAAATAATAAATATAATTCTATCTAAGCTATTGTCAGATATGTATCATTATCTGTGTTATAAGTGAAGAAGTCCAATAGTGCATGCTCTATCTAAAGATTAACTAAGAAAAATGCAGTCTTACTTTGAGATGCTGGGACAATTATAAGTAGATAAAAACAAACATGCATATTTCTTTTATGTGTTCCAATTTATACTGACCTTTTTCAATTCAAATGATCCAGGTTGTCCATTAATTGTCACATTTGATGGGCTTTCTGTAACTCCATAAACCTTAATTTCATTCAGATTCATGGAAGTTTCAAATCCTTTCTTGTTAATAGTAGTATTGAAAGAATTCTGGAAAAAAATAAATGGCACAGTATATAAATTTATATTCCAGCATACCATCCCCATATAGCATTCCAGATCTAAAATAAAAACTTACATCTTTTGCAGAGAAAGTGATTTCATTATAGAGTCCGTTTTCAAATGTATCTGTAATGTAAAAAAAATGTTTGACTTTCAAAAATAAACTTAAATATGGTCATAAATATTGATAGACAATACTTCAATAATTTTTTAGTGCAATGTATTGAGTTTTTGTAGCCTAATCATAGAGCAATTTAGTTTAATGTTTCTATGGGGTTTAATATGGGGCTATAGTAACAAAGATTATTAATCAAATCCTAAATTTGAAGAAGCAAAGTGGTATTTAATAATTTCAATTACTTTGGAAAATAAATGATGAATTCATCATATTCCTTTTTCTACTAACAGATTAAGTAACAAATCTTTCATCTTTCTCCATTTTCTAATAACAGGTTAGTAACAAATCATTTATCATCCTCAATAAACCTGGGACACAAGTGATAGAAAAAAGGAAAGCAAAAGTTAGGCTCAAATTACCATTTAGTTGCATCCTAGACATTGGTAAACCTAATTTTAAAACAATCAAATTATTGTCAGACTTATAACCTATTATGAGAAAGACATGTACGAGAACCAATACACTAATCTTTGATTTCCTTTGAAAAAGTCCACTCCTCAAATCCAAGATTTGTTCAGTTTAAAGCTTATGTTGTATTCATTACAGCCTGTAGCAGGCAGTTAGATTAGCATTCAGAATCTGCTGGTTCAGGACACCCAAAATGTAGCATTGTGAATGCATGAAATAGAAAAAGTAAAAGCAACAATTTGTAAGGGTTTTAGAAAATTTATAAGCTATTGCCACAATGCTGTGATTAATTATGGGAATACTCAGATCATAACTAAGTAACTTCGTTGTTTACTGAGCATAAAGCAATTGCATCATATTTCATAAGGGGAGACTGTTGAAAGATAAAACTCTTTTTAAAAGTCTTTTAAGGGATAGTGAAATATTGTAAAATAACAGTTGAATTGACAGAAGTAATTATCAATAAACTTACAAATATTCTATATAATTTTATTCTATTACATATTTATCTTACCATTTAGTAGACTATTGCCAGCAGGAAAAATGTAGATATCTATATATTACTTAGGGGCATACTAATGTTAGTCTCAGTATATTATTTTTCAAGAATATAGTGTGCAAATTTTAGATAAAATTGATCAGGTTATCAATTTACTATGATAGGATTATGAAATTAAAGGTATTTTTAATGATGAAAAATGTGTAAAGGAAATGTAAAATACAAAATATATACATTAAAAACGAAAACGGGCATACCTAAAGAATCACCATCATCCCAGTAGAGTTCACCATTAGCTTCTTTGTTTTCATTCAAGGCAATCAGTAAATCAAAATCATTGTTGTGGCTATAACACAAAAATATTTATTTTTTCAAACACAAAACATATTTTTCATAAAAATTTATAACTAATTATATGTTCTTGAAAAATAAAAGTAAATACTCATTTAAAATATAATTAAAGCCTCTTTATATGTCACATAATCATATATGCTTTAAGAGATTCCCCAGTAATGCTATGCATTTTAATGTCCTAATAGTAGTGTTTATTTTCAGATACATCTTTAATTTCAGTCCTACCCAAAAAATTAATAGTCATCAAAATTTTAATCATAGGCCTATATTCCCGAAATAAACCATATGGTTTCTAATACTCTTTCAACATCCACTCTTTATAAATGATCAAGAGAAGAATCATTCCATTTTTTCTCAAGTACAAATCCATTGAAAGCTATCCTTATAATACACCTTCATGCATGGTGCCTTGTATGTAGAGTTCTCATTCTTCTAGCAAGAGAAAAATTAGGACCTTTTTAATGGTTATTGTTATTGTTATTTCAATTAACGTCACACTGGAGCAACACAACGGGCTATTGGTGACGGTCCGGGATCAATCCCAAAGGGAAAGATCCGAGGACAACACCACGTAATTTTGAACCACGGTCAGATGACGAGGCAACACCTGAGCTGGCACCCCACTCTCCAAACTTCCACACCACGCCAACGTGAGGACATTTGAGGCCACGACAGATTTAACGTGCACCAGCCCCCTTTGTACACGACGGTGTTTGGCTGGATTCGAACTCGCAACCCTTCGGTTGCTAGTCCGTTACTCTTCCAACCGGGCCACCGCGGCCCTGGACCTTTTTAAGGCTAAATTTACGCAGATCACAACATATTAAAGCATGAATGCACTGATGAAATTTTCACAAATGCTACATTTGGGTCTCACAGAACCAGTTTTAAAAACCCCAAATCCACCTAAATATTATGCCCTCGATTTTGCTGAAACAAGTATCATTGATCCTGGTTTTTGAATTCCGGTGAAAAATGTGCAGTATTCTTTAAAATACTAAGACTTTTTAAAAAGCTTAAGAAATTTCAGGAAATATTGAGAACATTTTAACAGTCGGTTGGTTGTTTTCAGGTTTTATGATGCAAGGGCCATATTTGGCCAAGCTGCACAATGAAGGAAGAAAAAGTAAAAGGTAAGCAAGAATAAAAATGAAAAGAAGGAAAGATCACTCGGGTACCTCTGGGTATGATGTCCGTACACACCTAAAATGTGTCCCTGGGGGCTTTTAACAGCCCTTGAAAACTAAAATGAAAATTCAGGCATTTTTAAAGCCTGTGGGAACCCAGCTATGGCTGTGATATTAATTTCCCTAGCCAAAAATATATTTAGAGACCAATAGTTATATAAACCAGTTTCTCTATTTTCTATAATATTTTAGCATACACAAAAATTGAATTACCTTTCAGTTGTTGTCTTGCCTGGTTTTTGCAAGGGAATAATGTAACCACTTCTAATGGCAATATTTATATATGTGATCTCAGCTTTCCTAGTTATCTTCTTGCCTTCACTTTCAATTTTGTCTCCAGTGTAAAAATCATACCATAAGCCTTTTGGAATGTAAGGGTTGATTTCAGATATATTCTAAAACGAAATAATTATTGTTCATTTTTATTCAGTGAATATAATAAGCACATAACAAATTTAATAACCACATAACAGAATGAAGCTGCTTAAATGGATGTGTGATATCAATAAAAATTTAGTTTCTAAGCTGAAACTAATAATAATTTATAAATACTGAAAGCAGAATAAAAGAAATGTAGATATCAATTTGCTAAAGTACATAAAATATTTAAAGTCAAAAAATATTCTTTGTTTTAAAAATTAAAAAATTTCTTAAACTAAATTTTGAAGTAAAATGAAATACTTAAAACAATCTATGCAATAATCAAAAGTGATATTTCAATACTAAACTGTAATATTATTAAGTCAATAAAAAAATACTTATAGTAGCCTTTAGCAATCTCAAACCAAAAAGTAACAGTAGAAATGAACATTCCAAGCAGTTTTAAGATTCCATCTCTCACTGATGCAATAAAAAGTAAAAATGGTTAATACAGTTTAAGTCATGTACTTAGATGATTAGTAAACATGATTTTTTCTTTCCAATGCCCAGCCAATTTGAACAGAGATCATGTTTGTCATCATGGCATTGCCCTTATGAACCATGGGGGTTGGTTCATGTTACATCTCACATATATACCATACATTCAAAGCACAATCTGTTTATAGAGCATCCACATATTCACTCCAGACGAAAAAAACATTCATGCCTTACTCCGGATTTGAACAAGGGACCTCTTGATCTAGAAATCAGCACCTGACCACCAGCCTAATTGATCATCTTACATAAAAAAATACAAAAGAGTGGATACACAGCATTTGCAAGATGTGAGTTGGTTGGTTTTGGAATTTATGGCACAAGAGGGCCATATTTGACAGGCAATGTCAAGTAATTGTGAAAAGAAAGGATGGAGAGAAGTAGAAAAAGATCATTTGGGCATCCTGGGTTCACAACCCCCGTTTACCAGAGGTAATAAACCCCATGGGTAAAGAATGGATCACTAGGGTACTTGGGGTTCTTGCAAGATGTGGGACTTAACTTACTTTATGATTCTTTTCTTTTTATAAAAAATACCGAAATAACTTTTTCATATTTTCCAAACATGAGTATATTTATTATAAATACATCAAATCTTTAAGTTAAAACATGAAATACAAAACACTAAGAGATTGGAAAAGAGAATATTGATAGCAAAACTCTGGCAATTTATGAAAAAAATTGCATGAGAAAGGATACTTTCTAGTCTTAAAAAGATTATTTATCAATACTAATGAAGAACGGTTATCATAAGCTTATTGATTGTTTATGAATAAAGTATGAGAAAAAGTAATTTAACTTACTGGATACAAAGCAGGCATTATAAGTATGGCTGGTCCCAATAAGAATTCTTCATCGATATTTATTACATTTTCATCCTTTGGAAACCTACAAATGGAAGAAATTAATAAGATGCAACGATTCTAAACTCAGTGGCAGTTGCAAGAATGCAGTGCCCAGACAGGATTTACTGATTTTCTACAAAATAGATTAAATGAAGAATTGAATAGATAAAGGCATTTAGGCGATCATATTCTTAATACGAAAGGGCCTGGCTAGATATATTTTATATCTTTAAAATGTTTTTCAGATCTACGTTTTCACATTAGGACTAAGTCAGTTTTCAAAAAAGATTTTTCCAGCCCACCCCCCTATTGTTTTCAACTATACCTTATTGACTGTATCTTTAGTTGACTACAGAAATAAAGTACTCTTAGTTTACATGACACATCATAAAAAAAATTTCATATGTACATACTCAAAAAACAAAGGTCTCACAACTGTTTCTCCATGGACATGGCTTCTGTAGAAAAGGGTGTAGTAATAAGGTAGCAAGTAATATCGAGTATATAAGTTGTCTTTTGTTGCCTTCAAAACTGTTGAATCATTACCAAATGCAGCTGGATCTTGTTCCTAAATGTGAAATAATTAAAATAAATTATAAGAGCTTTCAAAATCAGAACTCATAACATGTATCTAATTAGCAAAATTATTTTTTTAGATTCATCTTCATAGACTGTTTTACAGTTCCACCTACGAGTCAAATCTTACACTTAATTGACCATAAGGCTTTTTTTTCTAGTATGCGATTTTTAACCATCTGAGGGTTATGAGATTTATTTATGAGAAGTGTATTATTGTTTTTACCCGACAAAAATTTATGACTAAATAGCCACATAGATTGAAGAATCCTAAGAGATTTTCGATTGGTTAACAAAGCTTAAACTGGTAATAGATGTGCAGATTGGTTGGGTTTAATGGCAAAAGGGTCATATTTCGCTAAGCTGTGCCAAACACAAGACAAAAAGAATTTTAACAAAATCAAGAAAACTGATAAAATATTTAGCAGTTTTACAACTTTAAATTGAAACTAATCAAGCTGTGCAAAGGAGGTGGCAGTGTGGAATAATGTGTGCAGTTGCCTTTTGTGCTTAAAGTGTCAATCATTAAGAAGCATGACCAGTAATATCATCACAAACTACTAATTCTCTGAATACTCAAACATCAACTCATAACATGCTGATTTTACCTTTCTACAAAAAGTTAAAATCAGTATTTTGTATTGATTTAAAAAATTTAACTTTTGTGCTTTGAAATTCAAAACACTTTTTAAACATTCTATATTTCTCTTTCTAATATCCACCAATACAGAAAATTATATTAAATTTGAGGTTTGAAAATTGCTTAGTATTTTTTTTACAAAATAGTGAAGTATTTAATTTATTAAATATAGCACATGACACCTTAAATTTAAAATATATTCTTCCACACTGAAATACATCACTTGTAACAGTTAACATAATTCCCAAATCTAAAAATGAACCCAACAAACCAGTAATAAATAAAACCAATGCATTTCAACTAAAATGAAAATTTAAAAATCATACTTTTCTGGTTAAGTTGGGTTTAAATCTAATTAAAACTTCCAAACCTAGTTAAGATAATGCTAAATATTATTTCTTTTTCTTTTAATAAATATATCAAGTAATTTTAATGTTTTCTCACACACAGCATTATCTTATAAAATTGACAACCATTACAGAAATTAATAAACAGAAATCATCCCAAGCCATTTGAGTTGTCAAGAATGGTTTTATGGCAAAGGTTCTTCACATACTTAGCAAGTCTTGAGTATGATAGTATAAAATCTAAATATCTGAAAGTTCTTCCCTCTACTTCGAAATTAAAGAATTTGGTTTTCTTCATGGGAAGCCTCATTAGTTAATGCTAGTATGTGATAGACCTTTAGATAACAAAGAAAGGTGAAATAAAAGTATTTAAGGATGAACTGCAAAAAGTAAAATTGTTCTTTAATACTTTGTTTAAAATAAATACAATTTGTATTTTATTTTATCTCTGACTATAATAGAATTGAAATTAAAAACTAGAATTGCGTACTATTGTATCAAAATCATTATGGTTTCTGGAAAATGGATAGAATGCCCCAAGTGCTTGCCATCTTGTACACAATTCCTCTGTTGTATTTTCACGGAATCCACAAATGTCTGATCCAATCATGGGAATACCATACATATTGAATACCAACATTGCTAAAAGAAAGTGAAAAGTGCATTTAGTATATTCAAGACATGAGGTAGAGCATTAAAAATATATGACATCAAAAATTATCCAGATTTTTAAAATATCATTTTTAACATACATGAAAGAAAATATCGTCAGATTGGAGAGAAACTCATTAATTGAAAAGAAAAATAATTTTTTTACCATACAGTTGTTTAATTATTAATTTTTATATAACAAAATAGCAATTATATGCATTTGGCAATATATCTTTATATAGATTAGAATATGACTATATTTTTTGTTTAAGTCTCTAATCTACTCTATTAAAATTCTAATCTGTTTAAAAGATATGTACTTGACAAATATATCTTTTAAATACACTGCTGGCCACCGTAAATGCAACACCCTGAAGGAAGCATGCAAATAATATGAAATTTACAACATGCATTAGCGGAGGTGAGATATGCAAATGATTAGAATTTCAGCGCAGACGCACATCACGCGCGCCTGTGGCGCCACTTCAAAGCGCTATTTAAGGCTTGGAGATTTCGACGATTTCAAGTACGGCAATTGTGTTTTTCTTGTGGTTTTTTCAAAAAAACGATCAATTATGCCTCGTAGAAAACAGCGATCATCTTTTGATCAAGTATCCGAGTTCGACAGAGGAAGGATAGTGGCCTACCGAGATTGTGGATTATCTTTCAGAGAAATCGGTAGTCGTGTTGGACGAAACCAAACAACTGTAATGCGGATATGTGATCGTTGGATGCAGGAGGGTACGACGGACCGACGTGTTCGATCGCATCCACCTCAGTGCACCACTTCACGTGATGACAGGCATATTGTGCGTATGGCAGTGACGGATCGCTCAGCCACATCACGAACCATAGCACCGCACATTCCGTCTGTACCGCATCATCCAGTGTCTGCGCGTACCATTCGAAGCCGTTTACAGCAGAGTGGTCTGTCCGCAAGACGTCCATTGCTTCGTCTACCCTTGACGCAGAACCACAGACGTTTCCGCCGCCAATGGTGCGATGAAAGAAGGATGTGGACGGCAGAATGGAATGAAATTGTCTTTACTGACGAGTCACGCTTCTGTCTGCAACACCACGATGGTCGGATTCGAGTCTGGAGACACCGTGGAGAGAGGATGCTGAACAGCTGCGTTATGCACCGCCACACTGGTCCTGCACCGGGTATTATGGTATGGGGCGGTATTGGATATCACTCTCGCACTCCTCTAGTACGCATTGCCGGTACTTTAAACAGCCAGCGCTACATCTCCGAGGTGTTGGAGCCAGTTGTCCTTCCTTACCTTCAGGGCTTGCCCACAGCCATATTTCAACAGGATAATGCGCGACCACACGTGGCACGCATTGTCCAAGGGTTCTTCGTCAATCGCCAGATTGAACTGCTTCCCTGGCCAGCTCGCTCTCCGGATCTTTCGCCGATAGAAAACATGTGGTCCATGGTTGCTCAACGATTGACCCAGAATACATCCCCAGCTGCCACACCAGATCAACTTTGGCAACGTGTGGAAGCTGCTTGGTCTGCTGTACCCCAAGAACACATCCAAAGTCTCTTTGAATCAATGCCGAGGCGTGTGGCAGCGGTGATCTCCAACAATGGCGGTTACTCTGGCTACTGATTTTGGCAGGAACCACACTTCACAAAAGTCTATAAATTTAATCATTTGATACTTGGTCAACATGTTATCTACAAAATAAATTTTGTTGTGATATCTCTTGTCTTTCTTGGTGTTGCAATTTGGGTGGCCAGCAGTGTAGATTAAAATACGATTATGTATTTCTTATCAGTATGAAAGTAAACATTTAGTATCAAAAAAATGACCATGAATTTCAGCTGTAAGCCAACAATAAAATAGATAAATATGGAAAGGTAACTCACAAGGGATGGTGTAACGCATATCTTCCCAATTTGAAGTTATATCACCACTCCAATGACCACTGTGGACACCCTGACCTGAAAACGATGCTCTTGAAATGATAAATGGCCTCTTTTTCCTGATATCCTTCATAGCACTGGAAAAAGGAAAGACGAAAATTTTAAGACACTATTAATCTTTTCTCTGCAAATATGTTTGGGAATATCTCTAAATAAAAAATATAAAATAAAACTTTTAGTTCTGTGAGATTCACATCACTTCCTCACAAGAGGGCATTGTGAATCTACAAGACTCAACCAAAAGGGGGCCCATTAGACATGACGAGGGAGGAAAAAAGCAGCAAGACAAGTCTAGAGAAAAGACCAGAGACTGCAATGTTGATTTTAGGTGAACTTAGTTAAACAGATTTTTTAGGATTTGGTACCCTTGTTTGCGCTGAATGGTATGATATCTTACAATCCATGTATATAGCACATTGTATATATTTGTAAAATAAACAATTTATGGTGATGTTGCGTCCCTCTGCATCGCCACAGTAATCTAGTTACTGCTCTGAACTAGCATGACATTCTGATTCATTAGACTTGTCTAGATGCTAAAGAACAATTAAAAGCAGTGCCCAAACATAATTCATATATTGAAAAATTCAAGGATATGAATTTGAAACTTTTATAATAGTCATTGTGAGATACTTATAAAACTATTAAATACAATGTGAAATTTTTTTATTGCTGTATCTATAAAATAAAATTGCTTTCTGCTTCCATCTTAAACTGATCAGCTTCGGCATTCCCTGAATCATTTTCTGCCAATACAATAAAATTATGAAAAATAAAGTAAAAAGTGATGATGCACATACTCATATGTGGCATGGGCCTCTCTGAATGCCAATAAATTGTGCTCATTGTAGTGTATTGTTGAATTGTGCTTGGCTGTCATACATAACGTCAATATGCGTAAAGGATAAGGCCGACCAGGAAGATAAGATGGATCCTCAAATCTTGAAATAGGACAACTTTTAGGAGAACCATCAAGGAAATTCAAAGGTTCATTCATATCCTACACGAAAAAATATCCTTGTAACAAAAATATAAAATGAAAGAATGTCTTTTCTCTTGTTTTTAAAACAAGAATATGCTAAAATCATTTAATTCAACGTTCATGCAAATCACTTCCACATTCAATGCTGGTGAAAAATCAAGAAGTATATGAGTAACAAAAAACAAACGGTAGTAAGTAATAAACTTGATAATTCAGATCACTACTGAATGGATTTAGCTTTATTTCTAGTACACATATTAGACATATAGGAAGATAGATTAGAGATGTCTTCAAAAATTACATGCAAGACATTCTCAAAATAAGTAAAAAATTGTTGCAGTTTCGATTACACCATCAGATCTGCAGTGAACCATCAGTTTTTGATGGTAAAGTCTGTTTGGTTCTGTTTGTTGCATTAGTCATCTTTTGTCACAGGAGGGTTTATTAGACAGGAACCTGTGGCTTAAAATGATTCCAAACTATTAAAAACATATGTATCAAGACCAGGATTCAAATCCAGAGAATGTTGAATCAAGGGTCACTTTACCAGACAGGCAAAACATGTTTGGAATTTTCACCGAAATACTGGAGGTACTGTGAGGCAGTGAACAGCATGAAGAGAAATACAGGTTGCTGTGACCAATAATACTGTGCAGAACTACTTACTAAAGGGATTGTATAAAACGATTCTATCAGATGATATTGCATGTCCCTTGGTCTCCACTATCTTTGTGATGTAATAGTATTGACATCCAACCAACTGCTTGATAAGTTCAGTGAAAAAGACAGTTGATGTTCAGTGAAACAAACAGTTGGGCTATTCCAAGCAAAATCAGCAAATCAGATGTGGCTCACACATAACTGATTTTAATGAAAAATAGTCCTTAAATAGGTCACATATAGTAATCAGCAACTGCAAAATATTAGGTTTCAGAACTATATTTTATTATTTATTGACATTAAAAGTTGAAGGTCATACAAATGTAGATCTTTTAGCATTAAACATAGCATGCTTGTGATCCTATATTTCAATAAGCTATTGACAAATTAAAATTTTTTATATTGGAACATTCTTTATAGAAAAGATCTTAGGAAAAATCAGAATATAATTGAACCCTCTGGATACGGGGACCGGTCCAACTGGCCGAAAGTTTCGAGTCCCCTCGTTACGAAAGGCTCGGATTCTTTCAGACCTCAAACTCCTGAAGAATCGCTGAAGCCCATTACGATATCCATCTCCTATTTTCTGTGCTACAAAGAGACCCACAGGTGAATAGCCTTATTTCCCCATTGACAAAGATGTCAGGGTTATCGACGGGGAGCCTTGCAAATTGTTTATCCTCCAGCATCTAGTCTGTGAGAGGTTGAGTAAATGAAAAGAGATACACTTAAAAAGTCACTGCCATCCTTTCAGTTTACCCAGGAAGAATCTGTCCCTTCTAGGCATACCCACAACCCAATAATAGAAACCAGCACATTAGGTGATAATGGGAGGACACATAATTCCCTCTCCTCCTGGGGGAAAGCATTGTAAAGGCCATTTCGGCCGGTTTCAGTAAATTGCCGGTAAAGTCGTTGGGCCAGCTGCCGTAACCAAAGAAGGAAACGATATTCTGCCCCGACATATGCAGAGGGTTAATAGCTGTCATTATTGAGAGATCAAAAAAATAAAAATGTTACTAATTTGATACAAATTTCAAATTACTCTGACATCTCTAGAAATGAAAAGACAATATACAATTTACTCTTAAAGAGCTTCATATAACAACCAGCATGGTGTATTTTAATGATTGTGTTTCTATTCTCTTATAGAGAACATTTAAAAAGTAAAATCATGGTAAAAAACTAATTTTTCAATTTTTTAAAATACATATTTAATTGTGAAGGAAAACTCCTAACACATCAAAACTTTTCGAAATGATAGACCAAGCTGTCTATTATATGTCCTGAAACTTTCATTTCCTTATGCTTACTTTTGATCCAGGAACATTTTTAACAAGAGAAAAATTTGACTTTTTTATAGCAGATAATAATGAAAATTATAAACTTAGATAATATAAAACTGCGATATAAGAATGAAATAGTTATGGTACACAAGCAAAATTTCACATGAAAATACTTTTGTAAGCTGTTTTTTTGCTTGATCCAAGTGTTCCTTCAATGAAATAATCATTTAGTCAGAGAAAAGCTAATTTTTAGTGATCTTTTTATTTATTTATATTCTTAGGAAATATAAATATTAAATACTATTACCTGTAAACATTAATATGTTTTGTAAATATTAAGTTTATTAGACATGTAAATACAATATTTAATTTTAAGAATAAAAAAGAATTTAAAATTCCTGATCTTTCAAACTGTAATGTGGCAGATATTTTGCCTTTTTGAGAAGCTATGACAAGATTCATTATATAAAAACAACCTGTTTAAAGAACTTTCTGTGAGCTTACAGATAAAGTCAGAGAACTGTTGTATTTGAGATTGGATAGTAAGTTTTAAAAAATTTTCTTCACTTATGAAATGCACATATCAGAGAAGCAGTACAAGAAACTCAATAACAGTGCCAACCGCTATTACGAGGAAATCACCTGTCAAAAAGGTCAGTAAACTCAGAAAGAAAGCATTATGGCAAAAGAAAATTACAATCATGTCACAACTGCAGAAGTCCATTTGGCTGCTGTTTTACAAGTAGGCCCCAAATTAATAATGTACGTGTGACTGACAGGATTAAAGATTTTCATTGCTTAATAGATAACTATCAAGTCCTTTTGTGTGCCTTCTACTAATGTTATTCAAATTGAGTTTCAGCTTTGACAAAGGTTTAAGGAAATGGCAGCAGCTATTATGGGAACATGTAACTACATCGTTACATCCTGATTCCTAATTGCATGAATTCTCCTTTCAAATTTATCACTATAACTAGTGAAAGAAGTAAAGTTTTTAAAAATTCGGCAGAACTATGCCAAATTTCAATTTCAGCAAATGCCACGAAATTGAACAAGAGACCTTTATCAACTCTTGAGTGAATTTAAATTTTTTACAAACTTGAAACAACTTTTTTTACAAAATTTAAGTAAAAAAAGTTGTTTTAATGTTAATGATGCATATGTTTAAATGTTTAAGTTTTTTTAATAGTAATTGGATGTTCCGTTTTTAAATTACTTTTTATGTTACAAATTATTGATATTTCATTGTTAATTTGGGGTTTCATTGTACTTCATTTCCCTGTTGTCATTTGAAATACATTTTCTGCATAAAATGGGAAGTAACTGTTATGATTAACGATAGTGACCATCACCAGTAATGGTGATAATTTTGGAATAGTGACCTATCAATGTCATTTGGTGATGAAACTTTCAGTCGCTAATTGCGAAATGGGCTGTTACCATGTTCTCGAGTGTTACTGATTTGGTTATTATTGCTTTAGTACTCAAAATGCAATCATAAATTTTGGCAAGTAATAAACATATTAAATTATATTCCTATAAGTATTGCTTTTGTCAGCTTCCCTTCATTTGATTTTGTATGCCTATTTAGAGCAACAAATCGTCTTTTTATAATTTGCCTTTGCTATTTGGGAAGTGAAAGAAATAAAAGTAGACTTCCAAACTTCAACAGCAATTTTATCTTACCTAGCACTGCAATTGATATGAATTTCAACAATGCCTTTTAATTCCTTTAGACCATAGAAACCATTTTAATTCTATCAAACCGACAATTTTTTATTTTTGCTACTAATTTTTAGATTAAATATGATGTTTACAATTGTTATTTTCAAATAAATAAAAAGAAAATTTTGCAGATTGCTAAAATATAAAATAGTGTTGTCTATGTTAAGTAGTTTTTGAGAACTATATCTTCAAACATGCAACCATGAAAAGCAACCTTGAAGTGTTGCAAGTTCTTAAAATGCCTGAAACTCACAAAATATTTAATTTTGAACAAAAATATTTATATTTTGGATATCATGATTTTTTCATAAACTAAACCCCTGTAGCAAATTTCATAGAAATCAGTCACCACACTGCCACAGGTTTTTCTTATTTTTGCTTATTTCAAATGAAATGACCCAGTTTTGAAAGCCTCAAATCACGTAGTCAATTTTTAAGAGATTCTGCTGGTAATTACTCTTCTGTTAAAACCTGTTATCACCTGATGGGGGAAAGTGATTTTCTGTTGTATTGCATTAAACTGACCATTAAAGATGTAGAGATCACAGGTGGAAAATATATCTGAGAAGCCTGATGTCTGTATATTATGTGCTATAGATTAATTTATACTGTTGTGTCTTTTATAAGCTAATAAGACAAATGTAGGCATTGAACCATAATTTGACTCAGATACAAAATGCAAGCATTTTTCTTATAAATGTAATAGAAATTTTCATAACTAAATAGAATTTGATTAAATGTTATGGAAATATTTGATAATAGGGAAAATAATAAATATTAATTCATTCATAAAACTTTTGAACATAATTAGATTAAGCTACGTGAGTTTAAAGGAATCTATCAAAAAAATGTGTTTCTTACTTTGAATACTCATCAATTTATGCACCTAATTATTGAGAAAAAAATATGTATGGAAATATAAGTTTATGAAACTGCTATTAAATCCTTCCAAATTACATCTTGAAATTAAGGCCAAGAAACAAATTAAAATATTAAAGTAATAAGTATATTAAACATATCAAAAATTAATAATATAATAGATATATTAAAACCAAGTCCCACTTTTTCAGTAGTTTCCTTTTGCATTAAAAGACAATTTGCATGAACATTCATCATTAAAATTTTTAGTTGAAGCTATGCTAATCATTGTACAAAATTTTTTTAATATTAAAAATAAATTGCACTTACAATCCACACACCATCAAACTTGAGCTCATTATGATATCTTTCAAACTGCTTTGCCCAATATTTTGGTGTAGCAGGATTACTAAAGTCAGGAAAAACAGTATAGTTGGTGTTCCAGACCTAGAAATTTCACATATAGAGAAAGACAAAACAAATTATCACATGCTCAATCAAACAATAAGCGACCTCAAATATGTAAAAACACCATAACAGCTAATATTAGATAGTGAACACATAAAGAATATAGCCATTTCAGTGTGGACTATACTGCTCCCATAATATAAAAACAAACTAAATACAAGAAAAAACTGAAGTTTAAACAAAGTCAACACATTTCCCTCACATTTTACTATTTATTTTTTAGTTTTTTCAGTGAAGTTTCTTTTTATTTGACAACAGTTCTGGCTAAGAATCTTATCTTTGACTTTAAGGAACATTGTATCGAAAATTTTGATAATTGTAATGGTTAGAAAAGTTATTGATAAAATTCAAAAAATGTTTTGTTAATTAAGAATATTTTTACAAACGAGCACTTTAGAATTGTTCAATTAAAATAATTTCTTATTAATTTAATAAAATATTTTCACCTAAAAACATATATTACATTACCTAAAATGCTTTTTAATAATTAAATGAAAATGATTTGCTTCCTCATTACTTTTTTAATTAGAAAAGAAAAACTAAATTATTTTCAAATATTTATAAATTAAAATAAAATCCTATAAAATTAATTTATTCAATGTAACTAACTTAATTTTAATTATCTAAGAAAAGCATAACAATGATTACCCAAAGTTCACTCAAAAGATGAGACTTGCTTTATAAACCAGTTTTAGAAATGTGTTCTTTTGATATATTATATTGCTTGAAATTTTAAAGGATACATCTTTGTGAGTTGAATAACTCTCAGCTTAATTTAAAAACATACCATCTTGGTGTATACTAGTTTTAATTTTGAATTATACTTGCATCATCAGTATGAAAAACCTTCATAAAACTTGAAGAAAATTAATTTTATGTCGAAAATGGCGATAAATAATAAAAGCAGTGCAGTGAATAATTGGAAGGTCAGTTTTTATGGCACAAGGGTCAGAAATAGCCAAGCGTGCAGTGAATATTGAGGATGTAAATATGTATACCATTTGGTAACATAGTCAACTATTACAACACAATTTGAAGTACTTTAAAATTTAAATAATATTTACTGTTTTTAATTAAGACAAAATAATGGAAATACTTTTGTGATAAAAATTCATGCCTGAATAATAAATTAATATAATATGCTCATATAGTTTCAATTATACCACTCAGAAAATTTCTTTGCAATAAAAATTATTTTTAGAAAATGGGAAGTGTTTGCTGAGAATTTTTAATTTACTTATTTTGTCTTCAGAACCTTAAAAACTATTTATGTGCCAGATACTCCAATTTAATTATCGTTCAGATAATGGTATTAATACATAATTGGAAGAAACAACATTTGCAAGCATAAAATCTCACTTTCTAACTCATGTAGAAGTATCGTTAGTTTTATATTTACCTTAGCTTCAATGTAAGAGTTTCCCTCACTCTCCTTGACAAAGAGATCCAATTCAACCCCTTCATCATAAGGAGCATAGGAACCAGCTTCCTCTGTATTAGAAACACCAGGGGACTAAAAATAATAGCAATTTCTTGTGATATGAGATGAAACAAAATAAGTTATTAATAACTATAACTGCAAATAGAAGTGCATTCAAGCATTAGACACCTTTCTCTAAAATGGTAGTTTCAACACTGTAACTATAACCTTAGTAATTGTTCTAAGACAATGATTCCAAACTTTTCAGACCAAGGATCTCCTTGAAAATTAAAATTTTTCACAGGGATTATCTTGAGATTCGACTGATAATAAGCTCCTGTAACACGATAAGATTTCAAGATATTATTGAAATCAGTTTTGCAATTAAAATTAGTTGGAATTCAAAAAGTACTGGAATCTACTAGTGTTAGATAATTTAAATTTTAGAATATAAAAGAATTGGAAAAATATTGGAATATTTTATTTTTCACTGAAAGTTCTCTATTTTGGCTGATAGAAAGTGCATGTTTTCTACAGACCCCCTAAACCCTTGTCATAGAGCCATGGACCACACTTTTGGGAACCACTGCTCAAAGATATAAAAAAGTACAATGAGTGAATATCAAGAATATATTTTTAGATCATTTTGCAAACTAGATCCTCATTGTCAGTTTGAAATGTGATTTACGTAATTAAACATTCGTGATTTAGTTCAAAATTTAACATGAACTTTTTAAACCAACTCAGCTCAACAAAACACTTCAATTAAAAAGCTTAACTCTTATTTTAACTTACAATCATTGCAACATAATGCATTCCTTTGTTATGAAGTTCATCAACCCATTCTGGCAGTCCTGCAAAATTGTCAGGATCATAAGTAAAATCTAAATGCCTATTCATAAAATCAATATCATGCCATTGAACATCCTGTAAAAAATAATGGCTGTTAATCATTCAATATTTTATGTATAACTAATTGCATTTTATGATTAGAGATAGAAATATAAAGAACATAAAATAATAGATAGTCATTGAATAAATTAGATTCATTGGAAATAAATTATCAGGATCGATCATAAGTAAAATTTAAATGTCTATTCATGAAATCAATCTCATGCATGCTGGAAAAAATTCCAACCATTAATTATGCATTTCATTTAGTATGCACAACCAATAGCATTTTATGCTTGGAGATGGCAATATACAGAATATGAAATAGTAGATAGTCATTAAATAAATTGGATTCACTAGAAGTAAAAGATAAAGTTAAAATGAAACTAGGTGTAGTGCCATGGTCGTTGGGGTAGTTCTCTAATTATTGAAGAAATCCAGGGGAATAGGGAAACATGTTTTATTGGTATGAGATTGGCACAGAATTCAACATATAGACAACTTAAATTGACAGAAAAAACAGTTTACGGGTTATATCTAATGACAGATCTCCACAAGACCTCTAGGTGTCCAGCTTCCAGAGGACTAAAGTACGTTCTCAATATCAATTTACAAGATGTATTTGATGCCAGGGCTTTGTGAGACCTCCCCAGGCATCCAGCTTCCATACTACTAAAGTACCTTCTGACTCTTTTCACTCAGTGTCTGGAAGTGTGCACTACTGCCAACCCAGGTGGTAACAGACACAATACCACATGTTTAAAATTTCAATTCTAAGTATTGTGTTCTATTCATTTCAATTTCAATTCAATGTGATAAAAAAATTAGAATATTAGTAAAGAAATGCACTAGTTCAATAATTTGTATTCAGAAAATACATCTACAACAAATGTCACCTGTTTTAACCAGTCATATAAAGCAAATTGCGGTTTTCAACTATATGGATCAGAATATTAAGCTCTGTACAAGAAACAAAGCATTGAAAATTATAATAGTTTGTAGTGCAGGTAAAGTAAATACTTCCTATAGTAGACTAATGTAAGTTTCTCTCTAGAGCAACACGTGCAACGTAAAGTGGAAAGATGTACCACCCAATCAGCGATGAAAATAGCTGTGATTCACAGGGAATGTGAGGGCAGAAAGTTGACCCTTAAGACTTGTCGAAAAAAAAAAAGAAGACTCGGGTTTAACTCAAAAACCGCCTAGAATATACATTCATCATTAAGGCATAAGAAGGCCCACCTGAGAGATGTGATGAGAAAAATGAGATGGGTTGCCAAACCCTGTCAACCCATCTCATTTTTGTAAGTAATCTGTATTTAGCTCAAATTAAGTTATCTTTATTATTAAATCCATCTCTTTATTTACTGAGTTATGGACATCATGTAAAATATTAATTTTGTTAATAAATTATTGTTCACAACTCTTCATGGCAACTTTTTATTGACTATGTATAAAAGCTATGAAAAGATTGAGCTTTGTTAATTGATCTCCAGGACAGGATAATGAAAAGCCCCGTCTTGGTTTGTGCTCTTCGGATATATTTGTCAGAAAAAATATTATTACTCCATGTGTCCTCTTTACGGAACAGCAGTACAATTGTTGAAGAACTGAAAGGGAATTAGACTTTTAAAATGTTGCTTCATTTTAAAGATGGAGGGATTGAAAGCATTCATTTCACACACATAAGATTGGGAAATACTCCTAACAGGACAAAATCGTGCCTAAAATTATAAAACAGCTTTACCAAAAAAATAACAAAATAAATATTTCTGAAATCCTGGCCCTATAGATATTGGAGCTCGAGGTCACCACCCCTGTTGACCTCCCTTGCTGTGCTACTGCACTTGTACCATTCCCACAACAGGATTAGCAGAGATCAAGCAGATGGTTTGGCACTGTTTAAATCCAATAAATATAATTAGTCTATAAACAAGAGATAACTTTCATATGTGATGACCAACTATTTGAAAGATAAAATACCCACTTCATTTATTTGCAAAATGGTAGTAAGATTAACAATCAAGTGAGTATGCTTACATATAAGAAATTCCGGATAAAATAAAAAGACATGATGTAGGAAGTCAAGATACATAATGCTCTTAGTTTCAAAAAGAAAGTTTTAAGATACAGGTTCGTTGCATTTTAAAATTTTTATTTAATAAAATTATAAACATGATTTTAAAAATAGAACATTCTAAAAAATAATAATCAGTCATAATGGTTTTGAGTGAAATTATATTATTTTGAAAGCAAAGTAATATGAAAAAAATTACCAGAGGAACTCCAGCATCTAAATTTCTTTGCAATATTTCATCAGTTTTATTCAAGGAGAAATATCCATACTTGCAAATTTGGAAGCCAAGACTCCAGTAAGGAATCATAAAAGGGCGTCCAACTATGCCAGTGTATTGCTTTATTACATCTGCAGGAGTAGGGCCTAACATTATAAAGAAATCAAAGATTCCACCAAGAGAACGAACAGTCACAGCAGGTGTAGGTTGCAGGATGTAATCTGAATAAAGAAATATACAAATGTAAATTACATTTTTGTTTTTATTTAATGAGCAATGTAAGAAAAGCAGCAATCAAATACTCAAAAAAGAATAACACAATTATGCAAAGAAATCATAACCAAATTCAGTACATCAACCACTAAATTATTATTCACTTAAATTTTAAAGTTTAAGTGATAGTATTGTAGGCTAAATATAATGGGCCAAATATAAATAAAGTGGCTATTGTTTAATGTATAAACCTCCAACAGTATTCTTTTCACTTACTCATTTTTTACAGAAAAAGCATTTATCAATTAAAACTTTTCCAAATGGTAGGGAAAAGTAATCAGTGATAAATATTTGTTTAATCAGTCAGCTTCTATTTTGAGAAAGAACTCATTTGGTACAGAAAGTTCAATTCAACTAATATGTAAAGAGAGAATATTTTTATATTTATGACTATAATACTTGTGGATTAAATAATTTTTTTGAATTTTTGTTTCTAATGAGCATCTAAACTATACGTGTTAATATTACTTTATAACTAAGAAAAACTGTTAAACATAACATTATATTCAGACGAATTTACACTTTTTTCATATGGAAAACGTTTTTGCAGTGTTGAACAGTGGCCAGAGTGTTAACCATTCTGGTATTAGGCTTGCATGTTGTAATTTATCTCAACACAAAGCAAATGAATTATTTTTACCACTTTTAATCTATTAAAATGCACTAAATATAAAAAAGAAATGATAAAATATAGATTAATGTATACAACTTACCCATGGCATTACTGTTTAGAAGGAAAACCCCATTTGCATTTCCACTCGGTTCTAGGACTATATAAAATGGATGGCTGCCATAAAGATTTCTGTATGGCTAATAAAGACAGAAAATGATATATTTAAGGTAAAATATTTTAAAGCAATCAGTGGAAGTAAAGTAGCATTTAAAAATCAAATATCGAAACAATCAGTAAAACAATATACAATAAAATATTTGGAATATTCACTTGGACCAATTCATAATTTATCAAATAATATTATAAGTTTATTGAATAGTTTCAACAAGACAAGACTTGGGAATAATTTTAAGAAAATTAATGTGAGAGTTAATGAGAACAGAGATTTAATTTGTAATATTATTAAAACCTTTACAGTAGTATTTAAGTAGTTTTTATTATTATGAAAGGACATTTTTGGAAAATAAAGTGTTCCAGAGCAGTTAGATAAGTACATGCAAATAAAATAAACATCTTAAAGTCAAAATTTCTGCAGTTTCAATTAACTCATTACATAACTCATAAGAAAACAGATTTAGTTTGAGTTTCAGAACATAAAACATTAATCTTAACTAAAATAAGTATATTCGTGATTATCATTACTGAATACATTGTTTAAAAATATTTTTTTGAAATTAATACATAAGATTTTCAATACTAATACGGTGTTAATCAAGAAGAAGTAAAAATGAAATAAGTTTTGAGGAAAAATTAACTCAAGTTGAGGAATCTATTGCCATCTGAAGGATACTAGCACTATAAGGTAGATTTCCACAAATGTTTACTGTTCTACAAATACTCATATTACAAATAAAAATTACTGGAAACCATATTATTTAATTACGTAATGATCATACATTTATTAGACTAAGATACTTTACCACAGGCAAGTCCCCTTGATTGAATAATGTATATCTTGTCCAGTTAAAAGCTCTGAGTAAACCTGCCTTTTGTTCTCCTAAGCCATACAAGTTTGTGGATGAAATGTATGATGAGAGTTGCAAAAATTGGTCACTGAAAACTAGTTGTGATAGCAAGGTCTTGAACCTGAAAAGAAATAAAAATTAATAATATCTCAAGTTGACAAGACAATGCAATACATAGAGTATTCTGTGCTTCGAATAGAATGCATTTGGTCAATTTAGAGCAGCTTCCAACACTTTTGGAAGATTTAAATTGAATATTTGATAAAAATTAAATGCAACACAACTAAAATTAAATATTTTGCACATTAAATATAAATTCAATCACATAAACTCAACACTGAAACCACTCCCACATTTAAATAATTATAAACTAAAAAACAGCTTTGATACTAGACAATTTCTTACATTCCAGAAAATCAGTCTTAAAAATCTAATCAGAAAAATAGAGAATTGAATCATTTATATTTGATAAATCTCTATTATGCAGTCTTCTAAGTCTATGTATGAGAACATCTTTAAGAATAGTGTGAAATTAACTTAAGAAACAAACTTAGTATAGAAAACATTACTAGCAAAAATATTAGTGCTTTATAAGGTCTCACTATATCTGAGCATCTGACTGCATTTAATGACAATTTCTTCTAGAGTTTATGTAAAACTAAAAGAGTGCAAATACTTCGAAACTAAATTTTTGAAGAGTTATGAAAACACTTTCAGCATTTATGATAAAGCTCAAGGAAAATTTTCAAACTCCAAAACTAATTTCATACAATACACTTTTGTAAAATAATTTATATCAAATAAAACATTTAAAGCAATTTATTTTAAGACTTCATTCCAACTCTAGCAAAATTTTTCAAGTGTTTCTAGAATTCAAAACAAAAAAAAATGTTTCAATACATTAAACAATAAAAAAATTATTAAAATTAGTGATAATTGCACAAAACAAGTATTAATGTAACACTGCTTTTTGTTGCTGTTAGATATGATGATTGGCTATAATATCCATTATCTACATTTATTTTGTTTCGAATATGGATTCAATTTTCAAAACAAGAAAATTCTCATGAAATAAACATGTGCTTTACAGATCAATTAATTATCCAATGATAGAGATTTTATCCCATTTTGTCTTGAAGGGGCAGACTCAAACACAATTCCATCACCATTTAGCAATGATTTTGGATTGTGGTAGGTATCCCAGTGTATGTCTATCCCAATAGCAGTTTGGAATGAAAATATTAGCTTCCAATTTAGCAATGGGCTGGTACAGTATATTTTTTAAGTTTTACTATCTAAAGATGTACTTTGATATTACAAACTCTCTTCAGAAGGTGTCTTGAAACCCCAAGCAGAAAAGAAAAACAAAATGCTACATCCTTGGCTCTGGTTCATCAAAAAACTTTTTGAAGCAGTAAAAAAGCATTTGGTGTGAATTGTATTAAATCGTGTGGGTTTATATGCCACATGCTTCATTGAAGTGATCAGAATGTTTACATTTACCAAACATTTCTAATCCTATTGTAGTGCAGGTCAGTTATTAAAAAGCATTTTCCCCTGATGACGTAGAAAGATAAATTCGTGACGGTGACATGGAAGATGATTTTGCTTAAAAAGATATTAACTAAAAGATACCCTAATCACTAGGGTTTAAAAATAATAGCTAAGTCATGTGTGGTAACCCTGAAATGCAGGGGCTATGAAAGAAAACAGTTTTGAAAAGACATGCAGAAGAGCATGGTTAATATGCACAATCCCCAACCCTTTTACAATCTCCAACCCTTATTATTTACAATTTTCTAGCACAAATTTGGTGCAAGAATCAAAAATAGAATTTGAGGAAGATTGTGAAAGGACCATAACTATTTGATGCTTAAACGTGTGGTTGGTTGGGTCTTATGGTGCAATAGCCAGATTTGGCCAAACTATGTCAAGTAAATGCTCATACACACACGAGGAAAGCTTTACTAACACAGAAATGAGAAATACACCCAGGGAAGAATCAAGCCTGTACTGCCTACAACTTGCAGGTTGCTAGTGCAATAGGCAAACCCACTGAGTCATCTTAAATCTGTGAAATGCCTTGCACGTATGTGAATTCAGTTGTATACTCTACAGTTGATGTTTATTGTCCACTAACGGTGAATGTTATACTAGACAATATTTCACCTTCCTCTCGCATTCATTTTCAGACACTCCACTGATAGCTAGTTTTAACTAACCCGATTCATTTCACGATCTGTCAACTTTTCAGGCCCCTTGTGTCTAAAGCACATAGCAGAGGAACACGGTATAGAAAATAACTTCAGAAGCTTTATGAATGGTTTTCTGAAAGGTGACTTTTTCAAAAATTTTAGCAACAACCCTTTACTAGTTCTCTGCATGGCACTGGTTTTAAATGTTGAATTACTCTCAAAATTGAAAGAATTCTTACACAATGGCATTATCAGCCTTCCTTGACACTGTAAGTAAACCATCTGATCCCAGTTCCACTTTATACAATTCCTTTCGGTTTTTCTCAACTTTAAAATGAAGAGGAACGTCTGGTTCAAATCGGTCTGACTTGACATCTTTTAACTGAAAAATAAATGAATCATAAGTTCCTAAAGTATTAATAGTAATTCATAAATTTGAAGGTATTTACTCTATTCTGGAACAGAAGATACCTTACACAAACACGGTTCATTTGAATAAAAAAAAATTATTATTCAAAGAAATGATAAAGAAATAAAAACAACATAACAGTAAACATTAACTGTAGAATCTTATTTAAATTTTTATCTCAATATAGCTAAACTAAGTGTAGGTAAACTAAGTGAATTATTTCATCACATGACTTTAAGTTTGGTTTGTCACTCCAACCACTTTTTAGGAGCAAGAGGGCTAATTGGGCACCAATGGTTTAAGGCAGATTCTGAACCACTACAAACATTCATGCCTAGACTGGAATACCAACCCACAGCCTGTTGAACTAAGTGCCAGGGTGGTAACCACTCAGCTATCAGGCTAGCATACATGACTTCAGAGTATACATGAAAGCATCATTAATTTTTATAAATTTAGCACTAAATGATAGACATCATAATTTAAGGTTCCTATAATTTCATAATCAAAAAGGCAACACAACATAGAATATTTTATTTGCTTTGAATAACTCGATGAATTACTAGCTCATGCACTATAATGGTCAAGCTATCTATCTGTGTGTACTTCAGAGATTGCAGGTGCAAAACAACCTATCAAAATATTCAAAACTAAAAGCAAAAGTCCTACTGCTCTTTCGTTACGTATTTTTTCTGTTGTAACTTTCTCCAGCCCCCCCACCACCACATACAGATATTAAATGAAAACAGAAAAAAACTCACAGTATACATTAACCCTCCAAGTGGCATGCCCAAGAAAGCTTAGAGAGAAAAAATATCCATTTTATATACAACCCAAAAAAATTCACCCCTGGCATGGTGCAGACCCAAAATATTTGGCCATATTGCACGGACATCTCGCTCCACGAAAGATTTCGGGTATGCCACCCACTGCAATGAAATCTCACTGAACTGTACTCAGGCGTGCTACTAGGAGGGTTAATAAAATAATCATAGACAGTAAAAATGTGTAGAGGGCAATTGTGTGTAATGTTGTTTTTGTTAATAATCTCCAATCAAGTCTGATGGAGTCAGACTAGATCAAGGAATCAGTTGACTTTTTTGTCAACTGATTCATAGGAGGGAATGTGCAGCTTCTGTAATCCGAAGACTGGAGCACCGAGAGGTAGAAGACTGTCTTGGCTCCATGAAGTAGATGATTGCAGAGGGTATTGAAATCAAGAGCTTGAATTGTTCTTTAAGATGAAGCAAGTTGGAAGGTAATAAATTGTGTGTAATAAATAATCTTATTACTTTGTGCCACTAAACTACCCTTCATTCACTCAATTCATGAGCTTTTCAAGGCGAGTTCATGTGGCTTTTTACATACTTGGGTTTAAGCTTTGGCAAAAATGTTTTCTTGCATGTTGAACCTGAATTACATCATTATACTAATGTTTTTAATAGTCTGTATTTTAAAGATTTAAGATTATATTAAAAATTATTCATAAAAATAACTTATTTTTATGAAGTTATAGGCAAGTGGTATTTTCACAATACACTAAATAGAGACTATGTCTTTGATTTTAAAATAAGAAATCAAAATTTAAAATATTTTATTATAACTTACACTTTGAAGTGCACCTTTTATGCAAAATGGAGACTAGAATATTAAAAACATAATACAAAATGAAGTTAATTTAAATTTAACTGAAAAGTTTGTTATAATTAGCATGGTGCATATATTTTTAGCCTAAAAGTGCATACTAAAAGATTACCTCAAATGTGAAACATTACCTTACTGACATGCTTTTACAATTATATTATTTTACTGACATGCTTTTGATTCACAAAATATTTTCTATTACATACAAATTGTCCGAAAATAAAAAATATATATTTTACATACATGCAGATATATACATATATATAAACACATTTTTGTACAACTAAAAATTTGGCAGCTTTAAAAATTATATTTCAAAGCAGTGTTGCAAACAAATTCAAATAAGGCATCCGATAGACCAGCAGCGACTATTTAAACAGGCAAATCCTTCAGAGGATAAATACTCCGCATTCACATGCAATTGCCACAGCAATTAATCTAGGTTAAGACAGGGCATTTTTGTACATTTTCGGTGGATCTGTATTTTTTTCCATAGGAAAACTGGTGTAGGCTTGCAGACCAGTTTGGGAAACACTGCTTCATTTCAATTTACTATTTGAAAATTTAATTAGTAGAAGGATATCTCATTTTCTTCTATCAAGACAACAGAAAGCCACAATCTATCTTCTTTCAACTGTTGATGATTTATCAACTAATAGAAAAGCATAAAAGGATGTGTTTTATGTTTAAGGGTAGGTTGAAGTTATAGGTATTTTGGAGCTAAAAGCTGACAGATAAGATATTTTCGGTCTTGATGGTGCAAGCTTGCAAACCAGTTTGGGAAACACTACTTCATTTCAATTTATAGTTCGAAGACATAACAGTAAAATGTGATCTTTCATTTTCTTCTATCTAGACAATAGAAAGCAGCAGCCTACCCTTTCCAGTGTTAAAGATTTGTACAAATATTTTTGAGATCTTTTACTTAAGGGGGTAAGGTACCCAAATTGCTGAAATCTGCAATTTTTAAGTTATAGTTGTAATTTTTGGTATTCAGGTAGATTTTAAGTATGGAATTCAAAATTTTAAAAATGAAAAACAAATAATTTAAAAAAATTAAAATTTGAAAAATTTAAAATTTTTTTTGATATAAGTAAAAAAACAATTTGGTAAAAATTTTAATTTGAACATTTTTTAACATAAAAATATGTAAGAAACAAATTGTGTTGTTTCTGTAAATATGAATCAGAAAAATATTAATAAAAAAAATAATGTAAAAAAACGTGATTTTACATTACAAATATTGTTTTTAAAAATCATAAAAAAACAAACACTATTTCAGCAATTGCTGAAGACAAATTAAAGGTATATATATATATATAACAATTGTTCCAAATTTCATTCATATCCATGCAGTAGAATTTGACTTATAATCAATTTAAATTTATAAAAATGTCAAAAATCACTTCTTTGAGAAAAAAGACAAAGTTTTAAAATCATGCAAAATAGCTGTTTATGAAGATATTCATCTGAACTTTTTTCAGTAATCTTTCACGCACAAGTATATTCCAAGTTTAAATTTTAACATGTTAATATATGTACAAAAAATAAATTTTTAAAATTGAAAAAATATAAAAAATTTTATCAAAATTTTTACATACAGAGAAAAATATTAAAATTGCTGCTGTTGGACCATACTATATTGTAACATAAAATATAGATCTATTAACAACAAAATGTATTTAACAGCATATTCAACAATAGCCGTTTTCGAAATTGAAACTAATGTCAAATTTTTCACATCAAATATCCAATTTACATTCAAAATAAATAATCCAAAAGGTACTATTACTTCACTTAAGTTCAAACAAGTGTTAGCTAATATATTTTACTTCGCCTCTTTCATCCTACAAAAAGAAATAGATATGTAGAGGTTTAACTTTCGTTTGTTTATGTTACAGCAGACGAAAATGGACGTAGCTGGTGACAACTTCAGTAGTTCAATTTTTAACATTGCATTATAATCGGTTCTATTTAACGTAGCAAGATGAATTTGGTGTCATTGGAATCAGAAAATTCTGAATTTTTTTAAACAGTAAAAAAATATTGCGATGCTTCGGGATTTTTTTTACTACCATACACCCTTAATAAGTAAGGTAACGGGCATGTGCACACAATTCTTAGTCAATGTTAATGTACTTACCTTAATCCTCAGGGTAGTATCATCAATAAAAGTTACATCCAAACGCACATTTCCAATGTCATATGGAAAACCAGATCGTACACCTGTTCTTGTTAAATCAGCACTGATACCATCGTTTGTTCGATCAAGATTCGAGACTTTATAACCAACAAAATATTTTGGATAAAAACACGACGGAACCCCTAGATCAGATGAATTTTTCAGATCATCATCCTTCACGATGAGATCCGAAGCAGCTTCATAACAACACCCTCGCAATAAACATTCTCTTTCAAAAATCGGACGGTCTGGATGACAGTCAAATTTTTCCGAATCGGTAAGATTTGCGCACACAGGTTCTGGGGGTTTAGATCCACCTCCATCATGGCCTTTAAATGATTTACCGTTTATTAGCCAAAATAATAAGGTTCCAATACCGCCTCCGATCACAACAATGGCACAAACATATAAGATTTTTTTCTTCTTCGATGATCGGTGCTTCTCTTCAGTCATAAAAGCATAATTCCCCACATCCATTTCCAACTGAATGGGAACTGAAAGTTAGGAATTTTTCTCGCCACAAAGCGACTGTTTTTATCAAGGTTATAAGAAACGAGAAGTGATACACAATCCGAAATCAAGTGATTCTCATACATATGCGGAACAGCTGTGGAGCTAGTGCGTGTTGTCGCAGCCTTTTACGCGACATTTATCGTGATGGAAATGATGAGATAACAAATAAGTCAAAATTAGAGGCGTTTTACTTTATTCCTTCAAATGTTTTCCAGTAAGCGGCTCGTTATCGTTTGTGTTTGAAGAAATGTTTTGGCAAAACGAAATTTGAAATCCTAAACTCGCGGCACGGCAGGTTGAAGTTTATTTACTTCCGCTGAAATTCTTAAATTCCCTCTTGAGTTGCATTATTCCTGGTGTAATGAAAAGGCAATGCGTTTCTTGTTGAAACCGTCTTGAAATATTGAATACAAAAATGCGCATTAACTTTCAAAACTAAGGTATTCAAAGAAAAACTAATTATTAAACAAATGAAACGGGTTTTTTTATTTTCTTTAAATATCTAGATTCCAATTAGTTCGATTGCATATACAAAACATAAGGTAGCCCGGTTGGAAGAGTAACAGATTAGAAACCGGAGGGATGCGAGTTCGAATCTTACCAAAGACCGTTGCTTACAAGGGACTGGTGCACGTTAAATCTGTCGTGCTCATTATTGCCCTCACGTTGGCATGTTATGAAGTTTGGAGAGTGGGGTGCCAGCTTAAGCGTGAATCTCGTCATCTGACCATGGTTCAAACTTACTTGGTACTGTCCTCGGATCTTTCCCTTCGCGTTTGATCCGGGACCGTCAACAATAGCCAGTGGTATTGCTCCAGTGTGACGTTAATTTGCTTTTGACGTTTTAAAGGTAGGCATTTAGCCTACCTTCAAAACATATGAACTAGCATTTTGAATGTTTTGCTATGTAGATCTAAATTATGCATTTACGGGTTTCAAACGACCACTGCATAGTTCATTGCTTTTGGCACAGCTTGTCCATTACTGGACCTTGTGCCATAAAACCCCAACCAACCATCTTAACAGGTAGGTAGGTAGTTAATTAACGTCGCACTGAAAGGGCTATTGGCGACGGTCCGGGATCAATCCCTAAAGGAAAGATCCAAGGACAACACCACGTAATTTTGAACTGCGGTCAGATGACGAGGTAACACCTGAGCTGGCACCCCACTTTCCAAATTTCCACACCACGCCAACGAGGCCACGACAAATTTAACGTGCATCAGACTCGTCTTTGGTTGGACCAAATTTCGAACTCGCAACCCTCCGATTGCTAATCCGTTGGTCTTCCAACCGGGTTACGGAGGCCTAAAAATTTATAGGAGTAACGTTTATAAATCCATACGCATATATATTTGGAACCGTCTTGTCAAATTGTACAGAATCTTTACTTTCCAATGTGACCCGTTTATCTGACAAATTTTTAATTGATATCAAAACTTAACCTCGAATACCAAATTTCGAATCATTTAGTCTATCCGTAGATTATGAGGGGATGGGATTGATTTGGAGCACCTAAGTGTTAAATAATTTTTCCAGCCTTCCATTCATATCTTCTGAAACAATCGCTATAATGCTATAAATTAATGTCTATAATTGGTAGGCAGAAATAGAAGTTCAAATATTGAAACTTTTGGACAGGATTCTTTTTCGCTTTGAAGAGTGTGGAAATTTTGTACACCAAAAGAAAATACTTTAGAAACCAAATGTCACTTTATGGAGATGGCTAGTATTTTTCACAGTGTCATTTTACTTAATAAAAGGCAGGGAAGTCGTTACAAGTATCGATTTTATTAGATAAATTCCAAGCTGATAGCATTTACAAATTCATTTTTTAAAGTCGAACCTTTGAAAAAGTGTGTTAATAGAAGTAAGTCTCTATTTCAGGAGATTTTTTCGCCTAGCAAAGCAAAAATAATGTTGCTGGTTATATAAAATCATATTACTGATACTATGTAAATTCATTTTTACATTCATTCATCACACTGTTGTTTATTGTTTACATCACACTATCAAAGAGATAGAAGATCGGTGTAACAATATCGTTAAATTCCAATGGAGACTACTTGTCAGATAAAATACAGTATTGCGTACGAGGTTAAACCCCCCTTCCATATCACTCATATATTCCTGAAATTTTCTTTAAAATATGGCAAATGAGCTGTTGAAGTTTCTTAATGCTATAAAAGTTATAGCATTACACAAGTATCCTAATTGTATCCATAATTATGTAGATTAAAAGTAAACATAGATCTCATATTACGACCCTTTTTTTTACTTCACTCTAAATTGCAAGGTGAAAATATTTTTATGCCTTTTAGTTAAAGTATATTCCTTGTATAAATCCTTTAAGCATTCCGTTAGCGAGAATGTGGTCTCAGTGTTAACCCGGGACGCCGTTGGAGGTGCTATCACATCGCTGGGTGAGACATATCTTTCTGGAGGACTTTGGTGGTGCTGGTCAAATTTACGATTTGAAGAAACCAAGAAACCTCAAGCAGCCAACCCGACCGGCACATACGAGATTCGAACTCGTAACCAAGTATTTCGGTCTACCAGTTACTCAAAACCGGCATCTTCAGCCGCTTGACTACTGATGGGACAATTTACAAAATTAAGGAGAGGGAATTATGGTAACAAAATTTAACAAAAATTTAGCATACAAATTATTTTGCAGCATTCCATTGAATAAATCCTTATACTCCACTGATGGTACACTTACAACGGTTTGAAAGTACTGATTTAAAAATATTCAGATTAAAAATGGCCCGCTGTAGTCCCGTTGGAAGAGCAACGGATTAGCAACCGGAGGGTTGCGACTTTGAAACTCGGTTCAGCCAGACCGTCGTGTGCACGGGGGCTGGTGCACGTTAAATCTGTCGTGGCTTCAATGTCCTCACGTTGGCGTGGTGTGGAAGTTTGGAGAGTAGGGTGCCAGCTCAGGTTCTGACCTAGTCATCTGACCCTTGTTCAAAATTACGAGGCGTTTTAATTGGATCTTTCCCTTCGACAATAGTTCGTAGTGTTGCTCTAGTTTGACGTTAATTAACTAAATACCGCAGATTAAAAGTCAAATATTTCTTTGGAATACACATAGATACGGTTCAGGATATTCCCATGCTTGTTAAAGACGCCTCAGTCAAATTGAAAAGTAAAAAAGCAATGAAGAGAGTTAGGGGATTGTATTTCCACAATGCTTATTTTTATTTCGGAATAACCGATATTGCGATATGCGTCAAATCACGAGAGCAGCTGTTTCTACTGAGTACATAATACCCTAATGACCGAAACGTTCTTAATTTTTCTCGTTCCCGAAGACAGAAAACGATGTAATGTTTACTGTGCAACAAAAGATATGTATATAGGGGGAAATACTATTCTTTTGGTTTCGTAATCCGAATATGAAACTCGTCATTCAACTTTCGTGCACTTTTAAATGATGCATCAGTTTTTTAGTTGCTATTATAGAAGTCTAGCCAAGATTTCTCATTTAGAAGAGGGTCCACTTGCTACACACATTATTTATTTTTTTTGCGAACTTATTTTGTGGTCTTTATTAAATTTTTAAATGTTTCTCTGGGTCTCAGTATCTTATGCTGAGTCACTTGACTGAATTTTAAAGTAACAGATAACTTCAATTCCAGATGTCGAATCTAAATTTTTACTTCCCATTAGAAACATCATGACTAGTATGATGTTTCTAATGGGAAGTAAAAATTGATAAAAATATGACGCGTAAACTTCGCTCATATCAAAACGAATTAACTGCGGCCTTAAGATGCCGAATACGAATTCTAAAAAACATTTCTAAAATTTATATTACTTTTATTATTATCATCATTGTTACTATTATATTACGTATATTATATTATCTAATGGTAAATTAACGTAACAGATTAGCATTTACTTTGTCATTAACACTTACTAGAATACAAAAATTTTCAATTTTCGTCGTAAAACCTGAGTTTTTGCAAACAAAAATGCAGAATAGAAGTTTTGCTTTGTGACTGTAATTAGTACTGGAAAAATGCTTTTGACCTATCGTGGAGTAATTTCAGAAGTTCATCCATTATTGTAAGACAGTACATTTAAATGAATTCCACTGATCGCACCAGTTTATAACGCGTGAATGCTTTTTTTTTGCCGCTCTGTGGTCATTTACTGCTCTAAGAAGGTTGTTAATGAAACGTAACATAAAAAGATAGCGAAATTCAATTTCTAAAGAAATAATTTACTACTGGGTACTACCATTGTTTAAAACAACACAGTATTTTTAAGTTAATTATTGCACTGTTAGATAATTATCCAAATTACCTCACTAATAGCCTGTTGTGTTGTGCCAGTGTGGTAAAATTCAACTACCTACCTACCAAATTTTATCATTGTATTGTAAAAAATTCTATAAACTAAAATCTAATAATTTAAAGGGATTTTTTAAAACCTAACCAAAACATAAAGCAGACTTATGAAAACAAAAGTTTAAAATATAAGTTGGAAAAAGACCTAATTTAAGATATTTAGAATCTAAAAACCCGGGATCTAGTTGTCAGGTTTAAGGCAGTTAGAGCAACGATACTATTTTTACAGTTAGTTGATTACTTTACTGATGTCCCAACTAATTCTTTTGTATAAGAAATATTATTCTAGTTCACTTAAAAGTATGCAGAGCGAAAAACAAAGAAATAAACTTCGAAGATAATCAAAGCTTTAATAGATAAAATGTCATTTTACTTTGCATCTTAATATTAAGAAAACAGTGGGTAATCTTTTCGGTTGAATACAAATTTTGAAGATTTTATGTCCAGACATTAAAAGCAAAATACGTTTTTAAAGGCAACTCTAAAATTAAAAATATTTTGCTGTTGGAATATATTTGCTATTACCTATCGCATCCTGGAAAGACAACACAAAAATTTCAATTTTGTGTGAGCACAGCAGTCAGATCGGAGATGATTAAATTTTGACGTGGAAAATTTTACCGAACTTTTTTTGCAAAATTTGCTATTAGTTAGCAAAAGTGTCCTACTCAATGGATTTTGAAGTAATTCAAGAAAAAGTACCACACCTCGGTTCGTATAGAAAACTCCATGTCAGTCTTCGGTTTAAAGAATCGTAGCCAACGAAGTCAGTTCTATTTTCGTTGACCGTGAAAGAAATGATATCTCCCAAATTACAGAGTAGAAATCGTGACTATTTTTAATAATTTCATTTTCACTATAGGGGCATTTAATAAGATTTAATTAACAAAATTTTGGTTAATCTGGTTCTTTTTGGAACTGGTCGGCCTTCAAAGCGTTTTCAAAAGCGCATTTATACTAGGTAGGTACTTTAATTAACATCACACTGGAGCAACACGACGGGCTATTGGCGGGTTCAAACCCGAAGGTGAAGATCGAGGACAACCAGGTATACTACGAACCAGTCTTTTATACTAGTGTTTGATGTCATAAGACTCCAGCGCCACAAATTTGCATATTATATTCTTATGCAGCATTATTTTTTTTAATCACATATCATTATTTTAGACAAATGTATTTATTTTTGATGAGTAATAACGATTTTTTAGTTTTTTCTTAACTTATGGAAACCAGTGTATATCTCGGGATTTAACGGTTGGTTGTGTTTTATGGCACAAGGGCCATATTTGGTCAAGCTGAGTCAAATACAAGACAGACGACGCCAATAATGGACTCGTCCACTAGGAAAGTTTTACTGACATCGAATACTCCCAGGGAAAGTTATAGCAATCGAACCTGAGCCGCCTACAACTCGCAGGTTGCCATCGCAGTGGGCAAACCCACAGAGTCACGGCGGTCCCAGTATTAACGGACACCATCAATTAAGTAATTATCATGTCCCCTCTCCCTTTTTCTATAAATACCCATTACTTTTCAAAATTGCCAGTGATGCTCGGTGATCGCTACTTTGTTTTGGAATGAGGAACTCATCTCTATTTCCTTCCTCTTGATTCTTTTTTATTATATTTTTTAAAGACGTAAGCTAAGTTGAGCCAGGACCCGTTGATTCCTGTAAGAAGAATGTGTTCTCCCCGCAACCCCTTGTGGTGGTCTAAACCTTTTCGATGAGTCGATATGTGAGTTTTGTATGCATGTAAGGCATATGCTGCTTATGGTGGTAAATTTTAGGAAGGCAGAGGAATTTCTCTTTCCATACATGGCCCTTAGTGTGACTCATTCCATAGTCCGCAGTGCCAAATGCAAAGAAGTCAATTCGCATGCACTGAAAAAAATTGCCCCTTTCACTCCTACTGATTTATTTTATGGGAGAAATTAATCATTTACAATCCAATAAAATAGCTTGTGTTTTAAATAAGAGACAAGAATTTCAGGCGATGCAGAATTCGATTCATAACCTGTATCTTTTATTCGCATCCTCACCTCTTTATGAAATTAATTCCATATCTATTTTGTTGCTACAACAATCTGACTAGATTTCAAGGTTTTTAGGAGTAAATCGAAATCAGACAATTGAAAGAGATATCGTATTATTGTTTACTCATTACTTTGTGAGGTATGGCCGGAAATGTTATTGATTTCTTTGTGATGGAATCAACAATAGGATTCCACTGTTGATTTGTAATTGTATTTCTAGAACGAGTGGAAACCAACAAATTTCGAAAAGCAAAATAATTAAGTAATTGCTGACTTTTTATTCTACTGCCATGTAGCTGCAGCTCTTACACATTAATTTGAATGAATACTAAAACATTCTTGTAGCGTAGCACAGGTAAGATGTACTTACGACTGGAATTGTTTCCGAACGGGGGAAAAATTTTACAAATGAAGTCCTTTCTGAAGTTTTAGACCATTTTAATCTTATATTGGTAAGGTAGTAAAACTAACATACAGTACACACATTCATAACGTTACCAATCGAAGAGTTATCTCATTACGTTACAAATCTAGAGTTAAGGACAAAAATTCAAATAATTTTTTTGTTGCGTATAATATATTTGTTAATTAGCCGTTCTAAAAATGTATTGAAATAAAGGGTGAAAAAACTGAAAAATAAGCATTGTTTGATTCTAATTCACCTTTTTTCCCTTGACCCGGAAACTTACACCTTATATTACGTATCAACATCCATTCTAACGAAGTTTGAATAATAATGGTATCTACCGAAAGTTTATGAAAGTACATGCGAGAGTTCTGGTGTTTATATAATTGTAAAGTTGATGTTTGAAATGTCCTAAAAAGTTGAACTAAAATGATCCAGTAAATTTTTATTCCATTTGAATTTTAAAAATGAGATCGGTCCTAATAAACCAGTCCAGCAAACGAAAAGTTTTGTGACTATCTTATCTAGAGAGAGGAGTGTAAACGTACATACGCATAATGATGAAGTGATGAAATGACACATAATGATGAAGTAATGAGATGATGAAGTGACACATAATGATGAAGTGAGGAAGTTAAAAATAATCACATATGGCTACAAAATAATCACAAATTCATACAGGATTATACTCTCTCATCGTCGGCGTCTTGTTTTCAAACAGATTAGTTATAACTTGCATTTTACAACAACAATTTTTGTGATACAATTTTTGTGATAACGCATCACTGTAGTGAGTGCGTCTGCACGACAGTACAGACCCAAGTGCATGAGTGTTTGCTTAACCATCCAAGTGGTTTCGACGAGATATTTCGCCCATCAAGATCTGACCCAATTCTCTAATGACGAGATATCTCCTCATCAAGATATTTTCGATGACGATGAGATCGAGATCCGATCAGTTTTCTTCTAATATCTCGTCCATCAAGATCTGGTAAGTTTTGCTTATCACGAGATAACTCGTCGAGCAACCTCCTGAAGGGTTAAAACAATTTTAGGTGACAAATTGTTCTAGCATCTTATCATTCTCTCTTACTCCTCAATGCCCCCTATTTCCCCTGGGGTCAGGATTGTTCCCCAAGATTCGTTCAGCGACCAGAGGCGGTAGAGTCCTCTTTGGGAAACTGTTTCATAGACTGATGATATTGAGTTGCATATGTTAGTTGGAAAGGAACATTGGATTCTTTGAACAACCTGTTCTCACAGGGTACTTCCTGTTTCACATCCCTTAATTTTAGCAGTGTGTCACTAATCGGCCACTCTTACCTGGAATTTTACAGCAACAAAAATAAAGGACGACTTGTTCACTTGCGACAAGATTTTTTTTCATTTACATGGGTCAAAATTTAGAGAAAAGGGCAAAAAAAATCGCAGGACACTGAAATTGATGTGTAGCTTGTTAACCCTCCTGTGATTTTCTCCAAGAGGTGTCTCGTCATTAGCAAAACTGATGAGCTCTTGATGGACGAGATATCTCGTCATTAGAAAAACTTACCAGATTTTGATCTCGTCATCATAAAAAAATCGGCACTATCTTGATGACGAAATATCTCGCCATTAGCAAATTGGACAGATGATGAACGAAATATCTCGCCGAAACCACTTGGATGGTTAACTTTACCTTTCATTCAAATTGATGCAGAATATTTTAGCACATATATTAAACTTCAATTGATGATGTTTTCAAGTCGAAGAGCATTTAATTTTTCTATTGTTTTGGGGTTGACTGATGGGCTTCAACCTCCAAATCCCCTTGATGAGCAATTGATGTACCCTTTGGTGAGCAACTGATTGTGACTAGAAACAAAAATAGTTAATTAAATTTTTCGTTTATAAGCACAATTGGGTTGCAACTATTGTATATCTAAAAAATATTCTGTAGTGATGAGAATGCAAATAATTTAGCTCTATCACAATTGAACACGAAACATTTTTAGAGTAAGAGTAAAAGATAAAACATTGCCCACGCAGTAGACAGGGGAAAATTTACTACAGGTTGGTATTTCCGTACTTATATAATTCGAAAATCTTTATCAGTATTTTCTGTCTCCTCATTTTCTAAAGATAAGTCAAAAAGTCAATGATTGTTTAGTGAAAGAGTACATGTAGTTAACAGATAAGGCAATCTAGCATTTAAGTACAATCTTCGCGGTTAGAACCTTTTTACCGTTAATACAGGTAAAAAGGTTCCTACAGTCTTAAAGATGTTTTTTGATGAAAACGTGCGTAACAGCATTTTCGTGAGTCTTTTGCCTTGGGTGAGCTTTGCCTTAATGCCACTTATAATTCAGGATTGAAGAAATCTTTCACAAGCTATTTCATTCTGTTGTTGTTACACTCAATTTGCTATTGTCCACATATCTAGAATTTTGATGAAGCATTATTGACACAATCGAGTTTTATTAATTCAAACTTCTTAAATAAATAGTTCTGGTTAATCACTATTATTCAAATTACGTAAAAAATTGGCAGCAATGATTAGAATACTAGCAAAGAAATTGGACACACACATAATCTTTGAAATTAAGAAAGAATTGTTGTTTATAACTTTTATCAGTGAAAGATTTCTGTTGTACACGTCTGAAATGTAAATTTATAATGAATAGTTCAAGTGTGTACCAGAGAGTTTATAATAAACGTAAATACCATCCAAGTTTTCTGTTTGTGATCTGTTTCAATGATGAATTTGTACTTAGAACTTTATGTTAAACTAGCAAAATTGCCCGACGTCGCTCGGGTTGAATTGATTAAGTATAGATTGAAAGTGACTAGAAAATAATCACTTCCCTCTTTCGTAGAAAAATGTCAAATCATTTAAGTGTGAGTAAAATAATTTTTAAATACCTTTACGATATTTTTATAATTTCTACAACCTACTTTGGACAAATCTTATGCATGCATATCCATCCATGTAAAATATTTCACATACAGTGAGTAAAAAAAGTTTCCGTACGCACTTACTATTTGAAATAAATGGCTTTACTATTTGCAGAGTATAAATATTAAAGAAAAAAATGGGAAAACACATGAGCATAATTGTTAGAAAGTATGTATTGCATTTAAACAAAAAGTATTAATATAATTTAACGCATAATTCACAATAACACAAAAATGTGCCAAATATAAAGCAAAAAAAGTCCGCACGATGAAAAATATTTCATTAGATGTTATTCCGCAACCCATGTTTCATAATTTAATGGTAAGTTAAACCTGCTTTTGCTTTTAATGACCTCTCTCAGAAGTTTAGGCATGACTCCCACAAGTTTTTTTGTTGTTTCTGGAGTAATTTTGTTCCAGACGTCCAGAATGGCACTTTCCAGGTAATAGTTGCTGCGGGTATCAGAATTTTTTAGTTCACGACCGATTTCTTCCCATAAGTGTTCCATGGAGTTTAAATCAGGAGACTGGTGGTGTGTGAAGTTACTGCGACACATGGTAAAGGCATCATTCCTTACAGAACGTTGCAGTGTGTTTTGAATTGTTGTCCTGTTGGAAGATAAAAGAGACAGTTTCGTAGCACTAGCAAGGACATTTTGTTTCAAAATATGTAGGTACACATGGCTATCTATGTTATCTTCAACAAAACATAAATTATCCACACCAGATGAACTCATGCAACCCCATACCTTTACATATCCTCCCCCGTGCTTTATAATTCTACATAAGTTTTTACTTGCATTCGATGTTTTGGTTTTCTCTATGCCATAACTCGTCCATAGAGACAAAATTTTGATTAATACTTGAAAAGTACAGAATCCCAGAAAGTTAAGGGCTTACTTACATGCTTTTTGCCAACTCAAGACGCTTTCTTCTGTTAAATTTACTAATGAATGACTTCTTGCGTGCAACATCCCATTATAGCAAATTTTTTTGAATACTTGTTTTACAGTCTGAGGTTATATTTCAAGATTGTAATAAGTTTCAACAAGGATGCAAGTTGTGGTGCGCTATCAGGAACCTTTCGCAGAATATTCCTCGTGTATATGGCTCAATTTCTGAGGTCTTCCGGATCGGTTCCTATTTCCCAGTTTCTACCTCATTATATCTTTCAATGATTTTTACCGTAGATTTAGATTTGTTTGCGATTTCGCCAATATTTTTCTCATTGATAAACCGTCATTTCTCAACTTTATCACCAACACGCGAATAGCTTTCGGAATTTCCATTTTAGGCGATCCACTTGTATAAAATTCGTTTGAAATTATTACCTACAATATACAGAAGTTTTTTCATTCGATAGTTATGATAATTGAATGCGGGACAACTAGACTACGTTCTAATCGATTTGCATAGTGCGTACGGACACTTTTTTGCCTTTCATTTTGTATGTTTTTCTCAAAGTTTTAATTAATTACTTTTTATTTGTAAAAATTAAGGAATTTTTGTTGCCAACACATTTCTCTAGTATGAAATACGTTTCTTGTGTAGTTTCTGAATCTTTGGCGAGATTTCTTCATAAATTATAATTTATACGCCGTTTTCATTTCCGTACGGAAACGTTTTTTATCCACTGTATATCACACACCCCTGCTAAAGGGACAAACTGATGAAAGGTGGCAAACACTAAGGTAACTACCACAAAAGAGGATTAGGAATTTTCTTTCTTAAATTCTTTTCCTGTAAAATTTCTCAACTCAATTCGTAAAAATAAAAAATCTACGACGAACATTCTCGCACTCATAATTTAGCTACCAATATTTTTTTACTTGTGGCACTTTTCGAATCTCGCTATCATTGAGGGAAATATGACAATTTAATTTGATAAGATATTTTTCACTAAGTTTGTTTTAAAAGCGAATACGTTTTTCTTGAAAATGCCGTTTTGTGGCACATGCAATAATAAAAGAACTTGTTTTAAAATTGAATGTCTTCAGTACAAAGGTAACCTATTATCATTTCTTTAATGGTAAATCGATTTTACAGCGTTTCTTCTAAAGAAAATCATTGTTTTAAACAAACTTTCCTAATATAAGTTGCTTAAATATAGCTTCAATTCATAAAATAAACCGCCTCCACTTTCTGTCGCTATGACAAAGGTTTTATAATATTTCACAAGTCCTAGTTCGGATATTTATAACATTAACGTTCTTTCAATAATGGCAAAATTCCACTTAAAATGTGTTATATTCTAACTTACATGCTGCTTTAAATCAAATACTTTGTGGTGGTGTTGCGTGTGATGAAAAGTTATTATAATTTATTAAAATAATAAAATACTTAGAACAGAAAAGAAATAAAAGTTGGCGGGAAAAATGTTCTAAAGATATGAATACGTATTTCTTTTTTATCTCTTGATCTCACACAGTTACTACAACTTAAATTTAAAATTAGACAAAAGTAATTCCGTGCGAAAAAAAAACAGAAAATATCGCTACATGTGGCAAACGAACACGAGTTTCCATTTCGTTGCAAAATATCGTCTGTCCCAAACATTCGGAGAAAGTTTATTTATTTTGCGTGTACATTTGAAATTTATACTTAGTTTATATTTTGAAAAGAAAATAAATAAGGCTCAAATTACAAAAGTGTTAGAATTTAAATTCCGTAAAAATAGTTTTTGCGAAAAGAATTTATTTTTCAGCAAACTTTACTGGTAAAACAATTCAAGTAACTACATGCTCAATATACCTTCCAGCTACTCCAAAATTACCAAATTATGGTTAATTTAAGTATAGTAACTCAGATGTCTTAGCATTAAACTCGTCTAAATATATAAGAAAAGTTATTTTGAATGTTGTATTTACTAAAGTAAAATATGGTGTATCAAATATAAAACATTGCATTAAAATATGTTGAAGTTTTTTTGTGTAATACTTGTACTAACACACAGACACAAAATCAAACATAGAACGGGAAGACGGACAGACAAATTTACGCAATCAAGTTCAGTCACTAAATGAATGTAAGTACTTATAGTATGCAAAGTTTTATGAAAATATATTCAACCGTTTGGACGTAGTACGGGCCCACATATGCAGACAAATAGATGGATAGACAGACACCAAACCCGCAAGAGACGGATTTGCATCAGAAGCACCCGAAACGGATAGAAAACTTGAAATGAGTCAAAAATATTCAATGTACAAACACTCCATTCTTATTTATAAAGATGCTAGTAAAATTAACCGGCGATGCTCGGGTTGAATTGGTTAAATGCTGATTCCATTTCATAGAAACATGCAAGCATCATTTAAGTGAAATAGAGAATAACTTTATTTTAACTTTTCCAGTCATTTTAAAATAAGAAGTTATACACCTTACTTTAAAAGGTTTCATTTATTTTTATGAAACAGAATTCTACAAACTATAACGTATTTAACTAAAGACTTAGGGAAAGTTCGTCGAAATATACATATACAACCAAGAAATTACCCATGTCTAGTGGTATTTGGCAGAAAATAAAAATAATTCATTACATTTTAACTCCTAAATAAAATATCTGTAATATGGAAAGTAATGGAACACATAAATAGAAACAGAAACGAAATTCTGGTCATTTGAAAATGTAGAATTCTGAAAAACGAAAGATCTGAGCAAGCATGTCGAATTTCAATGTCATGAGAATATTCCGAAACAAAGAAATTCAAAAAAGACGCTTGAAAATTATTGATAGATTATAATGAATTATTTACAAAAAGAACGCAAATTTACAAAACAGAAATGCTCAAATATGACCGAGACATTTCTGTCTTAACTCAAATACACAAACAAGGAATTCTAAATCTAATTTATAAAATAAAAAATTAATTCTGGCGTTGCCAGTTACCAAATTGCAGAATTACGCTTTTATCTTCAAAGAGTTTTTGGCTTTTCGTGTTCCATTACAAAATGCAAGTTGTGTAAAATTAAGTATTTTAACTATCCATTTTTCATCATTCAAATATTCCTAAATTATTTATATTGTGGAAAGAAATAAAAAATCATTTCAAACATAATTAGAGTTTTAAATAGTTTCAATATAACGTTTCGGAAAAATTGCTTTTCGATCAATACTTTTAAAACAATTTTATTAGAAAATTTGATTTTCGATCAATACTGGTAAAACAAACTGAGTTGCGGACCACAATCGTTTTATGCTCAATGTTTTTCCTGTGGCAATTTCGAATTGATTATCCCTATCTGCACACCTAAGTTAAAGAGAACGGGGGTTAGCATGTAGCTTGCGTTACTCGCATGGTTTCAAAGTATAAGTGTACCAAATTTGGTGTGGATTGGTGAAAAGGTGTATTTTGTATAGAGAGCATATATATATATATATATATCGTAATTTTCAATCACGGGCAGATGGCAAGGCCAACACCTGATCTGGTACCCCACTCTCCAAACTTCCACACCACGACAACGTGAGGTCATTTGAGGCCACGACAGATTTAACGTGCACCAGCCCATATGTTCACGACGGTCTTTGGCTGGACCGAGTTTGGAACTCGCAACCTTCCAGTTGCTAATCCGCTGCTCTTCCAACCGGGCTACTCCGGCCCGATACAGCACCAATTAAAGAAGACAACTTAAGCTATGTCTTCTGCAGGTTTTCTTTTGAATGTATGTAAAAAAGGTAGAATCGTCCGATGTGAACTATGCTAATTTACCTAATTTTCATGTACAATTTTTCACAATGTAGTGAAGATACAAGGTTGAAGTCTTTTTGTACAATTTACTAATGGACATCTTATGCTGAAGTGAGGATTTGGTATTGTAATATACAAAATTGTTTCAAAAATTATTTACATTAAAGTTAGCTAGAAAATCTCTCACACGAAGTTCTGTTTCTTTAATTCGTAAATAAATTTGTCTACATGTAATAAAACGGTTGTTTCAGTATAATCTGTGACGCTTGTAGGAAAAATGTACTAATCAGGATAAAGTGATTTATTAGTAAAAGTGGTATATCGAAGACAAAAAATCTTCATTTTGAGATTATCACTTTTTATTAGTTCAAAGTTCAAAATTTGAGTTTTTTTAAGTGAGCTTATGATTAATTTTATTTATCTCTTTAAAACTAATATAATTTAAAAGAAAAGTATGGTTTGAAATACCATAAAATAGACAAATAAATCTCTAAATATCTCAAAATTTTATTTTGATAATTTTGAGAATGGTGTGCATTAACATTGTTCCGTTAAACATTACTGGCATGAGCTGAGTTCGCATTAACCGTATCCTTAGCAAAGCAATTTTGGGATTCTCTCAGCAACACATAAATAAAAATTAACCATTGAATAGCCCACCCATTTCTTTTAGGTACTGCAGTGTTAGAAACACGAAGAGAATTAAAACAATTAACATGCCGCAAGCAACCGAAAAACGGACATCTGCTGATCCTATGATTTGCACCTCAATCAACCAAGTTAATCGACCAAGAAATCCCATTTTCTTTTGCCGCCTCCAGAAACACTCAGAGAATATTGACAAAGGTTTGCTTAAGGGATTATTCTAGGTCCGTTATCATGTCTTCCCAGAGTTTTTCTTCACTTACAAAAACGGATATAAAACGTTTTTTTAACCAAAAGAAAACATTTCCATTTTTAGTGTAGGCTGAGATGTGGCCTTAGACAATTGATTTTCTTAACCCTCTCAGCGAGCAGTGTAGTGCTACTTTTACTTCACAACACATTTAATGGCTAAATGATCACAACTTCCTAAAGAATCCTAGGATTTTCAACCTTTTCAACAACAATTCAACTTTTAACAATGGATTTTCATAGCCCTCTCAGCGAGTAGTGTAGTGTTGCATTTACCACACAGAACACTTATGCCTAAATAACTACAGCTTTCTAAAGAATCCGTGGATTTTTTCAACCTTTCGAAATATTCTATTGGTTCTTTTCCTTGAATAAAATTCCTTCGAACGATTCTATTGGTCCTTTCCTCTAAATAGTATTCTTTGAAACGATTCAATAGACCCATTCTGTAGAATTGATGAATCCTTTGAAGGGATTCTATTGGTCTTTTCCTTACCGTAAAATCCTTTGGGAAAATTTTATTGCTCCTTCCCTTACAATAGAATCCTTTGGACAGATCTTATTGCTCATTTTCTTGTGATATAAGCATTTGGAAAGATTCTGTTCCTCGCTCTCATTTTTTTATAATAGAATTCTTTGGAAATATTTTATTGCTCATTTCCTTGTAATAGAATCCTTTGGAACGGTAATAAAACCTTTTGGAAAGATTCTATTGCTCATAATAGAATCCTTTGGAAAGGTAATAAAACCTTTTGGAAAGATTCTATTGCTCATAATAGAATCCTTTGGAAAGATTTTATTGCTCCTTTCCTTTGAACAGAATAGTTTGGAAAGATTCAATTGTTCAAGAAGGTCGAAATTGGTTCGAAGTCATGCAGGGAAGAAGCAGGTTACAAGGTGGAATTGTGAGTGTGAGCCCCACAGAGGGTTAACGCAATATACTATACGGTGATGGGATCAAGCTTGAATGAAGTGTTAAGTTCATGCTTTTGAAGACTGGGTTCCTAAAAGAGCATGGAAAATTTCTTGAACTTCTGGAATGAACTGAACTTTTTATATATTTTTCACACAAAATCTGAGCATTGAAAATTTCTTAGTGGAATGTTTCCTGAAGTATTGAAGTTCTTTGAAATATAAGGAATGCAAGGTACAAATAGAAAGAAAATTGAATGGTGTTCAAGATTGAGAACAATTTAGTAGTTACAATTTCAGACATATTTTCCTACAGATACGTAATTTCATAACTTCGTATTATTTTTATTCGATCTATTCAGAACTAATTTTGGTTGAATAAATGATACTTTTCTTTCGAGAAATTGTAGTGTAGATCCGACGAGATGAGTCTACCTTGTGTCAGTCGATTTTTGAAAAGGTGTGAAAGGTCGTTAGGAAGAGGGCTTGTGATTTGATTCAGAACAAGGCTGGTCGACGTTTATTACAAAATAGATATGCGAAGAAGCATGCGAGTGCTTGCATTCTACATTCAACGTTCTGGTTCACTTGATACTCTGATTTAACACAGAGTAAATATCCTTAGTGAGGGAATGAACGATAGAATATAGAAACGATGTATAGTCCATAGTTGAATTGTCAATGCGATGCCAATCACATCCAACAACTTCTGCCTTGTGATAACCGAAACTACTTCTACGCCTATCACAACTTCACTCTTAACTGCCACTCAGACTTCTCTTCACATGGCTGCTATAGGCAGCACAGGACAGCCCACGGTCGCAATCATCCATTGCATGGCCACGTAAAACGTAAGTACACTCGTGATCTTAGTACAGCTCTCACTGTTTCACGCAACTGCTAGCAAATCAACTTGATACGATTGGAGGTATCAAAGAGCAGACTAATGTTTTTAATCACGCTGGATAATCTAACCAATCAATAATTTGTACCACATTAGGATTTATGCTTTTTCCCACAACCACGTGACAGACCTCCAAACCGATCGATCGGCAGAAAAATCATGCTCTGTCTATTTCATTATAAGGTCATCCAGCCTGTCAGCAAGTGGTTGCATCTATCGAATTCAGTCAGACGTTGGAGGGAGAGTAGTGGGGTTTACTTAGCCACTGCCGCCCCAAAAACTAACTTACAATGCAGATAGAACATTACGCCATTTTAAAGTGTGTTTTTTATTTAAAAAATGCACAAAAACTTCAAATGCGCTCTAGTGAAATGCTGACTTTTCGTTCTCGCATTGTATAAGTTTTTAATTGTCATTTTTTTTTCATTAAAATATTTTTCCTGAGACCTCGGTTTTACGTTTTCCTCTCTTCGAACGTTTTTGTTTAGAAATTGCAATTCAGCTTATTGTATGAGGTTTGTTAGAATCACGGTTTGAAAGGAGTCGTAATAAGAATGAAGTAAATAAGATCATATGCAGGTGCATATGCTCTTATTGACGTAGAAAAAAAACACCTGCAAGAGTAGATGGAGTTTTCTGCCAATTTGAGATGAGTCATTGAGAGTATAGAATTTCTCCGCAAGACAGAAATATATAAATAACTTACAAGTGATGAAAACGGTATTAATTATTTAAGAGGAAACACTTTCTTCGTCCTTACACTTCTTTAATAATGTTTCTTCTGAAGAAGGAACATGAAAGTCAGAGTTAGCTTTAATAGTTTTGTTCTACTCATGATTTCTTAGCGAAGTTCCCCAGGAAGAATATTTACTGATTGGTGGTCGTTCATTAAAATGAATGAAATTCCCTTAAATGATATTTTCAAGTGTATTTTCGAGCTATGAGATGTAGTTTCGAACTTTAAAAAATAAAGGAAACGTTAAGGTCATCCTCTGAAGTGCATAGAGTGAGAAAAAATGGTAGATAACGAAAAATTTGGGGAAAAATGTGTGAGCCCTACACTTTTCATTGGAAATTATTGTCTCCCTCTTCACCGGGTAAAATAGCTTAAGCCAGAGTAGTAAAATGGATCAAAATAAAATTGTAGGAAAACTATGAATTTTACTTTTGAAATTTTGAACAGATGAAAAGAGGAGTTTTCTTTTATACCCACTTCCGTATCCGCTGTTACTTTCACTCAAGCTGAATTGGCTTCAATTATGCGACTCAAAAAAAAGGTGTGATTGCTACTCTCACAAATGCGATTTTTGAGATTTGTGATACAAATTTGAGATGAAAACTTGTTCTATGGCAACTAGTTGTAGTTCACTCCAAAAGAAATCGAAATGATGATGCTATTTATTTTTCAAAGAATTTCAACCATTTTGAATACAAACACTTTTTAATAACGCAGTTATTATTTATTTTTTAAAACCATTTTACGATAGGCATTTCCTGTTAAGCTAAATGTAGATGCCGCTAGTGTTTTTATGATAGAATGTACTTTCTCTATGTATTTCATATTGAGTAACAGGAAGCAAAATCCTCTTTTCCCGGTGGTTTTTTTCGCTGACACTGAAAACCCCTCTCAGAATGTTAGGTAAGTGTTAGTTTTCTAATTGAACAATCTAAATCTAGGAAAATCATTAAAATTAGATTCTGCTAAATACTTTGAAGATTATATCGTGTAGCAAAAGGAACGTGTTGCAAAAGTTTTTTAATTCCAGACTTATCTGCGTTTACATAGCATGAAAAATAAGGTTTTAAAATGTATTATTAAAATTTTACCTTACTTGTTTCATTTGCTTATTTAGAGGATGGTGCTGGTATCTTTGCAACATGACTATTACCAGACTTTTTTAATTTTATTTTCAAACTCCGAATTTTCTTTACGTAATAACATCTTTAGTATTATTCCGATAGAGAAAATAAGTGACTTGAATCTTACAAATCCTTTTACTGAACTGTCGCAGTACTAAGAAAATTACTTGCAATGCAAGATGTTTTAATTTTTGAACCACAAGAAGATTTGCGCTACATCACACTGAGCAAAAGTTTAATTACATTTGTGATAAACCAGCTATGTGTGATAAACCAGCTATACTATAACAATCACTTGTAAATTCCAATGAGATGCTGTTGGGTATACCAATACCGTGTTAACCGCATTTGGCTCCTCCTGCATATGGATTAACTGTCAGTGGTATAGCCAAACGACAAAAAAAGTACCAAACTTTTAACCTAATCCAGTCAGGCGCGTTTTTCTATATTGAAATATTAAACATGATTAGAAATACATATTACTTCAATGTCTTAAAAATTTCATTTTATCAAAAAGTAGATCCATTTCTCGGAACACCGAAGTTGTGTTATTTGTTACTGAATAATCTTCAATTAAATCACGCGGCTTTTTATCTTTTATAATTGCATTAAAAGATGTGCTAACTTTTTCAATTTTACAAATTTACATCATCCAAAAAGTCTTGCATGTTATTTGATGCTGAGTCGCAAAAAATATTTAATTCATTCAAGAATACATGGGTAATCTAGAATATAGTGAAATATTTAGCAGAACAAGTTAGGGTCAGAGAATAATCCTTGGGGAAAGAGTTAGGGTTAGATGTTTTATTTTAGGACGAGAAATATTCTAGAATTATTTTGTATGCTCACTCCTCACACACAATCATATTTGAAAAATAAAATTGGAATTTTGATTCATTTTTCAAATAAATATATTAATTATGCTTACAGGGAAAAATAACTAGAAGTTATTGATACGAAACTAAATGCATTAGGGCATTGGAAGTATTAATTGGAAGTACTAAACTAATGCATTAGGGTATTTTTTAGTTTCAATCTACAAAGAACTCACACTTGAACACACAATGAGCAAAAAAATTGTATGGTATGAATTGAAGGCTTTTAAACGAAAACATGACTGGATGCTTTGTAAATCCTTTTTCCGTCAAATTTTATTATCAAGATATTCCTACGACAGGGCCTTTTTGACAAAAAGATTAAAAGAGTTGGAAGTCTGAGCCCATGAAATCCTTTCTGCACGGCTGTGGCATTTAGTACTCAAGAAATTCTCCATGATTTTTATACATCTGGACGACAGAGCAATGACTACCACAGGAAATGTGGAATTCTTGAAGGGATAAAGGAAATATGTCCCTTAATGAGGAACAAAAGAAATATGTCCTGTTGTGAAAGGTCGGGAGGGGAACATTGAAAAAGTCTTTATCATATTTTTATAGCTCGTTATGAGGATAAATGTGCAGTAATAGAATCTCATATTGTGCTTGCAAATCACATATTACAGGTTTACTGTCATCTATGGAGTTCTATTAATAAGAGAAGTCTTATGTAGTCTACCTTTTCATAACTTATTGTGCCTGTTTGATGAATTTATTTTTGTTCTAACAAATTTGATTTTTAAAGTCAATGTGATGATTCGAAATTCAGACGTGTATGAAAACAATATCAGCTTTCAATGACATCAAAAGTGAATTCAACGCGAATTTATTTTGCAAGTAACTCAAAGCAACTAAAGGAGTTCATTTTTCAAATAGGGGGTAATCATTATTCACAATTATGAAATTAATTATCTGGCATATTGATTTACAATCCAAACTACACATATTTGAATAGCTTTAAAACAGCTTCCAATTGTTTGTTAGAGTCTGCAATTAATCTTTCAAGTGTCCATAACGAACTTTTACCCTCTCTTATACAATCCTACTTTTAGCTGAATAATCAGAAGAATTTCATTAAAACAGTAACTTTCTAATGAACATGATCATATTTCCCCTTAGTTGCTTTATTGTTAGATGTTATTATTGAGTATTTTTGGTTTAGTTGGTTTGTTCAACTGTCTTTTTTTGTCATACAAGGATCAATTATATCGGAACATCTTTTATACTTATAAACGACAAAATTGGTTTTATTAACCAGCGATATTACAGTGATTTGCTTTGATTTGATACTGATAATTTGCTTACGTTAAGTAACTGACTTTATCAACGGCAAGCACTGTATATCAATTTTTAATCTCTTTGATGAGATTCTACTGTTATTTTCTCGAAATAATAAAAAATGGTACTCTTTCTATCCCCGAAAGAAGAAAAACTAAAAGATTAATACTAAAATGCCATAGAATCGGTGGTACGTACTATACTTGGTTTTGAAACTTTTTCCTTTTTAAGGTGTTCATGAATTTGTGGAGTAACCAAAGGATGATCCTACCTTAAAATTAAATAATTGAATTAAACTTTATAGACACTTCCTCGAATTAAGCACTCAGAAGTAATAATTTTGTTACAATAAAATTGCATTATTTTAGTTGTTGAAACTGTTAATTTGTGTTTCCTCTAATTTATTTAGTTTCATTTTTTTCTAAAAATAAAAATGCGTCAACACACGTCCTGAAGTTTGAAACGAACTGTATGAAATATCTTGAGTCTACATTAATACTCTATGCATACCAGGAAAAGAAAACAAAACGAATACTTGTTTACTTCATATTCAGGAAGTAATTAAATCAATGAATTATGAATATTTAATCCAAGAAACTTTATTAACATAAAGATACCAAACAGAATTTTCATAATTTTAAAATGTGCTTTGTCACTGAATGTCCCCAAACACATGATGACACATGTAAAGAATTAGTTAAGTCAAAAAAATTTATTTACTCACATGTACATTTGCTTAAAACACACAGTATATTCGCATGTAAAATCAAACTTACAACAGCACATTGCAGTTCAACGTTCAGATCTCCGCTAAAATCTTTGCGATTAATCATTAAAAGTATATTCTTTTGATTTTAGATATTAAACACATAAAAATTGTCATCTTAGAACATCATAATTTGTGAAAATGTAGCTATCCTTGTTTTGTGTTTGTGCAAATACATCCACTAAACTGACATTCAATAATTTGAGTTTGTTTTTTAAATGTGTTTAATAAAAAGTATTTAAAGATTTTTCAGTAGCCTTACATCATCTATCCAAATTAAAAGAACTTATCTACAAAATCTGAGAAATACATTTCTAATGTAATTATATACCGGGAACTAGTTTGCAAATTATGTAAACATTTTAAGTTTTTAAATTGTCTCATATCTTCAAATTTGAATTAAATTATTTTCAGGGTATATTTTATTATCAATAGTAGTTTTATATACATATCTAAGTACGTGGCTTAAAACTGTGTGAAACGTATGAAAACTCATATATTTAGAGTAAGAATATCATTATGAAGAAATACTATTAAAATTGGAAGACGATTAAATAGGCTTTTCAGGAAATTAGGCTGTAAAAACTATTTTAAATTTGTGAGCAAAATGAATAAAAAATGTAACATAACTATAGTCTACATTCCTTTTCCTTCGTTATTATTAGGTTATGGATATTGATTATCTAAATATTTTTAAAGGGCTCTTAAAATCAGAGGAAATTACCGTTAAATTGTAAAGAAAAAATTTTAAATTAGTCTGTAGTATATTTTTTACAAAATTATAAATGTTTACTAACTTTATATTTTTTAACAGAATTATAAAGACTAACTTCGCACATTTTGATAAGGATAATTGCTCCATAATTAGAAAAATTATCTTTTCTTTATTTCGAAACTAGTTTTCTGAATTGGTAATACTCGGTTGTTTGCACAAAGGCATTTTTTAAACTGAACAACCGTTACTCACTTTTTCAAATCGAAAGTAGTGATATTTCCCCACAAATATCTATGTATGGGAGGGAAAGATGCACCCCTGACTGGTTAGATAGTACTTAAATGTTTTGGAATGTCAGTCACAATACAAAGTAAGAAACTCTGAGAATTCTTTTTTCCTATTCCCTTACAATCCTTCAATTGGGAATTTCTTCCCAAAACTTAATTACACTAAACAATTCCTTGAACGAGGGAGTTTTTCAGTATAAACATAAACAAAATACCAAGACAAAGAAAATACTTCTGATTCGGAACTAATTTTATTTGTTGCTGTTTCGGTGATGTTGAGTTATTTTCTTCTATTCACTAAATTATTAGTGAAAAACAATAAGAGTCAGACTTCATGTACCAGACGCAGACGTTTAAAACACATTATTGAGCACATTTTATGCTAAATAAAAAATGAGAGGTTCAAAAATTATTAAATTTTTTGTTAATTATATTAGCGACAAGCTGAAATCTATTTGAGTAACAGGGTGTGTGAAACAAGATTATGTATTACCACAAAAACACTTTCGCCTTCTATATTTAGCTTAGCTTTATAGAAAAACCCTTTCATTGACGGATGCTTAAAAAGGAGCAACATTAATCTTTCACAATGATGCTTCCTCAACTGAACAAATCACAAAATTCCGGAATAATTTACTCCTGGTATTTTACTTGCTCGGCGTCTAAAGAGGGCCGTCGTGGCTCAGTGGGTATGCCCATTGCACTAGCAACCAGCGAGTTGTAGGTGGTGCAGTCTCGATTCCTGTCAGGTGCGTTCCTCCCTGGAAAAACTCTCTTGTGTCAGTAAAACTTTCATTGTGTATGCATGTCTATTGCTCGATATTGTATGTCTTGTGTCTGGCGCACCATGGACAAATATGGCCCTTGCGCCAGAAAACCCCAAAACCAATCAACCAATCAGCGACTAAAGAATAAGAAATAAGATTCAAAGGTTGTATTAGCACAAAAAATTAAAACAAACTTTAAGCGTGGTGATGATATTTAACAAACTAACATATTGGCATTGCGCTTTTTGTGATCTTGGAGACAAATAAAAGTTAAATAGTTGGTGAGAAATATTTCTTAATGTTCTTCGCATAAATTTCTCCATCTAACTCTCCAATTTTGCACAATTTTTTTCATGCCTTTACTCTTTAATTCTATTTTTCAAAATCTAGCCTCAGCAATGATTGTGGAAAAGAGAAACCGAAATTCAATATGAATGTCACGTTAACTGATCAAAGCAAACATAACGCAATACAAAATTGGACGTTGCTAGTAACAGAGTCGCGAAAAAGGACGAATACAAAGAGATGTCACCACTCCTGCGGCAGGGCACACTGTCAATTCTCAAATCCACAATGGCCATCGTAGTATTGGTGCCAGGGACTGAACATTTCGCTTTTCTAGCTACACTGTTTACATAAAGTGTTGCTTCAGCACTAAGCATGTGAACATGAAACGTCTCACGAAGCCATCTTCTTAACCATTTGCCCATCCACAAAAGTTCACAACTGCAGATCCATGGGTTATCTTCTAATAATACTCCTCCTATAAGAATAATAAATTTATTTTGCTTCACAATTTCTTGAAATGCTTATTTTATTTTTAACTTAGCTAATGGTAGTAGAAAAGTTAAGCAATAATTAAATCTAGTTAAGAGCACGATTACTAATAGCCTTGAGTAAATAAATACTGCTGAGGATCCGTAATTTGTGCAGCCTATGTTATTCTGTTTGGTCCGTCTTTAACGGCAATGTGACAGTTATTATTTGTTTTCGTGGCGTACGGATTTGCGAGAGCAGGTTGTAACTTAAATTTGTCCAAATTTCCTCAACAAATAACTTCGAAGAAATATTCCTTGTACAAAAAACAAAAAAGTATGGGATAGGTCCCACAACACCATTGGTATGGAGGGCAAACACCTGGAGAAATAGCTAACTTCAAGTTATATAGAGAAGAGACAGCGTTTTCAAGATTTAGGAACTGGTCACATCAAAGCAATGAATTAAGTGACCAGAAAAAGGTTTATCATGACTTTCACAACTGATAGAATAACAGCATCGCTAATCCTGACTACGCACAATAGTGTTTCAGGTGCCATGGAAGTATATTCATGATGATCGTAGACATCTTTTGGACATTTTTGTGCAGAAAGGGCATCATAAAATTGGTCTAATTTTGATCAGGGATAAAAAAAACGTATAAAATAACAGGATGTTCCTTATGTTGTTTGTATTGCTGGTATATATTGTAAGAATTTAATGAATGAGTATAGTACAATCAATTGCATGTGATAAAAAGTTCATGAAAATGATTCTAATTATGTTTGTCTTAGCAATGATATATTTAAGGTAGAATACAAATTTGAAAAATAAATCAGATTGAAATAGAAATGAAGATAATTGGACGAATCAAAACTTGTTTTTAAGTTACAGATTCTGCTTTAGAATTCATCTACTTAGCTGTACACAATTTATACATCTAATAAACATAACTAAATTCTAAAATTCTAATAATTCATTCCTCGAACCTGTAATATGCTGAGTTTGATAATTATCAAGTCCCCTTCTTGTAACTTCAGCTAATACTCCTGGAGACATTTCTGTCAACTTGTTCCTTCTCAGGTCCAGGGTCAAGTATCGCACATCAGAGAGATATCTCAAGAGCCCAATTGGAAACCTCGATACCAATGTTCCACAGATTCTAATGGTCAGCTCATGTGTAGACAGTCCTGAAAATGAATCAGGCAATATTTTCTGTAAGTTGGAACCAGTGATCACCAACTCACGAAGTTTTGTACCAAAAGCACCTTGGATTTGATGTGATAAGGTAGATTCTTCGATGTTGATGGTGACACTACGGAGCGCAGTAGCGTGTGATAGTAAATCCTGAAGTCGAAAGGAACGCACAGAAGCATAGGAATTGGTCTTAAATACTGTGAGAAATCTGAAATAAGAGTAAAAAATGTAAAAAAATTGGTTCAAGAAAAATTTGAACCAATTCTTTACCTATGATAGGCGAGGGTCCATGATGACAAGATTTCCATGATTTAAAAGCTTTTATCATTATTTTTCTTGAATAAGATGAAAATATTAAGTACTATTCCTGTTTAATACTGTAAAACTTAACACTAGTATTCGAGTGTAAAAATAAATGTTCTGAGACTTAACTCGATGTAGGTACATCGATTTAGAAATAAAAGTATTATCGTTTTAATTCGTTAAATAGATAATTATGTGGTAATACTGTCATAATTTAAATATTAGTCTCAGTATTATCAAATTAATGGTGATTAAATCAGTAAGTCAATCATACAAGTGTTTTTTATTATTTTAGGTTTTAATAAGATTCAAGATGATTAAATAACCAAGAATTTCCTTGTTCTAAATTAAATTTTAATAGTTTAAGTGTTTAAAGACTTGTTTCTAAAGTATGAGTCCTGTAATTTATACCTCCGCAAAATAGTAAACTAATCAATAAGATTAAGTACTTTATTTTAAGTAAAAAATATCAGAAGCTATGTATTTATTTATAGTATGATTCGTAGTAGATAAATAATTGAAATATAGTATGTAAAAACTGGAGTAAAGTAAGGTTGAATCAATGCTTGGTACTTGACAATTTAAATTATCAAACATTGTTTACACGCTAGAATTTTGAAATGATGTGACATGGTAAAGGTCCATGAAGAAAATTCTGACACTGAGCCTAATAAAGCCAATTACTTTTTAAAGAAATGTAGTTTTTAGTTGATCTCATGTGAAAAGTTTATTTTATTTTCTAATTAATTTTTTATAAGTAAAGAATGTTTGGTTGAAAGTTGAGTTTTCAGAATGTTTCACTTAGTACTTTATCAATGACTTTCTCACTAACTCTATTTATCTTAGAGAGGTAATTTCAGTGAGTTCTGCATGTGACATAAAATATTAAAATCTCAATGCTTATAGATTCTAATACCACAATAATTTACTAGTTTTATTATAGCATAAACTTACTTTAAGCCATGTAGAGTTCTAGGATCTAACCATTTTAGGGATAGTCCTCGAATATCCAAACGTTGAAGTCTTTCGAGTTCGAGAAAACTATCCACTGTCAAACTAGAAATAGGATTATTTGATACATCTAACTCAAGTAACTTGTTTGTCAATTTCCACAAATGAGAAGGCACATCCTTCAAGAAATTCCCCGCTAAATCCAAGATCTCTAGATGGCTAGAATGCTTCAAAACGTGAAGTGATATGTTGTAAAAGAAGTTGTCTTTCAAAGAAAGAATTCTTAACTGTGGCAGCGTTAAAGTGGGAAGGGTCATCAAACTACAGTTGTTCAGATGCAAGGCTCTGAGGTGAGGTAGATATTTTAATGATACTTCTCTGAATTTACTTCTCAATTCGTTGTGGGACAGGTCAAGCTCCAGTAAGTGTGACAGGCCTTGAAAGCTCAATTCGTGGAATGACGTAATCTGATTGGAAGACAGATTTAAGGCTTGTAGCATATTTGGCATCGAGAACACACCAGATGGCAAACTGGTGATCTTATTAAAAGATAAATCCACCTGCCTAAGCGAAAATTTCATCTGGCTGATAGAGGTACTTGGAGTCTCTTTGATGTAGTTTCCAGAAAGATTTAATTTCTCTATTTTTGTACCTGTGAATGCTTCTTCTGAGATATACATGATTTTGTTCCAGCTCAAATCTAAAATTCGTAAGTTTTTCATCGACCAAAACACTTTGCTTTCAATTATTGTTATGAAGTTGTAGTCTAATGCTAGAACCTGCAGCTGTGGACAGCATTCAGAAAAGTTTAAATCGACGAAGCCGATTGCATTTTGGGATAGATGCAATACCTGGAGGTTTGGGAAGTAAATCAGGGACATATTTGATATTCTGTTGTTGGATAAGAATAAATGTTGAAGTTGCTTGGACACACATCCCAACATGGATTCTGAGATTTCTGATACCTTATTTTTCGATAAATCTAGTGTCTTCACGTTTAGAATACCAGCATGAGAATTATTTCCGTCAACCAAAGTTTCGATGAAATTATTCGATAGGTTAATGTTCAAAGGCAAAGTGTTCCCTTCTATAACGCTAAAAGAAAACAATTCCAGATGATTATCTTGTAAGTATAAATTTGATAGCCTACTTAGATTGTAGAAGGCTGATTCATCTATCCATGTCAAATTGCAGTCAGATAGTATAATTGTGTGTAGTTTCGAGCAATTCATAAAAGTTTTCTTTTCAATAAGGGAAATATAATTATTAAACAACAGAACTCGTGAAATGCTATTTAAGTTATAAAACGTCTTATATCTTAAAGCTCCTAGCTTATTGCTGCTTATATGAACAGTACTTAAACGACTGTTCGTCAAGCTTTTGAACATAGACCTAGGTAAATATTTCAAGTTATTATTGCTGATTTCAAAATGCATCAAATGTTTTAATGACTGAATGCTATCAGATGATATCTCAATTATATCATTGTTATCTAAAAGCAAAAATTCTAAGCGCTCAAATTTTTCAATCAGTTTTTCTAATGGATAATTATGATGAAAAAACGCAGAGCTCAATTCCAAAACCTCTAACGTACTATGAAGAGGAAAGAAAGTGGTTTCGTCCAAATGTATAAGATTATTAAAAGATAGTTTAAGTTCTCGAAGCTTCTTTAAATGGAAAAACACTTCTTTCGATAAGTGTTTCATTTTATTGTTGGCTAAACTTAGCGTTGTTAAAGCATGTCCCCATTCTTGAAAATCATTCTGATAAACATGTTCTATATTATTATCTTGCAAGCTTAAACGCATCAAAGATTGCAGGGCGAGATTTGGAACACGTAGTAAACTATTACCAGAGAGATCCAACACTTCTAACGTTTTCCTACACCCATGTAAATCTTCTTTGTTCCATTGCTTCAGATAGTTGCTTTTTAACGACAGATACAACAAAGACTTGAGGTCGTTAATAGCCGATGGAAATTCTTCCATTAAATTGAAGCCGAGATCTAAATTAGTTAGGGTTAATTCAATGCCAGCAAAAGCGTCAGAATGTATTTTAAGTATTCGATTGTTTGTCACCGACAAACGTTCCAGGTAGGTAAATTTAAAAACTCGTGCAGGCAGAGTTTTTATAAAATTAAAATCGAGGTATAATTCTCTGACACTAAACGAACCGTTGAAGATACATTCTTGAAGATGAGACAGCAGATTGTTCGAAAGATCTAATTTTTCCAACTTTGACGTCTGTACATAGAATGGACATGGTAATTTCCTCAGTAAGTTTTCCGACAAGTGCAAGTATCGTAGGTTTTTCAATGTATAAACAGCGTGAAGAGGCACATGTTTAAGAATGTTGTTGGACAACGATAGCGAGGTGATAGAATTCGGCAAAGAGTTGGTGTCGATGTCGTAGATGTAGTTTCCATCCAAATTAAGCACCATCAAGTTGCTGAAGCGAGTAAAGGCACTTTCTCCGATAATAGTGATGTGATTGGCACCTAAAAACAAGCTTGCCAGGGCTATTGTGAAGTTCACTTGAGACCAATGAGATATCTGGATGTCACTTAATAAGTTTCCCTGCAAATTCAACCACTGAAGGTTCTTCAGGGATCGCAGAGCCACGAATGGAACTTCATTCAGTTGGTTATGACTTAAATCAAGTGTTGTAAGGAGGTTTTCAAGACCTTTGAATGCTCTTGGTGAAATATGAACAATGTTGTTCTGAATCAGATGCAAAGAAGCTACGCTGGTACCTTCCAATGCAGAATTTTCTAACGTGGATACTCCAGAACGAATAATGGTTACCTGAAAAAAAAAGAAATTATTTTAATATTCGCAATTATTTTTTATTAAGTTATAAGTTTTAAAGTTTTAACTCAAATAAACTTTTTTATATATTGTCTACCCTTGTAACGAGTGAACTGCGAGTTCAAAGCCAGCTGGCGGAACTATAAACCTCAGAACTATTGCTGAATAGAAAACGAGAACGAAGACAGTTCCACGCCGGCTGTGATCATGAACACATCCCTGTAACCTTTCCCCGAGATATTTAAATGTTTGTATCTGTACTTATATATGTAAATTTTATGTTTTAACTTTTAAATTAAACATTTTTTAATGGTTATAGAGATTCCAGGTTCATTCCATTACACCCTTTCATTAATATTTTTCTAAAAGAATGAGAGCTAGTTTTAGTCACAGATGTGTATAACGAAAACGAACGATCGTTAAAATTTAAAAATGTGATTAAATATTTACAACTAAAAGATGCTTGGTAAAAGGAATGTAGATAATACAAGTTAAAGTATGTGTCTTTTTTGGAAAAGAATTGATTGAAACAGAATGAAATCGAATAAAAAATCATCGAATCACTGAGCAGAATTAGAAACATCAATAACTGAAATTACCGTAAACTCAAAATTTTAACGTTATAGTTTTATTTAACATTTTAGAATATGTGAAAACTTCTTTTTAAATAAATTTGAATATTAGTGTTTGTGAGAAAAGAATCTCCATATCAATTTTTAGACGAAGACTATTAATTTACAATATAATAATGCGTTTATTAAATGATTGTATGTGATGTTCTTATTTCAGAAGTTAAAGGTACTGAATTATATGGACTTATAAATATGGTTTATATTTAACTTTAAATCGTTAGATGGAAAACATACTTTACGTTATAGTGAATGAAATTCGGCCATTCTAGTGAAGTTTATTCGTCGAAGGAGGAAACAAATTCCAATTAATTATCAAATTAAATGACTATTTAATATCCAGAAAATTTCTAAAAAGATTTTCCATTCTGTTTCTTTTTTCTTGTTTTAAAGGTGATATATGATTCTTCTTATTGCATAATAGAATTGCCTACATTTCAAACACAGCTCATTATAAAAAGTTGATACTTAAGTTTCAAAAAGAATATGCTTCGATTGCTGTTTTAGTTAGATGCGGATTATATTTCAGTAAACTAGATTAAAGTGAAATTTGCTTAAGGAATGAAAATAATCACATAACATATTTTTCTTGTTAAAACATTTCTATTTCGCTCATTGCATTTACTATTTTATAAAATTTAATTTAATTAGGAATACACCATAAACTACTTTTTATTTTTGCTTACAATGGTGTCAGTAATAACTTTTAAGTATAAGTGATAGACAAGATAATATGAATATCCATATGAAAACGAGCCGTAATTTATTTTTGTAGTACAGCCACTTCATACGTATATCTCATTTCATATCGAGCACCTAGAGAAAGGTGAAATTATCAGCCAATCAACAACAGCCGTACGAGTTGTATGAAAGCATTCTATTAGCTGTCAACGCCATTTATATCCGACATCTCCTACTTCCAAGGAGGCATGATAATTGAAGCGCGCCTAGCCAGAGCTTCAGTGGCGAAACCAGACTACCTTATGAGTATTGTAAGGAGCACTGTATCAATTGTTATGACAGCCTGTACAAAAATAGTTCGATGTCATCTTCTAAATAGAACAGTGGGCTAAATTCACTGTTCTAGCTCACTGAGAAGGATACATGGGTCTTGAAGAGGATAGTGACCCGAAAGCACAAGATAACAGTCTCCTTAAATTTCGAGATGAATATCCATCTCCAGAAACCTGTTCCACCAAAACTATCCAACGGGAACTCCATGTTGTGAACATCCATGGAAGAGAGGCTATTCCAAACCATTGACCACATCGCTTAATGCTCTGAAGCGACGGCAATACTGCCGAGAGCACAGAGATTTAACAAAACAGTTGTGGAGATAGGTATTCTGGTCTGATGAATGTACATTATTTCATACCACCGCACCTGGCGTATTTATGTCTGGAGAACGCAAGCAGAACCCTTTAATGTCGACTCTGCTATTTTACTACTGTTAAGCATGGAGGGGGCTCTGTGGTGGTAATATCTTGGTGCGAGATACCTTGGCGCAATCTGGGACCACTTGTAGTTCTGCATAGGAAGATCAAAACGGTACAATATCTCAGCATTCTGGGCGGTCATCTCCAGACTGTTCTCTGGCAAACGACCGCTGCTCCAAGACGACAACGTCTCCATTCACACTGCTTTGTATGTCCAAGCATGGCTCGATGACCACAAGGATAACATGGAACATCTCATCTGGCCATCTCAGTCCCTTAATTTTAACGTAACTGAACTTTTGTGGGGTATTTTAGAAGCCAAACTTCATGCTAGGTTTTCATCTCCAGCCACATATTCTGATCAAGAGACCGCTCTGTACGAGGAATGGATGCACATCAACATGAACATAGTGCATGACCTGTATTTGTCCATCTCATGTTTGGTTCAAGCTATAATTCAAGCCAAAGGGGGCCGATCCCCTGCTAATAAAGGTTTGTGTCGTAGTTCGTTCATATTAATTTGTTCACCACCTGTAAGTCTTTGTGTTTTCAGTTTATGTAGTTTATATAATCTATATATGCGTACCATATCTTCTAATATATTAAATAATAAAACTTAATAAAAAACGTATCAATAGATATCGACAAAACTACTATTTTACGATAACTTTCTTAGTGATTATTGCTAATTTGCGACAACAGTTATTAATATCTGCTAATATTGACAGCTTTGTTAATAGTTAACCAACACTAACAGTTAGCGAATAAATTTAAGATATTACTAACTCTTAGAAAGTGACGTTAACGATTAATTTAAATATTTAGTACTTGCTTGAATTATTAGTAATTTCAACTTTTATTCTTACCAAACTTTTAACGAACTTTAAAAAAATTAATTTTTGTTTGACGTTAAGTAATTTTTAAAGTTTTACTTTAATAATTATCGATAACTGTTAATATTTCCGAAAACAGTTGCTAACTCTTAATTTGCAACAATACTATTATAGTATAATAGCCCTCTGTACTAATCGATAAACCAAAAAATCAGTGACTTAGGAAAGGGAGGGACCCCATTGGATATCAAAGCATATTTCTCCTTTTAAAGAGGTCGGATTACCCCCACGGCCTCTTTAAAAAAAAAACGAAATTCAAATTTTACTCATTAAAGATATCAAGATTAATCTCAAAAACCCAATAAAAATGAATCAAATTACATTTTTCCCGGGGATTTTTTCCAATCTCTTGAGTTCATTTCACTAGGGCAGATTTTTTCACTTGCGTGCAACACACCCGCAGGGCCCACGCACAAAAATCCTTCTAAATGCCTTTATGCTTAAGCCTTTTAATTTTTTTGGAAAGCTGTTAATTCATGAATGACTTTATATAATGAATCCAAAGAAAGAATTCTTGATAATTAACTGTTAATTATGATTTGATTTCCCTATATTGTCAATTATTTCGGGTGATTTGGTACAAACTACTTGAGCCCCTCTTTTGGATTAATACGTTTCTGCTTATGAAGTACCGATAATGTCGAAATCAGTAATCTTTGTTTCAATAATGATCTTTCATTAGCTGATATAAAAAATTTCGCTCCTTTAGAATTCCAATATTAGTATAGGTCCACCTAGAAATCGGAAAATTCTCGAGATAGAGGTAGGTATTTTAATTTACGCCACACTGGAGAAACACAACGGGCTATTAGCGACGGTCCGGAATCAGACCCGAAGGGAAAGATTCGAGGACAACACCAGGTAATTTTGAACCATGGTCAGATGACAAGGTCACACCTGAGCTGGCACCCCACTCTCCAGACGTCCACACCACTCCCACGTGAGCACATTTGAGGCCACGACAGATTTAACGTGTACCAGTCCCGTGTACACGACTGTCTTTGGCTGGACCGAGTTTCGAACTCTCAACCCTCCAGTGTGTGGAGGTTTTGTTAACCTCCGGCAAATCAGTTGCTCTTCCAACTGGGCTACCGCGGCTCACTGTGGCTTTAGACAAGGAGAGTTTATTTCACACTGAATTTTAATGTTTTGTTTGGTTCAAGATTTTTACCAGTACTTCATTACCGATTTTTATACCCTAAACACACGCGGTTTGAAATTATTAAACCATGAAATTCCTTTCAAAATTAACAGATTGTTAATAAGATTTTAAAAGTCAGCAAGAGGGAAATTGCTTGTCTGGGATTCAAGCTAGAAAAATGCCCACAGTACAAGCAACGGCGATTTGAGATTTTTGTACCAACTTGTGTTCTCTGAACCTAAGTAACACCATAACACTCCCCTATCCAGTGTCAAGAGACACTGTACCAGTTCAAATGAGTGTAACTGGGATAAACGGAACATGACACTTCGATGACGTGTCTATCCAGAAAGTTATGTTGCATATTTTGTTGGAGCGTGCGAGTTCGAGCTCGTGATTGATGCTTCAATTTATTTTCAATTTAGTATCTATTGAGAGTACAACTTTCTCTCCCGAAGGTCGAAATTGTGCGCACGCTCCAACATATTATATCTAATACTATCTTATACTACATATGCATACTAAAAGTAAATGTCTTAGGATTACAATGTCCTGGTGGATTTGAATTTTATCATGCCAATAATTTTGACCCTCGAACTCTTGTTAGAAATATTGTTTCTGAGCCTCGTGATTTTAAGGTTGGTGACAAGTACTTTCAGTCTTAAAAGCACCACAGATTTAATATAATCTACAAGGAAGTAATGCTACAAAGCTTTTCCACTGTGTGTTAAAGCTTTTATACTTGGTATATATCTCCACGGGGCAGCTGTGGAAAGTTTGCAAATGGCACCGATCTGCAGACAACATCGTGGTGCGATTTTCGGCACGTGCACAATGGATTCCATTCACAAGGTTCGGCATTTTGAGTCCTTGGCAGAAATAAAATAAGAGTCATCAGCGAAGGTAAAATAGATGTCATCTGGAAGCAAAAAAATGTCATCACTGTCTATTTTGAAAACAAAACTACAGAAATAATTTCACTTGTAAAACTGTACGTACAGAAAATGGAATTGTGTTGTTTGTTTATACTTATAAAGGACCACACATTTAAAAATTTAACTATCTAAAATTTGAAATTGGAATGAAAGTAGATTGCATCATGATACATGATCAAATTTCTTTAGAATGCTTTTTGATATTTTTAGGAACTATATTTAAAAACTACAAATATTCTTTAAAATATTTAATTTTTTTCACTTCTAGGTACGCTTTATTTCACTATTTTTCAAAATAGATGTCACAAACAGGCACGAAATCACGTGTAACTCCATTTATCTAACATTGTGATTTAATGTAATACATTATTTATTTAACTTTTCTACCTTGAGGTATGCTTCATTTCACTGTTTTCCAAAACAGATGTCAGCAAACAGAACACGAAAACACATCATAGCTTGGAATTTAAAAATAGAGGGTGAAAGGACTCAGGGGTTCAGCATCTTACCTCACAATTGAAACATATCTCAAATAATTATTACAGGATGATACTACATTTCAATTTAGGTGCGAAGCCGTCTCTTTTCGTCCATTCTCCAAGAAATCCGGGCCACGGTAGCCCAATTGGAAAAGTAACGGATTAGCAACAGGAGGGTTGCGAGTTCGAAACTCGATCCGACTAAAGACCATCTTTCACATTGGGGATGGTATACACATTAAATCTGTCGTGGTTACATTTATCCTCACGTTGGTGTAGTGTGGAAGTTTGGATAGTGGGGTGCCAGCTCAGGTGTTGTTCTCGTCATCTGACCATGATTCAAAATTACGAGACGTTGTCCTTGGATCGTTCCCTTCGGTATTGTTCCCGGACCGTTTCCAATAGCAAGTTGTGTTAGTCCAGTGCGGCGTTAATTAACTACCTACCAAGAAATCCAAGATAAATCTGCTTTCCAATCTTTTTCACAAAATCTTGTTGGTCAATAATACGAGATATGCCAGGTAACATCATCAATCCGTTTTATTTGCTGGCTCTTTTTGCTCCAAGCCGGTGGCTTCGCTTATGGTTGTATTGTGATATATAACCCTCACGTAACTCCATTGCTTTTATTCTGTCTTAATTATTAAAACTAAAATTACTCGTTCTAGATCCTGAAATTATAAAAAGTAACCTGTGCATATCGAGATAATTTTTTGCTCAGCTTTTTAACTTGATAGTAATAAAAATATAGATTACAAATCTCTCAAAGTCGGCTTTTATGTGTGAAGTCAATAGAAACAGTCAGTTTTGCAGTAGGAGATACGAACTTTTCACAAATAAGAGGGTCAATATTTAAGTATTGACACTCAATATTTAAGTATTCATATTTAGAGGAAAAGGTGTAAGTATGTATTGTATACAACAGTCACTAAAATCTCCATGAGAATGACATTAAGCGTTATATCATATCAATTTTTCCTCTTGAACAAAACTTGTGAAGTACTGTTGTCAAAATTAATCTTTACATTACATATTAAAATCCAAATGATTTATGCGTAACTCCTTTTTTTCCTTTCCAAAACTATTTTTGTATGGATTTATGATCCACAATACGTTACGTGATTAATGCACAATCCATCTGAATAACATTAAGTATTGTGTTTCTGATGTCTACCTTAAAACACATACTACATTTAAATAATGATTGTCAAGCTTTGGAAATGTTGAATGAACCAGTTTCTCTCTTGAAACGAGACAGATAAAACGCCTTTGCCAAAATTTACATTTATATAATCTATTTATGCAAGCTAACTGTGGGAATATCCACAAATAGGAATCAAAATGTTAAAGGAGTCAAAAATAAACACCCATTTATGAAATTAGGTTTTACATAATTCTACGATAAATCACTTCCAATCCATATGGAACAGATTTAACTAGTAACCTGGATATTAATGTCTTATAGTGAGCATTGTTATGACTATCGATAATAAATTCATCTCCACAGAATTTCATATTAGAACTCAGTTCATGGTTTAATTATAAAAATATGTATACATAAAAACAATTGTAAATTATTATCCAACAAAATAAAATAATATTTCGCAGCTTTCAAAAAATATTTTAGTTTTTAGTGGTTAGATGAAATTTAGAACAATAAAAAGAAAAAAATTTCAATATGATTAATTATTAAGAACCTCTATGAATTTATGCATTGAACTTCCACTGGAAATGTTCTATAGAAACTTCTTACGAAAGTTTTAGGATGCATAGATGAAAATTTCAAATAAAATTTTACATTAGGATAAAGGAAATTCCATTAAAAAGTTTTGGAAGATATTTTATTTGAATATTTAGTATAGAAAGGTGAAAATGCCATTTAAAGTTTTATCATAAAATCGAAAAATTCCATTAGAAGTTTTAATATAGAATGATGGATTTTCCATTAGAGAATTATACCACAGAGATCAATTTCATCAGAAATTTTATCATACAGCAGTAGAAATCTACTATAATATTTTCTATGGGTGTATAATCACAAAAATTGTTATATTTATCTAAGATGTTTCACTTCAAACTTTTCATAATTTGTTATTTAATATATATATATATATATATATATATATATATATATAACTCATAAAGTATAATGGAAGAGAAAACTAATCTTGCCTTTTAAATCAGCAGTCAATGAACATACGATGATTTCACTCATTGTTATTCAACAGTCAGCGAGTAAGTTAGTATTAAATCTGAAAAAGTCAGAAAAATAGTTCTAGAAATTACTTTGAAAACTACTTCTCACATATTGCTGAGAAATATTTCGGGAAAAACAATGTATAATACATACTGAAGAATGTATTTTACAGCTACTTTTTTATGTATCTTAACCATTTCGTCATGAGTTGTACACATATGTATCTCCAATTTTCTAAATTACCTAAAAGGATTAATTGTATTTTGATATATTTTGTTTTTGATTAAATACTTCTGAAGTTTATATTATTCTTTATATGATGGTGCATATAGGAACCACAAAAACCCTTATTACGTATGTACCATATGCTCACGTCCACTTCTAACAACTAATTATGTTTTGAAAAAAATATTTTACTTGACGCTAAAGTAGTTAAATAGTTTCTGATACACAAAGTTTATATTTTGGAATCAAAGGAGTTCACTGGTAATAGTGTTAGGTTGGTTTTATGGCGCAAGAGCTATATTTGGCAAAGCTACGCTAAACACAAGACAGATAACGTCAAGTAATGGACATATACAAAGAAGGACAGTTTAACTGACACAGAAGAGTTAAATTCACCCAGGGTAGGCTACAGGAACCGAACCTGAGCCGCCTACGACTCGCAGGTGGATAGCACAAAGGCAAACCCACTGAACCACGGTGACCCTTGTTATAGTGTCAGGAAACACGTTAAATTCCTTTACAAAAATAGTTTAAAATTTTATGTGCACTCCATAGCTATATACACATTTAAGATTTTTTAATGTGATATAAAAACTGTTAAACTAGATAAAAACTATAATACCCAATTAAGCACATTTTTCAGCCTTAACATAATACAAATCAAATGTGTATTATTAGTACCTAGATACAAAAAATAAATGAGTAGTAATATAAAGTAAAATAAAGTTTTTAACAGATTAACACTTACATTTTAGTTACTATAGCATATTTAAATAAGCTTACCTGTCTCGAAGTTGATCATCTTTGACCAGATGTTGCGGAGAATAATATTAACCCACGTTAGAAGTGAAAATTTTTAACTGAATCTTTTTATAGCAAAGACCGCGAGAATCTGTAAGAAGGCAGAAGACCATGTAAATGCTTGTTGCTCGCATCCGGTCAACTGCCGAAGTGAGCCGGAGTAGCAGGCTGATTCCAGTAAGCTTCTCAGCGGCTCGATATTTTTCCTGATTTGGGGGCGCTGAATCCCGGAAGGCTTTGTGTTGATTATTTCAGAGGATTGTGTTGATAATATCGGATGAAGATGCAAAATATGGTCTAAGTGGTTTCGACGAGATATCTCATCCATCAAGATCAGACCAATTTTCTTAATGATGAGATATCTCGTCATCAAGATATTGCCGGATTTTTATGATGACGATATCAAGATCCGGTCAAGTTTTTTTCGAATGACGAGATATTTCGTCCATCAAGATCTGGTCAGTTTTATTGATTTGACGGGATACCACGACGAGAAAACCACCAGGAGGGTCAAAAATCCGTTGGAAATTGATGCACAAAGACCATACGGGGATACACAGGACCATAAAATGGAACAAAAGAATTGAAAACATACAAGGGACCATCAATGTGTAATGAAATAAGCTAGTGATAAGCGAGTAGCCTCTCGTTACATCATTATTTGATTGCATCGCTCTTTCTTGTGCCCGATGAATTTTTGGTTTTCCAACACAGAAAAGATTTCAATCTGTTTCTCTAGAGAACATATTGATACAGACGGAGAGGAAATATAAAACTCTTCATATGGGGTTAAAAAAATTCGGAAAAAATGTCTTTCACACTATTTATCCCAAATGTCTGTATACCATCTTTGACGTCATGCGTTTTCAGTTAATATAACTAGGTTTTACCACATAGCAAAGTCAATATGTACGGTTATAAAACATATTGAGAAAAGTAAGGTAGGTAGGTAATTCAACTTATGTCGCACAGGAGCATTCGATCGTTTTCAGTTAATATAACTAGGTTTTACCACATAGCAAAGTCAATATGTACGGTTATAAAACATATTGAGAAAAGTAAGGTAGGTAGGTAGTTCAGCTTATGTCGCACAGGAGCAGCACAACACGTTACTGGAGATAATCCGGGATCAATCACGACGGGAAAGATTCGTAATTTTGAACCACGGTCAGATGACGAGATCAAAACCTGAGCTGGGACCGACTCTCCAAACTACAACACGCGAACGTGAAAAAATTTGAAGCCACGGCAGATTCAACTTGCACCAGTCCCCACGAAGGTCTTCGGTTCGATCAATTTTCGAATATGCAACCATTCGTGACTCTACAGACTGGGCTGCCACAACCCTGTTTCCTTACAATTGGAGGTCGAAGGTCACTTGATTGGCGTGATGTACAAGTTTGGTGAGTGGGATACCAGTTCATGTATTGATTTCGTCATCTGACCGTGGTTCAAAATTACGAGTTGCTGTCCTCGGTCTCCCTTCGGGATTGATCCCGAATCGTCGCCAAAAGCCCATTGTGTTGCTTCAGTGTGAAAGAAATTCAACTAGGCCCACTTGTATCAAACAGTGGATTAAATATTTGGGTATCTCAAAAGTAGGAATGAAAAGGAATTGTTTACAAACATATTATACCGAATTAAGTTCTATTTTGCGTTTATCGTGTAGATTTATATAATTAGAAAACATGTACTTTAATGCATAATTTTATCCCAAATAATCAAGCGCTTCTCGGATCTCACTATATCGTTCGCATGGTTATATCGCGTGTTTTGGTCCCCCTCAAAGCGTGATGTATCGAAGGGTTACTGAAATTAAATGAAAAACATGAATTTGATACATAGTCTTTATTAGAAATAAGCAACGTTTCTTGGACCTCGCTATATCGCTCCCCTGGTTATATCGCATATTTTGTCCCCTTGAAGTGAGATGTATCGAGGGTTTACTGAAATTAAATTAAAAACTTCAAAAAATTATATTGCACTTCTAGTTTATCTTTAATTAGATGAATTATAAATTCAATTCATGTTTTAATTTAAAGAGTAAGAGCATCAAATAAAAGTAAGAGCTTCTTTATAAAAGTAATTTCTAAAAGTGTTTGAAGATAGGAAAAATAAAATATTAGTCCTTTTTATGTATTAGAAAGGCCATATTTATTTTCAAAAGTCTACACATACGAGGAACTTATAAATAAGCTTATAAGCAAAAAAATCACACTCTAAGTTCTGTAGCTAGAAGTAGTCAATAAGGGTAATTGATTCCTACTATTATTTCTAAATTTTGTGAAAATTTGAATACCAAGTGATCGAAACATTCGATTCCTTAAATTACGTTCTCTGGTTTGACGTTTTTACAATCTGTCTTCAAGATGCGGAAGTGTTTTTAAATACCTTTTCAAATTACAAAGTATTCTTAACATTATAATCTAAGAATATATCTTTAGATATCTTTTAAAGCTGTGCACTTTCTAAAACACATACACGTATGGAAGGAAGCGCGTAACCTTCAATAGAAATGGTGTCTGCCTTCCACAACAGCTGCCTCCGCCACTAAGTCTAGGTAGTGGTGGTTGTCATAGGAACAGGGCTCGTAGATTTCGAGTTGAGGTGACTTTGGTGGACGTCTTAATTTTACTTTGTTTTCTATGAATGTTTGCAACGAAAGAAATAATTTGTTAGTATGCATCTTGGTAACAAGTAGAAATCAACAAACATATTTCTAATTCGCTATTATGACAAAATTGAATGCATTTCTTCAAGCATTCCCTATGGAAAATGGAATAAGTTCTGTTTCTACAGCAACAGACAGGCTCAGACTTTGTGACGGCAGCAGTTTTTGTATGTAGTGTATTTGGTAGGTGTACTTAAATTTAAAAATAAATTACATTTACGCTGTCCAAATGACCTCGCATTATTCATAGCGGGATTACCTTTAATTATAGTTTATCGCCGTTTTGGCAACGGTTGACGTTTAATCTAATTTGCGTTGACCAATCAACTATCATGTATCAATTCGGAATTTATTCTTTGGAATTTTTAATGGTGAAGTGCTGAAATTTTGTTCGAAATACAAGTGACTTCACGTTAGGTTAAACGCGTTCCACCGCAGAAACACAACAACCACCTACTTGACAGAAAATGCCTCTCATACCACTTAGATGTCCTAAGCTAAAATATAAATTAAACAAGATGGAAGAAATGGTCACGAATGTCCTGAAACATTTCCAACAATTCAAATTTAAACGATTTGCCAACTATAGATAATTTAAAATTCATGACATTAACTTTAAAAGCGCGTTCATCTCAGCATTAGATAAATTGCCTTCACAGGAAAGGCACTGAGACTGAAAGTACGTGGGTTGTTAAATAATGATCATGGCTACGTTTGAAAGACAGTCCCATCAACTTGGGAGAAATTAGCCATAATACCTGGGAGCTTCGTAAACTGAAGGGTTTATGATAATCTCATTTCATTTCGTTCAATAGGGGTACTTAATTGCAGTTAACACTTAGATAACCCTGAAAAGGCAATCGACATGAAATCAATTAAGCGCTATTGGATAATTCTTGGAGTCGATTTTAGGTGGGTATTTAATTGCTGGATTTAATTCTGTGGACAGTTATATGGCTTTTCGAAGGCCATTGTCAAGGAATAAATTTCCTAGTGCTTTTGTGATTCAAATATTAATTGCTAGTTTTCATTAGTAAATCGTGAGATTACAAAACTATTTTCTCTGAGGATGTTAGAGGTGTGTTTACGTTTCGATTTTGTGTATATATCACTTATTTTAAAGAGTTTTGCAATCCTAAATGTCTTGAGCTCTCGTCACAATCCCTTTTCATCATGTCCGTGAAAAAATCCGATACACAATTAGGTGATCTCTAAATCTCTACAGCTTTTATCTCTCAGTTGTTCTACAGAATTAAATTATTTGTCGTTAATTGTTATTCCTATAATTTACTTACCTTTACTATAATTTAATCCTCAAAAACTAACTTTTCAAAAATGTTATGGAACAAAGGAAAACTCCTAAAAAGACAATTTATTTTCAAAACCATAAGAGATTTTAGAATCAAAATCCTTAAGGGATAGTAGACTCAAAATCACATAAATCGATCAAAAAACTAATTTTCAATTTTAGCGTTGAAAATTAATTGATATCAAATTGTGTGGATAACAAAAAGATTTTCAATTATGATCCTTTCTGATGGAGTTACATGTACCACAACATCAAAGATATAGTAAGTCTTATAAAAACACATTTTTTCCGATTGCGAGTTTTTGGAATTATGGTTTAAAATGTTTCCTGAACATCTGACTTTAGACGAAAAACGAGAACGTATAAGACTAATTCCTTTTGTGTCTATTTTTATGTGTGTTATTGCGTTTCTCTATTTTTAATTAAACAGCAGTTCATTTAATGAACTCCGTCTCATCTAGTGGGAAACTTCATTGTTAAACATCTAAGCAAACTCAAAATAACTAGCACATTTTAAGCATTGCATTATGCTCCTAATTTTGCGTATTATAGAATTATTATACTTCTATATCGTGTTTTCCTTTACCTCAATATTAAAAACAATACTTTGATTCATTTTTTATTACAAATTCCTTACTATCTCAAAATATTGTTACAAATTTGAATAATAAATTGAACTAGTTTTATTAAGTACTAGAGACCTTACTCGGTTCGAATTGGTTAACTATGAATTGGAAAAGTGACCATGATAATTAATTTTCACTTTCGTATAAAAATCAAATCATTTAAGTGTTAGTAAAATAATATTTTAACACCTTTTCCTCATTTTCTATAATTTCTACAACTTACTTTGGACACCTGGCAGGTGCACTCCTAATCACCTGGGCGTTTTTCGGAACGAATTCCCTTTGTCCGTCTTCGGTACAAGTCCAGACCGTCTGGTGCCAGAGAGATGGAAACGCATTGTCCGTGTTTTAACGACTCTTGTCGGCGAGTTTGCCTTAGGAGGGTTAATTGAGTTTGCCTTAGGAGGGTTAATTGAGGGGTCCATCAATGAATCCTCAAGACGTGTGTGTGTGTGTGCGCGTGCGTGCGTGCGTGTGTGTGTGTGTGTGTGTTTTCAATATTTCTATGTAAAATTCCTCTTTTGTTTCTGTTTACGATTTATAAATTACTAAAGTACTTAAATATGAACGAATTTAATTTCGCTGAGCGAGTTATTCAATACACGGAAAATATCTTATAATGCTTACGACTGTAGACAGCAGAAGCTTAGCACAGAAGTTTTTGCTGAAAAATAACTGCGCATATTCCGTAAGCCAGATGGTTGCTATGACAGCACCGCCATTAGCAGCCAAAAAACATTTAGACTGTCGGCTCCGAGGGAAGGAAAAAGCTAGAAACCTCGATTCCCCTTCCTCTATAGGTTGCCGGGAGAAATCTAAAAATAGATGTCCCTCGTTTCCCGTTGCAAGCAGCGAATACAGAAAACTAATAGAGGGAGCTTTAGCTCCAAAAAGTCTAGCCAATCGCGCCGAAGCTGCCGAATATTACATGAAATAGAGCAATGATTTTGTTGACCATTTTGTCTTAGATTTTTCAGCGGAATGAATCCAATTAATGATATTGTGTGTAATTTACTGAAACTCCGTTTAGCCGGTGGAAAGACGGACAAAAGTGACGTATTATGTCAAGCACGTCCAACGGATTTATTGACGACTATGGCCAAAAAAATTTAAAAAGAGCTGTAAGTCTTACAATATTAATTTTCAAGAGTGTTAGTTTACTTAGTGTAAATGGCTATGCAGTAGTGTAACCTTAAAAAGATTATTTTGTTGGCTGTGCTTGCTTTTTAGTAATTAACATTCTGTTTGGAATAAAGACGAACTCGCAGACTTATTAAACATTACACGAGCACTCCATAGGTACGATGGTTCTGCTGAACATCTGAAGTGTGAATTAATGCTAAGAATATTTTTTTAAATCAGAACACGATTGCCGATGCTCTGAGGGAGAATGCTAGGCTTTTTAAAGTGCATTTCAATGAAAACGTTCGTTTGAATAGAACAGTGATTAATGCAATAATATATTTGAGCAAACAAGAAATGGCATTCCGGGGCCATGATGAAAGCAGTGACTCTATAAATCGCAGAAATTTCAAGGAATTTCTAGGATTGTTGATATCAAAAAGTCCTTTAGAAATTCAAAATCATTACAAAAAGATTAAAAACGCTTCACTGGTGACTCCAAAACTATTCAAAATGAAATGATTGAATGTATTTCCGATTATATAAACGATCGCGTTAAAGATGAAATAAACGGGGCTAAATTCTTTTCTATTCAAGTGGACGACACCACTGACATAAATCAAACTTCCCAGTGCTCCTTAATATTAAGATTTGTGAATTGTGAAGGCGTATTAATTGAGCGATTTTGGGGTTTCCATGATGTGAGTGAAGACAGCGTCAAAAATGTTATACAAAATGTTGGACCAAATTTTGGATCCGTTTGATTATCAACACAAATTAATAGGACAATGTTACGATGGGGTCAGTGTAATGTCTGGACACTTGAATGGACTCCAGAAAAAAGTCAAGGATAAAGCTCTTCAAGATTTCTACTTTAGCAAATATTTCTATTCAAAAAGACGAATTGTGACGTTTACGAAGAAACAGCCATTTTACGATGACATATCAGACAGATTTTCAGCATTAAAAGACAGAAGAATTGATTTAATTTACAGAAAATAGGTAAATCCTCATTAACTAATTTTTGGAACTGCTATCTTTTCATATCACTGGCATAGCCAGGATTTAATTTCGGGTGGGGGGTGATTCCGGGGAGACCCTTCCCCTATTTTTCCAACCACGAGCCGCCGCTGCTACCTACCAAAACGGATAAATAACTTGAGATGGATCAAAAATTGTCAATGTGCAAACAAACACTCCATTCTTATTTATATAGACTGACCCGCGTATAACATCTGCGCTAAAGTTTCTAAATTTTTTGTCTTTTGCGGCACAATGATATTTATATCTAATACTTATTTAAATCCACTTATAATTAATGTAAGCATCAATATGCCCATTTCGTACCTACAAATGAAATTAAATTAATCAAAAATATAAAGCCGCATTTGTTACTTACTGGTATTAATATTTCTAATAAATGCATGGAAAAAAGTACACCGCGTTATCACAATTAGTTTCTGAACTTTCACTTCAATTGCTTGTTCAAAGGTGATTCGGTACTTTTTGACGTTCAGATCTATTTTCGCGTTCGTTGACATTTTCTTTTCTACGATGATTTCTATCTTTTTCAGTAATCAGAATACTGAAGTGATTCATTATAACGGCAAGCGTTTCCGTGTAGTTTTAAGATTATTGTGCAGCTCCATAGATCAAATAAAACCTATTTAAACTAAACGTAAAAATTGACGAATAAATCCCTCAGCTGTTAAATATAAATTGTATCTGTTTGTTGTCTTTCGCCAGTTTACAATTTCGATGCTCGTTCTTCGGTGAAATACATGAATTAATAAATTTTTGCCGTTTTTTCGAAGTTATTTATAGAATCTGAATATGTGAATACTAACATTTCTTCACTTTCCATCCATGATAAAAGAAATTTAGTTAGTTGAGGTCCAGATAATGTTATTTAGTAATAAATCGACCTTAAACCTTTCAAGTGATTTCGAAGAGATATCTAATTCATCACTATCTGACCAATTATGCAAAGGAAGAGATATCTCGTCATCGAGATATTGCCGATTTTTTTATGATGACGAGATTTTTTTTCTCTAAGCCCGACCACTGACCTCTCGGCCTTCGGTACCACAAAGGGCGAAATGACGGCCATTTGTGAAGGAGCACCCAATGGGCGAGCCGCCGCTACTCCTAACAAGGACAGTCACTAACATCCATGCGCTTACCAACCGGAATTCGAACCCTCGACCTAGTGGCAGACAAGCGCTATGACCACTATACCAGTTAGGCGGCATGATGACGAGATCAAGACTTGATCAATTTTCTAATGAGATATCTCGTCCATCAAGATCTGATCAATATTTTTATAATGATGAGGTACCTTGTCGAGACAACCACCAGGGAGTTAATGACTCTTTATGATTTTCAAAATATTCGAAACCACATGAACCAACATGACTGTTTTAGAGTCCCTAAGTGCCACATCAAAATTCAAAGGAAACACCATATATTTTCATAAAGGTGAAAAAGTCCCAATTTTATGTTCAAGCCCAACGGCGAAATATATGTATATATATATATATATATGAAAACATGTCATACTCTTAATGGAAGGAACATAGACTTAATCTCATCTTCCCAAAATGACATCATTATTGGCATAAATCTTAAGTTAGAACAGCTCTAAAAATCATTATATCGATGAGTTCTGAGAAGAAAATTTCCCCGCGTCTTTTAATGATACCATAGCCATAAATGGATCATGATTTAAATCTAGGGAACTTTAAAAATCTTAAAGATGCTATTAACTGGGTGCCGAGTAGGGGAAAGGTAAGGATCAACAGTAAAAGGGAATTGTGAGTTATCAAATCTGGGGAATATCCACACCCCTTGGGTTGCTGGCCATTTGTCACTTGAAGAGGTGGTGTAGTTTGGCAGAGGAAGTTCGTTGTCCCCGTGGGAATGCAGGCGACAAAAAAGAATCTAAGAATATCTTTGTAAATAATGGTGGAAATAACACGTTTGGACAGTTTGGAGACGGCTCGGAGAACCTGAATGAAAAGTAATTGGTTGATTCAAGCGTAGATGCTGACTTTCTGTGATTTATTGCTACTTCAGGGGAGAAATGGGTCGAAAGGTATTAAAATGTGTGACGTTCTCATACACATTATTTAATATTAATTTCACTTAAAAACGAAATGCACAATTGCTTTGAAGTTTTGGGCTCATTAAATAGACGACCTCGTGTTCTAATGCTTACGAGAAGGCAGTCAACCTTGGGTCATTCGAATTTTCGAAAGGTGTGAAAACTCGTTAGAAGGCTGGCATACGCAAAAGCATGAATAGCGATCGTTTAGTCAAGCAACTGAGTTGGACTTTTCCCCAGGAACAATCAAGGTTGTTCATATTGTTTTGAATTACCGTTTCCAATTAAATTGTTCTGAATTACTGTTTTAATTAACTATATTAACATACTATGCCGAAAACACTAAATCATAAAATTGTATCTAAAATAGTTTTAAGGTTATTACTATTCATAATTTTAACTAATGTTTAGTAATGTTCATTTTAAATATTTTAAGAAGAATGTTGCAAATGATGCTTCGCTTAAAATGTCTTTCCATATATACATTTATTAAAATACCGTTGAATTGAAAAATTTTGCAAAGTGGGATTTCTAACAATTACTTTTCTTTTGTGTCATTTAATAGTAGTTAAAAGTAAGTATAAAATGTATTGTATTGTAAATATAATAATAAGCAATACTCAAAATTATTTACAATGGTATTATTTAAATTATTTGTGAACACCCCACTTGTCAAAAGTTCAAAACTAAACCGTTGAAATTAAATAAATCTTACACAATTTGAACTGTTTCACCATCCGTAAGGCGCGCCGATTCTTGCGGCACACCAGTGTGCCGCGGCACGCCGTTGAAAATCACTGGTATAGACAATAGGATTATTTTTGCGATTCTGACCACTTGACCTTTTTTACCTATCAAAAAGCTTCAGCGTGGCACATGAACATTATTAAACACAAGTAACAAAACAGATAAATTTGAAGTAAAACAATAAATATTATGTAAACAAAGAAATAAACAAGAATAAAAATAATATATTGTTAACAAATGAGAAAATTAAAAATAATTATAACTAAAAAGAATTGAACACACACACACACAAGAATAATATATATGAAATTTCTTCAAGAAAAGGATAATAAAAATAATAAGCAATAAGTGTAAAAAACTGAATAACAGAGAAGATAGCAGATCTATTTTAAAAGGGAGCATTAATGTCAAAAACTAAAACAATAATACCTACCCTTAGTGGAAAAAATAAAGCAAACTCTTCGATAAAAATTAAATTGCTAGATTTATATAGTACAAAATATTTTAACTGTGTTTTTTTGGTTAACCTATAAAAATGCTGTAACGATGTAACGATAATTACTAGTAAATATGGACTATACAGTAAGTCCTTCAATCCAGAACGTTTAATGAACCCCAAAGTTAATTCGAAAAGTGAGTTCTTTCATAAAATTAAAGTTTTAACGTAACGTAAAAGCTACGTTTTCTTAATGATCAATAAATAGTTCCCTTTCTAAGTTAGCGTCTTTCTTAATGCTAAATTTATACGTAATGGTATTTTTTGGGGAAATAGAAGCCATTAAACTCTAACTCTATTTTGATAAATAAAAAAAGAATTCAATTCTATTATGCAAAACAACAGTATTTAATCATTAAGGTATTAGAGAAAATTACGATTCTGTTTATACGTGCAGCACAATTCTTTAATATGATCGAATTTATTCTAGAATTCATTTTCCATTCAACTTTACTGATGTAGGCTATTTTGTTTTGATATTATTCATTTCAAAGCGTATTTGAAAGAACGTGTTCCGTTCCATGACCTTTTAGATTAATATGTTTTATTCAAAAAGGGATGTTTTTTGTGTGTGACATCACCCCCACCTAACTTTGAACATTTACGAAAAATTTATTCAGACAAGATAGAGCACGAAATGAATGCCAGATTACGTGTTGCAGTTATTAGTGCTCATATTTGATGTTTAAAAATTTTCTATGTAATTATTTAGACCTGCATGGGATATTAATTACATAGACAAACATACACCCAGAGAGGTTCACGTCAGAAATGTGACCACTCTAAAAAGATTTTCTTTTTCTTTGATAGGTAACATCTAAAATCCATTCAGCATCTTTAGAACCTTTTTTAGGGACCATCCATGCAGCATCTTATGTTAGTTATACTAACTTAAACGACTCCATAGAAATTAAAAATATTTTAAAATACTATTATTGATATATTTCTAAAACAGACTTTGGCACGTGTTCAATTCGTTTCCTACGTAAACTGTTAAGCTACGGTTGGTTTACATTCCTATTTTTTTTCACTACGAATCAAATGTTCGATTAAATCGGTATAAAGTTACACGTTGTATTGTAATGTATTGTGCATATTTTTGTACATATTTTTTAATTGTAATTGTACATATTTGTAAATTGTATTTTTATTATATTTATTATATTTATATATTATTATATTATTATTTATTCTACATTATTATTATTTATTATTATTATTTATTATTTATATTATTATAATTTATTATTTATTATTATTATATTTATTTTGTTTTATTTTTTATTACCTAAAGAACTCGAAATCCATATTATATTTTCATGGGAACACATAATGCTTAAATACACAAAAGGATTGAATTATTTTACTTAAAATTTATCGTCAATATTATATTTTTTTTATAGTGACGTTGACCATAATCATTAAGTATCCGTTATTCATACATAATTCATCTCTATACACGCCCATGATACCCCTTAATACAGACAACCTTTACCTAAAAATTGTTTGAAAATATGATAAATGTTTCGCTATAAGGTGGTTATCCCAATTCAGTTGGTTTTGAAAAATGTGAAAGAGATAAAACATTTTGCCATCGGCGCACCACTACAATACAAAATACGTACTGAGCTATCTTTAATTAAATATTAACAAAAATATATTTAGCATTAACCCAGGCCTTGAGTTGATGGAAAAGAACTCAACTTAGAATAAAGCTTTAACAGTTAAACAAATATATACACCATTATGCCCTGGCGGTATAATTGGCGATGCGGATCACTATTTATATAAATGTAAATTCGCAGTACATCTTCCTTTAACAGAATCTACAGATCGTTTAAGACACACATGGCTGATTGATATTGTAACTCAATCTCTATCTATAGTTTATGAACTGTATAAAAATTTCCAAATATTCAACTGAAAACATTGTATAATTCTAACGGTTGTATATTACATGTATATATATATTTATATGGTGTATCTATGGATATAAATATGTTTATGTATGTATATGCATGTTTCATTATTATGCTTATATTTCCCATAGACTGATTTCTATGCTCACTAGAATTATTTAATAATCACTAGTAGATATATATGTCCTGCCCCACACTTTGGACAACGGACACAAATTCAATAAAAACAGGGATAGAGCGTAAAAATCTATACGTATTACAGCGAAAAACACTATATTTTGCACAAATTGCCATTTACCACTAATTTTACCAAAAAAAGGTCATTTTTAAGCAATTTTGAAGAGAAAAACGTGAAAAAAAGATAACCCCAAAACGGAACTATCTTCATTTAAAATTAAATCAACGAGATGTAAAGTCAAATCTTAAAAGGATTGTGTTTTTATCTTTCCATTTATTATATAACCATTTTTATCGAGCACAAAATCTTTGATAATTTCATGAAGTGAATATTTTTTGAAAGATTAAAGTTTTTATCTAAATCATATAAAATACTTAAACCTTTTTTCTAAGAAATTCATCAGCGTTATTTACTATTCTATACAAGTAATCAAAATATTCTGAAATTAATTCTTTAAGCCTATCATCATATGTATATTCTTCAGAAAGATCAATTCATATCACATTTATTCAGTTTCATTAATATATTCACTACCATAAGTTGCAAAATAAGATCTTAACTCTTCAAATAGTTTTTCCACTTATTAGTAAACATTTTTATAAATATGAAATTATTCAGAAATACTAATCCACTGAAAAAAATCTTTATGAATTTCTAAAGGTCACAGTTTAATTTTAAACATTGAAATCTAAATCCAAATCGATCAACTTCTGTTATTTTAACTATAAAAGGATCTCCATATTTGCAAATAGGTGTTGCTACAATTGAAGTATGAACTTTGAATGTGTTTCCTCAAAACTGACGTTAATTTTATTAGTTGTACAGTTCCGGTTAATACCTTTGTTTGATTACCTCCCATTTATTAGCAAACATTTTTAGTCTTTCATTCCAATTCAACCACTCCTCTCAATCTGTATATCCTCTTTCCTTCATTTCTTTTATGAGTTTTTCTCTATATTTTTCATCAGAATTTGTTTCTCTAGATATTTTCAGAGCTATGACATTCTTTTGTTAATTTTCAGAAATATGAATAGAACCCCCCCCCCCATCACGATCAAATCGGTTTAATTCATTAATCTTTTCCTACTAAATATTTATCATCTCCAACTTTTAATTCATCTTTTAATACGTTTATTAATTCATTTTTATTCTCACTTTTTAGAATTATGTTAAACACAGTAACTAATATTTCTCTAAATTTAATATTGTGAAATTCCTCATCGAGAATATAATTTTTAATTTCTTTAGATATATTTAATTATTTAATGCATTCATCTAAATCATATTTAATTTCTGTATTTAATAATTTTATAATTGAATCTCTTAAAGATTTTTAAATAAAACTATTATGTACATTTTTAGTGTCATTATATATATTATTATGAAATAAACGTCTTAAAATAGGAGGTAATATTTTCATCTTCGTCATAATATATATTTAGTCTAGGTAAAAAATGATTTCATTTAAGGATATTAAATTATTATAACGACAATCTAATTCTTCTAAATTAATTAAATTTTCTATTCCTTCAAGTGAAGTTAATTTATTATTATGACAATCTAATTCTTTTAAATTTGTTAAATTTTCTATTCCTTTAAGTAAAGTTAAATTATCATCATAACAATTTATTTTTATAATGTTAAGAGGTTTTCTAATATCTTTTAATTTTTTTAAATATTTATTTATTCCATCACTATATATGACATACATTTATTATCAAACATTTTTAAAGTTCCTATTTCAAACACTCTTTTGCTCTATACCACAATTTCAAACGTCTATACACTTTATTAAATTCTGAATATGAATGTCTCAATTTCATCATAACTTTACAATCGGTTATTTTTTCTATATGTTTAATAACAAATTGAGAAAATAGACCTTCTTGATATATAAAAATCTCATTCCAATCAACAACCTCATCCAACGTTTCAACTATATTTTCAGACATATTTTGATATCTACAAATTAACTGAATGTTTAATTTACTAACGTTATCCAATATAAATTTATCACTTAGTTTTTAATATTCGAATATTAAATTCCAATTTACTCTATGCATAATTAAGAATTTTTCACATAAATTTTGATATCTAGATACAATATCCCAATCCACAAGGTCGTCATGTTCACTTAAAAACCTTTCAGGTAAACTCTGATAAGCTGAAATTGATTCCCAATCAACTCTATCTTTAAACTCTAAAATGAATGATTCAGATAATTTTTGATATCTAGAGATTGATTTCCTATCTACTACATTTTGAAATTCTCTTATAAGATCTTCAATGATTCCACGATTTTTAGAAACCACTCCAGTTCACATCTCCCATCTTTATTATATATTAAATTTTATAAAAACTTTTCAATACATAGAAAGGCTTTAATTTGATTGAAATCTGTTCTATCTATTATATGGGGTAATAAAAGTACAGAGATGTTTTGTGTTTACCGTACTCAAAAATTGTTATTGGGTTTCTATGCCCCATATCTCCGTTGAATAGATATTCATCATTCAATTTTAAGTAAAAAATTGGATTAAGATATAACATATCCACGAATTTAAAATATACAGTAATTTTCATATACATATCTTTTGATAATTTCAAGTCAGAATTCAATAATTCGGAACTAAACAAATCAAATTTTACTTTAACCACCTCTCCCCATTATAGGTGTGATATCTTCTTTTATAGTTTCAAAAAATGTATCTTTATGTGGAATATAAAGTCCATCGTTATCTCTAGTTAAAAGATTATCGAGTTTTTATGATCTATTTTTGTTTTTTTATCCAAATATTGTTTATGAACGGCATCATTTTTTTTCTTGAGGATTTGCAAGATTTTTCAATGGAATACCTTTTATATCGTAAATTCCTTCCTTTAAAACTAGAGCATTATTTTCAAAATATTGTTTATTGACGACATTCATATCACGAATAGGATCTTTCACATTTCCAATAATTTTACCTTTAGCATCAAAATCTTGTTTAGTATGAATGAGACTTACTTTTGATAATTTATTAAATTTAGATTTTAAATCCTCTTGAATTGAATCAACATAAGATTTAGTCGTTGAATCATTTGAATCAAAAGGATTATTCAAATTCTTCAATCTCTTTTTTCCATATCATAATTCCCATCATTTGTTAATTTAAATCCAAAACCAGGTGGACCCATAGGCCCTTCTTTCATTCGATCATCATAAGGTGGATAATAAGCACTCATTTATTATATTCTAGTTTTTAAGAGTTTTAAAGTTCATGATAGACCGATCTTTCATATTTAAGACACATCTCCTTTTTTCTTTCAAAATAAAATAAAATTTATACTTTTCACTAGTATTATTTCTTAGTGTCCAATTAAATTCTATTATCATATTATCTAAATCAACATAGCTTCCATAATTAGATAAATCAAAATAAATAATAGGATACAGTTCAACAAAAGTCTTTCTATTTATCATACATCCTGTTTCTGAATTGATATAATTTAATCCAGCATGTAACAAAGTCTCATATAATCTATTGTTATTGTTTATTTCTTTAAAATTCATTTTATAACCCATAAAAGGTTCTTGTTTTTCGTTAACAACGAACGATTGTTGACCATCAATCAACAATCAGTCATATCTAAATTAACAAATATAAGATTATTTTTGTTATAAAATTTTCATCTCTAACGTATTGGGAAATAACATATACACCTAAAACTTCATCAAAGTTAGCAAGTAATGAATAAGATCCACCAGCATTTTTTTTCTTGAGTAACAGATCTAATAATTCGATAATGATTCCATAGATCTTTATATCTTTATTAGATAATCTTTGATTTATATATTCTGAATCTATAGATGGATTAAATTTCATATATGGTAAAAACAGAGATAATTCTTCAGCTTCTACTTTACAATTAACACTTTAACATCTGTATACAACATATTTTTATTAGGGTTTCTTTGAAATCTCATTTGTACTTGAAAACCCGTAATTGCTTTATCATAGTCATTAAAAAATTAAACATATTTTAAAGGTATCCATATAATAACTGTTGCACTGCTTCTTGTTAATTCCAATCTTTTTTAAATCCTTCATTATGCTTTTCATTTTCTATAGATTTTAATTTAGTAAATGCCTCTGTTATAGGAGTTTGATCCATTACTGGGTTTTTGTAAAAAGCTTGTATTATGGCCTATATATTTTTTATTTGATATTTCAAGAAATTTCTTAATATTTTCAAGAATATATTTTTTAATAAATTGTATGTTTTTATATTTATATTCTCTAAAAGGGTCAAAATATTCTATAAAATCATATTTGGGATCATTATAATAACAAACCCAATGAGTTCCAGGACCTGTTGATATATCTAAATTAATGATTCCGTTTCAAATTTTCTCATCTTTTTGGGTAATAAATCTGATGTAAATACACCTCTAAATCCTTTTTCATTTTCCATATTTTTTAGTCATTTCCTCACTTGTTCCTGATTTTGTTTTTTCACGAGATTTTTTTACACCCGATTCCTTCAACTTTTTCATAAGTTTGATATACTCCTCGAGCTTTTTTTTTTTTAGGACGGCCAGATCCTAATATTTTTTTAGTTCCCCAATTACCAATACCTCTAGCAGCACCATTAGCTACTCCAAGACCTAAACTAGCTAAAATAGGAATTAAAAAAGGTAGAAAACCTCAATTTTTCTCTAATTGAGTTTTACTTATAGTAATTATTTTTCTTTTTTTAATTTGATTTATTTGAGTTTCAGTTAAATACATTTCATAATTAGGCTTTTTACATTTATCAATTTGTAATGTTAATTCTTTATTTTTCTAAGAACTGATTTCAATTTATCTCTTTGTCCATCACTCAGATGGATTTTCTTTGGAATATAATTACTCATTTATTAAGAATGAAATTCATCTTTTAAGTTGAAATTGATTATTTAATCGTTATACATCTTGAGGGTTTAATTTTTTTCTTTATATAACATATCTATTAATACATTTATTTGATCAATTATTTTTCTTGACTTAGTTCACATATTTTATCAAGTAATAATTCCAAATAGTCTAATCCTTTACCCATCTTCATTTCTTTACTACCTTCAATTGTAGCTAATCTATACAAATATTTTTGTAACACCAGCTTCTTTATATTTAATTTCTTCTACTTCATTCTTTTTCTGAGTTATTTCCCCATCTGAAATTTGTTTAGCTCTCTTAATTATACTCTTTAAGGTACCTCTTTTCCTTGATAATTCTTCTTTTAACAGCTTAGCATTTGCATACATTTCATCTAATTTTTCTTGATCATCTAAGAGTTTTGAAGGTCTGTATAGCTTTTCAGATTTTAAATATTTTACATCTAAACCTTGATTAACATTATAAGTAAGTTCTCTATATAATTTTTTCACATCTCAATAAGTTCAGACCACGATATCGGTAGAAATGAAATATTTTCAGCCGCCATATTTTTCATCTAAATATTCAATTAATTCTATTGATTCTTTATTTCGTAACCAATTTTTAAAACTCTTACCTCCTTCTTTACATAGCTTTGTTGCATTAAAATATCCAGTATTTTTATCTATTGTAATTTCAAAATCTCCAAACAATCCATGGTAATAATTATCTCTAATTTGTTCATAGCATACATCTCTCAAAGATGAATCCATTATTTATTGGTAAACCGTTTTATTCAATACAAATATGTAATCAATTTTCTTTTTAATATTAATTTCTTCATTGGATCCATTCGGATCCTTCCATTTCATGGTGCCATCTATGTTCAAAGACAACCGTCTTCGATAGAGACTTAACTTCCTTTTTTCGTGCATGAGCAGTAGAATTTTAAATACATTTTTTGACACTCAAATTCGTTTTTTGACGCTGAATCCATTTAGAGGCCAGCGAGATAATGGTGAGCTGTGTTGCTTCCGTTCTCGCATCCGATTCATTTTCTTTCAACCCTCATGTTTCACTAGGCTATTTTTATTAAGTAAATAAATGAATTTCTTTGAAAATGTTGAAATTGTTGAGGAAATAGAATTTTCAGATTCCTCTGATTCATCCGATAAGCAAATAACTGAAAACTATATAAAGGTTTTTAATCAAATTAAAAGTAAAAATATTGAAGATGATGTTGATAAATATTTCAAATAGAGATATAATGGTAGGATTAATTGTTTAATAAATTGAAAAGAAAACAATTTTAATAATGAAGCTGATGATATGTTTATAAAATTCTTAGACTGTGTAAATCAATCAATTATTTGTATTTTATGAAAAAATATGTGATTATCATAATATTCCGAATGATATTAAAGTTAAGAAAAAAATGAAATATGAAAATATTTGGAGTGATTTCTGTTTAAAGAAATAAATCATAATAAATGGAGCACAAAAAATGCGCACTCTGTAAAGATATTAAACCAAGTTGTGAATTTTATCATTACAAGGTTAATAATCTACAGAGATATTGCAAAACTTGTGATAAAAAAGAAAATATGAAACAATGATCTGTGAATGTGGAAAAACATACGAAAACACATTTACAGAAACATTTAAAAAGTAAGTATCATATAAAGCGTATCTAGAAAAACCCTTTATAAAAATAGCTGCTAATAAATGGAGCAGCAACTGAGAGTGAAGACTGTGAAACAATTACATGAGTATTGTAAAACTCGTAATATTCGTGGTTATTCAAAACAAAAAATCTGATGTGATTGATTATATCATTGATCAGAGACAAAGACAAAAATTTATCAGAAAATTCCGTTTTGGAAGAGATTTATTTTCAACACCAAAGAAACATAGAGAACCTCAAATCAAATGTGATATATGTGGAAAATATTATAAACAAACTTATAAAAAATCAACATTTACGAAGTTTGGCACATAGAAATGCAACATATAATGATGAAGATATTGAAGAAGTGGAAACATCTTTTGAATCCAGATTAAAAACACATAGAATTAAAAATAATAAAAATATCATAATTCCTTTAGAATATCTAGAAGATAAAAGGGAAATAGTTCTTCAAAAAATAAGAGAAATTGTGAGAGAAATGGAATTAAAAATAAATTTACAGTAGCATTGCACCTATGTTAGAAATCAGGATGAATCTCAAGAGTACTCTTTTAAAACTCAAAATCAAATCATTACAAAAACATGTGATTTAGATACATTTTATGACTATGCAATCGAAAGGTTAATGAGTGAAGCAGATGATTTTGAAGCAAGAGGATCAGGATGGTCACTTGTCGAAATTAAATATTTAGAACTTAGAATTAACAAATCCCATTAAGAGCCTCATCTTATATTGAATTACCAGATAAAATTAAAAGAAAAAGACGGTATTAAATATTAAAAATACCGATAATAATTATTTTGCACGGTGTATTTCAGCATACTTAAATCCTGTTGATAGAAGCAATCATAATCCAGGTAGAACTAGTAATTACAGCATTGAAAATGTGATGAAATGGATGAAAGGAATCAAGGCGCCAGTATCGTTACAAGATATTAAAAAATTTGAGAAAAATAGTGGTATATCTGTTAACGTCTATAGCTATAAAAATAACTACACTATATACCCTTTAAAAATTACACAAACTAAATTTGATACACGTGTTAACTTGTACATAAAAAAAGAATGAAAAAACTCATTATTATTTAATCAAAGATTTCTCTAGTTTAGTAAACTATCAAATGAAAAAGAATACTAAGAAAATGCATATACGAGTACGTGATAGGTGTCTGACTTTCTTCTATTCAGAGGGAAGATTAAAAAGTCATGAAATGGATTGTAAAACTAAAAAGGCTGTAAAAAATAAAATGCCTAAAAAAGATGAATATATATAATTTAAAATCCATCGTAATTCATTAATAGTATCATTCGTTATCTATTGCTGATTTTGAAAGTTTATTGAAAAAAATAGATACATGCCAACCTGATCCATCTAAATCGTATACAATGAAATATCAAAAACATGTACCAGATTCATCCTGTTATTATATTAAATATGCAAATGAGGATTATAAACCTTCAGTTATTTATAGAGGAAAAGATCGTTGCATAAATTTTTAGAAATGTTAAGAGAAGTTAAAGAAATTGAAAACATTTATAGATATCAAACCATTAAAAATGACTAATTGAGAAGAAAACACTTTCTCAGAAAACAGATATCTGTCATATATGTGGTGAACATATAGATGATAAAAAGGTCCGTGATCATGATCACTTGACTTCAAAATATAGAGGCCCAGCTCATGAGACATGCAATTAAATTATCAAAATCCTTCATTTGTTTCCGTATTCATTCATAATCTATCGGGATATGATTCTCATTTGTTTATCAAAACACTCGGAAAATATAAAGAAGCTATTGATGTCATTCCAAATACTGAAGAGAAATACATTTCATTCAGTCAGGGAGTTGGTAGTTTGAAGTTAAGATTCATTGATTCGTTTAAATTTATGGCTAGTAGTCTAGATTCTTTATCAAAAAATTTAAGAGAATTACCGAAGGATTTGAAAGAAAAATATCCTCCAATGAAATATAATAACTATTTGCAATCCATGTTTAAAGATACATCTAAATATTATGATGGAGTTAAATTAGATCTGATTACGATGAAAGGTGTATATCCATATGATTACATAGATTCAAAAGAAAATATAGAGATAAAATTACCTAGTCAAAATAAATTTTATAATCAATTGAATGAATGTGATTTATCAGACGGAGATTACATACATGCACAAAAGGTATGGGAAACTTTCCAAATAAAAAATTTAGGAGAATATTCAGATTTATACGTCAAATCAGATGTATTAATATTAGCAGATGTTTTGAAAATTTTAGAAACGTGTGTCTAAAAGCATATGAACTAGATCTTGCTTAGTGTTTTACTGCTCCTGGATTATCGTGGGATGCAATGTTAAAAACTACAAAAATTGATTTACAATTGTTAAATAATTATATGATTTTAATGTTGGAAAAAGGAACGAGAGGTGGTGTATCTCAGTGCTGTAATAGATATGGAAAAGCAAATAATAAATATGTGAAAAACTATGCTAAAAATAAGGAATCTAATTACTGGATGTATCTAGATGCTAACAACTTGTATGGATGGGCTATGAGTCAATATGTACCCTATGGAGACTTTAAATGGGTACACAATAAATGTGAATGGGAGAAATTTATCAATACTCCTGATAATTCAGAGACTGGATACATCGTAGAAGTCGATTTGGAATATCCAAAAGAATTACATGATATGCATTCAGATCTACCATTAGCTCCGGAAAATAAAATTCCAGATGGATCTAAACAGAGCAAATTATTAACGACTTTATATGATAAAGAGCATTATATCGTTCATTATAGAAGTTTGAAGCAATATTTGAAAATGGGATTGAAATTGAAAACGTTCATAGAGTTTTAGAGTTTAAAGTCACCATGGTTAAAAAATATATCGATTTAAATACTAAAGAGAGAACTAAAGCGAGTAATGACTTTGAAAAAGATTTCTAGAAGTTGATGAACAATTCTGGTATTTGAAAAGACGATGGAAAATATTCGAAAGATAATAAATGTAGAACTATGTAATAATTATAAACAAATTGAAAAACTAACTGCTAAGCCAAATTTTAAAGGTAGGACTGTATTTGATGAAAATTTAGTAGCTATTCATATTAAAAAGACAGGTGTATTTTAATACACTTCTTTCAACATTACTAAATTTTTGAAATGACACATGCTGTGGCAGAAAATTTAGAGAGAAAGTTAATTTACTTTACTTGTTATTCAAGATGAAAAAATAAGAAATAATTCAGCATTCAACCTTTAGATATAATTAGTTTTCTTTCTAATCGTATATGAAAACTGAAGTACATTGTATGAGTCAAACAAGTTTCTAAAGTGCCGTTTTAAACAAGTCCAATGAAAGTTTTTTAACCATTTATAAATCATAATTGTATTATTATTAAAAGTTCAAAATTCTCAAGTCTTTCTGCATGCAACAAAGATTTTAAAAAATGATTATATCTTTCTGAAGCTTGAATCTGTACTTTCAAATTCAATCATCTAAAACATAATCCGATATTCATTCGTGTTTCTACAAATGAGCAAAATATTGAAATTAATTTTTCTTAAAAATTTAAAAAGGTTAGTAAAGTTAATCACAAATTCCAACTTCGCATCTAATAAAACACAAGAAACGCGTGTTTTAATAAAACCAAAGATTATACGTTGTCGAAGCATAGTAAAATACCTGAAAACGCATTTTAACGAAGAAGGGTATGTAAGTAATTGAATTTTTTGTCACACTGGAGCAACACAAAGGGCTACCGGTGTAAGTACGGGACCACTGCCGAAGGGAAAAGTTCGAGAACAACTTGAACAATAATTGTGAACCACAATCACATGACGAGGTCAACACCTGAACTGGCACCCCACTCTCCAAACCTCCACACCACGCCAACGGGAACGAAGAAAGGAGTTAATGTTGATCTATGTTGTACACATTTTTTATTACTTAGTGCTTAAATACTTTGAATTAGACTTTTAGAAAGCAGGTAGAAACGTAAGTTTGGTGCATTTTATAAGACATATTTTCTAATATTTGTGAAACAATTTTCAGTGTTTTAGTTAGTAATCTACTTTCTCTCTAGAGTGTTGATTCTTTTCATTATTTCAGTGGTTCTTTTCATTATTCAGTTCAATGACATATAAATGGATTTCTAATTCTGAAAAGTTATCAAGACTTCAAATTTCTTTTTATCAGCTAACACTTATATTTAAATTGTGAATCCCGAATTCAGGCATACCTAAAATTAGTCATAATTATAAATTGTTTATAATTAATAAATATTTGTGAACATGAATAGTATCATGCAATAAGTATTAAAATACTAATTCAATAACTTTTCCATGTGCTGCGAAATTTCGGATATTTAACACTTGATGTTTCAAAGTTGCTTTATAACACACATTTAGAGTTATAGCTATTATTTGTTAAACGCTATGTAAAATGTATTCAATGAAAACAGCTTTTACCCTCTGATGTTCCCACGCATAATTCCAGCTTCCAACCTGCAGTCTTCATTGTATGACTTCTAACCAATTTTGGTCTTGACCAATAAAATCTTTCCAAAGGATTTTATTCTAAGGAAATGATTAAAAGAATCTTTCTCTCCAAGGGATTCTTTACAGAATGGACCAATAACATCGTTCCAAAGAAAGATTATATTCAAAGAAAAGACCAATAGAATCTATCTAAAAGTTGAAAGAATCCATGGATTCTCAAGAAAGATGTGGTTATATTTAGTTATTAAGTGTGTTGTGGGGTAAAAGTATTATTAAGTGTGTTATGGGATAAAAACGAAATTATACTACTCGCAATTCTTGCGACGCTCAGAGGGTTAAAATATATTAGAAACCGAAAAGCTAACATGTACGCATTATCTACATCAAAGGTAATACCTTAAGTAGGATTTTAAAGGGTTGCTTGAAGCATTATTTAAAGCTCGTTAACTGGCTGGGAGAACTTACTTGCCTAATATATGGTAATGATACACAGAGAAAACGAGTTTTTTCTTATCCTAATGTTTTTATTTTTAGGGACCAAACTGCTGTGATACGCAGAGGGTGGTGGTGTAAAAACTCATCAGGTGTGTAGGGAAGTGAACGATTCTCATTTTGCAACTATGCATCATAATCCTTTTAAAGATAAGAAGCTTTACGCCCATTTTCTTTACGATATAAAAACTCGATATCCAGAAGCATTTCTTTTGCCTTTAGATCTCCTTAAAATGTCATCGCAAAAAATAAAGCTCGTGAAGAAAAAGAAAATGCAAATATGTTCTTCCTAACAATTCGTCGTTAGAAAAATCCTCTTTCATCAACATCGAAACTTAAGGAGTAGATAAAGTAAGCGCCGTGTTGTCATTTTAGTGTGTTTTTTTAGTTCTTTTCTTTCTGTTGCTTTTGGACGGGATTTATCCGTCGATCACTACTTCTTTTGAGTACATATACGAGCACAGCACTCTTTCCTTCTTCAATCCTTTATTGAAGCTTCGCGAGGCTGAAAATATGAGCGACGCGCTGCTAGCTAAAGCGATTATCACTGCAAAATAAAGTTCAAAGAGAGCAAATGGCGTACGGTGAATATTCCGAGAAAATGAGATAAAAAATTACTTTCTTAGAGACTTCAACATTCATGAGGGAAGTAGATTCAGATTCTATTCAATTTTTTTAGGCAATTCTCATGTTACTTACAAAGAATGCATTCTAATTTTCCTTTTGAATTTTGAAAAAGTATTTTTTTTTTTAATTTTAGTATGAAATATATATATCGACACGCGCGCATAGTGTTGGAGCTGAAAGGTCTATTGCTTGCATTCATTAATGACTCTTCTCAAGCTCATTTCATTACTCATAAATAAGTTAGTTTTGGATTTAATTATAATAAAAGAACAATGGAAATCAGTCACTTATGACGGCATTGTTATTATTTTGCTTTATTATGTTAGTAAAAGTTTAAAACAATTTTTCACGATGAATGATTGACACAATTTTTAATAATTTGGTAGCAAATTACTGACATTAAAATAACGAAACAAAACTGGGTTTGTAGTTGTAAATCGTATTCAAATCATATTAAATCATATTCACAGATTAATTATAAGAAATTAACATAACGCTTTTAACCTTGATTCTTTTTGCTAGGTTACCAGACACCAGTAAAAGTTTCTGATTTTTACGCACTGTGGAGTTGATTTTGTTAACCTGCAATTTCACAATAAATATTGCATTGATTAGAATCTGTTCATAAGAATATGATTATATTAAGCAGCTGTTTTAATTAATAAAAGACATTGTAATAAGAATCTACGTGGCATCTAGAATCTTTTGTATAAACATAAACTAGTTTTTTGTTTATAAAAGCAAACTAGTTTCTTGTTTATAAAAACGAACTACGTAGTTTCTTATTTATAAATATGGCTATTAGTAGTAACATGTGTATACAGAAGTGCTGTTACCAATTTTATATCTGACACTTCCCTGTACGACCATGAACTATAATACGCTTCAGTAGAACAAGCTACTAAGGTGAATCAGCCAGTAATTGTTCAATTAGTGCCCATAACTCACAAAAAATTACCCTGGAGCTAATTTCTAATTACCGTTTAAAGACATATTTTTGTATCTAGTGTCGGGTATGGAAGATGGTTAAAATTTACTATAGTATAGTTTTTATTTGTTATCTTAATGCAGCTTTTAACTTCAAGTACAGAGTATTAATTGACCAGCATACATCCAATTTCAGTTCCAACACATTAAGTTGGTTATCATTTATTCTAGTTGTTCATTGGATGTAAGAACACCCCAGTGATTGATGATTGAGCAGACTTGTTTGCTTGCTGAAATGAGAAGTGGGAAAATGGTCAATTAATGGAAAGTAATCAGGGACCGGTTGGTTCACCCCATTTAGGTGAAAATACAATGTCGGGATTAAATTATCTACTTAAATACAATTCAAGGTGTTGCCAATTTGTTGACTAAGAAATAATAACAGCATAAATAAATTCAGGAAAAATCAAAGTATTCCATCGTCATTCCTTTTCTTTTTTCCCTAATGCCCTATCACTTAATTGAGCATTTCAATCATATCACTGCAAGGGTGAATTTGCGAATTACATTGCGTTGCACTGATACACCACGGGAAAGGTCATATTATACCTCACATTCTTATGATGCATTCTAGACACAACTCGTTTATAGAGAGGCAGAACATACAATCAGGAAGGACAAACATATGTGCCTTACCCCGGATTCGAACCAGTAACCTTTCAATTCAGCACCTTGACCAACAGGCCTATTGGTTGGTCATCTTCATTCCTAAAGGAAAAGAACTAGTATGAAAGGAAAACAGCAAGGAATTAAAATCAAAAGTATTTTTAATTAGAGTAAAATTTATTTTGTGGGACTTAAGTGTGAGTTTCTTGATAATCAAAATAAAATATTTTGTGCATTAACCAGAATTTTGTTAATTAATTGAAGTGCATTTTCATTCATTCCATTAACCAGTGTATGTAAATTAATTGGTGGTTGGATTCGCTAAATTGTCTTATTTGTTGGACCGATTCCTTTGCCATATGGTACACTTACCAGGAGTTTGAGTAGGGTCAACCGAAATCAGATGGAAATTGTACTATTGCTGGCTAGTTCAAATCGTCACCTTTTTTGTAAAGGAACTTAATGATGTTATATATTTTAAGAGAGTCCCTTGACCAGTTGTCACTTTTACAGCCAGGACCAGATTGGGTTACATTGTTACTCAAGTGTATCTGTACAGGTTCCATCTTGTGAACTCGAGAATGTACCCTGTTTGGAGACATTGAATTATATCTAATTTTTCTATACCGGAGAGAACTTTTGGCAAGATTGTGTACCTTCAAGCCAATTGTTACAATTTTTCTAATTTTTTATTAGCATTTTATGACCATTACTTTTAGATTGTATAGTAGACACCTTGAAATCGGAGCTAATAGCTATGGACACAATAAAAGTAACAAGTAATAAAGTTTTATTCTACTAGTCAGTTAATTTAATATCGCGTTTTTGATGTCTAAATTTAACATTTAGCTAATTACGTTATAGATAACAACACAATTATCAGAAAATGCTAAAGCATTGTTATTTAAATTAGTCTATTTTCTCTGTCACTCTTCAATTGTCAATTTCCATTACGTTACATTCATAATTAATTAACCTGACTGTTGTGCTTATTAAGGAACATTTTAATCAATTTCGGTATACTAAAGTGGTATCAGCTTTTTTCTACATTAACTAACCTTAAATGTTGTCTCTTTTTATAGCAACAATTCCAGTCATTTATATAATAAGATGCTAAAATATAGAGTATCTAACGTACTTATGAAATATTACTTTCTATCCACAAATTCTTCAATATATTTTATAAAAATCTATTTTTAGAGCAAGTATACTTACAGGATTAAATACTTGTTATTTTTACTGGATAAATTCGATTTAGAATCTATAAAATGCTTGTGAATTGCTGGAAATAAAAATATTCACTTATTTTTTTAAAAATCTTTACTATCAATAGATAAATGTTTATGTGATGGTTTCGTTTTAAGTACACTATTTTCTTGCCATAAGAAAGTTATATATTACAATAAAATAGTTAATTAAGTCACAAAATAGTCAGTTTTCGCGCTGATAATCGTAATTAACTTCCAGAGAGTATCATGTTGCAAAATTTGTGAAGCATTTTTTTATGAACTCATCACTTTTATCACACCTTGCTTTTAATAACTTAATTGATTTAGCAGTTTCCTTTGAGCATTGTTATTACGAGAGTTTTGCCTTAACATAACAGCTCGCGGTTTAAATATTAAGAAAGCCCTGAAAACAAAATGTTGAAAATTACAGCTAAGGACAAAAGGAAGTCGTATAAATTATCTAAACTTTCTTTCTCAGTGTTTACTAATAAATGTCGCCTTTACGATTTATTATAATTGAAGAACTCAGCTGTTCATCGCACAGAACAAATGGAAATAGCATTCTTCCTATTGTTGAGATTTTCGAACATGAAAGTGCTATTCCACCTAGATGGAGAGTTTGGAAGGAAGTGGAACAATAATGATCCTAACGAAACTAATAACATCGAAGCCAATTGGATCAATAATATTTGTCCTGGGGCTTTCATTAAATGTTTTCACAGTTCCTGACTGCGGAAATGGCGTCTCCTGAAATAATATGCTGTTAACCTATAACGATGGGATTAGCCACGTAATTGGTTCTCAAAGTGGTACGCGTCCATTGTTCACTAGAGGAAACTGTTGAAAACAGATTTTTTGTTTCAGTTACTTGTTGATCGCCAATTCACGAAACTATTAGTATAAACTGGAAGATGGTAAGCTTGTATCTATATTGTCACAAAACAATGGTTCAACAACACGTCAGATTGAATAAATCCACGAAAAAATTGCTAACAAAAGAAGATAAACCTACAACATCAATTTATATCAAATTTATACATGCCTTACTTCGGACACCTCTGTTTAGAGTTTATATCAATGATCTGTTAATAATCTATTTATGTTGTTGCTACTAATCCTCTCGGTAAAGGTATAACCTAAACCAAACACAAAAGACCATGTTGAACAAATTGCACAGAGACTAACTCCTGGTCATCCAGGATCTGTCCCATAGAGACACCTATACATTCTAAAATGTGAGAAGGGATTGTTGAAGTTGTGAAGCTTGGACAGGTTGAATAGTCCTTAACTCCTCTCTCAAAAGTCATGGATCTTGGGTCCCCATTTCTAAGTTTTGCAGAGCAGTCTGATGTACAGTCATGATTACATCTATCTAATCTATTTCTAGCTGACCTTAGTGGTCTGATCAGCAATTTACCGGATTCTAGGGGTTCTAAGCAAACAGGAGGCTGCTCAATTTGTTTGTCTTTGATATCAACGGCTTCTTGGAAAATCTGAATGTACAGATGTTCCTTGATTCAGGGTGTCTGTAAATTGACCCCTCTGTTGGTTAAAATTAGATTGATCTGACTATTTTTACTACTGATAGATATTTCTGCAGTTTCCAGTCTCTCGCTACTAAATTTCAATGCCTGCATGTATAATTTTCGTACCAGTATTTCAAACTAACCTGTTACGTCTAACGTTTCGATGTCCATCAGATAGGTCTTTTGCCAAATATTTCTTTTGTCTTTTGTTTCAGTCTCTAGATGGCATTCACATTTCCCTTCTTGTACTGATTCAAAGATCCCATGCCATCAATATCTCAAAAATTATAACTTAACAAAAATTTGGTGTTGGTAATTTTGACAAATGCTGGAAGTATTTAAATTACTATAAACGGCTGGACATTTCCGTTACAAACTGCATTTAGTTCAATTAAATTATGTACTAATCCTCCAAATGGTTTCGACGATATATCTCGTTCATCAAGATCTGGCCAATTTTGCTAATGACGAGATATCTCGTCACCAAGATATCGACGATTTTTTTTTATGGTGACGAGATCAAGATCTTGTCAGTTTTCTTCTAATGACGAGACACCTGTTCGAGACAACCACAAGGAAGGTTACTAAAACTTTCTCCCTACCGATAACGAGCTTCAAAACTGACAGTGGATGGTACAGAAATGTCCCAAATTTTAAATTCTGCAACCAACATTATTAAAGTCATAAAATAATCTCAAAATATAATTCCTCTACTTTTAACTTTGAGAAAACATAGCCTGCTATTTAAGTCTACTGTTAAGTTTGAAAATTTTTATCACATAGTTTTTCATGTGCAAATATTCATAGGTGAAGGTGATAGAATAAGGTGAAATTTGTATAAATTGTTTCATGTAAGCATTCTTTCATTCCCCAAACTTTTTGATTGATGATTAAGATGAGGCAATAGTAATAAATTCATCTTTACATTTTCTAATTGTTATTGTTCGAGAATCGTTGTACTTCAAAAATTTAATGTAACAGAAGCATACTTATTACGAAGACATATATACATATATTTCACTAACGTACATGGCACAGAAATCGACGTTATTTGCTTATTGTCGAATGGCAACAAACGGATATAAACGATATAAAATTTACCGTTACGGGATTCATTGACCAATTTTTCAGCTTAGTTTAAACATGCTGGATTTGATCTATGAAATTGTACAATATTGCTGAAACTACACGGGGAAGAGCTCAACACTCTAACGAAATTCTTCAGCAGTCTGATGACAGAAAACAATAAGAAATCGTCAAAAAATACCGTATCACTTTTCAACATAAAATGGGATGAAATTGAAGTAGACGCTCAGAATCTAATTGTGGTAACATGCCTGAGGTGTGAACTTGCATTTCTTTGGAAATGGAACTAACACCAGTAAAACAAAACGAAATGCTGTTATACATTTTTGGATAATTTTATTTCATTTAGAGGTGTGAAATCTATGTGAATAAGATATGAAATGTGAGTAAGGACTTTGCCATCAACAGATATAAGCAATTAACAAAGTTTAGCGCAGATGCTATGCGCAGGTCTGCTAGTATTCTTTTATTTAGATACCTTAATTTAATAGTCAAAATCAAAATAAGAAAGTATTTTCCAACGCAATGAATGAACGGCAGTTTGGTGAATTAACTTCAGCGCGAAGTCTGTTAAATGTCTGAATACATTAATAGACTGCACGTTGTGCTATTGTTACATTTTTATTTACCATCGAAATAACTAAACTAATTACCTTTAAAACATTGCGCGTGCAAACAAATAGAATAAACCAGAAAAGATTCAACTATTTTAATTGCATAAAAAAATCTTATCGATCTACTTTCTGTATTTTTATTTTGTCGATGCTGTGAAGGGTTTTTTCTCCCGAAAAATTTTTGCCTTCCACATAATCTTGTTTAACTAAAATATTGGTTTTCTTTAATTCTCAAGACAGAAAAGTAATAAATCGATAAGAACGTTATAAATGTTACGAATGTTACAGTCTCCATTATTTTAACCTACGTAGAGTGGATAAATAAATATGCTTACCTATGATTTTTAAGAGAGAATTTGTAGAATGCATAGCTAAGAATGGCGGTGAATCAGATCATATTCTTAGGAAACTTAAAACAAAATTATGCAAGTACTTAAAAAGTTTGTTGGTAATAAAAATGTCTCGTATTTTGAGAACGCTTGTCGAATATTATCATTCATATTACACACATTAGGTTGTTTTTGTTAGAATGTGTTCTTAAAAAACTTGGTCCTTGATTGACCAGTTTGAGTTATTGAGGTTAATAAGTAAATCCTCCGCAAATTTAAATATCACATGTTTTATTTTCATTAATAAACTCTGGTTCTGGAAGTATCTACTATAGGTAAAAAAAGTTCAATGAATAAAAGTATATTTTTTATAAACTAAAATTTATTTATTTAAGTAACTGGTATTACTGTCATGTTCAGTTAGGAGATAGTAGTTATAACTCAAGTTAAGGTATAATTTATAACCAATAAAAATAATATATTGCTATAGTTGTAAACTTTGTCTTTCATGATACACCATTTAATTCATATTGATCTAAATGAACCAGTAAAACTGAATTAATATCGAATTTAAAAAAAATCTAAAATCGAGTGAAATGCACTTGTGCATTTAACCAATGTAGTACCTTTTTTAAAATTATCTGTCAATTTAATTTAATTTAAATTCACATTTTAATTAAATAAATGTAAGTATAATGCACAAACAAGTTTCTTCTCCAATTCTTAACCATTTCGCAAAAAGTATCAAAAATAGCAATACGTGTGTGTGTTCCGCAGAGAATTTTACTTTAGAACTTATTATTGATATGAAAATTAAAAAACTAGAGGACTAAATAAATTAAATGAAAATTAATTGGAGAACAGTGGAAGAGTTATGATAGAGATGTATTAAGGAATACGTAAAATATTAAAGGCGCAAATTTTTAAAATATGAAAAACAAGGGAATACAAATCCCATCTTTTTCACTTTACCAACACCAAAGTGTTCTTCAAACGTCAAAAGAATTACCGTTTATCTTGAAAGCAAAGAAAATGAAATCTACTGACATAAGCGGCAAATGTAAAATGAAAAGTTTTAAGGATTTATTATCGTTCAACGAAGCTTTCAGATGTTGAAGAAGTCCCTAACCACGGAAAGTTTGGGAGAACAATTACCTCAATATAACAAAAACGAAATACTGTTGGACAAGTTGTGCGTCTTTTCTCTCCTAGAAAACTGCCAAAACTTTTGATGTCTATGTTTTTTCCAATTTCTTTACTTTTACAAGCATTAACTTTAATGCTTGTAAAATCAAATCTAATTACTCTATTTGTTTGAGTTTATCATTTTATCTGTGTTTTCATGTCTGCTAGAAATATAATTAATTTGTTGTCCGACTCCGGTGAGTTGGCATTTGGGACACTTGATTTTGAACGAGTCCATTCTTTAAATTAGATGATAAATTGAAACGTAAACAAATGCTTCCATATCTGGCGTCCTTAGCGCTGATTCTAGTTTGAAGTTTATCGTTCGGTGCAGAAAGCGAAAGCTGTGATAACGAGTTGGCGAGAGAAAAACCATCTACGGCGATCGCCATTCATACTTTTGAGTATGGCAACCTTTCCTAAAGGGGTTTCATGCCTTTTCAAAATTTGACTGACCCAAGGTCAACTGCCTTCGCATCGAAGCATTATCTTCAATGGTAAATTTTATTTATTTTTTGTTTTTTACCTTTAAATGTTAACTGAAGGTGATGTGCAAGTCCCTCTAAAACACAATATCAATTCTCCTGTAAGTTTATTACTTATGTTTTTTGTTTCAATTATTTCAGTCTTACCTTTTAGTTATTTGTCATCTTTTTAAACACAATTTCACAAATTATTGCTCATTTTTATTTTAAACAAATGCTATCGGTCATCTTGATACATAAACGTCACTAGGATCAACCTTCCAAGTGGTTCTGATGAGATATCTCGTACATCAAGGTCTGACAAATTTTGCTAATGACGAGATATCTCTTCATCAAGACATTGCCGATTTATTGGTGATGACGAGATCAAGATCTGGTCCCTTTTCTTCTAATAACGAGATGTCTCGTCAACTAAGATCTGGTCAGTTTTGCTAATTACGAAATACCTCGTCTAGACAACCACCAGGAGGTTAACAGAAACAATGATTTCTACTCCAAAATCATCATAACAATTTAGAAAAGTATCTCAACCAAGCGTCTAAAATCAATTGGATAATTGATAAATAATTTATTCGAGAATATTCTTTATAGAGAATAAATTATAAAACCAATTTTAATAAGTACTTTACTGATGGTTAATATGATACAACAAAGAAACTTTACTGAAACATCAAAAATTATTGTTTATTACATTTGTGTTTTGAAATTCCACCTTTTGAAATCATGTATATATATCATCTTCATATCTTCATGTATATATCACATGTTAAAATCATCTTCATATCTTCATGTATATATCACATGTTAAAATCATCTTCATATCTTCATGTATATATCATGTTGAAATCATCTTCATAACAGCTCATTGTAATACCGAATGTTGAAGTTGATGAAATTTTATGGATGGAACATTAAAAAGCTATAATAAACATTTTTAAAATTACAAGCACTTACACTTTGTTTCTCTGAATATAATCGACCTAATTAGCAAACAATAACCTTAGAGCGAGAAACCAAACCAATCTTAACCTAATTCGTAAAACAAACACTTAATAAAATTGCATTTTCATACGGATCTAATTTTTATGTTAAGTAGTTTCTTATACATAATTTTAAACGTAACATAAAAATTGTACAATAAACTCTTATTCTCTAAACATTATAATTAACCATTGTGTAATAAAAGAATGATCGTTGAGTGACAAAAAACTAAATCTCTTCCAATTCTAACTTCAAGAAATTGTTTATACCAACTTCTAATGTTTTCCAACACTAAAAGTAATAAATACTAATACGTACTTTAATGCATAATTTATCCATAAAGATTACATTGTGTAACAATACGTCAGCTTGATTGAGTGTGACACATTTTTCATTTTATTGAAACAAAGTAATTTTAACTGCGAGTAAATAATGTCTAAGTGCTTAGCAACATACATTCCTATTGACTACAGACTGAAAATAATTATGAATTAACACGACTGAGCAAATAGCACTTAAATGATACTAAGTCAAAATAGAGCGTAGAAGTTTCTATTTTCAATGCTGATATCTAAAAATGCTTACCGCCACACAAACGCCATATCGTTTTTCGAGTTGGAGCCACAGATGTGAGTCCAATAGGAAAGACATCAGAAACGAAGGATATGGCATTGGGATATCTACTTCATCATGCATGCTGAGAAAGCAACAAGCAAAAAAGAAATTTTAGAAATCCAAAATTTTATTTCTTTTTCTGTTATTTTCCCATATTTGTGCATAAAATGAATGATATTTTCGATCTGTGCGGAAAGTTAAAATAAACGTATGCTTCTAAATATAATTCGAAGTTTCCCCTCTTTTAGCAAAAGAAAAATTGTTTTTAGGCTATATTTAACATAGATCGTTAACCCTTGAATGCACAAGTAGAAAAACTTTCAGGGGTGCTATGGTTGGATTTCACAGACCCAGTAATGATACTTGTGCAAGGTCAAATGTCATTGGTATTGGTTTTAGGAGATGTAATAGTAAATCTGTATTGGATGACTTCATAAAAGTGCTATATTAACTGTCAAGACCTCGAGTCATCGATTATTGCAGGCGAAATGAAATATGTAGTGTTTTTGTAAACAAATAACTGTAATTGCATCGACTACCAGTCAGGATACATTTTGGTGTATAAGACACAATCCGATTTAAATTGAATTAATTTAGAATTCCATGTATTATAACTCAAATGAACAGAGCTATCAGCAAAAAGAATACTTTAGGCATAGTCATTGTAACGAATTATCCACTGATAAAATGTTCAATATCCTCTGAGACTTAAGAAATGGGTCGCCTATTGAAAATATTTTTACACGTAGATTTCCTATGTAAAATCAGAATCAAATGATTGTCTCAGTTCTTCAGATAAATTTCATATGTGCATATGCATTTGCATAATGATTAGTTACCCGCTTAAACATATTTTTAACTAAATATATTGCTTTGAGCATACAATATTCTTTTATTACAGAAACAACTCTTAGCCTCAGCACAAACTTATTTATTGTCCTTTCCAATTTTCTTAGATTTTAATCTTATATGCATTTAATGAAGCACAGGATAAGTCTCTAAAGAAATAATTTAATTAACAAATACAAGTTTACTTTGAAGAATGTTCTAAGAATAGTGTTCCAATGCTTATACACTGATGGCCATCAAAAATGTAACAACATGGACAAAAGATATCGAAGCCATATTTATTATATTGAATAACTGCTGATGATTAAGATGATGAATAAACATCTGTGGCTAAGGCTGTGAAAATACTTTTGAAGTATTGTGTAAATCAGATAAATATTAATAAATACTCTTGGGCTTTAGTTTGATTTGTTTTTAATGTTTGTAGAAAAAAGTGACAATTGTCTACTTGGCTTGCTTGCTATTCTTAACATCCTTTGATAATAAAAATTGCGTATGCATAATTAAAAATAGTAGTTTATTTATACTGTCAGTTATGAAACAAATTCGAAAATTCAATTATAAAGAATGAGAAATATTGAATGGAATAATTATGTACTGAATTTAGTTTTCAATTAAATTATATGCTTTGATGAAAGTGCTGCATTAGTTAATCGAAAAAATATTTGAATTAAAAAAAGTAAGAAAGAGAAATTAAAGCTGATGAGAAAACTATTTTTTCCGTATGCTTCATTATCATCTAGCTCCTCAGGGTAAAACTAATTCAGTAAGGCTTTCAGTTACTGAGAAATAAAAGAATGAACTTGTTAATGGAACTCCATTTCTTTGATGAATCTATTTTTAAATTTCTGTAAGCTCCCTAGAAGTATACCTTGAAGATCTGTAAGAAATACTTATGCTTTTTTCGTAACATTTCTCTAAAATAGAGTCATTACCCACGAATTTCAGTAGGCACAATAACCCTCGTACTATGAAAACGAAATCTTTAACAAGATTTATGGAAGATAATGCATTTTTGTTTACTAAAAAGTACTTCAAGAGCTTTTATAGCTTTATAGACTACACTGATATGTATGCTACTGCATTGTTAATTTTTATTGTAGCGGCAAAGTTCACCACAATACCCTTCCATAAATTAACAACGGTTGAATTCGGTAGATACTACCACTAGTTGATAGATTGCCAATTGGGTGAGAGTTCTATTAAGATCATTGGTATACTTCCGTAAACATGGATGAATGGATGATTGCGACCATGGACTGTACTGTCTTACCTTTAGCAGCCGAGTGTCAGGCGCCGTGTAAAAAGAAGACTGAGTAGCAATTAAGAGTGAAGCCGTGACAGGAACAGAAGCTGCTCATTTCCTTAGAATTGGATCCTATGGAAAATTTATATTTATCCTCTCCTTAGAATAGAATTCGGAAAGATTCTACATGTTCAAGGTCAAAATTAGTTAGAGGTCATGCACGAAAGACTGCAAGTTGCAACTATGAGTGTGAATTCCTGAGGGTTAATTGGTCCACGCCCATTAGATTAAATGCCAAACGTCATCAAAATGGCGATAAACTACATTTTAAGGTAACCCCGATATGTATCAGTTAATCTCGATATGTGAAAGTTAAAATTGAAATTTTTGAATTTTTATAAAGTTTTAGTTCGAGCGGTTTTTTCTCAAGAAAAATTCTGTCTGACAATAAGTTGGAATCACGTCAGGATCACCTATTTAGCAAGAAGTGCGGAGGAAGACAGTAACTTTGTCTACGAAAATACTTCTCTTAATCTTAGGATCTTCTTAAAATTAGTTTTGCCCTTTTAGGAATGAACACAAAATTTCTGATATATATGAGAAAATTATTTGTCAATACCCCGTGATTAAGGTCAAAATAATAAATTTTCCTTAAATGATTAATTGCTATGAACTTCTGCGAATAGTTTCTACGGGCCCTCACAAGAGTGTCTTCCAAATAAGAAAAAAAAGACAATGAACCAGAAAAATGGGTTACCTAGTGATGTTTTTCCCTCGCTTTCTTTTAGCCACTTTTTTCATTCGATGATGGATGGTAAAAGAAGTTTAGATCAATTCTTAGAACAAAGATAAGAGGAGGTCGGTTATCTCCAGTACCAAAAACATGATAGAGAAAAAATAATTCGTGAGTAAATATATGCGTGAAGAATATTCTTCGTGGTCAAATGAGAATCAGTGGTTTGAGAAAAATGTAATAAAAAAAGTAAAATGCAATGATCTATCCACGGTTCCACAATTTTCAATTAATTAATTTTAGCTACTTGAATGAGATTTTACAGTATACTTCGAATTTTCTTGTTAATTTTAACCTTCATTACTTAAAATAACCTAAATTGGAAAAGTAAAACATCAACATATCGTTTAAAGATAATTCTGGGTTTTCACTCTACAATCATTTTTGCTACTATAGGGCTAAATACGACCGAGACTTACGGTCTGAATGAGAGAATTCTGAGAAGCTATTGGGTGTGCACTTTCATTTAAAATTGTAGAAAATTACTATTGTTCGGTAAACTATCTGGTATTGGTATTTTCAATTAACGTCACACTGGAGCAACACAACGGGCTATTGGTAAACTATCTGATAACGTAACAATATTGTACCCTTCGTACCTAAAATTAGAAAAATATCTATAAAATTTCTTGACGTGCATCTTTCAGTCCCTTTCTCAAATGTTTAGAATGATTAGATAATAACTAAATGTTGAGATAGTAGAATTTAAATTACAATAGAGTTGATTGTCCGAGATAATGTGTCGAAGCTACCTGAGACATACGGACGTAGTAACATAAAACGGGCGTATACGAAATGCAATACATGTACTGTACATGTTGCAAATGATGCTATTAAAAGATTCATAAAGCAGAAATCATAAATAATCATTATTCGCATTTGTGTCACCATTGTATTTAGTGTGATAATCTGACAATAAATCTAGACGAGTTAAGTATATTTTAAACTCTCTTGAAAAAGTCCTTGACGATTAGCAGCACTTTCTCGACTCCTTGAACTAAATGCGCTCTTGCTCGAAACTTTATTCAACCCTCAGAGTGGTTTCGACGAGATATCTCGTCCATCAAGATCTGACCAATTTTACTAATCTCTCATTAAGTATCTCGTCATCAAAATATTGCTGATTTTTTCATGATGGCGATATCAGGATCTAGTCAGTTTTTTCCCTAATGACGAGATCTCTCGTCTATCAAGATCATGTCGGTTTTGTAAATGACTATATTCCTTGTCAAGGTACCAATTGACGAGACAACCACCAGGTAGGTTAAAGCTTTTAAAAAATTTAAATCGGTTAAAGAAAGCTCGAATATAATCGTTTTTAGACTTGAAAAACCTATTTAAGCGATAATTCAAATAGTTTTATTTAAAAAAATTATATTTTTGTTAAATGATAATTATATTTTTGTTAAACTGACTTCTCGAATTCAAGGTTTTCCACTAAAATTAGTATCTGGATATAATTTCCACGAGCATCATTGAAACAAGGATGATCTGCACTGCACATACTAAAATGATATACAACCAGATTGGTTGCTTGAGTTTTCCTGATTCCTTTGAGTACACAAATGTAGACTCAATCTAAAATTCTCCTGGAAGTTATGTAAGTATAAAGAAATAGCAAGTGTCAGATTACGACCAATAATAACAAAATAAAATATTGCTATTTTAATGCTTTTTCTTTTTATTTATTTATTTTTCATTTTAATTCTAATTTCTAAATATACAATTTTTTGACAAAACTAAATTACTTATGAAATTTACAGTCGCGGAAAAAAAACGAACCACCCGTCTTCATTCGAGCAATTTTAACAGAAGAGAAAATTCAAAGATGGCGTTTGACAGGAATTAACATCTTCTATAAATTCAGATGCATAAAATTTGCATAATGGGCTGTCTTTATTGAGCACCAACATAATTTCCACAAGAAATCTCCCATTTCGAATCTATACCAAAATTTAACTTCAGATACCAACCTTCATTTCATTCGATCTTACCGTTTCGAAGTTATGAGTACAGAAAGATTGGAGCTCCTAATGTTAAATCAGTTTCTTAGACTTTTATGGATATCTTCCTAAATAGTATTTCTATAGAGCTGATATTTAGTACCCTGTTACTGTTAAACAACCGAAACAAAATCCACCAAATATTTTATTTAAAATATAGTTTTTAGATGCAATAATAATTATTAAATTGATGTTTGAAAAAATTATGAATTGGAACCTTACTATATTTTGATGGGAGTCCATTCAGGACTTCTAATAAGACCATACAGAATTTCAGTTCGTTCCAATGGTAAGTTTTTGCGTTACATTAAATTTTCCTCATTAAGGCGATTTTAGGGGCACTCAAAAGTTTAAAAACCGTCTGACAAACTTCGGATAATAATTCTCGAATCGTTTGCACTCAATTGCATAATAAATATATTAATTTTCGGATCGTTTGCACGCTTTGACAAAAACGTTTGAAATAGTGTTTAAATTTGAAATTCGGGTAGCTATAGCTACAATTAATCTCGATCTAAGAATAGTGATTTTCAAAGTGAAGATGATCCCTGAAATTGACAGCAACTTTAACATTGAATATCTCCTAATATTAAGATAGTAAAGTCATGAAATTTTATATTTAGACTAATTTAACGATGCAGAATCTGATTAAGACATCAAAACATGGTGTTTCTATTGTACATTTTGTTGTTTGTGCAAAATTTGATATGAAGACGTCCCCTCATGCAACTTTTTTTGTAGAGTATGCTATTCCCCCTATATAATATCTTTGAATTTGCTCTACTATAAATAGTGCTCTCGAAATAAAGGAGGTGGTTCGTTTTTTACCGCTGCTATACATAAATTTTTAAATTTCTCCGACGTAAGGGGAAGAGGAAATTTTTATGAATGGTTATGGATACGTTATAAGGTTACGCCCTGTGGCTGTTAAATATCATGTAATAAATATTAAACACTAATACGTATTCAAAAGTGATTCTCTTTTAGAATTTTTATCCATGTACATTTTTTGGTTTCCAAGAATAAAATCACGAGATTTGACAAGTATGGCAAAAAAGTCTGGGGAGAAGTTGCAATTAAATGTGGGAAGACGAATTACGTTATCCATTCAACCTTGTTCTTGTGAGACTTCTTCCCACGATTGATGTTCTCTTTAATCTTTAGAAGGAAATTCAAGATCAATCGATTTTCAAGAGAAGGAATCGGTTTGACAGTAATAGCATTAAAGACATATATGATTGCCAGGCGGAAAACTATTAAGCTAATTCAAAAAAGAGCTCAAGGGAATTGAACTCTTCCCACACAGAAGTTTTTCCCTTGCTGAAATTTATTGGTATCCTCAATGGCGGAACGACTGCTTCTTTTTACTCTTCTCAATATTAAAGTTGGGAATACTCTTTATAGCAGAAAAATTAGGCCGCGGTACCTCAGTTGGTGGAGTCGTGGATAAGCAGCCGGGAGACTGAGTTCGAAACTCGATCCAACCTAAGCCTGTTATGTCCAGGGGGTTAGTGAACGTTAAATCTGTCTTGACCTCAAATGTCATCGTTTTGGCGTGGTGTGGAAGTTTGGAAAATGGAGTGTTAGCACAGGTGTTGACCTCGACATCTGACTGTGGTTCAAAATTACGAGGTGTTCTAGTATCTTTCCATCAGGATTCACCAATAATCGAGTAGCCAATAACCCGTTAACGATTGCTCCAGTGCTATGTTAATTCAACTTTTACTTTTCATTGATTTAAAAAACAGGATGTTCCGAAAAGTCCTTACAAGACCTATCCACACACATAAGCGTTTGTAAGATATACTATATTTCCAATTACAAGATTGGCCAAACGGAAGGCAACAGTTGCTTTTAATTTCAAAATCGACTTATTTTGTTTCATACATTTCTCAAAAGTCTAAGTGCCTCAATGCGCTTGCCCACTTCGCTATTAGTCAGCGTATTATAGGTTGCGCAGATTCGATTCGTGTAACTACCCAAAGTATGTTTCACTTCCTCTGCCAGTAAACACTTTCCTTATTTGTAGTCTCAATTTACTTGACGGTAGGTAGCTGAATTTACGTCTCACCGGAGCTACACAAGGCTATTGGTGGGTCAGTGATCAATATCGAAGGGGGGGGATTTCAATTAACGTCACACTGGAGCAACACAACGGGCTATTGGTGACGGTCCGGGATCAATCCCAAAGGGAAAGATCCAAGGACAACACCACGTAATTTTGAACCACGGTCAGATGACGAGGCAACACCTGAGCTGGCACCCCACTCTCCAAACTTCCACACCACGCCAAGTCAATATCGAAGGGAAAGGTCCGAGGACAACTACTCGTAACGGTCAGATGACGAAGTCAACACCTCGCACTGCACTCTAAACTTCCACACCACGCCAACGTGAGGACATTTGAGGCTACGACAGATTAATCGTGCACAAGTCTCCACGTAGACGATGGTTTTTGGTTGTATCGAGTTTCGAACCCACCCCGATACTCTACCACCTGGTCTACCGCCACCTTTTACTTGACGGAAAACGTTGCTTCTCCAGATCTGGCCCTTGCACCATGAAAAAATTTAATTTTGGTACGTTATTTTTGGGGGTTCGGATTTGCAATTCTAGACCGATGAAATAAAAATTTTCGCTGTGGAAAACTAGTTTAGTTTGAGGTTTTCCTTAGGAAAATGCAAACTTTCAATTTAACACAGGAACTGTAAAACGAATCAAGAATTCCGGAAGAGAAACTGAAAAGTTTCATTATATTTCAATAGTTTTCGTTGTATGGGGATGTTTAGTTATATATAGTTATTTTTGCTTCGTGCTGCTCAAAAACAGAATTTGTAAATTCATTTCATGTCCTTTTTCTGTTTCGTTTCTGAGACTTTTGTACACTTTGGGTTATAAATGCACTTTTATAATGTATTCTAGATAGTAAAAAATCCAAGCACCACTAAAAAATGCATTTTAAGAAAATCAAAAACAAAGTATTTTATGAATTTCCGGGGTTTAATTTGAAAAGAACTAATATTTTGGAGGCAGGAAGTTGAATTTTCGTCCACTGGAGCCCTGGGCTGTTCTCATATTTGGGGACCTGACGAGTTCCGTCGCATTTTATTTCTCGCGTTAGTTTATTTTCACCCAGGGTAAAACTTCGTACAAATTTACCTGCTGCCATCTATTGGGGATATATGCAGTTAGTTGTTAGACGAAACTTCTCCGTTTAAGATCTTGTACATAAAATACAACCAGCTAGTAGCTGAAAAGAATACAACTGCATACTTGTCGAATATGTAATAAAATAATTAGTAATGTACGGAAATTACTGAATAATTATCGAAAAAGGGTTATTGATTTCAAACGATTTAAAATGTTTTACAATTAAATTTAAAAATGGAAGTAAATTGAGAACTTTTCTATCTAGTATTATCTTGTATGCGTTTCAAATATAGTTAATAAATACCATTATAATTTTAACTCAAAAAAGACTCAAAGATTTAGAAAAGAGTGGGCAATAATGTCGAACCAATAGTGGCAACACAAAAATAGCATGTTTTTGGCATACTAAAATTTCATGGACAGTATAGTAGACTTGTTCTTAAGGGTGATCATGGGCTCACCAGCAGGGTTAGAAGACGCCCTAGACCCGTAAAATGAAAATTTTCCCTTTTCAATTCATAGACGCATCTACAAGACTGGAGGTTTAAGCCCCAAAACCTGGAAAACCAAATATATGCTTTTTAATTCAAAAGCACATTCATGAGTGAGGGGACTATTGGGACTTAGTCCTTGACACTCAAAAGAGTATATATATCCTTTTTTCATTCATGGGAGCAACCACGAGGGAGGGGGCTGATCCCCGAAAAAAACAAATGTATCATTTAATTCAAGGGAACACCCAGGGCGCTAAGTCCCCAAGATCCGAAAAAGCTATTGCATCCTTTTTTAATTCATGGGAGCCCACCCATGGAGGCCGCTAACCCCTCTAGACCTGAAAAAGCAAATACATCCTTTAATTTATGCAAGCACTCATAGGGGAATAAGAGGATTTGTCCCTCGGCTGCGGGCACTGTAAAAAGGGCTTAAGATGGTTTCTGGAATCAACTCTATGTAGGCGCTGTAGTTTAGTAAATATATAAAAGGAAACTAACTTTAATATAAAATTTTATACTTGAACAGGAAAATAATGATACCCAAATACCAAAAAAGGTCACTTTCCCTTTTAAAATTTTGTAACTATCTTTTTCCTCTACTTCAATGTCAAGTAAAAGAATGTTCATTCTTAATCTTTTTGTATTTTTTACTTCAAAACTGCATTCCAAAAAGACATGCTTTGCAATTTGGATGGGATTAATCTGATAACTGAAAATGATGACTTTGGTTGTTTTGTAGAATTGAGGGAATTTGCGGTGACTAGTTTCTGTTATAATTGATGAGTTTATTATTGCAACATTTCTAGACTTGTTTACTATTAGTAAACCAGTTTGATTTAAATCAATGTATTTTTATTAAAGACTCATTGATTTAAATCAAAATTTTATTTCATTTTCCGTCCTGCATTAAGTTTATTATTGAAAATGAAATTACTACAAACAAGATGTGTTATTTCATTCAAATAAGTTAAGAATTTTGCCTGCACTCAGTTTACCCCTAAAATTAAACTGCAAATCATCCTTATGGGATGGGTAAAGATGCTTTAAATATACTCACTCAAACTATTAAAATTGTGGCAATTTGCATAAAAATATTCTAATTTATTTAGTATTGTAATCTGTTAATGAAAAAATAGACTTAGTCACAATGAAAAAGTTTTCAGTATCCCAATTTTGTTCATATTTAGGATTGGGAATTTTGATATATTCATTTTGTGTATTGTTTTTACGCTTATAATTTTTATTTAAATTTAATTGGGGATATTTTATGCATTGATCCCTAGGAATTCTTTACACGGCTAGCATAACTATTTTGTATTTATAGAATTGAAATTTGGAATGTAAGAGTTAATTCGCCCATCTGATAATTGAGTATGTTTACAAAAAAGATTATGGATTGAAGCAGAAAGCTATTTTAATGATTATGATTGCAATGAATTTTTTATTTCAAGCTCAAAATTCCACTCAATTAAACTAATCTAAACTGCTGGAGAACCAAATGGGAAAGCATTGCTTAATGCATGGCATTTGTTGAGCTGTTCTATTTACTCTATCATGTGATTAACTTTGCAAATTCCTTTATCATGTTTTGATATTCCAAAAATTTACCCAGCTATATTTCCTAATACATTAATGCTATTCATGATAAATATTAATGTTTAACATGAATCAAAACTATCTAGAAACTACACTGCAATTTGTGTCTCGTGTCCACAAGTTTAAACTAGTATGGGCAAGGAATTAATTAAAATCATAAAAATCAGATTTAAATCAAATAAATCCAATTTGTATGACTTTTCTAAAACATTATGATTTTTTTTCATACCCAGGTTAAGTATGTTTTAATATATGATATTACTTTAAGGTAAAAAGACAAACTCGAAAAAAGAGAAAGACCATAAATACATCACCTATCTGGGATTAAATCTAAAAAATTGGGCATTAAAATTTAGATATACTTAGTTTAAGAAGAAACTAGCACATATAATTTTTAACGAATTCAAAAACTCAAGAGTGTTATGGATTGTCCAAGTATAAATCTGGCATTACTACCACAAGGCCACACAGCATACTCATTAATAAAATGCATTGAATTACATAGAAAGAATAAAAAAATGCTTACAGAAAGGATTTTAAAAGTCAAAAGATAAACCAGAAGAAATATATTTCAATATAGCATGTTCCTCACATAAAAATAAAATTAGCACCAATCCAATTGTCCAGATTGATTTGCTTACCAATAAAAACATCTCAATATATTTTGGCCAGCAATGACATTTTATTATAGTAAAAGCACAAAACCATTACTCTAAATATAAGATATCATTACTCTATATATTTTTTTAAATATAAAAATATCTGTGGTGCCTATATAATAGTCCAAAATATATTGTAGAAATGACATTTTAGGTGGAATTCAACTGAATAGCATCATTTTAGTCAAAGCAAGGTTTCTTATCTGGGCTACTTGGAAGTTATTTGTAAAAGTACAAAAGATTACACATTTATAAAATTTAGGACACAAATAAAGCTTTAGGAAAATCAAATATTGTTTAAATAAGATGAAACCCCACAATTATTGCAATAGATCACAAATCGAAAATGACTATTTTTACCAAAAAGTTGCATTTGAAAGAAACTAAACATGTCTGCAAATTGTTGCATATTACAGGCTAGAGGGATAATGCATGCATAAGTATTAAGCCACCACATTCAATACATTTCTGCCTGCTGAATTTTTGGTTTATAGACATGACCTCTTACAGTTACCTGCAATGAAAAATCTAAGCATTCACAAAGATCTCCCAGTTTTTTTAGCCTATTTAAAAGAGTTTAAATGTGACAATGCCTCAAACATTTTTAGAAACAGTATAGCAGGAAATGAAATAGATAAATCTAAACATAGAACTGTCATCAATCCTACTCATCACTGCTTGGCCAAACATGGCCCTTGTGCCATAAAACCCAACCAATCAACTTACTTATCATCATTTATGAAATAAAAACAACCAGAATTGTATACACACAAATGGCATTTTGGAAATAGTTGCAACATTTAAAGCAAATAAATATGCTCTTATGAGTGACAAAGTTGGGGTACTGTTGTATTTTATAGCACACAAGGGCCATAGAACAAAATTGATGCCACAGTATAATTAATCCCTCCATCGCAAAGTACATTAATTTTTTTAAAAAATTGCAATATAGTCCATTGTAATTAGCGCAAAAACGATTTGCTTGTGTTCAATCTCAAAAACCATTAGTACATTTTTGTATATTAATATTATTGCTAGATTACTAGTTAATTTATTTTTTATTTAAATTTTTAAATATTGCTGTTGAGCTAAAATTGTAGCACTGTAGTAATTCGTTTTGCTAAAAACAATACTTTCCTAAATGACTAATAATGACAGTGAATAATAATAATGACAGTGAATGCAAAATGGAAGTGTTGCTTATAAATTTGTCCTTAATTTAACTAAACTGGTTTTTAAAATGTGGCCATTGAGTATAGTTGCTAAATATCAATCTTTTACAAAGGAGTCCTTTGTCCAGTTATAACTAAATGTACTAAAAAGTAAAATAGCTAAAAGATTGTTTTAATTATGTTTTTAAGTTATAGAACTCAAATCTTTCTGGAATATATTTTTTGGAATAATGTTGAGAAAGAGAGAGAAGCTTCTTTTATTAATTATATTACTCTTTAATTTCCCTTAATTTTTTATCAGAAAAATTATTAGTTTAATTAGAATAAAATTATTTAGCCATACACTGTCATTTTTTATATAGAAAAAAAGACACTTTGATAGTGATGACCTCATGGCCATCAGTTTTTAGCACCAAAAATAATTCAAGATAAATTGATTTCAAAGTACAAGTTCCAAAGCTGTTAGTTACATAGCAAATTCAATAATGAAAAAAGTTGATGAAAAAGGAATGTTTGCACAAGATAAATTAATCTTTTAAGTAACAAGAAATTTCGTGTTTCTTCACAATTATTTACTATTTCAATTAAATAATTATCACCGAGTACATAGATTCTTACACAATAGGTGAAAAACCCTTTGAATTATAAATTTGTTTTTCCCATTATTCTCATTTAAAGCTTTTTGTCCTAGACAAAGCAGATCACAGGTTAAAAACAGTAAGTTCTACACAGTTTAAAGAGAAAAATGAAGAGAATCCCTCAACTTCAGACACAAAACATTTCAGAAACAGCTAAATGATTTTATTCTAATTAAACTACTTAAAATATATTTCCTTAAAAATAAAGAAATTAACATTCAAAATAATGGATATATGGGACAGTGGTTTACAATTTCAAAACGAGTGCACAAAAGAAATATGGAACTTGTTTTTAGTTTAATTCATCAGCTCCAGTTAATCTAAATCCAATTCATAACAAATCACTTTCAAATTGTAAGCTTTATAACATAATTTTGTTAAATTAATAAGCTTTTCATGCGAGTGGGAAATTGTAAATTTAAACAATTAAAAACCAATATGGTGTAATCAACAACACAAGAATGTCAATAAGCATTACATATATGAACTCAAAAACATCCAGAATGATCAGATTCGGAAACAATTTCGAGTTCACTATCCGAATGAAACCTTTTGTTATGCTTCTTCAGACCATGATGAGTAGCAAATGTTTTGTTACACTCAGCACATGTGAAAGAAGATGCAATGGAATGTATAAGATAATGTCTGTTAAGATTAGTTCGCGAAGCAAATCCCTTCCCGCACACATAACAAACATGAGGTTTACTACATCCCTCTTCTGTATGAGTATGCAAATGTATCTTCAGATGTCCAATTCTAATGAAACGCTTCTCACAGTATGCACACACAAAAGGTCTATCTTTGTCATCAGCATCATAACGATGAGGTTCTGGTACCCGAGGGTCATATGAACCAACTGGATGCAATTCACAGTGCTTCAAATAATCATGTTTCCGAGCAAATCCTTTATCACAGATGTTGCACTCGAAAGGCATCTTTTCTGCATGCTGAAAGCTATGAAAATTGAGATGGGTACTTTGGACAAAGCGGGCATCGCAAATGGTACAAACATAAGGCTTTTCGTTGGTGTGGATACGGATATGAACTGTCAAGGCAGAATTCGAAAAAAAGGCTTTGCCGCATGTGCCACACACGTGCGATCTTTCTTGGGTGTGAAAGCGCATATGACTTCGCAAATCGGCTCGACGGTAGAAACCTTTATTGCACACCATACAAACAAAATTCTTTTTGTTGGCATGCATCAATAGATGTATCCGCAGGTTACTTCTATAATTGAATGGCTTGTCGCACACATGACAAACAAGAGACATCTTTTGTCTTTTTGGTTTGGGTGTGTTCTTCACCTCATCTCGGCATGGCCTACACAGGCACTTCCTTTTCCCGTTACTAAATAGAGAGACTGAAAGAAACTCTTTTGAGCACTGCTCACAAGTGTATGTGCGGACTTCCTTTTTCGGAGTGGGTGTTTTATAGTGTGTTTGTGAATGAGACCCTAACTGCTTTATTTCCTTGAACCTAGCATCACACAAATTGCAAGCATAGAGTTTATCTGAAGCATGCTTAAGGCAATGGTCACTGAGCTCACTCGCACTGCCAAACTTCTCATCACACAGCTTGCATGCATGTTTAAGCTTTCTATCATGCGATACAACATGAGACACAAGCAACTTGATAGAAGAAAAGCTGCATTTGCACATGCTGCAGGCATAGGGATCTGCTTTAGAATGCTTTGCAGTATGAGACCTTAACTCACCAACAGTATCAAAATCAATATCACATAGACTGCAAGTATATGCTTTTCCATCCAAATGACTCATGAAATGCAATTCTACGTCCTCTATTATTTCAAAGTAAGTATCACACAAATTACACTTGAAGGACTGCTTTTCTTTATGCACTTGGATATGAGATTGGAAATCACTTATGTTAATGAAGCCCATGTGGCACAATCCACAGATACACATATCGTCCTTCATTCGACTATGTATATGGGATTGCAGTTCACTTGTACTAGAAAAGTCTGTATTGCAAAGATTACACTTACAAAGTTTCTCTTTTGAACAATGTGATTCCAGGTCACCCATGTCGGAGAACCTAGAGTTGCATAAATTGCAAACATAAGGCTTTTCATTATTACTATGCGAGTGTGAGTGAGCTTTAAGCCCCCGGAAATTCTTGAATGCTATGCCACACAAAACACAACAGCAGACTTTTTCGTTAGCGTGAACAGCAGCATGACCTTCAAGTTCAGTTCTCACATTAAAATTGACATCGCATAAATTACAAGTATAGCACTTTTTTTCCACATGGAAAGCACAATGCAATTTAAGTCCATCCATGTCAGCAAAGCCCTTACTACACAAACCACACACAAAAATCTCATCACTTGAACGGGAATGGTAATGTGCTTTAAAAGCATTTATATGTCTGAATCTAGAGTTGCACAAGTTGCAAAAATATGGATTTTCCTTTGAAGTGATGTGTGGATGGGATTCAAGCTCAGTTATATCACTGAAGGTTTCATTACAAGTGAAGCATTTATAAAACCTCCTTTCCATATGAGCTTTATAGTGGTACTTCAGATAACTTGTTTTCTTAAATTTTCTGTTGCAAAAGTTACACTTGTACTTTTCATTGGTGTGAATAATGTAGTGAACCTTCATTTCATCTTCAGTTTTGAAACCCAAGTTGCAGACATCGCATATATACTGATTCAATTTTTTTAAGTAATCTGTATTTAGCAAAGAGCTGCGCGAGGCAAGAGTGATACTTCTGAAGGTATTTTTGGGTTGGAAATGGTTTCCCCTCAAATTTGACGGTTCAAACTTCTTATCGTCAGTTTCAACAGAAGATACACTATTACCATTCATGATGAAAGATCAAGAAAAAAAACTGAGTTGGTCACGCTTCAAGCCAAATCATTCAACATGCGAAGATGCCCAAATCTTTTGTCACAGTGAACAATAGTAAAAATTTCAACATCGACAACACATGTGGTATGTATCATCATGCCAAATAATAATCTCCACAAGTAAATATTTTTTGCAATAACGAAAACACAAATCACAATATTGGTTACACGCCAACAAAAATACACGATCAAAATACAATCAATCAACTTTTTGAATTTGTCGATACATTCCACCCAACTGCACGGCATTACAAAGTACACATCTGTAAAAAAATTGTTGACTCTACAAAACGAATTTTAATGCATTAGCGTCAACAAAGCTTGAAAAATTCTCCAGTTCGATTGTTATTGTTTGTAACTTGGAGGGAAAAGAAAGACAGAAATTCGATTTATACTAAACAGATTACAAGCAGAACAGTGTGGGATGTGACGTACAAGAAATAAGCAATTTAATTGTAGAATGGCAACACAGTTAGAGACAAACCAGTTATGGATATGCCACAATATTTCTTATTTAAATTAAAACTATAAACCTTTGTCTAATTAAGTTAAACTTTGTGCAAAGGACGACTATACTCGAAGATTTGCAAGTGGTTCAAAATTACGAAGTGTGATCTGAGCTTTCCCTTCAGGATTGATCCCAACCGACGCCAATAGCCCGTTGTGTTGGTTCAGTCTGGCGTTAATTAAGTACCTTCTAAACAAAGATTTATAAAGACTTAAAACCAAGAGGCATTACCGATTAGTCGGATCTTTCGCTTCGGGTTTGTTCCCAGACCGCCGACAATAGCACTTTATGATGCTCCAGTGCGACGTTAATTAAAATACCAATACCTACATACCGATTAGATATTAGTGGTGTTGTCCTCGAATCCCTTTGGGATTGTTCCCGGACCGTCACCAATTATCCGTTGTGTTGCTCCAGTGTGACGTTAATTAAAAATACCTACCGACAATACCAATTACTTTTGAACCTCGGTCAGATGACGAGGTCACACCTCAGCTGGCACCCCATCCTCTCCAAATTTCCACCCCACTGTGAGGACATTTCAGGCCACGACAGATTTAACGTGCATAAGCCCCCTTGTATACGACGGTCTTTGATTGGATTCGTTCATCACCTGACCGTGGCTCAAATTTATGTGGTGCTGTCCTGAAATCTTTCCCTTCGGCTTTGATTCCGGATGGTATCCAAAAGCCCGTTGTGTTGTTCCAGTGCGAAGTTAATTAAATACCTACCTACCATTGGAACTCACAACTCTCCGGATGTAAATCCGTTACTCTTCTAACCGGCCTACCACGGCCCTATACCGATTAGAAAGAATAATTATTATTATAGTTCTATGAGAGTTTTTTGGAAAGAACATATATAGGAGAAAATTTCAGTAAAAACAAAAAACAGAGGATCTACAAAGATTTTACTTCTTTTGTTCAAATGCTCTCTCCGTCATCTGATCGTGGTTCAAAATTCGTGGTCCTTGGTCTTTCCCTTTGGGATTGATCCCGGACCGCCACCAATAGCCCGTTGTGTTGTTCCAGTGTGACGTTTATTAAAATACCTACCTACATCAATTCGAGATTTGTTCTTTGGAATTTATATTGGCGAAGTACTGAATTCGTATAAAAGGGTTTATCGATTGGATTTTTATGGCACAGGGGCCATATTTTTCGACGTTGTGTACGTGGGAGCTAGTGTTTTCCAAATGTATTATTGGTACATTCTGGGGGAATGTTAAAATGTAGTGAACTGCCGTTTTGGCAACATTTTGCGTTTAATCGAATTGGTATTGACCATCGACTAGCAGAGCCGTCGTTGCCGGGTTGACAGAGTAGCGGATTAGCAATCGGTAGGTAGGCGTTTTAATTAACGTCGCACAGGAGCAACACAACGGGCTATTGGTGACGGTCCAAGATCAAACCCAAAGGGAAAGATTCGAAGACCTGAGCTGCCACCCCATTCTCCAAACTTCCACACCACGCCAACGTGAGGACATTTAGGGCCACGACATATTTACGTGCACCAGTCTCCACTACTATACGAGGGTCTGGTTGGATTCGAACCCTCGGTTGCTAATCCGTTACTCTTCCAACCGAGCTACCGCTGCCCAGGATTAGCAATCGGAGTGTATCGAGTTCGGAACTCGATAACAACCAAAGATGGTCATGTTCGTGGAGGCTAGTACATGTTAAATCTGTCCTGGCCTCAAATGTTCTCACATTGGCGTGGTGTGGAAGTTTGGAGAGCGGGGTGCCAACCCAGGCGTTGACTTCGTCATCTGACCGCGGTTCAAAATGACGAGGTATTCTCCTCGACGCTTTCCCTTCGAGATTGATTTCGGAGCGTTGTAATAGCCCGTTGTGTTATTGCTTCAGTGAAAAGTAAATTCAATTACCTGCATACCATCGACTATCATACATCAATTCAGAATTCATTCTTTAGATTTTTTTTATTCTCGAAGTCCTAAAACAGTAGGGCCAGCGTTCGTCCGATTGGAAGGGTAGCGGATTAGCAAACGCAGGGTTGGGTGTTCGAAACTCGATCCAACCAAAGTGTGCCGCGGCAACCTAGTTTGAAGGGCAACGGATTAACAACATCCGGAGGGTTGTTAATCCGTTGGAGTGGGGATTAACAACCCTCCGGAGTGGGTTGCCAGCTCAGTGTTGTTCTCGTCATATGACCGTGGTTCATGGTTACTTGGATATTTCCCCTGGTGATTGATCCCGGGCGTCGCCAATAGCCCCTTATATTGCTCCAGTACGACGTTAATTAACTACCTACTTACAACCAAAAAATCGTTTGTGTACGTGGGTGCTAGTACACATTAAAATACCACCCTACCTCTCTCATATTATGATTAAAAAATAACACCAAATGTAGTTTCTTCTAAACATCACTTCCCGAATGAAGCAGAAAGTACTATTGCAAATATACTTGTGCCTTCTAATATTCCGCTTTACAGAAAAACCCTCAAACAGGCTTTTCATAAATAAAAGAAATCGTATCACAGTCAAGAATGTTCACCAAATGCACGTGTCCCTGATTAAGAGTGAGAAGTAAATTCTAAACAATTGATTCTTAATTAAAAGCTTTCAAAACCTAAACTTCTCATATCAATGAACTAAGATTTTCGAGATTCTTGAAAAGTCCGTATCAGTTAAGTAAAAACCATGAATGTGGAAAAACAAACAATTGTCACAAAAATTTTGTGAATAAGTAAGCAGAACAAAGGTTATGATTGCTGATAACTTCATTGTAGATTCTTTTAACTTTTGAGTCTTTAAATATGGTTGATGAACGTCACAAACAACATATCACATTGATATTACTATCAAATTTTATGGGTGCACAAGTGACAATGGAGCCAAAGTCTCTTCTTTATCAGAGATTATTTTTATATCAATTAATGAGTGATTTTAATGGCTTATTTGACAAATAATATTGCTTGTCGGCTTTGTCTTGAATTCAAAGTCTCGTAAAAGCAACTATATAATAATGCAGAAACGATGTTTTTTCATTTCTATAATTCTTGATAAAATATTATTGAAAAGATTGAAACACCGTTCATTTAAAATAAATCCAAATAAAACTAATAGTTTATCCCTTTTAAACATTTTTTCCACATAAACATACCGATGATGATTTTACAATTGCATACAAATACTTACTAAAACTGAAAATATCTAAAGTAATGATCAAATCAGATTGATAATTTCTCAGCACGTACACATATCTTATGTAAGATTTGACCGCTTTAATATAATGTTTTAAATACAAAATTGTTATCAGCAAAGAAAACCGGATGTATCTCAACGTTAATATATATATTGTGAATCTAACAAATGCTTTATTATTCAATTTTAAGAGTACTTGTTAACCCTCCTTGTGGTTGTCTTGACGAGGTATTTCGTCAGTAGCAAAGATTGACAAGATCTGGATGGACGAGATATCTCATCATTAGCAAAATTGGTCAGATCTTGATGGACAAGATATCTCGTCGAAACCACTTAGTGGGTTAACAAAACCGTTATAAAACGCAAATGTTTTTTTTTACAAAAAATTCATTAGTGTTTTAATATTATATACAACCTAAAATATGCAGTAGTCTGTTTTATTTTGAAGTTTATTTTATTCTTAAGGTTTTGAATTGATATTTAACAATTCCATTTTCTATTAAATTGCTAGTGTTATTCACGAAACGAAATTATTTATACTTTAAGTATATAACTTATGGCCTACTATACAATTAAAGTTGTTCTTACTTAATTATACAGACTGTTGTCTTCCACATTTCCTCACGTCCTCAGGTATATCACCAGAAACAATTATTTTTTATTTGACCTTTAAAAAGAATGTATGTAACAATTATTCTATAAATAGATTTTTTAACTATATAATTTTTTTCTCGGGTTTGATATATTTTTAATGATTTCAATGCAATAATTAATTTGCTTCAATGAAGTATTTTTGTTATCTATTTTTAACTGTATTTGTGTATGTCCTTTCTTGTATTATTTGGATTATATATTTTTGTTCTCCAATTTTTGATATATTTCTGAGAGAAACAACAATGGTACTTAAGAATATATGATCGCAAAGTAAAATGCTCTAAATATTTAATTAAATATTTATAAAGGACTATTTAAGACGATCTAATTAGAACATTAAACATTCTTTTGAAAAGATGGCTTGTTGGAATTTACATATAGACAACTAATACCATAGGAACAGTCTATAAATAATTTCTTTTTACAATGTTTTAAGGATATCTGAGGGCTGAATGACATTTTCGAATAATTTTAGAATTTTTGCAACATAAATCATGTGCATAAATTATGTTTGTAAATGACAAAACAAAAAGTTCAATAATTACGATGCACTCAGGCTTTATTAAGACATTAAACTACTCAATTCATTTACGACATACACAACCAATATTGACATCAATTATGTTAATAGAAAAAATTGCCTCTGAGCTTAATTAAGTTTTACCGCTTAGAGATAAAGCAAATAGTGCAAATGCGTAATACTTATCGTAGATTAAGGTAAATTCAGAAAGCACAATGCTCGTTTACAGGAAAATATTTCAGAAGTAGAGATTCCAATAAAAGGAAACACTTGCAGAAAGACCAAATCATTGCTCCGAGTAACATGAGCCCCAAAAGGGACCAGGTGATTTTTAAGCACCTCGTAACGCTTGATTCCCTCTTCAGTTTGACAAAAGTGACTTTCGGTTTCTCGGTTTCTTTATACTCATCCAGATACTTAATTGCGACGTACTCTTGTGGCATCACGATGGAATGAGTCTCTTCCTCGTCCTTTGTAGCTCTCAAAATGCCAGTCATCTGTGATAAAAGAGAAAAATGTTTTTGTAGTTTTTACAGGATGTCCAAAAAGTCTCGACTTTCAATAAATTATCACGAGTGAAAAATTCAAGTCTAAATGTACTTTCTTTATCAAGTGTGGCCAACACTTTTTTGCGAAGTAACAGTTTTCTAAATATTTGGCAAGGTAGGTAGTTGAATTTACGTCTCACTGGAGCAACACAACGGGCTACTGGCAACGGTCCGGGATCAATCCCCAAGGGAAAGATCCGAGGACATTACCATTACTTAGTAATTTTGAACCACGATCAGGTCAACACATAAGCTGTCATCCTACCATCCAAACTTCCACACCACGCCAACATGAGAGCATTTGAGGCCACGGCAGATTTAGCTTGCACCAGCCCCATATACACGACTGTCTTTGGCTGGAACGCTCAAGAACTATATTATGCCAAGCTACGTCAAATACAAGACAGACAACATCAAGTAATGGACATACACATGGAATGTTTTACTGACTCAGAAGAGAGAAATACACCGAGGGCAGAATGAAAAGGATCTTTTTAGTAAAGTAACTGATTCTAATTAAATCCTACTAAGAAGTCAGAAAGAGAGGATACTTTAAACCGTTTTAGAAAACATGTTTTCCAAGAAAAAACACAAGATTAATAAATATTTTTTAGATGAAGCCCCTCTAAGACCACCGACCCTCGGTTGCTAGTCTCCTCTCCACTTAACATCTCTGCTGCAGCTATACGATTGCTTGAATTCTCGGACTTAGAGACCGGCACGTTGTCAGGCATTATTTTGGGAAAGACAGGGGCATAAAAATAGCCCAGAGTGAAATTCATTAGTTTTCAAGTACATTAAAAAAATTTCTTAAAATTGTATAACATTTTCATAAAATCATAGGGGTATATGGCAGACATTTTTTAGCTTACCATTAATTTTTATTAATTCTGAATCATGAGATTTCCTAGCCATTGCTTTTGTATACATAATGAAAGAGTAAATAATCACATTGAATGATTGATAGTATCCTAGGAAAGATTACTTATCAAGAAGGTCAAGACTGGTTAGTAGTAAGTCATATAGGGAAAACTGTAGGTTGCACAACGGATATTTGCGTTCAAACCCCTTAGACGGCTAGTCCTGTCCCAAAAAGGTGATTTAAGTGTTTTATAGTACTAAGGCCAGCCTGGCCTCTATACCTTAAGGGATCTCGAAACAGAAGTCCTTTAAACAACGGTATTTTTGAAAATAAGTACTCCTGACTTATTAATCTTTCCTTGTTCTTTCCGTAGGTATGATCGAAATGTGTCACAGTAAGGTCTGAAAAAACACATTTTATTCCAATAAAAAAATAAGTCATCACCGAAGGATTAACATTGAAACAACTTGAATACATCACACACAAAAAAAGACTAATTTTTAGTAAATTAATCATCCTTTACGCATTAAAATTTTGAAAATTACGAATGTGAAACTGACGCGAAAAGGCCTGATGCATCTTACCAAAGAAAAAGAAATAGACAAAAAAAGAAAACTTGATTTAAATTCCAACATTCGTATTAGGTTTAAAAATCGTCATATTACGTAGAAAAGAAATATTTTGGAATTTCAATCTTTAAAAGAAATTATAAAATACTGTGCGAATACAGAATGTGCGACGCATCTGTCAGATAAAAGTTCTTTACAATTAATATCTCGCATCTCGATCAAGCAGTTGTTCTCCCACCAGTGCAAAGAGTTTCTGCGCATTTTTGAAATTTCGCAGTACTTTAAAGCCCCCTTGACAAGGGCTGTGACAAAACAAGTGTCCTTGAAGATTCTCCCATCCTGCGAAAATCATCATTTCTGGACGACAAACCAGAGGTGTGATTCCGAAAAACAAAGAGAAAACAGCACTGAGATGAGTTAGACGACTAAGGTTCAACGAACAATATCTTTTGATTTTTTAACATTTTATTTCTCTGCGCGCTTCTACATGTTAACTCGCGAAAGTGTTGCAAATATTTGTAAGTAAATTTAATACAAAAATCCCCAAACTTAGATGATTTCATCATAGTATATTGCCAGTGATTATTTAGCAATTCCTTTTTAACCTTTGAGACCCGAGATGTACTCTCAAAAAATTATTCACCGGCTGTTCAGGGTACTTTGAGATTCAGGTTGATTGGTTTTTATGTCACATGGACTATATCTATCCAAGTAATGTTTTTCGTCAATATACACAAACAAGGTTGGATATACATCCAAGAGAAAGTTTTTACTAAAACAGAGAAAAACCCCAGATATAGCTACAGGAATCGAACCTGCGCCGCTTACAACTCACATGCTTATAGCGCAATAAGCAAACCCACTGAACCACGGCGGCCTCACTTTGATACTCAGAAATTAAAAAAAATAATGTTATTTCATTGAAAAATGGGCCCGTCAGGGTCCCCAAATGGGATATACCCATTGGGCATTGCATTAGGATGTGATTGAATAGGGACAACAGGATTTAATAATTATACTTTAACGTTTTGAATGTTAAAAAGTCATTATTTAAATGTACTCAAATGGATACTCCCTGAATGAAGAGATGCTAAACGCTGAAAGAGATATCTAATAGATACACGCGTATTGAAAGTTTAAATCAAATCAGATTGTCTCTGTAAACTAAATATGTTAACTACTAGACTCAACGATCAGTAAAAGCTAAGAAAATTACAAACGATGTCACTTCAAAGCATTAAATAAAAACTGAAATTATAAATTATAATAGGAATGAATAAAATGGCAATCATGACTGCCCCGCAAAAGTAAAATATTCAACAGAATAAGATTGTTGAAAACAAAAATACCTACAAAGAACATTTCACTTCAGACTCCTATACTTTAAGCTGTAAATCCCGGTCTCAATAGCTCGTGTGTAACAAAAATGACCCTAAAGCGACAAACCAAAGAACTAACGAAAAATACATTCTATTTGGAAGAAGTTTTAAAATGAATAGAAAAAAACTGGAACTTACATAAATAGATTCAGGATTCAAACTTTTCTTTAAAGAATTGAGCAACTGATAGAGTATACTAGAAGGCAGCTCACGGCAGTCAAATGATACCCAAGATGGCGGTTAATCGTTGCTTAAATACCCCGCCAATCCTTTTGTCCATATGCGGGTACCTATATTTAACCCACCCACTCTTCTGAACCCTCTCTTTCCACAGAATGAGCGCAATGTTTGTTGAAATAAAGATTCATTGCCGACAGTTTGTTAGGGGGTCCATTTTTTCACAGGAAAGGAAAATATTCTTAAATTAACTCAGAAGCAACGTTTTCCTGCGTTGGAGCATTGCTTTTCTATTTTTATTGCTCTCTAAGTAATTCATAAAGTAGGTGTTCGAAAGTTTCTGCGAAACCCAAATTGAACAGACTCAGCAAAGAAATTTAACGTGGAAATTTCAAAATTTCTATGGGAGATGTTTTATATTGACCAAACTGTTTTTTATTGGGATCTCTTGTTGAATTTTTAGTAGTAAAAATTAAAAAATTTAAACTAACTAAAATTAGTTTTATAGTTTTTCATGTTCAGCCTTCCAAATTTATAAATATCATAAAATGTGTAAAATTTAAATAAAATTCAAAATTCACTAAATTTGACGCTGGACACTTCAATCTTCAGGAAAAAATTTCATTTAAGCCTGTAGTGGATGTGTTGCCTTTTCTAGTTTAAGTTGATATATTTGATGCATTCGTCACTAGAGGGTACGAAAGGCGTCACTGAAAAAAATAACTGTCTATGAAATCGTGCGGTTTCTATATTTATCTATTGCCTTTGTATAATTAGTGCTGTCCGCATCTCTTCTACCACAATGTTAACAATTTCGCATATCATTCTCAGAAACAGTAGTGCCAACTTGAGGCAAGTTTGACCTTTGTAACTTCATATATACATGAGTGTTTTCCGAGCAATTTGTTTTGTTTTTACATTTCACTGTGCACCAATATAGTGGGGCTCCAGTCAGAGGCAGATGACCTTGGGGAAGTCCATTTGTAGAGCAAGGGGATTAAACTCGCAGGGAAAGGGCTGATATACTCAAAATCATGTATGGCGATCGCCCAAGGTGATTATTTGCTTCTCCATCTCGTAATTATTCCTGCAACAAATGATAAACTAGGTTTCAGAAATCACACTAAATACGTCAATTGTGAGAATGCATTGCTTACGTTTAACCTGCCTCCTAATTTGAAGATGTCTCTTCCAAAACACGTGACTCAAACGCCATTTCACTTGAGTCAAGTGGACTATCTTTTATATAGAGTGGAGTTATCTTTTATATAGAACTTTTTCATTGGCTGAATAATTCAGTGTGAGCCTCGACCTTCTCTATGATTCTTTTCCATCTTGACCTGTTATTGGCAGTAGTGCTCCAGTTCTTAGTTTTGTCCAGTTCTTAGTTACCCAGTCAATCGATCTAAGCTTTGATCTTCCTCTAAGCCTAACTCCAAATGTCCAGACAGAAATATTTTGTTCGATATGTAACTATTCCCTTGTATATTTGGCTATTTTTTAGTAGATTTGTGATATTTATTCCTTAAGTTTGGGGGACGGGATCTGGCAATACAAATATAGTGGGGAGGTTCGGAGCACTTGAGTTGATACCTCTGGTCAACTCAAGTACTTTCTTCAAGTTTTTTCAAGTAGAGAAAAGAATTTTCGACTCTTTTTAAAACATCTATATATTAATACGTGAAGAAAAAACTTTGTACCCCTTTTTAAGCACATTGCGCGCACGGAGGAGTATGAGATTTGGCATAATTTGCCACCACATAAGTTTGTATTGAAAGTTAATTGCATCGTTTTGCTGATCAGAAACTTAAATACAAAGGAAGCATTAGTCAATGGAACAAGAATGCGCATCAAATTTATGCATCGTAATACTATTGATTGCGAAGTTTTAACTGGAACCGCACGCAATAAGAGAATTTTGATTCCACGTATAAATTTAACATATTCCGGAACTATTTCACCATTTAACTTTCAAAGAACTCAATTTCTAATTATACCTGCATTTGCGATGACAATAAATAAGTCTCAAGGACAAACATTCGAAAAAATTGGAATTTTATTGAGGCAGCCAGTTTTTACACATGGTCAATTGTACGTCGCAGCAAGTAGGGTTCGATCATTCGATGGTTTGCATTTAGCAAACGATGAAAGAGTTTTTAGAAAAAACAACGTCTACACAGAAGTTTTGAATCATTAAATTCATTGTCGAACTATTTCAAGTTCAATGGACAACATTTATTTTTTTAACCACCCGGTTTTTTTGTTTCAATAAAAAATATATAAAATAATACGAAGCACGTATTCCTTATTTAATTTTTAATTTTTTTGATTTATTTTTTATTTAAATTTTATATAATTTGAAAAAGATAGGCAAATTAACTGTGTAGCCTTGGCGAAACCTGTGGCCAGTATAGCAATAAAAAAACCAAGAAAATGTCAAACAACGCGTTATTGTTTTTTAGATATGGCTTAACCAAGCTATACCGCATTTTTCCTATGACGCACTATTTGTACATGCTCGCAGCTTACGTAATAGAACAAAATTCAAAAAAATTATATGCAATGAATATAGAGGTATACTCTTTGACAAAAGAACCTTATTAACGTTCAAACTTATAAATTAAATAAATTATGGTCGAATTTCGACCACTGGGCGACCACTAGTTATATTTGATTCAACAAAACTAGTCTGAGTTCAGAAATTTAACAATGATTAGTATAGAGTGAGGTTGATGAAATTATCTACGTGTCAGCTGATATCCGAATTCGATTAGTATTAAAACGTGCTTTGTTCAAATCTTTTTTTTAGCGAAGCTTAGGATTGCAAAGCATAAGATAAGCATCCTATAAAAATATAGACTTATATTAAGTTTATAAAATGTGAATTAAATATTTGAAGCGGACTGTGAATATCTCTTTATTTGTCACATTTTACGTAAAAAATAATAAAAATAGAATTTTCTCAGGAATATGAAATAAAAAGCTTCCCATTTTCACATTACCTTAATAACTTTCAAGTAAAATAATAAATAATTTAGATATATTAAGCGAACTGATTGACTATTCATAAAGCGTTGATCCAGTGGACGAAATGTTGAAACGTTGATGTACAGGATCTTGTTAGATGGTTTCAAATGTTTTTGATTTCAGATAAATTTCAAAAAACATTTGATCTCGTAATTTTAAATGAAATAAGTCTTAGACAATTTCTTCGATACTGGATGAAACCGTCATTTGTTTTTATCTATGAATACATTGTGCAATGTAATTTGTTTTCTTTAGAAATTAAATGCCAACAATATTATTATATAGAGTATTAATATGATTTATTGTATAAATAAGAACAACACATAATATTGATATATATTTGGGCATTTTTAAAGCTTTAAATAGCGTATTTAAAGTAATTTATAGTTTTAATATCCCCTTAACACCTTTCAACGTTATTTAATAATTGTTTTACTTTTGTTGTATTGTTATCATTGAGCAAGGTTAACTATTCCTTATATGCATATTCCATAGCATCAATTCAATCTACATAACTTACAGTAACTAACTATACTGATCCTTATAAATATTTTAATACGTTAATTAATAGTAATTACGCTAGTTTACATGGTTTAAAAAAATAATAAGTTTAACTATTTTTAACTAATTTTTGGGTGCTGATTTCAGATCTGACCTTATAAATGGTCATCACATCAACTTTTTATGTTATTGGGCATTTAATGTTTACTATCTTTCATAATTAGCGCTTTTAGTCATGTAAAACGATACGAGATCTTTTTATTTTTATGTTTCGCCAATTGATATTTTATAGGTAGCAACACGGATTTTTCACTGGTAGAGAATATGTAACTGAAATTGAACAGCCATTGTATTTTTTATTTAAAGAGAAATATGTACTGCATGTTTGTGGGGAGGATTTGGACGTACATAAAGACCCTGATCCTATATCATACTCCTAACAGCTCCACTTGAATCCACTCTTAATCTTGATATTGCTAATACCAAGGGCTCGAGGATCAAAATTATTAACATGATGAGATTCATTGAGAATCATCAGGACTTGATCATCCAAAGAGACTGAAAAACTTACTTTTTTTCTTCTCCCTTGTTGTATATACGTATATATAGTGTAACTTAGTATAATATAGATGTAATTACTGTATAGATATAATAATGTATAAATGTAATGTGCTCTAAATTCTGGATAGACATGTCACCTTGGTGGCATGCTCTATTCGTCCCAACCACATTTATTTAAACTGGTACAGTGTCTCACGACACTAGGCACGGGAATGTGTGTTGGTGTTAGTTAGTTAGTTAATCTTGATTTGTAGGCCGTTTTATTTAATTTCATGGACGAAAATAGCTGCTCACATAAGTACGTACTCCCAAAATAGCATAAAAATTGTGCAGCTAACTTTTCAATTTCCGGGTATTTTTCACCCTAATAAGAATATAGTTTGGGAATTCCTACTTCTCGATATTTGTCTTTTAAAACCGAATCATTCTAGAAATCAATTAATTCCAGTTGTATCGAAGTGGGAGCATTTTCAACTTCAAGGGAAAAAGGCCTAATAAAAAGAGAAAATTTTTTTGTAACTCTTTGAAATCATTAAAACGTTTATCGAATTCGATTTTGATTTCTTCAATTTTACCACAATATTTTAAAAATGAGCAACTTTGATTTTGTGCTTTTAACTGCTCACGCGTAGGAAAATACGTCAAAACGTTTTTTTTTTGTAGATGATTTTTAAACAAAGTCAGTTTTTGTACAGAACTTGCTATTGCATCGTACATATTCGTTATTAATTGATCTTTGCCTTGCAATGTAATATTCAGATGACCTGTAATATCTGTTAAAAATACCAGATCTTTTACCCACAAAGGATCTTTTATAATCGATATATTTTTGTTTTTTCATCTTTCATTTCAAGAAATACAATTATTTCCTCGAAAAGCAGATAGAAGCTCTTCAGGACTTTGTGGCAGGACAACCAACGAACTTCTGTGTAATAAGGGAGATCTTCGAATTCGGATTCTAAATCTTTAAGGAACGAAGTAAATTGGCGATGGTTAAGTGCTCTCGCTCGAATCAAGTTGACTGTCTTTGTTACTGTTTTAAGTACTGCGTCCATTTTTAATATTTTTAAACAGAGAACTTGTTGGTGAATAAAGCAATGAAAAGTACTGATTTTCGGTTTATCTGGATATTCATCTTGTAATTTTCTTGTCAGTCCTGACACAAATCCTTTAGTTTCACCCGTCATCGATTTAGCGCTGTCAGTTGTTACAGAAACAAGCCTGTCAAGAGGAAGATTAAATTTTCCTAAAATGCTCCATGCAGCATCAAAAATATCTTCACCAGTTGTAGTTCCATAAAGAGGGATAATAACCATCCAGAGGGCTCTAACTCATTTTGCACATGACGAAATTGTGTGTACGGTATTGCCTCGATATCCCCAATGTGCTATTTTCTTCGTAACATATTGTACTGCTTTCATTTTATTTCAGAGCATCGTGGGCCAGAAAAAATTACCTCGGGGGCCGCATGCGGCCCGCCAGTTTGACACCCCTGCTCTAGAGCATCTGGATAGCGTCGGGGGACAAACAGGTTCTATGTAAATATAGTTTAATTTTGTGTTCACTTCCTGCCTTTTAAACTTATGCAGGAAGTTTCAAACACCCTGTACAGACTTACAAACATGAGAGTTGTTCTACAGACTTTTCTTCGAAAAAGATTTGTAGTATTATTTTTCTTGAAATTTTTATATTTGAGTATAAGCATCTGGTTTTGCGGAAAAGGTCTTAATTTAAATCAGGGGTGTAGTGGAGCCGCCGGCACTGTTTATTTTTTACGAGAAATAAATAAGAAAATTGTAAAATACCTCCTTAAAATAGCGCGATCTTCGTCTTATCCTTACCCTCGAAAATAGAATTGGTATTTCAAATTAATAAAAATAATAAGCCACTGGCGGCCGGTTGTGGGAAGGGGTGAAGGAAATAGTTTCGCGCGCGGAATCCTATCAATGCCATGTGAATTTAGACGTAGTTCCTAGCATCCTAGCTAGTTTTTTATGCACAATTCATGCACAATTTCAAGCAACGAAAAGAAATCTATGGCAGTGGAGACCAAAGAAAAACAGGAGTATAACTCACTGATGGATGAACTAAAAGTGCTTGAAAGTGATCAGTGACTTAAGGGAAAGCCCCCTGGTTTTGGAGAGTGAAATTGAGTCTTTGCCGGAAATTCAGACTTAACGTCTCCAAAACAAAACAGAAATGCATATCGCGATTACTTGGAGGACAGCTCACGTGTTCCAAAAGACTTAAAACAATTTGCTCAATTGCATAAAACGTATTCCTTGTCCATCTGAGTGTGTGAGAGGGGTTTCAGCCAGATGAACCTCATAATATCTCCGACAAGAACACGATTAACAACGGCACACGTTTCATCACTTATGTTTGTAAAACTCCACGGACCCGACCTGAGAGATTGGAATGCAGAACCATACGTCAAAACATGACTCAGAAAACATTGTTCTGCTGATGACACGTGAAGCATAACCAAAAGAAAGTGATGAGGACAATATTTTTGCAAAGTTTTTGTAAGTAATATTTAAATTTACAAACATTTAAGTTTATTTTATGTTTTGATTCTGAAAACCCATGATACTTTATATATTACTTGCCCGTGTCATGATTTTAAGTTGAAATTACTTAATTTTAATATAACTTGAAACTAATATAAATTCAAAAAATTATTCTTTAACATTTTCATTATATTCATGTTTTGAACTACAGTACGAATTATGTTAATGTTTGATCAAAAATAAAATATAAAATAATAACTGCAAAATGTACATTATTTCATTGTTGACATTTTATTATTTCACGATTCCAATATCTAGATAAACAATTATACATTTTAAATAGAAAAAATATTTTATTGTGAAGTGATTTCCTGCTTACCCTCCCCATCACCCGCTCCATTCTGTCCCTCACCGTCTCCCAACAATACCACCCAGGTCAGAGCGTTCCGGCACTGCTTAATTTACGACTACACCACTGATTTAAATATCCCAAGAAAAAAAAGGAGCTCCTGAAATGGAACTCTGCTAAATCTAATGGAGGAATAAAGATTGTCAGTGAGACCGTAACTTACATTTTTCTCTAGTTTCAAGTAGTAGCCTTCAAGAAGTGAGAGACATGATTCGACAGAGATTTTGTTTATCAGATAGGAGTCCTAATTTTTGATCGCAACAAGAAAATTTATGAAACCGCCTTATGCTGATTTTGAAATAAAAATACACTTTGATTTTGAAATGAAAAATACACTTTTCGCAGTTTTTATATACTTTTATTGTATTTCACTCAGGAAAATAAAAGATAAGAGCATTACGCAGTAACCATCCCTCAAGAGTATAGTAAAACACTATTGCTTCTCTACAAAGACTACAAAATTATGGGCCACCTGCTCAAAATGGTCAGCATAAAATTTTATTTGCATATGAGAGGGATTTTCAGTGTAAACAAAGAAAACCAGACGGAATAAGGAGACTTTTCTTCCTGTTACCTAAATGTTCTCGCGTGATACGTATCGGGGTTACCTTAAAATGTAGTATATCACCATTTTGACGACGTCTGGCGTTTAATCTAATTGGCGTGGATAAATCATTTTTCCTATATCAATTCGGAATTCATTTTTTTAGAATTTCTATGGGAGACCTGCTGAAATCGTGTCGAAAAACAAGGCAAGTGACAATACGCCCAGAATACATGATCCCACCACAAAAACACTACCACCATCTTTCATTAGCTTGACTAGAAAAAGCCTATAACATAAACAAAATCATCAGAAATCTTATTACCAGCAGAACCTAAATTGGGCTCGAATTGAATTTATTCAGTTTTGTCTGAAAAGTGATCTCTTTTTCATAAGAAAATATAGCTTTCATTTTATCATCAGGCAAAAGAGTAGGGGACTACGACACCAAGCGTCCTCAAATCCGTTAGCTACTCACCCCTCAAGAGGACTGCAGCCAACCGTTCTAAGCCGTTCAGAGATGTCATTTTGAATTGAATGTGAGCGAAAAGGTTAAAACATCTTGGTCATTGACTACATTTTTTGAATAAAACTACATCCACACGAAATTGATCATTTTAGAAACTTTAATGTTTTTGAAATTTTTTCCAAGAAAAATTACTCTTTAAAAGGAAAATGTCATTCCATCCTATTATGAAAATGTCATTCCTTGCTTATTGTGAAATGTGATATTTATACTGTACCATTATTGCATTAGACTTCTTCCATCTTACTATAATACAAAGGGCAGTAATTGGTCAGACAATATAATGAAAGAATCCTGAGAAAAATCAATTCGTTTCAATCTTTTAGAGGAACGATTTATTTATTCTTTTATGCACTCAGTTCATAAGTGTCTTCGATCCATCATATGTCTAGTCCTTTCAATAGCTGTTTGCGTCACTTCTGTAAAACAAGTTACCATGAATAGTACTCTTCAAAAGATCTGACAGAAAACGAAATAAATTATACGCATTTTTCTCAGTAGTCATGTTTATGTGCTTAACAAAATGTGCATGCTTTTTCTCTCACACTTTTGAACGTTTCTCTGAATGTAGTTTGGGTTTTCAATGTCTCCTATCGATTAGTTTCGTTAGTTTCCATTGCCAAACATTAAATCTGTGATGATTTTCAATCAAAAATTGAAATAGTTATAGTTGCAAAGTATGAAAATAAAATTAGCGATAAACTTCGTTGAAAAACAGACCCTTCGGAAGTATTATAGAATGTCTTCATATTCTTCAGTGAAAGGTTTTGCAGAATATTGTAATCACATCATAGGAAGGGGAATCTTTGGACGCATTTTAATCTACTTTTCAAACTTTTCCGTATTTTCACTATCCTATCACAAGCTGAAATGTTTTTGTGTTATGACATTTTTTAAAACAATTCTACTCTTTTAATGGGATCTCTAAATAAAAATGCAATTTTAACCTTGGATAGAATCATGTTATTTTATCAAGCAGCACGCTTCTGTATACTGGCGCAAAGACTATATAAAATCAAAATAGACCGGCGATTCAAGATATAAATGTAACTTTTGAGCTGCGTCATCAGTTCCTCTATACATAGGCTTGCCAGAAGATGAATATCAGAAAAGAGAACATTTAATAAAATTACTTTTAAAAAAGAGGACACGAAAAGCAGGCATTATTAGTGTATAATTGTTAGGTATCTAATAAAAACGATCATCTCTGACGAATCTTGAATATATGAACCACTAACTGAAAGAAAATCTGCTAAACATATTACTTAAGTATTTCCAAAAAAATTAGTAAATGCGAGAACGAATTTATAAATGAAAACACTGACCATTTATTTGTCTTTTTCAAATCGTTACAAAAAATAAGAATCCAATTTTAAAACAACAAACACATAACAGTAAAATAATAGTAGATACATATCTAATTAATAGAAAATAAACATTTTACTTTTCATATTTGCTTGAGCCCATTACGTCACGCAGCAGCTTGTTGTTTTTAATTTCGTCATAGAAATTTTTGCACGATTCATCCTTATTATTATAGGTTACTATTAATATAGCTTTAACAGTATCAATGATGAGTCGATTACGCTCCTTTGTCCATTGCGAACCAATCATCGAAAATATTCTTTCAATGTACTAGATCTAGTACGTATTTGAATAGCTGTGGTTTACATATTGACATAGTAGATTTAAATATATTAGCGCATAAAGTTTGAAATGTGAAATATATTTTTAACGCAATCCGAAATGGTGAACAAAAGGGACAAAAAAAGATCTGACTTAAAAAGAGAGTAAAAAAAGTGTGGAAAAAGAGGACATGTTCTCTTTAGAAGAGATGTTCTGGCAACCTTATTTATACATCATTGTTAGTATACTGGTGATATTTTCAACGATTCAATCAGCAAGATTAAAACCTATATTATCTCTTTTTGGGCACAAATAGCAGAACAAAAAATTAATGCCATAGTTGGTGTTCTGGTCAATTTTTCTTCCATTCCTCATATTTTTATGCGACATGCCACGACATCAAGTCTATTTTGTACGAATTTAGAACATCCGTGACTTCTGTCCCGCAAAAGGATTGCGACATCCTCTTCCATTGTTACTATTCGATCAAAGCGCTTGTGGCAGACATTGATATTACCCTCGGCTCGTTGTTCTAGTCTAGTTTGGTCAGTGTTAACTCTCTTTACTTTGGCTTACCCTCCTTGCTAAAAATGTGTCTTATTTTCACATTATTAATGTTGGTTCGGTCATTGCAATCATACTGTACACCGTTGTACCGTACTTCACAACCTGTCTCTCAGCAGTTCCGGTGTCAGACACCAACGTTCCTCTGAACACCAACATCAGACACCAACCTTCCACAAGTTTCCTCTGAAGCTCTCCTGATTCACAAAAAAAAAACCACAGAAAATTCGTATCTGAAGTATTTACGGTTTCTTCAGGCCGCAAACAAGGACAGTTAGTTGACAGTTCAGGGGCTGCTGCCACTACGAAAAACAATCTTAGCCTCCTTAGGAGCTGTAGTTACATACTACACTATTTTAATTGAAGGGTGAATCAACCTACTTATTGATAGACTGATGGATGAAGTATTCCTATTTTATACTTCGTGCAGAAGAAGAGGGCTTCAGGAGCTCAGGCTCCTTCTCATTTTTATACCTTGAAGATGGTAGTGTATGACGGTCAAGCCCATCGAAAAATTGGGAAATTTCAGAGGTTGGTGCTTCTAGGAAGCCGGTCAGCCACTGAAAAATTTAAACAACAGTTTAAATATATTTTCAGTTAAAAAGATAATATATAAACTGGAATAAGTAAATAAGATTCTAATTTAATATTAAGGGAAAATAATTTGTGTATTCTGGTCCTGAAAATAGAAAATGATTTGTTGAATGCTCTTTCTTATCCGCTGGTCTAGAAAATACTAGACCAGGTTCATAAGATGTTGACGCCTGAGCTGGAGAGAAGCTACCTCCTCTTGGTTTTCAAATATAAATCTAAAGAGGCACGGATGCAGTCAAGGATTTGAGAGAGTTGCAAGCGGGGCTGTATAGGAGTAAAATGGATAAACCTTGTCTGCACTCGAGAAACATACTTTTGGTAAGACCACATCCGAGTCTCGCCAAAGCAGTTTGCAATTATTTGGGACCACCAAACTGCAGGAAAAGTCCAGCTCGCTTAGCTGAATGAGGGCTTCGAGGTTTCACCAACGACTGGACCTCTGATGAAGTTAGTACATTAGAAAGAGAACTCTGCTAGCATTTTGTATAGTGATAATTAATTTATATTAATTGCACTTAAAGTTGATTGATAAAAATTATTAATCCAATTAAATAAAGAGACTCGATTAAAATGTTTAAGATTTTTAGTTGTCTTTTGTTCTTTGAAAATACTTTTGAGTTTACCATCATGATCTTTTCTATCTACTTTCCTAAAAATTTCTGCTAATATAGAATAAATGTTATGCCTAATATAAAGCGAAAGATCGTTGTCACAAGAAAACTAAAGTTGTAATACTACTTTCCTGTGTAATGTTGCCTGATACAACCTACTTGCCTTTAAAATCATGTTTATGTGAAAAAAGATAATTATGGATAATATAAAAAGGAAATACAACGAAACATTCATTTTCGGAAAAATCAATTATTTTCAATCTGTATAACGTTTTCAATAGGAATCTAAATCACTTTCGTAAAATAAATAACAATGATACCTCTTTTTCGCAGATCTCACAGAAAACCTAACAAGTTATTCGTGTTTTCCTCAGACATCAAGAACGAGTACTATAATGAAATGGGTGTGAATATTCCTTCTATTTCTCTGACACTTGAACATTTCTCTGAATGAAATTTGAGTTTTTTAAATCTCTTCTACCGATGAGTTCAGTTTGTTTTCAGTACCTAAACATTAGCTCTATTTTGATCTTCAATCAAAAATTGAAGTAATTGAAGTTGTAAACAAGATACATTCAGTCATGAATTTTAATGGAAAACACACCCTTCGAAGTAGTTATAGATTGGCGTTCTTATTCCGCTGCTCTTTGGTGACGGGATTTAGAGTACAGCAATCATCCCTTAGGACGAAGGATTTTTGAACACATTTTAACCTGTGTTTCAAATGTATTTACAATTTTCCGTATTATCAATGTCTTATCTTCAATAACTTATATTTTCTACCAAAAGCTCTACCCTTTTAATAGGATCTTTAATTAATAATGTCATTTTAACCTAGCTTAGAATCCTGTTGTCATCAAGCTTCACATATCGGTAAATTGGCGGAAAGACTATTTACAATCAAAATATAAAAGGACAGACGATTCGAGAAGAAAATGTACTTTTGGGCTGTGTCATCAGTTCCTGTTTACATCACTGTTTGTGCACTGACCACACTAACTACGATTCGATCAACAGATAGATCAGACATTCAATGCTTTTTCTTCAGATACAAATGGCAAAACGAAAACGTCAATACAGTAGTTGCTGCTCTCCTTCATATATCCACCATTCCCTTTCTGATGATACCTGTTAATACATTATTTATATTTTTTATGGCGACATGCCACGACATCAAGTCTATTTTAGACGGATTTAGAATATACTTGACTTCTGTCCCCAAACTGGAATACGACATCCTCCTTCATCATTACTATTCGATCAGAAAGCTTGTGGGAGACATTTATAGCGCTCTCGGCGCGTTGTTCTTCTGATCTAATTTGATCAATATGCTTTCCCTATACTATGGATTAGCCCTCCTAGTTGAAACCGGGCTTTTCTTTCAAACTATTCACATTACTTCTGTCGTCCTAATCATTCTGTACAGCGCTGTACTGTTGTTCGCAACCTGTCTCTCAGCAGCTGCAGTGTCAAACGCCAATACCCAAGTTGCCTCTGAAACATTCCTGATTCAAGCCACCAGATGCTTCGTCATTAACGTATTTGCGGTTTCTTTTGGCCACCAATAAGGACCTGCACTTGACAGTTTGGAGGCTGTTGCCATTGCGAAAAAGCTTCATCTTAGCATCGTTAGGAACTTTTAGTAACATACTGTTTTTTGAAGGAGTGTTCCATTAATGAATCTGAGGAAATTATGATCAATACTCTTAAGCAACAAATGTCTAATGCTTCGTCATGTAATGGTGCATAGAAGGTAAGTGAATCAGTGGTCGTTCGTTTTGATAGGACTAGTTCTTCCTGATCTTTACAGCTGTGCGGGGCTCAAGATTTTACCCTTTTACATCTTCAAAATACGTAAACTTTCGACAAAAATTTGGTTGAAGAATGTGAGAAAGTTTATGAAAAACCATAAATATTTCAGTCAAATATTTATGGTTTTTCACACATCTGTGGAGTCGGTAATCTATTCTACAGTTTGCATTCACTGTTCAATAGATGTGAACATTCTATGACTCTATACAATATGACACCATTCTGACACAAACAACTATGAAAAGACGTTCGACTAAGAGCTAGTTTTAAATTATCCTATTTATTTCTCTGGAAATAAGCAGGCTTTCTGAAGTTTTACAGAAATTACATCTTTCTTATTCCAATAAAAAAATTACACTAAGTCATTGAGTCTGTGTAAAAAAAGTTTTTGGACAATGGCAGATGGATCCTTAAAAATGTCTTCATGTATGGCTCCAATGCAATTCAGGATGTGGGAGGGAGAGGCTGGTAATATGTCTCACTCTATACAGGTGGGAAGGGATTTCTGGCCATCAATGAATATCATCTTTTTCAAATGGCCAGATCGGAGCCTGGCAAGCATAGAGAAAGTTTTCCGGGGCAAATTTAAGGCAAGCAGCTCTCCTGGTGTTCCACTGAGGTACCAGTGATGAAAAGGGTACTGGAGATGATCTGCGCAATTTCTTTTTAAGTACTGACAGGTGATCGTCCTTTGTTTATCAGTACGGTACTTTCTCTTGTGCCAGGTTGTTTATTTGCTCCAGCTTTTACCAATAAGTCAGCTCTTTCACTACCCGGAATGCCAACATGTGATGGGATCCATTGAAAATTTATTTTAGAATTTTTATTGAAACTTATTAGAAGGGTTACTTTTTTCAAAAGAGGATCAAAACTGGTTAAGCATTTTAGATATTACGTAAAAAGCCTTTATAGAAGATTGTGCACTTCTGTGGATTCAAGCTCTTGCCCTGAACATATTCTTTGGACAATAGCTATAGAAATGTGCAATAAATGGTGCTAATTTGAAGATGAAGAGAATGAGTTACACACACAGAATATTAACTTCCTCTCTAAAATATGTCTGCCAATGATGATCCAAACGTTTTAGAGATAGAAAACCACTAGAAAAGGACAACCTAATAATCTTAAAATTATACTCGTAACTCAATGTAGGGCAAATAATTTTACGATAAATACTATTTGCAAAGCCCGAGATATTACCCAGTTTGAAAATGAAACATCAGCTAGAAATGATCTAAACAATGCGATTTTGTCATGCACTATATAGATTCGAATGTTCCTCTTTGGAAGCCATGTTGTACGGTTATAGTTACATTTCTGGCGATAATACTTTTGTTACAAGACTACTTTTAACTGCACAGCATTACTCTTTTAAGTTCAATTTTCTTACTATATGCATTTTAAATTCAATTTACAGTCAAATTATTCCAAGAGCAATCTGTTACTTGAAGGAAGTCTTGAATCAATGGGTATGCCCATGTTGATAGCAACCTGAGAGTTGTAGGCGAAGTAGGTTCGATTCTTCCCTGGGTGTATGTCAGTAAAATTTTCATTGTGTGTATGTCTATTACTTAATATTGTGTCTTGTGCGGCATGTCTAAATATGGCCCCCTTGCGCCATAAAACCTCACCTTATTTGAAGAATAATTTCATGTTAATGCACAAAATTATAATTCTCAGAATTATTAAAATCACTTTGCACATGTATAAAATGTCTATTGCAAGTTTTATGGTTCTAAAAATTAACTACAAATCTACCAAATGTATCCAAATACTCATAAAATAAAAAAAACGTTCTAATGCTGCATTGGTGTAGAGTAGTATCCTATGGAAATTATCCCTGTCTCCGTGATATAAAATAATTTCCTGAAGAATTTTACATAATTTACTAACTGACTGTTCATTTGATAAAGAGAATATCATTGATACGGAACTTTTGGAAGTTTATTGCTTATCTTACCAGATAGATATGAAAGCAATGTAATTTTATAATTAAACGTATTTTCATCTCATCAAAAAAGTAAAGCCTGCGCACTAACTCGGAAGTAAACTTAATGTGGAAAATGAAAAAAATTCCGAAATTATGTTGGTCAAACAGCAATGTGTGAACAGTTGATTCATATTGCTTGATAATTGTTTTTCATTTTTTATACCTCAAACAAGATTGTAATTTCAAATTTACAGTTAGAAAGTAATGTAAAGGGAAATAAAATTATGCTCCTTGATAAAAAGTGTATTGTATATAGTGTAGATACTATATGTTTACTCTGATGTTGAATAATGTACCTAAGGAAATCTAATTTACATTTTATTTGTTCCTTGTATTCAAATAATCTGCTAAATGTATTTTAATTTATTATTTAACTGGGTTACCCGTTCCTATATGTTTTTCTACTGTTACTCGTTTTGTACATATTCCTGTATGATCAATCTAGAACAAACCACGAAGAACATAACATCTGGAATATTCTATCGATTGAGCGTCACTCGTTCGTACATGTTTCTACTGTTACTCGTTTTGTACATATTCTTGTGTGATCAATGTTGAACATTCCATGTAAAACATACCATCTAATGAAATCCATGTAAAATAAAACATTCGGCATATAATATTCGACAACTACTGGCGATGAGGATTTATTTTATTGTAATAAATTAAAATATATGTAGCAGATTATTTTAATGCAAGGAACATATTGCACGTGCATAATAAACAAATAAAATGTAAATCATAACAGGTATGATCATCGACCTTCTAAAGAAATAGACGGAGCATGTGGGAGGAATCGCTGTCCTAAGATCTAAGGGTAAATCACGTGGGCTTACGAATTGATAAAGCCGATTGGCTGTCGAATCGCTGACTAGTGTTTTTGACCACGGTGGATAATCACTTTAACCAATCAATAATTTAGGATTCATATGTTTACCCACAACCACGTGACAGATCTTCAAACCAAGCAACTGGAAGAAATAATATGAAGCTACGGGCACATGCTCCGTCTCTTTCATTAGAAGGTCGATGGGTATATGTATTCGTATTTGTGAACGATCATGAACCTTATTTCTTCCCTAACAATTTGAAATTGTATACTATATACCTATCACTTATACTGGAAAAATAACTAAATATAGCAGTTTTTAAGTTTCAAATTGTTTTATTAGTAAATATTGACGAGAATACACAGACATACATATAAACGGATTCACCACAATGCACTGGAATCGCCAATACTTATAAAATACATGTAAAAGAACATGAATATTAGACTAAGTTAGTTTCAATCTCAATGTGAACTACCCTATTACAGAAGTTCTGGATATCACAACGACGTACCACAGAGTAGAAATACTATCAGAGCTACACACATGCGTTGATTTTTAGAGCTACCAATCCCCAAACCTTAATAAATAGAGTTTTTCTTTAACTCAACTTTTCGAAAATAAATTTTGCTGGTCTTTTCGTAAACCCCTTTACACTATTGGATATCGGTAGGACCATCTTTAAAGAGAACAGTAACGAACACAGGACGATTCGCCTCCGAGTGCATGTTAACTAGCTGAGTTACAACGCCTCCCTCGGTGAGTGGCTTTAACGGACCATTGTCAGACGTCTTGGGACATTTCTTTTGCTCTTCTTCAACATGTGAGAGCAAATGTATCACGACTGGTAAACTAACTATCAGGAACGCAAACAAAATCAGAAGGGCGATGAAGAGGTACAAATGCAGGTAGTCGATGCCATTGTCATCGACAGCGACTGAGATGCGGGACACGTTGGCAAGGAGGAGGTATGAGGAGTTTCTTGACGAGTTCTTGTTGAGCGAGTGATTTTCCAGTAGACTGCTGCCATTGAACACGGTGATCATGAACATGACTGGTTGCTTGCGTAACCCGCATCTTGTGCGATCGCCATCCACGATTACATATGCGCCGAGTAATAGAGCTCCAAAGAGCAAAATCATGGCTATGTATGCATCACAGATGAGGTTAAAGCGGCGCTTGTCACGGTTACATATATTTCGATCTTTCTTATCGCATTTAGGTGGATCGGGGAGGACGAACATTCGAGGAATATTCGAAACGGGATCCTTAGTCACAAAATTATCCATAGATTTTCCTGTAAGACATACAAACATTGAAATTAACATAATGAATCGAAAAACCTAGGGATCTAAAGTCTTGTCTACCACGATAAATCTTTCCACGCTGCAAAGTATGGTGCTGGCGGTCACTATAGAAACAGGACTCGTTCATTTGGAGTAAAGAAAACTAGGTAAAAGAAGTAATTTTGCTTTTGGGAGAAAAAGGAAGTTTGCTTATTTCGATCTCGGTAACAATTTTAAAGTCGTAACTAACAAATTTCCTATTAATGCTTTCGAGCGCCCAAGTGACACACTTGAATGTAATTCTTCAGGCATCCCTATGGATAAAGGGATAAGGCATGTTTGTACGGTAACGGATAGCAGACAGGGGCGGAAAAAGTTCTCGTGGTAGACAAACAATAAAATATTCGTAAGTAATTCGAAAATTTTCTAACAAATTTATACATCCAAGAGCGGCACAAGGTTTCGTTTGAAATTTTCTTTTCTCCAACTGCCATGATTTCAAATCGAATCCTTCTAGCATTCTTTTTTCTCAACTCAGAGATACATTCTGAATAGAAATCACATACCTGTTCAGAACAATGATACACATACCGAGAAAGGAACACTCCATAATGATTTCTTTATAACCGTAAAATAGTGGAGCCCATATTTTCAGTAGCAGTTTAGCAGGCAGAATTGAAATTCCGATCATTGAAAAAGTAGAATTTTTGAAAAATAAAACAAGAGGGATTTTGACTTCGAATCTACCGAAAGTAATCCCCAAAATGCTCTGGATAGAAAATAAATTGAAACTGTTTGTGTTGAAAACATTCTTTCCATCGTAAAACGGGACTCTTCAACTACATGTGTTAAACCAAGAAATTCTAAGGGGGTTGTCGAAGTACACATATATCAAGAAATGAACACTCCTAAATGATTTCTTTGTAACTTAAAATAATGGAACACATTTTCATCATCAGTTTAGCAGACCGAATTGAAATTCCAATCAGTGAATAAACTAATTTTTGAAAACGAAAGACAAAAGCAAACGTCATATTTCGAAATCGAATTTACCGAGAAATAGAGTAATCCTCTAAACAAAACATAATAATGCATATCCCCATAAATTAAACAAATTCATCTCGAATTTCATCAAATTTTTGCATGCAATATATATTTTTGCGACTAATCAGAAATCTCAATAGAAAAGATAAGAGAAAAAAGTCCCTTTAAAGATGAAAATTATTTAAAAAATGAAAATACACTTCACACTTACCCAAAACTGTATAACTGAAACTAATAGTATGAATTTACATTTTGGATTGTTCGTGACAGTTTTTAAGTATTCGGATCAGATTTACTGTACGGTCACCCTTGGCGCGATTTTTTCCACATTGGCGATAAATTATTTTATATGGCAACCCCATCCGACCCGACAAGGAATTGCAGCAACCCTATTGGACCTTGGAAAAGGTTGGTTTTTCGGAAGGAAAGAGCGCTTCTTTTTTTTTTTTTTAATGAACGCATATTTTTTAACAAAATATCGATGTTTTGCGTTCTATGATTGGTAACCGTTTTAAAATTTGAATTCTTTTTGTGTTAGTTGATGTCTTAGCTTTTTAGAAGGATTGTAATTGGTTACCGCTTAACCGGGTCGCAACGGAATATATTAGCAAAACCGGAGAGCTTGAAGGTGATTGATTTATTATTGCCCTATTCAAAAGGTTGTTCGCGTAGGAAAGTCCGCGTTTTTTTTAAGAACATCCACAGTATTAATTAGACCGTAAGTTTTATTTATTTTTATTTATTATTGCTTATTTGTGTATTCCTCATTTATTATTACCCTATACAAAAGGTTGTTCGCGTAGGAGAGTCCGCGTTTTTTTTTTAAGAACATCCACAGGATTATTTACACCGTTATTATATTTTTTACTTATTATTGAGTATTTGTGCATTCCTCATTTATTATTGCCCTATACAAAAGGTTGTTCGCGTAGGAAAGTCCGCGGTTTTTTAAGACTATCCACAGGATTAATTAGACCGTTATTTTTTTTTACTTATTTGTGCATTCCTCATTTATTATTGCCCTATACAAAAGGTTGTTCGCGTACGAAAGTCAGCGTTTTTTTAAGAACATCCACAGGATTAATTAGACCGTTATATTAATTTTTTTTACTTATTATTGCTTATTTGTGCATTCCTCATTTATTATTGCCCTATACAAAAGGTTCGCGTAGGAAAGTCCCCGTTTTTTTTAAGAACATCCACAGGATTAATTAGACCGTTATTTTAATTTTTTTTACTTATTATTGCTTGTTTGAGCATTCCTCATTTATTATTGCCCTATACAAAAGGTTGTTCGCGTAGAGTCCGCGGTTTTTTTAAGAACATCCTGGCTTTGGACGCCATCTTGATTTGGCTACAAACATGTCTCGGATTCTACATCTTTACCCATTTTTCACTACGCTGTTTTCTTTAAATCTCGCTCGTGCAAGAAGTCGCCATTTTGGCGACTTTTGGCGAGATTTTGAAAAAGTCGCCAAGGGTGACCGTACAGTAAATGTTTACCAAGTATTCTATAAAAGAATGAAAATGACACTTTTTTCGCTTTTTAAAAACTGCATATATGTTCATTAATCGTTAAACAATGTATTAGCCTACGAAATAGATAAATTGTAGAGTCCACTTTTATTATTTTTAGAAAAATAAATTTTTGAAAATAAACAAGACAATACTGCAAAGATTCCTCTTAAAGTTAATACATACCTAGAATTCTATTTGGAAGTAAATATAAAATTATGAATCAAACTGCACTAAATAATTAATAATCACTATTATAACGCGTTAGTATGCAAGATATTCGAGAAAAGTAATTTCTGTTGAAGACAAATAGAAATTATTTTACATTTCTACACTGAAACTGAATACGTATATCAAATTGTATTACGATGAAAAATAAAACTTGAGTTAGAAAACCTGCATATATAAAAAAGGAATGGTTAATAATTTTGCTTAACTATAAAAAATGGATATTTTTTGGTTGGCATATATAAAAAGGTATACTTTAAAAACAACTGACAAAAGAAAAATTAACGTACTAATATAATATTTTCATTCACAATTTTTTGCAAACGAATTGTATGCGAAAACAGAGGTGAGCAAACAGAAGAGCGAAACATTTTATTTTGACACAATAGCTCATTTTAGGTAAGTTAAGTGATTTAGACAGTTAATTTAACAAAATTATACATAACATAAGATTTGTCTATTTTTGAGCACCTGTAAGATAGGAATTTAGGATAGGAACCGAAACTCTTTCATAAGTTTCGTTTATTTAAAGCTGTGTTACGAAATTTTTTATCAAGTTCAGTAATACGAACATAATTAATAAGGCTATTCTTAATTAGTCTTCGTTTTAAACTAACATATTGAACAATTCTAAGGGGACAGTGGACTTTGAAAGCAAAGTTTTCAAGTTATTATCCGATTGTTATAAAATTGGTACAAACGTTTTTACTGAAAAGCTACTATATAAAGTTTGATCCAAAAATATTGTGCGGAAATTATTACGGTCAAAAAGTTCGATAAATTAGAAAAATTAACTCTGGTGTGTCACTCAAAAGTAAAACAAAACTAAAACACTTAAAATTTTACAGAAAAGCATAGGTTAAGAAACACTTTAAACCAAAATTTGGAAGCATGATAAATTTCTCATTAGCACTAAGATATATACAACAAATTGTGAGGATTATCTAAAAAACTTTCAAGGAAATCAAGAAAACTTGATCTGCAGAGATCAGTACGAAGTCGGAAGAAAGTAAAAAATCTCAACCGGAGAAAAACGCGTTTCTAAGTAGATTTACTATACTTGTCTATTAAGGTGTTTGTTGTAAATGTAACTCGGTCAAAAGTGATTGAAATTGAAAAATTATTTGAGTTATCTACAAAGTTTGATATTTAATTTTTTAGATAAAATTTTAAAAAAAACGATTTTTCGATCAATTTTAAGTTCACTATCTTCACAATCGTATATCCCATGAACAGGGGTCAAGTATCTTGAAGAACGAATATCAAAAGCTTAAATATTTCAACGTAAACGAATATTTAATTTGTTTTATTGAATCAACGCTTTCTAAGAGATGTGCAAAACAAAGTTATTGAATTTCGAATTCTATTATTTCAAAAATTGTGGAGTAAAAAGTTTCTAAAAGATTAGAGTTCTCTGAAATATTACATTGAAACTGAAAATGTAACTATAAAACCAAAGGGGTAGACTTGGGGAAGGCAATAGGTCGGTTTGTGAGCCAAAGAGCATATCTCTAGATGAATAATTTTCTTTTAAAATAGAATACAACAGAGAAAAAGAACACATTCGGATTTATGACTGTTAAATGCTGTACATTTTACTCAGGTAACAGTTTGGAATATATTTACTTCCGTTTTTACCTCGAGACTGTCAAGAAAATAACAATCGTAATTAAATAGCATAACTTTTAGGAAATTAAATTCTAATGAAAAAAATGTATTCACAGATCTCAAATATTGATGGTACTATTTTCCCAATGATAAAATTCAGTTCTCTATCTGAGACACTTTTAAAAAAGTATAAGGAACAATTCTAAAAATAATGCAAATTTTAATTATAAAAAATTCAAAAAAATTGTTGACAAAATCAAAATGAACATGGCATTACAATATGCAGGGAAATAAAATTGGTGTAATCATAAATCAAATTTTACCTGTCATCAGAAACAAAGACGAACAATCTTCACCAAGGCTTCCAAAACGATTTTGTTCCTCCAACAACCAACACGGTAGTATTTATATTCTACCTTTTTTTTATTGGAATATTGAGATTCAGCGGAATTCTTTCTTTTTTTTTACGCTTTCGCTATCACGTTTTTTTTATTTCACTGTGCTTACATTAATACTGTTTCCCAATAACATTTCGCAACGTGAATTATATTAGTCTGAAAAAGGAACAGAATCTGTGTACGTGAAAAGAATGCGTATCAAAAATTGAACCCGAAAATGAAATGTGTGTGTGCAAAATGTAAACCCCCCCCCTCCCCTTTCCCCCTTCCCTTCGAGAAAAATCATTTTTGAGATGCGTTTAGGCTTATCATTCCTGAAAATGGAAGTTTCTGAGAAACTTAACTTGCTGACATTTCAGGGAATATCCGAACAAACGAAATTTAATTGAATTGAACTTTTGAATGGTCCAATATTTGTTACATGAAATAGCTGAATAACAAGTTTTTAAATATTTCTTAAAGAATCGTACAAAGAATAGCGAAAAAAAACTAATAATCTTTGCCTCCTTAATTTTTACAACTAGCAATTTCTGTCAGTATTTTATCGTCTTGCAACACTTGTAAATAAAATTTTCCACACTGGAGGTTTTTCATGTTGAATTGTGTCAGAAGTTAATCTAAGAGAAAAACTGCTCCTCTGTTTTTCTCTTTTGTCCATTGGGAACCGTAAGAGAAAATACTCTTTCAATATTCACATTTTGAGCTTGAATGGTGGAGACAATCTTACAAATTTGTAAAAACTCTGGATATCTCTCAATGTGTATTTTCATGTAAAACTGTTCAGCGCTTTTGGGAAAGCAAATGATAAAATCACCTTGAAATCAAAAATGAGATTAGTGGTTTCATCACAAATAGTTTTACATCATCAGTTTTTAGTCCATTTTCTATGAGTACTGGATAGTGGAATCAGACCATTTTCATAATAAATACTTGCATTCTTTTTTAAAGTAATTCATTTGATTCGAATTGTGTCAGTTTAAAAATCTGGTTATTTCCTTATTTCATGTGTTCTTGTGTCTATAAATATTTTGTGCGTCAATTTTCATATAGTACCTGTTTCTATCACGACGGTTAAGAAAGTAGGCCCTGTCGCAGAGAATTTAAATCAATTTCTGGTACATTTGTTTCACCAAACATTAAGTATGAGTATCGCTTGTACGTCGTGTATAAATTTGGATTTTGTCTTAAATTGCTATTCCCAAATGACGAATATTTTACTCTAATTCGTTCTGTTTTTTATTCGAAACTTCTCTCCGGCAAAAGGTAGCCTGTGAAAAGTAAATATTTTAGTACAGTGGTGGCCTTGGTTAAAGACTGTAATCCGCTCCAGGATTACCGTCATTAACCAAAACCGTCATTATCCAATGCGCGATTCCCCATAAGATTTAATCGAAAATTGATTAATTTGTTCCGGCTCCTCCCCACAACCATAGTACATATTTAAAATGCAGACAAAACTCATTTAAAATGTCCTAAAATATGGCAAATATCATTTATCTCTACTATTATAAAGGGAAGTTATGTGTGTGTGCGGTGTCCAGACGAATCTATGGCACTTACAGCCATGAAATTTGGCACACACGTAGTCCTAAAGATGACTAAATGTTCCTCGAAGTCCGAATTTTAAAATTTAATCTAGAAAATTTTTTAATTAATATTTTGTGCTGCTAGCGTAGCCCCTCCTCCACTATGACGTATCTGCGCAGACCGAACCTACAAAGACAGCTATCGCGCATGCTAACTTCTAGTATTGTTTTGAAACTGTGGATCATCCAACGTATTCAGAGATCTTGATTAAAACCCAGAAAATCCCGCAAAAAGTGATCGGACTCTCACTAAATTTGGACTTCAAATACAAAACAACGAAAAGAATATCCACAAAAATTTTCAAGACCCGGAGCCAACCAAGGGGTCGGAAAAGATACATCAAAAGAAACACCGAAAGCCAGAAAATCAGGCCACAGATCTGCATGATAAAATCTTTGAAAAGTGGTGGGCGATCATCAAGCGTGAGTACAAACTATTAAAAATAATGTTCTTAAAGAAAATATTTTTAGTTCAAAACAATAGTGGTTTTATAAAATTGTGATAAATATCTGAAGAAATTAGCATTTATATATTTAATTAAAGCTTTCAAAATCAATTAAAAATCATAACAATGGAATAACAGAGGTTTGGTACCCCAAATTTATAGCTTTTGTCATTAAGTGGACCAACTTTTCTGATGAACCAAAAATAATTAAAATTAATTGAAAATTCTCAAGTGGGCCAATATTCTCAAAAAGTCAAAATTGATAGTATAATGTTTGTGTTAATAAATTACATGAAATGAAGTAACAATGTTTATTATTGTGTAATCAATGTACACCTCATTCCTAGCTTCAAAGTTAAGGTAATTACTGCCCACTTTCGTTTTTAAATTGGCACTTCCAACCTCCCCTAATTACATTAAACTTTGTAAATTTTTTTATATTGCTTTTTGTTTTTGTTTGAGTATTTTTCGCAAATAGTATAATGTTTGTGTTACTAAATTACATGAAATGAAATAACAGTGTTTATTACTGTTTTATTTGGTTTTGATTTCGCTGACATTGTGATTCATTTAGGTTATTTGTCGGAATCAGTGAGGTGACACATAACAAGACTTTTTAAAAGTATAGCGTTATATGTAAAGATTCGATCACATTTTTATTTCAGTAGTTGTTTTTTCATAACTTACTTTTGAATTTGTATAATTTCTGCAATTTTTATCTCAGGCAAATAACTACATTATTTTGATTTAGCGTTATATTTAAAGATGCCACAGCCTCCCAGAATAAAGAAACGTATTCGAACGAAACAGCTAGAGAACAGAGAAAGAGATCAAAGAGAAGCTGAATACACCCCAGAAAGAGAAACAAGACAGTGTACTATGTGTGTGTTCGTTTAAGTTTCTCCATGAACATCAGCAAGGCACAAGGACAATCGCTGAAAGTTGTAGGACTCGATCTCATTAAACCGTGTTTCTCCCACGGTCAACTGTATGTGGGTTGTTCAAGAGTTGGAAAAGCTGAGAATCTTTACCTCCTAGCTCCAAATGGAAGAACATTCAATATGGTATATCATGAAGCTCTCTAAACAAGGATCAGTGAGGTGGAAGGAATGAGATGACATAACCGTGTCATGTCGGGTGGTGGTGGGACTCATTCTTAAATTTATTGTTTTTTCTTTTTAATGTTTTCAGTATCAGTGAGGACATAACAAGAATGATATCACGGGCAACGCCGTGAGGGTACTTCCAGTTTATTGTATTTGCTACAAAAAATTAACATTAATAAAACGAATTATTCATGAAAACAGGTTTTAATTGCCAATCTTCACCAGAAGGACAATAATTGGGCTCACTTCGGAATTTTTGACAAATGGACCTGTAAAAAACATGTCTAGGGTTGTTTGCTTCTGCCACTTTTTTAAAATGGTTCTGAAAAACTGCATGGATTTTTCATTAAATAGATCTGTAGCTCTGATAACCTCAGATTTGTTTGAATTGCATTTCATAGTAACATTTTGCCAAACCAATTTGGATTTCGGCTTAATCCTAGTATACGTTACACGGTGGATTTGGCGATGTTTGGCAACATTTGTGAGGGCGATAAAGTTTGCAATCTGTCGTTGTAGATTTGGTGAGATTCGGTGAGTTATTGCTTTTTATTGCATTTGCATTTTGGAATTCATGGTGTGATTTTGCGGTTGAGCTTGAGATTTGTAAATTCTTGAAATTTTTATTTGGACCCCATTTTCTTTTGCAAATATGTTATTCGGATTAATGATTTATATAATTTTTCAATAATTGAAATTTATAAATGCTTGTATTTTTATGTTATGCTTATTCATTTATGATTTATATGCTTTTTTTTCATGGTATGTCTATGTATTTGCCATTTTCAGGTTACGATTTTCTATGTTTTTGCCTACGCCAATTCTTGGCGACAATCGTAAAAACGTCATTTTACAGCTACGCCGCGTGGCTGTTTATTCGACATTGTCTTCCAGCTGGTGGCTGAGTGCGATCGGAAAAATTCCGGTCTTTTAGATCGGATAGAGATTTGCATAATCAAGAGTCGTTAACCAAGAAATTCTTTTCTTACAGCCACTCGTCTTTAACCAAGTACGTCGTTATCCGAGGCCGTTGTTAACCAAGGCACCACTGTACATTATTATTTATATTATATTGATTTACGTTTTTCTCCAGATAGTTTTTTAATCTGTTTTTATGATTCAAACAGTACCGATTAAAGCTTAATTCAAGAATTCAGTGTGCGTTGGAAAGTCTGAAATACTAGAAAGCTATCATCTCAACCAACTTGACGAAATCGGTCACAGCAAGTGCAAAATGAAAATAAAATAGTTTTGCAAAAACAGAAACTGCCATCTCTGAACAAAATAAATTCAGTCATACCTGATCACAATGTTATACGGTTATATACAAAACTAATTTTTTTGCATCTCAAAAGACTGCACGAACACTGAGGGGCCGCGTTAGCCCAGTTGGAAGAGTTAAGGATTAGCAACCGGAGGGTTCAAAATTTGGTCCAGAATAATACCGTCATGTACACTTGAGCTGGTGATCGTTAAATCTGTCGTGTCCTCAAATGTCCTCGCGTTGGCGTGGTGTGGAAGTTTGGAGAGTGAGGTACCAACTCAGTGTTGTTCTCGTCATCTGACAGTGATTAAAAATTACGAGGCGTCCTTGAATCTTTCCCTTCGGGATTAATCCCGGACCGTCGCCAATAGCCCGTTGTGTCGCTCCAGTGTGACGTTAATTAACTGCCTACCTAACTGCATGAAAACTTAAATTTTATCGTATCAAATTATAATTAACCGCGGAGCTAATTAGTATATTGTAACGTAATGCGCATTAAAACGGCGACCTTTTAATGAAATAAACGGAACGTGAATGCAGTCACAGTCGGATGATCTCAGAAGTGTTTGTCACGTGGGTTTGGGAACAGACGTGAGCCGATTTGCTATTGGAGAACGCAAACCAGCGTTTTTAATACGCTCGATAATAGCATTAAACAATTAGTCCTCATTATGTTTCATGCTTGATCCCAATGCCACGTGACAGATCTTCAAACCGAGCGATCGGAAGAAATAACGTGAAGCATGCGCGCACATACTCCGTCTATTTAATTAGTAGGTCGATGGAGTAAAAACGTCTAGAACGCTGTGGACTTGAGAAGCATGGGATTTACAATAGGTGCATTACCGATAGCCTGCTACCAACCGTTTATCAATAACTTTTTTTAATTGGCGTCACTTATATTTTTTTCTAAACAATATGTTCACGTGGTTTAAATTCAGTGGCATTTCACAAAGTTTATTTTGAATTTCCATTAATAACAATTCGGAATATCAATATAGCCAAAGTTAAATTTTTCTCTCGAAATTTTCAGCTCACTCAGTTTCAATTTATTAGGAATGGAAATTAATCCAACAGAAGCAAAAAAGAATCTCAGTAAGAAACAATTTTGTTATAAATTTGGTCAGTTATTGTATTACTCCAGATGACACTTCTATTTTTAATCCTGATGGATTGATTATTAATGTTATAATTTAATTGTAATGTTTGCGTACACCCTGACAATTTGTCAAATCTTGTTTCCTTGAGCCCTCAACAGTGTGAAGTTACAAAGACATTTTTTAAACCTTAAAAGATGAATTCCCAAAAAATTGTTAACAAGATCATCAGGTTACTTCATGATTTACGTGTCTTCTTGGACCGAACACAAGAATATGATACCGCCCCATCGTCAAATTGATGATTAAAATGTTTGTCGCCAAACGGCTATTTGGATATGCCTAAGATGGGTTGCCATATTCACAAATTATCGCTAATTGATGATGATACCATGTTCTTAAGTCTAACCTGATTTTTTTCCAGTAATCTGGATCAACATTGGCGTAATCATTAAGCGCCAGATCAGAAATCAGGATCAGTATTGGTGCAACTGGAGCATTAACGATCCTTCCACCATCTAAAAAGCTAAAAACTTAATTTTTGTAACCTGCAAAATGCATTCATACTTGATAATTGGTCACTCAAAATGCTTCGATAAAATTATAGCATAGTGCATTTCAAAGGATTAACTTAGTATTTACATGGAGTGATATGTTTCAAATCGTTGATATATTGAAATGCATCAAAATTAATTATTTTTTTCTCTCAAAGGTCATGATTTCTTAATATTAGACAAAACTGACATCGACAAAATTCCAATATTTAAAATTGGTGATGGCAAGGTAACATCTCTTGAAAAACCAGAAACGGAACTGCCACAAACAGAAAGTCTTATTGAGGAGCTCCCAACAGAACCTATAATTGTGATAGAGAGCGATGATGAATATCTAGGTCTAGAACCTGAAGTTATAAGAAAAATAATGATTCATCATCAAGTAAAGTAATTTTTTGAATAATCGGGTTAATTTTTCCTGAGTTTTCCTTTGGAAATGAAATTTAATGAGATATTGTAATGAATATTCGACTCCAATAAGTTAAAATTTTCTCCATTCTTCTTTCTATATACACAAAAATAAATTTATATTCACTTATAGTATTCACTTTATGCAACAAAAAGTTGCGATAGTTAATTTTAAAAATGCAACTTATTGTTCAAGTTATTAATTGAATGAAATTCTATTTTGAGAACAGGTAAATTTTCAGAGAACAGGTGTATGTGTTACCGCTAAAGTACGCAAATCAGGTAATCTGCAGATTAACTACGCTGATGCGTTAAGGTGCGGAAAATTGTTTCATTTCTCAAATCACCTAGGTAATCTGCACATTACTTACTAGGCACTCGTTAAAGTGAAAATAAAATCTTAGCTCGAAGAGCAACGTTTTTGTACGCTTAAATTAATACTCAGACAAACAACTCAGTAATACTAGGCACTACTAATTGAAAAACACGCTATACTTTTATCCCATAAAGTTATAAGTAATTTCATATAATAATCAGCAGATGTAAATAAAATATACTGATGCAAATTATGAGAAAGTGAAAACAGCGCCGGCGACAAGAGCTTTAGAAAGCGGAAGCGTAAGGAGAAAGAGAAGGAGGAGGGAAAGGGAAATTAGAGAAACAAACTTTTGCACTTTAACGATTCGAAAGCCGTTAATGTGCATATTACCTAGGTAAAGTGCGGAAAACTCTTATTTTGTAGATGATTTCGCACTTTAACCGAACAAATCCGCTAATTTGCAGATTACCTAGGTAATGTGCACATTAACGGTAACATATGTACTTGTGCATGCGTCTTAGTGTGTTCTTCAATAACGATGTGGTATGAACAGTGGCGGCTGGTACATAGGAGCACAGGAGTACGCGCATTTCCTGGCATTTGGACAATAATGGTAAAATATAAATACATACTTAATCTAATAAAATATTTTTATTGAAGTTAATTTTATTTGTCTTGTGTGCACACGTTTTCCATTGTTAACTCGACAAATAAAAAGTACTCTGTCTCTCTATATTCTTCATCTTCACTCTTGAAAACTTGGAGTACGTGCGCATAAGTGGGGATTCTGGAGCTGTGGCCAATGACAGTGACGTTTTGACGGAGAACTGTCTGCATGGGAGAAAAACACTGACTCGATGCACAAGCAAAGTGTGCTCGAAGGAAGCCACACAGGAAATAAGAGATACATGAAAACAGTTTTGATCTAACCAGATCTGATCGTTTAGACCAGTGGTCTCTAAACTTTTTCACGGGTAGAATCAAGTATGGTCTACTTGGCCAGACGTAGAATTCTGTAAGATATTCGAATTTGGTCAAGCTGTATTCGTAGATGTAGAAAAGTAATTTTTTCATTTCTTTCATTGAAAATCTATTCTGATTTAGAATCCATATCAAACTGCATTCGTGAGTAAGGTGTGGACAGCTTTCCTTACTTTCTACTTATTTGTTATCCCTGCTATGATTGGTTTGATTCTCGGTATGCTTGCTACGTACGGAAATCCGGAAATCGGATACATATGCGAGGTAAGCAAAGGTAGGCTAGTTATAGAAAAACTTACACGAAAATCATTTCACATCTAATTCGATCAAACCTTTTTAACATTAGCTAAACCTAATTAAAAAAGGATTCAGAGCGCCACATACACAAAACTCTGATTTTGATCTTTTAAGTATACCAATACTCCATATCAGTAATTATCATATATGCTTTGTAGCAGTATGCTCTGCAACTCATGAAACATTTAGATTTTTAATGTTAATTTTTAAATGCAATTTCTTGGTGATTAGAATTTTGACAGAAAATAAAGCCTCTAAAACCACGAAATTAAATATTCCGAATCGCCTGACGAAAAATTGTAGTCTAGCCAAACGACATAACGGAAGACAGATTTGCTAACTTTCGTGACTTTCTCTTGGTCACCGAGGACATGCAATTTGCATGTGCCGTGAAATTGGTTTCAACTTTCGTTTACAAGATTAAAAATATTTTTTTATCGTAGTTGGAGAATAAGATGACTGACGAGATGTAGATTCCAATTCCCTCCGGAGAAGGCTGTTTAAATTATTCTCTCTGTGGATAATACGGTTTCTATATAGTGTAGGAAATCATTCATCGGTCCTCTTCGTAGTTATCTTGATATCTGTTCCTTCCAGACTAATAGAAAATTGCATTTTCGACCTTACCCTCGGCTTATTATGCCGCGTGTGTGTTTAAACGTGGAAAAGTCTTAGTGGGGACTCAACTTTTCAAATGGCTGTTCGAAGACGAGCTACGTAGAGCCATTTGATCGCTGCGTCGGATTGAGTTGGAAACATAATGCAGCAGATATTGGGAAAGCTTGATATCTGCTCTTTCCAAAGACTGCAATGGAAGATTATGTTTTTGGTCATATCCTCGGCTTATTATGCCGTGTATGCAAAGTTATTTGTGGACCTTTGTGGGAACTAACAACTTTCAAATGGCTGTTCGAAGGAGAGCTTCGTACAGTCATTTGATCTCTATGTCAAGCAGATAGAAATGCAATGCAGTACAACAGAAAAACTTGTCTCAGCTAAGTGCTTGCCTGGCTATAACAAACAAATCTTTCTAGGTAAGGACGTATAGGACTACACTGCACGTCGAGTGAACGCCTCTTTTCTAGAATTTCGAAGTGATTTTTAGTCAATGCAGCATGGTCAATAATTCTAGAATTAAAATCTCGTGTCAGGTGTTGTCGAATGTATCGCCAATGGCATTCATGCAACATTTTGAGTTAAGTTGATTGCGTATTTGCTGACATATAACTGCAAAATAAACAGATTTTTGGCGACCTGCTGGTTTTGTGTTTATTAAATGTCAACTCAGTTCATGCCCACCATCAAGGTGTGGGAGTTTCTCTGTCAAGTAGTGGTAGTGCTTGAACACATCAAGAAACATAACACGAGTCTTAGAACATTAGCAAAATGTAGCTCACAGAAACTATCAGAAATTAGCAAAATGCTTTGTTTTGGAAAATGCATTGTATTAGCTTTAGTCTCTTTAATATGTTATCTTTACAATTAATGTAATTGCAAAATATCCTTGATATAGTGTCTGTCTTGAAAATCTTTTAGACTGTATAAAGGAACATATTCAGTAGACAAAAGATGCGGAATGCTAAACATTCTTTGGGAGTAGTCCAGCTATTAACTAGGAATCAGGTTAAACCTAAACAATGCGTTTCCAAAATTGACGCCTTAAGTGCAGATTCAGGCGACGAGTTTATCGTTCAGTGACGAAATTAATAGCACTGATTACGAGTTCGTGAAACAAATAATCAGCAATGGCGGTCACCTTACATGAATTTGCTGCTTATGGCAGCCATTTTTCCTAGCGAGTTTACTACCTATCTACAAATGGACTCTCCAAGGTCATCTATCTTCTCACCTGGAGCCTCAGTATACAAGTTGATGAAACAATTAATCCCCTAAGGAAATTAATTGTGGAATTAATTGTGTTATTATTAGTAATTAGGAAATTAATTGTGTTATGGAGCCGCTTTATACTTTCTACCCTTTCTCCCTTAAAAACCACACAAAAAGAAAACCTTTTCTTGAACCAACACACGGAGTGAGAACCACAGAATGTAGAATACACACAAAAAGACATTACATTAAATAGGTATGGCGATTTTCCATTGCTCCAAGGATGGTAAATACCTCTTGCACGCCTCTTAGTTCGTCGTGTTCTATCTTATAGAACGGCACCGATGAGACCTTGGGTCAATCGATTTTCGAATGTGTGAAAGAGGGTTAAGACATGGCTGCCGTACGCAAAACATGAATGGCGGTGGCTGTTTCTCTGCCAACTCGCTATCACCCTATCGCTTTCGACGCCGAACGATAAAGTTAAATCCAGAATCTGCTGAGAAGACGCCAGATGTGAATGCGCTTTGTTTACGTTATCGCCAGTCCCCTAATTTAATTATATGTGTACCTAGTTCTCTCTCAACTATAACTAAATGACTTCTCTCCCAAAGGACGTGAAACACCTTTTGACGATTAGTTTCCTAGCAGTGTCGGTGATGGTGGGTCTACCGTTACATATGCTGGCATTGGCCGATCTGGAGGACGCAGTACAGGATGCCATGTATTGCAAACCACACCTCACGTCTAGTGGACAGCTTGAAATTAAAACAGATCAGGATTTTGATTACCAGGAAGTGCAGTAATATTCGTAAACAGAAAGAAAAGTTCAATCGGGCCATGAAACTGAATTCATCAATCTGCAGGAGACAATGTAATGCGCTGCAATAAACACTTGAAAACATGACACATTAGCTCCTAATTACACAGCTCATTGATTCTGATTGGTGCAAAAATTTTCATTTTTGTTTCACTAAAATTTTCTAATAGGGTTTACGTCGTTTCCTTCATCGTGTACGGAAATTTTAATAAAACCTATTTTAACGTCTTTAAATGACCATCAATAACAAGAATATTTCTTGTTTAACTTTTACTATTACTTGCGCTTAACCCTCTCAGAGGCGGTGGGATGTCTAGCCTCTGTTGGTTGTTTTCGGGTTTCATGGCGCAAGGCTAGCCTTTGAGTTAAAGCTAGTGTAAATAAATATTCTAGGTATATCAAATTGTTTCGTTTAATATTCTGATGTCATGGTGATAGATACGATGTGTCACTTTCTCCAAAATTTAAGGCAATATTTTTTGAGTTCCTGTTTTGTTTTCGTTATATAGCAGGGAGTTTTTACCTGGTATTACAGGTACAATCATTTTAGCATGTGAGAAAACTTACTGTATAGCAAGTTCGACACAATGAGTTAAATTTAATGTCTATCATAATTCTTTCAGCTTAATTTTGTTAGCACTTCAGCCAAATAATGTAATGCATTTCTGTCAATATTTACTGGATGACAATACCATTATTACTAAAACATTTTCCATTAACAGCCTATAGAATGTTACATAAATTGGTACTTAAGATAATTAGGTCATGGAAAGTGATTCACGTTTTAAAAGCATGCTCTTAATTTAATGTACAAATGAAAAGTGGAACATTAACCAGTGTTTTGTTTCTTGATAATATTCTAATTTACAATTAAGGAATTGCTATGCCCATTCCTCGGGTCTTGGGTTGGTGCAGTCTCTGGTTTGGTGTTGATCACCACATCTGAGACATCTAGGGGTCATTAGACAGTTCCTTGAGCTGTGACCGAATCCATTGCATTTGTAGCATTGTAGTGGCCTGCTGGAACCTCTGTACTTTTCCACAGATATAATCATGTGGAGGCATTCACGGAGATTGAAGATTTTATTTGCTTCTGCGTTCTTGGTTAATTCTATGAGAAATAGCAGGTATGGTTGCTTATTGTAGGGGCTTTTTAGTTGGAATATTTTGACGATGGGGAAGTTCTTGGATCTTAGGTCTTCCAGTATGGAGTCCGGGGGAGTTGATGTGGGGAGTCCTTTCAGGACGACTTTCAACGGTCTGTCGTAGTGAGGGGTGATGAGGAATCCTTCTATTTTGTTGTTTTGAATGTAATTGGAAACGTTTTTATGCTGTAGTGGGGTTTGTCATGATTTTGATAAAGTCGTTGGAGAGGTGGCGTGGTTTCGATATTGCTACCGAATTTCTCTTTGATTTCTTTCAGGATGGTCGGGAAGTCATTTGTAAGTTTAATCATGATTGGTTCGATGTACATGTTTTGATCGTTGTCTTCGAGTGAATTAAATTTATTGGAGATTTTGACTGGGGAGGGTGGCTCGGGTTCTTGCTGCTTTGCGCGGAGCTTCTTTCTGGGCATCTGGAAGGGCTCATCTTTTGTTGTGGGAGAGGTCGGTAGTGGGGGGAAGGCTTCTTGGCAGGTTTCAGGAGCATGAATCTTGCAGTTTGGTAGCAAGCATTTTCCCATTACGGAGAGTTCTTTCTGGATTTGCTTAATTCGTCGGGTGATTTTAGGATTGGGTGTGTTTCCGGCAGTGATTTCAGCTAGGGCCTGGCTAAGTTCCTTTTCCAGTTTGTAGATAGTAGAGCATATTCGCTCGTCAATGAGCTTGTACACTGCATTCATTCCTTCATCAGAGGTTGTTGGGATGGGCTGAGCATTGTTCGTTGGCTCTGTGTCCATTTCCATTAGGAGATGTACAACAGAGTAGGGATATTAAGCGAATCACAGAACTGCTACTCAATCACAGATATTTTTGAATCACAGTTCTTACCTGTTACTGGAATATCAAAATAACAGTGATTTGGTAGCAGTGATTTAGGAACAGTGATTGAGAGTATCGGTGATTCGGTAGCAGTGATTTAGGAACAGTGATTGAGAGTATCGGTGATTCGGTAGCAGTGATTTAGGAACAGTGATTGAGAGTATCGGTGATTCGGTAACAGTGATTGAGCTGATATCGCTTAGCTGATATCGATACTGCTACTGCGACCGGGATGTGATTCGGTTTCAGTGAAAACTGTGACTGAGTATCGGTGATTTGGTAGGGGTGACAGCTGGTTTATCGGTGATTCCTTGGATGGAGTGTGGGCCGTGGGATGGGGCTCTGTGACGGATTCGGGTTTCTTTAGAGGATTAGGATTTTTAACCGGATGCTAAAGGAGGCTTTATAACACACTAGGTTGCAGCGCATTTGGCTACATAAATAAGCTCAACAGTTTAGACAATTTCACTCTCTTCAGTTTTACCTACATGCAGCCATGCTTTAGAATTCAAAGATGAATTATGGGTATTAACAAAGGGAAGAAAGAGTTTTAAAAGTGTGTGAAAGTAATGTGATTGAAATGCAATCATAATAATTTTAAAAATTTAAATATAAATTAAATTATTTGAAATATGGCATTCGAGGCTAAATTTTGATATAAATTCTAAATTTTTCACAAAATTGGGTGTTTGTATGCAATTTAATATGAAGACAATCCCTTATACATATTTTATGCATATGCATTTATAAAAGTTATAGAAAACAATATTTGCTTTGGCAAAAGAAAGTAGTTAATTTTAGATTTGAGTTTTATAAACACAAATGTTACCAGAGATTTGGAAAAATTACTTAATGTTTTGAAACAGTTACTCCTTGTGTGTGTGAATATTTCAGTACCTCCAGATTATCAAATGTACAATAAGGAAATTGTCTTGTTACACATACGGTGTAAAAATTTTTTCTTCAACTAACCAATATTTTAGATAAGAGTAATTAATTTAAATGTTTTTAAAAGAAAAATATAGGTATGTGAATTATTTAATAATTAAAGTGCAATAATTTACATTCAATTAGAAGCAAATTCATCAAGTATTCTAATGCATATATCTTGATTTTAATGTTTAATTATGAAATTTAATTTAATTTATATGAAATAATAATATCGATATATTTTAATCTGCAAAAACCAGTTATGAGCAAGGGGCTTCTAAGTTACCTGCGCATAATAGCTCAAAATGACGATCCATCAGTCAGAAAGAAAAAAAAATGTCTGAAATAGTTTATTGAGGGGAAAAAGTATCTTTAAAGAAAGAAATAACGGGCTTTCTATAAAATACGGCTCATCGGCGGAAAATGTTTTATTCAATTAAAATTGTAGGTTTATTGAGTGGTATTGTGTTTGATTAAACTTTAAAAAATTAAACGATATTTCATTTGTTCTGGATGAAAAGGAAAACCTAGGTTCGAACTGGGTTCCCTGGCGTAGGAAGCCGCGACGTTACTAACTGAGCTGTGCAGTACGCTTATACAGGTAACTATTAAAGGATATTAAAACATCAATACGAGCATTCCGTTGCTACGAGTGGCTGAGATCAACTTTATCAATGCTTACAATCAACCAATCAGATTCAGTCCCAGCTTAGAATCACAATCACAGTTTGGAATCACAGATATTCTTCAGTAGCAGTCACAGTTAGAACTGTTACTGTGAAATCACTCTTTGTACCATCTCTACAAGAGTCTTGAGAAAGACTCTTCAGGAAATCGAATGAATGATTAAACATAACACACGTGGGTGTCTGGGTATAAAGTTTAGGAACACCTGCCATTTCCTGTGATCCAGGAATGAATCACCAGGATGACGAGACAGACCGGCAACCGAAGCAGAACCCTGAAGGTGGTATAGGATGTACAGTAGGGTGGGTCATTTTATTTTTTTCTCCTTTTTTAAGGGGCACAGCGATAAAAAGGTGCTAAATGGTCTCAAAATAACATGTGTGAAATATTATTACATTCTCATAAGTCTAACTGCCTCCGGATTGATATCAAAGTTTCGATTTTTTTCGAGGTAAGTTCCAATTAGTGTAACTTCAACCAATAAACGTTACTTTCTTCATACATGGACAATGCGTCATGATTGCAGGTGTGAGGGGTGGGTGGGTCGAGTGGGGGAGAGTCGAGGAACACCCTGAGCGTGCGCGCGCCCCTCCCACGTTTCCAGTATAGCTCCGGCTGCAATAAGGCGAGGTTGTGTTGCCCTCGTTTGCGCCATTTTTACCATGAATCGTACTCGTTCAGAGTGGAAATGTCCGTTTGGTGATTCAAGTGATATTATATGCAATTTTTTACCAACCTACGAAGATGTTATGAAGTTCTATGAGTGGAACCGTCATGAGATAAAACGTGATAATGAAGCTAATAAAGAACCCACGTATAAGGTAATAGAGGACATTGTCGTGGCAAAAATTGAAGAAATATGGTCAAGAGCTTCCATTCCTACTGTCCAACATAAACGACGTTGAAGGCGTATCATCTGAAACGCAAAAACCTTTTGAAATCTCATCCTAAAATACCGAAGAAGGAATTAGAAGAGTTTCGCGTACCAGTAAAGGGGTATTGTTTGACATTTCATCCTGCAAGTGTAAGAACATCGATGAGTGCATTTTTCCCAGACACAAAAACTACCTGTCAGAGAGAAAAGCTTCCTAATCGACCAACGAACTACTAGAAGAATGGTGATCGGAACCGTAGATATTGTTACAACGAATAAAATAACGAACACTGAAAAGGAAAATGCTAAGGCAAAAATCACAGTTTCAGCCTCAAAAAGAAAGCACAGAGAAGCTTAATGTGTCGACTTCATCTGAATCTTGTCAATCGGACAGTGACGATGTATTCCAGCCAGTCACAAGCCTCAACATCGGAGGCTCCTGCCGATAAGCCTACCGTTACAAACAGTACAGTAGACTAAGCTTTACTTTTAAGAACGTGTGATAGATACGAAGTATCAGACAGGGCTGGGGCAGCTATTGCTTCAGCTGTTCTTCATACTTCCACTTCGGAAATTATTGATAAAAATTAGCTTCGCCGGAAACGTAAAGTAACACGAAAATTGGTCGCGGAAGACAAAGTCCTACAAATACCTGCTTTATACTTCGACGGACGGAACGATAAAACTTCAATTATATCAGAGAAGGACGGAATAATGTATAGACAGAGCATTCTTGAAGAACATATCTCATTGATAATGGAACCAGAGTCGGAGTTCTTGGGTTATATTGCACCAGCTTTTGGCACATAGAACAAGCAATTACTGATTTCTTCCAAGAATCAGAAATATCTATGGAGTCTTTGGTGGCAGTTGGGTGTGATGGAACTAACGTGAACGTTGGTAAATATGGAGGTGTCATACGTCTGCTTGAAAAAAGGTTAGATAAACCGTTACAGTGGATTTTCTGCCTACTGCATATGAACGAATTACCCTTCCGACACTTGTTTCTACATACTGATGGCGGCACATCAGGACACAAGACATTTTTAGGGAGAATCGGCAAAGATCTAGAAATGTGTGAAAAAAGTCCCGTTGTTCGGTTTCACCGTATTTCAACAGTTATCCGAGTTTTCTGTTCAAGGTATTAGCAGAGACCAAACATATTTGTACAGAATAGTCTCAGCGGTTTCAATATGCATTTCCTAAGGATTTAATAAACAAATCCCCAGGCAAAATGTCTCATGTCCGATAGTTAACTCGTGCTAATCGAATTCTACGTTTACACGTTTCGATGGAATCTCCTTCTGAAAACAGTAATTCTTGCAACGTATGTCGTCAAGGTTTACTCTCCAACCTGGTTTGCTATCAAAATTCACCCTTCCTGTAAAGATGGAGCATGGCACTTCTTCAAACTCATTGCTGCAACAAGATATTTGCCCACAGAACTGAAGCCAAAATAGATCTCGTAATTCAAAGAAACAGTTACTTCGCACACCCTGAAAATTTATTGATCGCAATACTGACCGACTCTGAACCGCACATCCGTGAACTGGCAGCCCGTCGCATTTTGAAAGCCCGCAGCATTCAGGAAAATAGACTCCGACTGTTTCAACTTCCTACTGTAAAATTTGATGCATCATCTTATACCGATCTCATTAACTGGCAGGAGAATATATCTGATCCACCAATATTGAAATCCATACCTGACGAAGACATCCAACTGTTTGTCACCCAAAAAGCAGAACTGTCTTTACTACGCCTGCAATGTCACACACAAGCTGTTGAAAGAGCAGTCAAGACTGAAAATTTACCTGAAAGAAGTTTCAGCCATATTGTGCAAAAAATCTGAGAAACTTCATAAAAAACCAATCTCGAAAAGCCATGCTGAAATTCGATAGCAAGAAGGATTTTCGTGCTATTTGAAATATTATTATAATGATATTATAAATGTCATTTTTGTAAACTTTTGTTTTAATAAATAAATGTTACTCATACAATTTCAATTTGTTTATAGACACATTTTTAACCTTGCTGTGACAACTCCTCAAAAATAAGGTTTTTTAAAGTCAATCCGGAGGCAGAAGATGATATCCCATTCTAATCAAATTTTAAATGTGAGCTAAAAACATCATTTGGCACCCTTTTCTTGCTGTGCCGGATAGAAAACAGAAAAAAAATTTCTCCATACGACGGTGACCCACCCTAATGTACAGTGAACATGTGGTGTAACTATGATCCATGTAAATAATTTTTCCCTTACCCATTGAAAAAAAAACAAATAAAAATAAAAGAACATCTCTCATTCCTTTACCAACAAAGAAAAATAAGTTCTACATACATAGGAATGGGAAATACTGTTCTTTTCGGCGAACAGTTCTTTGCTGTTCCATTCTTTTTAAAAGAACTGTTCTTTAACCTGCTCTTTTGTTCACCACCGTTCTCAAATGTCTCTCTACTCGAAGTGTGCAATCCCTGTTCCTCCTCCTAGACCAGGGATGGGCAAACTCCGGCCCGCCGGAAGGTTTTATGCGGCCCGCGGATAGAATTTTAATTTGCCGGTCCGACGGAAATTAAAAGAAAATATGATTTATATATTATATATCCATCTCCTTTTCTACTTTGTTTAAATATTATTTTTTTAATTCCTTTTTTTCAAAGGACTGATGATCTTTTTACTTTCTCTATTTTTGTTCTACAAAACATAAATCGACGGAAATAGCAAGCACAGACAGCTTTCAATCGGTAAAGTATTAAAAGCATAAGTTCTTTGTTAGTTATAGCTGTAGACTGGCGCCAACAAGCGTTATCTCTTTCTCGGGGAGCAGACATATGGGAATCCAATATAGGTGAATTAGACCTCACATGTACCAGACTGCGCATTTTAAGCTCCAGCCAGCGGCTTTTTCTTTTGGCGCGAGTTTTAATATTATTGATTGCGTATGGAAAGATTGCGGACATATAGCATCATTGTGAATAGTGGTGAAAGTATAAAAAGTATAGCGTAGCTAGTGCTTGTTTGGGTTATTCATCAAATATTTCAACCCCAAAATGGCTACTAAAAAACGTAAAGTTGATTCAGAGTGCCGTGTTTTTAATGATGAATGGACCTGGAAATATTTTTTTACAGTTGTTAAAGATAAACCAGTGTGTCTCATCTGCAATGAGGCTGTAGCAGTCTTCAAAGAATATAACATTTCCCGTCATTTCACATCTAAGCATAAGAATTCCAATTACGAAGCAATGTCCGAATATGAAAGAAAACAAAATGTAGAAAGTCTGTAAAAAATTATCAGGCCGACAAAATTTTTTCAAGAAGGTAAACACTATCCAAGAAGCAGCTACACATGCAAGTTACATTGTAGCATACAATATTGCTAAAAATAATAAAGCTCTCAGTGATGGGGAGTTCGTGATGTTTTATGTCCAGACAAGAAAAATAATTTTGAGACTGTAAGCTTATCTCGAAAAACGGTGACTTCTAGAATCGAAGCCATCGATAAAAATTTGACATCGCAATTAGAGTCAAAGATTGGCCAGTTTAAATTTTGCTTCATAGCTATGGATGAAAGCACTGATATAAATGATACTGCTCAATTAGTATTATTTATAAGAGGTGTTGATGAGAACTTTGAAATTACCGAGGAACTGGCGTGCATGCGTTCTTTAAAGGGAACTACAACGGGATGTGATATTTTTCGTGAATTTCAGGAAGGGCTTTTAACTTTGAAAGTGCCTATAACAAATATATGTAATATTACGACCGATGGAGCACCAAATATGACAGGAAAAAAATCTGGATTTCTTGGACTCTTTAATCAAAACTATCCCGGGAACAATGTTGTTTTTCTACATTGTGTTATACATCAAGATGCTCTGTGTAAATCTGCATTGAATATGAAACCCGTGCTTGATGCAGTCGTGAAGCTTGTAAATACTATTCGATCTCGTGGGCTTACTCACAGGCAATTTCGAGATTTTCTTCAGTCCGTGCAATCTGAATACTCTGATGGTATTAACGAAAGTAAGGTGGCTTAGTGCAGGATGTGTTTTCGAGCGAGTTTGGCAGCTGAAAGACGACATTGTGTCGTTCTTCCATGAGAAACAGTGTTCTGCGGAGTGCGAAATGTTAGAAGATACAGAATGGCTTTCGGACTTTGCATTTTTCACAGATCTTCTTTGTCATATGAGCAACTTGAATATCAAGATGCAAGGGAAAAATCAATTTATCGACGATATCTGGGCCCATCTCAAAGCTTTTAAACTAAAACTTAATCTGTTTGCTGGGCAGCTAGCTAAGAACGACTTGTCTCATTTCTCGAGGTTAAATTCAATACCCTCAGTAAATGGTATTTGGTATTTTCAATTAACGTCACACTGGAGCAACACAACGGGCTATTGGTGACGGTCCGGGATCAATCCCAGAGGGAAAGTCCGAGGACAACACCACGTAATTTTGAACCGCGGTCAGATGACGAGGCAACACCTGAGCTGGCACCCCACTCTCCACTCAGTAAATGAAGAGAAGCTTAAGAATTATGAAGATGGCTTGAAAAAACTGCATTTTGAGTTCGAACGCAGATTTCAAGATTTCAGTGCCATTCAAACAGAATTGGATATTTTTACCATGCCTTTCAACGTAAATTGTGAAGCAGTGAGGTCAGATTTGCAGCTTGAATTAATTGAGTTGCAATCTAACAATCATCTCAAGCAGCTGTTTCTAAATATGCCAAAGTTAGAGTTTTACAAATCATTATCGAAAGTAAGTTTCCCAAATTTAATATCTCACGCCCAGAAAATCAGTGCTATGTTTGCTTCATCTTATATATGTGAACAAGTGTTTTCAACTATGAACCTTAGAAAGAATTATTTCAGAAGTAGACTGACAGATGAGCATTTAGCCTCGTTCCTTAGAATCAGTACATCTCACTTCGAACCTCAATATAAGGAACTTTTAAAAATGAAATCGCAATTTCATTCATCTCATTAACATATTTAAATTGTAATACTTGTATATTGTTTTTAAAATTTTAGAAAAATTTATCTTGGCCCGCCAAACTTTTTTTTTTCGATTTTTGGCCCGCGACCGAAAAAGTTTGCCCATCCCTGTCCTAGACTATATGGCGCCAGCAGTTTTTGCGATAGACAAACAGGGACCGAATTTTGTTGATATATCATCTTTTTTATACTTTGTAGGCATGCATATATAAACAAAATACAAATGACTCTTCTGCTAGCTTTTTTATTGGTGAGATTTTTTCTAATTTTGACAGAAAGAAAACGAAAAAGATAATAATTTGGAGTCTCCTATTGTTAATCGATTGATTGATTTTTATGGGCAAGGGGCGAATCTGTCCAAGCTGAGCCAAACTATCAGTAATTAAAAAAGAAATTCAGAACATATCCGTAAATTAGAAAAAGTTCTTGCAAATCGAAACGTTTAAATTCTCTCTGGGTCCCCCAGTGGGGTCATTCCACGCAAAATGAGCAAATAGGCTGTGGCTGACATATCACCGATTTTAATGAAAATCAGTTTTTAAATAGGTCACATATAGTAATGACCAACTGCAAAATATTAGGTTTCACAAATCTATAGTTTAGTAATTATTGGCATTTAAAGTTCAAGGTCACATAAATTTAGATTTTCTAAGCACTAAAAGTGTCCTGTTTGTGACCCTATATTTCAATAAGTTATTGACACAAATTTGAAATTTTTATATCGTTGCATTCTTCAGAAAAAGGTTTCTTAGGAAATGTCAGAATATAATTTAATAGCCGTCATTGCTGAATCTGAGGGATCGACGAAAATAGAAATTTTGCCAATTTGCTACAAATTTCAAATTGCTCTGGTATCTAGAAATGAAAAGACAGTATTAAAAATTATTCCTAATGAAGAACCTTTCCTAACAAATAGCGTGGCGTAATTTGGTGATTGTATTTCTACTCCTTTATAAAGAAAAAACATTTAAAAGTAAAAATTATTGAAAAATACGCTTTTTCAATTTTTAAAAATGCATATTTCACTGTGAGGAAAAGCTCCAAGATCATCAAAACTTTTCAACATAAAAGAGCAAGATGTCTATTGTGTCCTGAAATTTTCATAATTGTAATTTGATTATTTTTGTCTCGGGATAATTTTTAGAAAGACGTAAATTTTACTTTTTTATCGCAGCTGATTATGAGTTATAACCTCCGATAATATAAAAATTATGGTGCTATTATTATGGTGCACGTGCAAAATTTCACATGAAATTTCTTTTTAGTCTCTTTTGCTTAATCCAAGTAGTGTTTCCATCAGTGAAATAATTAGGTGGGAAGTTAATTTTGTTAGAGAAGTCTTTTCGATTTGCTTTTTCCTTTGGAAACGTAAGTATTAAATACTATTACTTGTGAATATTAAATGCGTTTTGTAAATATTAAGCATTATTACTCATGTAAATACTAATTTTGAGAATAAGAAAAGAATTTAAACATCGTTGTTAAACTCGATTTTCTCAAATGTACATAACTCACACACACACGAATTCTTTTTCCATATTTATCACAATCACTAGTGAAATAAGTAGATTTCAAGTTCGGCAGCACTAGGAAAATTTCAATTTAAGCAACTACGAAATTGAAGAAACCACCTTTATCAGATTGAAAGGGAATTTGAAGATAATCAAGTAAAGGTTTTAAATGTTTAAGCTTTTTTAATTGTAATGTCCTGTGTGCTTTTAAAATGTCCTCCACAGTTAAAAATAATTTGGTATTTCATTGTTGCCATTTGAAACGAGTAATATGCATAGAATGGGAAGGAAATGCTGATTGGCGATAATAAACATTGCCAGTTAGTGCGATACTGATGAAATATGGTAACCTGTCGTAGGGCTATCCGAATAGTCATTTGACGACGAAACTTTCAATCGCCAATTGATCGATCGGCAAGAACGTGGTTTTGCGTTTTACTACTTTTGTTATTGTTGCTTTGGGACTCAAAATACAACCCTGAATTTTTTTTACAAGTAATAGACATATTAAACTATACTAGTGGTCGCAATTCGACCACAATTCATTTAAGTTTGAACGTTAATAAGGTTCTTTTGGCAAAGAGTATACCTCTATATTCATTGCATATAATTTTTTTGAATTTTGTTCTATTACGTAAGCTGCGAGCATGTACAAATACGTCATGGGAAAAATGCGGTATAGCTTGGTTAAGCCATATCTAAAAAACAATAACGCGTTGTTTGACATTTTCTTGGTTTTTTTTATTGCTATACTGGCCACAGGTTTTTCTCCAAGGCTACACAGTTAATTTGCCTATGTTTTTCAAATTATATAAAATTTAAATTAAAAAATAAATCCAAAAAATGAAATAAGGAATACGTGCTCGTATTTTTTATTGAAACAAAAAGAAAACCCGGGTAGTTAAAAAAATAAATGTTGTCCACTGAAGTTGAAATAGTTCGACAATAAATTTAATGATTCAAAACTTCTGTGTAGACGATGTTTTTTGTAAAAACTCTCATCGTTTGCTAAATGCCCTTGACCGTCATATTCTGAAATATAAAATCTCAAACCATCGAACTCTACTTGCTGCGACGTACAATTGACCATGTGTAAAAACTGGCTGCCTCAATAAAATTTTTTCGAATGTTTGTCCTTGAGACTTATTTATTGTCATCGCAAATCCAGGTATAATTAGAAATTGAGTTCTTTGAAAGTTAAATGGTAAAATAGTTCCGGAATATGTTAAATTTATACCTGGAATCAAAATTCTCTTATTGCGTGCGGTTCCAGTTAAAACTTCGCAATCAATACTATTACGATGCATAAATTTGATGCGCATTCTTGTTCCATTGACTAATGCTTCCTTTGTATTTAAGTTTCTGATCAGCAAAACGATGCAATTAACTTTCAATACTAAGTTATGTGGTGGCAAATTATGCCAAATCTCATACTCCTCCATGCGCGCAATGTGCTTAAAAAGGGGTACAAAGCTTTTTCTTCACGTATTAATATATAGATTATAGTATATGAACGTAAACAATGAATGTTTTATTTTGTTTAATTTAATATATTTGTAACGCATATTATACATTAATTTTATCTTTCTGCACTCCTTCTCCATATGAACTTTAATTATGCCAAATCTCATACTCCTCCGTGCGCGCAATGTGCTTAAAAAAGGGTACAAAGCTTTTTCTTCACGTATTAATATATAGATTTTTCCAAAATATAGTTTTCGTCAGAGCTGTCATTCATTTCATTTTGTGTGCCTACTTTTAGTGGAAAATCGTCATTTTATAATTTTCCTTTGCTGTTTGGAAGATGAAGGAAATAAAAGCCGACTTACAAACTTCAGCAGTAGTTTTATCATACTTAGCACTGTATCTGGTATGAATTTCAACGATGCATTTAATTTCCTTTAGCCCATAGAAACCTTTTTAATTCTATCAAAATCGATTATTTTCCATTTTTCGCTATTAATTTTGAGATTAAATATGATGTTTAAAATTGTTGTTTCCAAATAGATAAAAAGAGAATTCTTCATAGATTGCAAAAATATGAAATATTGTTGTCTACGTTAAGTAGTTTTTGAGAAAGAGATCTTCAAACATGCAACATCAAGCGATTTCACAACTGCTCTTCAAAGTTGCAAGTCCTTAAAATGCCTGAAACTTCCAAAATATTTCATTTTGAGCCAAAATATTCTGGATATCGTTATTTATGCATAAACGTAACCCCTGTAGAAATTTTCATGAAAATCTGTTACTCTACGGCCACAGGTTTTTCTGATTTTTGCTCAATTCACATGGAATGACCCAGTGGCAACTAATAATGTCCTACATCTGAACCATCTCAAGTACGTTTTCCCAAACAGATATGAGATGCCTAGGACAAAACAAATTCGCAAACAAAAGTAATAATTGTTTTAGATTTTAATGTCATTTTTAAGTCAACAAAATGGTCATCTAAGTCAACGAAACGACGGTCCGTGATCCACCCCGAAGAGAAAGATCCGAGGACAACACCACGTAATTTTGAATCACGTTATGCAGTAGGGAGTTGCACTTTAAAAAAGATTATAAATACTTAAAAAACGCATACCGGGATTACCACTTGGAAAGTAAAATTAGTTTGTCAGAAAATACAGGTTAATTATTATACAATCTAAGCACGTTTAAAACATGAAAAATACAAGTCAAAAAATCACTTTCGCTTTCCAACGCATTAGTTTTATAGTGGGATGCTTGTTTCCGAGATGTCTTTAAAATCGTAATAGCTGACTTAATGAGATCCCTTTTCAACTTATAGAGAAAGCATGACACTCGATCTGAATCTCCCTTCCACAGTGAAATGTCTACACATTTGAAATTTTGCTTTCCATTTTGTAAAATTTGGTTTTAAAATAAAGTTAAAAGCATTGCAAATTCTAAGAACGAGTAGAAGCGACACCACCAGAGAAAAAGCTGGACAAAATCTTGATTAGTATTATTTTTAAATTTGTTTAAAACTAAAAATTCATCACCGTCATTGCCCAACAATTATAAAATTTCACAATTATTACGCTGATTTCCTCGCAAATTCATCAAACGTTGGGACTTGGTTCAGTCGAGAACAGTTTGAGAGCAGGAATAGATTCCCGAACAGGAAGTAGTCTCGGAGCTGGGAGTTGTTTATGGACAGGGAACGAGTGAATGAACCAACAGGAAACAGTGAGTAAACTGTAGGATGCATAGGACATACTAGCATAATTTAGAAAATACGAAAATTTTTAGCGAATTTAGAAAATTCGTCAAAAGAGAAACCACTTTCTTTGCAAAACCCATTTCAACCAGTAATATTTAAATCGAAGTAGAAGAAAATTCGAATGTTTTTTACAAAAAGAACGGAGAACAGGGTTTTGTGAAAAGTGGGATCAGGCTGTTCCCGTTCTTTTTGAAGAACAGGTTGTTCTTTTTCCCCATCCCTAATCAGGACAAATTTGTTTTCAGATTCTCAAATCAAAATATATATTTCAGAAAATGTTAAAATAAACCAAAAACAGTGTATATGGGTTGGCCCCATATCTATAAAACTATCTCTGCTGATAAAAGTTTATGACTGACACCTGTTTTCAGTGACCAGAGAAATACTTGTTTGCCAGTAATCATTGTCATCCCAATCAATACTTCTAAAGTGTCCAACAAAGTAAGGGAAATATAATTTTTAGTTAAATAGGGCCATTCTTACTGTATTACTGATTAAAAGTGTTTTAAGATTATTTTAATGAAATATAATCCAGTTTTGGGTTATCTCACTTTTAATATTATTAAACTTTAGGAAAATTTAAAGTTTGTGATTTTTGTATAAAAATCACTTGATTTAAATCAAACTAATTTAACATCCCTGTAAAACCCTGTGTAGGCATTATCCTGAAAATAACTGGATAAAAGAATCACATCAAGAGTCATTTATGTTGCCAATTAATGCATTCTTAATTCATAAATTATTTCAGCAATGTGTTGATATGTAGTTATTGTTGCATAAATTACATTAAAAACAACTTTATATAAGGGGTAATTAGTATTGAGAAGATAGTTGCAGGGCTGCCACAAAGTGAGGCTATTGTGGCTCAGGTATGCCCACTGCACTAGCAACCTGCGAGTTGTAGGTGGTGCAGGTTCGATTTCTTCTGTGTAAAACTTTCCTTATGTTTGTCTATTACTTGATGTGTTTAGCACAGTATGGCCCTTTGCACCATAAAACCCAACCATGGTCAAAGCACTTGTGAAATACCAAACGTTTTAAAAAATGGTAGCTAAGTCTCCTCTCAAACCCTATTTTGGTAATTTTTCCTTTAAAGAAACATTCGAAAATTTTTCTGTCCACTATTAGTTAAAAAAAAGACGATTAAATTTTCGTTTACCTTTCGTAAATTTTGAAAAAATAGCTAAAACTTTGAAAATGGGAGCTTATAAGAGTTGCCAAGGTTGTAAAATAGTAACAAAAAGTCACTTGTGTGACAGCCATGTATTTGAAATTGCCCAATGACAGTGTACGCAAGCTATTAAATAGACCACACACACAATCTATTAAATTTCAAATTTAATAAATTAGTGCAAACACAGTAACAAAAGTATAACACCATGCTAGCGTTTTAGTACACCATAAAGCTAGATTCGTGGTATAAGAAATAAATAAGTTTTGTACATAATATATCAATCAGCAATATACAGAAATTTTTAAATTTGGATTGTTAAATAAAATGTATTACTCTGGTTTTTCAACATAAGCAATTTTTCAAAAGAATTATTTAAAATAGAGCTTGACAAAGACATACAAGTAGTATGAAGAAAATATACAAGCAATTAGCCCTGAAATTATAGTTATGGTAATGTTTTAACTTGTATGATGTAAACAGTTAAACCAAATGCAAAGAAATCCCATGAAAAGATATTCTCAAAATTTTGACAAATACAAAGCCTATTTTCATGGCATTACTTTAAGGACCTTAACTTTCCAATCTGCATCTAAAAATTTCTTAGTCATTGAAATTTAAAACATGAAAAAATTGAAAGCTTAAAAAATTAAATACATTACACACAGATAGATTGAATTTTTAAAAGCATAATGCAAATCACAATTCATTTTGTCAAAAATAAAATCAATCGTATCTTTACAATTAAGTACTCCATTGGTTATACAGAAGTATTATGCAACCCATTAGAACGTTTGAAGCAAACCAATTATTTAAAATTGAAAATTTATATTGATTTAAATTAATTAAAAAGTAAAATAAACATCACTGATAAAATACTTAAAATGCACAATCAAAATCAAAATTTATTTTATTGCTTTCTTTTGCTATTAAATTTAAGGTTAATAAATCTAGTTTTCTCTAAGATAAAAAAAATTTTGTCAATAACTTTTCATTTCAATTTTGATGTTTCAGACAGTAACTTTAATTCAATTACAGCAATCAAATTCTCAAATCAGTCATTTGATGGTTTGTTGTTCCATGGTCAATTTTTATTACATTAGGGCTAATTAGAGTAAAACTTAGTTACTTCATGGCCGATCAGAAAACCTTTTAGGACTAGTTTCACACTAGACCTTATTTTGACATACATTTTCATTCTTTTGAACTTGTGCACGGAATCAATACTGATGAGAATAGAAATATCCTTCTTTTAAACTCTAAATGAACTGGAAGTTATCCAGTGGATAAATCGGGAATATGGATAATAAAAAAGTCCTTTTCAAATTCTTATAAAACAGCCTTTACGCTTCTCAAAAATAACATAAAAACTTAAAATGTAGCTTTTTGATAAAAGAAGAATGCTTTGAGAAATTATTCTATCTAAACAGAAGAGAAAATAAACACAGTAACAGTAAAACTTACTTCCTTAAATCTAACTACTCTTAACCTTGACTCATATTACTGTTAAAAACATGCACTGATTACAAAAATAGTCCTGATAACTTTTCATGAGTTATTAAAATTAGGACCTTGGATAGGAGGTATTGGATAGGGCTTGTATATCCTCCTTGGAACCTATAAGGCTCCTTGAGGACCTTGGATAGGGCTCATATAGCTTAATTTGATTTGGACACTAGTCATTTTTGTAATACAAGGGCTAATTAGACCAGAACCTACTACAAAATATCAGATTTAATTGGAAGTATGATGTCACATAGCACAAGATGCATTTCATCAAGTCTGGCCAAACTCATTAATTTTGACTTGCCCATTGTATATGAAATATAATTTGGCACTGACAGTAGTATGCATAAGTTGAGACAAAACAATTTTGCACTATTAAAGCCCAGTAGAGAAAACAACAGTATTAGAACTATAAGTTTGCTTTAAAATAGTATGCCATAAATTTGTCAAGCTCCAACTAAAAGCATTTCAATCTGAAATCAAAGTAAACATTTCATATATAGCCATGCGATTTGGCTGGCTTTTAAATTAGTGACTTTGGTCCTATAAAAATATTACACTCTGTGTGCTAATTCTCACACGAAATGTAAGAAAATCACATGCAATGACATAATGCATTAGTGATGCAATGAATAACAATCTTGTTGAATGAATAATGAGGCAACATTTGGCTCTTTTCAAGAAGCTTAGGAATGAAATAGCCTTGTGAAGAACTGCACATTACATCCTTTGTAAAACTAACACCATCAGTCAATCCAATAGTATACAAAAGTACAATTTTCGCTTGAATATTTCAAAATATTAAGACGTTTTCTAGGATTGCTTAGCTTTAATTTCATAATATACATGAGCTCTTAGGAAATAGTGTGCATTTTGTGTGAAAACAATAACACAATAAATCAGCACGAGATCTGATATGCATAGATTTTCTGATGTCAATTTTTTGATATGTGAGTAAGAAAAGTATAAAAATGTGCTTTAAATATTTTAATATACAGGTAAAGGTATTGAGCAAGACTAGTTGGATGAAACATGATATATATAATGAAATACAAACAATATTATAACAGCTGTTCTCTTCAATTGGTGTGAAGTAACAAACTTCCTCTAACATTCATTCACACAAGAATTTTTTCTTGATGGTTATAAGGATTGTGTGTTTAATTTAAAACAAATAAAAAATTATGTTTCATAGTCAAGTGTACATAAATTGTTTTGTGAATAGACTTGAAAATAAAAAATAAGCTAATATTTTTTTGTAAGTCATGAGAACAATTCCTTACTGATATCTAAAAGTATTTGAAAACACTCCAAAGTATTCCTTTTTCAAGGCCCATTAGTATAATTTAAGAGTAACACTGACTAAATATCCATTGCATCATCTTGCATCATTATATTTGGAGTACAACAATAAAAACGTTTGATAAGCTAACAGCAAAAACAGACATGAATTATCTAAATTGATAGACATGAGAATGAACTACCTAAAATAAATACAGACTTATGTATGTATATTATTTACAAAATTTTCCTTAAGCTACTTGTATTATCACATCTCATTTCTTGTTCCCTAGCTTATATTATTTCACATACATTACAGGCACAATTTTATTCTTTAAACAAATTATATTAAGTTTTGCAGAAAAAGTTATACTTCAGTAAATAAAACTCTAAATATACCTTAATATAAGTGCAATGGACAGAAATAATACAGTAAAAGAATCAAAAATTTGGAATGATTTCAAAGTATATTGCTCATTTACTAAACACATGACTAAAAAATCATGATTTTTCAGAAAACACAATTAAAGTATTCAATTGCCCTAACTGTGTATAGCCTGATTTAAAGTATAACTGCTCTCTTGTTATGAGTTTTAGTCATGTCGTTTTAGCTGAAGTAAAAGAAACATTCTTCCAGTATCAATAATTCAAAAATGACAATTTCTTATCTATGACACTACAGAAAATGAGGAATGCTTTAGAATTTATCTCAGAAATACGTAACTTTGCTTATCACAAATGTAATATTACTTGGAATGCAATTTTACAAAACAAAGTTATTTGAATGTTTTAAGCTTCAAATTCTGACCAAACCTTGAACTAAAAGAATTATGACAAATTATCGCTTGAATATGAAAATGATGAATAAGAGTTATTTATCTGAAATTGATTAGAGAGATTTCCATTATTTAGTAAATCTAAAGACATTTCCACTTTAAATTTTACATATTATCTAGTAGTGATCACTCAACTCTTTGGTATTCTAATATTACTGTAGGAAGGAGAAAATATTAAATTTGTAGTATAGCTTTCTCAGAACATTGAAATTTAATGAGTGTACCTTATAACATTCCCATTGTGTAAATATATTTAAATATATATATTGTTCAACTAACATTTCCTAAAATTATTTAGTCACAACGTGTTGTACATGGAGAAGGGGTATTAAAAATTTGAGTAAATTTCTTTTCTAACTTTCTTTTAACTCTGTTTAGAGGATATTTTAGTCTTATAAATATAGACACAATTATATTTCAATGTTCAGCACAATATTTTACAACAGAGATAGTTTCTACACATCACCTACAAAAATATATTTTCATACACACAGTACACATCTCATGAATTTTACTAACATTACCAACATGTCTAGTTCAAAGGCTATTATTGAGTTTAGTAAACTGGCATGATCATGTAGCTATTAAAAGATAACAGGAGCAACCCTAAGTTGCCATGTGGAAAATTATGTATTTATAACAAAATTCTGAACTAAAATAATCAATGGAGAAACATAAATCAGGAAACATTTTAAGATGTTACTGTTACACTATAATTTTGAAATATAACAGATAAAAATTTCTATTCAATTATCCAGTTATATTGCAATCTCACAGAGCTAATAATTTTCTAATTTAGAGTCTAAGTCAAAACACAAAATTTTGGAACAAGAAAATACTTTGCTTATTTTCTTCAAAATATTAATCTTCAGAATTCTGCAATCTCATTTTTAATTTAGGATGTTCCATAGAGTGATAACTAATGATGAATGGCAAAAACTTTATGCAATGATATGTAAGAAAACGTTTCCCTTTGCATCAATAGTTTTATTCACTCTTGGAAGTAACAAATTTGCATTATTTTATTTTTGAAAGAGCTAAAATTGGTTATTTGATATGCAAGTGTAGGATTGTTCTTATAAGTTAATGATACGAGAGGGATTTTCAGAGTAAACAAACAAGACGGTCTATAAAAATTTTACTTCTGCTATCCAAATGCTCTCACATGGTACATATCAGAGCAATCTCAAAATGTAGTTTATTGCCGTTTTGACATTTAATATAATTGGTGTTGAGCTATCAACTATCATACATCAATTTGGAATTTATTCTTTGGAATTTTTATTGGTAAGACTGAAATCATTTGGAAAACAAACCAACTTATGTCACGTTCAGAATATGTACAGGAAACACATATTGTCAAAGAAACACTACCGCTACCTATATTTAACTTAACAGAAAATATCTCTCATATGTTTAACATTACATTATAAAATGAAGAAAATACTTGACAAATAAGTTTAAAGAAAAAACATGTTGTACACTACATAGCTATGAGAACTGTATATATCCTAAATTCATATTTTAAAGAGTATATGATATAAATCTACACTAAAGTAGATCTTCATATGGTTTATTTTTAATCATTCTTACTTCAATGAATGAATTTCAATTTTCTAAAAACCTCATACTGAAAAAATTTCTGTTAGTAAAAATATTTGCTTAGATTTAACATTTGAAAAAAATTTGATACATTAAATAACGTGTTCAGTAAATTTATACACATAAGGTTCCTTGTACATATAAAAGTATGAATGAAAATTAGTCAGTTGAAATTCTTTTAAGTACACACAACAGGAAATCACTATTTGAGAATTTTTAATAAATTACAAGTTAGATCTGACTTTGATGGTATAATAACAGTTGTTATTTGGAAAATAAGTACAGTACTTTACCAAACAGAAACCAGTATTATGTTATCATATAGTTCTTTTAAATATATTTTTGAAAATTAATTTGAACAAATATTAAAATAAGTGAACAAATGTTAGCTCAACTAGATCATTAACAAAAATTATTTCAGTATCGCCTTAAAAAGCACAGGCAGAAAGGGGAATATTTCATGAATGTCACTAACAAATGAATATGAATTAAAATATACAAATTTGTATGGTCAAATTTCAGCTTTTTCTTGCATGCCATTTCTTTGAGAGTTCTTCGAGGGGTCGTGATGGGATTATGAAGGAAAAGATGGGAAGATGGAATATTTCAAAATGAATTATTTATAATGAATAATTATCACATTCAATAGATGAAATGACGAATAGTACCCCTTTTTCGCACCAAATTTGCTGCCACTGTAAAAAACAATACAATTGACTTCTTTGATACAACAAAAAGAAAACATTAATTTCAGGTTTAGAAATCTGGAAAAGGCAAATATGAGCAATAAGCAAATTAATAGTCATACATTTCTAATGAATTTTTACTGAACTACCAGTTAGCATATTATGTAAACACAAAATGTTACTAAATATATATGGGCCAATTTTAGAATGGTAAGTTGATTTGATGGCCACATAAAATGTTTGGAATTTCATAATTTTCTTGCATAAATAGCAATATCTCAGAAAAAATTCCTTTGTATCATTGAAAAATATGACAAGGAAATATAGCTTGGAAATTAGTACTATTATCTTAATGAGATTGCCTCATAGGAAAAATGGAAAACAGTTTCTATGATAAATGTAAAAAATTTCCGTGAGGTCAAACAAATGTAATAAGGTGTTAATGCTTTAAGAAAATTGTTAAAATTCAAGTTTTAAAATATTACTGCATATCTTCAAAGTAAGCTAAAGTAGTAAAGAAACAATGTGAAAAAACACATTTTATTTACCTTATAAAATTGGAATGTTTTTTTTAATATTTTCAATGAATATCAATTTATACAGCATTACCAATTAAATTTACTCAACTAATTCAAATTCCTAATATTTTCAAGATTCAATGCATTATTGTTTGCAAGAAAGGGATTCAGTTGGAAATTATTTTACATTGTTAATCAAGCAAAAACAGAAACAGCTGTAATAATTTTAGCTTTTAAATGAAATATTTAACTTCAGCTTAATTTTTAAATCTTGTTTATTATTTTTTTAAAATGTTTCTCATATCCACTGAAAACTGTAGAATTCAGTTGGCAGAGTACAATGCATTATCTCAGAAATAAGATTACAAACTGGTCTCTTATTATAAACCATTACATTTTTATTACAGACAGATCATGAAAATAATCAACAATTTAGTCATCATATTTATTGAATTATTTAGAATATGGAGTAACATGGATCATACTAGGTAGGTTGGGATTTTGGGGCAAAGCCCATATTTGGTAAAGCTGCATCAAACAAGAACATCAAGCAATGGACATACACAAAGTTATACTGACACAGAAAAGAAGGTTGCTAGTGCTGTGGAGAAATCCACTGAGTAGCAGAGGCTCCCATAACAGGTAGATGGGATTTTATGGCATATGGGCCATATTTGGCTATTCTGTACCAAACATAAGACAGACAACATCAAGTGATGGACATGCACACACAAGGAAAGTTTTACTAACACTGAAGAGAGAAATACACCCAGGGAGGAATGAAACCTGCGCCGCCTAAAACTGGCAGGTTGCTAGAGCAGTAGGCATTCCCACTGAACTATGAAGGCCTCTCATAACAGGTAGGATTGATTGAATAACTACTTATAATATCCAGCAAATAAGTCTTCATTCAATTTAATAGCCTTTATAATTTGATTCTTGCACTTTTATGTAGTAAATACATGAATACTATTTTTATTACTAACCTTCAAGCTCTAACAAATTATTTAATGTATTTATATCAGCAAATACAAGTAAAAAATCTAAATAAGACATTTTAAATTCACCTTAAATTTTTTTTAATTATTCCATGCTACTGATGTATAGACTCATAAAAAGAACACCCTGGAAGTTTTTCATTATGATCTACCTAAACATAAGCTAAAGTAGCATGTGAAACAAAATATTAGTCACATCGTTATTACAGCTGGAATATAATTGGTTCACTTTTAAATGGCCTGTCCAGTTTTAAGTATGAGATTTGATGTATTAAACTATGCGCAATAGTGCAGAGTTAGACAACAAAATAATGTGCCTTACATAGACAAGTATCTGCTTTTTAGCATAACTCTGAAGAAGTCAGACTTTCTGAGGAAATACCTTACATTATCAAAATCAAATTATGTACCCAGTAGTTTTGCATTGAATGTTTGTGAAGATTATATAGATAGATAGAATAAATAAGATCATCATTATTACTTTAAGATTAATACAATGAAATATCGTGTTAATGATAAATGTATAATAAATGTGACAGTAAAGACGAAAATAAAAAGAGCTTTTATCAGTTATAAGCTTTATTCCATGCAAAAATACACAAAGTACTTTAAAATAAGACTACACAAACATAATACATAAACATTTAAAGCTATTGCAGTAACAAGGAAAACAAACAAATCACAACACAACAAGTACATGCCAGACTTTCAGAAAAATAAAATGAAAGATCATGCACTGAATGGAATAACAAGAAACAAGTAAAACATTTAAACAAAGCAATACATTATAAAAAGATAAAAAAACGCAGAGTTAATGTCAATAGTTTAAATCTTGAAGAAATGACTGATCACTTAATACTGATGTAAAATAGTGTTGATGAGCAATATGAATTATTTAAAAATAAACACTCTCATTATACATAATAAATAAGTAATTTATAAATAATAATAAATAATTATATATATAAATATCACCTAAAAACATTTGTTTGTCTTAAAGGAAAATGGGTTGATCCAAAAAATGGAAGCCAAGAATAAGACCATCTACACATCTGTTAACAACCTTTTGATTAGATTTTGAATCATTAAAATTTAGAAAGTATTACATGAAAATGTAACAGGTAAAATGTGATTCCACTTATCTTAGTCCAATATTACCTATTATGCTAATCATCTTTTCCATTTAACAAAAATTGAAACTGAGAAATCAGTTTTTGCACTTGATCCAAATGTTTCATATTGACATGAAAAGTTTTGTTATGTTATTACAATACTTACTACAAATTTTAGAATTATTTGATTCAATATAAAAAGGATTTTCATCTTGTCTTGTTTATTTGAACTATTTCACTTCATCTAATTCATACAAATCTTAAATATGTTGATATTTCTTTCACAAATCATTTACTTAAGTTATGCATATAATATTTTTATAAAAATAGTTCATTTAATTACCTTTTTCCTGTACATGATTAAATGTCTTTGGTATTTTGATTGCAGTTTTGATAAATCAAGACTTACATTGAGACAAAAAAACAAGTAAACATACTTTTTGTGCAGTCAAGATTTGTATGCAATTAATACTTTTTTCAGATTGCCAATAACACATACCTAGGATTCATTTTGCTTTACAGAAGGTCCTCTGAATGGAAAAATATTGCTCTAAATTAAAGTATCTTATTTATGAAATTTTCAACAAAAAAACTTATTTTTTAAACTTGACTCTTGCTGTAAATTAGTCCAGTTACTCTTGTTGGAAACCTAAATAATAGAAGTTTTATCATGCTATTTTTTGCACTATTTCAGACCTTTTATGGTCTGAAATAGTGCAAAGGCAGGCACTGAATATCACTGAACAGGTACTGAATATCTTTTCATTTTTATCCTCCCATCGTATTATTTTCCCTGAAAGGTAGGAGACAACTGTTGGCCCTCAACAAGGTTGGTTCAGTCATTTCCATATGTAATCTGTCACCCTACATGAGTGTGACTTAAATCTAGTTTTAGAACTATTGTTTATTTATAATTAAATATTAATTTAAGTAGCTTAGCTTGTTTCATAAATATATTATGGTACCTAATGCAATTTTCGGAATATATTTTGTTCAACAAATCTAATAATCAGAACAAGTGATCTTAAAGTTACCTGTGCCTAGGCAAATGACTTCATTCACCACTGATTTAATTGTTATGTCAACTCTAGTCAATTGCACTCAACAAAATTCAATGTTATCAAATTCCTTTCTGATACATCTTCCATAAACAATAGTATTTCATATTTATGGAGTGAAGTTTACTAAATTCAGCATCGCAACTAAATTCAGTTAGACCGTCTTTAACAGAATTTAAAAACTGGAATTTTATACTAAATAACTCAAAACTATTATAAATATATGGCCATATGATTTCTGGCAAAAATACATAGAAATCTTTCAGCCAGATATTGGAAACTCTAGTTTAAGAAAAGTTGATTAAGACTACCTCTAAAGATGCCATTTGGCAAAACTAGATTAAAAGAAATTTAAAGACCCTGAGTGCTTCCTCTAAGAGGTTTCAAAAAGTGCTGGGAATTTAATGTTCTTCATGAGTCAGTAATTATCTCGTGTTCTAAACCCCCTCAATTTCCTTGAAGTATAAGTGGGCAATTCCATGACACGTTACAATCAGACTTCAATTTACAATATTAAATTTCATGTAAATAAAGAATGGATTAAGATTACTAAACAAAAATTGATTTATGAATTGATTTATATGTTCGTAAATTCGTAGCGATGTCTTTATGCCTAGGAGTCATTCGGCTAATATAATTTCGTCCACAAAAGGATATAATTTTGTCTACTGTATCTACTCAAAGCTAATGATTTTGAATGATTACTAACTGAATTCAAACTTGCCTCTAAAACTTGTATTACATGCTGCTAAACAATTTCCTCACCCCAAATTCTTTATGACACGGTGTGCTAGATGAACCACATTTTGATAGGATCATAACTTTGCCAAAAGTGTTTGCATTTTTGTACAATTGAGGTGTTTCTTTCTTTGAAATTTCTTTATTCCTTAAAATGAGGTACTTTTAAACTTTATTTTTTAACTTTTTGCTTTCCTTTGATTTTAAATCCTTTTGTACTGCAACTGGCATTTTCATTGATTTTTTTCCCTTCTGCATCGACATTATTTCACAGTAAAACGGTGCTTTTCTTTATAATAGTCATAATTTCCTTCTTGCTTTAATTTTTCTCTGTGCTTTCTTTGCCTTTCTGCCAGCTGCTGTAGGTGACATAATATAATTTTTATATTGTATAAAGAAAAAGAACAAGTTTTAATAAAAAATAGATCTATCACAAAATCGTTTGCACTTCAAATTTTATTGAAAAATGAAAGCCAATACTTTATTTGCAACATTTAATCTAATGGCAAGTTATGTGTGACCCATGTTACAAAATTAAATGTGTTCTATCTTTTAAGAAAAAGCATGAATTAAAAAAGATTTTCAGTTACTCCTAGACTTTATACTAAGCAAGAGGAAAAGTGAAAGTTTTAATTTTATAAAAGAATGTTAAAAAATTATGTTGCATGGCACTGAGTTGCGAGATAAATGAAGGGTAAAACTAACTTATTCGTTGCAGAATTTACACTCCGTTTTTCATGTAGCTTGGTGAATTTAACATTTGAATTTTCAAAACCTATGGACATACAGCAGCATTTGCATACTCAACATTGTGTAGTATTTTACATGTTTAATTCATCTTTAACTCTATCAGCATTAAGAATGCATGAGTTTATTAATCTATTTTTAAAAGAATGAGAGCAAACTGGCCTTTTGAAGTTATGACTAGATAGGTTCATATCTTATCATTTCCAAATTTTACAACCATTTCCAAGTTGATTTTAAAATCATGATGAAATGAATAAAAGATTTTATAAATAATAAAATAATTTAGTTGTATAAAAGATAAAATTGCACATACACAAAACAATTATCATAAAACATGCTACTATACAAATTCAAAGATCAGAAAATCTTAGAATTTAACAAAATCATTATATATTATATAAAGGACAAATCAGAAATACCAAACATAAATTTACATTTGCTAGACATTTATGAAGATGGTAAATGTTGGGATTTACCAATGTATACAAGTAAAATAAATCACTTTAATTAATTAAATATATTATTTTAGTTACCTATTTTTGTTTTATTTTCCCAATTATTTGAAAGCTATTTTGTATTTAATTCTTTAGTCATTTTTTGCTACAAGAGTGACAATTAGACTGACATTACTTTAAACTACTTTGCATTGAATGAGAACTTTACCTTTGTGACTGAACTAACATAGAATTTGGTTCAGGGGAATATTCGTAAGTATGCATTTTGCAAGGCTTGCATTTCTTACGTCTACCAGCTTTTATCGACGAACCTACCAATTTCTAGGTAAAAGTTCAAACTATAAATATATATATATCTGAATTTTACTGCATCAAAATGATAAATCCTAAGATTTAAAAAATTCTAAAATTTGCTCATTTTTTAAAAGTATATATTATTCTCAATCAATTAACGCATTTGATATGAATTGCACATATTTCAGTCACATTTTCCACTATAAAGTTACAAACGAAAGAACTCACTGGTATTGTCTTGAGGTGTTAAAGGCCTTTCAATCACACTTTGTAGAACTTTCATCCACTCTGTCCTATCTTCATCTTTCTGGACACCAAATAAATATATTCTATCACGGGTACGCAAGGTAAAACCAAAACCCTGTTCCTTCATACCAGGTGGGACACCTTTTTTGACGGCAAAACCATCAGCATGATATCCCAAGAAAATTTCTCCTTTAGGATAAGGATCCTATGCAATAAAAAAAATTTAGCAAGAATAGATCAACTTTTTTAAATGAACAGTATTGTCTGATCTCTGAAACTTTTTTGAACTGTCAAATAAGCAAAATGCCTTCTTTAAAGCAAAATAAAAAAAACTATGATTTAGAGGAATTACAATAAAAAATTTCAGGAACAAGTAAAAATAATCTTAAAACGTTTTAAATTTTCAAACAGAATAAAAATAAGAGTAATATCATACACACTTGTCAAAAAGTTACTAATAAAAAATCCTAGTCCTTTACAGTCACTTCACAAAATTAAAAAATGTATAAAACCTTTTGCTAAATGTAGGTTGTTTTTAAATATAATTTCAATCTTCCAAGTTTTGAGATGAAAAATTTTTTTTGAACAATTACTTGAAAGTTTTCAGTTTTCCTCGTTTTATAGCACTATAAATAAGCTATACCATTAATGATACCTTAAATGACAAGTGACAATTCATAATGTATGTGGAATTATAAAACCTGTGTATTTGGAACTAGAGTAAATTATTAACTGCCTTTATTCTTTATAACAAAATAAAAATTCTGATGAGATATCAAATAACCACTAGAATCATCTCTTTGGACGTCTTCTAAGATTAAGTTTGTTCTTTCAAATCAGAAAATGTGTTAACATTTATGAATTGCACTGGCCTACAACAATTTTACTACTTCAACTTTTCATGATACGAAAATTTAATTTCATGGAGCTAATTGAAAATGTGCCAGCAATTTTTTCTATTATATTCATTTTTTAAAATGTGACATTCATTGTGTAGAATATAATACAAAAGATATACTCCAAGTTATGAAAAAAAAACCACTTTATAAAATGGTACATGAAAGCTTTTGTATATCTTTCCTTTGCACTTACATACTACAGGAAGAAAAACAACAGTCTAGTCTATGCACTAGCAGTTATTTCTGATTCAGTTTTGAATAATGAGAAGAAAAGTATAAACCTTTATGTGTGTGATGGATATTTCGTACTTAAAAATTTATGATAAAATTAATAAAAATACCTTTGCATTACATATTTTGGAATTAACCTTGGGGTCAGGACAAATGGGTCCCGCAAACAGTGTGCAGGGTATTGGACGAAGTTAATAACATACACCTAATCCTACTTACTCAGTCCCAGTAGCACAAATGAAAAACTCTAAACCTTATAAATCTTTCTTTTTAGAAAAAGAAAAAGTACAAAACACATATATGGGAAAAGTTGTGGTTGTTTTGGCATTTTATGGAGCAAGGGCCATATTTGGTCAAGCTGTGCCAAACACTAGACAATGTAAAAATGTCATGAAAGGGGAAAAAAGAGGGATGAAAGCAGAAAAAGATTGATTGGGTATTTCTGGAGCACGACCCCTGTATTTACTAAAGACAGCACACCCCATAAGAGAAAAAGAAAAGATCACTAGAGTACCTTGGGTTCATAGAGCCTATACACACCTAAAGGAGATGTGACCCTGAGGGCAGGAAAAGTTCTGGATATACAATCTGGGACAAGAACAAACAAAATTGTTCTACAATTAAAACTCAATAGTGTTACCTTGTTTTCAAGGAATTTGAAGTACATCAAAAGAGTGAATTTACAATTATTATGGGTTTTATAATTTTGATGTGGTAAATGTGATTTTGATTAGACTTCAGATAGTTCAATTGTTTTGACTTTTTAAGTAAATTTAGATATTTAAAGAAACTGAAATATGCATCTAGAACTTTCTATAAATAGGAAAAAAATGTCTTAGTTGTCAATCTTATTCCTTAGCTAAGTTAGTGGGTTAAATATAGTGTAGAATGGGAAAGCACTGTCATTATCAGAATTTTAAAGTTCACAGTTATGCAGTTCTTATATTCATGAGGATATCCAGCCAATACATATAAAGGCATTAGATATATTACTTGGCTGCTCATCCCTTTTTCATTAAAAAGAATCATTTATTAAGATTCAATTCAAGTTTCGTAAATTATGATTACTAATATACTTAAATCCTTTCATTAAAAAAGCAACATTTTTCAATGAGTACACATTGATGAATTTAATGTTGAAATTAATTTTTTTTGGTAACTTTGCCTTCTTAAAGCAACACAAAAATTAAAAACATAATGTTGTATAAAACATATTAGTATTTAAAACTCGATAAGTTAGATCAATACATTATTCTAGATTATTTAAAAATAAAGAAAAGTAATGTTTAAAATCATACTAAAGGATCTTCGAGATACATGAGCTTGCGATCATCTAATGTAAACCATCTCCATTTGTAAGCATCACTTGTTCTAGGACCTGTCTTAAACATCCATCCTTCTTTTAAGAAATCTCTAGTTAGGAATTGAGATAACTCTAGTTCACTAGTGCCAGGGTATGCAATACGTAGTTTATTGAGTTTTACAGACCTTATAGCCATGTACCAATCAACGATTGCCTGAAAATTGAAAATTGTGATCATTGAAACCAATCTCAGAGATAACCAATTAAAATAGGAATATATTTAAATGATTTAAAATATACAGTGATTGCTTGCAACATGCTTAAGTACAACTCATGTAATGATCTTCAGATATGAAAAAGTAAAAATATGAAAAATATTCTTGAATGAATGGTTTACTTTGTTTTAATAGAACATTTATAAATCAAAAATATTTAAACTATTATGTAGGAAATTCAAGAAAGATATTAAGAATTTCTGAATTACATATTGTAGTAAAAACATAACTTACTGAACCATTTGATGTGTACACAAAAATGTTTCTTGTAGAGCCATCCCTCACATATGTAAACTGTGCTCCATTAGGATTTCCAACCTTCTTCGGGCAGAGTGTCATATTTAATTTTGAAACATCAATTGTTGCTTTTGGTTCTTTATGAGACTAAAAGTAAACAAACCAATTTTTTGTTAACTTTTATTTCCACAAAAATAGTAAACTAAATAATAACTTTAAAATGAGCCTAGTTACTTAATCACCTATCCCAGATTTTAGAAGCTTTATTTGTCAAAATATTTAAATCTGAATGTATTTATAAACACCATATAATGCTTATTTTACAACCACAGAAAATATTTGTACTTGCCCTTCGTGCATCTGAACTCAGTTAAAAGCACCTTTATAAAATAACAAGTTAGTCAAATTCAAATATTTTAAAGTGCAGATAGTTACTTCAAAATGTCCTTTTGTCTCATGTTCAATCAAGCATTCAATCACTTCAAGCATTCAATTATCTGATAAACTTAAATTTTATAGGATAGCATGAAAATCTACATTTCACTCTTCCGAGTTTTGAATTATATTAACTTATAATTAAAAAATGATCAAAAGAAGCATTTGTTTGAGTGTAATTTTTTAAACAATCTGTAATTTTGTTCACATAACATTAACCTTATACATGTTTTGAATTGATTTTAAATTTTATACATGTTTTGAATTGATTTTAAATTTAAATAAAATGAAACGCTTGAATATAAAAACCAATCTGAAATTGATGCTTTACTTTGAAAAAATTAAATAAAATTGTCTGAATATTGAAAACGAATGTATTCTGAAAGAATTGTAGAAAAGTGATAAACTGAGACTGAATGTTATCTACAATGATTGTACAACCTATAAAAATAGGAAAGGGAAAATTTTTGCAACTTTTCAAAATGGTTGAGTAATTTTTATTTAAATTTGATGGTGGCAAGATTGCATTGTGGCCATAGAAATAAAAATATATAAAAATAGAAGGAAAACACTTTTAAAAGGATGTACAGCAAATGATTTTACTTACCTCTTTCACATAATATTTTAAGGTTCCATCAGCTTCACAAAGCACAAATTTTCTCTGTTGAAACCTACCATCTTCCTTACCTCGCTTCCACAAATAACCTTCCATGAAACCTTTAGTATAAGTTTGGCGATCAACATGAATAAATTCTTCACGCTCATATTTGGCTCTAATCCACTGTTCTTTTAGAACACTAGAAAGAAATAATATACAAGTATTAACTTGGGTTCTGCAATTTTAAACAGGTCATAATACAGTCTAACCTTATTAGCATGAAAATGAATGAACCATCAAAATTATTTTGTGTTAACAGAATTTCATATTATCCAACAAGAAAAAAATTCTGTACTCCTTAATGGTACTTCCTTTCCAAATAGAACAGATAGCATTGATAAAGCAAAAATATGGTACATAAGTAATGGAATCTGAAAATGTTTATTAAACTATAAATTGAAATGGTAATAAAACCAAACTAAAAAATTAAAATGTTTTTGAAGCATTGCTGTTGCCCTTAACTTTTCTAAATAAGGTAAGGCATTTATTAAAATTCCTTCATAAAATTTATTTAGCCTGTTGAAAATCGCACCTCAGATCAAAACATAAACAGTTGTGTGGGGCATCTATCCAGGGTTCCATGTATAATAAGAGATCTGAACTGGGAAACATTGTTTATCTAATTAAAATTAAATGTTATCAACTTAATTATTCAAATAAAAAAATTTGAAAACATTATGGGTAATTTTTTAACCAGGAACTTATATTTGTAAATCATTTTTTTTACAGCAAAATTGTTACTATTTTTTTATATTCATCTACTCAATCACGATTTCTGTAGCAGTTCTTACACAGCACATTAGTATTAAGGACCGACAAATTTATCATATTTAAAGTACTGTATTCTAAATTTTTACAAAATTTCCATCCTTTCCAATGACAGGTTTAGCTAACTGATATCTAATTATCAGCCAGTAAATTTGCCGCTGGTGCTAGTGTAATGAACATTGCACTAAATGTGTAGTTTTCAATCAGTGTATCTTCAGTTTTTTTCAGTAAAAACAGGGATTGGGTTTTGCTGTTATCTTCTTGATAGCATCTTGGAGATGATGCCAGTATAGAAACATTTCATCTATAATCTCCTGATTTTAGGTATGTAGTTATCTAAGTCATTTTTTTATGTTGGTACTTTTGATTTTGAGGTCACATTTTGAGATGCATTTTTTGCTCAGTTTTCAAGACTTAGGAAATTTTTTTGAGTTTTTAGTACGCTTTAGTTTGATAATACGTTTATTTTTGTCAAGACCTTATTGTGGCTCACACAAAATGTTGTGGATTGTAACAATATTATTTGAGAAGCATTGATTTAAAATTACTGTACTATACTAAATACACAGAAAATGATTCCAGAACAAGAATGCTTGCAATATCTGCTACTGTGTCAAGATCAGACACAAATTGACAAGTTGGCAACGTTCTTGATGCTTGCCAAACACTTGAAAAGTTACGCCAATTACAGAGTGGCATGGACATCTGCCACAGAAATGTGCCCAGCACGAACACTTCCACTAAACACATTACAAATGACTCACTTGCCAGATTCTGGTACTAAAAAAGTCAGTGAACAAAAGTCTGCAAAACAAAATTGTTCTTTGCTTTTCTACCACTGGAAATTACACCCTCACAAAATTTTTTGAGTTCCATAGAATTCTATAGAGAAACAAAATTTTGTTTCTATAGAATTTTATTTATTTATAATTTTTTTCCCTACAGACATTTCTATAGAGAAAATAAGCTCTGATTCTATAGAAAAGTAGTCATGAAACAAAAGAAATTAGTTTCTAAAGAATTCTAGGTTTCTACATTCTAGAGATATCTATAGAGGTTACTTTAGAGCTTATTTATACAAAAATGGGTCATAATTCTATAGAAATTTGTATAGAATTCTATAGAAATTTTTCATAAGGGACCAGAAAGAGGATGAGGGCTAGTGGGAGTCTTGAGAGAAGTGAAATATCATATTTTACGTTTCAATCTTCCTGTTAGTCTACACGTTTAATACAAACGAAAAATCCATCAAATAATGCAAAAGAAAAGCACCTGGTAACACACAAATTCGGATTTCAGCTGAAAAAAGGAAAGAAATAAAGTCGAAATACAATTTTTAGGATACGTATCTCAAGACATACAATGGAACACAATTACTCTAATACATTTCTATTACGTAAACTAAACCACATAAGACATTCTAATGTCACACATGACCAGACTAACAGACAGTAAAGCTCAAGGCCCCAAATTTGATTGATTTGGAGAAATTCAAGATTTTTGGAAACAAGTATGTGTCAGACACAAGTGTGTTCAATGGAGTGTTAAGTTGTTGTAGCACAAAAAGATAAATTATGGTCATTAATAAAAACTAGGAGAGAAAATGTATGAATATTTCATAAATAAATGACCTTGATAAATATTCTTTTATAAAATACAATTGAACCTCGGTTTAACATTTCAAAGTGACTAAATTTTTGTTATTTCAAGAAAATTGTAAAATCAGGGTATGCCAAAATGAGTAAAGTGTTATATTAGTTACCTTAAAGCCCAACAATGAGTTAAAATTCTTCTTTCTTCATAAAATAATTGATGAATACTCAATCATGAAATTATTATGAAAGATTCTAGATGATATTTGGGGGTCACCAATCAATCCTTTCCTTCACTCTCTAATTCACAAAAAAAATTCAGATTTAACATACCACTTATTCCCCTACAAAGCAGCTATTCTCAATAAAATATTCCAAAAATAAGAATTCAAACAAAGAGGGGGGAAATCTTGTACCAATGGTAAAACAACTGAATAACGGCCAAAAAATTAAACAGTATGAAGGAATATAAGTAAAGTCACAGATTTGGCCCATTATGGCCGACTTAGTGATTAAAAACATTTCAGGAAAGGGCACCATCAACTTCAGTCAAAGTTGCAATAACATACAATTTAGCAATATTGATAACCCCTGCTAGCTTTTAGAATATACCATGCAGACTTCATTACTCTCATTCAAGATTCCATATGAGATACACAAATCATGGATGATTAATTTAGTTTGTCGCTCTATGTTCATTTTTTGCTGCATGAGGGTTGATTAGACCTGGACCTATGGATGATGACAGTAGGGATAGGATAGGGTAAAGTAAAGAATCAACATGAACAAAAAGAATTTTAATAGAATTACTCCTTTTCAGTACATATTAGCAGAATATTCTTCTAAACATATTTCAAAGCATCAAAAGCAAACAAATTTGTATTTTGCAGTACAGCATAGAAGAGCATTGTTTTTGTGTATTAGAAATATTCCTTCACCTAGTCAAAAAAAATTGTACTTACTCAGGATCAGATGAAACTGGCCGTCGATAACAAACGGGGAGATACATTTCATATTTGGCTTTGGCTTTTAAATTTCCAACTTCTTCCATTGTTTTCACTTGCTCTGTATCCCAGTTGTCTAAAATGATAGATTTCACTTTGCTGATATGAGAGCCTAAGTTTCTGTGAAAGCCAGCACAGTAAGTACAAATAAATACACCAATATTGTAAGAGCCCCATTCTGGACCTGCATAAAAGAAAATTAAAACATACACATTTTGAGCTGCCTATGTATTTAATATTTAACTAAATTAAAGATTGTTCTTTTTAATACTCACTCGAGGTACCCTAGTGATCTATCCTCTTTTTCGTTTTATCATTGCCTGCCCTTCTATTAGCCTAAATTTGGTGTAGCTTGGTCAATATCTGACCCTCACACCCTTAAAATTCAACCAACCATTGTTTAAATACTCATACATTGACAATTCTGTTTATACACAAAATTTGAACGAGTGCTAATTTATATCTTAATTTTCAGAGCCTGGATTTTGTGACCTAGAGATGTGTAAAAACACAACCTACAAAATACCTAAAAACAAGAAACAAATTACCTAAAACTTTTAATTGATCAGAATAGCAAAACATTTTCTTTCTCAAATTGCGTTAAATTAAAAAATGTTTTTGCACTTAACTTTCATTATAATATTTTTGGATGAGCAGTTTTTGTTTTGTCCTAGAAATCATTATTGGCCTTAAGATCAGTTAGGGAAACCATGCTTCATTTAGTTCAGATTTTGGTTTTGATTTCCAACATGAAGATCTAAAAAAGCATGTTAGATATGTTTCGTTTTCTCTTGTCAAGACAAAGAAAACCCCTCCAGCTCCCAATGAAATCACCTACCAATAAAAAATCACAGAAATATTTCATTTTGAGTTAAAGTCTACATTACAGATTTTGTCATTTGCAATGGGTTTTGTAGTAAAAACGAAACTGGATGACATTAGGACTTGGAAAATTTTTCACCAGATATGATTAAAGCCATGGACAAAACTAAAGCATTATGTTAAAATCTCGAAAAACAACTGAAACATTTCCTAACAATCTCAAAGATTAACATAAAACAGACTCCAAAAATTGGAGGTCAGATAAAATGATAAATAAAAGTATAAATTACCATTTTATAAATGATGGGGCATTAAATACAAGAAATGAATTCGGAATTTGAGAAAAGAACCTTGCATTATTAAGATATGTTTAAGTTAAATAAATAAATTTTTTTCTTTCAATGTCAAAATAATTTCATATTTCTGTTTGTGTGCTGAAAAACATTAAAGTTGAAAAGGCAAAAATAAACTAAGAACACCTGTTCAATGTAAACAATGACAGCTACAACAAACATGTTATAAAGTTGTGATATTTTAAGCATCAAGAATAAAACCCTTTTCTAAAATGAATTCATTATCATGCAACGAATCTCGTCTTTTCTAGAAAAAATTGTCCAGGTAAAATCCATAATTGAGAACCAGTGCAGTTATTGTATGTATGTGACTCATCATATGACCGCACCTATTATAACAACGGTACTTCATAAGTACCAAAATATTCATAACTGTAAGTTTAATTCTACAGAAAAGTGCAAACGACATGGGGAAAGGTCGTTTTGGTTTTTGTTGAAATAAATTCTCAAAATACACCAAATTAAAATAATATTAAAATTTTTAGGATTTGTTTACAAGAGGCAACAAGAGAAAGAGGTGGTTTATAAACATTCACAGAACGGTCATTGTTTTCGTTGACTGAGAAACTGCTTTTGAAATATTCCAAAAGAACGAAGAAAAACAAATAATTTTCATGTTTCCAACAATGCAAAACAGAAAAACATTATTCTTATTAACATGTGTTCGTAAAATTCATAAAAATCCACGATTGTCTAAACAAAACAAGCAGTTCACGGTAACGTTTCACAAAATGACCAGAACTTACTTTTTTTGCCACATTCTGCACACACGTTGTTTCCTGTCTTTTTCAGCAACTCTTGCAATCGTTTGCGCCTTGCCTCAGCCATCTCAAATGAAAGAAAAGATGAATTAATATTCGGGCCCTCGTTATTAACTTCATGAGTCACGCTTGCGGTTTTCGCATTCTAGTCTCGCCCGAGCGGGCGGAAGCCATGTTTTCGAAAACTTCCTCACCTTGAGTCCGGTAGATGGCAGCAGGTTCGTCAGTTTCACAGCTTCTGACGATCCCGTCAGTTCATCTGCATCTTCCGAATTCTTCCAACAGTCGAAAATGCAGGCCGCGTTGCCGAGCGCGAGCAGCATCGGGGATTTCCCTAAAAAAGCGAAAAGATGAGATCAAGGAGTATAGAGAAAACACCTTCGATTGGCGTCGTTGCCCGATAAACGTAAATGGAAGGAAGAGGAAACCCAACGTCCGGTATTGGATGCCATATTTGTGGTCTGGTGTTGGCTAGAGGAGGAAGTGTTCGCGTTCCGAGGAAAAATGTGCGTTCCATTGCAGGTTTACCCTTACTAGCTTGGGTTTTACATGCCATGCTCGACTGCAAAAGTAATTTCCTTGTGTTTTCCATACTCAATTTGCATGACTAGACAATCGCCTCATAAAACTTCCGTTCACAGCTCACAAAATTAGCGCTTAACTAATCTCATTTCTAAATCAGAGGTATTAGTAACTCTGATTACAGCACCATATAAATAGTAAAAATATCATCCAATGACTCAAACGTTTTTTTATCTAAATACTTACTAATAGAACCTTATTTTAATTGCGGTAGAATAAGGTTCTAATTTATTCCAAATATTAATATAAACAGAATTCTTATCATTTAATTTCAGTGCAATTTCACTGATACAATAATAGATCAGTAAAATGTAAAAATAAATCAATACAAACATATAAACTGTCTGCTCTATACATTTAAATGCAACTTATTCTCTGAACAAAATTTCCAGAATATACATCAAGGTATGTGATGTAGGTGGCATTAAATTTCCCCTAGAATAATTCACAAAATTAAAGCTTAACTATATTCAATTCTAAACTAGATATTTCATTAATATTCACTACAGCATTTTGAAAATATTTTCCAATTACACCGTGGTAACGTTTTTAGATTAAGTTCAAGAATTTATTAACATTTATACTATCTTTTCATCTTGATTCATTTTCACTAATTCGTTAATAGATTTGTAGAATGTAAAAAATCAATACAAGTATATAATTGTTTACATAATTGTTTCAATGCAACTTATTCGATGCTCAGAAATTTCGAGACTATCTATCAAAGTCAAAAATAAAAACTTCACCTGGTGGAATGTACATAAATTTTTCTTGTACTCCATCATATTGTATAACACTATACACTAATTTTATAAAAACGAAGAGAAATTTTACATTTATTATAATAAAGGTTCTTTTATTTATTACATCTTTCATACTAACAATCGTAAAATATTGTTTTCAGATAGTGATTGAATTTTTCTTCCAGCAAATGAATGATTTATGTAGTATTTTAAATCATTCCTTCAAAAACCACTGCACACAAGAATTTATACCTACCATTTTTAGAGGGAAAATTGAAATCTACTTTGCAATCTCCGTTAGAAACTTATGATGAAATCTTATGCTTTATAAACTTGAATGTTCAAATACAAGTAAAACTGATTGGTGGAATTTAAACTAGTGAAATAAACATATTGTAATATTTTCAAAGCAAGACATTCATACCTTTGTTTAAAGCTATATAAGATCATTATTTAATTAAATATGTCATGCTGAAAGGTAGAAAATACTGAGATATTTTAACGAAGATATTTTATTAATTTATTCTTACATTTAATCCCTCTCGAATCAAGGCAGAGAATTAAAAAAAACAGATAAAATTTTTTAAATGCATTTAGGAGAATGATTTTTTTCAGAATTTCAACTTGACCTCAGAATTAAGCAAAAATTTTCTGTCCCTTTACTTAAAAGTTTAAATAATTGCTAAGTATATTTTACATTAAGTGATTCAATATCTGATTCATTTACAATTTAAAACTGGAGCATTTTGGATGTTTCTAAAATAATAGAAAGCAGAAATTTTTTTAAACTATAACTGAGTTTTCAAATAGGCTTTTGAGCAAACTTTCATTTCATGTGAAATGATTCAAGAAATGTCTTAAGATTTAAATTTGAAGAAACATTTTGATTTCTTATGGGTTACTGATGAAAATATCATCAAAGCTTTAATTTCAAATGCATAATTTTTTCATTGTAGAGTTGACTTCAGTTTGGGTGTCCACTGATGATACTGAGATTGCCGAGGTAGCTTTGAAGTATGGTGCTCAAGTTCATTATAGAGACAAGAAAACTGCCAAAGACTCAAGTTCCTCTCTAACTGGTGTCCAGGACTTTCTGGCAAAGCACCCAGGTAATTTAAAAATGTATTAATATTGAACTACCTCTTTTGTAAAATAATGATTCTTAATGGAGAATATTTTGGCGTTTAATATCTATTTTTTAACTTCGTGAAATCCTTTTTTTATATTCTTAAGAGATCCTCACAAATTCATCACTTATAGAAGCAGAGATTAGTTTTAGAAGGAAAGTTAACGATTTTGCCTAATTCATTCAGCTGAATCCGTATAGTTTATTTTGAACACTGATGTTTTATGTGAAGGATATAAAGTTCCATATATTCAGTCCTTTTGGTATTGAGAGGTTGTCCAGCTGCACAACACTTCAAAGAATATAATCTGCTATCAAAAATAAAGTTATATAGCGAGAAGGCAACTGACCTTGGGGAAGTCCATTGGTTTAAAGGTAATGAACTCACCATGGGAAAGGTCTGTCATATGCAAAATCCTGTATGACGATTGCCATAGGCAATTATTAGTTTCGCCGACTCGCAGTTATTACTATCGCTTCTAGCACCTAACGACAAACTCGGAGCCAGAATCAGCGCTAAAAACGCTAATTATAGGAACGCGTTATTTATGTTTAATCTGCCTCCTAATTTAACGAATAGATGAGTTCAAAATCCCCCTTGACTGAAATGCTAACTCTCCAGAGCCGGACCATATCAGGCACACCTCACACTGGTCCGACCCAGGGCAGGCTGACATGCGCATGCGTGAAGTTTCCTGTTTACTACTATACTAATACGCATGTGCATGTCGGATGCCAAATGTGTGACTTAGTGGCTGATTGTTTCAACAATTTAGAATCGTGTTACTTATAAAAAAGTTTAATTTTGATTAGTATACATTCTTTTGCTATGCCATTTAATCTAATAAGGCCCATCCTGATTTACAAGTTGAAAGCAGTCATTCTAATTTACAACAAAAATTCCAATTGTACTTGTTACGTAATTAAATAAATTGTGTGTCAAGTTTTCCCTGAATTCAGGAATACGTTTATTTAAAAACTTAGTTCCATTTGTAGGTTTTATACATATTTCATGCCCTTTTGCTCAATCAATCTTCGAGCCTTTCATGATTCCAATAGTCTCTCATCCTTTAAGGTTAATGACAATGGATATAAAATATACATTAATGTAATACACTGAGGGTCGCACACGCATATATACGTTCGGCAACCTAGGATGACTTCTAGTCAGTTTTGACCTTCGATCAATAGAATCTTTCCAATGACTCTTTCAATCAATAGATGTGGTTAATTACTCATTATGTACCTTATGGAGTAAAGCAATATTACAAATATCGTAAATTACATGACGCTCAGAGGGTTAAATGATCAGAGAAAAGACTTCAATTTAATCTAGATAAATTATTCTTCCCTAGGCGATTTACTCCCCTTGTTAACATGTAATTTCATTAGCAGATCTCTTAACAAAGCTGTATTTACAGAGATATCTATCATAGCCCTTGTTCAATGCACCTCTCCCTGCTTGCTGCCAATGTATCTGGACAAAGCGTGCGAAATGATGCTGGAACAGAATTACGATTCCGTATTTTCCGTCGTCAGGCAGAAGAAACTTAGATGGAAAGAAGTGAAACAAGGTAAGGGACATTAAATCAAGTTACCCTTCACTTCCTGATAAGGATATTCAGTCTTTATGACTCTTTAACCTTCCTGGTGATTGTCTAAACAATATATCTGGTCATTAGCAAAACTGACCAAATCTTGTTCTCGCCATCATAACAAAAATCGGCGATATCCTGACGACAAGATATCTCGTCATTAGCGAAATTGGCCAGATTTTCATTGACAACATATCTCGTCGAAACCATTTGGAGGGTTAAATTAAGTATCAGAGGCGTAGCGTCCATGTATTACAGAAGCTCGGCATTTCCCGATAAAAACAATATTAAAATTTAAAAAAAATTCGGTTGCAAAAAAAGAAATGAAAATCGATAAAACCTGGAGCAAAAGCGACGATCTTTTAAACTTAAATCTGAGGACGTCGGGGCTCGGGGCGGGTATGCCCACTGCTCTAGTAACCTGCGAGTTGTAGGCGGTTACCTCCTGGGTGTACTTCTCTCTTCTGTATCAGTAAAACTTTTCTTGTGTGTGTGCATTATTTGAGATGGTTTGTTTTGTGTCTGGCGCAATATGGCCATATATGGCCCTTGCGCCATAGTGTTTGTCATGCTCAATGGGGTACCTTTAACACAGGCTCTTTCCCTTATCGCATGCCTCCGACTAAGGCTAGCATCAAGGTGAGATATTACACGCAGTTTGTCCTGGCACGCGGTCTGTCATTCTCTCCTCATTTTTCCGTAATTGTAAAAGACTGCCTCAAGCTGTAAGACAGTGTTTGGATCATCCATACAGAGTTGCTTAGATTCTGGCGAAATTGCGTCTTTTGAAATCCTTTTTAACTAACGGCTAAAAATTATTTTATTGTCTTTGAGGAAAAGAGGCAACGGTGAATCTAGTTAACTTATAAAGTTGTCTAAAACTAAGCATAAAATGTTTTTGCTTTTGATTCAATCTCAGAAATCCCTAGTCATCCATATTACGCTACTTTTCTGTCAGGTACCTTATACAGGTTCATCATGAAATCATTAAACTTAGACACTGAAGATCAAATGGGCACCTAATTTTTTTTCTTAAGTCTCAGTTAAATCATGTTTCCGAAAAATTCTTCGTAATAGTTTTGAAAAGTTTTCGTATAGATAACTATACCAGCAGTTTTCAAGTGGTGGTATCTCTGGTGAGGTATTGTCTAGTGCAGTTGGAGTAACCAAAAGGATCGATACTATCAATGCACTCTAAACTTTTAAGTAATTCTTCAATAAACAAGAATTATTTTATCTTTAAAATAACTATTACTTCATAAATAAATATTCTTTATTAATTATAATAGTTCGAAGACTTAATATTCATTGCGAAGTATGTAAGCAATGATTAAGGACATTGATTTTTCTGTTTTGACATACTAATATCGACCTATCTTGATGCAAAAGTAAAATGTGAATTTCCAGAAAAAGTCAATATTTGCTTAATGTTATTTAGAGTAATTTATGCTATAAATATTTTCGGAAAACTTTTGTGAATAAAATATCAGACATATGTTTTAACAAACGATATTTACTCAAAGCAAAAATTCTGTTTTATATTTTATCCAATGATACTTATTCATTTAAAAGTATACATTTGATATATCTCCTGCAATCGATTTTCATTGATGTTTTAATCTCTATAGTTTCATAATTAAATTTATATACTTATCTTTATTGCTATTCTTTTGGCTATGTGGCAACAAAAAGGAGATGATGTTTCACAAAAATGTTTACTAAAATAATTTTGGAATTGTTAATGAAATATTAATAATGTTAAAAATAAAGTTATTAACTTTATCACACTTTCCTGTTCTATCGCCAAAAAGAATATATACAGTGGCTCCCAAAAGTGTTCGTACACTTTAAAAATTTGTAGAAAAAGCGCTGTAGCCTGGAATTGAATTCGAATATAAAGTCCAATATTTTTTCATATCATTTCCATGTGATTCTGAATCTCTAAAATTCTTAAAAAATATATTGACTCATTTTCTTTTTATAAAAATGAAAATGCAAGGAGGGAGAGAAAGAACACGCCACAAAAGTGATCGTACACCGAAATATTTTCGGATAAATTCATAAATAAAATTATCGTTTATCGCTTTTTTTTATTTTTGCATTGTGGTGACATTTAAAAAATCGTTTGGCTTTAATCTTTGCTTGCTTACTTCGTAATATTCTATTTATTATTTAAAAATGGCTCGTAGTCGTAAGGAAACAACGAACAGCATTCGAAAATTGATTATTTTCCATCATAGTAGTGGTAAATCAGTTAGGAATATCTCTAAATTAGTAAATGTATCCCATTCTACGGTGCAGTATGTGATAAAACGCTTTAAAGAAGAAAATCGTATCGAAAACAATGTAAGGAAAGGTCGTCCGGTAAAGTTAACTCAACGTTATCAGAGATTTATAGTTAGAAAATTTGTGAAAAATCCACGTTTGAGTGCTGTTAAAATTTCTACAGAATTTAATGAAAAATTTTCTACTTCAATTTCATCTGAAATTATTCGACGAATGCTCAGATCAGCTGGATTAAATGGGCGTTCTGCCCGAAGAAAATTTTTGTAAGTACGAAAAATAGAAAGCTTAGGCTTTCCTTCGCAAAATCAATGATAAAGAAGCCCTAAACGTATTGGAATCATGTCTTATTTGCAGATGAAAGCAAATTTAACATGTTTGGTTCCAATGGGCGTATAATTGTATGGAGAAGAAAAAATGATTAACTTAATCCCAAGAACTTAGCTGGAACAGTAAAGCATGGCGGTGGAGGTGTCCTTGTGTGGGGGTGCATGTCAGCATCAGAACTAGGTAATTTGGTATTTATTGATGGCATAATGAATCATGCTCTTTATTTAAATATTTTAAAAGACAATTTAAAATTATCAGCCCAAAATTTGGGTATTGGAAACAACTTTGTTTTTTATCACGATAACGATCCTAAGCACACGGCTCTCAACGTTCGCCTCTGGAGTCTATAATTGTCCACAAGTTCTGAAAACACCACCTCAATCACCGGATTTAAACCCAATAGAACACATTTGGAAAGAACTGGAGGTTAGAGTACGAAGACACGGCATTAAAACAAAAAGCGAACTAAAAACAGTAATGATTGAAGAATGGAGGAACATTGATGCAGAAATTACAAAAAAACTAGTGAACTTTATTCCCAGACGTTTAAAAGCTGTTGTGGATGCTATAGGATATCCTACTAAGTACTAATTTACCGAAATATTACAATATTTACTAATATGTAGAAATTTTTTTAAAGTGTACGAAGACTTTTGTGAGGTAAGTTTTTTGTTACTTTTTGATTATTGATTTTCCAAAAAAAAAGGTTTTACTATGTTTTTAAAATATTTTATGTAGTTTTGTTAAGAACAAGTTATAGATGTTATTAAAAAATTCCCATTCTGAAATATTAATTTTATTAATGGATAGAGCAGTATTTCTTTGAAATTCGTAAGTGTACGAACACTTTTGGAAGCCACTGTACACGCAAGAACCTTCAAAATCTTTGTTTAGTTATTCGTGTGCTTAAATCAATCGAGAAAGATTACTGTTACTTTTCATGCGTGTACAGTAATATTTTTCTAGTCTGGTACTCAAAAATAACATAAGAACATTTTAAGAATCTGATAAGATCTTTATGCATATGAAACTCCATTTTTAGTAATAATCCAAAATAAAATTTTGGCTACATCACAGGTCTAATGGTACACGACGAATTTATTGTTCAATTATTGACACAAAGTTAAGTTTAGTATATCGCAATGCCCTCAGTTTAAATTTGTGAAATGACAAGCTTCGTAATTTTCAGTACTTCCATTCTTCCATTTCTAAGTCTTCGAAAGTGGTAATTGCCAGCCAAAGATTAAATGAAAAATATTTACTCATAAGAATCGGTTACGCGAATTCTGTTCTGTTGACTAGACGGCATTAGTTACAGAACAGGTAATAATTTCAGGGCTGACCCAATATCTTCCAATCGAAGAACCATAATGTTGAATTGAATGAGATTATTAACGCTCTAGGCCATTTCGAATGGGATTCAATGGGACAATCTAATACCGAATTGATCACAGAGATAAACACTATGTGGAGTTAGTACAAGATATAGATTGTATATAGACTAGTTATCACTTTTTCTGGTAGTTTAAGTCATCGACGAATCATGGTTTGATGTTACCTGTCATTGATTTCGCTACTCAAAAGTTGATTTTCACTTTAACCAAAGGATCTGAATTTACTGATAGATTTGTGAAAGGTAAACACATTTTTTGTGTAACTCGTTGGTTACTTAAACCATAGTTTACTAAAGAGGACACTGAAGGAATCTTTGGGGAATGCTGGATTCAGAGGAAATAGGGTGGGGGCATCGAGAAGTAAGAGTGTGCCAATAAGATGTTAAAAAATTGTCTCCTAAAAATGTTTTAAACAAACATTTATCCACATGACCATGACACACCACAGTGTACATTGTCATTTATTCTTCTAATAAAGGGAATCGCTTGCAAACGGTTGACTGTGGGAGATTTAAAGATGTGCTGATAAAAAATAGAGACTAATACAGATAAAATGATACAACACTAGGCTCATCCTTCTCATCAGTGATTATTTTTAATTTTACTGATTTGTCTGATCTATTATTAGTAATTAATATCAATCTAGTATGTTTGTGAACAATTTATTTTTGTTTGATTTTAATAAATAGCTTTATAATTTCAGTCCCAAGTTGTTTTATTTCTAAACTAGCTTTTTGAAATTGTAAAATTACACACAGTTACATAAATATTTTGATGAAATTTAAAAGTTATAGTGGCAGCTACACTTGCAATTTATTATTAGTTGAGATAATTTTCCATAGGGGAGGGGCTTCGAAAGAATTGTCGTTTTAAAGGGGAGTTGAGACAATGAGGTTTAAGAAACTGCTTTAAGTAAATTGTTTAATTTTTATATCAAATAAGTTAGAAGGTACAATTTCCTTTCGTAAACAGCTAAAATATTTGTGCTGTATCTTTGGAAACCTTGACATTCATACAAATTTTCAAGTTTATCTTTCAGAAATATTTTTAGTATTTAACAAACATCATAGCGCCGACGTGCCATAAGCTGGGTACGTCAGTATATTACACTTTCTGCGATCAATATTTTCCATTTTCACGCGATGAGTAGCCAAAAATAAACTCATCCGAGCGTTTCTTCATAAATACAAACTATTTCGTATGTATTTATGAGTTTACCGAAAGGAAGTACGCAATACACGTGTCATGAAGACGCAAGCGCTGACGCAAAACAACAACACACATCGGATCTCGGCCCCTGCCTACAATTATGGTTTCGCAAAGAAACTATATCCCTTGGTTCTTTTTACTAAACGAAAAGGACAATGAAAAGAAACATCTGTCCTCACAAAGATAGGGCATTTCCTCCAACAGGGCAGCTGAGTCGCTATCTGTGAAAGGTGGAACGAGCGATTGCTTTACATATCAAACTGTGCATTGTGTGTTGCGTCTGTTTATCAAAAGAATGCACATTGGGGATGCTGTATTTTAAGTTATAGTTTTGCGCGACTTTCAAAGCATAAGATGCCTAGCGTACATGCATTGCGAAATTATGCAGGAATCTTCGTATGTAACAATCTAGTTACCTCCCACGTAGTTCAATGTTTGACAATATGTTTTTGTCCAGGAATCCTAGAAAGGATTTCGAAACTTAGGAAACAGCCTACGTTAAAATGAACTGTTAGGGCATGGCCGTTCCTGAGCGGTGTTCAGGGCGTGCCCTTGCACGTGGTCAGAAAAAATAGGAGTGGCCAGAAGGGATGCCGCCAACTTCAAATGAATATGTTCAGCAATAAATGTTCCGATAGTATTAATTTTATACTTCTCTATAGGTTCTTTTTGCGATTATAATGAAAGATACTCATGAATCTGGCGTATTTTGTTTTTTGCATTGGAATGTTCGAAAAACCCTCATCAAGGGTTGTTTTATTTCCAAACTAGCTATGCAGGGATGTATTCAGGGGAGAGCCCACGGGTCTCGAAATGAGTTTTGAGTTTAAAAAAGCTATCAAAAATGCATGTTAACTTCAGCTATATAGGAGAAAATTACACAGGTAAAATATACTTCTGAATACGCAAATAGTCTGAAAACAGTCGAAAGATAATGTTAAACGAAAGGTTTGTTTGATATTTTGGCATTTAGGGAACCGAGGTAATAAGACTGGACAATTCGAAATTGTTTTCTGCAGGGTGTTCAGAAAACAGTTGACAACAAACAACGGCTTGATAAAGGGCATTCTTTTATAAAATCACATGTTTTTGACACGAAAGGGTGGTTAACTGAGGTTTGTAGGAGGGCCAATTATACCTCAGGAACGTCTTTATATCAGGGGAGGAATAATCATCATTAATACAGGATTGGATTTAAGTTCATAGTTATGTTCAAGAGACCCAGGGCTGAGGCTTAAGCCACCCCCAAAATAATATAGAAATTAAATTTTCATCTATTTGAAAATGTTATCAATTGGTGTTTAGGAGATTTGCTTAAAGAATATTTTACACCAATAAAGTAATCAGTTTGGATTCAAGGGCAAAGTTAAATTAAGCTTAACTACATTCGTTTCAGTCTAGCGGTTTCGTTAGATATTTAACCGCAGGAAAAGGAAACAGATCCTATCGTCAGGGGACAAGAGGATGAACCACAGTTTGTGGTGGAGTAAAACTCCTTCTCTTTTTCGTAAAGTAGCACCACAATGACCACAATGGAATGGTGTGGCCGAGTGGCGGTATGCTGCCAAAAGAGGTGTCAAACAAGAAGTAACATAATGTATATTCTTTTAAGAGAAGCCGGTTTTTGGATTATCCCCAGCCGTATCCACTCCCATTGAATGATATACAGTAAGAAAGCTTGTAAATACGAAAATCAAGCATTCCTGACAAAGTTTGGTTACAAATATATAACTAAAGAAAAACTGCTTACTAAGGTCTCAGTTGCCACATGATCTACCGAGATCTATAGGAGTCGTTTGTTTTCGTGTTCTCACTGGACATGACTATCTTCAAGATCATCTCTGCCGAATTGACTTGTCAGACTCTCCAGTTTGCCCTCTGTGTGGCCTTTCTGACATGACAGAAACCCACCTTTATAGTTTCCCTGATCTTACTGACGTCGCAATGAGTAATACAGTTGATAGTTTGATATTTTATTTCTGTTTCAAGACTATAACCAGAGACTTATAGCGAAAAGCCTGAGGTGTGGCGTAGGATAGTAAAAAGTATTCTTTTGAGAAACCAATATGCGTTCTTTACATCTGTATGCACCTCTTAACATACTCAGTCTTCAACAGATAAAGATGACAGCCTGTTGAAATTCCAGAATGAATGTTCAACTTTTTCCATCTTAAAATCTGTCTTTAAATTTCATATGAACAAACCAAAGTTTTATTTTTCTATAATTTCCATAATCCACCCTCTCTGTCCTTAACGAGCGGAGTGCTATTAAATCAGGGGATAAATTTTGAGTTTGAACGAGGAAGAAATCCCCCAACTATACAGCAGTACTACGACAACTTTCGCAGACCCAAAGAAAAATTCTGGGTGTGCGCCTGTAACAGAAAACCATTCTACTCGCCTCAGTAGCTTTATTTTCTTTGATTGTTATGTTAAAAGAATGAAGAACTCTAAGGGAATGTGACATCTTTTTGTCGATTCTTTAAAATAGGTGAAAGTACCGAAGCCTTGAACTTCAATCCTCATCATAGACCGCGAACTCAGGATTGGGATGGAGAGTTGGTGGAAAGCGGACACTTTTATGTGAGCAGGTTCACTCTTATTAGGGAAAACCTACTTCAAGGCAAAAGGTAAGATAGATCTATAAGAAATGAACCCAATTTTCTCTGCAATTTACACTCTTAAAATTGGTCAAAATACAATAATCAAGTGTAAGGTATTTTTGCTTGAAATAATGTAGAGTATTAAATAATCTAACAAAAATGAAGTAGGCTTGTGGCTAGAGTCCCTCTCTCGAAAGTGCTGTTTTTTTCTGATTTTTATAATACTACAAAACAAATGCATAAAATACTTTTATATTCATTAATAAAATAATAGTTATTTTTTTAATGGCTATTCTTTTGCGATGGCTATTACTATTCGCTAAAAAAGTTTGATGACGAAGTATTCATTTTGAAGTAAGAAAGCAATTATTATATGGACATTGTTTTTCTGCTTTGACTCAACTGTTTCACATATTCACATATCTTCGTATCGATCCTCCAACAATAATACAAAAGTAAAAGGTAAATTCAAAGAAACGAATAATCCAATATGGCGGTCGCCATACATAATTTTGGCATATGGCAGCCTTTACCCCGACGAGCTTACCATCTTTCTACGAATACTTCCCCGAAATCCTTTTCCTTTTCACACAGGAGCAGGACTATATAGTCCTTCATGCGAATAGACCAACTGAGTGCGTCACATTTTGAACTGGTTGCACCAAGCATACTAAGGGGATTATGATTTTAGAGGAGGAAAAATGAAAAGTTTTGTTCTGCCAAATTTCAAATAAATATGTTTCTTCCCAATCAACCGAACTAATTAAATTTATATTTACAACTTTTGTATGCATCTGAAACATCAATATAATTTCAAGGACTTCATTAGATGAATAAATCCTTTCAGAATAAACTTTTTATACTTGAGGTCAAGTTAAGTTATTCTACAAATTGGCTCCTTCCGCTATAAAATATAGTTCTTGATATATTAAAAATTTATCTCAGAATATATGAATTCTGATTAAAATTTTGCAAACAATTTGAAACTATGAAATGTTTATTTTACAATTCAATGATTTAGTGTTTTGATTTGATTGGATTGTTTATTTTATTAAATATTCCGTCATAAATTCTTCAAAGGATAAACTCCACACAGTAAAATGTACCTCCTAAAGAAGGAGCTCTTTACTTATATTTTATAACTCACGGAAACCGAAAGAAAGAAAAATATCGTCGTGGAGCACAATTTTGTCGATTTCCCCCAATTTATTTCAATCGGACGAATGGTTGCTTTCACAAGAATTTTCGAGTACATCCGAGAAATTCGCGTTCTGATTACAGTGATTTGGAAATTGCAGAACCAGGAAATCCCTCCTATGAAAGATTTCCTTTGTTAGATGGGTGACTCCTTTGTTAGAATAGGCTCGTGTAAAATTATTGCAGCTCTGCTCTGAAACAAATTTTGGATTATCTTCGATTAAATTTTGGTTACCTTATCAAGAGTACCTTCATCAATGTGCAAATTTTTTCTATTAAATTTAGTTCCAAAACTTATACCGACAATAATTTATTATAGCTAAACTGAATTAGAATTGGCATCCAATTTAGCAATTAATAATATTTTACGTAACTACTTAATCAATTGAATGCGAATTTTTAGAAAGTTTAAGAAAATATGTTTAATAGTATCGACATTTCCTACTCAATACTAACTCTGAACATTCTAGAAATGTTGAATACATGAATGATTTATAAATCAGAGGTTGGGGTGATGGGTGCTGTTTCGTATCTAAAAACACTTCCATATCACTCTAAACAACTAGCAGTATAATAAGATTTCTGCAGAATTACATAAACACAGAATCATAACTAAAGTTTTCTATTGACATATCTATAGAATTCTATAAAACTCTGTAGAATCAGAACTTGTAAACTCTTGAAGTTTTAAAAGAATTTTTTCTACAGAGCCAATATTTGTTTTTATAGAAATATTTATTTTCAGAATTATATAGAACTCTATAAAACTGTTTAGTAAGGAAAAGAAATCTTGTTTTAATGTCTTTTGCTATAGTATAAATGCGAAAACTGATTCTTTACTTTTTAAGAACATTTATAGGAGCAGATTGGATATCGAACCATATTCGATTTGAAATTAAAATTAAGTTATTTTTCTCCTACTGTACGATTGCTAAAATGATGTCAAACACCAATCTTTCCATTAACAAGCTAAAGAAAAGTTACTTGAATTGTTTAGTTTGTTAATTTTCTCTTTTGTAAATAGATAAATGGATTTATTTAATGCTGTGGTAATGTTTGGTGGATCGTTAGATATATTTCAACAATACCTGTACGCAATATGAAAGGTCAGGGAAATGCTGTCTTATCTCACTTCAAACAAGAGGTCAACAACCGAATTCTCGATTATGGTCTTTTGACTCAAAAGTTCTAACACTATCACATAATTTTGTTTGGTTACTCATACGATATAAAGATCAGGAGACTAAATGGTGATAACGTCTATTTTGATGGACTTCCACTAGAGAAAATGAGATGTTGATCACAATTAAATCGAAAATATTTATCAAACTTGTAGATTTTTTCAACATTCGATGGGTTTAAAACTACGCAAAAGATGCGTTTATCACTTTCGAATTTGTTCGTGATAATGGCACGAATAGGTATTGGAAGGAACTTTGTTACAAATTCTCGAAACTAGGGCTTCGTATCCGAGTGCTGAACGGTCTGAACTTTGGATTAACTGGATCAGGCTAATCTGATAACTTTCCTGGTGTTTCCTAAACTGTTTCTAATAACATCTGAACAACTTCTCGGCTCTTTTTAAAACTTTCCTAGATGAATCCGTGAAATTCACACTGTGTTCCTAAGTCATTCATGGAGAAAGCTGAAGGAATTCCCTGAGTAATACTAAGAAAGCGTTTAGGAAAGCACAAGAACTACCTGGAAAGTCCTAAAGAGGTTCTTAACTGGGTGCGCGAAAACTGCTCTATAGTGTCCAGCCTCTGATGCAAAAACCTGTTTGAAACTGTCACCAGTTCTGGGCGAGGCACAACTTGTTTTTCCAACTTGGATCTTCATTAACCTTGGAGTAATAGAGCAGTTTTGTCTCGACGAGATATCTCGTCCTTAGCAAAACTGAACCGATCTTGGACGAGATATCTTGACTTGGAACACTTGATGGGTTGAGGTGGGATTGGGACTGGTGACTATGCTGTAACACGTGGAAGTTCTAAGGATTCCCTATGTTATGTGGGAAATGGTTCGAAATCCACTTTAACCCTTCAAATGGTTTTGACGAGATATCTCGTCCATCAAGATCTGACCAATTTTGCTAGTGACGTCTCGTCCATCAAGATCTGATACGGTTTGCTAATGCCGAGATACATCGTCGAGACAAAACTGCCCTGTTATTCCAAGTAAGATACACAAATTGCCACTTTTGATAATTTGGTTTGGTTGGTTTTGGGGTTTTATGGCGCAAGGGCCATATTTGACCATGCTGCGCCAGACACAAGACATGCAATATCAAGTAATAGACACACACACAATGAAAGTTTTACTGATACAGAAGAGAGAAATACACCCAGGGAGGAATGCACCTCACAGGAATCGAACCTGCCCCGCCTACAACTCGAAGGTTGCTAGCGAAGTAGGCATACCCACTGAGCCACGACGTCCCCTTTGACAATTTGGAATAGGTTTTTGCATCAGAAACTGGCCACTACAGAACAATTATCGACGTGAAGATAAGCCACCAAGATTGTTAAATCGCAAGACCCGGTATAATTAGCTCTCGATTAACAAAAAATGAAACCAATTCGAAATTCGAATATGTTTTCAACAGCTGGTCTTCCTAGAAAATAATACAATGACTGAGAAAAAGAGCTATACGTGGAATGTGGCATTCATTTTTATCAACATTTGCTATCTTCATTCTTTAACTATATTTTTCAATGGAGGCAGAAAATTGTCGATTTGAATGAAAAAGTCTTATCTTATCAACGGTGTTACTGCTGCGTGTTTAGAACAGGTGATAACCGTTTCCCGTATCTCACAGAGTACAGTCGACTCGATGTGATTGATATGATAAAGAATTACCGACAAACGTCTGAGCGTAATGATAAATTGTTAAAGGAACCGCGAATAGAGAAAAATATTCGTGGGAAATTTAAAGCATGTTCGAGAGAAAAACTCTAGTCAGAGATATATAAAGTTAGGGAAATAAAATAATGTATATTCTACAAAATTTTAGCTAAAAGTTCACACTAGTTTCCATAAAAACGATACTTTATGTTTTTTGGTAATATTTTTTGTATTCATCTCAACCTAATAGTCAGTTGATTCATTTTAAAAATCTTATAGGATAACTATCATGAACAATAACATTTTCTTTTCTATGTGAAGTAATATATATATATCTTTATATAATTCATCATTCATAATTTTATACAGATATTTTAAAACTGTAAACTCTTTTCCCAGGTGTGGTTACATTGAAATGCCGGAAGAATTGTGCATTGAAATCGATTCAGAAACGGATTGGATAATAGCTGAAAAACTATTGGAGTTGTACGGATATCGAAAAAATGTCAACGAGTTAAAAGAGTATTATGTTTGATCTAAAAGTTACTTAAATCAAATTTCGCATAAGAGGGTGCTGTTGCATATTACGCCACATTATAGAAAACTGAATAACAACATAACAATTTTCTTCTCTTCTTGAATTTTACGAAGAAATTGCTATATGTTAAGCGTTGTAGTCAAATCTATGACGGTAGAAAGAAAAACCTGATACTGAACATGGTAATGCTCATGGAAAGAACATATTATGATTAACTTTACATTTGCTAACCTCTAATCCTGTGGGTCGTAAAATTGGTTCGTAGATTGCACGGACGACAACTCCTAGGGGACCGAATACCTTGGGCATCACTAATAATTTTATGAAGGGGGCCGACCCCCTCAAACAGAAAGGTAAATATTAAAATATTACCAATGAATAACAAGGTAAGTTGTTTCAACAAAACATCCACACCAGGAGGTGCCAAATCCTAAGGGCACGTCCCCTTGGTACCCTTTAAAATTTTTAAGATTAGGGACCAGGTCCTTCAATCATGAGGGATAAATATCCAGATAATACGAGTGACAAAATATGTAGGGCGACTCCATATCATTCATCAGGTTGCTAATGAGCTCCATAAGGGTCCTAATATTTTAAATGGTTGGGTACCAGCCCCCTCCAACACGAGGAATAAATATTGCAAATATGCCAGTAATGTTGATAATAATCTGTACAAACAATAAAAAGATATAAGAAAATCAAACATATGAAGAATCTGGGCATTACCCTTCCTGAATGGTGTGCTGGGTGTGCAATTGCATATTGTCAATAAAAAATAGGGGAAGTCAATTTGAAATAAAAAAAATCTTCAACAAGAAAAATAAAGATGATTGTAAGACCTTTTAAAAAATAAGCATTGCTGCATAATTTACGAATAATGGACATGAGGTCAAGCAATACGAATGTGAATCTTTCTAGTCAATACTTTTGGGTTTAGTTATGCGTTCTGAAGGTTTACATCCATGAGTCTGAGGATTTGATTCTTAACTTTTAGTACAATTATCCGAAAAGCCTTTATCGATGTCCATTTATTTAGAACATCAAATGGTTTTGAGTTCCAAAGGGCAAAGATTGAGTTTTATGGCACAAGGATCATATTTGACCAAGCTGTACCAAACCCAAGACAGACAACGTCATGTAATGGACCTATACAATGAAAGTTTTACTGACACAGAAGAGATAAATACACTCAGAGTAAGTTACCGGAATCGAACCTGCGCCTCCTACAACTCGCAGGGGGCAAACTCACTGAGTTGAAAAGGAGAGAATGGGCGGTTTGTTGAAGTTAGCGCGTGAACAGCAATGCCTCAGGAACGGCCTTGCATCTAGGGTTTTACTTCGACATCCTATAATTTTCCCAAGTTCACTAGTGGATTGTCATGTTAGCTTATTTTAAATGAACAATATGCTCAACAAGTACCGTTGAAACGAATAGGTGTTCCAAGCAGTGTCAAGGTATTAGTATCAAGGGTATCAATTGAGACTAAGGTGCTCGCGAACCAATGATTAGTTGTACTGCAAATGCTCTTTCAGTGATTCTTAGTTATGTTTCGCGATCAAAGCCGTCCATCTGGGAGAAATCAAGGAGAGTCGAGAATATAGTGATGAAGCCACCATATGAAACTGAAATCTACTTATATATCAGAAATGATAATTTGGGATTGGCAGAGTACCTGTAAGTTAAAGGACAGTCAGGTTAGCGATCAAATTATGAGTCGTCTGTTTACTAACTTATTTTGAAACTATTATTTTTAAGCAAAATATCATGTGAGTCTTTTATTGATTAAATATAGGTCAATATCTCAAAACAACGTGTATCATCATTTTCATTAAATAAAATTAGGGTCCCCATCTTTACTAAACATACACTTTGATTCTCCAATTTTGTTAATTGTCAAATTTGAGTCATCAGTTTTATTAGGCACTTTGAGTCTACAGCTTTTGTCAGTCCTAATATGTTGTTTGTCCGGCTTTCCCAAACAAAACTTGACCCTCTGGTATAGCCAGATAGATATAAACTACCAGGTCTCCGCATCAACGCTCCAGTTTTGCTTGTCAAATATTGAAACTTTACAATCTCTAGATTTTGCAGTAGTTAAAAAATGATCTGCAGCTTTATAAACTAAAATTTTGATCTGAAGTTTTGTCAGACATAAAATTTTATTTTTTCCACTTTAACTAGTCACTAAATTTGGTTTGCCAAAGCTAAATCGTTGAGAACAACTGGCCTATATTTTTGAATAATTAAAATGTGTTTTGTAAATCCATAAAAGCTTTTTCCTCAATTCAATGAAATGTTATCTAATCATTTTCTCTATCAGCTCTGTTAGACAGAAAAAAATTAAATTTTATCTTTAGAATTTTACTCAATAAGTATTTGATTTTTACACAATACATCTAAAACTAAAAATGCGTTTTAAATGCCGGATCATAAATGACTCTAAAGTGAATTTTCAACATTATTTGCAGTAGAGTAGCTCCATTATGAGCATAAATAAGGTACTAACGAAATTTGTTAGTGTATTTTTTACTAACCAAGTACACAATTTAAGCATAAAATATTATTTTAATTATTGCATATAAATATATCAATTTAATGTAATTAAAAGACTGAGAGAAAACTTAAAATTTTATAATGGATTAAGAATGAACAGGAATTATTTTATCAGTATACAAAATTGTTAACGTTCTCTTAGTATCGTAGGTTGTATAGTTATTTTTAAATAATGCCGAAGATCAATAAAAATGGACTCTGATACTTTGAAAAAATCCTAGGATGATCAAAACTTCCCCTTGAAGTAGAAATCATTAAAAGTTTCATGAACACAGAAAGCAATTAATGTTCTAAATAAATGCTACAAAACACACTAAGTGCAATCATTGCTCCTGTAGAAAAATGTGGCCCTTGAAAAACTCGGAGAATTTTGTACTTTATGAGAATATTTAAAAAACGGAATGTGGGGAATGCTCATTTATATCAAAACCATAAAAAATAGTAGTGTACATTTTTATCATTAAAAAGTGTTCATATCGTTGTATTTCAGGCAAGTTAGAATTCTATTCAGTTTTTATTAAAAACTTTAATATATATTTATTATCTAGTGCAAATGTCAAATATACCCTTCAGCTTCAAACACTAAACGATGAAAGTGATAACTAAATGCTATTATATACATAGTGTTTATTATGTCATGTCATTGTTGTGCTTCCGAAAGTAACATAATATAAAGGGATTCCTGGTAATTCTAAAATTATCGTTACAAAGATTTACAGCAACTGCAACCCACAAGAAAGACTTATTTTCAATAAAAATGAACAAAATTCCCAGTTAGGCCAATGTCTTGGAATTTTATTAACATTAAAATGCAACAATGCAATTATTTACAAGCTCAAAATTTAATATTGCCTTCACGATATAAATATTCTGTTACATTTTAAACTGGTGATTTTACTTCACTCTATCAATACTTAAAGAATTTTTTATACATTTGAAGATTCTATTTTATTTTCAAGTACATGCAAGTAGAAACAAATATTTAAAAATTCTTCAAACGAACAAATATGTTGGAAACGCGCTAATAAAAAGATTAAGCAATCCCCAATATTTTTATCGGGTTTCAATAACTTTATACTAATAATTTCCAAAAATGATTTACATTCTCAAAATGCATTTCATTGAACAGAATTCTTCGAGATAGACTATAGGACTATTTAATCCTTTTGAAATAAAAGAATGTTCTCAGTTTGAGAAAGTTGTTTGTATAGTGATTTTTATTTTGTTCCTATTGAATTGTGCCAAATTAACGACGTTCTCGCCGTTTCTAATAATGCAATTTCTAAATCTTGGTGCTTACCAAAGGTTCTAATTATATACATTTCATATCTATATGTATAAATGATGTTTTATAATTTTTTACTAGATAGTTGATATTTTATAGAGCTGTTCGGATGTGCAGTCAATATTATTTTCTGTTGAATCTCATAGCAGATGTGTCTAGCCTTTAATTTTCATTACCATTTTGTACCTAGATCAAATCGACTTGCATTACTTATTTGTTTACATTTGTAGTAGTATTTACTTTTGTAATAAAATACTATTTTTGAAACTTGGATTCGAGTCTATTATGCGTGTGGTGAATTGAAACTATTATTAACTTTGAGTTACATAAAGTATCAGGAGAGAAAAGAGAATATAAGGTAGTAAATTCCTTAAATGTTTTTCATACAATTCATTAAACTGAAGGAAATGTGAATAGTTTAATGAGAAAATTGACAAAATGCGAATCAGTTTTTCTTTTATTCAAATTTTTTATCTTAATAAAATATAAGAATGTCTGTGAAGAAAAGATTGATATGTATTGGGATAATTAAAGTTTCTTATGCTACAGAGTTATAACAAAGCACATTACATTACACAGCAACGAAAAATAAATACTTTATGTGTCTTTACAATTCTGTGTCTGGGAACGCCAGATATTTGTTTCAATATTTGTAGTTGATAGAATTTATATTGAGTTGCTGTATTCCTTAATTTGTATTGAGATTATACTTAGTTGTATTGGGTTTCACAGCGAATATGAAGGGGATTTTCAATGTAAACAAACAAACCAGATGAAATGCGAAAATTTTACTTCCTCTACCCAAATGGTCTCGCATGATACATATCGGGGTTATCTTAAAATGTAGTTTATTGCCGCTTGGCGTTTAATCTTATTGACGTTGCCCAATCAACTACCATATATCAAATCGGAATTCATTATTTGGAATTTTTATAGTCGCAGTGCTGAAATCGTATTCGAAAGACAAGTCGTGTGCGGAATACGTTCAGCAAATACGTTCCACCGCAGAAACACTGCGGCCACCTACATTTAGCTTGACAAAAAATGCGTCTCATATTGTTGTCATTTCTGAGTATTATTTTTAATCAAATCATGTAAATAAATAATAATTTTGTAAATAAATTCTTTTTTTACTGAGGATTTCTTTCCAAATACTTGAAATTAAAGTCCTATTAAGTAAAGTTTCGAAACCGACTGTTTAGCGGATTTTTTTTCAATCTGGGAATACCGTTGAAAAATTAAATTGACCAGTATACTAACGGAAAATCTCTTCATTCAGTAGAGGTACATCCTTTATCATTTGCAAAACGTAAAGAAAACCGCCTTTATCCCTGTTTTCGAAACATCGAAATATTAAATAAAATTTTATAAAATTAAAATTTGAGTTATTGCGCATCTAAATGTGAAAATGTACCATGAGAGGGATTTTCAGTGTAAACAAAATTTGACAAAAAGCGAAAATTTTATTTCCTCTATTCAATTGCTCTAGCATGATAAATATCGGGGAACTTTAAAATGCAGTTTATTGCCATTTTGGCATTTAATCTAATTGGAGTCGACCAATCATGTATCTCTCTCGGAAGTTATTCTTTGGAATTTTTATTGATGAAGTGTTGAAATCGTATTCGAAAAACAAGCCTAGTGACGTCACGTTCGGAATACATATAGGAAACACCACCGCCACCTTCATTCAGCTTGACAGAAAATTCTTTTTTTGTCCCAAAAATATCTCAAACATAAATTTTGAAATCGTCTCGACCAATAACGGTTAAGTCGTCTTAGCGTATTGCTTCCCGTTTACTCGGCGGATCGCCAAAATCAAGTGTGTGTCACACATACAATCGGAAAACCAGTCAAGCTTAAGTACCGTCAACTAGAGATTAATTACATCTTCAATCTAGTTGGTTGCTTCGGTGTTTTCCTGATTTATGGCTTGCGGTTGCGAAATTATCTGAGGTTGGTAGTTGTGAATTACGTAGCACTGGAGCGTAGCACACAACGGGGCTTTTGGAGACTATCAGGGATCAGTTAATTGAAAAAAAGTTTAATAGAGTCACGTCTCCAAAACATCTTGTATGAAAACATGCCCTCTCATGAACTTAAAAAGTAACAATACTGGTGATTGCCAATGCTGTAAAGTTAGAGAATAAATCAACATACAGTAAATCAATAAATTAAAACAATTCTAATCTAAATTCTATATTTTTTCTCTTAGAAATTGATTATCACTCATAAAATATGTGACTGAATATGAAAACATATCAAACAGGCGTTCGTAATGCATCTAAGCGTCTAATCAAAACGGTACATCCTAGCCTAGGCATCACCAAAGGAGCTTTCCAAGTTTTACAGGTCACTTTGACACATTTGAATAACTCACTAGTCGACTTCTGCCGGAAAAGCTATGGAAAAAAGAAACAAAAAGAAGTAATGAAAGAACCAATTGCTGAAAGAGCAATCGAATCTATATTTCCTAAGGAATTGTATTCTCATGCCAAAGCTAATGCACACAGATGTTTGGCAAAGTTTGAAGCGGGTCTTTTACAATATAAACCACGAATCACAGCAAAAAAGAAGAAAGCCAGGCCTCTAGACTACAGACAACAGTTTGTAAAGTGTGCTACTATTCTAGTTTATTTGACGAATCCTGATACGAAACTAGAAAATGATGCCAAAGAAATAGTCGCTAATATTCTACAGCAGATGTGTAAATCGATTGTGGAAAAATCTCGTTCATTAGCCGAGGACAAAGACATGCTTGGAGCAAAAGAGATCATCAAAGCAGTTGATTTTTTCATGCACCCGAACATGGCAAAGCACGCTATAGCTGAAGGTGCTAAGAATTCTGTATTGTTTATGAATGGTTGTACTAGGTATACGGCTCAAGATTTTGAATTTAGGTAACAGGATGTTGAACCATGGAAACGATCCTAAATGAAGGTTTTTAAAGTACGCCTCTTAGAGATTTTTATTGTGATCAATTGATTAGTATAAAGTTAGGGAACAGCAGTAATATAGACCCCCCAATCCATTTGGCGACTTTTTGTCGTCGCCAACCTTCACTTTACTTGGCGAGTTTTTTTGGTCGGCAAGGGCCAAAGAAATTGCATATTCGCCATAATGAAATGTTTCCAAAACATAATCAATAATTCAATGTATAAATCTTGGTTAAATATGTAGATTATATAAAAAACACAGTTATCACAGTCAATTTAATATGTAAATCTGGGTTGAATATAAATCTTGATTATATAAAAACAGTTATCACAGTCAATTCAATATATAAATCTGGAAATGAGTGGCGGGTTACCAGAAACCGCATAAATCCGAAGTGAGGGTTGGCGACAAAAAAAGTCGCCAAATGGATTGGGGGGTCAATACTGCTGCTGTTCCAAAGTTACTTAAGTCTACCAAATACTTAATTATAATGATTCATCTTGCACAATGGTGTTTAGATTATCTTTCGATAGCGACTTTTTACATACCAATTCAAAACGGACTCCATTTTGGATTTTATGATTTCGCTATAACAAGCAAGCTGACACGTTAGTAGCTCACTTTTGGATCTTTCCCCTTTTCCGTACAAATTGAAATAGAATATCGATTCATGGTTTGTGTACCACTGATCTTAAAAGTGGTGAGAATCATTGGAGGGATTTTTAGAAATTTAAACAGGTTGAGAACACGAGTCAAATCAAAATACAACAAAAAGAGTCAACGGATCAAAAAATTTCTATAAATACGGTTCTTTGCGGCATTAAGAAGTTTACCACTAAGTTCAATGAAATACATATTTCCACAAAATAATATTCTAAAAAATTAAAAACTAACGGCTTTGAGTCCTTTTTAACACATTTGAAACAGGGCAATCAATCACAGATGTTGCTCTTTTCTTCGGCGTTCATCATTCCGTCATTTCAAGATTATGAAAACAATTCCAAACAGTTGTCCGAAGACCTGTGGCCGGTCGCCCAAGGGTTACGACCCCCGCGGAAGATCGATATATTGCTGTTTTAGCCAAGCGGAATCGAAGAACGACCTCCACATGTGTGACATCTATGGTTGCAGCGTCCATTGGTAAGACGATATCTGCCACTACTGTTCGCCGAAGGTTACACATGAATGTACTGTACGCCCGGGTACCACGAGTTTGTGTTCCTCTATCCGTCCAATCTAGAGGGACCCGATTAAAGTGGTGTCGGCAACATGCGAATTGAACTGTCTGATTGGGCCAACGTTATTTTCACGGATGAGTCGAAATTTGCCCTGGAGCCAGATGACAAGCGTGTAAGAGAACAAGGCACACACAATCGGCCCAAGAACATCACGCATTCTGAGGTGGAAGCATCATGGTGTGGGCAGGGATTTCGTTGGGATATCGCACCGACCTGCATATCTATAGACGGGGTTCTGTGACGGCTGTCCGGTATCGGGATGAAGGCCTAGAACCCACTGAGATTGTACGCTGCAGCAGTTGGTCCTGCTTTCGTTTTAATGGATGATAATGCACGTCCCCAACATCGTCGAAGTCTACCTTGAGAGTGAGGGGGGATTGCGCGTATGGATTGGCCGGCGTACTCACCCGACCTTAATCCCATTGAAAATCTTTGGGATGCCCTAGGCCGTGCTGCGTCTGCACGTTTCCCACCCCTAGTCACTCTCACAGTTGCAAACTGCTCTACAGGAGAAATGGCGATTACTTGACTCTGGGGTGGTTGATCATCTCATGGAAAGCATGCTCACACGCTGTAAACTTTGTATGAGGAATGAGGGCTGGTCACATATCCTATTAATGTCGGTTTTGTTTGTTTTGGATTTAAACATCATTTTGTTAATGACTCCGATATGACTTCATCTTATAATTTATGAAAATTCAATATTGTTTTCATCCTTGTATGTAATTTTTTTTGTTTCATGCATAAACATATTTGCTACTTTCCTGCCGCATTTCGTGTCAAAGCTGTACTTGTCGATTTTTTCGCATTTTACCGCTTTGTGCTTAACTTTTGGCAGTGAGTGTATAATTACGACCATTTCCCAACTCCTTCAAAAGAAAAGTTTAGGATTGCACACTTGGTAATAGGGACATATACAGCAGTCAATTTCCCCCATCAATGAATTTATGTTTTGGCATAAACCACGTGATTGTAGGGAAACGATGTCACATGGATCGTCTAATTCATTGATCAGCAAGAAAACGTACATCTTTCATGATACTCACGTTTGCACATAATTTGATGCAAACAAGGATAAAATGAACTAGCGTTAGATTATTCAATGTTTCTTGACCTAAGAGACATTAAAACGAAAACACGTATTCGTTTCGTATCATTATAGTCGTCTCTCTTGTGAGCATGAAATTTTGTATCATTAGTTTCATATATTCGATACAAGTCATTAGCTTCTAATCTTTATGTAACCAATTATAGTAACAAGAGCATCATATCTCCTCAATGAATCCGATTTCTACTATTGCTGGTCGATTGCACAAAATCTAGTGGTATCGAAAACGCATCTGGCGTAAGAGTAACCTGGAAAATTGTTTCAAGGAGCTAGAATAATAGGATAGCCCTTTGGGAGTGGTTCTATAGAATAGATTAGGTTTTATTCTACTCATCTGGAATGACAGTGAAATACTCAGGTGCCAACCTTTGGTTGACCGTGTAAGGAATAAGATGATTGATTTTCAGTAATTATGCGCAGAATTTCAATAATGATAACGTTATGTAATTGAGCATTGATAGACATTGTGGTAAACAAATGAATGACAAAAATACTGAACTCATTCAAGAAAATATGCATTCAGTCTTTGACTAATATTTACGTTACGGGATTTAGTAAATAGGTTATTTATTTTTAGACATAAATACACAAGTTTAAATCATCCATGCTTGTGTACCTTGCTCCTGATCATCACTCTGCAAAAAACAATGTAGAGAGATGTCAGCATATAATTTTTGTTTCGGGAATCTTTAATGTGATTTTAAGGTACGTTTTCAGTTATGTTGCGTTATTAAACGTTTTTTATTTAAAAATACGAAATTTTAAGGGTACAAGTAAATCACACAAATTTTTAGAGAACTATTCTCATAAAGATTCAGTAGTTTTATGTTCCACTTTTTCCAGGCACAGGTAGGTAGTTGAATTTACGTTCGTTGCAATGGAGCAACATAACGGGTTATTGGCGACTGTCCGGGATCAATCCCGAAGGGAAAGATCGGAGGACAGCAACTCTTTTTGGCACCAGGTCTTGAATAAATCCAAATAGTAACGTCAATATCGCTTATTTAAACACATTTCATAATAGCCTCAAATATTTTTATATAGAAAAAGCGAATTGCCTAAAGTGGTTACTTTTAATAGCAAAAATTAGTTATCAAATAAGATAAGTTACTTTTTTAAAATTCAGTAATAAAAAAATTAGCCAACATTCTGCTTATTTCTTGTGATGGTTTTATGGCGCAAGGGTCATATTTGCCCAATCTGCGTCAAACAAGTAATGAACATAGGAAAGTTTTACTGACACACAGAGAGGAGGTAGTAGAATGAACGTAGCACAGGGCAACACACAACGGGCTACTGGCGACGGTTCAGGATCAATCCTAAAGGGAAAGATCCGAGGACACCTCATAATTGTGAATCAAATCAGATGTCTAGGTCCTGAGCTGGCACCCACTCTAAGCCTCCACACCATGCCGTGTGGACATTTGAGGTCACGAGTTTCGAACTCGCAATCCTCCTGTTGCTAATCCACGACTCTACCAACTGGGCTACCACAGACCCAACACAGGGTAGGGTAGGGTATTTCAATTAACGTCACACTGGAGCAACACAATGGGCTATTGGTGACGGTCCGGGATCAATCCCAAAGGGAAAGATCCGAGGACAACACCACGTAATTTTGAACCACGGTCAGATGACGAGGCAACACCTGAGCTGGCACCCCACTCTCCAAACTTCCACACCACGCCAACGTGAACGAAACTCTGGGAAAATACTCATCTGTATAAAGGTAGGTAGTTGATTAACTTCGCACTGGACAACACAGCAAGCTATTGGCGACGGTCCGGGATCAATCTCGTAATTTTGAGACTTGGTCAGATGACGAGGTCAACACCTGAACTGGCACCCCTCTCCAACAGACATTTGGAATGACAGATGTCATGACCTCCCACGTACAAGACGATCTATGGTTGGATCGAGTTTCGAACTCGCAACCCTCCGGTTGCCAATCCGTTACTCTTCCAACCCTCAATTATATAAAGCATGCTGCCTAAGTGATTATGGCGCTTGTCTGCCTCGAGACGAATGAATATGGGTGATTGTCCGTTAGGTGTATCGGCGACTTGCCTACTAGGGGGTCCCTTCACAAATAGCAACTAGTTCGCCCCTTGTAGTGCCGAAGGTCAGTGGATGGTCATAAAAATGATGCATATTAATAGTGAATGAAAAATTGTCAAATTTTTAGTTTTAGTGCATATTTTTTCATCTGAACATATCTTTCAACCAGCAGCTCCTATGTGCCTTTTCGTCATCTGACGGTGATTCAAAATTACGTATTGTTCTCGGTTCTTTCTGACCCCTGACCGTCAATAGCCCGTTGTGCTGCTCTAGTGCGAAGTTAATTACCATTACCTGAGCCTTTCTATTTCTCAATCCTAAAGCATTTTTAAGTTTGAATTTTGGTAAAATCTTAGTTGAATCCAAGGCAATTTCAATTTTTGTCCCCAAGCCACTGCCAAAATGCACCGAAAGGAAAGCCAAATTGTAATTTGCGGATGGAACGGAATTTTCTGTTACAAAGGGCCAAATTGGCGAAAATTTCTGAGACGTTGCCAACTTCTATTGTCACAAGTGAGTTTTCCATTTCAACTATACGCTGTAATAAAAGTAGAAAATCCGTAAAAATATGCATAATGGAATACATCTCGGAATAATTCATGGCATTGAAATGCAGTGTAGAGTAATTGTATAGCGTAACATGAAGATACCAGAGTAACATGTGGTTCAATTAGTGGTGAGAGCTAATTAGGTCAGGAACTACGTTATAAGTTACATAAGCCCCTGATTAGTGAATTTTGAGTCATTTGCATGAGTTTATAAAATAATCTTAAGATTTTATATATTTTGAATCTAAATAGCCAAACATTTAAAATGTGTCCATAAATTTTAATGAAAACACGAAGTATAAATCCATATTTTTAATTCAATATCTACTGTGCTAACAGAATTTTCAATATAGATTCTAATACATTATGCAAAGGTTATTTATAAATGTGTACACTACAAAGCTAATATGAAACATTTTGATAAATTTAAGATCACACATGCAAAGGCACACAATTGTTGCATATTATGGCATGCAAATCAAGATGTTATTCTCTCGGTCAGCAATTAAACATTAAAATCTCAAACTTAAATTATCCCAAAGTAAATTACTTAACATTTATTATATCATTTAGTCATGACAGATTCTATTGTTTTATTAGAATTTCAATTATTCTCAATTTGAGTTCAATTGAATAACTTAAGGCATTTGGTCTTTTGGGAGTGAAACACTTAGAAATACTGTTGGATTGAATGCAATATTCAAAATCTAATTCACAAAACGAAACAGAAACTAAGTAATTCTTTACAATTTATTCAAATTCCTAGTATACTTACATAACTTACATCACATCACTTAAAAAATAAAAGTAAAAATTTGTTAATCGTAAAAACATTTTCACATTTTTACTTAGTTTGTTATACCATACAAATCTTGGGTGAGAGGCAGCATTAATATACAGCATTCACTGATATTTGCAAATCAGTCTATATAGCATAACAATGACACATTTTGAAATGCATTTCTATGTCCTTCGCGTAGAAATATACAAGCAGTTTTTGCAACACATAACATAGAGCAGCGCTGCAAAGTGTGAAAAATAGTCACTCGATAAAATTTTACTTGTTTTGTGCACATACAAACAAAAGGAAAAACACCAGGTTTATTATTTATCAAAAACTAGGCACATCATATGTATAGAATCACTAATATTTGTTATGACAGTTAAGCCTCTCTGTAAGACATGCTGATTAGTGTAGATGACATCACATAAATCTGCACTAGCTTTAAATATTTGTATTTCGATATGTAAAACAGTCGAGAGGCAAAAACTGCAGGGTCCGAACTAGTCAGATTCTTGCTAATGACAGAACATTCATGACTATAACTTTCAAGCAAAAAGACTAGATGAAGAATCATTCTTGTGTTTTTGCTCTCACAAGGAGGTTGGATAACAGATGCATGAATTCAATTTTATAATTCAGATAGTTTTAACGAATTCTTATCTAAAAATGTAAGTTGCCAAATTGAAAATAAAACAGCACTACCATTATATTTTCAACAAGTCAATTAACAATTTTTGCCAATCTTTGAATTAAGGAAATATATTGTGGGTACCCAATTTGTATTGTAGTTTACACATTTGTTCATAAAGTATATAGGTGATATTTAATTACACCAATTCATTTTCCTGACCATACCAACAGTGAGGATCAGACAAGTGGTGCCTCATTAACTTTTGTGCTTCATTGTTAACATTTTTTGAAGTCAAATCTGAACAGACAGTAGCTAAAACATCAGTAAGAATGAAAAATATTTTAAAAAATCATTGAGATTTAAGACACTATGAGTTTTATAATGTCTAATAGTCTGTTACGAGTCAGTTCTAAAAATATTCAGGAATCGGGATTTCTGATTCCTTAAAAAATATCAAAGTACTGAGAGGAAATGTAAAAAAGCAGATTACTTTAAGAAATCAGTCACATAATTCAGATATAAGAGGAACTAATTTCTGTGGTTCAATGCAGCCCTGGAAAAGTAAATTAATGTAAGTAATGATTAGACAATGTTTCAGTAATGATAGAATCATGGCATTTTTAGTTTTATTCATTTTTCATACAAACTTTATCAGAGTTCTAGCATCTAAATTGTAACAGTTCAAGGGAATGATTATGAATATCCTCCCTTGTACTGGAACAATTTATAAATACTTAACTGGGACACCCTCAAGTAACCTTCACTTACATGTGCAACATTGGGCCAATAAGTAGTTTGCAAGTACAGCTTCATTTTTCAGACATAGAACCAACTTTTTTAAGTATGGGTGATTGAATTGCATAAAGCTAAATTAAAGAAAAACAGAACTATGATACTAATGTTTCCAATATATACATGAAAAATTATTCAATTAAAAGGATTGGGTCAGTGCTTAATATATACTTTGTAATAAAGCCCCGCACTAACAAATATTGATTATTTTGTTCTATTGGACAAACAATTTACAGTTAAAACTTCAAAACCAACCTTGTAATGATCTAATGCTGAAACTTATGATTCTTTACTCTATTTAAGACGATTAAAAGTATGGCTTTTGGGTAAGGACATTGGATGATTTTAGGCTCCTGAAAATACAAGTAAACTTTGAACAAAATGCACACCTCTTTAAAGGCATTTAAAAATATGCAAACCTATTCCTTCAATCGCACATTGATACCTCCCTAATTTCAGCTATCCGAAGCTTCAAATCATAAGAGTAAAACTTTGTTACCACATCTGAGGCGAAGACAATTTTTCTGGAATGATGCACACATTGCAGCAAGAATTACTTTTTAACACAATTACAAGTAAACCACATAAAAGGACTCCACAAAACTAGTTTGATTGATTGGAAATCAATATTTAGTCAAACATAACACCAAAAAAGTTAAATCATATCTAAGCACTGAAAATATGTGTAAATATACAAACACCTATAGTAATTCATAATAACTAATTCCTGACACAAAATAAAACATAGTTTAAATTAAACATTTCATCTCACCAAATATGAACAGCTTCAGGATGACTTCTAACTAGAGTTTAAATTGCATTTCTGAAAATGTTACACCAACTAAAAGTCAAATTTTCCACAAAAACACATTGCCATTATAGAGAAAAAATTATACCATTAAAAAACATTCATATTAATGTCAAGACCTCAATACAATAGCTAAGAGATTTCAAATTTTATGCTCTGCATTCATTGAATTAAAGTTGTTCAAGGATATTTTCAAATTAAGTGCTTTAAATTTGAATAAAAATTCATGTAAGGTTTGAAACCAAAGAGCAGGAATTTAGTAATGTTTGAAAAAAAAAAAATAGAAATTCAGCTATTATTTTTTAAATGTTACATTTAAATGGATACAAGCTAAAAGATTACTCTTAACTATAAGGTGTTAATATTAAACATATTGATAATATACAACAATATTACAGATGGCAGACCTTTCGGTTTAAGCACATAAGGAAAAAAAATAACACATAAGTCACAAAATTGTACAACTCACTCAGATTTTGAAGCTACCCGCAGGAAATGAGAATCTATTTACATTAAGTGAATTGCAGCAATTGTTATAAAATAGTCTGCAAAAACAAAAATATTTTTCACTCTGCACTTTACAGCTGTCTGGACACAAACATAACTGACTCTGCATTTCTGAAAGTAAGATTTAATTTTGCAAGAAATGCAAGGTTCTGTTGTACAAAACAACTATGTCTATACAAATTTTTACAAAAATATCAAAGGGCATAATGAATAAATAATTTGTAAAAAAAATGAGCACATAACTCTCACTCACAAGTAAGGAGATAAAACAATGTACATGAGAACAACTCATTTCGAACCAATACTTCTAGCTGGTAATGCTGTATTGAAGCAAAATACTATTCAAATTAAATTGGTGAGCAAATTCAATCGATACAACGAAGAATTTTCTTACATTTGAGGTCGTTTGGCTCTTAAATTCTCTATCAAAATGTTCACAGCTCCAAAAGCCACTTAATAAAAATTGAAACATCAAATGACTCACAAAATTCAGGGAATGAAACTATACATAGTCAGAGTCAAAAACATTTTAATGAACAGGAAGCAAGTCTTACAAAAGAAGCTTTTCTTTTCCTCCGTCGATCATCTCTTCAGAGTGGCACCACAGTAAGCATACGAAAATTCTGAGACTTTGTTGTACACCGAATTTTAACGGAATACAGTGCAGTGCACACAACAACCAAGCTTGTTATATACCATGTTGATTCAACTGGTTGTTCCAATCACAAAAATTCTTGTACAATTTTTAGGATTTCTCATTCTCAGAAAATCTTTTCCCAATCAATTTTCAATAGTCCCTAATAGCACCGGTCATCTTTGAGAGTTGGGTTCGTGGCCTGGAATTCCAGCGTGGGGTGTCGAACGAGTCCGTGATCGCATGCACGGCAGAGCGGACGGCAAAGGGGCAGCAGCATGCGAGGCGGCCACCATTGCGGCAGCTGGAGCTGGTCCGCTGGGCGTAGAAGAGATGGCTTGTGTCATGTTAGCAGAAGCTGCCAGATGATGGGGCAGAGATCGCCCGGTTGCAGGACTTGCAGAGTCGGGAGCTCCTCTCAGCCGACTGCTGCTGGCGGTGGTGGGAGCGGGAAGAGCTCCGCGAGAGGTAGTACTCGTGTGTTGATGATGTCGGTCACGGCGATGCCTGTCCTCTTGCATTTCCTGTTGATTGCGATTACCTCCCTACAGTAAAGCATTGAATTAAATGATGCTGGAAACTCCCATGGCTATTACTAGACACATTCAAATTGCACGAAAGCATATAAAAATAACTGATACTTAATTATCTCATATGCATACTAATAAACAAATTTAAGATTGCATACAAGTCTTAATGACAAATATGGGTTGAATGGTTGATAGATCTTTCCAGAGAATACATTTATCAATCCAGAGCAGAATCAAATTAATTTTACAAGACAAACGTTTACTGATACAAGGGCATTGTGACCACTTGCAAAGATAATGCGATTTGCAGAACCTCTGGTGAGACCCTTACTCTTCTTCCAGAATCAGTAGTTTACTTTTGTAGTTTAGTTTATAGATTAAATGTCAATATTATGCTGTTATTGAGGTGAGGGATATACATACAGCAAAATCTTTGACGAGTCCGTTTACGTATCTATATAAATAAAAATGTAATGTTCGTTTGTTCCTAACGCAAAATCTCCCAAAATTTTTCACCGATTGCCTTGAAATTTTGCGACAACATTGCATTCAAATACGTGCATGTTTTAGACTACTTAGCTATATAAATAAAAATGTAAAGCCAGGAGGAACTGGTAAAACGTTCCTAATTAAATTGATTCTGGCTGCAATCAGATCCCAAAATCACATTGCCTTAGCACTTGCATTGTCCGGAATAGCTGCGACTTTGATACCAGGTGGAAGAACTGCTCATTCCGCTTTGAAATTACCATTTGACATGCAATTCGTTGAATCCTCCACGTGTAACATTTCCAAAGCATCCAGCATGGGAAAAGTGTTGCAAAAATGTAAACTTATCGTTTGGGATGAATGCACAATGGCACACACACACACACAAAAAAAAAATCGCTCGAGGCTCTTGATCAATCATTGCAAGATTTGAGTGGAAACATCAGACCATTTGGAAACACATTAATATTGCTTGCAGGAAATTTCAGGCAAACATTGCCGTAATTCCTCTATCGACACCAGCGGATGAAATAAATGCTTGCCTGAAATACTCTACTTTGTGGCGACATGTAAAGACGTTGAAATTAACTACAAACATGCGTGTTCAGCTGCAAAATGATCGATCAGCTGAGATATTCTCACATCAATTGCTGGAAATTGGGAATGGAAAGGTTCCGGTTGATCTGACCTCGGGACGAATTTCATTGCCTCATAACTTCTGCAATTTAATGACGTCAAAAGAAGAATTGGTTGAAAATGTATTTCCCAATATTCAAACCAATTATAAGAATCACGATTGGCTGAGTGAACGAGCTATTCTTGCTGCCAAGAAGAACAAAGACGTCTACGAACTTAACAGTATTATTCAATCTAACATTCAAAGCGAGGCAGTCACATACAAGTCCGTCGACACTGTCGTGGGAGCAGATAATTATCAAACAGAATTTTTAAATTCACTCGATCTGTCACCGCACGTACTGCAATTGAAAATCGGTGTGCTAATTATCATGTTGCGAAATATCAACCAGCCAAAGCTTTGCAATGGCACGCGGCTTGCAATAAAAAAATTCACGAGCAATATCGTACAGGCAACGATCTTGACAGGACCTGTCAAAGGTGAAGATGTCCTCATTCCTATGACTCCAACTGGTATGCCATTTCAGTTCAAGAGATTGCAATTCCCAATTCGATTGGCGTTTGCAATCACCATAAACAAAGCTCAGGGCCAATCGTTAGAATTGTGCGGTTTAGATCTAGACACGGATTGCTTCTCACATGGACAATTATATATTGTGTGTTCTAGAGTCGGCAAACCAGACAATCTCTATATCTTGACAGACAATGAAACAAAAAACATTGCATACCCACAAGCATTGTGAAATAAAAAATATTGGAAATGTGCTTTCTTTTTAATTTAACCAGATGAGCCACAGCAATGCATGGCCCTGTACAGCTAGTTGTTAATTTGAATATAACATGAGAAATATTACTGGATGGAATATAATGGGTCTTGAACCCATTTGCTTCACATGACAAGCTCAGCTTGTAAGGCTGCATTGCTTGATATAAATACATATAGTTCAATGCCTAGCACCCAGATGTAACTTGCATGCATCGTGAAATGAAATGTAAGTATGTGGCATTGGTAATCCCCCAGTAGACACACTTGATGCTTCTTGATCAAACAAAAAAGAATTTGTCTTATTTCACTGTCCCCAGTAACCATCATAGTACCGAAAAGATGTAGTAGTGCTGATGATGGAATGAGAAAGACTATACAAAATGTTTCTGAAGGCAATGATCTTTCTGAAGGTGAAACAGCCAGAAAGATCAAGTGATATTGACAATGCACCAGGCCCTTTAAAATGCGTACATACAAAGGCCCTGTAAGGGTATTCAATTACGATTCCTCAGTCTGCTGAGGGCATTTAAATGACACCATTGGGTAAAGAACTAATAGATATTTTTCAAAATACACATATATGTAGATATATACAGGCCATACAATTATTATGAGCTCACTAAGAATTAATTATCTGCATGAGCTACAAAATAAGAATTTGCAGGTAGGGAGGCACTCATTTATTTTGGAAAAAAAAATTGCATTCTCAAAACACTGATTATTTTTTTAAAATTTAAACAAACAGCTATATTTATTGTTACTTATTTAATATTGATACAGCACCCCAGGAAAAGTAACGTGTCAATAAGAGTATTTCTTTGGGAGTTGACACTTTGCAGTATGATTCTAAAATTTCTAATAAAATTACTTCTGTTTTGAATTTTCATATACATAATAACCACATCAGATAACCAAAAAGAATTTTAATAATGTATCAAAATTAAAACACTGCACTTTTTTATGTCTAAATGTATAATAGTGATTCAAAATGTTTTACATGCTTGAAGAAAAAAAATATTGAAAACCATTAGAATTGAAAAATACTTTGAAACAGAAAAATTTAGTAAACACTGACAGAAGTGGTACCAATTTTTGTAAAAGGGTCTTCTGCTCAGATTAGATTTGCACTGTCCCATTCTAGAAACTAGCAATAAGGCTTTTCTTGTGTTTCATAATGGGATATGATCTGCTAGTTAAATCAGTAGTAGATACAAAAAAGACTAAAACTCAAAATGTGCCAATTAAGTATGAAACGGACATTGAAGATTATGATCTCGCCAAGAAATTTAAATTTTAAAACTAAATATTTTCTTACTAAGGGTTTCATAACAATCTAGCATTCACATATATTCTGATTTTCTCCTCAAAGAAAATTTTTTCCCCCATCCACAAAAGTTAAAAAAGGACTAAATTTAGATTGAAATATACTTTTAATGTTTAACATTCTATGTCAGTGAAAACAAACTTATGTCAATTATAAAGGCAAGGACAAAATTTGTGATTACATTTTACAAAAGGATTGTTTTCTAAATGTTAAACAATTTTCTGTTTTACTAAATGTACCTGAATATTTTAACTTTTTATTTTATTTTATTATTTTTGAGAATTCTAGGCTGCTCCATTTTCAAGGATACATATACTGTACACAACATATTTTTCTAATAGCCATTTGAGGAAATAAATTAAATTTGAAACGACTTAAAGAACAAAAAGAGAGTTAAGCATGCTCTTGCACATCATCACAAACTGGATTCAATTTGAGACTGTTTTCTGTCCTAGTTTCAAAAGATTAGGTAGTAAGGCCCTTATTTGTGAATGCAAAATTTTTGAAAAAAGGATTGTTAGGGTATCTTTCACCCTAGTGAAAACAAAGAATAAAATTCCATCCTTTTATTTCACTTTTAAAAGAATTTTCCAGCAAAAATGTATTGGATAATGAGCAGATTGAACTCTTAATGATTAAAGTTATACTGTAATTAGAAACAGAAATGAGAACTAATGTTTACAAATGCATTACTTACAAACTTAAGCATGTTCCAGTCAAACACATAATCATATGTAAATCCTTCTCGATGGAACAAATTCCTCAAAAGCCCTCGTAAGTATGCATAGTCAGGATTTTCGTCAAACCGTAGAGATCTGCAATAATTTAGGTAAGTGGCGAATTCCGCTGAAATAGACAAAATAATTTGTTAATTAAGTTTTCCATTCAAATTTCAATAAAGTAAAATAAGAGCCTTGCTTACATGGGAATGTTCTACATAGCTCTTCAATAGGAGTGGACATTTTCTTTTCACTGATTCTTTCATACTTTTGCCTTTTTGTAGCTGCCCGTAAACCTTGCCATGGTAAGCTGCCTCTATTGAAGTACATTAAGACATAGCCTAATGACTCCAGATCATCTCTCCGACTTTGCTCTGAAAATGTAAACCACTTGTACAAAATGAAAAACGAAATCTGGGTTGAAACAAAATATTAGGTATAAAAGTAAATCCCATAACACTGGAAAAGGCAGGAAGTTGCCCTATACCTAGAAAGATGGAAGAGGCTAGTGTGGCCCCATCAGTCTTAAAGTGCTGAATCAAATGAAGACAGATTTTAGGTAACAGATGTAATAGATTATTCATTCATACCATATTAGTTTTGTTCTTTTAAATTTAATTTCAGTTTTTACACACATTCATGGAAGTAATCTACTTATTTCTCATGAGGTGCATTTTCTGCACACTGCTCTTTTGCAATATGGGAATCTACTTTCGGATGTTTCATTTGCAAGATCTTCACAGCTGCATTTGATCCTTTCTAGCGATTTCTTTAGTACTGCCGTCAAAACTTTTGTATTAGCTGCATATTTCTAGGTGCCAAATATTGAGTATGAAGCTCTTCACACATCGAGGATGAATTCTCCAGCTAAATACCTGCTTCCTCATCACTTCTTTATGTAAAATTCAAGCACTTCTGTAGATACATCTAAACAATTGTTAAAATACATGAATGTGCATTGACAAGTTTTTCTTGATTTGACTGTATACAAAAATGTACATGTTCTATAACATTGATGTAGTCTAGTTATTTTCCGATCTCTTATTCTCTGGTGCACTTACTTCCATGGATTATTCATATGAAAAAGGCTGAAATCTAGTTTTAGCTTATTCATCATTAGAATGGCTACTTTTTCTATATTCATTGGACAGAAACATTCATTTTCCGAATAGCTGCTTTCCCTGCTTACAGCATCTATTCCATCCAATCTTTGCAATCCTTTCAAAATCACTGAAAGAGATTCATCAAGCTCGTCTTCTCTATTTTCTATCAGAAAAGAAACTAACCACATCCATAACCAGAAACATTCAATGTGTCACGTGAGGTAAGGTATCAGACATTCCAAACGTTTAAAAAAAGAACTTCAATGCTGAGGGAGGGGAACATAATGAAAAAAAGGGGAAAACAAGGTAAAACTACTTTGAATGGCATTGCAAGGTGACAATAGCCCCCAAACTAGAATTTTACAGTATCATTGCAAAATGCTGTAGGGCAACTCCCGTCTTTCTAGGTATTAGGTCCTATAAATATGGTTCTATGCCCCCTGTCAGACCAAAATGATAAAATACACAGTAAGGGTGGACAAATTATTAAAAACATAAAATAGAAGCCTATTCAATTCACTGGTTAGGGAGTTACAGGCTGGCAAAGAGTGTGAGGGCCACATAGGTATGCCCATCTTTCTAGTGTTAACACAAAGATAATTTATTTACAAGATATTTATAATCTTACATTTACAAAAAATGTGCAAGATTTCAGAATCTGATATTGTTACACGATTTTTTAATAAAATACAGTTGAGTCCCATATAACAACGCTCAAGATTTATAAAATTAAAAATTGCACATACCTGTAAATTTGATGCTTACAAACACATTTTAAGGTTTGAATCAGGACAAATAAAGTCTCTCTCTCAAGTATATAAAAATACCATGTAGGCCACATAAACCATATTGTCAGATTACAAGTAAAAATTTTCAAGATACTGAGTTTTTAGCTTTTTAGACAGAATATGGTTGTCTTTTCACTGGTGACCAACTCATTTACATTCCAACCAATTCATTTTCTCAGAGCTGCTTTAGTACTTCACTAGTAAGCTGAGTGATATACATATATATATTTCCCATTTTTGAAACTTTCATCCAATTGACAGGGAATAGATATTAAAGTGGTATATTAATGAACCAAATTAACTAAAACTGAAAAGGAGGAGTGCCAAATCTCATTCATTAAAAAGCATTAATAAACTTATAAGACTCATTTTTGCTAGTTTCTTTGTCATTTTTGAGGGATGTAATTACAGCTAAAACACTACTTTTCATCCCTCTTAAAAAGCACAATTAACGACTTTCCACCCACTTTGTCAGCATCAAAAGCACACAAAATTTCTGGTGCACAGGAATTAGCTTCCCTAACAGACATCAATCTCTTAGGACACTTAGGAATTCTCACCTCACCATAAGCAAGTAAGCCAACAAGTTAATTGTATGTTTCTTTCAATAACATACCACTGAATGCAAACTTTCGAGAATGCTGGAATAATGCACAGGAAACTAGATACTTAAAACCAAACGGGACACATTGAATTGAATTATTGGTATTTTTGTTTTAAAACGCCCTCATTAGCACAGCCTGTTAAAATTGTTGCTTCAATAAGGTGAGGTATGTGAAATTCTTAATTATCTTGTTCGATTCCAAACTGGATGAATTTAGATTTCTCAAAAGCATGAATCTTCAGTATAACGTTATTAGGTGGATATTCTGGAGGTTCCAAAAGAATTGATTTGTCATTCTGCAGTGATTTTTTGCAACACAAGGACTAACAAAACTGACCTAAGGCTTGAAGGATTCCAAGAGTTCAAGTTAATACACTGCACTCATTCAACAACTATATCCAACAATATGAATAATTAAGATATTTGATTAGTTTGTTTTATGGCATAAGGTCCAATAGCAGACAAACTGCACCAAACACAAGTTTAAATAATATTCAATAGCAACCAGAACAATAAAGATGGGTCTAAAAATATACAAATATATGAACAATGCAAAAATCTGTCAAAACTGAAACTTAAATTATGAAACACAATTAGAACATGATGTAGTATATATCATCAGTATTATGTAAAAAGGGTGAATCAACCACTTCAGCATTTTTCAGGAAAGCAGTTTGAAATGTTTAACATTTCATTGCATACAGATTTAAAACCTGATGAAGACTTTCAAAAAGGTGTTGTTCATCTAAATTAAAAGTTCCATAAATTTTGAAGTATTTTTTATACGTTAAACATTTCAAACTGCTTTCCTGAAAAATGCTGAATTGGTTGATTTGCCCCTTTTACATAACACTGATGACATGCAATAAAAATCCAAAGTGATGAAGAAAAGTGAGAAAGATAAAGTGATGAATGTGGTGGGTTATGCAACAAATCGGATAAAGTAAGCAATGTGTCAGAAAATGTGACTAATGGAAAGAGGTTCTTGGCAATGCTGGCATGATGGTCCAGTTTCACCGACCAATAAAAATCTGTACGTGACTCGAGAATGGCCGATGCAGACGAGTTAGAAAAATGTCGAAATGGGGAGTCGGGTGGATGTTAAGTTGATTGATTTGCTCACTCGTCTTTGTGCCACTCTTTCCATAATATTCTGTACAATACAATGGAGATATTGGCATGGAATGCGAATATTAAATGGAGACACTACATTTTTTACAGCAGCATTGGCCAGTTCATTGCCAACAATTCCAACGTGTCCCAGTATCCAATAGAATGTGATACTGAAGCCATGTAAGGTGAGATGAGCTTTATATGAAGTTTTAAAATATCATATGCCAAAGGATGACTTGGAGAGCCCGAAGCTAAAGTCACCAAGACACTTTTGGAGTCTGCATTAGATAAAATTTGCAGTTCTAAGGCTGGAAACATTTCAAAGCTTCATAAATGGCTAAAACCTCAGCAGTAAAAATAGACAAAAGATGGTAATAAATAGTTAAGTGACAGACCCACAAACAAAAGTGCAACTGACATGATTATTGGACTTTGAGCCAGCCATATAAATGGATGTATGATTTCTAAAATTAAGAGATAAATTGAGATAAAAAGTTGATGGTAAATGATCGCACTTGTGCTGGACCTCTCAGCCCCAAAATAGATTCAAAAATTATAATTTGTGTTTTTCCCGGGGTATGGTAAAAATAGGTCATTCAGCTACTTCAAATGAATGTGTGTGTGTGTGTGAAGGGGTATTCCTCAGGACATTCTCATGCAAAGCCCTAAAGTTGCAACACAGGAGGGTCAATTTAAGAATTAATAGAGAATTGTCCAGGAGTAAATTTTGCAGTGGATGCTGAACAATTAAGATGATTCTTGCAGTTGTTCTTGGATTTGTAGGATGATATACAGGGTTACCCTGACATTTTTAGTAAGGACTGAATGTTTGCACTTGGTATACAGAAATTCATTGTATATTTAAATTCTTGCCTTAAGCTCTTTAATAGACTGAATAACTGGCTTGAATCTTGAATACATTTCTGGTCAAACTAGAACCATTCCTTTCAGTGTTTAAGATCCATTGAGCTTGGATACATTTCCAAAAGAATATTTTTAAGTGTTTTAAGGATATTTAAAATAAGTATCTTATATGAACAAATGATAAAATTTAAAAATAACATTTAAAATAAATTTTTAAATTGGATGACCACCATCAGTGAGAAATTTAATTCTGTAGTGCGAAAACAAACATTGATTTTGAAATCAGTAACAATAATTTAGAATATTTAAAAATTAACAAACAAAATGAATGAATTGACAAACTATTTCATTATGAAATGATTATACAATATGAAACTTTCAAATGAAACCTGAAAGAGTAGCAAAAAGTAAATCTAACTGATGAGATTCAATTCAAATTGTTAGCAAGAGAAATTCAGTGACATGCACTTGAGTGACAATAAAAGTGAACAGATATTGATCATGATTCTGTCAACAAATTCTCAGAATCAACAGATAAGGTGACCTTTTTAAAGCATCAGTTAAACTATCTAGTGTATATTAAGATGGAAAACAGATGTCTACTCCATATTCTCAATTTTGCACAAAAGAAGCAAATCTGAAGCATCCATCAGGACCAACGTCATATGCTGTACATTGGTGATTTGTATTACAGTAATGTTATGTATGAGATGTAGGGTATTTTTCACCTAAGTATGTATTACCATGTCTTTTGTGTAAATTAAAAGCATGTAATAAAAATATTAGATTCTGAGATATATATCTGGAATATTCTTTGATACACGTCTAATTGACCCATTAGCAAGAAACAATTCTAAAATGACACTACAAAAAGTTAAGCAAGGAAATCCTCAATTTTAAATTAATATTTAGAACTGGCAAATAAGAACATCAGAAAATACAATGTAATGCTGTAATGGTGCTGTTATATGAGAAACATGAAAACCATCTCAAAATGGAATCGACATACCTTGTGTTTGTAGAGTTCATTTTATTTACCAGAGCTAAAAATGTAACCATTCCATTAAATCAATTTTTAAAATTAAAAAGTAAAAATTAGCACTCTCTAGATGCACACTGAGCTTAGTCTTATGCAAAATTTAATCTTATTGCAAAACTGGATTTATAGACTTGCAGACAATATGTAGAATACTGCAAAGAATGAATGTCCTCTTAGTAAAACTAGTTTTAAAAATTAAGTATAAATAAGAGGAAAGTATAATGATTAAAGAATTTGGTCAATTATAAAAGTAATACTTAGAAGTTAAATTTTATGCTAACCTAAAACAGTTCAGCCATACCAAAATTGCAACTTTATGTAACACACATAATTTTAAATAAGATGTTTAAGGATAATTTTGTATGCAGTTTTCTGCCTCAGTAAGTTAAAACAGTTTATGACCACATAATATTCAGGAAGCAAATATATCCTTTGCAGTTATTTAAAACTTCTAGTTAAACTTCTGTCTATAGAACCTAGATAACAATTTTCGAGACCTTTGCATATAAAAAGATTTTAGAATGTACAAATTTACATCAACTAACATTATAACTCTTATGCATTGCATAAATGTAATAAATTTATAGAACAATTTATTTCAAATGATTATAAACTACATATTTCTACAAAATTATGAGTGGGAGTACTCGTTCATTATAAAAATTCGCAATGACAACAGTAAGTAAAATATAAACATTTGAATTCATATAATTTTTCTTTCTTAAAAATTACTACAAGTCTGCATTTAATTCAAGTGATGAAATTCACTTCAAAATCTATACTAATACTCTAAATTTAGAAATAATTAAAAAAAATAGGTCTTAGACAAAGCATGATGTAGTCCCATCTCAGCAAATTAGAATAAAACTTAAATAATCTCTTGCGACATTCTTTATGCTGCATTGGTCCAACAAACGACAAACATGCATTCGAATAGCACAGAAATAATACTGTCTACCATAAGACAGGCTCCCATCACCAAGTCTGGGCGGCGGCAGTTGTTATAGGAACAGGGCTCACATTTTGAGTAAGAACAACTGGCAGATGTCTTAATACTATTTTTGTCAAATGTCAGCAGCAAAAAGGTAGTTTACTAGTATAGATATTGGTAAGTAAAAATCCCAACAAATATATTCCTAATCTGTCATTCAGTATGCCGGAATTATGAAGTTGAAGATATTTCTTCCAGATATGAAAATTTGAATATGGCCTGTTTCTACAGTAACAGATAGTAATTGGAGTAGTTCTCACGAAACATATCAGCCTGTTTTGTCTAATGTCAGGACAATGTGTAGTTTGGGTAAAAGATCCAATGCATTACTTTTCTTTATTCACACTTCCAGATCTAACATAATAGTGATTAATAATTTACAATATACAAGTAGCTTTCAGAAGTAAAACATTTCTTGTCTCAGAAATGATAGTTCACGAATGTGTACTCAAAAAATGTGAACCATACTGGTAGCAAAAACAAACGAAAGAACTAAAAAAATGTGAACCATACTGGTAGCAAAAACAAACGAAAGAACTAAAGAAATTATACAAATCCAAAAGTTGTAAAAAGCTAACTTTCACTAATGCATATTTTCTAACTTTAGAATGCTTTATTGGTTGTGTTTAATTCTGTCAAGCATGTAAATATCATTGTAAAATTCCTGTGATGTTATGAGAGCATCAATCATTTTTACTGTTAGCAAGAATATCCCTCCAAGTAGATGATATTTGGGGTGTTCTTGATACATACAATTTTTTACGTTATTTAAGCTTTTTTTCCTTGAGGTAATGTTTTCATTGATGGCCAGAAGACATCAGAATAGTGAGAATCAATTTTTGAATTGTTGGTTGGGGAGCTATTTAAGGAGCAATCAACAGAAAAAATACCAACATATGATTTATATACTTTAAAATTCAATGGAGACATTAGTTTACTTACAACAAAATTCTTGATTTCCCCTTAAATTTAAAATTTCTGAATTATCCAGGTACACTCAAAACATCAAATAAAAAATTGTCCTTTCGATTTTATTCTTCAAGCAGGTTCTCCAGCTGTTCCAAAGTGATTATCAAAAGACCAGTTTTTCACTCCACCCAAGTACTTATTTTTGCATGACCAAAGAAAAACAGGCTTTGAAACTTCAAAAACATTTAAACTACTATCATTAAAATCAATAGAAACTATAAAATTTTACATCATGACTGAATTGTTTCAGACAAACTGATTTGAGTCTGAATTTCAATAACATATCTGATGGTTCTTAAAGGTAAGCTAGTCTAGAAAATAGGTTACTAGCTACTTACCAATTCCTAGATGGGTGTTTATGCTTGCATACCTAGCTGTGCCAGTAAGATTTTTATTTTCTCTATATGGAATATGGAGATGTGTACGGGAGTCACGGTACTTTTTTGCTAGTCCAAAGTCTATTATATACACTAAGTTACCTTTCTTGCCAAGTCCCATTAAAAAATTGTCGGGTTTAATATCTCTGTGTATAAAGTTCTTGCTATGAATATAATCTATTCTATTGATCTGAAAGGAAAAACAAATAAATAAGCAATGTTTTTGTAAACAAATCACAAATCTTAAGTTTTTTAAAGGTACCCAAGATATTATACTTCTTAACATTTCCAGAAAACATTTCATGTAAACTCAGGTGACAAAACTTCAAAAACTGTAACAGATGAAATTAACCATTGCCTTAGAATTCTAGAAATTAGTTATAGTTAAAAATGAAATAAAATTATTTGGCCTTTTCCTTTATGATTTACAGCATAAATGAAATTAATCTGATCACGATTGTTTAATAAAAATATTTGTAAGGTTAATTAATGACCAAGTTAGTAGCCCTATGAACAGTGAAAACATTAAATTCCTTTTATGTTAGTGTTTAATATATTGTTATTTACATGCTTTGATTATAGTTTCACTTCTTGACAATATTGACAAGTTATAATAGATAACAATGATATAAATCACATGAAATAAATCTAAATTATTTTTGTAAGAAAAAGAAATTGACTATAACTACACTTTGCAAAGAAGTGAAATAAATAATTGCCCAGGTCAAAAATTAGAATGTACAGCTTTTTTAAAAAATAAGCATTTAATGTTAAAAAATAATCTTAAATAATAATTTTAAAAACCAATATGCTCTGTTAAATCTACCATGTTACTTGACAGTAATTGCAAAAATAAATACATTCAGTGACATCAAAATGAAAAACTATTACAATTCAGTTGGATAATTCCTTACCAAGTAGCTGCAACACTAACCTATATTTTTTAAGGATTCTAATATTGTTTCATAGGTAGAATTCATTTACAAATATTAATCAGAAATTTTTAGATTGAAAATAGTAACTTAAGACCACAAAACATCATTATTTAACAGGATTTGCAAAAATAAATTTCATGAGCACCAATACAGAATAATTTATTGAATCTCTTAAAATGTGAATTATACTTACTAATTGATCAGCTAATAACAATACAGTCTTTAAACTAAACTTTCTGTTGCAGAAATTAAACAGATCTTCCAAACTTGGTCCCAGAAGCTCCATAACCATAACATTGTAATCACCTTCAGAACCACACCATTTAATTCCAGGGACACCAACTAAAATTTAAAAAATTATACTTCAATTTACCAAAATCAGCATTTAAAATGTTTTAAGCATTTCTAGAAAAACAATGGTAGGAGAGAGTAGAGCATAAACGAATTTTAACACCTACCAACTAGAGTGGAGAAATTTGATATAAGTATATGTAATTAATATGTGACACCTGGTAATATTTATGGTATTGGTGACCATTACAAACACAGCACTTAATAAATAGGGGAGAATAATTAGGTCCACAATAGATATTATAATATTCAAATATATGGTAGGCATAAGCTCACTAAGGGAATGAAAAACCCATTTCTATAATTGTTATAATTATTTATCTTAGTTTATATATATATATATATATTATCTTAGTTTAAATATAGTCTATATTTATGTTGAGTACATTTAAAATTAATAAGACCCCTGATCTAAATAAAAAATAGATGTGAAGTTGAAGGGCAAACCTACAAAGCTTTCAGGATTGAAAACATTGTCATAGGATTTAAGGTGACAGAAATATGCCCTTTAAATAAAAGCCCATTGTCCAATGACTTCATAACATCTTATGTTTGTGATTGACCAAGTGATCTATCCAACGAAAAAACCAAAATAGTTCATATTCCATTGATTTGTCCTTCAACCATAACAGTGATTAAACTATAGCATCTAGTTTTGCCCAGAAAAAATTATTTGTAGAGCATACCTTGAAATAACTTAACCTTATCCAAAAAGCAGTTCTAAGAAAACTTAAGATGGAAGACAAAGGACAAGAATTCTAACAAAAACTCCAGAAAAAGACAATGGAAAAAGTGTTTATCCAAAAGTATCTTCTCTGAAGATGAGTGCACATATAGTTCTGAAGAGTTTGGTTGTTTTTTGGAGGTTTTTATAGTGCAAGGGCCTTATTTTGGCCAAGTTCTGAAGAGGACGGATGTGGATTGATTCAGATGGACAAGATGCAAGTGATGAAAAAAAGAAACTAGTACCAGTGAATAGGAAATTCCATCTTGGCAGAATTATTATGAAAATAAAGCAAAAAGCATAATACTGACAAGTTTTAAATATTTAGGAAGGTATCAAGTTTTAGAAAAAATTTAAAGCAGTTTTCTGCCAAATGAGCATGTTCCTCATGTTTTTAAAATTGATATTTAAAAAACTTTTTGTGACCATGAATAGGAGTAGTTTTGAGCATCAGTTAAATATATTTTCTAATGCACTATGCCCTTACTCTACAACACATCATTTTAGAACAAATGTTTCAATATATATTGATTTCTATTAAATATGTGTGCTTTAATTTGTTTAATTGATTTAAGATAATGGCCCTCAGTTAAAAATGTGTTTTATTAAGATGAATTCTTGATAAAAAAAACTAACAGATCAAAATAAGCATTGACTTGGGAAGTGTTATCCAATGTGTACATTAATTGTTTCAAAGTACAACATCTAAAGTGTATGCCTATACTTCTATAAAAAGTTTTTAAAGTTTCTAAATTACTAAGAAATTTATATCTTGCATACAAACCAATGAAAATTTGTCGAAGGTACAAATCTTACTTGCTTCAAACTTACATCTAAATTTGAATTTGGGAATTGGATAAAATTCCAAAGAAAACCATACAATTACTATGCTATCAATATTAAATCATAATATGCAAACATAGTTTGTTTCAACAAAATCTGAGATGACACTTCAAATTTTGAATACATGAATCACAGAATTTTTCCATAGAAATCACTTTTTAGGTTCTTTGTAATTTAAAATATCTAAATCTCAATTTTTTTTGCAGATATCCCAAGTTTTTTTTACCAGATGACATACTATAAATCCTGGAAATGAGTTAGAGGGAAACAAATTATTCAAATGTGAACTTATAAAGAACAAATATTTTGTAGATAAAATGTTGAGACAAATATTTTTAAATTTTAAAAGCTGTACATCATCAGTAAACACATTTGAGGGTTTAATAAAGTTGGTTAGTGTGCATGTGAATACAAAGAACTGTCTGATTGCACATTAAAGAATAATTTAACTTTTATGGTGAAATATATCATTCTTCTAAGCCAGATGATCTACAAATTTCAACAAAATTAAGCTCAAAATAGAATATAGTTAATTTTTCATAACATAGATAAGGGATTAAAAAATGTGCAAGTATTTAGAAATCAGTTGGATTTAAACCTTTGAAATTTAATTAAAAAAACAACTGATCACAAAATACAAGTGAACAAACTGCCAAACATTAAAACGTGCCAATAGATTGAAGGTGCACAAAATTAAAATATTTAATGCTAACTGGAAGTTATTGAAACCATATTTTTAATATTTTGTAACACTATTATAAGTATTTTGTGTTCCATTTCAACAACCATCTAAAGATAAATCCATCCATGACAAATATTCATTCCATAATTTAGAAAGCCTTCTTGATGTAAATAGATGAGGACTTATTGTAAGCAAGTTACAGCAAATGTGAAGGCCCATACATGAATTACTTTTTTAAATGTGATAGTAATTTCAATGCTTTAACACTTGTGTATGAGAATACTCAAACTCAGTTGACTTGATACCCAAACATTAAGATCTTGCAGACTAACATAACAGTTTAGCTATACCTAATAAAATAAAGAAATAATTAAAAACTTACCACCACCCTGCATCATTTTGTAGAACTTGCTTTCTATGTGCAATTGAGGATGCTTGGTTTTGATGCATTCTAATTTGATTGCAACTTCTTCAGCAGTAGTTATATTTGTACCTAAAAAACAACAAATATTTAATGACAATTTTGTGATAGCTTATTTTAATAGATAATGCTATTAAAATACATCAAAGATAGACTTCTCAAATGGTACCATAAGTAAAAAGGAACATTAAATATATGTATAATATTTACAATTATTCAAACATACAGTAAAGGTTAAGTATGTCATTTGAGAAGTTCTATTAACACATAAGCAAAGTTAAATGCTTAAGTTTGTTTATAAATACTGGTGAGATGCTTGACTTCATCAATAACTTAATTAAAAAATTGCCTGACAGAATTTTGTTGCTTATTAGCTTTAACAATTTTGCTAGTTGCTTTTTTCCTTGGAGATGAGTATAAAAACTTTAAACAATGAAATAGCTACACTTAATGACAGTATATCAAAATAACAAATTAAACTTTGAGCTAACATTTCTAAGTTATTGATTTCAGCTAAGTGGAAGCATATTTTTTGTGATTTTGGATGTTGAATATTTCAAATACAAACAATACTGAATTCAAATAAACTTCCTCATAATTTCCGTTTTCCTGATTTCTTAAACATTCCATTCCTTTAATAGAAAACACGGTGACAAACATCGTAAACAATTGCAACTACGAAGTACTAATTTAAGACCTTTACTTTCGTCACTAGTTTTCCAGACTGGAGTGCAAAAGGTAGTACAATTTCCATCGATATAACCATTTCTTATAATGTTGGAACATACGCATTTGAATCTTTTGTTCATTGTATTACTGAGAAAGAGAACTCACCCAGATATATATCACCAAATGATCCACTTCCTATCTTCCGCCCAAGACGGTATTTATTTCCCACTCTCAATTCCATACTTTCGGATACACTGTAAGAATATCACGGAACTGAAAAGTGGTGATGAAACAACTTGAGCTTAAAATTCTCTCAAAATCCAGGGTGGGAAATGTTCGCCATCTTGGAATTGGATAGGTTGCTGCACAACAATAAGAGATTGTCAGCTTCCGCTATCTTTTCCCGTAACAGCCACATTTGAGAGAAGGAAAAGAAGCAGTTATTACGTTAAAAATGATTTTGAAGAAAAAGAAAATTATTGTAACAAGGTGACATGGAGATTATTTTATTAGGATTAATTGGATTTTTTAAATTACAGTGACGACAAATATTACAGCATTCCTACTGAGCATGCGCATACGCTGCTGCAGTTGCCCGGATAAAAATAAGAAATGTAACATTTTCAGCTGTTGATGACCCATCAAAACTTGTCAGTTGACCTCATAAATACATGAGAAAGAGCAATAATATTACAAAACAAAAACATTACTAACGTTTTCTTAGTTAAACTCAAAGCTGCAGCGATATTCGCCAAAAAGAAATATTGGGAATTCTTTAAATGAAAACCAGAAAACAATATTTGTCGTATGCTTTGTTTTAAAGAAATTTTTATCAAGTTTCACGAATAAGTTTCAAAAAATTCTAAATATATTAAAAATATTGAAACTTTGTGGAAGCATCGAAAACTTTTTGCTCTGCAAATTGTTCCCAAGGTGTTTGAAATCCACACACAAACACAAGAAACATGTTTTCGAAATATAGCGCTATTCAATTATAAATGAACAAATTTTTAGTTTTAAGGCTCTTTGCTGTTTGAAGTATCTCATTATAAACATTTTTACATGAGAATTTTGGCAAAATCTTGTATTTTTACGAAATTCATATTAATTACAGTTGCCACAGACAATTTAGAATAAATTTCCATTCGAAACAATGAAATGAAGCGAAATAAATTTGACTTGCAGACAGAAGTTTTGTTTACAATTTCCGAAGGTAGTCTTCGGAAATGTAGGAATTTTTATCATGAATTTTACTTTGATTTAAAAGTTTTGGAGGGCCACTAAGATTTCATCTTTGAACTTGTCATGGAACCCTCTCATAATGATTTCCTAACTCAATATAAAGCAATTTCTGCTAAGCTTAAGAAGTAAGTCGTGTTAAGTTCTATTCTCTTAAGTTTTTTTTAAAAATTGCGCTTCTAATGAAAAACATTTGAAGAAATTTACAAAAAGTTCCTCTTTGGGATCTTTTGGCCCATTAAATTATTTTGTAATGCATTTTACTTTGATCAAATTATAGAAAAATAAGTTTGTTTTGAAATATACAAGATGAACCAACCAGTCTTGACCACCCAGCTGTAGTTGTCCATTTCCCCATATTTCTCATCAGAACAAGCAAACTAATTTATTCCACTACGAAAAAGGTTTATATTCTTGAAACCAATGGACTACTGGAATAAATGGTTACCAATCTGAAGTGTCAAATGAGTCATTGGAATTTACCGGAATCTGAAATTCCAGAATAGTGGACTTATTTTGAGGAAATTTCATGTTTGGTAATCATGGGTAAATGTTTCTGACCAAACTGATAAATTACTGAATTTGGGAAAACTTTAATTTCATATTTGAAGTTTGATATTTCCTGGTTAAGTTATGCAACTGTAAGACAAATTTTAAAAAATGAGCCTGCATCCAGTATCTGACCAGGTGATCAATTACTGGGAGTGGTGACTAAGTGCTGAGGATAAAAGCAGTAACAATGGAATTTTTAGTAAGGAAAGACTATATGATATCCCAATTTACACTATACCTTCTCATGCTAGACCTGCATTCTAATTCTGGTACAGTTGTATGTACCCTAGTGAGTCCTACCTCAAAAGAAAGGTTGAAAATGGAAACAGGGTTATGTCCCATACAGTTGCACCTAAAAGGTGGTTATACTGTGATGGAATAGTTAAAATGAGAAAAAGTTAAAAGGAAAAAGAAGCAAGGCAGGTTACCTCATACCAAAAGAGAAAACAATTTCAAACTGATAATGAAAAGAGAAAATAGGTACTTCCAAAGACTTAATTGGTGAAGGTAATGAAATTGAAAAATGTGAACATAACTCGCAAAACGATTCTAGTATAAAAGCACATGCTGTAAATGTGATAATTGTTGCTAAACATATAAAATTCATTCCAAAAGGACATGCTTTGCAGTTGGAATTGGATTATTTTTGTCTGATGACAGTGAAGATGTCAATTTTGTTTGTTGTGATTGGAGAAACTGATGTAATTTCCAGTGACTGACTTTAGTTAGTGTTATAATTGATAACAAAAAGAATTCTTTTATATTATGGCAGCATATATATCAATCACTGGTCTAATCACTATTCTAGGCTTTGAGAAAAATTCTAAATAACTATCAAATATTAAAAATTGTATTGCTCATTTTGGTCACAATTTTTACAAATTACTAGCTACAAAAATCTTGAAAGTGCAATTGTAAATTAGCCATGGGGAAGTTTTTTTATGGAAAATTAGCATTAACTGGTCAATTATATTGGCTGGTTCACCTTACTAGGTAAAAAAACCTTTTTGCTTCTGTGAAAAACTAAAATTCTTTTTTCTCTCTTTCCCCTTCCACTTTATTGCAAAGACGTTTTCTTCGAAAGCCAAACATAGCAGAAGCTAGTGCTCAATTTGGTAAGTAAATTTTAGTGTGCATCATACAATCTAATTATTTACTAATCACTGATTATAAAAAAAATATTTGTAGGCTTGTTAGCAAAGGAATTAGAAAACCAAGAGTGCCCACATTATGCTGCATTTTGTTGTCTTGCTGTTGCCAGGTAATATATAAATTAAATTATTATCCTTTTAATGAATTCTATAAAGTATTTTGTTTCATTTATAATCTAATTTTAGATTTGATGTTTCATTTATGAATTGCAAACAGATTCACTTGTCATCTAGATAAAAGCTTAAATTCTAGAATAATAAATTGCAAAACAAAATTTAGAACAAATCACAAAATTGGAGTTTTAAATCAGAATATTTTTTGAAAAATAAAGAAGAATCTAGAAAATAACCTCATAGTTCTAAGAATATTTTAAAATTTTATGAAGTAAGAAGAGTTTCATTTTATCTTTCCTTCCTTTTCCTTCATTAAATCTTGTAAAATTTAAATACAAAAATTTATTTTAATCGTAATTATTTTTCTTGTATTCTCCTGAATTTACTTCTCATTTAGATAAGATTAGGATGCTTGTATCTTTACCATAAGCCGCTGGAACTACTGAACTCGAGAAATGTTACCACAAACCTTCTACTAAATGCAGAGAATTCAGGAAATTTCATTTCAAATTTGGGGAATAAACAGCGTCTAATTATATTAGAATGAAGTTTTAATTTATTTGGAATTACTGTGAAGCTATTTATATATTGACAGAATTATGATGTTTTCTTTATTTTTCCTGCTTAGTTTACTGAGCTTATTTTCGAATATTTTAAATATGTGTTGAAAAGCATCAGTTTTGTGTCCAGTAGCAATGTTAAGCTTTTTAGAAGGGATTTGGCCTCCTACATTTTTTCCAAGTTCTCCAAAATCATAACCCGAGGTACATGAGTGATCTGTCCTCCCTGCTATTTTACCCTAGCTACTCTACCCCTTTTTTTCCACCCATGTTTTGTATTTGGCACAGCTTGGCCAAATATGTTCCCTTTCTAATTCTGTGACTTGCAGAATTGTGAATTACATATTTTATATTTCTCAGTTGTTTCCATATTCAACTTTTATTTCATAACATGTGTTCTTGCAATGTAAACATTTTTCCTTTCTGAGAATTTTTTCATAAGAGAGAAACATATTTAAAATTGACTCACTGTGCATATTTAAAATTGACTCTCTGTGCATATTTAAAATTGACTCACTGTACATCTACACAGTTTAGGAATAATTCAATTTTCTTTATAATGATATTGCAAAATAAAAGTTATGTTTATAGCTAAGTAAACAACTTTTTACAATACATGTAATTTTCATCTCAAGCCTCCTCAAAAATAAAGATCCTGGCGATGCCACTGTTTTTGTATCAATATAATACCATTTTCATAAATGAAATTCTTTGTTTGCAGATGTGAACATACAGTTGGAAACCCAGTTTACGAAACTCAAAATTTGTTGCATGCTGCAAGGCTATTTTTGGAAGCTGAACAACTGAATCATGAACTAATGTGTCCAACTTATAGTGAACATCTCCAAGCAGCTCTCAAAGCATATCGTGATTGTATTAAAGTGCACCTGGACAATGAGCAACCTGCTTTAGCTGCTGCAATGTATCTGGAAGTTGGTCAAGCTCTAAAGCAACTTGGGAGAGTTAATGAATCAATTTCATTCTTTTTAAAAGCTGCTGATCTTCATCGTTCTGTGAGTCAATGTATTAGATAGGAATGATTATAAATTTTAATTTATTTTACGCCAAATTATTGTCTGATTTTGTTGCTAATCCATTGGTATGTTCCAATTTTATGATATTTCTTTGCATAAAATAAAATAAGTAAGCCTTGCTTTTTAGTATAGATAATGAGGTATTCCTGTTTTAAAAATTAGTTGATTTAAAAATGTCGGTACTTGGCTTTAGTGATGGGCAAATCGATTCTTTTGAAAGATTAGAATAATTTGAATCGAGTCAGTAAAAAGATTCATTCAAAAGAGTCGTTCACCGGAAATAACTCACTTTGGTTTTCCAGTACATGCAGTGCCATCTGTTGGTGAATTTTCACACTATGCTGTGTTTCTTTTGTTTGTTGGGAGTACCTTGGCTTCTTTGAATCAGTTTGCAGGATGGGGATAGTTCCCCAGGCCTTGATTCTACCCATTCATTGGGTGAGGACTGAGGATTTGTAAAACTCTTTTCGTTGAATTCTTTTTGAGAAACGATGATTGCTGGTCTTGTTTTATTTGCACTTCACTTCACTTTTTTTAGCTTTAGCTTCATTGGTGTTTTTTCACTTTTTAAATTTTACTTTATCCTTCAGGAAGTGATGTGCCGGAATCACAATTGTCAGCTACAATCATCTTTCATATCTTACAACATCCAATTTATACGCTATTATAGCCAGTTGGAAAAATCCTGTTTTAAGATATCTGTAACAATCTTAATGTTGTATTATGACTAGGCTAACTGTTCACTCTAGTAGTTGGTTTGTATCTCTGGTCATTTTTAACTAGATCAGGGACGTGTGGATTATAAGGTGGATTCTGAATCACTACAAACATCCATGCCATGACTAAGACTTGAACCCAAAACCTTTTGAATCTAGCACCAGAGCGCTTTGAGTTGAATAACAAGATTTCTCTTGGAAGCTCATGCCCATAAATAAATCAATGAGTATTTTTATTATTCACCTTTAAGTTTCAAAAATTACTTATTTTTATGAATGATTTTGAACTTCATCAATCATTCATGAAATCAAAAGGATATAATTCTCTGTTCCTCTTCCCACTTTATGGAGAGAAGGAATAATTTAATCAAACATTATTTTTCCTTCATAACTTGGTTCAAAGTCCTTAATACTCTGAATGTAATCTCCTTAACACTCATCCCAAAGTAAATATAATTAATTGAAAAATAGCCTTCACTTAATCTTATAAAAGCTAGAAAATCGCTGTTAAAAATGAAATTTTAAAATAGCATTTTAATTTCAATTTTAAATTGTTAGAATTGACTTAATGAACAAATACAATTCTGTTTCATACTGTTATAAACTTTGAATTTTACAATTACAATAAAAGCCCTTTGTTTTTTTACTTTATCATTCTCTCTCTCATTAATATTAGAAAAACTAAAACACAATCTTATCGTAATTCCTAGTTTGGCCGTCACCAACAACCCATTGTTTTGCTCCAGTGTGACATAAATTCAACTATCAACCATCCTAGTTTAGTCCTTGATAAAATAATAAGGACAAAAAATAATCTTGAATGCTATAAATAAGTTGAATCTAACTGAAAAATGTTCTGTTGGTGTTTGAGATTGGACTTTCAGGTCTTATACCTCTTGCAACTTGAATTTAGTACACATTGGAACATTAATGTCTAGATGTTTTGAATTACATTTGTTTTATGCTTGATAGATCACAGATTATAGCGTCAAAATATTTCTATTGAGTAGTATTAATAAAATATGTAAATTCATCCATATTAATTTCAAATCAAATAATGTTAACATGTTAATTTAATGACTTTGTTGACACGTTTTCAACATTATAGCTATTAGAGCAATGATTGAAATAGTTTACTTAGTTGCATGATCATTTTAATTAAAATCTAACATTCTATATGAAGCTCATAGAATGAGAGACTTTTTAATGATTCATATGGAGAAGAAAATAATCTTTAAACAAGTAAATTAATGACCTTAAAATATAATTGCACAAAATGTAATTTTGTTGTTTTTTAAAATCTAATGGTGTAAAATACAGAAACATTTGCAGTGATGAAATTTTGGTAGAAAAATGAATAAAATTTCATTGTCAATTTTCATCAAAGCTATTTTAATCAAATTCAAAGCTAATAAGTCAATATTCTTTTTTAACCTTTTAAAATTAAATTAGAAGATATTTAATGAACATAACTTTTTTTTATGAAAAACAATTTTTGTTTTTGAAACGAGAGCAATTTCATTTCTGGAAATTAAAGAAAATGCTTTCATAATTACAGTGTGATACTCAATTTTATCTCCCATGTTTTATGAAATTGTGAAAAGTAAAACAAAAGGAAAAATCAAGGCAAAAAAATGAAATGAGTGTTTCCTCTCGAACCGAATCAAAAGAGTAAACTACTGAAGTTCTAAATCTCAAGATTCGAATCCTGAAAGATTTGTATGATCTGATGATTCATCATATGATTCAAATGATTCGATGAGTCAAATGATCCGATGAGTCAAATCTGATTCTTTCATAAATCGAAGTTTGAATCAGTTGGCTACTACTGGCGATCGGAGAGACATTCTAATGCTCAATTGTATGCTTTGGTGTCCATTCTATGTATCTCAGAACCTATTCAACTACTTTTCACCGAGAAAATCGCAAAACCTAAAAATATGGAAGCCTTACAATGGAAACTAGTAACCCTACAGACTACCCCTCGTAAAAAACGATTAGGAAGTCAATTATTCGATTCATTTTGAAGGGAGTTAGTTGTACGATTCGTTCACTTTAAAGATTCACTTCAATTGAACGAATTACTCATTTTCATCCCATCACTACTTGGCTTTAAAGACAAATGGATTATTTTTTGTGCATGTATGTCTAGTTTTCAGACTTTAAAAATAATTTGAAAAAATGTTGGATGTCCAAATGGTAAAATTAATAAAAATATATAAGTAATTAAAAAATATATGAAATTTGTATTGCAAGGTATGAAAAAAATCATAAAAATCAGATTTTTTTTATTTAACTCGTATTTTTATGATTCTAATTAATCCCTTGTCCGAACAAGTTTAAACTTTTGAACATGAGACACAAATCAAAGTAGTTTCTAGATAGTTTTTTATTTATGTTAACCATTAATATTTGTGATGAATAACATTAATGTATTAGGAAATATAGCAGTATAAATTTTTGAAAGATTAAAACATGATACAGGAATAAGCAAAGTTAATCACATGATAGAGTAAATAGACCAACTAGTGCCATGCATAAGTAATGTTTTCCTGATTCTTGAACTGTTTAGTTAGTTTGATTTTAACCCATTACCTGTGGCATGATATTTTTTGGACATAATGAATAAGGTTGCCAGGATCCCACTAACACCATGTTATAAATGTTTTAATAAAATTAATCCAAAATCCGACAAATTTCAGAATTTTTTTTGCATTATATATTTATGAATAAATCTGAATCTGAATAAACATCTATGAATAAAATATATAGAATTTCTTTTTTTGATATAAAGTAATTAATTGGTTCAAGACTTATTTTTGAGAAAAAAAATTATGTCGCCAATAAAAAGTAAAATAAAAGGAACTTGCAACACAATTCATGAAAAAATTCCTACTTATCATTAATATTTAACTTTCAAAAGTATTTATTTGTGAAAATATTATTTGTAAGTAAATAGTAAAAAATGGGACAAGACATGAAAATATATACAAATTGAAATCAAATATGCCTATTTTTCAAATTTTCTCTGAGCATTGATAAGTATTTCAAAATTATGCCAAGCATGCACAAAAAAGGTTTACACATAACATACAAGAAAATGAAACTTTTCTTTATAAATAGCATAGTATAAGTTCATTCCCCAGAACATGCCAATTGAGTGGGATTTTGAGCTTGCAAAAAAATCATAATCATTACAATAACTTTCCACTTCAATCCATAATCTATTTTATTAACTTACTCAATTATCAGATGGGCAAATTAGCTTTTACATTCAAAATTTCAATTCCATAAACACAGAATAGTTATGCTAGCAGTGCAAAAATTTCCAAATTCAATTTAAATAAAAATTAACCAACATGTTGCACAAAATAAAATGAAAATATTAAAATTTCCTATTATAATGATGAATGTGCAAAATGGGAATGCTTTTGTGATACTGTAGAAAACTTTCATTGTGACTAAGTGTCTTTATTTTTTTCATAAACAGACTATTTAATTTATTTGGATATAGTTCTTGACTTATTTCAGTAAAATAACATACATCTTGTTCATAATTATTTCATACAAACAAATAGAAAGGAAAATAAAATTTAAAATTTTGATTTAAATCAATGTTTTTTTAATAAATCACTTGATTTAAATCAGCATACCCTGTTGTATTGTATGATTAAATTGTTCTACACAAATAATTTTAATGAGAAAATAGTTAAAAAATGATTTTGCAAGGAAAAGTTTATTGTTTTTAAATACGTTAGAAGATCTTCCATTGTATTGATTACTAGATTTCATCAGCTAATTAAGTACAAAATAGCGCGTGTTCCCTCAACTAAAAACTTCCCAACATATCTTTATAAACATTCTTAATGACCTAGAAAACTAGAAAACACCTTGAGTTTAAAAATATATTTCAAATGTAGTATATTCATTGTTCATATGATTCATTGTTCTAGGAATATTAGATTTTTAGAAGATTATTATATTTATTACTAGAAAAATTGTTATTTCTTGGTACTAATAACGAAAATTGTATTGCAATGAAGTTATATGTTAAGTGATAGTTGTACTGTTTCAATTATATATTTTGACTTGTTCTTCTCTTTATTTTAATTTTAGTGCTCATTAGGGTACATAAATGATTTGAAGATAGTTGGTGCATGTAGAATTTTAACAGGTAAATAATTATCTCTATATTTCAGCAATGTATGTAGCACAGAAATTTACATTACATATATACTGGAGAATAATAACAGATATAAACAATTTAAATTGAACAGTTATGGGATTTATTTTCCAATTTTTCCACTTAGTTAAACATGTTTGGTTAAAGAGCTGCATAATGTTGCTAAAAATACACAGAAGAGCTTGCCACTCTAATGAAACTCTTCAGCATTCTAATTATGGAAGGCAATAAAGAATCTGAAAGATAGAAATATTTGCAAAAAGAAATTGTCAGCTAATGCGAAAACAGGTCTACGTCCAAAAATAATATACTGCCTTCAAACAAGTGAATGAGATGCAATTGAAGTGAACATTCAGAAGCTAATTGTGACAACATAACTAAGGTGTATGCTTTTAGCCATGCAGTTATTTGAAATAAGAATAAACACTTGTAAAACGTATCAAATGTTACTTTATTGCTTTATATATTTCATTAATTTTGTTTCATTTGGAGGTACAAAATGTGAATCAATGTTTATGTTCATTATAAATGGATTTAAATAGATATCAGATTCGAGTACTATTATGTCATCAATGGACATAACAATTTAGAAACTTTAGCACAGGGTCTACTAGCATATAAAACTATGCTAGGGTCTACTAGCATATATAATTTTCATTAATTCTTTTATTAATGTGCACAAAATTTAAATGGAGGATTCATGAACAATATTAATATTATGAAATTTCTTCAATGACAATGATGTACAGTTTATAGAATGCTTGTACTAATAAAACTAAGAATCGTATTTTTAAAAAAAATTATTAAATGTTGCATATTACCTTTTTCAGGGGACTATGATGGAGCTTTAAACACATTAACTGAAGTTCAGTTCATTGCTGAAAAAGATGGTATAAAATTCAATATTTCCTTTTCTATATAATAGTAAAGTTATTCTGATTAATAAAATCGACTACTTAATATAATCAAATTCCAACAAAAATGGTTTCAAATCAATACAATATCATTATACAATTAATTGCCAGTTAATAAAAACAACACCGCCACTTAAAAAAAATCAAGTTTCCTATCTGACAATGACTAATATTGGAAACTGAGCAAATGGGATCAATATCAAAAGCATACATTTCTTAAAATTCATCTTGGTGCAGCTTGGCCAAATATGGCCCTTGTGCCATAAAACTTAAGAAAATAAAATTTACTCAAACAGAAATGGTTTTAGACAGCCATTGTAATAGAATTGCAAGCAAAAGAAAACACTGACTCAATCAATTCTAATAAAGAAAATTGGTGTGAAATTCCCCAATTTTTGTTTAGCAACCCCATGTGGCATTTATAAATCCTCTTGTGATTCCTATTCAGTTCAGTTGTTTTATTGCCTTTCAAAAAAATTGGAAGCATGATATTTTTGGAAATTTATACTGATCTACTAAGTGAGATCCAACTAAATATGTCCGGAATAGGTAGCAACTATAATGGTGTTCAAATACCTGAAAAGCCTTGAAAACTCCTGAAAATTCTTTCTTTTTTCAAGGACACTGGAAAACTTAAATTTTCTCAAGACTCCTGAAAAACTGAATTGTACCGAAATTTTTTGAATTTCAGTTCTTATTTATAAAGAATTTTTTTTAATTTCCAAATTGGTTTTGAGACATCTAATTTGGGAAAAACTAAAACTAAAAAATGAAAACTAGTTAAACTAATTAGTTCTTCCTAGATGATGTGAAGAAATTTTTTCATAAATACCATTGAGACTGAAATTTGCTTATTCATACTGTAATGAAGAATGTTGTAAATTATACCTGCTAATAGAAAGTGTTGCTTTACTCAGAAAATGGAAGACTCGTGCAAATTTTTGTAGTTGCAGCTAAGATGAGTGGGAAGAGTAGTGGAAATAGTACAGAATATGAATGTACTTTTGAATGTTATTTCTTGTTTAATTTCCACCTTTGTTTATTAATTATTTGCTCAAAAACAGGAAGGCTAAAACTTATTTTTCAGATCAGAAAGCTTTGAAAATTTTGTCTTAGCCTTCCTGATTGACTTTGGTGCTATGATTACACTTCCTGAAGACACGATGAGTGAGAGATATTTACTGATGCTAAATTACGAGAAGTTCAAACTTTCAGTGATCAATGAATATTTTAAAGCACAGCTTGATTTTTTAAAACTAAAATCATGTAATGGACAGTTTTGCTATGGCACGTTCATTGCACTAAATGCAGTTTTAATTGAAGCCCAATAATACCCCAATCATAGCTAGATGATACTTTGTCTTGATAATGTTTCTCCATTGTTAAAATATTTTGGTGTACCTCAATGTAACTCTTTTGCTGATTGCTGAAAGTACACATATTTTTTATTGTGAGTGAACTCAAATACAGATGCAAAAAGTGGATGTTAAGCAGCCTTCTAGTCTGTTTTATTGAAGCTTTACAAGTTTTTCTATTATCCTGTTGCCTATTAACAGCATCACAATTTTAAAAGATCTTCAACACATTTATTTTGTTATGAAATGTAAATTTTTCCGTATTTTAATTTGTGGTCCTATAAACATTCCATCTTTAGTTTAGCATGCCTTAGTTTTGGAAAAATCTGTATAAATATTTGAAACACATACTTATTTATCCAATCTGTTTACAAAGTTTTTGTGTTAATCCAAGTTTTATATTGATAATGGAAGTAAAAATACACTAAATCAACTGAAAGTCTATACTGCTTGATCTGGAACAAATTGAGGCCATTTTTTTACTTTGAAATATTTTTGCTCTATTATCCCAAAGAAAACAACAATATATGGTGTGAAACCACACTTATGTCCAAATAGCAGGCTGAACTGGACACGCAGATGAAATTAAAATTTGGGGCTAATAGACTTTCTTAAAGTAATATTTATTGATTTAGTATAAGTAAAATTTATTTACATGGAACATATTGGGTCATTCAGAAAGTTCTGCGGTCTTTCAAATCAAAGCGCGTTTTCTTATTACTATTTTGCTACCGCTGATAAGGAGTGACCTTGATTGAAGCAGATGTGTAAATTCAGTCTTTTCTGCTTTCACTGCATAATTCTAGCTTGTATTGTGGCACAATTTTTGTTTCACTGCAGTTCTAAGAATGGAGAACGAAAAAGTTCATTTTCGTTATATTATGCTCTTTTATTTTAAGAAAGGAAAAAATGCTAGTCAGACTGCTCGTAAAATGTGTACTGTATATGGACAAAGTGCTGTTTGTGATGACACAGTTCGAAGGTGGTTTGATAAATTTAAGCGCCTCGAAGATGATACCCTCTCTGGACGACCATCCTCTGTAAACAAGGACCTATTAAAAGATGCCATCGCTGAAAATCCACGTTACATAGTTCAGGAACTATCACACAGACTAAATATTCCAAAAAGTACAGTTCATGATCATCTGAAGAAGATTGGGTATGTAAGCCTCTGCGATGTATGGGTGCCCCATACTTTAACTCAACAGAATATGCTTGCTCGAATTTCGGCATGTGATTCTTTGCTCAAGCGAAATGAAGAAGCTCCTTTTTGAAACGGCTCATTACTGGAGATGAGAAATGGATGCTATACAATAATGTTATTAGAAAAAGATCATAAACCAAATGAACCTCCCCAACTAACATCGAGAGGGGGATTGCATCCCAAAAAAGTAATGCTTTGTGTATGGTGGGACTACAAAGGAATTGTTCATTATGAATTGTTGGCACAAAATCAGACACTAAATTTGGAAAAATACTGTTCTCAAATGGCAGTATTAAAAGCAGAAATTGAAGCAAAGCGGCCAGAACTGACCAATCGTCGAGGTGTTGTCTTCCAGCATGACAATGCATGTCAGACAAAGACTTATTGAGTATGGCTGAGATGTTTTGTGTCACCCCCATATACACCAGACCTTGCCCCCTCAGATTTTCCTCTTCAGGTCACTTCAAAATTCTCTGAACGGCCTGGAGTTCAATTCTTTGGTGACTGTTAAACAGCACCTCGATAACTTCTTTACAAATAAGCCTAATGACTTTTAAAAAGGAATTTTCCAGCTGCCGAAAAGATGGCAAAAAGTCATAGAACAAAATGGTGCTTATGTGATTCAATAACATTTTCTTAAGTTTTTGTACTGCTTCATTGGCATTTATCATAAAAAACCGCAGAACTTTCCGGATGACCCAATATATATATATATGCTATACATACTCTCTTTCGTGTTGCATAACACATGATAGATTTTGAAGGATTTAACAAATGAACACATAGGAAAAGTATGAGATCAGAGTCAGATTCCATTAGTTATATCACAGCCCTCTCTTAAGCTTACACAAATTAGAATATGAAATAAAACAGACATTTAGATTCTATTGGCTTACATACATACCCAATCTTCAGATGATCATGAACTGTACTTTTTGGAATATTTAGTCTGATACACAGACTAAATATTCCACGTTGCATGGTTCCTGAACTGTGTAATGTGGATTTTCAGCGATGGCATCTTTTAATAGGTCCTCGTTTAAAGAGGATGGTCGTCCAGAGCAGGCATCATCTTCGAGGTTCAAATTTCCACGCTTAAATTTATCAAACCACCTTCAAACTGTCGTCAGAAACAGTATTTTGTCCATATACAGCACAAATTTTACGAGCAGTATGACTAGCATTTTTTCCTTTCTTAAAATAGAAGCATAATATGACGAAAATGAACTTTTTGGTTCTCCATTCTTAGCGTTGCAGTGAAACAAAAATTGCTCCACAACACAAGCTAGAATTATGTAGTCAGTGAAAAGACTGAATTTACACATCTGCTTCAATCAAGGTCACTCCTTATCAGCGGTAGCAAAATAGTAAGAAAGCACGCTTCAATTTGAAAAACTGCAGAACTTTCCAGATGACCTGATACATACATGTGCCATTTATTACTTAATTCAGAATTAGACATACTCATGCTTTCTTCATATTAACTGCATGAATGACAGCAATCAAAGGTTTTATGTTCCCATGATATGACATTAACATAACAAAATAATCCTTTTTAGGTTTCATTGACATTAATGAAATAGTGATCTCTTTTCTTAGACTGAATGTTGAGAAAAATGCAAGTTTGTTTCCTGTATGATTGGATCATAATGAATGCCATGCATGTTGTAAAGCTAAAATTTCAACTGCAAATCTTTTGTACCAAGAGATTCCTCATTTTGATGTTCTGTACAGAATTAACAAAAAACACTTTTCACAGTCTCAGCCTTTGTTGACTGTTGTAAATGCAAAGTAATGTAACACTGAAAAAATCTGTTAACATTTTCACAAAATACACATTGAATGCCTTTGTAGCTAATTTATACTTAATCTAGTGAGGAATAATGAACTTGTAGTCATTTGCTTGTAAACTGATTTTAGTCTAATGATTGTAAAATTTTTTATGGCATTCATGATGATATAAAAATTACTATTTCCATGCCTGAATCTGATTTTTTTATTGCAGGATTTAAAGAAAGTGGTGATCGTTTAGGTGCATTTGCAGCAATTTTAAATGAAGTAGAAATTACAAGAATTCTGCTTCTTTTATTACTACAGGTGAATAATCAATTGAAAATTTGTACTTTAACTCATAATAGTTGTGCATAAGTATTCAGGATCAAACTGAATAATGAATGAGAAAATTGGAAAATTAGTTAATGAATAGTTGTTTTTTTGTGATCACTAGGACAGTTTTTACTTTGATGTCAAACATTCATAACAGTAACTTTATGTAAAACTCCTAAACAATTAACTTTAATTGGATGATTGAAAGGTGACTTGTTGCTATTTTCAACCTTGGCTACGTTTAGGGGGAAATCGTCTCAAAAGTTTCTACTTTAAAAATTGTTCGCAACTTTTTCTGAAAATCACCAGAGATCAGCAAAAATTAACTGTTGTCATTTTTTAAATAGCATAATTCCTTGTTTCCATCACAAGTTCATTTATCACAAGTTCCAATTATCAAAAACTTTTGATAATTATAAACATTCAAGCGATTGCCTCCAATAAGTCACACAAGTGAAGACACTGCATATAGTATAATTTTTTGTATTTAAAGAAGTGAAAGAGTGTTAATTCAGAGAGTGTTACGCCAAATGCTTCTTCCCACTTTATATACTCCAAACAGCATTTTTGGAAAAAACTACACCAAAGCAGGAATTGGGTAAGAAAATTAATGCAGAAAACCTGTATTTAGTTGACATGTTCTCAATTTAAAATTTCATCAATCACCAAATACTCTCAATTGCTGTGATTTAAAATTCTTCTGTCTATTATGGCAATATTAAAAATTCAGATTTCATACTAAGAATTTTTTTAATTTCAAAATTTAAATTTCTAGTGACTTTTTTAATAATTAACATATTCTATTTTTGGTGATGAATTTGTGTCTGGAAAATTCGTGTAAACTAAAATAGCTACTAAAAATTCTTATGATCACTATCTTGCAATTATTAGTAAGAATTTATCCCCTACAGCTACTATTTGATAAGTATTTTTGCTGTAATATAAAAATTCAGTTTTATTTCAGTTAAAGCAGTGCTGTTAGCCCTGCTTTAACTAAAATGACTGGGTAAAAGATTAAAAGAAGTCTTACAAACGTTATAAAAATGGTAAGAAATTTAATGGAGATTTTTGGCTACCTCGAACTGCTCTTTTCCATGAGTTTTGAAGCAAGTATTATATTTGTTTTCAAAACCTTCAATGAACCATAAAAATGCTGGAAACATTTTATTCAGGTGACTATGGGATGATTGATGGGATGATGAGCTTTGCCTAAATAATTAGGAAAAGCTCATAATCCCATTTCATTGCATTAAAATACAAACTTTTCAATTGAATAAACAATTGTTATTTTACTTGAACATTCTTTTGAAAAAGTTAGTATATAATTTAGAATATATGGCTCAAGTTTTAAACAAAGCTGAAAACATGCTATTGAGGGACTAGGAACATGATCTGTTGTTGTTAACTTCCGAGTTTACATATATATAGGGATTATCAGGGTTTGGGTAAAGGTATTGGAGTGCTGAGTCTGTTTTGCCAATGCTAGAATATCAGTCTTATGCATGTATTGATTTTCCTGTATTGTTTCTTTGAGTGTAGTTATAATGAGCCATTTTTCATTATTTTCTTCTTTGTACTGTACTAGCTGAATTACCCGGCGTTGCTCAGGTGGAATTCTTTATAATTCGTCGTAATATAGTCAATATTCGTATGGAAATTTCTAATTGTTTTTAGCCCCCTGCGGACCCAGGACAAATCAAACAGGGTTAATATATAGCCTATGTGTCCCTCAGATTTCTACAGGATGAATGTACCAAATTTAGTGTGAATTGGTGTGACATTGATCGTATACATATGCAATGTTATGCCTGTGAGGATTTCTAATTGTCTTTAGCCCCCTGTACCATATCAACGATAAAAAAGACCACTTTCTATGACAATAATCTTATATTATAAAAATTTACATTCCAATAATAAAGCTAGTTTAAGAATTTACAGACGGGATTCATAAACAATATAATAGAGTGCCATCTGCGATTGCATCATACTCTTAAGATTCTAAAAATCTCCAAGGTCATCTTGAGAGGCGACTCCTGTAGATGTTCTGACGTCATCTGCACATCGAGACTGGGAGAGAGCGCCCCCTAGCAAGTGCTCTGTCCAGGATGACAGGACGTTACACCCCTCTGCACACCCAAAACAAATAGAAAGGGGTTAATATGTAGCCTATGTTACCCGCAGGTTTCCAAGAATAAGTCTACCAAATTTGGTGTAGATTGGTCCAACGGTGCATATTTGTGTACAGAACAGACAGAAAGATAGACATGTCAACTCTTTATATGTATAGATTTAATGAAGATGCTTCCTTAATAATTCTTTATGAAGATGTTTCCTTTTCGGAAATGAGTAAAATAGGAAAAACCTGTAGCTGTATGATTACCTATATTCACAAAACCTGGTACAGGGTTTTACTTTATAAATAATGATATCCAAGATATTTTGGTTCAAAATTGAATAGTTTGAAAGTTTCAGGTATTTCAAGAACTTAAAACTTTGAAGAGCAGTTGTGAGATTGCTTAATGTTGCATGTTTGAAGATCTATTTCTCAAAAACTACTTAACATGAACAAAAATATTTTACATTTTTGTAATCCACGAAGCATTTTCCTTTTATCTATTTGAAAATAATGAATTTAAGCATATTTAATCTAAAAATTAGTTGCAAAAAATGAAGAATTGACGATTTTGTCATAATTAAAACATTTCCATGGGCTAAGATAATTTAAAGGCATTGTTAAAATTTTTGTCGATCTCAGATTCATCAGTAGGAGCTATTAAATTACATTCTGACTTTTTCCAAACCTTTCTGAAGAATAACAATATAAAGGTTTTATATTTGTGTCAATAACTTATTGAAATATAGTGTTGCAAACAGGCTACATTTAGTTCTAAAACTTCATTTCTGTGATCTTGAACTTTAAATGTCAATAAATTCTAATATTTTGCCTTTGCTCATTACTATATATGACCTATTTAAAACCTGATTTTCATTTAAATTGGTGATATATCAGCCGCAGTTGATTTGCATATTTTTCTCAAAATGATCCGATAGCTTATTCAATTTCTATTTTTCCATTAATATATTCACCTTTACTGTTCACTACACTAAATACTGTTTTGTTATTTCTCCACCAGTTTTCAAGAATAATTAAAAACAGTTGTTTCAAATTTATATTAATTAGCCATTTATATTAGTTGTTTCAAATTTAATTTAATTAGCCATGATACAAATTTTAGTGTACCTCTGCAAAAGTTTCATCAGTAATGAGTTATAATATATGATACTTTAAGTTTAAACTGATTTAAGCCCATGCATCTTTTTTATTCTAACTCTTTATGTAACTGGTAATCATAATAATGAGTTACATAGAAGGATTTATCCCTGTTTGAAGATGAATTCAAACAGTTTTTGGTTAATTGTTATTTTGAATGTATAATTTTCCTCTTAATACTGAGAACCTTCTAGGTTCAACATGGATATTTTAAAACTAGCATATTTGTCTGCCAAGATCTTATGAATTTGTGTAAATAGTACAATTAATGCCTGTTTCTTTGATTGCATTCTTGTCTGAAAATGGACTAATTTCGTTACAATTAAAACATTTAGATTTAAAATATTCAAGTCACTTTTGTATTTAGGAAGACTTTGCTGTTAAATATTAAATGAAATTAGAATCAAACCTCAAAACACCTTAAATAGGGTAACCATTTTTATTTATTCAATAAAATATGTTCATTCATAAAAAAATTAATGTTGATTTTTTTTAATTTTGGACAATCTACAAAAACAGTATTAGAAAGTTTCAAATTATAATTTAATACTGGGTGTTTTTATTTCTGCTTTGTTGTAAAGCATGTACCAATGTCACGAAAAGTAACCATGTATTGGAATACTTAATAGAAATTATGTATGTCAACAGAATTAAAGCTCTTTAAATTCATTTTAGCCATCCAGAAATAAACTTAATGTTGAACACATCAAATTACTTGAAAGGTATGCAGACATGGATATTGAACCTGGTGAGTACCAAAACACATTTTCATAAATTGTTTCATATATGTTCTTTAATTAGTATATGAAAGAGCATTGAAAATATTTTATTAAGGGAATAATTTTAATAATGATCACATTATCACACATAATTTTGACTTATTAAATTTGTATTTGCATAGTACTTAAATATTATAATTTTTATAGATCTGTTTTTGCACTTTCTATATGCTATAATTTAATCAGAGTGCAAAAACAAGACATCCCTTTTTTCAAATTTAAGAAAAATGGGCACAGAAACCACACATCAGTGATTAAAGTGGTTTTTGCACCTAATGTATTTTTTCATGACCCCATATTTACTAACTGAAGTCACAGACTGATGGGATTTCTTTACAGGATGTGTCAACCCTAAACAAACCCATTTATGTTATGAAGTCAGTTTCCAAAATTTTTTGACGTGTGTGGTTTCTGCACTCGCCAATTCAACTATTGCTGGTAACTTTAACACTGAAAACCTCCTGTAATGGAATAATTTTTACTTGCTTTTCCAAATCAAGAGTTTTGAATATTAATTTAAAAAGGAGGGTGATTTATCGTATCGTAGTTTGAATTGTTTCATCAAACTTTTCACTCCTCCCAACTTTTACTCAATGCATAAAATGTGTGAATTGTTTTGCATTTTAGACGTGTATTTCAATTTTTGCATAATTTCCTTTTCTTACCCAATTTAAAGCGAAAATTATCATAACTGAATACCTTTTCGTGAATTTGTTTTATTCACTTTCAGTTACTCCAAGTTACAAAAAAGCAGATGTGATAAGACAGTAGGAAGTGGCAGATTACTGAATGTTCCAAATGCACAAAATTGATGCTCATCTTTATTCTAGGTGTAGTTAAAACAATAAAATATGCTTGTGCAGTAACCCCCTCTCTTAGTTCCTCAATATATTGCATATTCATATATATCATTCTTTTTATGTTTCTTTACTTCCCCCTTTTTGATTTACAAACAAGAAAAAACAGTAGTCCCCTTTTCTTTTTAAGATTTAATAGTTTACTTGTTTCAAGCAGTTAACCTAAGCTGAATTAGTAACAAAGATTTGGGTGTCTTTAAAAGTGTGGATGTGGAGTAATTTTGTTTTAAAACATTCCACTGTATTTACACTACCATCCATAAGTTTGGAAACACCTCAACATTTGTTCAAAAACCAATGGAACTAATATGACTATAATTTAAGATAAAATATTTTACCTTTACACTACAATGCTTTTATTCCGCTACCTGAATACGGTACGACTGTTTATTTCTCGTAGTCTAAAGGTTAATTATTCAAATTAACAATTTCACTCAATTACATATCAAATAAAAAAAGATACTAGGTGAGTCTAAATATTTGATTCTTCAAAATATCCTCCTTGTGCTTTATCACAGCTTTGCATACTCGAGGCATTCGAATGAGAAAATTTTCAATATTTACCTGTGTGATTTGTTTCCATCATTCAGATAGAGCTTCCCACAGCTGATTTATGTAAAAAAATACTTTAAGATTTGGGATTTTCTTGTCAAGTTCATACCACGGAATATAATCAAATTGAGAATGGGACTCTGGGGTGGCCAGTGCATGATTTTAAGCTATCCAAGTCTTTCTTTTTTGCAATATAATTTTAACATAACTTGGAAAAATGTTTTGGGTCATTGTCTTCTGTAAACAAATCCACTTCCAATCAGGGGCTTTCCACATGGTATTGCTTGATGTTGAATAATGTTATGGTAGCCATACTGGTTCAAAATTCCAATGATTTTGAATAAATTGTCAACTGCATTGCCTCCTAAACAACCCCACACTATCACAAAAACACCTCCATGCTTGACAATATTATATACATCAAGAATAATTATACATTAAGTGTTACTGTAATCACATTCCAAGTATCAAATTCTAATTACTTTCATCAATATTCCTTTGACAAGTTAAGAAGGCTACTTATGCACTAAGGTCATTTACAAGCTTCATGAATGTAAACGATATGATTTGAATAGAATTGTAGATATATAAAAATATTGGATCAATATGATTTTGTTTAACTGAATGTATACCCCATAAATGAAAGTTTGTTTTTAACACTAGAAGTACTAACAGGGATATCTAATTCTACTGAACCATTCAAAATGATCGTTTTGATATTTAATCAAAACAAATTATAATTTAGCCAATTATTGCAAGATAAAAAAAGAAAAATTTATTTCAAATACATATTTTTTTCACCTCAGTATTGAAAATACATTTTTATATACATTGTATTAACAGAGTTATTTATCATTTTGCTACCTGCAATGTTTTCAAAAAATTATATTTTGTGTACATCTCCCACACAATCATATTTTCTACACCCAGCACAGATATTTGTGGTTTTATTTTCATTACAAAACCTATTTGACGACATTTTCGTACATTAGAACTTTCAACTATCTGCCTATAGTTCATTCAAGTTTCCTGATTACTGCAAATCTTCGTATTCAATGGAAAGTTCTACTGCTAATTTTAATTGGTAATTTATAATTGGAATATTAATTTATAATTGGAACATAAATTCTTTGCATCCTTTGAAATGCCTTGTCAGTCTGATAGTCCATCCTTAGTGTCAAAATTATCATCAATTTCAGAGCAGTTTGATAAAATTATTTATAATATTCAAATACATTTAAATAAGAAATTCATAATGTTATAGGAATATAAAATGAAATTTAAAGTTAAAAATCGTGAATAGCTATTAAAGCCGGTCATTTTGACTGGTTGGTACCTTTAGTATTAATTATAGGTGTAATATACTTACATTATTTCCTCAAAAACTGCTGAATTTTAAAATTTTGCAAGTAAATGTTTTTACATATGCTTGTATTTCAAAGTTATACACTACTTGATCTTAATTTTTGAATAAAAATTTATAAATTAGAAATTGCGAATCTGTTTATTAAGAATATTTATATTTTTAATTACGTTCTGTTAATTTATATTTGTTCTATAAAAATATTTAAGAATTTTATAAATTATAAGTATGCTGTTAATTTATAATTGTATTATAAGAAATGTTTATGAGTTTTCATGAATTGCTGTTTTAGTTGATTATATAGAAGAGGATACTTACCTCCTACTTCAATCTCTTATGGTATGTAATTTTTTTATGCACACAATGACTTATGTAATATGTAAATGGATTATATACAGCAGTCACAATGCAAGACTTATGTCATTGATCTTCAACATTTTACTACAAACCTGCAACTCTGATAGTTTATTTTTCAAATTCTATAGCAAATGTTATTGTTTTAAATAAATTAAATTTTTGGACGAATATTGAAGTCTCATTAAGGATACTGATGCAACAAAAAATCCAATAATGGAAAATTAAGACCAGTTACCTCTCCAAATGACATTAAAATTTCCAAAGTAACGAAGTACATTTTTTTAGAAATTTTGGTATGCTGAAAATGTTCTTTGTGCTATATTATTTTCAATCACATCAAATAAAATGAAAGTTTTAGTATGTAGCATTGACATATCCGATCAAGTGAACTTAAAAGGTATCATATTTGTTGATAAAACACACAATATTAAGACATGTTCTGAAATGACTGATGAATATACCATTCTCCATGAAAACACGAGTTCAACAAAACCAATAGGAGTAATAAAGATGTTACAAAGTGATAAAACAAAAGGTTACTGCTTCAAAAGTGCTTTTAGGTTGGAGAAATTGTTAAATTTTGTCTCTTCAAAAGAATATTACATACCAGTTTTTAAAAAATTTTTTGATCCATGATTCACTTTACCTGAACGTAAATCTCGTGTTTATATATAGGTAAAGGATGTTTTATTGTAATGAGTGGTTTCCTTGTATACATATGAAAAAATTATTTAGTAATTAAATTTCATACTTAAATTAAATTATATGTTAATCAAATTCATTATTTAATTTGATTGTATTCAAACTAGTAATTGTCATAATTAGGTTTTAATTTTATTATAACATTTTAATGAATTTATATTTTATGACTGGGAAAATCCCTGATGAAAAGAAATAAAGAAAAAAGAATGGGAAGTACCTATTTTTTCTCAAAAACTAAATTATAAGGCTCGACAGTTTTTTGACAATAGTTTCAAAACCAAATGCAGTTTTTATAAAACATCAACAGCAAAGAATTTATAATTTTTATATAACAATATTACCTCGTGAAACACAGGTTATTAGAACAGTCCTTTCCTGAAGGGAGGTCACAGATCCCTTTGGAGATGCAATGCACTGTTTCAAAACCGCTGTTACAGATGTAGTTAGGTAGTTTAATATGCTATTTCAGTTTCTTATTTTCCTTTATTTAATATTGGGTCCAAAAAATATAATTAAAAAATGTAGAAATTTGAGTGTATTGTAATTTTGTTTATTTTATATGCATTACTAACTGAACTAAAAATACTAACAGATTACAGAAGCTTCATAAAAGAAGTATTTCTAAATTAATCTGTTTTTATACTTAAGGACTTGCAGGTAGTATATTGTAATATTTATTTTAAAACAACAAAAATGGGATGATCATAAAGGAAATTTAATGTCTAGCCTCATGTATATAAGGTTGATACTTAATTTCGAGTACTGATTGTGTTGTAACAATTTTTCTTGAAATAAAGGTTGTGTTTGGCACAGTATAGCTGATCTGGCTCTTATGCCATAAACCTATACTAAACCAAATCAATCTTCAAATAAAAGTAACTTGTATTTTGATTGCATTAAGAAAGGTATGGTTCATTGCAACTTAAAAACATTTTTTTTGAATAATTTTCCCCCAAACATAATGTTGTAGATTAGTTGATGTTGATAAGTTAAGCTCAGCATTTCTGCAATGTTCATAATGCTATTTATGTCAACCAACGATTAATTGAAACTAGTGATTATGCAATGTGAAGAGAAATTGAATAAAATGTTCTTATTCTGTTTATTGATTTTTATTTCGTGTTTTGATATTAATTTTGTTTTAGATTGCTATTGATGAAAAGAATGAAAGTGCATTACTGCACTTGGAAAAGGATCTATGGTAAGAAATGTTTTTACTTTTTTTTATTAAATTTGTTCTCTTCCAAATCTTCGGGTTTTTTCATTGAATATGCAACAATTTTTTTTAAGTTCATAAATTATATTTCTTTCATCCTTGCTGCTTTCAATTTTCTTTGATCACATTTACTCTAAAAAGGTTAAAATGCTGAACTGTTAAACTCAATTAATTGACACATTTATTATTTCTATTTTAGGCCAAAGTTGAATGGACTACAGAATGATATATTGAACAAAATAATCTGTAAATTCAGAAATTATTCTCTTATTCTACCATATGATTAGGAAACAGTAATTTCATTTTCCATTGTGATTTCTTTTATATATTTTTTGTTGAATAGATAAAAGTTCAAGTTGTTAAAATTCATCATTCTAATGGTAAAATATGCATTCCATTGGGAGATTTGACCAAAGAATTATAATTAAATTGTGGACTTTCAGTTTTTGAATTGCTAATGAATTATTGAAAGAATTCACAGATGATTCCTCACTCTTGGTTTCTAATTACTTCATCTCAATCTTAACTCTAATTGCATTTTTGTTTCTTCAAATAAAAAAGAAAGAAAATTAAAATGCTGAACTGTTAAACTGAACTAATTGAAATTTTATTTAAAAAATTTGCCATGAGGTATTTAAAAATTGTCCTGGAAAAAAATTATTTTTATAATTCACTTAAATTGTGATGGAAATATAGTACATGGGTAAGTGATTAGGATTTGTTAAAGTATTATTTTGCAAAGTATCATTGGTAATAGCATTATATAAAAAATTATAAAAAGCAAAATATGAGAGCATCCCATACAAGCTTTATATATATAATGGAAACATATAAAATATTATCAATATGTACAGATTTTTATTTTTCTTGTGAATCATGATGAGTGAAAATTGTATCTTCCATTGCATATTTTAACTCCTTTGTATAATTAATGTGTTTCCACCATCCAAATGCTTTGATATTCATCATGCAGCATACAATCTGTAACACAGTAAAAATTCAATATAAAAGTGTTAAGTAATTAATAAAAAAATTTAATGACAGAATCAGATACATTAATGGCAATATTTACAATTTGCAATATATTGGGGAAAGTTAAACTTTTCTCCATGAGATTTAGTCAATAATGTAATAACTGAAACTCCTTTTTTAACTTCTACAGATTCCATTCATTTCTTAGTAAAATGTTATCAACTCTTGTTTTAAAACTACATTAAAAATTTCTGTAGATCTGAAATTTATTTTTCTTTTGAATGTGATAAAATTATTCAACTTCCATGTTGAATGTGATACTTTCAAATTTAGCATAGTATTATATTTCAATCATATTTATTGCCAAATTGTTATTGCATATTATCATTATGTATTTTAGTATTGTATTCTTCTGTACATAGAGTTGAAGAAATTATTGATATGATAGTTGCATAATATGTGAATCATTGTTTATAAATAAACAGATACATTTTTCAAAAGTTGTATTTGTTTGAATTGTTGTAAACATAATAATGAAAGTTAAATCAAGAAAGTTGTGCAACTCTTTTTATCACTTAAAATAAATGCATAGTTTAATAATTGAACCATATCTGCCAACTTTTCTTGTAAAAACACTTGTTTTTCCGATGATACCGGACACACTAACACCCCTTTGTGTTGTTCCAGTGCTACATAAATTCACCTACCCGGACAGAAAAATATTTTTGGGATTTTTCTTTTCAATGGTGAAAAGTTTCAATTGGTGCCAATTTCGATTTCAAGTCATGGCAACCATGAAAGAAAAACTTCGGAATCGATAGTTGCTAGATTATTTAAAAACCATTTCTGACAAAAAACAATAAAAACTAAAATATACTGCTAAAAAATTATATTGCTCATTTTTGCATATATTTGGCTCCATTTTGTGTTGAAATATTGCCAATTCGGTTATGCCAAGTTAGAACTGCCACTAAGCATATAAATTGAAGAGAGTTAGTTTTTCATCTTTGAACTGCTTTCATAAATCCCAGTTTGGCGCAATTATCGGTAATTTAGTGGATATAAGTTTTTTTTATATTAAGTATTATTTAGGAATTTTCCATATCTGACAGTATTTTTCTTGGGGGGGGAAGGTGATATTTTTCTTGGTTTTGATGTCATATTTCCTTAATTTTTTAAGATTAATTATTGAAATTGGAGCATGATTCAAAAGATACTTAAGCATTTTTTGTTAACATCTGATGTTTGCTTGAGTACTTTCTTCATAGCTCATTCTGTTCAAGCAAAAAAGATTTGTGTGTTGATATTGAACATAAGCATTGATTTTTGTTGCAAAAATATGGAATTTTTGGAGTTTATAGGTTGGCATGTATGATTGAACTCTATCTCCAAATAATGTAAAGTTTAATTGCATGTCATTAAAATTTGTACTGAAAATTTGTAATTGATTGATAATATAATTTGAACAAGAGTAATTTTTCCTCACATTGTAATGAGAAAATCTTCCCACAAATTGATTACAAAAATCAATCAAAACTGATATTAAAAACATTCAATCTGTATAACAAGAATTAAAAATACTATAAATTCCTTCCTTCTAAAAAATATTTGTATTTTTAAAATTTATTTCAATAAAAAATTAATTTTATTAGTGTTACGATTGATTTACATTTATATTATCAAAATTTTTGAAAAAACTTGATATACACTGATTGATACATATTAATATTTTAACTAAGAATTCTGTTTAGAAAAAGTTTCAAAAGTCCAGCTCAAGAAAATTCAGCAGGCATCTAAATTTTACTATGGGAAGCGAGATATTGTTATGACATACCAACTCTTGAGGGCCCTTACCCCATGGTCCCTCTAATAATTTTAGGGACAGGGCGAAACCTCTAAAACGGGAAGAATAAAATTAAAATAATTACCAATGAGTTGCCAAATGAGTCATTTCGATAAAACGTCCGCATCAAGATAATAAAGACCAAGGAGCTTGAACGTCTCTATTGTTATAGTTAGGGCCAGATCCCCGAAACAGAATCTAAATAGCTCTCGAGTAGCAAAGAATGACCTTTTGAAGGACAAATCCTAATGCATAAAGGTTAATGGGTAGCAAAAATTTTCAAATAATATGGGTAGCAAAATATGAAAGTAACTACTTCATTGATTGGCTCGCTTAACAGCTATGTCAGGAGATTGGAGCCAAGTCATAGGGGTAGGGCCGTTTCTGCAATATGAGCTGCCACGTGCAAACCTCAGCAAATCATCTCAAAAAGCATTTCATTTTCTAAAAGAACCTCTTTCAGGCACATATTCGGCCCCGCAGTAGCCCAGTTCGCAGATTAGCAACCAGAAGGTTGTGAAATCAAAATTCCATCCAATCAAAGGCCGTGTACATGGGGACTGGGGCACATTAAATTTGTTATGGCCTCAAATGTCCTCACTTTGGATTGATGTAGAAGTTTGGAGACCAGCTCATGTGTTGACCTCGTCATCTGACCGTGATTCAAAATTACGTTGTCCTCAAATTTTTCCTTTCGGTAGTGATTGCGGACCGTCGCAGCTCAGGTGTTGCCTCGTCATCTGACCGTGGTTCAAAATTACGTGGTGTTGTCCTCGGATCTTTCCCTTTGGGATTGATCCCGGACCGTCACCAATAGCCCGTTGTGTTGCTCCAGTGTGACGTTAATTAAAATACCTACCTACCTACCATTGATTGGCTCGCTTAACAGCTATGTCAGGAGATTGGAGCCAAGTCATAGGGGTAGGGCCGTTTCTGCAATATGAGCTGCCACGTGCAAACCTCAGCAAATCATCTCAAAAAGCATTTCATTTTCTAAAAGAACCTCTTTCAGGCACATATTCGGCCCCGCAGTAGCCCAGTTCGCAGATTAGCAACCAGAAGGTTGTGAAATCAAAATTCCATCCAATCAAAGGCCGTGTACATGGGGACTGGGGCACATTAAATTTGTTATGGCCTCAAATGTCCTCACTTTGGATTGATGTAGAAGTTTGGAGACCAGCTCATGTGTTGACCTCGTCATCTGACCGTGATTCAAAATTACGTTGTCCTCAAATTTTTCCTTTCGGTAGTGATTGCGGACCGTCGCAGCTCAGGTGTTGCCTCTTCGCCTGACCGTGGTTCAAAATTTCGTGGTGTCGTTCTCGGATCTTTCCCTTTGGGATTGATCCCGGACCGTCACCAAAGCCCGTTGCGTTGCTCCAGTATGATGTTAATTAAAATAACTACCCGGACCGTCGCCCTTTCCTTTTGGGATTGATCCTGGACCTTCACCAATAGCCTGTTTTGCTCCCAGTGTGACGTTAATTCAAATACCCACCCGGACCGTCGCCTATAGCCCATTGTGTTGCTCCAGTGCGACATAAATTCAACTACCTACCTATCTCAAGCACCTATTTAGAAAATATTTTCAGATGGCCCAGTCTTCCTTTATGTGTTTAGGGCCGCGGTGGCCCGGTTGGAAGAGTAACGGACTAGCAACCGAAGGGTTGCGAGTTCGAATACAGCCAAACACCGTCGTGTACAAAGGGGGCTGATGCACGTTAAATTTGTCGTGGCCTCAAATGTCCTCACGTTGGTGTGGTGTGGAAGTTTGGAGAATGGGATGCCAGCTCAGGTGTTGCCTCGTCATCTGACCGTGGTTCAAAATTACGTGGTGTTGTCCTCGGATCTTTCCCTTTGGGATTGATCCCGGACCGTCACCAATAGCCCATTGTGTTGCTCCAGTGTGACGTTAATTGAAATACCCCCCCCCCCACTAAAATAGGCATACAAAATCAAATGAAAAGGTCTGACGAAAACTATATTTTGGAGTATATTTTTTAGTTGAATATGTCTATTGTAAAAAATTCAGGATTATATTTTGAGTCAGCACCAGAAAACAAAATTGGTAACATGCAAAAACACATTCTTGCCCATCGATCAATTAGCGACTGAAACTTTCGTCGCCAAACGACTATTCGAATAGACCTAGGACGGGTTACCATATCGCCAATGTTTATTATCGCCAATCATAGCATTTCCTTCCCATTCTATGCATATTACTGGTTTCAAATGACAATGAAATGAAAACAATAAATTACCAATTCATTTTTAACTTTTGAAGCAAATTATAAAAGCAGGACATCAAATCACAATTGAAAAAGCTAAACATTACTCGATTGTCTTCAAATTCACTTTCAATCTGAAGTGTCTTGTTCAATTTTGTAGTTGCTTAAATTGAAATTTCTCGTAATGCTGCCGAATTCTTGAAATCTACTTATTCCACTAGTGTTTGGGATAAATATGAAACAAGGATTCGTGAATTATTACACTTGGGAGAATCGGATATAACAACGATGTTTAAATTCTTTACTCTCAAAATTAGTGTTTACCTTCTAATAATGCTTTATATTTACAAAACGTATTAAATATTCACAAGTAATAGTATTTAATACGTTTTTTAAGGAAAAAGCAAATCATAAAGACTTCTCTAGCAAAATGAACTTTCCACCTAATTATTTCAATGATGGAACACTCCTTGGGAAAAAGGAGTTTGAAAACAAATTTCATGTAAAATTTTGCACGTGCACTGTAATAGTTATTTCATTCTTATATCGCATTTTTTATATTATCGAAGGTTATAACTCTATCAGCTGCGATAAAAAAGTAAAATTTGCATCTAGTTAAAAATGTTTCTGAGGCAAATATAATAAATTTACAATAATGAAAATTTCAGGACATAATAGAGACATCTTGCTCTCACGTTGAAAAGTTTTGATGGTTTTTGAACTTTCCCTCAGTGTTAAATATGCATTCTAAAAAATTGTATTTTTCCATAATTTTACTTTTAAATGTTTTTTCTTTATAAAGGAGTAGAAATACAATAACTACATTACGCCACGCTATTTGTTAGGAAAGGCTCTTCATTAAGAATAATTTTTAATATTGTCTTTCCATTTCTAGAGATATACCAGAGCAATTTAAAATTTGTAGCAAATTGGTAACATTTCTATTTTTGTCGATCTCAGATTCAACAAAGATGGCTATTAAATTATATTCTGACGTTTCCTAAGAGATTTCTCTGAAGAATGTAACTATACAAATTTTTAGATTTGTGTCAATAACTTATTGAAATATAGGGTAGCAAACAGGCCACTTTTAGTGCTAGAAAATATAAATTTGGGTGACCTTGAATTTTAAATATCAATAATTAACAAAGTTTAGATTTGTGAAATCTAACCCTTCGTGAATGGGCTGTTTGTGGTTGGATTTATGGCGCAAGGCCTTTGTGAATGGGATATTGAAGTGGACGTTCAGAAATTATTTGACGTGATTGAGGTGTGCACTTTTTCCCATGTACTTTGTTGGAAGTACGAATTTGTAGGATCAAGAAAGGTTCAAGAAATGCCTGCTTTATATCTTCGATTATTTAAGTTTCATTTTGAGGTTTGAAATGCGCATATCGAAGCATATATTCATTGTAAATGGATTTAAATGAGGTATGGAATGTGAGGAAACGACACTGCCATCAACAAATGTGAACAATTAAGAAACTAGCAGATGATATGCGCGGGTAGTATTTTAATGCTTGTCTCCCCCGTTTTACGGAGCCGCGGTAGCCCGGTTGGAAGAGTAACGGATAGTAACCGGAGGGCTGCTAGTTCAAATTCAACCGAAGACCGTCGTGTACAAAGGGGGATGGTGCACGTTAAATCTGTTGTGGCCTCAAATATCCTCACGTTGGCATGGTGTGGAAGTTTGGAGAGTGGGGTGCCAGCTCAGGTGTTGCCTCGTCACCTGACCGTAGTTCAAAATTACTTGGTGTTGTCCTCGGATATTTCCCTTTAGGATTGATTCCGGATCGTCACCAATAGCCCGTTGTGGTGCTCCAGTGTAACGTTAATTAAAATACCTACGTGCCCCAGTTTACAAGGGGGGCAGCCCCTGAATAAAATTATTGTTAGGCGGCAAGAGGTTCGAGCTCCTAGGAATTGGCATCCGTGGAGAAAATAAAGTCATTTCTCAAAACTGATCAAGTTAGCAATATAGCACTAATGAAAAGCATTCACAATTGTATTCTTGAGTGAAGACAGTTAAGTCCCTCGTGTCCCAAATCCAAAAATAAATTTCGGGAAATTATTTTTCAATCTGCCATTGTTTAGAACATATTTCGAGTTCCACAATCGACTACCAAATAGAACGTTTTGGAGTCATAAATAAAACATGTTCTCTCTCCCCTCCGTGCATATTACAAAAACGGAAGTCCCATGGAGAATTTCAGTCGAGAACCATAAATCTTTTTGATATTTATGGCAAGTTTTGTAAAAGAAACCCGGTCCGAGAAATAGATTTTGGAATTCAAGCCGGCACAAAGAACTCTTGCTATCATAAAGATGACGTGTATGACGTAAGCTCCGACAAAGTCGAGTAAGGTTTTTTCGCCAATCAATAGTTTCCTACGTCATTTGGATTCCCTTTATTCGTTCCCCGTGTAAGGAAGTTTTAGGTTTTTCTCTAAAATCAAACTTGAAATTGTCGCATCACTCGAAGAAACATTGCTGAGTAATTCAGAGCTTATTTTTCTTGTTTTTGGCACTGAAGTTCAAAAATTCGATACCGTATTTGTATCTATTTATAATAATTGGAGGTATGAAATGTGCTTCGATTTGCACAATTTCATACCTCCAAATGAAATATATCAGCTATGTAAAGCAGTATTTTGTGTACATATGTTGATTCATATATGTCGATTCGCTTTTTTCATCAACTTTTATTTCTAATGTAGTTAGTGTGCAGAGACGTAACTAGCATCTGCCCCGGGCGCCGGATTGGGAGGGGGCGCTAAATTGGCCGAGTATTTTTTTTACTATAGATATTTACGTATGATAAAAAATGAAGAGGAAAAAATTATTAGACTACAAAGACCAAAAACTATAAAAGGAGCTAAATGAATATGTGAAGAAATAGCAGGAAAGCTTAACCTAGATCCTCTTTTTAAAGAAGTACGGAGGAGGAAGAAGCGGATGTTTGATGAGAAGGGCGAAGTTGAAAGCTATGAATTCTCAGAAAAAAAAGTTCAGATTATTGATTATACAAATAATAGATCGGATTCTGAATGAACTGAGGCAAAAGTTTCAAGTCATTTTAAACATGAATAGTTTATTTGGTTTCCTCAATGGAGCTCGGGTTTGAAACAATGAATAGAGTAGAATTGAAGAACCAGGCATTTGAGTTAGCTACCACATATAAAGAAGACTTAGACAAGGACTAGCTGGCGATAGAAGTGGAGAGTTTTAAGTATCATGCCTTGGATTTAAGCCCTAATATGAAAACGGCTACACCATCAGGTCTTCTGACGTTAATATACAAGAACGGACTTGAAGACGCGTCCATCAACATAACGACAGCGTTGAGAATTTTCCTCACAATACCAGTCTCAGTCGCCTCAAATGAAAGGAGTTTTAGCAAACTGAAGATAATAAAAAATTACCTCAGAAACTTAACAGGACAACAACGACTAACCAACCTGAGCATCATATCAATAGAGCACAAGTTAGCTTCAAAGCTATGTTTTGAGGACATTGTAAAAATGTTTGCAGCCGAAAAAGCCCGTAAAGTTAAGTTTTAGTTCAAGCTTTCTGTGTTTAAATTAATTTTTTTCACATTTTGTCAATAGATTAAGAGGTTGTGTAAAACATCTAAGTATAATACTCAAGATAATAACTTGAGTAAAATCTGTTATTATCAATTCTTGTTCCACAGTTATCCAAAATCCTTGAATGGTTTTCGATCGACGTTTCGATAATTCTCTTTTTAAAAGTCCAAAAGCACAAAAGTCGATGGGTGAGACATCTGGAGATTTGGCAGGAATATCAGTAAAGGGTATTTATTGACTTGATACCAGTTTCTTGTTCCATTTTTTCTACGAATTTAATAGTGGATTTAGATATGTGGCTGCTTGCTTTATCCTGATGCAGTTCTACTGATTGTTGGCACTTTGGGTAAAGATATAGTATTTACTTTTTGAATATTGGGGATAAAATAGGGTCTTGATAATATGTGGGAGTTGATTTTTACATTTCCCCCCTCCTTTTTACTTTTAATTTTCCATTATATGCAAAACCGGCAACTATCATAAATATCTTAGAGTAAGTTCTCACTTAAAGTTACAAAGTTGAACCACGTTTTAAGATTTTTCTCCTCTTTTATGATAATAAATTGTTATTTTTTATTGCAATCTTTTAAATACACCCACGCTTCGCCTATTGTCACAACATTTTTCCATCTTTCTCCAGCTAAATGCTTCTCATACAGAATTCTGCAGCGAGTTCTGCTTTCTGCAATATGTCGTGGAGATAGACGATGAACATTGTATTTTTTTACCTTTTCAAGATTCAAATCACTGTTAATTATTTTATTTACAGTTGAAACTGAACTTTTAATGACTTTGTAATAGTCACAACTCCTTTGACTTGGCGGGTTCTCTTTTAAAATTAAAGGTCTTACCTTAGAAATATTCTCAGAAATTCTTTTATTTTTTTGGATACGTATTTGGAAGTATTTTTCCACTTTTACGCGTTTATTCCTTTCTCATTAATAATATTACTTATAGTATCTTTAGATATAGAAAAAACATGACTTTTACAGCGTTTTTGAATAATTGAATAAGCATAATTCTCTTCGGAAAGAGCGGAAACATAGCCTTCCATCCATTGCTTATTTAAAAGCGCCATTTTGAAAGTAAACAAAACTCTGAGTTAGCAGACGATAAGTTACACATTAACTATTTAGCTGCTGCGAAAATAAAATTATTTCGTAGCATACAATTTCTTTTACAGCTCATCAAAATCATTCAAAAACTGTCCGAACAGCCTCTGTATTTATCATAATTAAATATCCTATTCTAAAGCAACAGTCTGTTGATTTTGATGCAGCCCGCACATATCCCGATATCATTTGATAAAACCTTTTCATATCATTTGCAGCGATTATAAGTATGAAAGAATATACCAAAAATGCTACTCTTAGATTATTTATCGATGAAATATCTTAGAATTAATTAGGTATTTTATCTCGTACTAAAAATGAAATTGCTGCAAATTAATCTATTTACCTTTGAAATCAAGCATTTACCATCTAAGTTTAATAAAAAAAATTTGGACTAGTGGAATTAATGTGTGGTGGCGATATCAGGTGTTGTCGGGGAGGATTTTGATTTGGTTGGTCAGTGGGGGTGGGGGCGCCAAGGCGAGTTCTTGCCCCGGGTGGAAACTAGCCTAGTTACGTCTCTGTTAGTGCGTAGCAAAGTGTTGTTTCAGTCATTTTGCCAAAATTAGCTTCTGATCGTTTACTTTAATTGTATACCATTCACTTGCAGATGCAATACCGGGTATTTTTTGAAATCCAAACCTATTTTCGCCTTCACTCCCATTTTCTTTTCAGCACTGATTTCTATCTTCCATATTTCTCTCTGACTTCGGTCGACTACTGAAATATTTCATTATGAGTAGCTCTTCCGTGTAGTTTTAGCAATATTATGCAACTACATAGCACAAATAAAACAGATTTAACTTAGAGGCAAAATTGGCGAATGAATCTTGAGTGATGATTTATACTGTTTATATCCGTTGGCTATTTTCAAATATCGATTTCTATGCCACGTACGTTTTCGTAGAGAGATTTTCGGCCTAAACAAATAAAATTTTATTTCCGGTTACCTATACGGAATGCGTACAGGTGGTAATGGTAATTAATTAACATCGCACTGGAGAAACACAACGGGCTATTGGCGAAGGTCCGGCATCAATCCCCAGGAAAAGATTCGAGGACAACACATAATTTTGAGCCATGGTCAGATGAGAAAACGTACAGGAACCGCGTTCTATCACAAAACACTAACGCCATGTACCATTTAGCGAAACAGAAAAGCCTCAGAATAAAAATTTAAATGATTTATTTTTTAAAAAATGTTTGGGAGTTAAATTTGAATTTCCTAGTTTTTGCACCCCAATTGTATTGATGCTTAATGATGAATATTCTTTAAAATGAATATTCATCATTAATGGATTCAAATCCTTGGAAAATTATCGGATGTCCTTGAAACGCACTTGGGAAATTATTTTTTATGCAAAAGAATGGGTTGCCCACGTGTTACTCTTATATTTTATTTAAGTATTGCACTTGGGCCTGTGAGTAACAGAATGTTAAAGTAATTTTATACCATAAAATGAATTGCATGTCCTTCAGCAAAGTGCATGATCATTCCATAACACTAGAAAGGCACTACTTACGGGTATAAAAATAAATGTTCGATATGACTTTGTTATAGCGCCTCGGCTCGCAGCAATAACGAGAAATGGCAAGCGTCGTCATTAATGTCTTTCAACTGCCAAGACAAATCGATAGTGCAGCAGAGGGAACACTTTATGTCTAATACTTTCCGTTCTTTCCACGACGGACCTTTCTTTCAGAGCTTCACAATTGAAGACCTGTTTGCTAAAAACCAGATAATGACCGTAATTTTCCAAAAATGTTCTTAAATGAATTTTGTTCCCAAAACTACCAATTGTATAACATTTAGTTTACGTTGATCCATTTAGTTAATAGATTGTTAGATATTTGAATTATTCGTTGGGAGATCCAATGCAATAGTGTTAATTTCTATATACCATTTCTTGGAACATGTAAGATACCGATTTAAATTTGTTTTGTAAACATAATAGACATTTACTCATGATCTGAAGTGAGGATTTTCCATTATTTTATTGGTCCCCCGTATATTCAAAATTTGATTTATTTAGTTGGATTTATATGCACCTACTTCAATACAATGCAAAATAATTTGAGAATTTGTTTAGTCAAATCGTCCAGTTTCAAGTGCTCCGAGGTGATTGATTCTGGCCATATTTTAATTTAAATTCAGATTATCTTGGGCTGGGATCTTATTTAGATAGCCATGGTCCTCATCAGATGCGTTACCTGTCTATTTTGCCTGTCTCTCTCTACATTAGCTATAATATATACAGCTATAATGAAAAGGGCCTAATAAATACCGACAAAGAAATAGTCCGATGTGTTGCTCCAGTGCGACGCTATTAACTACTTACCGATCCGACAAAAAAAAAAGAACTATCTCTAATTTAACCATTCTATGAAGTCAAGATACGTAAACTGTCATTTCTTTAGAAACACCACACGACTTTAATTAGTACTTTCAAAATGCCCCCTAGACATTGGAATACTGACCTTGTCACACACCCTAGCTACGCCTCTGAATAAATTTTGGCCACGAATCTGAGAATAATCAGCACATTTAGTATACATCGGCGGCAATAACCTGCGTCTAGGGCAGTGGTTCTCAACCTGTGTGCCACGAGAGATTGTCAAACGTGGCGCGAGGGTTTTTGACAAATAATTAAAATTGCATGGGTTTTGTAACTTTGAAATAGTATTTGTAATTACCTCAACGGTTTCTAAAAAAAATCTTTTTAAATTTAGTTTTCCCGCGTTTTTATTTGATAATATTTTTTCCCAATTGTAATTGACGTTGATTCAAATTGGCTATTTCTTAAAATCAAAAGATTTGTAAAATAAGTAAGTCTAAATTTCTTTAATGTGATTTCATTGCTGTGAACTAATTATAAAAATGTTTCATTCATTTAGCCATAATGGACAAATATTTAATAAAATCTGGTGTTTCACAAACGGAAGATAAACAAAGAAACAAACGGAAGTATAAAGATGACTACATCAAATTCGGATTCATCGCAATTGAAACGGAAGACCCTCAAATACCATTCTGTGTAGTCTGCAAAAAGGAACTTGCGAATGAAGCTCTCGTTCCTAGTAAACTAAAAAGACATTTGGAAACTTCACACCCAGAGGTCAAAAACAAACCAGGAGAATATTTTGAAAACCTGGCAGCGCAGCAAAATAAAACAGCAAAAAAATTTTAAACTATATGAAGATTACAGAAAAGGGATTGATTGCCAGCTACAAGGTTGCACAATTAATAGCACAACGCAAAAAAGCACACACCTATGCCGAGTCCATCATTGCACCAGCATTAGCTATCACTGTCGAAACAATGCTGGGAAAGGAAGCGACAGAGAAGGTCAAGAAAGTACCATTATCCAATGACTCAATATCACGCATAATCGAAGATTTATCTTCAGACTTCAAAAAACAAATTGTCAAGCATTTCGAATCGCCCGACAGTGAACTCCGGTCACTTCAGATTGACGAATCGACAGATATCAGTGGAAAAGCACAGCTCCTTGCTTTCATTCGATTTGTTAAAGATGAAAAATTCTTGAATGAGTATCTTTTTTGCAAAGATTTGAAGAGCACGACGACAGGAAAAGACAAATTTGAGCTTGTAAAAGAAAATATTTCAAGCTTTGGTTTGCTGTGGAAAAACTGCGTTTGGTGTTTGCACAGACGAATGTCCATCAATGTTGGGAAACAAAAGAGGATTTATCACACTTGCGCCAAGAAAATTCAAATATTATAAGCGTCCACTGCATGATTCACAGAGAATCTCTCGTTTCAAAATCTTTAATTCCAGATATGTTGATTGTTATGAACCAAGTGATCCAAGTGGTCAATTTCATCAAGAGTCGACCTCTTAAATCCCGAATTTTCTCTCAGCTGTGCGACGCAATGGAAGACCACAAAACTCTTTTATATCACTGAAGTGCGTTGGCTTTCGAAGGTAAAGGTTTTGAAACGACTCATACACCTAAAAGTAGAGGTGATTTTGTTCTTGGAGGTCGAAAAAACGTTTTTGAATTTTCTCTTCATGACGAGATTTGGTGGCTTAAAGTTCAATTTCTCTCGGACTTGTTTGAAAAGCTGAACTCTCTAAATTTAAGTCTTCAAGGTCCATCCGAGAATATCGTCACATCAACAACAAAACTGAAGTCATTTGAAGAAAAATTAACGCTGGAAATCTGAAATATCAAAAGGAAATTTTGACTGCTTTCCGGCTGTCAATGAATCTCAGTCGAAAAAAAATCGCAGACGAAATTATAAGCACCATTGACGAACTTCAAACCTCACTTAAAAGCTACTTTCCTTCGCTTTCAGTTGACGAATATGAATGGTTAATCAACCCATTTGTAATTTGCAAGACACCAAATTTGACAACAGAAAAAGAACAGCTCATTGATTTCAGAAACGATAAGTTTTACCGTTCAGCATTCTTCGAGAAAAATTTGGATGAGTTTTGGCTTTCTGTCAAAAATTTGTACCCTGCAATCAGCTTGAAAGCTATTAAAATTCTTCTGCCTTTTGCATCTTTATGGTTCTGTGAATTCGGATATTCAGCACTGACAGAAATCAAGTCCAAAAAATGAGAAAGACTTTTAAAAGTTGACGATGAAATGCGAACTTGTCTGGCGACTTTGGAACCTCGTTTTGATTTAATTTGTTCAAAAAACAGGCTCAGCCCTCTCATTGAATAAATTTTGTAAATAAATAATTAGTTTTGTTTTTTTGTATCATATAACTTTTACATTTTTTATATTCAGGTGTGCTGCAAATAATTCCAGATATTTTTAGTGGGCTGTCAACCAAAAAAGGTTGAGAAACACTGGTATAGGGTCTCAAAATGACTTGATTCGCCACTGGTATATATTTTTTTAAATATTTATATAAAAACCCATGGATAATAAAAAAAAGTATGACTGCTTTTAAAAATTTGTAAAAAAATATAATTACTCATTTTTTCACAAAACAGTCACTTCAGTATAATCTAGGATTCTTGCAAAACATATTGGGAAAGTTTTACTTTTCAGGTTGAGCCGCGGTGGCCCAGTTGGTAGATTCGCGAATTAGCATCCGGAGAGTTGCAAGTTCCAAACTCGATCCAACCAAAACCGTCGTGTACGTGGGGGCTGATGCACGTTAAACCTGTCATGGCCTCGCATATCTTTACGCTGGCGGGGTCTGGAAGTTTTGAGATTATGGTGCCAGCTCAAGTGTTGACTTCATCTGACCGTGGTTCAAAATTATGAGGTGTTCTCGGATTTTCCCGTTCGGTATTTATCCCGGACTGTTATCAATAGTACGCTGTGTTGTTTCTGTACGACGTAAATTCAACTACCTACCCAAGTTAGACTGCGAGTTGTAGGAGGCGCAGGTTCTATTATATCAACTTATCCTGAGTGTATTTCTCTATTCTGGGTTAATCAAGTTTACTTGTGTGTGTTCATAACTAGATGTCTGTCTTGTGTTTGGCGCAGCTTCGCCAAATATGGCTCTTTTGCCAAAAGACCCTACCAACCAAACCAAGTTATAATAGTTTCTTACAAAAATACCTCAAAGCTAGAAGAGGGTCTTATTGGTGAAATTCGAGTTGAATTTATAAAATTTAGTTTATCATTAGTTTAATTTATATATTAAAATACACTATCCAAATCCATAAAAATCTTAAAATTGATAATTTTTGGTTTCAACTCCCTTGAAATGAAACATTTCTCTACGAAATTACTGCGCAAATGTTCTACTGCTAGTTCTAGATTAAATATATTTTTCTTCGTTATACGACGCTGTTTCTCAATGCTCTGAAAATCGCAATTCAAGGATGAATATAGTTTTTAAACAATCTTATCAAATATTTAATTTAGATTTATTAAATTTAATACTGATTTATTTCGTACTCAACAGAAATGTATTAAATTGTTTGAATATTTTTATATGCGAATTTAACTAAAAATAGTTATTAAATAAAGTATTCCCTTGACGAAATTTTTTCTAACATAATCTCCGTCGCCGTAAATTTACTTAACTTAATAAACAAGATGGAGTACGACCTTTTAAAACTATTGAATAACTTTAAATTCCCGCAAGAAAGGCCATGCATCATTTATGAAGTTAAGCACATAAACCGACGAGTTTAGTGATAAGGTCCCAAGTTTTCTTCACTCGTTTAAATAAATTCTTGCTTAACGCGTTAGATAAGAGTTTTAAACCTATAACAGAGTTTTGTCTTTGCCTCTTGAAACCAATTAGTTTCTTTTTTTATTAAAAATGTATTGAGAAATATATATTATAAAAGAGTTCAGAAATTTCCATAATTAATCAAGTTTAAATTGTGTTGATATGTAAATAAATGTGTAATGCATTATGAGAGATGTCCTTAAAATCTAAGCACAAACTTTTGTGAGGACAAACAGACTTGGGCCTGAAAGGAGTTTGTTCTTATGTCCAATGGCGGATTACTCCCTAGATGTCCGCCTAGGTGTTTTTTAAATAAATTTCTTTGCCTTTTGAAACCAATTAGTTTCTTTTATTTTTATTGAAAATGTATTGAAAAGTATGTTTTATTGAAGAGTTTGTGGCAATACTTAAACACATCTCTAGAATTTGTGTTCTTATTGTTGCAACTGTTCGCAATAAGAATGTTCTTATCGTTACAAGTGTTCGCTTTAAGAATTCTTAGACTAACAGTGTACCGCGCAATGTTCTCACGTTATCGTGTTGTGGAAGTTTGGAGAGTGGGGTACCAACTCAGGTGTTGACCTCGTCATTTACCGTGTTTCAAAATTACGAGACGTTGTCCTTGGATCTTTCCCTTCGGTATTGATCCCGGAACGTCGCCAATAGCCCGTTGTGTTGGACCAGTGCGACATTATTTAACTACCCACCATAATGAATGAAGTTTAATGTGTCAGAAACGTATGTCATTATGAGAGATGTCTTTAAAATCTAAGCTCAAACTTTCGTGGGGACAGATTTGGGTCTGAAAGGAGCTTGTTCCTATGTCCAGTGGCGGATTACCCATTAAGTGTACGCCTAATTGTTTTTTAATAAATTTGTACTTTTTAGAAGGGCCTTAAAACGGAAAATGAGTAGTTTTTCATAAATATCAGCAAAGTAGAAAATGCTGAAATCTGAACTATACATGCTTTTCTCAACAGTGTTTAGTCGTTTCCTCCATAAATACAGGCACCGGATTATTTTTCTGTTTTCTCACCTGTCGCATTCCCTTCTCAAAGGGAGCAACTGTTGCCACTCGACGGGATGCATTAGTGGTCCCAAAATCTGAAAATAATCAGGACAATCTGCCTATTTGTGCTTAGGGTCTCAAACTGACTTGATCCACCCCTACTTACGCCCTAAGGTAAGTTAAGAATAGAAGTTTAAGAAAATATTATGTTAAATCAGTTTTTGTTTCGTTTATAAATTGTCATCTGACCGTGGTTCAAAATTCCGTGGTATTGCCCTCAGATCTATTCCTTCGGTCTTCATCTTTATGAATGTATCAAAATATTGGAAAGTATTTTCGTAAGCTGCATTAAAAACAAAAACAATAAAAATTGTTAAATCACCTGTAACAAAAAGCTTACAAAATGGATATAGGGCCTTTTCGTAGCATAATACAAAAATTATTCGTCAAAATCTATCTCCTAAAAATTATTTACAACACGTAAACAATGGAACATTTAAATACAGCAATTGCAGCTTAACAAACAGAAATGAAATTCCGATCATTAGGAAAATATAGATTTCGAGAAAATCAATTGGTAAAGATGTCGAATCCGGGGCATGTTTGTCGCCAAATCGAGATGGCGTCCAAAGCCAGTATGGGTTTGGACGCCATTGCAATTTCGTTAAAAAAAACTTCGTAAAAAAACTTTTTGCATAGGGTTGCCATAAAGCTGGATCAAACCACCAAGGTTACCATGTTTGGCGATAAATCGCTAGTGCCCCGGATTCGACTTCTCCACCACTGGTTTTCTTACAAAACCTGTTATGCAAAATTAAATGTTTGTAATCATTTTAATTAGTCAAATATTTATAAATTATTGATATTTTTGAAAAGAAGCGAAAATTAATTCAAACATTAGTATTAGAATTTAAATTCTTTAAACATTTTTTGGGGAAAATTGTTTTTCCATCAATACTGGGGGTAAAACAATCTGAGCTTCGTAGAGCAATCGTAATACTCATCGTTATTCCTATGAGGATTTTGAATTGTTTTAGCTCCCTCTGCACACCCAGGACAAATAGAACGGGAGTCAATATGCAGTCTACGTTAACCGCAAGGTTCTAAAGCATAAGTGTACCAAAGTTTGTGTGGATTGGTTTAACGGTGTAGATTTGTATAGAGAACAGACAGGTGAATCGATTTTTTTGGCTCTTTCAGAATCATCAATCACACATAGCATTCCATAACCTTCAAATCTACAATTAATATTATGCCATATTCTATGCACATAAGGGCCGCGGTAGCCCAGTTGGAAGAGCAACGGATTAACAACCGGAGGGTTGCGAGTTCGAAACTTGGTCCAACCCAAGACCTTCGTGCACATGGGGTCTGGTGCGCGTTAAAATCTATCGTGGCCTCAAATGTCCTCACGTTGGCGTGGTGTAGAAGTTTGGAGAGTGGGTTGCCAGCTCAGATGTTGAGATGTTGTTTTTGTCATCTGACCGTGGTTCAAAATTACGAGGCGTCCTTGGATCTTTCCCTTCGTGATTGATCCCGGACCATCACCAATAGTTTGTTGTGTTGCTCCAGTATGACGTTAATTAACTACCTATCTTTATGCGCATATGCATTTGTATACATTTACTGAAAAATACAATTTATTGATTTAAGTTTCTCACTTGAAAATCATCCCCCCACACCTTAAATCTTTTACTCCATTTCTTACTTTCGTTTCTGTGGAAGATAAACATTTTCATTCTTTTTCTCTAACGCTCTCATGCTTATTATCACAAACTGTTTCCCATCTCTTTCAAACTTAGCAACAGATGTAACCTTCATCTTTATTAAACTATTACAAATGCTGGATCTGACAAGTATTTGATGTCCCGTGTTTTGTATCGTTCATATAAAATGCAATTAGAAAATAGGAAAATAATGCTGAGCATTTTTCATTGAGTAGTACTGGATAGGGATGGGGGAAAAGAACTACCTGTTATTCAAAAAGAACTGGAACAGAAAATTTCCACTTTTCTCAAAAACATGTTCTCCGCTCTTTTTGTAAAAAGAAACATTGCATTTCTTTTCTATTTCGATTTCAATAAAAAATGTTAAAATGGGAATTTCGCAAAGAAAGTAGATTCTCTTTTCTCGAATTTTCTAAGTTCGCTAAACATTTTCGTATTTTCTAAATTATGCTAAGTCGGAAACACAGCTGTTCGTCCTGCAGTTCTCGACACACTTTGTTTCCTGTTCTTGATTAATTCACCCATTCTCTATCCATAAACTACTCCCTGCTCTGAGACTACTCCCTGATCGGTAACTGCTTCCTGCTCTTAAACTGTTCCGACCGTGCTCTCCGTTCTCGATGAAATATTCTCGGAGCTGTTTCTGCTGTGCTCTCGCTGGACTGCTCCCGGAACAGTTCTCGCTGTGCTCTTGCTGGACTGCTTCCGAAACTGTTCTCGCTCTGCTCTCACAGAACTGTTCTCGACCGAACCAAAGCCCCGACGTTTGACGAATTTGTGAGAAGACTAGAGTGATAATTGTGAATTTTCATTGTTAGATATGGTAATGAATTATTAGTTTTAAACAAATTTTTTTTAAATATTACTGATTAAGATTTTTAAGTCTTCTCTGTTGTCTATCTTTCTCTCTGGTGGTGTAGCCTCTACTCATTCTTAGGGTTTGCAATGCTTTTAACTTTATTTTAAAACCTAATTTTACAAAGAAATGGAAAGCGAAATTTCAAATGTGTCGACATATTTCACTGAAATATGGAGATTCGGATCTGGTGTCATGCTCTCTCTATAAGTCTGTGATCTCATTTAAGTCATCTATTACGATTTTAAAGGCATCTCGGAAATAAAACATCCCACCATAAGACTAATGTGTTGAAAAGCGAAAGTAATTTTTTATTTCTATTTTTCATGTTTTAAACGAGCTTAGATTAAAAAGAATTAACCTGGTTTTTTTTATAAATAAATTTTACTTCCTAAGGGGTAATCCCGATATGTGTCTTAAGTGTTTATAATCTTTTAAAGGGGAACTCCCTATTGCTTAAAGCTATATTTAGAATTTTTCCAAGCGATTATCGGGTCCTGGATTTTGTTGACCTAAAAATGACATTAAAATCTAAAAAATTTATTACTCTCGATTGTGAATTCGTTTTGTCCTTGTCACCGCGTATCTGTTTGGGGAATCGTACTTGAAATGGTCCAGATTTGGGACGTTATTAGCTGTCACTGGGGGCCCAGAGAGAATTGAAACGTTTCGATTAACAAGCAATTTTTCAAATTTACGCATATATTCGGATTTTCTTTACTTAATTACTGATAGTTTGGCGCAGCTTGGTCAGACTTGCCCCTTGCACCATAAAAAATCAATCAGTCGATTAACAATTCAAAGACCAAGTTATTTGAACTTTAGTTTTGTTCCTGTCAAAACAAGAGTAAAACCCACCAATCAAAAAGCTACCAGAAGAGTCATTTGTGTTTTGTTTATATGTGCAGTCTACAAAGTACTAACAAAAGATGACACGTGAACAAAATTCCGACCGTCTGTCTGTCTATAACGAAAACTTCTGGTGCCACATAGTCTAGGAGTAGGAACAGGGCTTGCACATTTTGAGTAGAGAGATATTTGAGAACAGTGGGGAGCAGTTTCAAGAACTGTTCGCTGAAATGAACAGTATTTCCCATCCCAAGTACTGGTAACTCAACTGAGATCAATATGAAACTATCTGGATAATTTAGTTATAAACTACAGAAATAAAAGTTTTGACTGAGTGATTAAGAGACACAGATCAGGACTTCCATAGAGATTCTCTCTTGCCAAAGTGGGTGCCGGGGGTGTGAGGTTAAGGGAGAGAAACGCACCCGCCATCCAGGGAAAGTCGCGGGATTGGCGTTATATGATGAAGCTCTCTAGTGCTGGCCCATCTAGTGCATCGGACGATGTCACAAATTGAGGAAGAGTACTTTATTCATATGTGCAAGGTCATGGTTTCTGGCGATGCATATTTTTTTCATGAGGAATTTGTCATTTAAACTGGTACTGAGGTCCTTCTTTTAACTTGGAGTAGATGAAGAACAGTGATTGGCCGGGCCGTTTCTGAGTGGTGTACTTGCACATAGTCAGGAAATATAGGGCGGCTGAACGACAGCCGCCAGTATGCCTCCAACTTTAAATAAACATGTCAGCAATAAATTTTCCGGTATTATTATTTTTATACTTGTTCGTTCTGTGCAGGTTCGTTTTGTGATTGAAATAAATGATACTTAGACTGCATAAGGACTCCTTAAGGACGATAGGGAAGTATTCAGGGGAGAGTCCATGGGGCTCGAATCATGCAAGTAAAATATACGTCTGAATATGTCAATACTTCGAAAATAGTCGAAAAAATTTAACGCAATGCTCATATAACATTACGGCATGCAGGGAACTGGGAGAAAGAAAACAAGGCCATTCACGAAATTATTTTCTGAATACATGTTTGAAAAGCTTTCCTTGCTAAAATCAAATGTTTTTGAAAATGGGATGCATGATGTTTGCACGTAGGCAGCGAAACCTCAGTGACAACCTTGGAAATGGAGGACCCTTTAAGTCCAGGTTGCAACAACACGTTTTGAAACCTGTAAACTTCGCGTTTTCTGTTGCGCTGTATTCAGTCAAATAAAAAAAACAATGGCTAAAAATAAAAAATCAAGAACAATCACCTAATGATCAAGAACGTAATAGAAAACCATTAGAAATTTTCCATTTCACTCGGTTAATTCTTTCACTCGCGCATTATTCCTAATTGCTCGATTCCTCGCTTCAACTTCTGCCCTTTTCAATAAAACCCTTCTCTTTATCGATGGTCGACATTAAAATTTTTAAGACGCTTTTAATGTTAATTAATTTATGACGCTGTATGGGAATATTTAATGGCGTACTTCTCTCTATCTCTTCTGAGAAACTGAATCAATTTCCCATTACCTTTGCAAAAGGAACAATTTTTAAGATCGTCGATTTTGCGTGCTCTCGTTTAATGGAAATTCTTTTTGATGTTCTGGACATCATATTATGTTCGCGATATGAATGAGGGGCTTTTATTTCGATATGTAATAAAGAAATTATTAGAGCAATGCATGAAAATGTAAATTAAAATTCTATATTCAGAAAATCGAACAGTATGTCTGGTGTGAGATTCTCTGTCCAGACACCGGGTAATGATGACCTGGAGGAACCAATTAATCATGTCCTTTTGAAAAAATTAAAATCTTTATAATAATAAAACATTAATTAGCATATGATGAATGTAATTCGTTAAACTGTAACAGAGAACGCCAGTATTTTCCTTCTCTCCTCCCCGAACGAAACGAGGAACTGTTTATCAGCTCTTTCCAAGGTAGGTAGGTATTTTAATTAACGTCGCACTTGAGCAACATAAAGGACTATTGGCGACGGTCCGGGATCAAACCCGAGGGGAAAGATCCGAGGATAGCACGTAAGTTTGAACCACGGTCAGATGACGAGGCAACACCTGAGCTGGCACCCCACTCTCCGAACTTCCACACCACGCCAACGTGGCTCTTTCCAAGGACACATGATCGTGCTCTCTTCTACAAATGTGTCCCATTTGAAAGTGATAGCGTCTGTTCATGTTTAAAGCGAGAGGACAATCGTTCTGTTGTCCGTTTTCGTTACTTGTCTGTAAATAAATGTTGTCTCATCCTTAGATTTGATTTGATTTTTATAGAGTTATCCTGATAAGTTGATATAAGCTAATTATTACTCAATTAATGTACTAAACGAAAAAACAATCCTTCACGCAAAAGCAGCATGTTTTGAACCTATAAAAATTTCTAAAATCAGTCTTGATTATATACGTTTATAAACCAATAATATAATAATAAACCATAAAATTATCTTAAGAATTTTAAACAATGGGGTTCGGCAAAAATGCATTAATCCAATGATAGTACTGAAACAATCACTAAACACAACAATCTGTTTAGATTATTACGCATTGTTTTGAGAGAAACTAATGTTACACATAAGAATGTACCTAGTTAGAAGTTTCCTAGATACGTTTTCTCGTCATTTGGCATCTTTACTTTCTGGCCTTAGATATCTTCCAAAGTTCTGACAATTTTGAGAATTTAAAAAAGTCCTTTTCTTTAAATCACCGAGACACTACTGAGAATCTCAAAAAATCGACCCCATCCATACTTCAGAAGTAATTGGATTCTTCTTGATTGAAAGATTGGAAACTATGTCTACCCGTGTTTGAAAGCGTTTGTCGAAGCAATGTAAGAGTACCCTATTCTAAATCAAATTTCTAGCAGAAGTAACGACACGACGCATGCCACTCGCTTAATCAGTTTTGGGTAAAGATGTAGAATCCGGGGCATGTTTGTCGCCAAGCAATTTTTGTCGCCAAATCAAGATGGCGTCCAAAGCCAGTATGTTCATTAAAAAAAAAAACGTGGACTTTCCTACGCGAAAAAACTTTTGCATAGGGTTGCCATAAAGCTGAATCAAAACACCAAGGTTACCATGTTTGGCGATAAATCGCTAGTGCCCCGGATTCGACATCTCCACCCAGTTTTGTAGAGTCAATTGAAAAAAAAATGGTTGGTTGTGCCCATGACATAAACCGTAGTTTTGACGTGGATACTCGGGCCCGATGTTAGATTATGGAATAAATGAAGCAGACATAGGATATAGAACAATTCTTTTATTCTGGATATTCAACAATTTACAGTTTGAAAGATTAAAGTGCAGTTTCATATTAATATGAAAGGATGATATTATTGATTAAAGGAATGTGATTGTAGCGTAGCCCGGTATCTTTCGAAGGACACATTAACGCAGTCCTTACTCCACGCAATTCAAGGTTACACTGACCCAAATCTCGTCCAGCACCGTAGATTTTCGACATATTGCGAACCCCCTCCCTGCACTCAGTGCACCTGCGCACTCGGTCCGTAGGTCATATCAGGTACGGACATCCTTTGTTTACTACATGATGTTATATTTAACTTCTGGATGTTTATTCTAGTTCTGAAATCGGTAAAGATGTCGAATCCGGGGCATGTTTGTCGCCAAATCGAGATGGCGTCCAAAGCCAGTTTGGACGCCATTGCAATTTCGTTAAAAAATCTTCGTAAAAAAACCTTTTGCATAGGGTTGCCATAAAGCTGGATCAAACCACCAAGGTTACCATGTTTGGCGATAAATCGCTAGTGCCCCGGATTCGACACCTCCACCTATGCCAGATACCGAGTAGCAAAATAATACTTTTACTATCAAGTGGAAGTTTCCCTTGCTCTTTTCGCATTAAATAGACTGGTTTTCTTACAAAACCTGTTATGCAAAATTAAATGTTTGTAATCATTTCAATTAGTCAAATATTTATAAATTATTGATATTTTTGGAAAGAAGTAAAAATTAATTCAGACATTAGTATTAGAATTTAAATTCTTTAAACATTTTTTGGGGAAAATTGTTTTTCCATCAATACTGGGGGTAAAACAATCTGAGCTTCGTAGAGCAGTCGTAATACTCATCGTTATTCCTATGAGGATTTTGAATTGTTTTAGCTCCCTCTGCACACCCAGGACAAAAAGAACGGGAGTCAATATGCAGTCTACGTTAACCGCAAGGTTCTAAAGCATAAGTGTACCAAAGTTGGTGTGGATTGGTCTAACGGTGTAGATTTGTATAGAGAACAGACAGGTGAATCGATTTTTTTGGCTCTTTCAGAATGAAATCATAAGACACCCTGAAATCATAAGACAAAGCAGTTGTAACGCTCAACTTTTCATGCATGCTCCCCAGTACTGTTTCGATTTTAAAGACGTATTCACGTCAAAATATTTTAGATTTTTCTTAAATTTTAGTGTAACGTGGTTCAAGTGCGAACCTAAATCTTCAAAAGTTCATATTGGACCAATTACTACCCAATAACCTCAATATTTTTTTTAAATTTCCATATTTTTACCACGCACTTCCAGATCCGTTACTAATATCTTTACACTCTTATTTATTTAAACTGACAAGTGATATAATTTAAAAAATGTTTCCAATGGTTTGGGGTAAGTGCATACGATGTACTGTTTACTCTTTTTTAGCAATTTGATAGTATTGTGAGTGGGGCAAGAACATATAATTTCATTCATACTCTTCTTTGGTCTGCAACTTCCCTAACGATCTAGTGGTGAAACTAATCTATAAGACTCCTTCAAGTATTTTCAGTAGGTGACAACCCCTGATTTAACCCTCCAAATGGTTTCGACGAGATATCTCGTTCATCAAGATCAGACCAATTTTGCTAATGACGAGATATCTCGTTTATCAAGATCAGACCAATTCTGCTAATGACGAGATATCTCGTTCATCAAGATCAGACCAATTTTGCTAATGACGAGATATCTCGTCAACAGGATACAGCCGATTTTTTTATAATGAAGAGATCAAGCTCTGGTCAGTTTTGTTAATGACGAGACCAAAGACCGTCGGGTACGTGGGGGCTGATGCACGTTAAATCTGCCGTAGTCTCAAAGGTCCTCACGTTGGCGTGGTGTGGAAGTTTTGATAGTGGGGTGCCAGCTCAGGTGCTGACTTCGTCATCTGACCGTAGTTGAAAATTACGAGGCGCTGTCCTTGGATCTTTCCCTTCGGAATAGATTCCGAACCGTCACCAATTACCCGTTGTGTTGCTCCAGTGCGACGTAAATTCAACTACCTACCCACTGGACGATTAATCTTATTTTGTAACAATCAATGTGAAGAAAAAGTTCAAAAATTAAAACAAGTATCTCAAAATTTCAAAATAAATCTAGGGATTGCGTCGTAGAGAAGTTATCCCTGTGCTTGGATACAACATTTGGAAACCTCGACACCACATGTCAAGCTCTTAGAGGTGGCAACCCTCAGTGGCTCCACTTTTGGAGAAATTCTTTTCGAAGGATGGATTAGCAACTCAGACTCTAGTTGCTTCACATACATGTGTGTGTTTTCGGAGCAATTTATTTTGTTTATGTATTTCGACAAGGCCCCTCATGTATGTCGCTGGTACCATTGTACTAGAGCCCAGGAAATGTTAAATGTTTTTGCACTGAAATGTTCAATTTGTTTTCTATGTTCCAAAAGTTATAAATCTTCCTGTATTTCATAACGAATATTATCTAAATATTTGTTATATTTATCCCTCAAATTTGACGGGCCGTTGTGACTCAGTCAACGCACTGCGCTAGCAACCTTCGAATTGTAGGTGGCGCAGGTCCGATTCCTGTCAGGCGCATTTCTCTCTTCTGTGACAGTAAAACTTTCATTGTGTGTGTGTCTATTACTTGATATTGTATGTCTTGTGTCTGGTGCAGCATGGCCAAATATGACCTTGCGCAATAAAACCCCTACCAACCAACTAACCCTCAAATTTGAAGGGTTCTAGAAGCTGGTACCCCTGTCTCCTGATATCCGTCTTACTATTTAATGAGGTTGAATGGCCCTACATATTTAGCTATCCATATTATATGCATATTTGTCATATGTATCCCTCATATTTGGGAAGCCGAGCCCCCAAACAAAAGGGGTTGGACCCCATGAGTTAGTTGACTCCCAAGCAAGGCTGTTCCTGAGGTATTAGATGCCTCCCCCCCCCAGATGCAAACTTCAAAAACAGTTCATTTCTAAAAGAACGCCCTTCATCAAGCACATATTCAGAAAATAATTTCGGGTGGCCCAGTCTTTTCTCCAGGTTCCCTAGAAATACTATAATGCTAAAGAAGCATTGCGTTTTATGATTTTTTGATGAATTCAATCATTGTACGCTGTTATGTTAAACTAGCATATGTTTTTGATAGCTTTTTAATTAATTAATTTAATCTGTGGTTTGAGAACCATGGACGTCTCTTCAAAACATCCCCACCCTTGAATAGTACTTTTTGAATACACCAATATAAATTAAGAACAAATTATGCAGATTCAAAAGTATTGTAGCGAATGCGAACCTGCTATCGTTTCTGCGGACCTGCCGCGCATGCGCACAAAGGAGAAAACAACTAGAACTAAATAGTAGTTAGTAATGGGCAGAATCGAGTTCTCTTGAGAATCGAATACTTGGTATTCGAGTACTTTTAAGTATCGAGTAAGTATTCGAATACATATACAAAAACGATTAATCGATAGTAAGAATCAGAGAACTACGATAAATGGTACTTATTTAAAAATAATTTTTGTGTCGTTCTTGGCATAGAGCACTGGATTTGTAACATGCCGGTTCACGGTTCAAATTCGCTGCAAGAGGAGTTTTATAGATTGTTGTTTTAATGCGAATGATAATTTTTGACAAGACAATCAAATTTGTTCCATTTTTTTTAATATTTTAATTAAGCTATAATTCAAAAAGGAATTTATTTTTCACAAAACTCAAATTTTTTCCTGAATTATATAAATTTTTTTTCTTTTCCGAATTTTTTATATAAATTTTAAAAAAATTAAGTATAACTACTATTATCAATCTATTTGAACTGTAGACAAATTGTATTTTGAAGAACAAAAATTAGTCCCATGTACAAATTGCTGAATTTTCTGGTCCCGCATATATTTTCTGCAATTATAAATGTGTCAAGTATTTTTTATCTTGATTTTTCAAATCATGATTTTTTAATTTTAGTTTTCGTATTGGAAAGATTTGATTTTCTACCATATTTTGAGGAAATCGTTAATAATCACTTTTAACAGGGAACGTAGCCAGAATTTTATTTGGAGGGAGCCCCGAAGATAAGAATGAAACTTTTTATACAAAACTCTTTAAAGACACTTTAAAAAGTTTGTATGAATGTAAAAAATATTTTGTTGCTTTTGATATCCGGATCTGAAATTTCAAAATTATTTCTCTAAATTTATTATGGAAAGTGACACATCTCGGTTGATCTAAATACAAGAATGGTTCCGTAAATATTTACAAAATAAATTACATTAAATAATCAAATCTTGTTCCTGGAAATTCACTTTTTATTTTTGCAACCACTGTTTAGAGTACGAAGATGCGAGAAGAGGAGTCAAAGCAGAACAAATATTCATAATAATTTTCTATCGTAATAAAGATTTTGTCAGATACTTTTAAAGAGAATTTTAGTTTTGTCAGATATTTTAAAGAAAATAACAGCCATCTTAAGAATGAAATAACGTTATTTTACTTGAAGAAAAAGAAAAGCATATCAATAATTGTGTCTTATTTGCAGATATATTTTAAATGTCAAAAATAAAAAAGCTTGAAAATAATTAAATTGAATTTAAAAATTAAGTGTAAATAATTAAAATTAAAAATGTAGTTGAAATTAAAATTGAAAAATTAAAAAATCTTCCAGCTTGATTTTCAAAAATAAAAGGCAAACCATTGTGCAGTTTACTTATAATTAAGCCTGCCTGCTCGGTAAATTGCTTCCAGAAAATTTCAAATCCAATCCCTTAATCGATGGAATTTTTCGACACTTCACGTGCATTTTCAGGACATAAAATTGGAAAAAGCAAAATCAAGTCAAGAAACATAACACTAACGAGAACCATGGATACCCATGCAATGTGATACTGCTACTTAAGATTGGTATTCGAATACACAAAGTGAGTACTTTTGGCATCCGAATACCTAGGATGGGTACTCTTGTAACCGAATACCTTAGATCCGAGTACTTTGGTATTTGAATACTTGTATCTGAATACTCTTGTATTCGAATACCTTGGATACGAGTACTTTTGTAACCGAATACTTGTATCTACTCTTGTATTCGAATACCTTGGATCCGAGTACTTTGGTATTCGAATACTTTGGAAAAGAATCGAGTACAACGAATACTTTTAAGTTTCGAGTACATGAGTACTTTTGTATTCGAATACTTCCATCACTACTAAATAGTATTACTGATTTAGAGCGACCATATTAAGCTGTAGAAAATGTTGTTTATTTCTGTTTTCAATGTAATTATATTTCAGCGCAATTAAAGATTACCGAAATTTTTTGGATGTCTTCTTTTAGGTTGAACTTAATTGTGTTAATGAATAGATAAGTTTCAATAAAAGAAGAACGCAAATAAGAAGCATGGATAAATATAAATATGGATAAATATGGATAAATAAGCAAATAAGAGCAAAGGCATCATCGAATTTGGTCTTTTTTTGCCGAACCCTAGAAAAGAGGGAAAAGACTCAAGAAAAGAGGTGAGTAAGCATCTCACATCTTTTATTAGCTTTTAATTGAATTTTAACCTCTTTGAAGCAAAAGTATCTTTCACTACAGTGGCCTACAAAGACCGAAAAAGTTAAAAATTAATAATTTCGGAAATTTTTATCGTAGAGTATATTTATTTGAAGGTTGGAGGCATATTGGCGACCGCTCCGATCTTTTCTGACAACTTGCAAGTGCATGTTCCGTGCACACAAGGGTCTTGCGCCTCTGGTAGCTCTACTTTCAACCCACGAAAAAGAATCTTTGGTGTATTCCCTTCCTTGTATTCGATTAAAATATGCTTTTTTACTCCGTCTTCCCTACGCAATTTGTCAAAGCACCCTTTGTATCAAGCAGTATGAATCATCGGGGATTTTCACCCAAAGTGTGCAATACCCACGGAAAATCCGATTTCGCCATGAAGAGAAATGCGATTTCCGTCCCAGTAGAAATAGAAGATAAACAGAGGGTACGAATTATGATACATTCTGTTGCTTTAAAACTAGATTAAATTTCATCAACATTCTCAAGCTGATAGATGCTGGGATATTTGTCTTTTCAAATTACTTTCTGAAGGGGATAGTTGACTTGCAACAACTTTTGCAGTTATCATCCGATTGTTATGAATTTGTGCTCAGAATGTTTATCTTTTACTAAAAGACCCATTGTTGAAGTTTGGTCACAAATATTGTCATTTGGAAGTTATTACATAAAACGTCAAAATTTTGAAAAATTAGCAAAAGTTGTTGGGTCCCATGTGATGAATTTTTCCTGTATTGTCAAATTTTAATTCGCACATAATTTGTACGCATATAAATCAAATTAAATCCATTTGGTAAGTGCATCGCTCAATTCTAAAAGAAAATCCTCAAATTTTACACAAAAGCTCAGTTTAAGCAACATTTTGAACCAAAATTTCAAAATTTGGAAGCACTATGAATTTCTCATTTTTACTTAGTTATATTAACAGGATTGAAAGTAATATCAAAAAATCTTTCACGGAAATCAATTAAAGCCAGATAAGCTAGAAACATTTTGAAATCAGAAAAATTATTGTACAAAAATCTCAATCGGAGAAAAACGCATTGACTCCATTTGACAAGTATAAAACTTTGAAAATTTTTGTTCTGAAATACCTAAAATGTTTGTTAAAAAGCATAGGTTAAGCAACATTTTAAACAAAAATTTGAAAACTAGGATGTGCCAAGAATTTATCATTTGCACTTAGTTATATACAAGATTTTACAATCATTATCCAAAAAAATGTTAAAGAAATAAAAAAAAAAAAACAAATAGAAATCTTGAATCACTTTGAAATTTATACAGATTAAATAAAGAGTAAATACTTGAATGAAAAGTGAAAGCATTCAAAAGATGTAATTTTGTTTAAAAACATTTTTTGTCTGTGAGTAAAATGAGAAAATCTTTTGAAATTTATTTGAATAGAATGTTTTTTTACTCTCCGAATATAGCTGCATCAGCTTTCCGAACAAAAGACCCTTAGTATCGTCTATATTATTGTAGAACTGCGGTTCCTATTTTAACATTTTATGCTAGTACTGAAAGCAAAATGCAACTTCGAAGCTATTATTTGAATTTTATTAGTCATTCACCGTAACTTTGGACCATTACCAATAAACCAGTTTGGAATGATTCATACCAAGCTATAAGTCTTTTTTTTTTAATGACTGATTCGTTAGCTGACATTTCAACAGCTAAATGTAGTGGCAGTAGTGTTTCTGCGGTGGAACGCATTTCCGCCGCAGGTATATATTCTGAACATGGCGTCAGTTGGCTTGTTTTTCGAATACGATTTCAATACTTTACCAATAAAAATTGAATAACTTATGAATTGATATATGATAGAGGATTGGTCAACATCCTCTAGATTAAAGGGCAAACTGCCAAAACACTGATAAACTACATTTTAAGGTAACTCCGATATGTATCATGCGAGAACATTTGGCCAGAAGAAGTAAAATCTCCGTAGACCGTCTTTGGTTTTATACTGAAAATCCCTCTCATTAGTAAGTCCCTCTCATTAAATAGTAAATAAACTAATTAATTTCTTTTCTTAGTTGTAGCTTCTTTTTTCGTAACCAATTTTTTGACCATGTAGTTTACTGAATTTCAACGCCAAAGCGGACACATTTTTATACACTGTGACAGTTGATTCGACAATCATCTTGGTCGCATTCTTAAATGATGTGGTCTGCTTTATTGCAGATATATCAGATCGTATCTGACTCGCGATTAAAGTAGACACATCGCCTCAGTTGCAGCTGGAAACTCCTCAATTGGATCTTGAATCGCCATGGTATCCTCCTCCGTGGATATCTCCTCCAGATGGACAAGCCTGGGCGAAATTGATTGAATTGATTTAAATGGCCGGTTTTGTGACAGCATTTCTCTATGATATCTTCAAAAAAGTCTCTATTTCTGTCTTCAGGACTTCTTTATTGGGAGACACAGTGGGGGAGGTACAGTTATAAGTTGGTTGGGTTGTCTTATGGCGCAAGGATCATATTTGTCCATGCTGCGCCAAACACAAGACAGACAACATCAAGTAATGGTACAGCTATAGAAGAATGATCGCCAGTGTCAATGCGATGTTCAATAAAGGGTGTCACCTTTCTTCCTTGTTGGAAGGCCTTTTCGTACTTTCTCAACAAGGAATTAAGCTGTTCCTTTTGTTCGTTCTTCTTCATGTAGAATCTAACTGTTGGTGTAGTTGATTCTCATATCTGTCTTACGAGATGGTTTGACTTCTTGTTGCTTCTTTTAATTTCTTTTCTAAAACAAAACTTCTGACGAAGTCCATCACTAAAATACCACTAGCACAATTCCTGATCCATTCCCAGAAGGGTACGATTTCCTTTGCAGTTTGGCAAAACTATCGAGTTTGTTTAAAAAGTTTTACCTTGCAGCTTCATTTCTACCTGGACGTTTAATGCTCTGACTGATGACTGACTCCCATCAGAAAGAACCATAGTAAGGTCACTCGGCTTCAAATCTTACTCCCTGCTCTTGCTGTTTCCGGTAGAATTTCTCATATGCAATAGATCTGCTTGCTCCGGTATCAGCACATGCAGTGCCTTCCATGCCTTTGCAGTAATATCAGTCATTGTATATTAACAGATGTTGCTAGGTTTGCATATACGTAGGTGTATTTTATTTACAAGCTCTATACTGCTTGGACCACAGTTTGAACAATTTAGAATATGTAGCTCATGCACACACAACCATAGCATTTCAATGTGCTGTGGTGTTCCACGGTGGAACCAATTTGTTTTCTTCGCGTACTCCATCTCTTAAGAGTTTGGTTCCTTGAACACTTGCTTTTTCATCTGGCGGCCATCATAAAATCTTTCAGTTGCTGAAACGTTTCATTGTGGAGACCAGATAGCTATCCATCAAAATAATTTCGAATTTCAAGATAAATATTATCCAAGTGCTATGTATTTTGAGATGTTTGCAAAACATCGGTTCGAATTTCTCTGCACAGAACTTGAACAGACTTAACAGCATTGATATAATGTGTTGATGATCATGAGCCTTTTTCTCGAGTTCCCAAGTTATTAATTTAGCTATGTCACTTGGCAAAGAGCAAATGAAATAAGTCATTCAAACTTCTTCCGGAATTTCAATAAATTTCAACTGTCTCTTAAATAACACTAAAAAATAAACTCATATTCTTATCTGAATTAAATTTTGAAACCAACTTTTGTTTTTCTAATATTTAAATCTAACGACTTCTGTATTATGTACATCAGCATTAGTCGGTCTCCTCGAAGAAAATTCAAGTTTCCATTTTTCCAATTTAAAAGTATATTCCTTTTGCTTTTTCAGTCCTCCACAACATTGGCGAGGTCTCTTACAAATTTCTCCTCATACTTCCACTTTCAAAAATAATTTTTCATAAATCAATAAATTTAAGTTTGGGACCAACCGTTTCAGATAATTCCTCTGCTGAAACTCGGATGTCTTCCTTCCTTGGTTTAGTTAAGAACGCAATTATAGGGGTAATATAATTCAATAATCCTTAGAGAGTCGTTTTAGCTTAGGGTTTCAGAGTTCTTCCTTAACAGAAATACTAAAAGAATTACTAAAATAATATCTAACAAGATATCTAAAAATAATCTCTACCATATATACCACAAAATAATTACTAAATCAATATCATATTATAATAAAGTAAACCAATACCAAAATAAAACAATATAATCAATATACTCATTCAAATCAATACCAGTGAAATATAATTACTCAAACCTAAGTCAACAGTAGAGTATACAGGATGTAATCGTGTAACATAGAGAGCTTTGAAATGAAACTACTACATTCTTCTGGATGGGGTGAATCTTTTAACAACAGGGGAGTGCAGGAAGTACTCCTGTAATGTAGACAGCTTTAAGGGGAAATTACTACAACCGCTCAGGATACAGAATATGTATTTTAACAACAGGTTTGGTAGGTTGGGTTTTTTATGGCGCAAGAGCCATATTTGGCCATGCTGCGCCAGGTATGACATACAACATCAAGTAATAGAAAAACACACAATCAAAGTTTTACTGACACAGAAGAGACCCTCAGGGAGGAATCGCACCTGACAGGAATTGAACCTGCAGCGTCTACAACTCGCAGGTTGCTAGTGCAGTGGACATACCCATTGAGCCACGACGTCCCCTTTTGACAACAGGGCAGTGCAGGATGTATCGTGCAACGTAGACAGCTTTGATGGGAAACTGCTATAACCACTCAGTTTGGTTGATTGGTTTCGGGTTTTATGGGGCAAGGGCCATATTTGGCCAAGCTGCGACAAACACAAGATAAACAATGCGAAGTAATTATGAAGAGAAGGGATGGAGAGGGGGAAAGTAGAGAAAGATCGCTTGGCCATCCTTGGGTCGCGTCCCCAATGTTTACCAGAGGCAGTAAACCCCATAGGAAAAGAATAGATCACTAGGGTACCTCGGGTTCGTGAAGAACATGTGCCCCCGAGGGGATATTTTGTCGAATGGCAACAGTGGATATAAACAATATAAAATAGACCGTTATAGGATTCATTTTCCAATTTTGCCGCTTATTTTAATTTGTCTTGATTTGAGCTGTGGTGCTGCATAATATTGCTAAAACTACACAGAAGAGCTTGCCACTTCCACGAAATTCTTCAGCAAACTGATTCTAAAAAACAATTAGAAATCTGGAGGATGGAAATTAGCGCAGAAAGGAAAATATTAGTCAAAAAATGCCGAATCGCTCTTGAACAAGGGAATGGAGAGAAATTGAAGGAACTTTCAGAATCTAAATGTGATAATATGACTCTGCCATGCATTTAATTGGAAATAAGAATTAACATCTGTAAAAATAAACAAAGCGTTATATATTTTGGATAATTTTATTTAATGTAGAAGTGTGAAATCCATTTATGTGAATATGGATGCTGTATTCATTATAAAGGGATTGAAATAAGATATGAAATGCGAGTAACGACACTGCCATCAATAGATATAAGCAATTATTTTTATAAAGTTATAATTTATTAAAAGTTTCCTTGCAAGTTTAAAAAGGAAAAATAATATTAACTCTTAAAAAGCACATAGCGATACAGACAAAACTAATTTTTTCAAATGTGCTCACATTAAGAGAATTTATTCAAATTAGTTTAAATATAATTACTTAAAAATGCAAGGCACTAAAAATTTCACTAATTGATTGAATACACTCGGGAATTTTCTCATTTCCAGAAACGTTTTCGTGAAATTAGACTGTCATTTTTGGAGTGCTGCACCAAAACGCAGAAGTCAATTTATCAAGTGTACTTTTCTAAAACTACGAACGCAATAGGAGGAAAGTCCTTTTAATGTATTAAATAATTAATGCCTCATTCAAGGGGGTAATAAAAACAACTATTACAGAAGCAACAAAACCGTCTGTGCCAAGCAGCATGTCCCCTTCTATGAGAGAAATGTTATTTAAATTAAAGTTCATAATTGATGAGGAGTCTTTTCCAATCAAGAAACTTGTTTGTCGATGACAGGGAAAAGCTAAATACATGCTGTTATGAATTAATGGTGTATACCCTTCGGTTGCGCGGAGTTTTGTGGTGCTTTTTGTTTTTAAAGCTGACTAGGATGAATGATTGCAATTTGTGAAATAAATGGTTTCTGCGACTGGGTCTGGAAGCGAAAAGTGCTGTCCCAAAGACAAAAACATTGAAGATGATTGTGTTTATTTACACGTGTATAATCCAGTCTCGTGGACATAGATATTAAATATAAAGTAAAATCTCTATTAACTCTCCAAGTAGTTTCGGCGAGATATCTCGACCATCAAGACCTGATCAATTTTGCTAATGACGAGATATCTCGTCATCAAGACATTGCCGATTTTTTTATCATGACAAGATCAAGATATGATCAGTTTTCTTTTAATGACGAGATACCTCGTCTGTCATTATATGTTAATAGTTTTGTTAATGACAAGATATCTCGTCAAAACAACCACCAGGAGGGTTAAGTGGTTAGCCCACAACACTAGCAATCTGCTAGTTGTAGGCAGCGCAGGCTTGATTCCTGTAAGGCTTGATTCCTTACCAAGGATGTATTTCTCTCTTCCGTGTCAGTGTGTTACTTTTCTGGTGCATGGGTAACAGGAAATAAAATCTTCCGTCTGGTTTGTGAAAACTAAAAGTCCCTCTCAAAATTCCAAATTTTTCTAATATATCTTTTCAAAATTATTTATTTGGGATAAAACTACTTCGTCTTCGGAAAAGTTATGGAAACAATTTGTTGAAAGACAGTTATCAAAACAATTGTTTGAAAAGGATGCAAAGAATTCGAATATTATTTTATCATTCTTTCAATTGCTAAAAATAATACAGATAGGAAATTTGCCAATTACTGAACAAGAAAAACAAACGAGCTTCGACCGTGAAGCTGCCATGTTCGTTAAGTTGTTTTTGCCTAAACTTTTCGATACCTTTAACGCGTTTCCTTCTCTAGCTTTGCGTCAGCCCAGGAAACAGGAAAGCCAGAGGATTCTTTTTATCCTCCTCTTCTCCAGCGTTACTTCACTTCCATTGTTTTGTTTTCGGAGTTGAGTTATTTATTTACTTTTGTTTTATATCGTCTGACACTTTAGTCCGGAAATATTATCGTCTTTCAAAGCGCGTAATTCATACTGATAACTCAGGAGAAAAGAAAACATGGCTGACGTAGAAAGAAAAATCAATTTTTTTGTGTGGACAAAAAATACTCAAAGCTGTTTCCATAACAAAATATCGGTTATTTTATGCGTAAGCTTCGTGTAAGGGTAAAAGGGTAAGACATTTACGTTTTTATTATTCATTTTAAAATGAATGAATGTCCACAGTTTAATATAACAAAATATTTTTAATCATTACATAATTTGTTTGAATAATTTTTTCTGAATAATTTCATGATTTCTATAATTTACTGAGATACTTTTAATTTGCTTCAATTGGTTGGTTAGTATTTGAATTTGCATCACACTGGGGAGCATTACAACGGGCTATTGGCGATGGTTCAGGTTCAATCACGAAGAAAAATTTAATTAATATGTATGAGTTTTTAGCGCTTTAATTGGGTAAAAATTATTAGACCAATCATAATTCCACTTAAGAGTTCACACATTTACCCTTTCGGCCGCAACATCAGATTTGAAAACGGCCCTTCATAAAATACAATACAGCATATTTCGAAAATATCTGATCAAATTGTAAAGGGTGGTAGAGGGGCCCAAAATGAACATTTTTTTGGTCAAAGAATGTGTGTCCGGAAATGCTGCGTTTGGGTCCTAGTTTTGGGTCATAGCACTGTTTAGGTCAGTCGACAACATCGTTTCTGTGGCATAAGGCGTCACACACATTTTCAGCTCGGATTTGAAACTGAAATGCATCGCTACATGAATTCGGAGCTCGCAGATATGCATCTGATATATGGGGCTGTGAACGGAAACGGACAAGCTGCTCAAAGGTTGTACATTGCACAAAACGCGCGACATTTCTGGACACACATTCTTAGACAAAAAATGTTTATTTTGGGCCTCTCTACCACCCTTAACAATTTAGACAGATATTTTCGAAACACCCTGTATATACAAATACAAATATGTACAATCTTTTTGAAACTTAGTTCATAGTGATATTTTAAAATGAATGTAACAAACTCAAACTAAAACCGAGCAATCGAATATAAACTAAAGTTTAAATTAAAAATATATGTCATCCAATACTGCCGCCGCACTAAAACGCACCATCAAATTAACTAAAAAGGAATGAATAAATATATAAATAAATTTAAACCTTTACTAAACACAAATTTTTTTTAAAGATTATAAAAGAACATAATTTAACTATCTATACATATAAAGCAGAGTTGGCGTCTGTCTGCTGTATGTTCTCTATACAAATCTACACCGTTTGACCAATCCACACCAAATTTGGTACACTTATACTTTGGAACCCTGCGAGTAACGCAAGTTAGATATTACTAACCTAGGTGTGTAGAGGGGGCTAAATCAATTCGAAATTGCCATAGGAAAAACATTGACCATGAAACGATTGCGCCACGCAACTCAGTTTGTTTTACCAGTATTGATCGAAAATCAAATTTTCTAATAAAATTGTTTTACCACTATTGATCGAAAAACAATTTTTTCCGAAACGTTATATTTAAACAATTTAAAATTCTAATTATGTTTGAACTGATTTTTTATTTCTTTCCACAATATAAATAATTTAGGAATATTTGAATGATGAAAAAAGGACATTTGAAGTACTTAATTTCACACAACTTGCATTTTGTAATGGAACACGAAAAGCCAAAACAAAAATTCATTGATGATAGAAGTGTAATTTTGCAATTCGGTATCTGGCAACGCCAGAATTAATGTTTTATTTTATGAATTATATTTAGAATTCCGTGTTTGTGTATTTGAGTTAAGACAGAAATGTTGCGGTCATATTTCACCATTTCTAAGTTTTCTAAATTTGTGTTCTTTTTGTAAATAATTCATTATTGTCTATCAATATTTTTCAAGCGTCTTTTTCGAATTTCTCTATTTTAGAATATTCTCATAACGTCGAAATTCGACGCGCTTGCTCAGATCTTTCTTTTTTCAGAATTCCACATTTTTCAATAACCAGAATTTCGTTTCTGTTTGTATTTATATGTTCCATTACTTTTCATATTACAGATATATTATTTAGGAGTTAAATTGTAATGATTTATTTTCTGCCAAATACCATAGACATGGGTAATTTCTTAGTTGTATATGTATATTTCGACGAACTTTTCTTAAGTCTGGTTAAATACGTTAGTTTGTAGAATTCTGTTACATAAAAATAAATGGAAACCTTTTTAAGTAAGGTGTATAACTTCTTATTTTAAAATGACTGGTAAAGTTAAAATAAAGTTATTCTAAAATAAGATATGTTACGTTAAATCAAAACGGGTATCCATAAGTTGTAGTTCAAAGATATTTCTAAATTTTGATATATTTTCATTACAAGACGATTAAAATCAATTTAATTTACATTTGTTTTTCATGTTTCATGGGTATTATTGAAAGCTGTACGCCATAGTCAAGTAACTACATCTATCATTCTAAATAGGTACGTAGTTTCCATATAGAAACTGAGTCTCAATTGAAAAAGTACCTTAAGAATTCGATTTGAAACTAAATTTTTCTGTTGGAGGAAAGCGAATTTTAAATAAGACTTTCCTGATCTTGGAATAATATCATAGTAAGGAAGTATGTAAACTAGGGCTGTTGAAAAATAGAAATTTTTTGTCTTAAGTGACAGAAGGTCGAGGTTGCTTACTAGAAGTTGAAACTGTTCGTATGCAACTTGGGTATCTGTGAAACATTCATTGAAAACAGTGATTTTGTAAAAAAAGTAATCGATTGAGTTTGCTTTGTCTATACTGATGACAGTTGTATTAAACAAGCTCCGTTATTCCGCGTGCGGCTGAATAGAATTTTCAAGAAAAAAATGTGTGCGTCAAAATAAATTAACCACGAATGCCGTAACAGTTTAATTTGCCATCCTCTCACAATGATAATGTAATTCGAAAACATCGACATGTAAAAGTAATCGAAAACGACCGATATTAGTGTCGAATCCATAGTTTTTGGGATCGCTGAGATAAATAGTTATACTCCCGATGCCGTTTAAGTCCAAGTTCAGCCCCCATCGGCATGGGCAGTGAGAAGAGGTGAAAAATAAAATGACCGTGATTAGTGTCGAATCCATAGTTTTCAGGGTCGCTAGACTGATTGGTGACAGTCCCGATGATATTGAAGCCCAAGTTTAGTCGAATAGAACTTTGTAGAACCTTCTGGAAATTTTTAGAAACGAATAGAACTCTGTAGAACCTTTTAGAAGATTGTGGAAACGAATAGAACTCGGTGTCGGTAGAACCTTCTGGAAATTTGTAGAAATAAAAAGAACTCTGTAGAACCTTCTAGAAGGTTGTGGAAATGAATAGAACCTTCTAGAAGGTTGTGGAAATGAATAGAACTTTGTAGAAGGTTGTGGAAATGAATAGAACTTTGTAGAACCTTCTAGAAGGTTGTGGAAATGAATAGAACTTTGTAGAACCTTCTAGAAGGTTGTGGAAATGAATAGAACTCTGTAGAACCTTCTGGAAATTTTTAGAAATCATTATGCCAAGGTCTTGGAGTCATGATGTTCGAGAAAATTCCAGCACCCACTCGAATCTTAGGTGGTCGTACTTAAGGGAAGCTAACTCGGCAAGTCTTCCAGTTTATCATCTTTCAGTGAATGTGACAGTTTCATTTCGCTCTTTTAATTGATTATATAAGTGTGTTTCCTACTTTATTTGACAGTGATAATGTGCAATTTGGATTCAAGTTCATTTGCAGAGATTTCATTGCTCAGTGAGAGTGTGCCTCTTGCTTATTTTTTAAATAGCTTTTTTTGTATTTTGCACATTTCAGTGCTGTAATAATGCCTCCAAGGAAACGTAAGGCGATTGGCCAAGTGCTAAAGGTTAAAAAAATGACACAACGAGAAACTCCCGATTAGAGGAATAGAAGACTTGCCACACTGCGCGAGTGAGCTGCTACATCTAGAGCTTCAGAGACAGTACAGCAGCGTGAGGCCCGAGTATAGGATAAGAGAGATAGAGCTACTACATCTAGAGCTTCAGAGACAGTACAACAGCGTGAGGCCCAAATATAGGATAAGAGAGATAGAGCCAGACGATCAGGGACTGCCCAACATTTTAGCTTAACATTGGAAGGATTCCACTATGATCCACATAAAGACTACTCGCAGCATGCAAGTGTTACCATCGAAAAAATGGAAATGGTTTTCAGTTGCTGTCAAGCCAAAAAGTTTAAATCAGAGTTTCCTGGTATTTGTTGCAAAAATTTGAAAGTGAAACTCTGCTAACTGGAACCACCACCACAAGAACTTTTGACTTACACATCAGGAGATACGTCAGTCAAAGCATTATCTTAGTAACATCAGAAAATACAACTCATGTTTCCAAATGACATCATTCGGCGCCACATCAGTTGAACAGCCCGGATTTCCATCGACAATCACGGTGCAAGTGCAGATTTACCATAAAGCGGAATTGTTGCTTCCGCTGCCAGACCAACCACCAAAATTTCTACAACTGAGGCATTGACATAGGAAAGATAGTAAGTAAAAAAATCAGTTTTCAGATTTTTTTTATAGAAAAGGTAGTAAGAAGTCATGCCAATAGCATAGGAAGAACAGGAAGTCAGAGTTGTGAGTAGTTTAGTTGTTATGAACGACGGAAGTTGGCACTCGTAACAAGAACACGTGTGTTGGGCATTAAGATGGAAATAAGTCAACCTAACCTTGAAATCATCATTTCAGTTTTGAGTCATTCTACGTGAAATGAGCAAAAATCAGAAAAACCTGTGGCCGTAGGGTGACGGATTTTCATGAAATTTGCTACAGGGGTTAAGTTTATGCATAAATAACGATATCCAAAATATTTTGGCTCAAAATGAAATATTTTGGAAGTTTCACGCATTTTAAGGACTTGCAACTTTGAAGAGCAGTTGTGAAATCGCTTGATATTGCATGTTTGAAGATCTTTTTCTCAAAAACTACTTAACGTAGACAACAATATTTCACATTTTTGTAATCTATGAAGAATTCTCTTTACCAATTTCGAAACAACAATTTTAAACATCATATTTAAACCAAAAAATTAGTAGCGAAAAATGGAAAATAGTCGATTTCGATAGAATTAAAAAGGTTTCAATGGGCTAAAGGAAATTAAATGCATCGTTGAAATTCATACCACATACAGTGCTAGATATGATAAAACTACTGCTGAAGTTTGGAAGTCGGCTTTTATTTCCTTCATCTTCCAAACAGCAAAGGAAAATTACAAAATGACGGTTTTCCACTTAAAATGGGCACACAAAATGAAATGAAGGACAGCTCTGAAGAAAACTATATTTTGGAAAAATATAGTTTAATATGTCTATTACTTGTAAAAAAAATTCAGGATTGTATTTTGAGTCCCAAAGCAGCAATAAAAAAATTAGTGAAACGCAAAAATATGTTCTTGCCCTTCCAATCAATTGGCGACTGAAAGTTTCGTTGTCAAACGACTATTCATATGTTCTACGACGGGTTACCATATTCCATCAGTATCGCACTAACTGGAAATGTTTAATATCGCCAATCATAGCATTTCCTTCCCATTCTATGTACGTATATTACTCGTTTCAAATGGCAACAATGAAATGGAAACAATGAAACCCCAAATCAATAATAAAATACCAAATTATTTGTAACTTTTGAAGGAAATTTTAAAAGTAGGACATCAAATCACAATGAAAAAAATAGCTTAAACATTTAAAACCTTTATTTGATTGTCTTCAATTTCCCTTTCAATCTGATAAAGATCTCTTGTTCAATTTCGTAGTTGCTTAAATTGAAATTTTTACTTATCCTTACTTATTTCATTAGTGATTGTGATGAATATGGAAAAAGGATTCGTGAGTTATGTACATTTGGGAGAATCGTGTTTAAACAATGTTTAATTTTTTTTTACTCTCAAAATTAGTGTTTACCTGACTAATAATGCTTAATATTTACAAAACGCATTTAATATTCACAAGTAGTAGTATTTAATACTTACGTTTCCAAAGGAAAAAGCAAATCGAAAAGACTTCTAACAAAATTAACTTCCCACCTAATTATTTCACTATTTTATTTTTTTATTTTATTGGAAACACCTCCTTGGATTAAGCAAAAAAAACTAAAAAGAAATTTCATGTGAAATTTTGCACGTGCACCATAATAATAGCATCATAATTTTTATATTATTGGAGGTTATAACTCATCAGCTGCGATAAAAAAAAGTAAAATTTACGTCTAATTAAAAATTTTCCCGAGACAAAAATAATCAAATTACAATTATGAAAATTTCAGGACATGATAGACATCTTGCTCTTTTATGTCGGAAAGTTTTTATGTTTTTGGAGCTTTCCCTCATAGTGAAATATGTATTTTTTTTAAATTGAAAAATCGTATTTCTCCATAATTTTTACTTTTAAATGTTTTCTTCTTTATAAAGGAGTAGAAATACAATCACCAAATTACGCCATGCTATTTGTTAGGAACGATGTTCATTAAGAATAATTTTTAATATTGTCTTTCCATTTTTAGATACCAGAGCAATTTCAAATTTGTAGCAAATTGGCAAAATTTCTATTTTCGTCGATCCCTCAGATTCAGCAATGACGGCTATTAAATTATATTCTAACATTTTCTAAAAGACCCTTTTCTGAAGAATGCAACGATATAAAAATTTTAAATTTGTGTCAATAACTTATTGAAATATAGGGTCGCAAACAGGCCACTTTTAGTGCTAGAAAATCTAAATTTGTGTGACTGAACTTTAAATGTCAATAATTAACAAATTATAGATTTCTGAAACCTAATATTTTGCAGTCGGTCATTACTATATGCGACCTATTTAAAAACTGATTTTCATTAAAATCGGTGATACGTCATATGCGTTTATAATTGTGTTTACGTTTACATTATTCAGTTTGTAGTTATTGTTATATCAATGCCTCCAAAACTTTTTCCATACAAACTGGTAAGGCGAAGTATGCCAAACATTTAGAGAGGCCTGTCAAAAGTTGGGTTTACTGGAAGGAGACCAGCACTGGTATGACACATTGCGAGAAGCCGAATCGATCTCCCTCCCAGAGCAAATCAGAACCTGTTTGCTATAATATTGACTACATGCAATCCATCGAATCCAAACACTTTATGGGGAAAATATAAGGAGGCCCTAAGTGAGGATATACTCGCCAAAGTCCGGAGGGAAAATCCGACATTAGAAATTACGTTTGGTCCGGACATTTTCAACAAGACTTTGATTATTGTTGAGGACAAATGTGTGACCATGATCAATAAAACATTACTACAACTCGGCCGGCCTGCACCAGTAAGAGACCGACCAAGACGTACTTTACACAGATTACATACGAGAAAAGAACTACAACGTCAAAGAGCTGAGTGCATACTCTCGGACAAGAAGCCACTTCTAAATCAAGATCAGAAAAAGGCATACCAAATTATCATGGATCAGATAGCGAAACAAGGTGGTATAATTTTTCTTGATGCTTCTGGGGGCACATGGAAAACATTTTTAACTAATTTAATTCTGGCCGAAATCAGGGCTCAGGGAGAAGTTGCTCTTCAGGAATTGTGCGGTGACATTAATAGAAGGTGGAGGACAGCCCATTCCGCACTTAGTTGCCACTTGACATCGCCAGGCAGGAAAATCCTACCTGCAACATAAGCAAGGCAAGTGGTCGGGCGCAGGTGCTCAAGACATGTAAATTAATCGTATGGGATGAATGCACCATGGCTCACAAGAAAGCTCTCGAGGCCCCCTTGACGTCACTCTGAGAGATCTGAGAGGAAACGACAACCTATTGGGAGGAGCTCTGGTACTCCTCTGTAGAGACTCGTCAAACTCTGCCCGTCATCCCAAAGTCAACACCGGCCGATGTGATCCACGCATGTTTAAAACATTCATTTTTGTGGAGACGTGCGAAAGATAACTTTAAAGCAAAACACGAGAGTACATCTGTGGGATGAGAGTGCTCAAATTTTCTCAAAGAAACTACTGGAGATCGGAGAAGGTAGATTAGCAGTCGAGTCTTCTGGCAAGATAAAATTGCCATCCGAATTTGTAATCTGGTGTCGTCCGTCGCAGAGCTAATAGATGCGGTCTATCTGGCTGTTTTCCAAAACTATCACAATTTGAACTGGTTGCGAGAGAGGCCAATTCTTGCTGCTAAAAATGAAGACGTCCACGAAATAAACAATCAAATACTTGCCATATTACCAGGCGTAGTCACTGAATATAAGTATATCGATACCGTAGTAGATGCCGATGAGGTCAATTTCCCACCAGAGTTCCTAAACTCACTTGATCCGCTGGATTGCCACCACATCGTCTTTTACTTAAAGTGGGATCTCCAATTATTTTACTACACAAGGCTGTTTGTAAAGATGATGGGCAATGTAATTGAAGCGTCTATCTTAACAGGAAAGGGAGAGGGCGTAACAGTTTTTATCCCACGGAGATAACTCATTTCGACGGATCTCCCTTTTAACTTAAAGATATTGCAATTTCCAGTGAGACGTGCGTTCTCGATCACGATCAAGTCACAGGGCAGTCTATTAAGTACTGCGGAGTGGATTTGAGATCGCCATGTTTCTCTCACGGACAACTTTATGTTGCTTGCTCAAGGGTGGGTTCACCCAAGAATTTATTTATTCTTGCTCCTGGAGGTGAAACTAAAAATGTTGTTTATAATCAAGTTTTGTGTCAAATTAATACGTATTAGTGAATTTGTAAGATTTTACTTTATAATTTATATACTATACTTATACTTTTAAAAACCCTGTAAATAAAATTACTTTGATTTTACACTATAGATAGATTTGATTCATTTTCCTGTCTAATAGAAGATTGGTATAAATAAATACCCAGGCAACGCCGAGTAATCAGCTATATTTTATATAAAGCAGATATCTGAAGCAGCAAAAACTCTCGAACGCTAAGCTCTAGCGTCATGAAATTTGCATAGCTTATTCTATCTGGAATTTCTAGGTTAATTGATTTCAAGCAACTATTTTCAAGTCTTCGTTGTACTCTTATAATCATAGAAGTAAAATGTAATATAGTTGGCTGGTTTTATGTTTTATGGGCAAGCTGCGCCAAACGCAAGACAGCAAAAATGCAATGTAGAACACAACGCAAGAAGAAACCAATTTTTAATCCAACTAAAATCAACACAAGACGCCAAAAGATGTCATGAGCCGAGCAATCGGAAGAGGAAAGAACACAGGACGTGAGGACAGAGCTCAGAAAGCTGTTCGATGACGCAACGAAACTGCTGAAGAAACAGAGTCGCGACTTGATTTGTGTGAAGCAGTAAAAACTCGGGTGAAGCAGGGTTGTAAAGCTAGTAGTTCTTGTAAAAATGATTTTAAAACTCCTCGAAAATCACATGCCCTTTCGCTTCTGACTTTTCTCCATCCAAGAATCGTTTGCTACGACGATATTGACTGAACATAGATTCCTCAAAATTTCGTTCGTCAAGTATTGGAAGTGAACGGAAACCTGAAAAACAAGAAAAGAACGTCACACAGACGAAATTATCGAAATTGCTCTTTTCGCTTCTCCAAGCAATTCGATCTGAAACCGAGTTTAAAGTTACCACTGATCCGGATTAGAAAGAATTAGAGTACCACCTAAGGAAGAAAGGAAAGGTGATGCTTTTTCAAATGCTGTTCTGTCATTCTATCTGGGATAGCTTCAAATCATGCAGAACCTTCCTCCATGCAGCGTCTTTCGATATCGTCAATGCAGGATCGTATATGATGAAGAAACACTATCCGAGCATCAAGATCGTAATCTTAACCAGAATCAGAGGCCGGATAGGTTGGAAGTCGATAGAGGTCCGAGATGATTTTGAGGTGCAAATGGGCAGGTTGGGTGCAGTGGTGTACCCAGTATCGTAGAGTAACATTGATAACTGGGAATACCGAGATTCGAGGAGAAAGCAAAAAAATCTAATGCTTTGCTTTCGACAATCATAGTTAACTACATTCCCGTTGTTTCTTTTCCTCAGACATCTACAAATTATTTTTAACCCTAAGTTAAAAATTAGTCCAAAAATCTAAATTGCGCTCAATCCTGGCAAATGGGAACTCTGTGGATGATCGAAAACAGCGCTTGGATCAACCAATCGCTGTCTTTGACCTTGAGGCTTGGCTTATACAAAAGTGGGAAAATAAATTAACAGGGAGAGAATGATAGACCTATGCGCAAAAACTCACTGCTCATAGAATCTCGACTGAATGCCAGTATCAATAGGAAACATGGGGTAGGGGATGAATTGCCAAAGCACAGAGCCATTTTTTTTTAAATTTCATTTAGCATTCTCAGAGCATGAATGAAATGAAGAATACGGATGTCAAATGAAATTTTTTAAATGGTTCTATGCTTTGGCGATTCAAGATTGGTAAGGTAATGGTTGGCAAAAAATCATTGCCTAAGACAATTTTGACTAGCTCGTGGATCGCTAGCTAGGTGAAATAGTCTGGTGTCTTGAGAAGTTGAGAAATTTCTTATTGTATCGAAAGATAATTGTCCAGTCAATGATTTCTCGCCAACCATTGCTTGCCAATCCTGAATTGTCAAAGCATAAGAGCCATTTTTTAAAAATTTTATTTGCCATTCGCAGAGCATGAATGAAATGAAGTATACGGAAGAATATGGATGGCAAATGGGAATTTTATGTTTTACTGTCAGTTTTACTGGCGATAAGGCAGAAATTGTATTCACTATAAATTGAAGTCCTGTTCAGAGAATGAAATTTTCGATGACAAATCAATTAGGGCTTTCTGAACACATGATTTTAATTTGTTGTACCTTTCTAACATGGTGAGTAAACTATTCCATCGTGTTTTTGAATCTAAAATCAATGAGTACTCTACTAAATTCTAATTTCGCATACTTTTGCAGTATGTCATCGTTTTTTTGTTGGGGATTTGCGGAAAAATCGTACCACCACTCTAATTTTTGTAATAAGTGGTAAGATGGTTTCATGTTTAACATCTGAAGTTAAATTTTCATCTGCATCATCTGAGTAAGCAATACTGAACCCACTTTCAAATGAATTTTCATCTTCCAATTCCGAATCGTCATCATTGTCAATATCCAATTCAATATTCTCTCCTTTAGATTCTGAGAGTCACATTCCGCTTCAAGTTCATTATCCGATTGTGAGTTATTTTTCAACTTCGACAGGTACTTTTTCGTATAGCACTTTGATTACAGCAAACTGAATGGCATGCTCTAGACAGAACTGTTGCTCAGCTTTAATCAATTTGCCTACTTTTTTCATGACCGACGCTCTGTCTGTACTGATACATACTATATCAAGGCACAAACCAAAAACTTCTACTTTTCTTCTAATTACTTCGACACATCTCTCAGCTGGTAAACTTCCATGTACACGAACCAGATTTAGACACTCCAAAATTGTTTTTGACCATGTACATTGATGTTCAAAAATTGTCGATTCCTTACTGATGTCCATTTGTCAAGAGTTAGACTCGCTCTATATCCTTTTAACTTTAACCCATTAAATTCACTGACAACATCTGCCCGCACTTTGTGTGAATAGGCGACCACACATTTCTGAATGGTATCTGAGGATTTTGGAATATTTTGAAATCCCCTTTCAATGAGAGATTTACGAAGATCAGTTGAAGTGCAAAATACGGAAAAAGGAAGTCCATCCAACGTGGTATAGATTATTAAAATATTTTATTTTTGTCGAAGATGATATTGCTGGACTTTCTTCCGAAATAGGTTCTTCTTTTCTTTTCAAAATGGAAATACTATGCATCTTTTTTAGGTGTGTATGTAATGCACCTGTTGAGCCACCAACACATTTTATTTCTTTAAAACATTTTTTGCATTTGGCCAGTTGACCATATCTTTCACGAAGATAATGACACCAAATGGAATAATCATCACCGCTGCTACGTTTAAACTCCTCGAAAATATGACAGGCCATGCTCTATTATGGGTTGAAATAAAGCATTTTATTTCAACCCGTGTACGGTTGAAATAAAATGGTACCGGTTCTAGCCGGTGTACGATTGCGAAATCAAGTTTGTGAAGTACACCTACCTCTTATTTTTGAATAAATATGTTCATTATAAACTACAAAAGGTTGAACAAGCAAATTAATAATTCTTCAAATCAGAATAACCTAATGAACAGCAGTAATTGACAATGACATTGCGACATTACGCGCAAGGATCCGGCCGAGGCGTAGAAAGTCTACGTTTTTTTCTGTGGAGTAGGAAGGGTTTTGATAGTATGATTGTTTATTGTTTGTGGCAGTGGTAACCGAGTTGAGCTGCTTCCTAAATGACATGTGATATAAATTTCTTCTCTATTTATATTTTTACATTTTATTGGTACCAATGAAGATTCACTGTCTGGCTCATTGGTACTGATGCTTAGAATCCGTCTACATGTTATTATGATTGGTCAGTGGAGAAGTAGGTCATGTTGTGTCACACGAAAGTGATGTGTGACTTATGTAGCATTAAAACCACGGACATGTAATAATGTTGAATTTTTATTCTGAAAGGGTAATAAACACTAAACATTTAGTTGTTTGCATCATTGTGCGTAGTATGGTATACCTTGTTGTGGTGAGTTTCTCTTATGGGTTGCCAATGCGTAAAACCGAAAACCGGTTTTCTTCTTTCATAAAACCGGTTTTTCGGTTTCGAAATTTGGATCGATTTCCCGGTTAACCGGTTTTGCAATCACTAACGGGTATGTACAGTCGCGGAAAAAAACCCGAACCACCCCTCTTCATTGTAGCAATTTTAATAGTAGAGAAAATTCAAAGATAGCCTTCGACAGGAACTAACGTCTTCTATAAATTCAAATGCATAAAATTTGCATGGGGGGCCGTCTTCATATTAAATTGAGCACCAACTTCATAATTTCCAATGGAAACCCCCTATTTAACTTCAGGTACCAAATTTTATATCATTGGGTCTTACCGTTTCGAAGTTATGAGTACAGAAAGATTGGAGCTCCTCATGTTAAATCAGTTTCTTAGACTTTTATGGATATCTTACTAAATAATATTTCTATAGCGCTGATATTTTGTACCATGTTACTGTTAAACAACCCAAACAAAATCCACCTAATATTTTATTTTAAAAATAGTTTTTAGTATGCAATAATAATTATTAAGTTACTGTTTGAAAAACTATGAATCATTCTTTGAGTTGTACCACTACTGCAGCTCATGAGCGACATGTACAATAATTTATAAACACATGAACATATTTAAGCTTTTGAACTAAGAAAACCGATTGCATATTAGAGCGGAAAACCATTCACATTTCCAGGGCACACCATAACTCTCCGATCCCGTTATCATCCTATGTGGAGGTTTCACTCTAGAATTATAGAAGTTCCTCCGAAAGAGTTGTTTTCTAATTTTTACATCTCTGTAATTATAAAAATATATAAATTTTGTAATATTCTTTAAGTAAATTAAATTACTTAGCAGTTTATTTATTGAATTAATCATTCGCTACGAAATATGAAAGTCTAAAGCAATGCTTCAAAAGTGGCGAAAAGTGAAAATATTGAATACTTGTCATAATATAATGATATAGTAAATATATGCTACTCTTTAATTACTTTATTGACAATTTACTATTTTCGTAAGAGGTTAAAAAATATTTTAATATTTAATTCAAACAAGAAAAATAAATGAAATGGTGGGCCCGCACTAGGGGGCCGGAGATTGTACCGGGTGCATTCTGCAACATTGTACCAGGACCCAAGCGCGAGTCCAGGAAATGCGAGGTTTTGTACTGTAATGTTTCGTCCATTTCTTCTGTTTAAAAAGATAATGTAGTACTTATAACTATAAAGCTGTGTAATAAATGTGGAAAGAAATTGGAGATATTTTTGGCTTTTGTGTAAGTTTATAACTTTGAATTATCTTGATACATTTTTATTTCATAAGGGACAGCCAGAATCTAAACTGGAACTGGAGTCCGTGATCTAACTTGTTTCATGTTCCTATCAAGTTTCAAACAAGGAATCAACTGATTCCTCCCCTAAATTTGTTACTTAGTTCGAAAGAATGGGAGCCCTTCCCCATGTGGGGGAGCGAAACTGTCAACTGGTAAATATAGAATAACGGTTTATAATATTTCAACAGTTCTGTTTTCATTCACCAGATGGCAGCATGCGGTTTAATTTCAATTCAATTTGACAAAAGTGTTGAAAAATCGCGCGCGCGCGAAACTTTTGGCTAAGCCAAAAGTCGCCTAACCAATGCGTGATAAAAATGACGTCAGTTCGCATCGCATGAAGAATAAAAGTGGGGAACAATCTGGAAAATATCTGGCATGTTTGGACAAAACAGTATTTGTCAAAAATTGTTCAAATTGAGAAAAGGAAACGAGAACATGATAAAAATAATCTTTCATTTGGTAAAATTAGTATAAGTCAACAATGAATAAAAACAGATATAAATGTTGGTTGAAATGATTAAAAGTTGATTTATAATTGATATGTTAAAAATACATTTAATAAAAGTTCTCCTGGACAATTTCTTGTTTTGACATGCAGTTTTGCCCTATCACCTTAGATATATCTTCAACAAAATGATTAAACTAAAAAATTTGATTCCCTTGATTCGTGAAGGTTCAAAATAAAGTTAACATTTCTCATGGAACTTTATATTAAGTATTTTATGTTTGTTGGACACAGAAAATAACCGTACAAACTTAATAAAATCGCTTTTACCAGTATTGTTTGATTTCAGTACCTATGCCTTATCGAATTTTTCAAAACAAGCATAAAAAGGCAATGATTTCCTGGAACACTAGGGAAGTTATTCCACATTCCTGTATCACTGGGAATCTAGAAAATCGTCAGTCAATCAACTACACGAATATTAAAAATAGTGCTTAGTTCTACAAGTCTTCAAAACCAGTACTCTCTCTATCACTCGGCCGGTGGGTGCAATATTTTAAACAATTAGAGGAGCTTTTGGCGATTCCACAATGAAGTTACCACAAACATGACAAAAAGTTAATTTCTTAATTTTTTTCTACTACTATAACTATAGACTGTTAAATTTCATGCAATATCAAACAAGCAAGGGCGGGAGACGTCTGGCATCCTACCTTTCGGAATAGTTAAGACAAGATTTATAAATAAACTCTCTTTTGGTATGCTAACGTCAAGGAATACTCTAAATTGGCGTTGAGACATAAGGGGCCTCATCTATCCATACACTCCACATAGGGGGTCGGGTGGCTGGTATCGGAGCTCGAGAGCGAAAGTGGCCCAGTAAATATGACAACTTTCTTTTGCAGCAAGTTTTACTCGACTCTTACTTTTGCTGCAAGTCTTACGTAACTCCTACTTTTTGTAAGTTGAAATAATATTTTATTGTAAATGATATGCACTAATATACAAAGGGTTGTTAAGTAGGTAGTTAATTAACGTCGCACTGGAGCAAAACAACGGGCTATTGGCGACGGTCCGGGATCAATTGCGAAGATCCGAGGAGATCACCTCGTAACTTTGAACCGCGGTCAGATGACGAAGCCAACATCTGTGCTAATGTACAAAGGGGAAAAGAGAAAAATGTATATATTGTGCAAGCTAAGCACTTGACACATACTCAAAACCAAAAAAAATCGAATAGCCCGTTGTGTTGTTCCAGTGTGACGTTAATTAAAATACCTACCAAAAAAATCGAAACACCTTGAAACAAATCGACAACCATGAAATTTGGTATGCACTTTCTGTATCAGATATATACATGATTAGAGTTTGAGCAGCAATGAACGTCGACGACTTTCCTTGGCACATGTGAAGTGCGCACCCTGAGACTTATTGAAGACGTGTCAGAGTCTCGCTGTAAATATTCTGGTTTGATGTTGCCGGTGACTTACCATCAGTTGCAAACAAGAATACCTAGACTAGATATTTGAACACCGTTGACTCAACTGAACGACTGTGAAAGGTGTCGTATAGGGGGAAGCGTGTTGGTCTTGTCGGAAAATCGCCCTTTATCTGCGACTTACACCGACTGCCGTGAAAATATGCTGGCTGCAGTGGATCGGTGAAACCACGAAGGCTATTGTCGGCTGAGAACAAAGACGAGAGAGGATAGGACGATAGTGAGACAAGCTGAAACTACTCCAAGAGCTTCCTTATCGACCATCTGACGTTGCATATAGTCCGATATGCAGCCTCCTGTAGCATTACGAACCATTGTCAGACTCCTGGGGTATAGGCAGAACTGCAGGCACGTTGCTCTTTAATACGTAGTCTGACTACCTAAATTGTTGGCTGCTTCTGGAGGGGTGCCGTGCTTTAGACTCGTGGACAAGCATGGAATGGCAACGTATCACGTACATTATCAATCTCGCTTCCACCATAGGCTAGGTTTCTGTCGAGTGGCATACTGCTGTAACTCCTAGTGTAATGGTGTGGGGAGACTGTCCCCTCTGGTAGAAGTACGCTGCAGTTTGACAAAACAGCGATACGTCCAACAGATCCTAAAACCTGTTGCTTTGCCTTTCATGCCACGTTTCAAAGGGGCTATTTATGTGCACGAAAACGAGGGGTCACACACGGATCGCCTATTCAAGGAGTGCTTCCGTGGTGTTGAGGCCCTTTTTTGGCAAGCCAGAACCTGTCTCCAACCGAGCCTGTCTGGGATATTCTAAGCCTTCAATTGCACCAACTTTGGAATATAAGAGATCTAGAGCAGCAGCTACAGAATGTTTGGCATAATTTTCCACAGGATAGTTTAAGGACACTTGACTCAATGCCACGCCGTATATCGCCGCCAGAGGGGGCTTTACAACTTAATAATTTATGATCTTTCTGATGTATTTCTATAATAATAAAGAGGTTTTCATTTTAAAAGGAGACCATTATCTTATCCTGATACTAGGGTCCATCATCTTATCCTGATACTAGGGCTCATCATGTAACGTAGTACTGGGGCCCGGATAGCAAATGTGGATGCTATTCCTCACTTCTGTACCATGGTGATGACGACTTCCGCTTGTGGGGGCAGTCTCTCCTATATCTGCAATCCGAGTCCAACTACCAAATTAGATAACGGTTGGTTGTTTGCATTTTTCACGGAACAAGAGCCTAATCTGGCCAATCTGTGGCACGTAATGTCTTATCTGTCCAGTAAATGCGCATTGAGACGAGAGCCTAGCGTTAATGTTGGGTTTTGATGGCGCAATTTTGGCCATATTTGGCCAAGCTGCGCCAAACACAAGACAGACAACATCAAGTAATAGACAAACACATACAAGGAAAATTTTCCTGTCACAGAAGAGAGAAATACACCCAGTGCCACGTTACCAAGTTACAGGAAAATCGAACCTGAGTCGCCTACACGTCGCAGGTTGCTTGCGTAGTGGATAAACAATTAAATGATGGACCCAAGTAGCAAGTTAGATGACGGAAATAAATGTGTTACTTAATGTATAATTACAAAAATTCACTAAATCTTCTTTTCCTGTACACAATTGGTGTATACTTTTTATCAACACAATGAAAAGATAACATTCCTGAACCCATCAAACAGATTAAATAAAACAGTGCAAATACTTTTCACATTTCTCGGGGACGCATAAACCTCGGTCTCTGATACCCCTCAGAGAACTAGAACAATGTTAAAATCGTAGTAATCACAAAACTGAAAGATCCAAATGTCGTCATTTTTAATCAGACAGCCATGATTTCCACATATTTTTCATTGAAGTTTCGGATAGACCCATACAAATCTCGCAATCTTATATTCTCGGTAGTACGAACCAACATCTTCTCGGTTTGAGACTGATCAAAGAAAAAAAGTTGAAAAATAAACAGTTCTAGTCTTTTCCCACAACAAAACATAAGGCCAAACATTCGGAAAACAATGACCATCGTTGTGCCCAACTCAAGAGATGAGCAGTTACATCACTAAGCCGCTTCATTCAAAATGATAATGTCTCAACGGTTTCCACATTCCACACTTAAAAAAGAGGGCGTGTGGGATATCTTTCCCCCTCCCTACCCCCCTCAATCAGTGGGACATAGATCTTTCATCAATTTGAACGTCCTTGATGTAATAGCCGTTGCCACTGCGCGCCGTTGAAAAAAGAAAAAAACTGGGATGAAAGAGCCGCTTTGGTTTGAAATGCATTTAAGTTTTTTCTTCTTTTTCGCTGTTCAATGTTGAGCTTGGTGTCTTTGTGAAGAGGTGGGAGGGGCTTAAAGAGCTTCTTTTTTCCAAAGAGTGATGGAAAAGTGAGAATTGGTTATGTCCCACCTCCTTGAAAATCAGCCCTTTTTTTTATCTTTCCGGGAGAATTTTTTGTCTGAATTTATTTAAGGAACGCTCTGGAGAGGTTGGAAAAAAGCCTCTAATAGGATAACAGGGAAGATAGTGGTGTGTGGTTGTGGATTATCTTTTGCTTTAGGGGGCAGCTAATTGTGAGAATCGCTGTTCTCGTTGTCAGTGAAAAATAATGGGTCTATTACTTGACATTTTTATACGTTATGTCTTTTTTTAGGATTCTTACCAATGGACAGCTTTGCTTTGTCAAAACAATAAAAAACAATTTAGAAAAATTAAGACTACCTCCAAAGCTTAGAAACTGACCAGTGGTGTATTCAGAGGGGAGGAAGATCTTTGACCCCCCCCGAAAGAGTTGTTTTTATCTTACAAATTAAAGGTTATAGGCGCATAGAGGTTGGTAGGTAATTGAATTTTCGTCTAACTGGAGCAACACAACGGTCTATTGGCGATGGTCCATGATCCATCTCTGAGGATAATATCTCGTAATTTTGAACAGAGGTAGATGACAAGGTCAACACCTGAGCTAGCACCCCCTTCCCAAACTTCCACTGAGGCCACTACAGATTTAACGTGCACTAACACCCCGGTCTTTGGTTGGAATTCGCAACCAATAGATTGCTAATTGCTTCCAACCATCCCTCAGTGATAAAAAAAATTTCACGTATTTCATACCAATGTATCGTATCAACGCTTCAATTGTGTGAGAAAACAATAAATATATTTGAGGATCAAGCTTTGAATGCTTGCTTAATGTTCTTTAAATGTTCTAAATATTTGGCGAACACATGTGAGTGATTTCTATACTCGGATAAAATACCCCGTTGTGTTGCTCCAGTGCGACGTTATTTCAACTACCTACCAACTGGTACTCGTATAAATCGAGAGGTGTCATTTTTAATGCTTAAAGTAAGCATTTACTTAATTTTTTTGTGACTAAAATTAGTTATAAAGACTTTTCGTGGAACATTTTTAAAAATCTTGTAAGGTCCAAATCTCTGAAAATTGCACTTGGGCCTTCGAAATGAAATCCTAGTTTCGCGTCACAAACGGTCCCATTTATAGGAATCTAACGGATTGATGTTGTTAGTCACTTTACGGTCAGTGGATCAGTTTCTGCTATACGAGGTCTTATGGACTGGGACCTACGACTTAAAGTTAATTTCAAATCAGTACGAACATTAATCCCAGATTGAATTTTTATCCAATCCTGCTGTACCGAGACCAGAGAGTTGGCCACTCGGCTGGCAAGAATGTAATGGAATTTTAATATGGATATTAATATTTCCATTATCCTAGGGTGATTAATATTTCATTAACATTCGACTAACTTTTATGTTTTTTATAATTCTTTATTCTATTTTACACACATATCTTTTGTTGGTGATTTTTCTCGAGAAAAACTGGCAACTCTTTAGTTCTGAACAAATAACAAGCTTCGATATAGTTTTGGCGTGTGCAGAGACGTATTTGTCATGAACCCTCTTTATTTTAGTGGAAATGTATTTACTTGGTGAAAAATAGTCTACAAAATATGAAGTAACCTAGAAACAACTTCATACCCAGGTGTGATTTACAAATAACCACCAAAAGAAATTGCCTTGTCTAGCTGTGGTCTTCTGGACACATAACAGGAGCCACAGAACATAAATTGAATCACGCACCATTTTCGATTTAATCTACGAGCGATTACATTCATAATTGTCCACGAATGTGTCAAACAATAGACAAGGCAGGGAAGCTTGTGACAAATCGTATAATATGCACATAATCCAAGAATATTCACATATTTCGGTTTTACCTATCTACATTTTTGGAATTTGTGGAAATGATGTTGTTGATCAAGAAACCAAAGAATCATCAAATACAACAAACGATATCATTGAAAAGCTTTCTCCCATGCAGATTAAAAACACCATCAGTAAAGAATTGGACATAAAATAACAAAATTGCTGGAACAAGAGTGAAAAAAGATATGCTCAGGCACATAACTTCATCCTAAAAGTTAACCAGATTTTTTTTTCATAAACCAAATAATTACGTCACAAGGAGATTTGAACTTTACTAGTTAGATTTTCGTAGCAAAATAGATCGTTGCTCTTATGGAGAACATCGCGCTCTCTTGTTACACGAGGGCAAGTTAGACCGAGATCTAGGGCTTAAGTAAATTCCGAACAGCTACAAACATTCGTGCCCAGGCCTATTTCGAGCCCAAACGCCTATTGAACCCAGGTTTAGAGTGCTCATTGATTGCACTTCTGAATAAAAGTGTCCGGGTTTGAATAAAGAAAAAAAGCCTTTCACAAATGTCCCGATTTGAAAGAAAACTAATATGGTAACTCTACATATGAGGGAGATTTGCAGTGCAAACGAACAAACCAGACGGAAAGTGAATATTTTACTTCCTCTACCTAAATGCTCTCTCATAATACAATCGGGGTTACCTTAAAATGTAGCTTATCACCGTTCTAGCAACGTTTGGCGTTTAATCTAATAGGCATTGAACAGTCACCTATCTGATACAAATTCGGAATTCAAGTTTGGAATTTTTATTGGTGAAGTGCTGATATATTCGAAAAACAAGTGAAGTGGTCATGTTGGGAATACGTACAAAAAACACGTATCGCCGCAAAAACACTACCGCTACCTACATTTAGCTTGACAGAAAATGCCTATCATAGGAGTAGGGCTTGTAATGAAAGAGAAATGGAACGATTTTTATGTAGAATAGTATGCACAGAGTAAAACTCTAAATGAGGAGACAAAAAAAAGAACTAAAAAATTTGCAATTACTTAAATATTTTTTTAAAATCATTCTCAATTAATCACACTAGTGAAAAAATTGTTTTAATTGGTGCTAACTATTCAGACTCGCTTGCAGTAATTGCCGTTACCTATCACATTTTATGTACACCTTAGAAGTGCTCAACTGCTTTATGAGCAAGACACACGCTTGTCATCTCTAGAAGCTCTCGTTGTAGCTCGTTGCATTGAAACGGCAAACACAGCTGGCGGAGGCATATTTCTCGGAATGAGAACACTCACTTTCGCTCCCAGCAATCAAACTTTCGCCTCACAACGGTACACGATGACCTCCACTGTGTGACGTCACTTTGAGACAAGTATATTGAGTATGATCAGAGCCCTGGCCATGAGAAACACAATTATTGAAATCTAGTTTCAAACTTCGCAGGATTAACTAAGAGTGTAAATTCTTTTCTCTCTCGCCAAATTACATTCTTAAAAGCAATATAAATTCTTTTGATGGTCCACTTGATGGTAGAGGATAATGAGATATCTGGAAGGTAGAAATTAGAAAAGAAAATGTGAGCAAACGCATGAAAATAGGTTTAGGTGAAATACCGAATAGTCTTGGTGAATGGGATGCAATTGAAATGGATTGGATTGGATTGGATAGGGTTTTTTGGCATTGAATCCTCCTGGGACATATTATGCCAGACTTAAGACAAAAAAACAAACTCTTAGTTTCTACGATTTTAAAACAAATTTAAAACAATTTCATTTCGCGTAAATATGTCTGTAAAAGATCCCAAATATAATAATCTAATAAGATGATATGAGTCAGGTGATAAAAATGAATAGTATATAAAAATCAAATGTGATGGATGAATCCAATGTCATGTATAAAGTTAAAAATGTTTGGGTGAGGATTCTCTCCAACCATATCTTCTAAAACCAAGGTATATGTATTAAAATGTTTAAAACGTTGACGATTAAAATGAGAGCATTCTATTAAAATGTGTTTTACAGTTAGTGGGCAAATGCAGTAATTGCAGATTGGGTGATCGTCTCCGAGGAGGAGGTGTCTATGGGTTATTCGAGTATGACCGATGCGGAGGCGTGTTAGTATTACGTTTTGTCTTCTTGAAAATAGCGATTTCCATGGAGATATATTGGGTTTAATGGAGTGGAGTTTGTTCTCACTTTGTTCATTCCATTCGTTTTGCCATTTTACTTCTAAAAATTTATAAATGCTAGATTTTAAGTCACAATAAGGAATGGTATGATTAATATTGTTTACGGCAGATTTTGCGGTTTTGTCAACTATATCATTTCCCAATATCCCAACATGGGATGGGATCCAACAAAATATGAGGTTAAAATTTTTTGAACGCAGATGATAAATTTTTTCCAATGATTCTAAAACAATGGGATGACTGGCATGATCAGGATGTTTCAATGACTGTAAAACACTTAATGAATCGGTGAAAATGATGCATTTTTTATGACAATGATCGGATATATTTTGTAATGCTTGATATATGGCCATTATTTCAGCGGTAAAAACAGAACATGAAGAATGAAGTTTAAAGCTGTGGGGGGAATCATTAATGGTGAACGCAGCTCCAACATAGTTTGCCCTTTTAGATCCGTCCGTGTAAATTTGATCCGTCCGTGTCCAATTGAAATGGACGTTCAGTAGCTAATTGTTGTGACATGACTGAGACTTTATCACATGCCCTTTATTGGGTAGGTTGGTAGTTAATTAACGTCTCACTGGAGTAACACAACGGCTATTGGCGACGGTCCGGGATCAATCCCTAAAGGAAAGATCCAAGGACAACGCCTCGTAATTTTGAACCACGGTCAGATTACGAGAACAACACCTGAGCTGGCACCCCACTCACTAAACTTCCAAACCACGCCAACGTGAGGACACTTGAGGCCTCGGCAGATTTGACGTGCAACAGCCTCCGTGTACACGACGGTCTTTGGCTGAACCGAGTTTCGAATTCGCAACCCTCCGGTTGCTAATCAGTTGCTCTTCTAACTGGGCTACACGTTCCCGCCCTTTATTGGAAGTAAGAATAAATAAGTCCAGCAAAAGAGAAGTATAAGAAACCTGCTTAAAATTTTTGGTTACTTTATTTCACTTGAAGTTATGAAATACGCATATCGATGTGCATATATTTACTGTAAATGGTATGAAATGTGAGTAACACAACACTGCTATTTATAGATATGAACAGTAAAGAAACTTTGGGACGCAGATACTACCAACAACCAGATGACAACAAATCACTTATAAACAAAATTTACCTCTACGAAGTTCACTAATTTCACAGCTTCGTTCAAACGTGTTTGATTTGAATCATGAATCAAAACATTATTAATGAAAATACAAAAAGAAGGCTTACCGATAACTTTTTAGCTTCTTCATTGAATGAGTTACGATAATTATAGTAAATCTTAATTTCAGACCATTACCATTTTAATAAAATTCTTTACCAGTCAGGTGAACTACAATTTGGTTTTGTGCACATGTTTCGTATTTCTAATTTTCATTCATAACTATAAACTTATATTTATTCATAATTTTCGCATTTTGCTATAGTTCAAATAATGAATTATGAAAATTTGCTTTTAGAGAAGTTAACATAATAAAAACAAAATTATGACAAGTCTTAAGGTGATTGATTTCCATTTCTCTTTTAACTACATCTAAAAATAACTTATGTTAGAAATAAGTTAGGACGAAAGTGCTTAACGTCTGTCATCAATACATACGAGCAGTTACTCTCGAGGGTCGATTGTATACTTTACGCGGTTAGTAATTATTAATTAACTAAGGAGATCTGTTTTGTGTTTAGCATTAAATGCTATTGATATCACTTTTAAACTACTATTCGTTGATTATTTCGCCTCAATGAATTATAAATTCAATGAATTATAAATTCAATGAATTATAAATCATTATCATTCATTCATTCAAAAATGAATTATAAATTCATTGAGACGATTATAATTAGTAGAATTAATGAGACAAATTATAATTATTTCTCCATTGTTCTTCTGTTTTTTATTAATCTGTTACACTGTTTTGAACGTCTTCGATTGCACGAATTGCAATGTTTCCTCTCTCGTTTGCATCATAATTGCAATATATGTATTTGTTCTCGTTTGACAATAATAATAAATAGGTTAAATTTGTTTTGATATTAGAGGCATTTTCTGTCAAGCTAAATGTTGTTGATTATAGTGTTTCTTCGGCGGAACGTATTTCCTGTTCGTATTCCGAACGTGACGTCAATTGACTTGTTTTTCGAAAACAATTTAGCACGTCTCCAATAGAAATTCCAAAGAACGAATTCATAATTGAAATATGATAGTTGATTGGTCAATCCCAAACATCAGCAAAACGGCAATAAACTACATTTTAAGGTAACCACGATATGAGTCATCCAAGAGTATTTGCTTAGTGGAAGTAAAATCTTTGCATTCCGTCTGGTTTGTTTTTACTGAAAATCTCTCATATTTGATTGCCAGGTTACTTAATCTCGATCGCTTTAACGTCTTTAGTTGATATCAATCAAGATCTTTTTTCATTTTTATTGCCAAGAATTTTTTTTAGTTTTATTTCTCGCCAAGTGGACTTATCTAAAATGTTCACAACGAACTTGTAAAGGGATTATGGAGAATATTAGATTGTTGAAAGAAGAATAGTTCGATTTTTCATGCTGTAGTTGCAGTAGATTTGAGGTTGGAAGCTATCTGTTCCAGGAAATTGAATTATAGCTTCAGTATTTTGACGAGAGTTTTCATTGAGATCAAATACATTTTAAAAAGAAATCAGAGAATTACAATTTACAGCCTGTTTAAGTTTTTCTCATATTCGGGTATACTTTGAGAATAAATGATTTTGTTTCATTATTTCATTTGGCCATTGGATCTATTCTCTTCAGGTTAGCTGCTTTTAATAAAATATTTTCATAAAAAGTCTGAGTGTTTCATCATCTTCCCTACACAACCGTAAGTAAAATACGCCGGCTACAAATAACCGTGGCTTTTGTGTTGTTTTTTACTATTCATGAATATTAAATTACCAAAGACAGGAGAAAGACCATTTAGAAAAACGATAGAAGCAATGTTGCCACTGGACGGAGTGGAATAGAATTTTCTTTGTCCGTCCGACAAATGAATTCATCGCTACTGAGTTATCGCCAGTGACCCATTTCGCACCTAATGAATTTATGCTCGGAATAGGGACACTTAATGGCCCTCTTATTTGAGAGCAATCATGGTGAATAATTAATTAAACGAAATGACAGACATCTCATTGAGATGAGCAGAAGAAACCTTTGTGTCCTATTTAGGTCTAGCTCATTAAATATTCATTTGTGGAAGATAGCAAGAATTACTGCTTAACATCTGGAGTGTATTAGTCATATGGTTATGGAGAATTAAAAAATACTCCCTACTCGCATACATAAATAACGTATTACCCGACAGTTCATTTGAATGTGTACGAACATAACGGCCAACCCGCATGCAGCCTAGAATGTTATTTTTTGCGGGCCGCCTAGTCACAACAGCCACTACAAAAATTAAAAATAAAGTTGGTTTTTTTATTCTAAGCCCGTTTCAGGACTATCGGCCATCGATCGACGAGAAGCCCTATAGTGTTCTGCAGTAAAGAAATATGGCTTGAAAACACTCATCAGTATTTGCAATTATGTTGACAGGAATTTTAGGGCAGTCCTTGACGTGGTCTCCAGTCATTTCGTCCAGTTCACAAAGGTGACAGATAGATGATCTTGCTTCTCCAATACGGTGTAAGTGTCTTTGTAGGTAGTCATATCCGGTAAGAAGTTGCAAACAAGCGATTCCTACAGCTCTGGGCAAGGAACCTGGAATACGAGCTTTATTCCTCAATAAAACTGTAGATTGAGTCTATTAGTCTTTATAGCCAGTATATAAGCCTCTCGTTGTTACGTATCGGTAAAGGGGATTTAGTTTGGGGCAACTATGGTTTCAGCCTTAGGCAATTGGCCCGCCTGTTCATTGCCATATATGCCATAGTGACTTGAAATTCACTTTTAGGCAACTTTTTCTTAATCTTCCCGTGGTGGCTTAGTGAAAGGGAGAGAGGGGGTGGTGTCAGTCGCCTACACGTGGTGCCTCCTATCCTCACTAAACGATTAAAGATTTTGTCGCCATTTGTGACAACCCAATTTTCCGAGCACAGCTAAATATAGAATATGAAAGATAAAGTAAATAGAGTTGAAAATGAAACAAAGTAATAAGAAACATGAAACCAAATCATCAAATACGACAGATTTTTGAACGTACAGAACTCAAAATACGTAAGTCTAAACATACCATTTTAATTTTTAATCTTATCGCGTAGGTATTACTATCTTTGCACGAGTATAAGGAAGGAATGTTTATTGGTTAGAAATTCAAGTTATATTGTGAAGCAGTAGTTGTTTAATTACAGTGATGATTTACAAATTATGTTCTTCTATGGCAATCCCAAACAATACATTTTCAGAGATTGGAAGCCATGTTTTCTTTTTGATTATAAATTTTTAACTCTATTCTAAATCTTTCAGGATTTTCTGCTTTTTTACTTTTTAAAATGGCTAAAGAAAGTTTCCGAAGGAGATGTGATGGTTCTGTTGTGAATAAAATATCAGAAATATGTTACCTAACAATATTTATTGAAAAGTACAAATTAGGATTTATATATTATACATTTGAAAGAACAAATTTGATACACCTTTTGCAAACGATTTTGTTACTGTTTTAATTTATGTATTTATCTTTTTTAATAGCCTGATATGTGGCAACAAAAGAAGATAAAAGCAATGAATCAATAGATGTTTCACAAATATGTAGCATAAAGATATTCTTGCAATTAGCTAATGGAATGTTAATTATATTTAACTTTCCATTAGTCGCTGGTCTTTTTTTACGAAAAAGATCGCTGGCATCTGAGTTGCCCAACGTTTTTCCCCTAGTTACACAAGCATTAATTATTCGTTTAAAAAATACTAACTTTATTTTAGGTAGGTAGTTGAATTTACGTCGTACTGGATCAACACAACATGCTATTGGGTACGGTTCGGGATCAGTCCCGAAGGGAAAGATCCGAGGTCACCTTGGAATTTTTTACCACGTTCAGATGACAAGGAGCTGGCACCCCACTCTCCAAACTTACTAAATTTTAGGAACATACCAAAAGCAAATAACTGTAAAAAATGTATTGCTCAAATTTATAAGTAATACATTTCATAGTTTTCTTTTTCAGTGGGTAACAAATAGTATTGAAAATTCATCACGTACCTGTCAGGACCAGTGTGTCTATAACGGAGGGTTAATAAAATTTTTCTCTTTTAAACACGCTTTTCTGTTCAGAAGATATATAAACACGCAAGAATTTACAGTTCTTTCGCTTTTCTCTCAAAAGATGACTACATAGTGTGCATTAAACTATTTATTTTCTTTTGATTAACATAATTTCTATATACTATACAATATAGATTTCGATCAAAAGCAATAGTTCCAAGTCTTATCGACAGGAAGCCGACGGACTCTTCTCATGTTCTCCCTCCTCAATGCCCATTCCCGTGCTAGTTTCCTTTCTTTTTCCTTCCCCTCCGAAATTCTACCTCTTCAGAGGACCTGGATGAAGGTCTCAAGGATACCCCCAACTAAATCCATCGGGATCAAAGGATTCCTTCAACTTCCGGTCAACTCTTTTTCTTGTCTGGCTGGAGAACCTCACAGAAGACTCGGCCATTTTTGAAGTAGACTTTAAAATTAGCGGTTGCAAAGAAATAAAAACACTGACAAATTAATAGAAGATGAGCGAATGAAATACATTTTGAAAATTTTATTACTTTTATTTTTCACTTCCTTACTAAAAAAGGTACTTTGGTCCTTCCAAAGACCTTCTAGACCAGTAACCTTTCTTTCGTCAGGGTTAATATTATTAATTAAATTAAAGGACCTTAAAACACTTAGTACTTGCTGTTGTCTGGAGATAAGAGCTGTGCTCAAAAGAATATTTCAGTTATTCCGATGCTCCAAGGAGAGCGGCTGTTGCTTGTACCAGACTGTTGTCCGAGGCGATTGCTTACGGGCTCACCTTTATCGAATTAGATCTGTAGATTCGCTAATCTGTAGTTTATGTAGATAAACGGATGAAAACCTTAATCAAATTGACAGCAAAAAATGAAAAACCTTCTAAAAAACGACTAATAAAGATTAAAAACTAGAAAAGATCGTCATGTCCATTTCGACTGAGCAATTCGTTCACCATCATTAGGAAAGTCACACAAAAACCTCGAGTTAAAATATTGTTGCTCTGGAATAGTGTTGCCAGAACTCCCTTTTTTAATTAAGACTTTCCAGGCTTCGTGTAAAGGCTGGGAAGCACTATCGTCATCAGCTAGTGTGTTCGACAACATAAAAATAGGTAAGGCATCTCTGACGTTTAACTCGACATATTCCTTATAAGAGAATAAACAAATGTACCATTGCTCAATTTTGATGGGAACTTTCTCATTAGTTTGATTTCAAACAAGCAAAAGAGGTCCAATCTCCGAGTTTTAATTCTCGAATTCAACATCAGAGAAGCCTTTTCTATTTTTATCGTGTCGAACACACTAGTGAATGACGCCAGTGCTTTCCCACCTTTACACGCGGCCTGGAAAGGCTTGGTTAAAAAAGTGAGTTGTAGCAACACACACCTTTTTAACAATATTTAAACTCGCGTTTCTTCTTGTGACTTATTTCTGTCTTGATGGTGAACGCTTTGCTCCACTGAAATGGCCATTGACGGCCTTTACTAAGTTTTTAATATTTATTAGCCGTTGTTTTGAAGGTTTTCCATTTTTTTGCTGTAATTCAAAATACTAGTAACCTGTGTCTGCTGAACTCTTAGACTAATTACTAACACCATCACAAATGCCCGTGCCTAGAATCATGAGACACTGCACCTGTTTAAATGAGTGAGGTTAGAATTGTAACGCCTCCTTCAAGTGGAGTTTTGAAACACTTTTATAGACTTTGAAATCAAACGAAGCAAGTGAGGTGAAAGCAAATCTCCAAATCTAGAGTACCAAACAGGCAAACATCAATTGGCATCTAAATGATTAAATTATGGTTAAAATGCATCTTTAGCACATCGTTTCTTTCTTTTTGTTTTGAAAGCAAATATCTCTCGAAAACATTTTGTCGTAACAGCATTTGGACTCCGTCTGGGTGAGACGTCTCCTGTACAATCAATACATATTTTGAAAATTTACTTTTTCTTTGCTCTGCGAGCTTCAATATTCACTCGCAAATGAATTGTAAATAGTCTGTGTATAAATAAGTGTACTATATATCTCAAAAGAAATTTGAATTGTACTTCATCACATCATGAATAGAGAATAAGATCGAGGTGGCATATCTATCCAGAATGTCATGTTATATCGATAATATTTATTCACATTCATTTGAAATTCACTGTTCTTTCATATTCTATATTTCTTTCATCTTTCATATTCTATATTTAGCTGTGCTCGGAAAATTGGGTTGTCACAAATGGCGACAAGATCTTTAATCATTTAAAGGGGGCACCACGTGTATGCGACTGACATCACCCCCTCTCTCCCTTTCACTAAGCCACATCGGGAAGGTTAAGAAAAAATTGCCTAAAAGTGAATTTCAAAATACAATGCACAGCACTTAGAGTATTTAGTTATGTCGTTGAAAAGTATTGGAGAGCTCGTGGACTATTGTCGTGAGAGCTTACGCCCAGTATTCGTAAAACACTTTTATTTTAAAACACTATTTTATATGCGACCTGTGTGGGAAAATTGTAGCTCGCTTAAGTGGTCCGTAGAACTATTTGGGTTGGTGAGGCTTGGTGCATAAGATAAACTGTCCTTCAGTGCTTGAGCCAATGTTCATTTAAATCCGACCTGCTCTTATAAAATCAAGCTATTTTACCCTCAAACTTTTATACTACTAATTTACTGTAAAACGTTGCATGATGAAAGTAACAATGACTTGGAAATATCAATAGAAAGTTTTCCCAATACAGTCGAATAAACAGAAAATAAAATGTGTCAGCCTATTATTTTCTAAGTACAGTTTCCATGCGTTGTAACGAAACCAAATGATTTTTGTCACTTTTGGAATTCAGAACAGCATTGTGCTGCTAGTTTTGCTTTTTGAAAACTTCCACTTTCAAAACTGTGATACACACTCCAGTTCAAGTCAAATATCCATTTATGTATTATCAAAAGAATAGATTAAAAGTTATACAAAGTAAATGCATATAAAAATAAAAATTTTATTTTTCCGAATACCTCACTCAAATTTAACCCTCTCAGCGTCGCGAGATTTCCGAGAAGCATAGCGTTGCTTCTACCCCACAATACACTTAATGACTAAATAACCCCATCTTTCTAAAGAATTTATGGATTCTTTCCAACCTTTAGAAAGATTCTATATTGGTCTTTTCTTAGAATACAATCCTTTGGAGCGATTCAATTAGCTCTTTCCTTGGAAAGGAATCTTTTGGAACGATTCTATTGCTCATTTCCTTGGAAAGGAATTTTTTGGAACGATTCTATTGCTCATTTCCCTATAATAGAATCCTTTTAACAGATTCTGTGGCGCGGAAATATTCTATTGCTCATTTCCTAAGAATAGAATCCTTCGGAAATATTATGTTGCTCATTTACTTATATAGAATAGAATCCTTTGGAAAGATTCTATTACTCGTTTTCTGAGAATAGTCTTATTTTATTATTAAAGATAAAGTTGGCGAGTTATTAAAGAATGCTGCCAGCTTCAAATATGAAAATTTTTAACATTAATAACAAATTCGTCGTTTTATGTATCATAAATACATTAATTTATTAAAATAATTTGATTGCCTATACAAATTCACTTTTTAAAAAATTGCAAACACCTCAACCACATCTAATGATGAAAGCAATTATTAAGTATCTTAAAAAGTGATGTATGCGAATTTAGTCAAATCCTTCACCAGAAGCATTGACGAAAAGGTAATTTCATTCAAAAGCAGACAGAAAGTTCGAATTGCATTTAAAGGTACTGTCGCTACTAAAACGGATTTGTTTGCTTTTGACTCTTCATTTATTTTTAAGAGAAAATTCTTAAATATTAAAACATATACGAATTTTTTTATTCGAAAAATTGCTCTATTTTAAAGATTAACTTTTTAAGAAATCATATTAAACTCATTCATTAAAAATGAAATTTCAGTGATTTAAATTAAGGCATTATCATTGGAAAAATAATAATTAATAACAATTACACAATATCAACTTATGCAGAGAATTTGAGTAAGATATAACTTTAAACCGAGTAAAAAACTACTTTAGTGAGAATAATATAAAAAGTGGAGTGTTTGGCATTTATGTCTACATCGATGGAAGGAAAAGTAAACATGTAAGGAAAATTCACTTTGTGCAACAAACCTGATATCATCACTGTTAGAAAATATAAATTATTAATTGCTGTTTGTTTTCCCCGAACATTTTTTTATCGAAACGCTACATTTTGAGTTTGCCGATACAGAACCTTGTAAGGTGCTTTACATTTACATACATTAAAGCGCTCTCTGTGTTTTTCTAGACTACTTGAATTTTAAGTATGGGGAAGTTCAAGAACTTCAAAAACTCTTGTTATAGGGATCCATCACAAATGGCTTTGCGTCAAAGTGTACTTAAAAGTTTCTTATTTACTTTTTGTTGTGCTTTATTTTCGTCTTGTTCTTTCTTTCGTACTCGCTTCAGAATCATGCTATCCTCTTGAGAGTATTATTCTGAATTTTATAAAATACAAAACGTTTTGAAAAAAAATCTAACACACTATGATGGACATGAAACTGAAAACCGTGATCGATCAAAAAGAAAGGTATAATCATAAAGATTTTAACTTTATTTAACCTAATAATACCACAGTTATATCTCTTAGAGTCATAGACGCATATATGCATTCGGCAACCTACAATCTAACCAATTTTGGCTTTCCTGACCAATAGAATGTTTTCTAGGATTCGTTCAACCAATATATGTGGCTATTTAGTTATTAATCCTCCAAGTTCTTTTGACGGGATATCTCGTCCATCAAGATCTGACTAACTTTACTACCGACGAAATATCTCGTCATCAAGGTATTATATTATTTTTTCATGATCATGATCTGATCGGTTTTGCTAATGACGAGATACCTCTTCGAGACAAACAACCAGAAGGGTTAAGTGTGTTGTAAAGTGAAAGCAATACTACACTACTAGGAAATCTCATGACTCTTAGAGGATAAATATCGGTGGTTGGTTTGTTTGGATTGTGTGGCGCAAAGTCTAAAAATGGCTCCTGAGCCAACTTTCCAACAAATTATAATTTTGCCACCTAAAATTTTCGTACCTAATACAACGACTTCTAATTTAAAAATGAAAAAAAGATTAAAACTCTTGAATGAATAAAAAATCGAACGATTCAGATCGAATATCAAATCGTTTCTCAAAACACACTACCTCGTAACAAAGATCCCGAACACAGCCCATGATTCAATATTTTTCATTAATTAACTGGCAACTCAAATGTTTGTATTCATTTCACTGCGCTTCCTAAACCCAGCTGACAAAAGAATCATTCGCAAATAAGATGGCAGCGTCGCTTTTGGAAGTTCATTCGCGAACAAACATATTTAATATACTTCTAAGGACCTTATTATGCACTTCTCCATTGTGTGCTGTTTCAAAACACAGAATAAATTAATTGTCGTAATAAATTCGCTATTTTAGACGTAGAGTGACAGTTTTGTTTACCTAGAACCCGTACTCTTGCTGAGTAATTTTCGTAATGAGAAAATGATAAATCGAGTTCCCGCCTTCGGCCGCTATTTTAATGTGAGTTTAATTTATTGTTCCTATTGTATGGGAGCTATAGCATCCGAATTTCAAAAGGAACGTCCATTGCTCTTTGATACAAGTATAATACACTATCGATTCGAACCTTGCTTCCATCTGTTACAACAAAGGTATTCATTTTTGCGAATACACGATTTTGAAATAGAAATCAAAATGAGTTTAAGTATGTTTTAAATTTTCAAGACAATGTTTCCATATCCAAACAAGGTTTTCTTAGTATATAACGAACAAGGATTTCCAAATATGTTTTATATCTGTTTGTGACAATAACAAAAATATTTTAATACGAAAAACCAAAAACTGTAATATTCTGAAAATAAAAAAAACTGAAATTTTATGTAGCAAATCAACATTAAATAACCTATTAATAGTAAAATTATGTAGGAAATTCTTTTATACAGGAAATATTTTAGATTATATATTATTTTATGTAAGAAATCAATTATATTAGAAATGATCACTACAATTTCAAATTGTTGAATCTGAAATAAATTTCCACAATCCAACTTTTTGTTTTTTAATGGAATTTTCTTTTATCAGAAACAACTGATGAATCTATCGTTACTCTGATATGTGTATATGTCAGAGTAACGATGATTAAATAAAACTATACTTGACACAGTTTAATAATTTATTGAAAATCATAGGAATAGAAATATACTTTCAGATTTTATTAATTCAACTTTTAAATTTCTTTCGGGAGATATTTTTGAAAATATATTTACTATTTGACGGATGTAGTCTACGATTCAATTGCGAAGTCAGTTGAAAAGTGACTATTCCAATTGAGAAAGCTATGTATTGCTTGATTTCAAAAACAATATCTTACAGTAAAATGTTTCTCTTCTCCGATATTACGCCTCTTCTCTCTTGCTGGAACATGAAAGATAAAAAGTTTGTTAAACAAAAGAGCAGTTTCAAAGAAGAGTAATGTCACATAACTCCTACAATTACAGATCTAACAGTTTCTATCGGGGATAGATAGGATTTAAGGAATAAATTTTTAGTTTCGGAAAATTGTTTGAAGTAAACTACGAAAATCCGAAAATTGGTAGTGTTCTATTCCATATTTCTTAAAATATGTCAAGGACAGATTCCCTATAATAAATGAAATCAAATGAAAATTTTCGTATTTTCTTGAAATTCAAAAATTTTACTAACTCCATTAAATTTTAATTTATAATTTTGAAACGAATGCGTTTAACCTTCCTGGTGGTTTATCTTCGGGTCCAAAACTACCCTGTAGCTGTCAGCCTTTGATGCAAAAACCTGTTCCAAACTGTCCCTAGTTCTAGGCAAGGAACAATTTATTTTGCCTAGTTAAGAACTTCATTCCCTGTGAAACAAAGGGCAGTTTCGTCTCGACGAGGTATCTCACCATTGGCAAAACTGCAAGATCTTGATAGATGGATATCTTGTTAGCAAAATTGAACAAATTTTGGACGAGATATCTCGTTCAAACCACTTGGAGGGTTAATGCCTTTTTCTACAAGTATTATATAATGCCTTAATATACAAAAACCTTAATTCGGGGATGTGCTTCTACCCGAGTGAAGAAAGCGGGCCACATGTATTAGTTTGAAGAAAGGATAAAGTGCTTAGTGAGGAAGGAATTAGCCTCAATGATCAATTTTAAAGGGAATTATTTATAAAACAACAATGTCATGCGTTACAATTTTTTTTATTAACAATATTTGTCGGATGTTTATTCTGTTGAAATCCTCGAGATGTCCCCAAATTCTCGCTTTTCACATTAACCCACGATTTCTACTTTTTTTGGGTTCATAATAGGACATTTTGCGAACAGACGAATGTGCTTCCAAAACTGCTTAACCCCAGAAGTGGCTCCGACGAGATATCTCGTGCATCAAGATCTGACCAATTTTGCTGATGACGAGATAGTTCGTCATCAAAATATTGACGATTTTTTTATGATGACGAGATTAAGATCTGCTCAGATTTCTAATAACAAGATACCTCTCTGAGACAACCACTATCTGGAGCAGAATGGCCAAATATGGCCCTTGAGCCATAAAACCCCAACAAACCAAACCGAGACAACCACTAGGAGGTTTAACATTCTCTAGGTAGTCCTATCAATTTTTTAAACTTATTCTTTTCCAGGCAAATTAAGGGGATCGCTATGGCTCAGTGGCGCTGGCAAACAGAGTTGCATGCGGCACAGATTCGATTCCTGTCAGGTTCGATTTTTCTCTGGGTGTATTTCTCACTTCCTGTATCAGTAAAACTGTCCTTGTGTGTGTATGTGATTCTTGACGTTGTTCAGTGTTAATAGATGTAAAATCTTCACGAGCCCGATAATGCAACTCGTGAGCCAGTAATTATATCGCGAGCCGTACGTTGTGCATCCCTGGTCTGAATTTTGATTGGTAGTTCGGAAATCAATTAGTTTTATAACTGGTAGACAAGAAAATGGGTATAAAAAGATTCCTCAAAATATGTTCTCAATAAAATATGATTTAAATAGAACCGTTTTTTTTTTGTAGTGGGTTATGAAACATTGTGAAAAGTTATGTTTGACGGGGAAGATGTTGAGTGATGAAGGAAAGAACACCAATTATCTATTTTCAAGGCGAATTATGTATTAAACATCAATATGACACGTTAGATGTTTTTTCATTAACGACACTTTCAGTCGGAGGTTGATTCTGTTGTAGAAATCCTCAAGATATTCCTCAAATTCTTGTTTTTAATAGGTCCGCAATTTATACTTGTTTTAGTTCATGGTTTAAAAGTTTGTTCACACGCAAATGTGCTTCCAAAGACGATTAACATTTTCTGGACAGCAGCTATCAAATTTTCACAAACCCTTTTCCAGATAGATTTTGTTGGAATCAAGGCAAAATTCCTCAAATGTTGACTAATATGTCATTGATCTCGTTGGAGGTCGGTGATCTATCTCCATAGAGGAGGTAGATATAAAAGTAGAGTGAGTGATGATAGTTTTTTATTGGCCCAGGATCATGTGACCCAAACTAGTAATAACGTGACCTTTAGACTACTTTCGTCTGCCTTGAAGAAACGAGCATTCATCATATGATTGATCCACGAGACATAAGATGACGACCATCCATTCATCACCTGATTGGTTCAGACGACATAATAGTTGACTTTGCGGATTCACCATTTTGTCACTAAAAATACGCATTCACAATCTACCCTGACATAAGAGGCTTTATTGCAGACGACAAAATACCAAATTGGTCAACCGCCAATTTTTCACAGGTTAGTCACGTGACTACTAGTCGACTGAGCATTACTCAATCTATTTATATTTCACATCTACGTTGCATATATGGTCCGAGAAACGCTGGTCTTTAGTCTTTCTAGGAAAAGAAACATATCTCTCAGACACATAATATAATGCTCTGAGTTTTAAAATTCAACTTACGCCTTTTTTTCTTATTTCAGACATTCTTATATCTGCTTTTAGACACCTTCGTCTACTAAAATATTCAATTTTCTAATACATTTTCCAAGAGATATTGCTCTAACCTTTTTCAAAAACATTTCATAGTAAAATAAGTGTTTGATTGTAATGACCTGGAAGTACCCTCCTTTTCTACCATTTCCTTTCCACTGAGGTAGGTCCACGTGAGAAAAAACTGTAGGTTAAATGGCGGGTCTAGAACTAGGTAAGATGGCGGACCTCAGTATTAGGCTAGAAAACTGTTTGAAAATGTTTTGTGCGACGGTGATGAGTCGAATTCCAGCCGAGATCCCAAGTTTATTTACTTGACTTTGTCTGTTTACGGCAGTTTGGCTAAATATGCCCTCAAACCCAACCAATCAACCTACCGAATGGGTGCAAACTCGTGCCTCTACTGGACGGCTAAAAGAAAAATGGCTAACCTCCCGTCCTCTGGCATAGCATAAAAGAAATGAAACAAATTACGTTCGGAAATAATCTTTAACTTTTAGTTGAGGAAGAGGCTCAGAAATTCATTTCGTGCTTTCCATCCCTCTCTGTCCAAAAATGTCCCCTAACTGAAACTCTCCACGTCTTAAGAGGGGTGGGCGAACGAAGAGAGAAGAGGGTTTGCGCCGTCAGCATCTTTCGGCCATGTCCCACAGCGGTCTGCGATCGATAAATTGCTGCGTCAGAATCTCATTCCGGTGTTCCTTTGTGTCCGACGACAGATAAATCATAAAGCATTTTATGTTCTGCCCTTCACCGGAAGCTGCTTTTGATGCGGAGCATTCCTCTAAAACGCCGCCTGACTGAGAAGAATATCATGGGGGCGATTCTTGATTCGCGTATTTTTTTGAACGAATTGTTCAAAGTAATGTAAACAAATCTACAATCGCTTAATACTGTTGGGAATTTTCTCACCAGTTTGATTTCAAACCAGCAGTGACCCAATCTCGGAGATCTATTCTCCAGTTCAACATCAGAGAAACCTTATCTATTTTTACGTTGTCAAAAGCACTAGTGAATGATTTAAGTGCTTCACAGCCTTTACACGAGGCCTGGAAATTCGAAATTAAAAAAGTGACTGGCAACACTATTCTAGAACAACATATTTTAACTCGTGTTTCTTTTTGCGACTGCCCTGATGATGGTGGACGTCTTGCTCCACCGAAATGGCCACTGACGATCTTTTCTAAGTTTTTGATATTTATTAGTCGTTCTTTCGAAGGTTTTTCAATTTTACTATTTCCATATTTGGCCAAGTTGCGCCAAACACAAGACGGACAACGTCAAGTAATGGACATGCACACAGTAAAGGTTTTACTGACTCAGAAGACGGAAATACATCCAGAATAGTTACAGGAATCGAACCTGTGGGGCCTACAGCCCATAGGCTGCTAGTGAGTTTAAAAAGTTTCAAAATTATAATAGTTCGTCCACTATTTAAGATGTTATCTTAAACTTCCAAATATTAAGCACTAATTCAAACAAACAAAAATCCTTTTGATCCTCCTGAATATTAGGTTTTAATTTTTTTTATTAATTAATTAAACTTTAGTGGGGTAATCTCACTGTGTTGCCCGGAGCCCCTCAAAATTATCTTTAGTCCAAAGTTTCTCCCGCTCAAACAGCAAGTGGAAATCCCGTATTCCCTAAAAATGCAAATGGCTTCAATCACTAATTAAAATGTTCATTAATAATTCGTCGAAAGTCAAGGGATGGCTAGATCCCTTACAATCATGTCCCTTTTTTACAAATATACAGGTGTCCCGTAAATTTATTAATATTTCAATAATTCATAAAAATTGGAAAATTGGAGTGCGGTTTGCACGCGATCTCAAAGGGGAGAGGATTTATTGGGGACAAGTCAAAAAATGTAGTTCAAATTTTCACTGATAGATTTCCATCTTAGTGATGACAGTCACAATGGCATTGAAAACTGGCTATTCGTAGCAGGAATAAGTCGCTAATTTTCGATGCTACAGCGCTGGTACGGGCGTTGATAACACTGGTCTGCCGGTGCGAGGGCGATGTGACAAACTTCCAGTTTCCTCGAAATGTCGTACAAGAGACTGTAGCCCGACAGAAGTTACAGGACCTTGACCTTTCTTCATCCTTTTCTGCGTCCGAAATATATATATATAGCTTCCTTCCGGTGCCGATTCCCCACTTGCGTAAAACAGCTTCACTAAAATTGCTTTATCCACCAATTTCAGCATGACAACAACAAACCCTACAACTTTCTTTGCACCAACGACTGGGAATGAGCTGCAAGAGTACACCTTCCGTATAGACCTCTCAAGCATATCTCGTTCACAAGATACATGTAGTGCACGGCCTTCTGTCTGTAAAAGAGTTTGAACTAAAGTTTTCCCCATTCAAATAAATCCCACTCTTGAGAGGTACAAACAGCGATTTTTATGAAAAATTGAAATGTTAATAAACTTATGGGACACCCTATACAATATACAAATATACATACTACACGAGGGCTAATTAGACCAAAACATACATTAGACGTTCTCAGCGTTTCACTAGTACAAATATAAAGGGCGTTGCAATATATCCTGTACAAACTTTAAAGGGAGAACAAAATTCAGATAAAGATGTTTGTTCGCTAACTCCACCCAGATAGATATTCTAGGGGGTACAGTAAGGTGAAGAAAGGAAAGACAGCAAGTATGTGGACATTTTTATTGTTCCTAATATTACTGCTTGACAGTAGTTGTGTACCACAGCTTCACAGTAGGTGCTCAAAGTTTCGACTATCAACAGTGATGTATACTTGACTGCCTCGACGCGTTGGATCGTACTTGCTGTAACGTAGTGGGCAAAGGGGTGTGCCAGGAAACAAGAAATAAAAGTAAAATAGATGTTTATTTAACAAAAGAATGTACACTATCTGCAGATTTAATTCAGGGTTTCGTGTCCCTAGGTTGTGGGTGCAGCAAAAAGGGAAAATGGAATCGACTCAAACAGCCGGCGACCGCGTGCCAAACAAATACGTCTGCACAGCTCGAATTCTTAAAATCGTCTCTCCTCTCTGTCTCTCTAGTTGACACTGAGGGACAGGTAATTAAGAGGGGGTCGTTGTGCAAACCTTAAAAACCATCTGAACGGAAAGGAGACCTTCCCATAAATAGTTCGAGATTTACGACCGCTGATCAGTGGTGCAGGTATTGACCTCTGACCCCGAGCCGTTACTATGGACGTTACACCGCTTAAAGTTTGTACAGGAATTTTTGAAACACCTATTAGTGGCGGGTCAAATCGTTTTGAGGCCCTAGGCGCAAAAAACTTTGAGGCCCCCTTGTCCGTAATTGTTCTCAGATTTATTGACCCAAATACATTTCTATATTTTATTGCAAAAATATAAATGAAATTGTTATAGCTCGTCAATAAATGCTATTTTTGTACGATAACTATTAATATTAAATTATTTATAAAGGTAGTGAGAAAAACTTTTATACAAATCTGTTAAGTAGAAGTAAACCAAGCAATATAATGAGTCGGTTCGGTACATTGCCCTTGTTTAAAATGTATATAAATTTATTGTGATAAGCACTAAGTGTTAAAATTGCACTGTTTTCTTTAAATTTTTCATTAAGTGAAACTAATGTTAAAAATAAACATGTTAATTATTTCGTGTATTTTCCGTATTATGAAATAAATTTTAAAAATTATAGAAAATAATAGATTTTTCATGAACACATTCTCCATGGGAAATGATAATTTAAATTAACCAATCTGTATTTTGACCCTATATTTGGAGAATTGAGTCTGAGTTTAAATACTATAGTCATGGAAAATTTCAAGACTCCGTTTAGTTACTTCTTTTGACTCCACAGGTACATACACGGATTGTCCTTTAGTATAATATAAATTAAACTTGTTATTGAATTACAATTATATTACGTCGTTTTGTGTTAAACTTGTCATTGTTTATACATATGGAAGCTAAAGTTGCTCTTGTGGAAAGAATGTCCTGAGACAAAGTATGATTGACTCGAGGTGGACATAGAACTTGAACAACCATTGATAAATATACCATTATTTAGAAAATTACCTCGCCTGAGATTTTAGATCACAGCTCGCTGAATGTAACATTAATATTGAGAAGATTTTTGATTTGAGGAGAAAAGATTTAGAATTCTTAGAACGACATAATCAGAAATATTCCGAACCTTTCTTAATCTGTTTTACTTGACGTTGTTCGTCTACTGTTTGGCGCAGCTTGATCAAATATGAGCCTTGCGCTATAAAAATACTCAATGCAACCAACCAATCTATCTGTAAATGTTTAATGTAAAAGTAAATTTAATTCATGAAAGGTATTCGTTTCTTTGTACTTTCTTTTTTAAAGGTATGTTTTCTGTGTTTGTGTTACAAATTCTTTCGATGTTTATTAGGTACCGTTTTTTCAAATAGGCGATTTTGACTTGTATTTATAACTCGAAAAATCTCAAAGTTTGATAAATTATCTATTCACACAAATCTCAATAAATTTTGCATAATTTGACAATGATTCATTCAAGAAAATTCGTTTTTCTACTTCAAAATCAGTTGTTCTATATCACGTGCCTTAGATATTAACAGACATATTTTCTCAAACAAACCGGAGGCTACAACAGCTCTTGATCTTTCATAAATTCACTCATAGATGGAGAAAAAATATCGACCGTTGCACCCAAGGTCATTGGATTGCGCTAATGCACACATTCAATTAACTGCTAACTTTTATTTGCGTCATGTATGCGTCCATCTACTTCGCGGAGCGCGGCCGCCGCTTTGAAAACCAGCAAAGGGGAATTAAAAAAAGCATATCTGCCGTCTTTTCTCCTGTTCGTATCTCGAGAAGGGTGTGGTTTTGTTTGACAGCCCACCCGCAGGCAAGACGCTCACCAAGGTCGTGCTCTGGGATTTTTTCCGACTGCCCGAATGGCAAGAAGCTCAGTGCCCCATTGAGTTTCAGAACAAGTTGAAATCATTTGTGGAAGGTAATCTAAAAAATGCTTCAATGAGTTCCAATTTCAGACCTTCTCCCATCTGCTGTCCGGTTCCCTGTACTAGGTAGATGGCGAGCCCAGGTACTGGTTTAGATGACGGGCTCCAGTATCGGGTTAGATGATGGGCCTTAACACCAATTCAAATAGCGGGCTTTAAAACCAATTTAGATGAAGGGCTCCAGAATATGGATAGATAACGGGCCTCAGTACCAGTTTAAATGAAGGGTCCTAAAGCCAGTTTAAATGAAGGGCTCTATGAGGCTATGAGGTTATCCCAGTATTAGGTTAGATGAATGTTCTACCAGTTTAAATGACGGGCTCTAAAACTAGTTTAGATGAAAGACCCCAGTATCGGATTAGATAGCAGGTCCCAGAAACAGTTTAAATGTCGGGACATACTACCAGTTTAGATGACGGGCTTTAATATCGGATTAAACAACCGGTCCCAGTAATTTAAATAGCGAGCCGTATAACTAGTTTAGATGACAAGCTTTAATATTGAGTTAGATGTGGGCCCTAGCATCAATTTAAATAACTGGTCTTAAAACTAGTTTAGATGAAGGGCTTCAGTATCGGGTTAAATGAAGGGTTCTATATCGGGATAGATGGCGGGTCCCAGTACTAGTTTAAATGAAGGGTCCCAAAACCAGTTTAGATGAAGTGCTCCAGTATGAGGTTAGATGGCGGTTCTTAATTCCAGTTTAAATGGAGGTTTCTAAAACTTTAGACAAAGGACCCAATATCGGGTTAGATGATGAGTCCCAGAAACAGTTTAAATGGCGGAACATAAAACCAGCTTAGAAGACGGTCTTTAATATCGGATTAAATAACCAGTCCCAGTACCAATTTAAATAGCGAGCCGTAAAACTAGTTTAGATAGTGGGCTTCAATATTGAGTTAGATGATGTGCCCTAGCAAAAATTTAAATAGTGGACCTTAAAACTAGTTTAGATGAAGGACTTGAATATTGGATTACGTAAAGGGCCCCAGTACCATTTTAAATGACGGGCCCTAAATTAAGTTTAGATGACAGGGCCCCCAATATCAATTTAAAGGAGAGGCCCTAAAACCGTATTTGAGAACGGGCTCCAATATCGGGTTAGATGACAGGCATCAGTACCAGTTTAAATGGGGGTCCTAAAACTGGCTTAGATAAACTGCTTCAGTATCGGTATCGGATTATGGATTTCAGTTCCAATTTAAATGGTGGTCCCAACACTAGTTTAAACAACGGGCCCTAAATCTAAATCTTTAGTAATCTGATACTGGAATCAGTCAGTTTAGATGACGGATTCCAGTATCACAGATTAGATGACGGGATCCAGTGTCGGGCTCTTGTACCAGTTTAGATGACGGTTGATTGTCACATCTAAACTGATACGGGTCTGTGGATATGGCGATAATTTCAAAATCGCTCATATCTAGAGGTAAGCGAATAATCCTATTTGTCTTACTTCTGTCCAGAATCCTATTAATCCTAATTTATTACTAATGAATAAATTAGGACAAATAGGGTTCTGAAAATGGATGGAAACTTGATGGAAAGATTTCAGTCATTCAAATTAATGTAAAATTTCATTACCTAGTTAGGAAAGCTTTTGAAATAAGAAACTCTCGCAACTGTAGCCCAAATTTCCGCTCGCACTAATCGACATAAAAAATTTCAACTTTTTTCTTTTGAAAATAAATTTATTATTAGCTGACTCCTTTTTATTTTTCTTGCGTCCATATTGTCATTTAAAAAACTTTTTAGACCATTCAAAGCTATTTATACCTTTAAATATTCCTTTCACGTACTGTTATTTTCCTTCACGCATAAGCAAGTACCTCCTGTAATTTTATAACCGTAGCTTCATTACAATCGATATTGTGATCACAAGAATATTGTAAAAATTTAAGAAGCTTCAAAACAACTACTAATAAAGATTAAAAAACTTTGAGAGGCAAAACGTTCAATTACCATCCGGACAGAAGTAATTCACTTCTTTCGTTGTTTTTGAAGGTTTTTTATTTTTATTATCAATTTAACAAACATTTCATCTGTATCTACTAGAATATTGATTTGAATCTGACAGTATTGAAGTTTTCGGTTTCATCATTCAGTAACAACTTTTAGGTGTTTAATTTCAATTAAATTATATTTCTATTTCGATTCATTGCAACTTTTCTCTGATAGACTTCTCTTGAGAGTTCATAACTCGATCCAACCAAAGACCGTCGTGTATGTGGGGGGCTGGAGCACGTTAATCTGTTGTGCCGCAAATGCCTTCACGTTGACTTGGTGTGGGTAGATAAGTAGTTGAATTAACATCGTAAAGGAGCAACACAATGAACTATTGGCGACGGTCCGGGATCAAACCCGAAAGAAAATATCCGAGGACAACACTTAGTAATTTTGAACCGCGGTCAGATGACGAGGTCAACACCTGAGCTGGCATCCAACTCTCCAAACTTCCATATCATGCCAACATGAGGACATTTGATGCTACGACAGATATAACGTTCACCAGTCCCCACGTAAACGACAATCTGGTTGGACTGAGTTTCGAACTCCCTTGTTGCTTATCCGCTACTCTTCCGACCGGGCTACTGCGGCAATTTGGCGTGTGGTGTGGATGTTGACCTCTTCATCTGACCGTGGTTCAAAATACGAGATGCTGTCCTCGGATCTTTGCCTTCGAGAATTGATCCCAGACTGTAGCCAATAGCTTATAACGGTTGCTTCTATGCGACTTAAAATCAACTACCTACATGACAGACTTCTCTGGTTTTTATTAGAAACCATTCGCAAGTTATAAGAAATCGAGAGCTTATCGGATACAAATTTTTAATCGATGACATTGTACTTAGATTTAGAACTTTTTGAAATCACTTGCAGCAAAGGCGGTGCATGTGGTTTCCAATTTTCAATCTAACTCATGTCTAATAAAGTCGAACAGCCGTTTTACTCACTGTATTTTAAATATTTAACAACCATGCCCATCTCATCCGATATATTTGTCATACATTTAAATGCATGAAGCTATCCTATTTAAACAAGCATATATATAGCTCCAACCGGAAAACTATTTAACTCTCTCCAACGCGTTACGAACGAATAGTAGAGTAATATTTATAAGCTTAGAACATATATGACGATCATTTAAATATTTTATTAAATATCCGAAAGTAAATGGGAGGTGGATTCAGCTGCTACGCTACTTTACACATCACAAAGTTCTGTCCACATCTGCAGATTTTAATTCCGTTTCCATGGAAACGAACACGTTTCGGGACGTGTTTCGGTGTTTTAAATAAAATTCAAAAGCTTCCTCGACGACATTTAATAATTTTGTGCCTCGTTTTATCACAATGGAACTGGCAACTGCTTTCAGAGCTGTGTTTGCAAAAACCGAAATTAATTTTACGAGAGCACATGGTTTTAAGCGAATAAACTATGAATGTGTGCTGTGATAATTTCAAGTTGCCCTCATATTTTTAAGTCGAGAGATTGTTTTGATTTGATTATCAAGGGGATGTGTTCTTTAATCCTCGTGTTAGTTACGTAGTAAGCGTAATACTATGCAAACAGCATATATTTTAAATAAAGTTTTAATACATTTGTTTAATTTCAAAGCATGTCTAGAGATAATTTATTACTCAGGGCTTAAGGAATATAGCGGTATGAATGATTACAGATAATGTGCAGAAAATTCAAGTGTTTTACAATGCAAATCCAATTGAGACAATCGTTTCGTTAATTTTTCGAAGTGTTTTCATGAATGAAACTTTCTAAACTTTATAAAATGTATGAAAAATTCGTGTTAATATTTCAGAATAATTGATCTCAAAGAGGTAAGATGAGTAGATTACATATAAATCATAAAAATCAAGATGGCTGAAACATTTTATTCAACTTATGTTATAAATAGACAAATTAGTGAAAGATTTTTCCCTTATCGTCCATTTATATTCAGTTTTTCATGTTTTCAATCGATTATTCCCTCTAGATTAATATAGTTTTATACAATATACGGTGACTGAGCATTACTCCCTCCCCACCATCCGCTCAGTGTTTGAGTATTTTGTCCTTTTTAACTATCTAATACACAGTTAATAAAACAAGGATACGATAGGTAAATTATTTCAAGACAAAAATTAATTTTTCTTAGAAATGTATGTTTTTAATAACATATTTTAGACGCTATAAGACAGTGAATTGTGTCAAAATTAATAATAGTTTTTGTTCGTAGAATTTTGGCGCATATTTAATATATTGTTGCCAACTTTATGTACTTCGTATTTGGTGTGTATATTAATATCTTTTGCAATTTCACTGCATGTGTATGTACTCATCATAGCTCAGGTGCTGACCTCGTCATCTGACCATGGTTCAAAATTGCGAGGTGTTTTCCTCGAATCTTTCCCTTCGGGTTGATCACTGACTGTCGCCAATAGCACGTTATGTTGCTCCAAAGCGACGTAAATTCAACTACCTACCTGTACTCGTCATAAAAAATGCTAACTCGAAAAAAAAGGATAACTTCATAACAATTTTAATCACTTCAAGGTAAGTATAGGTTCGATTCCTCGTTTGGCGCAGCTTGGCCAAACATCGCCCTTGCGACAGAAAACCCAACCAAACATCAAGGCAAGTATTCGAAATGATTCATAGTAAATTATTTTATATTCTAAGAAAGAAACTTCATTAGAAATAATGTTACGATTAAATATTTTTTTACCAGATTCATACACCTTATTGTATCTTAGGAACTGATATATATTTGGAATTTTTTAAGATTAGAGTTTGAATATAATAGAAAGTATACTTTATTTAATAGACTATGTAAATATTAAATGCTTGTGTGTGAAACCTCCTTTATTTTACTTTTCTATGTACATTACAGATTTATTTTCAATTTAGAATATACAAATATTGAAATATAGAAATATTGATTAAAATCATTAACACCTTTTTAATAACGAGTTAATTTCCTTTCTAAAACTGATCTGTGAACAGCGAATGCAATAATAAAAATCAAAGTAAGCGGGTAAATTGGTTTTGTTTGGTTTTGTCGTTTTTACGATCTTTTTACAACTGAATTGAAAATGTCCGTATACAGTTAACAGAACTCTAAAATTTGTATATTATGTGCTATTTCGTCGGCTTACAACTGAAACACTCTAAGTGAAAATTCATTTATTGAGTTTTTAGCTTTTCTAGACCAGAATGTGGTTGATCTGGTGAAGTACACTGTCATTTTTTCTTTGCATGAAGGCTAGATTTCTTGAGAAACACACGTAGTGAGTTTAGCTACTGAATATAACTTTTTCCTCTGCGTTTTCTCGGAAAGATGTGTTTTGACTGTTTCACTTGTAAGCCAACGAAATTAAAAATATACACCATTATTCTCTCGATTTTGGAATTAATTATTAAAGTCCGTTGTATTGCTCCAGTGCGACATTAATTAACTACCTACCTCTCGATTATTTTTATTTATTAGCTGCTGGAAGCATCGACTTTGCAATGAAATAGATGGAGCATGTACTCAAAGCTTCATCTGATTCTCCCGTTTGAATATCAGTCATGTGGCATTGGGATAAAGCACGAATTCAAAAACATGACTAATTATTGATTGATTTATACAATTATGGAGCATGATTAAGACCACTAGTTTGCGCTTTGATAACCAATCAGCTCAAGTCGATTCCTAATCCCACGTGATCTACACTTCTGAGATCTTACAACAATGACTCCGCCAACATGCTCCGTATATTTTATTAAGTCGATGGTAAGCAGCTCGTAGAATTCGTTTTTTTGCAGTTTCCACTGAGCATCTATTAATTTCCGCCCACATTTTTTATTCCTGTGTATGTTGCGTGTGTACACGCCTTCCTGGAGGATTTTCCCAGGAAAGTTGGTCGATACTGCTGTCATCTTTTTCTGAATATTTCGAATTAGAAGACCCATGCAAAGCATTTGTGCTAAAGTGTCTTAGCAATCGCTTATTGGTATGGTCTTAGTAATAGCTTGTTCTTATCAACTTATTAAAAACATTTCTCTGAAATAGAACAGTTGAATAAAGTAAAGAAGTGGATGTAATTGTAATAGGTTCGAGAATACCTGAGATATATTTCCAAATTTGGTGTAAAATCGAAGAGCAATTCCTTAAATGAGAAATACACAAATTTAATAATTTCCATTCTTTTTTATGAATTTGCTCCCTTGTGGAATTTTTAATAAAACGACAATTTTTCATTTTCATCCAATATTGAAATTGATAGTGAAATTAAGGTATTCGGAAAGGTAATATGTGAAATGATGTTTACTTTCTCCAAAAAGGAAAGATGAATTACAATAAAAAATAGCTTTCTTATACATTGATTTCGAAACTACTTTTCCTTTTTTTTTACGAAAAAAATTTAACAGGTTTCAAGTAAATTTAGCTATTTTAAAAGATTCACCAACTCGATGCAAATTACAACTTATGATGAAGTGTTGAATTTTTGAAATTTACTTCACATAATTATGTTAAAAGCTATTAAAAGCATTCTAAATAGCTAATACAACTTTATTAACAAAACTGAGAGAAACTTTCATTTATTAAATGGAACGTAAAACTAAATGTAAATTAAAATTAATGATTTCATTTCATTCGAAAATTTTATCTTTCAATTAGTTCATATTAAAATAGTTGATTAGTTTTTATGTTACAAGGACCAGATGTGGATCTGATAAATCTTCCCCAAACAACTAATTTTAGAATAAAAAATGTATTATTTGTCTGCAATAACCTTTGATGTACCTTTTCCTTGATTTTAACAATAACTCGTTAGTTCTCTACGTAATTATTCTTACGCGAATTCATGCTGTAGTGAAGTATATTTAAGTTCGGGTAAGAAAACCGTCGCCTCAAATTATACTTTAATTATTTTAGATTAACCTAAATTACATTTCACTGGTAATTTGGAAGTGGAAAATGAATTTGAGATACGAGTATATGATCATTTAGTTGTAAAGGAATACATATTTGCAATGGAAAAGAAATTCTTTGTAATTTGTGGATCTATATTTGGAATTAAATTGTACTTTTTCAAAATCCTTGCTTTGATATGGACCTAAAGTACAATACATTTCGGCCACCTCATAATTTTAAATTTAAATTACTTATCAATTATATTTTAACAAAACTTATTACTAGTTTTGAATCACTTATTTTCCTTAAAAAAAATTCAAAATATCAATTGATTAAATCTGTGCCTTGGTATAAAAAGGGATAATGTCCGAATTCGCTGATTTTGAATGATCCCAAATCTCTTGTGCCAATCCTCCTGTCCGCCGTTGATTTTACTTAGGGGATCCAAGTGTCCTTCAAATTTCTTAAGTGGACTGTATTGCGAAAGAGTGCACGTTGAAGCTCCATTGGAATTAAAACTACATTTAAAAACAAAACATTTATTACAACCACATATTTACATGCTACCAACCGTTGAACTCACGAATTCTGTTCTAAAAACTTTATAGTTTTGAAAATCAGAATTCCAATTCCGGTTAAAGTTAAAATCAAAATTGTACCGGAAAGTTGCACGAATAATAAATATTAAAATGGAAATAAACTGACACATCAATCGCGAGCTCGAACTCGCACACTCCAACACCTCCTGTCAATACATTATAAAAAGATCAAAACATTGGAAATTATTTTTTGTGCACTGTATTAAAAATAAAAATGTCAAAAACTACTTAACAAGCTGTTACCAAAACCTTGCAAGACAATGACCCTTTTCCTACCAAGTACAAAAATAATGTCTTATTAAAATATAAATATTGCCCCGTGTTACAAAGAATCTAGTCCACACTTTATATGTTCTTTTTTATATAGCTACAATATGTTTAATGGTTTTAGATAGCTGCAATATGCGAGTTATATGGAGGGGGAAACACTGAAAGAACCCAAACCGATTTTGAGACAATTCCGAAATGTCAGAGCTAGGTTACATTAACTACATACATCACGGGGTGCTTATTAAGGACGTGCTAGTTTTGAAGTACTTATTAAAGAACAATCGATCAAGTCGATTGAGGTTAGCCTTCAGTGAAGAGATGTTAGAAGAATACTTACCCGCTGGGGCGGAGTGGAGTTGGAACAAATCTTCCAAGTATATAGAAGCAAAATGAGAGTGAGTTACCTGAAACAACTTATTAAATATATCTCCGAAAAGTTGTACTAATATATTAATTCTGTGCTTAAAATCGGAGTAATAGTATGATTATAGTACTTATTAGAAATTTATTCACATATTCTTTTATTGCTTCGTCCCACCTATTCAATCAGTCCTTTCAATCTCAGTAAAAAATTGATTTTCTATGTCGAAAGCAGATTTGACGTCTGTCTGATCTATACAAATCTACACCATTTGAATGATCTTACATATTACACCCCATTCGATTTGTCCAGAGGTGACAAAAGCAATTCGTAATAGGAATAAACAATTCCCATAGGAATAACATTCAGTATGGTCAGGATTGTGGTTGACTATCATATTGTTTTACCAGAATTGCCCTGGACAATTTTTTTCCAAAAAATATTTTAACAGAATCTAAATTATAATATTTATGTTAGAATTTATTATACATGTCTAAAGGGGAGTTGGCGTTTGTCTGTACTCTAAACAAATCTACATATTTTGACCGATCCTCACCAAATTTGATGCACTTATTCTTCAGGCTTTTGAGGGTACATATTACACCCCATTCGATTTGTCCAGAGGAGACAAAAACTGTTCTTAATCTCCATAGGAATAAGATTGAGTATTTTTATGATTGCGGTTGAATATCAGATTGTTTTACCGGTATTGTCCTAGATAATTCTTTTCTAAAAAATTATTTGAAACAGAATTTAAATTCTAATACTTATGTTTGAACTTATTTTTATTACTTTCGAAATCTGTAATGTTATTTATGAATATTTGATTGGGATATGAAGAAATTTAAAGTATTAAATTTTGTGCAACTTATATTTTGTAAGGAAGGAGTCTATTTAATGCGAAAAGGGCAATCAAAAACTCACTAATAAAAGTATAATTTTGCTACTCGATATCTGGGGCAACTTCAGAATAAATGTTTCATTTTTTTAATTCGATTGAGAATTCTGAGTTTATGTATCTGATTTAAGACAACGAAATATTCGGTTATATTTGAGCCTAAGCATTATGAAATCTTTTTGTAAATAAATCCGTTTTCATCTTTATTAATATTAAAATAAAATTATTTTCAGTACACTAACATTATATTTGTATTTTTCTATGAAAGAGAAAAGATAATGAGAGAGATTTTTCTTCGGGATACAGGGCTATAAAAGTGACGTCACAAATTAAAATTTATTTTTTTAGCGTACATCACCTAGTTAAAAATCGCATATCTCCTAAAGTAATTAAGATAATCCAATTTTGTTTTTTCAAAACAATTGTAAGACTTTAGAACAACTATTGATATTAATTTCATTAGTGGTACATAAATAGTATTGGAAATATGAAATTTTCAATTTGATGAATTTTAAATTCATTTTTCTCAAAAAAGTCCTCTTTTAAAAATGATTATTTTTCTAAGTTTCTATATAAATATTCTATCAGTGTGTGAGAGCACTTTTTGCAGTTTTTGAATAGTTAAGCTTAAAATAAATTATTTTGTGTAATGACCCTGATCAGAAAACCCGACGCGATCAGAAAATAAAGAAATACCGTCAAATTCCCTTTCGAAGTACGAAAAATCCTTAAGCGCATGTCAAATTCCCTATAAAAGGACGAAAAGGTTTTCGAAATCCCTAAATTAAATCGGGATTCCCTTTTAGCCAGTGGGAACTACGCTTTCTGTATTTGCTTAAAAATACTTTTTTACTCAACGTTAACCGAATAATTTGAAAAATAATTTACAGTATTTACTTAATTTGAATAAATTATCTATCACAAGTCATCACAAATTATCTATATATTAAACATGTACACAGAATTTCGCAAACATAATTTTGCTGTTCATCTCGCTACAAAACCAAATTTTAAAAATATACTGTAATTGTTTTGTTAGAAAGGATCAGAGTTATAAACTACATATTTAAAATATTGATAAATTCCTATAACTATATTAAAACATTTAAACAGTATTGAAACTAGTAACACTAAACACAATACTCTATGAATCCTCATAAAACAGTTCGAAAATTTCATAGATAAGAAAAATTGCGAAGCTCAGTAATATATATATATATATATATATATATATATATATATATATATATATATATATATATATATATTCAACATCGCAGATAAAATAATAATATAAATTTTTATTTACTTAAAACAATAAGAAAAGTTGCTAATTTGAATATTAGTTACGTTAAATAAAATATTAATTAAAATAAATTGAGAGATTCGTTAAATTCGGCGAAAGTGTTTAACCTGTCCTTTCTGCCACATAAAAAACTCCAAGAAAGCATTCAACGAATACATCAATAAATAACTATTTCAATGTTGAACTTCACGAATGCAATTCATAAGTAAATAAGCTTATTTTAAATCATCCTCGATTCTTGAAAAATTACACTTCTATGTCACAATACCAGATCGGATTTTTGTGTATAACAAGAGGTCGACTTTGTCATATGAACGCAACGTTGTAAAACTTTTAACAAGAGTGAACTTGTTAATTATTTAAAAACTATTTTTTTGATATTGCAGGAAAATTTTCATGTGCCTTCCTCCATAAAAGACAATTAAATTTATCTGTCTCTTCTGAAACCATGAAATTGCTTTTTACTTAATATATTGATTTGTTTGAGAGATTAATTTCGTAAAAAAATCCCAGAATGAATTATACCCAAATCCAAGAATGAATTAAGAGTAAATGAGTATTATATACTACACGATTTAGAATGTATAGGAATAAGATGGAGTCTGATTACAATCAGACAAAGGTAAAGGATTTTTAATGTACCAATCATGACTATGATTGGTACATTAAAAAGCTACTCTATCACTACATAAAAATAATCTTCCCCATGTGAGCAGCTGGGTGGATAAAAAGCAGCTGTTTGTAGAATATAAACAAACAACTCTCCTAGAGCCCTCAGAATAATATATCTTGTAACTTCATTTTATAATTTGTTGTAGCAGGTGCAAGTGAAACTATGTGTCAAGTTATTACCAAATGAAAGTGTTAATACAAAGTCCTGAAGATATTCATCGTAGATTTGGTCATGCCACTAAGGGATCTAGGATGTTAATGTGCCACTGTTACAGCATATGAGTAAGAACGTTAAAGGAATTGAAAAGTTAACTTGTATAAATAAAAATTGCAATGTTTGCAAAACTGCCAAATCCACGCTTGAGTCGTTAAAGAGAAATTATGTATATCAAAGGTCTACTTAAAGAGTATTAGAACTAGTGTTTATGGATTGGTTGGAACCTGCTCCGGTAAACTCTTTAGGTGGGAAAGAATACTTTTTTGTCAATAATTGTCGATTATTCTCGTAAAGTAGAAGTGTACATAATCTATATAAATAAAACTGGAGTGTTTGTACATTGAATATTTCGACCGGTTTCAAGTTTTCTATCCGTTTTGGACCCTTCTAATCAGGGACGCAACTAGGATAGTCTCTACCCGGGGCAAGAACCCCTTTAGCCCCCCCCCCCCGACCAACCAAACCAAAACCCTCCCCGACAATCGATATCGCCACCACACATTAATTCCACTATTCCCAATTTTTTTTATTCAACTTAGATGGTAAATTCTTGATTTCCACTTTTTGAAAAATTATAATCGATTAACTTTGTTTTTTCAGTACTAAAGACATTCAATTTTAAAACAAGTTTTTATGATTGAACTTGCCACTGAATTAATTTTCAAAAAAAAATGTATTCGTTTTTTAAAAAAATTAGTCATGAATATCTTATCCAATTATTTTGTCATTTCCCTTACAGATGACGGTATTCGGAAATATCTCATTCCTGGTGTAAGAATGTCGGAAGTCAAAAAATATTTAAAAAAACTACGAGCGTGGGTCTAGAGTTTTCGCCGTAGATTCGTTACTTTTACGAATTGAGTTGCTGCAATTTTATAGGAAACGGAAACTTAAGAAGGGGCATTTCTAATTTTTTTATTAGTCACCTTAATGCCAGCTTTGGCAGTTTTGTCATAGAACAGGGGTGCTATGCATGTTAAATGTTTTACATGGATGAATATACAGGTATACGATTTACGTCCAAAGTAAAATGAAGGAATAAAAATGCTAAAAAGCTGTTAAAAATTATTTTCTTGACACTTAAATGATGTTGGTATTTTTCGACGAAAGAGAAAGGGATTATTTCTGGTCACTTTTCCAATCTATAGTAAACCAATTCAAACCGAATAAGATCGGGTAATTATGGTAGTTAAATCTGAAACAGGCGTTTTTGAGTGTTGCGAAAAATACTCGGCAAAAGTAGAACCGAGAAACTACTTCTAAATTGAAATGTGTCAGAACTGACAATGGGCTCGAATTTTGCCACAAAAAATTTAATGATTTTCTTAGCAAGTTAGGGATCAAACTTGAACGCAAGTCTACTTATACAGCAGAACAGAACGGGGTGGCCGAAAACTTTAACCGAAATGCCATGGATGGGGTTCGAACCATGCTTCATGATGACCGCGATTTTTGACGTAAGTTCTGATGGCGTTTCTGCACATCTGGAATAGGTTTGAACACAAACTCACTGAAGGATTAACTCCAATTGAAATATGGAGCGGTCATAAACCATCTATGAGACATTTTAAGATATTGGGGTCTCTTGCGTTTGTGCATATTCTTAAGATCCAACGGAATAAATTTCAACTTAGGGCAAAGCCTGAAATCTTAGTAGGCTACGTTATAGGTACCACTAAGGGCTATAGGATTTTTATCCCGAAGGATCGTAAGGTAATTGAAACTATCCATCTGAAAATAGATGAGAACCAAAAGGGGGGTTAAAAGTTTGTTTGGCCAGAATAAGTGTTCTGATTGTGCAAAATTCAGCTTAAAAGAGGATGTTAATGACGAAACTGAGTCTAATAGTGATCTTATTAGATTCAGTTTCGTAATTAACATCATTGATGGAGGAAATTGAAGTTGATAAAATTGAAAAGACAAGTTAAAATTTTTAATGTTTTAACTCCTATAAATATTAGTGAATGGTAAAGACCGGAAAAACCTCGTCCAAAGAGCAAACGCACCGATGTGTATTATTATCCACTTAACGATAAAAATCATATTAAGATCTTTAAAAGAAGCTGAAATTATTGCTACTTATTAAAAACTAAAATTTGACACTAAAAAAAATTATTTTAAACCCAGTGTTGAAAATTCTAAAAATGTAGTTCTACTAATGTTCCTTCTTAAACTGATTCATATAATGTAAGCGATGAATCTGACTCGGTTGATTTTTTTCAACACGAGTGTTAAGTGGTGAGTTATCAAAAACCTTTGAAGAGACTCAGCGAAGTACCGATAGACCAGAATGGGACGCTGCGATGAGGGATGAACTTAAAATGATGGAAGACGACGGGTTTTGGATCTAGTTGATCCACAGAGAAGTGCATCTGTAATTGGAAGTAAGTGGGTTTTCAATGTAAAAAGGGATGAAAACAATAAACCTAAGAAATATAGTCCAATTGGTGGCTCAAGGGGCAGATTGATTTCTGTGAGATATTTTTACCAGTAGTAAATTTCTCAATTGTAAAATTACTTTTCATATTACTAGTATCTGTTTTAAATTGGTTTAAATCGCTAGATGTTAAGTCTGCATGCCTTTATGATAAATTGAAAGAGCCGATTTATGAGACGGCCTCCCGGGCATGTTGTCTCGACCAGATCTTGATGGACGAGATATCTCGTCATTAGAAAAAAACCGTACCAGATCTTGATATCGTCATCATAAAAAATTGGCAATATCTTGATGGCGAGACATCGCGTCATTAGCAAAATTGGGCAGTTCTTGATAGACGAGATATCTCGTCGAAACCACTAGGAGGGTTAAAATCATTGAAATAGTCACTGTTCACCTGTCAGGTGCCAGTGCGACTGACGGAGGATAAATATTAGCCTTTTCTCAGGCGAGCTTGATGTCTAGTATAAATCGATGTATTTATACCGATAGTTGAAAGGGTAAAACTCTACATTCATAGAATCACCTCAACCTCAACGTAATACTCCTAATTTCTCGCAAAAAATTACATTCAAATTTTATTCTGCAAATGTTGATTCAGGTGGTGAAATTTTAATACTTCAAAATGAAATAGTATATAAGATCTAAGTTCATTGATGAGTCGAATCATTACATATACAGTGGCTCCCAAAAGTGTTCGTACACTTTAAAAATTTGTAGAAAAAGCGCTGTAGCCTGGAATTGAATTCGAATATAAAGTCTAATATTTTTTCCTATCTCCATGTGATTCTGAATAAAACCTAAAATTTTTAAAAGAAATATTTACTCATTTTCATTTTATAAAAATGAAAATGCAAGGAGGCAGAGAAAGAACACGTCACAAATGTGATCGTATACCGAAACATTTTCGGATAAATTCATAAATAAAATTATCGTTTATCGCTTTTTTTATTTTTGCATTGTGGTGACATTTAAAAAATTGTTTGGCTTTAATCTTTGCTTGCTTACTTCGTAATATTCTATTTATTATTTAAAAATGACCCGTAGTCGTAAGGAAACAACGAACAGCATTCAAAAATTGATTATTTTTCATCTTAGTAGTGGTAAATCAGTTCGGAATATCGCTAAATTAATAAATTTATCCCATTATGCGGTGCAGTATGTGATAAAACGCTTTAAAGAAGAAACGTGATCAGAGATTTATAGTTAGAAAATTTGTGAAAAATCCACGTTTGAGTGCTGTAAAAATTTCTACAGAATTTACTGACAAATTTTCTACTTCAATTTCATCTGAAACTGTTCGACGAGTGCTCAGATCAGTTTGATTAAATGAGCGTTCTGCCCGAAGAAAATTCTTTGTAAGTGCGAAAAATAGAAAGCTTATGCTTTCCTTCGCAAAATCAATGATAAACAAGTCCGAAACATATTGGAATCATGTCTTATTTACAAATGGAAGCAAATTTAACACGTTTGGTTCCGATGGGCGTATAATTGTATAGAGAAGAAAATATGAGGAACTTAATCCCAAGAACTTAGTTGGAACAGTAAACCATGGCGGTGGAGGTGTCCTTGTGTGGGGGTGCATGGCAGCATCAGGACTAGATAATTTGGTATTTATTGATGGCATAATGAATCATGCTCTTTATTTAAATACAGTACAACTTGGATAATTCAAAGCTGAAGGGACCACTAAAAAAATTCGAATTATCCAAAACTTCGAATTAAAAAAGTTACCATCTTTTAACTTTAATTTCAGGTCCACTGAATACTTGAAAAGATTATTCTGTCAATAAGTAAATATCTATTCAGAAAGATCATGGTATGAAAGACAAACATTATATGTATGTAAACAAAATAAGATTTACGTTACGTAAGCTACAGTACATATTACATGTACTGTAGCTTACGTAACAGGTGGCGGGAAGGGGGTCTCAGCTGTTACGTGTTGAACAGGTGGGGGTATTCCGGCGATGATTTCTTAACGATGAAAGGCCGAAAAGTTGTTATGGTTCGAAAGTTTTTATAAAAAGCTTCGAATTAAGGAAGTTGAACTTCGAATTATCCACGATTTTTTAACATTGATTTAATGAGAAGTTCAAGGGACTAAGAGAAATCTTCGAATTAACGACGATTTCGAATTAGAGACGTTCGTTTTATCCAAGTTGCACTGTATTTTAAAAGACAATTTAAAATTATCAGCCCAAAATTTGGATATTGGAAACAACTTTGTTTTTTTATCAAGATAACGATCCTAAGCACACGACTCTCAACGTTTGGCTCTGGTGTCTATAATTGTCCACAATATCTGAAAACTCCACCTCAGTCGCTGGATTTAAACCCAATAGAACACATTTGGAGAGAACTGGAGGTTAGAGTACGAAGACACGACATCAAAATGAAAAGCGAACTAAAAACAGTAATGATTGAAAAATGGAGGAAGATTGATGCAGAAATTACAAAAAAACTAGTGAAATCTATTCTCAGACGTTTAAAAGCTGTTGTGGATGCTATAGGATATCCTACCAAGTACTAATTTACTGAAATATTACAATATTTACTAATATGTAGAGATTTTTTTAAAGTGTACGAAGACTTTTGTGAGGTAACTTTTTTGTTACTTCTTGATTATTGATTTTGCAAAAAAAGTTTTACTATGTTTATAAAATATTTTATGTAGTTTTGTTAAGAACAAGTTATAGATGTTATTAAAAAATTCCCATTCTGAAGTATTAAGTTTTATTAATGGATAGAGCAGTATTTCATTGAAATTCGTAAGTGTACGAACACTTTTGGGAGCCACTGTATATATATTTATTTAACAAATTTTAAAGATGCTCTTGAAGCATTCTATGTTCTAAATCTTTTATAAAATGCCGAAGCTCATTCAAAATTAAGATTTATACCTATATTGAATATTGATAAAGCCTATCATCTTTTTTGATTCACATGAATTCAGTAGGCTATTCGATTATTGTGCGCCACCTAAAGGTCAAGAGTTACTAACTCGCCTCGTAAAGCCATTCGTGAAGAAAAAAGTTTTGATTTCGTTGAGTAGAAGAGAAAGAACATTTTACAATCATCAACCTTTTGAATTCAGTTAATATTGCTAAATAGCATAAAATGATGTTGCCAAGTACAAGAAATCGCCGAACTATACAAACGACAGAGTAAATAAAGGAGAAAATGTTCCAGGTCAAAACACGCAATTAGACTCAATTCCAAACAATATTTTTCGAAAAATACGTTTTAAAATTAAAACGTGCATTTAATGGGAACGCCAACATAGAACATTCCAGGCAAGAGTCACGATTATTCCATGCAGTGTTTTTGATTGTTGGAGTAGTTCTGTTATACTGCGATTTTCTTACCAAAAACTAAGTTTATTGCATTCTTCCTTTACAATTTTTTCTGTGATAATATTTTGTATGGAAACGCTTCTATTTTACTCAGTAGATATTTCACTTGAAATGACGGAAAATAACAACATCCCTATAAGGAAGTGTTTTAGAAAATTGAGGAACACGTATCTTTAGGAAAAATCAAATCTTTTACTGATTGAAACGAATTTAATGGAGGGTATAGATTATTGAGAACATCACAACAAAATCCTTCCGTGACAATTGCGATTCACTTGCAACTCCACTCATCCATTGTTTATTCTCATCACGTGACTAATCTATTTGAAATGCCGAAAGAAAGATGCGATAAAGCAAAGCCCTTCATGCAGACTTTTCCTATGAGTCATTTTGCTGTTATCAGAGGTGACAATGACTCACTATCCAGACGTTTCTCATCACAAAAGGAACACTATCTTTGCCGCTGATTTTTCCACAAGAGACAAACAAATAAAGTAAAGCTCAGTGAATAATTTTTTTCTGATGTGGTGAAAGTGATATTTTATCAGTATCCCACTTTTCTCAGAAAATATTTCCCAACAATATTAAAAAATCTCAGTCACCATCAGAATGTGCATTTGTACAACCATATCGATTAAAAACTAACAATTACAAAATTGCAGGTTTAGGTTATTTTCATGAAAATGAAAATGGAATATAATAAAGGAAGTCGAAATGTTTTTTTGGAAAAAGATAAATATGGAACATTTAATAAGTTTTTCATTTGAAACAACTATACCATCAAAAACATTTTTATTTTGTATTCATCAGCAATTTTCTTACATCAGTGAACCATACTAGAAACTTAATTAAAAAGTTAAAAATATTCTTTTCTGTTTGGCTCTTAAATCTTAAGGTTTATATAGAGTTTGGTAAAGTGAAAAGCAAAAATATGAGGAAATACAATAGAAGAATTATTTTTTTACGTTGAGAAGTACTAAATGTACGTAAAAATTCTTCTGTAAGGCTAAGATGTTTCTATTAAATCTTTCGTTTATATAGAGTTTGGTAAAGTGAAAAGAAGCAAAAAGATGGGAAATATAAGAATAATTTTTCAACGTTGGATGTGCGCTAATGTACGCTAAATAATAAATGTACGCTAAAAACTAAATGAACTGTTAGCCAAAAGTGCTGCTTGTTCAGTAATTAATGAAAGGCATTAAGAATCTGTATCTTTTCTCCATTTTTCCAAACAAGTAAAATATGTTTCCATTTCAAACATACTAATTGTTATGGAGTAACTACAATAGATAAAAATATTCTTTATAATTTTGTGCTATTGAAGATAATGTAATAGATTTTTAACGAGTGCATCCTTCGTACCGCTCTTATTTCATTACTTTAACGAGTGCATCCTTCGTACCGCTCTTATTTCATTACGTCATTTTCAGTAACTGGCGAAAGGTAAATATCTGCATCGTAGAGGATGAAGAAATTTCACAAAAGATTAAATTTGCCGCATAAAAAAGGAATCGAGCCCAAAAATAATCTGTTTGTAATGGAAAGTTTCAATGAACAGGTCTTCGAAAGAGAGGAAAAGTACCTTGACTTACGATGGTTCTAAGCCTATCTATCGGGCAGCAAATAATGACCGTAGAGCGACAAACCTAAACCGATCTATATTTTCCCCAATAATTCTCAGATTATTTACTGGAAATTTTTTTAGTTGAAAGTTGTTAATGAAAGCGAAATATACCAGGGCATTAGAGACCGAATTTATTGTTAAAGGATCCAGTTTCAACCTACAAAGAACTCACACTTAAGTACTGTGAACGAAGAAATTCTTTTATATAGTGTCCATAAGTCACTTTACCATTTTAAAATTTCACAGCTTTTTTACTTTTAAAAAAATGTATTTAGTTTTTTACAACTGAATATATTTTATGGAATATTTTCTATTAAGTTCAGCAAATTATAACTCCTAAGTGGCTGTCATTTCCCTAATGACTATGCACTCTCGTGAAACACAATGGAGCGTCCATGTTCTAAGTAAAATTTCTACTGTTTTGATGCGTTGCACGGTCGTGCATTTCTCCATAGAAAATAACCAGCATCTAATTTTCAATAATTTTGAAATAAAAATTTAAAAAGTGTTTTTATCCCCCATTACAGTCGCGGATCTCTTAAATGAGATCGAGACTAATGGGGTGGAGGCATCTGAAGTGCGCGACGTTTTCTTTCCTAGTACACACGCACTAATTATTCATTTCAAGAAATGCGTAACATATTTATTGCAAACTAAAAACAACTGTAAAATATTATATTTATAAATGATACATTTTTGCAATTATTCTTTAGGACCAGAGGGACTAAGGGAGGCTTTAATGGTAAAGTGACTTTCGGGCCACATTGTATATTCAAGTCTTTCAAAGAAAAATGACTAATGAAATATTTTGTATATTGAGCCTTAGCAATCCTCCTCTCTGAGGTCCTGATCTAACTTTCCTCTCTCACATTCTGTGTTATGTAAAGAATCAGGCTTTAGCAACCAGTTCGATTTTGTTCATTATATTACTTCGAAGATATGTACCAGTTTTCACATTCATTAAACGAAATTTTTTCTCATCCTGACTATCGGACCATATTATGAAATCAGTATTCATATCTATAAAACAAAACTAAAAGAGTCGTGATTAACATTTTCTCTATCCCCATAATCGCAGGCACCAGACGCAGCTAACAACCCTACATAGTAAGCTGGACCGTGCTGGGATGTTCCAGCCTCTACCGCTTTTCTTCCAGTATCAAAAATGACCTTTTGCAAGAATGTCTTGGTCGTAAAATTTGATCTAACGCGTCATGTTGTCAAAATTTGATCTAACAGGATTAAAAATATATAGTCATGTTTTGTTTGAATATACACCATAGAATTCATTTGCTCATAATCGGACTCAAGAGAGAGTCCTTCATATCTAACTATACAGGGTGTCCCAAAAAGGTTGTTCCGCAATTTATCTTTTTACCAATTGGAGATAGGTAGGCAATGTAAATTGCAAAAGTGCACCAAATAAGGTAGGTAATTAAGATATGTGAATAAAATTATCACGTGATAACAATTTAAGCGGATTCAGTTTTTAATTTTTATACAACCCCTCTTGAAGTCAAGAAGATGCCAGAAAGCAGAACTGTCCATGTATGCGCGCTAAAGCTGCAGACATAACATGGATAGTAAAATAATTCAAAATTACAAACTGAAACAAAGAAAAAACCAAAAATTTAAAATTAAGAATACTAAGAAAATTTCGATAAAAAATGAAATTTCGAAAAAATGAAGAAGTGTTGGTGGATCAGGGCGTCATCAGGGAGGAGCCTCACCCAGTCAACACAATATGGTGTTTTCTGCGTGTGAGCGGCAGTACACCAAAATAGCCCACACACTCCTCCAAACACCATAAGAAGAAAAGCAAAATTAGAAAATAAAATTAGAAAAACAAAACCAGGGACAACCAAGAACACATACCAAAGACAAGTATAATACAAAACTAAAAAGGAGAAAACACACGTTTCCTATTTCTCTTCTGTGATTTTTGGGTGTTACGAATGGTATTTGTTGGCGTTCCTCATGTAGTTTGCGACGGGTTGTTGTCGAGCTTAGGTCAATTAATGTGGTAAATTTGTTTTCTCCCTTTTAGTTTTGTATTTTACTTGTCTTTGGTATGTGTCCTTGGTTGTCCCTGGTTTTGTTTTTCTAATTTTTATTTTCTAATTTTGCCTTTCTTCTTATGGTGTTTGGAGGGGTGTGTGGGCTACTTTTGGTGTACTGCCGCTCACACGCAGTAAACACCATATTGTGTTGGCTGGGTGAGGCTCCTCCCTGATGACGCCCTGATCCATCAACACTTAATTTTTTTTTTTCGAAATCTTCTTAGTATTCTTAATTTTAAAATTTTTGGTTTTCTTTTGTTTCAGTTTGTAATTTTGAATTACATATATATATATATATATATATATATATATATATATATATATATATATATATATACGAAGAAGATATTAAAAAAACGAGAAAATGATGTCCTCCATAAATGGCGGTGCCCTTTTCCTCATTTCAGCCTCTGCTCCAAAAGAGCCATGCCCCCATGGCGCTGATCATAAGAAAAATATTTTTTCCGCCTTTTCAAAAGCTGCATACAAAAGTTTGAAACTATCTTTCAGTTGATGTTCCAAATGAGAGCACCAGGCTAGAAAAGTCGCATGTGCATTGAAACTTAGTAACAGATTACGCAGACTGCACCAGGATCGATACGATGTATTGCGCCACTCGAAGTCCTGATTATTATTATTATTATTATGATTACTTTGGACTATTCCCCTCCATCGCTAACCATAAAAGTTACTGTTTTAACTATCCCTTTCGCAATAAACGGAAGGATTTTTGATTGGAAGGAAATGATCAATTAAACTGCATTACTTCCGGGATCTTGGAGGAAAAGTATCTATCGATTAGCTCTCTCCTTAGCTCCAAACTAAGTTTCATCTAATTATATTACGTTGTATCATAATAATATAACTGATTGTGCGTGGAAAATGTATTTTTCTAACAGTGCTTCGATAACGAAGTGTATATGTTAGTAAAGAAATAGGGTCATGAATTCAGTTCTTCTTTTAATTTGTTTAATTCGTACTCCTCATCCACTAATTTTCCATATTCCAAGACTAATTTTAAAAAAATGTAGCCTCTACTGGTTCGATTATCATGAGAATTGATTCAATATTAATATAGCTGTGTATTCCCCTGTATGCAAGTTATTTCTGGTGTATGCAAATTTTATTCTTTTAGCATAATAAAAATATATTAACAAAGATAATGAAATGAAAAAAAATATAATTCAAAATAAAATTAGAAGAATTAAGAAAATTAGAATTCTTCTGAAGATTCTGAAACAAAACTGAAGATTCCTTCATGCAATATAACCCAATGTTGTTAAAACAATAACAATTTCTTATTCAAAATAATTTGTTCTAATAATAATAATAATAGATAACATTTCCTAATAAACCCTACCGGAATTGAGTTGATGTTCGAAAATGCTTGAAGCAAATAGTAAGGTAGACGGCCTTATCTGCCACAACATTCAGTGAACCAATGAGTTACGATCAGTAGCCGACTGAATTATTTAAATCGAATAACTTACTTCCTATTACCGTATTTATTTTTGTTTTCATGAATTTTGCTATAATTATAAGTTTCGTTTCTACTGAAACATAATTCAATTTTCGAATTTCTCTCCTGCTTCAAATATATATATATATATATATTATTGATATATATTAAACAATCAAATTACAAAATATACAAAAGATCAAAAAGTCAAAATATTAGAAATGCAGACCAGCAAAATGCCAAAAGATCAAAAAGCCAAAAAAGTTGGGGGTAAAAAATAGCCAAGCAGAATCCAGAAAGCAGAAGGCAGGAGGCAGAACTGTCCGTGTATGCGCGCTAAAGCTGCAGACACAATATGGATAGTAAAATAATTCAAAATTACAAACCAAAACAAAGAGAAATCCAAAAATTTTAAAATCAAGAAATTTAAGAAAATTTTGAAAAAAATGATGAAGTGTTGGTGGATCAGGGCGTCATCAGGGAGGAGCCTCACCCAGTCAACACAATATGGTGTTTTCTGCGTGTGAGCGGCAGTACACAAAAAGTAGCTCACACACCCCTCCAAGCACCATAAGAAAATAAATTAGAAAAACAAAACCAGGGACAACCAAGGACACGTACCAAAGATAAGTATAATACAAAATTAAAATTAAAAAGGAGAAAACAAACTTACCCACATAGATTGACCTAAGCTCGACAACAACCCGCCGCAAACTACATGAGGACCGCCAACAAATGCCATTCACAACGCCGAAAAATCAACAGATGAGAAATCGGAACCGCAATTCCGACACGGAACCTCGACTCGAAATTCCGATTCGGAATTCCGACACGGAACCTCGACTCGAAATTCCGATTCGGAATTCCGACACGGAACATCGGAATCGTAAGTCGAAAAGATAGTGTTCAAATCCAGTTTTTTAATAAATTAATAAAATTGATAGTCAACAGGAAAGTCTCCGAAATAAGCTATTAAATAATATTAGTAATTTTAAATCTTTCAAAAATAATCTTATAAAAAGAGTGAGGGTATTTATTATTAAGAAGTGTATTAATGAGATTATTACATTGCAAAAGAAAGTTAGATTTAGAGTTGCAAATTTTATTGAAACGCATCAGTTGACCAGCAATTGTATTATAATAAATTTTTTTAGAAATATTGGAATCCCAATATATTAATTTAAAAACCGGAAATTCAAAATCATCTCTCTTATCATAAATATTAATATCAGTTTTATTATTTAAAGTGTATATATTCAAGTCTAGAAAGACGGCTTTATTGTTATCTCAATTGGTTTTTAATAAATATAATTCATCAGGGTAAATCGATTTCAAAAGGTTAGCAAAATTGGTATCATTGAAAACAATTAAATCATCAATATATCTAAAGGCAGAATTAATTTGTAGGCAAAAATTTTTTTCATAATAATGAAGAAATAAATTAGCAAGAATGGAAAAAAATTGAAACCCTGGGGTTTCCCTTAACTTGAATAAATAAATGCTCACCGTAAAAATTAAATTATTATAGATACAGAAGTTTACCAAAAATTCCCAATTCTCAAAATCAATAGTAATCAGATTTTTAAAGTCATGATAATAGTAGTTAAGTACATCTTTACGTTTGCCCAATGGTATGCTAGTAAATAGGTCTTTAAAGTCATAGGTTAGTATATTATTAATAATATTTTTATTTATATAATTTAAAAATGTCTTCGAGGAAACTTTTAAGTATAAAACTTTTTTTAATATTATAAATAGGTCTGAATTTAGTATCTTTATACATTAATTCCCTTAATTGTTCATTATCAATAATTCCAAGATTGCCAGTTGCAATATGTCCTAGACTATCATTTAAATAAGGCCTATAATTTATATCGTTGTAAAAGCATTCACAGTTATCCCAATATAAATTAACCTTACTGCAAAAATGATTATAATTAAATATTTTTCTACCCAATGGTATATCATATTTAAAGCATTTTTTATAGTACGAAATTTTACGGGAAAAATATTCATTAAATTATTTATAATTTTATTGAAATTAAATTTATCAAAGATTGGGTGTTTAAATCCTATTTTCATGTAAATTAAATTATCATTACTAATAGTTTTTCATATTAATTTTAGAAAGTCGAGCTTTGTAAATATCATGTAGTAAAAGTAGAAAATGAGGATTAAGAGAGTCTAGTGTTGTGAAAAAATTTTTAAATTTGAGACAAGTTTTGTCATTCAAGGAAAAAATAAATTTTTTTAAGGGTTTAAAGTTAAAACTCCCAATAAAATTTTTTTCTAAAGTTTTTAGATATTTTGTAATGTCTGCAAATTGTTTATTGCTTTCAGAGTTTTTTAATTTTTTATTAATACAGCTACCCCTACAACCTCTATTCGTTTTGATTCTTGAAGTGTGGAATAAATATATGTGTTACAGTTTCCTAAATTAACTTGTGAATTTTGAAATAAATCATTTAAACCATAAGGAGCAAGTGTTTTATATTTTAAGATGTAAATATTTTCTTTAGCCAGTCATAATTCAGTATTGTTTATAATTTCAAGTATAGTAATAATTGCATTACTAAAGCCATGTAATGAGAAATGATGGAACTCTAAGTTAAAAGGGGAATGGGAGTTGTAATTTTTAATATTAGAGCGGTGTAGATTAATACGTAAGTTCAAGGAGTTACTGATTTGACCTATATAACCCATACCACAAAGGCTGCATTTTAAATAGTAAATGACATTTGAGACTTTACATACAGGCAAAACAGAGTCGTCGGAACTAGAATCATCCATTATGGTGGAACTATTCAGTTGAGGGCAAGTTTTACAACGTTTATCTCTACATTTATAAAATTTAAGTTTATTCGAAGATTCGAAATTGTTATCAATAGGGTAACTTGATTTCGATCCATGGGGGTCCCCCAAAACCCCCAATTACCGAGCACAGGACTTACCACATGAAAAAAACCAATAAGCATAGATTGCGTGATACACATCTTTTAAAGAAATAGAAATTTATTTATTCATTGATAATAGAAATATAGGCTTGTGAAATTTGTTTTTCACAAAGGAAAAATCACACGTTGATTATACAGCATATAACTTGTCATTCCATGCCATAAAGCAATTTCCATCTTTATTCTATTACATCTAACACTTACCTTTATCGCCATTTTACCTTTATGCAGGATAATACACAGTACAGCATATCATTATTCTAAACATTGCTGCGACCGTTTACCTATGCAATATTAATGTCCCTTTATAAATTACCTACACACTTGATAGACAGCCTTATTTCCCCTCTGAAAACATTGAATCTATTAGGGTTACAAATAGTCCTACAAGCCTGGTGTCCCGCATGCTTAACACGAATGAATCTACGCATGCGATACTTGTTTACATTCGAACTCGAACGGTTCGACTATTAAATTCTTAAGGTGTAGAATACGACGAACAAGAGTGTGATTGATGCGAGTGCCCGAATTACTTCTTACATAAGAATTATCTTACTGAGGTAATAAAAATGTACACCTCCACCCAAAATAAGTATCAACTCCGGAGATATGATTCTATGCTAGTAGGTTTAAGATTCGCATGAAATCTGTACTGGAAATTGTCTATAATTTATTTTAAGTGTCACAAATGTTGCATCTTGTTTTATAATAATTTGAGGTATATTCTCTCAAGTGGCATTTTAATGTCTTCTTTTATAAAATAAACGTACTTAAGTTATTTTAAAAAAGGAGACATTTACATTATTTAAACGTTATCTAACATTTAAATTAACACTCTAACATTCTAAAATATTAAAGTAACCCTCTAACAATCTAAAATATTAAATTAACACTCTGACATTTAAAAATATCAAATTAACACTCTAATCTTAAGGTTTAGAGCACTAAATGCAGGTCTCTCACGCCAGTGTACAGAACCCAATACCATTTTAGATAACAGCATATGATCATAAATAAAAATATGTATCCTAAGTATTCAATGTCTAACTAGCACAAATGTGTACTTTTTCTCTTGTTCCCTTACAAAATTGTGTACTGAGGGTGCAATTGTTTCCCCACACAACTGTATAGTTACAAAAACAATGAAAAGATACATAAAATTTTGAATCTAGAAAACACGCTCATAACAGTACAAAAACTTCTCATATTTTCCTCCCTAGATCTCGGGCCCAGTATCATGGCACCAGCGAAGTCACGTAGTGGGAATCCGTCACAATTGATATTCTAAAGGGTGCTTTATTCCAATTTTGATGAAATCCAGAAGAAATTCAGATCCTGTACAAATTTTAATTCCTTTGCACCAACTTTTTCTTGAACAGCGTGTTCCTTATATTATAAACGAGCATTTTCTATAATCGAACTATTCTTTCCCATATTGCCCCTAGGGTTGGATCTAAACTTTACTTATTTTTAAAATAGCGCGTAAACTTAAAATTTGTTATTTTTTTAGCAGGGTACATAAACACACGTATACCAATAAAAAAATTTCATTCAATTGCTTCTATTAACATTCAATTACTTTAAAACATTTAATACAATAACCTTTTAATATTTAATTGGAAAACTATTTTGACTGAGATAAGAAATAAATAAGATTGGTTGGTTATTTTGACGTTTTATGGGGCAAGGGCCATATTTGGCCAAGCTGCACCAAACACAAGACGCAATCAAGAAAAAAATGTCGTGAATGGAAAAAAGAAGGATTGGGGAACAGAGTAATGGGATGAAAGCATAAAAAGATCGCTTGTGTTCCCAGGAGTGCGACACCCGTGTTTATTAAAGGTAGTAAACCCCATGGGAAAAGGAACGATCACTAGAGTTAGGTCTACTAGAGTTAGGTTCACTAGATCTAGGAACGATCACCGTGAAGCTCGCACACATCTAAAGGAGATGTGCCCCTGAGGGTATAAGAAATAAATAAGAAAGTATTCAGAGATTCTTTCAGTCTTTGATCCACTGCCTTCACACCAAATGATGAAATTAAAACAATTTTTTTATCAATTCAATGTCTTGACAAATTTATTTGTATGTATCGTCTACAAGTTCCCATGTAACTGAGCTTATGAGATAAAATTTATGTACAGCTTACAAAAATCGTTAATCCAGTGATAATTTGTTGTCTTAAGTTTTTTCGCAATAAAATGCTATTAGACCGTGGCCTGGGGCTTAATCCGGACATCAAATTACCACGAACAACCATGCCCTAATCTATGTCGTAGCAGAGGGAGTGTAAAGATATAATTGTGTCCCCTTCCCCTGCTGAAATTGTAGGTTTTTGTTTTTAAAATTTTTCTACAAATTAAGAACAATTTATATAGGAATACGTTTCTATGTGCTCCAAATAAAATAGTTATTTGAGTGGATTAATATTCATTATGTAAATAGTTCCTAGTTACTCAATTTACATCACGAACTATGAAAGATATGTTTATAGACATTTTTTCTTCGGCGCTACTCTCGCTTAAACTTATTTAGAATAATCTTTTGTAAATATTTGTGGAACATCGATGAATAGTCATTCGTACTACACGAATATTTAGATCAACAGAGATCAGTTCTTTTTATGCGCTTATAGTTATTATTTTAAAGTTTGTAATAAGGTATCCAAATATAGTGTGAAAGACCTTTTGAAAAGTGTGACAAAGCCTTAACTTTGCATAAAAATGTACATTTTTAACTTTGGTTCCCTGCGAAATAAAATTCTGCCTACGCTACCCAGATCAAAACTTGAACCCACAATCTGTTGAACTAAGCTCCAGAACTTCCACTACTGACCGAGAGGCTAAAGGCGTCACACTTAACCCACCTGGGCGTTGCCTAGACGAGGTATCTCGTCATTCATTATATTAGGTCAAAATTAGCCAGATCTTGATGGACGAGATATGTCGTCGAAACTTCTAGGAGGGTTAAGAAACTGACAGACCGAAACGCTTGGTTACGAGTTCGAATCTTTTATGTTTCTAAGTCGTGTTGGCTGCTTGAGGTTTCTTCAAGACGACACGCAAATGCGGGACGGCTCTGCTAAGTCCTTTAGAAAGACGTGTCCCTCCACAGTTCACGGTGCGTGTGATGTGGCAACACTTATCATGGTACCCTGGGGTAACACAGAGACTGCCATTTTCTTGCCAATTAATTATTGAAGGATCATACGATCCGTAAGCTGGGATTGAAATAAAAGCTCAAAAAGCAAACCGCTCGGCTACAAGGCCAGCGACATGATAAGGGAACTTTTAATCTTTATGAGCTATGGTTTCATATTAAATTTGTGCGTCTTGCATCTGTAGAAACTTTTATCTTTATAAAAACGAATAATGAACGGTGTTTTTACAAGTCAATCGATCAAACAAGTCAATCGATCAAAGACAAACGAAAGTATACATTATAACTGAAATCATCTGCTGATGGTATTAAGCAACAAGATCTAAATTAAAGTAATTCGAGTTGTAACAGAACAATTTTTAAAGTACAGATACAGTAGTAGATAATAAATTACTAAAAATATTACATTGCTTGACTTAATTATAAAAGATGATCAATAAAATCGTTTACACTACGAACTTAAAAAATAATTCTCAGCGATATTTTCTTTCGATGCTCTTTTTCAAAAGTCGAACAACTAAAACAATTTGTTAATTTAAATATTTAATAGCCTGGTCACAGATCAGAGAATGATATGCAAATATTCCCCGATTTGAGATACCATACCTTAGCTCACAAAAGACATTACTAGAGCCTTACGGTAGACATTTTTAATCAAAATGTACGCTCTCCACATAGAACAAATACAAATCTCCCGACTCAAAAGCTATGCATTAAAAGAATTGCAACATTACTTTTTTCAAAGTGTTTAACATTTCCCCCCGTCACGAGCTCGTATAATTCCATTTCCAGAATGGGGAATAATTCCATTTCACAGAACATTACAAATTTACGACGAAGGTATAATCTGCGATGTTTGCTCGTTCTGCACACACCGAGGAGACTAATTTCCCTCCGATATCGAAAGTAACCCTTTAATCCTTTTAACACCGCTACCACCCCATCGCTGCTAAACGTGAAGAAGAATCCTTTCATAAATTCCCATCGCTCTCTTAAAATTCTCGCGCAATCTCGGGGAAAGAGGAAATCTCACGAGAAGAGAACGCGCGCTCGGAAAAGAAAGGGAGGGTAGGAAAAATGGGTTCTCCCCCTCCCTTCATTAAATTTATGTCTCGAATCTTATACATACTATCGATTGATGTACACTCACCTTGCGACCTTAATTCCAAGATGGCGGCGTTGCTCGGGAGTGTTTATTTAAAACAGGCCCCTTCGACGAGCATTCCTGTTTAAAACAAAGGAACGGATCGATCGCGCGCTTCCTCTCATAATCCAGAATTCCCGAGCCCGATTTTGGGAATAAATTCGGGGAGGGGGATTTAAAAATGACGGGCCTTTTATTTCCGCAGAGCACACACGGAACAGGCGAGCGATCGCGAGATTTCGGTTTCCGCGAGCGATGCAGCGTCGCCAGTGGGGGCCACGGACCGCGCCAATCGCGCCAAGCACAATCGAAGAGCAAACGGAGCGGGAAGATTCGGAATTTTGGAGATGCGGAGAGAAAGAGGGACTGCTGAAGATGATCCGATGAGAGACAGCATACTTCAGGATTTCGGTCGGAGTGAGTATTCTTCTCGATGGGCGTTTGTTATGAGTACAAGTAGATGGGCTCTGATCTCAGGGGTTTGTGTACTTAATTTATTTACTCGTTGAACTGGAATTTTGTTTGAATAATGGAACCCTTCTTCGCTCAGCAAACAATTTTTTCTCAATTTATTACGAGCAATGCAGAGCGAACATATCCAAAAAGCTTTTTTCATTTGCATGTAATTTTAGTTACTTGTCTACAAAAATTATTGTTTGAGTTCATAAATTCCACGTTCATATCACCAATGTGAATGCCTTGTTTTTTTTTAATTTTTTATTCCCTTAATTTTTTTTCTTTTCCTATTAAACCAATCCACTATTTTATACCTGCTTTCGTAGAAGTGTTTATCATATAAAATGGTTCAAATTCCATGGCTAACGCACAATATTTCATAGCTTTTATATCGCTACTTTGTCCATCTTATTTTATATTTTTTAGTGCACCTTAAAAAGTCATTTTAACTAAAATAAGATAAAGATATCCTGTATCTATTTTTTCACCCTTGCAAGAAAATATTTTAACTTCGTTAAATATTGCACAAAGTAATAAAATTAACAGGTTTATTTTCAAAATTATATTTTTAACTTAGATATAATATTATGAGGTGAATGTCAATTAAATTTTTAATTTATTGATCAATTCTCAGTACCTGTAAAACCGTATCGAGAATCCACCGTTTCATAATGATGAAATCGTAAAAAATATAGTAAAAAATAGACATTTACTAATCCTCTGAAAAGTTCGCACTCAAATAACCGTTCTGCAACAAACAGTCTCTGCCTGACTTCTAACCAGCTTTGACTTCCCGACCAATAGAATATTTCCTAGAATTCTTTCAAGCAATCGATACGGTTATTTATTCATTGTGTGGGTTGTGGGGAAAAAGTTATACTATACTACTCGGAAATCTCAAGACGCTCAGAGAGTTAAGGTGTATGTATAAACTGGAACATTTTTTTAAAATTTTGACTTTAAAAATCCAGTTTTTTCACAATAGGTCATTGGTTTGTGCTTAAACTCATTTTAGTGTGAACATTCTGATTAAACTACTTATTAATTATCTAATTTAGATATAATTAGCTAATTAGCACGTTTTTTGAACAGTGATATCTCAAATTCTTATGTGTTCAGAAAGACAATTCCTGTGGAAGTTATTCCTAATATTATTCTTCATGTTTTGACCCTCCACCAAGTTGCTAGAGGGAATACGTTCTTTTTACAAATTTTTTCACGAAGGAAGTCTAAAAAATCACGATTGTTCAGAAATTTCAACATTTAAAAATCAATTAAGAATTCATTTCTTAACCAATAACTTCGACTGAGGGTCAAAACATCCACTGTATTTATTACATAGGTTATAATGACACAAAAATAATTATAATATATAATTCATTGTTGAGTTATCACTGTTCGAAAGAAGCATCCTATTGCAAAAACATGTAGTTCTTCAGAAATCGAGTTTCAAGTTTTGGAAACTCGTTTGTCTATAGTGACAGTACCTAACCCAAACCCTTATAACTTGAAAACTATTTCGAATATTTACAAGATCTTGGTATCGTTTGAAAGCTAAGGGGTTGGAAATTATTTTGAATTATTAAAAAATACATCGATATTTTAGTCAATTTTCGTGATTTCTAGTGTATACATACACCTTAAACTCTGGCACAATGCTTCTCACTTTGCATTTCATCCAAAGGAATTTCGTGTCTTGCATAAAGGACCCATATTTGCTTGACGCAGCATGGCCGAATATGGGCTTTGCGCCATAAAACCCCAACCAACTAACCTTCTCACAAACTGATTTCTGAAGTACGATCTTAAAAACAATGTATATATAACTAAAATAAAAGAAAATATAACTTTAAAAAAGGGATCGGTGTTTCGGTGACGGTAATTCTTACCAAAACCGGTAAGTGCTTGTATTCTATTACCGGTTTCTAAACCCTAGTCTATATCTTTTCTTAGAATTCTGCTGGCTAACGAGGACTAATTGAAGCTATATTATTTCAAAGATAAAAAATAAAATAAAGCGGATAACACAATATCAGCAACGAGTCATCACCAGACCAGTCAGAACATAGGCTCCTATTCATAGCAAAATTCGATCCAGAAAAGGGGAATTCAATATCCAAGTCAAGAGTACGTACACTCCAGAGGTAAAACCATTTCCCATAATTGTTGCACGTTCGGCCAGTAAAAACGTGCGCGTTCCTTAGAAGAAATGCGATAGCCCGCCCGATAAGAGCCCCACTCCCTCTTACAGCACTGCCGGAAGATTACATGCATAATTCCTGAAGAAGACAGCGCTGCCAGATCTCTCTAGCAGATAGCTGAAGCCTATTGTCGATCGTTTTTTAAAGGAAGCTTTTATTGCATTTTTAATGTCGATAATCTTTCGCTGACCCGATTCAGAGCCTCTCCCATGGCATGGCAGAACTTTAGGATGGGTTTATGCATGGAGATGGGATTTTGGTCAAAGCAGAGGCGTATCAATTCAAATATGGACAGGAGTCGGCAGTAACACGGGAGATCTAGGGGCAGCACATGAAATGATAAAAAATGGCAACGGATTTTATTTTTGAAGAAAGAAAAAGATACTCTAATCATGTAGAGTACGTTTTTTTGTTGTAGCTTACAAAAATATTATAACTTTGAGAATAACTCTTTGCAGAATGGGGAAATAGAACCAATTATTTGTGAAAATCATTCAAAATCAAGACCAAATAGGTTAAGAGAAGTCAATAAACGTAAATTAGGTTCAAAAGGTATTAACTTTTCGTTAGGTTTAAAAACTCGTTTAATCAAGTGTCCCAATATTTTTTGCCTTTTATTTTCATTACAGCACATGGTATTCAAAATTTCATACTTCTTTATTACTATATTTTTATGTAATATTTTGCTTGGTAGATCTTGTTTAGTACTAAAATGTTGTTATCTAACGAGAAAAAAAATTACTTTAAGATAAAATAAGCATATGTTTTTCAGAAATTATTGAAAGTTGGTTGTACCCCTATAATGTTGCCACTAGGTTTTTTGACTCACTGCATGCTCCAATTTCTAGGGTGTAAAAGTATTCGTATTCGTTCTTTGTTTTTAGGATTTTAACACAAATATTGATTATTGATGCTTATATTCATTACTGATTATTATTTATGATTATATTCATAACTGATGCTTTGTTAGATACCTTTTTTGCTTGAACAACCTTCAGTAGAAGCCTGTAGACATGGTCTTCTAACTACAAGTGAACAACTGTCTAGAGCCTTCATTGCATGAATTTGATCATTTTTTATTTTCAGTGAGTCAAAAAATTGTTGCGGCGTTTGAACCAGCGTTATTTAATTCTAGGAAAAAAACACTAATTTATAACGCAATTTATTTTTGTCACATGAAATATCTTAGAACTAAACAAAATCTACCAAGCAAAAATGACCTAAAATAATTATAAAGGAATAAAATTTCGTATATATTTTTTTCATAACAAAAATGAATGTCGAAAAGGTACTTGATTAAAATTGTTTTTACAGTTCTAACATTAGTGGACTTTTTAAACATCTGTTGGGCTTCAAAAGTCAATTTAACGTGACTGATTTAGGGACACACCGAATATTCCTCATGATCCATCTCTTTTCACGTTCTGAGGATATCCGTAACGGTTCGGAATCCACTTTAAGCCAAAGTTTAAAAATTGTCACTCTACGAATACATTTCACACTCAGTGCGTAAAAAGAGTGCATACATATGATGTACCCTCTCTTTCCTACGCCACTAGGTTAAAGTGGTTTAAAGTTGCTTACAGCAACACGAGAATTTTTATTCCAGAAGATTGAAGGGATTGACAGTCCTCTGATATGGGGAGCTTTGTCAGATGATAAGGCAACTAGAAAACCTCGGTTTCTAGTTTGAAAATAATATACGGGTGAAGCAGATAACTTCAGATAGGGGATGTCAGGTTCTCCGTCCAACACATGGAGGAACGTTGTTCCTCTCTATAAACGTGTTGCGTCTAGAATGTGTAGTGTTTATGTGAGGTGAAATGTGTACCCATCTCCGTAGTGCAACAGTGTAACACAAAGTAGTTCACAAATCCATCTTTTTAGTGCCACAATGAATTATGTTAAAATTGTACGGGATTTAGAGAAAATGTTTTTATATTCACTGTGAGAGCATGAAAGTGGTTTAATCCGCTCCTTGAATTTAATTATTATCGTGCGCGTGCCACTTCTACTAGCGTACTTGTAAATGCTATTGTGTCTATTTATTAATATTATATTTATTGAGCACGCGAAACGATGATATTAGTGAATGTATTTTTAATTACGCAAGTAAAAACTGTAACCATGATATAGAATGCGAGGAAAGTTTAATGTGGTGGAAGAATTGGATACGCATTTTTAGTATATGCTGATTTTTTTAAAATGAACTTGTGGTGTAGTTAACTCTTTTGTAAATAGCGAATGTATATATGGTAATGTCCTCGTCTAGTGTTTAAATAAACGTGCTGTCCTCAAAGTTCAGTGTTTTTAATCAGATACCAAAGAAATAATCCTACATTATGGATATGAAATCCATTAAAAATTCCACCAGCGTATTGGAAAGCTCAGCGGCTCACAGGGGAATAGTAAAGCAAGTAGTTTTTCTGATCGAAAGCCAGATTGGATTTGGGGGTCGACAGTTTTACTTCAAACCTGTAAATTGCGGTCTAGATGGACATGCGTCCATTTGTCTAAAAAAGACAGTCATATAGAAGGATATGCAGCTAAATATCGCATTCTTGAGTGGAAAAGTTTTTTAAGGAAATATTTTTATTTTAAATTGTTAGTATTCTCTCTCTCTCTCTCTCTCTCTCTCTCTCTCTCTCTCTCGGGGCTATGTATATGGATCAATATAGATATGGGAGGATAGTCTCGAAATTACTGTCGTAAAGAAAAATTTGGAAGAGTTACTAATTAATTAATATTCTCAAGTTATTTTGGGACAAAGCGCAAAATAGGCTAACTAACGACAGAGGTCACCGATAATTGTATACTTTATTATTTTCCGATGTTGATAAAGGTAAAATGTTTTGGAGTAATAGGTTAAAGACAAAGCAATTTTTAAGCTTTTTAAATCTGTATTGACACTTCAAAAACTTAAAAACTAAAAAAAACTTTAAAACTTAAAAGCTAAATATAAAAAATAATTTACGCCGATTTAAAATTCTCAAACTTAAGAAGTAAATGGTTCCGCCATTATTATATCCTTAACTGGTGTAATTCTTAAGTTCCTTTTAAAGAACCTCAAGTTTCCGAGAAATCCGTCTAAGAAACACTAAAGCAATGAACCGAAAAATTACTTTTCTCTTTTCCAATCAGGTGAGGCTAATTTTTTTAGGATAATTTCCTTCAAATCAAATTCCGCTTTAAAGAATTCGAGCATTTGCATCTTAATGAGTTCAAAATGTGATAAAATTACGCAGTATCTAAGATAATTTTTTCTTAGTTTGGTCCATTCAAAGTCTAATTTTACTTTCTTTTCGCTGCTATTTGCTCAACAAGATGTTCAAATACGTTTGTAAGAGAAACGGTTCGTTTATTCTTATTCCCAAAAAAAGGCTAGTGGAGAAAGGAGAGTGTATCTCGAGGGTTTTAAATATTTGATGAGTTAAGTGCTTTTCTCTCACCGGCTTGTTTGGTAGCAGATGACAGCGGCGCCAACTTGGGGCAGTTATTGGGGATGTGATATAAACACCCTTTTCATTCAATAAAACTCTCGTATGACAAAAAAAAATGACCATAGAACGACAAACCAAACTTTCGACAAAATTTTAATCTAGCCTGCGTCATTGTCGAGCTTCCTTTACGTGCGATTCACTGGTGGTTGGTAAATCAAGTCCCACATCGATGAAATCTATATAAAAAGGTTTCTACAGTGCTCCGACGAGAAATCAGTCGACCTTGGGTCAGTCGATTTTTGAATAGGTGTGGAAGCGCATTAGAAAGGCTGTCATATCAAAAGCATGAATGACGATCGCAGCAGATGTTTTTACCCGTGTCAACTCATTGTAACTGCTCTAGTTTTCGGCACCCAACGATAAATTTAAAATCAAAGTCTGTATTAAAAACGCCAGTTGGGGGTAGTTGAATTAACGTCGCACTGAATAAGCACATCGTTCTATTTACGACGATCCGGGATCAATCTCAAAGGGAAAGATCCAAAAACAACACGTCGGCATTTTGAACCACGATCAGATGACGAGGACAACACCTGAGCTGGCACACCAAACTTCCATACCACGCCAAAGTGAAGACATTTGAGGCCAAGACCGATTTAACATGCACCATCCCTCAAGTACACGACTGTCTTTGGTTGGACCAAGTTTCGAACTCGCAACCCTCCGGTTGTTAATCCGCAACTCTTCCAACCGGGCTACCGCGGCACCTCCCAATTGTGGAAGCGCTTTGTTTACGTTCCAACTATCACCTAATTTAAAGAATAGACTCGCTCAATACCACGACTGGCGACTGTCTTCTCGAACTATAACTGCTCAAAAGAGAGCCCTTCTACTCTCTGTGTGTGAATTCAAAGACAAAAATCAACAAATATTTACAAAAAGTTAACTCTTCAAAACAGCTGCAGACAACCGTTGTTTAAACCTTTTTATTCTAATCATTTTAGTATCTACAATTCCAAATTTGATACCTGTGCTCGTTAGCACGTGATTGCATTTAATTAAACGCTCGTTGCGTTTAATTATTTTTACAATATTTACATTTGAGACAATCTCGTCCTCTCGTGGAAAGTTGATTCTCCTTTCTACGTTACTATGTCTCGTGCGCGTCCCGATAGTTCGATCTCCACATTCAGTCATCAATAATTTAACCCCTCACATACACATCTGCACTCTGAGCCTTCATTACTGTCTGTCTACCATGAGACTGCTGCAGATACAAAGTCTGCCTCTGTCTGTTGCCGTAGAAGGGAAGCTTATCCTATTTTCCATACGGAATACTTGAAGATATGTAGTTTCATTGGCACACTTGTGACAATTTGGAATATATTTGTTTAGATTTTTACTTGTCGATTGGAATATCTACACTAATAAACTATCTCTTTCCACCATCAACATTCCATTACACAAAGCTCAGTTCATGCAGGAGTGGTATAAATGTGAGGATTCATATCACTTTTCCTCACAAGGGAGCCTCATAGGTCGAGAGGTCTCGGCCACTAGGGGACCCCTAGGTCATGAGGCGAGAGAAAAAAAAGCAGCCGTCTAGGGAAAGACTGGATACTGGAAGGTTGAAAAAGGTGTGCTCCGTTGTACGGAGGTGAAGATGTCGACTGGTTCAATGAATAACTAGGCAGATAATTTTTTTTACTTGAATCGAAATTCAATAAACATAATAGGCTGCCTAGTATACCAACGTCTTGCCTCATACGAAGGTCATGAAAATATCTCGTGATTTACGTTTCCCCTGAATTGCGGAATTATACAAAGGTGTTTTGCTGCCGGGGGAGTCTTGTTGGATTAAACTCTTCCACTTCATGACTGCATATGAACTTGCACAATTTTCATAGACTTGCGGGGTTTTTGCTTTCTATGCATTTCAATGCTTTGTTTTTCATTTGTATATATTAATTTACGCTGTAGTATTTTGTTTCTTGCTTATGCTGCTACTGTTTCTTTATGTTGTATATATTTATGTTTTAATATTATATATTTCTATGTAAAAGTTATTGTGCGGCATCCTCTCGTAAGGTTTTTTTTAATAATTCTCAAATCAACGCTCTACTGTGTATGCAGCCGAAGATTTCTCCGACATCGGCTACGTGAGGAGAGTCAAAATTATAAAAACCTTCGGTAACAGCAAAATCAAATTGTTTCATCCTCGAGAGTTACTCCTACTTTAAATGAGCGATACTGTTTCTATAGCAATCTCCACCACCCGGATTTGGTGTCTGGAACAATTCTCGTGGTAGACAGACACAGTTTAGTTGGCGGGCCCTCCATGAAGTGTATTATACTTTTCAAATACTCATTTTTAATATACAAATGCATGCATATTTTTCTCTTTTTTCCTGCACACAGCCTCCTCCCCCTTTATTATAATTTTTTTAAACTCAACTCCAACAATGAGATACCGACCCTACAAAGGTGTAAAAAATTCCATAACGTATAAAATAATTAGAGGTGGTCGAGGAATACTTTTTTAAGTTTAAAAATAAAATGTCAATCTATTAAATGCATACATACGTGATGCTCTTAAAAAGTTTACTGGAGGGTTTTAGGCAAGAGAATGAATTTTTAGGGTTTATTTTTAGGTGAAAAGAATTCAGGCGTATAGAAAATTTTGATCTTAAGTAATCTATAAATTTCTAACTTACAAAGCAGACTAAAAATACAGTACAAAAATTTCCTTGCATTTCCTTGATGCGTCGACAAAACCCCTGTTTTGGGGACTTATAAATACAATAAATATACATATACAGCAGCTAAACTTAGGAAATTTTTGAGAGAAAATGTCAAGTATGTCCCTAATCATTTTTTGGATTTCCTAACATATTATTTTGTCAAAATATTTTCTTTACCCATAATGCTTGTGTTTATGAAATAAAAATATTATTTCAATTTTTAACTTGCACAAAAATGTATGTTTCCTCTTTCAATTTGCGCATTTAAAGGTAATGTGAAAAGATCTATCGTTTAAAACAGAAAGCACATTTCAGAACTAAAGCTTTTTACATTCCCTGGCCCCCCAGCCCTCGGTACCATGGTACAGCCGACCTCTAAGTATGGCTCATAATTGGAGAGTGGGTCCAATGGATGATTCAGAATCTTGATTATCCGAGTTCCGATCAACCGAGTGTCCATGTTATCCGAGTCGAACTTGATGGCAAAGTTTTTTTTAAAAAAAAGCTTTAAATAAAGTTTCGAGCACTCACGAGTCTGCGCACTTTGTACAAAGATGTGAGAAAGTGCTGCGAAACAAAAGACCGTTAAGGATTTTTTTCAAGGGAGTTTAAAAGGTACGCGCAGCTCACGTCCATATTTATTGGAAAATTATCACAATGAATGCATAAATTCTGCGACACAAATCCGATTACAGATTATTCGTAATCCTTGCTTTATGAATCTTTCAGTTGCAGTCGTAAAAGTAGCATGAGTAGATTTTGTTTTCAGATTTCGTAGAAAAGCCCTGCTTTGTGTTACTACGTCCGTATTATCCGAGTTTCTCGTTATCTGAGGTGACCTCGGTTCATATTACCTAGAGTAATCAAGGTTCTACTGTATTTATAAAAATATTTTCCATTGTAGTACTTCCGCCACAATTAGAATTTTTCACTCATTGTCTCTTCGTCATAATAAAGAAAGTCAATGAACTTTAAACTATAAATACACTACCCAATAATTCAATTCTTTGCAGCGAATGATGATGAGAGTTTCACTCCTTCAGATGCTGAAATATGATACTTAGCCTCCTGCGGTAGTAATGAGTTGGAAGTTATCCAACCAGATCAACATACACTTAAAAAGTTAAACTGATTGCAATCAAACGTGACACCAAAGAATTGTATTTTTAAATTGAACTCACTACTTGACGCTGGCAACCAAGGTTTAAATCAGCATTGCGAAGAGGATTTCTTTTGGAGGGCTCCGGGCTACAGTGCTAAGTCACAGAATTTCGGTATGAAAAAAAATTAGAAACAAAATACACTAAATAGGATCGAAAGTATTTCTGATGGTTTGAATGAATGCGTAATACTTGAAAGCTCAAGATAACATGACCTTTCCAGTTGTGGATAAACCATTATAATCTTGGAATTTTTTAAAACTGGAAAGTTGCTAGCCAGAAAAATTTGAGGTGAACATCATTATATTGCCCGAAGCTCTTCAATTAATATCTGATTTCGGACTGTGATAGTCTATTGTACCTCGGTTTTTATTATGGGTTGATTTAAACCCTTTGTATTATGAAAGCTAAAATATTTTTTTTCGTATTTATGTAGACATATTTTAAATGAATCGGAGTTAAATTTATTTTCGAATAGAAAAATTTGTTGTTTTTTTTATCTGAAATTTGATAGGAGTAAACGATTCTAAATCATAATTTAATTTTTTGTGATTTCAGTCAAGACAAGAAAAATAGGAAATTGTCTGTTAGGATTGGATGCAATGAATGTATTTTTTGCGAATAGGTAATCGAAAAAATGAGGAAAAAATTCTTTTAATAAAACAAGACAGTAAACAGGCAGTTTAAGAGGTCGAACCTACAACCATTTTCAATTCGTCATCAGAATGCAACAATGGCTATTGAAGATAAGCCCGTTATGAATGGTAATAACAGTTTATTGATTTTAGAATATAGTATACACATTTCTAATGCTTCTTGTTTTGTGAATAATTGAATTTCGTTCAAAACGCTTTCAGAAGCGACTCAGATGCATGAAATAGAATAAATTATATGCTTGTATTGCACGCAAAGATGATTAATTGCGTTCTTGTTGCGACGAGAATACTTAACGTTCTATCCCTTTTCAATGTGGTTCAATTGTAGTCACGAATGTCTTCTCAGAGCTGTGTAATAAAATGTGATAATTCTGTGTAAAGCAGTTTCGTAAAGCTTAAGACACTGTATATTACAATGTAATTGAACAGTTCGTAAACTAAATGAAGTGCATGTGTGCTCAAGAAAACAATATTTCTTCAGAGAAAGTCATTAAAATATTTTTGAACTAAGCTGTTAGACTATAGCTACGTGGGTGTTTAATTATCATAATCATATGAAGATGTCGACTGGTTCAATGAATAACGAGGAAGGAAAAAATAACTACTAGAAGTTCATCAAAAGTTAAATAAACATAATAAACTGGCTAGTCTACCAGTATAGTCTTTCCTCAAAATAAAAGGCTTGAAAGCTAATATATACCAATCGTCTTTTTTCGCTGCATTCTAAAGATATTTTATCTGTAGCCAGCACGCGCAGCAAAGATAAAGCTAATTTAATTTGATCATTGCCAGAACCACGTGACTTACACATGTACTGATGCCTTTCCAACACCAACAAGCTACCCACGGAGCTATCGTGTGTGTGAACGAAACCCTTTTTAAAGATAAGATTTAAGCCCTCTCTCTCACTCAAATACTTCCTTAACAGACATCGGTTTTATAAAGGTACCCAGAGAAACAGGTTCGCTTTAGTTAGTCACTTTGCAATCATATTGTGTTACACGATGCTAATAAAACCGGAACTTACGCCTTTAAGTGGATTTTGAGCATCTATGCCCAGACAAGATACGAATTCGGATCTTTTGTGTCGTGGGATAGAGCCCTAACCACTCGGTCTCCAGAAAAGCTACAGAGAATACAGATCCCAAGGGGGGAAAAAAACAAATTCTTTGCTATACTTGTCAAATGTTTAAAAAAACAGTATAGGTTATATCGACTTTAGAGTTGTATTCTGAAATGAAACCAGACCATCGAATTGTTAGATAGACGGATGTGTTATGAAGTACGATAAGCTAATTTGATATATCATCTTGAGTAGTATTCATGTTTGCCTCTACAAATCTTAGACCTCTGCCTCTACAATATTAGTAGTCAAACATTTTCAACTAATTTTCACAAATACAAAATTAAGAGTATGCATCATATTAGATTTCAACAGCAATATGACTTAGAGAAATTTCGCCTCTTTTTAATAATATTCCTACGCACCTAACTGGTATGGTGGTCATAGCGTTTGTCTGCACCCCAACAGGGTTCGAATCTTGGTTTGTAAGAGCATGGATGTTAGTGGTTATCTCTGTAAGGAATAATGGCGGCTTACCCACTGCGTGCTCCTTGACAGAGTCTTATGATATAAATAGCCCTCGGATAATATAATAGCCTTATTAAATAACGAGGCCGTGATAGCTCAGTTGGTAGAGTCGCGGATTAGCAACCGGAGAATTGCGAGTTCGAAACCCGATCTAACCGAAGACCGTCGTGTACATGGAGACCGGCGCGCGCTAAATGTCCTCACGTAGGCGTGGGATGAAAGTTTGGAAAGTGGGGTATCAGTGTAGTTGTTGACCTCGTCATCTGACCTTGGTTCAAAATGGTGTTGTCCTCTTATCTTTCTCTTCGGAATTGATCCCAGGCCATTGTGTTGCTCCAGCACAACGTAAGTTCAACATTTCAATCAATAATTTGGTTGGATGGAAATAACTTTTCATTTGGTTATCCGCATTATTTGTAATTTTTATCGTTCATTGTTGGAGGCCCAGTCCCCAACCAAAAACGTACGAGGGGCCTAAAAGGCCGGAAGGAGTTGATGTATCTATACCTACTCTACTTTGCCATGTCTGAAAGTTCTCATCAACGCAGTTCGATGTTTGACACAGTGCACGTCACACACCGCTTCGAACTTATTAAGCGGGTGACTTCCTGATCCTAGTTGACCCTCCAAGACCCCAATTCGTGTCACGACCTGGCTCTGTCTCCTACTGCAGTAGAGAGACACCACCTAATTCAACCAGCCATCATCCTACAGCAAGTACGAATCGATACAATGTGTGACATACTTACAAGAAAACTTTCAGCGATTAACAGTGGGTGGATATCAATGATGCATAATGCTTTCATGTAATGTTGCATTCTCTCTCTTTTACCAACATTTTATAAAATAGTTTTAAAATTACATAGATTTAAATATTTTAAAAATCACTTTTGTTACTTTAAATGTTTCGAAACAGTGATCGCAGATTTTCTGGGTCTTGAAAATTTTCATCGGTAGATTATTTAATATCAAAATTAAAAATAGATGACATTTTCCAGTTTTATTTTTCAAATTATTTCAAATTCATTACGATTTTAAAAAATTTTTAACCCAGAAAATAGATATTTTTCTGATTAGTTTTAGTCAAATGTTCAATTGGGACGTTTCGACAGTGAATCGGTTTCCTAAAAGGGTTGGGGATAGACTGGAGTTAGACAAGGCAGTTCTTGTTCTAACATATTTGGATCGGAAACTCTTGGACCTTACTAGATATTTCAGATACTTAATGATCAATATACAAAATTAATTACGTAAAAATACATTTTCTTTCTTTGCACACAACAACCTCCAAGTCTTCCGATGTCCCGGTACTATGGTATCGGCGACACCCCCATGTGGGGTTCAATGTACCACCCCAATTATTTAGTCACATTCCAAGGTACCGAATTGCAAGGGGACGTATTAATTCGCTTAAAGCGAATTAACGTCCCCTTGCAATTCGCTTTAGTAAAGAAAATTTCTTTTTGTCACCCTTTATTATAATTGGTCTTCAAGACCTCTGAGATAAGTGCAACTTAATAATATTCAGCACTAATAGAGCTATAGTTTTAAAGATTTTAAATGAGACCTAACAAACTGCGTCCATTGTTTTATTTTCGTTGCTATTACAACACAAGCGATGTTAAAATTAAATACACTCTCTCTATTTCCGAGGGTTTCTCACAAGGCATCAAATCATCCTCCAGCTTGTTGCATCCGGTTTCCCTAGTAACGGAAGTATCTCGTGTGACTCATTATCACGCGATAACCGTTGGTCCCCCATTGTCTGCCCCATTGCGTCATGCCATTAGACACGACTTACGGAGCAGACACTTGCTCTTAAATCTATTTGTGTTCCTTTGTTTGCCTTGTCTCTTACCTACCTCGGCGCAAAATGAAAATCAATTTCAAAACTTTCAGTTTATGCATTTAATTGTACCTGAAACACACGAATTCATTTTCCGTAGATGCAAAACCTAAAGACGCATAGCAGTCTTTAGGGTCCTCACCACATGACTTTTAGGTTTCTGACGAGTTTAATTTTTTCTCAGCCTTGCATCAAGTGACAAGGCCCAATATCAGCTATTTTCTATTGAAATTCTGAGGAACTTGATTTTCCTAAACGCAGTTTTAGTGTTGGGTTGATCAGGTTTTATGGCACAAGGGTCACATTGGCAAAACCGCACCAAATATAAGACAGACGTCAAGTAATACGTACACAAGTAATTTTTTACTGACACAGAAGAGAGTAAACCCAGGGTAAGTTGCAGGAATCGAACCTGCGCCACCTACACCTCGCAGGTTGTAAGCACAGTTGGAAAACCCACTGATCTGAGGCGGTCTCTGTTAGTGTAAAGAGTGATGAAGGTTCTCGACTTGTTTATCTCATCATCATCAACAGGCTACAGGCTGATACAACAAACTAACTGGCTAACACTGTAACTACAAGCCATGAATTCCGGTCTTGGCATGGCTATTAGCTTGGAACCCGTTTTAACCCTCCAAATGGCTTCGACGAGATATCTCGTCCATCAAGATATGACCAATTTTGGAAATGACGAGATAACTCGTCATCAAGATATTGCCAACTTCTTTATGATGGCGAGATCAAGATCTGATTAGTTTTTGTTCTAATAACGAGATATCTCGTCCATCAAGATCTGGTCACTTTTGTTAATGACAAGATCCCTCATTGAGACAACCACTTGTCCTCGTCTGATTAATCATCGTGCCGGGAGAAATGATGGTACACCGACAAACCAAAATCTAAAAACTGAAATAAATAAACATTTTTCATGTGAAATCATCATGGGACCTGGGAGAGAAGGGGCAGAGGAAGCTCAAACACCCCTAAGATTTGCTTAGGAGGGGCGGAGTTCCCACTCCTACGGAAATATCTACGGAACTTCTTGTGTCCTAGAAATGTGTGTGATTAAGGCTAAGTATATTATACTCTGCGCTGCCTGACACCAGTTTTGTTTAGAGTAAAACATTTCATGTACAAATTTTGAAGAAATCCGGAAAATATGCATTGAAGAAAGGAAATTAAAGTTCGAAATGGGAAGTCAAACCATCTACTAACAAGCAGATATGTCACTTGTTTTAATATTTTGTCATTCCTGCTTCGTGACCCAGTGTTTAGAGTGTAGTAGCTCTGATTACCAAGACTGAATTCCCGATTGCCGGTCTATCTATGGCTGTCTGGCGATTCAGAAACCATGATAGACGGTATGCTCCGATCTACTTAGCTGTCGATAGTAAAAAATGAACGTAAAACGTCGAACCAATATCATAACAGTATAGTAGAACACTGATTATCCCAGGTAATATGGACAGAGGCCATCTCGGATAACCAGAAACTCAGATAATATGGAAGTAGTAATACAAAACAGCCTATACCAAATACAGAATAATTTACTGCTTTACATGTAACTACAAGTGCTACTTAGAAAGGATTTAGTATAATCTGGTACTGTGATTTTGTCAGTGTGTATTACGATAATTTTACAATAAATCTGGACGTGAGTTGCGTATCTTTAAACTCTTGAAAAAGTCCTTAGGTCTATTTCGCAACTCTCATTTCTTTAAACAAAGTGCGCACATTCGTACTTGAAGTTGTAGCTTTTAAAAAAACTCAATATCAAATTCGGCTCGGGTGACACTCGATTGATCGGATAATCAAGGTTCTACTGCATTTGAAATTTCAAAACATTTCCATTTTCTTGTAACCAAATGCTTTGGATTTTTCCCGAATAAAACGTGATCAAAGCGAAAGTATCCGGTTCAAAACGTGCAATTTTCTGACTGGTCAAATTTTGGTGAATTCCAAATACGCCCGATTTATAGGAAAAACGTAAATAGTTTTTCGGAGCAACAAGAATTTCAAGTGTATTTTACTTTTCTTGGATGGGGAATCGGTTCTTTTACAGTGGCACTCTGTATTGCCAAAAACATTTTCTGAACTGCATAATCTCCAAGCCTACCTTTCTATGGCTCGCCCACAGCAAGACTACTTCAAATAAAACAAATATTTGAACTTGTTTTGTTTGGGTCAACTTTGATGATAGATTTTCTTGAACTTTGTCTTCAGATATTTTTGTTTTAATGCTACAATGCTTTTACACATTATCACAACAATGCTTTTTACCAGTTTGAAAAAAATATTTTTAAAAATTAAAATAGTGGTTAGTCTTGGGCAGAATCGTTCAATAATACTAGCACACCGTAAATAGTTTATTGGAAAGATTAATAGCTAATGTGTGGAATTGAAAAAGGAGTAGCGAGAAACTTCATTATATGTATTCGATTTAGATAATTATATAAAAAAATGTTTTACATCAGGTGAAATGTGTTTGCTCGAGTTTGACCGAGCAAACACATTTCACGCAGATGAGCCTTTGCGGTTTTATTATAATTTTTTTCATTTTCCATTTGATCAAACTTAGATGCTTGGAACTAACTATTCGACCTTTTTCGATTATCATTTGTCGATTTTCTTGCGTAGTTTTATTTTATTATTCCAATATATCGCGTAATGTCACTTATCAGCGATGCCAGAAGACATTTATTTTTTTGTTATTTTTAAATATTTTCTCAAAACACCAGGAAATTTTTTTTTGCCACGAAAACTTTAAGACTAAGTGATTTTATTACAATTTTTTACATCAGATGAGCAATAGCGAAATCACAGATATGCGAACATTATACAGTCACGCCTTATTAAGACGAACACGCTTAATACGAATTACTGATAATACGGACTAAATTCCAATCCACATCAAAATGTATATTTAAATAATGTTAATCATTCGATTAAGAATTCGGGTAACACTAATCGCCGGTTAAGAACAAATTTTCGAAACAACCGCAAAGGGATTCTTTTCAATCGTACGATCAGAAACATTACGTGTCTAAAATTGTAGAAGAGAGTGAAGAAAAGAAAGAATAAATGAAGAATCCGAAGAAGACGAAGGAATAAGAGTGCCTTCTTTAAAAGGAGCTACTGGCTGGCTTAGAAATTGTTCACCGCTCTTTGTTAGGCATGAAACCTCATCTGCTCCATTAAACAGCGTTGACTGCAAAGATTTTCTCATACAATGTCACAAAAAAACACAAAAATCGATAACCGAACTATTTCAAGACAAAAATTGCTTAATCAGGAAATATCTGTGCAATCAAGAATTATCTGTGTAATCAAGAATCATCTGTATGATCAAGAATCATCTGTATAATCAAGAACCATCTGTATAATCTTTGTGATCAATAACACCATTTATCTGTGTACCAAGAATTGTACAGTTAATATTTTATTGAAATAATGTTTTTTATATGAATTCGGATAACACGAACTGCGGTTAATGTGAATTTCTTTTACTGTCCCTTGAAGTTCGTCTTTAACCTGGTATGACTGCAATACAATAAATGTTTCATATTATGAAACGATACATTTTGGTAAGAATTGTTTCACCAGTCTCTGTCAAGATGAAATACTATACGAAGCCTCCAAGACAATCTGGAAATCATTTAACTTAAGTATGCGACTTGAGATTGACGCATTTCCGCGATCTTCAATGACGCATTTCCGCGATCTTCAATGACGCATTTCCGCTACGTTTTAAACGCTCCATTACTTATCCTGCGATCCCATAGATGTTTTCACATCAAAAATAGATTGTAACTACTTAAATGGATTTATATTTAGGTATTGTTTGGTTGTAATGCGTATTTGAATTGAAGGGCTTCGAGCCAATATAATAAGCCACATTTCAAAATTTTCAGAGAGCAATTTTTAAATTTTGAAAAATTCCCAAATAAAACGATTTATCCCCTATTCCAAGAGATCACGTTATTTTAGGCTTTCAAGTATTAAGAATTTGTCCAAACAATCAAAAATTCTTTTGATCCTCTTGAATATTAATTTTTTTCATATTTCTGTGGCTTATTACTTATATTGCCTGGACCCTTCAATTTTCGGAAAAATTAGCGTTTTTATTATACGATATTTCAGTTCGAATTTTTCTCTGGTTATGAAAAGGGAATTTGAGCGAAAAGTATAAATGTACGATGCATTTTCATCTTTCTTTAACTCATTATTATAACTTGAACTTGTTTCATTACCCTTGCCTCATCAATACCTAAATTTGGAAGCAACCATTTCATTGATTTTGGATTATATAGCATTGATACATAAATATTTCAAAGGTTAAAAATAGCATATTAGTACAATAATACTCCCAATGGGGAGAATTGTGTATGCTACTGGTCTCGATTAACATTTTAAAATCATTCCGTGGACTGTTTTATGATGAAATAACAGTGTTTCTAAACAAAGGGTTTGTATTAATGGTTTCGAAGGCTATTTATAGAAAGATCATAGAGAATAAGATAACGCAAATCTTATAAACTCTAAAACAGAATGAAAAGTATCAAAGATCCACAATCCGTTAAAAAATGGTAATGTTTTTCAGCTATGCACTGAATATCAGATGACTCAAATGATTCGAATCTTGTGTATTTACTATGTGGCATCAAACTTTGTAGTAACTGAAGATTCGAATATAAATGAAATAAAATACGAAAAATCCTAACAAAAAATCCATGTTCTTATATAGCTTCTATTTTTACCAAATTTTAAGAAATTGATGCTGATTTGGAGGCCAAGTGCTAAGCGCTTCACATCTTAAGTAAAGAATCATACCTAGAGGAGCAGGGATGCACAATTTCATGAGTGCTGCGGGCCCGATTGTGAAGAAAACGTTTCACGTATGTTTGAAGAAAAGTGTTGAGCAAGGGAAGGGACTGAAAACAATAGCCCAATTTCAGGAGTAATTTTTTAATAAACATCAATGTGACGCGTAATCTTTTTTTCTTTAACAAGATTTGTAGTCGAGTTTAATCCTATTGTAGAAATCCTCACGGTATCCCCCAAATTTTTTCGCTTTTTAAATTTCCTACAATTTACACTTACATAATTGAAAAGTTTGCTTCAACACAAATGCGTTTCCAAAGATCCTTAACGTTTTCTGGGTAGAGTATTGAAGATCAATTACCTCCAGTTGGTCTGTCCGAGTCCCCAGTGTTAATAGATATAAGATCCATAAGGGAGGGATAGATGCAGCTTGGATACCGGATCTGACTCGCGATCCATGTGTTGTACACCCTTGTTATAGAAAAAGGTGACAACTCAAAAAGGATAAATATTACAGATGAGGCAAGAGAAGATTGAACATTTTAAAACATATGTTACTTCTGAATTTGAAATTCGTAGAATTCATATTCGTACATTAATCCAAGATTACTAACCATGATATACAATACCGTTAACCAACCTCCGTTTTAGTAAATTTTACGAATGGTTGGCATTCTAGGTTGAACTCTCCTGATGGTTGTCTCGAAGATGTCTCGTCATTAACAAAACTGATCAGATCTTGATGGATGAGATATTTCTTCGTTGGAAGAAAAATCTTGATCTCATCATCATAAAAAAATGGACAATACCTTGATGACGAGATATCTCGTCATTAACAAAATTGGCCAGATCTTGATGGACGAGACATGTCGAAACCACTTGAAGGGTAAAATAAAAAAATTACAGTGTATTTTCTGATAAGATTTCCACGGCTGTTTTTTGGTGTTTAAGATAATCATATGATATAATTGAAAGGCTTCGGGCAGCATGATGATAAACCACGTTTCAAATTTTTTAGGAGAGCAATTTTCAAATTTTATAAAAATTCTAAAATTATAATGGTTTATCCACTATTCAAGAGATCGTGTTATCTTAAACTTTCAAGTATTACGCACTTATACAAATAATCGTTTGATCCTCTTGAATATTTTGTTTTTAACTTTTCTTCAAAACGGAACATATTTCTGTCTCATAAATGTTGTCTGGAGCCCGCCAATTGAGAAATAAAACATTCATTTTGGATATGTCACATTTCTCGAGAAAGTTCGGAATGCTTGTAACGTTTGTTTTAGATAGCACTTAAAGCTGTATTCCGGTCAAAAATTCGCCCTCAAGTAGTAAAAATGAAAACATTGACCATAGAGCATCAAAGCAAAAAAATTATTCGATGACAAGTTCACATGAAACAAATTTCAATGAAACAATTTTTTTACGTATGGGGCCATTGGCAGACCCGTTGGTACAGTCGCGGATTACTAACCAGAAGGTGGCGAGTTCGAAACTCGATCCAACCAAAGACCGACATGTACACGGGGGGTGGTGCACGTTAAATCTGTCGTGGCCTCAAACGTACTGACATTGGCGTGGTGTGGCAGTTTGGAGAGTGGGGTGCCACCTCAGGTGTTATCCTCGTCATATGACAGTGGTTCAAAATGTTCTCGGATCCTTCCCTTCGGGATAGATCCCATACCATCACCAATACCCCATTCTGTTGCTCCAGTGCGGCGTAAATTCAATTACCTGTACCTATTAAAATACGAATTCGATCAAATATATTTTAAACGGATTTTGAGAAATTGCTCATTAAATTAAAGTGTGAATTAAAAGTTTGAAATTTCTCATTAATAGAAATTTTGGGAAAGCCTTTTTTTCTAATTTTAAACTGTGTCCACCTACTAGAGTGGAATTTATTAATATAAATACAGAATAATGTTTTCGAAATGGTCCGTTGATAACAAATTATTCAGTGGGTAAACAAATTTTTGTGTTTTTCAGACGTTTAAGAAATATTAACTTGATCTTTCGGAATACCAGGATATGACCTTACGCTGATGGTTTCCGGCTGCGAAATCATTTCAAAATTAAAAAGAAATTTATTTTAAAAGCAAAACCATTTCACAACGTTTCTGACAGCCAAAAAGAGAGCTCAGTTGCTCGAATCCTTTCCCCGCGCGAACTCTGACCTTCTTCGGAGCTCTTATTGTAGCTTCCTCCCACTCATTTCCATAAATTTGGACTTGTTCGGTGACGTTGTAACTCCTACCGCTGCCAGATGTGAGATACATCAACCCGAATGATGGTCCAAACGATTAAAATGCAAAACACATGCGTTGGCGTAAAAAAATTGGAAAATAGACTTATAAAAATAATAATCGCCTATTCCCGTAATGGAGTGGCTGGAATGATCGCTCCGGGAAACTGCACTACGTCTACTGGCATCAGGTGGTGAATTAATTGTTAAGTATGGAAAAGTAAAATATTCAATTTAAGCAATTTGAAGCCTTTTAAACTAGGCCATGATTTTATCAATTTTAATTTTCAATAATGACCTTTTTTCGAATCTCCCATCTTGTGAAAAGGGTTTTCATTTATTTTAGTCAAATGTATCGATTCAAAACTAGCAAAAGACATCACAAAATTGGTCCAAGTTAGGTTTTAAGGTAGGTAGTTCAATTAACGTCGCACTGGAGAAACACAACGGGCTATTGGCGACGGGTCCGGGATCAACCCTGAAAGGAAAGATCCGAGGATAACTTGTAATTTTGAATCACGGTCAGATGACGAGGTCAACATTGAGCTGGCACCCCATTCTCCAAACTTCCACACCACGCCAACGTGATGACACTGGAGATCGCGACAGATTTAACGCACATCATGCCCCACGTACACACTGTCTTTGGTTGGATCGAGTTTCAAACTTGCAACCGACCGGTTGCTAATCCGCTATTCCTCCAACCGGGCTACCACTGTTCGTTAGATTTTAAGACTAGGTAGATTTGTAAAAGAATTATTTCCAAGAAATTGTTATGATCTACTATACTTTTTAAATTAAGGTGTGGTATCTTCGCCCTTATTTATCAATATGGTAGGGATTTCTCACATCACTACCATCTATTTCTGTACCGAGGTCTCTAGACTTCTGGCATCGTTTGAATGCTTAATTTAACCACCATCAGCCTTGCTTTCAGTTTCAACAAAAAACTAATGCTATGGTGTATCATGATATACATAATAGATTTTATTATTGATCCGTAACGGTTTATTTTCTAATTGGAAAATATTTTAATAACTATTTGAAGTAACGTTATTTTTCTATTGAAATATTCACGTTATTTTTCTATTGAAAGTCCCACCAGCCTTCCTGAAGCACCAGCCTCTAGGGAATTTCCAAGTGGGCCTGTCCGTTTCTGCCGATTCTCAATACGCTGTACAAATTTTGTGTTGTGGTATATTTTCTCTGCAGTGCTCTAGTTCGTCAGAACATATGGATCACTCGAAATATTTATTTTAATGAAGTTCTGGTGTTGGATGAAGTGGAATTCCACCAAGCCAGTGGATTTTAAATTGGCGGGCTTAATGGACCAAATAATCCGAAATACATAAATATGCATTTCCTAAAAATGTCAGATCATTAAAATCTATTTAAAATCAAAGATGTGATTAGCAAGGATGAAAAATAATTACCCAAAATGCCATCAAAATGCCATCATAATTACCATCAAAATGATAAAACCTATATCTTAAAAATAAAAAAAAATTGCATGGGTAGATCACCCAATAAGTCAATGTGTAGCATTAAAACTGATGTCTAAAACTTAAAATAAGAGCTTTCACTGGATATTATATCCAACAGATAAAAATTATATTTCAAGATACTTTGAAGCTGGTTCTGAATCTAATGTCTGGGTAAAGTATAGTTTTGAAGGAAGCTTACTTTTAAAGTGTTTATTACAGTTTCTGAGGTCTAAGGGTTGACCTTTAAACCAGTAGCGAAAAGGGTGTCTCCGAAAAGGCAAAACGATGAGAAAATCCTGCGTTAAGCTATACGCAGCTTGTCTTGACTTTCAAATTCCAGTCCCTTCAGCATCTATTCTTTCCTCGATGGGACGACAATGACATGAAATTTTTCTTTGATCATATAATTAATGTATGCGACGAACAATCATATCGTCGACTTAGAGCATCAACTGACATTTTTAGCAAAGGCAATTTAGTAAATGAGTTTCTGCTCTCAGCCGACGATATGCCGTAAATATTCCAAGTGAACAAAAGCTATTGCATTCAGAATACAACTTCCTATTTTACTGAGGTAAGCTAGAAGAGCTAGAGCACTGGAACTTGGTGTTGAGAGCTGGGAGGCCCATAAAAATATCTGATCCAAGGGCACTATAGAAGTATGAATTATTTTTATTGTTCTGTTACACCTCGCACTAAAAGTTGACAGGACATCTGAGCTCTTGGGTCATTTATGAAAGTATCCCTTCTGAGCAGAAAGGTCATAAATGCACTCCTAGGTGTATTTGATGCATGTAAAATACAGAGCCGTTACTGAGGTATTTACTGCCCACGTGCAAACCTCAGCAAGTCGTCCCTCACAAAAACGTTTAATTTTCTAAAAGAACACCCTTCTTCCCCTTCAGAAGATAGTCCAGTATGTTTCTCCAAGTTCCCTACATGCCATATGGCCAAATATGGCGCTTGCGCCATAAAACCTAAAAACCAACCAACCCTACATGCCGTAATGTTAAATGAACATTTCGTTGAATGTTTTTTTTCTCTACTGTTTTTGATTATTGACATTTCAGAAATATATTTTACCTGTGATTTACGAAACTTCGATTTTCTGATAGAACGTATTTTAAAAAATTGTTTTATTTGCAAAATTATGTAGGGCAGATTTCGGGACCAGTGGGCTCTTCTGAAAACACCCCAGCCCTTTATGAGTGCATTTTTGAATACTCTAATGTAGAGAACAAAGTATCTTTCATCATAAGTGGTGTGAAAGTTTGGAGAGTGGGGTGCCAGCTTAGGGGTGTTGACCTCGTCATCAAAAATCAGATGACTTCTGATTTTTCCCTTCGGGATTGATCAGGGACCGTCACCAATAGCCCTTTGTGTTGCTTCAGTACGACGTAAATTCAATTACTTACTTTTATTAAATAACTTGCAAAGAATGGATAAGTATAAATCAAAGTGTAATTTTTCGATACTTAGGAAAACTTATTGTTGAACTGCGTCTCCTTCAGTCGTCCCTATTTTTCTGATTATGTGCAAGTGCACGGGAAGCACACCATTCAGGGACGACCATGAAAATGCACTGTTTTCGAACGCTCGAACAGAAACATCTTACTCTTGTCTAAATTGAAACGAATCAAAATTGTATTGCAATATGACGTGTGGAATTTCGACTACGGAATTCTACGCATCAGAAATAGTTCTCTAGTTTTTAGTTTATTACAGTTGCATTTGGATTCGACCTTTTCCAGACGATGTAATGTACTATCATTGTGCGTTTGGTTAAGGTTTTTCATTGCCGAAAGTCTTGATCGTGTTCAGCTTGTTAATCATGAGAACTTTTTTATCTGCTCGCTTAATCATGCTGAGAGTATTCGTTGTCTTGGTTCGTCAGCAACCTCCATGTAAGTGCTACAATTTTTAACCCTTATGACAAATAAGTGACAGCCTGTGCTTGACAATTACGAGGCACTGTGAAGCACCTAATCTCTACATTATTTAACAATACTCTCTTGTTTAGCTTTCTTGGTTATTCTTAGGCGTAAGTTCCAGGAGTACGTGGATATTATTGTAAACTGCCCTCTGAGTTTATTTTCATCTTCAATGTATTTAATCCCATTGCATATAATTTCATCTTAATAGATTTATTACTTTTATGATGATAATTGATTTTCCTTAATTCCCTTCATTTGTGTGCCTCTACAAACAAAACGTTTCTTATGTTTTAGGGGTCGCGGTAGCCCAGTTGGAAGGGTAACGGATTAGCAACCGGAGGGTTGCGAGTTCCTAACTTGGTCCAACCAAAAATCGTCGTTTACGCGGTGGCTGGTGCACTTTAAATCTGTCGCGGCCTCAAGTATCCTAATATTGGGGCATGGTGTAGAAGTTTGGAGAGTGGGTTACCAGCTCAGGTGTTATCTGACCGTTGTTCAAAATTATGGTATTGTCTTCGGATCTTTCCCTTCGCGATAGATCCCGGACCGTCGCCAATAGCCCATTGCGTTGCTCTTCTGCGATGTTAATTACATACCTACCTTCTTATGTTTTGTTGATACTATGTAACTATGTGTGCACACGTGATATCATTCATGCCACCTACCTTCAAGTGAAATAGATGAATCATATGGATGAAGTAGCTTTCGTGAGATCTCAGAAGTGTAGGTCGTGTGGGCTTGGGAATCGACTTGGGCCGATTGGCTACTTGTGGTTTTCATCACGGTCATCAATTAGTCTTGCATCAGAATTCGTAAACTTTCTTCCGATATCACGTGACCTTTACCCAGAAATCTTCAAACCGAGCGATCGGGAGAAATAACATGAGACTGCGCGCACATGTTCCACCTTTTTCATTAGAAAAGGTTGGCAATTCACGCATTATGCAAAACATTCAGAATAATTTCGCCTGATTTGATAGTTTATTGCTACATTTTTTTAAAAAAAAGATGAAGTTGAAAATTATCGTTGCTGTTAAAAGGTAATCTTATCGGTTATTTATTTTTACGAATTTAAAAGAGTAAAGTAGGGGAAGGAGGTTCAATTAACGTCACACTGGAGCGACACGATTGGCAAAGATACTAGAACAACGGACTATTGGCGGGATCGATCCCGAAGGGAAAATCCGAGGACAACACCTCGTAATTTTGAAAAAAGGTCAGATGACGAGGTCATACGTGAGCTGGTACCCCAGTCTCCAAACTTCCACAACACGCCAATGTGAGGACATTTTGGCCATGCCAGAATAAAACGTGCACCAGCCCCACGTACACGACTGTCTTTGGTTGCGTCGAGTTTCGTACTCAAACCCTCCGGTTGCTAATCCGCTACTCTATCAACCCTACGCTACCGCGGCCCTTAAAGAAAAACCATATCAACCTTCGATGAGTATGTTTTATTAATGCCAGTCCATTTATACCTCCGCCAAGCTAAAATTAATAATGGCGAAAATATTCAAGCGAAAGATTGTCTCAACAAAAATACAGGTCCGAAAAAGTTTCTTGAAATACATTGTTGCAAAACAATTGTCCAACTGGAATATTTGTTAAATCGCTCAAACTGCCAGAAATTTTATATTCAATTACATGCCATTAATTCTGGAACAAACTACAAAAGTTTGGCAAACATCCACGCACGCACACAGAAAAAATATTTCTGGAATCTTAGATTTTGTATATTCTTTTATTAGTTTTCTTTTTCCAAACTGCGTGCTGTGTACGCTCCAACGTCTTATCGCTGTCGTATAACGTTGTTATGCCAAGAGAGACAATTTGTAGCCAAATGTGGAATGATTAATATCTTAGTTGATATAAAAAAAAGCACTTCTCACAACAAGGAGGCCGTCTTTGGCAGCGTGCCAAAAAGTGGTACGGGGAGTTTGTTCTCGGCCAGAGAGGGCGGGGCCTCCTTGCTTGAGACACTGCGGCACACAAGATCAAGCTTGTCTTTCCACTTTTGGCACCGTTTCCTCGTTGCGAGGTTGCCAAATTTGGCGATCGTTCGATCTGCTCTCGCCTGACGATCAATTTTACCTGTCGCAGCGCGATATTGATTGATCGAAAAGTTTTTTCCGACTCCCTTTTCCCCGCTGTGTGCACTTGTGTCTCAGATGTTCCGATCGAAGTTCTAGCAGGATGAAGAACTTTTACGGAGGGTGCAGTGACGTCACGAGAGCCCCCGCAAGCAGGTGTATCGATAAATGTGCACGAGTTTCATGCATTCCACGATTTTCCAAACGTTTGTTTTGGAATTTTTTTCTACTTGGAGGACGGAATTTTCTGAAATGCGATCTTTAAAGTTTCTTTTCATTGACATTTTCTCCAGACGGTGCAATATTTTGAAACTTTCCCCGGTAGTAACCGCATTTATCATATTCAATCCGGGGAAAAGGTGGCCCAGTTGGTAGAATCGTGGGTTAACCGGAGTAACCGGAGGGTTGCGAGTTTGAAATTCGATCCAACCAAAGATCGTGGTGTACGTGGGGATTGATGCACGTTACATCTGTCATGGTCCCAAATGTTCCTACGGTCCGGGATCGATCCAGGATCGTAGACAATAGCCCGTTGCTCCAGTGTGAAGTAAATTCGACTACCAACCTAAAAAGAAATAATAATCAATTTGATTTTTATAGATCACTGTTTAAAAAGAGTTAAAAATTATACAATTTCACTCTTTAATCTCACTGTTTCTGACTTGTGCATTGGGAAAACGCCGAGCACCTTGCAGATGATTGACATTTTCACCGCGATCTCATTTGTTAAAAAAGATTCCTTGACTAACAGAGGGTTGATCTGTCACAATTTTGTGCTGATGCTGTTTTAACAAAGTAATACTTGTTTGGATTGGATTTTGAAAAAATGTCGCAAGATCTGGGAACGGACAAGCTGCGTCAATAACTGATCGGATTGGGCCGAAATTAAACCCATTTGGATAGGCGTGGTCAGAAACGCGTTCCCAATTTTGATCGAGTCCTACAATTAGACCTTCGTATGGGTCTGAAGATGCCCAGGCTGCTTACAAGTTTGATATATCTTGTATTAAAAATGAAACAAGCCAAATTAAATTAACGTCAAGAATGTAATTTTGAGATCAAATGGCGTTGTTCTTCGGGACCCTGCTCACAAGGATAGTGCTGTGGACTCCTCCCCTCACATGCCACTCACTCACCAATTGTAAGGACTTCGCTGCCTGCGGATTTAACGTGCTTATTTTTGGCGTATCATTTCGCCTATCACATTAGGGAGTATCGTGTAGGATCAAACACATCTCCGCGCTCGAAATTTTTCAGTTGGAAGTTGAATTTACGTCGCACTGGAGTAACACAACACATTTTCCTCCTATTCAAACTTTCTGACATTCTGATTTCCCTCGAAACGTTCCCTGCCTATCTTGGTTTTAATTGATTTCCCTGAAAATGCTTTGGGATAATCTTTGCAATCTTCTGTATATATCTAATTAAAATTGAGAAATTCACCATGCTTTGAAATTTTGGTAATTTTTGCTTTGTAATTGAGTGATACATTTATAAAATGAGCTTAAATTGATTTTTTAATAAACTATTATGTGAATTAAAATATTGACAATATATAGAAAATTAAAATGCTTGTGATGCAGTTTTTGCTAACGTAATAAATTTTTTGACCACGTTTTATATAACTTCCGTACAACTTAATATTTTTTGAAAAAACTTTTTATGGAAGCTATTTAGTAAAAAAGAGTGCAAATTTCATAACAATCGGACAACTGCAAAAATTTCTTTGGAAATTTCACTGTCCAATTAGGGGTTGGTTATCTATTTTTACGTTGTCGAACACACTAGTGAATGATTAGTGCTCCGCCTTTACACGCAGCCTGAAAAGGCTTAGAGAAAAAAATTTGAGTTGTGGCAACACTTTCTAGAACAACATATTTAAACACGTATTTCTTGTGATTTACTTCTGTCCTGATGATGGATGATGGTCTGTACTCCACCGAAATGGCCTTGGACGATATTTTACAGTGAGCATTTTTTGCATTGATGTTTTTAAATCGTGATTATTCAGTGTTTAGAAGTTTTTCCAATTTTTTCTGTGGACGCGCGCGACTGAGGTCCTGTATAATCAGACAAGTACCTTTTGAGATTTAAACAAATAGATTTATTTAGCAAGGAGTTTGTAGCAGTAACAACATAGACAACAAACATAAACGTCCCGAGACGATAAGAGCGGATGAACATTTTTTATAAAAGATGTTTTAAAGATTAATTCTAGTTAGTATGTACTGTTTAGTTCTCCATCTCTGTTAAATCGGCTTTCGCCTCACTTGCACCATTTATTCTAAATGTTAACTTATGGGCAGTTGGCTTACGATTGAATCAGCGACGAGAATCACGAGCTACGAAAGCCAGCGACGTGGTGTCAGTACATGCTTAGACATTTACTATCAATTTTGACTAAAATTTTCGCCTTTTTATCAACATATAAAGTACATGGAATGTTGTTGTTTTTATATTTTTCAATAATTTTTCTTTGCATTTGAGTATTTTTTTGTATGAAATGTACATGTCGGTGTTTGGATTCATTATAAATGGATTTAAATAAGGAATGAAATGCGAGTAAAGACACTGCCATCAATAGATATACAATAGTAAGCAGTTAAGAAACAGGCACAGATATCCTGTCCTGATATGCTAGTTTTGATAGATTTAAAAAAGAAAAACGTACGGCAACGTGCTGGAATTGACGAACCTAAAACGATTGCAGACTTGACAAAATCATAGCACCAGTAGGGCCTTCCTCTTAGTTGGGACGCAGCCCCTCCGCTGCGACTAGCTGAAGTCAACGGATTTGGAGAAGGCCCCGAGAAACAGTAGGGCCAGCAATCTTCGTAACTCTCATCAGTTTTCTTAAGTGTTTCCTAGGTTTTACCCTTGCAAAACTCAAATATGGACCAATTCCTAAGTTTTCTAGGAAAGAATGTGTCGCGATTACTCCAGAAATTACATCAGAAAATGGTGAAGTTAAGCTCTTGAGTCGTAATGTTGATTCAATATATATTCATTGTGAGGCGTGCAACTTCTCGCGAATATATTTATGCATTTAAATATTTCATTTAACTTTAACCATGATATATGATTGAATTGGATTTGGGCTTTTATGGTGCAAGGTACAAAAGCCAACAAGCTATTCCAAACCGTGATATGAATTTCACTTTATGACTACGATCGTCCTTGTTCAGGCCGCACGTATTATGTACGATATTTATAATGGTGTAATGTTTGTTTCTTGTTAGATTTGTTAAAATGTTTAACAAACGATCGGTCATTTTATTTAGTCTTGGGCAATTGAAGGGCTCCGGGCAACAGATCATAGTGATGAATCACAGAAAATAATGCTCTGTCATGAAAAATATTAAAGATAGAATGTTCGAGAGTATCAAAGGAATTACTGATTGTTTGAATGAGTGCAACTTGAAAAAGTTTAAGATAACATGACCACTTGATTAGTGGATAAACCATTATGATATTTAAAAACTTGAAAATTGCCTTCCTGAAAAATTTGAAAAGGCGTATTATATTGCCCGAAACCCTTCAATTTAATGAAACGTGCCCCCCCCCCCCCTTGAAGAGAAGCTAAAACGATCTACCACATCTCCGTCTCCTTAAATCTTACTCGAGAAATAAATTTCCTACAAATCCAACTAGAATAAGACGGGGGAAGTATTTAAAACACATTTGACACAGTGTTTAAAAATGTTCACAATATTGCAAGCTTCAAATATGTAGAAATGATGGATGAAACGAAATTAATGAAACAGCCAAATAACAAATGTATTGATATAGAAAATATTCATTTTAAATATTGTGTCAATTTAACAGATACTTTGCTAGTATTTGTTGATTGTGTCGTGAAATTCAAACTTGCAAAGAATATTTATAAAATTATAAAAGTAATTACCACAGTAGCGAGTGGAAAGTGTGGAATGAAGACCAGAAAATGGAGTTTCTAAACAAAATAAATTTTAAATTGAGACAGATAACAGGTGGATTGACTGTGGCACTTAGAATCGATAAAAATGAGATCGGCATTTAGAAATAAATAAAAATATACACCACAAAAATCCGAGAAAGTATTTTAGAGCATAAATACTATCGAACTCATAATTAACAAAGTAATAGAAATTGGCAATGTCAAATATTTAACTTGGCTGGGAGCAAAAAGGCCTAGACGAAAAACTTGCAAGTAAATTGACTGTTTCAGAACCGTTATTCTGTTCATATTTGAAGTAGATTAGTCAATAGAATTTGTTCAAAAATGAGTTACTACTCTGAGCCGACGGTATTTATATACTATATACGTATATGGATTTTATTTTTACATTGCACCTTACATGAATTTTATTTTCGAATCCATGCGCAATCCAAACTAGAAATTAATCATCCCACTTCCATTACTGCAACCCAAACAAAATTTCGCCAATCCCCTCTCTGCTGCACTTGAATCTATCTCCATTCTATCGATAAGAAAACTAAGAGCCCTTGCTTTTCGGATGTCTGATACAGAGACGGCTGTTGGCATATTCTCAAATACAATGGGAGTCCAGACAGCAGCAGCTTCTCTTCAAATGCCGCCAGACGACCTGTCCGCCCGAATGCGCTTTTCTAACTCTTCTCTGCTCGACTTTGTATCATTCTGACTAGCAATCGCTCATTCTTAGCCACAATGTATTTATTTCATGGTAGTTTTAGTTGGTTTCTTTTGCTTTGTAACTGGCTTTGCGCAACTCTTGGTAATGTCTTTTGAAAACATGAGTTTAATGTGTAGACAGACCATGACGGATTTTAATTTTATTTTTGTATCGCGGTCTAGCATATCATACCTCAAGTAAAGTGACAAAAATGGAGATTTTACTTTCTAAATTGACAAGCTATTCTATTAAATTCGATCAAACCGTGGGAATCAAACTTGAGGCTTGGAGCACATTTTTAGTTTGGTTCGTTTGCTTTATGGTCATTTTTTGCTGGAAGAGGGAAAATATACAAATTTCTGACAAAATATGCTCAAAGTTGTTTTAAGTTTCAGAAAAATTTACTTTTTTGTTTGGTTAGTCGCCTACCGTCATTTTTTTGTTACACGAGAGCGAAATAGACCGGGTCCTATGGCTTGAAGTTTACTATCTTCTAGTTGTGTCACTTGTCTTGAGGCTGCTATATATTTGAAAGGTTCCTGACAACATAGTGATAAGCCATTTTTTCAAATTTTTCAGGTAAGCAATTTTTAAGTTTAAAAAATCCAAATTTCAATGGTTTACCCACTGTTAAAGAGGTCATGGTTCCAACTTTCAAGTATTAAGCACTCACTCAAACAATCGGAAACATTTTTGATAATCTTGAATATTTTGTTTTAAAATTTTTTTCATTATGGAACATATTTGTGGCTTATCACAATGTTGCCAGGATCCCGTCATTTATTACACGTAATAAAACAATTTTCTGATCGAATGTAAATTTCATGACAATTCATTAAATTATCGAAACGTATTGTGTACTGACTTATTTCTGATATTTTTATATCATTATACGTTAGGATTATAATAACGACTCAGTGCTGTCCGCTGTGACAAGTAACGTTTGAATAAATAGCGTGAAAATTACAAGTTTTGAGATATTTTCAACTAAACACGTTAAAAAGAGACAAGAACAAGCACTCACGGAATTCAGATAATTATTTAGAGCAAATGCGTCCTGAATACCGTTTTCTAAAGTTTGATTTTGATAACAAATGTATTTTGAACGTTGGAAAGTTCTTAGTTCAAGTGGACCGCGACCGATGTTTGCCTTAAACTATTCACTTTACATATAATACATGGGACGTCCTTAAATCCAAACGCAGGAAATTCAAGAAAATGAGCCACTTCCATACCTAGAATCAGTCTCTCAAAATACTTAAATATGATCAAAAGAGAAGCTCAAGCCAAATGGTACGAGTCTTGGAATTACAACGATGTCAACTTTTTCTTTTTTATTAGGAACCGAATGACCTTACCTATTTCAGAAAGGTTTCCATAAAAGTTGCCACCTTTGATGCAAAAACTAGAATAGGCCATATTGTCACTCATGCCTATTTGCACATATTACACTTAGCTGATTCAGATAAATGTCTTGTTTACCTGAAGAAGAGAGAACATCTTGTTTTTCTGTACTGGGAACAAACAGTTTAAGGGAAATTTTGACTAGACTATGCGCCTTACAATCCATTGTTCTTGGTTTTAAATTTTTTTTATTTATATTGCATTTCATGTTTATAGAAGACATCGTGATGTCGGTGCCAATGTACCGGACTCATGTACCAGGATGTAATATCAAATTCAAACTAACTTTGCTTTCTGTCCTGCTAAGTTTCCTGTAAGGATGTCTGGGAGAGGAAAAGGAGAAAGTTCTCAGAACTAATAAGGGGAGTCGGAAGGTTCAATACTGGCTTTAATTTACTTAATTTTTGTGTGCAAAATGCGATCTGTATTAGAAAGAAACGAAATTCGCAGGCTGAACATGAATTATTCATATGCATTGTACAATTTCAAATCTTTTAATGAAAATAACTTGTTCTATACTTTCTTCTACAAGAAGTCAAGAGATGCAATATCTGGAGAGAGGGGGGATATATATACTTATTTTTGGTTGATTATCTTATACTCAGTTATAGAGATAGACATAATTTAATTTTCTATAAAATATATATTCTTCAATAAACAAAATCTCAAACTTCTAACATAAACATGTAGTTACTAAAAGCTTCTTTATTTAGTCACTGAAGGAAATTTGTTTTAAAACTACAATACTTGGACATTGAATTCTTATGTTCCTTTAAGTATCAATGTTTTTAAATCCGCGATCGAATATCGAAGTTATGCAAATGAAACCTTTTTATTGTAAAACGGATTTCTTTTTTGCTTCCAAGCACTTGCAATTCCTTTTTTATTTATCATTCAAAGTACTCATTAAAAAGATTTTCCAAAATCAGATTTCCACCAATATTAAATAGCTTAAAGGTATTCCTTTTATTTTAATAAATGCTTGTTTTTTATATATTGCTAGTCGTCTACTTTATTTTAAAAGTCTTAGAAAATCAAATCCCTACAAGCTAATTTATTCCCACGATAAAAATGCTTCTGTTCATTGTCGGAAGGATTTTTTTTCCAAAACCTCATTAAAACCAGCTTTCCTCCTTTTATGCTCTTGAATTGTATTTTTTACTTTTTTTGCATTTAATTGCCATTTTAATGAGTTAATTCAAAAACAAATTATCAAGAGAGAGAGACGTGTTTGTGTCAGAACAATATTTTCTGAAAAGTTTTCTGCCTATGAATAATTGTCTTTTTTATAGGGGTAGGTATGTAGGTATTCTAATTAGCGTCACATTGGAGCAATACAAAGGGCTATTGGTGACGGTCCGGGATCAATCCCAAAGGGAAAGATCTGAGGACACCACTTAATTTTGAACCACGGTCAGATGACAATTTTTATAGGGGAATCGGATATGGTCAACTGATATTATTTTATTTACAGATGCTAAATTAGAAAGAATAAATAATAAAAAGAAAAAGCTTACATATATTAATCTAAAATTGCAAATAATCCTAAATATTATCAAGGAGAGGAATTTTCTGTCGTTAAAAGTAGGTGGCAGTAGTGTTTCAGAGGCGGAACGTGTTTTTCCTGCACGTATTCCGGACGTCACATCACTTGGTTCGTTTTTTCGAATACGAGTTCAGCATTTCACCAATAAAAACTCCAAAGAATAAATCCGAATTTTTGATGCTTGGACACCAACAATTAGATTAAACGTCAAACGTCGCCAAAACGGCCATAAACCAGATTTTAAGGTAACACCAATCTGTATCATGCGAGAGTATTTAGGTAGTGAAAGTTAAACTTCCCCGTTCACCGTCTGGGTTTGTTTGCACTGAAAATATCTTTCAAAGGATTTAAGCCTATACTTAGTCCATAGTTTCAAATTGCATTCAAAATTTTATTGAGTATTCATTTTGTCTGAGATAAATTTCTAGTGGTTCAATAAGTATAGTTGTATAGCGGAGAATACACCATGTCGTAAGAACCACCTGAAGTATAATATCTCGCAGTCAATATCCACGTTCCCTTGGGTGCCGAAATGCAGTTTAAAAACCTCTGTTGTAAACTGGATTGAGTTCAAAGAATTTATTTTTTGAGAGTTATTTATAAATTGCAAGTATAAGAAAAATAGAGAGCACCGAAAAACAGAGATATCAAGAATCGTATCTGATTATTTTTATTCTGATAACTGAAAAATGAAATTGATAGAAAAAGTCTATGTTGATACACAAGCATAGTAAAATTGTGGAAATGAGATAAACAACAATTTCATGACTGGTCAGGTTCCAGCATCAACAAGAGCAGGAAGATCGAGCACACGAAAATCTGATCGAAAACGATTTCTCGCTCTCCTGTTTGATTTCTTCCGGGAGAGATACGTGATGCTCTGTACCTTTTTCGATGAATTGAAAACCAGACTTGTCGCGAACGAAACAGTTTCACTGCAAATACTTGGAGAAAATTTGATTATCTTTAGAAATCTTACGTGCCAAGAGAGACGTGCGTGTTGAAGTTATTTAGCATTCCGAAGCACCAGTTTCTGTAGGTAATAACTTTCATATTCTCTAAGTTTGACAGGCGCAGTTTGGCCAAATATGGCTCTTGCGCCATAAATCCAACCAGCCATGTTCTGTAAGTAGATTTGTTTTGCTTCTGTGAAAATTATAGGTTACGGAAAACCTGACGATCATTTTAAACATATGACTTATTAAAAATTTGTGCGTTGTAGTAAGGCAGGGATGCAGACTTGTTAAGACCAAGTGCCACATGGATTCACTGACTTATGCAAAGCCCGCCAAAAATCATGAAAGTTATCTATCATATATTATTTATTTTATTGATATTTCTTATTTATATTTATTGTTTATATTTTGTATATTGATTTATATATATTATTTATGCTATTTATAATTTATATGGTTACAAAAAGTAAATAAAGCATTTAATTTGATGAGTGATGTTGCATTGATTTAACAATTGTTTTAATATTTGGTTCGATTTTTGTAGTAGCCAAGCGCAAAATTGATACTAAATTTTCATGAGTCAAGCCGTTCCAATTCTTCGCTTTATATGACTTCGCTTTATATCTTATTCATGACTGAAAAACTTTGAAATTTCAGATATACGTTGACCCAAAGAGGCTTGAGCATTTTAATGCATTATCTAGTAACAATCTTAACCTAAATTAAGTATCCTGTGACATGTTAAAGTTAAGATAACACATGGTGAGGCTGCCAGAAAATCAACGGAGGACCTTATAAGGCTCGCGGGCCGCTGTCTGTGCATCCCTGCATTAATGTATCTCGTAGAACCGTTCCTGAGGTATGAGATGCCCACATTCAAGCCGTCAGCAAGCCGCCCTTTTCCCCAAATTAGTTGATTTCCTAAAAGAACGCTCTCCATCAAACACGTATTCAGAAAATAATTTCGAGAATGGTCCAATCTATCCCTATTCTCTAAATGCCGTAATGTTAAATGAGCATTGCGTTTATGATTTTTTTCTATTGTTTTCCGATTATTGATGAATATTTTATCTATGTGATTTACGAACTCGGATTTTCTCAGGTATAACTAACTTCAATGCATCTTCGATAGCCTTATTAATTCAAAAATCAATCGAGAAGAATTTGAGCTTCGCAGGCACCATATCTTCTAAGTGCTTTTTGACTATTCTAGTGTAAATTAATCCTCTGAACGGTTCACGCGCATATTTCCGTTCTGCAAGCTGCAGTCTTTCATGCATGACCTCGCCATTTTTGGCCTTCTAGACCAATAGAATCTTTTCTTTAACCATTAGATGTGGCTATTTAGTCATGTGTGTCGTGGAGAAAAGGAATGCTAAACTACTAGGAAATCTCGTGATCCTTAGAGGGTTAAGAAAAGAATATGCAGATTCATAAGTTTATTTTAATACAATCGCAAAATGATTGCAAAGAACGAAAAAGTATAAAATTAATAATATCTAAAATCTTATTGCTGGACATGTTAATTTCAAGTTGGAGGCATACTCCGCCTGTCTTTCGGCCGCTCCTAATTCTTTTGACTATGTGCAAATGTACACCCAGTACACCACTCAGGAACAGCCATGGCACTTTGTGGATAAGTCGGGAATCATCAATAGTAGCAATAATTTCCTTCTCACTTACTTAACCCTCTGATCCGAGGGGTACTCACGCTTAATTCCCCTTTCCCCTATCTGAAGTCTTCCCCTTCTAGATTTCTAATTTAATTTTGACCTTCTTGACAAATAGAATCTTTCCAAAGGATTCTGTTCTAAGGAAATGAGCAATAGAAAATCTTTCCAAAGGATTCTGTTCTAAGGAAAGAACCAATAGAATCTTTCCAAAGTATTCTACTCCAAGAAAAGGAGAAATGGGATATTTCCAAAAGATTCTATTCCAAGGGAGGACTTGAATCTATCTAATTCTTTCAACTAATAGATGTAGTTATTTAGTTATTAAGTATTTTGTGAGGGGTAATAGCAATATTGTATATACTACTCGGAAATCTCTCGACTCTCAGAGGGTTAAGACTCGGAGATTTCTAAAATTTCTCGCTAAAATAAATAGTTTACCTTTTGCTAACAGGTATCCTCTTATTTTAAAAAGCATACAACCACTACTTTAAGAAATAGCTGTGCGCGATAGATTTTTGTGAATATCGTTACGCTCGAGGGAGTCAATAATATTAGAGCAGTAAGCTCAAAAAAAGAAATAAAATTATAAACATTAATTTATATTTGTTTTTATTTATGTATAAAAAATAAAAATGTAACATTCAAGTGTAAGTTCAGAGCGAAGGTTGATGTAAAAAATCATTCACAGAAGAAAACATTTTGAAATCCAATTTAAAATACTCCATTGAAGACATAATATGTTAGAAAACAGAAAATTTGATTCCATAGGAGACCGAGGCTATTATGTATCATTATAACTTTTATTTTATTTATAAACCGTTTTGTTTCTAAATTCGTATTATTAATATAATGTTTTCCCACGGTTTTGTATTCAAAACCCCAGTAAGATACTGATTGGGTAAATGCACGCCTCAGGGCATCTTTCGTTCACACACAATTCGTTACACACTAGTTTAGTAAACAATTTAAATGGAAGTACACCCCACTATACTGAGGAATTTGAAGAAAACGGAGTAGAGGTATACTTTTTCTTGATAACGAGGTTTCTCGTCATCAAGATATTGCCAATTTCATGATGATGACGACTTCGAAATCTGGTAAATTTTCTTCTAATAACAAGATACTTCGAGACAACCACCAGGAGGATTAAGTGATTAATTCACACACACACAGCCGTTTTAAAAAACTGTTTATATTTCACATCAAACTTTGTGCATATATGTGCATTTTTGAGGAAGATAAAAGAAACTATAAAAATTTCGTTGTATATGCAGTTTTACTTGATGTGAAAGTCTTGAAATTGAAAATATAACAGGTTAATACTCAAACACTTATTTATATAAACAGATCTGGATAACATTTTATCAGTTCAGTTTATAGAGTGATTTCTCTTTCCTACATCTTGAAATTAACCCTCTGAGAGGTTCGCACACATAATTCTATCTTGCAACCTGCATGACTTCTAACATGACTTCTATCCCTGCATGACTTCTAACATGACTTCTATCCCTGCATGACTTTTAACCAGATTTGACATTTTTTATCAATAGAATCTTTCCAAAGGATTCTAAGGAAGAAAAAGAAAACTAGAATCTTTTCAAAGGATTCTATTCTAAGGAAAGAAGCATTAGAATGTTTCCAAAGGATATTTTCTAAGGAAATGACGAACAGAATCTTACTAAAGAATTCTATTTTAAGGAAATCTCCAACGGAATTTTTCCAAAGGATTTACTTCCAAGGATAGGAGTAATAGAATAATTCCAAAGGATTGTATTCTAAGAGTAGGAGAAATAGAATAATTCTAAAAGATTCTATTCTAATAAGAGGCTCAATAGAATATTTTCAAAGGATTCACTTCCAAGGAAAGGAGGAATAGATTCTTTCCAAGGGATTCTAGTCTATGGAAAGGACCAATACAATATTTCCAAAGGTTGAAAGAATCCATGGATTCTTAGATCTAATAGATGTAGTCATTGTGTGTATTGTGGAGTAAAAGCAATACACTACACTACTCGGAAATCTCGTGACGCTCAGAGTATTAACAAAATTACACTGATGAAAACTGGCCAAATGAAATTTCTGGAGTCGGCTTGCAAGTGAAATATACAAAGTCCAAAATTGTAAAATGATATTTTAGTTTCTCTAGAACAAAATGATCGTCAGACGGATGAAGTTTCCTTTTTCTTTTCATTAAGGTTTATTTTCTTCTTGAGAAATACTCTTAGCGATCAGAGTTCGTTTTCTCGGAGCTATGTGTTTTGACTGAAGAGTTTCACTTGCAACCCGACGAAATAATTAAACGCACCATTATTCACTCGGTTATTTGTGTTGATTTAATAGCCATTGGCAGCATGACTTTCTAATGAAATAGACGGAGCATGTGCGTGCAGCTTCATGCTATTTCTCCCGATCGCGTGAAGATCTATCACGTAGTATTGAGATAAAGCACGAATTCTAATATAGGACTAATTATTGACCAGTTAATATGATTATCGAGCGTGGTTGAAAACACGCTAGTTTGGGCTTCGATAGCCAATCGACCCAAGTCGATTCCCAAGCCCACGTGACCCACACTTCTGAGATCTTGCTATAACGACTCCACCCTCATGCTCTGTATATTTTATAAGAAGGTCAGTGGTAAGCAGCTCATGGAAATCCTTTTCCCATTCTGCACTGAGCTTCTATTAATTTTGCATCACATTTGGCTTTCAAAGCTAATTTTCATTTTATATATTTCTCATTGCCATCTACAATCAGACAGTTGAGGAATTTAATTAGAGCTCTCTTTCATGTAGTTTTTGTAAGTTATGCAGCTCCATAGCTCAAATCAACCATATTTAAACAAAGCGGCAAGCGGAAGTAGTACAGTAATAGTTAAGTTTATATGGTTTATATACCTTTGTGCTACACATTGTGATCAATATACAAATAACTTCGATTTCTGCGCTACTTACGGTAATGAAAAATTTATATAGATTGGAGATTGAAATAAGCGCGGTGTGTGTTGAATTAAATATGCAACAATTAATTGTGAAAGTGAGAACATCATGAGGGAGCTATTTAGTGTGCGCAAGAGTAGATTTTCAGACTTCAAATGCCCGAGCAATTGTAGTCAAATTCTCAGAGGCTCGTCTATTAAAGCCAGAAATATAGCGGAAATAAGATCTTTCTGCTCCACGATGCCAGAAGAACAATTTAAGGATAATTAATTTCTGAAGTGACTGTTAGTGATAGTAATTAAAGCAAATCTGCAGTGCTTAACTTTGTCTTCATTTGTATCCTTTCACATCGCAGTAGTAGATGTGTTAGGTATGAGGAGCGTTTTAGGAAAAGCGTATTTTTACTTGTGAAATATAGTAACACGGCATTGATGCGGACTTCGTAAGCCTGGTTATGGAAAGCAGTGACAAAAAAAATATGTTCTGCGCTGCTATATGTTTTTACATCCAGGATAAATACTATTTCCATCGAAAAATTCGAAAGTAGTTTTTTCTGTGGACTCCACAGGTAGTGCAGAGTTGTGACTTAATTTGCATCTCTTTTGGCTAGACATTGTTTTATAAATGTTGTCGTTTAGTAATGTAGATTAAACTGTATATGAGTGAATTGTAATATATTATGTAATCTAGTGTTACTGCTGTTATTATTGTTTACACATATGGAAGCTGCACTTGTAAAAAGAAGTATGATTATCTATTTGCTAACTTAGATTGGCGGGGAAATTGAACAATCAAAATCGGTAAATAATTTAGATAATACACTATAAGGTAAGAAACCTACATTGTGTGTACTTAAGATTTTATATGAAAAGCTGGTTGAACGTAGCATTGATATGGATTAGTTTTTTGGTTTGAGGAGTAAAGATTTATTGTGATAATGGCGTGTCGAAAAATTTCTAATGTGTAAAAGAAGTTTTATGTAATGAAAAGAAAAATGAATATATTTATGCCTTGCATAAGCACTAATAAGCAATAATAACCTTCCTTGCATAAGCACTAATTAAATACACATTTTGAACCAAAAGTTTGCGTGTTTGTCTCAAATTCTTTTGGTGTTCCATATCAGATACTATTTCTTCTAATCGACGATTTTGACGTTTTCACATATTTTAACATAACTCAAAAAATGTTAAGTTTTATAAAATATATTTTTAGAATATGAATCTTGGTCAATTGTGTTGTGATTTGGTATTTTATTCGTTAAAAAACTCATTCCCATACTTTTGGTAATCTTTTAACCCTCCAAGTGGTTTCGTCGAGATATCTCGTCCATCAAGATCTCACCATTGACCTCTAATGACGAAATATCTCGTTATCAAGACATTGCTGATTTTTTTATGATCACGACATCAAGATCTGGTCAGTTTCCTTCTAATGACGAGATATCTCGTCCATCAACGTTTGGTCAGTTTTCTTTAAATGACGAGATACCTCGTCGAAACAACCACCAGGAGGGATAAAATCAAGCATTCCATATTAAGTGCCTTTACCCTCTACTCTCGAATTTTTAAATTTGAATAATAGTTTTTTTTTACTTTTACTTGTATTCGTCTATACTCAGAGAAGAGTACCGAATCAGTGTGACTTAATTTTTCTATCTTTTGGTTGAACACTGGTATTATAAACACTACAAAAATAAATATCAAATTCTAAAAATGACGAAAAATTCAACTTTTCTAAATTAAGAAGCGATTTATTAAATGATAAACTTTATAGTTGTACACCCTGGCTGTCGTCTGAATCCCTGAAAATCACTGAATTATGTAGGCTCAGATAGATTGAGAACATCAGTATTTTTGCTCAACTGTTTCCAACATTTTAAACCTAAGTTATTAGAATGATGGAGATTACTTTTCATCTCTCGGCATGAGAAAACTTTCTGCCGAACAGAATCATTTAAAAAAAAATAACGAAACTCACTGCTTGTAATTTAATCCATCCCTTAAATCACATGAGCTCGACCTTGAGTTGTAAGCCGAGGATCCGAAGCGGATCTGGTTTGAATTTTAATGCGAAAATAAGGAAACCAAAATAGATAAATGTAAAAGGTCACCCGCAAAGCAGCCAAGAATCTTATTTCTGCATTTTTGATTGTCGCGCAGATTACGGAAAACTCATGCACCACGTAGTGCCTATCTGAATAACTCAGAAAACAAATTATAATTCCACCATAATTGTCTTCTCTATTTACTTTAGCTAATGAGAATGCACTTAGAAGCGGAGAACTTACATCGCACAGAACGTTGAAGGGTGATTTCATTTAAAATATTTATACAGCGAAAGTGCACTTATCAATAAAAGCTTTTAAAATGTCCCTGCGAATTTTGCACACAATTAAGCGGAGAGCATATTTACTTAAACTCGTCCCATTGGTGCAAACGGTAGAGAATTAATTCAATCTTTAACAATATTTCTTTGAAAACGGGGGAATGTAAAGGGGAAAGAGAGTGAGAGAGCAGGATGTCAGGGGAGAAGACAATTTTGTAGAAATGCAGTATACGGATGGAAAATAAATTGTTTTCTTCCATAACGGTGAAAAAATTGTAAGTGCCCCACCTGCTTATTGAAACGAAAATGTCGAAATGCATTTTCTTTTTCAATATTCAGTAATCTATATATTATACTACCAGTACCCGCACGGCGTTGCCCATGACATCATTATTGTTTGTCCTCACTGATTCTGAAAACATTAAAAAGGAAAAACAATAATTTCAAGAATGAGTCCCACCACCACCGACAGGACACGGGCATGTCGCCTCATTCCTTCCACCTCACTGATTCTTGCTTAGAGATCTTCATGATACACTATGCTGAATGTTCTTCCATTTGGAGCTAGGATGTAAAGATTCTCGGCTTTTCCAACTCTTGAACAACCCACATACATTTGACCATGGGAGAAACACGGTTTAATGAGATCGAGTCCTACAATTTTCAGCGATTGTCCTTGTGCCTTGTTGATGCTCATGGAGAAACTTACGCGAGCAGGGAACTGAAGTTTAAATTGGAATGGGAGATTCGAAGGGATTGGTGCTAACGCCATCATGATTGGGATCCTAGGAATGAATACGTCTTCGCCTGCGGCATGTCCAGTCATGCTGGTGGCTTCAATAATATTCGGTATCAGTTTCTTGAGAGAATCTTGTTTCATTGCAGAGTGAAGGTGGATGCAGATTTCTGAGAAGCATAGTTGGTGCCTCAATTTCTAGCTGTAATATGTGCGAGGGTACTCCAGATGGCTCCAATGTGTTCAAAAACTCTATTTGGTACTCCAGATGGCTCCACTGTATTAAAAACTCTGTTGCGTAGTTCACAGCCTCATCTGTGTCACATGTAGTGTCGATAGATTTGCATTATACAAATACAGAAATTATACAAATTCAAAAGTAAGTTATGAAAAAACCACTACTGAAATAAAAATGTGACTGAGTCTTTAAACATAACGCTATACTTTTAAAAAGTCTTGTTATGTCACCTCACTTATTCCGACAAACAACCTAAATGAATCACAATGTCAGCGAAATCAAAACTAAATTAAACAGTAATAAACACGTACTTCATTTCATGTAATTTATTAACGGAATTGCTGAAAATTTCTTGATGGTAGGAACTTGGCACTTGGAGTCGAGTATGTAGGGGTGTGGAGCTTCAGTGGTTTGCTTTTCATTGGTGGTACGAAAAAGGACAAAACAGTGACAATACAGAGAAACCAGAGTTTCGGAATTGAAAAAGCTGCATAAAATCAATTAAATTTTTAAAAATAATTGTATCGAATTAAAAAATAAAAGGATAAAGTAGTGCAGAAAAAAGTAAGTACAGAAAAAAATCGGAAGGATTAGAATGTATTTACTATTTTTAAAAAATATAGAGGCGAAAAATAAAAATTATCTGTCGGCTGGGTTCGAGCACAGGAGGTCTCCCTCAAAGGCACTAACCGCGAAATCAGCGTGTAGCTTTACCCACGACACCATCATTTCAATGCGAAGTGGGGTGTTTTTTGTGAAGAGATAGCATGCGCGATAAGTATGTCAGATTGGTCTGGGCAGATACGTCATAATATAGGAGGGGCTACACGCACAGCACAAAATGTTAATTAAAAATTTTGTAATTAAATTTTAAAATTCGGGCTTCGAAGGACATTCAGTCACCTTTAGGACTACCTGTGCGCCGAATTTCATGGCTGTAAGTGCTATAGATTCGTCCGGACACTGCACACACACAAACACTTCCTTTTATAATAGTAGAGAAGTGTTGTCAGAAAAGAATTGTTCGATTTGTTTTTATTTATTTCATTGTTGTTTTTCTACCGAAAATATCCAATTACGGTGATAACAGTAACAGTAATTAAGTAACGTCGCACTGGAGCAACACAACGGGCTATTGGCCGGGATCAATCCCCAAAGAAAAGATCCGAGGACAACAACACGTAATTTTGAACCACGGTCAGATGACGAGGTCAACACCTGAGCTGGCGTCCCACTCTCCAAATTTCCACACCAACGTGAGGACATTTGGGGCCACGACAGATTTAACGAGCACAAACCCCCGTGTACACGACGGTCTTTGACTGGACCAAGTTTCGAACTCACAACTCAGCGGTTGCTAAACCGTTGCTCTTTCAACCGGGCTTCCACGGCCCATACAATTACAGAGAACAAAAATATTTGATCCCTAAAGATGCAAGAAAAAAGATAGACAAATATCATAATATATAAAAGACAAACTTGGCCATGACGTACAAGGATCCCATTTTATTTTATAGCACCTCTATCATTGATTAAAGTAATATTTAAATTATTCTAGCTCTCTCATTCATTAAAATTATGTACAAAAACTTTCAAGAGAAATTGCTCGAGCACAATAAATATTAAATCATGATACAGATGTAAGGAAACGAGTAATGGAATCAATAATATTTATGATAAAATAGTACAAAACGCTCAAGATATTTATGCAAAAACTTGGCGAAAACGTGCATGAGATAGTACAATTAAATTGATGATAAGTATGCAATTTTCTATATTTGGAAACGCCAGTATGTGTTTAGTTTTTTTAGTTCCATTTAGAATTATTAATTGAAATGTAGTTTTGAGCTGAGTTTAATTAAATTCCACATTACTAAGTTTATGTGAAATTGTAACTGAAACATGTATTTTTGAGTGTGAGATTTTTTACTGAATAAAATTGTCTGAGTATTTTGAATTGAAATTAATTCTTATTTATTACTTAAATGATTTTTAATGAGTTCAAAGTTGGAAACCTAACTATAATTATAATAGCGAAAATTAGACTGCTCGAGAATTTAAATTCGTGAACTGTTCATAAGTCTGACGTAAATTGAGTATTAACCACAACTCCAGCGATATATTTTATAAGCTATTTGAAGTTTTTTCTAGAAATTATTTCAGAAAAGATAAAGAAAAAGTTTGAAAACACATATAACTCTAAAAACTTGGTGAAGATGATGTAATTAGTAGAATGCATGAGAAGGCATTCAATATATTCTACCAAACTTGACTCTGATCCAGGTCGTCACCTGACCGTGATTCAAAATTATGAGGTATTGTCCTCGGATTTTTCATTTCGGGATTGGTCTTTGACCGTCGACAATAGTCCGTTGTATTGTCACAGTGCGACATAAATTCAACTACCTACATCTGATCCAGAAAGATATTGTTTGAGAGTACTTCTACTTAATGCATCTGAAGCGAAAAACTTTACAGATCCAAGAACTGTCAATGAAATTCAATATAGCTTCCAAGAAGCTACGTTAGAAATGTTTAAACCTTCTGAGCGTCAAAAGATTTCCTAGTAGTATTGGTGTGTTCCTTTTACCTCATAACACACCCAATAACAAAATAACCCCCGTATTTAGTTAAAAGAATCCTATGAAAGTTTCTATTAGTCAATAAGATCAAAATTGGTTAGAAGTAATGCATGGAGGATTGCAGGTTGCACAGAGGATATATCGTCGTTTAGAGCAGGAACTCATTAACTGACATTTTTTCGGAGACACGAAATACTTATTTCCATGATGATGAGAAATACTACATTGTCATATTGTAAGTTTTAAAATCTATAACGCTATCAAAATACTTATAATTTTGATTTCTTGACCTAAAAACAAATGGTTAATTTTTAAATCTCCCTAAGTTAATGAGTTTATGCTCTAAGACGACGACGATGAGTGTGAACCCCTTAGTAGGTTAAGAATGAAGAAATATGGTAGAAAACTTTAAGGCATCAATTTGCAGCATGCTTCAACGACTACGATATTTATTTGAGTAAAAACCATTCACCGAATGTAGGATCGACAGATCGGACATTACTTTTGAGTCCTTTGAAATTTCTCCAATAATTGATTTAATTTAATGCTGACTTTGACTATTTTGGTTCTGTCACTGTTAGACAAAAGGGAGAGTTTATCTTGTCTCCTCCTAGTGAAAGGATTTTTCCATCAAAAGGTTTTTGATTTCTCATAATTTTTATACAGGAAAGCAGTACCGGGGACCATAGTAGCTTCGTCCCAAATTATGGCTTTGTCAGATCGAATGATTTCGACGTCGATGAAATTAATTTTTCTATTCGACGTAGACGTTTCATAAGTGACACTAATTTAAATTGGTAAAAATATGTTTTCCCGCTTTCTAACAGATTAGCAGCGATTCATATGTAGGTGCAACAGGAAAAGCTATGCTTCCTTCTATACGGATAGAGTTGAGAAGAGGATATACGAATACTTAGAGACAACACATATTTAATCCCTGATTCAATTGATGCCGATGGCGAAGAAAATATTAAATAGTATTAACTTAAAGAGTTTTTAAGTGAGCAAATGCCATCAGGAATGCTCCTGGGCAACCTCAATATATAAGGAGGTTTAAGCAATGGAATAAGACTGATAGTTAATGAACTAAAACTCAATTTGATCATTGCAGAAGTATTCATAGGCTCAGCATGTGTGGTAAAAATGTTTTTATTCCGCTAATTAACCTCCCACTACTGATACAGACAATAATTTCCTGTAAAACTTGCCTTTTCTATGACTCTTAATAAGTATCAGACAAATATTGGAGACAAACATTGGAGAAAGTATTTATCTACCTTCCTAAACAAGTGTTTCGCCATGGACAACTTTTTGCCGAATTGTTAAGAGTGCGACTGTTTGACACATTTAAAGTTTCCCATGGACCAGAACAAGAAAAATTACGTCCAGAATCTGAAAAATATGCGCACAAAATATCGTATCGAAGAGATTTCCCAACGTCATTGGCTTATTTGATGAAAAAATAAAAACAAATAATACCCCCCAAAAAAACCCACACAGGGGGGTTCGTAGAAGAGGGGTCCACGTGCCTAACATTAGTATGATTATCATCCGAACAACGCTTCCCTATTTTTATGCATGAACAATGAAGAATAACAAGGATATGCTTCAGTGTGCACTCATTAGTTATGATTACTCCGCAAAAGAAATAAGCAGTTGAATAACAATAAGCAATTTCTAGAGCCCGTTGCATTTTTATTTCATCAGGTCTTACAGCTAGTAGTTAGATAAGAGATAAAAACAAAACCCTTCATTGAAGATGGTTGGGTTTTATGGCTCAAAGGGCCATATTTGACCCTGCTATGCCAAATATAAGACAAGCAACGTAAAGTAATGGACATACGTTCACATAAAGAATGTTTTTCTGACACAGAAGACAGAAATACACCCAGGGAGGAATCGAAAATGCGCCGCCTGCAACTCGCAGGTTGCTAGCGCAGTGGACAAACTCACTGAGCCACGGCGGCCTCAAGTTCATTGAATATTACTTATTGAATTGTAATCATTAAAAAATATATCAAACTCCAAGAAAAATTGATACAGTTTAAAAAATCTGCTTGTAGCAAAATTGTTACATACATCTTTGACATTAAACTCTGATTTTAACAAATTAATATTGTTTGTTTAAGATGCCTATTACCCTAGCCTTAAAAGAATTACGTTTCTGTTATGGAAAAGGAATATACATCTAAGTAAAGTTATGTAGCAATACAATATTCTAAATACTAATATGAAATCATTTGATATTAAAAAGGTATCCACATCGAATATGTAGACGCCACCGTCTCGTACCAAATGATATTTGTGTTGCAGCATATTTATATTTTAAAATATGCCATCCATAAATATGAATATATGCTGCAACTACGTCCTAATGAAGTATACTTATAAATAGTAGTAGCATGCGTCAACTAGTGTGTATTTTCTGAGGGAAAATGGCCGCTTACTACAACACAAAATTGGACTAGCTTGTATCAACTTTAAATGGTTTAAACCAATTTTATATATATATATATATATATATATATATTGAATTGGTAATTTTCATTTTGTATCTCATGATACTGTTTCATTTTGACTCGAGAATACGTTTAGAAAACAGAAATCTATGCACAAGTAATAGTTTTCATTCGTGACTATATTCTAATTCAAATTTATAAGATAGATTTTAAATTTGAATTTAGAATATAACATATTCTAAATTCGGATTTACTTAGAAAAAAGCGTTGTACTATTATTTTTATTATTGTTCACGATTCAGAAACTATTTTTGTTATTTAACTCTTTGAGGGTTCAACTCGCATATATATGCGCTCTGCAGTCTTCCGTGCAAGAGTTCTAATCAGTTTGGACATTCTTGACCAATAGATCTTTCCTAGGGTTCTTTCAACCAATGGATGTAGTTATTTAGTAGTGAGCAATGTTGCACTACTTGGAAATATCGCGACGCTCAGAGTTAAGAGACTAGTAATATGTCCGTATTGTTACGAAGAATATTTTCTGTAATTAAAAATGCTATCAGCTACAATAAGTTTTAACATGCCATGGTGGGTCGTCCCTGGTCTTTCAAGAGGACGAAGGACATTTTTTATTTTTTAATGGGATGGTTCATCCCTTTATCACTGTTCTTTCAATGTAATGTTGAAAGCCATGCTTTTACAAATGGAAGGTCGTGTCCAAAATGCATATTTGCTTTACGATTTACTTTTCAATGTATGACGGCTGAATTTTGTAATATAAACATACTATTAAGCAACTAAATTCCGATGTTTCGTTATTATGGATGTTTTGCTCAATTTTTATTTTAAAACACTAGGCTTTAAACCATTCGCATTCGATGCTGTTTTTTAAGTATGTTTTTCCAGTGATTTTCCTATTTAAATTGGTTAATATGGATGTTTCGTTATTATGGATGTTTTGTTCAATTTTTATTTTGAAACACTAGGCTTTAAACCATTCGCATTCGATGCTGTTTTTTAAGTATGTTTTTCCAGTGATTTTCCTATTTAAATTGGTTAATATGGATGTTTCGTTATTATGGATGTTTTGTTCAATTTTTATTTTAAAACACTAGGCTTTAAACCATTCGCATTCGATGCTGTTTTTTAAGTATGTTTTTCCAGTGATTTTCCTATTTAAATTGGTTAATATGGATGTTTCGTTATTATGGATGTTTCGTTCAATGTCTATTTTAAAACACTAGGCTTTAAACCATTCGCATTCGATGCTGTTTTTTAAGTATGTTTTTCCAGTGATTTTCCTATTTAAATTGGTTACGTTAACCGCATTCCACTCGGTGGTTGGGCATTGTACGTCACACAAACGTTTGTTTGACGTCAGCGTTTGTATGTAGGCGTCGCGTATGCGCTCTTTGGGTGACGTAGGTAGCTCCTCTAATTCATCAATGCTTTAACCGCATTCTCCCAACAGAAAGGGGTGGGCGGGCACGTAGCACGTCAAATATCGGAAGAATTTGGTTTGGATTTAGTATTATTAGCTTTGTATTATTTCTCGTTTGTGGGAAAATGAAATAGTTAGCTGCGAAAAAAAATCAGTGGAAAAATGTCTGTTGAAAAGGAAGCAGTGACAGAGAGATTGTGTGAGAGAGAGAGGACTATAGCGGACTGAGTCCCTCCAAATGTGTTGGTTTCTGATTTTTTAAATATCTTCACTAATAAAATATTGTAAATAAATGAAATGTTTATGTTTCACATTACAAAATATTTGAGTCTTAAAATAACTATTATTTTATGAACTAATATCTATGATTTAAAAAATAGTTTTATGAATTAATATTCATTACCATTCCACCTAACTGGTACAATGGTCACAGAGTTTGTTTGCCTCCTAGTAGGTCCCAGGTCCGAATCTCGGTTTGTAAGCACATAGTTGGCGATTGTTCATGTAAGGATTAGCCGCTTCTTGCCCACTGGGTTTTTCACAAGTAGCCGCAAGTTCAACTCTTGTAGTACCAAAAGATGAGGAGGTCAATGATTGGGTATTAGAAACAAAGAAAAATTAATATTCGTTATGAAGTATCAAAGTAATGTTGATGTTTCTTTCTGCGTTGACTCAACTATTTTCTTCCCGTTAACGTATCGTATCAATTTCCATCAGTCATATAAAACTAAAAAACGAATTTCCAGAAACAAGGGGTTTGAATATTTGCTTAATGCCATTGAACGTAATTTATTTTGTGAACATTTGCGTAGTAACCTTTTAGTCATTCGTGTATTTAAATCAACCGAGATGTGTCACTTTAGTTTTTTGCTAACCGAAATCCGCTTAAAGTTTATAGTCTAGGAACCAAAAAAATAACAGATATTTTTTAAAAATCAGATAAGATATTAATTTCGCATTAAAAAATTAAATTTCGATAATTTTCGACTCCGAAGTAAAATTCTGGCTACGCTACTGATTGTACGGATAAGAATCCAATAGAATGTAGAGAAGTGTTTCTCAAACCGGAGTTCCTAGGAATTTAAGGAAACAAGGATTGAACCTGGTGTTCTCTCTGAGGTGGTGTGGGAAGGTAGTCTGAAATTGAAGAAGAAAATAAAATGTTTGTGAAATCGTAAATTATAGTGTGGCTCCGACGACAAGGCAGTCGACGTTGGGTCAATCGATTTTTGAAAAGGTGGTGAAAGCGTGTTAGGAGGCTGTGGTTAGAAGGCTGTCATACACAAAAGCATGAATGGCGAAAGCCGTGAAAGTTTTTTCCCCTGTTAACTTTATCACTGCTATCGCTTTCACCTCCGAGCGACAACTGCGAATCAAAATCCGCGCTAAAGACATCATTTGTGGAAGCGATTTGTTTATATTACTATCAGTGCCCTAATTTATTTAATAGACTCGTTCAAAACCACATGACTCGACTGCCAACAGACTACACCACATTTGGCAATACATGGCTACTCATTTGGTAAAAATGCTAGTTTTTCTCTTTTAAGCAAAATATTTTGAACTCTTTCTGAGTAGAATTTTCATTAATCCTTCTTATTAAAAAAATTAAAATTTTATTTTGAATTGAATTAAGAATTAAAACTTAATTAATAACAGTCTTTCACATTTTTTCAAGTAGATTAATTCCGATTGCTTGTGAAAACTAGAAATTAATCCATTAAACCTCTAGCAGTTTCAGGTTTTATATTACCCCTTGTCCTGATTCCAGTTTAATTTGACCCTCTACAGGCGTTTTTTGCTAGACATGGACAAATGAGACTGTTTAAACCTCGCTTGAGTTAAGAATAATGAAAAAACTAGCATCTCAATGTAAGCCCACGTAAAATTGTAGAAAATGTATATGTTCGGTCATGTTGGCTTTTGCTTCATCCAGGGTTCCCAATGCGGGTACAAACGGGACAGCTGGTTGGACCCGTGTGCTGTAGAAGCCCGGATGTGGGCTAATAGAATGAGGAGTTTTTATGGAAAAAATTAAAAATAAATTTGACCGAAATCTCTAAATTTGTCGATTGATCTGTATATTTTATGTGCTGTCCTGTGCACATTCACAGACATTCAGACAGATTAAGATATATTTTCTATATTTTATTTACATACCTGGCACAGAAATCGAATATTATTTGGTAATTGGCGAATGGCAACAAGCGGATGCAAAAAACATAAAATCATCCGCTATGGGACTCTATCGCTTCTCTTAGTCAGCTATGATTTGAGTTATGGAGCTTTTAAACATTTCTAGAAACGCACGTAAGAGCTCGTTCTTCCTAATGAAGCTCTTCAGCAGTATAATGCCAAAGGTAATGAGAAATTAAAAAGATAGAAATTAGCACAGAAAGAAAATGTAAGCAAACGTGAAAATAGGCATACACGTCAAAAAACACCGAAATAGAAGCTAATTGTAGTTAATGACTGAAGCGTGCACTTTATTGGGAATAAGAATTCACACCTGTAAAAATACACGAACTGCTGTTATTCAGGTTTGATCTATTCGATTTCATTTGGATGTATAAAATGTGCACATCTATGACTCATATTCATTCTAAATAGATTTAAATACGGCTTAAAATGTGTGACGACACTGCCCCATCTTTGGTGTAGACCAGGGGTCTCCAAACCCGGCCGATGCAGTATAAATATATATATATATATATATATATATATATATTTATTTATGTGCGTGTTGTTTTGGTCCGCCTGACTTCCAGGATTTTTCAATCTGGCCCTCAAGTGAAAAAGTTTAGAGACCCCTAGTGCAGGCAATTAAGAAACTTAACGCAGATCGGCTGACTTACTGAAAACCTGCTTATTCTCTATATCTATAGCCCGATATTCAATATCACAGAACCAGCCAAATATTACTCACGTCTGCCAACTGAAACATTCCCGGCGATGTTCATACTCCATTTGCATTTTCAATTATCAGTAAGTTTAATACTGGTGTGTGTAGAGTGTATATATTTTCTCAACACTCAGATATATTTTCTCAACACTCATGGAATTTTGAATCAGATTCCACCTTTGTCTATCGAATTCCTCTCATATGAAAACGAAATTAGTTACAGCGCCTTGGCAACGACCATCAACAGTATCAGTTACAGTAAGCGCTAACTGAAAAAGAGCCGGTACCTGCAGGCACGTTCCTGATGCCATTATATCTGTCATATCTACTGCTGACACGCAGAGGGAGTCCCTTTTCAATTGATGAAATCATGATTTGAACGTTAGCACGCAATTTTCACATTGCGGTCTATGGTCTTCGTGGCGTTATTTGCTCACTCTTTAGCTGATGGGTCCTTTTTGGAAAGGCAGCTCTTAAAGAACCTGTTCTTATCCAAATGGTTTGGCTTGTGTCCAAAATTTTCTTGCATCAAAGCTAAGTTTTGGTACCAGGCATTGCTTTGGTTCACAACCAGAGTGGTGCTGATTGAAATCAACTTTTGAATTGTTTCATATTCATACGCTTTATCTAATACTGTTGACTGTTCATTCCTCCTGTATAAGCAAGATGTTTGAGTGAATTGAATAGGTTTTCCAGATAGAATAGGTACCCCATGACTCAGTGGGTTTGCCCACTACGCTAGCAACTTGTGAGAGTTGTAGGCAGAATGTTTCTGATTGAGATCATCACTACTCTGCTTAGAATTCTCGTAGAAATGAATAGGCTGCCGTGTAGAGTAGGGACCACCGTGGCTCAATGAGTTTGCCCACTACGCTAGAACCTGTGAGAGTTGTAAGGCAGAGTGGTGCTGATTGAGATCAGAACTTTTGAATTGCTTCATATTCATACGCTTTACCTGACACTGTTGATTCACAATTGATCCTTTATAAGTACGACATTCGAGTGAATTGAATAAGTTCCCAGGTAGAATAGGGAACTCCGTGGCTCAGTGGGTTAGCCTACTATGCTTGGAACCTGCAAGATTTGTAGGCGGAGCAGGTTGGATTCCCTAACTTACTTTAGTATATTTCTCTCTTCTGTGTCAGTAAATATTCCTTTCGTGTGTGTCTAAAACTTGACGTTGTCTGTCTTGTGTTTGGCAGAGCTTAGTCAAATATGGCTCTTGCGCCATCAAATCCCAACCAACCTAAGCAGAATCTATGGAAAGTATACATATATACATATTTTAAAATTCTACCACTGGAAACCTTTTCTTGCAGGGGAATGCTCAGCTATATTTTACAAGCTCTTGATATTTACAGTATGTTTTTTTAGTTTATGAAAGTTCGACATTCTAGAAAGTGTATACTTTCTGGATACTTAAGATACTAAAACAAAGGGGTTTGGTAATTTTTGATTAATTTTAGTGAGGTTAACTGGTTAAAATGACTTAGAAATCCCATGGTAAAATCTTTCTTGAGCTTTCTCCAAATTAAGTCCTTGTTATTCTTAGTTGCACCTTTTGCTGCCCCATTGAAATTCTCGGAGGGAGAGACAAATACATTTCAGATTCTATTAGATCAGAAGAATCAGGAGATAAAGGAAAGCTATATATTCCAGAAATGCCTAAATTCAACTTCTCTCCTTTTCTACATCGACCTTCTAATGTAATAGACACAGCATGTAGTCTCTGTCGTAAGATCTCAGAAGTGTCGGTCACGCAGATTTGGGAATCGACTTGGACCAATTGGCTATCGCACAGCGCAAATTAGTGTTTTTAATCACGCCGATAATCGCATTAACCAGTCGATAATTATTCCTACATTAGGATTCATGCTTTCTCCCAATATCACGTGACCTTCACCCGGAGATCTTGAATCCGAGTGATAGGGAGAATTAACATTTTGATGGTTTCACATGCTCAATTTATTTGATTAGAAGGTAGGTAGTAATTAACGTCGCACTGGAGCAACACGAAGAGCTACTGGCGACGGTCCGGGATCAATCCCGAAGTATTTGATTAGAAGGTCGATACTTTTCGAGAAATACGCGTACGAAGAACTTTATTATTATTATTATTATTATTATTATTATTATTATTTCAATTAACGTCACACTGGAGCAACACAACGGGCTATTGGTGACGGTCCGGGATCAATCCCAAAGGGAAAGATCCGAGGACAACACCACGTAATTTTGAACCATGGTCAGATGACGAGGCAACACCTGAGCTGGCACCCCACTCTCCAAACTTCCACACCACGCCAACGTGAGGACATTTGAGGCCACGACAGATTTAACGTGCACCAGCCCCCTTTGTACACGACGGTGTTTGGCTGGATTCGAACTCGCAACCCTTCGGTTGCTAGTTCGTTACTCTTCCAACCGGGCCACCGCGGCCCTCGAAGAACTTTAAGAATACTTAAATATTAAAACAAATCGAAACATAAATCATCTAGTGTTGACAAACAATGCAATTTAAGAACTCAAATACGAGAACATTTAGTACAATGTAGCTGATTTTAGATAATATATTGGATAACGAACGTATCAGATTCATAATTATTTTAAAAATATAGTCGGGGGGCTTAGAAGTGAAACATACCAAGTTAAAAAACAGTTCTGAGAAAACGAAGAGGAAAACAAATTCTACAAAGTGTATTTCTCAAGAAGAAATGTTTCCTTCAAGCAAAGAAAACAACACACGCGACTTAAGATCGCCGCAATCTGAACAAGGAAAACTAAAACAAACTCATATCTTGAAAATTGTGATTCAGTGTGTTTCACTTGCGAACCGACGATATAAATTGAATCACAAAACGAGATATTTTCTCAAAATGTTCCCATCATTTTTTAATGAAAAAAACTAAATTTCTACCCTCTTTCGGTACATTATGAACAATTCTATTCGAGTAAACGAATTGAAAACTCTGATCCCCCAATAAAAACCCCCTCTGCCAAAGAAACCGCCCGATACTTCTCAAATACGAAGACATAAAAGCATCCTCCTGATGCTCGATGTGGTTTCTCACTCTCCCGCTCTCCATCCCTTTTCGTTATCTTTCTACACGAGCCATTTTTACCAAAGGAGACGGCAGAGGTGCTGCTCTTCCCCCTCAAGTATTCAAACTGCTCTTAAAAGCGCTCCTTTAAGTGTCCTAAATATAGCACTTGACTCCACGCGGGTGGGTTCCTCCGCCGTCCGCTTGTTTTTCTTGCCACAGCTCTCCTTTATCTGGGAAATTTCCGTAATCGTGCGAAAGGGCCATTAGCATATTATCACCCGAATCTCTTCCGTCCGCAATTCTGCGCTTGCGTCCTTTGTGCGACATCAATTCCTTCATTAATATCCCTTCCGCTCGTGAAAATTTTTCGAATGCAGTTAGCTCCTGATTACCGGCGACCTTGCGAAAGGAATTTTTTTTGGCGACTAAAATGCTCGTTCGTTTTCAAACCCATAAGAATGACGCTTTCGGAGAGTTTATTCAATTTCATGTGTTACAAGCACCTGGGAATCGCCACTATATCTAAGTGGAGGATATTCTGATGGGAACTAACTGCATCTGAAGATAATGCAATTAGTACAGCATCCATTGAATTATTCACAATGGTTTCTTGAGAAGAAAGTAGTGAACACTTAAACTTTTCACTGACAAGCAGATAAGCTAGTCGTACTTAACCCTTTGAAAGGTATCAAAAATATAAAAACTTCAAAAATATGACCAATAGAGATTCGTTCATTTTCAGACCCATGTCGTAATAATAATTACGATTTTTCCTTTCAGAAAGTCCATTAAATTTTCCAGATGTTACAAGCATCTGGGAATCAGTTCTCATCGTTATCCGTGTGTCCAGAAAATTCTGATGGGAATTGCACGTGAAAGTAATACAAGTGGTACATATACTACATCATCCATAGAATTAATTGAATCGTTTTGTGAAGATAAAAACGTTGAATATTTTACTGATGAACAGATACTAAGATAAACTGGTTTTGCTTAACCCTTTGAAGGAAACTGTGCAAAAATATTTTGGGGAAGCATTTATGGGGGTGAAGACCTAATAAGTGTATTTTGCAGATAAAAATTAGCACTTTTTAATTTTTAAAAAATTAAAAAGTGCTAAAAAAATTAAAAAGTTTAAAAAATTATCAGAAAGTGGAACATTGTATGTCCCATATATTCGGATTATCACAGACCAACATTGCTTCTGTGGGTTAGAGGCATCACCAATGCACTATGACTAGAGTGTTCCATCACCATGCTCATTCTTCTCACTTCCAAGATCCAACTCAAAATGACTGATTTGATAGATGATTTCTGTCCAGCTTTTATATTCGACATTTATACAAGCCACTTTTAGACTTGTATTTATGCATTGAAGGCTTGTTTTAATTTTGTTGTCCAAATTGTTTTCTGATTTAGTCTTGAGTTATGTGCAATATGTCCCAAGAAGGACTCAGTGCCACAAAAATATAACGAATACAATGCAATCAGAATGGCTGAACCTAGAACTAAAACCTAAGAAGTGCAGAGAACAAATGCAAAATTACCGACACCCTGGCCTCCGCTGCCTCGACTTTATAGCATCAACATAAACACAGCTCGCAAATAACCATCAGATGTCCAATGAGAAATCCTAGCAGTGATTCTGAGTGTAAGAAACTGATCAACTCCCAAGGGAGACCACTAAACCGGTAAGTTGTCACAAGGATATGCGCGGGGTCTCCTCTGGCGGAATGCCCATCTAAAACATTCCTTGACATCATGATATCAAACGGTAGATATTTATATACCTTAGCTTGAATATACCTAGAATATTCATCGCTAGTCTTAATCCTTCTGCAGGCCAGAAGTCTAACCGCTTCTGGAAGGGTTATAGAAACATAAACAAGTAACGGATTATTTTAAAAGGATTTGAGCATAAAATAACCTGTGAATAACAGGGCTATTAGAATACAATATAGTACTGTTATTTACAGGTTATTTGCAATCCCTTACTTTTCTAAGAACATTTGGATTGACTGGAAATCTTATGTGCCTTATTCTAGTCGCTCATTACCACTTATAATCGGATTTAGCCCAACACGTCAAAATTCTTGTCTAGATCTGCCAAAAAGAGAAAATATACACTTAGAAATAAATAATCGTGTTAATTGTTGAGTTTACTTTACCTACAAAGGAGACTACGAAAGAGTTATACGTCAGCAGAATTGAGTATCCTTTGAATAGATTATCAAGGTTCTTCGTCGCATATCGCATTATGGTACTCTGAAAGCCGTTGGCGTGTAGAAGTTTGGAGAGGGGTGCCAGCTCAGGTGTTGCCTCGTCATCTGACCGTGGTTCAAAATTACGTGGTGTTGTCCTCTGATCTTTTCCTTTGGGATTGATCCCGGACCGTCACCAATAGACCGTTATGTTGGTCCAGTGTGACGTTAATTAAAATACATACATACATACTCTGAAAGCAAAGATTAACTATTTAGCTCTTCGACATGAAAACTCCATAAAAATTAACAATATTAAGTGAACTAATTTCATTGCAATCATATTTAGAAACTTTTATGCACTCAGATTCTCCTTTCATTTCAAGTCACTAAAATTTGTTTTAGTCGATCATGTAAATTGAATCTGAAAGATGGTCTACGAGTTTATTGGAGAGAACTTATCTACTAGAACAGATATAATCCTCGATTTATAGCTGTAAAAATAATAATATCAAGGTGATGTAATCTTTAAGTTCAGTAAAAAAAAAAGATTATTTTGCCTTCACTATTGGTATTGAATAACTCATTCTCTCAAGTATTTGAATGACTCAAAGAACGAAAGTTCCGTTTCCCTTTTTGTATGTTTCCACCCTGTGATATGGCATGTTACTAACAAATGTCGCTAATTTAAAACTTTTATACGTTTTGACATTCCATTTTCTTGTTAATTTCTTTTAATTTGGTCTAAAAGAGCAACTTCTAAATAAATTTTTATGAAATTCATCAAGAAATCGATAGATCATGCAAAGATCTGCCAAATGCAAAATATGATCTTATTTTATTTTTTTAAATAAAGTTAAATAAACTTTAAATTGAGTTTTCTTTTCAACCTTCCTTTTTGTTTCACTATCTCAATTCAGAATGCATGCGAAAAATTAGGTCTAGATTCCAGAAAAATACCATGTGTCGAGAGCCTAGATTTTAAAACCTTAGTCATCCTTATAGCTTACTGCGCCATAAGTTACAAAACTGGCTTATTCATGCGGTTTCTCGACACAATAGCGTTCAATTCAACATCGTCGTTTTAGAAGGAAATGTCAAAATTATTTTTCTTAGGCACATACTCCTCATCCTACGCAATATCAACATCATTCAAAAAACAGTGAACTTTGTTTTGCAATGTTGTCTTACGGGAATATATTATTGTACTAAAACAGGAAGAATATAAATACAATTTTATTAACTTTAAGCTATAGTATTAATAAATTGCTGCAATACATTTCATTGAAATCTCGACGTGATAACGAATATTTATCTGCCTGTTTACAAAGACCATTGTACAGAATGCCTTCTGTTAAAAGCATATAAAAACTTTAAAGATTTTTGCATTAAACACTTTTATAAATTATTATACTATATATAACAATAATAGCTGTTCTAAAGACTTCTTAATGAGATAAATATCTATGCATCTTCATAAAATCCATGTAAAAATGATTTTTAAAAATAAATACTTTTTATCGAGTTACTTAAAAAATCAACCAATTTTCCACTTTATGAAGATCATAAATAGTTTATCACCAAGCCTGGATATTGAAAGTTCCGAAGTGTAGGTTCTTGAATGCATATATTCTCTTTGGCGATAGAACAGGAAAGCGTAATAAAAATTAATAATTTTTAATCTTAATAAAAAATTAATATTCTACCTATTTCTTCAGCAAATTCCAAGGATATTTTCGTCTTGGCATATTTTTGCAGAACATCTATTGATTCCTTATTCTTATTTCCTTTTAGTTGTCAATAAACGAATATCAATTAAGATAAGCACATAAATTCAACTCAGGATCTAAGGAATTAAAACATTTATAAAAATCGTTTTTAAGTGAATAATTATTGTCTGATAAAATATGAAAATCGAAATTTTTATTTTTGAATAAATATCGTTTGGTAAAATATATTTGTGGCGTTTTACTCACAACAGCTTTTTAAAAATTATCGATTTCCAAATAACTAAAATTTTATTGATCGTATGTTTTATTCTTTGGAACTTTTTCAGTGTTTTGTGCTTATTTGCTTTTTGTATTGTGTTTTACCTTCTGTTATTTTTTGTACACTTTTCTACTGTCAGGTAAATGGGTTTTTCTGTATGATAGTATTAATAAATAAACATTGCTGCAAATATTAAAGGGATCAGTCGCAGTTTTAGGCAGGTCATGGGAAACGTCATGGGAGTAGTTGGAGTTTAACGATGGTAAAAGAGGCTCCTGGGCTACACTCAGTATTTTAGTAGGCTACGACTTAGAACAATACCGTGTAAAAAGCTGATTAGAGGCAGTCTGAAATGAAAAAAAAATGAACACCAGATTTTTCTATCGGAGGGAAAGGATTCTTAAATAATTTTGTATGAACTCTCCGCACATACTATCAATCGTAGTTTGAAAAATAAAACAAAGAATTTTGAAACTTTTTTAAATATCGTTGATTCCACGTTGACTTATCGAATGTGAAAAAAATTATTTTTTCATATTTGTGACCCTACTAGTGCATTGGAGAAGATACTGGTGGCAAATCTGCGAATTTGTACCTGACTAAGAAGTTCGGAAATGGCTATAGCAAAAGTTTCAAATATGCACACTTTTCAACTCCCAATTAAAATTTTCCTTATTTATTTATTCTTTTTTTGCTTTACTGAAAAGCTGCTGTTTTCATATTCGATAGTTGAAGATGGTATTCACTATAGATGCAGCCAAGTTTACTGGAAAGATGTCGAAAATTTCCAGTTCCATCTTACAAAGAACTCACTCTTGAAAGAGGGATAGAGGATTAAAGGACATGGTACATATTTGTAGCTAAATATATAATTTTTTCGTGAAATTTCACTGTTGACATTCATGTAAAAGGGTAGTTTCTATTCATATAGGACAGGGGCTTGAGCCCCTATAGCCTTTCGGTCTTCACAACTTTGGCCTACACTCGCAAATAGGGGGGTAGAATATTTGGAATTTTTACAGCGAGAAAAACAAATACTTTAATATGTAATATAAAAAAAAATTTAAATACACTACTGTTACTTAATTCATCGCGATGATATCTACTAAAAGCAGGGTACTCAATAAGTTAAGTAGTATTGGTTGATGAACGGCCTGGCGCAAAATGAGACGTATTCCTTCCCTTGTGTGTCAAATCGAGAAGAGATAATATGATTTAGATTTACCCTATTAAGGGCTGAAGTTCTCGGTCCCGTCTACACCTCCGAACGCAATGTGAAAGGTAAATACGTTTGTTAAGATAAATAAAGACTGATTGATTTTTAAAAATAATTTTACATTGTAAACAAATAACAATAAGCAGATCAAATTACAAAGTACGCTAATTAGGTTTGCTAATTAGGGGAATACCTGATTTTTCCAGATATGAATTAAATTTTCAAAATGGATAAAAGGGATAACTTGATGACATGGTTTAAAATACTATATAATAAAATAAAGAAACCTAATTTTTTTTGGTTTTCGAAAACCTTCTTAGAGTTATGTTAAATTAAGTTCAGAAATTTAGTTTATAAATCTTTCGAAATTCAGGATATTGGTTTCGATTTTATTTTCATAATCAAGAAACTCAATTTTGTGCTCTGAAAACATTAAAAACTACCCCGTGAGTATCAACTCCATTTAGTTTTTGAAGTTGTTCGGCTATTTGACTTTCAAATGGAGTGCTTGAGGATTATAGCGCCTTCAAGAACTTTTGTCGCAATTCTATATTTTAAAATATTACGAGTCTGCTTTCAGCCAAAGGCGATTAAATTTTGATTTTTGTAGGATACTGACAAAATTGACTGCTATATTGTCGGCTAAGAGGAAAACTCCTTAACTAACTTTTTTGGAAGTGCGATTTTTGACACTGAACGTGTGTTTTCATTATGAGAAATATACGTTGTCATATTATAATCTAAACATAAATATAACACTATCTAAATGCTTAGAAATTTTATGTTTGACCGGAAAACAAATAATTAGTCTTTAAACGGCTGTACTGTAAAATTTGGTCTTTTGTCAATGAGTTTCTGCTCGAAGCCCACTAACTGACAAGGAGCTCGACTTTCGCTCCTTGTCAGAAGCCAGTCAACTCCAATGTGGCTTTGTGTATTTTGGAAATCTAGTTGACAAATTCAGTAAAGAGGTCATCAATTAATTTGTCAGTTATAGTCTGCACAGAGATAAATATATTTGCAAGATCTAATCTCATCAGTTAGAATGACTTTGAAGTAATGCCCAGTCTGCAATATCGATTCTAAATGTAGTAGAATTGACAAAGTAAATTATATTTAGGTAAGAGAACTGGACAGTATCAATATTGAAATGCTTATCAGGTACACAACTACCCGATCTTCCAATAGAAGGATTGCTTCCTATCTGGTAGGGGGCTTTCATAGCCACTTGCATTAGATTCAGGAGAAATGCTGGTGTTAATTGAGAATCAATGTGGAGCAGATCAATTCTAATATCGTACATTTAAACTGAGCATGTTATGTCTACAATGTGAAATGTTCCGATCGGTGCATGAAATAAGGTAGAGGTTCCATCACTTAGGGTCCTTTTAAACCAATAAAATCCAGGTCAATCCGAATCAATCCGAATCCAGTAGAAACTGATTTACCTGGATTCGGGTACATTGAACAAGAACGCTCCGGATTCAGACAGTGTGAAAGGTTTTTCGACGAACGAGCTATTTACTATGGAAACGGCTTTCCTCAATCTTTGTTATTCAGTTTCTACTGGATTCAAATTTATTTGAATTGACCCACATTCTGTTTGTGTGCAGCGGATCTTTGGATAGTTAGTTTACGATTTTAAATAAACGGCTCGATTAAATTTCCTCTTGAGTTAGTTCTAGGTTGAAAGTATAAACAAAAGGTGAGCATAGTTGGATGTCACAGGACGCAACATGCAAACCGTGAGATGCGTTACGCGTGACGCGCTTTTCCATTGGTTTGAGCGGTCGTCTTGGCTCAGTGGGTATGCCCATTGCGCTAGCAACCTGCGAGTTGTAGGCGGCGCAGGTTAGATTTTTCCCTGGGTGTATTTCCCCTCTTCTGTGTTAGTAAAAACTTTCCTTGTGTGTATATGTCCATAATTTGATGTCTGTCTTCTGTCTGGCTCAGCAAAGTCAAATATTACTCCTTGCGCCATAAAATCAAGTCCAACCAACCAATCCATTGGTTTGAATTTAAGTTTTCAACTTCGCCGTTAGCTTGCAACATTTTCTCTTTAGATCATTAGATATCCTAAATTACTTTTCCTATTGGGAATTTATATTAAAGTTTCCTTTTTTTTAATTTAGTGTTTAGTTTTTATTGCGTGTGTGAGAGAGAAACATGTCTATTCATTTTATTCACGACCACAGAACTTTAATCATTCCGTGCTCATTAATACACTGCTGGCCACCCAAATTGCAACACCAAGAAAGACAAGAGATATCACAACAAAATTTATTTTGTAGATAACATGTTGACCAAGTATCAAATGATTAAATTTATAGACTTCTGTGAAGTGTGGTTCCTGCCAAAATCAGTAGCCAGAGTAGCCGCCATTGTTGGAGATCACCGCTGCCACACGCCTCGGCATTGATTCAAAGAGACTTTGGATGTGTTCTTGGGGTACAGCAGACCAAGCAGCTTCCACACGTTGCCAAAGTTGATCTGGTGTGGCAGCTGGGGATGTATTCTGGGTCAATCGTTGAGCAACCATGGACCACATGTTTTCTATCGGCGAAAGATCCGGAGAGCGAGCTGGCCAGGGAAGCAATTCAATCTGGCGATTGACGAAGAAACCTTGGACAATGTGTGCCACGTGTGGTCGCGCATTATCCTGTTGAAATATGGCTGTGGCCAAGCCCTGAAGGTAAGGAAGGACAACTGGCTCCAACACCTCGGAGATGTAGCGCTGGCTGTTTAAAGTACCGGCAATGCGTACTAGAGGAGTGCGAGAGTGATATCCAATACCGCCCCATACCATAATACCCGGTGCAGGACCAGTGTGGCGGTGCATAACGCAGCTGTTCAGCATCCTCTCTCCACGGTGTCTCCAGACTCGAATCCGACCATCGTGGTGTTGCAGACAGAAGCGTGACTCGTCAGTAAAGACAATTTCATTCCATTCTGCCGTCCACATCCTTCTTTCATCGCACCATTGGCGGCGGAAACGTCTGTGGTTCTGCGTCAAGGGTAGACGAAGCAATGGACGTCTTGGACAGACCACTCTGCTGTAAACGGCGTCGAATGGTACGCGCAGACACTGGATGATGCGGTACAGACTAAATGTGCTGTGCTATGGTTCGTGATGTGGCTGAGCGATCCGTCACTACCATACGCACAATATGCCTGTCGTCACGTGAAGTGGTGCACTGAGGTGGATGCGATCGAACACGTCGGTCCGTCGTACCCTCCTGCATCCAACGATCACATATCCGCATTACAGTTGTTTGGTTTCGTCCAACACGACTACCGATTTCCCTGAAAGATAATCCACAATCTCGGTAGGCCACTATCCTTCCTCTGTCGAACTCGGATACTTGATCAAAAGATGATCGCTGTTTTCTACGAGGCATAATTGATCGTTTTTTTGAAAAAACCACAAGAAAAACACAATTGCCGTACTTGAAATCGTCGAAATCTCCAAGCCTTAAATAGCGCTTTGAAGTGGCGCCACAGGCGCGCGTGATGTGCGTCTGCGCTGAAATTCTAATCATTTGCATATCTCACCTCCGCTAATACATGTTGTAAATTTCATATTATTTGCATGCTTCCTTCAGGGTGTTGCATTTACGGTGGCCAGCAGTGTACTTTCAATAAATATGAAAATTGCAGTATCTTGTAAACTTTTAAATCTGAGTCTATTATTAATTTATCTTGCACATTACAAAAGATACTATCTCTCTCTTCCTCTTGGAAACAGCCAATTTATCGGAAATATTATGTCATCAAGTCCGACCTCACCGTCATCCCACTTTCCTTCCCTTCAGTTTACATCGACTCATTCACCATGGTACGCATTCTCCTCAGGTGTTTAATGAGCCCGCACCCCTACGATGAAAGAGGGACCCAAGAACGATATGGGAAATCTTCCTGATCGTTCCCAATCTCCCCTTCCGAGAGACTACTGCGAATCGAAATAGGGAAAGGGGCCCTTGAATTATCCACAGGTGAGGGAGGAGGGAAAGACCCACAGATAATTGTTTCCTCTTCATCGGAATAAAAAACGGGGAGGACGCAACCCGTGGTCGCAGGAGTGAGAAAAATGAGCAGTTGATGTGACACGGCCCGCTGGCTAAGTGGGACAGCGTCACTCTTTAATCCGCCATTTGACTTCCTTGGGTGGAGTGGCCCGGATCAAATAGTTAATGGAATAATCGCTCTCCCCTTTCCCCTGAAGGTGATAATTGGGAACAGGGGAAATTGGTTCTGATCATGGAGATTCCGATGGGGACGGTGATGGGGCGGGGAAGTGGATAAAAAGGCCACGTATTCTTAATCGCAGAGAGAGATACAGCAGGACCGTTCCTGAGATGGATGCCCACGTGCAAAACCCAACCACCCTTCTTTTTAGCAAATTACGAGATTCGATTCCTCCCAGGATGTATTTATCTCTCCCTTGTGACACTAAAACTTTCATTGTATGTGTTTATGTCCATTACTTGACGTTGTCGGTTTTGTATTTGGCGCAGCTTGGTCAAATATAGTCATTACACCATAATCAATGGGAAACCCCAACCGCATTTCATTATCCGTTTTGGTGCTGCGTTACTGAAATGGGTGGACCTCACAAGAACTGGGGTGCACCTAAACTGGAGGGTCGAATATCTAAAGAAAACTAAAAGAAACCCGCTAATCAGACTGAAATTAATGTAGTATAGCTAAAGCTAGCTAGCCAAGCTTTCAGTAGAGATTGATTTAAGTAGAACTTTTCAGAAAATCAATCTACTAAAATGCGTTTGATGTTATCAAATCTATGAATATTTAATTTTTCTATTGCTTTAGAGGTGGCTGAAACCCATTAGCCAAATCCTTGGGTGCGCCACTGCTAAGCGCACATTTTGGTGCATTTTTCTCGTTTCCGTGCTCAACCTTCCGAGAATCGTTGCTGCCCCGTACATGTTCCAGCACTTCTCAAACTCAACAGACAACCCGCATACGGTCGCGTCACGATCCCACAGACCGGCAACAATGACAGACAGATCATGAATGAAGACCGTTTTTCAAGTGGAGAGGTGGGACTTGTCAAAGGGGCTTACGAGTCACGTAATGTCGGAGCGTCCCCCGAAAGAACAACCGTGCTGCATGGTCTCTTCCGCTGAGGAAAAAAAGCGTTATCTGATTGTTTTTAAGTGCAGTTCAAGTAGCAATCGTAATTTCCTGACCTTTCTTTCCTGCAGCATACACCAAAGATTCCCAATCTGCGTTTCGCTGACCTCTGGCGCAAATACTCAAGTCGGCACGCAGTGTCGAAATGAAAGACTAATAATACAACTCTCCCTTGCTAACCCGTTTTCTCAATTATCTGGTCGTGACGTAAGAGGCAGGACATCAATGAAGCAGACAAATATGCGTGACATGTTTTAAAAGACAGACGAGTAAAAACACTATCAGTACGTTTCAGAGCCCCCACATTTGTACTCCTCTGGGCCCCATCAGTAACCACGGGCTCCTGTATCATGCTAGTTGACGCCCCCCCCCCTCCATGAAACAAAAATATGCGTTTCAACTTTATCTATGTTGATATGACTATAGATAAAGAGATGAAATCTTAGTCAAACTGGTAGTAGAAATGTGGTTGATGCTTATCCCACGGTGTTAGATAAATTCTACAACAAGGAGGTTGTGCAAAATTAATTTGTCAGCTATTGTAGTGGGATTTGAAAAATTTTCTTTGGTATTGACACTTATACAAAGCAGGGTGTGATGTGAAGAGCCTGACTCTTGTTTACATTTAGTGCACTGGAAAAGGTTAGGAAAGACTCTACCATCGACGAAGGTCATGCTTTAGATGTCTAATGCAGTTTTGTCAACATGGAAAAACCCCTCTTGACATGTTGAGATCTAAAGCACACCCGGAGATTTGCCCGTTTACCAATAATGGGATGGTATCAGTTTTCTATAAAGGTTGAATTTTAAGGTGGACAGATGATCTTCTGAGAGGGCAATGTCACTGTTTCTGGTTCCAGGAGGCTCCTTTGCCCCAGATTATTCCAAATCATCAGCTGCTTCGTTCCCTGGGATGCCAACATGAAAAGGGATCCATTGAAAAATAATATTGGATTCGTTGTGGAAGACTGCAAGTCTTCTAAATAGGTAGGTAGTAAGTTAACGCCGCACTGGAGCAACACAACGGGTTATTGGCGACGGTCCGGGATTAATCTCGAAGGGAGAAAGATACGAGGACAACGCCTCTAATTTTGAACCACAGTCAGATGACGAGGTCAACACCTGAGCTGACACCCCACTCTCCAAACTTCCACACCACGCCAGCGTGAGGACATTTGAAACCACGACAAATTTAACGTGCACCAGCCCCCGTGTATACGACGGTCTCTGGCTGGACCGAGCTTCGAACTCGCAACCCTCCGGTTGCTAATCCATTGCTCTTCCAACTGGACAACCACGGCCCTCCTTCAAAATAGGACTAATAAAGTTTGACAAAATATGTTTTAAATGGTAGAAGCCCTACCTATTTTTACTTTATCGAACACACTAGTGCTTCTCCGCCTTTACAGCGGGGCCGTCGTGGGTCAGTGGGTATGCCCACTGCGCTAGCAACCTTCGAGTTGTAGGCGGCGCAGGTTCGATTCCTGTCCGGTGCATTCCTCCCTGTGTGTATTTCTCTCTTCTGTGTCAGTAAAACTTTCATTGTGTGTGTCTGTCTATTACTTGATGTTGTATATCTTGTGTCTAGCGCAGCATGGCCAAATTTTTGGGCATTTTGCAGTTTTTAATCTTTTTAGTCGCATTTTGCAGTTTTCAATCTTTTTAGTAGCATTTTGCAGTTTTTAATCTTTTTAGTCGCATTTTGAAGTTTTACATTTTTACAACTTATGATCATGCTTTTCTTTATCAGTCTCATTATTATATGTTTTTATGTAGTTTTTAAGTGCTACAACCACAGAGTAAACTTGTAATAATAAATTTAATAAAAAAGTGCTACAACCAGTAAACTTGTAATAATAAATTTAATAAAAAAGTGCTACAACCAGTAAACTTGTAATAATAATTTTAATAAAAAAGTGCTACTACCAGTAAACTTGTAATAATAAATTTAATAAAAAAGTGCTACAACCAGTAAACTTGTAATAATAAATTTAATAAAAAAATTTAACGAAGGTGTAACCTTCAGTAATCCGGCACTCGCACTAATCTGACTCCTCTCTGTCTAAGAAAATGGCCAGATTATCCCTCCCCAAGGATGCATTCATTTATTTATGACGTTTACGCAATAGATTCGAAACATAAAATTTCCAAACCTTTTAAGTGGTTCACAAGGTGACCTCAAGAGCCTATATCAGTCCTAAATCAAAATTTAGGTCCTAAAAATTTGGTTTAATAGAGTGATTGAGGACATTAAATGATTAATGGCTTCCAAAAATTAAAATTGCGTAAGAAAGTCCAAAAGGCGAAATGTTATTTTTCAATTTTTTGTAGCTCTATCCAAATTTATATCAGAATTGAACGGGATTTAAGGTTCTCGGAAATTATCCAATGGGGTTTCTCTGAAGATAAAAATTTCGAAACAGTGGTATAACTCTCCAACCTCTCATTTTATATACTCTTTCTCAGTTCACCATATTGATAAGAATTTAATCATCATTTCACAAAACAAATGCTCCGTTCCTAGGATACAGTAAAAACTGATAGGAATTATCATGTTAAGTAGATGTAGAATAAATACTGTATTCTTTTATAATTTGCAATGAATTGAAAAGAGGGTATAATATTGAACGTTTTGGCCGTTCTGTCGAAGTTGTATAACCGACAAAACGACTGATAATGCTTGCGTTGGACTTTTGATCGCTTTATTTTCTATTTTCAAGCCTCATGACTGATTATAAGGGTATGGGTTTTGTGCTAGGATTGGGCTTAAAAGTTCATACTTTCACATCTAAGCGATACAATCAGACATAAATAAATAGAAACAAAACAAGAGCAAGAGTCTACTTATACTCGTATATGGGGACAAATCTGTATTCTAGGTTACACAATATCGAGATTTAGACTCATCACTCCTCGAAACATCCTTCCTATGAAATAATATGATTACAACCCATTTCTCCTTGTTGTCAGTAAGGTCGCTGTAGCCCAGTTGGTAGAGTCTTGGATTAGGAACCTGAGGGCTGTGTTCGAAACGTGATCCAACCAAAGACCGTCGTGTACGTCAAATCTGCAGTGACCTCAAACGTCTTCAAGTTGGCGTGGAGTGGAAGTTTGTAGAGTGGGGTGCCAGCTCAGGGTTGACCTCGTCATCTGACCATGGTTCAAAATTGTCCTCGGAACTTTCCCTTGATCCGGGACACAGATATCCCGTTATGTTGCTGCAACGTGACGTAAATTCAACTACCAACCTACCTTGCCATTTTCTTCTTGAAATAATGCTCGATATATCAATCGTTTTCCAATTTCCGTATCTTGAATATTAAGGTTTCATTGGAACCCCTTAGAAAATATTAGTTGTCAAATGCGCGAATTACGAAACTATAATAGAGGAATTAAATTAGTGCAATTGAAAATAAAACTTAAAAAAAAATTATTTTTCTGGATGTTTTGGGCTTTAAATATTCTAAAAGAGAATAGAATTTTTCTAATAGTTGATGGCCAAGTTTGTTACAATATTGTTTTAATTAAAATATTATTAGTATATTAAGTTCATTATCATTTTAAGGGTCGCGGGTGCTCAGTAGATTTGTCCACTGCGTTAGCAACCTACGAGCTCTAGGCAGCGCAGATTGATTCGTGTGTATTTCTCTTCTGTGAGAGAAATTTTTTTTCTTGTGTGTGTCCATTTACTTGATGGAAAAACATTGCTTGGCCAGATATGGTTTGCGTCATAAAAAACCCCACACCGTAATTATTTTGTAAATCAATATTATATTTGTAATGGATGATGATAATTATCTATCATTTATACATGTTTCACGATATATATGCAAATCACGGAGAATTGTGCACAATTTATAACAAGGGATAAAAAACGTAAAAATACGAATAATAGTATAATCTTGTCAAAGGTGAATGCAATGTTCAGTGCAAATGATTTAATCAATTGTACTATCTAAATTGAAGCATTGAATTTATTTTATGCTATTTCAAACCTCGTTTACACACACACGGGTTTTCTTTTCGACTGAATTGATAGCATCTATTGCTAAATTCATAATTCTCAGGTAGTAATTTTATTGTGTTAATTAAATTTGTTAGCTCATTAAAAATTGTAAATTACATTGTTTTAAAATCAATATATTTTCCACTATTTTAACGTTCTGTTATTAGACATTGTTATTTTCTTTTAATTCTTGTGAAGTCAGATACTGGTGCGATAGCTAATAACTATTGCTGTTTTCTACAAGTTATTGGGTAAATCAATAATTACAATTAATTGCTAATGTTCATTATTACTATTTTCCTTAATATTGTTTAACTATTAGAATTACGAATCGTTCTTTTTTATTATTGTACAGGTTATTATTGTCACATGACTTTATTATTAGTCTATTGTTACTTTAGCGTAATGTTTTTATTGATTTATTGAATTTACTATTATAGAAGACCATTATATACGATTTATCTTTATTGATAATTGTATATAGGTATTTACTTTCATATCTATTGTCATTTTTATTCATTTGCTTGGGTTAACCTTTATCTCTCCTCTATAGGGTTAATTGTTAAATATATCTATTTCTTATTGATTATTGCAGTGTCATAAATTATCCCTGGTAAGTTTGCATTATTAAGATGGTTGTTTGATTTGGGTTGTTTGGAGCAAAGATCCGAAGATGGATAACTGCGCCAAGTACAAAATACTAAAAAATGCAATTGAATATATTAAAAAACAGAATAACAACCAGACCAACACTAAAAGGGAAGATGCAATGAATAAAACCAAATGAGTTACCTAAAATTCAAATATGGAGATTAACATTCTAATCACAAGAAAATGTAAAAGCTCATTTATGATAAAATGAGAACTAAAAGAATTTAATGAAGCATTTCACATCAATTCATAAATGAATACGAATAGTTCGAATAAAAATTAATTAGAAATAATTAAAGACATTTGAAAATGAAAACATTGACTACTTTTGGAGAAAGAATTGTTTGTACGTATAACTTACCTTTTATATTTAAAAATATCATGTAAATAAAACCAAAGAAAATTGAAAAAATCATTGGCATATGTTAGCAGTCCCAATTGCCAGTTACAATAGGCATTGTAATCTTTCAAAATGTTATGAATAGCAAATCATTTATTTTATTTTATTCACAGTAGGACGACTATTTTTCTTTAAGTAATGTTTATACTGCCGCTATATCGTTACCGATATACCATTAAGAAAAAGCACCGTTTTCTGGTGATAAAATTCGACAAATCCCTTTCGAAGTTAATTATTCAAGTTCAACGAACACTGAAAAATGAAATCACTCACGACATTGATAAAATCACTTTGCCACTTTTCTGCTTACGTTTGGAAAAGAATTTGTTTATTCAAACCCAGAACTATAATTCAATGAAATCTATGCATAACTGTGTAGAAAATTGAAAGTTCTTTAACATTTCTTTTGAGATCTTCCTTGCCGAGATGAAAATAGCCAAGCATCTTTCTCTTTTATACATAGGAAAGCGCATATTTTGTAGCTCCATTTTAATAACATAAGATGTTTACTTTGAAGGGTATAAATTTATAAAAACAATATTCGTTCACTGTAACTTAAATGCGCCTCATCAGATGAGCTTGACGTGAATTCAAAAGATACATTAACTGGCAAAGAAAAGACTCTGCTATTTTGATTTTGTTGGAAAGCTTCCCAAAGTTGTATGCACAATAGATTCAGACGGGTGAATTTTCCACATTATTGCAACTTCGAACCTATCAGGTAAACGAAAACCAGTTTGTTAAGCTGTTGTGACTCCCATAACCGGATAAATAAGTCATTTGTACTATTTTTCTGTCTGAATAAAGTTTAAAAGATGAAAATACTTTTGAGACGCCTACCTGAAGCTTATGAAACAGAAAGGGTGTCAAGGTGTTTAAGATCCAAGCATCTAAATTAATTCATCTAGGGAAATCAATTAATAAACAAAAGGCGTTATCAATAATTTAGTAACCAGATTAATTTTATAAAGTTCCTAATAAATTAGCAATTTTGTTGGTAATTAAAATAAAATCTATACCGATGTCAAACTGTACCGCATTCGCATTGGACATTACTCATAGTCTTTACTCATTGTCTAGGAGAGAATGGTTTCATAAGTAACACGTGCTCAACTCCTTTAGCTGTTACATCCCATTTAAATTGCATATCCTGCTTTCAATCATCATCCTCTAAGACTTCAAAAGTACAATTTTAAATTTATAAGATTTGATTGGGGAGAATTTCCATTTGAATATTTTTTACCAATTTTGCATTTCATTGGTTTTTTAATCTAATCTAATTTTTATCTATCATGACGCATCTATTTATTTCAAAATTTTCCTGATTCAAATGAATTTTCCGAGTTTGACTCTTCCTATATGTTAGATTTGTTACTTATTCTTTGCACTGCCTTTTGTTACCTTTTTTACTCTTGCGTTTGGCGCAGCTTGTCCGTTTTTGGACTTGCGCCATAAAACCCAAATTCTAATCCAAGGTTGTGTTGCCTGCACGTGGAATATCTACGACTCCAACGAGCATGCTGCACTCGATATTTTTTCCTACACTACTTGTAGAAAAATATTAATTTTTGAGTAATATACAAGCCATGCTAATTTTTAGTCCCGCAAATCCAATATCTTTTTCTTACTTATCACTCAAAATCATTTATTGAGAAATGCCTCTCTGTTTGAAAACGAGCGTGTAAGATTCTAATGAGATCAGAAGTTTTCGCGGTGCGCCAAACTATTGAATAGCCGAGATCGCTGCTTCATTTGAATAATTTCACACTCGTTCACTAGAACAGCACGGCCTGTCCAAAGCAGGTTGCCCCCTTCGTCTTCAATGTATTCAGCTCAGCCCACAACTTTCCCTAGGAATTTTCGACGCGTGAAGCTCTATCTCCCTTAACGGGTTAAAACAATTCTCCCGCCGCCTACCAAACCTCGCCAAAGCGAGTCGAAGCCGAGGCAAAAAACATGGCAACCCTACCTCTCGAACCGGCAGCCAGATCGGTGTTAAACTCAGTGCGTCATAATCTAAAGAAACTGTCGGTACAACGAGTCTGTTGTTCTTGAAGAATCGAGAATCGGTTTTGATTTTGGATTAGTTTACTGCACCATGGAGCACGAAACTTAGAGTTCAAGGTAAGATTGAGCTTCTCTTCTATCCTGTATTAAAGTATCGGTGCATGTTTTTAAAAAGTGGGGATTCCAGCTTTAATTCCAAGTCCGGAATCGGAGAGTAGCGGTAGAAGTGCCGTGCCTATGCGGCATTACCTCTACGCTGTATTTCCAGCGCTCGTGTATCGGATGCCGGTATAGCGAAGGTGTTATTTGAAGCTTCAACGAGAGAAAATATTTTATGTCATTTTGTTGAAAAAATGGGATTTTACAAAATTCAAGGTCGTACTTGTCAGTTGTATTTTATGATATGCAGATTTTACTTTCATCAAGTTGTGGTCAATATTTGTTGATGTCATTCAGAGAATCTAGAAAATCGTTTCCTGGAATCTCAAATTACTTTTAAATAAGCTGTAACGACAATATTTTTTACAGACAAATGTTTACTAACGATTTTGATGGTTGCCATATGTGCACTAGGTTAACATTTAACTACGTAATTGATGTTTTTGCCTCCATTTTCGTACGCAATACAATATGACATCTATGGTTTAGAACGAAACTGCCAGCGGACGTATATGTTTCATAGTTAAGAAAGACAGTGTTTGGAGTTAAAAGTTTTGAAATATATAGGAGCAACTGTTTACTTACTATCAGAGGTTTAAAAACGAGGCATTTGTTTATTACTGGCATATGAGTTAAATTTTGTAATTTCTAGCTGTTTTAGTAAATTTAAATTCTAATTTCGAATGAAAACAAATGAATCGAATAAAAAATGTAATGTTATTTTTAAAGTTACTCATAGTTTCAATTAATCGATATCCTTGACAACGTTCTAAATTTAAGTCGTAGCGGCGCCATCATTTCAAATGGAACATATGTTGCGTACTTATTGTTTTAGTGCTAGAAGTATTATTCTTTGTGGTTTCTTATAAGGTAATAAAAATAAAATATTTTAAATATTGATGGCTTAAAGGAAAATCATCGTTTTTTTTCCTAGCGTTTTATTTTATTATGGAATGAAATTTTGCAAAATTACACGGGACTAACATTGTCTTTAAACAAGTGCTAAATGAATAGGTGCACTAAAAATCTTATCCACAATCCTATAAATTTTTATTTAAGTTATAATAAGAGTATGTGTTTTGGAATCGATTGAGAATTTTGCATCAGATACACAAATGATTCCACAATTATCTAAGAAGAAATTAAAAAGTACATTGTAAATCAAAATGGAGTCATATATTCAGATCAAATGTGTTACTCCAGTTTTATTTGGCAAAGCGATATGGGAATGTAAAAGACAAATCAAAAACGTCTATTATGTTCTATTCCTTTGCCAAATTGGAGTGATTCTGCAACCTCATATATCCGAAGTCATGATGGTTACTGTATGGTTACTGATGGTATACTGTGATGTTCAAGAAGCATATTTTTGTCAGCTGTTGAGCAACTGAGGATTTTTCAGGACAAATTTTAATTTACCAATAACACAATAAATCCTCTTAAAAGGGTAAAAATTGAAAATTCTTCGGCAAACGAAATCGTATTGCTAATTTGAGGAGGCATTTTACAAATTTATTTTAAATTTAGCTTGGAAAATTAAGACTTATAAGACTCCATCCTAGAAACAAGGTTTTTAGTCAGAGATTTTATGAGTGTGTTCGACTTTTTAAAGTGATACCTCTAATAAATAACCCGATTTTTCTTTTAATTGGTTTGATCAGAATTTATTTAGCATTATTTACTACTTTTAAAAGGCAAAACGTCTATAAATTGGTTTTCTAAAAGTGAACATGAGACTAATATTTGCCTAACGTTTTCGTAACTTTCTATTTTGAATCAAAATTAAGGTAGAGTTTATTCTCGGCTATTTTTTAAGATTAAAATAGTATTAAAAAAGTTGCTTTCCATAAAGTATTGTAGTGTCATTCCGTGCAGATGATAATTATTCATTTTTCACTCAAATATAAATTAGAGAATTGCTTTTAAACAGTAAGTTCTTTTATCTATTTTATCAGCAGCACTTTCCAAAACTCAGAATTTAAAATTGAGAAATTTTCTTTTCTCAATTTTGAATTCAAGAACTGTTAAATAAATGCTAAAGTAATCACCTAGTTTGAAAAGGGTACAACTTGAATTTTCGGAACTTTTCGTTTTTTTGTGAATTTGGTATTCTAAGACGATATTTATAATTCCTGAGCGAAAATGAGATATAACAGAGTAATCGTTGTGAAAGAAATGAAACCTACATCACTCAGGAGTTGCAAGTTCGAGCATATGAATGCAAAAAGTCACGATAGAACGGAACTCCAAAATTCGAGTTATTGCAGTTTAGAAATAGACGATTTAAATAGGATTAGATACCGGATTTTAGTTCTACTTTTTGAATTAACGGGAAGTACTGATTAGGCGTGATTGGACTAAAATCAGACACTAGTTCCGTACTTTCACATTTAATAAATCAACTTTGAAATGTCTAAGGGGATAATATAAAGTAATATCTCCTTAAGTACACACATGTCCAAAAAGTAAGGATAATTCTAAATTCGTATCAAGTAAGGTTATCTGATCTCAATCCAATAGAACATGCTTGGGATGCTTTGGTACGTCGCATTGGAGCTTACGCAACACCTCCGAAGACCGCAAAGCGCAAAGACGTGTTCTAGTCCGCGAATGGAACTTCTTGCTATAGGAACTCTTGGACAGATTTGTGGAAAGCATGTCTACACAATATGAAACCTGCATTTGGGTCAGAGGCCAGCACATTCATTCCCTATTAGGTTGCTTTTAACAGAGCAAAAAAGTTAATTTCCGCAAAAACTTAAAGCATCATTATATTTACGTTAGTATTTTTAAAAAAATTCTTTGGTTCCCAGTGGCACCCCGAGGCTTACAGTTCTTATTTTATTCCACATAGCTTGTGGAATATTCATTTGAGGTACTTCGGTCTATCTACTTCGCATGGGGTTCATATCGGATTGCATTGCCCTTAATTTTTGGGCATTTGTGTAAATTATTTCCGCACATAAAAAATGCACAAGGCAAAGTGATCACATTCAGGTTGACAAATTCTTCCGAAGCTTTATCACATGTTAAGACTTCGTTGAATAAACAAAACCTGTACGGAATTTCCGAATGAGGCCGTATAAATAAAACCCTATCTTAAAAACATCAAGCAATTAAAACCAAAAATAATAAGTAAAGCATCTTCTTAAAAAATACCGGTAATGACATTCGGAAATTTTCACCTATCTCCAAATCTGGTAATTACTGGTTTTTAAACCCTAATTTAACTGTTCACGATGTTAGTAGCATGATGGCCAGTTTGTGTATGAAAATCCACCAACCTAAAGATGCCTCGAACGGAATTTGAATGTTCCTTCGGCATTTGTCTTCGCACACGCATGTGAACAATTTTTGGGTTCTAAGTGAGCGCCAGTCCTTTACAATTGAAGAGCTCCGGGAACATAGAGGTAGCTGCATTTTAAAATTTTCAGGCGAGCTATATTTTCAAGTTTTAACAAAATTCCTAAATTATTATGGTTTATCCACTATTTTTAAGAGATCATATCTTAAACTCTTACAATAATTCAAACTATCAGAAATTCTTTTGATCCTCTTAAACATGGTTTTTAATTTTTTTCAAAACTGAATTTTCATTTTGTCGCTGATTACTACGTTGTACAGAATTCTTCGATTTGAAATAATTAAAAACGTCACAAACGTATTATCCCATATGTTCAAAATTAAATACAACAGACCGTGAGATAAATTAACGTACTGCCATCGAGAATTAACTTTGCCGAGGTATCGTTCTAGTTTTTGTAAATATTCTAATGTTTTGACTATTGATTATTAAATACTACGCAATTTGGGGTGCAGCTTGACTAGTAATCTAACAGTCATAAGAACCAGCCTATGTGTTGAGAAATTTGCAGAACTTTTATGATTTGTTTAATGGGTAATACATAATTCAAGAGGTCATGTTATGTTGAACTTGACAAGTATCACGCACTCATTCGGACCATCAGAAATTCTTTGAATCCTCTCGAATATTGAAAACAATTTTCATGGAATTTTCATTCTGTGGCTTATCCCCGCATTGCACCGAGTCCTTCAATTACCCTGGTCTACAGGGTTTTTATAACTTGAACAAATTCAGCTGTTTTCAACTAATTTTTGGGTGCTGATTTCAGATATGACCTCAAAAAATGGCCACCACGTCAGGTGTTTTGGTATTGGGCATTCAACATTAACTATCTTTCAAAATTAGCGCTTTTAGTCATGTAAAACGACCCCTGACATTTTATGCGTGGCGACGTTTTTTTCACTGGTAGAGAAAATGTAACTTCAACCGAACTGCTACTGTATTTTTCATGAAAGTAGACGTGGTGCATGTTTGAGCAAAATATGAAACAAAGGCAGCGTCGCGGATGTATAAACGTTTGAGATAAGTTTTGCTCTGCGGCTAGTGTATTTTAAAATCTCAGTCGTTCATTGATCAAGACTGAAGACAGCTCAAACTGAGCTGAGTGATCTCGTTCGAGACCTACGTCTTTTCAAACAAGGTGAACTTTTAAGTTTGGAAAGTACACGTGTTTCCGTGTTAAGAAATATAAATTTGGTTCTATGTTCCTTCTATGAAGTGTAGGATATGTGCTTTTTTTGTTCTGGTTTTTGTGGGGTGACGACAGATTTAGGAATATCTCGCGTTCATAAGGAATGGCATCTATTTATCGACTCCTGCAAGGTTAGTTTAAAAGCTGTCGTTTTGTACAACGGAAACCAAAAGCCTTGCATTCCAGTAACACATGGTGTAATAACGAAGGAGACATTTGCAAGCATAGAACAAATTCTCACTTCAATAACATATGACCACTTAAAGTAGTCAATATTTTTGCACCACCACTTAATACCTGGAGCTGATGAAAAACTTTGTGAAAGATATGGACAAATCTGGCTCAGGTTTCTTGCACTTGGAGGCAAATTTTCCAAAATTGAATGATGGAAAACTCAAAGACGGAATCTTTGTCGTTTCTCAGGTAGAGGAAACAACTGAGTGATTCTGTTTTTACAGCAAAGCTGAACAGTCAAGTAACGAGCAAAGTGCTCGTTGCTTGGTAATCGTTACTACTAAAGCTACTAATAGCTCAATCAAGACTTTCTCGAGAACTATAAAAACTTTGGGTGTGAATGTCCTTACAAATCCATTTCCTAGATTCTCATGTGGATTTCTTTCCTGACAACCTAGTAGCAGTCAGCGATGAACAAGGACATTAATTCCTCAAAGAAATCCGAACTATGGGGAGAGGTATCTATGAAGGTGGGATCGCTTGCAGGAGAACAACACGCTATACAAGGAAATTTGGGTTACAGATAATGGTATAGGAGTAGTTCTAATTTTATAGCTAACAAGAAAAATTGCTGTGACAAATTTAATTTGAAACTCAGCTTTTAACCTTCTAATTTAATGAAATATAACATTTATTTTGCACTTTCTAGACGTGTAAATATTGCATTGTATGTACAGTGCAACTTGGATAATTCGAAGCTGAAGGGACCACTAAAAAAATTCGAATTATCCAAAACTTCGAATTAAAAAAGTTACATCTTTTAACTTTAATTTCAGGTTCACTGAATGCTTGAAAAGATTATCCTGCCAATAAGTAAATATTTATTCAGAAAGATCATGGTATGAAGACTTAAACATTATATGTATGTAAACAAAATAAGATTTACATTACGTAAGCTACAGTACATATTACATGTACTGTAGCTTACGTAACAGGTGGCGGGAATGGGGATTTCAGCTTTCACGTGTCGAACAGGTGGGGGTATTCCTTCGATGATTTCTTAACGATGGAAGGCCGAAAAGTCGTTATGATTCGAAAGTTTTTATAAAAAACTTCGAATTATCCACGATTTTTTGACATTGATTTAATGAGAAGTTCAAGGGACTAAGAGAAATCTTCGAATTAACGACGATTTCGAATTAGAGACGTTCGGTTTATCCAAGTTGCACTGTACTTATTTTGAAATATGGCAATTAATAGACAAAAAACTACGCGATGGAGATTTTTCAGTCATTTGAATTCAGCACCCCAACAATTAGTTCGAAAACCTTTATTTCACCCATTCTATGATAAAATGTTTAAAATTGCCGACTACTTGGGCTCACTAGATGCACCCGACATTTCAAACTGGCTTGGCGGAGATACGTTTTAGACACTCGTAAACCTGGATCAAAGATAAAGTGGTTGACTTCGTAGCTGTGGGCGAATTATTCCACTCGGCGGGCGAGCCCGAGGTTGGGGGACTACCGGGTAGTGCTATAAATCACACCGAACAAGTACTCTATCGCGTAAAAAATCGAGACCGCACTCCATTTTTGGTGGGGATGTTTAGATAAACGATCCTGAATGCATTTCCTTGTTGTTAACCTGAGAAACAGATGTTAGTTTGCTGCGGTTTTGTGGTTTTTGTGATAGTACTTGTGGGGCGTCCTTCCGTATTAGTCGGTTGAGTGGAATGGATCTCAATCCTTTTTGTGATGAGGTGTACAACTTCTGTGGTAGGCCCCGCCTATTGTGTCACGACACCTCTCTGCACGTGTTTACATATTTTGCGGTTGCTTTTACCTGACTTGAAACTTGATTTTCTGTCATACCGCTTTGAGTATTTTCAATATTTCGTCGTATGTAAAAGGAATTCGATCCAAATTGTTCTGTTACCTACTTTGAACCAAGAGAACCAATTTGGAGTTGATCTTTACAATTTCTTTTTCTTAGGAGTCTTTTCATGGAGATAAATGTTGGTTATATCTACCAGCCGGGTTCTCTCGAACCTATATTGAAAGCGCATGGACTTCAGTGATTGTCCCTGTTAGACGTAATGGCTTTTTACCCATTGCGTCCTCCACCACAAATAGCCGCCAGTTCGCCCCTTGTAGTACCGAAGTCAGTGGTTGGGCATTAATAAAAAATTTTGCTTGTGAATTTTCCATTGAAATTCCAAGACCATTCAATGTATATTTCTCTTCACGGCATCCTTGTACCTTCAACAGAACCATGGGTTTTTATGGAATCCACTTTAAGAAGCACCACGTTTAACAAATTTCAAAAGTTCTTCAAATTTCTATTTAACATGGACATTTTTTGTGACGCAAGCGTCATATCTAGCCAAGCTGAACCAAGGTAGGTAGATATCTTAATTAACGTCGCACTGGAGCAACACAACGGGCCATTGGCGACGATCCAGGATCAAACCCGAAGGGAAAGATCGGGGACAACACGTAATTTTTTAACCACGGTCAGATGACGAGATCACACCTGAGCTGGCACCTCATTCTCTAAACTTCCACAAAACGCGAACGTGAGGACATTTAGGCCACGACAGATTTAACGTGCACCATCCCCCCTTTGTACACGACGGTCTTTGGTTGAACCGAGTTTCGAACTCGCACCCCTCCTGTTGCTAATCCGTTGCCCTTCCAACTGGGCTACCGCGGCCCCAAAGCTGAACCAAAAACATCGAGTCAAAACATTGAAATCTTTTCGCATAGTAATTAAAACGGAACCTCAAGGAAGTTTATTTTTGTTTGGCAATGTGTTAATTCATCTCAGGGACTGGTATGTTTAATTATTAAGTTTTTATTTTTGAAATGATCTCAAGAATTCTCAGTACAAAATCAAATAGATACTATTCGAATGAAACTATTGTTCTGGCAGCCACTCTAGTTCTTATGCTTTATTTAATTTGCTTTCTTATTATCCGAGGTTTGCAATAGATACATGTTCAAAACACATGAAATGCTATGAATTGTTTATTGTCAATACTAACTGTCAAGCATGATCCATTTATGAACTGAACACCCTGCCTTAGTTGTAGCTTTGATATTTGAAGTTGCGACATGGTAAGATATGCAAAAATAGCTGATTCTTTTTATGCAATACGTGTTGCTTTATCTCTAGGGCGTTTACCTCACTTAGATGTATGGGAAGTTTCACAAATGTCACTCCCTGTGAGTGACATTTCCGAAGAATAGAATGAATCAATCCCATCCGTTTCCATTTTCATTGTTTTCTAGGAAAGATCCTGATACCTACATTTCCAAATTTTTTAGTAGTAACTTTAATGGAAGTAGGTCTTTTCTACTAACCCTTATATGTCAAACATCTCACAGGTAAATTTATATAAAAGATGAGTAAATAAAATATAAATTTAGTAAAATTTCATTTTTTAAATACTACTTTACACGTGGCCCGCAATTTACCTACACGTGGCCCGTAGGTAAATTGTAGTTCGACTTGGTGGTCCAAAGAATTATTTAGGTTGGTCAGGCCTGATCTTGATTCTTTTTGATCGGTCCCCTGTACCGAGCATCTGTGGATCGATCGCGTGATTCTTCAATTTTTATGAAAATGGTGTCTTCAACCGAATTCGAAAACTAGCGGAAATTCTAATGCACTTAGTTCTATCTGCCTCTTTCGTCGAGCTATAAACCCGCGTTGGACCACATGGCTTATTTTTTATCCATTGTTTAGCAGGTCACGTGGTTTAGGTTGTTGGCTTCCTGTCCTAGGGTTTCACTTTACGTTAGGGAGCCCAAGGTTTCGGCTTTTTTTGTTTTGTTCTTCTGTGTCACCCTCCTTTCTCTTTAGGCCTATTAGACGGATGATTGTCACGTGTTCGTTTGTTGCCTTTGTCTCGAAAAGCCGGTTCGCAGCCAAGGGTGCAAATCCGTGATTTACCATTTTTTTCTTTCGTTCGATATCGAGTAACCCTGAGTTTCACCAGCTACTCCCCATTTTGGTTTTCTTTTTGTCCTGGTTCGGTTGATGTGTGGACTTAAGCGTGTGACAAGCAAGGACGCCGTTTTAATGTTAATTGACATTAACACTGGCAATTAATTGGCACCTAATTTAAATATTAGATGTGTATCCGCCAAGGCATCTTGGAGTGCTGACAAGCTTTGTCGTTAGTTGCAAGACTCAAACCCCCTAATTACATTAATTTACTAATGAATTGAAAGCGTTTAGAATTGTGATGTTTGGGTGATGGCTGCAACACAACGTATTAAAGTAATTGTACTTGTTTGCAACATCGAATTGCAAATATTTTCATTCAGTTAAAAATAAATTTAATTTGTTTTCCTAAACAGTTTTTGCACTCAAATATCTTCGGCTTCGCAGAAACTCTTTGCCAAAAACAATTTATTTTACTGTACAGCTGTTTAAAGATTAACTATTATTTTTAGGTCAAAAATAAAAAGTATGAGCATTTTGATAATTTCATATATCATTTAAATGTACGTCTCATGTATTTTTCATTCAGGTATAAATGAATGTGTTAATCATAATGAATTCAAGCATTTATTGTCTCCGAAAAAATGTTAATGAGTCGCTTCTCTAGGCCGCGACGATATTTCGCAATATTTTAATACTTTTTGGATTTAGTTATCAGCAGACGTGAATTCTAGTTGAACATTCTAGATTGCTATTCTGTGTTTATAGAATACGTAAAAACGTCCAGTATTGAAACGCCATGTTTTTCAATGTTTTCTCAATGAAACATTTATTAAAAGGAAAGTCCCACGTCCAAGCTCTAACAACTTTCCTACTCTTGTTTTCATCTTGGAAATAGATTGTTATCAATGGTTTGCGAAGTGTCTTTCTCAGAAGGCTTTTCCTCCGGGAAAAAAGTCTCTTCCTGGAAATGAATTATCTCTACTTTTGTTTGGTATTAGTTAACGAGCTTTTTTACAAATTGGTAATGGCATATCTCGCTGTCTCGTCGTCTTCTTTCTAAGAAACTTGTCTTCCTACTAGTTGGAAGTTTTATTCGCGAAGGAAAGCGAAACCGAAAGCTTAGTACTGTGGATATGTGTGTGTGATCTAGTTTATTTCATTTTTATTAAAGGATGGCTATAGATCAGCAACCCGAACTTGTTGGTAACAAAGATTAACCAAAATGCATGATACGAGCTTAACAATTGCTGTATTATTTGGGGGAAAGGTACTTGATAAATTGTGTGTCTGTGTCACCTGTATTATGTAAGTGCTGTATGAACTGTGGTTATGGAGAAAGGTATCAAAGCCAATAATGCTAATTTACCAGATTTCTAATACCTTTTCTCAATATTCTGAAGATACCGACTTGAAATTTTCTTTGTATCTCAATAGACATTTATATTCGGAAGTTATTTAGCATTATATTGCATAACGTTAAAAAATATTTGCTTGGAGGTAACTAGGAAATCTTACAAATAGCTTATTTTTCTTAAATTCGTAAAAGAACAATTACTCTACATGTATAACAAAACTGTCACTTTAGTGTAATGTATGACGCTGGGGGAACACGTTGGAAAAGTTTTACACACCAGGTTAACCCTCTGAACACCACGAAGTAGTGTAGTATTACTTTCTCCTAACACACGCAATAACTAAATAACCACATCTATTGGCTCAAAGAATTCTCGGAAAGATTCTATTGGTCAAGAATTGTCAAGAAGACATGCAGAGAAGATTGCAGGTTGCAGAACGAATATATTCGTTTCAAACTTTCAGAAGGTGAAAGTAGTTTCTTAGAAAATGAACCCCGAAGATAGAAAGTGCTTGTATGAAAAACCAAATTTAAAGTTCAAAACTGAGATTCTTTTGTTCTTAAAACAAATTGGCAGTTGAAACAAAATTGAAATGTCATTTGAAAGAGCATATCCAAAAAAAATAATAATCAATATTTTTGTCTTTAAAATCAATATTTTTGAAAATTTTGGGTTCAAAATATCCTTAAAATGGCGTGAGTTCTTGGTAGTAAACAGACGAAACTTGCACAATGCATTGAAGCCGCAACTAATTCATTATTTTGTTTTCGTATCTTTAGCAGTCGCGCAGTCTGCTCCATTCGTTAGGTTTTTATGACGAAGAAAAGGCGAATTGATTTATTGGGTGTTTCCAAATAGAAAAAGCATTCTTGCCTTTATCTGCCGGTTGTGTACGTCGCACGAACGTTCTTATAATGTGTGTATCAGCGCTACGACCGCAAGTACTCAGCTATAATCAGAAGATGGAAGAACTTGTGTTTTTGTTTTGGACTGGGACTTTTTATGGGATGCTATATTCATAAATGCAAACCAGTATTTTCGAGTTGCCTTTGTGGTGGAGGTGTTTTTAAAATCTTACAGATAATCTTGTTTGTAAGGTGTTGGGTTCTTTGGGTTGTTTATAAATCTCACCTTCTTGAGTAAAGTGGGATGTGTTTCGGTCATTGTTCTGTGCTTATTCATTGAAGAAAAATCCTGGCTTGTTGAGAGTCGAACAAAGGGAGCGTATTCTAAGGGATTTTTAGAAAATAGTTTTACCGTCCACTCCCATTGATGCGATCTCCACTAGACATGGTTAATTCATATGCGAACCCCCTGTTTAAATATTAGTTCTTTTGGATGTTGTTTCCATCTGCTTGTGCTTCCGGCAGTGCGGCATTTCTCTTACTGAGTTTTCCTGTTACCAATGTTAATTGTGAGTGGGTCATTCGAACAGCAATCAGAGAGACTGTCTGCCACAAAAACAGTGTCCCGTGCCTAGTGTGTCACTACACTAGACACGGGAATGTGTGATGGTGTTTGTTGTCATATGGGGTCATTCGAACAGCAATTGGGGAGACGGTGTCTGTTGCAAAAACAGTGTCCCGTGCCTAGTGTGTCACTACACTAGACATGGGAGTGGGTGATGGTTGTTGTTAGTTTATCTGTTGCAAAACAAAGTTGAGGTGGGAGGAATTTTACCGTATCTTATTTTTCTGGATTATTTAGTTTGTTTCTTTTTCGTACTACTGGATTATTATTTTCTCCTGTTAAACCTTTCAGCGGATGTCCTAGCGGCATCTAGAAATGTTTTAGGCTAGGAATATAAATGATGGACTTTCTCCGGGCAACATAGTCATAAGCCATAAAAATAGGTACCGTAATGAAGAAAATTCGAAACGAAGTATTCAAGTGAATGAAAAGAATTTCTGATTGTTTTGAATGAGTGAGAGATACCTAAAAGTTTAAGGCAACATGACATCTTGAATAGTGGATGAATCATTATAATTTTTAATTTTTTTAAACTTGCCAGACTGAACAATTTGGAAAGTGGCTTATCATTATGTTACCTGAAGTCCTTCAAATGTTCTACCTATGGTAAGGTACATAAATATTCTCTCAGTTCATATTTTGACGTCTAGGACTTAACTTCTCTTGATGGGCGATGAGGTGTAAGGGGTCCCACTACCTCTACTTTAAAAAAGTACGATAATTTTTCTCATGTGCAAAAAACATCGTTTGGCGATAGATCTTCACATATAAAGGTTTTTTTTTAAATAAACCCTTTTTTAGCATAGTGCCTTTCAGAGTTATGAACAGCGGGAATCAGTTTTTGAGTACTCTCCAAGCTGAGTTTTCTGCAATTCGCTTTGGGAAAACTCGCTTTTGATTACTTTCCAATTTACCAAGATCTGCAGGAAACAGGTTTTGATGAGACGGAATTGTTTGCATCCGAAAGTGAACTCCACAATATGTTCCACTACGTTTAATCATTTACTGAACTCTGATCCAGTAAAATTAAAGAATAGACTTATTCACTGGATTCTGTCTTCCGCAATTATTTGATTCGTGTTCGACCTACTAAAATGGCAATCTACCAGAATCTGTTTAGTGTGTTCCTTGCCCACGCTGCGTCGTGGAAAAAAAGCTGTGCAAATTTAGTCAGATGTTTCTTCCACGTAATAGCCTTCTCGGGTTATCTTAGGGATTTCTGGTTCAGTGCCACAAGGCACTAGGTACAGGAGTATGTGCTAGGTTTCTCTGTAAAGCAGTCGTCGCTTTTACTAGACGAAATGACTGAATTGGCTGATTATGTATTTTATTTTTAATTTTTCGTATTTAATGATTTTATTCTTTTGAATTGTGTCTTTATTTTCCAGAAGATTGGAAACCTTGTTTTTTTGGTGGGATTCTGCTGTAAATGAACAGTAGGAACCTTGTGAGCAATGTCCTTTTGTAATCAGTTGTGAAACTAATTAATCAATGTCAATAATTCTTCAACGAAAATGCACTCCAAGGTGTTTCGTAATTTCTAAAGCATTGCTTTTACGCGCTGATTCCTGTTGAATCGCGCCGATTCTTATTTCCTTCAATTTTGTTTTCATTTCACTTTAATTTGTTTAATGTTTTTGTATCCGTTCGACTTTTGACAAACTGCTAACACCTAGACGATAAGCCACAAGAACATCCGACTTGCGCATGCAGTCTGTTTCTAAACAAGGTGAACAGATAACACACCGTTTCGCATGCGGATTGCCATTTTTTCTGAAGTACGACGGAATACGAACGCATGTTGAATATTCGTGTCGCATGTGGGATCAATGTGCAAGTGCTGCAGAACTTCGCAGATATTAGTGTCAGTGTAAACAAACCACCGGATGACTAGGATTTTACTTCCTATTACCCTGTACTGAATACGTACGTAAAGCACGTTGTACAACTAAAACATTAGTGCCATCTACATTTAGTTTTAAAGGAAAAGCTTCTCATATAAGCTGTATCGGTTATAGTTAGACGATTATTTTATTGCTAAGGAAGGCAAAGAGTCTTGTGTATATGTTCTGAATTAAATTTATCCATTCAGACTGTTGAACGTCTGGCGTACCACACTCTTGAAGTGTTTAAATCTAGGGAGATAAATATTCTGTGCGGCTAATACTAAGTGTATATATACTAAGGTGTACAAATATTCTCTCATTTGATATTCTGATGTCAAGGGCTGTCTCCTGAAATAGGCAGTGACACTAAAGTGGTCCCACTCCCCTTAACTCAAAAACTACCAGCTTTTAACGTATACCTCTTTTTTTTTTAATGACAAAATGGGTAATTTTGCCCCATTTGGTAGATCTAATGTTAAAAAACTAAAAGTACTCAATTCAAGTGCAAAATACATTCGTAAAAGATAATCTTTATCCATAATGTTTTTTCAATAGCGCCTAATAACTAATGCGCAATCAATTGGAATATGGGTGATCACATCAACGACAACTAAATAAATCTAAAGTAACTTTTATTTTCAGGTACACTGTAATTTAAAATGACGTTCCCACATCCTAGAACGATTGCCTATCTCACTATTCCATTTCAATATATTCTGGAAATTTCGCTTGGGTCGAGATCTTTTTCTGTCGATTCCGAGAAAACGTCTTCCTATTCGAAGTCGGGGTTATTTAAAGGGAACGGCTCCCCTTGAACTACATCCCTCCTCAATCACCTGCATGCTTCACTTCCATTCGCTTCCGGTCCGGCACATTCTCCTGCACTCGTTGCAAGGAAGAGGGGCAATCCGCTTCCGGGTAGTCTCCTCTTTGTGACTTCCTCTACCCTTTTTACCCGTGTGAGGGGTCAGATTGTGAGCTGTTTCAACCCCTGAACACCTGTCCGTCGTTCTATTTTTTGTTTCTACAAGGAATTGCTGGAGTACCGGGTTGGTTAGTTGGGAAGGGTGCCTTTGCTGTTTTTTCTTTCGTTTTTTCTGCCACCGAAAGGGAAAGTATGCTAACTATGAAGGATGACCGTGTTGCATTTTAGGGGCGATTTCACTCGCTTTCGAGGAGCCTAAGGCCTGTCTGCCCCCCCGGGGGTGCTTGGCTTAATGACACGGGAGCTGTTCAAACGCAGAACAGCGGCTCGGGAATGCACTTTTAACGCACAATTTGTTGGATAATTAGGGAGGCTCGGTGGGGAATGATGTGTGCTTTCACGAAATGCCTATAATATTCAGAATCTTTCCGAGGACTCTATTTTGCTAGCTGAAGCAGTGAAGGACTGGTGTAATCGTTCGAAGCCTCTCTAACTACTGGTTTCATGTTTGAATGTTCTATTTTTTCCAAGTTTAAACAGCGCAGTTTGTTTTGTGACGGATATGCTTTTCAGATTTGGAATTCTACGTACTGGAAAACTCCTTCGAAACTCCTCCGTCAAAAAACTACCACTTAGAGAGATTGTATCTAAATGGAGGTCTACTGATGTAGGAGGGATGTGCAAATCGAAATTGCATAAGCCAGAAAACTATCAAAACGACTTTATTGAGAAAACGTCAACTTTGTCTTCTGGTGCAAAAACTTCAGCGTCACACAGACATAATTCAAGATTAGGATCAGCTTTGTGTGCTGGAAGCCTTTATGATCGAGATCCACTTGAAATTATAAGGATGTCTTTTTTCGAATTAGCTTACCAAATTCCACCATCCTCTGTGGTGTGTCAACATTTTAAAACATCGATATCGATGAGACTTTGCAGCTGAACGATTTTTTGTGTCAAATGATGAGAGAAACTTACTAGTCCACAAAAACATGGTCACTGAGAAGTAAAGTGGTTTTTGATAGATCTGAGTGAGAACTTTTGCTTGAGGCAATGGAAAAATGTCCTTCCAGGAAATGTGGTCTTTAAAAAAGATGGCCACTTAATACAATGAGTCGCTCTGAGCAGTTTTACTGTTCTTAAAATCTTCATTTGTTAATTTTTTCAGTTTACCGTAAATTTGGGTAACACGTTTTTAGTCTGTATATAAGAATAATTCATTTTTGAATTTTGTTTGACTTCCAGAATTAAAATGAACATGGTTGGATGAGTAAGTATCAAAATCATTCTCTGGCAATGAAACGAGTCCAAAAATATTAAAATGCACAAGCAAAATGCAAGTACCTATCTGATATAAAGTAATTGATTCATTAAATGGCTATTTGGCGGGTCAAAATTCATTTGGGGATTTGAATAGGATCCCCTTTCTTTCGACTGCAAAAGTAATTGCCATGCAAGCGACTAGCCACCTTATGGAAGACGGATGGATTTGTTTACTACGCTCTTCGGCAAGCCTTATTTTCGGTATCCAAAGGGGGTTCCAAGAGGGGAACCATTACAATAATAACTAAAAATAACCCCTACTGACCCACTCCCTGTTGACCAGCTGGCGAGTGGCCTTGTCCAGTGCACAGCTGGCTGTGTACAAACTCCTTAAAAGGTGCTGTCCGGTGAATGGATGTTTATCGAGAATGGGTTTGGTTTGGCCTTCCCATTGGCTAGGCTGCTGCCGTTCGGTTTGGGATTCTACTGTGCTGTCTCTTAAAGCTTGTTGATCTGCTAGTCTTGTTAAAAAGTACCTGTTGCACAAATCTTTCTAATTTAAGTTTTCATAACTTAATTCTGTGTGCAGAGAGAACAAGCTTTCAGTAAAAGGTGAGAATATTCCCCAAATATTTTTATATTTGTATAGTTTCGAGTCTGGTTATATATTTGCCGTAATGTTAAAAATTTTTAGGTTTCGAGCTGTCTGATGTTCTTGGAAGAGTTTATCGGTTATTTACTTAAGGACGAACGACGGTCAAATGTTAAAACAAATTAGTGAAATCAATTACTACTGCAAATTGAAAGTATTTGAAATATAACCTCTAACAGGCGGATCGATTAAAAATCTTCTACAGTAGTTTCTAAAACAGAACAGAGGAAAAACGAAACAAAAGATTTTTACAATAACCTCGTTATATTGCGCCGTGATATATAGTACATTCTCCTATATCGCTCTATTTTACTTAACCCCCGATGAATTTTAAGTTTTCGAACAATATATGAATTTTCAATCCGCTTCTTTAGAATTTGGAGTTCAAAGGCACTATTTTTTTCGAGCCGTTTTCCTTAACTGAATTGGTAAAAAGATTTATGGACGAGAAATAACTTCTCTTTTCAAAAATACTCTACCGTATTCGGTACAGCAAAATTTGGTTATATCGCGCCTCGATACATCGCTTATTCCGTCTATAGCAACCATTTTTACTTGTCCCCGATGTATTTTGAGAACCGCACAGAAAAAATCTCTATTGCGAATTGAAAGGTCTCCTGTTTCAACCAGTTAACTTAGCCTTTTCTCACAGGCTCTTTGCCAGAATGTGAAATTTGCTTGGAGCATCTACAAATATTGTCAAGTTTGGAGGGGGTGTTAGCTTCTTCATCCGTCGGTCACCGAAAGGAAGGTAGAAAAATTAGAAATTTCGACCTTATATGCAAAAATCTTCCGTATTTATGTTTAATTTAATTTTAAATACAAAACGCTTAATATAATGCGTAATTTACGCTTCTTTTCTACAATAAATGAATTTCTCTTAGCCTTCGCTATGCCACTTCCTCGGTAAATCGTGCACTATATATATATCGAAGGGTTATTGTATTAGTTGAAAGTTTGAACCAGTGCTTAACTTGTAGTTTTACATAAATTTTATATAAAAAATGCATGGTTTATAATTGAAGTTGTTAAAGTAGTTTTATTTCTGAAAACAAGTTTTCTGAACTTTCGCTATATGGCGCTTTTTTGTCTCGTCCCCTATGAGGCGTGCTATATCGAGGGCGTGTTGCATTTGAACGTCTTAATTGTTAATAAAAATTTATAAATGATTTCCACATAATTTGTTCTTTATTTATTAAAACGAGTTCTCTGGCCATCGCTACATCGCGCTTTTCCTACACCTCAAGAAACGCTATGAGATTTTTTAAAGTCTATCGAATCATAAAAAATTGACACTATAACCTCCTTGGTCAAATATTATTGATACCCAGGATATTGATGATACATTTGATATTCAGGTTTCTATTTACAAATTAAGCGAATAATTTTTTAAAGTGTGAAATTTATCATTCAAGTCGTTCAACTATACGATTTCCCCCGATTTTCGAAAAAGCAAAAAAGAAAATCAGTCCTGTTTGAAAAGGGAGAATCACGCTACTCCGTGGGTCCCCGTGTTCGCTCGATGCAGAAGCTCCGTGCCAAGCATTTGCACTGCCGCCGTGTCATGGTCAAGGTCACATTAATGCACAGGTTGTGTGAAAAGGGCCTCACAAACGCGAGCAACCAACAACTGCGTAGTGTTTTTCGAGCAGCGCACCTCTCTCGCGCTCTTATCTGTTTATAAACCTCTGCAGTGTACGGGTCTTATTTTCTATTTGGGAAGGGTTTTTCGGGGAGAGATAAAATGAGGCGAGGAGATACGGCTTTTTTGGCGATGGGAGATGTTCTGAGGGACAGATCGACGTAAGAAAGAGTTTTTCTTATCGTTTGTTCTTTTTTTGAATGGAAGAGTTAGATCGGTTGTTTATACCTCCTCCCATTGAAAGGTATATGTTGATGGCTCTGTCAAGGACAGCGTGCTGTGTGGAAGAGATTTTCGACTCTTTATAACTTACTCTTTGAATTTGATTTCGATTGCAGGAGTTAATGAGAATAGATCTCAGACCCATTAACTTTGAATTCAATAGACCTCCTTGTCTGTATTCGATGGTTCTTGTATCGTCGATCTATAGCAGAAGCTCATTAGCTGACATTTTTTGTCTACCTGTTTAAAAACAAACTATTAATTTTTAAGTCAAAAATAAAAATTGTCAATATTTTAATTATGTCATATATTTAAACAGATTGTAATATGAATGCCGTCTTCATGAAAATAAGATTTAGTGTCTCCAAAAATGTCAGTTCATGGAATTTCCGCTCTAAGCTGACGTGAACAGTTTCTGCTTATCAGTATAGATGTCAATAAATGTTTCTCAATTTTCAAATTATTACTTGGTTTTACGACCCATTTTGGTTGGTCTGTTCTCCTAGTTGTGTTCGCTATTTTATTTTGATTTGGAGAAGGTATGTTTCCTCTTTAAATGGAATAGAATGAATACCAGTGTATTGAAATGGAGCTTGTTGTGTTTAGTTGATTGGACCTTCTGTTTGTGTTCTAAGAAACTGGTCTATTAATCTAATTTTATAAAAAGATAAGTCCAAAATTTGTTTACTTTGACAAATATTCATATAACGAAAAAATTTCTGTTCGTGTTCTGAGAAATTGCTCAATTAATCAAATTTTATTAACGATAACTCCTATGTTTATTTATATTTTGCAATTATTCGAATAACGTAAAATTTCATAAATTAGAATAAAACAATTTAGAAAACGAAACTAATGCAATGTATTCCGGCATTATGTACTGAATTCCTAAAATACGAAGCATTTTCTGCACTTTCCTATGAGCGTTTAGTTTGAGTTGGTTAGTTTGTCGCGTTATTGTTACTTTTATCTACGCAAGGGTTGATTAGATCAGGATCTACGGTTTCAAGTGGATTCCCAAGCACCACGAACATCCATGCAATTAACGGTATACAAACCCGCAGCCTGTTGAACCGAGGGTCAGAGGGCTAACCACTGCTACTAGGTTGACTGACAGTTTGAGAACAAAAAGAACTCGCGAAGTGCTGAAATACCCAAAGTCGTGAAAACATTTTTTTCTTTCTATGTACAAATACTAGAAGAATGTAGTTTCTATGTAGAACACTAGAGTACTACTAGATCTTGAGATTACTCAAGAGTGTTTTTTAAGTACTTAAATGTAAAATTACTGCCATTTACGATTGTTACTGTGCAATCAATATTATTTGTTTTTCGTTCGCCAAAATCTGCAATAGTTTTTTGATATTCGCAGTACACAGTGATATTTGAATACAAAAATATCGATTAAAAATTATTGAAGTACTTTTCTACACATCGATTGCCATCATTGTCTCCAGATAAACTAGTTCGTTTCTCATTCGTGCTAACTATTATGACCTTTAACCATCATTTCAGCTCCCTTTTTTAACGCCTTAGTATCGCTAGTTGCCTAGCAACGAAATCGAGTTCACTTTCTGAAGCCTTTTTGTTGTTGTGGGAGAGAAAAACACTATTATCCTGTATCTAGTGTTTTTAGGGAACGAACGAGGCCGAATGCATTATTTTCACCACCCATCTTACCCAGTCATTCGCTTACTGGAAAAAATGACCCAAATGTCTACCGAGTATAATTGCAACCTTCACTTCCCGATTGATCTTTGTTATTTGTCAAGATGTCCTGCATGTAGGACGTTCAGTGTACTAGTGTCGCGACGTGTACTTACGTCCGAAAACCCGGAGTGATGAGGCTCTTGGAGAAAATACTTTTGAGCATTTCCAAACCTTGTAGAACAAAAATGTATTGACGAATTCTTAAGTATTTCACTCTTAGAAAGTAACTTACGAATGGTAGTTACCACAGTCGAGTCTGAATTACTTTGCAAAAAAATTGCTAGAAATTAGCCTCTTTAGAAGGGATAATTTTATATTTCAATCGAAAACATATTTAAAAATAATTTCTGTCGTATTGTGTACTAATTTGAGAAAATAGAGTAAACCCTATCCCCAATGTTCTTGAAAACCTACAAAGGATGATTCCGGCAAATAACTAGATGACAGTGAAAATGAGATCCCTTTTTATATTCTAGGATTTGACTTTGGGGGATCTTTAACAAAATTCGATAGCATTCGTGATTATTCGAATAGAAAAATATAGTTTGTATGTATTTGGAAAAGATTTTACGAAATAGGTAACAATCAAAATTTGCAATAGGGAATCTAATTAGCTTACATTAAAACTTCATAATTTTATATTGTTCTCATGCTATGAAATAAGATCTAAGGATATATGTTGTTAGAAGGAAGAATAGACAATCTATCGGTTGGAATTTGTGTCAAACAAGCGAAAAAATTCAGGAAAGGTGGATATCAAAAATGACGACTGCATACAAGAACTTGATCGTGATTTGAAGGTGCAAAATATGACTCACCCGCCAATTTTGAACCCTGAATGTAATACTTAGTAAAATAATTTTTAACTGAAACATTTATTTTTATGAAGAAATATAGAACGTTAGACTGATAAAACGTTAATGAAAAGGAAATTCTTTTTTTAAAGTTAGTCTTGTTTCAGAAAGTATATTTTGTTACAATTTTATAGTTATAGAAATGTAAAATTCTCTCTTGGATGGATGGAGTTTTTCATTTTTTCTTGCAGGTTTTTAGTGTGGATGCCAAAGCTTTTTAAGTCTGTACTTTTCCCTTTCCCTCATCCAGCATAGAAGAAAGAAAGAAAATCGATTTAAGTAGTCCTTAAGTTCCTTAAACTTTTTCTTTCATTCGTCTTATAATCTGTATCATTAAAAAAGCCATTAAAGTAAGTACTCCTACCTTCGAAATTTTCAATAATTCAACATTCTTCGGGGCGTATTTCCCCTTTTTACTCCAATCTTTTAAAAAATTCTACCCTTTTCTATTTTTTATTCTTTCAACAAAATATTTAATGATACCTTTGGTGTTCTTTTTAAACTGGGGCTCTTTAATAGAAGTGTAATATCGTGCTCGAACAAACAAAATTATTTTTTGTAATCCTTTTTTAGATAGCCGATTACAGTGTAAGGTTTTTCACTTAATTTTTTTCGCGAATCAAAAGGGAAAAAGTATCTAAAGCAGTTCTGCCTTTCTGAGTTAAGAAAATGTAATATGCTTATTGAGTTATTCTAGTCCCTTCGAATGCCATTGTTCGTTTTTTAACTTCACACTCCTGTAAGTTCCTAGTATTTTTGGTCTTTAAACTAAAAGTTATTATTCTTGTTTCATGTAGTCAATTTATCCTTACTGTGATTGGTTGGTGATATGTAGATGATCTATCAACCAGAGTTCTGCAGTGAATTAATTAATTATAAGCTGGTTAGTGTTACCTCCTATTTTTTAAACTCGGGTGTATCAAACGATAATTTTACTTATTTTCGAAATATAATCTTGTAAAGTAAGGAATTCAGCAGGTTTTGTTTCGTATGGTTGTATTTTAATGGAGCAAGGCCAAAGATACGTCAAGCAAGAATACAGCAATTTCTTTTGATGAAGATAGACTGATCGCTTTTGCTCCGATATTTTAAATTCTGTGTTGTATCAAACTATAGTTCAATTTATTTCTAAAAGTTTTTATTTTTAAGTAAGAAATGCGGCAAAACCGTTCATTTGGTTGCTCACAACCAACGTTGTTTTTACACAGAATGTTTCAAACACTGATTTTTAAACAAGATCCTGTTTGGGAATTTTCTAACGGGAAATGTAAATTGAATTGGGGAAACAAAACGACCGTAGTGTTAAAGTAAAACCTTGGTTTTCCATTTTTCATTTTTCATTCATTTCTGTTTTTAAATTCTTTTCGCGAGAAAATAAAATGTAATTAATAGGAAAATAATCGGACGTTATCACAGTAGAATAGAAAAAGTATTTCATGCTTTTAATTGCACTTTTATTTTTACACTTTTATATTCAACCTCTTAATACATGCGCAATACATGGAAACGACGATCAATCATTCTTTTATAAACAGACAGTTTCTCTCGGTATTGTAACAATAACAAAGAATATTAATAACACTGTTTCTCTCTAGACAACTGAACCGAAACCGATGAAAGTAGGGTTTCCCCTTTTGTTTCGTATGCCTTCAGTGATCCATTATTGTGAAATAAGTGTCGTACACGACGCGTAAACACGTCTGGGAATTTCAATATAGTTAGTACTTATATATGTACCGTTGGTACTTTTTTTATCGGTAGGGTAAAATGTGTTTTTGATCACGTAGGTTAAATTTTCATTTCGAAGAGGTAGTAACAATGCGTTCTGAAAAATAATTTATGATTAAGATTATTGAATCAATGTGCGAAGAATGTTACACTCAAAATCTGATTTTAGGTACATTTTTCGAACTAAAGATTAGTTTTACAACTCACACGCAGGTTAAGTCCACAGTAGACGTGACTGAAACAATATCTACGTGTAGGAACAGCGTCACATGGTACTACGTGGACAAATAGCTTCATATAGCACTACGTGGAGGAATAGCTGTGTGGAATTAGTTATCCTATACCCAAATATCACAATTCTGAATTTCAATAACTGTTTCACAATTCAACGCATTGGAATTAGAACTTTGTTTTCCTTTGAAAATGTTTATTTTCCGAATCGTGCATGTTCTAGGGGTAGGTAGTTGAATTATCGTCGCACTGAAGCAACACAACGGGCTATTGACGACGATCCGGGATCAGTGTTCTAGGGACGCGATATGGCATGAAAGGCTACAGAACCATGCAGAGGGGTACAGGGGCTCAAGCCCCTGCCCATTTAATTTTGAATATGAAGTGCCTTTTTGCAATGTCTCGGAAATTCGATGAAATAATTTAAATGATTTGTAAAATATCTATTAACAGTTTTGTTTAAAAGCTTTGAATATGCACCATAGAATTCCATTTTACCTTATTCAAAAGTGAGTTCTTTTTGAGTTGGAACTGGAATCTGATAGCCAGATACTGATCCAATGTCCTGATACATTCAGCTCATTATACTCAACTTAGTTAAGGTATGTTACTTTCTCACTAGTTGCATTTATCTATATCAAGTGGTTTAAAATTAGTTTACTTTATACTCTACGATTAATTGTTCGTGCAAAGTGTGCACACAAATTAATTCGAGTATCCCTCCTATCTTTAAAAACGATGTCCCTTTTTTCTTTTCTTTTCCTATTCTATAACAAAATCACTGCACCACAGGGTGTAAATGCAATTTTATATTCGTCAATATGCATACCGTGTTCATAAGTGTTCTAATACTCTTTATAATTATGCCATAATTAATTAATACTTAAGATGGTTGGTTTTGGGGTTTTATGGCACAAGGGCCATAATTTGGCCAATTATTTCTTAAGAAAGTTGAACGTATGAACTTGAAAAAGAATTGGAAAGGTATTTACTAGAAAAGTTTTTGAGACCAAGTCCTCGTCTTATAAAAAGATAATCTACAGGACCGCTGTCTCAAAGTTTGAGAACTACTGCTGCATATAGTGTGTTCAAAAGATTTTTTTTATCACTTCAGACCTGCACTAGGCTAAAAAAGATAAAAGAAAGTTTTGTTAGATGTTTGTAGGCTTCCCCTCGATAGCACTTTCTGCTGTACATTCAAAGCCTGAATCTGAGCTGGTTTTGAAATGGTGTTCAACCACCTTCTGGAGGAAATTGCCCAGTTGGCCTTTGGATGAGGAGGGAAAGGCTGTACACCAAACAGTGCCCGGGCATCAAGAATGCGCACGAAGAACACCTGCTTTCGCATGCAGTCGGCACACGCCGCAGGGTCGCACGCGGAGACCTTTTCCCGAGTGCGGCTTGCGAGTGTGGAGGTGGAGGCGGCACGATCCTAATGGGCGTTACTGATCCTGTCTTTTGGATATCCCTGCAGAGCAGCTGTTGTTTTTGTAGCCACGCTCGTGATTCCGGAGTAAACAACACCAGGAAGAGGGGAGGAAGGTAGACTTTTTTTTCACACCACTCGGATCAAGTGTGATTAGGTTTTAATTACATTCGATAACACTCAACCTTTGTGAAGACTGTTCTTGTGTTCTTTTGGGCGCACTGGAATTCCTGACGCACCCCAACGTGTGGTGTCTGCACCTACAGAATCTTCGCGGTGTGAATATCGCAGAAACAGCGTACTCGACTTACGTACTGCCTGTCTACCTCGAGAACTGCTCCAGACACTAAAGTATGCCCCTGTCTATTGTCTTAGAAACGGACCTTATCCTATTTTCTATAGGGGATGCTTGAAAAAAATGTATTCAAGTTTGTCACATTGGCGCACTTGGTAACAATTTGGATATATTTTTGTCGAGATTTCTACTTGTCACCGTTAAAATCTGTACTAGTAAACGAAAAAGTAAAATTATGTCATCCCGAGTTACTCCTACTAAAAAAATGGAGCCTTGTTTCTACCGCTACTCCTAGCATCAGACTTGGCGTCCTGAGCATTTCTTTTATTAGACAGAGAGTAATTCTTTCCTAAAATTTCTGTGTGTTATTAGTCAGTTCATAAACACAGCATAAACAACCCTCATAAATAACCCTCAGCATAAACAACATTCATAAACAACCCTCGTTATATCGTGCCTCGATGTATCGTTTATTCGGTTATATCTATCTTTTTTTATTTCCCCCGATGAATTTTCGGCTTGCTAACAGCAAAAGAAATCTCAGTTTTATAAGAATTGGGCAAAAGTCACTTGTTTCAGACAACTTCAAACAACAATCCAACTTGGTAGGTAGGTGAATTAAAGTCGCACTGGAGTAGCACAACGGGCTATTGGTCCGGGATTAATCGTGAAGGGAGGACAGCACCTCGTAATTTTGAACCACGGTTAGATGACGAGGTCTACACCTGAGCTGGCAACCCACACCCCAAACATCTACATCGTGAGGATTTTCGGGGCAATTACATATTTAATATGCGCCAGCCCCCTCGTACACGATGGTCTTTGGCTGGACCGAGTTTCGAATATCTAGTTGCTAATCCGTGGCCCTACCAACTGGGCTGGCTACCGCGGCCTCAATCCAACTTGAATTGGTAAAAAGATTTTAGTTTCTCGAAAGTGTCGAGGAAAAGGAATTTTTGTTATAAAAAATATTCTACAACAAAAATATTCTTTAGCATTATTATAAATGGTTTTGCCATCGACTTTGTTTAACTTGTGATTTTATAAAATTTTAATAAAAAATGCAGAAAGTAACAAATGATTTGTGAATTTTAATTTCCACTATACAAGTTTCTCTCGATCCCCTCGCTTTATCACTCCGATGTATCGCACTTTTTCTTGTCCTTAAGAAGCATGACATATCGAGGTAAACTAACTGTTCTGTATTTTATTTATCTGTACGGGAAACTAATTGCAGATTTCTTAAAACACGGAAAAATGAGGTAGTGTCCGCCGCGGTAAATAAAATCACTTCTGTTTATATAGATTATATTTTAAGCAGCTAATTTATACAACGGCGATTTAACTGTTTTACTTTATGAAATCAAGTACAATTTTCAATGTTACCATACGTGAAATCAATAATAAATAATACCATTAGCAAACTCAAAATTAAGTGTTTAATTTTCAAATAAATAATCGGTCTTGACACATAACGAAGTTACTTAGTTACATTGCAGAGATTTAAGTACACTTAGTATAACATAAATTTTTTATGTATGGATCAAGCTTTCTTAACCCTCCAAGTGTTTCAACGAGATATCATGTCCAAGATCTGGTGAATTTTGCAAGGGACGAGGTATCGTGTCCATCTATATCTGGTCAGTTTTACTAGTGACGAATCCCTCGGCGAGACAATCACCAGGAGGATTAAGACGTAGATCTGGTCTAATCAGCCTTTGGATAGATAAAAGTAACAGTAGTGCAACTAAAACGCTTTTTGAAGAGGGGAGAAAAGGTTTTGATTTTTAGAAATTTAGTACAATGACGGAATCCGTTTGTTTAGTTTGATTTTTTAAACAGCTTTCTTCTAATTATGTTTTATGTTCGAATAGGTAACTAAATGTAGTTTATCTTTTTAAAATTGGATTGATAGACCAGTTTCTCAGAACAAAAATAGAAAACATTTTATGTTATTCGATTATTTTCCAAAAGTAACAGTTAAAAGTAAGTTTCATTAAACTGGATTCATAGATCGATTTCTCATAAAGCAAACAGAAATAACAGCAATTTACTATGCACAACGCCTCATTTCAGTGAACAGGTTTTCAACGAGCATTTTGGGAGAAAAAACTCCATTTTCTAAACTCACCAATGTAAAGTAACCAATTCAACCTGAAGAATATCCAGCCAAAATGAGTTGCTGCTTGTAATGTAAGCTCATTACATTAGCCTATGCTAATGTAAGCATTCATACATTTTCTCCAAAAAGTAATAGGTGCTAGCAGACCCGCCTACAGCATTGCGCTAAAAGTTCTTTATTCTTTAAATCTATTGATAGCAGTGTCATTGTGGACATTTCATACCTTTTTTAATCCATTTATAATGTACTATCTGTCTATCAAGTTTGTGTGGTGGTGGTCACTACAGAAACGGCTCATTCATTTTGAGTAGAAGTGACTACTCGAGGATGACTTAATTTATTTTGTTTTCGCAATGTTGGTGGAATAAAGAAGTTGTTTCTAATATAGATCTCGGCGGCAAGTAAAAAATCTTAAAAATATATTTTTCCAATTTGTCATCAAGTGTATCAATATGACAAATTTGAACCCATTTCTTCAAGCACCCCTATTGGAAATAGGATAAGGTCCGTTTCTACGGCAACAGACATGTATAGACTTGGTGTCTGGAGCAGTTCATGTGGTAGACAAACAGTAGAATCGATATGCATTCGTCAGAATTAAACAAAATCGATTAAAATGTTAAAAATGTGTGGTATTAATTCTTGTTTCCAATAAAGTGCATACTTCAGCCATGTTACGACGATTAGCTTCGGTACGTCCACCTCAATTACATCACTCACATTCACTAGTTGAAAGCGATTTTTTTCGTATCTTTTGACGTCTAAACCTATTTTTTCGGTATCTTTTGACGTCTAGACCTATTTTTTCGGTATCTTTTGACGTCTAAACCTACACTGAAGAGCCAAAACATTATGACCACCTACTCAATAACGCGTTGCTCCTCCTTTGGCCTGCAAAACAGCTGCAACTCGCCTGGGCATAGATGCCACAAGTTCTTTTTACATGACTGGAGACAGGTTGTACCAAATGTCTAAGCAGCGGTAACGCAAAGTCGGAACAGTCTCCGACGTCCTTTTTCTTTGATGACGCGTGGACGACCAACACCTTGGCGTCTACTGCTGGTGTCACCGTCATTTATCCACTTTGCATGAATACTAACAACGGCAGATCGTGAACACCCTACCAGTCGTGCAGTTTCGGTGATACTCGTTCCGAGTCTTCGGGCCATTACGATCTGCCCTCTATCAAATTCGCTTAGATCAACAGCCTTTCCCATCACTCGCAAAAGTTTACTTACCTTCTCCAGCAGCAGTTAAATACCATTCTCACTTAATCACGTGCCCTCCACGTCATCCAGACGAGTTCATTGAAAAATGTGGGGATGGTCATAATGGTTTTGGCTCGTCAGTATATAACCAGACTGCTGAAGAATTAATTCCATTAGAACCAAGTATTTTATTAATATTGAATAGCTATTTAGTTTAAATCAGGTGCATTTGAAACGAATCGCCAAAATTGGTGTATGGATCGCTTAGCGGTTGATTTTAGATTGTTTATATCCGTTTGTTTCCATTCACCTATATACAAATGATGTCCATTTCTATGCTATGTGTGTTTGTTATATACAAAGGTACAGATCTACGATTTTCAACATTTCCATCTCATAGTACACATAAACTAATTACTACATTTCTACGGCATACCAAAAATATGTTATATTTATTTCTAATCTGACATATTGATTGATTTATTAAAAACATTTTTGATTGATTTTCGAAAAAATAATTAATTACCTCACATACTTTGCTCTAAGAGGCATTTCAAAAACCTGTTCTGTTTATTTTTCAATAAAAAGCTAAAAATTATTTAAACTGGTATTACTTGAAATTGTTTGTCAATTCACTCGTCAAAAGTTCAAAACTAAACCGTTGAAATGAAATAAATCTTACATAATTTAAACCTCTTCATCCGTATAGCATCGTACCACTGCCACTCTTGCGGCACACCGGTTGAAAATAGCTGATATTGATACTTATTCATTGCTATTTTACGCATAATTCTGGCAGTATTTTGCTATTCTCGCTTCGAAATACCCCGGACAGGCCTCACACATCGACCTTCCCTTCCCACAACCTTGGTTATGTAACATTCGACCCTTTCCTGTGATATAACTAGCATTAATTTCAGCTACTGTCAGGATTATTGCACAAACTGCGCCTGCTCCGGGAGAGATTAGCTTGCGATATGCCACCGAAATCAGGTTCACTTCTCGCGTGTTCTGGGTGTTGAGCCCTTAACTTCTTTTTATCAGCAAAAACGGAAACTTCTCTAATTTACTTTAGGAGATGGAAATGAATCCATCTCGTTATCTTATCGGATATTTCGGAAGTCTGGCGATTAGAATTTGTAACGCCGTCGGAAGCATTGGGATTTGGAAGTACTGTGGCTTAAAGACTTGGAATCTCGGTTGTGTTTGTCCAATCAACGCTTCCATATTGCTCAGTGTAAGTAAATGTAGAATAAACGTTAGTTTATCTTTTTTTTTCATGTTGTTGCTTTGTATTCTTTTATACTTACCCTTACCATTTTCTTTTGCAATTAATTGGTGACTTGTGCCAGATATTTTGCAACATTAAAGATTATTGCATGAACGAAATTTCGTGTTCTTTTGAATCTTGTTATTCCATGCTATACAGCATTTAACCCACTCTGTCGTTTCTCCTACAGTCAAGTTCGTTGACTTAAAAATGACCTTAAAATGTGTGAAAAGATTATTTTAAAATTTTAATTATACTTTTTCGATACTCTAAATACTTTCAATGGACTGGTATTCGAGTTTCAATCATTCGGGGTGACCTTTGTCCACATTAACTCGATAATCAAAACTCGAGTATCTAGATTTCAAACTAAATTTCTATCTACACGGGCATTGACCACGAAGAACTTCCAAAAAGATGTCAACAAAATCCGTTCACTGTTATTTTAAGGTTTCATCCATCATCTATCGACTAAGCAGTCGCAAGGTTAATAGATAATGGGACCCGAGACAGAATCAACTCCTTCCCTCTATCTGTAAAAAAACGCCGTAAAGTCTGTCCTTGGTGGCATCTCGTCTCCAGAACTCCCCTGTTTCTGCCACAAGGGTCAACTTGCGTGGGAAGAGCAGCGATAACTTGGTAGAGCGGGTACAGACAATCCATAACAAAACCAGTGGTTCCGAAGGACGAAACCTGCAGTCCCAGATTTTCCATCACTGCTGGCATTTGGATGTGAAGAAGCACGCAATGGTCGAAGCAAATTTCTGAGGTACATTCCGCCACTCCATAATGAGATGCATCGCTTCGTGAATAGATAAGATCCTCCTCCGCCGTCCTTGTGCTGATTCACTTTTCACCATTTGCAGACTCGCAAGGTTCCTTGTGACAGTGTAGAATGCGAGATATGCTTTCAGGATGAATGGATCCGCTCGGGACTTATTTTTCCTCTCGCCTTCTTTTTCGAATTTTGGTTTGAAAATAGACATCGGAGACTTTCCTACGTGCCATATCTTTTGTTTCAAAGAACGATTTCAAAATCCAAATTAAAAATCTGAAAAAATGCGTAGCAAAAGAAACAAAACCCCAAAGCTTATAAGAATTTGAGTAGCACAAAAATACAGCACGAGAACTACAAGCAAATTCAAAATAAACAACTTCTCTTCGCAGTTACAAGTACAGTTAATCACTGTTCAACAAGTCCACCAAAAATATTATAAAAATAACTTAAAAAGTAGTTTATATAAATAAATTACTACGTTTATAAACTTTGACAGCTGTGAAGGTGGGCGTGGCACTTTTGTTTACTTTTGTTTTTTCCCTTTTTTAAGCCCTTTTAAATGTCTAAAACCATAAAACCCATATATCACTGGAATCAGAAGATCGTCCTCTATCGTTTAAAAGTAAAATTAAAAAATCGATTTTTTAAAGGATTTTTTGTACCAGGTTCCCTTAAATTGAGGTTGCAAAAGGTGCACTCCCCTGTAATAATGTGCTCCCAACTGAAAATTGTATTGACTTCGGTAGAAACAAAATAACGCAGGCCGTTTGAAGAATAGACTGCAAACTTTAATTTAATCGTACTTAACAATGTGTACAAATGGTATTTTAAATCTTTACTGCAAATTAAACAAAATTTTAAGAGTCAAAGATTCGTACGTTCAACTAATCTGTGCTTTAAAGTTTATTAGTGCATACATATAATTTTTCTGTTAGGCACAGCATTCACGTTGTATACTCCTCCTAAGGCCTCCAGACTCTGGATTAGAACCCAGTCTGGTAATGGTTCAGAATCCTTTTTGAGCCGTTTGGTTAAGGACTCGATCTAATTAGGCCTTGTATTGTAAAATGTCCGTGAAACGACAAATCAACCTCCTAAAGCCCTTAGTACCAAAAAAATTTTTGGATCCGCTTTCAAAAATTCGAGTTCATGCACAACATTCACTTTGTATTTTCCTCCTAGGGCTCCAAGACGCTGAATTCGAACCCTGTCTGGTCATGTATGTATGTAATGAATGGTTCGGAATCCACTTCAATACATAGATCCGATCTAATTTGCCCTTGTATAACAAAAATGACCGTAGAACAACAAACCAACCTCCTAAAGCCTCCTTTTGGCAACAGAGTTTTGAGTCTTTTTTTTTGAAAAATCAAGTACTTGTGAATGTTCCCTCTTTCATGATTTTTTTCTTTGCGTATTGAGGACTCAGTGTTGTTTGAGTCCAGAAAATAATTTGTATTTAATGGTTTTCAAACCAAGAATCCGTTGAACCAAGAGCACTAACCTCTCGGCTACCAGGTCGGCAATCATTTGTGCTTTCGATGCTTGTCAATGGATACATAACTATTGGAATTTAATTTCACTGTTGTAAGAACGTATATCTAGGCCAGCTAACACCGAAAAGCAGTTGCTAATTTTTCCCCACTCCCCATGAGTAAAAATTGCGACTGCGTCGTTCTTCGGGATGCCAAGTCCATAGTTTCATCACCACACACCCGCGACACTTTTCTTGTTTCTTTTCCCTGTCTTCAACGAATTGGATTGTAAAAAAGTCTCAGAATTTCGAAGGGGAGAAAAAAATAAGCATCGGGACTTTTTTACTCCCAAATCCCTACGGAGAGGGGGATCGTTTCCATTCATTTTTTATCATCCAGGGATTATCTTTCACATTCCCGTGTAGTTAGATTACGAAATTGATGCTTAGGGTGTAGAAGGTATTTCATTGCTATATGCATGTCGTAAATTAGCTGTTGATTTCTTGTAATTAATAAGCGTATGCGACGCGACAGATAATGGGCGGACTTGCTGCGAAGGGTATTTTTTTCTCGCAAGAGTAACCCCCACCCTTTTATCTTTCTAGTTTCATATAACGCAGACCAAAGAAATTGACTCCCCTTTTTGAGGTGACAGGACCCTTGTGGTGGTCTTAGTGTTGATATCTTATTTTTAATTTCTTTGAAAGCATTTATAGGACTCTAGTCTTAAGTGGTGTTTGTTGAATGGATTTTGATTCGGGAATTCAAGGTTATAAAAAAGGGATCGAAATGATCAGTCTGTTTGAAAATAACGTTTCGAAATAAAGGAAATAAGTATTCCGTGTATTGCTGTCCTAATTCTTTTTATCTGTTTTTGATGCTTTGAACCTTTTTTGGACTCTTTCAAGTGCATAAGAAATGGGTATATTTATTTTTATTTTGTATGTAACCTATTTTTTGTAAAATGAATAAATACTGTTAATGCTTAAGGCCGGCATTTTCGTCTAAATTATTTGTGATAGAACGTCTTGAGAAAGTCTGACTAAGCGAACATATCTAATCTCGCAAAACTATGACAGAAGTTCTCTTTTTAAAAGAATTATAAAACGCAGCCATAAAGCATCCTCTCGCCGTGAAACGCTACGGGGCGTTTCGTTTTTTTTTTTTGTTGATGTTACGTATTTAATTGTGAACGGTTTACTTTCTTAATAAACGTTGTATCGCACAACGATAGTTTTATTGCATTTAGAAATTACAGTCCACAAACTCAACGTAACAAATACAAATTAATTCAAATTAAACTTTCTACTGCATTCAAATAATTGGATAGTTATATAAAGTAAGTGAAATTACTTTTGTTATATGGGAGTAGAATTAATTATTCGCGTGGAGTAAGCAGTGAAACTAAAGCTAATTTTAGATTCAGTCCCAAAATATTCAATTTAATTTCAAGTTTTGATGTAAATTGTTTGTTTTTAGACTCAAACGACTTGACGAGTAGCAAATAATGACTGTAGAGCATAAATCACAAATCGAATAACTCGTTTCTTAAAAAAGTATTACAAAAGTATTGAATAGCTCATGTATCATAATATAGATAATTAAAAATGTTCCCACGACTGTGATTTTTATTAATTTGACTTACAAATGAAACACCGTAGTCAAAATTTTCGATACTGTTTTTATCTTTTCTAGACCAGAATGGTGATCTTTAGACTGGTGAAGTCCACTAAGTCATTTTTCTTTGCAGGAAGGTTAGATTTCTTGAGAATTACATTTAGTAAGCATAGCATAGCGAGTAGAATTGTCCCCCATCGTTTTCTCAGAACTATGCTTTTTCATTTGTAAACCGATAAGAAAACTAAAAAATTATAAGTGACCAAAATGTAATAAAAGTTAAGCACAAAAAGTCTTTATTTAAAAGAAAATGTGTGGAACACTGGCCCGAGCTTCCGCGGAACACATTTTCAATATCATCAGTGCAACGTTCTAGTCTCAAACCTACAATGGTGCAAACGATATTACTAAAGCGACGGGGGTGGGGACCCGCATACCAATGTTTCAGGTATGTTCAGTTACCCGCTAGACAAACAGCTTCGGGCTGTTTACAACAAGCATTTTGTCCTTCGTGTTTTTTCTTTTCTAAATAAAACTTGAGTGACTGCCTTTCTGTCGGAAAGAAAGTTATGGAAGGAGGGGAAACAGAGTAGTGTCTGATGAATTCACCTCGAAAATATTCGGTATGTTTGCAAAGGAAATGTTTCTGCGGTTTGTTAAGTGCTTCATGTTTGGAATGACTGAGGGTTGTGCCAGTTGCAATGAACTTCTGGTATCGCTGTTCCCCATGGCTCTGTGAGACATTGCAATGTGTGGGCATTGGTGACTCTTTTTTTTTATCGGGAGTTGCTGTACAATTATTGTGCACGTCTTGAACAAAACCTAAGTGAATAAAATAGCCAGGGTTTACTTTGGGATCACATGCCATCTCAAATCGGAAATAACACTACACATGATTAAGTAAACAGTTCCTTTCATTTTGGGGACTATTTGCCACTTATTTGATTCGTAAGACAAATTCTTTAATGGAATGGCTTTGAAAAATGAAGTATGATTTTAGCTTCAATTTTTCCCCTTGTCCCGGATCAAAATTAGATCAGTTCATGATGACCTTGCGAAAAACGTTCAAAAGATGTATCGGATCGTCATGAATGTCCTTTGAGGACACCCCGGACACACTGCAGTACGTGGTCAGGACTTGCCAAGTTGTTACTCTGACAGTGTGAGTAAATCTTTTTTCCTTCCACACAGATTTCATTGCTTTGGTGTGACCTGTTCTAAATCTTGAAAATGTTAACTATTCTTTTCTATATAACTTTTGTTTTCCAATATTTATGTTTATTAAAAAGTAACTGTGGAAGCACTGGGTTGTAAATGACTATATATCTATACATATACAGTATACGTTATAAATTTCATGTCTAAAGATTCTACATGGAGGGCTTCATGGCTCTCCATGTAGAATCTTTGGACATTTCTTAATGCTTCTCACTAAATGTAGTAACAGATAGTTTATGTAGTTATTACGAAGTTAAATTGTCTTGTAGTCAGTTTATGATATTCCTTTTATATTTCTTGCATGCTTTTGCGTTTTAGAGATTCAAGAACATTGGGAAGTTTTCTTTGAGTAACACGAACGCACAACTTTTCCTGAGTACTTATAAAAAAACAAAAAGTATTAAAAACTTTTAAAGTGCTATTTCCGGACGAGTCAATTAATCTTTCATGTCTAAAATATTTTCGCTGTGGTGATTTAAAATGACAATTTCTTTTTTAATATGTTTATCATACAAATTGAGTTCAAATATAGGAACGTTTTGTTAAAACAAAATTAGACCCCGAAATATATAATAATGATTTAAATAATGATTAAAATTAATTCCCGAAATATTATTTTGGTTTAAAGATCTACTTTGATAAAATATAGAAACAAAACCGTATTATATTTTATACTTTCCTTAAGATCTGTTTTGCTTAATATTAAAAAATAACTATATTATTAAATTTTGTAACCATTTATTTTGCTCAATATAAGAATCCTTTTTATTGCCATTTCTTTCACAACTATTATATTAAGTCGGCTTTTTAGAGTTAACAGCCCTTAGTTTCGTACATATTTCTGAGTATCGGGCATATATAAAAGGTATTTTGAATATCGATCTCCTATCAAATATTTATGTGATGAATTGAATTTTTATAAGCGATCGAGTATTGCATGATTAATCTCAATACTACGCCTTCTCAGATCATAGATAGGTATGGTAGAAAAACATCCCATCTCACTCCTTTTTACCAATCCCCCCAAAACCAGGAAAAGTTTATTGAATCCATTATGTATCTCCCAACGAACATAAACTTGACTTTGAACTTTAAGTTCGTAAAATCCTGTGGATTCGTAAAATCAGTTCTTTAAAACGAGCGTCTACTGAAACGCTGTTATTCGATTGTTTTATGTATCAATTTGGTGTGAATTCATTGAAAACAGTCCCAGAATTTGTCTTAGTTGCGATTTCATCCCTCATGTGTGCTCGAATCGAAAAATATTTTCATTCGAATTGGTTTCGATGGCAGGTGTAAGAACTCGTTGTCACTGTTACTCAAGTTAATGCTTCGCATCAATCGCCAAAATTGGGCAAGTGTAAAGGCAATTTTCCTTATCTAGAGGAAACATAATCGTTCTTTTTCTTTCTTTTTTTTGCGCTACGATATAGTAAGTTGGGTGTATGTTGATTGTGTGGTATTGTTTGGTTGTGTTTCCCTGGCCTGCCTCCCCTAGGAAAACATCTGCCGGATTTGAATCGTGCCTCGCATATTTATTTACACGCGATGCCTGTAACTCCGAAGGAATAGACCATCCCGTAGAGGTTCGTTTGCGGATTTGATATGAATGAGCCGCAATTAACGTTTTTGTACGAACATCGATGTCCTTGCTGAACCAAAGGAAGTGTGCTTTGTAAGTAAAGCAAATGTTGTTATTTTGCTCTTGTTCACTTTATTGACGAATCATGCATTTTGTCAGCAGATATTTTCCAAACATTTCAATAGGGAAAATATTTGAGTTTTCTATTCAAAACCTTGGAAATTGTAATTTATTGATTGCAAAAATGAACCTAAAACTTTATTTTATATATCATGCACAATATAAGCACTGTTTCATAGAAATTATTTATAATTGTTAGTTTTTTGTTGAAAACCGTGATACATTTTTAGTATATTAATAAATCTGTTGCCAAGTTGAAATCTAGAGACATAAGGCCCATGTTTCTGTATATATTAGGTGTACCGGAAAGTTCTGTCCGTTCCGGTTACAACAAGTATGCGCGTATTCATTTGACGCATATTTGGCTCTCTCTTTTTATCACTGAATGTATACATACTAACCTAGCAAATGAATTAAAACGAAGATGATTCATGTTAGTATTAAGTGAGACGCGATCGTGTACCCATGGCTACTGATAAAGTTCGTTTACGCCACTGTATTTTGTACGAATTCCAACAAGGAAGAAATGCTACAGAAGGGCGTGTAGAAATTTATTGAAAGTGTTTGGTGAAGGTACAGTTTCTGATAGAACATGCAGAAGATGGTTCGAAAAATTTCAAATAGGTGATTTCGACCTTTCTGATAAGCCACGCTCTGGGCGACCATCTTTGATCGACGACGATACTGTCAAGATCATGTTAGAGCAAAATCTTTTTTTGACAACATCGGAGATTGCGGAAAGGCTTGATTCAGCTCAACAAACCATTTCGGACCATATTCGGAAACTAGGATTGGTGTGGAAATGTTCGAGATGGGTGCCACATGAGTTGAGAAGAATTTGAATAATCGAGTCATCATTTGCACATCTCTGCTTGCACGGAACAAAATCGAACCCTTATTGGACCGGATGATAACTGGGATGAAAAGTGGATTACCTATGAAAACATCGTAAGGAAAAGGGCATATTGTGAATCCGGAAAACCTGCCCCTCCACCTCTAAACCGAAGTTGAGCCTGAGTAAGAGAATGTTGTGTATATATGGTGGGACATTCGAGGACTAATACATTTTGAGCTGTTGAAACCAAACGAAAAGCTAAATTCGGAGAGGTATTGTCAGCAATTGGATAATTTAAAAACAGCACTCCAAGAAAAGAGGCCGGCGATGTTCAATAGGAAGGACATCATACTGCTTCTTGATAATGCCAGGCCACATACTGCTTTGGGGGCTCGTCAGAAACTCTCAGAGCTAGGCTGGGAAATTCTGTCACATCCACCATACTCCCCGGACCTAGCACCCTCCGATTATCACTTGTTTCTGTCCTTTCAAAATTTTTCGCCTCTAGGGATAAGGCATTTTTTAAAAATGGGGTATACAAATTGCCATCACGCTGGCAAGAAGTCATAAATAATGATGGAAATTATATTATTCAATAAAGTTTATTCAAGGTATGAAAAATTTATTATTTTGTTTTATTCTAAAAACGGACAAAACCTTCCGGTAGACCTAATAGTTGTGCAGCACATACGTCAAACGTTTTGGTTGGGGATGTATTAAAAATGGAACTCTTTGAATGAACTCAAAAACACCTCACATATTGTCAGATTTAATTAAATCTGTATTAGGATTCCATGCAATTTCATGGGAATAACATGTAAAAGATGACGCGTTTTCTACATGATCTTCATGTGTGATTAAAAATGCTCGCTAAGAACTAACTTATCGCCAAAGTATGTACTTGTTTGATTTATCTCCTTCAAAGAACTTAGAAACTTCATGAACCGGTTTCGCTAACATCCTGACGAATGAAAGAATTAGTTACTCGTCTAGTCGAAATGAATGCAATTATTGAACTTGCCTTCCGGCATTCTTTAAAAAAATAGTTTTTTAAATACCTTTGTATTAGGTATCATACTAATAAGGACTTCCTTCGAATGATATTCTTCTCTCTCTTCTCGAGTCCTTGAAATTATTCGTGTTCAAGACATTGTTGGAAAGAATTGCAGTTGTACACCAGAAATTTGTTTTTTTTTTTGTCTTGAAGTTTTATTAGTGCACAAGTTTTATTTCATTGAATATTTCTGAAAAGGCTGTTTTTGTAAAAAATGAAGTCGGAATCCGAACAGAAATGAAGTCAAAATGATATTCTGGTATCTTCAAGCTCATTCGCTAAGCGCAATCATAAAAATATGTGCAAACGATTTCTTTTCTTATTTGTGAGAGCGAATTTGTTCCGAGGCTTTCTCTCTACGCACGTTGTCAGATTCGATTCTTTCCTGGGTGTATTTCTTTCTTTTGTGTCAGTAAACTTTCCATTGTGTGTCCATTTACTTGGCGTTGTCTGTCTTGTATTTGCGCCATACAACCAAAACCTAGCAACCAAACTGTTTACGCACTTTCCATGCATAGTAAATGGGTTTTCCTACTGCTTTCTCACAAAATGTACGATTTTATTTACACTAAAACTATCGTTTCGACAAAAAAAAATTCTTTGTTTTTATTAATTTTTCATGATCAAGTATAAAAGAATAAGATCACCTTATGATAGTTGTGTGCTATAGAATCCAAATAGTATTAAAGCTGAATAAATCCAGAACACATTTTAATTTATTTTGTTTCCCATTTTATTTATATAATACAAATCGCGTTTTTCAAATAATGTGACGTCACTTAAAAATATTGGAATATTACTTCTATTCATTTAAGTGTAATTTGTAGTTTTCATTTCTTAATCTCCCTTTCCTGAAATTGAGTTGAAGTAAGATTTTCTGTTAACAGATAATTAGTTGTGCTCAGATAAAGCTTATTCTTTCGTTTTCATTTTAATTTCGAAATTTAATTTTAATTCGAAAGAGATTTTCGTTACATTCAACTACATGTTAGAATGGGGTTCACATTATCTCCAAGGAAAACCTTTAAAAAAATCCCATTTAAAATTGCTGATAAGAATTTAAAATTAGGAAAATATATTGTTTTAATTTAATACTTTTTCAATGCATTAACCGTAATGACAAGAAACATTGTTTATAACGTACAGATTTTAAAAAGCTGTGATGTGTGTTTCTTTACTTTATGTGTAATTGATTTCTGCTGAAAATATGAGCAAAATAGTGTTCTAAAATTCTTTCTTTTATAAGAATGGAATAATAAAAAACTTAAACACTATAATTTTCCGAAACAAATGAAGCAGTTTTATGCATTTGATTATCACGAGATCTGAACGAATGGCATTGCGTCTGATTCTAATCGAACTCGGTTGTTTGTTTTTAAAATTTAGAATTAAAAAAATAGTTTTCATCATTTGTTTGTCAATATGTTTGCGGTCGGTCACCAGCCAAATCGAATAATTTGTGTGCTTAATTCTGTTCAAATCTCATACTACCACTTATCTTTTTTACATTGCATAGACTGGTTTTAACAGTTGGCTGCGTCATTTGTTCTGTAAATTTTTTAGATCCATTCCTCAAGTTCCGAGATTACTAATTGGAGAAGCCACAAAAAAGGAGCTTCGCAACTAGAGAAAGCAAATTTGTTTTTGTTTGCGAGAAGCCATACTGTGCATTGGCTTACGGTTTCCGGGAAACTCTTATCGTTTCCTAGAAAGACAGTAAAAAGGTTAACACTTGGTATTACGGTTGTTGTATAAGTTCAGGCATGGATTGATACTGCACAATAATCTCACCATAAGTATCAGGTTTATTTCCGTTTTTTCTGCAGTTTCCTAAGCGAGAAATTTGTTAGCAGGTTTGAACCATAGAACCGAGTCGAATGTTCCGGTGTATCAGCTCTCGTGTGACGTCAGAGCGACAAACCAAACCTTAAAACTCGTGTTTTGTCAAACAAGAATGTGAACTGTGTTCGAGTAGCGAGTAAAACATTGAATATTTTTAATAGATGCACAAATGGTCTTTTTTATATCTTGTTCATTAGTTTCCACTCTAAATCAATTTACGTATTATAGTTTGTAACGAAGTGATTATTTTTTGTGAGCATCCACCATGTTTGGAAACCTACAGTACCTCAAACATTCGATGAGTTACTTCGCCAAATTATAGCCCCGCCTTTTTTGTTGTCACGTTCTAATGTCAAACAGTACGTTGCTTTTTGTTAATTTAGATAAAAGCACATTTTATTTTGTAAATTGCAAAAAAAGAGTCAATTCTTACTCTTTAAGTTATTAAATAGTTAAAATAATGTATAAACAATTACAGAGCTCTATTTTTTTTACTAAATCTTTTACGTATGACGCAATTTTCACGTGATCTTATTCGTCAACTCTCGATAAAGCTTTTTAAAAATTGCTAATTAATGTATGTTTAGATAACCTATTTTTTCAGATTCTCTTAAACGAATGTAAGGTCGTAGTTAGAAAATCGATGTTCTATGCTTTTGACTAAGTACAACTTCTGCAGCCTTTATGTGGCCTTAACCCAAATATCTGTCCTAATTTCTCTCCATTTTGAAAGTATGACCACTTTATGCCCCCTCACAGCCTATTCGCGTGCACGTCTAATATTAATTTCGCTTTACTGTTTTTGCATCACCTTCAACTCCTCGTGGTGCAGTATGTATTTATGCGAAACCGCTTCTTCATCAAAGACATAGCTGCTAAAGGCTTTTCCTTTCCTTTTTCATTCCTCCGTCACTTTTAGAACTGTCTGGAAACGTCTTCGAGTAGTCGATCATTTTTGACATCGATCCAAGCCTATTAAATGATTGTATGATTGAGAGTCATTCACTTATTTTTTTTCATGAATATTGTCTCGTCTCTATCATCTCCGTGATATTTTAGGCGAGGTATTGAAAATCTCGAGTCTATTGATTTAATATCTTAGTAATTTTTTGCGGTTGTTTGGTGTCTGGTATGATTTGTGATATTTTGCTGCGGTCGCGAGGTTTCCAAGTAGTGTAGTAGTTGCTTTTACCTCACAATACGCACATGAATTCACATCTAATGTTTGAAAAAAATCCTAGCAATCCCAAAATCTAATCCAAATATTCTATTGGTTAAGAAGGTCAAAATTGGTTGCATGTTATGCAGTGAAGACTGCAGATTGTCGAACGTATATATGCGTCCAAAATAAAATCGGGATAGTGACCATTTTTTTTAATTAAAAATTTCATTGAAATATAGATTCGTTAAGTGTGCTGTGCATACTAGATAATACTTTTAGTATGATGCATAGAAGCTGTATGGAAGGCAAAAGGTGCCTTAATAAAGAATATAAAAGTTTCAAAGCGTTTGTACTTTTTGTTCCTGCTGTAAATAAATGATAGGATATTTTTAAGTGGGATGTAACTAGAATTTTTCGGTTATAATCTTTTGGAGAATGTTCTCTGAGAGAAAAGTAACCCAGAATTTCCTTCTAAAGGCATAAAGTAAAAAATATGCCATGCAATATAATTTCAAATCCGTGAATGAAAAAAATCTTAAGTTTAAAAACATGGTATTTCTTAGGCCAACGTTAGGAATAAAGGAAAATATGTAAACATTTCAGTTATTTTTGTACTCTTTTTCTTTTCAGCACTTTAATCTAGTACAATCACTTTCTGAACTAGGAACAGTGGTCATATATATTACGAATGATACATAAAATAAGCTTCAGGTTCATTTCTGCAATCAATAAGTTGCAGTTTCCTGATAATGATGTTTTATTTTTAAAAAATCCGTATGTTCTTCAAATTTCAAGGTTTGTGTGAATAGTATTCTCGTTCTCAGATAATATTCTTTTTAAAAATATTCTTTGTTAACAACTCTAGATAAAGCAATAAAGGATAAATACTTGTTACTTGATGAAAGGAGAAAATATCAACACCTACATACAGACTTATTAAAGAATCAAAATTAAACAAGGATATGTTGCTCTTTTAACCCTCTGAGCGTCACGTAGCGTCACTGATTTTCAAGTAGTGTTGTATTGCTTTTACCTATCATCACATTTCGTTACTAAATAACCACTTCTAATTGAAGGAATCCTGGGAAGCTTTCCATTGCTCCAAAAGGTCTAAGCCTGATAGAAGTTATGCAGAGAAGACTGCATGTTGCCAAATATATATACTACATACATACGTGTGTGTGTGTGTGTGAAGGTTTAATCAAAACACAAACCTTGATCTCCAATTGAAAATAAATTTCTTACACATCTTGATTATTTACATGAAAAAAATCTACTGACGTTGGCACACGAAGCGCTTTTTCGTTATCTCTGGCTTGGCGTCCTTTTCTCTAGATGCATCATGGGATAGTCTCAAAAATGACAAGGCGGGAAGGAAAAAATGATGACAGGGCACGCACGTTTGAATTCCGATGAGAAGTTTTATATATATTTATATATAAAAGGATATATATTTATATATATTTATTTATTTATATTTACATACATACGTACGTACCCCTCAGTTGGTGAAAGGCATGAAAGGGGCTTAACACACATAGAAATGCGCCCCTGAAGAGAAGTGAAAGTTCATACGATCAGAATGGATTGGATTCCTCCCTAGGTATTTTTCTCTCTTCTGTGTCTGTAAAGATTCTTTGTGTGAGTATGTCCATTTACTTGAAGTTATTTGGTGCAGCTTGGCCAAATATGGCCATTTCGCTCAACCAACCAATCCTACCATCAGTATGCCACAAAAGTTCATATAAATGTATCTAAGAACACTCGATTTATATTGATTCTTAGTGCATACAATTTCACTTTTATTCCTTTTACAAAACACAATAGCTTTAAAAGATATATCGCCTGATTTCCAGCCTGAAGTTCATTAATCAATGTAAAAATCCCCCTTCTACATATGAGAACTCAACTTGAACTTTGGAAGAAGGTAAAAAACCTACTCTTCACATTCCCTCACTAGTTTACATCCCAGTACATCCGTCCCCCTTCCCTCCAGAAAAAAAAACTAGTTCACGCACCATCTGCCATGGAGAGATTATGCTATTACAATAATCATGCCTCCCCTTTCACCAGAGTGTTGGCTCTTCCCCCTCGTGTATTTTAATTAATGCACCTTATGCTGAAGCCGACCCTGAACTCTGCGATTCACCCTACTAACCCCTGACCCTGGAACCGGGGTTGAAAAGTGGGAACCAGGTTGCCGGTTTCCTCCTCAATCCTTTCTTTACCAGTGCGGGCCTTCTGTTCTTGCCCCTTTCGGAGTAGAAGTTGGGAATTATCCCCCAAACAGATGTTTTGGGAAAGTAAAGAATGGTATGTGTTATTTTTTTTCTCGGTGTCTATGGGAAAGAGGGGATCACAGATTGTGTGAGAGTGGGTTGTAGTTTCGATTTTGTTGTTTGGGTCTCGTTTTTTATGCTGACTTTCGATTCTCACTGTAAATTCCTGTTGGAGGCAGGGATAGAAATTAGAAGTCAGGCATCAGCGGCACCTAAACATTTCCCTTCAGTTGGCTAAGTACTCGTGTGCAATTTGAAGATGCATTTTATTTACTTGGATTTGCATAAAAGCAGTCATATTGTACGACTTGAGATTACATAATAAACCACTTTTCAAATCAAGTTTTAAAAAATTCTAAGATTCTAATGGTTTTATCTCTTGTTCAAGAGTTCGTGTAATCTTAACATTTCTAAAAATTAAGTTAAAATAAAAAATTATCTCTCATTCAAACAATCCGAAATTCTTTTGATTCATATTTCTGTGGCTTATCACAATGTTTCCCGGAGCCCTTCAATTGTGTTCTTTTTGCATTTGCAGTATAGATTGTTGTATTTACCGATAGATTTAGAGAACAGCTTATTGCAAATGAAAGGTTGCTAGATCGGAATGCAAAATATTTAGAAAGCTTAGGCGTCAAAAATGGTCGAGTGGGTCTTAAAACTCGATCGTCAAAATATATTTTAAAGGTGCTAAGACCAACGATTGTTAATTTAAAACCCTGGTTACTTCCACCTCCCCATACAAAAGACTCTAAATCATTTGGTGAGTCTGGGAGGTGAGGGTCCGAAAACCCTGGTTACAGACGGGATTAATAGATTTCAATAAACGAAGGTTTGAAATTTACGTTGCCATATAAGCTGATTTTAAACGTTAATGTCGTGCTTAAAAAGAAAAGACACTATAAGATAGGTCTGATTGCACCACAGTACAGCAAACGAAACCAAAACACTAACAAGAAAAAAAAAGTGATTTACGCGTTTTTTGGATTGACAGTATATTGCTTATTTTGGACTACACATTTTGTAAAGGAAGTATTAAGAACTACCATTTAATGCTTTTTCTCACAGATGAACACAAAATTTTGAGCTTGTCTTTCTCGGAGTATAACTCATTTCGTGTTTTTGAACTTTTGGATGCCCAAGCTTTTTTTAAATTTTACACATCGAAACAAAAAAAATTCGTTTTGATCATTTGTATTTGTAATACTTTCTATTGTTTATTCTGGAGTTAAATTTGCAATGTGGTTGGGTGCAAAAGTACATAAGTTCCTTGCCTTTCCTACTTGATTTGAGATGTTCACTAGAATATACAATAGAATGATAATGCTTAACATTTGGTCATAATAGTATGTTTATATATATAATACATACAAAAATAAAACTTTTCCTTGTTGCTCCATCGCGAGAGTAAGAACACTACAGCTTAAGAGAAAAATAGCTAATATTGTACTAGGTGCATTTAAATTTTACTTTATTTCCTAAATTCTATAATACTTTCAAATGTTACTCATATACTAAATTTTCCCTTTAATTCAACCTATTGCTGATTAAGAAGTTTCCTTTTTTATAACCAATATGCTAATGTAAGTCTAACCAAAAAGAAGTATTTTTTATATTTTAATAATTTTTCATTGCCGTGTTTTATTCCCTTGCTGAATTGTTTTCTAACTGTTTGTAAACATATTTTAGTTACCATGGATGAGTAAAGAAAAAGGCAAACTTTGCGTAACAGTATAGCGTTTGCATTTATTTTGAGTTGTATAGCAACGGTTTGTTACTTCTTGTAGCTCAGAAAGTGCAGTGATTACAAGGAAACGGCACATAAAATTGTTATCTTTCGATTTTTCTTGTGAATAGAAACAAATATTGTATATAATTCTGGGTGTGACCGTAATTGGGCGTGTTTTGTTCTCACTTTAAGTCTAACCGTAATTACATAAATGTGATATTAATTTGTGTTTGGAGTTAAAAAGGTTTTTCAAAGCGCCAACTTTGCTTCGATTTTCTCTGTCACTTTATTTTAACGCAATTAGTCCATGAATTTAAGAGGATCTATAAATAAAACCTGCATTTCAACTTTACCCAATTTCGCTACAGAGAATTTGACTATTATCTTGATCCTCGATTCCAAGTAATTTTAGCCCGTTTGCACTAAATGTTATTTAACAGAAGATAATTCCTAGTTTAACTAATTTTCGCTACAGTTAGATAGCCGCATGCTTTGGACCTCATATCCATTCCGTATTCCCCTAATACTGGATCATTAGGCATTTGGTTACAATTCCATCGTCGTTTGCGGTAGAACGAATGAAATGATAGAACTAATGGTCTCTGAAATTCGAGTTAGCAATCTTTGTGACGTATTCTTTAACTTGTATGAAAATAGTATGATTTTTATCTACGTAATTTGTGGTACATGATATAACTACTGCATCATATTGAACAAAATTCAAATAGATAAAAAAAATCTCCCTGTCATTGATGGTTAATTAGTAATTGCTCATTGAAAGGACAACCAAATATTTTTAGGCCGATGAAATTTCTATTTTTCGATTAAAAACTACCAATTCAAATATCTTCATTGTTATCCTAATAGCATTTATCGGTAACTCTTACTATTTTCAATAACAGTTGCTGACTGTTATTGAAAATAGCGTACAAAATTTACAATAACGCTATTATTTAAATTGCTATCAGAACAATAGCTATCCACATTTGTGAATCTATAATGGCAAAAGGATGGAAGTATCAAAATATCAGAAATTCAACTGCTACATTAGTAAACGTTGAAAGTCTCAAAGATGTCTGTTCATAAAAGCACTGAATAAAATAGTAAGGCAAAAATTAGCTTGCACTCAAAAATTTTCTTTTTAGCACTCACTCTGCCATAATTGGTCTTCATCTGTGGTTTGCCTAGCAGGCTTTGACTTGATGAGGCTAATGATCAACATAATCATGAGGTTAATGATTAGCATTTACAGCATCAGCTTGCGCGATGTAGGGAGTTTTTGATTCTGTTTCCATGCTATCCTGGATGAGATTCTTTACCTCTGTTAGTAAAAATCTGCGTGCAGAATTTGTTCAATGCTTGATGACAACTTAACGCATTTTGGATTATTAAAATTTGTGAAACTACTTTAATGTAAATAAAAGCACTGCCATTACGCGGACTATGTTCGAACGAAACAGATCAGGAAAGCAGTGAAGTGTGGCTACGTCACTTCCATCAACATTTTCTTCAGATTATTTCACCAGTGGTTATTTCTGTCAACGATGTAGTGTCCAGGATTGGATTGGATGTTTGGGTTTTATGGCGCAAGGTCCAAATATGGATAAGCTGCGCCATGTAGTGTCCAGGTATATTACCTTCAGGAGTAGCTTACATTAGAATTTTTCCAGCCTAAACTGATGACTGAGTGAATTTTCAGACCTTCCTGCCTGAATTGATTTCCAAGCGCTTACTAGGGTCGACGTGGCTGGGTTTACCTACTGCTCTAGCAACCTGTAAATTGTAGGTGGCACAGGTTCTCTTTTCAAGTTCAATTCCTCCCTGGATGTATTTCTCTCTATTCTGTGCCAGTAAAACTTTCATTGTGTGTGTACTTGACGTTGTCTGTCTTGTGTTTGGCGCAGCTTGTCCAAATATAAATATGGTCCTTGCACGATAAAACCAACCAACCAAGCTCCTACTACGTTATATAATGAGTGCAGAATGAAAAAGATTTGGGTAAAATGTCTAAAAGACATTGTGGGCTGAAAGTAAAAGATTATTTTAGCCGCTAGGTGGTGGATAACCAGATTGGTTGGTTAATTTGATGTTACAGGCGTAAAATTCAAAATAGGACAAGTCGAGGGTAATTAGAAATTGACTGCAACATAAATCTCGTGTGGGGACTGCATCAAGCTGCGCATGTTAGTCTATTTTGACTTACGAATCTAACCTGTAAATGATATAATCAGTCACGAGGAGTCCAAAGTTACAACTTTCATCCCATGTCACTTGCCATGGCAATAATAGTCATTATAAATGTTTTACTTCTTCCCTTTTTGGAACAAACCTGAATCAAAAGGCAACTGCTGATAATTGCCCTCTGTCACCTTCCATACTTCAGTATTCATACGGCGTCTTGTATTGCATCATAATTCCTATCAAATGGGAGGTGTTTGGATTTTTAATAACGTGATCAGTGTATGTATGGAGACTTTTTTTAATATTGATAAGATAGAGAGAGAGAGAGAGAGAGAGAGAGAGATAATTGAAATTTGTTTTTGTTCGTCGCTCCATGGGCAATTTTGTTACACAAGGACTAATGAGATCGGGGTTCACGGGTTATAATACATTCTGAACCACACGGCGAACACTCAGCCTGAACGAAATTTGAACTGGAGGTGGGAGGAGAGTTGAGAGATTGTCTAATTCTCCCTAACTCTTTTTTAATTCCATTTTTTCTTTGTGGGTGTAAAAATGACCGTAGAACCACAAACCAAACCTAACTCTGTACTCGATAAAATAATTTCAGAACTTATTTAAATAGCAATTAAATCTTGCGCTAGCTAAGTTCCAACATAGGTCTGTGATAGATTTTGATCATGGGACATATAGTCCTTCATTTAGGGTTTTTTCCCTTTTTATCATTATCTTTGTGAAATGTCTTCGTCAGATCAACTTGTTTTTAGCATCAAAAACAAAATAAAATAGTCAAGTTTGTTTTCATTATAAAGAGGAGTTTCGGATCAAATAATGTAGACATTGTGAAAGCAGTCCAAAAAATCAGTAATCGAAGAGTTACGTTCTTAGGTAATTAGATCCTTTTGGATGGAATAAGATTCCTGGAAGAAAAAGACATAGACCCTGATCGAAATTAGTTCTGGGATAAATGCCTGTGTTGGGAATTTTTGGATCCATTGCGACTCACTGCCAACTGCCTCATGATTTTTTGACTACTCAAGCTAAAGGGATGCTGATTTCTGGCATGGGTACTTAAAAAAAAAATACTTTTCACAATTTTTGCGAAGTGAAACATTAACTTCAGGCAGCACAAATCGTATGCTTTGCCCTGTTTTAACACATTCTCATTCTTCGATTTCTGTTTCACACTGATTACTAATCCAATAGCATTTATCTAATTTTTCCATTTCTATCAGGTTTTTGTATTTCATTTTACAGTGAGTACAGAAAGCGCTTTTTTGAAACGTGACCTCTTAAATGAAAACTGTAAGGTATTATCATTCAATTTTTATTATGAAAGATGCTTATTTTGAGTTTATTTTTCAATCTGTTTGAAGTTAAATTTGCAATAAATTACAGTAGGCCCTCTACTGACAGTTTGATGATGTTTATAAACCGTGCTTCATCCCAAACCAGTTTATACCGCGTTAATAGCTTCCACCGCTCCATTTGAACTTCAATGGTTACAATGAAAATAGGAATATTAAAGGAAATTCCAATCTGTTCCTGTTTGTGTTGCACGTATCTGAATTTACAGTTTATTTTATGTACATTGAAATAAGGCAATTATATTATTCACATTTTCCCGATTATTTTCTTTTCCGTTGATTCTTTGCCGCTCACTGCTATACTAATCTTAATTTAACATAATTTAAAATATTTATATGAATTACATTTTATTATTTAATAGATAGCGAGATGCAATGAGTACTCTCAAAAACGCATTTTCCATCATCTTTTCTCGGATCTTTCCCTTTGGGATTGATCCCGGACCGTCACCAATAGCCCGTTGTGTTGCTCCAGTGTGACGTTAATTGAAATACCCCCCCCCCCAATCATCTTTTATTTACCATATAACTTCGCAAATTCAAATTCAATGAAATAATTTTTTTTTCTTAAAATGGGCAATTAATTCTGTAGTCGTATCTTTTCAATATCTGAATCTTATATTGAAATTTACTCATTACTTTTCACTGTTTCTTTTGCCTTTTTATGTGATACTAATTATATTCATGGAATATTTCTAATTTCTCCTTTTTTTTTTCAGGTAAACAATTTTGAATTGCTTCTTTGGTAGAGAATCTAATTTAGCGATACACATTGTGAGTACTGGAAAACTTTTTGATTAAAGTGTTGTGTGACTCATCTTGCAAAATCTACTGGATTTGTGTTCGTTATTTTAAAACAATGAAATGGAAAATTGATTTTATTAAAGTTGCTTAAATGCAAATATCTAATTTTGATAACACGGATTATTTTTCATTCGGGTTTTCTTTTGAGTGTAAGTTCAGTAAGACTAGCAAAGGGATGAGCTTTGATAATGGCTCCTGTTAATAGGATTCAAGGACGGAAGTAAGAAAATGCGCCCTAATCCTTGTTTTGTACTCTAGACATTTATGAGAAGATAACCTTGGTGATTTGTCTCTTCTCTCTATTAGTAATGCGAATGCAGTGGATTACATGAAAATTAATACGTATACAATGAGCTAAACGAAAAGGAAGGATTGACTTTTAAACGTTGTCTCGAAAGATGAAGTGCGTGAAAGCATTCACTACACACGCACATCACTGTAAATTAACTTCTGTGACAAAGACAAAATTGTTCTTAAAATTATAAAAACATATTTTACAAGAAAACTACAAAACATTTGAATAGATATTTTTGAAATGCCGTCCCTTTAGGCATTGGCGCCCCCGTATCTATCCACTGTATAAGCCACGTATAACGACGTAAAAGTACCTCACGGACGCTAGATTGGAGAGCGCTGTGTCACTAACAATAATCAGCCCTCTGTGCATAATCACGACCGCCCTTCAGCGTGAAAAGCGAAATCGGCTCGGCAGGTTGGTAACGGTGGAAACCGACTCACCTGAGCGAAGAAAACCCGTTTGACCAGATTTTGTGAGACACTGGCTTCTCAGGTGTCTACCCCCTCCCCCAAATGGGAAAAAAAGTTACCAGCTTCTATCAACTAACTCCCCTTATTCCCCCTCGTGTTACCATCCCTTGCGTGTTCCGGACGCACGCTTGTTTTAACGTTTTATTTTACCTTCTCTCTCCTTTCCAAAAGGAGATGTGGAGCGTCTGGGGGCTGTGCGTATATTTCAAAAGGCACTTGTAGGATCTTTGATCCGTTTTCTTCGCAATACGTTTTTCGAGTACCTGACACTCATTTCATGGAGATAGTTACGCCACCTGTATATGGGGATGTAGTAAGGCGCAATTAACGGCCTTCGGGCAGCAGTGTGATAAGCCGCTTCTCAAATTTTTGTCAGGCTGGCAATTTTCAAGTTAAAACAATTCCAAAATTATTTAGGTTAACTTTTATATTATAGATCATATTGTCTTAAACTTTCCAGGTATTACGCACACATTCAAAATTCTTTTGATCCTCTTGAATCTTTTGGGGTTTTTTTCATCGTAGAACATATTTCTGTGGTTTATCTTTATGTTACACGGATCCCTTCCATTATAAGATTTGTGCGGCAGTCTTGGGTTTTCAAAGCCGATCGGGTAGCTGAATGGTCGCATTAACCCTTGGCCATGCTATGAAAAAGGTATTACTAAATTCAGAAGTTTTAAAGTTAACCTTGAATTGTTTTAAATCACTTTTCTAGAACATAAAAGAGGGTACAAGTTTTATTTCCTTTTATTTTAGCCAAGTGGTTAGCGCTCTGGCCCTTGGTTCGAGCTCTGGGTTCGAATCCTGTCTTAGCATCGATGATCGTACTGATTCGGAATCCACTTAAAAGTCGCAGATCCCGGTCTAATTTGATCTCGTGTAACAAAAAAAGGACCGTAGGGGACAATCCAAGCTTTTTACTGTAAGATAAAAGCGAAATTTCACATCACAAAATTAATTTTATGTAAACTATTTACGATTAGCTCTTGAAGTATTAATTTATCTGGCAATCGGGATTTTTCTAACTTCTTAATGGCGATGCCTGTCCTATTTCGGAGCGTTTGCCATTAAACTCGGAATCAACCAACCAAATATCCAACTAAAAGGAAAGCGATTCAAAATCGCAAATTTTCTGATCATGTATCAATTTTTTAATAACAAAAAGGAATCAATTTACCTTTATTGTGAAGTGGGTAGCAGTGTTAACCGTGTTTGTACGTAGATTAATCTGATGTAAACTGAAATTCGGTTAAGAAAGAATAGGAAACAATCAATCAACAGATTTAAAGAACAATAACTTATCCATGCTACAGTTGACATGATTGCGCAACGAAAGACATTTTTCTCCACACACACAAAAAATACAGACACCGATTTAGGAATGAAACTCCTTTTCTCAGACAGCGAAATATGGCATTAATTGCTCTTAAAAGCACACTTTTTAAAAGTGCTAACGAGATTACCGAGGAAGCAGCAAAAAATAACGACCTGAATACACCTTCACCCTAATACACACCGCAACCAAACAATAACAACTCAACAAAAAACCGCGGAAAAAGGGCGAAAAAAAATTATAATTCTACCCACATGCTTGCAAATCGAAACCAGTCGAGAAACCGAGCGCTTGACACAGTTACCCTAGAACAATGATGCATAATGAAAGCTTTGAGGCTAGAGTGAAACATCCAAGTTGATCCAGGGAAGTGTTGGATTTCTGTGGTTTGATGGGGAGGTTGAACAGATAAGGTGTGGATGAGTGACACTAAAGTATAAAGAGGTGGTGTGAGGATCACCCACACGCGTTCCTTGATGTGGGATAGGGTATTTCTTTGTCCTGTGAAAGTCATTTTCCAGAGGGATATTTTTCGTTTGGCATAAGCGAACTGGTTGTTTTTCTTTTCGATTTCAGGAAGAACAGAATTCTGAAAGTGATATGTTTGGGGAAGTTTATTGTCCGAACCTCATGGTGTGAGAGGAAACGGAGTTTGCCGTTTCATGATAAGACATTAGATATAAGAGAGGTACGGAGACGGTGCCCTTAGAATTTTGACTGCAATTCTGCAATTATTTAAGATGAATCAGAAGCATGAAAAAGTGTACACATTTTCATTGTATTAGTTTAGTTTTTAAATAGCACCCAATAATAAATTACATGGTCGAGAAGAAAAACTTAGTGATTCAAAATTCTAAAGAGAGAAAATCTTGTTCATTTGAGTTAAGAAGTCGGTATAAAAATAAATAATTGTAATTAATCCTTCAATTGGACAATAACGAATATATAATGGAAATGATGTATTTGCTGCTGTTTATTATAAAATCTGCTGCAAAAATGACTAGAGCGACAGACCAAACCACTGTTTATTTGCGTTGTAAATCTCGATGACAATTCAATGTGAAAATTTGAATTGTTGAATAAGAAAAAATGAAATTTTTCTCAAAGAACACACATGTCCTGTACAAAAAAGTTAAGTTCTAAGGTTCTTTTCAGCTTTTTTAATGCCGACTTACCTTCGCATTATTAGGGCCAAACTGACTGCTATTTATGAAGAAGTACCCGATGGTTAAGCCGTCGTTATTCCTAACAGGGACAATCACCAACATCCATGCGCTTACAAATCGAGATTCGAACGCGGAACCTACTGAGTGGTATACAAATACTATGACTTCTATACGAGTTCATTTAAGTAGTCATTGTGATTTTTAAGTGATATAAAGGCATTTGAATACATTAGGAATATCTTTTTTAAATTAAAGAATGGTGTATGAAAACGACTTTAATCACATTTAGATGGTTATTAAAATTAATAATAGATTATCGATATTTGACATGTGTCTATGAATTTACATAAATGTGTTAAAAATTCTGAAGAAATTTTTCAGACAGCAAAAATCTGAAAAACAATGCAAATAAATGTTTCCAAAAAATTCCCAACATAAGTTGCTAAGGTATTGCTAAAAGTTACTACTAGACCAATAACGTAGAAACATGCGACTAAAATATATTTTGTAGGAATCGATCTGAACTTAAGAGTATATAATTTCACTTGTGATAAGAATGAGCAGCGCTGGATTCGAGTCCCAATAATTTTAATTTTCCGTCACAGAGCGAAACAACCACAGCACCAAATCTGTCTTTTTATCAGAATTTTAGTTAAATGAAAATCAGGAATTTTGCCGATTAAGTATGTTCAAGATTCAGGAACCGTTATTTGACAGCCCTGCTTGATTACGCCTAGAGTGTACAAATGAGCGAATTAATACACCACCTCATGTGCACATCCTCAATTTCTCCTTTTATTAAAACGTCTTTCGGCGAACTGCAACTCATTAGTGCGACAGCGATGCACATATTAGCCACAATTGCAGCTGGCGCAAATTAGCGAAAGCAGCATACGGCATGGCTTCGGTTATTTTTCAATCTTTTGATGTATCAGTTGTATTCTCTAACTGAACACTCGACAAGGTCGCAATTTTTACGTTTTTCTTTATACTTCAATTGTGTTTTACGCGATAGCTGTCATCTAGAGTTAACTAGTAGTTGGCGGCTAAAATAAGGACGCCGTCTATACCAGTTATTTCGTACTCTAACCCGCAGAGACCGATGCTGACGGATTCGTGGAAACACTTGTACACAATGGATGGTGGGCGTATGGAATAAGAATAAAATATCATGACATCACTGAGTAGAATATGTATTTAAAAAATAAGTTTGTCTGGTTTGCCGCTCTACTTAGGGCCGAGCTAGCTTGTTTGCCACCATTGGGCTACTTAAAAACCACCACTCCTATTATTGGTTACGGGTTCGATTCCTCCTTCGGTTTGACCACTGCGCTAACAACTTGGTAGTTGCAGGCAACGCGGGTTCGGTTCCTGTAACATACCCTGAATGTATTTCTCTCTTCTGTGTCAGTTTAACTTCCCTTGTGTGTGTGAGTCCATTACTTGACTGTCTTGTGTTTTGCGCAGCATGACCATTTATGGCCTTTACGCCATAAAAATCCAAAATCAACCAACCCGGTTTAGTTTGCCCCTATGGGTACCAACCCTTGACTCCGCACAGTAATTTTATGGAGAGGGCTGCGCCCGAAACGAGAGGTAAATATTAAAATATTACCAATGAGTATACAAATACCGGTCGTTTACTGAGACACTCGTGCAAACCTCAGCAAGTCACCCCCTCTTCTCAAAAATATTTCATTTTCTGATAGAATGCCCTTCATATCAAGCACGTATTTAGCAAATAATTTCGGATGGCCGTCTTCCCCCGGTTCCCTAAATGCCGTCATGTTAAAAATGAGCAATACTTTTTTCCTACTCTTTTCAGACTTGACGAATCAGACATATTTTACATGTAATGTACGAAACTTCTTTTTTCTGTGTTGTAATAACTTCAGCATATGTCTGATAGCTTATTAATTCCAAAATAATTTCGGAAAGAATTCAAGCCCGTTGGGCTTTTTCCCTCATCCCTGCCCTTGATGAGTGCATTTTGAATACACTAATGTAAATTAAGACCAAAAAATGCAGATTCACAAAAATCTTTTATTGCAATTCTAAAAAGAATCTGCGAAGACCGAATAAAATTTAAAAAAAATGTACAATTAATGATATCGGAAAATTTATTACTGGGCATGTTTATTTAAAGTTGGAGCATACTGAAATTGTCTTTTGGCCTCCCCAATTTGTGCAACCCAGCACACCTCTCAGGAAAATCCCTGACCAAATAAGTTGCAAGAATCCTACGGATCCAATTTCCTTGAAACCCAACCACAATCAAATATTAAATATATTTTATAAATACACAGATAATAAAAAGAGTAACCAAATATGCGAGGTTCCTCGTCATCTGACCGTGGTTCTGAGTGTTGTTGTTCTCGGTTCTTTCCCTACCGGATTGATCCCGGACCGTCTATAATAGCCCATGTGTTATTCCAGTGCACAACGTATAAATTCAACTACCTTCCTTATTAAATTTAAGTTGCAAAATTCTGTAAAAAAATGCCCCTGTGAGTGGAAAATATTTTATATGTATAGCATATATATAGCGTATATACATATATAGCAATTCTTATTTCAAGTCTCAACTGAAGAATTTGCCAATGTCCAAGTGTGCGTAGCGGGGTTACACCTTTTCTTAACCTAATTATATTTGCCTATTAATTCAAACCTGTCTTATTTTCTATGATGTCATGCTCCAATCTAATTAATCACATTAATCCACATTACTGGACCTTTGGTTTTGCCTCTTTAAGCCCGATTAAGGGCAATATTTCGTATCATAACCACGGATTCTCATATTGATATGTACATGGAACAATCGCAAATGTGAATCCGTGGTAACAATAAGAAATTTTTGCTCTTGAATAAAACAAGCTTTATATGTGGATTTTCGGAACAAGACTGATTAGTAAGTAATTTAAAAATTTGTAAGAAATCATTTGAGGTTTTTTGGGTTGAATTTCATGGCTCAAGGTCATATATGGCCTATCTAGCGACAATTCATTTGAGAAACCAATTTTTATTTGGAAAAAATGATTACTCCTTAAGTACTTTTCAAATAATTCTATGGAAAAAACTATGGATTTTAGTTATGATCTGTTCGTAGACTCGCTGTTGTATTTTCTTGATTTGAAACCGAAAAAAAATTTGGTTCATGTATGGAACCATTAGGATATCAAAAACCGCCCTTTTTACAGCACCCATTATTCTCACTTTTACAACTGCTGTCCAGGCACGTGCGGGATTATGAATCAGGGAAAAGATATTGCATTTTTTTATGTTAGAGTTGTGTTGACATTTATCTGTTGTCGAGTTGTGTAATCAGAATGGTGCGACACGTGTAGATGTTCACTGGCTGATATTTTATCTGCTGGTTTATAAATTCGAATGCTTTTCATAATCATTTTCGCTTTTCGTTAATACACTATCTATATTGGAGGTAGGTGGAATTTAAAATTTTTATTTTTACTTTTCATTGCAATCTATAATCTTCTAGATTTATTTTATCTGCATGTATTTTAGTATTTCATGTTCATCAGTCCTTTCTTTTGGCCTATAATTTGTCGACTATAAACTAGTAACATATCTCTCTTTACCCTCTTACCTCTAATTTCTTAATTTTTGGCAATAATTTGATTGATATTAGCGTTAAGAAAACTTCGTCCATTTTTGAGATGCTCTATTTAAGGTAGCAAGGTAGGTAGTTAAATCGACGTAGCACTGGAACAACGTAATGGGTTATTGCTCTATTTAAGGATCTTTAATATTTAAATATTAAACATTCATTATTAAAAGAAAATATTTGGTCACTGACGATGACACCTTTTTTGGTCAGATATGATTTAATGCCACCTGAGCATTTTTAATTTTTTATTTCTAAGTAAATTGATATACCTGCAAATTCAATGAGGATTTATGTGCATACAAAATCTAGTCTTAATAGTTTGGTATTATTAAAAGGAATTGAAAATTATTTAAATTTAATTGTAGGGCTCATTTAAGATATATGCAAATTTATCGACGCATTTTAAAATATAACCCGTGTTTTTTATTTATCCGTAACCACTTCTGAATGATTGATGGTTTGAGATTTGTGAAGTATGAATCCGTTTTAAGAGTTTTTATAAGAGTTTATCTAAATAGGTGCAATGACATGAACTTGTGGTAAAAATGAATAAGGCGTAATTTTGCATTAGGACATATTGCAGAAAGTATTTGCACTATTCCTATGTATTATTTTCCTGTTTCTGATCTGTCGTCACCTGAAAAGAGTTTAATTTTCAATTCTCTGGCAGTTTATTTTACGTCAATGGTAATTTTTTTCAATAAATACAATTTGTGTTCTTAGTCAAGTAATAAAATGATATAGTCACTAACAATTTAGCTACTTAAGCGTATTAGAAATATTTATTCACTTGACACGAACCATAACAATGCTTGAACGTAATCTTGATCCACCAAATTACAAAATTGAAAGATTTACAACTAACATACAGACATGCGACTAACATACATCAACGTCATTTTCACGAACTCCAATTTTGCGATAATACACGAATTTACGGAATTTCATCTATCTTACAAATGGAACAATTTTCAATTCCTTTTTGACGAATGTTCTGTTTTACGTATCAGCTGACGAAGTACCATCACTTAAAGACGTCTTACTGGAGCCCCAAAGTAACCCAGTTCAAACATTTAAATATTTTTGATTTTTTTTCGTTTTCAAATCACGTGTTGCTGTTTTAAAATAACCAAAAAATATAAATAAAACCAGTCGTAAAAACCGGGTCCTCTTTTGAAACAACTCTCTACCCACTTCTCACTCTTCCAATTTGCATGTGGCCATCACCTTGCACTTCTGACCCGCTCGCATTTCTCGCCTACTTGGCTCCATTTCCACCGGGGTCTGTCGCCAAGAGGCGGGGGTTGCAATTTACTGTTTTGTTAAGGAAAGTGATTATGCACCATCTCCTTATCTGCATGCATGATTGAACTGATGCATAAAGATAAGATCTCTTCTCTCGGACGGATTTTCGTGCGTGATCACCTCGAGGAGTTCTCGCTCACACGATGCCTTTGTAGCGATATTTGCATATTTATTTGCTTATTTTTTGCTCGTCTTGGCTGAAGAATTTACGACTCCCGTCATGCGATCTACTTGTACTTTTGATTACCAATGAAGAAGGAACACGTAATTTATCTATATTCCTTTCCCCTACACATTGGAGTTTTAAAGTTATGTTTTCTTTGGAGTCTTTAATTGGCATCCTAGTCTGGTTTTTCTTTCCCGTATTATAATGCATGACTTTCAAAAATGCTGGCTTGCGTTGAACCCGTCTTCTAATTGGTGGAAGCATACTGAAAAGAACTTTTTGGTCATGATTTGCAGAAATATGATTATGGTTTTTACACTTCAGCAAAAGCTGTCGAAATAATTCTGGTTATAAGTTGAAACATTCCATTCTAAAGATTCCTCCGAAAGCAGAAGTTTTCAAACTGCATCGTGGTTTCCAAGCCAGCCGCGGAACTACTACAATTTTACTACTCACTTCCGTCTACCGTTAGATATTCGACATTGTTTGTACATTGGTGAATGCCAAATAGTTGAGAACTGGAGCAACAAACACAACGGGCTATTGGCGATCCGGTCCAGGATCAACCCCGAAAGGAAAGATCTGATGACAACACCTCTTAATTCTGAACCACGGTCAGATGACGACTAACTGTTGAGGGATTCATTCGCTAATTTTGCCGCTTGTTTTAAATATCATGATTGGAGCTATGGAAATGCATGATATCGCTAAAACCACATAGAAGTCTCCAATCTTGCGATTGACTTGTCGCAATCAAACGGATACGATTTTTAAAATTTTTAATTGAATTGAAATGCAATATAAATTTAAATATTTGATTCAATTGCAAAGCAATTTGTTCAAACGCTATTTTTATACAAAAGAGTCGCTGAGATGTGTGTTCGGTAAAGGTTTTGTTTACCAAAACAGTGAAAACCTCTGATCTAAAGGATTAAGGGATGAATGTGGTGACGGCACCAAAAAATAGTTACGTAAATGAAAAATTTGAAAGATACGAAACTGTATATATATATATATATATAATTCAAAATTACAAACTAAAACAAAGAGAAATACAAAATTTTCTTAAATTTCTTAATTTTAAAATTTTTGTATTTCTCTTTGTTTTAGTTTGTAATTTTGAATTATTTTACTATCCATGTTGTGTCTGCAGCTTTAGCGCGCATACATGGACAGTTCTGCTTAACTATTTTTTACCCCCAATTTTTTGGCTTTTTACTTGTCTGCTTTTTGATCTTTTGGCATTTTGCTGGTCTGCATTTCTATTATTCTACGTTTTAATGTTTTGTATATTTTGTAAGTTTGATTATTTTTTTATTATATATATATACACATTCAAATTGTTTTTATGTAATTGCTTATTATTTTAAATTGTTCTAAGTCCATTAAAGATGAAATAAGAAAAATTGAAAAAGAATAAGAATAATTAAGGTAAAGAGAAAGGAAAAAAATTCAGCTTGAAGTTAATGTACAATTAGACGCACTAACGTGAACTAAAAGCAATTAAAATGTTTTTCTGACTTACTTTTTATGAAAACTAATTTCAGAGAAGTACTTGCCAAACCTGTGGTTTCCACCTGACTGTAATGTTACGGATTCTCCATATGTATTATAAACGAATGTTTAAAAATTATGTAATTTTCCATATTGAGTTCAGTTAAAGTGTATCGCATTTTGTAAAAGTTTATATTAACTGATGGGAACTCCCAAAATTATTTTTCGAAATTTTCCTTATAATTTTTGACCTTCGTTACTGCATAAATGACAAGGCTTGTTTTCTTCTCTTTACTGTACTCGGTGCTTTTCGTGCTTGGCTTTTACTGATGTTTGCAATGTTTGTTTCTTATATCCTGGCAATGTCTGTTTCTTATCAGTCCATAGAAACTGACATATCAGTGGATAAATCTTCCGACAGTCAGACCGATAGCTTCTGACTTTATTCCAGAACAATATTTTACTGTATTTTTTTCGCCTTTACAGTTGGCGCCCTATTTTTCTAATTTATCAACGAAAGGGATGCTTTCTTGATGTATGGCGATCCTCTTTCTGTTAAGTTGATTAAAATTAATTGAGAAAAGTGATTAAAATTATAAAAAATATTAGTAATTTTAAGTAATGCCTCATTGCATCTACAGGAAGAATTGTAATCCTCTATTGATTGTTTGCTGTCGACTAAATGTTTTCTGAGTAGATCCTAACCGGTAACTTTTCCAGATCATATTTCCGTTCAATATAGCCTGAGCTTACTGACGGATCAAGTCATTTTGAGGCCCAAAGCACTGTAACTTTTAGGCATATTTAAATTTATTATGAACTAATTCCCAGCCAAAACAAATTTAGAGAGAAAAACGTTCATTTTGTGGTTTTATGAAAAATACTTAACTACGTTTTTCAGTTTTGAGACCCTTCTGTAAAATAATTCCCAGGCACAGTTGGTGATGCGCTACTGCCTGCGCTACAACTTGGTTTCTATGGAATAAAAGTATTTATCATTCCATTAAATCATCTACCCCTCGTTTTAATTATAATTAAGAATTCCCAGACGATAGTGAGCGGTACGCTTTTTTGTAAAGTTTTAAGATCTGCGATCTAAGAAGTATTAAACTACTGAATAGTACTCTCGTGTTATCATTCCATTAAGAGATCCGTATCGCCTGACACCGTGTCACCCTCCTGTGTACTCTGCAAGAAAGCAAGTGATACTGAATCATCTATTATCTGATTTGTAACGCCTGGCCTGACTGACGTTTGAGGGGGGGAACTCGGGAGCCTTTTCCTCGTCATTTCCTCTTGCATCACAATGCATTTCACGTCACTGCCGCTAGAATATCACGTCCTCCACTCCATTCAGGGTGGACTTTTGATTCATGTGGTCTTACACTGAGGGCATTACTTAACTGTGCTGCTGCTTACAGGGGGATCGCAGAGATTTGTCAAGAAGTGTGGATAAAGAGGTAGGGAAATGATGTGGGTAGTTTCTCATTTTCTGGTTTAAGTAATTGTTTTTTGCTGCCTTCATGTTCGGGGATATTTAGCGAGGAAGTTTTCGTTTTGTTCTGGTATGCGGGATGTCCATCTGTTTCTTAAAATTTGAGGAATTGTTTTAAAAAAAAGACTTTCGTGACATGTTATTAAGTTTAAATTTAAACAAAATAGATCTGTTTAAATAAACGTCAGGTAAAATTTAGCTCACAACTTAAGTTATAAGTCTACACACGTGCTACCAATGTCTGCGAATAAAAAGAATGGCCCATAAACTATTTGAGTTGATCAAATGCCACTTGTTGAGAGAGTCTTCCGTTCATTTAAGTCGGTCTGGTCTATCTGAATTCGGCAGTTATTTGATTGATATTTTCACATGTGAAGCGTCGCTTAATCGCTGAACATATTGGAATTATTCGATGCGATTGTAAAATTGTAAATGTGTGGTTTTGATTTCTCGCTCCATGGTCATTTTTTGCCACACCAGGGCTAATCAGACCAGAAATTTGCAAGTAGTGTGCAAAAATTGGCAATTATGCCAATGTAAATATTATTTACATTAATGACCCAAATATATGGATACTTCAGGGACACCCTGTATTAGTTAGCAATAGTTCTGGCAAACTGGGCCATTTTTCTCTGACAATCTCTATTGCTAAACTTTTGTTTTGAAATATAATTGTTTACGATAATGAAATCCTTCAACCCGTGGTAACCAAAACAAGACTAGGATTTTGGTCTAGAGAGCCAAAATTTGAATATGTTCTATTCTGTTTATGTGCAATGAGATCTTTGGAGATGTCTGACCTTTTAGACATAAAATGTGTTTAATCAGTAGTTTTACCTTTGTTTCGGATACCTTGATCAGAAACACTTAGAATCGGAATCAGGGTCGAAATTGGCGGTCGTTAGTCATCTTTTGCACCTCTAAATTATCTTATGACGACTGAGTGTTAAGACACATTCGTCATTTTTGACAAACGAGTTTTCTAAACATTTTAGCTTGTGAGACGTATATTCCGACCAATCAACCATTTATTCTTCCTTCTTTCAACCTGCCTAATCTATCTGTTAAATACAACAATCTGTTCTGAAAATGTAAAATAATGGCCCAAAACAAAGTTTCTGAAGAGAAAAAAAGCTCCTATATTCAAATAGTGATCAAAGTCACGGTCATTAGACCGTGTGCTTATACACATCCACGAAAACAAAATACATTTTGACATTGCACCAAAGTTGAGTATTTTGACTATAGAGGGAAAATGTTTGGGTGCGTTGATGCTTGAAACTCTCTGGGCCTATAACTTTTAACCCTGCCTGGAAATATTTCGATGACTACCAATTCGTTAACTACGTTGAAAGAAAACTTTATCGTGTAATAGTTTGTAATCCTCAAAAACAATAAATCAATACATCAAATTGTATTAACATACCGTCATCCGCAACACAAATGTCCGCACTTTCAACTGTTTCTGATAGATAAACCACAGAAATTTAGAATTACCACATTAGTTGCTAAAATTGCTGATTGTGAGTTTGCGTTTTGGCATAGAAAAGACGATTGTTGTATCCAAACAATTCCCTAATATCGTTTTGTTCAATGAATTCGTTATTGTTGAAGTATGTTTGTTACGTTTCTCTATACGGATTTTTTAATTGTTGTGAATTATTTATAAATATTCGTCGGTTTTGGGTTTAAAATTGAGACAAAGGAATTTTTGAAAATTAATTTCCCTTGAAACATTTGTCTAGAAAATAAAAAGTTTAAAGGAAATAAATTCTGTTTTTCGAATGAGGAAGATTATACATGTATACTGAAATGAAATGTATACGGCAGTGACAATAAATGTTGACTGGTATGTAAAGGTAAATGAATTTAAAAAGCATTCTTGTCCAGTCTTTTTTTCTCTCTTTTCCAATTTTTTTAAACTAAAACTAGCGCATCAAAAAGTTATGCTTCTTTGCCAATTGAATTTAATAAGAGAATTGTTCGAAGATTAAAAAATGTGTTACAAAGCGTAGGTTTTCTTACAATACTTCTTTCCGTACAGGATAATCTTAAATACGGGTATGACTAGAATAATACTCCACTTGGCGCTTAATGAAAATCTTGTCACGTAAAACAGCACAAAATAAAGGCTGTTACCAAAAAAGAAGCTGAAAACAGCATAAGCAATAAAAGTAGGTGATCGAAATCGTTTAATAACGGGAGGAATACAGTCCAAATACGTATTTATTTTTAGTGCGTCCGAAGATATCTATAAATCACTCAAAATAAATCAGCTCTTTCGCTAACTGGAAGTTTCGAAATTCTTATTTTATTTTTTAATTTCTGTCTCAAATGATATGGTTCTTGCATGGTTGCACAGTTTACCTTGAAAAGTGATATAAGTATTTTTTTCTCACTTACACGCATTTGGATCCATCTAGTACTTTTTGTCGTGGTGATAATTTCTTAAAGACTTATGTTTTCTCAATAACAGTTAAGCAGTTATTCGAGATGCAAATGGATACAGTTCGGCTGGTTGGTGAATTTATGTCGCACTAGAGTAATCTAACGGGCTACAGGCATGGTCCGGGATCAATCCCGAAGAGAAAAATCCGAGAACATCTTTTAATTTTGAGCCGCTGTTCGAAGGACAAGGTCATCACCCGGGCTGGCATCCCACTCTCCAAACTTCCCCCATGCCAAAGTGAGGACATTTGAGACTGCGACAGATTTAACGTGCACTAGCCCCCACATACACGACGGTCTTTGGTTGGATCGAGTTTAGAACTCGAAACCCTGCTGTTAATCCGTGACTCTACCAACTAGACTACCGCGCCTCCATACAGTTCAGTTCATCAGATATATTACTGTTGAAAATTTCCATTTTAAAAATATCTGAAGAATTGACAAACGGACCTGCATAATATTTTCCTTTTCATTTTGAATAAAAAAACTAAAATTACGCATTTTATTTTATTTTTAATTTAAATCTGTATTTTGGTGCCCTTTTATTTCTAATCAGTTTTCCTCTCTCTATATATCACTCCCCTCGAAACATAAGGAGCCGCTTTAGCCCAGTTAGTAGAGTCGCGGATTTGCAACCGGAGGGTTGCAAATCCGCGGGTTGGATCGTTGGTTGGATCGAAACTCGATCCAACCTAAGACCGTCGTGTACGTGGGGGCTGATGCACGTTAATTCCATGGTGGACTCAAATGTCCTCATGTTTGCCTGGTGTGGAAGTTTGGAGAGTGGGGAGCCAGCTCAGGTGTTGACGTCGGTCATCTGACCGTGATTTAAAAGGTGTCCTTGGATCTTTCCCCTTCGGAATTGATCCCGGACTGTGATCAATAAGCCCGTTGTGTTACTCCAGTGCGACGTAAATTAAACTACTTACCTACCAAGTTGGATTGTTGTTTGAAGTTATCTGAAACAAGTGACCTATGAGTTCCCAATTCTAATGCTACAGATTGAGATTTCCTTATGCTGTTAGCAAACCGAAAATTCACCGGGGAAAATTCATAAATTCAACAACCAAGAAACGCGATATATCGGGAGATCACTATATCTGTAAAGAATTATGTTAGTAGTCTCTTTTAGTAGCATTGGTCCCCTTTCACTTGTCTGCTGTATTCCACGGCTGTTTTTTAGTTCTGTCGAAAAAATGCAACGCGTTTTGTGTTAATGTCTTACTCCTGGTGTTAACCCGCCGCTTCCTTTCCGTCTCGTCAAATAATGAAGTAGCTTGAATCTCGTATTTCTCGTGAGAACGCTTGCAACCAACCATTAGGAGAGAGAATAAGAAAAAAAGAGGTTGTCATGAAACGTTCCTTTTGTTCCTGGCTCTTGAGAGAGTTTGACACGTTTCCAAAAAACAAGCTATTTTGAAAGACTGCCAATTAAAAAGAAGTGAATACATGTAGTGAGAGGGGACTTATCTCACGTGCGCGATTTGTTAGTTCTTCAGTGTGAAAGAGAAAATGTTTTAACTTTTGTATAACACCCACATAATCAGTATTAGTTGCTGGGAACATATATAAATCGCTTAGCGTGAATTTCTTGAAAAGGGTAATTTGCTGTATTCAATTCGGCGAAACTGGCACGAATAGTACATTATCCAAAATTAGATCAGTCGTCTCCTTGATATCTTCGTCAGATGTTTAGCTGTATGCATTGGGCATAAAAGTCAATAATGCAATACTAAATATTACTTTTTTCAATTTAAGTTCTATTTTATATTGAATGTATGTTAGCACCATCTAATAGAATAGTTTGTCGCAAGTTAATTTGTCATTAAAGAAGAGTTTATTAAAGTTGGTTTGTGTGTGTATTCTAGAAACTAATTTCTTGGAAGTTCATGAAATCACCGTGTGGGTATTAGATTATTAAATAACAGAATTTTTTTTTATAAATATTTTAAAAATCATCTTGTATTGCTTATAAGTTTCCTATTTCAATACTTTTCGTTGAAACTTAAATCTCACCTTGTGAATGTGTTAAATAATTATCATTGCTTAATCTTGCTTGGATGATGGTTAGGCTGTTTTTAAAGGTTAAAGTGCCAGATATGACCAAACTACGTCAAACACCATTTTGATTTTAATATTGAACACACATCTTGAAATATTGTGTCGATTACTTGGTTATTGTGCTGTTAAAATTACTTTTCATCTATTAATTGCTTTAATTAATTTTGGTTTTTGTAACTGCATTCTTGGAATTCACACATCTTGAAATATTGTGTCGATTACTTGGTTATTGTGCTGTTAAAATTACTTTTCATCTATTAATTGCTTTAATTAATTTTGGTTTTTGTAACTGCATTCTTGGAATTCACTTTTTCTCAACAAATTCGAAGTTTAAAACGAACTTTTTAGCATCAACCACTTAAATTATCTCTTCTGGCTCAGTATTTTGTTCATTTGAGATTGTTGGAACGAATATTAGTGTTAAAATTTCAAGGCTCTTTCCAATGTTTTTTAATCTGTTCACTACAGATCCATCTCTTATGCATGTACTAAGAATTTTTAGTAAACTTATGTTATTTCAAAATCATATTTTTAATGTCTCTTATGAACAGATGCAAAAGCTTTTTACCTTAACTAAAGGAAATTATTGAAGTTCGTAAAAGAGTAAAATAAGCACATTTACGTAATCTCACACTTAAGATTCTGACTTGCTTCTCTATTACATCAATTTTTATAGGTTCTATTTTTATGTGGAAATAATACAAATGCAAACACAACTATCAGTTCATTTTTGAAAATACATACCTGTGATTAATATGTATTTTCTTAAAACCTGGTCTAAACTTTAGGACAACATATCGGTTTTAAACAGTTTTTCTCCGCTAAGAAAATATTTGAAAAATTATTTTGGATTTTGTGTTGCCAATTATATGAAATTTTAAAAGTAATATGCATTCAACATTATTTTTAACTTTCCAAAATTAAATTTATTGTGATATCTCAACGCGTTATTTATTCTAAAAGATCTTCATTATTGCAATTACGTAGTAATTCAGAATTTTTTTTTCGGATAATGTTATATTGCTGTCGATTGGATCGAAACAGATGCATCCTAAGTTCTATTTTATCAAGAACTGTATGTTCTCTCGAACAAACTCAATTTATTTGTCTAAACTGTTAAAATCAATTAGGCATGTACTACTTGTTATAGCCATTTATGAATACATTGAAGCACCAGAAAAACTGGTACACCAGTCCAACACTTGGAAGGCCTCCCACGGTAGCATAGAACTGCTGAAATAAGACAGGGCTTGGACTCAACGAGCTTGCGAAAGTATTCTATAGGCATTGAACATCATACTTCCTGCAGAGCGGTCCACAATTCTGTTGTATTCATAGGTGTAGGCGCGTTGCATAGCATCCCAGATGTGTTCGATAGCATTGATATCTGGTGACTTAAGTGGGAATGGCAAAATCCCAAACTCAGATGAGTGTTCCTCTAACCATAATTTGGCATGTTTAGACTTGTGTAGCGGCTCATTGTGTTGAAAAAAGCCATCAGAATGATCGCAGGATATGAACCGGTGTAACGGTGGATTGTTAGAAAGGTACATACATTGCGATCACCTGTCCGAGACGTTTGTAGACGTACCAGGGGTCCCATTGAATGCCAACTAAACAAACCCCATACCATTATGGCGTCACCAGCAGCATATACAATCCTCTGTTAACATGCAGGATCCATTGCTTCATGGGATTTTCTCCACACGGATTCTTCCATCTACCCGAAACAGTCGGAAACGCGACTCATCAGACCAGGTTACTCCTTTCCAGTGGTGGTGTTCCCGAGTCTAGGCGAGGCGCATAGCTATGTGTCGAGTATTCATCAAGGGTACTCGAGTTGCGTCGGCTCCTAAGGTTCATATCTTTTGAGGAAACGTTGCAGACCCTGTTGCAGACGTTGTTTGCTGATGGTCAGCATTGAATTTTGATGCTATTTGAGGCAGTGTTGCACGCCTATCGCGTGAACCGATTCTTGCCAGCCTACGTTAGTAATGTTTACTCAGAGCCTTTTTATATCTACATTGCTGTAGTTTGTTACAGGTTTTGTCATAATTCTCATAGTCACGGTACAACCTTGAAATGGCAGAATGTGAAAATAGAAACCTCCTTTACCTTCGAAATGCAACGACCCATCTCTCACGAGCTCCAACTATTAAACCGCTTTGAAAATCACTTGTGATAACTCGTCAGACAATCGTCTCAAGACAGAATTAGCTTTAGATTGTTTCCACAGATATCTATCGCTTTATATATGAAGACGCACCCAATGACGTGCAGGTGGCGTTGCTATGTATTTTGCATAGGCTCGTCTGTACTAGTTTTTCTGGTGCTTCAATGTATAGCAAGAAAGACAATGAAAGAGGTTTTGCATTGCTGCAATACGCATGATTAATTTTTTTTATCGCCGTCTACTTGCACGGTGGCTATTTATAAATTAACGAATTGATGGATGATTGAATTTATCACTTTCATTGTTATGTCTGGGATAGGAAGGAAAGAAATTTCGCGTGTCAGCTCAATCTATCGCTTCTAAGTATTGCTTTCGTTGGTTGAGTTATAAAACTGTATTAAAACACTTAAGCATCGAGATGAAAGATACTAGAGTCTTGTTGGACATCACCATTAAATGGGAGTACACTTATTGTTATTTAACGCCATTGCGTGACTTCGAGGGTCTGTCTTGTCTTTGTAGATCCGCATCAGTCCATTGTCCGCAGCTTTTGAGGATCAGGTATTCTCCTTGATTAGACCGATAGAATTGATTTTCTATTTTCCACTATCCATATTGGAAAGGTCGTATAATGAAAATATCTAGCACTTGTTAAATGGACATGGTTGGAGATCCGCTGTTACAAAATTGATTACCTTACATGTAAAACTAATTTAATTCAATTCTGAACCTGAAGGGGGCCCTACTAGCCGGGTTGGAAGAGTTAACGAATTAGCAACTGGAGGATTGCTAGTTTGAATCCAACCAGACCGACGTGTACAAAGGGGACTGATGCACGTTAAATCTGTCATGGCCTCAAATGTCCTCACGTTGGCGTGGTGTTGAAGCTTGGAAAGTGGTGTGCCAGCTCAGGTATGTCCTCGTCATCTGACCGCGGTTCAAAATTACGTGGTGTTGTCCTTGGATCTTTAAGAAATTCGAAAACCAACTCTAAGCAGGCAGTCCAGAAGTGGAGTGTTGAGAGTTAGAAACTCAATCCAACAAAAGACCGTGTACGTGGGGCTGGTGCACGTTAAATCTGAGAGGTGTCAGATCAGGTGTTGTCCTCGTCATCTGACTGTTCAAAATTACGAGGTGTCATCGGATCTTTCCTTTGGGGATTGATCCCGGACCGTCGCCAATAGCCCGTTGTGGTGCTCCAGTGCGACGTTAATTAAAAATACCTACCTGAACCTAGAGATTCGTATGTAAGTGAAACTAATCAGGCTTGGAAATTAGCTGTCGTTTTTCGTATTTTACATCTATAATTTAATCATATGCTGATCTTGGTTCTGATTGTTGTAATTTGAAAGCACAACCAAAAGAAAGTTTTACTTTTATTAACAAATGACAGAAAATGCAAAATTGATCCCAAGTAACAAATATGAAAGCAAGCCATAGGCTTTATATTGCGTGTTTGTCACATCCAAATAGATAAATCAATTGAATTTGAAATTGCACCTAAGTAAAACTTTTTGGCGAAGAGGGAAAATGCTTAGGTGCGAATGAAGCACTCTCTGCTCCTATTTCTAACCCTGAATCTACTTAAATTGTACTATTTATGACGCATCAGTAAATCTTGGGCTCGGTATCATTGTTTCAAAATTTGTCTGTAATTGTTTTGAGCTATGCATCAAATAAAAAATATTCTGTTGTTTATACTTCGTGTTATTTCTGTAGTCATTTCATTTTTCAATTAAGTTGGGCAATTTGAAATCGTCTGAAGAATTCGGCAGTTACGAGGTTAATCTTTAAAAAGTCGACAAGGAAGTTTAGTTAACATTTTAGTTCATTTAAGTAAACTCTTTTTCGAATTGTAATTCGTGTTGATATGGAATTCTAATCATATTTTAAAACTAATAAATTCGAAGAAATCTGTACTTAAGTTGCAATTTACAAATTAACTGTTGGCCAACGAAGCTACAGCTTAAAATAGAAGCAAAACCGAATGAATCATTTATGTTGTCCTGAAGTTAGTATACATTTTTGGGCCATATATTAAAACGGAGAAAATTGTACGTCATGTTTTAAAAATAGCGATCAAAATTTGTAATCTGAAATTTACAAAAAATAAGATTTATTTTGTCGAGCTGTGTTCTAAATAAATTTTTCATGTAGCATTTGTATATAGATTTTGAAAGTCATATGTTTCATTTCATAAATACAACTATGAGATACATTTGTGAGAATGCCAAACATACGGACTTACGATGATAGGCGACATTATTTCTGCATGTTACATCTGAAGAACATTTTGAAATGCTATTCTATTTTCTTTCATGTCGGAATACTTAAATGTATGAATATGTGAATATATTGTTTGCTCTCGTGGATTAAATATTTGATCTTTGTATTGTATTCGACAATCTTCTGAACGCTTGAAAAACCATGTGGTTTATAATGTTATCGCTTACCGCAGGCTTTTTAAAACCTCTTTCGTCCAAAGTTCCTTTTACCTCAACGTAAACCTTCGCGGCTCTTAAGTATAAAAAATGTGCGTTTTTGCCAAATATTTAAATTATGTGCATTTTAGTTAGTCTAATCACATTTTAATATTTCCATTCTAATTTTAAGAAGTTACATTTTTATGAGTTCGCTGCAATGAATGTGTAATTTTAAAAATTAAAAAATATCACATCACTTCTCTTAATCCGGGGAATGGATTGGAAATTGCATGTCGCAATTTTCTCGACGTTTAATCGCGAACTGTATTTAGTTTCGAAGACTCACTTCTGTAAAACCTCCTTACACAAGTAGAATATAGCGAAACAGGGTTCCCACAGACCTTAAAAAGCCTTAAGGCCGATTTTTTTTTCTTCATTTTAGTTTTTTAAGGCCATTAAAAAACCTCAGTATTTGCTGAAAGTTCTTAAAAATTTCTAAAAGGTCTTAATATTTACAAGAACACTGAATATTTTATTTCACCTGCATTAAAAAACAAGGCCGTCATGAAAAATCAATGGCAATTTTTATAGGTTAGCCAAAAAATTGATGTTTTTAAAAATGGGATCGGGAGACCCAACTATAACACTCGTGAAGTGAAAGCTTCTTCACGTGCGCATTCGCGGGTTAATCTATTCCAATCAATGAAATCCGTCCTCAAAAGATGGAAAATCACCTTAAAAAGACCCAATTTTTTTCTTTTGCTTGAAGAGCGGAACCTTGCAAAAGGAATCGAAATTATAAGCATCTTAGTTTTTCATTGTCCTCCGTCTGCCTCAAGATATCTCGAGGTACACAGATGGTATCATCTGACCGCGGTCTAATTTGTGGATTCCCTGGTGCAAGGCACACACAGTTTGAAAAATTCTGGTTAAACAAATTATTTTAAGAAAAGTTTAACCGTGACGTATTGTGGCAAAAATAATCTTCATTTTCTTAATATCGCGTTATCTGGACCTGTTGTCTGTAAAGTTGTTTTTCATCTTAATGACTTTTCTCGCAGGAAAGCTACTTTTACAGATATCGAAACTGAGTTGTGGGTTTCGGCAGTTATTCGGTCTGCTACATTTTGCAATCTGCTACGGTCTGCTACATTGGGTTCCATCCAATTGGCTGCATGTTTGGCGACAGCTGTGAAAGATTTTACACTCGGGTTCTTTCTTTAGAAAGTAGCCTCACCCATCATCTTTATGACAAATGAAGTGAACGGAACAGAGGCTGAAATCAGCAGCGGAAGGATGCCAAGTGATTTTGAACCGACACGTTCCTGTGTTTCTCCTCTTCGTACAACATACTTTCTGAAAAATAAGCGTGTGGAGTTTGTATCTGCCTATTGTATGTGTGAGGAACGCTGAAATTTTCTAGTTAAGGATCTAAGGCAAGAGAAAGAGAGTAGTTCCCCCTATACAAAACTAGTTAACCAAATTCTTATTAAAGTTAATTTAATAAAATATATTTGATCAAATGTGATCTATTCTCTTGAGAATACGTTCTGTTTGCGAACGACGTTACTTTCTTTCTACGTTACTTATTTAATGTCCAAGACACATTTTCTAGGTTTCAAGTTAATTTTCTGGAATAAGTTACCAACTGGATTAAAAAACATTCTTCAAAAATATTTCAAACGGTAACAATAAAATATATGGGGATAAAGCATATCTAAATTTGATTTGTGTTATCGACCTTCTTTCTTGTGTTGCACTATTGCATCACAACTTGAATTGGGTTTTATGCTTCAAGGGCTATATTTGGCTAAACTTCGGCAAACACAACACTGACAACATCAAATAATGGACATACACACAATGAATGTTTTTACTGTATCAATACATCATGGGGAAGTTACAGGAATCGAATCTGTGACAATTGGAGCACAAGGCAGTTGGTATCAAACTATTTTAATCAACAGGCTTTGTAGTATAGCGAATCGCCTGAGTACATACATAATTTTCGTAGATTTTTCAACCTCCATAAGTGAGTAATTATGAGCCTACTGTTTTTAAGTGCATGAAAACATGACACTTGGGGTAGCTTAGCCAGGTCAGAATATTTTAAGCTGAATTTAAAATTTTGGTTGTTTGTAGGTTTTATGGCATAATGTCCAAAAATGGTACAGCCTTGAAATACTCCCACAAATTGCAATTTTGATTATTCGAGAATGTCAATTCCAGTGTTCCCAAAATATGTCGATATGATTATTATACAGACAAGTATTGAAGCGAAAATATGTTATGCGATAAAATATGTGATCGAGAATATTTTGGCTTTAAATACGACCAATATGAGAAATGTCAAAATCATAATATATAGTACCTATAGTATAATCATAATATAGGACTTTTGAAATAAAAGTTGAATCAAATCAATACAAAATAATTTTAAATTTGACATGAGACGAAGTATTTTTACTGTAGTTTTAAGTAATTTTTTCAACTTCTCAACCGCTGCGGGATTCATACGCCAATTTTGCCGCTTAGTTTAAATATGCTTGATTTGGACTATAGAATTGAACAATGTTACTAAAACTACGCGGAAGAATTCTCCCATCTGATGAAATTTTGCAGCAGTCTGACTACAGATTTGCAAAAAAGGAATCAGATCAAAAAAGAAAATGTAATCAAATGCGAAATAGGTTTAGACGTAAAAAATACCGAATCACCTTTGAACAAGTGAATGGGATGCAATTGGAAGTAAGCTTTCAATAACTAATTGTAATAATATGATTGAGGTGTGCACGTTTTGCCATGCACTGCATTGGAAATACGAATTAACACCTGTAAGAAGTACACGATATGCTGCTTTACTTTTTGATTAATTTTATTTCATTTGGAGGTATGGAATATTAATATAGGTTATATAGGTTCTATGTTTAAATTTAAATAGGACAAAAAATGTAACGATGTCGCTATCAATAGATATAAGTTATAAGAAATTATTCATACTTAAACACAGATGCTATATATACCCTGATATGTTTTTATATAGCTAATAATGGACTTCCGGTTTATAATTTATTTTGGAACATGTATTCTTTCTGTTGAATTGTGCCTCGATGGAAAAAATACTCCCAGTGTGTGTATTGTTTTACTTAACCAATATGAGTAACTATGAATAATGTTTGAACTCAAGAATGTGGTAGGAGTATGCACACTGCTTATTAAATGTCACTTTGAATTTAAATATTAATGTGTAAGTCGTGCACGACCCACGCATAGTATCTACGCTGAAATTTCGATTTATTTAAATTGATGGCAGTGTCGTTACTCACCTTATTTAAATGCCTTTTATAAGCGTTGATATGCAGATTTCATTATTATCCAAGTGGAATAAAATTAGTCAAAAGATATAAAACAACATTTCATTATTTCTTACTGGGGTTAATTCATATTTTTCATATAATGCGTGACAAAAAATTCATACTTCAGTCATGTTACAACAGTTAACTGCTGGACATTAATTTAAATTGTATCCCATTTACTTGAATGTTGATTCTGTATATACTAACATCTAAATCTATTTTCTCATTCGCTCACATTTTCTTTTCTGCGCTGATTTCTATCTTCCATATTTCTCATTGCCTTCTGTCATGAGACGACTGAATAATTTCATTAGAGTGGCAAACTCTTCCGGGAATTTATTTACCAATATTTTATAGCTCCATAGCTCAAATCAAGCACATTATAACGAATCGGCAAATTAGTGGCGGTTGATTTTATATGGTTTACATCCTTTTATTGCTATTCGACAAAAAACCCAAATAACCTCGATTTCTGTGTCACGTACGTTAGTGAAATATGACTGTCATTGCCTAACATTTAGCTCTTATGCCATTAGACCTCGATCTGAATGGCACAACTAAAATCTCTAAATACAGTGCACGAGTCTATTAATTTACATTAATAAACACTTTAATTTTAAGATTCTGTTTTGGTTTGCAATACATCTGTCTAAGAATTTATGAAACACTTTAAACACACGTTGATATCTTCCGTATATCGCTTTTGCACGAATTCCATTTATTACATTTAGTAAAAGGCGTGGCAGCGATTGTTATGAAGAAGGATCTATTCTAAGATACATATAAATTAAGCTGGACGGACACTTATCGTCGGTGAATATATAAAGAAAACAACACGCGCATAAATTATCCTCGAAGGCATCAACTCTGATGCGGAACGAAAGTTGTCTGCTCTCAAGTTCTGACCATCGGGGAAACGATTCCACTGATAACGATTGTTATCCTCTGTATTCATCGATTAACCATCACCTCCTCTCACCTCGCGAAAACGAGTTTGGAGAGTTATTGCCCTGACACACACACACCATCTCATGCAAAAAGCGAACGAGACCGATGCGATATTACTATTATTATTTACAACAGCTGAACTCTTCTCTCACCCGCGCGTGCGCAGACGAGTCCGCCGCATCCGATGATCGAAAAGATACCACGGGGTCTGCGCAGAGCGAAAATAGCCCGGACCTGGAAAAAATATCCGCGGGACCCCTTTCATAAACATTGTTATTCAGTTTGGCGAGGTTTTGAGTACATTGTTTCACTTTTCGGGGAGCCATCGGGAGCCAAATGTAGTAACCTCGTGCCCGTCGTCTGCTGCTACTCTTTCTCTTTCTGATGGTCAAGGGCATATGTGTCAGGCGGTCGTTGCCAGGTTTTCGGTGACGTCACGGAATGACGACGACGTTTCGGCGTAGAAAGGGATATTTTGAAAAACTTCACTTTCGCCCTCTCGTGTTATTTTTCATTTCATACGAAAGCGGATTTTCTACTCGTTTCAGTCATTGTATGAAATCTGCGATACTGCTGATGTCCTTGATTGGAGTGGACGAAAAATGTTTTCGAAATAGTGTTGGAAGCTTAAAACTTCAAAAAGTTGCTTGTTTTTGCTTCAAATGATTTGTCGACCAATTTTTTAAGACATTTTCAATGACAATTTGTTTTCAACATTTGCTGCAAAAATGCACTTTTCTTAAATTTAATGCACAGCTCTCCCCCTCCCCATACACATACGTCAGCATCCCTATCGCCCGGTCCTTGTTAAATGACGGGGCTCCTCATGGAAATAAAAATGAGTTTCCATGTCAAAACAACGCAGTGAGTCTATGATCTCTGAAATTTAGATCAAACTTAGTGTGTTAAGTGCCCTTGCATAGTTATGAAGGGAAAAAATGGTAAACATTTTGTCCCTTTCAAAATTTATGAAGCTTTAATCATTTAAATTTTTAATGAAAATTACCGAATCGAAGTAGTTAACTGCTATTTTCTGAGAAACTATATGAGATCTAGGTAATATCTCAATTTGTAGCTCTTTTAATGGGCATTAATTTAATAAAAACCTTGTACACTTTTAATTTCCAAATGTTATATAAAATTTTGAAATTCAAATACTTTTTAAAAAGGCGATTTTAAAATTCTGAAAAAAGATTGCAAAATTATTATCTAACATCTCTAATAGTTTCATGTTGGGATCTTGTTGAAATCAGGTTATACCCAGGTATGTTTCACATTTACCGCAGACAGCCCTTGAACATTATTTTCAAAATAGTCCAACGTGGAACAAGTCTAGCTGACTGATAGTTTATAAAATTGTGATCGAGTTCAATGCAAGTTTATTTCTACATTTTTAATACTTATGACGAGTAAAAATATAAGTTCAGTTTACAAGAAAACTATTGTTTTAGCTGCTTATTCTAAAAAATTAACACAGTATTATAGTAACGATTTAAATTTTTATTAAAAATTTAAATAATTAAAGCTTAATAACTTTTAAACGAGAGAAATGTTTTTACTAGTTTCCTCAACATAACTAGGTAAAATCACTTAATACACCGATCAAAATCTGAGAGGTTATGGACTAAAATAATATATTCATAAACGTGCTGTGATTTGTCATGGATTGACTCAAATATGTATGCATGTATACCAGGTACTCAATGTTTAACTTACGCAATATACATTTTTCTTTTCCTTTTTGCAATCATCATTTACCGTTATTGTACGAAATGAAAAGATTTATAACATTTTGTATCTATAAAACAGACCGACATCATAGAATGAAAACTTATCACATTTCTGGAGGCCCCTGGTGTACTGGGTTCGTGATGTCCTTGGTCAGTAAAAATGGCTTAGGAGCTTAATGGCACAAGATCCCCTTGGATTATATAACACTGGGATTAGTGCGATCCAAAATCTTCAAAGTTTGTGCTGAACCCATTACTCTTACTCTATCCCAATATTGTGTTTAAAAAGTTTACTTTCTTGCCATATACTCTCAGGGACAAAATGTGTTAACACTCTTGTTTGTTTTAAATTAAAATTGATAAAATAAAAAATAATAATACTTCACAATGCTATTGCATGGTCTGTTTTATAATGGGATAGTATTGTCAGTGGGAAAGAAATAATAATTTCGTTCATGCCTTTCTTTGGTATAAACAACTTCCATGCCATAAAACGCAGTAATTGCGAAATTAATCTGACTTCTTGAAGCATTTCCAGACAGGTAGCAGCCCTTACATACATGTTTTATATTCAATGGATGCTTTTCCCCCACATCACAATACCCTAATCAATACCCATTTGTGGCCAAATTTTTGTTGGCGATAGTAATTTTTGATTTAAATTAATTTATGTTTATGAATCTCCACAACGGAAGTAAGAAAAGACGCCCCCTGTTTTGCGGTCTTCAGACATTTGTGAAAAAAATAATTATATTGCACTTTGTCTCTTTACTCTTTTAATGCGATTGCAGGGGGCTGCATGAAGGAAATGTGATTTTTAAGCATTGTATTCTGAAGATAGAATACATGCTATTTACTTCACACACAAAAGCGGAGAGCTCTGACTGGAAAGAATAAAATGGAGCTTAAAACATTTTTTCAATCCCACCCCTAATTTTTAAATGAATATTTCCAAAGTATCACCGTTTATGACATTGGCACTCGGAGCCTCTTCTGCACCCTACACGCTAGGCTTCTGCCCCTTTATGATTAAAAACACATACACAACGTGTCTGAATAACAAAGCTTTCTTAGAATTGAATGATTTCCAAGTAACCTTTACAGAGACAAAATAACGAATTAATCCAGTCTTTGGCTCATGTCTCAACGAGCATGCATCAATTCAAACCGTGTTTTCGAATCGAAAATGGAAACGCTGTTGATTTTGGATCGATCTTGAAAATCGAATACGAAAGCATCACAAGTGCTCACCAAATCGATTTTGGTTTTCCCAGAAGAAAAACATCCTTTTCAGAGAAAGCTTCTTGTGTCCTTCACATCAGGTCTGTTTAGTCAAGGATCGCCTAACCTTTGCCAACCAACACTGTTCAATCTTCTACTCGCTACGTCAACTCCTACCACCGATCCGTTTCCAAGTCCTCTTTCCATCCACACGAGAGAACCCCGCGGTGGCCACTCTTCAGACCACTGAACTACACGGATAAAAAAGAAGGCTCGCGTTTAGAGGGCATTGTCAAGGACATGCAAAACACATTCGGTCGGGGCTCGCTTTTTATTCAATCCCACGGTAGTTCACGTGATCGACTTTAACGAGATGAAGGGGGTGGCTCACTCGTTCCGGCAGTCCACGGTGGTGGAGGATACGGGGGTGGTGTAGAACCCATTAGGGAGGATCACTGCTCCTCAAATGCGGAATGAACGCTTTTAGTGTTTCGCCACTTGTGGATTTATAGGCGGCGGATTAAGATTTATCAGTTTTTATTTAAAAATTGTTGAGAGAGAGAAAAAAATAAGACGCGGAATTATTTGTTTCGAATAAGCTGTTATAAAAATATTCAATTCTGTACAATTCCCAACTGCATCGTGTTTTAATGGAAATAAAACGAAGAGGCCATTTTGTCACATCGACTTTCTTATGAAATAGACTGAGCATGTGGGTGAAGTAACTGTTGTAAGATCTCAGAAGTGTTGGTCGCGTGGGCTTTTGAATCGACTTGGACCGATTGACTATCAAAGCTCAAATTAAGTGTTTTTAATTACGCTCGAAATTTCATAAACCTAAGTCCTACATTGTGATTCATGCTTTTTCCCGATGTCGTGAATAGCCCTTTGTGTTGTTCCAGTGTGACGTTAGTTAAAATACCTACCTACCTACCCAATGTCGTGATTTGCCTGGAGATCTTCAAACTGAGCGAAATAACATGAAGCTGTGCCCCATCTATTTCATAGGCCGCGGTAGCCCGGTTGGAAGAGTAACGCACTGGCAACCGGAGGGTTGTCAGTTCGTTGCGAGTTCGAATCCAACCAAAGACCGTCGTGTACAAAGGGGGCTGGTGCACGTTAAATCTGTCGTGGCCTCAAATGTCCTCACGTTTGCGTGGTGTGAAAGTTTGGAGAGTGGAGTGCTAGCTCACAGGTGTGACCTCGTCATCTGACCGTGGTACAAAATTAAGTGGTATTATCCTTGATCTTTCCCTTCGGATATAATCCCGGACCCTCACCAATACCCTTTTGTGTTGCTCTAGTGAGACGTTAATTAAAATACCTACCTATTTACCCTGTAATTTTGAATAGCCCGTTGTGTTTCTCCAAAGCGACGTTAATTAAATACCTAACCTAACCCGTGTAATTTTAATTATTCTGATTGAGATCACGGTATTAAACGTTCATGTGCATGGGAAATTCAAAATTCTCGTTTAATACATGGTTGGTCGTGAGGTTTTATGGCGCAAGAGCTATATTCGGCTATGCTGTGCCAGTCACAAGATATACAGCATCAAGTAATAGACAGACACAATGAAAGTTTTACTGACACAGAGAGAAATACACCCAGCGAGGAATGCACCTGCCAGGAATTGAACTTGTGCCGCCTACAACTCGAAGGTTGCTAGCGCAGTGGGCATACCCACTGAGCCACGACGGCCCCGTTTAATACATGGATATGTACGTGGACGGAGATAACGTTTCAGTTATTGTCGGCCATGATATGTACGGGTTTTATTATTCGCGTACAGGCTTCACTTCTCTGCTTGGTTCAATGGAGTTAACGTGGAATATTATAATTTAGTTGAACTTTAAACATTTTCACGCATTTTGCAACTTTTTAAACAGTTGAATGTTTTTTGTTTACAATTTTAGCGATGGAAGAGAGGAATACTTTTTTTGAAAATAAATGGTAGGTGGTAGTTGAATTAACGTCGCTCAGACTCGTCAGATTTCGATGGTCGGGTAACCTTTTAGTTTTTCCATCCCAAAATATGCGGGGAAAACCCTAGAAGCTAATAGTGGCATGCTTTGTTAATACACTCAGATGTTGTGTATAGTCGCTGCAAAGTCAATCGAGTTACTTGAAAACAAACGCATATTGACTTGTTTCCTGAATGATTACAGCTATGACTGCCGTACAGTAGGCGTTGATTTCGAATTCCAGTATGGTTATGTTGGTTTGTAGTAGATTTTTGACAGTTATTCTCGCTCTCATTAGCTTTCTTTCGTAGCTTTTAGTGCAGCAAAAACAGACTGTAATATGACAAACCAGACCTATATCACCGTTAACTTAAAATCGTAAAAAGAAAGTTCTTTTGTTAATTCTAAAAGATCGAGGGGGCACGCCGTGGCTCAGTGAATTTGCTCACTGCGCCAGCAACCTGCGAGTCGTAGGCGGCACAGGCTCGATTCATGTAACTTACCGTGGGTGTGTTTCTCTTTTTGTGCCAGTAAAACTTTCCTTGTGTATGTATGTCGATTACTTGACGTTGATGTATTGTGTTTGACGTAATTTTGCCAAATAAGGCCCTTGCGCCATAAAGCCCAACCAACCTAAAATATCGATAGAATGGGTTGAGACTTTTTAATAACGGAATTTGATGCTGGGAAATTAAATACCGTTTTTGTACATATTTCTATGCACGTTTGTGAATTCCTGTGCATTAGAATTCTGTGTAGACTTCAAGAAAACTTTTTAAGGAAGGAAAGCTGCATATGGTGGAGACTAAAAAGATTGAAATTTCCTTTCGAAGTTTTAGGCACGTTAGTACTTTTCTATTCTCAATTTATTCGGTATTAGTATCTTCCGTTGGTTCTAGGCACCATCTCGGACTGATACTGGAGCTCAATTTGCAAATCAGGACTTCCTTCGGTTCAGTCGGATCTTTCCCTTGGGATTTATCCTGGACCGTCGCCAATAGCCCATTTGTAGGTAGATATTTAATTACCGTCGCACTTTAGCAACACAACGGGCTATTGGAAATAGTCTGGGATTAAACCCAAAGGGAAAGATCCACCAAAAGCCATTGTGTTGCTCCAGTGCTACGTTAATAATAACTATAATTAATATATAGTAATACTTACTATATATTAACTACCTACCTCCTACAGTACAGAATTTCACTGTTCTGGGACAACGAACAGATGTTTGTTTCTTGCTGTCCTCTCCGGGCCTGTCCCGATTGACCTTGAAAGTGAAATGGGTCGTCCCATCGCTTCGCTTGACCAAGAAACTGTTACGTAACTAAGTGGCGTAACACCTTTTATCCTCTCACGCGAGACACTCCTGAAGGAATATTTTATTTACATTCCCTCGGAACTGCCTAACTGCATCCGTAGCTTGTTACCACGTGAATGACTAAGGTGACATTATGTGCTAGGAAATGCTCCCTCATACAGATTGGTGGTTGGTTGAGTCGGGTTGCATGACGCAAGGGCCATATTTGGTTAAGCTGGGCCAAACAACGTCTAGTAAATGGACATACACACACACAAAAGCTTTATTGACTCAGAAGGGACGAATCGAACCTCCGCCGCCTACAACTCGCACGTTATATGGCAGTGGGCCATACAGATTGAAATAGGCACACAAGCCAACTTACAGAATTCAGTTTTGACTTGTTGAAGATAATATCCCTTTGCTATGAACACATTTTCTAAACATATTCCTGTAAGATGTGTCAAGAAAATAATTTTCAGTCTGGTGGATCAAATGCGCAATTTTTAAATAAATTTAGACCATCGACCGCCTAAGGAAATAGAATAACCGTTATGTTGCTCCAGTGCGACGTATATTCAACTACCTACCTCTAAGAATTGACACAGTATATGCGCACAGCTTCATGTTATTTTTCCCGATCTCTCGGTTTGAACATCTCAGGGTGAATATCGGGCCGTGGTAATCCAGTTGGAAGAGTAACGGATTAGCAACCGTAGGTTTACGAGTTCGAAACTAGGTCCAACCAAAGACCGCGTGTACACGGGGGCTGGTGCACCTTAAATCTGTCTTGGTCTCAAATGTTCTCACGTTGCCGTGGTGTGGAAGTTTGGAGATTGGGATGGCAGCTCAGGTGTTGACCTTTTCATCTGACCGTGATTCAAAACTACGAGGTGTTGTCCTCGGATCTTTCACTTCGAGATTGATCCCGGACCTTCGTCAATAACCCTTTGTTTTGCTCCAGCGTGACATTACCTACCTTCCGGGTTAAGGTCACGTGATATCGTAAGAAAGTACGAATCCTAATGCAAGATTAATTGCCGAGCATGATGAAAAATGTTTGCTTCAACTGTCTATCGTTCCAAGTCGATTCTCAAGCTCTCGTGACTTACACTCATTCATTAGAATGTCGATGTGTGTGATTGAGATTAGTATTATGCTAAACATGAATATTTTAAATTTCACATTGCTGGCTTGATTTTCATCCTGACAACATGTAGAAAGGCGAGTCTATTTCATTCAATTAGCTTTTTCGTTTTGTATTGAACCGATATCAATTAGTTAAACTCCATGCATTGAAAACTAAAAAAATTTAATCGAAGAATAATTGTTCGAATAAAATGAGTTTTAGAAGTTTTTAGGTGGATAGGTTTTTCTGCCTGTTATGTTTGAAGCAATATAGTAAACTTTACTATTTGAAACTTTGTTAGTTGCTGAAAAGATTATAATATTATTTTCATTCACGGTGAAAGCTTTTTTAACACACAATTTTAGTCTTGATTTAATTGTCTCTGGAAAGCCTTCAATACTTATCGCTGCTTCAAAACTCTTGGATTTATTATGTGAGTAATGAATTCTAAATTATTATGTGGGGAAGGTACATTAAATACTTCAAGGGCTCCGCATATGAGTGTAAGTCACAATAAAAATTCCATAATGGAAATAAATAAAAAGAATTCAAGAGGATCAAAAGAATTTCCGATTGTTTGAATGAGTGTACAAACTTGAAAGTTAAAGATAACATGACCTCTTGAATGGTGGATGAACCATCATAAATTTGGAATATTTTAACACGAGAAATTGCTTGCCTGAAAAATTTGGAGTGACTTATTATGTTGCCCTAACCCTTGAATTCTACAAAATAAAATATTACTGCGACGTCCAAGCTCAAATTTATCAATTGATTCAATATCTATAACATTTCTTAAGTCAGTGCACGTAGTGCGTCTGGAACTAAATAGCGATCCCATAACGAAATGTGTAGGCAGCTATGGTTATGGAATCTGGGTTTGAACAACTTTGAAAATGGGCTCCAGTGTTTTTGCGGTCACGATCTTGAGCTGGAGTCATATCTCACTGTCTACCACATTCCGTGACTGAGCGTTAAAAGCGGTGAATGAATATTTATTACAGAAATTCCGCCCGACCGTATTCGGAAAAGCATTAACCCTGTGGTGTGTACGCTATCTTTTATGTATTGCCTTGCCCTTTTAATTTCAGAATAGTTACGCCTCACCCTTCTACCCTGTTTACAATAGAGGGAGAGAAATTATTTTATCACAGCCCTGGCTTTTCTTGTCTTTTTAGAGTCCGGGTAATTTGATTATTTTTAATGTAATCAAGATTCCCACCGTCCTTGTAAATAACTGAATTATATTTTCTATTTGGTAGGTAGGTAGTTAATTAACGTCTCATAGGAGTAACAATTTTCTATTTGGAAAGTCCTTGCAAATGCCGAAATTTCGTTTAGTCCGTGAAATTGTCCAGACTTTTTTTTAAGAATTGCCCGCTATCTGTCCTGTGGTGGTGAGCATATTCCTTTTGGTTGCATGGTAATTTAATTTTAAAAAAATATTCTTTGGTCGATTCGCTAAAAAATTGAAATATTTGCTTTTTTAATTTGAAATATTTTTGCATCAAATTAAGTTTTGTTTTATCGCGTAAAAACGTATGCCGTCGTTCACAAATCGAAGTCCTTAAAGTATTTTAAAAGGTCCTTTGAAAAAGATTTTCCCCGAATGCCAGCTTATGGATCGTATGACCATTCATCGTTGTTGCTTAATACCAACAGCAGATGAGTTAGGTTATAATATTTACTTTCGTTTGTCTTTGATCGATTGACTTGTTTCGTGAAAAGGTTGTTTATTATTTGTTTTTATTCAGGTAAAAGTTTTTACAGATACAAGGCACCCAAATTTAATGTGAAATCATAGCTCATAAAGATTTAAAATTCTCTTATCTCCGCTAGTCTTGCAGCCGAGCGGTTTGCGTTCTGAGCCTTACCCCTCCAAAGCTAGCTTATGGATCGTATGATCCTTCAAGCATTAAGGATCATACGATCCTTCAAGCATTAATCGGCGAGAACGTGGTAATTTCTTCTTAACCCCTGGTCACGGTGGGCGGTGCGGCCACATCACACCCAACGTGAAGGACTTAGGGAATCTGAACTGCATTTTCTTAGTCTTGGGATAAAAACAAGACACTTCAAGGAGCGAACCCGACTTCGGCATGTACGAGATTCGAACTCGTAACCAAGCGCTTCAGTCTACCACTTTCGTAAGAGTGTTTTGCTAAATTGGTGACCACCGAATGTGTTAATGAATACTCTCACTTTCAAAAACAAACCTGATGGCGCTACCAAATAGCGTTCAAAACAACTGGCGTACACTTCGATGGATGGTCTACGATGAGTAGTTGAATTGCCAATGTGATGCAAAACTATCTTAAGCTTTGTGATAACAGACACTATCCAATCCTATCAGAGCTTCACTATTCATTACCACTCAGCCTCATTTCAACAAACTGTCGGCTGCAAAAAGCAACACAGGACCGTCAAATAGTCGCGACCTCGCATACGGAAGTACACCCGTGATCTTAATACAACTAAAAAATTATGTTTTGTAGGCTTGAGTGTTTTCCTTGAATCAAATGCTTCAAAAATACCGTTTTATGTAATGTCAGTGTAAGTTTAAGCTTTGCCGTCTACTTTCGGTTGTGAAGATGTGAATTCCGACTCTATTTGTGGTCTACTTATGAGAAAGTTCTAATTTGTCTCTTAGGAAAAACTCGTAAGCGAAGAGAAACATCTTAAGGGAAACAGTTAAGGTACGTATTTAATTAACGTCGCACTAGAGCAACACAACAGCTACTGGCGACGGTCCGGGATCTATCTCGAAGGGAAAGATCCGAGGACATCGCCTCGTAATTTTGAACCATGGTCCGATGACGAGGACAGCACCTGAGCTGGCACCCCACTCTCCAAATTTCCACACCACGCCCATGTGAAGACATTTGAGGCTACGACTGATTTAACGTGCACCCCCCCCCATTGTACCTCACGGTCTTTGATTGGATTCAAACTCGCAACCCTCCAATTGCTAGTCTGTTATACTTCCAACCGGGCTACCGCGGCCCTGGAAACAGTTGAGAATCGAACTAACTTATCTATAGAACGCCTAATGGTTAGGAGTGGTGACCGACAATTATCCTAGCCCAAAAAAGTGGTTACTTTTTTTCCTTTAATCTTCTAAACGCATAAATTAATCATTGACCTTATCCTCGAATGCAATTCTTTCAAAACTAGGCAATGCAATTAAGTAATGCATGTTGAATGAATGGTGTTAGGTATTTGGATTTCCTAGCCACTGATTTTGAATATAACTTGCAAAATATCGCTGTAAAAATATCTATATATTCTGGTAGTATCTTATTTTAGTTCCTACTATTCGATGCAATAGTTCTTAGAAAACCTTCCGATGGCACGCAAGTTTTGTTTGAAAGGATTGGTCGATAAGAAGCTGTATAATCGGATTATCCGGGATTCAGAATTATCAATCGGATTTTGTTTCTTGTTTGTCTTTGGCCATGTTGGAAAAACGTACTGTAAGGTTTCTTTATTATATCCATAAAAATGCTTTAAAGAGAACAAAGCTTTAAAGAACGAAGTTTTTCCTCAGTGAAAAAGCCCAGTCCTTTCAAAACGTACTCGATAGGTAGTATTTTAATTAACGTCGCACTGGAGCAACACAACGGGCTATTGCCGACGGTCCGGGATCAAACCCAAAATAAAAGATCCGAGGACAACACGTAGTTTTGAGCCACGGTCAGATGACGAAAACACCTGAGCTGGCACCCCAAAATTTACTCGGAAAGGCGCTTTTACTAATTAATTTCCTTTATATCTCTACTCTCGGACTGGAAAATCTTTACTACGCTCCAGATAAATTTAAAAACAAATTGCACGTATAGTCGCAGACTAAAAAAATGCTACTTTAAAAGTAACACGCTTTACCTTATTCAATGGCACTTATCTCAAAAAATAAAAACATGCCGATAAATAGTGAAGATTTTATCTTTTAAGTTGTATTTTCTGTGTCTGAAACGGATCTCCTAATACATTAAATACAGTATATTTTAAAACTTTGATTGTCATTGGCTGCTCTTTCATGGCAAAATGATAATCCCGACTACCTTCTTTCTAGAGTTTTCTTTCTTTCTATCTTTAGTAATGAGTTGTTTCCTACTTATGCATTATAACAATATTGTTTTTGTTTGAATTTTTAATCTATATCCGTCTCAATGAACCTTTAATATATAAACACTGTGCCCCCTCCCCAAAAAAATCGAAACACCACGAAGCCAGTGTTTGATCGGAATGAAACTTAAGCTTATGTGATGTACATGAAGAGGTAGACATGATCCTAGTATCAAATATTAAGGACTCTTCTAATTATGTAATTATCAGGTAGAAATATATAAAAATTAGAAATATGTAAAGCCCCTATGGCGGTGATACATGCCGATATACGGCGTGGCATGGAATCAAACAAAACCCTTATGCTATCATGTGCAAATTATGCCAGCATATCCCAGATCATGCTCAATTGGAAACATCATTGGATCTTTCTAGCCACGGAAGGGTTTTCAACACCACGGAGGCACATCTGGAAGAGGCGAACTGTGTGTGGCCGGGCTTTATCGTTATGGGGGGGTATTTCAATTAACGTCACACTAGAGCAACACAACGGGCTATTGGTGACGGTCCGGGATCAATCCCAAAGGGAAAGATCCGAGGACAACACCACGTAATTTTGAACCACGGTCAGATGACGAGGCAACACCTGAGCTGGCACCCCACTCTCCAAACTTCCACACCACGCCAATGTGAGGACATTGAGGCCACGACAGATTTAACGTGCACCAACCCCCTTTGTACACGACGGTGTTTGGCTGGATTCGAACTCGCAACCCTTCGGTTGCTAGTCCGTTACTCTTCCAACCGGGCCACCGCGGCCCCTTATCGTTATGGTAAAAATCCCCTTTCAACACGTTACTTGAAATTTAAAACAGGTTATAGGATCTGTTGGACGTATCGCTGTGCTGTCAAACTACCTCATCGTATCTATCAATGGAAAATCATAATTACGACTTCTCCAGTGAATGATATGCATATTTTTTTCTTACGTTACAGCTATGTGCATTTGGTAATACAAACGGATTTTTACTTATTCGCTCTACTTGCCCGTGCCTTTTGCTCTCTTCCTGACTACGGTAGCACGGCATGCTACTTCCATTTGGTCAGATTGGCCTCTAATTATGTTGACTTATATGTAACTGCAACCTTACTTCTTTTTTATTTAAATGGAAATTGATATTTAAAAATTATCTTTTTTTTGTTTAATTGTCTGTTCTCGTTATTTTTTGAAAGTGACGAATGTCTATTGAGTGGAACTCAAAACTCCTAATTAAATCGCTTCTTAATTTTCCAGCAGGAAAGTGAAAAATACTACTATCATATTGATGTACTATTATAAAAAGAGTATTTTCAAAAATTTGAAATTGATCACAATTTTTTGCTACCCTGGTTAATACCAATCTGCCCATCTATGCCCTACCTTCTTTCTATAATATATAATTTGCTGGACACAAGTGTAAACAATATTTATGTGTAACGTCTAATTTTAGCTATTATGAGCTTTTATTTACAGTACGTGTGACATAATCATCTGATGAAAATCTAAAAAACTATTCTAACCACCTTAATCTTCAGTTCGATACCTTACAAGTGATTATCACAGCCCGTTTCCAATCACGAATAAACCTCCTCGACCGTTATTTCGCACAATCGTGACAATTGTTATCGTGACTTGCCCGTTAAATCCATGACTGAACCGAACGCAATCTAAAATCAAATATCGCTTCCATTGGTTACGCATTTCGGGACCTGAGTCCATACAAGCTTGGGACCGCATTGCATTGTAACATCGTAACCTTTGTGTCTACAGCAACTTGTTGATAAGTGTATGATTGGGCTGCGTTTGATGGCCACCCGTCACGATATTGTTGAATTACCGAGGTTGTTTTTTGTGAATTTCTTTTTTATTTCCCCTCATTATGCTTATTGATGTCGGGTGTTTGTCGAAAGTTTGGTTTGTTTACCGGGTTGAACGAGATTGGTGGTAAATCTGTTTGAGTCTGAGGTCCTCCGCAAATGATTTTTTACGATTAGTAGGCGTTCTCGTTTATTTTGTACTTAATTGATGGCGATGGATAGGTCCATTAGAAATTTTATGACAGATGACTTATTCTCTGTACTTAGTGTTGCAAAAGGAAGACAAATACGCTAGAGTGGGTGCAGCTTTTCGTTTAAATAGATGTCTTTATTCCTTTAATGCTTCGGAAATATGTAATTTTTAGCATATGAATCAGCTGAATCCATGGGTCGTAAAATGTCAAATATCCTATCTCTTTCCTTCATTCAGGACCATTAGTTTAAATGCAACCTTGTTTTAAATGCAACACGGAACATGCCTCCCAAGTCATCTTCTGACTTGCGTTGGTCTGGCAAAAAAGGATCTTTACGAAAGTCCTGATCTAGTGTTGGACTTTTGAGCGGACTCATGGACTTGGTCTAGCTGTTCAGCTAGGCTTTAAGGAGTAAGTAACAACAGAATGCCAAATATAGTACTTTATGTGCAATGAATACATACCAACTACAATGGATTGTATTGAAATTAGGCACTAAGTTCAAAAAAGATGAGCTGCGCCAAGTCCTACTACAGATTGCCCATAGTTTCTACGGTTGCCGATAGCTGCCTTCTGCAGATAGCGTTGCTAAAATTCATACGGCAGCGTACGGATAGCGTAGCCGAAATTATAGTGTATATTTTGTCTGTTTCTGAGACACGAATTTTTACCCTTCATGTCTTGAAATTAAAATAAAGATATAAGTTCGATTTGAATTGCATTTCTCTAAGCAGAAGAAAAATTGTTGCAAATTTCGCGAATCTCTTTATGTCTGTATTTGGTGTCAAAATATATTGTGAGATTTGGACTATTCCACACGTGCATATCTCAGATTTATCCGTTGGAAGCTTCGAGTTATACCATGATTGGTACTTCATGACTAGAGGATTTAAGACCAAACGTTGACAGGTATGATAATGTATGAATGCTGTTATCGTTTATTCAATAATCTTTTATTAATATCCACGACTCAGTGTAAGGATTTTTGTTTCTCAGTTCATTTTTAATCATGCTGCAAAAGTCATCACGCTGTATAACCTTCCCCAATTACACAATCACGAGAATATCATCGAATAAATAAAAAAGATTGAAGCTATAAAATCTTCTCCCATTAGGTTGCAACTTTTACAAGAATAATGACTACATAATAATCTATTTTCACTAACTAATTAAATGGTTTGATTTGTTGGTTTTAATGGCGTAAGGGCCACAGTTAAGTGAATAAGCGAATAGAAAATTATAACGACTAGAATAATTTTTCGCTATCCCAAACCATATTTTTTTTAGAATCAGAATGTTCAATATTGCTTTCCGTTGTTTTAGCTATGCTGTTGGTAATTGAGTTGTTAAATATCGGAACCGTAGGAACTACGGTTCCGTAGTAGTTGCTGTCATAATTACTATCACTGGCATGCTGTCATAATCACTTTTCTCATTTTATGCGTCGACCTACTCACAATGGATGCAATTGTTCTTATTTAGGTAATTGTGTACACGAAGTTCGTTAAATTTTTGATCAAATAGAATATGTTTACCTTTGACTGACAAAAATGGGGAAATTGATCACTTTCCTGTCAAAATTATACCAACACATGATTTGCCTTTCAAATTACTAATGAACTTGATGCGAGTCCAAAAGGTTATGCATTGAAAAAAGTGCACGTTCCTTTAGAGTAGAAGATATTTTAATTTTTGAATTCAAGCCAGACAACAAAGCGTGATTTATCATTTTCGAGAAGCCCGAAGCGAGTGCTATAACAAAATAGTTTCCGATTAGGGGAAAGTATTAACCCATTCCTTTAAACATAGCTTTTAGCCATGCTCAATTAAATTTCGTTTATTATTGTTCTAGTGAGATAGAAGTAACTTCAACTAACATCCAGATTATAAATTTTAAAATTCGATGGTCGTAATAAGCATTTCATAAGGATAATACACTGCTGGCCACCCAAATTGCAACACCAAGAAAGACAAGAGATATCACAACAAAATTTATTTTGTAGATAACATGTTGACCAAGTATCAAATGATTAAATTTATAGACTTCTGTGAAGTGTGGTTCCTGCCAAAATCAGTAGCCAGAGTAGCCGCCATTGTTGGAGATCACCGCTGCCACACGCCTCGGCATTGATTCAAAGAGACTTTGGATGTGTTCTTGGGGTACAGCAGACCAAGCAGCTTCCACACGTTGCCAAAGTTGATCTGGTGTGGCAGCTGGGGATGTATTCTGGGTCAATCGTTGAGCAACCATGGACCACATGTTTTCTATCGGCGAAAGATCCGGAGAGCGAGCTGGCCAGGGAAGCAATTCAATCTGGCGATTGACGAAGAACCCTTGGACAATGCGTGCCACGTGTGGTCGCGCATTATCCTGTTGAAATATGGCTGTGGGCAAGCTCTGAAGGTAAGGAAGGACAACTGGCTCCAACACCTCGGAGATGTAGCGCTGGCTGTTTAAAGTACCGGCAATGCGTACTAGAGGAGTGCGAGAGTGATATCCAATACCGCCCCATACCATAATACCCGGTGCAGGACCAGTGTGGCGGTGCATAACGCAGCTGTTCAGCATCCTCTCTCCACGGTGTCTCCAGACTCGAATCCGACCATCGTGGTGTTGCAGACAGAAGCGTGACTCGTCAGTAAAGACAATTGCATTCCATTCTGCCGTCCACATCCTTCTTTCATCGCACCATTGGCGGCGGAAACGTCTGTGGTTCTGCGTCAAGGGTAGACGAAGCATTGGACGTCTTGCGGACAGACCACTCTGCTGTAAACGGCGTCGAATGGTACGCGCAGACACTGGATGATGCGGTACAGACTGAATGTGCTGTGCTATGGTTCGTGATGTGGCTGAGCGATCCGTCACTGCCATACGCACAATATGCCTGTCATCACGTGAAGTGGTGCACTGAGGTGGATGCGATCGAACACGTCGGTCTGTCGTACCCTCCTGCATCCCACGATCACATATCCGCATTACAGTTGTTTGATTTCGTCCAACACGACTACCGATTTCCCTGAAAGATAATCCACAATCTCGGTAGGCCACTATCCTTCCTCTGTCGAACTCGGATACTTGATCAAAAGATGATCGCTGTTTTCTACGAGGCATAATTGATCGTTTTTTTGAAAAAACCACAAGAAAAACACAATTGCCGTACTTGAAATCGTCGAAATCTCCAAGCCTTAAATAGCGCTTTGAAGTGGCGCCACAGGCGCGCGTGATGTGCGTCTGCGCTGAAATTCTAATCATTTGCATATCTCACCTCCGCTAATGCATGTTGTAAATTTCATATTATTTGCATGCTTCCTTCAGGGTGTTGCATTTACGGTGGCCAGCAGTGTATTTTGCTAGACCGCAGTTCAGATCTTAAATTTTAACCACTTATTTAATTTTGATACTTACAGAAAATATGACAGGAATGAAAAAAAAAAAAAATGTGATTGTATAGAGCGACACCAATGAGAAGGCAGTCGACCTTGGGTCTGTCGGCTTTTAAATAGGTGTGAAAGCTCGTAAGAAGGGCTGCCATACCAAAAGCATGATGGCGATCGCCAAGGATGATCCCCATCCGCCAACTTATTATTACAGCTATCGCTTTCGGCACCTAATGGGGCCGAATACGGTTGGAAGAGTAACGGACTAGCAACCTGATGGTTGCGAGTTCAAAACCAACCCAAAACCGTCGTGTACAAAGGGGGCTGGTGCACATGGAATCAAATGTCCTACGTTGGCATGGTATGGAAGTTTGGAGAGTAGAATGCCAGCTCAGGTGTGACCTCGTCATTTGACCGTGATTCAAAATTACGTGGCGTTGTCCTCGGATCTTTCCCTTCGGGTTTGATGCCGCACCATCGCCAATAGCCCGTTGTGTTTCTCCAGTGCGACGTTAATTAAAAAATACTACCTACCTCGGCACCTAATATCAAGCTTAGAACCAGAATCCGCGCTGATGACGCCGATTTTTGAAGCTCTTTCTTTACGTTCTAATCTATCACCAAGAATTGGCTCGTTCACGTGACTCAATTACCAACTCATGTGAGCCGGACTATATGGGTATTTGTATTTGTATTTTTCAATTAACGTCACACTGGAGCAACACAACGGGCTATTGGTGACGGTCCGGGATCAATCCCAAAGGGAAAGATCCGAGGACAACACCACGTAATTTTGAACCACGGTCAGATGACGAGGCAACACCTGAGCTGGCACCCCACTCTCCAAACTTCCACACCACACCAACGTGAGGACATTTGAGGCCACGACAGATTTAACGTGCACCAGCCCCCTTTGTACACGACGGTGTTTGGCTGGATTCGAACTCGCAACCCTCCGGTTGCTAGTCCGTTACTCTTCCAACCGGGCCACCGCGGCCCTAGGACTATATGGGACACGTTGACCCATTGAATACGGATTGACCCAGTAGCTCAAAATGTTCCGAATATAGTAAATATTCAGCTTACTACAAGTTTCAAGCATAAACTTTCAATATTTTTAGTAACTAGTAAGCTAATTTATTTCTATACTTGAAGATAATTTTTTTCTACTGAAAACGTCTTCAAGCTGAATGAAAACCAGACTGGATATTTCAAACCTTGTTACACTCCCTTTTATATACACCGAAATTACGAACTACAACGGTCCTCTTTTGTAGCAAACAATTTTATTTACATAAACGTCTTTGCCTTGTTTAGTTGTAACATACAGTAAATAATCAGTAAGGATTGCAAAGTTGGTTTTAAAATGTTATCACTTGCAGCTTATCTTAAGTTTATTCTCTAATCTGAAGAGGGCTGTCAGTAACTCCGATTTCGTTATTCTACCCTTTGACTCCTGTGGGTATTTATAGGTCAAATACATGCAAGTATTTTGAATGAGAACCGTCTCTTCCTCCTTGCTGCGACTCAGTTAGGTTTTCGAAAATTTGATTATTTTGTTATTGTGGAATATGTTAACCTCTGTCGACCCATTTAACATTGACCAAACTTTTCAGAAATACGCATCTTAATGTCAGTAAAGAGCCTGTTCAAATTCCATGTGTCCTCACTTACAAAAGTCGGAAGTATAATTGAAGGGTTCCGGTAACAGTGACAAGTCTCATAAATATATGTTTCGAAATGAAAAAAATTAAAAACAAACTATTCACAAGTGAACCTAAAAAATTTCTGATTGTTTGAATGAGTGCAGACAACGTGAAACTTTTTAAGATAACATGACCTCTTGAATAGTGGATAAAGCATTATAATTTTGTAATTTTTAAAACTTGAAAAGAAGTTTGAAAAGTGGCTTATTGTGTTGCCCGAAGACCTTCGATTTTACTAAGAAAAACTTCAATCAAACCATTAACCCTCTCGCTGCGTATTTTTTTTTATCAAAATAGGTTCAAAAATTGCGTATTTTTTTATTACATATTTCAAATCAACATATATTTTAGAGTTAAAATATACAAAAGATTTTATTATTAATTATTTAGAGTTAAAATATACAAAAAATTTTTGTAAAAGAGGTTTTTTTTTTTCAATATAGAATTAGATCATAAAAAAAGGTTGTCGGAATATTGAAATTGAAGAATAATCATATAAAAGCAAAATTTTGAAAATTAATCTTGGTTAAATTATGATTTATTTTATGAAATACAAAGGTAAAACGTATATACTAATGAAAATATGCAAAATACTTACAAAACATTTATTAGAAATGAAGAATTATTAGAAATCACTATCCGCAGAGGAATCCGAGAAATTCTCATCAGTTTCGCTATAACTATCTTCAATATACTTGATATCAGAGTCAGAACTGCTATCAGTGTCGGAAATATTGTCAGGAATGTAGGTTCTATCACTCGCGAAACGCTTCCTACCAGACATCTTTGAGCTTTGAAAAGAGCGCGCAAAATGCTGCAAAAAATGCTTGTATATTTCGCAGAAATGTGGACATCTAAAGCCATCTGTTAACCCAAATTTGAATAAACAATTAAACATCACAGAAAAGGCAAAATGAAACCATGAACTTGGAAAGAGCGGGTTGCACAGTTAAATAGACGGTAAAAATGCATCCCCGCGGAAATCGCGGTCTGCGCAAATTTTGCTACTTCTACGTTCCCCGCGGAAATCGCGGGATGCGCAGCGAGAGGGTTAAGAGTGGTTTCAGTTTGAAATTTAGAAATGTTTCTATTTGAAGACGGACTTTTTAGTTGCATAATATTGTCAAACTCGATGTTTTGATTTCACATACTAAAATCGAGTTGCTAAAAGCATCTATGATTCTAGACTAAAAATGCTTTTCGCCGTTCCTTTTTTTAAGACTTAATTTGAGTTCTTATTTTAGTTTTCCCAGCTATCGACGGTACCACGGTGTAAGAGTAACTGATTAGCAATCGGAGGGTTGGTAGTTCGAAACTGTCCATCCAAAGATCGTCGGGGGCTGGTGCACAGAAATATCGTGGCTTCAAATGTTCTCACTTTGATGTGGTTTGGAGAGTGGGGTGCCAACTCAGGTGTTGATCTCGTTATTTGACCGAAGTTCAAAATTACGAGGTGTTGTCCTCGGATCTTTCCCTTGGGATTGATCCCGTATCGTTGTCAATAGCCCGCTGTGTTGCTGCAGTGTGACGTTAATTAATTTCCATTACCCAGCTATCGATGTACTAATAATTTGAAAAGTATGGATTTAGAAGACTTATTTCTCTGTAATTTTATATTTGGCAGTATCATATTTCGTGAAGCATTGCAAAGTTACACTAATATTTCTGAAGAATAAATATGAGCATTATTTTATGTTTGATTTTCATAATCAAAGGGAAAGTAAAGGAAGTTATTTTGTGATGCAAAATTCTTAGGTTTTTTTTGTTATTTAGATGTATGTATAATTAAAACGTTGCATTTTGCACTTTTTTGTATGGAGCGTCGTGACCAAATTTTTTTATTCTTTATAATAGGAGTCTTTCCACTTCGGAATGCAATGTTTTTAGACTGAGGATAAGAAATTATGTAAAGAGACTATATTATTTTCTTTTAATGGATTAGTGTTCAGGGTGCACATATTCTTTTTAGTATATTAATGCGTTATATAAAACTATTTGAATTAAATTACATTTTCCATAGCTCTTAGTTCAGCTGCCTATTAAAGGTGTAAAACGCGAAATGACTACACAGATACAAAGCTTTTTAATCACAATACGTTTTTTCGCGTCTTAATCTTTTGCGATATGATTTAGCGACAAAAGAAGGGGGAGCATTTTTGCAGAGCTCTCTCAAATTAGATGTTAGAGAGAGAATGTGTGTATTTCGACATTTGTCAGAAATATATTCCAATTCGTACATCTTTTAAAACTATTGCATGATTTTTTTCAAATATACTTAACATGATTAAAATTCCCCCTAACTTACAAAAGTCGATTTCCCCCCTCATTTTTAGTGTAGTGCTTGTAGTTTCCGAATCGAAGAGTTGGTATGGTCCCATGTTAAGTTTAAGTTCCTTGTATTCACTATCAAACTATGATAAAAAAAATGTGTCTAGCCCCGAGAAACGATCCTGTTTGAGCTGAACAACTGAAGACCTTAAAGTTCTTAATTACTTTCCTTGACCAATACCTTCCGGTGTTGTTCATCGAGTAGACTTGTCCCAACTGCTACGGATTCTGTTGTCTCAGAACGTAATTACAGAAACCTTGGTCTTTGTTGCAATTTTGTTTGGTAATATCGAAATAAAAAATATTTTAACGGTATTGAACCTGCAGCTATATTTTTTGTTTCGATTTTCTCTCGTTTTTTTTAAGAGCTCTTAGGCTGCAATGGAAGTAAAAATTAGTTTTTAAAATAAATGGAATTATTATTTAGACGAATAAACCCATTATTCTGGAAACAAAATGTATAGCTATGACAGAATGAAATTGCAAGGAATGTATTGCCATAAGAGTTCAATGAATCAAAATAAATGCACAAATTTTGTTTTCCTATTTTTAAGTGAGCCACGACTGCAGGCAGCTCGTGTTCAAAATTTTATTTCTTATTAATGTCTAATTCACGCGTTTAAAGTCACAGATTCTTGTTTTAAATCATTCATTACTTCATTAGCATATTTCATTATTTATCTTCATTCGTAAAATATTTACAACCCGAGTTGCTTTATTTTGTGCTATACTTCTATCTTTTCGCCTGCTGACTATTTGGTTGGGTAGTGTCTTCCACAAAAAACTTGTGTGTGACTCAATTGCTACTGAAAGTAAAATCGTCGCGTTGAATCAGATCAGAAATCTTAAATTATTTGTTGACATAATTCTTGAAAACTAAACAAAATCTATTCAAAATTCTTCCAGTGCGTTTTAGGAATAACTAGCTGAATTACACGGCGTTGCTTGTAATTCATCGTAATATTACTCAGTGTTATTCCTATGGCGATTTCAAATTGTTTTTAGCCCCCTCTACAAACCCTGGAAAAATAAAACGGGGGTTTAGCCTATATTTCCCGCAGGATTCTAAAGAATGAGTGCACAAAATTTAGTATGAATCGATCATAAAAATACTCAATGTTATTCCTATGGGAATTTCGAATAGTGTTCTTAGCCCCCTCTGCACACCCAAGACAAATTGAACGGGGATTAACATGTAGCCTACGTTACTCGCAGGGTTCCAAAGAATAAGTACCAAATTTCGTGTGGATTGTTCAAACGGTGTAGATTTCTATAGGGAACAGAGGCCAACTCTGCTTTATTTGTATAGATGTTGCTTTGGAAATCGAAGAAAATAGACGCCTAACTGGTATAGTGGCTAGTCATTTTTTTTCCTGGTTTGAAAGCGCATGGATATTTCGGTGATTGTCCTTGTTTTAGAGTAATGGCGGCTTACCACCTGAATGCTCCTTCACAAATTGCCGCCAGTTTGCCTCTCGTAGTACCGAAGGCCAAATTTCAGTGTTCGGACTTTAAAAAAAATCAGAAAATTTCAACAGTAAGGGACCAAAAGTACATACAAATAAACAAGAATTATAATAAATGAAGGGCAAAGTACAGTAAATAAAAATACACAAAGCGGGAAGCTGCTATAGTACTTCAGCCAAAAGTACACACAAATAAAACAGGAATTAATACGAAATTCAAGGATAAAATACAGCAAATAAAAATGCAAAATGCTGAGGAAGCTGCCGGGTAGCCAAAAGGTCCCACTTTCCTGCCAGTAACGTCCACTGAGAGTTGTTTCGGTTAGAGCTGCACAGGTTAGGTGTGCTGCATCCATTATTGCACTATCCGTACAAAGGGTCTATTAGCAATACCAGGCCTGTGCACTTTATAGCACGAGTTAAATCACGCCTGGCTTCACTAGCTAGTACATTCATAAATAATGTTTTGAAATACTAGTTTTGGAACTAATAAATTTTTGCTATCGGAAAGGGTGTTTTCATGATGGGTCTTACTCTGAATAGAAGACGTTTTAAGCATAATGAAGCTAGTTAAAATAGATGATGCTCTCAACATTGAAAAATTATCACCCCTGTATAGAAATTTTCACGTATGCCAAGGCACGTCGCATTAACGTGATATGATAATTTACTGTCCTTTCAGATTTGATTGAAACACTACTCACTCTCTCATACCTTTCATTCGACGAGAAGACACTAACGAAATATGGGTATTCCAAAGTAACAGATAGACATCTGACATATTAATTCTACCTTTGGAAAAAAATTGCAGGTCTTTCCCAAATTATGAGTTGTAATTGTGGTACGAGTCATTAGTCATGCGTAGCTCAAGGTCTGCCCGTGGAAGGGCATCTGGTTGTTATAAGCTTTGAAACTGCATGGTCTAACAGACTGTTGTCATCCTTTTTTGTGGACTGGATTAAAAGAGAAAGGTGCAATTTATATTGTGCTGATCAGTTTGTCAGGCTTCAGGGGAATAGCGCATCTATGTATTACAGCCTTGACTCGTTCGATAGGAAATAATTTGCACTTAAGCTTAAGGACGTTTTTTTTTCATTACTAATCCGGATTGGTTTGGAACACCAACCAATCAGGTTTTTCGGAATGATTATGAATGACGGCGTTTAGTGAGTTACAGGAAATCTCTCACTTTCGTTCTTGAAATCGAAACGGATTGTTTCTATGAGGGAACAAACGACCGGAAGACAAGGATTTTTCTTCTGGTTATCCAATTTTTTTTAAATTAGGAATAGCTCATTGCATATTGTGCTTTACTAGCAAAACGGAACAGTTTGTATTCATTTTTTTATCTTCATTCTAATATTTAAATTATGGTACTGTTTTCTTTTAAAATGCAAGGGACTTGTGTTATTTCGAATCCCATTTCAGGCTAGCTATTTCAAGTTTAAAAAAATTCCAACAATATAATCGTATATCCACTATTCAAAAGTGGTCATGTTATTTTAGACTTTCAAATTTTTAGCACTCATTCAAACAATCAGAAATTCTTTTGAAACTCTTGAATATTTTGTTTTTAATTTTTTTCATTGCGGAACATATTTTTGAGGCTCATTACTATGTTGCCCGGAGCCCTTCAATTGTGTTGCCTTGTAAACGTTGTAAATCACATGGTACAGGACAATCTCAAGATTCTGTTCAAGCTAATGTTTTTCTTGGCGCTTTTAGCAACAACATTTTGCTTAAAAATTAATCGCTATAAAATTGTTTCGCTTGTAATCAAGGTTGCTTGGAAATGGCGTAAAGTCCAAAATCGGACAAGGGATTACAATCAAGATACACTAGAGTCTAATTACCTCAAGCTCCAAAATAATTGACAATTTCAGTTGCTGTCAGTATATACTGACTGCAATTTGTAGTTATCCTTATCCTTGTGTAAATATGTTTTAGCAAAGCCCTTTCTTTTGTCCTTTTTGTAATGAGGTTTCTATACCTCATTGAGTTTTACATCTTCCTTGAAGGCCGTGGGAAGAAAAGAAAACTAGGTGTAAAACCCGCCCAGCATTCGTGAGGCACCCCGTCAATCACACGGCACAGCTGCCAATCTCGAATCGCCGTCAAGCGGCGAGCATTTTATATACGGAAGAAGCCGCAAATCTCGTCACCGCTTCTAATTAAGCGCAATTACGCTTTCCATCGACGTCTCTCGGCTATTAATGTTGTACGGAATTGAATTTCATGAATGAGACTAACTTCCGTTTCGAAAATTACCGAACCGTTCGATGGGATTGGCCCACAGGGAAGAGGTACTAAGCGCCTGTGATCTTTGTCTCACTCCATCCATTACCACTTGTTTCTTTGTGTGAATTGAAGGCAATTCGGCCTCAAAAATTGTGGCTCACCTTGGATCCTTTCGCAGGAAAGGAATGGCATGATACTCAATGGTCTTGTTCTTTGTCCGTGTGCGCGCATGCGTGTTGCATAGGTTCTAATGATGGGTCCATGACGTTTATTATTACACACACAATAATCAGCGTGCCTCTTTGATCTGTAGTTGGCTGTGTTTTTAACGGATCAAGGGCCAGATCTGTCCGAGTCTTTGATGTGTGGCAAAATTATAGTCTATATATTTGGAGAAATTGGCCTAGTTTTTAGCTAATTTGTTCGGATTCACATTATTAAATCTGCTAATAACGAAGTAATTTTACGATATCTTAGAAAGTTGATATATCATGAGTTTTGTTTCCCACGCTATTATTTCGTTAGGTTTATTGGCTATGGCGCAAGGTCCAGAAACGGAAAAGCTGCACCAAGCTGCAAGATAAAATATCAAAACTGTTGGGTTTTATCGATTGAAGACAGAGTTTTATATATTAAAAATAAATTTTATTACGTGACCAAGTCTTATGGTTTAAAAACATACAAGAAGTCTGATCAGATCATGATCCCCAATCTTTCTTCACTTTTATACATTCAAAGATTTACATTCTTCAAATTTATGTGCCCCACACGGCACTATAATTGGAGGTTTGAGACCGATTCCAACAAAAACATTAAAAGAAAAGAAGTGGAAAAACTAATAAAGCCCCAAAATTTTTACAATATGAAAAAAACAATAACAAATTATATAGTTTAACTATGAATTTAATATTATTTCGCGAGAATTTACTTTAGTTGATAACCTATTTTAAACAGGAGTGTCAAAATTATGGTGAATGAAAAGTTATAGTAGAAAAGGATAAACCAATAAAAACCCGATGTAAAATGCACTTGACATCAAACGTGACAAAAATTCTATAATATATCTCTGTTCAGAACACTACAAATTTGATACAAATCTCTTCATTTCCTATTTCGTTTTAGGTATCACTTCAATTTTAAATTGCAAGTGTCCTTCACAATAGTTTTAATTTAAAATTTGTTTTACTTAATTATGTTGTACAAGTTTCTTCCATTGCGACATTTATGTAATTATAGTAATCCATTCATTCACTTAACCCTTTGAATAGCACTTTGCTGTAGAACGCCAGACGTCCACCGACAAATGTACCATCGTATCAGATTCAATTTTTTTGGATGGTGGATAAGGTCAAAAAAAGCAATTTTCGTATATCACCTTTATAGTTACAAACTAGAAATACTCGTAGATAAAATTTGTGTCATCAAATGTACTTTTAATAAAAAAGATAACGACAGGAATATTATTTCATCGTCATCATTGGATGAAAAAATGTTGACTTTTGTCAAGATGTGGTCGTTTGACCCGCAAATAATTTCATCCCAATAATTTCAGTACGTAGGTTAATTTGCGTCGCACAATTGTGGACGGTCTGGAATCAATCCCGAAAGGAAAAGTCCGAGGGCAACATCTCGTAGTTTTGAGCCACGTCAGATGACGAAGTGAACACCTGAGATGGCACCCCACTCTCCAAACTTTCACACCACGCCAACGTGAGGATATTTGAAGCCAGATTTAACGTGCTCTGCCCCCATGCATACGACGGTCTTTGGTTGGATCGAGTTTCGAACTAGCAATTATCCAGTTGCTAATCCGCGATTCTATCAACTGGGCTACTGTGGCCCCTCATCCTAGTTTAGATATTTCGTTCTTCTGAGTACAATTGCTTGCTGACAGTTATAATGTATGTATACATGGTGGATCGGCATTGTATGTCGTTAACTGCAAACAAGTATTATATTTTTATACATCTCTGGCAGCTGACAATTGTATTACTTCATTCATTCATTACTCACTCTACTTAATCTTTCCAGGAGTCTTTTTGGATACCCTCCAACGAGTACAACTTACCCGTGGTTTGGGGTGCAAACCTTTATTTCTTCACATCCCTTGTTTCAGTTCTAAATATGTCAACTGTTTTTCCCTCCAGATTCCTCCATTCAATAGTAATTAAGTCGCGGTAACGTTGAACTTTGTATTTATACTATATAAAACGAACTGTGTCCGAGTCAAACATCTGCTCGCCCGTATTTTACGTCCGAGTCATAAACTTCTCGAAAACCACGTTAAATTTTCTGAATTGCTGATACAGTGATCAATGCATGTGGAAAACCATCTGCCTTTACATTTTTATATTCAATTCTGAGATCAAACGCTTTAGGTTTTACATTTAATTTCAATCGATTCAACACACACACAAGTTTTGTTAATCATTCTACCACTTCAGCACAAAACATTTCAATATGTCGTCGGCTTACAAGTGAAACACACCAAGTCAAAATTTCCAAGATGCGAATTTTTCAGCTTTTCTAGTCCAGAATGTGGCAATCTTTAGACTAGTGAAGTGTGTGTTCACTAAGTCATTTTTTTGCATGTAGGTTAGATTTCTTCTTAAGAAATACACTTAGTTTAGCAGAATTGTTATCTTCGTTTTTCAGAGCTATGTTTCGCTGATAAGAGCGACGATATGAATAATTGCAACAGTACAGTATGAATTTATTTTTATCTAAATTAAATTCTAAACAAAATATTTCCCTTGATTAATGATAAAAATAAATTAATACTGTGTAAAATAAATTCATAATTGTATCCATGCATTAAGAAACAATAATTGTCTTCTAAAGAAACAAAGTCCGTTCTTGTAAATGATCTTCCGTTAATCGTTGTTGTAACCGGCTGACAAAATATAAAATCTCGAAAAATGTTTTATTCAAAATAAAAACTGAACTTAAAGTTACAAAACAAATCAAATGCTACTATACATGTGATCTGGTTGTTTTGCTTGGGAAATTTCCTTTTGGCAGAACAAAGAACATGTATCCCGACTTAGCGCTTTTGTGGATATAACTTACGGCTTTCGCCAAGTGCCTTTGTATTCTGTGCGCGGGTGTGTGAAAATCAATTGCTTCCTTCATAAATACCGTAATAGCACGAGAGGAATGTTTTGTTGACAGTCGACCCTCATTTCGCTTCGAATCTCGTTTCCGTATGCTATTTAATTCCACACCCACTCTTGTGTCTCGACTGTTTACCGTTCGCATCTGCCCTGCGCACACATGCGCCTGCAAATGCCACATCATTCATTTGAGTTATTCCATCTTTTGTTCCGTTGGATGGACTGTTGAGAAACAGGCATTATTGGGTATACTGTAAAGATTTTTCTTCTCTTTCACCTCCAACGGTATGCAAATTTGGTTAGGTCGTTGGCTTCTGCGAACGGTCAATGGTCTTTTGTGTTGGGTAACGGTTTCTTGACAGTTTGTGATGTTTGTCTGCTTGCCCTTTTGAAATTTGCATCCAAAGCTTTGTTTTTAATGGATAGCTCGCTGCAGTGCTATTATCTAACAGGTTACAAGTTCTTAGCTTTGTTTTGTGGAGAATATTGTGAGACTTGTTCTTGAAACTTCACTTTTAAACAGTAGCGGTAAAGGAATTATATATTGATGGTATATTTTTGTTTCCGTGCTTAAAATGGCTACGCAGAAATGTAGGAAACATGTAATTTATGGTTGTGAATAAACGTTTTTGATTTAAAAAAAATTAATTTCAAAATTAAAAAGGGTCGGGAACAAAAGCTCTGAAAACAAATTACCCCAAAATAGGTTGATATTTAACCCTCTAGTCACAAGATTTCATTGTCTTGTTGCATTTCTCTTACCCCACAACATACATAATGACTAAATAACCATATCTGCTGGTTGAAAGAATCACAGGAAAGATTTTATTGGTCAAGAAGGTGGAAACTGGTTAGAAGATATACAGGGAAGATTGCAGGTAACGGAACGGATATATGGGCGTGAACCTTTCTGAGGATTAATTCCTTAAAAGGTGTACTTGATCCTGGGAACCATCTCCCAATAAAGAATTATATTCGTCGGAATTTCATGCAACCAAAAATTTGAAGTTTGAAAAAATATTCAGTTTTTTCCCTAATAAATGTAGGCGCAACTTTTTTTTTTGGACCTTGCGTCATAAAACCCACCCACTAAATGTATTTAGAAAGAGTTGTTAGGGTTTTACATTCTGTCCAAATAAAACTATTTAATTTGCTATAGTTGTAGTTAAGTGTTGCTGAGCTTATCAAGTAATAGAATCATAAAAATAGCTTTTTCAACTATTGAAAAGTTACGCATAATCAGTTTTTCAATAAAATATCTTAACAGGCAGCCGGCCTTTATTAAACTGTCTTGAAGACCACATTTTCTTGAAATGGATTTTTCCCATAAACAACTCAACGCTAAATTTACCTCCAATCAGAGACCATCAAAAACCACTTTACCTCCCGGAGCGATCACTTTTTTGAAGACTGACAGAAAGGATTTCGTTTTGTGTTTACTTGATACGAGGACAGTTGGCGTAATTTGGGAATTTAATTTGAGGCATGTATGACATCATCGTCATATGAAGAAAGACTCGTATATTTTGACAAAAAGGTTTCCAGCGGCGGTAAAGTCACTCTGATGCAGGGCATTGAAAAGGCCATAAGACCTGATTTTTCGTTTTAGTTTGTAAGGCCGTTAAAAAGCCTTAATATATGCTTAAAAGTCGTAAGCCCTAATTTTTTACTATTGCACTTATACCCCCTTGCTGAAGCTGCATATTTAATTTCACCTGCATTCAACAAACAAGATAAATACTTGACAGAGATCAAATGTCATTGATTTGGATTTTAGTGGGTTCAAGGAAAGACGGTATAGGAAGTGGGTAAATTACAAACATCAGATCTGGCAACGTCTTCTGGTGGAAGAAGATATTTTAATTCCCGTTTGTACAAAATTGCGGCAACAACTGACACAATTGTGGTTGAACTAAAAGGGCCAGAAAACGATCTTCAGAAGGGGTTGTAACTGATGATTGTTCGGGAACTGGAAGCTAGATTTGCTGGGAATCTGGTATTTTATTTCAGTGTTTTTATCCACATTGATTTGTAATATAAATGTAACCTTTAAAAATAAAAAATAAGCCATGAAAAAGCCCTAATTTTTCTTTTGCTTGAAGAATGAGAACCCTGTGATGTTGGATTATGCCAAAATTGCTGTAGTTTTCAAAGCTGCCGTCGAACGTTACATTTGTATCAAAAAATAATAGTGTTTTAAATTTTAACTAAAAAGTTTGTTTTACGGATAATTAAGTTTCCCACGAAATCTATTTTCAAAACTTAGAGAACGCGACGTTTTCCATACATAAAATCAGCCTGGCATATGTGAATTGTTTAAATTGAAAATGTTTTAGACTATTGACTTAAATTCACTAGACCAAGCTTTGGAATTTCTTTTGTCTTTCAGACACTGATACAGAAAATTCCGAATTGTAAGTTAAAACATCGTTTGTCAGTTGTATAATTTTTATTGTTTTTTGGTTTATGTAATTCTGATCCCATTCTTCCTATTGCATAGACCTCCATTAAAAGAATTTTTGTTAGAATTATGCTCCCTTTCCATCTTTAACATTTTCTCACTTTCTTCTTACATGCCTTGTTATTAGCATTGATCCAATGAAATAGACGGAGTATGTGCTCCCAGCTTCATGCTATTTCTTCCGGTCGCTCAGTTTAAATATCTATCTCGTGATTGTGGGGAAAAGCATGAATCCTAATGTGGAACAAATTATTGATTGGTTGAAATGATTATCCAAGTATGATTAAAAGCACTAGTCTGCGCTTCGATAACCAATCGACAAGTCGAATGAGATCTTACGTCAGCAACTCCGCCCACATACTCTGTCTATTTCATTAGATGTTCGATGGTTGTTAGCATTATCAACAATCCACAAACGAAGACAGTATCGTATCATGAGCAATGTTTTTCCCTCTGCTTCGTCGGGAAATTTCATATATCAATGGGAGGGAGCAGTTATCAAACATTTCATCCAGAAGGCGCGCTCACGTTTTAAAATACCATAGCTGTTTTTATCCAACTGAAAAAAGCCCATCGTGAACGTCTATTACAACGATAAAACGCGAAGAAGGAACTCGTCTGGATGCAATGAGAGGAAAACGGAGAACAAATAGACCGAGTGTAATAATGTACACAATAAGCTCGCCCACGTTTCCTCACCTTAAATGCAATCAATTCTTCCAGAGTGTCATGAAGAGAGAGAGAAGGCTCTTTTCCTTTTCCGCGAAAATGAATCAGGTTTATTATGTGTGTGCACGAATTGTTATTCAAGATACCAGCTTCATGATTCTCGAGCGAGCTTTTCAGTTTAGGTTCGTTACCATCAATTCCCCCCTCCGTTCTCGTCTGTTGTAGTGGCACTTTACTTTCTGGAACATCGCATTATGTTGTGTGCATAACGAAGTCTTGGTCTTGTGAAAATGGGTGGATGCCATGAGGAAGATGGGTTTGATGAAAAGAAAAATTTATTGCTTCCATCCACTTTCCGCTAAAAGGGTGCGTTTTTTCTTTCCTTCATCATCGAAGGCCTCTAGATCTCTTGGTTTTTAAATGTTACCTATGCCTTATCTTATCAAAATCGGAAGTGGTTTAGCGTCCATTCAAGCTCAGGAGCACATCTCCTTTAGGACATGAGTTTCCGTACGGGCTTCACAGATCCGAGGTACTCCAGTGATCTTTTCTTTTCTCATGTGGTTTATTGTCAGGTAAACACAGGGTCGCGCTCCCTGGAAACTCAAGCTATTCCTTTTCTGCTTTCACTACTCTATTCTACAATCCCTTTTTGTTTTCGTTTCATGATTTTTACTCAACGTTTTGTGTTTGGCGAAGCTTTTCCAAGTATGGCCCTTGCTCCATAAAATATATAAACAACCAACCATTGAAGTCCATAAGTCTGGCATGCTCTGTTTAAAAAGAATTGTAAGTTATCGCTAAATCGAAAAAACATGATATTAAAAACAGTCTCTTTTTGACGCAAAACTTAGCGGACGTCAGTTTCGATTTGTAATGTGCACATTCGCCCGCACTCTGTCGTCACGACTGTATACGGCCTCCTGATTACCGAATGAAGCGACTGATGCTTGATCGCCTTGGTGTTCAGTGATTGCTGTATCTGATTGGTTGATGGTGTTTGATATATGCGCGATAGGTTTTTCTTGCGCATGGCAAAAGCAATAGGCGCCCACTATCATTATACCGGCGACCCCATCTCCCAAGGCAGCAGGATATTTTTTATTTCCAGCCTTTCGATTATATACGTTTTCGTAATTTTTACTGTTCCATGGATTCTCTGGAAAACGGGATCATTTTTTATAACGGTAGTTATTTTTGATCCCTAACTTCCACGTTCTCAGAAAATGTCTCCATATATCATTTCTTCCCTTTTATAAAATAAAGTTCGCTTATGCCTGTGAAAATTCTGCACATTCTCCAACTACCACAGAACAGTTGCTGTTTCATAGTGCCTTTCATGTCTGAAGATCTAGCACTTGCTCTAATTCCCCAAGATTAACTTTGTAAAATGAAAAAAATTACAATTTCGCCAGGAAAGAGAATTTTGTTCCAGAATGAAAATCCATTTTCTACTCAACTTGAGAAATTTTTAGCGCTTTTGCTTGTTGATATACGGTCTGAACGCAATGATTCAACCCGTAGTTTTATAATTCTGTGTCCGGATTAGCTTTCTTTCAACGAATTTAAAAACCATCAACAAGTTTTGGTGCACTTAACATTTAGATTAAAAAAAATTCTTATAACTATGTAATGTGCATTCACACCATTTAAATTTTTTATGCTTTACTTCGCATACTTTAATTTTATTATATAATAATCCTTTTTTTATAAATTCTCTTTTAAAACGTGTAGACTTTGAATGTAGTAAGCTGTCTTCTATTAATAATTTTACTCTTAATTCGCATTGATGTATGGTGAATTATCAACTTACGAATATTAATATTAGTATGCGACCTATCTTACTCAAAAATTTAAAAATACGTCTAAATATATAAACGAAACAAAGGTCAATTTCTTGGTGCTTCTTGCCGTATTTCACAAAAATAATCCAAGCAAAATATAGAGAATTCTAAAACAAAACTGTCTAGTTTTTCATTTTGAGATGCTTCTGTTAAATTAATCAGGTTGTGTAATTTGAATTTAGAATAAAAATGATTTCATGCTGTAATTCCATTAGTTTCGTAATAAAACGTTTTTTTTCAATCATTTATTACTTAGTTAATCTTAATTAATTATCGCAGATTTTTATTATTCGCGTGAAAATATATTGTCTGGTTTCAAACGTATAAGACCGAATGTAGTAGACTGTCTTCTGTTTACAATTTTACTTTTACTTCGCATAGATGTATGGTGAATTATGTGAACTCTTAAGGATTTTAATCTAAGACAAAAAAATCCCTTATATCGACCCAGCTTTTACAAAACATTAAAAATACATCTAAATACCAGAAAAACAAGTGTAAATCATTTTCTTTGTGCTCCTTGCATAGTGTATTTCTCAATTTCAAAACAAAAGAATCAACTAAGTTATGTGGGAAATATTATTTTTCAGCTTGTTAATTTTTTCCTCGGTAAAGATCCAGCATTCGTGTTCGCATCGGATTAAGTTTTATGCTATACGAAAGAATAAATTTTATTTTTCAATTAATTTCAATATATATGGCAGGGAAAATGTCCTCAACTCAGAGCATTAATCTCTGAATGGAATATTTTCATTGCATTTTTAAAGCACATCTTGTGATAAGCACATTTCAGAGAATTCAAAACAATTAGTTAAAATCAGTTTGTGTTAGGTTATTTCCCCGTACATCGTAAGAGATGATCCTATCTTTATATGGGTACAACATGCATCATTTTTTTATCTTCTGATCTATCACTTCCTTCACTTCTTACTGAAACTATTCATCACGAAGTAGTCGGTGTTTCTTTAGATTTCTTTTAATTGTTCTATCAAGGAAAAAGCGGCTTTTCTGTAATGCCTTATCAGATTTTGTGTTATTTTTAACTCTTTGTTTCACTACTAAAGCTCTTATCTTTTTCTGGATTTTTAAAAAAATCTTTTATAAGCAGAGTTCTCTCTCAACTGTCAGATGTTACGGTGGTGAATTGTAAATGGTGTGCGCAATATTTTTCATTTTTAAGAAAGCTTCGAGAAACAATTCCATTCCTTTTAATGCTGCTAAAATCTTTGCAAATGCAAAATACTGGGTTAAGGTGTAGATTCCTGGTGTGGTTATTTCAGTTAAGAACTATAACTTCGTGTTTTTTAATCATCGCACCCCACATAAAAAGAAATAGGACTGAAAATTTCTCATTTTCTAAATTACTGTGAGAATGAAATAAAACATCACGAAATATCAAAACTGAATATTCAATATTATTTTCATCAATAATAGTTGTAAACAATTTCGGCATTTTAGTAATTTTTTAAAAATTGTAATGATATACAAGTTATATATTTTACTCTAGTACAACATACCATCATTTGTCGTGATGCTGTTGTAAAAATTGAACCCTGTTGTTTCGATGCCTCTTCATGTTACCACCTCTCTCCCAGATCTTTCTATTTGTTGTTTTAAGTTTCCGTGAAAATAAGATTTTAGAAGAAACAAACTATTATAAAACATGAACTTATTTTCATCAAGATAATTAAGGGCGAGTTGCTCTTGTTTCTTGAATTTTATCGTGTTTTTTGTTGTTGTTTTTCCGTTTTCGTAATTGTTCAATAAATTTAATGTTTTGTAAGTAATTCTCGTTCTGAAACCAGAATTGTTTTTTGCACAATTCTGATTGAAAGTTTGATTTGTCGTAAGACTTAACACGGCTTTAAAATTTTTATACTTAGTATATTTCTCATGTGAACTACCTATGTCTTAAAATTTACTTCATGCATATCAACCCGATTTAAAATGGAAAATATTTTGAAATTGAAATTTTTATTATTGAAAGATATTTTTATTCAGTGACAGCCTTTTTGACCCTGGAATCAACTACTTCAAAAATGTTGGCCAAGTGAAGGCTTAGAATTATTTTGTCGCACTCATAAGTTTTCAGGCACAATTATTTCAGCTATTAAACTGAGCTTCAGTTTGAAAGACTGACATTCAGTCGATATTTGTGTCGATCCAAAAATTGCAAGTTCCGTTAACTAAGTTCCATTCCGTTGCATTACAAAATACCTCAAGCATCTCCGGTTTAAACTTCTGCTCCACGAGTGCTGAGTAAGAACAAAACGAAAATTCCGTTATTCTAAATTCATTATCTGAGAAAAAGGAAATAGGTTGAGTGGAAGAATATCTTTCAAGAGCACACCATACTAAATAAACAACTTGATCTGATTGGAAGATAAAGGAACGGATTAATCTGCTAAAATGAAAATATGGAACGAGAACGTTTCATTGAGGAAGAAAGTGTCCCCTTTTATCTCTTTCGTTTATCTGAAATAATGACATTCATTGTGTTATGATATCTGTAGGCGATAATTACAACCCGTATCTATCACACTACATGGGTGAGAAAATGATAAGGTGCATTTGTGAATGACGCACCCTTTGATCTGAATCTGGGATACATACTTTTCATTCCAATAGATTATGCTGATAAAGTTCGACTTTAATCATTTTGCGGACTGAGCGACTTATAATTCTTTTGTTCAGGCACCTCTATTATAAAAACAAACCATAGGTAAATTGTTTTTTATTTATAAGTATGCGTGGGAAAAGAGGACAATGAATACTAGTTGCTCTTGGATTTATTTAATAGATGTGAAGACAATATTTTAATTTTTTTAATGAAACTAGACGGCTCTAAAGCAATTCTACATCCTAAGCATTTTTTAAAGAACAGGAGGGGGAATATATAAAGGGGGGGGGCCTGACTTGGCGGTCATTCTTCATTGTTTTCTAAGTGATGATATATGATTATCTTGCATGTGAGATAACTCGGTATGATGGTTTTCTTTCTTGTGTTTGTTACAAATTGATTTGGTTCTTTCCTCTGCGTATGAATAATCCGTTATCTTTTTTAACAAATACTCTAAATTGACTTCCCTGTTCTTTTGATTGTCAATCTATTATACTAAATGGATGTTTTGTAATTTTTCTGAAATTCAGACAGATTGAAATTTGCATGTGCTTAGTGTTTTGATACTTTTCTTTTGGCATTATAAGATTTTTTTTTCTGACAGTGTTTCACAGTTTACATGAGTTATGGTTATTGTTTACCTATTCGAAGATTTGAAAAAAAATGATGCCGTTGCTATAAGATGTTAAACCGTAGATGTGTTCCTTCTGCCTTACTAGTGAATGCCAACACATACATATTTCTGAAGTAGCTTTAAATTGCAAAGGATAATCACCAGGTTTTTCAATGGCGTAGCTTAACCAAATATGGCCCTTATGCCATAAAACTCAAAACAACCAATTAAGTTTTTCAAGCTTACTTATAAATCTACTCTTACTTTATTATCTGTTCCGCTGTATAAAGATGACATGGTTTATCGTAACGCATTACCACATGTTTTTAATAATCATCGGAATGCTGCTTAGCAATGTCCGCTTGGTTTGATTGCATTTTGTGGAGCGAGGTCCAAAATAGGACATGTGTCCCAAACGCAAGACTATATTAAAGCAATAAAAACAGAAAAAAATTACTAAATTATTGGAGAAGGAGGGCAAGCTATGTTGGCCGGTTTGATTTTTTTAGCGCAAGGGCCATACCTGGCCAAGCTTAAGAACTAAATAACTCGGTTCCTCCTCATAAGAGGGGTCGCCTGTGTTTTGGAACCGGGGTCTACTACTCTGAGGGGTTCACGCGCACAAACCTGTCTTTCCAAAACTTTTGACCTTGACCAATAGAATTTTCCTTTTATTTCTTCCGCCCTATAGATATGATTATTTAATCATTCTGTGTTGTGGAGGGAAAGCAATACAACACCACTCAAAAATCTCGTGACACTCAGACGGCTAGAGCTACCTCAAGTAGCACAACCACCTTTTTCTCCCTATCATATTTACGCTGTTTGCATCGCGAATGAGACGAATAACTCAATTAGTGAAGAAAGGAGCTCAGTGAACAGTGGAGGAACTATGGTAAAAGCTGCTAGCTTAATAGTTTGGCCTTAAGATAGAAACAATGTGTGGTAACAATGACAATTTAGTGTTGTTACTTTGCGACGACACGATGCTCTTGCAGTACGTGGCATAAAAGTTGTGTGATAGAGACATAATTGTTAGCATATTACTGTTACCACGACGTGTATGTGACAGCTGCTACTTCTTTGCGACGGAAAAGCCATCTATTGTGCTAGATGGTATAGGGAGGCGGGAAATATTTATTGTTATTGTTATTAGCAGCCTGACCTGCTACTAGGGTTTGAAATGCAGTTGTGTAGGGTCCTGAAATATTTCTGAATAAAACATTTTGTATTATCGTTACCTTGTAATTTTCTCTAACAGTTCTTTTTCTGTTTCAGTTACTCTCGTGACGGACCACAAATACGCATCCAAAAACACTCTTTCATCGGAACCAAGCCGTCGTTTCCTTCCTGCAAGTCGTCCCTTTTCGCGATTTCTTCACGTCACCACCACTCGGGAATGTGAACCAGAGAATGGGCCCTTTCCACTAAAAAGCGTCCTCTGGTGAGGTGCCCCCTCGCCATCGATGACGGAACTCTAGTCAAGCCTTTTCTCTGCTGATAGTGAAGACCGTGTTGCTGAATCTTGCTGCTGAGCCATGGACGCTCGACACGAACTGTCGGTGGACCATGCCAGACTGCTGTCCACGGGTGGCGGCTATGCGTCGATGGACAACTCGGTCACCGGCCACCCCAACTCCCAACAGCTGAGGCCCCCCTACGGAGATTTGTGCCGGCCTCCTGGGTCGGACGCGTCCACTTTGTCGGCCGCCTACCACAGTCGATATCTCGCCTCGATGCCCCTGTCTACAGGTAAATCAACTTGATTGTATTTAAATGCCCTTCTGTTTAAAGCCACGTACTCAGTAGCGAAGTGTAACATATCGTTACCTGAATGCTAGACGAATTGTCGTGACTCAGTGGATTTGCCCACTTCGCTAGCTACCTATGAGTTGTAGGTGGTGGTGGTTCCATTTTTCCCTGGGTGTGTTTCTTTCTTCTGCATCAGCAAAACTTGCCTTGTTTGCGTATATCCATAACTTGACGTTGTCTGTCTTGTGTTTGGCGCAGCTTGGCCAAATATGTCCCTTTCGCAATAAAAACCCCAAAGCTAAATAACTTGAATGGAAGAACAATGTAACTTTGTTTTTTGGTTTCTCTGAGAAGGAGAAAAACAGTTTCCTCGCCAATGCCTGTTTCATATATACCTAGATTTTTCAATTACCGACAGATAAGTCTTAACACTCTGTGAGAGGCGTAAACACATATCCGTTCTGCAACCTGCAGTCTTCAGTACATGACTTCTAACTGGTTTTGACCTTATTAACCAATAGAAACTTTCCCAGGACTCTAACTACCAATATATATGGTTATTTAGTCATTATGTGTGTTGTGGGAAAAAGCATAAAATACTACTAGGAAATCTCGTGGTGCTCAAGGGGTTGCGTGGTCAAAAAAGTTACCTAGTTCTTGCATTAAATTTAAATTCTGTATGATCTCAGCTTCATTAACTTACGAATAACTCAAAATACCTCTTTCGAATTACCTAATTCTTGCATTCGGGTTACGATGTAATTTAACCAGCTTCTGTTGTAGGGTGGTACTAGGGATGTATTCAGCCTCTCCCATGAAATGTTTTGGAAGTCTTACAAATATAATAAACCACGGATTACTCATAAGAACCTTATTCACAAACCACGAGTTGAGTGATCCACCGATAAAAGCGATGAAAACTCTGTGATTGTCTTCTACATTCTCCTCTTTCGATCACTTGATGTTTACATTTCTTAGGATGCCCGAATCTAATACATTCCATACTGACCAAATACTTCGCTGGCAGAATTGATTCCAAACTTTGATTTTAATAAAATGCACACGGGCATTGTGAATACGGTTTCTTCGATAATTCGGGATTATTGTTGATCCGCTGCATAACTCGAACTTGTGAATACGGTCGTAAAAGGGTTACGTTTTGCACTGCTCCTTGTTTAAAAAAGTATTTAGAAAGGAAAGAAAAGCGTATCGTAATTTCGCAAATACCAACTTTGAAATTTGCGCGAGATTTTTTTATATCCTTGTTAGATGTTCCTTTTGTCATTAATTCGAAAACATTTGCTGTTACATAGGAAATTCGTGTGTGCACTATTTGTTAACTGTCTAGCCCTGATTGCAAATCACGAAATCTTCCCACACAATGGAGAAGGAAACTCGATCCATCGAGTCTTTATTTTCCCATTTCTTCCCAGCTTCTTTGATGCATCATTTCCTGCGAGGAACCGATTCATAATAGTGCCTTCTCCATTTCTCTCCCGAAAACAATTTTTTTCGGAACCGTATTCGACCCCCCCCCCCCCCGACGTTGCTCCACCTGATTGTTTTCTATTAAAACACGGTGAGCAGCAGCGCGCGCGTTTTCATTTTCTGCCCCGCAATTTTCTTTGTGGAAAAATAATTTCACCGTTTCTCCCCGTTACTTTCATCAGCGCGTTCTTATTAAGGTTATTTTTTTATTAAAAATTGCGAGTCTCCTTTCCGAGGCCCCTTGAAGAAAGATTCAAGGGGAGGATTGCGAAGTTTTTCATTAGATGGGGAGGAAAGCAATATTCTCTTCCCCGCAGAAACGCGGAAAACAAACACAAAGGAAAATTAAAGCAACCAAACAAGCCAAGTATAAATGAGGTCAGTGGAAAACGGTTAAAAAGCATGGGAAGTGAGTGGAAGCTGTACCCCGGGGCTGAGCTAGCGACTGACGGGCGTTCGGTAGGTTTTGCGCCGGAAAGACGAGTTTGGATTTACTTTCCCGATAGATCTGTTTTGGTTTGTGGAAGGACGTGTTTGGTTTTACTTTCCATATAGTAGATCTGTTTTGGTTGGTGGAATGACATGTTTGGTTTTATTTTACCGATAGATCTGTTTTGGTTTTATGGAAGGACGCGTTTGGTTTTACTTTCTAGATAGGTTTCGGTCTGTTAACTGGTTAGTTTTTGTTTTCATCTCACGTTGGAAGGTTACAGAAGGCTGGGAGAAGATAGGATGTGTCGTGAGCGCCTAAACCAAGGAATAAAACGTTGCATTTGTCTACTATTGCACAGCTACTTATGTATCAGCAAATAAATTCGCTTTATATCTACCAGAGGCGACGTAAACATTTTGTTAAATCAACTTTAAATTTCAAAATTAGTCTGTTGGTTTTGGGTTTTATGGCGAGAGGACCATATTTGGCCAAGCTGCCCCAAACGCGAGACAACATAAGAAAAGAAAAGCAAAAAATGAAGGCTAGGCCAGGGTAAAACAAAAGGTAGGACAGATCACTTCGGTACTTTGGGTTGTGATGCCCGTAAACACCTAAAGATATGTCCCTGAGGGCAATTTTAAAATTGGGGCGTCAATTTCAAGATACTGAAGTTGTTTTGTCCAAAAATTTTACGTCTCACTGCAAAACTGGATTTCCAGACTTCAGGAGCAGTCTTAATCTTTATTTCGTATGCACAACTTAAGTTTATACTACAGCAGAGGCTCTGACTTTCCTTTTATTGTTCCATAAACACATGCAAGTTTTTATACAGAAACTAGTTCGTTTTATTACCCGGCTTCTAGCGAGAGATTTTGCTGTTTCAGACAAACTAAGTCGCGTCTTTGTTTACTCAGCAATTTCGTTGCGTCGACGAACAACTTTTTGAGTCTTGTCCGCTTCACGTGCTTGTGTTCTTTCCTCTCCCGTTTACTCGACTCATGACAGCTTTTGACGTTTCGTGATGGTTGGTTTATTGCGTAATTCTACATTAAATTGTACTTCTATGGTTCTAAGGGAACTGGAGTACGTACTGGTGTTATAAAAATATAAACTTTGCTGTTACTTTTGAAGCGGATTGACTACTCGTGCTCATGGTGATAGGAAGCACTCTCATTTTAATTCCAATGCATTTTTCGCAGAGCCAAAATACTTTGAATAAATTTGGAACAGTATTAATCAACTTAAATTTTTTCGCGTCAAAAGTTTTCCGTTCTCGTCAGTGGGGTCGTCAAATCAATTTGAAACGGTATTACGAATAAACATGCATTTTTCCGTGTCTGAAGTTATATTCTCGTCAGTGGAGTCGTCAAATCAATTTCAAACGGTATTACGAATAAACGTACATTTTTTTTCTTGTCGGAAGTTTCCCATTCTCGTCAGTGGGGTCGTCGGAAACACTCGGATTTTAGAAAAATGTCGCGAGGAACCAATCCAATTCTCATCTGACCTAGTAAAACGAAAGTACTGTGAGGGCACGTGCATGTCTGCCAAGTCGTTCGTTCGAAAGGGTAGCAGCGAGTAAAAACCGAAACAAAACGACTGAAATCGCGCTCTCCTCTCTCCAACGAGGTTACAGTTGCAGTCAATGACCGCGCACGTAGTTGCAAATTCTACTTAGTAGAGCAAGCCGACGCCCAAAAAGGAGTTGTGATGAATTTTTAGTGTGCCGCCCGTCTGTCTGGACTCCTGTTAGCGAGGATGCTGTGCCGTCTGGGGTGCATCTGAGTGATGCATCTCATCCCTCTGCGAGTGATGATTGATACAATGCTTTCATTCTCTCAGTAATTAGTTTTTATTTCATTAGCGGTGGCATCCAAACTCCTCTGTGGCTCTAAACGGGAAGCTGCGAAACATTTGCATACTATATTCCGTGTATCATTTACCTAGTAACGATAGCTGGTTGTGTATTTTATTGTACAGCTCCTCCTCCATCAGTGTAAGACAAATCTGTCTACTCTATGAGCAGATATAATTCTCAAATTATGTAGATTTAAGAGTGTTTTTTTTTCTTTCCCTTGGAGATCAAAAGAATCCGACAGAATCCATACGCCACCTGGAACAATGAAAGCGTGATTTTTAAGGAAAATTAATGTTACTAATGTCAGTAGAATTTTACTATTTCAATCAAAAACTTGTAAATTATGAAAACAATCTGGAAAATAACGCCTTTTTCATTTAAGAATTTGGTTAGCCGCTGATATAGCAACATGTATTTGTGAACTATATTCGAGTCGAAAACAACGCAACCCTCTGAGAGTCACGAGATTTCCATTTTTTGAGAAAATACATGGTGGGCCGCGACATGCTGTCGGCCTTCAAAAGCCTACAAAAATTGTTAAGTTTCTTTTAATTCTTAAGACTGCAAAATGAAACGCTTTATGACTGCCCGCTATATCAATCAGTTTCTAAGCCACAGCCTCCCACCTTTTTCGCTTCACACTCCGCTTCCCCTTAAGCCGCTCCTCTAACCAACGTGTTGCGTGTAATGCAACTCCCAGTTGAGAACAGTAAACCTCCACCTGGGTCCTAATTGATAGTTAAACAGTTTAATCAGGGGCGTGATGACCCTTTAATAACACGGGGTGGTTGTGCACTAGGTGGCGTTTTTGTTATTTTCATCCCTGGCGTGCAGCCCTCCGATAATGACCCTGCGCCAATTTATGGGCTATCACCCCAACCTCCACGGTAAATGAATCTGCCGTCCCCCTCCTTTTTTCTTTTTGCCGCTTCGCCCCCAAAAGACGACAAATGGGCGTATTTATCGATCGCAGTGGTGGTCCCCAATAATGCGTGTCATTCTGCCAAGAGAGAAAGTTATCTCCCCTCTTGTAGAATCTGCATACTTCTGCAACGTAAGAGACTGGAGGAGGGGATGAGGTTATTTAAATGTACACTCGCGGAACCCTTTTCTCTTTGCTGGAGAAAATTAGAGGAGTGTGCGAAATCAATAATAACCGAGCATTCCTCCGCCGTTTCTTGGTTACCCGTTGCTTCATCAAGAAGGGAGGGTTTTTCAATTTCCCGTAGATTGTGTGCGTGGAGAAATATGCAAAGCGAGGCAATTTGCTCTCTGTGAGTCTTGTAATCGATTGCGAGTTGTAGGCGGTATTGGATCGATTCCTGTTACTTACCCTGGGTGAATCTCTTCCCTGTCAAAAAATTTCCCTTGTGTGTCTATTACTAACCCTGTGTGTCTAGACGGAGCAGGGATTTAATTTTTTTAAAGATGTCTATTTCTTGATATTGTCGCAGCTGGCCAAATAGGGCTCTTGAGCCACAAAGCCCAACCAACCATCTATTCGATTGCAACTTTAGTACTGCGCAACCTTGTTGCAATGAGGACAGACCAGCTTTGAAGTCTTCAATCGCATTCATGTTGGTTTAAATAGCCATGACTTGTGACTGGCTCAGCTTGACCTCTTGGATCTTCGCTGTAAAACCCTATCAACCAACTATTCATATCGGGTATGGTTGATTTTGCTTTTATGAGTCTTAGCATGAGGTGCAGGACACAATTTCCGTATCGTATTGGATATTTTAAAAAAGTTATTGGGAAAATAAGAAATGTGGCAAAAGTTGTTTTTGTTGTCCTCAAGTTAACGTTTTTTGTAGAACAAGATGGTTTAAATACTATTTTGGGATGGGTTAATAGGTTTTTAATCCAATTTTTAGCCATAGTGCGCCAAACACAACTCTAGTTCTCTGATCGTATTGAAATTAAAAAGAGAATGCTTAGAATTATAAAAACAACCGAAGCATAAAGTAGAATCTTATATTCCAAGTTCATTTTTTAACTATTGTGGTGTTAAGTATATTGCAATTAACTTCACTGTAACATTTTTTTCGAGACAAGGAATAATCGAACATTTGTCAATCTCTATAACGGACAAAATATCAAGATTTCGGATTTATGAAGTATAGTGGAAAGATCGGTTAGGTTCTTAGAATAATCAGATTTGGCTAAATTGAATGGGTAAACGACTTAAACCAGCATTTAATCTAAACAAACACAACCCTGTTTAAGCCCGAGCAGGTACCCCCAAAAAAAATTACGAACACTTTTCTATTGCTAGAAAAGAATAATAAATATTTTCCTTGATCATTCAGATAGATTCACATGCATATAACAATACATTCTCCCAATAACAAAGCTCCTCCACTCTACATAATGTCACTTCGCCAGTCACCCAGAAAGAATAAAGGTCGTGTTATCTGCAATGTATAATCTTTTATTAGACACTCGTCGTGTATTGCAATGACTCAATTCAGCAATACATAATTTGAAAAGCAAAATGGATTATCTATCAAAAAGAGTTAATGGTTCATCTCTAATGCTTATGATAATCTGCGTGGGAGCCGGTTTTAATTCTGCGTGGATTTCTCGTTACATGTTTCGTTTTCTCGAATGAACGAGCCTTTCCGCAAAAGATGAAAAGCGCTTTACAAATTCCAAGGAAAATAGTGAAGTTTAATTTTTTCAATATTAAATTTGTTCAGATGGGTATTTAACTGAAAAAAGCTGAATAACTATTTCATTTTTTAATTTGGCGAACATAAAATAATTAAGTTTGGGAGTAGCAATATAGTTATTTACAAAATTTCCCTTACAGGCATTAAGTGAAAATCAAAATTCTCCATAAAATGAGGAAACTAATTTCTAAATTCTTTTGAAGCTAAGCAAGGAAAATTTAGGTATAATGTTTTATGCCAATCGATTTTGGAGGCATATTTCTAATTTATTTGTGTTTTTAAACATTCCTTTTTCTAAATTTTTTGCAAAAACCATTTGAAGGCTTCGAAAACGTGCCGTAATACTCGAAGGTTGCCTTTCACCAAATCGGAACTAAACTTTTGCAACCAGAGCCATCTATTGAGTCACTCTGAAATTAAACAAATTATTGGAAATTTGAGGTTTCGAGATGTACGTTGCTTAGGAATATCTGTCCCGAAAAAAATTCTTTATATTTAAATAATCCTGAACTATGAAATTTGATCGAAGTCATATTTGTTTTCTTTTATTTTCTGATCTCTCGCCTACCGCGAAACTCCAATTTGCTTTTGAAAGATATACAAAATATTTCAGCTGTTTAAAAGCCTTCTCTTCACTATTTCCATTTTGAATAAATTTGCATGAAAATATGTTAATCCATTGACGTGCAATTTGCATGTATTTGAAAACCATGCTTAAAAATGGAATTTTTCTATCAAAATTTTTTTAATGAACTGTTATATGTAGAAGCTATAAGTAATTAATTGCAGGAATCGCATCATCAAGAATTTTTGCTTTTCGATAATAAGGTTTGGTTCAGTTTATTGCTCTGCAGTTGCTTTTTTTGCTCTGCAGTCAGGATTTAATTTAATTAAAACCACCAGGGTCAACTGCTTGAAGTGGAAATAACAAACGTTATTTAAATTTTCTGCTTTAATTTTGTTCAAATAGGGTGGGGAATTCAGGACTGTCGGCTCCTTAAGAAAACTATCCCCAAATAAAGCCGTATTCTAATATTTTTATTGCTGTTATAATTTAGCTATTTATTTGCTCTCTTATAATTATATAATTTTTATCCATTATATTTGTTTTTATAATTGAGTAGTTAAGTTGACCTACGTCTTAATTCTAAGTCTTTTTCTTTAACATTCTTTCACGTAAAATAATGTGATAACTGATAAGTATTTATATCGTCAGAAGTAAATATCGAAAATGTGAGATGAAAATAATGTTTTAACCCGTTTGGGGGCGGTGAGACGTCTGGCGTCCTACTTTGAATTTGTTAAGACCGGGAATTAAGGCTGCGAAGGTATATAAATCACCGGCTCACAAGTAAAACCCACTAAGTCAAAAAACATAGCTCTTAGAAAACGAGGGGGATTTTCTACTCACCAAATGTGTTTCTCAAAGAAATCTTACCTTTATGCAATGAAAGTGACTTAAAAGACTTAACCAGTCTAAAGATCGCCATATTCTGGTTAAGAAAAGTTAAAACATGTATTCGAATTTAAAATGCGAAATAATGGTGACCTTCAAAAGAACCCAATGTGCACCCTAATCAAAACGCTTTGAGAAATGGTATTGTAATTGCATTTTTGGTTGCTATAGGCACTTATAAAAAAAAATGATAGTAAATATCTTACCGCACACACAATCGTTATTATTATTAGAAACTAAACTCTGGAGTTCTTCAATCGAAATCCCAAAACTGAATCAATGTCTAAAATAAAAGAAAATCCAAAACCAGATTCCCCATGAGAAATAGCTATGCTAATTGGTAAATAAATCAAATCGCTTATTACAATCTCGAGTTCTTCAACAGCATATGAACCAGTTCTACAGCCGAATGTAAATGACTAATTGGATTCCTCTACCATTTAATAATTGAAGAAAACTGCTGAGACGAGAGGATATGGGGCTCCCTCCAGTTTAAAAATAGTTGAGAAAAATTCATTCTAGTCAAGGGAGGCCAGAAGATTCGTTCCTCCCGCATGCATCCAGCCACGGCAGCATCCTTTTCCACCAGCAAAGGATAAGTTTAATTAGCGAGAAACCAGGGGTCCGACAAATTGCCTGTCTGGCTCTAGGGTTCAGTGCTCCAGAAGAAACGAGTTGGCTACAATGGTGTCTTTTGTGCTCGAGAATCGGTTACAAAAGACTCAATAAACGCAAGGGGATCGCAGTCGAAATATATGGGCTGTCTTTCGGTCACTGTTCTGCGCTTATTCAATGAAGAAAAATCCTGGATTTCCGCTTTGTGTGAGTCAAACAAAGGGAGCGTATTCAAAGTGTCTTTTTTTTTAAATAATTTCGGCGTCCACTCCTTGATGTGGGCTCTAGTTCAAAACCCGAAGTGGTTAATTCGGATGCCAGCCCGCTGTTTAAATATTTGAGTTTGGTTCTATGGTGTTTCCGTTCTGCTTGTGTATCCGCCAGTGTGTCATTTCGCGATTATTTTTTTTCTCTCGTTACCAATGTTAATAGTGAGTGAATCATTCGAATTGTAGAGAGACTGTCTGTAGCGAGGAAAACCGAGATGGGAAGGCTTCTATTTTACCTTTTTTCATTTATTGTTTTAAAGCGTTTCAGTTTCGTTTTAATTCTTCCTAATTATTTGTTTCTTGATAACTATGTTAATCTGCAGGAGATACTATCGCAAAAGAAATCAGAATTTGGGTTTTTTTTATGTTACCTTCCTTTAGTTTCAGTTTCGTTTTAATACTTCCGAATTATTTTTTCCTTGTTACCATTATGTTTTTTAGTCTTGTTACCCATATTAATCACGAATGAGAAACGGTGTTTTAATGCTAGAGAAGGCAGAATGTTGGATGGCTTCTATCATAACTTTTCTTCATTGCGGTGAGTTTGTTTCGTTTTAATTTTCTTCGATTTAGGCGGACATTGAGTTGTTTTCCTTAAGTCCGACTGTCGTTCTAAAAAAAGATTAAATCAGTTTAATTTTGACCCGTCTTTAACTAAAAAAAACCCCGAATATTAGAGATGTACTGTATAAAATGGGGTATTTCATTTGAAGTATAAACCTGCTGCATCGATTAGTGCATGGAACTTCACACAAAACTGAAGCAATCAATGAAATACTAATCATAATCTAGATAATAAATATGTAAGCAATAGGTAAAACAAGTAAAAATATATAGAATTTAAAGAAAGTATGCAAACTGAACTATATAGAGCTAATACACTCCTACAAATTTTAACACGTTATTAAGCCGTGAAATGAGAAACAAATGAAACTTTTAACCAAACCTGTAAGATTTGCAAAATAGTAAAATTTCTTAAACTAAAGAACAAATATATGAATTAAAAATGAAACTTTTCACTTGTAAGTAGAAAATATGGTAAAACTCAAGAACACGGTACTGATCCCTCGCCCCAAATTGGGAACTAAAATTTTCGTTCCCAAACGACTGTTCGGATATATCGACGTTTGGATAGACCTACGACGGGTTATTATGTTCCCAAAATTATTGCCAATTGACGACGGTACCGTGTTTTTGAGTTTTACTGAAAATATTACGCTTTTAAAGACAATAAAAATGAAATTTCTCTCAATTCAAGGCATAGATAGAATGGAAAATTTTTATGAAAGCTCGAAAAGGATTACCCAACCCCTTTTGTTTCTTCCACATGATATAATCTTGAAACAATTTCAATTCGTCACTTGCAAACCACCAAAGTGAAGTTTCCTCATTTCTTTAAATCGATATTTTGAAATTTAAAGCAATTTTTATTTCAAAATTAGCCTACACGTACTGACGCCGCTTTGTACAAATGTTCGCGTCTCACGCTGCAAAAGTGGATTTTCATAGATTTACGGGCATTCAACTAACTTTTTATAGATTGTTTGAAAGAAAACGAAAAAAATCCGGTAGGTAAAAGGAAAATAAATTGGAAACATTCCACTTAGTATAAGATAATGGCCCCATGTAGATCTAAAATCGATGACATTCCATACTATTATTCTTCCTGCATACATCAACCTGTTGTCATTGGATCGTATTTAAGGTCCACCCATCTAAATTGCTGCTTTTGTCACATGAATTACAAGAAAATGATTTAATACGCTATATTACCTTATCTATCTAAATTTTAGAGTAATCCATTGTGCGATGTGTTCACATATCTGACTATATGAAAATGGCTTTGTGACTAATCACCATCAATCCTTGTATGCTTAATATTTTAGTATGCATATTCTCCAGCAATGAATGGTTAGCATCTAGGATAATTTTCCGGTCAAATTTGCCTTAGAACAGCAAAAATGACTTAAACGCGACTACCAAACTCAATATTAGAAAAATGCAATTTTGTATAGGGCTCCTTCCTAATTACTCTGTTGTGGTTCAAAAATTTACTGAATCAGATAACTATAGCATTATAATATTGCTAGTTATCAAATTGATTGTTAATGATATTAATATTTAGTTTTATATATAAGATTTTAACATTTGTGATAACCTCATAAATTTTGTATGTGCGATCTGGATCCCTAGGCATGCGATTTCTCAACCATTCCAGTTGTTAGTATTTTAAATTGGCATGTTTTAGATTTATATAAACATTTTTTGAGTAAATTTAGGCAGTGATGTGATGCTTTTAGAGCATATCGAATCCGTTTTTCTCCCAATTTATGTACTTGGGATTGATCCCGGACCGTCACCAATAGCCCGTTGTGTTGCTCCAGTGTGACGTTAATTGAAATACCCCCCCCCCTACCCCCCCAATTTATGTACAACTCATACTTGTTTGTGGTGAACATAGATTGAAGTCTTAATTCTATAGGTACACAGATGAAGTTAAACTAGTCAAAAATTAAAAGCTTCAAAAAATTACCAGTAAATATAAAAAAACATGAATAAAATTACCAGAAGCTAATTCGGTGGAGCAAGACGCATCTGATCCACCACCATCATCAGGCGTGACCTCGTTAGTTACTTAATGTAATTAACACTAGCGCAGCATTTCCCAAACTTTTCTAACGACGGAACACTTCTCAAATCCTGAAATTTTAACTGAACACCTTTGTTATTTCGTAGGGTAGATATAAATAATAAACAAAATAAATTAGCATTGGCCCCGCACTTCGTAAGGCTGATACTGAATGGGGGTCTGTGTGTATTTGATATCTCGACAAAGCCAATCTTCTATCACCGCTGTTCTTCCTTAGGGTGCCCACAATGATTTAACTCTTACTGCTAAAGGAAATTTCCAATCCTGATTTTTTATTTTTTGGGTATTTCTTTCCATAGCAACTCCTGTAATTCTTCGCGTTCTGTTTCCAGACGCAGACTTTTGACAATTCAAAACGCGAAGCGTGAAAGGTTAAAGTCTCACCTTTAAACCGCAACGATACTCCCAAACAAGGCTCAACGCCACAGGACTGCCCCACTGTCAGTTTCTACTTCCAATTGTGGTGAAAGTGGGTGTCAAAACCATCCGATGACGCTAAACGCCCGATGAATTAAAACAGGCACTTTACGATCCTATCCGTATTCCTTAGTAAAAGGATTGAAAGTGAAAAGAGCTACAAATCTCCTCAGAAACGGAGTGAAATTGTCTTCTAGGTTAAAGGAAAGACAGAAATAAAATTTATAACACGGGAAAAGGCATTGTAGATAGGTCCATCAGTTTAGAGGACTGTTACGGGATGGTTGGTAGAAGGTAAAAAGGACTGAGGTGAAGGGTTCATGAATGAAAAAGGTGCGTTTTATTGTTCTGTCAAATTCGGAATCGTTAAATTCACTCTCCTCCCTCCCTAACTTTGTAATGTTTTATTCGACTTGCAGTAAAAAAAAGAGAGGTTATTATTTACCTGGACTGATTTACATCAGGCACTTAGTGGACCATATAAAAAATGAATAAAAGTAATGCTTAGAACATGGAGATTGAAAATGAAATTCGACTTCGCGAATCTCCTTTACGCAATTCGTAACATTTTGCTAAGCCTTGGCCTGTATATTCTTGTTTGTATATGATCTATATATACATAAAAGCTGTCTTAAGTCTAGAAATCCCCAGTATTACAGAACAAGTTTTATTTAAAGTGATATCAGTATCTGTGAAGATTGCATAGGTAGTGTTGAAATTTTAAAAACATCATTAAAATATTGACTCTTAATAATTGGTGGTACAAGACTTCAGGTAGATGGGGACACAAATTCTACTGCGCATCAATTCACGTCACTCGTCAGTTGTCACTGAAAATGTACGCAAACACAATAGTAAGTAGATTGTTGAATTAGCGTCATATTGGAGCAACACAACGGTCTATTGGCGAGGGTCCGGGATCAATCCCGAAGTGAAAGATCCAAGGACATGTCGTAATTTTGAACCACGGTCAGATGACGAGGACAACACCTGATCTGACACCTCTCAGATTTAACGTGCACCAGCCCCTTTAATTTTACTTAATATCCGCCCCCCTCCCCATACGTGTCCATTTTTCTGAACTGTTTTCAACTTTTGGTTTTTCAATTTAAGTAAAATAAATTTGACCCCTGGAGTCATTCCATGTATTATCGACGCACTTGAATTATTTTAGTCTATGACGTCTGAGATTTTGATACAATTAGGTGTATCAAGTGACTGGTAGTTATGAAGAGAAAAATAATTTTAAAATAAAGTTTGCCTCCTGTTCAAAAGTTATTAATCATTCAAATTTTTAATGAAAATTACTGCATCTTAAGATAGTTAACTATCATTTTCTCACAAACCATATGGGATACAGACCTGAAAAACATTTATTTTAAAGCTCCTTTAATGAGCTTTAATTTAATGTAAAACATGATGAAGTTTTGATTCTTTTTAAGTTTCTTAAAAATTAGATTAAATTTTTAAATTAAAATATTTTATAAAAGGGCAATTTTAGAATTCTGAGAAAATGGGTAAAGTTCACAGTTTCATCACAATCCGAGACGTTATGGTTGATTTGACACGTAGGGGCTCTGCTATGGGAAGCCTTGGAAAAATTGGTGTTTTGGATGTGGTGCAAACACAAACCAAAAGACTCAACTTTATGAAGGAAGGAGTGATGCTGTTAAAATAAATATCAGAAATCAGCAGGGGTGTTTATCTCAAAAGTGTGGAGTGCTGTGCCCATTCGCAAAGTTGCATGCTAGGCAATTGATCCCTTTCTAGTGTATTCAAATTATCTGAGTTTCCTGTTTTCTCCAGTCGCCTAGAAACGTTAATGAAGAAAAGGAATGTATATTCAGTGATAAATGTGATGGTCAGTTAATGTTATACAAATGGTCCTTATCAATGGAACTGACTCCTTGACAGCCTCTTACTATCAAACTTTTAAATATTTTGAAATACTGCTAAATTTCCCAGTACATGTATTCTTGACAAAAAAAGGTCAGAATAAATAACACCAATAAAAAGCTGTGAATAGATATTTTAGAAGTCAAAAAAAGGGTTGGTTATTGTTTTACAATTCAGATTTAATACTTGTTGTAGAAAAGAAATAATCAAAAGAGAAACTTTTGCAAAAAGATTGCACTTTTGGTTGTTCTCATACTGGAAAAATTTGCTATTGACTTAGATTCTGCATTATAGTTTGTATGACAATTGAAATTTGGTAGTATTGTGAATTGTATGTCATAATAGAATTTTTTGGAAACTTAAATTTGTTAACAAATGTAAGTATAAATTGTTCATGGATGTTCTTGTATTTTAGGTTCCACCTTCCCTTTTCTGGGTGGTATGTTCACTGGGACCTTACCTGGACCACCAACGAGTCCATTCCGTGCTCCATCTACTCCAGGTGTTAACAACATGAGGTTTTGGCCCCCAACTCCTCCACCCGAGGGTATATAGATTTCTCTCTTGCAAGATAAAAGTCTGGAGAACTGAATACTTTGCTGACCAATCGGTCTGGTGGTCAGTGAGCTGGCCTCTGGGACGAAAGGGTTCTGATTCTAATCTGGAGTAATGCATGAATGTTTGTCTGGAATGGATATGTGGCCTCTATAAACGAGTTGTACCTAGAATGTGATGTTATGTGAGGTGTAACGTGAACCTATCCCGTGCTTCACCATGATGAATAATGTTCAATTGACTGAGCATTAGAGGAAAAAAGCTTGTGGTTTCAACTATGCTATAACACCTTACCTTAGAATTATTTTTTGGCGTAATGGTATAAAAATTCTCTACTGCCAAAATTTTAAGTAGTTTGCATTACTGGATTTTAATTTATTAGAGCCTTAATTTTATTTGTGAGCAAACTAAGTATTCTTATTTTTTGTTTATTTGATAATATACATATACTCTACTATTCATACAGTACCCTTATTTAAATTAAAATCTGTACTATCCTTTACAGTAACTGAAGAATGCACTTTGAGTTGATGTATTCATAAAAACCTCAAGGAACAATGCAAACCCAAACAATTTTGTGAGATCCAAGGGCACAATATTATAAACTTCATTTTAAAAGGTAAAATGTAAAAACCTTTTTAAAAATGCTTTACTTTCGATTTTACAGGTTATGGTCGATACTCCATGAACACAAGTCTATTCCCATTGTTTGGTGCACCATCACCAGACAGCGGAGCTTTCCTCTCTCAAGGCCTAGTCTCTCGTTTAGGTTCAACTACTCACTTGTCGCCTGTCATTGATCATAAAGGTATAAATAACTTTAAAGACTTGCCAACTTTATTAAAACTGATTTTGAAACTTTATTGAACTGATTGATAAAACTGAGTTAAAATTTTCGTAATTTCACTGAAGACTGCTTTGTCTGTTTTTCATGCATCTAATATGATCACTAACCTCTTTCTATTATCCACCTTTTAAACTTTCTGAGATTCATTAGCTGATCTATAAATCAAATCTATATTTTAAATTGATCTTTATCAGTAGTTAGTCACAATATTTGACCAATGAGGTTTTTCTATGAAATTTATTTATCATAGAACTTTGAAGTGAATTAAAAGTTTCATACATTTTTTATATGAAAATTATAGAAGAATTCAGTCTTCATTACAAAAAGTTAACTAAGAACCAATTTAAATGCAATTATTTGATTAATCATTGGTTATGGTCAATGTTCTTTTGAATCAATAATTTGGCTATATATATGGCTTTCTATATTTTTTGCCAACACCATCTACTTAGCATTTAAATCTATGTTATGTTCTCAAATAGTAATGTTATGTAAAACTAAAATAAAAATTCCGTACTTTGTTAGTTCATTAGTATGTCTTATAAATGAACTTTGTACTTGGTCACAGGGGATGCTGAAGACAAATGCAGAAGCATTCATTTCTAACTTGATTACATTTCTTTTTATTGTTTACTTTTTGCGCATTATTTTTAAATAATTAACATTTTTCTAAAAAGTAAGAGGAATTCAGTATCATGTCAAGCATTTACTTACATTCCCCATAAGTTATCGTAATAAATATATTAAATTTGACTAAAATGTGCTAGGTATTAAGTGTAAATTCATGTGACAATTCATCAGTAATTAGATGATTGCTGCAATTGTAAATATTTTTCACGTTTTAGAATAACCTTCCTACTTTTATTGCCAACCTTGCATAACTGCATTTAAGAAATCAAATCTTTCAAGAAAAAATGTGCTGTAAAGGTGGCACTCTAGAAAAATCAGATTTATTCCTCTTTGGATCTTATGCCATAAAACCCAAATCAAGCAATCCAATTTAGGCATGTTCTAAGTATGGATGTTCCACTAGGTTTGAAATCTACAATAAGAAATTAAATTTACCCACAAATCTAAAAATTCTTACTAAATGTGAAGTTAAAAGTTCAAAATTGTACACACATGCATGCCAACTGCTACAAAATAGCCATATATTTCTAGTTTCTAATAGGCAACTATGCAACTGGAAAGCATTACTTAAGTAGTAAAAATGTTTCTTTATAAACAATATAATACTTTTAAGGTTTTCAATTGTATTATATTTGGTTAAACACATTACACTGTAATTGTTTTATAGTAGAAATATATTGAGTAGGTAAAATGTATGTCCCCAGGGTTTGGGATTTTGGTTTGTGTCCTTTATTGCATTACTTTAATAATTCTATTATGTATGCTAAGGACACAGAATAGTTAACGTTGGCATGTATATACTTGTGTACTTTTACAAGGTGTAATCAAATTTATTGTTTTATTGCAGCTAAAATCTAATCAGTCCATAATTAATATCAATATATTCATTACTCATTTTCCGCAGAAACGCTAACCAAGTATCACAACTTGGAATGTTCTTATGATATTTCCCGTGATAAGATCCAGAGAATACTGATGCTATCTCCTTTCAAATTAATGATTTATATTAAAGAAAATTACCTGTATTGATGAGCATTCATTAAAACACAGCACTGTATAGTAAGCAGATCTATTAAGAAACAAACTAAATCAAAACAAGTTCATCCAGTCCCATCTATAGTTCAGATTTGAAAGATTGGAAGGAAAGTAAAGTAAAATTGTCAACCTTCATTTTTCCTTAGCAGGATTAATTTATTCTATGGAATTCCTTCAAAATGTTACGAATTGGATATATTACGCTATGTCATGCATCAAGAATAATTTTTAGTAGAGCAGAGCCATTTGGATAGAATTTCATGAAATAAAAGAATTAAAAAGTATATTGATAGCCTGAATTCTCTTATTTTGACTTCATTTTTTGTTTAAAATCTTATTTTCATTTTATAATTTGAATTTTTCAATTAAACCTAAAGACCATTGGCTCTAAATGCAACAAATCTCTTATTTTTCTCCTGCAGAACACAGTTTCTTTACTCATGGAATTGGTTTAGGATCCCCTCTGACCCCAACCAGTCATGTGACCTCACCTTCACCCTTTCCTCACCTTATCCCCTCTTTAGAAAGGCATCCAGCCTACATTGGTCACATGACATTGGGCAACAAGGACCTCGAAGATCTCCAGCACGAGACCGACGATGTTCGCCTCATGAAGAGCCACATGGACTGCATCATGAAACACAACATTCCTTCCTCCAGGCAGGACCGCCTCAAATCAAAGAACGACTCCAAACTTTGCTGCGAAAAGAATGCTGATGATTGCTGCAAACTGTCTCCTTCCTGCATTCCTCGCGACAATGGAAAGACTCATGATAGTAACAGGCATATTTCAAAACTGGAGGGAAAGCATCACAATCGCCACCAGCCCACAAATAAAGTTCAACCCTGCAAAATCGAAGTCAGCCATTCCCCAGCATTAAAACCCGATTTGCTGTCCCCACCCATTGAGTCACCGCGACCAGAAGCTACTTCTCCCTGCAAGAGTATGAAGAAAACTGCAGTCTCGCCAGTTCCTCTGGTTTCTTCTCCATCTGCTGTGACAAATCATGTAAATAGCAACGAAACGCGTTGTTCCCAATGCTCTGCTACCATGAAGGGTGTGGGACTTGCAACTAAGATTAGCACGAGTGGAAAAGACGGAGCTTTAGTTTCAATGACCACAGATCCTCATGTGTCCAAAAACTGTCCTGTATCTGTGGTTTCTACAATGTCCATGACAAATACAGACTTCATGTCCAGTGCAGTCAGTGTAAATCATTCTCAAGTGACAACTGAACATGCAGATAGTAAACATAATAATCAAAAGTCTCCAAGTTAGTAGATTTTTCTTATTTGTGCCTGATTTGCTAAATGTATGCAATGTTTCACAAATCTGCACTTCAATTTTATTCAATATATTGGTTGTGTATATGTGATTTGCCAAAGTTAAAATGTATTTATTTTTATAGGGACATCTCCTGTGATACTATCAGATGTTGGAGAAAAACTGCAGGATCAGTCTTCATTCAAACCCAAGAATGTTACCGAGACAATTTCCATGAAGTCATCAAATGGCTCGCCTGTAGCATTCAAGCATGTTACTGCAGCAGTGATTCCCACAGCACCAAAGCAGATTGTCCACAGAGAGATCCATCCAGAAACAAACTGCTCACCTTCTGTTCAAGAAATTTCTAAAGAAACTGTAGGTTGTCAACCTGATGTCTCAGAGGTCAACGGCTTTAGTACTGAAAATCATGATGTAAAATTGGAATTAAGCGATTCATCTGTGCATTCCGAGAAAGCTGCCGCCATACCAGCTCAGTCATCAAGTCCAGTTTTTAATTCAAATTCTATAACAATGCACAATAAACCTCTAGCAACAAGCTGCAAGGTGAAGGACATGATTCGCAATGGATGTACTGTGAAACAAATGAATGGGGATAAACAGCAACTTTCTCCTTTCAGAAACCCAGAAAACGACTGTTCCAAAACATTGCCAAATTCACCTGTGAAATCAGTGCCATCAACTAATTCTGTCAGTCCTACCATCATGACAAAGAGCCCTTGCCAAAATGGTAAAGTACTCCCAGTGTCATTGAACAGCACAAGTCCCATTATGAAAGCCGAAATAGTAAGTGCAAGAATGGACTGCGAATTTTCTCAACGATCTGCCAGTTGGAGCAAAGCTACTGTCTTGCCATATAATTGGCAAAACAACGGCCATGATGATCAAGCCATCAACTTAACTGTTTCTAAGAAACCAGTTAAACCTGAGCCCAGTGAAGCCATGAGCCTGATTCTGAACCAAGATACTCATCAATCGTCTGTCAAATTTGGATCTGAGGGGACATTTACCAATAGTGGCATGATTGGTATTTGCCACCCTAATCCTAGCCCAGTGGCTGTGAATAAAGTTAAAGGGACCCCTGCTGTTAGCTCTATTAGCAATTTTTCTGCCATATCTGTTGTAAATCAGCCTACAGAACAATCAACTGAAGTACACATATTGCACAGATCATCGAAAAGTTCTTTTCCAATTGTCAATAGAAATACAACACCTCCCGTGCCATTGAAGAGCACTATATCTCATGTTACAGCCAATACCAGCATACACCGGTCTGTTAAAGCTGAACGATTGACAAGTAAACGAGGCAAACTGGGTGAAGTAGATAAATTGGGTCATGGAAGAGCAACTTTAGCAACTCTTGCTCCAAAATTGTCAAAGACAGTTGGATTTGGCAAAGATTCTCAGGCATCACATACCTTGTCTGCATCATCATCAGTTTCTTCTACTTCCATTGTTTTTCCTGCTACAGGTATGTTACATTTTATGTTCTCAAACTGTCAGAAGTTCTAAACCATAATTAATAGTATAAGCAAGTACATTACTCAAAATGTCTGAAAGCTTTAGAAATTACTTTTTGCTGAAATCATTGAGGTAATTAATAAAATACTGTATTTATAACATGTCCTGTGGCCATTTGAAAAATGTCAGAACTGCTAAAATAGGCATTATTCACCTGGAAAGAAATATTGCATCCTGCTACACAATAGAACTGTTGAAATCACTGTATCAGATTCCAGGTTCGTGCCAAACACCCATACATCCAAAACGATTTAGGGAAGATTTACTATTCAATATTTATTCTTCATCTGTGTTGCAAACAATTTATAATTGAATGTATGCAACTGTCGTAACTTTAAATGTGGATTGATGTATGAGAACCATAAGATTATCTGTAATTTGAAATAAGTCTGACAGATGGCTGCCATATGTTCAATTGCAGAATTGAATACGAGTACTCTTCAAGGGATCAACATTCAAATTTTTCCTCAAAGCTCAAATGAAATTTATGAAACCTGAAAGAAACATGTAAGATATTAAACCGAAACCAGCTTGTCAGTAGTCTGAGATGGAAACAACACACAAATGAAAATAGAACTTGCCTTTAAAGATGCTATTTTCAAATCTTTTGAGACTGCTGCATTTCAGGTCAAGAAAATTCAAGCCAAAAGTTTGAAATCATATCAAGGTTTCAAAGTATAACTCCATAAAAGATAATAGAGGTTAAACTGTAGATTAAAATGGTTCAACCTATAGTTGGTGTTTCCACTGCCATACTCGAAAAATGCCACATCTGCACATTAAGAATTTGCTGTATAAAGACAGTGCAACTTTTGAAGACAAAAAATACTCAATGGAATATACGAATCACAAGCCAAGAAGATGCAGAGAGCAGGGTTACTTTTTCTATTATAAATTACTCTTATAAAACTATTGGGTGTAGTTCACTAATTTGGATGTATGTACACAATGTATAAAATCCTTTCAATATTTTACTCCCCTAAGTTAAATTTTGAGATTAAGTTTTATCCAAACAAGTTTTTGTGTCACGGTTTTGTGTGGGCTTTACTAAAATTGAAATATAGTGTGAACAATAAAATATAAGGGTGCAATTTTTGTAAAAAAAGAAGCCATACAGTATTATGGTATTAGAAGATAATTAGGTAAAACTTATTTAGAAGTTGTGCTAATTCTATATTTTAAGTATGCTTTAGTATAATTTTTTCTATTCTCAGTTTCTAAATAATAAATTCCGATTTTACCTTGTAGTAAATCCATGTATTCCTGTTGGAATAGCAATTGCTCAACAGAGACAGGATTCTTCTACTGCTACGACAGGTATGAATATTTATATCAGCTTTACTTTCATTTTGATAATTTGAATAGAATATTCATTTTGAAGCTCATATTGTCTGGTTTCATAAACATTAAAAATTAGATTTTTTTACTGTTAAGCAATTAAGAAAACTTTAGTATAATTTAAATTGACTAAATACATTTAATATAAATGTGGATGATTCTAAGTTAAAACTAGATATATTTCCTTTTTGCCTTTCAGAAGATACATACCTGTTGTATTTATATATATACGTCGGTTAATCTTTAACTTAAAACATTTAAATACATATTTCTTCCAATTTCAGATGCTTAATTTGCAATATTTTATCAACAGGCACATTTTGTGAATATCACAATACTAAATGTTTATGGGATTTAAGACTGCTTTTAATACAGCCAGCAATTCTTTTAATGAACTCCGATTTTTCAAACCTGTACTATTATACAGAATTTCATCAAATCAAATCCATATATTATAGAACAGATTTTAATTCCCTTTCAATATTTAAAAATTATTTATAATATTAATTCTTTACCCTTAGTGTGAATGAAAAGGAATGTTGACTGCATGATTAATGTTCTGTTTCAATATGCTTGTTATAGTGAAGGCATCACATTTAAAAATGAATATAAGATTTTATTGCAAGGCTTACACATAGGCATTATTACATATTTTGTTTTCATTTTAACAGGAAACACATAAGAATTTTATGTTACTTCAAATCAATATTACAATTGTATTATAGATTATTTTAAAAATATTTCATGTAAATTTTGAAAAATTGTTTCTGTCAGTAATTTACTGTAAATTTTATATATGAATACAACACAAATGTTAAGGTTGGTGCAGTGTATGTGGTGAAATGTGTTTTTATACGATATCTGCAAGCAGATTGATAAAAAATCAATTAATTTTTGATAAAAACAGACCCTTGGTTGTTTTGTAGGTACTGATTTTATTGTGATTTAAAAATAATGTGTATTTCAATTATTTTGTCTTGTGATCGATTTGTGTGAGAAGTCAAATTTATGAACAGTTGTATTGTTCAAGAGTGGATTAACTTTTTGTTAATGAATTGTTTTAGCATTTGTAAGCTTGAAAGGGTTTTGCTACATTGGTCATTAAAGTTGCAAACATTTTTATGATGCAGTAAAGGAAATATATATATATATAAATTGAAGTGTGATTTAACAAATTCTGGATTTGTTTTATATTTCCTCTTGTGATGGATTTGTGTGGGAAGAAGTCATACTTGTGAACAGTTGTATTGTTCAAGAGTGGATTAACTTTTTGTTAATGAATTGTTTTAACATTTGTAGGCTTGAAAGGATTTTGCTGTACTATTCATTAAAATTACAAACATTTTTATGATGCAGCAAGTGTGTGAGATTTAACATATTCAGGATTTGTTTTGTATTTTCTTTTGTGATGGATTTGTACAGGAATAAGTCATTTTTGAATAGTGGTATTGTTGAAGTGTTGAATTATTTGTGTTAATGAATTGTTTTAGCACTTATGAGCTTGAAAGGATTTTACTGCATTGTTCATTAAAATTACAAACATTTTTATGACACAGTAAAGGAATTATAAAGAATGTGATTTAAAAAATTTGGGATTTGCATTTACTATTCAAACATCTTCATTCTTCTGAAACACTGTTTCATCTGAGTATAAAAACATTTTCTGGAAAGGGATTGATAATACCATTTGTTGCCCCCATCAGTGTTTCTTTTTAAATTCTCCAATATACACTGCTCGGTCTACCGCTTGTAAGACAAGTTTCAATCTATATTCCGATTCGTATTTGGTTTTGAAATAGAGTTTGGAGTGAGCAGTTTGAAATTGACTTCACAGAAAAGTTGGAAGTTCTTCAAATGAGCAATTATCTTACATATGCTTATAAAGTATATTAGTAATTTAAGCTGCACCCTAATTAAAAGTTATATGAGTTTTGAAGTCTGAAATTGCTGAACCAAATAGTTATTTAACAATCTAAGGAATTTTTTAATAGACATCGGATTATGTTTAATATAATTCTTTCAAATGATTATCGTCTTTAATTTTAAGAAAATGGTGCACCTTAGACTGTTATAAATTTTACATATTGTTTTAATTTTATTGTGTAGTAAGGGTTGTGGGGTTTTCAGATATTCAAAATTCTTATAAAACTTTGTTTTGAAATGAGCCGTGTGACAAGTAGAATTTGTAGTAAATGATCTCTACCTGTATTCTCACACCCATGAATACCATCCTCCTTCCTTTTCTACCCTCTTTTATCCCAGATAACCCTTTCTTTAATTTTATTTTAACTTAAGTATCTTTGCTTAAAAACTCTTTTAAAATCTGTACTTGGACAAGTAGTATTTCGGCCTTTTCATTTTTACTCTTTAAGCTCACTCTGTTCCTTTCTTTTTCAGTCAACTAAATGGATTTGGCTATTATGGTATTTTATGGGATGCTATTTGGATTTGGATTAGAGCTCACTTCAGTATCCTAAATTCTAAACCGGGTCGCTGCTTTGTGGAAGCACGGGACTGTTTTATTTCAAAAAAATAATGTTGAATGCACCATGCATTTCCCATACGAATCGCTTAAAAATACTAAAACAAATATTCGTGAAAACCTGATTCTTCCAAAAGGTTTGTAATTATGTGGTTTTGAGGGATATTTCAGCACATGTGAAGTTAACCTCCAAACCTAGTGATTACTTAGATATTTTAAGTTTTCTTCCATTTAAAACTTATATGTTCGAAATTATGCTGTGTAACGGTTGATGCTCTGCGATTTCTAAGAATAGTTGTTCTCAACAAAAATCTTCAACCCTTGAGACCTTGTTGATGCAACTGAAATCGGTTTTTATCAAAATATTGTAGATAGCATTAGATATGTGTTTGAATATTTTGCTGTAATATGAAATTAACAAGAATAAGAAATTATTTGTGTAAAACACACATTATAATTTCTTTTAAATTTTATAATAAGCTGATTTTCTAGCTGTAAATTGGAAACTTCATAGTTTTTCACGTTACCTATTATTTCTGTAGAACAGTGATTCTTGTTGCTATTCTATGGATCTTTAGTAATATAAGACAAACTTTAAAATAAAAGTTAAGGTTTAAAAAGTAATTGTAAAACAAATATTGATTTGTGTGTAATTAAGCCAAAAATCATTTTGAAATTGTCATAAAACTCTGAATAACCATCGTGGCACGCATAAGTTTCATAGAGTGCATATTGAGAAGCACTGTTGTAAAGAAATATTTATACACAGAAGAGAAGTTCATTATAACTCTAAGCATAAGGACTTTACATTCATTGAATTTATGTGATTTTCCAGTGATGGTTTATTTAATGGTTTATTTAAAGCACAATAGAACCGTGAAAAAGTATGCAATGTACAATTTATTTTGTTTAAATTCCAAATTATAGTTTTAGATCAGAACATTTATCCAAAGACCAAAAAGTTCAAAAATTAATTTGTATTAACTTTTAATTATATGTAATGTGGTTAATTAAATAAATTTTCCTGATTCGATCAAATCAAACTTTAAATGCTTGAATTGTCTCGTTAGGTTTGAAGTTTTTGCTTTGCTTAAAAAGAAAACCTTTTTGTGAATACAGCTTATCAGTACTTACTTGAAATTTTGAAATATGCTTATTGTACAGAAAATAAATTTGGGGTTGCTTTCTGTAATATTTGTAAAATGTTACATTTGGGAGAATTCAAAACTGGATAATTTTTATGAAATAACTATCCTTTAATCATTTTCAAATTTGGGAGATTATATTAAACTAAATTTTTGTGTATCCTACAAAGTTTTCATTTAAGCTTCAGTGAAAGTTTTATTTTAGAATTTTCTTGAACAAGATAGCTTTTTTCTCACTGATATTGACTTTTTTAATAAAATTTCATCAACATACAACAGTTTTAAAAATATTGTATCAAATTATTAATGAAACTTTTTTTAAACGAATTATAATCATAACTTCCATTGCATTTATTACCTTAATTCATTTGCGCATACATAAGCCATGTTTTTTTAAAGAAACATTTTTCTTTGAATGAAGAAAACATAATTCAAACCAATGAGAAAATTTTCAAATTTCAATTGTTTGCTTACTGTTGAAACCAATTAATCTCTTCTTTGTTCCTCCTTTTCTAAGCGTTCTGAATAAAACTTTTTTCGTATGTTTAAGAAAGAAATTACAGTAAAACCTCTCTTTATGACCACCTCATTTTATAACAAATTTTAAAGCTCATATACATATTAATTTCAAGTACCAATGGTTCTTTTATGTCCTAAAATGGCTGCATTTCAGACATTGGCAAGTCCCAATAAAATAATTACATTTTCAATATTTATGTCATTTTCCCTAATATCTCATTAGTATTGTACAAACATTAATTGTTCTGTTATGGCCCCTTTGTTACCAGATTATAGAGATGAAAATTGCTTATAACATTTCAGTAGATGTGAAATTCCTTCTGCGTTGAAAGTGAAGACTGACTGATATGTGATTGACTAGAAATATGCATGAGATATTAACTCTCTGAGTGGCATGCCCAAGAACAGAACAGTTTGGAAGGGTTTCCATACTGTGGGCAGTAGACCCGAAACATTTCGAGGAACGAGATGTTTAAGTATTTTGTATCTGCCGATTGCCATCTTGAAATTTTTTCAGGCTGTATTTAAACTGAATTGTCCAAGTTGTGTTTGGATTAAATTGCTCAAATTGTGTTCAGGCGTGATGCTTGGAGGGTTAAGAATAATAGGAAAATGTGCTCTTAGTTACCTTAAGTCCAGGAAGCAGAAATCTGTCCTTTTATTTAATTAATTTTCCTCTCTTAATTGATTTGAGCCATAATGTGGAAAGGATGCTTGCTAGATCATGAAAGATGTACATTTGCTGAAGGGGATATCTTTCTGATAAGAATTTTATACATGATGTGTTATGTATAGTATACTTTCTGTGCAATGTGTGTTCTCCATTCAACTGAGCCTCCCATGAGTGATCACTTTAGAGAGGTTTTGATGTATTTTATTTTTTAAGTATTGTTATGGCAAATATTCTTATTTTCATACACTGAATGCGTATTTCTGGATTACAAAAAACTGATAGCTTCTTTACTTGCCAAGAAGTTTTACCCTCTGAGCGTCATGTGATTTCTGAGTAGTGTAATATCACTTTTTTACCCTGCAATGTATTTAAAGACTAAAAGCCTCAACTATATTGGTTAAAAGAATCCTAGAAAGGATTCTATTTGTCAAGAAGACTAAAACTGATTAGAGGTCATGCAGGGAATTCTCCAGGTTGCATGATAGAATAATGTGTGCATAACGCTTGGAGGGTTAACTCTGACAACTTAACATGTAAAGCAGTTACTAGATTGTTAAAACAAAATAACATACTTGTAAATATCATTTTTACTTGTGCAATGGTGGCTTCACTTGAAGTTTTTATAATGTGGTTAAAAACTTTTGTAATACCCCTAGCAAAATTTTAATTTCAATTGTAATCATTCTTAGACAATTTAATTAAATTAACTGATAACGTTTTCTCCACAATGTGTTTATTGAAAAATTAACTGAGCTGGATTGGATTTCCAAAGTGATGGCACCACTTTATATGAAAACTTTCTTTGCTCAACTACTAATTCAAATGCATCTGCATTTGTTTTTCAACCACTAGATCCTTGTAAACTTCGTGTATCAATTTTGAAATATGCTGCTATTACACATATAAATATGGTATATTTCCCTGCATGTGGAATGTTTCCAAAAAGAGCATCAACTATAAGCACTTGCCTGAGAGGAGGATGAGATTTAAGCACTAGTAGACGTGAAAAATGTCCAAGTACCAACTCCGAATATTTCACTATCAATCTCCAATTTTTTAAGATATCAAATTCCATTACTGTTCTCAATGAATCCAAATTATGTTCTGACAACATTACTTAGCATGATGAAGCTGCCTTCTTTTCAAACCTTATATGTTATGTTGGATTTATGAATCCCTACTGCATTCACTATTACAAATCTGCAAAGTCAGATATCTTCTTCATTCTTAATGAATTGCTTTTACTTTGCAAAGGAGTTTAAAACAAGAAGTTTGTAATCCTTCACAGATTTGTAAAAGTAAAAGAGAATGTATTGCTCTTGAAATGTGCCACTGTTTAGCTTTGGAACAGCCTGTACTTTCAAGACTATTTTTTCTGCATCTAAACAATTAACAAGTTTCTGGAAGATTGAAACTTGAAGAAAATGTACAATAGTTTTGTTCTGTATCAATGCAAATTATTTAATTTGCCATTCACTTGTTTCCTTTGAAAATCTGTTTAAATTGTTCAAGTATAAGCATGTATGAAGTATTTGTTTTAAAAATCTTTCATTACCTATATGGAGAAGATGCAAAAGGTTTCATAATTTTTACTTTTTGTAATTTTATTTAAAAATTACTTGCAATATTCAAGTATTACACCATTTTTTGCAAACTTTTTAGGTAAATCACAATCATCAGTGCCATCTAGTACCCCCAATGCCATGACACCAAATCAAAATTTGGCAGCTAGTCGTGTGGCCGCAGACTTACAGGCGCAAGAACTATTAGCGTAAGTTGTTTTACAAATAAAAGTTGTGTTGCAAAGGTATTAAAGTTTTATAAATAACTTTTAATTTTAAATACCTGAAGAAATTTCTCAAACGTTTCACTATATGCAGAATATGTAAGTAGACTGTCTGCAATTTGATAGACCTTAGATGCTTGTTAAGAATTTGTTTTAAAGTCAAGAATTAAGTATCACATGAAATAAAAAAGGAAAATTTCTCTCCGATTAGATAAACACAAAGTACTTCAACCAATATTTATTTTAAATGAATTTAGTTTTCAATATCTGTTGGGAGTACAGATTTACGTAAAACACATCTTAATCACTTGTTTAGAAGAACGCTTATTTCAAAGGTACTGAAATACCTTTCCTTTCTATATTCATTATGGTATCTTGTTTTTAAACATTACTTTTCATATTTAGTGATCAGAAGAACCAGGATTTATCCTGTTCTAATAATCCAACACCAGTGGATACAAATTTGCTAGTCACACAAGGTATGTATAGTTCTATTCAGCTAGATTTCTCATTTCTTGACTAATGTTTATAACTTGTTTTCAACTTTATGCTGTAGAATAATGAGGCAAAACAAAACTAGAGCAGAAAAGTAATTGATTTTAAGAATTGTGCCTCTGGGAATTATTGGAATGTGATGTTTCGACCATGACTCCTATGCTTACCCCATTTGAAACACACCCCTCATGTTGACATTCCTAGAGTTCAATATGGCTTGATGCCTATTTCGAGTCCTTATTTCTAAAGACATTTTTACTTCCATATTCCTCTGTAATTCATAATGTATGTAGCTTAATCAATAATTAAAGCCTTTTACTTAATTTCGTAAATTTGAGTATTTTGTATTTTATTTATTATTAGAAACTATTTTATTTTGTGAATGCATCGTCTTCTGAACCACCAGAAAAAATCGATTATATTTTAGTATATAATTGAAGTGGATATCATTTCACTATTTCTTACAATAAAATTTGATAATGTGAGGCTGGAACTGAAAGCTCCAATTTCCTGGTATCTTCTATGCAATCTAAGGCAACGGTCATCAAATAAAAACTAGAAGAAAAAACTGTAACAATCCACTGGGAGTTAGGTACACAATCTTGTCAAAAGTTCTCTCCCAATGTCTCTTCAACCAAATAAACCATAAGGCAGAGTCCACATGATGAATCCTGTTCATTTACACTTAAGTAACAATGTGATTCAATCTAGCTCTGGCTGCAAAAGTGGCGCTTGGCAGATGGTTTTGGAACTCATGATCTTGTATTGAATGAATTCCATTTCTTTTGCAGGCCCAACTATTGTTTCTAGACAGTGGGAATCAGAAGCTCTAACAAGAACGGCTATGCCCTCTGCCTCTTGGCTAACTCATGGGTCAGTTGTAGCCCCTGCAGTTTGGTTGGGTCAAGGGGCTTATGCTGCTGCACCACCATCAAATGCAGTGCCAAGTATTGCGATGAATCCTCTGGAGCCATCTCCAATTTCATTGCCTCCTGGAGGTTATCAGCTTGCTCGGGATTCAATATCTGGCCACTTATTGCTAATACCTACTGCTAATATTGGTATGTTTGAAAACTGTTTTATTCACTTAATATATAATGACTATTTCAAATGTTGAAAGTTGATAAATAGTATTTTAATGAGTTATCTAAAATGATATGTAATGTCCCAAATTTGAAATTGTAGATAGTAAGTACAAGATAATGATATAAAGTGTTTGAGAGAACATTATATTTAACTTGCACATATCGTCAAAGTTCAGTTGCAAAAAACAGTTCTGAGAAAACGAGGGGAATTCTACTCATTGTGTGTTTCTCAAGAAAAATCTAACCAAAGAAAAAATTATTTTTTTGTGAACTTAACAAGTCGAAAGATCACTACATTCTAGTTATAGAAAAGCAAAAAACTTGAAAATTTTTCGGTCTTTCACTTGTAAGCCGACGATATGTTAAAAATATGGCATATAACAATGTAAAACACTTGATTTCCTAGTTTGGAGGAAAGTTTGAATACTTTTTGGTAGTGGTTATTTCAATATTTATCCCATTTCTATCTAAAAAACATTTTTGGATTATAGATGTATGAAGTTAAAGCTCTTTAAATGTCTCAATTACTTATGCAAAAAAAAATTATCTTAGGTTTATGGCTTTGCTAAACAATTCTGATACAAACTACATGCCTACTCTAAATAAATTATCATGTATAACAAATTCTGGAACAAGTTAAAACTTTTATTTCAGACTCTTTAAAATGTGATTTTATTTTCAGAATTAATGGATAGACCATCTGTATGGCCATCATTCAATGCATCTGCTGGTAATCTTCCAATTCAACAGCTTGTTACACAGCAACAGCATACACAGTTTGAACAAGTTCTTCCACATGTATGTATTATATGTAATACTTTTACACTACAAAGGTATACTATAGTATGAAAATGTAAGAAAATGGATGCATGTTATCTTAGTTGAAATATAATAATTTAAGCTATTTTTTATTTTATCTTATTGGTAGTACTACAAATGGCTCATCTAAATCAAATCTCTGAGCAATTACTCATTAATATTCTGTTACTAAAAGTATTAAGTACTGCTGTAAGAGCTAAGTGTAATTTTGCATTCAAAACATCAGTTTTTGATTTTCTTCCCTGATTGAAATTAATAAAAAATATATTTTTTGTTAAACAGGGTTCCCTTTGGCCTTAAGGAGACCTAATTTTTCATTTTAGTTTTTATGGGCCTTTAAAAAACCGTAATTTTTGCTGAAAACCAGTTTTAAAAAATTTTGAAACCTTAATTTTAAGTTTTAAAGCCCTTAATAAAAACACTGTATATTTTATTTCACCTACATTCAAAAACCGTGGTCAATATTACTTGTCAAAGGAAGCAATTCATTCCATTTAATTAATCAAAATCGAGGTTTTAAAACTGTTCATGATTGCCAAACCTAGTACTCGTAAATATTTCTTCACTCGTGTATTAATGTATTGTGATCTATGTGAAATGTAGCCTTAAAAATTAAAAGAAAAAGGCCTTTAATAGGCACTGGTTTTTCTTTCACGTAAAGAATAGGAACCCTGTCAAAATTTTAATTTGCAGCATTTTTAGATTTATGTGTTAGATCTTATTAGATTTATGTATCGACTCTTTATTTCTTTTTCTGACAAATGAATGTTTTGCTATTTACTTTTTTAAGTTATTCATAACTGTGTTCGTATTCCAGTCTGAAGCACTGAAGTCTGATGGATTAGATGCTTGCAATATTACCTCTTGTGATATTTCTGCACAGACTAAATCAGAAGACAAAGTGGAAGATATAAGTGGGCAAGTGCCAAGCGTACCTTTGGCTACTGGGCAGACGTACGCTTTCACCACTTTTCCCACTCAATGTGATCCATCCACTTTTTCATATGTGTTGCAGTCATCAACAGTGATGCATTTGGCACACACTCAAACCGCTGCCTCCATACAAACAGAATCCGGCAGGCGTTCCCAAGGAACATCTCCCCTCCACTGTGCAACGCCTTCTCCTCCTCCCAACAATTGTTCTGTACAGGTTTCAGTCACAGAAGATGAGGAAGAAAGTGACAATGAAAGTGATGGTGTCGCGTGTGGGGAACTGACAGAAGTTCGGTCGTCCTGTCAGAGTCAGTCGGTCACAACTGCTATCCAAGTGGACATGGATTCCCAGACTAATTCTGAAGAAGACGAGGAAGAGGAGCAGAAAATTGTGCCAGATAAGATAGCTGAGTCGAAAGTAGAGATGTCCGATTCTGCTAATCAGACAGAGTCCGTACCATCGGAGAGTCCAAAATCTGAACCTGAATCTGAAGACATTATGATTCCAAATCCTAATCCTGTTGAGCAACAACCTCCTTCTATCCCACCGAAATCCTCTGAGGATACGGCTGAAACTATTCCCAGTATCAGCATTAAGGAAGATATTGTGCACTCTGAGCCAGGTATGGAAATAGTGACATCAGAAACAGAGTTAGCTCCGTCTCTGCCAGTTGAAAGTAAACCTGTTATGGATTTCATTGATCATCATGGTCTAAATCTTTTAGTGGACAGCATAGAAGAATTTGCATCAAGGGAACAAGAGGAAGCTCAACATGTTGGTGATGTAACATTGCAACCTCCTACTTCTTGTGCTCCTCAAGTGTCATGTGATCTTAAAACACCTGGTACTGAAAGCCAAGTTGAAATAATTATGAAAGAAGAAAACAATATAAATATGTTGAATGAGAAATCTTACCCATCTAAGTACAAAACTATTGACACGACGTGTACTGATGGCTTAGGGTTGCTGTGTGCTCTTGCTGAGCAGAGGTTTTTTGAAGAAGCTTTAAATGTTGATGAAAGTAAGATCAAGCTCGAACAGAAAGAGAAACCTGATTCCGTTAAAGTCGAGAATGAGACAAAGTCCAAAACAGATTTAACATCTTCTGTTAAAGAACAATCAAACTCCAATGATTCGTTCCTATCTTCTTGTTCATCCTCTCAAGACTATCAAGAAGCATCAGAACTGGACATGAGGGTACGACTTGCTGAGTTACAAAAGAAGTATAGGCAGAAGCAACGTGAACTTGAGCTGCTCAGAAACAAAAGAGAGAAAGAGTAAGATGATTGGACTTACTATTATCATTCTAGTTAATTTGCATATTAGTAACCTTATACAATTTGTAATTTTTCTTATACTTTCCTTTATTTTCGGTGTGATATTGGAGTGTGTTGTGTGTACTGTGTAATTTATAAATGATATAATATTTTTATTTGCAGAAGTAGTGATGATGAGTTTGAGTATCCTCAAACTCCAAAAATGTCTCCCTTGAGGAAAAATACACCAGTCTCTCATTCAAAGCCTCAGTCAACATTCAAAGAACGCAACCTTCACTCTAAAAATTCTGTTTCTAAACCATGGAAAAAGCAAAAGAAGAATACTGAGAGAAATACATCTGAAAACATTCTGGTTAATAATTCAAGTTCAACGAAAAAATCCAAATTCACATCAAATAAGGTACGGAAAAATTCATTGTAATTAATAAAAAAACTTTTGTCTGGTGTGTATTTTTATCTTATTAAAATGGTTTTTGTGATTTTTTTTTCCAGAATGATGTCAGGGAATACTCCTCTGGAGAAGGTATGTATTTCATGTTCTACATTTTGTAAGAAATTAATACAGCATACATTCTATACAAGTACACTAAACAGCCAAATTTATTAGGCACTTCATTATGTTAAAGAGAGTGTGACTGTCCAAATATAAAGGACTGAGATTCAGTACAATCAAATGCTGTGTGTTGCATTAACACAATAGGTAAATCTATGTGTTGAATCCTTCCATTTTGGCATGCCGATTATTTTATTCTTGCATGATCATGCCCAAAGAAGAGAAATTAGAAAGATTGAGTGTCTTGGAATCTGTTGGCATGCCAACCATGCAGGATTTTCACTTTTCGTTATGGCAAATTATGAAATTATTACGAAAAGTCTCACAAGATAAATTTGTAATTCTTTTGCATTCTTTATGGAAATGAGTTTCTTTCCACTTAGTATAGTTCATTTTTATCACTACTAATGTACTAATAAGCAAAATTTCTCATTTTTTGCTTTTAAACACCACATTCATTTTCAAATTACTGAAATTAATTCGAAATTTTATATCTCTGAAACTGCCATTCCAGTGCCAAGTTCTTACCAATAATGATATGATCACGAAAAATTATGAATGCCAATCTGAGGCCAGAATATCTCAGGCATAAGAGATCCAGAAGGGGTGCTGCATGCAGAAGATCCTGTGCATTAGCTCTCTATCTCCAGTTGAAATCTTGAGACTGAAGAATTCTCTGGGTTGACAGAACGTTGAGGTGGTGGGGTGTCTTCTTCTGGGATCCAATCTAAAGTGGCAGATATGGTCACATGTGATGAAACTACTTATATGAGCCAAGGAGGTGTAGCAAGTAAGGGGTGTGCGCTTAAAGATGCATACAGAAAATTATGGACAGAGTCAGAGAAGTACAGAATAGTTCATTTTTATAGAGTTACATTTTCACAATAAAAATGAAATTTAATATAAACTTTCAGAACATTACAAATGTACAATTAGCTGTGCTTTTGTTATGGGGATATAATAGTAAAATCAGGCAACAGCTTTCTTGGTGTCTGGAAGAAATCAATGATAAAGCCTGCATTTGTCTAAATATTGTGCATATTCTCTTGCACATCAGTGGACCCTGCTACTATATATAATTTATTTCTTTACAGAAGAACATGCTAAAGTTCCAAGCATTACATTGGTTCATGAGACAAGTGCAACAATTTCTGGAGATTCTACCAGTTCAGCTTCAAACTTCTCAAGTATGTAATATCTATTTATTGTACATACTCATGTGTATTTAATTATAAATTTATTAATCTCTTTAATAAAGAATTAAAAGTAATCATAAACGACAGAGCTGACTCCATATGAATTATTGTTTTGTGATCGGTGTATTGTATAAAATATATTATTTTTGCCGTATTACTCGTTAAAACAATAATATTGCACGTTTGTAAAAAGTTAGAAAATGTTTTTTTAATTAATCATAACCAAAAGGTAGTTAGCAGTATCATAAGTTATAAATTTACTGTCATAATAATTGTATCGGGTTTTCCGGAAAGTTCATGCGGATTTTTGGTAGGTGGCGTAAGGACAGGTCTGAATATATTACAACGATTGAAGACAAATGACATGCGTACATATCGTAAAAGACGGTACTTCAGGCATATTTGGAAAAAAATTTGGTTACGATACGTTAATTTTTGTCAGTTTTATACGCCTTTGAATATGGAAGAAAACAAAATGCATTTTAGGCATTTAATGCTTTTCTTTTACCGGAAAGGCAAAAATGTCACACAAGCGGCAAACAAGATATGTGCTGTTTATAACGAAGGTGCTGTAGCTGAAAGAACTGTGCAGAAGTGATTTGCTAGGTTTAAAGCCGGTGATTTCAACCTTAAAGATCAAGAACGCCCGGGTAGGCTCTCCACCACAGATGAAGATCAGATTAAAACACTGATCGAGAATAACACACACTATACAACACGTATGTTAGCAGAAATGTTAAATATGTCAAAATCCACCATCCACGAGCATTTTGTGAAGCTTGGCTACATAAACCGTTTTGACGGTGAAAAATCTGATGGATCGCATTTCCATTTGCGACTCGCTCTATAAACGTAACGAGGAGACACCATTTTTGAAGCAAGTAGTGACGGGGGATGAAAAATGGGTCATTTATAATAATGTTGAGCGAAAAAAATCTTGGGGAAAATGGAATGAACCACCTTTAGCCACCCCAAAAGCCTGTCTTCATCCAAAGGTCATGCTCTGTGTCTGGTGGGAATGGAAAGGGATCCTGTATTATGAGCTTTAACCAAACAACTAGACGATAAATTCAGAGTATTGTTCCCAATTAGACGAATTAAAGACAGCAATTGAACAAAAACGTCCAGAAATAGCGAATCGGAAGGGCGTCGTGTTTCATCAGGACAATGCGCGGCCTCATGTGTCTTTGATAACTCGACAAAAGTTGTTGGAGCTCGGTTGGAATGTTCTACCCCACCCACCATATTCACCAGACTTCGCGCCCTCTGATTTCCACCTATTTCGATCATTACAAAATTCCCTTAATGGAAAAAACTTCAACTCTTTGGTTGAGATAAAAAATCACGTAGAAAAGTTTTTCGCTGAAAAATCTGAGAGATTCTGGAAGGACGGAATTTTCAAGTCGCCTGAAAGATGGAGAAAGGTTGTAGAACAGAATGGCACCTATATAATTTAATAAATGTATAAAAAATTAAAATCTTCTGCGTTTCAATTTTCCTTTAAAATCGGCACGAACTTTCCGGACAACCCGATAGTATCATGTATAGATATATTGTTATTTTGTATTTAATTGTATTGACAAAATACTAATTTACTGGCAATTAATTTTGCTAATCAAAAATTAGAATTGTTCATAACATGACACCAAACAAATCTTTTAATAAAATAATCCAAATTTGTTTCTACAAAAGTTAAGTTTTCATAAATGGTTGTTTTCTTTTATAGGAAATACTCACTCAAAGAAAGGCTCAAGAATACAAAATTACAGTAATGAAAATAGCTTGGAGTCAGCTAGTTGTATTAGTAAAGATGAAAACAGCTCTCAGGATTATGATAAGGTATGTTTAATTTTTGCAAAATTTACTCTAATGTATAAATTTAAGTTTTGACTTTTTCTTTCACAAGTTTAAATTAAATATCAGTCCCCTAAATATGAAGTCAGATTTTAGATATTTTTAAAGTTGAAGTTCCGATTGATTTGAATATTACATTTTTTGTTCTCTTAAGAGATAATGAATTTTATAAACTGAAATGAAAATTTCCTCCGTGGAAGAAATTCCATGGAGGAAAGGGATGGAATGGGTTGAGTGTAAGGAAACTATAAAAAATGTATCCGTAAAATTTAAATAAAAAAATTAAATAAGAAAATAATATAAAGCCACTTATAGTGCTTAAAAATGTTATGCATAAGAATTTCATATGTATCAAAAAGGGATTGCAAAACCAATTGTTTGAAAACAGCTATTCCCAATACAGTAATACCCCTAACTTACTCAATAGGTGGGTCCGACGAAAATCGCTTAAGTTGAATTCGCGTAAGTCGGGGTACAACTTTGCATATAAATACATATAAATTTTGTTCAATTGGGACCAAGGACTAACAAAAACACTAGTTTAGAAGAAAAATATTTAATAAAATTGCAGTTCTTTATACATATTAATACAAAATATTGAAAAAATAAATGAGTTACGTAAAAGAGTTATTTCGATGGCTTCATAAAATCTAACAAATTCGTCTGACGACACAATGCCTTCTTTTTTCACACAGAATTTCTTCATACAAGCTAATAATTTTTTATTCCATGTTTTGCGGCTATAACGCATTCTTCATTGGAGTCTGTTTTCTAAAATTTGTAAGCCCTTTTCAATTAAGCTGAGACCTTCTGTCAAGCTTGCAATTGGCATGTCCTTTTCGGGTGGAACTGGGTCTGAAGTGTCGGATACTTCAGTGACATTTTGCTCATGCGTCTCTATGAGCTCATCAATTGTCAGCTCCTGACTATGTGAATTCAACAGCTCGTAGACATAATCACCATTGATTTCCAAATCTAATTGCCTGGCAAGATTAACAATTTCTTTTATCACATGAGCGACATGATCAGTTTCTTGTGTTGTTTCCATCTCGTTTTTGAAAAAAATGGACAAAGTTTCTTCCAGGCACCATTCAATGTTTTTTGGAAATTCCATCCCAAGATTTTCCAATGATTCTAAACATTGAATTGTTTCCAAAAGTCTTTAACAGATATCTCACTGTTTTGCCTCATAGCTTCATTCAGATGTGCAAACGAACTCCTCGTGTAGTAAGCCTTGAATGTTTTGATGACTCCCTGGTCCATCAGTTGAAGCAAGCTGGTTGTGTTGGAGACAAAAACACAACTTCACATTGCAGGAGAATCAGATTTACTTCGTTTGGACGACAGTTTTTTTTAAGGGTTTAGAAAACGTGTAACAAAACAATCTTGACTTTCGTCAATCGTAGAATCGTAATCATGCATGTAGAATTCGCGCGAAACGCGTCCAATGCATATCACAGCAAGAGAAACACTGAAGATAGCGGGCAGCAGTGTTGCCAAATGAAAAATCAAGAACCGTGTAACTCTGAGTTCACGTAAGTCAGGGTATTACTATATAGTGCAACTCCCACGAGATGGCAGTTGAGTCATGTGGTTTTCGATGTGTCTATTAGTTGAATTAGGGGATAACTGGTGGTAACACAAATCCCTTCCATAATTGTCATCTTTGACTCAGATTCTGGTTCCAAAGTTATTTTTGATGCTGAAAAAATATAGCATTGATAACAAGCTGGCAGGGGAAAACATTCACAGCAATCACCATTCATGCTTTTGCATATAGCAGCCTTCTCCTATAGTAGATATCTCCTTGGCCCCTCACATATAGCAGCTTTCACACATATTCAGAAATCAACCGACCCAAGGTCGCCGGGGCTGCACTTCACCATAATCTTCTGAGTGATTATCAATTGTATACCATTCTGAAACCTGCAATCTTTCCAGTGTCTTCTAATCAATTTTGACCTCAACCAATAGAATCTTTCCTAACATTCTTTCAACCAATACATGTTATTTAGTCATGTGCATTGTGGGGAAAAAGCAATGCTACACTACTCTGAAATCTTGTGAAGTTCAGAGGGTTAATTTAATTGGTTATTTTTATGATTTTTCTTCATGATACATTTTTACTTAAATACTATTTGTGCTAATAATACTTTTATTTTAAATACAGAATGATAAATCAAAAGTTCCAGTATTTGATGAGCAGGCTTGGTTTGTGCGTCGAAGTGAGAGGATTTTTCTTAGTGATGCTCGATCAATTCCAACAACTACTCCAGATAAATCTAGTAAAAAAACTTCTTCCAGCTCTTCTCAAAAAGTTACTGGGGAAGTTTCTCATAAAGAAAAGAAAGAGGTAAGACTTCTGTTTAGTGACAATAAATTTCAATTATGTTAATAATTTTAACTGGCTGCGACTGGTTTGCTTTATTCCAAATACTGCATTATATTATGAACTAGAAAAATTGCCTTACTCGGATTGAATTGGTTAAATATATTTTGAAAGTGACCAGAAAATAGTCACTTTCCTCTTTCGTAGAAAATGACAAATCATTTAAGTGTGAGTGAAGTAATTTTTTAACACCTTTTCGAAACTTTTATAATTTCTACAAACTACCTTTGGACACAAATTCTATATATGCAAATCCATCCATGTAATACATTTCATATATACCGCACCCCTGCTAAAGGTACAAATTGGCGAAAGGTTAGACACTAAGGTAAGTACAAAAGACGATTTTGAGGGAGGGTTAGGAATTCCCTTTCTTAAGCTCTATTCCTGTAAAATTGCTCATAAATACTTTGTGTGTGATGAAAAGAAATTGCAATTCATTAAACTAATAAATATTTAAAACAGAAAATAGAGAATTAAAACAATATGAAAGTTGGCAGGAAAAAGTTCTGAAGAAATTCTTGATTCTTTATCTCGATCTCACACAATTGCCACAACTTACAACTAAAAATTAGACAAAATTTAAAAATGCGAAAATAATTCTGAGTGAAAAAAGCAGGAAATATCACTGCACGTTTCCATTTCGTTGCAAAATATCGTCTGTCCCAAATATTCGGAAATAGTTTCATAAAGAAAATAAATAAGGCTCAAAATACAAAAGTAGTAGAATTTAAATTTCCGTAATATAGTTTTTGGAAAAATAATGGATTTTTCAGCAGCACTGGTAAAACAATCCAAGTAATTGCAATGCTCAATATACCTTCCAGCTACTCTAAAACTGCCAAATTATGGTTGATTTAAATATAGTTACTCCGTTATTTTAACATGCAATTTGCCGAAATATTTAAGAAAAGAAATTTAAAATAATGTATTCACTAAACTAACTGTATCAAATACAGAACATTGCATTAAAATATGGTAAATAAATTTTATGTGATATTTGTACAAACACAAAATCGAACATAGAGCGGGAAGACGGACAGACAGACTAATGCAACCAAGTTCAGTCACTAAATGAATGTAAGTATTTGCAGTATGCAAAGTTTCATGAAAATATATTCAGCCGTTTGGACGTAGTACAGGCACACACATACAAGCAGATGGACAGACACCAAACGCACAAGAGACAGATTTTGCATCAGAAGGGTCCAAAAACGGATAGAAAACTTGAAATAGGTCAAAAATATTCAATGTACAAACACTTCATTCTTATTTATATAGATAAATAGATGAAAAGCAGTCAAATTAGTAGTAAAAAATTCAAAACGACTAATAAAGATTCAAAACTTAGAAAATATCAACAATGGCCATTTTGGGTTTAGCAAAAGACATCCTCCATCAAAATAAGTTACAAGAGGAAAACATGAATTTAAATATGTTGTTCTATAATAGTGCCACATCATATCGCTTTTTAACTAAGCCTTTAATGTTTTTAATCTATATTAGCCATTCTGGTGAAGTTTTTCGTATTTTACTAATATTATGTGGTTTGCTCAAAATATAATTTCTCGTGTAAAGAAACAAAGGAAGTTGTAAGATATATGTATTGAAAAGTCAAATAGCAATCATTCTAATTCATTGATTCTTTTAAAAATCATATCATGTATACTGCATTTGTAATTCTCTGAATGCTTAATGTAAATATGAAACTTATTTTCCTCATTGGAAATAGATTAAAATTCAGTTATCAGAAGTGCTTACATCGAATTTTCAGCAATTGAACATCAGTAATTGTCTCATTTATTTTTTAATGTGTAAACCTGTGACATTTTTATTTGAATATTTTTACATTTTGTGCAGCATGTTAAACCAGTGAAATTGACTAAAAATATAGAAGAATCGGAAACTAAAAAAGTCAAAAGCAAAAGTCTTGTTAAATCTGTAAGTAGACATTTTTTATCATTTTGTTACCATTCTTATTAATTTTATTCTTTTAAATTTATTTGACAAAATCCAAATAGCACAGTGTGTAGCTTTAGGTTTAAAACACTACAGTTTTTGCATTTCCTTAAAAATATATTGTATTGTTTCTTTCATTTTTATTAAGAACTTAATTTTCATTACATATGCTGAAAATACTCTACTAGTTGTGTTTAACATTATCTAAAATTGCATTATTAAATTTGATATTCAGAATATGGATTCAATCTCTATAAACACTGTGCTTCTGTTCCAAGAAATGTTTCTTTTAATTACTTGTGCAATTTTTATCGTAGCATAGAGTTATCAGTACCTTATTTTGCCAACCATTCTTGACATTTGTATGATTTTTCTCAGTCATATATTAATTATTTGTTAAACTTAAAAAAAGCATTTTTTATTAGTACATTTCTGTTATTGACTCCAAAATTTTTTTGTAGAAACTCAGTTTACCAAAAAAGATTGTTCCAAGTGAAAGCAATGATTCAGGAAGTAGTAGTGATGAAATGTCAGCTTCTGATAGTGAAAACAGTGATGGAGCATCAAGTACTAGTGAGAATTTACCTCTGAGTACCTTTGTTGAGCATGCCACTTGTAAAGGTAAATAAAATATTTGTTTATTATGGCTATCTTTTATTAAAATATTCATTGTTTTCCTTTTATGGGTATTTTATTCTTTTTAGTGTGCTTATAATGTAAAATAATAATGAAGATTACAGTTGTACATAATTCCATGATAGACTAGAAATCTCAGTTTTTTTCTTTTGTCTAAGAAAGTGGAACTATGTCCAAGTTGAATGTTACTTAACCTGCCATTAGTCGCACTAAGTCTTGACATGTACACAGTGACTTAATCAATGTTACACAATTAAAATAATAACTACAAAATGTGTTATTTATAAATTTGACTAATTCATTTTTAGTATGTCCTGAAATATACTACTTATGTCAAAAAAATGAGTAATGTATAACTAGGAAAGGAAACGTAAACACTCCACATATTCACCGAGATCTAATTTGTTAAGAGATCAGCGACTAACAAAGAGTTAAGATACCAAATATCAAGTGTCTCAAAAACACTCACCAGTTATCGAATGTTTATTGTTACACCATTGTTTCAAGTCAATGGAAGCAAAAACTGGTAAATTCAGCATAAGTGGCATTGGAATATTGTATTACTTGCTCAAGTATGCAAATGAGGCACTAATTTATTTTTTTAACTGCAGTGATTTTTAAAGAAATGTTATCAATGCTAACCTTACAAGTTGTAAAACAATAAGATGTAGCAAGCAGACTTTCTGTTGTACTCAACATCAGGAATTTGAGGATGAGCAATATTTTACTTGCCTATTTATGCTGATTTAAACATTTGTGTAGAGCCCATAGAACCCTTATGCAATCATTTCATGAGTGAATTTCACTTTACTCATTTTCTTCCCCTAACAAAAGCAAAGGTTGTGAACTTTCTTTGCTGAGAACATTGACTAGTTATTGTTTACTTGCACTTGTTGATTTAGCTCCAACTTAATGAAGATTCGACTAACTGCATTTTTAATCCTGATTGGTGTAGTATTATTAGCATAAGGGTTTGCAATTTTATTTACAAAATGCTCCTGTGTTATTGGATTGGATGCCTGATTCTGAGTTACATTGCCCAGTTTCTATATAACCAGAACTCATGCTTAGAGATTTTTGTGTGGTCAGCTGTAAAAAGCTGTGCTTATATTTATATCAACGACCACACACGTGCAGTTGCAGTCAGTGTTGTGATGCAATGTTGCATGAGCACTGACATATAGGAGTTCCCTGTCTAAGGAAGCTGAGACCATTTTAAAACGGTAGATAAAATTTTTAACTTTTCTTTATTTAATGTGCTATTAACCATTCTGTTGATAATTTAATTCATCTAATATTAATGCAGAAACTATTCAAGTTAATTAATTCTATATTCAAGTTTGAGAGCTGAAGTTCTCTTGTTAATCACACATTGTTACTTTTTATTTATGTATTAAATAAATTAGAATGATTTGACTAAATTTCATTTGTAATTTATTCTTTAAATTCTGCTTTTTATTCGAAACATTTTGCATTGTAGCTACACCAGAAAGACAGAAAAGGCTATCAGTCGATAGTCTATGCAGTGATATTAGCTCGGGCCAAAGTGAAGACATTCCATTAAGTGTTTTATTGGGTCAAAAGGATGGTATTTTACCTGAGCTGAAGTCCTGCATTCTGAAGCCAGTGGAATTGCAAGAGAATGCTCGTCTGTTGGTTCTGGACGAAGGACTGTTTTATGCTGGACATGTCACGAAAAGTGATGATCCTGATTTGTGAGTGCAATTGGTGTTTATTTTTGAAAAATTCTCTTAAATATGTCTTGCAAGGTTTTTTCACATATCACAGCTAACAAATTTCTAATTTTTTCTGTTTTTATCTTTGTAACAGACATTTATTCATTATTAGTTTTCATATATGAAAGTGTCAGATGCTACTTTTCAAAAGTATGCGTAATGAATCTCTTGGGGTCTTACTCTGTCGCATCACTATTTTTACAGAAATTAGTTTAATATGAAAAATTTAAGTACTAAAACAATGTCTATAACTGATAAAGCAAGTAGTAAGAATAGACTTTAATAAGGATAATTTTAGTAATTCGTAATTTTTTATCCAAAATCTGTTATAAACATAATTTTATGCACTTCTCATATTAAAACATACATTGCTCTAACTTCTGCAAGTTATTGTTTTCTATTTTTCTTGAAATTTGTGTAACATTTTATATCAATCCCATTCGAAATGAAGTGCAAAATATGCTATGCAGTATCAATTTTTTTTAGTTATAATGGAATATCTTTATTTTAGGTTTGGCATATTAATCGATGGTGACAGAGCAGCACGACCCCACATGTTTTCAAAAGAAGAAATACTTAATGCTGCTGTAAGTAGTTTTCGTGTAGCAACATTTTCTTAATGTGTCTGAGTAATCACATTGTATTTTAACTTTTTTTGGCTTCACACACACACACACACATATATATATATATATATATATATATATATATATATATATATATATATATATATATATATATATATATATATATATATATATATATATATATATATATATATAATAGTGTTCAATTACATATTCTCCTAAGAGCAGAGAAATTTTGCTTAGTGTAATTTTTCTTCTATGCATCTATTGTGAAATTTGAATTACTTTTCTTTTTCCTGTGGTGATAGCCATAATTTGAGCATTATGCATTCCTGAACAAATGGGATCCCAGTGTTATAAAATTAGATTAAATGAGTAATAAGAATGAACTTTTGTATTCATCAATTGTATTTTAAAGAAAAAAATAATATTTTGGCTTGTAGCATATTGCCTTAAAGCAGAGTAAATTACTGGGTTTAATATTCAACTTGACTCCTCATCTTTCCTGTTATAATTTACCTGATTTTACTATATTCTCTAAATATTTATTATAATAAGAAAAGCAATTATTTCTCTTGATTTGATTCGAGTTGTACGCTGCTCAGGTTCGATTCCTGTCAGGTGCATTCCTCTCTGGGCGTATCTCTCTTCTGTGTTAGTAAAGCTTTCATTGTTTGTCTGTCTATTACTTGATGTTGTATGTCGTGTCTGGTGCAGCATGGCAAAATATGGCCCTTGCGCCATAAAACCCCAAAACCAACCTCTTGATTTGAGAAACAGCAAATCGTGACTGATTTGTAAATAATATACCCTCTCAATGTTTCAAATAATTTTAATGAATGGGACATTTACTGTGTTCTGATAACATATTTTATGTTTTGTTTAGGTTTTAGAAGTGAAGCCATCTCATAAGCAGCAGTTACCTGAAGGCTCCAGAATTTGTGCTTTCTGGAGTCAACAGTATCGCTGTTTGTATCCTGGCACAGTAACGAAAGGTTAGAATAAATAAAAGTCATTCTAGGCAAGTTGATTTTTTTCTTTTTTGCCTTCTTCAGCAGAACTTAAAACCTTATTTAATTTTACAGCTTCTAGTCCAATGCCAGATCCTACCATGCTTCATGTGGAATTTGATGATGGTGATTCAGGTCGAATTCCATTAAATGATATTCGAATGCTTCCTCCAGATTTTCCGATTGTCTGTGAGTTTTATTTCTTTGTTACTTTTGTATTATTGGAAAATATCTAGTTTGGGAGATTTCAATGCACTATCATCTAGAAAATTGATGTTTTTAGTATTTTTCTGGAATGCTAAATTTGATTTTTTTAACCTATATATTTGACTTATTTTTGGAAGTCATACGTAATATGATCAAGATGAAAAACCTTTTAAATGAATCTTGAATGAAATTGTTATACTGGCATTGCATTTTTTTAAACAAAATTAATCCACTTCATTTGTATTTTATGTCATACATAATTTCTTTTAATTATGCCTAAAATATTATGAAACAGCAATGAAGCTAAAAAATATCTTACTGGAACATAAAAACAGCTGTGTTTTAAAAGATAAGTGAAATCATTTGTCTGAAAGGAAATCAAGCTAATATACTAGATTTTAATAAATATATTTACTCCTAAAAAAGACAATCTGTTACTTATTACTCTTTAAATGTACAAGTTACTTACCAGGTTTACATGAACTGCTTAACCATCATACTGTAGGCATACTCGAGCATAGCATCACTGTTCCCAAATGTGTCTAAAAATTCAAATAAAAAATACCAAATGAATATTTTGTTGTAACTACATAGTGTTCTTTCACGAGTAACACATTTTGTTTTCGATTTAAAAAAATAACATTTTTGGTTCGAAAATCATTAAAATAATTTGGCAGGTAGGAGGTTAATAGCAAAAATTTTATTTTTGTAAAGTGTATAATTGCTTTTTCAACTACGAGAATTGTTTTAAATTCCAATGCTAATTTTTTTAGCCATGGAACCAAATCCTTTTATGATTTTGGGCAAACGAAGATCCCGTGCCCAGAGTCAAAACAGTTGTGGCACAAACGATACAAAGAATGGAAATGATTCAAGCAGTCAGGTGCATGATAAAGATAAGAGTGAACTCAAAAAGCAAAAAGGTGTTGAAAAGTCAAACAAAAAGTGTAAGTGAATTTACTCTATCTTCAGAAAGTCACTTTCAGTTTTTTGCAATGATTGAAAAGATTGTTTCTTACTGTTTGTTTCATAATTAGCATATTTTGTGTCTAAGAAACTAAAATTGCTCCTAAATTAGGGTTTAAGAAACTTTTTCTGCTACTATTTTTAAACATTTTGCTCTTTCACCAGTGCTTTGGGTGTGGCAGTCGTACTTAATAAACAAATTGTCAGAATTGTTCATGAAAATATTTGGTAACCATTTGACTTGTGGATATATGTTCTATGCACAATCCTCTTTATCTTCCAGTTTTATGTCACACTGAAATTGTATTAAAAATAATGATCAGTAACAGTGAAAAATTATTGATATTTCTCCTGCAGCACATTCTGAGAAAAAGAGTAAGGAAAATTTGAAAAGGAAACGATCTCCGTCTGCCTCAAATCATTCCCGCAGCTCTTCTAAATCATCCAGCACCAGTCACTCTGACTCCAAGAACCAAAGCATCATCATCAAAAAAGACGGATCAGAAGAACAACACAAGAAGAAAAGCGATTCAAAATCAAAAAATGCAGACACACTATCCAAAGACTCTGATCATAAAGCCGACAACTCTTCATCGGAACCCAAGCCAAAGAAGCACAAGAAACACAAAGATGATCATCACAAGCATCACCACCATCATCATCACAAGCACCATCACCACAAGAAGCATAAACTGGAGAAGCACGAACGTCACTCCTCCAGCGACGCTGTGATAACCTCGGGTGGATCGTCGCCGGGTGGAGACTCCTCGAAAGGTCTTTCATCATCATCAGGAAGGGTCTCCAACCCAGACCAGGACACTTTTGTGTTGGAAAACTCCAAGTCTGAACTTACTTTCACGATTAAAAAGTCCCCGTCCCCGCATACGAATCTGGAAGAGGCTGCTTCCGCGTCTGACAAGAAGACAGCGGAAGCGTCTGGTTCCAGCAGTTCGGAGGAGGATGTGGAACCTACGAAGAAGAAAACAAAGAAGGCCAAGGTAGGTGTCCTTTTTTCTCTTGGAGTGATGATGTTAAAAGCATGATGAAAGACTATTAACCTTTTTACTACTAGAATGTGTTACACAATTCTATACCCCCATTGCTATTTTTTTTACCAAAATCCCTTTTCCAAAATGACAAACTGGACTGCATTCTGGAACCTTATTTCAACAATAACACAGTGTAACAATGATATGCTGAGATTGGATCAAAAGCAAAAAATATATAATGCTTAGATTAGATAACCTTGATACTAGATTAGATAAACTCAATTCACCGTTGTTTCTTTCCACAGACAATAAAATACAAATCTTATTTATACCTAAATTAAAATAGAGCCTGGAAGGTACAATCAAGCCCAACAGGCTTTATGAAGTGTGGGGCCTACTTTGATCAATCTCTGAGAGGCGCACAAAATCTTAAAAGAAAATTTTTAAATTAAAGTGTTTTTAAATTAAGTAAATCGAGTAGTTGACAGTAGAAAATGATCTTTTACAAAAGCTGGAGAATGGGATACCATGCAAAAGGACCCACTGTGCATATATTTGGACTCAATCCTAGCTTCAATAGGAGAGGAGTCTGTTAAATGTACCCATTGCACATGACAAATACCATTAATCATAATAAGAAACCATTTGAGGCTAAAAGGATGAGGCATCTTCATTCCTTGGTTGGCTTAATGTAGAGAAAATAATGAATGTTTTAATGGAAACTGATGTTTTACTCAGATTTATGTTTAAAAGTCATCTCGTTTCATTGATTATCAATTTAAAAATGTTTGCCACCAAATTTTTATTAAGGGATGTCAGTCTTCCATAAATGCTATGCCACTGCATTTCAGCTAAACACTGTTCAGTATATTTACTGAAATATACATGACAATCAGAGAGAGCATCGCAATTTTTGTTTTCTGATATTATCAGTTGTGTTTTTAAAATTGTGCTTTAATTTCAACAGCAAGGCTCTCAAAACAAGCCTGCAAAGAGAAAAGAGCGTGTACCTTCAGTTGAAAAGAGTAAAATAGCAGGTATAGTCTTACATCCTTACTTGATATCACTACAGTATTTTTTCTAATTTTATATTTTAATTGATTCAGTGACTAATTTAATTATGAGATTTAACATTGAATTGTATACAAACGTAATTTTAAGATCTCATAATTATTTATGGATATCTTGTTTATTTTATCTTCACTAGCTTGGACTCTTCAATTCTTCGATCCCTTCTATATCTACACGTGTCATTTCTTTTTTATTATTTACCTAGAAAAATCTACCTAATTAAGTATAACCTAAAATTAAAGGATTTTTCATGTCTTTTCTCTTTATATGTTAGGGATGTATTCACCCATTACTTGATCACAGATTTCGTTTTCTGACTTAAGTCATCAAGTAAATTTATATGGTGACTTTTCTGTGCATATATAAACTGCATTTAATGTAACATGCAGCATTAAAATGCAAATTTTGTTTGCATTGTGTGCATTATGTGCAGCATTAAAATTTAAATTGGGTTGTAACCAATTAATACTTTAATTGGTTGTTCATATCTATTTCATCATTTGAATGATTACATGATGCTCTTATTTTCATAAGCATTTTTTCTAATACATAAGTATATCTCTGCTTAGATAAGATTTGTTTGTCATGAATAAATATGTTCCTATCTTATTTAAGTAAGTCCTCATCTTTGCAATAAGTACTCCTTCAATAAGTACTTCTCATCTTTTATGTCTTCCACATTGCATAACTATTTGTTCTCGTCTTATAAGTATTCCTTCTCATCTTACATAAGTACTTTTTCTCATCTTATGTAAGCATTTCTCATCTGCACTGTGCTGTGTATAGTCTCATATCTTTATGAAAGATTTTAGCAATAGCAATTTTGTATTTCGATATGTGATGAAATTTTGTGTATCACATAAAATTAGTAGACTTCCCATCTCGAAATTACAATCGCACGACAATGTTTCCACCTAGTAGCATATTTTAATGTTCCAAACTTTTATCCAGCATTTTTGCCGGTTCGTCAGCTGTGGAGATGGTCAGGAAAAAGCTTCCGGCGGCCCGGAGCTAAAGGAAAGGCTAAAAAAGAATTTTTTAGGGCAATACAACGAGGCAAAGAATCAATAAAGGTAACTTAATTATTTATTTTTCTCTTGTGTTTAAGGCCTTAAGGAATCTAACAGGACACAATTTTTTATTTTACTCTTATTTTGTATTTGATATTATAGATACTTCAATTACATGAAATTTTCATTAATAAATTGTATAAGTTATAAATGTTGCAATCCAAATTTTGATTTTAAAATAATTTTGTATTTGCATTTGTTATGTCATAGCAAAGCAATTTGTCTATATAAATAAATTCTCCATATTTTTATAAATGAAACTAGTTAATAGCTTTTCAGCGTCATTAAACTATTTTTAATATTTAGTATGTGTACCTTTACTGTTTTGAAAATATAGGATTTAAGCTGCATTCATATATTTATTTTTGTGTATTTTTATAGTTTTAGAACTTCAGGAAATTGCTTATCTTTTTAAAAATATATTTATCTGAATCTCCCAATATTTTAAACTTTTTTGGTACATTTTAAAGTTAGGTTTATAAATTGACAATCATGTTGACAATATGTGCCAGTGGTTATGAAAATGGTCTGTCATATTTTTCATCTTTAGGCATTTAAAGTTTTGTATATGGATAAAATTTAAGAAAATGTTTTTTACAATATAATAAAATATTTACTCCTATAGTGTAATTTTTTTAAATTCTTTTAGTTGATAGCAATATGGATAGTTCCTATACGAAGCAATAAACTAAATATTTTTGACTTAGATAACTTTTAGAATCACTGGCATATATAATGCATACATAATACTTGTATTTACTTAGATTTATCTTATCTTCATTGTCACTCATGAATAGTTGTGATATCTTTTTAATGACCTCAAGCTATCAACTCTCAAGTGAATGCATCTAAAACATTATGCGTTTGCAGGTTGGTGACTGTGCTGTGTTCTTGTCAACTGGAAGACCTCATCTGCCATACATAGGTAGGATTGAAACAATGTGGGAGTCATGGGGAGGCAAAATGGATGTGAAAGTGAAATGGTTCTACCACCCAGAAGAAACCAAAAGTGGCAAAAAACTAAGTCAACTAAAGGTAATAAATTAACATGCAGTTGTTATATTATGTTTTTTTTATATTAAAATGATGCTGAGCGACGTTTCAAAAATAATAGCAATCATTGTTCATTGTGTTCAACTTGCTAATTTCATGAAGAGGGTTAGTTTTATGCTTGTGGTCAACTTTCCCTGAATGCATTTCAAATTTAGTTTAATATCATTATTTTAAGTCTCCTGACTTATATTGACTTATCTCTTTTAACAAATGAAGTGTATTAAAAAGTATGACTCACATTAAGTTTACTGTATCAAAACTGCTTGTATCACTAATTAATTCTTTAAGCAAGATGTTTATTGTGCTGTTATCCTCAAGAAGCTCAATGCTTCACAATAACTTAATTAACTTTAAGATTTCTTACACTTGCAATCCATATGCCAGTTATGTTCTGGGCCATATTTACCTATCCATTAGAATGACAAGTTAATTTTGTTGTTATAATTTATTTAATGGAAAATTTTGTTTGATTACATCCATCTGATTAAATATTATGGCACTTACTTTAAATTACAATTAATTTAATGGAAGTCAAAACATGAGTGCTGTGACAACTGTTCAAGATAACTGATGAGCAACAATTAAATCATAAGTTCAGTTAATCACTATCTTAGTTTATTTGTGTGTAGCTTTGTTCAAATTTTGTATGACTTATACTTGATATTTCAATATATTGTCGTTTACAATATATTGTCGTCCAAAATCTCTAACTCTTGAAACCAAAATTTTTCATGCGCAATGAATAACTGGATTCCAAACTGTAGACCAGTTATAAGACAAGGCATAAAAATTCATCAAAAAGTGATTTAAACATGAGTTTTTGAAACATATTGGGTTTACGAGGTTTGATAACAAAATGATGATATGTTGTGATAAATTCTTAAAATAGATTTTATTTTCTCTTCTATCCATTTGCTTTCGTATTTACATTTTTGTAATATGTGGTTTTGTCTCATGCAGGGTGCACTGTTCCAGTCTCCTCATTTTGATGAAAATGATGTGCAAACCATATCACACAAATGTGAAGTTTTATCATGGGAAGAGTACCAACAAAAGAGGCATCCTGAGAACAAATATGGCTCTCTGTTTGACAACAATGATACATATTTTCTCGCTGGGACTTATGATCCTATTTTGGGTACCCTTATTCTAGAGCCAGGGGTTCCAGCTATCCCATCTAACAGTGTACAGGATCTGTGAACTTAACCGTGATTGAACTCTTATTTGTTTGTGCTTTGTCTCCAAGTTTGCTTATACCTGTTAATTCATTTGGTTTTTTTTTTAAGTTTTTGCTCTGAAACAGTGTCATCCAGCATTCACTTGACTGTAGCGCTGTGTTTCTTGTTGGTTATTTTTTTAGTTGTTATTCTACTTTGCACTTGACTGAAGGGGAAACTGTCATTTCCCCTTTATATTGTTTATGCATTGACGTTCGCAAGGGGCTTCCCTGTGTTTTATACAATATTTGTTGTGCTCCTTCCTTTACAGTTACTAGTGCATTAGATGTTGTTGCTTGTAAAAAGTCAGTACCTGATACTATAAGTGTTTATCTTGTTTGTTTTGTTCTACGCTGGAAACAAACAAAAGAAATCAAAGTGTATACTGTTTAGCCGCAAATGCACGTAGCACAAGATTATGAACCTGTTATAGAGCAAATTGTACCACAAAGTGGAAGTAGCAATATGTACATTGTTAATATTTGCGCTGCTTATACTGTAGAATTAAGACTTCCATCAATGCTGCACTCCGACACTAGTTCATAAGTTAATCGGGGAGCCCCTTTTTATCAAGCTCTGATGCAAATCATAGCTGAAGGCTGATAGAGGCTTTCTTACCCGAGAGTATTGAATAAAACACTTGGCTCAAAGAGATCATAGTTTGAACGTTTAAAACTGGTGTATAGTTGCTTCGAGTATTTCTGAATACTTGGTGTGAGAAAGGATCTTTCCCTTTGACTTTTGGTTGGGGAAATATTTTGTATCATATTTGCAAAACATTTTGAAGGTGACAAATATACTGGTGGTGTTTCGCGGTCCGCCGGTATCTCTAATCCTTTTTAAAATGTTTTTCTGGAGGAAAAGATAAAAAAAGTGATACAAAGAAGTTATTTTTAAAAGCATTTGTTTTATAGTCCAGAATATGGAATTACTCTCATGACTTAACAATCTTACGGAATGACACTTTGAAAAAGGCAGTGCCTTAACTTTCTATTTTTCTGTCTTTGAAGTGGAAAAATTCTCTGAATCAGCAGGGAAACGTTCATAATTCATGAAGAAAAGTACCGACAAATAAAATCAATTAAAATTAACGCAGAACTCACTTTGTAAATCATCTGAAAATGCTCAGAAAGCAAATACATAGGGCCCTAGTGAAATGAAATGCACTTGAATTTTAAAATATTGAAAACCTTCATAATTATCTGTAATTCTTCCTCTCCGCCATTTAATCTGTAATTTCTATAGAGGACTGTATACGAAAATGTTGAATCAATAGCAAACTATTAAGTTGCATACTCAGATTAAACCATATATTTGTCACCTCTGCTGATGATAATGTTATAAGGATTTGTTCCAAACTTTTTATTGTAAATTTGGAGGACTCTAATATAGTCGAGAGTTTGCATTACCCTTCCAGTAAACTAGATCAACTTTGCGAAGTACTGTATTTTTATCTCTTGCCGCCTTATAGTGTTGTATAGCAATAAATTCAACATCTGTTAATGATTAAAAATTGAAATGCATGACAATTTTTAATGGAGGAATTAGTGGGTTTGCTTTATTATTTTACATCTCATCTTTGTGTACTAAAAACATTTTTGTCATTTTAAAACTTTTAAGACAGCTGTGATGGAACAAACCAAATTTACTAAACAATAAGCTGTAGTTGATAGCATATCTTGGATTTTTCTCAACTCCAGGCTTAAGTTGCTTGAACTACTGCTGTAATTTTACTAGTCTCTTGCCTGTAAATCTGAAGTACAACACTAAACACCATATATTTGCCTTACACATTTCTCACATTTTTAGTGATCTTTCTCTTGCACTTGTATAATAAAAGAGTAGAAAAAACTAATGCCTTTTATATATATAATAAACTATGCACACATTGTTCTCAATGGAAAAGATTCATGCTTCCATTCCATTTTCATCTCATCATCACTTACATCATCTAACCATTAATTTATTCAAGTTTAGTGCATGACACAATGGCTTGTTTTTTATATAAACTTGTTTTATTGTTTGATACTGTCCAATTTGGCCTTCGTGATTCAAAATTACGTGGTGTTATCCTCGAATCTTTCCCTTCGAGTTTGATCCCGGACCGACGTTAAATACCTACCAATTTAGCCTTTATTAAATATAATATCCAAACCCTCAATAGATTATTCAAGGAATCCTTGAAAAGTAAAATGCAAATTGAGAATTAAAGTATGTATGTGCCTTGTACCAGGATGTTATAGAACTTTTATTTTTTAAATATTTTTAACATGCAGTGTGTCCAATTCTTTAATCAATAAGCAATACATTAAATCCATTCCTAGTAATTACTCTATATTCACAGATTTTGATGCATCATGTTAGGAATCTCGTTTGATTGAAAATAGAATATACTTACATATGCAATTTTATTTGATTGCATGTGTTCAGCTATTATTAGCTTGAATGACATGTAAATGCACATAATTCCCTAGTGCTTTTACGTAACACAAAGAATGCATTTTGCCTCATTTTCTGCATTTAAGAATCCTGCATATATTTTTCACTCTGCTTCTACATGCTTTCCTATCATTGCGCTGAAAATAAAAATATGTGTTGCTTGTGCCATGTCCTTCCTTTTTTAATGTAGTCTGCCAAATATTAAAATTGTAGCTTTAATTTTTCTTTTTTACATCTTGCATTGTGCCATATATATGTGTGCTTTTATTTTATCGACCAAACACTGAAGCATTCCTGTTCCCTGCTATGATTTTGAATCCTATGCTTGTATTTTCTCTGGAATTTATATCTTGTTTCTTACTATATATATAGCCACATCCATGTAAGAAATAATGAAGGGATTGAATCCCTTTGGTACAAAGCAACAAAATATAACCACATCAAGATTCTCTGGGTGTCTGTGCCATACATTTCTTTGACACTCTTAAATCTTCACTTCCAATTATCTATGCAATTGAAACCTTCGCATTTTATGGTCATGCCGCTCGAGATAAAAGTACAGTATTTCATTTGAGCTTTCATTGAATTCAATCTATATGCATAATTGTTTAAAATTTATCACTGTGTAGTTTGTAGGTAGTAAATCATTGATATGAATGTTTAATTGTTAACGTATCGACAATGGTTCCCCTTTCTTCTATTTGATATATTTCCTCATATCATTGTAACATATTTTATTTGTGCTGAAATTGTAGTCATAATGTTAAATTATTGTTTCATGGATGTTTCCACATGTGTCAATTAATGTTTGGGCAATTTCATTAAGTGGTACCCTGTGATATAAGTTCATTTTGACTCGTTTTATCTATATGATCTCTGACCTTCCGCTGTCGTATTTGTTTTTTCATTTTGCAGCAGTATTAAATATTTTCAGAAATTTGTTGTTAAATGAAGTGTGTAATCTCCTCTGAATGAGAGTGAATAAGCATCTTGTATGTTGTTATGTTATCGTACATTCTCAGAAAACAGCTGTAGTCAGTAATCCGACATAGCACATGTATAAAACATGTTTTTAATTTCTTTCAAAGTCCTTGATTGATTTGTTACTTATCACTTGAAACATTAATGATCAGTTGAGTTGGTCTTGGAAAACACAACACAGTACACCCTAGTGTATATTGTCATTTTTAAATTCAATTTGGGATTGACAATGCGTTATCATGTTATGAGTGACTTCATGTTTTATTACTATTTTGCAATTTACCATGTGAAAGTTTTATCATGTGCAATGGATATGTATAAAAGCAGTCAGAACCTTTTTTGTTCAATTTAATATTTTTAGAAACCTTTACTTTTAATGCCTTAAAGGGTGTCTAGTTAACTACTGTTTTTTATCAACTGAGCAATTTCTTTTAGTAAAATCTTAGAAGTGGAAAAAATATTTTGACTTAAAAAGTTCAAGTAATCAAATTACATTTAATGATTTTGTGGAGACTGTTTCTCTATCGGAAATCTAACCTTGATGAAACGAAAATTCAACTGGATTATTTAATACTTAAGTATGCAAATACTACTGTAACGATGATGCTTTATTGGAGTCTAAATACTGATGTTATTGTTGCTGTCATTACTCCTTCCAAATAGTTTAATAGATTGTCCTAGTTGTTACTAGTGTGTACTATATGTTTTAAAAGTCACTCACATTTACTGAATAATCTGGGTCTACTGTGTTGACAAACTTTTGTCATGAAATGATTAAATAACTAGCATATTCTGAAGGTGTTAGCTTGCAAACACTTAAAAAAATTCATTCTGAATATATCCAAATGTACATGCAACAGCACGCTTAAAGCTTCCATAAGCTTGTCTTTATGCAAATACAAAAAGCGAAAAAAAATTAATAAACATTGCAAAGCCTTTGTCGCTGTGCAACGCATATTGATTTCTTGTTGTACAGTGTAAATAATCTGTGTTTGTGTATACTATTTGGGTGTATTTCGCCTATTATAAAACCCTATTTTTATACATATACGAAAAGCCATTTTGAAGGGAAGCTAGTGTAACGGTGCTGGTTTGTACATAACACAGGCAAATAAAGTAGTTAAGAGTTTTCGTATAGACCTATTTTGTCTATGTAATGCTATTACTGGACTTTCCCGAGTTTTGAATAAAGTCTAGAGTACATAAAATGGTGCCTGCTTGTGATATTGATTCATTTAGTTTAAAAGCAGCTCTACGTTGTGTGCTGTGGGTCTGACGTAATGATTAGCAATGCCTGTATGCTGAAAAAATGAATTGATCACATATCTTAAAAATTATATTACAATGCATCCATGAGATTTTAAGTCTTGCATTTTAAATTGTATGCTAAATTTATGCTTTTTGCTTTTTAGTACGATTTTAAGTATTTATATTCATCCACATGCATATATCAATCATGACCATCTTGAGTGAGCTTGCATAGAAGACTGCACTTGTCTGGTATTAACAAAATGTATTTATTATATAATTCATCCCAAAAAATTAACCCTTTCAATGTTCAGTAATTTCATTTTGGATTCTCATGAAGCATTTTAAACCATGCAATCTGCATTTAGTAATGGAATGTTTACAATAAAACTAAATGGATTCAAAAATCTAAAGGCGGATAAAGGTAATTTTTCCATATCAGGATTGTGTACACCATTTTATATCAGCTTGTGAAAGGGCTTAAATTGATATATTTTGAAAGTCTCCGATTTTTAGTGAAAATGCAACAAAAAATTCTATTTTCCAAAAACATTCAGTTTCGCCACATAATGTTAGCACCATTAAATCACTTAACTGGAACAAAATCAGTTTTAAAAACAAAAATCAAACATTCATTACACTAACAATGTATCTGTAAATAGAATCATTATTTGTCCATTTTCATCGCAAAATGTGATTTTTACATGTTTTTATGTATGTGTGTACATTGTATTATATAACTTGTTTTTAATGTTGATTCCAATGAACATGCTGTTACAGGTTCGAAGATTAAAAAAGATGTTTTATATGAATGTTAAAGGCATATGTAGTTGGAGCATTTTCTTATCTGCATATGCAGTTTCACTTGACAGGCCATGAACCTGTAGCAGTATTGCTGCGGACAAAACATGATTTGTTGTTATTGTAGGTGCGCTGACCTGTAGTTTGCTCCGTTTGCCGAGCTATTGTGTACATTTCTTTCTTTGGGTTTCTTTTGTTTCCTCATTTTAAACGTGTTTCACACACAACAGTAAAAGAAGCGAGTCTGAGCAACGAGGTGATGTGTGTGTCAAATGTGAAGAGAGTGAAAGGTGGTTCTTTCCTGTTTAAATGGCTTTTTCCAATCTGCAAGTACTTACACTATTGCAACTAAAAATGAATAATTGTAAAAGGAATAATCATTGTGATCGACAAATTATGCGTGCTGGTGGTGGATGCTATATATTTTTTTACCTTCACCACTGGCCGGCATCGGGTCTCTTGAATTGAGTGACTAAAATCTATCCCTGTTTGTACATATATATAAATTTCATTTAAAAATTGAGTTGTTTGAAATGAAAATTCTATTGATGATAAGTTAGCTTTCTTCATTTGACGTTGCAGTTACATAAAGTAATAAAAATTGTTGTTGACTTAAAGTGTTTTTTCTGTTTCCTTTTCAATGACATTCACACCATGAGTAGGTCATACAAAGAAAATGACATACTGGCCAAGGAGGGGTTTTCAGATTCTCTTGGGAAGCCTTCTTATTCTCTTATCATGAGTTCTTCAAACCAAATAATGCAATGGGATGAATTCCTCCCAATCATGACTGGTACCAGGAAAAGTTATGGGTCTATCCTTGTATTACAAAGGGGAAAGGACGAACGGTTTTATCTGAATTGCAAAATGGGCATCTAGAAGCATGAAATTCCTGAATGGCCAAAACTATTTTCCACTTTGTCCTAAGTGGAAGGGGAACACTCCTAGTCATCACATTCTTTACTGTATTGGAATGAGCCCTACAGACCTATCCCAGAATTACGATGACGAATGACTTGTTGGACTTGGTCTAGCAGGCGACTAAACCAAGAGGAATAAGCAACAGTAGTTCATAACTGTTGCTTATCCATTTAACAGTAGTTCATGCTGAGTTGCATAATGTTTTATACGTTACTGGCTGAATAACCCGGCGTTGCTCGGGTTCGATTGTCTATAATTCATCGTAATATTACTCACTATTATTCCTATGGAGATTTCGAATTGTTTTTAGTCCCTTGCAGACCCAAGACCAATCGAACGGGATTAGTATATAGCCTATGTGTCCCGCAGAATTCTACAGGATGCATGTACCAAATTTAGTGTGAATTGGTCTGGCATTTATCGTATAAATACGCAATGCTATTCCTATGAGGATTTCGAATTGTCTTTAGCCCCCTGTACCATATCGACTACAAAAAAGACCACTTTCTATAAAAATTATCTTCATAAAATTTTACATTCCAATAATAAAGCTATAGTTTAAGAATTTAGAGACGACACAAAAACGACATGATACTGAGCTATTTTCAGCGCAACCGAACTCGTCTGTGTTTGCACCATTCTCTAAGATTCTATAAATAACTCCAAGGTTATCTTGAAAGGCGACACCTGTAGATGTTCTGACGTCATCTGCACAGCCAGATTGGGAGAGAGCGCCCCCTAGCAAGTACTATATCCAGGATGACGGGACATTATACCCCTCTGCACACCCAAGACAAATAGAACAGAGGTTAATATGTAGCCTACGTTACCTGCAGGGTTCTAAACAATAAGCGTACCAAATTTGTTGTAGATTTATATAGAGAACAGACATGGCTAACTCTGCTTTATAGGTATAGATTTGTATATAAATTTAGTTCTTTTCTGACCAACATTGGCCTCTCACCAGGGCTGTTCCTGAGGTATAAGCTGCACAATGCAAACCTCAGCCACCCCTTGGCAAAAAATTTGATTTTCTAAAAGAACGCCCTTTATCAAGCCATTGTTGCCAATTGTTTTAACGCCCTTCAGAAAACAATTTCGGGTAGTCCAATCTTTCCCTCGTTCCCTGACTGCTGAAATGTAAAACAACCTTTCGATTGTTATAGACAGCGCATTTATCATATTTTACCTGAATGATTTTCTCTGATATTAACTAGCGTCAGTATGTATTTTTGATAGTTTTTTAAATTCCAAACTCATCTCGTCCTATGGGCTCTCTCCTTGATGAGTGTTCTTCGAATATTCGAATGCAATAGAACAAAATATGAGATTTCATGGGTATCTTTAAATACAAACACTAAAAGACCCCACAAAGTGTAAAAATAATATCGGAAATTTGCTGCTGGACATATTCATTTAAAGTTGGGCAAACCCTTTCTGAAGCCCCTATTTTTTCTGATTATGTGAAAGTACATACTCAGCACACCGGTAGGGAATAGCGCTTCCTCTAACAAAGAATTAAGTTGGGTCCACTAAGGTAGGTAGGTACTTAACGTCGCACTGGAGCAACACAACAGGTTATTGGTGACGGTCCGTGATCAATCCCAAAGGGAAAGATCCGAGGACAACACCACGTAATTTTGAACCACGACTTAAGGAAGGGAGAGGGCTCTAAAGTCCCCGTTGGTATTTCACTTTTTTAAATTGTGATCCTCTTCGAAGGTCTATCCTTATAATCTGAAAACCGATTTTAAAAAACTACTCAAATCAAGTTTTTTCCCCAACGAAGTCGGGCCAAAAGAGCCCAGTTGGTAGGTAGGTATTTTAATTAACGTCACACTGGAGCAACACAACGGGCTATTTGCGCCGGTCCGGGATCAAACCCAAAGGGAAAGATCGAGGACAACACCAAGTAATTTTGAACCACGGTCAAATTACGAGGTCACAACTGTGGAGCTGGCACCCCACTCTCCAAACTTCCACACCACGCCAATGTGAGAACATTTGAGGCCACGACAGATGTAGCCTGCACCAGCCCCCTTTGTACACGACTGTCTTTGGATTCGAACTCGCAACCCTCCGTTACTCTTCCAACCGGGCTACCGCGGCCCCAGCCCAGTTAGAAGAGTCGCGGATTAACATCGGAGGCTTGAGAGTTCGAAACTCGTACCAACCAGAGACCGTAGTGTACGTGGGGCCATATTTGGCCAAACATAAACTGCCCTGAAAGTTGATTTCTTATTTTTATATCCCTTCGAATAAAATGTTATAAATGCATAGAAGGCTTTTGTAATATTCTTTAAATAAAATTAGTTATTAATTTACTTAATCAAACATTCACTATATGTAATATGAAAGTATGATTATGGATTTGTGTTTTCACCAATATAACTATCTCGCTTCTAAAAAATTATCAAAAAGGTAAAAAAGTCTCGTTTGTCGCGATGCTGTAATTTTATTTGCTACATCGAGGGCTAATTAGACCATAAAGTACCGACTTAATTCCCCAAAAGGTAAAATATGAATTTCTAGAAACAAGCTTTGTATATTTTCTTAACGGTTCTTTTTGTCATTAAAAATGTTGAATTATAAAATGATTTATGTACCGAAATGGGTTACGTTTTGCTCACACCAACCTCTTTAACGAAATACAAGATTTAAGAAGACAGCTAATTTCGATTATAATCTAATAAGGATCAGGTCTTCATTTGGTATTAGAATTGTATGCATAAGTGAGTCCTCTCCGAAACAAAATGCCGGCTACTATACTGATACCGTAATTAGATATGACTAGAGCTAGAACTTTGATGACAAAAATTGTTGGCAAATGATCTATAAAAATGCTTTTACGATCCCAAAACGACAAAAAAAGTAAAACAAAAACAATGACCTAAAAAATTGCATTTCATTTGTAAAACTTTCTATAATAGAGGTATGTGAAAAAGTTTTAGGTCGGTAGTTAATTAACGTCGCACTCGGAAAAATTAATGTGTATATAAAAATATTAATTCCGTATTGATTTACATCAATTTTTATTTAAAAACAAGTTGTAGAATGGAAGGATAGTCCAACAGGGGGGTGATAGACGTGAACACCAATTAATGAATTGAAAATAAAGAAACTTCTTTTCATATATACTGACAAGCACAAACTTTGCAAGATACCTAAACTCCAACAAAGAGACAACTATGATTCATCAGTCTTAATTCATCAGTCTAAAATGAACCCATCAAAATTACAATTGAAGCTCCCACATTCGGTCAGCAATCGAAAATTCGAATTTAACAATAAAGAGGGCGACACACCAATTCGCTTTCTTTTTATAATTTTCTTATACTTCATTTATAAAAACAAATTTTTAACTAAACTTCAGCAAGAACTCAAATAGCTTCTTTACTGGCGGTTTTTAGTTTTGAGTAATAAGTGCTTTCTATAATTTTGAATATTTAGTACTATCTCGTTTTTATGAAAACGCTAAACTTATCGTCAGAGCATGAAATCGTTCGTATTAAAAACAGAAGCACCACTCGTTCCAAATAGTCCCCTAGATCTTCGAGACCCGTTCTACCGTTTCCTTAAGTTTAGTTTAAGTATCCTACATATTCCATAGTAACTCTGTTTACACTTTGAAGCACTCCCTTAGCAACTGAAAGACCAAATGAATGTTATTCTTTATGCTGCAGGATATATCGTCCTTGTCAGCAAGGTAAATAGCAGATCAATAGAAAATATTAAAAAGTTCTTAAAGAGCTATCCAAAATAATAAACCGTTTTGTAAACATGTTTTTTTATCGATACCGATTATGGAATAACAAAGCACGATGTTTTCACAAAACACCTTGGAGGTGTGGTCTGGAGATTATTATACTTAAGGGTTAATTTGGTATATTTTTCCTAAGTTGTAATATACATTACTTTCGATTCAATAGTAACGTTTTTCATACGGAGCCAAATTTAAGAATATAAAAGTAGCTCTTCACCCAAACATGCTTTTAATTTTGTTAACTAATACAATCTTTTATTGTACTCGTATATTGGCTAATATGACAGCACGCCTCTGGTAATTTATCAGATGCATATTAGATAGTGGAATCATTCTGGAAACAATATTTGTTTCTCAGGTCATGAATTTATAAGCGCTATCAGGGGGCCGTTCTGAAGAATATATGGATAATTCAGTTGAGCATAGATCCATGAAAACTGGACCACCGTCTCAGATGGAAAGGACATGTCTGTGGAGGTACCTCAATGCAGCGGGAATTCAAGTTGGTTCTGAATACGAGAACACGACACCTCATTTCAAAAAGCTACTTCAACTGTGGTATCCCATTCTAATGCACATAGCGTTGCTTGTCAATACGGCTTTGTTGGTTATGGAAGTCTTGCATGGGGTGTGGGACATCAAGGTTTTATTGGCCTGCGCCTCGTTCAACATTCTATCCACTGGCGTGTGGCATTGCTTCAGACTGAAGAAAACCGACTTGGTGGAGCTTCTTGCTACTGTACAAGAAACAGGAAAACGCTACACAGAGTTCAGTGTCAAGAATTCGGAAGTGATCGTCACCAATCTGTCCGTATTGGTCTACAGTGTAACACCAACTGTGTTCTCGCTTGTCTGTGTGTATTTTGCTAGTGACAGCTCAACTGACAGGTTCTGGACGTATGGCTACCATGTGGATTATTTCGCCCCGTTCGGCAAGGTCCTGCTTTTCTTGAATGTCAATCTGTACATCTCACTCCAGGTCGTATTTCCTGGTCTTGTGACATGCATCTACTGCCTCCTTTGTTACCGCCTGAGCAAACTCCTGAACTGCTACAGGCTCAAGTTCATGGACGATTCGACAAGGATGTCTTCGAAGCAGTTGGTGTCTCAGTATTTCACTGTTTTAAAAGTGGTCGACTTGCACCAGGAGACTTTCTCATCGACCTTGTTTATTTTGGTTATCATGCACTTACTTCACATGTTTTCCTTGCTGGCGTACTTTCTGACTTTCACGAAAGACCAGTTCTCAGCCATTGTAATTGGAGAATCGGTGGTGATTATTTTAACTAGCACTTCGTTCATCATCGCGATTAACATCTTCGCTTCGAGGATTCCCACTGGTGTACAAGGCATTAGAAAATTGTTCCAAAGCTACCAGGAGAACTTGATTCTCAGTTCGGAAGGGAAACGCGACGAAGTGATTCAGGTTGCCATTGAGAGAGAAATTATTGTTCTGTCTGCTTGTGATATTGTGTTCTTCAAGAAGAGTTTCATTTTTTCAGTTTTTGGTGTTTTGTTAACTTATAGTTTATTGATTCTTCAGATTAAAAAATAATTAGCTAACGGGGATAGCAGTTACAGGGCTTGAACAGGAAGATACAGTAACCCTCGATGTATTGCGCATACTGCTATGTCCCTCTTTTTTGTGGTCCCCGGTTTGCGAAAAGAGAAATCTCAATTTTTCTTTAAAATTGGAAGCTCAAAAATTACTTGCTTCGAGTGTCGCTGTTTGTGTAAATTACAGTGTTAAGTAAGGAGTCAAACCCTCAGAAAACTGGAACAGAGATATTCTTGAGTGAACAACTGATGCCGAATATATGAGAGGGATTTTCAGTGTAAACAAACAAACCAGAGGGTATGCGAAGATTTTAGTTCTGCTGTCCAAATACTTTTGTATCATACATATCGGGTTATCTTAAAGTATAGTTTATCGCCATTTTGGCCACGTTTGGCGTTCAATCTAATTGGCGTTGACCAGTAAGCTATTATATATTAAATCGTAATTTTTATTGGCATCGTGCTGGAATTGTATTCGAAAAACAATCAAGTGACGTCACGTAAGGAATACGAACAGGAAGCACTTATAGACGCAGAAACACTACCGCCACCTATATTTAGCTTGACAGAAAATGCCTCTCATAGGTTAGGCTCCTCTTGAATACAAAACTACTCCTGCCGATAGCCAAAATTATTTCGAGTCTGGAACATTAGAGCTACGGACAGCATGTATCCCAACCCCAAGGAAAGGCACAATTAAGTTAGTATAAAAATACCAAAGTTTGGACGAGAAGGAAAAGATCTGCTTTAAGAAATGTTCTACCGTATTTAGTACTATTTGAATTATTTTTTCGCAGGTCTTTTCTTTACATTGTAGCTTTACATTATTTTAAATAAAACGATAAACTCAATGTATAATGTGTACTTTTTCATTTCTAATGAGGAAGTTTTCCTCTCGATATTTATATCGTGATATCGGACTTTTTGTCCCCCAAGAGGCTTATACACGTATTTTTACTACAATAATTTTTAGTTTAAATATAATTCTAAAGCTATTGTAAGTAAAGGAGTGTTTGCAAACAGTTTTTTTAGAAAAGCGATATCCTATTTCTATTAGATATTAAAGGGTTCAGACATACACAAGAATCGTAATGCATATCTTGGAATAGAAAATGATTACATGATAAACAATTAATTCACTAATAAATCACCAATATTAAAAAGATTTGTTGGTTTTCGATATAAACGGTGCCTCCTTTTGTCTCAATATTTTTGTACTTCTTAAGATTACGTTTGCTACGTGTAACATATTTTGAAGTTTAAAAGTAGCAAAAACATAAAAACCATTTTAAGCTAATTTATCGTCCCTTTCCCGAAATTTGATTCCGCCTCTTTTAAGGTCGAACTTCTAACATAAAAACCATTATTTTGATACATCATTTGGGAGATTTGGGTTTGAAAAACTATTCCCCACATTTTTATTATGTAATTGAATTAAACAATACCTATGCATGAAGATGATTTCTGTTTAATCTAATAAGTTTGAAGTTTAGAAAGACTATTTTTTACCGATAACTGGGGCCCGGATGTTGAACGATAACGATTGCTTAAAAATTTTCACAAAATTCCCTTAAAAGAGAAAAAATTGAAAATGGAAAAAAAGGTATTTTTCAGATAAATGGTAGGAAAGATGAACAAAGTCTACAAAAGGAAGTATGCCGTCAATTCTTTTTCTGCCGATTGTGAATGAAAACGTAATTGTGACGTTTTAATTATGAACCAGATACTAACACAACACGTTATCTTTCGTCAATATTAAGATAGATTTTCTCAAAAAACAGCATTTGTCAGAGTGGTGAAGCTGATACTGTCGTACATATAATCTTCCTTTGGATAAAAGAAATAACAGGATCCCTCAAAGGCTACAGAGAGAACGAGGCCTCAATACGAAATAAAAGAAACCGAATCAACTTTGGGGAGTATCATTAACAGTCGTCTACAGATGGAAGTAGGCCCCTCATCTAGACACTCCAACTGTAATTAAAAGAACTCTTGCAGTTAATTTTGGAAAAGAAAGTTGTTACAAATATTGTTTGTACACGAATGTTTCTTGCATGTGAGATTAAATATACTCGGAGCTTTCTGACTTTTGATCCCCTCCAAAATGAAATCTGATTACGGTTCTGATCTCTGGAAAAAGAATAAAACACAGCATGAATTTAATTTTGAATCAGGTTGGATCCCAGCAAACCATTGTGCGAAAGAATACTCTTGAAGTTGTGTCAAAATTCTAGTTTAAATTGTTACATCATTTGTATATATTACACAGCCCTACAAAAAAAAATTTTGTTTGGTGCCTGGAATTTTTTAACTGATTTTGACTACATTTAGTGTGCTGGTTTCAAATATGAAAACAGTTTTTCTCTATCAGCTCTACTTTTTGAGATTCAGCGTAGCTAAATTATAAAATATTTTATTATACAACTCATTGAGTAGTGGTTAAGTTAAGTTTTTATGAAGATTGGTTCCTGCTTTTTTCTTCCTTCTCTGTACCGTTATCAGCTGATTGTTTGAAGTCATATTTGTTGACATAACCTAGTGTTTACATCTAACATAACTTATAAAGTTCTTTGTTTTGCGGATTGATGAAAGGAAAGAATGGCATCCAGTCGAAGAAGTTGTGTTAATCATCCTGATGTATTTTGCTACATATGTGGTGAGTACAAAGAACAGAAAAGCCATTTCTGGTTTTGTTAAAAGAGCTTACCTTGGGTACTTTGGCTTGGTGACCAAGAAAAAGTTTGGACTCCATACATTGCGTATAAAACTTGTACAGAACACCTACGACAGTGGACTAATGGGAAGAGAAGGAGTCTAAAATTTGGTGTCCCAATGGTTTGAAGGGAACCCCAAAACCACTTTGATGACTTATTTTTGTATTGTGAATATTGCCGGCATAAACCGAAATAACAGTAGCAGGTGGACATATCCTGATTTAGCCTCTGCAAAACGGCCTGTTCTTCACTCAGACGAAAATTCTATTCCATCATCCATCAGCTTCCAGAGATCTCTTTCATTTTTCATTTGTCTGATGTTCCTTGTGATACGGACTGAGGGAGTGATAGTGATTATGAGGGAGCATCGTCAAGTCCTCAACGTTTCAATCAAAAGGAGTTAAGTGACCTGATGAGGGATCTGAGTCTCTCGAAAGAAACATCTGAATTACTTGCTTCTAGATTAAATGATAAGAATATACTTGATAGTGGAACAAAAATTACATTCTACCGTACTAGGGAAAAGGATTTGTTATCTTTCTCATGAAAACGATCTTGTGTTTCGTCAAGATGTTAGAGGACTTTTGATAAAAATTGATCTTCCTGAATATTTCCCAATTAATTGGAGACTGTTTATTGACAGCTCTAAGCGGAGTTTGAAGTGTGTACTGTTGAAGTAGTGAACTTTAATTTGTCCCTTTGTTATTGTACGATAGATGGCGGCACAAGGCAGATTTTACCTTTCAACACTCCTGAGTGTATCGATTGGATCCTTGAGTTGCTATCGATATCGTTAATTATTTTTCATTCGTTTCTGTGTGCTTTTTTTAACTGTAACCTTTTTTTAACTAGGTTATGTTGTTCATTCTCTGTTGTCCAATGTGCAAGTCATAATTGTAATTGTTCCTTTTTTTTTTGTTCTATTTAAATTAAAATTCAAGTTTAATTATTTCTGCTGCAATTATTGAAGTTCTTTAGTTAATATATCAATAGGTTATGGGCCCAGAGCACGCGCCCTCTGCGATTTAGAAGGACTTTGATTTTTGTTGAAATACACTGCTGGCCACCGTAAATGCAACACCCTGAAGGAAGCATGCAAATAATATGAAATTTACAACATGCATTAGCGGAGGTGAGATATGCAAATGATTAGAATTTCAGCGCAGACGCACATCACGCGCGCCTGTGGCGCCACTTCAAAGCGCTATTTAAGGCTTGGAGATTTCGACGATTTCAAGTACGGCAATTGTGTTTTTCTTGTGGTTTTTTTCAAAAAAACGATCAATTATGCCTCGTAGAAAACAGCGATCATCTTTTGATCAAGTATCCGAGTTCGACAGAGGAAGGATAGTGGCCTACCGAGATTGTGGATTATCTTTCAGGGAAATCGGTAGTCGTGTTGGACGAAACCAAACAACTGTAATGCGGATATGTGATCGTTGGATGCAGGAGTGTACGACGGACCGACGTGTTCGATCGCATCCACCTCAGTGCACCACTTCACGTGATGACAGGCATATTGTGCGTATGGCAGTGACGGATCGCTCAGCCACATCACGAACCATAGCACAGCACATTCAGTCTGTACCGCATCATCCAGTGTCTGCGCGTACCATTCGACGCCGTTTACAGCAGAGTGGTCTGTCCGCAAGACGTCCATTGCTTCGTCTACCCTTGACGCAGAACCACAGACGTTTCCGCCGCCAATGGTGCGATGAAAGAAGGATGTGGACGGCAGAATGGAATGAAATTGTCTTTACTGACGAGTCACGCTTCTGTCTGCAACACCACGATGGTCGGATTCGAGTCTGGAGACACCGTGGAGAGAGGATGCTGAACAGCTGCGTTATGCACCGCCACACTGGTCCTGCACCGGGTATTATGGTATGGGGCGGTATTGGATATCACTCTCGCACTCCTCTAGTACGCATTGCCGGTACTTTAAACAGCCAGCGCTACATCTCCGAGGTGTTGGAGCCAGTTGTCCTTCCTTACCTTCAGGGCTTGACCACAGCCATATTTCAACAGGATAATGCGCGACCACACGTGGCACGCATTGTCCAAGGGTTCTTCGTCAATCGCCAGATTGAATTGCTTCCCTGGCCAGCTCGTTCTCCGGATCTTTCGCCGATAGAAAACATGTGGTCCATGGTTGCTCAACGATTGACCCAGAATACATCCCCAGCTGCCACACCAGATCAACTTTGGCAACGTGTGGAAGCTGCTTGGTCTGCTGTACCCCAAGAACACATCCAAAGTCTCTTTGAATCAATGCCGAGGCGTGTGGCAGCGGTGATCTCCAACAATGGCGGCTACTCTGGCTACTGATTTTGGCAGGAACCACACTTCACAGAAGTCTACAAATTTAATCATTTGATACTTGGTCAACATGTTATCTACAAAATAAATTTTGTTGTGATATCTCTTGTCTTTCTTGGTGTTGCAATTTGGGTGGCCAGCAGTGTACGTGTGAGAATTTTTTTTTGAATCGTTTTTTTTTAAAAGGAACTTTGCTGTGTGGTAATTATGGAACTCTTTAGCACAGATAAACTTCTTGGCTCAGAAAATTGCGTCAGATGGAAGTGGATGGTCGAAGGCTTGCTTATGGAGAAAGAAGGAGCATTCGAGGTGTGTTCCGGTGAAATCGAAAAGCCGGATCCGGTTCCTGATAGTGCTACCCCTGATGTCCGGAATAAGTACAGCGGTGATTTGGCCAAGTTTGATAAGGGTAACAGAGCGGCACGCGGAATTTTTTCACGGACTTTGGATTCGAGAATATGTGATCTCATTTCCATGTGCAAAACAGCCAGGGAAATTTGGCTGAAGCTACACGAACTTTTTGAGCAGAGAAATAAACAAGCCCAATATGCATGCCAGTTGCAGTTCTCTTCATTTGTGCGCGATCCAGTAGATACAATGGCTATGCACATAGCGAAATTAGAACGTCTTGTGTCACGGATGAGTGATTTAGAAATTAAGCCTAATGACTTTGTTGTTATGAGCAAGCTGTTGGAAACTCTATCAAGTGATTTTGAACCACTAAAAATGGCTTGGTGTGCAAGATCTGAGGATCAGCAAACACTGACTGAATTAAAGAGACTTTTAGTTTCTGAAGAGCAGCGAAGGTCATCAGAATGTTCTAAAGAGAATGAACTAGTTGCCTTGTTGGCTAAAGCTGGCTTTCAAAAAGGACAGTCTTCAAAGCCAGGTAAGAGTGGTGTATCAAAATTTGATAGAACTGTAAACAAACAGGGAAAGCAGCATAAATGCTTTAACTGTGGCAAAAGAGGCCATATGAAAAGAGACTGTAAATTTAATAAAAGTAATTCTATGCATGGAAACAGTGGTAGGAAATTTGACAACGATGAAGTATTTATCAGTGAATGTCTGAATGCAGAAAGTGACAACACATGGGTGATTGATACTGGAGCCACACAGCACATTATCAACAGAAGTGACTGGTTCCAGTCATACACAGAGTTCAAAAACAAAACTGAAATTCGCGTTGGTAATAGTTCCACTATGAAAGCATATGGATGTGGTATTATATCTGTGAAAATGCTTGTACATGGAAAGTGGAACAATAGTGTACTGGAAAATGTGTTATATGCCCCAGAGGCTTCAAGAAATTTATTTTCTGTTAGTCAAGCTCTTGACCATGGGTCAAAATTTAATATGTCAGATGATAGTTGTGAATTCACGAAACCTAAGGGTGTCGTTGCTGTTGGAATTCGCTGTGGTAATTTATTTAAATTATTGTGTAGTGTAAATTTGCCTGAAGTAAATAATATTGTCACAGTTCCATCTACTGAGTGTGAAGCACAATTAAATGAATCTGATTCTCTCCAGCTTTGGCATGAGAGGCTTGGACACTTAAACAAACAGCATGTGAAGAAGTTGCTACATTCACAAGGTATTGCAGTGAAGACAGATGACAAGGTTTGTGAGGCATGCATACTTGGCAAACAACATAGGTTACCATTCAAGAGTCGACAACAGCGTGCAAAGGATATTGGTGAACTTATACACACTGATGTCCGTGGACCTATGGAGCAAGAATCAATGGGTGGTTCACGATATTTTCTGTGCTTTACTGATGATTACTCTAAATTCAGGAAAGTATATTTTCTGAAACATAAGTCTGAAGCTTTTGCAATGTTTGAAGAATTTTGTGCTTTCTTCAAAACCCAAACGAAAAAGCCTATTAAAGCAGTATTGACTGATGGTGGATTGGAGTTCAATAATAAACACGTCAAGAGTCTTCTAAAGAAAATGGGAGCGGAATTTCGCTACAGTACCCCCTATACACCTCAACAAAATGGAACTGCTGAGCGAAATAACCGAACACTGGTAGAATTGGCACGTTCTATTATAATTTCAAAAGACCTGCCAAAATCACTGTGGGCTGAGATTGTCAATGCTGTTGTGCACATATTAAACCGTGCTGGAACTTCAGCAGTTGAAGGTAAATCCCCATTTGAATTGTTTTTTGATAAAACTCCAAGACTTGACCATCTTAGAATCCTTGGAACAGAGTGCTTTGTCCATACTCCAAAGCAAAAGCACAAGAAGTGGGACTCAAAAGGTCAAAAAGGTATTTTAGTTGGATACTTAGATGATGTGGATGGATATCGTGTGTGGTTCAGAGGTACACGGAAGGTAGAACGATCCAGAGATGTCATATTTTCTCCTGAATCTGAGTCACCTTCTGCCATTGTTAGAGTTGAAACATCAACCACTTTTGAGCAACCTAACAATGAATCTTCACTTGAGCTTGATCCAGATGAGGCTCCTGATGAAGTACAGAGTGTTCGGCAGTTGAGAAGCAGACAGCAATTAAAGGCACCTGAACGTCTGATTGAATGCTGTATTACAGAACAATGTGAACCCGAACATTATTATCAGGCGATAAAATCGGAGAATGCCAATGACTGGCAAGATGCTATGGATGAAGAACTCAAATCTCTAGCAGAAAATGAAACATGGTATTTAACCGATTTACCAGAAGGAAGACAAGCTATCTCAAATAAATGGGTGTACAAAATTAAACGACATGCCAATGGCGACATTGATAGATTTAAAGCTCGTTTAGTGGTAAAAGGTTTTTCCCAAAAGGAAGGAATTGATTATTGTGAAACCTTCAGTCCAGTTGTACGGTTTGAAACAATTCGTGCAGTGATAAGTGTAGCAGCTAGTGAAGGCCTAAACCTAGTGCAGTTTGATGTCAAGACTGCATTTTTGTATGGAACACTGAGTGAAGAAATATACATGAAGCAGCCAGTAGGCTATGATGACAAGTCAGGCCAAGTTTGTCGGCTAGTCAAAAGCCTGTATGGATTGAAACAATCACCTCGTTGTTGGAACCAAAGGTTCAAAGAATTCCTTCAACGTTTTGGTCTGAAGGAGAGCAGAGCTGATCCGTGTCTATATTGTAGTGTTGATCAACAACAAAAACTACTCTTAGCTTTGTATGTTGATGATGGGCTCGTTGCCACTACCCCACAAATCCAAGATCACTTTCTTAAAGAACTTCAACGAGAATTCAAAGTGACATATAAGGACGCTGAATATTTCCTCAGTATAGAAGTAAAAAGACTGAGAAATGGTGATATATTTATCAGTCAGCAAAATTATGCTGAAAGAATACTGAAAAGGTTTAATATGGATGAAGCAAATGCTGTGTCAACACCTATGGAAAGGTGTCATCTTGCAGGGGAAGAAACTACAGCAATAGATGATGACAGAGTTCCTTATAGGCAAGCGGTGGGTAGCTTGATGTACATGGCTGTTGCTACTCGACCAGATATTTCATTTTCTGTGTCGTTTTGTTCCCAGTTTCTGGATAAAGCTGACCAAAGGCATTGGTCAATGATTAAGCATGTATTAAAGTACATTAAGGGAACAGCAGGCCTGGGTTTAATCTTCAAGTGTGGCTTTAAACCAGGTATTCTAGAGGCATATTCTGACGCTGATTATGCCAGTGATACAACAACTAGAAAATCTGTGTCTGGTATTTTGTTCAAATACAGTGGAGCAGCAATATGCTGGGCAAGTCGTCGACAGCAGTCTGTATCACTGAGTACCACAGAAGCTGAGTACATTGCTGCAAGTGAGGCTGCCAAGGAATTAATTTGGCTTAAATGGCTATTTGATGACATCGCTCCATTGATTGTGGTTCCTACACTGCTAATTGACAATGCTAGTGCTGTTCGACTGTGTAAAAATCCTGAGTTTCACCAGCGAACAAAACACATTGACATTAGGTACCATTTTGTGCGTGAAAAGGTTTTAAATGGTGAAATGAATGTTGAACACATTAATGGTGATCTGCAAGTTGCAGATGTTCTCACCAAAGCCTTACCAAAGAAACGTTTTCAAGGGTTAAGAACAGCTCTTGGTGTGATGAACATAACAAAATTAGAAGTTCAAGGGGAAGTGTTGAAGTAGTGAACTTTAATTTGTCCCTTTGTTATTGTACGATAGATGGCGGCACAAGGCAGATTTTACCTTTCAACACTCCTGAGTGTATCGATTGGATCCTTGAGTTGCTATCGATATCGTTAATTATTTTTCATTCGTTTCTGTGTGCTTTTTTTAACTGTAACCTTTTTTTAACTAGGTTATGTTGTTCATTCTCTGTTGTCCAATGTGCAAGTCATAATTGTAATTGTTCCTTTTTTTTTGTTCTATTTAAATTAAAATTCAAGTTTAATTATTTCTGCTGCAATTATTGAAGTTCTTTAGTTAATATATCAATATGTACTTTTACACAATGGCAGTAAATACGGATCAATACCCATTGCTCACTCAACCAAAATGAAAGAATATGATACCATAGCTTTGGTCATGGAGAAGATTAAGTTTCATGGACATCAATGGGTAATTTATGTGGACTTAAAAATGGTTAACTTTCTCCTTGGTCAGCAAGGGGGCTACACGAAATATACTTGTTTTTTGTACCTATGGGATAGCAGAGCCAAACAATACCACTGGATAAGAAAAGAGTGGCCTACGAGAGAACATGGTTGTTGGAGAAAGAAATGTCATTCGTGAACCCTTAGTCGGACGAGACAGAATCATCTTGCCTCCGCTGCATATAAAGCTAGGGTTAATGAAACAGTTCATGAAAGCTCTTGATCAGGATAGCCCTTGCTTTGTATACATAGGACAAAAAATGCGTGGAATAAGTACAGAAAAACTTAAAGCTGGAATTTTTTATGGTCCTCAAATCGAACAGCTCATAAACGATCCTCTTTTCGTGGATTCCCTGAATTAGACAGCGAAAAGTGTGGATCTCATTTGCCCTTGTCAAGAATTTTTTGGGCAACCACAAGGCTGAAAACTATGTTGAACTAGTTAACAGCATGCTTAACAACTTCAGAGACCTAGGTTGTAATATGAGCATAAAGCATTATTTGCACTTTCATTTCATTCATTATTTGCACAGCCACTTTAACCGTCTCCCTGAAAGTCTTGGCGATACTAGTGAAGAGCAAGGTGAATGATTTCACCAGGACATAAGTACAAATACCAGGGCAGATGGGATACTCATATGATGGCAGATTACTGTTGGAATCTGCAAAGAGACTAAACGAAGTCCACTCAAGTATTTCAAACGAAAGAAGCTTTCGGGGTGAAACAAAATAACTTTTCCTTTTGTTTTTATTTGATTCTTCTCATTTCTAATTTTTAATTAAGCTATTGTAAATTTACAGGAGTATTGCTGTGTTTTTGTTCAATTAATTAAAATGTTTTACAAAATTTATTAAGGTAAAGGTTTTTAATTTAACGCCTATACCCTAATTTAATGTGTTAACTTAAATAACGCTACTGTCATATCTCACAAACAAGAGGTGACGGTCAAAAACTAACGTCATATTTGTTTTCAGCACATGAAATATACATAAATTAGTTTAAAAGAAACCGGCACCAAAGTATGTGTTGGGCTGTGTTATCAATGGCAAAAGTTAAATTTACGTGCTGCCATCTATTGCTAAATTGTATAAATATTAGAAATTTTCAATGTAGCTTAGTTTTTTTTCGATTAGTGAATCAATTTCAAGAATTGATTTTTAAAAATGAAACTTCACCTTTACGTGTCTCCAAAACTAATGTTTACAGAACTCGTTTCTTACGCGAGTTAAATTCTTATTTTTACGAAATAAAAATTTAGTTTAAAAATGTTTCAATAGATGGCGCTCTTGACATAATTTTGGATAGGCAGTAGGTGCAAGGAAGCGTAGCATTTAAAATACTATTTCAGGTTCAGGGGCTGATTACAAATCGGCAAATGACCGATGGGTCGGATAGCAGCTGATCACATTCAAATTTTGTCGAATCCGTGAGATTAGAAATGGGAAACAGTTTTTCAAATAATATTTATTCCTTGTTCATTATAAAATTATTTTCAATTTAAGCATTCCTCACAGTTCGTTATATTTCAAAAAATTCATATTCTTTGTTACTTTTTAAGAACTTCAATACACCAAAGAAATGGACAGAAGTCGCAAACCCCACACAATAGGGTCGCCGTTACTATCAAAATACATTGACAAGAAATTCCAATAAATATTGAAATTTTATTGATCGAAGCAATAAAATCACAATATTCTCTATCACTGTTCCAGTAATCAATACTACCAAATCACTGTTATTTTGATAATTCAGTAACAGGTAAGAACTGTGATTCAAAAGTATCGGTGATTGAGTAACAGTTCTGTGATTCGCTTAACATCCCTATCTGACAGTGGTCGAAGTGATGCAGACAGCTATCAGGTATGATGAGGATATGAGTAGTGAGTAATATATGAATCTTGTCCTTGTACCCTATTCCGTGGATCGTTCAACCGGAGTAGAAAGAAGTATCTTAGATTCAAACTTGCCTATTTTTCATCCCCTAGATCTCTCGTTTTCTTTATTTTCCTCAAGATAAAGGGAATTACCTCTCCAGATCACCTTCTAATTCATTTCGCAACAACTTATGTAAATAAATATCGGTCTAGTCTATATAAATTATATCTTTAAATTGAAAACTGGATGTAGTCCTTGAAATCTTCAAACACAAAGTCATTGAAATTTGACCGGATCTTCAAACGAATTAAGTTCCCGAAGCTGCGTATCCACCTACTTTCCCCCCTCAGTACCATTTATTTTTGCATATACGCAGAACACAAGCAAATTTCAAGTGAGTACACGCATTTTTAATCGTGTCCTCGTATTAAAAACGTTTATAATTTCTTTATGTGTGTTCTGTACAGAACACGCGACGTCTTTATCTCTCAACAAGCTTCAACATGAATAAAGCGGCTGCTCTTGTGTTCTCCACATTACCTCCCTCCTGAATGAGGACATGGGGACGTCCAAGTGTTTTTCAACTGGGGTTTAACTCACTCACTCCCCTCAAAAAAATTCCCCTGTTGGGTGCCATTGATATGTTAGTTGATTGTGTTTTTATGGTCATTTGGTCATGGAGCGCCAGATACAAGACAGACAATAGCAAGTAATGGACAAGCACACACGAGGAAAGTTTTACTGACACAGAAGAGAGAAGTACACCAGGGAGTAATAGAACCTGCACCGCTTACAACTAACGGGTTGCTATCGCAGTGAGCATACCCACTAAATCACCTCTGATATGGATTACACACAAAAAAGCGTTTCATGAAAGCAATCAAACCGCATTTACATTAGAATTGTTGAGGTAGCATTTCACATTCAAACGACTGCACCTGAATCCAGACCACCCGTCAAGGACTGGGTGAAATATCTTTTTCTCCCACAGAAAACGAGCTTCCACCTAACCGAAAGCACTAGAGAGCAAGGCTCGTGTTGCACTCTTTTCTATGACACTCTCTCCCTCTTTCCAGAATCTAAGAAAAGAAAAAGCTTTTCTTAGGTCCCCCGTGTCGCCAGGTGTATTGCAGAGCGGGGTGCAAGCAAGGAGGAAGAAAATAAGAAAGGAACATGTTTTCTGTTTTGAAAGTTCTCTTCGCTGATGGAAATGCAAGAACAGCAACTAACAGTGCAGGGGACGAAAATGTTAGTTGTTGTCGTAGATTGAAGTGGATTGCTCGAGGAAAAACGAATCCATCTCATTTACCAGTATGTTCAAGAAGCCCGAAGCCACAAATATTTCGGGGCCCGAAGCCCCGAAATATTTGTGGTGTTAGAAAAACAATTAAAAATAAATGCCAATTAATCATCATAAGCTGTTTACTCAATCATATTATTACTTATCATGTAGGTAGGTAGTTAATTAACGTCGCACTGGAGCAACACATTGGGTTATTGGCCACGGATCAATCCAGGAGGGAAAGATCCGAGCACAACTCGTAATTTTGAACCACCGTCAGATGATGAGGTCAACTTCTGAGCACTCTCCAAACTTTCACACCACACCAACGTGAGAACATTTGAGACCATGACAGATTTAACGTTGTCTGTACCGTTGTGTACACTAGTCTTTGGCTGGACCGAGTTCCGAACTCGAAACCCTCCGGTTGCTAATCCATTGCTCTTCCAACTGGGCTACCGAGACCCTATTACCTATCAGGGGAAGCAACAATAAATAATGAAAATAACAATGTTAAATAAATATGATCCCTCATCACACACAAAAAAAGTACGAAAAAATATTTTCTCAGCTCTGAATTTGCGTAACTTTCCTTCTTTCAATGAAACCTGATTGTTCCGATTGAAAATTAATCATAGTAGGAATTTCTCCCTTTCTTTTCGCGCGGCCCATTTATTCGTTGAATCTTGATGTTGCGATTCGTATTTACCCTTTAGTTGGGAAAAATAGCTTCAGAAATGGGAAGTATTCCCAGCAATTTTGTAATGTTTGAGACACTTGGAGCACTTAATACTTCAAGTAGTAGTTGAGACAGTGGTTTCTGTGGAACATTGCTAATATTTCAAATAAAGAATGCAGTTCACCATTCAACGACCTATGGATAAATATTTTTTGGGAATTAACATCTAATGCTCCTACAGTGATCGGAAAAAATAACTTCAGTATCTAGTCTTCTCTCTACATAAGTTCACCTAAAATTCCACATGGGTTAGTATATGTGAGGGCCCAACTGACCAGCATACATTGACTGTCAATATAAGATTCATAACTTTTTACGATACTTTATTTTAAAAACTGATTTAAAAAATAAAACTTTGAATACAATTTAATAATAATCACAATTACAGTTGGTACTCGTAGTAAAATTCCGATTTTGCGACCTACACGATTTTACGAACTTTTAAGTCCCCATCAAATATCAAAGCAAATTTTAATCCCTTTTAAAGAAATTTTAATTTCGCGAATTATTCTCTCATTCTTTTGGGGTTTATAAAAAAAAAGCACTCTCCTTTTTAAATAACACAATATATGGGCCAGTTAAAAATTTCCAATTGGAAATTTGGGAGGCCAGTTCACGCTTGTCTATAAATATGTTTCACTTTCACCAGCAATGAATGTATTATTATTTTGTTGACAAGTATTAGAAGCAGTAGATAGTTGAATTTGACACAACAGGCAACAAACTTTGAATACAACAGGTAGGTAAGTATTTAATTAACGTCGCACTGGAGCAACACAACGGGCTATTTTGAATACAACAGGCAACAATTTTTTAACACAACAGGCTATTAGCGACCGACCAGGATCAATCCCGAAGGGAAAGTTCCGAGACAAGTCTACGATGTTATAAAAAGAATCTTAGAATCCTGTCTACAAACATTTCTTGTATCCTTCCATAAAACAGTGAAGATGTGTGATAAATTTACACTTGGCTTCACCTCTCCCAATTTGAGTTTGGTATCAAACATCATCCACCAAAAATAGTGTTTTATGAATGTAATCAATCCACCGTTTTCAGGAGTTGGAGACAACGTTTTAAAAAATATCCCAAAACTTGAAGTTACTGATAAATTGGAGATAGGAGTAGGCAAAGCAAGAATTTTGATTTGTGTTGCTGATAAGTGTTTAGAGGGAGGACATCCCTCGATATGTTATTGATTTTACAAAAATAAGTATTGCAGTTAGCTTAATCGATGTAAATCGAAGTTTTTTAAACCCCAAAAGTAGAAAAATCGTGGACAGGTTTGAAAATATTCAAATATATTTACAAACGAGAAATGGGGGGGGGGGGGAATTTCAATTAACGTCACACTGGAGCAACACAATGGGCTATTGGTGACGGTCCGGGATCAATCCCAAAGGGAAAGATCCGAGGACAACACCACGTAATTTTGAACCACGGTCAGATGACGAGGCAACACCTGAGCTGGCACCCCACTCTCCAAACTTCCACACCACGCCAACGTGAGGACATTTGAGGCCACGACAGATTTAACGTGCACCAGCCCCCTTTGTACACGACGGTGTTTTGGCTGGATTCGAACTCGCAACCCTTCGGTTGCAAGTCCGTTACTCTTCCAACCGGGCCACCGCGGCCCTCAAACGAGAAATGATAATTTAATTTGATGGGTTATAAAAGCAAACGAAAAATCTATCTATATGCTGTCTGAATAGGAAGAGATTGGTCAAGACGAGAAAAATCTCAACCTATCTGTTCGTCTAAGACCAATAATGTATTTAAAAGAAGAGCCCACACACAGAATTCAAGACCTTCCTTGAAGTATTTTAAATGTCCCAAATGTTAAAAAGCAATCAAAACTACAGTGACATTAATTTAATAAGCGTATATTGAAGTGTTGTTTGACACACGAGTAAAATGCACGTAGATACATCTAAGGTTAAAAAAATTGTAGAACGTAATGTTTTTATAGCATCAATGCCTTTATATTGTAGTTTACTGGAAGACTGGGTGGTATTGGGGCATTTCATCGTCAAGTATGAGACAATTACATAAATTTTAGTCATGAAAATGGCTATATCTTTTATTACTCTGTATTAATCAAAACTTTTTTTTCATCCTTCAAGAGTGAGCTTACCTCAAATTTTTGGGAATGTCTGACTTTTTTCTATACAAAAAGAGTACGTATCAAGTCGTACGAGATTTTTCTGGTTGTAACAGGTGAGTGGAATTTCGTGAAGTAAGCATCTAAAGAGTAAAATTCACACAATTTATTTACAAATGTACAAATTACGAGAAAACATTCAGTAAGACAAGAACCACAACGCAATCGCGGGTCTGGAAGGAACCGACAGAACTCTTCTTACAAGGAAGAAAAAGGTTATCCGTTCCGTGACGCAATTTTGCAAAGTGCCAAAAGGTTCAAAGTTTGGTGTAATTAGCTATGCGCCAATAGTTCAGTTGGTTGTCGGCACATCCAATAGTTCAGTATACTTTCAACGCGCTAATAGTTCGATTTGCTACATGGCTACATTGAGATGTCCCATACGTGACAACTTGATATTAGCTCTTTTCGTATAGAATAAAAATGATACATATACCCAAAAATTTGGGATAAGCTTACTTGTAGGAAAGAAAACTTAGTTGAAGTTCAAGAAAGTTTTTGATTAATGAAAGATAGTCATTTTCTTAACTAAGTCTGTGTGTGATTGGCCCATACTTGACAGTGGAAAAAATGCCACGTTGCATTACACGCAGAGCTGAGCTTTCTCCACTGGAATGCAGTCCCAGCCATTCAGAAGTCGGGGACTTCCTTCAGAAAAGCGTCAGAAGTCGCAATCCAATATAACATGCCTCCCCGCCTTCTGTACAAATTTCTTCTCCTCTCATTAAGCAAGAACACGAAACGGAATCCGAAACTCGGGTTGATACGAGTCGGGGGAGGTTCAGCGGAAGTTCCTCGAAAAAAGACCCCCAAAGAAACTGTAACAAACTGTTGTTGCCTCGGTCCTTTTCAGGACTTCTGTATCAGAGCCGAAAAACCCAATTCCCACGGCTGGCGCCCACGGAAAAGACCCCCCCAGTGCCGTCGCCCCCTTCCAATTCTCGCCCTCGCAGTTGAGGGGACCCCGTACATTATTATTATTCAACGTCTGTTCTCCCCGACTTCTGCTGAAGTACGAGGAACAGCTGCCGCCTGCCTAGAGATCCCCATCTGAATAATGTTCCTGTCTGTCTGTTCGGATGCAGAGAAGGGGATTTAGTAACTGAGATGGGATGTACTCTTTTTTCCCTTTCGAGGTAAAGAGGAAATTATTTTCCTTTTTTTGAAATGCTTTTCCAGGTTTCGTTTCCGGAATATTTAAAATTGCTCGTTAATAAAAAAAGGCTTCGCTTTCGCAGGAAGTTACGGTGGCATTTGTGAAGGAGTAATTTGATTTAGTGTAGTGGTTCTCAGCCGTCTCGGTGTACCGACGAATCCATTCCTAGGTTTTATTCCTTGCGTGTTCCTTATTATGTATACGCTATCAGGAAAGTCTAGGTTTAATGAAGGCATTTGCATTTTGGGGTCTTCTTTCTCTCCAACAGAATTTATTTCTGAGTTTTTAGGGGCATGTTTCTTAAGATTTCCGAAACACTTTTTGAGTCGTTTTTATATTTTATGGCATTTTTGAAAAATAAATATTTCATTTGGATTATGTTTTTAAATTAAAACATTTAAAATCAGATTGTCAGTTAACCCGAATAAAAATCTATCAACACCAACTTATTTTTGCAATTGTTCGAGACATTGGTGCGATTAGGGTTACAGGACCTGAAAATGAAAGTTCCTGATGAACTCAGTTATAAATCCTGTCATTTCTGGAAAAATCCAGACGAATAAAACTCAATTAATGGGGTATTAATAAAAAATTACATTTAAACGGTCAAATAAACAGTTACAAACAAGAGATAACAATATTACAAATAAAAAGTACCTCTTTAATAAAAATATCTGACTTGACGCATACTATTGCTAGAACGGTTTTACAGTGCTTGGAGAACTTGGGCCGCAAGCCCTCAATCTCCAGTTGAAGTTGTTTGTAGCTGGACAGAACAGATTTGAGTTTGTCGTTGCCTTCTATAGGTTTTGCTGGGACTTGGAGAAGAGGAGTATCGGACGGACCATTCCGCGGATGTTGTGTTATTGTCTAACTGCATGCTGTGAATGTTGTGTTATTGTCTAATTGCATGCTTTGAATGTGCTGTTATTGTCAAACATATTTTTGTATGCAAAGCGATTCAAGTAACACAACATTAGGATAGAATTGATATCTCTGAAAAATCATCAATTCAATTTATACAATTTACATTTACCAGTGGAATCCGGCTAACGCATGCAAAATACGAACTTGTACGGACGTCTGGAACCCAAGGTGCAATCTATTTTCAGATTTCTCATTGTTTAATTGAAAATGACTGTGTTGGTTTAGGGTTTTATGGCGCAAGGGCCACATTTGACCAAGCAAAAAATGACTGTGGGAGTAATGAACAGTTATTTCTTGCCTTTCATTTGGTGAAATTTTTTGAACATTTGAAAAGATAATATTTTTAGTTTTGTATTCCCCTTAAGTTTTGGGTTACTCGATTTTTAATTTTGAAATGCAGTGCAAGCTGGTTGCAATCAGTTAACTAATTAATAACAGATATTTTGTGATACTATGTATCCATTGAAGAGATAGAAACTAGTTTTTAACTTCCAATCGGAATTCCCGGGTTGGAAGTTTCGAATGCCAGATCTCATTTCCAGAATCGTGTTAATGATTATTCAAATAGACAGGTGAACGGAATATATACAGACGGTTCGTTATCGATTTACAAATTATATCTGTCAGCTGTCTGAATTCCAAAGCAAGGGAGTCTTCCGAATTCTACTGAAACAAATGCTATTTCAACTAGTTTTCTATGAACTCCATTTGAAGTTTAAAAATAACATTCTACGAAATTTAAAACAAGATCACCTAACAATAATGTAGAACAAAGATATCTGCTGTTTATTTAAACTAAATATTAAAAAATCAACAATACCAACCATTCTTTACAAAATAAAAATATTCGAAACTGATAGGCCACACACGAACTCAGAGCACTCACGATAATCCGAATGAAAAATAAAGTAAAAACAAAATTGCAAATGACTCAGATAAAGAAAATATAGCAAGAAAATCTGTTCTGATAGTTTTGCATAACTGGCAAAAATGATGTAACAGGCAAAATACAAAATTAGAATTCGATTTTATAAGATTTTTCTGTATCATTCCATACCACGTTCTATGGAAAACAGCACTTAAATTTTAGAAACATTGATTTCATTTAAAAGTATAAAACTATTCTAAAAGCACAATAGTTTCAAAAAGTAAATCATTCAAATTTTAATGAATTATTTTTTATTTTCTGCTAAATATATATATATATCACTAGACATGGGTGATTTCTTGGCGGTATATGTATGTACATTTCGACCAACTTTCTTTAAGTCTGGTTGAATACGTACTGGTTTGTAGGTAGTGGTAATTAATTAATGTCGCACTGGAGCAACACAACGGGCAATTGGCGACAGTCCGGGATCAATCCCCAAGGGAAAGATCCGAGGACAACACCAAGTAATTTTGAACCACGTTCAGATGACGAGAACCTTTATAAGGTGCGAAAATTTTTTATTTTAAAATAACAGGAAAGTTAAAATAAAACTATTTTAAAATAAGATAGGTTAAGTTAAATTAAAACGGGTGGCTATACGTTGTAGTTCAAAGATATTTCTAACTCGACTTCTGAAGTAGTCACCTTAGAAAACACTTTTGTAGTTTGTCTTACAGCAAGAGTGCGATGAATATGAAATGAATTATATGAATGGATAGATCATCTATACATATTTGAATCAGAAGTAAATTGTAGAAGCTATGAAAAAGTTAAAACGATGTTACATTTTATTCCCGTATACTTAAATTATGTTTGCATTTTTCTGTCTAATCACTTTTCAATTAACATTTAACCAATTCAACCCGAGCAACGCCGGGTTGTCTGCTTATAAAGATATAAAATACTAGACACCAATACTTCTCTGTTAGAACGAAAGAAAACAGTTATTTTTCTCAATAATGATATAAAATACTAGACATCAATTCTTCTAGAACGGGAGAACTGTTATTTTTCTTGCGGAAATTAACACTTTTTTTATTTTGCAGCAGTATTTTTTTACCCTTTTCCACAAGTTCAATAAAAGTTTAAATGACGAAACTTTACACTCATCGGCTCATTTATTTTCCGTGCTTTTTTTTCTTAAATAATCTCATTTAAAAGCTTACTTTTCCCTAGACAACGCTCACAGAATAATCGTGCCGAATTTTTTTACAATTTCATTATTCTTTTTTCTATTCTGTCAAGTGATTTATAGAATTTCCGTGAGAAATTACTCCCATTGACCTAAACACACTCAACTAGATTTCTATCTTATGGAACCGTTTATGCAGAACTTTGCGAACGTTAATTGGGTAGCAGTAATTTATGTCGAAACTTTGCCTCCGAGCTTCCACGGCTCCTCCATCTTTAACTAGATTGAACAAAACTTCCGATTAACAATTTTTTTTATTCTTTATCGCTTAAAAAACTCATTAGCTTCGATCGCCATTATTTACATCGAGTGTAAAAAGGCTTAGCTTTCTTTTTCCTCCGACGAATGTGAATCGGAATCGTATGTCGAATGGGCTTGGCTTTTCGAATTGTTCCATGAACTATGAAGGCTTGTTGAAAGTAAAAGATACATTGTGTTTTGTGCTTAATTTGTTGCGATTATTTCTCTATTTGAGAGGAGAAAATTAAGTTGTGCTCTGTATCGTTTTTCACACCGGCAGAACTACTTGAAACAGTGGCGTTCTCTTGCACAGTCCAGAATAAAAGAACATTAATCATCTCTAAGTTCCTTTTGATATATTTCTAATTTATGATTGATTATTTTTATACTTAGTAACTACAATTACAAAATATGGTCAATCTTTTAAATCCTGATAGACAATGTAAAAATAAAAGTTCGATTCATTCTAGTAAAAATCGTTTTTTTAGGTTGGGTAATTGAAGAAAATATGTTTAGGGGTCTTATCACTCTCGAAAGAACTAATGGATAGGGAACTTGATCTTTGTGTTCCCTTGTGATTTTTATTGATTTACTTTTGATCGTCTGTAGTAAACCTGATGTCCAGCATATAATATATATTTTTAATTTTTGTTGAACAATTCTATTCATAGACTAACATCTTACTACTGAAAATTTAAATTCCAAATTCTTTTGTGAATTGATTCCTTGTTGTGGTTAATTAGGAGTTGTTAATTTGATCAAGTAAATATGATTGAAAAAGCGATACTATACACGATTTATTTTTAGAACAATGACACAGCGCAGCATAACGAAGCTGCCTGAATCATCAGAATATCATGAATACATATTTTTCAAACTTTCAAAATGTTTCTCGTTGCCATTCCCATGAATCTAATTCTAAAATAAAAATTATTGAAAAACTAGCCATGAACTGAAAGTTTACTGGTGACTTTTCAATCAGGAACTTTGCTTTTAATCCTATCAGGGTCAGTGGGCCGTTCAGCATCCCACCTCCCTAAATTAGCTAGACTAGGCAGAAAATATCCTTGGTAGGTTAAGGCTGCTAAATGTTAAAATGCTCTTTCATTTGATATTCTGCTGTCGAGGAAGGCTCTCGATGGGTTGAGAAACATTCTCTTTGGCTAATCCCCAAACCTTAAATAACTACCAGTACTAAATGTTTGTGTGCAAAATGCATTTATATAATTTTCACCAACATTAAAAAAATATTCTAGCATGCTGCTCTTTTAAATAAGGTTTGTTAAAATTTAATGAACCTGAATTTTAGCAATCATGCAACAAAACATTACTTGGGCAGACTTGTTTTCGGCTCTCATGAAGGTTGTTTTTAAAGAACATAACGAACGCTTACAAATTCCCAACTCCGCATCAGGAGTACACCACACAATACCCTCCCATCTATCCCCACAAAATAAAACATTAACACACAAAAAATCCCCCATTCCTTACAACAAAAACAACCACTCGGATTATCTTCCTGACCTCGAGCAGTAAAGAGGTCAGAACAATTTTCGGTAGTGACGTCACTCAGTCTGCGAATCGCAGACCAGGAGATAAAAGCTGATGAATTGCTGTAAACAAGTTCCAGGTTGGGCAGCATATCGAATTACCAAACGGATGGATCTCTTCTGGTAAACAAAGAGACGTAATCGGCCAAATAGTTTTAAGTTGGTTGCAATTACGTGGAAATGTGTTATGGCAGCTAATTTGGGCAGAAAAAAACCCAACTCTAAGGTTTCTAATGAGCCGGAAAATGGAATTGCCCGACGTAAAGGAGCGAACTTTTAGGAAACTATAAATTAGCTGTTCGTATTGCCATTTCTTTTCAGAATTACTAGTTTCTGAAAATAAATTGTTTTACGAATCATTAGCATGAATTTTTCAACTTGATTCTATAATTATACGTGCATAAGAGATCAGTAAATGGGTAACTGCCAATCGATAATTTCTAATTTGCTTCAATGATTTCGAAAATGGTTAAGTAGGGATTATCTTTTGACATCGAAACGGAAGAGTATACGAACGATGCAATATGTGTTTTAAAGTTTGTGCCCTCCACACTTCCTTGTAAGCAATTAAAGAACTGTAATTGTTCGAAATCTTGATTTAGAAGTAATTTGCGAATATTTTAATTTTATAATTTTGCATTGTATCAAACATTGCGATGAGTTATGATCAAAACCCTCTTTTAAAATTTATAAAAAGGAGATTAAATTTTGTTTCCTTTGAATTTTTCTTCCTGATGAATGAGTGGGGTAACAGCTCAGGTGTTGTCCTCGTCATTTGACCGTGATTCAAAATTACGTGGTGTTGTCCTCGGCTCTTTCCCTTGGAGATTGATCCCAGGCCGTCTCCAATAGCCCCCTGTGTTGCTCCAGTGCGACGTTAATTAGTTACCATTCCCATTCCTTATGAATAACTTATTTCAAATAGAAACAAAAGAACCCGAGATAAATTATGAGCCTCATAGCATGACACTAACAATACTGGATATTTATATCCTGAAAAAAATATAATTTCGTTGCGAGGAAACCTGTTCTAGAACTGTGTCGCTCTGAACTGATACAATGCTTTGATTGGATCTCGAATCAAATTTCTCGTTTGGAGTATCAAGCGTTTATTTCCAATGATGAAAATGTTAATATTTTATTTTGACTGATCAGATTTCAAGTAAAATATTGTATATAAAAATATATATATTGTATAGAAAAGTAAAATATTGTATATATATATATATATATATATATATATATATATATATATATATATATATATATATATATATATATATATATATATATATATATATATTGTATAGAAAAGTAAAATATTGTATATAAAAAATTGTAAAAAAATCATTTAAAAAAATTTCTCCCAAAGGTGTTTGTTTTTACCTGTGAAAAACTTTACAGATCCTGTTTAAACTACAAAAAGAACCGTACACAACCTGATGTTGATTTGATAATTCATGCAATATTAATTGCTGGATACGAGATCACACACTCAAAAGATAGTTTATTTTGTCCACAAATAAGAAATATTTCGATTGGTTATGTTAGACCCAGAGGCGAAGCCAGAATTTTTGGAAACGGGGTAAATATGGTTACTTTTGTTCCACTAAAACTTTTCTTTTCTTAGTAGCAAGGCGGTGGAGATTCTATTCCTGTACCTGGGTGTATTTCTCTCTTCTGTATCAGTGACACTTTCCTTGTGTGTGAATGTTCATTGCTTGACGTTGCTGTCTTGTGTTCGGCCAAATATGGTTCTTGCTACATTCACCCAACCAAACCTTCTAAGAAGGTTTGGTATACAATATGTCTATACAATATGTCTTTACAATATATATATTCTATACAATATGTCACCGTTTTCTTCGACAGCAAAGCATTCAAGGCGCAATATAATTAAATGCACTCAAATCGGGTCTCCACATCGGGAAGGGTGTCCCTGGTACCATGGTACCAGGTATAAGAAACTTTTGATCAAAAATTTAATTCGTTTTCTAAGTTTGAAAAGTCAAAATATTTCAATCACGTTCGTAATAACGGTACTCAACGTTTGCGTAAGTTAAACATTGAGTACGTTTGTTTAATGCGTGACCTCTTCAGCCTCCGACACTTCAAGGGGCGAAGTGACGGCTATTTGTGAAGGATCACCCAGTGGATAAGCTGCCGTTACTCGAGGGACCTACTGGATGACAGTTATGACCACAATATCAGTAAGGCGGCAAATGTTGAGTATTTTGAATAGATATTTTTATCTCTTGAGGGGCCCATCATGTGAACTATAACATCACTGGAGCAGTTGCGGGACCCTGTCTCAAATCACACACAAGGTATTTTCTTTTAAGAAACTATTTGCTTTCTGTGTCGTATTCGTAACAACCTAGCCATACCTAGTAAACATAAATACCCCTAGACACTTCATTCCCTGGAAGCTCTTCCAAACACTGCGTGGCTGTTTACTTCCTTATCGTTTCTGCAAATTGAAAAGCGGGAATCAAGTGGAATTGCCCAGCTGACAGGTTGTTTACCAGTCACTCTACAGGAGCCGACCCCCTTTTTAAGGATTAGAAGAGCATCTGCGATAGGGTGAGGGGGTGTTTTCCTTTGAACTCTCAAGAAACCCTATAATACGCTCTCCTGACGTTGATAGAGCAGCTGTTTTATACCCCTGCATCCGATAAGTTCACACAGCATTTTGCCATACGCTTTAAGAAGGTTTGCGTTTGGTTCATAAAACAAATAGCTACCATCCTACCCGTTGACCATGAAACTGTTTTGTTTGGTGTTGTAAATAACTTTCTTTAAAGAACAATGTTCAATCACACATAGAAGAATATTTTCGATTTTTTTGGAATCTTGAATCCTGAATTTTCTCGGCTTGCACGATAATGTTAAAGGGGACATATCAAATATTTATAATCACAGTGTACTTCGACATAACAAAGCAGTCACTTATAGCGCTCGTTGACATAATGCAAGTACATCCGATTGATACAATTATGTAGCTTACAAGTGAACAAAACTTTCTTTACGAGCAAGAACTAGGAATTTAAAGGTAGGACTTAAAGAATTTCGAGGCTGTTTTATAATACAGAACTGAAATTGATGTAGAAATTATTAAATATGAACAATTTGTTCCAAAAAAACATTAATTTCAATAGGAAAAACTTTTGATAAAAAATAATCATAAAATAATTATCACCCCTCAAATTTGCCAGGACAACGGAAATTTCACAGGAAGAAAACGGCAACACTGAACAAATACAAGTAGTGGATTTCTTTTCAACTTGTTCAGATTGGTTGGTTGGTTTACTGGGGTTTAATGGCGTAAGGGCCATATTTAGCCATGCTCAACTTGTTCAGGAATTCGAAATTTAAATCATTTAGTATTACGTCCATTATCGTTTTTTCCTTTCTCACTCTTTTTTAGTTTAATCGGGCTTGATGTCTACTGTGCTGTTCCGACGAGAAGGCAAGTCGATTTTTGAAAAGTAAAATCTCGTTTGGTAGGTAGGTATTTTAATTAACGTGCCGCTAGTGCAACACAACGGGCTATTGGTGACGGTCCGGGATCAATCCCAAAAGGAAAGATCCGAGGACACCACGTAATTTTGAACCACGGTCAGATGACGAAAAGGCTCGTTAGGAGAAGGCTGCTATGCAACACAAAACCTTGAATGACGATCGCTGTGGATGGTTTTACTCCCACCAACTCGTTATCACAGCTATCACTTTCTGCACTAAACTTAAAATCAAAATTTAAGACGCCAGTTGTAGGAGCACTTTGTTTACGTTTCAACTTATCACCTAATTTAAGAATAGACTCTTTCAAAACCACAAGACTCAAATGACAACTCGCCGGAGCCTGACTATACTTTAAGTAGCCATTTCTAATGGCATTGATTGTAATTATATTTAATTATATATAACGTGTGCTTATGTAATAATGCAAATAACAACCCTTAATTAAATTATGTGGCTTTGATTACGTTTTGGAATTTGATAAAAAGAAAGCCAAGGTGATCATTTTGCCACATTGTAAATTCAATGTTGCTTCTCCAATTAGACAAGATATCAGCTATAAAATAATCGACCAAAGAATAAAACTAGCCAGGATTTTTTTTACATTGTAGGTTATAGGAAAGCTTTTAAAAATAATTCTTAAGCACATATTTTGTTATTTTAAAAGCCTTATTTTAATCGAGAGCAGTAATTAACTGGCAATTTTTAATTCACGTGATAACCAGGGTTGTTTCTAAATAGGCTGAGTAGGCTGCAGCCTAGATTGGTAATTCAAAGCAAGCAAAATTTACTATTTTTAGAGTGAAAAATATTTGTAATGTTAATTTAAAATATGTTTTAAAAGTGCAAAAATTACAAACTCGTTTATAGCGATAACGTCAAATAAAAGCAGAAAAGTCCTACTACAATTAGACAAGATATCAGCTATAAAATAATCGACCAAAGAATAAAACTAGCCAGGATTTTTTGGTAATTCAAATTTGTATTGGATTGATTGTATTGGATGTTGGGGTTTTATGGACCTTGTGCCATAAAACCCCAACATCCAATACAATCTTACTACAATAAGTAATTTAGTAGACAATACGACCTGAGATCAGATCGAAAGTAGAGGTACCAAATTTAGATTATCCTTTAGGTGGCAAGAAGGGTAAGTCTGGTTCCTGTGATAAATGAGCAAACAATCAACAGCATTTTATTCCTAAATTAGTTGAGAATGTAGAACAAATATTAGTTAAGTTAGACATTTTTCCTACCAAAATTAGCTGTATTTCATAAAATTATAGTGGACTGCAAAAAGGATTATGACACGTATGACTAAATTATGCAGCAACTAAGAGGCGTACCCAAATTTCAATGGGAGTTTCTTCCTTACATGGGTGTTAAACGTGCACCTCAAGACATGACAAAAAATTAAGTAAAACATTCCCCAATTTATTGCGCAAAGCATTAGCTCTCAATAGGAAGGGAGTTTGTTCTTAAACTACAAAGGAAATTTTCTCTCCTCAATCTTAGTTCAGCATGATTGATTATCATGGTAGGTATCAAACTGATTTCTGTTCTATTCGGTAGAACATCCACTTTCTTTATGAAAATCAAAACTATTTTTGTTTCCTTTTGGTGCTAGTTTTAACCATCGTTAACGTAATACTGAAATGATTTTTGATTTTATTGCAAAAAAAGATTTGGTTAAGACGAATTTTTTTAATACAACTTCAGTCCATCCTGATATTCGAAGGATTACAACAAAAATTAAAAGCTTTGGTGGGTATCGAGAGATCTTTGTAACAGATGTAGTTAAAACTTATATTTTAATACAACCTCAGTCTGCCCATTCATTCTGAGGCTGATATGGGATTTGAGGACTATTAGAATAATTAAAAGCTTGGTGGGTCTCAGGAGTTCTTGGACTACTACCAAATCTCACTCACCAAATTGTTAAGTCTCTGAAGATATATATATATATCATTACAGGACGTCTTTTTGTGCTCGTTTATGACAAAAGGCTTGAAATGATAAAACTGATGTGCAAGAATTAATTTTCAATTTCAAGTATATATAAAGCTGTGTGAAAATGTTGCTTTTCAGCTTTATTTTGTATTTTGTCAGCTTTATTTTATATTTATTACATTAAAAAAAATATTTCTTGTCAATTCCATGCTCTCTATTTAATTTTAAATAGACGATAGTACTTAACTTTGAATAGACTACTTAATTTTAAACAGAAGTAGTTAAAATCGAAATGCGTACGATCCCGCTATCAGCTTTAATTTTTCAAGGCTGGTACAACAACCATTATTCGCCTCGGTTTAGGGCCGCGGTAACCCGGTTGGAAGAGTAACGGATTAGCAACGGGAGGGTTGCGAGTTCGAATCCAACCAAAGACCGTCGTGTACAAAGGGGACTGGTGCACGTTAAATTCGTCGTGGCCTCAAATGTCCTCACGTTGGCGTGGTGTGGAAGTTTGGAGAGTGGGGTGCCAGCTCAGGTGTGACCTCGTCATCTGATCGTGGTTCAAAATTACGTGGTGTTGTCCTCGGATCTTTGCTTTCGGGTTTGATCCCGGACCGTGGTCAGTAGCCCGTTGTGTTGCTCCAGTGCGACGTTTATTAAATACCTACCTACTAACAGCCTCGGTTTATACCCACAGTGATCTCAACCAGACATTAGTTTCATAATCAAATGTAGATTGTAAAATACTCTCACCCATCGATCTTCCAATGAAAGTCGATTTCCAAGCCCATGTGGGTTCGATTCTTCCCTGTGTGTACTTCTTCTGTGACAATAAAACTTTCCTTGTGTGTGTGTATGTGTCCATTACTTGACGTTTTCTGTCATCTGTTTAGCACAGCCTGACCAAATATATCCCTTGCGCCATAAATTGTTGCCACTTCTGAGATCTTACGACAGCGACTCCGCCCTCGTACTCCGTCTATTTCATTAGAAAGTCGATGTCTGTACTGTCTATTTACCACGAGATCTGTTTCTAACACCAAGTCTTAGTGGTGGTCGCTATAGAAACAGAGATCGATCATTTTGAGTAGGAGTGATCTCGGCGATAACATAATTTATCATGTTTTTCGCGAATGTTGGGGCGGGAAGAGTAGTTTACTATTGCAAATCTCCTCATCGACAAGTAAAAACCGTAACAAATATATTACCATCAAGTGGCCCCCCAATGTGAGAAACTTTAATATTTTTCTTCAAGCATCCCTATGGCAAATAGGATAAGATCCATTTCTACGGCAACAGGCAGGAACAGTTTTCGTGGTAGATAGACAGACAGCAAAGAATTTACGATTTCTTTTATAAATCATGGAACACCTTATACTATCTCGAAGAATACATGGGTTATCAGAGAGAAATCAAACATCCTCGGTTCCGCTAACATAGGCCCCGGCACAAATTGAAAACCTCTTCATTAATGAATAAGTGAAAGAAATCATACTATAAATGACTTAGAAAGTTTAGTTACCCTGTGTTAGGCGGATTCAAAATATCCCAGGGTCACCGGAACTGAAGACGGGGGCTTCATTAGGTGTGTGTCAACTGGAGTAAGGTACAAGGTCAAGTTTAACTCCTGATTCGCAGACTTCGATTGTTGAGAATGCCTGTATGTTCATTGTTGCACAAAAACACACATACGAAGCAATTACGCATGCTCGACGAACCGTTGCAAAACTCACCACAATTAGTTCTTGCTGAACTCATTCAATTTGGGGAAGTCATCGGGTTGTTCTCTAACTTTTGTTCATCCCCATCGTGTTTTTCTTCTCACCAAAGATTTCTAAAGGATGAGAGTAGTCTAACCCGCTGTGTCTTTTTTCGATTGAATTTGAAATCTAATCTCACAGTTCTTATATCCGCTTCAATTAATTCGAGATTTTTGGTGTTAAGATTGAGTAGAATTTCGGTGATATCCGGGCTGCTATTATCCGGAACATCGATTATCTTCCCTGATAGTTCGCTTAATTTTTGGATGTTATTTTATTATCCTTTTATTTATCCTTAATTTAAAATTTATCCTTTCCTTTTTAGCCTATTGTTTCCTTTTCAGATTAATTTTTTTTTAAATTTTCATTACTAACAATATTTTTAGCAATATAAGTTTTCCTTACTATACAGAGTAAAGAATAAGTTTACATGCATATTTAAGTTCATCAACAAAACGTGTTTATAACTTTATAAGGCCATAGGATCGGATCATTTCTACCCCTTAACTTGTTCTTACCGCATTACTTGCCTCACGAGGACGACTGACAGCAGGTTGAGGGGATGCTTGTAGCAAACTGAATTATTGACATGTTGCCAGCAAACTGAATTATTGTTTCTTTGCCAACTACGCCATCGAACTCTCAGCAACCCTTTCTTAGCACGTTGCCAATTGCGCCATCAGATTCCCAACGACCTATTCTTCCTTGTGAAAAATAAGAAGAGATCCCTGTCGGTTCTTTCCCGGCGCGACTGCGCTGTGGTCCTGTCCTACTAAAAGTTTTTCTTATTTTGTAAAACTTGTAAATAAATTGTGTTACTTTTAACCCCGAGATGGTTACTCCATTAAACCCACTCGCCAACTGTTATACAACACAAAACAAAAATTAAGTAGACATCCTATTTGAAGTCATCAAAATCATTGTTCTGGAATCATGTTTTTAGCATCATCTGTCAATCGCAGTCTTATTCATTCAAAAAGAGATTATTATGGATTTCCAAATATATATATTAGTTTTAATCTCTGGTTTAAAACATTTCAAATATCTTGTCAACTATCTCAATTATAGTCAAATAAATTTCTACTTACTCTCCACTTAGTAAAGAATTCAAATAAATAATAATCGATTAGTAAAGAATTCAGATAATAGTAATCGATTTCCTGATTATCGAATCAATAGATCATTGCGAAGTTTTTTGGGTAAAGAGTTCATCCCCCCCCCGAAAAAAAGTGAATACATGAATACTATAATGATGACCCCTCTCTCTGCCCCTCCAAAAGAAAAATCTGTTGACGAATTTAAAATTTTCTGAAGCAGAAATTTTTTACGAGAAATATTGACTAAAACATCGCCATTGCTGGACCTGTACTTCTACCAGGACCGTTTCTGAGTGGTGTGCTCACCGTGCAATTTGCATGCGATCTGAAATAGTAAGGGCGACCGGTAAGACGGACGCAGTATGCTTCCAACTTTAAATAAACATGCCCACCAATAAGTTTTTAAATATTAATTTAGGTAGGTAGGTAGTTAATTAACGTCGCATTGGAGCAACACAACTTCAGTATTATTTAGTTTCGTAAGGTTTCCCCATGGGCAGCTCACTCAGAAACAGCCTTGGATTCAACATACACGCAAATACGTCTTTGAAATACATTCCGGGAGACCTCAAATCAGGCTATTTATGTCCAACATTACGAAGCGTAGGTACCTGCTCCCGTTTGACCACCGATGTGACTTCTAATGGAGTGAGCGTGTGGCCCGAGCTGATATAGTAGAGATCGAAATCTCCCAGCAGTGAATCACTGCTACGTGCCTGCCCCCCCCCCCATTGTGCTCTCAAAATAATACCTCTGAGAAGGCTGTAACTGATGATCTTAGCTCGGGGCTAGCGGACGGTGCGCATGGATGAACTCTCCTGATGGCACATGCCATGAACCGCAAAGCGGAAATCGGATCTGGGCACCCGGCCGTAACATCTTCAATATTTATTAGAGATAGACAGCTTTCTTCGGCAGAGGGAACCCAGCAGGGTGGAGAGTGAGATGGAAAGTGTTAGGTCATTTGCATCGGGAATCCTTTTCAACCGTACAACTTTGGGAGTAATAGATTTAGTGGCTGGATTGTATTAGGTCATGGGACGTATAATGAGGAGGGGTCTGGGTCATTCCCCGAAATATTCCTGATCAAAATAAATGCAGAAGTTAGCTGTTTTTATGCAAATCTAAGTTTAGTTGAACCCATAAATAGAAAAGTAGAGGTCTGAAAGTATCTGGAAACACAATCCTCTTCGTGTCCACGCCTCCCGACTCTCCATGTGGTTTAGAGCCTTTTCGATGGAATGCGTAAAATAAGTACTGCTCATTAGCATGATAGCAATTCTATCTGTTGCTGAAGCAAACGGTTGGGTTTTATGGTGCAAGACGCCATTTTTGGTCATGCTGCGCCAAACACAGTCATACAATGGACATACACACAAGGACAATTTTATTGACCCAGAAGAGAGAAATGCATCTAGGGTAAGTAACAGGAATCGGATCTGCGCCCCTTACAACTCACTGAAGCAAACGAAGAAATTAAGACGTGTTGGGTGAATATCTTTAAATGTGAAGGGATAGGACAAGAGCAAAAAGTAAGTTCCATACGGTGGCTTCATATGTTCAAAAGAAGTGCCTGGGGGAGGTGGATCAAGCCGTCCCCAAAATATATTTTATGTTGAAAACAATCAAAAATACAAACTGACATAGTTTAATCATCGTAAATAGAAATTTGGTTGATCATACAAATTAGAAACTTCAGATTCGTTGATCATACAAGATCGCAAATAGACTGCGAAAGAGAAGACTGAATCACCCCAGAAGACTGAACCAGATAGGATCTCTTCATAGGCATTTTGGAATTCACGAATGTTATTCTAGATCTCGCATTTTCTGCCGTTAATTCAAAATTTAAAAAAATGCTTTAAGATGATAATGAACTTCGATCGAACATGGGGCAAGCCATGCTCTCTGCAATTATAATAATTTTGCTTTCAGTTTTAAAGATACATACAACAGTATCCTAAGTTTGATTCGACTTAATATTTCAGTTCAGAATTAACTTATCTTTCGCTTATAGATACTGAGACAAAAGTGTCATTTAAGAATACATTTATTGCAGCCCTTTTACTATAATTCTTTACACGTACTTCACCGAACTTTCTCGAGTAATGTAGAGTAGATATAAATACGGCATGATATTTTCAATGGGTTATGCAAATCATTGATTTGGAACACGCTGTTTCTATTTATTTAGAACCAAACATAAAGCAACAACCCTTTTGTTCGCCTTATGAGTAGTATCAAAAAGTTTAATCGACAGATGAATATCAATCCACTTTTAAAATAGTACCCAACGGTAGCTATTTCAGAAAGAAAAGCTGATTGGTAACAGGTGGTGATTTAGTAGCTAAAGTGGCTTGACACTGCCAGATGTGATGAGAGACAGCCGAACAATGGCATATCGTCTGCATCGAAGGTGGTGTTTGTTTTGTGTATGTTGGAAGCATGACTGAAGCATGACTGCGAGACAGAAAGATAAAACAAAATGAGGGTATGATTTTCTTAGCTTTGAAAGGACAAACCATCCTATGTGGAAAGGATGTGGCGCCGGAAAAGCATATGATGCTCACGTGAAAAGTGACGCAACACAAAAAGCAAATTTTACAGGAGAGTCAAAAGAGTTAAAAATCTTTAAGCATATTTTACTACGATTTGAAATATTCTACAATTTATAGACTCGTTTTCGTTCGTTTTGTTGCTCGTTTTCTTGCAATTTAATAGAATCGTTTGTTAATTGAAAAAATAAAAAATAAATAAATTGTGGGTTGTGCTACTTTTCTCTAGACGACGCGGAAGTTCTTATTCGTTTCCAGATAAAATTGATAGATTCTAAAAATTTTATTGATGTATAATAGAAAGGTCAATACAAAATTTCATCAACAATAATACCGAAGATACAGTGTCTACACAAATAATTTGCATTCATTAATATTTCGCTATAATTTAATTTATCAGAAAAAATTCATAAATATAATAAATGATTGCATTTTCTTTATGTATTTTTACATCATGAAAACATGCTACAGCTTAATGAACCAAAAACCAAATTAGAATGTTTCAATACTTAAAATTCAAAAATAAGAAGTCAAAAAAATATTTGCATTCTCACACATAAAAAGAGGAAATATGTCCATATATGATAAATATATAGTCACTGATACTTTGGAAGCTTGTCAATTGCAGATATAACTTAGTACAAGCATGTATTCCCTCAATGAAAAACAAATTACTAATTGCAGACCATGCACAACTCAAAAGATTCAGTAATCTCTTTTGTATTTAATGATAACCATTACGTTTCTAAGAGTGAAAGACCGTGAGGGATTTACTGCAAGCAAATATTTTATCATGTGATTTGAAGATGTGGAACTTGTTCTGATCAGTAGATATATTTTGCTAGAATTCCTTTGGCTTCTTGATGTAAGCCATAACAAACTCAAGCCTCTCTATTTGATCATTGATGATGGTCTTTTTCAGTGGTGCTCTGCTATAAATTGCACATTTTTACACTTTAAACACTAATTTGTACCTCCCGGTGTTGAATCGACATAAGCGACAAATATCAGGATGTGCTTTGTATGTTTGTTTTCAAGTTATAGTTGAGACATGAGAGATGCACTGAGACTACGCAACATATTCCAAAATATGCGCCATTTGTCATTTATTTTTGGTATATTTTAAGTCTGTTTCTTGAAAATAAAATTTAGAATTCCTGTCACAGCAAAGACACATGTATTTTTATTGAATTTCAAATATATAAAATGCAACAAGATATATACATATATAGAATCCAGTTTGGCCGGATTTTACGGCGCAAGGGCCATATTTGGAAATGCTGCGCCAATAATATCAAGTAATGGACATATACACCACAAAGAAAAGTTTACTGACACAGAAGAGAAAGAAATACATTCAGGGAGGAATCGAACCTACGCTGTCTACAACTCGCAGGTTAGTAGCGCAGTGGCCAAACCTACTGAGCCACGACGGACATTATACAATCCTGGGAATACGAAACGAGAAACAGCCCACTATCGAAAAAAAATCGTTACGTCAGCTCATGTATAAGTTTGACACGTTCTCTATTATTTTGTACTCAATCACTTCTAAAATTGGGGTATCGGTTGATATTTTAGGGTCAGCGCTAGCCCGGTTGAAAGAGTAGCGGATTAGCAAACGCAGGTTGCGAGTTCGAAACTCGATCCAAACAAAGACCGTCGTGTACATGGTGGCTGGTGCACGTTAAATCTGTCGTGACCTCAAATGTCCTCTTTTTGGAGTGGTGTGGAAGTTTGGAGAGTGGGGTGCCAGCTCAGGTATGATCGTTATCTGACCGTGGTTCAAAATTACGAGTCGTTGTCCTCGGATCTTTCCCTTTGGAATTGATACCTAACCATCACGAACAGCCAGTTGTGTTGCTCCAGTGCGATATTAATTCACAACTACATTCCTACCACTTATATCTGCTAAAGCGCGCAGTTAAAACGAAAAATAAGTATTGGCTCCTATAGCTGATTATGTGCAACAGAATAAAATTGCTACACTTGATTTTCATCCTTTTCCAAACTTGATTAATTTCACGAGTAATTTGTATGGTAAGATTATTTCAAAAATACACTTCTTGCGTTCTTATCCCCGTCACCAATAGCCCGTTACTTTGCTCCAATGCGACTGCTACTACTGTTGAATTTTTGAAGTATTTTGTCCCAATGTGTTTCTAAAGTTTGCATGCTGTGTGGTCAGTTGTTTCGAAGTGTTCAGATTGGTTCTCGACAATAACCACCTCTTGTGGCATTCAAACTACATGTTAAGTTTACTACCCTTGTGAATTGTTAAATTATCAGAAAGAATGCGCATAAGTTCTGCTATAAGGTGAAAATATTTCAAGTGGAGTATGTAGCTAAAAATCAGGGTTATACTAATATTCTGAACCACACACACACTCTGCTTTTATACTGCTCCGCTTTTTAAACTTTACATCAGCTTTACTTCACTTACGCAAAATATAAAATGAGACCCAGTTTGACAATAAGGTTTATCCATAATACGATTCTTCTTGATCGGAAACTTCCTTAGATTCAATCACAAAAACAAATTTCACTACACCTCGCCGACAAAAGGACACGCGTCACGATTACGAATTGCAATTACAAAAGATACCACTGTTCACTGCGGCAAAATTCGAAAACAATGCCTATGCAAAATACGGTAATAACGGAAGTGTGACCAATTTTAATATTCCTCCTTTGTTTGAACAAATTGCAAAGCGTTTGTAATTGTCGAAACTCAAAAATATAATATATCGTATCTTCCTTAAATCTGGCACGAATCGTGTGTGGGCAATTAAACATCTTGCCCTTTTATCTCTTCCTTTCTGCTTCCACGATGTGTGACAGAGATCGTGGAGAGAGTTGATCTGATTTTCGGCGGAAACAATCAAGACAAACGACAGGAAGCTGTGAGGGTGAGAGTGAAAGGAGGGCCTGATGTGTGGAACGTATTGTTTTTCTTTTTTGAATCCTCCAGGATGTCAGATGGCCAACTAACTTTACATGCTTTCACTCCTAATCAAAAGTTTATTTCGGTGGGGGACCAGAGATAAAAATTGATTCTTTTTTAAACGCGAAGTTAAGACATTTCACATTTTTAAAAAGGTATTTGTATGTTAGGCATAAATTTATTTTAGTGGATGTGTTGTTGTAGTGTGTGGTGTATGTTTTTATGCTAAAGCTACGATCCTTTTGTGCTGTTTTTGGTTGCCAGACTATGCACTTTCAAAAGATTACTGGAAGACAGCGATTTTCAATCACGACACACAAACTAATTGCTAAAATTCTGCGGCACACCAAAAATTGTGTTAAACTTTTTGCCGATCTAACAAAAGAATCAGGTATAATTTTGATATAAATACAAAATAGAGTGAACCAGCCAGTTCCTAACCTCCTACCAGTAATTGGCCATTTCTGCACATTTCTCATTACAAGCAAACTAATTTATTCCACAATAAATTACATTTACATTCTTATAGCCAATGAACTGGAATAAATGGTAACTTATCTGAAGTTTGCTAATTTGTCTTTTTAATACAAAAAATAAAAACAATTCAGGTGTCAAATTGGTGGAATCTATGAAATCACAATAGAGTTTTGAGGAGTGATGTCTCAATCTTACACTTTATATTAATTCTTTTTCTTATTTTGAACTAAAATTTAGTAAAATTGTATATAAATATCACTAATTTTGATTTACAAAGTAAGTTTTCATATCTAAATTAATTTTAAGTCAAATATTGTGGTCAATCCATTGGTAGAACAAAACTATGTATTTCAGGAATTGATCAAGGTTGACAGTTGTTCCGTAAATGTTTATGAAATAAATTACATTAAATGGCATTAAGGAAAATATTAAAAAGTGGCTTCTGAAAATTTACTCTTGTAGAGGATTGATACCATACGTAGATATGTGAATATTTGAGATGAGGTTGAGAAATTTTCATTGTTTTCATTATTTATTTTAAGATAGTGAAATACTACGTTTTATTTGGTAGGTAGGTATTTTAATTACCGTCACACTGGAGCAACTCGACGGGCTATTGGTGATGGTCCGGGATCCATCCCACATTTTATTTGGTGGTTGGTGGGAATTTATGGCGCAAGGTCCGTATTTGGCCAAGCTCCATCAAACACAAGAATTTATAGGCGGCGAATCAAATCTGCGCCGCCTACAACTCACAAGGAAGTATGGAAAGAATAAGAAAAAAAAGTGATAAATGTTTGGCATTTTATAATATACCAGGTGTCTTTGCAATAAAATGGTGAACTAATACTTATTTCATACTTTAGGAGGATACCTTATATGTAAGTTTTTCCAGTATGAAAAACCAAATCCATGCATTAAAATAATCTTAACCATTAAGAAAGTTCCGTAAAATCCTACAGTTAATCCTCAAATGCGCAAAACATCAAACATCTAATTATTGATAGCTGATGATTCCTAAATTTATATGGTCATTTTCAGTAAGAGTGTAAGCACACCATCATTCATGACAAAAAATACACAAAACACAAATTTATAAATTAGAAATACACTTAAACGATGGAAATTTTTTGAAATCCTCTTACAAATTAAAAAAATACAGAATTTCCAATGCACGTTGAAGTGACAGGTTGACGCCTTATCGAGTAGAATTTGGACTTAAAAATCGGGACAACTTGTTTGATTGATGGTTGGCTGGCTTGTCGCTCTACAGTCATTTTTATGTTTTGGAGGGCTTATTAAACTGGGACCTACCAGGTAAGTAGGTAATTGAATTTGTCTCACTGGAGCAAGACAACAATCTATTGGTGACGGTCCGGGATCAATCCCGAAGGAAAAGATCCGAGGGCAACACCTCGTAACTTTGAACCACGTTTCAGTTGAAGCAGAACCTGCCGGGAGAGCATATGATTTGAGCTAGGTTTTGCTATCGTGCTATGCTTCTTTGCATATAATTTCAGTTGTAATGATATTTCGTCATTACTTTTGGGACTCGTGTTTTACACCATCGACCTTCTAACGAAATAGACGGACCATGTAGGCTGAGTCGCTGTCGTAAGGTCTCTGAAGGGTAAATCACGAGGACTTACGAACCGATTGGTTGTCGAATCGCAGACTGGTGTTTTTGATCACGATGGATAATCACTTTAACCAATTAATAATTTAGGATTCATGCGTTTACCCACAACCACGTGACAGATCTTCAAACCGAGCAACTGGAAGAAATAACATGAAGATGCGGGCACATGTTCCTTCTATTTCATTTTAAGGACAATGCTTTACACCTATCCAAGTTAACGCGTTTCGAGTTCTAGAAATATCTGACAAAGAACTATTTCGAAACTATTTTGTTATTGCTCGACTACGGGCCATTAAAAATCCACAAATCGTTACAAACAGTACAATTGCTGTAACAGAAGCGAAACCATTACCGGAAAAATTCTATGCGTCTGGGTCTATGTTATCGCAGTGATGTCATCACAATCGACCTATCACCAAGCGAGCAATTATTACAAGAACCTTTGTTGCCATTCACCGAAACAGTAATGCCCAGCATAATGAAAGGAGAAATAGAAGTCATTGAATGAATGACTTTCCTGCAGCAGAGCACTTGCAACACATCGGTCATATAACATGATGACACAATGAACTTTATTCAGGCAAAATTTAACCTTGGACAACACGGGTGGCAACACAATTACTCCTTGCGTTGTCTTCCCGAAAAACGTGACACATTTTCCTTCCAACTTCGTTTTTGTTCTTCGGTCATTTATGCAACAGAATATCGTTTGACACTGAGATCGCTTAGTATTCGAAAGGGCAGCGAATGACAATATAAAAAAAGCACTTATCTTTTTGTATTGTTTTCGAATGTTCTTTTAATGCGGACTCTTATAACTTAAGAATTCTAATTCTGAAAAGAAACAGCAGTTTCTGTTAAAGCAAAGTCATCGCTCCGAATTCTAATTGGCGAGATTCTGTAGCCAGATGTCAAAGAGCCACCCATATTAATTTGATTATTTTAAAATTCTTTTGTGCATGCGGATTTCAGAACGATACACTTCAGATAAAAAGCGATTTAGATGCATCAGGGCAAATGGAATACAAAGCAGACATCAAAATGGCATACTCTCCGTCTCTTAATATGCTGGAGAGCTCTTGAGGTAAACAGATCCAAGTTATCCGAGTGTTCTTAAAATAGAAGCAGAAGTTTGAGTCAAGTTCAGAATTTGATATTCAGTGCTCGACAAACATTAAATACGAATTACTGCGAATGACCTCATTTTGTTCCGGGATGAACTATTGTTACTTATTTCTGATGTGTTTCAATATCTAAATGGAGCATTTTGAAATAATTTAATTCCATGGCCTAACAATCTGAAAACGATCACTAACACCTTTTCTTGGAATAAAGTAAGATTTTTTTTATCAAAAATGCTTCTAAACGTAGGTCGTTCATCTTTTAAAGTAGATTTAAAGGGCATTTTTAAAACACCAATAAACATTTAAGGGTTTTCAATCCAAAGTAAAGAAATCATTAACAAATAATGAGAAATAGTGTGGATTTAAAACACAAATTGAATTTAATATATGGTAAAAAAATTGCCTTTCCTTCTAATTCTGTTAAAATTTCAAGTTTTCTTAAACATTATTATACTGACGCGTGTCAATTTAGATACATTCTGTTTTTTAATATTGAAACATGTTTGACCATTTTACTCAGAATGACTGATAAAAATACCAAAAAATAAAAGACGAATCTGAACCAACTAGAGTATATAAATAATACCGATATCTTTTAAAGTGGAATTATGTTAAATTTGGTTTGATTTGTCGCTCTAACGTCATATTTTGCAACACGAAGCCCAATTTTACGAGGACCTATGGCTTAAATTAAAGTTAACTTTGGATCACTACTTGATATTGTGTCACGGAAACTAGTTTCGTAACAATTTAGATTGATATTTTCCAAAGTAAATGAACTATTTTACTTTAAAATTAAGTTTTATAACTTCCATAAAGTTTATTACGAGCTTCGTTAACTTTATGAGAATTGAATTGTTAATGTTAAGGGAAGAATTCATTTCTTGGTACTGTTTTCTATCTCTCTCTCCTTACTCTAGCATTAATGATTAAATTATGTTTTAATTTAATATTGTGAGGGACGAGATGACAAGATATTACAAATTTGAGAATGATGGCGTTTTCCTGACTTCATTCTTTAAGAAAATATTCTATTGATTTAAAAAATGAAATTGAATGATAAATAGCATTGTCTTTAACATTTGACATCATCCTAATGTCAGCTCTTATATATTGATAAAAATATTTTTTTCAATTTTGCAGTGAGGAATTACAAGCTTTAATTTTAGTATCACGCTTATTTAAAGCACCTTAAAAATATATATATCTCAGTTTCGCACCATATATTTGTGTGTTGATATCTATTTCACTTTGTTACTTCTACTTTTAAACACCATGTCCCTGTTTAATTAGTTCTTATATTGTAAAAAATGACCTTAGAGTGACAAACCAAAGAATTATTTTTAAATCAATTCAGTTTTTTTAGTTTTCTTAACTTCTTAATTTGTTCAATAATAGTAAATATGAAAGTTGATTGTGGAGCGTAAGATTACTTATAAGTCTTTAATGCATTTTTGCATGTGTGTGTGTGGATATTAGTTTTCTTCAATTATTAATTCAACTTTATTATTAAGGTTTGCTGTGGTCAAGGCTGTTGATTGCTTCCAGTACATCCATAAAATTTCTTTTTTATCTTTAGGCAAATAAAATTAGTTCTTGTCAAAGAAAGGGAAAATTGTGTTTAAGGTTTTAGCTTATTGAACATATTAAGACTAAATGTATACAAGAAAACAAATTTTGCTTTAAAAAATTTTAACATATAAATGATCATTAGGATAAGACATCCGTAGTCACAAACTGGTGAACGACGTTAAAAAAATTTTGCACTAATTACTGTCCTGCACGTTTGTAACTCCAAATCTTTGTAGTCTTTTCAGCATTTCAAGCTTTTAAGTTTTAACAACCCGTTATTGCAAACGTATTATGATTATTGTATATCTTCGGCTTAGAACAGAAACTCATTAGCTGACAAAAGAAATTTTTTACTGTTTAAAGAATAACTATTAGCTTTTAGGTAAAAAAATGTAAATCGTAGACATTTAGACAATGTCATATATCTTTTGAAGAGATTACAATATGAATATGTATTTCTCGTCATCATGAAAATAAGCATTTAATGTCTCCGAAAAAATGTTAGTTAATGAGTTTCTGTTCCAAGCCGACGACATGTATTATTTTAGAATGAATTCAACGTACTCCTATGGCACTCCTAAATGTCAGCAGTTTCCGTTTGTTGATCTTTTAAGAGGATTTTAAAGATAAGTTCTCAATAATACTACAGAAGCCGTTTAAAGTAGAATCGAAACGTTTTAAAAGAAGCAAAGATAATGTTTTTGTGTTCACTACGTATCGATTTAGTTTAAATTTTTAAGTAATACATGTTGATATGAAATTTATGAAATAAATTTTTGATTGGCAGTTAAAAGTATCGCTGAACTTAATTACCAAAATGCGCATAAAATTGATATTTTAATTATATATATTCGTTTAAAACGGCTCAAATAACGATATAACAATTTATATAATTCAAGTAAAATCGTAATTTGAAAATAAGGGATTTGCAATAACGATAAGTGTAATACAAAAACTTTACTTGAATCAGAAAGAATACAAAGGTATGCAAGTTATTCTTAAAATTTATTAAATTCATTTTTAAGCAACACGGGGTTCACATAATACGGTTTTCAAGAATTTTGTAACTTTTGTGAGCTAACATCCTAATTCTTTTTGCAACTGCTGAGTGTAACAGTCACTTGGTACAATCTGATTTTAACGACATACACACACACACATTTGACACTTTTTTACAATAATCTACTTCGTTAAGTGCATTCGCATTTATGTCAGACATTTTATTGCTGCACACATCTGTCTTTTACGGTGTAAAGATACGGTTAATTTCAGATATATTTTCCATTTTGTGCTCGTACAGAATATTTAAGGATAAAAACCTCAAAGCACAGAATGCTTGGATATCCAATAACGTTGAAAATATTATTCTGGATCAAAACTCATGCTTAAAATAATTGCCTTTCAACCATTCAACGAAACTTCAACAATTGTTTTTCAAACCAAACCATAAAAATGATAATGATATTTGCGTCATTTATTTTTATTTTATCATTGTGTATTTTTATATAATACTACCAGAATTACCCGGCGTTACTCGGGTTGAATTGGTTCACTAACTTCCGCTTTCGTTAACAAATTGTAATTCCTATTCAGCACATGTAACAGCTACCACACTCTAATAAAGGTACACACTTGTTAAACACTCAATTTCACAAATGAAAATAAATGACATATTTAACATTTTACATTTGCGTAGAATTTAAATTTTTAATAAGAAAGAAGTCTCTAGTGTACCAATGTTAGCCAGAATGCATAGAATAGTTCAGAGTATGTATATAAATGCCTTGTATGTCATTTAAAAACAAAAGTGTCTCCCAAAATTATACAATGATTAAAAGTGTTTTTAAAACTAATTAAACCATTACTTACCTTTATTACAGTTATTGAACGAAAAATATCAAATTGAAAATCCAGAAATACATCTTGCAACAGATTTAAAAAAATCTTCGAACGAAAAGTAATGAATTATCTGTTTCTTCACTACAAAATAGATTCTTGGAATATAACTGACACAAATTTAAAAAAGCAAACGATTAAAATATACCAAGGTTGCCATATTAGTTGCCAGTCCTATTTTAAAAGGTCTTGTTCTGTATAGTTTTATTCTCGTTATCGTCTGTCCCAAATATTCAAAAAAAATTATATTTCGTAAAGAAAAAATAAAGCTGAAAATGAGTAAAGCATTAGAATATAAAAATTCCGTAAAAATAGTTTTGGGAAAAATAATTGATTTTCCTAGACTGATTTTTGACTGGTAAAACGATTCAAGTAATTGCAATGCTCAATATACCTTCCTGCTACTTCAAAACTACCAAATTATGGTTGATATAAATATAGTTAAGTAAGATGTTTCAGCATGAAACTTGTCTAGATATGTAAGCAAAGAAATGTAAAATAACATATTCACTAAACTAAAATACAATGTATAAAATATAGAACATTGCATTAAAATATTTAGGATAACTTTTATGTGATACTTGTGCAAACATAGACACAAAATCAGACATAGAACAAGAAGACGGACAGACTGATGCAACCAAGTTCAATCACTAAATGAATGTAAGTACTCACAGTATGCAAAGTTTCATGAAAATATATTCAACCGTTTAACGTAGCATGGGAACGCACATACAGACAGACAGATGGACAGACACCAAACGCGCAAGAGACGAATTTTGCATCAGAAGGGCCGAAAACGGATAGAAAACTTGAAATGGGTCGAAAATATTCAATGTACAAACACTCCATTCTTATTTATATAGATAAATAGAAGTACTTCCTCAGAAGACGTTTAATTTGTCACTACTTAAAAATTGGTGGTTTTTATTTCTGTTGAGTTTAGGCATAGATAAAAATTTTTTAAATGTAACACTCTCATTTTGCTTGTATCGGACTGGCACTAGACATAAAGAAAATATATTGTTGTGCATTGTATTTACTACTTAGTAGCTGTATGAATTCAGTAGTCAAAATTCAATTACCTTTTAATGCATCACTAGTTCCAACTTTTAAAAAGTATATACTTATCTTATTGAGAGTTGAGTATTTTATAGTCTTCAGCTTTAACAACAAAAATTAAACTAGCCAATGAGGATTTCGGATATCCAGTTAGTCAATACACGGAATGTTGATTTTAAATGCCGAAACCAACCACAATAAGATATCAAGATAAAAAACACTCATAATATAAGTTATGACAGTTGTATATATAACATGATAACATTGCATATATAACATGACAGTTGTGCGACAAAACAATCAATCATCAATAATCAGTCAATGGTCACAAATCGTATAGTTAAAGTAACTAATGTATGTGAACATATGCACTAATCACCACAAAATTTAATAAATAAATTTGAAACGTACAAAGTTTAAATGAAAGTGAAGTCAAATATAAAATTATACGTATACAAAACTTGTTTATTATATATTCATAGAATTTTTTCAAATATACTATAGTCTTGCGAAAAAGATAAAAATATATTTGTACAGATATTTAGGAATGCATTGAAAGGAATTAAAAAGTGTAATGCAAAATTTATGAGTAAAACTAGATGTGAATACAATTCTCAAACAAATCTAAAATAATCAAAAATCCATGCTGACATGAATTCATTCAATCTTCATTTTGTGATATTTACTACTGTTTAAGGTTTTCTAATTATTCCTCTGAAGGCTCACACATATATATCCGTTCAGCAACCTGCAGTCTTCCTTGCGTGGCAGCAGTTTTGACCATTTTTACTAATAGAATCCTCCCGAGGATTCTTTCAACCAATACAGATGTGGTTATTTAGTCATTAAGTGTGTGATGTATGGTAAAAGAATTACTACACTCGACTAAGAAATCTCGTGAAGCTCATACGGTTAAACTGGAAATATGCTTTCTGAAACCTCTTGTATACCTTCATTACTTTGACTTAAAAAATGACATATTACCTTTAAAAAACTTTTTTAATGTGAATACTTTCTAACACAAAAAATCAATATTTAAGAAAAGAAAAAAATGGAAATTAAATTAATACATAAAAGGTGAAACTTAAAAAAAGCAGAGAGAAACTTAAGAAAAAGTCAAAGCAGAAACTTAACACCACGAGAACAATCAGACTCAACCTTGGAAGTCTCAGAAAAATTACATTTTTCGATGAATTAGAGATCAAATGTCATTTAATCCTATCAAGCCATACCACGCATCGAATAACTTGCTACTGTTCAAGAAACAGACAGAAGACGTTGAGTTTTTCATTGGGAACAAAAATCTAAGTCATTTTTTCATTAAAAGAAATCAACTGTATCTGGCAACTTTATTCGATTCCCCTATTTTATTGTTAGGACGAATGGCCTCATTCGGGTATTGACACTAAGTGACATTCTAGTCACCAAGTGTCACAAGTGGCTGAATTTCGCGTCGTTTTCTTTGTATTCCATCTATACGTGTGTTGTACACATATTGCCGAATCTGACTTTTCTCTTCTCTTCAAAATGATTATTTTTTCACGCATTTTCGTTCAAGGGGAGGGATGATAAATCATTGTACTTTGTATGAACAATGGAACAATGGGGGAGGGGGATTAAATTGAAAAGAAAGGTTTTCGAGCTAAACTGCTATTGTAAAGTTGTATTTATGTTCTAAAATATGGTTATATCCTTAAAAGTATATGAATTCGAATTTAAAGAGCTGTGTGGAAAACAGTTTCCGTCCTATTATTCAGCTTAAGACATGATTTAGGTCACAGAATCGAACAGATTTGTTTTTCTTAAGTCCTCATGCGGCAAACAATTCGCTTCGTTCAAAGCTGTTGTGAATTTATGACTTAAAATTAGTGTTTGATATTAGCTGCCCGTTGAAGAATAATGTCAGTTGATAGATGTTATTTTTTAGTCACGTTTGGAAATGAGAAAGTTTTTCTACTGCGATGGGCAATCTGTTTTCTAAGTTTAAAATTTATAAATCTTCCCATTGTATTTATAATAAAGCTCTGTACAAAGGAATAGAAAATTTGCATTAATTCAAGTTAAACATGAGTACTTGAAAATGGATTTTTAATTTAATAAGGTACCTGTCATCCAAACAGGTATTGGAGCTCGTCATCTATACTGGTACTGGTGTAGCATCTAAACTGGATTGCAGGTGAGGTCTGGCCATCGCTATCTCTGAAAGGAATTAGGCTTTTTAAATCCTGGTTTTGCCTTCAATCAGAAATAACAGTGACATAATCATAGATTAATCTAAATTGGGCGAAAATTATTAATTTTTGAGACACGTTTACAAATCTGTATCAAAAATTCATAAGCGTATAAAAAAATCAAAGAATAAAAATAAGCCATGTATCTTTGTCAATGTAGTACTCAAATAACTTTTTCTTAGTTCCATAAACGTAACAAGGCATTGATTCGGTGGTCCTCTGCTCATAAAACTAATTAATTTCATAATAATTTTAAATTATAACTTGATAATTTTATAGATATGCATAGATCCATTTCGAAATGTCATCTTTAATATCCGAGTGAATTAAAGGGTTAATGAAAGTACAAAAAGCCGATACTTAAACTTTTTGAGCAACAGTTCAGACCTCGCAGATGGTCACTCAAACAAATGAAACTCAAACAAACCACTCAAACAAATGAAAAGGTACTAAGCACGCCACATGGGAAAGAGCTCTTACGAAAACATGTATTGGGAGTAGCTATCTCCGTTAATGATTATTTGTTTCACCAACTCGAAATTACCGTTATCGCTTCAAGTACCAAACGAAAATCGAACTACATCTGTGCTTAAGATATCAATTGTAAAAGCACATTGTTTACCTTTACCTTTGAGACGTTTTCTGTAATGGCGCTGGTGATTTTTAGGTAGAACGGGCTTCCTGTAGGTATTCCATCTTGGGTAACAGAAAGTAAAATTCTTGTTTTCTGGTAGTTTGTTTACACTGAAAATCTCTCTTATTGCCCCCAACTTAACCAAGTGGTTTCGACGAGATATCTCGTCCATCACGATTTGACAAATTTGACTAATGACGAGATCTCTTCCATCTAAATTTGGTCAGTTTTCTTCTAATGATGATGTACGCCGTCGACGGAGCCACCAGGTGGGTTAACGAACAGACTCGTTCGAAAACACGTGCCTAAAATGCGAACTTATCAGAACCAGACTATAATTATGTTTGCAATTTCTTGCACTCTGGTTTTATTGAGCGAATTAAAGAGTGGTAGATATAAAAAATTTAATGGTTGCAAAAACATCAGTTTCTATTAATTTTATTTTCTGGCATGGAATAATCAGGATTATTAGGGTTTTTTTTAATTTAGTCATCATGATCACTACTTTCGCTCCCCAGCCCTCTCAAAATTTCACTTTCGCCATCTTCCAGACCAGTTCACAGCGGTTATTCAAACAATTTTTACTCCCTAAAAGGATACAACCGAAAGGAAACAATGTTCAAGAACGAAAGTATGTTATGAATTCGATAGGCACTCCATCTTAGTTTTTACATCCCCATTCCACAATTCCGAAACCATTTGTTTACATAACTCACACGAGCGAAAATTCCTCGCAACGAAAGACCAGCGAGATGGAATAATGAGAAAAGATGGCAAAAATTGTTAAGCGAAAATGTCTTCCACGCCTGAATTCTTGCAACACTTAACTTCAAAGATGGACGCGAAGGCATCCCCAAAAGAATATTCCAAACAAGCGCGGGGTGAGATAGGATTGTTAACATCTCTCGCGAAAGCCGTCCACGGCGGAACCGAGTGGCAGAGAGTAAAACGAAGAAAAGAAGGAAAATAACCTTTTCTTAAAAGAATTCTGCGGGGGTTTCGGTTCCGAAAGCTTTTTGTTGTAGTAAGCCATTTCCTCATTTTACTTCCTAAAGCTAGCGTTACGGAATTGACTGAGTGGATCCGTGACGTCACTGCATGCGGCCGGAAGGAATGGAATGGATATTCGGGGTGCATTTCAAATCCGATTGCCAGATGCCTGGGATTATTGTAAGGAAATTTCACTAAAAGAGAGAAAGAAAGCAATAAAATAAGATTCCTTTTTTGAGTGGAATTGTTTTGTTTCCTTTTCTTCCACACACACACACACACAACCCTAGATTCATAGACCAAAATAGAATGCAAATTGAATTTTGGATGTGTATTCGATTTGAGTCGTTTTCGTAGTGAATTGAGTTGTGGAGTTCTATCCTGAAATACTGAAGTGGGCATGCGCATCAAACGTACTCTTAAAATATAAAGACGTTATTTCTAGAATATATTTTTCAAGGTAAGAAAGAAGGTACGGGTCATTTCACCTTTGAACTGAGGAGAAAGGTTTTTCTTTTCTATTACTTGTGGGCCAATATAAAAGGACTTGCATTCATACGATGTAGTTTTCTCGAAAAGACATGAATATGATTTTAGATTTTGTTTTCAAAACTTGAATTTTTTACAATGGGCTTGACCACATTGACTACAAAACTCATAAAGATCGCACTTTTAGATCTACATCAGCAGGGATATTAACAATTTATTTGTAAGGTTACTAATTGAAAAAAATTGGTTATACTTGGGTACAACTGCTTTTAATGGCTTTCATGACATGCTTCATGAAGTCTTTGATATATGTTCCAAAGAGAATAAGGTATAAGAAATATCCTACTAGAGAGACTAAATTCATAAGCTAGAGATAATTATCAGCATCAAATTTAAAAATAAATATTTAAGAAGGTTTAAGGAAGTTTAATAACTCGGATAACATAGATCGTTATTAATCTTTTAGAAAAAGGGAAAGATTGATGAGAACTGCAACAAATACATTGATTTCATCGTAAAATCCCGGAAATCTTGTTTGGTTTCTGTCCTTAAAACCACAATAAAACTTCAACTAGTGATTCCAATAATATAATGTGTAATAGTATATACCATTCGAGAAAATAAATGAAGTTTCAACTTTTTTACAATTCAAGAATATTGCGTGAAACACATCAACATAATAATTTACACTACCTTCTTTAAGTGTTTGGGTAAGCTATTCATTGTTATTCTATTTGCAAAAGCAATGTAAAAGTATTTTAATACTGCTGCTATATTTTTTTGTATGAAAAGTTCAGTTTCCACATTTTGCCGAAAACGAAAAAATACAGTCATTGGAAGAAAAAGAGGTATCGAGAGCATTGAAGCGCAAAAAGAAATCATCATATCAAAGGGGAGTTTTTATTACACAACCCAGTCATTTCTATTAACATTTCCTTGGAAAATTCTTGTATAAAAAGTATATTTTCTGGACAAAACGTTAAAGAATTCGTTCCACTTCAGGTAGTTTCCGTTCTGTTTATGTTTTTAAAAGAATTCAAATCATTCTGCTCTCAACATTATTTATGTACTCAATTTCGCCCCACGATTCTCGATCACACTCTTGAATAGAATTGCGATGTTTCTTGCACACACTATTCGTAATATTATTGAAATTGGTTGTAATCAACGTCTACTTATTCATCGATTCAGCTTGAATGACTGTTCAAGGTTAATGGAACATTAATTAACATGGAGAACTTCTCCCTTCTATAAACCTTGGGTGGAGTTAAGGTTCACGTTTGGGGGTAGCACATACCCCAGTGCAAGGATCAAAGATGCTATGGAGATGTAAATGCGAAAAACTTTTAAATCCTTCTGGTGGTTGTCTTGACGACGCATTAGCAAAACCATTAGCAGATCTTGATGGACGAGATATCTCGTCATTAAAAGAAAACTGATCAGATCTTGATCTCGTCATCAAAAAAAATTAGGCAATATATTGACGATATATCGTCAAAATTAGTCAGATTTTGATGGACCTTGATGATATCTTGTCGAAACCACTTGGAGGGTTAACTGCAATGTGCAGTCTGTTTTCAAAATTACATATCTTTCCAAACCGTTTATTGTTTTTACAATTGTACAATTGTGTACAAACAGAAACTTTTACACTGTTGTACAAGTTAATGACTTAGTTACAATGACTATTTCAAAGACATATTTGAAGTTCAGGATGGCCCATTATAAAATTTGGCACTGAGGTAATGAAAAGCGTAAGAATAAATTAATTCGTTAATCTATTACTTATTTCTTCATGCATCGAAAATTGAAGACGAATGGTCCGCTTTTACCTTTGCTGACAATGCATGCGATGAAGAGTAATTTATGTAAAATAATCGATGCATTATTCATTTTCAACCAGCAATTTCGATTATAAGTATTTTTACATTCTCACCGTGTAATAATGTGAGGAAGAATAATTTCCAAAACGTAATTTTGGACACTATGTATATTTTCCTGCACCGACGGGCTGAGGAATTCTTCATTATCTTTCCTTAAAGGTCATCGTCTTTAGCTCACAGCTTTAAATTATGTCGAAGTATAGGTTGAAGCGGAGAACGTGTTTGAAATTATTCATGGGCCTCCGATTTGTTGGAGTCAAAAGTCACAGATCTGAGAGGCGGTCAAAGGAATGCGCAAACACACCATTCATCCCATTAGAAGAAAATTATCATTCTTTAAAACAATTGACACATAGTCAGTGACGTCGTTAGGCCTTTTTTGGGAGGGGGCTTAAGCCCCTCTAAATTTTTCTAAGCGCTTCCTAAATCAGTGTTCCTGTTACCAATTCTGTGACTGGCGGATTTGCGAATTACAAGTTTTGTTTTTTCTCAATTCCTTCCATATCAGCTTTCCTTTCACAATACTTGTCCTTGCTAGAAGACTTCAACTTTTCGAAACAATTTTCGTGGGAGAGATGCGCATTCAGAATGGTCTCGAAATCTTCGGGTGCACCGCTACGCAGTTTGGAAAGTATTCATTTCCCCCTTCATGTTGATATTGTCACGTACATGTAATTAAGAATTCGAAAGAAAATTTAAAGGTTTATTTGGAGAAAGAGAAACACGATGAAGCATAATAAAAGAAGTGGAAAAGAAAAATGAATAAATAATAATCAACGTTATGTAAAATAGTAACATCGTTTGATGTTTTAGGATTAGTTACAAGAAACTCGTACAAGACCAAAAATACAAACTAAAGTATTTAAATTTAAATGAAAAAAAGTTAGGGGGGATATATCGTCTGCCATCAAAATCAAATGGAATTTTTGAATTTGGAACTCTTTCTGTTTTCTTTCAGCTATTTATCGTCTGCATAGCTCAGCACGTGGCATTATTAATGGAGTAAAAACTCGTTCTAGTTCCTTTTTATAACGCATGTAATTTTCATTTCACCCCACCCCCCAAATGAAGGAACCCGGTGACGATACACACTGCAGTGCTCCAAAACAATCTCGTGTTTTAGCGAATATTTCAAAATTGATCTTTCAACATTGAAAATTTTTTTAATCAGAAAAAGTCGTAAAAAGATTAAAAACATATAATTATATTTTTAGCTTTAAATGTTTACCGAAAACCCGATTAATTATTAAATCGCTGACAAGTCTTTCTTATCACTGCATTTTCTCAAGAAAACTGAAAGAACTCACAAAGAAAGTAAGTTTTGTAGGATCCAAAAGAGAAGATCCTAGCATATTTTACATTTCAATTTGAAGTTCGTAGAAGGCTGGTTGGACTTTCATGGCTCAAGGGCCATATTTGTCTAAGCTGCGCTAAACACAGGTCTCAAGTAATATACATATAAACACAATGAAAGCTTTTACTAACACAGAAGAGGGAAATATACCCAGGATAAGTTAGAAATCAAACATGTGCAGTCTACAAATCGCAGGTTGATAGCACAGTGGGCAAACTCACTGAGTCATTTGAAATTCATAGGTAGATATTTTAATTAACGTCACACTGGAGCAACACAACGGGCTGTTGGTGACGGTCCGGGATCAAACTCAAAGGGAAAGATCCGGGGACAACACCACGTAATTTTGAACCACGGTCAGATGACGAGGCAACACCTGTGTGAGCTGACACCCCACTCTCCAAACTTCCACACCACACCAAGCAATCTGAATAGAATCATTTGATAATTGAAAAAGAATCTTCGCGTTTCACTTTTCGTTTAGTTGTATCACTTATTTGGAGAAGTTGCTTGGTTTAATTTTAAATTAAACTGGAATGGTATTGGTATTTTTCAATTAACGTCACACTGGAGCAACACAACGGGCTATTGGTGACGGTCCGGGATCAATCCCAAAGGGAAAGATCCGAGGACAACACCACGTAATTTTGAAGCACGGTCAGATGACGAGGCAACACCTGAGCTGGCACCCCACTCTCCAAACTTCTACACCACGCCAACGTGAGGACATTTGAGGCCACGACAGATTTAACGTGCACCAGCCCCCTTTGTACACGACGATGTTTGGCTGGATTCGAACTCGCAACCCTTCGGCTGCGAGTCCGTTACTCTTCCAACCGGGCCACCGCGGCCCTAAACTGGAATGTATTGATCAAAATTAAAGAAAGCTTTGGCGCATAAAATTCAGTTTTGGCGTCCTGTAATAAGTATTGAATTCTTCGTGATATTAATAGTATTGAGAATTTGAAAAACATTAGTGATTATTTTAGAACTTTTTAATGGGCGAGACTTTTACTCCTATATATATATATATATATATATATATATATATATATATATATATATATATATATATATATATATATATATATATATATATATATATATATATATATAAAGCAGTGGGCATTACTATTCATGCATATCTTTGGGTCATCCCAAGACGATCCTAACCTTAAAAGATACCCTACTTTAAATAACGTTTTATTGAAACGGCCGAAATTCTAGTGTAGGTGTATAAAAACAAGTTCGATCTGATAAGTGGGCGAGCATTTGTGAAAGTGAAAGTGGCTCTACTTTCAAGGTTACCTTTCCTATGCGAGATATAGTATTTTCCTTTTCCTCTTTCAATTTGTTATTATCTTAGTTTTTATACTGCCCTTTTAGAGGCCATTGTTTTTTCACTCTTTCATTGTTTCGCGCTGAGAACATGAACGGGTTGTCGAAACAAGGCGAGTGGAAATGGTCGTGGGTTTGACGAAAACCCGTTCAGGATTTCTTTATTTTGAAATAAAAAAAATTAAAGCTCTTTAGCTTAGCCACAAGGTGCAAATGGTTTGATTAAGAAAACTTAGATTAGAGATCTGCACTTTTATTTCCATTGGTTTGCCGTTCTACGGTATTTTTCGCTACTCGAGAGTTAAATAGATCAGGACCTACGACGTAAAGTGATTTCCAAACCACTCCGAATAATCCGAATAACCATACCCATACAGGTATTCGTACCCAGACCTTGTTGAATGGAGAGTCAGAACTCTAACCACTCGGCAACCTGGTCTTCTGGGCTGGAAGCTCCGGGTCTCGTTCCAATTTTATTCTCTAAATTTTATAACCCTAATTTTAAACTATTTTTCAATAATTTCCTGGGCCTCGGTAGAAAAGTTGGAAGGGCAACGGATTAACAACCGGAGGATTGCGAGTTCGAAACCCGGTTCAATCAAATACCGTCAGGTACGCGGTGGCTGGTGCACGTTAAATCTATCGTGGCCTCTAATGTACTCACTTTAGATCGGTGTGAAAGTTTACATAGTGGGGTGCCAGCTCAGGTGTTGACTTTGTCATCTGACCGTGGTTCAAAATTACGAGGCGTTGTCTGGATTTTTCCCTTCGGTATTGATCTCTGACCGTCACCGATAGCACGTTGTGTTACTCCAGTACGACGTTAATTGGTTTGTCATTCGACAGTACTTTTTGCTACGCGAGGGCTAAATAAGTTAGGACCTTCGGTATAAAGAGATTTCCGAACTACTCCGAGTAACCATACCTCCACGAGGATTCGTGCCAGAGTTTGATATGAACCGTTGGCCAAAACGCTAACCTCTCGGCAACCTGGTTTTCAGGGATGGAAGTTCCGGTTCTTGTCCGTTAATTGAGGCCCCGGTAGCCCAGTTGGAAGAGTAGTGGATTAGCAACCGGAGGGTTGCGAGTTCAAAACTCGGTCCAACCAAAGACCGTCGTGTAAGCGGGGGTTGGTACACATTAAATCTGTCGTGGCCTCAAATGTCGTCACGTTAGCGTGGTGTCTTCAGAGTGGGGTGCCAGCTCAGGTGTTGACCTCGTCATCTGACCGTGGTTCAAAATTACGAGGTGTTGTGCTTAGATATTTGAGTGATTCGAGAATTCTTTGAATGACGGTAATGATTTGAGCCCGTTGTGCCAATAGCCAGTTGCGCTGCTCCAGTCCGAAGTTAATTCAACTATCTACCTACCGAAGTTTAATATAGTGTCAACCGTTTTATACCCCTAATTTTAAATTATTTTTCAATAATTTCCTATCCCTCTCACTTTAATTGAATTATTCAAATACAATCCCTTTAATTATCAATTATTCAGTTACCTACTAGATTTAAAGATCAGCTCAGTTGCTCTCTCCTACCCACCCCTAGTCTAAACAGGTAAATTATCCTTTCTGTGTTCTGCGAGCGACCTTAGTGGATTGACGGGTTTTCATTGCAGTTCATAACTATTTCAGGTTATTAGTCTGCCAGTAGTAAGTAGTGCAAAAATTGAAATGTGCTCAAGCGTAAGGAAGATAACGATTCCATGCCTTTAAAGCACAAAATGGGCGATATTTTCAAATTATTCAATAATAATCACATCAATCAAATTTTAAGCCGTAGGTCCCTCTCTGATTATCATTCGTGAAGAAAACAACTGACCATAGAACGATAAACCAAACCTATCAATCAAACAGGGCAAAATTTGAGTGAATTCCACGACTTTTTAAGTAATTTGAACGTGATCCACACAGATATGAGAAAGAGTTTGAATGAGCTAAACGTCATCAGAATATCCATGTCTGTACCCATAGAGAGGCTATTAAAATGCCTTTATTCCCAATGCAGAGGATGGCTCAATGGGTTTGTCCTTGCGCCAGCGACCTGCGAGTTGTTTACAGCGCATATTCAATTCCTGTAACTTACTCTGGGCGTATTTCTCTTTTCTGTATCAGTAAAACTCTAGTCTGTCTTGCGATTGACTCAGCTTGGCCAAATATGGCCCTCGCACCCAGGTGTGACCTCGTAATCCAACCGTGGCTCAAAATTACTAGGTGTTGTCCTCGGATCTTTCCCTTCTGGAAGTTAATTCCTATTACCCATGGTCCTTACACCATAAAACCCAACCAACACAACGCAGATGAATCAAGATTCAATTCTTTTCTGTTTTTGCTTCCGAAGGTACATTTTAAGACAGTTCTACTCTGAGCACATTCTTTCATCTCTGATAATAAATTATCTGTGCAATAAGAATTTTGTAGCATCTTGAAGTCACTTGAGCGACTGGTGGCTCGTGATCACAAGGTGTGACAACTGACCACATTTACTAGTCACCATTTTGTTCCCTTTTTGGTCGTTTGGATAAACAGGAAGGAGAAACATTCTTCACAAGTGATAGAAAAAACATCAAGGTATTTATTTCCTTCAGAATATGTTATGGACACTGGTAATTTTATCAAGAGCTGAAAAGGCTACGATTTGTCCTTAAACGCATGAATTCTTTCTTTTCGATTAGTTTCCATACTGCATTGAGCAAGATATGACTGAAATCATGTGTTGTTCCACTGAAGCTTTGCGATGGCTGATAAAACAATCACAAAAACCTTGAAGGAGAAATATTTCTTCAAATGACCAAGCATAAAACAATAAATCGTCAGTTACGCGAAAGTGATGTTTTATACCTCCCATTCGTATTATTCTCCCTAGCAAACAAGGAAGTATTTAAAAATAGCAGGAACATAAAAGGTAAATGGGGAATATATGAAAATAAAAGACCGAAGCTAATATTTAAAAATCTAAAGAATAAACATTCATATTCAAATGAGTAAATTATTCGAAGAATGTAAAAGAAACATTCTAGGTAGTATTTGTTATTTTGTTAGAACCAAAATACGTATCTGTTTCGTATAAATTAATGCTTAGCCATTCTAAAATGGCACGGTGCTTAATTAAATTTAAGGTAAGATGTACAATATAGAAAATATAAACATTTTTAATTGCTAATATGAATGGAAAGGTAAAATAGGATATGTTAAAAAAAAGACTTTATCAGCAGATATATAGAATAGTACAGCATTTGTAAAAGATTGTTTGAGTTTTATGGCGTAAGGGCCAATTTGATCATTCTATGCCCAAAACAAGACAAACGACATCAAATAATGGACATGTACACACAAGGGAGTCTTACTGACACTTTTTATAAGTGTATTTCTCTCTTCTAAGACGGAAATATATGCAGAGGGATCGAGCCTGGGCCGCCTACAATTCACATGTAGCTACGGTGATCCCAAAAGACATTTTTTGTGAAAGTTGTATATTTGAGAAATTTCTAACAGACAATATTTTTGTTGCAAGTCTTAGTTATAACTTAAAATTGGAATAACTGAAAAACTCACTGACCTACTTAATATTTATAAAATATATTAAATGCTTGTAAAACGTGTCAGAAAAGGCCTTTAATATTATTTTATTTTACAGTTTTGTCCAGTAATATCTATATAGCCTCCAGCTAATGGTTTTTGAATAAATGTATTCCAGCACCAATCTGTACGATGTCTGTTTCTCTTCTTTCTCTCAGTTCAGTGTTTTATTTCAATGCAACGAATGAAACTTTGAAACTGTAAATCTGTTGCAGGTGAGCGACCGGTCCAACTAGTGGCCAGTGTTTTAGTGTTTCGCAGACGGCGTCGAAACACAATATTTAGGAAACCTCATCCCAGGTGAGCATTCTTGCGAATTCAAGTAGAAAACCTCTTCCATTAGTGTATGATCAAGTAATTCTGAATAAAAAAAAGGAAGATAAGTTTATTTAAAAACTTTATTTGAAATCATCCTTGTCTAGTTTCACTTTCTGTTTTGGCCACCATGACCCTGGCGATAGAGTTTGAAATTGCGTTAAAAGTGTAAAATGTTGTTTGCTAATACTTGAAACTCGAGTTTCTAGTGAAGTCAACATTCTTGATAAATTTAGTTTGTTGGCGTTACTTATCGTTGCGTGTATAAATATACCGGCGAATGTTTTCTTTTAAAATAATAATGATCTGACTCCGTTAAAAGATTCTTTTATTTTTATTTTTCTTACTCCGTTAAAAACTTATTTTTTAGAATCACAACTCAAAAACTAAAACTAATAGGTTGTTGCCAAACGATAAAAACTAAATAGCTGGCAATCCAACAACACAACAATCAATCAATGAACAAAAAAGATATTTTCACTTTGGGGAAATACTGCTACAAGTTTTCTAAAACAAGATGTCTATAGGTTTCAATTGAGACCAAAGAGATTCACAAATTTTAAAAGGCAAGTTGTCTTCAAATCGGGGACTTGAATTCTCTTCCAACAAAATTACTTTTTCTTGGAAAAGGACGTAAGGAAGATCTTAAACTCCTTGCTAAAGAAATGGGTTGGAAAGGGACACTCTCTCAAAGTGGCGCAGCTAAAAGACTTAATAACAAGTGGCGAAAACTACGATGAAGAACTGGTACAAAATGCGTTAATCAACATAATTGAAGAACAAATAGAGAGAAGATAGTTGAAAAAGCAAAAAGCCTTTGAATTGGGACATGTGAAGTTGCAACTTGAATACCAGAAGGTTTCCCAGACAACTGCGACTCCCGTTCTTGAGACCCAGCAACCCAAGTGGGAGTTGAAAAGAATACTTACCAAATACGATCCTAAAGACAACGACATGAAGCGGCATTCCTGAAGCAATTTGGGTTCCATATTTAATAGGATCATTACCATCTGAGATCAGAAAGGCTTATCGCCAGGGTACCAGAATATCATCATTATCAAATGATGAAACAAATGCTTCTGAGAAGATACAAGCTCATTGCTGATAAATTCAGACAACTGTTTTCTCTACATAGCAAGAGTCAAGCTAATGCCTGGCGTGATTTCTATTTTGAACTGACTAGTTATTTTGAAGGTTGGCTCTCAGAGCTGAAAATCAAAGATTTAGATCAATTTAAAGAACTCGTCAGTTAATCAGATGAAGAAAATAGTACCTCAGGATTTCAAAGATAATTTTATGGATAGATCTAAATTCAGACCTAGCAGAGAAGCTGGTTTCGCAGTTCATTCGTTGCATATATAAATTTAACTTTTCGGCTAAACCCACCACTCGTCGTTGTTGAATTATTTAGGAGCGTCATGCTGTATTTGTAGATGAGACAGGGGCACTCCGTTGTCACGTATGGAGCAATCAAACACAAATTTTAGTCACGAAAATAGCTGTATCTTTTTTTTATTAATCAAAAATCACTTTTGAACAATCTTCCCTTCAAGTAAGCTTATTCCAAATTTTTATTTATATCTGCCATTTTTTCTGTCCACAGATAGCTCATATCAAGTCATCACGCATGGGACATCTCAATGTGCCATAGATGCACCATACTTCGACATTCAAGAGTTTTTATTATTAAAGAACAATAAAAGATGCAACCATTTTCATGACTAAAATCTGAGTGATTGTCCCATACGCGACAATGGAATGTCCCGGCGCTATATCACTTTAGTATCCTTTAGAAGCAACGTTTCTTTTGTATTGCTTGGAATAAGACAAGTTTGGTTTGTCTCTCTATGGTCATTTTTACCACACAAATGTTAATTTGACCGGGACATCTCAACTGCATCGACAGACATCGACTATGGAAAGTATTCAAATTAACTCACAATTTGTCATATAGTTTTGAAACAGTTGTTGACGCAATTATGTACGTCGCGGCATAATTAACGTTGCAAATTTGCATTTATCTCAAAGAGAGTAATAACACCTTAAATTCAAACTCCTCAGTCTCAGTCATTCGTTCTTTGTGATACACCACTTAAAGGCCTGTCGAACGAGCCGTAATTATTTCCATAGGTGAGATAAATAGCTGTTCACTTCCTCATGCCTGTGTAGCAGTATCAATTGTTCAAAAAATTCCGAGCTTTTTTCGAAGGAAAAAACAGGAGATATTATAGTAGAATTCTGAGCCCAGTCTGTCCCTTCGGGCTTAACACAGCAGAGTAGCTCAAAAGAAAAAAGATGTTCAACAACAAAGATGAAAAAATAAATAAGAAAAATACGCAAAATAAATGAAAATAAACTTCATTACGCCAGGCGGATGAAACTGGTTTCGTCGAAACTGCCTCCATGTTACGAAGGCTTCTTTTGGAGGTTCTGAGTTTTTTTTTCCCTAAACAACTCTGCAGCACACTTCTACCCAGGTTATGTCGTGGCGGTGTTGCATCTCCTGCCATGAGAAGCGTTGAGTTCTAACGGCTTTTGTTTGTCGGGATCTTCCAATTACAGTGCCCGCTGTGTTGCAAACTCGTCATGTCACTCAGTTTGTCATGTCACCTGAAAAACTCAGTTCAAATCACCGGAGATAAAAGAAAAAGGGGTGCTAAATAATAGTCTTCAAAAAGTTTTGATTACTGATGTCGTTTTGATCATGGACTTGAAATTAAAATATCTCATGTATTGTTGTATGACTCAACAGACTTTATGTTGAGGTCAAATTTTTTCTTGGCAAGTATACATAGCTAGAAATATTTTAATTTGGTATACACATGTCATCAATTTATTGAAATATGGTCATTCAATCGTTGACAATCTTGAGCACAAAAATTCTCAAATGGCCCTTTTATTGTTCATAAATGAACTGAAAAAATAATTAGAGATCTAAAAATTAATCAGTTTTAAGTAACTTGTATCCTCTGTTGGTTCATGAAATGAAGTAATTGAGAGAATGAGATATATTTATTTTATGGATGATTGTTTTTAAACCAGGTAAAGTTTTCCATGGAATTATGATTAACAAAATATAAAATCATATGCTCATTTTAATAAAAAGACGATTCTTATTCAAGACCCCCGATGACACTCGTTAATTTTAGACATTTATAGCAGTTTTATAAACTAGATTACCATATTTCGAATTTGTAAGAATTTTGGTACTATGGAATTTGAAATTTTCCCAGGATGTATTCGATTACAAAAATGTTTGATATTTGGCTGTACATTCTTTGTTTTTAGTCTCTAAAATGTCTCAAAAATGTATAAGGAGAAATCTGTCTTTCAATTAGTGAGTTATTATCAATAGTTCTTTAAAATGTTGAAATAATTGTAACATCCAAAACAGTTACAATTATATACAATTACAAGGTTACAACCAAAGTAATATATAATTCTTTAGAAGATAATAGCAAAGTTTCAACCCATCATCTTTGGGGCCGTCGTGGCTCAGTAGGTATGCTCATTGCGCTACAAACCTTCAAGTTGTAGGCTCCGCAGGTTCGATTCCTGTCAGGTGCATTCCTCCCTGGCTGTATTTCTCTCTTCTGTATCAGTAAAGCTTTCATTGTGTGTATGTCTATTACTTGATATTGTATATCTTGTGTCTGGCGCAGCATGGTTAAATATGGTCCTTGCGCCATAAAACCCCAACAAACCAAAACCAACCAGTCAACCCATCTTCTAAAGAGAATAGACTGAATTCGATAATAAAAAAAGGCCTTCGAAAAAATGTGAGTGTGTCAGAAACTGGCAAAGCACGTTAAAGTCAAGTAATGATTCCACAAGAAAAAATGTCGCATGAGTATAAATTATGTACCAAAAAATGCAGGAAACTTTCCTGTCTTATGCATTACTGATAAACAATTATGAGTGAAACGATTTTTAAAGTTCTTCCTTTACTGAATTGTTCTGAAAACATGTGACGTGCAGAGGACTTGTCCACTCTACTTATGCAATCCATCATTAGTTTATGAAAAACAAAAACTGGAATTTTGATTTATTTTTCAAATAAATATATCTGCAACTATTTTTACCGGAAAAATGCCTACAAAAACTACTTATACGGAACTAAATGTATCAGGGTATTAGGAACAGTATTTACTGACAAAGATTCCAGTTTCAACCTACAAAGGAACAATTGAACAACGTTATGAACAGTGAAATCTGTTGGTCATATTGTAGGCTTTTAAGGGGACTGAACTTTAAAAATTATCAAAATAGCTTGATATCAGACTAAATGCTTTTCCAAGCCCTCACTAATAATCTCCCAGCCCCGTATACACGTCGTGTAAAAGTAGATTCTTTCTGACCATGGCGGTCATCATATGAGGAGCTTAGAGACGATCTGCTTGTAATGGGAAGCGAACTTATCATTCCCATGTTCAACCCATGACTGCGAAAAAACCCATGAAAACGAATTCTTTTAGTAACACGATAAATTAAAAACGTATTCATTCCTTATGCTTTCAGCATATGAAGCAAAAGGGCCTTACACCCTCCAATAACTTTCCCAAGTTTTCACCACTAAAACCAATATAAAATTCGAAAAAATCAAATCTAGTTTTTAAGAGTCAATGATAAAACCTTTAAAAACTTCGGGATAATCAAAGGAAATGTCCAGATTTAGTAGTAAATTACTGACGATTCTAAATCAGAAAATCGATTAATATTTAAAATAATGCTTGACAAAAAAAGTTTATTTGCATTATATAAAGGGGGTACGTAACTCTTCTAAGAAATCTCTTACTAAGAAAATCACAAGGAAAATTAAACACAAAAAAAGTTCTGCTATCCAAAGACAGCAATTTGTAAATTGATCTCTAAAGAATCAAATCGTTGGTAAATATGAAACATTGGAATTTTACTGGCACCTCCAATAATTTTTCCCAAGTTGGTTCCCCTGTTCATGATCAAGATATTTTATAAAAGGAGCACTTTCAACCAAAAGAGAAAAGTCCAGGGGCTGCCCTCAGCACGGCCTTTCTTTCTGAAAACGTAATCGGCTATTTTAACCCTGCATCCTTCGTGACTATCCGAACACAAAAAGCAGATGATGGAAATCAAATTAGTACACATCTCTATGCACGGCATCGATGTCACCAACTCGCATCAAAAGGTCGACGCTCAATTAGATAACAACCTTTGCATTTTGTGGTCGTGCGTGTGACCATCCCACACGACTGTTGAAGAAGCACAAAGCGAGGAAACACATGGAAATTAAACACGCCACTTCGTCGGAAGGGATCATTCCATTCCGAAAAATATCCCTTCATTTTATGCGACGTCATTATTCTCCCCGCTTTTCATTCATGGAAGTTCACGAAAGGGTTCGACACAATGAAGGCTCGAACAGAAACTGATCTCACAAAGGGTTTTACTGTTTTTTCGTCCAGACGTCCGTCCACTTGTGCGTGGATTGGTCCACGGGTATGGTTCTGCATTTCCGGAATCGGATAAGTTCACTGGGGTTAATTGATTTGTAAGGAGTGTTAATTTCTGTGGTGGACCAGGAGCGGAGGCGGTTCCGCTTGTTAGCATAATTGGCGGTCTTTTGAACGGTGGCAATCACTCCGCTATCTATAGCGTAACGGTTAACCCCGTACGTGCCTTGTTGTTGAGGTTTGATATCTACTACTTGCTTCCATCCGTCACACAATGGTACATGGACAATCCGTACATGGACATGTGCCTCACATGTCCATGTACTTAAAAAAGATTTCATCTTGGTGTTTTTTCTCGACTACTTGATCATCAACACGTGAATTTAATTGTCTGAAATGTTTGTACGGAAATAGTTTAGGATGACATCTGAGGTACAGAAAACCCTTTAGGTATCTCGAGCAAATGATATTGATATTTCCTCTGTCCGAAACAAAATTTGTGCATTTAAAATGTAGAAACAGTTAACTATCTAAATAAATAGGATTGATTATACAAATTAATGCCTTATAAATTCTACAAATCAATTAAAATTCTTATCAAATTTCAAGTGCAATTTGTATTGCAAAGGAAAGCCGGCTAATGGGTTTCAGCTCGGATGTGTAAATGCATCCCCTTGTCTTGTGCTCTTCTCTCTTTCTGGACTACTTCTCTGGGCTACATAAAAGGAGGAATTGACTTTTAATGGTTGTAATTTTAAAAATGGAGGGCACGAAAGCCTTTAGTTAACATACCACCTGCACTTATATACCTCTAACCTTTATTAATGACTTCTCTTGATTTTTCTCATTAATGTGATGCATGTATGATTTCAAATATTTCCCTCTAGCACACGTCCCGACGTATCATTTATTGTTTAAAAATTCCTTTCTCTAAAATTTCAATTTCTCTTTCAGAAAAATAAATGTACGGCAAAAGAAAACATTCATTTCTTCAGAATGACAAAATTAGAATAAAAAGTACTCGAAAATATTAAATTAGGTCAACATGGCAACGTTGTCAACTGGTAAAATTTATAACTCAGTAACTTATGTATGGAAAGCTATCCTGACAATTTTCTGTTATTATTCGAAATATTTGAAGGATTTCAAACATTTTCTAAATTTTTTATATCAGACTAGCAGAATTACCCAGCGTTGCTTGGTTTGGATTGGTTGCTATTGAACGCAATATGATTGAATGTTATTGGGTCTCTCGGCTGTGGGTTCTGCAAAAAAAAGATTAAGATATACGGAAATCAATTCTAGGGAACGGCCGGAGGTGCCAAAAAGTCCCTTTCAATTCACGAGTTCAAAATCTTCTCCCTTCTCCCGTCCCTTCAGTTGACACCGAGAGACAGTTAATTAAAATGGGCAAGCAACCTTCAAAACCATCTCGACGTTGTTGAAGGTCTTTCAGATAGATGAGTTGACAGATTCACGACCGGCGGTCAGTGGAAAACATGTATGTGTTGATCCATGACTACAAGCTGTTGATATGAATGTTATAAAACAAAGCGCAAAACTATATTTTCGAAGATTTCAATGAAATAGATATTTGGACACACAAGTTTTTAGTATAGGAAGAAGAATATCCATTATCGCGGCTTTGAATCTGAAAATTATCGAATGTAACTGGTGACCTGTAGCGCCCCCATTCCCCCATATCATGCAACCCAGAGGATACAACATGTTGCTTTATAAAAGAATAAAGCGTGCTTATCTGTTTCGCTACTTTGCCAGAGCGTGCGAGGTGTTCAATAGGTTCAAGGCAAAGTCATGACTAGAAAATCTTTTTAAATTCCAGGAAAGGTTCACGGAGTTAAGAAACGGAATTTCTTTAGAGGAAAGACGTCTCGGCACGCAAGAATGATATTAGTGCGAGAAAACAGATGCAGATATCATTGAGTGACGCAAATGATTCAATATGACAAAAGCGAAAAACAGGGCGTAGTATCAGTCATTTGCTAGTACACAATTAACACCCGTGTATGCTTTGATACTGGTATCTATTGAGATTTACCTCGTTTTATAAACCGTAATTCCCAGAAAGTTCCTAACCTAATACGATTAGTGTTGTGGGGTTGGTAAGGCCGAAGAACTTACTCCCGAAACAGAAATCTAAATGCATTTCCGTCAGGGGAGACCCCGCGCCTATCCTTGTGAGGATTTACCGGTTTAGTAGTCTCCCTTGGGAGTTTATTAGTTTTTTATTCCAGAGTCACTGTTTGGTTTTCTTGACGGTCAGCTGATGATCATGCGGTAACTAAATTTATGTCGTTGCTATAAAATCCTGGCCTCGGGATTGCAGGATATCTATGATTTTACAAATGTTTTCTCTGCATTTCCTATGCTTTAGTGCTAGGTTTAGCCATCCTGCGGTGGGTCTTGGTGATGGGCATCGCAGGTGGAGTGAGCTTGTGAGGGGACATTCCAAGGCATAATGCATTGGAGTTCCCTCTATACCACAGGAGCATTGGTTGGTCTGGGATAAACCGAATCTGTGGAGATAGCTAGGGAATGGGCCATGACCCGTTATAAACTGCAAGAGACGTCTATCTTTGATGCGGGTATCCATGGAGACATTTGGGAAGAGATCGTATGTTGAGCGGCCTGTGTCGTCTGTGTTCCTTTCTAGCTGCCACAGTTGAAGAATGTGTTCTCTAGTGAGACTCTTGAAGTGTGAGGCTGGAAGGACTATTTGTTTGTCCTCTGGAGCATCTTTGTTGCCGCTTCCCTGGCAAGACTGTCTGCTTTTTCGTTACCCTCGTGTCCAACATGAGCCTTGATCCATCGTAGTTCTAATGCTGGCTTCTTGTGGAGGAGGTTCTGGATTTGTTTGATGAGGGGATTTCTGGACGTTGGGTTACTGAGAGCTTTTAAAACTGCTTGGCTGTCTGGGGTTCAAAAGTCTTTCACATCTTGGTTGGTTGGATTGGGGTTTCATGGCGCAAGGGCCATATTTAGTCATGCTGTATCAAACACCAGACAATATCAAGTAATGGACAAACACACAAGGAAAGTTTTGCTAACACAGAAGAGAGAAATACACCCAGGAAGATATCGAATCTGCACTGCCTACAACTTTCAGGTTGCTAATGCAGTGAGAATAATTGTGGCTCAGTGGGCACCCACTGAGCCACAAAGGTCCCCCTTCACATCTTGGAAGAAGCGGACCCACATTTTCGTGGCAGTAGTTACCTGGCTAGAGGGCGGACTCTTCTCTCCCGAAAGTATTAAATATTCCTTACACTACGGCGTTTTTATTCCGCTACCTGAATATGGGACGATTGTTGTCCCGGCCATAGTCAAAAGGTTAAATAAACTAACAATTTATCAAATGAACTATTCACAATAGAATATGAAAGTACGGAGATCAATTTTTTTCTCATTGACATAAGCATATCACACAACTGCATATATTATCAACGCTTCAAAAGTAACAATAAGATAAAAAGTGACTTTCCAGAAACAAGATTTGAATTGTTGTAATTGTTAAAAACATTTCATTAAAATTATTTGGTGAACACACAAGCAAGACATCGCCATTCTATGATCCGTTCCTTTCTTTAAAATTTAGTCTGTACACGTATAAGACAAAAAAACTAAAATGTGCTAAAGACCAGATTTTCATTTGGCATAAAAATTATTGCATTTCTAACGTTGGGCTTCCGAATGAATGACCCTCCGAAATGAAATCCTGGCTACTCGCAGCGGGCTTGGAGAAACTGCAAGCTGCCAGCCCAACATAATCACATGCGAGGATCGAACCCACAACCAAGTGCTCCGAGTTACAGATGTCCACACGTGTGGTCTAGCCACTGCGGCGTCTGAACGTGAGAATTGAAACTTGTTTGCTCTTGTCGGGATCCATAGCAAGAACATCTTGGGGACTTCTCAAATTTGTAATGACCTTAATTGGCCGGGTTTGAGGGGTTGACCCATTTTAAGAAAAGTTACTTTAGTCGGGAATGTAATCCTTGAGTCCCATAGGCAAAACACATGGAGAAAAGATCAATGAAGTACGTAAGTATAATCTCATGGTAGCTTGTAGTATAATCGTTATGTGTACACTGAAGTGCCAGAAAAAATAGTACCGACGAGCATATGCAAAATACATACCAATACCACCCACCTATGCACGTCATTTGTTGCTTCTGCCAGTGTATATAGGAAGCGATAGACATCTATAAAAGCATCTAGAGCTGTTTATGCCATAAGAATAGCAATTTATCACGATTTTCAATGCGTTTAATACTTAGAGCTCGTGAGATGATTCATAGCATATCGGAGGTAGAGAAGTTTGTATTTTCACATACTACCATTTCAAGGATCACTACAAGAATTCTGACAAAACCTGTTGCCTACGACAGCTTTGTGGCCGTAAAGATTGGGTGAACGTGACCAGTGTCGGCTGGCAAGAATCGTTTTACGCGATATTCGTGTAACTGCTTTAAATAACATCGGAATTCAATGATGGGCCCTCAATAGACATCAGCATGAGGAATTGCAACGTTCCCTTAAAGATATGGGCTTTAGTTGTTGACGCCGAACTCAAGTACCCTTGATGAATACTCGACACACAGCTATGCGCCTCGCCTGGGCTAGGAAACACCACCACTGTACACTTGATGACTGGAAAAGAGTAGACTGGTCTGACGAGTCGCGTTTCCGACTGTTTCGGGCAGATGGAGGAATCTGTGTGTAGAAAATCACACGAAGTCATGGATTCCGGATGTCAACAAGAGATTGTACTTGCTGGTGGTGGCTCCGTAATGGTGTGGGTTTTGGACGAGAGATTAGACTTTGGTGGGAGGACTTGAGCCGTTTAGCTGGCATTAATGGGACCCTGATACGTCTACAAATGTCTCTGGTGACCCGTTCATGTCCTACGTTGATTCTGATGGATTTAGCCTTTTCTAACAGGACAGTGCGTAGCCACACAAGTCTAGACACGCCAAATCAAGGTGTTAATCTGCTCATCTGTGTTTAGGGGTCTTGTCATTCCCACCTAAGTTACCAGAATTCAACGTTATCGAGCACATCTGGGATGCCATGCAACACGCTGTGGAACACAGAAATCTTCTACACCTCGGAATATAACAAAATTGTGGATGTATAGTGTTCAATGTCTACAGAATATTTCAGCAAGTTCGTGGAGCTCATGCTCCGTCGTATTCCTGAAGTTCTACTCACGTAGGACGTCTACCAAGTACTAGACTGGTGTACCAGTTTTTCTGGCGCTTCAGTGCATGTCTAACGAAAAGCAATCAGTATTTATTACAATATATACCTTACAATTTCAAATTCGCAACTTCAGATCATTTGTAACTTCAAAAATAGCATACATCCTAAAATGCGAGTCATCAATCTATAGCTCACTGCAGCTAGTAGCACAATGGTTTCGTGTATGCCTTACTAAAAATAATCACCAACCAAGTAACCTTTCTATCATAACAATAAATATTATAAAATAAAAGTTCTGTGTACTCGAGGAAAAACAGGAAAAGCTGCAGATCAACTGAATTACAAAATTTGCATATTGACGATCGTCAGTGACATATGCCGACTTTGCATACATATGGTTTTGCCAACAGCGATACATTGGTGCTAAGAACTAAAGTGGTAACAGACCAAAAAAGGATTTTCAGCGACTGAATGGTCAAGCGAATTTACAAAGGAGCCATGGGAGTGAAACACTATCTCATTAGGATTGGAATAAAAAATTTTTTCCAACTAAACCAACATTACTCAAGTAACGAACTCCATTTAAAGAAAATGTCAAGTTTTGGGTGTTATACTAATTTTAATCAAATAAAAAAACACTACTATTCCCGAAATGTTTTTAAAGTATAGGTTTGTCATTACATAATACGGATTTTTCATTTTTAGTTGTAAAATAATAACCAAATTTCTAATCAATAGCTATTACTCAGTTAATAAGGCCACTGCCCACTTGACATGCTCCATTATTAAAATCCAAGCCTGATATTCCAGATTACAAGACTCCTCTATGTAACCTATACTAGGTACATATCCGAAGAGATTTGGATATGTCTCTATGCTTTCCACCCACTCCTTTAATTACTGTAGCGGTTGTGGTCGGTCATTAGCTACTGCTCTAGGCGCAAAGTCTGCCCCTGTCTGTTGCCGTAGACACGAAAACATCCTATTTTTCACGTGCAATGCTTGAAGAAATGTGTCACATTGGCGTGGCGTACTTGATGACAATTTGGAAATATATTAAAGATTTTTTTCTTATCGTCGAGAAGAAGCTAGTAAACTACTACCTCTTTTCACCCCATCAAAATTTGGGAAAAACAAAATAAAATCATGTCATCCCGAGTGTCCCCTCTACTCAAAATAAACGAGCCCTGTTTCTACAGCGACTGCCACCACCCATACTTGGTGTCGGGCGCAGTTCTCATGGTAGACAGACATTACTTTATGGATGGGAAAAGAGTATGAAATATACTCAACAGCACGGCCATCATGGCACGAGGGCTACAGGCTTGGTTTGGTTTATCGCTCTACTGTCATGGACGACCTACTGGTTAAAGGGGACACCGAACCACTATGAACACTTGGTACCTAAGCCGGGATTCGAACTCAAAGCCCGAGGGGGGAACCTGGAAGTTGTTAAACGTTTTTGTACTGTATTTTGCTAAATTTGTTTATCTTTTCATTGTATTTTTGATAAAACTGACAATTACACATAACATAAACCATTCATGCAAGTTAAATATCGTTACTTGGTTAGTTAGTTTCTGAGTTTTTATGGCGCAAGGGCGATATTTGGCCAAGCTACGACCAGCACAAGACAACGCCAAGTAAGACACACACAAGGAAAGTTTTGTTAACACAGAAGAGAGAAATACACCCAGGGAGAAATCGAACCTGTGCCACCTACGACTCCACAGGTAACCAGAACAATGGGCAAACCAATTAAGCCACAGTAACCCCATTGCCCTACTTGGAATACACATTTTTATTTTAATGGCAGACGCATCATCTTAACTGATAATGAGGAACGGAGTGCAGATGTGGGGACTAGATTGATCAATCAACATTTGAAATTAATAAAAAGGAACGACACTTCGAAACGAGTATCATACCAGTGGGAAATGTCAACAGATCCTCTATGATGCTAATGCATAATAAAAGTCAAATAAACTCATAATTGCCTAATATCGCAAATTGAAATAACCAAAACGATGCACTAAGATTTCAATGGGGAATTAAACAGCGACCGAATCCTCGCATAGGGATTCCCACCACCACCATCTGTTAACTCTCAACGCTCCGATTCTTCTCCCAAGAACCTGCCCCGGCACTAAATTCGAGATAATTGCGTGCCAACTGAACCGAAAAACGTCCAACAAATCTCTGACACTTAATGGTCAAGGACACACACTCTCGCTGCTCCCAGAAAGCCGGAATTAGAGTCTCCATCTATCCCTCTCCGCCTGAGAGTCTTCACTCGCCAACGCACTTCCCACTTCCCCCAAATTACAGGCGGCCTTCTTCAAAAGAGCCTACTTGCTTGCTCGCTCCCTGAAATCGGAACCGAAGGGCAGCATATTTATTATACCAACGATTGTTAGGTAGGCGCTGTGATTCACTAGTCCAATTATCCGCCAATCCTATAGCCTTATGTAGTCTGTCGCTCATCGATTCCGTCAATTAAGTTCGTTGGAAAAACTTGGATGTCACATGTATCGGAAAAGGTCATCACAGTCTAACTTTGAATTAACTGTCAATAATTTTTTTTTATTTCAAAACCTTTTTCCTGTTTGAAATAACCTCACATCAATTTTCAATTATTAAACATAACAAGGAGTTGCTTTTTCAAAGATACTTTCAGGTAGGTAGGTGGTTAATTAACATCGCACTGGTGCAATACAACCGGCTATTGGCGACGGTCCGGGATCAATCCCGAAGGGAAAGATCCAAGGACAACGTAATTTCGAATCACGGTCAATGACAACTGCTCTGGCACCCACTCTCTAAACTTCCACACCACGCCAGCGTGAGGACATTTGAGGCCACGACAGATCTAATGTGCACCAGCCCTCGTGTACACGACGGTCTTTGGTTGCACCGAGTTTCGAATTCGCAACCCCTCGGTTGCTTGTCCGTTGTTCTTCCAACTGGGCTACCGCGGCTCTAGTCGATTCTGTCAATTAAGTTTGTTTAAAAAAAACTTGGATATCACGCGTATCGAAAAAGGTCATCACAGTCTACCTTTGAAGAAACTGACAATTTTTTAAATTTAAAAATATTTTTCTCTTAAAAATAACTTCAATTTTCGATTATTAAACGTCTAAAGTTGCATTTTCAATGATACTTTCGGAATTAATTATAATGCAAATTTTAAAAATCGTTACAACTTACAAAAATAAAAAAGTGTGATATTCTAAAATTGTTGGAGATCAGCTCGTCTTGTATTCTTGTCACACCTTGTAATACTTATTCAGCAGCACTTCAGTTCAGGGTCGTTCCACTCTTCCCCCTTTCCCTCTGGAATTTGAGTGCTGTGATGAGGTGATGACGATACTTAACCTTTTTATATCTTTTCGAAAAAGGGATTACTGTTATATTCAATGCATCGGATTTAGATCACTGCAATCACATTAACGGATCCTCCCCCAATCACGCAATTAAAAATCCCCTTCATCCTTTTTTGGTGTGAACTATCAACCCTAATCCCCATTCCCAGTTTATTTTGATGGATGTTAGTGACCTTGAGGCATTGAAACATTTCCCCACACACAGAACTCCAGAAAATGCGACCACCTCGTACCACACTTTGAGCAGGCAGGTTCTGAGGAAGAAAAGCATGTGGCCCGTCCAATTGACCCTGCCGTGTTTACGGAAGGTCTGTTTTCCTTCCATCCCGAAAGAATGTTGTTTATGTTCGGATGTCACGGCACGCACTTGCTTTCTTCCTCACGACCGATGGACTTCTTTGTTCACCTGACCGTTTCCCATTGGGAGATACCTTTTCGACTTAAGGACTGGGATCTTTAACGAGAAGCAATTCCGGACGGACCAGAACTGATTGGGGAGCAAAATGATACTTACGTTCGAGTGACTACATCGATGTCTACGACGGTTTCTGTTTGATTGGTTGGTTGAGGTTTTTGGCGCAAGGTCCGAAGATGGTTTCTGTTTGAATGCGCCGGTCGTACTTTCTTGCCTATATATAGATGTGGATTTTGATCAACAAGAATCGCCGTTGACTTGAAATTGTATCCAAAAGTAAGGATTATATACTTGATTTTGGAAATGACGTAAACGATTCTGCTACTTCTGTTTATTTAATACCACGTCTGTGCTTCGGCCCTCATTGCAAGGTTAGAAGATGGGCTCTAATATCAAATCGGGGCCGTCGTGACTCAGTGAGTATGCCTACTACGCGATCAACCTGCGATTTGTAGGTTGTGCAGAATCGAACCTGCACAACCCTGGGAATCGAACCTGCACAACCCTGGGAATCGAACCTGCACAACCCTGGGAATCGAACCTGCACAACCTACCTTGCACAACCTACCTTGCACAACCTAACCTTGGAATGTATTTCTGTCCATTTGAGTCAGTAAAACTTACCTTGTGTGTATGTCTATTACTTGGCGTTGTTGGCCTTGTGTTTGGCGCATAAAACCCAACCAATCAGCCTAGCTTCAAATCAAATGAAAGGACTCACAAAAGGCGAATATGTATTTCAAGTACTCAGTATTTAACTTAAACAAACCCCATAGTGAACAATTTCTCTTCTTTTTTCCTTGTACACAATTACAGTTGCGGAAAAAAAGTTGGGTTTTTAATTTTATGGCGCAAGGGCCATATTTGGTCATGATACTCCAAACAGAAGACTTGGCGTGGTGTGGAAGTTTGGAGAGTGGGGTGCCAGCTCAGGTGTTGCCTCGTCATCTGACCGTGGTTCAAAATTACGTGGTGTTGTCTTCGGATCTTTTGAGATTGATCCCGGACCGTCACCAATAGCCCGTTGTGTTGCTCGTGTGACGTTAATTAAAATACCTACCTATCTACCAACACAAGACAGACAATGTTAACGTTGGTTGGTTTTGGGGTTTTATGGCGCAAGGGCCATATTTGGCCATGCTGCGCCAGATACAAGACATACAATATCAAGTGATAGATACACACAATTAAAGTGTTTTACTCACACAGAAGAGAGAAATACACCCAGGGAGGAATGCACCTGACAGGAATCGAACCTGTGCCGCCTACAACTCGAAGGTTGCTAGCGCAGTGGGCATACCCACTGAGTCACGACAGCCCCCGTTAAATGAAGGGACATTACACACACAAGGAAAGCTTTGCTGACAGAAGAGGTAGGCAGATATTTTAATTAACATCCATTAATTAACATTTAATTAAGAGCCGAGGACAATACCTCGTAATTTTGAACCATGGTCAGATGACGAGGTCACACCTGAGCTGGCACATCTCTCTCCAAACTTCCACACCACGCCAACGGAGGGACATTTGAGGCCCGACAGATTTAACGTGCACCCCTCCCCTTTTACACAACGTTCTTTGATTGGATTCGAACTCGTAACCCACCGGTTGCTAATCCGTTACTCTTCTGACCGGGGGCTACCACATATATAGGGTGAGTCTAAACTGTGTTTACAAAATAAAAGGGGTGATAGTACCCATCCAGACGAGCCATAATTACCATGGAACATAGGGTCGCATTCCACTCTGAGAGGCAGAAAAGAGTAATGTCGAAACGCGTCGAGCATGGACAAGTCATCGCCTCTGACGTCGTTTTGTACCTGCTACGTAGCACGGTTCGGCACTTCTTGAATGCCACATATCCCGCACGATGGATCGGACGTGGCGGACCTGTGGCTTGGCCTCCTCGCTCACCGGACCTCAACCCACTGGACTATTTCTTCTGAGGCCACATGAAATCTTTAGTGTACCAGACGCCTGTGGACTCGGCTGAAGATCTCGTAGCGAGAATCGGTGTTGCCGCAGACAAAATTAATACAACACCAGGAATCTTCGAGAGGGTGCGCCAGTCATTCCTTCGCCGGTGTGAACTGTGCAACGACACGCGTGGCCGCCACTTTGAGCACTTGCTGTGAGTTTTTCTCTGATCAATAAATCAGATTGTGCAACTTTTGGTATCGTTCATTCGCTTTCCCAACACTGTTATAAGTTCATGTTGAAATTCTAATTTTACACTTTTCTGCCTCTCAGAGTGGAATGCGACCCTATGTTCCATGGTAATTATTGCTCGTCTGGATGGGTACTATCACCCCTCTTATTTTGTAAAAACAATTTAGACTCACCCTGTATATATGGTGAGGTGGGCATGTGTGCTCTTGAATGTAAAATGTGTCTGATTAAAGTAGGAGCTGCCCTCCATTACCGTTCCTGAAAAATTAACAGTCCACGTGCAACCCTCAATTAGTCGCCTACTCTTCACAGAAATATTTGATTTTCCAAAATATCTCTTTTAATGAGTATCTTTTTAATATTTTAATGTAAATTAATAAATATGCAACGATTCATGTTTTTATCACAATAAGTTTCTATCATCAAATGACCCTTATAATAATTCATGATTAGGATCTTAGTTTGCGTCAGATAAAACTGTAAGACTATTAGCCAATTTGTGAAGGAAATGGAGAGCGTAATCTAAGAGTAAGCTGAAAAGACTACATACAGAACATTACTGAGCCCTGTTCTATATATTTGCTCCAAATTTGCCGTTGGCGATGTGATAGTGTTACCAAATCAAGTTAAAATTATAGTACAAATTCAAATTGGGTGTAACAATTTGCCTTTATAGTATTTTTAGTCCATGAAACTTGTTAATACATAAAATTTTCAATCACAAAATATAAGAGTATGCTCGCATAAAATCTACACGATCCAAAATCTAGACTTTTAAGATTAAGCTACTGTTGCGTCAATTAAAAGCTCTTATGTGAAATTTAGCAATCTTAATTTTTCGAATTGTTCATAAATATTTGTGGTAAAACGGAGAGAATATATGTCACGTTTTAGTTAGATCCTTCGCATTTCTTAAGACTGCGTAATCCCTATTTTTTTTTAAATATTAAGATGATTCCCTCATTCAAAACTTACTGAATTATATCGAGAATATCATTAAAATTTACAAAAGCGCCTAATATCTTAATACTTTGAGAGAGCATTAAGCTTAAAAAACATTGAAAACTTCATGGTTGACCTAAGACATGTAACTGAATTTTGCATAAAATAAACATTTATTTTTCAAGGGTTGGTGGGCTCGCTTATATCTCGCCAAGAGATCTCCTAAACATAAAAAATCAAATGAACGAACATACCCTAGCAAATCTAGACATCAAATAAAAATGAGATTATCTTAGCAGCCTTAATAGATTTATATATATCTAGGGTGAGAAGTCAGACGTATCTAGACTTGGTTGGGTTTTATAGAGCAAGGGCCATACTTGACCAAGCTGCGCTAAGCACAAGACAAACACCAAGTAATGGACATACCACACAAGGAAAAGCTTTACTGACACAGAATACACCCAGGGCGAAACGCACTTGATAGGAATCGAACCTGCGTCACCTACAACGCGCAGGTTGCTAGCGCAGTGAGCAAACCCACAGAGCCACGGCAAATAAATTGCTTCAAAGAAAAAATACTCATATCAGGGGTGTCAAGTACTGGGACTTTATCTTTTTAAGTCAGGCCCCCTTGAATTGGACGACGTAGACGGACACTGCTTCACCAGTGCGACTTTCAACTATGTAGTTCAATATTTTTATGGTTTGGGTCTGAAAACCCTCAAACACATGGGGTAAATATAAAAAAATGTATAGGTAATACGAGTAATCAAATATGCTGGGTGACTCGATCTCACCCATTAAAGAAATAAAAAAATAGGTGAAAGAGACATTTTATTTTTAATATCTGGAGATGGAAAAAATATTTTGATTTTTCTATACACCCGAAAAATATAAATACTATTCCAAAACGTATAATTACTTAAGTTCAGAATATTTGATGAGAATCAAGAATGAATTATCACGTTAAGAAAATCTGATCACTTTCAGAAAGAGAATCACGAATAAATTATCACGATGAATCAACCAAGTGGCTATTTCTGTCCACCAATTCTATTTTCAAAGGAGAATGCGTGAAAAGGGCAGCTATGCTAGACCAGATTCCAGATATACTCCGTGACTGGGGCATTTTCCAGATTTGTCGGCTTACGCGCGGTCCATTTGTTTGCTTAATTTAAACTCAAGTGGCCCGACATGACAGAAAAAAGTTTCACTTTGCCTCGCATTCTATCTTCGTGTAGTTCTAGCATTTGTTTGTTCGAGTGCGCTGAACCCGTTCGCTCATTTCTTTAGCACTCAAAAAAGTTTTTGTCCACTTTTAATTTTAAGAGTTGCAGGGATGATTCAATCTGATGAAGTTAAAGAGCACGGAATATGGCATTTTAATGATACAGGACAGCGTTTTCCAGTCTGGAGCTTTTTAACCTTAAAAAAGTTGTCAAGTCGGTCTGTTGGCTGTCGGGCTTTCGAGCTGAGGTCTAGTTTTGTGTTAATTTTTCCCGGCCTAGACTAACATTTAATGTCAACTTTTTTTATTAATCTATAAGAGGGTTTTTGATGTAAACAGAAACTACCGGATTTGACGTTACAGATAACCCCTACATAAGTCTTTCCTTTTACGATATCTAAGAATTTTTTAAATCAGGTTTCATAATGAAGAAATTGCATCTAATCAATTTCTCTTGAGCTCGAGAAAAGTGCAAATTAAAATATAAATATATATTTACTATCCAAAATAAACAATGCAAAATTGAATTTTTGCATGTTAATACCAAGAATGGCACCACTTAACTGCATATCCAGGGCCCCAAATAAGGGGGAAAGGTGATGTTCCCCTGTACTACAATAAATTTTCCTGTACTGTGATACCGGGGCCCGAGTTAGGAAAATGTGAAAAGATTTTGTACTGTACTGTTTCGCATTGTTTTCTAGGTTCAAAAATATTTAATCTTTACATTGTGTTTTTAATAATAAAGTACGTACAACAAATGTATAAAAGAAAAGAGAAAATTTCAGACATGTGTGTAAGTTAAACATTGAGCACTTGTGATACATTTATTTCACGAGAGGTACTGGAGCCAGAGCGCAGACGTGGAAGGACTGAATATATCAGAGATAAGAAACTAATTTGGGTCAAAAGCCTTCGATATAAAATCTGTTCCCCTTCTCTTGAAAAAAAATTAATCAGAGAATACATTTTAAATTTATATGCTACGAAAAAGGCACTAAAAATCAGATTGCTTTCTCATACAAATGTGGGCACTCTTTTTCACAACCTAACGAGAAAGTTATTCGAGACTTCAATGTGCTTTTATAATTGTCGCAAAAAGTTCAATAACTACTTACTTCCCAGGAGAACCTTGTAACGAGGTCAATCTTTCATGAATACATTATAGGTATATCGTAGACATAAGGAACGTTTCAGTGAAATTAGAAAACGCCTCTCAGAAATATTCGAAGACATTTTCATGCATATCATCGGCTTGGAACAGAAAAGCATTAAATGAGATTTTTCGGAGACACTAAATGCTTATCTTCATAATGATGAGACATACATAATATTGTAATCTGTCATTAAAGATATGAAATACTATTCAAATTCTTATACTTTAAAATTTTTTACCTAAAAACTAAATCTAACAGCAAAAAAAATGTGTCCGTTAATGAGTTTCTACTCCAAGCCAACGATTTGTTTAATATTTTAAGGATCGTTATTTTTTCTTAGTGATCAGGCCTGCACAGTTCAGGAAATGTTCGTATAGGATAATTAAGCTTTACCATTTCATGAATTTTGTTATTGTTTTATTTATTGAATTAATTCGTATAGCTATTCCAACGACGGATCGATTCTTCAGAATTTCCTTAAAATTAAGTGAAACACAATTTTTATACGTGAGGGACAAACCAAACCCAAAACTAATTTTTATATATTAAGAGTATTCAAATATGAAGCTTGTTTCCTGCACCTCAAATTTATTAATCTTACAAAGTATATTTCAATTTGGTTACTTCTCTTGCATTGAAAAACCATTTATTTAAGAGGATAAAAAAAACCCGATTACAAAGTGCGCAAATTCATTTTATTTCCAGGTCACATATCGGAAATTCACATCGGTAAGAGATTCAAGGGTTAAACATGTCAATCACCAGTTTAAATGAGGTATTAAAAATAAGTACGTGTACTGAATAACTAATAGGAAAGAAATCCTTCAATCTTTCCTGCATTATAAATGAACGATAAATCTAATTGTAGCTTTCTATAATTTACATTTTAACGATTTCTTTAATGTTGCTTCACTTATGCTTACGAGAAACTTTAGATATAAAATGTGTATTAAAAAATATTTAAAATTTTAAGTTATTTTTAGGAATCATATTTTCAAGTGCCTAAAACTTATCTTATTTGATAAAATTTAAACCTGCTAACAAATAAATTTCCTAAACCTCGAAATGAGATTCAGTATATTGTCACTGGCTTAAAATAGGCAATAGCCTCTCTCATTTTAATCACCAAAATAGATTACAATAACTAATAATGCTAATGCCGAGTTTGTTATTTGGATATATGTAGCTTAAAAGTAACGTGCAATGATAAATTAATTGTGTTTATATTCAGCTTACGTTAGTTTCTTCAGTGGCGTACACACAAGAAGCGAATGAAGCTTGACACATCACTCTGTGTCAAGCTTCATTCGTATCGTAATGTGATATCGTTAGAAGATACTAAAACGTTGGGTAATTCTTGTTAAGAAACTAAATTTTTTTCATAAATTTACTAGAAACTAAAATAAAATGTATTTGACATTTTATGGAAATGGTTGATTTTAAATCCTTTGATAAAATTAAAGTCACAATGATGTTAAAAATTCTCAAAATCTGAATTTGATTGGAAATCTATTTATATGAAGCAGAGTTGCCGTCTATACAAATCTCTCTCTACACCATCTGACCTATCCTCACCAAATTTGGTACATTCCTTATTCTTTAGAACCCTGCGGGTAAGATAGGATACATAATAATCCCGTTCTATTTGTCCTAAGTGTGCAGATGGGGCAAAAAATAATTTGAAATTCCTGTAGTAATATTATTGAGTATAATTACGATTGGCTATACGAAACAGATTGTTTTACCAGTATTGCTGGAAAAACAATTTTTTGAAAAAAATTGTATTTAAAGAATTTAAATTCTTATACTTACGTTTGAAATTATTTTTTATTTATTTCCAAAGTATCAACAATTTATAAATATTTGACTAATGGTATATGAAATGATTGAAAACATTTAATTTTGCATAATTTACATTTTGTAAGTTATTCAAAATCAATGACACCAGTATAGAAGATTGGACACCTTTGAACAAGAGGAATTTTTTCCTATTGCTGATTAATATTTGAGAATCCAGATAATAGAAGTATTCTAAAGTATTTTCGTTTAATTTTAAAGGGTAGTTGCGGTTAATTTCTGGCACCAGTCTCTTTGCCTACTTGTATTCCAAGACACGATTGGGATTTTCAGTGTAAACAAATTAGATTGCCTTGGAAGATTTTACTTCTGTTCAAGTTATCTTGTATGGCACATATAATAGTTACTTTAAAATGTAGTTTATCGCCGTGTTTGGCAACGTTTGGCGGCTTAATTTAATTGGTATTAACCAATCAACTATAATATATCAAATTTAATATCATATCAATTCGAAATTTTATTGGCAACGTGCTAAAATCATATTCGATAAACAAGCAAAGTAACTTCATGTTGGGATTACGCACAGAAAATACTTTTCGCCACAGAAACACTACCACCACTTACATTTAGCTTGACAGAAAATGCCTCTCATAATAAATGGATTTTATTCATAAAATCTTCAATGGTTCAATTTCAGTGATTTAAAACAACCGAATACTACCCATGATTCAGCCTAATATCATCTCCCCAAGGCACTTAACTACCATTACAGAGATTCAGAAAAGTCGAACAAAACATTCTAGCAAGCAAAGCAACATTCTAAATTATGATTAGGCATTGTGAATAAAAACAACGGGAGATTAAAAGGAAATGACGCTTGATTTATCGAACAGGTGTTCTCATCCAACAAGTGGAATCTAATAGAAGAGGCTAAGGACTTTTAATTAGTCAACTTCCCACACATTCATGTTAGAAAAAAAATCGCCCCAGATTGGATTAATCATCCAGTCCTATTGATGAAAGAGTTAACAATCACATCCTGATCGGAAAACACGCCTACCACTGTCCGAATCCGGCGGAATTTTAATAGTCTATTGATCTCATGATGAATCCCATGCGAATCCTTTCAGAATGGTACCTGCGGAAAGTCAAAAACATGCACCTGTATGAATCGCAATGCACCTGACATGCAATATGTCCTGAAAACGAACCGTCGAAAAAGAAATCCACATTTACAATCAAAAGCAGGAAACCGGTGGCAACAGAACAATAGGAAAACGATATTTAAAATATATTCCACGGAAAAGCCATCATCCTGCCATTTTTGTGAATGCTGAAGGAATGGAAGAGGGAGACATGACGCTAATAAATGCACCCTGGCGTATCGAAATGCGTCCCTCGCGTGACACATTCGACACGTCACGCGACTTAACATTGGACATCTTCGCATCCACGCACGAGTGGGCGAGATCTGGTGGCTTTTACGATTTTTTTCTTCCAGAGGTTGGGATCTCGTATGTCAGAGTATCGCCGAATCCCCTCTGCGTTTATTTTCTCGCACCTTTCACCTGAAGTGGGGAAGGAACGATCCAATAGAGATGGGGATTTGAGATTAAAAATATTAATACTGGAAATAATGGATGCGTCAGTGGCATTATCACGATTAACGATTCGGTTATGAGGTTTAATGAGTGGCTTTTGTTTAGTGCGTCGAACAAAGAGGTTGTTTTTTGTGTTTGTTTTGTCTGAAGAGTTATTAAGTTTAAACAGCCTTCTCATTGTTGTGTTGTAAGCGTATCGCTCTCGAAGAAAGGAAATTAATTCTTTGCCACTCACACTATAAAATAATGATGACCTTGAAACGAAAATAAAACTGAAGATGTTTTAGTATTTTCTGATTGACACTTTTCGTGTTGCTAAAAAGCTCATTCCGTGATATATTTTACACACATGTCCAAAAATTAAGGGGCCGTCGCGGTTCAGTGAGTATACCCACTGTGCTAGCAACCTGCTAGTTATAGGTGGCGCAGGTTCGATTTCTGTCAGGTGCGATTCCTCCCTGCGTGTATTCTCTTCTGTCAGTAAAACTTTCGTTGTGTGTGTATGTCTATTACTTGATATTGTATGTCTTGTGTCTGGCGCTCCATGGCCAAATAGGGCCCTTGCGCCATAAAATGCCAAAACCAACCAAAAATTAAGGATAATGCAATATGAGATGAATCCCATGTCAAGTTTCCAACACCGAAGTATTTCAAATGAAAAATGAATATTCCACAAGCTATGTGGAATAAAATAAAAACACCCATATGCCTCCTGGTGCTACTGGGAACTAAAGAAATGGGGGAAAATTGCTCAAGTGTTAATTATTGCGAAATTGTTTTTTTTTTCGCTCTGTTAAAAGTAACATAATAAATAGTTAATGTGTTGGCCTGTGACTCAGACAGCACATTAACAAATGCAGACCTCACAACGTGCAGAGATGCTTTGCGCAAGGCTGTCCAAGAACTTCATGTGACAAATAGTCCCATTCGCATTCTGTAGAATGTCTTTGTTCTTACGATGGGAGTGGCTCTTGGTGGTATTGTGTACGCTGTAATGCGACATCCTAGAGCATCCCAAGCATGCTCTATTGGACCTCGCTTGATACGAATTCAGAATTTTCCTTGATTTTTGGGGATGTGTGCATTACGCAAATTGAAAATCGGAGTTAGTTATACAGATGTTAAGTTAATGTATTTCTTCTGCACGTATGCAATACCTGATTGCGAGATCGATATTTCGAGAGGATAAGAGAAGCAGTGTTAATTTAAATTTGTGATTTTTGCTAACATTAAGTTTAGCTTCACATTGTGTGAATCACTAAAAATATTTTCAATGTAAAAGAAATATTAATTATTCTAAACCGAAGCTAAATCAAACGTTTTTAAATTAAATTAATTTTTAATCAGACATTCTCTTATACTTTTACTCATTTTTCACTTATAATTTACTCAACGTTTGAGTAAGACACCTGTTACAAACATTCGATACAAAAATGGCTGATTTTGAGAAATAATTTGATTTTTAAAAGCCTACGTCTTGCATTAAACATACCTTTGATAGTTTAATTTCCTTTTCAGTTTATTTTTATGGCTCTTCAGTTCAAAAGTGCCGACGAGAAAAAAATCTCGAAACTACATTTAAATAAAACATTTCATTATCATTATTTTACTAAAATCTCATTTTGCTGTCTCAACATAACTTTCAGTATAGGTGCTACTTTTTACAAAGATATTAGTCTAAAAGATCAGACAGCATGTGACTTTCAAAGAAACAATTTTTGTCACGAATTATCCAACATTTATTTCATTTGAATTATCTCTAATGACTATCACATCATCTGACTATATATTGTTTTGATGACTTTCAATATCCTTTACATTGTCGACCATATGCGCAACTACGTTTCAGTATGTAATACTATTTCTTGGTTTGGACAAAACGACAAATTTGCTATCCACATATATCTCTTGCGATCACATCAAGATAAGTGTTGAAGCGTAAGTATTTCGTCGTCCTAGTGACGAAATAGATAAGCATAAACCCACATAAGAATTTTATCAGGTTTAAAACTGTTAATGGTGTTTACACACAAAGCAATAGAAGAAACTTTTGAGTATGGTTGAATGACTGATTCCCCTTGAATTACGAATTTAAACTCTTGTACAATTTAAAAAAAATAACAATTGCTTTATAATATGAACATGAAAACAAATCTGAAATTAGACAATGGGTTCCAGAGACAATGAAAATCAACTAAAGACAAATGAAAATCGTCAAAACATAATGGACATATGATGGAGGTATTACCATCGACCTTCTTATTGGATATTGAAAGCCATCAAAGCAACAGAATAAAGCCATTTTAGGTATACCACTTTCCGTGTTCCAATTCTTCTACACGGATGTTTCATTTAAAGACATCGTTCTTTGATGAAACCATGGTAATCTAACTTATTTAAAGACGGGGACGATATTCAGAGGGAGAGTTATTCCCTCACCGAAATAAAAATATCTGTTAAAGCTAGATTAATGAGCATAAATCAAATTTTCTTTAAAGGGACTTACAAAATCACCAAAATCAAACGGAAAATTGTTTTTTTTTTAATTTTAACGTTAAAAATGAATTGATACCAAAATCTGGGGATAGCGAAAAGAATTTTTCAAATAGAACCATTTTGATAGGGGTTGTTGAATTAACGTCACACTCAAGCAACACAAGGGACAATTGGCGACGGTTCAAATCAATCACGAAGGGAAAGGTCGGAGGATACCTCGTAATTTTGAACCACGATCAGATGACGAGGACACCTGAGTTATATGATTTGCAAACAAGATTTAAAAATAAAGATAAAGAGCATCTTCAGGAGGGTGCGGGAAAACATCTTGCTTCGCATTGGAAATGAAGAATAGTTGTTTTTTTTCTGCACGGTCTGCCTCAGAGCAACCCCCTCTCCTATCTATGTCACTGTGCAGGGCTAATTACACCGTTTTCGAAATGTCAGAGATACAAAACAGAGTTAAAAGAAATTGGAAAACACGAAGGATATATTTTCTGAGCAAATCATCAAAAAAAGTAACTCTCAGACCTTTCAACGCGTTCACATAGTTACAAGTTTTGATTTAGCTTCCAATCAAAATGTCATCACGGGAAAAGTTCCATTAGCTCACAATAGTAGATATTCCAAACTTTCCAATTCTCATTACGTGGACACGAGTGAGCGGCCACAGAGTTGTATAAATATAGAGCGTTGTCGTTAGTCAATGGAAGGCAAGACAAAACACGGAACTCCTTTCGGCCCCAAAATATTCTTTTCGAACCGTTCGCGTTTTCTGTTGCTTGCGTGTGATGATTCGATCGACCCGTCCTCCATCGGGCGGAAATAAGTCATTTCCGAACGTAACTAGCGGAGTTGATTGGTTTTCGATTTGATTCCTTCGAATTTCGGTGAGAAACTCTCTTCTCCGCGTTTACTGAAAGTGGATTTTCGGGGAAATTTTCTCAGGTCTTCTTGGATGTGAAGGCAGCGGAGAAGATGTATGGGTAAATTGAAGTTGTGGGGCTGCTTCCAGTCGATCAAGTGAAGTGGGTGATAGCTTCTGTAAATTAATTTATCGTTTGTGAATCTGCTCGCTGACGGTTGGGTTTCAAATGAATTTGAGTCTGCACGGTAGGAATATTTTTTGGACCGAACTATTAATATCGGCTAGTAAGTAATGCTTATAAGTGAACTGAATTGCGATAGAATGAATCGAACGTACACGATATGCTGATTGCTGATTTTCCGTTCAAATGACATATTTTGAAATATTTATAAAATATGCTCGACAGAGGAAGTCAATAGATTAAATTACCACATATGTTAAGAGATTGATGGTTCCCAAATGAAAAGGCTAATCCAATTGATTGCTGACAAACGAACACTTAGAGTTTAAAATTTGTTACGATCTAGAACATTCCAAATAATACAAGGGCCCGGTTGGAAGAGTAACAGATTAGCAGCCGGAGGGTTGCGAGTTCGAAACTCGATCCAACCAAAGGCCATCGTGTATGTGGGGGCTGATGAACGTTAAATCTGTCGTGGCATCAAATTCCCTCACGGGTGTGGAAGTTTGGAGTGGGGTGCCAACTCAGATGTTGACCTCGTCTTTGACCGTGGTTCAAAATTACTAGGTGTTGTCCTCGGATCCCTTTGGGATTGAACCAGGACCATCAGCAATAGCCCGTTGTGTTACTCAAGTGTGACGTTAATTCAACTATCTACCCACCAAATAATACAGTGGCTCAGTGGGTTTTTCCACTGTGCTAGCAACCAGTGAGTCGTATGCAGCGTAGTTTCGATTCCTGTAACAATAATTGTGATTGCATTTAACAAAATTTAAAATTTACATAAAACTCTATTTACCGTGTTTCTGTAATAAACATTAATTTAACCTTTAAATTCATTAACCGTCCCACCTATTTGAAATGGGTACGGTTAGTGTGTAAATATTTTAGGCATGTTAGGCTGCTAATGTTTTCAAATGTTATCTCATTTCACATGCTGATGTCTAGGAATGTTCTAGATGGATGATGAGCAGTAGAGTCGTGTAACATTGATAACTGGGGAGATGGGATCGAAAGCAAGAAAACGAATCTCATGCTTAGCTTTAGTAGACACAACCTTTTAAATCAATTCCATTCGCCGATGTTTCTTTTCTGAAAAGATAATACAATATAAATCATTTTCAGTCCTAGGCTAAAAGAGGAGCTCAAAAGGCACAAATACGCCCAATCCCAGTAACTCTGGGTAGGTGATCCAAGCGCTGTCTTAGAAGTAAAGGCAGTCTTTTAAAAAGGCAAGAAAATGAAGAGAGAATGAATGCACAAGGACCAACTGCGTATGTTATCTCGACTGGATGTTAGCATACGTTGCAAGTATGGGGAAGGTAGGAAGAGTCTGTCCTTAAAAGTACTCATTGCGCATGACAATCACCATTAAACAATCACAGTAAAAAAAATCTTAGAAGAAATGATCAGGCGTCCAATCCCTGGTTGGCATCTTGTGGTGAAAATCAAGGATGTTAAAATAGAAACTGACGTCGGACTCAGAATTACGTAAAAAATCGTCGTTTGTGCTTCAGGTTGCATCGATTCGATTTTTATTTTCCTTTACCGAATTTTAATATTGTATTAAATTAGAGGATGCCGGGCTTAAGGGTTTTACATAGACACTACGCCACTGGTGGAGACATAATGTGTCATCAACCGTAAGAAAAACTAAAATATAATTTTTTGTACAAACTTCTTAAGTACACAAAAATTAGTTTACATAAAAAATTATTTATTTCGATGTAAACGGTCCTAAAGAACCTCCCCGAGAGCCAAATGTGGCCAATGTACGAATAGTCTCAACGAAAATAAACGCTATAGTTCACAGCATTCCCGCGACAGTACGTCCCTATCACCTATACACAAGAGTAGGCGACCAAAAAATCAAATACTTAAAAGAACTTGTTTATGGTGAAATGTCCTCATCATTTCTATAGGATACCTGTCATAGTGGTCGACGTCAAATAGATTAGACCGAAGAAAGGGAGACTGGATGAACATCCCACATAGACGCCTACTGGGTCTGTCTATTACCAAAGTTCAACGCCTTCCATCAGAACGAGAATTCTCATTGACCATAACCAATTGTTGAAACTGAACCGTCGCGATTTATTAGTGACAAATTAGAAAGTGGAAGAAAAAAAATGATCCTTGAAGGTCAGATAATTAAAAGGGTTCATCCGAAATTCATGAATGAGCTCATTCATTTTCTACCCAATTATCCAGTTGCGTGAAATTTTAGAGAACAAAAGACTTCGGCCTGTCACACGAGGTGCTTTCGATAACGACGTGACAGCAGCTGACAATAAAGAAATCATTATCGCCTAGATCAGCAGCATCTCTGTCAGCAAACAGTTAAAAAAACTAAGGTTCAAAGTTGATGTTGATTAAGCTTCCTTCCTTTCTCCGGTAGAAAAGACGAGAACGATTCTAATTTATGGGCTTCTCTTCTAAATTGAGTTGTAGAAAGTCTTTTGTAGAGTTGCCAACTTCTATACTTATTTTGAGATAGGCTGTAATACAGATAGCAGTTAAAATAACAGTGTTATTACAAATTTAGTTAGCAACAGTTATCAAAAATATTAAGTGATCGATATAAATGTTAAAAAGTCGTTTAAAATAACTAAACTTTTAGAAAAATTAATAAAATTATTCAAATTTATTACAAATTTGGTAAGAGTAAAAGTTGAAACTACTAATAATTTCAGCAATTAGTAACGGTTAAAATTTAACATTAAAGGTAAGGCGTGAATTTCTAACATCAATAATAACTTAAGTTTATTCACTAACTGTTAATGTTAAAACTAATAATGAAGCTGTTAACAATTTTTATAGCAAATTAGTAATACCCGTTACGACTGTCATTGTAATTGCTTTGCCCACACCTCTACTTATTTTAATGAATTTGTCTTTCCCACACGACGGTTCACATAAAAAGAATAAATCGGAAAATTTAGTGAAAGTTTTCATAATTATGTAAACAAATTCTAAAAAGAATAAGGAAAGATTGTCATCGGGGTACTTGCTATAAAGTAGCTTAAGAGTACTAGCTCAACATACCATATATGAAATTCGAATTAGAAAAAAATTATAACAAAACAAACAAGTTTTAATAGAAAAAGTTGGTAAACCTAGATCGGCTTAATATTCAGCCTAGAGGTCTTTGCAATTGAAAAGAGTAATGCATAAAAAAACAAATACACTGTTGGCCACCCAAATTGCAACACCAAGAAAGACAAGAGATATCACAACAAAATTTATTTTGTAGATAACATGTTGACCAAGTATCAAATGATTAAATTTATGGACTTCTGTGAAGTGTGGTTCCTGCCAAAATCAGTAGCCAGAGTAGCCGCCATTGTTGGAGATCACCGCTGCCACACGCCTCGGCATTGATTCAAAGAGACTTTGAATGTGTTCTTGGGGTACAGCAGACCAAGCAGCTTCCACACGTTGCCAAAGTTGATCTGGTGTGGCAGCTGGGAATGTATTCTGGGTCAATCGTTGAGCAACCATGGACCACATGTTTTCTATCGGCGAAAGTTCCGGAGAGCGAGCTGGCCAGGGAAGCAATTCAATCTGGCGATTGACGAAGAACCCTTGGACAATGCGTGCCACGTGTGGTCGCGCATTATCCTGTTGAAATATGGCTGTGGTCAAGCCCTGAAGGTAAGGAAGGACAACTGGCTCCAACACCTCGGAGATGTAGCGCTGGCTGTTTAAAGTACCGGCAATGCGTACTAGAGGAGTGCGAGAGTGATATCCAATACCGCCCCATACCATAATACCCGGTGCAGGACCAGTGTGGCGGTGCATAATGCAGCTGTTCAGCATCCTCTCTCCACGGTGTCTCCAGACTCGAATCCGACCATCGTGGTGTTGCAGACAGAAGCGTGACTCGTCAGTAAAGACAATTTCATTCCATTCTGCCGTCCACATCCTTCTTTCATCGCACCACTGGCGGCGGAAACGTCTGTGGTTCTGCGTCAAGGGTAGACGAAGCAATGGACGTCTTGCGGACAGACCACTCTGCTGTAAACGGCGTCGAATGGTACGCGCAGACACTGGATGAAGCGGTACAGACTGAATGTTCTGTGCTATGGTTCGTGATGTGGCTGAGCGATCCGTCACTGCCATACGCACAATATGCCTGTCATCACGTGAAGTGGTGCACTGAGGTGGATGCGATCGAACACGTCGGTCCGTCGTACCCTCCTGCATCCAACGATCACATATCCGCATTACAGTTGTTTGGTTTCGTCCAACACGACTACCGATTTCCCTGAAAGATAATCCACAATCTCGGTAGGCCACTATCCTTCCTCTGTCGAACTCGGATACTTGATCAAAAGATGATCGCTGTTTTCTACGAGGCATAATTGATCGTTTTTTTGAAAAAACCACAAGAAAAACACAATTGCCGTACTTGAAATCGTCGAAATCTCCAAGCCTAAAATAGCGCTTTGAAGTGGCGCCACAGGCGCGCGTGATGTGCGTCTGCGCTGAAATTCTAATCATTTGCATATCTCACCTCCGCTAATACATGTTGTAAATTTCATATTATTTGCATGCTTCCTTCAGGGTGTTGCATTTACGGTGGCCAGCAGTGTAATAAAAAAAACTTGGAAAAGAGAATTCAAAAGAGAACCTTAAACACTTAAAATTATATTTAACATTATTAGAACCAATGAGAGAACACACTTTGGTTCCAAACGAACAGGTGTGTAGCAACGTACTAAAACTAAAAAATTCTCCAATAAAATCTCATTAAAAAAATTGTTTCGTTCAAGAACAAAAGATTATACATAATTGGAAATCCTGAGGATGGCGGGGTCAAATTTTCTAAAATATAACTTCCATCTTTATCATTTGCTCGTACACATTTTAATTTTCTGGTTTTATTTCTTTTGCAAACAAGGAAGCTTCCTTATGGAATTACAGCAAGAATCTTTTCATATACTGGCTTCATATACTTCAGACAATTCAAAAGCACTGAAGGTTTGCTGTTGTTAACGCTGTTCCGATTATTTCTACAAGAACCTTCAAGTCCAGGATTAATCTCCTCTAATCTCTGCCACGCTCGGCTTAAAGCAATTTAAGATCCACCTCTTTTCTCTTCCTGTTTAAAGAGGCAGAGTAATTAGGTTAAAGCCCCATACTCAAAGGTCATTCAAATTGCGCCTCATATGCAAACCACGTCACGTGATTAAATTGAAAACTTCGAAAGAAACTAAACCATTATTTTTTGACACAATTAAGAGCATTGACATTAGAGAGCCCGCTCCAACCAGTATTTTTGTCTCTTACACAAAAATCCCAGTTCGTGACCTTAATGTTTAATCCTTCATTCCCTGCACGTTTGGAAGTAAAGAGAATCGTCTGTCTCCTAACTCCCTACTATTCCTTTTCTTTGGAAGCAATGCTAAGTTCGAACCTTGAGGCATTCCTTCGAAAGGCTGTCTCTTTACTTCCGAAACTGCTTTTTGTTATAGAAGTTATTAGCTATTTGAGAAATAGTTGTTGGGGTAAGGTTTTAAAGCAAACGGTACGCGTAAGACAAATAAGTTGTAACGCGCGAATAGATTGATCACCGTCCCGGAGACCAGATATTGCCCTCCAAATATTCTTATCAGGTCCTCAAGAAAGGTTTCACCGGCCCGCAGTCCAGATATGGCCCTTTAGACAGGTTTATTCGTCCCCTGGCCAGATACGGCCATCCAGACTGGTTTACAAGGCCCGCAGTCCAGTTAAGGCCCAACAAATATTTTGATCAAGCCCCCAGATCAGATGTGGAGCCCCAAATATTTTGCTCAGGCCCTCCGGACAGGTTTACAGTTTGCAGGCCAATTACGGCCCTCCAAATATTTTTATCAGGCTCGTAGACCAGATGCAGCATTCTAATATGTAAGACGGTTAGACACGGCCCACCGAATAGGTTTACCAGGGGTGCAGACCAGATGCAGATATTTCTCGAGGATACCCATTCATACAGAATAAATATTAAGGAAATAGCAAATCGGAGCTTAGCGTTATTTCGCAAATAGCTACGTCGGATTTTGCGCAAGCAAGATTCATAACAAAAAATCTTGTTTATTTTGCTATTGTCTTCAGATCGATTAATGGTTTCGGACGAGACGAGCAAAATCATTTAAATCACGATTGCTGGTTTGACGAGAGTGCAAGTAAAGAGAAACTGAAAAGTCTTTCAGAGTGGTTTTTCCCTTATTCCTAGAACTTTCGAAAATGTAATGATGGGTTGAGTTGTTTTGCAAACGACGCAATGGGTTCTCTTTCTCACGATTTCAATTAATCTGCTTTCAAGAGGAAAGTTTTCTTCCTTAAAATAAAAATATTCATTCAATTGTATTTAAAACGTAATAACCTGTATTAGAGGTCGTAATAGCTTTCGAATCATCGTTATCATAATATGAAGAGAATTAAACAATAATTCTTAGAAAACTTAAAAAAAGAAAATGAAGTTCAAGGATAATTTAAAATTATGATTACCAGTTTCGTCTTCCTTGATTTTCGTTTGGTATTTTAAAGATGTAATTTTCTTGAAAAAAATACTCTAATGCACGAAACAACCATGTGGAGTTTCCAATTACTTTCTTTGCCTTATCCTGAAAATGTCGGAATACAGTGAATAATACGATAGAAGCGCAAAAGGAAAGAGCTAATAAATTGAATAAAAATAGATATCGAATTGAATAACTGGTAAAACTTATTGCTTCACTGGGAACATAATTATCTTCCCAGGCGAGACAACAAAAAGATGTTTATAAAAGTACACTTAAAAAACAAATGCAACTGAGAGATTTTCAAGGTGAAAGCGCTTAATTTTATTGAAAATTGCAAAGAATGAAAAGAATAAAGCAATTCTAGAGTTTCAAGGAAAAATGGGTTTCCCAATCTATCTTCCTTATTATAATATAACTCCCCCCCTTAAAGTAAATATTCAAAAACCGGACTTTTAGAGAAAATCACCTAAAAACTGTTCTAATCATGTAAGTCCACATCAAATTGCTTTCTGAACCATATAAGGAATACTTCACTCGGAAATCAAATAAGATAATGATAGTAACCAATATGTTGGGCACTTTTTTGTTACTCTGTTATGTTTAAATTAATAAACAATGGCATCGAAATTTCAGTGGTGACCATGTAGAGATCTAAAATTCTTACAAAAACCTTTAAATGAACGTATAAGAAAACCAAACTCGAAGAGTACATTACCTGAAAAGTATTTACCAAAAACTACCGAAAGATTAAAACAAAAACAGAAATGCTCAATTAACACTAAAATATGAATCTTGTCAATAAAAGCCAAAAAGAAGTGTAAGAGAGTTCTCGCTCTTCAAACAAGAAAAGAATTAGTATGGTCGTTTCAAGGGTATTTTTATTATTTTAAGACTACATTTCAGATTTCAATAGATTAACCCGCGAGTGCACAAGTGAAGAGACTCACGAATGCTAGATTCAATTTTAAGAACAATTTTAAACTAACCTATAAATAGTATGTCCTCGATTTTTGATAACATTTGACCTTGGACGAGTGGTCGATCTTGGTTAGTGATTGCAGGTGAAATAAAATATAGTGTGTTCTCGTTAAAACTAAGGTCTTTTAAAGAATTTTCAGCAAATGTTAAGGCTTTATAAGGACCCTTAAAGTCAAAGGAAAAATCAGGTCTTAAAGCTCGTGAGAACTCTGTGAGATGAATTATTAAAAATTAAGTTTCAATTAGTTAGTTTTCAATATTTATCCTCTAGTTAAAATTTCATCGTGTTTTTCCTAACTTTATATTTAGTTCTTTAGTGAGAAAAATAATTAGATGTAGGTTTTCAGATGCGTTCAAGAACGTCCCGTAATTTTATTTCTGCATTTTTTGTGTTCTAGGCCATTAGCCGGCTCCTATATCTGAAGTCTGGACCTTAAATTGAAATATAAATATGAGCATGCCAAATATTCTGGTCTACCAATGTTTTTCTCGTTTTCAAAATCTCTTATTTTCACTTACTCAGTTAAAAATTCATTGAAGTAAAAGTAGATTTCGCAATAAAATAGTTACAGTTCAGTGTTAATATATGAAGACTCTAGGTAGGTATTTTAATTAACATCACACTGGAGCAACACAACGGGCCATTGGTGACGGTCCGGGATCAATCCCAAAGGGAAAAGATCCCCGAGGAAACACCACGTAATTTTGAATCATGGTCAGATGACGAGGCAACACCTGAGCTGGCACCCCTCTCCAAACTTCCACACCACGCCAACGTGAGGACATTTGAGGCCACGACAGATTTAACGTTCATCAGCTCCCACATACACGATGGCTGGTTGGATCGAGTTTCGAACTCGTAACCCTCCGGTTGCTAATCCGTTGCTCTTCAACTGGGCCACCGCGGCACATGAAGACTTTAGAGAGCACAAGAGATTGAAGCACTTTACATTTCGAGGTACTAGAAACCATATGGGGCCGTCGTGGCTCAGTGGGTATGTCCACTGCTATTATTAAATGTTCTGAAGCCGCAATTTCACGCGCCTTGAGATTACCTGCATAAAGTTCTCGCCCACTGCGCTAGCAACCTTCGAGTTGTAGTCAGCGCACGTTCGATTCCTGTAAGGTGCATTCCTCCCTGGATGTATTTCTTCTGTGTCAGTAAAATTTTCATTGTGTGTCTATTACGTGTTGTATGTCTTGTCTGGCCCTTGCACCACAAAAGACTCAAACCAACCAACCCTGGCACCATGGTAACGACGACCTCATAAAGGCGAGAACTTTATGCAGGTAATCTCAAGGGGCGTGAAATTGCGGCTTCAGAACATTTAATAATAGCGTATACCTCTGTTACAGCCTGTAATCAAAAGACCCACAGAATTTTTTTAAAAATACAGTAAAAAGCAAAAATCAGTACAAATGCAATAAACAAAACAGCCAAAAGTACCTAGAAACGAAGTCTTTCAAGACCAAAGAAAAATATTTGCGCTCGTAGATGAGAACGTAGGACTTGTGATTAGACCTCACACAACAAAGGGATGAGGAATTGAGCTCCTTTGAAAAGTTCGCAAACAACTCGATTACAAACGAGTGGATGAATTGAACATCTTATTGAAGAAAAGAACAGAACGTAATTACAAGACTGCTTACGTCCTCATTCTCTGGCATTCATGTCCTTAATGGATAATTTAATTGATACGTGGCCAATGCTGAATGGGAAATGCTCTTACCTTGGTAAGAGAAGAATTAGGCAGCAGTTAGTGTCACCAGTTCTCAATTCGTTTCATTGTTATGAAGACGAACTTATAACTAGGTTTTACACTCGTTCTGTTTATGTGTACATGAGTAATATTTATATTAACCTCTTTCGGTGACTTCGAAAGAAATGTAAAAAAAGAGGGGAGATAGTTTATTTGTAATAATTATTCGTACCTTATCAGAAAATAAAACTAATTAGAATTTCGAACCTTTTTTAAAAATGCATTCAACTACGTTTACAGAAAAAAGCTAAACGTGTAAGGGCCTAAGAATAATCTTGTCAAAGATTTCTCCTTGTAAAAGCTATAAACAAACGAATTCTATGATGAACATTCAAGATTTTTGAACTTATTACAAGATATTTTGTAAATCATGAAATTTTTAAATCAACTTTTGACCATATAAGAAAAAGGGCAGGGGTTTGAGTCCGTGTAGCCTTATCCTTCTACATGGCATGATATGGATATTTTACGTTTACCGTTTTATAATTCGAAAATATTTTAGTTGCCTACAATGACTTTGAGTTGCCTCAAAAATATCAATTGTTATACAAAACATCAAGCTTGATTTGCCTGGGAATGTATGGATAATCATAGGGAAAGAAATAAACTACAATCACGTGATTTTGGATCTTTTTCTCTACTATTTCATTGCAGAGGCAAACGCGTGCACTGTTTCCTTTCCGCCCATGATTAGAAATATGTTCCAACGTGAAGAGAAAACAAAAGAAAATTAAACTCAATTTGCATTCGTAATTCCAACCTGTCCTGAATATAAATGAAACAAGAGAATTCTAGTTAAAAAAAATCATTCGCTAAAAATGGAACTATTGTAAAAATGCTCAGAATCTTCAACTTAACTAAAAGAGAAACATCCCAACCCGATAAGCTGAATATTCGGGAAAAGAATTTTTTTGTCCAACCTAGACATTTGCAATATACCTGAGTATTGGCGCCTGTAGAGAATTTTGAGCCGTATTTTACCCTAACCCTGAACGATACCAGGTAATGGAAAAAACGACCTATTGACCTCCCCGTGGTGAGTTTTGGTGCTCATTCATTGGTACAGGTTAACTCTCACTACAACCCCTCCCTCTTTTACACACCTTTCCTAGAACTGTTCCAGGAGACCTTCAGGCCTTTCCATTGAAATATATGGGAAGTCACTCATTTTCCATTCACTTATGGAATTCGAAACCGAATCCATCTACTTCACGAATCTTTCTCAGAGATAAGCAAGTAGAGATTAGATGGCTTTCGACTCGATACAGAACTCTTAGAAGCAGCAAGTTTAGGACTAGATGGAACACTTTAAATCTCACACATTCAATCTGATTTTTTTACAAAATAAATCAAGAAAAACGGCAGTTAAGTTTCTTGAAACATTCCTAGTGTGGAGTTTTAATAATTCTAAAATAGACTAAGTCATACATTTCAAAATACTAGTTTCTGTTTTCTTTTAAAATGGAAATATCTAAGAGAGAAATTTAACAAAATAAAAGTTTCTCTTGCAATAATCTTTAGTTCAAATATTTGCTTATTTTACATGGGTTCTTGTTTCATACAAATGAACTTTAAACTATATTTAAATGAACATTACAATGTGAAACAAAAAAATCCATGATGAGCCTTTGCAATAATTTAAAACACAATTGAAAGGTAATATGGTTTAGTAAATTATTCAAATTCAAAATGCATCAACACAAAGAAATTATATTTTACGTTAATTTTCCAAAAGAACATATATGATTTTGGAAAAGAAAGCCAGCTGTTTACGAGATCTCTTGAGTTCATAATTTTATCAAATGAAATGAAAACTTTAGAATTGGTAATAAGATAATATGAATATTACAAATAGTTTGAAAGATAATTTAGGCAAATTTATTTATATTTAAATTCAAAACAGGAAGCGATTTTTACAGGGTATTTTTACCAATCCCCAAATTGCCTTATGAAAAGTTTTATAAACATAAAAAAGTACCAAAGTAAATCTCTAAAAACTTCAAATTTATCCAAAATAGTTTTGGCATGTTAGAAGAAATGCCCATAAAAATTTATTACTTATAATCAATTTTGTGGTTTTCTTTCTATAAAATGAAATGAAAAATATTTTAATCAAATCTGGGTAGACATTTGATAATTATCAGTAAATAAATTGAATTTTATTATACCTAGTAATAAAAAGCTAAAACTGAACCCAAGATATAATTAATAAAACTACAAGAAAACAATTTGCAATTGTATAATATAAAACTATTTATTTTCAGACTTGATTTAATAAACTAACACACTCAACATATATACATAGTTCTCTACAAATAAATTAAATTGATTAGAAGCATCTTCAGAGAATACTCTTACTCCTTTGCAGAAAATGACTCGGTACATAAATAACCTTAACTAAGATATTATGTTGATAGAAAAAATTTATATATAAATTAAAAATTTTAGAAAACACTTACAATAATACTACATTTGACAGGGGCATGTGAACATAAATGTTTTTTGATTCTTCAATTTAAACCAAAATGTCAGATAAAAATCAAAATACTATAGAACTATAAGAGATTGAAATACTCAAGAACAAAAGAAGATTATGGGCATGTAACCACTAAAAAATGTAAGATTAATAAAAACAAATTTGCAAAAGTAAACACTTGTGTTATTCATGTTAAACCGTGAGTATTAAGTCTCAGCATTTTCATCAAAAAGTAAAACTGTCGACCATTTCCAATTTGAAATTTTGCAACTGGGATACCAACAAATTTATAACATTCAGATAATATGAAAACATAAACAGTGTCAAAATATAATCTTGCATTTTCTGAGAATTATAGAATTTAATGGTTCATCAAAAATTGACTTATTTTAAGAAAGGTCAATTTTAATGCACACAGTACTGAAAATTAAATTAACATTTCAGTTCAAAGAAAATTTGTACAATTTCATAATTAAATAATTAATTTGAAATTATGTAATTAAATTCCGAAATACAAGATAACAGTGTTTTGTGGCTTGTAGCTAGATATATATGCTAAATATAGATATTAATGTAAATTCGAAAATTGTTTCTCTTCCAATACAACACTTTACGAGGGATTTTTAGTGTAAACATACCAGAAAATGTGATAGTATTTGGACAGCAGAAGTAAAATCTTATCACACAATACATTTCAGGCTTACTTTAAAATGTAGTTTATTACCAATTAGGTAACATTTGGCATTTAATTTAATTGGTATTGACAATCAAGTCGAAATTCATTCTTTGAAATTTTTACTGGCAGTGCTGAAAACTGATTAAAAGCACAAGCCAGCTGATGTCATGTTCAGAATACGTTCAGGAAACATGTATCACCACAGAAACACTACCAACACCTACATTTAGCTCTGCAGAAAATGCCCCAGAAATTCGATGCTGTTTTCCATAGAATTGACATTCAGGTTTAGATAGTTAAAAATCAGACAAGTAACCAGTCATTCAACCATTACATTATAACATAAATGTAGATAATTTAACTTATTAAATAGTCTGAAAATTGTAGGAAATCATTTGCTTATAATTTTTCTAACCAAATATGAATCACCATTATGAAAATTTTTTGCAGCCACAAAACAAATTAGAGAACATTTATAAAAATATTTAAATTTCAACATGCTTTTCTTTTTCATAAAATATATATTATTTTAGAATAAAAAATAAATAAGGGAACTGGTTCGAAATTCAGCTTAGTCATATCTAATTGAGTTTAAAAATAGTTGTTGAATGGGTGAAATATCTTTATCCCTTTATTGCTGCAATATATAGTCAAACAATATGCTGTAATGGTGAAAGATGAATTATAAGACTTTGATAATTGAGTGTTTTAAGTTCATTATATTTAATATCCTTTTTGACCAGTAAGACTAGAAATTTATCAGATATTTGGACAGTTTTTAAACAGATAATGTGTTACCTTTCCTGAATATTTCAGAAACTTTACATTCCTATCAAAATCTTACTCAAATCTTGGTCAGATATAATTTTTCCCAAAAAGATTAAAATTTCTAAGACTGATTCAACGGACAAAAAAAAATGTTGGTTTCTCAATATAAAATTATAAACAATCAAGCTACTAATTTTTGTTCTCAATTCATATTATAGTAACTATAAGCATAGTGCCTCCGATTATTTAATAATTTGTTTTTAATAGATTTATCATATGCAATGGGTTTTAATAAACAATTGAAGTTTAACAGAATCTTGACTGGTAAAACTAAATTGATAGCAATTTCTTGATTGAGTTGACAAGAAAATTTATGCAAACATTTAACTTAATGAGCATTTGTTCGTGACATTTATACAAAGGGAAAAATGCTGAAATGTTGATTTCAAATTTGATTAAAGAATGTTGATTTGAAATGAATACAAAATTATTAAAATCAAATTTTTAAAAAGCCCAATAAATTAAATATATCATTTATCCAGTTCCAAAGCGATACAATAGGGAAATGATTTTTGTTGAACAAATAGTAAAATAAGCTAAACTACATTAAAAAATTTTGAGCTCACAACGAGAAATATTACAAACAGTGACATGGAGTTATAAACTGGTATAATTTATTTTACAAATATTTTCCTTATGCTGTCAGCATAAGAAGCATCACATCTCAGTTGATGTTTGAAATTTGAGTTACTTAGAATATTTTGAAATATTTTTAAGGACATATGATTTTTAATACAAAAACATTAGATTTTAAATCAATGTATTGCAGAAGTAAACGTTCTTAATGCAGAGTAATGCAAGACATTCAGCTTTTGAAAATTTAGTATCCAACTCAATATTTAATAAAATTGACTCAGTGAGTTGCAATGGCTGTCAATTCAAATAGTATTGTAATAGTTCTCTAAAATGAATACTTCCAGCACAATCTATATGAAAACAAAATACTACCATGCCAGAAATAAAATTATTCACATACTGAAGTGAGTAACCGGATATAATTTGAGAATATAAATTTTGAAAATTGTTATTTTACATCAATTTACTGAGCACTTCAATCAAAGTATTTAAAAAACTTTCTGTCAAATATCAAAACAATGAAATTGTATTCCTGTAGGACAAAAACTAATATTTGATATTCTTTTCATTGAGCAATGATATATCAAATTTGCATATTAAAATTAATAAAATACAGAATTCAAAATTTTTAAAAGTTTAAGCAAATTAAAATTAATCATACTTTTCCATTTAGAAGATCATCTTGCAGAAAAATAAAATTAAGTGAACGTAACTAAATGCAATATAAAACCAATAAAATGCTTTATTATTGGCACCATAAATATCTAAAATATTGAGCTCTCAACAATAAATAAAATCAAATTCAAAATTTACAATAGTTTAAAAACTAAGTTTTTACTTGCCTATCTACATTTGAGATAGAAGTTTATGTACAAGTATTAGAACGTAAATAACCTATATAAAGCCAATTCTACCTTCCTTTTTTCTTGACTAATTTCGCTAACCTTTTGCGTTTCAAAATCATTTCATAAAGTGCCTCTAAACCTTCGTCCAGACCTTCGCCAATTATAGCACAGGCCGGTTGAACATGCCACAGTACATTAGAACCTAGCTCGTGTAGTCCTAGAATCTTTTCAACCTCCTGTGGGTCCTTGGCATTTGGCAGGTCTTGTTTATTTGCTAAGACTAGAATGGGGACTCCAGAATTTTCGGGACACCGCACCGTTTTTAAAAGTTCCATACGCGCCTCGTCCATACGTTCCTGATCGACGCTGTCCAACACAAACACAATGCCGTCCGTACACCTAGTATAGGATCTCCAAAGAGGTCGCAATTTATCTTGTCCGCCAACATCCCATACCAAGAAGCTAGTCCCCTTGGCTTTTCCCGTAGTTCCTTTGATTTTCTCACAGTTAAATCCTATTGTGGGAACAGTGTTGATGTACTGGTCGAATTTCAGTCTGTACAGGGCTGTTGTTTTGCCGGCAGAATCCAGGCCGATCATGACAACGTGTAGAGGTTGGTTCGGAGGTAAACTGTCGAGGATGGAGCCGCCTTTGACCAGGCCAGCACCCATATCCTATATAACTCTCTCAGAAAACTGTACGCAATGGAAACGGGTATCTTGGAAGTGCGAGTTTCGGGACAGAACACATTTCACACACTTGAGGTTGTCATCGAACCGAAACAGTTTAAAGCAAGGTTTATTCCAATGAAAAGGCAACGAGTGGAAACAAGGAATGGCGCATGTCGAGGACACACAACATACCAATCCGAGAGTAAACAATCCATAAGCTATGAAGGCCTGTCAACAAGAATCTCGAAGTCCACACTGAATTTCGCCTAGATCGATCAATAGTTTTCCCCACACTCAGCAATGATAACAAATGGTGTTTATCTCTGTTGGTGGAACGACAAAAATGTGAAGGGTTGTAGATAGAAATCACAAGTTTGAAGGTCCAAGATAAATATTTCGTTACGTTGCTTTCCCGGTTACGTCAGAGAATGCAAATGGATTTGGAGAATTAACGCGGTTATGATACCACATCCGATGACAGAACTTGGAACTCGAAAACAGTCCACATTTTGAACATCCCCTTAGAGTTGACAGATTCAACCCCAAAGCTTCGAAGTACGCTGCTGTTGCTCACTACTGTGCCGCCAAAGACCAGTTTGAGATGCGTGCCTTAGGCGCTTAGAAGTCCAGGTAGAAAACCACACCGTCACACCCTTCTTTTACCTCACCGCTTGCAATCGGTTGGATTAATATTACTCGCTGGTATTAATCAAGAAGAGTACCCATAGGCCATTTTCAATGCATGTAGTCATACAATGCAGGCCAGAGGACGAGTCGTAAGCTGTATTCATTCTGGACTCGCGATGCAGAACTGAAGCTCATTCGCTGTCGGTGTTTTCATTTGACACAAGCGAGCGGGATCACGGCGTGCGTATCGGGGTTGCCGTGTTTACACGGAAACGCGCCAACCCATGCCCATTGAGACTGGAAGTCGCCAAATAGGAAATCTAACTTTTTCTACCAAGTTTTCTCTGATGAGGATTTTTTTAGAGTTCAGAACTTATTTCGTTTGTTTTGGTGGAAGAATAAATTAATAAAACACAAAACTTTTTTATATCAGGAAAAAACAGGTTTTTTTGGTTGAAATTCTAACATTTCTTCGAGATTTGAATACAAAAAACTGAAGTGAGAAATGCCTTGACAAATGAAATCCTACTTTATTAGCTTGAAGTATTAATATGAAACGGAATTCTTGAACGTCTCGAAGCAAACGGATGCTTATTAAGGCAAGGTAGATGGGTAGTTAATTAACATCACACTGGAGCAACATAACGGCTACTGGCGACGGTCCGCGATCAATCACCAAGGGAAAGATCCGTATTAAGGCAAGAAGCCAGAGAAAAACTGCTTTGTGTTTAAAATGGATAATTTAATTGTGTTAGCGAATCCAAAAGGAAAATTTTCGTTGCATTCACTAAATTAAAAAATCGAGATGAACTGAATTTATTGATACGAACCATAAAGAAACCATTGTATTGTGCATTACATACCTATATGGATAATTAACGAAACCTTAAAAACAACAGTATCTTGGGGAAAATAATTACACATCACTCATGCGTTATCACCACCCTTTTTTCGGTACTGATTGCCTTCCCCACCCACTTTGGAATGTGGATTGGACTCCTAATTGTATCAATTACTAAATTCTATCTATCTAAATTTATCACCTTTACAAGTGCATTGCCACTATCTTTAATTTTCTCTTATAGTTTCTTTACAATCAATAAACTTTCCATTAATTATGATGTGGAGGTTAGCAGTCAATCTGCCAGGTACTCCGTAATTGATACGTCCTTTGCATTTTCTTATATTTATAAATAATTTCCTTTTGCCTTTCTTCCATATCCACAGGAAGTAACTAGTGGTCAGGAATAATGCCTCATACGTAAATAGCTTAAAACTTGTAATAAAAATAGATTAGTTTGTCACTGTAAGGTTAATTTTTGGTACATGGGGACTATTTGACCAAGATATATTATTTAAACGGGATTCCGTGCACTACGAACATCCACGCCAAGATTCAAAATCAGAGCTTGTTGAATAGAGGTTCATGGCGTTAATCATAGGACTACGAAGCCTAGTGAAAATAGAATATGTACACTCAAAACAGTTTACTCTCTGTCTACCTCGAAAACTGCTCCCGACACCAAGATCATCATTTGTCCGTAGTTCAAAGTAACGTGGTGTTGTCCTCGGATCTTTCCTTTGGGGATTGACAGTCGCCAATAGCCCGTTGTGTTGCTTCAGTGCGACGTTAATTCACCTACCTTGCGACATCCTACCTACGTACCCGACACCAAGGCTGGGTGGTGGCTGTCCTTATAGAAACAGGGCTCATTCATTTTGAGTAGCGGTGACTCGGGATAACTTAATTTTATTGTGATTTTCGCGAATGTTTCCGGCGGAAAGAAGTAGTTTACTACTGGAGATCCTCTCTGCAAGAAGTAAAAATCTTATAAATGTATTTCAAAACTGTCACTGAGTCAATGTGACAAACTTCCATACATTTCTTAAAGCATCCCCAATGAGAAATAGGATAATGTCGATTTCTACCGCAGGGGCAGACTTTGAGTCTGGAGAAGTTCTCGTGGTGGACAGACAGTACTTCTGAGGAAACATTGAAGAGAGGAAACACTAAAGGTATATTTTTATTTCTTCAAAATATTTTTTTGCTACTTATAAAGAGATATGGAGAATTTAATGAAAATTTGCAGCAATTCTTAAAAAAAGGAACATTTTATAAATGCAAAAAACGAAATAAAATAAGTATATGCACAGGATAGGAAAACAAAATCACATTTCACAGAAAAATTTGAAATAGACATCTTTTTCGAAAAATAGCCTTCGAAATGTCCTCCAAAAGAAAAAGTAGATAAGAGGGATGCCAAAAGGGGTCGGATGGAGGAAACCGAATCACTGTGTGATGGAACAAAGGCAGTTCCCGGTTCTCCCCGGGTGGTCTGAGGCAGTCATCAAGAGATAAAAACAGAAGTCAGGCCATATGGTCGGAGTCAACGGTCAAGACTAGGATTACTTGGAACAGTTTCCAAGAGGGTAAATTATACAGCAGTTTCTGAACAGGTAAGCGATTTGAAACTGATTTTCAAACAAGTGTCTTAATTCTAGCCTTTAAAAGCTCCAAAATCAAATTTTGCGGTGCATTTCGTACATGCCTAAGTACAGAGATCAATTTTCAAAATGTCTTTTTAGAAAAGCTTCTTCGCATTCAATTTTTGTTTCAATTCGTTACATAACAATATTAATAGTTCCAGACTTCTTAGTGAGATAAATATTCATGTATACTCATATAATACATGTAAAAATCATTTAAAAACTATATATTTTTGGGAGCTAATTGGGGATTTGAAGAACTTACTTAATTTCCTGATAAGGGATTGGAATGTACTAGGAATTAACGTGTAAGAATGTCTCGGTGAGATATAAAAAGGAACGAGACCTCAACGAAAAGCTAAATAAAAGGATCGAAAAAGATTTTAGGCATTTTAACACCAGTTAGGCAAAGCAAAAGAAACTTATTCACAAATTGTTTTTGTGTAAAATATATGAAACAGTTACGCTTAAACATTCAAGTCCGAAATCTATTGAGGATGTACCCAGAACAAAAAATCTACTTGAAATGTTCCAAATAAAGACGATAAGTTGCCAAATATAGGAAACCTACAATTTCTCCCCTCATTTTCCGTCAAAATGGAAAAGTCCAAACTGCCTCAGTTCTTCAACAGCGGCGAACACAGAGGAAAAAATTTGCTTCGGGGTGTGAGATAGAACAGGGAATTATGTTCTTTCCACCCTTCAACCCCCCCTGTTTTTTCTTCTGCTTTTGACTCCCTCCTTGGCGCATTAATTACCCTATACTGCCGTTACACCTACCCGTTATTATGTTAGCTTTTTTAGAACTAGAATTTTTTCTCGCGTGCTTTTTTTGATGGACTTGACAGACAATATTGCAGTTGAACTCCCTTTTACGACAGTAGTCTAAACGTCGGAAGAACAATTCTGCATTTTATGCGTTGCTTAAGTTCTACCTTCCAGTTCTAAATAATAAATATTAGTCGTTATTCTAATGAAGACTGTTTCAGATAAAGAGTATGAGGGTTATAACGAGCTTTTTTCGACACTTTAAACAGAAAATATTTCTCTTATGGTGTTATCTTTATTATGGAAAATCCTACGGCTTTAAGATAAGATTCAGCAGCAAATGTTTTACATTCTTATGCAGCTGATTCATCCCATTGCTCTGATAAAATTCTTTAGCAATACATTTTAGAATTGTAAACAGATAGGTGCAGAAATGGTCATGATAATCGGGCTTGGCCAACCCAGAAGAAATTTTTTTTTTAAATAAAGCAAATAAATTGTTTGAAGAGAAGCAACAAAAAATTATAACATTTATTTAATTTTCATTTGTCTTATATTAATTTGTCAGTTAGTGCTTTTGTTAGCTTCTAAAATTTTAGATCTACTTGAACTTAAGTTGCCTGTGTTTTCTTCATAAACTTTCTCAATTCATTATGAAAAGTAGATCCCCAAAAAATCCTGGCAAATTTTGAGCAATTGATATATATATATATATATACATTTGCATTTTGTTTTTATTTGGTTTCTCCTTTTTGATTTGTGGTGATGGTCTCTCTCTCTATATATATGTTATATTTCACTAACGTACGTGGCACAGAAATTGGCGGTATTTGTTTATAGCCCAATGGCAACAACGTCATGTTTTGTCGGCACGATTATAGTTGAATGGTATCAAACATAAATTAACTGCTACTGGAGTCATTCGCCAAGTTTGCCGTTTAGTTTAAATATGCTTGATTTGACCTACTGAGCTTCATAATATTGCCAAAACAAAATGGAAGAGCTCGCCGCTCTCATGAAATTCTTCAGTTGTCTAATTATAAGAGACAATGATAAATATGAAAGATAAAAAACAGAGCAGAAAGAAAATGTCTGCTAAAGAGAAAATAGGCTTGACCGTAAAGAATTACTGAATCGCTTTTGAACAGTTGAATGGGATGCATTTGAAGTAGACATTCAGAGACTGATTGGAGTAAAATGACTGAGGTGTAAACTTCTTTCATTTTTATTAGAAATAAGAATTGACGCCAGTAAGAACACAAAATACTGTTATACATTTTTGGATAATTTTATTTCATCTAGAGGTATGAAATTCATTAATGTGAATACGGATGCAATATTTATTATAAATGGATTGAGATAAACTATGAAATGTGAGTAACGTCACTTTGCCATCAATAGATATAAGCAATTTAGAAAGTTTAGCTCAATTGCTATCCGCGGGTCTGCTAGTAGATCCTGGGGCCGCTTCCGCAAATCTGCAGTGGCAATAGTCAGAGTGGAGGGGGCTGCGCCCCCAACTTGTTGTTGTTGGTCTGCTAGTAGAACGAAATTTTGCAGCAGACTCTCTAACCTCCGCAAATTTCTTGTTCCGTTTCCAAAACAGCCCTTCTATAATAACTTACAAAACACGCTAAAAAATCGCAGTCGTTTCGAAATATAACTCGAATACTCTTACCCATAATTAATAAGTATTCTCTTCCGTGCTTGTAATAAGTGTTGCGAATAGTTTCTCAGCTGACTGATTATTTTGTTTTTGGTTAAAACGATTGGCGCAAACAAGAAAAAACATAAACAGGCGTTACATAAGAAAATACAATATTTAAGATTTATGACTTTTGACTTGTATATAATATAAAAATCGTTTGACGCAAAAGCACCTTTTCGTTTCATATTATTGCTTTGTCTACTTGGGAATACAAGATCAATTCCAAATTCCAAATTTACAATTGGAAAACTACTAAACAAACTTAATGTTCATGTATAATGATTTGCATAGATTTCATGACCTAAAACGTGCAAAGATGTTGGAATAGAAGATTAAACAAGTCAGCACTTTTTCGAATGATTTTTCATCAAGAAAAACCTTCGTATCTATGATTGGTTTGCATACATTATTTAGTTTGTCGCTCTACGGTCATATTTCACTTCACGAGAGATAATTAGATAAGGTTTGAGTTATTGTATTACATACCAAATAGTCTGATTTTTTAACACAATTGAAAAGACGCACAGAATTGAATATAAAAATGTTTTATAGAAATCTACATTATTTTCCAATACCAATTAACCTCGATGGAGATTTTTATAAGAATTAAATTTCATACATCCACGAATATTTAATACCTTGTTGAATGTATTAAAAAAATTAGTTATATAAAGTAATTTATTCAACCCTTCTTTTTATGTACAATTTTTGAAATTTAAAATTTTTTGAAACGCGTAAATTCATTTATTGTAAAACAACGAATCTCAACTGCCCAAATATCTTCCGATGGTTCCAATGTATCTGAAAATTTTAATTGCAAATTTCTGCAAAAATTTCAATTTAACGAAATTCAGTTAAACGAAATTATTGAAAAGATGTAATAATTATTCTGAGAAATTAAAAAATATACAGTGGCTCCAAAATTGAGTTATACCCCATAAAGAGATTTCTTTTAAAAACCAAAACTGTAGTAAATGCTAATTTTAATTTAATTATTAGAGGAATGGTTAAGCACACATTAGACTAAGAAACAATTTCATATATTCGTTATATTTCAAAGACGGGTTTTAAATGTCAAATTTGCAAAATTCTAGGTTACACAATTGAGTATACACCCAACCTATTTCTACAGAAACACAATAAGAACGTAAAATAAATAAACGTAATATAATAATTTTGTTACAATATTTTTGCTAGAACAGCTTCTAAGCCGAATGATATTGAATTCACAAGAATTTGTGTTGTTCTGAATATTTTTGTCCATTTCTCTCAAAGAATTGTAATGTGTGATTTTTAACCACATCCGCGAATGTCTGTTTTTCGATCTGTCCCCCATGGTACTTGCATTAAATTGTGTCCCTCCACTTACATAAATCGTGTCTCCAATAAGTTTGCCTTTAAGGAGCCTTAATGGCTCCTTAAAGGCAACATTAATTATTATTTTAAACTGTCCATTCAATTTCAAGTCTAATGGATGTAATGAAGTATCGGACAGGCATAAACCAGTCTACATAGACAGTCTTCTTGCGAACCAACATGTTATGCACAAGGTCTATTTATTATCTAGCTTTTCGATCATGCTCTTAGATTCCGTGTTGTTTTGAACTTTGAAGATAAACAGCATGAATATAAACTCACAGGCCAACACGTAGGACGCATAACCGCTACTTTGAGTGATCTCGCCCGAAGCAGATATCTAGATGGATAACTCAAGTATTCTCCGCACTGTTGAACAGGAATAGAAAATACGAAGTTTCGGTATCGAAGTTGAAAGAAAAAGTACTTTCACGTTCTTCCGGAATTTCTTGGTAATAATAATTCGCTGAAAAGTGAACTGATATCTCTCGGGTATTTTTATAAACGTGGCAGATATTCAACATTCTGATTCAATAATCCTTTTCTTTGAAAAACTCTTATTGATCTTACTATTTTTTAAATCGTTGTTATGATCTCGATAATTCTATTGTTTGGAAAGCCATTATTAAGAATTTTTTATGAGTTCTGTTTTACTTTAAAAACAATCATTCCGATTGAATTTTTAATTTGACTGTTTAAAACCCATTGTTTAGGGTAATATTTAAAAAGTCATTATTATGATTATATTGTAATTTTTTTTATTCTGTAATTGAATAGCATAGTACATCGATTTTTCAATTTCTTGTATCGAAAGTTCATAAGCTTTCACCCGTTCAGTAATTTGCTGTCCACCAATACTCAGGAATACTACTTAATCAGAGATGCAACACAAGAAAGCAAAATTTATGGAATACTGATAAAGTTATTTTATGGCAACGATATTCCAGCTGAGACATGCTAATGATATCAGTTATGCTTCATTTAGAAACATTCGGTTTGAATTTATGACCTGACACCGTTGAGTGCATTCAGCTGTAAAACTTTTTTAAAAGCATCAGCGAAAGGTGTTCGTAAAAAGTTTTTTGTTGTTTGGAGATGTAGTTTAAATTTTGTTTCGAAGGAAACAGCAACGAGTTAAAAATATTGCGTTTATTTTAAAATGTTTGCTGATTCCAGTAAAAACAAATATTCCATTCTTTTTACTTCAATTTTAAATTTAATATTATTTAAACGGAAAAATGTCTTTAATTTTAGAATTTAGTAAAATCGGTATCATCAGTATTTGAAGAATTATGTTCATTTATAATTGGTGAAAATGATAATGTAATTCTAATTCCAATTTCTGGTTATCACTTCTGCCATCATTAGTTGTAATATTTGTACAACGCATGCGTTGTTTATTTACGCTGCTGGCAGAAATCATATTTTATTATCCTCTTTCAGCAAGAGAGAGAGAGCTCAGTTTTGAGATATATGTGTGCAGGTTTTATCTCTATATTTTTTGTATATTTCATTCAAATTTCACTAAACAAATGTCATTTCATCATTCGTTCGGTGTCATTCAAAAGCTAAAAAGATAGCTTCTATATTCCTCCTATTTGCAGATGTCAAGACAATTTATTGCGTTTTCAAAAAACTGTGGGTTTTTTCTTGTAATATTTTGATTTTTGCAATGTTTGAAGACAAAGGTACTTAAAAAAGTGAAGAGAGATTGTAGTTTTCGGCTCGTTCCCAAAACATCAGCAGCTTATCAAACGAACATTACAAAGCAAAACAGAACTGTTTGTAAGGGGGTGGGAAATGGAGTTCGACTACTGAGAATGCTGCTGAAATCATTCGGCTATTGAGAATGCTGCTGAGACTATTCGGCTATTGAGAGACACATTTTAATATTTTTATATTTTATAAATACTCTCTAGATTTGAATATAGTTCTTATTTCGAAATAATTATTTGTTTGAATAGAGAAGAGAAATCACTGTACTAAAATTATCCATAACCTGTTGTACTGCTATTTACCCTATGACAGACTTCTTACACAGTGAAATCTTTGAATTCTTTTTGTGTATTTAGCATTAGTGATGAAAACTATTTATTTACTTTTTGTACCAAAGCTTATTTATACTATATCTATTTAGAGAAAAGAACGTATTAAAGAACGTATTATTAAGTATCCTTTATATTCTTCAATATTCTTTCAGAAAACTATACATGTCTGAATAAATAACTAAGAATAAGTTTATTACTCTTTTCGAACGATGCAGAAAAGAAACGATGTTTCGTCACGAACAAAAGCAGAAACTAAAACAATCTGTAAACATTTCAAAAATGTGACATTGAAAAACATTGTTTGTAACATTGAAAAATGTGTGAAAATGGAAAGGAAATGAATTAAATTTTAACACATGGCGAGCATTTGAAAATGCATGTTCATACAAATATTCAGCAAGCAGAACGAAAAAATATCCACGTACTTACTAAAATAGATCATTCCATAACTAATATAAATTCGTATAAACAAAATTGTTTAAAAAAACTTTTCAGAAGATTTGTTGAACAATCATTTTCGTCTAAATAAAACTAAATAGTTTTAAAAATTCTAAATAAAAATATAAAGATTTCAATTTAATACTGAACTTAAATAAGTATTGCCAAATACTAATGGATAATTTAGATGACAACAACCGTGAAAAGTAAGTAAAAAATTAATATTGAGCTCTAAAAATTTACAAAATTTTTAAAATCGCATTTTAAATTCACAATTTTAAAGAATATGATAGTTTTGAAATAAAAATAAAGAATCAGATGACTTGTCCATTTTCATTTCTTTGTGACGAAGCAAACGATTATTTGAAAGAAATTTAGTTGAAGTTCGAGATGTAGAAGTAGCGATTATTAGTAGATTCGCGAAAGGCAACAAAGTACAAAAAAAATGTTTACTAACAGAGACTGTTTTATATACTAACAATTGAAATTTTTAGAACAATAGAAGGAAAGTCAGCACCTCTACTTTAGCATAAACTTCAACTGTACATTCGAAATATATGTACTTAAAATACAGAATAACAATGCTGAATGCAATTCTTCGTGACTTTTTGTATGGAAACTGATGTGGAAGGTAAATCTTAATTCTGAAAATTATGTGATTTCTTTGTATGTAAAAATATTAGTATAAGAGCCAAAAAAAGACAACCTTATACAACTTTTAATTCATGAGAGGAATGCATTTTTATTCCCGTATGTAAAATTTTATTGTGGAAAATATTCGTAAATAAAGTAAACTAAAAAGTTCTTATATTTTTAAATGGAGCATTTAACCTGAAATCGGAGTGCTATTTTACTAGCTCAAGTCTTATAACTATTTTAAGAAAATCTTCTGGCTGTCTATGTAAATAATATAAACTATTAGTATAGTGTGAACTCTTTCTTCCAGTTTCAAATTAATTTTAAGTTTAGGGTCATTTTAAGAGAGGGTTTTTCTTTTAAAGCCAAATATAGAGAGCGTTTGTGTTTTCGTGGTAGTACGTACTCCCTATTTTCCCCCGTAACATTCCGGAATTTAACTTAGCATGAAGTTTTGGAATGAATCATAAATTTTATATTTTGAGTTCTTTTTTTATTCAACTGAAAACATGCCCAATACAAGTATTGCAAATGTCTATTTCATGAAATCTGGTTCTAATTGTTCCACACGAACAATTTAGCGACGGACAAATTATGCCAAAAATGACCAAAGCGATGACAAAAAACTAATTTTTGACCAGACGAATTTTTTTCGTCTTCCGGTGGTTCCGCGTTTTCTGAGAAAATTTAATCTTCAACAAAACTGATTCAAATTTTAACCATGTGAGATTTTCCCGAACAAAATTAGGCATTTCAGCAATAGGTAATAATTGCTGTCTAATAATTTATAACTGTAGAGGTAGGGGTAAATTAACGTTGCATTGGAGCAACACAACGGAGTATTGGCGACGGTCGTGGTCAATCACGAAGGGAAAGTACCGAGGACAATACCTGGTAATGTTGAACCACTGTCAGATGACGAGGTCAGCACCTGAGCTGTCACCCCACTCTGCAAACTTCCACACCACGCCAACATGTGGATATTTGAGGCCACGACAGATTCACATGCACCAGCCCCCATTTACATGACGATCTTTGGTTGGATCGAGTTTCGAACTCGCAACCCACCTGTTGCTAATCCGTTATTTTTCGGCTACCGGAGCCCCTATAACCGCAGAGGATTTCAATTCATATGTTTTTTACAGTCCGTCTGATTAACTCTTTCAGGGGAGGTGGGACGTTTGGAGCCCCACCTTCTTGAAATGGTTAATATTAGGTATATAGTATAGATATCAAGGCTGATAAGTATATAAATGATCTCTCATTATATTATGATGTCTAGGAGAGTGCTCTAGATTGACGGTGAAAAATAAGTAGGCCCATCACACTTGGTGAAAACTAAACACAAAATACATTCGATATGTGCTAGGTCTTCACCCATAGATTAAACAAACTATTTTTATTGCCTTAAAAGATTCAAAACGTAAATTACATCTAAAGGGATTCGAAACCCAGAATTTGAAAATGTCGTCGTGCTGAACCCCTCTAATTATTTTTACAGGTTAAAAAAAGAATAAGAATTTTGTGATTTTTCTATTTTTCGCACAAATATTTTTTTAATGAAATGCAATACTTTTCTAAACTCTAACTTCAGTATATAATAAATGTCAATCGAATATTTAAAAAAATTCAAATATCGTCTACATATTCTGAGAAAAGGTGCATAGAAATTAATGAATATTGGAACTTCCTATCCGTTGAAGCAAACCTCGCTAGCATTTTCCTTCAGTCATTGATTCGAGTCTGGAATATTTTGAATTGACCTTTAACCATCGTCTTGACTATGTATGTATAAATGTCACCATGAACAAAGACAGCAGAATAAACGAAAATAAAAATGTATCCAAAAATAAGCTGTAGTAGGAGATAACGCTGCACATGTCAATAGTTCTGTTGTAACATGCGCCAAACTTCGTTGTTTATTATCAAGAACAAATGTACAGGAAGACTTGTTTATAAAAGCTGCGTGAAAGTGAAGTTCAATCGAAACGCTTGGGGTAGCTTGTGTTTGTACATTGTTGTATTGCAGTATTGGGAGTTTGACTATAGAGCGAAAAACTAAACCATAAGGCCCCGTTCACAAGTTTAGTTTTAAATTGAATATTTAATTTTAACTTTATTTTAAAGACTTTTGCCGCACATGAAAACTAGAACGGACAGTTGTCGATATACGTTATTCTCAGAAATAAAATTACCCACTATCCTCTTTAGTTTTATAAACTATCACATTTTTACAAGTTTTGTGTGAAAGCAGGGTAAATTTTTTCAATAAATCGAATACGATTAAATTTTCTCATCCTCTTTTGAATGGCCATAAATATAAATCAGTGGATTAAGACAAAATACTCCAATCAAGTTGTATCTTTTCTATAAAAACTCCCTTTTGTGTTCGTAATGAATATATTCGTCAAATACGTATCGCGAAAATATTAAAGTTACAGTTAAAAAATGATTTGTTTAAAGAAAATCACGTCGTAGATTTTGATCTAGTGTAAAATTTTCCGCTGATTTGAAATCCGTTGAAATTTTCGCTTTATCTTTAACGATCGCGAAGATAGGAACTTGAACTAGGGGAATAAAAAGCCCTAATGTGCGTCAAAAGGCGCGGGTAGCCAAAGGCCCCGCTCACATGAGGCGTTTTCTAACGCGCTCCCCTAGTCTCGTGAAAGGAAGGGTAAATTAATAAGTACTTATTGAAAAAACAAACACTTATTTAGGTTGATGAAATGAAATGCCCTATCGTCGTGAGTACAAAAAAGTTTCTAACGGATCTAACGTTTCTAACAGACGAAAGAAATCGTTTGCATATCAGCGAATGAGTTTGAAGATATCGGAACAACAGTTCGGCTTAATTTCAGAACGGACTATTTTTACCTGTCGGGTTCCGAAACCTTATGACCCTTCTGCGCCCTCCTATGGGGGCGCACTCTACCGTTTGATTTAAAAGAATCATTGGTGAACACAATTGTATATTTTCAAATAAAAATCTTTTAAATGAGAAAATAAAACGATTCTAGTTTTCTGAAATATTGTAATAATTCTAAACGTTAGTTTATAAGAAAAATCGCGTACACACAGATTTCCCTACTACACTTTCGCACTCGTTGAAAATCCCTTAGAGTTGAATGCAGAATTGCAAAGGTGATGATGAGTGAAAGATAGTTTTGCTTTCCCTAGAAAACAATGGAATATCTTGGGAGTTTGGAGGAGGCAACACTCGCGCAAAATGTTTCGAATAGGATGGTGTTTGATCCGTAGTCGGCCTTACTATTTGGGGAATCGAACATTTTCTTATGACCCATTTTTCGATGCCCCATGTGGCCCATATAACATGAAAAATTTCATAATAATGCCCGGAGTCAGGCCACGCAATGCGTGGTCTTACGCCTTTGGGGCGTCTCACATACCGTTGCAGAACCACTAAGTCCAGAAAATAGATTGCCTATTCGGGTCGATTTTACCCGACCTGTCTGATCTACTTTCTGCCGTCCGATTGAAGAGGCTGTAGCACCGACTTCTGATCAAGGCAGGAATGTCGATTGTGACCTTTTGTTCCCTATCGATCGGAGGCTTGTTTCCCTCCAGTCCGACGAACTTGTCAACCTTGACTTTGACTTGCTCGCGACACCAGATGAGGCGATAATTCTTGTTCGGAGACTCGTTGCGTGATTATGCGGCATTGTGGATGGAACTGCCGGTGGAGAATGGCCCAGCAAAATGACAGTCGTGAACACCAAGTATGAATTGAAATGAAGAAAAAAAATTCCCAAATAACCTTGATCTGACAAATGACGGATTGGCTCGGATCATCGGTCCGGGAAAATGTAGATATCTACCGACCTCAGGTAGAGGTAGACAGTGAGTTGTTCAAAGTAAAATATGCAATTTTAAATAGTTTGATGCCTTCTTAACTAGGCGATGATTTTGCTGCATTAATTCAAGGAAATAACAAGGAATAAAAATAAATTTCAATTGTCACCTTGTGAAAAAGGGTTTTACTTGTGCAAGTCTAATGCACTGCTTCCATATGCAAAAGCCATTACAAAATTGATCCAAGTCAGATTTCAATACTAGGTAGATTTATGAAATGAGAATTATTTCTATATATAAGAGAGCGAGAAACAGTTATGGGACAAAACTTTTGAACTAAAGAAGGTGTGGCATATCTAAACTCTTTACTAATACTAATATGATTTTTCAAATAGCTGCCATTGTTTTCTGATAAGTAAGCAGTTAATTAACGTCGCACTAGAGAAACATAACGGGCTATTGACGACGGTCCGGGATCAATCCCCAAGGGAAAAATGCAAGGACAACGCCTCGTAATTCTGAACCACTGTCAGGTGATGAAAACAACACCTGAGCTGACACCCCACTCTCCAAACTTCCACACCACACCAACGGGAGGACATTTGAGGCCACGACAGATTTAACGTGCACCAGCCCCCGTATACACGACGGTCTTTGGCTGGACTGAGTTTCGAACTCGCAACCCTCCGTTTGACCATTGTTTTTTGAATAAAGGCTTCTGCACTTCTAGTATCAATTGACTGCTAATTCAATCTCGATGAATCTTTCAAACAACTAATGCTACAGTCGTATTATAATTTTATTATTGATATATTACAGTTTACTGCTTTTCTAATTGGTTGATTGGTTTTATGGCGCAAGAGCGATATTTGGCCATGATGCGCCAGACACATGACAACGTCAAGTTATGGATGTATTCACACAAAATTTTACTGACACAGAAGAGAGAAATGCACCCAGGGTGGAATCGAACCTGCGCCGCCTGCAACTCTCAGGTTGCTAGCACAGTGGGCATACCACTGAGACATGACGGCATCCCCTTCTAATTGGATATAGCATTTAAGTTACTGCATAAAGCAAACTCTCCTTGACCTATGTTCCATTCTTTTTTCTACTGAAAGCCCTACCGGCTAACTGAAACCCCCAGTCTCTTGATAATTTCTCAATTTCCTGGTGTCAGTCTAGACAAGACACTGTCAGAAAAGATATCTGAGACTCGTCGAAGGGACTTTATGATCCAAATGTAAGAGAGGTCTAAAACCCATTTAATTAAAAGGAGAGCTCACATGCCAGAGTTCCCATGGGACTTAAAAATAACTTTTCATTTTAGTTTTTAATGGTCCTTAATTTGCTTTAAGTCCTTAAAAAATGTCAGTCCATATTTAGGAAATATCTCATTTTGCCTGCATTTAAAAACCGTGACCTTAGACAATTTGATAATTTTAAAGTCTCATCCAATACAGATCGTTCCTAACTCTTCCAACCGGGCTTAAAGATATGCCTGAATGAAAAGAGTGAAAATGATCGTATAACGACTAACCAAACCATAATCACTTTCATTTTCCATAATGACTGTTTAAATAATTACGAAGTATAAAAATTTATGATTGTGTTAAAAGAAATTTTTTAATCTCAATGCCAACCACTGGTTCCAAGCAATTAGAGAAAAAATATTTACATGCATTAAAGCATTTTATTTATAAAAAAGAGTCAACAAATAGGAATACAACATGGGGGGGGTGCCCTCCCTTCTGATTATTCTACTGTTTTAAGGAAAAGTTTTGGCCTCAGATAAATCAACCATTACACTCAAATGTGAATAACTTCAGAAATCTTATTAAACAGCGGTAAAAGAGTAAAAGAACATCGAAGTGTACAATAAATGCTTCAAACGATACTTGAATAGTGAGAACGAGATAGCTCAACCCGTCGAAATAACAAAATGGGGTAAAGTTCATATTTGGGAAATGGACATTTCGATCGATCATCCGAGAACCAAAAGCAGAGACGTTATTCGATATCATTTCGGGTTGACATTGGAGGCCGTATTTCGGTACAAGACATTTTTATCTACCGCTGTTTCCCAGAATATCATCTGCGGCTGTCACGAAAGGTGGTTTATACGATTACGATTATCATTCTCTCCCTCTGCATTGCCCATCGGAATCGGCCGTTGCCATTGTGTGGTGGAACAATAAACAACTCGAGCGTCCGAAAATATTGTATGGAAGAAATGCCAAATGGCGTCATATTTCTTCGTGGAGAAACGGAAGATGAAGTCTCTGGGTGAATAACAATGTGAATTAAAGTGCAACGAATCAAAAATTATTATTTTTTAAAATTGGATAGTGTTCAGTATCATCTTTATGGCAGCTCAACAATGAAACTTCAGGGTTTCGAAACTGATTAGAATTTAATTTGTAGGAATTATCTTTTCAAATTATTTTTTAACGTGTCTCAAGCAAATGTGTTTTTGAATGAAACTGTTTTTAACTAAAAGCTGTATAAGTTATATTCCCAAAGCATGTTGTTCTCTAACCTCCAACGTCCTTTTATAAATATAGGTTTGTTTTGTTCTTCGTGGTTTTTTTTTCGCTACTCGACAGTAAATTAGACCGGGAACTAATGAGGTTCTAAACCACTACAAATATCCTGCAAAGACAGGGGTTCGAATTTAAACCCTATTGACTTTTTTTCAACCAAGGGTACAGATCTATAGGTAGAATTTTCAAGATTATAATTATTAGAATTTTTGTGAATCCTTGCTGTTCTCACCCTTCAACTGAATTCTATGCAATAATAAAAATCCAAAATACTTGAAATTCAAGGTAAAAAAAATCAGCAAACCATTTAAATGAGAATTTAAATGGTTGAATTTAAAGGAATGAATAAAATTTAAGAGAATACAAAATTTAATTAAAAAATCACAGCACTCACAGCACAGTCCTTGTGGTTCTGTACAAAGGTGCGTACCTGGTCCAAGAAACGTCGGTCTCTAGTCTTACTAAGAAAATAAACGACTTTTTTCTTAGACATATAATGCAATTCCCTGTCCGCGTCTTAGAATTAAACTTAGACTTTTTCTTATTTCAGCGACATTCTTTGCCTTTTCTAAAATTTAGCTCACTAATTTAAAAGGATGCAATTTGTTTATGTGTAAAAGAGGAAAACCCATTTCCCTTCTAGTTTTAGTCCAGTGCTAATAGATGTATGATCTTTGTAGGCTGGATCCGGCCCGCGGGGCTGATGTCATGTACACGGAACATGCCAAAAGAAAACATTTTCAAAAGCTGAAAACATGAATTTGTTTCGTCAGACGGCTTCTCCCCTGAAGTTTTTATTCGTGTTCCTGTTTTACAGGTCTGTGGTTTTATGTAAATCACTTGAATCCATATCAATACTCAACTCCCGTTCTTACCCAACCGAATAATAACATTATTCAACAGTCTATTCGGAATTTCATTCGTCTTCACAGTTTCACAGAAAGAGGCCACCGACGAACACCGGCTTGTGAATCACAGGGGTAATCGTTTGCGGTTGGCAAGCTAAGAGGAAAAAAAATCCATGTGTGTGACGATCATGCCCAAAATAAAATCCCCCATTGTAATCTGCCACACCCATACTCTGTCCCAGATAAACGAAAGTAGATTTTTGTAACTAGTACTTCTATAGTTGGGCCCTCTCCAGATATAGATTAAAAACGTTTTACCGATGGAGTGGGTGTTTGCAGGAAGGATCCAAAATCGATATACGGTTATGTGTGCATGAGGAGAACGCTTAGCATATTGCTATCAGATCAAAGTGAAGATAAGTCTTGATAGCATATTTTGATAGTCAAAATATTCAATACCTATGAATCATGCAATATGAGGAGGATTTTTAGTGTAAAAGAAGGGGAGATAGTATGGATAGCCAAAATGTATCAGTATCTGTGAATCATGCAATATGAGAGGAATTTTAGTGTAAAAGAAGTGGAGATAAGTTTTTATGGCATGCTTTGATACCCAAAATACACCTGAATACCTATGAATCATGCAATATGACAGGGTAGGTAGTTCATTAACGTCGCACTGGAGCAACGAAACGTGCTATTGACGACGTCCGGGATCAATCCCTAAGGGACAGATTCAAGGACAACTCGTAATTTTGAACCACGATCAGATGACGAGAACCTGAGCTCACTAACCAAACTTCCACACCCCGTCAACGCGAGGACATTTGAGGCTACGACAGATTTAACGTTCACCAGCCCCCTTGTACAAGATGGTCTTTAGTTGGACCGAGTTGCTCTTCCAACTGAGCGGCGAAGTGCTGAAATCGTATTAGAAAAAAAGCGAAGTGACATCACGATCAGAATACGACAGGAAATATATTGTGCCGCAGAAACACTACCTCCACCTACATTTAGCAATCGACCTTCTAATGAAATAGACTGTAGGTAGCTAAATTAACGTCCCACAGGAGCAACACAATGAGCCGTTGGCGACGATCCGGGATCAATCCAATGGAATAAACAGAGCATATGTGCGCAACTTTATGTTGGTTCTTCCAATTGCTCGGTTTGAAGATCTGTCACGTGGTTATGGGGAAAAGCATGAATCCTACTGTTGGAATTATTGATCGGTTGGTGGGGCCGCGGTAGCCCGGTTGGAAGAGTAACGGATTAGCAATCGGAGGGTTGCGAGTTCGAAACTCGGTCAGATCAAAGGCCGCCGTGTACACGGGGGCTGGTGCACGTTAAATCTGTCGTGGTCTCTAATGTCCTCACGTTGGCGTGGTGTGGAAGTTTGGATAATGCGGTACCAACCCAGGTGTTGTTCTCATGATCTGACCGTGGTTGAAAATTACGAGGAGTTATCCTTCGATCTTTCCCTTCGGGATTGATCCCGGACCGTCGACAATAGCCCGTTGTGTTGCTCCACTACGACGTTAATTGATTACCTAATAACCTAATTGGTTAATGTCCAGCGTGATTAAAAGTACTACTCTGAGTTTCGATAGTCAATCGGTCCAATTAGATTCGTAAGATAACGTGACTTATCCTTCTGATGTACGACAGCAATTCCGCCCATATGATCATCCCATTAGAAAGTCGGTGCATTTAGTTTAGAAGAAAATGCTTATCTCTCACACAGCTACATATCGCATTAACACTTAAAAAGTACCACAAAGAGATGAATTTCGAGAAACAAGATTTGAATATATTTTCTCTTTCAGTTTATTGTGATTACATATTTTTTCGGCAATCGAAACTATTCTGATTTCGGTACTCAGATCAATCTAGAAGAGTCACTTTTTATGTACTTTACTTTGAAATTTAGTCCATTGAACACATAAAAGACAAAAAGACAACGAAACTCTTTACATGTAATGAGGCCTACACCTTTGACACAAAGTGCATTTATTTGGGCCCCTTTATTTATTATTCGGGGCCCCAGTTGGAAGAGGAACAGGAGGGTTGCGATTTGGTAACTAGGTCTAGCCAAAGACCGTCCGGTACACAGGGGCTGGTGCACGTTAAGTCTGTCCTGACCTCAAATATCCTCACTTTGGCGTGGTGTGGAAGTTTGGAGAGTGGGATACCAGCTCAGAGATGTTGTTCTCATCATCTGACCGTGGTTCAAAATTACGAGGCGTTGTCCTTGATCTTTCCCTTCGGGATTGATCAAGGACCGTTGCCAATAGCCATCTATGTTACTCCGTTGTGACGTTAATTAATTACCTACCTACGGGCGAGTTGGCATTTGAGTCATGTGGCGAGTTAACTGTTTAAACTGGGGTTTTAAGCGTAAAATGCGTTCCCACAATTGATTCGTTGGATTGGGCTTTATGGTGCAAGGGATATATTTTAGCCAGGCTGCGCCAAATAAAAGACAGAACGTCAATAGACACACACAAGGAAATTTTTATAAAGAAGACAGAAATGCACCCAGGGAGGAATATGGAACTTTATTGGAATTTGGTTCGATGCCTGGAGTAGCAGTATTTGTATGGGATAGCAATGATTACGAGTTGGCGAAACAAATTGCATTATTTTGCGTATGGCAGCCCTTTTTCCAAGCAAGGTCAACCACCTCAGTGAAAATTAACTTACCCAAAGTAATCTGCCTTCGCACCGAGTCACACTACACTGGATATTTAAAGAATTTAAAGAACTCGTCCTCAACTCGTCGTGAAAATCTACTCAAAACTTGACAACAAACAGTAAAAAAATTAGTAAATGAAAAGTAAACTTCAAGAAACGACTGATAAAGATGCTAAAAAGAAAATAGGCAATCACCATTTTGATGAATCAACAAATTCAAACAATTTCGCAAATAGAAATTCTTGTAGTAAATCGAACGAAAAGAGTTTAGTCATGCATGAAAAGTCATGCATGAGATCGAAATAAAAATGAAGACCACTGTTTTACACAAAACTAAATAAGCAATTTCCATTAAAATGTTTTACCTTTTAAAAAAAATTGTTTGTTTAAAACGCTGGAATCTTTGAAGAACACGAAATACAAAATTCCTCTCAAATTGCAAGAAATGTTCAATTTTTTTTTTACAAATCGATCATTCAATGTCTTCAGAAACTATGTGCCTTTGGCAAAGAACAAGCTCTCCGCGTTCTAAGAGGAGGCATTTTCTAACAAGTTAAATGTAGGTGGCGGTTGTATTTCTACGGCGGAACGTGTTTCCTATACGTATTCCAATAGCCCGTTGTTCCCTCCTATCACAAATTGCTCCACACCTTACGGTGAGTAGATAGGAGGTGGGTCTAGAATAGCTCCATTGCGACGTTAACTACCTACCTAACCTATACATATTCCCCAAATGACATCACTTGCCTGTTTTTCGAATATGATTTCAATGCATCGCCAATAAAAATTCCAAAGAATGAATCCTGAATTGGTATATAATAGTTTATTGGTTAACCCTAATTAGATAAAATACGTCAAACGCCGCCAAAGCGGGGATAAACTCTATTTTAAGGTAACCTTGATATGTACATGAGAAAGCCCATTTCAGTAATAGAAAATAAAATCTTTGCAATCCGACTGGTTTGTTTGTTTACATCATAGTTTTCCAAACTTTTTTGGCTCAATGCACGCTTTTCAAAGACAATATTTTTTCGGCGCCCCCTTCTGGAAAACTATCCCAAATTACATGTATAGCTGTACCTATAATTTTGAATTTCACCAAAATATTTATAACTATGTCTGTAATTTTAGAATTTCAAAAAGCTAGGTAAGAGTTACAACAGTTTGGAACTGAAATTATAAAGCTATTTATTAAAATAAAATAACAAAAATAAATTGCACATATATACGCTATATTGTTCACTATTATTGGTAATTCATTCATTTAACTCTTTGGGGTTAGGTGGGTTAAAAATCGTCCCACCTTTTTTTTGCTTAGCTTTCTATACATGGTGGGATATCTTTAACCCACCTCAAAAAGTTCAAATTACTCATAGTCATACAGTTTAATATTATATTTACAGTTTTTACTGAGTTGGCAATGCTATGAACTAGCGCCAAATGTCTAAATAACTGAAAACAAAAATTTACACATGTCAAAATGTATTACTAAGTTGCTGACACTTTGTGTTTAAGGTTGGCGAATTGTGTGGTGCAGTGAATTTTTGTCTTTCATAACGGTAAATGTTTTTTCGTAAAAATTTATTATGATTGAATAAACCGTTTTATAATAAAAAAACATGTTATTTGATGTTTTATACTAATTTTGAAGCTAATAAGTGAATAAACAATTCGAAGCAAATTGTTTTTTCTTTAAAATCGTGTGCCTCAAAGAGTTAAATCAAATCAGTAAAATTAAAAATAACTACTGATGAGAAGGATGAACGTGCTATTGTGCTACCAATTTGTCTATAAAAGGCTTTTCGTCAGCAGCATCCTTTACCATCCAAGTGGTTTCGACGAGGTATCTCGTCCATCAAGATTTGACCAATTTTGCTAATGACGAGCTATATCGTCATCAAAATATTACCGATTTTTTTCTGATTACGAGATCAAGATGTGGTCAGTTTTTTTCTAATGTCTATCAAGATATGGTCAGTTTTTTTGTCTACCAAGATATGGTCAGTTTTTTTGTCTACCAAGATATGGTCAGTTTTTTCTGATGACAATATACGTCGTCCAGACAACCACCTGGAGGGTTAAATCTCCTGACAGCTATTTGCATTCGATTTCTCTTTGTAGTTAAAAGAATCAGTCATAATGCACCATTGTTGTGTGTGTTTGGCCATGTGAATAAGCTGTTTGCTTTAAACATTTTTTAGGCAACAAATTTTTTAGCATCTTATTTCCCACTCTTGCTCCTCAATGGCCCTTATTTTTCCCCTGGGTTTAGCATTGCCTCCAAAACTCCTTCAGCGCCCACAGAGGGATGGTGGCTCCCACTTAGGGTTGCATTGAAAATCCCTCATACTTTCGTTACTGCCACCCTTCATCTTTGTTCCTATTTTGTTTCAAAATCCACCTTCGAACAGTGTTTACCAGAGGGAACTTGAACTACAAATCATCGCAATGAAAGTCGGCAAGTCACGTGCTACGTATTCATCCATGTCCCCAAACCCACTCTTTCCGAGGTCCATGACTCCTAGTGGGAGTTTAATTCTGTGCGTTCGCTTATTGATTCACTTTCGAAATGGAGCATTGCGACCGCGGATCTCTCTTCCGAAAGAACAGAGTCGAATAAAAAAAATAAGAAAAAAATCGCTATAAATCACATTAAACGAACCCGCCGACTTTCACTGGCATCACTCATTTTCCGTTTCAAGCCTCATAGAGCAAGGAATATGCTCCATTCTTCCAAAAGCTCTGTTCCCTCGCCAGAAAGAACGTATCAGTCATCCCCGAGAGGCTTTGGCTTATTATGTGAGCATCCATCTCGTTTCATTGTTTAGTTGTAATGCAAGGAACAACCCGTAATGAGATCCAGTAGGGAGAAACTAGATCTGATTCGGACGCGATCGTAAATGCTTCGGGTGTTTTGTGAACTGATAATTTCATTCTGATTCGTATCAAAACGCAAGATGCGCATCGCTTAGTATGTTAACTGTTCCGGGTGTTGAAAGACCAAAAATTCCTAAAATTCTTACCTTAAAGTGCTATCGAAAGATGAAAAGTCACTCTGAAAGATAAAAAATACTCTTAACATGCCCAATAAAAACGTATAAAAATTCCTACAAAGCAGTTTTTATGCCTGTCGGAGGGATTTTCGGTGTTAATAAATAAATCAGACGGAAATTTTACTTTTTGTTATCCCAATCCATTAGTCAATCCATATTTTTAGTATTCGTATCAAAACGCAAAAGCATAATTCAACGAAAAATTATTATTTTTTGTTAAAAAAGATAGAAAATGAAAAGCAATGATCTAGAACGATAGGAAATGCTCCACAAATATAAAAATATGCACCCAAACAACAAAAATGCCCTTAAATTAAATTTGTGTTGCTCCAGTGCGACGTTAATTAACTACTTACCTACCAACCCTTAAATTTAAAAAAAATGCCGGATAATTCAACTCTCAGAATTACCCGTCATTGATCGAATTGAATCAATTTGATACCAACTTAATGAAATTTCCATGTAGACAGGTATAAATGTATTACATCAGGTATATGCAATTAATTGTGAACCAAGAGAACACTTTACAATTGGTCTTTTCATCTGTTAATACAACAGATTTATTTCACCATAGATTTCAATTTTATATCATATTTCGTTACGCGTATCCTGTTTACATTTCATCATTCTTTCCGCTGCAATAATGCTACACCGGGTTTATTAATGTGAGACACCAAGTTAGACGTCTCTGATTCGTACTAAACCAGCTGGAATAGTCATATTCTGTTGTCGAATTTTGCTATAAATCGTCGGTTTAGAGCAGAAACTCATTAACTGATATTTTTTTCGGAAATACCAAACGCTTATTTTGATGATAATCAGGAACCCATTGTCATTTTGTAATCTGCTTAAAAGGAAAATAACGCCATCAAATGCTTACAATTTTTATTTTTGAACTTAAAAGCTAATATTTGTCTTTAAACAGCTCTACAGTAAAAATATTTGTTTTTCAGTTAACGAGTTTCTGCTCTAAGCCGACAAAACGTTTATATGATAACGATTTTAAGTGCAAACGAACCTTAACTAGACTGGTAATAAAAACTTAAAATGTAGCTTATATCGCCATTTTGGCGATATTTGGCGTGAAACATAATAGATGCTGACCAATCAATTCTCACATCAATTTGGAATTTTTGTTGATGAAATGATGTAAACGTATTAGAAAAACAAGCCAAATGACGTCACATTCGGAATACGAACAGTAAACACGTTCAGCCGCAGAAACACTACCGGCACCTACATTTAGTTTGTCAGAAAATACCTCGCGTACGAAACTTTCACTTCTAAAACAGATTTTGTCGAATTTAAATTGCTTACTCTGAATAACAGTGCATTTTGAAATACTGCAATTTAATACCATCTATAAAGTATTGGGCACAATCGACTTTCGATAATTTCTGAAAAATTATGTATATTTTTCTTAAAGTATTTTTTCGCTTTATATAAAATATCTTCGATTTTTTAAACAAGATCTACTAAGCGCAAAAAATGCATAAAAATAATAACAAAGAAATGTGCAATTTTCTATATATTGCATATTCGTAACGAAAATAAAGGTAAAAATATTGGAGCACTTGAATTGAATGAGTTTTTAAAACAGTTCAACAGGTTAAAATTAATGTCTTTTTGGACGTAATTTGCGTTTCACTCAACCTGTTTGGTATTGATTTTAAATAATTTTTACGTTATTGGTTCTATTGTCCCCGTTCTGCAAGGACTTATTTTCAAAGTTAATTTTCATAGGAAATTTTAAATGTTAAGTCTGTATTACAAATAATCCCAAGTATTTTCAATGAGATTGAAGTTTACTTAGTACATGAGTTATGTTGACTTTGGGCAGTGGTATAAAAAAAGGTATAAGCTACAAATACGGGCATTATTCAGTCTTTATACTCTGATAATGTTAAAAATTTGGTAATAAACCCATTTTTTATTCCTTTCTTTCTTAATTTTTCATTCAAAAACTTAAATACATAAATTTGATCCTTTTACAAACAATCAAGTGACAATTCTAACGCCAAGAAAGCACTAATACAGCCCAAGACCATCTCCTATCACCACGTCTTATTGTGGGAGTTTAAAGTTCAAGTATTTACTCAGCAAATTCTTTATCTATGTAAATCCTTTGATTAGCATTATTTGTGTATGGCTATTTATCGACCATGAAAGTCGAATTTTGTTCCGAATTTAGCATTAGAAAGTGAATTTATTGTAAATTTTTCAATGATATAAGGAATATTCCTCATGATACACTTCTCTTCACATTCATTGCCACTCTTTGGACGTTCAGTTCATGGTTTGTTTTTTCCATTAAATTTGTTTAATACTTAAATACTAATACTTAAAAATTGTATTGAGTCGTGTAGACTTGATTGCATTTAATATCGAAAGAAATCTATTGTTTTCGAACCCATGCTTCCAAATTTGTGAGTTGTGACTACTTCAAGTTACCAATATCATGTCTTTACCCTCCTGGTGGTTGTCTCTACAAGGTTGTCATTAACAAAACTGACCAGTCTTGATGGACGAGATATCTCGTCATTAGCAAAATTGGTGAGATATTGATGGACTAGATACCTCGTCGATACCACTTGAAGGGTTAAGTACCTCTTAAAGTAGTTTAATCGAATTAGTTCTAAAAAATTTGCCTATTTATTGCATTTTTCCGGACTGCACAAATATTTCTTTTTTGTGTATAAAAGTGTAAAACATTGTATTTATTAATAACTTTAATTTAATTTCAAAATTCAAATCCATTTGGAAATATTTTTCCATCATTATTCAGAGTACATTTTTGGAATACGATTTCAGCATTTTGCCAATAAAAATTTTAAAGAATAAATTCCGAGTTGATTGGTCAATACCGATTAGATTAAACGTCAAAGGTCAACAAAACGGCAATAAACTACATTTTAAGGAAACCCTAATATGTATGACATCATTTGTACAGCAGAAGTAAAATCTTCGCAGACCATGTTATGACCTGATGTGTTGCTTCAGTGCGATACAAATTCAACTACCTGCCTACAGGTAGCCCGGTTGGAAGAGTAACGGACTAGCAATCGGAGGGTTGCGAGTTCGAATCTAGCCAATGACCGTCGGGTACAAAGGGGGCTGGTGCACGTTAAATCTGTCATGTCCTCACTTTGGCGTGTTGTGGAAATTTGGAGAGTGGGGGCCAGCTCAGGTGTTGCCTCGTCATCTGACCATGGTTCAAAATTACGTGGTGTTGTCCTCGGACCTTTCCCTTTGGGATTGATCCCGGACCGTCACCAATAGCTCGTTATGTTGCTCCAGTGTGATATTAATTAAATACCTACCTACCAACTACATGCCTACATGAGATCGTCTGGTTTGGCGTTCGTTTACACTGAAAATCCCTCTCATAAACATTTTAACTAGTTTTAGATGGTTTTGTAACATGTACCAGTGTCTTCCTTAATAAACAGTCAGATAAGGGTGGTTGGATTTTATGGCGGAAGGGTCATATTTGACGAAGCAGCGCCAAACACAAGACAGACAACGGCAATTAAATGAACATACTATACATACAAGATAGGTAGGTATTTTAATTAACGTCCCTCTGGAGCAACTCAATGGGCTATTGGTGACGGTCCGGGATCAAACCCAAAAGGAAAGATCCGATATACACACAAGGAAAGTTTTACGCAGAAGAGGAAGGAAAGAAGCATTTTACAAAATGTGGAGTTTGCTCATGACTTTATTTTCAACATTATTTAAAAGGTTTGATTTCGCTTCACAGTAATTTTTCCCACGTGGACTGATTGAGCGGAACCTTCATATTTTTGGAAAGAGGAGTAATAAATGTCCCGATTGAATCTTGATGAAATATTTGTAGAGGTAGGTCTTTTGAGTAGATGGTTCGAGAAAGTGGAACAGTGATCAAAAATTTCTTTTTGATGTCATTTTTTGAACAATAATAACAATAGAAACAAAACTACTTCATTCGTTGCAAAAAGAACTCTGAAATATTCATAAAATATCTATTGTAACTACGTTAGAGAAAAACACCGTTAGTTGTGAAAAAATAAATCGTTAGATTACTAAAAATCGTATTTTGTAGATATCAATTCTTTCGTAAGACAATCTCTAACGGTTAACAGTCAGTGCACAACGGTTCTTTTTCTACTCTCGTATTTCTAAAGAAAATGTGTAGCAATTAACGGAAGAGAGTATTTTAAAAATTGTAGAATGGAAAACTGATAGCAACAGATGTTTCCAAAAACGATAGATTATTCTGCTTCTCCTCACTGGTGAATGTAAAGCTTATTCATTATCCTTTGCGACATCAAAAGGGTGATGAAATTGCCTTACGTTTTCTACGCGTTGTGTTGCTCCAGTGCGATGTTAATTAAAACCTACCTATCTACTTTTTCTACGAATAAGCCCTTTTATCACTGATGCAGTAAAATTAGACAAAGTACTATCCCCATGGAGTAGATTCCAATTAAATCTAGATTTTAAAGTCGTTTCTAAAATAACAAAATCATTAAAATGTATTAGAACATAATCGGTAAAACTGATAATTTAACTACTTATGCATTTCATTCGGATACAATTAAAACGGAATCTAATTATTGTAATTTGAATTGTATTCAACTGGCCAGATTCTTAAGAAATTCTTTTTTAACTTATTTCATATGTCTATTTGGTGTCTATTTGATGTATTTGGTAGTTTGTTTCATTGTTGCCGATTACTTTGTCAAGTTACAAACCATTCATTTGTGGTTCGTTTTAAAGGTAGAGAGATATAGGAGGTTTTCTGGAAAACTAAATATAGAGTACTAGTGATTTGGTACATTCTTTCATAATTATTGACGCCAACTTGCTTGATTGCAAGTTCAGCATTCGAATGCAATTCATGCATTCGAGTAAAACTACTCAACCGGAATATTTTTTCTTCTTCCGGTAGTTTAGGTAGGCATGTAGTTAATCAACATCGCACTGAAGCAGGACAACGGGCTATTGGCGACACTAAATCAATTCCGGAGATAGTTGATTGGTTATCACCAATTAGATTAAACTCTAAACGCTGCCAAAACGGCGATATACTTATTTTAGATTTTTCCGATGTGTATCATGCGAGTATATTTGAACAACGATAGTAAAATTTTTGCAGATCGTCTGGTTTGCTTGCTTTCACTGATAATCCTCATATTTCTTGCCGGCCGCGGTGGCCCGGTTGGAAGAGTAACGGACTAGCAACCGAAGGGTTGCGAGTTCGAATCCAGCCAAACACCGTCGTGTACAAAGGGGGCTGGTGCACGTTAAATCTGTCGTGGCCTCAAATGTCCTCACGTTGGCGTGGTGTGGAAGTTTGGAGAGTGGGGTGCCAGCTCAGGTGTTGCCTCGTCATCTGACCGTGGTTCAAAATTACGTGGTGTTGTCCTCGGATCTTTCCCTTTGGGATTGATCCCGGACCGTCACCAATAGCCCGTTGTGTTGCTCTAGTGTGACGTTAATTGAAATAAAAAAAAAAAAAAAAAAAACATATTTCTTGCCCGGTTGAAAGAGTAGCGGATTAGCAACTGGAGGGTTGCGAGTTCGAAATTCGATCTAACCAAAGACCGTCGTGTATATGGGGCTGGTGCATGTTAAATCTGTCCTGGCCTCAAATGTCCTCACGTTAGCTTGGTGTGGAAGTTTGGAGAGTGGGGTGCCAGCTCAGGTGGTGACTTCGTCATCTTACCATGATTCAAAATTACGAGGTGTTGTCGCCAATAGCCCGTGTGTTGCTCCAGTGCGACGTTAATTAACTAGCTTCAACCGAACCACTCCAATTAACTAGGTTATTTTAAAGCATTCGTACTTTCGGTACGAATTGATCAATTTGATTCATGGTTTGCGCCTCCCAAATTCTCACTGAATAATGCATAACAATTTTTGTAACATTTATTAAATTTTAAATTTGAAAGTAAAACATGGCATGTTTTCTCTTACTATCTATAAAAACTCACCAAACAAACGAGTTAAACATTAAATCCGAAATCGAGTTGGAACATCGTAGCTTTGACGTCATACTGACAATTGTAGTTTCAGCTGCTGCCTCGCACAAATCGTAAAGATAAATACGAGACACAACATGTAAAAAAAAAGAAAAGACTGGAAGCAGAGTTAGCAGAATTGAAAGCTGGCACTAATCTGATCTTGATATGAAATCCAATCTAAATAATTTCAAACAAAATAGGAGCGATAACCGAGTAAACCGATGTATTTGAATTTTTTTTAATTCGTCTGAATATGAATAATTTTAATGCGATTCCATGCGATAATTTAAACTAGTGTAAAAGGGATTTTCAGTGTAAACATAGCAGATTGAAAGCTCCCAAATGATATTGTACATATCGGGGTTTTTAAGAATGTAGTTTATCAGTCTTGTGGCGTTTAATCCAATTGATATAGATTCTTTGGAATTTTTATTATCGAAATACTGATCTTATTTAAAAAATAAGCCGACTGACGTTACATCCCGAATACGTATAGGAAACTTTCCGCGGCAGAAACACTACCGCTACCTACTTTTAGTTTGACGGATAGTTTCTCATACGATGCGTAAGAGAAACTGAATTCTAAATACTCAGGAGATTTATCGTCATCTGACCGTGATTCAAAATTACGCAGTATTGTCCTCGGTAGGTTGGTAGGTATTTAATTAACGTCGCACTGGAAGGCAACGGGATATTGACGACGGTCCGAGAGCAATCCCCGATGGTAGAGACCAAAGACAACACCACGTAATTTTGAACCACGATCAGGTAGGTAGTATTTTATCGTCATACTGGAGCAACACAACTGGCTATTAGAGCCACGATCAGATGACGAGGTATTGTCCTTGGATCTTTCCCTTCGCGTTAGATCCCGGACCGTCGCCAATAGCCCGTTGTGTTGCTCCAGTGCATTGATGTCCGACCAAAGACCGTCGTGCACAAAGGGGCTGGTGCACGTTAAATCTGTCGGGGCCTCAAAGTGGGGTGCGAGCTCAGGTGTGATCTCGTCATCTAACCGCGGTTCAAAATTAAGTGGTGTTGTCCTGGGATCTTTCTCTTCAGGAGTGATAGTTTAGTGTCGGTAGGTAGTTACTTAACGTCGCACTGGAGCAACACAACGGGCTATTAGTGTCAGAGGAATTTAACTTCAAACGTTGCCTAAACGACGATACATGAATTTTTGTTTAAGGTAATAGTTCTCATACGTGGTACTTTCTCTTCGATAACTTGCTAGTTTTACACTGAAAAAAATCTTTCATAACCGATATACTGAAATCGCATTCGAGTAACATGCCAAATTACTCAAAAATGTACTTCCGAAAAGGTGCTGATTTTATCACTAACCATTTAAGAAACTCATTTAATCCCTCCCACAATGACCCAATGCTTTTTTAATCTTTATTTTCACTATGAACACAAGATATACAAAATTTCATTTTTCTTAATTTTTTAATTAGTAGATTTTGTTTAGTTATAAAATATCTTATGAAAAAAAACCGAAAAAAATTTACTTTTAGAAAATACACTGCTGGCCACCCAAATTGCAACACCAAGAAAGACAAGAGATATCACAACAAAATTTATTTTGTAGATAACATGTTGACCAAGTATCAAATGATTAAATTTATAGACTTGTGTGAAGTGTGGTTCCTGCCAAAATCAGTAGCCAGAATAGCCGCCATTGTTGGAGATCACCGCTGCCACACGCCTCGGCATTGATTCAAAGAGACTTTGGATGTGTTCTTGGGGTACAGCAGACCAAGCAGCTTCCACACGTTGCCAAAGTTGATCTAGTGTGGCAGCTGGGGATGTATTCTGGGTCAATCGTTGAGCAACCATGGACCACATGTTTTCTATCGGCGAAAGATCCGGAGAGCGAGCTGGCCAGGGAAGCAATTCAATCTGGCGATTGACGAAGAACCCTTGGACAATGCGTGCCACGTGTGGTCGCGCATTATCCTGTTGAAATATGGCTGTGGGCAAGCCCTGAAGGTAAGGAAGGAACTGGCTCCAACACCTCGGAGATGTAGCGCTGGCTGTTTAAAGTACCGGCAATGCGTACTAGAGGAGTGCGAGAGTGATATCCAATACCGCCCCATACCATAATACCCGGTGCAGGACCAGTGTGGCGGTGCATAACGCAGCTGTTCAGCATCCTCTCTCCACGGTGTCTCCAGACTCGAATCCGACCATCGTGGTGTTGCAGACAGAAGCGTGACTCGTCAGTAAAGACAATTTCATTCCATTCTGCCGTCCACATCCTTCTTTCATCGCACCATTGGCGGCGGAAACGTCTGTGGTTCTGCGTCAAGGGTAGACGAAGCAATGGACGTCTTGCGGACAGACCACTCTGCTGTAAACGGCGTCGAATGGTACGCGCAGACACTGGATGATGCGGTACAGACTGAATGTGCTGTGCTATGGTTCGTGATGTGGCTGAGCGATCCGTCACTGCCATACGCACAATATGCCTGTCATCACGTGAAGTGGTGCACTGAGGTGGATGCGATCGAACACGTCGGTCCGTCGTACCCTCCTGCATCCAACGATCACATATCCGCATTACAGTTGTTTGGTTTCGTCCAACACGACTACCGATTTCCCTGAAAGATAATCCACAATCTCGGTAGGCCACTATCCTTCCTCTGTCGAACTCGGATACTTGATCAAAAGATGATCGCTGTTTTCTACGAGGCATAATTGATCGTTTTTTTGCAAGAAAAACACAATTGCCGTACTTGAAATCGTCGAAATCTCCAAGCCTTAAATAGCGCCTTGAAGTGGCGCCACAGGCGCGCGTGATGTGCGTCTGCGCTGAAATTCTAATCATTTGCATATCTCACCTCCGATAATGCATGTTGTAAATTTCATATTATTTGCATGCTTCCTTCAGGGTGTTGCATTTACGGTGGCCAGCAGTGTATGTGTACGTTTTTCCATGAAATTATCGAAAGTTGGGTGTACCCTAATACTTTTTTGACTCACTGTACCTACAATTTTTAGCAACATTCAAGTTTTTTCTTCCTTGAGACTGTTTTAAACAATCTTTTATTCTGTTGCTGAACTGAACTTATATTGAAGCAAAGCAATGCAAGAAACACTGAATTCAGTGTCACTGTCATCAAACAAGCAGATCGAAGATATGGGCCGCTTGATTGATTCAGCTGGGAACACATCGCGTGTTAAGAAGGAACACATAGAATGTGATTTTCAAGGTTTTGCAAACAGACCGATAGTAAATAGATCGGGAAAAATAAATCACATTGTAGAAAACAACTCCCCGAACGCTTTTCAGGACATCCTATACCATTACCATTAATTTTGTTTTCAAGAGCAAGTAGTGCAGGTAGATATATATAAAATGCATAGTGTTAAGAAAAACATTTATTCTCGAATGCTACTTATTTGAAACAAAACACTTAAAAATAGTAAAATAAACTAGCGTATATATATTGTAAAATTAAGTTCTTAATGACTTCGAGATGTTTTTTGGGTCTATGAATTACAATATACTTTTTGTATTAAGCACAATATTAGAAAGTCAAATTCTCCTTTTTCTGGTGTAGTGTCAAATCTGTTTCTGGACTTTGATTTGATTGCAACATAATATAAAAATCCTGTCTCGCATAAATATCGTAAAAGAAGTAAAAAAAGAATAGTTTTTACATGCTTAGGGTACTCTTCTCTTAAACCTGTACAGAAATAATTTAATAGCAGTTCCTTGCATTTTTGTTACAAATCAGAGTCAAAAATCAAGTCAATTATATTTATATAATCACATGAGCTGAAGCCTGCTAGTTTAGTTGTCTCTGTAAATGGATTTCGAAATCACAAATTATCCTTAATGGATTTTGGAGAATATTGCAAAGGTTGATTGTAAGTCAGAAATGTTCTAAAATTGCATTAGAAACTTAATCTAACTTTAGAACTTTATAATTACTTTGTTACTACTAAAAAACTTTAGAATTTATTTCAGTCAAAAATTCATGCAAGGTGGAAAAACCATCAAAATTATTCTGTTCAACTGTAGAAATCCACAAATGTTACTTCCTAACAGAAAATGCAATTTATCTCTTGTATCAAAAATTGCAATATTCTTTCCTTCTATTATGATAAGTAAAATTCATTGCACTTCGTAAAAATATCTGCCAGACAAGACTCATCAATCATGTAGAATTTGTTAAAAATTCAATAAAATTTTATCCTAAATTATGTGAGCCATCAAGAAGACCAATAACTCACTACGAAGTTCAACAAGCCTCAATTATGCTTTTCTTCTGGATAGCCATCTCAATTCAGTATGTAATAAAAGTGCTTTTAGGTCACTATCCATATCATCGCACAAAATTTTAAATAATCCGGATTGAAGTGGTTGTGGTTTTACATTGTTGATAATTTTTACGGATACATCCTAAATAGTTTATAAATGTGTACGAATTTTTGTGCTTGTCAATACAAACCTTGATGGCTCTTGTAGCTACTTGCTGGATACGTGTTACAACTCTTCATCTTGCCTGACATTGCTTGAGCACCCCATCTGCACAAATATCAATACTCCCAACTGATTTCCTGTTTTGTAACGTAATTAATACAATTGAATATATCTTTTCTGGCAGTTTTTCTTGTAGGTATTCGCATATGAGTAAATCTTCAATGCTTTTTTCCAAATATGTAACGAACAAATACTAGTAATACAGTGAGTCCCTGTAGATTCTGTAGATCCATCCATTTGCAATGCATATTCACTGCAAAGTCTAAGTCGATGAATTAGCTCTCTGTCAGCAGAAAGATCATTGATGTGACTTGAAACAAAATTATTTGATAATTGCACTGCACTTTTTAGCAGCAATTTCTTCTCGTGTTACCTGCATTATACAATGTCTTTCACACAAGGTTTAATGAGCGTCTTTCCAATTGTACGAACTTCACCATTAAGTTCAATGTGGTAATTCAATGGAAAAGATGCATTTTCAGTTTAAGCAATTGCAATTTTTTGAAGTTTAGATTTTTCTCACGTGTCATCGTCTCTTTAAAAGTGTAAATCCTTTCCTTTGTAATTAGCGTGTTTCGTTTCGAAGTTTAGCTGGAGCCAAAGAGCTGTTTGTTACAATGTTACAAATAACTGTTTGTTGCAATGTATGTTTTGTTACACAAAGCACACATTGCATCAACAGTATCTGTATTACCAATACACGTAATCCAAAATTTAAATATCTTTAATCGTATTTCTGTTTTTGTCTGTTCTTGGCATTTGTTCTTTAATATTAGATTTTGAAGAAATCATAGTTTGCAATTATATTTATTCTCCAATTGTAGAAGTACTTATTCCTCTCTTTTGTTTAAAGATCCAAGAAGTCATGGGTAATTTTTGAATATTTTAATAATAATATTTGTCAGGCTCGTATTAATTTTGTTAATTTTTTACTGAACACTTATTCACTAATTACATAGTTTGGGAAACGCTGGCGTGGAGCAGCGACTTTGAACCATTTTCATCTCATGACACACAAACTAATTACTGAAATTCTGCAGCACAGCAAAAACAGTTACATTTTTTGCCGATCTGACAAAAAAATTATAATTTTACTTGATTTACGAAATTTTTTTATGGTAATTGCCTTTTGTTTTTCTCCATAGTGGCCTTAAAAATAAAATACTAAAAATTATTTCTACTGGTATCGAAATTATTTTTGAACACACTTGTCAAAGATTCAAAACTAAACCGATGAAATGAAATAATCGATTGGTTTTGACTCTCGTTGCATCCGTTTTGTAACTCGTATTTCATACCTCTAGTGGTTTATCTCAATGTGTTTCAAACTGTATGTAATCATAAACATAAAATAACATACCTAGAAATACTATACAATGATTATAACCCAGTTTCTATTTGAAGAGAACAATGAATTTAACTATTTTATTATATAATTTATAATAATCGGAAATTTCCCGGTGAATTAGCAATTACACGCATTCCAACTTTTCGATAAGTTTGTCTATTCAAAACATAAATTTTTTTAGATTTCAAATGCTTTTTTTCTATTTCCATAGTTTGAGCCTGATATTTATCGAGTGGTATCTATTACTTTGTTTCACCAGATTAAAATTTACACTGGAATTCAATAGTCTCACTACTCCCAACTTGGGGTCCAGATGGTGAAATGACAATAGAAAGCTTATTTTGAGATTATCTAGGTGTCATTACCAGCTGAACTTTATAAACACTTGAAATGCTGTGATACTTTAAAAACCTTTTCTCTACCGAAGATTTATATTTCTTCTAAAATTAAACGCAGAAACTAATATCCAAAACCTTAACCTTTGATGCAATGTTAACAGTCTCAGCATTTAAAATGATATGTTGTCAGTTACTTATACCTGCCTTTTAACCTGCTTTCTGCAGGCCGTTTTCAGTGTAAAGTAGTTAAGTAAAGCATGAACTAGATAATTCCTCAAATTCTAGAACCAAACTATTTTATACTAAAAAGCTTACGTATACTTTGAAGATCAGGGGTTTGAGCCCATAACCCCCACACTCTGTACGGTTTGGTGTACAATCGAGTTTAGGGACCTACCATTTTAGCCAAGGATTCGTGAAGTTGTACGATAGTAATTTTCTATCAAATCGCATCAACGCTTAAAAAGCCTGCCTATTAGTTGAAATACCTACGTAATACCACTCGATTCGTATGCCCAGTCATAAATAAAGTTGCTTAGTTGACCACAAAACTAATAAAGTAAATTAAAAACAGAATATAGTTCGGGAATACTTTTGCTAACAAAATTCAATACAAATGTGAACTAGTACTGTCTTAAGTCGATCACATTGGATGATTGTCCAAAGATTTAAGGACCCCGTAAAAATTATCTTGAAAAATATTCACCCATAAAAATGTCTTCCTATGCAATCAAAGAAATTATACTGGGTGTTTCGAAACTTACTGTTCAAACATTATGGGGAGGTAGATTAAACCGCATTTACACAAATGACCACAAATGGCTCCCGGATGTGATAAAGGGTGTACTAAAGTGAAGAAATTAAAGACAGAAAATTTGTGAACACATTTTTACCAACCCTAATTTTACAACTCAAAAGTACCTGTCACACTAAAAGTTACGCAGTAAGTTGCGACATTGACAGCAAGCCCGACAGAACCGACGTATGGGTTACCGTGCATGTTCAAAAATTCCTGTCTTTTCGAGAACAATTGCAGAAGCGATAGCGACTCCTGCGGAGAAGTGAGATTCGGAGTCAAAGGGGATCTCGTTCACGATCCCCTCCAGAGGAAGAAACTTAGTCTGAAGCAGCAAAAACTCACGAACTGCTGAAGAAACAAAACCCCGACTTGGTTTTGTCTGAAGCAGCAAAACCTCTCGAACTCTGAGTTCTGGGGTTATGAAAATTTCGCAGCTTATTCTGTCTGGGTATTCTAGGTCAACAAAACTATTTTTAGCTCACTATGTCGTTCCTTTAGAACCATAGAAGTTAAATTTACGTAAGAAGTTGATTGATTTCCAATCAACACAAAGCGTCAGAAGCTTGTCACGAGTTGAGCAATCGGGAGAGGAAAAATCACCAGCACGCGAAGCTGACAAAGGAAATTTGCTTCGAAAGTTCTGAGGTATCAAACACGACTTCAGACTTAGTTTGTCTGACGCAGCAAAAACTGTCGAAAACTGCTGAGGAAACAGACGTGGTTTGTCAGAAGCAACGAAAACTCCCGGGCGAAATCGGGTAGAAAAGCTAGTCAGTTTATGAAACCTCAAATTGTACCCATGACATGACCTGCTAACATCCCACCAATCCAAACATTCGACAATGCAGGTAAAAACAAGCAACTCTTCGTTAATCAAGGTTCAATCACAAGTCATACTCTTCGCCTACCTAAAACACAGCTGGATAAAAATAAAACTACATCCATCTTATCGAATCAATCGCTTTTAATTATAAAACGCCTGCATATATGTAAATTAAAAAGAAAACACGAAGAAAAAATCAATAACTGGAAAAAGCTCCTCCTATGTGAGCTTTCATGTCTGCCTGACCAAAGGTAACTCGGTCCGCGAACTGTCAATTTAAGTTGCTGACGGCGAAGGCCGCGGTCACAGTTACAGCAAGAAGTTTTCCGCATTAAAAAATGAATTATAATGTGGTGGATAGATAGGGACTCGCCTTCGCATGATCAGAAACAGAACACCGGCCAGGCCTCACTGAAGGCAACGCCCTCGAATCAAGAACCCCGGAAGGCTTTTGTTTAAGAAGCAAACTGGCCAGATTGTTCGTTTCTGAAGGGGAATACTTATTTTACGATAACAGTGATAACGGTTATTGTTAGGGTTAGGATTTTGATGATTTTGCATCTTTTTCGTTAAGAAACACCGAAATGCTAGTCGAGTGAATGGAAATGTTTTTCATAAAAAACTAAGCTGATTTATGTGTGCCTTTGTTGAATCTTTTCATTCATTTGTCTCGTGTTTGTTACGCAAAAATTCACTTTATTCGATCATTTCAATTCGTTTTATTTGCATTTTCTTGAATTATTTTACATAATTTAGTGTTGGGGTTAAGGTAGGTAGGAAGTTAATTAACATCGCACTGGAGCAACACATCCTGCTATTGGCGACTGTCCGGGATCCATCCCGAAGAGAAAGATCCAAGGACAATCCCTCGTTATTTTGAATCACGGTCAGATGACGAGAACAACACCTGAGCTGGTACCCCACTCTCCAAACTTCCACACCACGGTGCTTGGTCAAGAAAAGCAACATTTTTGTATGAATTTCCGTGTGAATCCATTCCCATCCCTTTCGGATGGCTTAGTGGGCTTATCCATTACGATCAGCCTGCAAGTTGAAGGCGTTAAGTTTCGATTCCCGTACTTTACCCTGGGTGTAATTCTTCCTTCTGTGTCAGTAAAACTTTTGTGTTTTTGTAGGCCTATTAATTGATGTTTCCTACCGGCGGGGCTTGCCCAAATATGGCCTTGCGCCATAAAACCCAACTCAACCATCCCTGACGAGGAAAACTTTTCCCATGGTGAAATTTTTGGAGACTGAATAAAGTGTAATTTAACATGCGCTCCTGTGGTTTCAAAGTGAAAAGAAGCTTTTTAATTTTAAAACTGTAGGCTAACCATAGAGAAAATTGTTCTCTTATGAAAATCTGTACGTGGTTTTTGTGCTGATTCACAATTCTAGGCTGATGAAATAAAAACTTTCAGTTCCCCGCAAATAAGAAATATCCAATTAAATGTTTCTCAATTTGACAAAGAAACTATCAAAAAATATAAGATACATTTGTATTTTTTCCTACTTTGCCCATTTTTATTAGCAAAATACAGAACTTAGGTTTGGGAGAGAAATTAAACAGTTAAAAAACGTTTTTAATAGTATCTTTTTTCTGTCGTATAAGGGGTACTTGCGTTCTTTTTCTGCTTCAAGGATCTTTATCTTGTATAAAAATTTTGCATAAAAACATGCAAATTTTAGGGATTTTTTAGAGCACTTTTGTAGTTTTTTGGTTCATAAATGTAATTTTATAGGGAATTTCTAGCAATTTTTAGGTTATAAAAATCCTAGCGCTATTTATTACTAATCTGCAATAATAGTTATTAAGAGTTTCGTTAATAATAAGTAACACTAAGAGATAGAAAATAAATTTTGCAATTTTATTGTGAGGAGAGGCCTCGTGGCTCAGGGAAGTTGCTCACTACGCTAGAAACTTGCGTGCCGTAGTGGGTTGAGGTTCGATTCCCGTAACATATCCTGTGTGTATTTTCTGTTTGTAAAACGATTCTTGTGTGTATGCCTATTTTTTAACGACAGCGAATAAGCGAATCCTCAAGACTAAACATATAAGTCAAAATATGTATGTACTCAATAAATTAATTGTTAGAAATTGAGGTTAATGGAAGATTTCTTAGCTGTTTAAAAAACCGTTAAGTGATCTAAATTAAATTTTAGAAACAAATGATTTGATAAAACGTTAGCCATAGTTTTTTAAATTATAATTTTATTAAAAGAATCTTTTTAACATTTGGTGATAACAAATCGATAACTTTATATTTTCAATAACAGCAGCTAACTGTTAATACGTAATACCTGTTATTTTACTCCTATCGGAATAGCAGTCCGTCTTTGTTTCCTTAGAGGTAGAAAAATCGCTTTGAGGCCCGGATTAATCACAAATTGGAATCTCAAAATGGCGCCGGTATCGTGAGGAGTTTTAAGATACCGATGTTGATAAATCAAACGGAAGGTTGTTCCGCTGCTAAATTGAAGACTTAAGATTGAAAAAGAGAAAAACGAAACACGCTTCCTTCAATGTGGTTGGTTAGGATAGTAATTTTGTTGCGGTGAATCTAGCTTCAGAGTTTATATCCATTTTTAGATTGACAGGACGCTTTTTAGATTGCTATCTGGCTTAAACTGTCTGACCGTCTGTTAACAATGACAAATCAAACTGGTCTGGACTTCGAATCCGGTCCTGATGATTCGGGAAGCAGAATTAACTTACGTCTTTTGAACGAGTTAACGTCAATGGCGTTTTGCATTTATCCTTTTGTATCAGAGATTTATGCTCACCATCAGTGGCGTGGCGTCCATGGATGCCGAAAAGCTCGGCATCTTTTAATAAAAAAATTCAAAAGTTAGGTTGCAAAAAATTAAAATTGATAAAACCTGAAGCATCGATGCAGAAACAACGATTATTTTAACGTAAATCTGAAGGAGATGTCAGTTTCTATTTTAAGTCTCCAAGTGGTTTCGACCAGATATTTCGTCCAGATCTGACCAATTTTGCTAATGGCGTGATATCTTGTCATCAGAATAGTGCCGATTTTTTATGATGACAAGATTGAGATCTGGTCAGTTTTAGCTAATGACGAGACACCTCACCAGGAGGGTCAACGACCTTGATTTTCACCACAAAAAGCTGAAGAAAACCACAGATGGCTGATGCCCTATCCTTTCAGTCTCAAATGGTTTCTTATTATGATTATTTAATGGCGTTTGTCATGCACAATAGGTGCACCACCTAAGACTTGCTACTCCATACTGAGACCAGCATCCAGACCAGATAACATACGTAGTGGGTCCTTCCACATGTAGTATGCATATGATTCTTTTCCTATTCTCTCTCTATTTTACACCTATGTAAAAGACAGCCCCAAGCTCTAAGCCAGCGTTTGGATCATTCACACATAATTGCCAGGATAGGGCATTATTGCGCCTTTTGAATTCCTTTTAAACTTAGGGCTAACATGATTTGTATTTATTGTCTTTGAGGAAAAGAAACAACGACGAATCTAATTGAATTATATGATTGTCTTAAGCTAGGGATCAGATTTTTTCCCATTCTCTTCAATCACAGCATTCCTGGTTACCAATGTTACAACGGGGCACCTTGGAACGTGCTGCCTCATCGCACCCACCGTGAGCTTAGGTGTAGGGACATGCTTTCCTGGAGGTCTTTGGGGAAGCCGGCCCGCCTTTACGTGTTGCCTTGAAGAAACCAAGAAATTTCGACCCGAACCCGAGACATACGTGATTCGAGCTCGTGCTTCAGTTTATGATTTCTTAAGAATGACGCCTTTAGCCGTACTCTTAAGAAATCGTTATTATCTTGAGTTTTAAGTCATACCAGGTCCTAGAAATGCTGGTCCCTAGTTCCGGGAAAAGAAACGGATTTTCTCAGACATAACGTAATGACCTGTCTTAGAATTTAGCAGGCACCTTTGTCTTTTTGTTCTTCTACCTGCCTTTTAGAAAAGTTAGTCCACTAATTAAAGAAAAGCAATCCTAAGTAAGGCAATTCTCTTTCTTATAGTTTAGTGTTGATAGATGTAAAACCTTTGCGAGCCGGATAGAAGCAGCTCGTGGGCTTTATGTTGTACACTCCTGATCTAAATTTTGATTGGTAGCTCGGAAACCAATTAGTTTTTAGCCAGTAAACGTGAAAAAGGGTAGGTACTGTAGTATTTTAATTAACGTCGCACTTGAGCAACACAGCGGGCTATTGGCGACGGTCCGAGATCAAACCCGAAGGGAAAGATACGAGGGCAACAACACGTAATTTTGAACCATGGTCAGATGACGAGGCAACACCTGAGCTGGCGCCCCACTCTCCAAACTTCCACACCACGCCAACGTGAGGACATTTGAGGCCACGGCAGATTTAACGTGCATCAGCCCCCTTTGAACACGACGGTCCTTGGTTGGATACGAGTGAAAATGGGAATAAAGATTTCTCAAAATCTGTTCTCGATAAATATGATTTAAATATAGCGATTTTTGGAGTTAATGTCCCTTACTCGCAACGCATAAGTTGTATGAACGAGATTTCCAGGTGTGAACGAATCAGACCGAAAAAAGAAATTTTACTTCCGCTACACAAATGTTTTCGTTTAATACGAGTACATATCATTGGTTACCTTAAAATGTTGTTTTCCCCCGTTTTGGTCAATTTTGGCTTTAATCCAATTGCCATTGACAATCAGGGTTACTTTAAAATGTAGCCTATTTGGAGACGTTTGGCGTTTACTAATCAACTATGATAGTATTCGGAATTTATTCTTTGGAATTTTTATTGGAGAAGTGCTGAAATCGTGTTACAAAAACAAGCCAAGTGACGTCATGTTCGGAACACGTACAGGAAACACGTTCGAAGCACTACAATAACACAGAATGTTCAATTTCATTGTTTTTAACGATACTGATAAAAAAAGAAAGTAATAGTCATTTTGTTCTCGAAAGCAGAAACCCAAACAAAATAAAACCACTTGAAAATATGCAATGTTTATCATTTAGTACGAATTAAAAAATAAACGTCGCAAGCCAAGCAAATGTTTTTTCCTTTCCTTCTCAAAATATTTTGATTACTAAGATCCCCTCAACCGTTTTGACGAATGCAACAGCAAAAAGAAACAACCCAAACAAATTGTCCAGTGAAATTTAGGAACTAAAAATTAATAATCATTGCGCAAAATAAAATGAAACAATTAAAAAATCACTCATTAAAAATATTTCATTGGTAAAAGTGGAATGCCTTGGCGATATCGCAGTAATCCATTTATTGTGTCGAGATGGAAAAGATTAGTCTGAAAAAAATAAATGATTATAAAATTATGGATCTGTCTCTTAAAATAATTTTTTAAATTTAAAAACGTATGTATGTGACATATATGTGTCAACTTTTCTTGATTTCTAGGAAAACTTTTTGTTTTCCGGTCTGCGCTCGGGAGAAATACTTTCCGAATTTTTCTTCAAAGAGAAATTTTTCTTTTCTTCTCACAATTTCGAAGATTGGCGCCAAGACGTGGTAACCATGAAAGAAAAGCATTGGAATCATTGGTTGCTTTATTGTCGTAAAAATGAGGGGCGGGGGTACTAATTTTCAAGAAAAATCAACATATATATATACCTCTTAAACACCTAAGAAAAAAGTTTAATTGCTCATTCCCCATATATTTAGTGCTTTTTGTTTAAAATATAGCGTCATATCGTTTGCATTGAGTTCAAATTGCCGCTAAACATGTGAAAATGTAACAAGCAAGGTTACTTTTTCTGTTCTTATTTGCTTTCGTTCTTACCCAATTAGGCGTAATTGTCGCTAATTTAGTACTTTTAATTAAATTTTTATTTTAAGAATTATTTTAGGCATTTTTTCTCTTTCATCGGAAGAATCTCCCAAATTCTTTTTCTTGGAGGTTGACAGGTGTGATATGGCAACAGGTCCACGAGTAGAATAATTTGCTTTTAGAATTCTTATTTAGTGATACATAGATAATGGGTCGCGTCATAAAACTGAGTTAAGAAAGTATTTCAGTCGGTTAATGTCAGTCATTTTGCCTTGCAAATTATAAAATTTTATAAAGGACTTCAATTGCATTCTAACGTGAAAGAAATCTTTCACGCAATTCGGTATAGTGCATGAAGAAGCACATTTACCCCTTTCAATTTTCGCAATAGGCAAATTGTCACGATCTAATTATCATTCTTTTTGTGTTTAAAACATAACTAGCGACTATAAACAACCACGACATTAAAGTCATGCGTGTAACAAAACATGAAAATGGAGTCGCGGTTTTCTAGAGAAAAACGCGAATTGTGAAATTTGGCAATTTTGAACAGAAGTTTTCGAATGGGTTCGCGGCTCATTTTACCTAAATGTAAATCTCAGTGGTTCCGTTTAACGAAATATATTTGAATTAATTTCATTAAACTAAATTAAATGCCATTCTATTTTATAAAATAGCTTGAATTCTTTCTTAAGATTTGCATCTAATTTTCAGATTTTCATTTTATTATTTAAAGATATGCTTTCTTACCAAAATTGAAGTAAGTTGTCTCCACTATCAGCTCAAGTCATCTTCAGTTTTGCCTCAGCCGCATCAGCCTCGGAATAATCCGATAGTGATCTCAACCAACATTAATTTCAAAACAAATAGAAACCTTCAGCAGAAAATCTGTTTGTCTGAAGCTGTAACAACGCGAACTCTGAACACTGGCGTCATGAAATTTGCACACCTTTAAATCTTTGGAATTTCTAGATCAAAGCAACTATTTTTACCTCGCTAGGTCGTTCTCGTAGAACCGTAGAAGTAAAATTTAATAAAGAACATTACGCAAGAAGAAAGACCAATCTTTAATTAAACTCAAATCAATACAAAACGTCAAACGATCATACAGCCGAACAATAGAAGAAACACAAGCACGTGAAAAAGGGGACAACGCTCAAATGTTCGACGAAACTGTTGAAAACACAGATGCGCGACTGGTTTGTCCGAAGCAGCAAAAACTCTCAGGTAGAAAGCTTGTCACATTATAAACCCTTCAAATAGGTAGTTAAATTTACGTCGCCCGTCACGGGCTATTGGCGACAGTCCGAGATCAATCCCGAAAGGAAAGATCCGAGGACAACTCATAATTTTGACGAGGTCAACACTTGAACTACATTCTCCAAACTTCCACACCACCCTAACGTGAGACTACGACAGATGAAAAGTGCACCTTCCCCCACTTTCACGACCCTCCGGTTGCTAATTCACGACTCTACCATCTGTGCTACCATGGCTTTTCATTCCAACCAGGAAAGGATGCAAGTTTTTATATTTAATATCACAGAACCTTCTGAGGAACACAGGATATCTGAGCTCTTTCAAACGCTATCACAGTTTGAAAACCCTAGTCATAGAATAATTCTTATTTTATAAACAGTCTCTTATCTCACTAGCACTATCCCACTGTAAGCTCATGTCCGCAGAAATTTACAGAGGTCTGCACCTCAGCCATTATCCAATTTGGTTTAACCAGACAGTGATCTCAACCAACGACATTAATTTTATAACGAATCCCGGAGCATCTAATATCTCGTGTGGCTCAGTGGGTTTGCCCACTACGCTAGCTACCTACGAGTTGTAAGAGGAGAAGGTTCGATTCCTATTACTTACCGGGTGTATTTCTCTCTTCTGTGTCAGTAAAACTTTCCTTGTGTATGTCTATCCATTACTTGATGATGCAATCTGTCTTGGGTTAGGTACAGCTTGGCTAAATATGGCCCTTGCCCCGTAAAACCCAACCAACCTAATATCTCGTGGAACACAGGTTGTCAGAGCGCAGTCAAGCTTCGATGACTCCCACATAGTATGAAAAATTTTTGTTTCTTATATATACAAACTAAAACATTTAATATAGTAAGATACTTAAAGGAAGGAAACACACTATTTACAAGACAAGCGAACGATATTATTTTGATAACGACGAGTCTAAACTTAACCATTAGACAAGAAGTACCAACCCAAAGAATATGAATATCAAAGTCATCTCAATAAAACCAATAGAGAAGAGTCACGTGAAAAATCATTTTTTTAGAGACGAAGTCCAGATAGTTTTCCCACTCTTCTCACTTCGGATTTGAACGTGTTTAAAAGGAAGAATGAAGAGATTAAGAAAGGATGGGTTTTTCTCACCCAACACGTCATCCAGGGCTTGATGAGTCAGAGCCTGGAGTTCTTTTTTGTGGAGGTGGACAAGTTTTAGTAGAGGTACTACAAAAGGGGGTATGACGGGAGAGGCATATGTGCTATGGGCTTCGTTTGCTCTTTCGTCTGCTTTACTTTTTGTCCTTTTTTAATTTTCGTCTGTGCTTTTCAATGCTCCTGCATCTCACAAACTGCTCGTTTTTCAACCTTTGTGAATGTTTGAGAATGTACTTTAAAATCAGCGTGGTTTATTAAAAGAGCTATAAGGGTAAACTGGCCACTTGGCGAATCGGGCAAATGCTCGATGAGCTGGGGCTAAAATGGCCCGTCGGGCCGTTCACGTACAATGAAATTTTCAAGAATTTCATTTTATTTGTTGATTTAGAATTTTTTCGAATGCCGTATAAAAGGCCGTAAAATAAATACAGTGCATTACCAATTTTATCATAACTATTTTAAATTTGAGCAGTTCTTGAGCAATATCAATACTATACTGCAGAGGTGCACAACCATATGACACCTACGGGCCGGATTGTGAAGCAAGCGGGCCACTTGTATTTTTTGAAGGGGGACAACAATTATCCATTTTAAGGAGAATTGTTAAATAGCGAAAAGACTCACATTTCATTTTTCTCATTGTTGGCGAAGTAATATACCTTCTGGGTAAAAGAGAGATGTCATTGTCCAGTACTCAAGAAAAACAAAGCTGCAAACAACTTAGAGAACTACAGACCCATTTCTCTAACTAGCATTCTTGCTAAAACTATAAAACGGATAGTGGCCAACAGACTTATCTGGTATTTGAATATAACATTATCTACTTGCCAGGCTGACTTTCGTAAGCACCACTCTACCAATCATCAAGTAGCGTATCTTAGGACATCAAGGATACTTTTGACAACCGACAATCCTCTTTAGTGACTTTTGTTGTCTTTAAAGCCGCTTATGGCAAGGTATGGTGTCGGAAGATATTCGAAAAACTTTCATCTGGGGATTAACGGAAATATATTCCACTGGATAAAAATTTTTATTCTTCAAAGGTATCTGTCAGATACGATGGTAGTAGGTCAATTTTTAGACAAACTGAAACTGGATTGCCTCAGGGAGCAGTTCTCAGTCCTTAATAAGTTACACTTAATTTTGTTCATAGTTGAAAAATTTGCGCTCACACAGTTGTGCTTCCAAAGATTTTTAACATTTTCTGGGCAGTCGCTATCAAGTCTTTAAACACCCTTTTACAAGCCTTTGTAAATATAAGTAAAATTTTAAAAGTATGACTGCTATGTCGTAGAATACTGAAGATCAATTCATCAATTTTCTCCAGAATGACTAGTTGGCCACAGTTTGAAAACACCTGTCCTATAATAATTATAATTTTTTAATAGTCTCCCTTATTGCGCATTACCCTGTTCCGAGAAATGTCGGTCCCTAGTCCCTTTCCCAGCAAAGGATCTACACCTTTAGGTGAGCTGGGAGGAAGTGGGTCCGGTCCCTAGTCCTAGAAAAAGAAACTTGACTTTTCCAGTTTAATGAATTGCTTTACCTGCATCTTAGAAATCAACTTACACCTTTTTCTCAATCTTATTTCAAAATTTTTGTATTTGCTTTTTAAAAAATTATCCCATCCATTGAAAAATGTATTAAAATAGCTTTGTTTGGTCTTGTCCAGCGTTAGTAGACGTAAGAAATTGGTGGATTGTATGTTGTGGCTCCCCTGACACAACCAATATAGTATAAAACAACTGCTTGCAGTTCTGACAGTTATATAAATATCTTTGAAGCACGATATCCCTCAAAATTTAACAACCCTCAAAAATTTAACAACCACGAATCCATACCTCGTTTCATTTTTAAACACCCCGGGGAAAATTCCACCCATTCTATAGTTGAAACTCCAAAGTCGACGTTGTTTCTAGTACCATAAATAACAAAAGCTATCGAATAATAAATGCGCTTAAACATTGTAACGGATTTTTCGTCAAAAAGCGATGTCGGGGAAAAGACGTTTCCGTGAGTGAAAAGATAACAATCTGTCGTTTTCCAGATGAAGAGAGCGACAGATAAATTCCGCGTTTTTCTGGCACAGTTTGGCCAAATATGACTCTTGCGCCACAATCAATCAACAACGTTTCTATGACTACCGTCTTAAAAATTTAACACACTAACTTTTTCTACCGATTGGAATTAAAATAACTCCCCAGCATACCCGCGCACCAGCATCTGCTCTAAACTTTTTAATTGCTTATTTCTATTGATGGCAAAGTGTCGATACCTTATTTGGTGATGAATATAGCATCCATATTCGCTTAAATGGATTTCATATCTCTAAATAAAATAAAATTATCTAAAAATATATAACAACATTTCGTTAATTTTTACTGGTGTTAATTCTTGTATCCAATAAAATGAATGTCAAAAAGCACACCTCAGTGTTATCATAATTCGATTCAGAACGTTTACTTCAGTTTCATCCCATTCCCTCGTTCAAAGGCTGTTCGGCAATAAACCTATTTTTGCTCATTTTTTCTTTGCGCTGATTTCTGTCTTTCCAGATTTCTCACATTACTTTCTGTAATCAGACTGCTGAAGAATTTCATTAGAGTGACGAGCTCTTAAGTGTATTTTTATCAATATTATGGAGCTCCATAGCTCAAATCTATATTTAAATTAAACGGCAAACTTGGCGAATGAATCCCGTAGTGGTAAATTTTATATTGTTTACATCCGTTGTTGCCGTTCGACAATAAACAAATAGCGTTGGTTTTTGTGCCGTGTACTTTAGTAAAATATACATAGATTATCTTTAGTCTTCTTCAGTGTTATAAATATCTTTAAAGCACACTATCCCTCAAAAATTTAACAATTCTCAAAAATTTAAAAACCACGAATCCATACCTCGTTTCATTTTTAAACACCACGGTAAAAATTTCGCCCATTCTATTGTACATTCTACTATGTAAGACCTTCGCGGACCGGATAGAAGCGGCTCGCTGGCTGGGTCTCACGTGTCGACCGTATGTCGTACACCTCTGCCCTACAGCAGTGAAGTGGTTTTTGAAAGTGCCAGAGCCTAATTTTTGTTCCAATCTGATGCCCATGGTTTTCTACCATATCATAATTAATGCATTTATTTGGCTCCTGACAGTTTGATGTATGGCTATGCCATTGTGCAAATGGGTCGTCATAAAAAATAGTGTTCATTCATGAGAATGTCATTCTCCACGTCTGTGGATGGCGAGAGACATTCTGTTACACCTTAATACTGCAAATTATTGCAGCAAAACTAAATTGCGATAAAACTAGATTTTGTTTTACACAAAGGTAGACAGAGTGGGAATGAGCACATTAATTATCAACAAAGTGAATAGAAATTCGTGTTAGAAAATTGTGTTTCAGATTTCAGCTGATTGTCGAAATTATGGGCTGTCTTATCGTCATCGAATTTACTCATTTTAGGCTACAGTTTTAGTTTAGAAATTACAGTTTTAGTTCATGAAAAGTAATGAGGATTTTAGATAGGCCCTTTTATCATTACGAAAACGTAAAACAGAATATCGTAAATATAGAATTGTTTCTTTTTGTTCATTTGGTCCGATTTCTGTCAGGTTCGATTCTTCCATGGATGTATTTCTTTCTTCTGTGTCAGTAAAGTTTTTCCTTGTGTGTTTATGTCCGTTTACTTAACGTTGTTATTACCCTTGCTTTATAAAACCCAACCCAAGCAACCTTTAGTTCGTTAGATAAGTATGCTGATCTCTAGTATCTGGCTCTGGTTCGATATCATGGTTAGGATTGCATTGGTATTTAGGTTTTATTATGGAAGGTCTAAGAGCCGACAAGCTGCTCTGAACGCAAAACTGCTCTGAAGATGAAATAGTTCAACCAATGATCATGGGTAAAACTTTATAACTTGTATAAAAAGAAGAAATTAATGTGTCGCAAATGTAAAAAAAGCCAAGGTTACAAATATGTTTTAACTTTGAGTGCAATACCATGGTTCTACTTAAGCAATGAATCGATTAATTATTAAGTTATAGCATTTGTTTTTAAGTTTTCCTTGCCTATCTACTAATTTGAGTTTTCGCTAACAATGTCTATAAGTAAAAATTGAATTGCACAATTTGTTTAAATTTTTGTACCCTTTACTTAACCCTATAGAATTCCAGTCAACCCCTATAAGTCCAGTTAAAAAATAAAATAAATCCAATGTCATTTTTTATATAAAACCACCACGAGAATATCGCTTATAGGCACAATGGCACAACGCAAAAAATCGGTTTTGAGATAAAATGGGGGTTTAAAGTTTTCCATTACTATATCAAAATACATCACGCTGTAAAACACTTCTGCCATCTAGCGGTCCAGTCTTAAATTTGGATATGTGTCAGTGTGCTGGAAAGAATGCGGTTTTCACATCGAGACATGAACTCCAAAAACTCACATTTGAGTTATGTCACAATTGCAGTCTATTGGAATGTCATCATATAAAATGCTACTTAAAAAAATTGGTTTATATTGTAATATGGAGTCGGCTAGAAAACGAAAGAAATTCAAACACCAGAACTTCTGATTACGCACGAAACAAGTGCAAACGTTTTCTTCGTACGATAAAGCTTAACCTAAGAGTTCCAAATTTTTTAAAACATTAAAAAAAATTCTAACTCGTATTTACCCTCCTAAAGTTAGGGGGCGTCTTCACAAAATGCCCTTTTGAAAATCTGTCACCGTAAATAAACGCAAAGGGAACATCAAAGGGTCGAAAGTGCCCTCACAAAAGCCGAACCCATCACAACCCCCAAGTTATAGAGAATCGAACCCCCATTTCACCCTTTGACAGAACTGAGGATCCATTCGTACAACGTACGGAGCCCTTGACAACGAACAATAAACAATAAATATTGCGGAAATGTTACCAAGGGAACTGGATTTGGAGAAGAATAAAGTAAAAAAAGGGGAACTGTATGGTTTGTTGGTCGGTACTATAACCTTGGCACGTATAAATGGCTTTGTCGGCTCTGCATTTAGTAGGTGCTTACGTATCCATAAAAGCCGACCTAAATCGGGGTCAGAAAGCCACCGATTCGGCTTTTGCTGGCTTGAGGACATAAAGGGATAGAGAGATAAACATCCTTTCCTGAGCAGAATATTCTGCCGAGAATTTCTGAGATTTACGGTGTTTTTGCATGTTTGAATTTTTGTTGAAGGCGTTCTTTTATTGTGTTAACCTCTTTTTAATGAAAGGTGACAAGAACTTCGGAGGTCAGTGTGCTGCCTTTCTGCGAATTCTTTATATTTTTTTGTTTCAAGATTCGTGACTCGCTCGAAATCGTGATGTGAATTTTGTCAAAAGGAACTTTTTCAAAAGATGGACACAAAAATGACTTGTTGACGTCGGTTATTTTAGGTTTCGTCGACGAAGTTCTTGGTCTTAGTGTGATATTACTATATTTTTATTTGTTATTTTGCTCAAGCGAACAGATTTAACTGAATGAGGAACTAACACTAGCCTGATCTAAACGAATTTTAATAATAATAACAAAAATAAATAAAAAAATACAACTATCACAAATTAAAATGTTTTATATCAAATCCCGTTTGTAGATACCATACTTAAGATTTTTTCATTCCTTTTGCAGCAGGAGTGAATAAGATTTGACAAGACAAAGAAAATTTAGAAAAGAAAGCACATTATTTATTTATATTTTTCGCCTTAATCATTAGTAAAGCAGCGGATGTCAATATTAACCAGCGAACAGTGCGAAGTATTTTTAACTATTTTTTTAATAAATAAAACCACAGAAAAGACTTTCTGAGAATCAACCCGAAACTAATTTCTCTTTTATGTGAACTTAATTCGAATTTTTCATTTATTAAAAAAATATTTGCAAATCAGCTGATACCAAAATTGAAAAACCTTTGAAAGCTACCTCAAAGTCAATGTTTAAAATTGGAGTTGGGTGGACTTGTGGTAAAGTTTTAGAATAGGGAATTTACACACAAAAATAATCTCATTCAAACGAGGAGACTGTGGAGTTAAATTTGTAGGTTTGTTATGATCTTTCCCCTTACGAATCTTATTCGAGATAAGATGGGAAACAAGATTAGTTACCCATGATTAATCCCACTGGAATTATTAACTCTGATGTTCAGTAGCATTGAAGTTCATTTTGTGGTCAACCATTAAGTTGCACTAATAAAGCTGAACATCTATCGTGCTCACTCAGTAGAGAATCTACCCCAATAAAGGATAATATATTTAAAAAGGAACTTTAAATTTATGATTCTACTACTTTTTAATTAAAATTAACTTTTGAAATCAGGAAATGTAAAATTCTATAAATTTCTAAGCATTTTTTTCTCAAATGATGGTTCTGTGTGAGACCATGTCCAGACTCCATCGAAAATATAAATCAAAATTTATGCAAATAAGTGAATATTTAATGTAACTTTTCTGTTATTCGTCCACACTAAAGAATAGGGGAAAAGGAATTTTCTTATACGTCCTTTAGTATCTGTTGGGCTTCTTTGTTTAGTTCTTGGTTTGATTTGTACCTAGGTCACTTTTGGCTACACACCAGCAAATTATACAACTGTACTTTTTACAAGCATTTATTAATTGTTTAATTCAAGACGGTCATTTTGTGGTATAATATTTATTTTATTGTTTTTTATAAGTTAAAATCTTTTGATTATTTAGTTTATAAACTTATTAAGTGGTGCCACAATAAGAGTTATAAACTTTAATATAAACTTAAAGAAATATTTAACAATTTCGTTTTTACCATCTCGTGTTTGTTGCATTAAGTCTAATTTCGGAGCCGAAAATATATAAATATATGCGATGATCGTTTTGCGGGGGTTGAAAAAAAATACGTGAGCAAACGAAGCATTTCTTTTCAAATATTAAAACAATTCGAAATATTATTTTATAAATTTTTATTTAACTATTGTTCGAATGGTACAATTTTAAAAAATTGTTTTTATTACCATACCTGCACGTGCCGAAATAGCTCAGTTGGGAGAGCGTTAGACTGAAGATCTAAAGGTCCCTGGTTCGATCCCGGGTTTCGGCATAAGACTTTTTTTAAATATTTCGGAGTTAAAATTTTTAACTTGTATCAAATTGCCCTGAGTATCACCCCTCCAATTTAAGAAATCGAGTTTTCAAATTAAATTTTATCATTCATAATTTTCATCCTACTTATTCCATTAGCTATATACGTGTGTAAGTTAAAAATAAGCATTTCTTATAAAGATAAAAAAAAATCTCTAGTTATAAATTTAAAAAAATTATAATGTGCTGAGAAAAAACTATAAAATATATAAATGAAATAAAAATACCCCGTCCGTTAATTGTACAGAATAATGGTCATTTGAAGTTTATAATACCAAAATTACCAAAGTTTAGAAGAGAGTACCAAAAATTAATATTTTTTTACAGTAATTAAAAATATTTTTTAATTAGTGCAGTATTTGATTGAATGTAGAATTAAAAACAAAATTTTAGATATTCAGTTTCAATAAACTTCATAATTTATTAAGGGAACAGCACAAAGTTTCGTTTTCTATTGGAATTCCGTTCGTATAATTTTAAACACATCCAAGTTAATTCATTTTAATAATTCTAAAATCAACTACTACAGAAACATGAGAATGTGGTTTGCAATTTTATATCTTTAGTTTATTAGATTTGAGTTAGTCTTAAATTTTAAGTTAAACAACTTTTGCATAAAAATATTTGTTTTTCATTTTCGTCATTTCCTGAAGAAATGCAAAATTGATTAAGATGTAATAAAATTTGTGGAAGTTCCAAAATATTTTACCAGTTTTTTCCCTTGATTTATATAGTTTCTTAATACAAAATACTATTTCGTTTAAATCCCTTCATTCGTTCTGAGGTGCTGCCATCTATAGAGCTTAAAATAAACATGGAAAAAGTAGTGGTGCTGCTATCTATAGTGATCAATATACACTAAATGTAGAAACCAAGTTAACTTTCACTAATTTCGAAGTTCAGAGTAGTAGTAGTCATTAAATTGTAATCTAAAACATTTTATTTTTTTATCAATTATCAAGATTTGATGATTAATACTGATAATTTACAACATATTGAACACAAAATTAAAGATATGTACAATCGCATTCCGTGTCTTTATTTCCAAAAACGAAAGAATTTTTTTTACCAGGGATGAAAAACTACCACAGATCTGCGAATTTCTCGTTCCTGTGTTTAATCTTTTAGTTATCATTTTCCCAAACATTTTCGTCGGAAGATTCCGTTTGGCCAGATGGATAACAGGGCGTTCCTGTTTTCTAATAATCCAAATCCTTAATTTCGATATTTCATGTGGTAAATAACCAGAACCAAATTGTTAGTGAATTAAGTAAATTAACTATCATAACGAGAGATTTGTCTTTTGTTCACATAATTTCTGAGAATTAGCCTTCAAAAATTTAATTTACGTAAAAAATACTTAATACCAGCAAAATTCGGTAAAAAAAAAATAAATTTGAATTTGTTTTGAATCGATAAAATATATGCTCTGCACATTACATTCGCTCTTAAGTTAACAAAATGGCTGCTGCTTTATTTGCCAGATGGTTCCAAATTGTCAAATCTATAACTGCTCAAAAGGTATTCCGAGTGTTTTAAAAAGCAGCCACAAGATGTTGAGCATTTGCTTTTTAGTTGTCCTGCATTTAAAACTTCAAGAATGTGCCTAAAAAATGATTTGAGAAAATTAGGTGAAACATGGCCAGTGAAACTCAATGTTTTTGTAAAATCTAATCTGCTTTTCTACTCATTTGTCAAGTTCATAAAATCTTGTAATTTCAGTAAGCCCCGTGTTGTACTTCTGTGGTGCACGGGGAGTTTGCTTTTGTTCAATAAAAAAAATGATTACATTAGCCCCTGATAAAATGTACACAAAGAATGAATTAATATCAATTAAGATATATATACAAATTTTTATTCATTCCTTTTTGCAATTTTAATATTATTTATAGCCTGAGGGTTATATTTTTTGCATTGTGATTGTTTTCACCTCCAAAAACAAATTTTAGTTTTAAGGTATGCATAAAACTTATCACACATTTAAACAATAAACTATGGTATTTTATTTTTTACACTACATTGCAAGACATCTGTCGCGTACAAATTCTGAATTCAGATTACAGAAGAGTCACTCCTTATTAAAGTACATTCCATCATTACAGACGCATGTACTGCCGGCGCAATATCCTCCATAGCGCCCTTGCAGATTGCAGCGATTGGCACAACCGCTGGGAGACAAAGGGCATAGAATATCCACCTGTCCACAGCTCTCAACTGAAATTAAATATCAATTTTACAGTTCGCATCGAAGGTCATTTTTAAAACTTGATTTCTATGCTGTCTGTAGCATTAGAGCGCATAGTAACATTGATAACTAGGGATGCCAAGATTGGATTCAAAGCAAAAATATGAGATTTAGTTATAGACAACATTATAAGTCTACTAGATTTGCCGTTGTTTCTTTTCGGCAACGACAAAAACAAATAATTTCTATACCTAAGTTAAAAAGTAGTCTCAAACGCGCAATTGTACCCCAACAATCCTGGCAAATCTGAAAGATCCAAGACTTGCTTGTCTTAGCCCGGTCACTCACTGGAGCAGCATGTGACAATCTGAACAGAAAACATGTCGATACGCAAACTCATTTCAGCTAATTTGATGTCGCAGGACTGATGTTGGACAAATGTTTGACTTGTCTTAGAGTTTGATGCTGTCTTACAAAGGTGGGAAAGTCAGAGAATAGGGAGAGAATGATGCCCAAAGCCCCAAACCGCAAATTATCTGGAATGAATGCTAGGCTCATTAGGAAAAGTGGGGTAGAGGAGAAGAATACGTTCAGAAGGTACGCATTGCGCATGACAAATGCTATTAACCAATCATAGTAAGAAATCATTTGAGGCTGAAATGATTGGCAGATCCTGATTGGCTGCTTGAGGTGAAAATTAAAAACGTTGAAATAGAAACTGATTTCATACTGAAATTTATGTTGAAAAATAGTTGCTTTTGCTTCAAATTTTATCAATTTGTATTGTTTTTAAACCGAATTTTAATTATTTTTAGTAGGGGATGCCGTACTTCAGGGCTTCTATGGACGCTTCGTCACTGCTGTACAAGGTGTGGCAATAAAATGAGACTGTATGGCTAAGGTAGGAGTCATTGGGCCTTCGATTTTATTCATTCTTCTGTTTTCGGGCGTCTAAACGCCTACATCATCGTCCACTTCTTTGCCTTCACTAAACCTTTTAAATTTCTATTCTTAAGTCAAGTCCGGAATTATTATCGGTCTACCACAAGGCTATAAATTGGTAGGAAGATAGAGAAAAGCTCCTTCCAATCCCGCGAAAAAGATCGAAAGCCTACATCTGGGCCCAATTCAGAACGATCTGAAGGGCACCTAAAATGAGCAGGCGACGACACTAAGTGTCCTTAAGTTCGTAACTGCTCACCTCACAAGGGACTGCGGCGAACCATTGGCACTGCGGTTGGTCCTGTGGAGGAAAGTGAACCAAGTCGCCAGGTCTGACTGACAATGCTTAAGTTTAATTTCGTTTCCACACCCTGGAGAGTGAGTCCTGTTTGCGTTTGTTGGAACCCACTGCGAGAACTTATAGCGGACTCTCCCCATATCCGTAATAACCTTAATTGGTCGGGACAAAGGAATTGTCCCCAATTCGGATAAGAAGAATATCTGTCTACCTCGAGAACCGATCTCGCCGTTTAAGTTTTGGAGGTACTGGTCACAAAAGGAAAACAGAAAGGGCTCGTTCGTTTTGAGCAGGGATGACTCTAATGCGCGGTTTAATTTTATTTTGTTTCTGGCGAATGCGGATGGCGGAAAGAGGTAGTTTACTAGGATAGGCTTTTGCTTCAGATTTTATCAATTTGTATTGTCTTTACAACCGAATTTTAATTATTTTTAGTAGGGGATGCCGTACTTCAGGGCTTCTATGGACGCTTCGTCACTGCTGTACAAGGTGTGGCAATAAAATGAGACTGTATGGCTAAGGAGACTGTGTGGCTAAGAAATATCTTCTTGGCAACAATTAAAAAGAATAGATTTCCAGTTTATCATAAGTGCGCCGATACGACAAATGAATGCATTTTTACATACTTCCATTCAGATCTTTCCCTTCGGGGGTTGATCCCGCACCGTCGCCAATAGCCCCTTGTGTTGCTCCAGTGCGACGTTAATTACAATACCTACCTACATACTTCCAGTATGGGAATGGGATAAAGTGCGTTTCTACCTCAACTGACAGGCGCAGACAATGGTGTTGCGGTTCGCATGGTACAGTACTTAAATTGTACCGCCCCTATTCACGAATAGAAATTTGTATACGTTTTTTTACCAGGCCGTGTTCATCTGTTAAATTATTTAGTGTGTTGGGTCATCTTTTAATCGATGTCATAACAATGAATTAATTTGAATACTCTAGAATAATGCAACTTACTCCGTCTGTTTGCAAATGCCACGCTGACTGATGCGAAGCCATGCTTTTGGACAACTGAGGCTGATGCCGACCTCAGCCCAAAACAAAATTTATGTGTTCAGAATGAAGTAGAGTTAGGTGGGGCAAGTGCGTCTACGGAATATATAAAACGTGTCTGATTGAAGTAGAGGCTACCACTTGCCCATAATATAGCTTCATCGCTTAAATTATATTACGCGTTTTTTATTTACAATCATGTAAAACTACGGTAGAATATTTTTATACATACAATAAATAAATTACGACTTTTCTGCCTTCCAACCGAGAACCACACTTCCCCTTAACTATCCAAGTGGTTTCGACGAGATATCTCGTGAATCAAAATCTGACCAATTTAGCTAATGACGAGATACCTCGTCATCAAGGTATTGCTAAATGTTTGATAATGACGAGACCAAGACCTGATAAGTATTTTCTAATGACTAGATGTACTGTCGAGACAACCACCAACTTGACGATAAACGATTTTGTAAATGCCCCTACGAAATTTCACATTGTGGTAACAGGCCCCGTAGAAAAGAATAAGGAAACTCGTTGAAATAGGCGACTTTTTACATCTCAATTCTAAAGAAATTGATTTCTCCTCTGATGTTCGCAAACTTAAAATTCATCTAGAGCCAGAGCTCTTCGAATTTTGGCTGAGAAGCTACGCAGACCATAGAAGGGTACGAATGAAATGGAATGTTCGTGCTCCATTCAAAATACTGTCACATTGAAAACAAAATGCATGGTATACACCTGCTCCATCATGTGGGGCAAATACGACCCCATGAAACTGAATTGGAAAGTATTTTAAAGTTATATCAATGGTAGGTTTAAACTAGGTTCTCAACGTGGGCGATAACGCCCCCTTGTGGTCGTTTGAGACTTTCAGGGGGACAGTAGAAGACCCAGAGAAAATTAGGGGGCGTTGAGATGGCACGGAGGGGCGTGGGCAGATTAAAAAAATATAGTCTAAAAAAGACAAAAAAAAACACGCTAATCACGTACTAACTAAAATAAACTTTAATATTGGTTAATTTTTGTTATTGTATGCATTTTAATCATTTTTATCACGTGTGCGAAAATTCACATATTTCGGTAGTTCGGGAAGTGGATGAAAATTGAACTTAAAGATTCCATTACATTCAGATCTACATTAAATTGGATGATATAAAAATTTTTAATTTTGGATTTGAATTAAAAAATTTTAATTTTAGATTTGAATTAAAATTTTTTAATTTTAGATTTGAATTAAAAATTTTCAAATCTTCCAATTTCACGTGAAATATCTCATATATAAATACAGGTAAAGTTAACAAAAGCCTGTTAATAAAAAATAGCAAAAAATATGCCTGTAGCAATTCAGTTATAACAAGTTTTTGTTAAATAACGTGATTTTTGCAATCCTGCAAGAGTTGACAGTATTATCTGTGCTTGTTCTAACCCGCACTCTGCTCCCGCATCACCCTTGCCCCCGCGCTTTACTTCCGCGCCGGGTGTTATAAACGAGTCACTGCATGTTTATCTTATTCCTGTCGATTCGTGTTATACGTCTCCAATCTATATAAAGGCAGTGATTGTTCATTTTACTTTCATTAGCATTATCGCGCGCAACTGATGACAGGGTTTTAAAAGTTGATCTTTTCACTACTACTATTCGCGTATCTGTAAAGTAAAAACTATGTCGGAAGCAAAAAAGAAGAGACGGCAGTATAGTGTGGATTATATTAAATACGGATTTATCGAAAATCCCACAAATCCATCATCGCCAATGTGCCTTATTTGTCAAAAAACATTTTCAAATGAAGCGATGAAGCCTTCTAGGCTTCAAGATCATTTTAATAAAATACACCCGGATAAGAAAGACAAAGATGTCACCTATTTTCAAGACATGAAAAAGAAGTACGAAATTCAGCCAACTATATCAAAACTTTTTTCATCAGCTTCTAAGCAAGACGATGACGGACTTCGAGCTTCATACAATATCTCATTGTTGATTGCTAAAACAGGCTAACCACATACTATTGGGGAAGATTTAATTTTACCAGCAGTAAAAGAAGTAATAACCACTGTGCTCCATAAACCAGCTGCAGATATTATCCGAAAAATTCCTTTGAGCAATAGTTCTGTGCAAAGACGAATTAATGAGATGGCTGAAAACATTGAAGAATCATTGTGGCAATCATCTGCAGACTTGTCAATTTTCAATTCAGCTGGATGAGTCCACTTTACCAACCAATGAAGCATTGTTATTGTCATACGTGAGGTTTATCAAAGATGAGAAAATATGTCAAGAACTATTGTTTGCTACCAATTTGGAAACAGATACAAAAGGAGAAACCATATTTAATACACTGGAAAAGTTTTGTGACGAAAAGGAAATTCCTTTTAATAATATTTTGTCAGTTGCTACGGATGGCGCACCGGCTATGACAGGGCGTCACAAAGGCTTCATAGCGTGCTTAAAAAATAAAGTTCCTGACGTGCTTGCTGTGCATTGCGTAATTCATCGCCAGCATTTGGTTGCGAAAAATCTGAGTGAACGCCTCCATACATCACTGCAATATGTTATCAGAGCAGTTAATAAAATCAGAAGTAACTCGTTGAATGACAGATTATTTAGTCAGCTTTGCATTGCCAATGATGAAGATTTCAACCGATTGCTGCTTCTTCACACAGAGGTGCGCTGGCTGTCAAAAGGTACTTGTTTGACTCGATTTTACAATCTGTTTGGGTCTGTGATAGAGTTCCTAGGAAACAAAGACACGGAATTGGGCGACAACCTCATCTCATCAAAGAACGATATTGCGTACTTGACAGACCTGTATAAATTGTTTAATGATGTCAATCTCCAACTTCAAGGCGACGACTTAAACTTGAAAATAGCGTTGCTGCTTTCGTGTCCAAACTGCTATTATATGAAAGAAATATCGGCAGACGCGAATTCAATAACTTCCCAAATTTATCAGCAGTATCATTCAAGCACGACGACTTGCTTGTTTACTGTCAACACTTGGAAAACCTCCACAGTGATTTCAAGGAACGATTCCAGGACATTTTAAACATGGACATACCAGACTGGGTTTTGAATCCTTTTTCAAATGGAGCAGGATCATCCCAGTTAGAAGAAGAACTAATAGAACTGACGACAAATGAGGAATTAAAAATTAAATTCAAGAATGGCTACCAAGAATTTTGGTTGCAGAAGCCGATTTTGCAACTGTACCCAGGATTATGGTCGATTGTTCAACGATTTCTGATAGCATTCCCATCTTTAGCTGAACGTGGATTTAGTGCTGTAGCAACGTTGGTAACTCAAAAGAGAAATCGGCTCCATGTTACTGAACGCGGCGACTTAAGGTTGCTTTGAAGTAAAATCGAGCCTCATATTAACAAACTCCTTAAAATGCATCAAATTCAACCTTCTTATTAAATAAGTTATAAATTCAATGTCTTTTGAATGTTAATAAAAATACTTTTCAATATAATTAAGTATGCGTTTTAATTGTTCTCATTGAAACAGTCTTCTTTAAACTCAGAAATAGGAGAGGGTCATATCCTATCTTACGACTATAGTATATAGTATTACACGTTTAAATATAATCGTGGCAATAGCTGTTTCAGATTCGCAAGTAAAAAAAATTGGGGGGCTTTAGAAAAAAAAATATTCTCAAAGTGGGCGGTGGGCAAAATAAGGTTGAGAACCTTTGGTTTAAACAAATAAGAGTGTGATATAACGAGGGTCGTATATCGAGGCGTGATATGACAAGGGAATATTCTATTACATCCCTATTGATTTTTTGTATTACAATACATTCGGATTCATTTCCATAGAAAATTATTTAAAAGGTGGCTCATAATGAACACGCTTCGTGCCGTTGCATATTTTCACAGATGTACCTTTCAAGAATTCTTACAATTTACCGAGCAAATGAATCAATAGTTCAAAAAACCAGTTTATACTTACGAACCATACTGCTGAGTATGATTGCGGAAAAGAGCACAAGAACTAATTTTTGCATTCTCCTTTTGTTTCTAACAAATCCTCTTAGAGCTGAAAAAAATAAGGTCAGTTGTCATTATCAAATCATTGTTCATTCAAAACTGCCAGAAATCTTCTTCAAGTCGAGTTACGTCGTGGTTTCATCAATGACAGGAAAATCTAAGTTTTTATTGTATTACCTATGATATCATTAAAGATTTTTGAAAACTTTCTAGAATACGTACATTCTAATGTATATTATATTATCCATATAGGTGGGGCAAGTACGATCGCGGTACAAGTGCGACACATGAATATAAAATGTGTTTGTGATTAAAGTAGGGGTTGCTTCCTGCTGGAAAGGCTTGAAGTAGTCCTAAAGATTAGTTTCAACGCTAGAGCGCTTCGAATTTCGGCAGGGAAGTTGCACACAGCAAAAAAGGGCATGAATGAAATGATATGCTCTTGCTTCCCTCACAATACTATCACACTGAAAACCAGAAAACAGTGGACGGTATACACTTGTCCCATCACGTGAGACAAATGCGATCCCATGAAACGGAATTGGAAAATATGGTTTAAATTTATAAGAGTGTAAAAACATAGTAAAGGGTCTGGGAGCGCGTGGTAAAAATATTGAGTTTTTAAAAGTTACTGGATACAAAGTAGAGTAATTGGTTCAATATGAACTTTGAAGGTTTGGGTTCGCACTTACTATGTATTTCATTATTGTGCATGGCACAGAAATCGACATTATTTGAATTTTGACGGATGGACAAACGAATATAAACACAATATAAAATCTACGGCTGCGGGATTCATTCTCCAATTTTGCTTACAATTGAAATATGCTTGATTTGAGCTACAGCTGCATAATGTATATATTTCCAAAGTACGTGATATAGAAATCAACATTATTTGTATTTTGGCGAAAGGCAACATGCAGATAAACAACCAACAGTCTGATTACAGGAGGCAATTGGGGGAAATTCGAGAGGTAAAAATCGACGCAGAAAAGAGAATGTGAGCGAACGCGAAAAAATAGGCTGTTTATTTAAGGTTATACGTTAGCCACGCGGTTAGTTGGGTTTTATGGCGGAAACGCAATCAGTGTGAAAAAACCACGATTAAAAATATTCGTGTTTATATTTGATTTAAATCAGTTTTCTGTTGAAACGTACTTTCATGATTTTAATTAAATCGTTGCCTTTATAAGTTTAAACTTGTTAGACAGGAGACATGGATCACAGGGTAGTTGCTAGATAGTATTGATTTATGCTAAACATTAATATATAATATATGATAGTTTAGAAAACATAGTAAGACAAATTTTTAAAAGGTTAAAATAATTAAAATTATTCTTGGGCCTTGTTATATTTATTCTTTTACTTAAATTCTATTTTATGATACAAATCCATAGCACTTAATATTTCAATAAGGGGATATGATTTAATATTACATGTTTATAAATTTTTAGAAATCAGAATAATATTAAATTAATTTTAATTTTTACGACTTTTCGTTGCCTAGATAGTTTTATGAACGACTATCTTCTACACAAATACTAAAATCTAAATAAGTTTTCCCTATTACAAAGGAGATTTCTAGGATACAATGTGCAGAGGAAACCAAAAAAAGATTTGCTTTCAATTTAATTTCATAACAGACATGATACTCATTGAATATTTTAATTTTGTAAATAGTAAGAGATTCACTCTGTTTAAACTCATTTGATTTTCTTCAGTAAGTTTTATTAAATAAATTCTGAAATCAGGAACACCCATTAAACTCAGCACTCATATGTAGCACACTGAAAATAAATTTTCGTCATCTGATCGTTCAAAATTACGAGATATTGTCCTTGCTTTCCCTTTGGGAATGATGACAGTCGCAAATAGCTCGTTGCATTGCTACAGTGCGACGTTAATTCAACTACCTATCTATCTACCTGAAAACAAATTTAAATCAACCTGATTTAAACCGGCACATCCTGAAATACACATCCGGCACATCCTGAACCGGCACATCCACATTTGGCTAAGTTGTACCATACACAAGACAGACAACGTCAAGTAATAGACATACACACTAGGAACGTTTTACGGACATAAAAGAGAGAAATGCATTGAGGGTGAGTGATAGGAATCGATCCTATCCCGCCTACAACTCACAGATTGCTAGCGTAATGGACAAATACATTTAGCGACGGCGTTTATCAGTCTGAAGACATTTTTTGCTGCAAGTCGGCTAATTAGATCGACTGAAGATTGATGAGTACAGTTCTTATACTAAAGAAATGGCGACATTTACCAAGACTGTCGTAGAACTAAATAAAACAATCAGCGAATCTTTAAAATACGTAGAAGCATACAGATCGAGAAAAAGCTAAGAGACTTACCTCTGAAAGCAAGTTGAAACTGAGCTTGATTTCTTCTCAAAGTGAAATTTCATATCGGGCACAGCTTGTATTTATATACACGCTGAAGTCCGGAGAAAAATAACGATTTCCATTTGTTATCTTAATATGAGGAACATTCCATTAATTGGTAGCGAGTCAACTCCTGTTTTTTTTACGGTAATGAAAAACACCTGCGTTGTGGAAATAATATCGGGGAATAGGCGGCGAAAGATTCATTTGTATGGATAATATAACAGTTTGTAAATCATGTTAACACGAGGGAAAGTTCTCGTCTCATAGTGAATATAAAGGTTTTTCCCGTATGTCCTTCGCTTCGGTTCGTTTGCTACTTTTTACGCAATGATTTATTTCATATCCCATAAGAGTTAAGGTGTAATTAACAGTTCCCGAATTCGTTATCGGAATATTTCGTAAACAAAGCACGTAATTGTAAACAACTACAAAAATTACAAATTTCTAAATTTGCCATGGATAGTGAAATACAAGTGGAAGTGCAATACTTTTTGAAAGATTGGTTTGAATCTCTTGGTAATATTATTTTAGTTTTAGCGTAAAATGAGATCTTATTTTGATTCTTTTTCAAATAAAGGAGTTAACAACGTACTTATTCATTTGGTATTATTTTTTGTCTCAATGCTCTTTATTATTTATCATTAAGACCCGAATGTGGACAACGAATATATTAGAAAAAATCGTATTTGTTTCCTTTAAATTGTTTAAATGATCTAAAAATGATCTCTCTGACTACACCAACTCGACATCTTTTGGGGCATGTGTTTCAGTCAGTTAGCATTAAAATGTATACAACATCTCAACCCGCAGACCCAGAACTTAATTTGGAAAGAGTACATTAGTATCATAAGCTCTATTTCAGGGGGGTTCAGTTGCTTAAGATGGTTAAAATGCCTAAGGTGCCACGAGAGCCATAAATGTGGCGCCATGATTTTGAAATTAATTATTTTAATTTATTTGAAGCATGAAAGGCTTTTTTCTATCAAGCTAAATGTAGGTGGCAGTAATGTTTTGGTGGAGGAACGTGCTTCCTGTACGTATTCGGGACGTGTCGTCATTTAGCTTGTTCTTTCGAATCCGATTTCAGCCTGTCGGTCGCCAAATAAATTCCGAATTGCCATATGATAATTGATGTCGATAGATTACATTTTGAGGTAACCCTGATATGTATCACGAGAGAGGATTTGAGCGACAGGAAGTAAATCCGTCTTCCGTCTGCTTTGTTTTTATTGAAAAACTCTCTCCAAGAATAGTTTGTGTACTAGACTAGTTTTCGATCGAGTACTCCAAAACGAATAGAGGATCGTGGTAGACCAGTTGGTAGAGTCGAGGATTAGCAACCGGAGGGTTCCAAGTTCGAAACTCGATTCAGTCCTGTATGTGGTGCCAGGTGGACATTAAATCTGTCGAAGTAGGACATTCTTGTGCCCAGCGTCGCAAATATACTTTTATTTTCAATACTTTTAAACAAAAGGAGATTGGTTTGTATCATTAATGTTAATATAGTGGGCTAGTCGAATTGAAAAAATTACAATAAACAAACAGCATTACCAACGCCCACTGAGCTCAGGTGTTAACCTCGTCATCTGACCGTGGTTCAGATCCAACCAAAGACCGTCGTGTATAAAGGGGCTGGTGCGCGTTAAATCTAACGTCTCATGTTGTATATATGTATATAGTGTAACTTAGTATAATATAGATGTAATTATTGTATAGATATAATAATGTATAAATGTAATGTGCTCTAAATTCTGGATAGACATGTCACCTCGGTGGCATGCTCTATTCATCCCAACCACATTTATTTAAGCTGGTACAGTGTCTCACGACACTAGGCACGGGAATGTGTGTTGGTGTTAGTTAGTTAGTTAAATTTAACGTGGCCTCAAATGCCCTCACGTTGGCGTGATGTGGAAGTATGGAGAGTGGGGTGCCAGCTCAGGGGTGACCTCGTCATCTGACTGTGGTTCAAAATTACGTGGTATTGTCCTCAGATCTTTCCTTTCCTTAAATATTTACCTACCTGGTAAAATTTCAATCGAGATTTGCAGGTATTTAGAAGGATAATTATGGTAGGTAGGTAGGCAGTTAATTAACGTCGCACTGGAACAACACAATGGCTATTGGTGACGGTCCGGGATCCGAGGACACCTCCTAATTTTGAACCACGGTCAGATGGCGAGAGCAGAACCTGAACTGTCACTTCACTCTCCAAACTTCCTCCCCACGCCAACGTGAGGACATTTGAGGCCCCATAGATTTAACGTGCACCAGCCCCCACGTATTCGACGGTTTGGTATTTGAATCGAGTTTCGAATTCAGAACCCTCTGGTTGCTTATCCGCGACTCTACTAACTGAACTACCACGCTCCCTAGGGAATTAATATAATTCCAAGCGAATTACATTGAAATAAAAGGGGAAATTTTAGGCATGGCAACTAAGACGTTACAATTTTTAAAACTGCTTTATTTTTCAGAAATTTCAAAGTGCCCTTCAAGACATTAACAAGCACGAGTGACGAAGTCGATGGTTGGTTAAAAATGGCTTCTTGTAAAGACTGCACCACAGGTGATCGCCAGCAGAGATGTTACTTCAGTGATGGTCTTGAATCCCAATTTCTTTGCTACATTCAGTGGCACACCCAGAGGGATGGTTGATGGACTTCAGCCTCCCCACAGCAAAAGGTAAGTATTCATCTATTTGGAAGCGTCAACTGTGATGGATTTGGTAAAAATCCATCACAGTCCTCAGCAAGGCTAGTAGAAGAGGTAAAATTCCTAAAGGGGGTTCCTCTTTTAAGTAGCCTTGGTCCTCAGTCTTAGGAGATGTTCACTTGCTTATTTATAACCACCTGAAAATTAATTGGCTACTTGTTAACAGTTATATAATTTTCAAGTTCAACTTTTATCGAAATCAAACTTCCAAAAAGAATTATTGCAGTGAGTTCTACAACAAATTTGGTCGTGTGTTCACCCTTCAAGTGGTTTCGACGATATATCTCGCCCATAAAGATCTGATCAATTTTGCAAAGGTATGTAGGTATTGTAACTAACGTCGCACTAGAACAACACAGCAGGCTATTGGTGACGGTCCGGGATCACACCTGAAGGGAAAGCTCCGAGGACAGCACCGCATAATTTTTAACCACGGGGTCAGATGACGAGGTCACACTTGAGCTGGCACCCCACTCTCCAAACTTCCACACCATGCCAACGTGGAATTTTACTGAGGACGAGATACTTCGTGATCAGGATATTGTCGAATTTTTGATGATGACGAGATCAAGATCTGGTTAGTTTTCTTCTAATGACGATATATTTCGTCCAATGATAAGGAACCTCGTCAAAACAACCCACCAAGAGGGTTAGTTAACTTAAGTCTTCCATATAAAATATCTGTGTGGGCTTGGGCTTAACTCAATCGACCAGAAAAGTAGGAACAAGAAAAATTTATGAAAGGAATACACCAAAGGGAAAAGGGACAAATTTGGACAGTTGACAGTAAATGAATGTGGGTCCAAAGCGTTAGAGAGATCTGATGGGTTCATGAGCAAAACGAGCAATGCTACCTTCGATGCTAATATGGCAAAAATCAGTGACTGTCCAATCGGGAACAAAATATTCGAAATTCTACACATAAGACACATTCAATTAGAAGGATTCTGTTTCATTCATCTGTGGTAAATGGTGTTCGATATTTTGTTGACAGCTAAGGTGGGAACCCTTCCGTATCGCTGGAACTGGAAAACAGGATTAAGAGTTATCACAAATTTTGATGAGATCAAATAAAACGAACCGACATCTCGTTGAGTCCAGGAATCATTGATAATCTGAGTCCGTTTCATATCTATATATTAACTTTATAATCGTAAGGTATTTTTGGAATTATTTACTTATTTAGAAGCAAATGTGCTTGCTATATTGCTTCCGTATTAACAGTTGCTATCACTACTGAAACCAGTACACCTAGCATCCTGTCACCGGTTTGAAAGCAAAATTGACCCCTGATAACTATTAGTAATCAATATTAAGGATTATTTGTCAGTTTTACACACATTTACTCAAAAGTTTTTAATCTTAGTAAAATTAAAGTAACTTTAAAAAGTTACTAGAAATTCCACGAAAACGCGACCAAATAACTATGTTCATTTATCGAGGAAAATCAAATTATCTAAAACAATGAAAATACCTTTTGAATTCCCAAGACAAGTTAAAAGTGACCTATCAAAAATCAACACGCAATAATATTTAATACCGACAACCAACATGAATATTGAATTGAATTAGAAATGGAAGTTTAGGTGTTAGAAAAATACAGCTTGTCATACATCGGAGAAGTGGGCTAAAATGTATACTGATTTTGCCAAATTAAAGAGCTGTAAGCCATCTACATTTAATAACGGGTCCTTCAGCTATCTATTAACCCAAGGCCGTTCCTGAGTGGTGTGCTGTGTACGTGCACTTGCACTTAGAAGAAATAGGGGAGGCCGAAAAACACGAGCAGTATATCTCCTCTTTCCGGATGTTTCTCCTGGTTATGAAATCACATGACGAAACAGTTGTAATACTTTTTCCAACGCTCGACTTTTCATGCATTACCCAGTACTGTTCTGATTTCAAAGACGTATTTACATCAAAGACGCATGCTGAAGCTAGTTAGAGAAAGTTAGTCTGTTATTCCGATGTTATTAGTTTCGTAATTCGTTCTATGTAGCTTCTTTTTTAGATTGTAATGCACCTACATGCTTTGTTCGTAAGTTACATTAGAATATTGATAAAGTACTCATTAAGGTCAAGGCTGTATTCACAGGGAATGTCCCCCATATTGGGTTCGAATTCTTTCCGTAATGATTTTGAAATAAAAAAAGCTATCAAAGATGCATGCTGAAGCTAGTCATCAGAAAATCCAAGTTCTGTAAATAGCATAGGTAAAATGTATGTCTGAATATGTCAATCGTTTGAAAGCAGTAGAAAATCCATTAATCGCAATTCTCCATTCAACATTATGGGAGAAAGAAGACTGGGCCACCAATGGTTTTCTGAACAAGTTCTCGATAAAGGGTATCCTTTTATAAAATCAAATTTATTTAGAAGAGGGATGCTTTATTGAGGTTTGCAGGTGGGTAGCCCAGGAACTCCTCTGGGCTTCAAAATACATACTGCAAGTAATTGGGGTTTTACTTGGACTCGAAGAAATTCTCCAAGTTAGAGCCACGGTTTTGAATTTAATTTTAACCTTAGTGCACATTAAATTCAAAATGGCTTATGCATGCATAAAGATCTACTTCTTGAAATACAGTCGAATTGTGTATATACCTAAGGGAACATTTCAAAGTAAACAATTTTCACCCAAAAGTTTTGATCTGTGTATTAACCTAAATAATCTTTTCTATTTAACTTTTATTCCCAGAGTTTAAGCACCTTATAGAGGCATGCTTTAAAATCAAATCCAGTACCCTCAGTCAGAATGATAAATGAATCGTGTAAGTCCCCACCATTTTGTTTTTACTGTCCTACTTTGTCACTCCGTTGTATCATTCGGACCGCGGTAGCGCAGTTGGAAGTGCAAATTGATTAGCAACCGGAGGGTTGCGAGTTGGAAACTAGGTCCAGCCAGACCGTCTTGTACACGGGGGTGGTGCAAATTAAACCAGTCGTGGCCTCAAATGTCTCACGTTGGCGTGGTGTGGGAGTTTGGAGAGTGGGATGCCAGCTCAGGTGTGACCTCGTCATCTGACCGTGATTCAAAATTACGTGGTGTCGTCCTAGGTTCTTTCCCTTCGGGTTTGATCCCGGACCGTCGCCAATAGTCCGTTGTGTGGCTCCAGTACGACGTTAATTAAATACCTACCTACCGGCGTATCATCCCGTTGTCTTTTTTCTGAAAAATCATTTCAAAATCATATCTATTTAATAGTTAAATTAACTAGTTACATGTATAATAATTTTATATATTAAATAACTTTTAATATATTAAAGAACTTTAAGCCACTAAGTAGTACGTGCCCTCCAGTTATATATTATACTAAAATAATCTTCAAATTAACTTTCATTGCCCGAGTTCAAGCACCACAGAAGCATCCTATGAAATCACACCCAGTACACTCGGTCAGAATCGCCACAATGGATCGTAAAGTCAACGCATTTCTCTTTTATTGTCCTAGCTTTTCAGTATCCCGTTGTCTTTTTCCAATTATTTCAGAAACTGCTTCGTTGTAGCACCTCATTTTAATAGCGATGGCGCAGTGCAATGTTTGTTGGACTGTCTTATCGACTGTGTGTAGACACAGGAAGATGTGCGAACCACTTCCTTGCTGGACTCATGCCGGAAGAACAGGAAATGAACGGAGCTAATGGGAAACTCAATAGTAAGTCCATTTGGTATGTTTTGACTTTAATTCAGGAACTTGAATCAACAGCCACGGTTTGTTTACTTGCATCAATGTTTACACATCCGCGACCCCCTTCTTACTGTAGGATACCGACTATCGGAATTCCGGTTATTCCAAAATCGGCTTAACCGGTCTTTAAAATGGAGCTTATTTTTTAACATGAAAAATGTTGGAAATGTCTGTTTACATTTCAATAACGTACGTGATACAGAAATCGACGTTATTTGCAAATTGTCTAATGTCAACAACGAATATAAACAACGTAAAATTAACAGTTACTGGATTCATTCGCCAATTTCGCCGCTTAGTTTAAATATGCTAGATTTGAGCTATGGAGCTGCATAATATAGTTAAACAACACGTAAGAACTGACTACTCTAATAAAATTTTTATAGAAAGCAATGATAGATCTGGTCTATAGGAATTGCCGCAGAAAAGAAAATAGGAGCGGAAATAGGTTTAGCATAAAAAAATCAATTTTGAACAAGGGATTAAATTGAAATAGACATTCGGAATCTAATTGCGATAACCAGATGCATGCCATTGTTCTGGCATGCTTTTTGCCATGCCATTTTATAGGAAACAAGAAATGACAAAAATAAAAGTAAATAAAATGCTATTACATATTTTTGGATAATTTTATTTTATTTAGAGGTATGAAGTGAAAATGTAGATACTATTTTCATTGTAAATGGATTGAAATAAGGTATGAAATGGGAGTAACGATATTTTGCTATCAATTGATTTTAGCAATTAAGAAAATTTAGCGAAGATGGTATGCGCGCGTGTATGCTAGTTTTGATTAAATATAAAACTGAATAATAGCAAATTCGCGCATAGCCCATTTGTGCTGAAGTTTCTTGGCAGTGTCGTCAATTCACATTTCCATACCTTATTTAAATTCATTTATAATCAATACAAGCATTGATGTGCACAGTTCATAGCTCCAAATAGAAAAAAAAATTAGTCAAAAAATATATCAGTTCGTCTTACGGTATTAATCCTCATTTCAAATAAAATGCATGGTATAAAGTTCAACCTCAGTCATGGGTACAATTTACTTCTGAAGAACCAATTCGGTATTTTGATGTCTAAATTTTTTGCGTTCGTTCACGTTTTCTTTTCACACCTGATTTCTATTTCCCAGATTTTTCATTGCCTTCTGTAATTATACTGCTGTAATTTTATTAAAGCGGTGAGCTCTTCCGTATAGTTTTGCAATGCATAATTTTGTAGAAAATGAAATCTTCCCGATTATCCCTTGAGGACACATTTTCCTTAGGGGTGTACGGATTTCACGAACACGAGGTACCCTAGTTGTCTATTCTTTTCCTATGGGGTTTACTTCCTATGGTAAACATAGCTGCCGAAACCCAGGATACCCAAGCGACCTTTCTATATCTATACTTCCTCCTCTCCATCCTGTCTATTCACAATTACTTATCATTGTTTTGTGTTTCACGCAGCTTGGCCAAATATGGCCTTTCGCCATAAAACCCAAAATCAACCAACCCGATTATTCCAAAATTTCCATGGAAGCTTAATTAAACGAAAATGCTTCGGTCCCGTGCTGTTTGGATACTCCAGGTTCTTCTATATTTGCTTCACTCTTGATTGTTTGACTCTAATTTCATTGATGGCAACAGTTCTAAAATCTTAAACAAGTAACATAGTTGATTGAGATTTGATTGAATCAAATATTTTAATAGAACAAAATCGATCGCTTTCTTTTTAACGATTTTTTTCCCTTCATTACTCGTAATAGGTGCAAACTGTCGAAAAATGATGATCTAGAACCAGAACTATATATGTGTGAAGTTTTAAGTTCAGGAGTATCTTTGATTTTTTTTTGTATCATGATGCCAAAGTAGGCAAATAATATAGGGAATTCCCGCACAAAGAAATTATTAAGCTGAAAGAAATTTGTCAACATCTCTACATTTTGAAAGACATTCTGAACTTCACACCATCTTGCATTTATCATACTCAAGACATGAATCATTCTTTTGCAAAATAAATTTTTAAAATATACATAACAAATGGATAAATAATTGATTAATTTTCTAGGTCTTGCATAGGTATTATATTACTGTATATACCTAGAACAAAACAAAAACATTCAACTATCCTTTTCACTCGTTAAGAATAATTTGTCTTTAATTTAGTGTGATTCTGATGGATTTTATTGATCTTAAAGAATAGCCCGTTGTGTTGCCCCAGTGTGACGTTGTTTAAATACCTACCTACCTCTACCTCTTGATCTTAAAGCTTTAGAAGGGAACTCAAAAAGTAAGAATAATGAAAACTTAGTTAAGAGTACAGTGACCTTTTATAATATCACCAAAATCGATCGAAAAATCTATTTTTTTCAATTTTAGCGTTAAAAATTAATTGAGAGAAATTCATGCTTCCAAATTTTGAAATTTTGGTAGAAAATATTGCTTAACCAAAGAATTTTTGTAAATTTTTAGGTGTTTTAATACAAAATTAGTTTGCTTTGAAATTGAGTGATACACTTACCAAATGGAATTAATTTCATTAACATGTATACACAATATTATGCGAACTAAAATTTTGACATATTAATGCGTATGGGTTCTATCAATTTTTGCTAAATTTTTACCATGTTTTATGTAATAACTTCCGAATGACTTAATATTTTTGAACCAAACTTTACGAATAAACTTTTTAGTAGGAAACAAACAATCTGTGCAAATTGTAAAAGTGTTTTGAAGATCCCCTTTCCCCTAAAGTAGCATATAAGACAACAATCGAATTCCGGCTGTGCTAAAAAAAATCGACTTCAATATTTCTATTCTTTCTTTCGGAAACTTTAATTCTCAAACACATTTTAAAGTATATGAAAACCTGAAAATGAATTCAATAAAGGTTCATAACTTCAGTTTGTGATTCATATTAATTGGACATTAGAATCAACCTCTTCAGAGTGAAATAATACTGTTTTAAAATCACGAAATTCATACTACCAACTCCGAAATTTTCCCAAAACTTATTATTTTTGCCGGTTGATTGTTTGAGCTTTACACCACACTCAGATTCATTGAGAAAAGAATGACTTAAATATGATGGGAAGTCAGAAAAACTTTCTCTTTGAAGGCATTTGTAGCTAAATCGAATAAATGGAATGGATCCAAATTTGGTATTGAGACTTTTGAAGACATAGGGAGATGTATTCGAAGAAACAACTTTTTAGTACCAAAAGTCGCCAATAGGGGAAATTTGGCGCTGTTGAAGTCGAAAACAGTCGAACATTTGCATTAGATATAGAATTTGCAGAAGATAGAGACGAGTAGAATAAGACTTTTGCACTCTTGCAAGTTGCCAGGACAGATTCAACACGATTCGGGGTTTAGGAGATTGATGAGGGAGTGATAGGAGAGATCTCTGTTTCACACCGACATTGTCTACTCTGTTACCGCAGTAAAGACATTATATTACATCCGAAGAAGACAATCTCTGCTCAATCTTGTGTCATAAATTGGGTTGGTTGAGTTGGGACAAAGACAGACAAAGTCAAGTAAAGACACATATAAGGAAAGTTCTTCTGACACAGAAGAGAGGAATACACCCAGGAACGAATCGAACCTGCGCCGCCTACAACTAAAAATCATAAATCGGGAAATGTCAAGAATTTTGGATGCTATTCTATTCCCCTTTAATCAAAACTTCATGGTTGATGATCCTTCCACGGTCTTGATAACCTTTAAGTGAATTAATTATACATAAAAACACCACGGAATGAATGAGCTAATGCAACAACTAACGACGAAAGTGTTTCTTAAATTTAAATTTCAAACAATGGCTGTCTACTCGTTCATTTTCGAGCTATGTCGAAACTTCAATTTGGACAGTGAGTTCCCCGCGTTTCAATTTTTTTTAAATCAGCAGATTATCTAGATTCCAGACATCACTCACTCCTCAAACTTTCGTCTAATCCGCGAATTCAGTAGAATCTGTTCTGGCAACTTGCTCGAGTGCAAAAATCTCACTCTATTCATCTCTATTCCCCTCTAATCAAAACTTCACGGATGATGATCCTTCCACGGCAGGGGACTATCTCGTTAGTGAATAATCCGATTGGGGGAGGGAATTTATTTTTTGACGTCATTTCCCTCTCAGGGACGGAACTTCCTTTCCCTAAGAAAGACCCCTTTTCCAATTTGGTGGGCAGTAGGCATTCCCATTTCAAGTAGCATCCACAAAAAGGATACACCCTGCTAGCAAGAACTTCCACGAACTCAAGCAGATCAACGATTACATTGGTAAATATTTTTACTTTCTGTGTATATTCTTCTAGTTCTCGTTTCATGTCAAATGACAAGTTTTGTTTGATATTTAAATGCAGAGAGAAAAACCCATGCTTTTTAAAAATTATAATGCATTGATTTATCATGTTTTTTGCTTTCGAGCGGGTTTTATTTAAAAAGATTAAAAATTTTCCATTGCAGGACTGGATAACATAATGATAAGCCCCTTTTCAAATTTTCCAGGCTAGCAATTTTCGAGTTTTGAAAAAAATTCAAAAATAACAATGGTTTATTCACTACTCAAGAGTACATTTATCTTAAACTTTCAAGTATTAACCCTCCAAGTGGTTTCGACGAGATATCTCGTCCAATTTAGCTAATGATTAGATATCTCGTCATCAGGATATTGTCTATTTTTGATGACGAGATCAAGATCTGGTCAGTTTTCTAATTCGATGGAAGAGATATCTTGTCCGTCAAGGATCTGGTCAGTTTGGCTAATGACGAAATATCACGTTGACAGCCATCAGGAGGGTTAAGCACTCATTCAAACAATCAGAAATTCTGTCGATCCTCTTGAATATTTTGCTATACATTTTTTCATTAAAGAACATATTTTCTGTGGTTTATCACTACGTTGCCCTGAGCCCTTCAATTTCAATCAGTTTATGTGGCTATGACAATATTAGTTAATTAGTTAAAAATTTCTATTGAAACATCACAAGATATATGGAGGACATATGATCGCCTTTGCTATCAAAGCTTATAGAGACAGTGTTCAGTTCTTGTTAAGTTTAATTTTCTTCTTTTGTCTACTTTTTATTTCCTATATTTTAAAAATAATGTATTATTTGTTACCAATTACTTTAATTTCAACTAAGCGACCCAATAAGCTTCTAAGCAAGTTAAATATAAATGAAAGCTTCAGTTGGAACTGATAAAAATCCCGTAACAATACGGTTACCGATACTCGAAATAAATAATTTTTGCAGTTAAAAACTCATTGTATAAAGTCATGAAAATTTGTTTTCGTCAAATTCACCATTGCTGGCCAATTTGAGCGGTAAATTATTTTGGTAAATCTGCTGTGTGTGTGTTCATGTTCTTTAATACATAAGAACTTGGATTTTAAAGTGAAAATATTCTACTGTTCCTTTCTTATTCTTATCTGCTTCATTGTACTCTTCTACATCAAAGGAAATTTTCCTTATGTGTGTACTTCTTTTACTTGACGTTCTATGGCTTGTGTTTGGCGCAGCTTGGCACAAAATATGTCCTTGACGCCATAAAATTCAACCAACCTTCATTATAAATCAACTGTTTAGGAAAGGTTTTCCAAGATAACTAAAAATACAGCAATAATAGATTGTTCATATGTAAATGATGTTGTTAAAGTAAAAATCAATTTTTGCTCCTATATTTAAGAAAACAAAATACAATAACGTTATATCGCTGAATGAATATATACTGTAAATGTAATGAATATGTCTGTAAAGTACGCCAAAACCTAGAAAACCCTAAGGTCTTTCGTCTAATTCCTCAATGCTCTAACTTAACTAATTATTTTTTTGTTCATTAAATAAACCATGCGAATTTTAATTATCTTTATATCTATTGCTTTGATGGTCTAATCTATAGTAATTCTATTCTTAAACCTTATATCATAACGGCTCAAACTCTTTATCACTAGCTAAATCGTTATTGATTTTGGTCAATCTGCTGTTCGTGTTCTCTAATTCATAAGAACTTTGATGTGTATTTAGTTTTAAGATATATAAACTTTATATTCTATACTCTACTATATTCTATATTCTTTTCCTTTCTTCCTGTAAACATCATTATAAGTCAACTGTTTACGATAGTTATTCAAGAGATGAAAGAATAAAATCATCAATAATAAATTATTCACACGATTCATGTGTAATTACATGTTAAAGTAAATCCGTTTTTGTTCCTATAGTCAAAAAACCAGAATACAATAACTTCATATCACTGAATCAATATAATTCTTCCATTAAATAATCTACAAATAATTTCAATAATCTATTGCTTTGATGCTTAAATGTATCGTAATTATATTGTTGAACTTTATTATAACGGCTCAATGGTTCACCTCTAGCTATATTGTTATTGATTAGAGATGTTATTTTTATTATTTAAGTTGAAGTTCATTAATCTGGGGTACATTTTTCTCGCGAAAGTTTCAAAGCAAGATTTAATGAAAATAGTTATCCTGTTATATATTGAGATATTTCCTGACAAACATTTGATGGTGCTTTTTATTTCCCATGATTTAATTTCCTTTTATTAATCCGTTACATAAATTGTATTTCTATTGTTTTCAGATAGACCATTTTGAAAAAAAAAGTTTTGATATAAAATAAATGTCCCTACCCAAAAGGTCCGGTTGTAAGAGTAGCATATTAGCAATCGGAGGGTTGAGAGTTCTAAACTCGGTCCAAACAAAGACCATCGTGTTCGTGGTGACTGGTGCATGTTAAATCTGTCGGGGCCTCAAATGTCCTCACTTTGGCGTGGTGTGGAAGTTTGGAGAGGGATGGACAAGCTCAGGTATTGACCTCGTCATCTGATCGTGGTTCAAAATTACGAGGTGTTTTCCTCGGATCTTTCCCTTGGGGATTGATCCGGGGCCATCACCAATAGCATGCTATGTTGCTCCAGTGCGACGTTAATTACCTACTTACCTCAGCAATTATCATATGGTGAAGTCGAAATGTGGCAAAATATTACTATAACGCATGGAATATAATAGTAAAGGGAATGTATATGAAAAACATTATTTTCGTAGAAGTAGTAAAGGAAGTTAAAATGCGAATCCTTAAAAAACTTGAGTTCGAAGTTATCCGATTAGTTTAGCAGATATGGAATGCTAAAGAATGACTTTCAGAATGACACTACTGAATTTTAAGAAAATTCAATTTCTTTTATAATGGGGTGAAATGTCTTGAGGGTGAAATGTCTTACAATCTCCTTATAGCGAAGTACTTAGTTTCGTATGTACCTTTCCCAGCGTGGTAACGCAGAAGACATGATATTGTAGTTTGTGTTTTTATTTTCCCTTTGAGGGTGTCTGCAAATTATTCCGATAGTTTCTTTTGACGACGATACTGGTTTTGTTTCTATGTGTAGCTAGCAAAGTAAATTCTGTGCATAAATGTTTATCTAAAATTAAATTTCCAGCAGACGAAATAATAGAAAAACATCAAAGCAATTTATAGGTACTTCAGTTTCTAATTCAGCGCGTTAAGAAAGGAGGTATAAGATCATAATGCAGATAAATCTCACAGTGTTTAAAGGTCTTAGGAGCAACACAGCAGGCTATTGGTGGCGGTCCGGGATCAATCCCGAAGGGAAAAATCCGAGGACAGCACCTCGTAATTTTGAACCACGATCAGATGACGAGAACAACACCTAAGCTGTCACCCTACTCTCCAAACTTCCACACCATGCCTACGTGAGGACATTTGAGGCCACAACAGATTTAACTTGCATCAGCCCTCGTTTACACGACGGTCTTTGACTGAACGGAATTTTGAACTCCCAACCCTCCGGTTGCTAATCCGTTGCTCTTCCAACTGGGCTATCGTGGCCCTGATTTATGTTATAAGCTGATAGCATAAATAAAACAAATTAGTTGTACTATTTATAAATTATGAGTTGGCAACCCGCAATGAATTCTTTAATAAACTCGAGTTTCCACTCTCATTTTATGGAATTTGAACGGTGGTGGGCTATGATGTCCCACGGACAATGTTTCTGCTGACCTTTCTGATTTTACTCTGAAAATAGGACTGAAATAATATATTTTTAAGATATTTTAATATGAATATGTTTAAGGAAAGTTTAAAATATATATATATATATAGTTTTCGAAGATTTGAAAATTTTCTGATAGTCGAAAGATGTACCAGACTGAAGATAAATTGAGACCAACAATGCTGCGAAAAGGTCAAGAGTTGTGAAGTTTCATACTTACAGTGTAGCAGGTGAGCTTGCTTTATGCAAGAGACTGAAACATACATATTAAGTGATGTTAAATTTTCTCTAGTCATGGCGATATCCATTCAAAATACATTTAGGTCCTTATTTAGAATATTTGTATAAAAAATGACGTCAAGTACAACAAGGTTACTAATCTATACTGAGAAACGAATTTAGCGAGGAAACTGTTTCCTGCTGATAAGCTTTCGTGTAAATTTCATAGCCCAAAAAGTCTAGAAATCATTAATGAAAGGTTCAGAATTTTATATATTGGGCATCCCGTTTAGCTTATGATAAATAGGTTTTCGAAGTAAAAATAAAGAAAAAGTAAGTATAATGATAGAAATTGAAAAAAAAATGTTAATTAGTAATCACTAAAGGCTAAATAATTGTAAGAACTATTAAATTATGTGGGAAACTCTTTCATTTATATTATTTTTTGTAACACTATTACTTGAATTACTAAAAAAGTAAGTTCAGGTGCGACCTCGTCACCTGACCGTGGTTCAAAATTACGTGGCGTCCTCGGATCTTTCCTTTCGGGTTTGATCCTGGATCGTCGTCAATAGCCCGTTGTGTTGCTCCAGTACGACGTTAATTAAATACCTACCTACCTCAAAAAGGAAACATTAAAAAATTAATTACATGACTGCTTAGGTTAATTGTTCCTTTTTAAAAATTGAATCGAACCCGTGGGTTGCATTGCACCAATAAATCATAAGGAACAAAGAATGAGATATCGTTGATAGCGATCCAAAACTCTCTTGATGACTAAGGGTAAAAGGTTAATATACTACTGCAACCTTAAATTTCGGAACTTTTAAAATTATTTCATACTCCTTTCATACTATATGAAGTTCAAAATGTCCTCATTGCGAAAAAATATAAAACTAGCAATTACACAAAAGTATCACTTTTGAGATAATTTTTTGGACTAAATATGTCCCACTTGTAATCGAACGATACATTCTCTTTTGTGGCTATCCATTCCTGCACATTCACTCGCCTCGTGCGCAGTGAATGAATTTCCTCATGTACTCCATCTGAAAAGCTGAGCGAACTTGAAAGTAGTACTAAGGGCGTTTCATCTGCGATACATATCAATTGTGAAATCCATTCTTCGTGTGACAAACGCTTTTATTTTGAATTCTTTGCTGCTAAAGTGCGAACGTCAATGTTAACAATGTATCTGAAACTTAGGGACGCGTCTATTTTTCCGGCTTTCCCACTGTGTCTTCCCATTCTAAACGCTCATGAATCTATTGTGGATAAGGTGCCTTGCTTTTAGCATTCATTTTATATCTTTCACTTTTACAGACTGAAAAGCTACAATGCGCCTGCGGTACTTCTTTTTGGCTTCCCTGTTGAAGTTGTTTCTATTTCTATTGGGTCCCTTAGTGACAGGTAAATATGTTTTATTAATTAAATTTTATTCAACTTTCACAAAACCATTTTATTCATTGATTGATTCGCACAAGTCAAATTACTTCAACAGTCAAATTTCCTTTCACTCAATGCATTCATATTTGTACGCTTTCTATTTTATCTAATTTAAAACTAAAGTTAATTTCTGATCTATAACAGAGGTGGTTAATATTAACGAATTTTTTTTTATTAGACAAACTAACCCATACTTACAGCTTTTGTGCCTAAGTTAGTGTGTGATTCTGGTATACCTAGACTAATTCTCTCAAAATGCTTTTGTATGACCAAAACAGAAGCTCAAGCCAAATGATGAGAATCTTGGAATTACACTGGTGTCATCGGCACCTCTTTCTTTTCAACAGGAGTCGAATGGCCTTATGTATTTCAGAAAGGCCTCCAGAAAAGTTGTCACCTTTTCTGGCAAAGCTAGAATATATCATATTGTCACTCAGACTTACTTGGAGATTCCACATTGCTGAAACCTGTAAGATAGAAATCAGCGCAGAAAAGAAAATAGGTTTTGCGTCAAAAAATTTGGATCGCCTTTTAACAAGGGAATGCGATGAAATTCAGTCGACGCCCAGAATCTAATTGTGATAACATGACTAAAGTGTGCTTTTTGCCATGCACTTTATCAGAATTAAGAATCCTAAATAGACCTGAGTGACAAAATATGGTCTATTCTAGCTTTGGTAGTAAAGGTGGCAACTTTTCTGGAGACCTTTCTGAAATGTTTTCTGTTACTGGTTTACCTAGAATAATTCTACTAAAATACTTATGTATGACCAAAAAAAGAGGGAAGCTCAAGCCAAATGATGCGAATCTTGGAATTACATTGGTTTACATCGGTACCTATTTCTTTTTCAACTGGAGTCGAATTACCATATGTATTTCACAAAGATCTTTAGAAGAGTTACCACCTTCTGTGCCAAATCTAGAGTAGGCCATATTATCACTCAGGCCTATTGGACAATCCACCTTGTTAATTCAAATAAATGTCTTGTTTGCCTAAACTTTGGAGTACATCTTGTTTTTCGATACTGGAGATAAATGTTTTAGAGAAATTTTGACTGGACTATGCGACCTACAATCCATTTCTCCTGTTTTATAAATCTTCTTTTCATGTTTTTCGAAGTCATCATGATGTCGGATCAATGCACGGAATTATGTACCAAGATGTAATATGTGCCTAAGTTCAACTAAAATTGTAGTTTGATATGGATAACCTTTGATTTCATACTTTTCCCAGTTTATAATCACTAACAAATTTTAAAAATTATAGTTAAACTAAGTACGTGTAATTAATTTTCTTCATATCTTAACTTCTTGATACCTAATTTTTACAAAGATTTCCAAAAACGAATAAGTACAATTTTTTCCATGATACTTTTGCATCCATCTGTACATACGTATCACTAAATCCTAAAAGAATCTACGTTATTTGTTTATTGTCGAATGGCAACACCGGATATAAACACTATAAAATCAACCCTTACGGGATTCACTCGCCCATTTTGTCGCTTACCTTAAATATATTTTATCTAAGCTATAGAACTGCATTAATATTGCTAAAACTGCACGGAATAGCTTGACAATCTAATGAAATTCTTCAGAATACAGGAAGTAATGAGAAACCTGGAAGATTGAAATCAGCATAGAAAAGAAAATATGAGCGAAAATTGGTTTAGCGTCAAAAAATGCCGAATCGTCTTTGAACAAGGGAATGGGAGGAAATTAAGTAGACATACAGAATCCAATTGTGATAATATGAGACTGAGGTGTGCTTTTTGCCATGCATTTTACTGGAAATAAAAATTAACATCAGAAAGAGAACAAAATGTTGCATTTTTTTGGATAATTTATTTTTATTTAGAAGTATGAAATCCATTTATGTGAATATGAATGATATATTCATTGTAAATGAATTGAAATAAGATGTGAGAAACGATATTTTTCCATCAATAGATATAAGCAATTAAGAAAGTTTAGAGCAGATGCTATGCGCGGATCTTCTAGTTTGCAAAGGAATATTTGAAGCAAATTAATTACGGCACACAAATTTATAAATGAGGATTTCATCACTTTTAACTTTAGTTTATTAGTGGTTGTAAATGCAAGCAAAATATAAAAGTAGATAATTTCATGTATTCTTTTACAGGAAATGATGAAATTCTAGAACACAAGGATGATGGAAGAGTTCGAGTGAAAAGAAATTTAATCTGCGCTCTGGGATTACAAGGAATAATTAAAGATGTAAATTATAATACTTATTTTGTCTTTAGAATAACGTTATGTTTTTGGTTATAGAACTGTTAAAGTAATGCTAAAGCCTGCTAAAAGATTTATAAATGTTTACATGTCAGATGAAAAATTGCTAATTACAACACTGATCAAAACCATAAAGTAGAGAGATAATAAAACCGTGAAAGCAATTAATTTAATAAGAGTTATACTTTTTTAAAATTAAAATTAATAAAACATAAAAAACCAAACGGGACATCGATGCAACAACATTTATATTTAGTCAAGCTCAATTTTTTTAAAAGTTTATTTAGTAAATATCTTAAGTTATTTTAAGGAATTTGTTATTTGATTAGTTTGCTTAGTTGTTTTATACTTCTATTCTCAGCGAACGATGAAATAAAACTGAAAGATACCGAAATCCACATCATAGGGGTGAAAAAAAGCATTAGCACTTTGATTCACTTTTCATTTGAATTACAATTGATGGAAGCTATAATAAAACCATTCTCTTGCGCACTTGAGTTTATGTTCAACAAGCAGATGAAAGTGTCCCCATAATATTCGCATTGCTATTCAAATAATGCAACCATTTCAATTAACATCACCAGCTGTCAGAAATCATTGCGCAAATCAAAACGCATTGCGCACTTTAAGAGTCACTGTATGTCAAGGCAAACTCCGTGAACTTGCTCTACTGACTACAGGAACAAAAGAAATGAAAAAAGGACTCTTTAATTAAGGTATGCCATAGATTTTTACAGCCTGTTTCTAAAGTAGCTATTTGTAGGACCACGCGGTAACCCAGTTGGTAGAGTCGCGGATTAGCAACTGGAGGGTTGCGAGTTCGAAACTCGATCCAACCAAAGACCGCCATGAACACGTGGGGCTGATGCACGTTAAGTCTGTCGTGACCTCAAATGTCCTCACATTGGCGTGGTGTGGAAGTTTGGAAAGTGGGGTGCCAGCTTAGGCTGACCGTGTCTGACCGTGCTCTAAGAGGTGTCGTCCTCGAACCTTTCCCTTCGGGATTGATGCCGAACTGTCGCTAATAGCCTATTGCGTTGCTCCAGTGCGGCGTAAATTCCAGTACCTACCTACCATTTCTGAGGAGATGCAATTCAAAACATATTTTATATCAGCATATAAGTATTTAACATAAAACATTTAACATATAAACAACAAATATGAATATAATTCCCCGTTGCTCCCTGTATATTGGAAATAATAATAATTTTACATGCAATTGTGGCCACCTCCTTCGTCAGGCAAAGTGCTAATCAAAACCTCCTTCGTCAGGCAAAGTACGAACTGAAACTGTTGGCTTTGATCGATCGGAGCCAAAGGACATTAAAGTTTTCGAGACATTATTTAAAAATTAATTTTATTGAAACCAACTCGTATTTACAAGCATACATCCAAAATCAAGAGGGCCGCGGTGGCCCGGTTGGAAGAGTAACGGACTAGCAACCAAAGGGTTGCGAGTTCGAATCCAGCCAAACACCGTCGTGTACAAAGGGGGCTGGTGCACGTTAAATCTGTCGTGGCCTCAAATGTCCTCACGTTGGCGTGGTGTGGAGGTTAAGTGAGTGGGTTGCCAGCTCACAGGTGTTGACCTCGTCATCTGACATTAGTTCAAAATGACGAGGTGTTCTCCTCGGATCTTTCCCTTTGGGATTGATCCCGGACCGTCACCAATAGCCCATTGTGTTGCTCCAGTGTGACGTTATATAATTGAAATACCCCCCCCCCAAAAAAAAAATCAAGACGTCTCATCTTTCACATTATTTCTTCTGCTATCTTTTATACACATTCAAGATTACAAGATTAACATAACTTTCTACTTTCATATACCCCATGCGGCATTATAATTTCAAGTCCTTTGCAGAGGTTTGAGACCGATTCCAACATGCTGTGCATACTTCCATTCCAACCGAAACTACTGCACCGCGCATCTGCGCATGCGCGAACTTATTCGACTCCCAAACTTCGAGCGGAGCTAACGCACCATCATGTTCCTGTAGCTTCCTTTGTCTCTTATTGTCCCGTAAAAATGTGCTTGTCTTGGATGTTAATTAAACTAATTTGATGTTATTCGTGGTATTGTTATGATGGTAACGACAAGGTCCACATAATATTTATTATGATTCAGAAATCTGCTAACCACACTAAAGCTTGTGCCTATGAGATCCTGCTCTCCGAGTGCAGTCTTACGATTAGATCAATAATAAAAGATCTAAACACTTAAAAATGTTTTCTTTTCAGATATTTTTAAGTTCCCTTGAAGAAATTCAGATGCACGACCCCATGGATGTGGGCGACGTAGAAGACTGCAAGTTACGAGACGGTGTCTTCTACGGACTGTCTACCTTGACCAACGTGACGGCATTGGATGTTCGCTGCGAGGGCGATAAGATTATTTTTAGCACAACATTGGGCATGACTAATGCCAAGATCAAGTACAAGTGGTACCGCAAGTTCTTGTTCCGTTTCTCTGGCCATATCTGGTCCAAAGCAAAGACTATCCAGTTTGGTGTCGAAGTCACTTGGGATATGGAGAAAGGGGTGTCTTTCGACGTCACGAACATCCTCGTCACGAAGCTGGACGGCTTCAAGTTCGGATTCACTGGACTGGGACCCATCAACCCCGTTGTGTCCGGGTTCGTGAACGTACTGAGTAAGATCTGGTCCAACAAGATCACTAGTCAGTTGACGGATCTAATCAGAGATGCTTTGGAATCTCAGCTCAATAAAGTTTATCTACCGTTTTGAAATATGGTGCCATTTAGTGGTTTCACGAAGTAAATTTATTTTCTTTATAAAAGATAGGTTTTATCACACTGAAGCAAATTTTTCAACTTACATCAGATAGTTTTCTTATTTCTATTAAATAGCTATTGTGTTGCGTAAAAGTATAACTTAAAGAAACTTAATTAATTAAGTTTTTGGTCCAAAGTCACTGGATATGAATTGTACTTAGAATAAGTGTAGTTACTAACATTCTATATAATAATCAACAGCGGGTCATAAAAGTATTCGGCTACCTAACATTTCTAACTATTTTCATGTATTTTATAAGGATGTAGTTTAAATTCATATTTTAAATTTAACGACACAAAAGCTGGATTTTAGCCTCAATAAGACACACGGGGTTTGCGAGAAGAGTCTGTATTGAAGGAACCCATGCGCATGAGAAAGACCATTAACCAATCGTAGTGAGAAGGCGTTTAACGCTGAAAGGATTTAACAGAAGCAGTCACTGGTTTGCTGTAATATTAAGGGCGTTAAGGCAGGAACTGACGGCTCACTCATATTTACATTTGAAAAAATTGTCGTTTTTACTTCAAGTTTTGTGTATTTTTATTTTGGAGAATACGGGTTTTCTGAGCATAACATGGACTAACACCACTGATCTAACTAGAATATTTTTTGAGTAACTCAGTAACAAGTACCCAATTATGGCCGAATACATAAAACATACATTAAATATATTTTTCTTTTCCTCAAAACCATATATCCGACATGGTGTTTATGTGGTTATGGAGAACCTGGCCCCGAAGGGACTTCAATCTTCTGTATTGACAGTATAGCACTTGATAAATGGGTCTGCCTTGGTATATGGGGATCATATAATAATTAGATAGATAGATTTAAAAATAACTAAAAAAGAATATTGACAGCTTTTTAATATTAAAGTTTTATTTTTTATGTTAAAAAGAGAGACTGCAACTAGGTAATATCCAGCACAAAGTAAATTAATTTTATTGAAATCTTGAAAACATTGAGCTTTGTTCTGGATAAGTGCTCGGGAGAGCTCCCAAGTGCTGATCAAGAGAGTTGAAATGGAGCTTCTCATTTGCTGTACGAAATGTAATACAGTTATCATTGGCGGTACGACAAAAAGTAGGAGGGTGAATTGGGGGAGTTGCTGGATTTCAGTTTCCAAGAAGAGTTTTGCTGGTTCTTGTTTTGTTGTAGATTATAAATTTCAATTTCTTTTCTGCAGGGTTGGCATGTCTTTCAATTTCAGAGAAAATGTGCGGGATATTTTGTTAAAGAAGTTCTTAATTGAAGGAATTTTGAGAACTTTTCTGATATCGCTATTACGATAGAACCATCTGGCTTTTGTAATTTGGAGAAGGGAAAGACTTAGAATATGTTCGATTTTTTTAAATCTTGGTTTCACGAGCTGCCCTCCACATAAATTGGGCAAGCATAAGTTATGATCGGCCAAACGAAGTATAAGTAAATTCAAATCTTGTTCAGTGATAATGTTGAGCTCCGAATATATCCGACATACATAAGCGAATTCAGCCGATGTGTATGATAGAAAGCATGATCTTACGTATAGGGTATTTTATCTACATTTGATCTAGTGCTAATTTCGGGATCCTATTGGGAAATTTTGTCCTGGCAGTCAACATTGTACAAAAATTATAGATTCCTTATTTTTTCGGCGCAGCTTGTCCGCTTTTGGCGACCTTGCACCATAAAACCCCAAAATCCAATCCAATCCTTATTTTTCTGTGCTCGTTAATCTTTTGTGCAACCTAAAATAGTTTCGGAAATATAATATCAATACATTAGTTCTATTTAAAAAAATAATAACAAAACCGGAAATTGTGTAAAACGCAATTTATTAAAAATTCGTTGGAAATTATTTGTGTGATAATCTAATTAAAAAAAATTGTCTTAAAAAATTCAAGTGCTTTCGAATTACAGAGAAAAAGATAATATAATTGAACTGAAATGCACAACTCCTCAAGGACCTGTGATTTGCGTCACACAATTTTCTTCTGTAGTTAGAATAAAATAATGAGAACTTTAATTCAGCGTTGAAAATTGATCTCCAACACTCCAATATAGCATTAAAATCAATTTAAAATTTGAAGAAAGCTCAAATAGAATTTTGGTATGTAGCCACTATGAAATGCATAGCATACTCCGTTATGATCTGTGTGTGTTGGTAGTTGTAATAAACATAGAATTTATAACCTAGTTCTAAGGTTCAATATGCATATGTTGATCTTTTTGCAGGAAATTTGAAATTCATTGGCGGTATATTTAAATTAAAGTAAAGATTTTGGTCTACCATGGAAGTAATTCAAAACATAGTGCTTTGAACACAAAGGTTTGACTTTTTTTCGAGATCAAAGCTATTTTAAATCTGACCTTAGTTTGAAGATTTGTATTCTGTTATACCATTATGGGGAAATCTGAAGAAATCGCACATATTTTATCCTTTAATAGTGAAATACATTGAAAAACTGTCTTCAAACAGAACAATGAAATTGGTCCCAGTATGAACATATATACCTGTACAACAATGGTATTTAGATTTAAAACAATCTAAAGTGTAAAACAAAATACACTGATTTTTTAAAGACTGATTTTCACTTTTTGTTTAACATTTGTATATTTTACAGAAGATAGCCGAATACTTTTGTGTGCCTAATTTAATGGTTGAGTTACATTTTAAATAATTTTAACAAACATTTTAATACTTTTTCGATTATTTTAATTAAGACTATAATAGAAAGACAGCTTTTGTGTGGAAAAATTTCAAGTCACAAATTTAACTCTATCCTTATAAAATTCATGAAAATAAACCACTTGAGTTGGCCCTTTTGTGACCCATTGTGCATCAAGTTTTCATTAGAGAAATTTATTAACAAAACTTTAGAGTACAAAACAATCGTTTCAACGGAAAAAAATTAGTGTGACAGAAAAATAATTCTGAAACGTTCAGTTCCAAAATAAAAAGTTGAGATGGAAAAAGCAAACGATCGAAATGAAAAATTCAAACTACAAACGATTCTTAATTATTAATCCAACGGGGTTGGCCACGCATCGAGGAAAAGTCACTAATCAAAAAAATTCTCAAATGCCTTTTAATGCATGCTGTTTCTCGATTGAAATTGTTCAAATTTCACCGGCAGAGTGGTATACTACGAGTATTTGTTTTTCAAAGGGAGATTAAAAGGATATTTTAGAATTCTACGGAGAAAGACGTGCAGTTACTAACATTCCATATTATATTCTATACACTTAATATAAATTACGTGACGTTGTATATATATATATATATATATGTTTAAAATCAGTTCTAGAAGGTTTTAGTATTCCAATTAGTTTTCAAAATTATCGACTTCTCGTATATGGTTCTGAAATGGTACTTTGATAGCTTATCAAAACATTGACACAAAAACAGTTATTTGTTAAAATCGAAGTCGAAGTAAATGCAAACAGTCAATAATTCCAAAGTAATCTGAATCACCATAAGGCATAAATTTAAAGTAGTATTGAATTAAGCCATGTTAGTACACAAAAGAATTTTCATATTGGAAATGTGAATTAAACTTATTTTATAATATTTCTATGAAATTTTCATAGATGACTTATCATTTGTATTAAAATCACCTATTCATATCAACAATATTATTTAATTCAAAATTTTTTATTTCATTAAATCGTGCACTAAATTTGCATGAAGTAAATTATCTTTCATTCAATGTATAATGAGAGTGGGAGCTTTTTAAGGAATAGAATCCTGTCAAATTAAAAATTTGTACGATTTATTATACATTAATGGAAAAGAGAAACAGTACATTTTATATCAAGATTAGCTGTCAATAGATATATTTTCAGTTGAATTGCTACTACTTCTTGAAGATAAGATTTAAAAATATAATTCAAAGTGATTTCACCCCGCACATTCAAATCAAAACTTTATTTGTATTTCAAAAACAATCATGGAATTTAAAGTAAATTTCTTGGTGCAATTTGCAAGTATCTTTGCTGGTAAAGATAGGCTTTCATTTACAATGATGGTTCTCTTTGACATTAACTTCTCAAATTCAAAATTTTGATTTAATGTTACAATTTGCTTGAAAAGTTATTTGAAATTTAAAAAGGAAAAATTTCCAGAATTAGTTTTAGACTACCATACTTGTTTTATTAATTAGAGACTAACATATAACATAATTTTGATTTCACCTCTAATTTTAAGCACAATTTAAAACTTACTGCTAGTTTTTAAGTGCTAAAAAGTTATTACTGTAAAAAATTCCTGCTAGACAAAATTTTAATTCTGGATCATATAATAGTGAGTTGGACAAAAAAATTACTAGCTTACAGTAAACAAAAGTTACCTATAATTCTATTCCGTTAGTTTTAAGCATATATCACAATTAATAGAGAGAACATTTTTCTTTAATTGTCTCCAGAAAGGTCTTTAGATGGAAGTGGCTACAGTTTATTCATTTAATTTCATTTTGTTTTATAATAAAAATAAGCACAGAAAAATTTTCTCACAAACTGGACAGATAATAAGCAGATTACTTGGTATTCTTGTCATTGCTTATTAAAAAAATTAATTCAAATTCTAACAAGTAGTTGAGTAAAAACCTTTATTAACTATTGTCAAAGTTTTGCATAGAAGAGTTGAATGAAAATATTTTAATCGGTGTATAATACAAGGTTATTCTTATAATTTATGTGCCTAAAATAGTATAAATTGTTATCTTACTAATTCAATATTTTATGTGATTAAGCTGTGACAATTGAAGTTTTGCTTTTAATGTTAAGTTATGAAATTATATTTAGATATTATGTCATTTCGAACATTCTATTGCATTTTCTCATTAATTGCTGGACTTATACACTTAATAACAATGTAAAATAATTGAAGATTTTTAGTCTTAGGAATTTATTAATTTTGCTTACTTTCAAATTTTATATATTCCAAGAATGCATTATTATCAAACTCAAAACTAGATAACAAATATCGGTTTTAAATTATATATAGTCAGGCGAATAGTTCTCTAGCAGTCAAAATTTTGTCTGAAGTAAGCAAGGGTTAGTACGAAAAAATTATGGTAGGAGTAGTATCACCATACGAAAAATGGAATAGAAACGACATTTGTAGAATTTATTTGTCTAGAATATTTGTATTTCACTATTTATAACCCGTAAATCAGGAAACAGATTGCGATGATAAAGCATTTTATATAAGTATGTGTTCTCAAATTGAACACACATGCATTTAGGGAAGAAAAAGAGAAAGATTGGGATATAACACAATGCTATTTAACACGTTTCTGATATATGATAGTCATTCGATGTACAGCTACACATTTTAATACAACTTTTTTTGTTTATACTTTCCTTGTAGCATCACATTTTAGTCGAAAATTCTTTCACCAGTTCTCAATAGCTACAGAGTTAAGAAAGGCATAATACACTCACATTTTATAAACATATATATTATGTTCTATATCTACTAGTGTTTTCGATGTATGTGATAAATTTCAAATAACATTTCTTTGTTTAAATTTTCTTTTATAACGCTTCTCATTTTGGCACAGTTCCTTAAACACTCTGACACCCAGTACTTAATTTATAGAGCTAAACGATTATGCAGGCATAAAATTAGGAAAAATCTAACGCATTAAACACTAAGTAATGTTTCTAAATCCACCAGCTAACCTTTATTCTGTTGGTGGAACTGCATCAGCAGAATTCCATACGAAATCATCACACTCGCCATTGTAAGAATCAAGCTGCGTTTCAAGCTGAACATTCTCCATGCGGTGAGAGTGGCACATGAGCTGCAGACGTTCTGCAACAGGATCGACAATTTCTCGAAATCCCCACTGGACTCGGCTGTCAAACATTTCACCTCTCCTCCAACGCTGTGAATCTCGTGGGCCACGGATGAACCTATGAGTGTCACAGCGAAGAACAAAGTGATGTTCTTGATGGAAACCAATACTTCCATCAGAATGGATGCTGGATGAGTCAAAATTCCACCACCGGCGATGACCTGAGTCACGACGCAAAGTTGGTTGACCATTAGGCAACCGTACAAGAAAAAAGTACAAGACGATAGCAGGTCTTCAACTTGGGACAGAACTTTCATCATTCTATTGTACTGATGAAGGTAAGAAGCGATGACTGTCTTCCTCTCGTGCCTGTCTTTCTTGATCTTTTCCTTGAATTTTGCGACTGATTTCCCGAAGATGAAGTAGATGCTGCAAATAAAAATTGATGTAGCAATAGGCGTAAAATGGTGGTAAAATGCAATCATTGCTATGATGAGTTTGGGAAAAATTCGAAAGAATGTGTAACGAGTGTCTGTTAGGTTCATTCGGAACACAAAATCCTCCGCGTACAAGTTCAGGAAGCCGGTTACTTTAAGGTGTTGAGTGGACACAGCTCCCATCACAAATCCACACAGAATGCATGTACACGACAAGGCCCGTAAAATGCTCTTAATAGGCTTGTAACCACCATCAGAAACGGCGTGATGGAATTCTTCTATAGAACGAATAACCTTGAAGATTTTATGCTTTTTGAAATGGAAAATGAAGCGGATTAGCCCCACCAGTATATTCATGAAACTCACGGCTACAACAGATTGGAACTGTCTTCGCATTTTAATGACGGAAAAGGAACTCATTACGAACACATAGATCCAAAGAAAGTGTAGCACATTTTCGACTGTTCTATGCAATAAACGCCAGCAAAAGGAGTCTTTCTTACTTGATGCCTTATCGGATTGGAAGGTTCCGAAGAAGGACAGCAGATTAATACCTGGACCTAAGTCGCTCCACATCTCTTGGCTAGAATCATGTTTTTTGGAATAATTGTCTTGCTTTTCATTGCTGAAACTTTTCAAGATTGTGTTTCTGTGGTCTGCTAGCTTCGGTATGATGGTAATACATTCCATTTTATATTCGCTGTGTTTCCGAAATCAATCACGTTAAAAATATCCTATCAACAATCAAATTTCTGAACTCTGAAATGAAAAATGAAAGCTGAAACCGCTGATTTTGCCGACATAAACTTCATCTTATACATTTTGTATAGGTGGTACAGAATGAGTCACTCCATGGCATTTCTTACAGCATGGTTCTACAACGTCAGTGGGGTAGCAGGTTTTGGGTTTGAATACATTTTTAGCTTGAATATTCATTGTACGGGGGTTTTGAGCCATCTTCATTCGCATCGATGCTCTTTCAAGAGATATGCTATAACAACCTTGATGATGTGAGTCTAAAACTAAGTAAGAAGTGTCACTTAAGACGCCTTTCAATCTACGCGCACATACACATGACACTGACCTCCCATTAAGTAAACAAACTTGAATGATGAGATGTCACTTTCTTTTCAAGCTTTTGTATAATCTGTCATTACTTATCAGGTAATTGCTGAACGCGTTGATTATTCGTTGCAGACAGGAAATTAAATTTTCAAACCATTGTGTGATATTAGGCTGAAACGAAAGTGACAAAACGGCAAGAATTGTTTTGAAAGTAATAATAAAATGGACGTCACACGGGTTTTAACAAAAGGTTTTGTGTAAAATGTTTTCCTTACTTTAAAAATAAAAAATATTTGACTAATTCTAATACATTTTGTCCTAGAAGCCATAATTCAAAACCAGTTTTGAATATTGTTCTATTTTTAGTTATAGATTGTGGCAACTATGTGGAGATCACGAGATAAAACAAATCAGTAAATAATATCTTTAGAACAATTCTTTTCTACCGACTTTTTTATTTTTATTTTGCTCTATTTTCTGTGGTTGTAAATTTACGTTGTAATTCCTATTCACAGAGACGTAACTAGGCTAGTTTCCAACCGGGACAAGAACTCGCCTTGGCACCCCCCACCGAACAACCAAAGGAAAAAACCCGACAATATCTGATATCGCCCCACCACACATTAATTCCACTAGTCCAATTTTTTTTATCCAAGTTAGGTGGTAAATGCTGGATTTCAAAGGTAAATTAATTAATTTGCAGTAATTTGATTTTAGTACAAGATAAAGTACCTAATTAATTCTAAGATATTTCATTGACAAATAATCTAAGAGTAGCATGTTTGGTATATTCTTTCACACTTATAATCGCTGCAAATGAAATGAAAAGGTTTTATTGAATGATATCGGGACATGTGTGGACTGCATCAAAATCAACTGACTGTTGCTTTAGAATAGGATATTTAACTATGATAAATACAGAGGCTGTTGGGACATTTTTTGAACGATTTTGATAAGCTGTAAAAGAAATTGTATGCCCTACGAAAGAATTTTATTTTCACAGCCAGTTAAATAGTTCAAGTATAACTTATCGTCTGCTAACTCAGTTTTGTTTACTTTCAAAATGGCGCTTTTAAATAAGCAATGGATGGAAGGCTATGTTTCCGTTCTTTCCGAAGAGAATTATGCTTATTAAATTATTCAAAAACGCTGTAAAAATCATGGTTTTTCGATATCTAAAGGTACGATGAGTAATATTATTAATGAGAAAGGAAAAAGTGGAAAAATACTTCCAAATACGTATCCAGAAAAGAAAAGAATTTCTGAGAATATTTGTAAGGTAAGATCTTTAATTTTAAAAGAGAATCCGCCAAGTCAAAGGACTATTACAAAGTCATTAAAATGTTCTGTTTCAACTGTAAATAAAATAATTAACAGTGATTTGAATCTTAAAAGGGCCAAAAAATACAATGTTCATCGTCTATCTGCACGACATATTACAGAACGCAGAACTCGCTGCAGAATTCTGTATGAGAAGCATTTAGCTGGAGAAAGACGGAAAAATGTTGGGACAATAGACGAGGCGTGGGTGTATTTAAATGATTGCAATAAAAAGGAACAATTTATTATCATAAGAGAGGAGAAAATTCTTAAAATGTGGTTCAACTTGGTAACTTTAACGTGAGAACTTTCTCTAAGAGATTTATGATAGTTGCCGGTTTTGAATATAATGGAAAATTAAAAGTAAAAAAGGGGAAAAATGTAAAAATCAACTCCCATATATTATCAAGACCATATTTTATCCCCAATATTCAAAAAAGAAATACCGCGCGTATCTTTACCCACAGGTCCAACAATCAGTAGAACTGCGTCAGGATAAAGCAAGCAGCCACACATCTAAATCCACTATTAAATTCGTGGAAAAAATGGAACAAGAAGCTGGTATATCAAGTCAATAAATACTCTTTACTGATATTCCTGCTAAATCTCCAGATGTCTCACCCATGGACTTTTAAAAAGAGAATTATCGAAACGTCGACCGAAAACCATTCAATTATTTTGGAAAACTGTGGAACAAGAATTAGGAATAACAGATTTTACTCAAGTTATTATCTTGAGTATTATACTTAGATATTTTTTTACAATCTCTTAATCTATTGACAAAATGTGAAAAAAATTAATTTAAGCACAGAAAGCTTGAACTAAAACTTAACTTTACGGGCTTTTTCGGCTGCAAACATTTTTACAATGTCCTCAAAACATAGCTTTGAAGCTAACTTGTGCTCTATTGATATGATGCCCAAGTTGATTAGTCGTTGTTGTCCTGTTAAGTTTCTGGGGTAATTTTTATGATCTTTAGTATGCTAAAACTCCTTTCATTTAGGCAACTGGGACTGGTATTGTGAGGAAAATTCTCAACGCTGTCGTTATGTTAGTGGACTCGTCTTCAAGTCCGTTCTTGTTTTTTAACGTCAAAAGACCTGATGGTATAGCCGTTTTCATATTAGGGCTTAAATTCAAGGCATAATACTTAAAACTCTACACTTCTATCGCCAGCTAGTCCTTGTCTAAGTTTTCTTTATATGTGGTAGCTAACTCAAGTGCCTGGTTTTTCAATTCTTCTCCATTCATTGTTTCAAACCGAGCTCCATTGAGGAAACCAAATAAACTATTCATGTTTTGAATGACTTGAAACCTTTGAAAATTTTTATTTTGGAGATTACGGGTTTTCTGAGCATAACATGGAGTAACACCACTGATCTAACTAGAATATTTTTTGAGTAACAGTAACAAGAACCCAATTATGGCCGAATACATAAAATATACATTAAATATATTTTTTCTTTTCCTCAAAACCATATATCCGACATGGTGTTTATTTGGTTAAGGAGAACCTGGCCCCGAAGGGACTTCAATCTTCTGTATTGACAGTATAGCACTTGATAAATGGGTCTGCCTTGGTATATGGGGATCATATAATAATTAGATAGATAGATTTAAAAATAACTAAAAAAGAATATTGACAGCTTTTTAATATTAAAGTTTTATTTTTTATGTTAAAAAGAGAGACTGCAACTAGGTAATATCCAGCACAAAGTAAATTAATTTTATTGAAATCTTGAAAACATTGAGCTTTGTTCTGGATAAGTGCTCGGGAGAGCTCCCAAGTGCTGATCAAGAGAGTTGAAATGGAGCTTCTCATTTGCTGTACGAAATGTAATACAGTTATCATTGGCGGTACGACAAAAAGTAGGAGGGTGAATTGGGGGAGTTGCTGGATTTCAGTTTCCAAGAAGAGTTTTGCTGGTTCTTGTTTTGTTGTAGATTATAAATTTCAATTTCTTTTCTGCAGGGTTGGCATGTCTTTCAATTTCAGAGAAAATGTGCGGGATATTTTGTTAATGAAGTTCTTAATTGAAGGAATTTTGAGAACTTTTCTGATATCGCTATTAGGATAGAACCATCTGGCTTTTGTAATTTGGAAAAGGAAAAGACTTAGAATATGTTCGATTTTTTTTAAATCTTGGTTTCACGAGCTGCTCCCCCCATAAATTGTGCAAGCATAAGTTATGATCGGCCAAACGAAGTATAAGTAAATTCAAATCTTGTTCAGTGATAATGTTGAGCTCCGAATATATCCGACATACATAAGCGAATTCAACCGATGTGTTTGATAGAAAGCATGATCTTACGTATACGGTACATCAGTCTAACGTGTGTCGCTTGTAATACTCTTGAGGTGAGATACAGTATAGATTGGTGTTTCTTAATGGGTAAAACAAAGAATTTTAATAGATAACTATCCTTCCTTTTTGTTAATTTATAAATTTAGAGTGTAAATTTATAAAATTGTAATATTCTATAAATTTATAATGATATTAGAATTTATTAAAAGCATTTCAATTTTACTGATATTCATTTTAAGTTCGATCAAAAAATACAGGTAACGGGCACAACAGATTCAATAATTAAAGTAGCAAAATAGCTAGCTAGTTGTAAAAGTAGCAAAATAGCTCAATTTGCATTTACGAATTCTCGAATATAGAATTTAAAAGCCAGTTGCAGTCATTGTATTTATACACGTGTTTTAAGTACCCTCCCAATATGGAATTTCATTTAAACTGACGTATGGTTTTTTATATCTTATATGAATCTGAATTGAAAATTTTTTCCAATGTATCATTATTTATTTTCCAATTTATTTTCATATATGTACAGAACTCTCAATATCAACTTAAATTCCGTCATAAATATCACACAAGTAAGCAGCATTATTTCCATTAGTTGCTATCATTGTAGGTGATTAGTTTAAAAATTTCTGGATATACGAAACAAACGAAACAATCATTGCGTAATGATTAAGGGTCCATAAATACGTTCCATTGCGAACTTTGTTGACAGCACCTCATTTCTGTAGAATGTAAACCATTTTCTCATATTCTGAAATGGAACTAGCGTCTAATATGGTATTTTATCTATATTTGATCTAGTGCTAATTTCGGGATCCTATTGGGAAATTTTGTCCTGGCAGTCAACATTGTACAAAAATCATAGATTCCTTATTTTTTCGGCGCAGTTTGTCCGCTTTTGGCGACCTTGCACCATAAAACCCCAAAATCCAATCCAATCCTTATTTTTCTGTGCTCGTTAATCTTTTGTGCAACCTAAAATAGTTTCGGAAATATAATATCAATACATTAGTTCTATTTAAAAAAATAATAACAAAACCGGAAATTGTGTAAAACGCAATTTATTAAAAATTCGTTGGAAATTATTTGTGTGATAATCTAATTAAAAAAAATTGTCTTAAAAAATTCAAGTGCTTTCGAATTACAGAGAAAAAGATAATATAATTGAACTGAAATGCACAACTCCTCAAGGACCTGTGATTTGCGTCACACAATTTTCTTCTGTAGTTAGAATAAAATAAAGAGAACTTTAATTCAGCGTTGAAAATTGAACTCCAACACTCCAATATAGCATTAAAATCAATTTAAAATTTAAAGAAAGCTCAAATAGAATTTTGGTATGTAGCCACTATGAAATGCATAGCGTACTCCGTTATGATCTGTGTGTGTTGGTAGTTGTAATAAACATAGAATTTATAACCTAGTTCTAAGGTTCAATATGCATATGTTGATCTTTTTGCAGGAAATTTGAAATTCATTGGCGGTATATTTAAATTAAAGTAAAGATTTTGGTCTACCATGGAAGTAATTCAAAACATAGTGCTTTGAACACAAAGGTTTGACTTTTTTCGAGATCAAAGCTATTTTAAATCTGACCTTAGTTTGAAGATTTGTATTCTGTTATACCATTATGGGGAAATCTGAAGAAATCGCACATATTTTATCCTTTAATAGTGAAATACATTGAAAAACTGTCTTCAAACAGAACAATGAAATTGGTCCCAGTATGAACATATATACCTGTGCAACAATGGTATTTAGATTTAAAACAATCTAAAGTGTAAAACAAAATACACTGATTTTTTAAAGACTGATTTTCACTTTTTGTTTAACATTTGTATATTTTACAGAAGATAGCCGAATACTTTTGTGTGCCTAATTTAATGGTTGAGTTACATTTTAAATAATTTTAACAAACATTTTAATACTTTTTCGATTATTTTAACTAAGACTATAATAGAAAGACAGCTTTTGTGTGGAAAAATTTCAAGTCACAAATTTAACTCTATCCTTATAAAATTCATGAAAATAAACCACTTGAGTTGGCCCTTTTGTGACCCATTGTGCATCAAGTTTTCATTAGAGAAATTTATTAACAAAACTTCAGAGTACAAAAGAATCGTTTCAACGGAAAAAAATTAGTGTGACAGAAAAATAATTCTGAAACGTTCAGTTCCAAAATAAAAAGTTGTGATGGAAAAAGCAAACGATCGAAATGAAAAATTCAAACTACAAACGATTCTTAATTATTAATCCAACGGGGTTGGCCACGCATCGAGGAAAAGTCACTAATCAAAAAAATTCTCAAATGCCTTTTAATGCATGCTGTTTCTCGATTGAAATTGTTCAAATTTCACCGGCAGAGTGGTATACTACGAGTATTTGTTTTTCAAAGGGAGATTAAAAGGATATTTTAGAATTCTACGGAGAAAGACGTGCAGTTACTAACATTCCATATTATATTCTATACACTTAATATAAATTACGTGACGTTGTATATATATATATATATATATATATATATATATATATATATATATATATATATGTTTAAAATCAGTTCTAGAAGGTTTTAGTATTCCAATTAGTTTTCAAAATTATCGACTTCTCGTATATGGTTCTGAAATGGTACTTTGATAGCTTATCAAAACATTGACACAAAAACAGTTATTTGTTAAAATCGAAGTCGAAGTAAATGCAAACAGTCAATAATTCCAAAGTAATCTGAATCACCATAAGGCATAAATTTAAAGTAGTATTGAATTAAGCCATGTTAGTACACAAAAGAATTTTCATATTGGAAATGTGAATTAAACTTATTTTATAATATTTCTATGAAATTTTCATAGATGACTTATCATTTGTATTAAAATCACCTATTCATATCAACAATATTATTTAATTCAAAATTTTTTATTTCATTAAATCGTGCACTAAATTTGCTTGAAGTAAATTATCTTTCATTCAATGTATAATGAGAGTGGGAGCTTTTTAAGGAATAGAATCCTGTCAAATTAAAAATTTGTACGATTTATTATACATTAATGGAAAAGAGAAACAGTACATTTTATATCAAGATTAGCTGTCAATAGATATATTTTCAGTTGAATTGCTACTACTTCTTGAAGATAAGATTTAAAAATATAATTCAAAGTGATTTCACCCCGCACATTCAAATCAAAACTTTATTTGTATTTCAAAAACAATCATGGAATTTAAAGTAAATTTCTTGGTGCAATTTGCAAGTATCTTTGCTGGTAAAGATAGGCTTTCATTTACAATGATGGTTCTCTTTGACATTAACTTCTCAAATTCAAAATTTTGATTTAATGTTACAATTTGCTTGAAAAGTTATTTGAAATTTAAAAAGGAAAAATTTCCAGAATTAGTTTTAGACTACCATACTTGTTTTATTAATTAGAGACTAACATATAACATAATTTTGATTTCACCTCTAATTTTAAGCACAATTTAAAACTTACTGCTAGTTTTTAAGTGCTAAAAAGTTATTACTGTAAAAAATTCCTGCTAGACAAAATTTTAATTCTGGATCATATAATAGTGAGTTGGACAAAAAAATTACTAGCTTACAGTAAACAAAAGTTACCTATAATTCTATTCCGTTAGTTTTAAGCATATATCACAATTAATAGAGAGAACATTTTTCTTTAATTGTCTCCAGAAAGGTCTTTAGATGGAAGTGGCTACAGTTTATTCATTTAATTTCATTTTGTTTTATAATAAAAATAAGCACAGAAAAATTCTCTCACAAACTGGACAGATAATAAGCAGATTACTTGGTATTCTTGTCATTGCTTATTAAAAAAATTAATTCAAATTCTAACAAGTAGTTGAGTAAAAACCTTTATTAACTATTGTCAAAGTTTTGCATAGAAGAGTTGAATGAAAATATTTTAATCGGTGTATAATACAAGGTTATTCTTATAATTTATGTGCCTAAAATAGTATAAATTGTTATCTTACTAATTCAATATTTTATGTGATTAAGCTGTGACAATTGAAGTTTTGCTTTTAATGTTAAGTTATGAAATTATATTTAGATATTATGTCATTTCGAACATTCTATTGCATTTTCTCATTAATTGCTGGACTTATACACTTAATAACAATGTAAAATAATTGAAGATTTTTAGTCTTAGGAATTTATTAATTTTGCTTACTTTCAAATTTTATATATTCCAAGAATGCATTATTATCAAACTCAAAACTAGATAACAAATATCGGTTTTAAATTATATATAGTCAGGCGAATAGTTCTCTAGCAGTCAAAATTTTGTCTGAAGTAAGCAAGGGTTAGTACGAAAAAATTATGGTAGGAGTAGTATCACCATACGAAAAATGGAATAGAAACGACATTTGTAGAATTTATTTGTCTAGAATATTTGTATTTCACTATTTATAACCCGTAAATCAGGAAACAGATTGCGATGATAAAGCATTTTATATAAGTATGTGTTCTCAAATTGAACACACATGCATTTAGGGAAGAAAAAGAGAAAGATTGGGATATAACACAATGCTATTTAACACGTTTCTGATATATGATAGTCATTCGATGTACAGCTACACATTTTAATACAACTTTTTTTGTTTATACTTTCCTTGTAGCATCACATTTTAGTCGAAAATTCTTTCACCAGTTCTCAATAGCTACAGAGTTAAGAAAGGCATAATACACTCACATTTTATAAACATATATATTATGTTCTATATCTACTAGTGTTTTCGATGTATGTGATAAATTTCAAATAACATTTCTTTGTTTAAATTTTCTTTTATAACGCTTCTCATTTTGGCACAGTTCCTTAAACACTCTGACACCCAGTACTTAATTTATAGAGCTAAACGATTATGCAGGCATAAAATTAGGAAAAATCTAACGCATTAAACACTAAGTAATGTTTCTAAATCCACCAGCTAACCTTTATTCTGTTGGTGGAACTGCATCAGCAGAATTCCATACGAAATCATCACACTCGCCATTGTAAGAATCAAGCTGCGTTTCAAGCTGAACATTCTCCATGCGGTGAGAGTGGCACATGAGCTGCAGACGTTCTGCAACAGGATCGACAATTTCTCGAAATCCTGACTGGACTCGGCTGTCAAACATTTCACCTCTCCTCCAACGCTGTGAATCTCGTGGGCCACGGATGAACCTATGAGTGTCACAGCGAAGAACAAAGTGATGTTCTTGATGGAAACCAATACTTCCATCAGAATGGATGCTGGATGAGTCAAAATTCCACCACCGGCGATGACCTGAGTCACGACGCAAAGTTGGTTGACTATTAGGCAACCGTACAAGAAAAAAGTACAAGACGATAGCAGGTCTTCAACTTGGGACAGAACTTTCATCATTCTATTGTACTGATGAAGGTAAGAAGCGATGACTGTCTTCCTCTCGTGCCTGTCTTTCTTGATCTTTTCCTTGAATTTTGCGACTGATTTCCCGAAGATGAAGTAGATGCTGCAAATAAAAATTGATGTAGCAATAGGCGTAAAATGGTGGTAAAATGCAATCATTGCTATGATGAGTTTGGGAAAAATTCGAAAGAATGTGTAACGAGTGTCTGTTAGGTTCATTCGGAACACAAAATCCTCCGCGTACAAGTTCAGGAAGCCGGTTACTTTAAGGTGTTGAGTGGACACAGCTCCCATCACAAATCCACACAGAATGCATGTACACGACAAGGCCCGTAAAATGCTCTTAATAGGCTTGTAACCACCATCAGAAACGGCGTGATGGAATTCTTCTATAGAACGAATAACCTTGAAGATTTTATGCTTTTTGAAATGGAAAATGAAGCGGATTAGCCCCACCAGTATATTCATGAAACTCACGGCTACAACAGATTGGAACTGTCTTCGCATTTTAATGACGGAAAAGGAACTCATTACGAACACATAGATCCAAAGAAAGTGTAGCACATTTTCGACTGTTCTATGCAATAAACGCCAGCAAAAGGAGTCTTTCTTACTTGATGCCTTATCGGATTGGAAGGTTCCGAAGAAGGACAGCAGATTAATACCTGGACCTAAGTCGCTCCACATCTCTTGGCTAGAATCATGTTTTTTGGAATAATTGTCTTGCTTTTCATTGCTGAAACTTTTCAAGATTGTGTTTCTGTGGTCTGCTAGCTTCGGTATGATGGTAATACATTCCATTTTATATTCGCTGTGTTTCCGAAATCAATCACGTTAAAAATATCCTATCAACAATCAAATTTCTGAACTCTGAAATGAAAAATGAAAGCTGAAACCGCTGATTTTGCCGACATAAACTTCATCTTATACATTTTGTATAGGTGGTACAGAATGAGTCACTCCATGGCATTTCTTACAGCATGGTTCTACAACGTCAGTGGGGTAGCAGGTTTTGGGTTTGAATACATTTTTAGCTTGAATATTCATTGTACGGGGGTTTTGAGCCATCTTCATTCGCATCGATGCTCTTTCAAGAGATATGCTATAACAACCTTGATGATGTGAGTCTAAAACTAAGTAAGAAGTGTCACTTAAGACGCCTTTCAATCTACGCGCACATACACATGACACTGACCTCCCATTAAGTAAACAAACTTGAATGATGAGATGTCACTTTCTTTTCAAGCTTTTGTATAATCTGTCATTACTTATCAGGTAATTGCTGAACGCGTTGATTATTCGTTGCAGACAGGAAATTAAATTTTCAAACCATTGTGTGATATTAGGCTGAAACGAAAGTGACAAAACGGCAAGAATTGTTTTGAAAGTAATAATAAAATGGACGTCACACGGGTTTTAACAAAAGGTTTTGTGTAAAATGTTTTCCTTACTTTAAAAATAAAAAATATTTGACTAATTCTAATACATTTTGTCCTAGAAGCCATAATTCAAAACCAGTTTTGAATATTGTTCTATTTTTAGTTATAGATTGTGGCAACTATGTGGAGATCACGAGATAAAACAAATCAGTAAATAATATCTTTAGAACAATTCTTTTCTACCGACTTTTTTATTTTTATTTTGCTCTATTTTCTGTGGTTGTAAATTTACGTTGTAATTCCTATTCACAGAGACGTAACTAGGCTAGTTTCCAACCGGGACAAGAACTCGCCTTGGCACCCCCCACCGAACAACCAAAGGAAAAAACCCGACAATATCTGATATCGCCCCACCACACATTAATTCCACTAGTCCAATTTTTTTTATCCAAGTTAGGTGGTAAATGCTGGATTTCAAAGGTAAATTAATTAATTTGCAGTAATTTGATTTTAGTACAAGATAAAGTACCTAATTAATTCTAAGATATTTCATTGACAAATAATCTAAGAGTAGCATGTTTGGTATATTCTTTCACACTTATAATCGCTGCAAATGAAATGAAAAGGTTTTATTGAATGATATCGGGACATGTGTGGACTGCATCAAAATCAACTGACTGTTGCTTTAGAATAGGATATTTAACTATGATAAATACAGAGGCTGTTGGGACATTTTTTGAACGATTTTGATAAGCTGTAAAAGAAATTGTATGCCCTACGAAAGAATTTTATTTTCACAGCCAGTTAAATAGTTCAAGTATAACTTATCGTCTGCTAACTCAGTTTTGTTTACTTTCAAAATGGCGCTTTTAAATAAGCAATGGATGGAAGGCTATGTTTCCGTTCTTTCCGAAGAGAATTATGCTTATTAAATTATTCAAAAACGCTGTAAAAATCATGGTTTTTCGATATCTAAAGGTACGATGAGTAATATTATTAATGAGAAAGGAAAAAGTGGAAAAATACTTCCAAATACGTATCCAGAAAAGAAAAGAATTTCTGAGAATATTTGTAAGGTAAGATCTTTAATTTTAAAAGAGAATCCGCCAAGTCAAAGGACTATTACAAAGTCATTAAAATGTTCTGTTTCAACTGTAAATAAAATAATTAACAGTGATTTGAATCTTAAAAGGGCCAAAAAATACAATGTTCATCGTCTATCTGCACGACATATTACAGAACGCAGAACTCGCTGCAGAATTCTGTATGAGAAGCATTTAGCTGGAGAAAGACGGAAAAATGTTGGGACAATAGACGAGGCGTGGGTGTATTTAAATGATTGCAATAAAAAGGAACAATTTATTATCATAAGAGAGGAGAAAATTCTTAAAATGTGGTTCAACTTGGTAACTTTAACGTGAGAACTTTCTCTAAGAGATTTATGATAGTTGCCGGTTTTGAATATAATGGAAAATTAAAAGTAAAAAAGGGGAAAAATGTAAAAATCAACTCCCATATATTATCAAGACCATATTTTATCCCCAATATTCAAAAAAGAAATACCGCGCGTATCTTTACCCACAGGTCCAACAATCAGTAGAACTGCGTCAGGATAAAGCAAGCAGCCACACATCTAAATCCACTATTAAATTCGTGGAAAAAATGGAACAAGAAGCTGGTATATCAAGTCAATAAATACTCTTTACTGATATTCCTGCTAAATCTCCAGATGTCTCACCCATGGACTTTTAAAAAGAGAATTATCGAAACGTCGACCGAAAACCATTCAATTATTTTGGAAAACTGTGGAACAAGAATTAGGAATAACAGATTTTACTCAAGTTATTATCTTGAGTATTATACTTAGATATTTTTTTACAATCTCTTAATCTATTGACAAAATGTGAAAAAAATTAATTTAAGCACAGAAAGCTTGAACTAAAACTTAACTTTACGGGCTTTTTCGGCTGCAAACATTTTTACAATGTCCTCAAAACATAGCTTTGAAGCTAACTTGTGCTCTATTGATATGATGCCCAAGTTGATTAGTCGTTGTTGTCCTGTTAAGTTTCTGGGGTAATTTTTATGATCTTTAGTATGCTAAAACTCCTTTCATTTAGGCAACTGGGACTGGTATTGTGAGGAAAATTCTCAACGCTGTCGTTATGTTAGTGGACTCGTCTTCAAGTCCGTTCTTGTTTTTTAACGTCAAAAGACCTGATGGTATAGCCGTTTTCATATTAGGGCTTAAATTCAAGGCATAATACTTAAAACTCTACACTTCTATCGCCAGCTAGTCCTTGTCTAAGTTTTCTTTATATGTGGTAGCTAACTCAAGTGCCTGGTTTTTCAATTCTTCTCCATTCATTGTTTCAAACCGAGCTCCATTGAGGAAACCAAATAAACTATTCATGTTTTGAATGACTTGAAACCTTTGAAAATTTTTATTTTGGAGATTACGGGTTTTCTGAGCATAACATGGAGTAACACCACTGATCTAACTAGAATATTTTTTGAGTAACAGTAACAAGAACCCAATTATGGCCGAATACATAAAATATACATTAAATATATTTTTTCTTTTCCTCAAAACCATATATCCGACATGGTGTTTATTTGGTTAAGGAGAACCTGGCCCCGAAGGGACTTCAATCTTCTGTATTGACAGTATAGCACTTGATAAATGGGTCTGCCTTGGTATATGGGGATCATATAATAATTAGATAGATAGATTTAAAAATAACTAAAAAAGAATATTGACAGCTTTTTAATATTAAAGTTTTATTTTTTATGTTAAAAAGAGAGACTGCAACTAGGTAATATCCAGCACAAAGTAAATTAATTTTATTGAAATCTTGAAAACATTGAGCTTTGTTCTGGATAAGTGCTCGGGAGAGCTCCCAAGTGCTGATCAAGAGAGTTGAAATGGAGCTTCTCATTTGCTGTACGAAATGTAATACAGTTATCATTGGCGGTACGACAAAAAGTAGGAGGGTGAATTGGGGGAGTTGCTGGATTTCAGTTTCCAAGAAGAGTTTTGCTGGTTCTTGTTTTGTTGTAGATTATAAATTTCAATTTCTTTTCTGCAGGGTTGGCATGTCTTTCAATTTCAGAGAAAATGTGCGGGATATTTTGTTAATGAAGTTCTTAATTGAAGGAATTTTGAGAACTTTTCTGATATCGCTATTAGGATAGAACCATCTGGCTTTTGTAATTTGGAAAAGGAAAAGACTTAGAATATGTTCGATTTTTTTTAAATCTTGGTTTCACGAGCTGCTCCCCCCATAAATTGTGCAAGCATAAGTTATGATCGGCCAAACGAAGTATAAGTAAATTCAAATCTTGTTCAGTGATAATGTTGAGCTCCGAATATATCCGACATACATAAGCGAATTCAACCGATGTGTTTGATAGAAAGCATGATCTTACGTATACGGTACATCAGTCTAACGTGTGTCGCTTGTAATACTCTTGAGGTGAGATACAGTATAGATTGGTGTTTCTTAATGGGTAAAACAAAGAATTTTAATAGATAACTATCCTTCCTTTTTGTTAATTTATAAATTTAGAGTGTAAATTTATAAAATTGTAATATTCTATAAATTTATAATGATATTAGAATTTATTAAAAGCATTTCAATTTTACTGATATTCATTTTAAGTTCGATCAAAAAATACAGGTAACGGGCACAACAGATTCAATAATTAAAGTAGCAAAATAGCTAGCTAGTTGTAAAAGTAGCAAAATAGCTCAATTTGCATTTACGAATTCTCGAATATAGAATTTAAAAGCCAGTTGCAGTCATTGTATTTATACACGTGTTTTAAGTACCCTCCCAATATGGAATTTCATTTAAACTGACGTATGGTTTTTTATATCTTATATGAATCTGAATTGAAAATTTTTTCCAATGTATCATTATTTATTTTCCAATTTATTTTCATATATGTACAGAACTCTCAATATCAACTTAAATTCCGTCATAAATATCACACAAGTAAGCAGCATTATTTCCATTAGTTGCTATCATTGTAGGTGATTAGTTTAAAAATTTCTGGATATACGAAACAAACGAAACAATCATTGCGTAATGATTAAGGGTCCATAAATACGTTCCATTGCGAACTTTGTTGACAGCACCTCATTTCTGTAGAATGTAAACCATTTTCTCATATTCTGAAATGGAACTAGCGTCTAATATGGTATTTTATCTATATTTGATCTAGTGCTAATTTCGGGATCCTATTGGGAAATTTTGTCCTGGCAGTCAACATTGTACAAAAATCATAGATTCCTTATTTTTTCGGCGCAGCTTGTCCGCTTTTGGGGACCTTGCGCCATAAAACCCCAAAATCCAATCCAATCCTTATTTTTTCTGTGCTCATTAATCTTTTGTGCAACCTACAATGGAAATATAATATCAATATATTAGTTCTACTTTAAAAGAATTAATAACAAATCCGGAAATTGTGAAAAACACAATTTGATTAAAAATTTGTTGAAAATTATTTCTCTGATAATTTTATTTAAAAAAAATTGTCTTACAAAAATTCAAGTGCTTTCGAATTACAGAGAAAAAGATAATATAATATAACTGAAATACACAACTCAAGGACCTGTGATTTGCGTTCACACAATTTTCTTCTAGTTTGAATAAAATAAAGAGAACTTTAATTCAGTTTTGAAAATTGATCTTCAAACACTTCAATATAGCATTAAAATCAATTTAAAATTTGAAGAAATCTCAAATAGAATTTTGGTATATACCCACTATGAAATGCATAGCGTACTCCGTTATGATCTGGGTGTGTTGGTAGTTATAATGAACATAGAATTTATAACCTAGTTCTAAGTTTCAATATGCATATGTTGATCTTTTTGCAGGAAATTTGAAATTCATTGGCGGTATATTTGAATTAAAGTAAAGATTTTGGTCTACAATGAAAGTGATTCAAAACATAGTGCTTTGAACACAAAGGTTTGACTTTTTTTCGAGATCAAAGCTATTTTAAATCTGACCTTAGTTTGAAGATTTGTATTCTGTTATACCTTTATGGGGAAATCTGAAGAAATCGCACATGTTTTATTCTTTAATAGTGAAATACATTGAAAAACTGTCTTCAAACAGAACAATGAAATTGGTCCCAGTATGACCATATACCTGTGCAACAATTTTATTTAGATTTAAAACAATCTAAGGTGTAAAACAAAATGCACTGATTTTTTAAAGACTATGATTTTCACTTTTTGTTTAACATTTGTATATTTTACAGAAGATAGCCGAATACTTTTGTGTGCCTAATTTAATGGTTGAGTTACATTTTAAATAATTTTAACAAACATTTTGATACTTTTTCGATTATTTTAATTAAGACTATAATAGAAAGACAGCTTTTGTGTGGAAAAATTTCAAGTCACAAATTTAACTTTATCCTTATAAAATTCATGAAATAAACCACGTGAGTTGGCCCTTTTGTGACCCATTGTGCATCAAGTTTTCATTTGAGAAATTTATTAACAAAACTTTGGAGTACAAAACAATCATTTCAACGGAAAAACATTAGTGTGACAGAAAAATAATTCTGAAACGTTCAGTTCCAAAATAAAAAGTTGTGATGGAAAAAGCAAACGATCGAAATGAAAAATTCAAACCACAAACGATTCTTAATTATTAATCCAACGGGGTTGGCCACACCTCGAGGAAAAGTCACTACTCAAAAAATTCTCAAATGCCTTTTAATGCATGCTGTTTCTTGATTGAAATTGTTGAAATTTCACCGGCAGAGAGTTGTATACTACGAGTATTTGTTTTTCAAAAGGAGATTAAAAGGATATTTTAAAATTCTATGGAGAAAGACGTGCAGTTACTAACATTCCATATTATATTCTATGTACTTAATATAAATTACGTGACGTTGTATATACCGTGGCTCCCAAAAGTGTTCGTACACTTGCGAATTTCAATGAAATATTGCTCTATCCGTTAGTACAAATTAATATTTCAGAATAGGAATTTTTTAATAATATCTATAACTTGTTCTTAACAAAACTACATAAAATATTTTATAAACATAGTAAAACTTTTTTTTGGAAAATCAATGATCAAAAAGTAACAAAAATGTTGCCTGACAAAAGTCTTCGTACACTTTAAAAAATCTCTACATATTAGTAAATATTGTAATATATCGGTAAATTAGTACTTTGTAGTATATCCTATAGCATCCACAACAACTTTTAAACGTCTGGGAATAGAGTACACTACTTTTTTGTAATTTCTGCATCAATGTTCCTCCATTCTTCAATCATTACTGTTTTTAGTTCGCTTTTCGTTTTAATGTCGTGTCTTCGTACTCTAACCTCCAGTTCTCTCCAAATGTGTTCCATTGGGTTTAAATCCGGCGACTGAGGTGGTGTTTTCAGTGGACAATTGAAGAGACACCAGAGGCGAACGTTGAGAGCCGTGTGCTTAGGATCGTTATTTCGATAAAAAAAAAACAAAGTTGTTTCCAATACCCAAATTTTGGGCTGATAATTTTAAATTGTCTTTTAAAATATTTAAATAAAGAGCATGATTCATTTTGCCATCAATAAATACCAAATTACCTAGTCCTGATGCTGACACGCAGCCCCACACAAGGACACCTCCACCGCCATACTTTAATTTTCCAGCTAAGTTCTTGGGATTAAGTTCCTCATTTTTTCTTCTCCATACGCCCATCGGAATCAAACAAAACATGTTAAATTTGCTTTCATCTGTAAATAAGACATGATTCCAATACGTTTCGGGCTTATTTATCATTGATTTTGCGAAGGAAAGCCTAAGTGTTCTATTTTTCGCACTTTTAATCCAACTGATCTGAGCACTCGTCGAACAGTTTCAGATGAAATTAAAGTAGAAAATGTTACAGTAAATGCTGTAGAAATTTTTACAGCACTCAGACGTGGACTTTTCACAAATTTTCTAACTATAAATCTCTGATCACGTTGAGTTAACTTCACCGGACGACATTTCATTAACTTGTTTTCGATCCGATTTTCTTCTTTAAAGCGTTTTATTACATATTGCACTGTAGAATGAGATAATTTACTAATTTAGCGATATTCCGAACTGATTTACCATTACTATGAAGAAAAATAATCAATTTTCGAATGCTGTTCGTTGTTTCCTTACGACTAAGAGCCATTTTTCTATAATAAATTGAATATTACGAAGTAAGCAAGCTAAGATTAAAGCCACACTATTTTTTTGCAAAATAAGATGCAAAAATAAGAAAAAAGCGATAGACGATAATTTTATTTATGAGTTCATCCGAAAATGTTTCGGTGTACGATCACATTTGTGACGTAATCTTTCTCTGCCACCTTGAATTTTCATTTTTATAAATAGAAAATTAGTTAATATTTAAAAAAAATGTTAGGTTTTGTTCAGAATCGCATGGAGATAGGAAAAAATATTGGACTTTATATTCGAATTCAATTCCAATATAACTTGTTCTTAACAAAACTACATAAAATATTTTATAAACATAGTAAAACTTTTTTTTGGAAAATCAATGATCAAAAAGTAACAAAAATGTTGCCTGACAAAAGTCTTCGTACACTTTAAAAAATCTCTACATATTAGTAAATATTGTAATATATCGGTAAATTAGTACTTTGTAGTATATCCTATAGCATCCGAGGCTACAGCGCTTTTTCTACAAATTTTTAATTTGTACGAACACTTTTTGGAGCCAATGTATGTATGTTTAAAATCAGTTCTAGAAGGTTTTAGTATTCCAATTAGTTTTCAAAATTATCGATTTCTCGTATATGGTTCTGAAATGGTACTTTGATAGCTTATCAAAACATTGACACAAAAGCAGTAATTTGTTAAAATCAAACTCGAAGTAAATGCAAACAGTCAATAATTCCAAAATAATCTGAATCACCATAAGGCATAAATTTGAAAGTAGCATTGAGCTAAAGCCATGTTAGTACACAAGAATTTTCATATTGCAAATGTGAATTAAACTTATATTATAATAGTTCTATGAAATTTTTTATCGATAAAACACATCCTTCTAGTATACACACCGGTTGACTTTTGTTTTGACTTATCAGTGGTATTAAAATCATCTATTAATATCAACAATATTATTTAATTCAAACTTTTTTTATTTCATCAAATCGTGCACTAAATTTGCATGAAGTAAATTATCTTTCATTCAATGTATAATGAGAGTGGGAGCTTTTTAAGGAATAGAATCCTGTCAAATTAAAAATGTGTACGATTTATTATACATTAATGGAAAAGAGACAGTAAATTTTATAACAAGATTCGCTGTCAATAGATATATTTTCAGTTGAATTGCTAATACTTCTTGAAGACACGATTTAAAAATATAATTCAAAGTGATTTCACCCCGCACATTCAAAATCAACACTTTATTTTGTATTTCAAAAACAATCATGGAATTTAAAGTAAATTTCTTGGTGGAATTTGCAAGTATCTTTGTTGATAAAGATAGGCTTTCAATTACCATGATGGTTCTCTTTGACATTAACTTCTCAAATTCAAAACTTTGAAATGTTTTAATATTACAATTTGCTTGAAAAGTTACTTGAAATTTAAAAGGAAAAATTTCGAGAATTAGTTTGAGACTAACATAACATAATTTTGACTGACTTCACCTCTAATTTAAAGCAGTTTAAAACTGACATCACTGCTAATTTTTAAATGTTAAAAAATTATTACCTGGAGAAAAAATTCTTGCTAGACAAAATTTTAATTTTGGATCGCATAATAGTGAGTTGGACTAAAAACTTACTAGCTTACGGTGAACAAAAGTTACCTATAATTCTATTCCGTTTGTTTTAAGCATATATCACCATTAATAGAGGGAACATTTTTCTTTAATTGTCTCCAGAAAGGTCTTGAGATGGAAGTGGCTACAGTTTATTCATTTAATTTCATTTTGTTTTATAATCAAAATAAGCAGAGAAAAATTCTCTCACAGATTGGACAGATAATAAGCATATTACTTGGTATTCTTGTCATTGCTTTTTAAAAAAATTCATTCAAATTCTAACAAGCAGTTGAGTAAAAACCTCTATTGACTACTGTCAGTTTTGCATAGAACGAGTAGAATGAAAATATTTTAATCGGTGTATAATACAAGGTTATTCTTATAATTTATGTGCCTAAAATAGTATAAATTGTTATATTACTAATTCAATATTTTATATGATTAAGCTATGACAATTGAAGTTTTGCTTTTAATGTTAAGTTATGAAATTATATTTAGATATTGTCATTTTGAACATTCTATTGCATTTTCTCATTAATTGTTGAGCTAGACACTTAATAACAGTGTAAATAATTTAACTTTTTTAGTCTTAGGAATTTATTAATTTTGTTTACTTTCAAATTTTATATATTCCAAAAATGCATTATTATTAAATTCAAAACGAGGTAACATATATCGGTTTTTAAATTATATATAGTCAGGCGAATAGTTCTCTAACAATCAAAATTTTGTTTGAAGTAAGCAGGGATTAGTTCGAAAAAATTATGGTAGGAGTAGTATCACCATACGAAAAATGGAATAGAAACGACATTTATAGAACTGTTTTGTCTAGAAGATTTGTATTTCACTATTTATAACCCGCAAATCAGGAAACAGATTACGATGATAAAGCATTTTATATAAGTATGTGTTCTCAAATTAAACACACATGCATTTTGGGAAGAAAAAGAGAAAGTTTGGTATATAACACAATGCTTTTTAACACGTTTCTGATATATGATAGTCATTCGATGTACAGCTACACATTTTAATACAACTTTTTTGTTTATACTTACTTGTAGCATCACATTTTAGTCGAAATTTTTTTTCGCCAGTTCTCAATAGCTAAAGAGTTAAGAAAGGCATAATACACTCACATTTTATAAACATATATATTATGTTCTATGTCTACTAGTGTCTTCGATGTATATGATAAATTTCAAATAACATTTCGGTTGTTTAAATTTTTCTTATAACGCTTTTAATTTGGCATAAATAAACGTTCCTTAAACACTCCAATATATAGTACTTAATTTACACAGCTAAACTATTTTACAGGCATGAAATCAGGAAAAATCTAACGCATTAAACACTAAGTAATGTTTCTAAATCCACCAGCTAACCTTTATTCTGTTGGTGGAACTGCATCAACAGAATTCCATACGAAATCATTACACTCGTCATTGTCAGAATCAAACTGCGTTTCAAGCTGAACATTCTCCATGCGGTGAGAGTGGCACATGAGCTGCAGACGTTCTGCAACAGGATCGACAATTTCTCGAAATCCCCACTGGACTCGGCTGTCAAACATTTCATCTCTCTTCCAACGCTGTGAATCTCGTGGGCCACGGATGAACCTATGAGTGTCACAGCGAAGAACAAAGTGATGTTCTTGATGGAAACCAATACTTCCATCAGAATGGATGCTGGATGAGTAAAATTTCCACCACCGGCGATGACTTGAGTCACGACGCAAAGTTGGTTGACCATCAGGCAACCGTACAAGAAAAAAGTACAAGACGATAGCAAGTCTTCTACTTGGGACAGAACTTTCATCATTCTATTGTACTGATGAAGGTAAGAAGCGATGACTGTCTTCTTCTCGTGCCTGTTCTTCTTGATCTTTTCCTTGAATTTTGCGACCGATTTCCCGAAGATGAAGTAGATGCTGCAAATAAAAATTGATGTAGCAATAGGCGTAAAGTGGTGGTAAAATACAATCATCGCTATAACGAGTTTGGGAAAAATATGAAAGAATGTGTAACGAGTGTCTGTTAGGTTCATTCGGAACACAAAATCATCCGCGTATAAGTTAAGGAAGCCGGTTACTTTAATGTGTTCAATGGAGACAACACCCATCATAAATCCACACAGAATGCCTGTACAAGACAAGGCCCTTAAAATGTTCTTAATAGGCTTATAACCACCATCAGAAACGGAGTGATGGAATTCTTCTATAGAACGAATAACCTTGAAGATTTTATGCTTTTTGAAATGGAAAATGAAGCGGATTAGCCCCACCAGTATATTCATGAAACTCACGGCTACAACAGATTGGATCTGTCTTCGCATTTTAATGACTGAAAAGGAACTCATTACGAACACATAGATCCAAAGAAAGTGTAGCACATTTTCGACTGTTCTATGCAATAAACGCCAGCAAAAGGAGTCTTTCTTATTTGATGTATTATCGGATTGGAAGGTTCCCAAGACGGAGAGCAGATTCATACCTGGAGCTAAGTCGCTCCACATCTCTTGGCTGGAATCATGTTTTTTGGAATAATTGTCTTGCTTTTCATTGTTGAAACTTTTCAAGATTGTGTTTCTGTGGTCTGCTAGCTTCGGTATGATGGTAATACATTCCATTTTATATTCGCTGTGTTTCCGAAATCAATCACGTTAAATATATCCTATCAACAATCAAATTTCTGAACTCTGAAATGAAAAATGAAAGCTGAAACCGCTGATTTTGCCGACATAAACTTCACCTTATATATTTTGTATAGATGGTTCATAATGAGCCACTCCATAGCATTTCATACAGCATGGTTCTACAACGTCAGTAGGGTAGCAGGTTTTGGGTTTGAATACATTTTTAGCTTGAATATTCATTGTACGGGGTTTTTGAGCTATCTTCATTCGCATCGACGCTTTTCCAAGAGATATGTTATAAAAACCTTGAAGGATGTAAGATGTAAGTCTAAAACTAAGAAGTGTCACTTAAGACGCCTTTCATTCTACGCGCACATATGCATGACACTGACCTCCCATTAAGTAAACAAACTTGAATGATGAGATGTCATTTTCTTTTCAAGCTTTGTATAATCTGTCATTCCAACGCGTTGATTATTCGTTGCAGACAGGAAATTAAATTTTAAAACCATTTTGTGATAACCATATCAAATTAGGCTGAAACGAAAGTGACAGAACGGGAAGAATTGTTTTGAAAGTAATAATAAAAATCACGTTACACGGGTTTTAACAAAAGGTTTTGTGTAAAATGTTTCCCTTACTTTAAAAATCAAAAATGTTCAACTAATTCTTACACATTTTGTCCTAGAAACCATAATTTAAAACCATTTTTGAATTTTGTTCTATTTTTAGTTATAGATTGTGGCAACTATGTGAGTTCACGAGATAAAAAAACCAGCAAATAATATCTTTAGAACAATTATTTTCTACCGATTTTTTACTTTATTTTGCTCTATTTTCTGTGGTTGTAAATTTATGCTTTGCAATTCCTATTCATCACGCGCAACAAAAACACCACAAAGGATTCGATTTAAAGCTGCTTGAGCAAGTTCGAGTAAAGAAAAGTTAAAATAGTACTTTGTTGATGAAGGAATATTAATGTTAGAAAAAATCCAAGCTAGGATTTTTGAAATATTAAAAATTCTTTGTCATAGTGACAGAAGGCCAAGGTTGCCTACTCAAGGAGTTGAAGCTACGTATATTTAAAGAACTTATTACACGTGTTATAGAAGTTTGTTTAAAATAGTGATTGTCTATAAAAAAATAGCCGTCAAATCGATCTACCTTTTTTTAAATTCAATTACAGTACATTTTAATTTAAAAAACACGTTTTCTAGTGTCACTAGATGAAATTTTCAAGAAACGATGTATACGCTTAAAAAATTAGTCATGAATATCTTATCAAATTAATTTGTCGTCCTTTCCTTAAAATAAGGCGAAATTTGAAAATGTGGTATGCTGGTGCAAAGGTGCCACAAGTCAAAAAACATTTGTAGGACAACTATGGGTGCTACACTATTCGCTATAGATTTGTCATTTTTAGGATTTGAGTTGTCACTTTTACAGGAAACAAACTTAAGAAGGGACATTCGTAATCATCCCCGAACTGAAAATTAACTTGTAGTAGTCACTTTAGTATTATCTTTTGTAATTTTGTCTTATAAACGGGGATGCGATGTATGTAAAATCGATTATGTGGATGGATATGCATGCATTCGATTTGCGTGTAAAGTAAGTTGTAGAAATTAGAAAAATGTCAAAAAGCAGTTTAAAAATTATTCCTGGTACTTAATGAAGTTGCTGAAATGTTGGTATTTTCTATGAAAGATAAATGTGATTATTCTGGTCACTTTTTCAATCTACAGTTAAACTATTCAACAAGAAAAATATGGTCGGATAGCTCTGAGTCATCTAATAAATCATTTAAAAATCTCTTCATTGATCGCAAGATTGGAATCATTCAAGAAAATCCGTAAACATACTAAAGGGAAATATTTTGATATTCACAGCTTGATTTTATTGATTAAATCAGTTACAAATGACAAATCAAACTTATGAAAAACCGATAGTAAACACTTACTTTCCTAGACTACAATGAATATGAACACGAAATTATTTTTACTTAATTGCCTATTAAATGCAAGATTAAAAATTGGTAGTTGATGCTTTGTACGAGTATATTTATGACTAACAATCGTTTTATCGACAATAATCTATCATTCGTAAGTCAGAATTCTCAATGTTTTAAGAATACCAATTTTCTGCATTGATTTAAATATTGATTTTTCTGTGAGTTGTGCTTTCGATTTTATTATATAGTATGCACAAAAGCAAACATGGTATTGGAGAGAAAATTAAGAAAACAAAAAGTAATTGCTTTTCTAAATGCTTGCTGTTTAAAGGAAATAATATCGAATATCTAATACAAGAATTTTTTCATACCTTATTTCACAAACCAGCCGTCTCCTCCAAACCAATTTATATAATTGTTTCTATTAAATAATTAGGTAAGTGTGCTTATGTGTGAAATTGCATACATGTCTATCAAGGCACTTCAAACTAAAGTCAATTAATTTCCTTTATGATTGAAAAAATGAAAATAGAGGGTTTTGGAAATTTTACTTTCACACATCCCTGAAAATTTCTAACGACGGAACATTCAAATCGGGGAATGAGATAATTGGAAGTAGTCAAAAGTTGATAAATGTTATTGTGCATTGTTGCTCCTCATGGTTCCCCAACATTGGGGTCTGAAAATTCTCCCAAAGGGTGGTGACACACGGGGTGACTTGTGAAGAGCGACCCGGGTCGCGCTTCCTCTTTTCGTCGTGATTTCGCTTGCGATCTGGATTGCGCGTCCGAGCGGTTCAACCGATTTTCTTCCCTGCCTGGAAGGAAGTCGTTTGCGGTAAGTCGCCTCGTGTGACACGCCTCAGGAAACATTAGGTTGGCGAGTGGTGTGACTTGTAAATCGTGGCTGACCGATGGTCGACCGCCGTGCTCGAATTTGTGAGCATCGCTACCCTGAGTGACAGGAGCAGTAGAAATGCATTCACCCAATAGGTTGCGCGACCTCAGTCGATCTGTTCAAGTCGCCTCATGCGTCACTCACCTAACATGAACTGACCGTCGGTATGTAAATCTTCCCGAGCGGGTTTGTCTGGAGGGTTTCCAACCAGATAGGTTAGTTGGGTGACACACAGGACCACCTGGTGGATGAATACATTTCAAAGGCTCCTGTCATACGGGGTAGCGCTGTTCATATCGCGCGTCACGCGGGACGGTCGACCATCAACCACGTCATCATGCCAACCTATAGGTGGGTGACACACGGGGCGACATGAGCAGCGCGACCCGGAGGGGTTCGTTTTATTATTATTATTTTAAATTTTTGTGTTCACTCTTAAACAGATTACCCCAGTTACATGACAACAAAAAAAGACCAAAAATACAGAATATGCAACAGAGGAAAAAAGTACTACTATACAAAATAAACTACATCATGTAAGCATAAAATAAAAATTAGATAGAAAAATGCTGACAAATAAAAGACTGGAAAGAAAACTGACTGAACCATTCGGAACGTACCACTTAAATCGCGAGCCAAAACGTAGCGCTTCTCAAGTAGCCTCGTGTGTAACCGTTTCTCCAAGTGGTTTCGATGAGATATATCGTTCAAGATCCGACCAATTTTGCTAATGACGAGATATCTCATCAAGATATTGCTGATTTTTGATGATGACGAGATCAAGATCTGGTCAATTTTCTTCTAACAAGATATTTCATCCATTAAGATCTGGTCAATTTTGCTTGACGAAATAATGTCGAAATAACATTAACCACCAGGAGGGTTGATGAGTAACTGGAGCAGCAGTGACCTGGATTCCTGACCTCTCGGCAGGGAAACCAGCTGAAGATTCGGTAGAGAATGGACGCAGGAGCTTGTCTGCTCCCATGGGAAAGTGGGGACTGAAACCCTTTTATTTTAATTTCCTTTTAATCCCGAATTTTGTTTAAAATTGTTTAACTAAATAAATTTTTTTTAATTAATTATTAAATGTGTTGTTTGTTTCAAAATTACTTCTTTTAAATCCTCTCTCCACAACTGAATTTTCATTTCACGTCGTCACAGCATCCTTACGAACACCTTGCCAACAATACTTTTTGGTGGAGGACCAAAATTGACCTCCTCTCAATCGGGAGAGGTCAATTTTAACCCTCTGTGGGGCGTGGACATCCATTCTGCAACCTGCAATTTTCCCACATGAAACTCAAAATGGTATACGCATACACAAAGATCTGCTTGCTTCTTTTAATACAGTCGAATTGCCTATATACTTTGGTAGAAAAAGGATAATGTCCAAATTGGGACATAACCCAAAATTGCTGATTTTGAATTGTCCTCGAATCACTTCAGGATAATGCAAGTTACAATAGAAAAAATGCCAATGTTCTATGAATGTATTATGAAAAAATCAAAACGTTGGAAAGTATTTGAAAAATTCGTCTATAACTAAAAGCTTGCAAAATGCACATTGGCCCTTTTCTACCAAGGTATACACCTAAGGTATATCCCGTTCTATTTGTCCTTGGTCTGTAGGAAGCTAAAAAACAATTCGAAATCTCCATAGGAATAGTATTGAGTAATATTACGATGAAGAATTCAACCCTAGCATCGCAGGGTAATTCAGCTAGTAGGCTATGTACCTAAAGGAGCATTTCAAAGAGATTATTTTCAATCACAAGTTTTTGTGATGTTAGCTATTTTTACATCGTAAGAAGGGCAAACATATCAATAACAAAATTATACTTTGACTCATAACCTCAAAAGTTTCGGAAATGATCTACTTCGGTTCTCGCAGATTTGGAAATAAATTTACCAATGAATAAATACTTCCTGCTTCCGACCTAATATGTGGTTTAATAGCAAATTTCTTGAACAAATCTGATTGAAAGAGTTATCCTGTTTGTTGATACAGGATGGAAGTAGCAATGAGGTTCCGTTGTTGAAGTGGTATAAAAGGGAATGTAGGGTTGTGTCTATATCTGATCAACTACTGAAATCAAGGTAAGTAATGTTTTGGCCTTATATTGCTATGTGTATTTTGAATTCGTTACTTGACTTGAAATTGGTAACTTTTAATAAGAAAATTACTTTTCACTACTTATAAAATATAATTTGAAAAGATGTAAAGAGCCCTTGATATGTCAACGAAAAGGATGTGTATTATAAATTGTGATTTTTAATTATTCTGTTTTCTTTTACATAGGCTTGTCCTATTTTATTTTGCGGTACAAAACAAGAAGACTGCTTCAAATGTAATTGTAACAACTACTCTACAGAAAGAAACGTTTTTGTTTCTAACTAGAGTTAAGGGCAGTAGCTCCTGAATTTGTTATTGCAATGTAAAAATATTTTATTGTAAAAGATAGCTCCTTCTAAAATCTGATATAACAATGCTTTATAGACAATTTAATTTATATTTCTAATATACGGGCGTATGTAGAAGCTGATGGGAGGAAATAATTACCGAAAATTTGAATAGTGACATTTAATTGTCAATGTAATCTAGAAAAAGACCTGAAACTCACTACAAAAAAACTTTTGATAAAATGGAGCTTTTGTAAGTGAAGTTTCAATCTTAATTTAACGAGGAAAGATTTTAGTAGAGTATGGTTTTAATTTCAGTAGCTTAGTTGAATAGCTTAATATAAACTTGTGTATGAACTTTAAACGTTTTATATTTCTCTTTTAATTAAAAAAATAAATTTGTAAATCCGACAGGTTTTATTTTATTCACTCGATTCTCAACACTTTATTTTTTGAGGCAAATAATTTTGGGAAACTTCTTGCAGCACAATATCTACATTTTTTGCCCACTCTTGCATCAAAATATTCAAATTTAACTACAGACACCTAAGCAGTTTCTACAGTTCGTTATCTGCAACTAATTGTATTCCGCCGTGCAAAACTTAAGTAACAGTAAGGTTCCATCTGCTTCTTTGTAGTGAACTGACCTGGATGTGTGAAAATGACACTAAAGGTACTTCGAGAGTTACCGAAACGGAGTAAAATCAACACGATAACGAAACAACGAATAGACAGTAAAAAATCTGGATTGAAGAGCTAGTATTGAACTTGGTGCCATGAGATAGAAGAGTAACCGAAAACTAAAAAATTTACAGGAGGTCCTTTTGTACTCACACCTCGAACACTACAGCGTATCCTTTCATACGCGGACCTCAGGGGAAATGAAGTAGCGGATAATTTGGTGGCGAGTGTCAATGAACATTGTCCGATACCCACTCATTGACGTTTCTTGAGCTGTTAGGAAAAATTTTGATAAGAAGGCATTCTTGGTATCGTGGCGATCGTCCCGGAAGATCTCGCTCTCAATTGTGACATATTCAGACAGCGATCTCTCGCTTTTTTAGTGGTCATCTGGAGTCTCACATTCTGCTGTGGTCACCCTGTTTGCCTTAAATGTCAGTCTGATCAGGCCTCACATTCTTGAGTGCCTGGAGTTGTCCCGAGGCGACCTGTTTTCTGAATATCTTTTGTTATATGACTTTGTAGGGGTGAATGTATTTGTGGATTTGGCCTAGCTGTAGCTAGATGTGGAGATTAGCAACAACAACCTCGAACACTGATAGTCTTTGCACCACGTTTGCATGTAGATAATGAGGTTGTGGATGAATTCCTGTAGTAGCAAATCCCATTCCTGTGTAGGGGCCTCTTGCGTCAGGACCCCAAAATTTAAATTTGCAACAACTTTCTACTTAACATCCTTGATTATGCAAATCGCCAGAGGTTGTATCGTTTATTTTTGAGGTTATCATCTTTAAATAATAATGGTGCTCCTTAAGTTTTCCACGCCAGTCATCGAAAAGAAATATTTTATTATTCATTGCAGCTCTAATAAATAAAATTTGCTTTAATGGTAGGGCTCCTGGCTACATAATAATTCCGTAATGAAAAATATTAAAAACAAAATATTCCAGAGGATCAAAAGGATTTCTGATTGTTCGAATGAGTGAGTGCTTAATACTTGAAAGTTTAAGATAATTTGCCTTGAATATTTTTTTTTGTAAATTATCATAATTTTAGAATTTTTTATAACTTCTGAAAAATTTGAAAAAATGACTTATGTTGCCCCAATTCGTTTCATAGAATGGTCTAGATTTTAGAGAAAAATCAGGCATTTTCTTAGATTTATTTTTGCTTCCAACATGGATTACCAAAGCATCACTTGAAGAGCTTGTTTTCGAAAGGCATCACATATCAAAATTAGATAAACTGAGTTTTTGTTTGAAGAGATGGCAACAATGTATAATAATATATTTCTAGAAATCATAAATTCCTAGCCTAAATTTCTTCCTTAAATTATTTAGTTCTATCGAAAAAATTCTGGAAATCCCAGATTCATCCAATTCGAGGTTTTTTTGTAGAATTCTAAAATATCGAAATGCCTTTTTGAAACAAGCCTTATGTTTTCCGTCAAATCAAAATTATATGAATTGGTAAAGCTAGAAAATACTTTTGGGCGGAATTATTGTTTTTATATAACCGCAACTAATTGAAAATATATTTTGAGTCTTGATCAAGGCCGTGCAGAGGGGAAGCTTACCCCTGACGAACTCACCACCTACAAATAGACTTCCCAAGGTCATCTGCCTTCTCACCGAAGCATGAATGGAGTGTGCAAACACCTAGAATCTATGATGCGGCTCCGACGAGAAGGCAGTCGACCTTCGATCAGTCCATTTTTGAAAAGGTGATTGCTTGTTAGAGGGCTTCCATACTCAAAAGCATGAATGACGATTCCAGTGGATGGTCCCCTTTCCCGCCAACTCGTTATTACTGCTGTCACTTTCGACACCGAACTTAGAACCAGAATGCGCACTGAGGCCGCCAGTTGAGAAAGCACTCTGCGTTCCAACCTCTCACCTAATTTAAAAAATAAACTCGTTCAAAACCACATGGCAACTGCCATCTCGCTGGAGTCTGACTGTACCACATCCTCCAAAAAGCACTGGCCATTTTTTCATTTCAGCCCTTAACCATTCGGTTTCGACGAGATATCTCGTCAATAAGGACCTGATCAATTTTCTAATGACGAGATATCACGTCATCAGGATATTGCTGATGACGAGATCAAGATCTAGTCAGTTTTTTTCTACGGATGGGATCAAGATCTGGTTAGTTTTTTCCAAGGACGAGATATCTTGTCTTTCAAGATCTTGCCAGTTTTGCTAATGACGATATACCTTGTCGAGACGACCACCAAGAGGTTTAACGAGCTCTTTGCCCGATTCTGGGCTTGATCTTTTATCTATAGAAGTAATTTTTTGTATCCTAAAAGGATTATGAGGCGTTTAGATTCAAAACCGGTACAATCCATTTTCATAAATTTTACAGGGACACCGAAAACGTTTTACATCCAAGTATCATGGTTTAGATTTTTTTAAAGTTTTATTGAGGAGGAAGGTCTCCAAGCATTTAAGGCATACTTTCAAAACTTAAATTTAAATTTTAAAAATTGTTTTTCAAAATTTAAATTTTAGATTTAGCCGGTTTTCAAGCAATCCGGGTAGATAACCAATTTTTTTGGTGGAGTAAGTTGAAATTACTCTCAATTTATTGGCCCAAGACCTCACCTCTTTTTGTAAACCTAGTTTCAATAGAAAAACAAAAAAGAAAAGATGTCTGCTCAATTCTGATTTTAGGTAAAAAAAAGTAAAAGTGGAATGAAATTTTTATTGAAAAAAACCGGTGTAAATGGACATACATTGTAAGTCAAATTGAAGGTAAAATACATCAATTAAAAAATGAGATAATTTAAAAAATGAAAATAAATTTATTCGTTTATATGAAAGCGTTTTCTGCAGGGTCGATGATTTCACACATCCCTTCATTTTCTGCAGTCTTCTGGTCTTGTATTATTTTCAATGACTTCCTTCTAAAACTCCAAATTCGGGAGCTCTTTCCCAAAATGTTTTGTTAGAAGGTTCGCTACATCCTTAATTTTTGCTGGAGCCACAGGAACTCCGACTGGTACCTCAGTCGGGACGATTTCAGTAATGTTCTTGTTTTTCTTGGTTTTGGAAGGCCCCTGTGTCGTTAAGAAAATTCACCTCTCCTTACCGCTCAGTCGGGCAGACGCCAAGTGACAGGAGCCCTCCTAGCGCCTAGACTGGAAACGTTGGATTGAGCCACTTTTGATCTAAACTCATGAGTTTGAATGCACTTTTAGATTGGATTGAGCCGCTTTACGTCAATACCGTTTTGTTAGGTGATGTAGTGCATTGAGAACTTGTGGAAAATAAAAAAAACTAGTTTGCAAAACATGCGGATTGAGCCAGTTTTGAAACTAATCACCTCATATGAAGTTTAGATAAAAATTTGTCGTTTTTTTAAAAATTTCTTTTACATATTCATAGAGTGGATCAAAGAAAGAAGTGTCATCAAGAAACCAGAATGCATACAAAAGCGGTACTGCTCTTCACGCTATCAGTGACACTTTCGGCATTTGTACACGGAAACCATCACCCGAAGTCAAGAGAATATGATGGTTTCCTCCGTGACGGTGACGTGGAGATTGAATTAAGGGATGAAAGTGAAATTGAAGATTCAAGCTTCAGTGGTAAGTGGTAGATCTAAAAAATTTGCACTTTTATTGCTTCATAATACAAAATAATTTTATTCTAGTAATTTTCCTGACTGAGACCATTTTCGACTCAGTACGAATAACTCCGAAGTTGAATGTAACGCAATTGATTTTTCTTGTTAGCTATGCGAAATAAAAACTACAGGATACTTGCCCACTCTTCTGGATTTTCCGAAAATCTTTCGGAAAACCTTTTTGTGGTCTTCCGGAAGATTTCCTTCCTTCTGGTTTGGCAGCAGTCGGGGGAACGCTATTTACTACAGTTCCTACTATAAAGTTTGGAGATGGCTGTCTACTCGTGTGGTGTTTTTCGTTATATGGTCCCGACTCATGAGTGATCGTGGACAAAACTATTGATCAGTACATTAATTCTTGACAATCATGTCCGACCAACTGAGTGGCAATATTTGGTATCGAGCCTTGTTGGTACCAGCATCATACCACACCCAGCCCCAAAGCAAGGGCTGTTAAACCCTTGCTTTGGGGCTGGGTGCGTCTGCCGGAAAGAAACGAACATTCAACATCAGTCCACTGGACGAGACGACCATCCATTGATTCATCATGTGATTGGTTCGTGTGACTTTGGATATCCACCATTTTTGTCGCCACTCTATAGAAATACGCATTCACAGATCTACCGTCATAAAATGTTACATCGCTAAAGGTTGGTTGGGTTTTATGGTTTATGGCGCAAGGACCATATTTGGCCATGCTGCGCCAGACACAGGACATGCAACATCAGGTAACAGACACACACAATGAAAGTTTTACTGACACAGAAGAGAGAAATACACCCAGGGAGGAATGCTCCTTGCAGGAATCGAGACTGCGCCGCCTACAACTCGAATATATCGCTAAAGATGATAGAAAGCCAAATCAATTTAAGCCGACCAATCAAGATAAAGATCGCAGAAAGCTAAATCAATTTATCAGATCAGTCACGTGATAGTCAACAGGTTGGTCACATTTTGAACCTCTCTCAATAGCAAATGCTTAGTCTACTTATATTTAATGTCTATGAGTAGGTACCTCTTTTCGAACGGAATGCTATTCAATGTAAATACATGATCACGTTCACAATTCAACCAATGCATATTTTTTTAAATTTAAGGATCATCTGAAGTGGAAAGCCACGACACTGAAGGCGAAACTGGATGCAAGGCCGCAACTCAAAGAAACACTGACGAATACATAGACAAGGTTCTCGACGAATCCCGACCAAAAATACCAGACCCAGCATTCCTACCCGAACGAGTGGGTCGATTCAGGCTCTTCAACGGCACACTGGAAAACCTTGCAAGTCTACAGCGAACAGGACCCGCTTTGGTTCGCTGTACCGATACCACCTTCAGCTTTCTGGTCCCAGTTGCACTGAGGAACCTGACCGGCCAGTATTTCTGGGAGATGGATGCCGGCATGCCTGTCTTCAGAGGGTTCATCGACATGTTTGTGGGGAATGTGGAAGCCGACGTTTTGTACACCAGGCAGAGGAAGACTGCAGGTCACATTCACAGAAACCTGAAGCAGAAGGCCGTCATTGAGAAGTTTAAGATCACCAAGCTGGAGGGTGTCCGGGTTAAGTTTGATGGTCTGGGACCGGTGAATGCGATCGCTTCCCGATTGGCGAATCTGGTGGTTCGGTTCTTTAACAGGGGAGTGTCTAGGGCTCTGGAAGGACCAGTGAGAAACGCCATCAACAAGGAGTTGAAGAATGTTGAAAAGTATGAGAAATACTACTTTTAACTTCTCCAATCCGAGGAAATCCTATCTTAAGAACTATTTTAACGTTTTTTTTCAGTACTCGGAATTTTTAAAAATGTTTGACAAAATCGATCCCTATTAGGATGTAGCTGAATAGAGGACAGCAAGAATTAATGAATGGTTTTCAGTGTAAACAAACAAGACGGCCTAGCGAATATTTTACCTGCTACCCAAATACTCTCGCATGATACATATCGAGGTTATCTTAAAATTCAGTTCATTGACGAAAAATCTAACTGGTGTTGACCAATCAACTATCATATCAATTCGGAATTTATTCTTTGGAATTTTTACGGGCGAAGTGTTGAAGTCGTGTTGGAAAAACAACTCAAACAAGTGACATCAAGTTCAGAATAATTACAGGAAACACTGCCACCTATATTAAGCTTGACAGAAAATACCTATCAGCTATTTTATATATATATATAAACGTTATTCTTTTAATGCATCCAAAACAGGTACCCGAAGAATGAAGTTAAAATATAAGATTGTAGCATTTATAGAAAAGTTGGTAGTGGCTCCAAAATCCGATGGAGCCGATATGCTTTTGTATGAACAAGTTCTTGTAAAGTGAAACCAAAATAAACTTCAATCAGCTTATCGTTTTGTACTACTTCATTGTTTCGTTTACAGGGCTAGTCGCGAAGGCAGTATTTTCAAGTTAGGATTTTGTTCCTCGGTTCAACAGGCTTTCGATTCGTATACCGGTCTGGGCATGGATGTTCGGAATCCATTTTAAGCCGCAGGTACTGGTCTAATTAGCTCTCGTGTAGCAAATGAAGACAAACCAATCTTCCAAGTTTAGTTTTTAAAGTTGACGTTTCTTAAAATGCAGCGCACAGAGGTGTTCGGTGCCCCGTACTCTAGAAAAAAGCTCGCTTAGGGCAGCTTCACACGAAGAGAATCCGAATCCAGCAGAAACTAACGTAGATTCGGGTGCATTGAAGCTAACACTCTGGATTCAGGCAGACGAATAAGCTAATTCTTATGAAGAGGCTTTCCGAATCTTCGTTAGTTTCTACTGGATTTAGACTGACCCCGATTTTGTTGATTGAAGCTGCCGTTTATCAGTAGTTGGTTGAATGACTATACTGAGAAATTAGATCGTAACACTAATCATTCAAATCTTGACTGAAATTGGAGATACTGCCCTTCTCTTGATTGATATAGTAGAATGGACATTACACACATGAATCTGATAAATACATATAACTGGATCAATTAACACCTTAAACAAATTTATTCAAATCGCATCTTTATAGTTCGAAAATTAAGAACTCACTCAAAATTTCCTTCATTTTTGTGAAATTTCAGAGCGGAAAAACAAGCCTAGACAGACCTTTAAGAAAAATATCAATTAAAAACACTGCCATTTTACTGTTTTAAAAAATTACATAGCAAATTTAGATATTCTGTTCTTTGTTGAAACATAAGTTTTATATATTTGGTTTTGGAGCCTAATGGTCGTCATGCTTCGAGATCATATTAAACTCCCAAGTTACACAGAATTAAAGAAAATATCAATTTAAACTTTATTTCCATCTTGCAAAACAAAATGGATACGTAGAATATACCAAATTGGAAGTTCTGCCAATGAAAACGAGATTTGAGCTACCAGTCTCGATACGGCTATTTTCCGCAATCATTTATTTAGGCATAGGTATAAACTTGAATCGTCGTTTTACTTGTTTGAATTCCTTTCATACATTTCTACAATTGATTATGTACTAAAATCTATTCAAACTATTATAAAAATATTTAAAAATTACATAAATCTTTTTAAGGTGATAAATTTTTGAAAAAAAAACGACTAAAATAACCCTACCCACTTTCTACCAATGAGATTTTTCTAACTTCCAAGTTCACTTCAAAAGAGGCTTTTTGCATTAACTTTTTGAACATCTTAAAAACAAGCATAAAATAACTTATAATGCAATTTTCGATAACCCTTTTCTTTTTACTTTTTTCAAATACTTGGTTAATATTATCATTAAGTACAATTTCTTGTGCAATAAATACAATGTTAGTTTTTTAAAATCTAAATTGGTAATACTGATGAAATGATTTTCTGAAAAATAAAGGCAAAGAAACAAGTACTTGTATTAAAATATATTTCTTTAATGAGGAATACTTTTAACATTACAAAGTTTCACTAACCAGGAAAATACTCAAAGGACACTTGAGTGACAAACATTTCCATGCAGCTGAAGTTGTTGAGATTCCAACTTCAGGTGCAGAAATAATTTCATTTATTCACTGGTCGTTGTGTTGGAAAATTGAGACATTTTCAATAACTTTTTCAGAAAACACTCATCACGGGCCATGAGCGTATACTTTGAATGGAATGTGGAAGCACTATTTAAAAAAAGATTAAGATAGCAGTACATGGACGGCTTCGTAACAAACAGCTGCCATTAGTCTTAACAATTTAATTCTGTAGCCTACTACACTAGATTCAAAATACCTAAACACAATATTGTATAAGTCTATACACTTCAATTCGTTTGAATGCAATTTAGCAATGTTTTCTCTCGTTGCACATATTAGTTTTTCACCATAAAAACACAGAACAGGACAACACAATGATTTTGATTGCTTCATGCATTTTTGCACTTTTTAGAAACAAAACAGAAAATAAAATCCATAGGAATTGTTTAGAAAACAATTACAAAAATGCGAGTAATAATCTTTTCAAAATAGTTATTCACTTTTCTAGAAATGACATTGATGCTCAAAATCAATTTTACATTTCAAAAAGGTTCTATAAAATTCTGTGAAAGTTTTTGGGATCATGGTTAAATGATATGACATGTTATACAATACACTATATTAAATACTCACCTTACTTGTAAGACAATATTTTAAAATTGTCAAAATTTTGATAATCACTTTTTTTTTCAATTAAAGAAATGCTTAAATTTAAGTCATTGAGAAACACTGAGACTGGAACCAAATGATTCTGCAAATTGTTAGAAAGATCTTAGAATTGAGATCAAATCATCTTGATTCCAACTCAATCAATTTAAAATATTTATCTTAATACTTTAATTAAATCTCAATCTTAAAATTTTTTATTTTTTAAATCAAATCTTAACTAGTAATGGAATAAAAAATTATGCTTGTTATTGCCTCAACGCACAGTTAAAATACAAAGGCTTTTCATTGTATGCTCTTAATCTAGGATCTCATACTTAATCAGCCATAAGGTCAGTTTCAATTGACTTCATCAACAAAGGGTAGTCTAAACAAAACTACACATGGAATTAAAATTTTGAAGTTCATACGAACAAAATTTTACATATCACAGGAAACTGCACAATATTAAAAGGAAATACATAGCACAATATAAAATAGGCATTACAATTCAGCTTCATAATTATCTTGAAACTAATTTCACTATATGTAGGTTTAATACTTAAAATCAGATCTTCACCTCAAGTTTAATAATAGAATTACTTACAAACATTACCCCTTTCAAATGAACACAGCATTCGTAGCAAATGAATTTTGAATGACTTAATATACCATCACGTCAGCATAACGATGAATCAATTTTGTGAGGAATGAAAAATTGTGATCGAAAACAAAGCCTTTCCTCACTTTCCAATGAGATGAAAATGAGTTGAATAGAATATTGATAAAAAGATCTTATAATGAAAGACTACAGCGTTTGATTCGCCAGATCAACTGGGAAAAAGCAATAATCTGAATAGCAGAAACATCCATCCCATGCTCTTTCTTATAAGAGGGGAAATCACAATTCCTATCCAACACTAGATTCTCAGATCCCTCCACAAGTTTTCAGATCTCTCAACACATGAATTTGTGCTTTACAAAATGCTAAAATTAAACACTGGGAAAGTAAAATTTAAGAATAAAGTTTTAAAACTTAATAAGTGAAATGTCAATGAATTCAAGTTAAAAAGCAATAACATTGACAAATAGAGGAATGTTCCTATGTATATAAAGATATAAAGAAAGACATTAATAAGCATAAAAACTATATTCTCTAATTCTAATTCCTATGAAATTTGAGTTTTACTAAGTGTCTAACAAAAAAACTAGGAAAAGTATCATTTGGTTTTTTAATTCTTTGCTTAATTCTGCTACATATTGAAATGTGAACTAATACCTGTTTTAAGCATTAGGCGCATCACACTAATTTGTACATTTAGTCCACAATCTAAGCAAATTATATATTAGAAATCCTAATTTGTCATTTACACAAAAATAAATGATTTAAAAAAAATTCATCTTTCCTTAAAAAATCCTAAATACTAGTAGACACATATGTACATCGGTATGATACTTTCATTCGAAGATCTGGAACAAAACCCTATTCCAATTGAATTTAAAAAGTTTCAAACAAAATCGGAAAAGGTGTCAAATGTCTTCCAACAGCACAACCTGTTAACATATCGGGAGCACAATTCGCAAAACATAGACTGTACATCGCATCAAGTCGTTACTCATACTTCTCACTCTTTCATACCACAAAAAATTGGAATGGATTGTGTTAATTTTATATACAGAGAACTGTGAGAAAAAAAAGCCCCTTTAAGTCTCACTTTTGTATATGGCTTTTTAAAAAGAAACACTTTTCAGCCATCTTTTTTAAAATTAGTCACTTTCTTGAGAACAATGTCCAGCATGTCAACACTCAGATTTGTCTTCTACGACCAGCTGAGCAGTATCTTTGTCTGTGTCCACTGTCATGGGATCTAAAGCACTTTTTCGGAGCTGCAGCACGGCAGGTGATGATTTGGTCTTCTCCGCTGCCTTTGCTTCAGAAGGGACCTCGTACAACTGAGGTGTTTTGTCGTTGGGGGTGGTTCCAATGACATCGTACATTGGATTGCTAAAATCGGTGGGTTTATCAAAATCTCCCAAGTTGAAGTGAGTGTCCAGAGGTTCCTACAAATAGTTTCAAATTTTTAAAATGCCCAAAGAAAACATCTTAATACAGGCATTGTTTGAATTCAAAATGAAAGTTAATTCTCAATGAAAACTGATCCAATTCCAATTTATGTATCGCTGGCTAACATGTGAAACACGCCAAGTCAAAATTTCAAGATGAGTTGTTTAGCTTTTCTAGACCAGAATTTAGTGATAGTTAAACTTGTAAAGTTTACAGTCATTTTTTTCTTTGCTTGAAGGTTAGATTTCTTGAGAAACGCATTTAGTGAGTGAAGCTTAAGGAGAATTTTTTGCCCTTCATTTTATTGGAACTGTTTCAACTTCAGTGGCTCACTTGTAAGCCAGCAATATTTTAAGCAAACAAATCTAAACCTTTATTAGTTTAATTGACAGAAAGTAAAATAGGGTGCAGTAATAACAGCCCAATATAAAAAAATAATATGTAGTATTAATAATCACTTATCTTCTCAATTACATTTAATTTTTTACTTTCTGATCTGGACTTAAAAGGAAATTATCATAATATTTTGATTTAGCATACATGTGTATCTACACTGCTGGCCACCGTAAATGCAACACCCTGAAGGAAGCATGCAAATAATATGAAATTTACAACATGCATTAGCGGAGGTGAGATATGCAAATGATTAGAATTTCAGCGCAGACGCACATCACGCGCGCCTGTGGCGCCACTTCAAAGGGCTATTTAAGGCTTGGAGATTTCGACGATTTCAATTACGGCAAATGTGTTTTTCTTGTGGTTTTTTAAAAAAAAACCGATCAATTATGCCTCGTAGAAAACAGCGATCATCTTTTGATCAAGTATCCGAGTTCGACAGAGGAAGGATAGTGGCCTACAGAGAATGTGGATTATCTTTCAGGGAAATCGGTAGTCGTGTTGGACGAAACCAAACAACTGTAATGCGGATATGTGATCGTTGGATGCAGGAGGGTACGATGGACCGACGTGTTCGATCGCATCCACCTCAGTGCACCACTTCACGTGATGACAGGCATATTGTGCGTATGGCAGTGACGGATCGCTCAGCCACATCACGAACCATAGCACAGCACATTCAGTCTGTACCGCATCATCCAGTGTCTGCGCGTACCATTCGACGCCGTTTACAGCAGAGTGGTCTGTCCGCAAGACGTCCATTGCTTCGTCTACCCTTGACGCAGAACCACAGACGTTTCCGCCGCCAATGGTGCGATGAAAGAAGGATGTGGACGGCAGAATGGAATGAAATTGTCTTTACTGACGAGTCACGCTTCTGTCTGCAACACCATGATGGTCGGATTCGAGTCTGGAGACACAGTGGAGAGAGGATGCTGAACAGCTGCGTTATGCACCGCCACACTGGTCCTGCACCGGGTATTATGGTATGGGGCGGTATTGGATATCACTCTCGCACTCCTCTAGTACGCATTGCCGGTACTTTAAACAGCCAGCGCTACATCTCCGAGCTGTTGGAGCCAGTTGTCCTTCCTTACCTTCAGGGCTTGCCCACAGCCATATTTCAACAGGATAATGCGCGACCACACGTGGCACGCATTGTCCAAGGGTTCTTCGTCAATCGCCAGATTGAATTGCTTCCCTGGCCAGCTCGCTCTCCGGATCTTTCGCCGATAGAAAACATGTGGTCCATGGTTGCTCAACGATTGACCCAGAATACATCCCCAGCTGCCACACCAGATCAACTTTGGCAACGTGTGGAAGCTGCTTGGTCTGCTGTACCCCAAGAACACATCCAAAGTCTCTTTGAATCAATGCCGAGGCGTGTGGCAGCGGTGATCTCCAACAATGGCGGCTACTCTGGCTACTGATTTTGGCAGGAACCACACTTCACAGAAGTCTATAAATTTAATCATTTGATACTTGGTCAACATGTTATCTACAAAATAAATTTTGTTGTGATATCTCTTGTCTTTCTTGGTGTTGCAATTTGGGTGGCCAGCAGTGTGTATATAACTTCAACATAAATCACATAAACCAAACTTAAAAAAATCAAATTGAAACTCAAATTTGGATGGCCTGTATTACTCTCAATATTTCGAGTGCCAAAAATATTAACTTAAAAGTAAATTATGTTTGATGGCTACTGACAGTTCTAAAGGTAAATTCTAATAGATTATCAGATCCTATACAAAAAGAAAAGCATACACAAAAACGTGTACAAAAAGGCAATGAACTATTTTAAAGCATCATTTAAAATATTAAACACATTAGCATTTAAATTTTTGATTGCTTACCTCTGTCACTGTTTCTGTTGGACCATTTCGACCCATGAAAGTAGGAGAAAATTCCACATTTGTGCCACTTCGGAATGATACACTCTGGCTGCTGCCTCCAAAGCCACTAGGTTTCCTAAATGCAATAAATGATATATCCATAAAACTAACCCATCAAAAACATTCAAATTAAAATCAAGTCTTTGGTAAGTGTAAGTTCTTAATATTTCAAATGTGTGAAAAAGCAAGAAATGTCAAATCATGTTTTAAGCATTCATACAAGAAACCATATTATGCCAAGTGCTGTATCTTTTCTGATTAATGCTTTAAAATTTGTTGAAACGAACTACATTTTGTCAATCAAACGAATGCCAATTGACACAAAAACAGCTAATTTAACATTTCTGTAGAATTGAAATTAATGTATCAAACATTTTTTTGACATTTAACCCTTAACAATAAATTATATAAAAAATTATAAAAACATGTATTTCTCTCTTGGATAGGTTAACACTAATTAGACATGATTACAATAAATAGGTTAGAGAATTGCTGATATAAGATATCTAAATCAAAGGATTCGGGAATGAATGTAAATACTTAAAACGTAAAAATTGTTTTTGAAATACCTTGATGCATATGGTATCTCGAAAAATTGAGTTTTTAAAGAAATAAATTTTAAAAATTTTAATTTCTTTTAAATAAATAGAAGTTGAAGATGTTCTGCAATTTATTTAAACTGCACTAGAAAACGAATGCTTATAAAGATTGTGTATGATAAATTAAAACATTTTTATGGGCAATTAGCAACAAATATATTTAAGTGAACCTTAAAAGCCAATTTAAAGCCTTAAGTTAGAAAACGATTCAATAAAGTGTTTTTCTGGGCATATTAATATAACAGTAAAAGTAACCCAATAAACTTATACTATACTTGCAAATGCAAATATTCAACTTGACTGTAATAATAAAAAAGGGTTAACACTACACAAGTACTTACAAATGACGTTTCTTGAAAAGATAGAAGACAACTAAGCCTCCAACAAGGACTAGTAATATCAAAAATATAGGAATCACAATGGCAGCAACACCTGAAAATGATTTAAAATTACAATATGCAAATACTATGTAACAGAACTAGAAACTTCACGAAAAGTGAACAGATGTGATCATTTAATAAATTTTAGAAATGTCTAAAAATCATACCAGAAAATATTGCTAGTTCTATTCCATCCCCTTTAACATTATCTTTCCTCATATGAAGTAATTTTAAAATGTATGCCACTGTAGTTATCAGCACAAATGCACTTTACTTGATAACATCAGCTTTAGAGTGTGCTGCCATTTTTGCATGGACAACAATCCAGTTATGGTTTCCCAAATGGAAGAATGGTTGTAGGTTTAAAACATATTTCATTTTTTTGTATTTAACAAGATAAAATCAGCATAATCCCATATTAAAATACTAAAGATGTTTGGAAGCAGAAAAATCAATTTCAAAACACTAAATCACCATTTTAATAAATAATGCAATGTGGCGAATTCCTTCTGATCTGAGTGATACCTGGTAAAAAGTCGGTCTATCCTTATTTTACAAAGGGGAAAGGATTCAAGCTGTTTGATCTAGATTGAGAAGTAAGCACTTTAGGAGCATAAAATTCATGAAAGGTCGAAAATCTTTTCCAGTTTGTTTTAAGTGCAAGGGATAACACGTCTCTAGTAATCTCATTCTTTCCGGTATTGGAATGAGCCCTTCAAACTTATTCCAGAATCCTGGACATAATTTCTTTGAGGATGAGTGACATGCTGGATTTGGTCTAGCATGCAGCTAGACCAGGATGAATAAAAATAACACCATCTTAACCATTATTCATGAAACTAACATATTTACACGTTTTCAGCAAAAGGTAGGCTGATAGACATATTCTACTTAAGTAGAATTATCTCAAAAACGTCCAAGATTTTAACATTTTTTACAAGTTCAACTTTCTTCTTCAATTTTGGAGTAAAAAAATTTAAAGAGAGTCCCATTACATTCAGTTTAGCAAAGTAAATTTTTGCAGCTTAATCATGAAAAGCAATATTTAAAAATTACCCACTTGATTTGCTTACCAACTCTAAAGAATCATGAAGATAAAACTATTTAAATACTTAGTTACATTTATTAGTCCACAATTCATAAACATAAATACTTACTACCACCTTGAACACTGGAATGGGCATCGGTTTGAGGAGTATAATCTACACAATGTATGCCACTGTAGTTCTCTGCACAAATACATGTTACTTTATTTGATTCATCAGCTTCACAATGGCCACCATTTCTGCATGGACAGCGATATGGTTGAGGTTTTGGTTGTTCAAATCCTGAGAAAGTGAACATGGTTCTTAACAAATTTCAAATAAATTGGAACTATTATTTTCTTTTTATGGCAATTCTATTAAGCCAGTGATTAATTTGTCAGTTTATACTCTTTTAATAAGCTTCATTACAAAATTGTCATTATAAAAGAAATGGCACCACACTGAAACTGCCTTAACCCTCTCGCTGCGTAATTTTTTTTATCAAAATAGGTTAAAAAATTGCGCATTTTTTATTACATATTTCAAATCTACATATATTTTAGAGTTAAAATATACAAAAAATTTTTGTAAAAGAGTTTTTTTTCAATATAGAATTAGGAGAAACAAAACAGAAAAGAATAATCTAAGTTCTTTCTCATTCGTATCTGTCCACTTTTTCCACCTTGATCTTTCTTTAGGAACTGCCTTATTGATATACTGTTCAGCGTATCTGTTGGTCTCTTGTTCTATTATTTGTAACATAAGATCATCAAAAAAAGTTCAAAATAATACAAAACAGTTGCATCATTTTCCATAGTGAAAGTTGGTCCGGGATTGCCAAGGAAAGGAAATGAAGCAGGAGCTGGTGGAATATTTTGCATATCAATTTTGCACCACTGTCGAACGTTTTGAATAGAAAATTAATCTTCAGTTTCATCACTATCCGCAGAGGAATCCGAGAAATTCTCATCAGTTTCACTATAACTATCTTCAATATACTTGAAATCAGAGTCAGAACTGCTATCAGTGTCGGAAATATTTACAGGAATGTAGGTTATATCACTCGCGAAACGCTTCCTGCCAGACATCTTTGAGCTTTGAAAAGAGCGCGCAAAATGCTGCAAAAAATGCTTGTATATTTCGCAGAAATGTGGACATCTAACGCCATCTGTTAATCCAGATTTGAATAAACAATTAAACATCACAGAAAAGCCAAAATGAAACCATGAACGGGGAAAGAGCGGGTTGCACAGTTAAATAGACGGCAAAAATGCATCCCCGCGGAAATCGAGGGATGCGCAAATTTTGCTACTTCTATGTTGCCCGCGGAAATCGCAGGATGCACAGCGAGAGGGTTAAGAACAAATGAAAATTTGAATAGGATGAAAAGAAACTCAACAGTACCATTAACCTTATAGCTTGGTTGGTTTTGGGGCTTTATGGCACAAGGGCCATACTTGGCCATGCATTAACCTTATAGGAAACTCAACATTTATAATGGTATGACTAAACATTCTACAATCATGAATAAAAATCAAATGTAAGGCAAGATTTGAAAAACCTACCTGCATTGCATGACATGACTCCAATAATAGACATCGGAGAGCCATCAGGACAAGCACACCTGTATCCCCCAGGAATTAGCAAACAAAGATGAGTACATTCTTCTGCTGGGCAACGATTTTTGACTGAAAAAGAATCAATACATCAAAATACAGAAAATTCAATTATGTTGCAATTTGTAAGCCAGGATTTAAATTGCAGAAATGGGAAAGTCCAGAGGGACAAAAACCAAATATATATAATGCAAGGAGCAACATTGAATAAAATAAAGCATTTCTTACTTGATGTATTATATCGAAGAGGATGGTAAATTTTGACAGCAGTTGGTGCTTCAGCATTGCGATGAGCTCTGACTTTCACACCACGCCCAAATTTATCCTGCCTCCACAACTCGCCAGAATCTCTCGTGAGCCAATAAGCTTGGTCTTCAAATATATCTAAAGAAGCTGGATGATTTAGACCTGAAAAAGTAAATTAAAATTATCATAAGCTTAAAAATCATATAGCAGTCAGTACCAAAATACTTTGCACTTAAATGGGATATCAAATTCTCGATATCAAAGTTTATAACACCAAGATACACTAAAAAGTTTGGAAAAGCGTATTAAAGCACCAAAAAGAAAATTTTTCAGGACAAATGAATTTAGATTTTGGCCTTGCTATTTGGCACTTCTGACTAATCTTGGCCTAGAACATTTGATCTAGAACTATTAAAGAAATTCCCAGATATTTTCAATAGTTTTATAAGCAGCAAGGTTTGGATATTTTTAGACACAAAAAATAAATTTATAACTGATACTTCCTTCTTCACCATTACAGTTCAAATTATATTTGAACTCTCAAACTGTATTCTCAATCTTGTATTGCAACAGATACTTAGTTGCAATGCAAAACAAAATCATCAAATGAAAGCAACAATTTGGGTTATGTAAGTCATTAATTAAAATTAATCCAGTATATTTTAATGGAATCGGATTTTAATTTCTTTGAAATCTAAGTTGAAGACTACAAACATCAACAATGATAAAATATTCCAACATAGTCAAACTGATCACTGTAGATACATTTCTATTAGTCATTCCTCCAATTTTTAGTTAAAAAATTTATTGGGGTACAAGCACAAATAAACAAAACAGCACATAAGAAAATATACTCATAACTACTGAGCATATACAAGAACATTTAATCTTCCTTCAGAAATTTGGCCTTACATAAAGGAAGGATGATTGGTTTTGAATATTATGGCACAAGGGCTACATTTGGTCAAGCTTTACCAAACACAAGACACATATTCTCAAATAATGGACAAATAAGCATACAAGGAAAATTTTACTGACATACGAGAGAAATACACCAAAGGAAAGCAAAATTGAACTTGTGCCTACAACTCAAAGGTTAAGTGGGTGAACCCACTAAGCTATGGCAACCTTGCAAAAATGAAGGAAAAAATTGTTGAAAATGTTACATGCATTAGATAATTCTTACCTGAAATTACAGTTACTCTGTCAGCACCATCCATATTCATGCTTTCGATGGTATCCAGTTTTGTATCACACCAATATACTCGATGACCACCAGCATAATCAACAGAGATACCAGTTGGGTAACCTAAGCGTTCACTAACCAATATCTTGCGTTTACTGCCATCCATCCAAGAACTTTCAATTTTAGGAGATGTACTTGATTCAGTCCAGTACATGAAACTGCAAATGGATGACATAAAAATGTTACTCATGAAAATACCCCATCAGAACAAGAGAACAATTATCACAAGATTCCACCTGATTCTTTTTCATAATTGCAAAATTTATTCAAAATATAATAAGTCATCATTTTGCTATCTCATGTATCACATCAGATAGCAAAATAGTTTTCAAGAATCAATAAGATTTCATTTCCTAAATGTAATGCATCTCATAAAATAAAAGATGAAAATTCATGAGTGAAATACTTTGCAAAGAAAAGAAGATTCAGACTATTTATCATAAAACACTTAAAGTGAGAAATGTTTGAAAAATCTCAAAATATTATTTAAGTACATTTATGCCTCTATCAAAAGTATAAAATATTCTATTCAGGATTTTATCACTTTGTCATAGATATCCCAAATTCTATACTTGATTTCTTAACCAGTTAAAAGATGTGTAATAGCTTCTGTAACATTCATAACACAATTCTTAAAAGTTCAAAATATATAACGTTTGATGTTTAGAGGAACTAGATTACTTGTAAATATACAATATGGACAAATAAGAGGCAGTACTCATAATTTATTTTCTTCAAAGTAAAATGAAATTACATATAGCAAAAAACTAGTTTTGAAATAAAATTTGGTGCTTGCGATTTTCATGAAGAGCCTACTTTGCTCAGACAGAAAATAAAAAGTAGAACTCAAGAACAGTCCCGGACCATCCCCAAATTGATGACTAAAAGTTTAGTTGCCAAACAGCTATTTGGTTAGTCCTACAATAAGTTACTATATTTCAAAATACTCACATCGCATTATTTGTAATTGAAAACTTAAATAGAATAGATATTGTTAGGAATATGCTTAAAACTTGGTAAACAAAATTATCAGTAATAGTCTAGTTTCAAAAGTTGAAAAGATTAAAAAAGATGACTTTGTAATGAAGGCGATTTTTCCTTTTGAGGTTCTAATTATTAGATTGCAAAAATATGTAACTGAAGCTGTAGTTGATAAAGCTTTACTTCATTTAAGGGGATTCCATTTAAATGTTCTGCACCCATCAATCCAAATTTCAGTAACAAGAACACTAACCCATATTCAGGATCCAATGCAAGTGATGTAGGTTGCTCTAAGCCATATGTAATAATGGCATGCCTGTACCGTCCATCTAATTCACTGACAAATATACGGCCCTTAGGTCTAGCGCTTGAGAGATCAGTATCCATCCAATACAAATGGCTAAATAAAAGTACAAAAATAGAATTAGTAAAAATAAATACAATTTGAGAATCTAATGCATTCTGCAGATTTCAAAATCTTTCTTTGGCAATACTTACTTGCTAACCCAGTCAATAGCCAGAGCTGAAGGCTTGGTCAATCCCTTGAGGTCCAAATTTTGCGCATAACCAGTGCTTTCATCAGGGTACATGGCATCAGGGATGAAAGATCGTTTTATTGTTTTTTCAGAAGTGTCTGTCCAGTACAAAATACCTAAAAGCAAAATTGAAGAATTTTCCACATTTAACATTATGCAACATAATGATCATCAAAGCAGTATTTAAATAAGGATAAACTAATTTTAATAAAATATTCAAAATACAATTTTTCAAACATTGTGTATTTTTAACCTCAAGTTCAATGCCTGAGTACAGTTGGGAGGAGTTTCTGGTTAGCAGAGATGAAATATTTCAAGGAGCAGATACATCCAGGCAAGATTCTGGGTATGTAAGTATTTATTTAACGTCGCACTGGAGCAACACAACAGGCTATTGGCGATGATCCAGAATCATCCCCCGAAGGGAAAGATCGAGGACAACACCAGGTAATTTTGAACCACGGTCAGATGATGATCAAGATTCTGGGTCTGCCACTTACTGTGCCGAACTGAATTTTCCAAACTGTGTTTGAACTTGATGCTTAGAGGGTTAATTGGGAAGGTAGAAATACAAATTCATTTCGCTAATGTGGCAAAACATTAGACTGCTACAAAGATTTTAAATCATGATTGTAACTTAGTTAGATTTGAACAGAGATAAATTTTAGTTATTTATCAATATTTTTATTTTAATTATACTTGATAACAAAGGCCACACCAATTATTTGCAGAACTGGACCTGCTAATGTTAATTTCATGCAATAAGATATTTTATTTTAAACCCTTAATAAAACTGTTACAATAAATATTTTAGAGTGGAAAAGATGTTTTAAACAAGCTCGTTTGAAAACTATTACCATTCAATTCATACAGAAATATTTTATTGCAGTAACAAGACTATTTTTTACCTTTGGATGCATCATAATCAATTGACTGTATTCTGCTTTCTCCAGTGATAAAAGCAAATTGGTGATCCAAATTTAATTGGAATGCTCTCACATCAGGACCAGCAGCATACATAATTATTGGAGTTGCACCTGTAAAAATTACATAAGAATGAATTTCAGAAGAAAACACTATACACTAATCATTTTTGTAATTTAATACTTAGAATGCAAGAATGAAAGTATTTTCAACAAAAAATTCATTTGAGGATTGAAATTGAATTTTGAAAAATGAAATTGAACAGAAAATTAAGTACACGAATAATCAGAATCCAACTTTCAAAGGTAAGTGAAATATGATTGAGAATATGGCATACAAGTAATAAACACTAAGAAACACCACATATTGGAAAAAACTTGCATTTTAAATTTTGTCTTGTATAAGGCAGGATAACTTTGATTATTTTACAAAAGGAGCATAGATGAAGACTCAAAGAAAAAACACAACTATTAGAATTTATTTCCAATAGTCCTAAAGAATTAAAAATCTGCAATAAAATTTATAACCAATAATTCAATTCACGTATTTACAATGATTATAAATAACTGTTGTAAATAGGTATGGATTTAAGGAGTTTTTATTTTAACTAAAACCTTCTTTGTGTTTGCACTTAATTTCAATCTAACACATCATTTGTGCTATATTTAAAAGCGGAAATGTAATGTCTGGCTCCAACTTAACTGGCAACAGTACTCCCTTTAGATGATGCAATTAAATGAAAGGATGCAATCAAGTGAAAAGGCTTCAGAAGGTGCTTTGAGTATAAGAAAGTTGGACACCTTGAGAGGTGGAGACCTGGCATTATTTATATTTTGTTAACTAAGACAACAAAAGTACTTTGAGAGTACGAAATCCTTTCACCAGAGTAGGTCTCATGGAAACTTGGCACTGACCGCGAACTGATGTATTCCTGTAAATATTTCATTGTGATGTTTAGCTGGAACAAACACAAAAACACATCTGTTTACAATTCCTGTGCATTTCTTCATTAAAGAACCACACCACTGACCTCGCCACAACAGGAAGTATTTCATATCTGTACACAAATAATTCTAAAGGACAGGTACAAATAAATATCACTTACCATTAGCAGCACAATGTCCAGCATAATTTTCATATCCAAAGTGACAAGAACACTGATAGGAACCTTCCATATTAACACAAATTTGTGAGCAGTTATGTCCAAATTTAGAGCATTCATCAACATCTAAGGAAAAAGTACAATTAGTTGAGCTATTTTTGCACGAAAGAAAACTTCTGTAAACATCACATTTGTAAAATTATTCCTTACCATGGTCCAGAAATTTTACACAACTAAAAATATTAAAAAAGGGAAATGCAAATTTAGAGTAGAGGCAATAAGTTGTGGTTAAAAATCAGTACAATGTCCAAACTCACCAATGCAAAGTTTAGGATCCATATGATCAACTTCATAACCTATAGGGCAGTTGCAAATGTATCCACCACCAGTCAAAGAAGTACAATTATGTTGGCAGCCTCCTCGTTTGCTGTCACATGTTCCCATATCTAAAATTGACAGGTAATTTTGATTATTGTAAAATACAATGGAAAGTGACAACTAAATTTCACACAAGAGTAAAAAGCTCAAAGTTCCATCCTTTAAATGTAATATAATTAAATAACCCTAAATTTAAATTACGATTCACAACATGTCTATTCATTCTGCCATGGTTATGCAAAATGCAAGAAAAATTCTTTCAGACATAATTTTCAGAAGGTGCAGCTAATATTATAACGCACACTAGGTGTTTGGGTTGCTTAGCCTACAACAAAGAAACATCATGTGACTCAAGTTGAAGATAAACTAAAATTCATCTTGAAATTGTGGTTTTTGAAAGAAAATGCCAAGATAAGGAAATTTCAATTAAGAACTTTTCCAAAAGCATAGAAATCGAAAATTTCTTCGAAAGTAATAAAATGAGAAATGAAAGAATGTAAACAGAAATGATAAAAGAATAAATTCTTTAACATTGTAAAATTTCTACTCGAATTGAAATTCACATTTGTAATTTAAAAGAAACAACTTAGCAAAATTCTACATAGAAAACTAATGTTTCAAGGTAGGTAATTGAATTTACATTGCACTGAAGCAACACAGAAGGTTGTTAATCCGAGACTACCAACTGGGCTACAGTGGCCCCACTAATGTTTTAATACACTGCTGGCCACCCAAATTGCAACACCAAGAAAGACAAGAGATATCACAACAAAATTTATTTTGTAGATAACATGTTGACCAAGTATCAAATGATTAAATTTATAGACTTCTGTGAAGTGTGGTTCCTGCCAAAATCAGTAGCCAGAGTAGCCGCCATTGTTGGAGATCACCGCTGCCACACGCCTCGGCATTGATTCAAAGAGACTTTGGATGTGTTCTTGGGGTACAGCAGACCAAGCAGCTTCCACACGTTGCCAAAGTTGATCTGGTGTGGCAGCTGGGGATGTATTCTGGGTCAATCGTTGAGCAACCATGGACCACATGTTTTCTATCGGCGAAAGATCCAGAGAGCGAGCTGGCCAGGGAAGCAATTCAATCTGGCGATTGACGAAGAACCCTTGGACAATGCGTGCCACGTGTGGTCGCGCACAATATGCCTGTCATCACGTGAAGTGGTGCACTGAGGTGGATGTGATCGAACACGTCGTTCCGTCGTACCCTCCTGCATCCAACGATCACATATCCGCATTACAGTTGTTTGGTTTCGTCCAACACGACTACCGATTTCCCTGAAAGATAATCCACAATCTCGGTAGGCCACTATCCTTCCTCTGTCGAACTCGGATACTTGATCAAAAGATGATCGCTGTTTTCTACGAGGCATAATTGATCGTTTTTTTGAAAAAAACACAATTGCCGTACTTGAAATCGTCGAAATCTCCAAGCCTTAAATAGCGCCTTGAAGTGGCGCCACAGGCGCGCGTGATGTGCGTCTGCGCTGAAATTCTAATCATTTGCATATCTCACCTCCGCTAATGCATGTTGTAAATTTCATATTATTTGCATGCTTCCTTCAGGGTGTTGCATTTACGGTGGCCAGCAGTGTATATACACTCATGTCCAAATTTATCTTTACATACCCAAAAATAATGATATTCCATGAAATATCCAATCGATGTAATCCATTTTTGCAGGGAATGTGTGAAAGACAAGCCTAATTAGTATTATCCAATCAAAAGTGATCAAATGGTTTCTGATATGCAAATCAAGGCGTTACGTCATCCGACGGTGAATCAAGCGCTTTGCGCAAAGTGAATATCTGAGTGAATTTTTGCAATACAGCACGTTTGATTTCAGTGTGTAAGGACTTAAAACGATTTGTTATGGCTCCAAAGTATTATTTGGAAGAATCTGTGAAGTGGCGAATTATCGGCCGTTTAGAAGCAGGGCAGACAATCATGGAAGCAGCGAGATGTGTGAATATTTCAAGACAGACAGTCTCTACGCTATGGAAACAATTTCAGAACTCTGGAACTGTCGTAAGGAGGCCTGGACAAGGTCGTAAACGAATAACAACTGCTCCTCAAGATCGATATCTGGCAATAACTGCCCTTCGTATCAGGAAGTCTACTGCTCGGCAGTTAAGTTCAGAGGTTGCAACCGCCACTGGATCTGTTGTATCATGGTAAAATGTATACACAAGGCTTAATGAAAAAGGCCTTTATGCCAGAAAGCCAAGGATATGTGTTTCACTTTCTTCACAACAAAAGAGAAATCGCTTTAATTGGTGCAAAGAACATCTGAATTGGAGTGAACACCAATGGACCCATGTTCTCTTTACTGACGAGTCAAGGTTTAGTTTAACATCTGATTCTAAATGTTTACATCTGGGAGTCAGGAACGCGAAATCTTCCTTTGAACATCATGGAACGTGACCGTTTCGGTAGTGCAGGTGTGATGTGGTATGGGGAGGAATAATGATTGATGGACGTTCGCCCCTACATTTTCTCAACAGCAGATCTGTGAGGCCAGAGATATCGGGATGAGGTCTTAGAACTTTATGTAAGACTTTTCAGAGGTGCATATGGATCTGACTTTTTATTTATGGATGATAATGCTCGTCCATATCTAGCAAACCTCGTTGACGAATTCCTTGAAAGTGAAGCCATTGAGTGAATACCATGGCCAGCAAAATCTCCTGATCTGAACCCAATAGAGAACTTATGGGACTACCTTGGAAAAGTAGTTGCACTGAGACATCCTCCTCCTAGAGATATGAATGCCCTGAAGACTGCATTGCTGGAGGAGTGGAACTTAATTCCCCAAACTGCGGTTAACAACATTATTGCCAGCATTAAAACACATTGTGATATGTGTGTACACGTCAGGGGAGATCACATTCCATGTTAAATTCATAAGCATTAACTTTTTCTGAGTTATTCTTTTCTTCTGAACTCCCCTTGTCTTAATTATTGCCATTTTTATTGTTTCATGCTACAGTTTTTATATCATATACAGTGCTCTTAATTTTTTTCCTTTGTATTTATGTGTTATGATGTTATATATCATTTCACACAAATTCGTAAAATTATAGTTTACGGTTTCTGAGAAATCCGTGATTTTATGCATGTAAAGATAATTTTCGACATGAGTATATAAATTGTATGCGTATTTTGGTAATTAAGTTCAGCGATACTTTAACTGCCAATCGAAAATTTATTTCAGAAATTTCATATCAACATGTATTACTTCCAGACCCTCGTCACCCCAGCAGCTCACCAAATGGTTTAGAGCATTTGCATGGGGCGGGGAAAAAATGCACCCCCAGACACCAGGAGGCACAACGGGCCCAGCCCCCAACAGAGAACACAGCGCATACGGCTTTTATTGATCATTAAAACGCACTTTACAGAACATATAACAGAGCTGGGACAAGGACCCAGAGAACATCAAAAGGAGAACAGCTCCAAAACACCTAAACAGAATAAACTATTAACACAACAATCATAAAATAAATACAAAATTACAGGTGATGCCGTCGAGATCTTGTTATACAAAATTAATGAAGAACTTTTCAGCCAGAGCCCAACACCCAACAAAGTCATATCTTGATCAGGGATACAAAAGTCAATAGTTGTGGTGTGCCCAGCAATGTATATAGTCAATATAAATAGTCAGTTTCGTCCACAGGGCTCTGGCCTGTTCCAGTCTCAACGATATAAATGTATCAAAACGATATCAAAGTCTCAGATATAAATGCCCTGAAGACCGCATTGTTGGAGGAGTGGAACTTAATTCCCCAAACTGTGGTTAACAACATTATTGCCAGCATTAAAACATGTTGTGATATGTGTGTACACGTCAGAGGAGATCACATTCTATATTAAATTCATAAGCCTTAATTTTTTTCTGAGTTATTCTTTTTTTAACTCTCCTTGTCACATATTATTGCCATTTTTATTGTTTGATGCTACAGTTTAAAACCTTATGCAGTGCTCTTAAATTTTTTCCTCTGTGTTTATGTGTTATGATGTTATATATCATTTCACACAAATTCATAAAATTATAGTTTACGGTTTCTGAGAAATCCGTGATTTTATGCATGTAAAGATAATTTTCGACATGAGTGTAGTATACACATGGCATATACAAACAAAAATTGGTTTTAAATAGCATAAAAACATTTATTTTAAAGTAAGCAAAATATCCACATTATTTATAAAATTACCTACCAGATTAAATTCAATAAAAAGTACACTTAAGCAAATACTGAATGAATTAAATTCAATTTTCTAACCGAATTCAAGAGTTGACCAGCAGTATCTAGTCATGGAATATGAAAAATCTTTATCTAAATCAATTCATAACTTATTTCATCTAAATTTAAAAATAAATTTTACTTACGGCATCCTCTTTCATCTGACAAGTCTCCACAGTCATCTTCTAGATTACAAACAGAAGTCAAAGGAATGCATTTTTGAGTAAGGCATTTGAATTCATCACTGGAGCATGTAACTGGTGGTTTTTCACACATTGTGTGGTTATTTTCATCTGAGCCATCACCACAATCATCCTGACCATTGCAAACATGCCAAGCTGGTATACAACGATGGTTAAGGCACTGGAATTTGTGATTCATATCACAAGAGAAGCCACCTATAAAACAAAGCAATGATTGAAACACAAAAGTTCGCACATTAAATGTGTTTTATGATATAAATGTGGGGATTCTGCACATGCACGAGACACTGGAAAGGAAATTAACTGTCACCAGAAGATGAGTATGTCTCATTTGTAAATAATGTAAAGATAATTCAATGCCACGAGTGTACTCATATGCTAATGAGTACATGCATCAAATTTGCAATTGTAGGTATAAAAATGATTAGGATAAAATATTTACACTGCTGGCCACCCAAATTGCAACACCAAGAAAGACAAGAGATATCACAACAAAATTTATTTTGTAGATAACATGTTGACCAAGTATCAAATGATTAAATTTATAGACTTCTGTGAAGTGTGGTTCCTGCCAAAATCAGTAGCCAGAGTAGCCGCCATTGTTGGAGATCACCACTGCCACACGCCTCGGCATTGATTCAAAGAGACTTTGGATGTGTTCTTGGGGTACAGCAGACCAAGCAGCTTCCACACGTTGCCAAAGTTGATCTGGTGTGGCAGCTGGGGATGTATTCTGGGTCAATCGTTGAGCAACCATGGACCACATGTTTTCTATCGGCGAAAGATCCGGAGAGCGAGCTGGCCAGGGAAGCAATTCAATCTGGCGATTGACGAAGAACCCTTGGACAATGCGTGCCACGTGTGGTCGCGCATTATCCTGTTGAAATATGGCTGTGGGCAAGCCCTGAAGGTAAGGAAGGACAACTGGCTCCAACACCTCGGAGATGTAGCGCTGGCTGTTTAAAGTACCGGCAATGCGTACTAGAGGAGTGCGAGAGTGATATCCAATACCGCCCCATACCATAATACCCGGTGCAGGACCAGTGTGGCGGTGCATAACGCAGCTGTTCAGCATCCTCTCTCCACGGTGTCTCCAGACTCGAATACGACCATTGTGGTGTTGCAGACAGAAGCGTGATTCGTCAGTAAAGACAATTTCATTCCATTCTGCCGTCCACATCCTTCTTTCATCACACCATTGGCGGCGGAAACGTCTGTGGCTCTGTGTCAAGGATAGACGAAGCAATGGACGTCTTGCGGACAGACCACTCTGCTGTAAACGGCGTCAAATGGTACGAGCAGACACTGGATGATGCGGTACAGACTGAACGTGCTGTGCTAGGGTTCGTGATGTGGCTGAGCGATCCGTCACTGCCATATGCACAATATGCCTGTCATCACGTGAAGTGGTGCACTGAGGTGGATGCGATCGAACACGTCGGTCCGTCATACCCTCCTGCATCCAACGATCACATATCCGCATTACAGTTGTTTGGTTTCGTCCAACACGACTACCGATTTCCCTGAAAGATAATCCACAATCTCGGTAGGCCACTATCCTTCCTCTGTCGAACTCGGATACTTGATCAAAAGATGATCGCTGTTTTCTACGAGGCATAATTGATCGTTTTTTTGAAAAAACCACAAGAAAAACACAATTGCCGTACTTGAAATCGTCGAAATCTCCAAGCCTTAAATAGCGCTTTGAAGTGGCGCCACAGGCGCGCGTGATGTGCGTCTGCGCTGAAATTCTAATCATTTGCATATCTCACCTCCGCTAATGCATGTTGTAAATTTCATATTATTTGCATGCTTCCTTCAGGGTGTTGCATTTACGGTGGCCAGCAGTGTATATAAAACAGTGGTTGATTTTTTTTTTAGATTCAAGCCTTTCTGTAAACGTCGAGATAGATGTTTATCTTTGAATTTATTTGCCTTCACAATTCCAACAGAAAGTGGGTGGATTCTTTTGAGAAAAGTTGGAAGCCTCTTTTGTGAATAGGTATCATTGATGTGGGATTTAATTCATTGCCCACTACTATTTTAACCAACATATAACCCTCAACACCAGGCTTCTCGAGGTACAAGAAAAAACCCACAATATACTAAGGGGAGCGTCATAGTGTAGGCTAGAGAAAAACTTGACCATTAGAAATAAGATATATCGAGGCTCAGTATTAAGGACAACTATTCAACATTTAATTAACATTTTTTATTTAACCTTTTTAATATAAACATACTATTATCTCATGTTCCCAAATTTAGGAGTTTCTTCTACATTTCAAATATTTAGTCTCAGAAAGAAAATATAACTCTTAGCAAGCTTTTGTAGGTTAAATTATGTGAATAATACATTAATGGTTTGATATAAGTGAACCCATTTAATAGAAGTCAATAAAGTATATCAATAAATAGTATTGTACTTTTCTACATATATATCAGGTATTTGTTTTTATTGTTCCACTGTCAAATTTGCCAACTTTTCTAACAAAAATAGTGCATACATTTTTATCATAATGGAAGCAATCACAAAATTGTAAACAATTTCCAGGCAGTAGCTTTTCCAGTCCTTAAAATATAATTCAAGGAACTATTGGTTTGTAATTACAATTCTCAAAGGCAGAATTAATCAGTTCAGGAAACAGTAAGGTTCATTACAATTAGGTAAAAATTCATAACAAATGTGTTTTAAGAAATCAATGTCTTACGGCATAGCTCAAATGTTTCATCTGTTGAGTCGCCACAATCGTCATCACCATCACACAAGAAGTCTCGACGAATACAAACCTAGGAAATAATTTAACGTATGAACTCGATTCATTAAAACTACACTGCTTATAAAAATTAGACAATTGCTTAATATGGCTTACTGTATTGTTACACTGGAACAAGTTTTCTGCACAAAACTTTCCTTCAGGAAATCGAGGTGGACAACCTATTTCATCAGATACATCATTGCAGTCTTTATTACCATCACATTTCAGTCGGCTTGCAATACAGTGTCCACTATTACACTTGAATTGATCAGTCTGTATGACGAAAACATGATTAGATACCAAGCATGAAATACCTCCAGATTGCTCAAAAGCACAATTAAATACAATATTCTACAGGACATTATTTTTTTAGGAGAAAAGGATCTTGAATTTTATGATAATATAAGATTTATCATTTCAATCTTTCTGAACTAGTATTTCAACTACACTATTTGACAACTAAATGCCAAGGCTTATTTTTGGGCAAGGAAAGTAAAATTGAATTAAATTTACCGGGCATTCATAACTTAAACAGCCCTGCTCATCAGACCCATCGTCACAATCATCATCATGGTCACAGCGCCATCGCATTGGCACACATTTCTTGTTGGTACACTGGAATTCACTTTCAGTACACTCACGATACAATTCAGCTGAAAGTAAAAAGAACAGTGACATAAAGTTTTAAATCAGACAAATAAAACCGAAACTTTCAGACATAATGTAAGAATCGGAACAGAATATTCAAATTTGAGACAGTTGGTCGGTTATGGAGTTTTATGGCGCAAGAGCCATATTTGGCCATGCTGAGCCAGACACAAGATATACATCAAGTAATAGACACACACATAATGAAAGTTTTACTGACACAGAAGAGATAAATACTCCTAGGGAGGAATGCACCTGACAGGTATCGAACCTGTGGCTTCTAGAACTCAAAGGCTGCTAGCGCAGTGGGCATACCCACTAAGCCACGATGGCCCCTAAATTGACAGAATTTTAAATATATTTTTAACTAATTATATTTATTTGTACATATTTGTTGTTCAGTCATAGAAAGTGAATATAAACATAGTAATGAAATACAAAAGATTTGAGTTACAAGGTTCACACACATATCGGTTTTAATTTTAAAAAGAAATCAAACATCAACTTGGAGCAAAAACTCGTAAATTAATATATTTTGGAAACATCAAATGCTCATTTCCTTGTTAAATAGATTATCGTATTGTATCAGTTTTTAACCAACAGTTTTTAAACAGTGGTACTGTAAAATTTGCTAGTCAGTTTAAGAGTGTCTGCTCCAAGACAACCATATAGAAAAAGAATGCATTAAGGCATTTAACAACTGGTTCACTAATAAAAAGAAAACATTTTGTGAGGATTAAGTGTCCAAGGGAAGAATTATAATTACTTTATTAACTATACGAGTTCACATAGAAATACAAAATAAAGATAGTATTTGTAAGTTATTAAAAATTTAATCCTTTATCTCAAAATAAAAAAAAATTTGAATTTCCAATAGAAAAAGTCACAGCATTTTAGATGAATTAATTCTATTTAAAAAAAATTTAGACAAATTATAAATGACATTGTAGTTACATAAATTTGATATTGCAGGCAATGCCATACAAAATTTCTAGCCATAATTTGTACTTCACTACTAAGTAAGCAAATGCAATGATTCTTGGGGAAGTATTTTACAAGACTAAGATTCCACTTACTGCAAATACTGGGATCTTCATCTGAATTATCGCCACAATCATCTTCAAAGTCACATCTCCACCTGAGAGGGATGCATCTCTTGTTTTTACATTCAAAATCACCTGCTTGATGGCATTTGGGGCAAAACACGGGATCAGTTTCATCAGAATTATCACGGCAATCGTCTTTTCCATCGCAGAACAACCAACTTGGAATGCAACGATAGTTGCCATGAGTTGGACACTTTCTCCAGCCAGTTGTACAATTTCTGTTACCTATAAGAAAAAATGGAATTGCCAATATTTAGAATAAAGGTAATTCAGCTTTGCAAATTACAAAGGTAATTGTCTTTAAAATCTGCCATTAAAAATTTTTTGAACTGTTTATTTTAGCATACTTTTTATAACAAATTACACTTACGGCATCTGTGCGAAGGTTCATCAGAGTTGTCACCACAATCGTCATCAAAGTCACAATACCATAGTTTTGGAATACATTTCCCGTTGTTACATTTGAATTGAGTTTCTGCATCACATTCCTTCTTATCTGTAATGAAATTTCAAGCATGTTCATTACTTTTTCAAAACAATATCTTAATAAACTAGTTAAAATTTAAAATAAAGTTTTATAAAGTGCTAAAAGAATGAACTGAACTCCAAAGACACTAATATGAGAACTGAGCATTTGGGGAAAAAAGTCTTTTTTCTCAAAATAACCACTGCTTAAAAGATCACTTAAAAATTACGGAAATCACACCAGAAGTGAAAAATCATAGTTGAAATATTGAATTGAATAATACTAGATTTATCAATCTACTAGATCATTTATTTTCAACCAGTGTGCCCAAGAATGACACTGATGTGTTTATGGATGGTAAAATGATTTAAATTAAAAAATATTTATTTAATTTCAAATGGTTTAGTTTTGTACATATGTACATCTTGCATATTTTTCAAATTTTTCTGGGTTGTCATTTAAATTTGAAATGGAAATACTAATCTGACACTTTCTCAACTTTCTATAAACAGGAAATACATCCAAGGACAAGTAAAAAGGAAAGAGCTGAATGAGTGATATACCAAGACATGATATATTTAAAATTGTAATTATAGTTTTCCTTTGATTAATTACAAAATAAATAACATCAAACGTACGACACAGGGCCGGATCTTCATCTGATCCATCTGGACAATCTTCATCTCCATCACAATGCCATGCTTCAGAAACACACCGGCCAGTACTCTTGCACTTAAAACTGTGTTCACCACAATCATGGGCTATGATAAAAAACTTTTATATTTAACATCTCCAAAAAGAAATATCAAAGCTTAATGAACAAAAATGTTAAAAATTCATTACATTTATTGAACTTGAAAAAAATATATATATTAAATAAAATTTACAGCAATAAAAACTACATTAATGGATGTGATTGGCTATACTAACCACAAGACACTTCATCAGACTTGTCACTGCAATCTGCAGTTCCATCACAAATTCTTATACGAGATATGCAGCTTTGGTTGTTGTGGCACTGGAACTGTCCAGGTTTGCAAACGAAAGGCGCTGTAAATAGTCAAAAATGATTAACATTTATATATAATTATTAATTATCAGTATCTTAAATAAAAAGTAAAATGCTGTTACACTTACGGCAACCTGCTTCATCAGACCCATCTTTACAATCCTTGTTTCCATCACATTTATAATAGATTGGTATACACCTTGACTCATCATAACCACATAAGTGTTGGCCGGCAGTACAGTTAGCAACACACATATGGTTGGCAGCAACAGGACCAACAGCATGGGGTAGAAGTACAAAATTATCAGGACAGGCACATGTGTATTGTTGAGCTCCAGGAGCAATAAGGCACAAATTTGAACAACCTCCATTATTTCTTCCACAAGGATTTATATCTGGAAAATTGAAAGAAAAGGGCCTAAAAATTTAAATTCGAAACATACATTTCAAAAGCAACTTCTTAACTTTTGTTAAATTCATCATAAGTCTGCAGGTGCGCGCTTAGGACTTTATAATCATAGAAGTGAAACCTAGTGCTGAACCTGATTAATATAATTTAAAGAGTCAAAAGCTAAAGTTGTAACAATAAGATAAAATTTAGACACCACTGAAACAAAATACAAATTCCTGAAGGAAATCACACCAGAAGTTTAATTAAAGCTCCAAATTAGAAATTAATGTTGGCTGCTTAGCCAATTTAAGCATTTAAAAAGACACGATTCCACATCAAGTCATTGAAAGCACATATTTCATCTTAAAAGAGTGAAGTTACACAAGTATTAATTTTCAGTGCATTCCGGAAAATTGTTCGTTATGAAAATGAATCTTGTTGCTGAAAAAACAGTGCTCTGGTTTTACAAGGCTTTTCAATAATTTTGAAGACAAACACGATGACATTTATAAAAATTTATCTCCTTTTCATAATACATTTTCTTCAACTTTATAAGTATAACATAAACTGTACTGCCTTTTAGTTATACTTACTAACCATCAGAACCCAGTTTTCTTGGTAACTATTAATTTCTAGTTACACTTGGTAACTATTAGTTACATTTAGTATAACTATTACTTTCTAGTTGTAAATGTAAATTGTTATACTTTGTCTCTGAATCAAAATGCAACAATGTCACTAAAGTACACAATACTTACAAGGCAACTGACGTAGTGGATGGTAGATATGAATATCATAAGGCCTGTGAGATGTATTCCGAAGGACTTGTAAATGTTCTCCAGTAAACTTTTCAGCTCTGTAAACACCCTTCATGTTCCAATCGGTCCAATAAATGTAATTATCAAACACACTGAGTGCAAACACATGAGGAACAGAATTACCAGAAAGCACTTGGTGACGATTTTTACCATCAAAGTCAGCAAATCTGGAAAAATATTTTCAATAAGTCAGAATTCTTGATTACAAAGCAACTTGCATTAAAAAATTAACACTGCAACATTAACACTATAAAATTTATATCTTACATTAAGCAAATTAAGATAAGAAAGGTAATTTTTAAATTTTTATGAAACGTCGTCTGTTAAATAAAAATGAGTAGCATCAGGTGTATTTAAATTAAAAACATTTAAAAACTAAAAGCAATTGGAGGAACAATTTTTATGATTTTTCATACATGAAAATTTAATTTTCATTATTTTGAATGTTTGACAGGCCTGATACAAATTTAGAATGTGGATTAATTTTGCAATGAGGAAAAATTTGTTCAGAATGTGGCAAAGAATAAAGTGATTCTAAATTACACAAAAAGAAAATTGACAGTAAACTAGATTCGTGATGAGGATTAATTTTCAGACATCCAAATATCAAAGGCGTATTGTTTACACAATTTCCGTTTATCGAAACTAGCACTTGTTCAAATCAGACTTGTAAGAGTGTACATATCACATGTATAAACTTTTGATAATTACAAATCACATTGTGTTAGGTATGAGTTAATAAAAGTGTATAAATCCAATACTTACTCGATATAATCAAGATGCGCATCTGCCCAGAATATTTTATTGCTGAAGTAATCAATTGTTAGCGCATTAGGCCATACAAGTTTATTTTCATACAGAACAATACGAGAAAAGTTGCTGCCATCTAAACCAATTCGAGCTACATAAGCATGATGGCCCCAGTCAGTAAAATACAAATAACTGAAAGAAAATTGAAAAAAAAATAATAAAAAAATTGAAACAATTTCTTAAGCAGGCAAAACGTTTGGGTTTGTTTTTGTAACATTTAAACACCATCTTACCCAATTCCAGGATGAATAGCAATTGCTCGAGGATCAGATATACCATGTGTTAACAAAGTTTTTCGGTTTCGCCCATCCAGCTCAGCAACATCGAGTTGTTTTGATGTACGATCCAGCCAATAAAGTTTTCTAGATATTAAGTAAAATAAAAGTATGTAAATAATGAGACATTTAATCAGTTACAAGAATTCTTAACTGAAAAATATCTCTGAAAGAAGCATGTACTGAACATAATACTTTATACCTTCATAAAAAAAGGCAAAGCAATAAAACTCAAATTGATATAATTATTTTGTTAACTAGATTGATATTACATTCTATTGTGAAATTAATGAGATTTTTATTTTTAAGAAAATAATTTACACACATCAAAGTGATTGGTTATACACAATAAGTATTCTTTTATTGTTATGAATGTGTTAACAAAGTTTAGTCAGAAACTAGAGATTCTGAAAAGATCTGCATTAAAACAGAATATTTTAATTATACAAGGTCTCCTCGACTTACGACCGAGTTCCGTTCCGACTAACAGGTCGTAAGACGAATTGGTTACAAGTCAGATTTATATTTTCAACACTATTTTCATTCAAACGGGTTGTAAAAATTGTACATAAAACACAAAAATTCAATCTATGTATGAATAATTACTGCACATAATGTGAAAAATACATATGTACTCTATTGTATCTTTTTGACCCCAATGTAGTTATCTTTCTTTATTTACTATTTTTAATTATTTTTGTGGTCGTATGTGCTGATGGTCATAAATCACATAGGTCATAAGTCGAGGAGACCCTGTAAAAGCAATGCAGCAAGTGTAGCACCCAAGAAACCCAGCATCCCCTTAAAAAAATTTGTAAATTTGAGTGAGCTATCAGTTTTTATTTTAAAATATCCTTGATTTCTCCTAAAAGTCAACCAGGGACTGCTGATGCTTCATCCTTTCACACAATCTCAAATGGTTTCTTTCTGATTGATTAATAACGTCCGTCATGTGCAATGTGTACCTTCCAGACTCTTCTCCCCCAATCCTATGATTCCTACTGAGGGTAGCATCCAGTCTAATAACATGCATAGTGCATTCCCATGGTCTATCATTCTTCATATTTTCCTACCTTTGTAAAAGACAACTCAAGCTCCAAGACAGAGCTTGGGTCATCCACAGTTGCTAGGATTAGGTACAATCGTGCCTTTTGGATTTTCCTTTTAAAAATTAGAGATAAAATTAATTGTATTTTGTTGTCTTTGAGGAAAATAAATAATGTGAATCTAATTAACTTATAAGGTTGCCTAAAGCTAAGCATTTCATTTTTTGGCCTTCAATTCAATCTTGGCATCCTATTTACCAAAGTTACGCTACTGCAATAAAAAAATACAAATCATATTGCATAGTAATTTGTATTACAAAGATGAGCATAATAAGAGTAAACTGATACCATTGTTACTTCCTGGAAGATAACTATGCACAGCAGCCGAAGTTAGAAAAAAGTTTGTTTGTCTTTGAATAAATTAACACATTTTTAATGAATTATTATTGAGTTAGCATTTTCCGAAACTTAAAAATGCTTCGAATTTAAATTTATGGATCAGTAAATTACATATGGTACTAGTAAATCTCACTGATCAGTAACAAGTATTCACAATAGTTATCTTAAAATTACCTTCCAATCCAATCAACAGCCAATCCCTCAAGGCCTTGAGTATCATGTTTTATTAGAGTTTCTTCTCCAGTTCCATTAATGAAAATACGACTGATCGTTTTATTGCCTACATCGCAGAAATACAGTCTGCTCTCCAAATAATCAAAATCAAGGGCTACAACATTCCTCAAATCCATTTTTATAAGGCTGTATTGAAGTCCATCGATGCTCATATTTCGCAAGTAATATCTGTTTGTGAAGATCAGCCATGGTTCAGTATCTGAAACAAGGGGACACCATTTTAAATTTCCCAGGGACAGGACAGATATATATTTGTAAGTATAATACATGATATCAACAGGATATATATAAATATTTGTAAGTATAAAATAAAAACAGCATCAGATAGTTTGCATATACATTTGCAATTGTAAAAACATGCGGGTAAAAAGGTTTGGGACACAGTTTAGCATTTGCAGTCAGACATACAGCATGGTAAACAAACCATCCCACAGAAGTAAATTCAGAAAATTACCCCTTATACATATTTATTAGGATTAATTTTAAAACGAATTTGGAATAGGGGTAAAAAATTTAAAACATCTGTAATCCTAGACCAGCGATTTTCAACAGGTGTTATGTAGTATGCAATTTGATATGCCTTACAAATGGTGAAATGATTTAAATAGCATAAGATTTATTTAATTACAATAATTTAGTTTAAACTTTTGACTAGCATGGTCACTAATAATTTCAAGTAATACTCAGAGTTTTAATATCTGTAAAAATAATTGAGTATTTTTTATTACAAAGAATCGTAGATAGTTCAGAACAGATATTTTTAGAAGTCACTGGAGTAAGAATGGTAGGTAATTAAGAGCTTTTTACAAATCAATCAAAATTATACCAATCTTTTTGTTAAATTTGTATAGAATATATATATTTTAGTGTTCCACAGAATATTAGTAATTAGATTATGTGTGCCATGAGATAAAAAGCATAAAAATTGCTGCCCCAGACACATATGGGTCCTTCTACAGTAGACAGTCGCATTTTGAACACTTTCATTCCCAAAATCTCAGAATATTAATTTTTGTTTCCAGGGAAATCTGAATATTTTCATGTGCAAAATCAAGATGGGAATATGTTAGAGCTTAATTATGAATTTCCATTTTGTGTGAGTTGGTGATTGCTGGTTAAAAATAAGTATTTCAAAACAAATTTGAGGAAAATATTGAGAACAGATGTTTTTAATTATGAATTATTGGCAGGAAATACAGGAATAAAATTATATTTCATGAAAAAGCAACAAATGATAAACAGATTCAAGACATTTTTTAGAAATGTTAAAATCTGACAAAATTTTTCACTATTTTCTGCTTTCTCTAACACCCTAATTTTAATAATCTATCATAATAATCAGAGAAATTACTCTTTAGTTACCTATCTACATGCACTATGATCAAAATTGTCATATATATTTACTAAAATAAATACATACAAAAACATACTGTATTTATTAATTTAAAATATATGGCATTTTAGTAATATTTTGCACATGTTATGGCTGTTTTTGAGTTTTATGGGCAAGGGTCATTTGATCAAGCTGTGCCAAACACAAGATGGCCAACATCAAGTAATGGACATACACAAGGAGTTTTACTGATAGAAGAGATATATACTCAGGAAGAAATTGAACCTGTGCTGGTCTACAACTTGCAGGTTGCTAATGTAGTGAGCAAACCCACTGAGCCACAGCGACCCCACAAACGGGTTATGAATTGCAGTATAAGCTAGTTTTATTTTCGTTAACAGGCAAAAATAACTGATAAAACTAAACAATATACAGATGACTACAGGAAAATATAGATGTTTCATGAAGCATTTTTTCCAAAATATAAATAAAATATTCTTACTGTCTTTTCGCTTGCATGTACTGCCATCCAGTTCTCTCTCATAATAGGTGTCATTGCATTTACAATAATAAGATCCAGGTGTGTTGAAACAATACTGAGAGCAAACTTCTGGTTTGACAACACATTCATCAATATCTTTACATGCTTTTCCATCTTTAGCAAGCTCGTACCCTTCATTACACTCACAATAAAAGCTAGTAAGAGTATTGACACATTTTTGTTCACATTGATTACTTTCCACTTTGGCACATTCGTCTACATGGCAATGAGCAGGTTCATCTGAGCTATCATCACAGTCTATTTGCTTGTTACACACACGCTCATAGGGAATGCATTGACCGCTTTTGCATCGAAACTGGGCACCAGAACAAGTGGGAGCTTCGGTTGCACAATCTTTGGCTAACTCATCACTTCCGTCACCGCAATCATCTTCACCGTCACAATGATACATTTTGCGGATGCATTTTGCATTGCGGCAAGTGAATTCGTCTTCTGTACATGTGCGGAAAGCTATGAAAAAATTACATTTATCAATAGACTAGTACTTAAAGGAACTTAAATCTTGTTTTAACATTCAATGTCATTGAAAGTTTTAATGCTGATGCATATTGAGAAATAAGCAAGTAATTGATTGATTGTATTGAATTACTACTAAGTAGTATTGTGCAAATAGGATATAGATGCCAATTTTGTAAATATGCTTAGATTTCAATGCTTTCAAAAAATTGAATTCTTTTAAAAATGCTACTACTGAAAATTTTTTAACTCAGAAATGGAAGAGGTATTTTCAATATTAATAAAATTTCAAGAATTACTGACATTTTATATAGATTAGAGTTAAATTACTACACTTAAAATACTGCATCCAACCTTACAAAAGAAATAGTGTAAACAATTTAAATTTAAAAGTTAAACCTAAAATTTCAAAAGTAAATACTTTTGAGATACTTTAAAGCACATTCTAAAATATGATCATTTTAACACATGCAACATTTAAAAATTTAATTACAAGACTTATTAACTCAAAACTTGAATAAAGGAATGCAAAAATGTGCAATTTGAAAAGATTTATAATAATGAAACTGCGATCATCAATTTGGATGGTTTGATGGCTTTCAATATGAACAAACAAATGATTTCAGATCATATTATAGATAAAACAAATCGACACCTGAATGTACGAATTGGGGAACTTGAAAAATTATGTAATTTGAGTTATGCTTAAATCAGTAAATCTGAGATTATACAGAATTTAATCCATGCATTGGGTGACTTTTCAGCCACCTATGCTCTATCGGATATTGGAAAACATGAAACTGCTGGAAAATATATGCCACAGGCATATACGAGACTGGGATTTACAGCAAACTGCTTTTTCCCATCATCTTAAAAACAAAATAATTGAGTTACCTAATTCTTTCTTTCATTCCAGGTAACAAAATTATAATTTCACTAAATCAAACCCTAACTTGAACATTAACTGACAAATGAAATAAAAATTGGACACATAGCGCAATGTTTATAGATATTATAATAGCAAATCATTAAAGAAAAGAATTCAGCCCTGAGAGAAAGACTACTAGTTAAAACAATGAAAACCACTTACTGCAATTTTTTGGTTCATCAGAGCCATCACCACAATCATTATCATGGTCACACATCCAGTCTTTATTGATGCATCTGCGATTATCACATTGAAATTGATTACTCTCGCAAGGATCAGGGGGTGGACAGTTGTGAATTGTGCTGTTTTCATCTGCACCATCCACACAATCTGGATCGCCATCGCACACCCATCGCTTGGGAATGCAAGAGGCACGTCCCCATTGTTTGTTCTGAGGGCAGGTAAATTCTTTTTCAGGATCACATTCTCTTGTTTCTGAAAGAACATAATGCAAATTAAGGCAAAGCACAAACGGTTTAACAATTCTATTTTTAATATCATACTAGTATTGAAGAGCAAAATATTTAATAACAGTCATTTAATTGGATTATTGAACAAGATAATTCTTCATTTTGTAGGAAAAGAAATTTAGATACTAGTCTTCGGTCTTAATGTGAAACATCAAAGCCTTGACAATTTCATACCTACCAACCTCTAAGAAAAACAATTCTGAAGACTTATGACATAAAAATCAACCCGTAACTGAGAAATGAAAAATGCCTAAAATTATAAAAATAAAAATCAAGCGCCATATTTGAGACAATTGTGCAAAATTTGGCATTATGAAAGTACTTAAAGATAGGAAAAATAACCATGAGAAACAGACATTTCACACATAGCGGTGCAAAATAGAGGGAAATATGAGAAATTTAACTTTTCTCTTGAGTGTTTTACAGATATATTTGTAGGTTTATCTTGAAAATTAGTGCTAGTGAAGGTTTATATGGCAATCTAGAAACCACTGATCATGTTTTTCTTTTTCTGTTGCTCCAGCTTGATGCAAACTTTGAAATTGTAGTAACTTGAAAATTTTCCTCCCAAAACAAAAATCCAGACAATATTTTTTCTGTCTGCAAAACGGACAATAAAGGTTTCCAAGATTTCTAGTAAATCCAGAAGAGTTGGCAGGTAGTTTCTTTTTTCAATGCTCAATCACTGGTCTTCAGCACAAGAGTCAAACATGGCAATTTGTGAAAGCACCTAGTGGGTAAGCTGTCGTTACACCTAATAGGGAAAATCACCAACATCCATGCATGCTTACAAACCAGGATTCGAAGTGAGGACCTATTGGGTGGTAGACAAATGTTATGATCACTATACCAGTTAGGTTGCTTCTTTATCAGTTAGTACTGAAGTAACTTAAAAACAGCAAATTAATGACTTAAAACCATACCAAATTTTATGTATTTGAAAATCACTTGGAAAGTAGTTTACTGTATCGATAGAAAAATTATTGGCTACAATCTAAGTTTTAATATCAGAACAGACTAATGTAAAATTTGAACTTTTAATTCAATGGGTACTCACCACATTGATGACGAACGTCTTCATCTGAACCATCCAAGCAATCATTATCTCCATCACAGATATAAATACGAGGGACGCAGTTTCCATTGTCACAAGTGAACAAATCACCATAACAAGTTTTCTTCTCACTTTTACAGTATTCTTCTGGTTCATCTGCTCTGTCACCACAATCGTCATCTCCATCACAGTACCATGTAGCAGGAATACAACGATGGCTTGAGCATCTGTAAAAAGAATAAGACCTTGATTCATGTTCATACAAGTAAATGCATACGATTTGCTTTAGTAATAAATAATTAGTCAAATATTAGAATGAGTAAAACACATGCGAATTTAATACCCAAAACTTTAGTCTCTTTTGAAATGTGATTCATCATAACTGTAAATACATAGCAAAAGAAATACAAATGTTTCATATTTTAATGCTGTCTGATAAAAAAACTTGATTATACATTTATACACTATAAATGAAAAAACTATTAATGAACAATTTGCTAAAGTTAAATTAAATATATAAAACTAGCTAGAAAGTGGAATACTGAAACATTGATTTTATGTTCTTGAGAAAATAGTCAAACTGGCCGAGTCAGCATTTGAGTCAAATGGTTTTGAACAGGTCTATTCTTTAAATTAGGTGATAGGTTGAAAAAAAAGAAGAGCTTCCACAATTGCCATTTTAGCACTGATTTTGGTTTTAAGTTTATTGCGATAGCATTGATATGTGTTGGCAAGGGAAAACTCATGCAAGTCAAACACCTTTCATGCTTTTGCATACGGCAGTCTTCTCCTAAAAGCTTTCAAGCATTATCAAAAATAGACTGACCCAAGGTCAACTACCTTCTTGTCAGTAGAGCTATATCACATCTAGGAAAACCCTATATGAAGCTCCTATGGAATAATGCATTTCGAGAAACTATCTTGGTGTTGCAGGAAAATAAAACAGCACATTGCATACTCTAAAATTCAAAATTTGGTACCTGAAGCTATTCGGAGGGCATGTTTTCTGGGCACACAATGCTGGATTTTCATCAGAGTTATCTCCACAATCATTGTCACCATCACATAACCAGTAAGGTTCAACACAAATATTAGTCGCATTGCACTTGATGTGATTTCCTGGGCAGGTTCGGTTGCTTTTGCAGTGTTCCGCACTTTCGTCAGTTGTTTTGTTGTCCTTGCAGTCATTCACACCATTGCATACTTGAGATTGAGGTATGCAACGGAAGTTGGCGCAGGTAAACTCTCCGTCGGCACATGATGGGTATTCTGAACAATAGAAACAAAAACATTGAGGCTATAATACCCAAGGTATATTGAAGTCAAAATATTCAGAACCATGTATCATTACTTACCACAATCCATTTCATCAGTTCCATCACCACAATCATTCTCATGGTCACATCTCCATGTCTTGAATATGCAACGGCCTACACCACAACGGAACTCTGAAGGACTGCATGTGTGTTGAGCTAAGAGAAAAGAACCAATCTTCAAGTATCACTCCATAAATATACAAACTAACCTAAAATATAATATTCACCAGATAAGACCCTTAATGTTCCAGAATACCTACCCCTTTTTAACCCATATCCCCAATACATCTTGTCACCACTCTAGAACTTGCTCACCACACTGTATATGGCTTTAAACTGACTGCTAATGGAAGTTGTTTCTTCATCCTTTCTGATTGCAGGAATATTCTACCACAACACTAGAGATGCACATGTGACATAATAGAAATTCTTTTTTCTGCCAGACTTTCTCAATAGGTTCCCTTATTCAATAATCTTCCTCTAAATCATTAAACCTCTAGTGGGTTATTTTTTAAACTATTCATTCTTTCACGAACCCTTTTAAATAAGGTGCTCAGAACTATATAAACCTCCACACCACAGAACCTCACCATGCACCTTGCTACCCTTACTGAAGGATTGAATAAAAAGTTTCTAGAAATATCTCTCTCCACTTGTGAACTCAACACAGCCAGCACTAAGCCCAATGGATAACTCGACCAACTGCATACATCACTCCTACCATGCCCCGTGACTGATTTCTGTTATCATGACATATATAAGTATGTCTTATAGTCTCACATACAGGGAACTATTTAAAAGGCAAAAAAGTTATTCAGAGTAAGCTTCCTAGTTAATATTAAGCATGTTTGCAATTTATATTTAATGTACTAACCAAATTCAAACAGAAAGAATGCAAGATTAGTGGGTTAACCCTCTAGACGGCATGCTCGAGTAGAGTTTGTAGGGCTTTCTGTGTGGTGAGCTGTAAACCCAAAGTATTTAGTCTGATGAGTGGGAATTTTTTTAACTCAATTTTCCAAGCTATGTTCAGGCATGCTACTAGGAGGGTTAGTTTTGATATTGCTATTTTAACACTGCTTATATATAAGATAACTATCATACAAAATATAAGAAATCTTTCAAATGAATTTCACATTAATAAGAAATTGAGATTATTCTTACAGCAGAAATTCTTGTCTTCATCAGTATTATCCCCACAGTCATCATCACCATCACAAGCCCATAAGCGAGGTATGCATTTTCCATTTCCACAGGTAAATTTATTATCACTACAGGTGACATTTTCAGCTGCAGATATAAATATTAGTTAGTAGACTCCATAAAAAGTTTAATAGATAAATATTAAGTACATGTGATTGTATAAGTTTAAATAATTACAAGTAGTTTCAGCTTTAGAAAAAAATTCGCAAAAGTGAATTATGTAATAAAATTTATATTGGTCATTGAATAAAAAATCTAACATGAAAATGCAAACTTAAAACACTACATTTAATAAATATTGCCAACTTGCAAGATCTAACAATTTCAAAAATTGAATATATATGCTTTTATAATTTAATTTTCATTACACAATTTATAGTTAAATCTAGATATTTCTATGTTCTACGTAATCCACAAAACTGGAGAACAGGTAATTATGATAGAAAGATAGATCACAATTCTGCATAAAATATAATTTCTGGAATAAGTGGGAATGCAAAGAAATAAGAATGTTTAAACTGAAAGTTAGCTTTGCATATAAAAGTTTTGGAATTAATGGAGTGCAATTCCTAAATTATGTATAGCAAGACTATTTTATTGTTCCTATCAAAATTCCATTTCTAACTCAAATGTGTAATACACATTAATGTTTAAAATTTTAAATGCATAATTTTGCAACATATAACTCAAGATTATAAAGAAAACTCGTTCTTTGGGTTTCCTACTGTCAGGTGGAATATTCTTGAATGTACACCAAGTCGAACATGCAACGCACTTTAATTACACTTATTGTTAAAGTAAGGTTGTATTTTTTATTTTTATTTAAATTTATATCGATTATCACAGTTTAATATAGTTTTGTTTTTGTGAGTGGCAACAGTTTTTTTCTTTCTTATGAAAAATAAAGTTCTTGTGTTTACCTAACTCATAATTTCTTCGATAATTCTCAAAGTATTTTTAAATAATAATGTGTGGTACACATTAAGAAGATTATTTTTAATCTATAATTAACATTTATAATTATCATACACTTTAATTACACTTATAATTATATCTCAGTATTCAAGCAATGGTTTCATAAAAACTAGTGAAAATAATTTGATATGCAAAAACTGTAGAGCTCAAGGTTCTCTAAGCTGTCATACCTTCTGACTCACCTGCACACATACGGCCTTCATTGACAACTTTGAATCCCTTCTCGCACAAACATTCAACCGTTCCATTTGGAGCCTGGTGGCAAGAGTGAGCACAACCACCATTATTTATTTTGCAAGGGTCTTGATCACCTATAATAGTACAAATAACAGTTAAGTAAAGGTGAATATTTGTGGTAATTTTTACGTTTTTAATTCAAGATCTTCCCTAATATGTAGTTATCAATTCTTACATGTTTGACGGTCAGGTGCAAAAATATGTATGTCCCGAGGAGATTCCTCTAATCGTTTTATCATGTCAATCATACCAGCACCAGTATGTTTTTCAGCTCTGTATACTCCTCCTGAAACATAAATTAGTACCTGAGTTTACAATATAATAAAAAAAACATAATGCTAACTTCTCAATATTAAAATTTCAAATGATCTATTATTGAAGTAGCACAATATTAGTATGCTGTTATTTTTTGAAAATAAAAAACTTGTTAACATTATAAGTCACAGAATATTTTATAATTCCATGACTTCTACAGTTGGGTGCTTGCACTCAAAAGTTTTTACACCTATTGAACATATTTCTTAGTGCGATTGTAAAAGATGTCCACATCTGTATATTTTGCTCTAAATTTTGTATTCAAATTATCAAAACACGTCAAGTAGCATTCATCAAGGGAGATTTGTTTGAAACTTTTAGAAGATATAGAGGTATAAGTCATTGAGGTCTACATAAGTTCGTTGGGTTTCATGGCACAAGAGCCACATTTGGCAAAGCTCTGCCAAGCACAAGACAAACATCAAGTAATGGACACACAAACAAAAGTTTAAGTGACATAGAAAAGAGAAATATACATAAGGTAAGTTACAGGAATCAAACCTGCATTGCCTGAGGTGTGGCTATAAAAAAACCCGGACTGATCGTTCTGCAGACAATTGGTGAGCATGTCAAGGTCAAAAGGCACACAAGCATCCCCCTCCCTATTGCGATCATCGCCAAGGTTGAGCACTGCTCAGTTGGGCCATGGCCTTCGTTTGACGTGGACCTTCCATCTGTGCTCCATCGGGAAAATGTTAAGTGTTCAAGTAGAGAAACACGTCAATTTGAAATTCCTTGTGAAACTCGGAAAATCAGCCACAGAAACTTATACTTTATTGAAAGGAGTATATGGAGATGAGTGTTTATCACGCATTCAGAGTTTTGAGTGTTCAAACAGTTCAAAGAGGGACAAGAAAAGATCACAGATGACCCATGCTCAGGACAACCTTGCATGTCAAAAATGGAAGCAAACATTAAAAAAGTTGGTGAGTTGATCTGGAAAAAAACCATCAGTTAATTATTCGCGCTGTTGCTGAATTCATAGGAATTGACAAAGTGTTCGGCAGATTTTATATGAAAGTTTTAACATGAAGAAAGTGTGTTCGAAAATGGTACGGAAGAACCTCACTCGAACAAAAGGAACCTCGAATGAACATTTGTACTGACATTTTGCAAAACATTCAAAGGGACCCTAAATTCTTATAACTTGTGATGAATCCTGTTTTTACGTACGATCCAGAAACTAAGCACCAATCAATGCATTAGAAGAGCCCCAGTTCACCAAGACAAAAGAAAGCTCGAATGAACAAATCAAAATTCAAAGCAATGATGATTGTTTTTTTATATTCATGGGATTGTGCATGTTAATTGGGTACCTGAAGGTCAAACTGTGAACCAACATTACTACATTGAGGTCCTGACTACCCTTCATGAACGAGTAAGATGACGACCTGAATTGTGGGAAAACAAGTCATGGTTTCTTCATCAGGACAAAGCTCCGGCCCACACTGCACTGTCTGTCAAGAGGTTTTTGGCCAAGCATATGATCCCTGTGTTAGAACATCCACCCTATTCACTGGATCTCGCCCAATGTGGCTTTTTTCTATTTCTCAAGGTCAAATCAGCACTGAAAGGAACCACATTTGAGACAGAAGCTGTGAAAGAAAAAGCGAGAGACCATGAACATGCATTCAGAAAATGATTTACAGCACTGCTTTGACCAACAGAAAATTCGCATGGATCGGTGTAGGGATCGTGGAGGGGAGTATATTGAGGGGGATGTTAAAATTGTAAAAGAAAACCAATAAAAGATTTTATAGCTCTAATCCGGTTTTTTAATAACCACACCTCATAAATTGTAGATTGTTCGCAAAGTAAGCAAACCTCCTGAGCCATGGCAACTCCAAAGTCAATGTGGGAATCTAACCTCAGGAACAAGTATTGACTCTGAACAATTTAGCAATGTATTTTATATTGCATAGAAAGTAATGCAAGTAAAAATCACTCAATCAAATAAGAGTTGCAAGAAAGGCTTAATTTTTCTCAACTTGTTTTGATATCTCAAAGACATTCGTAGAAGTGATTTTTAGTTTTGAATTGGTTGGGTTTTATGATACAAGAACCATATTTGGTAAAACTGCAAACACAAGACAGACTTGAATCAGTAATTAAAGCATTGTGCCAAATCTTGGCAACTCTATGTGAATGATAAAAGTGCTGTCTTTACGAAGGTAGGAAATTGAGAGAACAGGGAAAGAATGTCAGACCAAGGACCAACTGCACATATTACGTTGACTGGATGCTGACCTCATTAGCAAGTATGGGGTAGGGGAGAAGAGTCTGTGTTGAGGGTATCCATTGCACGTGACAATCAGACCAATGGGGCTGAAAGGATAAGGCAACAGCAGTCCCTGGTTGGATTTTTGCAGTGAAAATCAAGGGCATTAAAATAGAAACTGATGTTTCACTCAGATGTTAAAAAACTTTACATTTGCTCCTGGTTTTATTGATTTTTTGCCATAGAAATTTATTACTTTTTAATAAAGAGGACTTGGGCTTCAATGAGTGCTACACCACTGGCTACAAGTTACTTCCAGCTTTAGATTACATTGCTAAATATTATCAAATTATTTCAATATAGTACGAATACAAATGGCTCACTAGATTCATTCATAACCTACCTAGAATGCTCCATATTTACCTAGAAAAAAGGAAAATTTAAAATCTTGGATAAAGAATCTTACTTAGTTGTAAATCAGTCCAGTAGATATATTTTCCAAATACTGTTATTGCAAATGGATAGATAGTTGCTGACACCAACACCTCTCTTAAAGTTCCATCTAAATTAGATCTTTCAATTTTTTCCCTAAAATTATGAGTGATAAAAATAGAAATTTCTCAATTATAATATACTTTATATAATTTTATATCAAAAAGTTGAACACTAAAAAACATTTAATAAACTGTTTGTCTATCACGAGAACTGCTCCTGGCACAAAGCCTAGGTTGTGGCATTATAGGAACAGGGCTCACTTATTTTGAGTATGGCTGACTCTTGGGGACGACTTAATTTCATTGTTTCCATGAATGCTGGCGGCAGAAATAGAATATTTCCAATTTGTTATCAAGTGCAATAGTGTAATAAACTTGAATACATTTATTCTTTTCTCATGAAAAACAGGGGAGTTTGGTTTTATGATGCAAGGGCCATATTTGGCCATGCTGTGCCAGACACAAGACAGACAATATCAAGTTATGAAATATAAGATATGTCCATTTCTACCACAACAGGGTAGCAGGACTACATTGGCAGACTGATTCTAAAGCAGTTCTCATGGCAGACAGGCAGTACTTTGGAATGAGATAAAAATAAGTTTGAAAATTTACCTCAGAGCATCAGTCCAGTATAATTTTTTATCCTCATAATCAATAGCTAAACCACTAGGTTGAGTTAGATTGCTTTCATGTATAGCTATTTTGTTATTTCCACCCATGGTAGCCTTGAAAATTTTACCAGTGTTTCCGAACCGGCCCCAGTCAGTGTAATACATGTACCTGAGAAAAGCACCATGTTAGTGTTAAATTAATTTTATAACAGTAATCTTACAGTTTTAATTAAATTATGAAAATTATGCTAAGCTACTGAATGCAGATCTGTTCATGAAGAGGGTTAAAAAATAACTGGCAACCTAAGAATTAGGCTTGTTGCAGCTGGTCTAAGACTTGCAAATTTATTATAAAAACTCAATTTATCAAACTTTTTCAGGGAGTAAAATGAAAAATCAGGTTGGCATTGGTAAGGATTCTGTAGATGATTGGACAAATGGACATATAGTTATATCTAGTCATGATAATTTTAAGTTAAAAATATAATCATGATCATATTTAGAAGCAACTTGACATTTTGAAAAAACAGTACAGAATATTTAAAAGGTTAATTTTATCATTTATTGAAACACTCAAATATGCACGTTTCCAATTAAAAGAACCTAAGTTTAATCATTTTGTTTTAAATGTTGGTGGTACTAAAATTTCAAACCTGAAACTTTTATGAACATAAGGACTTGTATAGAAATGTATTTTTATAATTTTTAGACATTCAATCTATTCATTTATGAGCATAAAACTGCTAAACATACAATTTTTAAATATAGAAAAGCAGATTTTTACCAAAAATTAAATGAAACTACAAAATAAATTTAATGAATCTTCCATACAGAAATGGCTTATTGCTAATAACCAGAAATGTTTAAAAAACTTACCCTTGGCAGGGATCTAAAACAAGTGCTCTGGGTCTTTCGACACGTGTAATCATCACAATATTTGTAGCATCCATATTCATAGCATATATACTACGATTTCCAGAATCAGTCCAGTATATCTTTTGCCTAGTCCAATCATAAGCAATACCTTCTGGATTGATACCCTTGTTCAGAACGACATTAATTTTTCCCATATCATCCAGATTGGCCCAAGATATGCTTCCATCAGGTCGTATTTCTAAAATGATTGAATTCATAAAAATAACATTAGTATGTGGCTTCGCTCAACAAAATATCTACATTTTGTATGCTTTCAGAGGAGGGTTTGAATTTAGCTATTAGTCATGTTTTGCATCTACAATTTTATTTTTAAGATCAAGTTTTTAGACCCAGTCATTTTTCATGGCTACATTTTCCTGTTTCTGTATTCCTGTTCTGACCCAAACCAAGAAAATCTTATGTTCTTTGAAAAAGCTTGCAGTGGGGAATATTGTTTATTATCATTGAGTCATTAAATTTTTCAGAATTTACAAATTTTTTTAATGCAAAACAATTCTAAGAAAATGTCCTCAAAACAAAAAAAATCATCCCTAAAATACTTTGTACTTATCAATTTTTCAAGATTATTAGTGAAGTAAATTTGAGCTTGGACAGTGAACCAGAAAACCAGTTGTTTTATAAAACCTCAAAAGAAAAGGAAATACCCTGAAATGCAATGACTTAACACAAAATAAGTGCCTTTAAAGAGAGAAAGGCCTAAAAAATCCCAATACCAAGTCTTCAGATCTTAGTCATTTACACCGTTTAATTACATTCATGAAAACAAAATTTTAAAATTGCATCCAATTATAACATTTTGGCAACTAAGTAATATTTAGGTGTCATTGATGCCAGACTTTACATCCAACTCTATTTCAGAGGTCAATAAATCATATACAATAAACTTAGAGGAGAAAGAAGATTCATAAAAATGTTTTAAACAAACGCTTATCCACATGACCATGCAGACACTCTCAATAGTGATACATTGTTGCAAAATGCATGTTATAACTGATCAGTCTAAAAACAGTGACAGGTTGTAACAAGTGAGAATTAGTATATATGTATCTGCACACTTCAGACTTACACATTCAGTTCACTTTACAATAACATATGTGGGAGGACTTAAATTATTAGACAGTTTCCGAATTGCTCAGTTATCAGTTTGGTGCACTGTACGTGAAATCCTTAATTTTAGGGCTTATTCAGGACCAATCAAAAACATATAAAGGGCATTATACTAAAAATTATGCACACCGCAACAAATATTTTGGTGAAATTCAGAAGTTATAGGTATACAACACTTGTAATTTATTATTAGTTGAGAGTTTTCCAAGGAGTCCCAACAGTTTTTTTGAAAAGGGGCATAAAAAAAAAGCTTGCGAAACCTGTAGCTGAAAATTAATAGAACTCTTTTAAAAAAAGCTTTAAAAAATGTATACTTACGAGTAAAGAAAATCTTTTTATCTTTATAATCAAAATCAAGTCCAACTACATTAGACAGGTTTGTTTTAGGGGGAAATGGCACACTTGTAACTTTAGGATCCATATGTAAACTTCTGATTTCCTTTCTGGTAGTAAAAACAATATATTCCTTCAAATCTAGAAAATAATGAATTATGAAAAATAAATAATTAATTTAATCTTTAAAGATAGTCACACAAAAAATGCAAATCATTTAGTAAAGTCACCAGATTACAAGTATAAAATCTGAGAAAGTGACCATTAACTTTTAACAATTTGTACTTGATTACCATAACAAGCTACTCAACTTTTATGAGTGTTGGGTGACCACATTTTCTTGAGACAAAAACGAGACATTGGGGTGGGAAAACAGGACAGGGGCTATGTAAAATTCTGTATTCATGTGAAAGTAAAGATAAGTTTTATTATATAAAAATATTGAGCTTTCTGTATGAGTTCAGTGACATAACCCATACAAAAATTCAGGAGGAAATACAAGGAAACTGATGTGTATTCATGATTGTACCATGAATACTTCTGCATTGAAATAATCTAATGCAGCAAATTTTTGTCTTTCGATCCTGTCATAAAATTTCTCACTCCATGACACAACTCATGTCTTACAGATTACATAAAGCCCTCATTGTTTCCACAATAAATCAGGATTTCTTTTTTGATCACTTACTGTTCATAACAAAAAAATACCTTTTCACACTAATTCATAACAGAAATTACTTTGGGAAGACAAAGAATAAACTCTACAATATTACAAGTCTAGGAAAATCTAGTCGTTTTTTTCACCATTTCAGGAAATAATTTGTACCCATCTATAAGATACAGGAATGTTTTCTTTATAATGTGTGACACCATGGTTATACAAATTACTGGCATTCGTGATAATGATACTGATATACAATTATAGGTTATTAAAATCAATTTATGATTGATCAGTATCAAAGGATGTTTAAAGTTTTATTAAAAATGGGACAAAATGGACATTTTTATTGAAATGATGGGGCAGCATGGAAATAAGGAAAAAGGTATTACACAGCCTATGCAGTTAAATTAAATTAATTTGAAACCTACCTCCACACTTTCTTTCATCAGCCATAAGGACACCAGAAGCACATGCACATTTGAATGTTCTATTTTTATATGTTTCAGGCATGGCAAAACAAAGTTGTTCACACCTTGAAGAAGACTGACCACCACATGGAGAATCCACTAGAGAAGAACATTCATTTTAAGAACCAAACATTTAACAATTTTATAGGACTTTTTCTAACTAAAAATAATTTGATTAACAATGATTATAAGACATCTTACCTGCAGGTTGATTCTTGCTATCAAAGATTACAATATCACGTAAAGTATCCATATCAGCCTTCAATGATTCCACTTTAGTGTCATTTGTTGGATTTTTCTCAGCTCTATAAATGGATCTCAAATTCCGATCAACCCAGAAGACTTTGGACTGGTATACAGCAACTCCCATTGGATTAGGATAGTTCTTGTAAATATAACGTCTATCCTTTCCATCGAATGTCACTCTCTACAATTAGTCATACATTAGAAAAAGTACTGAATACATTTTTATCACTTATGGATTTTATACAAATCTATGCCAGTGTAAATTAATCTCAAATTTCACCTACTAGTTTTCTCAAGCATAGACCAGAGCTAAAGATTTTAATTGCTAGTATCTATTGATGGCAGTGCTATTCACATTTCATACCAAATTTAAATCCATTTATAATAAATATATGCACATTTCAGATGAAATAAAATTAATCAAAAATATAAATTTTTCCTGATATAAATTCTTATTTCCAATAAAACACAAGATAAAAGTTCATAGCTCAGTCTTGTTACCACAACTGGCATCTGAGCATCCACTTCAATTGCATCAGAATCACTTGTTAAGGCAATTCAATATTTTTTACCTCTGAACATATTTTGGAGTTGGCCCAGATTTTCTTTCCTGAGCTCTTATTTCTATCTTCCAGATTTCTTGTGCCTTCATTATCAGACTGCTGAAGAACTTCATTGGAACAGCAAGAGCTTTTCTATGCAGTTCTAGGAATATTATGAAGCTTCTAGTCCGAATCATCAAATCAAGCATACTTAAACTTTGCAGCAAAATTGGCCAATTGATCTTGTGCATCTCGCGTTTGATTTCATATTGCTTATATCTGCTTGTTGTTTTTAGCGAATATACAAATAACACCGATTTTTGTGCCTTGTATGCTTGTATTAGACAAACAAGATAAAAAATCTACATATTTTAATCTTTGTAATGCATGTTTCTGGGTTTTTAATATCATGTAAGCTTACATTTCACAAATATGACAGATAATTTGCTGACACCACAATGTTTCAAATACATACAAAAGCATTCATAAGGATTTGTTTGGATATTAATGAAAAGCTGAATTAAGAGGTTTCGAATAACATAAGTATGTGGTTTGGAATCAAATCCCATGATACAGAAATATTTAGATAAAAAACAAAATGTATTACCCGATAAATAGTCTCTAAAAAGTAACTTTGTCTTAAAATAATATCTGAACAATGTACTATACCTAGAACTGACAAAATTAAATTTCCAGGCACTATACAATTGTACTGTTAGCTATTCATAAAATTTAAATAACTTTAACATAATTTAAGAGACTTACCTGTATAGCATCTTCCTTAGAGTCAACCCAATATACATCATGAGTTTCAATATCAATTGTCAAATCTCGAGGACTACTGATTTGAGTAATTACAATAGGTGTGCGATTGGTTCCATCCAAGAAAGCCTGCTCAATTTTTGGATACTGTCCATAATCTATCCAGTACAAATACTTCTTGATTGGATTAACAGCCACTTCTCTAGGAGAATCTGTAGTTGTTTTCAAGAGAACCATTCTCTTCGAGCCATCTAGCCAGGCTACTTCAATAAATGTCTCATGGGGGAATACATTAGTGAAATACAAATTACCTAAATGCAAAAAATATACATCCATCAGCACACATTGCAGAATGATACACTTTGAATTATTTATTCAATTGAATCTGGCTGTGTGTGTGTGATTGTTTAGGTTAACTCTAAACAAATACTTAAAACGTACTAAAAATAAATGGATATAAAATAAAAGAGATTTAATTTTACACAACCTACACCTAAATATTAGTTTAATTTTATTAGTTAATTTTAGTAATTAGTTTGTGTGCCATTAGATCAAAATTTTGAAAGTTGCTGCTCTATTTGATAAGCGAAATCCGAATGGATGATCAATACACGTATTTGTACTCTAATTGTGTCTCTTCATTGTTAAAAACAAGTCCAACTGTTTACTGGAAGATCAGATGAAGATTTTATTTTCTTATATCATAATATTTGCAATACCAGTCCTTGTCATGTCATTGGATTCAGTACAAGGTTCTTGTGAACTTTGTTGATTTTTTAATGAATGAACACAAAGTTTGGATATTCAAAACATTAAATAGGTGAAGCATGAATTCTTTTCTGAATATTAGTTTGTCTTTAAAAATAAAATACTTACCAGCAATCCAATCTACAGCTAATCCTCTAATACCATTGCTTCCTATTCCATCAGATATTATGTGAGTTAGACCTGTTCCATCAGGTTTAATACGGTATATTCCATTCTTTTCACCTTGATTAAATTCAACCCAGTATATGTGGTTTTCAGCATAATGTACATCCAAATGAAGAATGTTATGACCTATGAAATAGTGCTAGATGTAAAATTTGACATAAAATGCAATCAAATTCATTGTTACATTTATTGATCACAAGGTCAAAACACCATAAGTGTCTGGATGGCATATAATTCAAGCCAAGATACATAATGGTAAGCAGGAATGGTTCAAAACAATAAGCACTTGATAGAAGGCTGTCTGATAGAATTTTATGGAGTGGGTTTAATTTGCACTAATTGTTCTAACATTTCATATAATTAAACTACATATCTGTACCTTGGTAGAAAAGGGGCCAATGTTGATTTGCATGTTTTTGGTAACAGCTGATTTAGTAACTTTTATTTTTAATGCAGCATACAAAAAATACTATCCAATATTTTGATTCTTTGAGAATGCATTGACAGGACACTTCGGCATTTTTTATAACTTTTGGACACAGCCCAAAATCAGCAAATTTGGTCATTGGCCCTTTTTCTACTTAGATATATCTTATATGCAGATCCCGTGGAGAATGATACATAACCAGCGAAGAATAATCATCTTCATGTCATTAAAAATAATTAAAACATATCTAGGATTAACATTTTCTCAGGAACATAACAATGATCTTTCTCTAATTATAAGTGAAAAATAACGCTAAAAAGTAGACATTAATTCTTACAAATGTATCTATAACTCCTTTCAAGCATGAAAAGACTTATCTTTCATTTATATGCCGTACTCTATTTGCAATAAAAATAATTTATTATATCTTACTATTTGTTGCCATTTTGAGATGAGAAGGACAGGAAGGTGCAGTTAGGGCTTACTAGGGCTGCCCCTGAGTATAAGGAATTAAGATGCAAATGCTTGTTTTGTCACTTACCAGTTCCTGAAATTGGAGCCATAGCTTCACTGTGATCTTCTAAACTGAATCCTCTAGCTTTTTCCAATTCTGAAACTATTGCAAATGATTGATATGCCTTGCATCCAGTTTCCCCATCAGACTGGAATCCAGTACCACACATACAGCGACGTTTATTGTTAGCAAGAGGAATACACAGTTGTTGGCAATCACCATTATTCTTCGTGCACTTGTGATTATCAGACACTAAGATAAAAGTGAATACAGGTAAAAAATTTATATGCAAGCAAGTGGAATTAAATCTTTTGATTGCAATACTTTGAATAATAATTTAACCCTTCATAAACCAGGCTGGATTTGTAACATATTTTGTTCATTCTAACTCTTTCAGACCACTAAAGAATGAATCATTGAAAAAAATCGTGCTGAGTAATCAATTTTAAAATATAGTGAAAAGTAATTGCATGAGAATTTATGAAAATTGCATGGATAGCAATTCAGAAATTACACAGCATGTTTTGATAATTATTTGAACAACTAAACTAAACACATGCCAGTTACTTTCACTAGATACTTTAATACAACAAATATCTTTAAAACATAAAACATCACTTACATGGCTTCTTACTATAAACTTTCATAGTTATAAGATTGAGCGCATTCGTTTCAAGATCTACAGGATCAGTTCCATTTGGCAAGTTGACTCGTTGAATTTTTTCAAAGACAGGATCCAAATAATACAGCTTATTGTTGAACACAGTAAGACCTTGAGGCTTTGAAATACCAGCTGAAACAATGGTTCTCTTGTCCTTTCCTTCAGTAGTTATACTGTATATCTATTGAGTTTGGAAAAATTGAGGATATCTTTAAACTAAAGAATTTAGTTTCGGCTTGAGCATTTGATTTGTTTAAGGCACTTAGTTTTAATAATTAAAGCACTCTAGTACGAACCTTAAATGCACATAAAAGGTAACTATGATGAAAAATTAATGTTTACAAACTACGATAAAATTTCATGACTTTTCAATTCAAAATTAACACAATTTAAAAACTTACAAATTGGAAGCACATAAAACAGAGTTTGAGATTGTCAAGTTCCCATAACCACATTATGTAAATTGCATCAGAAGTTTTATGTATAATTCTTACCACAGCATCTGACCTCTGACTCCAATATAGGCGTTTATTAAATAAGTCGATGGTAAGGGACTCCAAATAGCCAAGGCCATCCTTCAGAAGTATATGGGAGTTGTTTCCATCCATCTGAACAGCACCTATTTTTGAATTTACTCCAAACCCGCCTTCATCCAACCAATAAAGCATTCTAAAAATTAGAGCTTTTAATTAAAACATTGCAATGACCATGTAAAAACATTAAACTGTTAGTCTAAGCAACCTAGCTCTAAAACAGCCAAAAATTTATAATAGCTTCAAAAACAATAGGGTCTTTGTTGAAGATTTAAACTAAGTAAAATTATGACAATTAACAAGCAAGAAGTGCATCAGGATGGTTTTGTTTAAAAAAATAAGTAATCGAAAATTTGATACAAATTTTAGAACATTTTAAAACTCAAACTTATACGAACCCTGCTTCAGGATCTAACACCATGGCTTTTGGTCTAGCAACTCCAAGTTCAGTGCCATCATTACTTAAAATAACTCTTCTGTATTCATGTTCAGCTTCAGCCTGGAGATATAAACATTAAGAAATTCAATAGTTAGTAATAAAAATAGTACTAAATTGTTAAGTAGAGTTATTATGAGCCTTAGAACAGATAATTGCTCGTAAATAGTTTCACAAAGGTTGTAATTGTCCGATTCTAGGGCCGTTCCGCAAGTTATATTGAACTATGGAATAGGTGACGAAGCAAATTTATGACTAGAGATTGTTCTTACTCATTGGCTGATTCCATCGTGTTGCAGTCGGTTCCTGCTCACTGTGGTGCAGAAAGAAATGAAAGAGTTGGCTTCTTAGTGAAGAAAGGTACCTTCAAAAGCCAACTCATTAATGACCTTACATTCTGCCAAACTTCTAATTAATTTCGAGTTGGGAAAAAGAATTAAATTCAATATGTTCAACGAAGCTAGGAGAGGCCTGAGAGTGCCTGGCTGATTCAGTCTATAAATTCCATATTTTTCTTCATGGTTCAGCTGTTGCTTTGTTTCATCTAACTGGACATGATTAACCAAATGCCAATTTATTTAGAATCAGGAACTCTACATAATTGTAATGCATGCAATTGTAGACAACTAATGCATAGCAAATATTTAGACATGTGTACTGCACTTAACAGCTTTAATTCTATGTCTTAATTTTTAAACACCTGACATTTGTAAATAAATTTATGACCACTTTTCCTTTGGTTCAAATATAAAGACAATTAATATAAAGAAACTAAATTTCTAAAATGAAAAACCTAAAATACATTTAATTTGTACAAAAATAGAAAAACCTTTCAGTCTTGATTTTACATCACTCCATAGATAAAAGTTATTTAAATGCACATTTTATGTAAAGTGTTGGGTATATTTTAGATATATAGTGCTACCTACACTTAATTTGAAATATTACTATAAGCATATTAAAGATTTTGTTTCAAGGAATGTTATAAACCAAGAGGAAAAAGAATTATCTTACTGCCATATCATGCTTGAAAGATTAAAACATTTATAGAATACAAGAATGTAAAAGCTAATAAAAAAATTAGCTTACTTTCACAACTTCAAAGTTGGATGCTTTCCTGTTCCCTACATAAATATTACGACCAATCCAATCAAATGCCAGTATATATGGTGCACCAACAAAAGCATCAGCAAGGATCTTAGTTTGATTTCCTCCAGTCAATGATACTTTGTAAATTGTACCCTAATACAAAAAATATAAAGAAATTTTTCATTTTAAATTTATAAAATGTATCTAAATAAATGTATCTAATTAATAAATTAAATGTACCTAAATTTTATGCACATCTTATAAATTCATAATTTGGCGAGCTATTTAACGGCATACCTGCCAACCTCAAGAAAAATGCGGAAAATTTGACACAAAACCAACAAGCAAATTTCAGAAATGAAAAATGTCTTAAAAGTTAAATTTGAAATAAAAATAATTAAGAACCAAATTAGTAACAATTACAAAATGGGTGTAAAGAAAGCAGTTCATAACAAAAAATGTACCTCCTGCTCTGTTCTGTTAAACACTGAAGTGACAGAAAAACTGGTACAGACCTATGTAAAATACATAACAATGCCACCTATGCTGTTTTCTTCCATAGTTCAACAGCTTTTCGCCAAACTTTGGAATTGGCATCACTTGGAAAGACAGGTACGTATAACGGGGTTACAGAAATTCTAACACAATGCCTACTATAAGATAGTTCAACATAGGATTTCTAGCAACTGAAGAGTAAACCCAAAACAAGATTTCTGCCTTAGGGTATAAAAATCTTATGCACATTATACTTGCAGATAACTAAACATTATAATGGCTTCCTCGTCACCAGACCAGGTAGTATTTTAAAAATAAATGTTAAAAAATTTTACAAATGAATGTATTGATTTGAGAACATGGAAAGTAGCTTACATTTTCTTTATCATCCTCTTCCAACTGTATGTAATAAATGGCACCTTCCTTTCGATCGTAATCAAAATCATAGCCATTTTCTATTCCAATAATTGGCGTGAAATAACCAGTTGATTTCTCGCCTGGATTTAGATTCATGTCGACCAATTGGGTTGATCTCATTACCATTAGATAAGGGTTGTCCACTGAAATAGTGAAAATAGTTACATTAAAGAGTTTTGAGACAAGCACAATATCAATTCCCACCAAGAAAGGAATTACTACACAATCCTTACAACTACTATTTTACTATACAATAACAATGCTTTTACAACCTTTATTGAACCAGATAACCCGCTTTACAAATGTTGGTAATGAAGCATCTTAATTTGTAATAAAAAACTTTTACAATCACATTTTGCTTAATTTGTTCAAATTTGTTATCAAAACTTAAAGCAGTATAGCTGATTTCATAAAACATAAAGCTGATTTCATTGGTCACATTAAAACTGTAAACTTGGGGTGTTTTCAATTGATATTTTATTTTCAGTTTAAAGAAATTGATTTGATGGTTTCTTATCTTACTATAAGAGAACAAAATATGCATACTATCAATTTTGCTTGCAGATCTGGAAACTTAACTCAGGTACCTTTTGGTACAGCACAGCTTTCCTGGATTCAGAAATTTACAATTTCCTCCTATGAATATAAATTTTCTTTTCAAGTTTGAGAGCAGATGTCATTTTATAAGAGAGTGAAGGAAGATCTCCATGTGTATGCACAGCAAAAATTGGCTTTTACTATATTAACATAAAAACAATGTACTAAAAGGAAATTGAAATCTGAAAAAAAAAAAAATAATTCAGGCTTTCCTGGGTTAAGAGAGGCCTAATTAAGATGATTAATTATACAATTCAATTGCTTACATGCCTGATTTCATTATTCTTCATGATTTATCTCAAGTAAACACATTCCATGACAACAAGTGTTCTTAACTTTAATTTTTATACGTATGTAGCTACAGCTAAAATATTCCAGATATTTAGTAGAAAATAGTTTATATTACCTGGTACACAATTTCCTTCTGCTGTTTTAGTGTCTCTTCCATATCCTGGAGGACATTTACAAGTATATCCAGTTGAATGAGAGGGTGATAAAAGGCACAGGTGACTACATGTTGCATTTGAACATGGGTTAACAGCTATAACACAAAACATTTATAAGTCAACCTTATGTTTAAGATGTTTATATAAGAACTTTGGATGTAGAACTTAAAACTGAAAGATGCAAAGGAATTCTGATCCAAAATTTTTTTTAATCACAGTATTTTGTAATTGTAATCATCAGTATTTTTAAATTAAAAAAAAAAACAGGTTTGTTGGTTTTGGGTTTTGCAGGTTGGTTTGGGGCCATATTTGGTCCTTGCGCCATAAAACCCAAATAATTCCACCATAAAACAGCAGGGCCATATTTGACCCAACTGTGCCAAACACAAGACAATGAGGAAGAGAAAGCAAAAAGCAGAAGGGTAGACAAGGGCAAAAATGAAAGGGAGGTAAGATTACATGGGTACCTTGGGGTTAAGATGCCTGTACACACCTTAAGATATGCCCCTGAGGGAGTAACAAAAACAGGAATATACACAATGATTTTCTGTAAAAAAATTTAGTTTGAAACGGCTCCTATAATTTAATTCATACAAAAACTAAGCCATATGCTAATACTGTTTTTAAGAGATTGCTATTGTGCTGCATCCAACATTTTGAGTTATACCGTAAGAAACAACAGTTGCAGAAGTAAAACCCATAATGCAGATTATCACTAAACATAACATTTAGATAATCTACCTTTAAACAAAAATATTCATTCCCTAATATGTGCACTGAATACTGAATTTTTTAATTGAGTACCAGGATGAATCCTGCATCTTTATTAAACTGAAAGTGCTTCGGTGCCTGGGTAAATGGAAATTTTGACACTATTAAACTTTGGAGGCAACTTATGAAAGACTTATGCTTCCACATGTGTACTATCAAAGACAAAGCATTGCATCATTCTAAGCAAATGCACTTAATGTAGCATATTTAAGTATGAAACCTGATTACTTATTACTCAAGTTAAAAAATTGGAAGATACTGCTGTCACACACATGTCAAGTGTTATCGAAAAGGTAGCTGAACTTACATGTTGGTTGAAGAAGAGGATGGCTAACATGAATTCCCAGTGGTTGACTGACTAGATGAGAAACAACAGTTTGATTGATTCCTTTGAACTTATGGCACGAGAGAACCCTGTTTAGCTGACGATCTGTCCAATACAACGTGTCTTCAAAAATGGTTAGTGAATGAGGGTGAAGAAGATACTGCAAATAAATTGTTCAGTTAAAATTAATTTACCCATACATAAACTGAAGTAAAATTGCATTAAATTAATTTTGTTAAACATTCATACATGATTTTTAGCTAGGACTTGATGACGACCTGATCCATCATAGTTGCAAAAATCAATGTAGTCTAACTTGCTATCAGCAAAATAGACACGTTTGTTAGGTATATCCAAAGTAAGGCCATTAGGCCAAAATATCTTGGTTGAAACAATTACTCGTCTTAGAGTTCCATCCATTCCACAGCTTTCCAGTCTAGGATTTTCTCCCCAATCTGTCCAAAACATTACTCGAGCTCTGTAAAAAGAAATTTAAAAAAATCAATCAGCAGACTTTATAATTAGTAGTATTTTCCATCATACGTTAAATCTTGGTTAAAATTTGAAATAAAAATAAAAATTAAAATAATTTATTACCCTTCACTTGGATCAATAGAAAGACCTCTAGGTTGGCTGATATTATCATTTAATAGAACCATATGATGCTCTCCATTTAGAGTTGAAACATCAATGGTCTTCAGTCTGGAGTCCACCCAATACAAGTTCTTGGCAACCCAATCTACAGCCAGACCTTCCACCAAATCCAATCCACTTCCAACAACCTACGAGTATCAAAATAACATCATATTTGACTAAAACCGCTAACATATATTTACATATTCAGACCTTAGTACATGGAACAGATTTATCAATTCCAATAGCTTTTCTGCTTCAACCCATAATCTTTTCTCAACATTCTGAATTATCAGATGAGTGAATTAATTTTTACATTCCAAATTTCAATTCCATTAACATTAAATAGTTATTCTAGGAGGGTAAAGAATTCTAAGGGATCAATGCATAAAATTTCCCAATACATTGAAATAAAAATTAACCAATATATTACGAAAAACAAAATGAAGCTATTAAAATTGCCAATTATAAATTGATTTATTGATTATGTGCAAAATTGGAATGCTTTTGTGACACTGAAGAAAATCTTTTCGTTGTGGTGAGTGTCTATACTTTTTATATATGAACAGACTACAATACCAAATAAATAACTAAAACATCTTAAAAAAAGAAAGCAAAATACCATAATTTTAATAATTTGATTTAATATATTTCGAGCATCTTCACTCAACACATGGTGAATGGTTTAAAATTGGCCATGTGATTTATAGTCACACAGAATGTTTAAAATAAAACCAACACTGATGAGCAGGTTTGTGAATGACACCTATTGGTCAATGGCCCAAGATGAAAATACTTGTCTGGTAATTATGATCCCAATTAGCAAATACTGTTATTTAGTGTCTTCAAAGGGAGAATGATTTTCAATATAATTTTGGGATGAACTCAGTACCAAGCGAAGTTCTTTCTCAATATCATTAAACATGAAATAAAAATGAAATTTAAAATTTTGATTTAAATCAATGATTTTTTTTTAATAAAAATCATTTCTGTAACAATTCATTCTGCAACAATATACAGCTTGTAACAATAAAACCTAGATAAGTCATCACTGATGAGACCAACAAACACATTTTGATGACTTCGGTTGGTTTTGGGTTTTATGGAACAAGTTAACTTTACCACTTTTGAGCTTTATTTCAACATTATTTAAGTTTTAATATTGCTTTACATATGTATTATAATGCCAAAAACTTATCTTATTGACTGAAACAACACCTGTCAGTACAAACCTTCTTGTCTAAAGCATTTAGTGCTTTGAATTCATATGCAATACTTTCAATGATATAAAAGAACTTATGGTTCATTAGGTGGTAAAAGAATTTCCTTATTTTCACTTTTATCACTTGCATGCTTTTGGAATAAAAATTCAGTAATTAAATCTTTCAGTTGCTTGAAAACATACAGCAACACTGTTATCAATACCTATGCTGTCATTTATGTCAGGAATAGTACATCCACTTTCATTTATGATCTCAAATAAATTCAGTAAAGAATCAGGGTCCTCATTTTTATTTTGTTTGCCATAAGATGCAAACCTTGCATGTTTGAAGACCTTTCAACAGTGATGAGTTATCTGGAGTAGTTTGGTTGGTTTTGGGTTTTATAGCACAAGGGCCATATTTGGCCAAGCTGTGCCAAACACAACAAGGGATAAAAGAAGGAAAAAATAGAAGGGTAGGTGAGGGTAAAACAGAAGGGAGGACAGATCAATCAGGTACCTCGGGATTGTGATGCCTGTACACATCTAAAGATGAGGGCTGGAGTAGCATTTGAATTTGTGACATAAATAAGGGCTTAATTATTTAGATGTCTGATAACCAGACAAGATTGAAGAAAACTGATGACTTAGCTGAATTGAGGAGTCATCCAGATGACAATTTATTGAGGTTTTAATATAATGGATTCGTTCTTAAAACAATAAATCATACTTACAATTTCTGGTTCACCTCCTTTGGTCATGCGAAATACTTTCTTCAAAACCATGTCAGACCAATAAATAGTACCAGTGGACATTTCTGAAGCAGTGGCAACTACATTCTCAACCCTCACAGGCACCCGTTCTAAGGTGGTGGTATTCAAGTTGGCAACAAGGATAGAACGTCGATTAGAAATCACCAAATAGGCACTGGTCCAGTCTGAAAAGCATGCAATTGTAAATAAGAGATAGAAACAGAACAATTTTCAGGCACATCAAGGTGAAAGAAAAATTCCATCATGCACTTTGATAACTATAAATTAACTAAGATGAATAATATTTAGCAGTACCATTTATTAGGTTCAAAATTACAAAAATTGATTGGCAACATGTATGTTATTTCAGACATGCAAGAAAAATTTACATAAAATTTTGTCATAGTATAATATGAACAAAAGAAATATTTTATAAATAGAAATTTATACTAAATGCCCAAAATATTGTAACACTTTGTTACAAGAAATTTTACATGTGCAAAAAATCTGAAAACTTGCATTCATACATTACATTCAAAATACTTGCTATAATATACAGGATTTCCTTGACTTAAGACCGAGTTCTGTTCCGACTGACATGTCGTAAGTTGAACTGATTATAAGTCGAATTTATATTTTTCAACACTATTTTCATTCAAACGGTTTATAAAAATTGTACATAAAAACACAAAAATTCAATCTATGTACGTATAATTATTTTACATAAGGTGAAAAATACATAATATGTACTCTATTGAATCTTTTTGTACCTATCAAGGTAGTTATTTTTCTTTATTTAATATTTGTATTTATTTATTTTTGTGGTCGTAAGCCGAGGAGAAAGTATATTCTAATGCAGCATTACAATGCTCAATTTTAAAAACATCGTAAATATAATCATTATATACTACAAGTTTAGATATATGCTTTCCACTGCAGTTTAAAAGGGCTTCCCCTGCTTTTGTGTATTTTCATAGAAAAATTCGAAATTTAAGTACTTATTCAAAGGCTAAAAAATTAAACTTACTCAAAGCTTTACAAATATGGCGATCTGGGGTAAGTGTATATCCTTCCTGGCACTGGCATTTAAATAAACCTTTAGTATTAATACACTGCTGGCTACATGCTCCAGGTATTGCACATTCATCGAAATCTACAACCAAAATTTTAAATAGTTATTTTATTATAAACTGGAACAAAATAACAAAATAAAGAGAACTATAAAAAGTGAAACTGATGCTTTCTTGTAGTACACCATTACCATAAGATATATACAAATTTTCTAATAAAATAATCTTCATTTAATAAATGCTCATAAAATTAATACCTAACTTATTCAAGCTATTTAAAGTATCAACAAATAGTTTGATTAAGATTACATATGGTGTGCAATTGGATACAAATTTATTTGCGGACACGCTGTTATTCTTAAAGGTATAGAAGATAGAAAACTTACCAATACAGGTCTTGGTATCATTCAGGACTTTTCCATGAGGACAAGTACAAATTGGACCTGATGGTGTTTGATGGCAACTATGAGTACATCCCATGTTTTTAGTAGAGCATGTTTCCAGAGCTACAAAAATTAAATTTATAACAGATTAAAGCAAATTCGTTTTTGTTAACTATTCCATAAAGCAAATTTCGAAAGTTGCACAAAATTCTTCCAATATCTCAAGTATTTTAAGGATTATTTAGAATTGCATGTTTGTGAGCTGTAATTTATCAAAATGCAAACCTAGCTTTATCCGTGGTCTCTAAAAACAGTTTTATTTTGTGTCCAATACATTTTTACGGAAAGAACATACAAATACAATATTCAATACTGTAAGACCTTGTACCCATCACTATTTTTGAAAGTTTGATCAATTAAAGAAAGAAATAATTACTGCTAAAAGATATTTTTCCTTGGAATAAAATCATAAGTAATATAGCATCTGTATATACAAGCCAAAAGAATCTGTCTCATAATAAAATACCCAACCATTAAGCAACGATGTACTAATTTAAAAACATTTTAATTACTTTTGATAGAATCAGATCATTTTTAAGTAATGAAGTAATTATTTGAATAAGCATCTAGGGAAAAATTGGATGTTATAATTTTTAATTTAAATTCTTTGCTGATTTTGAAAAGTTTTACAGTTCACAACATTTTAAAATTATAAAATTTGATTAAGACAAATCATGAATGTGTGAAAGAGTTGTTAAAGAGATGCATACTTAAACATGTAAACTATTTAAATATCTTAAACAAATACAAAGTGCAAATTAAGGAAACTTACTACAGCCAGGTCCTTCATCAGTATCACCAGGACAATCTGAATTTTCATCACATACTTTTGTCAGAGAGATGCAACGTCCAGTCACATCTGGGCAAGCCCATTCCTCACTTGGACATCCTTCCACGGCAGGACCTTTAAAAGTTAAACACAAAATACATTATCCTTTTTAGCAGTCATAAAAATTGCAGAAATTTAAGCTTGTAAAAATAATTTTCTTACCACATGCATGTCTGTGATCTTCATCAGACCCATCACCACAATCATCAGCTCCATCACATATCCAGGATTTAAAGACACAGCGGGTATTGTTGCATTTGAAATGATTGGGAGGACACTCAATTTCACCTAAAATATGCAAATCAAACTTAAATAGAGCCTTTTATGTTATCCAGTGCTTTGCAGCAAATACAAATACATTTTTAAAAAAGGAGAATAAAGGAAATCCCAAAATATCACTATAAAAGTCATATCCAGCATAAACACTAGTATTTAAGCAAATTAAATTTGAATAGGTTTCATTATGTTCATAGAAATTTCATGCAAAATTTTCATAACATAAGAAAATCTATTATTTCTATTATAGATGTTACATCTATATAATATAGATGTACAACAGTGAAGAAACTGACTTAACTTTAATGTGGAACATTAATCAAAATCTACTTTTTAGATAAAGTTATGAAATTGTCTAATGGCAAAACAAAAGCAGCCTTCTCACTTTAAACAGAACACTAAATATGTGTGTGAAATATTTATTTAATATCAATACAAAGATGTAGCATAAATGTGTTAAACTGTATTTTACATAACTAAGTAGAATGAAGGAATGAATTAACAAAATGGATCATGAGAAACACTTGACTTACCACAAGAACTAGGCTCATCACTTCCGTCTTCACAGTCAGCATTACCATCACAATACCAAGACTTCGGAATGCAAATACGAGATGTTCGACACTGAAATGTCTTATCTGAATCACATTGATCTGGAGCTCTGGAGGCTAAGAAATGAAAAATCAAAAGGTTACCACTTTTTATAAAAAGTACTTAAATATTCATTCTGTAGATAATATAAGATTACAAAAGGAATTATAAGATTGGTTTGGTTTTTTGGGAGGTACAAGGGCCATATTTAACCATGCTGAGCCAGACACAGGACATGCAATATCAAGTAGTAGACACACAGAATGAAAGTTTTTACTGGCACAAAAGAAATACACCCAGGGAGGAATGCATGTGACAGGAATCGAACCTGTGTCGCCTACCAAAGCGAAGGTTGCTAGTGCAGTGGGCATACCCACTGAGCCCCGACGGCCTCAGGAATTATAAGAATGAATTATGCAAACTGCATATATTTAGTTCCTTCCATGGCCCCTTATTCAAATAACTATAAAATTTATATCAAGTTGATGTTTGCAATTTAAATCCATATGGGGATATTAATTTAGTAGCTGCAACCAAAATACTTGTTAAATGGTTTCAAAAATAGTTTCCTCATAAACCTTGTTTTAGTTACTCGGATACAAAATAAATCGACTTAAACACAAAATGTTCAAATTAAGCATGAGACATGTTGAGGAATTCAATGCGAAATTTAAATTTAAAAACCTAAATATTTCTTAACATAAAATTTTAATTTCCAACACTATCGGAATTGGCAGAAGCATTTTAAGCTATTGCATATTACATAGTTGACAAACAGTAGCATTCATATAGAAATAGATTTTTTATTTTAGCAATACACAATAAAATTAAAATAAACCATTCCACTTATAAATTTACTGCATTTTATAAAAGGTTAATTAGTTTTAATTATACTCAATGTAAAGCATATTGCAGCCCTGTGAGTGATGCAAATATTGAATTAAAATATAATTTTAAAATACAATTTTCCTTTTGAGTAGAGCAAATATTAAAATACACTTGCAAAAAATGAAACATATTTTCAATGTAAACAATTTAAGAACAAAAATTGAGGCTAGATCTACACGACTCTTTACAATCTGAAATTTGCAACTCTTTTTAATTGGAAAACTGAATTATCTACAGGTGGTGGCCAAAATAAAAAAAACACCTATGGCACCTGAGATGTAAACCCAGCATGCACTTTGTCTCCAAAATACCCCACAAAGATTCAATTATGTTAATATCGAGACTCAGGTCAGATTAGATGTTCCATATCATCCTTGTGCTTATCGAACTATGCTTGGTTGGACACAAAGGGCAGTATGAATAGTGGCGTTGTCGCCTTGGAACACAGGTTGTTCACCAAAGAAGTCTGGTGATGATAGCTGAGAATGCTGAAACATTGCACTGCTTTGATCTTCCCCATGCATTCTACAAATGGTCCCAGATTATGCCATGATATTACACACTGCAACACCCTCCATACTTTACAGTAAGGAGGCAGTCAAAATGAAAGGTTTCTGCAAGCATTCTCCAGCCATAAACAAGTTCAGTGGTTTGATATGTAAATGGATTCATCAGACCAGATGTCCTATCCCCAAAGCTGTTGTATCCAGTCTGCATTCTGCACCATTGTAGTCAATTCAATGCATTACATGGTGTTACCAATAGATTTGGAATAGCTGCTCTGCTATGAATGTTAGCAGCAGATAATTCCTGTTGAATAGCTTTGGTTAGTCCTGGGAGAGTTTGGTTGATAATCCTGGAGGTAAATGTTCATCTGAGGCTATCTGGGACACTGTTGTTTTGTGCTAACAGGCCACTATCCTGATTGTTCCCACTGACTGTTCTGTTTTGATAACATCTTTCTGTGTTGTGTGTAGCTATCGTAACAGTTGACAGAGTGCTCCTAGTAACACCCACAAGGTTGGCTGTTTTCGCCACAAAAGCTGAAGCGAGGTGCAGTCCAATGATTATACCTCTTTGGATTTGATAGCTAGAGGATATTAACATACAGCTCGTATGGCTGCTGATAGACAAATACTTTCACCTTCAGTCACTAGGTGGCAGACTTCTGTGTTTACGTGCCGTAGCTATACTGGAGGGATGAATTAACGCCTGTTTCATATGGGTGCTCATATTTTGTTCACCACCTGCATCTATATACCTATTTTGTTATTTTTTCTATTTTGTTTCACGTTAATTAGTTAACAAAATATTGTTAATAAAACACCTCTTTTCCAATTGATTACCAATATTTAAAAACCATTAATGAAAAATCCACTTACGACAATTGCGTTCGTCTGAACCATCCTGACAGTCCGACACCCCATCACAATGATAGCTTTCGTGGATACACTGCTTTTGGTTAGCACACTGAAATTGTGTAGAAGTACAAGAAATTGGAGGACAGCTTTGTTCATCAGCTTGATCGAAACAGTCGTTGTCCCCATCACATACCCAGCTTTGAGGAATGCAGTGACCAGAACCTGGACATGTAAACTGGTAATATGCACAAGTTTTTTCCGCTAGAAAAGAATTGCATAACAGCATTAAACACAAAAATGCAAGTTAAACAAAAGTCTCAATTTTATCAATACTGCAACTTTCAATCAGAGGTTTTGAGTTTTCAAAACCATATTATTGATACTTTCAAACAAAAATAAAATACTTTATAAAAAATATTAAAAATTGAAAATCTTACTGCAAAAATCTCCTTCATCAGAACCATCACCACAATCATTCTCAGAATCGCATTTCCAAGATTTGGGAATACATCTTCCATTTTCACAGGGGAATTCAGTGGCTTCACAGGTGACATTAACTGAAAATAGATTAAGAAAAGATTTATTCAAACGAAACTTTTGGATGTTTTTTTAATTGCAAGCATTACAAAACTGCAAATAAATACCAACTTACCACATCCCATTTCATCTGAATAATCTCCACAATCATTGTCTGAGTCACATCTGAATGATTGGGGTATGCAACGGCCGCCATTACATGCAAATTCACGAGGTCCACAAGTACTTTCTGTTAGGAATAAAATTAATGTCCATATCTTCCTACACATCAAAAATTAAATACAAACACTGCGTACAGAAAAACAGATAAGAGAGAAATAAAAATAAATTAAGTGGAGCTCCACATTTGAAAAATAATCAAAAGAATAATCAAAGAATTAAAACATTTATATTTAAAGTTGCCTTACTAGAGCAATTTTGCATTTCATCAGAATTATCCAGACAATCATCATCTCCATCACAAACCCACGTTTTAGGAATACATCTTTGATTGTCGCATGTAAAATCCCATGAGTTGGGACAAGCCTGTACAGGTGGTTCAGCATCCGGATCAGCTTGACATGTTCGGTTGTCACTGGCTAACCTTTCACCATATGGACATCCACACCTAACTTGTAGATCAGGACCTTGACTGTTATTTGAAGGAATTGGGAAACAGAACTTCTGGCAAAAACCATTGTTGCTCCAACAAGGATGACGATCTACAAGAATTTATCTAGCATCAAACTTTTAATCGATGTAATATTTTCTGTTCTCTACAAGCAATTACCAAAGGATCTAAATAGTACATATATAAGTTACACTTACTATCCATTCTTTGGTTTTCATGACTGAATACTTTGATACCATATAATCGGCTACCTTCTTCAACACTAGCAACTATTTCTTCACCAGCACCACTTTCTTTGTTCATCCTTAAAATAGCATCTAATCTCCAATCAGTTACATACAGGAAATCTAAGGAAAAGGCAAGTCATTTAACAACTGAAACAAAATCTTGAGCATCAACAGATGTAAGCATTATTTTGGTGTTGTAACTACTGGTTATGTTAAGGAAATTTGTTACATTGAAAATGGTGTAAGAAAATGCTGACAGCTTTAAAATTTTGAAATGAAGAGGAATTTTCAAACACTACATTTGTTCTACAAATTATAGAAGCACAAAACATTTCGTTACATAAAAGCTACAAAATTTGAATATTATTCTCAAATGATATTGACAATATTGTTGCTCTATATCTGGTTTTGCTACATGAGAGTTAATCAGACAAGAGACCTGTGGCTTAAAAGGGAAAATTTTAAAATTATCTGTTAAAAGTGCCACATCACTGGGTCACATTTCTAGACTCCAAAATATGTTGTAGAATAATGTGCTTCTATGTCATACAAAATATGAACTTAAAAAGTATAAAGAAATTCATTAAAATGTAATTGAACCCAATACAGCCATCAGCAAAGAAAAAAAGGAAGAAAATAGAAGGGAATGTAAAGCATATTTATATTGAACCTGCAAAGATTGGAAATAGTTTTGGTATAAATTACAAATATCATTTGAGAAAGCACTAAATCAAAATTCAGTTCATTAAGACAATGCATTATAGGAAGTAGCTGCCATTCTAAAAGTTAAAAATGAAACAATTGTTTACTCTAGCAAAAAATTACACATAAAATACAAAGAAAATCAAATTACACAACATACCATGGTGGATGACTAGAGAGAAGGGATGTTTGATGCGAGGCGAGCTAATGGTCTGAACATCATTTCCATCCAAATCTGCATGTTGGATATGATCTAAAAGTGCATCACACCAATACAATCTGTCTTTTTCATAATCAATTGCCAAACCATTTGGCCATCCAAGAAGAACTCCTCTGAATACCATCAAATTTGAACCATCTAGATAAGCTCTACTGATGTTAGCTGGTCGATCCCATTCAGAATAAAATACATACCTAAAAGCATAGTATATAAATTATGATGCTTTTTAAGCATATCAGAATTAGTATTTATGGTAAGTTAATATTAGACAAAAAATATAAAAAGGTAATTAATTAACACAAGAGAATCGAGAGATAATTCTCATATTGATTGATACTAAGTGAAGATAGGAAGAATAAAAACTTATCAGTGATAAAGTATTTTATTAAACCTATTAAGTCTGAAATATAAGTTGAAAAACATTTACGATTTTCAGCATCTAAAAAACAACCCAGGACCTAGTAATAAGATTATACCATAATACACAAATAGAAAAGAAATTTGATTCTTACCCTTTATTTGGATGAACAACAATTGCTCTTGGTCTCTTCAGATTCCTTAAGAGTGTTCGTCTATATTGGAAGTTTATGGTATTAATCACATTCAGTGTTCCTTTACGACTGTCAATGTAATACAAATTGTTTGATACCCAATCCAAGGCTAACCCTTCAACACCCTCATTTTGGGAAGCCAGAACATTAGTTTGACCTGTTAAAAACATTGTAATGTAGCATGATGTTCAATTATCTATTGAAATAGAATACTTAACAATGATATTTACTATCACTTCAGTAACTAAAAAATGTTTAGAATGAAGCTATGAATGTAGGAAGTTTAATAATTAGTTAATTAATCATTTATTCTGCAGATCATTACATTATAAAAACATGGCAATTATTTCTACTTTGATTCTCTATTGAAAATAAAATAAATTGCGTGAGCTAATAGCTAAAATTATTGACATTTTTGAGAGTCCATTGATAGCCTGAAAACAGTGATACTACTGAATTCAAGTTATGATTAGTCAGAAAAAATTAGTCCAGAAATCAGTTATGTTTTGTTTATTCATATCCTAAGAATTCAACTGTAGTTTTATGTAAAATATTTATTATTAAATATTATACCTGTTCCATCAACCTTTATGCGATAAATCACATCCAAAATAACATCTGAGTAATATATGTATCCTTGTTGAGCATCGAAATCAAGACCTACAAATCGGGCACTTTTACTGACAATGGGAATAATTGCATCAGCAAAGCCATTGGAGACAGGATTCAACACGACTCCTCGGACAAATTTTTGTTGGGCATACAGTAAAAATTCTTCAACCTCTGAAACAGAAAAGAAAATTATATCTAAATATTTTATTTAGGTAGAAAGAATTTATGCCAACATTACTACATTGATAAAAACATTTTCATAATCTATTTAAACCCTAATTTACAAAATGTAAATAAATAACCAGTAAGTAGTGAAAATAAAAGTTCAAAATCATAAACAGTTTAAAAATTCTTAATACAGTACACAATTTCGGACATAACAAATTCCATGCTAGTTCTTAAAAATTATTCAACTTTTTATCAAAAACTTAAATTATAATTAAAAATTATTTCCTTCCGATTTTAACATGTCCAATGTTGTATGAAATTAACAACTTTTTAATGTTAGACTTATCAAAAGCAAACAGTTTACAATTTATAATAAAAAATATTCCACAATATTGCATTTAGATTTAATGTATTTATATAATATCAATACATTTATGTAAATATTTAATAAAAAGCGATAAATCATACTTCTGCATGTTTTTTCATTGTGAGCAATTTCATAACCAACAGTACAGACACAACGGTATCCAAGGCTAAAACTATCAGCTGAACGTGTGAGGAGACACATATGTTGGCATCCACCATTGCTAAAATAGCAGGGATTCACAACTGCAAGAAAATTCACAATATGAGCAAAACTTTATCGAAATATGCATTTCAAATTATGCTTGTTCATTACAATTTTCAAAAATTGTTGCCACCTTACATTCTATTGAAATTATTGTTCAAATAATCATAGCTCTAAAAACTATAAGGTGACAATAAAAACAATACACAAATGTTTCACAACATTACTTTTTAATAAAAAGGAAGTACTTTTAAGGGAGAAAAAACTAATAAATTGCTGGAATACTTATCCAAATTTCAAAATACAATAAAAATAAATCACTCAAAATACAGTAATCTTTTGATACATTGTGCTTCTTGAGACACGAAGAAAGTGATGTAGAAAGGCAAGACTAACATGCAAAATAAAGGAACGATTGTGTATTAAACGTTTTTAGATTTAATGTTGCATAACACTTACAAGCAAACCATGAAATTGCTCGGAACATGTTGGAAAATTGCAAAACAGTAAAGCATTTTTCTCATTTTAATGAAATCTAGATAATAGTAAGTACTATATAGAACTTGTCCATTTTTCAAATTTTCGATTTTGTGGGTTGATCTATTAAAATTTTCAATGGTTTATTGCTTTTATGGTCATGTTTTGCTCATGAGGGCTAATTTGACCTAGCAAAAATAAATTCTGAACCACTTTGAACAGACCCTGATTCGAGCTCAGAGCCTGTCGAACCAAGAGCAAAAAAACACTAACCCATCACCAGGCTGACTAGTCCTGGTGGCTACCAGGCTGACTAGAATGAAGGAAAATATTAAGATTTTCTGTACCTTCCACACACTGGTAATCAGAGGAAGTAAAGAGAGCTCCAAAATCAAATGTGTGATAATATCAAGGCATGATGTAATGAGGGGTCATCACAAATTATTAAAAAATCAATGAAATTATGAAAGCAAGCATAGGAGTTTCTCTTACCAACAGGTTGACGTAAATAATGATATGCTTTTATGGCTTTAGGTTCTTTTAATAATGATCGGTCTCGATAGATGGTCACAACTGTTTGAGAGTTGTTATAGAGATCCGTTTTCAAAACACCCTGACGAGTTCCATCTGTCCAATAAATGTTGTTTTCAAACATGGTTAATTTGCTAGGTGATGGCACTCGTGTACTTCCACGGATTATCGAGGTTCTGAAAATAACAAAATAAGATCATGGGCATGAGCCAGAAAAATGAAAGTATCTCACTCAAAAGCATAGGAAATGGTAAAATGCAGGTCTTTACAAAAAAAGCATTTCAAATTTATTACATTTTTAATTTTGTTTAAGTAAAAATATGATTTAGAACCATATAAGGGGCAAGGTGTTATACAGTTATAAAGCATGTTTTGGGTTTGGGCTTTGAAACCAAAACAGTTAATTTATCGGAGAATATATAAAAATTGTTAGAATTCAAGGTTTCCAAGTAACAAAACTGAACACCTAGCAAAGCATGCTGAATTTTCTGCACTTTTAAAAATACAAAATTTGCTTTTCTGGTTACAATCACTATTAAATAAATATTTCCAAATCCATTAATTATTAAAATACAGAGCAACTAAAAGAAATAATAATTTAAATGAACATTAATACAGCTCCATAGAAATGTGTACAATTTTATTCAAAAATCTGTTGTGCAAAAATTATAAATTTTCAAGATTTGTTACTTTTAGAAATATGCCATACCAAAAATTTATTCAAAATATGACTGTTACTGCATGTGTTTACATAATAGTTTGTGAACTTATAAACATTATAGCATTTGAAAGAACTGCAATTTTTAATTAATCATTGAGATGTGATAGCTTTAGTGCTCCATTATGAAGTTTAATTTAAATCCAGAAATGTTCATTTGAACAGGTTTTAAATTGCAAACAAAAATTTTCAACCTTTTTATACTAATACTTATTTATATTACTATTCCCTAAATATAATGTATCTACCTTCCGCTTCCATCATAATTGCAAGCAACTACTTGATCAAGTTGAGAATCACACCAAAACACCCTTTTAGCGACATAATCCAGGGTCAGTCCAGATGCTTTGTAGATAAAAGTATTTACAATTGTTACTCTGATAGTTCCATCCATATTTGCCCTATCAATATTGTCTGCATCACTGAAAAACATTAACCTAAAAAGAAAGATTTTATACTTTTATTTGGATACAAACTTCATGTGCATATACAAAGCAAAATTTCTCTTGGATTTTTAATATTGACTTGTAAGTTTGAATCTATTTTCATACCCTAAATGAGGATCCAATGCAATATCTAATGGAGAAGACAAATTTCGACTGATGAGTATTGCATGTTGGCTGCCATCAAGTTCCATAACATCTATTTTTTGTCCAATTGCATCACAAACATAGATTTTATTTCCAATCCAATCTATGGCAAATGCAGTTGGACTCCAAGGAAATGATACATTGAAATCAGAAATATGATCAGAATCCCTCCAGTTATCTAGTTTGATGGAATAGATCTAAAAAATACAAACAGCTTTTTAAAAATTTTGCTCAAGCTAGTGCATATATCACATGTCTACACAAATGTAAATGAATTTTATTCAATGCAAAAACAAGTATATGTATTTGAGAATTATAGTATTACTAAAAGATAATTTAAAATAATTGAATTTGTATTTGAAATATTTATGCAAATGAATCCAGATTGTGACATTGTTTTGTATCAAAGCACATATGTAATAAGTTATCAACAAACGAAATACTGTCTGCATACACATGCTTAACGTCCAAAAGTTTTGGAATAAAACACTTTTGAATAAAATTATGTGAAAATACAATATTTTTCTTTAAATGAAATTTTTTTGCTCAAACAAAAATGCCACCATAATTTTAATTAGATGCTAACGCTACGTTTCAAAAGTACATACATATCAGTGTAAAGCTTTTAAAATGTTCAAATATTTTTTACATAAAAAATTATGTTAATGAGGCAGTACTTGATCAATTTAATTTAACTTCAATTTAAAACAAATCAAGCTTATAACTGTACAATATATTGTAGACTTACAAGTGAAACAGACTCGTAATTTTCAAGGTATGAGTTTTTAGCTTTTCTAGACCAAAATATGATCTTTCAATGGTGAATGGTGATTTCAATGCCCTTTTTTACATGAAAGTTAGCTTTCTTCTTGACAAACGTACTTAGTGAGTAGAATTCTGTACTTGTTTTTTTTATTAGTTTTCACTTGTAAGCCGATGATATATTATTTAACTTTTGCAAATTTGAGATGCCTTTCCTATTTCAAAAAATATACACTACACAAGACAAACCTTTTTAATTTCAGAATCATAAGTTATAAATACAATAAAATTAACATTCTACACGTAAACTTACTTTTCTTGTAACCGTATCAGACCAAAACAAAAGGTTCTTCTGGTAATGGAAATCAAGTCCACTAGCAGCAGTCGTGTTTGTCACTAATTCCAACAATGAACCTTCAGCATTAACTTTGTAAATGGCACTGTGATGGGCAAAAATGAGTCTCATGCCAGAACCTAAAATATTTACAAGATTATTTAACACGTATAAAAATTTTAACAGATAGCAATTAGTGTGATGTGGATGATGTTACATTTCATGAACTTGAAGGTATATTTAGTATATCATATATTATAAGTCCACTTGATGAAGAGTTCAATGTTAACCTAAGGATCTTTAAAAAGGGTCATATACAACAATATCCTCTGAAAGAGTTAAAGAAAACTCTTATTTCAAAAATAATTAAATTTCTTACTGTTGATGGCTCGGCAATGTCTTGGAGGTACTAGTGTATAGTCAGCAACACAGGAACAAATATAACTTCCCATGGTATTAAAACACATCTGCTCACAAAAACCCCACTCATTGCACTCATTCAGATCTAAATAAATTAAATATATCAATTATAAGTATGTTACACAATATATAAAATAAATTAAACAAAATAGGAACCGAAACAAGAAATGATTGAGAACTGAAATGAAACAGGTTTTTAAAATAAAGCAACATATTACACAAAAACATTTGTAATAACTTGAGTAGCTAATATAAATAAATTCAGTTAGAGATATTTGTACTTTAAATTACATAGGATGCGCTCGTAAACAAGTCTGAAAAAGTGCAAACCAAAAAATAATCCATCGCATGACCTCCGTTTTACCAGTTCCGAAGTTGCATTTACGAACGATTAGGTTTTCTAGTCTCATTTACCATATAATTGGCAATTTGTTTAAAAAAACTCAATCTGAAATTGAGCCTAAACCACGAGTAGAGATGCATTACAACATTCATATCTACCTTTATAGACACCAATTTCTGAACTGACAAAACCTAGAACAATCTGTTTGTTTCAAACGATTTTTTTTTCGGTTTCAGTGACTTATGAAATGCCTTGTTTTTCACACTAGAAAATCTGACTCTTGGAACACTTGGTTTGAATAACTCATACAACCGGTGCGATTTATTTGTATTTACGAACAAGCCCATAGTCTACTACCATGTAAACTATTCCTTCCATCTGTAACTGAGTATTATCATAAAAAATTTCCTAGGGATTGAAACAAAAATTTACATTCAAGCTCATGGCAATGGAAATATATTTGATTTTTAGTTGCTACTGAAAAGACGAACAGTAAACTTGGTTGCCAACATTTGACAAAACCAAAAAAAATAAGATATCCACTTAAAATACGAGTATCTGGTATAATGTCCACTACCAGACTTAGTGGCAAGAGTTCAACATGACAAAAAGTTATTTTCAATTTCTGAAAAAGTGTAATTTGGGCCTTTTAATATAGGTTACAAACACTTTAAAAAAAGGAATATAGGTTACAAACACTTTAAAAAAGGAATATAGGTTACAAACACTTTAAAAAAAGGAATAAGAGATACTAGATTTATACAGTACATTAATAACTTGAATATTAACTAGTTCAATGATGTAATATGGTACATTAACTATAAAAAAACACACACCTACGCATTTTTGAGAATTCATCGGATCTACTTGCATGCCAAGTCCACAGTAGCACTCCCCGCCTTCTAGTGAAGCTCGACAACCATATTCACATCTTAGAGACATGCATAAATGGGAAGCTATATAAATGATTGTAATTAATATAAATGATGTATCATTAAAAGCAGCGACATATGAAACATTTTAAAATTCAGTTAAACATTAAAAATATATTGTAAACACAATATAATTTGGGAACCAAGCTATCAATATAAGATCAGCAACACTAACTTCAATCCATGTATTCAAACCAACAAAAGTCTAAAATCAAGGTCCTGACTAAAGTGTAGTTATTTACATCTGAACACATATGTAACCAGTGTAGCAATGAACCCATATAACCCAACTGAAAGCAAAACCTCCATTTGGTACAATCTAATCAGCTACAAGGGTTTGATAGACGGTTGAATTTTTGCCATCTTTTCTGGATGCATGATCACTTTAATTTTTAATTGTCTTTGTATAAGTAGAAGCAGAAAGACAAAACATTTTTGTATATTTTAACAGATACATAATCACTATTAACCATAGTTTACGTTTCACAGCAGTTTTCCTACTTACAACTAAACCAGTTTTTGATAATAAATACTAGCTTCATAAATCGGTACAGCTCATATGTAGCATTTGTGAATGAAAAATTATTTCCTTATTTTAAATAAAAAAATAGCTTTTATATGGTAGGCATTGTAAAGAACAATCAATGTGATCAAGTTCTTGGTACTGCATGTATAGCTAGCTCACTTGGACAGAAGGACAAAAAAGCATGAATCCAGCATAAGAGAAACAATTCCATATTAAGAAAGGCTAAGATTAGTCGACCTACCTTCAATCTTTCAATCTATATTTCTTAAAAATTCAATGGTGCAGTTTTTGAACTTTGCGTCATAAAATTTTAAAATCTCAAAAATAATTAACCAGAAAAGAAATGTGATTAAAAATTATCACTAAACTCCACACTGATTTAGGTAATTAATTCTCTTTGGTTAACAAAAAATTTCAAGAATTGCAAAGCTTAAAGGATTGGATGAGTTAGGTTTCATAGCACAAGGGCCATCTCACCATGCTGTGTCAAACTTTAAGTAAATGAACATGCACAGAAAATGAAATCTTTACTGACACAGGAGAGAAATATGCCCAGGGAGGAATCGTACTTGCACTATCTACAACTTGCAGATTGCTAGGGCAGTGAGTAAAGCCAGAGCCATGGCAACCCCGAAAATGTAAAGTGAAATTGTTACTTATCAACACAAAAATAACTTTACTTACAACAAGCATCTTTCTCATCAGCACCATCTTCACAGTCACGGACTCCATCGCAGAGTTTTTTCTTATCGATACATTTCTTCTCGGAAGGACATAGGAACCTTGAATCAGGGCAGGATATTAATGCTGCAAAAATCAGTGAGAAAGTATAAATTCCAATATTCAAAAAGGACAAACAATCATTAAACATGACACTGAAACGAAACTCCTGTGAAAATTTGAAAGATACTAGTTCATAATCTGCTTCAAGTAAGCCTGGAAAAATCTGTTTCAATCAGCCAGTATGGAGGGCTCATGTTCTGGGAGCTTAAAAGACATGCACACTTGCTCCCACGTAATAGGGTCGATTTGATTAGGCTTTATGGCACAAGGGGTCATACTTGGAAGTGGCATACCAAGCAGTTGCAAACAGCATCAAGTAAATGGATATACACAAGGAAAATTTACTGACACAGAAGAGAAATACACCCAGGAAGGAATTGAACCTGACAGAAACCTGCACTGCCTACAACTCACAGGTTGCAACAGCAGAAGGCAAACCTACTGAGAAATAGAGACCCCCACACATAATAAGGAGTTGGCGGTATGTGGTACCTGGACCACAAACTTTAAGAGAGGGCCCCAGAAAAGATTCTTGTTGTGATCTGCAGTTTCAGTAACTTTGGTAACTAAATTTATGTCACTGGAGGGACACAACAGGCTATTGAAGATGGTCTAGGATCAATCCAGAAGGATAAGATATATACGAGAACAATACTTCCTAATTTTAAATCAGTCAGATAACAAGGTAACACCTGAGCTGGTACCCCACTCTCCAAATATCCACTCCACACAACATGAGGACATTTGAGGTCACAACAGATTTAAAGTGCACCGACCCCCTTGTGTGCACAATGGGTTTTGGTTGGATTCAAACTCGCAACCCTCTGGTAGCTAGTCATTTACTCCTCCAACCAGCTACTGGAGCCCTTCTGAAAGCAATGGGCAAAAATTCATACAATAGTGAAAGTTAAACATTGAGTACTAAGGATACATATTTTTTCATAAGAGGTCCATCATCTACACTAGTACTGGGGCCTCGAATGCAAATGTTAAGGGCTACACATAAATTAAATAACCCAACTCGAGCATAATTAGTTTAATGACTGTTTCAAGCAGAAGCAAAACCTACAGCTGGATAAAATATTAATTTAAGGTCAATCTTTATAAGAGAAGTTATATACCATTCTGGAAGAATTTTTTTAACTTACTGCAATTCATTTCATCTGATTGATCAGTACAATCTGCATGTCCATCACATCTCCATCTTGTTGGAATACAGATGGCATTGGTGCATCGGAACTGACCAGTATTACAAGCAGGAAATTCTATAAAGTAAAAATAGATCAGATTTAAACACTTGAATCAGATTGATAAGCTACACTCCCAACAAAAAATAGAAAAATATGTTTAAATTAAGGTTGGTTGGGTTTAACATCACAAGGACCATACATGGCCAAACATCAAGTAAGATACATTTTACTGACACAGAAGAGAAATAAACCCAGGGGGAACTGAACCTGCATAGCTCACAATTCGCAGGTTGCTAGTAGTGAGAAAGCCCACTGAGCCACAGTAACCCTTTTAAATTAAGACCATAGGAACTGTGTTCAAACAATACCTACACATGGAATAGAATAACAAGTTTATCTCTTGTACACAAATATTGCAATTTTACTTGTTATATATATGCTATAATCCACAATGTAATTAAAATTTGTTTTTCCCACTTCTGAAATATTTTGAGTTATCAATGTTTTAATTAAGGGTGTGTGATATGTATTATGAATTGACACACAGCTGAATATTGTTACACTAGAAGGTCAAACATTTAAAGAAAAGGCAGGAACAGAATAGTGGTATTAGGCTAATGGAGCTGCCAAGGTGAACAATATTTCTGATTTGATAGTTGATAATGCATGAATACTACCCAATACCTTTGTCTTTTTCCAGTCACTAAAAATTCATTTAAGGCAGAGCTATGCCAAGGTTTTAAGAGAAATGCAGTCTATTAGTTTTGTTTGGGAGATTATTCACTTCAGATTAAAATCATAAGTAATTTATTGAAACAACTATTATCAGCTTACAACTTGAGGTTAGACTAGAAAGGTCTGTTTAATTTAAATACAGTTATAGTTAAAATGCAAGTGAAACAAGTCATGAGTCATGGCAAATATTTCTAATCTGAGAATGGCAAGATAGTTTTTGTTTTCTTAACTTCACCTTCAAGAGATAATAGTTGATCAAGTAATGAAGGAGAAGATTGACATCGATACAAAATATTGAATAAGTTATTAAAAGATATCAATAAATAGTGTATCATTTGAGACGTGACAAATTTGGAATGACAGATAAAATAATTTGATTTTCTATCAATATGCCATTGTTAATCAATATTACTTATGACTATTGACTGACTGAACTTTGATAAGGAATTACTGAATAAAGCATAGAATGCTTTAAAAACGTAAAAATAAATTTGTAAACATGCCATATCATCAAGAATTACATCGCAAGCATGTTCTAAATAAACACAAGCTTGGACAAAGTAACAAAAATCAGAATGCTTAGAAAATAAGTAAAAAAAAAATATTTTATACAAAAATAATTTAAAATCCAAAATCAAATGTGTAACTTACCACATTCAGCTTCATCAGAATTATCTCCACAATCATTCCAATGATCACATTTTTTACTTTCATCTACACACTTTGCCCCATTGGCACAGCGGAATTCATTTAATCTACATTTTGTGGTGTCTGTAAAGATACAGAAATGGAGTTTTATACTCTAATCTTAAAATTAAATTTTGAACTTTAAATCATAAAACAAACATTTCATAACATAATGCATACATAACATGGCTGAGAGGTCATGAAAACAAATTTGTAATGTTTTCTAGACTTGGAAAAGTTTACAATGGAACTAACTTATTGAAATGCCATTTCATGCACTTAATCATGAAGAAATACAAAGAAAACTACAAATTATTCATAAGCCTCAGATTTAATTTCCACAAGATAAAACTTTTAACACATTTTTCAGATGGTTAATGAATGACAAACTTGGTAGTTAGTTAAGTTGGAAAAATTAAATTTGGAAGCTGCAGGTGAGGTAGGTAGTTGAATTAAGGTCACACTAGAGCAACACAAGCTAATGGTGATGGTCCAGGATAAATCCTGAAGGGAAAGATCCAAGGACACATCGTAATTTTGAACCATGGTTGAGGTCAACACTTGAGCTGGCACCCTACTCTCCAAACTTCCACAACATGTCACATGGTACTTTTTAGGTACATGCATGTTTAACCCTCTGAGGGATATGCATGCATCATTACACCATACAAAATAGATTCCCCAACATGACTTCTAACCTGTTTTAGACTCCCTGACCAATGGAATCCATTCTACAATTCTCTCAACCACTACATGTGGCTATTTAGTCATTGTGTGTTGTAGGGTACAAGCAATAGTGCATTACTCTGAAATCATGAGAAATAAGGTGAAGAATGTTTTTATTCTAACATGCAGCCAATTGAACATTATGGCACTACAAGGGCGGATTTGTGAACCACTTAGCATTAGCATTATCATTACCAAGGTACACCATGGGATCATGTTACACCTCACATACAAACCACATCGTAGGCACAACCTGTTTAGAGGTCATATATTCACTTCAGACGGATAAATATCCATGCCTTAATTCAGGTTCGAACAAGGAACCTTTTGATCCAATAGCCAGCATCTTAATCTCTAGACCAATTGGTTAACAATTAAGAATGTTTAGTGATGTAGTCATGTTTCCCCATTTACTAAATAAAAATAACTTGTGTCATTTGCCAACTTTTGCTGGAGTTTCTATTAGATGCATTCACCATTCACAGAATATGATCCCTTAATTGAATATACTAACTAAAAAACCATGCCATACTACTATCTAAACACAAACCTTGTGGAAAGTAAAAAACAATTGACAAAGAAAAAATTGAAGATGAAATACTTACTACTTTTACATAATTCATCCGATTCATCACTTTCATCTCTACAATCATAGTAATGATCACATCTCTTTTCGATAGGAATACACAATCCACTTCCACACTTATGATCACTTGGTAGGCAGTTTCTATAATCTAAATTAACATAAAAATCCATTATACACAGAATGCCATTAAAAATATTAAATAAATAACTAGGGTATAAGTTTAAGATCCACATACTGCATGTTTCTCCTTCATCTGTGCCATCTACACAATCTACAACTCTATCACATCGCCAATACCTTGGTATACAATATGATTGATTAAAAACATAATGGCCACATGAAAATTGATTAGGATTACACTGTGGAGGTGCTGAAATAAAGAAAAGTCAGACATGACACAGCTAATGAAAGCATAATTTAAATATGCTATACACAAATTACAGTTGAAAATAACTTGCTAATTCTGTCAAATAGAAAATTAGCCTAGCATATTAAAATATTCATTGAACTTCAAATTAAGTCCTACTGTACCTTCCTATAAAGTACATATTTTATCTCGTATAACAGTTGAAATAAAGAGTTAATGAATAAGGATTGGTTGGGTAGAATCAGCTTACACTTAAAGTTAGAAGTTCAATGAAAAATTAAATTCAAAGTTGGAGATTACACAAAGTGCCCTGGAACTGTCATTGAATTTTAAAGTTGCAAGACTGCACCAGACTGCTCAGGTAAGACATAGAAGCGAACACATATGATGTTAGATGGTTTTAGGTTTCATGGGCCATATTTGGCCAAGTGCACTAACACAAGATAGATCAACGTCAAGTAAAAAATGTTGCTGAAGGGGAAAAAAGAGGAATTGGGAAATAGAGCAATGGGATGAAAACAGGAAAGATCGCATGCCGGGACCGCGACCCCATGTTTACTAGACAATAAATCCCATGGGAAAAGAAAAGATCACTGGAGTACTTCGAGTCTGAAGCTTGTACATTCAAAGGAGATGTACCCTGTGGGTATGATTTTGTTAGAGGAATTAAACTTTCCAACTTATTCATGCTCTCCAACCTTCCAATATTTTGGAATATATTGGTGTCTAGGACAACTCTTGGATGAACAGGAGTTGGTCGCTGTGTGCCTTGAAAAGCATGGTCATTTGCACTTGGTCTAGGTTTCACAATGCACAAGGGGATTAGTAAAAGTTCAATAAATGGAAAGAATTAGGGAAAAAAATATATTTTTAAGATTAATCAAAAGTAGCAATTTATTTTTAATTCAGTCAAAACTCCAAACCAATTTAAGTTCCCAAACAATCAAGACATTTTTAGAATGTTTACGGGAAAATGTCCAATTAAAAACTTTTATGTATTTCATTCATACCAAATCTTACTTCACTTATATCTAAATGTTTTAAGCAATACGGGTAAAAAATCAAATGAAATTTACAGGGGAATAGATTTCATTGTATTTTTTTTTTGTTAAAAATAAGGTTCATAAAGGAATAAAAACTTACAACAAGACTGGTGTTCATCTTCTCCCTCTTCACAATCTCTTTGATAATCACATACCCACCGCTTTGGTATACACCTTCCATTTAAACAACGGAAGTTTTCTGACGTACATGATGTGGTTTCTAGGGAGAAAACATTGATTAACTATAGCAAGTAATTTTATAAGAAAAAGAACTTCACTTTATGATATCTTAATGAATTTAGGGAAAATATTCTCCAGCAGCAGTGTATTTTAAAATCATTTGTTTATTTTTAAATATGTTTTAATTACATTTCAACAAATCACTGCACAAGAACATAATACATGTTTGCAAAAATCACTACATAAAGACAGGAATAAATGTTAGCACCAAAACTAATTTGTTTGAAGATTTCACTTTTTAACTTCCATTTAATTGTTATTTTCTTTTGTATTTCCGTTTTGTTATTTTTATTTTAAGGAATTTTATTTGACCTTTTATAATTCTAAAAATTGAGATTATATACATATTAAGATATCTTCATGTTTTCTAAGTTATAAAAGATCATTATTTAAGTAAGAATTCAATTAAGTATCAAAAGGATTATGAAACAAAGTGCAACGCAATTCATTTTGTATACAAACGAGAATAATTATTTTTAACGCATGCTGATTACTGTTTTTGTGAGTTAAAACACTCGAAAAGAAACTTATTCTTCAATTTAAAGTATAAAGAGATACAGAGTTGAAGGCCAAATGAACTCCTATTTCCATGAAGTCTGTTCAATTAATAAGTTCCTTTTCGAATGTTTTTTCAAAGACCAAAAAAATAGACTTAAAATCTTTTAATTCTTAAATATCCAGCAGGTGTTGATTCAACTTGTAAGAAAATTCCTTACAAAATTAGGAGCATTCGGTTCTTCTATACAAAAGAAATGTTTTTACACATAATTTAAATAAAATTAAAGTTGTCCATTGTAGTTTAGCCTTAAAAAATAAGGTATGAATTGAAATTAAAATAATTTCAATTCACGACACTAACTTATGAAAGAATGCTTAAATGGTCAGAAAATGTTTGAGAACCTGTAATTACAGTATAAATAGAAGCCTTTTTTGGCATTCATTTATCCTTAAGAACTATTAGAAATCGAAAATATTCATGGACAAATCTGAATAAATTCAGAGATGCTTGGGGTACTTTCTGTATTTGTAAGAGAAAACACAGAAATGCATTACTGCATAGTATCGAAAGTATTTTTTTAATAATGATATCCAGATGTCTCCCATTAATGACCTGGTAATTAATTATTGGGTGCCTCCCACAGGTGATACACTATTCTTAATCTTCTGATAATTGTCGGATAAACTCAGAAATAACAGCTTCTCATTAATAAATCTGCAACACATCCGATGTTTTGGGGAAAAAAATATCATGGAACTTTCAGTACATTAATTTCAGATTAAAGCATTGAAGTCGCTAAACTTGAAAATAATTGTTTATTGGATTGAGGCGAAATAAATACATGAGACAAGTTAGGAACTACGGATGGAATGAACATGTCTGAAGGACTGATGATATGGTTCAAGGTCACGGGTATTGCTCTTCGCGGAATAACGATTGATATAAACAAAATAAAAACCAGTGTCCGGATCACATCCTTCTCATTTCCAAACTAAAATAGAATTTTGAGGCTACACTTTTTATAACTGAAAGCGAATTCAGTGTTTTCTCTTGTGCTATTATCGCCACTTTCATAATTTTGCTGGATATCCAGAGTTTGAGATTGGCGATACTTTGCTCCAAATATTTGGCTTCGACAGTCGCGCTTTTCGCCAGCCTTAGAATTTTGTTCGTGTGTATGAAGCTTTATAAATTCACAATCAAACCTCAAAAGTGAAAATTCCCCTGAAAATCACTTCCAAAAGTGGACAATGCAAATTCTTTCCCTTAAACTGGTTAACAGTAAGCAGTGTAAAACAGTTCCCACAAATAAGCGAGAATTAAAAGTTTTTACGTTGTCATCTGTTGATCCTGGTCTTGTAATTCTTTCAAATTTCAGCACTCAAAAAGAAAAATTTTACAACCTCAAACAAATGTCTAGAAAAAGCTTCCTCCTCCAAATGCAAATGTCAACGCAAAGCACTAATCTTAGCATTGAGCGATGATTAACATCGAGGCGAACAAACGTTTGAAATTCCACCCCAATTACCAAATAAAACATTTTGATCACAGAGAAAGAATGTTTAAGCGCGAATTGCGCTCGACTTTCTTCTAATTTCTAACCTTGCTGGTATCAGAATAAATTGATTTTGAATATAAAGATGCTGTGTAGTTAAATCCGCCCACACTACGCATGGACCCCCATCTCCAGGTACCAATTTAGATGGTGCACCCCTCATGAAAAGTATATCCTAAATACTCAAAGCACGCACACAAATTTCGAAGTTTTTCCTAACCCGTCTTTATACAATTGAATACCTTAAAAGTATAAAAGCAATGAAAGTTAGCAATGATACGGATTCTGACTGTTTTCTAGGCTTAATAAGATTAGCAATTTCTTAACCTAGAAAAAAGACTGACATAACAGTACATCTTTTAACATTTCCTGGGCCCCTTTAGAACTCAAGACTCCAGTACCGGTATACCACCCCTTGTCACATCATCAGTAAGCCCCATACCAGCGGACGCCGCATCGGTACCATTGTAACGTCCATAGTAACGGGTCAGGGTCTGAGCATCACTGAACGCCAGTAGTAAAACTCGGAACTATCTAACGTGGAGTTCTCCTTCCCGTCCAGATGATTTTTAAGGAGCATGCCTCTTAATTAACTGTCCCAGAAGGAAACTAATTGAACGAAAGAAGGGAGACAGATTTCAAGAACACGAACTGGGCAAACGTATTTTTTTGGAAGGTGGTCGTCGGCTGTTTTAGTGAATTCTATTTTACCCTTTTTTGCAGCACCCACAACCTAGGGACTCAAACCCTGACTAAATGCGTAGATAAAGTGTATATTCCTGTTAAAAATATTTTACTTGTATTTTGACTGTCGTCGTTTTTGGCATACCAATCGGCCCACTACGTTGCATCATACACGATAGACAAGGTTGGTTTCTTGGAGTTTTGTGACAAAAGGGCCATATTCGGCCAAGCTGCGCCAAACACAAGACAATGTCAAGCAATTGACGAGGAAAGTTTCATCGATCCTTTATCTTACTTAGCCATTGTAACCTAGATCACAAAAGTTTTAAGTACAGGGTTAACACCTTTTCACACGTAAAAAGTTGAACTAATATTTTCAAGGATCGCCTTTTGTTAATGATAAGCATTCATTTCCAAGATACTCAAAAACAGACAGAAGACAAGGAAATTAAAATGCAAAACTATTCTGCAATAGTAAACAATTCAATTTCTAGCATATTAATGTAATGCAATAAACAGAAAATTTCCAACACTGCCATCCTTATGCTAAAAACAACCGTCAGAGTTTTGTTTTTATCACTATATAAACAAGTAAAATTAATCAAAAGAATAAATCAATCAACAGTATGCATGAAAAATTAGGAAAATGTGGAGGTGAAAATTTTATAAACTGGACGTTCTGTTACAGGCAAATTTTATGGGGAAAAAAGGCTAGGTAAATAGTTTTAAGGAGTAAATTTGGTATTTTTAAGACTTCCAAGGATCGAGAAAATCCTGTATATAAAATCTACAGATCTAAAAGTCATTTCGGCTCTTTAAGTAGCCTAAGGAATGAGAGATTAGCATGTTACCCACGCAATATTCCGATCGAAACCTATCACAAAAATTAAGATACCCCTTCTTGAGCTGTATCTAGTTTTCCTTATTCGACCATCATTAAATCACAAATCAATAATTGAAATTAAAAAGCTGAAAGAAACGACATTTACCTTTACTAACGTTAAAAATAAATAACTACATTAAACCAGGTAAAATATTGTCCATTTGGGGGTCAGTGACCGTTTTCTACTAGCCTATTTTCAAAGGATAGGAAGTGGACTCGTGAAACCACAATGAGGTTTGAGCGCCCATCTGTTCGCTCTCCGGAAACAAACCAATATCGATGAAAATTAGACCGATTGTGATCAAAATAATATTCAATAAGATGGATCAGTATTTCAAACGACAAAAATATGAATCATTTTTGTGGTTTGACAATACTCAGCCCCAATGAATTTCAAAACCTCTTGTGATTATTTGCCATTTTACAACAAACGATTTCATTGACGCGATTTACAAAATCATATGAAGTTTCTATTCAAAACCAGACAAATTATCTATTTAAAAATGTAAATATTGCTATTACCTAATGAAGAAAGCAATATTACGCGTCTTACGAATTCAGTCAAACCCGCTCATCAGAGCTCAATCAGAAGCAGACAAGCTCAGTAATCAGATTTTCTCAATTTCACGAAAAGTGCATTTGTCAACTTATGAATGGAAACACTTCATGTTTAAACAAGATAATTCTTAAAAGGTTGGTCGGTTGGTTTTTATGGCACAAGGGCCAGATTTGACCAAGCTGGGCCAAACATAAAACAGACCACGTCAAGTAATGGACATACAACACATACAAGGAAAGTTACTGACACAAAAGAGAAATACACCCAAGGAGCAATGAACCAGCACCACTTACAACTCGTAGATTTCTAGCGCAGTGGGCACACCCAGAGCTACCGTGGTTCTAAGTTTTTTTAAAAAGGGCATATTTTGATAGTAAATTCCATGAATAAGTTCGCAAAAAAGGGATTTTTTAAAGAAAGATAGTTTGCATTCACTTCTAAATCACGTACGAGATTGCACAAAAATTCAAACAAATACAAATTCGATTACTCATACTGACAAAACAAGAGTTTAGAATCAATGTTAGTTGATGAATAAGCAATACTGAATTCAATAACAAAAACAAATCTCAACGCAAAATCTAGTCCTTGTGGCATTTCATTTAAAAAAATAAAGTAAAATTAAGGCGTTGACAGTTCACTTGCCCACATAGTATTTTGGAGAATGTTTACTTTGAAAAAATGCACACAAAGGTAATTCAATGCGTTACTAAACATCTCAATGAGACAAAATGGGGAAAAGGTCACACCTTTAATAAAAAAAGACCTTTCTTATTTCTCGTGTTGGCCTTTCACGAACCCACTGGATTTAATGAATGGACAGAGAAGATAATCAAAATTGATCAGCCTTGAGTAATCACGCCTTTCCTTTTAATTCCAAACGGGCCCGTAAGGAACTGCTGAATTAACATAATTTCTTGTTTGGCCTTTTGATTATCAGGACATAAGATGCATAATCCTAAGGCAAGAGGAAAAAATCCAAAGTAATAGATTATATTATACATTCTTCACACCAGTTCATGTGGAAATGCATCATCGTGCTACTGGCTCTAAGATTATTCTTCAACTGTTCTTCAAGTGGAAGCGATTGTGTTTAATCGAGAAGAGATCATAATATTTATCAAGTACAATTAATCTCGTTCTAATTATTTCCAAATGCCACAAATGCCTAAAATTCTCAAGACTAAGAGGAAAATCATTTCATAAAAATGAATATAATTCCGTGTTAACTATTTATTCATGCTTATGTAACATATACAGCTAGTTTCAAAATATAAAAAGCAGAAAATGGCAAAACTTCTATTGAAATACACGAGCTTTTGCAACAGTAAGGTTTTACTGAAATGCTGAGTACTGCCAGTTAGTTCCGGTATTTACTCATAACTTAAAATATCTTCGATCTAAAATCTTTGAATTTTATAAAATTCACACTTTAACCATTTCATTTAAATTTGATGAGTGTTGACAGTTTTCCGGCCGCTAGTTATTCTTTTGTTGCTCTTCTTTTGTTTTATTGTTGCCTCTCCACCCCTTTTCTTTTCCTTAGTCCTCTATATTGGTGAACATTAGCAGATTTACCCAAAACCGGCACACATTGCTATTTAGAAAATAACTAATTACGAAGATGGTTGGTAGGCTTGGGATTTTATGGCGCAAGGGCCATAACCAAGCTGCGCAAAAAGCAGGACAGACGATACCAAGTAATTGTGAAAAGAAATGATGGAGAGAAGATCGCTTGGGCATCCTGGGGCCGCGACCCTCATGTTTACCAGAAGCAGTAAACTCCATGGGAAAAGAATAGATCATTAGGGTACCTCGGGTTTGTAAAGTCTGTACATATCTAAAGATGTGCCTCCGAGCGGACCAATTACGAAAAGATCTACAAATGTATGGTTTGGTTCGTCAATCAACGGTCATTCTTTGCTACGAGGCAAATGTATGAGCAGTCATTGTTGGTTGAGTTTTATATGGCGCAAGGGTCATATCTGGCCAAGCTACACCAAACACAAGGCATATAACGTCAAATAAATTGACATACACATACAAGGAAGGTTTGTGACACAGAAAAGACAAATGCATCCAGCGTAAATTACAAGAATCGAGCCTATGCCGCATACAAATAGCTGATTCCAAGAGAAACGAGCAAACCCAATAAGCCACGGCAGCCCCATGAGCAGTTAGTGATTTTTCAAATGAAAGTATTTAAGAATCTACTCAAATAAAACATAAGGTCGAGAGATAGGTAGTTGAACTGTGCAGTGTCGCACTGGTGCAACACAACGGACTATTGGCGAAGGTCCGGGATAAATCCCGAAGGGAAAGATCCGATGACCAAACCTCGGAATTTTGAATCACGGTCAGATGACGAGGTCATCATCTAAGCTGGCACACCACTCTCCAAACTTCACAAGCTCTAGAGAAGGGAAAAATAACACAATGTCGTCAGAAGTTTTGAGTGTTTACAAAAACACAAATAAAATGGGGGTAATAAATTAGCCTTTTCCTTTGGTTGGATGGATTATGTGACGTAGAAGTCATATTTGGCCAAGCTGTGCCAAAAAACATACAGCGTCAAGTAAACTGACAAACACGTATTTTACACACAAAAGGAAGGCTTTATTGACAGAAAAATACACCCAAAGAATGGCGAACCTGAGCCGCCTACAACTTTTATTAATCAAAAACATGAATAAAAAATATCGAAAATTACGATTCACCTGTTTTCTAAGAGTAAAAGGGAATTACGATAAACTAAATTGAACTTAGTTACAATAAATTTATTAAACAATAAATTTCGACCTCATGATGGCGCTCGATAAGCCATATGAAAGTTCCTGAAGTTCACTCAAAGAAAATTGACGTTAAAATCCACTTTATCACACAGTTGAGATTTAAAATTGATCGATCTATATATAAATAGAATAGGTACGGGTTTTCCTAGCAACATGTCAAATGGCAGGGTTCAAAATTAGCAGTCGTTAGTCGTGTTTTGCACGTTGAAGTTGTCATACGACCAAGTTTATTTTTTTGCACTCGTAGTTTTTAAATGCTTGTTTTCTGAATAATTTAGCTGTGTTCCGCAAATTTCGACCAATCAGCCGTTTATTCTTCCTTCCAACAATGTACTAATTTATATGCAAATTATATAACAATCCGTAAATGCATAATGACCCAAACAAAACGTTATCCTTAAAAAGGCCAAAAATTGGTTATAAAAAGCCCTAGTCATTACTGTGATTATACACATCCATATAAACAAAACATTTGAAAATTGCACCCAAAGTAGAGCAGTTTTGGCGACCAAGGAAAAGTGGATGCCATCATTAAGCCCGACTCCTCTCCAAAATTTAGCTTGCATAATGAGTTTAAGACAACTAAGTTCTGTTTTCATACCTACTTAAAAAAATAGAATTATAAAGATCATTTCTGGAAAATTTTATAAAATTCCAATTCAGAATCCGCGAAACAAATTTTAATTTTCTCGGATTGGGAACTTTTCTTGTACAAAATATAAAGCCTCTAAATGTTTCAATTTTTTACTAAACGTGCTTAAATGCTTTTTCAAATAGTTGGCTTCCTTAGCAAGCATAGAACTGTATTCCATTTTCAACAAACAATTCTTCTGAAAACTAAACTTGAAATTTCATCCATATGGGGTAATTAGATGAAAAATATTACACGCATATCTTGACATAAAATTGAGATTAATTCCTGCATCAATTCAAAGTTATTCAATCGAAAACTATTTCAAATGATTTTTTTGCGAAATTATCACTAAGCCATTTTAAAATATTTTCAGATGCCTTGGTCCAATTAGGAAGCTGAAAATTTCCCAATCACCTTCAATTCAATGCTAACAGAACCGAAAGCCTGCTACAGAACTTCTAACGCTTAAATTTCATCCATGTGGAGTAATTGGATGAAAAATAATTGTATTGCTAAAAACTCGGGTCAAATACTTTTGCACTTAATTTATTATTTCTGGATCTGATGGTACTGTAATAACCAAGACCAAAAAATAAAATTTACTCGTTATAAGTCATTCTTTTCTTACGTCTACTTTGATCATTTGAGTATGAGGGATTTTCAGTGTAAACAAACCACGGAGGGCAAGGACTTTTTTCAGTTACCCAATAGGGAATGCATGCAGGAAGCACGTTCTACAACAAAAATACTAGCTTCATCTCCACATTTGACTTTACAACCTTTCTTAGAGAAGGGCACAATTTAATCTTTGAATCCAATGAACACTCCCTAGCTTCTTTAACGAAGTTAGTCAACTCTCGATTACCCGTAGAATTGTGTTGCACGGGTACGCGGATATTTGTGGAGATGGTAATGGTAATTAATTAATGTTGCACTGGAGAAACAATACTACGGGCTATGGCGACGGTCCGGGTTGGTTGGTTTTGGGGTTTTATGGCGCAAGGGCCATATTTGAACATGCTGCGCCAGACACAAGGCAATATCAAGTAATAGACTGATAATATCAAGTAATAGACAGACACACCATGAAAGTTTTACTGACACAGAAGAGAAATACACCCAGGGAGGAATGCACCTGGCAGGAATCGAACCTGCGCCGCCTACAACTCGAAAGTTGCTAGTGCAGTGGGCATACCCACTGAGCCACGACGGCCCTGGCGACGGTACGAGATCAATCCCCAAGGGAAAGAAAGATCCGAAGGATATTTGTGGAGAATCGAAATGTTGCACGAAAAGTTAATTAGATTACGAAGTGCCCGCATAACTTATTTCGGGATTTGGATTTAAGTTTTATTAGTAACATAACGTAATAAAATAATTACGGGTGATTGGACGCAATAGCTGTATTTGGCCAAGCTGTGCCATACGCAAGACACGCAACGTCAAGTAATGGACATACACAAGTAGTTTTATTGACACAGAAAAGAAAAATACACGGAGGGTAAATTATAAGGTAGGTAGTTGAATTAACGTCGCACTGGAGCAAGATAATGAATGGGCTATCGGCGACGGTCGGGGAACAATCCAGTCACATTTTTGAAAATATGAATACTCATAAAAAAATAAATTACTTTACCAAAAATGAGTTGTTTCTTTTACCGCAAAGCATTTCTAATTTGGGACGGGACTACGCAGTTAGCACAAAATCAGTTTGTTATCCTGCTTAATAAAGTTGGCCAGTCAAAAGCTCAACGAATATCGTTGTCCATCCATTCGTTCTTTTGGTGTCATTTTTATCAACATTTTCTTCCCCAAAACTAGTTTACGATGCGGTTACTCTGTCGATGGCGCTAGTCTGGTTCGTTTCTCTACGATAATGTGTTAGTTGCTACAAGAGGGCCAACTTAAAGTGGGGATTCCGAAATACTACAACCATGTCCATACAGGGATTTGATCCCCTAGCTTTTTGAATCAAGGACCAGAGCGCCTGTCAATGAAGAGTTGGTTGGGTGGGTTTTGAGGTGCAAAGTCCATATTTCGCCATGCTGCGCCAGACACAATATAAACATATTGCAGGTTGCTAGCGCAGTGGACATGGCCACTGAGAAACCACGGACCCATTCAATGGGGAGAATAATTTTTTCTGTTCGAAGGTTCCCCGCAACCTACTGATAATGATGGGATAAACTGATGTCCGGGTGCTCGTTATAATACACAGTATCAAGAATTGAATAGACTTGTTTAAATCTTTGCCAACATTCCTTTTCATGGGTCTGAAAATAAGGCCCCGTTCACATGAGGCGTTTTCCAACGCGCGTTTTACGTCTAAACAAAACGCGGGTAGCCAAAATACATAGAATTCTACTGGAGTGTTCACATGCAGAAATCGCGAGAATCCAAGCGCTAGATTGCTTCGGCGCTTCAACAATCTCCGGTCGTTCTCGCGATTTGAAGGCGTTTTGAGAAGCATAGGTTTCTTCTGCAGCGTTCACATGACACGCGTTTTGACGGGCGTTAGGCTTTTTAATTCCTCTAATCCAAGTTTCTATCTTCGCGATCGTTAAAGGTAGAGTGAAAATTTCAACGGATTTGAAATCTGCGGAAAATTTTACACCAGATCGATACCTGAAATGTGATTTTCTTTAAATAATTTTTCAACTGTAACTTTAATATTTTCGCGATACTCATTTGACGAATATATCCATTACGAACACAAAAGGGAGTATTAATCTCGTTTTTATAGAAAAGATATAACTTGATTGGAGTATTTTGTCTTAATCCACTGATTTATATTTATGGCCATTAAAAATAGGATGAGAAAATTGAATCGTATTCGATTTATTGAAGAAATTTACCCTGCTTTCACACAAAACTTGCAAAAATTTGATAGTTTATAACTAAAGAGGATAGTGGGTAATTTTATTTCTGAGAATAACGTATACCGACAACTGTCCGTTCTAGTTTTCATGTGCGGCAAATGTCTTTAAAATAAAGCTTAAATAAAATATTCAGTTTAAAAGAGCTAAACTTTAGTTATTTTTTTATTTTTCCTCAACGGGTGAAATGCGTAAGATAAGTTTCAATTTTCATTCATTTTTCACATCCTCGTGTTACATTGAACTCGATATCACTTTTGAAAATCAACTTAATTTACTGTGAGCTTATTTTTCATAGAATTTATATTTTAATCTTGCAGTTAGTGTTATTACTACATTAATCAAAATTTTTATATTATATATACGTGTAGACGCAAATTCTATTAGCAATCTCCTGATTTTCGATATATACTGCTTTTTGGTTTTTCTTTGAGATTTTTTAGTTTTAACAAAATTTTCTCGTTTCATCGTGGGGTTTAATCAAATTTTAGTTAAAATATTTCCCAGTCATTATTCCATTCGTGGTTCCATTTGTGCTACAAAACCCCTGAAAGAGGGTAGGTTGGAGGGTTAGTATTCGTTTCGGATAGTTGGAACTCTGGGAAAATTGTGTTTAAAAATTAAAAAACTAATTATTGTTATATGTGTTATTTGTGCTGATACATTAAAATGTTTAGAGATAGGTTTTAAAGAAGTATAGAGATTTTTATTTGAAGGAAAATTAAATAAAAATTAGCTATAGATCGTAGGAAACACGATAAAACCTGCAAAAATAGCATAAAAAAGAAAGGTTATCACCAGTGCCGGATTTTGTTTGCGTGTCATCTTTTGATAGTACTTCGTAGACAATGCCATATAAACAGAAATTCCGTTTCCAATTTCCTGGTTCTAGAAATAACGTTTTTTGGGGATATATTTTTACTTTACACTGTCAATTTTAAAATTTAAAGGAAATTCTTTGGTCATTTTCTAATAAGTTTCGTTTTTTATCAAAGTTTTACAGAAATATTCCAATTTTTCTTACGCAGTTTCGCTTTTACGATAAAACGCATTACAAATGACTCATCTGCTAGCTTCTTGAGCCCAAAAAATCCGTGATCACCCCTTAACACAAAACAAATCCTACTTTTTTTTTTGGTGGGTGAGTCATCGACACTGGAAAGTGAAGATTATAGGGTTTCTTCCTCTAGTCTTGACAGTAAAAAACGAATACTTTAAGATTTTAGAGTTAATGAAAATGTTTAATAATGCCACAATTTGAACTACATAAAGCACTGCTTCTCCGTGATCCGCTGGCTCTTACCGGTTCCTAGGTCCAAAATATCCCGTCATTCGAAAAATTTTGAAAAACGTACGAAAAGCTAACGTTCAAAAATTTACAACCGAGGTTGATGGCATTGGAATCGTATACTACACGTTACGAAAGATTTACCTGTTTAGGTTGTCATTTCTGGTCAGCAAGTCGATTATATTGCATTTATTTATGTATAAAGGTTGAAGTTCAAAAACACTTTATTCACAGGCAATTAGGGAACGGATGTTTTACAAATCGAAAGAATATCAAATTTTTACGTCGTTTTGAATATTTTTTAGATGATTTTGGGCATTTTATTGCTCATTATACATTTCTAAGTTAACCAAATACAGGCTCTTGTGAATACAGAGAAATTAATTTTAGGTTGGGAAAGAAAGATTTTCATTCTACTTTTAAAGGCTGTAAAATTAAAACAGTTGATAAGGGGCAACAAAATATCGTATTAAAGTGACATTCCCTTTAAAAATAAGGCAATACTTCCGCTTACGCTTAGTATAACAGGAATATCTGGAAAAAAGATTAGTTGCGACTATTGACAAAAAAATAATTTTTTCAAAGAAAAGCATGATTTTGGTATCGATCTAACGTAAAATTTTACGCTGATTTGAAATCCGTTGAAATTTTGGCTCTATCTTTAACCATTCAAAAGATAGAAAGTTGGATTAAGGGAATAAAAAAAACATTTTAATGCATAACGGAAACTGACCTTGAAAAGCGCCCAAGTGCTGTTCACATGGTAACGCTGGAAAATTCTTTTCAAACGCGCGTTGCAAAAAGTCCATGTGAACGGGGCCTAAGCGAATGGATCGTCAGAAAATATTTGTATTGTGACCGCCCGTGTTTATCAAGTTAGTGTTTGAAAGTAGTTTTATATCTTTAATGGCTTTATCTCTTTCTAGAGATAACTACGACTAGAGTAATATTCTGATAATCGTATGTTAAACTTTAATTTATAAATCAAGTACCAATTTAGATGCGGTTACGAAAGTATGCTGTTTCCAAAGTTTTATTTATATATATTTTTCAGTTTATACGTGGAGCAACAAAGTTAAATAGTAATTCGTTTGGAAATTAGAAAAGCATGCAGTAAAAGGTTAAAGCAGAAAGAGTTCTCAACCTGTTTTAACAAAGATATCTAAAAACACCTACAGAATATTGAGTAGGTAGGTATTTTGACGTCGCACTGGAGCAACACAACTGGCTATTTCAAACGGTCCGGAAAGATCGAGAACACCACGTAATTTTGAACCACGGTCAGATGACGAGGTCACACCTGATCTGGCACCACTCTCCAAATTTCCACACCACGCCAACGTGAGGACATTTGAGGCCACGACAGATTTAACGTGCACCAGCCCCCTTTGTACACGACTTTCTTTGGTTGGATTCGATCTCGCAACCCTCCGGTTGCTAATCCGTTACTTTTCCAACCGGACTACCGCGGCCCACAGAATATAGGGAGTTCCTAATTTTGATCCACGGTCAGATGACGAGGTCAACACCGGAGCTGGCACTCCTCTCCAAACTTCCACAACATACCAAACGAGAAGACATTTGTGGTCATGGCAGATTTAACGTGCACCAGCCCCCATCTACACGGTCTATGATTGGATCTAGTCTCGAAGTCGCAACCTTTCGATTTCTAATCCGCGATTCTACCGACTAAGCTATCGCGTAAACTAAGCATGTAAAATAGGTATTACATATGATGTGAAGACTTATTAATAAATCAAATTACATTTAAAGACATGGGTTGTCGTGGATGATCTGACCATATACACAGAAACATTTAATCCAGATCACAGGAGCCTATGGAAGTGAAAGCCAAAGTAAAGGTAACATTGTTTCTGCACATGTTGCTGAAAATATTCAATCAAATAAATTTATTAAAATAGGACAATCAAGATATTTTGGAAATTTTCCAATCATGGTAGCATTTCATGCAATTTTAGGTGGGTTAAGTGTTTTGTGAAAGGGCCATATTTGGCCATGCTGTGTCAAAGACCAGATACAATGTCAAGTAATGGACAAGGACATACACACCAGGAAAGTTTCACTGACAGAAGAGAAATACACCCAGGGTAAGGTACAAGAATCGAACCTTCGCCGCCTACAACTCGCGTATGCAATTTTAAGAAAATTATCTTAATCTAACAATAAGTTACGGATAGTTTACACTAATCATGTTTCGGTAACATTTCCAGCCCTGAATGCACAAGCGTTGTCATTATATTGCAAAACTTCTCTTTCCGCCTATTTCACTAAAGGATCTATTCGCAAATTGATTAGGCCTTAGTTTTTATGAATACTGATAGCATTAATTCCTTTTAAAAATGCGAATTGAAACTGCTCATTGCTTTCAGACAAAGGTTATGCTCTTTTAGTTTTTGTTTAAAAATATCCATTGCAAATCCATTTCAATTTTACTTCCTGAGCAATAACTACATGAGTATTGGTTAGCTATTTTTGAAACCCGCAAATTGCTATAACACGACTGGAACTTTCCTTTTTAGATCAATGAGATCATCCCAATTCTGCTTTTCACTGACTTGGTCCTTGAAACCGTATTTAGATTGGGTTAATCGCTTTCTCCTTTCTGTCTTAAAAAATGTTATCTGATTAGATAGCGGTTATTCTATGTTATGCATTAGTCATATGACCTTCGTTTATATACATTGTAGTTGTTGATTCTTGAAAGGATTTCTAGATTCTAGTGAAACCTACGAAATATTAAAGATAAGTGCAAACAGCATCAATTGAACATACTATCATATTTGGTTATTGCTATTGACATTCGAAATGCTTAATTCTGTTTAACTCGTAAAATCGCGATGTTATTTTTCTAGCAAGCTGTTTCAGTGATTTCTTTGAACTTCTTAGAAAGAATCTATAATTCAAATTCAGTTCACTTTGTGAAAAGCAAGTTTCACTAGTTGGGTTGCATAATACATATTTCATGGAATGCAGAAGACAAATTTCGTCACAGATCATGAATTCTTATGCAAAATTTTAAAATTTCCCGGTATAATTGAATGGTTTCATTTTTGAAAACTGATTACAGAAATAGCTCGTGGGAGCTGCCAACGCATGACACAAAATAAAGAAATAGATAAAAACAAGCGAATAGTGTAGTTCCTTAAATATTCATACATGGAGTTTTGGAATTTCTTTTAGCGTCAATCAACGAAAATTTAATCAATTTTCATAACTTACAAATGTCTCATCACTTATCTGAGATTATTACTTGTGTCACATGTTTAACCAAATACATTTCCCCAAATATAATGGTATTTTTTTATATTTCAAATTTTACTCATCTTGAGATAAATTGATTCTACGAATGAATCATGTTGAGAGAAATTTATATTTACTTAGTTTTCTTGTTACCTGTTTTAAGCATTTTCCTTGAAAGGTTAGATTTGGTTTGTTCGCTATGGTAATTTTTTATTACACGAGAACAAAAGACGGGACCGATGGCATATAGTGGATTCCGAACCACTACGAACACGCATACTTAGACCGGGATTCGAACCCAGAGCCTGTTGAACAAATCTTAAATGGTGTCATTACTTTTATAACCCCGTCAAATTGAAATCTTGTGTCATTAAACTTCTCAGCAACCTCAGAGGTAGTCTGAGAAGTTCTGGAGGAAGAAAATCAAAATCGGATATTTAGACTGACGTTCAACCCATCCAAGCTTTAAAAAAAAACAAATTTGGATAAGTCCTACAGAACATCTGCGTCCTGAATATGAAAGTGGAAAGCTACGAATAGACAGAGGATTCTTAGAAGGGTACGCGAACTGGTCAGTCCCAAACTCACGGCAAATAAAGCAAACCAATTGGCACATGAAAAGGAACAAAATTGCCGTCCAAACTGTAATGTGTGAATAAAAATGAGCATCACAAAAAATGACTTGATCTACAATTGATCAGATGGGAGTAAACTTATCCGGAGAAAAACTTTACGTATCGTATTGCTTATTGTATATGTATCTAAAAATTGGTAGTTGGGGTATTGTGGCGCAAGGATCAAATTTGGCCAAACTAAATACAAGACAACATCTAGAAAAACGGACATACACACGGGTACGTTTTACTGACTCAGAAGAGAGAAATACACCTAGGGTTAAGTAACAGAAATCGAACCTGCGCCGCCTACAACTAGCAGGTTGCTAGAGGAATGGGAAAACCCAGAGCCACGGCAACCCCATACCAAATACGGGAGCACCAATCTTGTTTTATCCTCATCATGTGGTCTTATCAAGACTCGCACAGGAGGGGATCGCCGGTACTATGGTATCGAGGCTAGAGGGGACCAGGAAAATTGTTGTGTAGTCTGTGTTTTCCAAGTTTGTCATAATTTTCATTGTTTTTACTAAAAATGTGTAACAGATGTAAAGAGAAAATTGTATACATTTGTACGTAAAAGTTATTACTAGAAATGCATATCTACATTTCATGACGTTGATTGCATCGTTTTCATCGACCTTCTAATGAAATAGACGGATCATGTGGGTAGAATCGCTGTCGTAGGATCTCTGAAGGGTAAATCACAAATCGACTTAGCCGATTGGCTAAGGAAACGCAGACGTGTTTTTGATAACGGTGGATAATCACTTTAACCAATCAGCAATTGAAGATTCCTGCTTTTACCCACAACCACGTGACAGATCTTCAAACTGAGCAACTGGAAGAAATTACATGAAGCTGCGGGCACATGCTCCGTCTATTTCATTTTAAGGTCGATGATCGTTCTATGGCGCAGACCATATTTGGCCAACTGCGCCAAACACGACAGACAACGTCAAGTTTTGGACAAACACAAACATTGAAAGTTTTACTGGCACAGAAGAAATACACGCAGGGAGGAATCGAACCTTTGCCGCCTAAAATTTACAGGTTTGGTTTTGGGAGTTTTATGGTGCAAGGGCCATATTTGGCCATGCTGCGCCAGACACAAGACATACAATATCAATTAAAATTCATATGTTGCTAGCGCATTGGATAAAGTCACTAAGCCACGTCGGCCCCTGAGGTCGGTAGAACATTTTGCTCAACGATCATCGTTTGCTATACTAGGGCTAATTAAACTGGAAGCTAAGGAATAAAGTGGATTTCGATCCACTACGAGCCATGCCAGAACGGATATTCGAACTCAGAGCCTTAGTGCTAACCACTCGGTTCCCAAGCCGGTAACATACATCTCACCAGGACCGGCCATTTAACCTGATATTGTTGTCCGCAGTGCAGATATCAGGAGTCATGGTTCTACGGACTAGTACCGGAATCCAAGGGCGTCCACATCAGTAGAAATCAATACCCGAAATGCAATTAATACACGGTTCTGAAGCATTTTACTTCTTGGCTTCCCTTCAAATCTACAAAAATTACAAGCTCCTTCCCTTACAGTTTTTAATGGGGTATCATTTTCGAAGGGTATCTTAATCCATTCAAAATCCTTAAAATCATAAAATACACTTGAAATTAGACTTTTAGTCATTGTTTAACGATTATATTCCTTCTTGGAGTGATTAACACCTATAAGAGTGAAAGATGTTCTAACACCCAAACGGGACTTTAAGTAAATACAACTGTAAACAGCACTGCCATTTATTGATGTATAGTGCTTCTCAGACGGCGATCAGAGTGGATGGTTCGACCAGCCAATTCATTATCACTATTATCGCTTTCACTGCCGAACAAAAAAAAATCAAAATTTGCGCTTAAGACGCCAGTTGTACAAGCGCTTTGCCTTACGCTTCAACCGATCACTTGATTTGAAGATGGTAGAGTTTTATGGCGCAAGGGACATATTTGGCAAAATAACGTCAAATAAATGGACAAACACACAAGGAAAGCTTTACTTACATAGGAGAAATACATCCAAGGAGAAACCGAACCTGCGCCGCCTACAGTTCGCAGAGTAGTGGACAAAACCATTGAGTCATGGCGACCCCCTAATTTGAATACTCGTTCAAAACAACGTGACTTGACTACCAATTCGCGGGACAGACTTTAAATACAATTGTAAATAGCACTGCAATTATTGATGTATATGCAACTGGAAATATCACTGCCATATATGACGTAAATACAACTGTAAATATAATGTGGCTATCACGAGAAGGCAGGCGATTTTTCAAAAAGGTGTGGTGAAACCTCGTCAGGAGACTGCCACATGCAAAAGCATGAATGGCGATCGCCGTGGATGGTTTCCACCACCAACTCTTTATCACTGCTATCGTATTCGGCACCGAATGATAAACTTAGAACCAGAATCCGCGTTGAAGACGCCACTTAGAGAAGCGATTTGTTTACGTTATCACCAGTCCCCTAATTTAACACTTTCTCAAAACCACTTGACTCGACTGTCAACTCACGGACTATAGCACTGCCATTTATTGATATAAATACAACTGTCACTTGTTAAAGTGTAGTTAGTTTTATATTTAGACTGATTGTTAACATCTTGTATTGCTAACATTTTCTGTTATTTCCAAAGGCAGGCAGAAATACCAAATACACACTACAAGGGTAAGCAACAAACAAAAAAAAAAGTTAAAAAAAGTTAAGATAAGAAAAAAATTCGTCCTCTAGCCTCACAGTACATTACAAACATGCATCTGTACATAATACGGTGTATATAGTGCCCCATTTTTTTTAATCAATTGTTTTTACCAAAAACTTTCCGAGGTGATAATTCAATCTAAAAAGAACTGAGCTAAGTATAACAGAAAAATAATTTAATGAACGAGATAATTTTGTAATTCTAAATCGCCTCATATTTATAAAGTAAATTGTTCAGTAAAATCAGAAAGTGAGTGGAATCCAATTACGAAAATTTTTCGTACGAAGTTCTTAGAACAAAATTATATATAAATTTTACATCATTATATATTTAAAATAGAATCATTTTATATTTAAAATAGAATCATTTTATATTTAAAATAGAATGAAGTTTTGTAAATGTTAACTTAAAATGAGCTTCATAATTCAATACTAATTTTGTTTCTAGGAGATCAATGAGTGAATATCTACGAATTCATTCGATGCCATTTTCACTTCTAAATGTCTAATTTGATGGCATGGAAGTGTAAGTTTGATCAATTTTAAGAAATTTCTAGAAATCATGGTTGGTTGGTGTTTTATGGCAAAGGCCATATTAGCCCATGCTACGCCAAAGACAAGACAGACAACGTCAAGTAATGGTCATACACACAAAGTTTTACTGACACAGAACAGGAAATACACCCAGGAAGAAATCGAACCTGCACCGGCTACAACTCTGGAAATCATGACAATATAGCATATCATTTGAAAAAATTACTCAAAAAGTTTTATTTAGTTCGACAGGAATTCGAATCTGGATATCGCAGCACATCAACGTTTTATTTATTTTAAACAGGAATTTGATACAGGATATTGCACTTGTCTTTCCTCTTTTGGCATTAAGCTGATAGGAATAGATTTAAATTAGGAAAAATATCTCCAAAAGTGAATTTTACAGGAGGGCGAAAGAGATTAAAAACCTTATGCACACTTTACATCGAATTTGAAATTTGTAGAATTGTGATATCTTCAATAAAAATTTGTAGCACATTTCTAGATTCGGATTTCTATCGTTGTTCGAAATTACTGTTAGTCAGATTCGAGAAATTTTCTTGACAGGGGTTTGACCAAATATTTAAACTTAGATTCACGAACTGCAGACATTCTTCACACTTGAACTGAAATATCAGAAACATTTCATTTCTAATTGTACCTTTAAAAATGATTGAAATTTTACAGCACATCCGAAAACTAGAAATTTCTGTTTGGAAATTAACGTCGTACTAGAGCAACACAACAGGCTATTGACGACGGTCCGGGGCCAATGCCGAAGGGAAAGGTCCGAGGACAACACAACGTAATTTTGAACCACGGTCGGATGACGAGGCAACACCTGAGCTAGCACCCCTCTCCAAACTTCCACACCACGCCAAAGTAAGGACATTTGAGATCACGACAGATTTAACGTGCACCAGCCCCCTTTGTACACGAGTTGTTTGGTTGGATTCGAACTGGCAACCGTCCGGTTGCTAGTCCGTTACTCTTCCAACTGGGCAACCGCGGCCCCGAATTTCTGTTTGGATAATTAAAATTAAGCTTTAAGAACTTTCCTATAGAATTTATTTTTCTGTATAAAAACAGTCATTGAGCGCTTAAACGGAATGAGAATGCCTGTAAATTTTTTAAAGTACAATAGATTATAAAATTAGGGTATTTCCAGATTACATAGAAAAACCTATTAATAACAAAGTTTTAAAAGCAACATTCGGCATAAATTATTCCATTTAATTTTTTTATCAACTAAGTAGCATTTAATAGGTTGTTTTTCAGGCTACAATCGAAGTTTGTAACGTGGAAGCAGTATTTTAAAAAGCAAACTCTTTTCAAAAAGTAATTATTTTGTTGTGTTGGTCAAAAAAACCAGTGTCTCTAAAGTTTGGTTATCTTGAATGACAGTTGCTACAGTGTTCCCACTCTTCAAGTTTACGAAAACTAGTGCCTTTTTGAGGTCATTTCATGACTATTTTTTAAGGTTACATTTCACAGATCGCAATAGATTAACCTGGGAACTTAACTTTCACGAGAAGTGTGTTTGGGTCACAGATCCAGTTTTAAAAACGAATTTTTAGCTTACCCAGAGATTTTAGCCCTAGATTTTTTTATGAAACTTGACCTTTACGAGTGTCATTAGTCTTGGTTTTTGCATACAGGTGAAATAAAATATGCAATATTTGCAAAAATTAAGGCTTTAAAAAAATTAAGTACTTTCAGCAAATAGTCTTTTAAAGGGCCTTTAAAAACTAGTGAAAAATCAGGCTTTTAAGGTTTGTGGGAACCGTGTTTTGTTGCTTGCATACAAGTGTATTATTTGACAACATTAGGTAATAGTATGATCACTCAACCAACTGTTGAAAGAATGATCTTGATTTCTAGCATCATATACGTCGCATGTAAAAACTGTTTACCCACGTAACCATCTTGACTACCACGGTACTATTGTGTACAAACTAAACACATTGTTATTCTGTTCAACTACTTTATCGTTAAAATAACCACAAAGCCTATTTCTCAAATATGTCTGGACCTTTTGTTCAATGTCAATTCGGTGTTCCGCGAACGTCTAGAATGACGAAGAAAACGCTACTAAAAGCAGAAAAAAATTACCTTCATTAAAAGCGAAACAATTTGCAAGAGCTGAGAACTTCAACTAGTTCAATGACGCTTTGAAAAGAAAAAGGCATATTTGTCAGTTGGAACGTTGCGAAATATTTCAAACATTTTACGAGCTGAAAGAACGTGTTAACAACCAAAGTTGAAACACGTGCAGCTGTCAAAACTTAGCGGAAGGCAATAAAGAGAGTACTTAGCGAAACTAAGTAATTTCACTTCCCAACTCAAGATAAGACAAAGACAGAATAGTAGCCTTGTGCCTTTGTAAACTACGAGGCAGGCAACGTTTCAACAGCATGTTGCAACACGTTCCCAATTTCTAAATTAGCAATGCAACCCAAAACAGATTCCAAGGTGAATGTTTAATATTCACGCTTGGGATTTTCACTAAACCAAGAAATAAAACGACTCCTTTAAGATCACCAATCATTTTAGTGGCATTTGATATTCATATTTTAAATTTACTTAATTCATAAATTATTTCATTGAACCTATCAGTTCTTAAGAAAATAAAGCATTACCAACATCATAGACGAAGTGTTACAAGAGTTAAAGGCTACTAGTACACAGAAATCGCACACGTTTTTTCAGAACTCAGCAATTTAACGTGTCGAAAGGCATTTCATTCAGCTTAATATTACTTTGTAATTCCGATGAACGACATGACTTAAAAGATAAGATATCATAACATCTACGATTTTTTCTAAAGATGTCATTTTTGAATACTGCTCAAAATAACTTTGAAAACTTATACCTTTTATTGTGGTGAATTTAGCTACAATAACAAAAATTAACTTTCAATACAGTAGTATATTCTAGTAGTGTAACCTATCTCAAACATGAAGTATTTTTTGATTGACTGATGCTTTACTGTCTGTCACATCGTCTAGTTAAAAAGCCAAAATCTATCTTTTACGAAAGCCTGTATTAGAATATTAAAACTTAACTAAATTATTTATTTACTAAGAGTTGGTAGGTTAGTAAAACTATGCATAAAAAACTTCAAATAACAAAGAACTGAATAGCAAAATAAAGTACGATTCAAAAGTAAAAAACATTAGGGCCTCAATAACTGTACCTAGTTCCATTCATTTCAAGACGTAATGGATTACCTGAAACAATGCACCGTATTTTTTATGGACAGTAGATAATTTTAATTGATGGTCAACGTTTCAGATAGTCTATGGCACGCAAAGATATACTCGATCCAGATTTGGAGCATTGTGCAAACTTAAAAAAAATTATGCGACTTCCGATAGCATAATTATCGCAGACTGAAATCACGTTTTCAAGGTTTCTCATCTGTAGAGTGCGTATAAAACAAGATAAAAAGAACGGAACGACAGCAGAACAGACAAAGGACTCACAACATGACAATGCAGTGGTCAATGACCGGCAAATATAGGAAAAGGAAGACTTTTCGACTGTCTAACACGGAACATGGGATCTGCTTTAACCAGTCGAGGCTTAACGAATCGTAATCCAAGTTTTACAGTAGAATGATGTCTCAAGTATTGAAATAACTCACCGGAATAAAGGTTACTAATTATGTTTTAGAAGTTAATTTGTATAATAATGAAAAAGGTAGAAGTAAATTAAGTTTGTCATGTTTCAAATATGCGTCATATAAATAACAAATGAGATTTGAGTTGGTTGCGAAAGGGCCATATTTGGTCAAGCTGCGCCAAACACAAGAGAGAAAACGCCGAGTAATGGACTTAAACACAAGGCGTTATTACTGACACAGAAGAGCGAAATGCACCCAGGGTGAGTTACAGGAATCGAACCTATGCCGCCTAAAACTCGCAAAACGAGTTTTGAAACCTGTGAAGTTCGTATTATGTGGAATCAGCCATTTCAAATCATACCAAATTTTAAAGGCATTTTTTTAAATATTTAAAATACACAACATAGGCCTAGGTTCGTTGGTTTTTTATGCTTTTCCTGTCAAATAAATGGGCATACCGTACAAGAGGAAGTTTTTAGTGACAGAAGAAATTCATCCAGGGTAGATACAGGAATCAAACCTGTGCAGCCTATAACTCGCAGGCTGCTAAAGCATGGGTAAAACCCAGAGCCATGGTGTCCCTCCGTTTTTATACTAGGATTATTAATCTAAAAATTCCTAGAATATATCCTACTAAAAACGCATTTTCGATCAAAATACAAAAAATGACTTAAAGATAAATTTCTTTTCTAGAATTACATATTTTTACTGAAAGATTACATATTTTTACATGACATGAACAAAAAAAATTATACATTTCATATTCGACAAAGAATAATTTTAACTACTCTGAATTTTTAGTTTCTCCAGCAAATTGAGTATACATTTTTGTTATTGAAATGTTCCTACCCAAGATACAAATGCAATTTAAATTTTCCAACGGTTCCTATCAAACTGAAAGTTTGACTTACTAATATATGTTGAATAGTTTCAATTTACTGTAGGAAACTTAGTGAGCACATTTCTTTACTTGAATGTTTCAATCTTGCTAAAAAATTATGAAAAATCGTCAAAATCCTAGTCCTACACACTTGATAACCTTTCACACGTCATAAAAAAGAGTTCTCTATCAGAATGATAGGTTGGTTGGGTTGACTTTTATGGTGCAAGGGCCATATTTGGCCAAGTTGCTTTAAATACAAGACAATTTCAAGTAATGGGCATACACTCAAGGAAAGTTTTACCGACACAAGAGAAATACACCCAGTCTGTTACAGGAATCGAACCTACGCAACAACTCTCAGCCGAATGATGTAACAGTAATTCAAATGAAGTATCTAAAAATTCCTTTTGTACAAATAAGAATCGACATTGCAATTTTGTTTGGGACAAAGATCCCGACGCACTCTAGTTATTAAAAAGAATTACCTAAAAGATTTTGTTATCATTTACACAAAAGCACATTTCAAAAACGCAAAACTTTAAGAACATTAAAATACAACTCGCAACATTCATTTGAAACGTCGATTTCAAGCTTCTTAATTACACTATACGGGTTGGTTGGTCGCATTGAGTTTTATAGTGCAAGGGTCATATTTGGCCAAGCCGCGCCAAACACAATACAAACAGGTCTGGGTCGGTCGGTTTTGGGATTTTATGGCGCAAGGGCCATATTTGGCCATGCTGTGCCAGACAAGCGGCGGTCTGGGATCAACCCCCGAAGGGCAAGATTCGACTGAGACAGAAGAGAGAAACACACCTAGAGAGGAAACGGACCTGTGTCGTCTACAACTCAAAGGTTGCTTTCGCAGTGGACAAACCCACAGCTGCTCCTACGCTATACGAGGTGAGAGTATCTCCCACATTTAGGTAACGAAAATATTTTAAAAAGCATTTCTTACTCGTTAAAGATGTCTAGTACATTAACCACTTAACGCATTTACCCGTGTTTGACACGGGCGAAAGTTACCGGCAAATTTGCACATGCCCGTGTCTCACACGGGCGCTCTTCCGTACTAGTAAAAATAGATAGGCTAGATTAAACTTATACCAAAGATGGCATAAACTTATTTATCATAGATGATTTACTACTTATTTATAGATGGATATTAAACTTATTTACCGTAGATGGCACCCCTATGCACCATTTTTCTTGTGTAAACCAAGTGGTGCATTTTGATGATTAGCTATAAGTTTGTTAGGAATTCTTTGTTATAAAGCAGTTGTTAGGTGTCTAAAAGGTAATATATCCATTTTTATTACGTTAAATATCATAAAAGTAAAAATTAATTTATGGTTAACTGTTTACTAAGTGTTTTTGTAGCTTGTTTAGAAAAAGTTATCTGATAATGAGCGACTGTGACGATTTTGAATATGCCAATTTATCAGAATGTTTCAGCGATGAAAGTGATGATCTCTTGAGTGATTGGAAGTGAATCTGAAGTTAATATTTTATTATTAATATTTTGAAATTCAAAATAAACATGTAATCAAATCGTTTACACTTTGTTTGTATAATAATTTTTTATAATTTTTACCCCTTCCCCCGCAACTGAAATCGCAAAAAATAACTTACACTATACCTATATATATATATTCATTTTCTGTCAAAAAAAACTCGATCATTTTTTTACCAGTTTTTCCGAAAAAAACTCGTGCTTTACGTGGTTAACAAGCTAGCTTTTACTATAATTAGATATATGCTTTTACTATAATTACATATATGCTTTTACTATAATTAGATACGTATATGCTTTTATGTAATTAGATATAACTGAAATCTGCTACATTATGCCCCAATCTTTTAATCTTGATCGTCTGCTTAACAAACGAATCTCTTTCTAGTAGCAAATTGAAAAAAAAATGTTAAAGCATTTAAATTCACAACGGAAACAGAATTTAAGGGGAAACACGGTATACTCTGCAAGCAGTTTTAATGCATTATACCGTCGACATATATGCGACACAAGTCAAAAAGGCGAATTTCAGTAGGTGAGGAGAGCCAAAAGATTGTATGTCACCGTCTCATTTTGAAATTTGTAGAATTCCTTCATTAGCAGCTTTTTCCTGTTTCGATTGCCACGGTGACATAAAAAAGAATTCGTTGTTACTTACAATCACCTATCACTCATCGTTGTCACCCTTCTCAAGATGCGATCAGTTAAAAAGAGGTTTCCCAAATTTGAAGAGTCATCCATGTTTCAAAATCCTGCGCTACTTTTTGTTTTACGCAAGATTTTTCTATCGAAACAAATGTAAGGCAACTCTCATTTAAAAGTCCTCCAAGTGTCCCCTGTTACAACACGGAAAGTTGACAGCATTTGATTTGTCAATCAAATGCAATCCTGATTAACTGGTTTGCCCATTAAATTCCATCGAATGTATTGCGCTTTTTGCTTGATTTCCTAGAATCCAGGACGACGTGAGGTACTATTTCTGATGCATTGTGTCAGAAAGATTTCGGTTGGTTTGAGGTTTGATGGCACAAAGGCCATATTTGGCCAAGCTGCGCCAAACACAAGACAGCGTCAAGTAAGAATGTGAAAAGGGGAAAATGAGGATTTAGAGAACAGAGTAGTGGGATGAAAGCAGAAAAAGACCGCTTAGGTATCCCAGGAGCACGACCCTATGTTTATTATAAACAGTAAACATGGGAAAAGAAAAACCACTAGAGTACCTTGGGTTCGTGAAGTCCCTACACACCTAAAGATGTGCCCCTGAAGGCCAGAGAGGTTTCGGAACCTATAACTAGGTATACCAAAGTGTTTAACTCTTTTGAGTCACGCTCCACATCTAAGGGGTGCTTTTAAGCGTCCAGTACAAACTTTAATGGGCAGCGGATTAAACAGAATTCATATAGGGATACACTCGAAAGAGCCACTCATTTGTTAGAGTACACCTAAGTGCAGAAATGAAAGACAGTAGATATACTGCGTGGCTCAAAAAAAGTCGCGTTACTAATTTAAACATGCAAATACTGAGGAAGTAATGATTAAGCATTTCGAGAAATCGTATAATTCAACGGCAATACAACCTTTAATTGCAACTAGACGAACGTGCTGCTAATTTCAAAGCAAGTACGTATAAAATGTTATGAGGTCGCGGAAAAGTTGCTAGAGTTCAAAAAGGGCCAAATTTTGTGTATGTCAAAGATAGGAAAGCTGCAAAGAGATTGCTGAAATCACTGGCACCGGATTACGAACTGTCCAGCGCATTATTAAGTCTTTAAAAGATAGGGGTGGAGCACCAACTTCGCGAATAATGTAAAAGTAATTATCAGTAATCTTGACCAAAGAAATCATGAAAAACTTAGTAAAATCAAATCGCAAAAATCCGACATGGCACGCACAACCAATGTTCTATAGTGAAAGCAAGACCATAGAATGAGACGAGAATTCAAAGGATTGGATTGGTTACTTTGGGTTTTATAGAGCAAGATCAAAGACGGACTCGCTGCGCCAAACACAAAATAGTGTAAACCATTAAAAATAAGTAAGTGATCTAGTCAACAATAAAAAGTATATTTAAAATTATATACACTGTACAGATGGTATGATATAGTTTAGATGATATAAAAGGTGCCGGGTAAAAGATGTAATGCAAGGTCATCATTGCTAAAATACATTTATGAAGGCTAAAAGGTACTACCGGAGAATTGTGATAAGATGGGGTATTCCAATCTTAGTCGACTATTAAAATATGAAATGTAATTAAAAAATGAATTATAAAAATGGTAAAAAGCAGCAGCGATGTAAGAAGGCAAAGAGTAATGCATATGGAAGGTGACCCAACAAGTCGAATAAAATAAAATTGGTAATAAGATTTTAAGAAATTGTCGATAAAAATGTCTAAGACCTGTACGAGCTAAAATATGATTGATGGAGAGCGGTTCTTGGCCATGCTGGCACGATGGAGCGGTTTCCCCGACCAATAAAAATCTGAGTGATTCGTGAATGGTCGATGAAGACATTAAAATAAAGTCGAACCGTAGAGATGTTAATGGTGGTAGGAGTGAGACTGTCGGGATGTTGTGGAGCTTGTTGCTCTGCTCGCTCCAGTCTTCTCAAAGGATTGGGATTAAAACCAGCTATGTTGTAAACAGGAAACCATTGTTTAGCGACTTTTCGGAGAGATAGACTCCAATTTACATAGGAACATACGATTGGACTGCTGAGCAATGGGGAAAATCCTGGTCCGACGAGTCCAACTCTTCCAACATGGTGGACGCATCGGGATTAGAAGGGAACCGCATGAAGCAGAGGACCCTTCAAGTACTACACCAATTGTACAAGCCTCAGGAGGAAGTATGATCTTGGGTTGAGCTTCTGCTCGGCTTGTCTAGGCTCAGCAACAACATGCAATAAAATGAGCATACTGAATGACCAATTTATTCCATCAATGAAATTTTTCTTCCTTGAAGACAACAGCATGTTCCAGGATGACAATGCTACAATTCATTGATCTGAAATTGTGACGTTGGTTCGAGGAGCAAGAAGCATAATTCGACACTTCAATTCCACCTCAAGTTCTGACCTCAACCCCATAGAGGGTATGTGATTTTCTAGAGAAGCAACTAAGGAATTCCGTTCTTCTACAAAGGATCTTCGAGAAATGTTATAGCAAATCTGTCCAAAAATATATCTGATGAGACATTGCATAAACTCATACACACCACGACGAATGTGTGTAGTAATTCGTGCCATAAATGGTCAAACGAAAATAGTAAAATGCACGACTTGTTTTCATACACTTCGTAGACAAAAAATATTTTTATAAGCCGCAATTTTAGTTTGCCAATAGTTGCACTTAGTTTCACAGCAAATGCTCAAAATTGCGACCAATAGTAATGCACGCTTGCTAGCGTCGAACTTGTTCAAAAACACTCGCAGCAACGATCCTTGCGATGAGGTCAGCTTCGGAATCAATGGGCCTCATACACAATGCATTTGAGGTTCCATTGAAAAAATCAATGCATGATAAATAGTGATACTGCTGGCCAAGAAAAGGATCACTCCGGCCAATCCATCGAGCCCCAAAAGTATCTTTGTTAGCCCCTTGAATATTGCGCGTTTCCTATTTTACCTTAAGTTCATAGAAGTTTTGAAATACCCCGTTTACTTCAAAGAAACTGATTCATCATTAATATAAAACAAACTAGTGTCGAACAGATTTGGTTTGCTTAATTTGCCGCTCTAGTTATTTTTTTGCTACACGAGGTGTTGGAAGGGTATAAAAATTTACAAAGTACAAAACACAGAAGTTGTTGATTAATATTACCATTTTAACTTTATAATATTAAGAAAAATTGGCAAATTTAAAATATCCATATTATACCCTTGCAGCCCAAGTTCACTCAAGCAAAAAATGCATCAATAGTACCTCAAGTTACTGAGATCCTTGTCCATGGATTTTTGTAGTGGTTTTGATTTCAAGCACGGATTTAGTTTCAATCTTAAATTCAAAACCAAACTGATGCTAATCAAGCAATCACTAGCATCAATTGACAAATGGACGCTGCCAAACTATTTTTGTGTATTTAAATTGCGCTCCGTGTCAAGGTTGGTTTAGTTTTGTGCCACAAGGTGTGGAACAAGGACAAATTACGCCAAACACAAGATAAACATCTAAATCAAGTCCAGCGTGGAGGATGGCTCTGTATGACGGTTGGTTTGTCGCTCTGCGATCAATTTTTGCCATACGAGGGCTAATTAGACAGGGACTTATGTTAGAGGTGCACTCCTGGTTCCACGACAAAAGCCAGCATTTCTTAATTCCGAGATATAGTGGATTGGTTTGTCACTTTAAGGCCATTTCCTACCACATGAGGACTAATTAGATCGTGACCTATAAATTAAAGTGGATTCCAAACCACTATGAACGTCCATGCGAGGACCGGGATTTGACCCAGAGTCTGTTCAGTCAAGAAGGCTAACTACTCAACTATCAAGCTGGTATAGTTCAGCTCCGAAGATACTGACAGATACCTCGAATACTGAAAGGTTAACTAAACGAAAAACAAATTTAATTTGAGGTAATTAACATAAAATTATAAACATCCTAATGCAGCCATTCCCTTCGTATGTGATACTTAAAACTATGTTTATTTTCATTACAAACAATCCATAAAACACGCAATCGTACTTTGATGCCGTGTCTCGGAGCTTTGGAAAATTCAAGTGCATCGTCCCGTGGGTAAAACTCATCCCATATAAACACTATCCAGTACTTATTTATCACATACAAGCACTAGAACTCGTTTGCACACTGGGTTCCAGTAAGAGTTAGGACTCTCATGAAATAAAAATATGTACTATTACAAATACTCTATGTTAAACTTCAAAATCTACAAAACTTTTCATCCTAGAAAACAGACTGCACATTGCAGAACAAAAGCTTGTCACGTTTCCTGAAGCTTATTTTAAACCTCGTGTCCAAGTACCAACGCCCCCCCCCCCCTCCATGGGGGCCTTGACATTACATAAACAGATCAAGTTTAAGCAAACATCTAAACACTGAGATAAACGGGAGATTAAACTGGATAATCCTGTGATCGTAGAATAAATTTTAAACCTTAAATGAAGCAAGGTTTAAAATTTATCCTTCGCAAGTGAAAAAATCTTATGACAGCATCATGTAAATCAGCGTTTTCTACGAAGTTCCAGAGATTTCGAACATAACTACGATACGTTAACTGTGCAACCCAAATTAAGCTAAGTGAACAAAGAAAGTACGGAACTCCTCACTTGACATTCAAAATTGAATAATGAATGTGGTGGACAAACGTTTCAGGGAAGTCAGAGAATACACTTGTAGACACTAGCAAATCGAGCTCACATCAGAAACTACACTCGTTCAACAAAAGAACAATGAATGTAAAAACAAAGCATTCGTATATATAGCATAGTAAAAATGGAAGGTTCAGTTCAGCGCTAATGTAATAATATGATTCAATTTATTTAAAATAGTTGCGGCGACTATACTTGAACAAACAGACGAGAGCTTTAAGAGTCCTTCCAATGGCTGTCCATTTAGAGGAATTATTTTAAGTTAACTGAAATTTTAAGTCTAACAATGATTGGAGGAATTAGTTACTTCAAAATTAAGACAAATGTTAGTTATGAGACTGAAACATACCTGCGATTATTCCATTATTTCTCAAACCCACATTATTTTATAAGACTGCCATAAGCACACATTCTTTTATTTGTTATTCTATAACTACTTATTATTCTATAACTACTTATTATAATACTTATTTATTTGTTATTCTATAACTACTTATTATTCTATAACTACTTATTATAATACTTATTTATTTGTTATTCTATAACTAATTATCTTGTTGTTCTATAACTACTTCAGTCTCAAATAGGAGGCCCAGAAATGTGAAGCTTTTTGCAATCTGCCCCTTACACCATCATGGCACACGAAAACATCTGCCGACCACCTTAAAATCGCGTGCCTCGTGAGCATTGCTTCTAACAAGACTTTGAAGGTCTAAATTATTGGCATGAAATCCAGTCATCAGGACTTAATAATTCTGAGATTGACTTTTAATACGCATGTGGCATAAGATAGTACTATATACTCCGATGCGAGATATAATATCCTGGGATTAAGCAAGTCATCGAGGTGACAAGCCACCTCGAAGTTTGAAGTTACAAGTTCTGTTGACTCGTCAACAGAACTTGTAACTTCAAACAGGTAGTGTCTAACGAACTAGGCAAGGGAATGTGATGATGTAAGTACTGTAATGTGAATATAGCAAATGGAAACTACACGAAAGCATTTGACACGAGTTCTAAGAATCCTTTTCATTTTATTGTTTTCACAATGGCTTGTACTGGGACTCAAAGAGAAGGTGTGGGAGGAGGTTGGAGAAATTTTGTCAGGAAATCGGAAGGATGCCTAACATGAGAATTCTGGAAGTGCATGTATACGGAATAGGCGCAAGTGCATTACTTCGCTTAAACCCTTAGGTAGGTATTTTAATTAACGTCACACTGGAGCAACACAAGGGGCTATTGGTGACGGTCCGGTATAAATCCCAAAGGAAAAGATCCTAGGACAACACAACGTAATTTTAAATCAAGGTCAGATGACGAGGCAACACTTGAGCTGGCACTCCACTCTCCAAACTTCTACATCACGCCAACGTGAGGACATGAGGCCACGACGCTTAACCCTTTGACGGGCACACACACTGCTAAAAGTTTATTGGAAAAACACTTCAGGGAAGGATTTTGAACAAATTAAAAATTTACTGGGACCCCTCGTATCTCACCGTTCATCTAGAGCACTCCTAGACATCAGAATGAATATTTATACACGAAGCACAGCTTATAACACCTAGAACAGGGGTGGGGAACCTTTTCATGTTCCAAGTCCGCATTATATATAATTTAGTTATAATCAAATAAGGCTGAATTCAAGAAACTTCAATTGGATATACTGCTTAAAAATCTAATTATGTACTTTAGAATTTCAAAAATTTTAAAACTATTAGTTAATTTTAAAATTAACTCATCTTTTAATGACTGTTTTGTTGCAAAGAGAGATTTTTGGTTTTAATATGGAGGGGTCCAGTTTCAGTTGATCCTTATTGTGTCGGTCTCGGAGGATAATTTCGTTAAAAAATTATTTTATTCTTTGATTCATTAAAAATATATACAAATATTAAAGACGAACAAAAATGTATCAAAAAAATTTGCTCTGTAAAAATTTGGATTGAGGCAAAAGGCAAAACACTTAAGGATCTAAGAAGGCCACAAGATCCCCACACCTAACCTAGAGTATACTAAGCCTCAATAATTTCAATGAGGTAAGTTGGTTGGTTTGGGGGTTTTATGGGGTAAGATCCATATTTCACCAAGCTGCGCCAAACACAAGGCAGACAACACCAAGTAATGAACATACATACGGGAAGTTTTACTGACGCAGAAGAGAGAAATCGAACCTGCGCCGTCTACAATTTACAGGTAGCTAGCGTAGAGGGCAAACCCACTGAGCCACGGCGACCTTCAAGGAGGAACGACGCCACAACTCACAATCCATTTTTCGTTGTTTGGTCGAAAAGTGCAATAGTAATAGAATGTGTAATGTAAAACCCAATAGAACACTTAATATAAATCTACTTCAAGTTATCAGATGCATAAAAAATGACAAGTCATTTGAATTTTGCAGAAGTTTTTAACGAAAATTTTAACTTGGACATTTCAAATTTAGTTTCTCTTGTCATTTTTTGTTGCAAGAACAGAGGCCTACAACAAATAGTGAATTATAATCACTACGGTGGTAAGTTTTTATGGAGCAAGGGCCAAATATATTAAGTTTTTTAAATGGTTAAAACCAATATAAGAGCCATATTTGGCCAATCTGCACCAAACAACGTCAAGTAAATAGACAAACACACAAGGAAAGCGTTACTGACACGAGGAAATAACTAAGGGAGAAATCGAACCAGCGCCGCCTACAACTCGCGGGTTGCTAGCGCGGCGGGCAAACTCACTGAGCCATGGCGCCCTTGAATCACTACGAACACCCACACGCAAGTCAAGATTAAGATCCAAACTCGGAGCTTGTTGACCCGAGACCACCGCGCTGACCATCCTGCTACACGCAGGTCATAAGTCGAACAGAAGCAGGAAAATCCAATGCCCAACCGGTTAGTTAACAAATTGAATTCTTAAAACGCCGTCAAACTATCAATATTTGATTTTTATTACATACAATATCTAAACAAAACGTAAGAGTATATATATACACATACAAAACCTAATTGCTTTATACTTATTTTTCTAATACCCGACCATTGACCTCTTCGGCACTACAAAGGACAAACTGGCGGTTATTCGTGAAGGTACCAACCAGTGGGTAAACCAACATTACCTCCAACTGGGACAATCACCAACATCCATGCGCTAACAAACCGGGATTCGAACCCGGTACCTACTGGGTGGCAGGCAAACGCCATTCTAGTTTGCTCTTTTTTGTCATTTTCACATTACAATTTTAGACATTACATTTTGAAACTTCTGCGAGAAGGCGTAATGTTTTTGATAGATAAAAAGAAAAACTAATTTGAATTCAAAACGTGTATTGTGTATTGAAAACTCAAGTGACTGAGTCAAGTCAAGAAAAAAAAACTAAAAACGAAGTATTAAATTCGAGAACCCTAAACTTCAAACCGAGAACGTTTCATTTAAATTTTGGAACTTGAAGGAATTTTTAAGTGGTAAACAGATTTTAGGGAAACAATTTTTTTAAATTAAAATTCTTGATCATTTAAAATAAAATGACTCAATCCTTTCGAGAGGGATTTTCAGTGTAAACAAACCAAACGACCGGCGAAGGTTTACTTCAGTTATTTTCCTGCTCTCGCATGATACATATCAAGGTTACCTTAAAATGTAGTTTGTAGCAGTTTTGGCGACATCTGGCGTTTAATCAAATTGAAGTTGACAAACTAATTATCGTACATCAATTTGGAACATATTCTTTGGAATTTATATTGGCACAGTGCTGAAATAGTATTTGAAAATCAATACTGACAGTACGAATACGTACATACTGTCGTGGGAATACGTACAGGAAACTCGTTTCGCCAAAGAAACACTACCGTTACCTGTATTTAGTTTGACAGAAAATGCCTCTTATAAAGATGTTTGGTGGCCCATCGCAGAGAATTTACATACTAGATACATACTAGCATTGTCGTATGTGGGTTTTTAGGAGTAAGAGCCACATTAGACCCAGCTGTGCGAAACATGTGTGGGAAAATAGTTCAAAAAGCCAATTCCCCATCTCAACAATAAAATCTACTCCGAAGTCATGGCTTCAAAACAGAAATTCCAAACATTTTGTAGGATGTTTTTCCTTAGAACTTCCGTACTGAGGGAATAATTAACCATTTCCATTCGAATGCGGTGAACCAACGAAAAAGGCAAGGTCGTGCTACCGGCATTGTAGTTCCCCGGAGTACGATATAGGAACCCATTTCCGACGAAAAACATTCCTCTCATTAAAATCCGAACAATGCAGTCTGGTTCACATGCCGAAGACGAAATGGGCTTCCGAATGGACCCTTTCCTAGTTACTTGTTGACCGTGGACTCATGATTAGGAACGATTTACAATTACAGCAATCACCAAAACCGAATCGGCATTTGTAGTTTTCATATTAATGAATCTTCTACTGTTATTCGGTGCTTTGCATTATGGTAACAACGTGAACGGTAATTTGCAATCTAACTAACTTAAAATGAAATTCAATATTACGCGCATTTTTCCTATAACGAGCACGTCAAAACTCTGCAGTCTAATTAACTGCGTCTTTCTCGAATTAAAGATCCGTGACTTTCGCCGACGATTCCAAAAGTATGAAATTCAAAATTAGAAATAAGTTTCTTTAAGTGGAAATATCTAGTAGTGTTCGCAAGCAATCAAATTAATGCACATAAGAAATAAATTAATAATAGAAAACGAATGAAATTAAGAGTGTATTTTTAAGGTGATTCACAAAGAATACATTAGTGTTTCATTTGAGCTCGGTTTGGTTTTATGGCGCATGGTCTGACACTGCCGCAAACAATACAAAGCCAATAAATATATAAAGCAGAGCAGTGACGTAAGTCACTATAAAAGCGTATGAAACCCAGTATAAGAGCATTGGTCATTAAAATAATCCACCTTAAGCTCCGATTAAAAGAAATATTTTTAGGTATTAACTTTACCAGATTGGTTGATTTTGTGTTTTATGGCGCATGGGCCAAGCTGCGCCAATAACTTGACCAGGAGAGAGTATATTTTTACATTTTATTTTATCTAACGATGCTATAAAAAAAGCTTATAAAAACATTGACCACAAAATATTTGCAGAATAAACTTATTAAATATCCCACTTTCGTCATTGTTAGCCGAATATTTATTCAAATCCCCCGGTTAATAAAAAATTATTTCAAAGGAAGTTGAAAAGTAAACAAAATGTCTGCAATCCCATTCCATGAAATGGTTGCGAAGGTTCATACCAAAAAGCACAAACAGAGAATCACTGATCAGACCATTTATATGCAAAATGCCCGCTTTTAGTTCTGCAATAATTTCACTTCCGGGTGTGATTTGCTTTAATATTGTAGTTTGGAAATGTTTAACGGGTGTTCTAAATTAGCTTCATGTGACCCGTGAAAAGGAAGTATCAATAAAGTCCAGATAAGACTAGCCCTTTTTTCGTACTCATTTCATTTAGAATTTATAAATTCTTAAGAGAATTGAAAGGTAAAAAAAAACCTTCACGATCGTGAGGATAAGAAATAGTGGTAATGGTAAAACTAAAGAGTTTTAGTGAAACTGGACAGAACAAATGGTTTTCTACCAGTAATTTTAAACTAAAAGAACATTCCAAGGCAAACGTACCGATTCTTAATGGCCCGAGTTACGCTAGAAATTTATTGTTAGAAGTACTCTGGTGTCATTGACCACTGAAGAGAAAACGAACAGATTAGATAAACAGCATAACTTTTAATTGTGGGATAGAAAACATCAAAATTCGACCTACATAACCGGAAAGGGTTTTTACGGAGGTATAAAAATGTGAACTTTATGGCAAGAAGGAAGTTTGTTCACCAACTACTTGGTGAAAGAAAGAATTCATGTCCGGACTGATAAGCACGGAGATTACATGTGGCTACACTGTCGTCGGTGTTTGGAAAACAATACAATTTGTTCGAAATCAATGGGAATTTTGAACAAGCGTTGTCGCTATGCCAGGGAATTCGATCGACAAAACACTTGGTTGTTGATTAATTTTCGGAAGATAATGATCCAGAACATTCTTCTAAATTATGTCGAAATTAAAATGCGAAGACTCGGAAAGTTCCAAATTTAGCAGTCGCCCTCCCACAACCCAAATCTCAATCTAATAGTTCTATGGGATAAACTTGACTGGCAAATCCTCGAAGATGAAATAACTACGGACACTATCCGTATGGTATCCGTGCTTAATGGAAAATTGAAACAAGTTATATCCGCATATTATATTAGCGACCTTTACAAGTCCTGTGCCACTTGCTAACTGAACTAACCATGGCATTTGAATCAACAGATATGTTCAATGCTTTGCAAAATGCAGAAGTCCGAACTCAGAAATCTTCCTATTCGTATTCTCGAGATTTTCAACACGAACACTTTCTTCTATAATTGAAAACTGAACGCCATCCCGCAAGATATTCAAAATATTTCTCTTTTGATGTGTACTATCCTGCACGTACACAGTGGAGGGAGGAGCTCGCAGGTAAGCAACTTTATACTGAGCTTGATGAGTCAACAGTATTTCCGTGAACCTGCAGGACATGGCTGCAAATCGACCGAATGAAATAGATTTATCTGTTTCCATGTGTTGTGTTTGGTCTCTACTGTCGTAGATACAGGCGGAACGGGTGTCAAGCAGAGCTATTCGAAATTCCCTGGCCAAACTTTTGAGTTTTTCAGTGTAAACAAACCAGACGGTCTGATGATTTTACTTCTGCTGTCCAAATGCTCTCGTATGATACATATCGGGGCAACTTAAAATGGCGTTTATCACCGTTTTGCGTTAAATTCTATATTTATTCCTTCCAGACCCACCTCCTCCCAACTCACCACGAGGTTTAGATCCTTGGAATTTTTAATGGCGAAATACTGAAGCGTATTCAAAAAACAAGCGAACTGACATCACGTTCAGAATATGTACAGGAAACGTGTCGCTACAGAAAGCTACCGCCACCTACAGAAAATGCCTCTCATAGGGAATGATGACCAAAATAAACATTGTTTTATCAGACATTTGTTATCGTCATCTGGACTCTTAAGTGGAAGGGATGCAATTGCTGCTCGTGCAAAACCTTCCATACGATAGATTGTCCCTCACACAGGCTACATGCAACAGCTCCCGTGCTTCTCAACCTCACGTGGAATATATTCCATTTCTGGTGTTCGAACTTATCGACCGACCCGCGTCAAGCCTGGTAGTATGAGATGTTTCGGTTTCACACAGCTGGCGGTTCAAACGCTCAAAACTATTTAGCACTCCCCTGTTGGCGAAAGGTTCACGGTACAATCTTTGAGCAGCTCCTCCATTTCCAACCGCAGACCCATACCTTATCAGCCACTTCGGAATCAGTGAAGCTCCAACACGTGGGAAATCAGCTTGCGGACGTACATTCGTTGACAAAAAATGTTTATTTTGACGCACCCTAGTACCCTTTAAAGTGTGGCCACAGAATTTCGAATCATCCTGCATGACACTCGTGCCGCCAATATATATTCCCGACAATTGAAATCAAACACCATGAAAACAATCAGATGAAACTAATTCATTCGGTCGACTTGCAGCCATCTCCTGCAGGTTTATCGTTCACGGAAACATTGGTCTTTTACTCAATTTAAAAGTAAATATTTCACGCAGTAAACAAAATGTAATGTGGTTATCCCCTTTTCCTGAGAAAAATATGAGAAAAAGCGCTAAAGGTTTCACTTCGTTGCTAGTTCCAAAATTATCAAAAAATGTATGCAATCTTTTATCAAAAGAAAAATTAGGGTTTTTAAGGCTACATTTAGATCGAAGAAAATAGATTAACTCATGAATACACAGGTGAAGCAACCTTCACGAGTGCGGCAGGATTTCAGATCCAGTAATATTTGTAAAGGTCAAGTGTCATTGATATTAGCGGATGTAAGGAAAGATCTATTGAATGGGTCTTCTTAAAATTGCCAAATTACTTGTCTAAGGTCACGTGTCATTGATCAATGCTTTTGAATGCAGCCGAAATGAAATTTTTAGTTTTTGGAAATTAATAAAGCTTTTTAAAATGTTTTAAGGGCTTAAAGAAAATTTTAAGGCTTTCTATGGGCCCTGCAGCAGTGAAATGAAAAATCAAGCTTCTTAGGGCCAGTGAATAGGTAGGTAGTTAATTAACGTCGCATTGGAGTAGCAAAACGGGTTATTCGCGAAGGTCCGGGAAAAATCCGACACCACCACGTAATTTTGAACCACGGTCAGATGACGAGGTCAACACCTGAGCTCTCACCCTACTCACCAAACTTCCACACCATGCCAACGTGAGGACATTTGAGGTCACGAGATTTAACGTGCACCAACCCCCGTGTACACGACGGTCTTTGGTAGGACCAAGTTTGGAACTTGCAACCTACTGGTTGCTAATCTGTCACTTCCAGCTGGGCAACCGCGCCCCCCTTATTTAAGGCCCGCGGAATCCTAATAATTTAAATTAGAGTAAGTTTGGTTTCGTTGTCTAGGTTCCATGGCGGCAAATATCTGGCCAAGCAAAAAGTTAGAGTAGGACCTACAATTACGACCAAGAAACTCTGGAATGTTATTCATAAACCGGTATGAGTACAATGAACTAATAAAATTCTAGGCACAGAAAAATATGCCCACTTTCTCAAACTAAACAAGAAAAAATAAGAAAAGTATACTACTCCATCATTTGCACTATGAAATATCACCATACTTGACTATTCATCTTCCGACCTTTTCGACAAAGAGAGCAAGCAATACACGTTTTGAGAAATGGAAAAAGATTAGTTTCCAAGCCAAAAGAAGCAAATGGCGATCTCCGCAAGGCAAGTTGAAACAGTTCAAGCATGGCAACATTTTTAAGCCGTTCCGATGAGTTTAGTTCATCCATCAATACCCCGCAGGGTATGATTTGTCTGCTCATCTGTAACCGGGATTTAAGCAAGCATAGCCAGTTACACTACTGATCTTTTTTTATTTATATAGTCCATGAGTTTAAGTTGTATTAAGGTGATTTGTTAGACGCAAAATCTGATTCAATGATAAATTTATAAAGCAGAATGAAAAAAATTGCTAAATAGAACGGGTGTCGTAAAAAGCTTGTTTTGAAAGTCGGCACTGTGATACGATACGAGGTATGTGACCTAAGAAAAAATAAGATAAAATAATTGTGAAAGCCATCACATTCCGGTTACAATATCGCGTAACTTAAAAATTTCCAAGTTACTCAAATCTTTCATTTTAAAATAAATCGTTTTGGTTTTAAGAGGTTCTGTTTTTTGGTGCATGGTCCAAATTACGGTTTTGAGAAGACTTTAAATCTCATCAAGGGTCCTCAAACTACGACCGCTAGGCCAGATATAGTTCTCGGTTTGCGTTTTGACAAAATAAAAGTACAATAACGATTCCGAAAAAAATGGTGCTGCTGAATGCCAATACACATACCAATTGGCACAATATCCCATAATCGTCTATACCAGAGAAAATGTGAAAACTTGGTGTCACTATCAATATCCTAATGTGATTCTTCCCTTTAAAAAAGTTTGGAGACTTCTGGTTTAGATAAAAATCAAGATTTGAAATCTGAATTACCACGTGATCGAATAGGTAAAAGGATTACTTCAATGACTACTCCTGAAAGTTTTGAAGAGAAAATTTAAAGCTTTTTCAATTTTCATGATTTAGAAAACGAAATAATTTGAGTTGAACCACTTTTGAAGTAAGAGTGCAATGTTTTGACATGCTTATTTATTCTGGCGAGAAGTCAGATCGTTTCAATGTCTGAAAGATCGTTTAAGGAAGATTAAAAAGCTAAAAGGAGGGTAGGGTAGTACAGGGTTCTTGTAACATCCTGAAATCACATGGCAACACATTAGCATCACAAAAGCAACATCATAAAATTCCCATTACTTAGCTTCAAGTGGTTGTTAAAAATGTTCGAAGAGAAAGAAAAGTGCCTCTCGCTTTTTATAAAAAATAAGTATTCTTTTTCATGCATAAAACATGCATCAGAATCTAGCAAACTATAGAGGCGTTACGATATCTACCGAAAAGCAGCATTCTTTGTTTATTATTTTTAAATTTCAAACGCCATGCTGATAAAAATGATTTGGGCAAAATGCAAAACGAAATTTCGAAGTCAATACTTTATGCAGAGAATTTTTATAAGGTATTTTTCAACCTTCATAGCAGCCTTTTCTATATACCTGCGGTCATATCTTCGTTATTTTCAAGATGAAAATAGTCGCGATTGAACTTTTAATGAGTATACATTTATTTTACACTTTCAATGTCAAAATCTTTGCTAATTGACAAATCCATTTTAGATCAACTTTGTATAATTTTATTTCGGTAGATGATAATTCATTCATCGATTTTCTAACTTTTTGTAAGTTATAAGGTCTGGAAAATAGGTGGAGATGCTATTGTGAATTTTGACGCTTTTTAACTCTAAAATGATTAAAATTTGTGTATTTCCATAAAAATTCACTCTTTTCAGTTAAGCTTTGTTTTTAAAACGCATGTAGAACATCCTAATATGGTACATAGTAAGAATATTCATGCATATTGACAAATTTTCGACCTTGTTGGATTAGAAAAATTAAAACTTAAACTGGTAAGTGGCTATTAACTGATGAGAGGTCATTTCATCAGTCTATTGAAAATGCCTTGCGAAAATTTGAAAATATGGGCATTTTTATTACCCTAATTTATTTTCCCAGAATTTTTCTTATTTGTAAAAATGAAGGTAGTTTGATATGGTGGAAATATTTAAATTTAAAGGGATTGAATTATGCAAAACTTTTAAATTAAAAATTTTAAAGCTCCTTGTCCTAAATAAAATTAGTTTTTCAGTTTAATTTTCAAAGGTTAATATTGCTTAAAATTATATGCAATTTTTTCCACCAATAATATTTTCTCTCAACTTTTGCAAACATAGTTATCTCAGGAATATAATTATTTCCATTTAATTTAATAATTATCTTATGAAATTGTTTAATGTTACTAATAACAATTTTGGAAAACAAATTTTTACTCGAGTTTTATCTAGAACCACTAAAATAATTCTACAAATTCACTTGTGTTATATAGTTAAGACAATTTAAAATTTTTAAAATACATATTCTAATTTTAGGTATTAAGTATGCATACATTTTTTTGTTGATTTGTCACTGGTAAATTTTTACCACAAGCTAATTAGACTAATTTATTATTTTTTGGTAACTGATGTACATATGATAAGGAATTAAAAAGATGGAGCTAAGCAAGGTATATTGTGAAGCTAGCATATTTATTACTTTTTAAAGTATTTCCATCTTAAATTTAATATTTAATAACTTTTCCAAATCCTGTACATAATACCCGATTTTCCAAGAATTAAAAAATTAATTCTAAAACATCTATACAAATATATTATGTTATGTTATTGCAAGACAACTTCAAATGTCTTAAGAATTCTGTGATTCATTCTTGTACATATACATCTTAGTTCCTGTATTATTCATAATCTTACTAATGCGAGCATTTTAAATAGTAATACTGATCACTTCAAGGGAAAACAAATTTTGTGTAAAGAACATGTGTAAATCCCAGTTTTAAGTAGGTAATGTCCATGTTTTACCAAGAAAAATTTATTGTTTACATAAATCATGTCATAGTATATAAATGTAAATTCCTGTTCACTAGACAAAAGTTTAAGACAATATTTAGCTAATTGAAATGCTTCACCATTTACTAAAACCTCAAAGAACTGAATTTCTTACAATTTAATTTGCCCACAACAGGTAAAAATTTAGACAGCCCTAAGCATAAGTTATTTAAACATACTGCTAGATGGTTTGCTTTGTCGGCCTACGATAATTATTTTACTACACAAGTTCAGGACCTAGTACTACTTGGTGATAGAAATTGATCTAAATAACATTGTTTTGAAGTGAATTAATAATTGAAACAGTGTTACGACAGGAAGAGAAAAATTATAGCACTTTTCTAAGTGTATATACATGTATATACTCTGGCAAATAATCCTATGAATTAATTATACATAAAGTATAACACTTTTAAATAGATTTCTAATCACTGATTACTTTGACCACTGATTCTGATCATTGATGCAACCTAACATGTTTTAAGTAAAAGATTTAACATTAAATTAAGTACATCTTTTCATTTAATTCCACACTAAAGATGCATGTGTTCAAAATGTTCTTTCATGTATGCAAAAAGGCTATTTTTGGTTCAAAGCATAAAAGATTGTAATTTCTTGCCAGAGAATGTTGAGTTACACAAGATAAATTTGTCATACTTGGTAAAATTGAGTCTAATGCTACCTAAAACAAAGCAATCTGAGAATCAAAATATTTTTTATAAGGTTGAAGACAACTTGGCAATTTCCTACAATTATGTTAAGTATAAACACAACACTGAATGCAATTATTTTATTAAGTAATAGTAAAAATGTATCAGAATTTTGTCTCAATAGGATAACTCATCTAAAAATTTTCTTATTTTAATCCTTTACGAATATCTATTTCGGGGATATTTTAAAAGCATTTTGTTCTCAAAAATCACTAACCGGACATACGAACAAAACCAAGCAAAACAATATTCCAGAACTTAGCCGTTAAAAAATTAAACCGGGAAGGTCAGAAAAAATAGATAACCGAATTCGTCTCCTCTTATCCGTTCAAAAGCACAAATTTAAAATTAGATTCATTAAGCGTTAGTGTAATGCAGAGTGCTCATTCACTATCCGATACAAAAATAACTTCGTAACTATAGCAACCACATTTTTTTTAAATACAATATCAAACCTGTCGGTTAAAATTAGATTAATTCTCAATAAGTATTGATAGTACATCGAACTTCTAACTAGTAATCGAACACAGCCGAAGAAACTCATACTGAGATTAAGTGCAGATAATTTCGTTTCACAAAAACAAAAACGCTATCATAGCACGCAAACAAATTATATCCAAAACTGAAATTCAATCACAATCCTAGAATGTAGTGGTTCTTGCACACATATTCCAATAACTTATTAAACAATGCTGACACCGCATGAGTAAGATAATCCAAAAGTGGTAATCTAAACAAACTCGTGTTTGACAGATGACAGGCCTTAAATGAACCAATTTTCGGTATCCCATAAAAATGCAGGGGTATCGAGCGATATCCTTGTACACGTCTACAGCACTTAAGATTTACATTTCTTTTCTCCGGACACGATTTCATCCTTATATGCACCAGTGGTCACGACTTACCTATTTCAGCAGAATATGAATTAAGCACAGTACTCCACAGATACACTAAAATTAGGCACAGTTGGAGATTCCTCTTGCGAGAGAATAACGTATCCATAATTGAGAAATGTCTTCAATAGGAACTAGTCTTTGTCAATGCATTAAAATATAAAGATTGGGTTTTTTCACGTAAACGAGATCTCACCCAACAACCACATAACTAGCTTTCGTGGCGTGCTAACTCCGATGATGCTTTGATCCACAGGTTCGGGGGCATATCTCTGAAACGCGGTGCTCGAAGCTACCTGCTAGGACTGCCGTGTTTATGACGGATCGCGTTTTATCGCCAAGAGAGATCATAGAGCGTCGCCAAGAGCTTCATGTAACTTGGCGGTGAATCCGACGTCTAGCAGTCAAATCGCGTTAGGATTCCGTGTTTCTCGGAATTTTTTAAAAATCAAACTGGAGAGAAATATTCAATTCTGGGGAGTTTTGAAATTTTGTCTCGTGTTCACTTTTTCGGAACTGTGATGAAATCTGCCACAATTAGAAATCTTTGTAGAAATAATGAAAACAGCTTATCTCTTTTGTGGAAATGGAGGACAATTTTTTTTAAATGAATGAATATAAGAATTCTTGGAATATGTTGCAACTGATATTTCGCTCGAAACAAAAATGTCAATAATTATTTTCAAGTAAATGAAATTTTTGAATTACAACTTATAATAGTAATTTCGTTTCTGTTTCTATCTATTATTCTCTATGTTATTTAAACTGATAAATTATCACTAAATCATACATAAAAAGTGCACACATTTCAAATTGTGGCAGACACCTTTTTCTGCTAAAATGGCGCATTTCAGTGGAAGAGTAGTAGTGTGCAACCATTCCTTGGAAAACAATCAAATAACAATAGAATCGTAAATTCTCAAAATCAAAAATTAAATGAATCACACATTTCCATTGAAAACGATAGATTTTTGTTTAAAAAGGAAAAATCAAAATTACATTTCATGTTTGCAAATTCTATTTCATTTTGCGTAATTTTCTTATAATCGCAGACGAAACTTTTTTATATTATAAATTTGATATAACTGTCATCAAATATATGAATGTATGTTATATAAATGTATATTAAATAAATGTAATGTTAAATAAATGCACGTTACATAAATGTGTATGCTAATTTAATAAATTAATTTTTAAAAGTTTTATAAATAGCGAGGTTTAATATTTTCATACACAAACACCCAAAATAAATACGAGTCTAGGAAAATTGTTAGACAGCTAAAAGTTAATTACCAATAATTCATTATTCAAAATTATTATAAAATTATATTAAAATGCAAACGGTTTTTATTGCTAATTGGCATGAGATACTAGAAAAAGTTTATTCCAGAGGTATGAGTGAGTGAACCAGGAGATTTTTTGCTTGCATTGTAGAAAAAACTGCCTCAGTGAAACGAATTAAAAAGAAATCGAAAGGACTGTTCAACTTGTTTGGAAAATGAGATTTGAATAAGTTTCTCAATCAATTTTTCTTGATATTTTAAATTAACAAAATTAAGTTTTGCTTTAAAGGAGAACTTACTATTAGATTTTTAAGGGAGGGAGTGCTTCCTTGATATCAATTAGGACATGGGGGAACCGAACTTCCTGAGACTCTTCCGTGATTGGAACAATTCATGATGGATAAGCTTGATGCACAGAAAATTTAAATTTTTCGAGCCATAACAAAATTCCGAGAAAATTTATTAATCGGCATTATTAAATTAAGCCATGGGTCCTGATCTAATTAGCTCTCATGTTGAAAAACAATGACCGTAGAGTGGGACAAACCTATTATTCACGGAGAACCTTCTGAAAATCAGTGAACATCCACTTCTTATCATTAGTATCTCGTCATTAGAAGAAAACTGACAAGATCTTGATTTCGTCATCATCAAAAATCTGAAATATCTTGATGACGAGATACCTCGTCAGTAGCAAAATTGGTCAGATCTTGATGGACGGGATATCTTGTCGAAACGACTTAATGTCATTACACGTCTCAAAGAAAAATTTTGGAATTTATGAAATGATTTGGGCAATAAAACTGATAGAACGTGAATAGACTATGTAAATGATACAATTGCAACCCAATGCTTCAAAAGTGACAGACAGACGAAGAATTTCAAGAAACATGATTTGAGTGGACTTTTAATACTATGAATACAATTGTTATAAATATTTCGGGAATTCTGTCATTGAGACTTGATTTCGGTACAAAGATAATCAGAGATTTTATGTGCTTACGTAATCCCTTACTAGTAACAAAACAAAATATAGACTTGGTGAATAATAAGATTCAGATCATTTGGCCTAAAAATTGAACTTATAACTTTGGACCTCCTCCGAAAGGAAATTCTCCTACCCCTTTGGATTCTCAAAAAGGAAAATGTGATTTGATGTCCAAAGGAGAGCTTCAGTCCTTCCTTTTTCTACGCCACTCGACAATACCCCACGTGTTCCACTGGTTAAAAAGTCGCTCCAATATATGGAAACCCTGTGACAGTCATGTAGAAGCGACGTTCGTAAAACTGTTTGACGCACCAGGAAGCAAAGACCGCCCATGGGAACGAGTGGACAAGTGAGCACGGAACAAAAGTGAAAACCAGCTTGAAAGAATGGCCAGGTGCCCTTGAAAGGGTGTAGTCTGACCACTCAGTGAAAAGGGGAAGAAGAAAAACAACACTTGTGCTCACAATTTTCCCCGTAAGGAGAGCTTTTACGCGTTCCCCGTTTACCTGGAAGTCATTCAAAATCGAAGGAGGCGATGGTTCGATTCTTGGAAAAGAACCACCTTTATTGCCGGTCAAAGCTTCTTGACCACAGGGGTTGTTGCACAATGGAAGTTTTTAGAGGAGGTGTACAGCAATGTGGAAAGCCGGATTTGCCTTTTTACTGAAGGTAGGCTAACTTCTGTCGGCTCCTGGTTGGTTGTTTGGGGTTTTATGGAGCAAGGCCAAGCTGAGCCAACCACAAGATAGATCAACTTCAAGTAAAAATGTGAAAGAAAAATGAGGGATTGGGAAATATATTAATGAGGGGTGAAAGCAGAAAAAGATCATTTGGGTATCCCGGGAGCGCGACACCCGTGTTTGCTAAAAACAGTAAACCCCATGGAAAAAGAAGAGATCTCTCTAGTACCTCGGGTCCTCTGAAGCTCTGACACCTGGAGAGGACTCGTTTCCAAAATTTATTGAAAAATTGTTGGGTGGGCCAAACCTTAAATGTACAGAAAATTTAACAAAGCCCATGTAATTTTTATTTTATTTTTTCACGTGATAATTTTAAATTAAACTTTTATTCATCAATTATTTTTTAAATGATGAAACTATGTATGGAATTAAGAGAAGGGCCAGATAGAATCGATAGATGTGCCTGATCAACTATATTTCAGTGATTGGAAGTTTGTAAATTTGTGCGTTTTCTTTGCCTTTCACTCAGCTGGTGATAGTTCCTAAAGTAATGCATAATGGTGTTTTGATGAAGAAATATTGGGCCGGATAAAGCCACCGGCCCCATGTGGAATTTTCCATAAAGCCAAACCGTCTCTGTTACCCCTATTCCCGATCTGGCAAACAAAGAGACGTCTTGATTTTGTGCAGCATTCTGCTTTTATTAGACATCCTCACAAAGAACTGCTAATAATTTCAGTACATTTAAAAGTATTTTTAAAATTAATATTTAAAATAATTTATTTTTCATTCAAATGAACGCTTGATTTTGTGATCATTTAGTGATTTTAATTTTGTGATCCCTTGATTTGATCAATTGATTTAGCTGATTTTGTACCATTATCATGTGTTATAGAATCTTCTGTGCTATAAGACAGCATTGCAATAAACTGATATATTTAGATATTTCCCCCTCTCTTTTAAGATATTTTAATTACGGAATGCTTAAACCAACGAGCCGAGCTAACCATAATAGTGGGGGATCAACAAATTTAAATTATTTCTTTGAAGTATGTAGCAGTTTCACTACAAGAGACTAGTATTAGCGATTACATCAAGTCGCCTAGGAACTGCATTCAAGGCAAAAGGTAGCCCAACTCCTTATTAATAAAGAATGTAAAATATTTTAGTGTTTATGTTCCAGCAGTATAACCAATGACAGCCCCTTTAAATTAGAGGACAGTTTTGTAATTGGAATAAAAAAGAATGGATAAATATTCGTTGATTGAAGAAGCCAGGAGAAAATAATATATAAAACATCTTGCACTATGTTTTGAAAATATCCATTAATTAAATAATGATATTTTTGCTTCGTTAAAGTTTTGGGTGGATTTAAGCCCCTTAACCTCCTCTGTAGCTCCGCTCTTTCTATTAATTTAACACTTAAAATTGCTATAGCTTGTTATTTATACAGAGAAATACATTGTTTTATTTCTGTTTTGCAGATTTTCTTTGATAATTCAATTTATTTCAGACCTCTCGTATATAGCTTATATTAAAGGTGCCCCCCTACATTTCCTGAATAAAACAAAATTTGAAACAATTAGTTTTATCATATAATTAATTATTACTCCATGTGATTAACTTCCATGCGTTATTCTGAGGAGGGAAACATTAATCCCAGGTCAATTTCACCCCTGTCTAGTGTGGCTATTAACGAAACAGTTCATCGATACTTTTTGTTCTGAATTCTCATTTCCATGGAGCTTCAATAACAAATCAAACCATCCCCTAAATCGCAGTCTCTAAATGTAAATCGATTGAATAAATGCATGGAATGTGCAAGGGGCCTTTACACTTCACGAACAATGAATTGATTATTCTCTATTATTGAAAAGAAGCCATAGAAGTTGTTAAGAGGGAGATTCCAGGGGTAAATTCTTCGTACCATACTGAGTTGTATTGCTAAGTAGCAGTGAAAGAAAGAAATGGTTTACATTAGACCAGTATTTCAAAACTTTTTATCACGGAGTAGAACTACTCAGAAATCCACATAGGGGTATATGGGGGCCTCAGGTACCGTGCTACGGGGATCCGAAGCCTTAAGAGGACTCTGCGAAATGTGAAATTTTTGAATTCTGTAATGGCTGGTTGGGTTTTATGGCGCAAGGGCCATATTTAGCTCAGCTGCGCCAAACAATGTCAAGCAAATGGACATACATACAATGAAAGTTTTGATGACACAGAAGAGAAAAATACACCCATGGCGGAATCGAGCCTGCATCGCCTACAGCTTGCTGATTGCATGCATGCAGTTGAATCCACATCTCACTGGAGCAACATAAAGGGCTGTTGTCGATGGTCCGAGATCAATCCCGAAGGGAAGAATCGAAGACAACACCTCGTAATTTCGAACCACTGTCGGGATGACGAGGTCAGTACCTGAGTGGGCACTCCATGCTAGCTCTGTAATGTGCAGTCTGTTTTCTGGAGTCAAAAATTTATACATCTTTCGATTGGACTTATAAAACATTGTACAACAAACGTTTAAGAACTATCCAATTTGTCCATGCTCAGCAACCACAGCAACTCCTTCCTATATTTTAGACTGTGTCGGTGTCTTTGGTGGACAGCTCCTGGATATCAGGTGTTAGTCACTTTGAGACTTGTACATCCTCTTTTGAACTTGATAGGAGACGCAGGTGCGTGGAGTGTCTGGTATAAACAATACCTAAAAGTCTTAAGACTATAAAGGGCTTGTCGCAATATACTTTTTAGTATTTTAGTAATACTGGAGAGTGGGTTTGCAATAATTATTTATACATCATAAGTAAAAGTATTATTGGCCTCAAGTGTACTTAAATAAAGATATTTGGTTTTGACAGACATTAAATTTAACTCAATGTGACAATAAATTTACCATATAGTATAATTTCTCTCGTATTGCGGATTGAGAAACGTTACATTAGACTTTCCTGTTGCCTTTTTTAGATATTAGAAAATGGTTAAAAGGCGTTTTATATTCTCCAAAGATAAAGCAAGCAATATACAGACAGGATTTCTAAATACTTGTTACAGAATTTCATGACCACATTAATTCCATTTAAACAACGATTCTATTTACACATTTTTCAGTTCTCCCAAAGAATGTCCCCTTGCTCCAAATTTCAGAAAATTCTTTATCCGCACAATTCAAGTAAATAGTGTATAGAATGGAATATAAATAATCAATGTCCAATCAATTTAATTGCGGTAACCTAAATTCGAGCAATGAGTTTGTTAAGATTCTGGAACACATATTTCACTCTGGACATTTGTTTTGAATTTATTTTTATCTTTTTTAAATCCAAAAGCATTCAGTTCCAATGAATTTAAGTTATTCTTTGAGGGTAATGTTTTATTTGTCTCATTCTCTATGAGTTTTTCCTTGTGAGAACATTACCAAATACAAGAAAAAATTTCCAGTTAAAGTCGTTGCTTTTTTTCCACAGTCGCTTGGTTTCAAAACACATAGGATTAAAGAAATCGCATTTTTTATTTCTAATCGATTGATTGAAAAATTCATGTTTTAAACGAAAAATAACATTTTAATTGGTTTTAAGAGTTTTTTGCATCACTCGGTGATGCTGATTTACTTGACTGTTATGTTTGTGATTGCACAATAGAAAAGAATATCGACAAGTCATACATTTAAACACTTGAACCCATATTTGTGTTATTCCTTTAACAGTTGGCAATGGAAAAATTTCTTGCTTGAAAAAATTATCTAGTAGAAATCAGCTTGTAAAATTGCAAAAATAAATAAATATAAAAAGCTAGTTTATTCGTTATCGAACTTCTTAAGCGAATCGCTAATGCTCAGCATTAAAAATAATGTACGATGATACAAAAGTCGCATCAAAGGTAAAGATAACCAAAGATTTGTTACATGTCTGCGTGTGAATCAGAATAATTATACTTGTTTCATGCTATTCAAAATTTGAATGAATGAGGCGCTCGTTTTGAAAAGCTGCTGTTTTTCACTCTTTGCAACGAAACACTTGTGTGAGTTCAGCCTTTTTGCTACTCATTGAAGTCAATTAATTTCCTCCTTACGTTCATGATGACGAAATAATTCAGAATTCATGAACTTCCGTTCGTGTGTTTGAGCGATTCATTCATTTGTAGTTGAGTCACGCAAGTTAGTCGCATGGTTATGAATTCCATCCCCTTTCAAATACACACTATATGCTAGCCTGTTTCCATGGCGCGGTCATTCTCTCTCTTCCTGCTTTTAAAACAGTATCTTAACTTTTAGGATATTGCAATTTCGATTAGGTGGTTAGTTCACCAACTACTCCAGAGATACCCGTGCCAATACCTTATACACGATCTTTTAATGGTTTCTCTTGTGTATTGAAAGTTATCTTTACTTCATTAAAGTTTCCCTTAAAGTACACGAACTCTTAACCTCAGAACACATAATTTAATTCTCATATTTTTCTAAAATAATTTCGAATTCCTGAATCATTTACAAACATACAGAGAGAAAACAATGAGAAAATGCTTTCGAATTTCCGGTTATCAATTTCGGGAAGTTTCGTTAGAAGGTGTATCCGACCAATTCTAAGTTTCTAGGATGAAATGCAGTCCACTTGATGAGAAAATACGTTATTAGCGAAGCGAGTGACGAAACTTTGAATGAGGAGATTATAGACGGGAAATATCAGGTGGACCGAGCATTGTTATTCGGGTTTACGATGCACCTCCTCGAAGGACTTGAATTCATTAGAGATCAACCCAGTGGCATTAAGCATCACCCGATGTATCTTCGAGTGATAAGCCGCTTGAGTAAATTTGTGTGGGAAACAACTCCTAGCCCACCTCCAAGGGTTCAGGCATCAGAACCATGACGTAGGTCCAGGTAAGTCGAATTTATGACGGTCACTGAAATAAGACATACATACCTACGTGGAAATTTCATCTAAACCCTTCAAGCTTAATCCCGAGCCAGGCTATAAAGGATACGACGAATAATAGGGATAGTTTTACCCGTCCACCGCTTTAAAAACACTGATTAGGGTCCACGACCTGAAGGGCACCTACCTCTGGTCACATATGAACACATGCGAGAAAACCTGCCAGTCTGAGGTCGGTGAGTGATGTCTAAATTTTTGGTTTCACACCCTATGATTAACGATTTTCAAAAGAATTTGTGTACCACATTTCCCTCAGGACCTTCCTACATCCGTAGTGACTTCAGCTAGTAGGAGCGGAGGGGCTGCGCCCCAACTTAGAAGAGTATTGTTATGGAGAAGATTTTCAAAAAGTGTGACCAACATATCGACGAGTAATCACGTGACTACTCTGTGAAATATTGACTTGGTTGGTTGATTCGAAATTTTATCGCCTCGTTTGGTAATATAACATTTTATGACAAGATAGATGTGTGAAAGAGCACTTTCAGAGTGGCGACAAAAATGGTGAAATCGCCCCAAAGTCTACTCTACTCTGTCATGGGGATCAATCAGATGATGAACCAATGGACCGTCATCTACTACGTCCAATCAAATGAAGGTTCGGTTCCTCCCTGCAGACGAAAGTAGTCTAAGGGTCATATTACTATTAGTTTTAGTCATAATCCTGGGCAAGTAAAGTTACCATTGCTCACTCTACTTTTATCTCCTGTATGGAGGAGACTTGATTCAAAACCAGAGTTGTTTTCCAAAAGCCAATTATTAAATTCTAGAAAAGATGGTAACATCGGGTATTCCACATGTAAACAATATCCGTAGTTTAGTTGGATGGAATACCGCAACATACCGTACCTAATTGCCCTCACTGGGAAAATCAGCAACTTAAGATGGAGAGGGACTCTTATAGACTTAACTTGATAATATTAATAAAAACTCAGTAATTAGGCAGGTCGTGAAAAAATAAATTGACCAAGCTATGTCAATCAGTCTTTTCATCGTTGTTCTTTTCTAAATATGCGTGATCAGGATAATTTGAACATGATTTGTTGATCTCTTTCAAATACAGAAATTTCGATTAAAATTTGTTTTCCTATTGCTATTCAATAATCATATGTATTTTTTTTTTGTTTTCTACAGTTCTTTGTGTTTAATTGAGATAAAGACCTCGAAAAAAGAATTTGAATTTACTAAGTAGAAACTACCACGTTGTTTCCGTCATATTTCGGAAGATGCTTGCAATATTAATGTAAATTAAATAAGGATTTAACTTTTTGGTTTCCCAAGAAAAGAATGGTATAATAGAACACAGTTCAATAAAAATAAACTTATAAGTTTTTAAAATAATAAATAAAGTTTTAATGGCGAAAAAGGATTCACACTAGAAAAGCTCAAATAAATTATTTCACATAACACTGACATAAAATAGCCAATTGATAAACGTTTTAAACAGAGAAACCATTATAATGCACTTCTTTCATTGAAACGTTTTAATTTACATAAACCATCAGATCTTGCTTGGAGCGTTATCCAATGCACTAAAAATGGGGGTAAAGTCAGATGAGGTTTTTCTGCGGGAAATTCCAACATCATATCATCGCTGGCTTTCATTTCATTGCTATGACTTCAAATTAACAATAAGAATTTAATTTTACATTCCGGTTTTCAGAGAAATACAATGATCTTTGCCTTATAAAAGCACTTGTTCTAGATTCGTTATCTTTCTAATTGGATATAAAATTTCCACTAAACGTTCCAAGGCGAGTAAGATATTTAAATAGTGTATAGAATTATAGCCGAAGGTGTGCCAATTCACGAATGAAATCGCTAACGTTCCAAGAAAATACTTAATTACACGCATGAGATTGTACGTTATGTCTGCTTTTACAGCTGAATAAAAAATATGGTATAGGTGAGGAGCTGGCCAGTGATGTAGCCAGAAGGGGATCCAGGATCCCGAGCCCCTCCGAAAGTGTTGGTTTCTTTATTTTTAAAATATCTCTTGAACTAAAATAATGATACATTCTAATATTTTCAACAAAAAATAGTTTTTTTTTTTCAAATTTTTAAAATGACTTTTTTCTTATGAACAAATATTCATTACATATTATAGTTTAATGACTTAACATTCATTACAAATATAAAAACAACAATAGCCCGTTGTGTTGCTGCACTGTGACGTTAAGTAACTACCAACCCACAATTTATGGGGATTATTTTTGTGCTGACTAATCATCTTCTCATATATCTACCTACCGAATCAATCAAGAGAGCAGTGATACAAAAGTAAAAAGATAATTTCCAGTACAGATACTTTAGTATTTTCTTCTATTTAATCTAATTTTAGAGTAAATATTCACGAAACTATTGTACAGTCATTCGGTATACATTTTTTGAACAGGACTTTTATTCAATGATATTATCAACGAGTTCTTAAAATTCGGGGTCTGAAAGCTACGGAATGCCCTTTTTCCTGAGATATTCCATTAATAAGGCCTAACTTAAAACTGTTTACTTTTGTAATAATGCATCGCCCCATGCGTCTGATTTTGAGATACTTGTTCTGCTTCATTATTCAAACTATCCCTAAAAACACCCTTTCAATGGGGACCTATGTATTTGATAGGCGGAAAATGTGCTTGGTAACTTGGCTGACAATCGATGTCCACCCCTTAAAGGATTAAAATTCTCAATTTCCTATGTCTTACTGTTTGAAGAAAAGAACAAAACTTGGCAATCACAACTTCAAACAGTTCGTTCATTAATTGCAAAATTATCATCGACTTCGTAACTTTTTTTGCAGGTATTTTAAATTCGGGTGAAGTATATCATTGTTATTCAGTCAGACTGATATATATATTACTTTCGGAGCCGCTACTGACAATCTATAATGGCACATGTCGGGGTAGAGGGGGCTGCACCCCCAACTAGTAGTAGTAGTCAGACTGATATCAGTACCCGTCCCTACTCCTAGGCTCTGCAATAATCTGGATGGGCAGGCGAAATTTCTGCAGACCAGAACAAATCTTGCAGTGCTTTCAAAGGGTCAGTTGACAACACTTTTTCAAAACGGGTAATTATCTCGTGGGGCAGGGGTAAATGCTAAGGGTCGCTTCACACCAACAGAAACCGGGTCAATCCGAATCGAGTAAAAACCGGCTAACGAAGATTCGAGAAAGCAACTTCCATGACTTGTTCGTCTTGAAACCTTTAACAAGACATCAAAGACTGAAACTTTGACTACCAATAGGTCCTTCATGGTGGTGGGTAAATTCACCACAAATCTTTCCCACTCTGTGCAATGCACCTGAATCTACTTTAGTCAGTTTCTACTGGACTCAGATTGATTCGGATTGATCCGAATTCTGTTGGTGTGAAGGGGTTTTAAGGGGAGGGAACGTGGTATTTCTCCTCTCTAGGACAAAACGACAAAGAGTCTGGGACACTGGACGGACAGTATGCCTAACTCTCAATGCGGCTATAATTGGAATGGTTGTCTGTTGCGTGTAGCATTTTATTTTTAAGTGCATTATTTATACGCCCTTTTCCCAACGATCACAGGTCATTGACAAATTTTTCGCTCTGCTGGTCACTTTTAACTGAGAATCATTTCAATAAACGAGAGGGGTCGGAATGAATGGAGAAAAGTGCATCCGTTATAACCGCAATGCTGTGTATCCGGAAAACGACAAATATCTGCCAAATACGGTGGCTACAAAAATAAAAAACCTCATGTTATTCGCGTCAATAAAGATTCGTGATTTAACGCCATTCAAAAAGGTTTTTGTTGGTCGTAGAAGGTAAGGGTTAAAAAGTTTTTCCTCTCGTTTAAATTCATGAAAAGAAGTTGAATGAACATTTGGCATATAAAACCTCGAAACGCTTTCTAAAGTCAGAGTTCCGGTACCATGATGTAATTTCAAAAATCCGGTGGAACTTTTTCACTCCAATGTAGTTTGTTTTCTAAATTTAAAGTTACTCATTGTTTGTATTTGTTATAAGGCTATTAAGCGTGCGAGGGAAAGAGAAAATGTATACATTTGTACAAATCAAGTTCTTGGGATACATATTTACATGAGGATCCCGTCAGCTATTTCACACGAGAGGTGTTTTCAGTTTAAAAAAAAAACAGACGGAATGTGATTGATGAGAGTTTATTCAGCTACACAAATGCTCTCATGATACAGATTGGGGTTACCTTGAAATGTAGTTTATCGCTGTTTTGGTGACATTTGGTGTTTAATCTAAATGGTGTTGACCAATCAACTGTCATAAAGCTATTAGGAATTCATTATTTGAAATTTTTATTAGCGTAGTGATGAAATCGTATTCGAAAAACAAGCCAACAGACGTCACGTTCAGAATACGTGAGGGAAACAAGTATCGCTATGGAAACACTAGCGCCACCTACATTTAGCTTGATAAAAAAAGCCGCTCATTGTCCTCAAAAGCCTCTCATTGCCGGTTCCGGCGAGTTGGCATTTGTCACGTAGTTTTGGACATGACTGTTGATTTAATTAGGTGGCAGATTGAACGAAAACATTGCATTCCACAATAGGCGTCTTTACCACGGTTTCTGCCTCCGAGTTTATCTTTCGATGCCGGAAGCCATAGCAGTGATTACGAATCGGAGACACAAACAATCAATTATAGTAATCACCATAAATTATTATGGGTATGACAACCCTTTCCCCTGAGAGACTTAACTACCTTTGTAAAAATGGACTTTATCAAGGTCGACTGTATTATCACCGGAGCCACACTATTCTGAGAGTACAGATGTTAGGGGTAGGTTTAAAGCCAGATTCGAAAAGAAACAAATGAATCTGTTATGTCTATTATGAATAAGAAGTGTCTTAGTGTAAGCAAACAAACCATCGAAATACGAGGATTTTACTTCCGGTTATTCAATAAGATGTATTTTCTGTCAAGCGAAATGCAGATGGAGGTAATGTTTCTGTGGCAATTGTATTTCCTGTTCGAATTTCGACCGTTACTTGGTTTGTTTTTCCAATACGATAGCAGTACTTCGCCAATAAAAATTCCAAACAATGAATTCCCAATTGATATATGCTAATTGATAGTCAACACCAATTAGATTAAACACCCAACGTTGCCAAAATTGCTAACTACATTATAAGGTAACCCCGTCATGCGAGAGCATTTGGGTAGCGGAATTAAAATCTTCACTTTCTGTCTGATTTGTTTGCTTTCCTGAAAATCCCTCTAATCAAACAGGAAGCACGTTCTTCTACAAAAATACTAGTGCCATTTACATTTAATTTTACTAAAAACCCTAATAGGAAGCCTGGATATAAGCTATTAGTCATTTAAAAAAGCTAGCTATTTCTTAACGTGAGTGAATCAGTTCCAAACTGGTTTATTGGGAGTGGGCCGAAGTCACCCCAAATGACTGGAAGACATGAAAAATTTAGCAAGGTTAAAGAAAAATTATATTTTTAATAAACTGTCAAAAATAGAACAAAATTAATTTCATTACGAATTCGAGAAACACGACGGCTGCTCGCTGCCATTCCCATGTCTCAGAATAATTCTCCAAAGTCTGCGTTCAAAAATTCGAGCGAATGAAAAAACAAGTTAAGTATTTTTAACGCTGAACGACCTTTTCACCTTCCAATCCAATCTCCAATTCACACGCGAAAATCAAGCACTTTCGATCCTAGCGCATATTTATTTCCTCACAAGGCACACACTAGTTCGTCTCTGAAATCACCTCAACAAGTTTTACTACCCACTCTTCCTCAAAAGCAGTTACATAATTCCGCTCTTGTAGATGGGAGGATCTCACACAAAACCGGAATTCAATTACGTGAAAAGAGACGAACTGCCCTCGTAATTTAAAAGAACTGCACAAGTCGATTGTGTGGTTATGGTGATTTGAGGGGGGGAACACTACCTTTACTTAGCGATTTTGATAGAAATGTCTGAGTCGATTGTGTGGTTGGATGGGGAAATAGTACTTTTTTATACTAGAAGTTTAAATGACGGGGATTTATTTCTTATTTCGAACTGAAAGCCAGTAGAGAGCAGTCGTGCATTGATAACTAGGGGCGCCGAGACTGAACCGAATGGTAGGTAGGTAGTTAATTAACGTCGCACTGGAACAACAAAACGGGCTATTGGCGACTGTGCGAGATCAATCCCTAAAGGAAAGATCCAAGGACAACATCTCGTAACTTTGAACCACGGTGAGATGACGAGGTCATTACCTGAGCTCTGATATCCCACTGTCCAAACTTCCACACTACGCCAACGTGATCACATTTGAGACCATGACAGATTTAATGTGCACCAGACTTCGTGTACACGACAGTCTTTGGTTGGACCGAAAGGAAAAAATCTAATGCTTGGGCAACCTTATGTCAACTGGATTACATTTTCCAAGTCATTGTAGGTAAACACATATCTTTCATTCACAACGCCTTGCAGTGTTTGTAAAATATGTAGCCAGTTTTTTACAATACCAATGTAAGTTTAACTGTTTCTCCGCAGCAATAAGTTCCAATTAAAAAGATAATTCTTACTAATAAAAAATAATCGCTTTGCTCATTCTCAAGTGTGAGTTCGTTGACAAATTTTAAAAAATGATAGCAGAGAATGTATATACAAGTTAATTTACTTCTGATAAAAAATAATGGAACCGTAGTAATGCACCGAGAAAAAGCTGTCTTTTAATAAATCTAAATATGTCAGAATCTATCAAACTATTATTTTACATAAAATAAAAGGCACAAGTAATACATTATGCACCAAGACGTGAGAAAATATTTCCCTTCTTAAATCTTCCGTGTCAGGACAAAAGGGGTTGTCAAAATGGCTACTTCTCAGAATGTTAAGTTGAATATTTCTTTCTCACAAATATTCAGGAAGCAAAAGGAACATATCCTGATACAAATAATTGTAATTTAGATTCGTAGATTCATTCAGTTTCGATTTTAAGCATACCATATTTTTTAAATCAATGGTACTTGACTCCTTTATACACATCAAAAATCAGACTTCACCTTTCCCCTGACACGAAAGAAATAAAAACTAATTTTCAACAGATGTCCCTTTTGGTGAATTTTCAGTAGTAGATCTTAGGGCTTAGGATAAACTTAGAAAGATAACATAAAACTGATTGGAAACACCGTCTAATTATGATATCTTTTTTCTGAAAGTCTCAGAAGCAGAAAGAGGAATATATGAAGAGACTTTATTGCACACCGAAATTGAATTGCAAAACAGGAAGGTCTAGTCGAGTGTTCATCCTCATGGTGACGCAATGCAACACAACCGTGCCAATCCATCCCATCTCTGAAGAATTTTTAAATGAAACGAATCAGACTCGAATAAATAGAATGGGATGACTACTGGAACGTTTCCTGGTTTACCACGAATCAAAACAACAATGGAATAGGGGAGGGTGGGAGAGTGAGATTCATGCACGTTGGAGGATTACTGCGATTTTCAAGAGATAGGATAGCTTGATTTTAGGGTGTGTTTATGAACACACACTGCTTACAAAAAAATGCTGCCTTATGGTCTGTTTTCTCCCTTACGGAAAAAGGGTGGAAAAAATTTGATAACGATTATCAGATATGGTTGTGCCATGTAACTGCAATCGATTCAAATTGTTCGATTAGCTTGCAAACAAAAAACGATAGGTATTCATTGAATGAGCAGCAAATGCAAAGAATAACTGTTATGAATAAAATTTAACCAATATATAGTGGCCTCACAAATAGGCATTAAGTCCAAAATGCCAAAAAAAAAAGAATTATATTAATATTAAGACCCGCGCATAAAGCATATATATATATATATATATATATATATATCTGTGCTACATTTCTGAATTTTTCATATCTATTTTAATGGCAGTGTCGTTTGTTAATAGCATCTGTTACCTTATTTAAATACGGTATACTATACAAGCTTCGATATTCACATTTCATGCCTTAAATAGATCAAAATTAATGAATTCTTATTGGTGTTCATTCTTATTTCTAATTGTGCATGGCAAAAGTGCGTACCTCTGTCAGTTACCACAATTAGCCTCTGAACGTCCTCTTCAATTGCATCCCATTCACTTATTAAAGACGATTCGTTATTTATTTATTTTTGTCGTCTAAGCCTGTCGCTGATTGGCAGACATTTTCTTTTCTGGTCTAAATTTGATTCTAATTTTTTCTGGTCTTTCTAAATTTGAAGATCAGAGTAACGAAATGATGATAAAAAAATGAAATTTTAAGTCACGGGTTAAACAGTGTCTGAACTTGTCCTAATGGGCAATTTTCTTCACAGGTGGTTGTAAACATTTATTTATTGTTTTTACTGTAATTTTCTGCATTTTCATAATATTATTCATTATTTCATATATTATTTCATAATTAACACACGTGCGCTTGCATACTTGCTGATTCCATGACGTTTATTCGTTGATTTCAATACAAGCCAAGTGACTACTTCCACCGTATTAAAGAAATTAAAGATCTTTTCAATTTTAAGGATAGAATATTACTTTGTAATGAGATCCTGCGCGTTGTGAAGTTAATGGTAATGAAGTGGCAGATGGTTTAGCAAAATTATCACGAAAAATGAGTCCAGATCCTTTACCTTGGATCACTCTTAAAATGCTAAAATACGACCAAAAAGAGAAGCTCAAGCCAAAGGATGCGAATCCTGGAATTACACTGATGTACACTGGCCCCTTTTAATTTTTAAGAAAAAGGACCGAAAATATTTCAGAAATGTCCCCATAAAAGTTGTCACCTTTGCTGGCAAAACTCATTTTTTATTCTAATGCCCGACCAATTGAATATTATTCATTATGGCACTACAAGGTCGGATCTGTGAACCACTTTGAATATCCTGGTACATCACGGATGGTCGGTTCCGTTACATCTCACATACATACCGCACATTCTAGGCGCAAACTGTTCATAGAGAGGCCACACATTCATTCAAGAGAGAAAACATCCGTGCCTTATCCCGAATTCGAACCAGAACTTTTTGATCCAGAAGCCAGCACCTTGCCCTCTAGACCGATTGATCGGCTTTCTGGCAAACTAGAATAGGCCATATTGTTACTCAGGTAGAATTTACTTGCAACAGGTAGACTTACTCAACAAGGTAGAATTTGCTTGCACAGATTTTATCTTGTTGATTTAGATAAATGTTTCGTTTGCCTGAAGAACAGAGACATTGGAATCCATCTTCTGTACTGGAGGGAACTGTTTAGGGAAAATATGACGGGACTATGAGACTCGCAATTGTTCCTGGTTTATGTAATCCTTTTTCTAACATTGCGTTTCATGTTTATGGAAGACGTGATGTTGATGCTAATGGCATCGGGCTCATGTACCAAGATGTAACGTAATGCAAGGTTTAACCCTCTGAGCAACCTCTGGTCAAGAAGGTCAAGACTGGTTAAAAGTCAGGCAAGGAAGACTAGATTACAGAACGGATATATTCATACGAATCTCTCAGAGGGTTAAGACACGTTAAAGCATCTAAATGGCAAAGTCGTTTATTAAAACAGAGAGCATCCCACCGGTGCTTTTTTCCGGCTCAAATCAAGATAAATCGGCAGATGTTCTTGGATGCTGTGAGCACGTGCGAAACGTGACAGACCTTCCAATCCTCTCATCACATGCTATCGTCATGATGAAATGAGGCGTGACACTGGGCCTCAACTGCCGTCGTCCTTCTTCATAAACACGAAGCAGGACGCTTTATTAATGCCATCTTTTGTCGTCATTTTGGGGCATCGGTCAATGAAGATCCATGCGCAAGAGAGGAAAACACGGGCGTCCATTTCAGCCATCATTATCTTCGAGGGAAGCGAAAGTTTGGAATTGTTCTGTTACCTACGGGAAACAATTTCCGAAAATTATTTTTTTTCCAATAAACGCTTTTTGTTTGCGTAAACTAGACTGCGACGTGCCCAACGTCATGTTCGTTGAGGTGTGAAATTGAGGGGGGAGTCGTCTCTTAAACTTCCGAAAGACCGTCCTTTCTTCGGTCTAACGCTTGGGTTGCTAGAATTTGGAACATTCGATTCCAACGGTTATATGTGTTGAAATGGTGTATCGGAAGCGTAGAATATAAAGTTTGGTGACAGGAGATAGAGGGAATTTAGTAAAATGAATGATTAAGCTCTCAAGAAATTTATCCTTTTGTTTTATTTGCTATGGTATTATAATACAATAAAGTTTATGTCTGCATTGTAAAAGCAACGGTAGGTAAATAGTGTAACATCTACCACGGCATAATTTTGTATCCAATATTCCATGATACTGTTCATTGAAAATGTAACAACAAAGACTTAAGTTGCATCAATGAAATTCGTTTGAGCGACGACATATAGTACAATGTATAAATGGTTGCAATTACAGAAATGTAAGTTTAAAGTAACATGCTAAAATCAATCAATTGCTTGCCCATCTTTACCTGTTATAACTTCTTGTACACGGTGTGACATTGACCGTTAAAGATTCTGGATGGCTGTCTGCGAAATGTCGGTTCGCGCAATGCAATAAGCCTCCACTATTCGTCAGTTGTGACTGCTGATCAATATCGAGCAATTAAATCCACACTTATCCAGCGTGAATGAAATGAAGTAGCACCCCCAAACCATTAAGCTTGGAGTAGGACCACTATGACGTCTTACAATGCATCCTTCCAGATACCGTTCTCCACTGTATCTGCGAACAAGATTCCGGATCTCATGGGTCACGAGATTGTATCTAGACCCGTCAGAAAACATGATTCGCTCCCATTCACCATTCCAGTGTCTTCGCTCTTAGCACCATTGAAGCTTCTGGTATAACGTTAAAGAAAGTCGCATTAACGGAGGCCGAGCAACGAGCCCTCGCTGCGGCACTCGTGGGCAAACAGTGCTGGCAGACATTGCCTGATGTGTCATCATCCTCCATTGTCGGGCTAACATTGTGAATATAACTGTACGATTTGTCACCGTCCATGCGTAACAAGTTCCTATCTTCCTTTCTGATGTAGCCATAGGTGCTTCAGATCTCTCACACGATGATTAAAACCTTCTTCTGTCCATTGTCCCCAAGTACTCATAGTTTGTATTAGCGTTTTGCTCAACGCGTACAGCAGAATCATCATACGACAAACCGACTTCTCTACGACCAAGAATTTTTCCTCCCACAAACTCCGCCAACTGTCCAAAATGTCTTCACGTTTGGCGACGAGGCATGTTTAATACTAGCAGAGCAATACCTATCGAATTCCTGTCCCGACACAACGTTTGGTATTTGCATTTTGAGGCCTTTTAAATCTTTCGAGTCGCGTTTTAACTTGTATTGCGGCAGCATCCTCAGCTGAGAGTTTAATCATTTTCATTTGTCAGGATAAACTTCCCTTTTGCCAATTTTCGGTCAATCCAACACTTTCTTGGTGTTGCATTTTCAATTAATAGCAGTTTATATAATTATTATCGTAATCAAGGATTTATATTCTTTAACAGAGTTTTGTTTCAATATATATATATATATATATATATATATATTATTAACCTTCTGAGGGGTATGCACGTATAATTCCACCTAGAAAACTAGTCTTATCTACATGACTTCTAACCTGTTTTAATCTTCTTAGCCAATAAAATCTTTCCAAAAGATGTGTTTTACTATTTCATCTGGAGTTGGTGCAGTTTGTCCTTGCACCATAAAACCGGAATAACCAACCAACCATTCCAAACTATTATATTCTGAGGAAATTACCAATAGAATCTTTCAAAGAACTCAATTTAAAAATAAAGATCAGTAGATTCCTTCCAAATGATTCTATTCTGAAGAAACGACCAATAAAATCGTTCCAAAGGATTATGTTCTAAGGAAAGGAGCAATAAAGTTTCTCCAAAGGATTCTATTCTACAGAATGGATCAATAAAATTGTACCAAAGGATTCATTTCCAAGGAAAGGACCTATAGAATCGTTCCAAAAAATTTTATTAATGATATCTATAATTATAATATCTATTCTATTAAATTTGAGTATTTAGTCATTAAATGTGGAGTAAAAGCAATACTATACTACTTGCGACGCTCACAGGGTTAAAAGAATAAGACACTGTTAATGCAATAGCCCGTTGTGTTGCTCTGACGTTAATTAAATACCTACCTATCTGTTGTTAATGCAATAGATGTTTATGTGAAAAGCTCCCAGAGATATTATTGTATTCAATTCAAAGATTAAAGAGACGAACTCTGGTTGATCTTAACAGTAAGAAAGACGGTTATGTCACATGCACGCTCATTTGATGCTAATGAACGTGAACTAAGGAAACCACAAGTATCCACCCATGATAAACAACTGATACATTGTTTTGTTCACAGAGAGAGGGTACGGTAATGAAAATGTTCACCTCATAATGCTGAACTGATATAGATGATGTAGTATCTAAGATAAACATCAAGTTTAAAATAGACAGCACAATAATACCAGAGTTGGGATCGTATTATGCGATGCAAATCTAAACTCATCTCCACTTGGTCACAAGCATCACCTCCAGAACGCGAGAGCAGTTAGGAGAGATTAAAGTGTTATGGTGTCGATAATGACTGGCAAAACCACTGCCCCGTATTCATGCGACACAAACGATTCAAATCTCTTCATCTTTTGAAGGATTACAAGTCCTAATGGGCCGTAAATAGGAAGCGACTGATGTCTTTGTTAAGAATACCCTTGCTTAAGTGTCTTTCGGGCGACCAATTCACTTCATTTCCTGTCAAATGTCGCACTTCTTCACAAAACAGAGACAGAAAAACACGTTCTAAAACAATTAGCTTTGAAACAATTGAGCAGTTTCTTTGAAATTTCTTTCAAATCAACAAAGCCGAAGAGAAGCTTATACTCTGACTAAACTCCAAAATAATGGTGGCATATCAAATTCATTTAAATCTTGATAGACTTGTGTCTTGCTGAAGGGGAAATAAATTGGTAGAATTAAATGAAAAATAACTCTGTACATTTTAAATTATTTAATTAGATTGGAAATAAAACTATGTACAGGTATTTACAGAAATCGAAATTAAGTGGATAGTTCGAAAAACACATCCTTCCTTTTTCCTCTCACGTTCAAGAGTGTTCGTTATCTTTTTTGAAGAAAAGTATATCCTTTCCAACTGAAGCTCGCGGAGGGATCTCCTGATTGGCGTTGCTAAGCGCTGTTCGCGTTGCTGGGGTTCCTCGTCCTTGACATTCATATCACACTATATGATGTCAGCAAATTGATAAAATTAATATTGTACTATATGCATTGTCAGCACAAGTTGCTTTTATAAAATTTAATATAACACTATATCGTGGGCTCAGAACAGAGAAATTCATTAACCGACAAAACAAAATTTTTACTATAGAAGTATATAATGACTAAGCATTCGTTTCAAGGTCTAAAAATAAAAATTATAAGCATTTTGATAGGATCATATATCTTTCAAACAGATCAAAATCCAGACAATATATTTCTCATAATCATGAGCATTTATCGTTTCCAAAAAAGGTCAGTTAATGAGTTCCTGCTCTAAGCCGACGATATGTTGTCAACAAGTTGCTGTATATAAAATTAATACTAAATGTTTTGTTGTCAGCAAGTAATAAAATTAATGTTATAATACTATATGTTGTCAGCATGTTCCTACACATTAAATTAATATTATGCTTTTTGCTGTTCAGCAAGTTTCTATACATAAAATTTATATTATATTTAACGAAAACCAGAAACACTTCCCTGTCTCACTCTGTTTATATTCACTATTCATTCCTCTATCGAGTTATTAGATACGGACTCAATACAAATTCAAAGTCTTTGCCCTCCTCTTTGAGAAGCCTAGGAATCAACATAGATGTTTGATGATTCTGCATCTTTCACTCGCTCCGTTTGCCGTTTCGCACACGTTTTTCCTTCTCTTCTTACTTAAACCTTCACGCAACTCGAACCGCAATAAGGACCGCCTCAAAACGGATGTCGATCGAGCACCTAAAAACATCACAATTGTTCAGATCGCATCGGAATTCGCAGAGCTGAGTTCGAGCTCTGCAACAATTCCTCCAATTCACTGGCAGACAGTTGAATCCCAGGGGGCCATCGTGCACCCTTAAAAGAAAATCTGGACGGGAAAGGGACCACCATGAGAGACCACCCCAATAAATATTTCGGGATTTACGAACGGCGGTGAGTTGACCTCCGACCCCGAGACGTTGCTATGGTCATTATAGTGTCTGTTTGTAGGTCACAAAATCAAACTAAAATGGCTGAATACATATTTTTTATGAAATTTTAGTTTGCATGCTTAAGTAACTTTGTGAATGCACTTTTACTCGTCATGTAATTCTGTCAAGAAGTGAGGGTTAAGAGGAAGCCTTAAATCATATTAGCTGAATTTTTTAAAACAGCGACATAGCCATCCACAGTCAACAGCTCATCTTTGCGATATTACATGGACCTAATTTCTTGAAATGAGACTGATACATTAAGTGTGATCGAAATGTATCTTCATACAATATGAAATCTTTCATATAGTAAAGGCGAGTCTTTTTGACATGAATAGGTCTTTAAATTCGGTCGGGTATAGGGTCGTAACAAGGAAACTAGCGAGCAAAAAAAATCGCAAGATTTGTTGAGTTCATATTTTGTAAACTATAAATGATAATCTACAGATTTAAAGTTTGTTGGATAGAGACTTTAAGTCAGTATTTAAAATGATGAGTAGTAGGAATGTAGAGTGGTGTGGAGAAGGCTACCCCTCCTCCACACCGCTCTGCATTCCTACTACTCATCATTTTAAATACTGACTAGAATACTGGTAGAGCTTGCTCGTGAACTGTGAAAATGGCGACAGGGAACTGTAACTTTGGATTGCAAAGAGATCGAACGTTGAAATTCGTGTCGATTTGTAGAGAATAACATTATCTACAATATTATTTAGCAATAATAACCGATAAAATAAAATTTGTAGTTATAAGCCTATAAGTGTTGACGAAAATTTTCGTTACAAAGGATTTAATTACAAAGGATATATGGCAAGAAACGTATATCATCGGTAGGTAACTGAATTAACGTCGCACTGGAGCGACACACGAGCTATTGGCGACGGTCCGGGATCCATCCCGAAGGAAAAGATCCGAGGACAACACCTCGTAATTTTGAAACACTTCAGATGATGAGGTCAACACCTAAGCTAGCACCCCATTCTCCAAACTTCTACATTACGCCAACGTTAGGACATTTGAGGCCATGACAAATTTAACATGTACCAGCCCCCACGTACACGACTGTCTTTGGTTGGATCGAGTTTCGAAATCGCAACTCTCCGGTTTCTAATCCTTTACTCTTCAAACCGGACTACCGTGGTATATCATTAGAAAGAAAAAGTTTAAAGGAATCAGAAAAGGTCGAAATTGAGTAATGCCGAACGATACAGATTGCATGGAGAGCGCAAGAAAGTCGAGCACATCAATCCGGCGCGAGTACTTTCGAGTTTGTTGCCGCCTGAAACGATCGATATTGACTTGGAATATAATTTTGAAACATTAAACGACGAAATTAGAAGAAATGATAATATATTACTATCGCAGTTCGTTCTGAAGAATTTGTAGAGATGACAGAGTGGGCCGATTTTCATTAGGAATCGGCGTTTGTCAAGAATGAGTGCGGTTACGTTTGCAATGCATCCATCAACTTCTTCAAGAGCGTCACCAGTTAAATGGACTGCTGGTATGGCTATCTACTGAAACATAAACAGCATCACACTGCCGACCTCTCACTCTTAAGGGTCAACAATAGGATGAGGATTGAAGATGATTATTTAGGTGATATGTGTCTTGTTGAGTGATAGTGCTCGGTGAATCTAGTTTTATATTCGGTTCTGTACACATACATCCCAAGGTATCGTAAACTTTGATTGAAGTGTTTCTCTTTCAAATACTACGTAAGTTTTTCAGATCCTGTAAGGAAAATTGCACCCAATATGATTCCAGATGCCATTGTACCCATTATGCTTGCCCGTGATTTCAATATCGATGTTACACAAAACACACCGCTTATATCTATGCGCAACGTTGAGTTCAACTTGAAGTACATTTCTTCATCGCCCATTACTCTGGGCTACACTTGTATACTATACAGGGTGTTTCGAAAATGAATGGTGAAATTGGAAAGGGAATGTGTGTCCCACAAAGCCGCGTTTAGATGCTAGAGGGCGCTGTTGATCCCGTTGAAAATCCGAGCGAGGAATGACACCTTACGTCACAGAAACGATGTTATCGACTGACCTAAACAGCGTCCTCTACAACAGAAAAGCTGTATTTCCGAACACACATTCCTTGACAAAAATGTTTATTTTGCCCCCTCTATTGCCCTTTACAGTTTAGCCAGATATTTCCGATATACCCTGTAGTGTAAATACTATGCCAAATGTACCTAACTTCTATCATAGACTTTTTTGATAAATAAAATTATATTTCACTTATAACAACCAAAACTATTCATCTACATCTTATCTTTCCTCTGATAACACAAAGCTGGATTCACGCCTCAAACCATTGCGGTTGTATCCCCTTACGCAATACTCCCCTGTTTTTTGTTTCCTAACTGAAATTTGGATACGTACAATGAACAATGACAATCATAAATAATCAAGACAAATTGAAAAGTTAAGGTTTTATTAATCCACGCGTGCAAACTCTTGATACTGTCGTGAACATCGGCATTGAAGCAACGGCCTTCCAATGAAATAAACGGAGCATGGTAGGAGGAGTCGCTGTCGTAAGATCTCAGACGTATAAGTCGAGTGGACGTGGACCGATTGGGGCCTATCGAAGCACAAACTAGTGTTTTTCATCACGCTCGGGTCTCCTCAGGGGATATCTTCAGGTACGTATGGAGTAAACCCGAGGTACTCTAGTGATCTATTCTTTTCCCATGGGGTTTCCTGTCTCTGGTGAATATGGGGTCGCGACCCCAGGATGCCGAAGACATCTTTCTCTATACTTCCTCCTCTTCAGCCTTTCTTTTCACTATTACTTGACATTGTCTGTCTTGTGTTTGATGCAGGCTTGGCCAAATATGGTCCTTGCGCCATAAAACCCAAAATCAACTAACCATCACGCTTGTCAATTAGTCCTACATTAGAATTCGTGCTTTCTTCCAATACTGCGTGACCTTCACTAGTTAATCTTTAAACCGAGAGATCGGGAAAAATAACATGAAGCTGAGCGTTCATGCTCCGTCTATTTCATCTGGTGGTCGATGTTTTGAAGATATGCTGCGTTGTTTCCGGGTAGAGTTCCTTTCTTTTCTTCCAATATAGCCCGTTGTGTTGCTTCAATGCGAGACGTTAATTCACTAACCTACCACCTTTCTTTTCAAGCCTTTCCTCATCAATACACATTTCAGTGAAAATCTGTCATAAAAGTCCTTGAAGTTAATGCAATGTCTTAGGAGAATATTAAGATTTCCCGGAACGTTAAGACATTGAAAAACGCTGAAAAGGTAAATGTACTTCAAATAACTATGTAAAACTGGAAGGATTATCGGAACTTAACACTTTATATTCCGTTCGGGACTGCACCCATGTTGTCCTTAATCAAGCATAACTGAATGCATAAATCCTATAAGACATAAGACAGAACGAGGAAAATAGCGACGTGATAGAAGATCACGAAACTTGTCATGTGTTTAAACAGGACCATGCTCGAAATCGGTGCAAGGAATCTGGTCGGAAAGCAGCTGAAAGCACCCTAGATTTTCGAAGAATGGAAGTCGTTAAGTTCGAACTTGGAAGACGTTTTTTGCAGAGCTATGTGAAAAATGCTCTTTCGTTAGTCAGAAATGTTCTCCCCGGTCGAAGAGAACTTAGAGAATGACCACCTGCTAATCGCATATTTTTCAAAGTTCATTGATCAGATTAGTGGTAAAGCGATGTGATAGTAAAGGTACGAGACTTCACAAGAAACTAAACAAGGGATATGATTCACAATGCCATAACACAAGAAGTTTAAGCAACCACATTAATTTGATTTTATTACGATTTATAAAACATTAACTTTTAAGAAGTCTAAAAGAGCCGTCTAACTGGTATAGTGGTCATACCGTTTGTCTGCCATCCAATGGATTCGGGTTACACTTCAATTTAAAAGTGTTTAAAGATTAGGTCGGGGGGGGGGAATTTCAATTAACGTCACACTGGAGCAACACAATGGGCTATTGGTGACGGTCCGGGATCACTCCCAAAGGGAAAGATCCGAGGACAACACCACGTAATTTTGAACCACGGTCAGATGACGAGGCAACACCTGAGCTGGCACCCCACTCTCCAAACTTCCACACCACGCCAACGTGAGGACATTTGAGGCCACGACAGATTTAACGTGCACCAGCCCCCTTTGTACACGACGGTGTTTGGCTGGATTCGAACTCGCAACCCTTCGGTTGCAAGTCCGTTACTCTTCCAACCGGGCCACCGCGGCCCACAAAAGATTAGGTCGGAAGCCATTTTCCTACGAAATGAATACGCAGGAATATAACTTCCAACCCGATCCACAAATGGAAAAAAACGTGTTTATATATATATCACATCCCTAGAGCTAAAAAAAATTAAAATTTCATAACACGAGAACCGAATAGTAATTATATTTCGTGAAGCATCTACTGCAAGATATAATCGCGATATACATCTGTCACGCCATCTACCGACACGCAGATGGGGCCCTCGGTAATTCAGTAAGTGGTAGGTATTTTTAATTAACGTCCTACCAGAGCAACACAACGGGTTATTGGCAACGGTCCGGGATCCATCCCAAAGGGAAAGATCCGAGGACAACACCACGTAATTTTGAACCACGGTTAGATGACGATCCCAGTTAGTGGAGTCACGGATTACAAACCGGAGCGTTGCGAGTTTTAAACTCGATCCAACCAAAGACCGTCGCATACGTGAGGTCTAATGTACGTTAAATTTGTCTTTGCCCCAAATGTCCATAATGTGTGGTGTGTAAGTTTGGACAGTGGGGTGCCAGATGATGTCTTGGCCTCGTCTTTAGGCCTTGATTCAAAATTATAAGGTGTCCTCAAATTTTTCCCTTCGGCATTTATCCCGGATCGTTGCCAGGGCCACGGTAGCCCAGTTGGAACAGCAACGGATTAGCAATCGGAGGGATGCGAGTTCGAAGCTCGGTCCAGCCAAGGACCGTCGTGTACACAGGAGCTAGTGCACGTTAAATCTATGGTGGCCTCAAATGCCTTCATGTTGGCGTGGATTCGAAGAGTGCTGTGCCTGCTCAGGTGTTGTTGTCGTCATCTGACCGTGGTTCAAAATTACGAGGCGTTCTCAATGGAACTTCGGGATTGATCCCGGACCGTCACCAATAGCCCGTTTTGTTGCTACAGTGAGACTTTAATTAACTACCTACCCAGATCATTGTCAATTATCCATTGAGCTGCTCGAGTGCGACGTAAGTTCATCAACCTACCCGATATGCATATATCGTACCAGACATGGTTTTTACGAACTTAAAATAAGCGTGTTATTAATGTGTAACACTATTTTATTGTATACGATCTGTATTTCATGGAGAAAAGGTAACAAAAATACCAACTTTTATTAACAATGCAACATTTATTTAGGACATGGTAGTTATTGGGATATTTTGAATGTTTTCCTCAAATATCTGTTACCTCTTGCAGCAAATAGATTAGTTCTTGAATAGATATACAAAAAACATTTCGACAAATTGGTGACACGCATAGGCACAAAACATTTTTTCAGATAATGCAAACTGTAATTCCAAAAGAAGATTCAGTAATAGGATTGTAAAAGGACCCATAACCAAGAACTTATCTGTTATAGTTATTACGAATTTGGTCGCCAACGAAGTTTTTGCAAATTCAGTTCCGGTCCACCGCAGCCGCTAAGCATCTGCCATCAGGACAAGCTGGAAACAAACAGTTGCAAGTGCAGGGGAAGGATTTCATCTTTTCTTACTATTTTTGAGCTGTTTGACCTCGTTCTCATCGATTAAACTACGTAAAAAAAGCGAATAGTTAAGAAAATTTTGCTGGTTGATGAATCGGAGGAAAAATCCGTGAAAATTAGACACCACAAGGAAAATATTAATCATTAGTCAGATCTATTCATTTTCGCGACTAGGGCATTTTTACTTTTGCGCCACAAATACTATATTCGATTGGCTTAATTAAACTATTTTCGAGTCATTTATTTTGCAATCACTGTAGCAGCAAAGTAAACATAAAATGCATTTTCTCCAACTAAAGTAAGGAACAACAGAACTGTATTACTTAATTTAAATTAATACCCTGAAACAAATTAATTCAAAAATACTGTCTTCAGGCACCATATAAACATATTGATCACTTCTATTAAAAATAAAATAAATTGCAGCAAGAATAGAATGACGTGTTGGTGGCCAGCACCATTTGATTGATTACCTCATACCCTATGGCTTTGAATTCATGGCACAATAATAATCCAGCATCAAGCATTCAAGAAATAATACTATTTCATTGCATAAACTAATCATTAAACTAAACTTACTGTATGAGAAACCATAGTGGCATATCTTTAAACTATCTCGAACTCTGTTGGAATTCTACATGAACCACTCTGATTCTTAACCACTCATGGGGGACACCTTAACCCAGCTAGTCACGGATTATCAAACGGAGGTTTGCGAGTTCGAAACTCGATCTAAAGACCGTCGCGTACGTGGGCTGGTGCACGTTAAACATGTTGTGGCCTTAAATGTTCTCATTTTGGCTGTTGTGGAAGTTTGAAGAGTGGGGTGCCAGCTCAGGTGTTGGCCTCGTAATTTGACCGTCGTTCAAAGTTACGAGGGGTTGTCCTCGGATCTTTCCCTTCGGGATTGACCCCGAACCGTCACTATGGCCTGTTGTGTTGCTCCAATGAAACGTAAATTCAACTATCTGCTCCATATCATACCAAATAAACCAATTAGCTATCTACTTACAAGATTGCCCATCACTGAAGTGTGGGCAAGCTAATCACGATTGCCTATCACTAAAGTGTAAGTAAACTTATTGATTAGATCGTGCGGAAATCAAAAATGGCCACAGTGCTTGAGTTGCGGCCATATGTAATGATATAACCTCATTGCACACGAATTCCGAGATGTCGAAAATGCACCTAACGTATGGGGTGGCCAATGGAAAAGGAAGATCTCAAAGATTTGTACCAAGAATGCTTCCTTTATATTCGAGTGCCGAATCGTCAAGCATTTGAACGTTTACCAGCTGTGTGAAACCCGAACATTTCATGTCATCAGGCATGATGCGAGTCTGCCTGAAAATTCGAGCATTCCAGAAATTGAAGATATTCCACGAGAAGTAAACACTCCAAATGCTTCGACGAGACATCTCGTCCAAGATCTGATCTTTTGCTTTCGTCCATCTGGATCTGGTGAGTTCTGTTAATGGCGAGATACTTCTTCGAGACACAACTACCATATACTCATAGGGAAATGAACCAAGTAGAAAAACAAAATGTCCCTTGTCTAGAACTGGTGACTGAAATAGGTTTTTTTTTTCCAGAGACTGGCCACCACAAGGCAGTTTTCGATGTAAAAATAAACCACCAAAAGGGTTAAGAAAAATCCGGAAACAAGCAAGCTAGCTGTGTAGGTAGTCTACGTGTGGATCAATCTATAGTATGGAGGATTTTGCACGAGCAGCAATTGAATTCCTTCCATTCAGAGTTCAGACATTGAAACCGGAAGATTATCCTTTGTGCGTAGAATTCATCCGTTGATTTCTACAGCCCAGCCCAGTTGTCAGATTTTCCAGCATACGCACTCTTCTCAAATCAAGTCTTTTTTACACGTGAGGGAGTGTTTAATGTGCACATGTTTGAACATGCACCAATCTATAGGCTAAACCGTCATATCTTACAAGCAACGATTTCCTATGAATATCTGGGCAGTGTTATCTCCAACTAGCAACACAAGTGCAGAAATAATTCTTTGACAAATGTGTCTAATTTTATGCATTCTACCACCCTTTAAAGTTCTGCAAGGAATTTCGAATTCAAATTGTAAAATAATAAAAAAACGACAGCGTTTCATTCATTTTTCTAGGTAGGTAGTTGAAGTTACGTCGCATTAGTGCAACACAGCGGGCTATTGAGGACGGTCCGGGATCAATCCCGAAGGGAAAGAACCGAGGATAATTTTAACCACGGTCAGATGAAGAGATCAACACCTGAGCTGGCACCCCACTCCCCAAACATCCACACCAACGTGAGGACATTTGAGGCCACGACAGATTTCACGTTCACCAGACCAACCTACACAACACTTTGGTTGGAACGAATTTTGAACATTTTATTGAAGCACGATGAACATGTATTAAAGTCAATGGAAAAAGTTGGCTTCATACATCAATGCGCAGTACACATTTGCGACCCTATCAACTGGGCTACCTCGGCCCTTCATTTACCTAGGTAATAAATGATGGTTTATTTATTTAATGAAACAATAATAAACGATCTGTGTAGTCCTCTGCGTTGTAAAAGATCATAGACGCAAGTCCAAATTGTTTCACTCACTTTGCAAGCCGAATTGGTGACTTTCTAGCGAGATGAAAGAAACGCCGATGTGGAAATGTTACTGCTAAAGTACGGAAATCAGGTAATCTGCAGATTACCTAGGTAATGTGCAGATTAACTACGCCGATCCGTTAAAGTGCGGAAAGTTGTTTCATTTCTCAAACTACCTAGGTAATCTGCACATTACCTAATAGGCACTCGTTAAAGTGAAATAAGATCTTTGCTCGAACAGCAACGTTTTTGTACGCTTAAATTAATACTCAGACAAACAACTCAGTAATACTAGGTACTACTAATTGAAAAACACGCTATACTTTTATTCCATAAAGTTATAAGTAATTTCATATAATAATCAGTAGATGTAAATAAAATATACTGACAATTGTTGAAACATGTTATTTATTTATTTTTCGATATCTAAAGAATCAAGTTGATAGAATCAATCAATCAACAGAATAGTTGATAGAATCAATTAATGAACAAAGTATAACGGCAAGACGCCGGCGACACGAGCTTTAGAAAGCGGAAGCGGAAGGAGAAAGGGAAGGAGGAGGGAAAGGGGAAATTAGAGAAACAAATTTTTGCACTTTAATGATTCGAAAGCCGTTAATGTGTACATTACCTAGGTAAAGTGCGGCAAACTCTTTTTTTGTATATGATTCCTCACTTTAACGGAACAAATCAGCTAATTTGCAGATTACCTAGGTAATGTGCACATTAACGGCTTTCGAGCTTTAACGGTAACAGAAATACCATTCGCGAAATGGGACTGGAAATGCACCCGAACAGTTTGACAAAAGTCACCATCTGTTCCACTTTTTGCATTTGTCTGATAAAGCAAAGCTTCAGAAATTTCACTAATGCTATGTCAAGTGATTGTAAAAAACCTCTTATCGATGACCTATTGAATTAAATGGAGCGGTGCGAATTCAACCTGGAATGGGCAATTCTCTAGCAGAAAAAAGTAACAACGATTGATCTGACTCAGAACTTTCCGAAAAAACAATGATTTATTTTCGATACCAAGGGGTGGTTAACTAAAGCAAAAAAAAGCAGACAGACGATCATATAAATCAAATTTAATTATACACTAGAAATGTTACTTATACGCATGTGCTTTCAAGTAGATAAAAAATAAGGTTTTCCTCCTTTTCGAGGGCTCGTAAATGGTACCTACACTCCAAAATGCATAGATAGGCCGTGGTAGCCCAGTTGGTAGAGTCGGGGATTAGCAATTGGAGGGTTGATAGTTCGAAACACGATCCAACCAAAAGCAGTCGTGTACGTGGGGGTGCACATTAAATCTGTCGTACGTTGATGTCCTAACTGTCTTCACGTTGATGTGATATTGAAGTTTGGAGAGTGGGATGTCAGTTCAGGTGTTGACCTCGTCATCTGATCGTTCAAAATTACGAGGTGTTGTCCTCGGATCTTTCTCTTGTCGGGATTGATCACGGACCGTCGCCAATAGCCTGTAGTTTTGTTCCGTGCGACGTAAATTCAAGTACCTCCTAATGCATAGAAAAATAGTTGCCGCTAAGTTGAATAGTTATATATATTTGTTATGGGGTGTCATGCAATATGTACCATTGTTTGAGTGCACTTTTCTATAAATAGGATAAAACACTTGCCTTTATTTGTGTTTTGTGAATTAGAATTTAATTTCATATACGTATTTGCAAAGCATATTTCATATTCTACACGTTATCTGTATTAAAATAGTCAGCGGTGTCAATTTAGGGAAGTTGATTGGGGTAAATATAAATATCTCAACTATTTCCACAAACCTTTTACATACTGCACGTATTGGTTCGTATTGGTGATTGAATTTATTCAATCCGACTTATTCAATTTATTATTAGTTCAGGCTCACCACATATCTTCACACGACCCCAGTTCCAGTTTGTGCACGGGCCCTTATGAAATATGCACTCCAAGTGCTCAATGTATTACTAACACCAAATGTATACTATTTACTCTTTCCATATTGTACAGCTGAATTTTATTATGAATGCAATGAAATTATTATTTTTAAATTTAGAAAACACTCGTAATACAGTATACTATTGACATTCCTCGGGCCTTGATGACCTTACGTTAGCAGCCAAACTGTCAGTTCGTTATTCGAAATTATTCTAATTCAACTCATTCGAATCATTCCATGGGGTTTATTTCCACAGTAATGTTATAGCCTATTTTATCTATTCTATTCATTACCCACATTATTTTTATGTGGCAAGTTCACAATCTCTGGGTCGCGGTAGCCTGGTTGGAAGAGTAACGGATTAGCAATTGGAGGGTTGCGAATTCGAATCCAACCAAAGACCGTTGTGTACAAAGGGGGCTGGTGCACGTTAAATTTATCGTGGCCTCAAATGTCCTCACGTTGGCGTGGTGTGAAAGTTTGGAGAGTGGGGTACCAGCTCAGGTATGACCTCGTCATCTGATCATGGTTCAAAATTACGTGGTGTTGTCTTAGGATCTTCCCCTTCGGTTTGATCCCGGACCGTCATCAATAGTCCGTTGTGTTGCTCCTGTGCGACGTTAATTAAAAATACCGAATATCATACCAATTTCAATCTCTAATATTGTGGAGGGGATATCCGAAAAATAGAAGATCCCAAATCGATAAGACCCTTATGATTGCATTTGTAACAAATTGTACACCGATCTCATGCAGAGTATTGAATTCTGTTGTTATGGGAAAGTGTTTACAAAACAATCGATATTTGGTGAAATCGATTTCTCGTTTATGACAGGTTCGATGTTTTGAAAAAGCGTTTTTCCCCTATTGTAAAAGGTAGTATTTTTCCCCTATTGTAATTCGTAGTCAAGAAGGCTTTTTCATTTTACTTTTAGCAGTGTCTAAACGCTTAAAGTCTAAAAGCTAAAAGCTATTTCAGAAATGAATACATTGTTATTAGAGCTACGGCCCTCCTGATTACATAATATATTTCCTCGTTGGATTTGTTTTCGCACATAAGTAAACATTTCATATTTTTTAGCTAGAACAGGGAGAGGGCAACAGTCTTTCCTATCTTTTGCTCTTATGTGGCTTCATAAAACTCACCTTCTTTCACTTTTGAAATGTCAAGATGACGAGAAAAGAAAAGCACATAGTTCTTTCACAGTTACATATGCTTTTCTAACACTTGCCACCATCTAGAAAAACAACTATCTTTTTTCTAAAGCAAGCAATATTCTTGAGTGGATGGTTATTCAAAGCTATAAAGATTGACGGATATTAAATCCAAATAAAGAACTCCCTAATGTGTTTCAAACGAGCTGAGAGAGGTTTTCTGACATTGATGAAATTAGTTTTCGATGTATTATAATAGATCCGGTTATGGATAGATAATAAAAGTTGTTTACTTTATCCAGTTTACTATTGTGAGAATCAAGCATTGCATAGCAACAACCGAAACCGAGAATAATATACAATCGATGTTTTTACACCTTAAAGATGATTTATGTCTTAATCAGAAGATCATGAAGGAATAATAATCAAACAAAAGTAACAAATAGGAGGTTAATAGTAGAATATTTTGGAGCTAACAGTGATAGGGATTCCTTGTTTATGACTCTCAATGGATATATGCAATAAAGACTATATTGTATTCAAAATTAACACTCTATGTATCAGTTATAGAATTCAGAATCTACAATAGTGTTTAAGTTACGTTAAGTCATCAATAGTTTAAAAACGTATAATGCTAAAAGTGAAACTAAGAATTATCTGATGTTGCTGAGACCACCTTTTTTCCAATTGAACATTAATCATCATGGCATTGCAGGGGCGGAATTGTGAACCACTTGGTATTACGCCTCAGATACATACCATGCATTCAAGGTACATCCCATTTATAGTGGCCACACATTCACTCCAGATCAACAAACATCCGAGCCTTAGGCCGGGTTCGAACCAGAACCTATCGATCTAGAAGCCAACATCCTGATCACAAGACTGATTTGCAGATTGGATGGGATTTATGATGTACGGGTTCGTCAGAATGCGTCAAAACCAAGACCGACAGCGTCCAGTAATGGACATACACACACAAGGAAAGTTTTACTGACAGAAGAGAGAAATACACCAAGCGTAAAATTAAAATAGGAAGAGAAGGCTTCTCCGATGTGGTGAATGGTAAGAGCGGAATGGTGTAGATAAGCCCAAATTCCATTATTTTAATTCGTTATTATTATTAAACTCATTAATTATCTTCAAGTATGTGCGATTTGTGATGGAATTTCTTAACACTAACATTTTAAAAATTAAAAAAAAAATGCTTGTTATCCAACTTAGAAGAATTAGTTTCCTTTTCGGAGTAAACGAAGAAAATTAATATAACGTGGAGCTCAACTGCTTACCGGAACTACACAGCAATGGTATTAAATTTGATATAGGTTATCATCAACAATAAGTGTTGCAAGAAGTAATTTGCTTTTGTTTTCAAAAGGAAGTTTTTTCCCGATCGTTTTAAATTGAACAAAGTATTCTTCACGTCAACTACACTTTTCATGTAGTAATTATAGTCAAAAGAGTTTACTATTTCTGAATTGGGATTTTTAAAAGTTGTTACAATATACTCAAAACACGCTAAAACAATGATAAACGAATTTTAAATAATCTCAAGCGATTCATTAAACAGGGATATTGATTGATATGTATTTGTGCACTATACTTGAAGCAATTAATCATCTAAAAACCAATTTTAATTTAGAAGAAAATTAAAAGATGTTATCGCTAAGAACATTTTGTTAGAAAAATCAAGTCCATGAATGATTCAAGAATCAAAATAAATATCATTAATGCCACCTACCGGAAACTATCGATCGACTAGTTCCCCGGCCATTGAATATAACTTCGGCTAGCATACCAATTATACTAGTCTAGGTGTGATAGGATATCCTTTCTACGTCTGGATGCGAATAACGAAATCAGTAACGATGGAAAATTCAACAAAAGTAAGAGGCCTCCGCTTATTTGTTCCTTCCGAAACCAATTCAATGATGAGCAATGGATACGGTATGTTATGGGGTGTTTTAAGACTATGTGGCATCAATGTATGCCGAGATGACATGAACAAAAGCAAGTGGCTGAAATGGACACTGAGAATTTGTCCTTTCTTAATGTATATTACACAACTTTATATAATTTTTGGATGCATTTGGTCAGCTGTATGGAAAGTAATAAAATTGGAAATTAACATTTCTTTTACATCCTCGAGTATGCTGTCGCCTGTTTTATGGCATATCGTATACACAAAGAAAAGTGTCATACAAGTCTTAATTACTGAATACAACAGGCTTCTGCCATCTCAACAAAAATACTATCGTGTTTGCGAGTACACCGTCAATTTTTTCATCGCCATTACTATTCTAGTACCCTTGATGTCCGCAGCGCTTTGTGTAAATTTCATGGATAGCGCTGATGTAGAATTTAAAATGTACTTCTCTTTCTTTACTTTACGTAACGACTCAGTTACTACGAACATAATCCAATTCACCCCGGTATTCTTCGTACTCACACATATGTACGTTTTCCCAGGTTTCACAGCTTTGTTATGTGGGGTCATGTACTACAAGTACTGCGAATTGCTGAGACATTTCTGCTTTAATCTTGAAAACACTCGAGGTAAAAATTCCACTCGAGATACAATGACAGCACTGATGAAGATTCACAAAAGGCTGTTCGCATTGGCGTGCCAACTGGAGGATGGACTATCGTCAATCTGTTTCTTTCTTCTCTGCTCTCAAATGATGTCGATGTACATCTCGCTTGCAACTTTCATACTGATGGATCGCAACATGATACACCAGTCCATCATCTGGGAGATCATGCCAGCAATGACTTTGGTGCCGCTGTGTTTGATTGTCATGAGTACTTGCGGGTCGAGGATATACAGTCAATCTAAGAAGAATAACGATGTTCTTCAATCAATCTACGATGAACTGTTGCTGGACACAAGAATTGATTGGAAAACGGTTGAATTTGTGAAAAGCATGAAGGAGAAAACTTTCCCGACCATGTCTGCTTGCGGAATTGTGGAATTGAAGCCGAACTTCGTTCTCTCTGTGTTTGGTTCTTTGTTCACTTATGGCTTATTAGTGTCCAATTTTAAAAAAGGCTAAACTCAACTCGTATGTCATTTATAACTGCAAAACCACTCTGAAGAAGTTTGATGTTGTATTTACGTACCGAAGTTTTGTTTGGAACGAGCACTGAAATCGAGTATTTCGATTTCTATTTTATTTAGCTCTTCAAGTGTTTCGACGAGATAGCTCGTCCAAGATCTGGTCAATTTTGCTAAGGAAGAGATATCTCGTCGAGACAAAAGTGTCCTATTATTTACTCCTAGAGAGAATGAAGATACAAGCAGGAAAAACAAATTGTCCCTTGCCCAGAACTGGTGACAGTTTCAAACAGGTTTTTACACTAGAGGCTGGCCACTACGGGACAGTTTTCGAAACGAAGTAGTAGGATGGTTAATTTGCTTGTGTTACGTTTACAAGAAGCGTTTACCACTATGATCTGTCAATTGTACATGTGGATTTCAATTTATTTATGAACTTTTTAAAAACCTTTCGTGGATGCAGGATATCATCTGTCTAGAGCAGGAGTGTCAAACTCAATTAAAACACGGGCTATTTAATGCAACTGGTAAGATTCACGCGGGCCACATCACATTTACAAATTTTCTTAAAATTATATTTTGAAGTGAGGATTCAGGAATATGGATAGGATAATTAAAACACATTATATAATTAAGTGAATTTAGGGTAATAATTTATAATATTGCTATATATAATTGCTTTTATTTAAACGTTTATTTAATTTAATGTACTTATAAAACTAAAATTAATTTTTTTACCGGAAACTGCCAGCGCTTTCCTCCTACTAGTTTTCCAATATCTAGATTCAAAGACAGAACGGACAATCTTCATTATGGCAGATAGATGTTAATCTTGATCTGTAGGCCGTTTTATTTAATTTCATGGACGAAAATAATAGTTGCTCACACAAGTACGTACTCCTAAATAGCATAAAATTTGTGCAGCAAGCTTTTTAATTTCCGGGTATTTTTCACCTAAATAAGAATATATTTTGGGAATTCCTACTTCTCTATATTTGTCTTTTAAAACCGAATCATTCTGGAAATCAATTAATTCCAGTTGTATCGAAGTGGGAGCATTTTCAACTTCAAAGGAAAAAGGCCTAATAAAAAGAGAAAAAAATTTTTGTAACTCTGAAATCATTAAAACGTTTATAGAATTTGTTTTTGATTTCTTCAATTTTACCACAATATTGTGAAAATGAGCAACTTTGATTTTGTGCTTTTAACTGCTCACGCGTAGGAAAATACGTCAAAACGTTTTTGTAGATGATTTTTAAACAAAGTCAGTTTTTGTACAAAACTTGCTTTTGCATCGTATATATTCGTTATTAATTGATCTTTACTTTGCAATGTAATATTAAGATTATTCAGATGACCTGTAATATCTGTTAAAAATGCCAGATCTTTTACCCACAATGGATCTTTTATAATTGATATATTTTCGTTTTTTTTTTCATCTTTCATTTCAAGAAATACAATTATTTCCTCCAAAAGCAGATAGAAGCTCTTCAGGACTTTGTGTCAGGACAACCAACGAACTTCTGTGTAATAAGGAAGATCTTCGAATTCGGATTCTAAATCTTTAAGGAACGAAGCAAATTAGCGATGGTTAAGTGCTCTCGATCGAATCAAGTTGACTGTCTTTGTTAATGTTTTAAGTACTTCGTCCATTTTTAATATTTTAAACAGAGAACTTGGTGAATAAGGAAATGGAAAGTACTGATTTTCGGTTTATCTGGATATTCAACTTGCAATTTCTTGTCAGTCTTGACACAAATCCTTTAGTTTCAACCGTTATCAATTTAACGCCGTCAGTTGTTACAGAAACAAGCCTGTCAAGAGGAAGATTAAATTTTCCTAAAATGCTCCATACAGCATCAAAAATATCTTCAGCAGTTGTAGTTCCATAAAGAGGGATAATAACATCCAGAGGGCTCTAACTCATTTTTAACATGACGAAATTGTATGTACGGTATAGCCTCGATCTCCCCTAAGTGCTATTTTCTTCGTAACATAGTGTCCTGTTTTCATTTTATTTCAAAGCATCGTGGGCCACAAAAAATTACCTCGGGGGCCGCCAGTTTGACACCACTGGTCTAGAGTATTCAAAGAGAACGTGATTCACATTTACATGCTTCACTTCCGAAAAGCTAATGTTTTTCCAAGTAGTAGATTATTCTTCCTCTAATTAGTTGATGATAGTGATGTAGAAGTATTTTCCAACCAGAGAACTAAAAGGTTCAAAATTTGTTAGTTTAAACTCCGAAATTTTATATTCTAGTGTTGAATCAAATGATCATTATATTCAAAAGATAATACTGCAAAGTTTCGAATGTGGCAGCAAGCTCAGGGTTTTCTTTTGTCCACGAGAAAACATTTTTATCGAACGAGATATGTTTTAAACTTAGTATTTTTCCAAAAAGATTAATGGAATTTTTATGAAAGGATACGTGTGGCAATTTCTTAATACACCACAATACAAAAATAATACCAACTACGTTGCCACGTAATATCGAAGAGACAAATCAATTTCTCAACCTTTATGAATAATTCTTCTGTTGCTTATTTTTATAAGACATCTTGTAAAAGTAAACCGTTTTCTTATGACTCGGTAATAAATTCATGGAATAAATTTATTGCCACATGGGTTTTTATTTTTATGAAATTTTTGTTAACCTTTTTAATACTTGAGTCATGATTTACGTAACCGGTTTAAAATATTTTCCATTATTTTTGTGAAATAATGGAAACAGTATCCAGCAATATATTGTTAGGTTGAAGAAAAACAACGAAAAATGCTGTTATCAAAATTTAAACTATGCATAATTTATATTCGAAAGGTTAATAAAGTTTATGAACTTAACTACATTATATTAACCGGAGAGTGTTGTTTATATCCACACCTTGGTAGGAAAAAGGCGGTCAATGCCCATTTTGAAAACAGATAATTTAGTAATTTTTTCTTTAATTTTTAGTAAGGCGTACAAAAAATATTTTCCAATGATATAAATGAATAAAAATATTTTCCAATGTTTTTATTCATTTATGATGATGTACTGATAGGAGACCTACATTTTCTACCATAACTTTCAATGCATTGAAGTGATTTGTGGATATAACACAAAATCAGTGGATTTGGACATTGGCCCTTTTCTACCAAGTACACGTATAAAATACATATTTGATCAAATATAAGAAATACTTTTGAGTAAACAACGAATTAATACTTTCGAAAGGATCGAAATTATTTTTTAATACTATTATTTTCTTTCAAAAATTAAAATATGTCCTCAAGAGTACAAGTGTATAATCGAATGAAGAAAACTTAGGCTTGTTTATACAGGAACCCATAACAATACTCTATGTATAAAAAAATCACAGATATTTTAAAATAAAATGTACACGATTTAATTGTAAATCTACAAATTTTCATGATGAAATAAAATTATGATTTGATAACATTTTAACTCAAGTTTATCACTCCAAAAATTCCTTCCGACGAAAAGATAACTGTTTCATGACGGTAATTGTAGTCACTGAAACTCTGACTGTCTTGCATCGGCATACAATGTATCCTTTGTTTTGAAATGCTAATTTTCATTGTAAAAGACGCAGAAATTGAGTAAATACTCGTCAACCATATAGTTGCGGGAATCTCCAATCAATACACACATACACCTAATATTTATAAGATAACATTGTTTCCAAGATGTTCAGAATGAAACTGCAGTCGGAATTCAAGATGCTTCATTCTTATCAGCTAGATCACAATACACATTGCGTTAAGTAGTTAAAATAAGTAGGGAGTGAGTGAGGGGATTCCGAGATTTGCATATAAATAAGCAAGTGGAGCGTTTCATACTATAATGTAACTGAATTTGCATATATATTGAAGCGAAACTACCGAATGGCCTTTTACGCTTCTGTAAACAAAATGATGGCATACGATGGAAACTCATTGTATATTAATGAGAAAATTTCTGTTTCCGTTTAACACATTTATAACAAAAGGCGTAATCACGTTTGAAGACATGAATTCTGTTTGTCGATGTAAGTTACGTATAAAATATGTTTAAAATAAAATTGCTCGTGTGTTTGGAAAATGAAATTACTTTGAATATAATAAACTGTAAAATGCTTACTTTCCGAAAGAAAATAATTTAACCCTCACGGTGGTTGTCTCGACGAGGTATCTCGTCATTAGCAAAACTTACACAGATCTTGATGGACGAGATATCTCGCCATTAGAAGAAAACTGACAAGATCTTGATCTCGTCATCTACAATATCTGAAATTTACAATATCTTGATGACGAGATATCCCGTCAGATCTTGATGGGCGAGATATCTCTTCGAAACCACTTGACGGGTAAAAGGGAGTTTGGGACGTAAAACTTAAAAAATAAATTTTTTTTTTCGATTTTGAGATTTGGATAGTTCATTTTAAATTAATTATTTAAAATGATACTTTATTTTTATTCCAACTCCAACTGAAGTTTTAAAAGTGTAAATGAGACTAAGAATAAACTCACATTTTATACCTCAGAACATTGCTCTTTTGAAAATTACATCTATTTGCGATGCATCTTTTCTAAGAAAGTACTATAACCTGGTAAGAAAAAAATTCCAAAACTTATGCAAGCATCTTATGATGACAAAATAGTGACCGTTTTGTTATGTGCAGAGTAATTCTTTTTTTACAAATTTTTAAGAAAAAAGTTTGTGATTTTCTAGTTATTTTAAAACTTGGTGAGATGAGGCAAATGGGGGGAGTTCACGGGATAAGGGATATAAAACGTTTCCATAATTAAAGTAGCCTGAAATACTTAAAGGAGTTCTATTAATTGGTTTGATCGCTAGAGAACTTCAGATAATTTACGCATACCAACAAAGGAATGGTATGCTCTTACCCAAATCAGTCCACGGTATGTACTTTCTCTATTATGTGGGACAAATGCAACTCCATTAAAGTGCATTGGAAAGTATTTTTTAAACTATTTAAATGATGTTTAACCAAATAAGAACTAAGAATGGAGACACATTAGTAGTCTGAGAGTGAGTGGTAAAAATATGGAAATTTTAAAAATTGCTGGGTTGGTTGATAGTTCAATTTAACTCACATCGGAGGAACACAACGGCAGTCTGAACAGTCTGCGATTCCGAAGGGAAAGATCCGAAGACAAATTCTAGTAATTTTGAACCACGGTCAGAAAGCAAAAAATTTCTGGGGCGAGTAGTAATTGGTTCAATATGAACTTTGACGAATCTCTGAATTATTTACAGAAATAACAGCGAAAAACTTTTTTTAATGTTCTTCATTTATAAATATGACTAATAGAGAAAAGTCAAGTTCGAACCTTTTCCGTCGTGAATTAATTTGCAAAACAATGGTTGAAATATCCCAAAGCCTTTCATAACACACAAGGTTTCTTTGGAAATTTTTTCCAGATATTACTCTAATATTGGAAATCTGTACGTTCTCCGTAAAAAAAAAAAAGATATTATTTGTCAGTTTAAAAAGCAAACAGATGCATTATTTATTTCACAAACATTTTATGGAGTGTTAGTCGCTAAAAAATAAAAACCGTATACCTGGAGAGACTGGAAATGTGTAATGTTCAGGTCAGAATCAGTTGCTAAATTTCATTTCCACATTCAATTTCTTTTATAGGGGAGAAAGTAAGGGTTCGGTAACCACGAAATTATACATAATTCTATTGAGAGGGAGAGTTTTGAGAATGAGAAATAGCAAATAGTTCGATTGATTGAGTGTTATGGTACAATGGATGAAACGTGATAAGTTGTGCATGCAAGAATATCAAACGTATGCGAAGGTCAGAGAGGATAGTGTTCGTATCTCAATGAAACTATCTCGAACACTTTAGCAAGGTACACTTAAACAAGGGTAGAATATTTTATAAAATTTGCGTATGATTTTGAAAGGTTGTTAGAAATTTGATATAAAAACTAACGGTGTTTTTCTTTAGATAAGGTACAAGTTATTTTTGTTTACACGATACACATTTACCTATATCCAGAAGGGATCATACCTGAGCGTCCCGAGATTTGCGAGTAATGTAGTATTGTATCTAACCCAGGAAAGCCTCTCAACCACATAATGGCTAAATAATCACATCTATTGGTTCAAAGAATACTAGGAAAGATTCTATTTAAGAAGGTCATAATTGGTTACAAGTTATGCATGGAAGACTGCAGGTTGACAAATGGATATATGCTTGTGAACCTCTCACAGTGTTAATATTAGGTATTAAATATCTAGGGGAAAAGTAACTACTCTGAAAGCATCTGAAAATTAACCCGCTAAACACTATACACTTGTGAGTACAGGACGCAGCAGTATGTGCAGTGTAAATGATTGAACACATTCCTTCAATTCGAAAGTATCTCTTACTAGCCAATTAACATTTTGTTTGAATTCTCACGTCGTTAATGGTAATGTTGGATTATAAAATTGGTTCGGTGTTTTAAAAGATAGCTTTTCAAAGACGAATATATTTTACTTACAACTGACGAGGACATCACAGAACACATACTTAAAGTTTAATATTTACATGAAACAAACTAAGGCTTAACGAGAAACAGAGTAGTGGGTACCTCCACCATGCCTCGAGTTCTCTCAATTCCCTCTCTCCACCTGTGCTGTTAGTTTCGAGAGTGGGGTGCCAGCTCAGATGTTGATTTCGTCATTTGACCGCGGTTCAAAATTACAAGGGGTTGTCCTCGATCTTTCCCTTCCGGATTGATCCCGGACCTTCTCCAATAGCCTGTTGTGTTGCTCCAGTTCGACGTTAATTAACTACCTACCTACATACCACCTGTACTATTTCTCCCCAGATTCTCCCAGCAACCCCTCTATTAAAGGGTGATGCTCATGCAGTAATAAACAATAAAAGCAAAAATATACATATGCAATTACAATTTCAAGAAGTGTTTTCACCTATGCTCACACGAAAAAAAGCGAAGTAAAAAATGTGCAAACAAAAATCAGCCTAGCGTTTACGGATACCCAATTTCGGCAGAATTTTTTGTCTTAGAATCCCACTTTTTACCAACGGTCTTAGAGAGATGCGTTCCGATTCTGCCACCGTAGAAAGAATCGATTTTTTTCCAAACCTGGAACGTCCCACTTCACAAATCAAGGTTAAGGTCCATTACAAGAGTCCGAAAGAAAAACCAACATCAAAACATCTCATTAGGGCGAATCGAAGAATGGGTAGATGGGTAGTATAGCCCTCTTCACTTCATTTTTCACTCCGCGTGTGTCGTGCTCCCCTTTTTTCTTTCTCTTCCTCACTCTTTGTTCGGGAGGTAGTAATTGTTTTTATCATTTGGAGACGAAATAATTGCACCGCTATCAATGAAATTTTGGTCGTTTCTATGCATGCGCGTGTTTCTGAGATGAGGCTATGACGTGACGAAAAGTGGACGGCGAACTCTTTTTTCCACCCGACACCCTCCCCCTCCCACGTATTATTTCCATTTCAGGTCACGGGTAAAGTTGGTTGATGGGTTTGATGTTCTGCCGCAGATCGTGGCTGTCTTATCTGTGCAAACGATCTCGAGCAGATTACGCGTGCCTTCGGTGATGGGGACGAGTGCCTATTGCCTGTCAAAGCGTCCTGCACTCCGAGCCCCGGAACCATGTTAGATGCTCCCTTATGAAATTTTACATTTGAGGCGACGACAGATTTATGCGGATCCCTTATGAAATAAAAATATGTTTTCCAAGCATTCAATGTAAGCAGGTAGGTAGTTAATTAACATCGCACTGGAGCAACAAAACGGGCTATTGGTGACGGTCCCGGATCGATCCCGAAGAGAAAGATCAAGGACAACCCTTCGTAACTTTGAACCGCGTTGAGATGACGAGGTCAACACCTGAACTGGCACCCCTCTCTTCAAACTTCCACACCACTCCAACATGAGGACATTTGAGGCGACGACAGATTTAACGTGCACCAGCCACCGGGTATGCGACAGTCTGGATGGCTCAGACAGTCAGATGAGTACACGACAGTCTGGAGTCAGATGGAATTAGATGATACACGACAGTCAAATGGCTGAACCTAGTATCGAGCTCCTCCGGTTGCTAATCCGTTGCTCTATCAACTGGGCTACTGCGGTCCCAAGCACTCAATGTGTTAACTTGTAGAAATTATAATTTTTTTTTCCTTTATTCGTGGGGTCGTGGTACCCCGGTTGGAAGAGTACCGGATTTGCAATCGGAGGGTTGGGAGTTCGAATCTCGGTCCTGTGATCGTCGTCTATACAGGAGATGGTGCACATTAAATCTGTCGGGACCTCAAATGTCCTCACGTTGGCGTGGTGTGGAAGTTTGGAGAGTGGGGTGCCAGCTCAGGTGTTGTTCTCGTCATCTGACTGTGGTTTTAAATTAAGAAGCGTTATCCTTGGATCCTTTCCCTTTGGGATTGATCCCGGACCGTCGCCAATACTCCGTGTGTTGCACCAATGCGACGTTAGTTCAATTACCATCTTGCCTATCTTTTATTTGTAGATCAACCTCTTAGCTTTTCAGACATAGAAAACGGACTGACATAATACACTCATGTCAAAAATTATCTTTACATGCATAAAATCACGAATTTCTCAGAAACTGAACTATAATTTTATGAATTTGTGTAAAATGATACATAACATCATAACACATAAATACAAAGGAAAAATTAAGAGCACTGCATATGATATAAAACTGCAGCATGAAACAATAAAAATGGCAATAATATGTGACAAGGAGAGTTCAGAAAAAAAGAATAACTCAGAAAAAAATTAAGGCTTATGAATTTAATATGGAATGTGATCTCCCCTGACGTGTACATACATATCACAACGTGTTTTAATGCTGTCAATAATGCTGTTAACCACAGTTTGGGGAATTAAGTTCCACTCCTCCAGCAATGCGGTCTTCAGGGCATTCATATCTCTAGGAGGAGGATGTCTCCGTGCAACTGCTTTTCCAAGGTAGTCCCATAAGTTCTCTATTGGGGAAATTTTGGGATCAGGAAATTTTGCTGGCCACGGTATTCGCTCAATGGCTTCTCTTTCAAGGAATTCGTCAACGAGGTTTTCTCGATGTGGACGAGCATTATCGTCCATAAATAAAAAGTCAGATCTATATGCACCTCTGAAAAGTCTTACATAAGGTCTAAGACCTCATGCCGATATCTCTGGCCGGTCACAGATCCGCTGTTGAAAACGTGTAGGGGCGTACGTCCATCGATCATTATTCCTCCCCATACCATCACATCTTCACTACCGAAACGGTCACGTTCCATAATGTTCGAAGGAAGATTTCGCGTTCCTGACTCCTTTCAGATGTAAACACGTTTAGAATCAGATGTTAAACTAAACCTCGACTCATCAGTAAAGAGAACATGGGTTCATTGGTGTTCACTCGAGTTCTGATGTTCTTTGCACCAATTAAAGCGATTCCTCTTTTGTTGTGAAGACAGTGAAACACATACCCTTGGCTTTCTGGCATAAAGGCCTTTTTCATTAAGCCTTCTGTATACAGTTTGCCGTTATACAACTGTTCCAGTGGCGCTGCAACCTCTGAACTTAACTGCAGAGCTGTAGACTTCCTGTTACGACGGGCAGTTATTGCCAGATATCGATCTTGAGAAGCAGTTGTTATTCATTTACAACTTTGTCCAGGTCTCCTTACAACAGTTTTCCATAGCGTAGAGACTGTCTGTCTTGAAATATTCACACATCTCGCTGCTTCCATGATTGTCAGCCCTGCTTCTAAACGGCCGATAATTCGCTACTCAACAGATTCTTCCAAATGATACTTCGGAGCCATAACAAACAGTTTTGAGTCCTTACACACTGAAATCAAAAGCTGTATTGCAGAAATTTACTCAGATATCTCTCTTTTTCTACAGGAGTATTTCTCTAAAAACGTCGACACCAACCGTACGATGCATTTCCATACTAAGGTATTTCAATATTTGTTTGCTGAGAGCTCTCTCTTTATGAGTTTCTTGACATTGGCATTAAGATCAATGTATTCTGAGCTATAAAGGTCGAGTAATACGAGTCTTTCTTTATATCGGTGTTTATGGTGAGGACGATTCAAAAGTATGAACAGAAGCAGCAGCTGCCGTCAATAACTCTGATTCCACAGCACCACTTTACTAGATAAATGGTAATTGGTAATTGGATGAGATTTGGTAAGTGATAATTGGATGAGAATGGAATGAATCCAAAAACTTCACAGAAGATTTTGTATCTTGGAACGGAAACTTTCCATTAAAAAGACATAATTCATACTACCTATTTAATGTTAATAATTAATTATTATTTTGTACTAGTCTTTGCGCACAGTTACAAAGTAACCTATACCAATATATTAGTATCTTTAAACAGGTAATTTAATTTATTTTCTTTTCGATTGGTTGCGTTTTATAGTCAAAGGGCCCCATTTGGCCAAGGCGTGCCAAACACAAGGCGACATTGAGTAACAGACATGCACACAAAAGAAAAATTTTACTGACGTTGAATAGAGAAATGTACTCAGGGTAAGTTACAGGAATCGATCCTGCGCCGCCTACAACTCGTTGGTTGCTACTAGTGTAGTGGGAAGCCTACCGAGCCACAGAGGACCCTATTTTCTACATGAAAACTTTCCCCAAATTGATGCAATGTAATTGACAGCCAAATAATTTTCACTTCATAACAAGTACAAAAATTCAGAAGTACCTTTACAAATTAACTAGGGAAAATATATATTTTTTTAAAAGCTTATGTATTGAGATTTTGAGTTAAAACCGAGTAAATATTAGTGCAGAATTTCGAGGGAGACTAATCATTAGGAACGACCTATCTTGGTTTCTTTAATAAATGTATAAGAGCCAGTCATTTCAACCACTAGTAATCATTATTTTGACTATCAATAAGCAAAAACTAAATAGCCTTAATAATGGATCGCAAATGCTTTCGAATACTCAAGTCAAAATTGGAAAAGGGGAGTACTATAGCGAAAACAAAATATTTTTACCATCTATGGCTATTACGCTTGAAAACACTGAACCTTCACGCAGTTAAGACGGCAACTAAATAGCTGTACTTGGAAATGCTCAGGAATATCGTTGAGTTTTGCATCATTCTCTCTTAATTTGTTCTTACAAATTACAAATTATAAGTTTGTTACAAGGAGGTTATCACTCTCTCTTGTTTAATTTCGCCAGTTCTCAAAGAAATGTGTTAGATTTCTTTTTTATTTATCCAATGCCTGGCAACACGTCCATCATGGACTAGTATGGCTTGGAGCAGCGTTCAAAAGTTTCCCCCATTCAATGGCGTGTCTTGTTGCAGTACTGAGTAGTTTCCTATATGCCCCCAATCCATGCGTACGGAGCTGCAGAGAAAACATTTGCCAGAGTTGGAATGGCCAATGTGATGCAGATGGGCCTGAAAACAGTCCTGTCCAATCGCCCAGCGGAAGGGTGGTGTCACACTCAAAGGGATTAGGTCTCTAGGAATAGGCCTCTAGCTGAGGCGCTCCTGTTTTTAACTATATTAGCATATTCCGTTTTATGTTTACATATCTGTGTTAACATGTCTCTAATCATGTCTCTGTTAACGTCTCTAATCATGTCACTATCAACATCTCTGTAACCACGTCTCTGTCAATATGTCCCATGCATAGGCGTGAAATATAAGTAGACTGAGCATTGCTATTCAGATTAGCTTCAAAAAGTATGACCAACATGTCGACCAGAAGTCATGTGACTGCTCTGTGAAAAATGGATTTAGTTGACCGATGTGCCTCATCATTATATCTTATGATAGAGTAGCTGTGTGAATGCGCATTTCTATAGAATGGTGACAAAAATGATGAAATCGCCAGTCTACTACTATCAGATAATCAGTCAGTGTACCATTTATTCAATCAGATGTTGAATAAATGGATGGGTGTCTTCTCTCCTTCCGTGGTCCAATCATATGATGAATGTTTGTAGCAGCAGATGAAAGTAGTCTAAGAGTCACGTTAATACTAGTTCTGGTCACATGATCCTGGACACATAGAAAAGGTTACCATTGCTCACTCTTCTTTGTCTATGTCCCATGTCCCATTGTTGACATTGGATGACTCTGTTCAGCATATCTTGACTGTATTTCTTGATGGCGAAGGAAATTCTGTAGTAAGCTGACCAAACAGGAAATCAAATGGGCCATCAAATATCTTTGGCCAATCGATCATGTCCGTTTCACACAGTTCCGACGAGATTATGTATCCATTGAATGTGAATTTCCAAACTCTGATTATATAAGCAGTTTGGACTCTCCCAACAGCTATGGTGGGGTGTCAGTCAGTGGGTCTTTCCAGAAGGAACACTATTTATTGTGGAGGGAGTCGGAGGGCATGTGTGGCCGCTTCCCAGTCGCAGCAACTTTGCCATCAAAGTTGCTACTGGGCCTCACCACTGCTGAAGAGCCCTTTGCAGTAGAATCCATCTTAATCTCACCACTTACGTTAAGTTACTAAGTTTATATAACATTCTCAAACTTGAATCATACACATCCTGTTAATTAGATGCGGATTATCTTCATCTTCACTTTGCTATTCAGATAAGGCATCAGTTTCCATCACCAGCTGTGTGAAAACATCCCTTAAATTAGTTAGTAAGTGAGTCTGGTAGTGAAATTACGTTTAAAAAATGACTAATAAAGATGAAGAATGGTCTATAAGTATTTCGTTGGAACAAAACGTCCACTGTCATCAGGATGAAGTAAACAAGAGGAAAATCGAGTTTAAATCCTCAGTAGCAATTAGCTTTGTACCCATGTAACAACCCAAGTAACAGACAATCACTCAGCTCTAACAAGGGGGAAAAGACACCCCTACGACTTTTTCGGTGGGCCCCAGCGCAGCTTAAGAAAAACTGAAAAGAAAAAAACTTAATTCTAGAAACAATATAGATAAAACCTCCACCTCTGTTCTCAGAACAAAGTAGAGATCACCAAGCACCACACTGTTAAGTTCATCCTCTAATTCTGAAGAAATATTATGGCTGTTTTTAATATTGTATAAAGAAGTTGGATTTCTGCTAACGTTTATTAGTCATTGAATTTTGTTTCTCGGTGATGTTTTAGTTAAATCACATGTGCTAGTTAATTGACATCCAACTAAATAAAGATCCGCGTCCCAAGAAGAAAGAAGTATTTGGGTTCTAATATGCAGTGAAACACCTCTTTTTTTCCCAAAAGATAAAAGAGAAACAGGAATACCACCGCGATTTCCAGTGTTTCGAAACTCACTGACACGTTAGCCGCTGACATGTCACTGCACTCAATGACCTAAGTCTTAATCTACACCGACTTGGACAATCCTCCCACGCAAGATCAGGCGACCAAAGAAGACATCGGGACAACCGAACCGAAATCGCCGAAGGAAGCCATCGGTAATTGGAATTGGCAAACAAGAGGGGAGCTCAATCCTCTCCACTTCAGTTGGCATGAGCCTTGACCCATTTGGTAGACAAAATACGACGGATATTCGTTTTTAATATGCGACAATTGTCACTTAGACAATGCCAGACACAGCTCAATCACATGCCACGAAACTGTTTTGTAGACTTTTTTCTTATTCTCAATGTATGTGCGATTGTTTTGTTTGCTCCTAAAATTTTATTTTTTATTCACGTTCCATGAAACGACCTCTGGTGGGTGAATGAATGGGACTCACCCTGTCTTGTATAAAAATTAGATCCAAAGATAAACTTGAAATTGCGCCGTCCGTTTCTATTCAAAAGTATATCGTGTATTCTGAGTGTTTAGAATGTAGAATTTCTTTGTCGTGCGTATTGTGTACTTCCTTTTTTCGGTTTTGTTTCCAATATTTGCAAGGATGTCGACTCAATAATGTTTTGAAGATCTTTGTGTCCAGTATTTTGTGAATTTCAGCTCACGAGTATGAAGAGTCATATTTCTTACATCGTCTTGTATTCAAGAAAGTTACAAATATACCAGTATCACAGGACTGTTGAAAATGGGATGAGAACACATTTTATTACCGACTTTTAATATTAAAAAAGAGACGTTCACTAATAAATGATTTAATCTGGTCTGCAATGATAAAACTTCAGTTCTTAGTCGGTTTAAAGTATTTTTGAATTGAATTCGGAAACAAAAAATATTTGCTAGTTATTTCAAATTTACTTTTTCTACTCAAATGTAATTTGATCCAGGCTCTATGGAACATTAAAGTAAAATAAAAATTAATGAAGGTAAAATTTAAGGTAAAACCAAACTTGTTACATTCTTTCATTATACCATTTATTACATGGGTTCAATTATAGAACGGGGGGGGGGGTAGTTAACTAACGTCGCACTTGAGCAACACAACTGGCTATTGGCGGCTGTCCGGGATCAATCCCCAAGCAATTATAGAACGAATGCGGGTTGGGTATGGTAGTTGAGTTAATGTAACACTGGAGCAACACACAAAGACTATTGGCGACGGTCCGGGAACAACCCCGAAGGAATATATCCGAGGACAACACCACGTAATTTTGAACCACGTTCAGATGACGAAGTCAACACCTGAGCTGGCACGCCACTCTTCAAACTTCCACGTCACGCCAACGTGAATGACTTTGAGGTCACAACATAGTTAACGTACACCAGACTCCACGTAAACGATGGTCTCTGGTTGGATCGAGTTTCGAACTCGCAACCTTCCCTTTGTTAATCCACTACTCTTCCAATCGGGCTACCGTGGACCCAGAACGGATGCATAATTATAAGAAGGTACTTTTTATCGGTTGGGTTTTATGACACACTAGTGCAATATTTAGCCAAACTACGCCAAACACAAGGTAGACAACGTTAAGTAGAGACCATACGCGCACAAGGAAAGTTTTGCTGATACAGAGGAGAGAAATATACCCAAGATAAGTTACAGTAATTGAACCTTCACCGCATACAGCTCAGCAGAGCAGTGGCAAACCCATTGAGCCACGACAACCTTTTTTAACAGGAACTGGTAAAATGGTGAGATGAATGATTTCATTTTTTTTTATACTAAAGCAACAGAGGCAAAATGGTGAGATGTTCATTCGTTGTTTGTAAAAGGTCTTAAGATATATTACTCCATTTTCTTTTCTGTACTTCTTTTCAAAGACCGCCTATAGCCTAAATGTTATTGACCAAAAGAACCATGCGGAATCTAATTTTGAATGTCTTAATTTGTGTGGCACATAGAATTGCAGTTTCAATGGAAATTCTTCCTCAATAGAAACCATTGTTCGTCCAAATCACGAGCAACGAATGAAAGGGCTGACAACTGAAAAGCTCCTAAATGAGAATGTTGCTCATCGTTTTCGGATCACCGTACATTAGCCACAAAAAGATGATTCATCTCGGAATGAGTTGACACATGTCCTGAATGACGACGTGTACACAGCTGTCCGAACGGTTGCCCCAGCACCTAGCCTAATTACGCAACTGCTGCCTGTACTGTTACGCGGAAGTCTTCTGCATGCATGCAGCTTCAATTATCATTTCATAACCTCTGTGCCATTTTTGTAGTTTAAAAAATCTCACAATTCGAATCATTGATTTTTAAGAGTTGGTTGGTTGTTTTTGCAGTTTTTATGGCACAAGGTCCATATTTGGCCAGATTTTTAAGAGCTATATAGTTAACTATTCGCATGAAACCTTATTACTAGAGGCGAAGCTAGACTTTTTGGGACCTGGGTCGAAATGGGTTGATACCTCTCTCTGTCTAAAATCCAAATGACATTTTGGAATTGACGAGAGTATAAATATTTCAACAATTTGGATATAGAATATGCTAATTAGAACAATATTAGTTTTATTAATCGATTATTGTTCAGAATATTAATTTTTGATTGTAATTCATTTTCAGAACGGCATTTAGAAAAGGGGCTTCTTTTTTGTTTTGTGCTCTCCATATGGTGGGGCCGGGGTAACCCGGTTGGAAGAGTAGCGGAGGGTTGCATGTTCAAAACTGGATTCAAACGAATACCGTCGTGTACGTGGGGGTGAGGTGCACGCCAAATCTGCCGTGGCCTCAAATGTCCTCAGTTTGGCGTGGTGTGCAAGTTCGGAGAGTGGGGTGTGATCTCAAGTTCTGATCCCGTCATCTGACCGTGGTTTAAAATTAGGTGTTGTTGTCCTCAGTACCCTTGGGGATTGATCCGGGACCGTCGCCAATAGCCCGTTGTGTTGCTCCAGTGCGACGTTAATTAATTACATTAGCATCAAAACTACGAGGTATTTATTGTCGTATCTTTCCCTTCGGGATTTATCCCGTACCGTCACCGATAGCTCGTTGTGTTGCTCCAGTATGACGTAAATTCAACTATCTACCTACTCACTAGACTTCCATAAGACAATTCTAATGCTTTGTGTCTTCCTTTTCTGAATGGCAATATGATGTACAGGTGGCTACATGAAAAGAATTGACTTTTAAGCTTTGTATTCAAATGATGGAGTGTATGAAAACATTCACTTTACACTCATAGCATTGACGCTTCTGACAAGATCACAATTCTGCTTGAATTCATAAAACATTTATTCCACGAAAACTACTTTTAGTATTATCTTTCAGAAAAATGAGCAAGTTCCGCCTCAATTTAAAATACCTTTATGGATGCTAGCTGGAGTCTATTTCTTATGCATATTTCTCAAGTTAGTATCAAAGCAAGTTTAAGTGTTTACCCTCGGGAATTAATGTGTGGTCCCGAGAATTGCAGCCTCTCGTTTGAAACATTATGCCCCAATATTAAACGTCATTCTTTTTCCAAATTACATTTGAGAAAAACAGAAAACATCGTTTTCACTTTAATTTCAAGAACACTAATGAAAAAATACAACTATCTCTCTATTTTTGAGAACATGGTACACAAGAAGTACCTTTTCGGACCCGAATAGACTCAATTATGTATTATCAGACGAAATATGTCAACAAAATTATTCACATAGTAAATTCATACAAAGAAGATAGAAATAAAATGTCTTTTAAGCCGCTGGCAAGTCAAAACGTTTATTTAAAGAATATAATCTTTCTTCAGCAATGATATGTAAAAAATGTTGTAAATAGAATATTATCTTTCTTCGGTAACGATAGGTAAAAAGTGCTGGAAATGGAACATTATCTTTCCTGATCAACGATAGGCAAAAATGCTTGAATTGTTAATAGAAGCTGAGCATTTAGCCAGTAGTTACCATTAAAAATGACTTACTATTAGTTAGTTTTAACAACCATTTTGAAAAATAGATGAATAGCCCCAAAATAAAATAATTTGGAATTAAAATTAACTATAAATCTGGGTTTACGATTTTTCATGTGTTCAGAGTTCAATAGCCATCGGAACGCTATTACTAAATAAAACTCCATTATTGTTTTGAATTGGATTTCCTTTCACAAAATCCAAATTTAAAAACCTTCTATCACGACTTACTTGATAGATTTCTTGAAAATATCAGGAAAACCTGCAAACAATAGCCGAAGATAAATACGTCTTTAGAACCCATTTCAAATGAGCACACGATTAAATCTACTCATTTTGTGAATTATTTCTTCTTAAAAGTGAAACTTTGTAATTGGAAAGATTCCGATTTAGGGAATGAGCAAGCTGTGACTGGTAAATTTAGGCCTTGGCTAACCACACGAATCTTTTTATGTGAAAAGAATCTTCGTTTTGTTTGTTTTTCTAGCACAGCCGCCATGACCCAAAACGTTTCTTCATTGCTTGACTCTTCAGACAGAAAAGGGTTAATCGCGATATCATGTAACTCCTATTCTTTACACAGCACCTCAATACGTCGGAACGCATCGAACGGAACCAGTCGAATGAAGCTACAATTAAATTAAAATTATTCCAGCTTTTTGGCGGAGTCTCTTTAATAATCGTGAAGTCTCTTTGTTATTTGTATGATGTTTAAAACATCATTTTTTTCTCTTTTATAAATAACTTAGCTTAGAATGAAGAATTTAGAATTTAGCTTAGTGGTTAATCTTTATATGATAAGTAGGAAATCATGGAACGGAACCATCAGTTGTCGGATGAAGCTACAATTAGTTTGAAATTACTCCGAGATCTTTTTACGGTGTAATCCTGTAGCTCAGCTGTTACTTATGTGTTAATGAGTTTAAACACGATACAAAATAAAAACTTGATTAAAAATCATTTAGAAATCAATGTATCGTAGTCTCTTTTATTGTATGATGCCACGAAAAGGTCATTTGTACAATTTTTCATAAATATCTTAGAATGAAGAGTTTCGAATTTGGCTTAGTAGTTAGTCTTTACGCAACACCTCAATACGTCAAAAGCATGAAATGGGACCATCAGTCCTCGGATGAAGCTAAAATTAGATCGAAATTACTCCGAGAGATTTTTGTGGAATAATCCTGACTTAGAATGCTCTTATTAGCGTGATAATGAATTTAAACTCGATGCAATTTAAGTTCGAATTATTATTAACTACAAAGTTTTAGGCTTTTAAAAAATTCTCTTCATGGCTTATACTCAATTTCGGAAGCCACTGTACGGCTTTTTGCATCCTATTTTTATTAATGTTTTAATTTCCTTAATTTTAGAATAAAATGAATGTATTTATCTTTAATTTGATATTATTTTTGTATGTGACAACAAAAAAGATGGAAACAATGAGTTAACAGTGGTTCCACAAAAACGTCAAGAACAAAAAAATTCTTGAAATATGTTTATGGAATATTAATATCTTAATAAAAATTAATTTACCATTTCTTCTATTGCCAAAAAATTACAGTGGGTCAGAGAAGAATTCGCCCGTCTCCCCGTTTCTTAATATTTTTATGAATTTTATAAGGATGTAGTTAAAATTATCATTTAAAATTTTACCACATAAAAGCTATCTTTCTGTTTTGTTCTGCCATCAAAATAATCGAATAACTATTAAGTTTTGCTAAAGCTATTTAAAATGTAACGTAATCCACGATATCAGACACAAAAGTATTTGGCCACCACTGTAAAAGTGGAAATGCTAAACAAAAACGTAAAACTCAATGTCTAAGATCTTTTAAAAATTTTGACTTGCATCTTAAATTGTTCTAAGTTAAAGTATTATTGTTACTGCAGGTATTTGTTCAAACTGAAAAAAATTTCATTCTATACTGCTTGAAAATAGATTTTCAAGGGAATTCTCTAATTTATGACAAATAAAGTGATTTTTTCAGGTTCAAATAATGTGTGATTTCTTCCTCATAAAGGTAATGATAGGATACAAATATTTTTACTGAGATCACATCTTAAGTCATTTAGATCTTTTACATACAACCAGATCTCTGTATGCAAAGCACTACTTTTTAGATTACTGACATGGTGGATCAAAATTATGCAGTTTAATTCAAATTTACCACCTTCCCTTTCCGATAACGGTGGCCACCAATTCATACTCAAATTTGATTGAGATTCACAGGTGAAGTGCTGTAAACTCATATCTCTCAATTCCACTCCGTCGACTAGATTTTCCAGCCTACAGATTTAACGCGTTTTCAGGACATCTATCTACGAGACGAGAAATCCGTGTTTATATCCCCTAATCCACCCCAAGCCAGAACAGAACCATTCCTGAGGTATGAACTGCCCACTTGCAAATATCAGTACGTCCTCCCCTCCTTCACAAATATTTGATTCTCTAAAAGAGCTCCTTTCATCAAGCACATATTCACAAAATAATTTCGAACGATCCAATCTTCTATCTCTCCCGATTCCCTAAATACCGTAATGTTAACCCTCCAAATGATTTCGACGAGATATCTCATCCATCACGATCTGATCAATTTTGCTAATGACGAGATATCTCGTCATAAGCATTTGGCCAATTTTTTCTATGCTGACGAGATCAATATCTGGTCAGGTTTCTTCTAATGCCGAGATATTTCATCCATCAAGATCTGGTCAGTTTTGCTAATGGTGAGATACCTCGTCAAGACAACCACCAGGAGGGTTAAATGAACTTCACGTTTAGTGATTTTTTCAACTGCTTTCGGACAATTGACGAATACAGACGAATATTATACCCGTAATGCACGAAATTTCGATTTTCTCCGGTATATCTTAGCTTGTGTCTGATGGTTTTTCGATTCCTAAATCATTTCAAGAAGAATTAGATTGCGAGTTCAAAACTCGGACCAGCCAAAGACCGTCGTGTGCACGGAGGCTGGTGGACGTTAAATCTGTCGTGACCTCAGACGTCCTCACTTTGGCGTGGTGAGGAAGTTTGTTGAGTGGGATGCCAGCTCAGGTTATCTCCGTCATCTGACCGTGGTTCAAAATTACGAGGCGTTGTTCTCTCATCTTTCTCTTCGGGATTGATCCCGGATCGTCGCCAATAGCCCGTTGTGTTGCTGCAGTGTGACGTTAATTAACTACCTACCTACTTGATGTGATGCTTTTTGAACATACTAATCCAAATTAAGAACAAAATATTCAAATTCAAAAATATCTTGAGCCTGTCTGTTTTTCAGCCGCCCCTTATTTTTTCTGAAATCGTGCAATAGCCCGTTGTGTTGCTCCAGTGTGACGTTAATTAAAATACCTACCTACCTACTTACCTGAAATCGTGCATGTGTATGATCAGCACATGTCTGAACATTTCGCCTCTTCTTTTTTTCTGGGACAGAAATAACATTTATGTTCGGTTGATTGGTTGGGTTTTTATGGCGCCATATTTGGCCAAACTGGGTCAAACACAACATAGACTACGTCAAGTAAACGCACGGAAAGGTTTACTGACAGAGGAGAGAGAGAAAAACTGATGGGGGAATCGAATCTGACAGAAATCGAGCCTGTGCCGCCTACAACAGTACATGCTAGCGGGAATCTGATGGAAAAGTTGTTACTTGTTGAAATATTTTTTACCCGATCACTGATCTCTCAGCTTTGAGTACTAAAAGGGCTAACGGCTACTTGCAGGACTCCCCAACGGGAGAATTGCCGCTTCCTAACGAAAACAATCACTGACATCCATGCGCTTACAAAGCTGTATGGACAAGTAGTACGACCACCATACCAATTAGGTAGGTATTTTAATTAACGTCACACTGGAGCAACACAACGGGCTATTGGTGTGACGGTCCGGGATCAACCCCCGAAGGACAACACCACGTAATTTGGAACCACTCTCAGATGACGATTCAACACCTGAATCACTTACTTCACTCTCCAAATTTCTACACCACGCTGACGTGAGACATTTGATGCCACGACAGATTTAACATGCCCCTTTATACACGACTGTATATGGTTGGGCCTAGTTTCGAACTCGCAATTCTCCGGTTGCTAATCCGTTACTCTTACACCTGGGCTACCGCGGCTCCGAGATTGTAGTTGATTTATTGATAAATTTTTTAAATTAGTGAGAGTTCGGTGTCTCCAAATCGTAATATTTTCTTCAAACTCCCAAATGAATTCCAATTTTCATATTCACTCGAACATACAAAACTCACAATTCTGTAGTTCTGCCTCATCTCTTATCCCCTCCAATATTATCCCACAGCACCATGTTGTTTGAATTCGACTGAGAGCGATAAATACGCCAAATGGTAATCCACTTATGCCAAATTGGCGAGTCCTTGCGTACCTGTCTCCGGCTGGCACGAGACACTCAGGTACACCTCTGCCCCTTACTCTAGGAAACGTGTTTGGGAATATTTCATCCCCGTGATCATGTCATGCGAGTTGGAGGCCCTGCATTGATGTATTTTCCTCTTTCCCTTTTTCTAGGAACATATGGGGTTTCCTATTCACAAACAAAAATTTGAATACGCATAAATAGATGAAGGGATTGCACGTTTCGAGGATCCTTCGAAGAATTAATTTCAAGACGCATGCAGAGTAAAGAAACGTGTAGGTTTCACTGACACACATATCTGATGCCTTTTAATTTTTCTTCAGAACTTGTTTTTAATAACATTCTTCATACAAACCAAAGAAATTATCAATAGATTCCAGAACCTGATTTTGGGTGAGATTAAAAACTACAAACTAAGATTTGAATACGATGGCTTGACTTATTGAGAGAATAACTTTTTAACACCCCGTTAGTCGAATTGGTCCTAACAGGCGACCAATAGCCCGTTGTGTTGGTCCAGTGCGAAGTTAATTGACTACCTACCTACCTGACAGGCGACAAGACTTTTTCAATGGTACTCAATAAAATAACTAAAAATATATTATTTGCAAATAGAAATAATAATTTTTTCAATTATTTATTTATTTGTTCAACGTAGTATATTTTAGTATGTATACTATTAATTAGTACGTATACTATATTAGTCTTCTGACCGGATCTTTCACTTCGTGATTGAACCCTGACCGTCTTCAATAGCTCATTATGTTTCTCCAGTGAGACGTAAATTCAACTACCAACCCAGTCTCCTGTCTCACGCAGTATGTTTTACTTGTATGACTAATGTATCTGCATGTTTTGATTATGCAATTAACCAAATTTATATTTATGCTGATTCAACTTATTTCAGCGTGTATTGATAATTAACTAGCAGAATTACCCGTATTGCTTGGGTTGAATTGCTTAAATGTTGATTGAAAAATGATCAGAATAATCACTTCTATTTCATAGTGAAATGTAAGCATCATTTAAGTGTACGAAAAATAATTTTTTAACGTCGACTTTTTCATAACTTCTACAGTTTATTTTGGACGCAAATATGTATACATGATATATCCATCCATGTAACCCATTTCATACTCATTCATATAATCCATTTCATATTCATTCATATAATCCATCTCATATTCATCGCCATTTGTAAGACAAACTATAAGTTGTTTCCTAGCTACTACAGAAGTCGATTTCGAGTTTTGGAGTGATTACGAATAACCCCGTACGTTCATTTTCAGTAGAAATGGCGAATTTTTGACGTAGTCTTGCACTTAGTTTCCTATGAATGTTTTACTTGTGGCATTCTTGCACCTGGTATGCGATGTTTTCGAATTTCATTATCAATATGAGAAGATAGCAAATTAAATTGTTATGGCATTCGTGATTAATTTATTTTGAAGCAAGCACATTTTTTCTTGAAAATTCCATTCAGCGGCACGTGGAATAACGGTAGGCAGATAAGTAGGTATTTAATTGACATTGCACTGGAACATCTCTATTGGTGACGGTCCGGAATCATCTCCTGAAGCGAAAGATCCGAGGACAACACCACGTGGAATAACGGAGCTTGTGTTAAAAATAAATATCAACGGTGTAGACAAAGCAAACTCCCCAATCGATTACAATTTTTTATAAAACAGAAGGTCGATTTTACAGCGTTTTTAAAAAGAAAATCACTCCTTTCAACGAATGTTTCACATGTATGTAAGTTGCATAAGAACAGCTTCAATTTGTAGAGTAAGCAACCTCGACCTTCTGTCACTTAAGACAAAAAATTTCAATTTTTCAAAATTTCTCACTCTGATTCCAAGATCATCAGCCTTATTTAAAATTCTCTTTACTCCAACAGACATTCAGTTTTAAATCGAATCCTTGTGGTACTTTTTTAAATTCAGAGATTCAGTTTCTAAATAGAAACCACGTACCTTGTTAGTATGATAGATGTAATTACTTGACTATGGAGTATAGCTTTCAATAACACCCATGAAATATGAAGAAAAAATGTAAATTTAATTGATTTTAATCGTTTTGTAATGAAAATCTATGTCAAAATTTTGAGTTTTTTTAACTACAACGTATGACTACTGGTTTTAATTTAACGAAACCCATCTTATTTTAAAATGATTTTTTTAATTTTACTGGTCATTTTAAAATAAGAAATTACACACCTTACTTAAAGATGGTTTTTTTTATTATTTTATTTATTTTTATGAAATAGCATTATGCAAACCATTACGTATTCAATCAAAGATTTAAGGAAAGTTGGTCGAAATATACATATACCGCCAAGAAATTACCCGTCTGATATAAATAAGTCATTAAAATTTAACTCCTAAATATATCTGTAATATGTAAAATACTGGAACACATAAATACAAACGCAAAATTAAGTATTTTAATTATCCATTTTTCATCATTCAAATATTCCTAAATTATTTATACTGTGGAAAGAAATAAAAATCAGTTCAAACATAATTAGAATTTTAAATTGTTTAAATATAACGTTTCGGAGAAAATTGTTTTTCGAGCAATACTGGTAAAACAATTTCATTAGAAAATTTGATTTTCTATCAATAGTGGTAAAACAAACTGAGTTGCGTTCCTCAATCGTTTTATGCTCAATGTTTTTCCTATGGCAATTTCGAATTGATTCAGTCCCTACCTAGGTTAAAGAGAACGGGGTTAATATATATATATATATATATAATCATTCAAAAATTTATACATAATCGAAAATTTTGATGTAATAAATATTTTTAAACTATTTTCTTTAACATTTTATGGGGAATTTTGTCCTAATCTAATTTCTATAGAATTCATAAATTTTTAAGGATTTAGATATGGATTACAGATATTTTTCAGAATTTATCTTTTCATAGAACTCAATTCGATAGAAAAATATTCCCTGGACAAACATAGTTTAATCATGATTTAGTGCATTCATTCAGTGACGCAGTCTGGCCGCGGTAGCCCAGTAGGAAGAGCAACGGATTAGCACATGGAGGGTTGCGAGTTCGAAACTCGGTCCAGCCAAAGACCGTCATGTATACGGGGCACGTTAAACCTGTCTTGGCCTCAAATGTCCTCACGTTAGCATGGTGTAGAAGTTTGGAGAATGGGATGCCAGCTCAGGTTATCTCCGTCATCTGACCGTTGTTCAAGATTACGAGGCATTGTTCTCTGATCTTTCCCTTCGGGATTGATCCCGGACTGTCTCCAATAGCCCGTCGTGTTGCTCCAGTGCGACGTTAATTAACTACCTACCAATGACGAAGTCAAAATTACTTGGAGGCCCAAGCTCCCCCCCCCCCCGGGAAAGTGTTGAACTAAATTTCTTTTTCAAATAAAATATTGAGTCAACAGAATACGTATGTGATATTGAAATAAAATACAATTATTACTCAAAAAGAGCAAATTAAATTAATCTCTTTCCGGGAAATATGGAATTGGAATTTTGAATTTGTAGTATGTCTCGTAACTCAGACGGATGAAGTGCCGTTTGGTATATTGTAATCCTCTCTTTGTGGCGCTGCGTTGTCTGACTGCGTTGCGTCGCTGTTGACATGTCACCCTGGTGGAAAAAACCCGAGAACTTTCTAGATATATTCAAGCGAGTTAGATATCTAAGGATTCAGCTTGCTGTGTGTGTACGTTGTATTTTTGTTTCGTGATATAAATAAAAACGTTAATTATTTAACGTCGGGATTATTATTCAATCAATATCCCCAATGATACCAAACGAGTAAAATTTTTCAATTAACGTTATACTGGAGCAATTCAACTTTTCGCCCTTCCGAAGAGAAATGATGGGCGTCGTGACTTAGTAAGTATGCCCACTGCACTAGCAACCTGAGAGTTGTAACCCGCGGAAGTCGATGCCTCCCCGGGTGTGTCTCCCTTCTGTGTCAGTAAAACTTTTATTGTGCGTATGTCTATTACTTGATGTCGTGCCAGGCGCAGCATGGTAAATTATGTCCCTTGGGCCATAAAAACCCAACCAACCAAATCATCCGAAGTGAAATTCTTGCCCCGCTACATCTTCACCTAAGAAAAACATTCTGTGTTTAATGAGTATTTCCAAAACGAAAAAAGGATCCGCGGTAGCCCAGTTGGAAGAGTATCGGATTAGCAACAGGAGGGTTGAGAGTTCGAAACTCGGTCCAACCAAGCACCATCGTGTATACGGGAGCTAGTACACTTTAAATCTGTCGTGGCCTCAAATGTCCTCACGTTGGGGTGGTGTGGAAGTTTGAGAGTGGGGGGCCAGCTCAGGTGTTGTTTTCGTCACCTGACCGTGGTTCAAAATTACGAAGCGTGGTCATCGGATTTTACCTTCGGAATTGATCCCGCACCATCGCCAATTGCCCGTTGTGTTGCTCCATTGAGAAGTTAATTAACTACCTACCCATACTTTTTAGCGATGAATACTAAAGATAATCTGGTGATGAAACAAAGGAGAAAAGACATTTAGAGAATATTTTTAAATCCCAAAAGTCCATGTGTCTGACAAAAAAATTGATTTTAAACTTTGGGCAACTTTCGAAGTGAAATCTTGGCCCCTCTACTGCATTCACCTATGAGAAACATTATGCGGGGAGTATTTCCAAAACGAAAAAGAAACTATACCTTTCCTCTGATAACACTAGCTCATTCCAATACCACGGACTTGCACCACTTGTGCTTCCACTGGCATCACCCATTACTTGATTTCGTTATTCTAAACGTGGTAATAATCCCACCGGCCTAATAAGCATCCCTGTCCTCTTCACGTGTGGAAGTACTGGATGCTTCAGGTTTTTGATCCTTGGGCGGTAGTAAGAAGTTCTTGGGAACACCGACCCCCTTTGTGCTTCGTTCTCTTGAGAAACGCAAAAAGAAAACCGGATGCAAAGTATGTCAGAAGTCTTGAACTTTTCAGCAACCGACACATTCTCTCACCATTGATGTAACCTTTTTTTGTTGCTTGTTTTAATATTTTATTTGGGCACGATGGCAGGGTAAATAGCACTCACTACATTTGTAACTGGTTAACATGGTTTTCCATTCCGATTAATTCTCGCAGCAGCAAGTGCAGAAACGGGGTTACGTTTAATAACTCGCAACAATAGGTTTCTGGGTTTTTTTCTGTGCCTGCAAATGAACGAAACTGCGTTTTCCCACGCGTTTTATTGGAACTTTTGACACGTTGTTTTAGTTTTTTGGACTGTCGTCGAGGCGCATTTGGAATGCTTCGCTAACTTCCGGTAGAATTTCCTTGTTTCACCTTGATGAAACAGGTATTCATCAAGGTGTAGGTAGGTAGTTAATTTAACATCGCATTGGAGCAACACAACGAACTAGTGGCGACGGCCCGGGTAGGAAGCTATTTTAATTAGCGTCGCTCTGGAGCAATGCAATGGGTTATTGGCGACTGTACGGGATCAATCCCAAAGGGAAAGAACCAACGACAACGCATTATAATTTTGAACCATGGTCAGATGATGAGAACAACACCTGAGCTGGCACCCCACTCTCCAAACTTCCACACCACGCCAACGTGAGGACATTTGAGGCTACGACAGATTTAACGTGCACCAGCCCCCGTCATCAAGGTGTAAGAATACTTGTTTCCCAAGACGTATTTCAAATATTTAACCCTCCTGGTGGTTGTTTCGATGAGGTATATCGACATTAGAAAATTCGACAAGGTCTTGATGGACGAGATATCTCGTCCCCATTAAGATCTCGTCGTCTCTCGTCATTTCAAGAAAACTGGCCAGATCTTGATCTTGTCATCATAAAGAAATAGGCAATATCTTGATGACGAGATATCTTGTCATTAGCAAAATTAGTCAGATCTTGATGGACTAGATGTTTTGTCGAAATTCTTGGAGGCCTAAGTATTGCAATGTACATAAATTACTTTAAAAAAAATGTTAAATAGAGGTACAAAAAGGTCAGTTAAACACTTAAGATGATTATGAGAAAACATCTACAGATTGTGAGTGGATATTGGTGAAATGTGTAGGTTTGATTTTTAGTACAATTGGCTGAACACTATCAATTTGAAAATTTCACCCCTGATTTGCAATTGCAGGGTTTTACATCCGGTTATCCATCCAATGCTCTCACTCAATAGATCACGACTTTAAAATGTAGCCAAAAATTCAGTTTAACTTCCATTCGATCAACTGCTTTGTTGATGGCATCTATTTTAATATTATACCTGTTATATTTTCAGCGAATACAAATTTAATCATAAAGCTGTTTTCTATTATGTAGAGGTTTCAAGCGCTAGAAAGGAACATTTTCATAACTAAATTTCATTCTAGTACAATGCAATTCGGAAGAAAGTATGCTCATAAAATATTACATTTTCATTTTCAAAGAAGTATAGGTATTGTGGGTAACAAATTCTACTGCATCGCTGGGAAACATCAAAGAAATGCAACTCTGATTTCAGACTTGAAAAAATTCTAGAATTAAGAATTCATTACAAAAAGAATATTTCACACAAATTTGAAATAAATAAAACGAATATAGAACAAAACAATTCTTCCTTAAACACAGATTTATGTAAACTATAAAACAATTCGTACAAGACCTGAATTCAAAATTTTTAAAATTCTATAAAAATTTACAAGAAATAGTCAGAACTAAAATATTTTCAATATTTATTCATTTAATCATTTCTTAATCAAAATACGACCAGAAATCGCATTTGAAAGCATTCTAGATTTATAGTCTTGATTATATATGCATTTGACTCTGAAAGATAGTATGACACCTACACATATAGGGTGGACGAAAAGTGACGATGGAGTTTCAATATTTAGTAGCTCCTTTATTTTTTTGTTTAAAAGTTACAATACTGTAGAATCTTGTACAGTATCTATAGGAAATAAATTTACACAAAGTGTAACATTCAAATATTTTAAATGGCATGAATTTGCTGCTTCACATAATTGTACCCATTCCAAGGTATTTTTTGACACTTCTTAGTATTTCAGGTTACAGTGCTCTGATTTCAGACGAATATTGTTCTTTAGCAGCTGGACTTGTTACTATAAACTTTGTCTTTGAGATAGCCCCATTGGAAGAAATCAATCGAATCTTCTGCAACTCTTTCGCTTACACATTTAACTGTGGTTATGTTACTAGCCGAGAGTGGTTTGCCTGTTCGTGGAAGGTCGCTTACTGAACTCTGTTCCTCAAAATGACCAATCAAACATCTAATCCTTGATTCGCTTCGAGAATCTTTCCCGCCATACTGGCAACGATATGCTCGTTGGATCAGAATTATTGATCTCTGAGTTTGATAGTAAAATTTCACAATTGGTGCTCGCTTATTGATCCTAAATTTTTCAATGGCTAATCCTCAAGGTCTTCTGAGAATACCTGAAGAAAAATTAAAGACATTATTTTTAAAAAGTTATTAAAACCTCAGCCTACTGACTTTTAATGCCCTCCCTGTACTACTCTAACGTCTGGAAAACTACTGATGCGGAACCTATTCCATGTCTTTATATTTCGTGCTTCAATTTCCCATTTCCTGTCCTTGATTTATATTCTTACGTCTAAGAAAATAGCAAATTCAAACAGAAAATTGTTTTCATCCATATCGAAAATATTATGAACAAGGAAAATTTAACAAAGGAAATTTCATACCAATAATTCACATACAACGTATAGGGAAAATTGCAGGTATTAAGAATGAAAAAATTAAAATGTCTATATAAAAGAAGTAAAGATGTTACTGGAAGTTCCACTTGAACCGGAAATCAAATGTCCTTCATTATTTTGAGTTTAGTAAATAAGTATTTCTTTCACTCGTCGAATTAAAAAAAATCTTAATTTGCATAGGTTTTCTGACACAAATAGTCAAAAATAATACCTAAACTAAGAATTTGAAATTATTTAAAGAAAACCCAAAGAACATCGAATCAAATAGCACTCTATACATTCGAATCTTTAATTCTTTTTTTGTTATTCCATAATCGTTTGAACCGAATGTATTGACAAATACAAGCTCAATTACAACTAAATTATTTATTTGTTTTAGTGATATTTATAAGAAGCTGAAAACGTATTTTAGGTACGGAATTCAGAAGAGGTATTTTCAGTGCAAACAAACCAGTGGACGAAGATTTTAAATCCTGTTATCCAATACAGAATACGTACAGTAAGTAAGTTTTAACACTAAAACACTAGAGCTACCTACATTTAGCTATACAGAAAAACTTATTGTATACCTAATATTTTATCAAATTATTTCAATAACGGATTAGCTGAAATTCGTTTGATTTCATGTTAAACAATCAAACACGGCTATAACTACGAATATAGGTGTGTGTTCTTCAGACGAAGTAGTACATTAAATCCACAAAACTATCCAAAATGCAAGTCGAATGGTAAGGGACATTTCTCTTGTATGGATACCAAGCCATGTGGGTATTAAAGACAATGAGATGACAGATCGACTGGAGATACCTTCAGACTTCCCCAAGAGACTTGATCAAACAAGTTCACACACAATCAATTCCTTTCCTCAGTAACAAATACATGGACTAACTGAAAATACTGCTCTAAGTTTAACTATCTCAAGGATATCATTAACTTAACTTGATTTACTAACAGAAAATTGGAAGTGTTGACTTGCTGCAAACCAAAAAGGCTGCCAATAAACTATTTATTAAATAAATTAGGACTAGATGGAATCTGCTCTTTGCTCTACACTTCAGAGTAGTTCCTGATGCATTGTAAAAGGTATTTCACTTTAAAAGAATAGTTGTACAACAAAAATAGGTACCAATAACATCGATGAAATTAAATTTTTAATACTGTGAACTTAGCATTCTATGAAAAAACTAAAATTAGAGCTTTTGGGGAAATTTTATTGTCAGACAGATTTTAATTCTCTTTTTAATGTCAGCAGAATTTTTCATTTTTGACAACGTAATTCATTGCTTTTTCTTTGCAAAGCAATTGTGATGCTTTCCTATAGTATTTTTTATGAGATTGTTAATGCTAATTGATATTGTATTTTTTTTAATTTTATACAACACTGTAAACTCATAATGTCCTTTTGGCATTTACTTTGTACGAAGTCATTGTGTAATCTGTCTTGTAGATTCTGGAACAATAAAAGAAAAGCCAGAGCCTCTTCAGTAGGATAAACTTCAAATGTGCGAAACATGCGAAATAAATACCTGAGTGTATATTTTTCTTTTAAGTCATATTAATATTTAGTTCGCATAAATTAACATAAATTAATTTTCGTGTTTTTTCGCGAAGAGAAAAATTTAACCTTATCGATAGATAATTTACGAAAGTAAATATTAGATGTTTATGAGAGAGGGATTTTCAGTGTAAAACAAACTGTGGGATGGAAAATGAACATTTGCTCACACTACCCAAATTCTCTCTCATGATACATATCGAGGTTACCTTAAATATAGTTTATGGCCATTTTGGCAAAGTTTGACATTTAATATAATTGTTGACCAATCAACTGTCACATATCAATTCGGGATTTATTCTTTTGAATTTTTAAAAGCGAATTGATGAAATAGTTCTCGAAAAACAAGTCAACTGACATCAAGTTCAGAATACATACGAGAAACACGTATCGCTGCAGAAATACTACCGCCACCTACATTTAGCTTAACGGAAAATACCTCTCATAAGTACTTATCCCCTTTCGGGGTTTCGTGTCGAAGAAGATCAGAAGGGATAGATTAACCATTTATCTTAACAAAAACATTGAGTGAACATATACTAGATTGATATTAATTTTCCTTCAACATTATTATAATATAATAACAGCGTTGGCATAGTCATTTTTTAACATGTAGATACCATCCATTACCAAAATTTAAACCTGATATAGTACTAAATTATTCAGTTTTCAAAAGATTATCTATCTTTAACCACTAGGCTGTTCACAGTTCTGGCTCTTTGTAAGCCCATTGCGAGGGATTGAGCCAGACACTGTGACGTGCATTCAAATCAGAGCTTAGTCCCGTTTTCTTCCGTTGTTTAATTGGCTAATCATAAATGACCTGATTTTTAAGTGATAATCATGCATCTGCTAGTATGGCAGAAGTTTTGCACCATAAGACGTTTTATGTACACATACGATGGTAATAAATTGCCTCTTCCTAGAGAATTTCTTTAGTGAGTTTTGTGTTCGATGGTAGCGTTATAATTTATTCTGTAATAGTATTAACAGACCTATTATATCACCATTGCGTTTATATGACAATACTTTACTACGCAATATTTCATAAGCGATGCACATTTAAAACTAAATAGCGATGACAGACGTACTTGATGCAAGATACACTTTCTTCTGTACTGGCAGCTACATCATTCCAAGACTATTTCTTCGCTAACGTACCGTATTTCGCAGCATGTTAAGTAGCCTGAATTTACGGTTATCCATATTTTAAAATAAGACTTGCGCAAAACTGAGCTGCAGGCACAGCAACTGTCGCAGGCCAGTGTTAATAGGAACACATAAATTCCTTTGTTGAATAAGCACCTTTGTTTTCTTTAGGTGCGAGTCGTTTTCATTGATGAAATTCAGAAATAAGCGCAGAAAAGAATGTTCTTTATAGCTTTCCAGTGCTGTAAAATATTTATCGTGTCCTCCCGCGTTCAAGGAATGCGCTGCATTTTTTCGTCTTGCCTGGATTCTTACAAATGTCTTTATTCCCGTATGAAATTCTTATTGAATTTCATCAGAAATTCGTTTTGGAGTTTATATTTCTGACAGAAATAATTCAGAAGTGAGCAAGCAAGGGAAGTGTTTATAATACAAAATGAGCTCATTCTTTTTACTGCTTTAGGTTTTTTTCGATTCAAGAACAAGATATTTTATCCAATAATTCATTTCCATTACAATGTTTCGTTGAGTTTCACACAATAAAATAAACTAAACTAAATGGAACAAATTACTAATTTTTTTCATCATTTCGTTATTCCTCGTAGTACTACATAATACAGGACAAAACGATCAGGTAAAAACTGATTATTCCTGTTTTCTTACGTACTTAATATTTGTTCTAATTGTCCCAATAACATTAAAAGGAATTAAAAATTAAAATCTGTTTATTCGATAAACTATTTTAATTTTTAAAGCTCTTTTCTACATATTTTGTTCTAAGCACAATGCATCACATCGTCGTTTTACTATCAAAACCTCGTAAGTCTTGAAAACAAAATATTTAAATAACGATAAAAACTACCAAATTGTAGACCTGTTATGAGATGCTAAGCTTAAGATTTTACCGATAAGGGCTTTATAACTGACGTAGACTTGGGAGCTTTTGAATCAAGTTTAGTTAGCATATTTGTAACCAAATAATGTTAATATCTCATATCCCAAACCATTTTTTTTACTCACGAGGTTTCGATAGTAAAACGAAGATATACTTTTTGATTTTTGTTCCATTTTTATAAATTTGAATAAGTCGATGACTTGTACGTATTATGCGTACATATGTAAGGATGTAATATTTTAGAGATGAAGCTTCAGATCGATTTTTAATACCCTAGGCTCAATAATAATTTGATATTCTCAATTTTAGACTCCCTACTCTCTCTTTTTCTCCTCTACTCTTTTTATCTCTCTTTTCTATCACCAAATGGAAGGAATTGGAAAAAATCCAAATTGCAAATTTTTTGAAAAATAATACGTCAAACTACACTTTTGTCATAAGTATTTTCTATTCTAATCGCTGAACCTTAACTCTCCTGGTGGTTGTCTTGACGATGCATTTCGTCATTTGCAAAACTGACCAGATCTTGATGGGCGAGATACCGCGTTATTAGAAAAAACTGATCAGATCTTTAACACGTCATCTTCAAAAATTCGCCAATATCCTTTCGAAGAGATACATCTTGCCATAAACAAAATTGGTCAGATCTTGATGGACGAGATATCTCGTCGAAACTACTTGGAGTGTTAAAATTAGTAACAGACAGGCCAACAGGGACATTCCCGAGAAGCTGGTGCTTCTAGGTGGCCAATAGGGTTTCAATTGAAAAGTAATGTGACACAAGAAAGGATTATTTTATATAGTAATTTAAATGTTTTTCTAATTAGAAATACAGTAAACTGCTAGAGATCAATAATAAAAATCAACTCTATATACCCTTAGCATTTGTTTTCTGTTGTACCTGAAAGTAAGGTTGATCGGAGTTCAACTAAATGGTCAAACGATGCTCGAAGTCTTTCTTTTCTTGGTTCAGGAAAAGATAGCAGTAACTTCAGTTCTAACCATATTCTTAAAAAAAGATGTAGATATTCCCCACTTCTTTTGTTCAAAAGTATGTCAGTTTCTAAGAAATAATTGCTTTTATCAATCTATGTAGCATTAAAATATAATTATTATAAATTTTGCAATGTCTTTTGCTGGCTTCAATCAATATATTTGATTATAACAAATGAAAACCTTTTTCACAAGGTGAGACAATCTAAAATATATTATTTCATTGAATTAATGTTGCTAACTCACTTGTATTTGAAAATTTACAAGGCGCCAAATTGTTTAAAACTGCATTTTTTACTCTTAAGGGCCGTTTCACACCATCAGAATCCGAATCAATCTGAATCCAGTCGAAACTGAGCGCTTCCATAAGAAATAACCAGTTCTTCCTAAAACCTTTCACACTGCTTGAATCCTTCAATTCACCCGAATCTACGGTAGTCAGTTTCTACTGGATTTAAATTGATTCGGATTGACCCGGATTCGGTTGGTGTGAATTTGCCCCAACAGTTCAACCTTCCCAATCTGAGGCTGGTATATATGGCTACATTTTCCCGAACCTATCAACCAAGCCAGCCCTTCATTGCTTAAAATGATTTATGAATTAGAATGATACAATTAATCCATTAACAAACATTCCTCATTAATCAATGGGAAATCATGAGCGTATGTTCGTGTTTCTCTAGATAAAGTCAAATTCCATTCCAAGGGTCTCCTACTATAGTCCGCGGGTAGGGTCAGGTCCGTGGAATAGATTTATCCTACCCATCATGTTCACATGCATCGACCTTCTAAATAGACGGAAAACGTGAGCATAGTTTCGTGTTATTTCTCGCGATCGGCTTGGTTTGAAAACCTGTATTTGGAGAAATCACGAAACCTAATGTAGACCATTGATTGGTTTATACGCTTATCGGAGTGATTGAAAACACTAATTGCAAATAAAGAATTCCGAATAGATTATAAGAGTTCATTGGTCAACGCCATTTAGATTAAACGGATATAAACAACATTTTCTGGTACCCCGATATGTATCATGCGAGAGTATTTTTTTAAAAGGAAGTTAAATCTCCGTTTGATTTGTTTGCTTAAACTAAAAATCCTCTCATACACGTATCAACCTTCTGATGAAGTAGACTAAACATTTTCGTGCAGTTTCATGTTATTTCTCCCGATCGCTGTGTGAAGATCTCCGGGTTATGGTCATTTAGTATTGTAAGAAAGCACGAATCCAAATGAATGTCAAATTGACGAGCTCGATGAAACACAAATTGGCATTTTGCTAGCCAATTGACCCGAATCGATTCCCAAACCCACGTGACTTACACTTCTGCGATCTTATGACAGTGACTCCGCTCACAATTTTATTACAAGGTCGATGTGTTCATGATGTTAGATTATATCAGAAAAACAGCTCTTTTAAGTCTCTACCACTGCTTCTGTTTAGGTTGGTTGGTTTTTATAGCACAAGGGGCCAGATTTGGCCAAACTACGCCAAACACCGTTTATATTTTTGCAATCTATCATTTTAAGGACGTGATATTAAGTACAGCAATAAATTGTGAAATTAAAATGAATTTATATCGAATAAAATGTATATATGATTTATAAAACCAATATTAGAGATAAATAAAAATAAGTTTTTTGTGATACGTATGTATCAACAAGTCTGTTAAGTTAGGAAGAGAAACACCAAATTGGATTAGTCTATGATTGCTGAAATCTGAGTATTCTGTCAAAATGTGTCTTACTTATAATACTTTGTTACAAATAGAACATAATGGAGCAGATTGTCCACCTAACAAATGTTTGTGAGTAAAATACGAATGCTCGATTCGAAGCCTTGTCAATTTAACGTCATGATCTCTTAAATTTTCTTTCTAAATCCTTTTAACGACTATTGCAACTGTTGAATAGAATGGAGTTTATTTTGCGTTTCGAGGTCCCAATGTTTTACCTAGATAAGTTTATAGCTTGCACTGAATCGATGTCATCTATAGGAATATTCAAATTGATCTACATAGTTTCACTTTTTCCCGCCAAGTCTGTTTTCTCGTTTCCCTGGATGCCAACATGTCCGGAATCCAACAAAATAAAATCTTAATATTTTGATCTTTTAGTATAAACAATCTTTTTATATATGAAGTATGAGTCAATGGTTTTTCGTATTAAAATTTGCTAATGTATCTATGCACTTTTAGAGTCAGAGTATATGATCCACATTTTATCTTTATATGTGACTGCTTCGACACATCTAAAGATAAAATGATATATTTGTAAATTGTGTCATGTAATACTGTAGATATCTTTCCAAGCAAACATAACAGTTTCAATATTCTTAATATGTCCCTCAGCGCAGTAAGTTTGGGGATCTATGCTCTAAACGGCTATAAATAAATGGATAATTCTGCGCCACAATTCCTCCTCATTTCGATTTTGGAAAGTGCGATCAAGCTGTTCTCCTGCTTTCATTGAAATAGATTGACTTGAAAAAGGAAACTGCCTTTTCAAGTTGGGAGAAGGATGAATTGAGTTCTATGAAGCGGTCAAATCATTTATCCAATTGAATCTTGTTTTGAACACCATTTGCCTACAACAGCATACTTTATTTGACTTGAGGATCCTTTATGCTCTTTCTTGAATAGCAACCTGAAAATAGACATGGAAAAAGATGTTCAATTTTCATTAGTGTCAAAAATGTATAAATATTCAGATTTGCATTTGACATTAAATACAAGGTAAGTAGATAATTGAATTTGCATTGGCAACTAATCGCACTGGTGAAACAAACACAACGGGCTATTGGAGACGGCTCGGGATCAATCTCAAAGAAAAAGACCCAAGGACACCTCGTAATTTTGAATCACGATCAGAGGACGAGAAACGTTATGTGCAAATAAATTTAATAAAAATCAGAAGAAATTTTAATTTATGTAAACTTTGATGTTTAAAGTAATATAAGACATTCTGTTCTATTTTGGGAATAAAAAAATGGTTTAATGTCATAAATATTTAAATGAATTTGATATAAATATTTTTTTAATGCCCGACCAATTAATTGAACATTTCTATCATGGCACTTACAAGGCCGGATTTGTGAATTACTTTGCGTGGAACCCTGGTGGGTTCAAACTACCATTCTTATCATGTGACGCACAACCTGTTTATAGAGAGGTCACACATTTAGTAAAAATGTAAAGGCATAAAAATATAAACAAAATTTAATTGTTTTGTAAATTTAATTATTGAAAATAATATTCTAGGTCGCTTAGTCCTATTTTGAGAATGTTTGTTTAATATCATTAAGGTGTTGAGATTCGACATGAAAAACAGGTGCTTGTTTTGGCTGTCTAATAGGTATAATTTTCATAGCGTTTGCTGCTTTCCAGTATGTCCCGGGTTCGAATCCCGGTTTGTAAGCTCGTGGATGCTGGTTCTTGTTAGGCGTAACAATGGTTCATCCACTAGGTGCTCCTCCACAAATAGCCGTCAGTTCATCCATTCTAGTGAGGCCGAATAGGTCAGTGGTCTTGTATTAGAAAAGAAAGTTGCAAAAAGTATTTTTAGAGTCGAAAATACTCGTTGGTAAATCTTTGTTTCATACTATACAAATTATTTTAGTAGAATTTGGTTTCTTATGTAAACTTATCTTTTACATAGAACATTAAAAATTGGTATAAATGACAGGAATACATTGGAAAAATTACAATACCGATATAAATAGTATTGAAAAATATTTTATGTAGATTTGTAATCAATTGAAAGACACACATGATTTAAGTGGGAAAATTAATCGATGCTTACGCTACATCAATACATTATTTTTAAGAGCATAATATATTATATTCTCAGCAGCACAAACACGATTAGTTCTTTTCCTTACTGAAGTAAGGAACTGATGAATTGAATAAATTAAAACTTCTAAAATTATAGGAAATTAATAAAATTTGTAATGTTGATAATTAAAAAATATTTTTTATCGGATCTTTTCAAAATGACAAACATTACACTAAAATTAAGGATTTAATATTTTGAAGGCTTACAGTTTTAGCATTACCTACTTCTTTTTTAATATTATTTATTTGAATTTCTATTCATTCAAAACACCTTAAGTCAACATAATGTAATAGATACCGCAATTTATTTCATACCGCTAACTACTAAACTGGAAATGTTTCCGAAGCTATGGTCCAGCTTGTTCTTTGAAACAGTGGTCTGCAAATGGTGGTACTCTACGAAATTTATTGTGCAATAAATTTGTTGTCATCAAGTTAAGAAAGCAGTGACGCAGTAACAAGAATGAAGTTGCTCAAGTCCCATTTTTCACTGCAACATATCTTGAGCATCTAGTGGTCAAAGATCTGTTACCAGTACTAAAGGCCGTTCTGAAAAGTGCGAACTAAACTGATTGGGGGAGAATTTTTCAAAATGACAAACTCTCTTTGATACTAGCTACATCGAGTATTATACTCACGAAGAGACGAATCAAAACCCGGCTTAAAAGCGTTGTACAAAGCGACTGGAGACTTGCTGTACTGTCTTAGAACAATGAAATAATGGAAAGAAAGAATTTCATTTCGTGTGTGTGTGTCCATAATTAAACTTAAAACCTTCTACGAAGCTAAATATTTTCAGCCTTGTATTGCAGAGAGAATTTTACTTACATGTAAGAATACATCCTCTTTCAGAAGTCTACAATTATTCCCGCATAAATTACCGGGTTTTTTTTAATCAAAATTTTTTTATTTCCACAATAGAGCAAACTTCGATTAATTTTCTTAAAAAAAACGCCATTTTCACAATTTTCCTTTTTTTCAAATAACTTTTCTTCCATTAGTAAATGCGTTTATTAAGATTTAGAATATCTATTTTCTTGTTACAGATAATCCTCGGGTCCGTTTTTATCAACGCCAAGAAGATAGGGTATGGAACTTTTAGCATTCTTTATGGCCGATACTTAATATTTTTGACCGTAAAATTGAAAAATATTTTCGAACTCCTGACCACCATTGGTGCAGAGCCTTATGCCTCAGGCTCTGGCGTTCGTTGCCAAATTGAAAATCAATACACTGAATAGTTTTTAAACAAAACATTCCACCAAATCACCTATTTTTTTGCCATAATGTAGAGACCCCCTTAAATAACTGAAGAATAAAACCCTTGCGGAGATCGTTAGCTTTAGTATACGAGTAGGTCTGCGAATTCAAAAAGGCCATATTCTAGTGTTTTGACAAATCGGTATCATTTATGAAAAGAAATGCCCTGTAGCTGAGTCAGAATTTCATTTCAGAGTGAGCCCAAAGCTTCAAGTACAATTTTTGTGCCAAATAAATATTTGAACCTTATTCGAATTTTAGTCAATAGTGAAGTCTTTGTATCTTATATTTCTATTTTTAGTCAGTTTTAAGACTTTTTATTTTTAGTAATCTTTAAGTCTGTCTCATATTTTACCACTAGATTCATTTTAAAGTAAGGAGTTATGTAAGCACGAAAAAGAGATTCTCTCAGTTTATACAGAAATAATTTTAAAATGGTTTCATTAGTTAAAAAATTTATTATGTCAATTTAATAACATTAAGTGAATACTCAAAAAATTTCCCTTGAAATTTACTTTTTATGTTTCTGTCAATAGTTTAGATTGCTTTCTAACCACAACTGTCTCTAGAGTCATCTCCACTTAATGGTATTTGTTGATTCCCCAGACTAATTTGTGCAACCCAGGACAGCTTAGCTCTGGTGAGCATTTGGTTGCTTTAGTGCCTTGAACTGGAGATTTTTAATTGTGCCTTGGAAAATATTGGAGCGCACATGGTGTCTAATGACCTAACGACCGGCATTTGTTTACAACATTTTTCTGTCTCTTTAATCCTCCAGGTGGTTGTCTCGACGAGATATCTCGTCATTATCAAAACTAACCAGATCTTGATGGACGAGATATCTCGTCATTAGAAAAACTTCCCTGATCTTGATCTCGTCATCAAACGGTAATATCTTCAACATTAAGAATTCAATCGGCATTCCTGATGACGAGATATCTCGTCATTGGTAAAATTGGTCATATCTTGAAGGACGAGATATCTCGTCTAAACTACTTGGATGGTTAAAGTGATATGATACATGAATATGTAAGATGGTTATGGCAGTGTTTCATAATTCTTAGTAAATTATTAATTTAACGAGCTGCTACTTAATCTAATAACTATTATTACGTTTTAATATCCCAAAAATATTGTATGTGTTTTTAATCCTTTATTCGTAAAAATATATAAAATAAGAACCCAACGTTTTTGGGGGAAAACTTGAGCTCTCAGAGACCTCATCTCTGATTACGCCTTCAACGAGAAAATGGATACATATGATTTAAATGTATCTAATTCATTCAAAGCATAACGCCGGAAGACTATTCGTTCATCACAGAAAGAACACAGGTGATTGACCACAAGGGTACGCATTTCTGTTTTTGATTAGGCTATCATGGGTAATTGACTTTTACACATCTGATAGCCAAAAGCCTCACATTTCTAAAGATCACATTCTCCAGCATGTTCCGCTGAGGACAAAACCATTACAAAAACAATCTTTCTCTAATGAAGAGTGATTAATGACTGCCATTTCCCAACTATCCGCTCCAGTTATTAGCACATTAGTGAAAAAAATGTGACCTTGCAGCAGACGTTTTATTTCCAACAACTTTCTTCCCTTCACAGCTGGCCAGCCCCAAAACAATGGAAATGAATGCCTCCATCGCAGCACAAAAGGTGTTTTTCGCACCTAGTTTAGCAGGGCCGGTATATCGGTACATGGAGTGCGTACCTGTGAAAGAAAGGGAAGTGATAGACTAGATGAATGGGGGTCGCATTGCAGCGTTTTTCACCATTTTCTGCATTGCAAGACTAATGAGGAAAGAGGCGACCTTGAACTGAAGTTTTATCCGACGTCACAGACTGGGGTTTCGCCGTTTTTGTTTCAAACCAGTAGAACTTCTTATTGTGTGTACATAGGCAGACTCTCCCATTGTCATCAATCTTTTCATCTTTTCCCTGTTATTATTATTCCGAGGGTTGTTGCGGAGTATTGGAAATTTTTAGGCGTTGTTTTGTTTTATGGAAGGAATTTTTATCTGTTTTGCCCTTCGCTGAGAGAAACCTGAACTCTTCCAAGAGACGTGAGTTTCGTTATTGACGTAGTAACGAGGCATTATTTTATTTCTCAAATTTGGAGCCCTCAGGGGCACTTCTCCTTTAGGTGTGCATAGGCTTTACAGATACGAGGTACTCCATTGATATTTATTTTACATGGTGTTTACCTACAAAAGTTAAAATGGGGGCGGGCTCCCGGTTAATCCAAGCGATCTTTTCCTTCTTTCATCCCACAACTCTGTTCCCGATGCCTCTTTTTTCTCTTTCTCGACATTTTTTACTGGACGTTGTCTTGTGTTCTGATACGGATTGACCAAATATGGTCCTTGCTCCATAAAACGCCAAAAGCAACCAACCAATCCAAATTTAGAATAGGGTAAGGCCAAAATTTAGAATAGGGCAAAGAAGTCCAAATTTAGAACATTTAAAGGAGGCCAAAATTTAGACTAAGCTGAGGAGGGGCAATTGTGAACCCAAATATTCAAAGTTCATATTGAGCCAATTTCTACTCTGTTCCAGTAATTTTCAATATCATCGATATAATTTAATGAAACCTTTCCAATGCTCTTTCATGGGATCGCACATGTCCCACATGATGGGCAAGTGCATGGACTATTTTCTTGTTTGCAATGTGATGTTGATGTATTATGAGTGAGGCACATTTCATTCGTGGCCTTCTTTGGTCTGCGCAACTTCCCTGTCGAAATTAGAAGCACTCTAGCGGTGAAATTGATATTTAAGAATCTATAGAGCGAGGGGGTGCAAGCGCGAACCCAACTCTTCAAAGTTCATACTGAACCAATTTCCGCTGCCCTCCCCAGTGGTTTTTAAAAATTTAATATCTTTGCCACACTCCCAGACCCTTTACTAATATGCTTATTTTCATTTGTTCAAATTTACTATTGATATAATTTTAAAAAACACTTTCAAATGCTATTTCATGGTATAGCTCTTACCCCACATCATGGAGCTAGTGCATACCATGGACTCTCTTGTTTGTAGTATGGTAGCATTGTGAGTGGGGTTTCATCTCATTCATACCCTTCTTTGGTCTGTTCAATTTCTCGGCAAAAATTCGAAGCGCTCTAGTGGTGAAATTACTCTATAGGACGCCTTCAAGTATTTCCAGCAGGTTTTGCAGCCCTTACTTTCATCACAGATATGTTTTATATTCAGTAGAAGCAATTACCCCGTTACCCTACGTATGTGCTTGTTCCACTTACCCCTTTCTATGGCAGATGAAGATGCGAACCTTACCTCATTTTACAAATGTATTGAATTTGTACGTAATATTTAATCAGGCCATGAATTTTATGGTATAACCGTAAGCATTGAATCTCGGTTGAGTTGAGTACAGAAATAACTTTATCAGGGTTGTGTAAATATGTATGGACAATAAAAAAAAATCAGAGGAAAGTATTCAAATCTTGTAGAAGTTCACATAAAAAAGTTGTGTCCCTATTAGGAATGATGCGTTAATAGGCGATGAAGATATACCGACATGAGAGATGAAGTGTTAGCACGGAGTGAAAAAACAAGACGAACTTTCACATTTGAAAATGAATACTAATTTGTTACGAACTATGAAGGAATCTTTTTCAATATGCATGAATTCAATTGGCAATTTAAATAAAATAACTATTTTATTAAAACTACAAAAATATATACTGCATTTATAGTATTTTACTTGCAGAAATTTTAAAAATTAGAATCAATAATTTCGGAGGAGGCTATGATTACGCCACTTTTCATACAAAAAAAGCATTGTAATTGGAAGGGGATTGGATGAGTTTTCTAAGGGTCGTACAAAGTAAACTACGTTCCACTGATCAAAGTTAAAAAAACGGCAATACAGTGACGCAAAATAAATGTTACTATGAATCAAAACATATGAATAATGAAAAATCATCAATGTAAAACCACTGAATTTAGTGGCAATTACTTAGCTTAAATCATATCATTGGAAATTAATGATAAAAGAGCAACATTAATAAGAAAAGAACAAACGAAGGAACGATTTTTTGCTTAGAATAAGGCGTGAGCTTTGAACCCTTTGCCAGAAATATTTGAACTTTGATCAGAACAAATTCTATTTTATCCTCTAGTCGCTCCTTTTCTCCAAGTAAGATTTTGTTAAAATACACAAACTACGCGCACGCTGACTTATGAGGGAAAGGCACGAGTTCACAGGACTGCCCTGTGAACCTGGATCAACCTAGGGATGCATTTCTTGCCACGTCTTTCCAAACAGTTAAAATCAGAATAGGGATTAGAGATACCGAGGAATACTCTGGTGAAAAGTAAAAGCAAATTTGCACATTTATTTTCACCACACTACCTTAAATTCATAACCCGATATAAGGCGCGTGAGTATGAGAGGTATTTTTAGCGTAAACGAACAAAACAAACGGTCTGAGAAGATTTTACTTGTGCTGTCCAAATGCTCTCACATGATACGTATCTGGGTTACCTTAAAATGTAGTTTATCGGCGTTTGGTGTTATATAATTGGTGTTGACCAATAAACTATCACAATCAATTCGGAATTCATTCTTTGGAATTTTTATCGGTGAAGAGCTGAAATCGTATGCGAAAAACAAGCTTAGTTACGTCAGATTCAGAATACGTATAGATAATACGTATCGCCTCAGAAACACTACAGCCACCTATATTTATCTTGGGTGAAAATGCCTCGCATAGAAAATTTTTGTGATAAACAATGGCATTACAATTTAACTTGAATAAAATTTGTCAGTTAAATACATGAAAAGGAGGAATTAATTCCTCCTTTATATAGTGCAGCTCCGATGAGAAGGCAGTTGACTTTGGGTCAGTCGATATTCGAAGAGGTGTGAAAGCTTTTCGTAGAGGTGTTTGGAGAGGGATTGCCATAATCAAAAGAGTGAATGGCTGACGACGTGGAATCGCTCCCCCGCTAATTCATTATCAATGATATCGCTACTGCAACTGTATCGCTTTTTATTGTATCGCTACTGCTACTGTACCGCTTATCGAACGATGAACTTAGGAACAGAATCCATACTAATGACGCCAAATTGTGGAATCGCTTTATTTCGTTCCAACCTATCACCTAATTTAAATAATAAACGCGTTCAAAACCACGTGACTCGACTGCCAACTCACGGGACCCGGACTAAACCTTGCTTTTTTTCCTTTTATGGTAACCTTCTGATTACAATCACGTCATAAATTAATCCTTTGAAAAAATTTATTTCCTCTTTCAGTACTTTTAAAAAGTCTACCCTCTATCACATTTGACATCAGTTGTTTAAATATTACTTTTCAAAACATTTTGAATAAACAGAATGGTAAAATTGAGTTAGATTCTGTACTTATTTGAAATGAATTTCATTTCCTACAAGAAAACCACTGAAACCAATCAATATGAGTATTCTTTTCCTTGATCCAGTCACGATTAACCAATGTGTGTTTGTTTCGACATACACGCAAACTTCGTTCTTGTTCACGAATTCCTAAACAATATGTAACCAGTTGGCAGCGTTCGAGGTTGTATGGAAAGTGGGCGCCAGCAATTCGTCATTACAAAATTGGCAATGATTTTACCAGTACATGAAAGATAAATTCTGAATTCAAAGAAAAAATAAGTAATTTACATGACAAATCAGCATTAGTAAATATTGTTTCCATAATATAGAAGCTTCGATAGATTTTTACCTAGCGTCTAATTGCACTTCCGATACATAAGAATTGCAAATTTTAAAACGAAAAACTTTCAATAAAGCTTGAGATGCATTTTCTGTCAAGCAAAGTGAGATGGTGATAACGTTTCTGTGGCGGAACTATTTCCCATACGTACTCCGAACGTGACGTCACGTGGCTTGTTTTTCGAATACTATTTCAGCACTTCGCCAATAAAAATTCTATAAAAGGAATTCCAAATTGGAATATAATAGTTGGTTGGTCAATGCTAGTTAGAAAAATCGCCAAACGTCGCCGAAACGGCGATAAAATATATTTTAAGGTAGCTCCGATATGTGTGTATGACGTGAGAGCATTTGGGTAGCCGAAGTAAAATTTTCGTAATCCGTCTGGTTTGTTTGCAAGAAAATGTTTCTCATAAGAATGTAGCAAAAACTCACTCGAGTAAGAACTAGGAAAAATTAATCCAAATGTTTAAAATATCACAGAGCTTTGTATTATTTATACACTGCTGGCCACCGTAAATGCAACACCCTGAAGGAAACATGCAAATAATATGAAATTTACAACATGCATTAGCGGAGGTGAGATATGCAAATGATTAGAATTTCAGCGCAGACGCACATCACTCGCGCCAGTGGCGCCACTTCAAAGCGCTATTTAAGGCTTGGAGATTTCGACGATTTCAAGTACGGCAATTGTGTTTTTCTTGTGGTTTTTTCAAAAAAACGATCAATTATGCCTCGTAGAAAACAGCGATCATCTTTTGATCAAGTATCTGAGTTCGACAGAGGAAGGATAGTGGCCTACCGAGATTGTGGATTATCTTTCAGGGAAATCGGTAGTCGTGTTGGACGAAACCAAACAACTGTAATGCGGATATGTGATCGTTGGATTCAGGAGGGTACGACGGACCGACGTGTTCGATCGCATCCACCTCAGTGCACCACTTCACGTGATGACAGGCATATTGTGCGTATGGCAGTGACGGATCGCTCAGCCACATCACGAACCATAGCACAGCACATTCAGTCTGTACCGCATCATCCAGTGTCTGCGCGTACCATTCGACGCCGTTTACAGCAGAGTGGTCTGTCCGCAAGACGTCCATTGCTTCGTCTACCCTTGACGCAGAACCACAGACGTTTCCGCCGCCAATGGTGCGATGAAAGAAGGATGTGGACGGCAGAATGGAATGAAATTGTCTTTACTGACGAGTCACGCTTCTGTCTGCAACACCACGATGGTCGGATTCGAGTCTGGAGACACCGTGGAGAGAGGATGCTGAACAGCTGCGTTATGCACCACCACACTGGTCCTGCACCGGGTATTGTGGTATGGGGCGGTATTGGATATCACTCTCGCACTCCTCTAGTACGCATTGCCGGTACTTTAAACAGCCAGCGCTACATCTCCGAGGTGTTGGAGTCAGTTGTCCTTCCTTACCTTCAGGGCTTGCCCACAGCCATATTTCAACAGGATAATGCGCGACCACACGTGGCACGCATTGTCCAAGGGTTCTTCGTCAATCGCCAGATTGAATTGCTTCCCTGGCCAGCTCGCTCTCCGGATCTTTCGCCGATAGAAAACATGTGGTCCATGGTTGCTCAACGATTGACCCAGAATACATCCCCAGCTGCCACACCAGATCAACTTTGGCAACGTGTGGAAGCTGCTTGGTCTGCTGTACCCCAAGAACACATCCAAAGTCTCTTTGAATCAATGCCGAGGCGTGTGGCAGCGGTGATCTCCAACAATGGCGGCTACTCTGGCTACTGATTTTGGCAGGAACCACACTTCACAGAAGTCTATAAATTTAATCATTTGATACTTGGACAACATGTTATCTACAAAATAAATTTTGTTGTGATATCTCTTGTCTTTCTTGGTGATGCAATTTGGGTGGCCAGCAGTGTAAATATAAGTAGTATATTTTTAGGTAAAGACAAGTTTTACCAGTGTAGAATTTTGTAGATAAGTTCGCGTCACGAAAGTAGTTGGATTGTTATCCAACCCTTTTCGTGAGGCTCCCATTTCATCCAGGTACCCCGAAGTCACGATAAAACTAATAAAATTAAACTGTGCCACGTTACACAACTTGTATTGTTATTACACCGAATAAACATACAAGTAGGTAGGAGTTACAAGCCTGTTTTCTAATATGAAAATGGCAAACCAGAAAACGTGCCATTGATAAATCAGTGTTGCCCGACACAAGAAAACAAGAAATTTCTCTGTTCATTGTTCATGAAATGATCCATCAAGGCTTAAAGTAGACGTTGCTTAAAATTTACATTGGGAGACAAAGTATTTAAAGAACTAACTTCTACTTTGTTCTTAAGAGAAAAAATGGTAATTTGGGCGAATGAAACAAACTCAGTTACATTAACTTAATTAATCGTTTTCTCTTCGATTGATTCGCCATCTGTAAATGATTTATTATATCGACCTGTAATTTTGAATGCGAAGAGAATATTCTAATGCCGTAGCATTAATGGGAATAAACATAACAATTTGGACGGTTTTGAAAGAAAGAACAATAGCCTGACCTCGAATTTGTATCTGAGATTGAATTTCTAAATAGTTTCGATTGGGCGATTGTTCTTGATATGCCTGACAATTGTAATTCTGTGGTAACAAATCATAACTCTATAAAGATGAATAAAAATAATTTTAATCAATCGTAATTTAACATAAAATAGAATTATTAATTAAATTAACCACTTTTGACCACTAAGTCAGTCGATATATATGTTTTATGTTGCTACAAAATTTTTCCCTAAATATCTGAAAATTCAATTGCAAGTATGTCATGCGTAGTTATTAGGGTTTGAAAATTATCGTCATATTCTCGATACCGATGAAAATTTTCAACCCCTGTTTCTACCATTCCTTTTGAGAGAGGCTCTGACTGGCATGATTATAGGAAATAAATCAGATATTTGTTCATAACTAACAATTGGCAACATTCCATGAAAAATTCATGAAACGAAATCTAAGTATTTTGTGCACGGCTTGCAGGAGAACCAAACATGACGATATTTTTGTACGGTGAAATGCTTTTCTGGTATTTGTAAAAACTGCAAAAAGAATTCCAAAATGAAAAATGGTCCATTACGAAAATGCGACAGAAAAATTCCATAACATAAGTATGTTTTTTCTTCGAGATTTGCGAATGAAGAATTTAGTTTGCAATTGGAATTACCAAACAAGCCACTATGTTGTGAGAAAGATGTGCAGATTTTGTTTAGTGGCTAAAAAGATTTTATTTAAAAAAGATAAAGAGTTATTTTCCAAGCTCGGAGTTCGTGAACTTGTTTATAATTGTATTCTCTCTTAAACAGAACTCTATAGGATTTAAATTCTTTTGAAGCTCTACAATAAACCCATTGATGATTACTCAAGAATATGAGCTCTAAAAAAGGACAAAATAAAGCAATATTTTCTCTTTTTTTTTCTGAGCGAGTTGCATACAATTATATAAGGAAAAAAACAGGAAAAGAACGAAAACAATACTTAACATTGCAAGCCAGTCATCTTATACAGCTATTCATCCACACTTTACTATGGATATTAGATATAACTTGCGGGGTCCGTAATTTTCTCCTTTTCACAGACCAACGTTAAAAATAAAAACAAAAAACGAACATCCATTACTTGGATGGAATGCACTGGGAAGCAATAACCAGCTGACTATGCGACGAAAGTAGAACAACTACATTTAGAACATTAAAAAACCCTTGCCCTTAGGTTCCGATTGAAAAATGATCTATGTTCTTTTGACCTTGAAATAGATTGCTGGGCTCTATTTAGAGAGCTGGGGTTAAAGGCACACTTAATGGGCAAACTACTGAAAGTACCTTGCTAAAAAAAGTATGGTGGGGTTCCGATTTCACATGTACCTTAACTCAGCTTTCGGGATTAGAAAGGTTATAATACAACCCTTCAGCTATGAGAGATTTAAATGGTCTCTCACATAGCAAAAGAGAGTTTACGGCTTGTTTCCTAGCTTTGAGCGCAAATGTATTATTCGTGGAACATTATACCCCACCCCGCCTTTTACTTGTACGGGATTGTTTTATGAATATTAATAAGACGAATGTAAATCGTGCGTTTAAATATGAAATTCGACGCCTGCTAAAAGCACATTGCTGAAATCGAATATTTCGAAATGCTTATATTTAGAACGATATTTAGAACTTGTGTTCTTGAAGCGACAAAGTAAGTGTAAAAGCTTTTGTAAAAGAATAAGAATGTTTTGTTTGCTGACACTGATTGATTGTTGGGTTTTATGGCGCAAGGTTCAAAAAAGGCATACTGATTGGTAGATGTTTGAATAGTAACTGCCCGTATGACCTTTTTGAAAAGCTTCAAAATTGGATTTTTATCAAAATTTAATTATTTTGAATTGAAACCCATGTTCTCTTGTAATAAGAGGAGGTTTTATTACAAATGAAATAAGGTTAGAATATATGGCACACACACACCAGCTGTTACTATAGATGCAGTTGAGTTTTGATATTTGACTACTTGAGAGTTTGACTACTTAATTTTTAACTACTAGTTTATAGTTTTTCAAATGTTACTTATAAAATATGCTAAACGTGTTTTGGAAAACATTCATTTTTATTATTTCCATAAGAGAGGTTGAAAGCACAAAAGATACTATTTCCTTACTACAATGCCTCTATCTACGTATTTAAATATTTTCGTGATATCTTATTGCTTTCTAAAGCGTCATTCATCGCTAAATATCTGAAATGTCTTTAAAACTACACAGTAAGACGACTCTGCGTGTATTTCTTATGTAATGTGTATACGGAGACCATAAATATTCATGCAAGGGTATGCTAATGTTAAGTGTTATCCTATCACTGGTTGAATGAACTTCAGTTTTCCTTCCGATTCTTATCAAAGGTATCTTGGCGGAAATTCAATGAAAGACTTCTCGAAGACATTTAGGAATAGTAGAAAGTCCACAGGAGTAGAATGTCAAATGTTTGAGCAGAGCGGAACTTGCTAATTTGTGAAACTTGTCATTATTTGCCCTACATGAACTAATTAGACTGGGATCTACAATTTTATGAATAGTGTATATGAAAGGGTGATATTATTCTAATGCAAAAGTCCTTTTGATGCCTTTGATTACCTTTGATTGCCAGCAATTAAGTTACTTTGCGTATATAAACATTGTTCCAATCTACCAAGTTTGTCCAATCTGGTCACGTCATATTGCAGAATTAGTGAGCGTAATGAGCTAATATAAAGAGCATGAACAAAATTGCGAAGGTAAAGAAAAGTAAATTGTGTTTTTATACGTTGACAGTTTAAAAATTACTGCTATTTTTTGCCTTTAATGTACTGATTTTATTAACTTTATGTATCCTACTTTATTAAAACGAAATATGAAAAAATGGAATGTAATCATATTTTTGGAATAGATATGGTATACGTGATATTGACCCTAGTAATATTCATAGGAGACATTTCAGAAATTAAGTTTCTCGTCTATCTAAAATCTTAAAATACCTTTGTCTTAGATTTTCTGGAGACTCCTACAAAAAGCTTAGTAGGAAATCTGTCTTAATTTCAATATTGCTGACTTTCATCCACTCATCACTCATTCCATTCCCAAATAAGATTTTGAAGCTTTATTTTTTAAGAAAAAGATAGCATTATAATATTTAATTTCTTGTAATTTAATTATTTTGTACTATAACGCAAGGTTGTGATGCCTTATTTTTTAGAAAATGATTGCGCTAGAATTTTTAATTTCTCCGATATCATTCTCTGATAAATTCTTTTGTACTGTGACGAAAGGTTGGGATACATTAATTTTAGAAAATAACGTTAGAATTTTTAATTTCTCTGACATAAGTAAATTCTTTTGTACTGTAGCGTGAGGTTGTGAAGCCTTATTTGAAGAAAATTATAATATCCGAATTTTTAACTTCTCTGAAATCACTAAATTATTATGTTTTGTGGTGTGAGGTTATGAGATTGCATGGTTGTAAGGTCTTATTTTTTAGAAAATGATGTTAGAATTTTTAATTTCGCTGATATCACCAAACTAATTTTTACTGTAACGTACTTCTTAGTAAAACAGAGAAAGTAATGTTCGATTATTTGTCGATGACATCATATCACAAAATTGGACAAACAACTCAACAGACGCAAAAAATAATTTTTGAAGCTACATCTTCATACAACTCTGGAGTCATTGTCGAGAAACAACAATGAGATCTCGTGTCCTCAATCTCAGTTCTCTTTCTCCATGATACCATCCCCTCTAACGAATCTTAACCCTTTGTTTTCGTCTAATCAAAATAAAATGTTTCCTTTCTGTCGGTGTTTAACCTTCCAAGTGGTTTTGATGAGATATCTCGTCAATAGGTATGTGACTAATTTTGCTTAGGACAAGATATATCTCATCAAGATATTGCCGATATTTTGATGATCACGAGATCAAGATCTGGTAAGTTTTTCTAATGACGAGATATTTCGTCCATCAAGATCCGGTTAGTTTGGCCAATTACGTGATACCTCATCGAGAAAACCACCAGGAGGGTTAAAGAAACAGAGAAATTGTTGACAATGTTTAACGGATCCTCCCTCATTCTTTATTTAAATTTTTAGTTTATATCGAAGAGTCGTATTATTGCAAGTACAATTATCCTTATCCTAATAATTAAAATACTACGACAAAATAATCTACAAGGGTCGTTTGATAAGTATGGTAAACAAGCAAATTAAACACCGCTTTTTGGAAAAATTGAATTTGTTTCTCAATGTAGTCACCACTGGGGCTACACACTTGGTCAAGCGAGCTTCTAAATTTTTTATCCTTCTGAAAAGAAACTTTATCAAAGGCTGCAAAATGGTGGTTATGACATCCTTATCCGTCTATAATTTTTTCCCACCGTGCAATGTTTAGATTTAGAAACAAGGAGAAGTCGCGTGAGGTCAAGTCTGGTGAATAAGGCTGCCGTTCACTTCTTTAAATAACAATGTTCCATCACTGCACAGAACTCATTTCCCCTTCAATTTTTGTGGCATCTGCTACAATGCTACTTCAACGTCTATAAAATGCAAACAAAGTATCTGAACGCATCTGACTGAAGGGATAAACGCATCTGACTGAAATTTATCTCGAGCTCGTTCGAAGAGGGACACTTGTCAGCCGTGACGTCACCAAATGAATTGCATCATCATCTCATAGGAATTTACCAAAATTATCAAACGACCCCCATAAAACTCGCACGACACAATCGAGAGGGAATTTTCGTTTAAAACATCCTCAGAATGTTGATGGTTTCGTCGTTCTTCGTTTGAAACAGAAAGGATGTTGATAATGTTCGTCTGTTCTTTCAAACTTTTCAATTTGCTGCTTGAATGGTATTTCCTGAATTGTCTCCATCCTCCCTCCACATTTTGCAACGCCTCGTCACGTACCTTTAATAGTTTTTCCGTGATCGTTCGTTCATAAAGCATCAAACAATCAAGTTAAGCTCCAAAGGTGATAAAAAAAACATGAACGGTTGGGCACATATGATCACTTTTATTCGTCGTTAAGGATACAATATTAATGTTTTTATTCAAAACACTGGATTCAGTGTAATAAAGAAACAGGCACAAAACGATGAGAGTGATGAAATATATCTGAAATCATAGTACTTCATTTTATCGCCGAAAACTAGAATAGCATAGTATGAAGTCATAGAACTCTTACTAGCTATTGCATAGCATAATCTCGAAGATTATGCGATTATTGCTGACCCGTTGTCAAGAACAATCCATTCGTTTATCGTAGGAGGCAGGTATTAAGAGCAGAAAAGTGTATTATTGGAAATAAAAGTAGCTAGCATCACAAAAGCAAAATGGTGGAATTCAATTAACATCGAGCGCAGTAGTGAATAAAACAGACCACACAATCTATAAACAAGTTTTAAAATTTAGAAAATTTATTTTATGTATTTTTGAGTTTTATTTTATGTATTTTTGAGTTTTGCTCTGAGCCAAATGAGAGTTTATTTTAGCCCTCTGAGAGGTTCACCCGCATAAATCGGTTTTTTAACTTGCATCCTTTCCCTGCATGGCTTCTAACCAGCTTTGACCTTCTTGACCAATAGACTCTTTCCTCTGATTCTTTCAACTGATAAATGTGGTTATTTAGTCATTTCTGTGTGTTGTGGTGTAAAAGCAACAGTACAGTCCTCGGATATATTGTGACGCTCTGAGAGTTGATATCGTAAATTTCGTAAAATTATTTCCTTGCAAAGGCCATATTTAGTGCAATTATCTTAAGAGCTGGTAGTCTTCTCTAGAAGTTCTTGTTTTATATAAGAGGAAGAATCCCAGTATCGTGGTGTAACTAAGGGGAGAAGACAGAGGTGATGACCTCGAGTGCCCGTATCCAAAGAAGAGGGATTTCAGAAATATATTTTTAAAAGCCTGACTTTGTATTCCTCTTTTAAGCTCTTTGAGCGTCACGAGATTTCCGCGTAGTGCAGTATTGTTTTTGCTTCACAACCGCACATTTTTGCTAATAACAAGATAGGGGACGCCTTTTATTTCGCCATAAAGTTCTAGATCAGTGTTTCTCATCCACCGGGATGTGGTCCAGTCTTGGCATCAACTATATACTGGGCCTTGAGAGGTTCTCCTGGGATCATTTTATCATTTTTGTTTTCTAAGCATTTTTTAACAATAGCAATAACAAGAAAACAATAATCTTCGGCACAGCTTTTCCCGTCTTTTTAATGACCATCAACTTCGTCATGTGTGACTTGGTCCAACGAAACAATTCAACATGTTCTTGATATTCGTCTTTGCTTGTGGGAAGAAAGGGTACTTACCTATTAAAATACATGGGACATCTTTTTCCATCAGAGAAGACTTTGCAGAGGAAAACTCAAAGCTAAATCCTCCATCTAACCGTTAACAGACCTCTGCTTTTGCATTGTGAACATTAATTTATTAGGAAACTAAAATGGTACAAATTAGCCCCATTAGCGGCCGAGCGGTAAAGGCGTCGTTCTTAAGAAACGGGTAGGCTATGAATATTCAAAGCTAAAACCTCCATCTAGCCATTGACAGAACCCGGCTTTTGCAGTGTGCAATTTTACGCAATATGCAAACAGCATTTTTATGCAAATATGCGAACGACTTGGCTCGTATGTGCCATTATCGAAACTGCTTGAACTTTCCTGGTTTCCTCAAGACGAACACGTAAATGCGGGTCGGATTCCCAAAAATCCTTTACGAAAGTAATTCCACTACAGTTCACGAAGGTTGCAATGTGAAGGTCCCCTCCCATGGTACCCCAGGGTAAAGCAGAGACTACCGCGTTCTCGCCAATGATTGTTGGAAGGATCATACGATCCGTTAACTGGCATCTGAAAAATATGGTATTAATTTGTATGTTCTACCTTTTTTTATTTCTAATGCCCTACCATTCAGCCATCGGCACAACAAAGAGTGAATTGGCGGCTACTTGTGAAGGAGCAGCACCCAATGGGTGAAGCACTGCTGCTCCAGACAGGGACAATCACCAATTTTGCGAACCTGGATTCGAACCTCGGTAGCAGATAAAAGCTATGTCCACTATCCCAGTTAGGCTACATACCCTGTGCTATTTACCCCTCGTGGGTACATCTTCTTTAGGTGTGTACTGGCTTCACGAACCCGATCTAATCTTTAAATCTAGGGATCTAATCTTTCCCCATGGGGAAAGATTAGATCTACCTCTGGTAAACAAGGGGATCGCGGTCCCAGAATGCCCAAGCGATATTTCTCTACTTTCTTCTCTCCATCCTTTCTTTTCACAATTACTTGACAGTTTGTCTTGTGTTTGGCTACGCTTGACCAAATATAGACCTTGCGCCATAAAACCCAAAACCAGCCTACCAACCTGACTGATTTATCTTCATTTCAAATACTTACATTTTGTTTTGGACAGGGCATTGTTTGTTGCTGTAGTAGACGTCAGCAACAATCGCCCCAGGTCTCCAGAAGTCTAACTTCGCATACCGAAAAATACGGTTGACAAATAATTATGTGTCCGTGACATGTCTGATGGGCTATTAGAAATACCTGAAGCAATGAAATATCCGAGGTACCTATTTCTTCTGGGATGCCTTTTTTATCGATGCAATGTAATCACGAGAAAATCTAGTCCTTGGCCTTGATGCCTCAACCAGACTCCGTCATCGCTGTACAAAATAAAGTTAATCATATTTATCGATACTTTTTATCGCGTATGACATATTTGTCTGGCGATGTGTAATGGTTGCTGCTTTGGGTAATTTACATTCCCGAGAAGATTTTTGATAAGACTTGTTTTGATCTCAAGCTGGTGTTTTTAAATGTTTTGAATACTGTAAAACAAAGATGTGATTTCCAAATTGGTTACGCGTGCTCTTTTCTTTACTGAAAATTGAGTTCTATGTGTGTACAGTAACCTCTCGATATATCGCGTTTTTGGGGAAGAGAAAAAACGATTTAGCGAGGATTCAGATAAACTTGCTTGATGGAAATAAAAAAGCTCAAATTATGCATTAAATTAAACTCTTTTTTACTTAACATTATATAAAGCTACAAGTTAAAAAGATTCGTGGTGGATAGGTAGGTATTTAATTAACGTCGCACTGGAGCAACACAACGGACTATTGGCAACGGTCCGGGATCAAACTCAAAGGGAAAAATCCGAGGACAACACCACCTAATTTTGAACCACGGTCAGATGGCGAGGTCACACATCTGAGCTGGTATCCTACTCTCCAAACTTCCACACAACGCCAACTTGAGGACATTTGAGGCCACAGCAGATTTAACGTGCACTAGTCCCCTTTGTACATGACGGTCTTTGGTTGGATTCGAACTCACAACCATGCGGTTGCTAATCCGTAACTCTTCCAACCGGGCTACCGAATTCGTGGTGGAATCTTTTCAACTAATGCTAAAAAAAAGAATATTTCTGGAAAAAGAAATATTCCCTTTGATCCAGATATTCAAGACACGTGAATGTTTTTACCGATTCAGTTTGGAGTTCTCTGAATTCAAAAGAAATCGATTGAGACTTCCTCTTCAGATCCCATATTTCAAATTCATTGGGGAGAAAAGTGAAAAAAGATCAATATAGATATATTGAGGAGTTAGTATATTCATAGTACCTCGATTTTAAAATTTTCGACAAACGTACAAAAGTGCTGAAAAATATTGAATTATCCTTAGGAGGTTTTCTGATAACATTTCGTATAGAAATTTCTGAAATACTTGTCGACCATGTATAGTAAATAACATGAAACCTTAGAAAGATTTAGAAATGATATTAAAATCATTATACTGTCTTAATATGTGCAATTGGTATTTTATAGCTTTTCAGCAAATATATACTGTAGAACAGTATATATTTGCTGAATATAGTCAGTATACTGTAGAACAGGGGTGTAAAACTCAATTAAAACACTGGCCATTTAATGCAACTGGTAAGATTCACGCGGGCCGCATCACATTTATAAATTTTCTTAAAATTATATTTTGAAGTGAAGATTCAAGAATATGGAAAGGATAATTAAAACACATTATGTAATTAAGTGAATTTAGGGTAATAATTTATAATATTGCTATATAATTGCTTTTATTTAAACGTTTATTTAATTTAATGTATTTATAAAACTGAAATTAATTTTTTTACCGGAAACTTGCCAGCGCTTTCCTCCTACTAGTTTTCCAATATCTGGATTCAAAGACTGAAAACAGACAATCTTCATTAGGGCAGATAGATGTTTATCAGTTAATCTTGATCTATAGGCCGTTTTATTTAATTTCATGGACGAAAATAGTTGCTCACACATTTTTAACACGATGAAATTGTGTGTACGGTATTGCCTCGATCTCCCCTAAGTGCTATTTTCCTCATAACATATTGAACTGTTTTCATTTTATTTCAGAGCATCGTGGGCCACAAAAAATTACCTCGGGGGCCACATGCGGTCCGCGGGCCGCCAATTTGGCGCCCCTGCTGTAGAAGATCAAAGGTCTTAATCTTTTTGACTTACGCAAGTCAAATATAATTTCGAAGAATCATTGAATATTGAATATTCAATGAATGATGAGAATCATTGAAAATTCCTCGAAATGTAAACTAGCTTTGAGTTGACGTTATGCTTTGCAAGGTTATTAAAAACTATAAATTCATGATTTTCTAAGAAAATGTCTATTTTATTACTTTATCTAGGATATGTTGCAGATCATAGTGTGGAATCACGAGTAACTATTTTTCAATTCAAGGCAGGTATTTAATTAACGCCGCACTGGAGGAACACAACTGGCTATTGGCGACGGTCCGGGATTAACCCCCGAAGGGAATGATCCGAGAACACCCCGTAATTTTGAACAACGGCCAGATGACGAGGTCACACCTGAGCTGGCACCCCACTCTCCAAACTTCCACACCACGCAAACGTGGGGACATTTGAGGCCACGACGAATTTAACTTGCACCAACCCCCTTTGCACACGACGGTCTTTGGTTGGATTCGAACTTGCAACCCTCCGGTTGCTAGTCCGTTACTCTTCCAACCGGACTACCGCGGCCCTCTCAATTCAAGATAGTATCTCTATAAGATGTATGAAATGAAAAATTATACAAGTTTTATTATGCATTAGCTAACAGTCGAATCTAATAAAAATGGATTATAAAGTATAGAACTGGTTTATATAGAGTATTTACAAATTGAAACAATAATTATTTGACTAGTCATTAACTTTTGAACACGCCAATATGAGTTTTGTGATACATTGTTTTGGAATGCAACAATACTTTACTTTCGGATTCATAGCGATCATTATATGAACGATACCTTGAAAATTATATTCTACTTCATAAGGTCTCAGTTCAAAGGTCAAATCAGCAAAGGTAAAAAGGTCAGGTCCTCTTCAGGCACACATTCTTTGGTCCACACACCTCTGCTTTTCTTGGGATACCTCTGCTTTTGGGAAAAGTAGAGGCGTTCGGGCATGTTTTTTTCTTCTCCGATTTGAGAGAAGTTTCATCTTTACATGTATGAGTTTTAAAAATTTACATCCACAAAAAGTCACTGAAGTGATATCGTGGCGTTTCTATTAACAAATCCAATATAAAACAGTAAAAAGAAAAAGCTTTTTTTTATCGATTTAACGGATATAAAAGGCCGATTTATTCCAAGATATTGTAGCATAATTATTGCTTCAGGGAAAAACTTAATATAAAATTTACTTATTTAAATTAGTTCGAAAGTATAAAATTCGAACGCTGAGGCGATGGACTTCCTTGAAATCAGATCCTCAAACTATCAAAAAAATTCCTTGATAAAATGCATAATTCACGAAATTTGCTGAGTACGTAACTCAAAGAATCCAAAGAAAGATATTCAAAACTACTCTCGCATACTTTTGCTATGTCTGGAACTCCAGAGTCTAGGGTATGGAAGAATTGGTTCTTTCCTTTCCTATTCCATTGACTGCATCCTAATGAAAGGATAGAACCTGATTAAGCTGTCCGGCCCTTAGAAGTAGTCTCGAAAGTGAAAACTCGCTTTTCCGATGGCAGGTTTAGGAAGACTTTTAGAGAAGTTGTTAGGAGTCGTTTTATGCATCGGAATGAGACTTGGCGTGTGACGTCACCACAATTGGCAGAAGGTTACCCGAGGTCAACCAACCCAGGTGGTTGCAGAGGCCATTGGCCACCTAATGGCACCTGCCAAAACAAGGACCACATTTGGCGTCGAAGCGCTCCAACTTCGCGGCAGCCTGTGCTATAATTATGCTCACAGAATAAAGAAAAGAATAAAGGAATTTCTAATAATAGAGGATAATAAAAAGAAAAAGTTGATGGGAAGTCAAAGGATAGAAAGTGTCTATGTGGCTCTTCTAACTGCTATTTTTGGAATAATCTGTTTCCGGTTTTTCCAAAGAAAATATTCCCGTTCTTTTCTCGTTTCGTGTTTTGATCCAGTGTTCGCTACCACGCCTACGCATTGACAAGTTAATCCCAGTTATTTTAAGTCATTGTAATTGATTTAGTTTTTGTTTTAGGAACTGCATGAGAATGCATTAAATGCTCTTTTTTATCTTCACTCACATTAGCACTGAGGCTGTGAATTTAATTAACCACCTCAATAAAGATCTCATTTATAAACTTGATAAGTATTATCTTCGCTGAGATGTTCAATATTTTTCTTATTATTTTGAATTGTAAAATTTTCTTTATAATTTATATAAAAAAGCATACATTGTAAAATTTGCTTTATAATTTACATCTTATAACTTTACATCGTAAAATTAGCTTTATAATTTGTATCTGATGATTTTACATTGTACAAAATTTGCTTTATAATTTATTATTTAGCACTGTAAAGTTTGCTTTATAATTTATATCTTATGACTTTACATTGTAACATTTGCTTTATCATTTATATTTCATTATTTTACATTGATAAACATGATCTTTGAATTATGACTTTTGAATAATCGTTTATCATATGTCTTTTCGGAGAAAAAGTTAGGAAAGTTTTCCTTTACTTCACAGTAGTATTCGCTGGCATGTTGTGTTTATAGAGAATACCTAAGATTGAGACTTAATAATACTTAAGATTGAGAGAGAACTACAGTTTTTAAATAATGACACAAACAACATTTACTGTCTCGATTAAGTTCAAGTTCACATAACATAAGATCGGGCTGATCACATTCGCCCGATGTGATGTTATGTTTAATCGTGTTAATGACTCATGTTTTCAATCTAGAAATAATTTGTTAAAAACCCTGAGAATAATTAGTTAATGAGAGAGAAATTATATGTTTTTATAAATATACCTGTCGTCATTTTTCAGATAATGCAGTACTTTTTTCTGAATTTCAAGGGTTAAAACAACAAAATTTGAAATGAAATTGTCAAATAATTAGTTTTTCTGATGGTATCATTTAAATTTTATATTATTGTTTCTTGAAGTAATAATTTTTATTTTTAAATTAAGAAATAAATTTCGTTAAATAAAAGTAAAAGTTCCGTAAAAAATTTAAAAAAACGTATTTCCGTTATGAATTCTTGATTACAATGCATATTCATATTCCTGTTACTGTGCATCAGTAAATACTGTTTCATTCATTTGTAGATTATTTGTAGCCAGTTTGTGAGATGAGCTTTGACTTTTTACTTACAGTTGAGAAATAAAAAAAATCCACCACTCGTTATTCGTGCATCATTCATAGGAGAAAAATCAAAGATACCATTCATTGCGGAATAATCCTTTCTATATAACTTAAGCATAAAATTTGTATAAATGACTTTTCTTCGTATAACATTGGGCAAAAATTTCATAATGTACGATGTCAATACCCAATTATGACTTTCAAATTTATATAAAAATTCAACCTCAATATCAGAAACGGTTGTACCAAATGACCTGAAACATGATATTAGAGATTAAATTTGGTGCCTAAAAGGATGTTGCTTTAGAAAAGTATGTAGTTTTTGCACAATTTGATATGAAGACGGGCCCTTATGTAAATTTCATGCATATAAATTTATAGAAGACGTTAATCCTTACGGAATGGCACCTTTGACTTTCCTCTGCTATAAACGATGCAAAACTAAACAGAGATTCGATTTTTTTCCCGCAGGTATACATTCGAAACTGTTATAGAGGAAACTGGATATTGAAATAAAGATTATTATAATAGGAAAATAGTAATGAATAAATTATGCTTTTGGTGCTTAGAAAATCATCCATTCCTTTTCATCAATTTAATAACAAATAGGAATAAATAACGAGCAATCTAACGAAATAACCATGAACCAGTTTCGACTTCAAAACAAAAATAATTCAATTTTCCTTTCTAATTTCACGTTCTAATCACAATTATTCATTGGTATGAAAAGTTTTACGGCAGGTGTATTTAGTTTTCTAAACATTTAAATTGCATTTATAGTGTTCGCAAGATATTAAGGTTACATAAAAAAACCCAGTAATATTAAGCTTGTCGTTTTCTCCATATCAGAGATTAATTATTTCGCTGAACAAACAGAAGTTTTATAGAAGAGTTTAACTAAAAACTGAAAAACAACTTACAACTACTACGTTATTTCCGCTTAAATTGTTTGTCTATATCAGGCACTACCGGCAAGACATCAGGAACCTTGAAAAAGTGAAGTATTTTAACCGCTACGAACTGTCTTTTCTAAGTATAAAATTAATAAATCTTTTCAGTGTATCTGTAATTGAGTTGTACACGTGTGCAGCTTCATTATAGATGCATTGAAAAAATTATTAATTATTCATTATATTCATAATAGATCCAACTACAATACAGATACACAAAGGAAAGATGAAAATTTACATTTGTGAGTACTTGGAATATAAATTTTTAATTAAATAAGGGGCCCGTCCTTCAAACTGTATCATGGACTCGGTGTGCATATAAGGGCAGGATCTGCTTTGAATCAACGAGTTGAATTTGGTTTCATTAGCTGCCAATTGAAGCGTCCAGCCAACTAACGGTTTTTGTTACGTATCACTAACTTAACAGGAGCAATAAACACTCAATAATAATACTGCTGTCAATGTTACATGGGTAAGTGCCACCATGGACACTTGTTCCATTCACCGTCCAGTGGGGAAAATTTAAAAATTTATTGTTAGAAGATTTACTCTTCTGGTGGTTGTCTTTATGGGATATCGCGTCATTAGCAAAACTGGCCAGATCTTGATGGATATCTCGTCATTAAAGGAAAACAGACCAAAACTCGATCTCGTCATCATAAAGGAAATCGGCAATGTCATGATGATGAGATATCCCGTCATTAACAAAATTGGTCAGATCTTAACGGACGAGATATCTCGTCGAAACCACTTGGAGAGTTAAGACAGCCAGCACTCTGGAAGCTCACGTGGTCATCCTCCCACCAAGGCTGAGAGCTCAACTATGTTGATCGGTAGGAAGCTTGGCTTAAGCTCACGGTACCGCCTTGGATGTTAATGGTGGGATACTTTAGCATTAGTAATCTATATACAGTGATCCTTTGTATTCCATATCCAGAAAAGTAAGCACCTACAAGTCACAAAGAACTTTCTTTTTAGGCATGAAATGTGGTCAAGCCATGTGCTGCTGAAATCATAAACTCAGGATCCACCACTCCACATTGACATTTCAGTGTTCATGGGAAGATGCAAAACTGTTGACAAAGAAAGTAGTAGGTAGTTAATTAACGTCGCACTGGAGCAACACAACGGTTATTGGCGATGGTCCGGGATCAATCCCGAACGGAACAACACCGCATAATTTTGAACCACAGTTAGATGACGAGGGCAACACCTGAGCTGGCACCCCATTCTCCCATTCCACACCACGCCAACGTGAAAACCTTTGAGGCCACTGCAGATTTAACGTGTACCAGCCCCCCGCGTACACGACGGTCTTTGCCTTAAACCTAGTTTTGAACTCGTAACACTCCTGTTGTTAATCCGTTACTCTTTCAACAGGGCTACCGGATCACCATTGACAAAGAGTACGGGGTCTCTCCTACGAAGTTTTGACATTCGCGTTATGGAGTGGAATGTATTGCAGTGTTTCGTTTGTTGCGAGATCGTAAAAAAGGAATTCGTTAAAAAGAGCGTCATATGAACCTTGCTGTCAACTAGAATTCTTACTGAAGAAGTTACCGTCAGTTCCTTTCCCCATTGCGGATGTTAGCGGGGAGTATCTCGTAATTACGATTACCCATATTTTAAAATATAGTTGACGTCTTGGCCTTGAGTCGAGTTTTTCGAACACGTTCCCAGCACGTGGGTCATTTTCATTTTTACGTATCGAAGGTGAATCGGCACTTCATCAATTGATAAAAAGGGGCTGTCAATATGATCTCAAGATTTAACATTTGCTCGTTTCTAAAAAAGTCGTGCAGAGCATGTTTGGAATAGATTTATAATTTATCGCTATGTGCCACCGATTCCCTTTTTCATTTGAAACGTTACATTTTACTTCTCAAACAAATGCTTTGCATGATTGTTTCAAGTTTGTAGCAAATGGTTGGATTAACTCTGGAGATATTTTAAGTCTTACCTTTTTAAAGTGTATGTAAAACTAGCAAGACAGAGGGAGACGATTTTAACCGCCTTCCCCTCACGAGCTGCTGTCAGGAAGGATTATTGTTATCTTGTGTGTTTGCCCAAGGCGTATGCATATTTTATTTTACGTTGTTCCATTTCACGTCATGCTTGATGTCAAGAATCTTACTTTTCGACACTCCTTTTTTTTCTCAGATTCCATTGAGCTGAGAGCAATTTTCGTTTTGGGTAAAGGTGACGGAATAATTTAAGTTTTTTCCGAGTAATTGACCAGCCAACGTATTAAACTAATACGAATATTTAAAAATATTTTTGTGCGGAGGCATACCCTGGTGTTTTCTTGGCCTTAGACGGATTACAGAACATGAACTAAAGCAAATACGTTTATCAGTAATGGCGATATACCGCGTGATTCGAAATTCCTTTAATCAAACTTTAAAGAGTGATGGGATACATCAAAAGAAACACTTTTCTTGTCAAAGAATGTATGTCCGTAACTGTTGCGAGTAGGTGCTAGAGGGCGCTGTTTGACACCCATTTGCAAATCTATTTTAACTTCTTCATTCGCAACGCGAATTTCCCGCGGATGGAGCATTATACGAAATCCAAGATGGCTGACATAAATCTAAGGTATGAGACTACCAATGGGAAAACGAAGAGCTGCTTAAAGGTTGTACTGTGAACGCTTCACCAATAGGCGAATGCAGAATCGTCAAACATTTGAGCACTTGCATCGCCAGATGCGTGAAACCGAAACATTTCATGTCAGCAGGCGTGATGCGGATCGGCCAAGAAGTTCGAGCTCTACAGAAATACAAGAATAGATCCTAAGTGATGTTGAGAGAAATCTGGGCAAAAGCATACGAGATGTCGCATTTATCCTAGGTTTGGGTCAATCTATCGATGGAGGATTTCGCACGAGCAGCCATTACATCCTTTTCAATAACGCTTCCCATTAGCATTCCCCAAACGCTCTCAAATGTTTGGCAATTCGGCACCTATTGGCGAAGCGTTCAGAGAACAGTCTTTGAGCAGATCTTCTGCTTCCATTGGTAGCCCCATACGTTAGAAGCATACCATCTATCTCGGAATTCGTGCAATGCTCCATCATGTGTGAAATCAATGACGAAGTTTAAAAAAGAAAGATTCACAAGCGTGCCAATTAGCACCTTCTAGCACCTACGTGCAACAATTGTATTGTCATACATTCTTTGACAAAATATGTTTATTTTAATGCACCCTTTAAAGTTAGTATGGAGAATTTCGAATCATTCTGTATTTCTTATGTTGTGCATTCGATAAGAGTCTGTAGGAATGTATGACACTGTATTAATTGAGTTATTTGAGAAACCCATAAGTCAGATTTCTGTCGAAATCGAGTATTCAGTAATAATCGATTCTTTAGGGGTAGACGCATAGTTTAGAAAAGGGATCGCACCAGTCAGGTCACTACACGGTGTTGGGCCATATCGAAATTATCGTGTATTCGAGAAAATTCCGGACGTGGGGTTTCTCTGATACATTCCTGCATCGTAGTTGCCCACGCGTCAAAAAGTTTCTCTTCCCCTAGAAAAAATTGATGAATAAACCAGACAAAAATAACATTCTAGCATTCTTTAATGGTAGTTTACCCATGGGCAATTTGTGAAAAAAATATATCAGTATATAAGATGAATAATAATTTTTTTCACTATCTATACCATTCTTCAAACAACTAAATAATCCTCATTCTGTTTCATTTTGACGTGGCATCGTTTTTGACTCGTTTGAAAATACATTTTTGAAATGTACTAAGTGTACTTTCTATTTCATACAGTTTTGAATACCTTCACTCTTGATCAGACGTACGTGTTTTTGAGAAATCCCATGACCAGACTCAGAAATCCATAAGAATTTAATTATTCATCCCCTGACCTTAATTGAGCACAAAAATGGCATTTTACTAAAATAAATAGATTTTAATGGAAATAATTTCATTTCTCGTTACTAGTTTCCGCAGAAACAATTTTTCTTTATTTCGCAAAAGTTGCTCCCAGTGGGTTTCTCAATCAGCTAATTCACTTCTTCCGTGTCAGAGCAAAAGGGGTTATGTCTGATTTTTGATGGGTTCAAATGAGTCAAGTGCATCATTATAACTTTAAAAATAATATATGCTTAGAATCATAAATTACTGAATCTACAATTCTAAATTACAATTATTTGTATCACAGCATGCTTCTTTTACTTCCTGAATATTTGTAGGAAAGAGAAATATTCAAATTAAGATTCTGAAAAGTAGACATTGTGACTTAACCCTTTTTGCCCTGACACGGAAGAATTAAGGTTTCATGTCCTTGCTTAGAGATATTGAATCCTAAATATCAAGAGCTCTCCTTTTTATTTGATGTATGAATGTTCTTATCATTTTCTACTTCTCAATATGAATTTCACGTAGATAGAAAAAAATTTAGCTACTCGCGGCTAAACTAGCTAATCACAATGATATTACATTTTTAATAAAAACTCTCCCCTTTCTCTTCTATTTACGGGCCGCGGTGGCCCGGTTGGAAGAGTAACGGACTAGCAACCGAAGGGTTGCGAGTTCGAATCCAGCCAAACACCGTCGTGTACAAAGGGGGCTGGTGCACGTTAAATCTGTCGTGGCCTCAAACGTCCTCACGTTGGTGTGGTGTGGAAGTTTGGAGAGTGGGGTGCCAGCTCAGGTGTTGCCTCGTCATCTGACCGTGGTTCAAAATTACGTGGTGTTGTCCTCGGATCTTTCCCTTTGGGATTGATCCCGGACCGTCACCAATAGCCCATTGTGTTGCTCCAGTGTGACGTTAATTGAAAAAATACCAAAAAAAAAAAAAAAAAAAAAATACCAAATACCTTCTATTTACGCTATGAAAGTCTCTGAATTTCAAAATTTAGGTCAAGTTGGGGTCTACAATAACATCCAGTCACCTCCATTCATATTGCTTATCTTGACTCATCTTTCTTGATTCCTGCCCGTACCTAAAAACGTATGTGGAACAAAACAGAATCCCCGGCACCAAGCATACCACCGCATTATTCGGAAACAACAACAAAAAAACCTGATCGGACAACATCACAAAACCCGATCGGACACCAATCATCTTTAGAACAAATTCCCATGTCCCCTGAGATTGGCAAATTCTAGCGCGTGATGCCATCTTGGAAGACAAAAAAGGAGGACACTTACTCATGAAAACAATGAAACAGATTTAGGCTAATGTGGAGAGGGCAGCGTTTATCGTACCTTCCAGCTATTTATTTTGTTCTTGTCCCAGGCTTGCTTCTTTCTGAGACTGATCGATTGGGTTTGCTGTCTCCAGCATTCTCGTCCGTTGTTCAGGCAGCTGGAACGGTATCGGAAAGGCAATAAAAAGCCTTAATTCTACTATCCGATAGATTCGAATGTGACGTATGGCATCGATTTATGTGTTCCAGGAAAGCATGTCAAATTCTTTGTGCAGTCTACTGCTTGTTAGCAATTAATCGTGACCAATGCTTTGATCGGAATGGGATCGAAACTGAAGATTTTTTCGAGTGTTTTTGGAAAACACGTTGATAAGTACTTTGTGGTATTTACTACATTGTAGCTAGATTGTGAGTCATATTTCACCCACTAAGCGCTAGAAGATTTCGAACATTTATTCCATACTTTTTCGATAAATCAAATGCTATTAATCTAATCCTTTCTTATTAGTATAAGTGACAGAGATCAAAAAGAATTGAAAGTATATTTATGTATAAGCGTATTCAGAACTGAAATCTTTTAGGGAATTAAATACCCATTAGATTTGCTTCATTGTGGTGCATTCCATGGTGATTTTGAGACTTCTCGATAGTGGGAGGAGAGAGAACTTATGGGGCGACAACCCAAGATTTATAGAATAGAGCATAGTGAGATCTTTTTTCCACACACACACACACATTAACCTTGACGACAGCCAACGATTGTTTCTTGACTTTTCTTCTTTTCACTGTTTCTGCTTGTTCTCTTTTTGTATTTTGTATCTGTTTGTTCTAATCGAGTGTTTTATGGTCTGTAACTTGGGGAAAAATACCCATTAGTCTTGACGTAAAGGCGTAATGTTTAATAGTCGAATGTCATGCCGAATGGAAAGATGTAATTGTAGGCTAAGATTTCTGAAACGTGATGTTACCTCTGATGCCATCAAAATTTTAATTGTTGTATTCCATGTTATATATAGGGTCTGTACAGTTGGAACTAAAAAATCTATTTTACTTTTAGGATTTTGGTGTAGACTGGTTTTATCATTACTGTAACCTCTTCATTCCTGAAGTCCTCGTTTGGATACATTAAAAGAATAGCTTTTTACTCTTAAAGCATTATATAGTATTTTATTAATTCTTTCTGCCCCATGCAGCTATGTTTTGACCCCATTAAGGTTCATCTTGGTTGTCCTCAAAAGGCAATTATGCTTTTGGGGGCATAATTTTTAATTATTAAATTTCTGAGCATGGCCGATAGAATAATATTTTTGAAGAGAGGGTTTTCCTCGAAACTGAAGAAATTAAGATCACAATCTCCCAAAGCTTTACCTTGTCTAAGATAAACTTGCTTTGGGAGGAATTTTCAATGTAAACAAACGAAACAGATATTTTTTGTTTCCTGTTACATAAATGCTCTCGCATGATAGAATTTGGAATTGCCTAAAAATGTCGTTTATCATCTTTTTTGGCGAAGTTTGGCGTTTAATGTCTTTGGCGTTGACTAATCAACTATTACTTTTCAAATCGGTTTTCACATTGGAATTTGTATGATGGTAAAATAGTATTCGATAAACAAACCATGTGACATCACTTTCGGAAACACGTTCCCCTCAAAAACACTACCGTCACCTAGATTTAACTTGATAGAAAAAGCGTCTGATGATGGAGAATGACATATACGTCATAAAACATAACTGCGCTTCCGAGCTGTACGTTGGCTACAGAAGAAAATTTTACTCGAATGGTAATTTTTCTTTCAACTATTCAATAGCGTTTTTGTGAATAACTAATATTCGCGAAAGGAATTGGAAAAAAAACGTTCTTAATAAAAGAGAATCGTAAGATTAATTTATCCTTCAACGAACACTCAAATTGATGTAATTTTGCTAAGTGCATTTTTTTGTGAATAAAAGATTCCTTGTACAAAAAAACTGAAACTCTAAAATTACTGAAACGACTGAAATCGAGACACTTATTTAAAAAGATTATAAGTCCATCCACATCATCATTTTATCCTATTTTATCTGTTACTATGGTTGCTTACTAAAAATAATTTCTAAAAAATTCTGTTAAAATACACTTTTGTAATGTCTATTTTATGCTGGAAACTGATATGAAATCATTACATCTGATTCTTATGATTCTAGACATCTTTTAATGCGCAATATCTAGTGACTTCAGCCCCAGAGAGCATAAATTTCCTCAAAAGAAGCCATTCTTTGTGCATTTACCAACAAATGCGCGAGTTTTACGATACAAGAATGAATACACTCAGCTTCTATCACCATTGTCCTGTTCCTCGTTGGGATTAATTTGTGTGAAGAGAAACAATGTGTGATCCGCAAAAATATACGGCTGTAGGGTTTTATTCCCGAAGTATAATACTGCGTTATTGCATCTCAGAAAACATCACAGTTCCGTATAAAAAATGAAATAGATTCCATTAATCCGGCTGCGAAAGCACATCGTCGTAAAATTGTCTTGCAATGAAAAAGACAGAAAAGAAATAAGTATCTCTAAGGAAATAAAAGATTTCTACTTTTGAAAGTGAGAAGTGTTTGTTTTCTTGAAATACTTATACTTATAAATTATATTATAAATATTTGCCTTGTATCAATTATTATATAAAATTATGTTATTTGTAAATAAATGATAAAGGCGCGTTTTTAATTTCAGCCGTTGTTTTTTCTTGAATTGAAACCATGTCTAGACTTTTTAGGGTTTAAAGGGGATATAGAGATTATAAGTACACTTGAAGTGGCATTAATACGACCTTTGAAGTAGTGATAACCTTAACCAAAATAATTAATCCTAAGATGGCTTCAAAAGATAAATAAAGATATTAAAATAACAAAATAGTCAATTTGATATTTTATTACTATCTTTATTAGTCGTTTTGGGAACCTTTATGTAAGTAACTACCCCTTTAAAGAAGTGTTTTTATCGATTTTTGATGATTAGCCCTTTGACTACATTTTTTATATTTTGGACTGAGCTACTTCCAATGAATCTCGAAGGAACATAAATTTGACGTTTAGAGTTTTTCAACGGCCTAAAACGAGCTGTGTATGTCCCAGCCGTGTATGTGTATTTTGACTGAACCTTCTTTGTCCCAGTCATGAATGTGTGTTTTGACGTCTAAGCTTTGTATGTCCCATCAATGAATGTGTGTGTTTTGACCGAGCCATGTACACCCCAACCTTGAATGTGTGTTTTGAACGGGTCGTGTATGTACCAGCCATGTATGTGTGTTTGGACCGGCCATGCATGTGCGTATTTTAACCAGGTTGCACATCTTCCAGCCAAGTACATGTGTGTGTTTTGACTAGACCGTGCATGTCCCAGTCATGTGTTTGCATTATGACCGCTCCATGTTTGTCTCAGCTATGTATTTGTTTTGACCGGGCCGTGCAAGTCATAAATATGTGTGTGTGCAATGCCCCAGCCACTTCATTTGTCAGTTGGAATGTGTAAATCCCAACTGTCCCAAAATAATGTATACTAGCATATAAAAAGGCCGGAATGTATTGTACAACTACCTTATCGGCCCGTTATCTCTAGATGTAATAGGGGGCTGAAGCACCTACACAACAAAATTTAAGAATTTTCTGTTAAGTGATAATTTTAAAAAATCTTGGGAGTTTAGAGATAATTTTTTAAATCCTAAGCAGTTAGTAATAATTTTTTATCCTAAATTCATTATGCTGATCCTAGTCTCCATTTTCTCTAATTGAAAGATGCCTGAATAAACTCTCTTATTTTTATGACTTCACTTTCACCACAACCTTGTGAAGTCTGAACCAACGGAATACATGCATTGTAAGCAGCCACTTCTAGAAACCAGACATTGTAACTATCAAAGAAAGTCAAAACAGACCTTCGATGATAACGTCACCATTTATTCTATAACTGTAATTACATTACACACAGTACTCGTTAGATACAAATAAAACCATTAATTTACTAAGATTTGACGTAGACTCAAAACCACATATCATTTACACCAAAATTTGTTGCTATTGTCTTTCATAGAAAATGCAAGAAAAAGTGATGACAGCCTTCAAATACTATTACAATACCGGTTTTCACTTTCAGTCATGATGCTCCTAACTAGTTTTCTTTTGTTCGGTATTCTTTCATTTACGCAACCTGATTTTTACTCTTTCAAGGTATTACTTTCAGAAATGAGTCCCAGACTGTCTACAGTAGACTAAATTGTACCTGTAAGAAATAAATTTGTAATCCTCATTCTGCAAGACGTTTCCGAATCTTTTCAGTCACAACAATTTTTAGTCTAGCTCTTATAGAATTGGGATTTCTTACTAATTTAGCAAATATGTAAATAAAAGTGAAATTACAATGCCTTATATAGCACACATTTTATGAAAAAAGCATATATCTGTACATATAAATCTAAGATAAATCCTCATATGCAGAAATAGGTATGTGATGATACACGTAGTCGAATATAACTGCACACATTTCCAAAAATGAAGGATAATTCTGAATTCGTTCCACACACATCCAAGGTCAACTTATCTCAATCAAATAGAACATGCTTGGGATACTCTCAGATGTCACATTTCAGCCATCACCATTCAGTCATTTCATTCATTTCAGTCATCACCACCAAATACTGCACAAGAGTAGACACGTACTCTAGTGTACGAATGAGATTCCTTGAGACAGAAACTCTTGGACATCCTTGTGGAAAGCATAACTGCACATTATGACGGCAGAAGGTCAGCACAATCCCTATTAGGTTACTTTTAACAGAGCAGAAAAAGGTTTTTTCGCAATGACTAAAACCTACAATGTGTTCACCTAAGCATTTTTTTTTTATTTCTTTAGATCCCAGTAGCACCATGAGGCATGTGGGTGTTCTTATTTTATTCCACATAGCTTGTGGAATATTCTTTTGTTATTTGAGGTACTTCGGTGCAGGTATTTGGCATGGGATTAATCTCGGATTGCATTATAATGCTTTTGGACATGTGTGTATTTAAGGGTAACTATTTACACTTATTTATTTAACAAAAAACTTTCATTTTATGATCACTTTGATCACATTCATCTCAAATTGTTTACGTATATTCTATCTTCTCGTATTATACATCTTTCAAAATATTTGTTGACTGGTAAGACTTATCTATGCCATCCAGTGATCAACATATCTTTTCACCTGTTCTACGACGTCTGTTATTATTGACCCCTTAAAGTGATATTAAGGCTAACAATATTGAACTTATTTAAAAGGTTGAATTGTTTTGGGTTTTTTAATTGTGTTTAAAAAAGGCACTTAGTACTGAATTCTGAATGGGGAGTATTATTGTAAACTTAGCCAACACAACAAAAATTAACTTACAATACAGTAATATATATAGCAGTGTAACCTATTTCCACCATGCTACATTTTTAGGTAGGCAACATTGCACTGTTCCTTGACGCTTAATTCTGATTTTCTAAGAAATGTAGACCTTTCTGTAATCAAACTGAGAGCCCAATAGAGATCTTTAATTCGCAAATTTCACTATGAGCTCCGAAATGCATTTTATGACCACAGCAAAAGACACTCTTGGGAACTTTAAAAGTCGAAGTTCATACCACAAAGGTGATCGAATGGACTAATAACTCTGGCACACGCAAGACTTGGCTTCCGATGGAAGTTGAAATTCGTCCAAGTTCCTAGGTGTTTCTGTACGAAGTACTACAATGAATAAATGAATAGAGAAATGAAGAAACTTAATGGCTTCCTCAATCATGTGCGATTCTGGACACGAAAAAGCTTTTTCTTACTTTCAATTGTTTTTCTTGTATTTCTATAGCGAAGGAAACGTGTTCCGAAGAAAAGGATACAATGTTTTTTATATTTTATAGCCTATAAATTTGTCTAAAGTTTTTAAAAAACAGTAATGGTAACACTGACTAAACGTGAAACATTATAACATTTCTGGAGATATTCTCATTTAAAATAATTTAAATTGTGAAATTTTATCAAGACATATATACATACTACTGTATTGTAAGTTAAATTTTGTAGTGGTGTCTAAGCTCACAACAATATTCCCCTTCAGAATTCAGTACAGTGGCTGAATTCAATACGTGCTAACACTAGTTGATGGATTGCCTATTGCATGAGACCCTGAGAGCTCTATTAAGATTATGGGTGTTCTTCCATGTGTTTGGTCATGCAATGGATGATTTCGCCCGTGGACAGCCTTGTGTTGCCATTAGCAGCCGAGTCTCAGACACCGAGTGTAGAGAAGGCTGAATGGCAATGAAGAGTGAAGCCATGATTGGAATGGAAGAGGAGTCTGTTGGCACGGGACTTTAACACTTGTTAGAAGTGATTGGCATCGCATTGTCAATTCAACTGTGGACCAGCCATCGAAGTGCGTACCGATTTTTGCGGAGGACATCTGGTATTTGTCTGAAGCCTGTCTCATTTTTTTTTGAAAATGGCGTGTTCATAATCACTTCCTCCAGTCACCAATTTGGGTCCGCGGAATCCCGGTTGTAAGAGTAACGGATTAGCAACCGGAGGGTTGCGAGTTCGAATCCAACCAAAGACCATCGTGTACAAAGAGGGCTGGTGCACGTTAAATCTGTCACGGCCTCAAATGTCCTCACGTTGGCGTGGTGTGGAAGTTTGGAGAGTGCCAGCTCAGGTGTTGCCTCGTCATCTGACCGTGGTTCAAAATTACGTGTTGTTGTTCTCGGATCTTTCCTTTGGGAATTGATCTCGGAACGTCGCCAATAGTCAGTTGTGTTTCTCCAGGATGTCGTTAATTAAATACCTACCTACTAGTCACCAATCTAGCAACGCGTGCGAAAGACTGCAACTTTTTTTACCGAAAAGTATTTCATGGTGTTATACTGCAAACATATCTATTGTAAGTTAATTTTTGTAGTGCTAGCTCTTTGCCAGGTTAAGTTCACCACGAAATCAACAGCATATTTAAATTATTGTGTAACTACTTGTGAGAAGATGAGACCATGACTTTAGGGAAGAAACCATGGGAAAATAAGAGTTTCACACCCATCGTAAGTGAATGTGTAATCTACCAATGATACCTAAAAATTCTACATGCAAAATCTTACTTTGAGACCAACACTATTTAGTCTTTTGTTCAAAGTTGAAATTCATCCTTTCAAAGCTTTTTTTCAATATTGAAATTTGATTTTAGACACGTTTAACTTTTGTTACTTCTACGTGGATCTATTAGTATTCTTGGTGAAGAAAAGCGCCGATCCGGCGTAGATAAACTCTGTTTTCAATGTTGAAATTGCATTGCTTCAATGATGGAATTTGATAAACATAAACCTAATTTAACTTTCAAATTTTGCTAAAGAACTTTCTTTTAAGAATTTAATTTTGTTGTTTGAAACACTGGTCATTTTCAATCTTAAAATTTATTTTTATTTACATGGCTACCACATTTTAATTTTAATGTTGAGTAACGTTTGTGGAAAAGATTTATACGAATCAATATAGTATTATTCTTTTGAAACAGTATGAATATAACTTAAACTACAGACACTTTTTCCAGTCGAAAATAACATGCCTGGCATTGGCTTGCCATTTTTTACCTAAAAACTAATAAGAACTTAAACTGATCCTGTAAAATTTTTCCCTTTTAGGTTTCCATTTTGTATCATTCTAGGCCTCCCTCATTTTAGCTCGTTAACTGACTTTGAATTTTTAGACAATCTTGTTCGATATGACGAAAAATGCTTTGAAAAAGTCAGCAGCAAACAACTATATGGACATATTTTCATTCATTTGGGAAATTGATTGAAAATATAACTCAACTACTTTCAATACAATTTATTACGAAATATATCAGATTTCTCTTGTTTATTGAGAATATAGTGGTGAAAGATAGCAGAGATTTTAAAACCCTTTGTACGTCCGTTGGTGTAGTGTGGAATTTTGGAGAGTCGGTTGTTTGCTCAGGTGTTGATCTCGTCATCTAACCGAGGTTCAAAATTACGAGGTGTTGTACTGGGATCTTATCCTTCGGGATTTATCTCGGACGGTCTCCAATAGCCCATTGAGTTGCTCCAGTGCGAAGTAAATTCAACTACGAACCAACCCTCTGAACATCATGAAGTTTCCTTGTAGTGTTCTTATGTGTACTACAACACACATGGTAACTGAATAACCATATCAATTGGTTGAAAGAATCCCAGAAAAAATTCTATTGGTCAAGTAAGTCAAAACTGACTAGAATTCATTCAGGAAAGACTGTAAGTGGGTAGAACTGATTAATGCCTATAAACACTTCAAAGCATTGATTAATATTCTTAATCACAAATGAAGAGTAAATGAAAATTTGGAGGAAAGCAGCTTATGAGACAAGATAAGTACAGTTATTTATTCCCAAATATAACCCTTCTTTTGATTTTTTGAGTCTCAATTTAATCTCATAAGGATGTCCTTAAAGTATTTAAAAATTATCTCAATTCCTCGATGAATTTCTAACACTACTTTGTTATTTTTTGTATTGGCTTTTAAACGATTATTATAAGAGATAGCCATTGTTGAATATTTCTCGGAAAGGAAATCATAGAATTTCAAAAGAAAAAAAAATCCCGTCATACCCAACATAGCTTTCTCTTACGAGATTGTATGTAAACCCATTGCATAATCCTTGTCCTACATTTTAAAAAAGAAACATTACGATGCGGGCTATGGTTTAAAACAACAGCCAGCAGCTACCAAAAATCACGAATTCTGGGCGGGGGCTCGTAACCATGCGAAGCTTGATGCTTTTGCAACGGGGCGTACACTCTGTAATTACCGAAGCATAGAAAAAACTCACCCGCTTTAGCCCAAAAGACCATCAACTCTTCCAAGTCGTTGAAAAACGCAGTGAAGTTTTCATCTACAATTAAAGGAAGGTTTACTGGTTATTTTTCTTAGTGACTGGCTTTTCTATATCACTGCATAAAATGAAAAACCATTAATTTAGATTTTTGTATTTTGTATGAAGAAAACAAGCTTAAGTAGTCGCACATCTATTTTGATTAGATTTTTAAGAAACTTGTTAATTCATATCTCGATTGAAACACAGTTAGATAGGAAACAAAATCCAGCATATATTTTCAATATAGTTCATATGTCTACAGAAACTCACAGAAATTTAGGAGAGTTATTCCTTTATTATGCTTTACCAACAGGACTGTTTAGATGAAGTTCAACCATTCAAACCTATCAATCCCCTCAGATACTCCACATTGGTTGTTTCTTGGTTCGTCAAAAAAGTGAGGACTTCCAAAAATGTTCTCACCGTAGTTCCCATTCCACCTGAGCCCAATTTTTAATCCCTTAACCCTCTGGGGGATTTACATGTATCTATCCGTTCTGTAGCCTGCTGTCTTCCCTGCATGATTTCTAACCGTTTTTGCCCTTCTGGAACAAAAGAATCTTTCCTAGGATTCTTTCAAACTATGGATGTGGTTTTTATTCATTATATGTGTTATGGGGTAAAAGGCAGTACTATACTACTCGGAAATCTCACTCAAAGGATTAAAATACTCATTTACAACCTCAATCCAGGCCCTCGAAGTTTAACATGACTTTCGCATTTTCGTCGTATGACCATCCCAGGTGCCATACCTGATTGTTTTAAAATTTCCTTAAGCGTCAATATATCATCGAATTCACGCCATTTGTATACATGCCCCTGATATTCTCTGTGTTAACAATTCGTGAAGTTGCTTTGAAAGTTTAATAGCACATCTCTTTGTATGAGTTATTTATAATGATCGTTGAAACCCTGTTTTTTTTATTTTAATAGGTACATAGAGATCTCATTTATTAATCTAATCTAGCAACCCAACTCTATATCAATGCTTCTCAATCCATGACTGAAATTAGGCGAACCAAAACTCAGTTGAAGAAATTATCCAATTGATTTACTTTCCTTAATCAGCACTATTCTTCCCTTTATAATTTAAAGATAAATATCAACCTTCTAAAAGATAAATATTAATATTCTATACACATTTATTCCCTGCATCTATATATATATATATATGAAGTTTGTATGTTACCGAAGTTCACACACATTTATGGCAGCTTCTAGTGATGCCTGATGTGCTGTCGCCATGCGATCACGAAACAGACATTTTCAATTGGGGACAAATCCAGTGTACGCACAGACCAAGGAAGTTGTGGAACATGATGTCTCCCCAGCAGATGTAGGACATTGCGTTTTACATGTGGTCAAGCATTATTGTGTGGCTTCAGAGCTCCAGTGAAGATAAGGTAATACAACACGCTCCAACACTTCAGTTACGCAACACTATCTGGTCACAGTTACACTTCATGGCATTACTGAATATGTTGCATATTGAAGCAAGATTCATCTAAAGAGACGGTGGAGTTTCTTTCGCTCGTCCAAATGTGACGTTGTTAACACCAGTCTCATATGCCTGTGATGGAGAGTCAATAAACGTCCAGCAAAGAAGTTCCAATGCTGCAGACGAAATCTAACCATGTGTGCGGACTGTCTTTGTGTTAAGCTTGTAGATAACGTCAACAGTGTAAAGGAGTGACGCGACTTGGCAGTTTTTAATTTTATTCAAAACTTAACAACAAAGAACATATAGATTAATATATAATGGGTATACCCAATTTACAAAAAGGATAGTGGGAAAAATCCCTATTGGACGCAAAACGTCCGATCTGATCAAAAACATATAGTCAAGTGAAAATATTAACATGGTGGTAACCCAAGTTGGCGAGCGGTTGGCGCATAGGCGCCAACACGGACGCCAATTGATGTCCAACATACCCTTAATGTAGAGCTAAGGTACTTGATGTGGCTGTACGGTCATTCAAAGTCATGCGCACTCGAAGTCTGTTTTTTCGTTCATTTATGTGGCAGGGCCATTGAGATGTCGGTGGTTCCAAACCTCATCCCACTGACGCCATATTCTCATACATGTGACCACATTTCATCTAACACGAGCACCGAGCAGGAAAATCCCGTAATCCCATAATACCCCCTATCAAAATCTGAAACTTACTGATAATTCCAAGGGTATCATTATCTGTGCTTTTTTCAGCTCTTTTCATTCTCCTCTTTTTGCTACCATAAGGAGGAAGCAACCGTCTCATGTAATTTGAAAATTATCTGCTATTTTGATTATTTCCATCATCTCACATGTTCTACCCATCTGCAAAATGCAGGTCAATATGCCCTTTCTGGTGTAATTTTAATGGACAATTCATCTTATGTCTTTTGGACATAAGATGAATTGTCCATTAAAATTGCAACGGGCTGCTAGTATGACCATAAAAAGTGCGTTGTTTGAGACTTGGAAGACGTGGTAGATATTGAGAATCACTGATTTAACCTCTTCAGTCTCAAGAAAACTCTCTTCTCAAAATTACTATTTTGTCGGCTCTTTGGGGTACTTGAGACTCATAAATGACAAAAATAATAACTTTATTTTCTGAAAAAGGTATAGTTAAAAATCATATATCCCATAAGGAACATTACCCAATATGTCAAAACAATGGGTTGTTGCTGAATGGTACATACATAACTTTTTTGGGTAAAAAAGTCATTCTTTTAAAATATCAACGAAGGAATGAAGTTAAAATAACCTTCGAGTATTAAGAATTTTTATTGATGCAAATACATTACGAATAAGCCCACTCAAAACCTTAGGAATCACAGTCTGCTGAAAAAATGGTTTCCTTTTCAAGCCATATTTTTATTTATCTTTTCATTCATTTAACGATTCTGTTTGGGGCATAAGCAGTTATTGAACTTGGGAACTTTATCTGCAACTCTTCCTGCCAGGCGCGACATTGAAGAAATCGAGTCCATTCCTGCAGGGGAAGATCTCCGGATGGGTATTACGTTTGCCCTGGGGCAGCCCCAAGGTTTTTTAACAAGCCGAACAGGTTTCTTTGCCGTAATTTTTCGCTGTTGGTCAGATTTATGGCTGATTGGGGTCTGGGGTCATTCGAGGCAACCTGTGATTTGCCAGGGAAGAAAATAGAGTAAGAGAAAAAAAGAAAGTGAGAGAAAACAAATAAAGTGAGGCTGGAGAAAGTGAAAGGCACGTGGAATTTCATGTGGACTCGTTCCCTATTGTTTTCCTAAGAAGCCTTTTGTTGCTGTTGAAAGTAAATATGCGAGTGAGAGAATTTAGAGTAAAATTTCTACAATAGTAAACTAGCAGACTCGTGCATAGCATCTGCGCTGAACTTTCTGTATTCTTGTATCTATTGATGACAAGGTGTGACTCACGTTCCAGATTTTAATTCAATCCATTTATAATGAATATAGCATCCATAATCACATAAATGGATTTCATACCTCAAACAGAATGCAATTATCAGAAAATATATAACAGCACTTCATTGCTTTTTCTGGTGTTAATTCTTATTTCCAACAAAATGCATAGCAAAAAAGCACACTTCAATCAGTTACCACAATTCGATTCTGAATGTCCATTTTGATTCCGTCCCTTTTCCTTCCTCAATGGAAATGCGACATTTTTTGACGCTAAACCTATTTACGATTACGGTTCTGAAGTGGGAACTATTGATCAGAATGATTTCAAATTTATCAGGACTCTTCGAGTAATGAAATTTATTTTGGTGAAGGAAAAATAGTACAAAACGTGCCGCTAGGGAACAAATAGAGTTTTGTTACAACGAAGAGCACTACAATAAATCAAAAACATGAGTTACGCAGTCATGTTTTTAATGTTTTTTTATTGAATAAAAAGCAAACTCCCCGTGTACCACAAAATTACAACACGGGAAGTAAGTTGATTAATCAAAGAAACAGTGGAATATAAAATTTAACTAAAATTACAAGATTTGATGAACCTAGAAAATGGAAAGAACAGCCGATTATATCCAACAAAAACATTTAGTTCCACTGGCCATGTTTTACCCAATCTTCTCAAATCGTTTTGAAGGCACATTCTGGAATTATCAAACGCAGCACAACTGAAGAGTAAATTATCCACATCTTGTGATTGCTTTTTGAACAATCGCACGGATCGTTAGTCATAAAATTAAACCTATATAGGTATTTGGCGAAACTTCCATGGCTAGATAAAAATTGCGTAATCTTGAAGTTCTGAAGATAAATAATTCTGAGTTCAATCTATGCTGAATAGTAGGAAAAGAAATTTTGGTGGGGCCAACTTTCTTATGGAGACATACTCTTCATTTCACTTAGCAATAAGCTTGTCGTAACATAAAGCTTTCAAGTAACACTTAAGAATGTTAACATTTACATCAATTACTAAATTCAGAGTCTGTCTAAAAAACAGTTCCTTCATTCCCGTAAATCGCACAATGTCCTCACCACATAGGCAAAGAAAATCTAAATTTCTCTATTTTTAAGAGAATTTATTGTTAAAAGCGTTTCAACATATAATTTTTCTTTGCTAGCAACATTGTTCAGTAAATGTATAAATGAAAAAGAATCACTTCAGGTAAGGTACTTAAAACAAGAAAATTTCCATTTTCTTTTTAAACCACTTAACTGCGAAATTAATGCAAAGCAATCGTGCTTGGAAGATAGTGCATTCATTCCGGATACGATGTTTATGAAAGCCGTATTGGAAAGTTATCTTCAAATAAAACAAAAACAAGGCCAACTTTATTACTCATCTTACTACCGTCTGTAAAACAGACTTTCTGAAAAAGCTGAGGATTAGGGATGTCGCAGAGAGACAATTCTTTTCCGTCAACGCAGTCCATCGAAAAATCGTTTGAAATGGAAGCATACAATTCATTTTTACTCTCAGTTTCCAAGTCTAAAGTTGGGACTAGCAAAGGTTTCTTCGTAACTTAATGTTCTATAACGTCTAACAATTCGCAGAATTATCCGTTGAATCTCTCAACCTGTGTCGGTTGGTCTTAGTCTTCAATGCCTGTCCCCAGATCCGAGACGCATAAGATATGGAAAGGCACAATACCCTGTTTATGCATAATTTTTAAGTTGTTTAATAAGTTGTCTCTCGTTTTGTGTTGCGAGCTGAAATCGCAAAACAGCCAGTTCAACAACAGATCTGAGTGTTTCTGTCGGGATTGCTATGAATATGATGCTTAATTCTTGCTTCCAATTCTATAAAGTTTGTGATGTGTCCTCTAAACACAACATTCTTTAAGTAGTCTCAAAATCAAAAGTCACAAGGGTTAAGGTCCAGTGAACTTGCTGGCCACGTTGTTAGAAAATGACGGTGGTTAGTCTTTCTTTCCCAAAATGGATCCGAAGGAGCCATGCGAGGAGGAGCGCCATCTCAAGAATACAGCTTTCTGTTAGATCTTAATAAAAATAACTCAGGACCCAGTATAACATCGATTTAACTCATATGGACAGCTTCTTTTTTGAATTTTTATTTAGCTAAGGGGCACGTTTAAATATTGTTGAGGCTGAAAATCGTGTTAATCTATATATAATTCTGTTTTGTGAGCAGTGGCACGAGGATAAGTGAAATATTAAAAATGTGTTGATACAACTTATTTGATTATTCTTTGGTAATATTCTAATATTTACCTCTCTCCTCTAAGGCAAGCCGGTCATTGCTTGTGGCAACAACGTTTATATTTTAGTTCTAGTTTGTAATTTATTTTTATAGTTGCAAAATAAATCATTTGTTGTGTCTTTTACGATGGTTATTTATAGTCAAAGATAAGGAACTCTGATTCAGCAACTACAGAAACCGAGAAAAATCTGCTATTTGAGAGATTTGATTACGAATTCGTTAAACAAAGAAATACCATCTCTCGACGAACAAATAGAGAAAGAAAAATCAAGGAAAAGGAAAATAGTCTTTCGGGAATAGAAAATCTACCAAAACAAGAGAAAATTAAGAGCAGACGAGTTTTTGTTTACCGTAAGAGTGACAGAGAAAAACACTTTCAATGAAAAAGTTTATCTGACTAATTGTACTTCTTTGCAATGGTAATCAAGCGCAAGAGATAAAGAGTTGTTGGTAGAGAAAAATACTCCTGTTTTTCTAAGCTTTGACTTGGCTGTAATGACGCATTTCAGTTTAAAACTTGCGTCCCGCGATCTGGTGGGTGAATACATTACTACTTTTCCTGTCACTGGGGTAGCACTGTTCATCAAATTGCACACGATGGTTAACCATCCTTTTTACTCAGCCGCGATTTACAAGTCGTGCCGCCTCGCCAATCTTAGGTGGGGACACACGAGGCGACTTGAGCGTTACAACCCGGGTTCGCTTTTCCTTCCTGATAGGGAAAAAAGAGTTGAAGCGCTCGCTCGGAACGCACCACCCAAATTGCGAGTCAAATCGCAACGAATAGAGGAAGCGCAACCGGGAGACACTTCACGAATCGCCTCGTTTGTCACCACCCTTACAAATGTGGGGAAAAGAGGAGAAAATAATAGACCATGCGCAGGATCCACTGCTCATATTATCTGGACTAGATGCCACGTTAAGTAGGAAGCATGGGGTAGTGGAGAAGAATCTGTGTTGAAGGTACCCATTGCGCGTATGACAAACACCATTAACCAATCATTGTAAGAAACCATTTGAGGTTGACAGGATGGGGCATTAGTAGCTCAAATCTTTTCTTAAAAACCAACGAACTAAGTCAAATTTAAGTACAACGTACTTTTGAGCATATATAGTGGCTCCCAAAAGTGTTCGTACAATTACGAATTTCAATGAAATACTGCTCTATCCATTAATAAAAATTAATATTTCAGAATGGGAATTTTTTAATAACATCTATAACTTGTTCTTAACAAAACTATATAAAATATTTTAAAAGCATTGTAAAACTTTTTTTTGGAAAATCAATAATCAAAAAGTAACAAAAAAGTTACCTCACAAGTCTTCGTACACTTTAAAAAAATCTCTACATATTAGTAAATATTGTAATATTTCGGTAAATTAGTACTTAGTAGGATATTCTATAGCACCCACAACAGCTTTTAAACGTCTGGGAATAGAGCTCATTAATTTTTTGTAATTTCTGCATCAATGTTCCTCCATTCTTCAATCATTACTGTTTTTAGTTCGCTTTTCGTTTTAATGTCGTGTCTTTGTACTCTAACCTCCAGTTCTCTCCAAATGTGTTCTATTGGGTTTAAATCCGGCGACTGAGGTGGTGTTTTCAGAACTTGTGGACAATTATAGACACCAGAGGCGAACGTTGAGAGCCGTGTGCTTAGGATCGTTATCTTGATAAAAAAAAAGTTGTTTCCAATACCAAAATTTTGGGCTGATCAATTTAAAATGTCTTTTAAAATATTTAAATAAAGAGTATGATTCATTATGCCATCAATAAATACCAAATTACCTAGTCCTGATGCTGATATGCACCTCCACACAAGGACACCTCCACCGCCATGCTTTACTGTTCCAACTAAGTTCTTGGGATTAAGTTCCTCATTTTTTCTTCTCCATACAATTATACACCCATCGGAACTAAACATGTTAAATTTTCTTTCATTTGCAAATAAGACATGATTCCAATACGTTTCAGGCTTATTTATCATTGATTTTGCGAAGAAAAGCCTAAGCTTTCTATTTTTCGCACTTACAAAAAATTTTCTTCGGGCAGAACGCCCATTTAATCCAGCTGATCTGAGCACTCGTCGAACAGTTTCAGATGAAATTGAAGTAGAAAATTTTTCAGTAAATTCTGTAGAAATTTTTACAGCACTCAAACGTGGATTTTTCACAAATTTACTAACTATAAATCTCTGATCACGTTGAGTTAACTTTGTTTTCGATCCAATTTTCTTCTTTAAAGCGTTTTATCACATACTGCACCGTAGAATGGGATAAATTTACTAATTTAGAGATATTCCGAACTGATTTACCACTACTATGATGAAAAATAATCAATTTTCGAATGCTGTTCGTTGTTTCTTTACGACTACGAGCAATTTTTAAATAATAAATAGAATATTACGAAGTAAGCAAGCAAAGATTAAAGTCAAATGATTTTCTAAATGTCACCACAATGCAAAAATAAAAAAAGCGATAAACGATAATTTTATTTATGAATTTATCCGAAAATGTTTCGGTGTACGATCACTTTTGTGACGTGTTCTTTCTCTGCCTCCTTGCATTTTCATTTTTATAAAATGAAAATGAGTCAATATTTTTTTAAAGAATGTTAGGTTTTATTCAGAATCACATGGATATGATATGAAAAATATTGGACTTTATATTCGAATTCAATTCCAGACTACAGCGCTTTTTCTACAAATTTTTAAAGTGTACGAACACTTTCGGAAGCCATTGTATATCGTGAGAGCGTTTTCTGTTCATAAATTTCTTATATATTTTGAAAAATTCAAACTTACCTCTGAACGCTTTGAGATTTGCGAGTAATGTTGTTTTGCTTTTACTGGGCAGACTAGATACATCTATTGGTTAAAAGAATCCTACGAAGGATTCTATTGGTCAAGATTAAATTTGGTTAGAAGTCATGCAGGAATGAGTAGAGTTTCAGAACGGATATATGAGTATGAACCCCTTAGAGGGTTAAATAGTTTTTCAATACAGGTAACTATGTGAATCTTGTTTTTCATCTTTGAAAAAAAATTTTGGTCTCGGTGTATTTAAACACACAGATTGTTTACGATACATTCCTAATTGTCTTTTTCTTTGAATTGTTTTTGTTTAATACTGAAATTAAAAGTAAGACGCGATCAATATTTTTTAAATTGTATCTTCAGTTAATAATTTAGATTCATTACTTTACTGAAGGTGGTAAATATGCGTGAAATGAAATAGCATCCTTCTAATGGTGACTCAATCTTCAAAATGAATACTTGAAATATCAGCAATGAGGTAAAAAGTTTGTGAATAATAATATATGCGACATATATAGGCACCTTTTTATCAAAAACTTAGTTTAGTTTGACTTTTATTCAGTAGTTTCCAAGCATAGTTATTATACTTACATGAATTTTAAAACGTTTAACAGGGTTATTGGTTGGTAATTAATTAACGTCGCACTAGAGCAACACGATGGGCTATTGACGACGGTTCTGTATCAACCCGAACACCTGAGCTGACACCCCATTCTCCAAACTTCCACGCCACTCCAACGTGAGGACATTTGAGGCCAAGACAGATTTAACGTGCACTAGCCCCCTTTGTACACGACGATCTTTTGGTTGGATTCGAACTCGCAACCCTCCGGTTGCCGGTCCGTTACTCTTCCAACCGGGCCACCGCGGCCCTATATTTAACAGGGATTTCAGTTGGAAATACTGTAGCTGTCAGCATATTTCATAATTGTTAAATCGGAGACTGCAGTATAAAGAAAACACAATATGTATATGCATCTGATTAAATGAAAAGCTTTAGTGTTTGAAAAACCTATTTTCTATTGAATTCTGTATAGAACGTGAGATGAAAAGAAAAGCAATTTTTGTAAGCTTCTGTTGTGCCCGTATCTCTGGATTTTCGTTTCAGCCTTGGTCCTTAGTACTTCGTCATTTGGTATTACAAAATCAAGGATAACCGCTGAAAATACGCTGCTCAAGGTGCTTGTTGAATTAAGTTACCGCAACAAACAGCAGGATGTGGAATTTCTGACAATTTAACGACATTGCATTTTCGGAAGTTAGAGAACTGTTTTTGATAGAAATCTAAAAAGTAACAGCCCATCGGGGTAACTTGTTACCCAATATTCCGATTTGACTTCGTGAAATTTTTTATTGCAAAAAGGTACTCTTAGACACAAATGCATCTATCAAATCTCATGTGTCACCATGTGATACATGAAGTTAGAGCACAAGACAAAAGAAAGGTATAAAAAAGATGGATTCCAGCTGCTTCAAAAGTTCTCGAGCCTTCAGATAGCGTGAATGAATGCCCTCCCACGATAGTGCCGAACATTCCTAAAGGTGGTCACAGTCCATGTTAGCCATCCCTCTGCATAGGACACATTTCCGGCTGCCAAAACGATGCAAACGTTGACCAAGCAATCATGTCCAGTCAAAAATCTAAAAGCCGCCACCGTTATATAAATCGAGGGCCGGCAGGGATGTTGTAAATGGACTTGCTCAAACTTTTTATGTTTCATTGAGAGAGTCGTTTGGAGATTTCGATTGGCATCAAACAAAAATAGACAAAGAGGGCAATTTACTCTGAATTTTGTAGTACATATACTGTACATGCTTAGTAGGTAGGTAGATACTTGAATTACGTCGCACTGGAGGCTACACAACGGATTATTAGCGATGGTCCAGGATCAATCCCGAAGGGAAAGATCCGAAAACAACACCTTGTCATTTTGAACCACGAGGTCAACTCCTGTCTGTGCACGCTTATAACTTTAAATGCTCGTTTTATAGATTGGATGGTCTTGAGTAAAACAAACTTTCGAATTGAAAAGGTTTCTTGAGTATATAATTATCAAGGGCTACACATTTTGTACATAAAGTTGACATAGTCACTCAGATATTTTACAAGGTTTGGATGGATGGATGGTCTTGAGTAAAACAAACTTTCGAATTGAAAAGGTTTCTTGAGTATATAATTATCAAGGGCTACACATTTTGTACATAAAGTTGACATAGTCACTCAGATATATTACAAGGTTGTTGACTACCTATTTTATAGGAGACTACAAAAACAGTTTAAGTGGTTTGTCTGAGCTTAAACTCTTAAATTATAATGTAGGCCAGAGTGATAATTCCTGTTGAGGAGTGATCACCTTTACGGCAATATTAGCCTTGGTTTCTTATCTCAGTAAACAAATTCTAAGCAGGAGCTTACTTTTCAATGGAAAAACAGCTTGGGTAACCTTCAAAGCATTAAATTTGTGAAACGCATCGCAACGATTGTTTATCCTATGATCCCAAGTGTAGTTTTCTAAATTGTGAAGCAAGAGCCATCCTATACTTGAAACTTTTCACGTGTAGATTCCGAACAAGATAACGTCGGATTACAGGATAAAAACACTATTAAAAAATGTAGTTCTAAGAAAAGGAAGGGGGAAATTTCTACACCGTAGATTTACTGAGTGTGTTTCTCAAGAAATATAATCTTCATACAAAGAAATATTCATATCTTAAAAATTTTGTCTGAGTGTTTCACTTGTAAACCGTTTATATGTTTTGAAAACAGACTACTATAAGCAGTGAGCGCAATTTTGGCGAGAAGAGATGGATGGTGTAGAGTTGCAGCACAATTAAATAAAAACTATTTGCTATCAGCTTCAATAAGACAAAATAAACTATTGTGTGAAAAATTAGACACTAATTTCGACTGACACTAAAGGTTTTGTTGAAAGATAAACAGCACTTCAAGGAAAGACAGTACAATCACAACCCAATTTTACAAACATTTACTTTCTTTATTGAAACAGTTAAGCAGACGTATTGTTTTAGGCCGTAAATTCATAAAAGGACAGCTGTACTTAGAATGAGTCCATCGTAAAATATAAATCATAAATACTTTTTGAGCCCAACACTTCGGTCATTGAACTCAACTCAGAGGCAGTCTTCTTTGAAACTAAAAGAGCAGTAAGTCATTGTCGCTGCTGCTGCTGTAATCCAGTAAGTATCCACGAACAGAAATTGTTTTCGCAGTTTGCAGTCCAAACATACCGCTGCTATTACTCATGCTGAAACAGGTGACGCGATCTCCTAGTCATCGAACAGATATTCCATTTTGGAAGACACGATAGCAAACACTAAAAACTAATCGAGTTGACATCTGCCACAAGAAAAATAGGAGTCAGGGAGATTCCTTGTGTACTCAGGCGTTTTTCCTGATTTTCCTCCAGGTAGACATCACCTTGCACAAGTGTCGCGTGTACGCTTCGAGATGCACGCGTGACAGATGAGGAATGCGGTATATTTTCGCTCACGAAACTTTTCTGCATACTGTGCAGGAAATAAGCCTTTGATGGCTATCAATTGGATTCTGTTTTATTGTAGGCGAACGCAGCTAAAAGCTTTGTTTCGTCTACATTACTTCCTTCTGCACCATGTATAGTTTTTAGGCCTTGGTGAATAGCTTTTCACAATAACGTAGCCAGAAATTCATTCCGTAAGGGCCCTCAAAGATAGAAATACAATATTCATGCCAAATGAAGATGTATCTTACTTGCCCACCAGGGTTCGCCGGAGAGTTTTTGCTGTCTCAGACAAACCAAGTTGCGCCTCTATTTCCTCAAAAGCTTTGTTGCTTCGTCGAACAACTTTTTGAGCTTTGTCTGCAACACGTGATTATGTTTTCCCACTTCCGATTGCTTGGCTCCTGACAGTTTTGACGTTTTGTGTTGATTAGTCTCTTCTTGTGTAATGTTCTATATTAAATTTTGCTTATGTGGTTCTAAAGGAACTAAGTGGCCAGCTGACAATAGTTGCACCGATCTTGAAATTCAAGATAGAATAATCTGCAAATTCCATGACGTCAGATATCAGCATTCGAGAGTTTTGGCTATTTCAGACATTCTGCTTCATATAAGCGAACATTTCACAAATGTTTCTCTAACAGTCTGTTTCTCTTATATTTTGCTTGAATTAATTGACTACGACGAGCTTAAAAAGGGACGCAAATCACTTTACGATGGCTGTAATCGCGAAATACTTACAATGACAACACATGGTATTAACAAACTAACTCTGCCAAGTCTTGTTTCTCCACATTCACTTTTTATCTATTTGTCCTTCTGAAACGTTGTTGCGATAGGTAATCATATGTATGTCAAGTGAATTTAGAAAAAAAAATTATTATCTCCATACTTTTGTATATTTAGTGGTGAATAATTAATTTAAAAACCGTTATTAGTTTAATTCTATTTTACTATGGAAAAAAATAATATCTAAGTTACAAATGCATAAAGTATTACGAAACTATTATAAGCATCTATACTACTTAATTTATAAAGATACTGTAGAACGTCGATTATTGGAACTATTTGGGAGATATATGTATATTCATAGAACTTGTTAATTCGCATAATAGGTACTGTGGAGAGGTACACATCCCTCAAATGTTCAGCCTACGAACGGCATAATATTCAATTATAATTATTTATTCAATTTAAATAGTCTACCTTCTACTATCAAATTATCATTTATGATTGACTAATTAAAAATGTTCAGGTATTTGCTTGCATTGAAATGAGTTGGAATGTGAATGTGTGAAGGCCACACAAAATAGAAAACTACCCTTAAAATGATGGCTTAACTCTCCAAGTTGTTTGGACGAGATATCTCGTCTATCAAGATCTGCCAATTTTGCTAAATACGAGATATCTCATCATCAAGATATTGCCGATTTTGTTTCTGATGACGAGATCTAAATCTAGTCAGTTTTTTTCTAATGACGAGATATCTCGTCCATCAGGATTTGGTCAATTTTGATAGTGATGAGATACCTCGTCGAAGCAACCACCAGGAGGGTTAAGGTTGAAAACACTTCATATCAACTTATTTCATATCAACTGGTTTGTGTAAGGTTCATAAAATTTGAAATGAAATGCGATTTGGAACAGAATTCCCGTTGATAAAACAGCAAAATAAACTGCAAAAAGAACGACTTAAGACAAGAATTTCTTGAAAATCTTACATTTGTCGCTACTTAAAAACACTAAAAGGTAAAGGTATAAATATATTGAGCAAACAAATATCTTTTTTTCAGAGGATTATTAAGTGATACAGTTCACATTGAAAAACTAGATGTAGAACAAGATAATACTTAGATCTATCGTTTCGGGAATTTGGAGATATACGATTTAAAAGGAAAGAATGTTACAGGAACTCCAATTTTTTGTTTAAATGTTACAAATGGGAGTTGATAAAGCCTATAAATCTTACAAAAGAAGCCAAAAACTAAAATAAAGACGAAGCTTATTATATTGGGATAAAAATGCTCTTTTTCTAAACCTAAATACTCCTCGGACAAAATTATTGCATCCGTTACTTAGCATTGTGAAGGAAGATAAAATAAATATTTTGCCTAATCTGTTGGATATTTTATTTGGTAGTTTTATCCTTTTTTTCTCTGCATCGGATGAAATATGATATCTACGATTAATTTCAAAGGGATCAAGTATTTTTTGTAAAAGGATTGTTTTCAACGATTGAAACATTTGCTTTACTAAAATAAAATTGAATGAATTGATATGAAATATAGAAATAATTTATGTCCAATTCGTCTTACTTTTTACTTTTTAAAATTTATATTCAAAACATCCATTCTGTTCTTTTCAATTCGTGTAGGAGTTCCTTAGTCTAACATTTATTTTCTCTAAAACAAAATTCGTGGGAATTTAATTTTTCTACCGTGCTTCTTTTATCCTCTATCACACGAAGGTATCGAAATTGAATCCTCATTGAAAAAAGAAATTCTAGAATAGAAAGAAACATTTTATACAGAGCTCGTGACTTCTAAATCACTCCCCCTTATACACTTTGTATCCCAGTATTAGGTTCTGTGACGATCCCTAGGATTTACGTTATAAGATGGGCCCTCAAAAATATAAGGTATTTATGTGCATAATGCAATGAAGAAAGTGTTCAATGTTTTTTCACAACTGTATACATTTTTCTCTTCGTTTCGGTTGGACTTTAGGGAATAAAAATTCAGTATGATTTTGATTATAGTTTTTAAGGGGATACAGTACCCTTTGAAAAATTATTTTTGGTTTTACATTTACAACAAAATGCTTTAGTGTGCCTTATTTCAATACACATGTGATATAGTATAGTACATAACAAAAGAAAACAAATCATTTTTATAAAAACAATGCTTAACAAATTCAAATTTTAAGGAAATATTCCAATGTTTTAAAATTCTTACTCCTGTAAATTAAAATTTCTTTCAAAATTTGTTTCTTTTTCTTTGAAGTGCTTCCCAAAATTTTGTGCATGGGTTTGCATGAACTCTTTTATTTATTTTTTTACAAATCTTTTTATAACAAACGCAACGAAAAACAATAAAAACAGCCATAATTGATTTTACCAATTTTTAAAAAATTAATTGTTCTTCTAAATGTTTATGCCATGCATAAAATTATCAAATACGTCATAAAAACACCACAAAAAGTTTCAAAGAGTAGTTTTAAAAGTCGATTTCACTTTTGACAATGATGGAACAACTTCAATCACTCGTTAAATAATGTATATATTGCTATGAATTTTGTACACATATTCCTTAAGGCTGCACAATTAGTAAAATACAAGAAAAAATTAACATGGTCTGTCATTTTTAGGTTACTGTGTCCCGTTGAAGCTCTGGCTATCAAGCATGACTCACCTAAAAGCTATGGAGATTTGAAGTGACCGAGCTGTAAGATATTTTAAAACTCCAAAGGAAATGCACGATGTTCTACTATTACATGTATACCTGCATCATTAGTTAAAACGGTAACAAGGGCACGCCTGAGTGTAAATGAGTTGCGTTCAATGATTCCGATGAATCATGAATGTAACCGAGAAACGCATGTGATTTCCAATATGCTTGGCCTCTACAAAAAAACACTGAATCCTCTAATAATCAATTACTAAACCTTTAAAATTCTAATCTAATAATCAATTACGTAATCCCGAGTAGCATTTCTATGCAGAGTAATTAAGAGTGGATGTTTGGACTGGATATAGGGAGGGAGGATGTGAAAAATTTCACATGAACAGGAATATTTGAGGGCAGAGAGCTGGGCTGCCTTAATTGAATGGTGGCAGATTTACAAAATTTGTAATTTATCCAATCAATAAAATCATCGTGAAAACAGGCGCTCTTCCATCCCTTTACTATTTTCATCTTGTTGCCTACCATTGCCACTTCAAATTAAAACCAATCATTCATTAGTTGAGGAACCATCACAACCTGCAGAAGGATATAAACTCAAGTTTACTAAAGTTTTTTGGGGGATTTTTCCATTTTCTAGAAACGTCAGGTCCAGTACATCTATTGGTACTGCCCGGCCGTGCGATTATTTCCTTCTGTTACTTCTATCCAACCTACAATTGCCTCATGAACAAGAAATAACTATACATTACTAGTTGCTTCAAACAAACTAAGTCGTGCTTCTCTGTTTCCACAGAAGTTTCGTTGGATCGGCGAACAACTTTTTGAGCTTTATCTGCTTCACGTGCTTATATTGTTTGTACATCCGATTGCTTGACTCGTTACAGTTTTTGACGTTTTGTGTTGATTGGTCTCATCTTGCGTAAAGTTACGTGCCAAATTTTACTTCTATGTTTCTAAGGAAACGATGTGAAAATAATTGCGTTCATTTAGAAATTCTTGAGGAATAAGCTGTGCAAATGTCATGACGTCAGAGCTCAGCGTTCGAGAATTTTTGACGCTTCAAACAGAATTTCTGCTTCATATATCATTCATTCTACTAGGAAACTAATATCTGTCTCAACAAAGATATAATATGCATTTGCTGCGACATGTATTAAAGTTTGAGTTTTTGCAGTAATATATTATATTGTTTAAATGAGAAATATGGGAAAATAGTCAACTACTGGTAGGTGGTCAGGGATTGACTGGTCCATCCTATCATATGGTAAATGCTGTTAGTGGAAATTTCCTGTTTTAGGATTCAAATCAGGATATGCATCAAATATGTTTTTGTTACAGTTGCTTAGCTAAATTAGCATCCTATTTGAGACTACTCGATATGAGAGAGATTTTCAGTGTAAATAAACAAATCGTACGGTCTGCGAAGATATTTCTTCTGCTGTCCAAATGCTATCACATGATAATATTAGGGTTAACTCAAAATGTAGTTTATGGCTGTTTAAGCAACGTTTAATCTATATGGTGCTGACCACTAAACTATCAGTTCAGAATTCATTGTTTGGAATTTTTATTGATGAAGTGCTGAAATCGTATTCGAAAAACAAGCCGCCTGACGTTAAATTCAGAATACGGACAGTAAACACATATAGCCGGAGAAACACTACCACCACCTATATTTAGATTGACAGAAAAAGCCTCTCATACTAGACAAGTAGATTTCTGAAATTCGATTTAGAAATTTACCTCACCAAACACAATTTGCTTGTCTTCGAAATGGAAGTTTTTACCCTACAGTAGACTTTATTCTGCTGGTTGAACTTCCTGAATGTTGTCAATTTTAGAATAAAGGTTTCCATGGAGATGATGATTACTTTTCATAAACAAAGCATCGCGTGTCGGAAAATCGTAAGCTGAGTGGCAGCTTGCAATTTTGTGACAGAAGGGCTCCGAAGTGGTCTATTTTCCTTCTATCGATACAGCCCTATCTGATTGGTTTGTACTATTGCATGGTAGCGTCAGTTGTTTGAGTAATGGATCATCTAGAAAGCAAAAAGTGCGAAAGTAAACAGTTGGGAGGAAATTATAAACCGTATTGTATTACACCATTTCCTCATATTAGTTTTCACTAAATGTTACAGCACGTGTATCGTCAGTGCAACAACCATTAACGGTAAATCTAATACGAAATTCTATAGCTATAGTTTTAATCTGAAAGACTTTTTCTGCCAAGCTAAATGTAGACGGTGATAATGTTTCTGCGGTGATGTGTTTTCTGTACGTATTCTGAACACGACGTCAGATGCCTTGGTTTTCGAATACGACTTCAGTAATTCGTCAATAAAAATTCCTAAGAATGATATCCGAATTGGAAAGTGATAGTTGATTGGTCAAAGACAATTAGAATGAATCCAAGCGTCGCCAAAACGGCTGTAAACTATATTTTAAAGTAACCTGGAAAACAACCATGCGGCGAGCATTTGGATATCGGAAGTAAAATCTTCGAAGTTCGACTGGTTTGTGTTTCCCTGAAAATCACTCTGATAGAGTTAGTTTCAAGATGAGAGGTTTTTCTGTCAAGCTAAATGTAGGTGCTGGCAGTTTTTCACCATGTCACGAGTAATCTAATGTTAGTTTTGTATTCTTTAAAAAAATTCAATTTTTGAAAAACGTAATGAAAAAGAAAAGCGTAACCAAATCAAATATTATTTTACCAGTAAACTAATACGACATAGCCTGAATATAAATAAAGATGCAGATTTTTTTATTTAATGTATCTTAATCAGAGTCCGGGGTTTATGACCAAAAAATGGATTAAAATAACCTACAAAGATACCTAAAAATGTCTAAAAATTACCTAAAATTAATTTATGTGCTTCCAATAATAAAAAAACGTTTTCTGTAACAGACCCCATTCAGAAATATAGGCATTAAAACTCAATGTGTTTCTTATGCAAGTTTGTTTTCTTTTCTCGACCTCACACCAAAATTTTAGTTTCAAAGCAGTGTTGAAAGAAAATCTACTTACTGACCAGAAGTGACCATCTAAACTGGGAAATTCTTCGTGGAATAAATACGGTGTATTCCCGATACAATATCAACTGCACTCAATGTGGATTCTTTGGTGCTGTGTCATTAAAGTTTGCAGTAAAGGACTCGAAGATCCAAAAGCAAAAATGTGATCTTTCGTTTTTCTTCTGTCAAGACTAAAAAACCTCCAGCCTTTCTCGATGATTCCCCCAGCGTATAAAATTTGTTTTGCGTTTAAGAATAGTTCACGGATATTTTTTTTTTGGCCCTGAAGTTGACAAACGAGTCATTTGTTATACATTTTACAATAAAAATACTAAAAATACAACAGCGCGGATGAGAGATTGCGACTAGTGTTCACTATAAATGTGATTAAATCCCAGGAAAAAAGGGAAAATATGTTAGAAAATTGCTCTAAAAATCTCAAAACATATAATAATCCAGGAATGGCAGAAAACCACGAAAAATTTCACATATCTAGAAACGGAATTTCACTTTTCGTATATTTGGATTGTTAACGATATGCCGACAAAAAAAGGCCAAGCCAGTAAATTCCGAGTCCTAGTCGTGAGGTCATCGTGCATGTGAGCTCTATGGAGCCACATCAGAGTAGTAAACTTCAGTTAAGTGTGTATGTTTAGTAAGCCGTCAATAAAGATTGTTTTTATGGTGTTTCTGTTAAACGAACCTATTGTAGTTTTATAGCTGAAACCGTATTCTGTCCTTCAGTACCCTAACAGCACAAATGTTTTAGAGTCTATTACGTAGAAAAATTTAATTGTTCAGTCATTTTGGCATAGCTGGTCAACAGAACTAGATTGCTTTTAACACATGTCCTGTTGTGAAAATGGCGAAAGCGAAGATTTCGAATTTTATAACTGTGAATGTATTTAGATTGAATTTGTCTCGTTTCATTTTGGTGAACGAAAACATTTTCTCCTTTTAGCCGACGCAGATGTCTATGTATGGACCTTGCGCCGTGAAACCCCAAAATCCATCCATCTCCAATTAGACCCAAAAGGAATTTTTTTTTAATCTAGACGTAATGTTTTTTGTATTTTTTGATGACACTTTATCCCATGAACTTTCTTCACAAAGGAAAAGATTTATTTTAGTAATTATCTAAATAGTGTGGGCACATTCTAAAACCTAATACATATCATGGCATTCTTATAAATACCCTCAGAAAGCTTTCTTTAACCCACGGTCTGACAATATTAAATATCTTTAACTGCATACAGATATTTTTGATGAACTACAGATTACTTCAGGAATCAACATCAAGAAGAAAGACACGCGTAATAATTGATTTGCCACCCTACACTATCAAGCTTGTGAAAAAAGCAGTACCACCAAGTTTGACATTTCCAATTTGACGATCGTTACATATTGCATATATGTCTAAAAGTAACATCGGATAATATGAATACTCAACCAACTGGCAACCCTTCAAGTGATTTCAATAAAATATCTCGTTCGTCAAGATTTGACCAATTTTACTACTGTTCATTTGTTATTTTTCTATGATGACGAGATCAATATCTAGTAAGTTTTTCTAATTCGAGGTATTTCGTTCATGAAGATCTGGTCAGTTTTACTAATGATCAGTTTTACTAAGATACTTTTGTGCGGAGCTGGGTAAACGGTTGCAGCAATTTAAGGATCGTTTACCTCAAAGATCAAATCAAAGCCCATACATAGAATGGGTTTCTGATGCCATGGTATCGGGATACGAGTGCAAGAGATGTCCCGGGGAATGTTTTTGTACTCTTTAATGTGTAGTCCATTTTTTAAGCTTAAAAAGTTAAATCTTCGTTGTATTTTTATGATAAAGATGTAGAATCAGTATGCAAAGTAGAGAAAAGTATACGTTTTACGCGTAATAAGTACGTACGATATTAGTAAAAATTGGTAAACCTTCAGAAACACGACTAATAAAGATTGAAAATTTAGAAAAGATCGGCCAATGGCCATTGCGATGGAACAAGACGTACATCATCTTGATGATGGTGGATGTCTTGTTTCACCAAAATGACCATTAACGATCTTTTCTAAGCTTTTAATCTTTATTGGTTGTTGGGTTTTGCAATTTTACTGCCATTTGACTGTTTTCATCTATTTATTTACATGGCATATATTAGTAAATTTTGAGGAGTCCTCAGCGGCATAGCATCTATGTAAGACCCGATCCTCTGTTAAAAAATTGTAGATCATCGACAAGAAAATCTGATGTTACGAACTTTTTATTTTGACGCAAATCTTAGCGTATATCAGTTTTAATTTTAAAAAATTTTGCCGTCTTGCAACTTGATTGTAGATTAGTCCACTTGGCATATTTGCGTTCTCAAAGATAAATGCTTCTGATGGAATGGTAACTTTAAAAAAATTGATTTTTTATACAAATGCAAAAATGAAATATCGTTACATTTAATTTCGCAAGTGTTTTGGTAAACATCTATTGAGTTAAGTTTTCATGGCATGCAAAAGAACTAGAGTTCACCTTCTGACATTTGCTGGAAGGAATATTTGCTTATCTCCACACAGCTTAAACAGCGTCAGGTAAACGCCCAAATAGACTACACCCATCTTAAGCTTCACAAAGAGTTGAGAAAGTGCTCGTCGCTGACTTTTAATGCTAACTAATTACTGCGAAACCTGCTATATTTAGAAACGGCTGCATCTCTTCGATTCCCTCAACGATTCGGGCTAAAAGCATGCGGCAATTAATGTTTTAAATGACCAATGGGTTAAATTACTCTGGGGAAACACACAGTTTATCTCTGAAAAGCATATCCTCGTCTATAGTGGAATATATTTTTGAATGCAGTGAAATTGTTCTGAATTTTGGATAGCCCGTCTAGGGATATTTTATTTGGAAAACAAAGCGAATTTCAGCGTTACTCTAATATGAGATGAAAAAACTACCTATCAACTAAAATAGTTAGATAACTTTCGAGAACAATATTTTTGTTTTTGTTTAGACTGGGCTGAACTATCAGATGCTTGAAACTGAAAGAAAAGGCATGGGGGATATTATTTTCTATTACAACTAACAGCACAAATTTTGCAGCACTCTGTATGGAACTTTCAATTAATCTTAAATCATATAAATATATCTATTCAAGAAATAATAAAGATAATAATTTATGCTTCTTTAAAAAAAACCTTGATTACCCACTAGGTAATTGAATTTCCGTCTCACTGGAGCAATACAATGGGCTATTGTAAGTAAATGGTTGGTTGATTTGGGGTTTTATGGCGCAAGGGCCATATTTGGCCATGCTGCGCCAGACACAACACATACAATATCAAGTAATAGACACACACAATGAAAGTTTTACTGACACAGAAGAGAGAAATACACCCAAGGAGGAGTCAAACCTGCGCCACCTACAACTCGAAAGTTGCTAGCGCAGTGGGCATACCCACTGAACCACGAGGTTGGTAATTAATTAACGTCGCACTGGAGCAACAGAACGGGATACTGGCAACGGTTCGGGATAAATCCCAAAGAGAAAGGTCCGAGAACACAATACCACGTAATTTTAAAACACGGTCAGATGACGAGACAACACCTGAGCTGGCACCCCACTCTCCAAACTTCCACACCACGCCAACGTGAGGACATTTGAGGCCACGACAGATCTGATGTGCACCAGCCCCCTTTTTACAAGACGGTCTTTGACTGGATTCGAATGCTAATCCGTTGCTCTTCCAACCGGGCTACCGCGGCCCCAAATGTTTTTGGGAAGATGAGGTTTGCATGTGTGCAATTCATACCTGAGGAACGCCCCAAAATTGAACTATTCGCATAGCTGCGGTGTCGTCGTGGCTCAGTGGGTATGCCCACTGCGCTAGCAACCTTCGAGTTGTAGGCGGCGCAGGTTCGATTCCTGCCAGGTGCATTCCTCCCTGGGTGTATTTCTCTCTTCTGTGTCAGTAAAACTTTCATTGTGTGTTTGTCAATTACTTGATATTGTATGTCTTGTATCTGGCGCAGCATGGCCAAATATGGCCCTTGCGCCATAAAACCCCAACAAAACAAAACCAATCACATAGCTGCACCTGTATTCCAGCAAGTGATAACATTCAAAGGGGTACGTAGTCTCCATTTCAAGATAGACGTCGTTTCGAACTCATATTGTACGCTTTCCCCCGTTGCAGTAAAAGATAAAATTCACTTTTCCTGTTTGAGCTGTCTGGGTGGGAGGTACGAGTTCGGAACGCAGTTTGGGATGTAATATAATCTACCCCCTTTCGAGTTGTTTAGTCTATTCCACAGAAGGGAAAGTTGTGTGTAAACGGAGGCATCAAGAGTTCACCCGATAACGCGACTTGAACTTGAAAGATTTCGGGAGGCTTAGGAAGCTCTTCCAACTGTACACAGGACCGGAAATTATCGTTTGTTCCGCTGGGTTCTTCCTGGAATTCGCGAGTAAGGAATCGTCATAAATAATCTCTTATATACGTTCTTTCTCTCCCCTTCCTTTTCCAGGCAAAGTGCCTTTTCAGTAGTTTTGTTTCAATCGCAGCATTCGACGAATCGGAGAGTGAGTTTTACGAAAAATTAGCTAACTTCGAAACAATTCGAGGAAATATCTATCTTCAAAGAACTCGTCGCTATTGCTGAAATCGGAATAGTAATATTTATTTTATTTATTAAAACCGCTTTTATTTCGCAAATTATGATAAAATATCGAAATGCAGTTTTGTAAGATGTTTTTCAATTATCGGGGGTGTTTTGAAATTTTACTTTCCTTTTAAATAGGAAATCTTAGTCTTGTGTTGACATAACGATGGGGTACAACTTTTAACACTTGAATATTGTGGTCTTCGCCGAATCGGGGAGATAATTTCACGAAAAGTTAGGTAACTCAAAACAATCTTCATAAAACTCGTCATTGTTGCCAAAATAATATAGCAATTTTTTTAAATTTATTAATTTTATTCTGTTGATCTAAGCAGTAAGGTATTTTGTACAAATTTTTAGAATTTTTTTTATTTCATATACTGCTTTTAGGACTGCATTTTTGAGATAGGATTTTATTGTCGTGTGTGATATAACGAGGGTGTTAATATTGCATAAAGCTGAATTGAAATAATGCTGCTTTCAATATAAGAAAGTACTTTCCTGTTATTATTCGATAAAAAAAGGCCCAACACAATGCTTAAATATTTTATCACAGCTCATCTTCACATTAAAAACCCGGTTACAATTTGGGTATTGAGATGCCTTACCCCAGTGTGTAAGTATCCTCCTTTATCGCGATATTCAGCCACATCAATTCAGCGATAGAAAATAAGGTGATAATTTTGTTTTTTTGAGTTAAATTCGCAGGAGTGATTCGCTTGTGTGATAGAACAAGAGTACAATATCACATCCTCATTCTTGATTAATGTTTATAGCTGTCTACATTTTCTCTGTCGTGAGTCGAAAATATAAACCAGTTCTGGTCTCAAGCAATCAATCGGTTAAATCCAAATAGGAAACAACTACCAGCCTGTGCACAGGATTAGGTGCACAACTAACATCCCTAGTGATATACTATAAGTAAAATCTAAAAATGTAGAATACTGTTTTTTAACATTCTAGTCTATAATAAGTGCCGTCTTGAGCTAAACAGTTCTCTGAGGATCAATGCTGATTCTCACTACTCCCATACATACTTGCAACACAGGAAGGAAAATGTAAAATATCAATAAAACATTAAGAGATTTGTTGATAATTTCACTATAATCAATCTTTAAAATATTTTAAGAGTACAATATCACAAACTCATTCTTGATTAGTGTTTATAGCTGTCTACATTTTCTGTGTCGTGAGTAGAAAATATAAGCCAGTTCTGGTCTCAAGCAATCAATCGGTTAAATCCAAATAGGAAACAACTACCAGCCTGTGCACAGGGTTAGGTGCACAACTAACATCCCTAGTGATATACTATAAGTAAAATCTAAAACTGTAGAATATTACTGTTTTTTAACATTCTAATCTATAAGTGCCGTCTTGAGCTAAACAGTTCTCTGAGGATCAATGCTGATTCTGACTACTGCCATACATACTTGCAACACAGAAAGGAAAATGTAAAATATCAATAAAACATTAAGAGATTTGTTGTACTTTCACTATAATCAATCTTTAAAATATTAAAAGCATGTGAAACGCCTTCTGAACATGGAATTCAAAAGCACAGGCATTTCACCAGATAAATAAGTAATTGATGAATTATATACATAACATATTATAATTATAACATATTATATATAAAGCAGAAAAAGCAGCAAAAACTTTGATGAAATTTGCACAGCTTATTCTGTCTGGAATTTATAAGTCAGCGTCACTATTTTCAATCTCGTTACGTCGTTCCCTTAGAACCAATACCATTACATACCATGCCTTACCGTCGAAGAAAAATTTAATTTAGAACATTATGCAAGAAAAAGATATCATGAGCTGGACAATCGGAAGAGGGAAGAATTCAGGAATGTGAAACGGATGAAGCTCAAAAATCTATTTGACGACGCAATGAAACTGCCGAGGAAACAAAGGCACAACTTTGCTTGTCTGAAGCAGCAAAAACTCTACTGTGTAGCCGGATAGTAAAGATAGTATAGTATAAGTTAATTATGTTCCTTATTAAGATTAAATGGATGCAAAATTTATTTGTTGAGAAATGTACACTGGCCCCACGAAAGCATAAGGCTAGTGCACCCATGCGTTAAGACGATACCGTCTATAATACAGCGATGTGTCCATTTGACAATTAGCCATCCAGACTCTATCGTCCGTTGATCTTGATTGTTACGAGGAATCAAAGCACGTCTCATCTAAACTAGACGAAGAGCAACATGAGAATGTTAAAAAAAAAACCTCCGATTAGGATCTTCTACCAGGAGACAACTTCGCCTCCAACCGATGCTATCGCATGCAGTCCAAATCCCCATTTGTCAGACAACAAAAACTTATGCGATATTTTGCGAGGAGAGCTGTATTGTGAATCTGGTAACTTAAAAGACTGAACAAACACAATAGGTGTATTGGTAAGCAACGAATAGATAATATCTACTGATGCTATTTCAGTTCCTGTTGAACTTTTTGCTGTTGTTGCTGTTGAAATATGGTGCAATATGATTACAATGAGCAGTCTCGGTAATTGTCATTTTGAAATGGTCGGCATATTATTTTTCAGATTTATTTACCTATGTGAATAAGGGTATTTCTCAGCTTAAGATTGATTTAAAATTTGATCGGAGCAAAAGAAAAGCATTTTTTAAAGAATATCTTGACCACAACTCTTGCAACTTAAGCGTGACAACTTTATCTACCAAAAAAAGTACATCATGGCGGAATTAGGTTACACTGCTATAGATACATACCTCTTTATTGTAAGCTAATTTTTGTAGTGGTGACTAAGTTCACGATAATACTCCTCCAGAATTTAACAGTGGCTGAATTCGATAAGTGCTAACACTAGTTGATGGAATGCCGATTGCATGACACCCTGAGAGCTCTATTAAGATCACAGGTTTACGTGTGCTTGGGTTTTTTTTAATGGATGATTGCGAGAGTGAACTGTCTTGTGTTGCCTTTAGCAGTCGAGTCTGAGGCCACGTGTGCAGAGAAGGCTGAATGCAACGAAGAGAGAAGCCGTGATAGAAAAAGAAGTTGTGTCTTTTGTCACAGGGCTTTAGACAGTTGTTGAAAGGGATTGGCATCGCATTGCCAATTCAACTGTTAACTGTGGAATTTCCATCGAAGTGCTTGCCGATTTTTGCCAGGGGCATTTGGTATTTGTCAGAAGCCTATAACTTATTTTTTGAAAGTGCGCGTGTTCATAATCAATTCCGCCAGTCACCAACAGCAAAAAGGTGTGAAAGACAATACAACTTTACCAAAAAGCACATCAAGGTGGGGATAGGTTACATTGCAATAGTGTATCTTCTTATCACTCAAACACCTGGAAAGTGAATTGTCGCTAAGTGCTCCAACCTGACAAACTTAAATGCTTTAACTATTCCCTATAGAAAGTGGGCAATCTCGTTTCTATGTCAGCCGCAGACTTCCTGTCTGGAGCAATTCTCATGGTAGACAGACAGTATTTCCGTAAGCATGATCCTACAATAGATGATTGCCACAGTGTTCTGTCCTGTGTTGCTTTTAGCAACCAAGTATGAGGCGCCTTGTGAGAAGACTAAGGGACAACGAAGATGGATGTCGTGATAGGAATAGACAGTGTCTGTTATCACAAGGCTTCAGGCAGATAGAAGTGATTGGCATGGCAGTGGACCAACTTTCATCGTGGACAATTACATCGAAATGCACACCGGCTGTAGAGAGCGCCATCTATTTGTCGCTATCAAGATTGTTTTTGAAAGTATGCTAGAGCGTAATAACGTTCGCCAGCTATCAATTCAGAAGAATTTGAGAAAGTGCAATTTTGTCTATCAGAGTCAAGGGTTCTGCTGATCTTCTGTGATCTTTAAACTCTATTTCGTGATCCCTTATTTGTTCTATCTCTCCCTCTTTCTTTCTATCTCAATGCAACAATTAATTTAAATTAAAAAAGAAACTGTTTTTTCATATTGTGTCTAATTAGTTCATTGCTCTTTAAAGCTGATGACGTACTAGCTTGGCGAAGGGTTTTGACAAAGCAATAAAACACCAACCAAAATTACAAAACTAACAACACTTTAATAAATAGTAATACTATTTACAGTTGTATTTACATCAAAGTCCCGTTTGGCATAGACCAATGTTCATTTCATTTGCATAGACCAGTGTTCCTAAAGTGTGCTCCTCGGACCCCTAGAGGTCAAGATAGAGAACCTTCGAAGAAAAATAATGAGATATTCCATTATTTCTTCTAATTCCTTTACGTTTTAAGATATAAATTTCATAATCTAAAATACATATCTTAAATTAATTAAATCTATAAATTTTATAATTAGTTGGAGATTCCCGTATGTATTAATTTGAAAAATACTTGAGAATGATTTAATATTAAAATTAGTAGACATTAAAACCAAACATTTCTGAGCTAATTGCTAAAAGAGTAGCTTCATTGTTCATATTAATATTGAAATTTTTTTATGTTTATGTTATAATTTTATAAGTGTTAAGATCCTTTTGATTTTTTAATGCATTTTAATTAATAAATAAGAATTTGTGTAATGTTAACTGTTTATTTAATTAAAGTTTTTCTCCATTACACAACTTTAAATTGTCATCTCTAATCCTTAATATAGAGTTTTAACGTTTTGTAATCTATTTAACATGGATCTAAATATCTTACTCCCATTAATGAGGTGAAAATAAGAAACATTGTGATCTTTTGCAGGCCTCTATGCGCACCATTTAATTTTATAATCTCAATGGGTCCGCGAAAATTTTAAATTTTCAAGGGTTCTTGAACTGAAAAGTTTGGAAACCACTGGTATAAGCCGATAGACCTTAATCATTCCAAGCAGATGTATAGACCTTAAGCATTCTTCACCAAGAGGATGAAGTATGTAAAGCAAGGCAAAAAAGCCTGTTGGATCAACATCGGGTCCACTAATTCCTTGAATGTGAAAAATGGGGACATCCAGTCTTCTCGCAGCCTCCTTTCTTTGACCGTTCAGCTCCCTCTGGCGACCCCCAGACCTGTCAAGTCAACCCCTCCTCAAGAATTATTGGCGTAGGTATCTTTGGACATGGAGGTTTGTTGGTTGATTTGTGTTTTATTACATAAGATCCAAAATTGGATGTGGCGCCAAATGCAAGACAAAATTCATTACAGTGAGGGAGGTCGGCCGGATTTTAATGGCACAAGGGCCAAACTGCGTCAAACACAGGATGAACTAAGACAATTTAGAAATTTTAGATATAACGAGAGAGGGAAAACGAAGAATGCACAAGAAAAGGTGAGGTTAAAATTGAAGGGAGGACTTGGTACCTCTCCACAATGAGGAATGAAAAGCAACAAAAAGTAGAAGGGCAGGGGAGGGAAAAACGAAAGGAAGGAGATATCAATAGGGTTCCTCGGATTTGTGACGCCCTTGTGTACCTACCTGAAGAAAGTAAATCCCGGTCTGGACATGGAGAGGAAGGACTGACCTTGAACAACGGTAAAAGTTTCATGCTCAACAGATAACGCGAAAATAGTAAATTTATCCGAATTTTTTAAATAATCCTCATCATCTTTCCTGATGAATACTTATTTTCACTGTGTTGAAAAAGCATTAGGTACCTAATTTATTCACGAACCGGATTAGTTAACTCATTTTGTGCCTGAAATAATTTTTTGCTGACTCAAGAAGGTTTCTACAGACTACAATTGAATTTTTGATCGATGAACTGTGGATATATAATGGCTTTTTTAAATTAAAATTTTAATTCGCATAATAATATTCATATTCTACCCAAATATCAAAAAATATATTCAAGTCCCTCCAAGAAATATCATAGCCTTTAGTTGAAAATTTAATACAGCAATACAAACATTAAAACGAAAATACTTTTTATAAATTGTTAACTGATGTTTAGTGCTATTACATTCCTCTTTATCTCATTGGATCGAATACTTTATTGAAAACTTTTTGTTAAGATGTAGTGATCTTAATCTGCGTCTAGGTAGCAAGTTTATAAAGCAAGAGCAAAATATTAGACTCCTATAAACGAAACTATTAAAAAGAACATCATTTACGTAAGGTTTGTTAAAATAAAATAAAAAACCATTCATTATAAAAAAAATGTTATAATGTGAGAATTTATGTTCCATTACCAAAATAACGATTCAACTAAAGCAATATATATTAAATGTATATTTTATTGATTGCAGTATTCTTTCTTCATATATTTGTATACCAGAAAAATAGTATCTTCACATAAAAAACCGGCTTTCTTTTCTGAAAGATAAAAATGTTTCTTTTGACAATTCTTTGGCTCAAAGATTTCATTGCTAAAAAACTGTTATTTTTCGCAGCTATATATTCTGTCAGACACGAGATCATTCATTTTGAAAAGAGAAACAAAACAACAATAACAATGTGACCTTTCTAACAAAACCCTACGGCCCTCATATTGTCCATCTATCACTCAGCATTATTTCCTACTCTTCCTATAATGCCACCAAATTCTTACAATTATCGTTTTATTTCATTTCTTGTTTTCACTTTTCCGGGAAACGACTCTGTGACGTTCGCTCTTTTGCTTGATGACCGCCAGAGGGCTTCCACAGCAAAAAAACATATTCGGTGCTTGCCAGCGCCAGGTACGCGGGACATCTTCCTACGGGTTGCCACATTCGACATTTATCGCTCCGCCAGAGTTAAACAGATTGGCGAGATTTTGAGACTTTCTGGTCTCGGAAGGTTTCTCCCCTGAGGTTTCGATTCTTTCCTTATCTTCATGTTGTGCAGCTGATAGGAGGATTGGGATGAGGATGAAGAGATTTGTTTTCCTGTGACAAAACAAGAAGGGAGCTGTTGAAAGAAAAATAATCTAAGTCACGTACACAAAGCGCGAAGGGTGTAGTATGTTAACAAAATTTGATCATTAACCCTCCAAGTGGTTTCGACGAGTTATCTCGCCCATCAAGATCAGACCAATTTTGCTATTGACGAGATACCTCGTCTTCAAGTATTGACGAGATACCTCGTCTTCAAGTATTGACGATTTTTTTATGATGAAATCAAGATCTGGAGTGATTTCTTCCAATGACGAGATTTCTCGTCCATCAAGGTCTGGTCAGTTTTCTTCTAATGGCGAGATATCTCGTCGATACAACCACCAAGAGGGTTAAGATGATCAATAGGGCTAGAATTTTTATGACTTAAAATTGCTTGAAAATACTTTGTACAAAATGCATTTATAATCCATATAACAGTTTTAAAAATGACCTAAAACAATTTTTAATGTATAAAAAGTGATTTATGAAACAAGAAAAGTGTCTAAACATCCCTTACACTACAAAAGTACACTTAAAAAGTGCAATTTGTAGTTTCTCTACCGAACTGGAAGCTCCTATTTTGTTAATAAGATATAGATCCTGTGGACATAGATATCAGCATGTCGGTTAAAAAATCGACGCGACAGCTAATGAAAATTACGTTTTCAGTTGCACAACAAATGGGCGAAAAGGTTAAAAACCAAAAGAATATTGGTAATTTCTTGAAATTTCTGCGTGACTATTAAGCTAAAAGTAGTTCATAACTAACTAAGTAGCATAAGTAACTAGAAGAAGCATAAGTAACTACAAATATTTGCTAAAGGTGATTTACAAATTAACCGAAATCAAACATATTCACCCCCAATGAGTTTTTCAATTGAAAGCTCTCATACAGAGTTACTTGACTGCTTTTCTGCCAGTAAGACAGACATTGCTTTTCTGGTATTTGCATTTTTTTATTTCAAAATTGTTTTTTAAAAAGTAGCGTAAATCTGAACTTAGTGCCGCAATCTTTTTTTTTTAATTTGCAAATGGATTTCTACACAGCTTTATCCCAACAGATTAAAAAAGTTTTTGGTTCTAAACTTTATTCCGCTTTGCATGGTCTCCAGTTAACTCGAATGAGACTGGAAAAAACGAAGAAACGAAACACGCATACCTTTACACACATCCATGGCACACATCGGTGCATAGGAGCGTATCTTGTGTCGATACAGTTTAACAAGGGAACTCTCTGAAGGTGTCACAGTCGAATTCAAATCAAATACGGATGGGTCACGCTTAAAAAAAGACGCGAACTAAATATTTTTCTTTTTCATTTCGTTTCTTCCCTTCTCGTGTATCTATCTGCCAATCTATATATAGTTGATGCGTCATTTGAAACCGATGGAACTAACGTGATTTGGCTGTTTATTTATGGACGTTATCACAAAGATCATTAATCATTGTCATCTTGCGCCTTCAAGACTTGAAGGTTTGTACCTGTAAGCATTTGTGACAATATGGGGAAATTATTGAGGAGTAAGATGCCTGTCCCTTCTCATATGTGTTTTTATAGCAATTTAGAATGGTTTCGTGCACCTTCAGAATCAAAGGCGAGCATAGGGAGGATTGAAATGCAGATCCTCCCTGGACAGGTAGGTTGGTTGGTTGCTTTAAAACTCACTGAAGCAACACAACAGGCTATTGGCGACAGTCCGGAATCAATCACGAAGGGTACTGCATACTGAATTGGCAGGTCGAGAAAATCGCAAAATCATGATGAAATGAAATTGGTCACAAATGTTCACTGTCCAGTCTGGAGACGAGTAGATAAAAGAGCTTATCTCCAGACTGGAGATCCTATCAAGGGTGATAGATGGCAGTCTGGTGACCTCTATCACCCATGAATTTTAAGGCGCCCCTGGAATATTTTATCTGATGCCAGGCGGTTTTCCCAAGAGATATTGTTCTGAAGTTTACTTGGTTTTACGAATCATTATTAATATTATCAAAATATTTGTTATATGGGCAGGGCTATGAGGTTCTAATCTTATGTCTTGGCACCCCTGGCTATATGTGTGTGTTGTGGTATCAGAAGTGGACGAGGACGTTGCATGAGACTTGCTCAAGAATTACATCGTCACGAAGGTAGGTAGATAGTTAATTAACGTCGCACTGGTGTAACATACACAACGGGTTATTTATATCGTCACGAATAAGGGTGGGTATTTTAATTAACGTTGACGCAACCCAGACGGGCTATTGGCGACGGTCAGGGATCAAACCCGGAGGGAAAGATCCGAGGAGACAGCATCACGTCATTTTGACGATGTGTTTTTATGGTCAGATGACGAGGTCACACCTGATCTTGCACCCCACTCTCCAAATCACGAATTAGGGAGTATTAAGTATTCTATAGTACATAGCATAGTCTATAGTTCTTCATAGTACAGGAGTCCTGGATTTATGTGGGGCTCCTTGAAGTATGAAAAGTTTTTGTATTGTGCAGTCTGTTTTCACATTTTAAAAGTTCTGAAATCTTTTCAGGCGGGTTCGGGTTTTGGTACGAGCTCCTTGTGCAGATTTGTAGTGGAGAAACAAAAACCCTAAGCAGTAATAGACTACAAACCAGGTTATGTGACTGACTGTACCTGTGATTTAAGTAGGGGTTGCCAGTTGTTAGAAATGTTAAAAGGAGTCCTCCAGATTAGTTTCAACGTTAAAGAGCTTCGAATTTCGGCAGGGAGGTTGCAAAGATCAAAGATCACGAATGGAATAATACGCTTTTGCCCCACTCACAATACTATCACATTACATACAAGAAAGCAGTCTATGGAATGCACTTGTGCCATCATGTGGGGTAAGTGCCAACCCATGAAAACATATTAGAAAGTATTTTTTAAAATTATATTAATAGTAATAAAAAGTAAAAATACATAAGTAAAAAGTCAGGGAATATGTGGTAATAAAGGAAAAATTAAAAAAAATACTGATACGAAGTTGTTGGTTCAATATGAGCTTTCAAGATTTGGGTTCACACTTGCTCTATCTCACTTATTCCAAGTACTCGATGGTCAGCACATACATCTTCTCATCTCTTTTGCACACATGAATAGCCGGTTAGGTTGCTCCTGTGCGACGCAAATTCAATTACCTATCTACAGTTACACAGTTACTTATCTACCTTTGCATACGTATAAAGCTTAAAAGATAAAATATAACGAAAAGAAAATACCTTTTAACTTAGGTAGGTAGTTGAATTTACGTCGCACTGGAACAACACAAGGGGCTATTGGCAACGGTCCGGGATCAATCTCAAAGTGAAAGATCGAAGACAATACCAAGTAATTTTGAACCACGGTCAAATGACGAGGTCAACACCTGAGGACTTTTAACTTAGAAAGCAAACACTGCACATTACTGTACAAAAGTCTTCATATTTCTAGCTTCCAATTTGCATTAATTTAGTACACACGTGACACTTGTGTATAGAAGGATTTAATCTGTTAACTTCACTAATGAAAAACATCAGTAGCGTAGTGTAACATTGATAACTGGGGATGCCGAAATTGGATAGAAAGCAAAAATATCTCATGCTTAGCTTTGGACAACTTTAACCAGATTCGTCATTATTTCTTTTCCTCGAAGGCAGTAGAATACAAATTATTTTAGCTAAAGAGAACAAAATTCGTCTTTGCTCCAATTCTGGCTATCGCTGGCTTAGAGTTTGAAGCTGTCTTTTCAAAGACAGAATAGAGAATCATTGATTGCATGCAGAAGGAACACTACACCTATTACCTTAGCTTGATACTAGGCTCAGTAGGAAACACATGGGATAGGAAAGAAGATTCTGCTGAAGGTACCCATAAAATCATTAACCATTCATATTAAGAAACCATTTGAGGCAGAAAGATGGGGCATCAGCGTTCCCTGATTGGCTTTCTGTGGAGAAAATCAAGGCCATTAAAAAAGAAAAGTGCTTCTCACAGAGATTTGCCTTAGAATAATCGTCGTTTTTGCTTAATAATAATATATAATTTTTTGCCACCTAATTTTTTTTCTCCAGGGGATGCCGGGCTTCTGGGCTTCAATGGACGCTACTCCACTGAAAAGTACAAAACTAAAGTTTTATAAAGAAGAATCAACCTACTCCCCTTCTCACAAGAAGTATTAATTTCCTCCCGACTACATTCGCTGGAGACAAAAACACAAAAGAAACGACAGCAAATGCAAGAGGAACAGGATTTTCAACCTAAAAACTTCACCCTCTTCTTTTCATCTGAAATAGTCTCTTCCCCACGCGAATGATTCCTCTGGCTTTTATTTCTCATCCGAACCCAGCCCCGACAGAGGCGACTGAATCCAATTAAACTCCACATCAGATAGGACACGATAGTATGGGAATCACCCATAAGTTGCCCTTGAAGAGTTATTCGAGACTTCCGGAAACCGAGTTGGGAAGGAATTCTCCACCTCAGGTTGCTAACTTCCAACTGAGACTCCGGAAGTTGTTCCCAATGTGTTTCCGGTGTCATTTATTGTATTTATTTCCTTTATTTAGTCTAATAACTCAACAGCACTCATGGGAGCTAACTCTTTGTGGCCTGAATCCTTAACTCTTTTAATTTTATGGAATCCCCTAACAATCAATTCGATAGCAGTTGGTAGGTTGAGGTAGACCTCAATAAACCTCTTTTTTTCTCTCTTGTGGGGGGGCCGTCGTGGCTCAGTGGATATTCCCCACTACGAGATGTAGGGGGCGCAGGTTCGATTCCTCCATAGGTGTACTTCTCTCTTCTGTGTTAGTAAAACTTTCCTTGCGTGTCCATTACTTGATGTTGTCTGTCTTGTGTTTGGCCCTTGCGCCACAAAACCGCATGAAATAATTTAAAAAAAAAAACAGATACAAATAACGTTGATGCCGAATTGCATTGTTCACATTACAAAGGCGTTTTAAGATTTTCATCAAACCCATCATCAACAACAAAATTTTAGATTACCGTGGAAACACGGGTGCCAACTCGTTGGAGCCCTTGGCCCTTATATACTTTTTTTTATTTCCAATGGCTGATTTGAAAAGGACAAATAGCCAAAAAAATTGGTGTATATACGGATAACAGCAATAACACGATCAATAAGACAGTATCACCGAATACAAAGAACACAGAACAAGGCTATAAAACGAAAAGAAAGTCTATAACCCAATACAAGTCCTCGCCTCCAGTATTGATTATAAAGCATTAGTTCAAAGAGAGCGGAGAAATGGGACCTATCTATTTTGTTATGGAGGTCACAGATAGCTTGCAGTAGGGTTTACGGGACGGGTAAACATTAAAATACATACTAACATTGAGTAAACAAATAAATTGTTTCAACAAAACACCCGCAGAGAGTGTACTCAGTCCTTGGGGCTTGACCTCTTTGTGCTTATTTTTTTACGGTTAGGGCCTGATTGCCGGAATTTCTGCAATAGCCACCTCTTCTAGTACGAGGGGTAAACATTGCAAAAATGCATATCATATGGATAACACCAAATATACGGGGTGGTTTGACCTCATTCATTAGATCGTTTGACAGCTATGACAAGAGGGTTCTAAGTCCTAGGAGTCCTAATATTTTTATGTAAGGGGCCGCGGTCTTTTTCAAACATGAGAGATAAGTACTACAAATATACCCTGATAATATGGGAATTTTCGAAAACACACTTTAAAGAAATGGGGGGTTACTTGCCCCTCCCCAATAATTTACCCCAATTGTTGTGCTACCGACACCACATTTTATTTTAAACTCTTGATTAGCTATTCGGGGAGGCGATAGCCCAGTTGGAAGAGCAATGGATTAGCAACTGGAGGGTTGCGAGTTCAAAACTAGGTCCAGCCAAAGACCGTCGTGTACACGGGGGTTGGCGCACGTTAAATCTGCCGTGAACTCACATGTCCTCAATGGCGTTGTGTGGAAGTTTGGAGAGCGGAGTGCCAGATCAGGTGCTGCCCTGGTCATCTGAACAGTGGTTTAAAATTCCGAGGCGTTGTTCTTCTATCTTTCCCTTCGGGATTGATCCCGGACCGTCGCCAATAGCTCGTTGTGTTGCTCCAGTGTGACATTAATTAACTACCCGCCTACCTTGATTAGCTATTCCTAATTTTTTGTTATGTAGCGTCATTCTCCTTTCTAAATTTGGCCCAATATGGCATTGTGCCTAAGCCCTAACCAACCTTTATGAATTAAAAATTACAAATTATTTTCATTGTATGATTTAGTTAAAAAAAGCTGTGAAGTGTGAAAATAGAAGGCATGCATTTGTAAAAGGGAAGCGCATTAAGCATTTGGAATGCGTATTATTAATTTTTTATGTGGGAACCCGGAATGCTGATATGTGTGCGAGGATTACCGACAACTCTTCAAATATTTAGAACACAAGTTCACAGCAGGCAAATGTTTTACCGAGAATTAGACTTTTAAAGTGTGGCATAATTGCATTGTAGTTTCCTAAAACACTATTAAATTACAATATACACTGGTCATTAAATTAAAATAAAATAATGTACATATTACGACATTGTTAAACACCAGATTTTAGAATTTCTTTAATATTTCAGAGAAAAATTATTTTCGGAATTTAAAAGTTATTTTTTTTGGTAATGTATGAATTCTTAATCAAAAAGCATAAAGTTAATTTTTTTTAAATTCGAAGTATTATTTTCATATCGCACTTTCAAATTGTTGGCTCAAAAAGGAACAAAAAATTATATTAATCCACCATGGAATTTTGAAAATTAAAAGCCTGTCAATAAATTAGAGAATAACACTTTAATTCGACTTCGGAAATGGCAAGTTATTGGAATAAAATTCGGGCTAAAAATTTTGACCGATTTAATTAATTTATGTATGAAAAATCATAATTGGAGACATTCTGTTTTTCTACTCCCCACTTATGTCTAAGCCTTTAACTTGTTTTAGGAAACAAGCAGTGTAGCCTGATAGATTAACTAACACAACATAATGATATAGTACATAAGCCTCTTGTTTATTTAATTAAGTTCTACATCTGAGTTTTTTAAATTATCCGATAGAGAGCAGCACCTGTGTATATCAATTAGTGAACGTCAACACTAAATAGAACGTGGAGATTCATTTCAAGTTCGGATGGTCGTTTATCAAGTTTTTACTCTTAATAAAACTTTTGCAGGCATCACAGATGGCTGTCGTTATTGAGTTCTATCAACTTTGCCGAGTTCAAACTCTTTGTTGTCTGCGCGGTTATTCCTTTCGTTTTTCGATGTTCTTACGTTTGACAAAATAAATGCATCACAGCTGTTCCAAGTACGTTGAACTTGGAAATTTATCATTACAAAAAGGAAAACTGCGATACTTTAAAGCTTATGACGAGTTTATTTCATTGTGTTCGAACAGAAACAAAATTGAGTCTTCATTTGATTGAAACTTATTCAGCAAAAACTGATTGCTGTAATGTTCGTACAAATTTTCTGTCTCGAAACTTGCAACCTCAAATGAGTCAGTTATTCTCTCTCTCGCGCGCGAGGACAATCAATCTACTTTTGCTAGTTATCACTTTCCCTGTAATAGGAACACAACAATGTTAAGTAATTTCATTTATGTTATACAATTCAAGACTTTAGATATTTTCTTTGAAACAGTGTGGCTCGGTGGTCTAGGGGTATGATTCTCGCTTAGGGTGCGAGAGGTCCCGGGTTCAAATCCCGGCCGAGCCCTAACGGGTGTTTTTTTTGTCCACGCAAGTGAAATATTTAGAAAGAGTTGAAGACCAACGCTTGAGGAAGTTATTGTTTTCCCACACATTTCAAAAACATTTATTTAATTTGCTCTTGCATAGTTTGTCTTCGCTAACTGAAAATATATCTATAACTATGTGTAAAGCAAGTATGTGAGTTTCACTGCTATTTTTAAACTAGTAAAAAGGCAAGTAGCAATTCATATCCAAATTAATTTTCTTGTCGAATTTTAATGCATCGCTTACGCATCACTTCAATACGTCGCTTACTCATCAGTTAAATATTAAACAGTTAAAAATCATTTTTCAGGATTTTTTGGTTTTATTCATCACAGCTAGAGCATTCGGGAAAATGTTTGATTGCATAGGCGCGCTTCAGGAAGATTCATTTTATTACACGTGCTCTTTTCATGCTGTTTCCCACCTGCCTAGTGTAAACTCGGCAATGAACTCGCTTTCACAATGTCAATACATCGAGGTCAATTCATTTTCCATTTCTCCTCTGCTGGATTCCTTTCCACATTCAAACTCTCCAAGTTGTTGCAATATACTGAGTTTATTTAAAATCGGATTCAATGCAAGCAATATTAGGCAATGTTTACTTAAATATACTCAGCTCATTCCAAGTAAATACTCCTTTGTTTTAAAAGGGGTACCACTTTACATTAAGTAAAACCATTATTCTCATAGTACAGCGATTTTCAACCTTTATCATCTTATGGCACACATAAATGAATAACTAAAATCCTACGACACACCAAAATATACATTTTATATCTTTTCCGATATTGAAAAAATAGGTGTATTTTTGCTTGATTTACAAAAGTGGATAACAAGAAAACAGTAATTATCTGCTCTTTTCGTTCCTAAGTGGATTTTAAAAAAATATTTTTAAAATTATTTATTTATGATACTTAGTAATTAAAAAATAATACTCAAATTAATTTATACGCGTACTATTAATTCCATTGCCATTCTTGCAGCACGTCGAAAACTGGGAGCTTAAATTAAGCTATCCTGATACGCTAAATTCTTTAAACAATTTTCGGAGACACTTATTGCAACGGGACAAATTTTTACTGTGCAATAAAATGTCCAATCCATTTATTTCTAGTGCTTTACATATAGAACGTTAGTCAATGTCTTTGTTTTTCTCTAATATCGCCTCAAATTGTAGAATCAGAGTTGGGGTTTCCTGTTAAAACATTTCCAAAATGTCTCTTTCTTTGGTATACGCATAAACTGTAAAGATACATTTACATCTATACGGATCTGTAGCTAAATATTTCTGCTTAACAGTGCTTACAATAACGTACGCACTTAGAAATTTCTGCCTTTAACTCTCCTGGTTGTTGTTTCGACGACGAGGTATCTCGCCATTTGCAGAACTGATCAGATCTTGGACGAAATATCTCGTCATTAGGAAAAACTGACCAGATCTTGATGGACGAGATAACTCGTCGAAACCACTTGGAGGGTTAAGATATTGACGAACCAATCAACCTTCAATGTTAAGTTGATCAGATTTTATCGACATCACCATTTAAAAAATGAAGAGTACGAGTGTAATAAAATAAATTATCCCAGTCGATTCAATTATAGTTTTATAAACGTGCCAATCAACAATATAATAAAATGCTTTTAGCATCTATTTCAATAATCTTACTCTGGGTGAATTTCTCTCTTCTGTATCAGTAAAACTTTCCCAGCGTGTATGTCCATCTTGTGATTGTCTCAGCTCGGCCAAATCTGGCCCCTGTACCATCACACCCGACAAACCATCTCAATAATTGCGTAATTTTGTGGACTTGAAAGCTGACGTGATTTCATTAAAAAGGTTTTGAATCGTCTCAAACTCAAAAAAGTTTTGAAACTTAAAATGCCAATTACGCCTTTACAATTTCCAGGTGAGCTAACATACTTTTGCTGACTTAATAAGGTTTCCTTTATTTTTTTCACACATTTCATTTTATTTTGAAGCGCATATTTTAGTTTTAGCAAATATTGCAAATAAATATTTTTGTGAACAGATCGACTGGATTAGTTTAATATGACCTATTTTTCTCGGTACTCTCTTGTCCTGACCCCACTCTATTCTAAAATAAATAGCATCTATCTGAAGAGTCCAATTACGAATTCAAAATTACTTTTTATTCTTGAGCAAAAACTTAGCATTTGATGAATAACGGAAATATCTGATTTTGTACATATGTTAGCGAAAGAAAATGCAAAATAATAAAAAATCTTTTGTAGTTTTACATTGGTTACAATTGATCCATGAAATTAAATTCCATGTGGAACCTGTTGCACAACAAAGTAGGAAAATAGTAAAATAATTGTAACCAATGTTTATAGTTCTTAGAGAGAATGTCGGTCCACATGTCTAACTCCTCCCCCTTTAAATACATTCGAAGATGTCTGATTGTATAATCAAGGAAATATAATGAAAAAGCTTAAAATAGTTTACTGTAGCCCTAAAATGTTATATTTCTTTTCTAATGCCTTCATGAATAAATTTAGAATTCTTCCAATACTTGATATTTAAATACTAGAATACACACAAGTGTGTCTTATACTGTATTGTTTAAGTTAGCCATAACCTTGTTTAGTTTTCGAGAGTGGTATTTTTTCAAAACTTTCAATTCATAAATTTTAAATGAAAACAAAAGTAGGCAGAAACATTATAATTGCTCTTTTTAGGCGCCTCTTTAAAATCCTTTAAAAATCCATTCGGAAGACATTGGTAATGGGCAAAACTTCTTTTTGTGCCGCGTCAGCTAAATTTACTACCTCTAGCTTTCAGCTTAGCATTTTCGCTGGAGAAGACTGATTAAAAAATTTGTACAAATGCAGACATACAGAGCGACGTTAGTACAAATATTAACTGGATTTAATTCACCAATAGAATCAACACATTACTTCGTAATGAATGGTTTTATTTTTCTTTGTTACGCTGTGGTTCTACGATTTTTTAATACATTAAATTTAATTCTCTAATTTGGAGGTTATACCTAACTTTAATCAAATCAACTATAATAAACAACTAAAATATCTATTATAAAATACCCAATATATTAGTTTAGAATCATCCGTGGTGAACAATTAAAAAAACCCGTATAAAATAGTACGTTTGAATATGCAATTTATATAAACAATACTTTGCCTGATTTCAAGAGGAAACGAGCTGAATTCAACAAAGAGGATGTTTACTTTCTCTTTTCAATTTGCAAATCTCATTTTGACATTAATTTTACTATCGTGATTACTAATTTTTTCGTTACAGTTATATTGGCTTTCATTTTTAATGTGCATCCTTTTACTTTTAATTTTTTAAAAATATATCGAAGATATTTTCAATTTTTTTATTTAATTTGATTTGTATCTTCTAATTTGTAGCACATTGAACGTACTTTAATCTGCTTGTAATTCGTAACTACATAAATTTGCAAGACGACATTGCTTTTTAACCTGTAGATTTCACCTTCGTATACTGAAATGAAATGAACATGTTAGTAATTTAATTATATTATCATTTAAATTTTTTGTTTAAGTAATCCAACAAATTTTCATATGCTTTGGAATCTGCAACAAAGAATAAATTTTTACAAGAAATAAAGTTTCTAATTTTGCTAACTGAAATATTTTGAAAAACGAAATTGGGTGCTTGTGAACAGTCGTGTGTAAAATATCTACTACAACGAAACCTATTTGATGAAGAATTCGTTCATTTAAATAATAGTAGATGGCAGCACCACTTAGGATTCAGCCAGAGAATCAGTGATGATTTTCTCAGTGTGGTAAGCTGAACTCCAGGTGTCCGCTACAAAAAAAGTTGCAAGGCTCTGGTTTCAGAACTCTAACTTTTTCTGTTTCAAAACAAAAAAATTGTCATCACATTCCAAAACGCAAAGTTTTAAAGTTTTATAATCTGTGTAACATATATTTAAATATTTTACTCCCAATATTAAAGTGAGAAAAAGGATCACCGTGGTTTCATTCAGGTCCCAAGTGCCCCAATTAATTTTATAGTTTCAAGGGGTTCGCGAAAATTTTCAAGTGCATTCTTTGTCTGAAAAGTTTGGGAACCACCGTTTTAGTTGTTTGATTGTTGATGATACAGTTTGGTAGCATAGCAACCAGGATTTCATTTCGGAAGGTGTCAAAAGTTATGCATTACCTAAGCAAATAAATATTTGGTTCTATTTTAGGTTTTCAAAGTTTTTGTCAGAAATCATCGTTTTTATGGTTACCTGACTAAATTTTAAAGATAAGTAATTACTCTAAATGTAAAAAAGTGATAAATCTCGATGGATTGAAATTTCCTTTGGTGTTGTTAGTTACATGGTAAAAACAAGGGGTTTTAAGTCCCGTAAAGAAACATTTGGGTAATATGTGCTTCATCATTCTCGTTTTTAGACGAGAATAGGTTCATGTAATACCGACAAGATGTGTTGTAATGTTAGCTGGCTATTTCGCCGCCGTTTTAAAAACTATTACTGAACTTTGTTTACATAAGCTTTTTATTAACCCTCATTCCAATCTTTGAATTTTAGATCTACCACTTGTCACTTTGTCATTGACTTTGTTATAAAATAATTTAAGGTGGATAGTTATATAGAAATTAATTGTAAGCAAAACACTGCATTATTATTTATTAGATCGAGAGAAAATCAAGTCAACTTCATACGTGAATTTCATTTACTGGAAAAATACACAGAACCTGTTTATACAAACATAAAATACGCAAAAATTTAAATTTTCATAAAATTAGAAAATCAGTCCATAAAGAATTTTGAGAAATAGTCTTTCAATCAACAGTATTATATTTATAACTAGCTGAATTACCCGGCGTTGCTCGGGTTGAAATAGTTAAATGTTGCTTGAAAAGTGAATTAGAATAATCACTTTTCTTTCACAGAAAAATGCAATCATTTAAGTTGTACGGAAAATACGTTTTAACTTTTCCATAACTTCTACTATATACTTCGGACGCAAATATATGCATTTAATTCTTGAATATATTGCAATATCTAAAAGATTAAGACATAAATACGAACAGAAACGAAATTCCGACGAAAAAATGCAGAATTCTAAAAAACGAATGATACGCAGTGTCGAATTTCGACTGCCTGAGTGTATTCTGAAACAGAGCAATTCGAAAAAAGATATTTGAAAATATTGATAAAGACGATAATGAAATTTAGTAATGCTCAAATATGACTGCAACATTTCGCTGTGTTAACTCAAATAGACAAACACGGGATGCTAAATCAAATTTATAAAATAATAAAAATTAATTCTGGTTTCCCAAATCTAAAATAACAAAATTACGCTTTTATGATTAATGAGTTGAAGTTTTTCGTGTTTCATTACAAAATGTAAATTATGAATAATGAATATTTTAAATATCCTTTTTTTATCAAACAAATATTCATGTAAAAATATAAAATTCATATAGAAATAAAATAATAAACTTTAATTCAATAATGCACATTACACCTGTCAAATAAAGTAGGAAATACTTATACAATCAACTAAAAGTTAGATTTAGTAATGCTCAAACAACGGCAACATAGCTTTGCCCGGGTATTTATCCCAATCTTCTATTGGACAGGAAAAGGAATGAAATCAATGTATAGTGTAAAATCAAAGTAATTATATTAACAGGTTCTAAAAGTATAAGTACAGTACACGCATTATAAAGTAAAATATTTTACAAATTCACTGCAATATAAATTTAACACAAAACTTGATTATACACAACATTTTTAGTTTCACCTCCGGGAGCAATAAATTCTTGGGTGAACCCACCCTCGAGCAACCAACATAAAGTTGTCCGTGGGAGAAACACGGCGATCTCAAATCCACTCCGCAGTACTTGATAGCCCCTGCGACTTGTTGATCGTGATCGAGAACGCAAGTCTTACTGGAAACTGCAATCTCTTAAAGTCGAAAGGGAGATCCGTCGGAATGAGTGGTATCCGTGGGATAAAAACTGTTGCACCCTCTCCCTTTCCTGTCAAGATAGTCGCTTCCATTACATTGCCCAGCAGCTTCTTGACACACAGCCTCGTGCCGTTGCAAAGTTTTGGCGGGTCGAGGTTCCGCAGTAAAATAACCGGAGATCCCACTTTAAGTAAAAGACGATGTGGTGGCAATCCAGCCGGATCAAGCGAGTTCAGGAACTCTGGCGGGAAATTGACGACCTCATCGGCATCTACTACGGTATCGATGGACTTGTATTCAGTGACCACGCCTGGTAACATGACAAGTATTTGATTGTTTATGTCGTGGACGTCTTCATTTTTAGCAGAAAGAATGGCCCTCTCTCGCAACCAGTTCAAATCGTGATAGTTTTGGGAAACAGACGGATAGACTGCATCTATCAGCTCTGAGACGGACGACACCAGATTACAAAAATCGGATGGGAATTTAATCTTGCCAGAAGACTCGACTGCCAATCTGCCTTCTCCGATCTCCAGGAGTTTGTCTGAGAAAATTTGAGCACTCTCATCCCCCAGATGTACTCTCATGTTTTGCTTCAAAGTTATCTTTCGCACATGTCTCCACAAAAACGAATGTTTCAAACATGCATGGATCTCATCGGCCGGCGTCGACTTCGGGATGACGGGCAGAGTTTGACGAAAGTCTCCACAGAGGAGTACCAGAGCTCCTCCCATCAGGTTGTCGTTTCCTCTCAGATCTCTCAGAGTGACGTCGAGGGCTTCGAGAGCTTTCTTGTGAGCCATGGTGCATTCGTCCCACACGATTAATTTGCAAGTCTCGAGCACCTGCGCCCGACCACTTGCCTTGCTTATGTTGCAGGTAGGATTTTCCTGCCTGGCGATGTCAAGTGGCAACTTAAGTGCAGAATGGGCCGTCCTCCCTCCTTCCATTAACGTCGCCGCAATTCCCGAAGAGGCGATGGCAAGAGCAACTTCTCCCCGAGTCCTGATTTCGGCCAGTATTATATTAATCAAGAATGTTTTCCCTGTGCCCCCAGAAGCATCAAGAAAAATGATACCACCTTGTTGTTTTGCTGCCTGATCCATGATAATTTGGTATGCGTTTTTCTGATCTCGATTCAGAAGTGGCTTCTTGTCCGCGACGTATGCACTCAGCTCTTCGACGTCGTAGTTCGTTTCTCGCACGTAATCTGCGCGAAGTACGTCTCGTCGATCTCTTACTGGTGCAGGCAGGCCCAATTGCAGTAATGTTTTATTTGTCATGGCCACACATTTGTCCTCAAGAATAACCAAAGCCTCGTTGAAAATGTCCGGACCAAACGCGATTTCTAATGTCGGGGTTTCCCTCCGGACTTTGGCGAGTATATCCTCACTCAGGGCCTCCTTATACTTTTCCCATAAAGTGTTTGGATTCGATGGACTGCATGTAGTCAATATTATAGCAAACAGGTTTCTGATTTGCTCTGGTAGGGAGATCAATTCGGCTTCTCGCAACGTGTCATCCCAGTGCTGGTCTCCTTCCAGCAAACCCAACTTCTGACAGGCCTCTCTAAATGTCTGGCATACTTCGTCGTTTACCGTTCTCATCTCTGCGAAAGATCTAGGTCCTCGTACCGAGTGAAGAAGCATCCTAAGGAAATAGCATTCGGCGTTGTTGGGGTGAACAGTGTACACTCGACCCAAGGCGTCACTCGCGACTGCATCATGTCCAGGGACGGGCTGGCCAACTTTTCTCCTACAGAAAATTTTCCTCGACGCATTCCACGTGTAATATCGAGGTATCTCAGGATACAACAAAGTCCTCGCAAAAGAATCCTGCTGACACAGTTGAAAGAATGCCGTCAAAGTCGTGTTTGGTGGCTGATCAATCACTCTAGGGGCGCTCTCTGTTGTGAAATAAACTCTCTGACCATTTTCTAAATGGACGCTGAGGTGAACAACAGTAGGGTGTCTTTCGTGAATCGAAAAACCCAGTATTCGCCAAACTGCCTCGTTACTGCTGAGGTATCTTCCCAATTGATACCGCGTCACTTCATCGTTCGATCTCTCGTCGCTGATACCGAAAACAGCCATATCACTACCTTTGTTGACATACTTGCACACATATTTAATCGATTTCACACTGTTGCAGTACTCCACGTTGATGTGTGCCCGAAACATTTTCGACAGCAGCGGCGAAAAGGGCACAACCCACCTATTGTCGATTTCTATTTCCGTGTTGCTGCGTATCGTTAGTTTCGCCGTGAACCCTCCATCTTCCGGAGCCCGCCGTCTGTACAGGGGATAGCCGTCATTTCCAGTTTGTGTCTCTTTAATGAATTTTCTAGGGTATTTCTTGGTACACTTTCCGTCCTTCATACACGGAGAAATGGGATTGAGATTTCCACACGGTCCGTGGATCATGTTTTTCGTTACCACTTCAAAAAGTTCGGGATCTTGTTCCGGGTCTGGCAACTCGGCAGATATAACGTCATCGATTTGAGTGGGCTGAATTTTGTCCGCTAACCAGATCAAATTGTGCGAGTGTGGCAGCCCTCTTTTTTGCCATTCAATCGTATACATCCAGCATCTCGGCACTCCAAATACATGGCCCTTTGTTATAACGTCAATCAGTTTCAACTGCTTCTGTTTAAATACTCTCGCAATCAAGTCGTGGCGCTCACTGGGTAATTGACCATTGGTAAGAACCTCCTTGATCTCCGTCCAAGTGGGATTGCAGGTGAAGGTGATAAATAAGTCTGGTCTCCCGTACGTCCTCACGTACGTCATAGCATCTTGTGTGTATTCGTGCATGTGTCTGGGACTGCCTGTAAATGTAGCTGGTAGTATGACTAAGGCACCGAGGTTTTCAACGTTCCCGTCATTTGCCACAGCATCTCTCAGGTGAATATATTCGTCAACTCTCAGTTTACGTTGATTTAGACGAATGTAAAGGAGACGTTCACTCTCGACTTTAGCGTACATATCGACGATGAACTGATGAAACAATTGCCTGCAGTTCAATACGTGGTTCTGCCCAGTATCTCGAACCATTAATCTGTACGCATAGAAATCCATCGCTGAAACTTTCTTGCTCGTTGTTTCACCTGTTCTTGGGTTGATCTGCCTCAGATTAAATTGATATCCATCTTCACCATGGGGGAATATTACTGGGTACTGCAGAGCATCGTAAGATCGATGTGTTTCCGAAATACGCTGCAATGATTCACCTCGTCGTTGAATAACGATATCCCGTTGATGAAACTCATCTCCTGAACCACCGCGACTTCATCTGCTTGAGGAGAGTTAAAGCGCCGCTCGTGTTCGCCTGCTGGTCTTCGGTCTGCTCTTATGACTACTTTATATTCATCTGTTGGCATATGTTCCAATGCTGTTTCAAACGTTTTAATAAGATTATTGTGCTCATGAAACATCCTCTGTAAGTTTAACACAATCTGACGTCTTGTTCCCGAGATGTAGGCGCACCTCTGATCAGTTTCCATTTGTTCGTTTTGAATAAAATATAGTTGTAGAAATTTTGGTGGTTGATCTGGCAGCGGAAGCAACGATCCCGCTCTATGGTAAACCTGCCCTTGCACCTTGAATGTCGACGGAAATCCGGGCTGTCCAACAACTGATGTGGCGCCGAATGATGTCATTTGGAAACATGAGTTGTATTTTCTGATGTTACTTAGAAAATGCTTCGACTCTGACGTATCTCCTGATGTGTAAGTCAAAAGGTCTTGTGGTGGTGGTTCCAGTTGGCAAAGTTTAACTTTTCCATTTTTGCAGCAAATACCAGTAGACTCTGATTTAAACTTTTTGGCTTGACAGTAAGTACAAACCATTTCCATTTTCCCGATCGTAACACTTGCATGCATCGAGTAGTCTTTATGTGAATCGTAGTGAAATCCTTCCAGTGCTAAGCTAAAATGGCTCGCAGTCCGTGATCGTTTGGCTCTATCTCTCTTATCCTGTAGTCGGGCCTCTCGCTGCTGTGCCGTCTCTGTTGCTCTAGATGTAGTAGCTCTATCTCTCTTATCCTGTAGTCGGGCCTCACGCTGCTGTGCAGTCTCTGTTGCTCTTGATGTAGTAGCTCTATCTCTCTTATCCTGTAGTCGGGCCTCACGCTGCTGTGCCGTCTCTGTTGCTCTAGATGTAGTAGCTGTCTCTTTCATATCCTGTAGTCGGGCCTCACGCTGCTGTGCCGTCTCTGTTGCTCTAGATGTAGTTGCTCTATCTCTCTTATCCTGTAGTAGGGTCTCACGCTGTTGTGCCGTCTTTGTTGCTCTAGATGTAGTAGCTCTCTCTCTCGCAATCGCAAGTCTTCTATTCCTCTCCTCGGAAGTTTCTTGACTACGCTCATTTTTCATCATCTTAGCCGTTGACTGCACTTGGCCGATTGCCTTCCGCTTCCTTGGAGGCATTGCTACAGCAAAGAAATCTGTAAAAGAATACAAAAAGCTATTTCATAAAATAAGCAAAAGGCACACTCTCACTGAGCAATGAAATCTATTATAGAATACAAAGAAAAGCTATTTCATAAAATTAGCAAAAGACACACTATCACAGAGCAGTGAAATCTGTCATTAAAAAGTTATTTCATAAAATAAGCAAAAGGCACACTCACTGAACAATGAAATCTATTATAGAATACAATAAAAAACTAATATAAACTGAATGGTAAAACAAATTTAAAATTGTGAAGTACTTACATCAGTTTAGGAGAATATCAAACTTTTAACACAAATAAAAAAAATTAATGCCTTACTTAAAAGCTGTCAATCAAAATACTCAAACACAGAATTCTAAATCATGTTAAAAATAAACTTTTATTCTGGTGTAAAAAAAGCATTAATTCTGATCCCATTAAACTTATTTAAAAAATTAAGCAAAAGGCACATCTCACTGAGCAATGAAATCTATTATAGAATACAATAAAAAGCTAAAATTAACGAAAAAACGAATTTAAAATTATGTAGTACTTACATCCGTTTAGAAATATAAATCCAAAATGTACGCTATCACTGTCGAATAAAGTAGGAAACACTTATACAATCAAAAGAGCGAAATAAAACTGCCAGATTCACTGAAAGATGATAAACTGGAAGACTTACCGAGTTAGCTTCCTTTAAATACGACCAGCTAAGAATCGAGTGGGTGCTGGAATGTTCTCCACCATGAGTCCAATTAAGTTTCCGTTTCCCCAACTTTCTAGAAAGTTCTACAAAGTTTTATAAAAAAAGTAAACATTAATTCTGGTGCTGCCAGATACCGAGTAGCAAAATTACGCTTTTATGATCAATGAGTTTTTCGTTTGTGCTTTTCGGAATAACGGTGCTTGGTTTAGAAATAAATATAATCGGTGTAGACAAATTAAACTGAATAGATAAAATTTTTTCAAAAAGCAGAAGGTCGATTTTACAGAATTTTTCAGAAAGAAAATCACTGCTTTCAACGGAGGATTCACATGTATCTATTCCGGACATTTTAAAATAAGTTACACGCCTTACCTAAAAAGCCTCGTGAAACAGAATTCTACAAATCATTACGTATTCGATAAATTATTTAAGGAAAGTTGGTCGAAATACACACCAACTTTCCTTGAAAATAATCCTTGAACTCCTGAAAACCTTTCCTTGAATTTCCTTGCAAACATAAATATTTTAAAATATTCTTTCCCCCTTCATCAATAAAATATCTATAATTTATTTACATCATGGGAAGAACTAAAAAGTCAGTTCAAACATAAATACTGTAATTTAATTTGTTTCGGAAAAAATTGTTTTTCGATCAACAGTGGTAAAGCAACCATCGCTGCCTAAAGCAATCAATCTATGCTCAATGTTATTTCTATTGCGATTTCGAATAGTTTTTAGCCCCCCAGGGCCAATAGAACGGGGGTTAAGAGTTAGCCTATGCTGACCGCAGTGTTCTAAATTATAAGTGTACCAAATTTGGTGTGGATTGGTCAAACGGTGTAGATTTGTATAGAAAATATACCCACATACACACACACACACATCCTATTTTATATATATAGATTTATGTTAGAAAAGAATTACAATAACAATTTACATTAGCAAAGAATAACAATTGCAATTTACATTCCAAATAATTACAATTGCAATTTATATTCGCAAAGAACTACAATAGCAATTTACATTAACAATTATTACGTTAACAAACAACGGGTATGAAAATGTGTATTTGCGAAATGTTTTAGTAAAGGGATATCCAAAGTGTTGACCATGGAAAACTGACAAAATCTGAATGAAAAAATAGCTTTTATGACAAATGTCGATACGACGGCGCTCCAATACATGAAGTACGTTACCTGTATACATAGTCTGGTTCTGGAAAAGTGACATTTGAACCACGCGGGTTTGAACACAAATCATTTGAGGGATCACTCGCATAATTCCACCTTGCAACCTGAAGTCTTTCCTGCTTGACTTCTAACCGACTTCTATTAGTGAGCTTTCACACCTTTTAACAAATCGACTGGTCCAAGGTCGACTGCCGTGTCGTCGGAGTCGCACTATACTGAAAGCAGTATTAAGAAGGCTGGAAAAAAAACCCGGCTATATAGTCCGACCATCACAAGATGAGACCAAGCCACTCTTACATCACTTGATACCGGACCTTTCGATTACCTTTTTTCTTTAGGGGTTCAATTCCTCCATGGGTGTATTTCTCTCTTCTGTGTGTCAGTAAAGCTTTCTTTGTGTGTATATCCATTCACTTCGCGCTTTTAGGAGCAGCTTCGCCAAATATAATTGTGGCGCCATAAAGCCGAACCCAACCGACCAACCTTTACTTTAGGGAAGTGTCAACTGAGCTTTAGCTGGATAAGTTGCCCAAACGCAAGAAAGGAAATGTTGGCTGTATTCTCTCATTTGCAACGGAGTTTATTCCATCTAGAGGAGTCTATATCATCTGTGAAATAAATTCTGTCTAAGGAAAGGTGTGCCGAAGTCTCTCCTCATGGTGTTTGGATAATTGCTAAACAGTTCCACAGCATTCCTGAGAAAGTCCGAGAAACTTTTCTTGCTTATCATCCACCGTTAGATATTTTAAGAACATTACGACACTAGTTTCAGCCGACGCAGCATTTTAAATGTGATAAATGTCCTCCATTCAATAAGTTTGGAGACATAAGTGAGATGATAAAAATATTAGAATTCAATAATATCAATAGTCGTTAAAGTTGATGAATAGCAAGCAGTGAGTAAACATTGCATTAAGCATAGATAGCATGTATGCTCTTCTGATGAACAGCATATGGCAAGTTGACATCTGTATGTCTTCGACGCACTCTTCGTGAGTTGCAAAGTTCGGTCATCTACCGCAGAGATCATCTACCACAGCATCATGAGGTTTGGTGTATTCTTTCGGAGCTGTATTTGATTCTCTGCATTCTGAGGGTGACGAGGGAGGCAGTCAACGGCAATGACAAAGATGCTGTTTCAGACAGCTCGATAACGAAAAGCAATTCAATAATCAATAGTCGTTAGCGTTGATGAATAGCAAGCCATAAGTAAACAGTGCACCAAGCATAGACAGCACGTACGCTCTTCTGAAGAACAGCATATGACAAGCCGACATCTGTATGCTCTTCTTCATCGCACTTCTCGTGATTTGCAAAGTTCGGTCATTTATCTCCGGGATACACAGAGCGGTTTCGTATATCCTCTCGAAGCTGTATTTGAGTCTTTGCATTCTGAGGGGGACAAGGGAGGCAGTCAACGCCAATGACAAAGATGCTGTTGCAGACAGCCCGATAACGAAAAACATTTCAACTACATACGATGGAATGAGATTAAGAGTCGAAGAAAGCAATAACCAAGCCATATTAGGGCAAATTTGGAGGAAGAAGTTAATAGAGCAAAGAAAAGCCGGCACTGATAGGACATCATTTAGCTCTTCAATGGTCCTTGTTAGATGAAAATAATATTCTATAAACTGAACTGGAACAGGATTTAATATTTTTTTATGCTTCAGTTTCAGTTCATATTTATGCAGCAAGTAATCGCAGTGGAAATACAGCACACATAATATTGAACTGATGAAACATGGAAATGTCATAACCAGAACGTAGTACACACTGATGCAGATAAATTCTAGAGCATATCTTGCTACACCGTATTCCAATTTTAATCCAAAAAGCCAAGTAGAATTGTATTCGCTATCTAAGGTATCTTTGACCACTATCAGTACTAATGCATAAATGGGTAGGGAGCACCAAACCAAAATCATTTTTGTGTTAATGGCACAGGATTTCTCAAAAGGTGTGGAAGAAACCTTTAAGTTCATGAGGTAAAATTTATGCAGCAATATCTGAATGGAATGTTTCCGTCTGTGCATTGCAAACCACAGAATCATCGAAACAGCACTCGTCACCAGATTGCAAAATAAAAATTTAAAATATTCTGGTTGAAAAAATATGTATGCCCCGAGCATTATCACAGAATAAAGGAATGAAATCGTGATGCAAAGGAAAAAGCATTTGGACATGCAGTACTGATAAGTAACTTTGTTTGTGGCTTTCCTTGATGTTCCTTGAACATCGATTCCTGTTGCAGCGAGTATTTTCCAAATGAGCCCAAAGCCTTTGAACTTAAACGTAGTCGCAGTACTCGAGCCATAAATTGAATTACCTCTTTCCATATTATTTCTAGATTCAGTCATTCACTCGTTTAGTTTGAGAATGTACGTTTCACACTTCTTGGAGAATAAACTATAACATCCCGTTGGAACCAATTTTCAACGAGAGTAACAGCTTTAGGGCTTAATTTCTTTAAATTTATTGTAGTCTTGAGATTAATAGTTAGGTTGTAAAGAAATCACTTCCAATAATTAATGTAATAATTTTTAAATGCAATTATCAGAAATTCGAATTCAGTTATAAAAAGTTATTAAATACACGGGATTACTCAATGGATGCGCTTTTGAAACGTCTTATGCATATAGGAAATTTCGTAAACAAGGCGCACAGAAGGCGCGTTCAAGGCTTGTTAAGGAAATAAATGTTATTTAGGTTTCAATTATATATGAACTTCATATCTAGTACAATTAAATGCGATGGATGTGATATACAAATTTCTATACATATGGATACATGCATATATATTCAGAGATGAATTATTTCTTTGCACTTTGAAATCATGATTACTTCGATAGATTAATTACTTCGTGTTTTGAAAATATTTACAAATTTATATGAATCCTTTATATCAATCACAAAAATTCACTTACTTAATGAAACGTCACGATAATTATCAATTACTTTCTGAATAAACTTCATCTAAAGTAATTTTGAATTCATCATTTTTAGAATAAAATTTTTAGTACCTTTTGAGAAATATGATTAAAAACAGCAATCCCCAAAGCTTGTAATGTGTTTACACTTCAAAACATGACATCAATTTTGATTTTCAATCCTTCGTGTGAATTCATTAAAAGAAAATTTGGAACAGGATTGCTTCATTTAGTAGTTTATCAGAACTTCATTACTTAGATTATAAATATTTTTATTCACATTGTACATTGATGCACACCTGGGTTTAGGATTTAATCACTTTGTACGCTCTACCCGAAATGGCGGTTATTCTGTTATGAGGCATAAACAAGTTTCACTGATCAATATTCTATATCCGTATCGAAGTTATTTATTTTTATTCTCGTTTCCCTTTGATGCACTTAATGTGCTAGGTAACACCCCAAAATCGATTTTAATTGCGATGTTCTGACTTTTGTTGTGTTTCTCTCACAACATTTGTTCAATTTTGACTACCACTTTGTGAGATGGATATAATATTTGTGTCGTAGTATAGAATCATAAGTTTCGGTTCGAAAATAAAAAATCGTTACATCGACGTAGCGAAGGAAACGAGTAGACCCTTCTACAAAGAATCGAGTCGATTCATATTTTTAGTAATGCAATTAAATAAGGTTCAGGTTAAAACATTAATTTTTGACTGACTGAAAAGTTTTATTAGTTCAAATCTCACTAATTTAGTTTTTGTAAAAACACTTTAATTTTCTACGTTTAGTTTTATTCTTTGGAAAATTAAAATGACTTCAACTAACTGAAAGGAGCTAATTTAAGTCATTTGGGGGCTTAAGAAGACGTATTGTAAAAATGACGTATCTAAACATTCCAAACATTTCTCAATGTAGAAAAGAAGCTTAATTTAATAAAAAGTAAATGTAGAAAATGAAAGGTATTTATTTCTTTGTACTTAAGTGCTAACTAATACCATTCCTGTATATAAAGTCAAGTTTCTTATGGGTGTAGTGATATATTATTTAGGTGTTCCAATTTTGATGCGTTTGTTCAAATTGACGATTTTGACTTTTTTAAAGTGTAACTCCAATTTTCTTTTAAATTTTTGGTTAACTGTATTTACATATCAATCTTGGTTAATATTTTCGTTATTGGAGTTTGATTAATTCGAAAAACCCATTCTTCTATTTTTGATTTTCTTAAAATCAGTTGTTCGATACTACGTTCCTTTATCATATATAACCTTTAAATAATCTAAAGTTAAAGTAACACCACCATTAATTACAGTAATAACATTAATGATACACTTAGTAATGCTTTTTGAGCATTGAAATAACTTCATTTTTGAGAAATTTGAGAATATGATGTACTACAGAAGCACTTGGTCGGAACTTAGTTTAGACAGCATGTTTGATAAAACTATATCGCTAGAAAATTTTAACATGTAAAAAATGTCGAGATAATATGTTTACGTTCACGTTTAATATTTCAACTTACTATTTCCATTTTTCAATTTAATTTATAATTTTTTAAATTTTTTAGTAATCAAATGCTCTACTTGTCTTCAATTAATTCAGAACTTTTCTTTTACAAAATTATAAACATCCCTGATATTTCTAACACACACAGATCTAAGTTCAAATCCTATACTTCCTGTTGCTAATGTCCACCCTATTGCAATTTATATACTGAATCAGATATGAATCTAAACTTCATGCAGTGAACTGCTTCCAAACAATCTTACTTGTAAAAAGTAATTGAACTAGATGGTCCCTTCAAGATCTTCCTTTATGTTTACAAACAGCAAACCGTAAGATATCAGTGCACTAAAATATGCTCCAATTAGGAATGACATATTTAGATTAAACTTTTTGGTGTCCAATAATTTGTTATAAACTTGGATGATAGTCAATTTCAGTGTATTCAGATATTGGTGGACAACAATTTAAATCAATCTATGAATTCAACAAGGCACCGAACATAGAATGGGTTTGTTTTGTATTTTATAGTCTAAGATCTATATTTGGCTAAGTTGCGCCAAACACAAGGCATACAACATAAAATGCACAAACGCTCTGGTGTAAAATATCATATGGCATCAAGACATCATGAAAAAGTTATTGGAACTTGAATTGCAGTCAAATTCCGTGTATTTTGATGGTGATGAAGAACAATCCATAAGTCTAAAAGTCACCCAACACAGATAGTGCATGCTTTGGTTTAAGTAAGTTCTCATGCAGACACGTTGATAAGGTTAATTTTTATCTCTGTTAGAACTTGAATGATAGTCAATTTCAATGTCCTTCGATGGTGGTGAACAGCAACCCATAAGCAACAAGGCACCCAATATAGAAAGAACATACGCTCTGGTGTAAAATATCATTTCGCATGCAGACATTTTGAAATATTGTTTTCTCGTAAGAGTCCTCAGAATTTCAATAGTACGATCTTCTGTCAAGGAATAGCACAAAGCATTTTCGTACATTCTCTCAAAAATTCTTTTTATCTTTCGCATTCTGAGAGGGACAGCAGAAGCAGTTAACGGTAATGATATTAAGCAAATTGACGACAGCAAGCCGATGTAGATCGTTTCTACCAAATGAGAAACTGAATATGCGCCTGGAGGAGAAATCAGGAAAAAAGCAAAGTTTGAACAAAACTGCAAGGAAAAGATCACAACTGCAAGAAGGAAGGTTCTGACACGACATCGTTCGAATGTCCAACGACTCGCGTTATATCGGAATACGCTATTATAAACTACTGAAATGTTAAAACGGTTTTTCTAATCGCTTGAGTCTATTTTGGTACTCCTTCAGTAGATAACTGCAGTTTAAATACATCACACACAGTACGCAGTTCATAAAACAAGGGAAAATTATCTCCTAAAGGAAAAGAGAAAAGTGCACAGAAACATTGCCATATAGCCTAGACCAGGGGTCGGCAAACTGCGGCTCGGGAGCCACATGTGGCTCTTTGGTTACGTACAAGTGGCTCTGAAATAATATTGAAAAAAAATGAAGTAAAACCACCTTAGTTTCATTTATAAAATTTTAAAAAATAAACACTCCCGTCAACAAGGGTGTTCAAAATCCAGAATCAACAGATCAATAGTTGCGAAAATTGTACTTTATGGTGGTCGTTACGTCACAACTGAATCTGCTCAACCGTCCATTTCAAGTCAAGGGAAATATTGATATTTCAATGTTAGAAGTTATTTCGTTTGAAAAGAAATTGATTCTATTCACTGAAGATTTAGAGAGGGGAACTTTTGTTCATTTCCCATTGATTTGTCTCAATATCACCGAGGAAACAATACCCTTATTAACAAAGATTATTTCAAGACAGCGGTTTTAAACATGAGAATCTTTTCTTCAAAGGATTCAGGAATTCAGAAATTATAAAGCGACTCTAGCTATTATTACAAATCATTTTAACACCAATGTGAAGGAATTAAATATTTAGGATATTAGGACACAGCTAATTTGGTGCCGCGGTAGCTCGGTTGGAATAGTAAGTGATTAGCAACCGGAGGATTGCGAATTCGAATCCAGCCAAAGATCACCGGGTACAAAGGGGACTGGTGTACGTTAAATTTGTAGTGGTCTCAAATGTACTCACTTTGGCGTGGTTTGGAAGTTTGGAGAGGGGGTGCCAGCTCAGTTGTTGCCTCGTCACCTGAGCTGTTCAAAATGACGAGGTGTTGTCCTTGTGTCTTTCCCTTCGGGATTGATCCCAGACCATCGACAATAGCCCGCTGTGTTCCTCCAGTGCGACGTTATTTAAAATGTACATAAATACAAAATATAAGGGCTAATTTTGAAATACAATTGCTGGACTTGACAAAGATTTATGGAGCTCCAAATTTGTATGTCTTGTTACTGAAATAGAAGAACTGGAAAAAGAAAAATGAAGTTTGATTTCACAAGCAACACAAGCAGACTTCTATAAAATACCCACAGAAGGCAGACTCAGTGATTTTCAATACTTGGAATAGTCTTCCGGACTCATATCATGAGTTGGAAATATTTGCATTTGGTGTTATGTTTGGGTCTAAATATTTATGTGCGCAATCGTTTTCTAACATGAATTTCATTAAATGTAAATTGAGGAGCCAAATTACTGATGCCAACTTAGAATCTTGTCTTAAATTAAAACTGACTAGTTACAAACCGGACATACAGAAACTTTCTAAGGAAATGCAAGCTCATTGCTCACATTGATTAAATCCAATGAGAGCAATTTTTTGTGATTTTTTTCTTCATTTATAATAAAGATGCAATTAAAATATAACTTGTTATAATATTACTTTAACTTTTCTTTACTCGTAAAAATATATTTATGGCTCTCGAATAATTTTTAAATTGTTGTGAGGGATAAGTTTGACTCTTCCGTCTCAAAAGTTTGCTGACCCATGGCCTAGACCAGGGGTCGGCAAACTGCGGCTCTTTCGTTACGTACATGTGGCTCTGAAGTCAAATTGAAAATGAAAATAAAACTATCATATAGTTTCATTTATAAACTGTTTAAAGGATTTTATTCACATAATGGCGATTTCATTTATAGACTTAAAAGGCCTACAGAAGGCAGACCAAATGATTTTCAATATTTTGAAAAGTTTTCCATGATAGGACTCATGAGTTGAAAAAATATTTGCATTTGGTGTTCTCGGGGATACGTATTTATGTGAGCAATCATTTTCTAATATGAATTTCATTAAATATAAATTGAGAAATCAAATTTCTGATGCCAACTTGTAATCGTGCCTTAAATTAAAAACTACTAGTTACAAACTGGACATATAGAAACTTTCTAAGGAAATGCAAGCTCATTGCTCACACTGATTGAAACCAATGAGAGCAATTTTAAAGTGATTTTTGTCTTCATTTAATAAAGATAAAATTAGCATTATAACTAATATTAAATTACCTCCACAGGTTCAAGCTAAAGGATTCAGATCTGTGTTCCTGTGGGGGATTGGGGGACACAGATCATTATCTCTTCGACTACCCGCACACTTTGGCACACCACATCACAAAACCTTCTGAACAAAACTTATTAAAGTGGTGTGCCAACATAATAAATAATAAAACATCAATTAATAAAATTAGACTGTGTGCTGGCGGCCGGGGAGGTGACTGCGGACCCGCCCCCTGATAACTAAACAAACAAATTTTAAACCCTAACCCTTTCCTGGCTCCCCTCGTAAGTAGTGGACCAAGGATTAGGTCCGGCCCAATTTTAAAATTTTTAAAATTTTTACTATTTATTATATCATATTTTTATTTTATTTTACATGTTTGCCATTTTCATCTGTAAAAATATAATTATCATCTTCATTTGTTGTGTAATTTGTTTTGTCTAACTATTTTATAAATATTGTCTGTATTTTGTGGTCTCATCTTTGTATTTTTTGATGTTTTATATAGTTTTAACGACACTGTAAACCACTGTATAAATACTGGTCTGTTGATTGGCTGGGGGTTTCCCCCTCCTCCCAGGAAAGGCTCTACACCTATCGGTGAGCTGGGAGGAGGTGGGTCTAAAAAAGGAGAAGAGCATATAGAGGCAATGATAGCCATCCTGAGGCCAATACAAATGGGAATGGAATGAGAATTAATGGAATGAGACTTTTGGAAATGTGCCGAGAAAAGCTTCATTCTGATGAAATTGAACTCCTTCAATAATTCTTGGATACGCAGTTTTTGTCGATGCACAACGATCCATAAGAACATGGATAATAAACTGGTAACTACACTGCTGGCCACCGTAAATGCAACACCCTGAAGGAAGCATGCAAATAATATGAAATTTACAACATGCATTAGCGGAGGTGAGATATGCAAATGATTAGAATTTCAGCGCAGACGCACATCACGCGCGCCAGTGGCGCCACTTCAAAGCGCTATTTAAGGCTTGGAGATTTCGACGATTTCAAGTACGGCAATTGGGTTTTTCTTGTGGTTTTTTTCAAAAAAACGATCAATTATGCCTCGTAGAAAACAGCGATCATCTTTTGATCAAGTATCTGAGTTCGACAGAGGAAGGATAGTGGCCTACCGAGATTGTGGATTATCTTTCAGGGAAATCGGTAGTCGTGTTGGACGAAACCAAACAACTGTAATGCGGATATGTGATCGTTGGATTCAGGAGGGTACGACGGACCGACGTGTTCGATCGCATCCACCTCAGTGCACCACTTCACGTGATGACAGGCATATTGTGCGTATGGCAGTGACGGATCGCTCAGCCACATCACGAACCATAGCACAGCACATTCAGTCTGTACCGCATCATCCAGTGTCTGCGCGTACCATTCGACGCCGTTTACAGCAGAGTGGTCTGTCCGCAAGACGTCCATTGCTTCGTCTACCCTTGACGCAGAACCACAGACGTTTCCGCCGCCAATGGTGCGATGAAAGAAGGATGTGGACGGCAGAATGGAATGAAATTGTCTTTACTGACGAGTCACGCTTCTGTCTGCAACACCACGATGGTCGGATTCGAGTCTGGAGACACCGTGGAGAGAGGATGCTGAACAGCTGCGTTATGCACCGCCACACTGGTCCTGCACCGGGTATTATGGTATGGGGCGGTATTGGATATCACTCTCGCACTCCTCTAGTACGCATTGCCGGTACTTTAAACAGCCAGCGCTACATCTCCGAGGTGTTGGAGCCAGTTGTCCTTCCTTACATTCAGGGCTTGCCCACAGCCATATTTCAACAGGATAATGCGCGACCACACGTGGCACGCATTGTCCAAGGGTTCTTCGTCAATCGCCAGATTGAATTGCTTCCCTGGCCAGCTCGCTCTCCGGATCTTTCGCCGATAGAAAACATGTGGTCCATGGTTGCTCAACGATTGACCCACAATACATCCCCAACTGCCACACCAGATCAACTTTGGCAACGTGTGGAAGCTGCTTGGTCTGCTGTACCCCAAGAACACATCCAAAGTCTCTTTGAATCAATGCCGAGGCGTGTGGCAGCGGTGATCTCCAACAATGGCGGCTACTCTGGCTACTGATTTTGGCAGGAACCACACTTCACAGAAGTCTATAAATTTAATTATTTGATTCTTGGTCAACATGTTATCTACAAAATAAATTTTGTTGTGATATCTCTTGTCTTTCTTGGTGTTGCAATTTGGGTGGCCAGCAGTGTATATTGACTAAGAAATATTTAATATGTTGCGGAGATGCTAATTAATAATAGCAAAGAATTAAAAAAGGAAGTCGTATATAAAATGAGAAAACAATAAGAAGTCCATTTTTGAAGTTTTCCGTCAGATGTTGTTTTTCCAGCAATTATAATCTGTACATCAATTCCCGTAATTGATAATGTTTTCCATTGTGATCCATATCCTTGAAAATGACTTGCTGTGGAATGATTTCGAAAGAATATCTTACTTTTTCCTCTTTCTATGATGACACCACACAGTTTTATCTTAAAGTTTACTCTTAAGTTTTATAGATTCTCGACACTGAACTTTAATGGTGCTTTTAGGTGATATTTAGATGTTTTTCATAAGATATTCTAACGTAAATGCACATTTTCTTGTAACAAATTACTATATATGTAATGTTCTCTGAACAGTACTGTTTTGGTTACTAACACATAGACAAAGCTAGAAAAACCAAGTTATACAAAGTATTTTAGCAGAATATATAAAATTACGTTTTCTAATAATCTGTTACATCGTCGCCTCTTTATGGTAATTAATACCGTTACTTGCACTGCTTGTATGTAAGAATAGGCTGTCAGCAGTCAATGGTTAACCACAAATGTGAATTTTTGGTACAAATGAAATACATCTGTTTAGACATGTTTTGTAGATCCTTATCATTGCATAGGCAACAATTTATTTTCGATTGTAATAACTGCAACACAAACTGAAAAATCACGCATTTCGTTTTACATTTTCTATATCACATCACCTTTCAAGCAGCCTTTTGATCTAAATAAAATTCTTTATGAAGAGCAAAGCTAGATTAACCACAGCTACAATAACCGATACTACACTAACCATCCATTCTTTCCATTCATGTCTGTACTTCGCATGCATTTTCTTCATCTCTATGGAAATAAGAAACTAGCCCCCTTTATCAGCTCATTAAATGTAAATCATTTGTCAGACTGACGCATCCACCATTTTAAATGCTTTTTTTTTTCTTCCGGAAAGTTTGACTTAAGGACTTATGCGTTTGTTGTAGTCCCCTTCACACTGCAAAAATTGTTTCTATGCTTACCGCTTGATATCTGCTGCTGAAAAGTTGTCAGGGATTTTTCATCATTTTCGCCTAAAACATTTTATTATTCCTTATTGTTATTCATAATATTAATCAACTACACGGAAACACTTTTATGTCAATACATTGCTTCTAAAAGTGAACTTTGTTTTCAGATTTTGTACATGGTTTTCAAGTTCATAGCTCAAATTACTGCAGTTTTTATTTTCTATAAAGATTCTTATTGTTTTGAAACGAATATGTGTGTCCAGTATGGTTCTGATGGTGATGAGTTATATATCTTCAGATTAAGTTTGATGAGAGCCCGTGTGATAATCCTGTCAATTTTGAATAAAAATAAGCTGACGAATAAGGATTAAATAAACCCACTAGAATCTATATTTTGAAAAAATTTTCAGTGTATATCGATTACAAATTATTCGATTGAAATTGAAATGATTTTAAAAGGAATTGAAAAAAAGAAACTGGAAAGATTGGGAAAGGGATCTATGGAAAACAAAACGTGTTTTCCATTAATTTAGTCTTGTAGTCAGGTTAACCTCATTTTCTTCCCAACCCTAGGTGGCTTGGTGGATTTGCCTTCTGCGCTAGCAACCTGCGAATTGAAGGTAGTGTAGCTTTGATTCATGTAACTTATTCTTTGTATTTTTATCTTCTGTCAGTAAAAGCTTTCTTTGTTTAGTATGTCCATTTACTTAAGGGCCGCTGTAGCCCAGTTGGAATAGCAACGGATTAGAAACTGAAGGGTTGCGAAACTCGATCCGCCAAAGAGAGTCATGTATCTGGGGGCTGGTGCACGTTAAATCTGAAGTGGCCCCCAAATATCCTTACTTCGGCGTGGTGTGGAAGTTTTGGAGAGTGAGAAGCCAACTCAGGTGTTGTTGTCATCTGACGGCGTTTCAAAATTACGAGACATTGTCCTTGAATCTTTCTCTTCGAGATTGATCCTGGACCGTCACCAATAGCCCGTTCTGTTGCTCCAGTGCGACGTTAATTAACTACCTCCTTCCCTAACTACCTACCATTTAAAGGATAAAACATTGCTTGCAGCCAGATCTGGCCCTTGTGCCATGAAAAAAACCCACCTCACCAACGTAGTGATTCAGAATTCACTTTAAAACATAGGTCCCGATCTAATTCTCCACCATGTACAAAAATGACCGTAGAGCGGCAAACCAGACTGATTCATTTCATTGGAAACACGAATGAAAATAACATTTTAGATGTGTTTTTCGATTTGGGAAATAGAAAATTCTACTTAAAGAGCTTAGTGCTCTCATTTTAAAATTTACGTTTACAGGATCTGATGCCAGTTTAGTTTACAGGGCCAGATCACCATGAATATTGAAAATATTTCTTGAATCTCAGATTTACTACGAAATATTTCCAATGTTTCATAGCAAATCTGGAATTAAATCTTGTTTTAAATGAGTTTTCTGGTAGTGGAAAATTCTTGGGTAAATCTGGGTAGTGAATGAGTTTTACGTTTGCTGTGAAATGTAATCTTAATAAAGAAAGTATACATCCACTTATGAGTTTTGATTGAAAAAATTGCTAACTGAAGAATATATAGCTCTAAATCGTATTTGAATGAATAGTTTGTATGTGATAAAAAGATTATTCTGTAAGAACATGCACTGGGAAGTTTCTGGTTCAATCTACGAACCAGAAAACGATATTGAGTTTTGGAGAATTATTCGTACTCCTAGACCAAAAATCCTCACATTTCTTTTATATTGCTAACAGTACAAATCATAGATTTCCGATTCATATGAATTCGAATATTCAATTATCCTGCGAAACATTTGTGATTATTTAATATAGTAGATAGGGTAATCAAACTAATACAGTCTAAAGAATGGGATACTGGACCCAGGGACCAACACTATAAGGGTCCCATGGTGAATTTATTAGTTAAAAGCAATTCTCGAAGAAATTTCTCAACCATTTGCGTTAATTAACTATAGAAATTAATTCATACTCTTGAGTTCAGCAATGATAGTTTATTTATTGATATGTTTTTGTGTTTAGAGGCTTATGTTTAACAAATTCTATTGATTAATCCTCGATTCAAATAATATTTCTGGTACTAAAGCATCGAATTTATCAGATGCATCAATTCTTAAGACCAGGGTTGTCAAACTCAATTAAAACACGGGCCATTTAATGCAACTGGTAAGATTCACGCGGGCCACATCACATTTACAAATTTTCTTAAAATTATATTTTGTAGTGAGGATTCAGAAATATGGATAAGATAATTAAAACACATTATGTAATTAAGTGAATTTAGGGTAGTAATTTATAATATTACTATATAATTGCTTTTATTTAAACGTTTATTTAATTTTATGTATTTATAAAACTAAAATTATTTTTTTTTACCGGAAACTACCAGCGCTTTCCTCCTACTAGTTTTCCAATATCTGGATTCAAAGACTGAGAACAAACAATCTTCATAATAGCATATAGATGTTTATAAGTTAATCTTGATCTGTAGGCCGTTTTATTTAATTTTATGGACGAAAATAGTTGCTCACACAAGTACGTACTCCCAAAATAGCATAAAATTTCTGCAGCAAACTTTTTAATTTCCGGGTATTTTTCACCTAAATAAGAATATATTTCGGGAATTCCTACTTCTCTATATTTGTCTTTTAAAACCGAATCATTCTGGAAATCAATTAATTCCAGTTGTATCGAAGTGGGAGCATTTTCAACTTCAAAGGAAAAAGGCCTAATAAAAAGAGAAATTTTTTAGTAACTTTTTGAAATCATTAAAACGTTTATCGAATTCGTTTTTGATTTCTTCAATTTTACCACAATATTGTGAAAATTTGATTTTGTGCTTTCAACTGCTCACACGTAGGAAAATACGTCAAAACGTTTTTAGTATTTTTCGGGTTTTTTTTTTATTTGATCTTTGCCTTGCAATGTAATTAAGATTATTCAGATGAATTGTAATATCTGTTAAAAATGCCAGATCTTCTACCCACAAAGAATCTTTAATAATCGATATATTTTCGGTTTTTTTTTTTCATCTTTCATTTCAAGAAATACAATTATTTCCTCCAAAAGCAGATAGAAGCTCTTCAGGACTTTGTGGCAGGACAACAAACGAACTTCTGTGTAGTAAGGAAGATCTTCGAATTCGGATTCTAAATCTTTAAGGAACTAAGTAAATTGGCAATGGTTAAATGCTCTTCATCGAATAAAGTTGACTGTCTTTGTTACTGTTTTAAGTACTTCGTCCATTTTTAATATTTTTAAAAAGAGAACTTGTTAGTGAATAAGGCAATGGAAAGTACTGATTTTCGGTTTATCTGGATATTCATCTTGTAATTTTCTTGTCAGTATTGACACAAATCCTGTAGTTTCACCCGTCATCGATTTAGTGCCGTCAGTTGTTACAGAAACAAGCCTGTCATGAGGAAGATTAAATTTTCCTAAAATGCTCCATACAGCATCAAAAATATTTTCACCAGTTGTAGTTCCATAAAGAGGGATAATTTCCAACGATTCTTCGGTGATCCTCATATTATCGCAACCACGAAAAAGAACAGCAACTTGTGCAAGATCTCTCACATCCGTGCTTTCATCAATCTCAATTGAAAAGAACTGAATTTTGGTAGATATTTCCTGTAATTGTTAACTAACGTTATCTGCCACTTCAGTAATTCTGTCTACCACCATATTTCTTGATAAGGATATTTCGAAATGAATATATCTTTTCTGGACAGACGAATTCGGCAGCTTTTATACATTTCTTGATTAAAGAACCATCGGTGAATGATTTTGAATGTTTTTATTATATAGCTTATTTCGTAACTAGCTCTTGTTACTGACTCATTACTTTTCATGAATTTTGTAAGCACTCTTTGCTGGCTATTAAGTGAATTCTTCATTGTTTAAAATTTTTCTTCTCTTATTTTTCCTTTGAAGCACGAAAATTGTTCTTCGTGATTAGTGCTATAATTCCGCTTAATGTTGTATTCTTTAGTGACACTAATTAATTATTTACAAATTAAGCACGTAATTTTATTGTTCACTTCCACACCAAAAATAGTTCAGCTCTCATCTTTCTTGAAATTTTCTTCCCTTGTTATCAATCCTTCGTTTTATCAATCCTTACGGGCGACAAACAGGATCATTTCTACCAATATGTGTAACGAATATTGGGAAATGATCGCTGTTGTCGCAGGTCACTACCGACAAAAAAGATAGAGATGTTAAGATGGAAGGTGAGCAGATGGCAAGGTCTATGGCATGAAAGGTGCGGGATGGTTAGTGGAAGTAGGTAGCATCACCGTTATTGGGCAGACAAAGACAGCGATCTGTGATCAGCTGTTCAATCTGTCGCCCACGGGAATTGGTATCCCTATTTCCCCAAAGCCCATTATGAGTATTGAAGTCACCGAGTAAAATGAAAGGTTGCGGAAGTTGATCCACCAAGTTCTCAAGATTTTGTTACTGGATGGGTATAGATGGTGGTAAGTAGAGTATAGATCGTAATCAACTGTGGTACTTGTATTCGTTTCTGCGACAGTCTGTAATGGCGAGATGAGTGGTATAGTGAACGATGGGTATTCAAGAGAGGCAAAGATATCAACACCTCCCGAAGCTCTTCCATCTATATTGGTATTATCACTCGGAATAGAAGTATATCTAAGGTTCTACGCTTGGTCAGCTGACTTCAGGTATGTTTCCTAAAGAGCGACATAGGCGGGATGGCAATGCAATCAGGTTCTCTGCAATCAGGGTTTTAATGTCATCCAGTTTGTTTCTGTAGCCACGAAAATTCCAAGAAATAAAATTTATTTTTTACTAGAATTTGGAGGTGCAACTTTTGGTCGCTCTCAAGGGTTCGGGACATTCATATTGACGTCTAATTCGTCCTCTGAAAGTCCCGAGGCGTGTAAATTAAGTTCAGGTTCCTCAGCCATGTGCCAAAGAATATTATGTCCTCATGTGTGAGAACTTCTGTCTCTTTTTAGGTTGGTAATCCAAATTTTGTATTTTCTGTTTAGATTCACTTTGTATGTAGGACGTGAGGATAGTTTTGGAATCTGGGGAGGTAGTTGCCTCGAGACTTTCAGAGGGGGTATTTGTAGTACTTTTATTGACTGAAACTCCTTCTCTAACACCCATTTGGGGCAAGATCGGGAGAAGACCGGATGATCGCCTTTGCAGTTTACACAGTTGGGGGTTACAGAGCAGTTATCGGTGTCGTGTCCCACTGTACCGCAACGAGCGCATTTAGTGGAACTACGACAAGAGATCTTCGAGTGTCCAAACCCCTGGAAGTTAAAGCAGTACTGAGGGTTTGGCATATACGGACGGACTGAACAGCTCAGATAACCAGCTTTAATACGGGACGATAATGTCGGTTGGTCAAAAGTCAAGATATTTCGTGCGGATGTGAACTTCCCATCTCGACTGACCGTTATTCTCAGATACATACATTTTCGTCCCGTAAATTTTCCAGTATTTCTTCATCCGGAGTATTGGGCAGATCTCGCTCAGATACAACTCCCCTCGAAGAGTTTAAGGATCTGTGTGGGGAAACTGAAACTGTAAAAGAGCATATTGTGGTTGAATTTAATAAAAGTTTAGCTTGAGTTTCTGAGGAAACTTCAATTAGAAGATCCCAAAGCAAAGTTTCTTTAATGATTGGTAGTGCCTAGAAAAGATTAAAATGTTTTTCAATTAAAAATGGTGAAGTATGAGAAAAAGAAAGTTGAGTTTGGTTGTTTGAAAATTATCAGTTCGTTTTACGTGTCGGGCCAGTGCAGGATTTACGTATAAGCTACACAAGCTCTATAGCTTAGGGCCCCCACTTTCTTGGGGGCCCCCCAAAAAAATTGTCCGAGTGAGCAATTGTCATATATACTTAAATATACTGCAGCATTATTTGTCCCAATGCCGCATCGTCCGGAACGTCCCATACTCTTCACCCAATTTTTTAGCGCGTCTTTTCGAAGAACAAAGCGCTATTATGCCTAGGGTTTGCATTACCGATAACCGATATTACCAGTTATTATGACTACCGAAATTACTGATAAATTTCGACAGCAAATGCCGGTAATTTTTAAAATTATTTCATTATTATTTTATAATAGAAATGGAGAAGCAATTTTGAGATTGTTTCTTAGTATGATGGTTGCAAATTGCTCTGGGGAAAGGTCTTTTTCTCAGCTGAAGAGGATAAAAAATGAATTTAGAATAACAATGACTCAAGATAAATTCCCTCAGTCTCATGTGCATAGAAAGTGACAAACTACGCAGTTTATCATTTGATGATGTCATCAGTGACTTTGCTCTGGCAAAGGCAAGAAAAAAAATATTTTAGTTTAATATAATTCCTTAATCCTTATAACATGTTTCAAGAGATTAGATAATAAGCCTTTGTAAATTGTGCCTTTTAAAAGAACTTTTGGGTTTCTTTTTACCAGAGTTTGCATTTTTAAGTTTGTTATGAATAAAAATGATTTTAAGTTAAAGAGATTTATTATTTCACTATCTATATACTTCTTAATTGTATTTCAGTTTAACCCTCTAGGTATACGAAAATCATATTTGGCACTGATATATAATATCTGGACTTATAAAGGGCCCCATATCTCAAATAGCTTAGGGCCTTATCAAGTCTAAATCCGGACCTGTGTCGGGCATTTGAGAAGGAAGGTTGAGTACTATGTTGCTCCCCACTAGAGGGAGAAGAAACAGATATATTATTATTATTCATAACAAATTTTAATTCAGGCCCTGCAGCACCACCCACCACGGAGTCCTACAAGGGGATGCAGACTCTGCACCGGTGTTGACAGGTGATACGCTCTCAAATCACCCCTGCAGCAGCCACCACCCTTAACGCTATGCTCAGTAAGTGACCGATGGCTTGATCCCTAGCCGACGACAGTCCAATCGACCAGCCGATTGATGCACACGGGACCAATACACCTTCCATTTACCTGAAGCCGGGGCCGAAGCAGTGTGTTGGGTCAGTATATTGCTCCTCAACTACCAGGATCCCCTTTTCCAGGGACAGGGAACTTCATGCACGGCAAACACTTGGGTGATGTAATCCCCAAGAGGAGCTGAAAGCGGCAGAATGACGATAAGCTTATCAAGGGGAGCCCTCATCTTCGAAGAGGCAACCACAACGAGGGAGGAAGAAAAAGAAAAAGCAGGGGTAGGGGAAGAAAAATTAAAGGGAGGGAAGATCACAAAGGTACCCCAGGGTTGTGAAGCCGGTACAAACCTAAAGAAGGTATGCCCCTGAGGGCAGGGTGTGGCGTGGAAGTTTGGAGTGTGGGGTGCCAGCTCAGGTGTGACCTCGTCGTCTGACAGTGGATCAAAATTACGTGGTTTTGTCCTCGGATCTTTCCTTTCGGGTTTGATTCCAGACCGTTGCCAATAGCCCCTTGTGTTGTTCCAGTTTGACGTTAATTAAAATATATACATACTTACCATCATTTTGATGACATTTAATGAAAGCAGATCGAACGCAGCAATAATTTGACAGATGAACAGAGGCTTGACTAGTATCATGATTTACATCTATCGGTTGTTTGGAAAGTGGTTGCTAATCCGTTACTCTTCCAACTTTGCCAAATAACCCGTTGTGTTGCTCCAGTGCGACGTCAATTAAAATAACTACCTACCTACCTTCCAACCGGGCTACCATGACCCTGTGGTTTATAGAATAAATCATAAATTGAGTAACTCTTTAAGTTTTCCTGTTATTTAACTGAAAGTATACACAATACATATGTTGCAAATGTTTGCTCCATGATTTTTGGCTCTAATTGTTACATCAAATTATTTAGTCTGAGGTTGGTTGATTGATTTTGAGGTTTTCTGGAGCAAGGGTCATATCTAGCGATGCTGCTCGAGACACAAAAGATACAAGATCAAGTAATGGACATACACATACAGTCAACCCAATATATATTCGAACATTGGAAACATTTAGATTTCTTACCAATTATTTCCATTGAAAAGATTAAGTAGAAACTTTGTGACAACGATAGAATCAGCATCCTTTTTTCCTTTTTAGCATCAAGTCTAACGGTAGCTACCGTTAGACTTGATGCTAAAAAGGATGCTGATTCTATCGTTGCTATAAGATTATATTTGTTGTATTCAATTTTTAACATTCATATTACTATCCCAAACCCATTTGTTTTCCATGTTCGAATACATACAGTTTAATCCTGTAGGTTTTTTTTTAAAAAAAACCTTGATAAGTCAATTAAAATTATATCTTGAGATTAGATTAAATTTCAATTCTGTGTCGAAAAGATATTATGGTTTTAGCAATATGCTGTACTGATGTTGCTGTCACCTCTGCACTTTAAAATAAAATTAGGAGTAGTAATTCTAATTTTACCGTGACAAAATGTAAACAATTCAGCTTTTAATTAAATCAATTTGAAATTTGGGGAAGCTTTTAAATTTGACTTGTATAATGTGTTTATATTTCAAGAATTGAATTTGTCCTAGAAGATTTAAATCCTGAGGTAATGTGAAAAGATTACGCTTTGATTTACGAATTGTATATCAAGACAATTACTCTTTTTTTTGGGGGGGGGGGAAAGAGATAAACTTATTAAAACTTGTTCTTTGTGATTATTTCTCCAAGTATAAAAGTTTCATACCAGGTTGTGTGTATCTGTAAGTGTTTCAAGACAAAAACTTTCTCTAATGAATGAGTTTATTAGCTTAATAGGACACAATATCCTTTTTAAACAAATGACCAATCCTTCTGAATATATAGGTTTCTCATTAATTATATGTATTGATTTTGTTTCATTAAAGTTCATATAAAGAAGGAGTGCAGGCAAAACATTTTTACATAAATCTACTCTGATTAACCTATACCCTTAAATGATTTTAAATGTTAATATCTAAAAACCTGATAATATGTTTTACAACTACTTTTATTGATTAATTTCCTTTATTTTTTTCAGTGTCTGGAGATATTACACATGTGGGGTATCATGGGTGTACATGTTGCGGTTTGATAAGACGAGTACACAATATCAACCATACAATCAATTGGATAATCTGCAAGAGGTGTACACCATCAAAAAAATTATATTCCATTGCTCAACTAAAGAATAAAAATCATCCAAGTTCTCTTTTAGGACCTGTAGGATATAATCTCCAAACTTATTGGGATTGGGTTGATCCCAATCAATATTATTTATTGTCTCAAGAAGATTCTTTTAAACCCGTACAGGTTGATACTTTTTGGTGTGTTTTCTACAGGGTCGTTCTGAAAGAAATGGTTGTGTAATTATTGTTCGCTTTCATCTGTGAAGACAAATGGGTTTTTAGTAATTATTTGTACAATTAATTATAGAAAATAAATTGAGTTTTTTAAAAATATTTAATCTATACAAGCCGTAACTTATACAATAATGTTAAAGAAATGGTGCTGTAAGCTTCAGTTGCACATTTAAAAAGTTTTAGTTATAAACAATTTGCTTGCAATTTGTTCTTTGTGATTTAATTTTTATGAGACCCATTTGCTTTAGAATTCTAATTTTGTGTTAAGAAGATGTATTGTATGATTTTCATTCTGTGTCAAAACCCTCTATTTTTTTCAAATTTAATTTATTTGTAAAATACTGATTACCAAGTCAATGTTATCCAAGTTGTAGTAGCAACAACAGATACTAATATCTATTTTCCCCTATAACAAAATGTTTAATTAATCTGATATTATGCTGTTACATAGTACATTTTGTTAAGTGAGTTACAGTTACCTTCTTTTAAAAAATACATGTTAAGATTATGTTTGCTGTGTTAATTTTAAATTGAAATAAATACAAATGTATTTTTATTAAATTTTTTACATTGCTTATTTGCTAAATTTTTTACTACTTGTACATTTTGTTAAGGTACAAAAAATCTAATATAATTTCTAATACTATTTTTTATTGATTAAGGAAATACATTTTATTAATTCTAAACGCCCTTGCGTTATTTCTCTCCCCTTTTCTAAGATATCATCTATATATTGAACATCAAAAAGAAAAAGATACAATTTAATTCATTAGAATTAAATTTTTATTGAAACAAGATTACAAGCATTTCTGCACATTATTAAAATCGTAAGGATACTTCTATTAAAGATATTTATTTAGCAACTAATATATAACATACATCATTAGGAATACAATACATAGTATTAAACAAAAGCGTTTTTCTACATAATTGATTCTATTAGAATAAAAGTCATTCAATCTTTTTTCACATGCATAAAGACTTTTCAGTACCAGTAGATTATATTATATTATATTATGCTAATATTTATATTTGCATTTGACACATTATGAAATCGTTATTTTTTCCTAAATTGAGGCAACGATTTCAGTAACGTGTCAAATTGCAAATATAGATATTTATTGTAATTAAGCAATGATTGTACCGTTACTTCAACACCTAAAAAAGAAAATAATAATTAATTATTTAATTTTACCCCTGTAAAATATAACAATTCACCCAACAAGTTTCTAAGAATTCATAAAATATACACAATTTTTAAAGAAAGTGTTATGAGAAAGATTTAGTTGTGAATTGTAAAAGAACTTTTTCAAAAATAATGTTTTAAAAGATAGTGGTTGTTTTTTAAATGGTAATTTACCTAGCGGGGTTTTAGAGCAATTACTATTAGATCTATTATAAAAACATTAAGGTAACTAAAATATAACATTTAACCTAGCAAGTTTCTAATTATATAATTTTTAAAAGAAAGCGTCATGAGGAAGATTGAGTTGAGAATTGTAAAAGGACTTTTTCAAAAAAATAATGTTAAAAGCACTGTTGCTCCCAAAGAGACTGGTTGCCTAAAAAATGGTAATTTACCTAGCGTTTTAGAGTAATTACTATTAGATCTATCATAAAAGCATTAAGGTAAAAAATGTTTCTTACTTGGGGAAGATGGAGGGGCAATATGATGGAACTCATTTGGTCCTTTTAAATAAGGGTGAGTGATACAAGAACTTGAAGAAATACCCGTAGAGGTAGAAGATGTTCCTCGTCGTTTAGGCTGTGTCATTTTCAATTTTAATAATTCTTCTTGCTGCTGTTTCAATTTCTTTACAAGATCTGAAAAATATTTTTAAGGTTATGTTAACTATTAATTAAAGAATAATTGAAAAAAATACTTGTATTTAAGAATCCAACTGCAGAAAAAAATAAAATAATTACCTGGTTTAAAAGAGGACCTTCTCATTGAAACCTTACTTGTATTTAAAAGCAAAAAGGTTTTCCTTACCCAATTAGATTTACTAAGAAAAAGAATAAATAATTAAATACCAAGAGAATAAATACCTTTTTTAAGTAGTTTTCTTCCAAACCATATATAGATTCCTATAAACAGACTTTTACTTTACATGTATCCATTAGATACTTATAAAAATAGACTTTTACCTTTCTAGTATTCATGAAATAACTATAAAAATAAATTTTAATATTGGTTTATAATAGTACTTACGTAATTCTCTTTCCGACATTTCCTCCTCGCCGGATAAATTATCATCAAGTTTGTCGTCCAAGTAAGTTTTTTTCAAATTTTCCATGCTTTTTCCTTTACTAGACATTATCTAAAAAAACAAAACAAATTACTTAGATACACAAATCTTGTTAAGATAATGATAAAATCAAATCTTATATTTTTAAATGATAAATTTTCTAAACATATAATTCTTATTACCATTACAGATTTTAACATGCACAAGCTAGTGTTTATCCAAGTTATGAGTTGAAGCTATATCACTGAATGGATTGTAACTCCGATAAAGATTAAGTAAATTAAATTTACGAATGATTGCTGTTTATGTAAAAATGTTTTCCCCGCACTCCTTCTTTATATGAACTTTAATTCAATAAAAATCAACACAGTGCAATACATATAATGAATGAGAAACACATATATTCAGAAGCATAATTAAACAAAATCAACACAGTGCAATACATATAAGGAATGAGAAACACATATATTCAGAAGGATTGGTCATTTTAAAGGTACTATATCCTATTAAACTCATCCATCAGAGAAATAAAAACTGATAACGTTAAATGATTATTAAGACAATTTAAACACATTATATAAAGTTCTACCTCTAAGTAAATAGATTTGAAGTTATATCACTGAACTCTGTTCAATATACTAAAGATTAAACATGATGATTGCTGTTTATGTAAAAATGTTTTCCCCGCACGCTCACAAGTCAAATTGAAAAGCTTATTATAGATTAAAAATTAAATTGAATTTTTAGAAATGGAAGAATTTGATTTTTTTTTAGAAATGAAAGGATGAGGAAAAACACAGCACAAATTTTTCCCCATGTTAAACCAATGGGAATTAAAAAATGGTCGTAGGTGAATAAAAGTTGTTGCAAACAATTTAGATGTACAAAGTTATGTGGACTAGTTTTTTTCCCGATGAGATTGGATAACTTTTTGGATAAAAAAGTTTCCGCCGGGTGGAACTGATCCTTGCGCAAAGTTTGATTGAAATTTTAAAAGTGGGAAAAAAAGGATTACTCATGAGGTATGTAATGACATAACGAATGAAAAAAACAAAACAAATTAACTTGGGAAAAGAACACATTGAAAAACCAAAATAATTAAAATTCGACAAAGTTTTTGAGATAGAGGAAAACTGATAGTTGGAGACCATTTAGATGTAGGATGGCAAGTAGTCTAGAATTTTTCGCGAGACGATTGGATAACTTTTTAGGTAAAAAAGTTTCCGCCGGGTGGAAATGATCCCAAAATGAGGTTTCGACAAAATTTGGATTTATAATCTTGAGAAGATTAGCTTTATCATTCAAATTCTATCTCAAACAAGATTTGATTCAAATCCCATCTCAAACAAGATTTGATTCAAAAATTCCATCTCAAACAAGATAAACAATTCTTAATAAATCATACAACTCAATGTACAAAAGCATTCAATTTTTTTAAATCCTCCACAGTATAAACATTTCTTAAATCATACCATAAACATTTTTAAAATCTTGGGAATAAATAGAAACACATCTTCTATCAGCAAATTGAAAAACACACCACAAGTCAATTTCAAAACATACAAGTCAAATTAAAAAAACTCACAAGTTACAATTGTAACTTGTACATTTAAAAACTCACAAGTTACAATTGTACATTTAGAAACTCACCAGTAAAAAAAAATATATCAAATTCACTTAAACACATACAAGTCAAATTAAAAACTCACAAGTCAATTGTAATTTGTACATTTAAAAACTCACAAGTAACTTGTACATTTAAAAACTCACAAGTTAATTTCAAACTATTGAATTTCTCCATTTCAAACAAATACATTTACAGGAATTCTATACAGTGTTAAATTCCATGAATGATTTTATCAAATTGTTCAGAATTTAAAGATTTAACGTGATGTTTTCATTTCTGCCAAATGTAAACAGAGCGTCCATTGCCACTCAAACTCAAAGATATATATATATGTGAAAAGTTTATTATAATACAATCATTACTTGGTTGATGAAAAGCGGTTTGAAATTAAAATTTGTTCAATTAAGAAAATAATTTGGGAAAGAGTTGTAAATATTCCAAATCAGAAAGTAATTGAATTGTTAAAGATTGATCCATTGAAAATTCCTTCCAAAGTGTAAAAAGTTTGAGATACAATCAACTTTGGAGAAATTTCATTTGAGCAATAAATAGGTAATATTATCGAATTGCTATTTATAAGAGAATCATTTTCAGTTTCAACTTTCTAAAAAAAAAAATCATACAACCAAAGGTATAGATTATAATTCATTTCTTAACACATCAAGGAACAATATTAAAATAGATTATACTTCATTTCTTGTCTGAAATGATTTTTAAAATCAGTCTACAAATTGAAACATAATAGTTAACAAACCATTAGCTAGAAACAATTCTTAAATGATACAACCAAAGGTATAGAAGTAAATGAAAACGTTTACAAGCTCATTGGTAACTATTCAATTATCCATTTGAACAAAATACAAGTAAATTAAAAGCTTAATGGAATAACACAACGGGCTATTGGCGATGGTCTTGGGGGGGGGGAGGGTATTTCAATTAACGTCACACTAGAGCAACACAACGGGCTATTGGTGACGGTCCGGGATCAATCCCAAAGGGAAAGACCGAGGACAACACCACGTAATTTTGAAGCACGATCAGATGACGAGGTCACACCAGAGCTTCATTTACCGATTGAAAACCTCTCATAAACATATTGGCTAACAAACAATAAATGACCAATCAAGCATATTAAAATGTCTGGAACCCAAAATTTGCTCTGAAATAGATTTCTTTGTTAAATTACTGATAATAAATCAATTCGTCTAAATTTTCATATTTGGGTAAAGATGATGTCAAGCAACCCTCTGAATAACAGAATTGAATCTGCAGTATCAGAGTCAGTACAGCTAAACATTTGTGACCATTTGTTGACCTTCTGTGAAGATGGCTGCCAAGCGGTTTTTAAAATCTTCTATTGATTGGGCTGCTTTCGTTGAAAGAGTTCCACCAACTGAAAAATCGAAATTTCAGTTATTTAAAACAAAGGTTGATGGCTACACAAAAACGTAAATATTTATCTTGTAGTAATTTTTATAAGTTTCGTGTTCCTTGAACCCATATCATTGCCTAAGCTTTCTCTTAAATATAGTATCTAACTTTTGAGGCCAAAAAATATGTTTTGTATGTATGTTTTTGTTAAAGAAAAGTTTCAATGTTAATTTTTTTGGAAAGAAAAACAATCCAACTGAAACATGAGATACAAAACTGTTCGGTTTCCTCATACACATGTCATGGTTAGATTTTTTTGATCTATTTATGTGTATAAGCGATACCAAAATTTCAAAACGCATGTTTTCTTTATTGCTTACATTATTAATTTTTGAAAGCAACCTTTTCGTTAGGTAGTATTTGAACAATTTGTGAGCACTGAAGACTTAGTCATTTATTGTTTTTGTCAATTACAAATTTACTTGGCGACAAACATTCCCCGGATTCTACATCTTTACCAACATAAAAATTAAAACTTTACAAGAAAATGTATGTTTTGCTTTTTCTAGCAAGCATCTGTTTTGAATTATGACTTTCTCTAGTTTTATGGTTAGGGTTCTCAGGTTTTTATTTTACTAGTCTAAATGTTTTATATTTAATCAAGATTTATATATTTAATCCAAATTTCCGTTAAAATTCTTTTGGTATATTTGTGTATATTTAATCCAGTTTTACAATGTTTCACTAGTCAAGATATGATTTCCGTTAAAAAATATTTTTTTTGTGTATTTGTATATTTAATCCAGATTTGCAGTGTTTTACTAGTCAAAATGTTTTATCAAGATTTATATATTTAATCCATATGTATGCAGTATATATTCAATTTTGGAAGATTTCCTTGGCAACATAAAAAGTGCACCAAATAGATCACGTTGCCACACCTTGCGGCGTAGACTGCATCTGTATCCACCATTATTAGGGATGTCAAAAGAAGAAAAATATAAAAGTTTCTGCAAAAAACCATGTATTTGACTTAAAACTAGAACAAATTTTAATGAAATTTATAACCTACTATCAAATGCCGTAAATGAAGTAAAGTTAGAAAATCGTAAAGTAAAAAAAATAAAGTTAGAAAATAGTTTTAAAATGGTCATATAGTATTAATATCTATTCAGTCATCTTCGGTGAGGGGGTCTGTACTTTCTCCAGTGAAGTAAAGTAAAAAATATGACAAGTTCGGGCACAATGAGCTTCTCTGAACAAAATTTGAACAACTTCCCATAGTGAAGGTCAAAGACAAACTATTGGGAAGGTTGCATAGAGCACGTAAAAAGAGGCAGCTATTGGGAGCGCCAGGTGCCAACGCCACCTAGCAGCAGGGCAAGGTGATAAAATGGCTGCACTGTGCACTGTCAGATCAAATGCGCCTGATGGAAGGTTAATCAAAATATATTGCCATATTTTATTTGTTTAGAAGTTCAAGTAGAAATGTAGGTTATTTTTGTTATTTAAAATTTGAGGATTTTAAATTGTTGCCAATGTGCTACATTATTGCAGAATATTATGCTATGTGTATTAATAACAGTTAATATTTTCAGGGAAAAAATGCTATTAAAAGGTCTTTTGATCTAGAACTTTCAATTTTTAAGATATTCTTTGAAAAAGCAGGGTATGCCAATTTAAATCAAGTGATTTTTATTAAAAAAAAATAATTGATTTAAATCAAAATTTTAAATTTATTTTTTTTCTGTTATATTTAGTAATATTGAAAATGAAATAGCTGAACAAGATGCATGCTCTTTTATTCAAAAACAACTTCGCTCGTACTGAGTTAACCCCAAAATTATATTGAAAATCATCCTCCCTTTGAAAATACTAAATAACAGTATTTGCTGATTGGAATCCTAATTACCAGACAAGTATTTCCATCTTGGGCCATTGACTGATAGGTGTCACTCACAAGCCACACATCAATATTAGTTTTGCTTTAAACATTCCGTCTGACTAAATCGCACATGGCCAATTTTAAACCATTCACTATGTGATGAGGGAAGATTCTCAAAATATATTCAGTCAAATTATTAAAATTGTGGTAACTTGCTTTTTTTTTCAGTTTTAGTTATTTATTTAGTATTGTAATTTGTTCATAAAAAATATAGACGCTTAAAAACGAAAAGATTTTCTGCAGTATCACAAAAGCATTCCAATTTTGCACTTAAATCTTCATGATTGGCAATTTTAATAGTTTTATTTTGTTTTGTGTAATATATTGGTTAATTTTATTTCAATTTATTGGGAAATTGTATGCATTGATCCTTTAGAATTATTTACACTGCTAGAATAACTATTCAATATTTATGGAATTGAAATTTGGAATGTAAAAGTTAATTCACTCGTCTGGTAATTGAGTATGTTGAGAAAAGATTATGGTTTGAAGCAGAAAGCTATTGGAATTGATAATTTTTTTATTGCAAGCTCAAAATTTCACTGAATTGGCATGTTCTGGGGGATGCTATTACACTTGTTCTATGCTGTTCGTAGAGAAAAGCTTTATTTCTTTTGTTTTAGATATAAACCCCTTTTTGTGTGAATATACGTATGAAATACTTGTCAACGCTCAAAGAATTTGAAAAATAGACATTTGATATCAAATTTATGTATTTTCATGTCTTCTCATTTTTACTGTTAACTTACAAAAATAACAATTTTTTCACCAATAGTTATTTTTGCAAGATAAAAATTAATGAGAAGTACGAATTTTTTCAAGTTGCAGGTTCCTTTTATTTTATTGGTGACATGATTTTTCTCAAAAGCAAGTCTTGAACCAATTAATTATTTTATATCAAAATAATTGAAATAATTCAAAGCATTTTAGTCATGATAAATATGTAATGCAAAATATTCTGAAATTTGTATGATTGGAAAAATTTCTAATATGATGTCTGGGATCCGGTAATCTTATTTATCTGGGTCAAAAAAATTCACGTCACCGGTTATGAGTTAAACTCAATCTAAACTGCTTGCGAACCAGATGGAAAAACTTTACTCATGTTTGGCATTTGGGGCACTGTTCTGTGCATTACATATGTATCATGTGATTTACTTTGCTAATTCCTATGTTGTATTTTTATCTTTAAAAAATTTGCTCAGCTATATTTCCTAATACATTAATGTTTTACATAAAAAAATATTAATTTTTAAATAAATCAAAACTATCTAGAAACTACACTAATTTGTGTATCTCATTTTTAACAAATTTAAACTTGTATGGGCAAGAATTAATTAAAATCATAAAAATCTGATTTAAATCAAATAAATCCGATGTTTTCGATTTAAAAAAATCTTGATTTTTTCATACCCTGGAAAAAAGGTTTGTAGAGTGTTCATTCTTGAAGAATCATGCCCTCAGTAATGATGTATTATAAGAGCGTTTAATTTGGCTACTGTTCTGGGTATTAGCCATCCCATTCTCTGCAGTATATTAGCCTTAAAATCACCTTAGTTTGAAGGCAAACATACAAGTATCCTGATAATATATTTCCATTAATATGACCCAGAAATTTCTCTAAAAAAATCTTGTTGCTAAACTGAAATTATCCTACATCAGAACAAGTTCTAGCCAGAGCTTAACCATAACATTATTTTGCTTATAAATTGAAATCCTATTTTCTTTTTCTTGATAAACACAGGTATCAACTCCTACGGACAGCCTGCAACCTTTGACACTCAATATTTTTGCAGTTGGGCCTGCCCCTTCTCAAACTCAGTTTCTATAACTTACTCTGGATGTATTTCTTTCTGTGTCAGTAAAACAATCTCCATTACTTGACATTGCCGTGTTGGTGCAGTTTGACCAAATATGGCCCTATGGGCGATATGGGTTAGCCAAATATACACTTGATGTGTCATATTAGGTTATATATATCTCCACTATATTGGGAGACATGTGCCAACTTCCAGAGGTCCAATCCCCCTCCCCCAAATAAACATGAGATAAATATTCAGTATATACACAAATATTAATGGATATTTTGCAAAAGAAAATTATTTTGATAACACATTGAAATGAATCAACTGGATCTAATGTAGGCCCCTAGGGTGATCCTATGGTATATTTACGTGCTTCGTTAACAGTGAATATATTCAATCATAATTCAACTCCATTCATTGTAAGATAAACCAATTCTTTATTACCATCCTTTACATTAATTCAAAAGCGCGCACTCTTCTCTCCGTACTTTCTTGCAACCCCACTACACATTCCAGGGTTGCTATATTTGTAAAGGCGATCACATTCTCGCTCTCTTGGCGATTCACTACAGAGTATCCCCCCAGTGACAGAGGGTACGATGGAACGAACAATATAACTTAAATATATATATATAAATATAAGGTAACACATGTAATTTGACATACATAATAGAAAGAAATATGATGTGAATTAACAGTTAAATATAGTCAGTATATCTCTGCGGAAAATGTACACGACGACCAGTTCGTGTCGTGATTGTTGGTTTCTTCATAGTTTCTTTGGAAACAGATGGTTTTGCAAGAGATATTGACTTTGTAGGAAGTGTCTCTGTAACAGTGGATTGACGTTTGATAGGAACATTATCCTCTCCAAGAAGAAAAGCGGGTTTAACTCGATCCAAAGAGATAGTCGATGTCTTTCCTTTCAGTTCAATGGTAATTGTTTTATTGGTTCTGTTTATTACCTTGTGAGGACCGGTGTAAGGCTGACTCAAGGGTGGTTTGTTTGAATCAACTCGTAAGAAAATGTGCGTGCATGCTGTGAGAGATGGATGCACAAAAACTGGACTTTCACCATGTCGTGAAGTAGCAACGGGATTAAGAGTCCGCATCCGCTCTTTGAGTTGAGTCACAAAGGAGGTATCAACGATTTGTTTGTGGTCTGGGATTTCTAACATGTCTGCAGGCAATGTTAATGTTTTGCCATAGACAAGTTCAGCACAAGTTGCTTTGATATCTTCCTTAACCGTGGTACGGATACCTAAAAGTACGATGGGAATGATATCAGTCCATCTATCGTTTTCATGTGCTTTGATAGATGCTTTAAGATGTCTGAAAACGTTCGATGAGGCCGTTTGCAATTGGGTGGTATGTAGTCGTTTTTATTCTATTCGTGCCTAACATGTTTGCAAATTCTTGATACAAATTTGATCTCATTTGAGATCCTTGATCTGTGGTTATAAATAATGGGCATCCAAAGCGACTAATCCAAGTGGTGAATATTGCTTTGCAAATGGTAGTAGTTGTCGTATCAGGTATGGGTATGGCCTCAGGCCATCTGGTAAATCTGTCGATGAGTGTCAGAAGATAGACGTGACCATCAGATGGGGGTAAAGGACCTACAATGTCTAAGTGAATTTGCGAGAAACGTGCATCAGGAAGTGCGAAAGTTCCTAGTGGTGCTTTCGTGTGGCGTTGGACTTTTGATCTCTGACAGGGTTCGCAGGGGCGTACCCAGCACTTGATTTGACGTTTCATATAGGGCCACACATATCGGGAGGATATCAGCTTTGTGGTAGCTGCAATTCCTGGATGAGAAATATTGTGTAGATGCTCAATATTGACAAAAAACTTTGCATTTTTATTACTCTTACCCTCCTAAATGACTTAAATAAAAACCAATGCATAAAATTTGGACAAAAAAATTGTATTTAGAGTGGTCAAAGTTTCTCATGTTTTGGTATATATTATTGCACAGCACATAGCGATTTAGAGAAATAAAATGAAATTTATTAAAATGTGAGATCTAAAACATAATATAATAAAAGCCTTATTAATGGTGGCAGTACACCAAAATTTGTTTTAGTGTTTATTATCTGGATAGTCTGTTAATGGGGGTACATTTACCATTAGCAATAATAATCTTAATTGGGTTCATTTTCTGTTAATACTCCGTTAAATTCTTGAATAAAGACCTTTACCTTTTCAACATGATCATTAATTACTTTAATAGCTTAGATTTAGTTTGCATTTGATGCTAATTTACATCTGTATGTGAATCAGTATCCTATCTGGAACCAATGAGGGATTGAGAATGAGAAAGATTGAATCTTTCAATCATTCCTGTTCTCATTTCTCATTCATTGGATGCATAGTGTATTCAGATTGTTCAACTAAATTGTACTATATAGGATTGAAAAAGTGTCAGCTTTTCAGATCCCTTTTGGTAGCCTAGATGAATTAGAACAAAACTAATCTTGCTCTGGGCTATTGCAACTATTTTCTTCGCATAAGTGATAAATTTAGGAATTTCTTTTTGTGTCATATTGGCACCAAGACATTTGGATGTATCTGGAAATAGTTCAAAGCTGTTCTTTTTTAAAAACTCCTTAATTTTTTATAGAATAAGTGCAATATGAAGATAATTAAGTTACTTCTAACCAATAACATCTATTACATTCTAATTCCATTTCAGAAAAGTTCTATTATGCAGCTTTTAAAAGTTCTTGTATAAAATAATCTGTATTTGCAAGCTACAACTTTAACAGCATTTTGGGTGAAACCAGTCAAATGATTGTACAGAAATGTTGAAAGATTGTATACATTGCTTTCTTGTATGCTGTGTTTGAGAAATAATCTTTGAAGTATTCATAAAATGTTTTTGTTTTCAGTCTTATGAGTTTTCCTGAAAAACAACCAACTATAGATTTTGCTGCATACCGTCAAAGGTTGCCTCACTTGGCTATGGTGGATGAATTTGAGAAACAGGTACAATCGGAATATAATGGCTTTAAATAATTTATTCACAAGTTTAATGTAAAATATTTTCATTTAAATGGTCTGCAGCATTTTGAATTTCATACAGAAATCTTGCATACAATGCAAACAGCACAATCAAAATAGAGTATTTTCCATGATAGGCTTACTATGATCCTATTTTATCAATGTATTATCAAATAATTTATCAATGATAGTTATGAATCAAAAGATTGTCTTCCACACTTTTCTAAATTTATTTCTAACTGGATTTGTGTACTTATTTTCATATTTTAAGTAATATTTTATTAGATAGCTCTATAAAGCACTTGCAAATTGTTGTGAAAACTTGAATTTCTTGAAATTTTGATTGGGCATTAACTATGAAGCAAGTCTATTAGGATGTATTTTTCTGTAGAATCATGATATTTGAAGCATAATATGCAGTTTAGCATTTTGTGAATAAGTAGCTGTTGGTAAAACAATAAACTAGTTACGCTGTCTGCATTTTTCATTTGTACTAGGATTAGTATACAACATAACTAGGATTTTAACTATTTTCTTTTAGAAGAAGATTGATATAAAACCCTATTCAATATATATACTACAAAATTCTACTTTAAAAATTAGGCTATTTTATTTCTAGTAAAGTGAATAAACTTCTAAAGAATTCCAAGTTTTAATGAATTCTATTTCCTGCTATGGAATCTTGGAAAAACTGATTTGAAAATTTGAATTTTTTTATTTTGTTGTATTTTAAAAGACAGACATTCAACAAGATAAATTTCATCTATTTCATACAACTGAATGAGAATAAACATTAATAAAATTCCTTCATTAAATTAAATGATCATATTCATGTTATGAGTTATCGTAAAGTGCATTTTACTGCTGGGAAAGAATGTCCAACTTTGAGAGAGGTAAATGATGAGAATTTTGGACTTAGAGCATAGGCACCTCATCACAATTAGAAATACAGATATAAAAAAGTTTTGCCGGTCTAAAAACTGAGATTAGAGATGAAGTAGTACTTTGATGCATCAGCCTACACAACACAGAAATCGACACAGTGTATACTGTTGGCAGGTGGGAAAAAGTAAACTCAAGTAACAGCAATACTAATGAATTTAATTTTTAAGAAAGTATACTTTTGCCATGCACATTTATCAAGCAGAAGTATAAATCTGCATCCAAGGCTAGCTGCATGAGCATTACAGGAGCCGAGATTGAATAAATTTATTACAGCGCTACTCAGCTTACATCAAATTAAAAGGAGTGGACCATTTCTTTGAATTCCACTGAAACTAATTTTATCGTTTTTCCAAAATCAGGATTCCAATTACAGTTAAGGTAAAAATTAAAATACAAAATAAATGCTTAGGAAAAGTTGCACATGCAATAAATATTAAAAATTAAAATTGAACATTAATCAAGTGTTCGAACTTTCACGCTCCAGCATGTATGTATTTCAAAAACTGCTAGGTTGAATAAAAAATCTTTAAAAATAGGTTGAATAAAACCGGGGGAAAAGATGAAATATGTTACTTATATAAAACTGCACAAATACATGAAACATTTACTTTTGACTTTTGTTCCACTTTTTCATGTTGACATTTCATTTTGCTAAAATAAATGCAATCAAATGTAATGTTTTAATCTTTTACAGCATACATTTTTAGAATTGGTCATAATTTTTTAACCACTCTTTTCTAATTACTTAAACACAAAGCTGTCTGGTATATATTTATGTACACAACTCAATGTATTAGTTGAGGACCTGTGTTTGAGATGTTATTTGATAGATTGTCTAAAATAAAACAATTTAATGTTTGATAGTACTGTCTAAATGGGCACGAAACATGTGCTAGTAAAATAGTAATCATGTTCAGGGTATGCCAATTTAAATCGGATTTTAAAAAAAGTGATTTTTTAAAAAAATAATGATTTAGAAAACTTAAATTTTTTCCTTAAAAGTTTAAAAGTCATTGAAAATAAAATATCCTGATAGAGAATGCTTGTTATTTTATACCAACAAGTTAAAAATTTTGTTTCTACTCAGTAACACCCCAAGAATGACTTTTAATTGAAAATAACTGGCTTCTCTGCTTTGAAAACACTAGAGATAATAGTACTAATTGGGATATAGTTGCACACACTTGGAGAAATAATTGGGCACAGAATTAAAACAGAACTTGCTTCACATATTGTTTTGGAACTCAATTTTTTTACACAATGCTATCAGCATATTTATAATGTATCTCACATTGGAGGGGCCAGGTCCAAAAAAACAAATTTATTATGACCTAAAGTGTTTGGGTCCCTAGGACTTTACACCCTTTCTATTGAAGTGACTTAAATGACATCAAATCACTGCATATTGGACTCCTCGTATTTGTATATTTGAAGTAATTATCCTGTATGTTTGGGGTCCTGGGCCTTAGTCCTGGGTGTGTTTTTCTCTTCTGTGTCAGTAAAACTTTCATTGTGTGTGTCTATTACTTGATATTTTGTCTTGTGTCTATTATTTCATATTGTATATCATGTGTCTGGCGCAGCATGGCCAAATATGGCCCTTGTGCCATAAAACCCCCAAAACCAACCAACCTGGGCCATAGACATAAAAGTATTAAAGGATTTGAAGGAGTCAGGACCCTAAGACATGAATAGATTGGAAATATGTTTCTATTGTTTGATGATCCAAGGAGTTAGATTCCCTAAAAGTTGGCAGATGTGTTGGTGACAATAACAGCTGATCAAATATTTCTCTTTCACAAATCTCTTGATCAGCAGACTGAGTTTTATGTATATCCTTACATGCAACAGCATTTTTGGTCAATTTTGATACTTTTCCCTATGGAAAGGTTGGTACACTTGAACTGATGCCCTTTCAAGAGGAAATCTGCAATTTCTGATAAATCAGCACTGTTCAACATTTTTTTCAGTATGTTGCAAGCAAGCAGTGTGCTCCCTCCAAATGTATTTATGAAATTCATGCAAAAAATCAACTGAGCTTAAATAGAATGAACTTTTTAATTTTTGCTAGAGCAGACATTTTTTCGTTGCTGCTGTGAGAACATTGTATCTCAGATATCTCCTTTGTAATGTTAGTGTTAATGTAGAAGGCAAAGTCATTCATAAAGCCATTTTACCACCACAGCTACTTCTGTAAGAGAGGATATTTGTCTTAGAAAGAATATTTATTCAACAGTTTCACTTAGTTTTTACACTTGAAACAAGTTAGATAATGAGAAGTTAACAAAATTAAAATTTACTTTATTAGTATGATTTATGTAAAATATATTAAATTGTAAAACAATATCACCCCTTATTCAAATATTAAATATTACGGATTTATATCATTGATAGAAATCAAATGAAAGAAGAAAATCAATAAGACCCAAGAATAGCATATATTATACTTAACATAAATCAGTATTATCTAGAAACTACACTGTTTTTTCAACTTATTAATGCAACAAATTAAAATCAGTAAAATGTGAGTTTTTTCTTGTTTTTTTCATAATTCATGATTTTTTCACACCTTGATCAAGCAAAAAATATTGATGTGAAAATTATATAAATATGAAAAAAGCCTTATGTAATTCATAATTTTTTTTTCAGTTTAAAAGTGTAACAATACCATACCCAGCTGATAAACTAAGTGCTTCTATCGATGAACAAGAAAAGAAATTAGTAAGTTTATCTTCAAAGCTCCTACATGATTACATTTAAAGATTTAAAATGTCTGTTTAAATTAAAACTGTCAACTCATGTGCTTAAATATTTTTCTTCAATTGGAAATTAGTTTCAGTAAAGAGAAAATAGTAAAAAGGTAATAGAAAACTTGATGTTTGCAAACTGAAAATACGTCAGGGAATAAGTAAAAAGAACTATAAAGCAGAGTGCACTGATACCGAGGTATTATAAAGTGGGGTTACTGTATGGGACATGCTACTGGCAGTCAGTTCTATCTAGCAGATTGTCTAGCATCTGAGCTAGGTTTCATATATTTGGAACATTTGTACTTTTTATTTGTACTGTAGATTTCTATGAAGTAACCAGTGTGGTACCTAGATAGTGGTAGGTACTGTCTGTCTACCCTTAGAACTGCTCCTGACAGTGCTTATGTCCTTTTGCTATAGAAACTAACCTTATCTCATTTTCCTTAGTGAATGCTTGAACATGTTTGAACATTGAACATTGAAGTTTGTCACCTATGCTACTAAACATTACCTCTTTCCATCTCAACATTACCTCTTTCCATCTCAACATTACCTCTTTCCATCTCAACATTCCTGAAAAGTAAAAAAAAATTAAGTCATCCTCGAGAGTCACTCCTACTCTCACTCTTTGCATTTAGATTAGTGATCGATGGCGATGCATCATTGGATGATGCAAGAGACTTGTGTAAACTAAATCAAGGCAATATGGGAACTCCTCCCTGAGGTTTCCATTTACTGGAGATCCAGGAATGATGGTAATGATGTACAATTCCTCAGCATTGGAATTCTTAGGCACATTTTTTTCACTGATATTATCTGCATTGTGAGTGAGAAAACTTAAGTGAAGGATGTTAATCAGAACGAGTTGACGCTCAGTTCAACAGTAGTAGGAAATGGATGCCTGAGTGAAACTTGTGTCCTTTAATGATTCTGTGGGATCATTAAAGATACTTGAAAAGTGTTATTGGTCCCCAAACCATTGCTCTGTTTGCTGTATTTGGCACAAATAATGTTCGAAAGAAGGTTCTCCATCATAATGAAGTTTCTTCACTTCACAAATAATTCAGCAATTAAATTTATCATCCTCAACAGGACTAAAAAAATTATGAAGTATGAACCTATGAGGCCAATTAAAATTTAATTGTCATACCAAAAAATAGTATATTAATTGATAAATATTAGTTGATTGATATTTCAGCAGTCTCCCTTAGAAAATAGAAAGGTTTAGAGTAAAATTTTGCCAGCTGTGCAGATCATGTAGGGGATAAAAATGGAATAGTTTTGTTTATGCACGGAAGATGTATCTTTATGGTAAAAAGTTTCAAAATATGTCAACAAAAAACATTGTAATGACTATTAGAAGGTCTTGGGGGCCCCCCTTGCCATACAGAAAGTTATCTGAACTGTATTTGGGCAAGCCTCTTGGAAGGTTGCCCAAATACAGTTCAGATAACTTTCAGTATACAGTTCAGATAAAAGATTGTGACACATGAAATTGTGGAAATGAATAAAATAATTCAAATTAAAAGTTTTGTGTATCCAGTTCAGTAATATTTTTATAAATAATTTAGTCAGTGTTTCGATTTAAAGCACTGCAATTGTTACCTGCATGATTTTATCAAACTTGTCCCTCCAAAATATCTTAAAACTAATGTTAAGTAAAATTAAAAATTCTGTTCTGGGATGAATTTCTGTTTCATGGGACTATTCTGTTCTTCAATCTCTCTTTTCCCCTTTTATATTTTTTGCTTGAACTTGTCTATCTTGTGTTTGGCACAGCTTGGTCAAATGTCCTTTGCACCATAAAAACCCCCAAACAACCAACCAGTTTCATGGGATTTATAAAGATATATGTTGACTATTTTTAAGTATACGAGGGCTGTCTAAAAAGTATCCGACCTTTGGCCAGGAAAAATATATTACTTAAGTGACGAAATTGGGACCCTAATCCCCTTCAAAGTAGGCCCCTTGCGCCTTCACACACTTAGCCCACCGATCCTTCCACTGCCGAAAACACTCCTGGAAGGCTTCTTTTGGAATGGTGTTCATCTCCGTTGTCGCGTTCTGCATTATCTCTTCTCTACTCTCAAAACGGGATCCTTTCAACGGCATCTTCAATTTCGGAAACAACCAGAAGTCGCAAGGAGCCATATCAGGAGAGTAGGGAGGTTGGGAGACGACTGGAATTCCGTGTTTCGCCAAGAAAGTCTGGATCAGGTGTGACGAATGAGCCGGAGCATTGTCATGATGCAACTGCCAGTTTTTCGTCGTCCAGAGGTGTGGTCTTTTGCGCCGAACTGCATCTCTGAGTCGGCGTAGAACTTGTTGATAGTACTCTTTTGTCACTGTTTGTCCTTCCGGTGCGTATTCGTGATGCACAATTCCACAGATATCAAAGAACACAGTTAGCATCACCTTGATTTTGCTTCGCACCTGTCGCGCTTTTTTCGGCCTTGGAAACTCGGGATGCTTCCATTGCGACGACTGTGCTTTTGTTTCTGGGTCGTACCCGTATACCCATGACTCATCTCCAGTAATCACGGTGTTCAGAAACTGAGGATCAGTGTTGGTAGTGTCCAGAAGGTCCTGTGCAATCTCAAGACGGAGTTCTTTTTGTTGTGCCGACAGCAGCTTGGGCACAAATTTTGCAGCCACTCTGCGCATGTTCAAATCATCACGCAAAATTGCATGTGCGGAATCTTTACTGATCCCAACCTCTTCGGCAATCTCTCGTACGGTCAAACGACGATCTCCCTTTACCAGATTTTCCACCCTCTCAACAACAGCTGCATTCCGAGCGGTTTGAGGCCTCCCAAGACGCTGATCACTCTCCACCGATGTGCGGTCATTTTTGAATCGGTTAAACCACTCCTTCACTTGTGTTACGCCCATAGCATCGTCTCCAAAAACTTGCTGAATTTTACGAATTGTTTCGCTTTGCGAATCGCCAAGCTTTTGACAAAATTTGATGCAGTATCTTTGCTCAACTCGTTCAGTCATCTTGAGAGAAATCAAAAATCCGACGAACACTTATAACAGCACCTTACTCAGCGGCCAGCAGGCAGCGACTGACACACTCGAACACGGAGAAAAAATTCAAGCATGCGCATTAAGTTGTCTTCTTCCACTGTGCACAGTGGCACCGCTCTAGCATCATTACCGTATGCAGGAAAATTCAAGGTCGGATACTTTTTAGACAAACCTCGTATATAAATGTATTGTTTATTAATATTTAATTAAAAGCAAGAGTGTAATTTTTAGTTAAAGGAGCAAGTATGATTTTAATCTTTCACAATAAAATCAGCTAAGATGTTTTCGATGTCCAGAAACCTATTCTCTCTTGCTAAGGATTACTTTTCTAATTGCTCTGCTAGTCTTAGAGTATCCACTCGTGCAATTCATTAGAAAGTCACTGGGTTGTCTTCAAGGATCGTGGTATGACCAGGGCTTTTGGATTTTATTTTACTACTTTTAAAGTTAGGCTTTTCATCAGGAGTAGAGATCATGGGTTGTGCGGACGATCTTTTGGTTCTTATCAAGGCAGACAGACCTTGAGCTGGAAGCGATTGGAAACAACACAATTTCAAAAATAACAGCTTGAGCTACTCTCAAACAGGTAAATTTCAACCCCAATAAATCAAATGTTATCCATTTCTCCCAGAAAAAACAATCAATTAATCTTTTAATGAATTTCAAAATTCTGAAATGAAATGTCTTGGATTAGTTGTAGGATGTAAGTTAAAATGGAGCGCACACATCAATTTTATTTGTGTCAAACAACTTTGTCAGAAATGGCATGAATTTCTTGGGGGATTGGATGTGTTAAAAATTATATATACCATGGGCTACTTTGTCTTTAATTCCCTATGGCACACTAACTTGGATTAATACATTAAATAAGAAATTTAATAAGAACAAACTTATATCAACTGAAAGGATTAGGCTTTATGTATAAGGGGTTTTAGAACTATTTGCTATGATGGCAGCATCTGTTCTTACTGGTATTCTGTCTCTTAAAATACACTATGTCCAAATTTTTCTTTACATACACAAAAATAATGATATTCCATGAAATATCCAATCGATGTAATCCATTTTTGCATGGAATGTGTGAAAGACAACCTAATTAGCATTATCGAATCAAAAGTGATCAAACGGTTTCTGATATGCAAATCAAGGCATTACGTCATCCGACGGTGAATCAAGAGCTTTGCTCAAAGAGAATTTCTGCAATACAACACACATTTGATTTCTGCGTGTAACGACTCAAAACGGTTTGTTATGGCTCCGAAGTATCATTTGGAAGAATCTGAAGTGGCGAATTATTGGCCGTTTAGAAGCAGGGCAGACAATCATGGAAGCAGTGAGATGTGTGAATATTTCAAGACAGACAGTCTGTATGCTATGGAAACAATTTCAGAACTCTGGAACTGTTGTAATGAGGCCTGGACAAGGTCGTAAACGAATAACAACTACTTCTCAAGATCGATATCTGGCAATAACTGCCCGTCGTAACGGGAAGTCTACTGCTCGGCGGTTAAATTCAGAGGTTGCAGCCGCCACTGGAACTGTTGTATCATGGCAAACTGTATACAGAAGGCTTAATGAAAAAGGCCTTTATGCCAGAAAGCCAAGGGTATGTTTCACTGTCTTTACGACAAAGAGGGATTGCTTTAATTGGTGCCAAGAACATCAGAACTGGAGTGAACGCCAATGGACCCATGTTCTCTTTACTGATGAGTTGAGGTTTAGTTTAACATCTGATTCTAAACGTGTTTACATCTGGAGGGAGTCAGGAACGCGAAATCTTCCTTCGAACATTATGGAATGTGACCGTTTCGGTAGTGCAGGTGTGATAGTATGGAGAGGAATAATGATCGATGGATGTACGCCCCTACACGTTTTCAACAGTGGATCTGTGACTGGCCAGAGATATCAGGATGTAAGAACCTTAGAACCTTATGTAAGACTTTTCAGAGGTGCATATGTATCTAACTTTTTATTTATGGACGATAATGCTCGTCCACATCGAGCGAACCTCGTTGACGAATTCCTTGAAAGTGAAGCCATTGAGCTAATATCGTTGCCAGCAAAATCTCCTGATCTGAATCCGATAGAGAATTTATGGGACTACCTTGGAAAAGCAGTTGCACAGAGACATCCTCCTCCTAGAGATATAAATGTCCTGAAGACCTCATTGCTGGAGGAGAGGAACTTAATTCCCCAAACTGTGGTTAACAAATTATTGCCAGTATTAAAACATGTTATGATATGTGTGTACACGTCAGGGGAGATCGCATTCCATATTAAATTCATAAGCCTTAATTTTTTTCTGAGTTATTCTTTTTTTCTGAACTCCCCTTGTCACATATTATTGCCATTTTAATGTCTCGTGCTACAGTTTTATGCATGCCCTTTGGCCCATGCTTCAACTCAGACAGGTGACCAGAGTGAGCCCACTGGTCAATCGGCTCTCTTGAGTTCTCTGGGTTTCACCACTTCAGAGTGTTTAGTCCCTCTGTCATGCTGCACTGTACTGGTCTTAAGTATTTTGGGTTAGTGCTGCAGCTAGGGATGGCCTGGGTGAACCAGCGGATCTACATCCCGATACAGTAGCACTATATCATGGTGGTATCTTGGAGTGTGTGCTGAGGTTGGAATGTTCCAGAGCCAGCAACCACTTACCCTTGTTGGACTCTGGTGGGTATGGATTCACTATGAAGAAGTTAAGTATTTAATCTATGGATCCAAAAAAATTTCTCTGTGCCCTAGAGGTGGCCTAAATCCCTCTAACAATGTTAATTTCTGAATACCTAAATTTTTAATAATCAATAATCCTGAAGGAAAACTTGCAACCTTTTCACCATTTGCTGTACAAAAATATATTCAGTCTGCTGCTGGCAAACCAAAAGCAATGAAGAAATTGCGGTCTGGTAATCTTTTCATAGAAACTATCTGCATATCAATCTGAGCAACTAATGAAATTACATTAACTTTTAGTTCGCAAATTTAGTTTAACTCCACACAGAACTCTAAATTCCAGTTGTGGAGTTATATCGGTATCTGATCTTTTAATATATCTGAATAGGAGTTTATCGAAGAATTGAAATCTCAGCATGTTTGTTCAGCCAAACGCATCTGCATCAGATGAGATGATAAAAGTATTAAAACAAACATGTAATATTAACATTCAACACACCAGACATACCTGTATCCATTAAAGCAGGATACTTAAATTGCAGCGTTAAACTGTTCATTCCAAACCCTCAAAGATGCTTTAAGTGTCAGGTTTGGACATTCCCAGGTTTTATACCGATCACCTACAATTTGTGCCAGATGCTCAAAACCTGAACATGGCAAAAACTGCACTGATGAACTTGTATGCTTCAATTGTAAGGGAAATAATCCTACTTACTCCAGGTCTTGTCCTCAATGGAAAAAAGAAATCAAAGATAAAACAAAAGATGTCATATCTCGCGAAGCAGAAAAAATAGAAAGTCAGACACCAAGAACAAATATTTCATACGCATCTGTAATTAAAATGATGAAATCCATTGCTATCCAAACAGATACCATTCCCAATAAAGAAGTTGAAAAATCTGTTGCTGTCCAAACAGATACCATTCCCAATGATGAAATTGAAAATACAATTGTGCAAAACAAAGAAACAATCGTCCAAAAAAAGATGCAACCATTAAAAATTCAACAAAAACAAACATTCCCAAACCATCTGGTCCTAATCTTAAACCCACTTCTAAAACAAAATCACAAATGAAATTAGATGCTATAAAATCTAATAGAATCGATGAAAAATACTGGGAGACCTATTCTTTATCTGGTGAGAAAATGGAAGTAAACAAAAAATAAAAGAGTAGACACAAACGCAAAAAATCTGAAAGAATATCATTATGGTTAAATTAATATATTGGAATTGCCAAGGGGCTACCGTAACAATGTTGAGAATGTGGAGGCTTTGATTGTTGCCATCCTGTATGTCTTGGTCTGCCAGAAACTTTTTTGACACCACCAGTATGCACAAAAATTGGAAGATATAATATCGCAAGAAGAGATAATTAAAAATACAATTATGCTAGTGGTGGTATAGCGCTTCTGACTTGTCTCTGGCTATTTAAATTTCACTATTTCAAAATTTTTATGCATTTTTTATTTTGCACCTTTGTAAATTAAATACTTCAGTCTCATTAGTAATGCCTCAGATGATGATCTTGTTTTTATTATCGACTATTTAAATATTTTTATTCTCATCTTCACATTTTACATGTCTTAAATCTACCTTTTATCTGTCTTGGACTTCATTTTTAAATGTTTTACGCTTTTATTGGGCTATTCTGTCTTGTGTTTGGCGCAGCTTGTTCACTTTTGGACCTTGCGCCATAAAACCCCAACATCCAATCCAATCCATTCAAGTGCTTTCAAGATAGCTAAGGCTTCTGTTTGGTTATTAGAACAATTTGAATCTCGTTTAAATTTATTTTTCATTGATATCTATCACCTTCCTCCAACTTTTGTTATTCTTTATACAGATAGCCAAGTGACACTTGACTGGATTTTAGCAGAAAAAATTAATTACCCAATAATTCAAAACATTTTATGGTGATTGAATAGAAAAATTGGAAGTTCAATATGAAGTAGATTTGAGGCCATTCTGGTATTTCTGAAAGGAAATTGATTGTTAAATTTGCCTTAAGATGCTGCAAAATCGGATATGCCCATAGGTTTTGATAGCCATCCAAAATCATTGATTAAAAAGGAAAACCATAATAATCTATTAATATTTTGGCTACAACTGGTCCACATCTGAAAAAGGCCAAATTGCAACAAATTTCTTTACATCCGTACAAATATGTCTTCAACCTTGAAACAAGGTTGCAAACACATTTTATCTGATCATGCTAGAATCAATCACTACTTTCATCAATTCACAATTCTGTAATTGTAACAATTCTGCTGTTCAAGACATCAATAGCATTCTCTTTCATTGTCCATTACTTAATCATGAAAAAAATATTTCTTTTTCAACTTGCTACTCTTGGCCGCTCAAGCACAATCTGTTCCTTGATAATTATTTCTCTAAATTTAAGAACTTTGTTTCTAGAATAACTTGTCACCGCTAGAGTAATTTATCCTGTCTACACATCTAATACTGTTGTGAAGTACATTTAGAAATAAAATTATTACAAAACCCATGTTCATGAAAAAATTTCATATCTAAGATATATTTAGCATTTGTTTTAACTTTAAATTGAGTTTAAGAATATGCTATTACACAAAAAATAAATTACATTTCAGTATTTCTGAGTAATTGTTTTTTAAATTAATGTAATTTTTTTTATATATTTTAGGATGTCCTTTTGAAGACTTACAAGGAGTTGGAAGATTTAAATTGTCAGTTGTACAATAAAAAAGTAAGTTACATATGCAAAATATTTGTAGTAGTGTGGTGTGTTTTGTTTATTAGCAAAGCTATTGCTTATTTAATTTTAAATGCTTGAGGTTACTGCTTGGTCAATTGTTGAAATTAGTGTAGTTATGTGGCTTTGGTAGGATGAGGCAGATGACTTTATGAGTCCACTAGACCAAAGCTTGTCAGGGGAAAGAACTTCCACTTGCAAAATCATATAATTGGTATGATTAACAAGTACGTTTTTGCCAACTTATAATTAATGCTATAACTTCCCCACCATCTAATCTGAATGTGAATCTGCTAAGGATGCAATTGTTTTAGTACATTGTTTGTTTAATTTAAGTAATAGACTTATTTAAAACTAGAGTTTTCAGAAAAATTCTTCAAAATGTGACGAATTAATCCAAACTTTTTTTGGACATTAAAAAATAACATTTTTACACAGACAAAACATGGGTTGACAATGAACACACGAAACAAAATTCTTATTTTCATATTAAATTTTACCCGAATTGCTACGAAGACGTCTACTAGATGGAATCCTGAGCTAACTGTTTTTCATCCTCTTCACAAGCGCAATAGTCAAGGACTCTTAACAGGAAACTTCCGGGTCTGCAGCCCGCCATCCTAGACTCTTAGGTGCTCTTAGGTCACAGTCTATTTCCTCCCTCCTCAAGATTCTTTTTCTGCAGAGACAGACACCTGCAAAAAAGATACAAAACAGCAGCAACAGAATTTTCACTAGGGCAACATCTCAGGCCCAAAGCAATATGCAAGTAGACCATACACCCTAAAGATCCTGGTTGTACCGCCTACTTTAATTTTAAAAAAATGTATCACAATTTTAATAAAGTATAATCAAAATTTTGCTCAGTAATATTCATTAAAGAAATTCAATTTCAAAATATTTTCAGATTTTCAATTCAAATTTAACCCTTTGCAATGTAAATGTATCAATGTATACTATGAATAAAATATTTTTATATATGCAAGATATCAAATACAAACACAAAAAATAGTATTTTATTTTTGTACGTGAGGCATGCGACTTAAACTGTCAGTGTTATATGCTGTTTTCCCTTTCTATGGACTACCTTGTAATCCTGAATCACAGTAAATTCAACTTCATCTCTAACTTTTATGCTTTCTTCAAACGACTTCTAGATTTGTCTAAGCATTCAGTTATTTCATTAACCAAACTTTCAGTTTAAATGTCCTCGAATATCATTGTCCCTAAGGGCAATTTAGTTACACTTACAACTTCCTTATTACGAGTCTCTATTCCAAATTCAACATCATCGCCAAGATTAAGATTTTTGAACATTTTGCATTCACTGGAGTGGAAAAACATCCTTTACATCACCCCTTTTAATAAAACCAAATGTTCCTTTAAGAGCACCGATAACACCACAATATCTCACAGGTAAGGGCTTTTCAGAATGTATTTTACAAGGTCTAAGGTTTCTTGTATTTTTGTCAATGCAATACTAAAAGTGACCTTTTTAGGAGGATGAAGCTCTATACTTCCATCAACATTTTCAGCAGAATAGGGCCGTTCGCCACGATTTTCATAAGGAACTCTACCTTCAGTATTTCCCTTTTTTTCAGTGGTTTCAAATCCAGAAACTGTCTCTTTACACATTATTTTACCAACTTTAGAAGTAATTTTGCAAACAGAACTAGCAATTAGTTTTCCAGTACGACGATTATAAGTAATTTCAAACTCAACTGCATCACCACGTTTTAAATTATCGATATTTTCAGAAAATTGACTTGTAGTGAAAAAAATCTTGCTTGTCGTTCGCAACATTGTATAAAACCATATGAACGTAACAAATTTTCAACGATTCTAGTCTCTTTAGGAGTAACACTGTTAGGACTAAAACTGTTACTGTTACAAGGGCAGTCGTCTTTTGATGTTTCATTTAAAGATGGAGAACGTTGGCACTTGGGCGTTGCAGGGTCTTTTACTTCAGTATCAGTCTTTGTCTTTTTTCATATCTTCTATAAGTACAACTGTCTTGTTGCTTTGTAAGTAGCGTTCTTTATCTAGGAAGTTATCCTTGAAAGCAGCTTTGGTTATAACATGACCCAACTCACACTCCAAATCTACTTCCACTATAAGCAAGCAAATAGGATTGTCCGCTAAAGGAGATGCTATCCGTACATGTTCACCCGTGTACATGTGTGGCTTTACAAACTTTCTAGGAATTAAATCTATGCTGGCTCCTGTGTCTCGTAAGATAGAAATGTGAGATCCATTTACATTTCCAACACTAATGTAGGGAGACATCAAATCTATTATTCCCTTTCCCATAATTTCGTTAGCAGCTATGATTTCAGTTTTCTTCAACTTAGGACATTGAGGTCTAAGATGATCATAGGAATTGCATTCATAGCATTGAAGTTGCTTTCTTTGTTCAAAATTTTTCTCTTTGTAATTCTCTGCTTACTTCTGTTTTCCTGAAGAGTTTATTTTCTCCCTTAAACTTATGAAAACCAACATATGTTTTCTTGGTACCCTCTGTATTCTGGGAACCTTTAGTATTTCTGGGTATAAGACTCCTTCAAGCTTTCAAATTGATCTATTTTTTAGCTAATTCTAACGTAGAATTTAAGTCCATCCACTCCTCCAGAAAATGTTCTTTTACTTCAGACGGCACTCGTCTCTTCATCTGCTCAGTGATATGCAAGTCTGAGTTCTTCAAAAGTTTTGATTTCCAAATCAGAAACCCATTCATCATAGTAGCTTGTAAGTTCATGAGCGTAACTCCTCCATGTTTTATCCGGGACCTTTTGATGATGGTAAAACATCTGCTTCAATTTCTCAGAGCTCATTTTATACCTCTTAAGAATAATATCTTTCACATAATCGTAACTCTTTGCATCTTCAGGTGATTCTCTAGCCATCATGCTCGAAATTTCCGAGGGCAATACGCCTAGTAAATATGGCACCCAATCTTTATTCACATCTGCCATCTCAGCTCTTTCAAAATTTATTAAATATAGACTCATTTCATCTTTCTTTTCCTCAAATTTGGGGGTAATTTTGATGAGCTCAATTTTATGATTTGGCACCCGTTCTCTATTAGATAGTCCTCGCTCACTTGCAGCTTGCATTTCTAGCTTTTTCTTCTCTAAAGCGATTTCTTCCACTCGAATAATACTATCGTCCCTTTTGCTTCCTGTCTGGAAAATTCTTCCTTTTCATTAGTTTCTTTCTCTCTTTATCCTATCTTCCATAATACGAGTTGAAGAAATTTTAACTTCCTCTTCATAGTGTTCACTGGTTAGGATTATTTTCTTTATCTCAACTAGTTTACAATTATCCGATACTTTTTCACCAAGTTAATCTGCGAGTTCGAGGAGGTCTTCTTTTCTCCCAGGAGAAAGAAAAGCCATGATTGATGACCAACTTGTTAGTAAACAATAAAAATCTGATTTGCAATTTCTCAGTCTAATTCTGATTTACTAAGGGAAACCTATCCAAAATTTTCGAATTTAATGACCTTATGGATTCCGATTCCCTGTGAGCCAATAAGGAAAAAACCAAAAGTAAAGCAATTTCAATTCAAATGTGTTTTCTTTTATATCTACGAAAAGTAATTCTTATTTTCTATTTCACATCAAGAACTACACATACTTTTGTCTTAAAACCAAATTTCTTATAGAATGACCAGACTCTACTTTTCAATCCAGTTTTGTTATAAATAGTTACCAATATTTTCTAATAAACTATATGATTACATAAAATATACTCAATGCCAAATATGCTTCAAATACTAGATAAGATTTAATACCAAACATACATTTCTCAAATATAATAAAAGAATCTTAAACTATATCATAGCATATACAATACAGAAGATGCAATGTAAATAATTGCAATTAAATATTAGTTTTGTTTTACTAATGTGTAATTACCATATGTAATTCAAATTATCTGATTCTTTTCAAATCATTAAATACATAAAACATACAAAGTTTCAGTAAAATCAAAACGAAATTTATATTTTTATTAACTTTTGATTTGGCACTTTTTGGCCGTAACTTTATCACAACTTGATAATACCTACTTAATAGAACATGCAAATGCCCTTTATCATCAAATTCTATGAACTGTCATAAAGACAAAATTTAAAGAACCACAAAATAAAATTGGATATGTAGTTATTTCTTTTTGTTTTTTTACCAAAACTATTTAGGCTCTTTGCCTCACTAATTCCGGTAAGCCAGAACCTTAACACAAATTTAATTTAATACAAGGGTGGGCCTTCCTGCTTTCTTGCTTCCATTCCACTCCAGGACAGCAAAACTCTAGTCTGCCAAATTAATCCAAACTTTTTTGGACATTAAAAAAATTACATTTATTTTTAAAGACAAAACATGGGTTGACAATGGACGCGCGAAACAATGCTTATTTTCATGTTAAATTTTATCCGAATTGCTACGAAGACGTCTCTACCAAACAGTCCGTGAGCTAACTGTTTTTCATCCTCTTCGCATGCGCAAGCGCAGTAGTCAAGGACTCTTAACAGGAAACTTCCGGGTCAGCAGCCCGCCATCCTAGACTCTTAGGCACTAAGATGTCATAAAACCTTAATGTTTGGAGAATAATATATTTTCTTTTTAAAACCACCTTTTTCAGAAAATTTGCAATTTATACATTGCAGAAATGAATCTAATTTTATCTATCACAATATATACATATATGCTTTGTTTTATAAAAATTATAATTAGTTTTTATTAAAAAACACGATACATTGAAAATGTTGTTGACTTAGTGAAGTATAGAGACGGTGAGCTACACATATTTCTGCATATAGTTGTGCAGTGCACACCTTGAACTTATTTGTTAAGGATATATTGAAAACAAATTTTTTGAGTGAACTCAAGAATAATTACACATGTCAAAGAGGTAACTACATATGTCAAAGAAGTAAATAATTCACTTTGAGCAAAATTGTTGAAAAGAGAAGAATACAAAAACTAACTGAAGTGTTTACTTTATTTCTAATGTTAGCCTCAAAAGTACCTTTTTGAAATTGCTATTTTTTCAATCATCGATTATACACTGCTGGCCACCCAAATTGCAACACCAAGAAAGACAAGAGATATCACAACAAAATTTATTTTGTAGATAACATGTTGACCAAGTATCAAATGATTAAATTTATAGACTTCTGTGAAGTGTGGTTCCTGCCAAAATCAGTAGCCAGAGTAGCCGCCATTGTTGGAGATCACCGCTGCCACACGCCTCGGCATTGATTCAAAGAGACTTTGGATGTGTTCTTGGGGTACAGCAGACCAAGCAGCTTCCACACGTTGCCGAAGTTGATCTGGTGTGGCAGCTGGGGATGTATTCTGGGTCAATCGTTGAGCAACCATGGACCACATGTTTTCTATCGGCGAAAGATCCGGAGAGCGAGCTGGCCAGGGAAGCAATTCAATCTGGCGATTGACGAAGAACCCTTGGACAATGCGTGCCACGTGTGGTCGCGCATTATCCTGTTGAAATATGGCTGTGGGCAAGCCCTGAAGGTAAGGAAGGACAACTGGCTCCAACACCTCGGAGATGTAGCGCTGGCTGTTTAAAGTACCGGCAATGCGTACTAGAGGAGTGCGAGAGTGATATCCAATACCGCCCCATACCATAATACCCGGTGCAGGACCAGTGTGGCGGTGCATAACGCAGCTGTTCAGCATCCTCTCTCCACGGTGTCTCCAGACTCGAATCCGACCATCGTGGTGTTGCAGACAGAAGCGTGACTCGTCAGTAAACACAATTTCATTCCATTCTGCCGTCCACATCCTTCTTTCATCGCACCATTGGCGGCGGAAACGTCTATGGTTCTGCGTCAAGGGTAGACGAAGCAATGGACGTCTTGCGGACAGACCACTCTGCTGTAAACGGCGTCGAATGGTACGCGCAGACACTGGATGATGCGGTACAGACAGAATGTGCTGTGCTATGGTTCGTGATGTGGCTGAGCGATCCGTCACTGCCATACGCACAATATGCCTGTCATCACGTGAAGTGGTGCACTGAGGTGGATGCGATCGAACACGTCGGTCCGTCGTACCCTCCTGCATCCAACGATCACATATCCGCATTGCAGTTGTTTGGTTTCGTCCAACACGACTACCGATTTCCCTGAAAGATAATCCACAATCTCGATAGGCCACTATCCTTCCTCTGTCGAACTCGGATACTTGATCAAAAGATGATCGCTGTTTTCTACGAGGCATAATTGATCGTTTTTTTGAAAAACCACAAGAAAAACACAATTGCCGTACTTGAAATCGTCGAAATCTCCAAGTCTTAAATAACGCTTTGAAGTGGCGCCACAGGCGCGCGTGATGTGCGTCTGCGCTGAAATTCTAATCATTTGCATATCTCACCTCCGCTAATGCATGTTGTAAATTTCATATTATTTGCATGCTTCCTTCAGGGTGTTGCATTTACGGTGGCCAACAGTGTATATTGCATGGCATTTAAACTGCTTTTTATGCCTTTAGAAGGAAATTGTCGATTATTTTCCTCTTGGACCAAAATATTGTCTATATATTCCAGCTTAACTAAATATACACCATAAAAATCAAAGCAGTCAACCTACAAATTTGCAGGTAACAACACATCTGAATCATTCAGTGTTGCATGGAAGAGTATTTTCATGATAAAACTGAATGGCTGAATAGTCTATGAATAAGAATGAAAACCCATGAGGTCAGATGCTAAAGCCCCTCTAATTTCAAAACTATATAAATTTTAAAGCAAACAGAAAAATGTATTACATGGCCTGATCTTGTATTTTGTATATTGGAATTTTTTAATTAACATACTTGTTATTTTGGGTAGATAGTAGTAAATGATGGGATTTTCCATTACAGTAAAAGAAAATTTGAGCAAAAAGTGTCAAAAATGCCTTTGAAATAAAGGGTTGGGAGGAAATTGAAGTAGATGTTCAGAATCTAATTGTGGTAACATGACTGAGGTGTGCTTTTTGCCCTGCACTTTAGTGGAAATAAGAATTAATGCCAGTAAAAGTAAACAAAATGTTATGTTTTTGAATAATTTCATTCCATTTAGAGGTATGAAATCCATTTATGTGAATATGGATGGTATGTTCATTAAAGTGGATGCAAATAACAATACTTTGCCATCAATGGATATTAGCAATATGAAAAAAAATTAACACTAATGCTCTGCTAGTATATTTATTTGTTGAATAAATCTGGCTTTTGAGGAGCCCTTGTGGCTCAGTGGGTATGTCCACTGCGCTAAGAAACCTTTAAGTTGTAGGCAGTGTAGGTTTGATTCCAGTCAGATGCATTCCTCCCTGGGTGTATTTGTATCTCTTCTGTGTCAGTAAAACTTTCATTGTGTGTGAATGTCTTACTTGATATTGTATGTCCTGTGTAGCATGGCCAAATATGGCTCTTGCACCATTAAACCCCAAACCAATCAACTGTGATTTTAGAAGTTAAGAACGGAAAGGCAGGCATCAATGGCACCTAAACTATTAAATCACTACTAGGTAACCATGCAATTATAACTTACTAATCACAGTGATTTGTAATAACAAAAGTTCATAAACCTACAAATTTTGTTTATTTCATTTTGTGGTGATGTTTGTTTCTAAAATACGAATTAAAATATAATGGTTAATGTTATTAATTATGGTTAGTTATGGGTTTCTTCTAAATTCCTAATTCTATTCCTCTATTTAGGGACCTCCATTATATTTGAGTTTGAAGGTGGCCTGAAAATAATATGTGTGAGAACTGCTGACTTTACACCCATAAGTTGAACTCTTCCAACTTTAAATTTATTAATGTCTTTTTCAGTCCAGTTTACATTCATCTGCGTCTTACTATGATATTCTTTATCAACTAATGTGATAAAGTGATAACTTATGTGATCATTTTTCTCTCTAGTTACAATGGTGGAAGGATATGATGCCTTTTGAGGAAATGTCCCGTGAGGAATACTTGGATTACTTCCCAGATCCAAAGCTCGATGTGTACAAGACTCCTAACTTCTGGCCTTTCACTTCCCCACCGAGACCAGTTTTCCCATACTTAGAAAAGAAAGAACATCACTAATTATGAAGCAAAATGTGAACTGTTTTCACAGTAATGTGCTGGAATTAGGTTCAATATTGAATTTATTTGTACAATGCAGGATAAAGATGTGAATAAATTAGTATATAAAATTGATATTTCCTTTTTTGTAGTTGAATGCTCTGTTCTTCACTTCAATTTTAAATGCCTAGACCTTATCTACTCGAATAACCAGTGTCCTCTATTAATTAGCACCTTTTTAATTTATTGCCATTCAATTCTTTGCTCTTATGTTATTCAAGCTGCATATGTTATTCAAGTCATATTTGCAAATTTGTTTAGAACAAAACATTTACCCAGAATTTTTTTCCATAAGGTTTTAGATATTAGATTATTTGATTAAATCTCGAACATGAGAGGATGTAAAGTGAGTGCTTTTGGTCATAAATTTAGGTCTGATTCATTTACATTAATGATAAGGTTAATAAATATATATTTCACTATTGGTAGTATATCACTTTGCACAGAAATCGGCATTATTTGTATTTGGCGAATAGCAACAGATATAAACAATATGAAATAATTCACTATGAGATTAATTTTGCCTGAAAGTTTTGAAAAAATATTGAATCGTCTTTGAACAAGGGAATGAGATGCGATTGAAGTGGATGTTCAGAAACTAATTGTGGTAATGGGATTGAAGTGTTAACTTTTTACCATGCACTTGATTGTTAATAAGAATTAACACTAGTAAGATTACATTTAAAAAAATGCAAACAGAATGTAGATTTATATTTTTGCCTAATTTTATTTCATTTGGCTGTATGAAATATGCATATGGATGCTTATATTCATTAGAAATTGGTTTAAATGAGGTATGAAATGGGTGAGTAACACTGCCATCAATTGATATTAGTTATTAATAAACTTTCATACAGATACTCTGCTGGTCTATTTGATTTAGCTAAATTCAATTTGTGAGAGGTTATTTGCATGAGTAGAGTCCTTCAGTTTGACAAAAGTACTAAAATTTTAGAAATTGCACCCCTTTTTCCTTACAGGTATGCTAGATATCTTTCAATGACCATATTCACTCCGATTCTTCATTCAAGTTTCATGCAGGTACTTGTATTCTACATTGCAGGCTGGCTGGTGCTCTGGATTCAACAGCTCTTGAGTATGGATGTTCATCATGCTCTGAACTCCACTTTAAACTGTAGATCCTGGTATAATTGGCTTTTGTTTCCTGAAAAATGACTAGGGGGCAACTAACTATTCAGTAGTAATTTTAATTGTTAACCTGTGGGTATAGAAAGGCCTCAGTGATTTCCTGGGTCAGAGTGGGCTTGCTCAATGCTAGCAATTGGCAACACAGGCTCAATTCTTGTAACTTACACTGGATGCATTTCTCTCTCTTCTGTTCCAAGTTCTCTTGCCAGAACTTTTCTTGTGGATGTATGTCCATTACTTGACAATGCTATCCTGTGTTTGGCATGGCTTGTCCGAATATGACCCTTGCCATAAAACATACAAATCTTTTTCCTGGTATATAAACATCGCATAACCTTTCACAGAAATTTTATTCATGCAATGTCATATTGTACCATATCATATCCTTCACAAATTCCTGAAGAGCAAGAGTGGGCAATAAGATACTAAAATTTTTTTTGCCTGTAAATGTTTAAGTAAATACTTAATTGTAATTGCAATTACTAGAGGAATTAATGGAAAATCCACAAAGATAGGTAGGTATTTTAATTAACGTCATAGTGGAGCAACACAACGGGCTGTTGTTGACGGTCCAGGATCAATCCTAAGTTGAAAGATCCGAGGACAACGTGTGACGTAATTTTGAACCACGGTCAGATGACGAGGCAACACCTGAGCTGGCAACCCACTCTCCAAACTTCCACACCATGCCAACGTGAGTAGATTTGAGGCCACGACAGATTTAGCATGCACCAGCCCCCACAAAGATAGGAGTTAAGATTGAAATTCAAAAACGGGTTCCATCAGTTCTGTTTGCAAAAGCAGATATCCACACTTTATCCCATACTGTGGGCTGTGGCAAAGCATTTTTGATTGCATTTCCATCACCTTGTTTAGTTGAATGTGGATTTAGTGCAGTAACTAATCTTATAACTAAAAGGAACCATGTAGTGTTGACCATGTATATTTAAGGATGCTGCGGGTGAAATAGAGCCTAATATAGACAAATTGGTAGCACAACTAAAGGCTCATCATTCTCAGTGATTATTTTTAATTTTGCTGATTTGATTGAGCAATCTAGTTTATTTTTATTTCATTTTACAGGAAGCTAAAAAGTTCTAAGTTGTGATATTTCCAAACTAGTTTTTGAAATTTTAAATCACGCATAATTACATAAATATTTTGGTGAAATGCAAATATTAGACACTTATACATGAAATTTATTAAAGTTTTCCAGAGGGGCATAGAGCCAAATAAAGTTTGAGAAACTGGTCAACTCCAGTGCTCTTCTGTACAATAGAACTCAGTTCAAAGTGTAATGGTAAAGGAGTTCGCTTTCTAGGCTAAGTTGGAAGTTAACCTTTTCTGCTTTAGTTAGCTAAACAGCCCATTTTCACCACGATTACCTTGTCATCTGACCGCGATGTGGTGCTGCCCTCCGATCTTTCCTTTCGGGTTTGATCCCGGATCGTCGCCAATAGTCCTTTGTTACTTCAGTGCGACGTTAATTAAATACCTACCACCACGATTACCTCTTAATAGCCTGGATGATACAGCAGTATTAGTTTTGCATTTAGGTAGGATTCCTTTGAAATGAATGCGATTAGCAATTGAACAACTGCTGAACCGAAATGTGAATATTTGAATCGGAAGACGAAAATTATGTTTCTGATTATAATGAGAGAATTTGTTTTTCTACCAATTTATATCGATCAAGGAAAGAATTCGGCATGTGAACATCAAAAGAATGAATTATTTAACGATAATTTATGTTTACTTGGAAGAATGATCGACGACGGGTTATCGTTTGTTTAAACTTAATTGTCCAATGTTCAATAGCACGCAATCTACGAACGCTTACATTCAATACCACTACCGTTAACATTTTCCCTTTCAGTTGCACTTATCGTAATATTTTCCCCCTTTTATGGATTTAAATTAATTTAAGTCTGGTAGTCTAACTTATACATTGTTATCTCTTGAAATAATTACTCTCAGTGGTATCAGCATTGAAATTTTACTGCCTTCATGGAAATTAGTGAGAAAACTACCACAAGAACTATTCTAGACAAAAACTGTACTTATCTGTTGCTGTAGAAACAGACTTTATCCTGTTTTCTATCAAGAATACTTGAAGAAATGTATTCAAGTTTGTCACATTGGTGTACTTAATGAAATTTTGGAAATACATTTGTTAAGAGATTTTTGTCACCCAAAGAGAACAGTTTATCGCCGGGCCCTGGCATCAATTATACCGGGCTTTAAGAGGTTCTGGAATTTAGTCATTTTAGTCTTACATTTTTAAGTGGAAATGTTCCGAGGAGAATAATATTGTGAATGTATTAGTCTCTTTTTTACATTTTTAAGAATAAATATTTTAAAGTGGAAATGTTTCTAAGAGAATAATATTGTGAATGTATCGATAAGTTCAGACCCAGAACATATAAATCGCAAATGTGAGTTATGGCAGGTGAAGCCAACCCATCTTTATTTACAGGGTCATTTACGTTTTTATGCCCAAATAAAAAGATATTTTAAACGTTATTTTCCAACTATTTCTGATAATTATATTCCGTTAAAAAATAACATGTTTTTTTCAAAGTTTTGTATTTTTCCCGTTAATTACTATCTGCTAAATCTTATTTTCCGTTAAAAAAAAAAACGATTTTTTCCAATTCTTTTCTTGGCGACATAAAAACTGCGCCAAAAGGGTTGCCACCAAACGAGGCGTATAATACAGCTGTACCGTTTAGCTTAGAACAGAGATTCCGTGTGGACGGTGCTGTCCTTTGTCAGTATAAAAAGTGCACTGCCCATATATGTATATAATAAATCATTTATGGCAAGATTGTGTGTTCACCACAGTAATATCTAGTGTACCGCTCGACCAAATCTGTTACATATTTCATAACATTTTCTGAGTCTGTTAATAGTGACTAATTAAGGTCTAGAGACGGGCAATCAGGCAAATCTGCAAGATACCTCTATAAGCCAAGTTTTCACGATATCACTAAATGTATTTATCATTAGAGGCTTAAAAAACAGTTTCTGGTCTTTTACAGTGTACTAAGCGATTTTTAATGACCAAAGGAGCATTTTTCTAACTTTTCAGGAAATATTTTTCTGTTACTTAAACTTCCAAGGAAGACATTTAATATCCTATTAAGTGTCTGTTTTTGGAATTTATCTCTTCCGATATTTGGAATCAGCACTGACTCTGCATCCTGAAAACCTCTTACAACATTGGAAAAATAATTATTCATGTTGTAAACCAACTACTTTTTAAATTTTGCAAATGAAAAGAATATTAAAACGCAAAGCAAAATTTTAAAGAATGAAATAAATGTTGCAGAACATAGTGAAAAGTTAGAAGTTAAAATCAAATATGTCCATTTCATCGCACTCATACACATACAGACGGCATTCCGCCAGAGTTGACCCCTCCTATCCTTGTGAGGATGTACCAGTTTAGTGGTATCCTTGATAGTTGACCAGTTTCTTGCACTCACAGAATCAATAACTGCTGGGTTTTCTTGTAAGATATCCGATGGTTAATTGGAAGCTGTATTTATGTTGTTACTGTAATGTCTACATACACATGGAAACTTTTTTCGATTGATTGACTGACCCTATATTTTTTGCTTATAATGGAAATAAAAATACCTTAAATTAGCGTTTTCCACACGGCACTCCACATAACATTTATTACGCCTTACGGTGTTACTTTCATCATAATATGTAGGTTGCTAGTTGAATTTACTTCTCACTGGAGCGATGGTCTGAGACCAATCCCGAAGGATGGGATCCGAGACAACATCTCGTAATACCTTAGCTGGCAACCCCCACGAAACTGAGAACATTTAAGGCCATCGCAGATTTAACGTGCACCAGCTCCTATATACACAACGATCTTAAGTTTTGAACTCACAACACTCCTGTTGCTAATGAGCGACTCCGAAAAGACCTCTATGACAGAGTTTAACACACGAAGCAATTCTATAGGTTCTTTTTAGCGTTAATATTACAACGTTTCAAAACTAAAACGTTGCCTCTTACTTACTGATAGCTCATGAAAACTGTTTTTGAGTCTGAAAATTCCATTGTTATATCAGTATATTTTTAGTTTTTCTGCTTAATTTTATTCTCCTGTGGTCATTTATTATTGCGAATTAATCTTAATGTCTATTATTCCATAAAAAATTATTTTTCAACAAAAAATCTCAAACTTAGATATTGCGTTATTTGTTTCCTAAAATAGTCTTTTCAATGACGAATAGACCACTTTTTATATTTTCTCTCTCTGAATTAAAATAAATTTCATTATTAAAATGAAGTGTTCAAAGAAAAGACTATAGGAAAGAGTTCTTTAAATAATTTTACGAAAATAAATTATATCCTGAAACTACCTTGTTTATTTTAGTAGAACACATTTATTTTATACTTTTTCCCATTTACTTCCTCTTTTAGTCTTTCTCGAAATTCAGTCATCAAAGGGAGATTTTAAAAACTCTTCCATTTAAAGTAGATGCTAGAGAACTTTTTATTATTTAATAAGCACAATGGCAAGCTTCCAACACCTTATTCCTTTATATTTTTCAGCCGTTACTGCTTGCAAAAAACTACCTTTCAGTTACAGACAAATTCTTTTCTTAACATTTTCGCACATTTTTATCGCCGTTTCCTTACAGAGTAAAAAAGGGATCAAGTGGATTTCACATATCCCCAAGCTGTTGCATCGCAGTTTACTATAAATGCCTCCATTGAGCTGATGCCCGTAATCAGAGCTCTCCTATCTCTTCCAAAGAAACAGCTGGAGATTCCCACAGTAAAAAACACACTGAGAACTCCGGAAAGGGGAAGTCAATTTATTGCCTTTTCCTCCTTGTTGATGACTTTCAAAGGCATTGTCCAATTCATGGGCATTATTACCTGACGTAATCTGTCTGGAAAACAGCGACCTAATGTTTTGCAGAAGTTTCGAATCTTCTATTTAATGAAACAATCGTTATAGAAGTTTATTGCTTCTTTGTTTTCAAGAGCGGGAAAGAACTAATTCAATTCTTTTTAGACGCTAAAGATTTATTGGTTTTATTGGACCATCTCTGGGTAGATTGTGGTGGGGAAGGGAGAGGGGCTCATTCATCTAAAAATGTCTTTTTAGAAGAGGCGGATTATCCTGTTTCCTTAGTTCTCCAAGCAACATCTTTTTATGGAAGTTTTGACTGTTTTAGTTTACTAGTTACTAGTTTTTGCAGCACTTTATCTAGCTTTTGCTGTCTATTTCCCAGAAAATATGTTTTGTGGTAAAAAAACAGATTGATGATAACGAAAAATCTATATTATTTCTTTCGATTCATTCAATTATAAATGGGCCGCGCTAGCCCAGTTGGAAGAGTAACAGATTCGCAACCTGAGGGTTGCGAGTTCGAAACTAGATCCAGCCAAGACCCTCCTGTACGCCGGGCTGGTGCACGTTAAATTTTTCGTTTTCTCAAATGTCCTCTCGTTGTCGTGGTCTGTAATTTTGGAGAGTGGGATGTTATCTCAGGTGTTGACCTCGTCTCATCTGACCGTGGTTCAAAATTAAGAGGTGTTGTTCTCGATCTTTCCCTTCGGGATTGAACCCGGACCGTCTCCAATAACACGTTGTGTGTTGCTCCATTTCGACGGTAATTAACTACCAAACCTAACCTCATTTAGATATAAGAAGGTAGGTATTCCAATTAACGTCACACTGGAACAACACAACGGACCATTGGTGACGGTCCGGGATCAAAGGGAAAGATCGAGGACAACACCACGTAATTTTGTACCACGGTCAGATGAGACGAGGCAACACCTGAGCTGTTACCCCACCAAACTTCCATGCCAGCGTGAAGACATTTGAGGCCACGACAGATTTAACATGAACCAGCCCCTTTGTACACAATACGGTGTTTGGCTGGATTCGAACTCGAACCCTCCAGTTGCTAATCCGTTACCCTTCCAACCGGGCCACAACAGTTATAAGAAGGATTTTCAGCATACGCAAGCAAACCAGACGTTCTGCAAGGATTTTACTTCTGATGTTCGAATGATCTAGCATGATACATACCGGGATTACCTTAAAATAAAATTAATCTTAATAATTCATTTATAAAGGGTCTCAATTTCTTAGAATGTTTCATTTTTAAAAAGCAGCCAATGCTTAGAATATGTAATCCAATATTAGAAGTCATTTTTGTTTTCAGATATGATAAAATAAAGTTAAATATGTCTGCAGAAAATTTGTGATTAAAAAATTAAAATATATTCATTTTTCGAAATATATTCTTAGTTCGAAAATACTCTAACGAAGCAATAATTAAGTAAATCAAAGAAAACATTTTCGCGTACTTTTTATTACTACGAAACCTCGAAATACTTTTCAATTTAAATTTTATCTATGATGTAAGGATAGAGTAACCAACTATTCTGTAATCTCGGGAACTCTCCTATCGGATCTGTTTTTGTGGATCCCCAGTTCCCGTATTGACCTTTGATTTCTCCCGAAAATTTCATTAACCCTCCTGGTGGTTTATCTTCGCTTTGAAAAGTGCCCTGTAGTGTCCTAGACTCGGATTCAAATACCTGTTCGAAATTGTCACCAGTTGTGGGCAAGGGACAATTTGTTTTCCTGCTTGAATTTTTTCTCGACGAGATATCTCTTCATTAACAAAACTAGTCAGATCTTAATGGAGGAGATATCTCCTAGCACCCCTTGGAGGATTTACAATCAATATCACGAAATTTAAATTACATCTTATTCCCGCCTAATATATTCTGATACAAATTGCCATTGTTATCAACAGTTTAGGCTTAGAGGTGCTCTTTCATAAATATCGAAAAATGTCTATAATATCGATAGTTTAGCCATACTAATCGATAGCGGAATATCCATTCCCGGATAGTAAACAGGTAGGTACGTAGTTAACTAATGTAGTAAACTAGTCAGATCTTAATGGAGGAGATATCTCCTAGTACCTCTTGGAGGATTTACAATCAATATCACGAAATTTAAATTACATCTTATTCCCGCCTAATATATTCTGATACAAATTGCCATTGTTATCAACAGTTTAGGCTTAGAGGTGCTCTTTCATAAATATCGAAAAATGTCTATAATATCGATAGTTTAGCCATACTAATCGATAGCGGAATATCCATTCCCGGATAGTAAACAGGTAGGTACGTAGTTTAATTAATGTCGCATTGCAGCAACACAACGGGGTATTGGCGACGTTCCAGGATCAATTCCGAAGGGAAAGATCCGTGGACAACACCTTATAATTTTGAACCACGGTCAGATGACGAAGTTAACACCTGAGCTGGTCCCCACTCTCCAAAATTCCACACCACGTCAACATGAGGAAATTTGAGGCGACGACAGATTTAACGTGTACCAGCCGCCTGCACGTTCTCGACGATCATTGGTTGGATCGAGTTCAGAACTCGCAACCTTCCGGTTGCTAATCTGCGACTCTTCCAGAGGGGCTACCGAGGCCCCGATTGTAAACAGGAAGTACAAATCACACCAAAGCTGGTTCAATATTTTCAGTGATTTAAGAAACAAATTGATGAGCCAAATCTAAAGATAGACTTTGGTTTAAGCATTCCAGACTCAAATGCCCAAATTGAAAGTTTTTCAAAGACGAGCAATAAATGGACTGAAAATCAAATAGAATGGAAATCAAAACAGCTTTCAACTAATTGTCAGAGATAATGGAGCAATTAATTGACTATAGTTGTAGTGTTTTTTTGAAATTTGTACAAGATTAAAAAATCCTTATTTATCCATCTGTGCACAAATACATGTTAGAACTAAGAAGCATGCAAGTTTGTAGATTTTTATTCTGTACGTACAGATGTAGATTAATTGTTTTGTTTAATATTATCCATTACATGAATATTTGTTTTAGTGACGCCGTTACGCTAAAAATGTACATTTGTCGTGACTAAATCTTTAAATTCATGACCGAAAGTTGAACACCCTATTTAAGGATCTTTTGTAAACGAATATTTGCAATAATTTTACTTATTTATGCTAGCCACACTTACACTCGGGACACGTTGGGATAGCTGCCAATAATCAAGCCGATGCTACAGCTAAGAATGCGACGACTTCGACAAGCTAAGCGAGACATCGTGTGGAATGAATGGCTCCATGATTGGAGTTTGCAAAGTCATAATTATGCACAACATTTGTCGAGACTAAATCTCCCTTAACTTCATGAACGAAAGTTGGTCACCCTACTTAACCCTCCAAATGGTTTCGACGAGGTATCTTGACCTTCAATATCCCATGAATATTGCTAGTGACGAGATATCTCGTTCATCAAGATATTGCCGAATTTTTTGTATAATTATACATCAAGATCTGGTCAGGTTCTTTCTAATGACGAGATATCTAGTCCATCAATATATCCTCAGTTTTGCTAATGACGACATATACATCGTCGGGACAACAACCAGGAAGGTTAAGGATAATTATTGTAAATGCATAATTATAATAATTTTATTTATATGCTAGCCTGATACTTCCACTCTGGACACGTCGGGATAGCTGCCAGCAATCAAGACTAAGCTGCAGCTAGGAATGCGACGACCTTATTGAGTCTCGACATTCCTTGTAATGACCTTCGGCAAATACCCGAGACATTGTGTGGAATGTATGGCGCCATGATTGGAGTTAGCTAAGTAATAATTAACTTCCGATATCTAATCGCCATCTCCTTTCGACCCTGCTTACCGTCTCGGCGATCAGACGTGGTTTTATCCCGCCTTCGTACAGGACACACATCTTTTACTGACAGGAATCACTCCTTAGGAGAAAGTCCCACTGCGTGTGGTTCCTTTCATTGTTCACCACATTTTAATTGCATACTGTACCAGTCGGTCTGGCGTTCCCACATCTGGAATTCAGATCTCCCTCGACTGCAAAACAAGTTGTCAACACCTAAATTATCTTGAGCCCTCCATGAGAGGAATGCAGACGGGCCACCCCCAGGAAAACACTTGATAGTTCTGTGGAAACCCTGGCCAGAAAGACATTAAATCTGTCCTCGAGTCGGGAAGCTGTGGAGGTTCTCATGACCTTCCGTTGCAGATGGCGTGGAAACCTCGACATTACCGACCGAATCGCCGGTAACTTTCCAAGACTGAAACGAACTCCCCCTCAAAAGATGAGACCAGAGTAGATTGAAACCACGAAAGGAGCAGTCACATCACGGGAACAGGAAAGGCAGGATAAAGAACGGGAACAGGAAAGGCAGGATAGAGAATGGGAAAGGCAGAATAATTTCGAACTGGAAAAATTACGGATTGAGACATACATCCCTACGAGAACCCCTCGAGATCCCCGACTTGTCAAATTCCAGAGGAAAATTATAAATAGATATCTTAAAATTGATTCCGAAATTCAATTCCTACCAGACAGACATTAGTCTGTATTTGATGTTTGAGCGGCTGGCAAAAAGAGCCAGCATTGAACAGAAAGATTGGGTCTCTTGTTTACAACGGGTACCCCTGCAAATCATCGCACGCGACCCAGACGAGGTAGCAGAAAATTATGACCATGTAAAACTTCTAAAACGATATAAGTTGAGTCCCGAAACGTTTAGGCAAAAATTCATGCAACATTCACGAAAGACTGAAGGAACTCGGAAAGATTTCATTTTCGAAACCCGAAATTATCTTGGAGTGGATACAGGGTTGGAGGTGACTGATTATGAATCGCTAAAAGATCTAATGATAGCAGACCAAGTCAAAAGACGGGTCTCTTGAAGTCAGGGCAAAAATTAAGGACCCTAGCAAATTAGCCTAACTGTTAGACTCCTATGAAGACCTGCGGAAACCTAAAAAGAAATCGTTCGAAAAACCAACTAAAATGCACGTTTACTCATCGAAAATGAGGGAGAGGAAATACGGATCGACCCCCACTCGAGAAAGAAACCCCGATTCTAACCCTCCAAGTTCCCGCGAAAAGAAATTCTATAGATTCGAAAGGAGGGACGTACTCCCCGTTGTTATGAGTGTAACTCGAGCAACCATTTACGTCCTAATTGTCCGAAGTTGGAGAAAAGGGCTTCGGTAGAGCCTGTAAATAGATTGCAAGGGGTTGTCGAACATGAATTTTTGACACCGTATATCCAAAAAGGATTTACGCGTAAGAAGTAAACATACTTCGAGATTCGGGTTCAACACAGCATTTAGTACACAGAAAGTACTTGGATCCTAAATCCTACACGGGAGAGACAGTATGGGTTCAGCAACAGCTGGACGCCTATTAGATTTCGTTACCTTTAGTTGAGGTAAAAGTAGGAGGTTTCGGGTTATTTACAACCAAGGCAGCTGTGTATTCAAACATTGCCGATGTTCGACTATACATCTTTGGGAACCGAACAGCTCAGATGATTTGCGAGTTAACGGGGTACGAATTTTCGGAATCGGAGCAGATTAATGCTGTTCAAACCCGCTTGCAAGAAGAGGCAGTCAGAAGCGAATATTTTGGGAAGGGGAGAGAAAATTCCCCAAGTAATTGAGCTTTCGCCCCGACGGAGGAAAATGAAACCGATACAGAGTTGCGGTCGGACGAGCCGATTATTCTTCCGATGGCAGAGGCTAGAGGCACGGAATTGGAACTCTTGGAAGTGAAAAGAAATGATTTTAGGGAAGCGCAGGAAATTTCCCCTAGTTTAAAGGATATCCTAAAGATGGCGTCCGATCCAAAAAGATCTCAGGGAAATAAAGCATATTCCTTTGAGAAGGGAATCCTTGTGAAAGGTCGAGAGGACCCAATGGGACACGCTAAAAAATCGTTAGTAGTGCCGAAAGCGTTAAGGTCAAAAGTTTTGGCGTTATGTCACGAAGGAACATTTGGGGGGAACGAAATCGAAGGATAAGTTAGAGCGGTATTTTTATTGGCCGGGGTGTTTTCGGAGATGGAAGATTATGTGCGGACGTGTGATCCTTGTCAAAGATCTGGGCCAAAGGGGAGGCCAAATAACAAAAAAAGGTCCGATGAAATTGGTTCCGATTATTCGAAAAGTGTTTGCGAAATTGAATTTAGATGCCTCTGGGCCGTTTCAACCCTCGCCGAATGGTAATCTATTACTAATTATCGTAATTTGCATGTCTTCAAATTATCCTGAAGCTATTCTCATACCAGATATACGATCGGTCACTGTCACCAACGCGTTGTTGACCGTTTTCGGTTGCATGGGATTTCCCCAAGAAATTCAATGCGACCAGGGCACCTCTTTCACCAGTGAGCTAACTTCGGAATTCTTCAAGCGTTTCGGAATTAAAGTGCGACACAGTTCCGTTGCGCACCCGCAATCAAATCCAGTTGAGAGGTTCCATCGAACTTTTAAACGATTATTGCGCGCGTTGTCTCGAAGTCGGACCAGACTGGGAAAAGCACCTCCCACTTGCACTGTTAGCGCTTCGCACGGTAGTGTACGAGAGCCATGGTTACGCCCCGGCAGAATCAGTGCACGGAAAGAATTTGAGGACCCCGAAACCTTACTGTATGAATGATGGTTAGGTCCCGACGAGGACAATGCCGTCACCGAATATGTGTTTACCTTGATAAACCGACTAAAACGATGTCAGGGAGTTGCGATATTCCGAATGGAAGTGTCATAAGTTGAACGGAAAACTTGGTATGACCGAAACGCAGTTAAGCGGGAATTTAAAAATGGGAATTTAGTGCTGACCTTAGCGACCCATAGGCTAAACAAATTCTCCGTTCAATGGGTAGGACCTGGGACGATTAAGAGTAAGCTTTCGGACACAAATTACATCATGGAGTTAACGGGAAAAAGGAAAAGATCGCAGATATGCCACGTCAATATGTTGAAACCGTATTATAAAAGACCGGAATGAGTGAACTTATTGACTTTGGAAACCGCTAACGAGTCTCTTACGGATCACGGAATTGATTTCCCGTATTTGGAGAAAGATCCGAACGTTTACGATTTCCAGGACATTACTCAGTCCAGTCAGCTGAATGACCTTCTTGAATCCGGACAAATAGAACAATTACGGAAATTGTTGGATAAGCATGCTAGTAGTTTTTCAAATAACCCTGGATTAACGAACCTTGTAATTCATGATATCGAGCTGATCGGAAATAAACCGGTAAGGGCAAAACCGTTCGTACCTCACGTAGGCAGAATGAAATTTTAAAAGGGGAAATTCAACGTATGTTGGATTTAGATATTATCGAGATAGGAGAGAGCGATTTTACATCACCCATGATCCTCGTAGAAGCCCCTGGGAAAGACCCCAGGCCCTGTGTAGATTACAGGAAGTTAAACGAAAGGATTCGAACGGAATATTTTCCACTACCGTACATCGAGGAGCGAATCGAACTGGTTAGCTCCGCTTCATTCATAACGGTTTTGGACTTAACAAAGGGATATTGACAAATACCATTAAGCCCTAAGGCACAGCGATTGGTGGCTTTTTTGTACAAACTTTGGGACTTATCGGCCCCGGCGAATGAGCTTCGGACTAAAGAACGCACCTTATTTCTTTTAGCATTCTCCAGTGCATATCAAAGGCAAAACTCACGATCAAACCTTCAAAATGTAGGTTCGCGCAAAATCATGTGAAGTACTTGGGACACATTGTTGGACGAGGATTCCGATCGCTGGCAGACGCCAAAATCAGATGCGTTCAAGAATTTCCAACCCCTGAAGCCAAAAAAGGGCCAAGAGCGTTGCCACCAAACGAGGAGTATAATATAGCTGTACCAGCTAAACTTAAAAAACCCAGCAATCACCTAGTTCATTCGGTGATCTTTATTTGCGGCAACGCTCTCGTAGACTCGTAGTGCTAGCATTTTATGATTATTAAATTTTTATTGAAGTAACTTTGTATTTTTATCTACTAGTTATTCATTGCACCAGTCTTCATCTTCAGTTGAAATTACCAAAGTACAACGGAACGCACGTGATGTGAATCTCAACATAATTTTCATATTTCATTAAAATTTATGCTTTCTAATTACGTCTTTTCGAAACAGCAAAACGTGACGATTTGAAACCATTTTTGATACTTTCTCAAGATATGAAAATAAACAAAATTGGTTTCAAACACTCAATTTTTAAAAAGATGCGAAATCAACTGATACAAACGCAGAATATTTTGGAAGCCCATGGTCGGTTGTTTCAACATAACAATACTACATCAACTTATCTCACGTGGATTAACCAGTTGTTTGCAATGCAGTAAACTCAAATATTGTAAACTTGATTCAATGTGCTAAGCTCATTTTGCAGTAATTTATGAGTTAGTCCAAAAATCATGGAGCCCCGGTAGCCAAGTTAGAAGAATAGCGATTTAGCAACCGAAGGGTTGCGAGTTCGAAACTCAATTCGTCGAAAGACGTGGGGGCTGGTGCACGTTAAATCTGTCGTGGCATCAAATACACTCATGTTGGCATGGTGTGGAAGTTTTGAAGAGTGGGGTGTCAGCTCAAGTGTTGACCTAATCATTTAAACGTGATTCAAAAATTTCGTCGAGTCTTTTCCATTGGAATTGATCCCAGACCGTTGCCAATAGCCCGTTGTGTTGCTCCAGTGTGACGCTAATTCAACTACCTACCTACCAAAAATCAGGAGTGTCGAAGGAGCATTTTTAGGTTTCTTGGTACTTCTTTATGTTAAAAAGGGACGAATAAAGAAAGATATAGACACAATTTAAACAAATGCTCAAATTTTGAGATCAAATATAACTTTTGAAATTCCTGAAGAATGTGTTGCAAATGAATGAAATTTCTGAAGAATACGTTGAATATAATAAAACTAGACATTTTGTGAATCTTGGTTTCTTCTATGAGTTCCGACTATAATCCATACCACCTACTTTTTCTTCCAAAATAAGAGGATGGTGATTTTAAAATTGTGTGAAGTTTACCGTCTGTAACTTTCATTTTGTACAGCATACGCCATCTTTTAGTTTTAAAATCTAAGTTTACGATGGAAATCGGTCACTTCAACAGTCGGAGGATTTGGTATTGGTCGATACTAGGGATCTAAAAGTAGATCTGATGCAGAGTGTCATCACACACACATTTTCCACAGCCAATGTTGTCATACATATTTCCTCACTGGTGACTACACATTTCATACTGTGAAAATATTGAAAATAAAACGTGTAATAGGTACTTAGTGTTCAATCATTGTCAAGGCGTTGATGCAGTGTGATTACTTTGATTATTTAAAAAATAAAATTATTTCGTAATTAATAGTTAAACTGTACCTTTTGTTCCCTTTAATACTAATATGTGGCTCGTATTCTTAGTGGAATAAAATATAAGGGTGAGATATTAATAAAATGCCGCGAAAGTAAAAAAAATTAGACAATGATCCATTTCGTTTCGCAAAGCAACAGAGCTTTCTGTTTCTGAATTTCTCTACTAGGATTTTCCAAAGCTTGCATCAGTCCACATTTACAGTTGAATGATTTGTGTGCTATACGTGTGTAAGAATTCATAGAATGTACCGATGGTTATAAATTCAAGGAATACTTAACCAATCACCGCATTAAAAGTATTAAAATAATTGAAATCCTTAATAGCGCTGGAGGAACATGAAATAAGGTTGAACCCTTGCCATAAATACTTCAAAACACAAGAGTGCATTCCCTTTCTGAATTTCTCTACCAGAATATTCAAAAGTTTGCATCAGCCTGCCTTTAATTGAATGTTTTGTATTCCATGCGTATGTAAAAATTCATAGAATGTATCGATGGTTATAAATTCAGCGAATACTTAGCCCATCAGCCCATTGAAAGTATTAAAATAATCGAAATACTTAATAGTGCTGGAGGAACATGAAATAAGGTTGAACTCCTGCCATAAATCCTTCAAAACACAACAATGAATTCCCTTTCTGAATTTCGCTACCAGAGTATTCCAAAGTTAGTATCAGTCTACATTGAGTTGAATATTTTGTATGCTATACGTAAGTTTGTAAGAATTCTTAGATTCATGGTTATAAATTCAAAGAATAAGCCCATCGCCGCATTAAAACTATTAAAATAATTGAAATCTTTAATAGCGCTGGAGGAACATGAAATAAGGTTGAAGCCTCCGCGATAAATCCTTCAAAATCCTTACTATCCAAGCTGCAAGGTGAAACTCGCAAACTCATAGCTGGCCTTTGTTCTAATCCCTACCAAGAAAACTATGCAAACTTAGAATTGTGTATACAAAGCAGATTCCGTGGCACGGACTCATCCTTGTTCTATGCATCTCACGAGCCCAGAAGCGTAATAATCCAGAACTTCAAAAATAATTAACCCTCTACACATACTAAGTACAGCCAGTTTCACCAAGTTGGCTTGATTGCATTCCCCAATCCTCCTTATTCCACTTTGTGCGTATATCCAAGTGCTTTATCTCATGCGTAACCCTTACAGTTGAAGACATAATGGAGTGAAATATAGACACAATTAAATAAGGGCGTTTCTTCCTGTAGGAAGCGTCTCTTAAGTAACCTTTTACGGCGGGGCTGTTGATTATTTAAGAGTATTTTATAGAACTAAAGTTTGGGAAGTGCGTAAATTTACTGATTAGCTTTAATGAGGCGTGTTTTACCAACATGGTATTTGCGTTGTTTTATGCACATTGCAAATTGTGAAAAATACGTAGATTTTCTCCTAACTCTCTGAGGGGTACATACGTATTTATCCATTCTGCCACCTGCAGTCATCGACCATCTAATCAAACAGGCGGAGCGTGTGCTGTTCCTGCAGTTTCATGTTGTTCCTGCCGATCACTTGGTTTGAAGATCTCTAATGTGGTTATGGGAATGGTAATTAATTAACGTCGCACTAGAGCAACATAACGGGTTATTGACGACGGTCCAGGATCAATACCGAGGGGAAAGATCCGAGGACAACACCACGTAATTCTCAACAACAGTTAGATGAGACGAGTTAACACCTGAGATATCATCCCACTCTTCAAACTTCCACACCACGCCAACGTGAGGACATTTGAGGCCACAACATTTAACGTACACCAGCCCCCTCTGTACACGACGGTCTTTGGTTGGATTCAAACTCGCAACCCTCCGGTTGCTAATCCGTTACTCTTCCAACCGGGCTACCCCGGCCCTCGTCGTTATGGGAAAAAGCATGAAACTTAATGTGGGATAAATTGTTGATTGGTTAAAGTAATTATCCAACGTGATTAAAAACACTGGGCTATGCTTCGATAGTCAATCGGCCCAAGTCGATTCGTAAGCCCACGTGGTTTACGCTTCTGATATCTACGACAGCGACTCCACCCACATGCTCTATTTCATTAGAAGGTCAATACATGCAGTGTGTCCTGTATGTTCTAACCAGTTTTGACCTTCTTGACCAATAGAATCTTTCCTACGATTCTTTCAACCAATCAGTGTGGCTATTTAGTCATTATGCGTGATGTGGAGATAAGTAATACCACACTACTCGGAAATCTCTCAACGCTCAGTGGGTCTTCGATGGTTCAGTGGTTTTGGTTCTTGTCAATAAATCACCTTTAGTACACAAAGGATTCATCACGGGTTCGCATAACTTGTTTTTATTTGCAGAATATTTACACGCGCTATGGAATACATGCATTGAGTACAGAAGGGGAGCTAAGCCTTGGTCACCGTATTTCGCTTCGAATCTGAATGTCCAGGCGAGGTTACAAAAATTCTAGAATAGCAGCGCCATCTAGCGTAGCACAAATTGATTCATATGAATTTCCCACAGTGGGATAAGATCTAGATATTGTTTACTTTTCTAACAAAATATATAAAATTCTTAAGTTGTTATCGGCTTAGGACAGCTATTTTCAAGTACGATTTATATTTCATTTCAACATTTTAATTTTGAGCTTTTGATAAGGTGTTCACAAATACTTTCGTTATACCCAAGTAAATCGTTTTGAGAATTGTGTTCTACAAAGTATCATAAATTGTTTCGAAAAGATATAAGACCATGTAGGAGAAACAATTGTAGGTAATTACAATTATTTTTTGTTTATCAATCAGAATTATACTTATTTTTCTTGTCCGATAGGCAAAAATTTTTGTTGGTGTGCCGCAGAACTTTAGTAGTAATTAGTTTATGTGTGCCATGAGATGAAAAAGGTTGAATACTTTATTTTGAAATGTTCAAAGCCAATAAATGAATTCTTATTCTTTAATATTTTAATATAGCAAAATAATATAAAGATTTATTGTTTCAAATAATTGTGTACAGTATTTATAGTCATAAATATTTGTATTTACTATTCAAGTATCTCTTATTGGCTCATCTGGCTTATTTAATTTCTTCAATCATTTCATCACTAATAAGTTTATTTGATATGTCTCTCTACGGTCTTTTCTGCTACGCGGAGTCCAATTAAACCTTCATCGCTTACAGGGACCACTAATTTATTTGAGAAGCAATTCGTCAAGAATAACAAGCCCCAATTTCTGAAAATTCTGTGCATGCCCCTGCCCTTTTTCAAGTGAAAGAAATTGGAAAAATTCTGTCTTTCTGTGTCATATTTTGGCAATAAATTTTTCATGACTTCTATTTATTAAATTTTTTAAAAATAAGGATTAAAATTTTTACAGAAATGTTATGACACTCTGAAAAGTGATTAAAACGAATCGACATGTATGTACAAATAATTATCAGTATCCTGTGTTGCACTTAGTACTCTCAGACATATAAGGGTCATCTGTTTTTCCAACAAGTATCATGTGTAAAAGATTTTCAGTATTTTGAATCATGTTTAGCCCATAAAATGTTCTATAGTTTTCCCACCAAATACTATAGTATAACTGAATTTCAACATGTATGCTATTTTTAGATTTCAAAAAGGTTGGTTCAAAGGTATTCGTCAACGAATGTTTGGAAATAAACTAAGTTAAATAAAAATTTAACCCAAACGCGATATATTCGTTTAAGTATTCCTCAAAAATGTTCTCTGATGAATTGTATTTAGTTGTAAAAGTGGCAAATATTGTGTTAAATATGACGAAAGTTATCATAGAGATCAAAATATTGCTAAATGACGTGAAGCGATGTTATCTTTATTGTCATATCTTAAACAATATGTTTCGATCGTAAATCCCTTCACCAGATAGCTACGTGTTGCAACACGCGTAGTTAACATTCTGTTCATCGCATCTGATATCTAAAATATAGCACGAAGAGAGTAAATATCTGTAAAGTTATCGCCTCTGTTAGTACCAATGAGGGAATGAATGACAAATGTGGCTGTTTTGTTTTACAATTCTGGTTGTGAAGAGAGCCTTAGGTAATGTAGGACTCATTATTACAGCAGATTGAGATGATATGGACAGCTTCAAGGAAGGAGATCAAGAATACACTTAAAACTAAGATCGTAAAACCGGAAATATATGTTTGGGTATAAAACAGTCCTCGTCCTTTTTGGAAGTTTATTAGTGTTTCGTGATAAGAATTAGCGATTATCTGATGTAACGTGTTGGGCTAACAAATCAAAATTCAAGTCATGAAAATCTATCTTCTGAGAAATTGCTATAGCTCAGTTTCTTAAGAATTTATTGGATCATTAGAAATAATAAACTAATTATTAGGAAATTAAATAAATGAATGAACTGTAATTAATACACACTTTAAGCTCTATTACAATTAAGGGGGATAAATTAACTATTGATAGAATTAATAGACGCTGACAAATATAAAATAAGTAAATTATATGGCAATTCTAATAAATGGATTGGGATCAACCATGAGAGCTATTATTTGAATACTAGATTGAGAAATTAATTCTGTATGACGAGTTTGTAAGTATTAATTTACAGATTTAGAGGATTGATTTGATTTTGGCCTACTTAAGGAATTTGATTTAATAACACTAGTCTACAAATTGAAAATAATCTTCGGAACAGAAACCACAATAATTGAATTTTATGCTTTTGACGACGCTGAATCTGAAAATGAAGTCAGTTTTTCTCCATCACGTATCACTTTTTTCTTATACAACCTTGAGTAATTGCTGGAAAAGTATAAAATTTGCAAAGTGACCTAGTTTATCAGTATATGAAATTATATAAAATGTTAAATAAATTTGAAATACTCATAATTTATTTAGCTTATCACATGAAAAAATCTTGCAGAATATAACTATAAGAGATAAAATGTACCTGCAATGTGTTATAACTGGAGTTGGAGAATACATAAATTACTTCTTCCTTCTGTGTACGGTAGGGTATTCTCTTTGGAGAAACCAACAGTAGTCACTCATCATCGATTCATCAAATCTACCTTGGTAACGCTGCTCAATTTGCAATATGTCCTTGTGGAAGCGTTCTCCATGCTCGTCACTCACTGCACCCAAATTTGGTGGGAAAAAGTCCAGATGAGAATGCAAAAAATGAATTTCTAATGACATCCGGCAGTCTAAATTTTTATAGTTCAACAAAAGATTTTGTACTAAATGATCCCAATTGTGTGCTTTTTTATTGCCAAGAAAACCACGGACTAGATCCTTAAATGACTTCCATGCCGCTAACTCTACATTATTCAACTTGCTGTCAAAATTATCTTTATTGAGTAATCTTCTAATCTGAGGTCGAACGAATGAACCTTCTTTTAATTTGGCTTCACTTAACCTCGGAAACACTTGACTTAAATATTTAAATCCTTGTTCTTTATTCAGTGCTTTCACAAAATTCTTCATCAACCCCAATTTGATATGTAAAGGTGGCAAAATTACATGCTGAGGGTTCACTAACGAAACATACTTAATATTGTTTCCCCAGGAGTAAAGGTGTCTCTTTTGGGCCAGTCTTTAACCACATAATGTTCCCTTGTTGCACGACTGTCCCACAAACATAAGAAGCAGCAGTATTTTGTACTGAGGTCGCCACAGATACGCCACAAATGAACATCGTAATTCACTGCTTTTAAAATCAATGACATACTTTCATTTGTCTCTTTCATTCCAACAGCATACGCTATTGGTATGGAAGGATGCTTGTTTGCATTATGCAGTAGCACTGCCTTTAAGCTGGTTTTGGACGAGTCTATGAATAACCGCCAATCATCAGCTTTATAAGGAATACTCAGAGCAGACATCAAACCTTGTATATTGCAGCAGGAACACAGCAGATCTGTCTTAGTGAAATATTGCATTAATTCTTTATTTCTGTTTCTGAAATATGAAACTTTGGTATCATTATGCAATAAATTCCACTCCTTTAAGCGTGAACCTAGAACTTCTGCTTGTTGTTTTGATAAATTCAAGTCGCGAACCAAATCGTTCAGTTCCACTTGTGAAATGAGATGTTGTTCACTATTTGATTTTTCTGGTATGAAATCAACGTCTTTTGAAGCTTGTGCCACCGCAGTATTTTCAGAACAATCCTCATCAGAATCAGAAATTTCCTGCCACGAAGCTGGGGCTGTAGGAATAGGTAAACCATCTCCATGAGCAACTGGTCTCATAGCCGATGGAACATTTGGGTACACAATATTACTTTTATTTTTTGCAGAGAAACCACTGACACTTGTTAAACAGAAGTAGCAGTCGTCATAATGATTTTTTGGTTCACGCCAAACCATAGGTATAGCAAAAGGCCAAATGCTTTTTTTCCCTTTTAACCACTGCGTGAGCTTCACATAACACCTAATACACGTTAGATGCGGCTCCCGCAATTTATCCTGATCTCCTAGTGGACAACCATAATAATGTATACGTATAAGCAGTTTTCATCAATTTTGAAATCGGCCTACGCTGACTCTGTTGTGAATTCGCCACAGACATAAAATATTTTTACACGAACGTGTTTGCCGACTCATTATGTAAATAAAAGCCGACGTAAAATTATAACTCAAAACACTATTTTGATACTTGATTAATATTAACTAAACTTGCGTAACTGGAAGAAGTATAGGACACTTACTGAATCCGCAGAATTTAATACGGATTACCACACCCGACTATGGTCTTAGCTGCATTGAGAGATGTGTGATTTCAAAAAGGTTAAGCTGGGATGACTCATCAGTTAAAGCGTTGCTCATTGGTGCAGGGAGGATGACTCATTATTTATTGGTTCCGGGTGGGTGACTGTTTTCTAAGATAGCAGATCGTTTCTATTATGTGCCAAAAATGACATAATAGGGACCTTTAAAGTCATATAAATAAAAAACGTGACGTGATAGAACATTTTTGATTTTCTGTTTCAGCATTAAAAATACTTTATAAAACACTCATTGACTTATCTGTTCCGAAAATCGTGTAGACCAGTATAATTTTTTTACGACCGATTTTAAGAAACTTCCTTCTTTTGTTTTTCCTAATATGGATAAGTTACCACACACCATTGCAACCTCTCAATTTCTGAGTTACAGTCAGAAGTGGTAATCTCATAGAGTCAATATAAACATTTTTGCTGTATTTATGTACTTGAATTTTGATCTTGAAATTTTGTGAATGATTATATTAAAACAAACACTATACGAATTATAATTTTAATAAGATGAATAGCATTAAGATTTTTTAAGTTGAGATTTAACTTTCTGAGCTTCACGAGGATTTCCGAATAGTGTAGTGTTGCATTTTCCACACAACAGGTATAACTGAATAACCATTTCTATTGGATGAAATAATCCTGGGAAAGATTCTATTGATCAAGACGGTCAAAAATAGTCAGATTTCTTTCTGGGAAGACTGCAGGTTGCAGAAAAGATCCATCGGGGGAACCACTCCTGATTAAATTTAAAAAACCATTCTCCGTAAATGAAGTACAGTGGAAAAATAAAGTACAGGGAAAAGTTTATTTTAGGTATGAATGAGTTTTAATTATGGACAAAAATTTGACTTTTACAATTCATTGTCAATGACTAAATTTTCAGCATCAGAGCCTAAATTTTCAGTTTTCAGAAAATAAAGAGCTACTTCGTTGCTCTTTATTTTCGGACATAACTTTTTTAAGTATGTGAATCCTTTGCATATTTTTATAATTAAGAAAGAAACTTATTGCATGGATACTTTGACTTTTGAAAACTTTTTGAATACTATCATTTTATTTCGCGACAACAGCTATTTTATTTCACGTAAAATGTATGGTCTTATAATTCACAATTTAACTAGTTCATATTTCTCATTTGGGGTACAAAATTGGTAGGTAGGTATTTAATTAATGTCGCACTGGGGCGACAACACGAACACACATAAGCGCACAACGGGCTATTGGCAACGATCTGACATCAACCCACGAAGGGAAAGATCGGATCAAATGAAATCTATGAATATATTTTATTTTAAATACAAACTAAGCGGCCAGAGATGACAGAAATTAACAAACTTATGTACCAAAAATATAATTTTATGACGATTAATTTTGTTTCATTTAAAATAATAATTAGCACTAATGTAGCTACATTATTTAAATAAATGTGTCTTTTGTATAAGGTCACATGCTAGCAAAACTGGAATCCAGTGAAATTAACCATAAGAGAAAGACAATAATCAACAAAGTCATGTGGGTATAATCAATCCTACAAGCGCATAAGTAACATCATCTCTTCCTGCCTTCAACGAAACAATTTCTCAAATCAAATCAGTTGTAGCAATTCTGGTTGACCTCATCCTTTGGAACCATCCAACTTAGGCCTAAATGCAGAGTAAATAGGTGTTATCCTGGGAAATCTTCCGCACTGATTAACCTTTGTGAACGTGCCTATAAATTAATCAAGCGCACTAATTCCTCAATCATCCGGTTCTTCATGGAACTTTCTCCGAAGACGCTTTCCAAGACAAATTTGTTGAAAGTGCTGCGTCAGGGTGTCTTTTATTTCCGCGTTCCTCGAATCGCTTCACCTTCCTGTTTAATTAAAGAAATGCGATCTCTTTCGCCATTAGATTGCGGATGTTAACTTGAGGGAAAGTGTGGTAAAAGTGGTTCTGGAAAGGTCGCATCGCGAATGGAGCATTTTACTCCGTGGAATACGGTTTGCTTTTTGAGCTGCTGTCTCAGTATTGTTAAGTGCAAGAGAGCGATATCGTCGATATGTCAAAACATCGAATGTGAAAGTTTTTGTGGAGAGGAAAAAACCCGTTTTAATTGGGAAATTTAAAATCAGTGCAATGAGAAATAATAATGTAAATAAAGAGACTGCCATTTTTATGTAGTTAAGGTGGAAGAACCCCTTATACATAAATAATGCGTATAGAATTATTATAGTTTATAATTTAATAATTGTGCAATTGTGAGTTCAGTTAATTAAATGCTGCAAATGTACTCAAAATATTTAAATTGAGTTTACACAATAGTTGAAAATCTTGAGTTTAAACAATAGTTGAAAAACTTGAGTTTACACAATAACCAGTCTTGAGTTTACACAATAACTGAAATGTATGTATCCATTTTCCAACATTGCTAAAGCAGCCGCTGTGGCTCAGTGTATTTTCCTATTTTGTGCTAGCAACAAGTGAGTTTTAGGCGGTGCAGGTTTGATTCCTATAACTTACCCTGAGGATTTCTTCTGTGTAAGAATAGACTTTCTTTGTATCTGTGTGTCCATAACTTACTCTGTCTTTTGTTTGTCACAGCTGGGCCAAACATGACCCTAAACATGAAGTGTTAGTTATTTATGTAAATCGCAATTTCTAAGTTGAATTAGTTTTCGAACGAAGGTGTAGACCTCGTCATCTGGCTTGTGGTTCAAAATTTCATCTGGCTTGTGGTTCAAAATCGGGGCATTCTCTTCGGATATTTTCCTCCAGGTTTGATCCTGAACCGTCGCCAATACCCCATTGCGTTCCAGTGCGACGGTAATTCAACTACCTACTTATCTATGAGGTGTTGCTCTCAGATCTTTCCTTTCGGGATTAGTAATGGTAATTAATTAACGTCACACTGGAGCAACACAACGGGATTAATCCACATGGGAAAGTCCGAGGACACCACGTAATTTTGAACCACAATCAGATGATGAGGTCAATATTTGAGCTGGTACCACACTCCAAATTTGCACACCATGCCAATGTGAGAACATTTGAGGCCTGACAGATTTAACAAGTACCAGTCTCCGTGAACATGACGGTCTTTTTTGGATCGAGTTTCGAACTCGCAACCCTCCGATTGCTAATCCATTACTCTTCCAACCGGACTACCTTGGCCCCTTTCGAGATTGATTCCGGATCATCAGAAATAGCCCGTCGTGTTGTTCCAATGCACCGTAAATTAAATTAACTATCAACACATATCTTAAGTCTGGAATGGATTAAAAACTGAAAAAAGTGGTTTATAACAAATACTATTTTGAAGCATATTTTAATGTCTTTGAATTAATTTAACTAGTTTACGTTTTGCATCCAATAACTAGATGTCACACTTCATTTCGGCCATTCTTCAAAATTTTTTTGAAACCCTGTACTATACTTACTGCATTTAAGTATCATTACAAAGGATCACTTTCTTGGAAAAGAAAAGAACTATTCTGCGAGAATGAGCTGTAATTAGAGGCATGTTCGATAGTCAGTGGAATTATTTCATTCTCAGACATCATAAGAGGTTTTAATTAACAACTTGAATATGCATTTAATTCCGAGACGTAGTAAAACTTAATGATGCTTAGCAGAAAGAACACTCTAAATTAATTGCGAAAATAAGTGTTACTTTTTAACGTTTCCTTACTTTCTTAATATGCTCTGGAATTTTTATTTATTTTATTTAAATCCAGTCATTTACGTGATGAGTTTAAGTTAATTAAGATAATTTGTTTCGAAACTATACATTGAAAAACGAATACCACCCTTAAAATCTCTGATGCTTTGAGCTGCGAAAATGTTTCCTTGTGCAATCTGATTAATAAATGTTGCAGGAATAAATTTAGTATAAAAAGTTTGAGATGTAAAAAAAAGTTCATTTTTAATAAAAAATTGGCACACGAATAGAAAGACAATTAAATACAAGGAACTACAGGAAAGGAATACTTGAATTTCACGAATAAAAAATACTCGGATAGAATGATTTTCAAAAGTTCAATCTGAAATTTTTTAAGCTAAGAATGTTAGCTTATTGTGCCTCCATTAACAGTGTAAAAATGATTCTTTTCACTTCCTTTTCTTTTTTGCTAATGATGATGCTGTTACTCTGTGTTGTGTTAATACATTTTATAAATTCCGATTATCAAGCTCAGATTTTTCCCTTAGGGATTGAACCAGGATCATCGCCAATGGCCCATTCTTTTGCTCCAGTGCGACCTTAATTCAGCTACCTACGGATTATCAAGATGAGTCGTCGTGACTCAGGGGCTTGCTCACAGCGCAAGCAACCTGCGAGTTATAGGTGGCGCAGGTTTGATTCCACTAACAACTTACCCTGGATGTATTTCTCTCCTGTGTCAGTTAAATGTTCTATGTATATATGTGAATGTGTCCTTTACTTGACTTTGACTTATGTTTGTCACAGCTTGGCCAAATGTGGCCCTTGTGCCATAAAAACCCAACCAAGCGATTATCAAGGTTTAACTTCTATACCTATTCTATAAGCATTTCTATTTCTATAATCAAATCTCGGATCTTTCCCTTCGGGATTGATCCCGGACCATTGCAAATAGCCCGTTGTGTTGCTCCAGTGCGACGTAAATTTATCTAACTATAATCAAATCAGGGATACTGGTTTCCGAGACATTATTCACGTTCGCCTCTGTCCCTCGAGTACCCTCGGTTTCCGTCTTTTCCTTTTCCTTCGAAATTCTTCCGCACCTTGTCTAATCTCCGGATGAAACTCCCAAGAACACCCGCCACTTCCGTTGAAAGGGAAGACGATCAAGTGGCTCGTTCCTCATGGTCAGTATTCCTCAGTATCTGACTGGAGAATATCCCAGACAGGTAACGGTAAAAGGCGTTGTTGCTTATTCCTTGCCCTAGCCGCCTACTAGACCTACAAGTCATTCGTCCTTAAAGGCATTATTATGTCATCAGGATTTTGGAATAAGTCGGAAGGGCTCATTCCAATATAGGAAAGAATGTGATAAACAGAGGCGTTACCCCTTGCACTCCTGACAAACTGAAAAAGATTTTCTACCATTCAAGAATTTCATGCTCCTATTGTGCCCACTTTGCAATCTAGATAAAGTCTGAGTCTTTCCCCTTTGTAAAAAGAATTTCTTTTTTCGGGTACCACTCATGATTGGGCGGAATTCGCCACATTGCATAATTCAAAACTTTTGCATTAGAGAACTCATGCGAAGTAAGAGAAGAGAATCAGGACCCCCAAGAGCATTTGAAGAACCCTTCGTGGTCTAGCTGTCAGGGAAGTAATTTTCTTTGGTGTCTCTGATGGTAAAAGAGGTAACGGATCATAGCTAAATACAATAACTAGCCGTCATGCCGGTTAGCAGCCAGCGTCTGTAAGAGTTCACAAAACAGCTGAATTTTAGCATAAAAACTTGAGTTAATATCTTCGAATGATACAAAAATAAAACAAAAATTTAATAAAAGTCAAAATTAAGGTCTAATCAACACAGTAAATAATATAATTTCTGTAACCTGATTCTATATACACATCACCGCTCATGGTACTGATTTCATCTTTGCATGTAGTAGTAGGGATACAGCATAGCCGAGTAACTATTTTATTCTAATAAATCATTAATATGTACACAGCCCAAATCACGCTACTGATTTCATCTTTGAATGAAGTATGTGGGGGTACATAGAATCAAGTATAAACTTTTATGCTGTTATTCTGTTTCTAGAATTTCTCTATAAACACATTTCAGAAGTTGGAGACACAACATACACCGAGGCTAAAGAATTCACTCTAGATAGACCACTATATAATTGGCCATGGCTAAAAACTGGCTTTGATAAAGCTAAACATATTTTTTCAAAAGTTTGCCCCTGAGATTTATTAATTGTCGAAAAAGCTAATCGAATAGAAAAACTGTTTAAGCTTAAACTTAAAAGGCATATTAGCATCTGTATTCGAGGTATGAGGATTGTTTCATTAACATTGTCATCAGTTCTTTTTCCTTCAATGATATTTCGTTGCAAGTTAGAAATTATAAGTCTGTGCCATTGCACAAACCTTTAGAAGGGGCTAAATTTCTAAGCAACATTATTATGGCTCCTTGCTTAATTTTTAGTTTATGTGGTGGCATACCTGTTGGCGTTAAACTATTTAGGAATTCCTCGGGGTATGCAAGTTTATCTTGAGGATCATCAGTTCTGATTTTATCTACACTTTCATAAATGACTTCAGATCCAAGCATACAATTTAAAACTTGATGACTGATTTCAATGGACAATTCATTAGTAACTGTAAGAATGGCTCGCCCTTTAAGCTGTTGAGGTATGACTTTTGTTAAATCTAAATCATTGTATAGTTATCGAACAGGGTCTTGGATAGGAGGATAGCATATTGAGGGCAATTTAACTTTGTCTCCACATTTGTATTCTCCAATTTCAAGGAGCCAACATGCAAATTCTCTTTCAGTAGCAAGAGCACGCATATTTTTCTTAAGCTGCAGAACGTGAAATTTAGACCAAAGTCTGTGTTTTTTTATGCAACTGGCAATGGTTAAAGAGCATGACCCTCTTAATATCACAGGAAATACTTGTAGGAGAAATCTCCACCCAGTAAAACAACCTTTAAACCAAATGGTTCATGGCAAGTCCAAACGTAACCTCCGGACGTGGATGAAGTGCAGCAGGGTTGCTCCTGCAACGTAAATTTACCTCCTTACATCCGGCAGTTGAAGACGTCTTGTTCCCGACGAAATAACCCTACACTGGGTCGCTTTCGAGACGTAAATTCGTCCTCTTTCACAGGCATCGGAGAACACCTTGTCCTTTGACAAGGCAAAGCTATTGCCACTCCGCTTGACCGGAAGCATTGGTTATTGGACGTACTAAGCTTACGGATATTCTAATTGATTATTAATCAATTAAGGAAAGGCCGTCAACAACAACCTGGTAGTTTGGTGTTCCGTGATCTGTGTTTTGTGCGGATAAATTCCGGAAATTGTGTGTGCGTACGCATCATTGGGAAAATTTTTTTTTCTTTTTTTCTTGGATACGAAAAAATAAATAAATAAAATGATAGGCTAATACCCCACCTAAGTCGGCCCCGGTGAGTATCTCAATCCTGCATCATGGAAATTTTTATTTACTGTCTTCTTGAATACTGTATTTTGATATTGTATATTGTAGTTTGTGTTTTCCGTTGGAAACCAACTGCAGAGTGTTGGACTGCTCGGAAATTAGTTAATTTTATTGTTTTTGTTTTATTATAATGTTATAAATTAGTGCATATTGATATTCTTTAACCGGGAAATATTGAGCATTTTGAATTAGTTCTTATCATTGCTTGCGGTCTTGGGCTAAGGCACGATGTATCATCCTGTTGCTGATCTTTTTTTTTTTTTTTGCATATTAATCCATATTGTGTATCCCCATGTCTGTTGTCTTTTTTTTTCTTTCCCTTTCCTCTTTTTCCTTAGTGCTGTCTTGTTTTATTGTTTTTTTTCCCTTTCTTTTTACTATTCCCTTGTTGGAGATTCTTGGTTACTTATGCACGTCAGCAATACTCAATGCTTCTTCGGAAGTGAGTCCCAAATGTAGTTTTGATGTTCTTATTACCTGCACTTAATGTCTAGCTTGGACTGTTCCTTGTCTATGATTTTTATGAATTTTTTTTTTTTCCCTTTGGTTTACTGCATATTAGAATTGTTTTCTGCCTTGATGTAAGCCTACTTTTTTTTAGGCCCAACCCTTTTCTTTTCTCAAATTTTTTTTTTTTTTTTTACTTTTTATTTTACTTCTATTTCTCAATTGTGGCTGCAGGCGAATTGGTCACTGGGGTTTATGGGTTCATTCCTTTTGTTTTGAGTCGCGAGAGTGACCGATTGGCCAGTAGCCATACACATGCAACAGCCCTTTGCTGGGAGTAGCGAGCTGAGTCGGAGACCGCGTGTTGAGGATGTAGTGCTAGCGGAATGCTGGGGCCTTTCTAATTTTTTTTTCTTATTTTTTTTTTTATTTATCCTGGGTGAGGGAAGTTGTAAATTTTCTCCTTTTTGTCTTCGGAAAGGAAGAGAAGTGCTGGTCTTGTTGGGAGTGGACTGCTCCCATTTGTTGCTTGGTCTGGCATTGCGAATTGAAATTTGGAATCGGGAACTAGGTCAGTGGGTTGTGCTTGTTGACCCGAAAAGACACTGTCATACGCAACCTACCCGGAGATAGCTTGGTGATGCTAGCCAATGCAAGGGCCTGCGTTGTGAGATGGGTTCTAAAATTTCTCATTGTTTTCAACAATTTTTTGAACGCTTAACATGACCATCTTGCCCCGAAAGGGTCACAGGAGAGTCCGAGGGGTGCAATGGCCCGGGAGGAATTCGGTCCCTCCTCCCGAGCCTCACCAGTTCCCCTCCTCCCTCCTCCCGAGTTGGGGGAGGGGAACCCTCCTCTTTCCTAGCGCGCCTCACCCTCCCCTCCTCGTTCCTCGCGCTCCTCACTCAGCGGCGCGGACCGGGGAGAGGGGATGCAAAAGCACATCCCTACAAAGAAAACGTCTAAAACTCTCATGTATTGATATTCATACTCAAACTGTGTATTTTTGTATAGTGTAATTGCTTTACTGTGCTACCGTTTTCTTTTTTTTTCTTATGTGTTATCCATTGTATGATGCAATACAGAGGGATACAAACCGGGGTCGACTTTGCCTATATGATTTATTGAGTTAAACAAAGCTATCCTACTTTAAAACCGTGAGCATTCTAACTGAAATTTCATTCTTACAAATGGGTTCTGAGGTTGAGGATATAATCCTTGAAGACTTTAGTGTGCTAATAACCTTCGCCAAAGATATTGATAGGATCTTTGCCAAGGATAAACGTTCACAGAAGACTACTAGGCAGCAAGTCCTAGACAAACTTAAGGGTCTTGAGGACGTGTACATTAATCAAGTACGAAAAATAGCTTTCCTGGAGGGCAAGCTAGAGAGAACGAGTAAACAAAGAGAGGTGAGCGAAACAATACATAGGGAGGTTAGCGAGACCATACAAAGAGAGGTTGCTGAGATAAAAAACCTCATAAACGCACAACCGACTGTGCCAGTCAGAACATACGCGGGGGCACTCAGTCAAGAGGCCTTGGACAAAAGACTGGGTAAAAAGGACAACCAGACAACCCTCATTATTAAATCTAAAAGCCAGACGTCAGGCCAGGCCCTAAAAGACAAGATTAAGGAGACTCTGGGAGAAAACTCCCAAAATATCCAAATAAAGGGCCTATACGCTGGGAAAAATAATAATTTGATCATCAAAACATCCACAAAAAGGGACTGCGACACACTGAAAACTAGGCTGGAAGCAGACAACACCCTACAAGACATAACAACCAGGATACCCATCCCAAGAAGGAAACCGATCATCGTCCACGGTATCCCGAGGGACACGAATCCTGACCGTTTGATCCAAGCCTTGTGTGAAAAAATAGACGTCCCTATCCCGAAGGAAGTGAAAACAAGGATTTTCACAGACAAAAAGGAGACCACGCACGCAGTGTGCTACTTCGACGCAAGAACATCGAACCAGCTCCTGGCAGTCAAAAACATTGTATTCGCATTCGAACACTGCTCGATTCGAAATTACAACAGCATCGTAAGGTGTTTTAACTGCCAGGGCTTCGGCCACACGGCACACACCTGCAAGGAAGTAGCCTTATGCGGGAATTGTGCTGAGAAACACCCCACACGGCAGTGCATCAGCAACACCAAGACCTGTGTCAATTGCAAAATAAACAACCAGATATACGAAACTGAGTTACCTACCAACCACACAGCATATGATAAAGGGTGCCCTAGCCTCCAAAAACAAAACAGCACAAGGAGCAAGCTGACAGATCAGCCCAGCAACAGAAAATCGAACCCATCCCAGCCCACTAGTCGAAACTCCTCATAAATGGACTCTACTCTTCTGAGACAATATGAAATTCATCCAACAAAATTTACATCACTGCAGGGCATCGACAGTCCTCCTCTCTAAGATTTTAGAAGATGAAGACATAGACGTGGCCCTTCTGCAAGAGCCTTATACATCCAACAAAATATTACCAGGCTTTCCTGTTCACTGGCAGAAAATTCTGTCAGAAACTGGCAAAGCAGCCATAGTCATTAGAAACCCAAACATCATACCAACTCTCATAGCAAACAATAATGACATGATAACCATTAGCGCCAAAATTTGGCTAAACGAGGAAGTTTTAATCTCAGCAACTTATGCCTCTCCTATCCAGTCAATAGAGAACAATCTGAATGATTTAACAAGCATCCTGCGTAACAATAGTGGCAATATAATTATAGGAGGGGATTTTAACGCCCACAGCCGGATATGGGGTTACCAGGACGAGGATGAGAGGGGTAGACAACTCCTCGACTTCATCGCTGGTAACGGACTCACCTTGTGCAACACCCCAGGCGCAGCGCCAACCTTCAGGAGGGGTGAAGCCAAGGGCTGGCCGGACATTACACTTACTGCGGGCGATATAGGCAGCTACTTTTCGAACTGGTCGGTCAAAGATCTAGGGGTGGAGAGCGATCACCTTTCGATCGTTTTCGATCTGGAGACCTCCATACCCATCCCCATTCGCAATAGGTTCAAAACAATATATGGCAACCACGCCAAATTTAAGAATTTAGTGAAGCAAAAAGCAGCTAATCTTGACTTCTCCGGTATAATAACCCAGAAGGACCTGGAAAGAAAGACGGAGCACATTATCACAGTCATAAAGGGAGCAATGGCCGAAACTTTTAAAAGGAAAAATAAGCTGAGGCAATCTAAAATTCCATGGTGGACTCCTGCCCTAAATACACAAAGGAAATTGGTGAGAGCACTAAGAAGACGATTCCAAGCTGAAACTGATGAAAACATAAGGGAAGATAGAAAAGTAAAATTTCGAAGAGAGAAAGCCATTATGACCAACCAGGCTAAAACTCAAGCTTGGAAAATTTTTTGCACTAACACTAACTCTACATACGGAGCACCTTTCAAGATAGCAACTAACAAATTGATTAAACCTTCCATAATTCACTCAACACTCCGCGACACACCTTTCACCACGGAAACCAATCTTAATAATCTGCTTAAGAGTATCTTTAAACCGGATCTCCCAGAGGAAGACACAGAGGAACAACGTATAACCAGAACCCAACATCACATCAACCCAAACAATTCAGCAACACCTCCATTCACTAAACACGAGTTTGAGCACCTTATGAAGACAGCACCAAAGAAAAAGGCACCGGGGCCAGACGGCATAGATGGTACTATTCTTAGACTGCTCCTTGAAACTATTCCCAATAAGCTACTAGACCTCATGAATGCGTGCCAAAAGCTGGGTCATTTTCCAACCGCCTTCAAAAGGGGAGAGGTAATACTCTTTCCGAAGGAAGGCAAAGACCCAACCAGTACCGACTCATATAGACCTATAAACTTACTGCCTATGCTGGGAAAAATTTTGGAGAGACTGGTGTTGTTAAGGCTGCAAAAATTCTCCCACGACAATAAAATCCTGGAGCCTACACAATTCGGTTTTCGCTCCGGATTGTCCGCCGAACATGCCCTCAATGGTCTTATTAATAACATCAGAAACAACAGAAGGAACGGCCTCCACACTTGCATCATTTCCCTGGACATCCGAGGAGCCTTTGACTCCCTGTGGTGGCCATCTCTAATGAGAAATCTGCATTGCAAGGGATTCCCCCCCAATCTCGTCAAACTTGTTCAGAGCTTCCTGAAGGACAGAGTCGTAGAGTTACATCAAGGGTCGATAGTGGCAACCCACACCATCCAGAAGGGTTGCCCACAGGGGTCGTGCCTAGGTCCATTCCTATGGCTGGTTGTAGCCAATTCGCTACTGGAAATGGACTGGGGACCGCACTGCAAAGCCCAGGCCTTTGCTGACGACATCACCCTGACGGTGGTGGGGGCCTCGAGACGAGAGCTAGAAAATGCAGCCACTGAAGCTCTGGACAGGGTTATCAACTGGTGTACCAGTGAGAAACTATCACTTTCAACTCACAAAACCAAGGCCCTTGTCATAAGCAAGGGCAAGAGATTAGCAAGAAAACCCTTGATCCAGAACGGAAATTGGAAAATATCAGTGGTCAGAAACATGAAGCTGCTGGGGATTACACTCGATGAAAGTTTATCCTTCATTCCACATCTTGCAGAGCTCAGGACAAAGGCCATTCTCATGAGCAACAGAATGTCATCCATGCTGGGAAGAGATTGGGGGGTTAAACCCAGGTACCTCAAGATCTGGTACCAGGCGGTGGCAGTGCGGCAGATATGTTACGGGGCTAGTATCTGGGCCGCAAATTTAACAAGTAGAATTATACGGAAAACGGAAACGATCCAGAGGTACTTCGCTCTACGCATCTGCAGAGCCTACAGAACTGCACCAACCAGTGCCCTGCTAGTGCTCTGTGGCATGGAACCTTTACATCTGGTGGCCCACAGAGAGGGAGCCATCACGAGGCTTCTTAGATTTCGTGAGAACGTTAACTTTTTGGGGGCAACATTCAAGGAAGCGGACTACGAGAGTGAGGTACAAATCTGGGAGGAAAAGACCTGGGAAGAGGACTACTCCCAGATAGGAGCGGAAACTGCCACCCATACCGAACTGGAGGTATTCACCGACGGATCGAAAACGGAGGATGGAGTGGGAGCGGCATTTGTGGCCTATGTAAACAGCTTAGAAGTTCACACCTGGGCTGCTACACTCCATCCCTCTAATTCGGTATTCCAGGCTGAAAAAATAGCCTTACTCTTCGCCATAGACTGGGCCGCCCTTCAGCACAACATCTGCCAAATTTCCACAGATAGCCTCTCAACCATTAAGACAATCCAACGGTTTCAGAATAAAGACAGAATAGTGGACAAAATCAGGAATAAAATTAAATACAACACAGATATAATAAAAATTAAATGGGTTAAGGCCCACACGGGCATCCAAGGTAATGAGAGGGCGGACCAGTTAGCAAAAGCAGCAGCCACAGGCAAGTCATCATTTCAACTCTCATTGAAGTTGCCAAAGAGCCATGCTAAAAGGAAGATGAGAGAACTGTCACTTAGAACCTGGCAGGAAAACTGGGAATCAGTTGAGACTGGGAGAAGGACATTTCAGTTCTTCCCGAAGGTCAACTCAAACAAACAACCATGTGGACCGTTCATGACTCCCTTCTTTACAGGCCATGGTCCCTTCCCCAGTTACCTGCACAGGTTCCACATAACCGAAAGCGACCAGTGCCTATGCGGGGAGATCGGCACCCCCGACCATTATGTCTTTGGGTGCCCGTTAACGTGTAGTAATCACGTACGGGCACCCACCCAAACAAATTATGGAGCCTGGGCCGCGAATACGGCAAAAAACAACACAGTGCAACACAAAATTAAAAAAATAATGCAATTTCTCATGGAAAACATTGACATTATTAAAAGGTAGTAAAGCCCATAAACTAATGAGCCAGTGCATGTAACCCAATAGGGGCGAACAATCCATGAGTGATAGAAGTGAATGTGAACAATACCGCATATAAGATTGTGCTAAGAAAAAAAAAATTGTAAATTATTGTGTTGTGCCTTTGTATACCTGTGCTTGCTACTGGTCTATCTTGTAAATATTTTTGTACAAATTAATCTAAAATTGAAATTTATGTAATTATGCTTTAAGGAATGAAGCCGAGACGTCTGGCCACGGTAGTGACTTCGGTCACAGCCGTGACTGTCGCCTCCCAATAGGTGAATTCAGACTATTTTCCCGTAGGTGACCTAGACACCACTTAAACCTGACTCCTGTTGGGAGGTAAGTGGTCACCTGCGGTGCCCATGCCCATGGTTCATGGCAATTTGATAAGTCTTGAAGAAGTCGGTCAACAGCTAAAAAGGCATGCACATGTGTCATTGGAGCTTCATCCCATAACATGAGTTTAGTTTCCAATATTAATTTTGCTTGTGGTGTATTGGATTTCAAATTACACGTTGAATTTTCATTCAGAATGAGAGGAATTTTAAAAACCGAGTGAGCGGTTCTCCCCATCTAACAAAGTGGCTGCTATTCCTGTTGATGCAACAGGTGTAGCATGATTCCCTCTTCCTCTGATTGCGTGCAACAATGTTGAATGCACAAAAGTTTTCCCTGTTCCTGCAGGCCCGTCTAAAAAGAAACGTTTTGGAAGATTGTCTTGATCTGCATATATTGCATTTAGTACGGTTTCAACAATTATAATCTTTGTTCAGCGTTCAGCTTTCCCATGTTTATTCGAGCTTTGGTTTGCTCCTGTAAAACATCCATGGAAGATAGAAACATTTCAATAGGAAAAGTTAAACATGGTAATTTAAGCTTCTCCAGACTGAAACCAAAGCTTTGAGAAGTTCATTGATTTCAGCAAGAGCATACTGAGCTCAGTTTCTTCGGAGTATCTGTGTACCAAGTCTTCACACATGGAGTTTTTATGTTAAGTCCGAAGTTCAGTAACATTTTCAACCTCCCCGAATCCACATATTATAGCAAACAACACTCGTAAACGACTTGGTACTTGTGTCTTTGCTGCATCAGCAAGAGTATCATGCCAATGCTGATCTCCTTCTAGAAAACCGAGTTCCTTACATGCTTGTTGGAAACTGTCAGATACTATCCCACGAACAGTTTTCAAATCATCAAACTTCACTGCACCAGATTTTCGCAGCAGCAGCATTCGAAGATAGTACCTTTCAGTGTCCTGCACTAACCACTGGAATTCTTCCGATAATGTTCTGTCCTCCTCGTTGCCTTTTCTTCCAGCTTATTTCATTTTGTGAAACACATAATTCTGAGGGATGTCAGAGTAATTAAGGTTATGTGCGCCTCTATCAGTACGGTTCAATTGAAACCATGCAGTTAAAGTCGTTTGCTTTAGTGATGCCCGAGCAATGGCTTTATTCTCTTGACCTTCTTGATAAAAAACTTGCTGCTGTTCGGACAAATGAACTGCTACTCATAACAACATGGGATTTGTTAGAAATACTGAACTCATTGAAACGCCACATAGCTTCAGGAGCACTAACGTACCTACTATCAAGGAAGGTCCAAATTTCGTCATGATGAACAACACCATCATCCCTTTTCAGTTTAATAAATGCAGCATCATGCCCTTTATACACATATTTATAAAGATATTTAACGCTCTTTACTGAAGCACATACTTCAACGTTAATATGAGCATTAAATTTCTTTAACAACCAAGGATTGTATAGTACAACCCATCTGTTATCTACATCATACTGACCAATTCTCACTGGTTGTATGGATCTTCTATACACAGGATACCCATTTATATTTTCTTCTGTTGCCTCTTTGGGAAATTTTTGCATCATACACTGGAATCCTTCATACATGGAGAACTTTTATTTAACGTACCACAGGGGCGGGGCCATGTATGCTGACTTGAAACAATTTCAAATAATCTTGGATTGATATTTATATCTGGCAACTCTGCACTAACAACTTTATTGATATCGTCTTTTGTTCGAATCTTTGACCTTAAATCTAAGGTCAATAATATGTGCGTGTGAGGTAAACCATGCTTTTGAAATTCAATGACATATGTACGTAATAAAAATTCCAAATACATTACGCTTTAAATATCATCTAGTAGTTCTGATAATTTCATGTTAAAGACTCGAACAATGATGTCTGGCCTGTTTTCAGAACGTTGAAAATGTTACATAGCATTCAAAATTTCAGGTCACGTTGGATTGCAAGTAAATGTAATGAAAAGGTCTGGTCGTCCAAATTTCCTAACCATAGCGATTGCATCTTGATAATTATGCTGCATATAACGTGGGCTTCCTTGGAAAGTTGATGGTAATATCATCAGTTTGCCTGTAAACAGATTTTCACTTTGTGCGCGAGATTGTAATGCATCTAACAGTCCTCCGTACTGCTCAACTCTTAAGTCTTTCTGGTTCATACGAATGTAGTTGAGGCGAGAACCTTCAGTTTTCACATAGGCATCAACAATATATTGCTGAAACAATTTCCCACTGTTGTGTAACAGGTTAAAACCACTGCGCACAGAAAGTCAATAAGTATAATACTGCAGCTGAGTTACTCGCACCCGTTTTGCAGATCGCCTCTCTTCAACGTGCTCCAGTCCGTCAAACCAACCACATTCTCCTCTTGGGAAAAGCAGAGGATAAACCATAGGGTCAATGCAGTGATTCATCGATGAAATGGTTTTGAACCTGCATCATTTGGATAGATGCAAATATCTTGGTTTGCAGATGGTTCTCCATCATCTCCAACAAATATTGCAGCAACTTCTGTTCTAGAAGTAGGAGCATTGTATCTGCGCATATCTAATTCTGGATGCTCCATAAAAATCATTTTAACATTCATGGCAAGATTAAATTCTATCAACTGATGCATCCGTAAGTATGATTCGGCAAATGGATTTACTTCCCGTAATAATGCATCCAGTTTGTCCATTACAGATTGTAAACAGCCTGGGTTATTTTCAGTACGGCAATAGTTTGCCTCGCTAGAATCAAATATGCGCAACTGATCATATCCAGGTTTATTTTTGTACAATGGAGAAACCATGTGGTAGATCTGACCATGAATGCGAAAACAATATGGCCTTCCAATATTTGAAATCAAAATTTGCCAAAATTTGAATTCCCGCTACAGATAAAACACTCGAGAGTGGATTCAAGATTGTAGATTTCCCTTTAGTTGCCATTTGGTAATTGACAAATAACCGCGATTTCTGTGCCACGTACGTTAGTGAAACATATATAAATATATTATTTTAGATGATTTTAGAGTGAATGGGCATACTACAACACATGGTAATTTTAATCAAGTTGTGCAGTATTTAACTCACGCATTTTTCTATTATCATTTCATCTACTAAGCACTCTTCGGAGCAAGTTGTGAATCTGTTCTTAAATATTTAGGTTCTCTCATGTAGTTGGTTTTCTCATATGATTGGTTAACCCTCCAGGTTGTTTCGATGAGATATATCGTCCAGTATCTGATCAGGTTTGCTTATGTCGAGACAAAACTGCTCTATTACTTTAAGGGGAAACGACGATTAAAGTAGAAAAACAAATTGTCCTCTGCGCCCAGAACTAGTGAACAGAAACTGTCAGTTTGGAACAGGTCTTTGCAACAAAGGCTGGCTATTAGAGGTCAGTTTTCGACGCAAAGGTTGACCACGAGGAGGGTTAAGAGAGTCGCTCTAATGTCATATTTTTCTTCTCCGTGGCTGATTAGACCAATCGCTCATCTATAAATATCTATTTGCAAGTGATGCATGAATCACAAGAGCTAATATCATCAAAACCTGTTTAGTTGTTATAGTGCATAAATCTGCGTTTAACTCTTTCAGAGGTGTGACACCAGACATCCATCTCCTTGAAATGGTTATGGCTAGGTATATATTTTAGCTACATTAAGGCTGCGAAGGTATATAATTATTCTCTCATACTTGATGTTCTTATGTCTAAAAGTGTTCTAGATGAGCAGTCTTCACACGTTCTTCTATATTGGTGACTGGTATGTCTGATGAACATTCCCGGGCACTTACGCAAGCCAGATAGTGATCGTTTCATTCGGCTTGCATCTCGACAGATGGTCTACGAAGAATATATAGTTGATTTGCCAATGTGATGCAAATTACTTCAAAGTGCCAGGAGCCTTGTGACCATGCTATCACGGCTCCACTATTCGTTATAATTCACCCTTCTCATAAAGCTCCTCACACTACTCGGCCACAAAGGAAATACAGGACAATCAAATAGTCAGAATCGTTCAGTGCACGACCACTCTTTCGGAGGTACACCAATGATCTGAATATAGCTCTCACGCAATGGGCAGTTAGGAAATAATGTGCACAAATATTTGTGGAGGAAATTGGAACATGTATTCCGAACATGTTTTATGACATCACTTCCAGTCATTTGAAATTTCAGCGCGAAAAACCAAATAATGCTTTTGGCATCTCTGGAGCTGAGATATCTGAGAGTAAATCTTGATACACTGGTAAAAATAAGGCACCAGATAGATATACAGATCCGAATGTGTGCTGCCAATACTATCAGTTGAAGGTATGTATGTGCATATCTCTGGGAATACCACGTCCAATAAAAAAATAGACACATTTTCGGGTAGGTTTTTTACAAGAAATCGCGTGTTACGTTTATTGTGCGTTTTCTTTTGACTACTTTATGCAACTGTAACAAAAATATTTTGGTATTGATGTTATTTATGTAAGAGATTAAATAAATTCCAAACATATGCAAAATTTTCCTGGATAATTTTAAAAAAAATTGTTATTTTCAGCAATGATAATATTTACATTTTTCAAACTTTCGGTTTTACGCTTTAGACTCTTATGCGTTTGCACTTAAGAATATTTTAATGCACATAATTCATATTACTTTTGGAAATATAGGTAGGTAGGTGATTGTGAATTCACGTCTCACTGGTATGTATCAGTCATCGAAAATACAAATATGAAGGTAGTTTTTATGACAATTTTTTAAGTGGAAAGGCAATATTAAATTTTTAATAAATATTCATTGAGGCGTACTTACTGTCAAGAATTACCTCCATTTAAATAACGTGTTGCAATCATTTCCAATCCAAGAGAGAAATAATTTCTTATTTAAAAATATGTAATATTAAATGTAAATATTGATTGTATAATTTTTTAGAATACTTAAAGTCACCTGAAATTTAATGAGCAACAATAAATAAACATAGCAAAGAATTAAAACGTTTATTAATTCGACAACATACATCGATTTAACATGTCTTAAATAATTTTTGAGCTCGTTCCATGGATCAAATGCATCGTTCAAAATAGTAATATGAATGATCAATTTTTAAGTCTGTTGGAAGTCAAGGTAATAAAAATAAATTTATATAAAATATTATAATGAGAGAGGGGTAAGTAAACTACCCTTAAGTATAGATATGAAAGCAACTTTAAGCACATTTTTTTAAATCTCAGTTATAAAATCATCGTTTTAATTTAAGTATTCCAGAAATTTAGTTTGTTGAGTATTGAATGAATTGCTGATTGAAAACACAGAACCAATGAACATGCAACATTTATACACACAATGTGATATTAAGTACTGAGTTGTAGTTGGATTCCTGCCAAACGTTTCAATGTCATACAACACAGATTGCTGAAAGGAATCACGGTATTTACTATCTGGCATTGGAAATTGTATCACATATAACTGAAGTGAACGAATATGAAGTGCTGAAACATTTCCAAAGAGAGGGTTCCGTATCGGTTTAACATTCACAACAAGAACACCGAACATAAAAATGTCTTCGAATAAGATGATTCAAGTAAATGCAAAACATAAATTAAGATGAGAAAAACTCGTCGATGAAATTACACTTCACAGTTATGATTCAGGTCCACATCCAGTTGCAACACAAATTAAATAAAAATACTAGCATAAAATATATCACAGCTTCAATGATTGGCGAGGCCAATCTTTCGGCGATCACACGCCGCTCTCTTCAGTGTCGCTCTCCTTCAGAGTGTGGAGATTGCCAGTGCCAACAGGCGACCGTGGCAGATTGCGCAAGAAGTTCACTAACGACGGCGACCGTTCGTCACTCTGGATGATCACGTCCGCCGACCACGATCTCCTCCAGGGCTGGTACTTGTGCTTGAACTTCTTCAGGTGCTCCAGCCTCTTCTGCGCGTTGATCAGCGGTTTGGTGACGTCGTCGCTGGGGGCATTGTGGATGAACTCCAGCTCCCGTTCGCTGTTCCTCCGCTCCAGCACTTTGGTGGGATTGTATGCAATCCCATCAATGAACTCATTGGTGGTCTCCAGGCTGTCGGGGTGAGCGCTGTTGAAGGCGACATTGCACCCCAACTCGTTGCCGTCCCATGGTTCTGATTGGGAAGTGTCCCTCGTGGCTACTTGGTGTTGCTGTTGTTGCAGCATGGCGCTGTGGCGCTTCTTGGCCAGAGGACTGTCTTGAGGTAAGCGGAGGATGTTCTTGCCGGGGATGGCGCCGTTGAAGAGCGCCGTGTTGTCGTCGGAGGAGCGGTGGGCCTGCGCGGCTGGGATGCGCCGGATGAACTCGGTTTTGGGACTCCGTCGCCTGTTCTCTGACTCGCGGATGTTGAAGAGCAAGGGAGGTTGGACTGCTCCTCTGTGGACGAGTCGTTTTCTTTCGGCAGCCGTGGCGTGTCCCATAAGCCAGTATGTTTCCACCTCACCTTTTCCCTGTAATAAACATTAATAATGAGGGTTAGGTAAACGGTGAGCATACAGTTTGGAACTTTTAACTTGAAAACATTACTTGTATCATAAGAAGAAATGGAAATATTGAACACAGAACAGAAACAAAGAGGTAGGTATTTTAATTAATGTCGCACTGGAACAACACAACGGGCTATTGGCGACGGTCCGGGATCGATCCCTAAGGAAAAGATCCGAGGACAACACCACGTAATTTTGAACCACGGTTCAGATGACGCAGAAACAAAGAATTTAGATCAATTAAAATTGTATAACCCTCTGAGCATCATTGGATTTCCAAGTAGTGTAGTTATCGTTTTAAGTACACAACACACTTAACCCTCCAAGTGGTTTTGACGAGATATCTCGTCCATCAAGTTCTAATCAATTTTGTTAATGACGAGACATCTCATCATCAAGATATTGCCTTTTTTATGAAGGTGAGATCAATACTGATCAGTTTTCTTTTAATGTTTAATGACGAGATATCTCGTCATCAAGATATTGCCGATTTTTTGATGATTAATGGATCAATATCTGACTCGTTTTCTTCTAATGATCAGATATCGTCTAACCAAATCTGGCCAGTTTTGCTAATGACAAGATGCCTTGTCGTGACCACCACCAGAAGGGTTAATGACTAAATAACCACATGTATTCTTTGAAAGAATCCCAGGAAAGATTCTATTGGTCAAGAAAGAATATTGGTTAGAAATCAGGTAGGGAAGACTGCAAATTGCAGAGCGAATACATGAGTGTAAGTTCCTCAGAAGATTAAATATAAATAACTGTTTCACCTTTTAAAATACCATTACTTCATACATTTTGGTTTTGTTCGCTTTAGGTTCGCGTTTTGCTTTACTAAGGAGAATAAGATCGAGACCTGTCTCCAATCCCTTATGAATATCCATGACCAGTAGCCTTGACCAGAAATCTATCACGGCTGTTGAACTCAGGGTCAGAGAACTACTTGGCTCCATTATTTTATAGAAAACATACAGGGATATCAAATCCTAGGGGCAAGAACTATTTGGACTCCTAGTCTCGTATATAAGGAGATAAATATTATAAAAGATAATACAGGCAGCCAAATAAGTGAATCACACAATAGATAGCGTGTACTATTATACAAAGGAGACTTTTAGTAGTACTGTAATACAAAGAACTTTTAGTAGTCACTATAATACAAGGGAACTTTTAGCTGTACTTTAGTAATCTTATACCAAGAAGATTTTTAGTAGTAATTTAGTAATACTCATACAAAAAGGAGGCTTTTCATATATTTTGACTGGGGATATAAAAACACACACGCATGTAGCGAACAAATGAAATCCTATAACGTAATGATTTTACACATGAAGTTGAAGTCAATGACAATGACTGAAGCGGCAAGAATTAACGTGAAGTAAGATAACTACTTTATAGGTAGTAGAATAGTTAATGTGTAAAAAGCCCTATTACTCAGATCTGATGAGGTCTATTTAAGGTGAAAGAGTATAATAGTTGAAACTATCCCATCAACTGTAATGGCTTAGCTCTCGGTAGAGATTCCCAAAGGTTGATCTAAAAATAGATGTGTCCATAAAGATTCTTGAAAGTGGATTAGAACTTTTGATCCATAGTTAACCAAGCCGACTACAGATCCTTATCTTAAACTTTGATTTATAAATGTAAGACGTTATACATTTTAGAATTTGCAGGGTTAAGCAAGGATCATAATTCAGCTCACCGTAGTTCAAGGGAACGTAGTTAACGAAAAGAAACGATCACAAAATGCCCGCAGAATTCAGAAACCATTTCTGTCTTTCGAGTGGAAAACAGAAATACTTTTCACGTCTTTCTAAACTTTATTAAATGAAACGAAACCCTTTAGCAAACAAACCCACATTTTTGCCCTCTTCCGTTTGGTCGAAGTAAATATACTTCTCAACCCCCACAAACACATTAGAGGACGCTCGATGTAGTTGCATTGGAATCGATTGGAATAATATAGTGCATGGTAGTTATGAGACAAATACTTCGACGTTCCAACTCGCTGTTATATATTGAAACTAAAAATAGATTATTCCAGTTTTTTAGAGAACAAGGCAATTCTGTATTTAATCGTTGATTTTAAAAACTGAGACATGGACTCAGAGTTTAAATTTGAAATCTCACGTATCCCTTCAATGATATATCATAAATACATTCATGGGTTTCAATACATTTGAGATTTTATTAACTTATATATTAACAAAATGTACGACATTTTTAATGTGTGTGTTAATCTCTTTCTTTCAATGTCGAAATGCAACAGCAGTTATTGCCGTCTATGGCGGCTATAATAAATGCTGATTGCCGCTTTCCTCATGTCTAATGGAGCTGTAGTTTTTCAATAATTTCATCCTTGTGCCTTATGTTATTTGTATAATAAATATGGCTTTGATATCTCTTGTTCTTCATGGTATTGCATTTCCGATGGCCAGCAGTATACATTTTAATCAGAATAGATGCAGGAGGATACCATTTTTAAAAATATGCAAGAATGAGGATAAAAGGGCAGGTGTTCACAGTATACACGTGGAAAGTTCAGAAGATTTTGAGAACGCAGTTTCGTTTTACCATTCATATGACGTAATTATATAGTAATCCTTAAACACCGCATCCTGTACCATTTTCCTTTAATTATTTCTATACGTAGAAAATGTTTCATGAAATGTATTCAGCTTTTTAATCTTCCTTATGTTCTCATGGGAAATCAGTCTACGACTTATTTCCGTAGCAGAGAATCTTTTAGGGAATTCAGAAATAATTGCTGATTTTTAAGTTCTTACGACGAATTTACGCATGCATACCATTCCTGATAATCTTTGTCCTCTGGGCTGATTGCCTGTGAGTTTTTATTAACATAAGTAGCAATTTATTTAAAAATGTTTTTTCATCGTCATCAATTAGTTTCCACCAAATCCTTTAAATGTTTTAGACTAATATGATTTCCTTACGTATATTACCTTTTTATAGAGTTCCCATACTTACGTAAAATAAATTGAAGTATTTTTCAAGAATTACTGTCAAATTTCAAAGGCTTCGTTTGGTTTACGACGAGCTTTCATTTTTAAGATATAACAAAAAAATTGAGGCAAAAAACTAGGTAATTAGAACTAAATTAAAATATTTTAAAGAAAATATGATTGTGTAAGTAAACGTAATGAAATAAAATTATTATATCAATTATCAGCATGCAGTATCAGAGGGAAACATCTAAGGTGAAAAATATATACAGTGACTAATAAAATTGAACATACAAATTGAAGAGATTTCGTCAAAAGTCCAAAACTTTGTAATAAATTATAATTTGAACTCAATTTTTATAGGAATGGAAAAGTGCACATTTAGAAACATTAGGCTTAAACTCAACTCCATATTTGCTATGATATTTTTAAATATAGGTTTCAAATGGTCAAATTTACAAAATTTTCTCTCACAAAATTGAGTATACACCCAGCCTATTTCCCACAGTAACACAATAATAATGTAAAATAAATTTTTGTTACGTATATTTTTGCATGTAGAGAACAGCTTCTAAACCGTGGGGCGTTGAACAAATAAGAATTTGTGTTGTTTTACTGAATGTGTTTGTCCATTTCTCTTATAGAACAATCGTTCTTACGTATTGGGCTCTGGATAGTGTGATTTTTATCCTGTTTTTCCAACTAGAACTACAAATTTTCAAGCCATTTGAGGTCCTGGGATTACGATTGTGTATTGTTGCTGCTTAAAGATGATAAAGGAACTTTAATTTAACCATTTCTGCTCTTTACTTCACTCCCCATGGAGAAGGTATCTATCGACACAAAAAATGACTCTAAAATACAAATTTTGAGCACTTTTTAAAAAGTTATTCTTGAATAAAGAGTTAAATATTTCCCGATTCTATGATTTTATTGATGGAAACTAAATTTCCAACCTCTCCAGTCAGCATACAACCCTGTGCAAGCACCGAAATACACCATGCGTGGAAGTGGGAATAGTATGCTGATGAAGCGATTCTCTTTTTGTAACCCTTAGAAGCCAAGGATCGGCCATCACCTCCAAAAACATTACCCAGTTTTTAGCTAAGAATGTTCAATGTTTCTCCAAATTTTGAAGGCAGATGATATGTTTAAAAGAACCTTAAAAGTGAAGCTTCCTCAGCACACTATTCCCCCTTCAGATCATGGATGTGTTTTGGTGCCTATATGGGGATGTATGCTGACTGCAGAGTTGTAAATTTAGTTTTAATGATGAAATCATAGAAATGAAATATTTAACTCAAACGAGAACAACAATTTTGAAAAAATACTCAAAATTTTTGGATTTATAGTCAAATTTTTGTGTCTACGGACAATGCCCCTATATATATATAGAGAGAGAGAGAGAGTACAGAGGAAAAATAGCTCCAGTTTCTGTACCACCTTAAACAACAACTATACACTCAACCGACATCTCAGGACCTTAATGGGCTTGAAAATTTGTGTTCCTAGTTGGAAAAAGTAGATGAAAATCACGATATTCAGAGCGCAGAACGTAAGAACGACAATTCTATGACAGAAATGGGTCAAAATATTAAAAAAAAACCGAACTCAATTCTTGTTAATTCAGTGTTTCAAGGTGTAGTAGCTGTTTTACATGTAAAAATATACACAAAAGTGTTTATTTTATGTTCTAGTGTGTTTGTGTGCGAAATAGGCTGGGTGTATACTTAATTTTGAGACCAAAATTATGAAAATTTGACTTTTAAAACTTATTTAAAAATATTATAGATAATATGGAATTGTGTTTTAGCCAAAAATGTTCTTTTACTTAACCACCATTTCTATAAAAACTAAGTTCAAATTATTATTTATTACAGAGTTTTGGACTTTTAAAGAAATCTGTTTATGGTGAAAATTCAATTCGGAACTGAATTGGAAACGTCTGAGGTTCCAGTCATATTTTGTTTAAAATAAAGTCTGGGTAAAATTCAAGGACTAAATACATTTTTGGTATTTGAAGTATTCTTCCACGTCCTCGAGAAAGAAAACTAAGTTCAACTTCTTTTAAGAAATTTCAAGGGACATGGGAACGATTCGCTTATAAAAATATCCCTGGCGAATAATGACCACTAAGACTTCTCTGTATGTCGAGCCAATATTTTTGGTTTTATTGCACAAGGTCCGAAAACGGACAAGCTGCGTCGATTCACACGCTTATCTTTGAACTAACAGAATCTTGGAATTTCCATTTTCGACTGTCGGACAGGGATGCGCGACTTGATATTCGCATGTTCTTTGAATATGGTTCGGTCGCACCTAACCTCTTAATTGGTTAAATTCTCACGGATTGACGAAATTGCCTTTTCTACTTACCTTTTGGCATTACTCTCTTATGCCATGCGTTCTATTTAACGTTCTAAATTATATAATTCCAAGGGATCTAAATAATATGATTCCGCCTCGACTTGGGAGTTTGCCCACTGCGCTAGCAGCCTTCGAATCGTAGGCGGAGCAGGTTCAATTCCTGTAACTTACCCTGGGTATACTCTCATATGTCAGTATTACTTTCAATGCATGTGTATGTCCATTACTTTACATACACACAATTAAGTTTGTCTCGTGTTTGGTTCAGCTTGACCAAATACGGCCCTTGCGTCACAAAAACCCAGTTCATCATAGCCCATTAACAAATCAACCATGTAATTCCAATGTGTTCAATAAACGCAAAAAGCACACCAGTTTTTGAATAAGGAAATGGAAGGACGTTAAAAATCTCCTATTCATGTTCGTAGACTGTTATTTCCTGCCCGTCAACTGAATCCGATAACAGAATGCACTTTCAACTCTAGTATTTTCTTGACATGCGATATTAAAACTGTATTCAATATATCCATCAAATAAAAATAATCGTTGAATGGTCTGTGATATGTGAAATAAATCATCTCACTGAGGACTGGATATTGGATATTCTACAGTTGATGTAGATCTGATATTCTTTAACTATTGACCTCCATTCACTAAAAGTTATAACATCAATGGATAATTAGAAATTAAAAGAATACAAGTCCTAACCTTCAACTGCACAAAACCTCTTGGATGAATTTCGTAGCCTCCTAGACTCTCCAAAATTCTTTTGCATTCATCGCTAATGTGGATCTTCAAAGCTGAAACCAAATACAAAATAATAAATGGTGGTTTTCAATAGGACAAATCTGACACAATAAGATATACAGCACATACAAATAGGTTATTATATACATGACACACACACGCATCCCTTAGCAACCGAGGGGGTCGTCAGCAATGATTTAAATGTATTAAGTCATCTAATAACAGTAGTTAAAGCTTTTTTTGACCCTCGATCAATGAGAGACCTTGCGTGATTTGAGATCATACATTCCTACTCTACTGCATATGGAATAAAAGATGAGTCAGTAACTTTTAATCTTTGGCGGATGAAAGTTTTTCCTGTGCTCAAGCAGTTTGATCCAGACAACACAAGGAACGTTTTTCGGAATAATTTTCGGATTTTGAATGCATATATTCAAACACTTCTGCGTTTATATATTTGGTTTTTATTTATATAAATGCAAAAGTGTTTAGAATGCAAGATGGAAACTAATTGGACAAATTTCTTTGATGATGGTTACCGGAATAAATTGTTGTCAAGGACTACAGGTTATGAAAGTAGCTAACGTCGTCATATTTAGTTTTCCTCTCATTGCATAGCTTCTCATTATTATGCAGAATGGTAATTAATGTTAAATGTATCTAATTTCGGATTAACTTGAATAGTGTTGGAGAATAAAGCCTAATTTACTTCCTCTTGTCTAGAATAAATTAATTCTGTCTCTAATTTTCAAAAAATGAACCGGTAATTGCATTTCAATTTATGCAATTGATGCCATAGTATTAGAAGTTGCATGATTTAATGTTGCTAATGTTCTGTATTCATGTTTCGTATCATACGTTCATATTTGATTTGCAATCAATAATTTGTTGGTATGTTTGTAATTTGTAAATGCATGTTTCCGGAAAAAACAAAAATTTTACAAATGCATGATGTTTCAACTTCGTACGAAACGGATTTTCAGAGTTAGCAAACAAATAAGACGGAATGTGAAGATTTTATTTTAACTACCTATATGCTATCAATAGCTTGTTGTGTTGCTCCAGTGCGACTTTAATTAACTACCTACCTACCTAAATGCTATACTTTGAACAGATCGGAGTTACCTTAACATGTAGTTTACCAGTTTTGATGACGTTTGATGTTTAATCTAATTGGAGTTGACCTAACAACTATTGTATATCAATTGGGAATTAATTCTTTGGAATTTGTACTATCGAAGTGCATTCAAATTGTATTCGAAAAACAAGCCAAATGACGTCACTGGAAATTCGCCCCTCAGAAACATTACCGCCACCTACATTTGGCTTGGCATTTTTAGGTTAGTCTCATACGTTTTTCGTAATTCTCTTTAATAGGCCGTTGTGCTGCTCGAGTGCAATTTAAATTCAACCGCCTATCTACAGTACTTTCTTAATTCCCTAACATAACGTTAAAGACAAATCACAGAATTTTAAGACAATAATCTAATTTACACCCGAAATTAAAGATGTGCCTCTTTATTTATGTATTACTTTGGGTAAACTTGTTTTCCTTAATGGATGCTTAGTTCACATTGCAAATAACTTTTTATATTCGTAGTGCATTCGTTCAATGAAGATTTAGCGTAATTCATTTTATTCAGCTTATAAGAAGTTTAATGTTCAATCCATTAAGAGACTACTTCCCCAAATACTTCCATTTTCTTAATTAATACGTTTATTTTATGAAATTTGCTGCATACATGAACTGCAACAAAGTGTAGAGAAGGATAACTAGATAACGTTGAAGAGTAAGACTAGAGTTGACTTAGCTTTCACAAATATCCAGATAGAAGATATTTTTTAGCGAATCTCTTTTTAGCGTACTTAAAAAACATTAGCTTAAACAAGAATCAAAGAGAAGTAGACTCAAATAGGAAGTTATAATTTTGAGTGCATATAGCCTGATGAAATATAAATCCGAATTTTTGCTTTTGAATAAATATCATTGGTAAAATAGGAAAGGGATTTTCAGTGATTTTACTTCAAATTACTCATTTTCTCGCATGGTACATATCGGGGTTACTTTAAAACGTAGACTATCGCCAGTTTAGTGACATTCCATGCTTAATCTCATTGGTGTTGACCAATAAAGAATCATATATCGATTCGGAATTCGTTCTTTAAAATTTTTGTTGGGGAAATGCTGAAATCCTATGCGAAGAACAAACCAAGTGACGTCACGTTCAGAATACATACAGGAAACACTGCCGCCAGCTACATTTAGCTCGACAAAAAATGTTTCTCGTATCAACTGCAGTTTCAAAAATATTTGCTTTTTTTATGTGCGAATTGATTTTTTTTCTGTGTGAATTGGAATTTTTGATGATGTGCTGAAATCGAATTCGAAAACAAGCCAAGTGCCGTAACGTCCGGAATACGTGCAGGAAGAACGTTCTATTGCAAACTTGCCAACACTTGCTTTGCCGCAAGCTTGACAAAAAAAAATCTATCACGTTCTAGGTATTTTACTCACAAAAAAGTTATTTTATTAGATAACTTTAAAAAGATCTGTTAAATTGAAGTCCTAGTTACCTCCTTCAACTCATAACCTTGTTAATTTAACTTCTATTTTAGAAATATTTGAATTACTTAAATTGTAAGCTGTTCATATACTATGCATTTTATGTATTATAAGTAAAAACCTAAAATCTATTGATGTAAAGTTGAACCGTTTGGCTTCTTTTATTCTTTAGTACAGTTATATGTTCTCAACGTCTTGTGAATGCCTTGTGCGTGAGTGTTGGGAATTAATTCTGTGTAAGACATACTATGGATTGGACATATGCCGAAATCTTGTTACACTCATCCATTAGACTACTTCCCTTCCGAATGTAGATGCCATTTTCGTAAACATTCTGTATTCAATAAAAATGTAAAATAATCATGTGAATTATTTGTGAACATCAATATTTTTATTTCTTTCCATGTAATAGTATGTTTTGTATTTTATTTTTATATGAAGTTTTCGAATGCAATTGACAGGTTTTCAAAACTACGAATTCTGCTTCTCAATAGTTTCGCATACATTCTCGTTTGTATCCAGTACATTTCAATAAATTCCCATTTTGTATCAGAAGGGGATTTTTGATTTGAAGGGATACAGTATCCTTTGAACAATTATTTTTGATTTTACATTTCCAATAAAATGTTTTAATGTATCTTATTCCAATGTACGCGAAATATGCATTACAAAAGAAAAATAATACTTTTTCACAAACAATATTTAAAAAACTCACTTTTTTGTTAAAATATTTCAATATTTTAAAATTCCTGCTACCTCTGCAAATTTTATTTTATTTTCAAATATTTTTTCTATATTTTCCTCGCAGTGTTTCTCACAATTTTGGGCATTGATTTGTGTGTTCTACAGATATGGACTTTTAACAAATATTTAAGTAACAGATACTATGAAAAACAGTAAAAAAAACAGTTATAATCGATTTCTATCAATTTCTTAAAAATCAACTATTCTAGATCTCCATTCCATGCACAGTTATCAAATACCAAACAACAATCACAAAAAGCTACAAATCTGAATATGAATTACAAAAGCCTAAGCATTTTAAACACACAGTCATAAAAACAGAAAGATGAATTTATAGTTTAAAAGTTAATCAATATAAAAGTTAGTAAAATATTTTATTACACAATCCATAGGTAATTTTCAAACTCTTTTTTAGAATATAATTTGCAATCTCAACATGAGACAAAAATAAATCTAATAAAATAATATTTATTTAATTTAATTAGATTTATTTTTGTCTCAAGCTGTGATATTACTAATTAAAATAATATTCTAAGAAAGAGTTTTAAAATTACCCGTCGATTCTGTAGTATTTTTTTTTGAATTGGTAAATGTTTTATTAGATCTTAAGCACATAAAGCTTGTAGAATGTGTGTGCAAAATTTCATAACTCTAGCTACATTTTTTTACGAGTTATTACAGTTTTTCCATCAGGTATCCCGATTAAATTTGATTTGATGCTTTAGATAAAGGGGATCCCAAAGAAATAATACCTTACTAGTCCTAATTGAAAACAAAGTTTATATGGGTTGTCTTTCCTTAGTGTCCAATTACTGTTCACTTCAATTTTAAAGGTTAGAATCAGAGGAAAGGAAAGTAAGGACGTAAGTCGATTCACACCGAAAAAACGAATATTTCTGAAACTACAGCAGACATAGGAATACCTCTCAATGTCAGATTCTTTTTAGTTTCCTGTCAAACCAGATTCCAGTATCACGTACAGTAGCGGTACAGAAGAAATACTTGCATTCTTTTGCAATGGTATTTTATTTCATAATCAGTTTTTTCTGTTCCACATGAAGTGATTTAGAACTAGAATAGATTGAGAATCTGGGAAAAGTTTTAGTAATTTGGTATCAAGCTTTATCTAGTACTTAAAAATATAAAAGTTACTTTGGTTTCTGTTTTCACTATATCCTAATTGTATTTTCAAAACAGATGCAAAGTAAATGAGAATTACGTCAGTAGTGTAGAGATGATTTTCATTTCTTCGTCTTTGTTGAATAATCTAATTTTGGGTAAATTAGAATTCAACCACCTTTAAAAGTATTTGAAAGTTTTTATCATGAAAATAAATAAAACTTGCAATCATGGATGGTTGAAGTTTTAAAACACATTTTGTCTGCAAAATCACAGGAGCGCTTGTAAATTACTGATTTATAGAAATTTGTCAAAAGAACCAATAGTTTTGAAATGCTAGAAAAAAATTCAATTTAGTTTGAATGCTGAGTCATCAAAACCCATTCCAATTAAAACACTAGAATTGCTTAGATTGTAGATTCTTGTAGATTACTCGGTAACAAATTTGTACTTTTTGTTTTTCACACGAATCTGAATTTGTGAGCCATAACATTTTTGCGCTGCTGAGTTCAAACATTTAATTTAAATTTTTCTATGACGCAAGTATTTTCTGTGATACGATTCAAGTTTATGTGAGTTTACATGAATTTATATTTGTATCAAGGAAAGAAGTAATCTAAAAGGAAAAGTGTACTATTTTCTGCCGCACTTTGTCTGAAGAATATCTTTTACAGCGATCCAGAAGAAGTCAGCAAGCATATTTGGAATTCTATGGCCTATGATTTCGCTTCTCAGAATCAGAAATTTCCTATTCAATCTTGGAATTTCCTGGAAATCGCATACCATGTTCAAGCTCATGACATTGGTTTGATATAGACAGGAAGAAAACATTGATGGGAATGCAAAAGATAAACCTAAAGATATATTGCATCTCATGACTTTGCGTGATTTCAAAAGATTTTGCAATACTTTTGGATAGTTCTTTGCCCTAAAATGTCTTAAGGTAATTCCTGAAAATATTTTTGAAATAGTCTCATGTAGAATTTTTAAGTGAATTCAACTGGAAATATTTTTTTTTTATCTAGATATAATTTCTTCATTTGTGGCCTCTCAGATCTATCTTCGATTTTCTATACCTTGTTCAAAAAATTATTTTTCAGATATATGAATCCAAGCCGATTTTACTCATTGCTTTAATTAACTTACGCCGAGTGATTTCTCTCTTCTGTATAATTAAAACTTTTTTTGTGTGTATTATTTGATGTTGTCTGTCTTGTGTTTGGCCTACCTTGGTCAAATATAGCCTATTGCGCTAAAAAATCCCAACCAATCATTGCTTTAACAAAGTTCTTAATAAGTTCTAGCTCAATATACAGCGAAGGAGGAAATTTTTTTCAGAATATATGCTTGCTATATTGATGGCATTAAATTTACTGGGGTAAATGATACTCATTTTTGATGAACGTTTTCCATTTTAATAATTTCTTCAGGAAGGAAACATCAGTTTTGCACTTTCCCCTTCAGTTGAAGGAAACCGCAACTGTTACTAATCATTGTAACGAATGAACTGCGAAATCGGCAGCAAAAACTTTAATCTATAGCAGGTGAGCGACCGCTCAGCACCAGCTGCGAAGCTATAAACCTACATGATCTGTGGGACTTTCAAATGGAAAAAGAACCAGTTGAGATAAAGTTACGATTGTCAGCTGCGAAAGGTTGAGATATTTGAACCGTAATTTACCCCGAGATATGATTTTATTTTTTGGCGTCATATTTGTGTATTTTATATGATTTACATTGTCTTGTTAAAATCTTGCAATTGGATAGAGCGGCTCTTGCGCGTTTCTTCCTTTACACCATTAGATAGATATTCTGTCAGGTTCTGGTCGAGTGATATATTCATGTGGTATGGTTTGGGGTATCACAAAGAGGGAAGCAATACATGCCGAAAATGATTTATGTTACACTGCGCTGTCAAGTGTTATACAAGTAAACCCTGCACTCTCCAGTGCTAAACTAGGAACCCAATTTTTTGTACATTTCATTCCTTTTTCTTCCTTCATATACCACGAATCACATGTGAAAAACTCTATGCTTCATGTATAATAAAGATATTCATTATACTGGTGCATTATCGAACTTATTTACACTAAACGCAACTTAATAAATACTAATTTAAAACAACATCTGTAACTTACGCTGTCCGTTGGATTCCATTCTAGAAGCAGTATTCACAGTATCACCAAACAAACAGTACCTCGGCATTGTAAGGCCTACCACTCCAGCAACTACGGGACCTATCAAAACACAAAATTTCAGTTATTCAGTGTAAATTACTAAGTATAACTAGCCAGTCCAGTGAAATACAGAAAATCTGGTATGTTTTATTTAAAATTAACATCTCTAACCAAACCTACAATGAGAGTTGAATTTTGATGGAAATAATTGTTGATTGTTTTGGCGTTTTAAGCGCAGTCATATTAGACCAAGCTGACCCAAATACAAGACAACGTCAAGTAAAAAATGTCGTGAAAGAGGAAAGAAGAATTGGGAAACAGAGTAGTAGGATGACAGCAGAAAGCCTCGCTTGGGTATCCCGGAAACGCGACCACAGTGTCTACTAAAGACAATAAATCCCATGGGAAAAGAAAGGATCACCTTGGACCCCTACACAAACAAAGGAGATATGCCCCTGAGGGCGATACAAATAATGAAGAGACAAATTGGGTTAACGGTCTTTTAACGATATTATATAGTATTATTATTCTGCTTTGTTTATATTACCTATATTTTATTTTTCATTTTGACTTGTAAGCAATATTTTATTTGTACGTTCTTTCGGTATTTCTTTTAAAGTCCAATTGGGATATTTTTTCTCACACCTCCTATGTTTAAGAATTGAACTGAAATTACAAATCTGTAAATTGCGATGATGTTTGATACAAGTAGGAGACACAATATAATAAGTAATAAAACAAATGAACACCGCTTGAATGATCACACATACCTCTCAATTCGTAATGATTAGAACGGGAATAAGGTTAGGTAGGGCTTGAGTCTATCTACAGGTATCAAAAGGTAAGCCCAATACTGATGAGAGTAATTCCTAAGTAAAGTAACAAAATCTCATGTGAACGCAGGACATTTTAACTTAGCCAATAGAGGGTATTAGCTGTAAGTTATGCGTTGTTTAACATTCTTTTAATATATCTGCATTGCTGGAAACATGATCAAGCATTCAGACAAATGTATCTGATAATTCATTGCTAACTTATGAAGCTCTGTGGATCTGATGGGGTTGCAGGGTTAAATGTGGTATATTGCCTTTGAAAACGGCAGAACAAAGTGATGCAGATGTGAGCGATGAACAACATGCTGAAAGGTCACATACGTGCAAACAAACAGAAGAAACCGTTTCTTTCTCTTCAGTTGCATTCGTTAAAACAAAAATTCAATACACAGACCGATATCAAATTGAGCACCATAGTAAGAATTATTATCCTGTAGTCTGGATCGTGACACTGATATATATTATGTATATATATAATTATGTTTATAGGGATTTTATCTAGGTTGTAACACAGGTTGCAAGTGCATTAAACACTGAATAAAAACTTTTACCTGATGCTTAGCAGGAATAGATATATATGTGGCCTTTGAAAACGGCAGAACAGATATGAGCGATGAATTATATGCCGAAAGGCCAAGCACGTCCAAACAAGCAAATTTTTCCCTAAATTTGAATTCGTGAAAACAGATATTCAACGCATTCGTAAATACTTTCACGTGATGCGTACCTCATGCTTTGCAGGAATTGAAGCGTACATGAACTTTGAAAATGGTAGAACAGATATGAGCGATGAACTAATTTTTTCCCTAAATTTGCATTCGTGAAAACAGATATTCAACGCTATATCAAATTAATATAGCGTTGCTGTGACCGGTATCAAATCGATCACCAAGCTAAGAATTACTGTCCTGTCGTCTGAGTCGTGACACTGATATATTCCTTGGTGCATCGTTGGAATAAAAGCTTGGAAATTATGGAGATCATGTTGTATATGGATATGTAAGGCGTACCAGCGGTAATTATAGTAACCACCAAATAAATACCTTCACCTGCCAACCCTTATGTATTGCATGACCCTTGTATATAGGCGTGAAAACCTCAACTCTCTCTTTTATATTCCCTGTATTACCATAAAAACTTATCAGAATCCTGAATTGATCAGCCCCTACTCAAGTTATATAACATACCGAATTCCTAAGTCGAAAAATCTCCCATTATCTTGTCTATCACGTTCTGGAACCTGCAAGCTACAGGGAATAGTACAGAAGGCCAAGAGGGCGATTGAAACGTTTAAGCTCTTAACTTCCCTGTGTTATTTTCAATCAAGGTAGAAATAGATTTTAGGATGGAAAAAACCTACTCGGTATATCTGATCACCGGGGGAAAAAGAGCATAAATCGGATCCTCCAGAACTTGATACTGCAGTCTGGAGTGAGATCTCTTGCGTGGTAACTACTACTTTCGTAACATTATACGTACATTTCGTACCTAATGTGACATGTAATTCTACTTTAAATGATAAATATTCGATATATATCCTTTAATTCTACTAGAAGGCTAAATGATAAGAACCTTTTATAATAATTTAAATATATGTTGAAAGGTAGAACGCGTTTACGAGTTTGTATGGACTCTATTGATTATGTCAAATATAAAGCGCTTCCTTTCCAATTACACTATAATAGTTCCTTAAATTATTTTGGTCTCATCATTTGATTCGACGTTAATATTAAGAGTTTTTTTGTCAGTTTGCTAGCTAAAGAATATTTAATTTCAGATAATTCTCATGGTGTGTGTCTTTCTTATTTTCTGGATAGTGAACTGGATTCAAGGTTTTGTACTGACTTGCTCAAAATTTCAATCTTACTAAAAGCATCACAAGGAATACTCCCTTTGTTTGGTTTAAACCACTTTTAATAATCTCAGTCACAGTACAGGCACGACACACAACACAAAATAAAACGTAGTATATATCAAAGTCGGCACATTTCAGTTTCTATCAATCTCTTCTTTCTTTCTAAAAACGACTGTCCAACCACTCATTACCATCTCTTTCGTCCATCAGTCCTTCTGGGCCATCTATATGACACCGCAGAAGTCTTTACAGACTTATAAACTCCTCCCTCAAGGAGGAAACTTTTCTCAGAATGAGGGAGAAGTTTTGATGACTCTACTGCCTGAAAAAGTCTCCACATAGATGCAGTCGTTGGAAAAGACGAAGTACACAAAATACACTGCACATGTACCAGATCATAACAATCAGTGCCTTGAACCCAAAAATACCATACAAAATTATATACTAATTGAAAATTTTAGGAAAACAATTTACACTAATAATAAGATGAAATTCAAAATTTTCACACATAATTACACACATCAAAATGACTCCTAAACTTAGAAAATAAAAGGATATGAGGTTTAAGGGATGCGACTTAATGAATCCGCATTTTGATGTTGTTTCCCTCTCTTGTGGACCACCTCATAATTGAATGGCTGCAAGATCAAAGCCCAACGTAAAAGTCCGGGATTGGTCCCCATATTTTTGTCCAGCCAAACAAGGCGATTATAGTCCGTTTGAATGAACTTCTGGTGTCCATCCAAATAACATCGCAGCTTTTGGATGGCGAACACGATAGCTGCGCACACTCTCGGGGGTGCTGTACTTTTGTTCTGCACTTGAGAACTTCCGAATCAAGTACATGACAGGATGTTCCTCACCATTGTCATTAACTTGGGACAAAACGATGCCAATCCCAAGATTGGACACGTCACATTGGACGAGAAACTGCCGCGAGAGAAATCTGGACTGCATGCACAACACCGGATTCTCCGACAACCGTTTTTTTTAACTTGTCAAAAGCCTCTAGACAAGCGTCAGACCATACGACAGCACGACGATTTTTCCTTCCAGCAGATCCGTAATTGGTGCTGAGATGACTGAAAAATCAGGGATGTATTTTCGATAATACCCTGCAAGTCCTAAGAAAGATCGGATCAGTGTCTTTGCCGCAGGGACAGTCCTTAACAGCCTGGACCTTCAATTCACCAGTGTTCTCTGGCCCTAACCAACCAAGTGCCCAAGGTACTATGTACGCACGAGCAAACTGGAACTTAGAAGGCTTGATGTGCAGATGAGTTGCGTTCATCTTTCCTAAGACGGTTTCCAAATGTTGTAAATGTTCTTCCCAACTTAGGGAATAGATGGCTATATCATCCAAGTAAGGACATGCAAATTCTCCAGTCTTTCAATAGCCCGACCATCAAACGACTAAAGTCATAAGGGGCATTTTTCAAACCGAATGGCAACCTCAGCTGTCGAAATGTCCCAAAAGTGGTTACGAAAGTTGAATATCTCTGGGCTCGTTTGCTCAGAGGTATTTGCCAATAACCTCTGGTCAAATCGCAAACGTCACAAGTGTCATTATCTGGTGAGTGAAAAGACAAGTTGAAATCTTCATTGAAAACTTTGGAATGAACCCACTTTTTCTCTGGTTCAATTTTTCTTTTTCGCACTCATCTACATACAGTGAGTACATTGTGGAAATGTTCAGGTGATTGCCCAAATATTTACGTTTGGACTAAACTTTTACTTAGGACTTATTACTTTCCCTACTGTAGTGGCTTTCACACACAGGAAACTTTGAAATATGGTTTTTGATCCGTTCTAAGCTCAGTAATTTATTTGCTGGGATATGTTTACCCCTAAGATCTGGCATTACCAAACCAGACTCACTGGCTTTTTTAAAGCAACACTCACGAAGGTTTCAGAAAAAAAAGCGTATTCAGGAAAAAGTTTTGTAAATGACCTCGTATTATTAAAGTTAAAAATAAATGTATGGCTCTCGGTTTTGTTTCTTCTTGTGCCGTCTCTTTTCTGTTGTCTAACAACAGACTTAGTTTTTATACATGAAAGTACAAACTGTCTTTTTAAGTGGATGGACTTACATTTGTCTGGCTCAAACAAAGGTTAGGACACGCTCTTATAACCCTAGTAAATCATAAAAGAAGAATTTTTACAGATTTACGTTATTATGGCTTGATGCAAAATCAGATTATACATGCAAAACTGTAATAACCTGAAAATTGTCATTTTTGGACTTACGTTCGTCTGGTTCTGAGGTACAGATATTACAACTGCCTTTTACAAAACAGAATTTCATGAAACCAAAACATAACGATTCTTCAATGAACCAAACCCCAACATGCAAAACTTTACAAATTACAATTAAAAAGGCACTGTAGCTAATGAAATCTGGTACTCAACCAATAATTAGCACTGGAGATATCCGCAAGTCCAGGATCGTATCCAAACGGCTCTGCCATCAATTCTTCGTGAGGCTGTACTGACTTGCTCAAAATTTTAATCTTACTAAAAGCATCACAAGGAATACTCCCTTTGTTTGGTATAAACCTCTTTTAATAATCTCAGTCACAGTACATGCACGACACACAACACAAAATAAAACACGTAGTACATATCAAAGTCGACACATTTCAGTTTCTATCACTCTCTTCTTTCTTTCTAAACAGAACGAGTGTCCAACCACACACATTACCATCTCTTTCGTCCATCAAAGTCCTTCTAGGCATGCGCAAGAGCGCCATCTATCCGACTCCGCAGAAGTCTACAGTTTATAAACTTTCTAACGCACGAGAAAATAGAAAAATCTTTTCAAAATTAAAAAAAAATATTTTCTCATGTCCTGAGAGCTTATACGTTTTATTTTGACGTAACTGCCGAGTAACAGGTTTATCTCAGTGTTCCCTTTCTCAAGATAGATCTGTTTTGTTACCATTACGCACTCTTATACTAGAAGCAGGCTTCACAGTTTCGGGATTCTTGAATACAGACAGTTTGTGATTTATGTTTAACATACTGTTGAGCTCGAAACTTGACGAAATTCTTTTATACGAGCTAGCATCACTCACTTGGATTCTATTCGAAAGCTGAGAAAGTTCTTGTATGTTTTTTAGATTTTCCATCAAAATCGTTTGAGTTCTATAATCTAGTTTTGAGTTTCCGAGTAGTGTAGTATTGCTTTTTCTAACTAAAACACTAAAAACACGACTAAATAACATCTATCGGTTGAAAGAATCCCAGAAAAGGTTCTAGTGATCGAGGTCATACCCGCTTAGAAGTCATGCAGGGAAGCCTGCAGGTTACAGAAGGGATATATCCGTGTGAACCCCTCAGAGGGTTAAATATACTTGATTTGAGCTGTGGAGAAGCTAAAACTACATGGGAAAAAGTCGCCGCATTAATGAAATTATTTAACAGTCTGATTGCAGTAGGTTATGAGAAATATTGGGAATAAAAGTCAGTTCAGAAACGAAATAATGCGAACTCGAAAGTAGATTTAGACGTCAAAAGTACAGAGCAGCTTTTGAACAAGTAAATGGGATACAATTGAAGAATTCGTTACGATCTGATTGTGATAACGCGACTGAGGTGTGCATTTTTGCACTAATTTTATTTCAGGTAGGGAGGGATAAAATGTACATACAAAGGTTAAAATCTAGTTGCGATTGGGCGTTGGGGGAGCTTGACGTAAGTTTGGCGATTGCATGGGTGATACACTATCAATTCTGATAACACCCCTCTTTCTCCCTGCTTATTAGGCAGGTTACCAGAATGAGGGTTGTCGACAGTCTCTTTCTGCCTTGGGGACGAAAAATTAACGCCAAGCTCAAGGCCGTACAGTCAAATAGATTTTAACTCATATTAGTGCTTAAATTTGTTTAAATCAAATGGATTAAGAATGTAAATAATTGAAATAGGCACAATTGAATGTAAATAATTGAAATAGGCACAATTGAATGGTAATAATTGAATTAAAATTGGGCATCAATTCGTTATAAATGAATGTAAATTAGGAGAGTAACGATATCTAACACCAATATATATATATATATATATATATATATATATATATATATACAATTAAAAAATGTTAACGCAGGTGCTATAAGTGGGTTTTGCTAGTTGTCAGCATGAGAGGTTTTTAGTGTAAAACAAATCAGACGGTAAATGGGGAGATTTTACCTTCACTATCCAAATGCTCTATGATATGTACCGGGTGGCATTATATGTTGTTTATCGATGTTTTGGTGAAGTTTGGCGTCACCTATCACACATCAATTCGAAAATCATTCTACGGAATTTTTATTTGCGAAGTAGTGAAATCGTATTCGAAAAACAAGTCAATTGTCATCACGTTCGGAATACGTATAGAAAACGTGTTGCCGTAGAAACACTACCTCCATGTATATTTAGCTTGGCAGAAAATGCTTCCCATAATGAAGAATGAGATCCTACGGAATTTTCAATTTTGAAACATACAAGAGATTATTTACCGTCAAGTCTAATGCAGAGAAATAACTAAATTATTCGATACAAATGAATCGGATTTCCTTTCGAACAGAGTTGGGGGAATTGTGTTTATTTCCCCTCTCACAGCAAATCCAACCCTTAAATTTCGTTTATTCCCCTATGGGGAAACGTACCGGTAAATTAATGAAAGCACCCTGACGATTGGTTTAATTAATAAACTAAGATTGTCGGAGTGGGGGACGAGTCGGTTACCAAATCCCGTTTCGAGGTTTCGATTAAATATAACTTGAAGTTTGCGACCGGCATTCAATGTTAATTAGAAAGGCAAAGAACCCACTATCAGGTTAATTGAAGGACATAAAGGAATTTGGATATTTAGCAGATTATTTTTGTGTGCTGTGTCTCACCTGGTGATACCCAAGCTTGAAGGCATTTAATAAATATGCAGCTGATTATTAAAAAAATTTGTAATAGACTAGGGATATTAATGTTGAAAATAAGCACTGAAATGTAAGAATGATGAAACTAATCAGTCGATTAGTGTTTGGTTTATCACTCTACAGTCATTTTTTAACGAGGGGTAATGAGATCAGCTAATCAGTGAAAGTTCATTGTTTCAATATAGAAATAATAAATATGTAACGTGTTCTCTGATGAGTTCAATACATAACAAATTATGAGGATGATGAAACCAATTTTAATTTACTCTGTTGTGTGATGTTATGGTAAAGATCAAATGAGCTATATTTATTACGATTTTTTTTGTTGAATAGGTTTTCAATCTAACAGTTTTTAATTTCACAATTTCCAATTTCTAGTGTTTTCGAGAGGTTTAACTATGATGTTAAATATTAACCCCTGAAGGCTCTAGGAATGTACGTGCTTAAGTTACGATATTCCTGGACATCGATGGATATAATATATGTGCATACGTTAATGAATTACAGCAAAAGTATTTGGGCTTGGCTTGCTCTTCGAAACGGAGCTACCTGTTTTACAGGCTGCCGTATTTGTTTAATTTTCTTTGTCATTCACCGTATTATACGTGCAGAAAAAAATTAAGCAGCTTATTAAAAAAAGTGAGCAGTGCTGCATCTTAATACAAAGAAGGTTTTGAGTGATTAAGTTTCCTATTAAAACACGAGTAATAGTTTTATCTTCGAATTTCATTCTTTAGTACTGAGCGAAATTTTCAAGGACTCAAGAAAAACGTGCATCGACTGCACTCATCAAATGATATAAACAAAGAAATTCTAGCTCCGATTTTATATCCATGTCTGCTAATATAACACTACACTACCATGAAATGATATAAACAATGACGAAACTTTAACGAGGAGGTTATGCTTATGTCTGTTAGTGACAGGAAATAATAGTAAACAGTAGCATCAAGTTTAAGCTTTAAAAAATTTTAAATAGTAAAAAAAATCCATTACCTGAATGAATTCCAATCCTTAGCAGCAAGGACTGTGTGGGTTTGTGTCGTATTTTGAATGTCTTCACTGCATCCAGTAGATCGAGAGCCATGCTGGAGATTTCAGCGGCGTGTTGATTCCCATTCCGGATGGGTAGCCCACTAACCACCATGTAAGCGTCTCCGATTGTTTCCACTTTGTACACATCGTAGTTCCCAATGATGGAGTCGAACACAGTGTAGAGATCGTTCAAGAAAGTAACAACCTGCATTAGAAACATGAAAGTGAAGATACAATACAGAAGTACAGGAAAAAATTATAGTTACTAGTAATTACAGGATGTATGTAATTAAAGTCCTGTTTTATACTTTTACAAAAATCTTTATACGTAAAATTCAGAAATTTTAGGAGGCCAGAAATTAAATGGCATAGTGTGTGTCTCAGCATTTGAAATAATCTTTTTAAATATAGATGGCATAACTTTACCAAATGGGCTGTGCTGCAAGTCAAATGAATCATTTAATAATATATAGGATATTATTAATTATAGAATATCGTTGACTTACAAGTGAAACAGACTAAGTCAACCCACAGATCTGAGAAGACGAAGGAGGAAAATTTCTACTCACTAAATGTTTTTCTAAAGAAGAAATCTAACCTTCATGCAAAGAAATAAAAGGATTTTGTGGGTATCACCAGTCTGAAGATCACCACATTCTGGTTTGGAAAGCTAAAAACTCATATCAATAAATATTGATTATATTGTTTCACTTGACTGTTTTCAAGTCGAAGATATATTTGACATACTACACTTAAAATAATTATATAACTTAATTTTGGGATAGATGTATTATAATTCCAGTATTGTTGATTAAAAACCCCAAGGTATTGTTTTAATTTCGTGAGGAATATTTCTATTTTTGTTTCAATAAATTTAACATTTTTCAACAATTATTGAGATCTATGAGAAAATTCCATGTGAAAAGTATTTTGTAGCACTAAAACGCCATTCAAAATATTTCAACGAAATCACTTTAAGTGCAAATGTGTACATAAATTAGGGCCGCGGTACTCGGTTGGAAGAATAAAGGATTAGCAACCGGAGGGTTGCGAGTTCAAATCCAACCAAAGACCGTCGCATTTAATGTACTTATAGTTTAGTTTTAAAATATTGAAACATTAATTTGAAATAGTTACTGTAAAAAGGTTTTGAGTGTTTTGTATTTGGAACTGAATTTAATAAAATATAATGGTATTTACTGCTATGAGTTGTTTTCCATTTTCAAGAAATATTTGACTGAAATTTTTTTGCCGTAAAATTTCTTACAAAACAAATTTTGAAAGTAGAGTGCATTTTCATTTTACAACTGAAGAAAAGCAAAATAAGTTTTAGTATTTCAGTCTTAAAGACTGAAAGCACTTTTCTATATTCACTTAGTAACTTTCTTTGGAATTTTATTTCAGTTTCATCTATTTTTGCTTTCGCATTAAATTCCTGAAACAAAAGTATACTATTTCCTTTATTCCCCTTTACTCAGTTCTAAAATACATTGAAAAGAAATAACTATTTATAGTAATTACATTATTTGTGATCAGTCACTGTAGCCATTTTGATAAAACCACATGTTTAACTCATTTAGACAGTGTTCCAATCGCAGCAAAAACTCAATTTGTAATTTATGTATCCGTTTTGATCTAAACAGCATTCATTTATCTTAGGCACACACATGTCCAAAAATTAAGGATAATTCAAAAAATAAGGATAACGATATGATACCGCGCCAAGTACCTGCATTGAAGTACCTTAAATGACAAATGAATATTCTTCAAATTATGTGTAGTAAAATAAGAACACCCACATGCCTTGTGGTGTTACTGTTAACAAGAGAAATGAAAAAACAATGCTTAGGTGAACGCATTGTATGTTTAAGTTATTACGAAAGAGTATTTTTTTAGCTTTATTAAAAGCGACCTAATATGAAATATGTTGGACTCGGACCCTAATGCCTCACTACGTGCAGACATACTTTTCACAAGGCTTTTCAAGAGTTCCTGCGCCAAAGAATCCCAATCGCTTGCTAGAGCATGAATTTGTTCTTGCGGTCCTCGGTTGTATTGTGTAGTCTGCAATGCTACGCCCAATCATACTCTTAGATTGAGATCAGGTGACCTTGCTTGATGCGGATTCAGTATTTTTAATATTGCGACATAGTGCACATTTCTCAGAAAGGAAGGCTCAATCTTGATTATAGGGCCTGTTTCAGGAAAGTTCGCGACGACGTAGTTGTAATTGTTAGATAGTTTGAATGCTGTACCTGATACCGATTACTCTTTACAAGTACTTTTCAGTATCCGAGTATTTTGTGAAATGCTGATTTCTGAACTGACATTATCATGACGGCAAAGTGAACTAAAATGTTTATTTTTAAATCAATCACAAAACAATATAAATCACTTTTCCTTAACTGATTCACCTCGGTAAAATTATCAGAACGTTAAAACTTGATAAATAAAACACTCAGAAGTTTTATTATTCCGAAAATTCGGAGTGACATCTACAATATTGTGCAATTTTTCTAAAATTAAAGATGGCATAAAGTATAAAATATCGATATTTTCTTCTATAATTTATTCGTTATAGCGTATCATTTTTCAAACGTGTATCATAGTGTGCAAGCAGTATGTTGCCGTGTCTGATCAATTGAATTATAATATATTGCCCTTGAGTACTACAACATGAAACTTAGCTGTGTAAATTTGTCTCAAAGATAATTGAGACTACGATTTTTCCAAGACGACAGTTAATTAAGTCATATTGTGTTGCTTCGTATCTTACTGCTGCTGTTAATTACCAACAATCAATTTGTGTAACAGACACTTTCGTTGGAAATAGAACTGTTTAAACACTCCACTTTTAGCTGCGTGAGTTCCTACTCAAACTTGACTACTCACATCATAACAAAGTTCAAATTATTCGTATAAAATCCCTATTTATCAAGTGATATTGGATAGGGGTAACGTGTCATTAATTCTGAAACATGTAAGAAATTGAACAAACTTTAAAAAAATCCTATATAATTGCTGGTAACTATGAAGTTTCTTGGTAACTTTTTATTAACCCTCCTGGTGGTTGTCTGGATGATGTATCTCATCATTACCAAAATTGACCAGACCTTGATGGATGAGGTATCATCATTAGAAAAACTAACCTGATTCGTCATATATCATAAAAAATTGGCTATATCTTGTTGACAAGATATCTCGTTATCAAGATATAAGCAAAATAGGCAAAAATAGTACAATTGGTCAAATTTGATGGAGAGATATCTCATCTAAACCATTTGAAGGGTTAAATCAATAGTTTTACTATCCAAATCAGCCACCTAACTGGCGTAGTGGTCATAGAATTCGTCAGCTACCAAGTAGGTCCGGGTTTGAAGCCGGTGTGAAAAAACATGGATGTTGGTGATTGTTCCTGTTAAACGTAGCGGCGGATCACCCACTGGTTACCCCCTCTTCACACGTAGCCGTCAGTTCGCCTTCTGTAGTGCCGAAGGTCGAAGAGATCAGTTGTGTATTTAAAAAACCTGTTTCCTCAGTAGTTTCTGTGCGTCGGCGTATAGCTTTCTGAGCGTTATCCATTTTGTGTGTCTGTGTTCTTTCATCTTCCAATTGCTCAGGCCCGTGATAGCTTTTGATGTTTTGTGCTGATTCCAGTTTGATCAAAATCGGTCTCCTACGTAATTTTCTATATTAAATTTTATATTTGACTTCTATTTCTAAGGGAACGACTTAAAGAGCTGAGATAGTTGCGTTGACCAATAAATTCCAGACACAATAAGCTGAGCTGATTTCATGACCCCAGAAGTCAGCATTCAAAAGTTTTTGCAGCTTCAGACAGATTCTTGCCTTATACATCGACCTTCTAATGAAAAATGAAGACCTTTTAATAGACAGAGCGTGGGCGGAGTCGCTATCGTAGGATCTCAGAAGAGTAAGACATGGACTTACTCTTCTGAGGGTTGGGTCGGTTGGCTATCAAAGCGCAGACTCATGTTTCAATCACACTGGATAACCCACCTTTACCACTCAATAATTTCTCCTACATTAGGATTCATGCTGTTTCCCACAACTAATTGACAAACCTTCAAACCGAGCAACCAAATAGCATGAAGCGGCGCGTGTATACATCATCTATTTCATTGTAAGGTCGATGGCTATATATATATATATATATATATATGATGTAAAATGATTATCTTATATCTCGAGTAATCAAGAACGTTTATTCAGAAAGTGAGATCCATAATTTTCAGTCTTGCTCTTGTGTGTATCGTCTTATATCTAGCAATAATTCTGGATTATTTTCTCATTGAAATGTCCTAGTTAAAACTTTCCATGAATCCATTGTGAACTTCAGTGAAAGTAACCACAGAGTAAACCTTGTTCTGATAAGTGGTTGAGAAATTGGATTGCAACAACTTTTTATCCTTCCGAAACACCTGAACACATTACCCGTTAAATTAAAGCCGGAACTATCAGTTACCAGAGGCAAAAAAGTAGAGAATGGGAATGGTAGAGAAAATGCTGAATTGCACCCCCGAGACTTGAGGCAGAGGCCCACTTACAAGGAATATGCTTCCTGAGTAGGTAAAGACACTTTGCTGTAAGAGAGACACTGCCCCTCGAAAAGAGACAGCCACGAACTATAGTACAGGTCTGGTGAGAAAGCTAATGACCTTGATGTAGTCCCATTTTTGGACGACCGTAAGCTCACTAGGGGAAATGAAGAAATTCTTTGCTTCACCCCGCATCTTGTAATAACTGCTGTCGCACAAAGAGAACGATGAACTCGGAGTCAGAATAAGTTCTCAGGACGCTATGGGAACATATTACTTACGTTTTATCTGCCCTCTAATTGCATGAATAGACTCGTTCAACACTAGGAGTACAACTCGCCAGAGACGGAATATAAGAGACATTTTCTGTTAAGCTAAATACATGTGGTGGTAGTGTTTCTGTGGCAATGCTTGTTTCCTGTAAATATTCTAAACATGACTTGTTTATCGAATAGCTTGCTTATCGAATACGATTTCAGCAATTCACCAATAAAAATTCAAACGAATAAATTCTGAATTGATATGCGATAGTTGATTGGCCAACGCCAATTAGATTAAATGTCAAACGTCGCTAAAACGTCAATAAAGATTCCAAATAAAGATAATACTTGATAGTTGGTTGGTCAGCGTTAATTAGATCAAACACCTAACGTCACCGAAACGGCGGGTAACCTCGCTATGTATCATGCAAGGACATTTGGGCAGCAGAAGTAAAATCTTCGCAGAACGTCTGGTTCGTTTTGTTTTCACTGAAAATACTTCTCATACTTGCGCCTCGTCGTAGGTGTAGAGGGCGACAAGGCACTTCCTATGTTTTGCTGTCGATACTATCGTTTCCATGACCTTGGAAAGCAAGTTTCGGTTCACACCATTGGGATCCATCGAGTACTTGGGGTTTTCTTGTATTCAATATTGACATTCATTGTGGCGTCGTAGAGGAGTTTTTCCTTATGCGTAGTGACTTAATTCTTTTTTTTGGGAAAACCATCTTTTATTTCTCTCGTGGATGATTGATCGCGTTAGATAATTTCTCTCGGTATGACCAGACGGTCAGTCTGATTGGTAATTACTAAGTAAGAACTGATGTCTAGATCGAGATCAATAGCTTTTTCTGTATGGGTTTTTATTTGGATAATACATAAAATACCCATTGCATTCAAAGTTGATTACTTTGATTATTCTAATATTTTGACTTGGAACTGTATGTGTTCAAAGTCAAAATCCTACGTTTCCTAATACTCTATTATTAGTTTTTCTAAATTCTATTTATTCGATGATCGGAATGATATCTCGCTGCTTCCATGATTGTCTGCCCTGCTTCTAAACGGCCGATAATTCGCCACTTCACAGATTCTTCCAAATGATACTTCGGAGCCATAACAAACCGTTTTAAGTCCTTACAAACTGAAATCAAACGCTGTATTGCAGAAATTTACTTTGCGCAAAGCGCTTGATTCACCGTTGGATGACGTAGCGCCTTGATTTGCATATCAGAAACCGTTTGATCACTTTTGATTGGATAATGCTAATTAGGCTTGTCTTCCACACATTCCCTGCAAAAATGGATTACATCGATTGGATATTTCATGGAATATTATTTTTGGGTATGTAAAGATAAATTTGGACATAAGTGTATTTCATTAGGTCGATGTTCCACCCACATACTCTGTCTATTTCATTAGAAGGTCGATTCTGAAATCTACCTTCCGTTTTTTGAAAAATTCAATAGGTTAACTTTGCTTTGTCTATATTGAATACTTTAAATTTTAAAGCAAGCAATTATTTCTCGTATTATTAAATTGAATTTTTAAGAAAAAGACAATTTGCTTCAAAAGAAATTAATCATAAATATCGTACCAAATTTATTTGTGATCCTTCGCTAAATGATGAGGAAATTCAGATATATCGTAACCCTGTTACGATATTGCCACAAGTAAAAAAATATTGATGGGAAAACAGAGTGAAAAGCTGATCGATATTTTGTCATTTTTTGCGATTTGTGTAACGGCAACTTTATTGGAAAAGGATTATAAGAGGATTCATAACACTCCCAAACCACAGTCGATTTTTGGAGTAGTCACATAATGCCTTTTGCAATTTTATCTTATGCCAGATTGTGAGATATATGTGTTATGAATTATATGTATAGGAATTTGTGACTAAAATAAATTGTAGAAATTATAAAAGGTCGAAACGGTGGTAAAAATATTTTCCGTATACTTAATTGACATTTGCATTTTTCAATGAAAGAAAAATCTAATTATTCTGATCACTTTTCCAATATACAGTTAACCAATTGAATCTGAGGAACGCCGGATAATTATGCTTTTATTTATAAAATCGTCTCTTTAAGTGAAAATTAATTAAGAAGATTAATGAAGAAAGGTCTTGGTTTACTAACGGAGTTAAAAGTAGGGTTAGAGAGCCTATATACACTATTGGCCATTAAAATTGCTACATCAGGAAGGCGACACGCCATACACGTGAAATTTGCATAACAGATAGAACATGCTGTGATATGCAAATGATTAGATTTTCAACGCATTCATGCAAAGCAGGCGGCGGTAGCACCTACAATGCTATAAAAGAAGAGATTTGACAGCAGGTTTCTCATACTGGAATTGCATTTGAACGTTGTTCTCGGGTAAGAAAGTTGTTGTAATGCCTCGTGTAAGAAGGAGAAATAACCTACCAGCACGTGTCTGACTTTGATCGAGGAAGGATTGTAGCCTACCGGGATTGCGGTTTATCGTACCGCAGTATTGCTGCTCGCGTTGGTCGAGATCCCATGACTGTCAGCAGAATATGGAATCAATGGGTTCAGGACAGTCATACGGAACGTCGTACAGGATCTCAGCGGACCCCAATCACTAACAGTCGAGGAGACAGACATGTTATCCGCATGGCCACAGGGGATCGTACAGTCACGTCACGAGCCCCGAGTCGAGAAATGGAGTCGTTTGCAAGACAACAAGTGTCTGCTCGAAAAGTTCGACGACGTTTGTCGCAGCATGGACTGTCAGCACGGCGACCATGGCTTCGGCTACCCTTGACGCTGCATCACAGACAGGAGCGCCTCCAATGGTGTGATCAACGACGAACCTGGAAGCAGGAATGGCGTCACGTCGTCTTTTCAGACGAATCCAGGTTCTGTATACAGCTATACAGCATCATGAGGGCCGCATCCGTGTTGGCGGCATCGTGGAGAACGCCCATTGCCAGCTTGCATTCGACATCGTCATACTGACCCATCACCTGGAGTGATGGTACGGGGTGCCATTGGATACACGTTTCGATCACCTCTAGTTCGAATTGCCGGAACTTTGAACAGCAGCCGTGACATTTCTGATGTGTTAAGGCCCGTGGCTTTGCCCTATCTTAGAGACCTCCGTAACGCTAGGTTTCAGCAGGACAATGCATGTTGCCCGTACTGCCCTGGCCAGCACGTTCTCCTGATCTCTCGCCAATTGAAAACGTGTGGTTAATGGTTGCCGAGCGACTGGTGCGTCACCATTCGCCATTCACTACAGTCGATGAACTGTGGCATAGTGTTGAAGCTGCATGGACTGCAGTACCCGTACATGCCATACAATCTCTGACTCCATGCCCAGGTGGATAAGTGCTGTTATTGCTGCCAGAGGTGGCTGCTCTGGGTACTGTTTTCTCAGGATCTTACCTACAAATTTCCTGTAAATTTAATCATTTGTTCTTCCCACTATAATGTATGTGACCAATAAAAAACATTCTGTTATTTGCATTCCTTCCTGGTGTAGCAATTTTAATGGCCAGTAGTGTAAATAGAGAGAACATAGGGAAAACGGCAGCCTTGTTTTTCGACCGTTGCTGTGCCAACGCGGACGCTTGCAAAAGTCGGTTACACTAGGGTTGCTAATCAGGTTATTTTGATACGAAGACTTCGGTTTTGGCAACAGTTTGGCGTTGGGTTTCAAATATTGATAGATTGGATTTTCTTATGGTATAAGTTACTTATTTAGATAAGACCAGTTTATAAACTAGTAATATACAGGATTTGATCTGGTGTATGCTTGGGGGTCCGAATAAAAAAACTTTTTTTAAATTTCGTACATTGATTTAGATTTGAATTAGGAACACTTTCATGTTATTCCAATGTGGGGCAAAGTATTTCGCCCTGTAATTTTCCGAATAAATTATTCATATAAAATATTTTTTCATAAGATAAAAGAGCTTTAAATCCTTAATAGAAATAGAGTAAAACTCCAATTATCACGACTGTGCTGCACTTAATCCGGATATGCAAAAATCCGGAGAATTGGGACAGTCATAAAAAAACGGTATATCCTGAAATAAAACTCTAATATTGATCTAAAATAATTTTTGTTTATTTTTATTACGAGAATACAGTATATTTGAATGGAAACTTAATAAAAAATGTAGGCCTAATGTACCGTATTTGACGGTAAGGTAAATAATTAAGTATTTTAAGTATCCATTTTCATCATTCGAATATTCATAAATTATTTATATTGTGGAAAGAAATAAAAAAATTAATTTAAACATAATTAGAATTTTAAATTGTTTAAATATAACGTTTCGGAAATTTTTTTTTTCGAGCAATACTAGTAAAAACAATTTTATACGCTTTCCATTATTGGCGGAATATAGCATCGTTTAGCGACATTCTTCTGGTTTGGCGAGAATGGTCAATGGAATTTTACACATGTACCTTTGCTTCTTTTTAGTTGTCTAAATTAATGTTAGCAATAGCTTACACCTTATTTTGTTCATTAATTGGATAGGTTGATCTATATTAAATGGAAAAAAAGCGTTCTTACATTCAAAATTATGTAAATTACAAGTGTATCCAAACAAAAATTCCAAAATCGCAATCAGTAACGTACAATCGCCATGTTGAACTGACTGAAAAGGTAAAACATATCTGCCGACCGCATCAGCCAATCAGATAATGTCGGGTTGTGTCGGGAAAATGTCCACTCTATATAGGCTCTCTAAGTAGAGTGCTTCTCACCCAAGATAAACAGGGTAGAACAACTTGATTTTTCCTATAGATTGTCCCTACTACGGTATTTTTTAGAAGCAATGATACTATCAATGAGATACTAGTAAACACAGTAAAGTAAGGTTAATTTTTGTTACTATAAAGAGTACTATTTAGGATAATTAAGGGCTGCCACAGGCGATTAAAAGGAGACATTTTCTTGCTATTTTTTTAAACTTGGTGACTAGGAGTATCTTTTAAAATAAAGTTTTTCAAAATTTTAGCGATTTTTCGCCAAAAAATTCAAATTAAATTTTCAAATTTTGGTGATATGTTTTGAAAATTCTCCAAAGGGCAACGATAATTTAGCTCCCTTTTTTAACTGAAAAAATATTTTTCGGATTTTTCTTTGGAAAATTTTTCGGACGAACGCCAATGTGAAAGTTTTGATGCAACCATGAAAGAAAAACATCGGAATCTTTGGTTGTTAAATTGTCATGAGAACCTTATTAAGAAAACATTTAGTTTTTGAAATTTTAAATTTCTTTACGAGTTCTTCAACTTCTGTTTCATGTTTATTGCACAATTTGTGTTTTAGGCTATTGATTTTGTGTTTGAGAAACTAAAATAGGGTTTAGGAGGAGACTTTTTGCTACTATTTTTAAATATTTATTCTACTAATGCTACTATTTCACAAGTGCTTTGCATGTGATAGCCCTGTCATTTGTGTTAAAAAACCACGAGAATAAAATAGTTGTACGAGAGGGGTTTTAAGCGTAAAAATAAAAACAGACGGAGGGACGGGAATTTACTTATTATCCAAATACTCTCGTGATACATATCAGGAGGGTTATCTTAAAATGTTGTTTATGGTAATTTTGGTAGCGTTTGTGTGTGGCATTTAATCTAATTGGCGTTGATCAATTATCTATCATATATCAGTTCGGAATTCATTCATTTAAATTTTTTATTAGCGACGTGCTGAAATCGCATTTGAAATACAAGCAAACTGACGTCACAGTAAGCAAGTTCCACCATAAAACACTACCGCCACCTACATTTGGCTTTGGACGCCATCTTGATTTGGCGACGAACATGCCCCTGATTCGACATCTTTACCCGAATCTGTTCTAAGCAAAACTTAAAAATAACTACATTTGCCTAATTTATTTGGGGACTTTTATTTGAGGTCACTCTCTAGTAGACTTCCAGAATTTTATGTTTATTGAGGTTTGATTCAAGTTACTTTATATTTTTATCTACTAGATATTAATTGCCACCAGTCTTCATATGGAATCACCTCCGTACAACAGAGCGTACGTGAATCTTGCAGGTACCCGTGGATCACAAAGTTCGAAAGGGCTGACATACGAAATGGGACATTAACCATACAAGTAGTTTCGGAGAGAGATCTCTTCCATCAAGATCTGACCAATTTTGCGAATGACGAGTTGTATCGTAATCAAGACATTCCCGATTTGTTGATGATGACGAGTTCAAGACTTGGTAAATTTTCTTCTAATGACAAGATATCTCGTCCATCTAGATCTAGTTAGTTTTGCTAATGACGAGATACCTCGTTGAGACAGCCACCATCAGGGCTGAACTTACCCTTTATAACCTAAAACTTAAGCCTCAACTCTCCATCAGATTTACATTTAAACGACCAGTCTCAATTTACAAAAATATACTTTTTACGCAAATTTAATTATAAGCAAGTCTTGCACGTAAGTAAAACTATTAATAATAAACAAGTCTCACTACAAGAAAAATTCTTTACTAATCAGAGAAATTCCATTGATTTGGTATAAACGTATTTTTTTCATTTTTACCAAATTCATAAAAATGTTATTTTATGAGTTTTTCCTTTCAACACTGCATAGAAATACATTTTTCTATTATGATAGACTAGAATTAGAATACCAATTATGCGATGCAGATTTCCTCTTCAATTTGATAAAAGTATCAACTAGAAATCCATGTTTCACTATGCCTTTTTATTAATGCGTTTTTAAGTGAAATTTCTTTTTAAGCAGAATTTCAACTCTTGAACTACAAAAGTTATATTTGCCTTTCAGCATTGATGCATGATCAAGAAAACATATTTCTCTTTTCAGAAGCAAATTAAAAATTATTCAAAAGCATTTTCGACTTGGTACTAATAACAAAATGATACAACACAGAACTAATTACATTTACAAAACCTTCTTTGAAATACTCAAAATAAGGTATGAATTTATTTTTGAATCCTATGTGAATAACATTTTGTTTGAATTAAGGTAATGGTATTCATTTTGATATAATGATTTTACATTACATTACACTGTTTTAGGTTCATAAATATACATAAAAGTATTTCTGAAGTAAGGAAAACTTTTACAGTACTCTTAAAATTATGTTCAATGCTATATAAAAAGGTAGTATGTAAAAAGGAAAAAATAAAAGCATACACGAAATTCTGCGCATTTTGTTAAAATATTTTATTTCATCAAATAAAAATATTTGTGGTCTAATTTTATTAACACATAATCTAATGCTTTCTTAGAAAATCTTATCCACTTAGAAAGTAGAATTCCTTACTTTTTATAACAAGCTGAAATCTAATTTCTTACACAAATCTTTTACAAAAATACACAACCAATTATTGTATTTTAATATAAACTCTTGACTTGATTGAGATGTTGAAAAATATGGAATAATTTTAAGTAAGTTTTCAATATATTTTATACTTTAAAAATTATAATTTCTGCATCTGTTTTTGAGGAAGGTAGGTATTTCAATAAACGTCGCACTAGAGCAATACAACGGGCTATTGGCGATGGTCCGGAACCAACCAACGCAGGTGGAGATTCGAGGACAACACCACGGTCAGATGACGAGGTCACACCTGAGCTGCCACCCCACTCTCCAAACTTCCACACCACGCCAACGTGAGGACATTTGAGGCTACGGCAGATTTAACGTGCACCAGCCCCTTTTGTACACGACGGTCGGTTGGATTCGAACTCGCAACCCTCCGGTCGTTAATCCGGTACTCTTCCAACCGGACTACCGTGACCTTCTATATTTTTGAATGAGACATTTTAGGAGTAGAAAATTCTTAGATTAATACGGCTATTCACGTAATTTTACACACATACGCAAATGCTATTAAAATTGCATGTATGCACAAGCATATACACAATTTTTGTAAATGGCTATTCAAATCATTATTTACTACTACTTACAAGAAAATACTTAGATTACTTGAAACATTGTCAAAAGTAAGGAAATTTTACCGAATAGACAATTATACCCTGGTCAATTTCGTGTAAACCATCAATATTAAGAATCATTCGATTTCTTTCTACTAGTAGGAATCTTTAACATATAGGGTAAAGGCACGTAATAAGTAGCACCTGATTTTAAAATATTTTGAAAAGTAGAAGGAAATAGGTTTTTTGAATGAATCAAACTCCAAATCACGAAGAACTTATTCAAGATTAATGTATAAAAAGATAATGTATCAAACATTAAAAATTTTTAAGTTGTAAGAATAAAAGTAAAAAAAGTCATAATTGTCGATTTGAAAATATGGTATTTAATGCAAAACACCTAACGATTGTATCACAACTTCTCGTCTCATGTAAAAAAATAAATATTTATTTAGTCTTAAAGCTATAAAAATAAATGCATTTTCTGTTTTTACGCTTACTTTTAATTGCGTCATTTTTTTTACATTGGAAAGGGTTTGAGACGTTTTTTAAAATTTTTATACTTCATTCTGAATACTTCAAATGTGGCATTCTTCCTCCTCAAACTTATAACATCTAATCTATACCAATTACCTAACCAATATACCTAACCAATAACATCTAATTCAACCAGATTTGCTTCGAAAATCTCAGTAGATGTAGATTCCATACCTCATGGTGCATGTAGCTATGTTGGTTGTTTGGTTGGTATCTTCTCATTCGAACCCCATAGGGTCAACATATTCTTTAGGAGTGTACTGATTTCACGAACCAGATGTACCCTAGTGATCTATTCTTTTCCCATGAGGTTTACTGGCTTTATAAACATGAGGGTCTTGACCTCAGGATGTCCAAGCGAGCTTTCTCTTCTTTATCCTCTCCATATTTTTTGCAAAATTACTTGACATTGTGCGTCTTGTGTTTGGCGCAATTTGGCCAAATATGGCCCTTGCGCCATAAAACCCTAAATCAACCAACAAACAAAATAATTTTAAATAAGTCTCAAAATATTTGTAGCACCTCGAAATACAATACAAAAATGCTTTTATTTAAAAAACGGATTCTCGACTGACGCCAAAAACAGAATGTGTGCTTCTAGTGCAGAAGCATTTTATAAAAGTCCGATAGAGTGATTATTAGCTGTAGAGATACTGCAATGTTTCATATTACGTGCACTTACCCTATATATTCTAGGTACCCCAGTTAATCTAACTTTTATGATTAATCTAAAAGATTAATCAGAAGACTTCTGAATAGAAAATTGAAATAAGTAAGCTCGCATAATAGGCTTATAATACTTTTCTACTGCATTCAGGTTCAGTATTCCCACGCATTGTTTTCCCTTAGAAAATTCCCAAAGCTCACAATATTCGCTCATAACAACAGAATCTTTAAGCTGGAGACTAAAAGGGTACGCGTAGGGAAATGGAACGAAACTATTGAATCAGCAATATTTTAAATATTTTCTCGGAATTGTCCCCATAAGTAAGGACGTAATCTTGAGTTGCCCATCAAACAATAAAAGCAGTTTTAGCAAAATAAACACATATCGGTCTTTCTGAATTCTTTTCCCAGAGAGACAAGTATTAAGTGTATTGGAATTTAATCCAAGCAGTATAGTTTCTGTTTTCATCCTTCCGTGGAAAGGAATATTATTTAAAAAATATTCATTATTTAACCTTCTGAGTCGAGATTTCTGGGTGGTATACTATTACTTTTACCCTACAAAACGCATGACTAAATAGCTCTTGGTTGAATGAATCCTAGAAAAGATTCTATTGGTCAAGAAGTCTAACACTGGTTCGTACTCATGCAGGGAAAACTGCAGGCTGCATGGTGTAATAATGCTATACATGACCCTTGGCAGCTTAACTCTAAGTTACTAAAAACCTATTGAGCTCTCACGAAACATGCAATACCTTATTAACCCTCTGAGTCATGACGTATTATTCCAACATGCCACATGCAGTTTTCCGTACTGAATTATGACCAGTTTTATATTTCCTGGTCAATAGAATCCTTTCAACCAATTGATGTGGCTATTTAGTTTTGATTGGAGGGCATATTCTTTTTTAGAGATTCCGCAATGGCTTGAGATCCACTGGTAAACATATTCCAGTCTGCTTCCATAAGATAATTTTGCTATCTTTTAGTGGGATCGCGGTAGCCAAGTTGGAGGAATAGCTGATTAGTAACCGGAGGGTTGGAGGGATCGAGTTTGAAACTCGATCAAACCAAAAACCGTCGTGTACGTGGGGGCTGGTGCATGTTAAACATATCGTGGACTCACATGTCTTCAAGTTGGCGTGGTGTAGAAGTTTGGAGAGTGGGGTGCCAGCTCAGGCGTTGACCTCATCATCTGACCGTGGTTCAAAATTACGAGGTGTTCGCAGATCTTTCCCTTCCGGATGGTTCCCGGACCGTTGTCAATAGCCCGTTGCTTTGCTCCAGTGCTACATCAATTCAACTACCTACCTACCTGTATCATTGTTTGCAGTTATCGTTAGGACCAGCCAACTCAAAGCTAATATTACAGCATGTGTGTCAATGAGGGAAAGAGCTTGGATTTTATCAGTTTACTTTTTAGCATCAAAACTTACATGAATACATAAAATGAATTATATTTATTAATATCTCTTTACAGTAAAAATATAATGACACAAATATAATTTTTGTGTTTCGGATATATTTTTAAACAATCTAAATTTGAGTCTAATTTTAAACATTTTCATATCCGGAACCCCTTAATTTGTTCATCACTCATACATCTAGATAAGAATGTTTTTCAAGCGCATTTTCTTTTTAATATAAGTAATTGCAATTTGTAAATAATTATATCTACTTCTTGTTTATCCGATGGGGGTAGCATTATTTTACGTCCGCACCTGAGCCATTTGGATAAAGAGCTAAGTTTGTTACTGTTGTATAATGTAATCGCCCATAGAAGTCTTTGTATCTTTCTTTGCTGCTAGAGCTGAGTCACTCTTTACAGGCAGCATGTGTGAATGTTCTACAGCTTTCTTGGACGTCCGTCCATTTTAATGAATCTTATTGGTTGTGCTGCAATCCTATCCTATCTGTATATATATGTGTTGTTTTCAATTAACTAGCCTTTTCCCTTTTGCTATCCATATGGCCTGTGTCATTCCTTTCCTCTGAAGGAATCGTATTTAACAGTTACGCTTTTAGGTATTGCGTGCGTATTCAGGAAGATACATTTGTGTTTAAGAAATTGATGTACATAAAAGTACCTCATACACATTTACGAATTTTATGTATGCATGTAAAATTGATGAATCATTCTCGAGATACATGATACGTGTACTCGTTCTTTAGTATTTTGCCTATCCCTCTGCTACAAAACCATACCATTATTGGCTTCATCAGGTTTATTGAACATTGACATTTTTAAAATGCCATCTAATTGGCATAGTGGTCATAGCGTTTGTCTGCCGCCCAGTTGGTCCTGGGTTTGAATCCCGGCTTGTAAGCGTATGGATGTTGGTGATATTCCTTATGAATAAAAAGGTGATTTAGACACTGGGGGCTCCTTCACAAATATCTGCCAATTCACCCCTTGTAGTGCAGAAGATCGAAGACGTCAGTGGCAATCATTAAAATTTTTTTCAGAATTATTGTTACTACGGAGCGCGATTTGAAGCACGGATATACACAAAATCGCGTAAATCAATATATTCCTCCTTGTAGATAAAATCAAACTCACTTCGTAACTTATACATATATGTAGGTGTTTATTCGAAACTCTACAAATACAAAATGTATTAAAAAGACACTCTCATGTTACGTGCTACAGTTTTATCACCAATTCTTAACTGATATACATTGAAATGGTCGCCGACAAACACCACTTTGTCACATATGAATGTATATGTTTAAGCTTTTTTAAAACATGTAACAAATCTTAAAAGCAACATCTACCTCATTATTTTCCGTCCGGACAATGGCAGAATTGAATTATTTTCAGAAAATTGGGAACCTTAGTCTTAAAATACAAAAGGTTTTGTCTCACGAGCCAGAAGCAACATTTATTGTAGTGTGTTTTGTTAGCAAACACAATCACAAGCTCCTATCTTTTGTTGAGAGTAAAAGAGGCAGCATCTCTTTGTTGAGGCACTTTGTGCTTCAAATCATGGAATAAGAATGAACATTTTTCAGGGTTTCGAAAGGGAAAGATTTGGATTAAACCGTATCATATATCTTCCTGAGCAACAATTGGGCCGCGGTAACCCGTTGTAATAGTAGCGGATTAGCAACCGGAGGGTTTCGAGTTCGTAACGTGATCAAACCAAAGACCGTCGTCTACGTGGGGCCTGGTGTCCGTTAAACTTGCTATGGTCTCAAATGACCTCACTTTTGCGTGGTGTGAAAGTTTGGAGAGTGGAGTGCCAGCTCAGGTATTGACCTCGTCATCTGACCGTGGTTACCAAGCAAAATTACCAACCAAACCATAGTGCTATGTTATAAACTCTATCTAACTCAATTTTGTTGATATTTGATTCAATGATGACAAAATTTTATTGGTACAATCGTTGATAGAGATGTGTAATGTTCCCTCAATACGTTTCTTGACAAATGATTCTTCTCTAAATACCATGTTCGTCATTTCACAAATACTGTTTTATCAAGTTTGTAATTTTAACCCATCTGGGGGTTTCACTCGTATATATCTATTCTGCATTATTTCCTGCATGAATTAAAACTAGTTTTGACCTTTTTGACCAATAGAATCTTTCTTAGGTTTCTTTTAACCAATCGATGCGGCTATTATGTTATTATGTGCTTTGTGGGGTGACAGCTACTCATACATTTTTTGAGGCTCAGAAGGTTAAATTTCCAGTTAGTTAATTATTTGCCTTTCAATTCCTATTCTATAGTTATTTCATGTCACGAGTATGTGGCACATTCATATTTGAATTAAAGTATATCCAACACAGACTATTTAGAAAACTAAAAAGCTGAAACAAGGAAGGATTTTTTAGATTTGATATCCAATCATTGGAAATGAGAAAACGGACTATCTTGCCAAAAAGGGAACCAAGGTCACCCAAAAGCAGTCAATGCCTCAGTCTTTGGATAAAAAAAGTTGTTCAAACACCACCTAAAAGAAAGACGACAATGCAGCCAAGAATATATCTTGGGAATTCTTTCATTCGTCCAGTGAAGTCGTCCCAGACTTTCCAAGAAAGGCTTCATTTGCTGTTTCGTTTCCTGACTGGGTATGACTATGTGTACGCTTATTTTATTGTAATATTGTTGACTTTCTGACTGTATTACATGTAATAGTAGACAACATATGACGGCTCAACACTCAGACATTTACACTGTACTTAATAATAGTGTACAGAAGTATTTGGAAGCCAGATGGCGAATGACGTAAAGTCAAGTGATTGACATTTGTTTCATTAGGTACAGATGTATCTAGAGCCTCGTCTGATGGCAACGCTCTTGGTGCGTTTTTTGGCACACTTTTTTATGTCGCCTAAGAAAGAATTCTTAGAAAAAAATGTATTTTTATATTTATAAATATAACATCTTTATAAATCTTTCCGCTTGCCGAGGTTGCCATAACGAGAATAAACCTAATAAAGATGGGTTACATTCACCTGTCATAACTCGCTACTAAAAGTGTGCCAAGAGCGTTGCCATCAGACGAGGCTCTAGATACATCTGTACCTTTCATTAATTCATATCCAATCATTGTACACATCTTCAAATTAATTAGAATAAAAACTTTGGTGTCAAATGATGAGAAATAAACTGATATTTAAGTTTCTAGTAAAAATATTACAAAAGAATTCCTGCACAGTATACGAAGCATATAGAACTCTTTAGAAGTTCAAATCGAGATTACATTTTCCCATCGAAAGCGACGAGTAACAAAAATTCCCTAACACCTGCCGTAGATGTCACCATAACACTCAATCTGTATCGAGCTGCTTTCAAACTCGAATTGGCATTCAAGCGTTCTTACGTCCCCCATCAGAATTCTGCTGCTTTGCATTTCCATAATAATAGTAAAACCTCGCCTCCAATTATGCATTTAAGTGAAACGCGTCACTCACTTTGACAGGTTCTTCGGAGCGGAAGAGAAGGAAATGGATTGAAAAGGGGTTTTTAAAGACAGTTCTTCAGAAATTCGAACTGAAATCACAAAATCGAAGATGAGTCTAGCGTTGAATTTTATTTAAAAATATTTCTGCATGTCGCTATGGAAGGGAAATCCATCAATGGAAGCTTTGCACGGAAGTTTTATTTTTAGTTAATTTTCAACTAGAAGATATGGTGTTGTTTGATACCGATTTTATTTGTAATATTGTGTTTTTGCTGGAGTCGCACATAGATGACTGTTTGGGTTATTTTTTAAAGCATATCGACTTACAAAGATAGTTAATGAGAGATTTCGAAGACACAACGACAGAGTAAAAACCTTTGCTGGTAGTCAAACACTTCGAGATTAAAAGTAATGAAAATACGAAAGAAAAAATTAATAAAAATGATGTATCGCTTTTTAAATCTTTATTATGATCAAGACCAAAGTAAATAAGGGGATATGGTTTTTCATCGTGTTTACTGTGATCTAACTACTGTAATGGAGAAAGAACTTAGCCAATACGGGTAGTCAAATAATAAATGTTTCCGCTAATGATTAATAAAGAAAACAAGATGATAAAATGGTCTACAGCTATTTAATACTTCGGTGGAACGGGGAGCGTCCACTATCATCAAGACCAAAGTAAACAAGATTATCGGGCTTTTACTCTTGCTCTGATTTGATCTAACTACTGAAATAGAGTAAAAAATACAAACTTTAACCAAACGAGTAGTCAAACATTAAAGGTTTCAACAAATGACTAATATAGAAAAACAAGATGACATAAATAATCTGCAGCTATTTAATTTCGGGGGGGGGGGGGGGAACAAAACGTTCACCATCATCGAGACCAAAGTAAACAACAAAGCGATCGGGTTTTCCTTTTGTTTATCATGGTCCTGATGATGATGGACGTTTTGTTCCTCCGAAATAGCTGTAATCCATTTTTATTATCTGTTTTTATTTAAATAGTCATTCTTTGGTTGGTTTGGGGTTTTGGGGCGCAAGGGCATTTTTGGCCAAGCTGCCACAAACACAAGACAATATTAACCACTTAACGCATTTACCCGTGTTTGACACGGGCGAAAGTTACCGGCAAATTTGCACATGTCCGTGTCTCACACGGGCGCTCTTGTATCTCGCGTTATTTTATTTCTAATGCCCGACTGACATCCGTTCTAGTAAAAATAGATAGGCTAGATTAAACTTATACCATAGATGGCATAAACTTATTTATCATAGATGATTTACCACTTATTTATAGATGGATATTAAACTTATTTACCGTACCACTATGCACCATTTTTCTTGTGTAAACCAAGTGGTGCATTTTGATGATTAGCTATAAGTTTGTTAGGAATTCTTTGTTATAAAGCAGTTGTTTGGTGTGGAAAAGGTAATATATCCATTTTTATTACGTTAAATATCATAAAAGTAAACAGTTAACCATAAATTAATTTTTACTAAGTGTGTTTGTAACTTGTTTAGAAAAAGTTATCTGATAATGAGCGACTCTGACGATTTTGAATATGCCAATTTATCAGAAAGTTTCAGCGATGAAAGTGATGATCTCTTGAGTGATGGAAGTGAATCTGAAGTTAATATTTTATTATTATTAATATTTTGAAATTCAAAATAAACATGCAATCAAATCGTTTACACTTTGTTTGTATAATAATTTTTTTTTATAACTTTTACCCCACCCCCCGCAACTGAAATCGCAAAAAATAACTTACACTATACCTAAATATATATTCATTTTCTGTCAAAAAAAAACTCGATCATTTTTTACCAGTTTTTCCGTAAAAAAACTCGTGCTTTAAGTGGTTAAGTAATTGTGAAAAGAAAGGTTGTAGAGAAATAGAGAAAAATCGCTTGGGCATCCTTTAGTCAAACCCCCATGTTTACCAGGGGCCCATCACACCCCTTGGAAAAAGAATAGATCACTAGGGTACCTCTGGTTCGTGAAACTCGTATACACCTAAAAAAGATGTGCTCCCTCGGGGATAATTTGTTGGAGCTCTTGATGTTTGACATACTGAAAGTTTAATATATTTACATTCTCTTCACATTTCTTTAATTTTTAGTACAAAAGCATCATAGTATGGATCTATTTTCATTCAAAGGTCTTCATAGTATTAGAACTTTAATTTTATTACTCTTTCGTTTGACTTGAACTATTGGATTTGTTTCTTCATATTGGGATGTTCATGTTTAATTAGTTCTGTTGTCATGAAATTGTTCTTTACCAATACTTGTGCAAACTTGTGGCGAATCTTTATTCTGTAAACTAGTTAAAGACGATAAAGCAATTCTTGTAAGTAATATTTATATTCTTTGATTTGTTTTTTTATTTTAATATGAAGAAATTCTTATTACCTTTTCATATAGGAAAAATAATTTACATTTCCTGATTTGAAGTTTAAGAGTTTAATTGCATTCTGAAATTAGAAAACGTTTTGAACAAGTTCATAAAAACCTTATTGGTTCTCCAGAATTCCAAGTTGAGATTTTTAGATGATTCATTGTATCATTTAGGAAAATTAGTCTCTGCGTCCAATTATCATTTCCCCATTTGAGAATAAAAAACTTTTTGTTTAAATAACAGCAAAGTCCAACAGATACACACATATACTTAAGACATCACTTGTTGGCAGATTCACTACACTCAGTTGAAGATGATTAATATATATTTTCAAGATCAAATTCTTAATTAAAGTTTGAATTACAGATTGATCGTCCTATTTAAATGCACACAACTGACAATTTCAAAAAGATTTAATACTTGATACTAGAAACATTTGACAGTCAGGCATTCACAATGAATAATGCAATCAAGAAGGGGGATACTCTAGAAAGCTAAGATCATTTATCATACGTACAATTAATCAACTTTCCGGGTGCTCTTTATGCCGCAAAACACTGACAGCTTCATCCAGTGAGACATCAGGATTATAAGCTCCAAGCGCATTTTTAAAGTCAATAGTAAGAGATGCTTCTTTTAATGCTATCAAGTGTAACATCTACTATCACATTTACTTTAATACAATCATTAGGAGCAAGTACTTCTAGATGTGTATTATTTTGTACGTAGATTAGATGTTAAAAAGTTAGTGGGTGCTAGCAATTTTTAAAAATAATTTTGTAATGTTTTTAAATGAGAACAATTCATGAGATTATGTATTATTGTGCAACGTCAAGTAAGCGTTAGTGCTATTAATTGTGGCTGGGGTGTCCAAATCTTACCAATTTTGATAATGACGAGATATCTCGTCATCAAGATATGGTCGATTTTTTTATTTTATCAAGATCTGCTGACGTTTTCAAATGACGAAATACCTTGTTCATCAAGATCTGGGTCTATTTTGCTAATGACAAGATACACAGTCGAGACGACCACCAGGAGGGTTAAAAGTTTGCTTTGATTTGGTGACGGAGTCGTTCACTGAGAGGCTTAGAAATTAAATAGAAATCGAGGTAAAAAAAAGGAATTTTAAATCAAATTGGAAATTACGTTTGCAATTGAAAAGGTGTTAATGATCCCAAGCTTTACCAAGTTACCCAAGCTTTATAACTGTTACTGAGCTTTGATAAAATTTTATAGGATAATTTATCCAATATAATCCGCAGAGAGCTTTAATACACTACTCAGCTTTGAAATATTACAACCAAATTACAAGCCATAGTTTTTTGAAATAGGGTTCAAAGAACATTATAAGTGTCGAGATTTCTTTCTTGTGATAAATTGGCGTAGAACTAAAGTAAGAGCACTACCACTATACTAAAGGTTTTATGTGTTTGTAGAACATAAAATATATTACACCTTTAGATAGAGGAATACTCTGTCCCGTTCCACTTTTCTGCTACAAAACCTTATTTTGACAAAAATAAAGATCACGACGAGATATATGCTTTATTTGAAATATTTTCACGTAGATGAATTTGACTTTTATTTGAAATTTTTTGACTTTGAAGCAATTATTTATTAACACGTAATTGTGCCTGGGTTATTTATAAATTGCAAATGTGTTTCTAATCTAGATGTATTTCTACTCGCATAACTCTACCAGAATGCACGATCATTGATGATCACTTTTGTTGATTAAATGTAATCACTGATGATGAATAACTGAAGTTGACTCTAAAAACTGCAGAGGATACTGCATATGTAATACGAGATCGTCCTTTTTGATTTACACAGAAACAACAGTTGCGTCTGCCAGACAAAAGGGGTAGTCCTTCAAGGATAGATCTCGGTCTAACTAGCTGTCTTGAAACAAAAAGTAGACCATTAAGCGCCAATTTAACCCTGTGAGTGTCACGATATTAACGAGTAGCGTAGTACTGCTTTAACCGCACAACACACATAATTACTAAATAACCACTATTGGTAAAAAAATTTAAGGATAAATTCTATTGGTCAAGAAAGTCAAAACTGTTGCATGTAAGGAAGACTGCAGATTGCTGAATGGATATATGCCTGTGAACCCCTCAGTGAGTTAAATATTCGGTCGCGAATGGATGTCAGAACTGTACACGCCGCGGTGCTGCATAGTAATATGTAATAGAACGCGATAATGCTGCATTGCGCTTACAAATACCTATAAAATACCCTACTTTCATAACAGCACACCTTTAAGTGACTATGTTTAACACACTTGAACGTATCACGGTAGTTACACCAAATCAAAAACGTTCAAGGGAGGTTACCGACGTTAGAAACATTTGAACTCCTTATATTAATTTATTTACAAATGTCAGGTGTTTGACAATTAAGCAATTAGCCTTCTTGCTTCCAAATATTTCTGAACAGTACAATTAAAATCAATAAGTGCAGTACATATGTCCCAAACGTTCGCTATTCATTGGTTGCCCAGAATTACTTAAAGTACAATTAGGGGAGTCCCATTCTAAATAAGAGGGAAGTGAGGCAATCGTGGTCATCGAAACAAAACAACAGTTGAATCACGAGGAAAAATTGGAATGGAAACTGCTTATACATCAAATTTACAAAGAAACCCAACCTCCTTGTATATGTTTTTGTAAATTTAATCAGGAGGCGTCATAGTTTTTGAAGATCAAGTGCTGAGATGTATGCATTGGAATGTGCAATGAAGTGCCATGATTCGACAGGACATGGATTTATGGACAGGAGAGGATTTTTTTTGTATTTTATGACATGTCGTCTCTTACCTCCATTGGAGTGCTGGTGGCGGACATTTCAGTGAATCCCACGATGTCGCTGAAGTAGATAGTGACAGCGTCAAAAGACTCTGGAATGACAGCTTCCCCACGCATCAGTTGTTCTGCTACGGACCTGTCGTGTGGTTGAAATGTAAGTGATAATCGGCATAGGAGTTTCTTGATACATTATTCAAATTCAAGAGTACTTGTCGGAATACAAATTAAACTAATAATAATAAGGCAGCCCATACAAGGGAGAAGCGGGGAGGTATGTATGGGTGCAAATCTTCAAAGTTCGTATAGAACCAATTACTATTCATTATGCATAGTTTTGAAATTTTTTATTTTTACCGCACATTCCCAAACCCTTTACTAATGTTTACTCTCTTATTTGTTTAAACTTACCATTGTTTACAATTTTGAAAAATACTTTCCAATGCTATTTCATGGGGTCGCATTTGCCCCACATGATGGGCTGGTGTGTGCCACAGATTATTTTCTTGTTTGCAATTCGATATATTGCGAGTAGGGAAGGAGCATGTCATTTCATTCATACTGTCCTTTGGTTTACGTAACTATCCTGCCACAATTGGAAGAGCTGTAGCGGTGAAACTAATCCATAGGACTCCTTCAAACATTTCCACCAGGTGGCGCAACTTACTTTAATCACAGACACGTTTTATATTCAGTGGACGTACTTATCCCCACCTCACTCTAAGCAAAATGTGCAGTTTAACTAATTTACTACAGTAGTTTAGTTTGGCTTGCCACTCTACAGTCATGATTGCTACACGAGGGCTAATTAGTCTACGCTTAACCCTGCAAATGATTTCGACGAGATATCTCGCCCATCAAGGTCTGACTAATTTTGCTTATGACTAGATATCTCGTGATCAAGATTTGACCAAGATGAAGACATGCACAGTTGCACACTGTATGAACTGGACTGAAGCAATATAACTTAAGTGTAAACTGTGAGGGAAAAAGTTGAAAGGAGAAACTTTCATATAAACTACATAAAAGTTTGAATTTTATGAACCATATTAAAATTTAGAAGTGTTACTCAAGAGGGTTACATTAATTTAATAACATATGTTACACTTTCAAAATTGCTTGAAATATTTATTCGAATTTTAAGTCTTTCGTTAATTTAAGTTAGGTAATATATTAAATTCGAGAAACATTAGAACTGTACATTTGTTGATTTGAAAGTATCACTCAAAATTAAATAAATACAAGCAGAAAAGCCGGATAAATTAACTCAACAAAGAAAAGAAATAAGCGACAAACCAACGAACCAAAAATATAAAGTTTACTCCTCTTAATCATAATTTTAAAGTTGCAAAGTAGATTGAAGATAAACTTAATATTTATAATTATTTGTCAACTTTAATTATTTTTCAACTTCAATTTAATTCTATGATGTATAGGTGATAGTTACTTGGGCAACATTCTGTGTAGAAGTGCTTCTGTTTTATTCTGTTCTTCAGCAAGTTGAGCAGTTCTCTCATCTACCAGCTCTTCCAGGTTGTTAGCATACCGTTCCATCATGTCCATCATATTATCCATTATATTAGATGTTCTATAGAAAAAATATTCTATAGAAAAATATCTATCAAAACGTAGTAAAATCAACATGTACATTTATCATAAAATTCGTATGTACTTTATCTCAAAGTTTGTTCAAATTCACAGGTTTAAGTTTGTGCATAAAATTGATTACACGAGCAAGCAAATCTGGAACCTATTTACTTTAAAACTTTGTAAGTTATCGAAAAGACCACACTAACGAAAAACGCTTTCGTTGAATGCTTGAATATTTTAACACACACTGCATTTTAAAGAATCAATACTGCACAAGACTGGTTTTGAAGGATTTAGAAGGTGGTCGCACAAGATATTTGACATTTGTGAGAGGAATTTATCCAACCTGTCCAACTCCCTCCCATATTTTAGATTCTATCGGTAACTCTGAGGAATATGATGGATGAATCCTGGATGAATAGGAGTTAGTCTGACTTGTACAACATGGTCCTTTGAACTTGAACTAGGTGTTGAGCCTTGATTAGCAACAACGAAACAAAATACTTTAACTAACAGCGCCTGATATCGGTGAAGGAGTTTAAATGAAATTTAACTCAGATTTTCTTGTAATGGAATCTGCTTTTTCATTACATACTTTTAGCAAAAGACTTTACGTGCAAAGAGAATGCTTTTCTAGCTGTATACTAACAGTCAGTGCACATATTTTAAGTTTTAATTACTACGGGGATCCACAAAATGTTTTAGAATAATTTAGGATTCTTTGGTTTAACTTTCGGTAGGGTAGAAATACAATTAGAAAATTCATGGCTTTATAGCATAGTTAGGTACTGCATTTACACTTCTGTAAAAGAAATTAAAGAAAAAATAAAAACAATGTTAAACATTTTTATTCTCGTTTTCTTATCCCGGATCAAAATTAGATGAGTTTCAGGATATCCTTCCAACAAAAAAAGTCCAAAAGATGTCACAGATAATCATGAATGTCCTTTCATGTCACCACGAAACACATAAGTATGTGGTCAGGTCTAGCCTTGCAATTACCCTGACAGTTGTGACAATCTGTCTAAATCTTTTCTTCTGTCACATATTTCATTGCTTAGATGTGACCAGTTGTTCTAAATCTTGAAAATGCTGACTTTCTTCTCTATGTAACTTGAAGTTGGCTATTTTCCCGATTCTTTGTCCTCTATACCAAAGGTGTTGAGGTGGAATTCTTTGTGGCATGTAACACTGTTGAACCAAGTTCCATACTAACATGATTTATTCCATTTGTTCAATCAGAAATCAAAACTAGTGTCAGAACTGATATGACTCCGTTAATTCAAAATCTAGACTTTGCTAAAAAATTTTAATTTTATGCTGTTTTTAAACGTTGTATTGCTTTTTTGGTAAAACTATTTTGATTACATCTTATATAAAAATTATTTGAAAATTCGATCACTATAAAAATCCTATTAGATTAAAATCTATACTTCCCAATTAAATGTACAGTTAATATTACTCCATTGAGAAGCATTGATTATTTCAAGAGACGAAAATAACTCGGGAAATGCTTCTAAAAGCAGCTTGTGGAGGAATGCTTCTATAGTTTTTATGAGGGAGTTTCAGTAAACAAACAAACCAGACGGCCTGCAAAGACTTTAGTTCAGCTGTCCATATGCTCTCGCATGATACATATCGGTGTTATCTAAAAATCTGACTGTTGGAAACGTTTGGCATTTTATCTAATCTGGGTTGACCAATCAGCTATCATTTATCAAATCGAGATTTATTCTTTGGCATTTTTATTGGCGAAGTACTGCTAAATCGTATTCGAAAAACAAGCCAACTCACATCATGTTCAGAATACGTACCAGAAACCCGTATCGCCACAGAAATACTACCACCACCTATATTTAGGTTGACAGAAAATATCTCTCATAGGTTCCTCACTAAAACTTCCGAAACTTCAAAGGGTTCTAATTAACCATTTATAACTTACTTTATCCCTTCTTTCATCCTCTTCAATTTTTCCTTGATATGGCTGAAATCAGGCCTTTGTTCAGCGTTCTCTGCCCAGCATTCCGTCATGGTGTGCAAAACGTAATCTTGAATTTCAGCATCGTTCAATGGCGGACGAAACGCCAGGCCCCTCCCATCAGGCCCTTCCTTCACCCTCGTGATGATTTCTAAAGAAAGAAAAAACATTTTGTTTCAAATGCTTGCACGAAACTTGTTTGAAGAAAGTTGCAAGTGTTCTGATACGATTATGAGTACTTCGTCGGCGTACAAGTAAAACTAATTCAAACTAATTAACTAATTCAAAAATAAAAATCCCAAAATTCTACTCACTATGCTTTATCCACTAAGTATATCCCTCAAGAAGGAACTTAGTCTTCGTGAAAAGAAAAATGACCTAGCGGTCTAAAGATCAACCTATTCTGGTCAAGAAAAGCTAAAAATTACACATTTGAACATTTTTACTTAGATTCACTTGTAAGCCGACGATTTAAAGAAAAAAATATTGATAGGATTGTGCACACTAGAGTCTGAGATTGGCTTTTGAACACGTAGTTTCGCACGAGTCTATTCGTTATATTTGTGAACAGGTTTAATGTGAACTAGGCGTTCCCACAATTAGTATCTTAAGCGTGATTTTCTGACTGTGAGTTCATCGTTCGGTGTCGAAAGCGATACCCCATTATTTAGGCCGGATAAAACAATAACCATTAAAGGCGAACGTCATAGATGTTTTCATGTAAAACAACTATTTGTCTTGTCAAACTTACCACCATTCTACAAATGGATTTCTCCAAGGTCATTTACCTTTTCACTGGAACTGCACTATAACAGTGGGGATGGACCTGAGCTTCAAGAAATTTTCTAGTTTGCATTCGTAAATTATATGAACATTTAACTTCGGATAATAAATTGCAAGTCGATTTGTCTTGACGTTTCTGGATTTTCTAGAGCACATAATTTTAAACTGGTTTCCTAGACTTTTATTTGGGGCCGTCTGGATCAATTGGTTTGCCGACCTCAATAGAAGCTTGAGAAGTGTAGACCACGCAGATACGATTTCTGTAATTTGTAACACCCTGTACCCTGGGTGTATTTCTCTCTTTTGCGTCAGTAAAAACCTACTTTGTGGGCGCATGCCCTTTACTTGTCTGCCTTCTGTTTGGTGCATCTTAGTCTAATATGACCCTTGTGCCCATAAAACCCAACCAATCTAGATTTTTATCCTTACCTTTTAAAAGTTCAAAATCGAGGCATCCATGTGTGTTAAATTTCGATATAGACTTGAAATTTTGAAAACAAATTTTGTTGTTATTCTTGAAACCCCCCAAAACAACCAATCTTATTTTTAACTTGCTAAACATTCTCTTGAGCAATCCGAACTATATAAGTTATCTTGAAATACACTCTAATAAAAAATAATCGAAGCACCTAAAAAGAATCAACCAATGGAAATAAAAATTGGCACTTCAATTGTACATTTACAAAAAAGGAAATTATAATTTTAGAACCATTGGACAAATTCGTTCGTAAAGAAAAATCGACACAAAGAGAATAAGGCAAAATTTACTTGAGCCACCTCTGGCCCCAATACAAGCTGTTACCGGGCGTGACATGGATTCGTAAAGTTCACAGGTGTAGTGTTCAATTGGCAAGAAATCCCGCATTGTAGGATGGACGTAAGCGACGTCTCATCACATCCCCAAACCCTTAGCAATAGTTAGGGTTACACGATTCCAGTATCGGTTACACGATTCGTGACAATGACACATCCATAGCTGCCCATACAATTGCTCAATCGTCGAGTACTGTCGTCGTTCGTTGCCCGCTTGTCCCTGAAATATACCGTTGTCGACTCATTCCTTTCAACTTCGTTCAATTGTTGCAGTCGCACCACCCCAGATTGTGAGCGATACGGCGATTTGACTATCCGTCCTCTTTCAGTCCGATAACAAGTCTTCTTTCGAACACTCCATTTGGTTGTAGTGTGCACGAATTTGTCGCCTAGGCACTGTCACAGTCAATGTAGATTAACACTATTAAAGTCAACTGGAAGTTTCGTGCTTAACTCTCCTGGTGGTTGTCACGACGAGTATCTCGCCATTAGCAAAACTGACCAGATATTAACGGACGAGATATCTCGTCATCATCGAAAAATCGGTAATATTTTGATGACGAAATATCTGGTCGTAACCACTTGAAGGGTTGAAAAGCGAAGATTGCTCTCTTTATCAATTTTTAATCGGTGTGCCACAAGAATAGCTCTGGTACGCCTTGCGTTCTGTTCAACGGTTTAATTTGCTTAAGATTTATTTAATTTCAACGGTTTAGTTTTGTACTATTGAGTTTCAAGTATGCTCACACATAATTTAAAGCGATAGCCATATAAACAATATTGAATATAATTTTTTATAATCTTAAAGTATCAAAAAGAATTGGTTTAAAAGATTTTTTAAAGTCACTTTGGAGCAAAACGGGTAGACACAATCAATTCACAATCCTGATTCCCTGCACCATTCATTCTTTGGTCACATTTTTTCGTCAGGAAGTGTATTTATTGATGATTCACTACAAGTGAATTTAAATCGCTAAAACATGAAACCTCATTAATTTTACATGGATGCGTTGAATACCCAAAATGCGATGACAGAATTTTAAGTTAGAGATAACAATGACTAATTAAGGAATTTTAACGCTTTTTAATTTGCCTTAATACTACTTTTAATGCTGATAATAATTCATGTTTGCAGAAACATTTTATTATTGCTTACAAGCACGCCTTCATTAATACTGATTTAGCGACGGTTTAAAGGTTACGGCATGAATGATTAATGATATGCACTTGCTGATTAATGATAAGCTCGATTGCTCCTTAATATTCTTCGAAACTTAAATACGTATATTTCCAGAAACAATGGATATTGCTAATTTCTGACATCAGAATAATTAGCTTTCAGAGCATCTGCTTTATGATTCACATTTCTTTGTTGGATGTAATACAGTTTTAACGTGTAATGCAGAAACGCTATTTGTTGTAGTATTTGAAAAAACTTAATTTTTCGTTAATTTTCTGTTTTTATTGATTTTAATTTATTTCTCTAACCAAATGGTGCCTATGTGTGTATGAAACTATCACCTCTGCATAGTTTGTATTATATTATATTAATAAAAATGATTTGTGTATCCTGAGCAGTTGAGTATTTCATCTTGGGATAGGCGATGGGTTTGTAAATACTTAAAGTATCTAGTGCGCATCATAGTGTGTTTTAAGGATTTAATTTATCCTTTAATTTAGCTAGTCACCATTTTTAGTCATCATTGTAAACAGCGTTAATTACGATACAGACATAAGAAAGGTGAATTTGAAAAAAATCATAGTTAATTTAATTTTTTCATAACATGCACATTCGCGGAAAAAAAACGAATCACCCCTCTCAATTCGAGCAATTTTAACAGTAGAGAAAATTCAAAGATGGTGTTTGATAGGAACTAACGTCATATAAATTCAAATGCATAAAATTTGCTTAAGGGGCCGCCTTCATATTAACCCTCTGGATACGGGGACCGGCCCAACCGGCCGAAAGTTTCGAGTCCTCTCGTTACGAAAGGCTCGGATTCTTTCAGACCTCAAACTCCTGAAGAATCGCTGAAGCCCATTAGATTTCCAACCCCTATTTTCTGTGCTACAAGGACACCAGCGTGTGAATAGCCTTATCTTCCCGTTGACAAAGATGTCTGGGTTATCGACGGGGAGCCTCGCGAATTGTTTATCCTCGAGTATCTAGTCTGTGAGAGGTTGAGTAAATGAAAAGAGGTACACTTAAAAAGTCACCGCCGCCCTTTCAGTTTACTCGGGAAGAATCTGTCCCTTCTAGGCATACCCACGACCCGACAATAGAAACCGACACATTAGGTGATAATGGGACGACACATTTACCCTCTCCTCCTGGGGAAAAGCATTGTAAAGGACGTTTCGGCCGGTTTCAGTAAGTTGCCTGTAAAGCCGTTGGGCCGGCTGCCGTAACCAAAGAAGGAAACGATATTCTGCCCCGACATATGCAGAGGGTTAAATTGACCACCAACTTCATAATTTCCAATAGAAAACCCTTATTTTGACACACAATTTCAAATCTATATCAAAATTTAACTACAGATACCAAATTCCATGTCATTAGGTCTTACCGTTTCGAAGTTTGGAGAACAGAAAGATTGGAGCTCCTAATGTTAAATCAGTTTCTCAGATTTTTATGGATAGCTTCCTAAATAATGTTTCTATAGGGCTAATATTTTGTACCATTTTACTGTTAAGCAACCCAAACAAAATCCGCCTGATGTTTTATTTTAAAAATAGTTTTTAGTATGCAATAATAATTATTAAATTAATGTTTGAAAAATGATGAATTGGAACCTTACTATAATTTGATGGGAATCGATTCAGAAGGACATCTAATATGACCATGCAAAATTTCAGGTCATTACAGTTGTTAGTTTTTGCGTTACATTAAATTTTCCTCATTTTGGTGATTTTAGGGGGCAATCAAAAGTTAAAAAAACGTCTGACAAAAGTGAGAAATCTTTAAATTCTTGAAAAATGGTTGGAAATTTCATTTATGTAATTTAAAATACATTGCCTTTTACCAGTTATGTGTCTTATACACTCACTGACAAAAGTTAAGCACGAAGCGGTAAAATGCGAAAAAATCGACAAGTACAGCTTTGATTGACACGAAATGCGGCAGGAAAGTAGAAAATATGTTTATGCATGAAACAAAACAAAGAATTACATACAAAGATGAAAACAATATTGAATTTTAATAAATTATAAGATAAGAAGTCATATTGGAGTCATTAACAAAATGATGTTTAAATCCAAAACAAACAAAACCGACATTAATAGGGTGTGACCACCCCTCATCCTCATACAAAGTTTACAGCGTGTGACCATGCTTTCCATAAGGTGATCAACCACCCCAGAGTCAAGTAATCGCCATTCCTCCTGTAGAGCAGTTTGCAACTCTGTGAGAGTGACTGGGGGTGGGAAACGTGCAGACACAGCACGGCCGAGGGCATCCCAAAGATTTTCAATGGGATTAAGGTCGGGCGAGTACGCCGGCTAATCCATACGCGCAATCCCCTCACTCTCCAGGTCGTCGTCGACGATGTTGACTCGATGGGGACGCGCATTATCATCCATTAAAACGAAAGCACGACCAACTGCTGCAGCGTACAATCTCAGTGGGTTCTAGGACTTCATCCCGATACCGGACAGCCGTCACAGAACCCTGTCTATAGATATGCAGGTCGGTGCGATATCCCAATGAAATCCCTGCTCACACCATGATGCTTCCACCTCGGATTGCGTGATGCTCGATGATGTTCTGGGGCCGATTGCGTGTACCTTGTTCTCTCCAGACCCTTACACGCATGTCATCTGGCTCCAGGGCAAATCTCGACTCATCCGTGAACATAACGTTGGCCCAATCAGACACAGTCCAATTCACATGTTGCCGACACCACTTTAATCGTGCCCCTCTGGATTGGACGGATAGAGGAACACAAACTCGTGGTACCCGGGCGTACAGTCCATTCATGTGTAGCCTTCGACGAACAGTAGTGGCAGATATCGTCTTACCAATGGACGCTGCAACCACAGATGTCACACGTGTGGAGGTCGCTCTTCGATTCCGCTTGGCTAAAACAGAGATCTTCCGCGGGGGTCGTAACCCTTGGGCGACCGACCACAGGTCTTCGGACAACTGTTTGGCTTGTTTGGAATTGTTTCCACAATCGTAAAATGACGGAATGATGAACGCCGAAGAAAAGAGCAACATCTGTGATTGATTGTCCTGCTTCAAGGTGTCCCACAGAACGCCAGCGCTCACTATCTGCCATTCGTCTTCTGGAAGCCATAGAATCACGTCTGTCTTGAAAACTAATCGTACGAAAGTTCTAAACACTTTTTATCAGCACTTACATGAAACTCCCCTAACACTTCACAATGCTGGCTTCTTATACAACTGCCTTTTTTGCATATTTCTCGACACGAAACCGTGATTGCTGTTACTGAACATATTTGCATACTTCCATCTACCTCTGCAGCGAAATGTAGCTTCTCAAATTCAGATTGGCTTCCGGAAATTAACATTTTCCTCTCCGTGCTTAACTTTTGGCAGTGAGTGTAGATGAACTCTACTAATCAATGATCAACTGAATGACTCACTCTATTCACTTTTTGGATGATCAGAATATCAGTTCTATTGTATTAAATAATTGTAGGCAAGCTTTTTGGTTGCATACATCGAGAAGAACGATAATTAAAAAAAATTAACATTGATTAAGAACACTAAAGACGATACAAAATTATACAGAACATCGCTCAACACTTTCTCCGTTTCGAATTGTTCTCAATTCCAAAATCCTTTTTTTTATCACATTTTAATCGTGGTTACAATTCACACTATTATCGTTTGAGCTCGTATTATAAATATAATTCTCGGATAGCTTGCATTTGCATAGTAAATGTAATAACATAGTTCTCGAATCATTTACTCTTGTATAATAAATATAATAATTCTCGTATGGTTTGCACGCGCTGTGAAATATGTTTGAAATAGTGCTCAAATTTGAAATTCGGGTAGCTATAACTACAGTTAATCTCCATATACGAATAGCGATTTTTAATGTGGAAATGATCTCTGAAATTGACAGCAACTTTAACATTGAATATTTCCGGATATAAAGATAGTCATGAAATTTCATATTTAGACTAATTTAACGATGTAGAATCTGATTAAGACATTAAAAAATGTGGTGTTTCCATTAGAAATTTTGTTGTTTGTGCAAAATTTGATATGAAGACGTCCCCTTATGTAATGTTTTTGCATTTGAATTTTTAGAGGAAGATATTCCTTATTGAATGATAGCTTTGAATTTGGTCTACTATGAATAGTACTCGAAATAAAGGGGATGGTTCTTTTTCTTTCCGCGACTGTACATTGGTCAACTATTCTGGTGATAGTAGAAAGTAGCCAGCCGAAAACTGACCAGTTCTTGATCTCGTCATCATAAAAAAATCGGCACAACCTTGGTAAGGAGATATATCATCATTAGCAATATTAGTCAGATCTTAATGGTCGAGATATCTCTCGTCTAATCCACTTGGATTGTTAAATTTAGTCGTGTGAACGTAAAAAACCATGAAACTATCGTCCCGAATATAATACACCTCTTGAATGAATTTTCAAAAGGAAAGCCACCTAAATTGAAATATTTGATCCAACTCAAATTCTCTCGGTATTGCTAGATGAAGCAATATCGAGAAAAACTGAGACTGCAATGGCTTGACTTGGCCCCCCAAGTGTGTGGACGACTGAGGTCATGTAGAATCAGACAAGACAAGTACTTTTTGAAAACGTAACAAATAGATTTATTTAACAAGGAGATTTTAGCAGACATAAGCGTCCAGAGAAGCTAAGAGCAATAGAAAAGGGTGGAAGGTCTTGTAGTTGAGGGAGCAATTCCAGGCTAAAAATAGATTTGAAGAGCAGAATTTGCTATCGTTCTTGGTGACCTTGGTGTCAGTTAGGGATATCACCGAGACGAGGATAGACAAAGTGGTTTGGACGATATATCTCGTCCTTCAAGATCTGACCAATTTTGCTAACGACGCATTCTTGATGATGAGTTATCTCGTCATCAAGAATGTCGATTGAATTTCGAATGATAAAGATATTGCCGTTTATTGATGATGACGAAATCAAGATCAGGTCAGCTTTTTTCTAAGGACGAGATATCTCGTCCTTCAAGATCTGGTCAGTTGTGATAATGACGAGATACCTCATCAAGACAGCCACCAGGAGGGTCAATGACTAATTAAGTACCATCTTATTCAATCTGGGAAAATATCAGCCCTCGTGAAAATGAATGACTGCAAAAAGGTCAGAGTAACACATTCTTGAAAATTTTCTTCACACACAAGCATGCGAAAACATATCAAAATAACGCTTTGAAGAAGCACACTATCAGACATAAAGGATTCAAAAAAGCATCGAATTTTTCATACAACCTTCTGCTTGAAGTTGAACATGTCCGAAGGGACCCTTCCTCAAGATGATTTCGTGTAGAATGATGGAGAATGAGTACACGTCTCCTTTCTGTGTGCCCTTGGGATAAGATGCTGGTGATCTGAGCAATTCTGGAGCTTTCCATAGCAGCTCTGAAAAGAGAAAGTAGATATATACGGATATTTGCTACATCTTGGTGGGAGGTCTAGGTTTTGCATCAAGGACTAGTTTTTAGATTTTCAAATATATGTCTCACTACTTCCTGGTTAAAAGTGAACAGTTATATCATGGCAGTTACTATCTGAAATAAATGTAAACAATAATTCTTTACTTTTTGTTAATGATATTGCGGTTTTCACTTATGTAAGAGTGTGACATTGGTAAACTTATGAAACCAAGACCTGGATTTTGTTAAGTTAAAGATGTACAAATATGACCTAGAAAACTACCAAACAAATGCCTGTTGACCTAAAATTTTAATTGATATGCTTTCGCTTCAAAATATTCCTTTTACAAACTGTCTGGAAATAAAAAAAATATTTTTTTATGCATGGATATATAAACAAAATTGTGAATAAAGACAGACACACAGGCAGAGAGAGAACAGAAACTCAATTGACGATTTTTTTACTGTACACATGTTTAAAGAAGGTCAAAAATAAAAATTATGAACATTTTGAAAAGGTTATATATTTTTAAACAGATAACAACATGATTTATGCATCTCTCATCATCATGAAAATAAACATTCAGTGTCTCCAAAAAATATCAGTTAATGAGTTCCTGTTCTGAGCCAAAGATATATGTAACCACAAATTTGAGAACCTCAAAGTTTTTTTTTCAAAGCAGTGTTGCAAAAGATTACAAATAGGGAATCCACTTATTGATTAAAAGTGATTATATGAACAGGTAAATCAGCAGGCATCGTTGTTTGCTAAAGAACAAAAATATGCTTAAACTTATATATAAAAAATTATATTTCGACAGGAAAACACCGAAACACACAAGTACAAAAATAGTAATTTTCTTTTAAAATATCATATGTAACTATTTTTTTCGTATACTTTAATGTCAAGAATAAGAATGTTTATTCTTATTGCTTTTTTGTTTTCATATTCTACGGTTCGTTTTCTCACTTGGGCATACTCACTGTTCTGTCACTGGGACATATCTGGTGGACCAGAATATCGCGCAAACCAGAACATCGCATCTAAAATGCACAGGTGCGCATGTTTCTGCGCATATCTATTTGGTATAAAATGTCATCAAGTTCTTTTCTGATTAAGATGAGATCACGTCGCCGCAAATCCTCCATAGAAAATTGCAACTGCATATACACTGCTGGCCACCCAAATTGCAACACCAAGAAAGACAAGAGATATCACAACAAAATTTATTTTGTAGATAACATGTTGACCAAGTATCAAATGATTAAATTTATAGACTTCTGTGAAGTGTAGTTCCTACCAAAATCAGTAGCCACAGTAGCCGCCATTGTTGGAGATCACCGCTGCCACACGCCTCGGCATTGATTCAAAGAGACTTTGGATGTGTTCTTGGGGTACAGCAGACCAAGCAGCTTCCACACGTTGCCAAAGTTGATCTGGTGTGGCAGCTGGGGATGTATTCTGGGTCAATCGTTGAGCAACCATGAAACACATGTTTTCTATCGGCGAAAGATCCGGAGAGCGAGCTGGCCAGGGAAGCAATTCAATCTGGCGATTGACGAAGAACCCTTGGACAATGCGTGCCACGTGTGGTCGCGCATTATCCTGTTGAAATATGGCTGTGGGCAAGCCCTGAAGGTAAGGAAGGACAACTGGCTCCAACACCTCGGAGATGTAGCGCTGGCTGTTTAAAGTACCGGCAATGCGTACTAGAGGAGTGCGAGAGTGATATCCAATACCGCCCCATACCATAATACCCGGTGCAGGACCAGTGTGGCGGTGCATAACGCAGCTGTTCAGCATCCTCTCTCCACGGTGTCTCCAGACTCGAATCCGACCATCGTGGTGTTGCAGACAGAAGCGTGACTCGTCAGTAAAGACAATTTCATTCCATTCTGCCGTCCACATCCTTCTTTCATCGCACCATTGGCGGCGGAAACGTCTGTGGTTCTGCGTCAAGGGTAGACGAAGCAATGGACGTCTTGCGGACAGACCACTCTGCTGTAAACGGCGTCGAATGGTACGCGCAGACACTGGATGATGCGGTACAGACTGAATGTGCTGTGCTATGGTTCGTGATGTGGCTGAGCGATCCGTTACTGCCATACGCACAATATGCCTGTCATCACGTGAAGTGGTGCACTGAGGTGGATGCGATCGAACACGTCGGTCCGTCGTACCCTCCTGCATCCAACGATCACATATCCGCATTACAGTTGTTTGGTTTCGTCCAACACGACTACCGATTTCCCTGAAAGATAATCCACAATCTCGGTAGGCCGCTATCCTTCCTCTGTCGAACTCGGATACTTGATCAAAAGATGATCGCTGTTTTCTACGAGGCATAATTGATCGTTTTTTTGAAAAAACCACAAGAAAAACACAATTGACGTACTTGAAATCGTCGAAATCTCCAAGCCTTAAATAGCGCTTTGAAGTGGCGCCACAGGCGCGCGTGATGTGCGTCTGCGCTGAAATTCTATTCATTTGCATATCTCACCTCCGCTAATGCATGTTGTAAATTTCATATTATTTGCATGCTTCCTTCAGGGTGTTGCATTTACGGTGGCCAGCAGTGTAGTTCAATGCAGTTGAAATTTTCAGTTATACTTGGAAATTTTTATGCGACACATTTTGTACGCTCTTCTTATATTTTTGGATTTTTTTCCGAAACACCTGTTTTAATCAATGGGACAATTTGGAAAAATCGTAGTTATTATTTTTCAGTATTCACTTCAATTCAATCTTTAATTTCCATTAAGAATGCGAAGATCAAATAGTAAAATACAATCTTCTGTTTTCTTTTGTCAAGACTAGAGAACCCTCCCTATAGGATGTTTCCTGTGTCGATGATTCACCCACTAATAGGAAAGCATGCAACGGATTTGCTTAACATTGAAGGGAAGGGTCAATGATTTTTTTTGGCCTCCAAAACTGTCAGCCGAGTCATATGGAGCGTGCTTTGTAGTAAAAATTAAACTGGATGGTATTACGTTTGAAAGAATGTTTCAACAAAAAATTCATTAAAATCTAGGACAAAATTGAATGAAATTATTGTGCTAGAAACGGTGGATGGAAAATGACCAAAAAGATGCTATAAAAATGTCAAGAATGACCTAAAAATAAAAAATACCGGAAAATGACCTAAAAAACTATATATCTAGAATGGAAAATGGCAAATACTATTTCTATCTATATGGGCGTCGTCTACGAAGTGTTAACGAAAGTTGACATGATTACATCTTTAACACTTCTCTATATTTTCTCCTCTCGTGAAGAGTCGATTGGTAGAGTCGTGGATCGCAACCCTTCGGTTGTTGATCTACGACTTTACCAATTTGGCAAACGCGGCCCTCCAGAAGAGGACGTGATCTCGTGATGTCTATGAAAAGGGACGTATTATAAGCGAATACCCCAAAATCATTTACCTAGAGTAAATAACTATTATCTCCATTTGTCTCAGTAATTACCAATTTAGTCAGTAATTACCAAGTGAAGACCGTAATTACCCCCAAATCATTACTTTTGGTAAATGATTTTGGGGAATTCGCTTATAATACGTCCCTTTTCATAGACATCTCGAGATCACGTCCTCTTTTGGAGGGCCTAGTTTGCCAAATTGGTAAAGTCGTAGATCAACAACCGAAGGGTTGCGATTTATGAGTCTACCAATCGACTCCTCATGAGAGGGGAAAATATAGAGAAGTGTTAAAGATGCAAAAATACTGTACAACTAACACTCACATTTCTATTCTACTCTATAACTAGCCAAAATTTTTGTATTAGCAGTGGCAATTTATAAAAATTATATTCTGTTTGGGTAGAGATTATAATTGTAATGTTTTCTTTTCATGAAAGGTTATAATAATAATAACAAAATAAAGTGATTAAAGGTTTCTTAATATTCAAAGGATCATTTCCTTCAAGAAGGATCGCGGACCGTCGCCAATAGACTGTTGTGTTGCTCCAGTGCGCCGTTAATTAACTACCTACCTACCTACCTTAATGTTCGAAATTGATTCTTTGAAATCAGGAGAAACAAAATTTTGATCGAATATTAAAAGTAAAAATAATTTATGAATCAAATTTGATAGAGTATGCAGGTAAAGGTTACAGTAAAACTTGTTATTTTATAGAAAGTTTCATTAAATTTATAATATTTTAACGGCAAGCAGAAACACTATGCAATAATACATAACACATGTAAAGCGTCGTCTCAGCAAATAATGCACTGTACGGTATTTAAGAGATGCAAAACTACTTAAGATTAGATTACATTTAAGCACGCAAAGTTTAAATTATGCTAATATATCGTCATTTATAAGTATTCTTCTGAAAGCATTTTTCCAGATAAATGCCTTTAGACGTGATGTATTTAATACCTCATCAACTTTGAATAATGATGCCATCATTAGATATAATAACTATTGTAAGTGGATAGTTATTGTTGGTAAAACCCATTAAAATATTTTCATGAGAAAATGTGAAAACAATAAAGCTGTAAAATAACTATGGGTTGGAAAGGAAGAGAATAATCATGAATTTGCGAGAGTTAAATAACGAGTGCTTTAAATACTTGTTTTCTGTGAATGGACTCTTATTTAAAGTGGTATTGATGCACAGTCTGATGTAGTCACTGTACACACAACTAAAGTATCTTCTGCATTTAAAATAAAATCACAGGGCCCCGAATATGTAAATAAATTACACTTTAATAAATACAGCTTAATTTTATGAACGTCGGAATCTTTCCTTGTTAATTCCGTGAGATTCGTCATAGTTGATCAATAACTTTATATTGAACAAAAATATCTATTTATTCACTTTTGGCAGGGTGATAATAGCTAAGTCAACTAGAACAATTACAGAATAAAGAGACTTCATAGCATCAATATGCTATAAAGTGTTATCTATAGGTTTAGATTCCAACTGGTTCCAAGTCATGAAAGAGTTATACTCCTCTCATAACAAATCTATATTTTTAATAACTTCAGAGTCAGGCAAAAACTTTTAAGAACTGCACAAAATCATTTGATGAGAAATACTAGATTCAAGACATTACATCAGAAAGCGCCTCATACCTAATGATTTCAAGACTAGCTTACCTTTCTAGCTTACCTGGACATTAAGGCAACTAGTATCTTTATGTGTTGAGCTGTTTATATTCTGCTTTTATCAATAAACAGGCCATTTAAATCATTCATAGAAACTGGGATATAATTCTCTGGAGTAATGTCCTATTCAGTGATACGTCCAGGATAAGTTGATAGGTCGATAAACGGTGAATCATTCTCAAGAGACATTAGTTCCCGGTTTTCTACGAAGGAAATTACATTTCAATCTGGATAATATCAGGAAAAGAAGCCAACTTGAGTGATAGTGACCTCATGGCTTAGACAGGAATGATATTGAATCATAAAACAGAGCTCCACGAAATCACAGAGGTGATGGTAATGCCCAGAAACAAGATACTAGAATTTCAAATTAAAATTTTTAGATGTCGTGGATTATGGAAAATGATGTTTTCAAAGAGATCTGCAGGATAATTTTCTAAAAAAGATTAAAGGAGTAACCAAAAGCTCAGTTATGAATCCTCTAGATCTAGAACATCCTTGAGGTGGTTTGCACCCTGTCAGCTTCTGTCACATTTCTGGAGGCGAATAGATAGATACCAATCTAGTTATGAGGTATAGAAATGTTGATAGAATAAAGAAGATGCTTAGGGATAGAATTTGACACGGACGAAGGGTGGATACAGAAAGACAAAAATGTGTAGAAATTGAATGAAAAAGTTTTTAACTGGAATAAAAATACAAATAAAAAGCACAGAAAAATTCCAACTGGACAATTTAAAAAGCTTGGACTAAGAAAGACCCTGATTTTCAGATAGTTTCTCTTTTTCAGAATTGCAAAGCAATCAATTGAATTTTAGAAAGAAACATAAAGCAGATATATCTGGTTAAATATTTCTTGATGCACATAAGTTTCACAGAAATATCAAATATGTTGCTTGCACAACTTTTGGATTTGAACAAAATGGTTGTAACCCTATTCACTATAACTATCTCTGGCCTGTGTTTTTTCAAGAGAGGGTATCTGTGGCAGCCCTGATCTAAGTGTTGGAGTTTTGGAGCATGCTCGGATCCATAAACTTGATCTTACTGTTTAACTGGGCCTTAAGCAACACGTAACAACATACCACTAATCGTCTTGAAAAAAATATGATTGGTTAAAAAGCCCATCCAATTTGATTGGCTATATAATAAACTGTATTAAGGATCAAAATAAATTACATGTTCCGATAAAAAAATATTACAGTCCTATTACAAGAATAAAAAAATATATGAGTATTAATTTGCTTACTCTCGAACACAGAATTTCTCCATATCCAAGGTAAAAAAAATTTAAGTTGACCCATGACCATAATAATCTCGTCCGCTGACTAGAATCACAGACTTGAATATAGTGGTCGATACTTGATTTCCCTTAGTAGGGAGCCTGCAACTAACCGTAGAAACTGCGCCATAGAAATCAGTCTTTTATTCTCGTTAATTCCGTCTATTCCCTTTTACATCGAGTCTCGTTTGTGCTCTAGATTAAGCGAATCAGCCAGAAACTTAGAATTGTGCTAGCACCACAAATTATTGGGAACCGATGGTTACACAAATGAGACAGCAATTCTGGACTTTTGACGACGCAGCTGGACTGTTGCTGATTGATGTCCCCATTACTTAGGCGTGGGGGATGCATTTTGATAGAAATTGATCAGGACTTCTTATATGATCTAGCAAAATTACAGCTTTCTTTCGGGTATATTTTTCTTGTAGCAAATGTAATATTAGCTATTTTCAGTTATTTTTAAATGGCTAACATCTACTTGGACTAATTTATATGAACACTGTTTATTATGCAAATTCTAAGCCTGTAAATTTATAGGTCTAGCGGTCAGGGTGCTGGCTTCTGGATCGAAAGATACCTGGTTCAGATCTGGGGATAAAGCATGGATATTTGTCCTTTTGGAGTAAATGTATGATCTTTCTACACAGGGTTGAGCCTAGAATGTGTGGATTTATGTGAGATGTAACGTGAACCCATCTGCAGCGGTGTACCAGAGTAACTCTAAGTGATTCACAAATCCGCTATTTTTGTGCTATAATGAGTAATATCCAATTGGCCGGACATTCATTCGGAAAAAAAAGCAGACCTTATAGTACCATAATGATGAAGTTCAATTGGCCGTGCATTAGCAGAAAATAAAAATGGCGTTATTCACTATAAATGGTGCTTTTGAATTTGCTCTACTATGAATGACGCATAAAAAAAGGGTGTGGCTCGATTTTTGTTCTGCAGGTGTGCATCCTTATGTAGATGCAGCAGATAACGCTGGTTCATAACGCAAGTTCACTTTTGATGGAAGGTGTCCAAATGATGACCATGACCTTACGAATGGTTACCTTATGAATCGATATGAACATAATGGTTACGCCACTGCTCTCAATCTTTATGTTCATATCACGATTTATACTGTCTGTCTATGAAGAAAACTACCACCACCACAAAATCTGCCTGTTTGTTTCCGTAGAAACGGACGTTACCCCATTTCCTCCAGGGAATCTCGAAGAAATGTATTCAAGTTCGTCTTATTGGTACTGGTAAATTACTGTAAATTGAAAATATTATTATTGTAAATTGGAAACATTATATAATATATAACTTACTGGTAAATTGGAAACATATTTTTATAATTTTTATGCAGCTGTGAACATCTATATTAGTAAACTACCTCTTTTAGCCGTCAAATTTGCCTCCAAAATATAAAAACTAAAACTTCATTAAATTGAAAAAATACCACAGAAAACAGCGAAATATTGCTACATTAAAGACGTCGGAAAAATGTTTTAAAGATATGAGAATACGTGCATTTTTAAGATCTCGTATGAAATTGCCATAACTTACAGCCAAAAAAACAGTTTAATAATTAGAAAATATTACCGAGAGAAAATCAGAAATTAATATCACACGAGGTTTCGGTGTCTTTGGGCACTCGCTACAAGAATTTTATCTAACGCATAGGGTTTTTTGAACGCTACCTGACCCCAACTAGGACACACGCACACAATAGTTTTTTTCAGATAGATAAAAAACCATACTCCATATTTAATAATACTAGGAGACTGGCACATAGCATATGCGCTAAACTTTCATAATTGCTCCATTGCATACCTCCTATTTCAATGTATTTTCAATGAATGTATCATCCATATTTACATAAATGGATTTCATATCTCCAAATCAAATAAAATGATCCACATATAAAGGACTGTCGCCAATACCCCGTTGTGTTGCATCAGTGCAACGTTAATTAACTGTCTATCTACTAAACGCAGTACCAGCATTTAGCGAAATGGTGTTAATGCTTATTATCAATAAGGCAAAATACACATCTCAGTCTTATCACCGCAATTAGATTTTGAACATCTACTTCAATTTCATCCCATTCTTTTATTCAAAGGTGGTTCTGCATTTTTTGACACTAAATCTTTTTTTTATCACTGAAAACTGACCTCTTCGGCCTTTGGTACTACAAAGGGCGAACTGATGCCTATTTGCGAAGGACCAACCAATGGGTGAACCACAGCTACACCTAACAAGGGCAATCACTAATATTCATGTGCTTACAAACCGGGATTCAAAACCGCGACCTATTGGGTTGTGGGCACGCGGTATGACTACTATACCAGTTTGGCGGCACATTAAATATATTTTTACATTCGCTCAAGTTTTCTTTTCTGTGCTGATTTGTATCTTCTAGATTTCTTATTACATTGTGTAATCAGACTGCCGAAGAATTTTATTAGGGTGGCGAATTCTTCCGTGTAATTTTAGCAATATCATGCATTTCCATAGCTCAAATCAAGCACATTTAAAAGAGGCGGCAAAATTTGCGAATGAATCCCGTAACGGTCGATTTTATATTATGTATATCTGTTGTTGCCACCTCTCAATCAATAGATAACCTCAATTTCTGTGCCACGTAACGTTAGTAAACTCTTCTTGAATACATATATATGTATTCAAGAATAGAAATCAGAAAAAGCAAAATTTCTTCCCTCCACAAGTTTTCGTTATCGGAACTTTCAGAACGGAAATTTTATTTTGCCGATAGTTGGGAAGCTGCGGTGGTAGGGACATAGAAATGCGAATAAACGTCGCATTCTCTGTCCACGAAAAATCTCGCTCGAAAAGTTTCATAAAAATCAAACTCCGAGTTGAAAGAAAACACACCGTAATGGCTCGAAAAGTATTTTTATGAAGGAAAAGGTTCCTTTTACACAGATCTATTTTCGAACTTCCCTGGCATGGGAAGAGCTTGGCAGTTATTTGGTTCGCTTATTTGCTTGCCACCCCGAGGCCTTTGATCCAAAACTTTTTCAGATGCAATTCAAAGTTAATACGAAAATAAACATAGCTCCATCAGCAAAGCCGTTTTTATTGATTTTTCTTTATATTGATTCTGGTGTTGAAAAATGTGTGTAGGTTTACTGCTCTTGTTAAAAATGAACGGGAAGTATAAATTTTTATGGGATCCCGAAACAACTATTACCACCTACGCTACTGTGGGAGGGTGGCGAAGAGCCATAAAAGTATATAAAGGTATATAATTGAGTCTCTAAGAAATTGTTATAGTACAAATAATAATTTTTGAAAGTCTGACCATTGATCTCTTAGGCGCTGGAAGGTATAAACTGGCCGTTATTTGTAAGGGAGCACAGTGCGCAGCCGCCGTTAATCCTATCAACACTCCTATAGTTACTCAATACAATCCAGTCAAAGAACTTTATTCTTCTTTAAAATTGTCATTTATAACTTTCACAGTTGTTAAATTTATTATTTAAAACATTCCAATGCTGTTTTAACTAGCTATTTGAGATATCCACTGTTCGAAATATTTCCAAAATTTCCTTGTGGGGTGCCTGCTCCGGTGTTGACCTCTTCATTTGACCGTGGTTTAAAATTATGAGTTGTTGTTCTCGGATCCTTTCCTTCGGGGTTGATACCGGACAGTGACCAATTGCGCTGCTCCAGTGCGATGTAAATTTAACAACCTAACCTAATGCGAAATTTCCTTGTTGCTAAAAGATTTTATTTAAAAATGCTTTGGCTGTATTTAAAAATATTTTTGAGGGTATATGAAATTACCCTAAACGTAGTACATGATATAATAATTATATTGTGAATTCGGCATAAAGTATTTCGAAAACATTCTAAGTCGAAGATCTCTACAATGCGGTGGAGGCGAAGATGCATCTCTAATCACACTGTTAATGCCTTGGGTACACGTTTTCCTATTTATAACATAAAAGAGATAGAATAATAACCCCAAAATTATAATGAAATAGAACTGCAATGAAAACCCAACGATCTATACAAGTGGTACACACCAAAGATACTAAAAGGGTAATAAATTTGATTTATAGACTACACCCTCTCCTAAACAATTGCAGCGTTGGGATTGTACACTGGACCTGATAGATAATACAAACGTTTGTATGTTTAAGAGTAAACCGCAAATACACGCAGCAATACGTATAAAAATTACGTTAAACCTTTTGAGGTTTCTGAACGCTTTATTCAACATGTAACCTTCATTCTTCTCTTCATGACCAATAGAATATTTCCAAGGATTATTTCAGATGTCGTTATTTCGTCATTATGTGTTTGGTGGGATAAAGGCACTACACTACTCGGAAATCTTGTGACATTAAAGGGCAAGCATTTTTTACAGTATAAGCATAGACGTGAAATATAAGTGAGCATTGATATTGAGAAGAACTTCACAAAGTGTGACCAACTTGTCGACTAGTAGTCACGTGACTGCTTTGTGAAAACTTGATTTGTTTGGCAGATTTGTCATTTTATCGTCTAGCTTGGCTAGTGCATAACATCGAATGTCAGGATAAATATGTGAATACACATTTCTATAGAGTGACGAAAACAATAGTACAATCGCCAAGTATATTATTATGTCGCGCAGATCAATCAATTGATGTATCACTGGATGGTCGTCTGCTCCCGCCCCGTGGACCAATCAGATGACGAATGGTCGTTTCTACCCGGTAGACGAAAGTAATCTAAGGGCTATGTTACTATTAGTTTTGGTCAAGTGATCCTGGGCACATAAAATGGTTACCATTATTCAATCTTCTTTTATATCTCCTCTATGGCCTGGCCATACACTAGAGCACCATACAAAACATACGATATTTGGATGCGTACTACGTTTCTGTGCAGAAAATATGTTGGTACGCATGCGTATTTCAGCCAATTTAATGTCACAGGACTGATGTTGGACCAATGTGAGACTAGTAAAGGCTGTTTCTTCAACTTTATACAAAAATAATATATATTTATGAAAGTATTAAAATGGCATTTGAAATATATCAAGGAACACAAAAATATTTTTCGGTGCCCTGCCGTGCTAGTCAAGACGGCAGTATCTACACGTTTTGTCTTTAGGTTAGCTGTTATAAGAAGCAGCAAAAGTTATGCTTCATAAGCGCTTCACACCAACAGAATCTGGGTCAATCTGAATCCAGTAGAAACTGAGTAACGTAGATTTGGGTGCATTGAAGAGCAACACTCTTGATTCAGACAGTCTGAAAGGTTTTTAGACGAACAAGCTATTTATTATGGAAACGGCATTCTCAAATATTTATTAGTCAGTTCTACTAGGCTCGTATTGGAAGACTTCTTTAAGTCTGAAGCGGCCCTTAGATATAATTAATGGGAAGTAAATCTCCAGTGATGTGTTCACTAAGGCATCTTTACACCAACAGAATCTGGGTCAATTTGAATCAATTAGAAACTGACTAACGTAGATTGGAGTGCATTGAAGCGGAACTTTCCGGATTCAAGCAGTGTGAAAGGTTTTAAGGCGAACCAACTATTTCTCATAGAAGCGGCTTTCCCAAATCATCGTTAGTCAGTTTTTACTGGATTCAGATTAATTCGGATTGACCAGGATTTTGTTAGTGTGAAGTGGCCATAATGCTTGAAAACAGAGCTCACTCAATCAAGAGCTGGTAGAGTGATCATACTGAAGAATTTGCTACTTATGTGAGATGCTTTTTCTGTAAAGCTAAATGTTAGATGGCACTAGTATTTTTTGTAGCATACGTGATTTCTGTGTGTATTCCGTACTGGATAACAGGAAGTAAAATCCTCATCTTCCGCTGGTTTGTTTATACTGAAATCAGCGTAAAAAATTGTTATACTGTGTTAACAACAGTCGATTCACGAGGATCAAACGGAGTTGGTACCTTTTGACTAGCATGGCAATATAATGGCGCATTCTCTAAGAGTGAGAAATTTGAAGGATGTTCATACTTCTATAATGGTCGTAATTGAGGAAAATCTCTGCTTCTGCGGCTGTGCAGAGTTCTCGAAGACCGAAGTCGGTGATTCGCAGCACCCATCGACTGGTTATGATGCAGTTACTGGACTTTAAATTTCCATGTACTTTCAGATCGGAGCCATGAAGAAATATCATGCCCTATGAAGAGGAAGACAATTATCAAATATGCGGCAACACAAAGTGTAACATCAACTAATGTACTGAAACCGCAATTTTAATCAATTACAGCCATGAAGTGGCATTTTTTGACTGGATTTGATTCTCAAGGGTTCTTTAATATCTGCATTTTTCTAGTTCTGTGTCTAAGTAAAGGCATCTCAATGTGACCAAAGATATTCCATACGTGACGGATAATTGAAAAAATGACAGATATACCTACAAATTTGGGATGAGCTTTCTTGAAGGTGCAGTAGCTTTGAATTAAAAAAAGGTTTTGATTAATAAAGAATAACAAAAGATGCAGCCATTTTCATGACTAAAATCTGTGTGTGATAGTACCATGAATGACAGTGCAATGCCTCTAATACTGATTTTTCTACAGGATAATTTTGAAATAAAAAAATTTGATTTTGGGTTTGCAAAAGGGGAAATATCACCTAAATCACAGAATAAACATTTTACCATTTTTATGCTACGTTCTTCTCCTGCCTATCAGCTATCAATAGACGAGTAGCCCAATAGAGCTCTGTAGTGAAAAAATGTCTTAAAAGCACTAACAACAGTATTTGCAATTCGATTGTCAGAAATTGTAGGGCAGTCCTTGAGGCTCCAGTCATTTCGTCCAGTTCGCAAAGGGACAGATAGCTGATCTCGCTACTGCAGTACGGTGTAAGTTTCTTGGTAGGTAATTTTTGCATTGTTGTTTAAAAATCTTATTTTGGTTTTCTAAGGATTGCCAAAATGTTGTAGCGATACTTCCGTCTTCTCAAAGATCGATGATGCTCATTTTGCCAAAATTTCATTATGTATAATTAAAAATCCTTTTATAATTTATATTTATTTTGGACTCTATTTATTTTCCTCAATTTGGATGCACGTACTAAGTGATGAGTAGGACAATTTAGGTAATACAAATTTAAAAATTCAATAATTTATTCTCTCGCTTTCTAATTTGGTGGTGTTGAGAACTAATTATAAAGACAATACAGGGGGCACAGCAAACCCCTTGTAGCACGTGGGATTCCGCCAAATCTGCTGGAATGACTCATTTACTGGGAATTTATTTTAGTTCAATGTTCACTTTAAATTAGATTTATTCATTCCGAGGTGCGCATAAGTTGGAATAGTTGTGGAAACAAAGAATTCGTAGGACGAAGATTTCTTTAGCTCATATGCATTGTGTTCTACGGCTTCCTACAGAACTTGTTTGGTTTGTGAAGTATCAGTATTGTATTTGAAATTTATTGCAGATTTTGTTTTCTAATTTTAACTGAGGATAAAACCCATCACAAAATAAAACAGCTTTAAATAAATGCATATATCTAAATAATAAGGATTGGTTGGATATAAACGTACTTTCTATCCCCAACAAGCTAAATTTGCCTGCCTTTAGGCCCTCGTGCCATAAAATCCACCCAATCCGAAAGCCTCACAATTACCCAACAGAGTGTTAAACTCGTACAATCAACTAGTCTTGTGGGATTTTTAACTAACCCATCACTTCCGGTAACACCGCTTTTTACTTGTGGCTAGAATTACTTTTTAAGTCAAATTAAATTTAGTTTACTTTTTAAAAAATGAATATTTCTTTTGATGGATATATTCGCGTGAAAAGAATCATGGCAGTAATAAGACAACATTGCTTCTTTTGGGATCTTAAAAGAACATGTGTTCAAACTATCTCTAACGATTGGTTGGGTTTTATATGGCACAAGGGTCATATTTGGCCAAGTTGCGTGAAATACAAGACAGATAACGTTAAGAAATGGACATGCACATATAATGAACATTTTACTGACATAGAAGAGAAATTCGTTCAGGATATGTTGCAGGAAAGGAGCCTGCGTCGCATTCAACTCGCAGGTTGCTAGTACAGTGGGAAATCCACTAAGCCACCCATCTCAAAAGATGTGTGTACATTTTATAACTTTGTGGTCTGAATTTTATTTTGCTAATTAAGTAATTCTGTTTGGTATAAGCAGGAAAACAAAACTAACTTTGCCGTACCCATAAAAACTCTCAAGTTATAAATTTATCTATTATATAAAATTTATAGCACGAAAAAGACAAGTTCGAATGTATTCACTGGTCTCACGTTCCTCGTTAATCAAAAAGAAATATTATCCCGGAACTGTGGCTTGAGAAAGATCGTCGGTCACCCGATAGAAAAACTATTCATGTTAAGAAACTCGGAAGCAATAATTCCAAAGAGCACGCAATAAGTTCATCAGGCTGCAGGCGATGACACATAAGATGGAACTTAGAATTTTTTCTTGACTCTCAAAGACAGCAAATCAAATTATTTATGTTTGACAGAAGCATGTAGTTTCCCTCCTACCCATTATTTACCAAATAGGAATAACGTTTTTTTTTAAATTTTATTGGGAAACCTTCTGCTCACCCACATTCCCTCATCGAACCCCTCCGGGGGTTTACTTTCTTCAAGTAAATACGAGGTTCAACCACAAAGTACTGTAGTGATCTGTCCTCCTTTCTTTTTACCTTCACCTGCATTTCAACTTTTGACGTGAATACGTCTTTAGAATCGAAACAGTCCTGAGGATCTGCATGAAAAGTCTAGTGTTACAAAAAAGCGTTACAGCTGTTTCGTCTTGGGTTTCAGAACTAGAAGAAACATTCGGAAAATAAGTATAGCGTTGTGTAGACAAAGGATGTGCGTAGCTGAAATGACCTTCGGACCGAGTGCGAAGGCCCGCTGAGTGGGGGGAGGGGGTCCACAATATGTCGAAATTCTACGATGATGGCCGAGCTCTGGACCAGTGTAACTTTGAATTGCGTGAAGCGAGGACTGCGTAAGTGATGTCATTCGAAAGATACCGAACTACTCTACAATTAATATTAGACAGCAACAATCTCCCAACAACAATTAATATCAAACTACACTTTAATCCTTTAAACCAGGGGTGTCAAACTGGCGACCCGCGGGCCGCATGTGGCCCCGAGGTAATTTTTTGTGGCCCACGATGCTCTGAAATAAAATGAAAACAGGACAATATGTTATGAAGAAGATAGCACTTAGGGGAGATCGAGGCAATACCGTACCCACAATTTCTTCATGTTAAAAATGTGTGAGCAACTATTTTCGTCCATGAAATTCAATAAAACGGCCTACAGATCAAGATTAACTGATAAACATCTATCTGCCATAATGAAGATTGTCTGTTCTCAGTCTTTGAATCCAAATATTGGAAAACTGGTAGGAGGAAAGCGCTGGGAAGTTTCCGGCAAAAAAAATTAATTTTAGTTTTATAAATACATTAAATTAAATAAACTTTTAAATAAAAGCAATTATATAGCTATAGTATAAATTATTACTCTAAATTCATTTAATTACATATGCTTTAATTATCCTATCCATATTCCTGAATCCTCACTTCAAAATATAATTTTAAGAAAATTTATAAATGTGATGTGACCCGAGTGAATCTTACCAGTTGCATTAAATGGCCCGTGTTTTAATTGAGTTTGACACCCCTGCTTTAAACTGTAAACTAATTGTTGAATATTCACCGTAAACGATCATTCCAACTTCCTATGTCTGCTTCTTTCATTCCTCATTCAAACTTCAGGCCCGAGTATTTACATCAAAACTGCGGTTTGTGTCCTCGACACAACCTTCCAATTTTTACTTTTTTCCACCCTTGTTCTGGTGTTGGCTGTTTTGTCGTGTTTAGAGCAGCTTCGCCAATATCTGGTCTTTCCACCATTAAAATTCAACCAACCCTCAACAAAACTATCATAACCGGCTGTTATGCTCTGGGGGAACTGGGCTGCTGATTTTTAAAAAATCGACACATTAATGTGCTACAACGCTTTTCTGTTAAGACCTTTTCGAAAGTTGGAATTAAACGATAAATTTCAATTGTTTCCTCTTTCATGCAGAAAATGTGTTAAGGCAAGCAGAATTTTTTTAATTCTTCCTTGTTTTAATCAAACTTTCGATTCTATGGAAATTTCAATTTATTAAACTAATATTTTAAAAGCTGCGATATGAAGAGGCTTAACTTCTGACACGCATAATAACAATTTATTAATTTCCTGGAAACGCACACAAATTCTTGACTTGTCCGGATATCTGGTAACTCAAATCCCACCACATACCAGAAACATTTTTTTGTTATTTTTATGGTGTTTAAATCTCATTAATAACTTTTCATATTTTTTAACATAAATTTCCCTGCAGACGTGTTTATGTGTATTTAAAATTATTTCAGATTCTCTAATTAAAGAATTGATAATTGCTTCATAATAAATTATGCGTTGTCTTCAATAGAATACCATAGCAATATCTAAGCTAAGCGAACTCGAACATATTACACATAAGCATATCATTTTAACATGCTATGACTGAACTAACTGTTGCGATACAGAATTAGTACAGTCATAAAATACATTTTCATGTTATTTAAAAATTGATATTGATAAATTAAAATAAGTATTTACTTTTATTAAATCAAATACCAGCGATGCGATGAACATGTGATCCAATTTGATGTCTGGATTTTCAAGTATGTCCTGAAAAAAAATAATTGTTATTTTTGAACTTTAGAATTATATCATGCAATTTACGCAAAGATCTACTTGATATTTCTACCTGGAATCTATCAAAGATAGTTTCATTGAAGACTTTCACTATTGTCCATAAGTTTCGAAACACCATGCATATTCCGAAAGTATTCGATGCCCGACATTAAAAAATATATTTACTTGTATTTAAATATGCCTAATGAATAACAAGAACATCTATTACAATGTTTAAGTATGGAAAGCTGTAATAAAGACTCGAGGTAAATATTTTGAAATGATACTTTTTTCTTATTTGATATGTAATTAAGTGAAGTTATCTTTAATTCGAATAATTAACTATTTTACGTTACATTATACTCATATTAGTTTATATTTCATTTGTTTTGAGTGTTTCCATACTAATGGATGATAGTGTATGTTAAATTTCTTTATTTAAAGTGTTATTAAAAGAAAGTCTGGAATCAAATACCATGCTGGTGTAGGTTATAGTACAGTATTTTTGATTCAATGGATGAAGCAAGCATGAATAAGGGTTACGGATGTGGTATAATTCAGATAATATGATCTGGAGCTCTAGATTCAAGTTGCAAACAATAATAGAATGACATATTTTCCTCCCACGAAACGGATTTCACTTCCAATATTAGGGAAATACTCTACACACTCAAATGCATAAGGAATATTTGGAGGTACTATTTTGTGCAAAAGCGATACTTTATGAGACTAAGAAAATTAACCTAAGCCGATCATAATTTGCAAAATCATAGCAATAGTGTCTGTGTAAGGAAGTTGATATTATTTCTCTAAAATGACAAACTAGGCTTCACCCGAGAGTTTTTCTGTAAGTCGCGCTTCTGTTTCAGCAGTTTCGTAGCATCGTCTAACAGCTTTCTTAGCTTTGGTCCACTTCACGTGCATGTGTTCTTACCGCTTCCGTTTGCTCGGTTAGTGACAGCTTTCGATGTTTTGTGTTGATTAAAAATTGGTGTCTTGCGAAATGTTCTAAGCTCAATTTTACTTCTATGGTTCTAAAGGAACGGCTTAGAAGGCTGAAAACAGTTGCGTTCATTGCCAGTTCCAATATTCCCGTACAACTATTAGGCAAATATCTATGAAAGAATTGCAGAAATGCTCAAAATATTGGAAGCTTCTAGGACTAAGTACTTTTATCGAAAAGGGACTTGGATAGCCAAAACAAAGCAGCTAAAATACTGAAAACTTTGACGTGAAAGTATGATATTAAATTATTTTCTCTTGTTTTTATCTGTATTTAACATATCGCGCCTTAGAGCAGAAACTCGATATCTGACCGAAACAAATTTTCCAGTTCACTGTTTAACCCTCCTTGTGGTTTATCTTCATGTCGAAAACTGCTTTGTAGTGACCAGCCTCTAATAGAAAACCTTTTTCTATTTAGATCTTTCCTTTGGAGTAATAGAGCAGTTTTGTCTCGACGATGTATCTCGTTATTAACAAAACTGACCAGATCTTGATGGACGAGGTATCTCATTGAAACCACTTGGAGGGTTAAAGATTACAATACGTCAATGTATTTTTTATCATGATGAAAATAATCATTCAGTGTCTGCAAAAAATGTCAGTTGATGTTTTTGCTATTCCAAGCCGATGGCATTATTTGTACATATGATGGCAAACTTGGTGATATACGCTGTGAAACACGAATAAATATTTTGGTTATTTCACAAACAAAACATGGTACAGCTGTATCTAGCGCCTCGTCTGGTGGCAACGCTCTTGGTGCGTTTTTTGGCGCATTTTTAGTAGCGAGTTATGACAGGTGAAGGTAACCCATCTTTATAAGGGTTATTCCCCTTTTTTATGGCAACCTCGGCAACCGGAAAGATTTATAAAGGTAATAAAAGATTTCTTTCTAAGATTTCTTTAATTGGCGACATAAAAAGTGCGCCAAGAGCGTTGACAAATTAGGATTGCTAAATATTTTTCTTACAAAATAAAAAAATACGGCGTCATAAGTATTAAATTGCAACTGTTCTGCGAAATCTATCTAGAAATTGTAATTTATCTAGAAATGCTGAGTATTGACTAACTAATATATGTCTTAATGAGTTTTAAGGTTTGTTCTTACCGTATAAAATCATGGGAACTTAATTTGAATACAAATGAGTTCATTTTATAAATACTACTTCAACGACAAACATTTTATAAATACTTCTTTTTATGCTGCAGAATTGAAAAAAGAGAAAGCTACATTACTTTTCTTTTAAGAAAGGCGTTGATTCTAAAACAGTTATAAGTTATCTTTTCGTTTAAATAATTTTTTTGAAACCTTCCATTGTTGAAATGTTCTGTACGAGTTTCTACTGCAAAGTTATTTTTAATATTACAGAACCATATAATAATATAATGAGAACATAACAATGTATAGAATATAAAATAATATAAAAATTTATCCCAAAGGACTTGATCGATGTATTGTATATTTTATTGTGTGGCGTAGTTGATGAAAAACATTTCATCAGTATATGAAACATTGTTTCACAACAAAGAAGAAAAATAATAATTTAATCTAACACAAGAGACATTGTAACATATTTAATAGAACTAAAACAGAATTTATGCTAGAACAGCTAATTATTTCATCAATCTAGCTGCTGAAACTATCTATTAACATTTGATGTTGAATACCTTAAAATTGTCACATGCGGATTAATAAATTGTAGCCGTCATCTTATACGTATATGGTATTGTCAATATATGAAATTAGATATTGTATGTAATCTATAGAATGCCGTAAATGGGACATCAAAGTATGAAAAGCTCAATATTTCATACATTTCGCAGGCATTCAATGCAATGCCAAAAGGCAAATTAGCAAAGTAAAATATCATGACTATCTTTTCATACTTTGCCTAAATATTCACTGCATATATATATTGCCATATATTATTGACTGCATATATTATTACCAAGCTGCATATATTATTGACAGCTTGCCAAAAGGCAAGCTGTCAAATTGAAAAATACTACCGACAGTGACGTTGGAACAAGTAGGTTAATACTAGTCCTTTTCTCTTGTGTTTTAAGAAAATCCAGTACTTTAGTTATTTCTTCTTTCATTTAAGTCTTCAATAAAGGTAACAATCGGTAACACATAAAGCAGGGAACTTGTTTGTCGGAAGCAGCAAAACTCTTAAATCGTGAAATCTGGCATCTTGAAATTTGCACAGCTTATTTATTATGTCTGGAATTGATACTTTGCGGTTATCTGGGTGCCAGTCGTAATTGTGCGCCAAAGCGCCAAATGTGGTAACCTGTTTATTTCACGCGCCGTGGCACTGACCACTCCACCACCTAGATTCCTACTTAATTGAACGTCAATTAAGGAGACGCAAATGTTTTCGGCGATGTTAAAGGATATCAGTAGCTTTATGGTTCCTGTGTAATCTGAAATTGTGACAAAATCCATTTTGTATTTTCACACAATTACGATTGGCCGAAAAGTACTTTTTCTAGATTAACGCAATTATTTTCAGTTCTCTAAGTCCTTCCCTTAAAGAACTTCCCTCCATAGAAGTTAAATTTTATACGGAACATTAGGCAAGGAGATACCAATCAATACACACATATACATATCTATAGAGCTATAGAAACAGCAAGTTTTCGCATTCACACTGAACGCGACTGACTGCAAAATTATCACTACCAAATTGGCTTGTCAGACTCTTCAACTTGCCTCATGTATGGCCTTTTCTCTCATAATAGGAACCCCCAAATAGCTGCTCTGATCTTACTGACGCCCCAATGAGTAAATACTACTACTGTTAGAGTTGAATATTTTAGTTCTGTTACAAGATTATAGTGGACTGCTAGACCGAGACTTATGGCCAAAAGGCTAAGGTATGGCATAGGATGAAAATATGTATCCCTGTCGTATTACAGGGTTAAACATACAATTCAGATGCGAATCGAAAATTATCTGTACCGAATTGGTTTGTCAGACTCTACAACTTGCCTCCTGTGTGGTCTTTCGGTCATGAAAGGAACCCACTCCAATAGTTGATCTGATCTTACTAATGTCCCATGGAATAAGTAATACTACTGTTAGAGTTGAACATTTTATATCTGTCACAAGATTATATTGGACTGCTAGACAGACTTATGGCCAAAAGGCTGAGGCCTGACGAAGGATAAGAACATGTATCCCTATCACATTACAGCTAAACAGACAATTCACGTGCGAAATGAAAATTCAATTTCCGTTTCATCATAAATTCTTTTCCAGGCATTCAATCAATTGGAACTGTAACGAGGCTTGAGATGCACAGAAAACAGCGCTAAAGTAATTAAAAATATCCTATCTGGTGGAACGATACTGATGTCATTATCTAATATGCCTCTTAGCGATCGTGTCATTTCGTTTCAGAAGAAAAGAATCAGCGGGAGTTTAAGCACGCGGTGCAGGATTTACAATGTCTTGCAACTGAGACGAGCTGATGAGCCTTTTAAGAGCGAAGAAAGTAGCAAACTTGTCTGTAACTGCCCTTTGGGTAGTTTGGGGAAAGACGACACGTGAGTGAGCCTCCTATTAGCCGAAAGAAATTCTGGTCTGCTGGTGACCTAGCTCCGAAAAAAAAAGTTGTTTCTTTAGAGAAAAAACGAGGAGATTAACGGTTTTGTTTCCCTTTCGTTTTTCGTATTTAATGACATCGATTTGTGGTTAATTAGACTTTATTTGTTGCTGGAATGGGTTTGTTTTCAACTTTCGCTGGCGTAATCCAGAGGTTTTCAAGCTGTGTGTCGAAGCTCTTGGGAAGCCGTGACCTTCAACCTGGGGAGCCTCAGGTGTGATTGCTATTTTATAAGGTCGGTCTTCCTTGAGATGATTTTGGGTGTGTTCAGTGGTATAAAACCAAGAAAAATAATTGCGAATTATTTTCTGTTGGAAGTATTTTATTGTTTGTCTACCACAAGAACTGCTCCCGCTACAAAATACGTGCTTGCCTGTTGCCGTAGAAACAGACATCCCTCTTTCCCCAGGGATGTGTGAAGAAATGCATTCAAGTTGGTCGCATTGGTTCCCCAATAAAAAATTAAAAATAGACTTTTTATGGGTCTTACTTCTTTCTGAGAAGGTCTATGCTTGTAGACTACCTCTTTTAACAGCCAACATTCGCGAAAAATAAAACTAAGCCATGCATCAGAGTATCTCTACTCATAATGAACTAGTCCTGATCCTACAGAGACCACCCCACCCAGACTTAGTGGCAGAATACAAGAACGACCCTGTGGAGCAAGCGGGTGTTCGGCTATTAAGCCCTCAGAGCGCGGTGAAAAAAATTTCAGGTGAGCTACCACAGATGTGTGTGATAAAGGTGCTCAATAGATCCAGACATTCTTGAGAAGACCAATAGATCATAACTATATGGGCTTATGATAGCACGGTTTACCACAATATTTAACCCTCCTGGTGGTTGCCCCGAATAGGTATCTCGTCATTAGCAAAACTGACCAGATCTCGATGGACGAGATACTTCTTTCAGCAAGTTCTTGCCGTCTCTCGTCATTAGAAAACTGATCAGATTTCGATCTCGTCATCATAAAATATTGGCAATATCTTGATGACGAGGTATCCCGTCATTAGCAAAATTGGTTAGATCTTGTTAGACGAGTTATCTCGTCGAAATCACTTAGAGGATTAACGCGGAATTAAGTATTTTAATACGATACAGATTAGCGATGGATGCGGCATAATTGAGTGACTGATATAAACTCGAAATAACTGCAGGGTTATCAGGGGCGTGGCAACGGAGATAATATCGTTCGTTAGGATGACATTTTCTGACAATTATAAGTGGTGGGAACGGAGAATCAAAGACAGTTCATGACAGAACGCAGAAAAGGATGGTCGTATTTGCGCTCGGCATTGCGAATATACTTTTGCTTTCGTTTTCAATACTTCTGATCTTAAGGAGACTGAACATTGATTTTGGTGCGTTACTAATGTTACCATAATGTACTAGTCGTGTGAATGTTTTTCCATTCGAAAATGTGCACTCTTCTCCTTAACAATGATTATACCAAGATTGCCATATTCATATTTATTTTCACTGTGCCAGAGTTGACTCAGAATATTAAATACACGGCGAAGCAGAATGATTTTGATTAACAGATGTGGGCCATTGAAATGTCATTTTTCACTTGGTTGATATTTACCGAAGATATTTATCAAAATACGCAGAAATCATTAGGATAAGTTTTGTTTATACTCACCATCAAGCTTCCTTTTGCACAGTACTCGGTGACTAGAAGAATGTAATGGGGTTGTACACATGCTCCAATAAAAGGATTTATATTATCTTGGTGAAGTTCTCGCATCTGTAAGATGTACTTTTCACTCAGTCAACATATACGGAAGTAACATAAATTTTCGTAGAACTTATAGTTAAAAGCAACTTATTTTTCATAAAAATTCACACAAACCCTTTTCAAATATTCCTTTGGATCTTATGAAAAGGAGAAATTGAAAAATACGATAAACAAAAGTGAATTCACAAGATCACGTATATTGGAATTTGAACAGTGAGATCTGATTTACATTTTATCGTAAAGTAAGTACTAGGAAACATTTCAGTTGCTTTATGCTGTCCCAATATGCAATGTTACTTAGTTACTTATGTTAGCGCAGTGTTTCTTCAAGACCTCTCTTAGGAAAACTGCAAGGTTCGGCGAAACGAATTCCAGGAAATTAAAATGCGAAAAGTACATGTCTAAAAGAATGAAGGCGAATAAAAATATTGATTTTGAAATTGAAAGATATCCTTGTATAAAACGCAAATAGGAAACTGGCACTGAAACATTCAATGTCATTTCCGATTAGCCACAATGTGTTCTTAATAACGATATCATTAAATATGAATAGTATCTTTAGTTATTTTCACTGCTGTTTGTATATTTCTTGTAGCTTAATATAGATCTATTTTGGTGCATTCTTATAAATTTTATTGCCAGCGAAATATCGGGTGGTTTGGGGAAAAATATCAAAGCTATTTTCCACCTGTTAAGCTAAACAACTTCCTTAAATATATCGTCACCTGAATGTAAAATCTAAGTAACATTTTTTTGTCTCTAATATAAAGAGAAAAACAGTTTTACTCAAATGCTTGTTCCATATACTTACATTTTCATTAGTCCATAGATAGAGCTTAAGCGGTCAAACAAGTTACCTATTGTGATTGCACTAAATTCTGTATGACTTCAGATTTACTAATTTAACCCTCCTGGTGGTTGTCTCGACGAGGTATCTTGTCATTAGCGAACCTGACCAGATCTTGATGGGCGAGATATCTCGTAATTAGAACTGACTAGATCTTGATCTCGTCATCGAAACAAATCGGCGATATCTCGCTGACGAGATATCTTGTCATTAGAAGAAAATTGACCATATGTTGATCTCGTCATCACAAAAAATTGGCAATATCTTGATGACGAGATATCTCGCCATTATCAAAATTACTCAGATCGTCATGAACGAGATATCTTCTCAAAACCATTTAAAAGGTTAAGCATACTTCGAAATACCCATTTTTCGAGGTGTTTAGTTCTTGCTTTCAGGTGATATATAATTTTATATCCGAATATAAAAAATTTTGTAAAGTGAAATAAAGTATTCTTGAGCGAATTTTGAAACTATCGTGGTTTCAATTAAATTAGGTTGAAATTAAATCAATTAGTTTCACTATTATAAAGTATGCCATGTGTAGAACACATATTAACACAATATCTATTTGTGCTTCTATCGTACAAAAATATATGAATGATTTGATATGAAATGAAACAATTGATACAAGAAATATCAACAGTTCTTTTAAACCATTGTATCTAATTAGAGCATTCAATTTTGAATTAAACGTCCAGTAATTCAATAGGATAAGAAAGTTTAGTAATAATAGATGGCTCTTGTGTGTGTGTGTGTGTGATACTTCAATCTTTTTTCTTACCATTTTCATTTCCTTCTTTGTTTCACGAGGAATTTCAATGTTCCTGCTCTTGAATTTTAAAGTTTTGGTAGCGACTAATGTTCCTTTGTATGACGCTGTCTGGGTGAAAGCTTGTCCTGTCATCTTAGATTCCAATGAGATACTGGACCTGAGACTAGCCTGAAGAGAGAACTTTATTAATTAAAAGCCTTCTAACAGCGTGGAAGTCACGCTATTTTAAAAGGTTGTATCGTTTGTGGCGTTATCCTTCTAATTAAACAAATTCTGAGAGTAATTTGCCTTAATTGTTTATCTGTGTTTGCAATTAATATATAAATCACTCGAATCACTTAAGAGTTAACTTAAAAATATATAAAAAATCCCGAAAGTTAAAAAACTAAGGATTCTTTTTCCTAGCGGTATTCATTCAAAAGTAAAAATTCTAATTTATACTTTATCAGACGATGTTTAATTATTTAAAAGTTCAAATTTAATATGTATTTTAAAACAATTTTTAGAAATGCTTAAATTTTTTCCCTTGGTTTCAGAATTTAAATTTGGGTATTTATCTATATTTATATTTTTTTGCTGTGGTAGCAAGCAGAGATAAAAACACTAAATCAATTGATGCTCCACTAAAATGTTGGTATGATTTTTGAAATTTGTTAATATGGTACTGATATTTAAATAAAGATTATTAAGTTTTATCACGCTTTACTATTCTTCTATTACCAAACATATATGCACGAAAGCACCCACAAGTTGTGACCCGGACGTGATCAAGAACTTGACGAATGATTCAGCGCTGTGAATATCGATCTAAGTGGTCCACTCTCACCCTCCGATGGGAAAATATATTGTTTAACTTGCATTGACAGATTTACCTGTTGTATGGAGTCTTTCTTCCCTTTGCAAAATATGACTGCAGAAATGCACTAACAGTTAACAAAACATTTTATGAACATTAGGTAAGCATATTTGGTGTGCCATATTGTTTAATAACAGACCAAGGAATACAATTTGAATCACAATTCTTCAAAAACTTAGCCAAATTCTACGTACGACATTAACTTTCTCCACACGACCATGATGTACCGATCTCTGTAATTTGTATATTATAAAGAACAAATTTATTTTATTGCTTCATTATTTTCATAGAGATGTAAGTTAAAACGTACATTTTTGAAAGTTGGGATTATTTCAACTTGAAATTTTCTATGTGCTTTTAGCGAAACGTCTGAAAGACAATGCAACGTTGTCTACCAAAAAGTACTTCAAGGTTGAGATAGGTGTTCGGTTATTTGATATGAAATTAGGTTAACCACAATATTCCAGGGTAAATAAATGGGTAAATTCGATACATGCAACCACTAATTGACAGATTCCTATGTGCGTAAAACATTGAGGGTTGTATTAAGTTAATTTTGTAGTGGTGACTAAATTCACCACAATGCTTTCCTCCAGAAATTTAATGGCTGAATTCAATAGATGACCCTAATTGCCAAATCTGTGAAACCGCGAGAGTTGTATTCAATTAATTTTTCAGTAGTGGCTAAGTTCAAAACAATCTTAATGGATTTGCATAATTCACTGCTTTTAATTACAATACAATAAATTTCGGGTATTGGAAGATACTTGGTAAAATTCACTTCATAAATAACGATGTTTTCTAAAAGATAGTAAAATTATAAATGATTTGAAATAATCTTTAAGTTTTTAAACATTTTCTTGAGTTGATTATTTATTCATAAAATTAATATTAGCACTTAACGAGCGACCTTTTACAAGTGCTTTTGAATAAATGCGGATAAAATATTTATAATGATTGAAAAGTAAAAATTAAAGATGTTTTATGGCTTTCGTATGACAAAAATGCTGAGTGAGCACACGGTCATAAATTCAAAATTGTTTTCTTAAGGAAAGCAAGTGCAGAAATGAATCTACTATAAAATACGTTAGATGGTCATAAAATGTTCCCTCAAAGGGAATAAATACCGTAAATTTTTTCTCTGGCACTTTAAATTGAAAGACTGCAGTATTTTTACTTATTTTTAAATGCAAAAAGTTTTAGCTACGTTAGCAGTAGTTGAAGAGAAACTGCAGATATGTAATATTGAAAATAAGTTTTATCGTTGACTTTTAATACATCTATGGAAGTTTAGGATTAGCTAATGGTTTGGAGAACTTTACTTTGACGTTCTTCATGCGTTCGTTCCATAAAATGTGTTTTTAAAAGTTTATTTTCACTGAAATATTTTCGGATGAATAAGGCTTTTATACACGAGATAGAAACTATGTGAATTGCTTAAGAAATTTTAATCAGGTATCAATTTTTTTATAGAAACAGCATTTTTCAAAAATATATTTAGGTTTATAAATAAATTCAAACAAAAACTGCGATTCATTTTCAATGACTTTTTAAAAACATCAAATAATGATAATGAAATATTTTACTTAGTTTTTAATGTATTTGTGGAAAACTTAGCCATCCCCTACAAAATTTAACTTACTATACAGTAATGTAATTGTGCATTGCTATCTATCACCATGAACTACATTACACTGTTTTAACATGCTTTGCCACAATTGGCGGCTGGCACATGTGTATATGATCACGCGCGTTTTCAAACAAGCCACATGACGCTTCTGACAAGTTCCAGATGATGTTCGTCTTAATCGGTGCGCATTTCGATGAATGGTCTAAGATGAACATTTCAATTGCTAATGCAATGCATATAGCTTCCAACTGTCAAAAGCTTTGTTTAATCGGGCACTTCTTCACTATTCCTTGCCGCTCTACCTTATTGAAAAAACTACCGATCAGCACTCACACTCGGTTGCTAAAGGCAAGTCAAAGGCTACAGGACAGTTAAACAGTCGCAATCATCCCTTGCGCGACCACGCATATATACGGAAGTACATCCTCGATCTTAATACAGCTAGCTGTCAGTGTCAGGCAACTTGCAATATGTCAACTAGTGACAGCATTTATCGAATTCAGCAGCTATTCAATTCTAATGGGGAAGAACTGTGGGGAATTAGGCTGAAGGTCAACACTACAAAAATAACTTACAACGCATTGTTATAAATAGCAGTGCAACCTATATTCACTATGAAGTAGTTTTTCGTTGACTGGCGCTGTACTGTCTTTCCATGCGTTGTCACATGTGTGTGTTCAAGTTGTTTTGTTTCAGATGTTCCTTGAAATGTTTTTACATAAATTTTTATTTTTATTTACAAATTAATTTATTATAAACATATAAATAACTTTTTCATATTATATTTTACCATTAATTTGAAGGTGAAATTAAAGATATAGCTATGTATAAAACTGATTTTGATATCGAATAACTATTGCATTGCAAATTGTAAGAATTCTATAAAGCAAATCTGTTTTTTATTACAGGAAACGAGGTGCTTTTGCAAACAAAGTAAGAATCCACACATGTCAGGAAACTATCAATCGCCCAATGCGCCTTTAGTTCTAATTAGTTTTCTGAAATACCCAGAATTGTAAACGATTCGTTATGTTTTTTACACTATTTTTGTCAGTAGTTTCTGCTTCTCTTGTTTATTGTGATTTTTATATTCAAATATTGTAATAACTATCTTCCCATAAAAAGATGTCTAGCTTGTATTCTTACTCATTTCGCATGTCGAATCAACTGATATAGCACCTAAGTGAATTCCAGTTAGTAAAAGTACAAAAGTGATAAAAATACTAATTAAAAAAATCTCGTAGTTGTTATTGTTTGTCTTTGAAAGGGATTCGGTGGCACATTCTATCGAATAATCTAGTGTTTAAACAATTTTTTGTTGAATAACCTATTATTTACTGCCTAGCTTTCAGTTACTTTCTGAGAGTTTTGGTAAATCAATTGTGGAAATTTTAAATTTTTAGTATCTTTAAAAATAATAATTCTGATGAAAAAACTTAACTTTTCCAACCCCCAGTTTTGTAATTCCTTAATAAGGACTATTTACGTTATCTTTACATTATATTAAAATGCTAAAAGCAAACTTAACACTAAATACACTCCATGCCAAACAAATATCAAAATACCCAGAAGTGAAGAAGGGACCTGGAGCAACAGCTGCCATAATTTGCCACATGATTGTTTCAGGACTACATGCTTTCCTGTGTATCGATAGGCATTGTCGCCAGAGAGGGAAACTTACTAATTTATGACTATTTTGGTGCAATTTTACAATAATAAATACTCCTCTAGATTTGACATTGTGATAATTTCTTTATCTTTCATATTCATCCACAGGCTGTTTTATTTCGATCGAATACTGGCTTCAATAGTTTTGGCGCACACAGAGTGTAAATGAGAATATTAGTTTAACATTAACAAAACTAAGTTATATTTGTTTTAGTATGCGTAGGTAGGTAGGTATTTAATTAACGCCGCACTGAAGCAACTCAACAGGCTATTGGCGATGATCCGGGATCAAACACGAAGGGAAAGATCCAAGAACATCAGGTAATTTTGAGCCACACATTAGTATGCGATCAGTTGCGATTCTTATAAACTAAAAATGCCAAAGTATATTCCTCAGCAACTATTAATCATTGATTTAATAATTAATCTGAAGATATTTTTTGTGTACACATATAAGGATAATGTATGTCTTATATTTAAAAGCAAAACACTAGGATTCATTTCTTAAAGCAAAGCACTAGGATTTATTTCTAAAAGCAAAACACTAGTAGTTTGACTAATTTGATTCAAATTTAAAACTAAATATTGAATTTGAAATTTAACGAAATATTATTTCGTTAAATTTAAATAATAATTTTTAACAATAAACGAAATATTATTTCGTTTATTGTTAAAACTGAAATAAGGTGTGTTTTCAAAAAATTTTATTTAAAAAAGTAGTCAGAGCTATAGAAAGCTTACTCTGCTGTCTGATGATACAATCCCATATGAACCATATCGTTGAATATCTCTCAAAGGTATTCTCCACAACAGACCAGCAATTTCTTGTTCGTACTTCCATTTCCTTTAAATAACACAAATATTAAAAAAGTTACCTGATATAAATTCGAATAACAAATGCAGCTGACTTTTATTTAAATAAAAAGACAAACACAAATGTATGAAAAATATGGAATATAATTTAGCTTTTAAAACGAAAAAGTAAAATACGAGTACTTGTCTTGAGATCAAAATTGAAGAAATATAATTGACTTTAAATATGAAATATTGAATTTGAAATTGGCTAAATGTTCACGCAGCTATGTGATTATAACTGCGGGATTATATATGAATCAACCATCAATTAAAGTTTTCAGCATCTTGTACTATAAACTATTTCCTTTTTGCTAAATATATATGTACGTAATGCCGAAATTAAACTTGCCAACACGAAAACTACTTTTCGCTAAGTATGAACTTAATACTCTCCCGTAACCAATCAGTTCACCTCCCTCTTTTTTCCTACTCAAGGATTTTTCTCCACGCCCCGACCTGCTAATCAATTAAATCACTCTTTTCCCCAACCCATAGAAATTTCCCAACATCGAAAGAAGGATCTCAATTCTGAATGTGAACGTGAAGGTAAGTCTAATTCTAGTTAATTCGATGTATTTTAGAATTCTTAAATATTTTTTCGTGCTGGATAAAATATTTCAAGTGTAGTATTTTCATTTCTTCAGACACAAATCCTACACCGGATTTGTTTAAATCCCGGCATGCATATATCACTGAAGGAAAACGAATGAAAGTGAAATTAGTCCAAGCTTTAACTAAATTGATCTACTCTTGTGTTAATGACTGTTTATTGCCATCTCCTCAGATCTGAAGTTCAGTAGAAGTATATATGTCTAGAATTAAAAACCCATCTATTCCAAGCACTCTATAACAAAACCTTCTTTATCAGAATGTCATCAAATTTTCAATACGTCTTAATGAGGCTATGGGAAAGAAATGGCAAAAAATCACCACCATAGGGCGTTTTACAATTTTATTCTGTCCATTGGGTACATTCAAATCAAAACATGCTAAATATGTTGACCAGAATTGTCTGCTACCATCTGAAATCTCAGTATATCATCCTCAATTGTTGAACACAAGGTCTGCTTGGAAATGTTTGGTTCTTGACGTGATATGCTTTCTTTAAGATTTGTCATGGTTGCCACTTTGTCGTGAGAAACCAAATCTTTAAGATAACCCCACAACCAAAAATATCACGAATTTATATCTGGTGAGTGCGGTGCCAAACAGTAATAAAGTGCCGGTTGATGACTTGCTCATCAGGTTCCATATCGTACCATATAAGTAGAGTAATGCCCTCTGGTAGCGACATTTTGAACTAATATTTCCCGTGCATTTTCTTCCCATGGCCCCATTAAGAGGTACTGGACATTTGGCAACATTCCGATAAGTAGCTTTTGTAGTATACAGCTTAGAATAGATGAACTTAATTTATATAGATACCCTATAATAATAACTTGGAGAACATCTGGATTTTCACAGCTTTCAAAACACATTATTTTCAGTATTTAGTCATTCCAATTTCTTCCTAGTTCTTTCATTTTTGAAAAATATAGAGATATCACTTAATTGAGGCATTTCTAGATATTATTGCTCACCTTGAGATCATAAATTATCCCTGATAAGGGACGAGTAAGTCATAATTGTCAAAAATTATCTCTATGCCATCGCTCTGCTCAAATGAAAAAAGGGTCTCAGTTACGTAACAAGTCTTTGTTTTTAAGAGTTCCATTTTGTGATAAAAACGAACAGAAAGTCCAAAATAAATGGACTTTGTGAAATAAACCGAGTAAATCACTGAGGTTGAACTGCGATGGGCATTACTTAATGAACCTTCAAAATATTTTATAACTGCATATCACTTCGTCTCCCGGTGCAAATCAGCACCATCATATCACAATCAACCGAAAGTGATGAAAGTCACTTCACACAAAAGATGATACATACACAAGATCTATCCGTGTAAAATGATCCCCAAAATGATTTTGTGTGAGTTACATGTAAATCTAATTTATGGGTATTGAACGTGCTCTTGGTTGGACGTAGGAAAAGTATTACATTTGATCACGTTTGGGTTGTGTATGCCTTTAATACGTGCTCAGAAATTCATATGAGGTTTTTATGAACATGATATGTAACACGGGTTATATTAAGCCGTCTGTGAAAGAAAGGAATTATATCAGTAACAATTTATGAGAAATATTTAACCCGATTTTCTTACATGTTGCTCTTTTGACTGGGTTCTTTTCCAGATAATTTTCTTCCTTTGTCCCTTTTATTTTTATGTTAAAGTCGATTTAATATTATATGCGTTATGGCAAGTGTCGTAAAAAGCAAGGGTAGGTACAACACATTACATTTTTCGATATTCGTTTTATTTTATTTTGCGTTCTTTTATCCGTCCATTATTATTAGCATTCAATAAAGAATTCTAAGAAAATATTAGGAGAGAGTATTTTTTATCTCGTATTGTATGTATACCCCAAGTGTACACTATTTTTAGGATAAAATTTTTAGGACTAAAATATAGATGGGATTGGTGGAAGATTCCCAGTAGCTTCTTTTTCCATTCAATGGGAAAACGGTTTTTGCAATTTTAACTCCCCTTAAAGGGATGAACATCACTGTAAAAATATCATTTAAACTAATGGGAAAACAATGTCTAACAAGTGGGAGGAGGGGATTATTAATAAGTGGAGCATGTTGTGTCACAAGCGTAAACCCTAGTATCTCTATATCTGTACCTTGATAGAAAAATGAGCCATTTCCAAATTCACCGATTTTGAGTTAGGTCCACAAATCACTCCAAAGTAAAGAACATTTAATGGAAAACTTGCTAATGTCCTCCTGTCATTACATTATGAAAGTATCAAAACATTGAAAAGCATTTTTTGTATCCTGTGCCCCTTGCGATGTAGTAGACTCAAGTAAGTGCACTGTATAAAAAAACCTATTTATTTATAAAAATTCTATTTACATTAACAAAGGCCGTGGCTCCAAAATAATGCTTCTTAAATAACTTGAGCTTCCATAAATAACTTGATGAGTGAGACTGCCTGAAGTCATCGTCAGCGAGAAAATAAAGTTAGAAAGGTTAAAGTGAAGATTTATTAGGGACCTATGTCTGCTACAGCCATACAGACAAAAAAAGGAGAAAAGGCGGAGCTATTCTGGAACCTTATGGGACTTATTTGGGGTGAGTGTTGTGTTTTTAGGGGTTAATTTCAGTATCATTCCATAATAAACGAGATCAAACGCCCCTTTAGTGAAAAGAGTGGTGTAGGCAATAGTATGAGAAAGTATCCATCAAAGTGTGGGGATTAAAAGTTAAGTAGCTATGATAACAGAGAGAAATATTCAAGGAAAACAAACAACTTTATTTTCTATCCATAGGAAGTTGAAAGAGAATTGAATACATCCGAGACCATCATGTCCCATTTTAATAACAATTTAGGTGATAATCTGTGAGTTGCATCTGTGGGGATAAATTGCAAGGAGAATGATTCTGCTTTAAATTTTTTTTAATGCTCTTGACATAGGTAGGTAGTTAATTAAAGTCGCATTGGAGCAACACAACGGGCTATTGGCGACGGTATAGGATCAATCCCGAAGAGAAAGATCCAAGGACAACGCCTCGTAATTTGGAACCACGGTCAGAAGTCGACTAAGGTTCTTGAGAAAGAAATATGCAGTTAATATTTCTTAGGAAGTTGGGATTTTGTAAAAGATTATTGGATTAGAGGGCCGATTAAGACACTTGATTGACAGAAAAGGCAAGATTATTTCTAAACCCGTACACACACTGGAGCAGCATGCAGCCAAACATACGACATGCGCATGTGTCCTTCGTTTCTTCACAGAAGACATGTATTTACGCATGAGTATTTCAGCCAATTCAGTGTGGCATGATTGATGTCGGACCAATATGTGTCTTGCCTAAAAGTCTCAAAAGTTATGGAATGCTTGACACTGTAATGAGCTGTGCATTGCCCAGAGCGATGGAAAGGGGAAGGAGAAGTAAATATCATGAGTGTGAGCGTATCCGTTTCATGCCATGCTCAGCGAGAGAGAGTTCAGAGGTTTAATTTGAGGTGCTTTAAACATGCATTGGGAATAGGAACTGTAGAAGTGAGAGAAAAGTAAAATGGCATTGAGGGTTCAAAAACAGACTTGTGGGTAAAAAGAATTAAAAAAGGGGAATTATTCTGAGAACGTTAAGGGACACATGTGATTGATATAAAATATCAAGGGGTTAACTTTTGTAATGTTTTTCTTAACATTTCTACAGTTGATATCCTGATGTCACATATCAAGGAGTGCTCAAGATTGGTGATAAGATATACTGTATGTCTCACCTCCCCTTAAGAAATTTTAACTTTTGTTACAGGTAAAACACGTTCATATACAGTAATGGGTCAATTATGTGTTTTTTTCCTAATTATTTTTAGCGTAGTTCTGTTTTCTAATTATTTTTTTTATCAAAGGGTAAATAGTTATTACTCAGGGAAGCAGAATCATAAATTTAAGATTTGAGACTGATGTTCAGCTTTGTAATTGAGCTGACCCATGAGCTTTGTAGTACTAGCATTTAACATTACTCAAGTGCAGAAGGTGTGCAACTCCTTACAGACGTGCATAAGTAGCGAATGATATTTTAAAACTCAAGCTAAGAAATTATGACGAAAAAACATGACTGAAAGTAACAGGCGCAACTCTTCAAACAATTACGAAGCCCTAAAGTGCTTTATATTGTTCTCAAAATTATTTTGAGCGTGTGAGTAATGATGTCTACTTTTAATTATACTCTGATCACTACGACTCAAATTTTAACACAAGTGACAGCTGTCACAAGATATTTCTTGTGACAGCTGTTACAAGAAATAAAGAGATAAGGGTAACTCTATTTTTTATTCACATTAAAACTGTATCCTTCTTAAATCAAAGAAATAAGTGGATTTTGAATTAAATGTGCGTTAGATCTCAACACCATAAGAAAAATTTAGGCTAACATCTTAGTTGTAGTTACAGTATAAAATACTGAAGAATCGGTAAAAAATGAAGAAAATTCCTCCGAATATTGTACTTTATTATTCATCCTCAGGAGAATATAAGCCAATTTCATATGCAATTCTTATTTCTCACTTTAATGTTCTATTATTCATCGCGATATACTAGCCGTTCTCCAGATGCAATTTACTTCCATGTCTATGTTATTGATAAATATATAAAGAACGCATTTTCAAATAAATGTAAATATTTTCTTCAATACTTGGATTTTATTGCCCTCAAAGGAATCGTATGTATTAAAATTAGTGATGGGAGTACTCAAATACAAAAGTAGTACTCAAGTACTCGATTCTTAAAAGTAATCGTTGTATTCGATTCTTTTACAAAGTATTCGAATACCAATGTATTCAGATACAAGTATTCGGTTACCGAAGTACTCGGATACAAAAGTAGTAACTACCAAGAGTAGTTATTACTAGGTATTCGAATACAAGAGTATTCAGATACAAGTATTCGAATACCAAAGTACTCGGATCCAAGGTATTCAGATACAAGAGTATTTATCCTAGGTACTCGGATACCAAAAGTACTCACTCTGAGTATTCGAATACCAGAGTAATCATCTTAAGTAGCAGTGTCACATTGAATGGGTATCCATGGTTCTCGTTAGTGTTATGTTTCTAGTCTCGATTTTGCTTTTTCCAATTTTACATGTCTTGAAAATGCATGTGATGAAGTGTCGAAAAATTCCATCGATTAAGGGATTGGATTTGAAACTTTCTGGAAGCAATTTCCCGAACAGACAGGCTTAATTATCAGTAAATTACACATATGGTTTGCCTTTTATTTTTGAAAATCAAGGAAGTTTTTTAATTTTTCAATTTTAATTTTAACTATATTTTTAATTGTAATTATTTATACTTAATTTTATTAATTTTTTAAAATTCAATTTAATTTTCAAACTTTTTTATTTCTGACATTTAAAATATATCTCTAAATAAGATACAAAAATGCTAGATATGCTTTTCTTTTTCTTCAAGTAAAATAACGTTATTTCATTCTTAAGATGGCTGTTATTTTCTTTAAAATATCTGACAATAATTCAAATTTTCTTTTCAAATATCTGAAAATCTTTATTAAGATAGCAAAATGATTTTGAATATTTTTTCTGCTTTAACTCTACCTCTTTTCACATCGTACTCCAAACAGTGGTTGCAAAAATAAAAAGTGAATTTCCAGGAACGAGATTTGATTATTTAATGTAATTTATTTTGTAAATATTTACGGAACCATTCTCGTACTTAGATCAACCGAGTAGTGTCACTTTTTATGATAAATTTACAGAAATATTTTAAAAGTTTCAGATCCTGGTATTAAAAGTGACAAAATACTTTTTAAATTCATACAAACTTTTTTAGAGTTTTGTATAAAAACTTTCATTCTTATCTTCGGGGCTCCCACCAAAATTAAATTCTGGCTACGTTCCCTGTCAAAAGTGATTATTAACGATTACCTAAAAATGTGGTAGAAAATCAAATATTTCCAATACGAAAACTAAAATTTAAAAATCATGATTTTAAAATCAAGATAAAAAAATACTTGACACATATTTATAATTGCAGAAAATATGTGCGTGACCAGAAAATTCAGCAATTTGTATATGGGATTAATTTTTGTTCTTCAAAATACAATTTGTCTACAGTTCAAATAGATTAATAATAGTATAGTTATATATTAAAAATTTTTTAAATTATATAAATAATTCGGAAAAGAAAATTTTTTTAATATAATTCAGATTTAAAGTTTGAGTTTTGTGAAAAATAAATTCCTTTTTTAAGTATAGATTGATCAAAATATTTTTTAATAGACTAAATTTGATTGTCTTGTCAAAAATTATCATTCTCTTAAAAAGAACAATCCATCAAATTTCTCTTGTAGTGGATTCGAACCGTTAACCGGAACGTTACAAATCCAATGCTCTAACCACTATGCCAAGGAAGACGAATGCTAGATGTTATTTTAAAATAACTATCATATATCGCAGTTCTCTGATTCTTACTATCGATTAATCGTTTTTGTATATGTATTCGAATATTTACTCGATACTTTAAAGCACTCAAATACCAAGTATTCCATTCTCGAAAGTACTCGAATACCAAGTATTCGATTCTCGAAAGTACTCGATTCTGTCCATCACTAATCTAAATGTGAAATATGTTTCTCAAATCAAGTTGATTTTTTATAACATGAACTCTCTCTCACTATGTATGACAAGGACGAGGAGCTCCAGCAACGCGAACATCACTTAGCAACGCCAATCGGGATATCCCTCGTGGCCTTCAGTTGGAACGGATATGCTTTTCTTCAAAAGAAAACTGACGCTCTTGAACGTGAGAGAAGGAAGGATGTTGTTTTTTCGAATTATCTGAACTTAATTTCGATTTCTGTAAATACCTGTACATAGTTTTATTTCCAATCTAATTAAATAATTCAAAATATACAGAGTTATTTTAATTTAGTTCTGCCCCTTATTTCTTCCCCAGCAAGACACAAGTCTATCAAGACTTAAATGGGGCTCGGCAGACGAATTCGAGACTGGTTTAGAGTTTTGAGAAAAAATGGTGATGTTCCAATGGAGATATTATTAAAAAAAGATGCCAATGGAACTCTTCAGATGATGAGAGTGAAAGTTTGCCAGCTGAAAAACCAAGTTTCCTTGATGATTTAGAAGCAAGAAGTATCATTTCGGAATTGCTGACAAGAAGTTTTTAAGGAAGTTGAAGAAATTTCAAGACGTCTCGGAAATTAAAGAAGTTGAAGTTCTAAAGAAGTTGACGAAGTTTTAAAGAAGTTGAAGAAATTTCCAAGACGTCCGAAGAAATTGAAAAAGGAAGTTCTTAAAGAAAAATTAGAAAGGACCATTTGAAGAGAAGAAATATTAAGAAGTACCGCAATTCCGACACACCATTCTTGTGGATTACGACGCATTGTTGATTAAGACGCAGCTTGCCGCCTTCTTCCAGATAATCAGAAACTGTGAGTTTATTTACCTTTTGATTTTATTTACTTTCTGTTTGAGTAACTTTCAAAATGGCAACTCTTAATGATTACCCTAATATTTCATTAATCTTAAAAAATGGTAAAACAGCACATATTAAATTGTTGCATAAAATGATTTTTGATACTGAAGGCGACAGATCAAATTGCCAGATTAAGAGAATTTTCTGGGTTTTGTAATGAATTAAATTTTGAAGAAAAGAAACAAAATCTGCTTAAAGCTTTTACTTTAAAACATAATTACTGTGTGTAATCTGTTACATCTTGATTTTAATACCACAAGTGAACAGTGCTGTGACATTATTTTAAAAGCATTATCTGATTTTACAACCTTCGTTTGCAAACTGAATCCTGTGAAGCGATGAGTCACACATTGCAATAAATATTACTACTTCTCAAATCAATTCCTCCCCCTCCCCAAGTTTAATTTCCTCCTCTGCCCGAACGCAGCTGTCCCGGCCGGAAGTTGAGACGGCTTCAAATCGATTCGAGCAGAATCTCTCTACCCAGTCAAAACAATCACAATTGTTGGTTCCCGAAACGCGTGTTTTTTCCAAAACAAAACCACGTGGTACAACCACATCTAACTTTCAACTTAAGAGACTTTTGCGAAATCTCACAACTTTTAATGGGAGAAATAAATTCCAAATTCAACATTTTCTAGAGGAATTCAAAAATAATTTTGTCTTTTTTAACATTCAAGATGATGTCGCAAAAATAATGATAGCTAAACGACAATTAAGAGACTGCCAAGAGTTTTACGCAAACGATTAAATCCGTTTTTTCTTGGAATGATTTTAAACAAATTTTATTGGACGAATTTTCTTCTAGTCACTTCGGCTCCCGTTCACAAGGCACTGCAATCAAGAAAGATTAAAACAAATGAAAGTGTTTCAGATTATGTAATTATTGTGTGACAAATTGCAAGCTATGGCAATGTAAACGAAGACGCGTTAGTACAATATATTACAGACGGTTTACCTTACTCCCAAAATCAGTTTACTCTCTATTGCTGTAAGACGCTAAGTGAATTAAAGGATAAATTAGTTGTTTACGAGAAGATGTGCTTTCACGTTAAGAGTAAACCTTGTTTTAATGAGCGTGGTCGTTCTTATCGCCCAAACACTTCCCGTTCGTTTGAAAATTCATACCAGAAAGATTCTCCAAGTACGGGCACGCGGGAGCGTTATCCTGCATCTCAAACAAACAAAAGTATAAGAAACTCCGAGATTATTTGTTATTCATGTGGGGAAAAAATCATAGGGCAAATCAATGTCCCACAAAAGCACGCGGGGACAAATGCCTTCAATGCGGAGATTTTGGACCCAGATCTGTTTGCCAACAAAACAAACGAGTATTGCCGTCAAAACAGAATGATTCTTCTCATGTGATCCAACCTGTAACTTCCCAAGTTCCAAAAGATTTAGCTGCTCAAATTCAAGTAAAATTACAAAAACAAGTTCTTTTTTGCTCTGCTTGATTGTGGTTCATCTGCAACAATAATAAACAAATCTATTTATGAGTTACTTGGTTCACCTGAACTACGACCTGCGATAGTCATATTTTCTGGAATAGGTAATAAAAAATTACAACCTCTGGGTAAATTCAGACTCAATTCAAATTTTTAGATTTTGTGTTCTTTACTGACATTTATGTGGTGCAAAATGAATATCTTCCATTTACAGCAATTATAGGTATGGACAGAATAAAACAAGGCGAGTTTTCCGTTGGTAAGAATGGTGTGAAATTACTATCAAAACTTGAAGACGACTCCGGTTTTTTGATTAATATTATCAATGAAATTGAATGCAATTCTGATGTTGACACTGTCACACAAAAGATAATTTTTGCACAAAATTCAGATGAGGTTCTTTCCAACATAAAGAAGATAATTGGGGAAACCAACAGTAGTGATTACAGTTTGAAAAATGGTGTGTTATTTAAAAATCACAATGATCTAAATCTTCTAGTAGTCCCTCAAGCAATGCAGCATGAATTCATTCAACATACACTCTCCAAAGGACATATTTCTGCTGCGAAAACGCATCCATTCTCAAACGTGAATTTTACATCCCAAATTTACAAAAGTGGTTGAAACAGTTGTTGCCAACTGTGTACCCTGAATCCTGTCTAACAGGAAAACTGGGAAAGCTGAAGGTTTTCTCTATCCGATTCCACACGTATTTGATTACACACATATGTTGATTTCCTAGGCCCTTTTCCTTCAACAAATAAACTATATCAGTACTTATTTTCGGTCGTAGATGCCTTTACGAAGTTCATTTGGCTATATCCAGCCGCCAAGTCCACATCGGCTCGTGATGCTTTGGACGAGCTCAAAATTCAACAGATGACTTTTGGCAACCCCATGAGAATAATTTCCGACAAGGGATCTGAGTTTACATCCGTTGAGTTTCAAACCTACTGTAAGGAAGAAACCATTGTCCATATTACTTTAACTCTTGAAGTTCCTCGAGGACATGGTCAAATAGAGAGAATGTTTTGAACTCTCATACCCGTTCTCTCCAAGTTATCATTAGAGAACCCCTCAAAATGCTATCAACACGTACCCTCTCTTCAACACATCCTCAACAATACAGCTTCTTCCACAACTAAATATACCACTTTTGAACTTCTACTCGGAATTAAAATGAAAAACAAAGAAGATTTGCGTGTTCAAGAAATCCTAAAGGAAGAACTTGATCAAAACAGTTTAGACAACAAAACTAGCCTTCGACAACTGGCTAAACAAAACATACTGAAAGCGCAAGATATTAGTCATCGTCAGTACAACAAACACCGTAAAAAACCCACGACGTACCAGACGAGTGACCCCGTTGCAATTAATCGTACCCAGTTTGGGACCGGCCTAAAGCTACGACCAAGGTTCTTTGGTCCCACGAAGAACCACAGCTGACGTCCAGTTCAGCAGACTTGATGAAGAAGTGGGCAACTTTTTTCTCTCTTTTTCTTTCGTTTTTGTTCTATATTTTCAGAATGTTGCTGAAAATATAGAACAAAAACGTTGTTGTGTCCTACCTCCTGCGCCGGAGGTAGGACACCACCAAGATAGCCGAGTGTCAAGGACGAGGAGCCCCAGCAACGCGAACACTGCACCTAGCAACGCCAATCAGGAGATCCCTCCTTGACCTTCAGTTGGAACGGATATACTTTTCTTCAAAAGAAAACGAACACTCTCGAACGAGAGAGGAAGAAGGAAGGATGTTGCTTTTTCGAACAATCTGGACTTAATTTCGATTTCTGTAAATACCTGTACATAGTTTATTTCCAATCTAATTAAATAATTTAAAGTGTACAGAGTTATTTTCATTTAGTTCTGTCTCTTATTTCCCCTCCAGCAAGACACAAGTCTATCAAGTCTTGAATGCATGTACGAATACACCAACTATTCAATTACGTTGGCAATAATTCAATAATCATAGAACATAGCTCCATTAAAATAATCTAATGTCTGCGGATAACAATTAGATTCAATATCGCTTAATTTTTCTGCAAGAGAATGAGTAATATTACAGTCCTTACTTTCTGAAAAATGTGATTTGAACAGGAAGAGATAACTTTGAATCAAGATAAAACTATGAATTGTCAAAATGAATAATTTTGAATCGACAGAACTCCACAGCTTGTGTGACCAAGTTCAAATTTTCTCTTAAATGTAGATTAACTTTTTCTTACATTGGTGGACACTGTGTGTGATTGATTCCTTAACCTTTGTTTAACGCTCCTGGTGGTTGTGTCAATGAGGTATCTCGTCATTAGCAAAACTGACCAGATATCTTGATGGACTATCTATCTCGTCATTAGAAAAAGCTGGCCATATCTTGATCTCGTCATCTTGAAAAAGTCGGCAATATCTTAATAACGAGATACCTTGGCATTAGCAAATTTGGTTAGATCCTTATGGGCGAGATACCTCATTGAAACCACTTAGAAGGTCAAAGGGCGTTGGATTTAACTTCATGATGAAATCACGCGTTTGATATAATTTCAGTTAGAGTACCTTAAGCACAAGCATTATAATAACTTAACATGTTATCGTAGCAATTTATAGTTAAATAACAATTGATAAAATAATACAGAAATATTCTTTACACAATTGCTCAACCGGTTTTTTGCATTAAAAGGAGATATGCGATAGTCTTTATAAATTTGGTTATATTTTAATTTTGCACCTCAGCATTTTCTTCCTTTTTGACATAAAAAGATTTTTAGATTGTTGTAAAGGCACTCCACGGTCACTTATGGGACAATCATTCACAGATTTTAATCATGAAAATGGCTGTACCTTTTATTTTTCTTTATTCATCTAAAATCTGTTTTTGAATTGAAATATCTTCTCTTCAAGTAAGTTTACCTGAAATTTCTGGGTATATTCAAGTTCTATGCAAAAAGAACTAATACCAAGCTGTCAAAATGGGACATCTCTAGTCACATTGATATGTCTTAAACGAGACGCTTGATGTTAGCTCTTTTGTATAGAAAATAATTACGGGTATATCCAAAAATTTGGGACGAGCTTACTTGTAGGGAAGATAGTTTTAATTTTAAAAATATTGATTAACAAAGAATAATTAAAGGTGCAGCCTTCATGACAGGATTATGACATTTTCATCTGCATATGATTATCCCATACGTTACAGTAGAATTGCCCTACAAATAAGCAGCTATTTTTATTACCATGTTAATATTTCTAGCTTAATTTAATAAAAAATGCTTCGATAAACATAATTTCACTCAATTATATTTAACACTTAATCCCTTATATTAAATTACAAATAAAAGTTCATCATTTTAAGCTTAGAAATGTATACCCATGATTGCTTAATCATGCATTCTTTTGTCGCATGATAATTCATTTAAATAATTTTATTTTATAAATTTCCCGTATTAAGTTGAAAAGCTCTTGGTTTACTTTTGAATGAGTATTCTGAATATATTATGGCTGTTTTTAAATTTTATGCATTATCTGATAATAAACGCAAGTAAACAGTTATCATTATTTAAAGAACAACTTTTATTTATCTGTGCAAGGCTTTGTAAACGTATGGGGATATAGGAAATATTAAAATATACAGTTTCGCTGTCATGCCTTTTTTATTTCTTTGGTTTGAAAATAAATAGCTTGAGTGTGAAATACTTTTAAATGAAATTGGATTTGAATGAGATTTTTGGCATTAGCATAACAATTGCTGAAGTCATTTGAAAGCGGAATATTGATTTAATGATGTTTTCACATTTTTGATATGGAAAGATTAATAGCAAAAAATAGAAAAATACGAAACTCTGTTTGCCTAAATTGTAAAGGAATGCCTTCGAATTTGCCGATGAATTCTAAATACAGTTGGTTTATTGCTTCTTCGTAAAGAAATGTGTTTAAAAATGCACAAATTATTGAATCACTTACTTGTACATTATCCAGCATAAAACACAGAGTATCAAAAGCATTAAGAGAAGAATTCCGGATATTATTTCTCTTATAAGATCTGAAAAACACATTTTTGACAAATTTAAATGCCACAAGATGCAAAAGAAAGGGAAGGAATAACACAATATTTGCCTTCCGAAAATGGGAAAAATGATGTAAACTTTATTTATTCATAAACAAATAAGATGCTTTAAAATTTATATAAATTACGTATTTTAATACAAAACCTCCATAAATTGTATGATTATCCATAAATCCATAAATTGAGGCAAAACTGACCAGATCTTGATCTCGTCATCATCAAAATATGGGCTATATCTTGACGATATATTTCGTCATTAGCAAAATTTGCTAGATCTTGATGGATTAGATATACCGTCGAACCCACTTGGAGGGATAAGTACCAAATTCGTGTTTTATTTTAAAAGGATTTAAACCCTTATTTTCATTTGATTCTAAAATAGTGATGTCGATTAATAATTTTGAAAATATGAGACTAACCATTTGATTTGCTGAAAAATTATAATGTGCTCATTTACAAAATTATTTTTCAAACTTCCCTGTACTGACTAAGCACCAATTAGATCTGTAAAATAAGGAATACAGGATCAAAGTATCTCATCCAGTTCTACGTATTAGAGGATGGAATTGGATTTTCATGATCAACATCGACGACGTTGAACAAATCCGACAGTCTATTCATCTACCCTTTGCTCAGAGGAGAAAAGTTCGCGACTAATGAAGGAGATGGCCACAAAAGCTATCGACTCTTTTCGACCCATGGTTCTTTTGTCCTTGTCAATGGGGGTTCTATTCGAATTGTGAGGACTTTCGCCATCTTCATGACGTCATTGTGAAAGTTACCCACAACCCCGAATTGATCATAATATCTTGGGACTCTTTCTATCAGATTTTATCCATTCTTTACTTAAAATAAGTTTTCTAGCACGTGCAAATCTGCTTATATGACCAAGAAAAGAGCACCAGTGATCGACATTACTTCAAAGAAAATGAAGACTCGATTTGTATGTGAGTAATGGTCTCTCGTTTCTAGAGTGGGGATCTCATTATATTTTTTGCAATTCGTGCCAGAAAAGAAACCTCCAAACTTTGGGAAGAATTCTGAAACTTCGTACACCAGTTCTACATTGAGGTGTTGAGGATAAGCATAACACCGAGAACAAGGAGAATTTTCCAGTAACGTTTGAACAATGACGACGGATTACAGTCTCTAGACGTTCAAGTGTTGCAGAGAGTTTCCCAGAGCCTCTCTGAGGTAGGGGAATGTTCAAAAAGCAGATGTTTAATAAAATTGGATAAGCTCGTCCTTTAGTCAGTTAGATAAAGAAAGTAAACTAAAGTGAATGTGTCATTGTTAGTTTTATACCCAGGATTTATAACTTAAAACTACATTCGCCTGTTGTCTTCCATGCTTACATATTCGTATTCTGACATTTCTTTTTAGAATTATAATAGTACCATTTTAACAAAATAAATCTGTTTCTGAATTCTTTTGAGGGACATTGAATATTGAAAAGATTTAACTTGAGACGATTAACGAGCATAATTAAACTGCGTGTCTCATACGCTGATATAGCAGTCTGACAAGCATACATGATTTAGTACGCTAATACCTATAGAATAATTAAATAGCAAGACTTTCTATGCCTGTATGATATCAAAGCAGTCAAATACTAGTGAGATATCCAACGAGTTGGGTAATGTACACATTTTTATCCTTTTGTATCGTACATGACTACGTCAAAGGAAGATAACAGATTTTATAACTGATTTCAAGTACTAGTATGTAATTGAACCATTATCAGTATTTATATCATTAATACTCACTTGGTGGATCAAAGCAATCAGCGCCATCAAATCCGCAAGGTGGTTGATCTTGAGGAGCTTCCCATATGATGTCCACATCGAGCAAAGAGAAACACTGAAATGATTCAAGAACATTTACATGAAACTACATACATGACACAAAAATATTATATATAATGCCAAAAATCTGTTTGTCACAAACGGCAAGAGTCATGAAATGTGCACAGTTTCTTCTGTCTGAATTTATAAATCAATTTAACTATTTTCAGCTCGTTACGTCGTTCCTTTAGAACCATAGGACCAAAATTTACTGGAGAATATAACGAAATTTTAATCAAACTCGAATCAACACAAAACGCCAAAAGCTGTCACGAGCGTAAAATAAAATACCGCAGCAATCAGAAGAGGCCCGAGCCCCGAGCAATCAAAAGAGGAAAGAACACAAGCACGTGAAGCAGGCATAGCTTAAATACATATTTCTAGAAAAACTGTTTATAATAATATACGTCATTGCATTGTGTCCATTCAATGCTTATTGCAGAAAATGGGACAATTTAAATCATAAATTCGTGGAGGTAATTATATTTATATATTGGTATATTAAAGATTAATATCTATTATTAGACTTAAATATTACCTGGCTGTTTGAAAAGATGCCGTTTATTTGAAAACGTAAGTAGAACTGTATTTATAACCAACTTCGGACCTTACGTGTACATTTTTATTTATACCAGACGTCATGATAGAAAAAATGACAGGTTATTTAATAGAATAAAATAATTTAAAAGGTACGTTTTAATATTATCAGCTAATCATTTCCCCGAGGAACTTTTAAAAATTTGTGCTCGAATTCGAAGCTTGGCTTGAACTGAATTTATTTCCAATTTATGTCTCGAATAGTAATTTAACATTTATTTTTTCAAATGCAGAACTTATTTATGACTTCATTAGCATTACTTATGGTTTAACTGGAGCTAAAATAATTATGCCCAGCAGTGTCTCTAATTCTAAAAATAAAATACCGCAGCACCAATTAAGAAGTTTAATTGTAATCATGCACGGCGCCTGATAGTCTAGAATAAAGTTAGTAGCTATTAGAAAAAGCACAAAAAGCCGTAAATACTACTTAGATGCATCAAGAATCGTAGAAACCCAAACATTTATTCGTGAATAGTTTCTGACTAGTTATTTAGTAAGTTTAAGAAGCAAATTGGTTTTACAACTCTCTATTATTTTACGTTTTTCATTTCTGTGATAAGCGTCGAAATTTAATGTAGCTTTAGAAATTATTCTGGATTTCAGACAATTATTACAAATTATGTTTTGTTATTTGAAGGTAGAGTATATAAAAAAAACTAAATCCCGATGACAAGAACTAATGAAAGAGAAGTACATACATCTTTTCAAGGAATATTGAAAGAATAGAACATTTTCAAGGCCGCGGTAGGGTAGCCCGTAGGATGGACAAATAGGGATACATCACCCGTTTAAAGACAATGATTAGGGTTCAAGTAAGAATGACCTTGAAGAGCACCTACCTCCGGATAAACTTGTATCCTGAGAAACTTGCCAGCTTGCGGTTTACAAGCGATGCCTCTATTTCGTTTTCAGAACGACTAAGTGAAAAACGAATCTCGGAAGTTACTTACGAGATCCTCAGCCGAAACCTCTCAGGCCTTCCGTAGTGACCTCAGCTGGTTGGGGCGGAGGTTGCGCCCTAAACTAAGAAGGCCGCTGTAGCCCGGTTGGAAGAGTAACAGATTAGCAACTGGAGGGTGGGGAATTCGAAACTAGGTCCAACCAAAGACCGTCGTGTACACGGGGGCTGGTGCACGTTAAATCGGTCATGACCTCAAATGTCCTCACGTTGGCGTGGTGGGGAAGTTTGGAGAGTGGTATGCCAGCTCGGGTGTTGATCTCGTCATCTGCCCGTGGTTCAAAATTACGTGCTGTTGTCCTTGGGGCTTTCACTTGGGAACTGATCCCGGAACGTCGTCAGCAGCCCGTTGTGTTGCTCCAGTGCAATGTTAATTAACTGCCTACCATAGAATATTTTCTGTGAGAGTGCAGGATAGAACCAAAACAACAAACACTAACTGAAGCCTAACCGGTAAAATCGAAAATAAAATGGAACAAATAAAAGAATAAATAAAAATGACGAAAAATTAAACTCAGCTCGATCTTTAGACATTGATTTGCAATTTTACATCCAAAATGTGCGCAGTGAAAGTCACCATTTACTATAGTAGGAATTTTACAATCGGTTCACATTTCAATACTCCTTAAAATACAATTGGATCATATTTAATGTTTATTCAGATTACATATTTATTCATTTTACGTAATTTTACAACCATTATAATGCATAGTCGTAGAAAAGTTACCTTACATTTATTTAAATAATTTTATAAGACTATACGACTTTTAATTCATCCATTTATACTACATTGTATACATCTGGAAAGTCAAACAATATTGTAATGTATATTCAAATTTAATTTAATGCTTATACATTGATTATATTAAACATTTGTCATTCTGTAATTATATAAGTTATCGAAAAGTTAATATGCGTAGTTTGATGAATACATATTTACATAATGCTACTTTTTAAACATAAAACGAAGATATGTTTAGCTAAATATGCTTTCAAATGCAGTGCAAAGACATCTGATACAATAAACATAACCTGCTTACTTACGAATTCGTTTGAAATAGTTTAAATATCTTTTATCGTATCAAATACATTTTATAGCGCATAGTCATAAAGATTAATATTTTCTTTTAATTTTCATCTATTCCAATTCGTGCAAAAATTATTATTTAACAGTTTACCATAGTTTAGATAAGAATCTAGGTAAACACTGCGGCTATCATTTAGTCTGAGAAATATCCAATTAAAATGCTATGACTTTTTAAAAATATCTAATCCTTCATTTAGAAAATTAATAAACAAAGAACATGCAATTTGTTAAGATCGTTTTTAAAATAGCGAGTAATTAAATATGCAGTTGAACTCGATACCTTCAGTTCAAACCTTTTAACCGATTCGTCCTTTAATTAAAAATCCAAACATATACCTCTCTTTTGAGAACATTGAGGATAAAAATAATAAATTGTTTTCAATAAATTAACAATTAACTCATCGTCGACCGATGAAATTTAATACTAGAAAACAAAGTAATTTAGGAATACGGACTCATAATCTGGTTACGAAAGGAAAGATGTCTATGTGTGTACGTTATTTCAGAATAATTATCATTTTATGTTTGACTTAGCTCGTCTCTCTAGTCTCCCACGGGAGGTCTCATAAATTCCCGGAACTACAACCTCGAATTCCGGTTCTTAGATGGTAAAAAATTGCTTGATCAGCCAAATTTCAGTAGTTATGCATTTTGAGGAAAGATCGCAGTTAAATTCATTTACTTATACATGTATATTAAAATCAATGAAATACAGATGAGTACTATCATAATAATAATTCACATTTAAAAGTATAAAATGTAATAAATACTGTTAAATATATAAAAAAATTCGAATAATTCACATTTAAATCAATTTTTTCTTTTTCTGTCATTGATATTTTAAGCTTTAGATTGCTTTTTCATTACTTGCATGTATATCATTCTCATACCTCTTTATATCGTACATCATGTTGCTGGACACGATATGTTTTAATCACGAACTTATTAAATTATATGTTGTGTAAACATGTATTAATACATTTACACTTTGATATTTTTGATTCAAGTTTTATATTGTTTTTCGTATTGTTTATGAACATGTTTTTAATTTACACTTTAATGTTGGTCTGGTTGTTTATGCGATATTTAAAGAAATTTAATTCAATCTTGTGTTTAGCTCAGCTTGTTCGCTATCAAACCTTGTACTATAAAATTCAAACTAACCAATAAACTGAATCACTCATATAAATGAAACTATAGTCCGTCTAGTGCTAGAAGGCAGTTGGGTTGCGTTGTTTTAAACAAGTCTATTAGATCAATTAGGGGACTAGTGGAAACTCAAACAAATCGCACCCTCAATTTGCGTCTTGAATGCGGATTCTAGCACCGAGTTTATCTTTTGATACCAAAATTATCAGGGATAAATTATCTATGTCGATCGCGTGCAAGTCTCTGGCTTCTGCATATCGCAGCCCTTATCCGAGACTACCTTTCACACCTATTCAGAAATCAACTGACCCAAGGTTGGCCGCCTTCTAGCGGGTAGCCGCACTATACCAACCACCGGAACAATTTTTTATTGGAAGAAGTAATATATGTTAGTTGCGCATTAGAGGAATAACTTAGGTGTAACGTAAATCGCACTTTCTCCTTTGTACCATGTACTTTATTTTACCCTTTCGGCTTGTGCAAGTAATTAAATTAAAAAAAGGAGCAATCTCAAAACCAACATCTCGTACTACCTACAACAAATGCTTTTCTAACCACTGGTTGATGCATCAAATGCCACTGAGTGTTTAGTCAAGTAAATACATAGGGCACAAGTGTTTTGGCAACCTCTTTTGTATCTTGGCATGCTACTCGACTTTGTCTTAGTATATAATTTACCGCCATACATCGTCAAAAACGTGATTAATCAGATTAGTTTTTAACCGGAAGTATTTTTGTTCCTCCAGTGGTTTGTTAATCTTTACACTGAAAAATCCATAGACGTGAAATATAAGTAAATTGAGAATTGCTATTTAGAGGAGTTTCATAAAGTGTGACCAGCATGTCGACTAGTAGTCACGCGACAGTTCTGTGAACAATTCATTTGATAGGCCGATTTGACACTTTATCTCCTCGTTTGGCGATATCGAATGAGAGAGTAGATGTGTGAATGCGCATTTCTACAGAGGTGTGACAAAAATAGTGTAAAATCGCCAAAACTTACTACTATATCGCGCTGACCAATAAGATTATGAATCAGTGGATTGGCATCTTCCCCCATTCTTCTGGAACGATCAAATGATGAATGTTTTTTCGACCCAGCAGACGAAAGTAGTCTAAGGGTCAAATTATTACTAGTTTTGGTCACATGAATCTGGGCACCCATAAAAGGTTACCACTGCTCACTCTATGAAAAATCCTTTCATATCTTTTAAAAAGTCCTTTCATATGTGTGCCCGTTTATCAGCAAAGGACTTATTGTATGGTGGTTTATTTTGTGATAGTATGGTAAGCATTACTAGAGTTTTTCTTAGAATAAACTCTTGTCTCATTTAATTTTAGTTGGTATAGTTTCAAAACATTTTCACGAATAAGTGCTTATGATGACGTATAAGGAATCGTCACTCAATATAGTTTGAATATTTTTCACTATTTGACCACATGCAGCTTCGTTACTTAAAATATTAAACTCTTGAATAACGCGAAATCAAAACATACAATGGCCACTAGACAAAAGTGCGGAACTAAAATTTAGAGAATCACTACCAAAGATATAAGCAAAATAACAAACAATTTTAAAGAAACATAAAAGGAACAAAAAATACCTAGACATTCAAAATCGTTACTATACTTTTGGCACTATAGGAAAACGTCTTTTGAAATTTATGTAGTTCAATTAAATTATTAATAAAAAAATATCAAGTTACTGTTTCCAGACACAATGCAACCATTACTGGTATTTTGCAAAAACATTTGACATTTTTACCGAGAGGAACGTAACAGTCACATAGAGAAAGAGGATGCAAAATTAATTAAAATGGAAGTTGACTGCATAACAAAGGTGGTGAAAACTGTTTAAAAAGGTTCCTGCAATATTAAATTCGCTAACATAAATTTCAGGAAATATCTAATCAAATATCGAGGAAGTTTATTTTGAGGGATGTTTTAATTAATTTTTATCTTTAAAGTCTTTATAGAAACTAGTTTGGTAACGGGTGCTTAACGAACAATTTCTCGGATAAGATTGTGCAAATTCGCCTTTCGAATCTTTCTACTTATTATGTAAATAGTCTAGATTTAAGTAGAAAAGGAAGGTAAAACTAAATTAAGAGAAAAATCTAACGAATCTGTAATCTGAATAAAATTAATTTGAAAAGGACGTTGAAGACTGAATTAAACACAACCGAAGAATATGTGTTCTTAAGCTTAGTTTATCAGATGAATACTTAATTTTTGAAAGAAGTCATAGCTTATATAAAGCTTTTAAATCATCAGATATGAAACTTTAGTGTAATACTTCCTCAGAGAGAAGTAATCAACGCTGGATTTATTCTCTAAGAAAAGAATTTAAAGAATTTCCTTTTAAAATTTACGACACTTTTAAATGAGTAATGGTGGACAACTCATGTAAAAAGTTTTTGCTTCGATACCAAATGCTATTTTACTTGAATAAATATGAATGTTTAGATTTCGGTGTCAAGTAGAAGAGACTTATTTCTCACTGAAGTTGTTAGAAGAAGAAAACTATGTAATTAAGTTTGAACACTGAAGTTTAACATTAAATTTACAAAGTGTCAATCGTTAAAGCAAAACAACACTGACGAATGCTTTTGCATCAAGTTCTGTAAATATAGAAAGAGGCAGTATACACGATAATATAATTGCTACATATATGTCTAGAATACCGAGAAAGGAAAATGTGAAGAAATTTCCATTTAAAATACAGGGTGGCCATAAAATAATTTTCGCTCTTTGGAGGCATCTGTAACTAAAACGAATAAACGGAATGAAACCAAATTTGGCATTGAAATTTTTAAAGACATGGTGATATGTATTCCGCTAAAAAATGTAGTACTAAAAGTCGCCGATAGGGAAAAATTTGGCTCTGTTGGAACCGAAAACAATCGAATATTTGCATTAAATGCAGAAAAAATGGATTATGCAAAGTTCCTACTGCTTAAGCAACAACCACGCCACTAATTCCAGTTGTATATGTGGCGCGTTACAAATTGAAACAAAACTGGCATTAGACACACACATTAATATAGAAATTCAACTCACAGGAAGCAACATTTTATTCACCAGAATCAGGTTCCTCTCGCCAAATAGACCAATTTCAATGTGATGACATAATTTGTTGTACACAAGAAAGGTCAGGATGTTAAAATTGATCTATATGGTTAAGGGGAACCTGATTCTGGTGAATAAAAAGTTGTTTCCTGTGAGTTGAATTTCTATATTAATGTGTGTGTGTCTATTGCCATTTTTTTTCATTGCAACGCGCTACATATCCAGCTGGAATTAATGGCGTGGTTGTTGCTTACGCAGTCGAAACTTTACATAACCCATTTTATCTGCATTTAATGTAAATATTTGACTGTTTTTGACTCCGACAGCGCCAAATTTTGCCCTAACGGAGACTTTTGATACTGAACTTTTTTGCTGAATACATCTCCCCATGTCTTCTAAAGTCTCAATACCAAATTTGGTTCCATTCCATTAATTCAATTTAGCTAAAGATGCCTCCAAAGATTGAAAGTTATTTTATGGCAACCCTGTATTTCTAAGGCATTCAATCAGTTTTTATACATTTGAACGGTTTATCTCCATAAAAGTGTTTGTTAGATGAATTAAATGTTGACGAAAGAAGAAAGCGTTGGCAAAGAAAATAGTATCATATATACTTATTGTCTGCGGGGGAAAGAAAATATCATAATAATTATTTAATAAATTTAATACATTCAGATCTAATAATGCTGAAAAGTTTTGTAAGCATTGATATTAAAAATTCTGTATCAATGAATTTTGTATTAAATTTATGAATCACGTGTTGAAACACAAAAACTATCGAGTTCGAAAAATTTATTAAAAGGCTCAATACAGCATGATATGAATTTGTATCAAAAATTAATAGTGAAAATGTTTAAACGTTAATAAGGCTGTCTAATATTTTAAATATTAACAGAAATGCCTTCGTGTGCAGATTAACTTAGACAGAAGATGTCTAAGTTAATCTGCAGGTGGTAAAGTCCAGCCAACTGGTGAATGGATGACAAGTCCATAGCTCTGCCCTTATTATAGTCAGTCTATACCATAATTGGAAATGAATGTCATCCACGTCAATCCAAAACAGGAAAAATACAAAAGAGGATAAGAAGCCTCTTTTGTATTTTGTATTAGCCAAAGGAGGAAAGTACCGGAGCTAGTAGTGATTTAGAATATGAATGAATAATCATTTTTGCTTCTGATTACTATCTGAAAACAATTAAGAAGAATTAAGTAAATTTCAGAAATTCATTTGATCTAACCTCACTTTGTCTAATAGAATACTATTGAAAGTACTATTGCTTCCGAGTACCATTGAAACTATTGCTTCCGAGTACCATTGAAACTATTGCTTCCGAGTACTATTAAAACTATTGTTCTGAGTACTATTGAAACTAGTGCTTCTGTATACTACTTGAAAGAATTGTTACTTTCTGGTTGGTTGGGTTAGTTTTTATGGCGCAAAGGTATTACTTTCTGAAAAACAAACCAAATCTTGGAAATTCATTTGATCAAGAGTCACTGTCTAATTATAACCTGTTTTTTTTATAAAAGTTACAACTATTCCTCCAAGTAAATATACAACAAAAGTCAGGAATCGGTTTAATCTACAATAGCTGTACCACCAATCAACAGAATAAATGAGAGATACATTAGTTATAAAATAAATATTAACTACAAAAATATTCATGTACCAAAAGTATGTATGAATATTATATCCAGCTCTAAAAACAGCAGACAAGTTAATTCTAAATTGTATAAGACAGAAAGTCTGCAGATGACATTTTTTTGAGATAAGATGCTATTCATTTGTTTTACTGCTTCCAAAGGGAAGGCGAATCAGATTTCCCTACGTCTTTACGTACAAAAGAGGATAAAAGGGAAAATATGTTGGAAGCGTTTTTCTTCCAACAAAGGGATAGGGACAAATAGAATTCTTGGCTTCACATTAAATCCCTGGAATAACCTTATGGATACCGCTTTTAAAAATTACATTTTAGCTTTTTGTAGAGATACTGGAATGAGTACAAGGGTTAAATAATAACACTGAGTAATTTAATTTCGTGATTAATTGCCTCAGGAAAAACCTACTCGAAAATGGATTATAAAACTGTTTTGTGTTACATCATTTCATCGATTTACGTATTGCAATAAATGTGTTATAAAGTGAAAGAGATTGATGAAAAATAGCACATTTTTAATCATACGTCTAAAAAGTTACTCAAAAGTTTTATAAAATTAATAATTAAAGTAAATTATTTGATAGTATATAGTTATAGTTTGATAGAAAAAGGTATTCGTTTTTAGTAAAGGACAAAGAGATCTACCAAGTGAACCTTTGATAACTGATTGTATTGGCGTGTTGATCTTTTAGCTCATGACCTTATTCCTTTAGATTTCTGGTAAGCTTATGTCTACATGGAAAACGCAGGTGAAATTTCATTTAGGTTTTTTTTTAGAGAAAATGGAATGATTAAAGGGGATAAAGTATGACACTAAATTGTTTTCGTGATTTGCAGCCTCAAGAAAAGCCTATTGAAAAATGATTATAGAACTATTTTGTGTTACATTCTTTCGTTATTTTGCTTATTGTTGATAACGGAAGTGTGATTTGTTGAAACAGGTCGTATATAAGCAAAATAGCATATTTTTTATACAGTAGTGATGTCGAAAAAACTACTCAAATCCGAAAGGGAAATCATAATAAAAACAAATTCCTTCGTAGGACAACTGGAAATTCGGGGGCTTACTGAACTTTTTTACCCATGACCTTTTAAAACAATTTATGAAGCCTCATTTTTTTAAACACAAAAGGTTTTGTAAAATAAAAAAGTACTATACAAATAGCAACTGTTGAAACATGTGTACAAAATAACAGCAAAGAAGTTAATTCAGATAGTAACAGCACAAATCAAATAAAAAACCTGAAATCAACTGTAAACTCTAATGTAGACATGCATCATTCTATTATCATTATTAATAAGTTAAGTAAAAATAAAATGGAAAAATAATAAAATTGTTGAAAAATATAGACAAATACATAAATCAATCAATTCAATGCATTATGATTACAATATTTATTTTACAATAACTGAAATTTGACACACTTCCCAAAATCTAAAATATAATTAAATTTATTAATGTATTAGACTATAATGCATCAATTTACTAATATATAAAATTATAGCATAATATTTGTATAAACAAATTAACCCAGCGCATTGCGACTAAAATACTTGTTTTATAAGAAAGAAGTCATAAGAAAACTTGACACATTTCCTAAAATAAAATATATATACATAATTAAAAATTACTAAAATACAGGTATAATACAAAAATAATAGCTTTTGCAAGAAATGGAACAGAAAATTCGGATAAATTGATTTAAAAAATTTTCTTGTGGTGTCATTTCATTTACAGGTATGTCATATTACAATTTTTAATATTTAAACCAGATTTAAAATTGAATTGCATTCTTGATTTATTTTAAATTTTTGGCATTTATTTAGTGAAATAATAAACACAGTATCAATTTATGTAAGATTTTAACAACCAATATTTATTATTCCATTTTACAAAAAGGTTATTCGATTTGTTATTCAGGCTGATAGGTTTATTTTAATTAACCGCCATAATTCACAGAACGATTGAAAGAACGTATTAGAGAGATGATAAAGCAGAAAACGTACGAAATAAAATCTTTTTCAACATATCGAAATCAGCAATTATAATATTTTTTAAAATGAGAAGCTAAGTGAAACTACTATTTTAATGAGACTAACAATGACTCACCCAGTTTTCCTTGTTATCTCTGCTATAACGTTTATCATTTTAATTGCTATTTTAAAACCAACTTCTTTATTTTACTGCGTTCTAGTTAAGAACTTCTGTATTTTGTCTCATTTGTAAAAATGCGAATAAATTAACGAATATTTAATGACTTTACTACAAATGTGTCTGCCATATTCTTTCAGTGTTTCTATTAGTTTTATTAATTGCGATATATTTAAAGAGTAAGTTCCCAATTAAATTTCTCATTAGTAGAATGAATTTGATCTGAAATTCAGTAATTTGTGTCATTGCTTTTGCATTTAAATGGATGTCACTAAAATTAAATTACTGCGAAACATTTTGAATAATCGAAGTTACTCTAAAATTATAATATTAATAAATAAAATAGATGATTATTGCATGATGTAAATTTCAAATTAATTACACACAATTAAGTCGCTATATTATTAAGTCGTTGCAGTACTTATTTCTTTAGTGTAAGTAATACGAATTATTACCTAATATTAAAGAAATAATTATATTAATTTGTTAATTTTTTACTGAACAGTTTTTTAACTAAAATATGTACAGGCTGATTTTACTGCCTTTTTATTAAGCAAAGTATTCATAATGAAATTTATAAAAGGTGTCTAAGAAATTCTTCAAGCAATTTGAAAATTCAAAAGAACGTTGAGACAGGAACTTGTTTTCAGATTTCTTTAAGTTATAAATATGTTCCCTAAACATCATTTGTTACACAAAATATTGGATATTATGTTTCTTAAGAGGCATATAAGAGAGACAAAGTTTGTTCCCCAAAGTGTGAAGTTAAAAAAACCCATCGTAGCTGCCGTAATTGCTTTTGTTATAGTATCACACTACAATCATACTCATATTGCAGCGGCTGTGTATGAACTTCATGCTCCCTGCGCAACCTAAGCCGAAAATTTTGGAAACTTTAAGTGGCAGGCTCAATACAAGGTTAGATTGCACATACATAAGATGGCGAGCAATCTATATCACCATCATTACATAGGATGGCGAGCCCAGCACTAATTTAGACAACGAACCCTAGGACTAGGTTAGACAGTGGATCCAGTACTATGTAAGATGGCGGATCTCAGTATTAGGTTAGATGACGGGCTTAGTACTAGGCTAAATATGTAGCTTAGTATTTGATTAAATGTTGTCCCTCAATATTAAGTTAGATGGCGGTCCTCAGTATTAGGTTAGATGACATGCTCTTTATGAAAGACAAATATGTATTCCAAGTACTCAATGTTCAACTTGATCAAAAGTATGAATTTTCATTTCTCTTTCGCACACTTGGAGTACAACTTTACTATTATATATACAGCGAAAATTTTTAAAACTTTTGAACCCTGAAAAATGTTCGCGCAGTATATTACAGAAAACATTTATTTTCCCCCTCCCCTTCGGGACCCGATACCATAATACTAACGATCCTTTTTTTATGTTAGGTGTGCCTGGCAAGATCTCAAAAAAAGCATGGAGTACTTTCTGGTAGATTGAAGTTCTCTGTCTTTCCGGTCCTGGTTTCCTCATCTTGTCTTATTTTATACTGGATTTGGCCTCATGAATACTAAGCGATTACCCATTCCCAATAGGACTGGATGCCTTGTGAATATTTTTCTCCATTCACCTGACCCAAAAAATGCCGCTGGCTTTCTGGACCCCCTACTGTTACAGGATGTTTGCTTGCGATATATAGTACACTACTGTTTGTGAAAATTGCAACATTATGAAAGAATCATCAGAAATAAATGAAATTTTCTCCACGTATTACTTATAGTGGTTTAAATAAACGATAAAATTTAAACAAAAATAATGCCGAAAATCAATATCTTGTGCAGCCGCCTCGCGCAGCGATGAGAGCCTGTAAACGTCGTGGCATCGAATCATACAGATTCTGAATGTCATGTTGAGGAATGGCATTCCAGATGGCCTCTATCTGATGCCAAAGTTCAGCCGTACCCTCTACCCGACGAGCGGTATGGGCAAATCGTATTGTGAAAATTGCAACACCATGAAGGAATCTTGCAAATTAAACGAAACTTGCAGGAAATGCAAAACAGATTTTATATATATATATATATATATATATATATATATATATATACACTCAAATGAAAAGGTACGAAACGACACTGTGGGTATAATTGAAGTCTTTATTCAAAAGTAATCACCAGAGGACTGAGCACAACTATCCTACTGTTTCACGAGCCGAAGGATTCCCTGTTCCCAGAATTGCTGTGGCTGTGACAAGAGCCAGTCCTCCACTGTGTCCTTCAGTTCGTCGTCGTCCGAGTTGAAGCGCTTCCCTTTGAGATGTTTTTTAGCGGACAAAACAGATGGAAGTTGTAGGGCGATATGTCCGGGCTGCAGGGCGGATGCTCAAGCTGCTCCCTCTTGAACTTGGTCAGTACACTTTGTGTGACCCTGGAGAAGTGTGGACGCGCGTCATCGTGGAGCAGAATCACTCCCTCCGTGAGCAGCCCAGGCCGTTTGCTCTTGATGGACTTGCGTAGGCTACGGAGTGTCTCACCTACCGGTTTAACACCTTCCGCAATCAGAAATCTGATAACACCTCGCTGCTCCTCAATCGTCGAATTTTGCAATGTGAACGCCATGATGTCCTCACACGCACTGCCGCGTCAATTGGACAGAACACACAACTGCATGCTTCTCTTCTGCATCATGTGCGGGTGCACGCGCATGCGCACAACCACGCCGGTACTCGTGCATTCGCTTCCTTAGATGTCGCACTACGTTATCCCAGAGCGGCATATTCAAATTTCAACCGGCTTGGTTTTTACGACGCTTCGTACCTTTTCATTTGAACACTCCTCGTATATATATATATATATATATATATATATATATATATATATATATATATATATATATATATATATATATATATATATATATATATATATATATAGATAGATAGATAGATAGATAGATATAGATATAGATTGATAGATATATGTATTTGATTGATTCCTAGCGGTAAGGAATTAATCAAATATTTCAAGTTTAAAATTAATTTGTTGAAAAACTAAAAAACAGCATAAAAGACAGCATACTCGACACTAAAATGAACCATCTCTCCTAACAAATGATGCCTGTGAGCAAAACATGTGTCCGATTCGAAGACGATTTAAAAGTACATCAGAGCGTCGTACAGTTAACGAAGGCCACTCTGAGATGTCTGGACGGATGCTGTGTAGCTTGTTATTGCTCTGTGCGCTCCTGTCATCTTGCCAATTGTTCCACCAGATGTCTCGGACAACATATTGGAGATTCTAGCCTTTATCATTTGGCATGGATGAGCGCTTTCATTTGTAAAGAACAAGAAACTTACCGGTTCCCCAGTGTCTCCATCGTACTGAAACCGAGCGATGGGTAACATCAGGTGAGACAGGTTCTTCTCGCCACCAAGTCCCTTCAGAGTGAGATTGTGGGGGGCATGCTGTAGCGAAAGAACTGTATAATTACCCTCCACATCTCCGTTTTCATCAATATGCATCCAGGCGCCAGTTACACCTAAAGGAAACAAAGAAAAAGTAACAAAGACCTGTCTAAAAGCATAACTGAAAAGGATTAAAGGATTTGCATTTCTGAGTTTGCAATAGAAATGACGCATTGCTTCTAATACTTATGTAATAACATGGCTCTACTGAACTTCCTACCTAAAGTACTTAATTAAATAAAAACTTTTCCTGTGCTTTGAATGGTGAAGTAAAATAAAATCATAGCTTGGTATACCATGTAAAAAAGGAAGGATTAATTAGCTTTATAATAATTATTGATCGCCCCAGTAAAAAATACCGGTTTGATTCTTTTAATTAGAAACATGCCGCTTTCTTCGTTTGATACGTTTTTATATCAGTGTTAACTATATTTTTTTCATTCTAACTCAAGTCCCTAATCATGTAACAATTTTCCAAATACAATTTTTTTCGCGAAAATATTTAGAGTACATTTACTTCATTATAAAAACAGATTAATTAGGCAGCTATATCACGATTATTCAAGGCATCCTAATGGGTATTCGTAAATATACTTTTGCGTCTTTAAGGCATTAGCTAAGAAACTAATGTTTTCAAAAGTGTTTTTCTATTGAAAGTTTTATGAATCTACTTGCGGTCTGAACAGTTTTAAAATAGGCCGTTGTGTTGCTCCAGTGCAACGTTAATTAAAATACTTACCTACCTGAATAATTTTCAATAACAAGATAATGACATCATTGTATGTGTTAAATCAAAATTTCTGTGTGTATTTATTAACTTGCACAGCTTGTTGACAGGATTAATTTTGCTTTATGTCGAGAGTGTATTAAAATTTCAGTTTGTAAAAAAACTCATTTTTTTACATTAATTAACTAATTATATCCGAACTTTTAATAAAAAAACGTACTTGAATGAGGATAGATCCATTTGGTTCCTCTCACATGCAGTTGTGAGAACATTCATGCATATGATTAACTGGAAATTTTTCCATTGATATATATCCCTTTTATACATTTCTAACGGGACTAAATGGCTATTTCTAAGGGCTTTCAAAATCCCCCAAATCGATCGAGAAATCGATTTTTTTAAATTTAGTGTTAAAAATTATGGGAATAGCAAAAATAATTTTTCGATTGTGATAATTTTTGACAGTTACATATGCGACATCAAAGATAAGGGGATAAGTCCAAGTCTACTACCCAAACTCGTTTTTCTCAGATTCAGTTTTTTTGACATTCTTCTGATTTCAAAATGTTCCTTGAGCATCTGGGTTGATTTTTTTGAAATTAACTTTTTTAGATTACCATTGAAATCTGTTGTATATATCTAAGTACAAATGATAAACTCATAAAGCTTCCAAAATTTGAAATTTTGGTTTAAAATGTTGCTTAATCTATGCTCTTTTAGAAAAATTTTTGGTATCAGTACAAAATTTGCTTTTGCTTTACAATTGAGCACTATAAAAATTGTGATATTCAGACACTAACGCGTTTGTTTTGCCAATGAATTCCAGATTCAAGAGTATTCATGTAAAATTGGAAGACATCCTGAACAATGGTAATTACTACACAGTAGCATAGAGAAACATTGATAATTGGGGATGCCAAGATTGGATTGTTTAGCTACAGACAACCTTAACTCTTCGAGTGGTTTCGACGAGATATCTCATCCATCAACATCTGACTAATTTTGCTCATGACGAGATATCTCGTCATCAAGATATTGCCGATTCTTTTATGATGACCAGATCAAGATCTGGTCAATTTTTTCTAATGACGAGATATCTCGTCGATCAAGATCTGGGTTAGTTTAGCTAATGACAAGATACTTCGATACAACCACCAGGAGGGTTAAAGTCAACTAGATTCATCGTTATTTCTTTTCCTCAAAGACAATAAATACAAATACTTTTAGAGCTCCAAGTTAAAGAGGATCAATCTTTACAACCCTGTATGAATGGTTCAAATGCTGTCTTAGACAGCTTGATAGCAGTCTTTTACAAAGGCAAAAAAAACGAGGACTGAATAATACATCATGCATAAGGACCTACTGTGCATATTATCTGTACTGGATGATGATCGAGCATCAGCAGCCGTAAGTTGGTAGGTAGCTAATTAACGTCGACTGGGGTAACACAGCTGGCTATTGGCGACGGTTTGATCAAGGACAACGCATCGTAATTTTGAACCATGGTCAGATGACAAAGCCCTTAGTTGGATTTTTGCGGTTAAAATCAAGGGGGTCAAAAAAGAACCTGATGTCCGAAATCGTCATCAGAATTTTCCTATGTCAAGCCAAAAAAAAGTTATATAAAAAAACTGAAACCCCCCAGGATTTTTAAACTTTTTTAATGAAAAAAAAGGTGTTTCCGGCAGAAATTCGAGGTGGCAAACCTCAGATTCGTGTTCAGCACCCCGAAAAACATGGAAATACAGAATATCAAAACTCCCTTAAAACTTTCCAGGTAAAAACCCCTATTGCCTGGACTATCAGGCTTTTTTTCTTTTTTTGCCATCGAATTTTAATTTTTTTTATTAGGAGATGCCTGGCTTCTGGGCTTCTATTGACGCTACACAACTGCTACTACAGAGCCTTTTGAAATATGAACTTTAATAATGCTTCTCCTATGTATTTATTTGTTCGTATTTTAACCCTCAACGAACACCTTTAAACTCAGGTATGCCACTCCATTCCACTACCTTTTAACACGAATTCCTTAATCAAAGGCCAGGAACTATTTCTCAAGGGATGGGTACGTATTTTTCTATGGCTTGCTGTGAAAAGAGTCGTGGTGGAGAGAGAATTGACGGTAAACCCCACAGCATTAACCTGCTGCTAATGAGACGGTAATAAAAGACGCCGTTAGGAGCTGACTTCCGTTACATTAGGATGAACTTTTTACCTGAATGTGTATGTTAGATTCATATTAGTCATCAATTCTTCTTGTTTCGACTATCTTTATTGCTCCATAAAAAGGGATAAAAAAAATCGATGTTCTTAAAAAAATGCTTTTCTGTTATCTTATTGATTAATATTTATTTCAGTTTTTAAAAGGTTTTAGATTATCTTGTAGTAAGTTTGGTCTAAGCAGAGCTTCGGGGAACGGTAAAAGTAATTTTCTACGAGTAAATGTCAATTAGCTTTCGTATTAGTCATCAATTCTTCCTGTTTCGACAATCTTCATTACTACATAAAATATATTAAAAATCGGCGTTCTTAAAAAAAAGTTTTTTTTTTTAAATCTTATGATTAATATTGATTTCAGCTTTTTTAGGTTTTAGATCCTTTTGTAGTTAGTCTGGTCTTGTAGTAGCGTTTTGTGGATCGGTAAATGTCATTTTAATCAGAAAAATATAACGAGTAAATGCAAAATTTAATTTCATAAGTAGTCAGCAATTCTTCCTGTTCCGACAATTTTCATTGTTTCAATTTCTCTTTCATATTCTCATGATTTAATATTGACTTTAGTTTTCTAAAAGGTTTTAGATCATCTTGTAGTTAGTATGGTCTTAGTAGCGCTTCTGGGAAAAAATCAATGTCTTTTTTAAAGAGAAAAAGTAAATTAGTTTTTCAGATTAGTAATAAATTCTTCTATTTTCGATAATCTTCATTGCTCCATAAAAGGTATTAAAAAATCGACGTTCTTAAAAAGATACTTTTTGATATTTTATGGATTAATATTGACTTCAATTTTCTAAAAGGTTTTCGATTTCCTTGTAATTAGTCTGGTCTAAATAGCGCTTTAGAGAAAGTTAAATGCCGCTTTTAACGTGAAAATGTAAAAGTAGATGATACTTTTAATGAATAAATGTAAATTAGTTTTTCTTTTTAGTCATAATTTCTTAATGTTTTGACAATCTTTTCTCTTTGCTCCATAAAGGAATTAAAAAAAATCGACGCTTTCGAAAAATATTTTTTGTTACTTTATGGATTAATATAAGTTTCAGTTTTCTAAAAAGTTTTAAGATTAAAATATTTTAGAAATATACTTTTGTAATTATTCTGTCCTAAATAGCGTTGCTGGGAAATTTGACGACATATCATTTTTAACGAAAAAAATGTGCAATATCATCGTACAACAATTATCTTATTCAGTATTATTATCCTGAAAGAATTAACTTACTTATTCAAAAATTTATTAATAGTTTTTTTAAATATATACACTTCCAAAAATTAATAATAGTGCAATCCAAAGTAAGTCCCGTGACCAGTACCAGCACCGAAGTACTTCAAATGACAAATTAATGTTTCACATGCTATATGGAATAAAATAAGAACATCCACATGTCTTGCGATGCTACTGGGAACTAAAGAAATAAAACAAACTTAGATAAACACATTGTAGGTTTTTATTATAGCGGTAGGTATTTAATTAACGTTACAATGGAGCAACACAGCAGGATAATGGTGACGGTCCTGGAAAGATCGAAGGACAACGTTTTGTAAATTTGAGCCATGGTCTGATGACGAGAACAACACCTGAGCTGGCACCCCACTCTCCAAACTTCCACACCACTACAATGTGAGGACATTTGAGGTCACGATAGATTTAATGTTTACCAGCTCCCGTGTACACGACGGTCTTTGGCTGAACCGAGCTTCGAACTCGCAACCCTCTGGTTGCTAATGTTTATTATAGCGGAAAAAGCAATTTTTACTCTGTTAAGAGCAACCTAATAGGGAATGTGCTGGCTTCTGACCCAAATGTAAGCCTCACAAGACTGTCCAAGAATTCTTGTGGCAAGGAATCACATTCGCATACTAGCCCTCCAAGTGGTTCTGACAACATATCTCGTCCATATGACCATATTGTCGAATTTTTAATTAGGACGAGATCAAGATCTGGTCAGTTTTCTTCTAATGACAAGAGACGATGAGATCTTGATAGACGATATATCTCATCCATCAAGAGCTGGTCAATTTTGCTAATGATGAGATACCTCGTCGAGACCACCATCAGGAGGGCTAGAGCATATCTTTGGTCATGTATGGTCTTTGGTAGTGTTGTGTGGGCAGCAATGTGACGTCCGAGAGCATCTCAAGTATACTTAATGGATTGAGATCAGGTGACATTGCTTGATACGAATTGAGAATTATCCTTCTTGTTTGGGCATTATTTCATGCTGGTTTTACGAGATACTAATTTACGCACATGAAGAGAATTAAACAACCTTAAACGCATTAGTATTTGGGTAAAGTAAAGCTAAGTACTCGAACATGTGGAAAGATTGTCATAGCCCGACGGACTTTATAAATAGCATTAATTTTGATTTAATACATTATTCAATATTAACTTATAAATGTTTTCCGTGCACTTTGCATTGCCCCCGCTGCATTACAAACAAAAATATTAACTTAGAAATTGAAATATATGGTAAAATGAAAACATCGAGACTAGTGAAAACATAAATAGCAATATTTTAACTGAAGGGGTTTAGAAAACTCTCTTAATACAGGATATTTTTATAGATTGTCTAATCGAAGACAGGTGTCTGGAATCATTTTTAGTGTAAAAATTTAATAATCATTCTCACTTCCAACCATAAATTGAATCTTAGGTCTTAGTATGGAACTGGATCAATATATAAATCATTATCCCATCTCTCCTCGGCCGTTATTGTTTAAAAGGCAGTACCTCCAATTTTGGTCTCTGAGTTAAGTTAAATTCTGCATAGATCTGATGTTTAACACAATCCCCCCTCTCAGCACCACAAGATTTAGGGGAAAGCAGCATTACTTTTAACCTCGAACACAATCATTGAATAGACACATCTATTATTGGTTTAGAGAATCAGGTATTATTCTATTGGTCAAAAAGTCTGTCTACCTTGAGAACTGCTCCTACTACTAAGTCTGGGCGGTAGTCATGGCTGTGAAATGTAAGTAGACTTACCATTGCTATTGAGAGGAGCTTCTAAAAGTGTCACCAACATGTCGATTAGTAGTTGCGTGACTGCTCTGCCAAAAATGTATTTGATAGGCCGATTTGGCACGTTATCGCCTTGTTTGGCGATATAACATTGAATGGCAGGGTAGATGTGTGAATGTACAGTCGCAGAAAAAAAACGAACCACCCCTCTACATTCGAGCAATATTAAGAGAAGAGAAAATTCAAAGATGGCCTAGGACAGCAACTAACATCTTCTATAAATTCAAATGCATAAAATTTGTATTTATAGAAGGGATCATATTCATATTAAATTGAGCACCATATTCATAATTTCTAAAAGAAACCCCCTATTTTGACACACGATTTCGAATCTATATCACAATTTAACTTCAGATACCAAATGTAATGTACTGGGTCTTACCGTTTCAAAGTCATGAGTACAGAAAGATTGGAGCTCCTAATGTTAAATCAGTTTCTCAGACTTTTATGGATATTTTCTTAAATAATATTTCTATAGAGCTGATATTGTGTACCATGTTACTGTTAAGCAACCCAAGTAAAATCCACCTAATAATTTATTTAAAAAATAGTTTATAGTATGCGATAATAATTATCAAATTAATATTTGAAAAAGTTATGAATTGCGACCTAACTATATTTTGATAGGAATCGATTCAGAAGGACATCTAATATAACCATTCAAAATTTCAACTCATTAAATAATTAGGTTTTGAGTTACATTAAATTTTTCTCATTATGACGATTTTAGGGGGCAACCAAAAGTTTTAACAAACCTGAGGAATGTTTAAGTTTTTGAAAAGTGGTTGAAAATTTCATTTAAGCAATCTAAAATACATTGCCTTTTACCAGTTATGTTCGTATAGATGAACTCTACTAATCAATGATCAATTGAATGACTTACTCTATTCACTTTTTGGATTATTTGGAAAATTATGCAAAACATCGATCAACACTTTCTCCGTTTCGAATTGTTTTCAATTCCAAAATCTTTCTTTTATCACATTTTAATCATGGTTACAGTTCACACTACTATCGTTTGAGCTCGTATAATAAATATAATAATTCTCGGATAGTTTGCACGAGCTGACAAATACGTTTGAAATACAGTGGACTCCCTCTTAACCTCTTAGCATTAAAATACACTCCCGAAATCGTTTTATTAGAATAAAACTAAGTATATAGCCTACTTTATTGTAATATGATATATAATTAAGAAAACTTACCCTGGAAGAACTTCCTGTGTTAGAAAAAACTAAACACATGTTACTGTAGGCTACTGTATTTACAGTACATAATTGGCAATTGGCGGCCGGTTAAAGCGGAGGCTGGTTAAAAGGTGGCCGGTTAAGAGGGAGTCCACTGGTAGTGTTCAAATTTTAAACTCGGGTAACTATAACTACCGTTAATCTCGACTACGAATAGCGATTTTTAATGTGGAGATGATACCTGAAATCGACAGGAACTTTAGCATTTAATATCTCCGGATATCAAGATAACAAGTCATGAAATTTCATATATAGACTAATTTAACGAGGCAGAATCTGAAAAAGGCATCAAAACAGTGTTTCCAGTGGAAATTTTGCTGTTTGCTGTTTTCGATTTCACACCCTGTGAATACCGATTCCTTTTAGAATTTGTCGAGACATCTGTCATATTTTCCTCGGGCCTTCCCTACATCCGTAGTAACTTCCGCGCAGAGGGGCTGCGCCCCCAAGTTGAAAAAGAATGTAAGCAGTGTCTTATCACAAGGGTTCAGACAGTTGTTGGAAGTGCTTAGCAGCTAATGGCAACACAGGGCAGTCCACGGTAGTAATTATCAATTGCATACAGAAGTACACCCGTTATAGTTTTGCAGTTTACGGTACAGTACTTAATACAGTACGGTATCACGCAATCGGCAATCTATCAACTACTGGTAGCATCTGTCGAATTCAGCCACTGCTAAATTCTGGAGGGGAAATACTGTGGTGAACTTAACCACCGCTACAAAAATTGAATTAAAAGAATGCAGTGTTACTTTTCGCAGTGCAACCTATCACCACCACACACATGAAGTACTATTTGGAAGACAAAGTGTCTTCTGCACGTCTTGCTAAACACTAACCAAAACACCTTTATTGATTTTTAACAAACTGAAAAGTTGTTTACTATATTCACGATTACAATACTTCTAATTATTTTTGAACTTTTTAAATTAATTTCCAAGGAAGTCATATAGCTTAACTAACAACTTAAATCACCCATCGAATTGCAACACAGAAATGATCATTAGCTATTGGATTTCCCATTATATTGCAACGTAGGAACGAACTTTGACTATTTACATTACCCATCGTATTACATCGTAAGAATGAACCGTACACCACTTCACCTGCATCTACAACCTTGTATAAAAGATCATAGATGACTCCTTGGTAAAAAGCGATAGCACAAGACTCGATACTAAAATAAGCAATAAAAACCGCTCATAAAAGAAAGGGGAGACGACAAAGATACGGGGGCAAAAGAGCCCTTAGCTTTTCGTTACAAACGTCAAGGCAACAAAACAATTGCAACGTTGCATCCCATCTGAATATAGCCATTTCGTATCCCATTTCAATCTCATTACACCATGTGATGAATGGAGAAGTGAATTTAGAATTTTTCGCGGTCTCTACGATTAAATTTAGTTGGAAGAAGGGAGATATTTGCTGCTTGTGGGTTCGGTAATATTGAGGTTTCGAGTTTGCGGTGCCTTATTCATGCAAATTGTGATCATTTTAAAATAAGCACGTGTGGTAAGAAACTGCGAAAATGAAACAAAGATACTTTGTTTTTAGACTTGGGACTCACTTTATTCTGGTATACAAGAAGTACTTTGGTGGAAATAAGAATGCATATACGCATTACTGAATAATCGTTGTAGATCATTCTCATTGCCCCTTAAGTGAATATATTTCTTTCAGGAAACATTCGAAAAGCCTTATACTTGAAATTGTGTGGTGCTATGAGGTTTAAAAGAGGACACACGAATCATTATGAATCCAGTAGTATTCTGAATCGATATACGATAGTTGATTGATCAACGCCAATTGGATTACACGCCAAGAGTCGTTAAAATTGAACTAAACTACATTTTAGGTTACTCCGATATATATCATACGAGAGCATTTGATTAGCGAAAATAAAATCTTTACTTTTATTCTGATTTGTTTTACACTGAAAATCCCTCTCATTAGATAGAGTGGAAATAAATTTATCTGACTTTCTGTTGATAAGAACTGTAGAGAAAAATAAAAGAAATGTACAAGTAAAATTTTTAAAAATGCTTAATTTAAATCAAACTCAAACTTTTCTAAGCTGAGTTGTTTATGGTTGAGTCTTTTAATTACTTGTCGCTACAAAAATTTTGCTTGTAAAATTCTCAAAAAGTGGCGATTAACTTTAAAAAATATTCCTTTTCATCTCAGCAAGGAGAAGAATTATCGAAGAATATAAGTAAAGTACACTCGGCTAATGTAATTACTAAAAGGTTTTATGAAAAGATTTTATTTACCAATGTTTTAAACTAGAAATTTCGTAAAAGATAACACTAAATGCATATTTTAAGCTGATTTCGAAATGTTTGTATTCCCTGTTAAAAAAGGGAAAGGTTAAAAGTAAAGGTGGGAGATGAATATAAATGGTAAAACTATCTGAAAACAATTCAGCTCAAAATATCAAAATGTGATTAATTATTTAAAGAAAATATTTGAATCTAGTCATTAAGAGTTATACGATTCTAAGAAAATTATAAAAATATAGCTCGACAAAAAGGTTATTCGCCTGTTTCTGTTTTCAAAACACTATATTTCGCAAAGTATTGCCCATAAAATAAAGAGTGCCACACATATGAAAAAACTAGAAATTGTTCAAGATTTAGTGATAACACTATAAGTGTTCAATGCGTGAACCTCTCATTACACGATACACGTCCACGTAGTCAAGTTCAAACAACAAGTAACATTTACCCTATGATGGTTATCAAAAGAGTGGTAATGCGGTACTGGAGCTCATCCAATGTTGCTGCAAATGGGGACATGTAAGCAGTGACTTAAACATACCACGAGGAAACAATTGGAAGGTGAGGTCGGGAGACCTGGGTGGCCATCTGAACAGCGCTGAGACATCACCACCACATTGCCTATTCCAGTGATGTGGGAGCTCATCGTTCATGGAGCGACGAGCCTTAGTGTGCCAATGAGATGGAGCCCTAGCTTACTGGAGAATGAAATTTCATGAATCATCTTTCATTTCAGGAAGGTAGGTAGTTGAATTTGTAGTCTTGACAAATGTAACCAGCCCCCACGTTCACGATGGTATTTGGATAGATGGAGTCACACTCGAAATCTTCCGGTTGCTAATCCGCGACTCTACCAACTGGACTACCGCTACCCCTTTCAATTCCGAAATAAAACAGCTGCCTGTCTATGGCGTCACAAGGAAGTCTGCACGCGGGAGTTTTAAAAATTTGAGATGTTCTCTTTCGTTTTATGATTGGACGAGCGAGTGAAATCCATAGCTTAAAAATTATACGACTTCAAAATCCGATAATTTATTTGTAATACCCCTGTCTTATATTACAGTTTAATAAACTTAGGAGGATCTTTTCCTTCGGGATTGATCCCGGACAGTTGTCAATAGCCCATTGTGTTGCCCCAGTACGACGTAAATTCAACTACTATCTGCCAAATTATACTTAGTCATACTATTAACACATTTAAACTATTTCGTCTTTAAAGTAGTCACTGTCACACATGCAATATTTCAAAAACTTACTTTGGTACATTCCCCTCTCAATGATCTTCTGTATAACGTATGTCCCATTTTTTGGATCTTCATTTTCTGCTAATATTTTTGCAAGAGCTTCTGCATAAAGGATGACAGAGTCGTACAAATAAGCAGCAAACTCAGTGATATGCTAAAAGTATAAAAGAAACAAAATAAAAGAAGAATTAACTAAACTATTACTAACATCCGATTGAAAGTCCACGCAGCAAAACAATTGAACAGAATACCAGAATTCCTCAAGATTTCTAAAGAATTAAATTTTGAAGCTCTCATAGTTCTTTTTATCGTTTTAAGATAAGTATTTGAAATGACAATGGGGAAGGGGGAAATCGAAAACAAAGTATTCGGAATCTCTCAAAATTGCTGAAAAGCTATCACTCTTGGGCAAGTTGAAAGAAAATAACACGGAAAACAATTCTTACTATTGGGGTTTCCTGTCAAACTGGACAAATATTGAAATCGGGGCAAGTATGCATTTTACGCGTTCATTCAAAAGTGGCATAAGTCTGAATGCAAATTCGTATCCTAAAATATGAATCATCGTATAATTTCGCGAATAAATTTATTTTCACTGCTATCTCCACTTTCCCCCATGATATTTAATTCCAAATTCAAATTAAATTACTTACTACTCATGTTATAATTAAATTACTTATGTTATAATTAAATTACTTATGTTATAATTAAATTACTTATCTCAATATTAAATTACTATATTTTAACAATCTATTGTAGTTGAAAGTTTAAGATATTTCATGTATTTAAATATACATCTTTAAGTTAGTGTAAAACTTGGTATTTTATGGTACATTACAATACAGATTATATAATGCCCACACTCATACTGTAAGTAGTATTTTTATTTGTTAAAAAATCGTGAAACGCTCTCACCAAAAAATGAATCCACAACTTTAAAATAATAGTAATAAAATAAAAAGTATTTTAAAAATTAAAAATAAAGTTTTTGCAATTTAAAAGTTTAAAAATTATTAAAGGAGAAACAGAAATTTTTCATTGTAATTCAATTTATTTGTAATGTACATGTCATTGAAATGGCATAGAACAGTTTTACTACTTCCGTTACCTCTCAAAGTGGTTTCGACGAGATATCTCGTCCCATCAAGATCTGACCAATTTTGTCTATGACGAGGTATCTCGTCATCAAGATACTGCCAATTTTTGATGATAACATCAAGATGCGGTCGATTTTCTTCTGATCATGATTTTGTTTTCTCGTCCAACAAGATCAGGTCAATTTTGCTAATGACGAGATAGCTATTCAAGACATCCATAGGAGGATAATAAATACCATTATTTCTTTTGTCTGAAATTCTCCTTAAGCTCCACATAAGCGCATTTCAATCTCCTAGCTTTATTCCCATACCACTCTCCCTCTGAGCTTAGAACTTTCCATTTCAAAGTAAATCGGTTACTCCTTATCTGTTTGGACTCAGAATCAGAAAACCTTAGAGCATGGAGTGATTTGTAAAATTTCCGTTTTGTCAACTCGTTTTAACTTCAAGAGCCCCATTCCCAACGAAAAAAGTATCGTTTCCCTGCACACGAACTATTCTTTGTTTCCTGTTTTGTGACTGGAAAGCGAACTTTGCAGTCGTCAGGTGAGAATTACTTTGGCTGCTGATGTTTGTTTTTGACGACTTCGATTTTAGAGGTTCAGGGGAAAGGTGGGAATGGATAGTAAAAGTTGAGAATTCGAAGAAAAGGTGCGTGAAAATGTCTCATCCGTTTCGGTAATAGAAGGAAACGAAATGTTTTTAACAAAGGGTGACAGCAATGTGAGAGAGAATGCATCAATGATGATGGCTTTAAAATTATGGAACCTAAAATATATATTATGAGTCTCATCTTTGGATGATGTCCTTAAGTTAGTATGATAACCTAGTAGGTTATATTTTAGATGATAAAATTCAAATATAGATATATGTTGATAAAAAAAAGTTCATAAATGTTAACAGAAAGATATTTTCAAGTTCTTTCGTTACTTTTAACTACACACATATCCAAAAATTTAGGATAATATTGAATTCGTATCAAGCAGAGAGTTACTTGATCTCAATTCTATAAATCATGTTTGGGATATCTCGGATGTCACATTGCAGTCTACACAAAACCACAAAGGACCTCACAAGAGAAAAGATGACGTGCTCTAGTGCACGAATGGGACTCCTTGCCACAAAAACTCTTGGAAATACTTCTTGAGGAAAACTCGTGGAAAGCATGTCTGCGAGTTGCAAGGCATGCATTAGGGGCAGATGGCAAAACCACATTTATTCGTTTATCATTTGAGTTGTTTCGGTGCAGGTGCTTGGCAAGGGGTTTCATCTTGGATCACATTATCCTTAATTTTTGGACATGTGTACACTGGTTGGACAAAATAATATGAACACCTGTGAAAAAAAACAACACTCGACGGAACCTGTCGTATATTCCCGCCCTCTAGTGTGGAAGAGTGCCACCTAGCGGGCGAAAATGTGCACACATCAGTCTATTAGTAGCAGTGATAGCGTTCGGATGCGAAATATATTGGGGCGTTAAAACTTCGTTATGGCTGATCTCACAGATTTCGAAAGAGGCATGATTGTTGGAGCCCGTCTTGCCGAAGACTCAGTAACGAAAACGGCCACCCTTGTTGGTGTCGGGAGAAGTACCGTGTCGGCGGTAATGACAGCCTACAGCAAACAGGGAAAGACATCATCTGCCAAGCATAACACTGGACGAAAGTCGAAACTGATTGATAGAGACAGAAGGGTTTGAAGCGGATTGCGGCCAGAAAGCACAAGACAACAGCATCTGAGATGAACACACATCTACAGGAAGGTGTATCGACAAAAACTGTTCGCCGTGAACTGCATGCAGCAAACATACACGGTTGAGCGGCTATTCCAAAACCATTGGTGACACCATGCAATGCCTTGAAACGACGAAAATGGTGTCACGACCATAAGAATTGAACACAACAACAATGGGAGAATGTCATCTGGTCAGACGAATCGTCGTTCACATTATTCCAGACTAACGGACGTATTTACGTTTGGAGAACGCCTGTACAAGTCTTTGATGTCTCCTTCCTACTGTTAAGCATGGAGGGGGATCAGTGATGCTGTGGGGCGCGATGTCTCACCGTGGTCTCAGCCCACTTGTTGTCTTGCAAGGGCGGGTTAGAGCACTGGTTTATGGCAGTATTCTGGCCGACCGTCTTCATCCAATGGTGCAAAATTTGTTTCCTGATTCTCGACCTGTGCTCCAAGATGATAATGCGCCCATTCACACTGCTGGAATTGTCGGAGACTGGCTTGATGAACACGATGATGAACTGCAACACCTCATGTGGCCCCCTCAGTCCCCTGATCTTAATATAATTGAACCTTTGTGGGGTATTTTGGAGGGCAAACTGCGCAGTAGGTTTCCAGCTCCAAAGACACTTTCTGAATTAGTTACTTTTTTGCAGGAGAGTGGCTACGTATTCCTGTAACTGTTGCGCATGACTTGTATTTGTCCATTCCACGACGGATACAAGCTGTAATTGATGCAAAAGGAGGGCCAACAGCCTATTAATAAAGATTTTGTCTCATTTCACAGGTGTTCATATTATTTTGTCCACCCTCTGTATATGTGTTGCATAAAAGCAAGTTCATAAATGTCAATAGAAAATTATTCACAAGTTATTTCATTATTTTTAACGCTTTTAAAATTCTCGCTTCACAGAAAGTGATAAAAGTGGAAGGTATATTTTTCATACACATTTTTGAAATAAATTTTTAATTACCTATCATTTAATGGATTAAGTTTCATCGATCGAACCTTTCTATAAATAAATAGTTAAAAGTTCCATGAATGTAAAGCTTTTCAGCAAAAATTGACAGTTCAGAATCATTCGGTATGACTAAATGTTTTAAAAGTGAGTTGACTTGGAATACCAACTAACATTTCATGGAAGATCTAATAAATTTGAAATGTTTGTGATAGGGGGAATCATAATCTTAATTTATCATAGGATCAACATCATTTCTGTAGTTACTAATACCCTTGGTCAAGGTTTAACCTAGACAAAGTTCAAAAAACAGGTCGTACAGTTATCAACTCTTGTTAATTCAGGAGCTTCTAAGTCTTGCCAGAGCAGATAGTATCTAATCTATCGCATTTTTAGTTTTACACCATTCAAAAATATGAATAATACATTTTTCTTCTCCATTAGAAGTACAAAAGTACTATAAATCATTGGTCATATAAATTGATATACACGGTGTTTCTTAATAAAGGGCGCCATTTGTTTTTCGAATAACTTTTTAATGAAACATGTTTTATTAATTACATATTGTTTACTCAAGTAATAACCATTTATGCAATATGACATCGGTCAAATAACCACCTCTGTTCGCGCTGCAAATGCGAGTTCTTTTTTCCAATTTCTTAGCTCTTCACTTCGACATCAGTGGATGCGAAAGGAAACAGACTTAGGGGAGACATTATTAGCTAATTTTTTCTAGGATTCTAATGAACATGCGGCTCATGTTAATGATCTTGCGATGTTAAAAAAATTATTTCTGGCTGAAATTGATCATAGACAAAAGGCTTACAGCACACTTGGTTTCAATATGATGAAGGAACATGTCATGCAGCTCGCGCAACCATGTGAATTCGAAAGAACCCATTTCCTGGCCAAATAATGCCAAAATCTGGTGATATAGATTGGTTCACTCGTTTCCCTGATTTGACCCCATCGAATTTTTTCCATAGGATTACTTAAAGGAACGAGATGCTAACAAGCGGACAACGATTCAATAGCTTATGCAAAACATTTGCGAGGAAATTGTACAAATCCCTCGTAAATGTGTACAAACGTAATGGAAAATGTGGTCAAAACAGCCCATATTTGCAGCGTTGCCAAAGGCGATCATTTGACCTATGTCATATTCCATAAATAATGTCATTATTTGAATATAAACAATACATAATTAAAATTAAATAAAAATTTTGTTTAGAAGTTATTCTAAAATAAAATGGTACCTTTACATAACAAACACCCTGTATTTAGTTATCACTAATTAGTAATATCTCCATTACCATTTGTAATTGAATAAATCAATTCTATGAAATCCCACTTAACAGACTGCTAACACATATCTCGCCATTGTATAGTATAGTGAAACATTATCATGCAGCATTATACAGTGCAACTTGGATATTCGAAGCTGAAGGGACCACTAAAAAAATTCGAATTATCCAAAACTTCGAATTAAAAAAGTTACCATCTTTTAACTTTAATTTCAGGTCCACTGAATGCTTGAAAAGATTATTCTGTCAATAAGTAAACATTTATTCAGAAAGATCATGGTATGAAAGACAAACATTATATGTAAACAAAATAAGATTTACATTACGTAAGCTACAGTACATATTACATGTACTGTAGCTTACGTAACAGGTGGCGGGAAGGGGGTCTCAGCTGTTACGTGTTGAACAGGTGGGGGTATTCCGGCAATGATTTCTTAACGATGAAAGGCCGAAAAGTCGTTATGGTTCGAAAGTTTCTATAAAAACTTCGAATTAAGGAAGTTGAACTTCGAATTATCCACGATTTTTTAACATTGATTTAATGAGAAGTTCAAGGGACTAAGAGAAATCTTCGAATTAACGACGATTTCGAATTAGAGACGTTCGTTTTATCCAAGTTGTACTGTATATTATCACGTACGTAAAGCGCAGAGCATTCAAATATTTTGAAAACAGTCAACCGTGATTGCCTTTTGATATGGTAGTTTATTGGGAAACTTGAAGGGTTCCTTAAAATTGTACTGTCTAACATTTTCCACGAAATCTGGATACCCTTTATCTTGGGGAGGAGTAGGAACAATGACTAGCAAGGAACTTGAAGCTTTCAATGCCATGTCCACCAGATGTTGAGGTATGTCCATTCCTGGAATAGAATGAATTGTGTGATTATTGATATCTACTTGTGTGTACAGTTCTGGATGTATGCATTTCAAATGACATTCATATGAGTAGTTTAACATTACTGGCTTAAATTCAAACTTAACGCGACTTTATCCTATAAATGTTATTAGATATTTATGAAATAGATGTTGTTCTCGTACAGGTGAGGTTTAACTGACGCGTCACACAAAAAAACTGTACGCATAAGATAAATCAGTTGTAGAGAATAGCTTGATTTCAGGCTTGGAGACCATATAATGTCCTCCAAATATTTTTAACAGACCCGCGGACTACCCTTCGGATAGGCTTACCCAGCTCTCCGAGCATATACGGATCTCGAAACGTTTTTATCAGGCCAGCAGGCGAGATAGTCCGAATAGGTTATCCCGGCGCGGATACCAGATCTATAGTAAATCTATATGAATGAGTATCACAGGAGAACTGAACGAATAGAAATTAGAAGAAAACATTAGGTACTCGAAGTATACAACCTAGCACTTTCATGGCTGACTAGCAATTGAGCAGTAATGGCGGAAACAGTTCCGGGGGAAAAATCACAACGCCATCTGGTGGTGCGTTGGCTTGCTACATATACAAATTATTTCAGCATATGTTTCGGACACAGAATGTTCACAACGCATTAGTACATTTTTGTGTGTGACTCTATGTTCACAAGTGATTGATTTTAAAAATAGTGAAATTTTTGTGGAAAGTATAGTCCGGTTCCTGCAAGTAGTCAATTGGGTCAAACGGTTTCGAAACCGAGTCTATTAGTTGAATTGGTAAACTAGTGGAAATGTAAACGAGTAAACCCTTCCACAATTGGCATCTTTAGCACTGATTCTGGGACCGAGTCTATCATTCGATTCTAAGTTGGCGAGGGATAAATCAACTATGGCGATCGCAACACATGTTTCTTTGGCTTCTAAGTATGGTAGCCTCTAAGCTAGACCAATCCTTTCATAACTATTCAGAAATTTACCGATTCAAGGTCGGCCGGTTCTAGCGGGAGCCACTTTTGTATATTTAAATTTTATACTGCCGACACGTGTTCAATAATTTAATTAATATTTTCTAATTATTTAGATGTAAACAGACAAATATTTCCCGGTTATAGTTTTTAGTATTTTACTCAAAGAAGCGTCAAACGAAAGCATAAAAAAATCATTCTATTGTTATAATTTTAGATCGTGCGAAATAATTGGGAGTGTTTTATACTTATTAATAAAGAGTAAATTAAAACTGGTACATCTAATGCATCTGTAAAATTGGTTTCGATTTAATTTAAAATTTAATTCAGATTGAATTAGATTTATTTTAAGGCTAAATACATTTATTTAGCATTTAAATTAGGATTTTTTCAGAATAACATTGTGAATTTTAGTATTCTTTTTTTTCTTTTTTAGTTCATAATATTTCTCTTGTGTTTCCACAAGTCTTTCATATTCATGCCTAAAACCTTTTACTTTCTGTTTTAATAATTAATAAAAAAGTTCTTGTATATGGAACTGGAACATCTTACTTATTTTCATTTTAGTCAATCTAGTTTTTCATACTTGACGTTACCTTAATTCATATTATTTCCATGGAAAAAATTCAGGTGAACTCAAATATTAATTAGCGCATTTTTTACACAATTAGCACGCTTTTTATTTTTAACATTTGATTACACAATTAGCATGATTTGGAACAGTGATTACGTAAGTTCTAATTTGCTTAGCAAAGCGTTTACGGTTTGGGAATTATTCGTAATTTTATTCATTCCATTAAAATAAGTTATTAACATTGAATTTAAAAATTTCAAAATACATTTTTATGACAACATATAACTGAAAAGCTGCTCAAAATATCTTCTAATTACCACTCAAAATCCTACACGGACAAAGGGTTTGCTATTCAAATGTTTTCGCTGTTTGAATTCCCATTTATGGTCCATTTTTGCGATTTCTAATTTAACTAAACGTTTTTAAATCCATAATTATTTTAGATATTTTAAAATCGTACTATTTACAGGGTTACCAAGGTTGATAGGGAATACTGAAATAGAAAACTCCCGTTTATAAAGTTATAAAGGTAATGCTTGAAAAATAATTATATAAAATATTGAACTAATTATTAATTTGAAATGATATATTCTTCCTTGATCTACTTTTATTTGCGAAATATATTTTATATTTCGCAAATAAACAGCATTTCTCCGTGAGAGAAAAAAAAGAGCTTAAAGAAAAGAATCAAAAGAAAATTATCTTTCATTACAACAATTTTCATTTTTTATATTAGAAATTGAGCGATTATTTAAAATATCGTTTTCATTATTTCCTGGGAAAATTGGAAGCTTCGTATCTCTTTCATCAAAATCAACAAGATGTTCATCAAGGCTACGAATATTTGTCGTCGAAATAAGTTCATCAGAAGCAGAAAATAAGTTACGGGAATGTCAAGAAAGTATCGTACGTATTTCGGAGGACGTGACAACATTATTCCACATCCCTTTAACATCGTAAAATCGATGTTAAAGGGAAAAATAGATGAAACGATTTTGGACGAGTTAATATGCAATTGAAGACCATGGAAACACAGACGAACAAGGGGAAGGTCCATTGAATTAGCTCAAGAATATTGTTCACTCAAAATATAATCTACCGTATTTTGATTCAAGTTTAAGTACTTGATATTTTTGAAATTTCTACTTTTCAAAACGTTTAGTGAATACGTTATTTGAATTTCTTTTGCTTACATTTTTAGACAAGTTTCATGCCTAAGCATCCGAATAACTATACTTAAATCAACCATAAGTTGGTAATTTTGGAGAAGCTGGAAGGTATATTGAGCACTACAATTACTTTGCTTGGTTTACTACTACTGCTGAAAAGGCAATTATTTTTTACAAAAATTATTTTTACGGAATTAAAATTCCAATACTTTATTTATTTTGAGCCTTATTGTTTCTTTACGAAGCAAAAAAATTCTGAAAATTTGGGCCAGACCATAAAAAGAATAAAATAATATAAATAAAGTATGTAGCACAAAACCTTTTTAAATAGGGCAGGTAGATAATCTGGCAACCTTGGTTCTTTTAGAAATTATTTTTAGCATGCGCAACTGAATTAGTTGTAAACAACCATTATTAAACGTTTGATTTTTTTAAATTTCTCTAATCCTTTAGCTTACATTCCAGGAATCCATTTTGTAGTGAAAAACATATCTTAATTGCTTTTCATTTGAAGCTTTTTTTAATCTGTTTTAAGATGCATCTCTGAATTTTCAATTTGATGTGTTTCATTGAATATCTGCAATCAAGGTAAATAAATGTTTAATTAATTTTTAAAAGATTTGGTGGAGATGTCGAATCCGGGCACTAGCGATTTATCGCCAAACATGGTAACCTTGGTGTTTTGACCAGCTTTATGGCAACCCTATGCAAAAGGTTGTTTTTTACGAAGGAAAGTCTGTTTTTTTTAAACGAAATTGGGATGTATTGCGTTCTATGATTGCTTAGCGCTTAAGAATGATTTTCATTGGTTTCCGCTTAACCGGCTATATTTTTTAAAATTTATAATCCCGAAAAGGAAGACCAAAGGAACCCAGAGGAACCTGATTAAATTGGACCGTAAGTTTAATTTTTCTTTACTTTTTATTGTTTATTTGTGCATTCCTCATTTTCACTTCCGGATATAACAAATCGAATCGCCAAGATGGCCGCCATACTGGCTTTGGACGCCATCTTGATTTGGTGACAAAAATTGCTTGGCGACAAACATGCCCCGGATTCCACATCTTTACCAAATTTTTGAATCATTCTATGATAATTTTGTGAAACGCTTTTGTTTTTAAATGACATACAAGGCATTTATATGCATACTCTCAATTATTCTTTGAATTCTGGGTAACATTGGCACAATCTAGAGATTTTTTTTCTTACAAAAATGTAAAATGATAAATTTATGTATTTAACAATTGTGTACCTTTATTAGAGCTTGGTGGTTGTTACACGTAATTGATAGGAATTACATTTTATTAACGAAAACGGAAGTTAGTTAACCAATTCAACCCGAGTAACGCAGGATAATTCTGTTAATAGTTAATAATAAACGGGAATTAAACGCGTCTAAAAATTTTCAAAGTACTGTTTTCTGTTTTTCATCATAAAGAAATATGAAATGCAAAATAAAGGCATACTTGAATCCCATTATGAATGGTAAAATTAAAATACATTTTTTAAATATTTATTTTTTATGAATGATAGTCTTCAAGCACTATAAATACAACGCATCGGCAACAGTAGACACATTCATTCTGTGAGAGGGTTGTATCTGGTCTTCTGGACCAATCCAGAGGGCCATATCTGGTCTGGAGTGGGTAGACCTATTCAGTGGGCCCTATCTGGTCTGAGGGCTTGATACATCTATTTGGCGGATCGCATCTGGTCAGTGGGTCAAGTAAACCAATCCGGAGGACCATAGTTATCTGTGGACCGAGTAAATCTATTCGGTGGGCCTTATCTGGTCTTCAGGAGTGATACATCTATTCGGAAGAGAGCTTCTGGTCTGCAGGCTTAATACATCTATTCGGAAGATGGCTTCTGGTCAGTAGGTCAGCTATCTCAGCGACCACAATTATATCACCTTCGATTTGCGGAAGACAGCGGCTATAAATCTAGCCAGCAGATACTCATGCAATCCATCACGGATCCGTTGGATGGTCACTACCCTCGGGTATGACTTCCTAAAAGCCACAGAGGAAATACCCAATATTGGGCACCCTGCGAAATCGATGGATTATTAGCGAAGTTGACTCTTCTGATCAAAAGAGTTAGTGACAGAGCGCTGGGACCTTGCCTTTGGACCTTCGGGCCACAGTTCTTTACGCAAGGTTCCTACTCACTAAAATCGAAACTGAGGTGGTGGTTTATGGAGAGCTATTCTCCCCATCGATTTTTGCTAGAGAGATTGATGTGTGAAGAACTCACTCAGCATTATAGTACCCTTCGACGTTGCACTACCGAAAGGTGCGGAGACCGAAATTTATACTGATGGCTCTGGCATAAACGAGCGCTTTGGTGCAGCGTTCGTGGTCATGTACTTTGGCGTCATTGTTGAGAGATACATGTACCACATGAACAACAATAGCACGGTATATCAGGCGGAGCTGTCCGCACTTGGCGTTGGAATGGGTTCAGTTCAGACCCCTGTACAACGCAGAGAAAATCACACACATTTTCGCGGACAGCCTCTCCGCGCTACAGGCTCTGAGGGATCCGAGTAATTCTAATCCCCTAGTTCATAAAGTTAAGTCTCTGTACTGGAAAGTCATGAAATGCAAGGGCGTACAATTGCACTGGATCAAAGCTCACGTCTGTTACCGAGGCAACGAGGCAGCCGACGCGACGGCCAAACTGGCTACCGAGAGAGCAGACGTAGACATACTGGTGCAGAGATCTAGCCTTACAACTAAAAGTATGCTCATTCAAAAAGCAGTGGAACTATGGGAGAAAAGATAGAAGACTTCCGCTGAAGGTCGCCACACATTTAAGTTCCTGCCTGTTCCTACTCTCAGAACCTATACCTCTTAGCACCTATACGACCCCTTTGTCGTCCAGCTGCTAACAAACCACGGAAGGTTCCCGGAATACTTTCTCCGCATGGGATACCCGACGTCGAATGCCTGTCAATGTGGTGAAGTAGGTGATTCTCTTCACTACATACTTGACTGCGGGCTGACGGCGCACCTCAGAGAAAGACTCGATTTCATTAGAGATCGACCTCAAGACTTCCTTAAAACCCAAAGCGTCTCCAAGCACTTAATTGCTTGGGTTGATTTGTGTGGAAAATGACCCCTCGCCCTCCACCGAGGGTCCGGGGACTGGTTCAGGCATCAGAACCAGGACAAAGCATGTAGGTTCATGTAAGGTCAAAATACGACTGGTCACCGGAATAAGACATAGATGCCTATGTGGAAATTCCTTCTGTCCTACAAACTGACGCCACACCAGGCATTAAAAGTAGATTGAACTCAATCGAAATATCCCTCAAATGGCGATTTTGCTGGAATTGTCATAGTGCCGGTGAAGTCATAAATCCTCGATAGTGCTGCGTTGCACTTGAGCATACACAAATCCCTGCTCAGCCAGCCATGGAGGGTTTTCGCTGGTTTCCTTTCCACGTCATGCAAATGCAGGTTGGTTTTAAAAGATCTTCCAGCGAAGGCAATGCCCCTAGGAGATGACCGTTTACAGGTCGCATATCTCATAAATCTCTGTTTTAAGCCAGCACGCATTATTATGCATGTTAGTCAGATTAAACGATAGGCGCATATTTGCATGTCCTCCCTGTACCTATGGTACCACCTAGTGGTTGAACACGCTGTGCGAACACTAAGCCGATATTGTACTCCGACTGTCCTGGTTGGGTGGAAAAGAGGGTCAAGACCCATTCTATCCTCCGATCTAAACATGACGTGAGACGCAATATTACTCTTCAGCCCATGTTGTTGAGTGCCGCCGACTGTCTTTAGTGAGACCTATTGACGTGAGAGTTTCGTCCTTGCTCTGAGAGACCACCTACTGTATTTTCTGGGGCCTCTCCCGCTACCCCGTAATGGCAATAGTCGGTGGGGAGGAGGCTGCGCCCCCAACTAAGAAGAAGTAGGTCAGCTAAACCAATCCAGAGGGCCATATCTGGTCTGTGGACTGGGTAAACCAATCTGAAGAGCCATATCTCTTATTTGAATGGGGTAAACCTATTCGGAAGACCATATCTGGTGTGCGGGTCAGGGTAAGGCTATTAGTTACAACTCCTTGATCAGCCGTACACTGTCATTTATCAAGTACAGATTTTTGTGAACGCTTCTTGACTTCAACCAGGACAATGACTATTTCGCAAATAGCTAATAATACGTGGACAAACATAAGTTTATAATTTGATTTCAATATGGGATTCAAAAATAATCCATTATTTTACAAATACAATAGCAACATTGTAATATTTATCTCATTGATAAATAAATGAATTCTTCGAGTTTATATCATTATGCACTTTTTATACTTTTAAATTAAAATTTTTTTTCTGGTTTTGAGATAACAGGTACTTTATTTATTAGAAGCGTCATTTGAAGGAAAACTAAATTAACACCTTTTCTGATAGAGTGCTTCATTATTTAATTAAAGCCAAAATTAAGCAGTAAAACTACGATGAGTGGCATATCTACTTTCTTACCAAACTCTGTCTTTTTATTGATTAATTTCTCAATGTCGTCTCCCTTGGACTTCCTTATTACGCACTGATTGGCTTTTAATTAAATTCCTGTGAGGATCCAGAGCAATCCAGAGAAGAGTATTGGAATTTCCATGAGTACAGTTTCCCAGCAGTATTCAATGAATTTCTGATAAGTGTTCCATAAATTTGATACAAATTTCAGATTCGGTACTTCTCGATCATTATTCATACAAACTCATCAGTCTGCCATTAGGGTTACCTTGGAACAATACCTTTGTCATCATTCGATTTAAGAGCTTTGGAAAATGGCGAGATGCTGATAATGTTGCACCATTACAAAGATGAATCTAAGGTTACTTTACAAAGCCATCTGGAACACTCATAATACTCATTTTATAGTTTTGAGTAACCTAGCTAATTAGCATCATTAGCATCGTCATCACATAAAAGTAGGCGTCAACATTGTGACGCAACAAAGCGGATGGATCGATGAGCGTCATTCTGCGTAGTTCGATACTCAGTATTGCGGAGCTATCAAGAACTAAATTTAGAACCGTTGGCATTAATTAAACAACAAATTAATAAATAATACTAAAATGGCAACAATTTAGTATTCTGACTATTGGAAAGTATTAGTGAGTTTAAAAATTGAAACTGCTTCCCCAATTAAATTAACATTTACAATATTACAATAATTAATCTTAGTGAATATTATATATAAAAAGAAAATCTGTTTATCTGAAGCAGTAAAAACTCTCGAACACTGTGCTGTGGCCTCATAAAATTTTCTCAGCTTATTTTATCTGGAACTTCTAGGTCAACGGAATTATTTTCAGCTCGATCAGCGTTCCTCTAGACCAGTGATTCTCAACCTTTTTTTGTCACGGTACACTTTTAATAATTTAAAAATTTGGCGGCACACTAACAATAAGATAAATTTAAAGGAATTTTACTTGGTTAATTGACTGGATGTACCTAAAATATATTTTGTAAAAATAGCATAAGATAATAATTTTCAATGAAATATAAAATGAAATTCCATTACAAAGTAAACAAAATGTTTATTTAATGATAAATTACAAATTACATTTAATGCAAAATTTGAGCTTGGTGTTTTTTGATAACTTTATTTGCGTATATTTGGGAGTAAAAATAATAATAATCTCATTTCGTGATCCAGATTTAAAAGTCTGGATCTTTTTTTCGTTTTTATGTTGGTCAAAGCCGAAAATCCGAATTCGCACAAATAAGATCTGGAAAATTGTAATAACACACTTAAGGCTTTTTGAGATTGTGGGATAATCGTATCTAAGATTAATCCAGAACGAATTAATTGATTCTTCTGAATGTTCGCAGTGGTGGCACAGTGGTTGAGAATCACTGCTCTAGACCATAGAAATAAAATCTAGTGTGGAATATTTTGCAAGAGAGCAATTTTGAATCAAACTCAAATGAATACAAAACGTCCAAAGCTGTCAAGAGCAATTGGAAGAAGAAATAACACAAACAGTGAAGCGGGCAAAGCTCAAAAATCTCTTCGTGGATGCAACGAAACTTTTGAGGAAGCAGATGCGCAAGTTGTTTTGTCTGGCCAAAAATTCTCGGGTGGAACCAAGTAGTAAAGCTAGTAATACTAATAAAATAATACAAACTATTAAATAGCGATATGCATAGTACACTATGGTCATTTAACATTTTTTAAATTGCTTCAATGTAATTTAAATTTTAGATAATATTAGACCTGAAATATGGGTTGTTTCCTACTAATTTGACTCTGCTTTAAATATTTGTGATTGGACTTCAGCTTCGATCTCACATGTTTGCTTCACAAGTTAGATTTCTTAATTTTTTACCTTTGCCGATAGAGACACTTCAATCGCTTTCAATAGATTCAATCTGTCATTGTTTCTATACATAGATCTAGCGTTTGGGCCACTTAGACCAAGGTCGACTGCCACCGTTCAAATATCAAACCATCAACTTTCAAGAAAAACATTTGATTTTCTACAAGAACGTCCTCCCTCAAGCATGTATTCAGAAAATAATTTTAGGGATGCCTCATTATTCTTTCCCTTAGTTCCCTAAATGAGCATTGCCTTTAATGATATTTTTACTATTTTCATACATACTATGGAGGCTTCGGTAGCCGATAGTCTCGGATTAGCAACCGGAGGGTTGCGAGTTCGAAACTCGATCCAACCGATGAGGTCTATCGCGGCTTTAAATGCCCCCACTTTGGCGGAACTCGTGGGATGTTCAGAAAGTAGGTTGCCAGCTCAGATGTTGGCATCGTCATCTGACCGTGGTTCAAACCAACGAGGTGTCTTGGGATCTTTCCCTTCGGAATTGATCCCGGACAATCCCCAATAGCCTGTTGTGTTGCTCCAGTGCGACATGAATTGAAATACCTTCAATCTACATTACCACACATACTATTAACGCATTCAAGTAGTTAAGTATGTAGTTGAATTAACGTCGCACTGGAGCAAGTCAACGGGTTATTGGCTACGGTTCGAGATCAATCCCGAAGGAACACCTCATAATTTATTGATGCATTCAGGCATTTCTACCTATGTGGTTTACGAAACCGATTTTCTTCACAGAATTAGCTTTAGTGCGTATTTTTCACAGCTTTTAACTCCAAAGTCATTTTGGAAAAAACATAAATTGAGACCTCCGTGGGCTCTCCCAGTAATAAATTCTTCCCCTTTAGCAGTGCTTTTTGAATAGTCTAATTAAGGTAAATTAAGAACAATCGCAAAACGAACCTCAAAGAACAAATAAGCACAAAAAAATATCGAAAATTTATTGTTGATTTATTTATTTAAAGTGGAGGCAAACTGCGCCTTCTTACAACCACCCCTATCCTTTCTGGCAAAGTGCAAATGCACGCCCAGCTTACCGCTCAGGAACAACCCTGAGTCAGACTCCTCCTTCCTCAATTATTGTCCCGAATAAGAACTTTCCCCTGAATCCTGCATGATCAGTCCGAATCCAAAAACGCTTTAAAACGTGACTTTCGAAGATGACGGAAACGGCTAACAGCAAAAGTGTGGTGAAAAAAACGTCCACTATCTTCAGGACCGAAATAAACAATAGGATGAAAAACTCGAGTTTAAATATATATTTGAAGTATTGATACACTCGCTTTTATAATGAAGCCTTTTCCGACCACGTGTAAAGAGGCGGGGAAGCACTAGTATCATTCACTAGCGTGTCACATAAGGTTAATAGATAAGGCTTCTCTGAGTTTAACTCGAGAAGGAATCTCGGAGATTAGGCCCCTTTCGCTTGTTTAAATTTAAATTGATGAGAAAATTCCCAACTGTGTTGAGCGATGGTAGATTTGTTGATATCCCTATTTTTAAGTGTCGCATGTGTTCTTTTTTTTGGAATTTTATTGCTCGTTTAGAACGAACCAACTTACCCTACACCACATGTAAAGGGTATGTTATATGTTACCCAACCTACATGTAGTACTATTCAAAGATAAAATATTAAAAGTAGTGCTCTTACTCTTGTTTATTTTGTCCTTGGTGATGGTGGACGGTTACACCGAAATAGCTTAAACCCTTTTTTAGCTATTTGAGAAACAGCTGCAGATCTCGTCGGAGTCAGGTTTTAACAGCCTGTCCACACGAAAGCCTACGCGTAAGATAAATAAGTCGTAGCGAACAGATTAAACTCAGATACAGAGACCGGCCCTCTGGGCAAGTTTACCAGACCCGCCGGCCAGACACGGCCCTTCTTAAAGGTTTTCCCAGACCTCCACCCAGATGCCCACCGAATAGATCCGGCACGCAGACCAGATATTCCCTAGGGGGTACTCATTAATAAAAAGAAAGTATCTAAAAAAGTAGCAAATTGGAGTCTAGCGTTAATTTGCAAACAGCAACGTTGAAAATTGCGTAAGCAGAATTTTATCATCTTGATTTAATCTTTATTATTTATGTTCTAAAGCTTTTAAGGTTTGGGTTAATTTGACTAAAGTACTTATCTTTTACTATTCCTATTTGCACAATTAACGTCATTTCGAATACGGATTGATTGATAACAAAATTGCGTTTATTAGAAAGGATACATCAGATTATTCATAGCACGTAAAGTGTTTAATGTAAGATTACTTAAATTTTCTTCTGACTTCAAAGTACTGGGAGAAAAATAAAGGTTTTATAATTATTTTACAAACTAGTAATGTCAAAAATATGAATGGGTATCTCCAGATATAATCATGTTATTCTGTTGTGAAAATTATAGTTTTATAGTTTGTTAGAATATTTATAGTTTTTAACTATTTAAAAATATCTTTTACTTACGCCAGAAGTACCTGTATGATGCCGATTCCGAGTAAGCCTCGAAGTCAACGTAGATGATGACGTATTCTCTCGTGTCGAGCAGCTTTCGCATCTGAAGTTTAGTCATTAGCTCAATCAGATCGAAAATTCTGCCGAAAAAGACGTAAACTGTAAAAAAAGAGAACAAGTTCCGTTACTTTTCAATAATTCGTACTTTAACCCTCCAAGTGGTTCCGACGTGATATCCCATCCCTCAAGATCTGACCAATTTTGCTAATGCCGAGCTATCTATTGCCGTATTTTGATGATGATAAAATTAAGAATTGGTCACTTGTTTCTAATGACGAAATATCTCATCATACTTATGGTGAGACATCTCGCCCATTAAGATATGATCAATTTTGCTGGAGACGAGATACATCGTCAAGACAACCACCAGGAGGGTTTTAAGTTTAAAAGTGTTCCTAAAAGAGAGGTGATTTCCCACGTCATAATCATTTTCATATTCATACGAATAACTTGCAATTGTTGAATACATTACCATCACATAAAAATGTAAACAAAAAATATCTTAAACTTGTCACAAAAGCGAAACTTCCGGGGCCTATTGTGTTCGGTTTTGTATAAATTTTTATTTGAAACAAGGTTCGTTTTTTTTCATTAAATTTTGTTGCTCACTGCTTAACCATTTAAATGTCAAGTTGCAAAAAACTAATGCTTCGATCATAGTTACATTGATAGTAAGTGAAATAACTGAATTGAATGAACTTTAAATTCTTTTTTTTTGGCGCATAAAAATATTTCAAACGAATTGGAATTTCTCTTCTATTGACTAAATTAAATAACATGGATATAATCGGAAGAACATATTGCAATAAATTTGAGTACATTGATTCTTCCATTTAACAATAAATTTTCTCTCTCACATAAAATAATTTATTTCATTTCCCATGCATTACTAAGTTCACAAAATATGCAAATTTTAAATTGAGACTATGATACACAATGAGAGATATGTATTTCTTCTCTTGACTGGATAAAATAAAATAGAAAATACCTTGTTTTGAAACCTGAAATAAGAATATGAAGGTGTGTTTGGGTATGTTGAGAGAGATGTTGGATGAGATTAATTTTATTCATACTAGAGTTATCTGTAGTATGCATTATTACAACGAATGAAAATAATGGAAAAATGAAATACCTGAATGTACAGTGTAAATTGTAGCGAATCGAGATTAAAGAGACTTCCGGGCACTGTAATTGTCTTTGTTCTATTGCATTGTATTATATTGTTGAGTTTTCACCCACGTTTTAAATAACTTTGCTATCACTTTTGCCCCCTTTATCATTTCCATCTGTATGATTTTGCTGTAGATAAGATTATTTTCAATTTCAATTTCAATATTACTAGTCCCGACATACCGATTAACTTTAAAAAGCTCAAAGCATATTATTGAATGGGACCATTTTGGAAACAACGACAGACTTGTTGGTCTTTCGCCCTTCAGCTATTGGCTAAGAGAATTGTCTCTTGATGTTGAAGTCATTACATACCGTCCATTTAATCACTGTTCCAATATTGAATGTGTAATTTACTATCAAATAAAAGTTAGTGACAAAAAAATTAAAACTTTCAAAGCAACGCATTTATGCCAATTCTGAAATTGACGTCTTAAAAACTTGGGATTAATACCATAGCTATCTGAAATTCGCTTACCATAGTTCCAAAATATTATACCTCGTTTTTTCGTTTCTTATCCCGGGATAAATATTAGGTCAGTTCCATGAGATCTTCCATGGGGAAAAATTCTAAGAGAAATCTCCGATCATCATGAATGTCCATCTGACCACTACAGTACGTGTTCAGAACTAGCCACGCTGTTACTCTGACAGTTATGACGGTCAGGGTAAATCTGTTTTCAGGTAGGTAGGTATTTTAATTAGCTTCGCACTGGAGCAACACAACGGGCTATTGACAATGGTCCGGAATCAAACCCGAAGGGAAAGATCCGAAGACAACATCACGTGATTTTGAACCACGGTCAGATGACGTCACACCTTAGCTGGTACCCCACACTCCAAACTTCCACACCACGCCAACATGAGGACATTTGAGGCCACGACAGATTTAACGTGCACCAGCCTCCATTGTACATGACGGTATTTGGTTGGATTCGAACTCGCAAACTTCCGGTTGCTAATCCGCTACTCTTCCAACCGGGCTTCCGTGATGCTCTGTTTACATGCTACGTATTCCATAGCTTTGGTGTGACCTTCGCGGTTGTGGTGCCTTATACCAGACTTTCTTTTTGTGCAATGAGACTTTTTCTTCAAATGTAAGTTTCTCACGGGAAAAGTTAAGTTACACCGAGTAAGAAGTCCTTTAATCGTAACAATGCAGCTCACGAGATGTGAAATGAAATCCGATTCTGAGTTTGTTAATATTTTCTACACGAAATATATGTAGCGAAATCCGGAAACACACTTTTCTTAACGTAATCTATATTCCTTATTCAATCCTCTGCCGAATTCCTGGACAGACTCACTAAATCAATGTCGTTACGTTTCTCTTTCATTAATTAGTCAGAAAATCAACACCCAAATTTCCTGATTGCCGTTTCGAATAAACTTTTCTTTCTTTAGCTTGCTCGGAAGTCTCACTTCTGAGTCCGGTATACATAATTCATATTTACAATGTCCTCATATTATGCACGTTGGTGTGGTGTGGCAGCTCAGATGTTGTTCTCATCTGACCGTGGTTCAAAATTACGAGGCGTTATTCTTGGATCTCTCCCTTCGGGATTGATCGCGGAACGTCACCAATAGTCGGTTGTGTTGCTCCAGTGCGACGATAATTAACTACCAACCTACCTCCTATTACATATTAATAAATTAGCTTCTTAAATCCTTACCTCAGGTCCCTGATTGCTTTGTTTTAATACCCCATACATCTACTTGAAAGTTGTTATTTTAACAAACTTTATTTCCTATTTCATTGTTGTATGATGTGTAAGAGAATGGGCACTTAAGATAGCATTCCTTTTCTTCTTTCAATTTCTAATTTCTGACCTCTTCGGCCTTCGTGGCACCACAAGAATTGAATTTATGACTATTCTTAACTAGTACTAGGAGGGTAAGCCACAGTTACTCCAGGGACATTCACCCACATGCATGCGCTTAAAAACAGAGATTCGAACCCGACACCTACTGGTTGGCAGTCAAACCCTATAACCCCTGTAACAGTTTGGCGGTTGATCGCCATCTAGAAGTGGAAAAAGTGCTCGTAGTTGCGAACATTGCGGTCGATGCCTCGATGTCACATAAGTACGTTTTTCTAGTATTAGAGCAATTTTCAATGTTAGCAAACCAGACGGAAGATTTTACTTCATGTTACCCAAATGCTCTCGCCTGATATACATATATCGAGGTTATCTACCGTTTTTGGTAATTGGCGATGACCAATTAACTTTCACATTGTTTCGAATTTTCATCATCGAACTCTTTTTGTATCCATATAGTTATTTCCCTCCATTACGTTTGAGAAGTACTTTTTAAGTATTTATATATTTTTCAAGAATAAGAGCATTTTCTGTGCAAGGTTAGTTAAGAACTAATGGCAAATTCTATTGGCTATGTGCTGAAATCGTATTCTATAAGCAAACCTAGTGGCGTCATGCCCAGAACACTTAGAGCAAGCAAGTTTCCAGGCATTCCACTGTCTGCATTTTTGTGCAAGTTTCACGCTAAAACGGTTGCACAACCTTTATAATTGAACCAATAACTAACAAGTAGTCAACTGGTGATAGCTTCTATTAAATTCAGCCACTACTAAATTTTATAGGGGAAATAATGATGAAAGACTTCACTTCTAAAATTAACGGTACGATTTCGTAGTATATATAGCAATGCAACTAATCTTAATCATGAAGTACTTTTTGGTATACTGAAGTTGCACTATGTTTCCTGCATTGTTAAATTTGCTTTATATTTTTGCATTCTTATAGATTAACTCTTATCCAATGTAAATTAACTAGTTTTAAATATCATTACTGAACCAGGACTAATTTTTAGAATATGTGGAGTTGTAAATATTGTTTTTTAATGAATAATCAATAGACAATATTTATCGTGAGATGGAGATAAAGATGCATTTCTGGACAAAATCCGAATTACTCCTATTAATTAAGTTAAGCGAAACAATGTGTTGTTGTCTTTGGATGTTCCGCAGTAACATTGAGCATGAAATTTCCCATTCAGAATTGAGGTACGTTAGTATTCAAGCGTAAAATGGTGTCCTTGGTAATTATAAAGGTGGTTAAATTTTTATGACGGGGTTAAGAGCAACGTTAATTTCAAATGTCTCATTAACGCTACTGTTCCATTATTCATACTTCACCTTTGCTGATTGTACTTCCTTATGCATGGCGAATCCCTTCTTCGGCGGTGAAACTAGCTCCCGGAAAATTATTCAAATTGTTTCATTTGTTTATATGAAATTAGTCTCGTTAAGGAAGTATTTATTCAGCCTTATGTAAGTTGCCAAGGTGAGTTTTCATTCTTTACATTTATTAAAGTTTAAAAATTTTATACTTCCTAGATGACTCATAGTTTACTGTTGAAGCACTAAAATAAAATATGTATAATACTTTTAAAAAATGTTGTTTCTATAATAGGGTTAATTTCTATATTTCAAGTTTTGAATTTTTAAGATAGTTTTTTCATCCATCTCTCAATAGAGGTGTGGGTAAAATTCGAGAACACGGCACCGATCCCTCGCCAAATTGGCGACTGAAATTTTCATTGCCAAATTACTATTGGAATATGAAGTCCCATTGGATGCCATTCGCTAGCTCGCAAGTGTAGCAAACCTGCGAAGGATTATCATATTCCAAAATTTTCGACAATTTTTCATGGTCATTATTGCCAATTGGCGATGGTACTGCGTTTTTGAAACTAACCGAGATCTGAAGTGATGAAATATCCTTTAAAAACACTGTCTACAATATTTTCAACTGTATTATCAATAATTTTAGGGTAGTACTTGGAAATTTTTTAAAATACTGGTTAAATTAGGCCTGGTTGAAAACAGTGCAGTTCATTATGTTTCTTATCTATTTTTCTATGTTAAAAAACAAACAATTTTGTTGCCATGAATGTATCAAGCAATTGATAATTTTACGTTAATTGATATTTTCATAAACCAAATGAATTTATTCTCAATCAACTTCAAGTAATGGACTATTTTGTGTTAGTAATTTTTTAGTATGAATAAGTCATTAATCAAAGTAACTATACTGTTGATTGACGTAATGAACCTCATGATTTCGTTTTCATCATGTTCCAGTAATTAACTACTTTTATTATACATTTTTAATGATGCCCTTTTTATGCATCCTAAGCTACACATTAAATCTATAATATACGATTCCAATGGATCAAAATTGTGTCCAATGCTTACACCTGGCCAAGAGCTGCATCATACATAGCTCTAGTTATAACCAATTTCAACTTTAGACACTACCTATCCGACTAGTTCTTAGTTGTGCTCCTAAAAAATTCTTTTTTTTTTCGCTCAGCTACACTTTAAACTGTGCAGAGACGGATACTACTTTTGTCCAGGGCAGCATTTATATTTCCTCTCTCTCTTTCCAGGTTTAGGAAAAAAATACCCCTTGTGAAATCCTTTCAGTTCTTTTCATCCATGCCTGCATTTGCCCCGTTTGCCATTTTCCGGTTAAAAGTTTCGAGGTGATTCAGCTCAAACGATATGAAATATAAATGCTAAATCAGAAATATTTATATGCGCTTGCAGTAAACAGAGAGTTATATCACTGAATAAATATCTAGCGCATCATATAGGAATACAATATTGAAATGCCGAAATGGAACATAACATTTGAATTCAAAACTGAACACAATATTGAACAGTACAACAAAACACATATTGGAATACATAATTGGAATACTACATCGAAAGCAACATAAAGCTCTACTGTTAAAGACATTGTAAGATGACATATTGGTATGTAACGCATTTGGAAAATTACATACTGGTATATAATAGAAAACATTGTATTAGTCGTTATTCAGAACTGCCTTGACGAAGAACACACCAGTCAGTTTCCGAAGCTCCTACGACTTAAACGAAAGACCCCTTAATGTTATTAATATTTTGATTATCAGTTTAAATTCAACCATTATATAACACTTCACTTTATCTTGGAAATCAGGAAGTGACGCATAAAAATGACACCCTGGGGATCTATGATTTGAAATGAATTATAAAATAAATCTTAAAGAGTAAATTTTGCTCCAATGTTTGTGTACATTCATAATTTAAAAAATTATTAGTCATTCTGAATTGAGTTTACCAATTGCAATATGTTTAAATTTCTTTTGTTTGATTTATATATAATAGTACGTCTACAAACGTCCCTGGCAGGTGAACGAAATGAATGTATGCATTCTTTCTGTCGATTTACACCTGTCCATGTCCTGCGTTTATTCTGATGGATTTGACCTCTTCCAACGGGACAATGAGCCGCCACACGTCTAGACACTCCAAATTATGGTTGGAGGAACACTCATCTGAATTAAGGGTCTTGTCATTCTCACCTGTTACCAGATTTCAATGTTATCAAAAATATCTGGGAAGCCATGCAATGTTCTATGGAATACATAAATTCTACACCTTGGAATACAACAAAATCATGGCCGCTTTGCAGCAGGTTTAATGCCTACAGAATACCTCCCCAAGTCCGTGCAATTCATGCCCCGCCATATTTTTACAGATCTTCACTCCCGTAGGAAGTCTACCAAGTACCACTGGTATACTAGATTTTATGACTCTTCAGTGTACAGAAACTGAATAATATACTGATTGAGACTGCTCGTTGAGAGTTAAAGGCCTTTATAATGTTTTACTTCCCGTGAAAACTATTTTACTTTCCTTCAAAACTGCCATATCCAGTGAGTCAGAAAAGTATTGAGGCACATCAAATCCATAATAATAATATATAAGCGGAAAAGAACTTATAAAAAGTATCTTAACTCATTATCATTCAATACATATAATATCTGAAGAGTAAACGAAATCTACCAAGCATAACATTAAATAAAAATAATACAGCATTTACTGCACTCTCTTTCCAAAACGCCCTAATACCTTTTTGCCCTTTACTTTCGCTGTTAAGACAAAGGTTGTAAAATATCTTATTTGTTTGTTAGTTGAATTTAAATTTATGCATTTCAGTCAACTTAGTAGTCTCAAAACACTAATTAAATGAAAAACCGCCTGTTTTTAGTGTCACATATACGTAATCTAATTAAATATTTTTATGCCTCAACTTTTTTTGATTCACTGTATCTTAAAGATATTTAGAATTTATACAATAAAATTTAGATACATTAGCACAAATTTTATTTTATGCATTTCATTTTAGAGATTCAACAGTTACATTTCGATTGGGAACACATTTTGTTAAATTGCTGAATCGGAATCTAACAAATATGCTCCTTCATTTGAATTCCGATAATCTAATTTCATAAATATGATTTGATATGCCACCCATGCAAATTCAGTTAACAAAATTTCACTTAAATATTAAAATGCATTGTTGGTCATAGAAAATACAACACTTCAAAGGAAGCATCCAATAATCTTGAAATTTGCACAATGCCTAGGTAATGGAAGAACATGCAAATGATTAGCACTGCATGCAAATCATGGGCACCAATAACACCCCTGTAAACAATAACCGGCTTTCTGTGTTACAAAAAGTAAACACAGAAAGCCGGTTTAAGCATTGTATTTTTCAATTGTATTTTCTCACTGTTCTTGTGTAAAGGCAGTCTAATTATGCCTCGTCAAAAATACGACTGTCATACGAGCGCGTTTCTGTTTTACAGAGAAGAATTGACTTATTGAGATTACGGATTATTTTCCCGAGAAATCGGTAGTCGTGTTGGACGAAATGAAGCAGAGTGATGCGAATATGAAATCGGTGGGTGCAGGGGGGACGAACTGACCGACGTGAACGATTGCAGTAGCCTTGTCACACCACCGAACTAAATGACAGACATCTTGTGCACATGGCTATTACTGATCGTACCAGAACCTAGCTCAAGACGTCGTCAGCAGCAGTGGAGAATTTTTTCAAGGCGTCCATTGCTGCTATTACCTTCGACTACACTACAAGCATCTGAGGATGCAATGCGTAGAACGCCGCACATGGACAAACGGATGTCGTAACATCATCTTTTCAGACGAATCTCAATTCTGTCAACAGCCCGCTGATGGTCGCATCCGAATCTGGCGCCACCACGGCGACAAACTGCAGGACTCCAGCATTATTCATCGCCATACATGTCCGTCCCCTGGCGTTATGATATGGGGTGCCATTCAATTATACTACCGCACCGTCCATATTGTCTGTACCCTACACAACTAACGCTACATCTCTGAAGTTTAGGAGTCCGTTGTCCACCCTCATCTTCAGGACTTACCTGCTGCTAGTTTTCAACAAGAAATTGCCCGACCGCAAGTGGCATGCAACGTAAAACAATTCTTCAATGTTTATCAGGTTCCACTTCTATCGCCCGCCTGTTTACTAAATCTGTCGCACGTCTAGTCGATTATCGCGTAGCGACTGGCCCACCACAGACCACGCGCTGCTACTCCAGATGAACTTTTTTTTTTTTTTTTTGCAACCCACGCCCCACCCGGCTCACCGCGAGGTTTAGAGCCCAGTTTAGGGGGGCGGGGAAAGTGATTCTCAGCAGAAGAGGCAACGGCCCATCACACGCCCACCCAACAGGGGTCACGTACGGCAATTATTGAGTATTATATACAATTAAATTACAATATAAATACATCTCGCTTTACATTTAGCGATTAATTAGAACATCAATAAACAACATAAGAAAACAACAAACAAAACGCAATTTAGAATTTTAATAATTTTGAGGGCAATGCCATGCTGTACAGATAACAGATTAGATAGTTGGTGTTAAAAAGTTATCACAGGATCCAAAAGGAAGTCTATGAGCTAATGGAGTCCGTAACAGCAGGCAGCACCCAAAACCGAACAATATAATCAAAATAAAAACAAAACATAAAAACAGGACAATTAAATCATAATATATACAATACAACATTAAAAACTCACATAAAATACAAAGTATCAATATAAAGTGCAAAATAATAAAACAACATAAAGAGGATAGAGGGGAAACAAGCATACCCCAAACATACCCCAAATACACATCCCAACTCTCTTTCAATGTCGAGAACAAAAGTGGTTGCCGCCCTTGGCGACTACACAAAATATAGATTTCTTCGCGTTCATCACTTTGATCGGAGCTGTATTTTCAATCATTTCACCATTTCACCCATGTGCCTTGTTCTTTGCATAATGAATAGGGCTTTGATATATCTTGTCCTTCATAGTGTTGGATTTTCGAGGTCCAGATGTGTATAATCGTTTAAAAGTAAAAAACAATGTGTCACCAATATCAAAATGATATAAGATAAGGAAAAATTTAAATATTAAAACAAACGATCGTCTAACGTCGATGCACAGCTATGGAAGAATCACCTTTTTAATTGATTTGTGGATTATTTAGTGTTATGTAATCTACAGCTGTACGTACTTCCGTAGATTCCGCAAGATATAAGATCGTTCGTTGCGAGGACCGTATCAATCGAGGTTTAGTCTTTGTCGTCCAATATCGTGGATTATTTTGAGCTCCTCCCGATTAGACATATTCAATGGAAACAAACAAACCAGACGGTCTGCGAAAATTTTATTTCTGCTTTCCAAATGTTCTCGCATGATTCTTATCGCAGTTACCTGAAAATGTAGTTTATCGCCGTTTTGGCAATATTTGGCGTATAATCTAATTAGTGTTGACTAATCAACTATCGTATATCTATTCGGAATTTATTCTTTGGAACTTTTATTAGTGAAGTGCTGCAATCTTGTTTGAAAAACAGGGCAACTGACGTCACGTTCAGAATGAGTACAGGACACACGTATCACCACAGAAATACTACCACCACTTATATTTAGATTGGCAGAAAATGCTTCTCATAGACTTGATTGAGCATTTTACAAAACTTTTTGCCATATTTTTGCTATTTTGCTACTACTATTTGCCGTTTAAACTATTTATTTATCAGTATTCACATTTTATACATTGAACTAAGTGGATACTTGCTTTAAAAGTAATGCTGAGAGATTCCATGCGTCCATAAATAAATCTACGCCAAGGAAAAATTTGACGACAGAATTGTAGAAATCTTCCATCTCAGTTTAAAAAATAACTTGAATTGAAAATATGAACAGACTTCGTTAATTTACCGATAGACAAGATACCAATGCACAAGGCATATACAAGCGTCTTTCTTTTTACCTTTTTTTATTGTAGAGCTTCACTTCGCACTTTAACTGAAAACAATTCTCCAAGGGTCCCATGGGTGATATTGAATTTTGAAGAAATAAGTGGATGAACAGTTGAGAAGAATAGATAAAAATAGTGACATCTACGAGTATTTCAACACTAAGTTATGTTCACTTCATTAAAAGAAATCGCCTTAAAAATAATATCACTAATGTAAACATGGAATACTCTTGTATTCTGCATTTACATTAGTGACATTTATGATAGATATGAGGTGAAATATCTTGAAAATTTGTTACTGCTCTGTGGAAAAATATTTTTTAAATAATATTTGAATTCGAAACTGTATACTTATGTTGTATTGATTAGGGTGACCTGATAATTTTAAAAATGAGATTGTAATATGAATTTAAAACTTACAAAGCTTAAATATTAAATATTAATTAGTATTTAAGTGCTTTTTTCTATTTCAGTCATAGAGTTCAAGTATTTCTTTCATACGCTGTTTTATCTTTGCAACGTGAAACGAGAAACAATAGTGTTCCATCTTTGAGTTCGTCTGATACGCAATGGAATCAGAGAAGATCGTGGTGGGACTTGTTATATATAATAAAGGGTCCATTGTCAAAATAGCAAACATCGATCGCACGCAGGTTTGTCCAAATGAACATTGTCCTTACTTAACGATCGTAGCAAGTCAGGAAAACCTAGGTTTATCCGTAAATCTAAGTGTTCCGTAAATATTTGGATCTTATATTGCGTGTTCGAACTACTTGGGACGGAAGTGTGAGTCGATAGTTTCTTGGGTCGTGGTTCAAACCACGAATGAGCTTAGTCACTGACACGTTTCGCATTCGATTGGTCAGAGAAAACGGCTTAAACAGAAGGAAGGATTCACCAGTATCTGCTATAATTTCACTCATTATTTCTGGTATAGTGCAATCTCAAATTTCTTGCTTCAACCCTTGATGGTGTCCTACGTTAAAATGAATAGGATTCTCTATCTCTCTCTTTCTCATTCAACTTATACAACCACTTATATAATGCCTTTCCGGCCATAGCATTTTCACAGTAAAAAGTTTATTTTCGATCACCAAATATTTTGGATGGCGGTATACTAGTACCGGCATCAGAGCCAACGAGGCTTTGAATCAGTTTGATGTCCGGGACTTAAGATGGAAAATGAAATGCATGTTTACGTCTTTTCAAACTTTGATAAACCAATAGTTTTGAACAGAGGCTCTAAACTAATATGATGGACGGGACCAAAGATGGAAACTGAATTCTGTATTTATTCCTGACTTTTCAAACTTCGACATACCGATAATTCTGAACAAAGTTCTGAACCAATTGGATGGACATAAGATGAAAAGTGAATTCCATGTTTAAGTCTCTTAGAATTTTCACATAACGATAGTTTTGGGATAAACAAACCCGTGTCAACAATTTAACTGCTGACATTTGCATAAATACTGATTTTTAACATCTGCGAAGGATAGGGTGAATAATTATTTATGTCTGACATTTCCTCTGTTGTTACAACAGTTTAACGGTTCTACACTCGTACATATCTTTTCACAATCAATACTAAGAAAATGATATCACAATGCATGTAGTGTCATTTATGCAAGCATTTCTGTCAGAAAACTACAAGATAACGCTTGTAAACAAACTTATTTTCCTTTAATTACTTATATTTGTGATCCATCTCTCAACAAAAAATAGCTATTCCTAACTTTCAAGGGAAACTGATTCATGATATTTTAAGTTGAAATTAACGCTTACCAAACCAGTAGGATCTTTAATTTTTATCACATACGCTTTATATGTAATAACATTGTGATGCTATTTCCCGACGGATGGAGGTATGAGTAAGAGCGTATTGCCTGCTGTAGGAATATACTCTGATCTTTTGGCTCATTATGTACCTTTAAATGGATTTAATTCTGATTTTCACTGCGAGATTGAATTGCTTTTTCGTTGCCTCGAAACTACTGCTGGACTGGACTCAAGAATTTACATAAGTACTTATTCTGTCAGATTCAAAATCAACTATACTGGCGATTATGAAGTACGGAACTCTTAATGTCTGTCAAAGGAACCTGGATTGCGGGTATTAGTACAGGATTTATGGAACCTACGAAAGATCGTTGTCTTCCAGTGGATCCAGACTCACTGAGGATATTCCGGATAACGAGGTGGCATTAAATTCGCCAAGAGAGGTACACAGGTACACCAGACTCCTCTGGGGACGATTCCTTACCATAAATCTTGGAAAAAAAAGAGATCGATCATTTCTCTCCCTGATTATCCAAGAAATGTGTCAGTGGCAGAATTCATACTTGCCATAAACTATAATTGCGTCCTTATTCCCTATGTGCAGTTGCGAAAAAAACGAACCACCCCTTTATTTCAAGCACTATTTATAGTACAGCAAATTCAAAGATATCATTAAATAAGGAATAACACCCTCTTCAAATTCAAATGCAAAAAAATGCATTAGGGGCCGTCTTCATATCAAATTTTGAACAAACAACAAAATTTCCAATAGAGGCACCATGTTTTGATGCCTTAATCAGATTCTGCATCGTTAAATTAGTCTAGATATGAAATTTCATGACTTTACTATCTTTATATCGGGAGATATTCAATGTTGAATTTGTTGTCAATTTCAGGGATCATCACACTGAAAATGGATATTCGTGGATCGAGTTTAATTGTAGTTATATCTACCCGATTTTCAAATTAGAACATTATTTAAAACGTATTTGTTAGCGAGTGCAAATGATCCGAGAATTATATTTACTATGCAAGTGAAAACGATTCTAGAGTTATATTATTATATTTATTATGCAAGTGCAAACGATCCACGAATTATATTTATTATACAAGCTCAAATTAAATTAATATTGGGAATTGTAACCGTGATTAAAATGTGATAAAAGGAGGATTTTGGAATTGAGAACAATTTGTAACGGAGAGATGAAGAGTGTTGATCAATAGTCTGTATAATTTGTATCGTCTTTAGTGTTCTTAATAAATGTTAATTTTTTAAAATTAGCGTTCGTCTTCATGTATGCAACCAAAAAGCCTACCTACAATTATTTAATACCAATTGAATTGATATTCTGATCATCCAAAAAGTGAATAGATTATGTCATTCAATTGATCATTGATTACTAGAGTTCAGCTATACGACACATAACTGGTAAAAGGCAATGTATTTTAGATTACATAAATGAAATTTCCAACCATTTTTTAAAATTTAAACATTCGTCAGGTTTGTCAGATGTTTTTAAACTTTTAGTTGCTCTCTAAAATTGCCTTAATGAGGAAAATTTAATGTAACGCAAAAACTATCGATTGAAATTAGCTTAAATTTTGAATGGTCATATTAGAAGTCCTCCTAAATTAATTCCATCAAAATATAGTTAGGTCCCAATTCATAATTTTTTCAAACATTAATTTAATAATTAGTATTTCATACTAAAAACTATTTTAAAATAAAATATTAGGTGGATTTTATTTGGGATGTTTAGCAGTAACATGGTACAAAATATCAGCTCTATAGGAATATTATGTAGGAAGATATCCATAAAAGTCTGAGAAACTGATTTAACATTAGGAGCTCCAATCTTTCTGCATTCATAACTTCGAAACGGTAAGAACTAATGACATGGAATTTGGTATCTGAAGTTAAATTTTGATAAAGATTCAAAATAATATGTCGAAATAGGGGTTTCTATTGGAAATTATGAAGTTGGTGCTCAATTTAATATGAAGACTGCCCCTTATGCAGATTTTATGCATTGAATTTATAAAAGACGTTAGTTCCTGTTGAATGCCATCTTTGAATTTTGTCTACTGTTAAAATTGCTCGAATGAAGAGGAGTGGTTCGTTTTTTTCGTCGACTGTACATAAGCTTGGTATTGCTAACTATCAATTGTGCCCTCTTTATGCGTATGGTTTACTACTAATGAATGCAAAATATGTACAAACCTGTGCATCTCTAACCGAAACAACTCGTAGTTTCTGGCAGACAAGGAAACTTTTGGCTACACGGCAGTCTCCCTAGCATTTTGTATTTTCATTTTTTGTAGTTTACTCTTGATTTATTTTATGTTTACATTATTGCTGTTGCTGTTATGTTACATTATTGCGGCCTGCTGCTTTGGAAGTAGAAATAAATATGTCTTATTCTAAAAATAACAAGGTTGCTATGGATCTAATGTTAGAATTAATGAACAACTATCATACATTCCATTAATATGCACAATACTCATAAAATAACGAAATTTAAAGTAGTTACCTACCTCTAGTAGATTTGTGGGTCTCGTCTACCACTTTCGAAAAAATATCTAAAAAACAACATGGTTTTTTATCCTCACAGCAAACGTGCAAATTCGGAAAGTATTTTATGCCCTTGTGGTTGATGGTGAAATTTGTATTGTTGGCAGCTTGTTTTTCGAGACTTTGAGCAACTGACATATATGGATTATTTTCTTCGGAAATGATAGAAAATTTACTCCACCCATAGTACTTGAGCAACGCTAGCAGTGACCGCACTACCTGAAAAAGAAATTTGCAGGTAAAAATAAACATACATGTGAAAGCTTATAATATACGTTGAAATCTTCTAGAAAAATTTTATTGATATGGCGATTCCAGGTTTTGTATGACAATAAAAAGACTAGGTGCTGCGAGAAAAGAAGAGAAGTAATGCAATCATTTAGTTGATTTAAAAAAAAATGAAAAATTCGCAGTGATTGAGGGGATACTGTCTCCCTAACACGAGAACTGTACAAAATTTGACCCTGTCCTGTTAAAAACGGACCTTATCCTATTTCCCATATGGGATGCTTGGCGAAATGTGTTTAAGTATCACGTTGGCACACGTGATGGCAAACTGGAAGCATATTTAAGATTTTTACTTGTCACCGAGATATTTTCTTAACTACCTCTCTCCACAACTAACACTTTTTTATATAAATAAATATTTTAAACTATATAATTCTTTCTTGGGAGTTTATATATTTTTTAATGGCTTTAAATAAATTAATTATTGAAAAAACTCTAGAGCGAGGTACAGGCCCCTTGACAAATCTTCTACTAAAATTTTCGACGAGAAACGGATATTTGGTTAGGGCGAAATATTGGATGCCTTCACACTATGAATGCACTTCCACTTCCATTTGCGTGCAAGTGGACGTGTATGTAGAAAATCTACGATGGGTGATGATATTCCAAAATTATCACCAATTGGCGATAGCATCCTGTTCTTGAGAATTTAACCCAATAATCTATTGCAATGAAGATTTTTTTTATCTTTTATCTATTGAATTTGTGTGTCGTTTTCATGCATTTTGTGGGTTATATATTTTTGGAACATGCAATTGGATAATTGTTTTAGAGAATTAATAAATAAACTAAAGTAGAGATAATTTAAAAAAGTTATAGCAAACATAATTTTTTGTATGTCTGTTAGTATTTTCCATTCGAAATTGCCATTTTTTTACCTCAAATTATTGCGCTACCAGTTAATAAAGAACAGTTTGATTAACTGGTAATGATAAAATAGTTTGAGAAAAAATCAGTCAATTAAAGTCTTAATATTAACGCAAACATTGAAATTTATGATTACTTTCAAGAGATAAATTGCTCAGCACAATAGAAATACCTAACATTTCATTCACGGAGTTAGTAGCCTTTAACCACGTTCTCATGAATAAATAACAATTCACCCGAGGGAAAGAAGCTCAACTAAATCTGTACCTACACCCCAATCGTTAGAATCTAGTTTTCACTTCAAAAAGCGAATGCCGCTGATGACGTTCAGTGTCAAATAATTGTTAATGATGCTTAGTCTGTAATAAGCTGATCCGCCTTTTGGTTCGCTGATTAAAATCTTGTTAACAATACGCGAATGGAAGTTGCTATCTCTACGATCACTTGATGTACAAATGTTCATTCTAATTAATAAATCATTGATAATTATACTCTTTTTCGAAGTTGATATAGAAGTTTTTATATTTAATTGCACATAGTTCAGAAATAATTGAAAAGTAAGTCTAATTGGCTATTATATTTGTATTATGTTTATCTCAGTTTACATGGTACTTAAGAGAACATTTTTACTTTCCATTATTTTGTGTGTTTTTGTATTCCAAGATAATTGCACTGAAAATGAAAACATTTTTAATAAAAACTTTTGTTCTGAAAAAGCAACTGATTTGAGTTACTTGGATTTGAACTCAATGTGAATTTTGACTTGTCAATATGAACAAACAAAGAAGCGCATGAGATGCCTTGAGATGGACTAGATTGCTACTTTCAATATTTTAAATGAAGCTATGATGTCTGATATCATTTTTGTAGTAATTGTTTTGATAATACCAAATATAATGATATTCTACTTACTGAGTGTAAACCACGAAAACTCCGCGACACCAAGCCTCGGTGATAGCGGTCGCAATAGAAACAGGGTTCGTTCTATTGAGGGTTGCAATAGAAACAGGATTAGGGATGACTCGAGGATGATTTAATAATTTTATTTGTTTTTCGTGAATGTTGGGAGTGGTAGATAAGTATTTAATTAACGTCACACTGGAGCAACACAACAGGTTATTGGCGACGGTCCGAGATCAACCTCCGAAGTCCGAGGACAACATCACGTAATTTTGAACCACGGTCAGATGATGAGCTCACACCTGAGCTGGAACCTCACTCTCCTAACTTCCACACCACGCCAACATGATGGCATTTGAGGCTACGACAGATTTAACGTGTACACGACGGTTTTTGGTTGGATTAGAACTCGCAACCCTCCGGTTGCTAGTCCGTTACTCTTCCAATCGGGCTAACGCGGCCCTAATGGTGGGAGTGGAAAGAAGCAGTTTGGGAGTAAAGATTTTCTGGGTAACCAGTAAAAACTTAAATATATTTCTAATTTGTCACCAAGTGTGTCTATGTGACAAACTTGAATATATTTCTTCAAGCATCCCCTATGGAAAATATAATAAGGTCCGTTTTTAATGACAACAGACAGGGGTAAACTTTGTGCCTGAAGCAGCTTTCGTGGTAGATAGACAGTAGCTCAGCTCCTTTATTCGAAAAATTGCTCTGAAACTCTTTCCACCCTTCATCTTTCATGCGATGGATCTGTTAAACTTTTTGTAAAAAAACGTACAGATTTGACATTTGTAAGATAAACTTTATTCAATTCATAAAAGATGTCAACTAACACTCTATAGATGCAACAAGCATTCGAAACAACATACAAACACCTAAAGTTAAAAACTAAACGGAGCTTTACAAGATCAGTAGTAATAAAGTACACAATTCCTTCAAGGCTAATAACATAAATGGATTGATGACATGACAAATGACACGAAATTAGTGTTACCTAAAGTACCACGACAAATGACACGAAATTAGTATTATATAAAATACCACGACAAACGACATGTGACACAAAATGACACATAAATAAGATGAATAACTAATTACATACTATGGCACCATTACAGAGGCAGTCATTTTACTGCTCAAACAGTTTTACCGCTGCTTTCCTGAAGAATATGACAAGCCACCGTCAATAATGACAGAGAATAAATGCAAGCATTCTGGTTCCTAAGAAAATGTAATTCAATCATAAGTTAACGAGTAGTTAATTCCTCTCGAATTTATTTGTGGATGTTATGGATGAAGATATTACTTAACACAATTATCCGCCAATAAATCATCTACAGACCAAGTTGATCGTTGCTGTTAGACGGACTGGAGTATGAAGGTATATGCTCTGAAACCAAGTTCTTCAAGTAAATTGCTTTGGGTTTCATTTTTATATTTCGTTTTGCAGACTTCCGCGCGCGTTCGTTGTACTTTATACCGTTATTTGTGTTTACATTATGCAGTGGTAATAAATTGCGTTGGATTCCAGTGGCATTGCATCCCTTCAAGCGCTAATAGTAATGGTAATGATAATTAATTAACGTCGCACTGGAGGAACAAAACGGGCTATTGGCAACGGTCCGAGATCAGCCCCGAGGACAATATCACGTAATTTTGAACCACGGTCAGATGACGAGGTAACACCTGATCTGACATCCCACTCTCCAAACTTTCACACCACGCCAACATGAGGACATTTGAGGCCATGACAGATGTAACGTGCACCAGTCCCCGTGTACACGACTGTCTTTGTCTGGACCGAGTTTCGATCTCGCAACCCTCCGGTTACTAATCCATTGCTCTTCCATCCGTGTACCGCGGTCTTGCATCCTTCAAGTATTCGACTGAATCATGAAAATCTTATGTTAAAAGAAAGGTCTACTTTTGAAGGAAATCTTAGGGAACATTAATTTCGATTACAAATATGCACTTTATCCAGGATTCTACTGTCCCGACCTCTATGCTGTCTCGTCACCGAAACACGCAACTGATGCTTGATCGCTTTGGCGTTCAATGATTGCTGTAGTGGTGTTTGCCATGTGCAGTAGGTATCCTCGAACCCCTACCCTATCTTCCATTGTAGTTAGAATCAGTTCAGTTAATATGCGTAGTTGGTCCTTGCGCATGATCTATCAGGCTTCAGCTTCGAGGTAACTCGCTGTCTTTAACGTGCTACGCTTTAACCTTAACTCTCAAGGGGTTTCGATGAGATATCTCGCCCATCAAGATCTGACCAATTTTGATAAGGACGAGATATAGCGTCATCATTTGGAATAATGCCGTTTTAATTCTGAATAATGAAGATATTGCCGTTTTCTATGATGACGAGATCAAGATCAGGTCAATATTTCTTTTGACGAGTTATCTCATCCATCAAGGTCTGATAAGTTTTGCTAATGATGAGTTAACTCGTCAAGACAACCACCAGGAGGATTAAGGTAAAATCTATGGACGTTTGCTGCATAGTTTGTTGTCGAGTTAAAGACAATATTCATTATGTCCTATTTACCTAATGTTTTGCCATTCGTCCCTGGGTGTATTTCTATCTTCTGTATCAGTAAAACCTTCCTTGTGTGAGTGTATAACCATTAATTCATATTGTCTATCTTGTGTTTTGCACAGCATGGTTAAATATATGACCCATGCACCATAAAACCCAACCAACCGAATGTTTTGCTAGTGTTGTAAGTTTAGTGATATTTTGATAGTGACGAAAATTTATTAGATTTTCAAGACTATTTATGTACGCCAGTTATCCAACGTTTATGTTCATTATTATTATGTTATGCGTGCTTGTTATTATGTTTGCTTGAAACCAAGAGAACTTCATAATCCTTCAAAGTTGTGAGCAAAACCCACGTACTAAAATTTCTATCAGAGGTCGAAATATTTTCCCTACATGTACAGTTGAGGAATAAAAATCGAACCACTCCCTTATATTTGTGCATAGTGCATGCTAGAGTAAATTCATTTTTTGGGCATCCTAGTAGTAAATATTACTCTACGCTACTGTTGAATTCTTTATAAGTGGGGTATCCTCCTTGGTGAGCCAGGGTAATGATAAACGGCTCACCATTCCGCCCTTGTAGTGCATGATGACTAAAACACTTCTAACTGTCAAATTGACCGGGAATTCGCAAAAAACCTGTATTTAATTGATTGTTAGAAACCTTTTTGAAAAAAAAAAAAACGAAATACAAGACGATGCATTTTGCCGTAATAACTTTAATAAGTAAAAATGATTGAAAGAAAATTTCTACGGAAGTAAAACGTATTTTATATTAAAATTTCGTGGTCTGCATTCTTTCCACTTAATATTTTCCTTTTCCGTTAACGCTTATTGTAGCAAAATTTGTTAGCAAAAATTTGCAAATATTGTAGCAAAAATTTCTTATAAATAAGAACATTTCTTAATTTCTGTCGGTATATTAAAACCAGTACATTCTCCTTTTCAGAGAGAGAATGAAAGTAGCGATCAACCACACCCATTGTGTGTCCCTCTTGAGATTTCTACACAAAAGCAGATTTTCCTCAAAGCATCCCATCAACGATGACTAAAAGAAAATTTTCATCACATATTATATTAAAGCGAGAAAAAGCAGGAAGTATTTTAGGGAATACTAAAAGAAAGAAAGTGTTGGATGAACACTTTCTTGTACCCTCCTTCTTTGGCAAAGAAAAAGGCAGATTTAAATTTGAAGAATAAAGTAGGGTTGGGTAGTTGGTTGGTAGTTGAATTTATGTCGCACTGGAATAACATAACGGACTATTGGCGACGGTCCGGGATTCCCAAAGGGAAGGAACTAAGGAAAACACCTCATGGTTTTGTACCAAGATCAGAGGAAAAGGATAATACTAGTAAATATATTTTAATGTTATCGTTTTCACTAATCTATATAAATAAGAATGGATTGTTTATACATAGAATATTTTCGACCCATTTCAAGTTTTCTATCCGTTTTGGGCCCTTCTGATGCAAAAGCAGTCTCTTGCGCGTTTGGTGTGTCCATCTGTCTGTCTGTATGTGTGTGCCCGTGCTACGTCCGAACGGTTGAATTTATTTCCATGAAACTTTGCATACTGTGAGTGCTTACATTCATTTAGTGACTGAACTTGGTTGCATTAGTCTGTCTGTCCGTCTTCCCGTTCTATGTCTGATTCTGTGTCCGTGTTTGAACAAGTATCACATAAAATTTAGCGAACATATTTTAATGCAATGTTCTATATTTTATACATTGTATTTTAGTTTAGTGAATACGTTATTTTCATTCGTTTGCTTACATATTTAGACAAGTTTCATGCTAAAACATCTGAGTAACTATACTTAAATCAACCATAATTTGGTAGTTTGGGAGTAGCTGGAAAGTATATTGAGCATTACAATTACTTGGATTGTTTTAACAGTGCTGCTGGAAAATCAATTATTTTCCGAAAATTATTTTTACGGAATTTAAATTTTAATACTTTATTTTGTGAGCCTTATTTTTTCTTTACGAAGTATAAAAAAATTCTGAATATTTGAGACTGTCGATAAAGAGAATAAAACATTTTGAATAAAATATATTGAACAAGACCTTTTAAAATGGGACTGGTAGCTAATATGCACCCTTGGTATTTTTTAATCGTTTGCTTTTTTCAAAATTTGTGTCCGTTATATTCCAGTAAACTATTTGGTAGTGAGAAAACAGATACACTCATTAGTTTTCGTTCGAAGCTTTTTTAAAATCTGTTTTAAGATGTATTTCTGGATTTTCAATTTGATGTTTTTCGTTCAATAACTGTAATTAAGGTAAGTGTTTTAAATAGTTTTAAAAACATTTTTAATCATTGTATGATAGTTTTGGGAAACACTTTTGTTTTTAAATGACATACAAAGTATTTATATGCATACTCTGAATTATTCTTTGCATTTTGGGTGACATTGGTACACTCTAGAGACTTTTCGTTTTTACTAAAAATTTAAATTCTACAAAAATGTAAAATGACATTTATTTACATTTGTGAGATTGTGTATTTAACAAATGTGTACCTCTATTAGTGTGGTAGTTGTTACATGTTATGAATAGGAATTTCAATTTATTAACGAAAGCGGAAGTTAGTTAACCAATTCAATCTGAGTAACGCCGGGTAATTCTGCTAGTTTGGATATAAAATTCATGTGTCTAAATTCATCTAATCCATAAGTAATGACTCCAGTCACATTTCTTATTTTTTACATTTCCTATTTTTTACATTTCTTATTTTTTACCTTTTGTAAACTTAGTTTAAAGCTTATTTTGAGAAATTCTAGAAATTATTTAAGGGAACAGTGGACTTTCAAATCAAACGGTTCCAGTTATTACACGATTGTTATGAAATTTGTACAGACAGTTTGGTTGTTCCTCAAATGAATACATAAAGTTTGGTAAAAAATATCAAGTCATTAGGAAGTTATTACATGAAAAACTGTGGAACATTTTGAAAAATTAGCAAAAATTGATAGGTTTCCACTCTCCAAACTTCCACACCATGCGAAGAATGAAACTGAAAGTTTTATTAAATTTTGGGTCATTTCTAGAAGTTGGTTGAAAAATAGACTATGTTCAACAAAAGAGTGTGGAGTTCCTATCAACATCATTCCATCAATAGCTTTATAAGTTACATAGCTTTTTTAATCAATTATTAACAATGCGTGTATAGATAAACAGAGGGAAACCGTAATCAAACTGGTAGTCAAATGTTAAAAGCTTCAAAAAATGTCTAATAAAGATGATAGAAAAGGTCAATAGCTATTTTGGTGGAGAAAAACGCCCGCCATCATCAGGATCAAAGCAAGAGGAAAACTCGAGTTTAAATATGTTATCTATGAATAGTGTTTCCACATTCGTAATACAATTAAGCTTCTCCATTTCTGCACCTGTCTGTTGCAGGACAAACAGACTTATTCTTGTATTCCACAGGGTATGACCAGTTTCCAAACTTGAATAAAAGTATTCAAGTTTGTCCCATTGGAGCACTTAATGACAAATTGGATGTACATTTATTATCATTTTTTACTTGCCGCAAGATAATTTACTTCCAAAAACAACCTCTTTCCACAGACAGCATTTGCCAAAAACGAATTCGCCATTAAAAATAAAATTGAGACATTCACTAATCACCTCTTCTCGAAATGAACGAGCCCTGTCCTTAAAGCGATCACCGCCACTCAAATTTAATGACTGGAGTAGTTCTTTGGTAGACAGAAGAAGGTATGGTTGAGTGTTGCTGTAAAAATTGTTGTCATGATGATATTCTTGTATGCAGAACTCAAGTATCTTGAGATTGTTTCCCATCATCCCTTTATGCATTTGAAATTTTGTTTAATTGAATGCAGTAGTACGAAACTCACCCAATTTGAATCCCATATTCATGCCCATGTCCCCACAATGTTGAACTAAAAACCGGTATATATCCTGCTGGTGGTTGTCTCGACGAGAAATCTCGTCTAATTGACAAAACTGATCTTGATGGACGAAATTTCTCGTCGTTAAAAGAAAACTGACTCGTCATCATAAAAAACCGGAAATATCTTGATGACAAGATAATCTAGTCATTAGCAAAATTGGTCAAATCTTGATGGACAAGATATTTCGTCGAAACAACTTGGAAGGTTAAGAATTTCCGTCTCTAATTTGAGAATGTCAGTAAATTATTAATAGATAAATATTGTAAAAAAAGGTTTCCTTATAGTGAAAATACTAACGGTTCTTCCAGACAACACTATAGAGAGGGAGATATTATGTTATGGCTCGCAATCCTAGGTATGGTAGAATCATCAAAACCTCACAAGGTCACCAAAATTATTATTCACAACACAAAATGATGCACACTAAACAAGATAGAAAGATAAAACAGCCCGAGGTAACCTTATTTTAAGTGCAATCGTGGCAAATGCTTTATTAATTGAGCAACTATCTTCCCTTCGCAGGTCCGTCAACTGCAGATTCCAGAAGCTGATATTATTCACGTCTACGTATTAAGCGCTATAAATCAGTCTGGTGCCCCTTCGCAAATAAAACACTTCGGCTCCCATGGCACATCCATTTTAATTTTTATGTAACTTAACTTTATGTAGCTCTCCAGACAGGAATACCTATTTTTATACAAAATGAAGGACGAAGCGCGCAATAATGCTGCTCGGACAGCTCTGTTGCTGTCTAATTATAGGGAAGAGTAGAATCACGCCATTATTCAAAGTATTATATCTATGCATATGAGGGAAATGTGCTAAGAGCAAAGTTGGTGAACAACAATTTTCGTCGGTTAGGAATGGACTGCATGTCTAATTTTGTATTCGATTCGTGTGTGATTTCCCAATGCAATTTATCGCCAATTATAGAAATCAGTGTGGTGAAGCACTGGAGTTATGGAAAAATAAAAATCAAGGACTAAATGTCCCTTGCCAATACACACAACAACTTGTTTATGCATACGAAAACAAAATTGAGGTATTCGTAGAATCCAGAATAAATTATGTAAATATATTTTAATATCTTATCGTTGTTTTCACTAATGTGCGTATAAAATTCATTTATATTATGCCTCTTACTTGTATATTATGTATATGTATTACTTGTATATTATATTATACAAGTAATGACTCTATTCACATTTCTCCTGTTTAGCCTTTTCTAAATTTAATTTCGAAGCTTAATTTTGGGAAATTCTGGAAATTATTTTAAGAGACAATGAACTTTCAAAAGAAATTTTTGCAGTTACTATACGATTGTTATGAAATTTGCAAAGATGGGTAGTTATTAAAACGAAAGTCATTCGAAAGTTATTCCATGAAGCGTGGTTGAAAATTTTAATAAATTGGAAAAAATCGAGAGCTTCCATGCGCATTAATTTTGCATGTATTATCAAAATTGTAATTCACATAATAGTTTGTATACATGTAAATCAAATTAATTCCACTTGGTAAGTGCTTAATTGTAAAGCGAAACAATTTTGTACTAAAACTCCTGAACCAAAAAACATAGGTTAAGCAATAATTTAAATCAAAAATTCAAAATTTTGAAGCATGAATTTCTAATCTACACGGATATTTACATCAAATTTCAAGGATTATTCAAAAAAAATTTCAAGTAAAACAACAAAAACTAAACGCAGAAGAGATATTTTTTAATCAATGTTAAAAACATCTCAATAGTAGAAAAACGCGTTTTTGTAGTAGACACTATAATTATATATTTTTATCTTTCACGTTGTTTCATACTTAACTTCGTCAGAAATGATCATAATTGAAAAATTATCTTTGTTGCAGAGAATTTTTCAATTCTCTTTGCAACAAACATTAATCCACACAATTTAATTTAAAATTATTTTTTTACTCTTAAATTAAAAAATATAATTTTTCGATCGTTTTGCAGATTTTAAAAGTACGCTGTTTCCTAAATCCCAAAAACATTAGAAAAACTTGAAATCACTGGAAAAAGTAGATATATACAGAGAGAGACAGATAAAGTCAAGAACTATTTAAATTATATTTCACTTCCCAAAACATAATATACATTTTGTACATGCATATGTCTGCAAAAATTTAAGGAGTCATTGAATTGTCCTGCTTATTTCGCAGCTTAGTTCATTCGATGATCAGATCCAAAATCTCAGTTGCGCTGTGCTTTGCGCTGAAGGGTCGGTTAACCGAAATAAAAGTTCTAACAGCCTTCATTTAACACAAACTCTATTACACGTCATAACTAACAGATTTAGCCCACCTTACTAGTCTTGAATTGGTAAATTTGTTCTTTATAAATAACACATAGATAATGGCAAAGTAAAAAATAAACACTATATAAAACACATTACACGTGCAACTCAATAAATCAATGAAGCATAATGCAACACAAATCATGCAAATATCATCTTTTAAGAAAACATTAAAATATATTATCTTTAAAATATATAAATAAAAATATGGTTTATGCATCTCAACCGATAAATACAGACTTGAATTTACGATAGCGTTCACAGGAAGGAAGGCATAAATGATTACTTTGACTTATTTTCTGCTTTGCCTTTTGTAAACTCTCTTTAAAGTTTATTTAGGAAATATTTTGGAGATCCTAAAAATTCTTTTTAAAAGTTGGACTGCTATAACCATAAATCATTACTTAAAACCTATTGCATTGTAAGTTGTATCACATTTTGAAATAAATAATGAGTATCCATATTTTTCAACAGGGAGGTGAGATTATTGAAAAAGAAATTGCATGGAAAATATTCAATATTCAAACGTTCAATCTGTCACCGAATCACACTGCTGATGTCCAATAGTCTTGATATTTGATGATTTCTGTATCTGATTGGTTAATTGTGATTGTGACGCGTAATATGTACCTTTTTCCCATCCTCCCATTAATGCTAGCCTCAGTTTAGCTGATATGAGCAGTTGAATCTTATTCATGATTTATCAAATTTACTTTAGTCTCAAGACCACTTACTGTCTTCTATTCGCTGTGCATGTAACTTTAAAATCAACTCTATGCTTGTTTGCTACATGTATTTCGTTGTCGAAATGCGGACACTATTACTTATTCCTTAAGTCCTATTTATTGAATATTTTGTTTTGTAATTTTATCATGTATGATATTTTGATACCAGAAGAAAATTTATTGGATATGTATAACTATTTTTGAGGGGGGGGGGTACGCTAATTATCCTATGCTCAACTGCGATTGTTTAAAAACGGAAGACTATTCACAATTCTTCAAAGTTACGGGAAAAACTACGTACTGACATTTCTGTCATCATGATACGGAAGGTTTCTTTGTCTAATTAGATGTACATCTGCGGAAAAAATTGATTTGCTTCCTTTTATTTTCGCATCGTTCATAATAGAGCAAATTCAATCTCGCCATTCCTAATTGTAATTATTGCGATATGCAACTACAACATACTGCCCAAAGATCAACTCAATGGTGTTGAAGAGCTGTTTCCAAGTAAGGAAGAAAAATAATTTTCTAATTATAGCTATTGAACGAAGTGGAGGCAATTTTACTCCTGTTTATACTTATAGATTAAGATAAGTGTGGAGCTAGATTTGCATATCTTTAACTCTATGAAGCAAAGATTAGATCTTCGTGTTATTAAAATAAAAACTGAACCAATGAGTTTAAAAATTATAGATATTTTTATTTTTAAAAATGGTTTGATAGAGATGTATCCTATTAGTTATTTGGGAACTCATTAATGTATTTTAAAAAGTTTTTTAATAACCATAAAAAGGGAAACTTACATAAGCGAGACTTATGATTTGGATACAGATCCATGCAACACATTAATTTAATTTGAAAATTACTTTTAAGTAAATCTCATGTGGATTCAGTAATGAGGTTTCCACTCGTACAGGCGCACACACACATTGTTGACACAATTATTGCGTCTACAATGCCATTTATTAACTTGAATCTCTTCTCTTTCTGTTAAACCCCTTTAAAATTGATATTTATAAACGATTCCGATAAGATTTCTTTAAAAAGAAAGTTTTATGTGTAACAATCTGGCAGGAAAATGTCTGCCAACAGAAATAGAATTTGACACAATTTCTGAATAAAATATTGAGTCGTCACAAAATCTTTCATGTGGTACGCATTTAATTTGACTTCTGCTTTATCTTGATGACTTTTCATGCAATATTAATGTATTTTAAAACAAATTGAGTTTTAGTGCAAAATTTTAGAGGATCACTAAATGTATTTGAGATGCTAACATGCCTAAAGAAACAAAATGAAATAAAATTGTTAAAGGAAATTGAAACTGAAATAGAGCTGTAAGTTTTTATTCGACAAAAATAGCATGTCTGCTACACTTACAATTTTAAGATTTCCCCCGCACATCAAAATTGAATTCAGTCCCAAAACTTGAACATACGTCTTATAAAAACAGCGAATTAATCTGTGTGATGACAGGGTAAATAATAGCCTATTCAAGGCTATCCGTCATTTCTGTATCACAGGTTTCTTTTCTTTACAGATACGATTCAGTTTCGTACTTTTTTCAGCAATTTCTGCCCAGGGGGTACCCGTGCAACCCAACTCTTCCTCGTATTAACGGTGTTAAGTATGAGGTAAACGCAATTGATATTACCCAACTCCAGCATAGCTCAGGTATCTAATTCCCATGAGGATTTCATCTGTTCTGTTTGTTGGGACAGTGGTAGTGGATTACGAGTTTTATGGGCGCAAGGTCCAAAAAATTCTATTCGCAATGTTAAAATAGTTTATTTTTTAATGTGTTGTCGATGTGTTAGTCGACAACTTGGTATATTGCATAAATAAAGGATAAATAAGATAAGAAAGGTAAAAATTCCATATGAATTTAAAAGATCAATGGTATTTAAAACATGAAATTAATCTTTAAAGACATGAAATAAATTTAGGATTTAAAACATGTTGGTCAGTATGTGATCCAGATAAAATTCGTAGAAAATAGGTCATACCCGTTTTTAATTTTTTCTACACCAAAAGCAATGTTTTAAACCTTTATTTCTGTTACTATTAAGTATCCAAAAATGTTCTGACGCTTTTAAATAGATTATTTTATCGCTAATGATTTTGTTTAGTTTTTAGATGCGAATATGAGTCTTACATTCGGGAAAGTTTCACTGTGTTTGGTTAGATTTTTGGTGAATTACAACGCTTCGAAATGTCTGTTAAGCCTAACGTTATTCGATGGCATTTGATTTAAGAATTCAAATTCGGCACAAATGCTGCAGAGGCGTGTCGTAAATATGCATTGCATTTGGAAGCAGTGCTGAAACAAATCTCACCACACAAACCAAAGAACTTTGGAAGGCGTAAAAGTTCAGTAAATTGGTCCTACACGATTTGTCAGCGAGAAATAATTTCCAAAGTTTTTTATCATCGCTCTCTTTACAAATCTTCCATTATTACTTTCAATTGATACGTTGGTCTTGGATCAATGGCAAGCAGAATGGGATGTTTCTACCAAAGGGAGATACACTTATCAATTCTTTCCGAAGATTTCAACCGAACTAATTTACCAGAACTCAAAGCTGGTACAATTTTTCGCAGGTAATGGTCCATTTCCGGAATATCTAGAACGTTTCCCTCTAAAAAACATGTGCGCTGTGCAACTGCGGCCGAGAAGGTGATCCCATCCACTACCTTTTTGACTGTGATCTCACAAGTACGTGGCATTTGGCAAAATCTTCTCTACAAAACTATTCTCATTAGTGCCAAAGTACTGCTAAGAATAGACATTGCCACCACAAAATCCTTAAAATGATGGAATTTCTCAGCTCCAACATTGATTATATCTGTGAGAACTGAGAAGTCAAAAGTTCTCGAAATAACCTAGCTTTTCTTACGAAATTAGTACATCTGTATTTTATAGTTGTCTTTTTAGAGGTTTTGCTCTTAGATTTTTTTGTTCTGAATACGTATCCTTGTTCATTGTGTAGTGTTACCGTTTATTGTATATGAAATATATTGTATATGATTATCATTTGGTTCTCTGTAAATTTAACAAATTTTGTAATCCTTTTCTTACCTCATATTGTATTTTTGTGCTTACATGCTTTGACTTTCACTTACCTTCTGCTTTTTATGTGTACTATCTTGAATGTTTTATGCGTGTAGTAGGTTGCTCAGCTCTGCCTAATCGCCGAAACTCCACTGTAAGGCGGACTATATAGTTGAAAGCCGCACAGGTGAAACAGTGTCCGCCTACGGCGTACAATCCAATTATAAAGTTCAGTTAGTGGATCTTACACAATTTCTCAGAGAACAATAATTTTCAAAGATTTACCATCGCTCTTTACTAATCTCTCATTATAAAAATTAAGTGCTTTTAAAATTCTTGTTGACGTGTGATGAAAAACAGATCTAATACTCCAGCAGCAAAACGGACACATCATTGGTTTTCACTGAAAAAACCGATTCCCCCATTTGCAAAATCTTCACCTTATCCCATTATGCTTTGAGCATGGTGGACTTCAAACGGTATTTCGATATTCGAACGGAACGGTATCTTCGAATGAAACTTGTGTCCCACAAGTTCATTCCAAATGTTCAAGCATTTACGGCTGAAGTTTACACTTGTCAACTCAATCTGTGTAATCATCATAAATTCTTTAGTGCCTAAGGGCACGTAAGGCCTTAAATCTAGATCGCCAAAATTTCTTGTCCGATGTAGCAAGTCTAGCTTCATATCAGCTCGCCCATCCAGCCTCACTTCTATCTTGTTCCATCATACGTCGCCAGGTCAAACGGGGACGACCACGCTTTCGCTTTCCATCAGGGGTCCAGGTCAATTCTATATTAGGAATACTGTCCCTGTTCATTCTTAAAATGTGTCCTGTAAACTTCCAACGTCTAGATGTAATTTCATTTCCTATTTCATAAAATTGTGCTTTATTTAATAATTCTTCATTTGAAATGTAGTATGGTCAAAAAATCTTTAAAATAATTCTTAAACATTTATTTTAAAAAACATTTAGTTTATTGCGCTGCGTTTTGGTAATTTTCCATGTTTTAGAACCGTATAAGAGAACTAAAAGTACTAATGATTTGTACAGATTTAATTTGGTTTTTACATGTATATTAGTTGCTCTCCACAATTTATTAAGATTCTTAAAATAGTTGCGAGCTTTTGAAATTCTAAGATCAATATCTTCATCAGTACCACCATTTTTGTTTATTGTTGCTCCCAGATATATAAAGGAGCTTACATTTTCTTTCTATTGAGTTGTTTTGCACCTTGATGGGAGTGCTAGATTTTTCGTTAATTCTGAGGACTTTTTAGTCCCACTAGTATGTGTACGATGCATTGATTCTTAAACAGCCAGCACTAGTAAATAGAAAAAGTGAAATTCTTATAGGACAATGTCAAGAAAATGGAGCGAAAGTTACCCACATTCTAATTAGTGCTTTAGAATGAGAACTATTGCCTCACCACCTTATTCTCCTGACATTTCACCAAGTGATTTCAATTTTTTTCTTGTTCTGGTCAACCACATGCAAAAGAAATGGTGTATAAATAAAGCATAGATAAAATCGGGACTGGTTAGCCATTTTTATTATTCCTAAAGGCAATATATTTTACATAAACGGTGTGTATGAATTTATATCTCGTTGGGAAAATGTTGTCGAATGTAATGGAATAACGAATGTATATTTTGATCAATAAAAATTATTTTTGAAATTGTTATATTTTAGTTTTGATACGAAAATGCGTCAGAACTCTTGGTGACCTGATAAAATGAATTATATAAAATTTATTCTCCGTTACTCCTTTTAAGTTCTGAGACCAAATTGTTACGATTGTAAATATTACTAATTTCGATTTAATAAATTTTAAATACTTTACGTGTTTGATCTGAAAATCAACTTTGATGCAATTGCTTAAAATGATATTTACCTCAAATTAAATTATGAGGTAATTTATTTTTCAAAATTACAGAAAGAAAGTTTCTGATTTTCTGATAAGGCATACAGGGATAGCGCAATAAAATTACCAAAATTTTAAAGACCAAAGGTTTCTAAAAGTATACATACAAGTTCATTTTCATATTAAGAAGTTACGATAACTGAAGTGTATTATTATATTTCACATCAGTTTATTAATTCCCAGAAAAAGGTTTATTTTAATCTAAAATTTTGATAATAATAAAAAATATGGAGTATGTTTCTAAATCAGATTTATATTTATTAAATATGAATCCAGTTGAATAAATGAATATGAAACCATATTCCATAAAACATTAAATATTTCAATGAAAATATTTTTAGGAATTGGCTTATATTTATTAGTTTAAAGAAAGATAGTTTTTCTTTCTCAGATTATGTACCCTTAAAAAGAAAATCTGCCATTTTGCAAAACAGCAAAGCATTTCTTTTGAAATAGTATATTTTAACGTTTACTATGAATAACTGAAAATTAAGTATTAAGTAATGAAGAAGGTACTTTTCTAAGAAACCAAGGGATAAAATTTCATTACATTAAGAGGTACACTTTTCTCTGCCGTTCTGAAGATTAAAAGTAGTAAGACAAAGCAAACAATATTTATCTAATGTTATGCAACATGAGCAGCAATATTTTATTTCAGTAAGAATTGAACTTTAAAGAGTATTTTAGGTATTCGATTACATAAATCAGAAAGCATTCTCTTAAAATGGTGAGAGACAGAATATTTTGCCATGTAAGTAATGTACAAAGATGGAAACACCTACGATAATTCTAGGGGAAAAAATTCAATGCAATATTTAAAACCACTGAATTTTCAGCTTTAAAAATATTTTTTGCATCATTCAAACTTTAAAAATAACTTTATGTTCTTGGAAACGCTCATTAAAATACAAAACATACTGCAAATTTGAAGTACATTAAAAATTGTTAAGGTGAGTACACTTTTGATATCGCTATTAGCTTTCAATTTATAATGAGGTTGGAAATGCGATATAAGAATTGTTTTCTAACGTTTAGTTAGTTAATAATTTTAAAGCTTCTAAAATGACTAACAGAGAAGATAAAATATCCACGATAAGTATAAAAGTAAACTAGAAGAATTGTGGTAATGATAGGATATTTTGTTCCATCGAAATAGCTATTGACCAGTTTTAACATTCTGTTTTTATTTTCTTTATTAATAATTTTTTGAAACTTTTAGTCTATTAACTACCACTTTGGCTAAGGTTTAATATCTTTAACTCAAACTGTTTGCTTGAAATGTCAATCATTTTATTTATTTCCTTTTCTAGGTGCGGTAGAAAGACGAGTATCAACTATAATTATGAAAAATCACGCTAAACAAATCAGCCTACTCCAGAATAAACACAATAAGCGATTGAGTACACATAGCTATGTATTTCAGGTTGCATTCATAGACATTCTTAGCAATATGCAAACATCGACCTTCTAATGAAATTAGACATAGCATGTGAGCGTAACTTATGTTATTTCAACCGATAGCTCCATTTGAAGATTTGACACGTAGTATGGGGGAAAGCACGAACCTCAATGTAGGACTAATTATTAACTGGTTAATACGTTTATCCAATGTGATAAAAAAGCCACTAGTTTGTGCTTCGATAGCCAATCAATCCAAGACACGTACAAGGAAAGTTTCTACTGACCCAGAAAGAGAAATATACCCAAAGTTTTTTTTATAGGAATGAGGGCCGTGGTAGCCCAGTTGAAAGATCAATGGATTAGCAAACGAAGGGTTGCGAGTTTGAAACTAGGTTCAGTCAAAGGCCGTCGTGTACATGGAGACTGGTGCACGTTAAATCTGCCATGGCCTCAAATGTCCTCATGTTGGCGTGGTGTGGAAGTTTGTAGAGTGGGGTGCCAGGTGTTCTCGTCATCTGACCGAGGTTAAATATTACGAGGTGTCCTCGAACCTTTTCCTTCGAGATTGATCCCAGACCGTCGTCAATTGCCTTTTGTGCTGCTCCAGTTGGACGTTAATTAACTACCTACCTACCTTATAGGAATGGAGCCTGCAGAACCATTGATTGAGTAATAATATAATCCGACTTGTGTGCTTGATATCAAGGATTCGCTTGTAAATCTTCAATTAATAGACGCACCCAAAAAAGCATTTTGCTGACACTGTGGAGAGAGAAGTAAACCCAGGGAGGGATAGAACTTCACAGTAATCGAACCTGCGCCGCCTACAACTTGCAGGTTTCTAACACAGCGAGCAAGCCCACTGAGCCACGGTAGACCCACGCTCTGGCAGATTGCCGGTATAATGAAAGATCTCAATAAAACACGGTGACACTTGAATGGACTATGTGTCTACCACGATAACTCTTCTCGCCACGAAGTCTGAGTGACGGTAGTCACTATCGGAACCATTACTTGGACATTTTGTCTAGAAGTGATTCTGGTGGATGCATTTATTTCATTTCGTTTTGGTCTAACTTGGTTGTGGAAAGAGGTAGGTTTACAAGAGAGATATTCTATGCTGTTTCATGTGTGTGTCGTAAGATTTCAGCAGTGTTGATCATGTGTGCTTGGGAATCAGCTTGGGATGATTGGCTATCGAAGCGCAAACTAGTGTTTTTAGTCACATTGATAATCTTACTGACCATTCAATAATTAATCCTGTATTAGAGTTCGTGATTTCTTCTAGTACCACACGACAGATCTTCAAACCGATCAATTAGCAGAAATACCATGAGTTGGGAGCACATGCTACTTCTATTTCAAAGGTCAATATAAGTAAGAATCACAACAAATAGATTTAATAATAATTAAGTACGCCAATATGTAACGACAGGCGTACAATCATTCGTTTGGAATTTTCAAAATAACGATTCCTTTTTTAATTTAAACACATGAATCAACATGAATCCTCACATTTCTTTTTAAAAGAAACTGCTTCTTTACTTTAAAAAGTAATTCTTGCATAATTTTTCTCACTTACCTTTCTTTTAGATAATTTAATATTAATTTCGTAAATTTGTGGAATTGAAGCGAAGATATAATTTTTGAGGAAACGTTTACGTTAAAGTCGTTGAAAAACAACTTAAAATATCGACACTTTAATAAGTGGATAAGGAGTGTTACATTCAACAAATCATCCAACATAGCTCTCATACGCACCGCGTTTTTTCTTTAGTGCGCTTGCAAGTTTTACGAACGTCAACAATACCTCAGGTAAAATAAAAACCCATCCCTCCAAACGCTTTCGCAATTTTCGGAAAATCACCGCAAGCGTAGAATAATAATTTTAGTGCACGTTTTTAGGCTTCACTAGACAACCTCGAGAAGTTGCCCTCTTTTGAAAAGCCATGCCTTCAGTATCGGCAAAATAAAACTTTTGTATTTAAAAAAAGAGCATTTTATTTCCCCAAGGAAGGAAATAACGAGGGTCGGTCTTTGAATTACTTGGCAGCCGAAAGGATGAACTCGCGATTGAATCCGAGAAGACGAATGGCTCTTTTGATTCTGAGATCTTGGATTGTTAAATTTCGGAACCAAGTCTAGTTGAGCAGAGTCTCTGCAACTTAACTCAAGTTGAGTCAATTGGATGTGCATTGAAGTTATCAGAATAAATTGTTCTCTTTGCAGGAAATAGAAATGCTATTTTAATCCCCTCCACCTTAATATCGAGCTTTTTTTGTTAATAGTTAACATTCCTGATGGTCATCTCGATAAGGTATATCGTCGTTAATAAAACTGACCAGATCTTGATGGACGAGATATATCGTCATTAGAAGAAAACTGATCATACCTTGATCTCGTCATAAAAAATAGGCATTATCTGGATGACGAAATATCTCGTCATTAGCAAAATTGGTCAGATCTTGATGGATGAGATATAATGTCGAAACCACTTGGAGGATTAAATTTGTGCTGTCATATATGAGTCCTTTCTGTCAACTTATATGTAGGTGGCGGTAGTGTTTCTATGGTCATACGTGTTTCCTGCACATTTTCGGAACGGCTCATTTGGCTTGTTTTTCGAATACAATTCAGCATTTCGCCAACAAAAAATTTCGAAGAATAAATTCCGAATTGATGTATGATAATTGATTGGTTAACGTTAATTAGATGAATCGCCAAACAACGATAAACCATGTTTTAAGGTAACCCCGATACGTATCATGTGAAAACATTTGGACAGCAGAAGTAAAATCTTCACAGACCGTCTGGCTTGTTTGTTTGCAATGATCAACCCTCTGATAAAGCAGAAAATATCTTTGTCTAAAGGCAGAAAAACTCTCGGATGCTGAACTCTAAGGACATGAAATCTGCATAGGAATTTTCAGATCAACGCATTTAACTATTTTCAGCTCGCTACGTAGCTCCCTTAGAATCACATTGAAGCGAATAAATCTCTGCAAGATATTCGGACGACGCATCGGAAGAACTGCCGAGGAAACCGAAACGACTTGGTTTGTCTGAATCAGCAAAAACTCTTGGACGAAAACGGGTCTAACGGAGTAAGGCTAGTTAACATTATAAAAATAAGCATGCATGTCGAGATATCTCGTCACTAGAAGAAAACTGACCATACCTTGATCTCATCATCATCAAAAAGTAGGCATTATCTGGATGAGGAAATATCTCGTCATTAGCAAAATTGGTCAGATCTTGATGGATGAAATATATTGTCGAAACCACTTGGAGGATTAAAATTTGTGCAGTCATATATGGGAATCATTTCTGTCAACTTAAATGAAGGTGGCGGTAGCGTTTCTGTGGTCATACATGTTTCCTGTACCCTTTCGGAACGTATCCTCGGAATTCCGAAGAATTGATTTCGAATTGATGATACCTGCTCTTACAATTCATAATAAACTAAAATTCTATCAATGTTTTAACAGATTCAATATATTACATTATGCCCATTTTCTTCAATACTTACAAGGGGAAAAAGAAACGGGATAAATTAAAGATGCAAATTATAGTATCTTTATAGTAGCTACACATTTGTTATAACTTAATAACCATTTAAATTCGATCTACCACAATGTTCACATAAAATTCATTGATTCACGTACCCTCTTTCACTCGTAAGAAATTGTTTTCAAGAAAATTCTTTCAGATAAAGTATTTAAAAAATCAAAGAATTACCCCCAATTGGTCAGAACAATCAATAATTTACCTGCAACTATTGATGTTCTATTTAACGATGCAATAGTTTAGTGCATTTTAGTAGCAATTTATAACTAAATTTTTTAAAATGAGATTTCTATTATTTTCTTTATGGTTGCATGTCTCAATCATGATTTTTTTCTGTCATTTCAGTGTAATTAATAGCATGTCTGTAGTTTAATTGTACTGTTTCGTTTTATTGTTTGTCTGTTGCATTTTCTGTACTGATTACCTTTTCTCGCTAACATGTACTTGGATTAATCTGTTTGAGAGGCTATATAGATAAATAAAAATAATGAGCATCTCCGGCCACCGATTTTACTTTGCTTCATAGTGTACATGAGAATGACATCTTTTTATAACAATCATTGCTAAAACTAGGATACGTACCTCAGGGTATAATAAAATGTAATTATTCAACTGCAAGATGTTTGCATTATCTGATTACATTTCAAAGTGCTATATATATATAGTATATTATTCTGTTTATATGGTAGGAGTGATATTAATTTGGACGAACATAAAAAATGACCAAATTACTTTTTTAAAAATTAATTCTAACTTATCAATTTTTATGCTTTTTGATTGTGTAAAGTTGATCAAAAAAGTATCCGAACACATCTTGTTATTTGTGTCTCTGGGGTCGTACAATCAAACCAAAAGTATCATTTGACTTGGAATAATGTCTTATATAAATAAATATCACCTTTATTTGCATAACGGTTCGTCTTAATATTAAATTTTGTATCAGCTCAGTTGTTTTAAAAGGTAATCCCTATTTTAATTACAGATTCTGATTTTGTGGATCACAATAACCAGAATTCATAGGAAATGCATTTATTTTGGTCAGATCTATAAGTTAGAAGTGGTTGAAATTCAGATCTTCTAAGGTTTAGAATTTTTTCCTACTAAGGGAATTTCATTCAGTATTGTACCTTCCAAAGTAATCAAATGATAAAACAATTATTCATTACATTAAACTGTTGAACCCCTACATTAAACTGTTGAATATCTCAAGCAAAATGTGAGTCTTAATTTAGTTTCAAATAAATATTTTCTAATTATTATTAATTAGTTAATTCATAATTGAAAAAATAATGAATCGAAAGGACTATAGATTTAAGCACAGCAGACTCTCAACAGCGATGTCTGAAACAGGTGTGCAAACTTTTACTTCATTTCTTTCAGGAGGTTTTGAGATACAGCTCTTTATTCAAAATTGCATAATTTTGACTTATTTAGGGGGGTCGTCCTAAAATGGAATTTCGAATTAATTCGGAAATAATGTTTCTTTCTATACTTGGAGATCAATTTAATCTGTACTGCGATATAGATCGGTAAAAAGCTTTACAAGTATACGTATATGTTACCCTGATTTTCTACGAGTGAAATCATACGCTGCTAAGTTAGATGTTCACAACTGAAATAAAGTACTTATAGCTCTTTGTCACTCGGCCGATTGTTTATTGTACAACCTAGTTGATAATTTAAAATAATTTCAATGTGGACATTTTTAAAAATAATTTTCAATGTCTCATTGAAATAGGCACTAATGAAACTAAAACCTAAAAGACCAAGAACCGCAATAATTGAGTGCATATTGGAAAATATACTACAACACTCTGCGTGATCAGCAATTTAAAATTCGAACTATTGATACGGACATCAAAGGGTTTTTCGCTGATATATCCAACAATTTATAATCCGCGATTTGCACAGAAATATACATTTACCGAAAAATTAATGTGGGGATCTTTTAACGACGTTTAAAGTGGGTATTGCAATTTGAAATTTCGGAAATAATTTATAAATAAATATAAAGACAGTTCCTTATGAAAATGAAGTGTACATTTATTTATAGTAGGCATCATTCCAAGTCTAATGATACTTTTGTTTGACTGCGATTTAAGGTAAGGGAATAACAAGAGGTATTCGGATATTTTTCAACCGGTTGTACAATATTCAGCTGGTCTAAAAACAATGTACTTAGCATAAAATTTGTTTATTCGTATCTACGCTTTGAATAACATCCTAGATACGAATAAACAAATGTAAGAGCATAGGAATAGAATAAGCGCAGTAAAAGGGATATTTCCAAAATTTGGACACAAATGGAATATTTATTATGCTGCCTAAAACATTGTAATATTTCTGTGCATTTCACAATTTCCAATTTTAAGTTGCGTTTTTAGAAAACCAAAATACAAATCAGCGCAATATTATGAATCCTTTTTTTGTCAATCACAGATTTTTCATTCTTGAGGAAAAACTTTTAAATTAATGGGGTTTTCTTATAATAAAACTCTGGACGCATAAATGAAAATTTTCTATCTTCGGATTTCAAACATTAGTTTCACATTTGTCAGCAATATATATGAACATCACTCTTAAACATGACTTGTTCTCTATTTTGCATTTTTATTCCTATTATAATTCAACAAATGTGCCTAGCGCTTTTTTTATCGTTAGATTTTATCAGTATAGTACTAAGTGGGTATTTTTCAGCAAATAAATGTTTCCTCTGGTTAATTCAAGAAGGATTTATAGATCTTACAGAAATATAATTACCTTGTAGAAGGACACTTAGCCTATCTACTTATCTGTAATTCTTTAGAGATATTGGTTGTTATACATACATGCATACATAACCCACGCTACACGACTCACCAAAAAGGTTTAGAGCACTACTACGCATAACAAAAACAGGTGACAGTAGGTCCCTACCCAGCTTAAAAGAACTAAAGAAAAATTTAATGCTAGAAAAAATATAGATAAGACCTCCACCTAAGAACAACGTAGAGATCACCGATCATCACTATTAAGTTTGAAAGGCAGCATGTATTTACAGGAAAAGGGAGAGATTACATTATAGTACGTAATTGATGGTGTCCGCTAATTCTGAAGAAATATTGCTGTTTTTAATATTGTATATAAAGAAGTTGGATTTATGCCAACGCTTGTTAGCCATTTGATCTTATTTGTCAGTAATGATTTAGTTAAATAATATTTGTTGGTTAATTGACACTCAAATAGGTAATGATCTATTTCCCCACTCTCTCCACAGAGATAGTACTAGATACTTTTGAATTTAAAACGAAGATAGTGCAGGAAAGGCATGGCCAGTTAGTAAAAATATAAGATGTCTATTAGTAATTTGCGTGGTGATCTTGACGTAGGATGAAAGTTTTGACTCGAGGGCTACTGGTATCTTCGTTCCAATAGTGCTCCCCAATCGGTTTTAACAATCTTACTAAGAAAAGAGCATGGTGGAAGAACTTCTGTCTCCTTATCACATGAACTTGGCGAAGTGATCTGCTGTCTTATTGCCAGTGATGCCTGAAAGAGTGTTTTCAGTTATAATCTGATTTTTTACTCACATGGTTATTATTTTTCTTTCCAGTCCTATAGCTATTATATCTATTCATAATTTTTCTTTCCAGTCCTATAAATATTATTTCCAGTTATAATCCTTTTTCTGGTCTTATAGTTATTGTTTCCAGATAGTATTCTTTCCTTTCCAGTTCTATATATTGCTGTTATTTCTATTCATTATTTTTTTTCAGTCCTATAAACATTATTATTTCCAGTTATACTGTTTCTTTCCAGTTCAACTGTTATTATTTCCAGTAATAGACCTTTATTTCCGTCCAATAAATATTATTTCTAGATGTAATTTTTTCTTTCAGTCCCCTTCTAGTTATTTATTTTTCCAGTTATAGTCCTTTCTTTCCCGTCTAATAAATATTATTTCTAGTTATAATTTTTTTCTTTCAGTCCTTTAGTTATTTATTATTTCTAGTTAAATCCTTCTTATAGTTATTATTTCTAGTTACAATCCTTTTCATTTCTACAATTATTTCTTACAATCCTTCTTTCCGTAGAATTCTTTTCCCAAAAGAACATCTGTGCATTTCTGCGGTAACTGGAAGCCTTCACGCCTCCAAAATTCCTCTAAAAGGAATCCTGAACGCTTCTCCGGGATCCAAATACCCTCGCCCACTAATCCAAGCGATATCGCTTATCCTGTGCCACCCCGGGTGTTTATGCGCAACAGCACTTACTCGTTTGGCAAGATTTAGATGCTCCATTCATCTTGTTGATGAAGGAATGCGAGTCGGACATAAGCCCTTAAGGCCACCCAGATCGAGAAGTGTTAATGCGGATTACATTGACATACTGGGAAATTAGGTAATACGGCTTCGGCTCTGAGTGTTTGGATGCTCAAGGTGGTCCCTTAATCTTGTGGATTTGATGCTGGAAATGGCCGATCCCGGTGTCTAGTTTGATATCGAGAGATTTAGGTGTCTTTGTTCGCCTGTGACAAGAATCCACTGCTGCAGTTGGTCGAATGCGTAGACAATAACAGATTGTCATAACCATACGGTACTTATGTTCATTGTACGTACTTTATAAGCAAGTGAATAATTTTAAAATTAAGAAAAATGCAGGTAGTTGAATAAATATGGTCTCATTTGAGTTCAGGAATGAAACGTTATTTGACGTATCAGCTTTTTATGTTGACGCAATATATCTAAACGCTTTATAATGTTTAGAAGCCTCAATAATGTATGTTCTACTATATTAATTATAAAAAAACATTTACTAACATCTCATCTTTACCTTTCTTCGTCTGTAACAAAGATCCTCTGATTCAATTTTTGTCGGTTGTTGATGACAATGGCAGACTGTAATACTCATGTAGTAGTTATATTCATTATTGACACTCTTAAAACATATGGAGGATTCAAACAATGAGGGATTCTCAGTGTGAACCAGGAGGAAACGAAGATTTTTCTGTTTGACAAGTTTCCACTTGATGACAAGTTGGAAATATATTTCTACAGCGATAGCCACCACCAGTTTAGATTTGGTGTGAATAGCAGTTCTGATGGTAGAAAGTACTTTCTCTGTCCAAAATTCTTTCGAGTTACATATCGTGGTTATTTTAAGTTGTTTATAGCCGTTTTGGCCTTGTTTGGTGTTTAATCTGATTGACGTTCACCAATCATTTTTCGTTTACCAATTCGGAATTTATTCTTTGAAATACTAAATCAGGTGTTGCCTCGACCGTGGTTCAAAATTACGTGGTGTTGTCCTCGGTCTTTCCCTATGGGATTGATCCCGGACCATCACTAATAGCCCGTTGTGTTGCTGCAGTGTGATGTTAATTGGAATACTTACCTACCTACCTTTGGAATTTTTATTGGCGACGCATTGACAGATTATTCGAAAACAAGTGAAGTGATATCATGTTCATTATACGTACAGGAAACAAGTCCCACCGCAGAAACGCCACTGCCACTTACATTTAGATTGATTGAAAAAGCTTCTCATATCATTCGAGGTAAATATTCAGTTTAGAAAAATAGCAAATCATATAATTATAGTTGTTCGGTATATTAGGTGCAAGGACAACAGAATATGAGTGTTTCAGCAAGTAAGCATAGAACAATAGTCTTTCTGTTGACAAAAATGTCACTGTTTAAATTTACTGCAATATTAGAAATAATGTAACATGAGAGTAAAAAAATATTTGTATCTCCCTTTCTAGGAGGTTCGCTTTCAGTTCTATTTCTTCCATATTTCAACGTTTTCAAAAACTTAATTGTCTAAGAAAAACAACAACAAATATAACAATCTTACCAGTTTATCCGAAGGGTTCGTCCTAGCAAAGGTCTTGTAAAAATTTTTATCAGACACTTGAGAGTCAGAACATTTCTGAAATTAAAAATACATGAAATTATTTCACTGGCTTAATTTTTTAAATGCAGTTTTCAAATTCTCTTCATTTTACATTGCGTTATACTGCTATGAGTCAAAAAGGTGGTATCTCTAAGTTTGGTCCTCCCCAGTGTGTGGACAAGCTTAAGTATCTATTCAACAAACACTAAAAAACAGTATTATTATTCAACTGATTAAGCTTGCTCTGCTTTTTAACGTTAAGAGGCATCCGATTCTTTGATATGTAGCATTTAAAGAACGGCTAATTCCGAAGAGATCTAGCTTGGAGATACTGCCTTCTTGACTCATCTCATGACAATATAGAGAACACTAGTATAAATTAACAAAACACAAGGACACGTTAATAGACTCATGTACACATGTCCAAAAATTAAGGATAATTCTGAATTCGTATGAAAGAAGGTCATCGGATCTTAATCTACTAGAGAAAGCTTGGGATGCTAGGATCAGCGATGTTCTCTCTCTCATTGCAGCCTACATAATACCAAGGACCGGAAAGAATAAAGACCTGCTCTAGTGCAAGAATGGGACTCATTGCCATAGGAACTCTTGGGCTGTCTTGTAGAAACCATGTTAGGACACTGTGAAGCATGTATTACGGTCAGAAGCCAGCAAAGTTCCTATCAGATTCCTTTCAGCAGAGTAAAAAAATGTTTTTTTTTTGCAATAACTAAAACCTACAGTATATAATGACCAAAATATTCATTTTTCATTTCTTTAGTTCCATATAGTTTTAGTAGTAGTTTAGTCTCCCTCACTATATACAGCAATGACGCTTTATAGATGATTGCCTGAGCATGATTGCCATTTGTATCGGTTTGGCATGTGTGACCGCCTGAAATGTGACCTATGCAGAGGGATGGCTGACATGTACTGTGATCACCTCTTGGAATGTTCGGCATTAACAAAGGATGGCGTCTATGTACGCTATTGGAAGTCTCGAGAATTTTTTAAGCATCAGGTCTCTAACGTCATGTGTTAGAGACAAATTAGAGCTAATAGGAGGTTAATAGGTTAATAGATCTCTAAGTTCCATTGTAAAAAAAGTTCCCAGTAGCATCACGAAGTAAATGAGGGCGGTTTTATTTTATTCCACATACCTTATAGAATATTCATTTGACATTTGGGTATTTCGGTGCAGATACTTGGCACAGGATTGCAGGATCCTTGGACATGTGAGTATTAACCCTAATGGTGGTTGCTTCGACGAGGTATCTCGTTATTATAAAAAATGACCAGATATTGATGGAGATATCTCGTCATTAGAAAAGAACTCACCAGATTTTAATCTCATCATCATAAAAACGCGATAGTACCTTGATGACGAGATATTTCGTCATTAGCAAAATTGGTCACATCTTGATGGACGAGATATCTTGCCGAAAGCACTTGGAGGGTTATAAAGTTAATGCGTGAGAAAGTAACTGAATGGTTTGTTAATCTTTATCTTTTTAATGATGCTGAAAGAATTTCTAGTTAACATTTTCAACGGCGGTCTGTAGATATTTACCAAAAGATGAGATCTAAAATACAAGATAAATCGATATCCCTATCCTGAGCAACTCATAAGAATTTACAGCCGCTGGCAAATATTTATCCAGTCCCAATCATCTTGAGAGTTGAGTTATTGTTATTCTGCCAGCAGGTATATATCAATAAATTGCTCTACAGCTGATATACTCACAACCCTATTCTGTACGTGTTAGTGGAATCATCCCTAGTGGACAGTGTCCTTATTACTCGATTAAATGTTTTATCACGTGGTTATGCTGTGGTGAAGACACAATTGATTCAAATATTGTTTTAATTATTTGCATGTTAAGAATATGCCTGTTCACATAAATTCAATGAACCCAATAGAGACGTTGATGAACCAAATACTGGAGATGTTATATGAGACGGGGAATGATATGAAAGCCCGCATCATTTAAATTTTTTAAAATTTTATTCATTTATAAATCTTAGAAAGTTAACTGAAAAGTTCCAGAATATGTGGAACCTTTAATATGGATGTCAAAATACAATTACCGTTAAAAATTCAACAGTGCTCAAAACGAAATAATATAAGCAGATAGAAAATAACAAAATAAAAATAGAAAATAATAAAATAAAAATAGAAAATAAAATAAAAATAGAAAATAACAAAATAAAAATATCAATACAAAATAAAAATAGAAAATAACAAAATAAAAATATCAATACAAAATAACTTAATACAAAACTAAATATAAAATAACTCAATATAAAATAAGTTATTAGAAATAAAAGGTAATTAAATATAAATAGAAATAACTAATTAGAGAAAACGAAAGTAAATTAATAAAGATAGAAAATAACTAAATAGAAACAGAAAAATAACTATGTAGAAATACATAATGACTGAAGAGATATGTAAAGAAAGTAATAAATTTGGAGAGGAAATACTGTGCATCGAATTGGAACTTTTTGAAAATGCAAAAGGTGAATCCACACATTCTGTAATCATGCATCATAAGAATTCTGAAGCTATGTAGCAGACTTATGTACAGCGGGATTATATAATGCAAAAGAAACATTTGTTTAGTACTTTTATTCAAAAGCATCAAGGTTTTATTTGTATCTTCTATGTTTCTAGGAAGAAACATTTATATTTCATTTTCGTACCTGGAATATTCAAACTAATTACTACTTGTCAAAATCTTAGTTTCTATAAAATTTGCAGTACCGAAAATTAAATTTTCAAGCACGGTATTAATTTACATACTACTAATCTTCCATTTTATGTGCTAGTCAATGCAGATATCAGAAATATATCACAGAAATGTTAAAATAGTTTTAAATTTTCAATGGTTTATATCACGTGTGCGTGTAGACATTTTTGAGAAAACAGACAACGGGGTGGGGAATTTAATAAGTAACAAGATATTTCATGTAACATCCCTTTTAATGTTACCATTTTTATAACATTAGGATTACTTTAGTTACAATTTTGAAAACCAAAAGTTTGCAATTTGAAATGTCTCATAAATAGTTTACTTTTTACTTTAAATATATTAATAATTAATATATATTATTGGAAAGCTTTTCTTTTGTTTTTAGGAACAAAGGGATCTGTTATTATATGTTCAGGTGGATTGTTTTGACAGTTTTTCAAATTTTACAGTAAATAAAAATTTATCATTTGCGCGTAACATGCTTTTCTAATAAGTTTATTAATTTTTTAGTTTCAATTTGTCAAGTTCATAAAATCTTATAACTTTAGTTACATTGTTTTCCACTGTTTCTTTGTTAAATCAACTTACTTCGGTAAGCACCGTGTTGTACTTTTGTGGTGCAAGGGGAGTTTGCTTTTGTTCAATAATAAAAAAAAATTTAGATGACTTTTGATGTGATGAAAATTTTGTTCCATCAAAAGTATTCAGCTTAATTTTATGCCTAAATACTGAGTATAATCACATAAATATAATTTAGATTACGCGCAAGTTGATCAATGAAACATCCATAGTACTTTTGTATTAAGATATTTATTTTAAATTAGGTATAGTTTAAATAATTCGTTTTTTATCTAGCTTGAACTCAGACATATTTATCCACTCTAAATTTGTAGGAAATGTGCGTAAAAATTTGAATAATTGCGTAATAATATAATATTCGTAACAGCAAATGCTATCATTTTCTTAAATTTTATTGTTTCAGGTTTAAGTATAAAATGCTATCCTTTTTGTGTTTAAAATGTTTTTATTTTCGTTCTCAATGCATTACATTTATGTTTACAGCAATATATGATGTATTGATTCAAATTATTTTGACTGGTATCTCTTGAAATCCATGTTTACAGTTCATTTAAGTTAATTAATATTTTCTCTTTTCTCTTTGCTGGCTTTGTTCGCTAATTTAAAAGTTTTTGTTATCGTTTCATATAACAAATTTTTACTCCATTGGATTTGACTAGTGACGTAGAAGCCTGTCAACAAAACAAAGCACAATACTGTATTTGGAAAAACTGAAATGTTTTCAGTCATTTTCATCATTTGATTTGTTTTCAAAGATAATATTGTAAATACGAACTGTAGCAATAATTTAGTTTTTTGTAATTTTATTAGCTTTTCAGATAATATTCTACCGTAAAAATACGTAGACGGTTAATTTTTAGTTTAATATTTATAATAGATTAGGAAAAGCTAATAAACTTGAACTCAAATTTTTAAATAGTAGCCCGTTGTGTTGTTCCAGTGTGATATTAATTCATCTACCTATCTACTCAATTTTCAAATTCAGATATTACATTAAATGATAACTTAATTCATCTGAAAAGATTCGATAAGGAATGTGGTGACAATTCAGAATTTGTTTTCAATAGTAAGCACATTTCTTAAGGAGTCATATATTGTAAAAGCAGCATTTGTTTTCGGTACAAGATATATTGGAATTTCTGCTACTCCGCGGTCATTGGAATTTTAGGAGAGGGCGTGTAAATATAATTGCGAAAATTTCCAAAGAATAAAGTAAAATCTGGTATTGTAGATTTCGTTAACCTTTAATCATGTTCTCTTTCATATCTCAGCGCGTCCATAACAATGGATGATTTACGATTTTCAGTTTGGTAATAAATCTCTACAACCCGTTTCACCGTATTTGTTATCAGTATACGAAGTCTCTATTTCAATACTATTGCATGATCATTTATTTAAAATTCCTCAATAGTAAAATAAAAGCTGCAGCAGCTTATGATTTACAACGCAGTCTTAATATATCTAGGAAGACTCTTATTTTTAAAAAGAACATTTAAACTCTTTTTTTAATATCTTCTATTGAGAAAAATCTAATATTTAGATTGAGATAGAATATGTTTTGTTGGGAAGATTCATAGACATGGTACCATCGCCAATTGACGACAGTTTTAGAATGTGGTAATCCGTCGTACGCGTTTGTTACATGCACTTCCAACTTGAGCGCAAGTGGAATGCATTCAATATGGAGACCAATAGTAATAGTCCGTAATAACCAATAGTAATAATCCGTAATAGTAACTTCTCCAAATAGCCATTTGGCGAAGAAAACTTTAGCCACCAATTTGGCGACTGACTGGTAACGTTCCTTGGGTTTAATCGCTTTATTTTCTGTTTTCCGCTTGTATTCTTTAAATACTCAAAGAATGACATTTGATATTCTGTTGCGATAAAAATAAAGAATGTTCGTTGGTTACAATTAGAACAAAAACTAGATTATCGTTTTTGCATGGAATATTTCTTAAAAGGACAGTAGGATAACATACAATGAACTTATTTACCACTACAAAAATTTGCTTACTACATAGTAGTATATAAAGCTGTTCAACGAATCTCAACTATAAAATACTTTTAGGTGGATGAAGGTTAACTGTTTCTTCTCGAATTGCTACATTGATGACTGATTGGCGTCAATCTAAACAAGCATTTTTCAAACAAGCCAGATGACACTTCCAACGAATTCCCGATGGTGCTTGCCTCAATCGACCAGCACTTCGTTAGATGGTCCAGGATGATCATTTGAATTGCTAATGCGATGCAAATCAATTCCAACCAATTGTCTGACACCTGAGGTTACTACTTCTACTTCTATAACGGCTCACTTTATCACTTAACCTTTCTTTCATACGGCACTTCACACTAACTTGACTCCTAAAGACAACATAGGACAGACAAAACGGTCCTAATTTTTTTGCTAAGTCAGATCAATCAACTAGTATTGTGTACCGAATTCAACCACTGCTAAAATTCTGGAAAGGGAGTATTGTAGTGAACCTAGCCACTACTACAAACATTTACTTCCTGGTTCGTAGTGTATAATAGTACAACGAATCTCAACTCTGGAGTAACTTTTGCCAGACTAAAGTTGCATTTCTTTTCCAAGCTTTGCTACATACACACAACAGAAATCCTAAGCTGAATTTTAATATTTAACACAAACCATGGAAAAAGGAATTCAAATTGAAGCGGGGCACAACAGTAACTCTTTCTTCTTTTCAATTTATTGTCACAGATGTAAAGGGGTTGAACAATCAGGGATCATTTTTCAAATGCTGAATGGTACCATTTTTTAACGTACCAGCTTTCTTTCTTTCCCAATATCGATCGAAATCTTTTGAATTCGCTTTGAAAATTGTTTGATCACTTCCATTTTTTCGGATTTGAGTAAAAGGGAAAAATTGGTGGAATCTTCGAATCGTGCCCAATGACCCGAGAGCACCCTGCAGCCAGGTAAAATATTTCAAATTTTCAAGTGGAGTGAATAAATTGAGTTAGTTATGAACCTACTTTCATGCTTCAAGAAATTCTGGGAGTTTCTGGAGAAAATTAATTCGGATATCAGGAAGTCTTATTTTCTTCAGAAGCTCTGAGCCAAAAGTCAGAGGGCCCTTTCTTTTGTTTTAGTCTTCTACGACTAAAATTCTTTCTTTTTAAATACCAGCTAAATAATTTACTACATTAGTCCATTCAGATAAATACCTACAGAATATTTGAAGAAAACAAATAGAATCATCTCCGATTGAGCCGTCTGTTTGGAGCGTAGGACTACAACTTGTAAATCGGAGAGTTCAAATGAGATAATCGAGTATTGTTTCAAAGTGCTTATTATTGTCCAGATAAACCGCGATATTGCTAAAAGTTCTAATGAAAACAATTTTTAAATTTTCAGTTCAAACCACTGCGAAGGTTTCCTCGTATGTTTGAATAGATATAGCCAAGAGCTTTAGAACGATACTACGTAGAGTCATGTTGCGTTAACGGTTGCCGAGATAGACTACATAAGCGAGGTGGCACAAACAGAAATATTGTATCATTTCCACACCTCCACACCACATATTACGCTTCTTGGATCTATCTCTTTGGGATTGATCCCGGAAAGTCGCCAATAACTCGTTGTGTTACTCCAGTGAGACTACTTACCTACCTCTTGGGAAAAAAAGTGATACACCGTGGGTTGAGAAAATATGAAGCAATTGGGCTTGATTCCACATTAAATTACGCGTTGTTATTGTAATTATGTAAAATAATATGTTAAACACAAAATCAATGATAAAACTTTAAATAATACAAAATGTTGTAAACATTTTTTAACAGAAATTCAATATCATCAATGCTTTTGAAACACCCAAATCTTTTTTCTCCCAATTTTTTCGAGCCTTTTCTCTGGGTTTGGGATACATGCATAATTAACTACTGTTCTCACAAACGCTCGAAATGCTTTGGGCCAGATATTTTTGATATTTTTTACATACGGCACACATAAACTAATTACTAACTGCACTCCAAAAAACCTTTTCGCTCTAAAGTGGTTTATTTTTAAACAATATACTTATGATACTTTGTAGTAAAAAATAATACTCTATTTATACGGGTATTACATGAAATTATTGTGGAAGTACTTGTCAAAAGTTCAAAACTAAACTCTTAAGAAGAAATGCACCTTAAACAATTTAAACCGTTTCACCATCCTTAATGTACACCCTGCCATTCTTTCGGCATACTGGTTGAAAATCGCTGTCATAGGGTAATGTTGGGAGTGTAGAGGTGGTAGGATTTCGACTCCTCTTTCTCCATATAGCCAGTTTACACAAACAGCGACAGAATCTTTTGTATATGAGATAGGACAAGTGAAAAAATGATTTATTCTTCATTTGTTGAATGACACATTAAGATCAGTCGAATCCACTGCTGCTGGCAGCACACATGGTCTCGTTAATAGGTGTAACATTTATTTACATTGTTGTTCAAATTTTTCTTGTCAACAATACCATGTTTACGTTCCTAAGCATTCAGGATTATCTTAAGAGCCGATTTGAATAGAGGTCTTTTGCGATTTTTCTTGCATTCCCTTGGGAGTCCGCGGTGAACCTCAATTCCCTCCAAGCCTAACCTGACAACGGTGGTAAATATCCCTGAGGGATTTCATACTGTGTGAGCAAAATCCTTGGAAAAAGGTGGGTGAGATAACTCTTTAAAGAGACTTGCAGCTACGAAGTTCTAAGAAACAGACTAGTGTCGGAGAATTCCTCGGCTTCCGCAAACCAAAATTTATTCGGAGAACAAGTAAAAAGGAATTATGTAACACTAAGAAGCAGTCAGAGCACTCAATCAACACTTAATTAGCTGAAATATTGTTATCTAGTGTTGTGAAGTGAAATATACGTATAAACACGGCATATAGTAGTTTAACCCTTCAAGTGGTTTCGACGAGATATCTCGTCATCAAGATGTTGCCGATTTTTTGATGATGATGAGATCAAGATATGGTCAGTTTTCTTCTAATGACGAGATATCTCGTTCATCAAGATCTGCTCATGGTTTTGCTAATAACGAGATGCCTCATTGAGACAACCACCGGGAGGGTTAATCCTGAATGGTTGAGTATGCCCTTTCCCATCAAAATTATAATTCCGATAATTTTATTCCGGTGAATTGTGAAGTAGTTATCAAAACTTAGCATCGCAATATCTGAATATAAGACAGTTTGTGATGCTATTCTGGTAAGTAATAATGTCGAAAATGTCTGCCATGGGTTCAACTTGAAATAGCGATTTTAACGTGTGATATTATTTCACTGCTCAAAAGGAATTCAGCTACTAAAATTACTAGCTAGATATTAAAACCCCAACAAAACTTATTACAAATATCCTTAACAAATGAATAAATATACAGAAAGATATTCAGCTGATCGACTTAATAAGAGTAATGAATATATCGCGAAACTATTCTGCGCTTGACATAGTTTCTTATATAGCCTTTTGCAAACATTAATTGTTTAAATTTACAAGACATAAGTTAATTATAGTTTCCACGAATTCTACAGTAAATTGGTTCGGTGTTACTACAAACCCATATTATTCTATTACAGTTTTAAAAAATATGACAAAGTTCTTTACAGTTCAAGATAAATCCTTACAAAATTTGATATATGATTCAAAATATTATAAAATCACTTCATTTCTTTTATTGGGTCACCAAGCAATTCTTATAACCATTTCATTTAATCGTTACTACAATTATACTGTACTATTTAAACATTATATTATTCACGGGTACTATAAAATGTTCCTGTTTTTACTCTGCGATACTCTATCCAATTAGCCCTTCGGGTCTGATCCCGGACCGTCACCAATAGCCCACCGTGTTGCTTCAGTGCGACGTTAATTTTAAAATACCTTCCTACCTATCCAATTAAATAAACAATTCATTCCAGTACCCTCTTCTTAAGTGCAGCCCCTCCGCTCCGACTAGCTGAAGTCACTAAGAAGGTAAGGAAGGCCCCGAGGAAAATATTTCAGAGGTCCTAACAAATTCTTACTAGAATGGAACTAGCAGGGTATAAAACCGAAAATTTAGACATCTCTCGCCGACCGCAGTCTGGTTAAGTTTTCTCACAAGTGTTCATATGCGACAGGAGGTAAGTGTACTTCAATCTTCATGGACCCTACTAATCGGTGTCTTTAAAGAGGGGGACGGATAGAGCCTAATCCCTCTTTATTCCTCCTACCATTTATAGCTTGACTCGGGAATTAAGCTTGCCGGGCGTGGGTGAAATTTCCACATATGCATCTATGTCTTATTTCAGTGACCGTCATAAATTCGACTTACGTGAATCTACATGACTTGTCATGGTTTTGATGCCTCAACCACTCTCCGAACCCTTGGAAGTGGGCTAGATGTCTAACCACACTAATTTACCGAAGCGGTTTATCACTCGTAGACTCATCGGGTGATGCTTTAATGCCAGTGGGTTGAACTCTAATGAATTCAAGTCCTTCTTGGAGGAGCGTCGTAAGCCCGCAGTCTAACATATAGTGAAGAGAATCACCTACTTCCATTACCCTCTGAAAGGTAGAGAAATCAACTTAAGTTCTATGTTCTTCTAGTTCTATTCTTCTAGTTCTATGTTCTTCTAGTTCTATTCTTCTAGTTCTGTGTTCTTCTAGTTCTATGTTCTTCTGTTCTTCTATTCTTCTTATGCTATTTGGTAACTGTTTTCATCTGTCTGGGAGAATTTGTACTAATTTCTTCTTAAACCTTTCCTACCAAACATACATTTAGGAAGATTTGTGATACTAGTAAGCAACTTTAAAATAATAAAACTTTAGAAAACCCCTTCTTTTATAGGAAAAAAAACATGCGATTAAGAAGATTTATTATTTAGTAATTCGCTTTTGCTAATTAGTTAACAAGTTTCTATCCCCTGTATCATCAGTTAGCTGTTTTATCGAAACCTATTTAACAAGGTTTCATCTCTAAATTTAGAAGCGTAATTATCAGAGCGTATCTTTTGTCTAAAATCAGAGTAATTTATGTATAACTAGCTGAATTACCCGGAGTTGCTCGGGTTGAAATGGTTAAATGTTGCTTGAAAAGTGAATTAGAATAATCACTTTTCTTTCACAGAAAAATGCAATCATTTAAGTTGTACGGAAAATACGTTTTAACTTTTCATAGCTTCTACATTATACTTCGGATGCAAATATATACTTTTAATTCCTGAATATATTGCAATATGTAAAAGATTAAGACATAAATACAAACAGAAACGAAATTCCGACGAAAAAATGCAGAATTCTAAAAAACGATAGATGCGCAAAGTGTCGAGTTTCGACTGCCTGAGTGTATTCTGAAATAGAGCAATTCGAAAAAAGACATTTGAAAAATATTGATAAAGACGATAATGATTTATGAAATTTAGTAATGCTCAAATAAGACTGCAACATTTCGCTGTGTTAATTCAAATAGACAAACACGGGATTCTAAATCAAATTTATAAAATAATAAAAACATTATAATTCTGGTTTGCCAAATCTAAAATAACAAAATTACGCTTTTATGATTAATGAGTTGAAGTTTTTGGTGTTCCATTACAAAATGTAAATTATGAAAAATGAAATATTTTAAATATCCTTTTTTTTATCAATCAATTATTTATAATATTCATGTAGAAATATAAAACTCTTCCGTCTCCCCAACTTTCTAGAAAGTTCTACAAAGTTTTATAAAAAAGTAAACATTAATTCTGGTGCTGCCAGATACCGAATAGCAAAATTACGCTTTTATGATCAATGAGTTTTTCGTTTGTGCTTTTCGGAATAACGGTGCTTGGGTTAGAAATAAATGTAATCGGTGTAGACAAATTAAACTGAATAGATAAAATTTTTCAACAAGCAGAAGGTCGATTTTACAGAATTTTTCAGAAAGAAAATCACTGCTTTCAACGGAGGATTCACATGTATCTATTCCGGACATTTTAAAATAAGTTACACGCCTTACCTAAAAAGCTTATGAAACAGAATTCTACAAATCATTTCGTATTCAATAAATTATTTAAGGAAAGTTTGTCAAAATATACACCAACTTTCCTTGAATTTCCTTGCAAAAATAAATATTTTAAAATATTCTTCCTTCATCAATAAAATATCTATAATTTATTTACATCATAGGAAGAACTAAAAAATCAGTTCAAACATAAATATTGTAATTTAATTTGTTTCGGAAAAATTGTTTTTCGATCAACACTGGTAAAGCAACCATAGCTGCCAAAAGCAATCAATCTAAACTCAATGTTATTTCTATGGCGATTTCGAATAGTTTTTAGCCCCCTAGGGCCAATAGAACGGGGGTTAAGATTTAGCCCATGCTGACCGCAGTGTTCTAAAGTATAAGTGTATCAAATTTGGTGTGGATTGGTCAAACGGTGTAGATTTGTATGGAAAAGATACACACACATCCTATTTTATATATATAGATAATAAGTCTCCAAGATCTTTTATAAGGGGAATGTGCGCAAAATCACTCTAGCAACAGTAAATGCAGTTTGCTAACTAATCCAGTTAATAACTGGCTAAAGTGCGAAAATGTTTTTTCTTCGAAAATACGCTGCATGGAGCTGAATCTGAGAATTTGAACTAAACTGTCTAACTTCATTAAAGAATCATAAGACTAAGCGACTATTTAGTACTTTATGGCTACTATCCCAGTTAAATTCCGTCACTTGAGAGCCATCATAATTTGCAACACCTGGAGTTAAATTATTTCTCCCACCATGCAATTTGGCAATTGTTAGAACGCTTCACTAGTGTCACCGCAAATCAAATTATCCCTAACGTCCTTAACAGGACATAGTTATATTCATGTGACAGAACGTAAGTCAAGCGGGATGGAGCCATTGTGCGTCACAAACTATTATAGATTCTTACTGTCCACATAGTTATATGCAGATATTCAAATAACTATAGCAACTATGAAACTACTAAGTTGAGTTTGTTTTGAGGGTAGGCTTTACCTTCAACTACACTTTATGAATGCTACAGAGACACATGCTGACTGTAGAAAGCATATAATGCTATCAAAAGAAGAATTTAGGTAACAGTCATTTAAATTCGATAGAAATAGGACTGAAAAAGGATATAAAGTGCAACAGGAGATTAGTTTTGAAGAATTTGAGAAAGAATTTCGGAAGAAGTCACAATGTATTGAAATAAAGTAATTGTAAAAAAAATTAAAGAAAGAATGGGAAAATTTTATAAGAAATACTGTACAAAAAAAGAGCAATATGAAAAACATTCAGAAATAATTAAAAAAAAAAGCTTATGTACTGTACTACAAAAAGAATATTTTAGCGCACGTTTAGAACCAAACTATACAATATCCATTGTAGGAAAATACTGCATCAGTAAATGTAAAAAATCATATTAACATAGAAATATTATCAATTATAAAGAACTAAATTGGGGATAATAGTTATAAAATCAGCATGCGTTTTGTAATCATTGCAACCCCTCATGTTGTTAGATGATATAAATAATGAACAGACATTTGAATAATATAGATAATATAAATAACAAATACATACTTATGTAATACACATAATATATATAATAAATAAATATTTCGTTAATATAGATAATAAATGCATATTTCGATAACATAAATCAAAGTAAATATTTCGATAATGTAGACAATACATTTTGAATGCCCTTGTAGAAGTACTGCCATCCAATAAATCCGGGATTTCGAACCAAGAATTGCAGACAGACGCTATTTTTTAATTGTGGTTTGTTAGAGTTTTGTTTCTGTTAGAGGTTTTAGTTGCGTCTTTCAGAAATATTGGAGAGTTCGTGGACTAATGGCATGAAATATATTGTCTGGAATTTGCAAACCACATATCCCACACGGGAAAAATTATTTACGGGAATTACGTATACGTATGTGAGAATTTTAAGATATCTAAATTTCCTTTAAATAAAACTGAAAATAAACATGTCTCTTAGTTCTTGTAACGCATGATAACCACTGAATAAACATCATACAAATTATTTTAAGTTATATAAAAATAATATAACTAAGTTAATATTAAGTTGTATAATTAAGTTATATAAAACAATGAAATAGCGAATGAAAATATTTTATTTCAAGAAACAAATTCGATTAATGCCTCTTTCCTGAAAACATAAATCGTGGGTAAAGGGAAAACTTTTTCTTGCACGCTAAAACAAATAACTCGAAATGAAATGTAAAGCAAAAATACTCTTGCTCAATCGAATCCTATAAATATTTTACTAGAGAATTATTTTATATTTTTCTGATTGAAAGGTTTCTTCTGTAAATAACAAAACCAAAACGGTTACCAAAATTAAATTAATCAGATATACACTTTATTCTAATCAAATAAATTTTCTCATTGAAATAAATATACTTTCCGCCTCCTTACAATTTCACGTAAATGTTATTTTTCCGATGAAAGTATGGTATTGAAGAAGAAACAGCAGAGTTGTATAGATATTTGTAGAAGAAAAGAAAAGAAAATATATTTTTACTTGTATGAGGTAGGGTTCTATTTCTTAGACCCAAGCTGTCTCAAACATAACAAAGTAAAGTCACTTATATGGGGATATATTTAAAAAATTTCTTTGCTTAATTGAGAAATTATACAAAAAAAATTTGAAATGAGACAAACTTGTAAGAACAAGATTTCTTCACTCTCAATTGATTAAGTGCCAGTTATTCATATTAACCAACTATTTTAAAATGTACTATGAATGTGTACCATTTATTATGCAATCATTACAAATAAACTTTAAATAGTTTACTTTATACCTACAGTATTCTAAATTTTAAATATGAATTTCCACATTACTATGCATTTAAAATTGTTCTTGAATTTGGATATGAACAAATGAAGTTATCTTAGCACTTGCATTACTCTTTTCAGAAAGAAAACTATCCCAGAAATAAACAGAATTGCCATCAGAAAATACTGATTGAATTGAAGAATAGCTAGACACGAATCGAACTTCAGCACAGACAACAAGGAAAAAGAGCTTAAAATTTACAAAATTGAAATAAAAAAACTATTTTATATTGTTACTAACAAGACTAAATTTTTCAGAAAAGTACGAGGAAAACTGAACTAACGCTAGATTCTCAGAATTCGAAATCCACACTAAAACAGGATGAATGTTGTTTGCTAGTTTTGGTATGCATGTCTTAGAAGTAGGAAATTGTATTTTATGGAATGAAATATGAATCATTGTGTGAGTATATTGAAATTCTAAAAAGAAATAATAACGAAAGTGCACGAAAATTGGAATTGAAATTTACTTTTGTGAAGACAGCGATCCTTATCATTCGTAAAATTCATTCTTACTTTAAACTGTAGAAGCTTTATTTTGATAATAAATAGCACACTTCAAACAAGCATCGGTGTTACAACCGAAGCGCTAAGGTACCAAACACTCGCAAATGCTTATCAATATCGCTCTAACGACAGATAGGTTATCGCATGCCAAGTATATTCAGTTAATTAGCTTAGTTACTTTCACGGACAACGGATTAATTTATGCAATAAACCCCTTGTTTATTAAGTTCTTAACTATTTAATATCATTAAACCAGTAATCCTGTTTATCGTGATTATCAGTACCTCCCCTTAAGATATTAATCGTGTTATAAGCGAGCTAATTGTGTGTGAGCTGGTTTACAATGCATAAATGATTTCATTTAATTGCAAATCCCTTGATTGGAATTGACAAGATATATCTATATTGAAATGTGTTTCTCTCCTACAGCTTTAAAGAATCCTTGCATCTCTAGTACTTTATAGCCCGTTGTGTTGCTCCAGTGCGACGTTAATTCAAATACCTACCTCTAGAACTACTTATGCAGTTTACAGAATTATGTGTACTTCTAGAAAGTGACACAAATTGCTAAACTATTTGAGGGAAATTTAATGATAGAACTTGTATTTAACTGTGAGTTGTGTCGTTTCAGGCTATATTCTATATTTTATGCATTTAATGCATGCTTTACTACATCTTCTGATCACGGAATTAATTTCGACTCAAGCTAAATTATACCAATCCTAAATTTCATACAGATGTAAAACTTTTCCACTAATGATTGCTATGCTGCCCATCTTTTATCGTTTACAATTCATGCACTCAAATTAACTGATCAAATATTTTTCAGTTTATAGACAAAAAGGATCGACAAAATCAAATAATATTAAAATATTTCAAATAAATAATCGCAAAATCTTAGTACACAAGAAACGAATGTCCCCCTTAAAATAACCCTATTAGGTTTTAATATTCCTAACAAATCTATTTTTACTCAATCAGAACAGAAAGGAAATCCACATGCGCTGACGTTTCAATTTTCAAAGGGGAATAAAATTGCTCCCATATAATAGTAACCCAGATTCCTGAACCCATCTATAAACATACATGTGAACATCTTTACCGAAGCATGAGATATTAATTACATCCTCAGAGAAGAGCTAAAAAGCTCCTCTTTATTAATAGGACTAAGGATAAAAAATGGTAGCATAATAACCATCAATAGTATCTAGTATCTACGAAGAAATTGATATGGGAATATCTGCTGACGAATGGTATCGAAGATTTCACCAAGTATTATCTCTTTCCTTATGATATCCTAAGGCGTAGCTTAGAAAACATCATATATTCGAAGGAATCCTATCGTTGTTCGAACACTATAGTGTTAATAATACACTAAGCAATATTAGAGTTCTAAATCTCCTCTCTTTAAGCTATTCTTAATTACTAAATTGCCAATAGAAGATATTAAAGTTTGCTGCTTTTTGATAATTGCCTTGAAAATAATTCGCTGCCGATAAACTTTTCTGTTACGTGATAAATATGTCTACAAGAAAGTACGCAGGCCGGCATGAACGTCAATAATGTTTTCCTTTTTACCAATTTGGGATAAGAATTTGAATCAGTTGTGAAAAATGTTAATACCTTGCTGTTTTATTAAAATGCAACATGAACAAAGACTTGAGTTACAGTTATGAAATTAATTCGAGCAATGACATGTGGTACGTTGTGCAAATGATTGAAAATACAGAACTGTAAGTCAAAGGAACTTGCTAAAGACATTGATTTTCGTGTCCACCTTTAGCAGTCATAGCTGCTTCCACATGACGTAACACTGACCGATGAACATTATGGCTGGCTGGGAAATGTCGTTCCATGTAGATTCAACACGTATCCAAAATTTGTCAGTTGAGACTGTGGGTGATGACATACGGATTAATTTTCGAGCACTGAGAACCCACAAGTGTTCGATAGATATTTCGGATTTGTTTTTTAGGCCTTTCTTTATATTTTCAGAGTCACATTTCAGACTGTATTGCTCGCAAATCCTATTTGCATACTCAGCAGAGGTTTTAATCATTAGAATTTGCAATGACAAACTATCCATCTGCCAAATTTTCTCTCAATACAGCTCTTTCTTGATGTTACAATTTAAATAAAAAGTAATCTATAAAAGTAAAACTTCTGCGTGTATTATTAAGAAAGGATAATGATGAAGTTAATGAAAGTCCAAAAATCGATTCGAGTATAACGTCAAATGTTTAATTTTATTATAGATTCGAATCTACTAAATTCCCTTATAAGCTGGTCTTATGGTGTGTAAAAGGATCTTCAGAAATTTATTTATTGAACATAACCGCATGAAATCCAATTGTATTCCTTCAAGTAGTTAAAAAACCCAATTATCATTGTCTACTTTTAAGAAAATCAAAAATACACTGAAATTTTAGTTACATTATTTATACACCTCCATTCCTTTCCCCCGTTTTGTTCTTGTATTATTTATTGAAAAGAATAGTCAACATATGTAAAAATCTACAATTATAAAGATGATCTAAATGCAAAAATTTTGAATTTTAATCTTTCTCTAACTATTTACTAACATGTGTATAGTCTTGAATAGAGCAAATGCTCTTTTTAATAATAAATAATATATTTAAAGCATCTTAAAGTCAGATTACAGGTAGTTATGATTAATGAAAATCCCAATGATGGTTACAATATTGGTCTTAAATAAGTATAAGAGATATTTTCAATGCTAACAAACAAAACAAACGGAAGACTGGGATTGTTCATCCTTTTACACAAATGATCCCTATGATAGATATCGGGGTTATCTTAAACTGTAGATTATCGCCATTTTGGTGACGTTTGGCGCTTAATCGTAATGGCATTGTCTAATTAGCTCTCAAATACCAATTTGGAATTCATTTTTTGAAATTTCTATTGGTGACGTGTTGAAATCGCATTCGAAAGAAGTCAATTGATTTCCCTTCTGAAATAGGAAGAGCGTTCCACCACAAAAGCACTATCGCCACCTACATTTAGTAAAATAATAATAGTAAAATCCTCTCAACACAAGAGTTTAAACTTCAGTTGAAGTTCCAGTTTCAAAAGACTTTGAAATAGATACACAAGAGGGCTTAGCTCTAGTAATAACATTAACAGGCTATTCAGAAGTGATACATGGTTATAAATATTGCTAGAAAGTGTTTTAATTTCGTTCCCTTCAAAACCTTTACGTCTCTTTTAATTTTCATCATGAATATTCAAAGTTCAAATTACCTCCAGAATATCAAGCCTTTGTCAATACTTATCATGTCAAAAGCTGGTAAATAAAGAGGCCTTATCTCACAATGCTTTCTACAATAAAATGAGCTTTATGTTTACAGATAATCGAGAATTACTTCCCCAGAGTGCACTTTCGCGGAGGTGATGGAATCTCTTCCCAGGAACCTTCATCGCTTCTATAACTCTCGATACAAACGTGGACCGTCTAATCACTGAGAATCTGTAATAGACTAGTGCTAGAGTTGCTTCTATATGATTACTAATGAATTCTTAACGTGTTAACAAGACTGTATTGCTTTGATGCCATGTCTGTATCAACATCATAGTAAACTGGGAGAAAATTCAACCAGAATAAATTTACAATGTAGTTAAGTATTACACTTTAATTTTTCAATTGAGATATCGTAACCATATTGAAACACAAAATAGCAACCATGACAACGTGCTCCCTGGTCAGTTGTCTTTAATCCAGATTATTACATACTCCAGCATTATTAAATGCACTTTCGTAGGGGTGATAGTATCTCCTCCCAGAAATGTTCAGCGTTTCAGTAACTTTCAATGCAAACGTGGGCAGTCTTATAATTGGGAATATGTAATGGAATAATGCAACTGGACTAGCTCAACGAGATGTACTGCTAGTTGAAATATTTTATTCACACAAGAATTTCTATTAAATAAATTCGCCATTTCGAGAATAAATATTTTTTCCAAATAATTTTTTCATTTATAGAATATTGTAATAGAAAGTAGATACAGATGATGGTAGAACAAAACCATGGACCTACCGTTTATCAGAAGACAAAGCGCTTAATGATGTAAGAAAAAAATTCAAATAATGTTACAAAAAATGACGAAAACACCAAATCAATACAACTTAAACTTTATCGCAATTTCGTGAGTTGTAAAACAAAATTTATTAGCACACTAATTTCTTTTCTGTTAATACAATATTTAAAAATCTTGATTCTATATATAGATAGTCTCATTTTAATCTAAATTTCATAAATTCTAATGCGAGAAACTTCGGATATTTTTCTAGCATATAACCAAAACAGATCTTTAAATACTCAGTTTGTTTTATTATGTCTTTTATATACTATGTATTAACTTGAAAAAGTTAAAGTAACATATTTTCTATAGAAGTTTGAATTCAGTTTTATTTTAATCACAGGCACATATGTTGACATTTTAATTTCCATTAGATATACAGAATTTTTCATCCATAATGTTTAACTCTAACATCTGCGACTTTCTCAAAAGAAAATATTTAAAAGTTCAGCGTAAAATTGTTTGACTGAAGGTAACTTCTAACAAACTCTTTCCACTTAATTTGAAAACTAGTTTATTGCAAACAATTAACTTAGACGTTGCAATACAATGAATCAAATGAACAAGTCTGCTTCAATTAATAAAAATGTTTAATTTATGATTCCAAAATTACTTCTGGGAACCATTCCATAACAGCATGAAACTAGAAATGATTTATTAACGCATCTCTTAACTTAATTTTTAAATGCTTTTGTTCTAGTACACCTTCTGTAAAGCAATGATATTTAGCAGGCAAAATTAAGGGTGAGACTAATTGAAACAAAAATATTTCTGGCGGCATGTTTGTAATTAAGTCCTACCCTTCACATAAATCTCATAATATTTCGTTCTTGTAGAAAATCCCAAAACTTAAGTAAAAGCAGTTGGATACCGTTAATAATATTTCAGGCTTTGAAATTGTTTGATTAAATAAAGTTTGTATTTTTAGCATTAAAGTTCAGAGAAATTTAAATTAAAACTTGTTTGAAGAAATTAAAATCCATTCATTAGAAAAATATTTACGAAATTAATTTGCAATTTTTTGAAAACTCATTATAAGTGTTTCATGACATAATTGAATGGTTTCTCAAGCTTTTGATTACATGCGTATTGTATATGTAGGTAAAAGTATATTGTTTTCTCTTTTATTTTCAAGGTATTCTGATTACCGATGTCAGAAATATTCTTCTATAGTCCAAACTTAAAAACAACTTCTAAGTCTCCAAAAGAAGGAATGGTGAGATGAAACACGAACACAACAAGAAAAAGAGGAGAAGTACGAACAATTCCCTTTCTTAAAGTGAATACCACTGAATCTTAAGACTAAAAAATAATTTGTTTGCTATTTTAAATTGTAAATAAATCCCGTGGTGATAGTTCATATCATATTTTATGCGTTTCAATAATAAATATTGGTAATCATAGTATTTTTGGCAAGGAATCATAGTATTTTTGAACTTGAGGTTTAGAATATATGGACCAAGCACTGGTTTTAATGAGAAATGGTAGTAAACATTTTTGGCGGAGATCTTGATCTGGTACCTAGTGTCGCTTTCAAAAGAATTTGCTTTTTTTCCGTAAAAATTCAAATTGAGGAACAATAATTTAAATTTCTACTTTTGCCGACAAGGAAATTCACACTCATTCGCTTGAACTGATTAAACATAAATTATGTTTGGTAAAATTTCATTGTTAACAAAAATAATACTTAGAGGTGGCTACAAGTTTTAGATTGTCAACCAGATAAGTGACTGAAAAAATCTATCGAACAATATTTTTTTATTTGATTGTTGAAAAAAAGTGCATTTAATGTTTAGAAAACATTTGAGTGTTGAGAAAGCTAATTAATCTTAGGTGCATTGATCAATATATTGAATTTTGATTTGATCAGCAATTGTTTTAATCAGTTATTGTGATTCTATATTTTGACTAATAGAATATTTACTAGTTTTGTTCTTTTAGTTTGAAATATTTTTGTTTTTACTGTATTTCATCAATATCAGTTTGGTAATACATTAAAAATTTACTTAAGATATTTCTACCAAGGTCAAAATACCTGAAGACACCTGTTAAACCTTTCAGAAGGTATGGAAAACCCATTACCTATTTTATTCATAGCTCACCTGTACAACGTTTTAAATAAAACTTCAACTACTAGCATGAATAGACTGCGATTAGTATCCAATATCTAAGATACAGAAAGCTAACAAATCTTTTACACAGGTAGCAAAACTCTTTATAACTCAATTTTGATGCTGTATTCTATCTATACTAGTGAGAGACAGCAGAAAAATTTCAAAAGTTTTAGCATTAAGAGAATAATTTTCCTGTGATTCGAATATCATTTTTTCAAATCGGTAGAAAACTGAAAAAGTTATGGAGGATTAGTGCTGCATAGCGTTAAAATTATTATCTTCTGTTACAAGAATTAAGTCTTGGAATAATTCTTGTTTAACTGCTTGGGAAGTTTTATCCTTAGAATTTAGCTACATTGAAAAATTCGTATTCTATACATATTTCTTTATTAATGCCTATAATTGTTATTAATACAAGTATATTTCCATTTAAATGGTATTTGTTTCTCTCCAAATTTCTTAGAATACTTTAAAAATGAGATTTTTCTAATTAAATAAACAAATATTCACTTTTTACATTCCGGTTTTGTTCCATAATCTATGCATGATTTCGAATTTCGGCAACAAAAATATAAATACTATATCCAAAAACTTATTTAATATTATATATACTGTAACGTCACTGCCAACGGTGAGTGATGGTGCAGCAATCACGCTGAAATTCAGATTATTTTAAAGAAAACAGAAAGTCTTACTTAAAATACATTATAAGATTTAAGCTAAAACGAACGAGAATTGCAAACTCGATGCAGATCGTTCATCAGCTATCTCCACCGAAGTGTCTTTAAAATTGGTTCACCTTCCCTCCAAAAGGGAATTTACTAGCGGGTGCATCATGATGATTGTCGACCAAATGTTCAGTGTCAAGTTATTGGATGCATCAAGAATTTGACTTATCCATTGTCTGCTGCAAATATTACACACAGAACTCATATAATGTAGATATGATCTATTCTCATATAAGGTATCAATATCATAGTCCAGGTTCAACCCTTGAATTCTCTGGGGACAGGGTGGTTCAATCCGTTTTTCAAGATTCAAAAGCGGGAATTTAAGGCTCATAAAGTTTATTAGAGGATTAAAGAACTCTCCACTTTGCACCAAGTGCAAGGCCACTCCAACTTCGCCTGAGCACCAGCTTTCCAATACTGGAATAGAAAGGGGAGATTTATTAGAAAGTCAGGTGCTTACTCTTAATGAACTCAGAACTAAAGGTCTTTTCTAGCTCAGACAGGTCAAATGGGTTAAATAAGAAGACATCCTTTTCTGGAAGAATAGTGCCGCAACACAGAAACCTCAAATTTTAAGTTAAGCTTACATGAAGAATGTCTGAAGCAATACCTAGCGGAGAAATAATTCCACATATCTATCTTACAATCAACAATAGCAATTTTAATTTTCAATAACTGCTTCGAGCAATTCTACGAAACCGTCTTCTTTTAAAATAAATTGTATTATTTTAAAAATTGAACTGCAATGTATTAAAGTATTGAAAATTCAGGGAGAAATTCTCGGAGTTTGTGGTGTTCTCATTTGATTTATTAGACACTTTAAGAACATTACAAAATATTGACATTAAAAATCGCAATTTTACTATAAAACTTGCTTGTTTAAATTTTGAAATCCAGATGCTAATGGTGTCTGTTTAGAAAATACAGAGTTTGCTTCACTTTATCTAGTCTAACAAAATCTGAGTATTCCAATGCAATTTAATGACTAATTTTCTGAAAGGTTTTCATCATTATAAAACAATAAGTGATACTTTATCTATGAAAGCATTTTTTAATTCATAACGGTTTAAAGTACTGTCAAAGGGAACAATAGATTATGGAACATTTGGGTATTCAGTTTGAATGAAGTCGATAATTGAAGTTCAACGCTTCATCTTTCCGATAATGATAGGTTTTGAATAACTGATCAATATTTGAATTTTAAAATTAATCAATTATTTCGCTTACATAATTATTTCCTAGGTATAACTGTAAATTTTAAATATTATTCAAATGTAAAATTATTTCATTCAGACTAAACGCTAATTTCTTTAATTTGCCTTTCCAATCAATATTCAGTTCTGTCGTTATTCTAGTCATAGACTAGTGAATTATATAATAAATTGAAATATAATCATAATATTTAATTCGTAAAACGTTTTAGATATTCAATTTCAATTGAGTTTGAAAACATAAAGATGTGAATAATCAAAGGAAGATTCGTAATTGCAAATGTATTAGTTTCTTGATTTGTATTTGTTCATTACTTGTCTATAGAACTCAGAATACAATTACCAGCCATGAGTAGTTAGAGAAATTTGTATTAGAATCATATATCCAAATGTGTTTCTATATCTACTATTCCCATATTTTTAATATGCATTTTAATATGAAATCTCAAGTCAGTCAGTGTTGTGTGATAATGTACCTCCTAGATAAGTTTACCTTTTTACCAAGTTTTAAAATTAAATTTGTTTAAAGAATTGAAATTGAGGAAGACAAACATCGCTGTGGTTAACAGCAGTGGACATACTTTTACAATATGAAATCAACAATCTCTAGATTGGTTCTCTTATGTGTCTAACAATTTCCATGTACTTTAAATAGACTAGTTTTTACTTAGTTGAATTTCCATAAATATTATGTAGAATTGGTTACATGACAACATTCGAAATATTCGAAACTTATTTCCACTGAAGTCCAGGACTCGCTTCATTATTTATGAAGGTGCGACAAAACAGTAGTCGAAATTTCACCATTTTTTTATTTAGTGGTTTTTAAATGTCAGAGATACTCCTATGAAATAAATATATGTAGGAGTAAACAAAGATTACGTGATTATGATGTAAAGTTACACCATAAAAATCAACGTAAATAATTTGCAAGTAAATCAATCAATAAATTTTTACAACGAATAATAACTAAACCGGGGGACAAACAACCTTAACAATGGAAAAATAATCAGCATCTTTAACATTTTAAATAACTTTTTATGTCTTGTTCTATGATTTATTTCTATAGCTGACATTTTTTAACCTAAATTTCATTTGTTGAAAAAACAACTATTTCAATAACTTAAATATACTTTTATAGATATCCCAACTTCAACTCCCAGGAGTCAATTACATTTCATCCCGACTTTCCGTTAAAAGTTTATAACTCGAGTTTGACGTCGGAATAAAATGAGTTCCTGAACAGTAACAATAAAAGAAATATCACCCTTGCGTCCAAAGAAATAAATGTGATAGAGTGTGAAAATCCCTTATTGAGCTGAATGAACTTTATTCTTATATTCATGTGCGGTGCTCACAAAATTCGAGAAAAACTTATACGAATCTATTTTCAGACTACATTACAGCACCATCTTTGTTACGGAAGAAATTTGAGTTTCTACTGTCTTATGATATTTTTGGAAATTGAAATTTTTTACGTTTACTTTCAAGCTGAAGTTCGGACAAATTCGTTTTGCTTAGTTGGTGAACAGTTTTGTGAATGAAATAGTTCTGTTTTATATGATATTACAATACTGTTAATACTAGTTCTAGCTATTTAATTCATTGTCTATACAAATTGGGATATGACATTTTCACTTCTTTATATGAACACAATAGAACAGATTACCATTTTAATGACCATATTAACAATTCGATATCTACAACACTTTCATCAAATGCTTCCAACTGTAAAGGAAGTTTTTATTTGTTGGTTTACATAAAACACTTAGGCTCGTGGAACACTATAATAATGCTTTTATTGTACACAACATGCACAACTGCTGTTACTTGATGACATTTCATAATATTTACTATGACAGTTTATTATATCTTTAATAATATTGCCACCACATTTGAAATTTGAATGACAAAAATCATAAAAAGCAGTAACCAATACCAAATCGAACGACTTAGACCCTCATGAACATAAGGAATTGGGAGGGGTCAAGCAGCTGCAGTGATTGAATTTGCGATGGAGACTTCCTGGCATTGGTCAGAGCATTTGGCATTGGGTCGAGCAACTGGCAAAAGGCAAAAACTGTCAATTTCTCGGGGACCTCGGTCTTGAAGAGGCTGAGAGTTCTTGACCGGCGAAGAGCGAGCTCTCCAAAGCCCAGAGGTAAAACCGTTCGAAGTTTGTCCGGGCACCGTAGTATCATAGTGACAACAGCGTTTCTTGAATGATAGACACCTCAGCAGCCAGAGACCAGTCAGTGAGTACCACTCTCCTGAACTTCCCGTCTATTCATATTTAACTCTTCGCCATATCTATCAATCTCCATGATGCTCCCGCGATACCAATACAACATATGATATAAGCTATTTACGGACATATTGCTTTTATGATCACATATGCAGAACTCATTCAAACTAGTTTTGTGTGCGGAACCTATTCTTCAATGTTACAATAATTCTACTGTATATGTATATATACATAACTTAGAAATGAAAGAATGAATTGATATTTAATTTTAACAACGCATCTGTCAAAAATATGTACTAATCTTCGTACACAACCAATCTTGAAATCATATCGACATGCATTACATCTTCCCTACAAAACAATCTCTAGCAAATTAGAATCTCGATTCCTAGTAAAGCTTCAAATTCTACTTTGCACATAAACAGTTTCCTCAATTTCCCAACTCAAACTATTTAGGTTTTCTAACTCGACTGACATACGATACTCGTATATTCTAGTAAATCTTATTCCAATAAATTAGAATCTTGGTTCCTTTTAAAGATTCGATTTTTATTTGAGCATAAGCAGTTCCCTGAATTTCCAAACTCATAAACAATTTAAGTTTTCTATCTCGACGGACATAAATTTTAATGATTCCAATAAATCAGATTATTGATTCTTTCGAAGCTTTACTTATTTGATTCGCAATGAATTAGGAACATTTCAGAACTATCCCCTTTACAAACTTACATAAGAACTAAATTTCAATTATGGTATTTAACATTTGAATAGTCATGTAGGTAATTGAATTTACGTAGCACTGGAGCAATACAACGGGATATTGACGACGGTCCGGGATCAATCCCAAGGACAACATCTCGTAATTTTGAACGAGTCAAATCAGGAGATCAACACTTGAGCTGGCATCCCATTGCCTAAACTATCCAATAGTCAGGTAGGTAGGTAGTCAATTAACGTCACACTGGAACAACACAACTAGCTAATGGCGACGGTCCAAGATCACTCTCGGAGTTTCAATAGTCAGAGAAAACAATTAAAGCTAAAAATGTGCTTTGCATACGATCTTAAGTATTACAATGCATAATAAAGTTAAAAGAATATCTAAATATGATCATACAAATATTGATTCCTGTCAGTTACCAATAGCCCCCACTGGAGCAAGAGAAACACAACGGGCTGTTGGAAACGGCGCGATATCAATCACGAAGGGAAATAAAAATATGCATTTCCTTTTCGGATTGATACCTTGCAGTCACCAATACCCCATTGTGTTGCTCCAGTGCGATGTAAATTCACCTACCTACGTACCTAAAACATCTAAAAACAAATTTAATTTCTATGCCTTTAAACTTCAGCTATGCAAAATGTCAGACTGTATCCGAATGCACTCAGTATCAAGCTTTTGTCAATTCGTATCATATTATGAGCCGTCAAATACATAGGATTTATCTCGCTCAAAAGCTTTTGCTAAAATGAGATCCTTCATTTTCATAGATGTATCCATATCTGTATTGAAAAGTGAATTCATGTAAAGCTGGGAAATGTTAGACCCCTTATTTTCAATTACCTTCGGTATTTTTGATGCTGATGAGAACAGAGATATTATCGTCAAAATACAGAACAGATTCGATAAGGTGGATTCGACAGTAAAGTATAAACCTCGAGAATTCCTTAGAACCAATGTCATACTTGAATAAGCTGTTGAGAAGATTATTACAATTGTCAAAAAACGCCATGAACATCTTGAACTCTGCGAATAACTTGCAGTATCCGATGAGCTTCTGGTAGAATTCAGCTTCACAACGGAACTTTGCTGTGAGGAATACCTTCGACATTACCATACCTTGTATTTCAACTGTTTTTTGTAATTCATTACATCCCACTGAAGAATAGACCACAGACAGTGACAAGATCAAAGACCTTCCAGAAAACAAGGCCAACATGCAGAAGAATATTGCAACTGCTTCAGAAACTGAATGGCGACATAAGGATTGATTCAATAGCCAGAAGTTCACATATCATTCATTACGGTCAAAACATAAAGATATAAAGATTGCTAAAGCAGATATTAAAGGATACAAAAATGCTGCAAATACAATTGCATTGGTGTAGATCCGCTCAGAGCTGTTAAAGACTTCAAATTCGATTCTTCAAATTCCGCAAATTGTAGATGAAAATTCGTAACTGTTTGAAGTGGATTTGGAAGCGGTGCCATATGATCTATAAATTGCAGTTTGAGCAACAAAATAAATTTTAATCCATGTATCTGGGCATTGACACAAAAGAGCGCTCTATTATTTTCTTATAAAAATTCAATTCGTGGGAGCAGATATCATTACTTGTAACATGATTTTTGTCATTGCATGCCATTTATAAATACATGTGTTTCATGTTTATCTTCGAAAATCATATTAATAGTTAACTTTTTCGTGCAATTTTCTAATCTTGAAATGAATTCAACTTCCAAAGTTGATAGGGAGACTAAGTTATGGGATTTACGCTATTATTATTTATATCGTATATGTGTCCGAGTAAAATTTGGGATTACTTGTTACTTGGGAACCGAAACTTGTGGTTTTTCAGCAAAAATTAGGAACCACAGTCGCAGATTTTTCAGATTGAAAATTTCAATGTTTTAATTACAAATTAAAGTCTTTTTCCACTAAAAGCTATAGATATTCATTTTTATTTGTATTCAGGAATGAAATTACAAACCTTTGTAAGTCCTTATTTTATATTTGCAGTCAGTTTATATCACCAATCCTTATTAGAATATTGTCGCTCTAATGTCACTATTTGCAACTAAAGGACTAATTAAAGAGCTAAACCTACATTTTATCTTTTATTCCAAGATCCACATTTGCATCTACCAAAACAAAAAAAAACAATAACAAATAATACCCTCATTCTGAAGAAATTTTTACAGTTAAAACTAACGATATATAAAAAGTTATGAGAACTAAATGCTCTCAAAATAATAGAAGACATTCATTTCTGAAGGCAGTATAAACTTAGAAAGTGCATTACTATTAAAATGCAACTGTAAATACTACTCTTGAAAATTGCAGTTGAAAATATTTTCACTACTCAAGTGTTATTTTAGGGAGGGGACACAACTTTTGAGCGCACTAATTTCAGTGAAAACAGGAAAAAGTTTAAAAGTTCGGTAAAAATGTATTATTAGGTGGATTATATTTTTATACTTAGAAGTTTGGTAATACGGATGTTATACTCAAAAAGAAAATCATTTAAAAGCTTCTATAATTTAAACTTGTATGTTTATAATATAGCATGCAAAAATATTCGAGATTTCTTTTACACGAAAGAAAAGAAAGTCTGGCACGACAACACCGTTGGTATAGAGGACATAAACCTGGAGAGACAGCAAGCTTCAAGTTATGCAGATTAGATTTTCAAGATTTAGAGCTTGTCACACCAAAGATATGGAGTTTGTTTCAGGAAAAAACATTTACCATGACTCCCACAACTGTCAGGATTACAGCATGTCTAGTCTTGACCACGTATTGTAGTGTTTCGGAGTGTAATGGAAGGTCTTCCATGATGATCCAAGACATATTTTGGAAATTTTTAGCAGGAAGGACACCTTACATCAAGATCGTACACAAAATTGTTCAAGTTTTGTTTCTTTTACGTAGTACAGATGACTCACCATGACTGAAATATGGATTAAACACGCTTCTATAACAGATGCTGACATTTCATAAAAACGAGGTTATTTGATCTCCATCATCACCATCTGAATTGATGAAACGTTCTTTCGAAAGTTTGGTAACAAGAATTCCTTCATTATGAAGAACTGAACATCCTGACAAACTGGTCAAAGAGCAGATGATTTATTAGGGTGTGATTTTGTCCAGTTGCTATCCTTGTTATGCTTCTTCCAGAATCACGTGATATGAAAACGAAATAGCAACCTGGTGCGCGGTTGCTGTACTCCAGCCAAACTATAGAAATAGAAAATGACATTGCTTGTCTTTTAACATTCAACCGCTGCAAAAGTTGTTTTAAGCTTTCGGCAGTATAAGTGTGGGGCTCAGAACTTGCCTTAGTCAATGATCTTGTTCTGGAAACAAAGGCGTTACTCTTCTTTTACTATCACAGCAAGGGCATATTTTGACCTGTAAATATCACTTTCGAAGTCTGAACTCAACTGTATTCCATGACAATAATACAATAATTGTTAAATGTGGAATGTGTGATAATGATACAATATAAATGCAATATTTTTGCAATCTTCTTAAGAATTTCAGTTTTAGTTGTATGAATAATGCACCCCTTTTTATGGCCTATAAGAACCGGTTTTCCAATCACCTGAACATACATTTTTACCAGTATATTAGTCCTTAATACATTCTAATAATTAACAAATAGACATTTTTACCACATAAGCATTTTCATTACTTTCTAGTGTGACAGTTATGTTAAGAGATATGTGTCATTCTGTGTAACAAACGTTTAACACAAATCCCTTTTACTATTTCGCTTTGAAATTTATTTTTGCCATTTCACTACTTGGGTTTTTCGAAAAGTAAATATTTGAAAACAAAATACCAAATACTCAAAATACGCATTTTATAATTGTCTCTTACAGTTGACTCATCATGAAATTCAATACGACAGAACTAATTAAATTACATCGAAATTATTTTGAACTCTGTGTATCTGCATAAGAAGCATACAAAATGTGAGAATGCATCCGAATGTAGTAAGAATCAAGGTTTTATCAATGCGTACCATGTCATGAGCAGTCAAATAAACAGGTGGTATCTCGCTTACAGATTTCAATAACATGAGGTGCTTCACATTCATTGCTGATTCTATATCTGCATTGAAAAGTGCACGTCTATAAAACTGATTCAGTTTTATCCCCGTATTTTCGATTGAATTCGGTATTTTTGATGCACATGAGAACATAGTGGTGACTGCAAAAATACAATAAATAATCGTAAGGGCAGATTCTACAATAGGAGATAAGCCAGGGATGGCATTATCACCCAAAGCCAACGCTAAACTAGAGAACATCATTGAAAAGAATAGTAGAAGCACCAGTAACATCGTGCTTTTGTTGAAGTCATGGAATGACTTACAGTATCGGATAAGCATCTGGTATACTTCCGTTTCACGACTGAATCTGGCGGTAAAAAATACTTGTCTCATAGTCTCACTTTGCCTTACGATAGCTTTGTGCAACACATTACACCCCACTGAAGAAAAGACCACAAATATTGACAAGATTAAAAATTTTGCGGAGAAGAAGGCTAACATGCATAAGAATATTGCAATTGCTTCAACAACTAAATTTTTAATAAAGAGGTGACCGTATAACCAAAATTCCACGTATTTTTCGCTACGTTGATAAGTATAAACTGTAAAAACTGCCGTAGCAATTGCTACTGGAAACAAAAACACACTGGTTACCATTCCATTGATGTAGATTCTTTCATAGGTACCGAACGACTTCAAATCTGGTCGTAAATTCATCAAACGGTTGACGAAAGAAAAAAAAATTTTGAAGCGGATGTGATGGTGTTGCCAAATAATTACAGGACAGCATATGCAGATGTAATCTGTGATCAGCATTTTTGGTATCGTTTCAAGTTTCATAACTGTTAGAGCAATAAAACCGTACAGGAAACATAGATGGACAAATATACTCTGAATACTGAAGATCCTCCATATGTAAGATATTTGAACTGGCTTTTGTTTGCCTTTATATGCACACTTCAAACCAATGAAGCGTAAAAGATAATACATCCAGGTACAGTCGAATACACTTTGGTCAGTTTGGCTTAAAGACCACGAGTTCCGCTTATGGAAATGCCAAGTTTCTATCATTTTTCAACAGTGTACGTCTGCTTGTGAAATGAAAAACATTCATATACTGAATTGCGGCTTTAATGCCTCCAGTTGCAATACAAGAAAAGCCTTCATTCTGACAAAATATTGAAGGACGTTTGATAGTTATAAGACACATTTCATTAGTCAATCACTAGTATTTGAAATTTACTGTCAGTGCAACAACAAAATTTTCAAAGGAAGAATGAAATATTATCTTCGCCAGAAACAAGCATATTCAATAGACAACAAATACAATTTTAATCCACAATAGATTCTGGTCATTGCTATGAAACGATTCAGCTTTGTCCGAATATTCATTAAACCTAAAAAAAAGCTGAAGTCATTCCTGTAATGGGATTAGTATCATTGTGTATTATTGATTGTTATATGTATCAGTTTTATATTCCCCGTGGAAAATCATTTTAATGGTAATGTTTATACTATCTTTTTAATCTTCTGATGGATTCGACCTCTGAAGTTTTGAACGAAACTGAGGAGATATATACTGATGTTCGCCATTGTATGTGCAGTCAATGGTACTCCCATTGAAAATAACATTAAATTATTTTTCTGAAAACATTCAGGTTGGATTATTGCCTTTAAATGACGCTTGCTTGATATACTATGGGGAAATTGCCACATTAAAGTAATAAATGCTTAAAATGTAAATAAAAAACTAAACATTCTTACACCATTCGTCAGCAAATTGCAAAAAATAAAAGTTAAATTGAATCAATTTCTTAGCTCCATATTAAATAATTATTTTTTCTAAAGCCTGACTAATTAGTTGAACATTTCCATCATGGCTCTACAGAGATGGATGCGTGAACCACTTTGCATTATCACGAGGAGGGAGTTCACATACTATTCATGGCATTTTAAAGAATTTTAATTCACAGCCAGCATTCTCAGCACGACTGAAAGAAAAAAATTAATTTAATTGCATCCATTGCCATAGCCACGTGACTTATTTTCTTACGTAGACTGATGACATCACAATATAAACTTTATAATTTAGATGATCTGCTCTCCATATTTATAGATGACATCCAAAGGATTTACTCTTAAGTTTATTAAATGCTTATGGTTCATATAGTCGAATTGTTATATGAAGGGCATTTTACTTTAGTTATAAACTGTCATTATCCGTTATCACTACCAAACTGAACTGTCGTTCCTGTTGTTTGTTGTTTCGAATCCCGCTTGGTCTAGACAAGCTAGACTGATGGCCTTGGTCTAGACAAGCTAGACCAAGGCCATCAGTTCATTCAAAATGTCCAAGACGAGCAAAGGAAGACACCTGAGCTGGCACCCCACTCTCCAAACTCCATACCATGCCAACCTGAGGACATTTGAGGTCACGACAAATTTAACGTGCACCAGCCCCAGTGTACGGTCTTTGGTTGGACCAAGTTTCGCAACCCTACGGTAGCTAATCCATTAGTCTTTCAACTAGATTACTGGTGGAGATCTTGCTCTACTGAAATGACCATTGACTATATTTCTAAGTTTTTAATCATTATTAATTCTTTGTAGGTTTTTCATCATTTATAGGAAAATAAGTTTGCTTTTTCGTCTTTTCTGTTAAGATGTTTTCCTTTCACTGTCAAAAAATAAAAGAATGAATGAAGCTAATATATATAAAGAAAAATATACTACCCTCTGGACTGGAAGAGTGATATGACACAAGGTGAAAATCTCTTTCCAAAAGGAATGTCTTCCATTACAGTGCATAGTTACAGAACATTCGAAACCAACTTTCCTCCAGGTACTACTTCTTTCGTAGAAATATTTTAGAGCCTTTATGCCATTACTGCCGGGCTGAAATATATTTTAGGTAACTTTGTACGATGTAGAAAGCATTTTATTCTTTTGCTTAAAAGTTGGATAAAAATAGTATCTTTTCAATGATCAGTAAGATAAATTTTGTGAATACAGGAAAACTCAAACGTTTCTTTTCAATACAGTACTATGTATCGTATTGAATACAACTACCACACAGATTCTATAATAATACAGTAAAGTGTTTCGAATGTATTTTTATATATTATGTACTTAATTTTGAGTTTTGATAATGAAATCGTTATACAGGAGATTATATGTTAAAATTGATATGGCTGCGCAGAACAAGTATATGCTGTTATTATTCTTAGTAGCATCTGCTAGGATGCATCAGCTTTTTATGCTCACATACAATCCAGAAATGGTTATCTATTACAAAACTGCATCATAGCCAGAATCATAATAATTTTCTAATAAGGTCTAAAAACCAGTAATGAAGTTCCAATTTTGAGATTGGTGCACCATCAGTTTTTACCAGGGTTTTGAGATTGCTGAGAATGGCCATCACCGAAACACTATTACGGATTTCCTTAACTATGGTATTTTACTAATATTTTAGCTTTATTTTTAAGATCCTATATCAGGGATCTTAAAAATAAAGCTCGAAATTATTCGACGATATAGTTGCAAGTAAGTACGGGAGTACTTAATTAGTAACGCGTAGGTATCAATATTTTGCCTGATGTATGCGATCATATTGCCTAGAAAGTTCTGGCGATTTCAATTAATGCAGTCAGATGACGGGTTCAGAGATATCTCATGCACAATTATGCAGGCATTAAGGTCCATGTTAAATACCATTGAACGAGAAAACAACTAATATTTTACACTAAACAAGTGACATTTATGGGAGAAAATGTTTACAAATTACATAAATGTGTATCAAAGAAACTATACATAACACTAAGTCAGTGTTATGTATAGTTTCTTAACTTTTTAACTGATGTAGAAACTATACATCAGTTAAAAAGTATAAGAAACTCAACTTATTTATCTACACCATGCATGAATTGTAAAAACTTCACACGCAATGAATTGTTAATGTAGAAGCCTTTCTATTTGGCCTCCAATTTCAAGTCAAACATTTAAAGTTTTCCAGAACAGTTTCTTTAACTTTTTACTTGGCTAGGGGTTGGACCAATCCGCTTCTGAGACGCCTTAACCTGTCAACAAATTAATTATAGCCAATAATCCTGAATCGACTTTTGTCTAAATCACGTCTGTAAATGGGCGTAATGTTTTCTTAACAGGGACTTTAATTGTCCGTCAGTGGAATAATAATGATGATTTAGATGTCTTTCCCTCAGTCATGTCTGAATTATGCAATTTTCTTAATTTTCTCTTGTTGATGAAAGCACACCCTTTGTTTAGTATCGTGGAGGATTTTTCCGACATAGTTGGTAATTATTTTTCTAGCGATGCAGAAAAAAAGGAATGCGATCTCAATTGACTGAATCGAACAGAACTGCGATATCCTGAGTCTTCTTGATTTGCACGTCCTTTGTCAGCCCATTTTCATAAATGATTTCTCTAGTATCAAAAAGAGCTTGTTATCACAATAGTAATAATTTATAAAAGCTAGCAGACTTACGCTTAGCATCTGCGTTGAAACTCCTTTATTGCTTATATCTAATGACATAATTACCACCATTCACATTTCAAACCTGTTAGCCATAACTTTGAGAAGCCACTAGGTGGTTTGCATATGTGATCATGAGTATATTAACTGCTTACTCTAACATAGACAGACTACCAACAGTGGAACGATGGATGACGAATGGCAGTGTGTTGTCTCCCGACTTGTATTTTCGTAAGTGTGTAATTGACCATAATAAATATTTTTTCCTTCTATGTGAAGTGTATTATTATTGGGTATTGAGCCGAAACCTTATTTAAATTCCTTTATAATGAATATAAATATCGATATGCATATTTCATACCTCCAAATGAAATGAAACTGTCAAAAATACAAAAATAAAGATTTTTCAGTTTTGCCCTGAAGAATGGTACAAATTAAATAATTTCTGTTCAATATTGCTAAAGACGTGTGTTCATTTTCGCGACGGGATGTGTACGTTTCGAACAACTTTCTTCAAAAGTTCTTGGTTAAACAGACGGGATTGTAGAATTTCGTTTCATGAAAATAATTGAAACATGCAGAAAGAAACTTTTTGAGCCAAGACTGGTAGCAAATCGAGTTTATTCAAAGTATTTTCAAATTTTGATATAGGTTTCCTATTCAAAATGTACCTTGTTGTGTTATTCCAGTATGATGTTAATTAATTATCATTACCTTTTCAAAACGATTTAACTATTAAAAATTGAATTTCTTTTTTTTATATTTGCTTTCACTGAAAACTGCACTCAATAGGAAAGTAACACTATCATTTCATTCTAAACAGCTACGTGGTTTCCATTCAAAACTAAATCTTTGAATTAAAACACACACAATCGCTTTAAGGTGTATGTATACACTAGAACAGTTTTTTTTAAATTTTGACTTTAAAGATTCAGTTTTTTCACAATAGGTCATTGGTTTGTGCTTAAACTCATTTTAGTGTGAATAATTCTGATTAAGCTACTCATTAATTATCTAATTTAGATATAATTAGCTAATTAGCATGTTTTTGAACAGGGACATCTCAAATTCTAATGCGCCCAGAAGGACAATTCCTGTTGGAAATTATTCCTGATACTATTCTTCATGTTTTGACCCTTCATAAAGTTGCTAGAGGGAATGCGTTCTTTTTTACAACTTTTTTTCACGAAGGAAGTCTAAAAATTCATGATTTTTTCAGGAATTTCAACATTTAAAAATTTATTAAAAATTCATTTCTTAACCAACAACTTCGACGGAGGGTCAAAACATCCACTGTATTATATAGATTATAATGACACAAAAGTAATTATAATAGATCAATTCATTATTCAGTTATCCTGTTCAAAAGAAGCATCCTATTCTAAAAATATAGTTATTCAGAAATCGAGTTTCCAAAACTTTAGTTTTGGAAACCTGTTTGTCTATGGTGACAGAACCTATCCCTAACCCTTGTAACTTGAAAACAATTTCGAATATTTACAAGATCTTGGTATCTTTGGAAAGCTAAGGGGTTGGACAATATTTTGAATTATCAAAAAACGATCGATATTTTGGTCAATTTTCGTGATTTGGTCAATATTCATGATTAAGGTGTATACATACACCTTAAATTGTAGCGCATGCTCATTGAAACGAAACACGTGTTCGCTGACCTGGTGAATTAATATTATTTTCTGACATTTTCAGTCTGAATCATTTTCGCATTTTAAAATTTGTTGTATTTTTAGTTGTAAGTTGTGACAACTATGAGATATGAAGAGATAGAAATGAATCTTAAATTAATATCTTTAGAAAAACTTTTTTTCCAACCACTTTACTTTAGATTTACTTCGCTCAGTTTTCTGTGGTTTAAATTTAATAAATATTTACTTCTTAATAAATTGTAATTCATATTCATCATACACAACAATCCCATAAATGATTAGATTTAAAACTGCTTTCAGGTTAGGGTAAAACAAATTTAGAATGGACTTTGCCGCTATTGAAAGAATATTAATGTTAGAAAAAGTCTTAATTAGGACTTTTTTAAATATTAAAAATTCTTTATTGTAGTGGCAGAAGTCACGTTTGCCTACTTTATGAGTTGAAGCTATATTTAAGCAATTTAATAGTATGTTGGAAACAGTGATTTCCTTTTTACAAAATATTCTCAAATCGACCTAACTATTTTTGAAAATTTTTGAAAAATGGTAGTCGGTCACCTTTGCTTTGTCTCTACTGAAGACCCTCAATTTTAAGACAAGTTCTTTTATTGTTGCACGTGACACTAAATTCATTTTTCAGGAAAAATGTATTCGTTTAGAAAAAATTAGTTATGAATATCGAATGAATTTGTTTTCCCTTAAAGATGGTGAAATCCGAAAATGTCACATACCTGGTGCAAGAGAGCCACAAGTCAAAAATTTTAGTAGAAAATCTATGAATAATAGAGTAATCGCTGTAGTCGTCGAACGAACTTAACCAACGCCATTCATAATCCACCCAAAATCGACTTTTATAGTAGTCACCTTAGTGTCACCCTTCGTAATTTTGTCATATAACAAGGCTGAAATGCATGTGAAATGTATTATAAGGATGGATATAACACGCATACAATTTACGACCGAGGTAGATAGTGGAAATTATAAAAATATAGAAAATATGTTAAAAAATTAATTTCCTGTCGCTGAAAATGATGTTGGTATTTTTCTACGAAAAATAAAAGTGATTACTCTGGTTACTTTTTAATCAACAGTTAACCAATTCAAGCCGAGTGAGATCGAATAATTCTTCTAGTTTCCAATAAAATATCAAAGAGCCTCACAATGCCTGTCAAAAAGTTTGCACCTCAGCATGTGTAAGTACGGTAAAAAATTAAATAAAATTTTTTCCCACTTAATAGTATGCTAGAATTTCAGATCATGTAAACATAAACTAGAATTTTAACTTTCCGATGCCAAAGGACGATTCTATTCTATCGCAATTCTGTTAGTTATATTTACAAGTAAATTTACATGTACGATTGGGCTCCGGCAAAAAGTCAGAAACTGTTTCAGCTACCAAATAAGTGCTTATTTAAGATACCGTACAGAGCATAAATTAAAATCAAGAACTTGTACTTAATCCCCAAGTCTAATAAGATCGTATAGTCCTTGGGTAAAATTAGACAACACCCAATTACGTTTCATTCAAATTAAACGATCTAAACATGCTCATGGTTTTAAATTTCTCCCTTTTAATTGAAAATCAGTTGATCATGGTCACCTTCAATTAATCAACAGATCAATTGAAATATACCTCTTTAATAAAAGTAAATAACAATAGTAAATCATGTGTACCGTATAGCCCATACTGTGCAACCCAAAGTCTCCTGTCTAGCCCATAGCCCGTAGCATCATCCCTGGCACAATGCAGCACTGATAAGTGACACCCTAGCTCAAAAGCCAGAAACTGGTGAGGGTACCACTCTCCTAAAACCTTTGCCATGGATTTATCTTTGACCCCCTCACAACAATTTGACAATCTATTATTCTTTGCGGCAACTGAACTCTGTTCTAATAGTGTGAATGTTTACTGCCCTGAATCATAAATATGCAAGTGTATAATGAATTATCTATGCTACTATGTACAGAATGGTAATAACATTGTCCTGAATCTGAACTAAAAGTATTGAATTGATGTAGTAATTTGACGGATTAAGACACTAAAAACTTATTCTTTGTGGCAACTGAACTCTGCTCTAAAGGTGTAAATATAGACTGCCTTGAATCGTAAATATGCAAGTGCGTAATAAATTATCTATGCAATTATGGACCAGAATCTCAATAACATTGTCTTGAATGTGTTGAATTGTTGTATTAATTACCAGTGCATAACACACAACACATGCACTACCTCCATGGCAAAAGAACAAATAAAACATCAACCAGAAAGAGCAAGAAACTTCCAGCCTCTTACATCCTGAAGCAACATTGATCGAGAGTCCGACCAAGGTGAACCGGCGGTTTCGACGCGGGAATGATAATGAGTGTGTAACATTTGGTCAGTAATGACACCTGATGTAATTAGGCTCTCTTTCTCTCTCTTGTTAATGAAATTACACGCTTGATTTCGCGAAACAAACGGGTTTCTGACATGGTTGTCAGTTACTTTTCTGCCTCCGAATTGAAGGAGACCGTTTCGGCTTAAATGGGAGGAATTGGCTGTAGAATATTAAACTCGTTGCCATTGGGTTGATCTGAAACTTTGTGGAGAGTCTTTCTGGAGTACCTCCGGTGACGGACTGACTTGGATGACAGGCCAGGAAATTGAACTATCTACCAGCCTCAAGTGGTGTAATTTTGAAATGTCAGAAGCAAAATATGCAATTGACGCCTTAGAAAGGAGGCAATTATGCACTTATTCACTTGCTTTGTTTAAGTATTAACTAAATATTAACAAAACTCGTAACGAAATTGATCCAAGCTATATTTTAAGACTAGGTGGAATTAAGAATTAACTCTCTGAGCCTCACAAAATTTCCGAGTAGTGTAGTATTGCTTTTATTCCACAACACTCATTATGACGTGCACGGTTGATTGCAGGTTTCAGACCGGATATGTGCGTGTTAACCACTCATAGGGCTTTTGTTTGCAAGGCAATGAAACTAGTAAAGGGACTTCTCTATTATTGTGATTGCAATTTCTAATATCATTACAACGTGTATATTCTTTTCTGGGTGAGGCGACTAAGTTCTAACATCACTTCACTGCTTAATTCAGCCACAATATCTACAAGAGGGCAATCCTCGTAACTATAGCCTGTACACAGGAGTCCATACCAAAATCTAAATTCGGATAGCCTTTAGGAGTTTTTCCTCAATCCATTTAGCTATGATAAAGTGATTCGCTGTGTTATAAAAACCGCCTCGAAGTTGTTCATCAATGTACTCTTGTTATCTTGTGCAATCACAACTTTCAATACATTTGTATGAGAAGGATTTACATAACAAACGCACGAACCAGACTGAACACAAGATTTTACATCCGCTACTCAAATGATACATATTGCTTTAAAATGCAGCGTATTGCTGTTTTGGCGACGTTTGGCATTTAATAAAATAGGCGTTGACCCCCTCCAATCAACTATCTTATTTCAATTGGAATTCATTCTTTGAAATTTTTATTAGCGAAATGTTGAAATTGAATTTGAAAAACAAGCCGAAGTCACGTTTTGAATACGAACAGGTAATGTTCCGCAGTACCACCATTTACATTTAATTTGCCAGGAAATGCCACTCCATTCATGTACTTAAATCACTTCAGAACTTCTTAGATTAATTTACTAATTTAAAAAGTGAACCTTATTTAAAGACAGTATTTGCGATACAAATATTTCACAATAAATTGGACAGAATGTATCCTTTCTTTGAGATTAATGTGAGAATCTCTGAATCCAAAACATAGCTGGAAGAAAAGGAAGCTCTCTCAAAAATAAAATATCCCGAGGAAAAGTAAATCCATGATTCTTTAGGAGTTTCTATTTGTTTATAAAAGGAAGAAGAAAATTGTAAAATCTGGAGTTGAAGTGCAGAAAAGGTGAAAGAGGAATTGAAAAATGAATTGCTTGAAAATACATTTAAAATGTGATGAGAAAGTAAATTGAAACAAAAACACAGCTTTTTAATGGATAGAAATTTTAATAATACTTTTATGTATGCTATCCAGTTTGCAACTACAAATTCGCATTCTAGTACATCCGAATTGGATTTAATTACCAATTTGTAGTGTAGATAATTTCTTACTTTTAAAGTAACTAAAGTAAAAAGTTAATATTCATTGTAAGATTTCTTATATGTCGGCCAAACACTTCAAACTTAGATTATGTGTTATAGAGGAAGCTTTTTCACCGCAAAAATTATAAAATTGTATTTTAGCCTTTCTTATCAGACTTTTGTGTACATTATTTTTCAAGCTCAAGTACACTCTTAGGCGTAAACACATGTATTGTATATTTGAAACAAACACAACGAAACGTTCAATAGAAAAACTAAATATTTCTTCCTTTTAATATTAAATAGATATTTAACAATATTTTCTGGTTTTGTTCTTCACTTTTAAAAAATTTAAAGACAGTATTGTTTTTCAAGAATCACTGAAATCGACATCAAATCATAAATTTATGCCTTTAAAACTTACTCGTTTGAAAATTAAAATTCCTGAAACTAAAAATTATATAGTGTTTTTAGGCGTAATTGATAAAAGAAGTAAGTATAAAAATGTATCAAATTTATTCCATAAAAATGCTTGACTTTTCTATTATCTGGAAACATAAATTTGTGAAGTTACCATTTGTTTTTAATGCTCAATTAAATATTAAAACTTCATTTAACTTTGAAAATGTATGATTCAGAAATGAAGTAAAATACATAAAACTATTAATAACAATTTTGATACCAAACTAAATGAAGCTAAGAAAAACACACTCCTAGTGTATCGCTTATACAAATCTAAAAAAAATTTAGACTATTTAAGCATGCAATTAGGATACGTCTTTTAAATAATCAATAGGTGTCTCATGTTCGTTCTTCTAAAATTAACTTTTTTCTTAATTCAGAATATTTACTTATACGAAATAAAAAGAGATAAAAAATATATTTCTTGTTCAACTTATTGATGGGGAATATTTTCGTATTTAAATAAAAAAATTATCTTCACAATCGTTCATGGTCCATATATTTTTGTCAACACATTATCTTAAAAGATTAATAGCATTATGTGACTCCCATTTCAATGGATAAGAAACCGAAAAATAGTTTTCCATTATTCATTCTCCTGTACATTCAGGATTATGAAGAAAAAAGTATTTCATTGGAGTTAGAATAGCGTAAGACAAAATGGCTGATTATGTGGGTTTGTTATATTATGAAGATATTAAAATATGGCAAGTTTCCTCAAAGTGCGATTAATAAGAATGATATACGCATTAGTAAAAATCATGTAAGTGAATAACAAAATGAGTACCATAAATGCGTCCAATTTGTATTGCATTCGAATTAATATTAAACAAATTAATGGTTAAAAACTCAGCGGAATCTAAGCACTCAAATCAAATAGGCATAAAAAAAACAGCAAGTACATCTATTCCTGCACAAAGATTTACAAATCTCAAACGGTTGATTAAATCGCTTTAATTATAATTAACTATGGAATAAGAACCATTTAATCTTATTATTTTCAATTAATGAACTTGAATTTATGTGAAATATTTTTATACCTGATTTATATGAAGATATTTTAATACCTGATTTATATGGAGAGATATTTTAGTGTCAATAGACAAATCGTTGGAAGACGTGAATTTTACTTGGGGTTACTCAATACGGAAACGTACGATAATCACGTTCCACCACACAAACACTAGCGCCATCTGCATTAAGAAACAGTATAGCTTCGGAAAAAGCATCTCATACCTACAAACGTATAACATGCGGTTACTTTATAATTATCAAACTTGACAATAAAATATAACTTAATTCGAAGCAACGTGGCATTATTTTACTTAAGTGCATGCATAAAATAACTGCTTATTTCCAACATAAATCCGAAACTGCATTTGCCCCTCACTTTAACACCCAGAAGTAGTCTATGTAGGGAAAGATCGAAACCAAAGCATTCCGAAAAATTGAAAAAGTTCCAGGCAACCCAGTGGAGGCAATTGATTGGTGTTTTCTAGGGCAACGGAAAGAATTTCGAGTCACAGTTCCAAGTTTAACAAGGCTTCGAAATTCCCATGCGCCAATCGGAAGTTTCTCTCGATGTAAAGCCGAACATCCCCTCTCCATCAAAAAGCTCTTTCCTTTTGATGAAAATATGAAGAAGCACTTCTCATTTTAAAACTGAAAGATAAATCTAAGACATAAACTTTGTAGTTTTAAATATATAAAAAAGTCTAATATTTCTGTACGTAGAGAAGTATTCAAGGTATAAAATTACATCTCTCTACTTACACACAAATTAGTCGTTTAACTCTTATTCAGGAAGCAAGAATACTAAGAGTAATAGATTGTTTGCATTTTTATTGTAAGTAGTTTTCAAAATAGGTATAAACTATTGAAAACTGAACTAAACTGAAAGTAGCATTCAAAGTACCAACATGTAAAAATGTACTTTTTAAACAAGATTATGTTTAATGTTTATGTAGGTAGGTATTTAATTAACGTCGCACTGGAGAAACACAACGGGCTATTGGGGACGGTCTGGGATCAACCACCGAACGAAAAGATCCGAGAACACCACCACTTAATTTTAAACCACAATCAGATGATGAGGTCACACCTGAGCTAGCAGCAAACTCTTCAAACTTCCACACCATGCTAATGTGAGGACTTTGAGGCCACGACATATTTAAGTGTACCAGCCCCCTTTGTACACGACGGTCTTTGGTTGGATTCGAACTGGCAACCCTCCGGTTGCTAGTCCGTTACTCTTCCAACCATGGCCCCTTAACGTTTATGTGAAATTATGCAACGTTTTGATGAGAATTTTAAAATAATAAAATATAGCTGTAATTTTGAAACACGTTTCTTATTTATTCCCATACCGATAGAAGAGCTTTGGTGACTGAATAAAAAGACATGCATTTTGGGCGCTCTAAAGCTTTCTTCAAAAATATAGTCATAACCAATGAAAGCTTGTCAATTTATTTTAACAAGAAAGAAACATTTTTTCTCTATAGCTATGAAATATTTTCCAGATCTACAAATACTTCTAAAATTTTCTAAACAGACTAAATCCATACTGCTTAAAATTAAATACAAGTTAGTTTACGGAAATTATATAAATATTATCTCATCTCTGCTACATTCAGTTAAATCCTACTGCTGTGCTATTACTCAAAATGGAGTTACTATGTAATTCTTTTGAGTGCCATATAATACTTTTAAATACGGAATAGCGCATTCCCTTGAACTTGTTTGACTTCGTTCATTCCCAAAAAAGTTGTCTTAAGAATCTCTAAGTTAACTCAACGTTCGAACGTTAATATCTCAGAAATATAATAAGATCTTTTAAATGCAAAGTGCTTAATGCCAACACTCACTGCATCTACCCTATATTTTCCACCATTACCTTACACAAATGAACAAATCCTCAATAACAAATAAGATTTTTGAAATGAGAAGTGCTTGATAACTAACATTCACTTCACCGAAATTATACTTTGCACTTACATAAATAAAATCATTCAATGAAATATAAAGATTTTTTAAATGCAAAGCGTTTAATGTCAACTAAATTTTGATGGATAATATACCTCGTCATTAGTAGAAAACTTTCCAGATATTGATCTCGTCATCTTAAAAAAGTCGCCAATTTCTTAATCACGAGATATCTCGTCATTAGCAAAATTGGCCAAATCTTGATGGGCGAGATATCTATTCCAAACTACTTGGAGAGTTAAAAAATATGGTTTGATTAGAAACCTGAAAACTGCGGCATAATTATTTTTCTGTATAGTAGATTGCAATTAAGTGATTTTATGATCAAATGGGACTGATAACGTTATTAATGATATGAGATGATAACGTTATTAATGATATGAGATGATAACGTTATATACGATTTGAGATTCTAGGTGTTCTATCCGTAGCATATGCATTAAAAATATTCCATTAAATTGATCACATCTTCTGTAATAAGAGGTAATAGTTCTTGCCAATTTGGATTTTATGGCTCAAGATTAAACATTCACACTTTACTGCTTGCAATTGCTAACATACGACTTGATGGGTGAGAAATGGTAGATTCAGTGTGTGGGAAATGATTGAAACTAATTTTACCTGATACATTAATCAGAAAATAAATTACTCCAATCATACAGAGAAAAAGAACTAGATCCGAAACATAATTATATACCTCAGAGTAAAATCTGAAATTATGTTCAATCAATAGCTCCATCAATAGTTTTCAACAGCAATGAAATAGTAAGCATCCTTTTAATGGTGTAAATAGGCAGGTATAGGAAATAACTTACCATATGCACTTTGACTGTGGAGAAAATTTATAAACGGAGATTTAAAGTAACTAGTGCTTTTTAACAAAACCATTTTTATAGTACCTTAAAAGCACTTTTTAATGAAATTTTAGATTTTTCCTTTTTTCGTTTCTCAAATATACAAAACACTTAGATGAATCTAAAGTGTAAGTAGTGTTTTACAATACATACGTTTTAAGAAATGTACGAAACTTTTATGCAGGAAAATTTGTAATTTTAATAACATTTTTATCTAGCTCTTAAAATAAGCACTTTTTATTTGAAACTTTCGAACATTTTCTTTTTTAATTTTTAGACCCATGTAACTTAGATGACTTTAGAATTAGTGGTGTCTTAAATAATTTGAATAAAGGCTTAAGTTAAGGAACTTAGTAGTTCTAAAGTACATGCAGATTTTATAATTAATTATTAAGAACGACAAAAATTTAAATATGCAGATTAAAAAACTTTACAATAACCATAATGCAATGATGCTCAGTTTTGTATGAGCCCAGTACAAAAAATATTGTATTAATTTCTTACTAAAACCATAACATTGCCATAAAACATACATTTTTCAAAACAAGTGTTAAGGATTTATGATTCATTTGCACTTAATGCTGCATTGATAAAACGGCTTTGTCTTTGCAATGCTAAAACGAAGAAAGTTTAAAACAATAAATCATTCAATTTTATATCGTTTTTAGAGCTAATCGCCGAGAAACGTCCTACACTTTATTGTTGAAATCATGAGTAATCAAGATATTTAAACCTGAATGAGTACTATACCATAACATTAAAACCTAAATTAACTTTCCACCAAAAATGGACAATAAATCTTTAATTGTAAAGTCCGATGACACATGTGAATCAAATGTAAGCTCCCAAATAAATCACATGAGATATCAACTATTAATCAGCACAGAATACTTTTTCAAATCCAAAAACATACAAATAGGAATATTGTACATTTTAAACAAAATTATAAATGTCTTTAATCAGAATTTTGAGCTGTTTTGAACACTAGTTGTTCAAATCACTTATAACTATTATCCTAATACTATAACCCGTTTAGCACCAGATGCCGCTGCCGTTAATTTTTATTAAAGCGTCACCCTATTATAAGTCTTTGGAGAAGGCCTCATTTGATATCTGGCATATATTACTTTTAATAATTTTTATTTCTGTTCTTAAAAGCGACAAATGTATTGTGTTTGTATAAGAAGTCTTGTGTTCTTTTTCGTGAAAGTGACTGGGATTCGATGTCAATCGCAGCAGTTCCTCTTTACCATAACGGAACTGTTTAATTCTGTTTTTTTTTTCCACTGGCGAACATTATAACACAACTTTGGGGTGATAAAAATAAATGTCTTTCCTCCTAAATACATCTTTACCAAGCATTACTGATTCCTTAACACAAAATGTCTCAACGAAACGCATTAATAAACACCACTTCTTCTTCAGTTGGGGTGCAGTCCCTCTGTACCAGCTAGCTGAAGCTATCACGGATATAGGGGTGACCATAAGAGGGTTTCGCCATGGTGGACTCGATTTGTTTGAGTCAAGATTCGTTCTTCACAGCGGTCACTGTGAAAACGAAGGGCATTGCTAGTCTCAACCTTGGGCTGGCTAGAGGGTTAGGAGTTTGAATACTTCCTTGTATTCCGTCCGGGGGATGGATAGGGCCTTTTCCCTATTTGTTCCATCCTACCTTTATAGCCTGGTGTGGCTTACAGTTTGCAGGACTGTTTAGGAATTTTTACGTAAGCACCTAAGTCTTATTCCGATGACCGCCGAGTTTTTGATCTTGCGTGAACATTCACACCTCATCAGGGCTCTGGTGCCTGAACTGTACTCTTTACCCTCGGGGGAGACGTCCCTGGAGTTTCGAAAGCATTAATATTTTAGCATAGAATTGGGGTGACAAAATAAATTGATTTCTCTCAACCAAGTCTAGTATTCTATGCGAATGTATCACTGTTGATTCCTTTTCGAAACACAAAATATCTCACCCAGAAATGCATAAACGAATACATCTAGAGAAGAAACATTAATATCTTAATACAAATTTGGGGTGAAGAAATTTGTTTTTCTTCCTAAATAAATCTTATCTAAATTTAGTACCTTTCCATGCGTATGTGTTAATGCTGATTCCATAACAAAACATTTCACAAAGTAACGCACTTGGAATTTTTAAAACACTAATATAGAAACAAATTTTTGAGGTGACTCACTTATTTCTGGTTTGGGGCCATCGAGGTTCAGTAGGTATGTCCACTGCGCTAGCAACATTCGAGTTGTAGGCGGCGCATGTTCGATTCCTGTCAGGTACATTCCTCCCTGGGTGTATTTTTATCTTCTGTGACAGCAAAATTTTCATTTTGCGTGTCTATTACTTGATATTGTATGACTTGTGTCTGGCGCAGCATGGCCAAATATGACCCTTGCGCCATAAACTCCCCAAACCAACCAATCTCCCTGATGGTCCTTTAATCCTCCTGGTAGTTGTTTTGACCAGGTACCTCGTCATTAGCAAAACTGACCAGATCTTGATCTCGTCATCCTAAAAAATATCGGCAATATCTTGATGACGAGATGTCTCGTCATTAGCAAAATGGGAAAGATCTTGATGGACGATATATCTCATAGAAACCACTTGGAGGGTTTAACACAAAACATCTCACCCCAAAACGCACGAACAAACGCATCTGGAACTTCGAAAACACGAATATCGTTACCCAACTTGGGAGAGACAAAATAAATAATTTTCCCATTCTCAACCAATCTAGAACATTTCCATACACACGTATCACTGTTGATTCCATAACACAAAACGTCTCACCCAGAAACGCACTAACAAACACATCTGGAATTTCGAAAACACTAATATCGTACTGTAACTTTGGAGAGACAAAATAAATAATTTTCCAACATCTTAACCAAGTCTAGAACATGTCTCGCTGCTAATTCCGTAGCACAAAACGGCTCACCCAGAAACGCATTAACAAACGTGTCTGGGACAAGGAACTTCAATCAAGTGACACCCCTTTGCATTCCAATGGGAATCGGAGGCAATTTAACGATCGAGCACCCCAGGAGAATCTACTCCGAAAACTTTTCCGTGAGTCCGATACTGAACTGTGCCTTTGAAAACGGCCGAATGGCGCATGCGGGAGACGTACATTGTCCAGGGTCCGTTTGCCTCAGAAATGAATAGGGGAAAGGCAGTTGGAATTTGCATTTTGTGGAATTGAAAATTCAAGGGAATCTAGGGATAGTGGGGGTCTTTGTTGAAAGGGTACACACTGTGAGAGCTATAATAGAAATCAATCGCGTTCATTAGGACTAAAAGGCAGATAAATATAAAATAGAGAGGTATGTGTGTTTTTGTTTTATTTTTTAAATAAACACGTTATTTTATCTTTTACGAAATTTTTATTAATCATTGAAACTTAATTGATTTAGTGTTGAATTAAGCTCAATAAGAATCTAGCTTTTACTACATATTTTACTTTTATAGTATTATTTCTATCCATCGGTATTTTAATATTCTTTGATATTTTGGCTATTAACAGGCTTTTTTTAAATAAATTTCATGACTTTTCAACAATTGTTTCCAATTGTTTTATCTCGTGTTTTGCTATAATAATTTGTTTAATAATATGATTTTATCGACAACTTTTTTAAGTCGATTTTAGTTTTGAGTTATTTGCACACCAATTTGCATTTAATTATTTATTAAGTTAACATTTATAGCTATTTAAAAATTTTAGCTTTCTACGAAACTACAATTTTGCAAATGCGCTTTGTTAATTTGTTTTTTAGCCTATGCTTTGTTTATAATTTTGTTGTTGTTCACCTCTACTTTGTTCGCGACTTTCTCTATTTTCATTACCTTTCTCTGTGATACTCATTTGAAAATGCATGTTCTAATGGAATAAAGATTCTTTACGTGAGACTTATTGTGTTCATAGATAAAAGACTCTTCCTTTAAAAAGACGTATCAATTTATGTAAACATTCGTACACACTTGGACCATATATAAGACACACAAATAAAGACGCGTACTATAAATACACAACATGTACAAGAAAAGCATACATCCGAACATAAATACACAAACTTCCTAAACATAGCCCTAGATGCCCTAATACACAATCATGCAGACTAAAGAAATGTAATTCATGAAGGTTGGTTGTGTTTAGGTTTAATGGCGCAAGAACCATAATTTGCCAAACTCAAGACAACGCCAAGTAAAAAATGTTGTGAAAGTGAAAAGGGAGTGTTGGGGAGAAAAGAGTAGTGAGATGAAAATAGAAAAAGATTGCTTGGGTACCCCGGTAGCTCCACCCCATATTTACTAAAGGCAGTAAGCCCAAAGGGAAAAGAAAAAATATCTAGGGTACTTCGGATGCGTGAAACTTTAATGAAGGAAAAGTAAACTCTGGGTAAGTGTGAGTCTTAAAATTTGTTTTACTTCATTCCTACAAAATATTCGTAAGTTGATTTTATAACGTACTAGATATTTTGAGAAACAGTCGACTACTCTATGCCTTAGACTTTTTTATTAAAGGAGACTTTCTATTTCATATCATGCCATTTTTTTCAACTAAGAGTAGCAGTGAGGGATTACAGATCTACTCGTTAAACATAATCTAACAAAATACTAGGGGTGTTCAAATGAAAAGGTACGAAACGACACTGTGGGTATAATTGAAGTCTTTATTCGAAAGTAATCACCAGAGGACTGAGCACAACTATCCTACTGTTTCACGAGCCGAAGGATTCCCTGTTCCCAGAATTCCTGTGGCTGTGACAAGAGCCAGTCCTCCACTGTGTCCTTCAGTTCGTCGTCCGAGTTGAAGCGCTTCCCTTTGAGATGTTTTTTAGCGGACAAAACAGATGGAAGTTGTAGGGCGATATGTCCGGGCTGCAGGGCGGATGCTCAAGCTGCTCCCTCTTGAACTTGGCCAGTACACTTTGTGTGACCCTGGAGACGTGTGGACGCGCGTCATCGTGGAGCAGAATCACTCCCTCTGTGAGCAGCCCAGGCCGTTTGCTCTTGATGGACTTGCGTAGGTTACGGAGTGTCTCACCTACCGGTTTAACACCTTCCGCAATCAGAAATCTGATAACACCTCGCTGCTCCTCAATCGTCGAATTTTGCAATGTGAACGCCATGATGTCCTCACACGCACTGCCGAGTCAATTGGACGGAACACACAACTGCATGCTTCTCTTCTGCGTCATGTGCGGGCGCCCGCGCAAGCGCACAACCACGCCGGTACTCGTGCATTCGCTTCCTTAGATGTCTCACTACGTTATCCCAAAGCGGCATATTCAAATTTCAACCGGTTTGGTTTTTACGACGTTTCGTACCTTTTCATTTGAACACTCCTCGTACAATTCATGAGGCTGCATTATGAAACACACAAAGAATTTTCTTAGTGCGAGTCACGCTTTAGTCTAAGGCCATACACTTAACCCTATGAGGGGTTCACATGCATGCATCTGTTCTTCAACCTGCAGTCTTCCCTTTATGACATGTAGCAAGCTTTGACCGTCTTGACCAATAGAATCTCCAAGTATTCTTTAAACAAATGGTTATGCTTATTTAGTCATTAACCTCCAAGTGTTTTGACAATATAGCTCATTCAAGATCTGGTCAATTTTATTAAGGTTGAGATATATCGTCGAGACAAAAGCCCTTTATTACTCGAATGAGAATCCAAGTAGAAAAACAAATTGTCCCTTGCCCAGAACTGGTGACAGTTTGGAACAGGTCTTTGCAACAGAGGATGGCCAATAGAGGGCAGTTTTCGAAGCTGAAATAAACCAATAGGAGGGTTAAATGTGATGCAGGGTAAAATAATTACTACACTACTCAAAAATTTCAGATGGTTACACTCTCTGAGAGATAAACACGATGAGTATTATGTCTCAAACTGTAGTTCTGTACACATTGTAGGCAGTCTTTATAAGAACATTTTATAGATTCATGAAATCTACAAAATAGTATTTACATTTTTACTACCTCGGGTAGGAAAAATGGCCATAGAGTGGCACATGAAACAAATACTTTTAATTGGATTGTTTCAATCAATTGGTTTGGTTATTAAGTCATTATGTGTGTTGTGGGCAGTATTACACTACTGGGAAATCTAATTAGTTAACCCACAACAACTAATTAAATCTAATTAGATTAATCCTCTGAGATTAACCTTTCAGAGGGTTAATCTAATTTAGTAGTATGTATATTTAGGACGGGTGGTTCAAGATTGTTTCAACTAACTTCTATGTTACAAACTCGCGATTTTACTATTAAGTCCCATCCTACTATCAACAACAAATCTGAATTGTTTTAACGTAATTTTTATTTCTATGAACTTTCCCTCGTTACCTTTGGGGTTTATAGAAAGGAATATCGTATTTATTATGTACACTTACGCAATCTTGCCATCCTACAAGAAATCCTTTGACACTATTGCGTTATTTACATACATACTGAAAAGCAATTTCAATGCCGCAGAACAACTCTATCCCCCTAGTTCCTAATCTATACTCTATTACTCTCTATCTAGTCATTCATTAGTTTCAATACCATTATGAATAGAATGGCGATTTATTCGACATTTGAAAGTGTTTTATTTTCCTGTCAATGTCAAGACAAAGACTCTTTGTGACGTCTTGTGAAATGAGATTCCTAAAGATTCAAATAGACCACACAAAAAGTAATCCATCATTTTGAATATTAAATTTACAAAACGCATATTTTCATCGCTATCCGTCAAAATTTAATAACATTTTGTGCTATACAGTACAAATGCATCCGACCGACAAGCCAATATATTACTTTATACATATATAAGCCAACGTATTGAGATATATTAGAATAATAACCAATCTTAGGGCAAGCAATGAGTGATTAATTTCTAATATATCAATAATGCATTTCCATTCAATGTTCTGAATATTCTTATCTAATCGCTTTCATCAAATAGTACGTTGCATCAACGAGTGAACAAGTGTATGTGAGCAATAAATATTCATAATTGAAATCTCAAGTATTTTCACATCCCAATATTCTGAATATCCGCGAATATTTGCATAACTCACATTATTAAATGCTTATGGCATACCACCCTATTACCAACAAATCATTCCAATATTTATTAATATAAATGAACTTCTGCAACACATCGAAGAGAATAATCAAAACCGTACACATGAAAAATCTATAATATTAAGAATTTAAAATATTTTGATAACGTTCAAATTGTTTATAAAAATAATTTTTTATTTGTTTACAAGCGCGTTTTAATTTATTAGAATGCATAGATTTTTAACCGTAAAGATTTTACATTTACATTTATCATTGGGTTTTGTTTTAACAATATAGGAAATTTTTTAAACTCGAAGCTTATAGTTAGTTGGGAATTTTAACGCATGTACTGTATTTGGCCAAATACAAACAAGGTCAAGTAAATGAACATAGACACATAAGGAAAGCTTTACTAACTCAGAATAGAGAAAAACATCCAGAGAGGAATCGGATCTCAACCTACAACTCCCAGGTTGCTAGCGCAGTGGGTCAAAGCCACCCTTTTGAAGATTATGAACTTAAGCTTGAAGATTAATGAAATGTGTTTTTTTCCTATGCTTATGCAATACTTTTCAAGGAATTGGATTGATCGATAAGTCTAGTGTGTGTGGAGGGGATGAACAGTTGTATCTCCACACTAATTCTTACTAACATAATTACCCTCCTTTGATTTTCTTTAAGCCACATCTGAGACAAATAAGGAAATCAAACTTTTAAAGATAACTTTTAAATTGAAAGATGGAGAAACTAATGAAAGTTAAAGGGTAGAACGCATTAAAAAACTGTTTTGTAAACATCAACAGTGGATATTAAACGTAGACAAGAATTTAGGATACCGTCACTACACACTGCGAATGAATGAAATAACAGATATTTTTATAAGTGAAAGTATTTTTAACTGCAACAAGTTTTTTCACACAACAGCTACAACGTTCATTCTTTTCCTTTTCTCAAATAAGTGAACAAAGTAAATTCCTCGAAAAAGCTCAGTGCGTAAAAATAAAATACAAAAACTGTCGTAATTTAATTATTAGAAAAACAGAAATGCAAGACATCAAAGAGTGGTTTTTTGTGGTATATTCCTCGAGAATGGAATTTAGAGAAAATTTAATTTTTTCTTTTACTACCTAAACAAAAAATCCGATTGAAAATGAGTTTTTGTTGTCGATACTTATTTGAAAAGACTCATTTCAAATAAGTACGCATTTGAAGAGCACACGTGGGGTGATTAAAAAAGCTACAAAGGCATAAAATGCAATTTTTTTTCCAGTTTAACAACTTCAAGAACGTTAAGACTGCTCGCTTCCAATCTGCTTCGAATAAAACCATTCATTTACCGTATTTTTTTCTATAATAATCCCTATTTATAAAATAACAGAACTTTATAAGTTTTAGGATGAATATGCATATTCTCTATTTCTCCTCATGATTTAGCATATTTATTCAATTCATAAAGTGTTTTCAAAATACATAAAAGCACAACTTTTAATAAATGCATTTCAGATTCATGAAATTGTTTTACTCGTCATGCATTTAAGCTGCCAATATTAAGTGAACTCTACCTCATGGAATAATAACTGAATTTCTAACACTCAACTGTCACTCAAAGTTTGTAATGCACATTTATGCAATATTTAATTCGGAGCATCATAAGATTAGTGTAGTATCCCCTTGATCATATCGAATCCAAAATAACCACATTCATTGTTTGAAAGAATCCTAGGAAGCATTCTATTGGTCAAGAAGATAAAAACTATTTACAAGGCATGTAAGGAAGACTAAGTTGCCGAAGTCATACATGCGTGTGCGCCTGTCAGAGGGCTATTGGTTGAAGAAATCACAAGAAAAATCGTGAGGGTCAAGAAGATTAAAACTAGCTAGAATCTGTGGAGGAAAGCCTGCATATTGCTTGGTGTAACAAATTGTGCAAGACCCTCAGGAAAATTGAAATTATCATTAGAATTATATTGATACCTTGACTCTAGATTTCTGTCTCATGTTTAGAAATTTTATTATTATACAAGTTGTAGTCAAAGTTTTCGAACTGATGCTATGCTACAATTCAAAGTAAGACAAGTCTAGTAGGTTTGCACCACCTTCGAACCAGTACCCTTGGAAATCTGAACAATGATTTCAATACTCCTGCAAAAACCACAGCTTGTTTGGCAGTGTTCAGCGCCTCATTCAATTCAGTCTGATCTCCTTATTCGTCGTGAATCTTTGTCTTTGCTTCCTACTACAGAAGAGGAAAACATCAAGGGGATAGCAAAATTTGACTAGTAGGGTACACGGGCTACTACATAAATATTGTTAGCAGCCAAAACCTGACAAGATTTTAAAGCGGCTTGATATTTGAGTTGAGGAGAAGGCAATTATTCTTGAAGGGATCTAATAATTTCAATGAAAACGTTGTTAAAAAACTTGGTGTAAAACTCTGTAAGTAATTTTTCGATCTTACAAATGTCATAAATGGTCCTCTGACAGGCCTCTAAACTGGCAGACTATATTCTGGTCTATAAACTGGAAACGTGACATATCAAGTACTCCCAAGTGTCGTTTATAATTTGCATTTACATTATCAATTATTTAAATAAACTGCAAATTAATTAGAGTTTTTAAACTGAATTTGTGTCATTTTCTGCTCATTTTCATTGTTTCATTTTCATAACGAACATGAAACTTTAAATGCAATAGTACAAATAAATATTTTAGTTAAAATTCTTCGTAAATTATATTCATGATTATGAATAAATATGAAAATTAAAATTTCATATGGAAGGAATTCAAATTGAGTATTAAATACAAATAACCTGTGCGGAGGATAAAAATCTTACCATATACCATCTCTGGTTTATTTTAGGCAAGCTTCAAAGAAGAATCTTATACATACAAAGGAATTTTTAAGTAAATAATTTTGAATGCGAGTTCTAAATAATTTATGGAATTCTATTTTTCTATGCATTATAGAAAGATAACTTACATTGATAAAAAATTTAACGTACAGTTTATAATTTAACTGCTGAAAATTGTTTCCTTTCATTCATTTTCAAAATGTGTCATTTCTTTCAAAAAACACTTCCAAAAACCAAAGGAGCAGAAAGGAAGTAAAGATAAAAAATTGAAGTGTCTAGAACAATAAAAAAAATTTATTTGAAGGCGAGAGACAATTCATTTTGTTTTTCCCTTCATCGAATATATTTCCCCCATCGTATGTAAAAAATCGAGTTATTTGTTTTATGAAGAATCGCGAATAAGTAGCCATTCCCTTCTTTATAAAAATATCGATAATTGCATTTTTTTAATATTTTCTGAAGGTACATAAATGTATAGGAGTTAGTCTAATATGTTTCTAATCTATCTGTAAGAAATTTCATCTTCATTTGTAAAGAACGGAATGCATCGAATACCTCAAGCGAATATCTTTAAAATTTATGGTTCAAATCAACGTTTGAAGAGTAAAACGTAAAGTTCATTCACTTAACGCAATAAATAAATACTAATCACTTAAGTAGCTGCTTTAATTTTCTTAGTTGCTTACAAACTTAAGTCGTTAAGTGGTGAGAGCTTTTTCACGAAAGGCGTAGTAACTAGCGAGTGCAGTTATTGACAGTATACAATAATGTTAAATAATAAATATCCGACGTTACATTTGATTGAGATGGTACTTTAGTCACATGTTACTGAATATTTAAAATGTATATGAGCAAACGTTTATACAGTGTTTAAAAATTAACATTACGGTGATTACCTTTTAAACTAAACTACCTTTTAAAAGTAAAAACATGCATATATTTAGAAACTATGTTCCAATAAGGTATTAATGTTGAATGCATTATTTATTTTACAATGGATCGTATGAATATAGTTGGTTTTGAGAAAAAACTCAGGACTGACATTTTTTCAGACACTAAATGTTAATGCTTATTATGATGGGAAATACACTGTCATATTCAATTTGCTTAAAATTATATAACACTCAAAATGCTTATACCTTTTATTTTTTGACAGAAAAACTTATGGTTAGTCTTTAAACTAAAAACACAATTTCTGTTATTTAATGAGTTTCTGCTCTAAGCCTACGATATAAGAATACGAAATCTAACTTTTTATACAAGTTCTCTGCCATACAAAAACGTTTATTTAAAAAATTTCGTATATTTAATTAGGTAGGCATTTAATTAACGTCGCAGTGGAGCAACATAACGATATATTTAACTGAAGAAAGTAATTTTGTTTTTGGATGAAATATTAGTTGTCATTGAAATTTAAAATGTTGACTTTATACCCCTTTACTTCCTATTCTTATTTTGGCAAAAATCATACTACCTTTGGGAACAGCGTTTGAAATTAATCGAAACTTTAAAGAATGCAAATACGCTTGCGCCCTTTTGAGATGATGCCTGATACTTGGCGACAAATTCTAGTTTTAAATTAAGGATATCTCAGTGATAAGAATAATATCCTAAGAATGACGAATTTCTTTATATATGACTAAATAAAACAAGGAACATTACCTATTTAGAAGTTTCTGGATAGATAGCCAATATGAAAAATTAAATTTCGTATATTTGTACATATCCGATTCCTTGAAAATAAGGTATCCGACATCTTTACAATGCTTGATGTTTTTAATTAAAATATATTTAAATAAGCGTAGGTTAGAAAATGAACCACAGCACTTATTCTAAGTCATTCTGTGTACTGTTGAGAAAAAGTGTTCCTTTCGACTTAGGAGCAAGTTTGGTATCAAAGTTTTCCACAAAATGTTTCCCTCGTTACTTAAACCTCCAAGTGGTTTCGGTGAGATATCTCGTTATCAAGATATTGCGAATTTTTTTATGATGGCAAGATCAAGACATGAACAGTTTTTTCTAATGACAAGATACTTCTTCGAGACAACCACCAGGAGGTTAAGTTAAATGGATGTTTACTATACGAATATTTCTGTATTAAAACCGATTTTTTTGTAATTATATCTTAAATAAACCTAGAACGCATAAAATAAGATGAAATTCCGTATAGTAAAATATATTAACAGTATCTCTGTTCAATTTCCGGAAGTTCTTAGTATTGCCTAATAAAAACATCGCACCTCGGCTACAATACCACCATAACTTAAAAAATGAATTTTTAGCTTTATGTATAGGAAGAATGCATGTTGCAAAACTGCTATAACTGCAGATTCTAGCAGAAGGCAGTCGTGGTTCCAGTAGAGGTTCACTAGCAGTTTTGTAGAATGCAAAAGCATGTATTTACAATCTTCCTACACATAAAGGTAGAAATAATTAATTTTTTTAATTATGGCTATATCCGACATCTTGGGTCCCGACACCCTGTGTATATTGCCTGGGTGCAATATACACAGGGTGTCCCAAAAAGGTTGTTACACAATTTATCTTTTTACCATTTAGAGATAGGTAGGCAATGTAAATTGCAAAAGCACACCAAATAAGGTAAGTAATTAAGATATGTTAATAATATCACGTGATAACAATTTAAGCGGATTCAGTTTTTAATTTGTATACAACCCCTCTAGATAAAAAACGGAGATGGCAAAAATGTTCCTTACTTGCGTCCCTATCGTTCGCAGAAAACTGCATTTCTGTAGGTTGAACAGTAACGGATGCATAATGACGCAAAAAAGTTGACCGCTTGTGCACAGCTTTCAAGCAGTCAGATTAGGGACCGTATATACAATGCTAAAAAGCATTTTTTTCGGTCAGAAAGTGCAACATTGTGCAAAGTAAAGTAGTATTGCAACTGCAGATGAAAATCGCACTGAATAATAGACAATGTAATCTTCAATAAAAATATTGTAGAAAAAATGGTTTAAATAAAAATAAAAGGAAATTTACAACGCATGTTCAAAATGTTTTCCATCCGCAGCAATGCAGAACTTCGCTCTTCATTTTTGGCCATCGTTCTAAATTACATACGGCCCCCTTAAAAAGGAAACTATCTCCGTTACTATTCAACCTACAGAAATATGTTTTTTTACTAACGATAAGGGTGCAGGTAAGGAACATTTTTGCTATATCGGATTTTTATCTAGAGGGGTTGTATAAAAATTAAAAACTGTATCCGCTTAAATTGTTATCACGTGATAATTTTATTCATATATCTTAATTACTTACCTTATTTGGTGCACTTTTGCAATTTACATTGCCTACCTATCTCCAAATGGTAAAAAGATAAATTGCGGAACAACCTTTTTGGGACACCCTGTATATGAAAGCTTTAAGTAGTCAACTCAGTGCTACATTTTTAAATATATTCTGCATAGATTGCAGCCTGAGGAACAAATTTTGAGACTTATGTAGCGAAGAGGAATTTTACTTTTTAATATTATTTTTAAAAACTTACTAAGAGTAAAAATTTGTTCATTGTCAGAATATATTATGAAAGCATACATAATAAGAACTTTAGCATGTGAACTAGGCCTTCCCAAAATTCAAAGATCGCATGAAACATTTCTTGTGCATTTTTTATGCTGATGTGTAACACTAGGAACTTTGCGTACAAGCGTCAATCAAAATGGAAGTTTTATGCCTTCATAACTAATAGCAGTCATATGAATGTATAATTCTTAATGGTTATCTCCAATTTTCAAAGGTGACTCAGAAACATTTTTAGTGGCACAGATTATTATAAACACAATAAAACCAACAATAGCTTAAGTGTTCCTATTTTAAATGATATTTTATTTCTCATTAAATGCACATTTTGAAAATCGACATGCACATGTAATTTGTAGTGCAAGACAAAAGGGTAGGTAGGTGAATTTGCATCGAGCTGGAGCAGTTCAGTGGACTATTGGTGACAGTCCGAGATCAAGCCCGAAGGGGAAAAACAAGATATGTACGTTATATGCGAAGGTTGAGGGAGATTGTACAAATTAAGAATCTTTTGACCACAAATTAAGAATACTTGAATAGATGACTAATTGAAACAAGTGAAGCAATAACTTTGCCTTAAATTAACTCAAATAAAACAGAATATGGTTAAAAAATTACAAAAAACTTTATAAACAGCCGAAAGCGCTTCTTGTAATTGACAATTAAATCCTTTACAGCTCTTTAAGAATTGCTCAGGATGCATGAATATGATTTCATTGTAAGGTCTAAGATACTTAAGATAGAAAAAATATTCTTTAAAAATGAGTGCTTAAACAGCCAAACAGCCAACTGATGAATCTGTCTTTTCAAAGACGCTGAAAAGAACACAATATTTATTTTAATATAATTTAATTTATTGTGCATTTTATTTTCCCTGTCTGATATTGACATTGTTCCTTTTTTAAATAGTTAACCTTGATACACTGGTAATTAATTTTTATTCTTAATTATTTTCATAATTAATGTCAATAAACAGAAAATTCGTATTCGACTTAATTTCTAATATTATTAGGATCTTTTAGATAATTTAAATTTTTTGAGTTCCTGTAGCTTAACTTACGTGTGTGAAAGCCAAAGATAAATACTTTTTATTGGCCTTTTGTAAGAAGAAATATATTTATTGACTTTTTTGTGCTGCTATTTCTACGTTTTGTGTCAGTACTTATTACGTATGCATTTTATTACGTATGAAAAACAATCCATTAGCTTCTCCATTAATCAACATTTTTAGCAATGCAATTTTAAATTATTATAAAGGGAAGATTATTTGCATGTTTAAAATATATAACTATTCCTCTGGATAAGAATAAAATATTTATAATACCTCTGTTGTGTTATCTAAATCATAGTTCAAAATCATACCTCGATAGATAATAAATGATGTTTCAAACTTGATATATGAGGAAAGATTAAACTTAAATACACTACGAAAAAAGCGCAAAAATAAATAATATTTTTAACACCCAACCTATACAATCATACACCCAAATCTTTCTCTATCTGGAATATTCTGCATCTTGTCGCTATTCGCAAATTTATGCTATTAGATACCTTATTGCTTCTCAATTATAGACACGATCATGACACTGTCATATTTTATAACCTTCGAAATCATGCAGAGGTTTCATAAAATCCTGAATGAAGAACATTCAACTGAACACAATGCAGTGTCAGCATTCTATTGTATAATCAATTATTTGTTTGGTATTCCTTCTAAATCATATTTATTTTTCGCTTTGTGTAACTTTCCAATGATAAACATTGACTAAACTATTTATGAGTGATTATTGACAAGTTACAGAACTGCTATACTGATGATAAATAGAAGTTCAACGATATCTAAGAAATAATTATAAGACAGATAATGGCGAACTGACACGAACATAAGAATCTGTTGTATAATTGATTGGACTATTCGGAGATTTTTATTTTTTCTCTTTCGATGTACAAATTGGTATTCAAAAGTTGAGATGCACTATACAGAATATCTCAAAACTCCTTAAACAAATCGTAAGGGAGGTAGGAAACATAAAATTAAACCGCATCCACGCAGCGATGCATATGTGCAAGGGTACTTTTGGGGCTGGATGGATTTAGCCAGGACGAACCTGACGCTTGGCTACTATGATCGCCCGGTTTAAAATGCATTATTTGTTCTAATGACACCTCACAGGCATTGTGTACGAGACTTCATTGATATCGAAGCCGCCCACATTACAAGAGAATCGCTGTCGTCGTGGCTGCAAATGTTTACGAAGGCCAGGCATTTTTGTACATCTATCGCAATTTATGCGTTGACGCTGTCAAGTTGTGTGTTGGTTACTTAACACTTACTGAGAAACTATAAGAGTAAAACTACTGTAAAACTCTAAAATTAGGGCTAATAAAACTTCTTCACATAACACTACTTACTGTATTTTATTTCTGCACCTTCGTATATCCGGGTAGCGCTTGCGGACATGTGTCCCAATGTGAATACGCTTTAATTTGTGCTTCTTACTACCCCTTAAAGTTTCTACAGGAAGTTTTGAAACTTTCTGATAGCTGAGAATATCACTAATCAGAAGTCATAATTTAAGATTCAAGATTGTTGTATGCTTTGAACTTTATGATTCCTACATCGTTGTCTACTTTAGCCACTGTTGTTCATGTTACGTTTGAGATTTGGATGTGGTGCAGTTGGATTGCTTTAAAGATTATTGCTTGACCGTAGAAATCGGATGAATTATCTTGTATTGGATTTATTTTTGAAAGCTTGACTTATTAATGCACTGAAATTGATGTTGGGGGTCAGAGTTATATTAGATTTGAAAGAGGTTATAACGTTATTTTAGGAATTTTTTATAATGCTGTAAAATATGTTCTAGGGAGTCTTTGCATGGTTGAAAGTCGTAATTAAATTAATTAAAAGAAGCTTAATATCTCACATAAAAGTAAAGTAGTTCTAATCTCTATTTCTTACTGTTGGAAGGTTGTAATGACTCATTTTTTCTTTTACCAGTACTTCGTGCAAATCCATTAAGTATTATTTATTCACAAAATATTAAAATAATTTAAAAGTATAACATTTAGAAACTCTTCATATTGCATTTATACTCTACTTAATATTTATTCATAATCATAACTTTGAAGGCTGTTTACCATATATGATCAAAATTCGAAGTCAACATGTCGTTTTCGAAATCTGTCTAGACCACAAAATTATCATACTCAAAAATACATACCAGGGACTCCCCAGTTTATTAAAGTAACGTTATTTTCCAATACCAGATCCAAATCTTTTACCACTGAACACGCTTATCGACTTACCCCAGCAATCCCAAACGTGAATTGAAAGATGGATCAACGTAATAGACTTGAAGGACATCGAAATTCCATCAGTAACAGGATATGCACTCCTGGTACAAGGTACAGAATAATCCGTAAGCGGATATAAGAAAATATTCGAAGAAATCGCATTTTCATTGAAATGAGGAGAGTGAAATTATGCAATTTTCTACCAATATAGTCCGAAGGAATTTCATTTCTCCCAAGCCCGTTCGGAGACAACAAATTTATTCGCTTATTCATTATTCGGCTGAGAATCCCGGGGTTTGCCTGATTGGGTAGAAAGCGATAAGCATAAGCTCTAGTCTAATCTCCCGGGGAGACTGAATTACTTGCATCGTTGAGGTTTTTTCGTGTTTTAACGTAACCAGGTTTACAGGAAATTTTGGTGCCTGGTAGTAAATCGGCTCAGTAAAATACATGCATTGGATGAAAATGCAGCTTAGTTTTCAACCATGAACTTTCTCTGGAATATTAGCATTTAGAAATTCGTACTTTCATTTTCACATATTCCATAAACATTTAATCCTGCAAGTGGTTTCGACGAGGTATCTCGTCCATCAAGATCTGACCAATTTTGTTAATGACGAGACCCCATCCAAGATATTGCCGTTTTTTATAACAAGATCAAGATCTGGTAAGTTTTGCTAATGTCGAGATACCTCATTGAGACAATCACCCGGAGAGTTAATCTTAATGGATTTTATGACAGTTGTGTTCTTATATTGTGTTATTATATAAAAATTGTCAGAAAAACCAGCACAATCTAATATTTGTTACGTACGTTATTTTCTTGCACGCTTTGAGAAAAACACTGCTTAAGTTAGAGTAGTAACTTTATTAGAGAATAAACTTTTGTAGTGGTGACCTTTCGTTTGCTACAAAAAAATGAAACAAGGATATTGAACATACCGTCACATATTATTTAATAATCTAGCCACTTTTTAGGCTGGTTGGGTTTTATGGCGCAAGGGGTCACATTTGGCCAAGCTGGGCCAAGCACAAGACAGACAACGTCAAGTAATGGGCATACACACATGATGAAGGTTTCACCGTTACGGAAAACATATTCAGGTGAGTTACAGGAATCGAACCTGTACCACCAACAACTTGCGGATTGCTAGAGCAGTGAGAAAACCCACTGAGCCACGCACCTTATTAGGAATAGTATCCGATCAGTTTCGTTAATAGCATTTTCATCAAGGCGTGTTTTCAAGACCACTTCCAAATCATCTTTAATTTCAAAAGAATCAATATGAGATTCCGTCGCCATTTTTGTAGCCAATACTAAAATCAAATGAACAGTTGATTAAACGCTTAAAACAGTTTTATAATCATTATTCAAACTCAAATAAAGAGATAAAACCATAAGGTCCTGAAACAATTTGTTACAATGTCTTTTTGAAGAGTCAAATCGAATATAAATTCGTCGTTTGAGCAGGAATAAACTTCGATATTAATCCAATGAGGACCCTTCCAAATAAGTCCTCCACTTTCCTTGAACAAAGAAAATGGAATGCTTATTTGCAGAAAAAAGTGGTAAAAAGATCTAATACTCTTAAATACTGACATTTACAAAGCAATGAAGCAGTCAAAGTATTTAAAGTACTTGCGAGAACCTTTTGCAGATTATTACTCTCTTGATATATTTTTTATTGACAAACCATAATTCAAATTAACCAAAGTAATTGCATGTTTTCTATATCTTACATCCTTAATATTCCTGTTAACACCTTTATCTGCTATTGGAAAATCATCGAATCCCTATTTGGTCTCACTTAAGGCTTTTTGATTCTTTTGTTTATTGAAAATGTAATAAAGAAATCGGAGATAAATTGAAAGATGTGGAGTATTTTTAACTCTATAAAGAATAGCAAGTAGCCGAATTCTTAACAGAAAAAAGATAACATATTGCCGCGTTCAGCTGATATTGATCTAATAATCGACTGTAGAAGTGAATGGTTGAGTATAGTAAACGCATTAAGTCTACGTGTTTTCAAGTGAAATGTGATACATGTCTACGCTTGAGATTCTCAAGTAGCAGAAGCGCTTTCAAACTGATTGAAAAAGTGCAATTTTTCGAGGTAAAAATATTTCTTAGAAACATATTCTTGAGAAATACGGTAGAAAAAAATTTTCTTCCTTTCATACTAAATGTTATACTTACAAAGTTTAAGTTCTTTTCTCACGAATAACATTTAAGAGTTTCAATATATTGCTAAAATGTAATTTATCCCAGAGTTTGAAATTGAAGGTACTTTTACATAGGAGGTAAACGTAAAATGGCAAAAATGTTTGTGGACTCATAAAATGGTGATTTTAATACTTCTGTCAATCAGAGATAGTTAAAAGTATTTAGTTTGTAGCTGTTATTCATATTTATGAATTTAGGCACATGTTAAAATGTAACAAAAGTTTCTAAGGCATGTCATTGAAATACATTATATGCACTCTGAAATTGTAAAACAGACATCAGTCACCATGTAAACTTTAAATCTGGGTTCGGTTTTATTGTTATATTACATTATTTTCAATCCCACTTAACTAATCACTCAATGGCATTTCCCAGCTGCATCTGCACGAAATACATAGAAATAATAGAAATAGAAGAAAACTATCAACATAAAATAAGAATTGTATGCTTGGAAAAATATTTTCAGTTATATTCTGAATAAAAAGTACATTTATATAGCTTAACTATAGCCATTTACACTAAAGCGTGTGATTCTGTTTACTTTGATAAACTAGGCTTATTAACATTAAATGAGTATCTAAAATACTGAGACAAAATTAACACACACTGTGCTTAGTGAATAGAATCATTTCCATATTCAGTAATTCATCATTTGCTTTACTTAATGTTCTCATTGCTGTATTAATGACTTCTTAAGAGTAGGCTGTAGTATTTAGATACATATTCAATACCACGGTTTTGCTTTTCATAGGCATAACGAATTGCTTAATAGTTTCATTGAAAGATAATTATTCGTCGCTTCTTTTACAAAATATTTGAACCCATCTTTCAATTGGGTGTAACGTCATTATCGTTCTTATGTCTTGTACCTTTCTATTTTCTGATTTCAATGTAGTGTATAGATAATTTCAATTGGGTGTAACGTCATTATCGTTCTTATGTCTTGTACTTTCTATTTTCTGATTTCAATGTAGTGTATAGATAATTATATGTAATGTAATGTAGTGGCTATGGGTGAACGAACGGAGCATGCGCAGGACTTCCTAACTTGATATTACGCCACTCAAACTGTTTTGATTTCCACAGAGAGATAAACGGATGGACAGATAGATAGTTGTATTTACGTCGTGCTGAAGCAACACTACGGGCTATTGGCCGTGGTCAGGGATCAGAACGGAAGGCAAAGATCTGAGGACAATACCTGATTTTGAACCAAGGTCAGATGACGAGGTCAACACCTGAGCTGGCACAGCACACTCCAAGCTTCCACACCACGCCAGCGTAAGGGAATTTGTGGCCACGACAGATTTAATATGCCTCACGACTGTCTTTTCTGGTTGGATCGAATTTCTAATTCGTAACCTTCCGTTTGCTAATCCGCGACTCCACCCAACTGGGCTGGCTACCTCGATCTTCGTGGATAGATAGCGACGATGACGCCGCCATCCACTTAGGATGAGTAAACTTATCTTGTACATAATTTGCTGTAAATCACTATTTGTTTTCTCCGCCTTTTCTTTAAATCATTAAAATAGAATTGATTCAAAATGACCTGTGTCCGCCTCATCCCCATGTATGTATTTAATCTAATTCCATGAATAGTACGGATGGATTAATTTCGTTATATACCCAATACGCTGATAGCCCGCAGTCTAATTGGCCCTCTTGTATCAAAAGAGGATTACAGAGCAACAAACCAAACCGCTATGTTCATTAAGCGTTTTCCAGCATCTTTTCTCAACAAGCTCTAAGGAACAGTACTCTCAGGTGTTGACCTCGTCATCTGACCGTGGTTCAGTATCTCATATCTTTCCCTTATATCTTTCCTCGTATCTTTCTTTCCCTTAGGGATTCATCTCAGACCGTCGTCATAGCCCGTTGTGTTGTTCCAGTGCGACTCTAATTCTACTGCCTATCTACCGACCCGAGGAACAGTAATGTATAATGACTGTTTTTCGCCTTTTTGAATACTTTGTTCACTATGTGTAGGATGATAGAACGATATGTGTATGTATTTTGTTTCTTGGCATACAGGGGGCATTGTCGTATCGGTATTTGTCACCTAACCTGTTTTTTTATACATTTTCATTCATATTTTATCAAAGCGCCCGAGGGATAAAAAGTCATATTCTGAATTCTGGATCTGCTCTCTGGGAGTAGTTGGATTAAGTTAGTGTTGATCCATACTGATGTGCTTCACTGCTTTTTCCTCATCTCCATGCTAACCCTCCAAGTGGTTACGACGAGATATCTCGTCCATAAAGATCTGACCAATTTTGCTAAACACGAGATACCTCATCAAGATATTGCCGATATTATAATGACAAATCAAAATCTGGTCAGTTTTCTTCTAATAACGAGGTATCTCGTCCATCAAGATCTGGACAGATTTGCTAATGAAACGAGACACCTCGTAGACACAACCACCAGGAGTGTTAAGTTAATGTGGACTTTAAAGAAATAATACCTTTGCAAAACACCAAAAGAGATAAGCTGACGACATATCTCAAGTGAGCAAATTCACATTTAATCTCTCACGTATGTTTTCACTAAAGAAATCAAACGTAAGAAAAAGTTGGAAATGATACAAACCCAGGTAAAAGTGGAACTTGAGCAAGTACCCGTAAACTATGCATATTTTCTGCTCAAACTATCAAATTAAATGCTTCATCATTTTCCCCTTCTCCTATCCCGAAAATCAAATATATCCCAAATCAAATCTCTCCAAAACCGAAAAGAAATATATGTCCGCATTTCTTGACTGACAAGGGCGTCGAATTTTTCACCAAGCTGCATATTGATGGAACAAAACAGGAACAGGAGGTTTGTGATTTCCAGTGAAGGGTAAGAAATGAGGGCATTCGCAACAGAGCCCAGATTCTTGAACCATCCATTATTCATGAATTCTATTTGTAACAGGAAATGGAGTTATTTGCAGCCATGCATTTTTTTACTGTAGAACATACTGCGACTTTAATAGCGCGTGTTTCGCTTTATTTCTTGTTGAGAACAGACAACATTTTCACATAAAGAATAAACACAAAGGAGTTGAAATTCTTGGATGTCTTTTTTTATAAACGATACGAGAAGGAAATGCGAGATTTTGAAGCATTTCAAATGGAAATGCTTTGGAGGAGATTTGGGGGATCAAAGGTGCAATAAAGCGATTGAAATTGAGCACTTGTAGCTTTATTGGAGCTTTGAAATACGAAACTAAATCTCTGTATCAAAATTTTCTAAGTAGAAGCAGTCAGATTCTCAAAGTAATGAACTTTGAAAAGATATTTTTATAAAAACTAAAGTAATACACTAGTAAGAATATTATGCCCGTTGGGTACAAAGGTTCAATTCCTTTCCTTGGCTTCTAAAGCAGCTTATTTCAATCATGTTAGAATAAATCTAAACTACAGTAATCTCCCTTACATGAACACTAACTTCTTTAGTAAATGAAATCATTTGGAAAATTTATGTTTCCTCAAAAGTAATGAGTTTTTCTTATTGGTGATAATGAATAATGTAATTTATTACGTATTAAACACTATATATATTATGAGCTGCTTCCTGAAAATCAAACAATCATTAGTTGTATTGCTTTTTTATTTTGACGGGATCAAGATCTGTTTATTTTTTCTAATGTCGAGAAATCTCGTTTATCCAGATATGGTCAGCTTTGCTAGTGACGAGATACCACCATCTAGATAGTCACCAAGAGGGTTAAGGTGGAACAGGTTGTAATAATAGTGATAAATATATCAGATTAAAGTTGAATGTGTATTTTTTAGTTATTTTAAAACTTACTCTAGGCAATCACTTTATATTTTTACTTTATATTATTTCAAAATCATGTATATTTTTATTTTATATTTTTTCAAAATCATATTTCTACTACATACAAATATTATGTATTGGTATTCATGAACTTATAATGAAATGCATATTTACGGAGTTATTATTTGTAAGAATGTTTATTTATGTTGCTATATGCAAGATTTTGACTACTTCTATACAGCAGTCTTATGCTACTACCAAAGTCATACTTGATAAATCCACTTCCTTTATTTCCATTCCCAGTTTTAATCTTTCTCTCATAATATCCTCAGTAACAGTTGAACCATGTGATTTTGGAGGCTCAATTCTTTTGAGAATCGATCCGACTTTATTCAGTGCTCTTTAAAGGAGTTAATTAGATTTTTGGATGAGATTTTGCTGTAATGTGACTAAAATGACATCATTATTCTCTCTCCGAAAACCATTCTCTACTCTATTGCTTTCACAATTACCCACTTTTCCACTGGCTCACTTAGTAAATAAATTGCTTACAATAATCATATACATTTCAATGAAAACTGTGTCCTCTGCATTCCTAGATCTTAATTACTTTCTTATATCTTAATTCTTTATACTTATGTCAGTATTAGGTAGTATATTTAGACAACTAGTATGTAGCCGTATAACCCATAGTAACAAGTTGAAAAGCAACAAACAATATAAAATGGAACGATTTACAGCAAAGTGAATTGGGGGGATCAAATAGTCACAGTAATTGGATATGGGATGAGTGGGCTTATTGTCAAAACTGCATCATTTTGACTTGCTTTGGGGAGGTGTCTTAAAATGGAATTTTGAATTTATTTGGAGAAATATTTATCTATACTTGAGGTCAACTTAACTTAGACGCAATATACTATAGTTCGGTAAAAAGTTTCACTATGTGACTATTTAGTCGTTACATATGTTGTACAATGGAAGAAATACTTAACTACTCGGAAATCTCATGATGTCTCTCTGTTGAACCAATAACTAATAGTAACGTGACCGTTACACTACTTCGTCTGCTGGGTGGAACCTAACATTAATCACCTGATTTGTCCACGGGGCGTGAAAAGACGCCCATTCATTGATACATCACCTTATTGGTCCAAGTTACATAGCAGTTGTAGACTTTGGCAATTTCACTATTTGTGTCGTCACTCTATAGAATGCACATTCACACATCTCTCCTTTCATATTATGTTATATCGCCAAACGAGGAGATAGGATACAACATCGTCCCAAACAAGTCAATTTTTTACAGAGCAGTCACGTGACTACAAGTCGACATGCTGGTCTCACTTTTTGAAGCTCCCCTCAATAGCAATCAATGCTTAGTCTACTCATATTTCACGTTTATGGTTGAATAGTAGGACATAGATTTAGGCATCGGACATAGAATTTAAGAGAAGAAAATTGCCCATAATATTTTTACTGTTGACAAATCTGTGTTGATGCTCCCCAATTTCCATTTCCCGCACCGTTAAGACCTATATCCACTACTCAAAAAATCAATATTTTTGTGTGTGCATGTTTACGGAAACTCCTACCTCCACAAAAGTACTGAACAGAATAACCCTAGAACGAATATAATGACAGCAGAGCAAGGAAATATGTACAGGAGTGTAAATAGTGGGCGAAAGGCGAAGCCGAATATTTCCAATAACTTCGAGGAAACCCTAATAACCAATGACAACACTGTCCGGATTACTGATAGGAAAGTTGAAGCTGACAGAGCCGTTTTCGAAAGTTAGTGTCCACTGATTGGACCCTTTCGGCGTCCAGCCCCAAATTAGAGACACTAAGGTCTTTGGTGAGAAATAATAAGACAATGGGTGGTGCTCACTTCAATACGCTTGTTTATTTATGACTTCTCTATATATGCTATCTTTATTTACTTTGCTATACATGCTATCCTTATTTACTTCTCTATATATGCTATCTCTATTAAATTAGTTACTGTTCTGCTCATTTAAGGTTAAAATATTTTAACATGCTGAGAATGAAATCTTTCTGCTTTTAGGCTGCTTTTCTGGCTCAAACGTTTCGCTTAGTATTAAACATATTGTTAAGCTAGAATGTTAGATATAAGTAGGTAGATAGTTGCAACAAGGGCTATTAGCGACGGTTCGGGATCACAATCCCGAAGTGAAGGATCTAAGGATAATACTTCGTAATTATGAACGAAGTTAGATGATGACGTCAGCATTTGAGTTGAACCCATTCTCCAAACTTCCATACCACGCCAACGTGAGGACATTTGAGGTCTCGAAAGATTCAACGCTACCAACCCCACGTACTCGAATATTTTTCAAATACAGGAGAGAAAACTGACTAGTTTTTGATTACCACGATATATTTTGCATACTGTGTCAAACATTTTCTGTTATAAATGGAAATGTGGATCGCCTAAGCATATTTGATTAAATATAACTAATTTATTGTGGTTGTGGTACTTGAATTAATGTCACACTGGAGCATCACAAAGGGCTATTGGCGACGCTATGGGACCAATCCAAAAGTGATAGATCCGAGAATAATTCCTCGTAATTTTTAACCACGGACAGATGACGAGGTCAGCACCTGATCTGGCAACCAACTCTTCAAACTTTCACAACGTGAGGAAATTTGAGGCCTTGATAGATTCAATGTGTACCACCCTCACGACGGACTTTGATTGGATCAAGTTTCGAACTCGTGACCCTCCCGTTGCTAATATGTGACTGTACGAACTGGGCTACAGCGTAAATTTGCAATTACATATGTTTTGAGCATTTTATATGCCTAGATTTGAGTATGAAAAGCTGCATTAAAATGTGAAACTATTCTACATTAAGAATCTCAAGGTCTAGGGCATACTGAATGTGGCAGCTCATGGAGATGCTTTGCTATGACATACAGAGTTTTTTAATTCCCGAATTGGTTAGCCCTCGTGCAGCAAAAAGTGATCACATTATAACAAAACCTTCTAAATCCACGAGAAATATACATTTACTAAACCTGTATAAATAAAACATTCTAGACAAATTGAAATTCCATTTGATACCATGCGAGGTTTTTCTTTAAGCACAGTGGGCGTTAGTGTTTTGGTGGTTGTTGTACGACTCTTTTTTTCATTCAAAAAGTAATGTAACTTGGCATGTTGTTCTAATGCAATTTCAGTATGTCGTGTATTGAATTAATTAAGTATGTTAACTAATTTATATGAAAACATGCACATACTGCTTTGCAAATAGCTGTTCCATGAAGTCTTCCTTAAGTATTCCACTTGAATAATTTAGAGTCGGAGGAAATTAAAGCCAAACGTCATCAAAACGGTTTTAAATCAAACTTTAAAATCAATAGTTCTTCAGAGGGTATTTTCTTTCTTCTACCGGTAGTTAGTTTATGTTTACACTAAGAAACCCTAACACATGAGCTAAAACTATTAAGATTGTTATTGAGAGGCTTTTTCTGTCAAGCTAGTGTACTAGGGTTCCTAACTTGAAGTCACTTGTCTTGTTTTTTGAATGTGATTTCAGCACTTCTCCAATAAATTCCAAATTTAAATAAAATACTTGATTAGTCCACACCAATCAGATTAAACTCCAAACCTCGAAAAAGGCGGTCATTTATATTTTAAGGTATCACCGTATGGTGATACCTTAAAGGCCATTAAGGTCATAAGGTCATATCATAAGGTCATTAAGGTATCACCAATATGCATCATACGAGAACATTTGGGTTACGGAAGTATCCCTCTTCCAACTGGTTTGTTTGTTATACTGAAATTCCCTTTCATAGTTAAGTGGAAATATTTATGCTTTTCAAATTTCTCACAAACTTCTCAATTCCAATATATTTAACTGTAGTTCCCTACTGGAACTTCAGTGAAATGCAATCGCTGACTCTTGAATCAAATGACCTTTTTGTCTCCGTTGAGGAATTTGAATTTTCGAAAACCTCAAATTGAAATGTCTGATTCCGAATTGTGTACATCTCAGGTATCAATGATATTCTTAACTATCGTTATCAGGATCTTTAAAGCATTCACGTATGAGTTGATAGATATCGCTCAAGTCGAGTGTGAAATTGAACGAAAGTTCGAACTCTAGAGCACTTTAAACGTTGATGAAGTGTTTCGTTAGTGTCCTAATTCTTTTACCAACTTTGGAAGATTGCGAAGGCTCCCTTCCAATTTCATACTAGATCGCTTCTGAATTCGCTTTTATTGGAAAGTTTAAAGAAGCTACCGGAATCTATCTTAAGTTGCAGGAGAACTTCAAGTGAAGAAATAGATTTGAGTTAATGTGAAATCGAGTTATTTGAAGAATTTAAATTAGTTGCTAAACGACAAAAAGTTTAGAATCCGAATTCGATATTTTCAATTTGTGAAGAATTAGGGTATGAAGATCCAGGTTCTATACGAATTATCTTGTTTTATCTGTGTAATCATTTTCAGCTTTTAAATGTCTTTTCTAGTTCTTTAGTATATTAACAAAATAAAAATCGATGTTATCTACTTTTTAACATTATCGATTACCTTATCAGTTACTTAAATTTATTAAATTCCATTTTATAAATTTAGCAATGCAGTTATAAAGTAGAAAATTATATTGGAGAGCAAATTACAAAAGCTAATTAACAAAAATTAAGTATATTCAGGAGATAAGAAGTGAACCTTATTTTTCGTGCAGGCAAGTTCAATACTAAAACAGACTCGAATATGAGGCAATTTTGTTAGCTATATAATTGTTGACTTATTATAATGCCTATCAATTAGAATAAGTTGAATTGAATTTCATTCCAGTAAGTCAAGAATTCAAGAATTAAGAAGTATTCATATGTAATGAGTTATCTAAGTTGCATCACAATTGATGTTATTGAGTTATACCCAGATAAATTTACATTAAATATAGATTATGGTTGTTTGGGTTAGGTTTTATGGCGCAAGGGACATATTTGTCCAAGCTGCACCAAACAACGTTAAGTAAATGAACATACAAGTCAAGCTTTACTGTCACAGAAGGGAGAAATGCACCAGTGAGGAATCGAGCCTGCGCCGACTACAATTCAACGGTTGCTTGTGCAATGAGTAAACCCGCTGATCCACGGCCCAGATATAGATGAAGAAACATATCAGTACATCAACTAAACCACCAATAAATTTTTTCAAAATATTATATCATCCTTCAATATCATATTTTATCATTTATCGTACTTGATCGTTTTATTTATAGCAAAACAAATCTATATTGTACCGTAGAAAGTAGAAACATATATTTATTACTATAATTTTACTTTCATGTTTCGTTCAGAAAGCCCTAAGGCAGACATAATTATGGGAGACATACTTGGACTCTTGAGTTTCTGGGTCAGAATATTTTCTAATTTTCATTGAAACTTTCGGGGTTTTGATGCGAACAATAGACACCAATACACTCAGCTACTAAAAATACCCATATTTGACATTGCAATTCCTAAACGACTTTTTAAGTGTCGTATATTCCTGTAAAGAAAATTCTTTTTCATTACAGCATGTAACAGTACAATGCTTAGAAATTCGGTATTGACACATACTACTTTTCTATATCCTGAGCTTGGGGCACGGAAAAAGAAAATATGAGACTAAGGAGGCTTTGGCTCTACGCCCAATGGCTCTTGAAACCTGAATATGCGAAATTTAATATCGGAATTAACATCTAAAGGTATTTTATGAAGTACCTTTCATGAAGGAGTAAGGACATGAGTGAATTTACTACATAATGGAGACTAAATGTTCCAAAATGTCCTGTTTAAAATGGCACATTGAGATAAATTTCAAATCTTTATAAATTAAAGAAATTTATAGCAAGGAGTTATTTCTATTAACTTATTATTCGTTATAGTTTTTCCTATTCCACTAAGTAAGCGATTTTTCAAGTACTTTCATCTAATGGTGCACGCAAACTAATTATTGAAAGCTTAAGGCACACCAAAAATTTATAACATTTTTTGCCGATCTGTCGAAAAAGTAGGTATAGTTTTCATTGATTTACAAAAGTAATAATGATAATTACATGCACTTTTTGTTCTAAAGATTTATTTATGAGTTTTAAAAAAATCTTTTTGAAACAATTTATTTATTATACCTTGTAATAAAAATATTACGCAAAATTATTTATATGGGTATTAGTTAAAACTATATATCAACATACTTGTCAAAAGTTTAAAGCCAAGACGTTGAAACGAAATACATCTCAATTTCAACCGTTTCACAATAATGCACACCAGTGCCATTCTTTTGGCGTACTGATTGAAAATAGGTACACTAATTCATGGTAGAGAGTGAGCCTCCACATTTAATAATCTCTTCATTTTATTATATGCATTTTTTCTAATTTTTAAGTTTTATAATAGTTAAATGACCATAGATAGATCACAGATGTCGACGTTGATAAAATATAAAAATAATGGTTTATATTAACATCGAGTCTAAGAAACTAATTCTTGGCGTTATATATAAATATATGATGTGCACACTATTAAGTCACACTGGTAAAGTCAAAGGGAATCATTGAGTAATTTAATACACATAGAGAGTATAAGAGTCAGAACAAAAGCTTCAAATAGTCAGAAATTGGATGATTGCTATTGAAATGCCATATCCACCTCTTCTTCATATATATACTCTACACCGCTTGGTGAGTAGAAGAGATGAAGGTCTGGAAGGTCTGGAAATAGTCAGAAATGTCAAAAAAGGCTATTTTTATTTGAGTCAATTGGCATTTATTTCATAGATATGAAATATGGTTCCATTGCGAGAACCGTCGTTTATGACATTAATCCGAGAAGTAAATTTCTGTAACAGAATATTTATGGCACTCAGCATGAATTCAGCTTGATAGATGGGAAATATTATTCCATTCTTAATAACGTTTGACATTAATATCCAAAAGGTACAGTCGCGGAAAAAAACGAACCATCCCCTTTATTTCGAGTACTATTCATTGTAGAGCAAATTGAAAGATGTCATAATATATTCAATGTCATTCAATAGGGAATAACATCCTCTAAAAATTCAAATGCAAACAAAGTGCATTAGGGGTCATCTTCATATGAAATTCTGCACAAACAACAAAATTTCCAATGAAAACACCATTTTTGATGCCTTAATCAGATTCTGCATCGTTAAATTAGTCTAAATATGAAGTTTGATGACTTTACTATCTTTATATCCGGAGATATTCTATGTTAAATTGGTTATCAATTTCAGGGATCATCTCCACATTGAAAATCGCTATTCGTAGATCGAGATTAATTGTAGTTATTCAGGAACTGTTCATTTGATGCTTGACTGAAAGAAGTCTACAAAGAACCTTAAAAGAAATGTACATTCTTGGCATACTCGTTTGCAAATACAAAATGTATGGAATCAAAATGCCTACCTACAATTATTTAATACAATCGAACTGATATTCCGATTATCCAAAAAGTGAATAGTGAGTCATTCAATTGATCATTGATTAGTTACTGAGAGTTAAGTAGTTATTCATCTCTACGACACATAACTGGTAAAAGATAATGTATTTTAGATTAACATAAATGAAATTTCCAACCATTTTTCATAAATTTAAACATTTCTCAGGTTTGTAAGACGTGTTTTTAAACTTTTGGTTGCTCCCTAAAATCGCCATAATGAGAAAAATTTAATGTAGCGCAAAAACTAACCGTTGGAATGAGATGAAAGTTTTTCATGGTCATATTAGAAGTCATTCTCAATCGATTCCTATCAAAATATAATAAGGTTCCAATTCATATTTTTTTCAAGCATTAATTTAATAATTATTATTGATACTAAACGCTATTTTTAAAATTATGTTTTACGTGGATTTCGTTTGGGTTCTTTAACAGTAACATGGCACAAAATATCAGAGCTATAGAAATGTTATTTAGGAAGATATCTATAAAAGTCTGAGAAACTGATTAAACATTAGGAGCTCCAATCTTTCTGTACTCATAACTTCGAAACGGCAAGACCCAAAGACAAGAAATTTGGTATCTGAAATTATGATATAGATTCAAAATTGTGTGTCAAAATAGGAGGGTTATTGGAAATTATGTTTTGCTCAATTTAATATGAAGACGGCCCCTGATGCAAATGTTATGCATTTTAATTTTTAGAAGACGTTAGTTCCTATCGAACGCCATCTTTGAATTTGCTCTAATGTTAAAATTCCTCGAATGAAGAGGGGTGATTCGTTTTTTAGAGACTGTACATATATTTAATCGTATGTTCATGGTACCCAGCATGAATTTAACTTGATAGACAGGAAATATCGTTCCATTCCCGTTTATAACATTAATCCTTCTAAAAGATGGATAGAATTAGGGCCACACCAACAGATCAATTTAAATCCAATAAAACTAATGTGGATTCGGGGCATTGAAGCGGAACGTTCTGGATTCAGTCAGTTTTAAAGCCCATTAAAAATTATTTCTTACGGAAGCGGCTTTACAGAATATCCTTTAGTGAGTTTTTACTGGATTCAGATTGATTCGGATTGACTCAGATTCTGTTGATGTGAACCGAATTTTACTTGTTTTTTAACACTCCTGGTGATTTATCTTCGTGTCGAAAACTGCCCTGTAGTAGATAAAAGCCTGTTCCAAACTGTCACCAGTTCTGGAAAGGGACAATTTATTTCCTAGTTGGGTCTTTGTTTCCCCTTGGGAACGAAGACCCAACTAGGAAAGAATAACATGGCAATTTTTTGTGTGTCTAGACGATATATATAGTCCTTAGCAAAATTTACCAAATACTGGACGAGATATCTTGTCGAAATACTTGAAGGGTTAATGAAAGCAGTCCTCTCTACAGATTTGTGAACTATCTCAAGTATCTCATAAATTACCAGTAATACATACCATTGTCCTCCTAATCTGTGCAATGCTAGAATGCCCACAAGGAGCGTGCTAATAATATTTAACTAAGCAGTGATAGAATATTGATCAATGAGAATTCTGTCATCTTCTCAGTCAGCGTAGAGACTATTCATTAGTACAACGTCATAGATCAAATAGCAGAGTCCTCAGTAAATTATTAAGCTCTCGATATTACGTATGCTCGTTTCCTGTGACGTTAAACATGAGCCTATCAAACCATATTGAGAAAGAGGAAGTTTGAATATTTTAAAAATTTGCTATCATTTTCGTAACGAGATAAAAGAAGATCTGACTCATTCAAACTTGAATCTTGATTGTCGCTATATGATAGGTTTTTTGCTACATGAGGACTAATTGAACCTTTAGGTTAAAGCAATTATGAATTAAAAGTTAAGAATATTCATTTGAAGTCTTTGCGGTGTCAGTTCAAATTTCAACGACTACGTAGTTTCTTATAATGTACTTAATAACAGAACTATCGAAATGTACATATGTTTGACAATTTGAAATATGCGATTGCATTATATTTAGAAGGATTATATAATTAGGTTTATATATATAGACCATCACCAAAATCAAATAAGAGAACCCAAATAAAAACAAAAACAAAATGCAAGTAATAACAAGAACAAAAGGTGAAGCAAAATAACTACAATAATATTATATATATATATATATATATATATATATATATATATATATATATATATATATATATATATAATATTATTGTAGTTATTTTGCTAGATAGCTAGATTTTGCTAGATTTTGTATATATATATATATATATATATATATATATATCTTAAGCTCATTATTTTTTAAATTTGTAAGTATAACTTAATAGTTTAGCTTCAAATCAATGATATATGTATAATTATGTTTGATAATTAATAATTTCTCTAAATATCTGTTGTTTATCTGTTATATCTGAAAGCAGTGAATTTTTCATTTGTCAAAAAATTATTTGTATGGCAAATAATTAATACATTTAAAATTTGAAAACCAAATTAAAAATCAAATCAAAATATTCGTTACTGAAGTTCATACTACTATTATTTATAATACCTCAAAATATAATAAATATACGCAGCTGGTTAATGTGAATAAAATAAAACTGTATACTTAATGGTTAACTTCGTTTATATATTATATTTAAAGTTTTCCTACAACTAATATGCTAAGAAAGCTGTTATATATATCCGAAAATGCAGGGACGGAATTCTTTTGTGTTCGTTTATAACAAATATTCCCTCCATCATTCCATGTTATAGATTTCGGTTTTATTTGCAAGTCCCTTAAGATAATTTGAGTTGCGATATGTACCATCTAAGAAATGAGGTACTTACATAGCAATGGGTCCTTACGTAAGTATGATGGCATATCTCTTTAAGGAGGCATGTTCCATCGGGATATATACCATCACGCATTCTTGGAAAAGTTATGTTTGTACCAGAAAAAAATTGGAAGTGTGCAACCGCTATTGTTGACTTTTTCAGAACATGGAAATAAACTTTACATTCATGATGACATATCAGCTTTAAGGGGGCACAGTACCTTTAAGCATACAAATCAGCAGGTAAAATAGACTAATTTCGGTAAACTGTATCACCCAAAGTTTTATGTGTATCATAATGAAATTTTTTGCAGGGTTTAGTTATACTTTACACTACACAATGCAGAAAAATTGGTTTGATTTTTAAAAATTAAATAATATTTTACTAGAATTTACATAAGGTCATTTTTTAACATATTTTTACAAGAATAAATTGTGCCCAACATTCTGAGCCATTCCGTGCATTTTCTATAAAACTAATGGCTGATATGAGTAACACACACAATGCTTTTATTTTAAATTAGAACCAAAAAATAGTAGTTAAGTAACACATAAATATAACAATCAATTAATATTTCACTTCATTAATTTTTATCAAATTTTCGCTCATACTATATCAAAAATTTTTAATATATTTTTAACTTTTGAGTAAAATTTTGGTTTCAATTTGAAGCCCTTTTGATAATCTATTTTCATTCAAATTTTCAGGAGTCTACGTTCAGTTGCAAAGTTATAGTGACCGCAAGCTTGAAAATTACCATTCTGAGATAAATGCAATTAAAGTTGAAATAGTTATTTTTAGTATTCACGTGCTTCAAGCAAACAAATGGATTCGTGAAATGGAAGAGTTGAGTAGTACATATTCTGCTTATATTTGTTACAGTAAAAATATTATTATTAAAACTTTCGAAAAAAATAAATAGCATAATTCCAAAAATTAATAGCATAATTCCAAATCAAAACTAAGAAACGTAAACAAACGAACAGCTGAAAATAAAAATAGATGTGTTCGAAATAACCTCATTACGAAGGAACGAATGCGATTTTTTTTCGTGCGTTTTTTTACCAGAATCAGAACATTTCAAACTATCTAAATAGATCAAAATTGAAAAATCGATTTTTTTAAGGTTTTAAAGGTACTGTGTCCTCTTAAGTGATGGTCTAATAAATTGTAGTAACGAATAAACCATCTCATATTTATATATGACGATGACACTCTTGAAACGTCACACATACTTAATTTGAATATCTTTTGAAAATAACCGAGCACCGTGGCCACTCCTATATTTATTATACTTGCAATAGTTGTTTTTATATACATTAATTTTAAGTTTGAAAAATTAAACAATTTTGAATGATTTTAAACTCACTAAATCTTCTATACCTCTGGATCTAATTGTAAAATCATGCTGAATAAGAGCTTATTTCGTAGAAAAATGTACAACCTTTTAAATGATCTTTTAAGTGACCTTTTTAATTTCAAGGTCATTCATTTCGACCTTTTACTTACAAATACGAAAAAAGTATATATTTTCTAAAAACTAGATGTTAAAGGTACACACTATTTATCTTTGTTTTATGAAAGTTACATAGTGGGACATGCGTGGGTTCATAGTTAAAAATATTTGAAGTAAATAGAAGTATGCAATCAGTACCCATAAACACCGGTATTTTTGTCATGTTTGTCCAATCGATGTGAGAGAGGGTATTTTCTATAATTATGTTTTTATAGCAAAAGAACAAGCTTTCTGATGATATATTACATGATACTATGAATGACCTTTCTGATTTTAAGGTCACTCAGCATCATGCAATATATTATCAGCAATGTTACCTTGAACGTTTTGAAGTACAAGGAAATAAAGTATATCATTATTTTTTTCTTAAAAAATATGTTAAAAGTACATTGTCTAACTTAACTTCTTTTTTTGAAAGTTGTAAGTTGGGACACGCATGGGTTTATAGAAAAACAATATTCCACATAAAAACAAATAATAAAACATATCTATCGAAAACTGCGCTTTCACTTGATTACAATTGCCAATCACAGAATGAAATTACCAATTTGTGTGAACTGTGGAAAAAAATCAACTCGGTGAAAGGTTTTAGAAAGATGAGGCATATTTCCATAACACCTCCCGGGAAGGTTTCGGTTACGAGTTGAAAAAGGTTTGTTTTGCTAGTTCTTGTAGAACGCTTGTTCTCAATTCTGATTCTTGCCGTGACTCTCTAATTGGAAGTAATTTCAGTACTCGACAGAATATTAGAGCATTTTTTGCTGCCATAAAAAAAGCAAGAATTGTTTAGTTAATCGGACTTTAACAGATCTTTGTTAACTTTCAGTTTTGAATATTTCTCCTATTTAAATTTCTTAACTGTTTGGATGGCTGAATGAAATACAATTTATTGCTGCAATGCATGCGAGGCCCAACTTGAAACTTTCAGAAAGCAAAGATAAATGGTGTACCTTTAACATACATTTTTTAGAAAAATAAATAATATATAATTTTTGTAATTGTAGGGAAAAGGTCAAATCGAGTGATCTTAAAATAATAAAGGTCACTCATAGTATCATACATATATCATAGAAGGATTATACATTTTCCTATAAAATAAGCGATCTTTCATCTCGATCGGACAAACAGGTCAAAAGATACAATTGTTTATGGGTACTGATTACATACTTCTATTTATTTTGAATATTTTTTAACTATTAACCCATATATATTATACTATATATATTGTACTATCAACCCATGCGTATCTCAGTATGAAACTTTCAGAAATCAAAGAGAAATAGTATACTTTTAACATATATCTTTTAGAAAAAAAATAAAAGAAATGCACTTTTCTGTAATTGTAAGTCAAAGGTCTTTAATGACCTTGTAATTGCAAAGGTCACTTATACGGTCATATGATACGTCATTAGAAAGGTTGTACATTTTTCAACAAAATAGGCTCTCATTCAGTATGATTGCACAATTACGTCTAGAGAGAAGTACAGGAGATTTAAGTCTAAAATCATGAAAAATTGTATAATTTTTCTAAATTAAAATTAATATACATAAAAAACTATTGCAAGTTGTATGCCAAAGTTTCCTGCATTTCTTATAAATGGTTGGGAAACAAATTAACCGAGTTTTAAAAATAACCGGAGGTGGTCGGGCAGTTGCTGTTTGACATGGAATGACCTATACATATATAACAAAATAATACTATAATATACCATAAATAGATTGATGTCTACTAAGCGATTTTTAGCCACTCTGCTTAACTGCTAGCTCTGAGGAACTGTAAAGTAGAGTATGACTGTTTCTGAAGGCGTTCCGAATGTTGTCTACAATATGTATAGGACTATATATGTATGCCAATAATTTGTTTGTTGGTGTACAGGGACACTGTCATATCGGTTTTTTCACTGAATAACAGTTCTTCCAAAACTTTTTCATCCATACTTGGTCGAAGTGCCCGAGGGACCGATAATCATATTCCGTTTCCTGGATCTGTCCGCAGGGGGTTGTTTGGAGAGCCACGCTTAAAAATTGATTTTATAAAACATATTCTTGGGAAAATATATTTAACTTGATGCTAAGCTTTACTCATCATTTTTCTTTGCAATAAAAATTCAGATCTATAATACAGAGCTTCAAAACCAATTTTACAATGTTCTCTCATAAAATTTTTAATATTTAGACACAAAAGTTACGCATAAAGAGGGGAATAGACTTCTTCCTATATATTCTTCAAGGTATACCTGAGCTGGCGCCCCACTCACCAAACTTCCACACCACACCAACGTGAGGACATTTTAAGCCAAATTTAATGTACACCAGCCACCACGTATACGACGGTCTTTAGCTGGATCGAATTTCGAGATCGCAACCCTCCGGTTGCTGATCCTCATTCTCCCAACCGGGCTACCGCGGCCCTATACATGACGAATACAGATTAAATCATCGCCACATTAGCGAAGCCGTAATTCTTTGAGGTGTATGTTTATACTAGAAATCACGAAAATTGACCAGAATGTCGGTTTTGTTTTTATTGCTTCAAAATATTTCCCAATTTCTGAGCTTTTAAACAATACCAAGGTCTTGTAAATATTCAGAATACTTTTCTAGTTACAAGGATTTTTCGTTAGGGACTTCACCAGTACAAGCAAGTTTCCAAAATTTTAAACTCACTTTCTGAAGAACTCTGTTTTCGCAATACGATGCTTTGTTCAAACAGTGATAACTCAGCAATGAATTTATCTATTATAATTATTTTTGTATCATTATAATCTATATAATACAGTGGATGTTCTGGACCTCAATCAGAGTTTTTAGTTATGAAATTAATTTTTATTTTCAGTTGATTTTTAAATGCTGAAAGTCCTGAAAAATCTTGATTTTTTAGACTTCTTTGGTAAAAACAATTGTAAAAAATAACCTATTCCCTCTTGATTGAGGGTCAAAACATGGAGAATAATATTAGGAATAATTTCCACAGGAATTCTCTTTCCGAACACATAATTTGAGGTATTACTGTTCAAAAAACATGCTAATTAGCTGATTATATCTGAATTAGATAATTTATAATTAGCTTATTCTGATTATTTCTCACTGAAGTGGTTTTAAGCATAAGTCAATGACTTGTTTGTAAAAACCCTGGATTTTTAAAGTCAAAATTAAGGAAAAAATTCTAGTGTATACGTACACCTTAATTTAGACGTTTTCACCTAAATGCATTTTATGTTTATTTTATTCCAAAGGCAAAAATTCGAAGTCAGCATTAATACCCAAAACTAATACCTTAACGTTCATCATAACATTATTTTGGCGATAGTTCATTGAATCAACACTGAGCGTCTCGAGATTTCTAAGTAATTGTATTAATTTTACCCCTCTCAATACACGAAATAAAATAAATATTGGCCTAGAAGAATGAAACTGCGTAGAAGTTATGTAGGGAAGACAAGGCTGCAGAACGGATATATACGTGTGAACCCTCAGAGGGTTAAATACATTTTCCTCAAATTTCAATTTCGTGCCTCTTGGCAAAACTCCGAAGAAATGAGAATTCATCGAAAAGTAACAATATTAACAACTGAATCATATGTAAGAACTGTACACTGATTATGGGCTTCCATAAAAGTAAAGTTTATAATTTCAATAAGTACTCGTAATTGCTTAACTATTGTTACAATGCATGCAAACGTCGTAGCACTCATGAAAACATTTCAGAAGCTTTTCTATCTTTACTAACATTCATGAGTCTATATTGCTGTCACTCGTTTTAGAACGTCAGCGTCTATTTTGAAGCTTGTATTCGTTCATCTCTTTTCCGTCTATCAGCCTCTTGAGTTAATCGCAATAAATCTTTAGTTCGGCTTCCAAAAGTCGGCTTGATACCAAATTAATGATCTTTTTATAAACTTCATACAATTTATTACATCAAAAAAAGAATTTCTCGAACTTGGGAATTGTGAGATCTTGGTATTTTTGCAAAGTTGATTGATGTGATTAATGTCGGTAATATTTCATTTTCGTGTACATTTGACAGGAAATATGTTGCTTCTTATTTTGTTCGGAACACATTTTGAGGAAAAAGAAATTCCCTTGGACGCTTCGTAAAAATATTCTTAGAAATTTCTATGGGGTAAGAATTCTTTGGCGGTTTTATTAAACTCTTTCGTTTGATTTAAATCCTCAGCTTCAATACGAGAAATTAAAATTAGGTTAAAAAAGGAACGCAAATAATAAAAACGTTACTTAACTATCGTCGTTTTACTATCAAAGTTCAATTTTTTTTTGTTTTTGAGGTTTTAACATTATTTAGTTAAAAATATACTTACTAAATTTATTTCAAAAGCTCTTGTCTACATTACTTATAAAGCCTGTTACAGATCTGGTTGTGCGTAGTGCACTATATATTACAGTGGTGAGCATAGAGAGGGAGGCAATCTTGCCATAAATTAAACAGGTCTGCGATGAAAAAAATTGTCTTAAAATAATTAGTGTTTTTTATAGTTTTTGGATGCTAATTACTGGAAAAATAATTAAAATATTCCATCACGTACAGTTTTATCACAAATCACAGGTCTAATGTGCACGAATTTTGTATATTTAAGAGCAACGTAATATTATTTGTGTGAACTTATTAGACATATTTAGATTTTAAATAATAATTTGCTCTATATAAATTCTATCCAAGAAAGAATAAACTATTATTTATTTAGGATTTTCCTCTAAACTGGTAAACTGTCTGTTAAACACAACAGTAAAGCCAGAGAAAACAAGTTAAAACCGGATCACTAGTCTGTTGGTGCATGTCTGTCCTCCCCTCCCCTCCATCACTCCCCTACTCCTGCCATTTTTCCAACTCCCATCAATGTCTTTCTTAGTTCAGTGCTGTACACGTGTATACAAGAGTAGAAGTGCTTTTTACTTTTAGTTTGTGTTGCGGTTGAGAGAAATGGCTTCACCAGATTGTTTCTGCTATATTTGTGGTAACTATACAGTAAAAAAACAACGAAGAAACATTTCAGATTTTGAGGGAAAAGTGTACTTTGCTTATTTCGGCATGAACTTGGGGGATCAAGACAAGCCTTGAACCCTACACAAAGTTTGTTCCGATTGTGTAGAAGAACTAAGACAATGATTTCAAGGTAAAAACAATCTTTTCGGTTCCAATACCTAGGTTTGGAGTCTAAAAATCATACTGATGACTGCTATTTTTGTACATGCAATGTGAAAGGTTTCAATCCAAAGAACAAAAAGGGGATATTTTATCCTAACAACCCATCTGCCATACACCCTGTCTCTCAAGGACCTGGTATACCGGTTCCGTCCCCTCCAGATATATTGGAAATTTTTGGTGATTTAGAAACAGTATATCCATGTGGAAGTGATGATGATGATGATACATATGACCCCGGTAGCGATGAACCTAAACTTTTTACCCAATCTGAGTTAAATGATTTAGTCAGAGACTTAGATCTTAATAAGGAATCGGCACAAGTTTTAGGTTTCAGATTCAAGGAAAAAAATTTGTTTGCTCCTGGTACGTCATTTTATTGGTTTCGGAGCAGAGAAGAGTTTGTTCCGTTTTTCTCTCAAGAAGGTCTCTTGTTCCGTTTTTCTCATCCAAGTCTCATGGCAACTTTCAATTTGCAATACAAACTTGACGAATGGAGTCTTTTTATTGATTCGTCAAAAAGAAGTCTAAAAGCAGTACTATTGCATAATGGAAATGAGTATGCTTCTGTACCTATTGGACATTCAGTTCATTTAAAAGAGTGCTATGAAAATCTTGAATTGTTACTTAATAAAGTTTCGTAGTCAGAACACAAATGGGCAGTTTGCGGTGATTTGAAGGTGATATCTATGTTGCTTGGTCAACAGAGTGGTTACACGAAATTCTCGTGTTTTCTTTGCAAACGGGACAGCCGTGATAGAAAAGAACATTATATAAAGAATGACCAAAAAAGGAAGACATTGAAACCTGGAGTCAAAAATATTCAAAGGGAAAGTTTGATTAATCCAAAAAAGGTTTTACTTCCACCCTCCATATAAAATTAGGCCTTATAAAACAATTTGATAAGGCATTACCAAAAGAAGGAGAATGTTTCAAATATCTTTGTGAACAGTTCTCGGGTTTATCCGAAGCTAAACTGAGGGAAGGGGTATTTGCAGGACCTAACATAAGAAAACTGATGAAGAATGAAAAATTTGAGCTCAAAATGGAGACAAACGAGAGAAGAGCCTGGAAATCTTTCAAACTAGTAGTAACCAGCTTTCTTGGAAACCAAGGAGACCCAAACTACAGATATATTGTAGAAGAGATGTTAGCAAATTTCAAGATATTAGGGTGTAATATGAGCTTAAAAGTTCATTTTCTCCATTCGCACCTGAACTATTTCCCTGAAAATTTAGGTGCAGTCAGCGAGGAGCGAAGTGAAAGATTTCACCAAGATATAAAAGAAATGGAAAGGCGATATCAAGGAGGTGGAATATCAGCATGATAGCCGACTACTACTGGATGTTGAAAAGAGACGATCCCCGGCAAGTTCCCAAGAAAAGCCGAAAAAGAAGTTTTGAGAAAAGGAGAAAACGCTACTATAATGATTTCATTTAAATCATGACAGAGCTAGGATATAAATGTAAAGTATGTATTTATGAGGTGATAATATTAAAATAAAAATGTCAAAATATTTTGATTTGAGTTATTTCCCCCAAAATATGAAATCGTTTTGTGAAAAAAACCTTACGTGATAGAAAAAATGGATTTTATTTTTGGAATCGGCACTGAAAATAATATAAAAATCAGTTATCAAACTAAAACAATTTTCAAAAAGTATTTTTTGTAGACCTGTATTATTTATGTACATACATATATAGGGTGCTTGAAAAATATCTGCTTTAAGGTTGTGCAGTGGTCAGAATGTTGCTTCTTGATTCACAGGCTTCTGATTAGAATTTTGACTAAAGTTACTCGCTTAAAGCACACCTTGCTCTGTTGTACGGAGATGGCATAACTTGATGTCATAACCGGTCTACAGTTAGGCATCTAGTTTTTGAGCAGAAAAGTTTTTATTTCAAGAGTTACGAGGTTTTGTAAGTAAAATGACGATAGATTCAAAATTACATGCTTATTCAAATAGAAGTACGGACGGATAAATAAATTCTTTAAACAGTCTGTCAGAAAAGAGCAAGAGAAGTAAATACACAAAACACGAAGACTTTTTCCGCTTTCAATTAGTTGTGCTTGAAGTATAATCAATAAATTAGGAATTATTAAATTGTCTTCAATTTCTTCAAATGAAATTAGCAGAAATATTTCTATTGTTTTCCATGAAATATGAACACTGGATTTAACGTCATGAAATAATTCAGAACTGAATGAAAAATTAAAAGAACGAAACAACTTTTCAGTAGCAACGATCTTCTAACTACATGTAGAGGATTCTGTTCAAAAGACCATGATGACCCAAAATTCATGTATAATAATTCATTTAAAACTACAAAATTCTGGTTGACGTTTCTGATGGCCATCAAGGATATGTAGGAAGAAATATGTCCCGATTTCATGATACTGTTCCTTTTAAATATTTAAGTGGGATTTAAAATAAATTACCGTTATTCCCAAAGTGCCATTGGGAATTTTGGGTAGTCCACTGTTTGACGTTGTAGTTGACCAAGAATATGTAGGAAGAAGTCTATTGCCCTATTTATGCGTAACTTTTGTGTCTAAATATTTAAAATTTTGTGACAGAACATTGTAATACTGGTTTTGAAGCGCTGTGTATTATAGATTTATTTTTTATTGAAACGAAAAATGATGAATAAAGCTTAGCATCAAGTCAAATATATTTTTCCAAGGATATGTTTTATAAAAATTATTTTTAAGCGTGGCTCTCCAAATTACCCCCTGCGAGCAGATCCAGAAAACGGAATATGATTATCGGTCCCGGGGGCACTTCGACAAAATATGGATGAAAAGGTTTTGGAAGAAATATTATTCAGAGAAAAAAACGATACAACAGTGTCCCTGTACACCAGCAAACAATATATTGGTATACATATATAGTCCTATACATTGTAGACAACATTCGAAAAGCCTTCAGAAACAGCCATACTCTACTTTGCAGTTCCTCAGAGCTGGCAGTTGAGCAGAGTGGCTAAAAACTGTTTAGTAGACATACCAATTTATCACTCTTTTTATGGTACATTATAGCATTATTTTGTTATATATGGGTTATTCCATGTCAAACCGTACAGTCCCCACAACCCAACCACCTCCAATTTTTTAAAACTCGGTTAATTTGTTTCCCAACCATATACGTATAAGAAATGTAGGACATGTTTTGCTTCCAACTTGCAATAATTTTTTTATGTATATAAATTTTAAATTAAAAAAATTGGGCAGTTTTTCATGATTTTACTCATTAAATCTATAAGTAAGTATAATATATGTAGTTTAATATATATGGGTTCATAGTTAAAAAATATTCAAACTAAATAGAAGTATGTAATCAGTACCCATAAACAATTGTATCTTTTGACCTGTTTGTCCAATCGAGATGGAAGATGGCTTATTTTATAGGAAAATGTATAATCCTTCTATGATATATTATATGATACTATGACTGAACTTAAAATTTTAAGATCACTCGATTTGACCTTTGACCTACAATCACAAAAAAGTGTATTTTTTATATTCTTAAAAAATGTATGTTAAAGGTACACCATTTATCTGCTTTCCAAAAGTTTCAAATTGGGACACGCATAGGTTGCAGCAATAAATGGTATTTAATTCAGCCATCCCAACAGTTAAGAAATTTAAATAGGAGAAACATCAAAAACTGAAAGGTAACAAAGATTTGTTAAAGTCCGACTAACTAAACGATTCTTGCTTTATTTGGATAGCAGCAAAAAAATTTCTAATATCCTGTCGAGTACTGAAATTACGTCCAATTAGAGTGAGCAATGGCAAGAATCAGAATTGTGAACAAGTTTTCTACAAGAACAAGGAGAACAAGCCTTTTGCAAATCATAACCGAAACCTCTCCGGAGGTCTTGGGGAAATGTGCTCCATCTTTCTCAAATCTTTCGTCTAGTTGAATTTTTTCCACATTACACACAAATTGGTAATTTCATTCGAATTCATTCTGTGATTGGTAATTGTAATCAAGTGAAAGCGCAGTTTTCGATAGATGTGTTTTATTGTTTGTTTTTATTTGGAATCTTGTTTCTCTATAAACCCATGCGTTTCTCAACTTGTAGCATTAAAAAAGAAGTTAAATAATGTACTTTTAACATATTTTGTAGGAAAAAGAATTAAAGCACTATCAAAACTACACGTGAAACAACTTTTTAAATAAAATTAAACTTTTTGGCCTCTTATTCTTCTAGATTTGTGATAAATATTTATTTGGAAGCATTCACACTTTCAATAGGTTTATTAACTAAATATATTACATTTAACTTATTGGTTGAAAACCATCACTCTATTACTTTCAAAGCAAATAGAGTATGAAGTTCTGAATCTTGTTTCTTACTAGAAATTCTGTGTCATCACAATGTACGATGTATCATCAAGAACACCGGACAAAAAACTGAGCTCTGGATAAAGAATCTCAATCGGATCTAGGAAGCCTATATCCATGGAAAAGGTAATTTCTATTGCCAGACTAATTCATTTGGAAGATAAGGACCTTGCTGTCAGCAAAGAAATGATCGATTGAAGCACAAGAGAAGTGGAAAAGCTTGTAACTTCATTGATTAGATTGAGTAAAAACAAACTCGATTTGTAAGCAACAAGTTGATGCTGATAAATGACAAATAAGTTGGAGATGCTAAGAAATAATATGCTACAAAACTGGTATTTTAAGAATATTTGCAAGAGATAGCTTTTATTTCTAGTTAAGTATTCAGTGATCACGGCATCTTTAATTTTAGTGAATACAAATTCATTGTACCGAATAATGATTATCAGTCTCTTCCATTAGTGAAATCACGAGTAATTTCTATTTGAATCCACAAATGGCTCATAAAAGTAGTTTTAGGATTGAAAAACTATTAAAATAAAGCAGACAAACTTAACAGAAACTAAACTAGAAATGAAAAACTATTTTTCTTATATTTTACATACTTTGAATTTATTAAAGCCCAATTAATTTTAAATAGAGCTTGTAAAAATTTTGTTTCTTAGAGCTTTTAAGCATGATAAATTAATTTATAATAAATGGATGTGTGAAAGATCGTCAAAGTAGTTTAGTTTTGTTGATTTTTATTATTTACCTACCTTTAAATAAATTTTATCTACACCATGTGTTTCAAAGAACAATATAATCAATAGTATAACAATATAATCAACAATACAATATACATAGCCATTTTATTTGTATTTTTGTAGTTTTTATTACATCATTGTTAAGTGTAGAGTAGCAATTTTAGTTTCATCACCATTCATTATTGTATTTTTAGTTTTATGATTGTTTTAAATAGAGTTCCTGTATCCGTCCTACATATCGTCGGTTTACAATTGAAATACACTTATTCAAAATTTTCGAGATATGACATTTTAGACCAGAATGTGGTGATCTTTAGACTGGTGAAGTGTCCAATAAGTAATTTTTCCTTTGCACGAAGATTAATTTTCTTCTTAAGAAACACACTTAGCGAGTATAGCATAGTTAATAATTTCCCCCTTATTTTCCTCAGAACTTTTTGACAGCGTGTTTCATTTGTTAGCCGAAGATACTGAAAGACCTAAAAGTATTTCGTGAGGAAAGAGAACTTCTATCGCTTAATCTCTAACTAGTCTTGGGCCATTCTTTTTGAACTTATTTTCTAATGTAGCCCTAGGATGATTCTTTTGAAGAGTCAAACGGAAACTAAAACTAACACTGTTCGAAAGTTTCCGAACAGTGTCGGTTGGGACCACCCACCTCAAGACCATAATTTCCTGTAAACTTGACTTCAAAGGATTAAACTTTTAGGCGTTAAATTTAAGTTCCCAGTTTTTCTGTGGTAACTATGTTTTTGTCGTATATAATGGGGAGATTAATGGGAATGTTTTAAAGTAGTTTCCCAAACTTTTTGACACAGTCTCCTTTTTCAAAGACAATTTTTTTGACGGACGCTCTTAGAAACTTTCTGGGCTAGCAATAAATTGCAAGTGTATCTGTGTCTATAATTTTTGAATTCCACCAAAATATTAATGTAGCTTTCTGTGAAATTTTAGAACTTCAAAAAGTAGTTTGGAAATAAGGCAACTTGCAACTGAAATCCTAAAACTATTTATAAAAATTAAACATTAAAAAATAAATTGCACATAAGCACCATTAGATATTTCAATCAAATCTTTTTGGAAAATAATATAATTGGCATGTAGTCTGTAGGTCCTGAATAAACACTAAAAATGTTAAGCATTTTATTTAATTTACAATGCAATAGATAAATGCTCGTCAAATAATTCGTAAATAGTTAATAATTTTTTAAGTCTACTCACTTATTTAGAGTATTGTACAGTGAACAATATAACATGGACATATTCCCATCGCTGCACTTGTAAGAACCGGTGTAAGTCGGAAATGAGCACAAACACATACATGCTAACACTCGCTTGTTACGACCTACCGTCTTGTTTTCAGACTATCAGCTGTAACATATTTTACAACATATAATTTTTGTGCCAATGCATCACCACAGTGAGTATATGACCAAGTGGATAAGTGTTTACTTAAAATGTTTTAGGTGACACATTTTTTTAGCATCCTATTTCCCTTTTCCTTCTGCTCAACAACACCCCTTCCCATTTCTCCTGGGACCAGCATTGCTTTCAGCGCCAACATTAGGAAACTATGTTTTAAAGCAACACACAGAAGCACAAAGTTGGAAATCCATATGTGTAACCAATCGAAAAAGAAGACAAATGATTTGTGAATCGGAGTTGAATGAGGGGTTAAAAGAATTTAGGAAAGTTGACTGCAGAGAAGAAAGAGGAAAATAAATAATGATGGACTCTAGTTCCTTTTGTCGCTCCATGGTCACTTTTTGCTACAAGAGGGCGAATTAGACCAAAACCTACGGCAATTTCAAATCAATACGAATGTCCGTGCCCAGACCTAGATTTGAACCTAGAGCCTGTTAACACCCAAGATGTTTCGACGAGATATCTCGTCCATCAGGATTTGATCAATTTTGCTAATGACGATATATCTCGCCATCAAGAATGCCGATTGAAGATATCGGGGTTTTTCGATAACGAGATCAAGATCTGGTCATTTATGCTAATGACGAGATACCTCGTCGAGACAACCACCAGGAGGAATAAAACTGAGGGTCAGAGCGCTAAATACCCGGTAGCCAGACCGGCTGGACTCTGAAGAAACTGGGGTATTTCGTTTGCGAAAGGTTTCCAACATGTGAGTAATAAGGGCAATTTTCACACTTCAAAATGCCTAGACACTACCGTTCGGCATTTTCAGGGGAAGGCGTTTATGCACGCTTCATTAATTATTGTGGAAAAGAGCAGAAAATATTTTTCTGATCAGATCCGAATCTAAGTTTCTTATTTCAATAGGTTATTTGGATTCTATGGGCGCAAAGTCCATATTTGGTCAAACTGCGTCAAACGCTCCAAGGATAACATCAAATAATGTACATGCACAAGAAACGTTCCACTGATTCGAAAGATAGATACACCCAGGGTAAATTTTAAATTAAATTAAAGAAATCAAACCTGCACCACCTGCAACTCGCAGGCTGCTAGGGCAGTGGGCAAACCCATTGATCCACCATATCAATAGGAAACATTCGCGTCTATAGCACTTCTAAAATCAATTCGTTTGTAATTGTGTCAATCCTTCTGGTGGCTGTCTACAAGGTATCTTGATTATCAGCAGAACTGACCAGATCTTTATTTCATCGAAAAAACGTCTTGATCACGAATTATATCGTCGTTAGCGAAATAGGTCAGCTTGATGGACGAGATATCTCGTCAAAACCATTTGGAGGGTTACAAACAATCTAGAAACTGCACAGAGATGGTCACAAACATCAACACGGCACAGAGATGTGCCATGGTGATATTTTCTACCCCAGCTCCTTTTATTACAACATAACTAATTATCTGTTCACTCGTGAATTTAAATGCGAGTCGTGACTCAACACATTGGAACTCTCTAATTGCAGCATTTCTCGTAGGGTCTGGATTAAACCTATTATAATTAAGCTCACCTATAAAGAGGATTAACGATGCAGGAAATGTTATCCTCTCATTGGTCAACCAAGGTGTGTACTTGAAATGTCCCCCGGAGCGTAGAATAATAATCTATCAAATTTCTAATGCCATTTAATCTCTGAATTACATTACAATATTAACATGTAATTAGCGCGTTTCAAAGATTACTGCCAAATCAGATTAATGCTAATTAATAATTTAGCTAAATACCTGTTATGATTATGTATCAGTTATATGCATTAGATACAGAAATAAAGACATTTCAGTAAGATTTTTATGGGTCATTATGGTTAAAACGTGACTTGAATTGATATATTTCTGAAAATATTTTTTTTGTTTGGGACTCATTCCGGCCCGTTGAGAATAGCTTCAGTGCGACGTTAATTCAACTGCACACCAACCTGAAAATGTTACTTTTGAAACAAATTTTAGGAGCCAAAATGTTTAGGAAAACTTTGCCCCCTTCTCCCTAAATGAACAAATATTTAACTAAAGTACACACAACATATTTATGAAATCAAATACTAATTTTATCGATAGCTCAATTCATCTTTTTTATGGTAAAATTAAAATCGTTAATGAATCTTTTATATGCGGAGTAACATAATTCATCATTATTTGGGTTAATAGTGATTTGAAGATGCCTGAAGAATGGAAATACCAAAATGATTTTTAACGCCTTTATTTTCCACACGGACAATGGGGAAATCGCTCCATTGTGTCAGCATTGCCAAGAGCATTTCTCCATAAACTATATTTTAACTTTTGTGCATGCCTTAGAAATTTATATCTACGGTTTTTTAAAATCTCATTACACTTATTTTATCTGATTTGTATTTATTTGGCCCCATCCACATGCATCGCTCTTTTCTTTCTTACATCTCTATAATTTACCATTATTATAATTCATCATTTTAAATTGCATTTCATAGTATAACTTTAATGTAATGGTCGACCAAGATGGGGACACCCTCATCTTATAATTTCTTCCAGTTATATTTTTAGCCATCATAACTTGTTTTACCAATAGTGACCTACTCGCATTACATCCTTTATATTCTGCACCTTTTATATCATCTAAACTACATCATATCATTTGTACAGTAAATATGCAATTTTAAATATACTTTTTTGTAAATTAGACAGTTTTAACCTTTTACTTGTTTTTACTGGTCTTCATTATCTTGCGTTTGGCATAGCTCGTCAATCTTTGGACCTTGCGCCATAAAATCCAAACTAACCAACCTTCACCTATTTCTCCTAAAAATTAATGAGCATAAGAAGGATGATACACCTTTATTTTTCCATTTTCTCTTGAAATATAATTTACCATGTTTCGTTTTTATGCTGTTTGTTTCATTAAAATCCTCTTGGAGCTGAGTTTTCAGCACTTCGCTAAGTAGTTCAGCACTTCGCTAAGTAATTTTAGTTTCATCGTTATTGCTATTGGCTGTCCCTTATGCAACGTTTTAGCATGTTTCTAGAAGTGTCTTTTTCCTCGCTCTTTCCTTTCATAGCCTACAATATCTCATCGTGAGCTTATTACACCTCTTTTCTGTTCTAACTTTCAACTCAGGTTGACCTATTCTTTTCCATCCATCTCGGCATATTCCAGACCCTTCTTTCCATTGTAGACTTTTTTCTCAACAGTTTGATAAGAACAAAATTCACAAATAGATAACTCGTTACTATTTCAAAGAGGACCTTCAGGAGATGTATTCTCTTCCCATGCCTGTTTTTCATTATCTGTTATTTTCGTGAAGTCTGACTTTCGTGTCCAGTTCACGAAATGATTTTCGTGAACATACAGCATGAAACAGTAGCTCGCATACAAATTTTTATTTTTCTTCCATTTTTCTATTGTGTCTTTCCCTTTTTTCTACTCCACATATTTTCTACATTGTCGTGTCTCTATATACGTTTTCTTCGCCATATTCTTTAGTTTCATTTGGCCTCTACTCGATTTCTTTTCTTCGTTCTGTGGTAGTAAATCGTTCTCTTTTTTACCCATCTGAATCCCTAAATACAATATTCAGTCTAGGAAGCATTTATTACTTAAGCATAAATTGGTCAGAAGACATATTTATCGGTGGAGTATTTTTAGTGTTGTTTAAACAAAATTTACGTACTTCCACCTTGCAGTCTTACCTGTATAACTTCAAATTCATTTTGACCTTCTTGATCAATAGAATCTTTCCAAATGATTCTATTCTACAGTATGAATCAATATAATCTTTCCAAAGGATTCTATTCTACAAAATTCGCCAAAAGTATTATTCCAAAGATTCTATTTTAAGGAAAGGACCAACAGAATCGCTACAAAGATTGAAGGAATCCCTGAATTATTTCAACCAGTAGATTTGATTACTTAAGCACTTCGTGTATTGTGGGGTAAAAGCAATACTAGAAAATCTCGCGACCCTCAGAAGGTTAACAAATAGATACACTTTAAAATTGCTTAAATAGATGAACTGAAGATTTTACCATGTACTTCTAATCATATTTTAATATTTAACTTTCAATTTGTATGATTCTTCTACAAGATAAAAATGTGTGCTCCAGTGTAACGTTAATTAAAATACATACATACCTATCAACAAGATAAAACTCAATTTTAGTAAAATTCACTTTTTAATAAATGAATCTTGTGGTCACGGATCACAATGTATCGAAAATAATCACTGCAATGCTTCGTTTTTAAGTTCAATAGTGGTGGAGGGTACCAATATTACCACACAAGTATTTTTAATTAGTTTGACTTAGAATAGAACTTAGGATAAATGCAGCTCTAGAATTTCTTACGAATGGTTAGAATGCCTTCTACCTTATACACAACCACCTAAAGATCGTGGTGGCAAAATACAATTCTACGATAAAAGAGTCATCTCATTCTAATAGAGCATTGTATAAAACATTAATTCGTTCTTAAAATCTTGCACCTTCATACTGCGTAATTAATGCAATAGAACTTAATACTTAAAGGCATAATATGACACATTATTTTAATCTTTTGAAGGTGGTCATACGATCGTTATTCCAGCATGCATCCCACAGATTTTGATGCATGCATTCTAACCAGTTTTAGAGTTCTTGACCAATAAAATTCTTTCTGCGATTCTTTCGACCAATAGTTGTGACTATTTCTGTATCTTGGTAGAAAAAGGGCCAATGTCCAAATTCGCTGATTTTGAGTTGGGTCCACAAATCACTTAAAGGTAATGAAAGTTATAGTAGAAAATAAATTGGTAAGTTGAGTCAAAGACACAAACCGTAGTTTTGACGTGAATACTCGGGCCTGGTGTTCGATTGTGTAATGAATGAAGCAGACAGGAAGTTTGAAATATTGTTTATTGTGAATATTCAACAATTAATTTACAGTTTGAGCGTTAAAATGCAATTTGATGTTGAAGGATAATTTTATTGATGAAAGGCCTATGACTGTAGCGTAGCTCAGCAAATTTCGAATGACACCACTTACGCAGTTTTCACTCCACGTAATACAAAGTTACACTGACTCAAACTCTCAGCACTATAGAATTTCAATTATTGCGTACACCCTCTTCTAGCTCAATGTGCCTGGGCACTCGGTCCGAAGGTCATGTCAGGTACGAACATCCTTTGTCTACACCACGCTATATGAAATAAATCGAGTTTCACGTTGAACAGACTGGGTCAAGGATTAATCAACTCAGAGACAAAACGAACACATGTATTACATGACTAAGGAACAGACACACAACAGAGTCAGGAGTAAAAAGTAGTGGTAAAACTTTAGGGACTCTAACAGTCGCTACGTATACACGTACAATGTGTCTACAACGCCCTCTACTGGCGCTCAGCACAATTACATACAATATATTTTACACTCCCCATGCATCCGTTAGGCGGATGCATCACACCAATCAATTTGAGTTTCCAGATTATAAAGTCTTTCAATAGGTCTTCTTTCAAGACCTTTTGCCAACTGAACTTCTCAAGGTCTTACTCTTCCATCTCTGCCCTGAAACATTTCTTTAATCCTACCCAATTTCCAGTTACAGCGTTTAACATTATCTTCTCGAATAAGTACATCATTAAGTTTGAAAGTAGGAGTATCTTTTGGAATTTTTTAAAACATTGCAAATCTTAATTCTAACAAATATTCTTAATGAAACCTTTTCCAAAAATGGTCTAATACCAGTTGTCTATGTTTCCATCGTTTGGTCAATTCAGTTCCCGTGAATTCAGATTTATTCACTTGTGAAGGCAAAATAGTTAATCTATTTCCAACAGTAAAATGAGATGTAGTAAGAGGATCAGGTTCATTTGGATCATTATACACATAAGTAATAGGTCTAGAATTTACAACAGCTTCCACTTCAGCTAATACGGTATACTTCAAAGGACAATGAAGTTTTACCTAAAACTCGTTTCTAACAGGTGTTTACAGACTTAAATAATCGTTTCCAAAAGCCCCCTACTCACGGAGTTCGTTCCGTTATAAATTTCCATTTCAAACCATTCTTTCCAAGATAATTTAACACATTTTCATCTTCATATAATTTATACAAATATCTTAATTCACGATCAGCAGATTTAAATGTTTTAGCATTGTCGGAGTAAATGACTTAACAAATACCTCTAGGTGCAAAAAATCTCCGCAATGCTTGAATAAAACCCTCCGTACTTAAACTAGACACTAATTCTAAATGAACACCTTTAGTAACCGCAGAGATAAACAAAGAAATACGAGGTTTGTCTAAAAAGTATCCGACCTTGAATTTTCCTGTTTACGGTAATGATGCTAGAGCGGCGCCACTGTGCACAATGGAAGAAGACAACTTAATGCGTATGCTTGAATTTTTTCTCCGTGTTCGAGTGTGTCAGTCGCTGCCTGCTGGCCGCTGAGTAAGGTGCTGTTATAAGTGTTCGTCGGATTTTTGATTTCTCTCAAAATGAATGAACGAGTTGAGCAAAGATACTGCATCAAATTTTGTCAAAAGCTTGGTGATTCTCAAAACGAAACAATTCGTAAGATTCAGCAAGTTTTTGGAGACGATGCTATGGGGGTAACACAAGTGAAGGAATGGTTTAACCGATTCAAAAATGGCCGCACATCGGTGGCGAGTGATCAGCGTCCGGAGGCCTCAAACCGCTCGGAATGCAGCCGTTGTTGAGAGGGTGGAAAATCTGGTAAAGGGAGATCGTCGTTTGACCGTACGAGAGATTGCCGAAGAGGTTGGGATCAGTAAAGATTCCGCACATGCAATTTTTCGTGATGATTTGAACATGCGCAGAGTGGCTGCAAAATTTGTGCCCAAGCTGCTGTCGGCACAACAAAAAGAACTCCGTATTGAGATTGCACAGGACCTTCTGGACACTACCAACACTGATCCTCAGTTTCTGAACACTGTGATTACTGGGGATGAGTCATGGGTATACGGGTACGACCCAGAAACAAAAGCACAGTCGTCGCAATGGAAGCATCCCGAGTCTCCAAGGCCGAGAAAAGCGCGACAGGTGCGAAGCAAAATCAAGGTGATGCTAACTGTGTTCTTTGATATCTGTGGAATTGTGCATCACGAATACGCACCGGAAGGACAAACAGTGACAAAAGAGTACTATCAACAAGTTCTACGCCGACTCAGAGATGCTGTTCGGCGCAAAAGACCACACCTCTGGACGACGAAAAACTGGCAGTTGCAGCATGACAATGCTCCGGCTCATTTGTCACACCTGATCCAGACTTTCTTGGCGAAATACGGAATTCCAGTCGTCTCCCAACCTCCCTACTCTCCAGATATGGCTCCTTGCGACTTCTGGTTGTTTTCGAAATTGAAGATGCCGTTGAAAGGATCCCGTTTTGAGTAGAGAAGAGATAATGCAGAACGCGACAACGGAGATGAACACCATTCCAAAAGAAGCCTTCCAGGAGTGTTTTCGGCAGTGGAAGGATCGGTGGGCTAAGTGTGTGAAGGCGCAAGGGGCCTACTTTGAAGGGGATTAGGGTCCCAATTTCCTCACTTAAGTAATATATTTTTCCTGGCCAAAGGTCGGATACTTTTTAGACAGCCCTCGTATATGCCTTTGAACCATCCCTCAAATAAAGGGGTCCAGCAAAATACATTCCACTAACCTCAAAGGGTTGAGCTTCTCAGCACTGTCTGCTGGAATCGGAGCAGAAATTTCCAGACCTGCCGTCCCAGTGAGTCTTTTATGAACTCGACAAGCATATAAAACAGATTTAACAAAACGTCTACCTCTTAAAATTCAAAATTTACTACGTACTTGTACCAAAGTATCATTTAACCCACTATGAAGGACCTTTTGATGACAATCAAGAACAATTAAACGAGAAAAACAACTATTTGTCAGTATGATAGGTTGTGTTTCCTCTACATCTAGATGCGATTTTACCAATCTACTTCGAGCCCTCAATATACCTTTCTCATCAATCTTAGGATTAAGACCAAATAATTTTGAATGTTTATCCACATATTTTGTACACTTTACATTAGTTAATTCTGCAAAGAAACATTCACTCTGACTTACCTATATCCAATCCATTACATTACCCATTTCACCAGTTTTAATGGGCCCTACCGCCTTTTCTTTTAACCTTAAATTATTTACAAATCTAAATTCCAGTGAAAGGAACTCGTAAAGTTTGCGTAAATTACTAAAATCTTCAATTGTCAAGAGAGATTGCATATTAATTTCACAGTTGGTAATTTGATTAGCAACACGTTCTTCATCTGTCGTGCACAATGAGTCATTATGATTGTTTTTCTATATAGGCCAGTTCAATTCTTGTTCAACCAACCAAGACGAACCATGATACCACATATCGTCAGATTCAATATCTTGAACGGAGACACCACGGGTGACCTTGTCAGCAGGATTGTTTACTCCTGGACAGTGACGCCACATGTCCAGTGATGTGTTATCCTGAATTTCTATCACTCGATTTTGCACAAACGTCTTCCACCGTCGCGGTGAATTTCTGATCCAGTGCAGCACGATGATGGAATCAGTCCACATGTACATCTTCGCATTCGTGAAATACTTTCGAGTAGTATTACTCAATCGAGCACCAACAACTGCAACCATAAGCTCGAGTCTTGGCAAAGATAACTTTTTCAGAGGAGCCACTCTTCCCTTAACGATCACTAACGAAGTTGAAGCATTCACTGAATTCTTAAACTTCACGTACACAACCGCTCCATAAGCACTTTGAGAAGCATCGCAAAAGCAATGCAATTCCAAGTCAGTAAGCGTTTCTTTCTCAAGGTAAAAATACCAACAAAGCACCTGTATGTTAGGCAAATCACGCAATTGAGCACTCCATTGATCACCCCACTTGATCTGAACTTCGGGAGGTAAAACTTTATCCCAGTCGATTCCGGTAAGCCACAAGTCTTGAAATATAATTTTTGCCAGAATCACGTAGGGGGCAAGAAATTCAAGAGGATCAAATATTCTGGACGCTCCTTGCAGTACACAACGTTTCATTGGTTTGTTAGAGAGGATGAAGTCCATGATGTCTTGGGCACTAAATGTAAACACATCATTGGCAGCATCCCACTGCAATCCTAGAATTTTCAATAGGAAATCTGTTAAATGACAGCCCAAGGTTTACACAGCCCTTTTCTGATTCAAATTTCAAATTTAATTTATCAGAATTAGGATTCCACTTTGTCAAAGTCACTTAAGCCTCTATCATTATCTTTTTAGTTTAGTGATGAATACGCAAAGCTTCTTTTTCACTGTACCGCAGATGAAATCATCAACGTACATGTAATTTTTCTAGCAGGTTTACTGTGATTGGATACAAGTCTTTAAACTTCTCTGCATTCAAGTGCAATTCAATTTTTGTCAGCAACTTCGTGATTAATTGCCTGACAACAGCTCTTTTCTTCTTCCGAATCTCTTACTGATTCATTTTCGAAATTACAACAGTCTGTCACAGAACGAAATCAACAGTCCAAAAAGATCTAGTCTCAGGTTTCCTGGGTTTCTGCACCATGAAATAAATCGAGTATCACGTCGAACAGACTGGGTCAAGGATCAATCAACTCAGGGACAAAACGAACACATTTATTACATGACTAAGGAACAAACAGGCACACAACAGAGTTAGCAGTAAAAGTAGTGGTAAAACTTTAGCGACACTAACAGTCGCTACATATACACGTACACTGTGTCTGCAACTCCCTCTACTGGCGCTCAGCACAATTACATACACTATATTTATCTTCTAGGTGTTTCTTCTAATTCCGAATTCATGAGGCAAAATAGTTGTAACACTTTTTGTAAGACTTTTCATGCGTGTCCCCAATATTGTTCCTTTTTTAAAGACGTATTCACATGAAAAAGCTCAAATGTCCTCCTGTGAATGCATTATGAAAATATCAAAATATTGGAAAGTATTTTTGTACGCTGTATTAAAAATAAAAATAATAAAATTACTCTAAATAAGTTGTTACCAAAAACTTGCAAAATGGATATTGGACCTTTTCCTATCAAGGTACAGATTTAGACATTATATGCTGTAGAGAAATCTTTATTTGAAAATTTCTTGACGATCGGAGTATCAAATAATTCGATAATCCATACATATTAAGAAAAAATGTCCGATTACTTCTCTGCTTTTTATACGACACATACTTCAAAGTATTAAGTCCATCTTCCAATTTTATTAAATTTGTCAAATCTTTACAACTCAAAATTTTTTACCCGCTTCCTCTTACGATACGTCTCAAACACTTCTAAAAAGTTTTTATCCGTTTCAGCGTCAGGAAATGGACTATCCATCTTCAGCGTCCTCAGAAATTTGTTCCTAAAGAAGAAATTTACTAATACATCAACAACCACTTTCAATTCTTTCTTTGTCGGAAACAACCTGGTCAGCACATATTTTTTGACATATATTTCCAAATATATCGCTTACAGCTCGTAATCTGAGGTACAATAGATAAGGGACTCAGTCATCTGAAAAATTGCTATGCTTCCTGTGAAATACTTCTCTGAGATGAAAACCGTGTTTCGAAAAATCTTCGACGAATAAAATGTCTTATTCAATTTTTTTTTAGAAAAGTGAAAAAGATTGAAGTTTAGTTCGAGAACATATGGGGTTGCTCCCTTTCAAAGGTTAAGCTCCTTTTAAAATGTTTTATCCTTGTAACTGTTTTAAAAGATAAATCAATTAACTGTCTATTTTAATGCCTTAAATGCTGTTTAATTCTTGTGGTACTGTATTTTGTAACAGTTTAATGAGCAGCAGAAATCCTTGTAAACTACTATAGGCCGTATTATCACCCATGCCTACTTGCTCAAATTCCACCTTGCGGATTTAACCCTCCTGGTGATTGTCTCGACGAAGTATCTTCGTTAGTAGAACTGACTAATGAACGAAATATCTCGTCCATCAAGTATGAAAAATTGACCAGATCTTGATCTCGACATCATAATAAAATCGACAATATCTTGATGACGATATATCTCGTCACAGCAAAATTAATCAGATCTTAATGAACGAGATATCTTGTCGAAACCACTTGGAGGGTTAAATAAATGTCATATTTACCAGAAGAGAGAGAGACTGGAGCAAATCGTGTTCTGTTTTAGGGAAATATTTACTGGACTATGTAACTTACAGTCCATTGTTCCTGATTTTTTATCTTTTTATGTTAGTGTGTTTCATGTTTTATAATTTTTTTTTCTACATGCACCACAATGTGTTAAATGTACAGATCGAATAAGTTAAGGCAAAAATACATCGGTTACATAATTTTTAAAAAGTTATTTTAGAAACAGTCGCGTTGACTGTCACTAAGTAATGATCAGTGAGAAATAGATTACTCTGGAGAGGCCAAAGATCTCCAAGAGAAACAGCAAGTCGAAAAAGAAATCTATCAGAATAACAGTAATGCGTTCCTTGATTACAGAAGACATCGTGATCTTGGTGCTCATACTCCGTTATCTTCTACCAAGATGTAATGTTGCAGAAAGACTTGTTAAAAAGTAGTTTTTAGTTTAATTCAGTTTGGTACAAATGACGTTTCCTTCATATTGGCGTTATCTAGAGCGAAAAATCCGCTATTAGGCTTATTTTGCTTAGGTTTAAAAAATAAACTATTTCAAATTAAATGAGCAATTTAAACCAAAAATATCAAACATCTGTCTTTGAATTGAAATTCTGTGAAAGTCGTGAATTCATTAAGATTTCATTACTGTTTAGAGAAGATGTATAAACTATTTTAAATATAAAGTATTTAAAAATGCAAATGCATGTGTAATCAATAATAATGTAGTAGTAACATAAAATGAATTTTACCTTTTGGTACCTAGATGCTCTCGCATGAACGCATCGAGGTTACCTTAAAATATAGTTTATTGCCTTTTAGGCGACATTTAGCATTTAATCTAATTGGTAATTGACCAATTAAGAATTCAGTTTTGGGAATTTTTATTGGGCGACGTGCTGACAAACAAGCCAAGTGGCGTCACGTCTGGAATATGTACAGCAAGCACGTTCTGCCACATAAACACTACCGCCACCTACATTTAGCTTGACAGAAAAGCATCTCTTAATGGAAATTACACAATTTACTGCAGATCCCATTTTATCATTCACCAATAGTTAAGAAATTCAGTACAGATACCTCAGATGTACAAATATTTTTTTATAATAAATGTAATCCACACTTCTTAAACTTTTCCGATACATATATATATATATATATGTTTTGATATTTCCTTTTCTTCCCGATTTACATTTATATTTATCTGTTCAAATCTTACTTCCCAGTATTTGTATCACTATTCCACAGCTGTTCAAAGTTTTCCCGAAATTTTATAATGTCACTAGGAAGATCCAAGAATTCTAGTACATCCACACACACATTAAAACTGCATAACTACTCTTGCTTGTAATTTGCTTCATTCAATTTCGTTTAAACGCGAACTCGTTAAAAGTTTCACTGACAAGTTTCAAAACTTTTCTCTGCGCTTTATAACTTATAACATAAGAATTAAAAGTTTTAATAAGAAGGTTTGAGCAAAGAGGAAATGCATTTTGAAAACGAATATTGAAAAGATTGAGTGGAACTGAAATACTTTTGAAACCGTCTGAGAGAACAAATTCTCCAAACGGAAATAAGTTTTACATACTTGGATGAATTTAAATGGCACAGAAATACTGTACTTAGAGACCAAAGAGTTTAAAATTTTACAGTATACAAATAATATAGCCTTCAAACTTTTCCTCCAATTTCAATATTAAGTTGTAATAGAATGTATAAATTGATGGTTAATGGGTGTTCAACTAAATTTAAGTCACGGCGTGTGAATATAACCCTCTAAGGCAGTAGTTTCCAAACTTTGTGTTACTACGCCCCCTTTAAAAAAATCTAATCTATCTTGCCCCCCCCCTTTATTTCATAAAATAGACATTTTTAAATGGTAAAAAATGTATTAATACAAAAATGAGAAAAACGTAATTGACAGAATAATAACAAGGTTTTTACTATATATATATTTATTTTTAATGCAATGGATGTGCTTTATTAGCACAAAGTTTTTCAAATCTAGGTGTTATCGAGCAGAGTGCTATTCGTAGCTCTTTCTACTACTAAACGGGCTGGATATTTGGATTTCATTGCAGCTAATGCAGAAAATCCCGTTTCGCATAAATACGATGTGACAGCAGTACTTGCATTGCTTTGCTTGACAAAGTATTATATTCTTCACTTCGATTCAACCAAAATTGAACTAGGGTTTCACTCTGAAGTTTTTGTTTCAATGAAGTAGCGCATAATAATTCTATCAGTTTTCCTTTTCAATAGTTGTCAATCCAAATACATCATCTTATTCATCGACGAATGGATTCTGTATACCCGCCGTTAACAAAACTGACCAGATTTAAATGAACGAGATATCGCGTCATTAAAGAAGAAACTGATTAGATCTTGTCATCGTAATAAAACGCCAATATCTTGATGACGAGATGTCTGACCATTAAAAAATCGACCAGATCTTGATGGACGAGATATTCGTCATAAGAAAATTTGGTCAGATCTTGATGAATGAGATACTTCGTCTCAATGGCAAAATTGGTCAGATCTTGATGAATGAGATACTTCGTTTCAATGGCAAAATTGGTCAGATCTTGATGAATGAGATACTTCGTCTCAATGGCAAAATTGGTCAGATCTTGATGGGTGAGATATCTCGTCGAAACCACTTGGAGGGCTAATACCAAGGAATGATTATCTCTGCGAGGGTCATTGCTCACACTTTAACCTCATCTTGTCGGAAACACTTTGGACCCATCAGCTCGGGATAATTTATCACGAGCTTATGTGTTTAAATATGAAACTATGTAGGTCTAGGTCTAAATATAGACCGACTAGATGTTTTGCAGAGAGGAATTTCGGATCCCCAAGGGGTCGGAGAGCTTATAAGACGCTGCATGAATTTCCTAAAGCTTTCTATGCTAACAAGTTGGCTTGGTTTTTCCGGTTTTATGGAGTAGGGGCAAAATTTGGCCAAGCTGTGCCGAACAATGTCAAATGGACATACACACCAAAAGAAGGTTTTACTGACCCAGAAAAAAGAGAAATACCCAAGGGAGGAATCAAACCTGCGTCTCCTACAACTCACAGTTTATAGTGCATGATAAAATATTAGGATTCTTGAATGTTGATAAAATGTTTTGATTCAGGATGATGGAAATTGAAATTGATTGGTCTAAGTAATTCTTAGACGTAGCTTTAGTAGATAGTTTAAAAAAGTGGAAGCATATGGTAAGTAGATAAGTAGTTGAATAAGCGTCTGACTGGAGCAAAACAACGGGCTATTGGCGAAGGTCCGAGATCAATCTCGAAGAGTGGAAGCATAAGAAACACAAACCATGGTATCTCATTGATAATATTTAAAACGCTCTAAAAAGTATTTTAAGGTTAGGAGAATATGTGAAGTTAACTTGATTTTGTATGCAATATCGTTATAGTAATGAGACATGTCCCTGCGATTACGGGGCCGCGGTGGCCCGGTTGGAAGAGTAACGGACTTGCAACCGAAGGGTTGCGAGTTCGAATCTAGCCAAACACCGTCGTGTACAAAGGGGGCTGGTGCACGTTAAATCTGTCGTGGCCTCAAATGTCCTCACGTTGGCGTGGTGTGGAAGTTTGGAGAGTGGGGTGCCAGCTCAGGTGTTGCCTCGTCATCTGACCGTGGTTCAAAATTACGTGGTGTTGTCCTCGGATCTTTCCCTTTGGGATTGATCCCGGACCGTCACCAATAGCCCATTGTGTTACTCCAGTGTGACGTTAATTGAAATTCCCCCCCCTGCGATTACGTAAAGGGTGTGTTCACATAGGCCTTTTAATGAAATAGGCGGAGCATATAGGCGGCATTGCTGTGATAAAATTTCAGGAGTGTAGTTCACATAACCTTGGAAATCGACTTGGGCAGATTACATACAGCAGAACAAGCTGCTGTTTTTATCACGCTCGATAATCGCATTTAACCAATCAATAATTAGTCCTACATTAATATTCATGTTGTCTCTCAATGCATATCATAACCGATCGATCGGAAAAATAGCATGAACTTGCTTAGGCAAGTGCCATCTATTTCATTATAAAGTCGATGTGTGTGCATTGAAACAGACATATTTAGAGTACAAATTCGCTTAAAGTACAAGTATTTAAAAAGAAGGACATAATTTTTTTCAGCAATAACTGGATATACGGCTTTTTAACAAAAAAGAGTTGATGCCAAAGGAAAGGTCAGTAGGCAGCTTAAATACTATCATCTTAAAAATACGTGTAGTGTGTGTGTTAATGTTTTAGTTAGAGTAATTGTATAAATATGTCATTTGCTGTTTTTAAATAATGGAAACTACCTTTAACCCTCTTAGTAGTTTTCTCGACGCGGCATTTCCTTCATTATCAAAACGAACAGATCTTGATTGACAAAGTATCTCGTAATTATAAAAGACTGACCAGATATTGACTCGTCATCATCAAGAAATTGGAAATATCTTAATGACGAGATCTCTCATCATAAGCAAAATTGGTAAGATTTTGATGAACGAGATATCTCGTCGAATCCACTTGGAGAGCTTAAGCCACCAAATTTTGAATTGCAAGACTTCAAAATTGCATTTATATTTCAGATAAATTAGTAAATACATTCCTTGACTGAAAAAAATTTCATTTTACTCAAAATTTACGTTTTCTCGTGGTTTAATCCTCTGAGGAGCACACACGCATATATCCGTTCTGCAAATTAGTCTCCAATTCATGTCTTCAAACCTGTTTTGACCTTCTTGACCAATAGAATCTTTGTTAGGATTCTTTCAATCAAGTGATTAATTAGTCATTATGTGTGAGCGTTGTAGGGAGAAAGCAATATTGCACTACTCGAAAATCTCATGACGCTAAGAAGTGACTGAATTTATGTGACGACCATTACAATTAATTGACTATCAGTGCCAGTCACTTTCATTACCTTCTACAAGCCCTTCGACGCGAATACGACTGAATAATCCTGTCAACATCGACTGTATTCCATTAAGGTTTTTACACGCACTTTTTAAAATACATTTACCAAGGAGGGAGACATAGCGGACTCTTTTCCCTTCGGGATCTTTGTTCAGTTGTGAACTGCAACCATTTAAACATGCATTTATTCCACTTAAGCCAAATCCTGAGTAGAAAACTAAATGGACCAGAAGAACAGTACTTAACCGCAATTAAAGCTATACTATAGGGAATGACGTTCCATTAGTCGTCCACATTCCGTTTCAGCATGACCTACACTTATGCTTAGAATCATTAATGCGTAAGCTAGGAGCTTTAAACAGTTGATATTTATTAATGCATAATCAAGAGTTATTCTATTATACATAATGAATTTATTTGCTGATCACATCATATATTAATAATTTCCTTCCTGCAGATAGTCATTATCACTGATTTGATGTAAATTTCTTTCTTTCCATAAATCATTTAACATTGGAATTATCCATAACACGAATCTGGAGACCTTCGAATATCTATGGATAAGAAACATTGAAATTGTTTCCTAATGATTCATTACTTGGTGCATTCACTTTAGTGCAATCGCAATTTACTTTTAACGGGCCAAGCTCATTAAATATCGTGGGATTTTCTTTTCGTTACAATTTGAATACCCAACACATTCGCCACATGATTTACAGAAACCAAATAACCTGTTTCATCTTTTTTCCTTTTCAAAATCTTCTATCTTTCTTCCAAATTTAAACATTCTATTTTAAAGAAATAAAAATGATCATGACAGCAATAGTCGCATTAAAATCTTAAAGAGCGTGCTCTAGATAGTTACATCGGATAAAAACTGGTCATCTCAATCTGATTGGGAAATGATAAGATCTCATAATTTTTCTTATTTTTTGTGTTCTTTTCAAACAATAAGTTTTATTTTGAAACAATTGACACTTAAACTTTGATTTTCCTTAAATAAGCTTAATATTAAATATCTATTAGATACTAGTTTCTGTAAATTGCTTATTTTACATTAGCATCACTACCAGATTGTTGCCAATTTCTGAGGAAACTTCTTACATTATTAGTTCTACCATGTTCATAAATTAATAATATACGATGCTGAATGAAACCATATGATATTTACAATAAATATCGATACTTTATTATATCCAGTTTAGGTAATAGTAATTGTCTCCTAACAATTCAATAGAATCTCGATAGAATATCTCGAGTTGCTATATCGCAGATTGTGTAAAGGTATAATATGCAATAGTTTTACATTCCCTACTCTTGAATTGAATTAAATAATAAGTGATTATCTTAAACCTCTTCGTGGTTGTCTCGACGACCTATCTCGTCATTAGTTAAACTGACCAAATCTTGATGGACGAGATATCTCGTTATTAGAAGAAACTGACAAAGATCTTGATCTCGCCACCATCAAACAATCTACAATATCTTGATGACTAGATATCACTTCATTAGCAAAATTGGTCAAATCTTGGTGAACAAGATATCTTGTCGAAGCCTCTTGGAGGGTTGCCCCTCCTGGTGGTGTCTCGACGATATATCTCGTCATTGCAAGAAAACTGACCAGATCTTGATGTCGCCATCATAAAAAAATTAGCATAATCTTGATGACGAGATATCTCGTCATTGACAAAATTGGTCATATCTTGATGGAGAGATATCTAGTCGAAACCACTTGGAGGGTTAAAGGAATCAACTACCATTTAATACCTACCAACTACAACAGAATGCCCAGTTTTTATACTTGTCAACTGACTACAGGGTTTCGGAAAATATTTCGGAATATAAACACCTACTGAAAGCAATATTAAGACTTTTGATTGTAAAAAAATCTAATTTTGGATAACGCAAAACTATTTTATGCTTGTAACTTCTTTTAATTCGTTTCCTTCCATGTTTTCTTAGATAACTCAATTAGTTGCCAGAAATAGGAAGACATAAGCCCATTACGATAGTCTTTCTTTTGCGCGTCATTGTACGTGTCGAACTTGTAAGAAATGTTAGAATTTTTACTTTGTTTCAATCTTTGTTGTTTATCCGATGAGTTATCTTGTGATCACTACGTGATTGGGGATTATGTCGAGTGACTGGTATGTATGTCATGACTACGGAGTTTCAAATGACAAATGTTGACAAACATGTATTTATGAATATAAGTCATAAGTTATATATTTTTATCGCATCGCGTCAAAGAGCACTCAAATACGTTGTAGTAGTCAACAATTTCATTAAGGTCGAAATTAAGAGCATATCAAAACGAACTCGTCCAGTTTTTTCATTGCTATTATTCCTTATTAGTATTTTCACCCTTTCTGAGCATAATCATTTGTTTTCGAAACTAACCTAGCTATATCCAAAGTTCCATTCGTTATTCAAATAATCGGTTCATTAACTATTCAAATCAGTCTTTAAAGTTATTATATTTAATGGGAACCATCAAAGCATTTGCTTAATTGGTTAAATGGAACACGTTTCTGCCAGAAACTCTAATGTGTTTATGGGTTTCTTCATACTTTCGCACAATGCAGCAGATTATTACATATAACACAGAAAGATTTTTTCTGATAAGGGTATCCCTTAAATGTGCCTGAATTAATGGTTCATGACTGAATGATGATCGATTCAAAATATTATATTATTTTTATAGAAACATCGTAGTATGCTGAATAGTTAATTCATTATTCATTAGGAAATTGACAATAGCAATGACATAACAAAGTAAATTAGTAGAAAGAATGATTTTAATCACATTATCTAGCCATTTAAGCGCCTCGAAGTTTCCGAATAGGCAATACTGTTTTTCCCCACATATAATAAATAACCACATCTATTGATTGAAAGAATACTAAAAAAATTTATATTGTTCAAAAAAGAGAAATCACACAGGGAAGACTTCAGATTGTACAATCAATATAAGTAAACCCCTCGAAAGTTTGCAGAAAAGAGGAAGAAAAATAAATTAATTGCAGTTACTGTGCATAGTTTTAATTTATTGTATTTGCATTATCAAAGAGAGAAAACTTTTAAATGTATTTTCAGTGAAAACTAGGTAGTTTCAAAGTTTTCTAAAAATTTATTTTTCGGATAATTCTTTTCAAATTCAGAAGTATTATAGCTTTATATGAGGATGATTATTTCCTTCAACAGGAATTGGCTTTCTGTCATACTTCTAGGTCAACGCAGAAAACTGACTTAAACAGCGCCAAATAAACATACCTTTCTGGACGGAAAATTCACCTGTCCAATTGAGAATTCAGGGGGAATAGCGAAAAATAAACAAGGAATTGGACCAACAAGCAAAATGGATAATGTGTCCAGTATAACATTCATTTTAGAATGTCTGGCCATGGAAGAGTGAATTGCTAGTAATTAATATGTCAAATCGATTGGATCGATTTCTAAAGCTAAAGATGATGGTACTAAATACTAAATAATTATAATTTTCTGAATTTTGGACAAATCTTTGTATGTATCACGGAACATTCTAATATTTTGAATCAGGTAAAATTCTATTAGGATTTTTTTTATTTTCATCAAATGTCAACCTTTATTTTAATTTATTGGACATTTTCATGACTTCTATGTAAAAGGTTCTACAAACTTCGTAGATTTCATTGAGTTTTGTTATCAATATGTTTGTATCGGCAATACATAAAGAACCATATCATTCAAAACAGATTTCTTCGCTTAATTTAAGCACACTTAATTAAACTACACTTAAATTAAAAATAAAAAAATTCTAATAGATAAATTATAAGTTACGTCTTGCTATCCGTAAAACTACAAAATTATTATTTTGGTAAAATTCGTTTTAATTGTTTTCATAACTAGAAACATTTAAGTGATAGAAGTACTAAAAGTAAATTCATTTTAAGATCTAGTAACATAACCTACAAAAACTCTCAATATGAAAAGATTCTATTGAAAAATTATTTTTTACAGAATTCAAACTTCTATTTATTTCCACTGAAAACATAGTATTTAAAAATCTTGTCCCCTTAAACAAATATTGTAATGATTCATACAATATTTATTCAAGCTTTGAAAAAGTAAGCGCAGAAGTACATTTTATACACTTCTTCGTTTTGCACACTAAACTATTCTTCTACATAAATGGTACCATGTTTCATAACGGTTTAATATTTCTTCTATATGAAGAGCTTCGGCACGTAATAAACCACTTTCCAAATTTTTCAGGCTAGCAATTTCAAGTTTTAAAAATTTCCAAAATTATGATTTATCCACTATTTAAATTGGCATGTTATCTTGAACTTTGAAGTATTACGCATTCATTCAAGCAAACATAAATTCTTTTGATCGCCTTGACTATTTTGTTTTGAATTTTTTTCAATCGTAGAATATATTCCTGTAACTATGTTACCCCTGGAGCCCTTCATATTTATTAAGTTTGAAATAAGTTCAAAATGTTCCCATTTGTTTTAAATATGTTCATAAAAGTGTCCAAAGTGTTCACATTTTGCATAATATTTCGATTTCAGCCCAGATATCCCGAATATCATTATGATTAGTGTCAAATCTTGTAGATTTTGTAGAGAAATTACAACTATCCAATGAAATACTGAGTGAGGAAACTGTAAGCCGAGTTTGTCTCTGAACTCAACGAAATAAGACGCATTCGTTTTCACTGAGTTGTTCACTTCGACAAAGCAAGGCGTTACAGCTGTTCAAGACACTCTACAAACACAGACACCTGTTCGAGACATCTCCAGGAAAGGGAAAGAGACAAAAGGATCGGGAAGCTGATTTTAAAACAAATTGAACACGTACCAATGAAATAAAATGAAATATAAACTAGCATGAACGATCATACTGTTTTAAATCTGTTAAAAAATAAAGAAGCTAATGTTATTTTATGTAACATATACCACAGTGTCAATATGTGAAAACGAAATTAAATCTATAAATGAGAAAAGCATCTAGTTTTTGATGGCATTGACTACAGGTAAAATAATAAAATATTTTTTTCGCCGATGTTTTGATGTTTGGGAAACTAAAAAAAACTGTTTATTCGATTAGATTAACAAAGTCAAGAATATCTGCTACCTAATGTGTACATCCGCCAGAAATGATATCGTTTAAATGTGGCATTAATTTATTATTAAGAATTAAGGGGACACACAGTATCCTTTGAACAATTATTTTTATTTTATATTTACAACTTTAGTGTACCTTATTCTAATGCACAGGAAATATACATTACAAAAGAAAAAATCATTTCCTCATAAACAGTAATTAAAAAAATTCTATTTTTAAAAAACTATTTCAATATTTTAAAATTCTTACTCATGCAAATTTAAAAAAAAATCTAGATATTTTTCTTTATTTTCCTTGAAGTGTTTCCCACAATTTTGTGCATAGGATTACATGTGCTACTGTCATTTATTTTTGTGTGTATATTTGTCACTGAAAAAGAGTAAAAAAATCCAGCCGTAATTGATCAACCACAAAAGTTTCAAATTTCTCTATATATGGGGCTAATCGGACCCATATATAAGAACAAATAATTTCAGGGTTGGTGAACACAAAGTGCAAACTTAAACAGGAATTAAAACTTGTAAGAACGAACTCATAAAAACTGACGCGCATTGTACAAGCATATCCGAACACTCATGCAAATGGACAATATAAAATTACGAGTAAAAAATGTCACGCATAAGAACCATCATCTGCTTTCTCAGAAGTGACATCGAGCACGAAAAAAATTGCGAAGTGAATGAACGAACGAAAAAACCTCCAATCTAGTAGGCTCAAACCCACGTGCCTTCTATACGCATTCTCCCAAAACAACTCAGCGCACGAAATCCACACCTGGACCTGATACTACGGAAATAAATCCAAGGAAACACGCCTCCTTCATTTGAACAGACACCCACGCAGCCGTGGGCTGTGCATGCAGTGCATGAAAATCCATTGGTGCTGATTCCCTGAATCGTTCCCAATGAATCGGCAGTCTTTCATTCCGATAATGAAATGAAGCAGCTTCTCAAACAAGTCTGGGCACGCTCATTGACTTGTAAATACCCGCTTGAGGATCTATATTTAGGAGACGCCATTATGAGAATGAGAAGATTTGTTCAATTATCAGGTGGGGGAAGAATAAAAAAATAATATTTTTGAGACGGTGTGGTTTTGGGCAGTGGATATGAAAAGAACCGGAATTCTGTCTTGTTCGCTGGTTTTGAAAATGGCGAATGTGTCGAATGTTCTGATTTCCATATTTGAAAAATGTAATTAAATTGAAGGGTATCGGGCAGCAAATGATAAGTCACTTTTTGAATTTTACAGGCTAGCAATTTTCAAGTTTTAAATTATTTCAAAATTAGTGATTTAGTCACTATTTGAGAGGTTATCTTAAACTTTCGAATATTACTCACTCAAAGAATCCGAACTTCTTTTTATTCTCTTGAATATTTTATTATTATTTTTTTCATAGAGAATTTTTTTTATGTGGCTTATCACTGTGTTGCTCGGAGACCTTTAATTATTAACTGTTAACCGTTGTCCCATAGTATCCATACTGTTAATGTACTGTTCTGTACTGTACTATTACTTATGCTGTAAAGTTGAAATTGTAGTTTGAGCATTTATCTAATACTGCTTCGATATCAATTTTTAATCAAACTGATAACGTTAAGTGTGACGAATAGCCGTGATTACAGAAATATTTTTGGCAATTCATAATAACGAACAAATTAAATTGTTGTAAAATGTGGACTTCTATGAAACACTAGAATATACATACATTTCTAGTTCAAGTTGCACAATTTTTAACATCGAAGCATTTTGAAAATATGGAGATTAGTACCACTAGAATTTCCTTAAGATTTGGTGAAGAATGTTATTTTAGAAGTTATATAATTCTTAGTTCTTCAAACATTGTGGGAATAGAATTTTCTTCGAAAAAATATCTCCCTATGGAATTGACTTTTCCTAAGTAACGTTACAATTGTAACAATAGTGTTGCCTATAAAATTATTACTGAAACAAAACACTGAAAATTAGGTCAATAAAATTAGAAAAAATTCTTCTGTTCCTCTCTAATACAGTTTCTAAAATACATTTTAAAATGTGTTGAGATTTTTTAGATGTCTTTCATATTTTTCTGATTTGATAAAAGAAACATTCGGTCTTTATCAGTTGAAGCTATACATATGATGCATTAATGGGACGATTTCTCCTATAATGCATTAATGGGCTGTCAACTCCATTACAAGTAAAAGTTTAGTTAGGATAAATAAGATTTAATATATAGATATGATATATTCAAAGTATAGATAATTTACCACTACCGAATCGGTGAATTTTTTTTAATACAAGATCGTACAATTTAATAAATGTATATGAGTCATACTGTTATATGTAGTTCTTTTGAATTAGACATGTTTTATAGAAATGAATGATTAAAATCCTTATGTATCAAGCATAATTCAAAAATATCTTTATTCACTAAGAATTACAATTCACTGCGCATATAAGATTGTTGCAATGTTTTGCATATTACTGCTTTATAAGTTCAATTTTATTCCACTTACATTAAAATACATTTAAATGTTTCTAATTTTATTTTTAAAAGAAAATAAAGGTAAAAAGATTCGTTTGTTTGTCCCAGTTAGTAAAAATTATTTTTTAATTATACTCAGTAATTATGCTACTTTGAGATATATTTATTTCATTAACTATGAATCTTCAGGTGTACATTCTCGTGAATAGCGAAATCATTTCGGTTTCATCACTTCGAAGCTCCTTAGAGACAGTTTTAATAAACTTTTTAGATCTTCCCACATAAAATCGATTCGCTCTTTTCAATTCCCTTTATTGATTTTAACATCGGAGCTACAGCACCAGAAACAGTAAATTAATTTTTGTTAAACCTTTAAAAGAGATTATGTAACGATTTTGCTAAAAATATAATTTTCAAACTGTATAATTCTTTCTCGGAAGCTTATATGCTTTTACTAAATTTAATTCAATAAGCAATCTGTTCAGTGAAGTGTTTTGTTTTATCATATATTTAACTGCATTTGTGTATATCTTTATACTTGCATTTTTTGGATCATATTTTTTCGTTCTCTGTAATTTTCTGTAGAGAAACAACAAATAAATAAATAAATAATTCAAGATTAGCGGTTATACGATTTAAACCCATTGATAAGAGACCCCACATACATCCTCGTCATAATTTATCATTCGCACCAAATACACAACAAAGAAAAAACTGTTTCAGAATTCATACTCTAGTAGCTTTGACATGAATTACTCGGTATTCAAAAAGTTTGGCTTGTCATTAGAAAAAGAAACAGATTATTCTTGGCTAATTACAACCCTTCACTAGTGTCAGGCGTTAGGTGATTCTGCTTCGAATGAACACTAATCATGGTTGTCACAGCCCACCCCAGAGAATCAAATAACCGTTCATCTAAGTGAGAAGTTTCAGGAAATTTTTTTCCGGTCTCTTTTTTGTCAATTTAACAAAACTTTATTCAGTAATTCTAAGATATAACGATTGTAAAAATTGAGAACTTGATTTTTGAATTTCCAATATATATATATATAAATAAACCATAAAGAACTATACAAATACATTGTTTGCTTTTCTAATAAATGTATCGTAAAATATGCCGAGAATTAGTTTAAGCTTTTTTTGCATGGGATTTTCATTGAAAGTAGACAAATCGGATGGACTGCGAAGATTTTATTTCCGCTACCCGAATGCGCTCGCACGATACATATCAGGGTTACCTTAAAATGTAGTTTTCGGCGTTTTCGCGACGTTTGGCGTTTAATCCACTTAGCGTTAGGGCCGAAATAACCCGGTTGGATGAGTAGCGGATTGGCAACCAAAGGGTTGCGAGTTCGAAACCTGATCCAACCGAAGATCGTCGTGTACGTGGGGCTTGGTACTCGTTAAATCTGTCGTGGCCTCAAATGACCGTGGGCGTGGTTTGGAAGTTTGGAAAGTGGGGTGTCACCTCAGGTGTGACCTCACTTCGCCATCTGACTGTGGTTCAAAATTACGAGGTGCTGTACTCGAATCTTTATCTTCTGTATTGATTATGTACCATCACAAAGAACCCGTTGGGTTGCTCCAGTGCGACGTTAATTCAACTACCTACTAATTAGGGTTGACTAATCAATTATCATATATCAATTCGAAATTCCTTCTTTTAAATATTTGTTGGCAACGTGATGAAATCGTATTCGAAAATCAAGCCAAGTGACGTCACGTTCGGAATATGTACAGAAAACACGTTCCGTCACTAAAACACTACCGCCACCTACTTTTAGCTTGACAGAAAAAGTCTTTAAAAACTGTCAAGAGCGTTTGCGATTTAAATCCATTGGCATACCATCTTCATAAATATATACTCGGTTATCAAAAAGTTTAATTTGTTGTGTGAAAAAAAAACAGATTATTCTTGGCTAATTAGTATCTTCATCAGTGCCTAACGATATACGATGCTGCTTCGGCAACACAAATCATGGCTGTCATCTCTCCCCAGAGGATAAATTAATAAACCGTTCATCCAAGTGAGAAGTGTTTTGGGGATTATTTTTTCTGTGTCTTCATCGATTAAATAATAAACTTTGTTCAGTAAGCCTAAGATATAAAGATTGGAAAAATTTAGAACTTGGTAGCATTACATTTTGAATTTCCAGCATCCATAATTAACCCTCTGAGAGTCGAGAGATTTGTTAGTAGTGTAGTGTTGCTTTTACCCCACAAGCACACATAATGGCTAAATAGCCACATATTTCTAAAGAATCCATTGATTCTTTCAACTTTTAGAAAGATTCTGTTGGTATTTTTCTCAGAATAGAATTCTTTAGAACAATTCTATAGTAGTCCATTGTGTAGCTCCAGAGCGAAATGAATTCAACTACCTACCTACATAGAATGATTCAATTGATTCCTTCATTGGAATAGAATTCTTTGGGACAATTCTTTTGGTCTATTCTGTATAATAGAATCTTTTGGAAATATTTGGAAAAGAAAGATCTGTATAATTGATCTTTTGGAAGATTGGAAAGATTTGGAAAAGAAAGATCCTGTATATTTGATCTTTTGGAAAGAAAGAAGAAAGATCGGTAAGATAATAAAATCTTTTGGTAAGGTTTAAGGAAAGAAATAAAATTATAGTCAAAAGGATTCTAATCTAAGGAACCAAGGATTCTAATCTAAAGGACCAATAGAATCTTGGAAAGATTCTATTGGTCCTTTCCTTAGATAGAATCCTTTTGAATTATACTTTTGTTTCTTTCCTTAGAATAGAGTCCTTTAAAAATATTCTATTTCCCCTTTCTATAGAATAGAATCTCTTAGAATGATTCTATTGCTCACTTTCCCTTACAATAAAATCCTTTAGAATGATTGTATTGTTAATTTCCTTAGAATATAATCATCTAAATATATTATATTGCTCCTTTCCATAGAATAGAATCCCTTGGGAAGATTCCATTGTTAATTTCCTTAGAATAGAATCCCTTGGGAAGATTCCATTGTTAATTTCCTTAGAATAGAATCCCTTGGGAAGATTCCATTGTTCCTTTTCTTAGAATGCATTCCCTTGGAATGATTCTTTGCTCCTTTCCTTATAATAGAATCTTTTAGAAAGATTGTATTGTTCATTTCCTTAAAATAGAATCCTTCAGAAAAATTGTACTGGTTATGTCATGCACAGAAGTTTCCTGGTTGCAGAACGTATATATGCGTGTGAACCCCTCAGACAGTTAACCCGCTGTAAAGTCCGTTGAGATAAGAATACATCGGACTCTACAAATCACTTACTGTATTCAAGTGCTTATTATTATCTTTCACGGAATAATCGTAAATAATGGATGCGCATTGTAACATACCCTTGATATTCTTCACTGTTCATGAATATTTACAACTCGAAATACTCAAAAAATAGCGTCAACTTTTAAATCTCAGAACTGAAAAATACATCTCCAGTCTCAGTTATGATCTCACCAAAAACTCAGTAATACAGAATTCAATAATTCAATTAAACCCACATTTCAAACCTACGTTTCAATTAATAATTCTAAATGGAACTAAGAAATTAAATATATTAATTGTATTGACAAATATAGAAAATTACATATTTAGTAATAATTCAGTTTTACTATCACATGCGCGTTTTCACTAAGCTTCTGTTTTTTCTATTGAGTTTTTTATAATTATTGCATTATTCGTTTCCTTATGTCTATGTATGTTTTAATATTTACTAGCAGAATTACCCGAAGATGCTCGGGTTCAATTGGTTAAATGTTGATTCTATTTCACAGAAAAATGCAAGCATCATTTAAGTGTACAGAAAACATTTTTTAACATCGTTTTAACATTTCCAGCTTCTACAATTTACTTCGGACGCAAATATGTATACATAATATATCCATCCATATAATCCATTTCATATTCATCACACTCTTGCTGTAAGACAAACTACAAAAGCCTTTTCTGAGATGACAGCTTCAGGAGTCGATTTTGAGATTTGAAGTGATTACAAATGCCAATTAAGTTCATTTTCTGTAAAAATGAGGAACTTTCAGCGTATAATCTTGCACTCAGTTTTCCAATCAATATTTATTATTTGTGGTACCCTTGCACCATGGATTCGATGCTTTCGAATTACATTATCATTGTAAGAGGATAGCAAATTAAACTGTTGTGGCATTCGTGGTTAATTTATTTTGAAGTACACATTTTTTTCTTGAAAATTCTATTCAGCCGCAAGTGGAATAACGGAGCTTGTTTAAAACAAATGTCATCAGTGTAGACAAAGCAAACTCAATCGATTACACTTTTTACAAAATCACTACTTTCAATGAATGTTTCACAGGTACCTCAGTTGTATACGAACAGTTTCAACTTCAAGTAAGCAACCTGGACCTTCTGCCACTTAAGATAAAAAATTTCTATTTTTCAACAGTCCTAGTTTACATACTTCCTTACTATGATTTTATTCCAAGATCAGCAAAATTTTATTTAAAATTCCCTTTCCACCAACAGAAAAATTAAGTTTTAAATCGAATCCTTAAGGTACTTTTTCAATTGAGACTCAATTTCTATATGGAAACCACGTACCTATTAAGAATGATAGATGTAGTTACTTGATTATGGAGTACAGCTTTCAATAATACCCATGAAACATGAAAAACAAATGTAAATTAAATTGATTTTAATCGTCTTGTAATGAAAATATGTCAAAATTTAGAAATATCTTTGAACTACAACGTAAGGCTACCCGTTTTGATTTAAGGTAACATATCTTATTTTACAATAACTTTATTTTAACTTTACCAGTCATTTTAAAATAAGAAGTTATACACCATACTTAAAAAGGTTTCCACTCATTTTTATGAAATAGAATTCTACAAACTATAAAGTATTTAACCAAAGACTTAAGGAAAGTTCGTCGAAATATGCATATACGTATGTACCACCAAGAAATTACCCATGTCTAGTGGTATTTAGCAGAAAATAAAATAATTCATTACAATCTAACTCCTAAATAATATATCTGTAATAAGAAAAGTATAATGGAACTCATAAATACAAACAGAAACGAAATTCTGGTCATTGAAAAATGTAGAATTCTGAAAAACCAAAGATCTGAGCAAGCGTGTCGAATTTCGTCGTCATGAGAATATTCTGATATAGAGAAATTCGAAAAAGACGTTTAAAAAATATTGATAGATAAAAATGAATTATTTACAAAAGAACACAAAGTTACAAAACTTAGAAATGCTCAAATATGACCGCAACATTTCTGTCTTAACTCAAATACACAAACACGGAATTCTAAATCTAATTTTTAAAATAAAACATTAATTCTGGCGTTGCCAGATACCGAATCGCAAAATTACGCTTTTATGATCAATGAGTTTTTTATTTTGGCGTTTCGGTGTTTCATTACAAAATGCAAGTTGTGTAAAATTAATTATTTTAAAAATCCATTTTTCATCATTCAAATATTCCTAAATTATTTATATCGTGGAAATAAATAAAAAATAATTTGAAACATAATTAAAATTTTAAATTGTTTAAATATAACGTTTCGGAAAAAATTGTTTTTTCGAGCAATACCGGTAAAACAATTTTATTAGAAAATTTGATTTTCGATCAATACTGGTAAAACAAACTGAGTTGCGTACAGCAATCGTTTTACGCTCAATGTTTTTCCTATGGGAATTTGTAATTGATTTAGCCCCATCTGCACACCTAGGTTACAGAGAACGAGGTTTAATATGTATCTTGTTACTCGCAGGATTCCAAAGTATAAGTGTACTAAATTTGGTGTGGATTGGTCAAACGATGTAGATTTGTGTAGAGAACATACATAAATTTGTACACGTTTATTATACGCAAGCAATTTCTCGTGAAAGTATTTAAATATTTGATTTAACTTTAAAGGGTGTGGGGGGGCATGGTAGAGATACGATTCGACAAGTCGGTAATGAATTCGAAAGTACTTCATTTAATTTTAAAGTTGGCCACCAATGACAAAATGAAATTATAGTAAGAGATTTTTAGTAACTTTTTAAATAACCTATCGAAAAAGTTTTTCTAATTCATTACTGACATTTTAGCAATTTTAAATTTTAAGGAAATGTTTTCCTGGCGTAAATTTTTGAAGTTTCTGTCCATGAATAATTAGATAATTTATGGTGAAATAACTAAATTTTTTTCGCTAAAATCGTTTACACTTCTAAAAAATTAATGTTAACCGATTGATAAGATTATGCTGTCGAATTTCGCGTTTTCATATGGATAAATTTTTAAATTATGCGTTATTAATTCATTTGGTTAAGTAATACTCTTTTCAGTACTTTTATATCATAATATTCGATATTTTATCATACAATATAAATAATCTTATTGTCCTAAATTTAAATAAATCGGACCTAAATTAATGCTTACGATACTTTACATATTTCTTATTAAGTTATTTATATAGTCGTAAATTATTTATTGTCGTAATTTATTTATTGCATTGTATGAAAAACTCTTGATTTTACTAACATTATTACATTTTAGATTTGTAGATGAAATTCTAGACTCACACATAATAATTCGTTTTGTCACTCAGGGTAAATGGAATCAAACAACCCAATTTTCACTAGAATCTTTTATACATATTAGAAAATTAATGTCAACGAATGATAAGGATAGACTGTCGAATTTCGTTTTCATATGGATGAACCGTAATTTTTAAATTATGTATTATTAATTCATTTAGTTAAGTGATACTTTTTCAGTACTTTTATATTATAGTATTCAATATTTTATCATTAAAAATAAACAATCCCATTGGACAAATTTAAATAAATTGAACCTAAATTAATGTTCAAAGTACCTTACAAAGTTATTTATTTAGTCGTAGATTATTTGTTAAGCGTAATTTATTTATTACATCGTTCACAGAACTCTTGACTGTACCGACATTACTACATTGTAGTTAAAATTCTAGACTCACACAAAATTCTATTATGTCACTCAGGGCAGGTGCAATCAAATAATTCTAAAAGCTGAATTTTTTCTAGCCACAGAATAAATGTTCGATAGTCTTCTAATTTCTATTTTCTCTCCGAGTCTTCATTAAAATATTCTTCAAATCAAATTCACTTCACTTGACAAACTTTTCCTCAAGGGAAAAGTCTCACAGCACTCCCTTTTCTTGAACGAGTCCGACTTCCAACAGCATTATTTATTAACTCGGGCGCTGATTTCCTATTCCGGTATTGGTCCGGTCGGCACTTAAAGAATTTCGGCGAATAGCTCGTTATGCGCATGGCCCTCCCATCCATTATTTAATAGAAAGAAAACATTAGAAATTCAATCCACGCTCAGCTCGGGAGAAAGCAAAGTTTGTGAAGATGGACGAAAACTTCATTAAAATGAAGAACCTCTTCAGCGCGTGGATGGAAGAAGACGATGTTTTCTTCCCTAATTAAGCATAGCAACAATAATTGAATCAGTTCCGACCTCGGAAGTAAATATATTTTCGTCTTCATTGATTATAATTTGAGATCTTTACAAAAACGTGTTTTTTGGAAGTCTCGAATATGCAGTTTAAAATAAATCAGGCGAGTATATACTAGTGTGGGGTCAGTGTCTTTTTTGACTGCTTTCCTTTAAAACACAATTTATAAATTTTCTTACCAGCTTGAATTAACTTGTTTCCATATATCTGGTTTATTATAAAACTATTAAATGAATTTTTTGAGGAGGAAAAGTGCACAAATCATTTGTATGAGTGGTAAAAATGTTTTTGGTTCCGATGTAATGTTCCCATTAAGTGTTAAATTTTTTCAGAGTTAATTTAAGAATGTGTTTGGCGTTATTATTATTTTTAATTAATATGCTATTCTTAAAATTTGAACAATAGTATCGGATTTGTATAAAAAATTAGCTACTATAAGTATGAAAAAAATTGGAAACAAACCTCAAAGGAGTAACGATAATGGTATGTTGAATTCATATCGAAAGTATTATTTTTATTGCGAGTTATTTGGAATAAGAGCTTAAAAGAGCATATTTAGTTTTTATCATCAAATTTTTATGTATATATCCTGCATTATATTAAGCGTTTTAGGTTTAGTATTAATTGAAAAATTCATTATTATTAGAAATGATTATTATCCTCTGACAAAAACTTTCTCAGTTAAACAAAATTTAAATTATTGATCAAGCATGAGTTTCGATATCTTAATACTATCATAAAAGACACTTAAGTATATAAAGGATACTTAAATACATAAAGCATATGTTTAAGTATGTACATATTTTACTTAATACACGAACCTTTCTAAAAATAACGCTATATTTTACTCCCATACAGTTACCAATAGGAATTTAATTTTTCTGGTATTTTAAATATAATCCTTCTATTTCAGCGAATAAACATAATAACATTAACAATAAATTTCTACCGCTAAAAGAATAATATCAAAAATATTTAATGTTCCTGTAAAATAAGATCTAGCAAAATTAAAACTTTCTGTAAAAGTTAAGATCTACATAATTACATAATTTATAATGTAGTTTAGATTGTTTCTAAGAAGGAAAGCATTTATTTTCTCAAAAATAATCTTGAACTTAATTTTTGAAATCTTAAGTGGGTCTGTGTACTTCAGCATGAGAAAAAACAAAAACGTACCAACAGCATTTAAAATATTTGTAGCAATGTTACATTTTCAATAAACTCTGCTCGTTTCAACATATAAGATTAACTTTACTTATTTAAAAAATTATTTTAAGTGAATTTTTTATACTTTTTCCTATTCCGTGAGAGGATAAGGATAAGTATATTGCAATCACATTTTTCTCTTTTTAAAGTTTACTTTCCCTAAGTGTGTCTTAAGTCAGTATACAATTTAAATTTACGTGGAATTCATATCACAAAACACGTAAGGATACTTGGGCGTTCACCCGAATAGACTTTTTGCGAATTCTTTTGAGGGAAAACGTGATTTTATGTAGCATTTTATTTATGAATTTTTATAACACAAAACACCTGTTTGCATACTTTAACATAAACTTTGCGCTGAAGTTTCATTATTATAAAACAGTGCTTTCCATTCATACACCACTTTCTACATGATTTTAAATTATGCGAAATTTTAGATAAACTTGGCAAGGTAAACTTTAATACTTTGAAATACAAGAATCGAATTAAGAATAATGTGAAATACATCGAAATACTATGTGCTTGATAGCAGTTTCAATGCTATGAGAATACAGGAAAAGCATTGTCTTTTAACCCCCCTGACGATTGTCTCGACGAGGTATCTCGTCGTTAGCAAAACTGATAAGATTTGATGGGCGAGATATCTCGTCCATCGAACTCTCATCATTAGAAAAAACTGAACTTGATCTCGTCATCATAAAAAATCGGCAATATATTGATGACGAGATTTCTAGTCGAAAGCAATATTAGTCAGATTTGATGGACGAGATATCTCGTCGAAACCACTTGAAGGGTTAAAAATTGTTCTGCACACAATTTCTTTTGGGAAACAATCGTATATACTACAGATATGTTAAAATGCATCGGTATGTAAATCCCAGCTGGAATGTATAGGCGGCCATTCAAGTAGATTTTTATCTCTCGCAACGTGGTAAAAACAACCTAACAAAACCACCAGCTCTTTATCCTTTCAAATAGGATCTGGAAAGCAGAGAGGTCATCCATCACGCTTAGGGTGCTTTTAGGTGCTTAGTATCATCTGGGAGCAATCTCGAACAAGGTAGGATGAATGACCAATGTTCCGCATGGTCTTTGGGGGATTTCGAGGTAATGGACTGATTTAGGTTCATTGTTGAACCTGATGACATTTCGACTGAGTGCAGTGGTTTTTCGTACGGATGCAGGTTTATTCTGCAACCGCTACGAAAGGGAACTTGTCTGGAACTTTTTAAGAAGAGTTCTTGACATTGACTTCCCAGTTTAGGTTCGTTTATCGTTTTAAGGTCAGTTTTGGTACTCATTATAAAACTGAGAATGGGAACAGTTTGTCTTTAAAAGAACGGTTTATCCATTTTGTAAGTTAACTGCGAAGGCGTTGTTTTAACCCTCCAAGTAGTTTCGACGATACATCTTGTCTATCAAGATCTGAACAATTTTGCTAATGACTAAATATCTCGTAATTAAGATACTGACGATTTTTTTATGATGATGAGATCAACATTCATTCAGTTTTCTTCTAATGATGAGATATCTCGTCCATTTCTTAGGATTTGATCATTTTTGCAAATGATAGACAAGGTACCTCGTCGAAACAAACATCAGAAAAGTTAATAGTGGTAAAGCATTATTTTCATTTTGTAATTTTTGTAGAGATCGGTCACTGTTAAAAGTTAGAAACGTCAAAGTACAAAAAGAACAAATTATTTATTTTATACTTATGCTAGCTGAATTACCCGGCGTTGCTCGGGTTGAATTGTTTATAATTCATTGTAATATTACTCAATATTATTTCTATGGAGATTTCGAATTGTTTTTAGCCCCCTGCAGAGCCAGGACAAATTGAACAGGGTTAATATAAAGCCTATGTGTCCCGCAGAATTCAACAGAATGAATGTACCAAATTTAGTGTGAATTGGTCTATTGATCGTATAAATACGCAATGTTATTCCTATGAGAATTTAAAATTGTCTTTACCCCTCTCTACCATATCGAAGATAAAAAAGACCACTTTCTATAAAAAAATAATCTTATATTATCATAAAAATTTACATTCCAATAATAAAACTACAGTTTAAGAATTTACAAACGGGATACATAAACGATATGATGCTGAGCGTTTTTCAGCGCAAACGCACCCATCTGCGATTGCACTATACTCTTGGGTTTCTAAAAACTCCAAGGTTATCTTGAGAGGCGACTCTTGTAGGTGTTAACTTTGACGTCATCTTCACAGTCAGACCGGGAGAGAGCGCCCCCTAGCAAGTGCTCTATCTAGGATAACGGGAGTTGCACCCTCTGTACACCCAAGACAAATAGAACGGGGGTTAATATGTAGCCTACGTTACCCGCAGGGTTCCAAAGAATAGGTGTACCAAATTTGGAGTAGATTGGTCAAACTTTGTAGATTTGTATAGAGAACAGGCAGATGCCATCTCTGCTTTATATGTATAGATTTACAAAATTTATGTACAATATTTAATTATCTGAATCAGTAATTATGATTGCAAAGAAGAAATAAACAACTAGTGAATTAACCAGTCATCTTAATACCGAATTTTTCGATTTTTTTTATATCCATCAGCTTCTAAATTGTTCTTTTCTTTAAGAGCGTTGCTACTCAGTAAGATAGATACTCTTATAAATTAAATTAAGTTGGAGAAAATATTATTTTAGGTTTAGGAATTGTATTGTAAAAAAAATTATATTGTATTGAAAAATATATCATTGGGATAATATTTTTACGGATTATAGGACATGAAATCACGATAAAAATGAAATTGGGGAATTAGTAAGTAATTTATTAATGAATTTTTTAAAGTAACATACTATGTCTTCAAGATTCAGGAAGATTATATATATATTTCTCTCTCTCTCTCTCTCTAAAGAGAGAGAGAGAGAGAGACAAAGAATAAAATAGATAAGTGCTAATAAGATGTACTTTATTCACTTTAATATCACACTTTACCAATAAGGAATCATTATCTTAAATTCTGATACTTTAATAATAAAACTTGTAGCAAAATTAATTTTATGAAAATTAAATGAGAAAACAATACTGGTAGAACAAGATTAATAAATTCCTACTATAAACCAGCAAACTTGGTTTGCTTTGTAAACTTCAAAAAAGTAAATTTACAGAAATACTGTTTAAATAGAGTTTGTAAATTTTGATAAAGTAAATTTACGGAAACATTCAGGGTAACATAATTATTATTTTCTGGTTGTATAATGAAGGGAAATACTCATCAAGTGCCTCGAACTCTCTATTTAAATTTCGAGCTCTTTATTTGAATTTCGAGGGGAGCTGAGCATTTCACAAGATCTAGAGAATACAAAATATATGAGGAGTGTTTTTCAACTAAAAAGACTTTTAAGTGAAAGCAACAAAAAGTATTTCACACACACACATTGGAAATTTGTTCACATATATGAAATATTTTACTTGCAATTATTCCGCTACTGCAACCTATTTCGGGGTAAAGAAAATACACACTAATAATGTATATAGGAAAGAGGTAAGCATGTGCTACCTTTTAATATCAGATATACATTTCTCAAAGTCAAGAAAGCAGGAAAATTTAGAAGAAAATAATTACAACATTTATAACTTATTTTTACTCTAAGTGCGGCAAATTAAAAATTCTCCTAGGCAAAGTTATACTTTATGTAATTGGATATTACGAATGCATTCTTACACAGACACACGTGTTCCCTCGTTGTAGCAGTGTAAATGAGTAATTTAATTGAAATTGGTGTGGTTTTCAATTGGAAGAAATAATATATTTTTACCTTTCTTTTTGTTTTCAAGTACTATTTGTACGCTTTCTAGTTATATTTATGGAACATAAATTGCATCTCTTAAAAACAATTTTAAAAGATGAATTAAATTTATTTGAGAAGAAAAGTAGAATATGGTAATGGAGTGGCAATATAATTTATGACAGAAACTATTCAATGATGGATTGAAAATCGAATTTCTTTCATCGTGACAAGTTTGTAATTTGTAGGTTTTTAATTTGCAACTTAAGCATTTTTCATAAACTTAATAGAGCCTATTACTTATATTTCAATATCATTTATAAGATATAACTAAAATAATGATAAATAACAAGAGAATAAATAACTGCAATTAACTGAGATAGAATAATTTTTCTACAAAGGGAATTAATTCTATTCACTGTAACACTTTTAACGTACCACTATGAAGAATTAAAAGCTGTGATTATGTTTCCGAGAGAATCTAAATTCATCTATTCAAATTCAAGTCTTTAAAAGACTGATGAAGAATATTTTATTTTTAATTCTAATTGGAAACTTGTTCCTTGTTTAATGTTTGATTAAGTACGTAACTAAAATATGTTCAAATGCGATCAAGTTGAAGATAAAATGTACATAATTTTAAACTCCATTACATTTTCGAAATTAAACAATCATTTCCGTCACATATTTTCAAATCTTATGAGAAATCTTTATCTAACTCCTAGTTAGAAAATCGAAGCTTCGTTTGTAGTTTGTCATGCGACATATAACTGCTTGAAATTCGTGAAAATATTCATTTAAATGTAACTTGAATCAAAATATACATGATATGATACTTTTGTCATGATCTTACAAATCTCGCTATACTGAAAACCTTTTAAAACCATTATCGGAATGTACTCCTTGCTTGTCAATCATGAGTAACTTAAAATTGTAATAAAGATAAAAAAACGAAAATGCATATTTAAGTTTTCTAATAACACACTATCATGAGAATAAAGTGTATTAGTAATGAAAACAGTATTATTATAGAGCAAATTCGAATCTTTAATATTAAATTTTTCAGAAATGAATAATCTTAGAATAGAACCTGTTCGTTTCTAACTGCTTAACTGAAATTTAAAACACACGCATTTGCATTAATATCAAAGGTCTATTTCAATTTTTCAGCGTACAGTCGGTGTTTTTAAAATTATGAATGGAAATTTTCCTTTGTACATTTTGGACTCGTATTATACTAGTTTCCTATGTACCATCGTTGACTCAAGAAACTGCATTTGATCTCATTCAATTACCGAAAATATATCTTATTAGGAATTATTTTAATTCTAATACCGCTATTTGTTATGCAATATCAACAAGATTTTAATAATTTATTTAAGATTTCAGATTTGGCAACACTGTGAATTGAAAATGTTACACCTTTAAAATACAGTTTGTTTTAAAGTATTCGGTTTGGTTTATCTCTCTAGAACCATTTCTGTTAAACAAGGGCTAATTAGACTGCTGCGCCTACAAACTAAAACATAATTTTTGTACTAATTTAATAACTGTAATCTTACTGTACTGTTTTTCTAAATATTTTTTATAGTCGATCGATTAATTCTGTATGAAAAATTACGAAAGCTCTAACCTATTAAAGACATGTAGTTTTCAGTAATTTTTATTCTTCCAGTTACATTCTGTTTGGTTTTATAATAAATATAAATTCTTTATAAAAAATTATGAAAGTTCTAAATTATTAGACAGATGTAGTTTCAAGCAGTGTTTATTCTTCCAGCTACCTTCTTTCTTAATTTTTGAGAATTTTACTGAATGAATAACAAGATAACACTTTAAAAAAAATTATACATTAAAATCAAACTCCATCTATTTTAACATCAAAATACCCATATATTTTATCATGTTATTAATTCCGTATAAATAGTATAAAATCGTGGGTTGAATGCTCAACAAATATCTATGTCATAAAAACAGCTGTTATATATATCTTAACATTCCATCAAATTATGTATCGACTTGTAAATTAATCATCTTAGAATTAATTCTACAAGAATCAGTACGAAAATCATTATCGCATAAAAGAAGAAAAATAGTTTAGTATATTTAACTAGTCCCTTACAAAATTTATCGTCAAGTTTCGGGATAAATAAAATATTTAAAAATATGTTACGGAACCCCATATCAATATAATTTATCTCATCTAAAGTCTTATACAAACACTAAATATAATATATCTCGCTTATAACAGTACAAATGTATGATAGCGAGAATTCTTACAGATATACGTACTTCAAAATTATGTTACTATACGACATTAAATACACCACACAAAAGACCAGCATTGAAAAAGTGATATTTGGAAATAAATCATGTTTATTTTACTTAAAATCACAAAGTACCATACCCTATAGTGGCGATTTACAAACTGGGAGGCATGCCTCTATAGGGAAGCGAGAAAAGTTTAACAGAAATGCAATTTTCATAACATACAAAAATAAACTTTCATAACATAACATTAAATTTTATAACCTATTTTTTTAAGCATTTACCGCCACCTATCTCACTCTAACTCCGATATAAACTTGAAATAAACATTTCTTTGGAAAAAAAAATATTACATTTCGCTGAAATGGATTGATGAATTGTGATTGGTATGATGTAATATATATAACTTACTGCGTACCATGTATGACATATAGGCAGATTGCATAGTATAGTATTAGCTGCATAGATGAAAATATGGTTTTTGTACCTACAATAAAGATTGATTTTTTACTGGAAACTTCTTGTTTCGGAAATTGGAAGACATGACTGGTTTTCAGTTTGAAAATGCATAGTTTATAAAACGGCCGCTAGAACAGTTAGTCGCAGAAATCATCAAAACAATTCCCTGAAATTCAAATGTCACTCGTAGCTAAAAAGCTAACGCGTCTAACACTAAAAGCTATAGTGTCAACAGAAGGATTTCAGCGGTGTGCGATTGTGCTTTTTATTATTTTTGGTGTGATTACTTACTAATAATAATCATTAGTAATTTAGAAGTTGTATTTTTCAAGAATATAAATTGAATCCTAATATTTTTAGACGAATGGGTAAACTTTTGACTAGTTACAAGAGAAACCCCACTAATAATGAAGTTACCAATGCTGATACAAGTAAAGATGATGGGAATACAAGGAACAGGGAACAAGGCAGTAGAACTCCCAAGACAAGAAAATGCGATTCAACCTATTTATCATTAGGATTCACAAGTGTTATTATAGATGGCTTGGAAAAACCAATGTGTTTGTTTTGTACAAAAGCTTGGGCTGCAGATAGTATGAGACCAGCAAAATTAAAAGGGCACCTTAAAACTATGCATTTTGAATACATTGGTAAGCCCATAGAATTTTTTCAAGGAAATTTAAATGAGTGTAATAAACAAAAGCAAACGTACAAAAAATAGTTTCTGTTCCATCAAATGCATTGCTAGCATCATACCAAGTTTCTTACAGAATCGCGAAATGTAAAAACCACACACAATAGGAGAAACTAGTTTTGCCAGCAGCTATTGATATGGTCAAAATAATGTTCGGCGAATCATATACGAAATAGTAACGACGAAAACCGCTTGCTGATAACACAGTTGGCAGAAGAATCGATGATACATCTGAAGATCTTAGCGATCAGTTAGTTTCTTGACTGCGTACTCGAAATTCACATACAAATAGATGAGCCACTGATGTAGCTAAATATGCTAATTTAATTGTATATGCTCGATATGTTGCAGAAACTAATATAATAAGATATATTATTTTGCAATACCATTCGTGGAAAGGCCACATCCAATGAAATTTTTAATATAATTCACACCTTTTTTATGAGAACGACATAAAGTGGAATAACTGCATTGGACTCTGTACTGACAGAGCACAGTCAATGTCAGGACACAAGGCAGGTCTTCAGCATAAGTTAAAGAGAAAGCACCCGAAGTTATCTGGCTTCATAGAGCAGCTCTTGATACAAACAAATAGGAACGAGGAACTTAACAACATTTTTACCAAAGTTACTAAAAAAATTGAGTGTTTTGAATAAATCAATGCAAGGACCACAATTGCATTCACTGATTCAAAAAGACAAAGTGAAAGCATTCATAAAAAAATTGGAGCTATGGAAATCAAATTCACAAAAAAATAAGTTCGATATTTTCCTCTTTTAAATGATTTCTGCGCCGGAATTAATATTGAAGCAAACAAAAATATATTTACTGAACACTTGGATGGTTTATTAATGCACTTTTCACATTATTTCGAAGATCTCGATTTTACAAAGTTCGCGTGGGGGATACAGAATCCATTTGTCGATGAATAAGATGATGAATTTGGATTGACAACTATTGAAAAGGAAAATTTGATAGAATTATCATGCGATACTTCATTGAAACAAAAATTTTAGAGTGAAACCCTAGTTCAATTTTGGTTGAATCGAAGTGAAGAATATAATACTTTGTCAAGCAAGGCAATGAGAGTACTGCTGCCATTTGTAACATATTCATACGAAACGGAATTTTCTGCATTAGATGCAATGAAATCCAAATATCGAGCCCGTTTAGTTGTAGAAAAAGAGCTACAAGTAGTACTCTCCTCAATGACACCTAGATTTGAAAAACTTTGTGCTAATACACAAGCACATCCATCGTATTAAAAATAAATATATATAGGAAAATCCTGTTATTATTATTCTGTCAATTATGTTTTTATTTTATTTTGTATTAATATATTTTTTACCATTTAAAAATGTCTGTATTATTTTATAAAATAAAGGGGGGCGCCAAGATTATTTTTTAAAGGGGGCTTAGTAACATAAAGTTTGGAAACCACTGCACTACAGTATGCGTACAATAGAAATACTTATGCTACATATACTTTCTCACAAAATAAATTGCACTCTTGCGTTAAAAAACACGGAAAATTAACGGTACTGGAGGTAAATACTTGTAAAACATTGAAATAATTAATTAAATGTCTACTTAATGTGGCATTCAGTTTAGCGCAGGTATACCGACAGTAGAATCACATTAACTAACTTCATCAAAATATACCTCTGTCATAACAGATTAATAATCCCGCTTGTACCAAATGTCGGAAACTTCTTTATCCATCATTAATATAAACAAGAACAGCCTAACGTCTCAACAGTTCTTGGACCATTTTCTCTCTCTGGGACTCTCATTTTCGCGACTAATTAATCATAAATATCTTCCACCAAGAAGAAGACAAGAAGTTTCGTGGCATAACCTTCAATTTAAAAATCTTCCTGGTACAAGCATGTGAAGTTGCTTAATAGCTGCCAGACGAGACGATTTATAAACCCACCGCTGAGCACTCCTGGACCTGGCGCAACTGCCTTAGATGCATGTAATTACTATACAAATATTTGCAGAGTTTGTTTAGTTATGGGATTGATCAGATGGTATTAATTTAAGTGTAAATGAGCCTTGGGTTTGAGACAAGATGTTATTAAAAGTAGAGGTAATTGCATCTTGCAACGTTGGTCTCATTATCATTGCTTTCTGTACATTTTCTTCCACAGATTAATATTCTGAGAGGTTTTCATCAATATTTTTATATAGAAGTGCATTTTAACATGCTTTCAAGAAGATACTTTTCTGATTAAGAAACAAAGTTGCTAGCATTTAAGATGAAGGGCTTTTAGTAACACAAGAATATTGTATATCCATACAGCTGCACTTTCGTTTACATTGACAACCCCTACATTAGATGCATTAAGGCCATTTCGGAATTCGTGTATGGCGAAGTTTGAAAAAAAGTACAGAATCTGCAAACAGGCGCCCTCTAGAACCTACGCGATATTATTTGACAAAAAATGTTGGTTTTGGTGCACTCACCACTTTTTAAAATTTGGAGAAGGATTTTAGAATAATCCTGAATACGTCACTCATTATTTTGATGTTTTAATTACGTTTAATGACGATGAACATATTAATTTGAACTTTGTTATTCGCAACTTTTTTTTTTTTTAAATATAGCCAGATTTCAGACATCCAATTCTCCCTACGAATCTTACCACGCTGGTCGAAACATGAACTTTCACTGCTTCAAGTCGTTCATGAATTTATACAAAGTTAAACACATAACATTTGCGGATGCTCTATTTATAATATATCTTACAAAAATTGACGTGTAAAATTAATTTTTTTTTAAAATCCTAAGTTATCGGGAAATAAACTAAGATGATATGGGTCAACTGTGAACCCAAATCTTCAAAGCTTATATTGAACCAATTACTCCCCAGTAGAGTTTAAAATTTTCATAATTTTACCACACACTCCCACACCTTTTTTACAAACATGTTTATACTCTTATTTTCCTAAATTTACCATTGATATAATTAATCCACCTGGTCTTGACAAGGTATCCCGTCATTAACTGACCAGATCTGCATGGACTAGATATCTCGTCATTAGACGATAATTGAAGAGATAGATCTTTATCTCGTCATCATCAAAAAATCGGCAACATCTTGATGACGAGATATCTCGTCATTATCAAAATGTGTTAGACCTTGATGAACGAGGTATCTCGTCGAAACCCTCTCCACATATACTGGGAGGGTTAAAAAATACTTTCTCATGCTATTTCATAGGGTTGCACTTGCAAGAAAACAGACCATACCAGGTACTGTTTTTTTTGTTTGCAATGGGATAATATTATGAGTGGGGCAAGAGTCTATTATTTCAATCATGCACTTCAGTGGACTGTGCAGCTTCCCTGACAAAATTAGAAGAGTTCAGGTGGTAAAACTAATCTATAGGTTGGTGGGTTGGTTTTTACATTTGGTCAAGTTGCACCAAACACAAGGCAGACAACGCCCACCAGTGGATACATACCCACGGAAAGTTTTACTGATACAGATGAGAGAGATACAATCAGGTTAGGTCACAGGAAGACTAAGATATAAGACTCCTAGCGTTTCCATTAGGTGGACTTCCCATACTTTAATCACAGACACGTTTTATATTGTGGACGCACTTGGCCCCATCACTTGTAAGAAATTCGAATTTTTTTTAATTGGGATTGGTTTTCCGTGTCGAAGATGATATGAAACAATTAAAACACTTTAAATTCTAGTGTTCTATTATAAAAAAAGTCCTGCACTTGTTTCAAATTACGGCCATCATTAAAATACATTGGCGTGCAAAACTTGAGAGTAAGGTTTTAGCTGTTACTTTGCATTGAAGGGACCTGCATGTGGGAAAATGGTACGGAAGGTGCGAAGGAGTAACCAAACCGGTGAGTAAAAACAAAATGATCAGAATAAGAGAAGCGAACACTAAAGAAAAGTCTTTGAACTAAAATGGTGACACTGTGAGACAGAAGGATAACTGTGAATAAAGAGAGGAGGCTGTCCCTTGGCTGTATGACCACATGCAACACTGGTGTAGGTTTTGTACCACGTTTGCGCACTGAGAATGAGGTTGCGGATGAGTTCTTATGAGGTAGAAGAACCTATTACTGTGTTAGAGCCTTTAACGTCAAGATTCCAAAATTTGAATATGTATACCAGATTTCTACTGAATATCCTCTATTATTCAAATGGCCATAATCTGTTTCGTTTAATTTTGAGGTTGTAACCTTTGAGAATGGTGTTCCTCAAGTTTTGCACCATCGTCAGGGTAATTATCTTCCATTCATCTACGATGTTGTAAGAACTATGCAAATACAACCTGACTTTCCCAAAAGTAAGACATTAATGAAAACCGAACAAGGAAAAAACACCAAACCTGTCCACATACCCTGAGTTCCAAAGACCTCACAAATAACACTAAACCCAGAAGTTGTTTCGAGAAGCTTTCCAGTGCTTTCCCAAGCAGAATTCCTTCGCTATATCAGCGGGTTACCAATTAAAGAACTTCCATTATTAATGCGCATAGTGTGGTATCCAGACGCTTCCTTATTAAGGGTTAAAAAATAAAACAATAACGATATTACAGTTTAGTTCCAAATGAACCCTTGTATAATGTAATTATGCTTCAATCATCCTGCTCAAGCACTGTCTGTGCTAATGAAACATTGAAATTACTGTGAACACTTTTAGAAAGTTATTTCAATACTTAACGTAATAGAAATAATTTTCTTTTTTATTTTAACTGTATTTTAGTATTTTTGGAATATTTCTTCTTAGGTATATTACTCGTCATCTGACCGTGGTTCAAAATTACGTGGTGTTGTCCCCGATCCTTCCCTTTGGGATTGATCCCGGACCGTCACCAATAGCCCGTTGTGTTGCTCCAGTGTGATGTTAATTGAAAAATACCAATACCAATACCAATCTTAGGTATATACAAAATTTGTGCAAATCAAATTTTTTAATTTGGCATCGATTATTTTTTGCGCGTCGTGTTCTATATTAACATTTATTAAATTTCCCAGCGGCTTTTCCAAAATTCGTTCTCAGTTACCTAAATAGCTATGGGCTTCAACAGTATTCTAAAATCCGAGAACCTTTTTTCTTTATATAGTAATTTGCTTTCAGTTTCACATTGATCGATTTAGTTGTACATGCATTGTTATATTTTGATTGTTTTTCTTTGATATTAAAAGGAATATAATAATTCACCTGGTCAAAAGTACACAAGAAGAACTACATTTGTCATTTGGTATGATTTTTTTTCAAATGGAGATTTAACTATGACAAAGGTATGAGTTTTAACTAGAAATGCATAAAAATACAGAGATTAATATTAAATAGTTTATTTGCTAAGTTATATTTTTTATAAATTACATTAAATTTTTATGACAACATATTGAAGTGATTTTATGTGATACTTGCTTAAAATTACAGGCACATAAACAACTATAAAATGGGAAGGCAGGCATTCTAAAGCTATGAAGTTCAATCACTTTAGCTACCATGAATATTCAGAGTATACAAAATGTCATGAAAATATATCCAGCCGTTTGGACGTAGTGGGAGAATACATATACAGACACGAAACATGGGTGCCACTGGTTTTGCATTAAAATGGTCCAACATGGATAAATAATTTGAAACATCATGAAAGTGTTCAATGTACAAATATTCCACATTTATTTATATAAATGAGCTTAAATGGAAAAGTTTGGAACATTATCGACGCTATAAAAAGCAAAACCCACAATCAGTTTTCACTAACTCACTAGCAAAATATAAAATCTCAAGTGGCAATTTCCGAATTCAGCTGTCTCAAATATAAGAACTACCTATCGCTTAAAATAATACATCCATTAAAGTATCAGTAGAAGGCTATTTTTTATTGGTAAGAGTCTTAAAAACCAACAATATTGATTTTTGATTTAGTTCAAAAGGGATTACGACTTTCATTCTTTTTCATTATTCTCAACAGAGATTTTGTTTCAATGAAAAAGAGAGAATTGTGGTTACTTTTAGTGTGGTTCTTTTCATTTTCCTTTCACATTTTATTTTAAATCTAATGAACTGTTAAATGAATTATTTGAAGTTCACTTATCTACATTTTAACTTTTTCATGAATTACCAACGTTCACAAGAGCATGAAAATACAAGCATACAAATGTCAATGCCAATTATGGCGACATGTATAGGGATATGAGTGTCAGAACAAATATCTTTAGATTATTATATTCTAGAGTATTAGCAATAACAAAGCACATCATTTCTGGCAACGAGTTCAAAATGTTCTAATTTTTTTATTCGGAATAAAAATTTCGTATGCAAGAAACAGATATGAGGAAGTAGGGTTATATAGAACAATATCCCTGGGTTATATTATGGATTTATGTAACGTAATCTCCCGAAACACTTTTCTAAAAATTCGTTATTCATTTAGTGAGGTTAGTTATGAAGAGGGCATAGACATGAATCAAGGTTATTGCATCCCTGTCTCAGAATCGTGTGACCTAACCCTTAAATTTGATGATCATGCACCATTCCCACGATCTCCTTGTCTTCTCGCACATGCTTTTCCTCCTAACTTTAACATCCAGGCAGAGAAGACCAACCCACTCCTGAGTTCGATTTTTTTTACGAAGTTCGTTATCATAATATCCTGTGATTTTATGTTAATAAAAAGGCTATAACCTTTAACAATGGAGCCCATGTCTTCTTCGTTTAAGTCAGGGGTGTCCGACCCGCTAGCCGGCCCTGAACAGCTAGCAATGCGATACCCACCAGATCGAAAACTTTTAATATAGTTATGTGGTTTTTAGCTATATGTTTTCGTGACTCGAAGACTTATCTTCCCAGAGAAAAATCACTGGTTTTACAATCGCGCCATATTCATGTCATCATTTTTGGCTGTACGTATATTTGTGGACAACTATTTTCAAGAACGAAGCGTCCCACGAAGAGTAACGTCAGATCAGAAACATTCATTGGAAAAAGATCATTTTCTGACAAGCACTTCGAGAAATCATTAAGAATTGAGTTAAGATTAAATTAAGAATTACAACTACCTCTATCAAACCAAAAATTGGTGTATTGATATAACAACAAAAGCAGGAACAATTATCTCACTAGTTTTATGTTTGATACCTTTTTCTTTTGATGTTATAATGAAACACAATAGAAATTTTGTGGCTTAAATACACTGACTTTATTTTATTTTAAATACAGTACAGGACAATTTTTCATTGCATGCGGAGCAGGCAAGTCAAAAGATTGAGCACCCTTGGTGGTCTGGCAACCCCTGGGCTGTCGACAGAGCTTGCTTCTGGATGACGCAATCGAGATGAAGAGTCATGACGCAAGCGAGTCAAAAGGGTTCACAAGGTACAGGAGAGTGCGAAAGCTGGACGCCGTCTAGTGGCGACCTGGCGTTAACTATACCTTGTTAACCAAAATGGAAAACGTACTTTAAGTGTACGAAAGCTTTGCCCCTAGTGAGATCTGGTGGAGAGTTGGCGTTGACTGTGAACATGTATTCCTATAAATATTTCATTTTTTTGTTTTTGCTGTTTCGTCGCAGCTAAGTAAAACGTGTCAGACTAACCTCTGATTGTAATAAGGGACTCATTTCTATCACGCTGTGATGCAGTAAAATCTTAAATTTTACATCGTTGCAAGAGAAACATGGTTTTGAAAATTTGAATAAACATGGTATCGACTTGAAATCTAATAATGCAAACTCATTTCTTCCTCCTTATTGTACAGTGGCCTTGGTAGCCCAGTTGGTAGAGACTCAAATTGGAGTGGTGTGGATGTTTGGAGAGTGGGGTGCCAATACAGGTGTTGACCTCGTCATCTGATCGTAGTTCGAAATTACGAGTTGTCCTTGGGTCTTTCCCTTCGGGATTGATTCCGAATCGAAAGCCCGTTGTGTTGCCCTAGTGACACACAAATTCAACTACTTTTCTACCTCCAAATTACAATATTGAACACTAACCCCACGATACATCGAGCGTCTTTGGAGACAAGCAAAAAGTGCGATGTACCGTGGGAAGCGATACAACAGGAGAGGATAAAATCTTCCTTATTAGAAATGAAAAGGTAAACATTATGCATTAATAAATGGTTGCTATTTAAAGTTATGTAAAACTACACGTCAAACACATAATCAATGTTAAAATCTTTTTAAATGATACTAAGTATGGAATAATAATTTTGAAATGAACTTCTCGACACATTTGAGACAGTCGAAAGAAACAAATTGAGATTTTTTGTGGTCGCAAACCATAAAGTCGTAAGGGATATATTATCAGTATATTACTGGGTATAAGTATTTAGAAATTACTGTATATTACTGTATGAAATACTTATATTACTGTAAGAAATACTTATATTACTGTAAGAAATACTGTATATTACTATATGAAATACTGTATATTATTATATGAAATACTCTATAATACAGTATTTCACTGTATTTAATCTGTATTTCACTGATAAATATCAAGAAATGTTGTATCTATAAATATTTACAAAACTATACTTGAAATAAATCAAATATTAAATGAACCGTCACGACGTACAAAACAAGTACTTTATAGCAGTTCCTGTCAAAGTAATCTTCCATCGATCTAACAATGTCTTCAAATCAGGCTTTTGAAATAAAGGTCTTTTTTAAGTAGATTTGAAAGAAAAACAACTTCATTCTGATCAGATGAAAATTTCTGTTTCTAAAATGATTTCACCTTAAAGCTAAGCTCAATACGTGACTTAGAAATCGATTGCAAGGGGAAATAAAAGTAATAGATGTTGAGCAGGCAGTTTACGACGGAAGCGAATACCTTTCATCGACTGACGGAGCTTATATTACGCTCGTAAATGCTCAATATTAACCTGTTTGCAATTTTAAGAAAAGAGTCATCAAGGTGAAATGAACGATGTGTCTATTAAATTCTCTCTAGACGCACATCTCCTTTGACATTTTAGGTATAAGTTACAGTTTTTTAAATGTTCTACAGCAATAAATAAAATATATGGACGCATTCGCCATCTGAGCGTCGTTGTATTAGTGAATTAGGATTTGTAGAAATAAAATTAAACCTGAAAAGGTACAAAGGTGTTTATATCTTAGACATGGAAAATTTTCATGCATGTCATAGATTATATTTATTTCAAATGCAGTTTTGAAGGAAAATTTGAAAACTGGTAGGTGCACGAGTCCTGAAAGGCCTCATGAACATGAATCTAATACTTATCTGTATGATTCATGTATTTCCTCTCTCTAATTACAAAAAAATGAAGAGGCATTTCTGAACAATGCACACATTATTATCTACAATGAGGTTTTCTGTTTAACTGGATATAATAGCTATTTACCTTATGTCTTGTCCTTATCGTAGGCTGTATCTTCCCAATTATACTTTAACAATTCTTAAATTTCATACATAATGAGTGTTTCTGAGTAATTGGATATGACCTAAATAGTTATTAATCTCACAATTATAGCATTGCTTATTTCCATTAGCTTTAAAATAAACAAATATCATGCAAAATAATTTGATGTCTTCTGTTTAACGAGATGACCTAAAAATCTATTTACCTCATGTCTCACATTTATTGCTTCGCAAATATGCTTTAACAATGTGTATTCAAAACAACAAGACATGTTAAACGTATATCAAAAAGTACAAAACGTTGCGCAGTCAAAAATAAATTAACAATAAGTAGTAAATTCAAAAAATTTTCCCATAAATGATTCAGTGCATTTTCCGTATAACTCCCTTAAAATAGTATTTCTTAAATACTCGATGGTCCGATTCATAATCGATTCACTCGATGGTCCTTAACTTCATTGTGGAGGGGTGCGAGTTAGAATCCAACCAAAGACCGTACATGGGGGGCTGGTGGACGTTAAATCTGCCGTGGCCTCAAATGGCCTCACGTTGGGGGTGGTGTGGAAGTTGAGAGTGGGGTGCTAGCTCAGGTGTGACCTCGTCATCTGACCGTGGTTCAAAATGGCGTGGTATTATCCTCGGATCTTTCCCTGCGGATTGGATCCTGGACCGTCGCCAACAGCCCGTTGTGTTGCTCCAGTGCGATGTTAATTAAAATACCTACCTACTTACCTTAACCTCAATGACCATAAATTTCGATATGTTCTAGGAAGTTTTCGAATTTTATTATAATGCTGCAATGCAAGCGAATCAAAGTTTAATCATGTTCTCTGAGTCAAGCTTTTCGAAAGATCAACATCGCCATTTTGCACAATTCCACTAAGCTGAGAATATAGTTATAATACAATGCCTACCACGGTACAGATTTCCTAACGCATAACAATATTTTACCATGCTTTAATTACTCTAGCCATATAAATACATTTCTGTACGTTGTACGTTTACTGTAGGTAGTAGTAACATATAATAAACGGAAAATTTCATTTCAAGTATCGAATTACATAAAAAATAGCATTCATATTAAAATAATAATTACGCCAAAATAATAATTAATTCATATTAATAATAATTGGGAATTTAATATTCTTAATACTGATTAAACTAGATAAGTTTTATTCAAAAAGTTACTAAAATAAACATTTTTTATGTTATTATACTGAACAAGGAGATTAAGCCTGATATACAAAAGTTTTGTGATTTTTGGCGCAAGATCCAAAGACGAACTTGATATACTAGAAAAAGTAATAGTTGAGTAACAGTAGATCAAAGTATCCGCAATATATGATTTAGCCATCAATAAGGTGTTTTTTTATTTGTAATGACTGACTTTTCTACACTACGAAGGGTGAACTGACGGCAATTTGTTATGAACTCCAAGTTAGTAAGCCACCGTTTCTTCGATCTGGAACAATTCCCAACAACTATGCTCTTACAAATTAGTATTAGAACCCGAGCAGACAAAGGTTATGGCAACTATACCAGTTAGGCGGCACAAGAAACAAATTATAATTGTAAATAAAGAAATATTGGTAAAAGCATGGAAATTCAGAATAATAACCTTCGATCTCCATCACAATGAATTTCATTGTCATTGAAATGAGCTTAAAAATATAAAATCAGAGGATGATCAATATAATATCTAGAGAAAAGTATTTTTCTTTCCGATTTGCATTAAATATGTTACGAAAATAAAATACATGTGCAGCATTGGTAAAAATGTCTTGATTTAAAAGAAGTTTCTGCCATATCTACACGCTAAAATTACCCCTTTTAATTCTGAAGGATTTATATAATGTACTTTACAAAAGAATCCCAAAAGGAAAAACGATAAAAATATTTATGCAACTATGGCCTTCTGTTTCTTAACGTATTTCTTCTTGGAATAGGAAAGCGGAACACATAATGCGTTTATTACTGGGCTTTTTGTTCTGTTTGACTATTGAAATTTTGTTTTGAGTAGGTGCATTTTGGGAAATGGATGCATAATATTTTTTTATCTGTTCATTTTTTGACTGATGAATAATTTTATGTATGGATACTTATCGTAAACTACATAAATAAGGATAATTTAGAGCACAGAAGACTGAAACGCACAGTTTAAAAATAAAAGTAGAAGATATTCTTGGAACCGTCATTTTAAGAATAGTTATAGTTCGAATACTTTAGGCTAAATCTGTTCCATTAATAAATTTCTGAAACGTTTTTCAATTCTAAATAAGCTATTCTTCTACTTAAAGACCCTCTTCGAAAAGGGAGCTTAAATTCACTTCTATGATATTTATTTCCATTTTTGCATATTAATCTGAGACTGATATGTTGTACGTACTGCAATGTGTGATTGGGCGTTTAGTATTTTGATGCACGTTATTAAAGTTTGTGTCACAGGATATGAGTAATGGATTATTTTCTCTAGACTTCAAAATGTCATAAGCCTTACTTTAAACTCAATCTCAAGTTTCGCTCCAAACTTTTCATACGACTGTTTAGGAAGATATTGGTTGGCTCATCATGAGATTTTTCTATACATTCAGTACTTTACAAACAGTTTATTGGCGTAAACGCTGAAATTAAAAAGGGGGATGGTTCTTTAGATGGGATAGATTCTTGAAATATTTTATGTGAATACTTTGCTATACCATTAATTGTTCTCGGTCCAACCAAAGACCATCGTGCGCATTAAATCTGTCGTGGCCTCAAATGTCCTCACGTTGAAGTGGTATGGAAGTTTGGAGAGTTCGGTGCCAGCTCAGGTGTGACCTCGTAATCTGTCCGTAGTTCAAAATGACTCAAATGTTTCCCTTCGGGATTTATACCGGACTGTCGCCAATTGCTCGTTGTGTCGCGCCAATGAGAAGTTAATTGCATATTTACTACCATTAATTGTTACTTAAAATTGAAACCTCCAGAAACTAATGTTCTATCGCATGATTGTAGAATTGCATCAGAAAAGTCATAAAGTTTTACGTTGCACAGCCCTCTCTGATGCAATACATACCGATATGAGATGTGGCATGGCCTGGAGTCTGAACAAAGCCCGTATGCTCTCCTGTGGGTAAATCATTCAAAGCATTCTGTTACTTCTGCTCTAGATCCCTTACATTCCAGGTATGGTGCAATTGACGACAGCATATCCCAGGCATGCCCAATGACAGATAAATCTGGGGATCACTTCTGGCCAAGGAAGGGTTTCAATACTATGGATACACTCTTGGGAGATGCGAGTCGTGAGTGACTGAGAATTATCATGCTGATAAATAGCCGCTTGGACAGGTGACATAAAAGGCAACAGGTTATAGGATCTGCTGAACGTATCGCTGTGCTGTTAAACTACTTCGTACAACTACTTTTAAAATATAATTAAATAGTTTATAAATTGTTAAATCAAATTCCATGTAGAAATTACTACAATAGAGCACTTTTGACTTACAGGGAACAATGGTTTAACCCTCCAAGTGGTTTCGACGAGATATCTTGCCCATCAATATCTGACCAATTTTCTGATGACGAATTACCTCGTCAACAAGATATTGCCGATTTTTTTATGATGATGAGATGAAGATTTAGTCAGTTTTCCAATGACAAAACAACTCGTCCATAAAGATCTGCTATTGTTATGCTAATAGATATCTCGAGACAACCACTAGTAGGGTTGATCCCCGTTATCCTTCCATGCCTGCACGGCCTTGAAAACGTTGATTTATATGACATGGGATAATAATTCAAGTTCCGCTTGAAAATGAAGTTTCGAAATAAGAGTGTAACGAAGACTTTTTTTTTCTGTTTGGGTTCACTGAAACAGAAAACTTTCCACCTCTTTAAATTACTTCCGAGTTATTTTTTCATACTCATATCCGAGCATAAAAGTCATTGACAGAAACCTATGTGTACATAACACTTAAAAACAAGCTAAATATACAAAACCCATTTCTACCACTGGCCTACATACAGTGGCCCATTCCTACCACTTTCTACACGCATCCGATTTATTTTCGTAAATTGAAATTCATGAAAATACCTCAAGAATCTTCAAAGGTTATTTTTTCTCAACCCTACATTTTCGACGCCTGCCGTCATTTTTTGTCTCTAATTGAAAAATATTTTATGAGCATAAAAAGAAATTCCTGGTCAGGTTCGAAAATACTTTGCTTGGAAACACAATACTAGACTCAATAATAAAATTTATTTTTAAAGAACTAAAAAATATTTCTTTATAGTATGTTTTATCTTTGATAGAAAATGGTAATCTAAATTCCAAAAAAATATTTCTGATAATGTTATTGGGGTAAAATTAAATCCAAACAGTTGTTATTGTGTTTAAAAGTGTTATAAAATATCAGGAATATATTCTACCAAACAATAGTGTTTATAAGTAGAAATTTTTATTTGTATTTTATCAAATGATAATTATTCATTTAAAAATACAAATTTAATGTATTTTTTAAAACAATTTATATTAATGCTTTAATTTTCTTTGTTTCGGGGTTAAATTTATGTATTTATCTTTATTGATATTCTTTTGTTATGCGGCAACAAAAAAATACAAAAACAATGAATCAATATACATTTCACAAAAATGTCGGTACGAAAAGATTCTTGGAATTTGTTAATGGGATATTAATAACGTTTAAATAAATATTATTCACTTTTTCCCGTTTCCCCATTCTTCGATTACTAAAGAGAATATACTCAAGAACTACAAGCGAAATAAAGACTAAAATTCGTAATACAAGAAACCGCACTGAAATTGATATACCTAATGCTGGTTTCTTAAACTTACGAAAACCTTCAAGAATAAGTACAAACTTAAACATACGACTTGGAGGTTAAGAATAAAAACTAATTACCAACGATACTACGGGATTTCACAGGATGATTCACGATGGCTTCACGTGAACTTTCCGTAAAAGGAGATCTCGGAGCATGAGCATTCAAGGTGAATATAAAATTATGCGTATCTGGAGTGATAGCACAATTACGTCTTATTAGATCTCTTATATAATGTATATCTAGCTCAACTTTATCACCATCGAAATGAGCTCATTACAATTTTTGACACCTTACCATTAGAATCAAGATAATGAATACGACGATACATGGCTCTTAGATTTATCATCCATGTATAAATATAATCTTCAATGGCCAACTTTATAATGCACATATTTGTTAATAGAAATGGAAAATTTCTATTTAGCTACTTTTAACTGCGAGAAAAATCTTTCAGTTGGGGTTCAAAAATGAAAGATAAAACTACGATTAGTTTGATTTTAAAGAGCTTAATTGAAAAGATTTTAATTAAGCACGAAATTTTGCTTCTTCAGAAGGATCAGTTTCTGTTCAATTAAAAAAACTGAATGAGATGAATTTTTAGTGTCAACAAAGGAACCAGACGGAAAGTGAAGATTTTACTTCCGCTACCTAAATGCTCTCACATGATACGTATCCAGATATCTTAAAATGTTATTTATCGCCGTTGTGCCGAAGTTTGGCGTTTAATCTAATTCGCCAGGACCAATTATTTCGAATTCACACTTTGAAATTTATATTGGCGAACTGCTGCAATCGTATTCGAAAACAATACGTACTATATCTTAGTTTCCTGTATGTACAGGACTTATTGTCCTGTACAATACATACAGGACAATAAGTCCAGAATGCTTACAGGAAACAACCACCGCAGAAACACTACCTCCACCTACATTTCGCTACATAAGAAAAGCTTCTCATAAGATATAAATGCTTTATAAGAAAACTGTACAGGTAGATAGTTGAATTAATATCGCAACGCAACGGGCTATTGGCGACGGTCCGGGATCAATCCTGAAGGAAAAAATCCGAGGGCCACACATCGTAATTTTGAACCACGATCAGAAGACGAAGCCAAAATCTGAGCTGGCACCCCACTCTCCAAACTTTCACACCACGCCAACGTGAGGACATTTGAGGCAACGACAGATTTAACGTCCACCAGCTCCCACGTACACGACGATCTTTGGTTCGATCTAGTTTCGAACTCGCAACCCTTCGGTTACAATCCACTATTCTTCCAATCGGGCTAGGAAACTGTACAGTGTTTCAAAGCCCCTTAATACTACATCTACCATTTTTAATTACCTATATTTACCGAAACGGGTTAAATGACCCATTATCTATTTTGATGCAGGTAACAGTAAAATTAGAGTATGAAGTAATAAACAAAATTATATTAAATAATAATTTAATATTTATATAAACGAAACAACAAAAAGGTATTTTTCAGACTTTTTATTTAAAATTTCACTTTCACTTTTAAGTATTTGATAACAAAATCTAGATTCCTTTGGCACTTTTAGAGATGTTTTACTCTTCTAAACACTTTTCGCAAAGATGTTTCGTTCAGATAGCAGATTTCAGTGACTTTATTTTCACGGCAGTATCTTATTTGGCAGAAAGAATTCAGAAGAAAAAAATTCGTTGAGATGTTCCGTTATCGTTAGAATTCAAGGAGTATGAATCGTTAGAATGCAGTGAACCATGAAACTCTTTACAGAGAGGTGTGAGTTTGTGCTTATTATTTTGCAGAGCAGTGTATAGGGAATGATTTTAGAGTTGACCTATTTTTGCTGTCCTCTTTAAATTTGTGCAGAAAGTTTTGAAACACCATGTAAAAGACATATCCACACTACTAAATTTTTCACATGGAAATTTCATTTTCGATAAAGGAGTTCTCTATATAACGATTAATTTTTTACACAAGTGTGTTCACATTTTTGTTTTTCTTTGCCGTTGCTGCTCCAAACTGGTTCGTTGCTTTTCAGTCCTTTAATATTTCAGCTTCCTTTGATCCTACTTTTCCAACTTTAGTAATTGTAAATGCTAGTAATGGTTTAGTTTAACCAGAATTCCACAACTCAAGTTAGTGTTTGGATTTTGCTGAAAAGAATTGTGAACAAATAGAAAAATGTAAATACTCATCATGGGGAAAATAAGATGCATCATAAAGAAACTGAGCTTTAAAAGGCGAAGTAACGTCTATATTCTGTTCCAATAGATGAAAAATCTCACTTTTTGTACTCACCTGAAGAATTGAGTCGATTCATGGAGGAAATATTTGACAAAGAGGTCTTTAAATTTGGAGATGACTAAGAAAAATATAATCTGGTATTAAAATATAGTCTTAAATAACTTTGGGTGTCTATTTTCAGTCAATATTTCTTTTGCCTATCCTACATTTCTAGCAATATTTTGCAATATTAAAAGACAAACTTCAGAACAATTATTAAAAAGACAGAACAGAAAACATTTTATTAAACACAAAATTCATTTTTTTTTCAGTTTCTTGTGTTCATTTTAAAGTCCCCAAGTATATCACTAGAAACTAAATTATTTTTACTAAACTTTTACAAAAATGTATGCAATAATTTTGCTCTGAGTAGTATGGAGTTAAACCATAATTATTTCTCGGGTGTTGATACATTTTAAAGGATTTCATTTCAATAAGTAATCTATTGCATAAAGTGTTTTGCTCAATCTTATCTAACTATATTTTTCTTTTTTCTTTCAATTTTTTGGATCACATATTTGTAGTTTTCTGTAGTTATATATTTTTCTATAAACAAACAACTATTAAATTAATACTATTTAGTTAAATATCTATACATATATTTCACTATTGTATGTGCCACAACAGTCGGGATTATTTGTTTATTATCGAATGGCAACATCAGATATCAATAATATAAAATCGATTTGTACTGGATTTATTCGCCAATTTTATCAGATTAAATATCCTTGATTTGAACTATGGAGCTGCATAATGTTGCTAAAACTACACTAAAGAGCTAGAAGCCTCTATAATGAAATGTGTGGCAGTTTTACAAAAAAGCAACGAGAAGAAATCTGAAAGATAAAAATCATCGCACAGAAAATAAAATAAAAGCAAAATAGGTATAGCGTCAAAAAAGATTGCTTTGCCTTTGAATAAAGAAATCAGATGAAATTGAAGTTAACGTTAAGAATCTACTTGGGGTTCTGTGACAGGTGAGCTTTTTGCCATGCATTTTATTGAAAATAAGCATTAACACCAGGAACGTATTCATCAAAATTATCCATAAATCCATTTATGTGAAAATGGATGCTATATTCATTATGAATGAATTAAAGTAGGATATGAAATGTTAGAAACCGACACTTTGCCATCAATAGATTTAAGCAATTAAGAGAGTTTAATAGGGATGCTATGCTTGGGTCTGCCATTTTTGTGAGTTTAGCAATTTGAGTTGTGAAATATTTTTTTATATAGTTAGAGCTGATGAATCAGATGAATACACTGTTTTATTTCTCCCAAAATGAAAAATGATCCCACTACTAAGCACCACATTTTTCTGAATTTTTCCATGGAGTCAAAAATTTGTATCAATATCCCCAGTTTACCTATTGCGTGATAAAACATTTATTTCCAACCTCGAGGTCACGTCCACTTCCAATTTTTTTTCCTCTCGTTTCCTCTACAATGACCCTTAACGCTAGATAGTCTTTCATCATATCCCGTAGGCGATCAAATCCAAAACACATATTATTCTCCCGACAAACGTTACTGCTCCCAACTAATTCATCAGCCTCGAGTTAGGATTTTAACGCTTTATCTTTTTCTATTAGTCAGTGATAGGATTCCACCGGCAAACTGAAGCGTCTTGACCACTAATGACTTATCATTAGGTTTATTTCCTCAAACGGTTCCGCACTTTTGTGTTCGTACTCATTGATTGATAAAACACTCAGTAACGATAAATGGGACTTATATAGACCACCCAATAGTGGACCACCTTGAGCGGTTCACTTAGGTGTTGACCAATGACGGTAGAGGAAATCGTTTAAGAAAGCAATGTTTTCCTTTGGCTTGGGTTTTTTATCTAACAATTATACGCTCTGAAGGAAAATTGTGCGCTTCGTGACCCATAATGAGTATAGTTATTGCTCGACTTCGCTCTGCTTTAGTGTGTTTAGGTTCTTTTAATGGGTTTAAAGTATATAGTTTTAGCTCAGGAAATGAAAATTATTGACGAGCATTTTTGTCACGCCAGTTATAATTGTGAGACTTCACTTTGCGAACAAAAGTTCTTAATTGTACCACAGAACGAGGAGAAACTAGGTAGAATAAAATGGATATTTGATTGCAGTATAATAAAGTAATAGACATTATTATATAGCTTATACGACTTAAACGTGAAGCACACTGTCACAATTTTCAAGATTTGAGTTTTTAGCCAGTGTGGTGATCTTAAGACTGGTAAAGTTCCCTGAATTATTTTTCTTTGCATGCAGATTAGATTTTCTTTTGGTAAACACACTTAGTGAGCATAATTTTCTATTTGTTTTCTCATAGCTATTTCTTGACAGTATGTTTCACTTGTAAGTCAACGATATATAGAAACTATCTTTACACTACCAGGCTTCACGCGAGAATATTTGCTTCTACAGACAAACCAAGTCACGTATCTGTTTCCTCAGCAGTTTCGTAGCGTCGACGAACGGAATTTTTAAGCTTTGTCCTATTTACTTGCTTTTGTCACGTTTCCTGTTCCGATTGCTTGGCTCGTGACAGTTTTTGACGTTATGTGGTGATTCGAATTTAATTTCAAATTAGTCTCTTGTGTGCTGTTCTACATTAAATTTTACATCTATGGGACTAAGGGAACGACGTAGCAAGCTTGAAATTGCTACGTTGATCTAAACATTCCAGACAGAATCCCAGAATAAATCCAGAATAAACATCCCAGAATAGTTTGTCCCTGTGCAAGTTTCATGATATCAGAGCTCAGCTTTCGAGATTTCTGCTTTATATGTAAGCTTATGTTCAAATTTTTACGAATCGAGCATATCGTTGACCTCACCAAGTCCGAAAGGCCTGGGGGCAAATGATGAAATGTTTTTGCAACTCATTTTAAGGAGAATTCGTTGTTGAAAAAGTTCAAGTCAGTTAAAGAGCAGATGGATTGTGTCCAGAGGACACAATCCATCATGCTCATCAGAACTGGTTCACTTGAGCCAATCCAAATCTTGGGGGTTCCTCCAGATATATAACCCTCCTGATGGTTTATCTTTGATTCGAAAACAGCCCTGTAGTGGCTAGCCTCTGATACAAAAACCTTTTTTCAAATTTCCACCAATTCTGGGCAAGGACAATTTGTTTTTCTAACTAGGTTATTTAGCTTTGGAGGAAAAGGGCAATTTTGTCCCAACGAGGTACCTCGTCCTTAACAAAATCGACCAGATCTTGAAGACGATATATCACGTCATTATCAAAATTGATCAAATCTTAATGGATGAGATATCTCATCGAAACCACTTGAAGGGTTAAACTCTCCATACCCAGTGATGAATTGCGTCAGATGAAACCCGATGCAAAAAGAATTTTCTGTCCAGACTATGAGTATTTGTAAATCATCCTATGGAATGGAATAGAGCCTCTCTCAAATATAAGGGGAACATAAAATGACAGACTGTCCTTTCTAGACCAGTGGATGTGTATAATCCTTCATTTAGAGCCACAAGGCATATCCAACTTGCCAATCTCTATGGAAGCCTAGTGTTGGAATTTTTTAACTCTTTCGGACTCATGGTCTAGCCATAGACGTGAAATATAAGTAGACTGAGTATAACTATCGAGAGGAGCTTCAAAAGGTGTGATCAATGTGTCAACTAGTAGTCACGTGACTGCTCTGGGAAAAGTTGACTCGGTTGGATAATTTCGCATCTTATCGCCTCCTTTGGCGATTTAACATCTTATGACAGGGTAGGTGCGTGAATGTGCATCTCTAGAGTGGCGAAATCACCAAAGCTACTACTATGTCGCACGAACTGATCAGATGAATAATCAATCTATGTGCGTCTTCTCCAGTCCGGTTGACCAATCAGATGATGAATGTTCGGTTTCACCCAGTAGACGAAATAAGTCTAAGGGTCACGGTACTACTAGTTTTGGTCACATGATCCTGGGCATATAAAAATGTTACCATTGCTCACTGTACTTCTATATTTCCTCTATGGGTTTAGCTACTTAACCTATATCTTCAGGAATGAGTAACAACAAACCATCCTAAAAACTATTGAATCCGGCTGCTAAAATAAGATACATCCTCTGTGATAATGATGCGATTGACAATCCTAAAAGCGCTTTTCGTACTCTGGAGAATATTCCCTGAATTAAACAATGCGTGATTTTTTTATAAATAAATAACTAAGATTGGGAATAAACATTAAATTTTTAGCCGGCAATTAATGCAAATAAATACCCATTAAACTGTCATAATTAATTTTATGTGCGAGTATATTATAAGTAACTAAATAACGAATCGAGGACTTGAAAATAATATATCTTGAAGAGAAAATCGGCTATTCAGAATGTTTCACAGTGAAAAAATCTCTGAAAACCCTAACTTTTTAGAATCATACACATTAAAATCAGTAAAATAGGTGCTATAGTCTTTGCATACACCAGATCAGCGCAAAACATTTTACTTCTACAAATCAATTTGGTCCGGGGTAGTCCAGTTGTCAGAGGAGTGGATTAGCAACCGGAAGGTTGCGATTTGGAATGTAACCAAAGACCGTCTGTACGTGGGAGCTAGGGAACGTTAAATCTGTCGTGGACTCAAATGGCCTCATATTAGCGTAGTGTAGAAGTTTGAAGAGTGGGGTGCAAGCTAGGTGAAAACCGTGGTTCAAAATTGCGGGGTAAAATTACATCGGATCCCTTCGGGATTGATCCCGGATTATCGCCTAGTAGCTCGTTGTGTTGGTTCAGTGCGACGTTAATTCAACTACTTACCTGCCAACCCATCTTATCCTAATTTGTTTTCTGATGATAATTTTTAATTTTTTTAAAATAAAATTTGCATGTTAAACTTTTATAACGTAAATTTAACTACTACCACCATAAATGATTACTGATATAACTGAATCATAAATGTTTAGGCTATCATAAAATGTTTTACACATTATCCAAAATATATAATTGTAAACAAGAAATAGCATCGTTTTTCTTTCCCATATATGAAAAATATTCAAATATAATAAGTATTTGCTAAGTATTTGATGTTAATTTATAATATTTTTCTAAACTTTTTTCAATACTTTTCAAACTTTTACCGCTATCTTTTGAATATTATACAGAAGAATTTCATTAGGCATACATTAAAAATGTATTACAATGCATTTTTCTGGTACACATTGATTCACAATCTTCCATTTAAAGTTTGATCGCATAAAATTTTTATCGCTGGAATATATTTCTTCCTATAAAACTTTAACACCACAATTTGTATACCGTGCGAAAAAACATTTTAAATTGAAATGTAGCGCTTCGGGTTCATTTACACGATCCCATACGTATAAGATATTTATAAATTCAAATTTTTTGCCGAAAAGGGATGTATGAAAAATACAATATATTTATTTGCATTTTTAGTTAATCCTAACTTCAAAAATAACATTTCTACACTCTTCCAATTATTAAGTAAAAATTCTAATTAAATGTCAAAACTGTTCTTTAGTTGCTCCAGGCTACGTCTGCAAACTTTAAGATTACATACTTAAAGTTTGCAGGTTACCCTGGGGAATGAATTTTCACACTTTCTTTGTTCAGGGTAATGTTTTAACGTTTTTTTTTTACCGCACAGAGCGTTTGGTGGAAGCGGAATTAAGAAATCCGTTACGTGGTGTTTTTTCTGTATGCTTCATTTGAATTCCATTCCATTTTTCTATTTCGCAACTGAGAACTGGTTTTTTTACCTTTCATCTGTGAGTTTCTGTTCTTTCCTCTGATGCGTGTATTTCGTTTTTTTTACGATCTATGGGGCTGATGAGAATTTTCTGACCTGGCGGCAGCAATCAATTTATCTCGATCTCATTGATTTTCGAAGCGTGATTCAAAATGTTCATCAAATAACATGTGATGTATTAAGAGAGGCATTTTCTGTCAAGCTAAATGTAGGATGCGATAGTGTTTTTGCGGGAGAACGTACTTAATGAAGTGACGTCACTTGGCTTGTTTTTCGAAAAGCTTTATTTTCGTGCACTTAGGTATTTTCTGTCAAGCTAAATATAGGTGTTAGTGTTTCTGCTGCGATATATGTTTACTGTACGTATTCCGAACGTGCCTTAGTTGGCTTGTTTTTCTAATACGATTTCAGCACGTCGCCAATAAAAATTCCACAGACTGAATTCGGAATAGAAAAATGATAGTTGATTGGTTAACGCCAATTGGATTAAACGCCAAGAGGCGATAAACTACAGTTTAAAGTAACCCCTTTATGTATCATAGAGAGCCTTTGGGAAACAGGAAGTAAAAATCAGTTGTATGTCTGGTTTGCTTGCTTAAACTGAAAATGACTGTCATACTTGTAGTTAACTTGATTTATATGTAAAAAGTCTAACGAGCATAAATAGACAGCTCTGATTTGGATTAATCCACAATACACGTCACGCACAAAAGCACAGTCAATGAGTGAGAACTTGGTAGGCATATTTGAGTAATTATAGCTTAAACTATAAATTTGGTCTGTTAACTTTAATTATTTATAGTTTCTATACTTGCATGGACTCTAGCTCTTATATCATCATGAACGGAATTAGCAAACAGTCATGAGCGAGCGGAACGTTTAACCATTCGGTCGGCTGAAAAATTACTACAAAAAATTAATACAACAAAATAGTGGACCGCTCTACAGGAAGTATGGTATTGAATGCCTTCACAGAATACTTCCTCCAGATTGTGGAATCCATGTCCCGTCATATTTCTGCAGTTCTACACTCCCGTATGTGGTCTATCAAGTTTCAGGGTAGTGTACCAATTTTTCTGGCACTTCAGTATATATCCAGGGGATGTTTGAAAAATTCCTACCGGGATTGAATAGGTGATTTGGTCTCCCCACTTAACCTATTCAGGTGGGATCAGAGGCTGACAAATCCGTTTATTATTTGTAATCTTCTCCAGCCCATCATCTTACACAATTTGGACGAGCAAAAGCACTTTAAAACTTTAAATACAAAATCCAGAAATCTTGGAAAAGTGCTAGATTAACTGGGTAAGGCCCAAAACCTGAATTTTGAAATAATTTTTAACAGCACTTACTTTTACAAGCTGAACGCCATCTCAAAAAAACACGTTTATACATATTAATATAATGATGTCCAAAATGTCTTTTTAACATTTAAGAGTACATCCTATTGTCATGTGTTTTGACAAAACTGTGAACTATTACAGCAAAAAATATATCTTAGCAGATATTCATGTGAAATCTGAGGTCATGAGTATATCAGTATTCGGTAAATACATCAATTTCAATTCTTTTCATCACCGATTTATATTAAAAGATAAACGAAACTAACTGCTCGTGTATATGTGTGTTTCTCTTTTCCATCGATCTCTCTTATAAAATAAATGTAAGCAAACACACGTGTAAAGTTCTCCAATTACAATATATCTGTACTTGACCCACCTATAAACCTACTTAATGTAAGCGAAAAAATAAGGAATCATATGAAAATAATCAAATACTCTCAACAACTATCAACTTTATTAGAATCTAGTGAGCCTTAAGGTCTTATGCTCCTTTGATTGGACCCAAATGTGTTATAGTAGAAAGAGATTAACGACCTTTTACGACGATCTTATTCCACTAGCATAGGCTCCTCACTCCTTATTTTTATTTAGGCATTCTCCTTTATTCAGGATATTACATCCTTATCTTCGAACTGCAGAGTATCTTTAGTATTCAGGTAAAAGCTATAAGGATTTCCTCTTTTTAGCGAATATTTTGGGACGACACGGATTGTAAAAATATGCTTGACGTATAAACGGGAAAATTATCTTTGACAAATTGTAATTAATCTATCTCTCATCCCCTGAAAAGTTTGAAACAACAAAGGTCAATTTTTCTTTGACTACATTTTTTGATTCTTCGGAAATCCTTTTAAGTATTACTTTGCGTGAGCTAAGTTCATTGAATACTGGAAGATCAGTTTTCTGATATTTCCCCCATTAGTCAAAAGATGGAATAATCCCATTACCCAATCACGGCGTGCTGGGATTATGGAGAAAGGAAAGTACTTTGAGATTGGGGTTGTCAAGAGTGTTTAAGGAAATATAGGAAAAGGGCGGAAATGATTATTCTGTCCACTGCAGTGAAGAAACAGAACAGAAACGAATCTCAAGATCGTGACTCCAGAAATGAAAGAATCACAAACAATAGTTAATGTAAAAAAATTCATCGAATGTAAAAATGGGTTCGGTTTGTAGGGTATTATGGCGCAAGGACCTTATTTGGCCATCTGCACCAAGGCGGACAACATCAAGTTATAGACATACACATAAAAGGCAAGTTTTACTAACACAATAGACAGAAATACATCTAAGGTAAGTTGTAAGAATCGGGAGACCTACACCACCTACAGGTTGCTAGCGCAGTTTCTAAAAACCATTGAGCCAAAGCGATCTCAATCAAAAATAGGTACGTAGTTGAAATAACGTGACTCTGGACAAACACAACGGCCTATTGGCTACGGTCCCGGATCTATCCCGAAGGGAAGTATCCGAGGGCAATTGGAACTACGGTCAGACGAAGAGGTCAACACCTGAGCTGACAACCCACTCTCCAAACTTCCACGCCAACCTGAGGACATTTGAGGTCACGACATATTAACGTGCACCAGCCCTCGTATACACGACGGTCTTTGGTTAGATCGAGTATGGAACTTGCAACCCTCCTGTTTCTAATCAGTTACTCAGTTACTCTACCAATTGGTCTACCACGGCTCCACACTTTAAGAGCAAAGTTTGATCAAAATTTTCAGACTAGCACCTTGAGAATTGACTAAGAATTGCAACCACTTTCATCGAATTAGACATTGATGTATTAGTTTGACAAAAGCAACTCGCAAAAATAGGAACAACGTTAGTGAAGGCGCAAATAATGAAAAAAAAAATTAAAGAGAACTGAGAATTGTATGTCATGTGTAGAAAATAATTTCTCACTCCAAGTTTTCATTAAGTGGTTAAAAATTTCTCACAAAATGTCTTTCGAATGTTTCTGCAGCTAAAATCAGTTATTTTTTACATAAATGTATGCCTTATTAAAACAAAACCGTGTTTAAGAGTTAAAAGAGCTGTTTGTTAAGGTATTATGTAGCATTAAGAACATGGATTAGAATAACGGACCCAGAAGTAAATCCTGTGAGCTGCGTGCGTTTAAAGTTAGAAGTGAGAAAAGTATGTGCGAAATGATGAACAGAGAGCGATGAAATACTATCATCAAGAAGTTGGTTCACATCCCTCTGAGAAAGGAATGAAAAAGCTAATGAGTGAACTTGAGAACAGGATAGAGAAATGAATAGCGAATGTAAATAGGGTGCATTAAAGGGTCTCTGAATTTATACAGTTTTTCCTTAGGTAAATGGAAATTACTTGTAATGCGCCTAGAAGCATAATATCCATAAAATTTTGTCTAAACCATTTCTGCGTTAAATAGAATCGGGGAAATCAACAAATTCCAGGAAGTTTGCGAGAAAATCTGGGCATTGCAGCTTACTGATATAGATCTTCACAAGTAGATTTTGAACTTTTTCCACCGTACCAGTCTGCTCGCTCTACTGGAGCTACAAATTGCGGAAGGAAAGAGAAGAATACGCTGAGCGGGCGTCATTCTAGAAAAAACTCACCACGAGAGACCGAGTTCTCTTTGCTTAGGACTAAAAAAATATATCTTGCCTTATATTTTGCCTTTAAATGCTAACGTCTTTTGAATAACTTTAGACTTTGAGGCTAGATTGATCAAAAGCTATGTTATTCAAAAGGCAGCGGCTGTAAGTTAAAAAGCAAAAAAGCATTTGTTGCTTATCTCTTGATTTTAAATTCCCTGCCATTTTAAAAGAACCTAACTTTCTTATATTTGGACATTAACATCCCCAGCAAATCGTCTTTATACGCCACTTAATTCGGATAATGGTCAAACGTTCATCAGCCGCCCATTGGGGCTCGGACCGATTCCCGGTGTCTGAAAGCATGGTAGGTATTTTAATTAACGTCGCACTGGAGCAGTACAACAGGCTATTGGCGATTGTCCGGGATGACACCCGAAGGGAAAGATCCTAGGACAACACCACATAATTTTGAACCACGGTCAGATGGCGAAGTCACATCTGAGCTGGCACTCCACTTTCCAAGCTTCCACACCCCACCAACTTGAATACATTTGAGGCCCCGACAGATTTAACGTGCACCAGCCCCCTTTGTACACGACAGTCTTTGGTTGGATTCGAACTCGCAACCCTCCGGTTGCTAATCCGCTACCCTTCCAACCGGGCTATCGCCGCCCTACAGACACGGAATAGAGAAATACACCCAGAGAGAGGAAGCCCCTGTTGTGAGTAACGGTGGCTTATCTACAATGTACTCCTTCAGAAAAAGCCGTCAGTTCGCCTCCTGTAGTGCCAAAGACCGAAGAGGTCAGTGGAATATGTATAAAGAAGCATTAGATAATATTTAAATTTATGTCATAAAATAGTAGTTAAATTTATGTTATAAAAGTTTAACATGCAAATTTTATTTTAAAAGAGTTAAAATTATCATCAGAAAACAAATTAGGATGAGATGGGTTGGCAGGTAAGTAGTTGAATTAACGTCGCACTGGAGCAACGCAACGGACTATTGGCGACTGTGTGGGATTAATCCCGAGAGGAAAGACCCGAGAAAAACACCACGTAATTTGGAATCACCTTCAGATGACGACTTAATGCAGTAATAATTGTGTCACGATAGATAATTTAGTATTCACATCACAGTTAACAATTTCTAATGGAAGGAAAGTCTGCCTGACAAATCAGATTATATCTCTCTCAAAGAATTATACTCAATAAAGTGATTGAGAATAAATTAAAGCAATGACCATTTTGATCTGCCACTCGAACTTGGGAAAAGGAAATAACTTCCAAAATCACGCTATTAGAACTAATTAGAAAATATTTCGGAATAAAATACAGACGACGGCACAAGATTGATTGAGACACATCGGAAACTATGTAAAGCGAATGAGTGATCGATTTTGGTGACAACAAAAAATAACACGCAATCAAAATAAATTACCCAAATGATACACTCGTTTGTAATCAAGTTAATGGTCAGAAAGATGAGCGGTATTAAAATAAAGGATTGGCTTCAAAAAGACGTAAATACAAGAATGTAAACGCCCTATCCAATTCAGCGATTAGAAACAAAATCGAATTTTAAGGAAGGTATTCAGATTGGGTTGATACCCAGAACAAAGAGAAATGTATTAAGAATCATGTGATGATTGATCAGCTTTTGATTCACATCGGAAAGCTGAATTTTGACGAATTAGAAGTAAAGAATGTTCCACACCTGATGTCTCTAACCTCATAATATTTTATGACAGCGATTCCTCTTGTGTTTAGCAACTCGGCGAAATCCTAACCTAGGCCAATAATCTATTGCGTGCAGATTCAACAGAAATCACGGTACCCAGCCAGCACGGAAATAAACCAATAGTTTTAACTAGACCTGGAGATTTCTATACTTAGAATGGGAAAAGAACACGCATGAGCTTTTTGTTATTTATATGCAAAACATGACGAATTGATGCTGAATATTTTAAAGAAGTTCCCGTGATTTGAGCCATGGCTATTTATTTCGTCGGCTTAGAGCAGAAACCCATTAACAGGCAGTAAAATTTTACAGGCCAGCTGTTTAAAGTCTATTAAAAAGAGCATAAACATTTTGTTTTTAACATGCAAGTCATGAAAAATTAACATAGAAAAGCTAAAGTGAGGTTCCAGTGATTTGGCTTTGGCAATGACAATATATTTCTTATCACCATGAAAAGGAGCCTTAAGTGTCACCAAAACCATTTTAGTTAATGAGTTTCTATGCTAAGCCGACCATATTTTATTTTATAGCATAGAATTAAACGTTTTTAGTAAGAAAAAAATAATATAGGTTTTTATTCGTATTCACATTGGCGCGTGCACGAAAAATTCAGATTTAAATTAGCCCTGCGTGAATTGGCATCATTTTCTTTCCTTGACAACCAACAACAAAGATAGGTAGGTAGGTATTTAATTAACGTCGCACTGGAGCAACACAACGGAGTATTGGCGAAGGGTCCAGCATCCTCTCCGAAGGGAAATTCCGAGGACACCACATAACTTTGAACCACTGTCAGATGACGAAGTCACACTTTGGCTCCAAATTTCTACACCACGCCAACGTGAGGATATTTGAGGACCCGATAGATTTAACGTGCACCAGCCCCCTTTGTACACGATGGTGTTCGGTTAAATTCGAACTCGCAACCTTCCGGTTGCCAGTCCGTTATTCTTCCAACCAGGTTACCGAGGTCCAACAACAAAGAACAGAAATAAACATGTGTTACTTGATGCGTACTGTATATCATCGACCTTCTAATGAAGTAGGCGAAGCATGTGGGTGGAGTCTTTGTCGTGAGATCTCATAAGTTTTAGTGACGTGGGCTTAGGGATGGACTTATGCCGATTTACTATCAAAACTCAAATTTGTATTTTGAATCACGCTCGATAATCGTACCAACTAGTCACAAATTAGTCCTACATTGGAATTCGTGCTTTCTCCCAATACCACATGATAAATCTTCAAACCGAACGACAGAAAAAATCTCCGTCTATTTCATACGAGGTTCGATGCTTAATATCGGTGTATTTTCGGTATTGGTTTGGTTTCTCGCTCTATAGTAACTTTTTGTTACTCGAGGACGACTATTTTTTGTTACGAGAGGATTGAACACTAACTCAAGAGAAAATTCTACAGGTCAGTCAACAAGTTTATATTGAAGTATGCTTACGGTAGGTAGGTGAATTTATGCCGCACTGGAGCAACACAACAGATTATTGATGGAAGTCCGGGATCAATTCCGAAGCAAACATACAATCTTATTAAGTTCACAAATTTTTTAACCCCAAAGACAATTTTGAAGATGATATACTGAAATAGGACAAGTGCAACAGTTTTACCTTCGCAAAATAAATTTCCGGAACCATAAAGCTCTCAATACGGAATAAAATATCAAACTTCCATGTATAATTGGTTGGGTTTTATGGCACGAGAACCATATTTGAAATGCTGCTGCAAACACAATATAGGTAACATCACGTAATAGACACATGCGCACCATGAAAGTTTTGTGTCTCAGTGAACAAACCCACTGAGACACAACGTTCCCCATACATAATTGCAATAAACGCTAGTAACGTTTACGGTGGTTATTTCTCTCATCCTTCGATCACTAAAATACTCTTTCCTAATTCAATAATGCCCTCACGTCGAATAAATGAAATCTAACGATCAATGTGAAGAAGGGTACCATCCGCCTTTCTTAAGATTAGATTATAAGACTTCCATCAAAAGAGAGTATAGTCTGCGCTATTCCATAAAAGCCTGCTAAAGGCTCTATTTATTCCAAAAATTGTCATCTCACTGTAGCTCAAAGTTGGGAAGCGTTGTCCTCGGTTCTTTCCCTTCGGGATCCCGGACCGTCGCCAATCGCCCGTTGTGTTACTCCAGTGCGACGTAAATTAAACAATCTACTTTATTTCAAAAGTATGCTTCAATATAATCTTTGCTTCTGTAATTTAAGGCATTTATTAGCTATTTGAGAAGCAGCTGTTTACGTTATGATCAAATAACGTTCACAAAACACCCTACGAGTAAAACTATAGGTAGGTAGTCAAATGTAAGTCGCACTGGAGCAAAACAACGGGCTATTGGTGAAGCTCCAGGAACAATACTCATTCATAAAAAATAAATATTTTAAATGTAACAAAGCAGAACCATAGTGTTATTTTGAAATTAGTTACGTTGAAATTTGCGCAGACAGATTTGTAAATGTTTTCTGGTATAACACTTTCACCAGTATTTATTGGCCGTGGTATCCCGGTTGGTATAAACGCGGATTAACAACCAGAGGGTTGCGCTAATAGTCCGTTGTGTTACTCCAGTACGACTTAAAATAATTCTCTACCTACATAAATTTTATATTTGTAAAGAAAGCTGTAGCAAATACTACATAAATATCTTGCATATCCTCTGGTGGTCAGGTTAAACAAAATTATTATATTAAAAGCAATTGAATTTTTATACATCCATGGTTTATGTGCCTCATAGATAAATACTGTTTATTCAGAAACACAATCATATCGATTATCGATCGCAAATTTCATATAGAACACAAATAACTCGTGTTCGATATGAAACGGCATTTCATTATTTTGTAAGGAATACATCTATTGGGAAGCATATTTTCAGTAGTAAACAAAAGTAAAAACTACTGTATTAAAACTAACAATTAAATATAAAAAAGTAAGTTGAATAAAAAAATGAAGTAAGCAAATTAAGATTAGCAAAAATACTTGTCAGCACTTCAAAGTTATATCGACAATTTTAAAATAACAAGGTTATTTACAACACGAGTATAATCTCTGTTATGACTACAAGAGTAGCCATATGCCTTTACTCTATACTGAAAAAACAAGAATTCATCTAGAAGCTATCGCATCGCATTTTGGACCTTGCGCCATTAAACCCAAGCAACTAACTAATCATCTCAGAATATATCGTACTTTACGAAAAAAAGGCCTTCGAATTAAGTTGTTCAATTCTTTATTCACTAGACCTGAAGTCTAGTGAAGTCTTGAATAATGGAACAATTTAATTCGTACATATGATTAAGCCAGAGCGTTTATATTATGCAGAAAACACGCATATGGATCAGGGAAACATTTATTTCAGAGTATGAAAATTTTGTAACTACGAACAAAACAATCATAAATGCAATGTCAAAAATATCCATTAGAGATAATAAATTAAAGTACAGCTAAAGGCCAGTTGTGATTGGGATGGGACATACGATAGGGGTACACATTTTCTACAAAGCATTGATTTTTATGCCAGAATAAGATTTATTGTTAAAATGCCCATTTAGATTCTCAAAGGAGACTGATATCGCTATGAAATGTAGAATGTTTTCGAGATTTATTTTTCCTTTCGGAAGCATTATGTTTGGACAGAGATAAATTATTTTACAAGTTTTCGGGAACTAAACCAGTGCCGTAGTGTTCATGGCGAACCAAAAGCCTGCAATCCCCTAGTAAAAAATTAAATCATGGAAAATTCAGGGGAAAAAATAAAAATCGGTAAAATCTGAAGTAAAAACAAAGATTTTTTAAAACATAAGTTTGAGTGAGACGTCTGTTTCGATTTTCACCTCAAGCCAACTTAGGGTACGTAGGTAGGTAGTTGATTCAACGTTGCACCGGAGCAACACAACGGACAATTGGCGACGGTCCGGGATCAATCCTGAAGGGGAAAATCCGAGGACATCACTTGGTAATTTTGATCCGTGGTCAGATGACGAAGTCAACGTCTGTGCTGGCACCCCTCTTTCCAAACTTCCACACCACCCAAGTCAAGGTGAGGATATTTATATATATTCTTTAGTTTTTCCCTTCAAATTTCCAAGTTACATAAATTTTGTAGTTAGAATTCAAAGTCACAGGAATATAGAGTTATTACAAAATTGTTATTCAAATACTAGTTAATGCAAATGGTGATTTGTAAAACATTATCATAGTTCATATGAAAGTTATGTAAACCTATATTATTAAGTGAATGAGAGAGAAGCATTTTATATAATGTAAAACATGTATTTATTCACATATAAGCTTATATACGTTAATTAAAATTTTGTGAGCATCCGAAACTAATTTAATTGTTGAAAAGCATGGACTTTCATACGTCTTTTTACGTTTTCGTAAAAAGACGTATGACAAAATGCTATCGTACTTCGTTACTCAGTTTTAATGAAACACTAAAGAAAAAATTTATTAAGAGAATAAGTAGGTTTTTATATTTCTTAATATCTCAATAAAATGTTTTCTCCCATGATGTCAATTACACTGAAGCTCGGTCAATTATCCATCTTCAGTAATAATATTACCATACTTCTCTTAATACAAAGAAAGTGCTTAAGCATATTTTCTAAATGAGCTTTGCAGTTAATTATATAATGCAATTTTTTAAGTGGTAACTTTTTGTTGGATGCAATTGTTGCAGGATTTTACTTATATTTTTGGCAGCATTAATGGCCTTTAAATGCTTGTACTTGAATTATTTTACCATTCAAACACTACTATGTTTTCAATCTCATTATTTTGGAAATTGCCATTTAAAATAAATTGCTTGAATTACTGTTTGTAGCCTTAATGTCGTGAAATATTTGTCCTTCAACCTTTCATAAATTTGGATGATAATTGTAATAGCCTTTTGTCCATCTTGTGTAATGAGTTGATTTATAAAATACGAAATACAGCATCTTCATATACGTTGAGGAACCAAACAAAGAATACTATTCCTTCACAATTGACTGATAAACCAAAATTCTATAATTTTTATTTGGTTTGTTCGGTTTGGTTTTCCTACAACAAAGCCAATTAGACCGGACCTACGGCATAAAGTGAGTAACAATAAATTACAATCAAACTGTCAGCCTATTCCAAACTGTCACCAGTTCTTGGCAAGGGACAATTTCTTTCCTACTCGGAGTAATAAGGCAGTTTTATCTCGACGAGTTATCTCGTCATTAGTCAAACTGATCAGATGTTTATGGACGATATAACTCGTCATTAGCAAAATTGGTCAGATCTGAATGGACGGTGTATCTCGTCAAAATCACTTGGAGGGTAACACATTACTTTCACTTTGCAGAGTACACAAAAGATACAACAAAAACAAAACAGTTGTAACAGAATTCACACCATATGATCGCTATAATCAAAAAATAAAATAGTGCCGAAAATTTAAAGACAAGGTTTTTCTCATTGAATTAAATTCAGTTTTCGCCAGCCTTGACTAGATTAAAAACACTGCTATATACGAACTACCAATGCCTGCGAGATATTCAGTTCTTATATTGAACTGATATCAAATGGAATTTCTCTTCAAATATCCCAGATACCTTATTTGCTCTTTCCCTTGTCTTTTATGTCTTCTCTCGAAGTCTTTTATTTTTATTTTTCTCCGTAGTGTACGGTAAGTGAAGACTGGGGACAAAAACTATATGGCAGGCAAAATTGTGTGTTCTTTTTCAAAATTCTCCGCGTATCGTTCCACAGCAATGAATCCTACTGTGGAAATAGAATGTTGTAGGATCAAATTCGAAGTTTCTGAATTACTTTCTAAGAAAAGTAAGAATCCTAATAATGCAATTACATTTGGATAGATTCTGAAAAACAAAATGATATCTTTTCAGAATCGAGATTCAGATCCTCGTTTCGTTGACCAAGCATAATTTTAGCGTCCGATTGATTTTAGCAACTGAATAATAAAAAAGCTTCGATTTCTTTTACTTATAAAGGACTTTGAATTGCTTTTGTTGAGTCAGGAAGTTTTAAATTTGCAAATAAATGTATTTAAGTTTACTAATGAAGTATATATCCGTTTTTATCCGTATAATTAAAAACCACTTGTTACGGAGGAAGCACCGGTTTGAAATGTTTATACCTATCTGCATTTCTGACATGAACATTCAAATGTGGACCGAGCATCGACCTTCTAATGAAATAGACGGAGCATGTGTCTCTGTAGTAAGATCTCTGAAGGGTAAATCACGTGAGCTTTTGAATTCACTTTGTCGATTAGTTATCGAAGCACAGACTAGTGTTTGTGATCACTGTGGATAATCACTTTAATCAATCAAAAATTCAGGATTCACCACAACCACGTGACAGATCTTCAAACCGAGTAACCGGAAGAAATAACATGAAGCTGCGTGCACATCTCCGTCTGTTTTATTAGAAGATTCAATGGGAACGAGTCGTTGTCATAAGATCTCACAAGTAAGTCACATGGTCTTGGTAATCGACTTGGATGAATTGGATATCGAAGTACAGACCCCAGTGCGTTTCACCACCCTTGTCAATTAATCTTGCATTAGGATTCGTGCTTTCAACATCACGTGACCTTTACCCGAAGATATTCAAGACGAGTGAATATGAAGCTGGGGTCGCACATGCTCCGTTTATTTCGTTGGAAGGTCAATGGTTTATGGCCAATTGTATCACTGTATTTTGAAACAAATATATCATTAAATACAATACTATATTAGTATTAAGCCTTTACATTTTAGCAGATTAGTTATGCTTATTAGTAATTTAGTACTGTGCTAAGTTTCATCCGTTATATCTGATTAGTTTTGTACAAGTCTTTGAACTGTGTGTTTGTGAAAACAATACTTTTGGAGACTGGCCACGTCATCAAGAATTTTAAGACTAAAATTAAAATCTCAGCAGTAGGTACTTTCCATTTTCATACTGAAATTTTCAAAGGATAACAAAAGAAAAACTGTCATGAATTGTTCAAAACATAACCTAGTTGTATGAGTTGAAAGTGCCAGTCTCAAGTAGGTAATGAAGAAAATCAGTTCCTAAGATCGAAGAAAAGGCATCAAATAGAAGAAAAGTTTTTTCCTTACATAAAAAAATCTACTTTAAAATCATCGAAAGTCCACTTGCTTACTCTGTATAGGTCTGTTTATCCCACTAAATTAAGGGACCGCGGTGGCCCGGTTGGAAGAGTAACGGATTAGCAACCGGAGGAGTTCGAATCCAACCAAAGACCGTCGTGTACAAAGGGGGCTGGTGCATGTTAAATCTGTCGTGTACTCAGATGTCCTCACGTTGGCTCGGTGAAGTATGAAAGTTGGCGTGGTGAAGTGGGGTGTCAGCTCAGGTTTTGATTCGTCGTCTGACCGTGATTCAAAATTACGTGGTGTTGTCCTTTGGGATTGATCCCGGACCGTCAGCAATAGCCCATTGTGTTGTTCAAGTGTGACGCTAATTAAAATACCTACCTACTCGCTAAATTAAGAATCAACGTTGTCTTGTTTTGCTCTGAAACCGATTCGAGAAAACACGACTTATTCAATTCAAATTTTTAATTTTCATGTTTCATGTAGAGGGATTGCGTTTAGTGTCTGCTGTATCGACCTGAGTAATTTGCCGCAGGTTAGATGTTTGTCACCAATGTATGCTCTGGGGCAGCTTGTTCGCTTTTGGACATTGCACCATAGCTTCGTTACCTAAGAAAATATTTACATTTTCCTTTTCTCTTCCGTATGAATTCCACGTAGATAGAAAAGACTGCTTCGAGACGTTACGATTGAGTGTACCTACGCAATTCAGTGTTCAGTTTCTTGACTAGATTTGTTAGATACAAAATGCCAAGACCTGTGACGTATTCGATCGAACTTATATAAAATGGAATTTTATTTTCAAATTTTCAGATATTTTATTTGCTCTTTCCCTAAGGAAAGGTTTTCTCGCAAAATATAAAATACGTTGGTAAAAACTTATGTTGTCCAAGTATTTTGATTTTAAAAGACCCGAATAAAGAAAAAACGAGAAAAAAACCCGGAAATTTTAATCAATTTTAATATGTGATTACTGTTGTAATATGCAATAATTCAAGGACAAATATAATCTTGAAATTCCAAACAAAAAGATTCATTTCATTTCTCTAAATGTAAACTTAATTTGGTCACCCTAAATTGTACGAATTATTGTTAAAAGAAATTATCTTTTTACTTTCACCAAACGCAGTATAGTGGTGGAATGGAACATAATCCCTCTTTTTTAAACAACTAGAAGTTTTTAAATGAAGTTCGAATTCTATTATAATTATTCAATTCTAAACTTTCGTGAATTCAGTTATATTTCTTGAATTTTATATTTAGTATATGTTTTGTTTGTACGCTTTTCGTGTGTCGTGCTTTACGTTTGTGTTGCTTTTTGAATGTTTTCTTCCACTGTCATATAAAGGGATTAATTTGCACGACAGTATTTATAAATAAATAGTTTTTTATAACTCTTCTTTATACTATTAGATCTATTTCAAAGTTCATAATTATTACTTTTAAAATTAGTCTATCATGAGTATCAACATTACGTAACAGAATGTTCGATTTAACAAATCAAAAATATTTTTACCCCCTTTGATACTAAAAATTAAATAGCTTCTCTACAAAGAAAAAGTATTTTATGATAATAACTATATCAAATCTTAAACATTACAGTTCAAATAGTGAAATATATTGTGGAGCAGACATTTAGTTTTGACATCGAAAGCTTTTTAATGCCAGATAATTTCTTGTTCGTCTGCAAAACATTTTTGTACCTCCCTTCGCTTTTGCGGAAAGTTATAACGGAAACAAAAACAGAGATAAATTTTTGGAAAGAAACAAAATCACCTTCCCGAATACTCATATTTCACGATTTAAAAAAAGTAGCGCCCGATTGAGAAGTGCAGAAAGCAGTGGCAATAAAGAATGCTGAAGGCTTCACATCCGTGTAAAAAACAGCGCAATCAGCAGAAACATGAACATCAAACACGCGAAAAATCCAGATGTAAGCTCCAGTCATCAATGGCGAAAGGCATCCGAATTTAAAAGAGGAACTGTGCACAATCGAGAGGAATTATTTGATGCGAAGTGTAATGAACCAAATATTTGGTTCTATTTTTAACTTCACGCGACCGTGTTTCTGCAGAAAAAAGAGATGAAACTGACTCGTATATATCGGCATGGGGATGGATTTGCGCAACGTATTAAAACGAAAAATTCACGAAGGGTTTCAAATAAGCGTTTATACCTTCAAGTGGTTTCGATGAGATAGTTCGTTCATCAAGATCTGATACATTTTGCTGACTCGAGACTCGTCCTTAAGAAATCGTCTATTGTTTGAATAGAACGAGATCAAGATCTGGTTAGATTTCTTCTAATAACGAGATACCTCGTTCATCAAGATCTGGTCAGTTTTGATAATGATATGAGATACCTCGTTTAGACAATCACCAGGAGGGTTAAGAGAGTGGTAAACAACATCTAGATAACATCAAATAGAGAAAGAATATGTGTATTTGATAGATCGATAGATATGTTCGAGAATTTCGTAAATTTTCAAGTAATCCTATACAACCAAGTACTTCAAGGACTTTTGTCCTAGTTGTTAGTTCACTTACTTTAACCCTCTGAGTGTCACGAGATTTCTGAATAGAGCGATATTGTTTTTACCCTATATAGCATTTGAAGACTAAATAACCACGTTTATCGGTTGAAAGAATAATCGGGAAGATTATATTGGTTAAGAAGTCTAAAACTGGTTAAAAGACACGCAGGAAAAACTGCAAGGAATAATACGTACGTGACCCCACTATACATTGATTGTGAAAATCCTTGAAACATTCTTTTGGCCAAGAAAATCAAAATTGGTTTTAAGTCATAAAGGAAGGACTGTAGGTTGCCAAACGTATATATGCGTCTGCCCCTGAGGGGGTTAAAATGTCTCTTCAAGCAAAACAAGCAACGAAACAGATGAGTTTGATATGTAAAAAAGGATTACATTTACGAACACGAGTTTTAGACTAAAAAATATAACGTTATGAGAAGCGATTATTAATAAGAGTAATTTATTAAGAAAATGAGTATGACGCAAATGCATGTTAAAAATTCTCTTAATATTGTGTTTATTTTTCAAACCGTTGTCACTATTCTTCAAATTTGAATTGAAAATTAAATTTGCAAATTGATTTAAAAATTCAATTTGAAATTTTTTCTGCAATTAATAGAATAATTTCTTATGCCGAACAGAACCAGAGAATCATAAATTGGAAATTATGATAACAATAGTTTATCTTTTAATATGTCAATCAACTCAGTTTTCTAAAACTAAAATTATGTAAAATGCATTCTTAAAACCTCGAAATACATATTATCTGATTAATTAATGTAAACTAAGTAACCAACAAAATATAAACTTTTGATGTAATCTTGAATCTGATTAGTTCAAATAAAGTTTAATCGCCTAATTTCCTCAATACGCATTACAAACTCTTCAAATCTTTTCATATGATAAAGCTGCCTAAACGAATTATATGCTGTACAGAAGGTTGTAAATCACTAATTCCTTTCTAATTTTTAGATGAAATTAACAATAAAAAACACTATCAGTCAGTGATTTCTAAAACTTATATTTTCTTAAGAGCAAATGGAATTTCATATTTTATACTCTTTCTATTTAAATTCTTCCTATTTTACAACCATAAAATCAGTTTGAAAATATGAGGACACTTGTCCTTAATTTCCTTACTTATATAACTTATTTATGCCTTATGAAAACAAAGAAAATCAAATTTGAATGAGGCTCTTCGAAATCGTTCGTCCTTCAGAATCACGCGTAAATGCGAATATTTTAACCATAATAGCATCAAATAACAAGAGACAACCTTGAAATAACGTTACAATCTATTAAATTAGTTACTTTTAAACCAGTTTATAAAAGTAGATTGCAGAAGTAGCATTAACTTTTTGACATAGGGCAATTTATTACACATTAATATTATTTATTAGACATGAGGAACATTTTCTGTCAAGCTAAATATAGGTGGCGGTTGCGTTTCTGCTGCGGAACGTGTTTCATGTACGTATTTCGAACGTGTTTTTAATATATGATTTGAACACTTCGCCAATAAAAATTTCAAAGAATGGATTTCGAATTGATATAGCACCAAACGTCGTGAAAACGACGATGAACGGCATTTTAAGGTAACCTTCGATATGCATCGCGTAAGAGTAGTTTGGTATAGCAGAAGCAAAATCGCAGTTCAATGTGGTTTGTTTACACTGCATATCCCTCTCATACAGTTGTATAAAATTCCGTAATGTGAGCCTATAAATTTTCATTAAAATCGATGTAATCGTAATTGATAGTGAAATTGAGAAATGCTGTAGTGTACAGTAGAAAAATAAGCAAAAATGTGTTAAGCAAACTAAGTGAATTTAAATACTTAATATACAATGAAGAAAATGCAAGTATTAAATCAAATAAAAAATTAAGTAATTAAAAAGTGATGGAACAACTTTACTATGGTAGCAACAACTCATGAAAGTCGTTGCTAAGAAACAAATTACTCTTACTCATAAAACAATTGGCCCTGGTGACTTATAATTTACCTAGATTTGTTTGATTTCCTAATAGTTAACATATATTTTATCTATTTACTTCACGCTTTTATGAACAAAAATATTAATAAAGCAACAAAGTACGTATTTCTTCGTGTCTATGATGTTTGTATCCTCCGATAAATTTAAAAGTCTGAACAAATCCAAATAAAGAATAAGCTATATAAAATTCGTTTAACTTATCTATAATGTAAAATTACACGTATGCTTATTTCTGGTAGTTCAGAAACATTTAAAAATGAGTAAATTATGTACAATAGAACCTTGATTATCCGAGGTAATGTGGATCGAGGTCACCTCGGACAACCAAAAAAGTCGAATAATACACAAAACAACCTATATGAAATACAGAAAAAATTTCTCCTACTGAAAGATTCATAAAAAGCAAAGAGATCTCGGTATCAAATTTGACTCGGATAACACGGACTCTGGTTAATCGGAGCTCGGATAGTAAAAAAGTTCTACCATGATAAAAGTTCTACTGCATATAAACTTCGAATACTAACCCACAGAACTTGGCAAAGTGCCAATTTAGATCACACTTTTAGTGGATATCAACTGGTATTGTAGTGTCAGCACTTCTATTGTGCCTTTCTTCGTCCATGTTTCATTTCATCAGGATTATAAGTTTCCAATGGATGGACAGAATCTTCGTTGTACCTTTACTAAAATCAAATTGGTTTGCTTTGAAAGAAAGAAATGTACATACTAAGCCTTGTTCAAACATGCGCAACTTAGAATGTATTTCAAAAGAAGCTGAATTATTTTCACAAATACTGATTTTACTACAGATGTTCATGTGCTAAAATTAGTATGTAAATGAAATTATGAAAGATTATAAGCAAAATTTCAGAAAATCTGCTACCAGTATCCCATGTAAGTAATGTCATTGATGAAAAATAGCAGAATGCATAAGGCAGAGAAAGTGCATGAGAACATATTCTGAGAGCTGTCTTCAAAACGATCTTTCATTTTTGTTTAGTAATCGTGATTTGTATACTTTTATGATAATGCTTGACATCAACAGAATATACAATATGGCATTATCATACATATACAATTATGATACTATAAGTTTCTCGTATAATACGGTATTAAAAGCAGTGTTCTAAAACTAAAAACGGTGTAAAATGCATTCTATAAAATTTGAAACATTAACTGATTGAAGTTGACTACTTGAGGATCTACGTAGCAAACAAAACAGAAGCTTTTGATGTAATCATTCATGTAGTTGCACACTTGAACATTAGGTATAAAACGCATTAAAAGGGTAAAGTACATTTGGCTGAAAAAGGTTTTTTCTCATCATATGAATGGGGCCGCGGTAGACCTGTTGGAAGAGTAACGGATTAGAAATCAGAGGGTTACGAGTTCAAAACTCAGTCCAACCAATAAACCTCTTGTACACTGGGCTGACACCACGCTAAATCTGTCGTGGCTTCAGATGTCTTCACGTTGGCATGGTGTGGAAGTTTGGAGAGTGGAGTGCCACAGCTCAGGTACTAACCTCATCATCTGACAGTGGTTGAAAATTACGAGCTGTTGTCCTCGTATCTTTCTCTTCGGGATTCATCCTGAACCATCACCAATAGCCCATTAAGTTGCTCCAGTGTGACGTTAATTAACTACCTTACCTCATATGAAAGCGATTTCGAACATACTGTAAATCATTCTTGATAAATTCAGGTTATAATCAGCTGGTTTCATGCAGAAGAGATGCAAAAAAATTTTAGTTTTTAAATGAGTTGTCCTTATAAAATGAACTTTTCCACACCAATTTCTAAGGATTCCGTGCTCATATATTGGAATAATAGAACTTCTCCCGCTTATGTTGAAATGCTCTACTTCACAAAAATCACATTTTTCGTTTATGTTTTTATTGGATAGAAAAAAATGTCACACAACACAAGGTTGTTTTTGTTCCTATTATTATTTGAAATTGAGGGAGAACAGTATCTTCAAGCATTCAAACCAGGAAGTAAACAGCATAATTTCGAAAAACTATCTCCTAATTGTATCTCTTTTACACAATGAAACTTTAAACAGTATTTAGGTACAATTTATAATGCACTATACAGAAAACTTAAGTTAATATTTCAAAATTAAATAATATTATATTCGGATTTACATAACCTCAATTCAAAACAAACATAACTCATTACAAATACTCACAGGGACAACTTGCGCTTAACTTGAGTCAAACCATCATTTTCTGCCAATATAATGAATTATAATGAAAAATAATGAATATAATATTTCACTTAATTGATTTTTAGCGAAATTTGTCTCATGTTATAATCAAATTTTTGAATAAAGCTCTTATTTTTGTGCAAAATGTTGGTTTTGTTTCGAAGCTCTAATGTTAGTAACTTCATTCCAAATTTTTAGTCTAAGTTTAATAGTTTGACTTAGCGTTCCAATGTTAAAAATTCTGATTATGATAAAAAGACGATTAAAGTTAAGCCGAAAATCAGAAAAATAGTAATTGTGAACGGACTAATGTGAATTTTTCATGTGTTTTTCTACTAGAATAAGAACATTTTAGATGTTCTAAATTCAACAAAACTTAGTGCTCTTTTCCACAAATTAATTTGTAAACATTTTACTCATTTACGAATGGAAAAAGGAACAAGCAAGGTAAGTTGACACACATAACATCATATTAATTATTACAACACATACAATATTCAGTTTGCATTTTTAAATAAGGTGAAACGAAGAGGTCTGAAAGTAACAAAATTAACATCCCTTAAGCAGCTTCCTGACGGACGAACAGAACATGCTCTAGATTCATACAAAGATAACTCATATTTAAAGACAAGTCAATTTTGAAAGAACATTACTTTCATTATAAAAGTACTAATAAAGGAACTAGTAATTCATTGAAAAATCTTGAATTGAACATATTCCTATGAGCAATTTGCCTTAATCCAAATGGGTTAATCTTAATTTTAGTAAGATTAAGAAATAAAAAGGTTATTATATCAACGGAGGGCCGTTTTTCACTTAAGAAAACACCTATTACTACTTCTATAAGTTATACTTCTTCAAGAATTGCTTGAAAGAGAAAATTAAATGTCTGTTTATTTCACCCAATAAAACTATATGAAAATCCTTTTCTGTCAAGCTAAATGTGGGGGGAGGTTATGTTTTTGTGGTGGAACATATTTCCTATACATACATATTCCAGACGTGATGTCACTTGGCTTGATTTTCGAATACCATTTCAGCACGTCACCAATAGAAATTACAAAGAATGTATTACGAATTGATATATGACAATTGATTCATCAACACCAATTAGATTGAAAGGCAAACGTCACCTAAACGGCGATAAACTACGTTTTAACACAAGCCGTTTCGACGAGATATCTCGTCCATTAAGATCTGACCCCTTTTGTAATGACGAGATATCTCGTCATCAAGATATTGCCGATTGTTAGATGATGACGAGATCAAGATATGACCAGTTTTCTTCTAATGACGAGATATTTCGTCCATCAAGATCTGGTCAGTTTTGCTTATGACGAAATACCTCGTCAAGACAACCACCATGAGAGTTAATTTTCTTTGTCCAATATACGTTAACTTAAAATTTCCTAGGGCGATATATCTCGTCCATCAAGATCTCATCAGTTTTGCAAATGGCGAGATTCTTCGTCGAGACAACAACCAGGAGGGTTAAGGAAACTCCGATATGTATCATGCAAGATCATTTGGGCAACAGAACTAAAATTTCCGTTATCCATCTGGTTTGTTTGTTTACCCTGAAATTGCCTCTCATGCTAATAGGTTTAGAATTTATATTAAAGTTTCATTTAACAATTACTCGGTATCTTTGTGCAGTTTTTCGGGAAGGGTATATTTTGTATCTGAGATTCTGTTTTGGTGCTGTCGTCATCGGCAGGCAGGGCTGGTCATGATGATTTCTTCCAAATTGCAAGGGTAGCACATACTGTATATTGAATTCAAAGAAAAGAAGTCATGGGGGTTGGAATTAAGATCAGCATGTCCTTGATACGTCAAGTAAAAGAGCATTTCCTTAAAACGTTTCAGACTGTCCCTGAAAGACAAATGAAATGAAGGACCACCCTATGATTGATAAATATCTGGAATCTTCTGAATGGCTTAGTTGTGGACAGTGTCCTTAAAAATGCAAATGAATCACTCAAGCATCTTAATCATGACATTAAGGTTTCGTATGGATGCATATTTTAGATGCTTATCACTGAATATGATTTGACATTAATCCAAGGATCATATTTAAACAAAACATATTGAGCATGAACAGGAAAATAATGTTTGGAAAACAATTAGGAAACTTCGCCTTTGGCAATTAAGTTCTAGACACTGGTGTGAAAAATTTAAGGAGCAGTAAGATTTTCAGCTGCCACTTGGCAGTGAAGTGACCTGAATATAGGAAAGTAATATAGTGGTACGTTGGAAATTACCGAAACGATGTGTAAAAACAAGACGATAATAAGAACAGAAACGAACAGTAAAAAAGACTGAACTGAAGTGTTGACCCTGAGCTGGTGTCATGACACCGCAGAGTAACTGAAAAACTTTTAAAAAAAGAAAGGAGGTGATCTTTTGTAGACTGTATGACCACCTCCGAGGCAGGTTTTGCTCCAAGTTTTTATACAGATAATGATGATGCGGAGATGTGTTCCTGTGGTACCAGATTCCATTCATCTGTTATAGCCTTTGACGCCACGATTACAAAATTTTAATATGCACCACCTTTCTACTGAATATCCTCGCTTATGCAAATCACTCCAGGCTGTTTCGTTTAATCTTGAGGTTATAACCTTTAAAAATAATGGTGTTCCTTAAATTTTGCACCCCAGTGTATTTCGACTCCTATATATCAAGAAACTGTCACTGTTGAAAAGTAGACAAATGGCCTTCAGTATCTCAATGCGAACAAAACTTCAAGAGGCAATACGATCAAAACGAACTTGTCGATTTCTGGCCCTGACAGTTCCGTTGACGTTTTCGTCTGCTTCTGAGAAACAATGACATTTGGACCGGAACCATAGAGACGAATGAAAATGTCTGTAAATCTATTTGTATGTTTGCCTTCTTTTTAAGAAAAGGATAAAATTTGAAATGAACATCTAAATCATCGGCAAGAGACAAACAGAAGGCCAGCACCAATAAACCAGTTTTTGACTGTCACTACTAAAACGATTAACTTCAATATAAAAGGTAATAGATTTATTTCTAAGACATAATTTCATAAATCAATCGTCTTATTCCCTTTTGCTATCTAATTACTATGTCTTCTCTGGAATGCAGAACTTACTTCATGTTTAATTTTTCATAATTTCTTACGTAATAAAATAAATTTTACTACTCAATAAGATAAATATTCGTGTACCCACTTATAATGCTCCCAATAAAATCATTTTTCAAGAAACTTTTTTCAGCAAAAAAAATTCCAATTTCTCAAAACAATCAATAGTTTACCCTCAACCCTTGATATTTTTTGACGTTCTATACAGATTAATAATTCTGTGACTTTAACATTTAAAAACTGAGTTTTTTTATTTTTCTTCTCTGATTGTGTTTCGATCGTGATTTTTCTTTTATACGTCAATAGTGTTCTATGTATTTTTTGTTTTGAGCTTAGGTGATGTAGTTTATGTCGTACTTATGTTGTTTGTTCCATTGTACTTTTTTCTCTGTTGCATGTACTACTTTTGGTCTTTTTTCAATCTTAACTGGAATAACTGTCAAACATATTATACCATTTTCATGTATTCTGGTCATGTAACTGAAATAACATGTTTGATAGCAAGAATAAATAAAAATGTATATACCAGTGTGACCCTTCTCCATCATGAAGTACTTTTGGTATAACATCGTCAAGATGTTATACTGCCTTCACATGCGTCTTGTTAAATTAGCGAATGCCAAACGTGATGAGAACAGGCGCACTTTTAAAAAACAAACCAAATGCCGCTTCAGGCAAATTCCAGATGACGCTCGGCTCAATCGATGGATAGTGTTGAATTGCCAATGCGATGCATATCACTTCCAACTACTATCTGAAGCCCTGTGTGATAACAGAAATAGATCCTAGTCCTATCACAAGCTTCACTATTCTTTCCTGCTCGGCCTAGTTTCAACAAACTGCCAGCTGCACTCACACTGGGTTGCTAATAACACTAGACAGTCTTCAGACACCATCTTTCATTGCTTAACCCCGCATACGGAAGTACACCTGTAATCTTAACTCTCCAAATGGTTTTGACGAGATATCTCGTCCATCAAGATCTGATCAACTTTACTAATGACTAAATATCTCGGCCATTAAGATCTGATCAATTTTGCTAATGACGAGATATCTTGTCATTAAAATACTGTTAATTTTTATTATGACGGGATTCAGATCTGGTCAGTTTTTTTCTAATGACGAGATATCTCGTTCATCAAGATCTGAAAAATTTTGTTACTGACCAGATACCACCACCAACCACCAGAAGAGTTAATACAGCCTCTCATAATCTTACGCAATTGGCAATCTATGAACTAATGGCAGTATCTATCGAATTCAGCCGCTCTAAATTCTAGGGGAGAATAGTGTGTGTCTCCAAATTCTAGGGGATCTAGTGAACTTATCCACCACTACAAAATTAACTTAAAATACAATAGTATATATTTAGCAGTGCAACCAGACTCCACCATGAAGTTCTCTTTGGTAAACAAAGTTTACTGTCCTTCACATGTGTCTAGCTAAAAAGTCTACACATCACAGCGATAAACTAAACGTACGCCTTCACGATTAAGATTTATGAAAGTTAAACTCGCATTTTCACCATAGTTTTCAGTTTGAATTACTGATGCCATTCTATTTCAAAAAACAAAAACGCACAGCAGAAGTTCTCAAGTAATGAATCGAAACCCGAAAAAGGGCCCGGAGATTTATTTTTGTAATACCAGGAAAAACCTACCGTCATTTGAATTTCAAGAAATCAAAAATTCCAAAACCAATTAATCTTAAAATAATGTGTATTAGTGTAGAACAGGCAGAAGCAATTGTGGATTCAACTTTCTTATGGGCAGCATTTTACATAAAAGTTTACGTTTTTTATAAAATTTCGAGATCATGAGTACCAAGCATGTAAACCAGAAATGGGACAGTGATGAAATAAAGTACGAGAACCTCATCTGATATATCTAATGTAGATGTTGAACTGACGAAACGATACAGTTAAAAACTACCCGAAGGGTTCCTAAATTATCCACTGTGGTACAGATTAATGTATGTAATGTGAAATACAGTCTCATTAAAAGCAAACACAGCAAATAGTGTGGACGGATAGTGGTGTGTACAACCATCGACAATGTAGAACACTTGTAAATTTTCAGTAAACTATGCCGTAATATTATTTTTCTAAAGCTGGACCAGTGACCCGATACTACAAGGGCCGTTCTGGCAGCTCTTTGGGAGGGAACACCCAATGGGCAACCACCATTACCCCGAATAGGGATAATTTCCACATCCATGTGTTTACAAACCAGGAAACAAAGCCTGGAACTATTGGGTGATTGACAAGCGTTATGACCACTATACCAGGTAGATGGCTAAAGACAAAATATAAGCTATCGAATGCCATAAAAGCACATATAATATAAATTATTTTAAATCATTCACAAATATGCAATCAAAATTGAAATATAGGAAGATTCCATTTAAATTCATCTACTATACATCATGGTTGGTTGTTTAGTTGTTTTCGGAGTTTTAAGGCACAAGGGCCATATTTGCCCAGACTGTGCCAAACACAAAACAGACAATACAATGACGGAGGAAGGAAAGCAAAAAAGCAGAAGGGTAGGCGATTGTAAAAATAAAAGGTAGGTAAAATCACTCAAATAACACGGGGATATGATGCCCGTGCACACCTAAAGATGATGTGCCCCTGAGGGCACAATACACCATGGAAAGTAAGAAAAACTGATTAATTATATTATTCATTGCATATAATAACCGCAATAACTATATATCTTTTAAAGAATTTTTAATTTGTTATTTTTCAGATGTACATGATTTACATCTACTTCATTCAGTATTTTAATTTATGTTTTCCATTAATATTCCATTCCAAGGAAGTCTCAGATATCTTGTTTCGTGATGCAGTCTATCCAATTCCGACAGAGGGTAAAGAAGGATTTATTTCATTTCTATCAGCTTTTATATCTCTGTCTTGGCTCTCTCAGTGGCAAGGCATCAGACCCAACGTCTCGTAACGATGTTTGACAGCTGTAAATTACTTCGTTCCTTAAAGAGAAACTATAAATTCTCACCATAAATCTTGTCATTGACTGTCTCGTTCATTATGCATATAGGATGAATAGCCCTAATAAATTGTTGTCTTACAAACTGAAGAAGCAAAAGGCAGACACTAAAAGAAAAGACTGGAACTTGCCTTTTTACTCTTTAACGCGTATTCAATACTAATTACGGAACACTTGCTAATGCATTACATACACTACTGTTTGTGAAAATTGCAACACCATGAAGGAATCATGCAAATTAAACGAAACTTGCAGGAAATGCAAAACAGGTTAGGATATGCAAGTGATTAGAATTACAAAGCGATCACGCATGTGTGAGCCGAGAAACACCTTCTAAACTTCCAAGTGAGCCGTGTATAAAAAGCACTGTAAAAGTGCGTTAAAATATGCGTATCGTCGTTTGACTGCTGTAAATGATTGATTAGAAGTCAATATGCCTCGCCAAAAACGCAGAGTGCCATACGAGCAACAAACGGAGTTCGAACGGGGCCGCATGATCGGCCTCCGTGAGGGTGGACTTTCGTATCGTGAAATCGCCACTCGCACGGGGCGTAATGCCACAACAGTGATGCGTGTGTGGAAGAGATGGACATGGAGAACTGGACAAGTCGAAACTCCGACAGTGGGACACGCAATATGACGTCACCACGGGACGACAGACACCTCATCCGCATGGTTGTGACGGACCGTACAGCGTCCTCTCGTACGTTGGCACAACATTGGAGCACGTCTACAGGTGTGCCATTGTCTGCCCCCACGGTTCGTCGACGTCTGCTGCGCCATGAGCTACATGCAAGGCTTCCGTTTGTTGCTCGTATGGCACTCTGTGTTTTTGGCGAGGCATATTAACTTCTAATCGATCATTTACAGCAGTCAAACGACGATACACACATTTTAACGCACCTTTACAGTGCTTTTTATACACGACTCACTTGGAAGTTTAGAAGGTGTTTCTTGGCCCACACATGAGTGATCGCTTTGTAATTCTAATCACTTGCATATCCTGCAAGTTTCGTTTAATTTGCATGATTCCTTCATGGTGTTGCAATTTTCACAAACAGTAGCGCAAATTCTAACATCCTACAAAGATGGTAATCAGTTGGTGTTTATTCAAAAGCAGTATTAAAAATCCAGACTTACATCGTTAAGAGCATAGACATTCTGATTCACGGAACAACTATTGAGATGAATATTCAGGGAAGATTTGTCCCTTTATACGTTTATGAAGTGATATTTATTGCTTTCTCTGACAAAAAAATGAAGCCGAGATTTAGGTTTACTCAGTGGAAATACTTATTCCGCACACGTAAAATTAAATAAGATTGGAGATAGTGAAATGGATATTATGCTATCGTTTTTACAGCGGCATAGGTTTCTAGAAAAGTCGCAACCCCATTAAAGCGATAAGAAAACCACCTTCCTGCACTACATTCTTAATAGTACTTTCTGGCCTAATGACGCGTATGAATAGAAATGGTCTACTTATAGATTATTAGGCAGCCTATCTGCAGACAGGATTACTAAGAGTGATGGATGCTTGATTTACTCACTACGAGAGGCCATGTTGAAATCAGATTCAACAACATAACTTCATAAAATTAGTGGTCTCGATGGAGTAATAGATTAACCCTCCAAGTGATTTTGACGAGATATCTCGTCTATCGATCTGTTCAGTTTTCCTAATAACGAGATACCACGTCGAGACAACCACCAGGAGAGTTACGACGTCGTAACTCCTGGTGGTCAGTTGCAATGAGTGGTAGTTGCAATACATTTGTTAAAGTCATGTAGTGCATAGTCTAAAGTTATAAATTATAATTTATTGTGAAAGTATTTTTAAAACCTATCAGAATGTTTTATAATTCTCATAAGCAAAGAGCATTCTAATCCGATCCCATTAGTATTAACTGTGCTCCGATATGACAGCTAACACATTAAAATCATTAAACGATTTAGAATTTTAAAATTAATTAACAACTTCAGTTATATTAACACGTTTTCTAGATTGAATCTTAAAACCAACATATGTAACATTTGTTTATATTTAGTCAGGGTTATTTGTCAGAATACGCTGATGTCTGATACGCCTTAAGAAAATTTAAGCAAAATGAAAAAGCATTAAAAATACATGAAAAACAACAAATGCTCCGATTTCAACTTAGAAAAACTCAAAACTCATGCTATCCCTTCATGTAAAGAAACATTTACCTTTCCTTCTCTGAAATTCGAAAAACTTTTTTCAAATATACTTCACTGTCAATTCCTTCGAAACAATAACAGCAAAAAAATTCCTTTACAAGTTAATTAGAGTTCTTATGCTTATTACGGACGTCAAAAGTCTTCCTTGAATTAAAAATTTTCGTTTTCCTAATGGCTTTCGGTTATCTCCCGCTATCGAATTTCAGAAAAAAAGACGATCATTATGATCACGTTAAAAATTATGGGAATCCAATTAAAAAGGCCACATCAATTAAAAAAGACCGCTTTGGAAGGTTGTGAGGGTATCAGTTCCCATCGGTTTATAGACGCTATGGCGAAAAGTACCCTGGATAAAGAATAGATTACATAATTTAAAAGCATAATTACATTAATTGGGTACTGTCATCGTTTATTTTTTCAGGCAAAATCTGGCATTTAGCACACAGAAGTATTTCGCAGTAAATAACAAGGCAAGTTCAGTGGTATGCAATCTATTGCTTTAGATAGCAGCCACAGAGAATAAGTCAAATAATTTTATCCTTTAAGTGATTACGAGATATCTCGCTCATCATCTGACCAAATGTGCTAATAACGAGATATCTCGTGATCAAGGTATTGCATAATTTTTGATGACGAGATCAAGATCTGAACAGCTTTCTAACGACGAGATATCTCGCACATCAAGATCTGGTCACTTTTGCATGTGACGACATATCTCGTCGAGACAAACAAAGAAGGGTTAAAAGCCTTAAACAATTTAACTGAGATATAAATTTTACTAATAGTTAACTTTAAACAGCTGAAGGAAATTTTTCCAAAAAAATAATAAAGATAAATTGAAATTCATTTTGCATACTATTAGAGGAGGGTTCATGCAGTGAGAAAAATCGTAATTTTGTTGTTACTAATTCCCTTGGATAAGGTATAATATAGACCAAGTTCAAAAGACAATGTTTTGAAATTCGAACAGTGACCAACTCCTAATTCATCCAGGAGCTATCCCACAGCGACACATCTAAAATATGGGAGAGTTGCTGGGGTTTCGGATCATGGAAAAGTTGGAAAATTCTCAACTCCTCTGATAAAAGTCATATATCTTGTGTGCCTGCTTCTAAGTCTTGCAAGACAAGTCTGATGTAGTCTTGAACCTTTAACATTGTAATCTTAAAGCTATGCATCAGGGATGATCAAGTTAAGGAAGCAAGCACTAAAAGTGGAAGTGTTGGATTAAGGTGACAGTCAAGTTTCAAAATCAACAAAATCGATCGAAAAAAAGGTTTTTTAATTTGAACGTTAAGAATTAATTTATATCAAATATTGTGGTTAGCAAACAGAATTTTCCAATTATAATAGTTTTTACCTGAATTACTTAAACATCAAAGATATTGTAGATAAGTATTTTTAAAAGTGTTACAAAATGCGTTTTTCTCCTATTAATATTTTTTGATATTCTGATTTCAAAATGTTCCCTGCTCTCAGGGTTTAGTTGATTTACTTGAAATTATTTTGGGTAATCCTTGAAATCTTTTGTATATATCTAAGTGCAAATGAGAAAATCATCATGCTTCTAAATTTTGGTTTAAAATGTTGCTTAATCTATGCTTTTTAAAAACAATTTAGATGTCTCAGTGCAAATTGTTTTTTGCTTTGCAATTGAGCGATACCATTACCAAATGGAGTTAATTTTATTTGTATGTGTACAAACTATAATGCGTATGAAAATGCTGACACAATATAGAACATTAATGTGCAAGGGATCTATTGATTTTTGCTAATTTATCAAAAAATTTATTATTTATCAAGTAATAACTTCCGCATACCTTAATATTTTTAGATCAACGTTTTGGTAGAATAGTCTGCAAATTGTATAACAATCGGATAATAATTGTATACTAAGTCCACTATCCCCTTAAAAAAGCCCACTGTACTAAAAAATAACAAGCCTACTCATACCGAAACGAGACAAATCACCGACTAGATACAATTTTCTGATGAATACCTTTTTCTGTTGAGTTGCTATGCCGGGTGTTTCAAAACTTCCTCCACAAATTTTAACCATATTCAAAGAAGAATGTATGCCCGTAAGCTCCTCCTGGGAGCTATTCGGCAGTAGGCGATCCATACGTGTACATTACGTGCATTACTGTTGTTGGTTATACTTAGAGCGTATTATGAAGCAGTAAGTGTACAACTATATAGTCAAACTCAAAAATAAAACTGTTCTAATAAATAAATTGTTGCTAAAATAAAATTTGTTCACATCCTTGAAATTTTTCATTTCTTAAATGTTTCAGAATGAAATATCGGCAAGCACAATTAAATTCATCTTCAAGCACCACCTGTGTGTACTTCCCACTAGCACATCCAGATGGCGCTTGCAGACATCCCATATGTCAATACGATTTAATTTTGCGTTCCCTATATCATGAAGTTAATAGAGGAAGTTTTGAATCGCCATCCAGGCTGAAATACTGCCACAACGAAAAGAATCAAATAGTAGCATTGGTAGCATAAATTTTTAAAAATGGTACCAAAAATTCTCCTATCTTTGTATCTCAGATACAAACTGAATCGACTGAAATAGAAAATGTACGAATTAACTATGAAACATGAAGATTTCGCCAATTAATGAAAATCTTTTTAAAAAATTAAATATTTTCTTTATAGAGATTTCATGATAATCTAGTAAACCAGTTTCCGATGATGTTTTTCTTTCATGGTTGCCACGGTTTGGCACCAAAATTCGAAACTGACGTCCCTTGGAAAATTTTTTCGAGAAAAATCCGAAAAATAGTTTTTCTGTCCACTATAAGTAAAAAAAAGAACATTAAATTGTAGTTAACCTCTTGTAAATTTCCCAGAACAGTCACCAAAACTTTGAAATTAGAAGCTTTTTAAACGATTTTGTTTAAAAAGGCACCCCTAGTCGCCAAGATTGAAAAATAATAACCAGTCACCTTTTAGTCACCAGGTTTTCAGCATGCAGAAGCATGTATTGAGTCTTTCTTCACAAAAAAATAGAAATTCCAGGGCTGCCACAGTTCAGTTCCCTGTGGTAGCCCTGGAATTTCTAGTTTTATGTGAAGGAAAGACTGTAAATACATACTTCTACATGCTGGAAACCTGTCACAACAGCCCTATATTGAAACCTCACTGCACTGTACTGGTATCTGCTGTTGTGGTACGCTTGAAGCACATAGAAATAAGTATCTACTCTTTCTACTCAAAACAAGAAATTCATTCTTTGAGTTATCGAGGTATAAGCCGTTTAGTGATGTATAGAAATAACTGAATAAGGGTGAATGTGAATATCAATTAGAATGACAAAATTGAAGCAAGGAATTCAAAATGCCACACACGCTCACGTACTTAAACGAAGTCAGCCAGAGTTAAATCGAAATTTTTCGCCCCTCAGGGATACATCTTCTTTAAGTGTGTACGGGCTTCATAAACCAGAGTACCCTAGTGATCTATTCTATACCCATGGGGTTTACTGCCCCTGGTAAACATGGGGGTTTCGACCCCATCTTTCGCTTCTTTCCCCCTCCATCCTTTCTTTTCACAATTACATGACATTGTTTTTGTTGTGTTTGGCACAGCTTAGCCAAATATGGCCCTTGCGCCATAAAACCCAAAACCAACCGAAATTTTCAATTGATGTACATATGACAAACAAGAATTAAACACCCTGGTAATTGTCTCGACGAGATATCTCGTCATTAGAAGAAAACGCCATATCTTGATCTCGTTATCATCAAAATATTGGCAATATCTTGATGACGAGATATCTCGTCGGAACCACTTGAAGGGTTAAAATAACAAACAAAACAGCAAGCAACGACTAAATCAAACGGATTCCAAAAACTAAAGGTATTTAATTTTTTTCGTTCTTAGAAAACACAATAACCACGAGTCTTGCGCCGTATCTCATTCTGCCAATTATAGTAAACATTGTAGTATGAAGAAATATACGAGCAGAGAGAAATGCATCCAATTCCAAGACGTAAGAAGACATTTAATCAAATTTCATCTTTACTGCGAAGTTTACTGTGACAGCAGAACTGAGTTCTGTAAATTGGATTCAAAATAACTCCCTTGTTTTATGCGAGTCTCATGAATCGTGATGCCAGTCTCTGGCATCACGATTCATGATGCCAGTCTCTGGCATCACGATTCATGATGCCAGTCTGGCATGAGGGATCTTTTTAATTTGTGAGAGGGATTTTCAGTGTATACAAACCCTGACACGGAAAGTGGAGATTTTACTTACTGTAACCCAAATGGCTCTTGCATGCTTCATATTGGGGTTACCTTAAAATTTAATTTATCGCCGTTTTGGCGATGTGTCGCGTTAAATGTAATTGGCGCAGAGTCCCCAATAAACTATTCTACTTCTATTCGGAATTCATTCTTTGGAATTTTTATGGGTGAAGAACTGAAACAGGTATTCGAAAAACAAGCCAAGTGACGCCATGTCCAGAATACCATAGACCTTCTAATGAAGTAGATGGAGTATTGTGCGCGCAGTTTTCTGCTATTTCTTCCGGGCGCTCGGTTTGAAGATCTGTCACGAGGTTGTAGGTAAAAGCATGAATCCTAATGTGGGACAAATAATTAATTATTTAAAGTGATTATCTAGCGTGGTTGAAAAGGCTAGTCTGCGCTTCGGTAGTCAATCGGCCCAAAGCGATTGGTAAGATCACGTGACTTACCCTTCTGAGATCTTACGACAGCGATTCTTCTCACATATTCTGTCTATTTTACTAGAAGGTCGATGTGTCGGTCTAACTGAGGAGAGTGGTTAATATCACTAGTCTGCGCTTCGATACCTAATCGGCCAAAGTTGATTCCCAAGCAACGCGACTTATCTTCCTGAGACCTTACGACGGCGACTATTTCATTGGAATTCGATGCAGAAATCATACATGAAGGAAGTTCCGCCTCAAAAACACTACCACCGCTACATCAAGTTTGACAGGAATAGCATTTCGTACACAAGACACTCCAGACTAGGTATATTCCTTCAACTGAACTAGGCGATTAAGTTTATAAAAAATTGAATACGATACTCGCGACGTGTTTTTGAATGTGGACCATTTTCTATGTTGGTATGTTGTTTACTCGATGATTCAGATTGTAAAATGTTGAAAGAAAATTTCTTACATTTATGAATGAAACCCACAGGTGAGCAACGCTTCCTCAGAATTTTTCGTTTTATTGATCGGTTGTTCAGCCTACAAAATATAGTCGAGGATTTCTTTTCACTCCAACAAACCAGAATACATTTCCATAACAGTCCTGCATATAAATTGTCAACTGCAGGTAGAGATTTAACCGCTTTTCACTGTGGACAAAAAAAAATCCTATTTTAAGGACATAAAAATGTACACCTCAAATGCTCGTTTGAAGAAAGAAAGCAATGAGAAATTGCCTTCAAATTCTCGGCGTAAAATAATATTTTTTCTCATATCCTCACTTAGAAATATTCACTTTGTTGGTTTTAAGAATACAAAAATGCGCTGTGAAAACAAATTACCACTCTTTTTTGTTGAAAGGCAAACACAATAGGGATTCTTCAGTCGCTTTTCGCTTTAAATGAAAAGGAAGCACGTGGGTGAGATGCCTCGCCTGTGTAATTAAATTCTTTTTCCAAGAAGTGAGAAACGCTTACGTTGACTGAAATCAATTCAAGTCGAGATTTCTTGCAGTTAGAGTATAGGTCCATTCTCGTTTTTTCCGTACATGTAATAAGCATTTAATTGGAGGAGTAAAACATGCCTTATCGAAATCTTCACTTTTTACAAATATTTCTCTTTAAAGTCTTTGGTATATAGGTATTTAATTAACTTCAGCCTGGAGCAACACAACGGGCTTTTGGGAACGGTCCGGGATCAAACCCGATAGAAAGATTTCGAGGACAACACCACGTAATTTTGAACCACGGTCAGATGACGAGGCAACACCTTAGCTGGTACCCCACTCTCCAAACTTCCACACTACGCCAACGTGAAGGTATTTGAGGCCGCGACAGATTTAACCTGCAGCAGACCCCCTTATACACTACGGTCTTTGGTTGGATTTGAACTAGCAACCCTCCTGTTGCTAATCCATTGCTCTTCCAACCGGGCTACCGCGGCCTTTAAAGGCTAGAAATAAATTACAAATTGAAATAAAAATATAAAATTGAATAGTTCTTAAACGCAGTGTTAAGTTCATGGCATTTTTAAATGACAAACACCAGTTAAATTTTACTGTTATCTCAAAATACTATGATAGTATTTCTCCCATTTTTACCTGCTAAATGTGTCATTTATTTCCTTCTGACAAATAAGTCAACTAACTACGGTTTGAAGAATTAGATTAGTATTGGTCGTAAAATCTAAACATACTTGTATCTTAATATAAATACGAGTATGACAGTGGGAATGGTATAGTAATGCTAATTAATTAACATCGCACTGGAGCAACACAACAGGCTATTGGCGACGGTCCGGGATAAATCCCCAAGGGAAACCCGAGGACAACGCCAAATAATTTCGAACCATGGTCAGATGACGAATAAATATGAGAGAAATTCAGTGAAAACAAACAAACCACCGGAAGACGAGGATTTTATTTCAGTTAATCCAATGCTTGGAAGATAACAGTTCCTTTAAAATATAGTCAAGAGATATCACTTCCGGAGTGCCCTCAGGGGCACATCTTTTTTAGTTGTGTATGGACCCAAGGTATTATTGTGATCTTTTCTTTTGCCATGGGGTTTACTGTCTTTAGTAAACACGGGTGTCGTGCTCAAGGGATTCACAAGCAAATTTTATTCTACTTTCATCCTATTATTCTGTGTTCTTCGGTCCTTCTTTTTTCTCACATGCTACGTTCTTTTACTTGAAGTTGTATGTCTTGTGTTTGGCGTAGATTGGCCAAATGTGACACTTGCGCCATAAAACCTGTTGGTCTCTATTAAACAGGGCCGGTCGTTTTCAGCCCAATATGCATTAGTAGTTCGTGCCGTGTCTGGTATCATTCTTTTTCAGACAGTTTTCCTTCCACCTGTACCTAATGGCTGTGGCGATAGGATATACATATACATACATACATATATATATATATATATATATATATATATATATATATATATATATATATATATATATATATATATATATATATATATATATATATATATATATATATATATATATATATATATATATATATATATATATATATATATTCTCTTCCTGTCTGAACTGTTCGTCTATCTGTTCGAGAGATTGATCGGATAGACCGCATGTTTTTCTTAATTTATTATCATGTTAACCAAGTGGGTTGGATGATTGTTTTGGTATTCAATAAATACTTCTCATAAAAGAATTCTTTGTTGCGCCAACAAACACAAACAAAACCCCAAAACAGCCATAGAAATTATTAGACCGAACTCGATGCTCTTTTCTTCGGAACTCTCAACTTTTCATACTGGCCATAGTACTGATCTTATTTTGGAGACATATTCACGTCAAAATTTTATAAGACCACCAACTTTTAATTTCTGATATTGGAGACTTTCTAAAATCAATAAATAACAAATCCTTAATTGAAGAGCATACATACGATCAGTTACAGAAATATACGTATGTTCCGTAATGAAAAAACTTAAACACAAAATTTTCAAAAGGATCAAAAGAATTTATCATAGTTCGAATGAGAGTGAAAAAATTGAAAGAGTTTAAGATAACATGACCTCTTAAATAGTGGATAAACCATTATAATTTTGGAATTTTTTAAAACTTCAAATTGCTCTCCTGAAATTTTGAAAAGTGACTTATCATTATCTTGACCGAAGACTTTCAATTGAATCAACTAATGGAAATTTGCGAAATAGCGAATTATCTTGTAGGAAATGAAACCATTATGAATCATTGAGATGTTGTTTCCTATACCTTGTCAGCTTGGAATAAAAATGGATTTTAGACATTCATTAATTGAGACCGTTATTCAAACCAAGAACATTTGTTTCTCAGATCAAAATTGTAACAATAAATTACATCGATATAATCTGCAGCTGTTATTTAAAGGGCAATCTCGGAAACTTTCAGAGATCTCTAGACAAGGGTACAATTGTGAATACGCCAACGCCCTCAATCCCTAGAGAAGAGCGATATCATTATTGTATAATTAACACCTCTCCATTGATATTCCTCTAATTATACCAGATTAAAGACAAATTTCCGTCCAGAATTGTAAATTCAGCTAATTAACGGCTTTATCCGAGTAACCGTTAGTTCAAACTGAACGCATTAAATCTTCGAACCGTGATAATAAAAATGTGATCACGTATTCCCAATTCCAAGCATTAAATTTAAGGGCCTGTAGAAAGAGGCACTTATCACAGAAATGTAACGAAACAGAAGTAGGACGGATTCATAATATTACATTGTTGGATTACTTCTCACATAGTTTATGTCCACGGTTTGCTTTTTTTGACATAGACCTTTTAATGAAATAGGTGGAACATGTGATTGGAGTCAGTCGTAGGATCTCAGATGTGTAGATCACGAGGGCTTATGAATCGACTTGTGTCGATTGGCTATCGAAGCGGAAACTAGGGCTTTTAACCACTCTTGTCAGTTTGTCCTACACATCAACCTTCTAATGAAATAGACAGAACAATGTGGGTGGAGTTGCTATCGTAAGATCTCAGAAAGGTAAGTCACCTGGATTTGGAATCGACTTGGACCGATTAGTTATTGAAGCGCATGCTAGTATTCTTAATCACTTAACCGATCCATAATTTCTTCTTTATTCCGCTTTTCCCCACAACCACGTAAATGATCTTCAAACCGAGCGATCGGAAGAAATAGCATGAATCTACGCGCATATACTCCGTCTATTTCATTAGGTCAATGAATTTTTTTTATCTCTCGCATGAGCGGAAGACGGGTGGGCTGCTTGAAGTTCATGGTTTCTTCAAGACGACTCGTAAATTCGAGCCACTTTCCCAAAGTCATCCAGGAAGTTACATCCTCCGCAATTTACGGTGAGTGCAATGCGGTAGCACCTTCTATGATACACTGGGGAACGCAAAACTTGTAAGGTTTCACCGATTAGTACTTGAAGGGTTACGATCCATTCATCATTGGCATGGGGAAAATATATATATAAGCTGAGACATGATAGGCTCTAAACAGGTCTACATTCCAATTATGATCTAGGCATGGGTATTCGCAGTGGTTCGAAATCCACTGTAAGACGTAAGACCCGGTTTGCTTAACACCTCGTATTACAAAAAATTGCCCTACAGCGACAAGCCAACCCAAAACAAATGCCATCAAACTATCTATCTTAAATAAACAGAAGGCGTTAGATATTTGAAACAAAGCATTCCAGATCCTCAAAGAAACCGTCACACGTAAATAGATATTTTCTAGAATTACTTTCCCGAAATAACTCGTTTATTTACCACAAAATCACATCAATTTGAAACGATGCATTCGGTAAATCAATCATTATCAATTAATACCGCAATAAATTTCTCGTATAAACCAATCAATCAGATTTCAAAGGGATAAAAGCTAGATAGGAGACGATCAGGTAGCATGACAGGCTATGGATCTTTAGAACCTTTTTGATTAAGGTAGCTATTCATCACTTCCTTCTCTCCCTCCTTGGCCTCCAATCATAACCTCTCAAACGACGTGTAACATTCCACGGCATTTTTGAGATAGTGTTTATAGAGATACGGTTTCCCGAGATTTATTTCAGAAAAAGCTGGACGTGATCTTGTTATTAAACGGTTGTAAATGAGGTTGGAAAAAATCGGTGGAAAACAAACCTATTACGAGTGCGGAATGCGTTTTATTACGAAAGTAATTTAATCTTTAGGTTTGATTTGTCGCTCTACGATCATTGTGTGCTTCACGAGGGCTAATTAGGTCGAGTATCTAATCTTTAAGACGGAGGCGGTCAACCTTTTGGCTTGTCTGGGCCGCATTCAGTGAAGAGACTTGGGCCGCATATGAAATATAATATAGCTAATATCCTTTTTTTTATTTTTGTTATTACATTAGGAGGGCAACATTCTCATCAAAACTTGCGATACGTGACCTTGTTTTTTGTGAGACTAGTGCATCAATGTATGATTTGATAAAGTAGTTGCAATTCCTAGTAAGTTCGCAAAATGCTAGTCAGACCAAATTTTACTCTTCATGTGGGGTCCCAACGGTAGCCCGATTGGTAGAATTACGGATTAGCAACCGGAGGGTTGCGATTTCGAAACGATCCAACGACAGACCGTCGTGTACGTAGGGGCTGGTGAACGTTAAATCTGTCATGGCCTCAAATGTCCTCTTTGGCATGTTATGGAAGTTTTGAGTGTGGTGTGCAGCTCAGGTGTTAACATCGTCATCTGGCCTTGGTTTAAAATTTTGAGATGTTGCCCTCAGATCTTTCCCCTCGGGATTTAACCTTGATCGTCACCAATAGCCCGCTGTGTGTTGCTCCAGTGAAACATTAATTCAACTACCTACTTATACGATACAAGCAAGAGTTACTTAGAAAATGTAATGACAGAAGTCGCACCATATCTCCTCAATGTTATTCATGAAAACTTCACTTCTAAACAATTTAGATTTTGAAGTACAGTAAATTATTTTACGAACCTCTATTTAACGAATTCCTTTCTGAAACTCTGATCTAACGAAAAATTGCCGTGAATTAAAGAATAATTTAGTTTACACTTACTTTATTTTCATTTTTTCCCTATGGCAATAGTAACTTTTAGGCACAGAATTCCCAATCCTGATTTGAGACATCTAACTTTCATCGACAACAGATAACTGGGTTGTAAATATGAGAATTAACTGAATGATAAAAACAAATTTTGTAAGAACTCATCAATTGTTTTGAGCGAATACAGCATTTTGATTGGTAGTAGCGTGTTTAAAACCTGGAAAATCACATTGTAGATATTCACGCTTAACCCAGTTCTAATTAACCTAGAAACCTCCTCGATGGATATGATATTCCTCCAATTTTATGAGTTAATTCAAATAAAGTGTTAAAATTAAAATCAGACAAACTAGTAATCAAACATTAAAAGCTTCAAAGCATGACTAATAAAGATGAAGACAAGATGTTAAAAATGATCATTAGTATTTCGGTATAAGAAACATCTACCATTATTAATGACAGTGGATAGCTATTTCCATGGAAGAAAACCAGAAGTGTAGCGTCCGTGGAAGTCTAGAAGACCGGCATCCTCTAATAAAAAATTAAAATTTAGTGGCAAATTTTTTTTTGAAAAACCCGAATGATGAATTGAATGAAACCTTAAGAAAATCGACGATATTTTAAGGTAAAATCTGAGTGAGACGTCAGTTTCTATTTCAACATATTACTTGATTTTCAGTGTAAAAAGTCAACCAGGGGCTGCAGTCTGATCATTTCAGCTTCAAATGATTTCTTTTCTCCTCTAGCCTGTGCTTCTTATTCGGGCTAGCTTCCAGTCCAGGTAATACGGGCAGTTTCTTTGCGCAAGGTCGATCATTCCTCCTTATTTTCTCGTCTTTGTAAACAACTGCCTCGAGATCTGTGACAGCGTTTCGATCATCCAGCCCAGATTGGGCGCAATTGTGCCTTTCGGACTCCTTTATTTTAGGACTACAAATTATTTGTATCGTATTGTCTTTGCGGAAAAGAAACAGAGGCGAATGTAGTTGACTTTTAAAGATTTCAAAAGCTAAGCATAAGATGATAAGATAAGATCTTGTTTGCTTTCTATGGAACCTCAGCATCTCCAGTCATCAATGCTGCGCCACTGAAGAAAACCATCATCAATGATAATGGTGAAAGTTTGTTCCACCGAAATAGATAGACCATTTTCACCATCTTATTTTCATCCTCATTAATCATTTTTAAAACTTTTAACGTTTGACTACTATCAAGCCATAGTTTAACTGTATGCGCAGTGACGAAAGCTTTACGAAATGAAGTTTTATTTTGTGTGACATAACGCTTAAAATTAACGCCCATTAACGACAGAAAGAAGGTATTCGTGATTTGCACTCTAAAAGGTTATGATAATTAATTAACGTTGCACTAGAGCAACACAAAGGGTTATTGACGACGGTCCGGGATCAATCCCGAAGGGAAAGATCCGAGGACAACACCGCGTAATTTTGAACCACGGTCAGATGACGAGGCAACACCTGAGCTGGCACCCCACTCTCCAAATTTCCACACCACGCCAAGCACTATAAAAGTATATGCACTTAAGGTAATGAGATACAATAAGCTTGAAAAATAATTGAGCAGGCAAATGCTTTATGACTGGAAAAGACCACTAGGAAAAATAAATTGTATCCATTCTGTGGCAGTCATTTCAAATTTTTAAACTAATTTGTGGAAGAGACTTCACTTATTATTCTTACCGGTAAATGCAGGGTTTAGATGCTTGAAGGGTAAAATCCGCTTTAATAATTGGATACATAAAAGAGGATCATGAACGAGCAATTTCTTTTACTTTCCTTAATATACCGCAATCCTCAGGACTTTTTGGAAATAAAAACGAAGACTTTTCTTCTCACGTCTGGCATTTCCCGTTATTCGGTAAGTCATTTACTGAAAATGACACGTTTTAAGTTCCCATTATCTACAAATGACCTAGGATGGGGTAAAAGTTGGGGTAGATGAAGTACCACTTTCTGTGACAAGAAGCCAAGGCATACAATTTCTATCTATTTGATATCTATGCTTTTTTATACTCCAAGGAAAGTAATGAAACACTTCGGAAAAGTTAGAAGCGAGAGGTTTGTTTATTAGTATAAAACTTACAACCAGACGGGGAGAAGTGGTTAAAGTTTCTTTTTCACAAGCTAAACCTGATAAAAAATTCTTATTTTTATCTAGAAACTTTTTAGTGTTAAGCCAAATATGTGTATCAAATTTCTACATCTTTCCAAACAATGATTGATATGTTTTCCAGATGTCTGATGCTTAGCTTTCAATGACCTTCCTCAAAGATATCTCTGCAGAATCTGTCACCCAGTCATGTTATTCTTGTTGGATATCCAGGTATGGAACTCCAATAGCTATAACAACCGACTAGTAAGGACAGTTCGAGGCTTGCCAAGCTATTATGGGTTCGTTGTGTGGAATCGCTGTATACTATTCTCAAGAAAATGGCTACGTTGAAGAGCTTTATCCACCTCCGAACACTACTATCAAATTTTATGCTACTGAAAGCTGGGTAAAGATTCTACTAACAATTTTGCTTGGCCCCAAATCAGCCCTCAAGGGAGATCTGGATGTCAATTTATTACTGGGTATCTTTATCAATTGTACCTCAGTTTGGAATCACACTGCGTCTTTCTTGGGAGTTTTTGGTCTCAATCAAGTGTACTGGGGATCCTGTTCAATTTACAGAAAAATTGAAAGGTCACATGTAGTTACTCCATCACAATCACCCAAATCTTAAGGAAAAGCTCTACCTTTGGACCCACCTGAACTTGCTGGCACCTAGCATGTGTTTCTACGCAGACATGATCAAACATCCATTACAGCTACCTTATGATGGCACTACGTGTGCTGAACAGGACGGACAAGATATTTGTCTTGGACGTAAATGGTAAAAAGGTCTCTTTGTCCAACGACAGTCAAGCCTGCATTCACCTTGAATCCCCATGTGCAGGACAGAGATCAGCAGTAAATATGTCTGGTAAATTTTGAATAAAACCTCGGATCAGAAAGATTTGTAACATTTCGCCTCAGCATTGTATTTCCAACAAATATTTCTTGCTTTGTAAATCATTTTCATCATAAAACTTCAAAACAAACGTACACTCAAAATAGATGTCTTTGGGATCCGATGTAAACGGAATACGAAAAAAGAGGGAACTGTAGAGATTTGAGTGAAATAACTACTCTCGCTGATACTATTTTACAATTATTGCAAAGATAGTTGTAATATTTTATAAGGTAAGTGGTAAGATAATTTTTAAACTTACTTGTTTTATTTTCTTCATCTGTTTCTCTATACCTTGTTTCTTTATACCGGTTTCTTTATTCTATTGATCTTGACTTTGTAAGTTTAGTGTACAAAGTCAAGGTCAAATGAATTTAAAGTTTAAACTACTGATTGAAAATTAAAATTTATCGCCTGAAATTAAATAAATTTCATATTGTGTAGAATTCAAAAATTCAAAATAGAATCCAGCAATTATTCACATTTTAAAAACGAACAAATCTAACATAATAATAACTTTTTACATTAGTAGCAATTTGGACATTTCAATAAATGTATTAATTTCAGTGCGAGGGAATGCTTTCACTTTTATTTAAAATATTTAAATGAGATGTCATCTTTCCTTATCTAAATTCTGAACGAATTATAATGATTACGACGGGTAGAGAAAGACCAACGACAAACTTGAAACACCTAATTAAGATCAAGTAAGACAGATAAGGGAAGCTAAGTAACTGACTAAATTCATGCGAACAAATGTCACTTGATCTGTCCTGTCTAAATGAAACCTGACACTTTTTATCAAACTAAACCAGAACAGCTACTTGATAATGAGAGATGAGAATTGTAAACACCGGGAAGTTCATCCTTTCAATGGAGGTATTTTCGTGAGCTTATAAGAGGTATTTTTTATCATGCTAAATATAGATGTCAGTAGTGTTTCTGCGGCGATACGTGTTCTTGTATGTATTTGATATCCTGAACGCGCCGCCAATTGGTCTATTTTTCGAATACAATTTTACCACTTCGCCTTTAAAAATTCCATAGAAGGAATTCCGAATTGATATATGATAATTGATGGTCAACGACCATTAGGTTAAACTCCAAATGTCGCCAAAAAGGTGATAAGCTACATTTTGAGGTAATCCCGATATGCATAATGTGAGAGCATTTGGGTAGCAGAAGCAAAATCTTCTGATTCCATTTGGTTTGTCTACATTGAAAATCCCTCTCATAGAATGCCAAATTCATGAATTTCGAATCGCAATTGAAAAACTCAAATTTGTGCCCCTGTTTTCAATATAACTCAATCTTCTCTAAAGCGTCAAAACTGTGCACGAGTTTATCCCGAAACAACGAATTTCGTTCATTGGTTTGTAAATTTCGATTTATTGCTATTGACAACGTTAAAGAAATATTAAAACATAAGCTGCAAGAAATTAATGATCAGTTAAATAGACTTACAGTTTAGCACCTTATTTACTGTCAAGAACATCATAGATAGAAAACAGTCGCTTTTATTATCAGATAATTCCAAAGAATAAATACTGAATTGATATATGATAGTTGATTGGTCAACACCAATTAGATTAAACGCCAAACGTTGCGAAAATAGCGATATACTACATTTCAAGGTAACCTCGATATTTATGAAGTAGAAGCGTTTCGTCAGCAGAAGTAAAATCTTCGCAGACCGCTTGTATGTGTAGACTAAAAATCTCTAGACTAAATAGACTAAAAATAAAATGCACAGGATATATGCTAATTTCGTAGCGATGGGTTCGAAAATAGAGTATCAGTTTACTACGAAATAAAAGTTTCGAATAATAGACATATTGTTTAACTTTAAATTTACGTTATGTCTCAAGTTGTTGAAGCGTGCTTATGGAACGTCTTTAAACTCATATTTAAATTCAAGTGGGTGTTAAAGACAAGTATTCATGCATCTCAATAAAGGGATGAATGGTTGTACGTTCTCCAATGGAGAGCGAATTTAATGCCTGAAAACTGCATTCTATACTATTTTGAATATATTTCCCGAAATAGTGCAGATTATCATTGGTGATGATTGCAGCCGGAGCCCAATTTATGTACCGGCATTCAAGGCAAATACCGTCTTGAAAATATTATCGTCGCTGGTTCAGAAATATATACCACGCATAAGCACAAGACACGAATAAGTTTTAAACAGATAATTTTATTTAAGAAATTAGTTTTCCAGTCATTGGTTGAATATTGAAATGGTCTGTCTGCTCCTCGTCTAAACATCAGCTCGTCTCTGAACTTCTCATACGATCATGGTCATGGTAAGATATATATTTTAAACTGATAAATATGACTACGGAATGAGGGAGTTATCGAAGACAACTGGGGTTTGATATCGCTATCGGGCTTTATTTTGTCCATGGAGGAGAAACAATTGCGCTGAAACATTAATATTCAAACTAGAGGTTTAAAACAGTAAGAGAAAATATAAGTCGAAAGTTGGTATAAAACTAAAGTGTTTAAGCTGAATAAAAAGGGTAAGATTTTGACTGACATGTATGAATCAATTTATTATCGTAACCCAGAAAGAGCCTATTAAAAATAAAATATGGTCTATTTCAGTGTCTATTTGCGACAGAGAGACAAGCAAAAGTGTAATACGAGTATATTTATTCTTAAATATTAAACAGAACAATATCTTCAAAACTGAAAACAAAATAATGGATATTGGAAAATGCTGAACTTTTTAATCCTCCTGGTAGTTTTGTCTCGGCGATGTATCCCGACATTAGCAAAACTGAACAGATCTTGATGCACGCGATATCTTGTCATTAAAATAAAATTGATCAGATCTTGATCTCGTCATCATCAAAAGATCTGAAATATTTTGATGTTGAGATATCTCGTCATTAGCAAAATTGGTCAGATCTTAATGTACGAGATATCTCGTCAAAACTATCTCCGTTGGAGGGTTGAAGTCTAACAATTTTGTCTCAAAAGTGACCAAAGTTTCTAAGGTTCATCAGAACCTGTTATACGGAATCCACAAATTTTTTCATCATGTGTCACATCTTCAACACGTCTTAAATAGTATGACATTTCAACTAAAAGTGTGTAATTCCATCTACTGCAAAAAAATAGTTTCATATCAAAACACGATAGAAAAGATGTCATGCGTGAAAACTAAACTGACTCGGCAGCCTTGCATAATGTGCAGGCTTAGTAACCTTTTTAAAATCTAAGAGTTCATTTTTTTTCAAATGTGAACAAAGATTCAACGGTTCATTAGAACCTCTTTTATGTGTAAAGTCACAAATTCTGTAATTTTGTTATGTTTCACACCTCCAGAATGTTTCTTAAATAGTGCTACATAAAAAACAAAGGGTTCATTTGCATAACTACAACATAAATTGTTTCACATCAAATCACAACAGAAAAATTCTGCCACTCGTGAAAGCTAAACTGACTATACATTCATGATGTGGTACAAGTTAAATTATCAATAAGAATTTCAATAAAGGATGCATAAAAGGAATGTCGGATTTAAATATTCACTGAAACACAATGATGTATCATCAAATGAATCTAGCATTGCTAATATTGTAGTTTAATAAACATTCTATGAACCAAGGGGCTCGCTATTTTCACGGCATATTCTTCAAATTGCGAGCAACACGTTTCTGGTGCTTATGATAATGTTACTAAATACATAACTTTTAAATATTTAGGTAACATTGGCACATATGGACAACACAATTGAAAAGAAATCGAATCTAATTTGAACTCTCAATGTTGAAAATTATTATTTTATTTTTTAATACAAAATAAAAATAATTGATGCATAACCAGTGAGAATAATCACCAACACAGAACCATGAATAGATTTCTCGTGAGAAAGTTCCAACAGCACGTTTTGCACTCCATGCAAAACTCTAAATGAATATTCATTCAAACAAGTTTCTCTCAATACTTTATGAATGTTATTTTATGCCTGTCACTGATACTGTTTATTACGTTTTCTAAAGCGTGAAAAATGGTGGCTCCAGGGAAGGAAAAAAACCAGAAATATTTTGAGAGGGCGATGCTACTCTCAAAATATAAGTTCTGATGCTAATAAGTCTAGATGCTAATAGTTCTTAAAGAGAATGAATTCTATTTATCCTTAGAAACGAAGATAACAGTTCATTTTTAACCCTCCAAGAAGTTTCGATGAGATATCTCGTCCATCAACTTCTGACCAATTCTCCTAATGACGATATAACTCGTCATTAAGATATTGTCGAATTTTTGTAGACAAGATCAAGATCTGATCAGTTTTCTTCTAATGGCTAAATATCTCGTCCATCGAGATTTGGTCAGTCTTGCTAACAACAAGATATCCCGTAGAGACAACCTCCAGAAAGGTTAAGATCAAAACCAAAACACCCAAATTATTATAATTTACAAAGATTCTCGATGTCAAGTACAAGGATAATCTCTGTATTCGAAATCTATCAAAGACTATCACCAATTAATTTTAAACCTTGAAAATGAAATGTATTTTTAATAATTTCTTTATTTACTACAGAATAATATGGATAGAATTATTCAGTTTTAAAAAAAGTTGTATCATAGTAAAAAAATTAGTGTGGTAAGCAAATTTTGAGACCACACTCTTCCTTTGTTAATTATTATTCAGGTAATCTCAAAATCTCAGAATTTCTTTGTTGTTATCGAAGTAAAAGTTGAATTACAGAAAAAGAGTTAGACTCATGAACATGGTACCATCATCAATTGGTGATAATTTTGGAATATGGTAACCTATCATAGGTTTGTTTCATGCACTTCCACTTAAATGCTAGGCCATTATGGCAGCCTGTTCAAATAGTCGTTTGGCAATGAAAGGTTTAGAGGCCAATGTGATGAGGGTCTAGTGCATTGTTTTTGAGTTTTACCAGAAAAAGATTCAATTTGCATCTAACTAGCTACAATAACATACAAATATAGAGAAATAAGAGCACATTTTTCTTGTTGATTAATACCGTATTAACTACGGCATCTGATCATGGTTCAAAATGACGAGATGTTGTCTTTGAATCTATCCCTTCGAGACCGTTACCAATATCCCGTTGTGTTGACCAGTGCCATGTTAATTCAACTGCCTACCTTATTAACTACTTCGAATAAAACAAAACTGTTATTTATAAACGTTTAATCTATTGGGTAAGCTTAATCTTGAAACTCATCTTTATATTCCAGACTCCTCTTAAGCATTCTTCTTTGTGTCTCTTTTGTTTTTATATTTCTCACCTTTCAGCCAATGATACACAATAATAGACGTACTCTGCAGTTTTCCACTTTCATTTATATCCCGAGAAATCTTTCATCTAGTCTCCGCTAGACCCTCTTGGGATGGATCCAAGTGGGCGAACGGAAAGGATTCATATAACTTCCATGAAACCTTAAGTTACAATCCTCATGTTTTCGGATCTTTCTTATTTACCGAGCACGTTTTAGGTACGTCTTTAAATGCGGATATTCAAACGTCTTCCATATAGGAATCATGCATGATAATCTTATACAATTGAATACGGCCACTTATGTTTATATTTATGTGTGGCAATATAATACCCTTTTTTTAAAGCAGTCGAACCTGTTTTAACAGAAATATGAATCATGGCTCAGTCTTTAAAAAAGCATATCTAATTTGGCTAATTTCTCTTTCTTTCTTATTATCCCTTACTTAATTATAAAGGCTGCAGCTGATTTGGATAAGTTTAATCAGCGTGATAATACTGTAAGGTTTTATGCATATCAGACTACACAAAAACACAGCATCTAAATTGTTTCTGGTATCATGAGAATACCATCAGTATAATGCCTATTATCCCTCTGAGTGTCACAAAATTCCATAGTATTGCTTGTATTATCTGTGAGTAGTGTACCTTGCATCTCTCACTTAATGACTAAATAACCACAGATTTTGGCTAAAGGAATACTAGGAAAGATTCTATTGGTCAAGAAACTATTCTGTAACTGCAAGTATTATTCCCCGCAGAATATAACTGCGGGGAATAATACTTGCGTGACCCTTAAAGGGATTATAATTCCTTTCACAAAAAAAAAACAAAATTTCAAAATACCCGGAATAAAAGTCACATATGCCTCAGATTATTTCATGAGACATTTTATAAAAAGTATTTTTTTTTAATATTTACAATTTCCAAGGATTTGGATAAAGCATTGACAATGTATTTAAATTTTTCGTTGATATAATCCTGCTTAATCTGACAAAACTTTCATTCAATATAAAATGATGTATCTGCATTTCAACTTTTCTAAATTTAATGCAGATACTTCAAATATTGAGGAATGTTTTATTTTCATATACTTAATTCATAATTGGAATTCTGCCAAGTAATTATCACAGCGAAATATACAATCAAACTTTATTATACTCTGATCCTCAAAAATCCCCCGGCCTTGTCGTTTACTGTGTATACTAATCTAATCAAAATAAGAGCCTTAAAATAACTTTTCGTTTAGTACTGATTTTTTTAGATCGTCAAATTTACACATCACATTTTGAGCATCATTGACTATTTCAGCAATCGATAAAAGCAAAACCATGTTTATAATGCGATAAAAACTTTATTATTCAAATTAGTTGTAAAGGGAGTCTTGAAATGAGATGCAAAATTAAATTAAAATAGTCCATAAAAACAAAAGCATTATGGAGGCTGGATGGGCACCATAAAATACATTCCTCCATTAGTCTACAGCTTATATCAAGCAAAGATGAAGAAAAATGTCTTTTTGCGTGTTCTTTCAGATTTTCCTTAGTTATCCCTTAACGCCCAAACTAATTTCAATCACCTGTCGTATGTTACTTTCATTCGTAAAGCACTCAAACTCTCCTACAAGACACATTTTTATTCGATAGTGATCAAATTGACAAATTATTCTACTTCCCAAAACTGTCACCGAAAAACATGTGTACTTAATAGCTTTAGTCATTAAACAGAAGGAGGTGGTTCGCGTTCACTTAGTTAACGTATCCTTAGTATGGTTGCTAACTGGTTTGATGATCATGACGTAGGCTGAAATGTGAACCAGTCAGAGCACAACACCTTCATTTAATGTTTTTGATTGGTAAAGAAAAATTAATAAATGGTCCAGGTTTTAAAGTTGTAGTGTTCTACCAAATAAAATTTCATTTGTTTTCAAAAGATAAAATTTGAGTGTATGGAATGTTAAAAAATAATTTTTTATTTGATGTTTCAGATTTGTAAAGAAAGCCGGCTGACTTTTAAGACCGAATTTTTAAAATTTGATGTAGTATCAAACTACAATTCAATTTATTTCCAATTAACTTTCTCATTATTCAGTTTTTAAATTGCTGTCAAATAGACGTATAAAATTTACCAGAACATCTTCGATTATCAGCTGTCTTTTTGTGGAAAAACCCAATAACTAAAAAAGTAAAGACAAAAGCTCAAAGTAGAATCTCGTTATATACCAGGTTTATCTCCTTTCTAATTAAAATTATAAGTTATATCTAAGACCAAGTCATTATCAGCACACACAATTAGTCTGTTAGCTATTAATACACAATTCAAAAGCTCCTCAGCAAACAAGAGTCAGCATTTTAAAATTTGTAATTAAATCAATTTACTCTGTTGAAAATGGATGACAATTTACAGATAAATTACATAACTGAAGAACATAAAGTATAGTTTTTGTGGTATGAAATGAATATTTTACTGTCCACTTAAAACATTTATTTATAAATTTCTGTACGCACAACCAGACATATTTTACACTATACATATCTCTAAAACTACAATTTTTTAATAAATTCGTTAAACTAAACATCTAAACCTTAAAGTTTCTATTCACTCATTCATCCAGAATATAGTATTAGATATTCATATTTCGTGTGTTTTTTCTGTATTTAGAATCTACAATATTTTCCATAGACAGAGTTTATTTGTTTCATTTGTCACTCTATGGTTATTTCTTTCTACACTACTCGTAGAGCTAATTTGAGAGGAGCATTTGACATAACGAGTGCATGGATAAGAAAGCGCCCAATTAGATCATTTTAAATTTATTCTACACGACAATTTAATGACTTAAACATTAATTAATCTTTTGAAGCTACAGGCAAATTGCAAACATTAGACTCCAGTATTTATGTACATTGATAATAAGAAAATGAAAATGTTTTCTGAATTTTGAAAAACACAGGAAACAATTCAACTCACATTGCTATAAAGTATTCATATTCATCTATATTTCCAAAGCTACATTGTGAAATTATTCCTAAAAATAAGTCATAAGATAATACTGAATGGATTTTAAGTTTATGAAACCAAATGATATTGGAATAGGTTTGATTCTGGATGATAAAAGATTCAATACACAACTATAATTCAGCTCAAATTTGAAAACGAACTTATTGCAAAACATTATTCAACTCTCAAGGGGTCATGGTTGCCTAGTTGTAAGAGTCGCGGACTTACAACCGGAGGGTTGTGAGTTTGAAACTCGATCCGTTTGGAGTGGAGTTGGTGAATGCAAAATATGCCGCAGCCTCAAATGTCCTCACGTTGGCGTGTTATAGAAGTTTGGAGAGTGGAGTGCCAGCTCAGGTGTTGACCTTGTCATCTGGCCTTGGTTCAAAATTACGAGGTGTTTGTCTTTTACGAGGGATTTTTTTCCTTCAAGATTAATCTTGGACCGTCGCTAATAGCCCGTTGTGTTGCTCCAGCGCGCTTAAATTCAACTACTTATTTACTTCAACTCTCAAGACGGCAACTCATAAACGTATGTTATGAATATTTCAAATTAACTTTTTCAATTTACACCTTCAGATTCTCCCACTTTTCAAAACCCAACAAAATTAGTTTTCAATGAAAAATATCCAGCAAAAGACTATTAGCTTAATTAAAACCAGGCCAGAAGACATGGAATTTCTCTTAATCCAAGTTCCTTCAATCTCAAAACTCACCCGAGCAGAAAATTAATTCTCGTTCTTTCAAATGTAAAATACAGGCTTTTGAAATTAAACTTTGCCAGATTAAGATATTAATGAGAACTTGAAAACTTTTGCAATGAATTAGTGAACCTTTATACTGTTTCCGTTTGACTGAATTACCTATGTTCTGATCATTGTAATAGACTATGTCTAGGAACAATCTAATCTAGTTTTAAAGCAATTTAAATTACAAATTGGTATAGATTACTAATTGAAAAGCCTTAATTTGTTGATTTTTTACGTTTGATTATAGTTAAAAGGAAGAACAATTTTTTTAAATGCCATAACTAAAATCCTATACCGTACGTCAGTCAGTCTTTAGCTATTTGAGAATTAGCTGTTGTCGTCTATATACTCGTATGTATGTATATATATATATATATATATATATATATATATATATATATATATATATACATATATATATATATATACAATATATATATATATATTGTATATATAATTCAAAATTACAAACCAAAACAAAGAGAAATCCAAAAATTTTAAAATCAAGAAATTTAAGAAAATTTTGAAAAAAATGATGGAAGTGTTGGTGGATCAGGGCGTCATCAGGGAGGAGCCTCACCCAGTCAACACAATATGGTGTTTTCTGCGTGTGAGCGGCAGTACACCAAAAGTAGCTCACACACCCCTCCAAACACCATAAGAAAATAAAAATTAGAAAAACAAAAATCAGAAAAACAAAATCAGGGATAACCAAGGACACATACCAAAGATAAGTATAATACAAAATTAAAATTAAAATTAAAAAGGAGAAAACAAACTTACCCACATAGATTGACCTAAGCTCGACAACAACCCGCCGCAAACTACATGAGGACCGCCAACAAATGCCATTCACAACGCCGAAAAATCAACATATGAGAAATCGGAACCGCAATACCGACACGGAACCCCGACTCGAAATTCCGACTCGGAATTCCGAACCAGAACATCGGAATCGGAAGTCGAAAAAATAGTGTTCAAATCCAGTTTTTTAATAAATTAATAAAATTGATAGTCAACAGGAAAGTCTCCGAAATAAGCTATTAAATAATATTAGTAATCTTAATCTAGAGGCGTTGATAAACCAGTTGGTAGAGGCGTTGATAAACCAGTTGGTAGAGACGTGGATTAGCAACCTGAGGGTTGCGAGTGCGAAACTCGATCCAACCAAAGACCGTAGTGTGCGTGGGGTCTGATGCACTTTAAATCTGTCGTGGCATCAAATGTCCTCACATTGGTGTGTGTGGAAGTTTAGAGAGCGTGGTGCCAGTTCAAGTGTTGTCTTCGTCGTCTGACCATGTTTCAAAATAACGAAGTGTCCTCTTCGAGATTACTCTTGGAATAGCCCGATTTGTTGCTCCAGTGTGACGTAAATTCAACTTCCAACAACCAACACTGAGGGCAAAAATCCGTTTCGAACATTAAACAGACGAGACTCGTGCTGTGTTTCCTTGCTCTAGCACTCGAGTGGGGTGGTATGTCACCCAAAAAGGTATAATACGCTTACTACTTTATTACATGCAAAACAAGTCTACTTCTTTTCTATAGCTAATTTGAATGTTATTACCTCGTATGTTTATGTTTTTGGTCTAACATAAATACAATTAAATATGAGACATCTTAAAAAGAATAAAACCTATTATTAAAGGTGGTGGTATAGAAAATATGAGCCCATTTACGATTATAGCCCAGTCACAAACTGGCGTAATATGCGACAAAGCATACGACATACGCGTGTGTACTCCGTTTCTGTACAGAAACATGTCGCTACGAATACGTGATATAGTGCCGCTGAATTGTTGTTGGACCATTGTGACTTGCCATACAGCGTATAGCAACGCAAGTATCGGGAGAGATGGAAACAAAGGATGCGGAACACGAATCCTCTCACGGAATGTTGTCTGGCCACCCCTGGTCAAGAAGGTCTCTCTCTCAAACGAAGAGAGTCATGGGATTCAAACCTCCTCATTTTAAAGGTGGCATTCTCACAATCAGCTACTGATAAGATAAGGTTTCGGCCATGAATAGGAATTTCAGAACGTAATAATTTTATATTCATAGGTGTGTAATTCCGCGCGAGTACTGCAGGATTAAACTCCGCAAAGTACAATTTAATTTTAAGGGGACAAAAAGTAATGAATTGGAACGAAAAACTTTAACCTTAAGCAAAGGAAAGAAATGATACATTTCCCCGCTAAAAATAATATTAAAGAGCTTTATTTAACTTCAACTGTAGTATGCAATATGTTTTGGTAAAGCATGTTAGTTTTGGTGATAATAAAGTTGTTTTGGTGCTGATAAATAGGGATATAAAGGGATAAAATAAAAGATTTTTTTTCTATTTTAACATGTTTACGAGAAATCGGTTAGAATTCTTCAATGGCTCAGTTCTGAACTATTTTTTCCTTAAACGTTTACTGAATTTTTTAAGATCCAGGGTCTGACAGAAATTTATTATTATTATTGTTACTATGGATTACTACGGATTATTAGATGTATTATTAAATGTATTATTAAATGTATTATTAAGTGTATTATTAGGTGTATAATTAGGATGTATTACACTGGTGTTCAAAATTAAGAGAATTTGCATATTTTGTCGAATTTCTCGAAAAGTACTGAACGAAATGTAAAACTATTGCTTCCAAACAAAGATGCAAATCTTTAGTGTCGAAAACGTAAGCGTACACGTGCGTGTGGGTGGTGTATTTAGAGGAACAGGCTTTCTAAGCGCACGTGACAATTTCCGCGCTTCGTTCGTTCGCTCACCTCGGAGAATTTCGTTGCGTTTTTTCTTTTTTTTTTGCAACATTCGGTGAAATTCAAAAGCAAACAGTTAAAATGAGTAACCACCAACGTTTGGATGATGGAATGAGGTGTCGAATCGTCGGGAGACTGGAAGCAGGGCAATCTCAAGTGCAGATTTCTAGAGACTTGAATGTATCGCCCAGCGTCGTGTCCAACTTAGGGAAACAGTTTAAGGATGCGATTCGTAGAGAGAAAGGTCGTCCAAGAGCCACGACGGCCAATGAAGATCGACCTTCTGATTCAAACCGAGCCTTATGGTTGAATTCTGTCATTTCCAACCCTCTAAGCCTCTATAAGGCCAAGATGTGTGTGCTGGCTGCTGGGGAGGTGGTGGACCGCCTTCCCTCCTTCTCGTAACTTTATGTTTGATATTGGATTATTTATTTCCCCTCTTAGACTATTGGGTTACTATTTCATCTTTTTGTGGGTCCGGGTTGGTCGACCCTTTTCTTCCTTTTGTCCTATTATGTATTTATTGTTGTTTTTTACTGTATTTATTGTATTTACTGTTCTTATCCTCGAGTTTGACACTTGTCACTTTTTGTTGACGTTGTTTGTCCAGTTTATACTTTAATTGTAATATTTTCTTTTTTGTAATTGCATTTTATTCGTTTTCATGTTTTACGCCACGTCCCATCTTATTCACCGAGAACTGCTGCACACCACAACGAGCATTTGCTCCTGCAATTGTGGGGCCCTTGTTGGAGTCGATTTATTATCTTCAGTGGACTGTATTTGCAGCTTGCCTTGGTGCTTTTATTGATGTGGTTTTATGTATTTGTTGTTTGTCTTTACTCTTGTGTTCTTTTGTCGTTGTTTTAATGATGTTTAATTGTGCCGCACTTGTCGCCTGCACTATGTTAAACTTTGTTTTGTTTTGTCTCAATTTTATAAAAGTCGTTCGTGTGCCGGGGGTTAGCGTGTGCCTCCCCTGCCCGGTGGGGCTGTGGCCCGTTGCCTCTGCTGCTGGGGGTAGAAACCTTTCCCCGCCCTTCCCTTGCCTGGGCTCGAAACCTTGTGGTGAGCAGGGTAGGGCGTGGGTCATAAATAAATAAATGAAGATCGATATTTTTACAATACAGCGAGGCGTAACAGGACTGCAACAGCTTCTCAGCTCTCTCGTGACTTTCATGCGACAACAGGAAGACGACGATCTTCAAGGGTTACTGTTTCCAGAAGACTACATAAGAGAAGTCAGTTTGCAAAAAGACCTGCTGTTTGCGTCCCGATCACTTCCGTGCGCAGGAGAATCCGTTTAATATGGTACAGAGAACATCAACTTTAGACCAGGGATCAGTGGGGGACCGTTCCATTCACAGATGAGTCTCAGTTCAGCCTAACTTGCTGTGAGGTATAGAGATGAGATCTTGAAGCCCTATGTTCGGTCTTTTCTGGGGTGCAGTTGGCCCTGATTTCATTTTAGGGACGACAACGCTCGTTCACAGTGCTCATCTGGTCGTCGAATATCTGGAAAGTGAGGATATTCTCCGGATGGATTGACCAGCCAGATCTCTAGACCTAAACCCTATAGAGCATATTCGGGACACTCTTGTGAGAGGGCAATTGCAACTCGCCTTCCGCCTCCCAGAAAGCCATGAACACAAGATATCTATCCTCTCGTTCGATGGTGTAACGACGCTGCTACAATCGTTTACGTTGGTCAGTTCGTCCCTCCTGCACCCACCGATTCCAAGTTCGCATCACTCCCTTGATTTCGTCAAACACGATCACTGATTTGTCGAAAGGACAATACGCAATCTTGATAAGCTACAATTCTTCATCTGTCAAACTCAGAAACGTGCTCAGTTGACTGCCGTATTTTTCGACGAAACTATAATTAAGCTTCCTACGCACAGGAACAATGAGAAAACACAATTCCAATACTTAAAACCGGCTCTTTGTTCTCTCCTTTTATGCTGCTTACAGGGGGCGTTACTGGAGCACAAGATTTGTATATACGCCCTGTAGTGCTAATCATTTGCATGTCATTAATTATCGTAGAATTTTCAAGGCTTCCTTCCACCGTGGTGTCGCATTTTGTCTTCAGGAATTCCTTCAATGATTTGCATTTTTGATGGCCAGCAGAGTATTTATCGAAATAATAATTGTAGTCTAATATGTACTTCGATTGAAGGGCTTTGTGCAACATAGTGATAAGCCACTTTTCAAATGTTTCAGGCTAGAAATTTTCAAGTTTCAAAAATTCAAAAATTATATTGGTTCATTAGCTATTTAAGAGATCACGTTGCCTTGAAGTTTCGAGTTTTACGCACTCTTTTAAACAATCAGAAAGTCGTTTGATCCTCTTGAATACTTTATTACGGAATATATTTCTGTGGCTTATTCGTCTACCGGAGCCCTTCAGTTAAAAATGGTAATTCAGTTGCAAGAAAGTAGGTTAATATTTTCCACACTAACTTTTATAAGTGTCATAAATTCAAAGTTTCATTTATTCAGTCATTCCTTCGTGATGTATTTATTACGTGAATGGAAATTCAACTTTTATAGCTTTTATAACAACTCGACATGAATATATAGTATCTCTCCTGTACCATGAAATGGATATTGGATATTCCTGGAATGTCCTGAAGCATGCGCGAGAATCATTTTACAGAAACTCGCCAACTTTTCTCCATTCGTATCAGATACCCCATGAAATTGAAATCCGCAGGTAACAAAAATTCTTTCACAAACTTACGCCTTCGCATACGTATTTAATGATCAAATTCCTTACATTCCCCTACTCTGGTGGAATGTGGAAGTTTGGGGAGTGGGGTAATACCAACTCACCAGTGTTCCAGATGTTGACCTCGTCATTTGACCGTAGATCAAAATTACGAGGTGTTGCCTGGATTTTCCCCTTCGGGATTGATCTCAGATCGCCACCAATAGCCCTTTGTGTCCATCCAGTGCGACGTAAATTCAACTACCTTCCTAAGACGTAAATTCAACTACCCATCGACTTACCACAGTTCTGTTACTCCAGTGCTGCTTAAATATTATTCAATTACCCCTGCCTTACATTCCACAATAAGAACACCGGAAGAAAATTTTACAAAACTCACACTTTCAAAAAGAAAAACCCACTAAAAAAGATCTTACAGGTATCTTTCCTTTCTAACCATAATGACGATATCCTAATACTCAAAATAGAAACATAATTATGGAGCCCGTGTTACACACCATGTTTCGAGCCTAATAATAGGTTTGTCTTCCGAATTTCTCCAATTCAGATGATCAATCGTCCACTCAGGCATGCATAGATCCGAGGAAAATAATTATGTACGATTAGCATGAAAAAGCGATCATTAATTATTTCCGTGCCACGATTACATTAGGAAGAGTTTTAGGGCAAATATACAATTTGGTAAATGCCGAAAAGTCCTTGAATCTGCATCATCTTTTAAGGGTTAATAGTTGTATGATATGTATCAAAAAGCTATCTTAATGCGTCTTCAATAAATGATGTGTAAGTATTTTGGTTTGTGTTAGCGTTTCAGTTGCATATTTATTAAAGGTTTCTTGAACTATTATGAAGGTATTTATAGTTCAGGGACGTCTAAGGTTGAAGCAAACACTTTTCCGTCACAGTCATTACTATGCAAGGACAGCGTTTAAGGTGTGTATCCTGGGGCTCCACTGATATTGCTTTTACTTTTCAACGGGAATTCGGATTCATTCATTCAAAATGTCGTTTTCGAAGTACTCTGCATTGATGACAAGAGCCTATAGAGAACTAGGGCGACAGCTAGAAATTAAGAGCTTCCGTTTACGCAACGCTTCAAGATCAGTCGTAGAATCAGGAAATTTCGCAGACATTACTATAACGTTGTAGCAATAACAACACAGTTCTGTAGCAAAAATGTAAAACTTCAAAATATCACAAATAAATACCGTCAAACCTCATTAAGTCGAACTCACTTAATACGAATTACAGATAATACGAACTAAATGACAATCCCCTTCAAAATGTATAATCAAATAATATTAACTCATTCGCTTAAGAATTCGGGTTTCACTAATCTCCGGTTAATACGAACAAATTTTCGAAACAAGGGCAAACGGATTCTTTTCGATTGTATTATCAGAAACATTAAGTACCTCAGAAATTGTAGAAGATTTATTTGTGGAAGAAAGAATAAATGAAGATTCTTATGAAAACAATGGAAGCGTACCTTCTTTAAAAGAAGCTACTGTTGGCTTGGAAATTGGTCACAGCCCTTTGTTGGGCAGTGAAAATTCATCTGCTCAATTAAACAACGTCGACCGCATCAAAGATTTTCTTAAATAATGTCACGAAAACCCCCACAAAAATCGATAACAGAAATATTTCAAGACAAAAATTGCATAATCAGGAATTATCTGTGTAATCAGGAATTATCTGTGTAATCAATCATCTGTATAACCTTTGTGATGAATACAATTTATCTGTCAACCAAGAGTTGTACAATCAGTTAGGTAAATACATTAATATTTTATTTTATTGTTGAAATAATGCTTTTTTCTGAATTTGGATAATACGAACTACTGTTATTACGAATTTCTTACGGTCCCGTGAAATTCATCTTAACGAGATTTGACTTTGTTTAAAACATGTAAAACATCGTCAATGACCTTTTCGGTAGAGCAAAGCGTCCACCATCATCAAAACAGAAGTAAGTCATAAGAGAAAATACGAGTTTAAATATGTTATTCTAGAATAGTGTTGCTACATCTAACTTCTTTAATTAAGCCTTTCCAAGCCACGTTTGTCATTCATTAGGTATTCGATAATTATTCTAGAACATATTTAAACTGTATTATCATTTCATGGTTTACTGTCTCGATATTGGTGGACGTTTCGCTCCATCGAATTGGCCGTTGTCGATTTTTTCACGGGATTTTTATCTTTCTTAGTCATGATTTGAATTTTTCCAATTTTGCTACCAGTTTGACTAAAATTTCATCTATTTATCTACATTTGTGTATCCTACAATTGTTTCCACAAACTCGAACGTTCACGAAAAGAGCACAGATTTTATCCAGAATTCTCGAAAGAACGATGTGCCGATAAAACCAGCTTGCTGGTCTACTGGAATTGTGATAGTCAAGGTATGGTTATGGATAAATTGTGGATTTAATATATATTCCTGCTGTTCTTGTTAAATTTGTTTAGTTTATTTCATGCGTTTACCATCTCTTTTTGCTTGAACTGTACAAATTTATTGTACCCCACAAATTACCAGTTTCAACAGCAAATTTCATGTTTTTATAGAAGATTTTAATTAACAATGTTCAAAGTCTTGAAAACGTTTGTATCAGAAGAAATACTTCGTTAACAAGAGAACGACCAGCTATTTTGAGATATTTTTGTAAGTCAATAAGTAAAGGTTCAACGCCCCATAAAATATCTCAAAATAGGGTCTTAAAGAAAGGCTCTACTTCAATATACTTCATTAAGAAAATAGCAGTTTATCTTACTCAGAATAATCCAAATATCAAAATTTAACTGCTCTTGATATGAGTAATGAAACGGTCATCATACTATAAATAATGTTCCTTTACAAACATTTTGTCATTAAATTGTGACATTTAGACATAAAATAGTCTTTTTAAATTTGCTTCTGGAGGATATAGGAAACTATCCACTATCGTCGGGAAATTTCAGACTGGTGCTCGTGTTACAAAGTAAGAAATATTTATCGCTATTTTTATTACTCTGGATTACAAGAAATAACTCAAACGCTTTATCTTTTAGACTTTTATATTATTTATATTTTCAGTCACATCAGGTACACAGTTGATAGCATATCAATGTTTATTTTATTAACTTTGTTATGAATCCGTATTAACGGTTATATGAAGTGCTTCTTGAAGTGCATGAGTCTTCTTTGTGCAAGACTTGTGAAAGACAGTACATCTTTGTCTACAAAAAAGGTGCTTGGTGGTAGAGATAGGTTACACTACTAAAAACAGTGTTTCAAAAATATCTGCCCAAATTGTTAAGGATGGTAGAGGGGCCCCAAAAAAACATTTTTATCAAAGAATATGTGCTCAGAAACGCCGCGTTTAGGCGTTTGAGATAAGTTGATAACATAGTTTCTATGGCATAAGGCATCATGAGCAACTTGCAGATAAGGGAGTATTTCCCAGTGATTGATGAGAATCGTGATATCGTTATCCTTAATGTGAAGTTTTAACGTTTTATAACATATATAACGCACCAAAATATTTTACTCCCTATGTTAAGGTGAGAAATTAAGATAATCATGGGGTTTTTTTTGCAGGCCCTACCCAATTTTATAATCTCAAGGGGGTCCTTGCACTGTAAAGTTTAGAACCATTCATTGATCTTGACAAAATGAATGCCTTGGTGCAATGGATGTGTTGATATAAGATCCCCAGATCAAAGTCATGGGTGTGAAATGTGAACAGTTTTGTACTGTGATCTGTTTCCCAGGTTCAAATAGTCATAAACAGTTTCATTTTGTTTATGGTCTACAAGTTGTACATTGAGTGTGTAAATGTGTACAATTATATAAAAATATAGAACATTTTATACATTGTGTGCTTGGCAGACATTTTTATTTCCCGTCATCTAACTTGATACTGGGAATCCAAGTATCAAGTTAGGTGACGGGAAAGTTCGAAGTGCAGTTGTGGAGAGACTCAGTAAATAATTTGTGAACTTTTGCAATGCACTAATCATTGCTCTCTGTTAAGAAAATAAAAGAGCCTGTATTTCTGTTGGATCGAAAGTCCTCTAGTGATCTGCTACTGAAAAATCGTCGGATAAGCTGTTAAATGGTAAAAAACAGTTCGAAGTCGAAAGATTTCTGAAAATTTTCAATTCAACGACAAAATTACAACATTGATTCTCTACACGTTTCGTTTCAAACCTGACAATCCATCAAATCTGACAATCCAATAATTTTTATATTTTATAATAAAATACAATTTTCACTCATATTTACAATATACGTATTTAGAATTATATGCTATGAATAAGTGATTAACAGTAATACTTATAAAAAGGATCTTTAATGTAAACAAACCAGACGGAAAACAATTTTAGTTACGCTACACAAACTCTCGCATGTTACATATTGAAGTTAATTTAAAATCAGTTTATCACCGTTTTGGTGACATCTGACGTTTTAATATAATTGGCGTTTTCATTTAACTATCATATACCAATTCGGAATTCTTTAGAATTTTTATTGGCAATGTGCGGGAAACGTATTCATAAAGCAAGCCAAGTGACGTTACGCACAAAATAAATACAAGAAACACATCTCTCTTTTCTTAGCGTCGCAAAACAGTTTTTACTGCCGATTTAATTGACCCAGTTCCAAATTAATGGAAGGAAAATAAAAATATACGTAAATGTCAAATGCAGAGATGTAATCCTTAAGTGCTTACGTGCATGGCTTCACTCTTGACCAATCTTGATATAATCAGTAAATGGAACTTTGTATACACATTAGTATTTCCTCTGTGGTAGACATGTGCCAGCATGGATTTAAGAAATCGAGTGACATTTTATTTACAAGTCATGCTCGTTTCGATCGTACTTAACATACTGTCTTAGAAAAGGTTTTTGAGAAAAATGTCTGGTTTCGATTGAAATAATCATTAACCTTCTCTTCAAATTAATCTGTTAACCCTCTAAGTGATTTTGACAAGATATCTCGTCCATCAAAATCTGATCAATTTTGCTGGTGAAAAGATATCTTGTCATCAAGATATTGCCGATTATTTTTATGAGATCAAGATCTGTTCATTTTTCTTCTAACGAAGAGATTTATAGACCATCAAGATCTGGTTAGTTTTGCTAATAACGAGAAACTTCGTCGAGACAACCACCAGGAGTGTTAATTTTTGGAGCAGTTAGTTCCAAGGCTCAGTAATTTAAGTTACATGGAATAAAAATACTTTTCTATAAAAGAAACTTCGACTTTTAAACAAGCAAACATAATTTCTTTATTTTTCATTACCTTTGCGAAATATTTACCGAAGAGTTTTGTTAAGACCGTTAAAGATCGGTAGTTAATTAACGTCACACTAGAGCAACAGGCTATTGGCGACGGTCCGGGATCAATCCCGAAGGGAAAGATCAAGAACAACACCTCGTAATTTTGAATCACGGTCAGATGACGAGGACAACATCCGAGCTGGCAGCCCACTGTCCATACTTGCACACCACGCCAAAAGGCATTTAAAGGAGATTTGTTTAAATACGTAACCTCACTTTTCGAGCGGTTGTTTAAGTACTTTTAAAAATTAAAATCGCATTTTTGTATTTGATTATAGTGTGAAATAGGGAAAACAAGTTTAAAAATAAAAGAATATGCAAATAACTTCAAGTCAATTTTAAAAAGTGAAAGTTAAGAAGGTCAAAGTTAAGAAAACTGAAACGTTACAGGATCAATTGCTGACAATTTTACTATCATTCAGTTTAATTTAGTTGTATGCCTGTAGAAACTCCTTAAAAGTATCGTCATCTGAACCATCGTTTAAAATTACGGGGGGTTGTCCTCGCATTTATTCCTTTGGGATTGATCCCAGACCGTCGCCAATAGCCCATTGTGTTGCTCCAGTGCGATGTTAATTCTAATATCTACCTTAAATGTAAAATCCTCTTGAAGCAGTGAGGAATAGTTTAGTAATTAAAATGGAAGTAGTTTAAAAAAAAAAAGGTTGGATTGACAGTGCCACATAAAGGGAATCTTAAATTTTAATCAATGGTAAAAGTTAAAAAGCATGACAGTGGATAGATTTTTGAGAGAATGGAAGTTCAACTTATTAACTATTTAAATAACAGACACTGAGCTTCTTCACACACTGTTAAAAAGACAATTATTAAGTTAACTCAAAATATTTAAGGTAACACAAAAGAATAGAATGATTGCCATCTTACACAAGAAATTATCAAAACAAACTTAAAGTTTTCGAAAATTCATTTGGATTTCCAATATTTTCTATTTATTTATTTATTGTTAACTGTAACCCCGTGTTTTTCTTGTTTTTTTGCTTTTATCAGTTAACGATGAAAAATTTCTTTGAAAGCGATATTTTTTGGAGGTGTTATTGATATCTGGAGGTATTTTTCCTTTTTCTGCTCCATGGGCTATTTTAACTGTGTAATGTGCCTTGACAATGCAGCATAAAGTTATACATGAATAAATACTAGTTCAGGAAGACAGATGCTTATTTTCTCCGATATTTGACCTTGGGGGTTTATTAATGGTCACGGCAATGACGAGTTTTAAAGGAAATTTCCTTCGTCAATATGAATGAGAGGTCTATATCAGTTGGTTCTAGGTTCGTTCAAATTTTACAATGATCAAATTGGGTTTTGTTCTTTAACTATCAGTTTCTTTTCAATACACTATCCTCGTTGTGTATTAAGGTTTCTCAGGAGCATAATAGCTCTAATCTTCAACTTCAATCAATCTGCAGTGGCATTCCTGATGTAGTCAGCGCATCTAAAAACTTTATAGGATAATAGTGTTCAGTATTTGAATGTTCATGGTATCATGAACATTCTCATTTTTGCAAACGTTTTCAAATCAGAAATAATCAGATTCTCACCAAATAATTTGGTGAGTACTAATAATCTATCTATATACAGGGTGCAACGCAAAGTCCGTACCCGGCCTGTATTTTCGGAACCGTTGGTCGTAGACATATACTTCCAATTACAAAAATGTTTCAAATGAAGTACACATTCATGTTGTGGCATTTTAAAATTTAAAAAATTAATTTTGTAAAAATTACAAAATCTAACTTTTTATACAGTCCCCCGTTCCTTATAGTGATATTTAGTAAAAGTTTACACTCATCCTAACAAACATAAAACAAAAAGTTTCACTTCTGTGTGACAAAAGTTGACCGAGATATTTAATTTCAAAGTATTTGTTTCGCCTTCATTGAGGGGTCGGTTAAAATATAACTTAGAATAATTCGAGATTGAAATCAGAGTGCAACGCCTCTGGTAGTTTGCATTCCGCTGCCATTTATCCGGTTCTTTTTGCGCATTTTTCATTTTAAGGGTGTCGATTCTACATAATTCGACGATGGTCTACAACTTTCGAATTAACATCTTTTGTCTATCTTGCTTAGTTTCGGAGTTAGATTTCCAAACTTTCCCCACTGGGGGCGCTGTGACCGCTTTCAGTGAATCGGGCATGTCCACTTTACTATACATGCACCCATCTTTTATGGTCAGGGAACCCCCCTTTCGCCGTAAAATGCACTCTGATTTCAATCTCGAATTATTCTAAGTTATATTTTAACCGACCCCTCAATGAAGGCAAAATAAATCTGAATAAATCCCAAACTTTGAAATTAAATATCTCGGTCAATTTTTGTCACACAGAAGTGAAACTTTTTGTGTTACATTTGTTAGGATAAGTGTAAACTTTTACTAAATATCACTATAGGGAACGGGGGACTATATAAAAAGTTAGATTTTGTAATTTTTACAAAATTGATTTTTTAAATTTTAAAATGCCACAACATGAATGTTTACTTCATTTGAAACATTTTTGTAATTAGAAGTATATGTCTACGACCAACGGTTCCGAAAATAAAGGCCGGGTACGGACTTTGCGTTGCACCCTGTATATAAAGCAGAATTGGTATCTGTCTGTCTGTTCTCTATAGAAATCTACACCGTTTGACCGATCAACACCAAATTTGGTCCACGTATACTTTAGAACCTTGCGGGTATGTAGGCTACATATTAACCCCCATTCTATTTGTCCTAAGTGTGCAGAGGGGGCTACTAACAATTCGAAATCCCCATAGGAATAACATTGATCATAAAACGATTGCGGTAGGCAACTCAGTTTGTTTTAAAATGACCGGTACAGTTAAAATAAAATTATTTTAAAATAAGATAGAAATCAAAATGGGTAGCCATACGTTTTAGTTCAGAGATATTTCTAAATCGACTTCTGAAGAAATCACCTGAGAAAACTTCTGTAGTGTGTCCTACAGAAGTGTGAATATGATATGGATTATATGGATGGATGGATATATATTTATACATAATTGCTTCCAAAGTAAATTGCAGAAACTATGAAAAAGTTAAAACAATGTTAAAAAATTATTTTCCGTACAAATGATGTTTGCATTTTTCTATGAGTGATTAGTCTAATCATTTTCAATCAACAATTAACCAATTGAACCCGAGCAACGCCGGGTATTTTTGCTAGTGTTCATATAAAATATATGTAGGCATCTTTATCATTTTTCTGGTAGGCCATAAGCTGTTTCATGGTCATCATCATGAAATCGTAAAAGCCATTTACTGAATGATGAATAAACAAATCGAACATTACTTTTGTGTCTTAAAATCATACACTTCTCCAGTAATTGGTTGCATTTAATGCTGGCCTCGTTTAATTTGGTTTTGTCACCATGTGTGACAACGGGGAGAGTTTGTCTAAAAGCTCCTCCAAGTAAAAGGACTTTGTCACCAAAAAGGTTTCTTATTTTTCATAATTTCCTTCATTATTGCAATTAAAGATGTACCGGAGCCAAGAAGTTTGATCCCAAATTATGGCTTTGGCTAAACGAATTAATTTCATCGTTCAGTAAAGTTTGTGGAGATGGAACAGGCATAGTCATGTTCCCTTCTCCAAGGATAGTGAAGAGGAGGGGTTTATGCAAATAAGTTTTTCTTACCCCCGGATCATCAAGGAAAAACATCTTTGCGGAAGATCATCATCATAAGTGGTTGTTGTCATAATACTGTCATACGCTGCTTTTTCTCTGCATTTAAATTACTTGCTATTTCTGTAGTTTTTGTTTTGCAGCATTGTAGAAATAAACATCCAGATGTTGAAGATTGTTACTTCATGGAATTGGAAGATTGTATTTATCGCATGATCTGTGTTAACTTTGAGAATGCCGTTAGCCTATCGAAAGATCAAGCAATGCTCATGACCCTCAGTGTGTCCAACGTTACATGTCTGCAGATAAAATCCTCCTAAAGATGGGATTTATATTTTTCAAAGAATTCTGCATCTGGTGGTGAAATAAAGATAAGAATGTCTGCAAATAAATCTCGCGTTTGTCGAGGCATACTGCAAAACAGATGCTTCGCATGGTTGTACCGGCTGTTTTGATCTTTATTGGTCATTTTGAAAGCTTTAGTTTTAACTTTTTGACTCTAAGGTTTCATGCGTATATCTAATACAGTACGTATGCATACATCATTTACTGTTCTTCACAAAATAAACTTCGAATGTTTTACAAAATGCAAAATACATAGTATATCAGTGGAGTTGTGTGTGTGATGATTGCTTAATTTACATCTGTAGATTCTAGTGTTCATATATTCTATTTGGAAATAGAATATTTGGAACAGAAAAGAGTACTAAAAAAATTAATAATTTTATTTAAACATTATTATTCTATTAACAAACTTCGAGAAACTTGCTGACATTTTTGGGGAAAATCTATTGATTCATTGCTTTTATCTCCTTTTTGTTATATCAATAATGAATAAGAATATCAATAATGTTAAATATATAATTTTAATTCTGAAGCTAAAGAATTAAAACTCTCCATGAAACTCTTTTGCAAAACATGTATCAAACTTTACTTTTAAATGAATAATTATCGTCGGATTTCATACAATTTCATAAAATAATGATTTTCATAAAATTTATCAGTGTCTCTGTATCGTGGAATTGTATCTTTTAAATATATTTGCAAAGATATCATTTGAGCTTTAGACCTAAGGTGGAGGATTTTTTTTTCGAATTTTATGTAAAATAATTATATCGGCTGTAGCTTTAACCCGATAGGGAAATATCTTTTTGGCTACGAAGTTTGTCTTTTATACGTATATTAAGATGCACATTTGATGTTCTTATTCAGTAATATCGTGAATCAAGTGCTGGTAATACGCAATCCATCTTTCTTCTTAATCCTAGTACTCAATGGTCAACAAAAAACAAACTCGATAATAGATATGGAAGATTAGGGTGACATCACTTAATATCCAAATGTCAGTCAAGTTTCAATTTCATGAAACCTACGTAGAATAAAATGGTGCAGGAAAAAATTGTTCACAAAACATGGCAGAAGGAAATTTAATGAACTAATAATTAATCATTCTTTTCTGTAGTCAAAATATACAAAAAATAACTGTTCTAATTCTTTCTTCTCGAACTCTATTCCACCAAACTTGTAAATAATTTTCTACCAATTGGAACCAGCTTCACACTACGAATTTGTTCTGCAGATGGAATTGGGGAAAATACTACTGCATCAACTAATTTCTGTTATTATCAGAATGCCATACATGAAATAAAACGTGTTATGAGCTTTTCATTAGAAAATTGCTGGAATTTTTTTGTCACTGAATAGAATATTTTTTGACATAGGACTAGTTGTTATCTTCCAATTGTTTCCCAGATTATTCTTCGATAGTAGATCAATAGTCAAATAAAGGCGCTCTTTTCCGACATAAATGCAGCCTTTTTTCTTTAAATAGAGAGCAAGAAAGTATTTTCTGGTAAATTACGTCGTTTTTCATGGCACTTATATCTGCATCGCCTCATTAATTTATCCTGTAAGAAAATGTCAGTGACTCTCTTTCGTTATAGATTTTCACGGTCAATTTTTTTATTCTTAAAATTACAACAAAAAAGAATTTGCCTTTTAACTGATTAGAAAATTCAATTTATAAGCAACAAAATCTATCTAAAATTCTTTAATTTTTGTTAAGAAGTTACACGTTTTGGTATTCACTATTGAGACAAACAAATTATGATTGGCATATACAGAATTATTGTGTGTGTGTGTGAGTAATATTTAGAAAAGAGTTTTTCAAATATTATAATAAGCATTTAGAACATTTCGCAAAAGAAAACTTTGAGAAATTTCGGAAAATAGTTCAGTTTTATTCTGATAATTTAAATGTATCTTAAATTTTGGTTCATATATTAATTTAACAGACTAGTGAAGGTAATTTAAACTGTCTAAAATGATTTTCTCGGAATTCCACGCAGAATTTACGTAACAATATAAGTAAAAGTATGTCTTACTATTCATTTTATATATTCTGACGTCTCTAAGAACATTTGAATTTAAATATTTTAGCATTAATGAAATTGTAGATTTTGTAAACGCTTCTGACACATTTTGAAGTTTAATATCTTATTAATGAGTAATAAAAGGTTTAGAAAACGCAGTAAAAATTTATTTGAATTGAAAGTGCAGCTAGATTTTTAAAACCGTTAGATCAAAAGATACGCAGCTTTTTAAAAATACCTTCACTTAATTATGAATGTATATGCCGCTCACAAATTATTCAAATGATAAGCCTTCTCAAATCTTTACGTTATAAAGATAAAATGACTGAGAAGAAAGTTCTGGAAGAAAAAATATTTAAATACAATAGAATTTCCATCACGCTTTCACTATATCGCAGAAAATTGTTCGTCTCACATTCAAATGCCCTTCACATTTCTAGTGCTTCATTTTAATGTAACACCTAAGATAAGGATGCGTTAAGCAACTATCTAACAGAAGCTGATTAAGCTCACATAGCTTATGTGGGGTATGCGAATACTGAATTACTCTACTTAATATATACTTTTGCACGTCGTCTAATAGCCGTATCTTCATATGATAAATTCAACTACTTTACTGTTGAAGTTCGTAGACTGAAAATTTCTTTTATCACGAGTTTAAAGAACGGTTGGTTGTAAAGAATTTTTCGCGGTATTACAATTTAAATAGAATGATTAAATTTGTTTAAACTAGTAAATATTAGGTATTTAAAGCAAATGGTAAACAATTTAAGAACTCTGAATAGAGTTCATAATTTTAAATTCCTTTAAAACGAAATTAAAAATGAGATATTCCAAGGAATAATTTTTTACATAGGTTTATTCTGTTTTATACCGAAATTTAAATCAAATTTTCGAATGCATAAGCTTTCGATATAATAAACCAAATATTCTATGAGAAACCAGCTGTACTTTCGTTTAAGAATGAAAAGAACATAAACATTAGGATTTTCTGTATTATTCGTAGTTCCAAGTACAGTTAAATGATAGCAATTTACCCAGAAAAATCTCATAACTGTGTGCTTATACTATTAAACTATAATTACTTACTAAAGAAATTTACTGTGAAAATCTTAAAAAATAAGGCAATTAGAAATAAATGTGCCTACTTATGAAATTCATCTTATAAAAATCACAAAAATACAGTCATGTTATTACTATTAGTACCTTTGAAAATTATTATACAAAACTAGAAGAAACACTGTTTAAATATTGTTCACTCTATGTTTTGATGAGCATTTTTTGCATAATTTTGACTGTGGCTTCAAGTTTTTAATGGCATTATATTACTTCGGCATCTACAAATAAAAAAGTATATCTGATTGTATTATAAAATTTCATCGTAAATACACGATTCCTATAACTTTATTGAAAACTTATGTAACCAAGTACTTCATGTTCTTAAAATATATACTCTATTTTAAAAGAAATTGCATAAGGAGGAAACTCGAAAAGTTGTGTGTAACTTTTTTTTAAGAACTAAACAAAAATTTATTATAAGAATGGTAACAGAGAATGATATTTGAAAGAATTTTCAATCATGTACCTTAAAAGGAAGGTGATTGATAACCTTGAATCAAAATCCTTTCAGTACTTTTTCATCTTACATAAAATCATTTTTTACTCACATGACCTATGTAATTTTGAAGACCAACTTATATAATAAATATTTTATATAATTTCTTTATTCTTGAAATGTGTACTTACGCGATGAAAAACGAACAGTTTTATGACAAATTCCAGAGGTGCGTAGAATAGTTCATATAAAAATATTCCATACATAAGCAGCAGACTGTTTTTTAATCATTCAACGGATCTCAGTACGAATTTAGCATTTTACTGGAGAATCACGTTTATCCATCTCTAGAACTATGAATTACTTATTTAAATAAATTGATCGTTTTCAAGTTATCTTAACGGTTTTTGATTTAAATAAGCTTCAACATTAAATTTAGAATAGTTATAATTAACAATTTATTGCATAATATTTAAGAAATAACTTGTTTGAAAAATAGTGGGAAATAATGGTAATTACACAGTTCATAAGAATAATAATAAAAAAATTTTAATCATAATAGTTAATCCGAAAACAAAAATTACATAAAAAAGCATATTTAAAATATGTTTTAAGTATCAAAGAAACAAAATTTTAGAAATCGATCTCAAATCATTGTTTCTTACCCTATTCAGATGTACAAGTTTTAGGTATCATAAATTTTTTATTTTCCCCATACAATACTACTTTTAATTTTCAAATATACCTCTCCAAATTTTCACTGGTTCCTTAGATAATTACATAACCTCACTATTAGAATTTTATAAATAGTTAAATAATATAATTCTAATAGTTTTAATTCTCTGGTATTTTTGATAAATGACTTAACTTTCCCAGCACATCCCCGAAATTACTGCGATTCCTGTTTAAGGTATAGATTGTTGTGTGCTTTGAGGATTATGGTTCCGACATAGTTGTGGATTTTCCTCTCTATTGCTCTGTAAAGTTCGAGATTTTAGTATTGCTGCTGTGGTGAAATCAAAAGAAAGCAATTATTTAGTTAACATGGAAATATTTGCAAAAGCTTACAGCGTAATTCTCTTTCGAAAATGCGTTTGAAATGGGAAAGTTATTAGTTTTACTTACAGAAGTTATCAATGAATTAAACTAGGAGTTCTTAGACTTATTGAGTGGAGGGTTAAATTCAGGTACTGAAAAGCATGCCACTACCAGTGTACAACGGCATATCCAACTACTTTCGTCGTATAAAATAGCCCCTGAGATATTTTGATCGTAAGAAAAATAAGTTATATAATAATAAAATTCCGTTGCTAAGAAAACAATTAATAGTGTTTCAGTAACGGTAATCCTAATTAATTACCAAAGCCGAAACCTTAATAACATCTTAGTTTTTTAAAAAATTCAATTTTTAACAATGGGCTCCCTTCGAAATAGTGTTGTGTTGTTCTAGTACGACGTTAATTAATTACCACCATTACCCTTCGAAATAGAATTATGATTATATATTTATCGTAATTATATAACAATATATTTATCATGATTATATAACAATATATTCATCATGATTATATAACATATATTTATCATTATTATATAACAATATGTTTATCATGATTATGTAACAATATATTTATCATGATTGTACAACAATATATTTATCATGATTATATACCAATCTCCAAAACCGGAACCCGAATAAGATCTTAATTTCGTATTTAAAAAATTTAATTTTTAATTTTGAGCCCCCTTCGAAATAAAATTCTGGTTAGGTTACGCTACTGCCTTGCTTCACGATTATATAACAATCTCTAAAACTGGAACCCTAATAAGATCTGAATTCTCCATTTGAAAAATTCCATTTTTAACTTTGAACCCCTTCGAAATAAAATTCTGGTTAGGTTACGCTATTGCTTTGTTTCACAATTGTATAATAATCCCCAAAACCGGAACCCTAATAAGATCTTAATTTGGTATTTAAAAAATTCTGTTTTTAACTCTGGGCCCCTACGAAATAAAATTCTGGTCGCGCTACTGATTCTATCATTCATGATTATGTATAAAAATTCGTACCAAGGAAAGGGCATTCTTTTATAAGAAATGTACGTGCAGAAATTCCGTCTACCTTTTGACAAGACATGAGCCAAGTAAAAAAAATAGAAAAGAAGATTGAGCACCTGCTCGTGAATGAGTTATAAAACTGCTACACTTCCACACAGCTTTTCGAATTCAATCCCTATCTTTAGGTAAATAGCGAATAAATGCGCATCATATACGCATAGTTAATAACTTGTTGAAAGCAGAGTTGATGACGTGTGTAAAAGCATTTAATTTTATGGCTTTCATTTGTTTCGCAATTACGAATCTAGAATATAAATGTGCAAAACTGTTGTATGTAATTTTTTTCTGTGGTATGTATTTGCTTGTTATTAAAATTCTGATTTTAGTAGGCATGGATAGTTTAATTCTTTTTATATGCTTTATTTTAAAAAGTCTTAGAAGATAAAAGTTCGAACACGTTCTATTGTGGAAAAAAGCAGGTAAAATGCGGCTTTTTTTTGCAAGATTTACAGTAGATTTGTTCATTTTTAATAGGTTGTGTACTGAACAGTCATATTTTTAAGAATGATTCAGAAATGTTTTATTGAATTCTGGATTTTTTTTATATGATAAACTTAAAACTGTAGTAAAACAGAATTAACTAAGCTAACTTTAGCATACGCAAGACTTGCTTGTTTACTGCTTGTAATATGCGACATTCATGTTTATGGATTATTGTACATTGTGCATAACTATGTATCAAGAATTACAATTTAGAACAAGGGTCAGTTGGTTTCAAAGTACTTTCAAGTTTCATTTCACATTTTAGAAAGTGAATAAACTGCTGAAGTTTTTTTTCAGGACGAATAAGACTTTCATGAAATTCAAGAAAATGTGTTTATGGATCCAAAACATAGAGTAAACTTTACAAACTCCAAATATTTTCAGGATAATAAATATTCATTCATTTTTAGACCAATTTTGAAAGAAGGAATTAAAAAATAAAAATTTATTTTATAAATAATGAATGAATTAAAGATTACAAATTTTGCTTTAATGCAATATTTTACGTCGTATGGGGAATGTTTGTACAAAAGAAAAATAGCCCATAATTAAGCGTAAACTCCTTTATAAGTTTACAAAGTCTAACATTTGATTGTGGTTATTTAAATTCTGTAAAAATCCTGAGAGTACAAAACGATTTACTCTAACGATGCAGTTTTAATAAAATTAAAATGTTGAACACGTTTTGTTGTTTTAATAAAATTAAAATGTATGACGTGTTATTACATTTGATCATGTTTGAAAATTTTAATGGCTGCTTTATACGCTATACGATATATCTTACAATTCTGAAATTTGAACTTAAACTTGCTTAAGTAATGGAAAACGGAAACATTTGTAATAACTGTAGTCATTATGACTTTGTTTTGATACCACTTACAATTTAACGACCTATTTTAACTCAAATCAGATAGTGACTAGTCTATAACAACGATTCCGTTCAATTCAAATAATGCATGTTTGCACCAAAATCTCAAAACTTCTACTATATCAACTAACTTACTCCTGTATCGATTGTTATTTCAGAAAACTAAAGTAATTTTTGACAAATTTTTCTTTTCTCCGCCATTTTAGATTTCTGTGAAAAAGTTACAGATAAAGAAAGTTACAGCTAAAAAACTGACTATCATGGAATAAAATTTAGTGATATCTTTACTAAAATTCATGAGAAAATTTTATATTTTCAAATATTTTTCTTTCTTCGGGTTACTTTTTGAGCAGCTTTTTCTAGTGGACGCATTAAACTTATTTTGGGGTCAATTGAATTAAATTTTTTAAAGACAATACACGATAAAAGTTTTGTTGTTTATTTTTGTATACAACGTGGATAACACATGTCATAGACGCACTTTCAAACCCCTCCTCTTTCAGACGGTTTTACTAAATGTTGATATAATTTTAATACCATATTTGATATTTTCAATATGACTTTACATAATACAGTCAAATTGTGTTAATAGTATAAAAAGGATAAATTAAAGAAATTAAATCGTTTTACATATAAGAGTGACTTAAATGAGTCAAATATTTGGGAGGATTTATGACATCTCAGTAAAGTTTACTATTACATATCTGTTTCTTTTGGTAGATCGTTTTAAGGAGTATGTTTAATATTCAGGGTAATTCAGGTATGTTTAATGTTAAGAGCCAGAAGGTGAGATGTCAATAATACATAAACATATTTCATCATCTGCCAAAATGTACTACTTTGGTGCAATTTCAAATTTTTTATATTTTGTTGTTGAGATACATAGAGTATAATGACTATTTCTGGACTAGGACATTCACGCTTTTGAATAGGCTAAACGGTTGATTAAACAGATGTTTGGCGTCATACGATCGACCTAAATATGGCATTCCGAAAGGTTTAGCGTTAAAAATGACGGTTGGTTACAAAATCTCGATCGCTAAAAATAAATTTATAGGTGCAAAAACAACTAACAACCACTTGCATCGAACTCTGTTAAGATCTCGTAAAAATGTATTCATTTAGTCTTGTAACAAATATAAAACCTTGAACATAACTAGTAAAGTTTATAAATTAAAAACAAGGTGTATAAATCCAGTGACTGATAACACAAAACAAAAAGTGAGATAAGTCCATTTGTGGTATCTGTGCCAGCACTCACTATATAGCGGCTTTTAGATTATTGACAGATCACGGTTACCTGATCAAGTATTTGCATCGTTTTGGCATCTTTTGGCCGGAAATGTGTTCTGTGCAAAGGGATGGGTGACATGGACTGGTCGCAGTCCACTTCTGGAATGTTCGGCATCATCAGGGGAAAGCGTCCATGCACTTTATAGGAAAGTGAGAGAACGTTTGAAACAGCTGGACTCGTGTTGATATTTAAGCTACCTTTCTTTATGTTTTATATTCTAACTTCATTCCATGGGGGTTAAAAGATGTATTTGTCTAAGTGTCTTTGCATTAAAATACCTTAAAGAGTTAATACACAATGCAATACAAGGAAAGGATGAACATAAGCAGTACTCACGTATGATATCATAGGCAAGTTGAGTGACGCTGCCACTGTTGCCTCAACAGCGCACGAGTCCTCAGGTCCAAAAAACGCAATGGCACCCTCATGCCACTGCTGAATAGTAATGTAAGTACCTCTCAGCGTATTTCCTTCGGTATCGTTGTAAATCATGCGGAGCTTGTGACCATTCAGAAAAGACGCATTGCTGTTAACAACATCCAGAGCATAAGAAATTGCTCCAGAGATCACTAATCCCTGCTTCTGGGTATTGACCCGTCCATGCATGTTGGTCATGTATCCGATTGTAAACGTTTCCGCACACACTTTCCAGTTAGGATACGCCACTAGAAACATACCACACAGCGCGATAAGTAGTTTTAGCAACTGCGCCATTGACCAGTGGCACCTTTGTGATAAGCATGTCCTGTAAGCCATGCCAATGAGCGTTGTAAATCTAAGAAGTTTTTATTGAAAGATCACCATCTGGTCTTAGTCTAGCTTACACCATAGATTGTTGAACGAAATAAACTCTAAAGTTCTCTGATTCCGGGACATATTTTTATTCCTTTATAAGTATATCTTGCTGTGGTATATCAGCAACAGCTACTGTTAATTTTAACATGAATATATGTATTCTCTTTTGCTTTCAACTAAAAGCTTTTCGGAAGTACCATCAGATGGATTCGCTTTTATATTTTAATATTTCAAAGGCTTTCAAGAAATTCCAAATGGATTTTCTTCGGAACATGAAATATTAGTAATCCAATTTCTTTCCTGTCCTCGAATTCTTTTAAGCGTATTACTGAAATGTCAACAAATAAGCCATCATTTTAAAATGTTTCTCCTCTGAAAGTTGAGCAGGAGAAACATATTTCAGTGAGGTTTAAATCCCTGTCAATGTATAATGTCTCAGTGTTGTCATAAATATTTCATACTACTGGCATAAAAGTACTATTCTGGATTTTATTATCATGCTATTCAAAGATTGAAACTGGTCAACACCAAATAAAACAGATTCTGTGTTATTTTTCTGTTGATGTTGAATTAAATATATATCCACAAATGGATTCTCTTAAATTAAAAATATTATTTCGTAGAGTTATCGTAAATCAAAAAAATCAATGACATAGTAACTTTTGAACTGAATTATATGTATTTTTCATGAAATAACTGAATTATTGTAAACAAAATGTTTTTTAAATCCCTTCACTAGCTTACATTTTTCCAGATAAATATTCTTTATATTTAAAACTCCAGTTAGTATCATTTTATACTATTTGCATTTATTCAAACTGTAGGACTTTTCATAATTTAATTATATATTTTCTCAGTTAATTCTTAATTCTTCGTATTCAATGGGACTAAATGAATACTCATAGGGAAAAAATTGAAAATGTTTAAATAATTTAACACTCACTAAATAAGAGTCTAGGGCTCATCTTCACCATACAATCACACATAACGTTAGTCTCATAAATGTTTTAAGTCATCTTTCGAAACTTCCTTCCGAAACTAACGAGTCCAATGAGGTTTTGAAAACTTGAGAAAATACTTGAGAGTAGCAAATCCTAAAGTTATTGGTTTCCGAGATATGCTTTCATTCCATTTTAATACATTCCGTAGCGAGACATCGACAACGGATATTCGCTATCCAATCACACACACGCAAGCATGTCTGATAATTTTAAAATCATTTTCTGAAACTAGGATTCCAAGCAATATAAAATCCACCACTCAGGAGACAAACATTTTAAATGAATTTGCACTCACAGAAACGTTTCTGATATTTTGCTACAAACCACGTGTTTCCCATTTCTCAACAAAAAACTTAAAAAAAAACCCGTTCACCGGACAACCAATGAGAGAAATCACAAATATCTGCGCCGTTCTCCACGTGCTGGGCCAGCGGCAACATGCCTTTCACCTGACGGCCGGGACAACGTGCTCTTGCGGCGAAAGAAGACGGGCACTGATGGAGGAAAACGTTGGTACGTCGTGGCGCGATTTCTGGGTTACGTGTGAGGATGGACGCGCATTCCGGCCGTGCCGCCATGCGACGCAGACGCCTCCCCGTGACGTCATCAATACCAGAAAATCTATTGCGACCTTCGGGAAGGAAAAAAAGAGAAAATGTCTTTCGGTTTCAAGCTGTTTTATTTTCCTGCTCCTTGTTGGGAGCTAGATATCTATCATGCTGAGATGGGGAATTAGAATCCGAGACAACGAGAGGTGAGGAAATAGCAGAGTAAGTGGTTTTTGATTTTGATTTTATGGTGAGCGAGTGATGACACCAGATTTTTTTCTACAGGTCTCGGTCTTTCCGCCGTAAGTCTGTCTGGCAGCCCACTGTAGTCTCGAAATATGAGAAATAACACGTGTAAAACACGAAATGGTATTTGACATTTTTTTTTAAATTTGGAGCTGTAAATTTCAATGCTTATATGCATTGTCAATGGATTTCAATAATGTGGTAATAAGGTATTTAAAGGCACTGCAATCAATGCACATAAGCAATTAAGAAACTTTAGTGCAGATAATATGCGTGTTTGCTAGTAAATCGAATTTTGTACAAATAATTGTAGAAGCTCGGAGCGAAATATCAGACTCGGAAAAGGAGAATTGCATTAAGAGACAATGAAAGGTGTGGAAATTGTAGGAGCAGGTGATTTTTTATTTCGATTTCATGGTGAGCGAGTGATGTGTCACCAGAAAAGTTTTTGATATCCTACTCCAGGCCTGAGCCTTTTCGCCATACGTATCTATCTGACAGCCCAATATACTCATAAAATATATTTTTTTCCTCGGACCCTTCCAATTACACTGACTTGCAAAATTTAAGACATACCATTACTTTTAAAGGTTATAATCTCAAATTAAACGAAACAACCTGCGGCGATTTGCATAATCGTTAATAATCAGTAGAAAGCTGTGACTATTCAAATTTTGAAATCATTCTGTACAAAACATACATCAGTGTTCGAGGTGGCCCTACAGCCACAACAAAGACCACCCTCTCTCTTTTTTTTTAGTTTTTACAGTTAAGTTTCTGTCTTACGGCACCCAGTGCAGTGTCACCAGTTCACAGACTTTTTTACTGTTCGCTCCTGTTATTGTAATCGTTTTGTCTTTACTCATCGGTTCGGTAACTCCCGATGTACCTTCCGTATCATTTTTTCACATCCAAGGGGGCCACGGTAGCACGGTTGGAAGAGTAACGGATTAGCAACCGGAGGGTTGCGAATTCGAATCCAACCAAAGACCGCCGTGTACAAAGCGGGGTGGTGAACATTAAATCCGTCGGGGCCTCAAATATCCTCACGTTGGCGTGGTGTGGAAGTTTGGAGAGTGGGATGCCAGCACAGGTGTGACCTCGTCATCCGACCATGGTTCAAAATTACGTGGTGTTATCCTCGAATCTTTCCTTACGGGATTGATCCCGGACCATTCGCAATAGCCCGTTGTGTTGCCTTCAGTGCGACGTTAATCAAATGCCCACCTACCTTTCACATCCAGGTCACTTCGCTGCTAAGTAGCAGCTGAAAACCAGATTGTTCCTTTAGTTTTTCAAGCCAGTGTAATAGAACATTTAAATCAAGACACTATAAGTACGGATCTGTGAACCACTTTGCGTTACTGTGGTGCACCACAAGGGGTAGGTCCACGTCAGAGCTCACATTTTTAACATGCATTCTAAGCACAACCCGTTTATACAGAGAGGCCATACATTCATTCAAGACGTACTGATAGCAATGCCTTACCCTTGATCAAAACCCTTTGAAATAGAAATAAAATAAGGAACTCTATCAGGGGCATAGTGTTACTCACTGTGACCTCAGGAAGATTAGGACAACTAATGAGGTGGTTTCCTGTTATGTCTGAAAGATCACTCAGAGTGGCAAGTTGGAGAGTCTGACAAGTCGATTCTTTGCAGGTAGTTGGGTCCAGTGAGAACTCGAAAGCAAACGACTCCTATAGCTCTCGATCTTCTGTGGCAACACATCTTAACAAGAAGCTCCAATCTTTCTCTTTAGTTATATCTTTGATAAGTCAAATGATTGATTTTCTTATTTATAATCCTTTTTACTGTATGGTGTACAATGGAAGGACATGGCTGGGATGGGATGGAGACGGGGACCAGAACATTTAATAGCATCATTTAATGGGGTTAATAGTAAAAATTACATATATGATGTTAGAAGATTCAATGTAAACTTTTCTTAAAGAGTTTTATTGTTCACTCTTAATCCTCTGAAAATCATGCTCACATTATTCCACCATGCTATATCCAGTTTTCACTGCATTACTTCTAACCAACTTTAGAACTTCTTGACCAATAGAATCTTTCTACCACTAGATGTATCTAGCTATTCTGTGTGTTGTAGGGGAAAAGCAATAGCATATTACCTGGAGAGTTTGTGACGCTCTGGGGGTTTATAAGGCCGGATAGAGTTCATTACAAATTAAATAAAATGTGTGTGAACGGATATATATCGTCGGCTTACAAGTGAAACACACTCAGAATTTTCAACATGAGTTTTTTTTCTTTTCTAGACCAGAATATGGAGAACTTAAGACTCCTGAAGTCAATTAAGACATTTTTCTTTGCATGAAAGTTAGATTTCTTCTTCAGAAACACTTAGCGAGTTTAGAGTAATGAGTAGAATTTTTTCCCCATATGTTGGGGCATGTGCGCTTCCAAGATTTCTTTTCCATACCTTAGACAGTTTTCTTGTCTGTAATGGGATTGTATTGAGTGGGGAAAGAGCACATAATTTGTACCCTTCTTTGGTATGTGCAACTTCTCTGCCAAATTTAGAAACGATGCTCTACCAATGAAACTAATCTATAGTACTGTTTCAAGCATTTCCAGCAGGTAGTAACCTCTACAAAAAAGCTTGATGCACTAACCCCACCTCAAGATGGGATTTTTCGAAAATATCTGGCCAAATTGTAAAGGGTGGTAGAGGGGCCCAAAACATTTTTTTGTCAAGGAACGTGTGTCCGGAAATGCCGGACGCACGTTCCGGAATGTGTGAACGGTTTAGGTGGTAGAGTGCGTTGTGTTAAGTCGGTTGATAACACACACATCGTTTCTCAAGCGTAAGGCGTCATTCCCCTCTCCGATCTTCAACGGCATGCATCGCTACACGAATTCTGAGCTTCCTGTTGAAAATCCGAGCGGAGAATGATATCTTATTCCATAGAAACGATGCTATTGACTGACCTAAACAACACCCTCTACCAAAGTGGGATTTCCGGACATACGTTCTTTGACAAAAATGTTTATTTTGGATCCCTCTACCACCCTTTACAATTCTGCCAGATATTTTCGAAACACCCTGTGTAATCGAATTCAGAAATATATAGTAAAAGTGTAACTTTTAAGGTATGTCTTGAATTGCTACAGAGCCATGATCCCTGTCCCAAATAAAGACTCACTACTACAGACATGGGCTCTTCATATAGTAATAAAATAATTCTAGCAACTTTTATATTTGAAGAACATGTCAGGAGTTTTGAAGTAGATGGAAGGTAGTTACATTATGGGCCAGAGATTTGAAAATGGCGTTTATTGGAGATTTCAATTGCAAATTGCAAATTCAACGTTATAATTTTTATTACATTCTAAACATTAAGTAACAAGTGTAATATTTCAAAACCTACCCCATTTATATCTAGAATAAGGTTGAAACAGGCAAAAATGTCGGTGGGTAAGAAATTTAATAGTGAAGAAGCTTAGTCATTTTATCGCAATTTGATTGCTTTTAAAGAAATTAACTCAGTAAGAAATAAATAAGGAGGTTTTTGCGTTTAATTTTTCGTTCACCGAGATCCTGAAAATATCGGAGAATTAGTTTAAGAGTTTAAGTGAACGGAACCTTATAAAGTTAGAGTAGTTGCAAGATATTCATAGAACTTTTTTTATGTAATGCAGTATTAAGTGTAGCATTTACTTAATGGCAAAATTAATGGTATCAAGAAAAAAGATTTCAAATTCCAATTTTGCTTATCGACATGTTCTTTTTTGAAGCGCACAAAGTGATAAGCAATTGGGTAACAAAACTTCATTATACTTAAGAAGGATTTTTTTTTCTGTAATTACTTTAGTAACTTCCAGTAACACAAGTATTATAATTTGCATATAACAAAGAGCTTCATTAATTTCGAGTCCTACAGAAATGCAATCTTACCTATCTTAAGAAATGCAACAAACCTTTTGATTATAGTATCTTATACAAAGCAATGTATTAATTTAAACTGACCCTATATTTTGAATAGATAACCCTGAAATTTTAATAAATTAAATAACGACATCAATGATAATCTGTAATTTGGAAATACAATGAGTTCATAAATACCCATATGACATAAATACATTGCATTAAAAAGTATAAAGAAAAATAGCTTTGCACATTTAAAAATAAACTAAACATTATATTTCAAATACTGCGCGATATAATGCTTAATATACGCTATACAGCCCATCGTAGTTCTGGAAACATGACATGCATTGTCGTCCTGAGATAAACATTCGTCGTGTCCGTATAACTTTTACGGTATAGGATTTTGGTATCGTTTGAGCTCTACGGTCAACTTTGCTACAGAGGGCTAATTAAATCCAGATCTATGGTTTGACCTTCTGAAGGAGCACGCACCATATATCCTTTATGCAGTGTTCCCTACCTGACTTCTAACAAATTTTGACCTTCTTGATCAATATAATCTTTCCTTGGATTCTTTTAACCAATATATATGATTATTTATTCATTAACATTATGAGGGATTCACACTGAAATATTGATTCCTACAGCCTGCAGTCTCCCCTGCATGACTTTTAATCATTTTTGATGTTCTTGACCTATAGAATATTTCCTAGGATTCTTTCAATCAATATATGTGGTTATTTTGTCAGATACCTTATGGAGGGTTTCACACGCAAATATACTTTCTGCAGCCTGCAGTCTTTCATGCATAACTTCTAACCAACTTTGACTTTATTGACCAGTAGAATCTTTCATAGTACCAGCCGATGTGGTTACTTAGTTATTGTGTGTGTTGTGGTGCGAAAGCAATTCTACACTACGGAAATTTCATGACGCCCAGGGTTAAATGTGATGTAGGGCAGAAGCAATCCTTCACTACTCAGAAATCCCATGCCATTCAAAGGGCTAAAGCCCCGATGCAGAGATTCCGGAGTTATCCAAAATATTTCTAAGGCTCAGATTCCATGCTAACATGCAGTACAACCAGTGAACCCATGCCGTACCAGCTGAAACTACCACACAATATAGCACCGCCACTTCCATACTTTCCTTTATTATAGGCGCAGTACATTCCGGTAATTGTTCACCGTCGTAAGCACTGGATAGCCCTCTTTTGTAATTAGAGGTTTATGAGCTGCTATTCACGCTTGGTATCCAAGAGCAACTGTCAACCTATGAAGTGTTATGAAAACCGCCCATTAGTGATCATCTGTAACTCGTGTGCAATGATATGCATGGAACGAGTCCTGTCCTTTCGGGGTTCCATGTCCAGCACTCTTCGGCCCTTGGTTGCAATTTTGGGGAACTTCCAGGACGAAGTGCATTCCTGTAATGACCTTCCGTCTTCCACGGAAGGGGACAATGGACTTCCAAAACAAACTTTTACAGCTATTATTGGATTGTTATAAAATTTTCACACTGTCTGCTTTCTACTAAAAAGCTTGTATGTAAATTTTTGTCCAAAAATATTAAGTTGTGCGGAAATTATTATATAAAATGCGGTCAAAAATTTTGTTAAATTAGCAAAAATGTGTTTCATGCTCATTAATTTTGCCATTTATTGCCAATATTATAATTCACATAATAGGTTGTAGATATATAAATCAAATTAACTCCTTTTGGGTATAAGTATATCGCTCAATTGTAATGCAAAACAAAATTTGTACTAAAACATCTAAAAATTTATGTTAATTTATATTAATAATTATATATATATATATATATATATATATATATATATATATATATATATATATATATATATATATATATATATATATATATATATATATATTATCAATCGTGATTTTGAAAGTCCCCTTGGTAAAAAGAGTGGTCATTTGGAACTCGTGTGCAAAGCATGAGTGGGCCGAGTCTTGTTTCCTCTCAGTTCCCTGTCTAGTACTCTTTTCTTCTGAGTTGCACTTTGGGAGACTTCCACGACGAAGTGCATCCTCGTAATGACCTTTCTTATTCCACGTATTAATGTCATAAGAAACAGTTGATTTCTAGCATCTGCAACGCTTCTAAGACATACCTCCGAACGATCAGCTCATGATGCCTTTTTCAAACTAGGTTAGCTCGTTATGGGAATGCCACTTTTACATCTGACAAATACAACTTAGGAAAAAGTGGCAATATTTTATAGAAAAATTCAGAAATTTCTCTGTGAATAAATTATATAGCTAATTTTTCTTAACCATAAGTTTTTATAAAAGTTTAAAATGCATTTTTGAGTATAACTTCAAATACTTGACAGTTCATACAAGAAATTAAATTCTGATACATAAATCATTATAGTTGATACGAGTCATCATCAAGAGAAATATTTATTTTTTTGCATATATTCCACAACTCAAAATCATTCACAAGTTTGAATTAGGTTCAGAGCTGACCCTCAATATAAAACGTCAATTTTGGCCTTCTTAAATAAGATGTCGGTAAAATTAGATGCTGGAAACACGATGCGTTTTCCTGTTGATATTTTGATGGGAGAAAGAAAAGATTAAACGGTATTTGATTTTATTACAATTATTATTTCTGGATATTACAACAAATTAACTAGAGAAGATGTCATAAACAAGTGTTACTAATCACAGAAATATTCCTATCCAATGAATTGCATCTCATGTAGACTTCAAATATAATTAAATTGCTTATAGACTTACCAAGGAGGCCACAGCCGAGTATTTTCACACACCTTACCCATTAACCTTATCAAGAGTTATTCACCTTAAAAAGAGATCAGACAATAAAATTCGGAGAGCACCGACAGCTTATATCTGGTACCATGGAGACCACCCTGAAGCCTAGCTCAAATACACGGATGACGGAAGATATAAAACTGCCTTTTCTAGGTTTCTGAAAGGGCACATCTGATCTCTAACTTTCTTATTTGTCTTTAATAGTAACATAAAAATACAAACTCAACAGGACAAGACTTGAAAATTTTAAGTAAACATCAAATAAAAACCAAGTAACCATTACGTGGTTGTTAGTTTGGGTTTTATGGAGTAAAAGGCCCGTATTTGGTTAAGCTTCGCTAAACACAAAACAAACAACGAACATACAAACGCGAGGAAAGGTTTTACTGGCACAGAAAAGAGAAATACGAGTAAACCCTGGGTAAGTTACAGGAATTGAACTTGCGCCACCATTTTCCAAACCATGGTAATAACGACTCTTCAAGGAAATTTTAAAAATGAGAATTGCAAATTGAGTTCAAAATAAGAATTAATTAACTGAGCGCAGATAAGCATTTTCGTACTGAAAAGCTCACTTCGTTAAAAACCTGTATACAAGGTTGTATGGTTGGGTTTTATATTCGAGAATATTGTACTGAGACTGCAAAGCATTTTACTCAAGGTTGCCAGTTGAGTGCCATCATCTTCGTTACCTTAAATGGCTTTGCATTGAAGAGTGCATGTTTTTTAGTGTCAAAATGATTTACATGTTCATTGTTGATGCTTCTACTGATAACATATTTGACGCTTTATTGCAACGATAAAAAAGACTTTCTTACTTAATTTCTATTTTTAGTACAGATGTTCTATATTTAGCCAAGAGCTTTAAATGGATGGCCTTTGTGGTCGCTTATTTTAGCCTTTTCATGTAAAATTATTCACAAAACGTGCGAACATGTTTTTCTCTCTGTATCCCTTTCTTCAAAGGCCAAGCGACGTGATTAGTTTTTAAGATTCACATTATAATTTCGAAACACATTATACATTCATGAAATCGTAAAATAATGCAATTTCCTGAAAAACACGATATGAAAATCTCATTTAGAATTTTAATCACATCTATATCTTTAAGTATTATGCAACTAATGCTTAAAACAGATTATTATGAGTATTAATTAAAAAGTATTCGTTAAGAAGTTAACGGTTGCCATTTTGAGAGTCGCGTCTAAAATTACTTAAAAACATTATAAACAGAAAGAAACTAAGAAAATGGTTTACATACTAAAAAAACGTAATCTTTAGTCGATGATATGCATTTTATGTTTATGTAACAGGAAGGCTCCGGTCAGAAGGCAGATGGCTTGGTAGAAAAGTGGTAAACTCGTCAAGGAAAGACGCATTCTCATCTGAAGAGAGTCTGGGATACGATATCACCTATCTTCGTCCAACGAAAAAGACTGTGGTAGTGGCTCGTACCATTTATGCCGACTGCAGTATACCAATTTTGCCATTGGTTCCTTAATTTATGGAAACCGGTGTTAATATAGATTATATTTTGCTGTGGTGTATCTTCTTCATTCATAAAAGTCAATAGGGAAAAGATTAATGCTGTAATAGGGTTATAAAGAGCATTGATATAATTTTCTTTCCTCGCTGCTATAAAACAACTGAAGAGCAAAGTACAAACTTTATATTTCATTCAATAAGACTGAATAATTAATTCGCCTGGTTTGTTTACTACTTTGAAATATTTAATTTAGCAGATGAATTAAATACTATGAATTGAAACAAGCTTCAAATACAGCAAAGTACAAATTTGTAGCAAATAAAAATGCAGACAAAAATATATAACTACTAGCTGAATTACCCGGCGTTGCTCGGGTTGAAATAGTTAAATGTTGCTTGAAAAGTGAATTAGAATAATCACTTTTCTTTCACAGAAAAATGCAATCATTTAAGTTGTACGGAAAATACGTTTTAACTTTTCCATAACTTCTACTATATACTTCGGACGCAAATATATGCATTTAATTCCTGAATATATTGCAATATCTAAAAGATTAAGACATAAATACGAACAGAAACGAAATTCCGACGAAAAAATGCAGAATTCTAAAAAACGAATGATACGCAGTGTCGAATTTCGACTGCCTGAGTGTATTCTGAAACAGAGCAATTCGAAAAAAGATATTTGAAAATATTGATAAAGACGATAATGAAATTTAGTAATGCTCAAATATGACTGCAACATTTCGCTGTGTTAACTCAAATAGACAAACACGGGATGCTAAATCAAATTTATAAAATAATAAAAATTAATTCTGGTTTCCCAAATCTAAAATAACAAAATTACGCTTTTATGATTAATGAGTTGAAGTTTTTCGTGTTTCATTACAAAATGTAAATTATGAATAATGAAATATTTTAAATATCCTTTTTTTATCAAACAAATATTCATGTAAAAATATAAAATTCATATAGAAATAAAATAATAAACTTTAATTCAATAATGCACATTACACCTGTCAAATAAAGTAGGAAATACTTATACAATCAACTAAAAGTTAGATTTAGTAATGCTCAAACAACGGCAACATAGCTTTGCCCGGGTATTTATCCCAATCTTCTATTGGACAGGAAAAGGAATGAAATCAATGTATAGTGTAAAATCAAAGTAATTATATTAACAGGTTCTAAAAGTATAAGTACAGTACACGCATTATAAAGTAAAATATTTTACAAATTCACTGCAATATAAATTTAACACAAAACTTGATTATACACAACATTTTTAGTTTCACCTCCGGGAGCAAGAATAAATAAATTCTTGGGTGAACCCACCCTCGAGCAACCAACATAAAGTTGTCCGTGGGAGAAACACGGCGATCTCAAATCCACTCCGCAGTACTTGATAGCCCCTGCGACTTGTTGATCGTGATCGAGAATGCAAGTCTTACTGGAAACTGCAATCTCTTAAAGTCGAAAGGGAGATCCGTCGGAATGAGTGGTATCCGTGGGATAAAAACTGTTGCACCCTCTCCCTTTCCTGTCAAGATAGTCGCTTCCATTACATTGCCCAGCAGCTTCTTGACACACAGCCTCGTGCCGTTGCAAAGTTTTGGCGGGTCGAGGTTCCGCAGTAAAATAACCGGAGATCCCACTTTAAGTAAAAGACGATGTGGTGGCAATCCAGCCGGATCAAGCGAGTTCAGGAACTCTGGCGGGAAATTGACGACCTCATCGGCATCTACTACGGTATCGATGGACTTGTATTCAGTGACCACGCCTGGTAACATGACAAGTATTTGATTGTTTATGTCGTGGACGTCTTCATTTTTAGCAGAAAGAATGGCCCTCTCTCGCAACCAGTTCAAATCGTGATAGTTTTGGGAAACAACGGATAGACTGCATCTATCAGCTCTGAGACGGACGACGCCAGATTACAAAAATCGGATGGGAATTTAATCTTGCCAGAAGACTCGACTGCCAATCTGCCTTCTCCGATCTCCAGGAGTTTGTCTGAGAAAATTTGAGCACTCTCATCCCCCAGATGTACTCTCATGTTTTGCTTCAAAGTTATCTTTCGCACATGTCTCCACAAAAACGAATGTTTCAAACATGCATGGATCTCATCGGCCGGCGTCGACTTCGGGATGACGGGCAGAGTTTGACGAAAGTCTCCACAGAAGAGTACCAGAGCTCCTCCCATCAGGTTGTCGTTTCCTCTCAGATCTCTCAGAGTGACGTCGAGGGCCTCGAGAGCTTTCTTGTGAGCCATGGTGCATTCGTCCCACACGATTAATTTGCAAGTCTCGAGCACCTGCGCCCGACCACTTGCCTTGCTTATGTTGCAGGTAGGATTTTCCTGCCTGGCGATGTCAAGTGGCAACTTAAGTGCAGAATGGGCCGTCCTCCCTCCTTCCATTAACGTCGCCGCAATTCCCGAAGAGGCGATGGCAAGAGCAACTTCTCCCCGAGTCCTGATTTCGGCCAGTATTATATTAATCAAGAATGTTTTCCCTGTGCCCCCAGAAGCATCAAGAAAAATGATACCACCTTGTTGTTTTGCTGCCTGATCCATGATAATTTGGTATGCGTTTTTCTGATCTCGATTCAGAAGTGGCTTCTTGTCCGCGACGTATGCACTCAGCTCTTCGACGTCGTAGTTCGTTTCTCGCACGTAATCTGCGCGAAGTACGTCTCCTCGATCTCTTACTGGTGCAGGCAGGCCCAATTGCAGTAATGTTTTATTTGTCATGGCCACACGTTTGTCCTCAAGAATAACCAAAGCCTCGTTGAAAATGTCCGGACCAAACGCGATTTCTAATGTCGGGGTTTCCCTCCGGACTTTGGCGAGTATATCCTCACTCAGGGCCTCCTTATACTTTTCCCATAAAGTGTTTGGATTCGATGGACTGCATGTAGTCAATATTATAGCAAACAGGTTTCTGATTTGCTCTGGTAGGGAGATCAATTCGGCTTCTCGCAACGTGTCATCCCAGTGCTGGTCTCCTTCCAGCAAACCCAACTTCTGACAGGCCTCTCTAAATGTCTGGCATACTTCGTCGTTTACCGTTCTCATCTATGCGAAAGATCTAGGTCCTCGTACCGAGTGAAGAAGCATCCTAAGGAAATAGCATTCGGCGTTGTTGGGGTGAACAGTGTACACTCGACCCAAGGCGTCACTCGCGACTGCATCATGTCCAGGGACGGGCTGGCCAACTTTTCTCCTACAGAAAATTTTCCTCGACGCATTCCACGTGTAATATCGAGGTATCTCAGGATACAACAAAGTCCTCGCAAAAGAATCCTGCTGACACAGTTGAAAGAATGCCGTCAAAGTCGTGTTTGGTGGCTGATCAATCACTCTAGGGGCGCTCTCTGTTGTGAAATAAACTCTCTGACCATTTTCTAAATGGACGCTGAGGTGAACAACAGTAGGGTGTCTTTCGTGAATCGAAAAACCCAGTATTCGCCAAACTGCCTCGTTACTGCTGAGGTATCTTCCCAATTGATACCGCGTCACTTCATCGTTCGATCTCTCGTCGCTGATACCGAAAACAGCCATATCACTACCTTTGTTGACATACTTGCACACATATTTAATCGATTTCACACTGTTGCAGTACTCCACGTTGATGTGTGCCCGAAACATTTTCGACAGCAGCGGCGAAAAGGGCACAACCCACCTATTGTCGATTTCTATTTCCGTGTTGCTGCGTATCGTTAGTTTCGCCGTGAACCCTCCATCTTCCGGAGCCCGCCGTCTGTACAGGGGATAGCCGTCATTTCCAGTTTGTGTCTCTTTAATGAATTTTCTAGGGTATTTCTTGGTACACTTTCCGTCCTTCATACACGGAGAAATGGGATTGAGATTTCCACACGGTCCGTGGATCATGTTTTTCGTTACCACTTCAAAAAGTTCGGGATCTTGTTCCGGGTCTGGCAACTCGGCAGATATAACGTCATCGATTTGAGTGGGCTGAATTTTGTCCGCTAACCAGATCAAATTGTGCGAGTGTGGCAGCCCTCTTTTTTGCCATTCAATCGTATACATCCAGCATCTCGGCACTCCAAATACATGGCCCTTTGTTATAACGTCAATCAGTTTCAACTGCTTCTGTTTAAATACTCTCGCAATCAAGTCGTGGCGCTCACTGGGTAATTGACCATTGGTAAGAACCTCCTTGATCTCCGTCCAAGTGGGATTGCAGGTGAAGGTGATAAATAAGTCTGGTCTCCCGTACGTCCTCACGTACGTCATAGCATCTTGTGTGTATTCGTGCATGTGTCTGGGACTGCCTGTAAATGTAGCTGGTAGTATGACTAAGGCACCGAGGTTTTCAACGTTCCCGTCATTTGCCACAGCATCTCTCAGGTGAATATATTCGTCAACTCTCAGTTTACGTTGATTTAGACGAATGTAAAGGAGACGTTCACTCTCGACTTTAGCGTACATATCGACGATGAACTGATGAAACAATTGCCTGCAGTTCAATACGTGGTTCTGCCCAGTATCTCGAACCATTAATCTGTACGCATAGAAATCCATCGCTGAAACTTTCTTGCTCGTTGTTTCACCTGTTCTTGGGTTGATCTGCCTCAGATTAAATTGATATCCATCTTCACCATGGGGGAATATTACTGGGTACTGCAGAGCATCGTAAGATCGATGTGTTTCCGAAATACGCTGCAATGATTCACCTCGTCGTTGAATAACGATATCCCGTTGATGAAACTCATCTCCTGAACCACCGCGACTTCATCTGCTTGAGGAGAGTTAAAGCGCCGCTCGTGTTCGCCTGCTGGTCTTCGGTCTGCTCTTATGACTACTTTATATTCATCTGTTGGCATATGTTCCAATGCTGTTTCAAACGTTTTAATAAGATTATTGTGCTCATGAAACATCCTCTGTAAGTTTAACACAATCTGACGTCTTGTTCCCGAGATGTAGGCGCACCTCTGATCAGTTTCCATTTGTTCGTTTTGAATAAAATATAGTTGTAGAAATTTTGGTGGTTGATCTGGCAGCGGAAGCAACGATCCCGCTCTATGGTAAACCTGCCCTTGCACCTTGAATGTCGACGGAAATCCGGGCTGTCCAACAACTGATGTGCCGCCGAATGATGTCATTTGGAAACATGAGTTGTATTTTATGATGTTACTTAGAAAATGCTTCGACTCTGACGTATCTCCTGATGTGTAAGTCAAAAGGTCTTGTGGTGGTGGTTCCAGTTGGCAAAGTTTAACTTTTCCATTTTTGCAGCAAATACCAGTAGACTCTGATTTAAACTTTTTGGCTTGACAGTAAGTACAAACCATTTCCATTTTCCCGATCGTAACACTTGCATGCATCGAGTAGTCTTTATGTGAATCGTAGTGAAATCCTTCCAGTGCTAAGCTAAAATGGCTCGCAGTCCGTGATCGTTTGGCTCTATCTCTCTTATCCTGTAGTCGGGCCTCTCGCTGCTGTGCCGTCTCTGTTGCTCTAGATGTAGTAGCTCTATCTCTCTTATCCTGTAGTCGGGCCTCACGCTGCTGTGCAGTCTCTGTTGCTCTTGATGTAGTAGCTCTATCTCTCTTATCCTGTAGTCGGGCCTCTCGCTGCTGTGCCGTCTCTGTTGTTCTAGATGTAGTAGCTCTATCTCTCTTATCCTGTAGTCGGGCCTCATGCTGCTGTGCCGTCTCTGTTGCTCTAGATGTAGTAGCTGTCTCTTTCATATCCTGTAGTCGGGCCTCACGCTGCTGTGCCGTCTCTGTTGCTCTAGATGTAGTTGCTCTATCTCTCTTATCCTGTAGTAGGGTCTCACGCTGTTGTGCCGTCTTTGTTGCTCTAGATGTAGTAGCTCTCTCTCTCGCAATCGCAAGTCTTCTATTCCTCTCCTCGGAAGTTTCTTGTCTACGCTCATTTTTCATCATCTTAGCCGTTGACTGCACTTGGCCGATTGCCTTCCGCTTCCTTGGAGGCATTGCTACAGCAAAGAAATCTGTAAAAGAATACAAAAAGCTATTTCATAAAATAAGCAAAAGGCACACTCTCACTGAGCAATGAAATCTATTATAGAATACAAAGAAAAGCTATTTCATAAAATTAGCAAAAGGCACACTATCACAGAGCAGTGAAATCTGTCATTAAAAAGTTATTTCATAAAATAAGCAAAAGGCACACTCACTGAACAATGAAATCTATTATAGAATACAATAAAAAACTAATATAAACTGAATGGTAAAACAAATTTAAAATTGTGAAGTACTTACATCAGTTTAGGAGAATATCAAACTTTTAACACAAATAAAAAAAATTAATGCCTTACTTAAAAGCTGTCAATCAAAATATTCAAACACAGAATTCTAAATCATGTTAAAAATAAACTTTTATTCTGGTGTAAAAAAAGCATTAATTCTGATCCCATTAAACTTATTTAAAAAATTAAGCAAAAGGCACATCTCACTGAGCAATGAAATCTATTATAGAATACAATAAAAAGCTAAAATTAACGAAAAAACGAATTTAAAATTATGTAGTACTTACATCCGTTTAGAAATATAAATCCAAAATGTACACTATCACTGTCGAATAAAGTAGGAAACACTTATACAATCAAAAGAGCGAAATAAAACTGCCAGATTCACTGAAAGATGATAAACTGGAAGACTTACCGAGTTAGCTTCCTTTAAATACGACCAGCTAAGAATCGAGTGGGTGCTGGAATGTTCTCCACCATGAGTCCAATTAAGTTTCCGTTTCCCCAACTTTCTAGAAAGTTCTACAAAGTTTTATAAAAAAAGTAAACATTAATTCTGGTGCTGCCAGATACCGAGTAGCAAAATTACGCTTTTATGATCAATGAGTTTTTCGTTTGTGCTTTTCGGAATAACGGTGCTTGGTTTAGAAATAAATATAATCGGTGTAGACAAATTAAACTGAATAGATAAAATTTTTTCAAAAAGCAGAAGGTCGATTTTACAGAATTTTTCAGAAAGAAAATCACTGCTTTCAACGGAGGATTCACATGTATCTATTCCGGACATTTTAAAATAAGTTACACGCCTTACCTAAAAAGCCTCGTGAAACAGAATTCTACAAATCATTACGTATTCGATAAATTATTTAAGGAAAGTTGGTCAAAATACACACCAACTTTCCTTGAAAATAATCCTTGAACTCCTGAAAACCTTTCCTTGAATTTCCTTGCAAACATAAATATTTTAAAATATTCTTTCCCCCTTCATCAATAAAATATCTATAATTTATTTACATCATGGGAAGAACTAAAAAGTCAGTTCAAACATAAATACTGTAATTTAATTTGTTTCGGAAAAAATTGTTTTTCGATCAACAGTGGTAAAGCAACCATCGCTGCCTAAAGCAATCAATCTATGCTCAATGTTATTTCTATTGCGATTTCGAATAGTTTTTAGCCCCCCAGGGCCAATAGAACGGGGGTTAAGAGTTAGCCTATGCTGACCGCAGTGTTCTAAATTATAAGTGTACCAAATTTGGTGTGGATTGGTCAAACGGTGTAGATTTGTATAGAAAATATACCCACATACACACACATCCTATTTTATATATATAGATTCATCGAAGTGCTATTTCACAGAAAACGTGGAATGAATCACTTCAGTTAAACGCGATACTAAAAGCATTTAAAAATAGATTTCCATTTCTTTAAAATGAGGTAATCAAGAATTGAAAACTATTATTTTAATAATCTAAGGCTGTTGCGGAGTTTCTTAGACACATAAAAAAATTAAATATATATTTCTCAAATATAAAAAAGGGTATAATTTGTAGTACTTCAATTGTAAAAAGAAACTGCGTGGCTGTCAGGTATAAACTTGATTTTACGATTAATTTTGCGGATAAATATTCTCTCATCTCTGACTCCCATCTTAAAAATCCTTAATATATCTTAAATCATTCCTATTCAACTGTCATATGTCCGAATACCGAACCTCCTTTCCTGATGAGGTTAAATTTGTTGCGAATGGTATTTGAATAGTTTCTGCCTTGTTTCTCAGCTTCAAAGGATTTTTAATGTTTACTGGGATCAGTCTGGTCAATCCGTCTCCATCTGTGCCTTACATTCATTGTCTTTCATTCCTGAGGTGTTAACTCCAAACCACAGTATATAAAACTCAAATGGCGAAGCAGAATAAAGCAGCATCTACTTTATAAACTAATTCTATACTTTAAAAGGGTGAAAATAAACTTATATTAATTTTATAAATTAGGATAGACTGGTGCATTCTTTGGCCAATTTTTCTTTGGTGTCATTTTGTAATTAATTAAATATTTTAAAGTTCTTGTCATCTTCACTATTAGCATTATCAATTAAAAATAAAAATAGTCTACGAAAAATTTGAAGATATTAAATAGGCAGTTTCGATATAAAGTTAAACTTGACAATATATCATTAGTGCAACCTGTCTCATCCAATGGTTTCATTGAACCATTCTGCCTAAGGAATAAATATTGAGTAAACAAAACGAGTGAATGCTCAATGAATAAATAATAAGTAAACTAAATGAGTGACTGTTCAATAAATAAAAAACGAGTAACTAAATTAGTGCCTGCCGAATGAATAAATAATGAGTAAATTAAACAAGTGACTGCTCAATGAATAAATAATGAGTAAACTAAATGACTGCCCAATGAATACGTAATGAACAAACTAAACGAGTGACTGCTTAATGAATAAATAATGAGTAAACTAAATGAGTGACAGCCTAATGAATACACAATGAACAAGCTAAACGAGTGACTGCCCAATGAATAAATAACGAGTAAACTAAATGCGTAATTGACCAATGAACAAGTAATGTGTGAATTAAATGAGTGAGTGCTCAATGAATGAATAATGAGTAAGTGACTGCTCAATGAATAATGAGTAAGTGACTGCTCAATGAATGGATAATGAGCAAGTTATTGCTCAATGAATGAATAATAAGTAAACTGAATGAGTGACAGCTCAATGAATAAACTACACAATCAACTGTTATGAATAAATTTTGTTATCGTACTTAAAAGGTAAGTTTTCTCCTTTTTATTATACCCAAAAATATCAAAATAACTTACTTTTGATCATATAGTGCTTCAAAACTAAATGTAGAAGTATGGTTAAATAATTTAAAACTTCTAACCAATTCAAATACCTCAATACCCAAATTACCAAATGAACATTGAAAAATGCACTAAACACATTTTTTACATTAAAAAACTTATCTTATTTTGAGTATATAACATAAATGAAACATAATATGGGGGCTCCAATGAAAAAATAAATATAAACATTGCTGTTTCCTCTTGAGATTTTTAAACAACACAAGACTACAATCTTTAGAGGAAGGAGAAAATTGTTGACTGACACAAAAAGGACTCACCCTACAGCAAAACGACTGCTGGGGAACACGTGAACTTCAAAAGCAATTGGCTGAATCACAGGCCCACGGGCTCCTTCTGACAGTTCGTCTGAGAGTCGTTCCGGCTACATGCGGAATCTGGACTGAGTGCACATTTGCTTCTCTGTTAAATACAGCGATACCGTTGACTGGTTCACCAGCTCCGGGTTTTTTCTGATAGTTGGGAGTCGATCAGGGATTGTGTGCGGCCAGGATATCGAACACTAACAGAGTCAAGCTAGGCTCCATATCCTCCGACAAAATTCTTCGAATTCAAAGGATTAAACGTTCAGTTCGCCGAGAGAACTCTTTAGAATACATCCAGAAAATCAATCGTCTGCAAGGTTATTTTCATCCTGGAGAATCCACTTGAATAAAAGCTAACGTTCGAAAGAAACATCTGGGGTACAGCTGGGACGGAGTCGGCCGGCAGAGTTCGAGGGTACCTGAAGAGATCGTCACGAAAAGGTCAAAATTGGCGGGCAAGGCCCTTTTATCCTTGTCCAACAAAGTACAATTAGGGATGCTAAGTGAAACACCGAACCACCATTCAATCTCCTACTCTCAAGCGGAAGACGACGAAGCTCGAAAAAGGGACACCCAGGGTGAAGCCAGGGACAGAGCCGGACAGCATGGGCCTGGTGACCGCCAAGGACATCCCCCCTACGCGCTTGGGTGGTTGGGGCAAATTCGCAAAAACAGTAATTGACGGAAATGGCCTTTTTATCTCTACCCCATTTTATATAAAACAGCTAAAACACGGTAAACCTTCGCAAAGCCAGTAAAATTCTCTCTTAGTGATCAGTCATAAAAGCCCCCACATTCCCGAAAGGTAAAAAAAGTCAGACCAAACACACCTACTGGGACGAAAATCACCCAAAAGTGCCAATTTCGCCAAAAATAATGAAACGACAAGGTCAAGGAGTCAATTCATCCTCACCCCCGTATGCGTGGATCAAAGGTTACATTACTTCAAAAGCTTTTCACGGCCAGCCTAAGAGAAAGTTGTTAGAAGTTACAGAAACTATGCATTTTTTACAAAAATTATGCATCTCTCAGTTCTTTTATAAAAAAGAGGAAACACAAGTTTAAAATACATATTAACATAGTGAAGGAAAGGAAAATTGGCCCTTTTAAAAAACTAAGCTAGTGAATAAACTTAAAGATTAAAACGTAAAGGAATTATTCACCCCTTGTTCAATGAACTAACTTGCCTTATACCCTGCATTTGCTTTTCATCCCTATATCAAATCTTTCTACCGAGCGTTTACATTAAATAAAAAGCCGAATCTAAAGCTCTGAACAACGATCCTTCAGAATATTACTCCCCAAAATAGAACGTATATATTGCCGACAAATCAAAATAGATTATTTACGAGAGAAAAATTTATTTACCTTGACAAAAATTTGAAAATTCTAAATGGTTCTTTTACTATATACTAAGCTCTTTCGTCATCACAGCTTATTCTGTCTGAAATTTCCAGATAATTATTTTCAGGTCTCTGCGTCATTCCCTTGGAACCATAAGAAGTAAAATTTAATATAGAACACTAAGGCAAGAAGAGACCGATTTTGAATCAAAATCGAATCAACTCAAAATGGTGAAAGCTGTCACGTGCCGAGCAGTAAGAAGAGGAAAGAACACAAGCACGTGAAAGGTAGAAAGCTCAGAAAGCTGTTCGACGTCTGGAGGCACGACTTGGTTTGTCCGAAGATCCAAAACTCTCTGGTGAGGCCGGGTAGTAAAGCAAGTATATTATCAAGATATATATATATATATATATATATATATATATATATATATATATATATGACATGGAAAGTGAGGCAAGACATGATCCTTGATTTGTAGGATCATCCATCAAATCGCTTGAAAAATATCATCGAAAGATAAACGTATCGATACAGACAATCTCTTCTATATCAAAATTTGGTTTAATTTTAAGTTTAGAAATATCAAACATAGGATTTCTGGAATTTCGATAAAGAATCATAAAAACAATTATGAGCTTTAAGAGCTCCATTTGGTAACATAATAATTAAAATTTGCATTTTTATTGCATTATTCTTGAATTCATTCCATTTCTACCTAAACAATGTTTTATCTAATAAAAGGAGAAGGGTCTGTACTAATTTCTGAGTGTTTTGTAACGTTTCTTGGGACTAAATACTTGGGACAATTACATCATTTTATTTCGTAACTTCAACCATGGATTATAATGAAAATAATGAACTTGGTTTCCAGTTCGTGAAAGTGTTGATTTTCAGTAATTTATCACAATACGCCTCCTAGTCAAAAATGGGTATTAATTGAAATCTGTGCAACCCGACTATTCCATAAAAAGCTGGGAATTTTGTATTTCCGTCACGTACTTAAAGAAGGCGTAACCAACAAACCATAAATTATTACCGCATGGTTAAGCTTTCGCCTCTTTCAAAACTAATATTATGTATATTGCGTATTGGAAAAAACTGAAACTGTACTTAATCGGCAAAAAATAACTGGAGGCAGTTTCGTGACTATCAGATACAGAGATCTTTTTTAGCAGTAATTAATAAGAAAATTTTGCCTCAAGAGATTTATAAAAAAGCCTTAAGCTGCTGACTGGGTATCTTGACGATGAGTCTTGGTGATATAATATTCATTATTTAGCTATATGTACACCTTATCAAAAACTTTTCATTAAATAACATTTTAACCGTCATGATATGCATTATATAAACTTGTGGTTTATGGATGCTTGATTTATTGTTTATTTATCAAAGCATTAACAGATGCTAGTAGCGAAATCTCGATTTGTGGTTCACGATTTGTTGTTAAGTCAAGAATAACGAAAAAAAGCCATTTTATCACATTTCCTAAATCTGAGACCAATAAAATAAAAGTGCTTTGGTAATGTAACTGTAAAAGGCTGAACAAATTGTTTGCTCACTCTGCATTTGAAAACATTCTGCAAATTGTTTGCATATCGTAATGCTACCATGATTTCCTTGGAAAAGCAAACTGAAGAGAACATTAACTTTGCAACGTCTTTTTGATATCTGACATCACTTGAAAACGGGAGGTAATTATTTTTATCATGAAGTGCAAAGCAATGGGGTGGTTAGGTAAATAAATTAAGAAACACCTTAAAAATCCAAAATAATTTTTCGCGAAATTTATTAACACACAACAGAAATAAATAACTCTCATGATAGAAATCTATTCGTTTTTAACCAGATGCTTTCAACTATTGTTTCTGTTCAGTGTTTACAACAAATTTTATTGTATATTAAATGTATAAATAAGCAGTTGTAAGTTAAATTTACAATTTGCTGTAATTTCCTAAAAATTATGTTTTAATATCAGCAAAATATATAAACATGCATGCAAAAATATCTCTCACTCACGCTTTTGTTTAATATTTATACAGTATTTCCCCTTACTAGCCTTTGAAATTTAGGTATCGTGACACAAGAACACGTCATAGTACCTATACTTCTGATATAGAATAGGAACAAGGAAAATTGTACTTCATGTGAAAATGTTAGGAAAACCTCTTTCAAAACAGTATTTTGATTTTGGGAATCACATGTAGTCGAAACCTGCATGTTTGATAATGGAAATACACATATAAGTCGATTTCAAGAAACAACAGACGCATACACAGTAGGGTAGACCGTTCAGATAGACGCAAAAAATTTTGAATTTCAATTTAAAATGCGGGGACTTGCCTCTTACCTTCAAATATAAGCCCATATTAAAATAAATATCAACATCTTGAGCCTTCTACCAGACATTATGTGTTAATATTTTAGCTAAAAAACTATGTCGTTCCATAAAAATGTTACAAGTCAAATAATATACTAATTGTTTTAAAATCTTAAACATCGACATATAAACAACTCAGTGAATAAAATTAAAATATTTTTCGTACAGGTACAGTATTTATTTTTCAACGACACAGATGGAAAGTTCAAAAATTCTGAAATTCTGCAGCTTTTGCAGTACTATAAAGAATTTAATATACTATATTTACAAAGGCTGAAAAATATGAATTAGGGTCTTTCTTCAAATTATTAATACAGAAATAGGAGGTTTTTTGCACTAGTTTATACAGTTTTTATAATCACATTTTTGAAATAATTTTTTCCTGAGTTTATCTTAACTTGGATGAAGCCATCAGTTCCTGGTCTAATAACAGACATTTGCACTTATATCACCAATTGTACACATTTTTGGTCCACCTGTGTGACAAGGTTCAGTTTTCAGCTACAAGGGTAGCGAAGAAACTGAAAATTTTGTGTATCAGGAATTCATACAAGAGAGTTCATCATTTATAAGGTTTGTTGGTAAAGTAAGGGTGAGCTACTAAATCAGTGTTGTCAATTACTCAGTTTGGTGAAATAAATCGTATCAAAGTTGAAAATTTAAATATTATTTAATTGCTTTAGTCATTATTTCTCTATCATTCAGAATTCTCCTTAATCTCTGTTAACGATTATGGTGGCATTCATTACTAGTCATTGTAAGGAGCATATTCTAGGAGTGAAAGAAGAACGCATCGTCTTGAATGACAGAGTGAATAACAGCTTCCAGCTCGTCATTTAAGTAATATCTTTTTAAAAACATTCAAAGCTCCATCTTTCCAGAAAAATGATACTTTATCACCACACCGCATTAATGCATAAACTCCTAAAATAAATTCTGAAATAATTTTTTTTAAGTTCAATGACGATTCTTCCACATATAATATCTTAGGATACGATTTGCTATTGTCAGCCATTGAATCTATGACAATTATGCTGGTTGACAATTAGCTAAATTCAAAGGAAGACGATATAGCTTTGAAAATGTTGTTTAAATATCATTAATCTTAACTTATATCCTGCTGGTCGATCTCGAATAGACCATGAAATTGTCTCTGATTGTACAGGGACAATGTGTTTTTTGTATTTGTTCCATGCTTTCTAAGTGTTGAAATAAGTGCTTCAGAATCAATTCGTTGACAAGTCCACTCCTGAACCAGTATTGATCACACACCCTTGTAATTGTTTTAAACACTAGCTTATTTCTACCAGTAATAATTTTCTTTATAGTTATGTTATTTTTACTAATTTCTACTTTATTCACGATTACCTTATTTTTATTAGAATGTTTAGGCTCTAATATTTTTGATATCGTAGGTTAGGATCTCTAGTTGGTAACACTGGTAACTTTTGGCAGCAGCGCGTACTTTTTCACTACTTCGGCAGTCAGGTATACATTTTGAAGCTAGACACCGTATACCTCTTTCTTCTCTTTCGCAACCAACCACCATTATTCCTTTCGAAAATTTTATTCGTTTCAGCAAAATCTTTTGAATCTATCGCCATTTTTCGTAATGTTCTATGGTCAGTTCTGGTTGTTCTTTAAGTGGTACCTTTTGAACCCTCTTACAATAACATGTACCAAATAGGACATATTTACATAATGAATGTCAGACAAGGTCTTAGATGCTCTTTAAGAGCTTTTTCACTTTCTAATCTAGTTACTATTATGTTTATTAGGATATCTTAAAAGAACTATTTGTCACAAGCTTAAGTATCATTTGTAACAATCTTCGGCAAATAATTGGTACGAAAGCTTTTCACATTTTTATTTTTAAATGCAACTTCTAATGCCTCACGAATGTTGGATTCTTTGTCAGAATTTTGGTATTGTAGTAACAAGCAAATAATATTTTAAATCACCCTAGATTGTTGGTAAAACTGAAGGTAGAAGTTTACGTGAAGTGCAAAAATAGAGCACTCTTGAAGCATCGCAGTCTGTTTTCGAATAACTCATTTTTCACTTTATAGTTCGCAAAACACAAATCCCTGCTGGAGGTTCATGTTCAATAATATTACTCTCAGAATTAACTTGTAAGGGGAATTAGGACTGTTGGTATAGGGGTGGGGGCTGGTGTTAGTTACTCAAGTGTTTGCAGCCCCAACAGACTTCCTATTCGAAAAGTTGAACTCGGGGCGTGTGCGGAAATTTCTGACGGTCGAGCAATTTAGTTTCTGACATCTGATATAATTATTTTGATCTTTCTGGATAGGTAGGTATTTAATTAACGTCGCACTGGAGTAACACAGCATGCTATTGGCGACGGTCCGGGAACAAACCCGAAGGGAAAGAACCGAGGACAATACCACGTAATTCCGAACTACGGTCAGATGACGAGGTCTCTCCTGAACTGGCACCCCACTCTCCAAACTTCCACACCACACCAACGTGAGGACATTTGACATGCACCAGCCCCCATGTGCGCGACGGTCTTTGGTTGGATTTGAACTCGCATCCCTCCGGTTGCTAATCCGTTACTCTTCCAACCGGGCTACCGCGGCCCTTGATCTTTGTTGATACGAAGGACATAATTAACGTAGACAAAGTGTTGTACATGCTTTTTCATTCTCTAAAATATATTTATTGGGTAATACAAATTAAAGTGATATTTTTAAATCGGATTTCAAAACTCTTTTTAGATCCATTTCTTCATTATTAAGCGCTCGGTTAAGGGCTAAAGACGCTAAGTAAAAAACTAAAAAGAAAATACAGACATTTATTTAAAAGGTAAAAGGAACTTCTTTATCCTATTACAAAAGCGATTTCGGAAATAAAAATTTGGCCCGTCCTAATACACAGTTGTCACATTATTATGACCGCCAGCTAATATCCAGAATAATCGCCGTGTGCGGCACGGACAACAGCTAGGCGTGGTAGTGAGTCGATTAGGTTCTGAAAGGCTGACTAGGGTTTCTGACACTGCCAAGAAGTGTGTGTGTCACTCCCTTCACATTTGCACATTTTATCTTAGTGTGTGTGTGAAAACTACCTTAGAATAGATTTTTCCGAAAAATAAGATTAAATGTACAAATGTGAAGGGAGTGAGTGCGCTTACTTTGTCAAGGGAGGTAAAGCAGGAGTCAATTTTATTTATTTATATAATTATGATGTTAAAATTTAGCAATGGTTGAATTCGACAGATGTTATCAGTGATTGTCCGTTGTGTAAGTCAGTGATGATTGAATTAAGATCACGGGTTCAATTCCGTATGGATAGTCGTGTATTACATTATTGCGTCCATTGACTGTCATGTGTTATTCATAACAGCCGAATGAGTGGCTGACATTTTGAAACGAGGTTGAACAGCAACGAAAGTGAAGCCATAATAGTAGTAAAAGCTATGTTTGGCATCCCAAAAGTTGTCGAAAGATTTGTATCGCATTGTCCATGGGCCCTGTTCAAAACGGCCTGAAGGGCACCTAAAAGAGTAGGGGACACCAAGCGTCTTTAAGTCTGCTTGCTGCTCACTTCTCAATGGAAATACGGCGAACTATTGGCGCCGCGGCAGATCTTGTGAAGGAAAGCATGCCAAGTCATCACGTCTGATTAACAGTGCCAAAGTTTTGTTTTTCACGTCGTTTTAACCAAACTCAAAAAAAGTATAAAATATTCTATTTGCTCCGGAGGGGCAAATATTTATGAGCAGTGGAATGTAAAAATCTTTTACTAACACAACAGAGAAAATATACTCAAGGTTATATACAGAAATCGAACTGAATTTCTTAGAATAAATAAAATGTCTGCATGGTAGCAATCACAGCGAACAAACTTGAATTAAATTAAACCCATCATTATTGATATTTTATAGCCCTCATAGGACATCTCATAGCTTTTATTAAATTTACACTCCACAAAGAAATTATACTGGTAAAGTGTTCTGGATGGAAATCAGTTTTTGCTTATAACTTCACTTTAATCTTGTCACAACTTATCGCCTACTCCATCTTAAATTCCATTGACTTAATCTGCCTTGACATCCAACGCGCTTCTACTATTGATCTAAATCTGTCGCCTCATCAAGATTGTCAACATTATCTGACCGCAAAGGAAACGGAATTAATACATGACATATAGTTTCCTTGTGAAATGATCACATGTGACTGCCTGTGGCTGCCTGTGCATTTCGAAGGATAGATGTCTAAATGCATTAACCTTGATGGAGAATGCCATTTGCGGTCACCAATTGAAATTGCACTGTAATGCCTTGTTGAATCCCGACAACGTCTCTGCAAAGAATTTCAATCGTATTGGTGAAAATGTGTTGATAGAAATATATTTTTGATCTCTCATCAAGAAATTTAAGCCACCAGAAATTTTAAGTTTTATTTGTATAACAATTGTACACTTTTAACAGCAGTCCCTTTATTTTAAGCCATGTTTAAATGCTATCTTTTAAGGCTGATTGGCATTAAAACATTCCACTGAATGCTAATTTTTCTGCGTCAGTAAGGGATGAGATGGATGAGCGATGCTTTCTCTCTTTACAGAATAAATCCATCATTTAAATTATATCACTCCTTTATTTTTCAAGTAGCTTTGTGGGATGAAAGTGCTCTTAAGATTCTTTCTAGTGATAGTGACACAGTAATTCGTCATCGTAAAACAGGTAAAACAAAATTGATTTTTAACTGATTTTATGTTTGTTTTGCGTGGTGGGAACCATTAATCATACCGATACTCATAAGTAATCAAAGGAAACTAAATATTAGTAAGAAATCCAACTGCCATTAGAATAATAGAGTTCAGTGCTTCCGTTTGACCTTTTTCGATTTTGGGGTTTGATGCTTATTTGGTTATTTATTTTGATTTCATAAAATAAATAAGGATTGTATCAAGTGAACTACGAGCGCAACGCCAGCTGCGGAGCTATAAACTTCAGAACTGTTGCCGAATAGAAAGCGAGAACGAAGACTGTTTCACGCCGGCTGCGATCATGAACATATCCCTCTAACATTTTCCCCGATATATTTTAATGTGTGTGTCTGTACTTGTGTATGTAAATTTTATGTTTTAACTTCTTAATTAAAAATTTGTCAATGGTTAGCGCGACTCCAGGTTCATTCCATTACAAATTTGGTGCCCAACGTGGGGCCAGGGTTATAATGTTCTGCAGCAGCGTCGAACTCACAATTTTAGGAAGCCTCATCCCATGTGTATCCTATTGAATATTGGTGGAAACCCCTTCCACTCACGTTCAGAGCAACTTAAACCCGTTCACCCAACAGAGCAACTCAAGTAGGAATTAAAAAGGATTCTTCCCTAATATGATCCTAAAGACAACGACATGGCGTTGTTCCTGAACCTGTTTGAGCGTCAACTGAAGTTCTTAAGGATTCCTGAAGCAACTTGGGTCCTATATTTGATTGGATCACTACCATCTGAGGTAGGAAGGCTTATCGCCAGGGAACCTGAAGAAGAATATCTTGATTACCAAAAGGATTAAAGACATGCTTGTTAGAAGATACAAGCTCACTGCTGATAAATTCAGGCAACTGTTTTCTCTACATAGCAATCCAACAAGTACATGGTGTGATTTCAATTTTGAACTGACCAGTTATTTTGAAAGTTGGCTCTCAGAGCTGAAAATAGATGATTTTGACAAATTAAAAAAAACCTCATCATAACTGACCAGCTAAAGAAAAGTGTACCTCAAGATATCAGAGATAATTTCATCGATAATTGGCCAGATCTAAATTCACCCATAGATCTAGCAGAGAAGTTTGACACTTATAACTGTCTCAGAAACAATCAAAAGAGAAGCTCATCCCCTCCAATTCAGAAGAAAGCTTATAATGCCAGAAATGAAATTATCAAGCCTGTACCGTTCAAGAAGACAAATCAGGCAAACAGAACCAGTTGAATAAAATCTGGTTACAATCAGGAGCAACCAGCACTGACTTGTTAAGGCAATGGCAAAGTCGGATTCATTAAAGTCAACTGTCCAGTTTGCAATCCTTCCACGAAATCTACCTCAGCTCGTTTTGAGAAGATTCAAATTGATAGACCATCCATGGTCTAATGAAGTTCCAGTTATGAATATTACGATAAATAGAACATTTGGCGCAGCGTGTGCAGACAGTGGAGCGTCACTCTATTCCTGGCGAAAGATTGTATGATATACTTCAAGATGAAGAGGTAGTAGTAGAAATCCTTTCGCACAGTAACCCTCGCTGATGGAAGTCAGACAGAGAAGAAAATTCACACGGCCTGTGTAATTCTATGTCTAGAAGGGCGTTCCTTCCAATTAACCCTTTTTGTCCTCCCAGAGGCTAAAGGAAACCGTACCCTCCTAGGAGCAGATTTTCTGAAAAAAGCAGGTGTTGTTCTGAATCTACGAGTACTCGTCTGGTTCTACCCCGATAAGCCAAATGAACGTTTCCCATTCGTTTCGAGTGCTTAAGCCCAATCCTGTGATATCAAATAAAGTGATAGACCAGAAATCCATGCCTTCTTCGTCCCGATGACGGTGAACATTTAACAGAAGATTAGCGCAGAAGATTAAATGCACTGCTAACTCACTATGAAACTAACTTCAGTCCGGGGGAGAACCAACACCTTACATCGAACACCGGATCGACACAGGTGATGCTCCTCCAGTTGCTACTGCTCCTTACCGATTATTCCCTGCAAGAAAAGAAATTTTGAAGAGCTTAGTTTCACCACCCGTGTTGAAACAAGTGGATGAGGCTAAACCATTTGTCCTCAGAACTGACAAGTCAAGTTATGCCTCAGAAGAACATCCGATCGATTACGCTAGTCGTCTGCTAACCCCAGCAGAGAGGAACTACTCTACTACAGAACGCGAAGCCTTATTAGTGGTTTGGGCACTGGACAAATTTCGAGGAGAAAAAGCATTCCCCAATATGCACCTGGAGATCAAGTATGGGTAACCTCACACCCTGAGTAACAGAGCTAAGAGTAGGTCAGCGAAATTTTTGCCTCGTCGAAATGGACCCTAATTGATTTTGACACAGCGTTCTCCAACGAGTTATGTTGATGCAAATTTTACGTCTGATATTCCTGTCGGAACATATCATCTGTCTGCCCTCCATTCATGCCGTAAAAAGTACATTTCTCAAAATAGAAATGTACCCATCATCCCACTGCGACGGATAGGCTGACCCCGAAATACTAGTTCAATAGTGCAGCACACCTCACGAAAACCATCTGACACTTCTGGCTACTCGCCGAGACGTCTTCGTAGTCAGGGCGAGACAGTAACGAGTGAACTACTAGCGCAGAGCCAGCTTTGGAACTATAAGCCTCAAAACTATTACCGAACAGAAAGCGAGAACGAGGACAGTTTCACTCGGCTGCGATCACCAACACACCCGTGTATCATTTTTCCCCTGAGATATTTTAATGTTTGTGTGTGTACTTGTTTACGTAAATTTTATTTTTTAACTTCTTAATTAAACATTTGTCGATAGTTAGAACGACTCCAGGTTCATTCCATTACAGGATTTAATTTAGCCATCATTTAGTTAAAGTATTTTAAACTTAAATTTTTCTTTCATGATAAATGGAGCCTTAGAGACATTCTCTCAGTGAGACAGTGATTTTAAGTGATTGCAGAATGTACTGAGGTAGTTATCTATACTTCTATTGAATTATTGAACATGCTAGTGCAGAGGGGAAAACTCATAAGGTGCAAAATGAAATTGATCATTCGACCCAGAAATACTTTCATGTGAAACAACATCCGTAAAGATGAAGACAGTGTGACGGAGTTGACTTTTTTTCGTTCATCTTGCTTTGATGCTGAGTTCGTTACCTTAACTTTTGAATTTCTCTCCTAGGGAACTGCTATTGCTTTTTTAGTGATTCATTAATAGCGATTCATTAACATGATAATTCTTTAGCAGTGATTCACTAACACGATGATTCACTAACATTTATTCACTAATACGATGATTCTTTAGCAGCTATTCACTTGCACGATGTGGTGATACTCTAACAGGGATTCACTAACAGGGCTGAGAAATTCAACTATAATACCTCATTATCTCGACAATGGTTGAAAAATAAACATATACATACAGGGTGAGTCTAAATTGTTTTACAAAATAGGAGGGGTGATAGTACCAATCCAGACGAGCAATAATTACCATGGAACATAGGGTCGCATTCCACTCTGAGAGGCAGAAAAGAGTAAAATTGGAATTTCAACATGAACTTACAATAGTGTTGGGAAAGCGAATGAACGATACCAAAAGTTGCACAATCTGATTTATTGATCAGAGAAAAACTCACAGCAAGTGCTCAAAGTGACAGCCAAATGTGTCGTTGCACAGTTCACACCGGCGAAGGAATGACTGGTGCACCCTCTCGAAGATTCCTGGTGTTGTGTTAATTTTGGCTGCGGCAACACCGATTCTCGCTACGAGATCTTCAGCTGAGTCCACAGGCGTCTGGTACACTACAAGATTTCATGTACCCCCAGAAGAAAAAGTCCAGTGGGTTGAGGTCCGGTGAGCGAGGAGGCCAAGCCACAGGTCCGCCACGTCCGATCCATCGTTCGGGATCTGTGGCATTCAAGAAGTGCCGGACCGTGCTGGAAAAGTGTGCGACGTCAGAGACGATGACTTGTTCATGCTCGCCGCGTTTCGATTTTACTCTTTTCTACCTCTCAGAGTGGAATGCGACCCTATGTTCCATGGTAATTATTGCTCGTCTGGATGGGGACTATCACCCCTCTTATTTTGTAAAAACAATTTAGACTCACCCTGTATATTCCTCCGAAGGCATATATGTATGCGACACGCGCGAAATTTGCGGTATCTATGGGTTGCAATTGATCCATTAGGTATGAATATATTCTTTCTCGTTTCTAATACATTTGATTGCTGTTTTATCAAATGGGTATCTATGAAAGAGTCGATTTAATCCTATGGACCAAACGAAGTAATTATAATTCAAAAGTTCCCATTTATGGTAAACCGTAGAATGTAGGTGAGTTCTGTTACGGGTTTCACTAATATTTTTCTGTTCAATTCCATTAAGCTACTGATAAGCAAACTGATATAAATAAATTTAATTAACGTTTTCAAAGTTAGAGATAAAGCGTGAGTTGAATCCAGTAGTGGCACAGAATGATATCTTTATTGGGCGTATCAATTTCATGTCAATCAATCCAGATAAAGCGGTGCATGTGCCATGTTTAGTCAACTAATTGAATTAGGTACCTGTTTGAATATTATCAATGTAATGTCTGGGATTTGATCAGTTTCTTAAACTTACAGAATTACTTCTGGGGTTTCATGGTGGACATCTGAAGATTATATGGGAATTGTGTTTATGTTGTTGATATAAAGTTTCAGTCGCGTGAGGCCAGTATACCGATAATTTTGCGTATATTCTCGCTGCACTTTTGTTTTAATGCTAGGTTCAGCCATTCTGGGTGGGAAGGTAGTGAGAAGCTTGGGTGGAGTGAGCTTGTGAGAGGATAGTAAGGTATTGCGAATTAGTGTTCCTTCTAACCCACAGGAGCATATGTTGGTTTGAGATAATCTCAATCTGTTGACCTTGGACCAATCGATTTTTAAATGCGTGTGAAAGCTCGTTAGAAGGGCCGTCAACGAAAAACATAAATGTCAATCGTTGTGGATGGTCCACATAAACTCGTTATCACTTCTATAGCTTTTGGCACCGAAGGATAAACAGAACCATATTCCACGCTAAGGACACCAATTTTGGAAGTGCTTTTGCTCACGTTTTAACCTATCACCTAATTTCAAGAATAGACTTCAAACCACGTGACTTGACTGCCAACTTGCGGGAGCCAGGGTATATTTCTGTAACATGGTAGAAAAGGGGCCAAAGTTCCTTTTTCAAGTTTTTAAGAACAGCCGATTTAGTAATTCTTATTTTTTTAAGTGCTTAACATACAGCGTGCAAAAAATAATTTCCAAATGTTTTGATTGTTTCAGTATAGTATACTATTCTTAAAAAGTACAAGCATTATTTTCTGTTATTTGCTTTACTCGAAAATGTTTTGGACATTGGCCCTGCAGAAAATTCCATGGAAGTGGACATAAGCCCTTTCAAGAGATCTGAATGTTTGCTTTACAATGAAATCATTCATTTAATTGATAATTTTACATGCATGAAAGCAGTATAAACTCAAGAACCATGTAAATTACAGAAACAGGAGCAATAAATAAAACAAATTAATATCGCAGAAAAAAACATTAATAACTGATGTTGCCTTCATTTTCAGAATACTCTTCGTTTCTCTTGAACGAGTATTGAAATTAACTCAAAAATTAGTCATTCTCTTTTCATACTGGACGACTTAAATGTCATGGTACAGAACAAAATTGTTATAGACTTCAATAGGCGGATCTTTTCTTCAATATCGACCGTTTCGTGATTATAGTCCTGTGAAGAACTGCGTGTATATTTAGTAAGTTCATGAGGTGGATGTACGGAACCGTTTCTATTTCCAGAACTCATAGAGCATGTATAGAGGTTAGAGTAATAATCATTTGAATGCACAGCTGAGAACGTGCAGAACACCGGAAAGGAAGTCGTGATGTTCTTTGCGTCCTTTTGCAACTGTATTGCTCGCCCTGTTTGAGGTTTATCTTCCCGTCTTTTGTGCAACACATTTTTTCTAAATTCAATTTGTATACTGCAAAATTGTTGAGACTATTAAGTTTGAACGCGCATCGAAATTTATTTGAAAGATGGGGTTCTAGTTTTAGTTATAATCATCATTCAAGAGGCGTGACATTAAAACTGCTAAAAGGATAAACTGAAAAATGATGCTTTTATTTCAAAAGATCTAATGCTTCCTTGTGTCCCATTACTTCTTGTAAAGCTTTTAAGTTTTCTGGATTACTGTTTGTAATTTTCACACATTTAAATTTATAAGGTACATTTTCTCTCGATAAAAATCTTTCAAATTGCTACAAAATGAGATTTTAGGTCATTAAATCTAAATAGATTGTTTCAGTTCCTTCAGTTTAATCAGATGTTAACTAAATTTAGTGTATGTTATTGTAATTTTCCATCTTCAAAAATATTACAAATACTCAAAATTCCAAAACTTTTACCAAAAGTTAGTTGCATGTTTTAAATACAATTTAAAAAATGTGTTCAAACATGGCTAGCAACAAAGAACTAAAATATTTTTGTAATGACGAATGTGTTAATGATCTACAATACATTATGTTGGATTAGAGATTTTTAAAGAAGTACATCTGTTAGATATTGACGCAATTATACTAGATAAAGAAAACAGCAAAAATCCGAAAAAGCAGTATCATTCCTTCGTATAAAAATGTTAAAGTAACCTCCAAGTAATACAATAATGAATGTCATACATCACACATATATTTTAACTATCTGAGTGGTTTACATTCATATATCGTTCTACAACCTGTAGTCTTCCCTGCATGATGTCTAATCAATTTTGAACTTCTTGACCAATAGAATCCTTCCTAGGATTCTCTTTCAATCAATTGATGTGGTTATTTTGCCATTATGTGTGTCGTGGGATGAAATCAACATTACATTACTAGGAAATCCGAAGGGAAAATAGATCAATTTTAATGCACAATGCCCACAATAACTATAAACAATCATCTCTCTTAAAGGATGCAAGTAACGAATCCCTGAATGCTTAGTGGTCGGAAGATAACATTTACAGATTCTAACAACGAACAGTACATTTTTATCGGTTTAGATTTTGGAATAGTTTCGTTGAAGAAGAGAGTTAAAGGAAATGGACCCAAATCCATCTTTCCACGATCCCTTTAATTATTTTCCTTTCATACTTTCTGACTATCCGATATTCATTCGATACGTGCATTTCTAGCATTCATTAGGGCCAAGTGCTTCCCTTGATGGACAATATATCAAAGAGATTTTATTCAAATTAAATTTTCGTCTAAGTACTATTACTTCTTACAGACTAGAAATTAAATTACTACTCCAATGCACTTGAATAGTGATTAATTTTTTATGCTCTCCAGGGTTTATGCAAAATTTTCTTTCATATCTTATCTTGAAATCATTTTTCTTAATTCTCATGATCTCTGAAGCGCATTTAGTTTCATCCTTTATATAGTTTAAGTACTTAAATAATAAAGTTAAGTATACTATATATAATTTTAGCATTAAATTTAATGCTAAAATATCATCAAGCATGAAGGTAAAGCAAAAGATTTGATTGTTTCTAAACCATATTAAATGTTGCAAATGGAAATTCCCCAAGTCTATTATATCCATTTTATCGCTTTTAGGGTTTCGATTTGTTAAGACAAAATTGATCCCATTTGTACTTAAAGATGATATAAATAATTCTATGTTTGTACCCTTTATTTATGTTTTAAGTAAATTATTAGAAGGTTACATATTTTTATGAAGAATCAGAAAATGCAATCCACCATTTGTGTCTGCTACAAATGCCGAAAAGTTAGAATCTCAGCCTTCACTCTATATTATGGCAGTATCTAACTCAACTGCATATTGCGGCAATGTCTAAATTTCTGTGGTATGATATTTCAAATTTATATTAATTTCATTTCAAGCATATTTAAAGAGCCCATTTGTAAACATTTTTCATTTGAGTACATTTTTCCAAACATAGCAATTCTGAAAGTTTTCCTGCATCATCAATGTTACTATATTAGTATTAATTTGTACTAGTCGAGATACGATATAGGTTAAATAATTAAAGTAAACATTGATCTTACACCTCTATATTCTAAACTATTTCTTCACTTTTCCATTTGAGTACATTTATTTCAGATAAAACAATTCTGAAAGTTTTCCTACGTCGACAATGTTATATTAGTATTATTAATTTGCATTAAAGCTTAGATTTAAAACAATTAAAAAATTTCTCTTCATTCTAAACTATATCTTCATGTTTCCTTTTGAGTACATTTGTTCCAGATATAGCAATTCTGGAAGTTTTCCTGCATCGACAATGTTATATTAGTATTATTAATTTGTATTGACGTCTAGTAGTAGCAAAATAATTAAAGTAAGCATTATTCTTACCTTCCCTTAACATTCAAAACAAAATCTTCGCTTATGATTCTTGATACCTACATACTTTCTTTCGCACACTCCATTTTTATTGTCCAACCAAGTAGGAAACTTGTGAATAACATACTTATTTTCAAATCCGACAGCATGAACCCGTGCAGGTTCAACTATTTTACTCGAATTCCGTAATGCTTTGAACAAATGGATGCTTTGAACAAATACCGATGTAACTTTTGCGTTAAATTAAAAGCAATTCGTGTTGATCACAACAAAGCTCTCTCATGGACATAGGGGACAGTCAGATCCTCATTTGCGCTCGACTTTATTGGTTTCCACGTATACAAGCATCTGGATTCATTATGTATGTAATCAAGAAACCATTCCGGATTGAATTAAGGAATCTCTTGCGCGTGCTAAGTGAAATAATACGTTTGAGAGAATAGCTGTGAAAAATATTTGAAGGGTGATTCGGGAAATTTGTTCCAAATAATTTATTAAGCCAATTAATGTCATCAACTAATTAATTATCATTGGTGTTTAATGAAAGGGAAGTGTAATGCATATTTGTTGACTTTAGAGAAGATTTTGTCAGCTTTACTTTAGTTGTGTGTTTGATATTAATTAACTCTAGTGAAGTTTAGATATTAATTAATCCAATTACTTTAGAATATCTCTAATATTTCGTAAGTCTCAAAGTAAACATTTTAATGTTTACTTGAGACTTTTGTTGTTTGCTTAAAAGAAAGAGGTGATCTCAGTTATGAATCAATTCTTACTTGAAGGATAAGTTTCCGCGAGCAATTTTCCCTCAAGAAATGTTCGTAGAGGACGCTTCACACCTACTGGATCCGGATCAATCAAAATCAATCTAAATCCTGTAGAAACTGACTGACTAAAATTTCGGAAATCCGTTTCCATAAGAAATAAAAACTTACACGTCTCAAAAACTTACACACCTCTTGTATTTGGAGCGTTCGCTTCAGTGCACCCGAATCTAAGTCAGTTTTCACTGGATTCAAATTGATTCGGTAGCTAGGTAGTTAATTAACGTCACACTGGATCAACACAACGGGCTATTGGTGGCGGTCCGGGATCAATCCCGAACGGAAAGATCTAAGGACAAAGCCTCGTTAGTTTGAATCACGGTCAGATGACGATAACAACACCTGAGCTGGCACTCCACTCTCCAAACTTCCACATCACGCCAACGTGAGGGCATTTGAGGCCACGGCATATTTAGCGTGCACCAGTTCCCATGTACACGACGGTCTTTGGTTGGACCTAGTTTTGAACTCGCAAACTTCCGGTTGCTAATCCGTTGCTCTTTCAACCCCTTTACCGCGGCCTTTCAAATTGATTTGGAGATTTTATCGGACTCTGTTGGCGTCCCTTGCGCATCTTGAAGAAAATTGTCCGTGAAAACGTCTTAAGTTAATTTTTTCTTGTATTGATTTTAACGTCCTCAGTTAAACAACCAGAAACTAGAAATTATTTTTTGTTAAACCTTGAAAAAAGAACGAATGTAACTTTTGTTACAAATGATTTCTTATGATTTCTTTCACTGTTTCGGAGGTTTATATATTTTTTAATGATTTCAATTAAATAAGTAATCTATTTCAATGAAGTGTTTTGCTTTTTGAAGAAAAGAGACATAAACAAATATCTCTAATTGTATTTGTTTATGTCTCTTTTCTTCAATTTTTGGATCACATATTTTTCTTTTCTCTAATTGGATATTTTTCTCTAAAAAGCAGCATGAGCATTCTGTGATGGAGCGGGACAAATACAAAAAAATTATGTTTAATCTCCCTCTTATTTAAAACAACAATTTTAATTACACTGGTATACACGATTTTCGTAACAGATAAGTCAATGAGTGATCTATAAAGTATTTTTAATGCTGAAACAGAAAATGTAATCAACAATTTTCTCTCACGTCACATTTTTTATTTACATAACTTTAAAGATCCCTATTATGTCATTTTTGGCACATAATAGAAACGATCTGCTATCTTAAAAAAACAGAGAATCACCCACCCGGAACCAATAAATAATGAATCAAAATTGATGAAAACTGCTTATATACATTATTTCAGTTGTCCACTCGGAGATCAGGATAAATTGTGGGCGCCGCATCTAACGTGTATTAGGTGTTACGTGGAGCTCACGCAGTGGTTAAACGGGGAAAAAACGCATTTGCCTTTTGCTATACCTATGATTTAGCGTGAACCGAAAAATCATTACGACGACTGCTACTTCTGTTTAACAAGTGTCAGTGGTTTCTCTGCAAAAAATAAAAGTAATATTGTGTACCCAAATGTTCCATCGGCTATGAGACCAGTTGCTCATGGAGATGGTTTACCTATTCCTACAGCCCCAGCTTCGTGGCAGGAAATTTCTGATTCTGAAGAGGATTGTTCTGAAAATACTGCGGTGGCACAAGCTTCAAAAGACGCTGATTTCATACCAGAAAAATCAAATAGTGAACAACATCTCATTTCACAAGTGGAACTGAACGATTTGGTTCGCGACTTGAATTTATCAAAACAACAAGCAGAAGTTCTAGGTTCACGCTTAAAGGAGTGGAATTTATTGCATAATGATACCAAAGTTTCATATTTCAGAAACAGAAATAAAGAATTAATGTAATATTTCACTAAGACAGATCTGCTGTGTTGCTGCTGCAATATACAAGGTTTGATGTCTGCTCTGAGTATTCCTTATAAAACTGATGATTGGCGGTTATTCATAGACTCGTCCAAAACCAGCTTAAAGGCAGTACTACTGCATAATGCAAACAAGCATCCCTCCATACCAATAGCGCATGCTGTTGGAATAAAAGAGACATATGAAAGTATGTCATTGATTTAAAAAAGCAGTGAATTACGATGCTAATTTATGGCGTATCTGTGGAGACCTCAAAGTTATCGGTCTTCTTCTAGGCCTTCATGGTGGCTTTACAAAATACTGCTGCTTCTTATGTTTGTGGGACAGTCGTGCAACAAGTGAACATTATGTGGTTAAAGACTGGCCCAAAAGAGACACCTTCACTCCTAGGGAAAAAAATATTAAGTATGTTCCATTAGTCAACCCTCAGCATGTAATTTTGCCATCTTTACATATCAAATTGGGGTTGATGAAGAATTTTGTGAAAGCACTGAATAAAGAACAACAAGGATTTTAATATTTAAGCCAAGTGTTTCCAAGATTAAGTGAAGTCAAATTAAAAGAAGGTATATTCGTTGGACCTCAGATTAGAAGATTACTCAATAATGAAAATTTTGACAGCAAGTTGAATAATGTAGAGCTAGCGGCTATGGAAGTCATTTAAGGATCTAGTCCATGGTTTTCTTGGCAATAAAAAGTACACAATTGGGATCTTTTAGTACAAAATCTTTTGTTAAACATTAAAAATTTAGGCTGCCGGATGTCATTAAAAATTCATTTTTTGCATTCTCATCTGGACTTTTTCCACCAAATTTGGGTGCAGTGAGTGACGAGCAGGGAGAACGCTTCCACCAGGACATATTGTAAATTGTCCAAGTGGCGTTACCAAATTGCGTTACCAAGGTAGATGGGATGAATCAATGATGAGTGACTACTGTTGGTTTCTCCAAAGAGAGACCTTACCGTACACAGAAGGAAGAAGTAATTTGTGTTCTCCAACTCCAGTTATAACACATTGTAGGTACATTTTATCTCTTATAGTTATATTCTACAAGATTTTTTCATATAATAAGCTAGATAAATTATGAGTATTGCAAATTTATTTAACATTTTGTATAATTTCATATACTGATAAACTTAGTCACTTTGCAAATTTTATACTTTTCTAGCAATTACTCAAGGTTGTATAACAAAAAAGTGATACGTGATGGAGAAAAACTGACTTCATTTCCAGATTCAGCGTCGTCAAACGCATAAAATTTAATTATTGTGGTTTCTGTTATGAAAATTCTTTTTCAATTTGTAGACTAATGTTATTTTAGATGTTTTCAATACGAGTTTGATGCTTTTTAAATGCATATTCAAATCAACAAATCAAAGAAAGTAAATTTTATTTAGGCCAATTTTCAAGCTGTTACTCTGTTACTGAATGACTGAACGGGACACGCAAAATGTCAAAAGTTCGACAACAAAGGATAAAGAAAGCTTAATATCTGTGGTATGTAGATAGTTGAATTTACGTCGCACTGGAACAAAGGATCGGGCTATTGATAACGGTCCGGGTTAGATCCCTAAGAGAAAGATCAGAGGACAACACCCCTCGTAGTTTTGAACCACGGTCAGATGACAAGGTCAGTAGCTGAGCTGATACCCCTCTCTCCAAACATCCACACCACAAAAACTTGATCTCTGCGACTTGAACTGAACAAGTAATCTTGCTTTTTAATAGAATACATGAATATATTATTGAACCAAGTCCACAGATAGAATGTCATTAGTGGAAAAAATGTATCTATTAGAATTAAATAAGTGCGTGACAGAAAGGGACATACCTTGTGTATGAATAGAACATTCTCAATACAAGGATAAACTTTTCGATTTTGAATTGAAATGCTTTTAATCAAAAACCTTATTAAGTCTTATAAACCTTAAGCCTCATCAGTTTAAATTGACAGAATATGCATTATGAATTGATTTATATATCTCTTTGCTCACGACGTACAAATGAAAATGATCTTACAATATTATTAGATACCTCTCATACGATAAATATGTGTTCTTTCTTGCCTGTTAAATCGTGAAACTGCATTTTCCTTTGACTGAATATTTTCTCTGCATGGTGGTATATGGAGATAGTGCTATAACATAATGAAATGAATGTCCAATAGGCAGTGATTAAATACTGTCAAAAAGCTGTTTATTTTTATACATTTTCCTTTCCGTGTACAGTTGTTATTTTTAAAACTGATTTTGGAGGGGGCACAACTGTAGAATGATTTGCATATTCTGCAATGTTTTCTACTTAATACACGCCTTACCTTACCATCTGTGGGGCTGCTGAAATCCGGTTGGAAGAGTAGCTGATTAGCGACAGGAGGATTGCGAGTTCGAAAACATCTAACCAAAAGCCGTAAAACGTGGGGACTGGAGCACGTTAAACCTGTCTCGTGGCGTCAAATGTCCTCACGTTGGCCTGGTGTGGAAGTTTGGAAAGTGGGATGCCAGTTCAGGTGTTGACCTCGTTACCTGACCGCGGTACAAAATGATGAGGTGTTCTCGGATCTTCCTTTCGGGATGGATCCTCGAACATCACCAATACCCCTTTGTGTTGCTCGAATGGAACGTTAATTCAACTACCTACCTTACCGTCTACGTTACTCTTAACATGACTTACCTATGCTCACCTATCATGCTTACTATAAATGCAATTTAGTTTCTTCCTAAATAAATGTTAAATGTTATGTTAGACAAATTATATCTCTGTGTAAACTTCGAAGCACTCCCACCTTAAAATATGTCCATAACTTTTATAGTGGTGAAGATAGATCTTTCAGAAATCAACCAAGAAAACATTTGCAGAATATTTCCGAGAACTCAACATCTATTATTTCGAAATAAAAATATCTGAAGATATTAAAGATATTCCAGTGAATATGGGTCGTTTGTTGATATTCTTTTACTTTGACAGTTTGCATTAACTAGACTTAACTAGAGCTTAATAATCTTTACCGTAGATGCTTGATGATCTTTATTTTGTGGCTAGTTGTATCAGATTTTTTAGGTGTACAAAACAGTTGAACTTTATAAACGTTTTGTTTCAGATTATTTATCAGATTTTTATATCACTACAAATTTTAGATTCGTCTTATCGGTCTTTTTTAACTTTAATTGACTTTTCAACTCTACTTTCTTTCTGAGTTTTATATTCTTCTGCGTTTTCTCTCAACGTCTTTCTCTTTCTTCAACTATTTTCCTCCATTTATTGTTTTTTTTGTTTTAAAACTGAAACAAAAAAGCGAAGTATAAAAAGTATAGATATAAGATTTGCTCGTAACGGAACGGGACATTATTTCCAAAATTAATGAATAATCAAAGTTTTCATTGTGAAGTTTTAATTCTGTTATAAATGTAACTTTGCATTTTAAAAGAGGGAGAAAATTTGCTTCTCTGAATTGTGTATATTTAAGCAATAAAATTCAAAATTTCATGTTTTTTGACGGAACTGGACACGTAATGCTACTACAAATCAACTCTAAAAAAGAATTTGTATGAACTTAAGCACATTTATAAAATAGTTATTCCTACACGGTATAAAACAACTTTGGCAACTGTATGACCAAAATAACGAGAATGAGAAGTTAAAATCACTGCTCTCATATCGCATCAGAACATGTCAATTGTATTTAAGAGTCATGCTACAAACTACATAAAGTGTTCCAGATATTTTATAAATTTCATCCATTTTTGCTATTTTTCTTCAAAAAATCTCAAATTGATAGCATTAACATAATTTGAAAAATCAAGTGGCAGGTTGATGTTTCCGTGAAGTGGCCCAACAATTAAATAAATAAGTAATAAAATTGAGATCATCTCTCATTGTAATCCATTACCTTTAAATAGACCTATAAGATCACGCCTCATCTCTTTTCTCTCCGGTTACCATTGTAACATCCGCCCTCCAAATTCTGAGCTCACTTTTCGTTCTTCAATTCCGATTTATATTTGGATTCCAATGAATGATTCCCTAGATTTAACTAAAGCGAAGGTAATAAGTTTGACACTTCAGTTAGGCCTAACGGCAGCAGAAAAGGGGCACATATTGCAAATTTTAAGAACAGAAATCCTTCAAACTGACTACTTTAGTTGAGATAAAAAGAGCAACAGAGGCACAAGTTGACTCAGAAGGATCTTAAAGACGTCGTGTGTCGTTTCGATAGCATAATTTTGGTGAAAAGAAAAAACTTGCAGAAGTAAGTATAAGTGGGAGATGATTATGATGTTTTTGAGAAGACAATAACAGCTGAACAAATTATGATGTGTGCACAAATTTTGCAGCAACAGGTATCAAGTTCAAACAGACCCGATCTTGTGTTGCACGATCTCGTGTGAGTTATAAGATCTAATAAACAGGATGGGAGATCACTCGCCTACGATTTTTCCCAGAATATCCTGGCGAGGTTCGATGTTCTTTGAGTGATGTACTTGTTAATATTCGTCAAAACCATTAATACTTGCTTCTACGTCTAGACTTTCTTGTCATCAAAGTCTTTGTGTAATTCAAGTTGTGCTTTGATTTAGAATTGTCTGTTTTATAGTTTTCACATGTATAAGACGGTTTTACAATTTATTGTCTAAGTTGCTACCATCGACACAATTTAAAAAGTGGTTTATCACATTGCCGAGGTCCTCATTACTGAATAATTATGATAATTACTTCGAACGGTATTTGACATACATTTTGAAAAGCAATTTTTTAGCTATTTGAGAAATAGCTGTTGTTCTTATTTGACTCAGGTGGCGTCCACAAAAAACTGTACGTGCAAAGATAAAGGACGTACGCCTAAGCTATGAGTTGTAGTAAATAGGCCAGCAGACAAGATATGGCTCTCCGAAAATGTTTTCTTGTACTGCAGACCAGATATACCCCTCCGGATAGGTTTATCCACCAACAGACCATACACGAGCCTCCGGATATGTTTATCCACCAACAGACCATAACGAGCCTCCGGATAGGTTTAACCTGGCCACAGACCAGAGACGACCCTCTGAATAGATTAACCTGGCACGCAGATCAGATACGAACACCGGATATCTCTAGAGGATATGCTCATTCATATAAAAAATATATTATAGTAAGTAGCAAATTGGAGTCTGGCGTTTATTTCATAATTTTTTAAAATTCCATTTGTATCATTTCGCAAATAGCTATATTGAAATTTTCGCAAGCAGATTTAAAAATATTCTTGTTTTGTACTAGACTCAGACCACAGATAAAGCTCTCTTATATAAGCCTAACAGACAAAAAGCATTTTGTCATTTCCTCATAAAGAAAAATTTGCTACCAACCCTTCAAGCCTCCTTTCCCTCCTCCTTTTATTCCATGTTTTCACCATTTAGAAAACCACAATGATATCACATGATAAAAATTCAGTGCAGAACACTATACAATTCTGAAGGTCGTATCTAACTCATTTTTAAAAAGCAACAGCCTCAATGTCTGGAAATGCGACGGACGCAACACGTCTTGTAGTAAAGGCGTTTTTATGGAAGATAAAAGCCGAACCTTTAAGAGCGCAGTGTCGAATCACCAGAAGCCTTTCCTGCTTAAAATTCCGCACAGCCTCTTTTACCGGAATATCGTAAGCAGCCTATAGGAAATTGATGGATCAGCTGCTTCGATCTGAGACGACAGAACCTAATCTATTCCTAAAAGACTCGAGCACGCTAAAATGGAACGTTCGACTACAGGGTGTCACGCGATGTGTCAAGTGCTGATGGAACACTAAAGTTACAAACAAAATGAAAATGCGTAATGTATTGCCTTAGTTCTATAGTATGGAATCCAGCATACACATGCAAATGCTTCTGGAAATCCAAATGATGTACACTTTGAGGAAAAAAATATAAAACTTTTAGCCAAAATTTAATTCTTAAAAGGTTCTCCACTCCCTCGCATTGTAATATAGTAAATGAAAGTGAGATTGAGGATCAACTATCCAAAAGGGTACACATATCATTCAGACCTGTTAATTCAAGATATACCCCTAGGATCTACAGTGACTAACCAAAAATAAATTAAAAACAGGTAAAAATCCCTAGTGAATGAAAGCACAAAACATAACAGTGGGGTCCATTTATGAAATACCTGCCTGCCCTTACTATATAGTGGTGGTGGTTTTTGGATTACTAACAGGGAATGATTGCCTGGTGCATTTGCATCATTTTGGCATTTATGGTTGCCCGAAATGTGTTCTCTGCAGAGATGAATAACATGGATTTCAATCACCTTTTGAAATCTTCGGCATTAAAGGCCCATGCATCCTATTGGAAGACTCGAGAACTTTTGAAACAGCTGGAACTTTTATCTTTTTTCTACCTTTCTTTTGCTGTTTTAAAAACATGTGCCACATGGTAACACATGGGATTTAATAGATGTATTTGTCTTCCTTTGCAATAAGAAATTAAAAATAAAAGCCATTTTCTTTCAGATCCGACACATTATGGTCCTGATGTTGAACATATTGTTGCAGCTAAATGGCCTTAGACTATTTTGTTGCTTTTACTATCTTCAATAATCTTTTCTGTGTAGAGGCTTTTATATTCTTAACTAATTCACAGTTAATTTTAGTTCCTAGCAAAAGATTAAAGACATTATGAAAATGTACAATATATTGCCATTGTTATCAAGTATAACATCCAGATTACACAGGTCTACAAAAAATACTTTTTGAAAATTGTTTTAGTTTTGATAAATGATTTTTATATTATTTACAGTGCTGGTTCCAAAAATGAAATCCATTCTTTTCTATCACGTAAGGTTTTTTACAAAATGATTCAATATTTTGGGGAAAATAACTCAAATCAAAATATTTTGACGTTTTTATTTTTGCTAGTGGTTGCCCAGTGGTCGAATTTCGACCATAATTCATTTAATTTTTAAGTTTGAACGTTAATAAGGTTCTTTTGTCAAAGAGTATACCTCTATATTCATTGCATATAATTTTTTTGAATTTTGTTCTATTGCGTAAGCTGTGAGCATGTACAAATACGTCATAGGAAAAATGCGGTATAGCTTGGTTAAGCCATATCTAAAAAACAATAACGCGTTGTTTGATATGTTCTTGGTTTTTTTTATTGCTATACTGGCCACAGGTTTTGCCAAGGCTACACAGTTAATTTGCCTATCTTTTTCAAATTATATAAAATTTAAATAAAAAATAAATCCGAAAAATGAAAAATGAAATAAGGAATACGTGCTTCGTATTTTTTTATATATTTTTTATTGAAACAAAACACCGGGTGGTTAAAAAATAAATGTTGTCCATTGTCGAACTTGAAATAGTTCGACAATGAATTTAATGATTCAAAACTTCTGTGTAGACGATGTTTTTTGTAAAAACTCTTTCATAGTTTGCTAAATGCCCTTGACCGTTATATTCGGAAATATAAAATCTCAAACCATCGAATGATCGAACTCTACTTGCTGCGACGTACAATTGACCATGTGTAAAAACTGGCTGCCTCAATAAAATTCCAATTTTTTCGAAAGTTTGTCCTTGAGACTTATTTATTGTCATCGCAAATGCAGGTATAATTGGAAATTGAGTTCTTTGAAAGTTAAATGGTAAAATAGTTCCGGAATATGTTAAATTTATACGTGGAATCAAATTCTCTTATTGCGTGCGTTTCCAGTTAAAACTTCGCAATCAATAGTATTACGATGCATAAATTTGATGCGCATTCTTGTTCCATTGACTAATGCTTCCTTCGTATTTAAATTTCTGATCAGCAAAACAATGCAATTAACTTTCCATATTAACTTATGTGGTGGCAAACCACTAATAGTCAAAGAATTCAAAAACTCTACTGGAGTTATTGATGTCATCGTCATCATCACAAATTATTTTATCGTAGCTATGATATGTTCTCTGTTCATCAGGTATTTGATTAAGTATATCAGTATTAATCAAAGTACAATCATCATTTTTAGGTACTAAAATAACTGAGTTCAATATGTTATCTGAGAGTATGTTTTCGGAAATATTTCCATACACCTCATTAATAATATTATCTTCATCTCCTATTAATTGCTGAGGTATTTCAATAATATTTTCACCCAACTGAGGGAATTGTGGGGCTTCATCATTACCAATTTTTTTCAAGAATTCGACAAATTCTATTTCACTTGGTAAGGCTCTCATATTTTGAGTAAACTTAATTTTATGAAAATAAACAAATTTATGCCAACTCGTAACACAATTTTCAATTAAAGTTACACGTGATCGATGTGGGATAACTGGTAAGATTTGCCGAAAATCACCGCACAGAAATATCGTTTTCCCTCCAAATGTTTTATGTTTATCATTTTCATCGCATAGATCCCGCAATAATCTATCTATGATTTTCAACACTTGCAGTGGGCACATAGAAACTTCATCAATAATTATCAATTATGATGAATTTATGTAACGACCATAGCTACTATTTGCGGTAATATTCGCTACAGAATTTTCCAAAAAGGCAATTTAAACACATTGTGTAAAGGTCTACCTCCAAGTAATAGAGTTGAAGCTATGCCACTGAACGCTGTTGCAATACAACGAAGATAAAGCGAATTTAATTTGTGAATGATTGCTGTTTGTGTGAATGTTTTGCCACAACCTGCATGAGCGGTTAAACAAAAAACATTAGATCCAGTATCATGATGTAAAACTCCACGAATCACATGATCAATGAGATTACGCTGTTCAATATTTGCAGTTTCATAATGCTCACAAAACAGGAACTCTTGTTCTATTGGATCAATAGTATTTGCTTCTTCTATTATCTGCGAATATGTGGGAACTGGTAAACCAAGTATTTGACATGATAAATTATGAACATTTAAAATATCTTCAATTTCTAATAGAGCTCTATTAAAGGATGCTTCTTCGTTGTAAACTCTCAGAAAATCTTCACTAAGATATACTTTAAATTCATTCCATAACGCCAATGCATTGGCTGGCACATTTAATGCACAAATGTAACCAAATAAATTTCGCATTTGTTTTGGTGAATGTAATTCTTTTGCTTCATTTAAACATTCGCGCCATTCATTATCATTTGAAGCAATGCCTCGAGCATGGAACGCTTCAACAAAAGAAGTGTGTATAATTCCATTGTATGTTCTAACATCCTCAAATGATTTTGGACCACAGACATGTAATAAAAGCAATCGTAAATGGAAAAGTTCGATGTCTTTTGGTGATACTACATATATGCGTGCAATGATTTTATCACCTCCACGCCTTCTCTTCTTCCATTTTTTTCGGGAATCTTCCCACACATAATGCAGAGGAATTTCAATATACTTATATTCATGTGCTGATGGATCTGATCGATTCAATTAAAAAAATGCTAATAATTTTGTTTGTCTTACATTTTCAATTGCTTGACGTTCTTGCCCTTCTCGAAAGTAAACATTCTGTCTACGCGGTAAATGAATATCAAGTCTGATGATAACATGTGACTGAAAATGCATTGGTAATTCATAGATGCGCCATACAGCTTCAGTTGATCCAACATAACAACCAGTTAAAAAATTTGTAACTTCATCAATTTGTATTTCTTGACCTTGTTCATTTCGCAATGAAACTAATTCAACAGATGCACTGTCATAGCCTTTATACACGTATTTATAAATGTATTTAACACTTTTAACTGTTGTGCATACTTCAACATTTATATGGCAATTAAATTTGGCAAGTAAATAAGGATTGTATGGTACAACATAGCGATTGTCAAGGCAACTACCGCGAACTTCTGCATGAATACCATTATCACGCCTTCTGTATAATGGATATCCATTTAATGATTCACATGTAAATTCATTAAATCGTTTGGATACTCTTTCGTGCATTTCCCATCTCTCATACATACAGAATTTGGATTAAGTACACCGCATGGACCATGCATCATGTATTTTACAACATATTCATGTAATGTAGGATGCGTTTGAATGTTAGGAATCTCCGCAGATACAACTTTATCAATATCGGTAGCGTTAACAATTTTATCTTGCTCATTTAAAGAGTGTAAAATGTGAGCATGAGGCAATCCTCTCTTTTGAAACTCAATTGTATAAATGAGCGCTTCAACTTTACCGAAGATATTTTTTAGTGTAAGGCCCTCAATTAATGCTTTCAGTTTGGACTTGAATACACGCACAATAATATCAGGCCGAAAATTAGCAGACTCACCTACACCAATATTGCTAACTATTTCAGGCCAACTTGGATTGCAAGTCATTGTAATAAACAAAGAAGGCTTTCCGAAATGTTGTACAATTGACATTGCATCTAAATAATTTTGAAACATATTTCTTGGAGATCCATTGAATGAAGATGGTAAAATTACTCTACGGCCAACATTACTGGCATTGATGTTCGATTCTAAATAATCTGTTGAATTGTTATAAGCTTCAGACCTAAGAATTGTTTGATTTTGTCGAATGAAATATAACCTTGTGCCCTCTATTCTCACATATATATCAACTATCCACTGCAGAAATAATTTTTGTGAATGGTGCAACATGCTGAAATCTTCTCTAATTGCATGTCGATAGGCTGCATACTGAAGCATGGTTAATTTATTTCTGGGCTCTCTTGAATTAGATGTAGTTCGTACATTATGAGAAATATTGATATGCCACCCAGTATCACCATTTGGAAAAAGTAATTTATACGCTAAAGGGTCTAATGATGAATCCAATGCAGAGATATTTTTAATGGTACCATTAACTTTTGAAAATGAAATCATATTTCGTTCAAAAGGTGGCTCACCATGAAATGTACTAAATATTACTGCTACATCAGTTTGAACTGCATCATTGTAACGGCGTAGATCTAAATCACGATTTACTTTAATGAGCATACAAATTTCTTTATTTTGATTTTCAACTCTCTGACAATGATCTTTCATTGCAATGAATGACCGAACGAAAGGATTAATGCGTTCCAATTCAAGAGAGATTTTGCGCATTATATTGTTATTGCATGTTCGATTAAAGTGTTCACGTAATCTATAATTTATAGCAGTGTCAACATCATAAAAATATAATTGCGCATAATATGGTGAGCGACCATATCCAGCAGTCATTGGACCTGATCTGTGATAAAAAACATCATGTATTTTGAAATGATACACTCCTTTCGTAACTGTATCCGAAATTTTAGCTTCTGAGCTAACCATAGCAAATGATGAATTGTATTTACGAATGTTTTCAAAATAATTTTTTTGACTTACTTTTTATTGAAGGTTCATTTGAAGTAAGTCCATCATACAATGATTTAAAACATTCATTTTAACTTAAGGCCGGTAATATTGCTTTACCCTTATGACAACATGAAGTGAATGCAGTCCTTTCACCTAAAGTGACTTCAGATTCGAAATGTTTTGCATTGCAAAACCTGCATTGTAAATCCATCAATCCACAATCAAAAGTATTAAAAGTTCTTGGAATGACATTTAGTGCGTATTTAAATGTATCTCTCAAAATAATTTCATCATTTTGTATACTATTTACACTATTTAAATTTGCATTTGGCCTATTATTATGTGTACGCGAATATATATCCCTTCTTTGTCTCTCACTCCGACCCGTCAATATTCTAGGTCGAGGCATAATGGAAATAGGTGAGAATACCTAAATGTAAAAAAAAACATTTAATGAAATTACTAAAACCAAGATTAGACAGGGTTTAATTTAAATAATAAAATGTACTCACTTTTTTTAAACCACCAATAATAAATTGGCGAGAGTAAGTCAATTCACATTGCTTCTACACAATTTTCTTTTTACAACAGATGTATATTGAGCAAGCTGTATTTCCCTAATATATAAAGCCACAAATATCTATTAAACAAAATATACAATGTATGTACAAAGTAAACAATGCATATTTTATTTCATTTATGTATTTGTAATACATATTATATATAGATTCTTTAGCGATAATCTATACTCAGTGCGACTGTTTGACCACAGGCTAATATGTATTTGACATTGACAGATTTAAATTATCCGCATTTTGTATTTTACTTCGAAGAGTTTTTTTTATAAATAATCTAAATAAACTCCCTCTTGGAGTGGATTTCACTGCGGGGGGATTAAATCAATAAATCAATTACAAATCATCCACTCCGCATTTACTCCGCTAAATTTTTTACAGTATATGAACGTAAACAATGAATGTTTTATTTTGTTTAATTTAATATATTTGTAACGCATATTATACATTAATTTTATCTTTCTGCACTCCTTCTCCATACGAACTTTAATTATGCCAAATCTCATACTCCTTCGTGAGCGCAATGTGCTTAAAAAGGGATACAAAGTTTTTTCTTCACGTATTAATATATAGATCTTATCACCTCATAAATACATACTTTACATTTATATTCTAACTGTCATGATTTAAATGATAAATGAGTTTATGAAAAAGGTTACAAATTCTTATAGTAGCGTTTTCTCTTTTTCTCAAAAGTTCTTTTTCCGCTTTTTTTCTTGTGAACTTGCCGGAGATCGTCTCTTTTCAACATCCAACAGTAGTCGGCTATCATGTTGATCTTCCACCTTCCTTGATATCGCCTTTCCATTTCCTTTGTCCTGGTGAAATCTTTCACCTCGCTCCTCATTGGCTACACCTAAATTTTCAGGAAAATAGTCCAGGTGCGAATGGAGAAAATGAACTTTTAAGCTCATATTACACCTTAATATCTTGAAATTTGCTAACATCTCTTCTACAATAAATTTGTAATTTGGGTCTCTTTGGTTTCCAAGAAAGCTGGTTACTACTAGTTTGAAAGATTTCCAGGCTTTTCTCTCGTTTGTTTCCATTTTGAGCTCAAAATTCTCATTCTTCATCAGTTTTCTGATGTCCAAGTCCTACAAATACTCCTTCCTTCAGCTTTGCTTCGGATAACTGCTCACACAGGTATTTGAAACGCCTTAACAAATTGTTTTATAAGGCCTGATTTTATATGAAGAGGTGGAAGTAAAGCCTTTTTTGAACTAATCAAATTTTCTCTTTCAATATTTTTGACTCTAGGTTCCAATGTCTTCCTTTTTGGCCATTCTTTCTTTATATAATGTTCTTTTCTATCACGGCTGTCCCATTCGCAAAGAAAGCACGGTAATTTCGTGTAACCACTCTGTTGACCAAGCAACATATATATAACCTTCAAATCACCGTAAACTGCCCATTTGTGTTCTGAAAACGAAACTTTATTAAGTATCAATTCAAGATTTTCATAGCACTCTGTTAAATGAACTGAATGTCCAACAGGTACAGAAGCATACTCATTTCCATAATGCAATAGTACTGCTTTTAGACTTCTTTTTGACGAATCAATAAAAAGTCTTTATTCGTATTGCATATCGAAAGTTGCCATGAGACCTGGAACATCGCTGCAATAAACAAGTTCACCCTCTTGAGAGAAAAACGGAACAAACTCTTCTCTGCTCCGAAACCAAGAACATGGCGTACCAGGAGCAAACAAATTTGTTTCCTTCAATCTGGAACCTAAAACTTGTGCCGATTCCTTAGAAAGATCTAAGTCTCCGACTCAATCATTTAATTCAGATTGGGTAAAACGTTTAGGTTCATCACTACCGGGGTCATATGTATTATCATCACTTCCACATGGACGTACAGTTTTTAAATCACCAAAAAATTCCAATATATATGGAGGGGACGGAACCGGTATACCAGGTCCATAAGGGACAGGGTGTATGGTAGATGGGATATTAGGATAAAATATCTCCTTTGTGTTCTTTATATTGAACCTTCCACATTGCATGTACAAAAATAGCAGTCATCAGTATGATTTTTAGACTCTCCAAACCATTGGTATACCAAACCGAAAAGATTCTTTTTTACCTTGAAACCATTGTCTTAATTCTTCTACACAAACGGAACAAACTTTGTGTGGGGCCCAAAGCTTGTCTTTATCCCCCAATTTCATGCCAAAATAAGCAAAGTACACATTTTCCACAAAATCTGTAATGTTTCTTTGTTGTTTTTTTACTGTATTGGGGTTACCACAAATATAACAGAAACAATATGGTGAAGTAACACATCCTCTGGAAGTCATTTCTCTCAACAGCATTCCAAACTAAAAGTAAAAAGCATTTCTACTCAAAGCCTGGAATTATATACACGTGTACAGCACTGAACTAAGAAAAACATTGATGAGAGTAGGAAAAATGGCAGGAGTAGGGGAATGATGGAGGTGGAGGGAGGACAGACAAGCACCAACAGACTAGTGATCCGGTTTTAACTTGTTTTCTCTGGCTTTACTGTTGTGTGTTTATCAGACAGTTTACCAGTTTAGAGGAAAATCCTAAATAAATAATAGTTTATTCTTTCTTGGATGGAATTTATATAGAGCAAATTATTATTTAAAATCTATAAGTATGTTTAATAAGTTCATACAAATAATATTACATTGCTCTTAACTATACAAAATTCGTACACATTAGACCTGTGATTTGTGATAAAAATGTACGTGATGGAATTTTTTAATTATTTTTCCAGTAATTAGAATAAAAAAAAACTAAAAAACACTAATTATTTTTAAGAACATTTTTTCATCGCAGACCTGTGTTATTCATGCATGTTTGCGGAAATACTACATGCACGCAGTTTGTTTTCGCTTCAAGTTCCTAAATTTATATTGCTTCAATGGATATCATATTGCCAGTATTAAAAAGGATTTGGAAATCTAGCTGATACACGATTCATGTCACATCAAGTCTTCGAAAATAGAAGATAGCCAATTCAGAGTGTCTTGCAGCTGGCATAGTTTTAAAGCACAAGATTTGTGATTGCCAATAAGTAAGACGGGGAAATTCAAAATCTCCCTCTCCAATTAATATAATTGAACATAAATAATTATGCTTGTTTCAGAAGTAAATCCGTAAAATAAAAAATAAATTAACGTATTTCTTACGTATAAAAGTGTTACAGTGGAGCAGCTAACTTTTCTTGTTTCATGATTTTTCATCGATTTTCTTAGGCATACTATTATATTTTCTCGTAAGTTTCTATAAATCTAGTGCTATTTTATCATCATTATAAGTTATATTTTGCAAATATTGATATGCTAATCTATTGTTAGAAGGAAATATTAATACTTCAGAAAAAGTTCAAGTTCTTTAGTTAAAATAATTTTGGTTTTATTCGAATATTTTCTTCAACATAGAAAAACCAACCCATTGCATTTAAAATAAATAAATCATTTTTCATTTTACAGTTGTTGAATGGTACGTGAGACGCTTTTCTGTGAAACGAAATAAATGTACATGGCGCTATTGTTTTTTCAGCATAGCAGGTTTCCTTTACGCCGCAGAATATAAAACGTGTGATTAAAGTAAGGGTCGCCACCTGGCTCGAAATGCTTGAAGATGGGTAGTTAGTTGAAATTATATTGCGTTGGAGCAACACAAAGGGCTATTGGCGACAGTCAGGGATCAATTCCAAAGGGAAAGATTGAGGACAACACCTCGTAATTTTAAACCTCGGTCACATGATGAGGTCAACATCAAAGCTGTCTTATAGATTAGTTTTACCGCTGAAGCGCTTCTAATTTCTGCAGGGTAGTTGAGCATACCAAAGAAGGACATGAATTAAATGACATGCTTTTGTCCTACTCACAATAACATCACATTACAAACAGATGAGCATTCCATGGTATGCCATCATGTGGGCCACCGCAAGAAATTGCAATGAAAAGAATTTGTTTTAATTATATAATTGGTACGTTTGAACAAATAAGAGAGTAAACATATTACGAGTAGTAAAGGATCTGGGAGTGTATGATAAAAAATATGAAATTTTTAAAAATTACTGAGACAGATTAGTAACTGTGGTTCAATATGAAGTTTGAAGATTTAGATTAGCACATGCCACATCATCCAAGTTAGGAACTTGCACTTCTTATGGCTTACGACCAACTGGTAGACGAATCTAAGATGGTAACTTGAAGCATCTATGTGTAAAATAAACCGAGATTAATCCTATCAGTCATAAGATAAGAGGCATACTGCAAAACCTTCTTTAACTATTCAGCAACGTTTCTATGTATAAAGATGCTAACACAAAGTCTTCTATGACGAAATCTCCTAGAAGACTATTCCAGACCCTTTTTTTCTGAGGTACCATACTTGTTTGCATATTTAGCCCTCCAAGTGGTTTCGACGAGATATCTCAACCATCAAGGCCTTACCAGTTTTACTAATGACGAAATATCTCGTCATCAATTTTTGCCGATTTTTTTATGATGACCAGATCAAGATCTTGTCAGTTTTCTTTTAATGACAAGATATCTCGTCCATCAAGAACTAGTTAGTTTTGCTAATGACGAGATACCTCGTCGAGACAACAACTCAGGGTTTGATAAGATGTGTCTTAGAACATAATTTTCTGGTTCAATGATTTTGAAACTAAGTAATTTCAAACAATACAATAATTGGAAAATACAGAGCACGGTTAATTAACCGATGGATGTAACATAATTTACGAGCGCCTTTTGTAGTTAAAATTCTGAGAGCTGCAATTCTAAAAAATATTATTTAAAATTAGAATACAAAAATAACAAAATTATTCTCAGTCTCAAAATACAAAATAAATTCAAAATGACTTTTTTGAAGAAGTAAAGTTGTTACGAAACAGTTTCAGCTGCAGTGCACCTTTTTTTCAATCTCCCAGAAAAAGTTTAAGTCATGCATATTCCTGTCACGATGCTACAATTAAAAATAAAGAAAATAGCACAATATTTATCCTATAATAAAGGAAGACTGTTAAAGGATGCGCATATAATAAAGACGTATTTACATGAACCGCAATTATAAATTTCTCAGTGTTGGGATGAACAATCCCCAAGGAAGCTTTGCTCTCTAAGAACAGCTGATTCATCGCAGATAATTTAACGTCCTTTTGCTTTATGGATGGAACACACATTGCAGCAAAGCGGGGGTCTAAGCGACTATTAGTTTCTATTAGCTACCATAATGATGTTTCTAATAAACTATCTAATATTAAAATCCAAGTTAATAACATCCCGCGGGCAATAAAATTCGTTCTATGTACAGTTTGCAACTCCAATTAGTTTCTTTTCTGAAAAGGAAATGAGGCTCTGTAAAAGATAATATAAATCTATGCTAGCTGGTGGTGATTTTTAGGACGGCTAAATGTTGTACAGGGTGCTCCAAAAGAACTTTCGAAGTACATTAAAAAAGTAACAGTTGAAGATATAAAAAGGCGGTTTGTACGAAAGGAATTAGAGGGAGGTCGGATTATTTTTAGTAGCAAAAAGGGTTTTAGTTAAAATAAAAGTCACCGATAAAAAGGACGTTGACAAAGTACAACTGTGAGTTCCATCGATTTATTATAGCACCAATTGTTGCAACATGACCACCAGCACATTTTATGACACAACTAAGGCGGCTCACAACTCTCCTGACAGCTGAGTGCAGCATGTCGGGATGGATACCACATACCGCAATATCCAGTAGAGGATGCTTTGAACCTATGACTCAGTCACGTCCAATAACTTTCCAGCTTCGCGAGCACTGCTACTAACCGTGGACTAGCATATCGTCCGTGACGGTTTTTGCAGCAGTGACCCGTCCCTCCCTCAACGAGGGTCTTCCACTTTTTGGACAGTCCTCCAAATGGCCCGTTTCTTTAAATCGTCTGACAAGCTTCAGTATCCATGGAAATGGGACTTTTTCTCATCTTGAATCGTTTCGTCTTACGAAATTTTCTCAATGCAAGGATTACTGATTCACCATTTAAATAGAGGATCTTCACCAACAACGCTTGATCTGTCAACGATAATATTATCCCAATTACGCAAAGCTGCTGAAATCAAATGTAGAATCCACGTGCATTCAGGTCTTTTATTGCAAGCCTGATTTGCATACATCTTCTGATTATCTTGCAGTCTCTATCGGTGACTTCCTTAACTAATTTTTTTTTCTTCTTCAAAATCCGACCTCTATCTAATCCCTTTCGTACAAACCGCACTTCTTTGTCGTCATTTGCTCCTTTTTTAAATGTTTAGTTTTAACGAACTTTTAGTAGGAAGGTAGATGAATTAACTTACAAGACAAAACAAAGGGTTATAGACGATGGTCCGGGATTAATCTCGAAGGGAAAGATCCGAGGACAACCCCTCGTAATTTTAAACCCCGGTCAGATGACGGCGAACTTTTGGTGTACCCTCTACTAAATGAATAAAATGATATAGATATGTGTTGAATGATTCCTTATCGATATTTTTCACTATTTTTTGTCTTATTCTTTTCAGTTAACAATTTAGCACTTAAAACAGAAACGTGTACTGAGAATTGATGTTTGGAGCCAATATTTTCCGTGGACTCCAATATTTGTTCACAGCGTTTCAATAAAATGTTCAAAACTCGACCAACCCTTTCCTTGTGAATGTATGTCAAAAACTTGATGTTGTCTTGTATTTGTCGTAGCTTGGCCCTTTCGCCATAAAACCTTACCAAATCATGATATACATAAACATATATCCTTCCAAGTGGCACGTCCGAACACAACTCTGAAAATTCAGTTTGAATACAACCCGGGAAGCAATCCCGCATAGCAATCGGCAGACCCGAAATATTCGGGCATCTCAATCCTCGAAATATTTCGGGTCTGTCGTTTGACCCACAGAAACCAGTTTGAACTATTCTCAGGTGCAGCTTTGAGGAATACATCAACCCCAAATAAGAAATCAAGACATCGTTCATTTTTAATAGTTAAGATTTAGTTCATATACTGAGTGAAACTTTCAGTGTAAACAGTGGAATGCCTAAGCACTGTCAATCTTTCAATCTGTGGACTAATATTTCCTGTTCAAGTGCTCTGACAATTGCTCATACGCGTCGTCACCAGACGCTTTTGAAATTTGTCGCTATGGGAAGCTCTGTGTATTTTTGCTTATCTGCCGTATATATGTTTCTCAATAAACTTCTTGTTATATTCTTATTTCCACCTATAAGTAGGCCTCAGGTATATCTCGATAGCATAAGCAGTGAAAAATTGCCGACTATAAGATGGCGACTTCTGGAACGAGAATAGACACTCTAAACTATGAGACGTGGCAAATACAGATGAAACTAACCAAAAACGGTGCATAGAAATACGTATCTTTTACTATGCGAAAGTCAGTGCAAGAGGATGAGGATCCCGAGATTGCTTGGGAGAAATGGGCCGAGATGGATGAGAAAGAGAAATCAGACATTCTGTGTATTTCCCTATCCGAACTGAAACAAATAAAAAGTTGCAAATTTTCAAGACATTTTGACTAAGCTGGAGGAGATTTACCAATCAAAAATACAACGCACGAAAATTGTGGTTGTTGAAATCCCTGATTCAACACAAGAGGATGGATTCCACTACTGGTCCGAGAGACATACCTGATCACCTCCGCAGGTTCTTCGATATCGTGCATTGGCTCTCTGAAATGGAAATTAAAATCGACGAGGACCTGCTGTTGGTGATGCTATTATAAAACCTGCCGTCCAGTTTTGAGAACTTTCTCTGTGCCATCTAGTCATGTGTGTGATGAACTGCCAAAACCAGAAGTATTCCGAATCAAAATAACCGAGGAGAGAAATGCGCTCCTTCGTGATGACAGACAGACAGGCGACTCAGAAGCTTTTTTTTGCTGGTCACGTTCGACGGAAACCTCTATGGTCAAATATATACGTTAAAGCTTATGAGAGACTCATCCAGAATTAGATGTTTCCTATGTAAGGCATTTAGGTCATCGAGCAGCTCAATGTGACAGTTATCAAAGAAAAGATCATAGCTATCGTTACAAATAAGAAAGTGTTGGTTTGTTGACTACTGCAAAATCGAATAGAATCGATGCACTCCTGATGCCTAACAAAGAGCTGCAAGCACTCTGGGTTATAGATAGTGATTGTCACTGCAATGTTTCAAAATTTGCGAAAGTTAATGGAACCGAAATTAAGGATGGCAACCTTGGCCAACGAGGAATAACGAAAGTGAAGGGACCCGGGTAAAGTGGAAATTCAAGCTGAAGCGAACAGGAAAATTAGGAAAGTAGAAGTGTTCGACACTTCACTGATATTTGAACTGCGACAAACCTGTTGTCAGTTGCGAAACTGAGACAGAGGATACACTGTTGCATTTTCAAGCAACATTGCAGCGATTACAAATCGTAAAGCTAAATTAGAATTTATTGCCGAACGAAAGGATAATCTCTATTATCTGCGAGGGAATAATTTCAGTGTTAATCAAAGAGCTGCATGTATGTGAGTGAATGTCTCGATAGATCTAAAATAAATGTAATCTTCTTAAGTGGTATTATAAAATGGGTCACATCAATATAAAAGATTTAATGGAATCAACACAAAAAGGAAACGTTCGTGGGTAAAACACATCAAAATCATGTATGTCTGAAAACTTCAATTGTAAGGTACGTGCACTTAATAAATTAATGCGTGCACCTTTACCCAAACAGACGGAACGTGTAACCGACTTGCTTAGTGTAGTTAATTCAGATCTTTTTGGACCTTCTACTCGTGAGCTAACTTGAAGATACTGCTCTTTTTGTTTAGGGTAGCTGTATTGGGTAGTAAATTTGTCATTTCTGCATCATTCTGAATGTTGAAAAGCAATTAAGCTTATTATTATCATGCCACTCTCAATAAATATAGTTTTTATGACCTAAGCCAACCAGTCTACCAGAAAAGGATTTAAGGCCGGGAAAGAGGTGGTCAGGAGAGTGACATTGTATTTAAAAGGCAATACATGAAACAAAACATCTTTAAAAAACATTAAGCAAAAGCGGGAGTGCAAACTCTTAAACCTTGACACGATACAAATCAGGCAAAGCATGATACACGAAACATCTTACACTAGATAATGCATTGGCGGAAGTACAAGAAAGTGGAGGCTCATAATATTTGTTTTATAAAATGAAGATATTTATATGGAAGGTATTAAACGCATAAATACATTATAAAATACATTAAGCGTATGTTTCCAAGTAGGTGCGAGGAGGAAGGCCCAGTCTCAAATTAAACTTTACTGTACTTCGTCCGCTGAGACGTAGTTTACCTGGAAACTCAAGTATTCACCGCAGTGAAATTTTGTTGTTCACAATATTGATAGGCCATTGTTTTGTTATCCTGTTGTTTTTGGTGATATGAAAATCTTTAGAATAACTACAAGTGAACACATGGTGATCAGTATCACCCAATTTGCCACAGAGGGAGTACTTTTAATTTTTAATCGGTGGAGAAAAGGAAGAAAAAAGGACCAATTAAAAAAAGGTTAAAAATCTATTGGTAGTAAGACATTTTGAATCCGGGGATTTAATGTAAGTCTTGCAGGCAATGGTATAAAGTTTTGAAAATATTTCAGCTTCAACTTCGAAGTTTCGACGCTCCAATTACAGACTGGGCAGTGAGATCATGCATCTGCTCTAATCACCAACATACCAAGATTTATTACCAAAAATTGTGAGATAAAGGAGTTTGCTACACTGTTTTGCTGAATAATTTGTGTTAAAAAGCTGACGATTTTAGCCTTTCGAATAAAGTATTAACATTATTTGAAAAATGTAACAAAGTAATCTGGAGATTATCTAAGAAAACTCCACAAATAACTAATCATCAACACCGTTTTTTAATTGATTGTTATAAAAACGAATAGTTGAGGGATGATTATATCAGTTAAATCTTTCTTTTGATGGAAATTCCTTAACGGCATCTAGTTGGCACGAGCTATATATCTATTAACAAGATTGAAGATGAATCTGAGCACTACGCTGATTATCTTTGAGAAACATGCTCAATATTTAATAAATACGGGAGCTTTCAGTGATGTAAAACAAATAGTGAAGACTACTATAGCTATATGCTTTCATCTAAAATTCATTTAAGTGCTTGATTTAAATTCAATTTATTCTGAAACTGAAAATTTAATCTGGTACGCGTTCGGAAACTCTTTTATAATGGCTGAAGGTCAAACAGTTACACCACTTTTTCAAGTAGAAGTTCTTAAGTGACCTCTGTATTCATTTAAAGATCACGCAAAAATAACTAAAGCGTGCAAATTGGGGTATGCAAATTTCATTTAAATTTCTTACTTAAATCAATTCCTTATTTAAACTTCTTAGTTAAATCAATTCTTCATTCAAACGTCTTAGTTAAATCAATTCTTCATTTAAACTTAGTTAAATCAATCTGTATTCCCATATTAACGTGACAGAATCTAGAACTTCAAACTTATGTATCGACATCTTGCCATTAGAGGAATGACATCCTTATGAATTATGTACTGTTCTATACTACTAGTTTATTGGCATTTATTGAGTTTAATACGGGTGGGGATGTAAAATGTAAACACTAGATTAAATTACAAGAGCGGGGCAGTAGTTATTTAACTATCGAGTAGTTTCATCAAAGATCTTAAGAGTCCGTACCTGAAATTGAAGTTCCAACAAATAATGCATTCTATATTGCGAATCCCTTCAAAACGAAATTGACAATCTAACTTTAAACTTAATGTTATAGAGGTGCGGGGGATGTGTTTCCCATACGTATTCCATTACGTGACGTCACTAGGCTTGTTTTCAAACACAATTTCAGCACTTCGGCATCTAAATTCCGATGAATGAATTCGAATTGATATTGATTGGTCAACGCCACTTACATTTTCGGTAACCGTCTCCAAAACTGTGATGAACTACACTTTAAGTTATTTCCGAAATGTATCGTGGGGCTACGGTAGCTTGGTTGGAAGTGTAGCTGATTAGCAACCGGAGCGTTAAGGGTTCGAAACTTGGTCCAACCAAAGACCGATGTGTACGTGGGGACTGGTGTACGTTTCTGTCGTGGCCTCAAATGTCCTCACGTTGGCTTTGGGTGGAAGTTTGAAGAGTGGGGTGCCAGCTCAGGTGTTGACCTCGTCATCTGACCGTGGTTCAAAATTACGAGGTGCCCATGGATCTTTCCTTCGTGATTGATCCCGGATAGTCGTCAATGGTCCGTTGCGTAGCTACAGTTGCCACGTTAATTCCTACCTACCAATATGTATCACGCGAGATCATTTGGCAGCGGAAGTACAATTTCCGCATTCCGTCTGGTAAGTTTGTTTACATAAAAAAAGCTCTTTCATAATACCATTTAAGTAGCTAATAGTAAAAGAGAGTGTTTTCTACCTATTCTGTTGTTAATAGTAAAAAGGTGTTAAACTATAAGTCTATTTAACTTTTATCATTTATTTCTTATAGCTTAAGTCTTGATATTTCTCCAACGTTGGCAACAGATATAAATTAAAATTTACATACCAATGAACGAAATTCGCTGTTTCAAGAAAATCCGAGTACTGGCTTGACGCCTTAAGGAAAATTCGATTACATTAAAAACAGGGATATAAATTTGGGGTTTTAAACTTCGGTTCCAAATTCGTGAATTTGGCATTCTATGAGTGATATTTTCAGTGTAAACAAACCAAATGGAATGAGATTTTACTTCTGCTCCCCAAACGCTCTCACATTATGCTTTAGGGGTTACCTTAAAATGAAGCTTATCACCGTTTTAGTGACGTTTGGCGCTTAACCTAATTGTCGTTGACCAATCAATTACTATATATCAATTCGAAATTCACTCTTTGGAATTTTTACTGGCGAAGTGATGAAATTTTATTCAAAAACAAGCCAAGCGACGTCATGTTTGGAATACATATAGGAAAAACGTATCACCACAAAAATACTACCGCCGGTAAGCACAAAATATATTCCGTCGTTTCTAATGTAATTTTAGGGAAATTGTTATAGCTTATGCTACAGAAAATAACAAGAATATATGAAATCATACATTTTGCACATAAGAGCACAGAAGTCAAAACTACACATAAACAAATTGAATAGGAAAAAAACTCATTAAGAGGTGTGGTTCCCAACACAGCAATACATGACCGACAACTATGTTCCATGCTCTTAATTATTTTGTCTATGAGGTCTATAGGCAGCAATTCACTCTGTTTCCGTACTGTATTTGGAAGCCCTTATAGGGTTTGAGAAGGTGGATTGAGGTAAGGCGTCTCCATGCATGCTCAATGGGATTCAGATCGGGAGAGTAAGCTGACTAATCTATACTATCTCAGGTGTTGTCATAAAAGGCGAGGCTGTTCGTGGACGAGAATTATCGACTTGCAGAATAAATGTATCACCGATTGCACTTTCATAGTGACGAACAATAGGGTCGTCACTATGAAAGTGCAATCTTCATCTCTATAGGGATGAGCATTCATGTTTCCCCCAGGAGGATCATTTCGTCAACCTAAATAGATGCCTCCCCAAGTGAGTACACTGCTATACATATTCCTTTCGTATACGACAGAGGTGATAACGTGTCGCAGATTCTCTCCAAGTGAAAATGCTTTGAGAATCACTTTCTAAAGTAAATATGGACTTATCAGTCAACAATAAGGATCTCAGTGATCTTCACTCCAGTTAACATGCATTCGTCCCCAATTTAAACTAGCCCACCTGATGGTAGGTAAATGTCACGCACAATACCGGTCGCCATGCATAAAACCTTCCTTCATGCATAAGAGTACTGTAGACATTGATGTCAGTCTTCCTGTTGCTGCAACAAGCACAGAATGAGTTGACATAACTATCATGTACCTTATCATAGCTGATGAGATAACTATCATGTACCTTATGAGAGCTGTTGGGACAGCTGTCATATACATACAGATAAGCACACATAGCAGTCCTCAAACCTCGGTTGAATAATTGAGATGTTTATAGCCTGCAGATTCTGGTAAGATTGGGCCACCAAACGGCTTGCATTCAGCCATCTTGTAACTTCAGCCTGACTTTATCCCGCTTCGAGTCTGCCAATAGCTGTGTATCTTAATTATGTAGTCAACTGTTGCACCGAGGTCATATTTATAAAATGACTCTAGAATTCGATTTATCTTTTTTACTGCGTGAAATGCCGATCTCCTTCCAAACCTGGGTTTTATATTGCTACCAGCTAAAATCGCATGATGTCACTCAGGTAAACTTGAATATGTGTTTGAGAGGTATCCCATCATTGGTTACTTCACCAAATATGAAGCCAATTGTATATTTTCTACGAAGAATTGCGACTTTTACATTTACTTCTTAATTTATAGAAACTAGTGTATTATTAATGTTATCCAGGGCTACAGATAAATAACTACCGACAATGGCACCAGACATTGTCGGTAGTTAGTTATCTGTAATCGGAAATATTGAAATTACGGGTAGTCTAGAATATTGAAATACAGTAGACGTGATAGGCAAACAGAAACTATAAATTCCTCATCTAAACGGTCAAACTCTAAATTGATTTTGTCAAAGTTAATTAGCTGTAACCTATTTGAAATTGGGATGTAATTTCTTATATTTCGTAATTTTACCTAGCGTTTATCAACTAATCAAACCTGCAAGAGATCAAACGTTCAATAATTTTCTTTGAAAATATTTGGAGTCTTAAAAGGATTAAATTTTGAGAACAAAGTTTATGATATAAACATCCCCTATAATTAATTATATGCATTCAGTCTACAAACGTTATTTTGGCACGTTAAAAGGCGATCGAATACTTAATTAGCACTTATCCAGTTTCTGCCATAGTAATCAATCAGGTCGATAAGCTAAAAGCGTATGTTGCAACAAGTTTAGAGAAGACATTTCCATGGATTTCAAACAATCAATAACTTCGGGAAACTGGGGACTTGGAACACTTTCCAAGATGGAGGGCGTGCTTTAGAATTCGGAGCAAGAGGAATGCAATTACGACGCTTTCAGAACTGATTATTAACGGCTTTGATTGAGAATAAAAGGTGCCTTGAGATAGTAAGGGGAATTAACTAACTCCAGGAGGTAGCATAAATACACTATATTCATGACATGTAATGAGATAGTATCTAACATTTCCATATGCAATTTAGTTTTTAATGTCTTGGAGTAAAAGTAGTTTTTCATTATTAGTATATATTTCCATCGATGTCAAAATGTTTTATATTCACCACTGCGTGTAGTATTTAATACATTTAGTTTGGCGGTCATGAATCTCTGTCCTATATTTATCTTAAGATGAATGTATACATCTGAATACTGAAATATTATCAAGCTATATTTTACGTAAAGTAACAAGCTACATAGGCTTATACATTTAGATAAATTTATTAATCTAATTGGTGTTGACCAATCAACTATCATACATCAATTCGGAATTAATTCTTTTAAATTACTGCTGACGAAGTGCTGAAATCTTATTCGCAGAACAAACCAAGTGACGTCACTGTTGGAATACGTTTAGGAATCACATCAAAAACACCGTCAAAATCTACCACCACCTACATCTAGCTGGTCAGAAGTCTCTCATACAGAAGTAGAATATTTTAGAACTAGATTGCAGTTAGAAATGTAACGATAGAAATGTTCCTAATCTTTTAATCTTAGCGGTTGACCTCAAATCTGGTATAAGAATTTTTTTTCACCAATGCCCGGCCAATTTGAACTTGTCAGGAGAAGTGCTTTAGTCATCATGACTCTGCAAGGGCGGAACTGTGAACCACGTGGCGTAACCATGGTACACCACGTGGAACGGGTTCGCGTTCCACTTCACATACATGTCATACACTTAAGGCCCAACCATAGAGGAAATATAAAAGTAGTGAGCAATGGTAAACTTTTTGTGCCCAGGATTATGTGACCAAAACGAGTAGGAACGTGACCCTTAGGCTACTTCCGTCCGCTAGAAAACGCCCATCCATTGATTCATCATCTGATTGGTCACTCATGATACTAGAATACTGGTGATTTTACAATTTTTGTCGCCCCTCTATATAGATGCGCATTCACACATTCACCCTGTCATGAAATGTTATGTCGCAAAATGAGACGATAAGATGGCAAATTGGACAAGCAAATCAAGTTTTCACAGAGCAGTCACATGACTACTAGTGAACATATTCGTCAAACGTTTTGAAACTCCTCTCACTAGCACTGCTCAATCAACTTATATTTCATGTCTATGCCACAACTATTTTATAGAGGCCACACATTTACTCCAGATGGACAAACATCCGTGCCTTACCCCGGATTGAAACCAGGATTTTTTCCATCTAGGAAACAGCACCAGAAATACGTATGAAGTTCCCATTTTTACCGTGACGAGTTATTTGGCTGGTTTAATATTTTATGCGTTTTTACAACATTGCCAACTCTAAAATCATTATTTGCATTCCTGTGCAAAATAATAAGCACACACACCGCTGTAAAGAAAAAGGGACTAATATGGCAGCAGCATCGGCGAGCTCAAGCAGAGTTCCTAATGTGCGCAAAAAGTGCCAAATAAGTTAATGCGATGAAGTTAGAGCCACTAAAATCTGCTCTTTGTGAAAGAAATATATTTGCGAAAAGTGTTTAGCAGAACAACCTTGCATCTAAAAAATGCTGCAAATGAATAGAGATTTTAATATCGAATACTCAAAAAAAGGTAAATTACTGAATAGAAAGTCAAAATAAACATCTTATGATAATTGAATTTTTGTTATTTTGTTAATAATTATTCAATTAGATAATTTTTGTTTATTATTTCAAACACTAATTTCACAGTTACCTCATCCAAATGAAAACTACTTTATTTTTTATTGTTAATTCTCCAAATATAGGAAATACACTGCCGGCCACCCAAATTGCAGCACCAAGAAAGACAAGAGATATCACAACAAAATTTATTTTATAGATAACATGTTGACCAAGTATCAAATGATTAAATTTATAGACTTCTGTGAAGTGTGGTTCCTGCCAAAATCAGTAGCCAGAGTAGCCGCCATTGTTGGAGATCACCGCTGCCACACGCCTCGGCATTGATTCAAAGAGACTTTGGATGTGTTCTTGGGGTACAGCAGCTTCCACACGTTGCCAAAGTTGATCTGGTGTGGCAGCTGGGGATGTATTCTGGGTCAATCGTTGAGCAACCATGGACCACATGTTTTCTATCGGCGAAAGATCCGGAGAGCGAGCTGGCCAGGGAAGCAATTCAATCTGGCGATTGACGAAGAACCCTTGGACAATGCGTGCCACGTGTGGTCGCGCATTATCCTGTTGAAATATGGCTGTGGGCAAGCCCTGAAGGTAAGGAAGGACAACTGGCTCCAACACCTCGGAGATGTAGCGCTGGCTGTTTAAAGTACCGGCAATGCGTACTAGAGGAGTGCGAGAGTGATATCCAATACCGCCCCATACCATAATACCCGGTGCAGGACCAGTGTGGCGGTGCATAACGCAGCTGTTCAGCATCCTCTCTCCACGGTGTCTCCAGACTCGAATCCGACCATCGTGGTGTTGCAGACAGAAGCGTGACTCATCAGTAAAGACAATTTCATTCCATTCTGCCGTCCACATCCTTCTTTCATCGCACCATTGGCGGCGGAAACGTCTGTGGTTCTGCGTCAAGGGTAGACGAAGCAATGGACGTCTTGCGGACAGACCACTCTGCTGTAAACGGCGTCGAATGGTACGCGCAGACACTGGATGATGCGGTACAGACTGAATGTGCTGTGCTATGGTTCGTGATGTGGCTGAGCGATCCGTCACTGCCATACGCACAATATTCCTGTCATCACGTGAAGTGGTGCACTGAGGTGGATGCGATCGAACACGTCGGTCCGTCGTACCCTCCTGCATCCAACGATCACATATCCGCATTACAGTTGTTTGGTTTCGTCCAACACGACTACCGATTTCCCTGAAAGATAATCCACAATCTCGGTAGGCCACTATCCTTCCTCTGTCGAACTCGGATACTTGATCAAAAGATGATCGCTGTTTTCTACGAGGCATAATGGATCGTTTTTTTGAAAAACCACAAGAAAAACAGAATTGCCGTACTTGAAATCGTCGAAATCTCCAAGCCTTAAATAGCGCTTTGAAGTGGCGCCACAGGCGCGCGTGATGTGCGTCTGCGCTGATATTCTAATCATTTGCATATCTCACCTCCGCTAATGCATGTTGTAAATTTCATATTATTTGCATGCTTCCTTCAGGATGTTGCATTTACGGTGGCCAGCAGTGTACATTTAGAAAAGAAACGCTTATCACAAACAGAATATATATTTGCTCTAACCAGACAAATAGCTTGGAGAAAAATCAGCTTTAATATCAGCTTAATTAATCTGTAAAAAATATAACTTTCAAAGGAATAAATATAATTTATTTTATAATGTTTAAATTAAGCCTCTAAACACGAGACAAAACTTCTCATTTTATGAAAACATTGAGTTGAGAAATGTTCTGTTTTACACTACACTGTTAAGCTACGAAGAAAAATATCCGCATTAAATTCAAAAGAAAAGTGCCAAGATTCATTTTGCAACTGTAGGTTGGGTTTTATGGCGCAAGGGCCATATTGGCCAAGCTGCTCCAAACGTCAAGTAAGTGTATACGAAAACAAAGAAAGTTGTACTGACACAGAAGAGAAAAATACACCCAAGGAGGAATCGCAATTTCACCGCCTACAACTCGCAGGATACTAATACAATAAGGAAAACCCACTGGGCAACGGTGACCCCTTTTACTATTGTAATTTAATCAGATATTTTCGTCTTGTTAATTGAAACTACATCACCTAATATTATTATATTTACATTCTCGCAAAAACCGAAACAGACCTCTTACCTTTGTATTTCCATTCTCCACATGACTCTGAAACTCTAAAGAAAGTTACATAAATAACATCATTTAAACTGATAAAATTATTGAATATGCAAAAATCAATGGTTTTACCCCTAGCTTATGAAGTATCGTAGAACACTAGCTTTCCGCGTAACAGTTTGGAAAACTCTCCCATAGAACGGTGTCAGAAAGGGCCACATCCAAAACCGATTTTCGGAACATTATGGAAACTAAGATAAAGAATTGTGTTCCAAGACCGTCAATAAAATTCGGACGCCTCAATCATCACAGAAAAAAACGGCGCCGAGATGTCGGCAATAAAAAGACTGGTCTTCATAAATTTAAAAAACTGCCGCGGCAAATTGATTTTTTGACTCAATTTCATTTCCACTCACGTTGCTTGAGATTTGTTTATGCATCGATTAGTACGTTTTATGTCCCGTTTTTATCGTTATCTGCTTCAATCTAGAAGGATGGTCATGCTTTTCGAATGGTAATGGTGAGGATGCATATCTGGTACCTGTCCACTTAAGTGTTTCGAACTCTCCGTCTCTGAGTGTGGGTCATTCTCACTTTCTTGGTACCTTTCTCTCTTGTTATTGCCTCTTCCTCTTTTTGTGTCCTCTCATGAATTTCTAATGTTACAAAAGACAATTTTGACTCTAGTACAGATGTGGATTGAATTGGATTTCGTGGGGTCAAACACAGGACAAGTTGCGTCTGACGGAAATAGTAAATAACAGCGCTATGCTGTGGGCTAAAAATGAGAAATCAAGAGTTGAATCAAATGTACAAATTTTAATTTAAGTACATAAAGTTTTGAAAGTGTGAAATTAAAAAAAATGAAATCAAAACATTTTGAAGAAAATAATTTGAATTTGAAAAAATTATTATATGATATTTGTAAAACTTCAGTTCATGGTTGAGAGAGATACCTGATAACTATAAGGAGATGAAAGAGATAACTCTTTAAAAGATAATAGAATTTGGAAAGTGTGAAATTTGAAAAACTGAATTCTACAAAATTTTGAAAAAGAAGACTTATCAATCATTTTGAATTTGAAAAAAATATTATATGATATTTGAAAAACCTGTCTCAGTTATACCTAGATAGATACCTAGATAAATATGAGGAGATAAAAGAGATAACTTTAAAGATACCAAAATTTGGTAAGTGCGAAATTCGAAAAGTTGAATTTGAAAAAATTTTGAAAAAGAAGAGAAGAATTTTGAATTTGAAAAGAATCTTATATGATATTTGAAAAACCTGTCTCAGTACACTGTTGGGAGAGAGATGCCTACATAAATATGAGGATATAAAAGAGATAACTTTAAGAGAATTTCAAATTGAGGAAGCAGTAACGAATCCTCAAATTTTCAATGTCTAAGAGAGGGAAAATTCTATAAATCAATCGGGCCCGACGGCTGAAACTACCCAGGTAAAAATGGTAAGGGAGAAAAGTTATAGTCATGTGGAAACGGAGTCAGAGGTTCCCGAAGAAATAGTTGAAAGGGAAGATAGCCCTACATAGTTCCCTTCAGATGCATTATAAAGTACACAAAATACACTATTATTAAATGGGGCAAAGACAACTATTTCATAAGTGATTTATTATTATACCACATGGAAAATGTAGGAGAGTTAGACTTGTCGCAACCCGTTTTGCCTGTTGAGAAACGAGCAGAAGTCATGAGAAGAGACCACGGAACTCCTTTTGGTAGCTATAAAAAATGAGCTCATGTGAAATGAGGAAGTGAGGTTAGGATTCGGTATTCCTTTTCAATTAAATAAAATGAAGAACATTTCGAAGAATGGTGGTGATCAGGGCGTCATCAGGGAGGAGCCTGACCCAGACAACATGAAATGGTGTTTTCTGCGTGTGAGCAGCGGTAGGCTAAAAATTTAGAATACCCAAAAAAACACCATAATGAACAAAAAGGAAAAATGAAAAATTAGACAAATAAGGCAAGTAGTTCATGCACCAAAAGCCAAATCATCAAGGCACCACAAATTAAAAAAACATCATAGGTTAAAAACAAACACAACACTGAACCGTAAAACACAGCAGAAAGGAATAAAAGATAGAACAAACTTGCCCATATCAGCCAAAACAGCGCCAGCAAGCTAAACTAGTTAAATTCCGCATGAAGACCGCCATCAATTGTCATTTATATACGCCACTTTTAGCTCCAAAGCTGTTTGTTTAGCTTTTTTACTGTTTAACATTTTTAATATAGATCAACCCGATATGAGATATAGCTCGAATAAGCTTTAATCTTATAGAAATTCAATTAATCAAGTAGAGCTCACTGCTGAGTGTGTTTAATCGAGTGTTCAATTGTAACAGATTAAAGAACCGGAATCGCATTATCGATTGCTTAGAGGGGAGCTCTACGTTAATTCCAAGTAAGTTGGGGTGTGAAGGTCACAGTGTTGCCATTTATTCTCATCCCATAGCACCGAAGCTTAAGAGAAACTTTTTGTTGCAAACCTTTATATTGAGCTTAGAGTTTGACCGCCTTCATTGTAACACGGAACTTCGCAACTTTACTTAGAATTACCTATTGTTTCATTTTTACTTAAATGATGAGAAATTAATAACCATAGTATAATGTTTTTATTACGAGACCAGTAAATACTTATGTAAGTGCCAACTATTTTCCTTACTATTGTACTAAAAATATGTTTTGATTTAAAATCTCTGATATAAGCAAAAGCGGCCTTAAACAGAAACACTAAAATGCTTGATAATATTTCAGTTAAACACAATGATAGGTATTTTTCAAATTTGAAAAACTGGTAAATATATTTAAAGGTAAATAATTGGTCGTAGTTTTCACACTGCTCTACAATAATTGCTAGAAGTTACACAGTTTTGCAGTGCCATGGTTATTTTTCTGTTGCACAGAAAGAGCCCTTAGAAGTCAGTTTAGGCAAAAATGAGCCATTCCTGAACATTAGTCCTACATAAAGTGTTAGTAATTAGTAAAAGTTTATTACACAGAAATAAATGCTTTCTTCATAAACAATGATTAGTTTAAGTGTATTTATAATCTTAATTAAAATGTATATTAGCTTTTCTAACTTTTTAAGAAAAAATTTAGAGAAGAAAGCGAATTTTGTTTTAACAGTGATCTTGCCTAATTGATAAACGTAAAAGAATACCTCGTGACCTCCCAAGAGCTATCGGTACTGCCTGCTGCCGAACTTGGACTGAATATGATTATCTTCAGTCCTGTTTGCGTCGTATTGGGCTGTCCATTAATTAGACTTATTCACTTTGTGGACATGTAAATATGAAAAGAGGTCACCTTTTGGGGGTTTGCTCTGATCTTGGGGACGTCGAGTGTACCCTGTGTTTTGAATTGGCTGCTCTATTATACTGGGCTGCATATTATCTTATGCTAAAAAAAGTAGCAACAAGTGCTGGATAAAAAATACTAGCTTTTCATAAATCGATGTTTTAAGGCAAAAAGTTTGAGCAACAGAGAAATTAAAACAATAGAATAACAAAAAATAAGAATATAATGAAAATAACAAACCAAATACAGGGCTGCCACTTGTGAAATAGTAGATTAGTAGCAGAAATATCTAAAATAGCAAAAATTCTCCTCTTAAACCTGTTTTAAAAGCTCAGATACAAAACGAATCTGCTAAAATATAAAATATGCTAATTAAGTATGAAACAGTACGTTAAAGTTCTCGCCAAAAAATTTTAATTTGAATATTAAAAACTAATTATTTTCTTAATAAGGTTTTCATGACAATATAGCAACCACAAGTTCCGTTTTTTTTATTTCACGGTTTGGCGCCAAAATATCAAATTGGGGTCCCTTCGAAAATTTTCTTTATAAAAAATCAAAAAAATACTTTTCTGTCAGCGATTAGTTAAAAATTCGTTGACAATTGGTAAATTAATAAAACTCGCCATATTTTTTGAAAAAGTGCCAACATTTTAAAATTAGTAGCTTTTGAGACGATTTTGCTTGAAAAGATACTCGCCAAGGTTGAAAACTAGTAGCAAAAAGTCGCCTATTAGTCGGCTGTGGTAGCCCTGCAAATATTATACGATTAGTAAAGTTTATGTTTTCGATGTTTTATAAAAGAGAGGAGATATGGTTGATAATAATTGGAATGGTTCGATGAATTTTTAAAGGGAACAACATTGAGATGAAGATTAGTGCATGATAATAACACTTACTCTAAACCTTTTTTTTTCAACTTCTCAGTTAAACACAGTTCTGCATGAGAATCACGAGTGCATATTTTATTTTAATTCATCAACTACTTTAATAGTGTTTTAAGGCATTCAGATCTTTAAGTCCCCTAAAATGCAATACCTTCCTTTTAACACAAAGATTTCATTCTTATAAAAGGTTTCTTATCGTTTAAGTAGTATTAGAAAAATTCAGACCTGAATAATTGAAGTATTCTGTAAATTGGGTCGAATAATGTCTTTCGTAATTCCTGTGAATTGATAGAAACGAAACTTAATAGAATACAAACCCTAGGTTAAATTAAAATTGAGTGAGGTTTTTTTCATTGATATGTTTGGTGCGTGCATTCTGTGTGGTGATTGAATAATTAAATGGAAAGACAAATAAATGGGTTTTTGTTCGCACGGCCTGAGCTGTTTAAAAAAATTAAGATTATGCACAAGAGCAAATAGTTGAATGTTTGGATAATTAGTGTCTTTAATTAATTAAATAGTACATTTTATTTTACAAAAGCCATATATATTCAAAGTTGTTCTAACTTTTCTTCGCGTTCCTTTAGTACTTTTCAAAAAGGAAACGAAACTTTTCGTAGAGTATAAATTGCTTACCTGAAATAGATTAACTTTATAATCTATTATAGAGCGGGGATAGAACTGGCTCAGTGGGTTTTCCCACGGTGTAGGTGGCGTAGGTTCGACTCCTCCTTCGGTCTATTTCTGTCGGTCTATCTCCCTTCTGTGTCAGTAAATCTTTCCTTGTGCGTATGTCTTGTCGCTTGGTGCAACTTAGCCAAACATGTCCTTTGCTCCCTAAAAAACCAACCATTTTAAAGCTAACTGGAATAGAAAATTTTCTTTTGCAAGCAAGGTCCACTGCGATTTTGTATAAAAGTTTAATTATACTTGAATTGAGGAATGGCATGAAATTTGGTATCCTTGTGTAAAATTAAATTGAAAAAGTTATTGTTGACAAATATCAGTCATTTGGCCGCTAGGTTTAGACCAAGTGCTTTTTAATATTTTTCCTCAGTACAATTAAAATCTACTAATGCAGGTTACTCGTCCAAATGTGCAATGTTTAAACTAAGCAAAAACAAAATAATGAAAATTTGAATTGAATGATGCAAATAAATTAAAAAAAACTAACAAAGCAGAAATTATGTTTGTGGTGCTCAAAACCGAGAAAAGCTCATGATAAGATGTGTGGTGTGATGAAATTAATGAGCAAGTATATTTTATTTTCATTCAGATTTATTTTAAACACACAGAATTTTATTTAGTCTATTTACAAACACCATCGAAATATAATATTCATAATTTCGTTGCTTAAGGCTATTACATGGATCAAATGGGGTTTTCTATTCGAAATAGCAATAGATTATGTTTTGACTCACTACCTAAATCAGCGACAACGCCACTCAGTGGCAGTTGCATAATTAAAATAGAAATTAAATACTATATAAATTCTCAACATGGGGTTACCTTCTTGGAACCAGATGAAAAAATTCCTGTGCTTCTTGTTAGGTTGTGAAAAGAAACTCCGTGAGAAAAAGTCTCACCTTTGAAGTACTCCAGAATGATTTTTGGCTGAGGCTGAAAAGGTATAAGTCCACACCCCTAGTGCCAAGTTCCATGCTGAATCGGATTTACTTCAAAGAAATTGCTGATTTTTCCTTCGGAAACAAGAATTATTTAAGTTTCTAATTTCTATACCTGTATCAAAGATGTAGAGATGTGTACGCCCGCTGAAAATGATGTTTACTGTCATGACACCAATTTCATCAAAACGATACCTTTCTGTGGTGTTATCGATATTATCCTCGTTCTTTTCTTGGTTTTGCTTATGTGAAAATGCCTGTCACTAATACTGGAAGATCTCAGTAAAAACACATTTCTCAGGACTCTGATATCGATGTTCCTATATTGAGTCTCTTTGCTGTAAGGGGTGAGTGAGGGGATTGTTGAATTTTAATAGACTTTGGAAAACCTTTTACTCTTGAATTTTCTACAGAGTGTATAAAATCTGTAGCGTTCTGTGAAAAACATCGTCATATTCCTGTATCGGGCCTTTTTGTATAAGGGGAAAGTCGAGTACAAACTGTTGCATTTTGATATAGACCAGCTCCTATGAATCTTAGAAAAATGCTTTTGCTTGAAACTTCTGCAGTGGATGTAAATTCTGTAGTGTTGTCTGACAAACGTCGTCATATAGCGTAATATTCCTATAATGGGCCGTTTTGTTCTATGGAGTGAGTGAAATACAAACTGTTGAATTTTAATATAGAAACTACGAGTAGTTTTATGGATCTTAGAAAACTGCTTCTGGAAACTTCTACAGCAGGTGTAAATTTGGTAGTTTTACCTGACAAACATCCTCATATGACGCCATATTCCTGCATCGGCCGTTGTGTTTTAAAGGGTGAGTGAAATACGAACTTTTGGACCTTAGTATAGAAGTCCTTCTGAGACCCTAGAAAAATCTTTTTTTAACTTCTGCAGAGGGTGTAAAATATATAGCGTTGTCTGAGAAACACCGTTATATTTCTGTATCGGGCCTCTTTTTCTAAGGGATAAATGCAGTAAAAACTATTGCATTTTAATAGAGACCAATTCCTGAGAGTTCCTGGAAATTATTTTTTAACTTCTACAGAGAGTATGAAACATGTATTGGTGGCTGAAAAGCATCATCATATTCCTGCATCGGATCGCTTTGTTCTCAGGGGGATTGAAGAATTTATTATTATTTACTATTAGAATATTTATTTTACTGTTAGAATTTAATTATATAGAGACCGTTTCCTATGTGAGACCCTATAAAAATATACAATGGATGTAAAATCTGTAGTGTTGCCTGTCAAACATCGTTGTATAATGACAAGCACTAGATTAAGTTCTTCCCGTTTTCGTCCCGTTCTGTCATTTGGAATGGCTCTATTACTAATTGGGATGTAGTTTATATGCTGATATAATTATTGTAAAACTGAATTTGTAGTGTAATATTATTACTGAGACAGATGTAATTTTGAATTTATGTAAAATTTACTATTGAGTATTTTTAATTGTAAATAAATAATGTTTCTTGTTTCAATGAGCTGTGCTCCAAGTCGGAATCACCGCAGTGGTATCTAAATTGAAAACAAGAAAATGAACCAGCTTATTATTTTCTTTTCATAATAGTTCCTCTCATCTTCGTGTGGGAATAAATGCCACTAGAGCGATAAATCAATCAACCAACCAATCGAACTTTTTAAATCCGGTAAGGAATTTTCAAATGACTCAACATACATAATGCAATGGACATTTAATTAAAGTGTCTTGTTCTAATGAAACCAAAACATGACGTGATATTAATTAAAACTAATGATGTCAGAAACAAGTTATACAGTTGTTAACAGTTAAGCCGTTAATTATTTATGCCATGTGTTCACATGCAAGTTGACAAGCTTATTTTTATTTCCCGCTGCTTTTTCTACAAAATAAGATCTATATAGTTGGATGAGCGAATTTTAAGAAAGCTGTATCTTTAGTTATGTTTTCTGTTGATTAATGATTCATGATTCAAAGAAGGGAAGAAATTGTATCTTCTATATCTAAGAAATTTTTCAATTACTACTATTATGATTGATAGGATATGAATACTTAAGCACGAGAAAATATACTGCGCGAAACCTTAAGTGAGCTTAATTTCACTTAGCCTTGATCGCTGCTAAACGACAGGCTGTAATTTTCATTTGCTTAATAGTCTCAGTGCCCTCGCATCATTCCAACATGCCTGGGAAAGTCCATGAAATTTTCGGTGCCTCAATTTTTCCAAGAAACCTATTTACATTTTATGAAAAATTATTCTGAATATGTTTTCCCATAGTGCTAGTTCACGGGTTATGTGACGTGAACTGGTAATTTCTATCTCACTTTAACATATTAATCTTTTAATTCAGAGTCATGACAGTGTTATTACAATTCTGGTACATAGTTTTATAGCTAAATCATTATTACCAAGCGCATATTTAAAATTGAGGGAAATAAACTTCATTCACTCGTTTAGAGAAGAATTCAGCTGCCACTCGTTCTGAGAACGCTTATTTCTTCATTAAACTGTTGTGAGGTGTGAAAGCTAAATTGATGACAAAGTTTCAAGGAGTCATCGGCTTGTAATCTCTGACTCTTGGGCTAGGGCATCGTTGGTCATCGCTGCCGTGTGCCAGCGGACCCACTTACGGGGTCTTAGGAGGTAGCAACTTCCATTTTTTGGATCCTCAAGGATCACTTCAAATCAAGTTCATACGATCCAGTAGCAAGAAAATCTCAATACCCTTTAGTACGATAAGTTACAATTCTCTCTTGCCCATTTCCTCCCTGTTGACTACAGATTCATAATAAGTACGCTGACCAATCTCAGGTAGTCCACTCATCCCACAATCAATCATTCTGGTTTTTTTAACCCCCTCCCATTTTCCAGTAGACACACTGAGGCCAGTGTGGCATGTTTAAAGAATGTAAGACAGCATGTTCAATATATAGGCTATAAGAACCTCTTACAAACCTTTTGATCCACGGATCTCTTCCAGTGTATGTCAGCGCATGTTGGAATCGAATGAAGACTGCAAATTAATTGGTCAAATAAACTAGACAACTCAACAATGGCACATCAAATCGGATATCCCTCTATGATGCTAAGGCCTTGTCAAGGTACAAACTAAGAGATTAAGCAATTAAAAAGAGTCAACAAATGTGTGAAATAAATGCGAGAATAATCACCAAAACTCTTATAAGATTGAAACCTCACCATCTTAGTGAAAATAATCAGGGATGGAACAAGATCTTATCAAAACTTGCATAAATTACCATTGAACTGAACTCATCCAGGAGCACATTTTGACGTGCCCAACCATTCTAGTACCTTTGCAGAATATAGATGAATTTCCTCGGGAAAAAGCTTTTCTGGCGGAATTCTATTGAACTGAAGTAGTAGCTGAAGTAGTAGCTAATATAGTAGCTGAAGGGGAATTATCTACTCATGGTTCAATAGGACTCCTGGTGGTCGCGACACCAACCAACCATCAAGTACGTTTTATGTATAATTGGTTTGTAATAACTATTTTTTCAATGTGCAGTCAATTGAAATTGATCGCACTTTTTTGTTAAGAATCTTTAAATTTGTAGAAAAATTTTGAAAATAACCATTTATAGTATATTCCATAATATTAATAGTTGTACGCGTTTAAACTTAAATAATTTCTTATTGTGATACATCTTATTTTATCAATTCTTGTAACATTTTTCCTTTTACTTTTAGTACTTCATTTCACATGTTCTTGTGCGAATTCATAGATATTTTATTCATTAGTGGCTCATTTTTAACATGAAGCTCATTTTTGAAGTGCGATTCTAGTGCATGAAAACTATTGAAAGCATATTTAAGCTTTTCAAATAAAAACAGTCCTAATAGAAGCACATTTTATTTACCATTTCAATAAAGGTATATCCTTAGTTAAGCATTGGCGTGGTATGGAAATGTGGAGAGTGGGATGCCAGCTCAGGTGTTGCCTCGTCATCTGATCGTGGTTCAAAATTACGTGGTGTTGTCCTCGGTTCTTTCTCTTTGGTATTGATCCCGGACCATCACCAATATCCCGTTGTGTTGCTCCAGTGTGACGTTAATTAAATTACCTACCTACCTTAGTTAAGCACTGTTGCAATTCTTACTCTTCTCTTAGGGAAATTCTTTTACTAAGACGTTTGCTTAGACACAAATTGTAGCTCATTAGAATTCTTAAAAGTGATTTTTTCATAGTTCTGATTTTGAAAATTAATACATTAAAATAAAACCAGCTTCAAATGTTCTCAATGATTCTCACATTGACATTGATTGAACTGTGTACTTCTAACAGTTAATATAGTTTTCACAAAAATCAATCATACATCTTACTCATACAAATCAACATGAATTCTATCAAAGGTTAAAAGTCTACAATATTGTTTCAACGTTTTATGAGTAACTTCCCGAATCTTCATTAGTCAGTTTCTACTGGATTTAGATTGACCTGGATTCTGTTGTGTGAAGCAACCTTAAACCGTAAAAGATTCCCTGTCGTTGAATACTAACTACCAGAAATGTTTGACTTCAACAAAATGTTACAGCTTGTGCTCTTATCTGTAATATTACTACACATTTTACTATTTAATATTCAAAGTGTGTAGAATAAATCTTCAAGAATTACAGTAATTAGCCTCTAATCAATTCAAACTGTACACATTAATACACTATGTTGCAAAAGTGACCAGATCTCGGTTTGGCAATGGAAAAGTTTAATTCCTGGTTGCATGATCTGTACTAAGAGGGGTATAAGATCATCATGTTTCTCGTAGTTCTAATCGTAGAGACGTTGCTGGGTGTAACGAATACCTAGTGCTTGTTGCAAAGTATTGCACAGTCTGTGGAATTCGGTGGGGTAGCGTAATAACTTGGAGCTGAATATCTGTGAAGCCGTGAATTCGAACCGTTGATTCTTATAACTGGCTAGTAGCAAAACGAACCTTGAAAATCTAGACACACTGGTCTAGTACATAGAGTACGTATGTACTAGACCATTCTGTCTATTGGCATAATAATGATTTATGTCGGGTTATTTCCATGTCTGAATCAACTACCCTGTAGAAGGGCGAATGGTGCTAGTTTTTCGTTAACAAATAGTATATCCTCGCATCATAAAAGAAACATGAATTCAACACTTTTTCCGTAATTCTGAAGCACCGTCAAATGACGAATTGAACACCTGAGCTGGCACTCCACTCTCCAAAATTCCACACCACGCCAAAAAAGACATTTGAGTCAAGACATATTTAACGTGCACCAGCCCCGAGTACACGACGTTCTTCGGTTGGACATAGTTTCGAACTCGCAATCCTCAGGTTGCTAATCTGTTACTCTTCCAACTGCCTACATCGGCCCAGGTCCGTTGTAGAAGAATGGGGAATATGACACGTAAGACACTTTGTCCGACACAAAAGATATTTATTTGTTCTAAATTGACATCAATGAGATTGAATTCCGTTAACCCACTAACCATCTGTTTCATGTTCACACTTGGAATCGAAACCCTTTCGGTGTGGGGAAAGTTTATCTGAGAAGGGAAAAAATGGAGTGGATTTGATTACTCAGCAGATCACGGAGGAAAGAAAATTGCCAGAGTAGGGAAACGATATAGGGTGATTTGATTGCTTATGGAAGACAGACCTCTGGAGCCGATAGATTTTGTGTTAGTGAGTTTGACATTATATACATTGTTCGTAAGCTTGGTTATTTTTCATAGTTTCCCCTCCTACCAAAGTTATGTGTTCAGCGCTTTACTTAGAATTCAAACATATTTTCAGACACAAAGCACATGATTAAACAATAATTCTCATTCAGATATTTTAGATTAAGCAATAAGAACTTCTTTAGCTTTCTGACTTTTTACTTGTTTGCATTTTTTAGCTCTTTAGCTTTTTAAATGTTTTGCATTTTTGAATTTTTGATTATATATATAATCAAGAAACTGCTTTACTCCCCTTGACCAAGTAAGTGGGTTCACTCCCTTCGTCCTTTTCACACATCAGGGCGTCATCAGGTAGGAACCTGACCCAGACAACACAAGATGGTCTTTACCGGGTGTGGGAAGTGGTACACCAAAAATTGTGTCTTTAGCCCTTAACCGAGCATTCAATAATGACGAAATGGATTTAAAAAGAGTTTTACAATACGATTTAAAGATATTATTTTAATTTGTAATACCCAATGAATATATTTTAGAAAATAAAAAAGCATGTGCAACACTTTGCCTACGTTAACCATGTCCTTCGTATCCACAAAGATCGAGGGCAGCGGTAGCCCGGTTGGAAGCTCCCGTTTTAACCCGGAACTGCTTAGCAACCGGAGGGTTTCGAGTTCGAATCCAACCAAAGACCGTCGTCTGACAAAGGGGGCTGGTGTACGTTAAATCTGTCGTGGCCTCAAATGTCCTCATGTTGGCGTGGTGTGTACGCTTGGAGAGTGGGGTGCCAGCTCAGGTGTTGCCTCGTCATCTGGTTCACAATTACGTGGTGTCCTCTGTTCTTTCCCTTTGGGATTGATCCCGGATCGTCGTCAATAGCCCGTTGTGTTGCTCTAGTGAGACGTTAATTAATTATCATTACCATTACCATAAGTGTTAATATTACTTGTATTTTCGTAATATATACAGGGTGAGTCTAAATTGTTTTTACAAAATAAGAGGGGTGATAATACCCATCCAGACGAGTAATAATTACCTTGGAACATAGGGTCGCATTCCACTCTGAGAGGCAGAAAAGAGTAAAGTCGAAACGAATCGAGCATGAACAAGTCATCGCCTCTGACGTCGTTTTGTACTTGCCTACGTAGCATATCTTCTAAGCAAGATGGCCTGGTCCGTAGTACCTGACGAACCAGACGCCTGTGTGGACTCGGCTGAAGATCTCGTAGCGAGAATCGGTGTTGCCGCAGACAAAATTAACACAACACCAGGAGTCTTCGAGAGGGTGCGCCAGTCATTCCTTCGCCGGTGTGAACTGTGCAACGACACGCGTGGCCGCCACTTTGAGCACTTGCTGTGAGTTTTTCTCTGATCAATAAATCAGATTGTGCAACTTTCCCAACACTGTTGTAAGTTCATGTTCAAATTCTAATTTGACTCTTTTCTGCCTCTCAGAGTGGAATGCGACCCTATGTTCCATGGTAATTATTGCTCGTCTGGATGGGTACTATCACCCCTCTTATTTTGAAAAAACAATTTAGACTCACCTTGTATATATATATATTCGAGTCTCAGTAGTTTGTCTCAGGTAATTTTGAAACACTGCAAGATGACTGTATAAGTATTTGTACCACAGGAGATAAATTGGAATTTAATTCGAAATCTATGAAATTTGGAAAAATAGTAATGTATGGTAAAATAATATTGTGATTAGAAATTTTTAGTCTCTTATTTATAGAAATTATTTTTTTAATAATTGTATTATAAAAAAAAAAATAGATTTGCAGAACTTGTAAGTATCAGAACTTTTAAGCTCAGTATCAAGTAAGTTTAAATATAGTTTTTGCAAATAATAGCATAGTTACTTGATGTTTTATCTACTGGTGTAATGATTAATTTATTTTGTAAGACTTTAATGGCTTGGGCAATTAACTTATAATTAAAGGTATGTCTTCAAAAGATGGGAGATTTTCATTTATAAAAATTTTAAGATTATTATAAATTTTCCTTTTTCATTCTATGAAGAGGTAAATAGGGTTATTGAATTTAGTGGAAGACATAATACAGACATTATCAATGTCCTCAAGGAAACTTTTAAGTATAAAACTTCTTTTGTATTTTAGATAGGTCGGAATTTAGTGCCTTTTTGCATTAATTCGCTTAATTGTTCATTATCAATAATTCCAGGATTACCAGTTAGAATATATCCTAAGCTATCGTTTGAATATGGCCTATAATTTATGTTATTGCACAAGCATTCACAGTTATCCCTATATAAATGATAAATCCATAGTCATTGCAGGCATGTACGTTCAATCCTCAGTGAGAATAAATCTTTTCCTGATATCACATTACCTTTTTTCTACAAACCAGGTATAGTAAGAATTAATAATATAAAAACGATTCTTTTTTATCCACATTTTGTGTTGAAGAATTTTGTCGTTTATCTTAAATCTCATCTGCATTTTGACCTGGACGGTGGACAGAGATTATGATAAATCGCTTTACCTTTTTATTTCTCAGTAACGCATTTATCGTTTAAGCGTGGTTTCGCCTAACTTCCAGCAAGAACCACACCCAATATAAGGTTCCCATAAGGAATGCAAAAAGTCAAACGAAATCCATCCAGAGAGAGAAAAAGAACATTTCCGCTATCCCGTTAAAAAGATATTTAAATATTCTTACTATTATATTTTTAACTACGGGGAAATCCTTGAAAAGTAGACGATCCAGTACAGGTACGAAGTAAAAGAAACTTTATCTGAATTTTTTTTATTTAGTATTAAGTTTTAAGCAAAAATAAATATTTTATTTTATTCTTGTTCTCTACAAAAAAATAGTCAATTGCAGAGAACAATAAATGTGATCCAAAAAATGTAAAAAAAGGACGAAAAAAAAGTCAGATAAGGAATAAAACAAAACACTAAGGCAGATTACTTATTGAACTGAAATCAAAAAATGTATCAACCTCCGAAAAAAATTATAGTTTAAAAGATCTATTTATAGCAAAATTGTTGCATTCATTCTTTTTAAAGTTTTAAATAAAAAATAATTTATATGCAGTTTCCGGTGATTTACCTGGAGACGTTCAAATTAATTCAAGAAACTATAAAGGGTGAATAAATTTGTTATGTAGGAAGTTGCAAAAAAACATTGTATTAAAGCAATGTCTTTTCTGAGCTTCAAAGTAATGAAACCGAAGTGATTGGTAATTCAGAGGAAAGTACACCTGAACATTCATAATTCTTAAAATAAATATACCTCGAAAATGTGTTCTGTATTCTTTCACTGTCCATGATATGACAGATCGTAATAAAGATTCCAAATTACAGATCCATATTCCATTTCCAATCTAATATGCACATTAAATAGCAAAATTATCGTTTTATGTATTTCTTGTACGTTTTAAACCATTTATTGCCAAGAATATACATGTCTCACTAGCCCTCGTGTAGCAAAAATTGACCGTAGAGCGACAAACCAACCTTCCAGCCAAGAGTTCATTTTAACTCAACAGAACTAAGAATTCATGGTTGTGATACTCGCGTATTTATCCATGACAAAAACACAACGGAATATTTTGCCCTGTAGGTAGCAGTTGGCAGCTCAGTTTTTACTATTGACGACATACCTCGTCGGGACAACCACCAGGAGGGTTAACTTATTATGTTCCTTATTTTAAGAACACCGTTTTTCTCACATCTTTCTTTAAAAGATATCATTAATTTCATTTAACTGCCAAATACATTCGAAAACTCTTTGAGTTTCCAAAAATATATTTTCTTAAAAGCACATTTAAAGATTAAATAATGCGACATTTCGAATGCCTATGTTCTTATACAAAGGACGTCTGGATATCTTCCATAGTCTTATAAATGTCGCTTCCAGAACTTGCCATCTGTTTTCAGAAAAATGCTCACGAATTCTTACTTCACTTTTATTAAGTTAATATTTTATCAAGAATCAGAGAGGATTGTGGGATTACATACCTTTACTCCGTACGGATACAAGAAAATGTCAGCCAAGAAAATCTGGATTGCACAACCACTTACTCGAAAAGTCTGTCTCTAAGCTTACATAAGATGGTGTTACAAAGATGAATTTGAATTTCTTGTCTCTTCGTATAAACGAGCAATACAATTTTCAATATTGAAAAGCTACCATGCAGTATTAAGAAAGAAATGTTTATGCTGCCTACGGTAGGTAAGTAGGTAGTTGAATCAATTTTACATAGGAGCAATGGTCCGAGATCAATACCGATGGGAAAGATCGAGGATAACATTACGCAATTTTGAACCACTGTCAGATGACGAAATCAACACTTGAGCTGGCAACCCACTCTCCAAACTTCCCCGCGCCAGCGTGAAGACATTTGAGGCCTCGATTTAATGTATACTAGCTCCCACATCTTGATGGTATTTGGTCGGATCGAGTTTTGAATTCGCAACCCTCTGGTTGCTAATCCGCTACTCTTCCAACAGGGCAACAACGGCCCTGATATTAGCTTCTGATAAATTAATTGCAAAAAAATTTCGAATTACGTGCTCTTCATTAAATATTAATGTATTTATTCATTATTATGTTGCATTCTTTGGATATTTCTTGAACTTTGGTTGTTTTAAAAGTAAAAATCCTAATGTGATCAATATTGATATGGAGTTGGATATGGGATTGTTTCCCAATTAGTTGTTTCCCAATCCATGAAAAAGTGTGTTGACGTTCAGGACAATTCGTCCTTACCATCAATGTAACTTGTACGGAACTCGCTGTTGTTTCTCCAACCATAATAGAGCTTACTGACACATAAGGGGCAGCTTTCTCAAACTGAGATGGAATTGTGGGAATGGTCTCAGGATCCAGATCCCATAGAGCGCCTCTGAAATGAACTGGATGGCCCGGATACTAAATCTCGCATTACGATCATCTCAGGCAACTGTTTTCAGGACTAATGGCAAGTCACTATTGTCGTAACCTACCGTAAACTGAATAATAAGAATATATCTCAAAATAGAGATGGCATACAGGCAATGGTAAAATCAAAATAGCAAAATGGATCCTCAAAAACAAAATATCCAAATGTCTGCTTGAAGTGGCATGATCAAGCACCAATGTCTTACACACGCATTCCTTTTTGTTTTACTTTATTACAGTTTTTAATGAATTATAATTAAGCTACTCTACGAAGGCATTGTGACGTCCTAATACATTTGATAATATTGTTTCCGAAACCCCAATCTCAAAATAAATCCTATAAACAAATACTTATAGGATTATACTTTCTTAACTTAGGTTGAGGTATACATATTTTGATTAACCCCTGGTGGTCGTCTCAACGAGGTGGCTCGTTATTATCACCTCATTATTCATTACATTAGATCAAAACTGACCAGATCTTGATGAACGAGATATCTCTTCACAAGAAGAAAACTAACCAAATCTGATCTCATCATAAAATATCAGCAGTGACAAAATATCTCGTCATTGGCAGAATTCATCAGATCTTGAACGAATATCTCGTTGAAACCACTTGGAGGGTTAAAAGGCGCGAACAAAGAAATTTCGCCTTTTTTTTTTATTATATTCACCGGGGTGAACATCTCTATTTCTTTTCGATTTAGATCAGGTAATCGAGTTTGTTTCATTAGTCACTTTCTCAACTTCTCTGAATAATACTTATGAACTTAACCGGTTGGAAGAGCAACGGACTAGCAACCGGAGGGTTGCGAGTTCGAATCCAACCTAAGAACGTCGTATACAAAGGGGGCTGGTGCATGTTAAATCTGTCGTGGCCTCAAATGTCCTCATGTTGGCGTGGTGTGGAAGTTTGGAGAGTGGGGTGCCAGCTCAGGTGTTGCCTCGTCATCTGATCGGGGTTCAAAATTACGTGGTGTTGTCCTCGGACCTTTCCCTTCGGGATTGATCCCGGGCCGTTGTCAATGGCCCGTTGTGCTGCTCTAGTGCGACGTTAATTAATTACCATCACCTTATGAACTTAAAAAGATATCTTTAACACCTACTTTTGTGAATAGCCCATTGTGTTGCTCCAGTGTGACGTTAATTGAAAAATACCAATACCAATACCATACCTACTTTTGTGATAATCGATTTACCAAGACACGTAAATAAATCAAATCTCAGTGATGTACACGCAACATAATACATCAATGGAATCGCAAACAAAATGACCAAATGCGTGCTTGAAGTGTGATCAAGCCCCGATTTGTCTTGCAACCTCCATTTCTTTTCGTTTTAGTTTGCTGACAATTTTTACTGAAAGCGAATTTTTTTGCATCGATGAAGAATCTGGTGGGAATAACAAGTTAATGAGCCATAAATGAATAATATGTCTCCATCGTTTTCAGAATGTTAAGTCTCTATTTTGTTCATTTTTCCTCTATGACTGCTCTGCGAAATTTAGGTGGGGCAGGTTCTATTCTGTAATTTACCCTTAGGTATTTCTATCTTCTGTGCGAGTAAAAACTTTCCTTGTGTGTTTATGTTCATCACTTGACTGCCTGTCTTGTGTTTGACCAAATATGACCCTTGCGCCTTAAAACTCAACCCACCCAAGCAACTTCGAAGACTGCTCGCGTATCCCGTAAACGTGGTTCATGTACCCCATGGGGTACACAAATTTTATTGTTTATGCAAGAGTATAGAATACCTGACTGGTAGGGACAGAATATCTCTTTGAGGGGTTCACATACGTTCTGCAACCAACAATTTTCCTTGCATGACTTACAACCTGTCTCGACAAATAGAATCTTTCCCTGATTCTTTTAATCAATCTATGCGGTTATTGCGTCATTATGCGGATTTTTATTGTGGTGAAAAAGCAATACTAGACTACTTGGAAATCTCTGAGGGATAGAGAATACATTGTCATTGGTAGAGAGATGGAGAAAAATCATTGTTAGAAGAAAAGGAACTGCTTTGACCCTAAGAAATAACATCATCAATTCTCTATTTAAGTAGCAATTTTGCATCATCAATTAAGTTATAAAACAAACAAGACTAAAAATGAAAACGTTGTAACTCTTCTCAATAATCAGTTAAATACTGACACTCCTGTACATTAAAACAAGTAAATTCGCCTTGCTGTCTCTTCTCTCTTTTTTACTGTTTTGTATGCAATCTACATTTGGAGTGTCTTGAGGGTTGCTACTTTAAGAGATAGGTATGTATGTTGATATTTTCCTGGCACAAGAGCCAACTTTGGCTAAGTTGCGCTACTTTGAGAGGAATAGGATGTATTAATGATCTCTGAAGGCACTCCTGTGAACTACTACTGAGCTTAAATTATTGTATGAGGAAAGTGTGGCTGTTATATCTATGTTACATCATTCTCTTAAGATCAAAATAATGATAATTATTTTTATTTAATAATTATCAAAAATTATTTTAATAAATAATTAATATATGAGCAAAAAAGAGTTCCATTGTAAAATAATGATGTTAAGAGATCAATTGTGAGCATATTGTTTTACAAAGGTGTTACTGTTTTCATATAGAGAGAGGTTAAATAATTCAAATAATTCCACAGTTTATTTACTTTTTATTAAATATTTTATTTTTCATTTTGTATAAAAGACATAAAAAACCCAAAATTCTAACATCTACAAAAAAAGTGTTTCTATAATATCATTGGTATTTTAAACAGAACGTAATCGCAATTTTTACTCATTTGTTACATCTTCTGGCTGCTAATTAAGTTTGGAGAGTGGGGTGCCATCTCAGCTGTTGACCTCGTCATCTGACCATGGTTCAAAATTACGAGGCATAGTTTTCGAATCCGTCCTTGTAGTGCCATGAGTAATGTTCCATGGACTGGGATAAGAAAGAAACAGGTAATTATGTTACAAAAAGAGTTGTTCAGTTATATGAATACATAATTAAAATGTAACTAATCCCCTTAAATGATATTTGAGTAATTCATATATTATTTCTTTTGCTTTGTGTGTTAATTAAGTATTAAAATAATGTTATCACTATTGGTCTGTTTACAAACTAAGAAAATGGCAAATTTAACAGATTTCTCATCCATAAAAGGCAACTAAGTCAAAATAAAGTTTCGAGTACTTAAATTTTTAAACTGTTACACACAGAAATTTATTTAGAAGTCCCATATGAAAAGTAGACATTCCTGAATAATTCACATCCACCTGGGAAGCGACTTTCCTAGAACTAAATGTAGTTTTTCGTGATCCAGAAAAAAAACAATCCCATTCCATCGGTGTTCCTTTCCGATAGCCCCAATTCATCACAGATGATTGCCTTTCTGTTATGAAGATTCATTTTTCCTTTCGACTACTTTGTTCCATTTTTGTGTCTGGCAGCAGCAAGTAAAGGGTCCTCATTTATTCACTTCACCAAACAAAGAATCCGGAACCCACAATCCAGCTAAGCACTCCCGTTCCTGATGTCATCTGGAATTAATATCCACAATTTGGTTAATTTAATATCCAAAATATCACGAGGGCATGATGCTTCCCATTTGGAATAATGACTTTCTGTAGTTCGCGCTTGGCGAATTTTGTTTCTTGCCGCAAAATTACCAGTGAGATTAGGATCATTAATTTCAACTCGGTGCGTTTGAAAATTTGCAAACCTAACTGAAAATAGTTCTTGTAATCGTAAATAGGGACATTTAGGTTTAGGGTCTGTTTGCTTTTTGGATTGAGCTTGGAAGTTAGGGATGGGATTATTGGTTATAAATTAGTGGCTTCAATTGGTGGCAAAGAACGATGAGAGTGGCCTGCTTTCATGCGAGGGTTTGTAGAGATAGCTAAATGACTGAGAACTTTGATGGCAGAACTATCTTCTTTTCATGTTAATCACTTTAGTGAGGGTAACTGCAACAAACAAGAAAAGCTTATTTGTTTTGCTTTCTGCAGTAACGGAAACGCATTTGATTATGTATAGACAAAAGCAATAATGACGTTCTGGATGAATCTTGGTTCTCTGTTTGGAAAAACAATTAACGCTTAAAACAAGATCCCTCTCATCATTATTAACGTAATCTTTTCAATCCTTTTGTTGCTTTTGGCGTAAAATTGCATTTGCGTCTATAAAACTAATTGCGAGCATGGTATTCCATAAAAAGTGAACCTAAGCCTCAGATATAACAATTTATGTTATCATTTTCCAAAGGTAGAATTAACAACGAATGTGTGTAATAAAGAAAAGCATTAGAACCAAAAATCTAAAACAGTTCCAGATCGATAGGTTGGCTTTCTCAGTGCTATGAGAGTAACTTCATCAGAATTAGTTAACCATTTAAAAGCCTGTGTGTCATAAACGGATATGAATACGTGTTCAAGTGTGTGATGATTGATGACTGTTTTAAGAGGTGCACGTCGGATATGATTGTAATATTGTGTTTCATTTGTGTGTATGATGCACGCATATGTGTAAGTGCTTGCGAAACACGAAGGTGTGTATATGTGGTGTACAAAAATACAACATTATATCTGTACATGTATGTATGAATATGTCTGCAAATGTTTATTTGTGTGTAAGAGCTACGTAAGTGTTGTTCTGAGTGCATGAACACGCATACAGAATATATAGCAGGATATGATGTTATTATTTATGTATGCATGGAAGTATAATTCGATTATCACAATTTTTTATTTCATTTCCTTTGAAGAATGTTGTTTTATCACGTACATTCAATAACTGATGTAGCACCTACTTTAAAGGAGTTTCTTAGAACGTTTAGAATTTATTAAAATCTATTTAAATCTCTTAGTTTTTAAATTATCCTACAAAGAAATTGCTCTCTGACCTTTCACCACTGTATAATTATTAATTATTTCAAAAATAACATTCATTGGAATGTATTCAAACAGTTTAAGATATGGTAATGAATATAAATATTCGAAAGTATATGTAAATAAAATAAATGTTTATAAGTGGTGTGATGAGAAATTTTAGTAACTTACCACAATTAAATACATTTTTATTCTAAACAAATTTCTACTATCAAAAACTAAATTCCTACTACCTTTCTTCGTACAAGCAACACTAAATGTTACATAATCAGAGTTACATAAAAGCTGGAATGTTAATGTGCAAGTAATGCTAATCATTGGAAACGTTTCCTGTGTAAAACTAAATTAGCACTAACTTGAAGTTGTACCTCTAGTTCCTAAAAGATACGTGGTAAAACTATCTTAATTAGGTTTCTTCAAGGTTATCAATTTGGTAATGTTATTAATGGTAATGCAGCATTTTCCTCCAACAAAGTACGATTAGTGGTATTGCACAGAAGCTAGGTATATTTATTTTTTATTTTTCAAGGTTTCGGCATGTGGTATTTATTGAATCAGACATTTACTGACACCTCATTAGATGTGTTCTTTATCGAAGAATTGATATTCATATTTAATTGCTAGATATTTCCATTTCTCTATTGGCATGTTCAACACAGATGTAAAATTATCAAATTCTAGATTACATAAAAGAATAATTCTAAGGTGTATATAAAATCAAAAATATAAGACAGCTCCCGTAGCTAGTGAGGAATAGGAAATTTTTATGTTGCTCACTGAAATATAATTCTTCAAAGGTTAACGAATAGTTTTACAATTTAGACATTTAAATTTCTTGACAGTGAAAATAAAATCAAGCCTTATGCTATAACATTGAAAATATAGAACGTTTGACAAATAACGGCTCAAATTAGTGAATGAATACATTGCCTGACTTTATTTTGGAGAATTAGTGAGCTATTCAAGGAAGTTAGTCATCTGTAACTTTAAACTATACATCTAATTTTTAAAAAAGGTGTCACCAATTTACCACAGTTTGAAAGAATCAGTCTAGGCTAGACAAAATGCATTACCCATTCCTCTTGTTTTCCCCTTTTGATGTCATTTTAAATAAGGTTTAACTTCATTTATAATTGCGGATATATGATGGAAGAAGTTGAAAGGGCCAAAATATCAGAAATTCATATTTTGGTGGAAAGCTTTGATTTGTCGCTCTACGGTCATTTTTGACTACACGAGAGATAATCAGACATTTGTTGGAAATAAATTTACAGTAAAAAAATTCCGAATTGCGTTATACTGTGGAATTTGTTTGGTACTAAACACCCTTTTCCTTTTTATAGACTTCGGGATAGAACCAGGACCGTCGCCAATAGCCCGTTGGGTTGCTCCAGTGCAACGTTAATTAGCTACCTACATACCATTTTACAGATATTAGCATACCATAACATACCAGTGCCGCCTACTTTATATATTGGTCATAGCGTATGTCTTCAACACAGTAGATGCCGAGTTTTTATCTCGGTTTGTAAGCGCATGGATGTTGGAGATTGCCTTTGTTAGGAGTAACTGCAGCTTCCCACTGAGAGCTCCTTCACAAATAACCAGTTTGCCCTTGTAATGACGTAGGTCGAAGAGATCAATGTTTAGGCCAAAACAATATACCATACAAATAAATTATTGTTATCGAAAACCGAGGCACTGTTTTTTTTAAATTTTTATCAAAAAGCTGTTCCGTGTTAGAGAAGATTCTTTCTATGACAAACAATATAAAATGTCTTCTCAGTCTTGCAATAAGTAATTTTCGTTGATCATCAGTAATTCAGTCCATTGTTTTAAAGCACAAAAAATATTCCTTTTAATGCCCTTGTTTTCAGTAGCTTTCAATTTTATGTCTGCAGTGAAACAATATTTACCACAATGGATTATCTTCAAAACGATCTATCATCTTTTTTTATGTTCCTTATTAGCATATTACCTTATTAGCATACACATCCTGTTTGAAAGTATGCTATTAAAATATGTGAACAATCTTTAACTTTTGGTGCAGTGATTACATAATAATTGTAAATCTGGCCGTATGAGCATGAAAGAGTGATGGTGGAAAAAGAAAAATATGCCTTCCATTAACCCTGGAACACGAGCGTATATAGAATTTCCGTTTTATGTTTACTAGTTATAATATAAAAATAATAACGCTGTTATTCTAGAGATCAGTTATTCTAGAGATTTTTTGTTTGTGATTCTTTGTTATTCTAGAGATCTTGCGTTGTAGCAACCAATATATACTTGTTTAGGTTTTTCATTATTTACCAAGTGAAAAACGTCCTACTGTACTTGCGGGCCGTGGTAGCCCGGTTGGAAGAGTAACAGATTAGCAACCGGAGGGTTGCGAGTTCGAATCCAACCAAAGACCGTCGTGTACAAAGGGCGCAAGTGCATGTTAAAACTGCCGTGGCCTCAAATGTCCTCATGTTGGCGTGGTGTGGAAGTTTGGAGAGTGGGGTGCCAGCTCAGGTGTTTATCTCGTCACCTGACCGTGGTTCTAAATAACGAGGTGTTATCTTTCCCTTCAGGTCCCGGACCGTCACCAATAGCCCGTTGCGTTGCCCCAGTGTTACGTTAATTAAAATACCTACCTACCTTCTGTAGCACACACTAGTTTTTAATTTTAGACCAAAGTTTGCCTGATCTCTCCAGAAATATTGTCTCATTTGACAGTGTTTCAAAATTATGTGTTTTCCTCGGATCTTTCCCTTCGGAATTGATCCCGGACCATCGTCAATAGCCCCTTGTTTTCCTCCAGTGCACGTAAATTCAATTACCAACCAACCAGAAATATTGACGAATGTGAAATTATTTCATGTATTCAGGTTCAAACTGAGAACACCAACAGAAGACAAATAAAACTTTAAATTTGGTTTATTAATTTGAAATAGTATGTAGTTCGAAAATTAATAACCTAGATTTCGATTAGAAATCAATGAACGAATTAAAACATGTTTTTGTACAAAATTTTATTTCTACCATTGCTTTAACGTGACAGCATTATTGGTAATTTTGATCAGGAATATATTTTTAGTGTCTTTCAAGGAGTTTTAAAGTGCCTAACATTTATCTATCACTTGAGAACGCATTTTTATGGTTGGTATCTTACAAGTATACTATACTTACACTACTGATCAAAATTTAAGTTTCATCGAAATGAGCCTAAGCGTTACTTTCATCACAACGAGCTTTATAAACTTCCTATAACCTGATTATATTTAACAACTACTTGTGATCTATCCCATCTATATTTTACTCTGAGACAGCTCAAAGTACTTAAGGTACTAAAAGTTTAATAGCCTAATAATTTTCGCTTTCGTTAGATTGTTCTTTTATTAGTTATAGCTTATCCGTATATAGACTTATAGCCAATCATTGATGTACTGATCACATTAAGAAAGAAAAGGTTTTAGGACATTTATCACTGGATGACCTGACGTACGAATACGTCCGGAGTGCAATATTTTGTTTGCCAGTGAATCAAGAAATTTATTTTCATTCGTGAAGAGAAAACGAGTTGGAAATGTGAACTTGACTTCTGCAATTTTTCTTTATCAGAGCATTTTTAATAAGGAACGTTCCCCCACATATAATATGTATTATTTAGTATAAAATAAACAAGTCTGTATTGCAGTCATGAATAAGTTTCAATATTTCATTCGGCTCATTTCCAGTTACGATTTATTATTAAAACAGAACATTAAAAATGTTTGGCCCTAAATCAGTAATCAAAATTAAAAAGTCTCTACCATCAAGTCATCCAATCTGAATCAGGTGTATATGATTATTTACTGATTCATGTTCTAAAGATATATTTTTTTATCATTTATGATTAGAAACATGAATAGATATCAAATAAATCGCCAAGAAATGTGGATCAGTTGTACAATATAATAAAATTCATATGAATTACTTAGACGTTTCTCAAATTGAAACAACTTTATAAATTGAAAGAGGTAAGGATAACTTTTCTATTTTCAGAGAAATGTAAATTTCATTTTTAAACACATAAAATAATATTATTACCTTCACCCTAACGAATCAGTCAGAAATAAATTGCACCCATAAAAAGTGAGTGAAAGGAATCAATTAGAGTATAGTGGCATGATGGTAGGAGCAACTATTGTTAATGCTCATACAAGATGACGAAATCTGTTGTTTTGCTGAAATTTTCAAAGGTTTCGTTGGTCACTAATTTGTGTTCAGAAATCGTAATACATGTTCTTACAGAACATAGATATACAGGACTTTCTTCAAGGTAAACATTTTCAACAAACGAAAGGAACAGTCTAAAGTATTTTGATATGCGTCCCCACAGTAACTAGATAGTATAGGACTTCCTCCAAGGTTAAAGATTTCTAACAAACAAAAAGAGTGAACAGCAAATTTCTTTATAAGAATCTGAAAAACTGTCGAAGAATCCCTTATAGGAGTCAGACTGTGTCCTCTCAGCCTGCAACAAGGGCCATAGGGAAGGTTCAAAATACCCTTCAACAGGAATTGTCCTTTAACGTACTATTCTCAATTATATGTGTACAGAACTTTTTCCCGAGATAAACATTTCCAATAAAACCAAGGAGCGGTCAACAAGTACCTTACCACTCCAAGTGGTTTTGCCGAGATATCTCGTCCATCAAGATCTGACCAATTTTGCTAATTTATACTTAACGAAGATGATGAGTTTTCTTTAAATAACGAGATGTCCGTCAAGGTATTGTCAATTTTGCTAATAACGAGATACCTCGTTGAGACTACCACCAAGAGTGTTAATATGCGTCCCTACCATAGTTAGATGTTACAGGACTTCCTCCAAGTTTAAAGATTTACAACAAACACGAGGAGTAATTAGTAAATATCGTGATAAGAATTTGAAAGAACATTTGTAGGATGCACTGAAGAGGGTAGATGCGTCCCATCGGTCTCCAATAAGAATCATTAGAGGTCCCTCTTCAACTAACACCAGCACATGCCCCAGTAACTAGCGTCGAATGGTGCTGAACCAGTTGGAGAGTCATGGCCGGAAAATTGCTCCTCAATACAAAATTGTACTTCATGTTGTACTGTTGTATAAAATTGTACTGTTTGTAATTTAGGTGTACATAATTTCTCCGAGGCAAGCAATTGCAACAAACGCAAGGATAACAAAGACGAGGAGTGACCTGTAAATATCTTGATTTGAATATGATGTAACATTCATTGAATGGACTAAGGAGGTGAATTGCGCCCACTCAGCCTCCAATAAGGAAAATAGTGGAGATCCGAATCTCTCTTTATCGGAAAATGGACTTTATTGTATTGTTAGCAATTTTTCTGAATTTATAATATTAATACAATAATACTCTCTCCATTGTTTTTCTGTTTGTGTACTACTTACAGTATGTTTTAAGTGAACATGGCTAATTTTGCGTCTTACAGACATCAGCTGCCTTTAAAGTTAATTCCCTTGTGACGCCACTCTTAGCATCCTAGGTTTCGTAGCTCCTTCAAAACTTGTGAAGTTGTGATAAGAAAATCGTCCTACAGTGTATTTCTAACCACAGTGGTACTTATAGTGACGATGTTGTCAATTCCCAGAGCAAGAGAGGCGCATAGATTTTATAAACCTTATACTGCTGGTGTGTCTTTTAATACTATCAAATTATAAATAAAAAATCATTAGAGATTATGCTTATCAAAGCCTATACATTTTCTGCAGGCTCTGCGATCTTCGGGAGGAAATAGACAGCGATCCTCTACTTAGTTATCCTGCGCTTTTTAAGAAATCTCTTTTTGGGAAGTGGAAGACCATTTGGTTTTATAAACTGCTTCTGTAGCTGTTCGTATTTTAATCTTTGCTTTATTTTGTTATTTTTATTATATTTTTGACTCTAGTCGTCTTCGTTGTTTATTCCTTCTGGTCTAGCCACCTGTTAGATCAAGTCCAAAAAGTAATTCCTTCACAAAGAGATTATTGTCGTCAGGATACTGGAATAAGTCTGAAGGGCTCATTCCAAAACAGGAAAGAATGTTATTAGAGATGTGTTCCTCCTTGCAGTTAGAACCAACTGAGAACGTTTTTGGCCATTCAGGAATTGTTTTATACTCCTAAGGCTCCCACTTCGCAACCTAGATAAAACCTTTTGAGTCCTCTTTTCCCCTTTTGAGTTCCCCTTTCTAAAACAAGGATAGACCTGGAATTTTTCCCAGGTACCTGTAATGATTGTGGAGAAATTTGCCACATTGTGCATTATTTGACATTTTTGTATTGGAGGAATCATCCTGCCAATGAAATAAAAACATCTCGCAGATATTCGTTTTTTATGTTAAAAGTCTGCTGTGTATACTTAACTTTCGAAAGCAAGAGCAGTTTGCTCCCATTATGAAATACGAATTTCTATCGACTTTTGAAGAACAGATAGATCAAAATAATAGTATTTTTAGGAAACAAAAGAATCTATTTCCACCTTGAGATTCTGAGCACGTATTTACTCCATAAGTAAACCACCTGCTTGAGAAGATAAGGGAGAAATTGGGTGGCTGAGTGAACCTGAAACACTTGTACAAACTCAGTACTAACTTTGGAATGCAGAACACATATCTTTGCGCTTCATTTCATGTTTCATCCCTACGAGAAACTAAACAAGAGTTCAAAACAAGTATTTTTGGTCGCTGAGAATCCTTACCTGAATAAAACGCATAAGAGAATCACCCTGTTTTCTCTGGTTGAATCAATCGCCTGGATTGGACTTATTTCTAACTAGGAAAACCCTCTGAGCCATAGCTATTGGTTCGCTAGAAACATATGAGCTGTAGGCGGAGCAGGTTCGATTTCTGTATCTACACTGGATGTATTTCTTTCTTCTGTGTCAGTCAAACCTCCCTTATATGTGTATGTCTTTACTTGACGGAAAAACAGCTAGGTCAGATCTGGCCCTTGTGCCATAAAAAATCTACCTATCATCCTCTGTCACTCACTAGTTTCAGAATCGTGATGAGTAAAACCGTAATGAGTAAATTATGATTAAATTGAAATATAAGAAATCAGTCTCTGTGTGGTGAGGTAGTTTCATTTTGATTTTAAAAGTAAAAAGTTACTGATTTCTCTGGTACATCGCGTCTACTTGTGTATGTCACATTTGTACTTTGCCTACCGAAGTGTTAATACAGTGTTCACCATAACATCAGGGGATCTATTAGAAAACAGAAGATCTTAGGTCCTGAAGTCACGAGATCTAGTAGAAAATAGAAGGATGTCATGACGTTACGTGATCCAATACAAAATAGTACGCGCTCATTCCATATTCAATCATTATGGAATCCTCCCAATTTCGTATATGCACAGTGACGTATATCCTTCTATTTTCTTTTAGATCACTTGACTTCTCTGTGACATACTGTTTTATGTATATAAAAAGAAGCCATCCAAACTAAACATTTTATTTAACTGTACGTTCCTCTTGAGAATCACAAACATTTATTAGAAAAGCATCTTAAATCCTTTTCAATGAAAACAATTATTTTATTTTATAATTTATTTATACTACAACACAAAGGACAAAACCTAAAGCAAACTTTGGACATCGCTACCGTTGACTTAGGAAGTTACAATGTAAACAGCAAAATAAACCTGAAAAGCACAAGCGTTATACTCTCCTATCATCAATCAATACTTTCTTTTCGTGGTAAGACTTTTATGACCTCGTGTTTCACTCCGTTTGGGAACTTTGTTTGGTGTTTTTCCTTCGATATTTGCTTTTCCTTGAAGGTCTTAGTTCTTCGACGCCTGAGAACGATCTTAGAAAAGTTAAGTTTGTTGAAGGTCAGATAGAATTTATTATTAAAGCACGATAAAAAGCATTTTATTAGAAAGGCGTTCAAACCTTTCAAATTATAATGTATTTAAATATTTGAACAATTTTGTTGTTGATAAAAAGCGGTTAGTGTCTTCCACGAGCCAGAAATAACTCCTCGGTGCTTTTATCCCTTTTCATATAGAGATATTTTAAAAGCCAATCACCAAAAGCATCGAATTCATCGTTTTGTGTACTGATTACATACTCTTCTATTTACTTAAAATATTTTTAACTATGAACGCATGCGTGTCCCACTATGGAACTTTCAGAAAGCAAAGATAAATAGCGTACCTTTAATAACTATTTTTAAAAATAAAAATATATTCTTCTTTGTAATTGTAGGTCAAAAATCAAATTGAATGACCTTTCAATTAAAAAGATCACTTAAAAGGTCACATAATACGTCATTAGAAAGGTTGTACATTTTCTACAAAATAGCTCTCATTCAGTATGATTGGACAATTAGGTCCAGAGAGAGAGGTATGGGAGATTTAGTGAGCCTAAAATCATGAAACATTTGCCCAATTTTTTAAGCTTAAAATTAATATACGTAAAGACTATTGCAAGTTGGAATCTAAAAATTTCTCATAAATGGCTGTGAAAGAAATTAGCCGAGTTTAAAAAAAATCGGAGGGGGGTGGGTTGTGGACTGTGCGGTTTGACATGGAATGACCCATATAAGGTCATAGTGTAAAATTATTTTATTTTTGGTTTCAATAACCAAATCTTTTATGTACAACAATAGCAAAACAGGAATGGATGTGATCCTACAATTCTAATCAAATTATAAAATAGATTTTCTTGCAGTAGTTAAAAAGACTTTGCAAGTAATGATTTCATCCATAATTCGAGTGTTAGAAGCAATTTTACATCTTCGAAGTGCTCAAACAAGAAATGTTTCTATACTCCTCTCTCTCTTTTATAATTACCGCATACCCACATTTGCTTCCCAAATAAACCAATACGGGAACCAATTATTGATTCTAACTGTCATGCAATAAGATGCAAATAACGTGTTTGAACGGGAATATTGAACCATGTTAATCCAATTACAGTCGCCGTTTGAAGCAAACTGAAGATTTTTTCACTCAAGAAACTTGGCCGAACAGTTTTATTATTGGCACAATGAATGCTCCCGTCGAAGTCATTTCATTGACTACTGACATCTGAAATATTTCTTGGACAACGATTTATTCAACGATTTTATCGATCAGAGCAGAACCCTTTGTATCTACTCATTCATCCACTATCGATGTTCTCTTCGTAATCTTATTCTTTTGTAGTAAACCACTGAAACGTATGGCAAGAAGTTGTGCGATAATCTACAAGGACAGCTCCATTCACCGACGTTAGGAATTGAATCTTTCAGATGCGAAAAGTGGAATCGATATAATCAATGAGACGAATTTGTGAAATGTCTAATTTCAGTACTTCACTCTTGAACAGAGGTATCTGGCGATTTCCGTATTTAAAAAATGCAGAACAGAAGTTGTAATCCCGTATCTAAAGATTTCTGCGCCGCATACGCCATTTTGAATTTCTGTTTTTCCTCTGCAAAAAGAGAGGCGTTATGTCCTGTATTCGTTGTGTGTTAATAGTATCAATAAATTATCTTTGTGTTAGCTTTTAGTAAACTATCTTCACTACCAACATCCTTCCCAAACGTACCTAGTTCATTGAACAATTTCAAGGATGAATAAACTTCATTGGAATAAAATTTGCATGACGAGCATACTTAATACCAAATTGTGCACACATAATTTCCAAACGCCAATACCAATAAATTATTCCTAAAATGTCATTTTTAATTCCAGAATATGAGGAGCCGCCATGACTTTGTGATTTTTCCCTCTTAACTAGCAACCTTTGAGTTGTAGGCGGTGCAAGTTCGATTCCTTCTAGGGTGTATTTCTCTCTTCTGTGATAGAAAAACTTTCATTGTGTGCGTTCGTCCATTACGTGACGTTGACTGTCTTGTGTTTGGTACAGCTTCGCCAAATATGGATCTTGAGCAATAAAACTCAATGCAACCAACCAAACAGAAAATAATTCAATTTCTATTTTTCAAGTCTATAATAGTTTTACAGTTGTACAATATTTAACATGGGTACCATTTTCTGCTTAGCTTTATAGCATTAATGCTGTACAAAAGCAAGTCCTAAGAAGAAACACTTGATTCCGTTCGCTAAGGATTGAAATGCAATTTCAGGGGGGTTCTAATACCATTCTGATCTCAAGGACACATCCCCTTAAGATATGTAGGGGCTTCACGGACCCGAGGTACTCTAGTGATCTTTTCTTTTCACATGGGTTTACTGTCGTTAGCAAACACGCGGGTCGTGCTCTCGGAATACCCAAGGGTCTTTATCTGCTTTCATCCTACTACTCTGTTCCCCAATGCTGTGACATCTTAGCACCCAAGAGTCTAGGATGGCGGGCTGCAGACCCGTAAGTTTCCTGTTAAGAGACCTTGACAACTGCGCTGGCGCATGCGAAGAGGATAAAAAACAGCTCACGGACTCCCTCTAGTTGAAACGTCTTCGTAGCAATTCGGATAAAATTAAATATGAAATTAAGCATTTTGTTTCGTGCGTCCATTTTCAACTCATGTTTTTTGTCTAAAAATAAATGTAATTTTTTTAATGTCCAAAAATGTTTGGATTAATTCGTCACAATGCCTTTGTTTTCCCCTTTTACGACATTTTTTATTTGACTTTATCTTGTGTTTGGCGCTGCTTGACCAAATATGATCCTTTTTTTGGCCATAAACACCAATACAATCAACCAACTGATACCCTTTTAGCTTTACTTGCAATGGATAGTTTGAATCTCGATATAGCATTTAATTATATGCTAATTTATTAAAATATTTACTATTCACCGCAGACGCAGTTTTTCAGTCTTCAATATAAAATTTATCATTCCTCTTTATGAACGTGAAAAACAACGCAATAATTCCAATTCTTTCTCATATTTTTAATTGGTTTCCTCCAGTTAGACACGCACTCAAGAAAAACCAATAGTATGTAAATCCAGTTTAAACATCTGTATGCATTAGACGAGTGATAAGTTAAACACGTGAAAAGATAATTAGCTTAGCAAGTCTTCTCAAATTAATAAATATAAGTCTTAAAAATTGAATAGTCATGAATCCATATCCTTTCTAAGCTTCCTTGTGTGGAAATTATTAATTAATATGCCTCCAAGTTGTCTATATTTTACAAATCAGCTAGCCATTTATGAAAATGAGAACACTGGATCAATATTATGGCCCCTCTTCTGTTATTTAATGTATTAAACTTTGAGAATTTCAGTAGAATATTGAATACGGTGTACTTTTGGTAGTGGAAAATGCATAGATTTGAATAATTTCTGAAATCGTATTCCCCTCGTGGAGAAGTCGATAATTTCCCAAAAGTACTTGAGTAATAAGCTTTATGGTAGTATTTCTTGGAAGAGCCCGCAAAAGAACGGATCACCGAAGGTAAAGGCAGTCACCTATAATAAGTCACAGTTTTCCCTTTCACTTCCCAAATTCTTTCCTAAAAGTAAGGAGGATTCTAATTTCTCATCTATACCTTTCTTCAAAAATTGTGAAGATTAAGTTTGCTTATGTGGGTGTCACTTGGCAGTTAAATTCATATCACAAACATCCATATTAATAATAACTTAGAATACAAATAAACCAATTTGTAGCTGGTAAAATTAAGTTGATTTAGAAACACGTTAATATATCCCGACTGTTTAAATATTGGAATAAGAATATTTTATATTATTTGTTTTTGTGATCCCTACTTATCCAATTCTAATTCTCGATCAGATCTTATTTTCACTGAAAATCATTTTATTGTCTGCATTCTTTTTAACAAAATGATTATATAAAACTTATACAACAGGCATATTCTGGCAACCTAATTGTAGGTGGCGGTAGTGTTTCAGTACGTATCTTGAACGTGACATCAGTTGACTTGTTTTTCGAATATGATTTCAGCCCTTCGTCAATAAAAATTCCAAAGAATAAATTGAGAATTCACGTATGATAGTTGATTGGTCAAAGCAATTAGATTAAATACCAAACGTCACCGAAACGGAGATTAACTACATTTTAAGGTAACCCTGATATGTCAAGAGAAAGCATTTGGACAGCAGAAGTAAAATCTTCTCAGACCGTTTGATTTGTTTGTTTACACTGGAAATCTCTATCTTAGGTAGGTATGGTAAGTACTCTAATTAACGTCACACTGGAGCAACACAATTAATCCCTACCTTAGAATCATCGCAGCGTATAGCAAACTAAGCTAATTTGTATTCCAACCTTGCTGCATCAACTATATTAGTGTAATATGATTGAATCTACGTGTATTAAACAACCATGTGAGGCAAAATTTAAGCATTAAAAGGTAGGTACGTAATTGAATTTACGTCACACTGGCGAAATACAACTGATTATTGGTGACGGTCCGGGATCAATCCGAAGGGTAAGATCCGAGGACAACACCTCGTTACGTTGAACCACGGTCAGATGATAAGGTCAACACCTGGCATTAAATGGTAGGTAGGTAGGTATTTTAATTAACGACACATTAGAGCACCACAGCGGGCTATTGGGGTCGATCCGGAATCGATCCCCAAGGGAAAAATCCTAGGACAACACCACGTAATTTTGAACCATGGTCAGATGACGAGGCAACACCTGAGCTGGCACCCCACTCTCCAAACTTCCACACCACGCCAACTTGACCTGGCATTTAGAAGATAACATTTCGCTTACTTATAGAGTGTTTCAAAACATTTTGCACAAGTTTTGAGGGCAGTTACGGAACACAAAATTAAAACTTCATAACATGGAATGTATGACCACAAGCGCCAATCCAGATGTGTTAAAGAGTACACTGAAATACAGAAATAAAAGACAGGAAGTATGTAAACAACATTCTAATAGTTCTAATTTTACAGGTTGACAGTAGTTGTGCACTACAGTTTCACGGTAAGAGCTGGAAGTTGATAAGAAAGTAAAGCATGCCTGACACCGTGGAAGCATGGATTGGCAGTGAATGCTCAAAAATTCCTGGCCTTTCACATACACTTGCAGTCGCATATGTATGTTTCCGTACAATGTTTCGGTTTCACACCAAGTGCCTATGTGAATATGGTTTAGTTTTGTGGTTGTCGTCGTAACCCTCCTGGTATTTGTCTTGACGACTTTTCTTGGGCCGGGGCTTGGTGCCCCTCCCCAAGAAAAGAGGGATAAATATTTCAAATATAGCAATAATATTGGTGATGATATATATAAACAAACAAATTATTCCAAAACACACACATATGAAGCAACTGGCAATCTTACTTGTCCCACCCCAATAATTTCTCCAAGTTGACGTCACTGTACGTCCGTTGTTTCCACAGAGCGTAGTAGACGCATTATACCTCGCTACAAGAAGAGTTTAGATTTCTTTACGTGCCCCTTGATCCATTTTTGTCTTATTTTCTAACCAAAATTTCTCAGAATTCTCTGAGCCTAAAGGCATGGTGTTTAAACACAAAATAATGCTGTAGAGTACAAACAGTAGTAATAAGTGAAAACTAAATCTAAGCTTGATCATAAGTACTCTGAATAAGTTATAAAAAATTTTGAACGCCTCCATTTATGTGTGTGTTTGTGGGAATCTTCAAACCCACTGCCGAACTACCTTTTGGTGATTCAAATAGTTTGTACTGAAACTTAATTCTTAATAAGATAATTAACACACTTAAATTTATTAATATCTAAGATCTGAGGCTCCGAAAAATCTCCCTGCTCTCTCCTTAGACGTATTTTTATTTTGGAATGGAACGATGACGTCATTTAAAATAAAGATTAAATTTTTAACTGCAAATAACTTCAGTGCTACCATACGGCTGAAAATTATAAAAATGAATTTTTTATAAAAGATTACACTGATTTGTTAATTTGGATATCGAATGTAAAATCTGTTAGTAATTCATGTGTGAATTGTTAGTTCATACGTGAATTTCCAGAATTAATGTACCAGTCAAATTTCCAAAGTGTATTATCTCTATGCATCATTATTAAATTCTGAGCTAAGACTCTTAAGATTCGTAGAAAAGCAAATCTTGCGTGAAGTAAAACAAAAATTTATTCCAAGATAAACTGTATCGTGTTATTTGACTCTTAAGAGTCTCTTCCAAAATCGCTTTAATTTATTCGGAGAAACAAAAACTCTTCTTCTTTCGAAAGAACATCAAGGACAAATCTAAGACTAGTTAACCAACGGAAAAGTGAGATTTAATTGGAAAATACCTTATGCCGAAGGCGTCCTTTTAGTTTTCATTCAAGAGTGAGAAAGGCACTTGGCTTATGAAAAGTATTGATTGAATTAAATGTTTGCCCAGGATAGAAAATATTGAAGAATCTGGCAAAATCCCTTTTCAGCTTCTCAATCTAAATTATACTGAAATTAAAAGTTAATTCTTCAAAGATGTTATGGAGAATTAATTAGAAATATAGTTTTTACTCCTTGGTTCTTTGAAATAATGAACTATTTGTTAAATGTTCTGAATTTAGTTCTATAATTTGATCTGCTAATGCCTGTAGATACTTCAAGAGTATTGTTTGAATAATTATGTGATCTTCTTTCGTACTCAATATTAATTTATGTTTCTTTTGAGTTAAAAGATTTTGATTTTGATACTCACAGTAAAATAAAACATTTAATTCCAATACATTATTTCGAATATGAAAATTTAGGCTTGAGAACTTTAAAAGTAATGTTAGAGCTTTGTACTTAGTTTTGATAATTTTCTAAGTTATTACAAAATAAATAATATGTGTTCTAATGTATTTAATGTTTTATCTATGTATATATTTAGTAGCAATCAATTGAATTTAAAAAGTTGTTTCAAAAATAATTTTACTTGCTTTAATAAAACTTTTCGCAAAATAAGAAAAATACTACTTTTTAATGCTAGAAATATCATATACAAATATTTCTTGATTTTATTTTATTTATGCCATTGCAGATAACATTCAAAATATTCTAAAATTTCTTGCCGAGCTTGTAAAATCTATTCATAAAAGTTTTCAGTTCCTTGTATAGCTTACAAACTTTAAATATATATTAAATAAAACAGAATCTTTCAAAGTTTTTATATACATTCAACATGAACAGTAGTTATAGCTCGAGAATGTCCAGATGATGTTCAAACTCGTTCTGTTATTTGTTGCATTTCAACTGAAAATTTATACCAAATACCTCTATATTCTCATTTTTATTAAAGAATTCTGAAAATAGAGAACTGAGAACACTTTTGACATCTCCATGACAAAAAGTACAAATTGTAATTTCTGATAATCTGCCGTTTGTTGGGAGTTTGTATTGAACTGTATTTCTGAATACCACTCTAACATTAACATTTTCTGTAACTCTTTTGTATTCACAAAAGAGTTACAGAAACTTAAAGTAACCCTGTTAACCCTGTAAATAAATAAACATTTATCCGAATTCGTTCTATACATAATTTCGGAATATCCTGTATATACACCAATTTAGCACCGAACGAACATAATTTATTACTTTAGAACGTATATTTTAAGCTTAATCCATAAAAATTTTAGGTGTGGAGAGAATGATTGTGGTGAATTTATTTTAGTCATAAAAACCTATATAAATCAAACTTCTTGCTAACCAAATGATTCTTTTAAATTGGCATGATCCTCTCTCCTTAGATCGACAGTTGGCCGTTAGTATTAAACAAAAGCCCTTTTAAAGCTTTTCAAATGCCACAAGCCCCGCAGTCTTGTAGCATGTATTAAAGGCATTAAAATTTTATGGATCTAACTCCCTCTCAGGGATTTGAATTCCTGGGACTTAATCAGAAAGTTTTGCTCTGCAAAAGATTCACTGTACTTTTACTTCAAAAGTAAGGTGGTTTTGTTTTATGGATGACTCAACTTAAGAAAGTATAAAAGAAAATGCAGATTCTCTAAAAGAGTTGGTAATAAGAGCTTTTGGGTGCGTGCTGAATAAAATATTTTAACGTAGACATGAAGTGAATTTTCGATTCATTCTATTGTGACGATTCAACCACTACAATAATAATGGCATTTAAAGCATTGCAACGAATCTTTACCATGAAGTACAGACTGTCCTGGCTACACGTGTCCAAAAGTATATACAATGTCTCAGCAGCTATATGGTTTAATAAAATACATTTGTTATACAAAGTAACTGACCAAGTTTGAACGTTAGTAAAGTTCAATGTGTGGGCGTGCAGCTCCACAAACTTCAAGGGATCGTCGTGACTCAGTGGGTATGCCATCTGTGCTTGCGAGTTGTAGGCGGCACAGGTTCGATTCCTTCCTGGATGTATTTCTCTCTTCTGCGTAAGTAAAACTTTCGTTGTGTGTATGCCTATTACTTGATATTGTATGTCTTGTGTGTCTGACTCAGCATGGCCAAATATTGCCCTTGCACCATAAAAACCAACCGCCAATTTCCAAATGATACTCCTCTTGCCAAGTGTTTCCCAGAATCTGAGTGTTATATAGTCGTACAGAGCTTGTAAATCTAGATATTAGTTTATTTAATCATGTGCACGTGATGTTCGTGAATTTTTCATGCCATATGAAGTATTGATCTGGAAGTAGCATCATGGTTATTGACAGGTCGGGTGAGGGGTCAAATATGTGTAGATATGAAGTTCAAGAAAGGGGAATTCACCAATTGCTCTTTGGCATTGGGCGTTGGGGTGTCGCTGATGCAGGGCACGCTAAGATGGATACGATGCTACGGGGCCAGGAATCACTTTTTAAGGTTTTGCTTTAGTTTGTTGAGGAGCTCGTTCTTTTCCCGTCATCCAGGCTCAGAATTTTTTTTAGATCTCTGGTGCTCCCCCGAGAGATTCTCCATTTTCTCCCCTGTCGGTTGCTCCACCCTCAATAAAATCCAGCTTTATACCCAATGCTCTGACCAATGCCAGCAAGTCCACTCATCCTATATTCAATCACAGTGGCTGCCCCTAATCCCTCCAATTTACTACTTTGTAAATCATACCATTTCATATTGTTTGTTGCTTTTCAACTTGTCGCACTATGGTGCTACTGAGGTCTTACTGGGACAACTGCTTCAACGATATGCTGTTTTAAATCGTCCAAATCTCTTAAAAAAAGTACAAATGAATGTAGTCTGGAGATCTAGATGGTCAGGTAATTGGCATGCTCTTCCAATCCAAATATCAGGAAACGTGGTCGTTCAGAAACCTTCAATGACACGCTTGCAGCATTAACCTTGAATTAGAGACAAAAAATCTTGCAGAAATTTTCTATCGAATGAGCTGTAGATTGATAATATGTATTGAGTGGTTCTTGTATTGGTATCAATTATTTTTGGATACCTATAGCCAGCACACCCAGTTTACGTCAATGAATTACTTCCTCCTACACTTCTATGAATTACTTTAATGAGATTAAGTTTGCATAACAAATGCCTATATGTTGACCTAAAACTCTCCAACTTGTAAATCTTTTAACTGGCAAAAGTAAGAGAACGAATTTTGAAAACTTGTGGACGCTACTTGAAGACGGAAATGAAATTTCTTGAATTGGTTTCAAGTGATTGCAGTCAACAAATTAATTTTAGTCACGCAGGCTATATGCACTTAACCTTATGAGCATCACGAGATTTCCGAGTAGTACAGATTACTTTTTCTGTACAACACGCATAATGAATAAATAACCTCATTTAATGGTTGATAGAATCGTAGGAAAGATTCCATTGCTCAAGAAAACTATTACGAAGGGGACAGTAGACATGAAAAGATTTTATTAACCAAAAGGGCCATGGTAGCCAGATTGGTAGAGTTACGGATTTGCAACCGGAGAGTTGAATATTCGAAACTAGATCCAACCAAAGACCTCCGTGTACGTGGAGACTGGTGCACATTAAATCTGTCATGGCCTCAAATGTCCTCTCGTTGTCTTGGTGTGAAAGTTTGAAGAGTGAGGTGTCAGCTCACAAGTGTTGACCGTTCAAAATTACGAGGTGTTGTCCTCGGACTTTCCTTTCGGGATTGATCATGGACCATCGCCAAAAGCCCGTTGTGTTGCTCCAGTGCGACGTTAATTCAACTACTTACCTACCATTAGTCAAACAGGTCAAAATTGATTAGAAGTTATAGAAGGAAGATTTCAGGAAGGATATATGCGTGTTAACCCCTCAGAGGGTTAATATAATATGTAGATCCCAAAAGTTTACTTCCAACTTCAAGTTAGGAGGTTATGTTGGAAGCCCAATCATCTCATTTAACTCTTAAAGTTTATAAAACAGTATTATTACTTAATCAGAATTAATTCTATAATTCTAGCGAACAATAATAGTCCCTAAGTTTATTTATGTTTATACGTGTTTATTTTAACTCTTTGATCTCCAATAATTATTGTCAGTGTCATAATGTTTTTCTTATTTGATCTCTCTGTTTGAATGGTTTGAAGCTTTCGCTTAAGAAAAAGTGTTACTTGTTTTTCTATGTTTGAATAGAAAGCAAGTCCTTTATCTGTGTAATCCATCTCTCAAAGGAGCATCCTATCTGGAGATGGTTAGCTCCATAAGTGGGTTTACACATTGCTTAAAGCTCTTCCCAAATGTTTGCAAAGTGAATCGGTGGAAAGAGAAAACAAGAAAGTAGGACTGGGAATTTTGAAAGAAGCTCTCTCTCCCCTTTGGGGACTAAATCCATTTTTGCAGGGATTCCCTCTAGTACCTTTCTTTGTATGTCCATTTTTATTTAAGATCCGGAAGTTTTTATCGACAAACACCATGCGTTTAAGCGCTTTAGCTGAAGAACTAGGCATGGAAAATGGATATGTGGTTTGCCAGAATGTATTTGTTTCTGAAATACGTTGTATAAAATACGGTTAGAATATAAATGATTCATGACATCAATATCGACAACCTACAGTTCTTTTTCTTGTTTTTTCGTTAAAAGTTCGAGTTAGACTCAAGAACACGGTACCATCACCAATTGGCAATAATTATCATCTCCAATTGGCAATAAATTTGTAATATGGTACCCCGTCGTAGGTCTGATACATGCACTTCCACTTGTTCGCATGTGGAAGTCTCCAATATGGCGGCCTATGCAAATAGCCGTTTGGCGACGAAAATTTTAGTCACCAATTTGGCGAGGAACCGATACCGTGTTTTACCAAAGTGTGTTTCTTTTTTGGAATTTTAAACAGCTATACAGTTCTTTAAACTAAATACTACTGTAATAACATAACCTTCCACAGATTTCAAAATATTTCAAACACTACATGTAATACGTAATAGAATATAAATTAAAATATAATATTATAATCTTTGTTTTAATTAATGGAGTATGATTTCTCGTAGTTTCAACATGTGCACATATTTCGAAAATCATTCACTGGTGGTAATTTCATAGGAATGATTTATCGCAAAAAGAATTTATTTATATTAGGAGACTACACCCCCGTTCAATCAGTCTCGCCAACTCCAAAGATTGTTGAACAATATTTATCGGTTCTCTAATCAAACCATGAGGCATTGTTTGGCGCAACTTGGCCAAATCTGGAACTTGTGCCATAAAAACCAACTAATCTAATCGAACTATGCTCGCTTCGCTTTTTAGCTCTATGGTAAGTATTTTTAATTGTCGAACTGGAACAATACAACGGGCTATTGGCGACGGTCCGGGATCAAACCCGAGGGAAAGATCCGATTTTTAGTCCTAACATCAAAACATTAATCACTAGTTGAAGGGAACAGCCTTGCGTTGACGTAAGTTTGGCGATTGTATCGATTATACACTCTCAATTCTAGTAGCTCTCTTAACAGGCGAGTTACCAGAATGAAAGTAGACCTCTTTCCACCTTGGCTACGAAAAACTGACACCAAGCTCAAGGCCATACCGTCGGTTAGATTTTAATCAAAACATTTTACAGCTATTTGTTGAATAAAGTTCGATTTAACGAAAATATTGCATTAGAGCAAAATCGAACTAACCGATTATTCATTTAGGAATTCAAGATACACTTGGTAAACTTTTGGATTTGTGATAGATGATCTGACTGTATGTGCAAAAACAGTACCACCTGTTTCTAAGAAGTATCTATGGAGACGTAAGAGGCCTCTATCGGTTCCTCCTAGAAACAGACATTTTCTGCCAAGCTAAATATAGGTAGAGGTAGCGTTTCTGCGGTGATATGTGTTTTCTGTACGTATTCTGAAGTGATTGAACGTGACCGAATTGAGATAAGGTAGTTGATTGGTTAACATCAATTAGATTAAACTCCAAACATTGTCAAAATGGCAATAAACTACTTTTTAAGGAACCTCGATCTTGCGAGATTATTTATCATGAGAGAGCATTTGGTCAGTAGAAGTAAAATCTTCGCAGAAAGTCTGGTTTGCTCGTTCACACTGAAAATCCTTCTAATAAAACACAATCAATTTCTTAACATTTTGCTGATAATTGTTAAATACGAAATAATCAGACGAATTTATTAAGACAACAGTACAAATCCAGTCATTTCGTGAGCACTTTATCATCATGGCCACACTTCACGTAAATTTAAAAAACTCTTTTTAAACCTTCGCAAAGTTCATATAAATAGTGTTTCGATATTAATATCACTATCCGCCGGGTACACAAACGGTTTGATTTCTAGATTAATTTTTTCTGCTCTCTCTCTCTTTTCACTTCTTTCCTCTAAGGATCCATTTCTAATTGATTACGCTGCTTTTTGTTACGGATAAAATACTTGACTGAACAATTAAAATTTATTTTTTAAATGAGATCGTGAAACCACTCATCGTAATCGTTTTGATTTAAATCCGCTTATTTTCAGCCGGCAGATTTGATTCTCAAACGGCATTATGGAATGTTTGATCCAGTTGTTGCGATATAATTAAAACATGAGACCTTATTTTCGTGACATTTGAGAGATATGTAAAAAGATTTTTTACAACGTTGTTTTGTTGAACTAAAATACGATTGCGTTCGGATGAATTGAATTGGGCGCAGCATGGGAGAAGGAATTCCCATATTTTATTCCAATTAACAATAGCCGTTGTGTTGCTCCAGGGTGACGTTAATTAACTACCAACCAACTACTTATTCCAATTAACTAGTGTGTGTAAACTGTAAGAGGTATTTTCAGTTTAAACAAACAAATCAGACGTAATGCGAAGAACGTAACTCTATCCAAATTCATTCTTTCGAATTTTTATTGGGGTCGTGCTGAAATCGTATTTTAAAAACAAGTCAAGCGATGTCACGTTCGAAATATGCACAGGAAACACGTTTCACCGCTAAAATACTACCGCTCCAACATTTAGCTTGACAGAAAATGGCTCTCATAACTTTGTAAACTCTGCATGAGTGAGAGAAAATGCATACTACTCATTAAATGCCACTTTGTTTTTATGAAAGCATAAGTCATATGTTGTAATTTATATCAAAGCATTTTATCAGTTGTAGTAGTTGGTTGAATTTACGTCGCACTGGAGCAACACAACGGGCTATTGGCGTCTGTCTGGGATCAATCCCGAAAGGAAAGATCCAAGGACACCTCGTAATTTTGAACCACGGTCAGATGATGAGGTCAACATCTGATAAATTTTATTAGTAAATAATTTTTATCTTAAAATATTTTCTCTGCCTTCCATCTATCTGTACAAGATGTTTTTCCATGCGCCGATCACGCTGAAAAAGAAGAAAATAGATCCTAATGTTTTTAAATGATTCCACTTCCCTCAATTTTGAAATGCTCAAACATCAAATCTTTAAGTCAATAAGTTGTAGGCAAAAAGGCACATATCGCTGTTCCGGAAGAACAGTGATGCAAGTGCAAAATTTGGGTAATTTAAGTTAAATGCGTCACTTGGACATGATTAGTTCTTTCGATGGGACTAGAGCAGAACTGTAGTAACACTCAGGTCCGACAGACAACATTGCGTCATTGCTCAAATTCAACTGTTTCCATTAAAATGATGCAAATGTTAGTTGTGACTCAAATTTTGATGCGGGGCTTACTTCATCGGTGCAACGACACAATTGCTGTTTAGAATTTAGAACGATTGTTTAGAAAGTTGCGTGTTGAATTTAACTGGAACGACGCAAGTGTACATTATGTCATTGTTAATCTAAACTCTGACTATGAATGATGTAAATAACTGAATGAATAAAAATGTAAATGAATATGCTGCCAAAATAATATCTATACATATAAAGCAGAGTTGGCGTCCGTCCGTCTGTATGTTCTCTAAACAAATCTACACCGTTTGACCAATCAACAAATTTGGTACTCATACATTGGAACACTGCCGAGCAACGCAAGCTACATATTAACCCCCGTTCTCTTTAACCTAGGTGTGCAGAGGGGGTTAAATCAATTCGAAATTGCCATAGGAAAAGCATTGAGTATAAAAAAATTGAACTCAGTTTGTTTTACCAGTATTGATCGAAAATCAAATTTTCTAATAAAATTGTTTTACTAGTATTGCTCGCAAAACCATTTTTTTCCGAAACGTTATATTTAAACAATTTAAAATTCTAATTATGTTTGAACTGATTTTTTATTTCTTTCCACAATATTAATAATTTAAGAATATTTAAATGATGAAAAATGGATATTTAAAATACTTAATTTTACACAACTTGCATTTTGTAATGGAACACGAAAAGCCAAAACAAAAAAAACTCATTGATCATAAAAGAGTAATTTTGCAATTCGGTATCTGGCAACGCCAGAATTAATGTTTTATTTTAAATTAGATTTAGAATTCCATGTTTGTGTATTTGAGTTAAGACAGAAATGTTTGAGCATTTCTAAGTTTTATAAATTTGTGTTCTTTCGTAAATAATTGATTATTGTCTATCAATATTTTTCAAGCGTCTTTTTTGAATTTCTTTATTTCAGAATATTCTCATGACGTAGAAATTCGACACGCTTGCTCAGATCCTTTGTTTTTCAGTATTCGACATTTTCAATGACCAGATTTCGTTTCTGTTTGTATTTATGTGTGTTCCATTACTTTCCATATTATTGACATATTATTTAGGAGTTAAATTGTAATGAATTCTTTTTATTTTTTGTCAAATACCACTAGACATGGGTAATTTCTTGGCGGTATATGTATATTTCGACGAACTTTCCTTAAGTCTTTGGTTAAATACGTTATAGTGTTTGTAGAATTCTGCTTCATAAAAATAAATGGAAAGCTTTTTAAGTAAGGTGTATGACTTCTTATTTTAAAATGACTGGTAAATTTAAAATAAAGTTATTCTAAAATAAGATATGCTACGAAATCAAAACGGGTAGCCATACGTTGTAGTTCAAAGATATTTCTAAATTTTGACACATTTTCATTACAAGGCGATTAAAATCAATTTAATTTACATTTGTTTTTCATGTTTCATGGGTATTATTGAAAGCTGTACTCCATAATCAAGTAACTACATCTATCATTCTTAATAGGTATGTGGTTTCTATATAGAAACTGAGTCTCTCAATTGAAAAAGCACCTTAAGGATTCGATTTAAAACTAAATTTTTCTGTTGGAGGAAAGCGAATTTTAAATAAGACTTTGCTGATCTTGGAATAATATCATAGTAAGGAAGTATGTAAACTAGGACTGTTGAAAAATAGAAATTTTTCGTCTTAAGTGGCAGATGGTCGAGGTTGCTTACTTGAAGTTGAAACTGTTCTTATACAACTTAGGTACCTGTGAAACATTCATTGATAGCAGTGATTTTGTAAAAAGTGTAATCGATTGAGTTTGCTTTGTCTACACTGATGACGTTTGTTTTAAACGAGCTCCGTTATACCACGTGCGGCTGAATAGAATTTTCAAGAAAAAGATGTGTGCTTCAAAATAAATTAACCACGAATGCCGTAACAGTTCAATTTTCCGTCCACTCACAATGATAATGTAATTCGAAAACATCGAATCCATGATGCAAGGGTACCACAAATAATAAATATTGATTAGAAAACTGAGTGCAAGACTATACCCTGAAAGTTCCTCGTTTTTACTGAAAATGAACTTAATTGCATTCGTAATCACTCCAAAACTCAAAATCGACTTCTGAAGAAGTCATCTCAGAAAAAGCTTCCGTAGTTTGTCTTACAGTAAGATTGTGATTAATATGAAATGGATTATATGGATGGATATATTATATATACATATTTGCGTCCGAAGTAAATTGTAGAAGCTATGAAAAGTTAAAACGATGTTAAAAAATATTTTCTGTACACTTAAATGATGCTTGCATTTTTCTATTAAATAGAATCAACATTTAACCAATTCAACCCGAGGATCGCTGGGTAATTCTGCTAGTTATAGATAAATTAAACAAATGCTTGGCATAGTCAATGACTGTGTTGAAGATTTAATTTCAAAATTGAGGAGAACAACGACTCCACTGTAAAATTGGGATGAATAATCTGAATATTCAGAATACATCTGCATATGGAGCACCATTTAAAAGTTACGTAAATGCGGTATTATTAATCTCACTTTTATTACCATTTAAGATGTACTTAATATCATGTACTTAATATCAAATCAATCAAGAACTGTATCTTAATTTTGATTTCTGAACAAATTGATGAATTCCACTTGCATCACTGTTCGTCAGGAACAGCGATATTAATACAGTAAGTTAGTATAAGAAACATTATATTTATAAATAGATCCAATAAAAAGTTATGACTTCCAAACTACGGCAGTACTTTTCGAACAATGCTCATAAAAGATTGATCCACTTTGTAACGTAAAACATTAAAGCATGAAAGTTACTCATTAAAACTTTCAGAAAATCTGCCGGAGCAAGAAGAAAAGTTTAAAAAAAGCAGAAAATGTCACCAGCGAGCCATTTTAAATTAAGCAAAAAACTGTCTCTCGCTTATGCAAGAAAAAACTGGAAAACTTAAATAAGGAAAATAAAGTCCCAATTTTATTAAGAAGAAAATACTCGTAAACTTTCACTCATCTTGGAACTAAAACTTCCTTTGATGAAAATTATACAAGTCCACCGATGCATAAAACATTTCCTACCACAATTCCCCATCTTGAATCTAACAGGGCAAACGGGCCCTCCCGATCTTGCTATAAAATAAAGACAGCTGCGAATTATTCAGTACACCACTTTGGTTCAGTGAAACAAATAAAAATCAAAGAAAAACTGTTGGAGTGAAGGTTTTCTTCTTGGTTGCTTTCCCTTGCTAGTCGAAGAACGCAGTTTATGGAGTAAGTCATTCTCAAGTTATGAAGTATTCCCCGCATTAGGTTTGATGATCCCTGATGTACTGCAAATGGAACGTACAAAATGGTGCACATACATTTTCTCCTTTCCTTTCCTGTAAATTATTCTGCGATGCAGTTAGAGTATAATATTTTGGAGAAAATGAATGCGGGGTAGATTAAACGTCTTAACGTACATATTTGCAATTCAGAACTACGATCCAAATGTGTTCATCGAACTAGAAACAAATGTTATTGTAGACTGATTTATGAAGGAATGTGCAGTGAATAAAATACCAGAAATATATTTTAACTAACACTATTTATTGAAAAGTAAACATTCTAATTTTATATTTTATCAAACGATAATTATTCATTTAAAAGTATAAACTTGATATAAGTTTTGTAAACGTTTTTACAATTGTTTTAATTTATATATCTTTTTGATATTCTATGTGGCAATAAAAAGTAGATAATAAACAATAAACATATTATGTTCTAGAAATATGTAGTACGAATGTATTCTTGGAATTTGCTATTGGAATGTTAATTATATTCATATAGAAATTATTAACTTTTAACCCCACTTCTCTATTCTACTACCAAAGAAATATGTGCATCAAATCACGCAAGAACTTACAGATGAACATATGCATAGTTTTAATTTAATTAAGTACATAACCATATCGGTTTAACGGAACACGAAGTCAAAAAACAGTTCTGAGAAAACGAAAAGCATGAACTCATTCTCATTTTCAAGCAATGCGAAAATAGTAATTTTTTGACTTTAACGATTATGTACTCAAATTATGCTTTGTATTTACTTACAATTCATCAATTATTCAGAGAATAGTACATTCATTATGATTATGCTTACGAGCGTATCTATAAAATTATAATAAATAATGCACATCATAATCCATCTGTCTCTCTTCTTCTATGTGTGTTTATTTCTCAAGAAGAAATCTTACCTGCATACTAAAAATAAAAAGACTGAAATAGTGAAATTCCCTAGTTTAAAGATTACCACATTCTGATCTAGAAAAACTATAAACCTCGTATTTAAAAACGTTGACTTGGATTGTTTAACTTGTCAGCCGACGATATATTACGCGTAAATTATGTATTTATTGTATTGTGTAACATATATTATACACTTAAACAAAAAATAAGTTACGTATTTATGTATAGGTATTGTTTAAACTTATATCATCTTATGAAATCATTCGTAGCTATTAATCCTCCAAGTGGTTTCGACGAGATATCTCGTCCATCAAGATCTGACCAATTTCTTTACTGACGAGATATCTCGTCATCAAGATATTACTGATTTTTTATGATAAAGAAATCAAGATCTGATTATTTTTCTAATTACGAGGTGTCTCATCCATTAAGGTCTGTTCAGATTTGTTAATGTCGAACCCTCCTCTTGGCAAGGAACCCCATCAAGACAACCAGGAGGCTTAACTAATGCAGCAATAATTAAGTACAGATTCTTTAAAATAATTTTAAGGAAGGTTATTGTAGAAGGTTTGTAGTGTACCATTCAAATTTGGTATTTAAAACATCAATTCCTTTTCATGAAACCATCAGAATTTGCAAACTCCAATACATAAAATGTTTCACAGACATAGCATGGGCGAATACCTTTTCAACTGGAGAAATGGAATAAAAGTCGAAACATTATGCTTCATGCTCACTTAAATTCTTCAAAGGCTTCGTACAGTGATTTTCCCTCTTTTCACAACTTATTCGGAATCATAAATTCTATATTTTTTACTCCACCATGAACTATTTCAGCACCCTTAATAAAGGTGCATCGATTTTGAGCATAGCTTGTTGTAGTCACTTCCTATTCTTTGAGGCTTAAATCAGAATTCGTGCATCCTTGCAGGAGTTTGCTTCATTTCTACAGGAGTGCGAAATCCTCTTTAAACTAGGGAAGAGCCTATTCACGGTTTGTCTTGATAACCATAACTAACAATCCCATAATCCACTATTTCATCTCTGTAATGCAGATTAAAAGTGAAGTTCGTTAATTTTTCTCTCCCACTGTGAGCTGACTTCCATTCAAGTTAAAATAAGTCTACGAAACTTTACAAATCTTTGACTCCAATATTTGCATTTTCTGACATGAATGAGTGCGGATGTTCTGTGTCGACTTAACAAGGAATATAATCAGTGGTATGCTAATTTACTACTCACTTTCTGAACTTTGCTTTTTAAAGTTAAAGTTTGTTCTAGCTGGCGTCAACATTAGTTGTCAGCATTAGAGTCGGCGTGCATATATATTCCTTTTCGATACCGGTATGGTATTGACTGACTCTGTCAATTAAGCATTTGAGTCATGGGGTTTCGAATAAGTCAATTCTTTTATTGATTTTAATTCGAATTGCTGTACTATCCTAAGTATACAGAGAAATTCTGCGCTATAATAAATACACAAAAAGTGGTTCCTGGAAAAGAACGCTGATGATACAGGGAAGCATTCAGTGTTTACTTCCAATAGAATATACCAAAATTGTGAATTAAACCAGGGTTAAAATACTAGGTTTTCTTTCCAGGTAAGGTAGGTACCGGTAGTGTTTTGCGGAGTCACGTGCTTCCTGTACGTATGTCGGGTATGACGTCACTTGTCTTGTTTCCGAACATGATTTCAGCTCGTAGGTTGGTTGGTAATATTGAATTTACGTTGCGCTGGACACAACAGGCTATTAGTGACGGCCTGGTATCAATCCTTAAGAGAAAGATCCGAGGACAACCACTTCGTAATTTTAAACTACGGTCAGATGACGGGAACGCACGATTTAATAACGTCGACAATAAAACTTTCAAATTCCGAATTCGTTATTGGTGTACAATAGTTGATTGGTGAACGTAAATTAGATTTCACACCAAATGTCGCCAAAATAACAATAAACTACATTTTAAAGTAATCCATATATATCAAGCGAGAACATTTGAGTAGAAAAATCCCCGTTTTCCGTCTGGTTTGTTGCACTGAAAATCCCTCTCGTTGAGCGGAGCATCATTTGGATATTAAAAGCGTAGCACTACATGTATACGGGGCTTTTTCAACTACTTATGTCGTATAAGTTGATCCCTGAAATATAATCTTAAAAATAGAGTTAAACTAATGAGATATAATAGAAGCATCGCACATAGCATCTACGCTAAACTTTCTTAAGCGGAATTGTTTATATCTATTGATGGCAAAGTGTCGTTACTCTCATTTCATATCTTATTTCAATCCATCAATAATGAATACAGCATCCATATCATAAATGAATATCCTACCACTTTATGAAATAAAATTATCCCAAATTATGTAACAGCATTTTGTTTAATTTTACTGCCGTTAGTTCTTGTTTCCAACAAAATGCATGGAAGAAAGAACACACCTCAGTAATGTTAACACAATTATATTCTGAACGTCGACTCAATTATATTCTGAACGTCAATTTTATCTCATTATCTTAGTCAAGAGCGATTCAGCATTTCTTGACCCTGAAACTATTTTCTTTCTGTTTCGATTTCTATCTTCCAGATTTCTTATTGCTTCCTGTAATCAGATTGCTGAAGATTTTCATTATAGTGGCGAAACTTTTCCGTGTAGTTTTAGCATTATATAGCTACATAGCTCAAATTAAGTATATTTAAACTATACTGCAAGATTAACGAATGAATCCTGTAACGGTCAATTTTATATTTTTTACTAACAGAATTATCCAGCGTTACTCGGGTTGAATTGGTTGTAATTGATCGTAGTGATTATTTCTATGTCTTCAGCCCCCTCTGCAGACCTAAGACAAATCGAGCGGGAGTTAATATATATCCTATGCTCTCCACAGGATTCTAAAGCATTACATCAAATATCTGGTATGAATTGATTAAACAGTAATCGTATGATAATGTTATTCCTATGGGATTTCAAATGGTTTTTAGTTCCCTCTGCAGACCCAGGACAAATCCTTCTCGAACTGGGGTTAATATATATCTTATATATTAACCTCAATATTAGCCTATATATTATAGCCACAATATTCTAAAAAAATGAGTTACTAAATTAGGTGCAGACTGATTACTCGGTGTAGAGAGAGAGAGTTATATAAAGTATAAGAAAGACGCCAACTCTGCTTTATATGTACGCTACCTGACATTGAAAATGCAACACCAAGAAGGAGTTGGCAGAAAGTGATGAAATTTGGCAAACAGAGAGAGACTGCAACGAGCAATAAGTGATCTTTATTGCAACATTATACACCTTGCCACTGAGCAGCAAGAACGTCTGATCAGTAGGTTGTAGGACCACCGCGAGCGGCGATACAGGCAGAAACACGTCTAGGTACAGACGCAATGAGCGTGCGGATGGTGTCCTGAGGGATGCTGCCCATTCCCTGACAACCATTTGCCAGAGTTCGTCTTCTGAACGTGCCGGTGGCAACGCATGCAAGCGACGTCCAATGACGTCCCAGAAATGTTCGATAGGTGAGAGGTCAGGGGAGACAACTGGCCATGGAAGCACCTGGGTACCTTGCAGAGCATGTTGGCTAATGCGTGCCATGTGCGGCCGGGCGTTATCCTGCTGGAAAATGGCATTGGGCACCCCCTGAAGGAAAGGTAGTGTCACCGGCTGCAGCACGTCATCCACGTATCGTTGGGCCGTCATAATGCCCTGAATACGAACCAGAGGTGACCTGCTATCGCAGGCGATGGCGCCACAAACCATTATACCGCGTTGTCTGGCGGTATGGCGTTCCACAGATGCGGCCGGATTGGCCCTGTCACCACGTCGGCACCAGACTCGAATACGGCGACTGTCATTGCTAAAACAGAAGCGTGACTCGTCTGAGAACACCACCCTGTGCCATTCCGTCGTCCACGTGGCTCTATCCCGACACCATTGCAAACGGAGACGTCTGTGCTGTTGGGTCAATGGTAGACGTCTCAACGGGAGCCATGAGTGCAGGCCGCCAGCGATCAATCGGCGGCTAACGGTCCTGGACGATATGGGAGCATCAAGGGTGTCCTGCACATGCTGCAAAAGGGCGACAGACGTGGCTTGCGGGGCCGCCTATGCTTGCCGGAAGATGCGTCGGTCCACGCGTGCTGACGTCACTCTGGCTGCACCGGAACCCCTCAAACGTGCCACATTCCCTTGGTCCAACCATCTGTGTCACAACCGGTGCACCGTGGACGCTTGTAGGTGGGTATCTGCTGAGATTTGACGTATGGACCAACCTGCCCTTCTGAGGCCAATCACCATACCCCTCGTGAAGTCGTCTGTTTGCTGGAACTGTCTTGATTGGCGGCGTCCTGGCATTCTCCGCTACTAGACGTTTCTTCTGAGACACAAAAACAAATTGCAACTTGATTTACCTGGCAAACAGAGCGGTGCGAAACTGATCACTTTTGCAGGTTCCTTCCCTGGTTTTTCACTCGCCGTGCGCGGGACAGCTGCGCAGTTTGCATCATTTACATATCTCGGTGAGCTGCGTCTACCCTGTAAATTTCATCCAGTTCTGCGCACTCCTTCTGGGTGTTGCATTTTCAATGTCAGGTAGTGTATATAAATATCCGCTGTTGTCATTCGACAATAAACGAATAACATCGATGTCTGTGTCACGTATGTTAATAAAATAGGAATATAGATCATAACTAAGGAAACCGGTAATGTTTCAATAACTAATTCCTGCCAAATCCTCAAACCGTTAATTATTTACAGGTTTTTAAACTACCAAAAACATTTGAGGAGAAAGTCCTACCCCAAACAATCTTTAAGTAATGTTATTCTCAAACATCTATTTTGGGCATTCACACTGGCTGAATATTGCAATGATGCATGCTGAATCGTTATGGCGGCACTTACAGCCTCAATATACTAGTGCAATTTGCGTATGTGGGCTGTATGTAAGCTCTGAGCAGGATCCCAACTATAAATTCCAGTGGAGTAAGATCTGAAATGACTCCGCATTATGTAGCAGAAAGCTATTCTGATTATGCCAATATGTTTGCAACTACTGCATTCAGGTGCTCTAGCATTTTGGATTGGGAGTCGTGTTGTGAGCCACTTGTCCTGTCTTAGTTTTACAATTTAGTTCTCGAGACATTGTGACAATTATTTTTCCATGGAAGACACATTTTTCGGAGGTAAAATTTTCATTTTTTGAAGTTACGTCATTATAGCTCATTATCGCTAAACCTTGTGTAATTTATTTATGAAGGAAAGTTTTTTTGACAGCAAATGATGCTACAGTATGGGCACACTATAACGGATACTGTGTTATAACATATCGTTTGCGTACAAATGAAACACATCAAGTGAAAAAACACAGTTCTGAAAAAACCGAAGGGGAAAATTATACTATGCTATATTCACTATGTTTCTCAAGAAATCTAACTTTTATACAAAGAAAATGACAGTAGGTTTCACCAATCTGAATGCTAAATAAACATCTAAAAATTTTGACTTAGTGTTTCACTTGTAAACCTACGATATAATGTATAGCCAAAAGTTAGTGTAACGCATTACAAAACAACTGACTTCTGTTTACTTCAAAATACAAATTAGACCAAGAATGCGTAAATAAAAAGTTATATTTTAAGGGGTTTTTATTTAGGGTGTAATCATGTGTGTGTTTAGTGTTCTTGATTTTCAACAGAAACACTTCATAGTTCCAAACTTTGTAGCAATTTGTCAAACAACATTCCAGTTACCTAATAACTATATTGAATCTGGTCTTTTTGTCCCTTTCATGTTAAAGAAGTTATTATTTTTATTTTAAGAAGTACTCAAGATAAGCAGGAATGATTTTCCTTTGTAGTCTCAAGTGTTTATACACAGAAGAAATTTTCCGGCGGTCTACAATGAGTGCCTCTTGCAGAAAATAGGTTTTGTGTCCTTTCGTTCTTTCTTTTGAACTCAATTTGACAAAGAAAACATCTGTTATTAAAAAATACTGAAATACTTATGAATTCCCTTACCTATGATTGGTTGGGGGAAAAGTAATGGTAGCTTCAGTCTTTGTAATGTGTATTAAATACTAGTCCACATAATTTATTGCAATGCGTTTTATCAGAAAGGTGTAATTAAACGTATGTACACTTTCCAAAACACTTACCTTCAGCATACATAATAATGAAAATACAAATATGGTACGAAATTCTATCTCCGTTTTATGTCCTTTAATTAGTCCAAACTACTTTAAAATTTTATTTTCTATTATTTACTGTTTTAAGTCAATACCTTTAAAATTTCTTAGGAAGATAAGACTTGAATTTTATAAGTAAATTTTAGTTATTTAATGATAACTTTTTAAAATAATCAGTTAAACCGATAAACGTAATATCTCAAACAGATGCATATTATAGTTTAACAATATTTTCATCATTTCAAACTTTAAGATCCCAGATTTCGTTTAGTTGAAAGTGCATTGCTATTGGACTGTTGATGAAAGTCGTATTTACGAATCAGTAGGTAGGTAGTTGAATTAACGACACACTTGGGGCAATGCAATGGGCTATTGGCGAAGGTCCGGGATCAATCCCGAAGGGAAATATTCGAGGACAATACCTCGTAATTGTGAACCACTATTTACGTATCGAAGAAAACAAAAAAATTAAACATGTTAGTTTTGTTTTTCCTAAAATTCTCGTTACATGCTTAAGATAACGTAGAGAATGACAAAATTCAATGTTGTAGGTTGAATTGTAATCTTTATATACTTTTTATAAAGAACTAAGAATCGGTATTCAAAACGTATATTGTGTTGAAAGTTAAGAAGAAACAGATAACATTTTCAAGATTTAAAGCTGGTCACACTAAAGCTGTGAAATATGTGGCAGGAAATAAGATTTTCTCTGACTGTCACAACTGTCAGGATAACAGAATGGCTAGTCCTGGCCATGTATTGCAGTGTTTCGGGTGTCATAAAAGGACATTCATGATGATCATAGGCTTCTTTTGGACATTTTTCACATTGGGGTATCATGGAACTGATATAATTATTATCTCGGTACGAAAAAAACAATGTATTTGCTATTATTTCTCCAGAGATTTGTGATGGAACATGCTAGAGTTGTATTCAGAAGAAAATTTGAGGAGTGGTTAAACTCTCTTTCGGATTTCTAATTCATTGCAATTGCCATTCTCTAACCCTCCTGGTATTTGTCTCCACGAGGTATCTCGTCATTACCAAAGCTAACCATATCTTCATGGACGAGATATCTCGTCATTAGAAGAAACTGACCTGATATTGATCTCTTCATCAAAAAACGGCATTATATTCATCATTCGGAATTCCGTCGGCATTTTTATCACGAGATATCTCGTCGTTAGCACAATTGGTCAGATCCTGATGGACGAGATATCTCGTCGAAACCACTTGGAGGGTTAATTTTTATCAAGACAGATGAAATACATTGCAACTTTGTGTCTTCTCTAAAGTATTTAATGGTGAAGATATAACATTGCTTCATATACTACTATATTTGGAATTAAATTTTTTTTGCAGTGGTGGTTAAGTTCATCCCAATACTCCATCTCCAGAATGTAACAGGCTGAATTCAATAGCTACTATCACTAGTTGATAGATTGCCGATTGCATGATACCGTGAAAGCTGTGTTAAAATCACGGGTTTACTTCCATATGCATGATCATGCAATGGATGATTGCCACTGTTGACTGTACTGCATTGCCTTTAGCAGACTAAGGTGAGGCACCGTGTGATGGCTGAGTGGAAACGAAGAGTGAAGCAGTGATAGGAATAGAAGCAGGGTTGTTATCACAGGGCTTCAGACATAGTTCAACCTTCAAAGAATAGTGGTTGGAAATTATTGGCACAGCATTGGCAATTCAACTGTTTATAGTGAACCATCTATCAAAGTGCGCGCCGATTGTGGCCAACGCCGTCAATCTATCACACCGCTGTCATCCATCCACAACTTGCATAACCATCTGGTATTTTCAGAATCACCGTCAAGCATGTTTGAATGTGAGCGTGTTCATAATTACTCGTGCCAGTCCATAATTTAGCAAGATGTGTGAAAGACAGATCAACTTATGTCTACCAAAAAGTACTTCATGGCGGAGATAGATTACACTGCCATATATACTACAATGTAAGTTAATTTGTTTAGTTAGGCTACGTTCCTAACTGATCCTTTCGACTTTTCCAGACACATCTACGTATTTTAATGTTTTTTCTTTATAAAAAGTGTATATAAATATTACAATTCAATCTAGAAGGTTCTGTTTTCCTATTCTGTACATAACAATCTTAAGAGCATGTAACTAGATAATTTTAGGAAAAAATAAAACTAAGAAGTTTAATTTGTTAGTTTTCTCCGCTACGTAAATAGTAGTTCAAATCTAAGAGGTGTTGTCCTCGAATCTTTTCTTTCGGGTTTGATCCCGGATCGTCACTAATAGCCCGTTGTGTTGCTCCAGTGTGACTACTATTCAACTAATTATCTACTGATACATAAATATGATTTTTCTGGCGCTGTCCAGGATGGATCGATATTTTAATCCATTGTTTTTCCTTAACTTTTTGAAGGCGTATGAACTCACAAACTCTCTTAGTCTAGACCAAGTGGAATAAGAAACAACAGGATCATAGTTGTATGAAATGTTTCCTCCAATGACAGCTTACGGGCGTATAGACTATGAGCGCTTGCAAGTGATCCGAGAATTTAATTTTCATTGAAAGCTTGCACTGTTACTTTCGTATTTGTAAACGCTTTCACATTTATTAAGTACGAGCAAATTGCAACATTAATAAATGTATTTTGTATTAATACACGCGAAAACTATGGTATTGTGAATGTATGCTTTTAATTATGCACATGCAAACCGTAACCATGATATGAAATGTGTTAAAAAAATTATTTTGGACTTTAGAATTGGCGAAGTGAAAAAGAGTTTATTGTTCTTTATAAATTTGTATCGTCTTTAGTTTTCTTAATAAATATTTAATTTTTTTCATGAACGTTCGTCTCCATGTATGCAAGGAGTGGATGTATGAAAGATTTATCTACAACTATATTTAATGCTATCTAACTGATATTCTGATCATCAAAAAAATGATCAAATTGCTTCTTCATCTCCAAGAAGGTAAGTTAGACTAGGATCACCACTCAATTTCCCTACATTAAATAATGGCAGTGGTAGGGATGACAATATTCCAACATATTTCTTAACCCGGGACATCATGGAAGGTGCTGCCACATCGCAATCACTTGGGGAAGATACATACCTTCCTGGAGGACGTTGGAGAATCTAGTCTGCTAGAAGCTAGACTGCTTTGGTAAAGCTAGTCTGCATTCGAAAAACTAGGGAAATTCAAACACCCAACCCGACTTCGAACCTCGATTCGAACTTATAATCAAGAACTTCAGAAGGGGTGTTGCATATGCTGAAGATCCTGAGCATTAGCTCTCTATCTCCAGTTGAAGTATCTTGAAGACTGAATTTTTCTGAGTTGACAGAGCGTTTTTGTTGTGGAACGTCTTCTGATATCCAATGTAAAGGTCAGATGTGGTCACGTGACGAAACTACGTATAATGTGAGCCAAGGAGAAGTAACAGTTAAGAGGTGTGTACTTAAGGATGCAAACAGAAAATTATGGTCGGAGTTACATTAAAAGTTAGAATTGAGAATGTAGAGTTTAAAATTTAACGATTTAGTATGTCTCTTGGCCGTTTTTGATTGATTCTTCGATGAAAGTCATATTTCGGGTAGGTATTTTATTTAACGTCACACTATAGCAACACAACGGGCTATTAGTTCGGGATCCATGCCGAAGAGAAAGATCCGAGGACGTCTCGTATGACGAGGTCAACACCTGAGCTGGCACCCCACTCTCCAAAGTTCCACACCATTCCAACGTGAGGACATTTGAGGTCACGACAGATTTATCGTGCACCACCACTCCACGTACACGACGATCTTTGGTTAGATCGAGTTTCGAACTCTCAACCCTCTGGTTGCTAATCCACTACTCTTCTAACCGGGCTGCTACAGCCCTGACTAGTGTGAAATTGCGGCAATCCATTTGTAAAACTTTTTCCCAAAATGCCTCATAAGAAAACAACTGACATAAAAAAATAACCATTAAACTGTGCTTCTTTAAATATCCAGTCTCGAAGGAGCTATTTGAGGAAAGCTACGCAACGGGAGATAAAATGTGTAACAAATGAGTACAAATAAACTTTTTACAGATATCGTCATCGACCGTTATCTTGGACTGATATACTCTCATTAAGCTGTCTTTATTTCAAAGGAATTCTCAAACAAAAAGGAAAGTCGCAAAGTAAAGAAGTAATCAAGCGGAAACTGTCAACCAAGATTCCTGAGACACTATTGTTTTTTAACTATTCCATTTGGAGCTTCATGCAGTGGCATTGAACAAACCTTGCGTCACGTTTCCAATTTTAGTGACGGTACGTAAAAATACATCAAAGGAGGGAGTACCGGTGCTAATTTGAAACTTCGAGTTGAACTAAGGAAAAATCTGAATAATAAAATAATTCTACAAAGTAAATAGCGTTGAAGTTTCTCCGCTGAAAAATAATTGCAATTGACAGCTTTCCCTCCACAATTACGAGGCGTGAGAACGATTTTGTGGTATGTGAAATTTATTCGGAGGGGATTGAAAAAAATGGAAATGAAAGTCGAAATTGTACTTTTCACTTTAATGAGAAACCAAACAAATGTTCTAGTTGAAAGAGAAAATTAAAATTATGTGGACTGATGGTTAAAAGAAGAAATAGAATTTGCCTTTTATACCTCCTTTTAAAGGGAATCATATCGGTTAAAAGTGCAAAATCTAAATAAAAAGCTTTACAGCTGAATAGTATGGCATGTTATTCAATAAAAAAATATTTCTTTCTGAGTTGATAGCACAATTTATTAGGTAGAAGTTTTGGTTCAAATACTTTGTTTTTACTCTGACTTGGTTCAGATATCCTACTATATAAAAGGGAAACTTTCAACAACGTAGATAACTTTTATTCTCTATCATCAATATAAATAAAAATGGAGTGTATGCATTGTATATTTTCATCCAATTTCAAGTTATTTATGCTTTTAGGACCATTTTAAAGCAAAATCAGTGTTTTCCGCCTGTGATGTCTGTCGCTTGTATACGTGTATACTCACTACGTCCAAACCGCTAGATATATTTTCATGAAATTTTGTATACTTTGAGTACTCACAGAAAATTAATGACTGAACTAAACAACACATGTCAGTCTCTCTTCCCGTTTTATGTCTGTTTTTGTGTTTTTATGTTTGTGCAAGTATCGCATCAAATTTATTCAACATAATTTTATAAAATGTTAAATATTTTGTAAAATGTATATTAGCTTGGAGAATAGATTACTTAAATTTCCTCCACCTAAATTTTTAAGCAAGTTTAAAGCTAAAAAAGCTGAAGACTTATACTTAAATCGTTCTTACGTTTGTAGTGTTGGAGAAGCTAGGATGTAAATTGAACATGACAATTACTCAGATTGCTTTTGCCAGTTAAGCTGGAAAAAAAATTATTTTTCCAAAAATTATTTTTCCAAAAATTATTTTTCCAAAAATTATTTTTATAAAAATTATTTTTATAAACTTAAATTCTAATATTTAACTTATTTTGAGCTCATTTTTTCTGTGCAAAATATAAATATTTTCCAAATATTTGAGATAGGTGATAATTGTCAAATCTTGCAATAGATCTTGGCAGAAATTAGTTAATGTCCAATATTGCTAAAGACGTATTCATTTCTGAACGGCATGTGTACATTTTGACCAACTTTCCTTATAAGCTCCTGGTTCAACATACCTGATTGTAAATGAAAATCACGTCGTTGAAATGCGAATTTCAAGAATTTTTTTCTCTCCTTGAATGAAATTGAATCATACTGATTAAAATTTAAATAAATAGCTTTGTAACTGAATAGTATGCCATAAATTATTCTTAAAGTTAAAAAAATACTTCTTAGTTTGATTGCACTACTTATTAAAACAGAAGGTGAAAGTTTTCTGTTAAATTAATTTATTAGTTTTTACGCTAATTTGGTTCAGGTATTAAATAAAGATGAATCATACTTCTTTAAATTCATTTCACTTTAAAAAAAACTCTAACGTATTGGAAAAGTAATTTTGAATTATTAAATTGACTTGATATTTCTTCAAATTATACCTGTTTTTCAAAACATCGAATTTAAAACCAAAAACGTAGAGAAAGGTGTTGACAAATACCGATCGCTTGCCAACTAGGCCATTAGACCATGTTCCCTCCAATATTTTTTCACTGTACAATTAAAACCACTAAGTGCAGGACACTCTTCCAAATGTTCACCAGACAAGGCTGTCCTAGTTGCGCAAATTACAGTTGGTGAAATTAGCCAAGTACTGGCAATCGCTTCCCGTCGATTAAAGTCTGAAACAACTGAAATGCCATTGCAGAGGTCTCATCCCTAATTGTATCAATTACTCTAAATTCTATCTTTTCTCCTATTTATATATATATATATATATATATATATATATATATATATATATATATATATATATATATATATATAGACCATCACCACAAATCAAAAAGGAGAAACCAAATAAAAACAAAAACAAAATGCAAATAATAACAAGAACAAAAATGGAGCAAAATAACAACAATAATATTGTTACATTTACATATTTTATTTCATCTTGTTTCTCGGGGAAATCTATTCTATTCTTAGGGTAGTTTTACTTATTATATATATATATATATATATATATATATATATATATATATATATATATATATATATATATATATATATATATATATATATATATATATATATATATATATATATATATATATATATATATATATATATATATATATATATATATATATATATATATATATATATATATATATATATATATATATATATATATATTCCTTTTTTCCTAGTGCTTAACAACATTTCCTATAACTTCCATTTTTTATAGAAATTATACTTTTTATAAAGTTCTTTTATTAAGTATGACATGGAGGTTAACAGTTAGGAACTCCTTAATTCATATGTCCGTTCCGTTCCAAGATTTTCCGGGGCCATGGTACCCCGGTTGGAAGAGTAGAGGATTAGCAACCGGAGGGTTGCGAGTTCCAAAGACCGTCGTGTACAAAGGGGGTGGCGCTCGTTAAATCTGTCGTGACCTCAAATGTCTTCACGTTGGCGTGGTGTGGAAGTTTGGAGAGTGGGTGCCATCACAGGTGTGACCTCGTCATCCGACCGTGGTTCAAAATTATGTAGTGTTGTCCTCGGATCTTTCTTATTAGGTTTGATCCCGTACCGTCGTCAATAGCCCGTTGTGTTTCTCCAATTCGACGTTAATTAAAATACCTATCTGCCTACCAAGACTTTCCTTTAGAGACTGCAAGAGACTTCATTCTTTCATTTGCATCAGTTAGATATGTAGGTTTGACTAATAAATGTTATCTATTCCAACCTAAGCATGTCAGTAATAAGCAAAGTAGTGTATTGGATATTCCATATTCCTAATGTAACATCCCATCTCTTCTGAAAATAAGAGATGGGATGTTAATCTTTATGGCTCAATCCCCAATAATAACACACTCCCCATGGGAGAAAATACATATTTATTAAGGGGAATTGCACACTAATGAAAAATACAGGACGAGAGATAACACACACTGCCACTCGCAATTACCATTCATTATTCTATTGCTGACATTCTATGTTGGAGTAAACAGTTAATACAGTCATGATCACAGTTGCAAGGCATCTGATGGCTTCACAAAGTTATTGCTATAAGTTTACGATTGGGACCTAATAAGCCCAAGCTGCTTAAAACTAATTCATTTTGAAGTGCTTTTCCATACTTTTCAAAATTAATAATTTTTGGTGTTTTCCATATTCTAATACTTAAAGCAACTTTAAACAAATTGATTGAAAGAGTTTTACTGTATTTTGAATACGTTAAGGTATAATTTTACGGACAGCAATTACTATAACTTCTTGCTTCTGTATTAGATTTATGTCGTCTTACTTGAGGCTTTCAACATTTTTACTTTCAGGTAGGTAGTTGAATTAACCCCGCACTGGAGCAACACAATGGTCTACTGGAGACGGTCAGGAACCAATCCCGAAGGGAAAGATAACACCTCGTTATTTAGAGTTACGGTCAGATGACGAGAGCAACACCTGAGCTGGCACCCCACTCTCCAAACTTCCACACCACGCCAGCGTGAGGACATTTGAGGCCACGACAGATTCAATGTGCAGCCCCCCATGTACACGGTGGTTTATGGTTGGATCGAGTTTCGAACTCACAACCCTCCGGTTGCTAAACCGCTTTTAACCGAGCTACCGCGCCCTTATTACTATCAGGAGCACGATTATTGCATATTAATAATGCTCCATAAATCTAAGTAGGGCTAAAAATTAATTACAATTTTTTTATAAAGTTGATTAATAGAGTAGAAAAACAGAAAGAATTAAGTCCAGCCTTCAATTGATTTCATTCCAGATCAAACGCAATTAAGGCGTCCAAATTAACGAAAAAACTCTCATCGACAAGATAACGAACAATGTTACTCATATGAACAACTACCGGAATCCCGCTTTGGGTGGCAAATGAAGGAACGAAATCTTCTGTTAACCACAAAAGTTTCCCACATGAACCTGTAATAGGCCATTGATGCACCATGCTACTGTCAGCGCATGTTCGGCGATCACTTTCATAAAAAATCGAATTATTGCATAAGATAAGAAATGGTTATCAACTAGTTATTCAAATGCCCCACAGAAGACGGCTTGATGGATGAAAAAAGATGGCCCGCTGACTTTGATGATTCCAGAACAAACGCTCTACATCTTCTCCTCCTTATTGGTATGCCATCACATGGACAGCACGACTAATAATCAATCATATCATACAGAAGTATATAAGATCTTGCAGATTTCAAGCTTATTAATGATGCTTGGAAAACCTTTAATCAACCCGTCTAACCAATCCTTAGTATTTTTATTTAAGCATCATTATTCATTTTTACTGATTCTATCCTTTTAATAAGTTACGCATATAATTTACCTCAATGTAATTTATCTCAGTTATCAATGCAAAATTTCCGCAGTTCTCAAGAGTCACTCATTTATCAACGTGCCCAGCTTGATAATCATCAAAAAATAACATAGCATCAATATTGAGATGTTGGCCAGACCTCAAATTGCAGGGGTGAAATCAATTATGTCATTATTATTCGATCGGGTTTTTTAGTGTTATTGGTTTCAAGTACGTGAAACTATTTTCAGTTTGAGTAATTTCATTGCTGGAGGAATCCTTTCAACCTACTAACGTGAGGAATGAAACGTTAATGATAAAATACATACCGGTTGTTTTTTTCTAAAATTATGTTTACAACTGTGTTGAAGACCTAAAAGAGGTGTAAATGTAGCTTGTTATGTTAAACTTTAAAGCTAAGAATTTTAAACACCAGATGTTTCCTTTTGGGCCTATTAAATTTCACCTACTTAAACTATTTGAGTAATTCAATTATGTTTTCACGTCAGTTATAAGAGGGATTTTTTTCAGTGAAATTAAACTAAGTGGTTACTTTAAAATGTTTACACCCTTTCGGCACAACTTTAATCCAATTGGTGTGAACCAATTTACTACTATATAGTCATTCCATATCAAACCGCACAAAAAATGTGGTATTTTTAACCCGACCGTCTTCGATTCTTTTTAAACATAATGATTGTGTTTCACAGTCGCATATAAGAAAGTATGAAAAATGTTTAGCTTCTCACTTGCAACAGTTTTTTATTATATTAATTTTAAACTGAAAAAAATTGGGCAATTTTTAATGATTCTAAAATTATTAACTCGCGCGCATCCCTACATCTAATAGTTTGATCGGACTAAATCAGAGTTTATTTTGTAGATAAATATACAATCTTTCTAATAATATACAACATGACCTTCTAAGTGACCTTTGTAATTTTAAGGTCATTAAATTTGAATTTTGACCTTGAATTACAAAAAAGCGTAATTTTGTTTGTTTCTACAAATATCTGTTAAAGGAACGTTATGTAGTCTTCATTTTTGGAAAGTTTCAAGGTGGGACACAGCATGGGTTCATAATAAAAAGATATTTGAAGTAAATAGAATGGTAAAATCAGTACCCATCAACACGTGTGTCGTTTGACCTAATTATCCGATCGTGCTCTTTTAAAGCTTATTTTGTAGATAAAAGAATAATTTCGATTTTATGTTCAACCGGGATCGAAATTCTGATTTAGAAGAACGATAAGTTTGGTTTTCAGAAGAGATTTCGTCAGTTTCAGAGCAGTCGGTATCGTGTAAATATGCGGTTTTAGTAAATATCTTGTTTGGTTTTGTAGCTTTGAATTCCAGTATATCTTCTACATGCACTATTTGGCAATACTGTCCACTTTACGAATTTGGAGGGCATTTGAGTCCTTACGTAGAAACAACGACGGATAGTTAAAAATATTGTATTAACATATTCACTGTATTAGACAACGAAAAATAGAGTAAGCATGTATAAATACAAAATTAAATTGGTACTTCATACTCATATTCAAGTAGTTTTTTTTCTTTTGGGTCGTGTTTTCCTCCTTCAGCAAAAAACAGCTATAATCACTAATCATTGAAGGATTCCACCTGTCTTGATACTTCTTCTCTATTGTTCGGATATCTTGATGGAACCTCTCTCCTTATTATATCGCTGACTGTTCGTAGGTTGTCAAGAAAAAATATATATTGGAATCTACGAAATGTATTTTTAAGGACCTTCGATACCATAGGTTTTTATAGTTCTTGAGGAGGTATTGAATGAGATGTAGTTGAGCTGTAATGAGCTTGGTAGTTTACCTTTCTGTGGAAGAAATTCCTTGACCACAGATGTGAATGTTGTCACGTGGTAAGCTCCTTGCTGTCTAATTTTTCTGTGAAAACAGAATCAGTCACTAGTTCCTGACCAGTAACAGTTTCTTTTGTTTGAAAGGAAATTTTTCCTTTAACTACAAGAACCCTGAACCAAATTTGTCCATAGTCTTTGCACAATTTTCCATTATCTCCAGTTTGATATGAAGTGGTGGAAGCAAATCATCAAGGGATTCATTAGAGGCTTGTGTTGAACGTTACATTCTCCAGGAGAGAAAACAATTCGTTTAGGCCAGTCTTTCCTTTCGTGTTCTGGTGCGACGCAACTATCTCACATACAAGTACAACAAATTTGTTGAACTAATTTTTAAGCCCGAGAAAGAGTGATGTCACCTTCAGATCACTGCATGTTGACCACTTAAAATGGTCGTATTTTACTATAGTGAGAAATTTTCCCATTCTTTCAAATGTCCTAAAGAATGTGTTACTCTAATGAAAGACTTTTGATTTCCGTTGTACAAAAGATCATTCTTCAAAGTTATCTTGGATGAATCGATAAATAGACACCATTCCTCATTATCGTGAGGTATTCCTAAATCTGTCATCAACCCTAGAATATCTAGACAAAAGTACATGCCATCCTGCAGTTCATAAAAAGAAGTAAATTTCCATTTCTGAACACAGAAACACATCTACTCTGAACTACAAGGTTCCACTCTTGAAGTCTGAAACCTAAAAGTTCAGCTTGTCTTGAAAAAAAGACGTAGGTCTCGAACGAGATCATTTAGTCCATTATGCTTAATTAGGTAGACCTCGTCTAAGGATTAGGGGTGTGTATGTAGACTCATGAGTCCATATCTTCCTCACAAACATGCAGTACGTGTTTTCTTTCAATAAAAAATACGATGGCGGTTCAATTTCCGTTACATATTATCTAACAATAAAAAAATCAGTGTTTACAGCCATAAAAAGTCTCATCATCTGACCGTGTTTCAAAACTACGAAGTGTTGTCCTCGATCTTTCCATTCGGGATCGGTCCCGGATTTTCGCCAATAGCCCGCTGTGTTTCTTCAGAGTGACGTTAATTCAATTACCTACCCATAAAATGTCAACTGGCGAAACAAAACTAAAAAGATCTAGTGTCGTTTCACATGCCTAGTTTTGAAAGATAGTAAATATTAAATGTTCTATAATAAAAAACATGTTGTGCTGGCTATTTTTGAAGGTCAGATATGAAATAAGCACCCAAAAATTAGTTTAAAATATCTAAAGTTATTCTTATAAAAACTTGTAAGCTTTTGCTTGTCAATGCCATGATGATGATAATGAGGCTGCATTACTCAAAAAAGAATAATGATAAAGTATCCAAACTAAATAACTAATAAGAGTAATTATTCACTTAATAATTCTTGTTATAGGAATTCGTGTAATGATGGACCATTGCAATATAAGATGGCACGTTTATTGTTTTTCTAAAATTTATGAGACAAAAGTGACGTTAAACGAATTTTTTTGCCCTCATTTCGCATCGTTACATTGCTTAATTGTATAACCCAATCATACACTTCTGTGATATTTATTCATTGCCAAATAATTTTCATCTCTAAATTTTCATTGTAGCAATAAAATGTTATTACCGAGAAATTTTAGAAATTTAAATGAATTGATATAATTTTATTACTAGACAAATCGAGAAAAGGGCTTTATCTTTAACTTTCAAGAATATCCTGTTCAGTACGATGTAAATTCAGCTATCCGTCTATATCTTTCTAGGAAGTCAATGATGACATATTTTAAACTTAATCTCTTAATATTCAGATCTCATTTCGAAAGTAAGGTTACAAAATATTTCAGAGATGAAGTTATAATTGAGTCGTTTATGTAGAGTTCTGAAACGTGCCTACTAATCGGTATGTTGGTCAAACTTTTTGAAGCTCTTCTCAATAGCTCAGTTTACTTTTTTCCAATCCGATCTCGGCTTCTAAAATACTCAGGCCGTCCGACTTGGTGTAGATTTAGACTTCTACTTGACTGCTTGTCTACCTTGTACAATAAATTCATTGTTATTGTTGTTACAAAAGGCTTGAGTCTACTTTTTACCCACCCGCAAACACTAATAGCTAAATTTCATCAAAAGTTTCAGTATAATTAATTTTGCTATTGGCATCACAAATACTTAATGTGCAGTTTTTACGTTTTACAATCTATTTAACATTTATCTAAATATTACTCCTGATATTGAGATGAAAAATATGGATCACTATGGTCTTAAGCATGTCCTCAAGTGCCCATTTAATTTTATAGTTGGGAAAATTAATGATAATGAAATATGATTGTGGCTTTGTTCCAACCATAAAATTATAAGTGTCATGAGTTTTATCTTTACGAGATTCTGGTTCAATTTTTTGCAATGTTTCAAAGCTTACAACTCACAAAGGAATTTCAACGGAATTGTGATGAAATGTTTCAGGATAAAATGAAACAATCAGGTTTGCCTTTGTTATGTTTTATGTAACAAACGTTAAGTGAAACATTTAATAGTAGCTACACAGATATCTCTTCGTAAATGAATTTCAATTCCAACTATATAAAAAACTATATTTATCATTATTCTACGAAAAAATTACTACGCATTCTCTCTATTTCTATTCATATTTAGAAAAATTTATTAAGACATAATCTAATAATTTTGTAATATGAGAGGTGAGAGAATGATATTAAGCGCAAAAGAACAATTCTTGCATACATAGAACGCCTAATTAAACTATTTTGCGAAGCACGATGAATTACACAAAATTGCGCAGCAATCAAATTAACGAAAATGCAGAAAATGCAATCAGATTATGAAAAGTGATGTTCTTTCATTAATAGAAATGCATTAGAGATAGAACATAATAGTACGTAATTAAAAGGATAGAATACCTGGCATGTCGTAGTGCAGTACACAATTCAATATAGTTTGCTTCTCTAATGAAATTACTCTTTCTTTTTTCCCGGTCTCCCTCTCTCTTTTCCTCTTCCCTTCCCTCTTTCTCAACGTATATGTAATTCCCGTAGTCAACAGAAATTCCTCGGAGTAATCTTCTATGGCAAACTCAACTTCCCCTCGCATTTTACACCTGAGAATGAAGTATGAGAAATCACACAACGTCCTAAAAGTACTCTCGAATACATCTTGGAGAGCGGACCGAACACCAATATTGCAAGTGTATCAAGGTTGTTTTACACCAGAGCAACGCAACGACCATTACCGGATGCGCCGACGAATCAGCGACGAAAAAAGCAGTGACTGACAGGGGAATGGTTGCTTTCTTCGTCGCTGATTGGCCGGCACGTCCAATCCGGGTCCGTTCCTAATCTGCGTTTCTCTGGTGTGAAACAAACATCAATCTATCATCTTGCCTCGTGTTGACTAAGGATGTATTTACATAAGGCAACGCAAATGCTTCTAACTTGTGGAGATTGAACACAGTTCATCACTCTGCTTTGAGGATATGCTCTGGTGCGTTCCGCACATCACCAGTTAACAGCCTCAGTGTGGAATGCTCCCTCCTGGCCTAGGAAGAAAGAAGTTGTCCGTCGATTATTATTCAGATCAAGATCAAATCATTGTCATCTCATCCCTTGAAGAATATGACTTTACGACTTGCATAAGACCTTTTCATGAGCCGCCAAATTCCATCAACAGCCATTCAAACCTTAGTGACATCGTGCACTAGCAAAATTGAAATTTCTCGATTTCTACCATGGGATTTTCCACCTCTTAGTTACATCAACCCCTTCACTCCGACACTTAAGTCTGACACTGATCCAGCTATTTTCCAACAACTACATCATTTGCGTCGCTGTCAGTATGATTCTTATTTTCCAGTTTTCAGGAATTGGTCTAGAGGAAGGGATTACGTAGGCTGAGGAAGAGCTCTTCTGAATTCAATGTATGATTAGAGTCTTCATACTTTCTGCTCCATATATACTGTAGAAGTGGTGGCAATTGATTGCGTTCGTCAGGCAGATATCTTATAGTGCCCACTTTAAGTTCTGCATTTAAACTGACAGCATAATGTTTTTCGTGAGTTCGAGCATTATACCATCACTTGTCATCGTTTTGTGTCAAATGTTTCTAATATCCTGGCGTACCTTAAAGTGCAAGGGTTTTGATAACCTGTTTTGTTGGATCCCGAGTCACGTACGCCAAAGGTAACTAGATTGCAGACAGTTCAGCGAAAGCAGCATCCATTCCATTTTAACAAGCCTAGTGACATCAAGATGTCCACAAAGGAATGTTTTAACTCCTTGTGGAAAGAGTTATGGAACCTGCATGTCGCCAACAAGTTACATTCTGTAAAACCCATGATTCATCAGTGGCCAGTGTCTCCAATGCATAGTGGTGTCAAACTGACTCGTATTCGCATTGGACACACGCCATTCACTCATGTTTTACTAGGGGAGAAGACTTCCAATTGTAACGTGTCAACTCTTTTTTCTATTAATCATATTTCGATTGTCCTTGTGTCTTTAATCTCATCCAGGTCTTAAATCTCTTAAAAATACGAATTTTAATCAGCAAGTTTTGGTTGGGGAAAATCTCCATCCATACTTTATATTTCTACGTACTGTTCGTTTTTAAACCTCGTCTTTTCATTCTCAAATACAAAATGACATATCAGTCTAATTTTCAATTTTTTCTTTTTACAATTCAATCTTTAAAATTTTCCTTTTTCAAAATCTTATGCATGTAAATTAAATTGTTATACTTCGGTCTCAATTCTTGATTTCTCATTTTTAGCCTTCAGTACACTGCTATTTGCTGTTTAACTTACTAATATTGCGTATGCAGCAGCTTGTCCTGTTTGAGACCTTGCGCCATAAAATGAAAAATCCAATCCAATCTCGGTACATTACACCATATTAACTTGGAGATTTGCTACTGTGAATTATACTAGAATGTGAGATATTATTCGGTTTCATTATTTATCTTACGTGATTTATACTTTTTATTACAAAATATTTTGTATTAAAACTTGCACTGCGAATTTACAGTCTATAATACACCTTCCATTAACTGAGTGACATTAATAAAAACTATATACCCCATAAATTCAACCTTAGATGTGCTTATTGCAGGATCTGAGTAGGTAGTTAATTAAAGTCTCACTGGAGCAACACAAAGGGCTATTGTCCAGGATCAATCCCAAAGGAAAAAATAAAGTACAGCGTCTTTCATTTTGAACCACGGTCAGAGGAAGTCAACACCTGAGCTGGCACCCCACTCTCCAAACTTCCACACCACGCCAACATGGGGAACATTTGAGGTCACGACAGATTTAACGTGCATCAGCCCCGCATACACGAGGGTCTTTGGTTGGATCAAGTATCGAACTCGCAACATTCCTGTTTCTAATCTGTTACCCTCCCAACTGGATACCACGACCTCTCAGATTAAATAGGAATATCTCATAGGAAGACCTTAACAAAAAGGGTTTTTTAATTGAAGGTTTGAATTATGTGCTTACAAACAATGTCGATATTGATATTTACGCACATATATTTTTATTTTTTGAGTTTTCAAATTCTTATTTTTATGCATATTTCGTATTTTAAGTGCTTATAATTCAGACTAATCAAATTTCAATTCGATCGTTCAAACAGCTTCGTTTCTAAAAGTATCACATAAAAGAAACAATATTTGTTATTTTGTAGAAATATTTCAGATATAAAAAGGGTGCGCATTTGAAGAACCTCTAATTGGATAATGAGCTCATGAAAGGCTTGAGATTCTTAAAAGTAAAGGATAAAGAATTAGGCTAAAATAAGAACTGGTTTCTATGGTTACGACTTGAGAAGCTTGTTATCTGCTGATGGCTTGAGAGAAGATCTACAGTAAGTGATTTTTTAATTTATGAAAGCTGACGCTTTCACTCTTCGTTTATAAACTACCTTTTGTAAGAGTTAACGACATGAAAAAAATCGATGCCAACCATCTGTTATATCGATTGATAACTTAAAAACTGCTCCCATAAATTACTTCATTAACCTGTCACAAAACTGTGAAACCAACCATTCAGTTCAACAATTAAGCAACACAAGTAATTTCCGAGAGTTCATTATAGACATGCCCACCAGTGGCCGAGCGGCTAAAGGCGTCATTTTTAACCCTCTAAGTGGTTTCGACGTTCATCTTGTCCATTAATATCTGACCAATTTTGCTAATGACGAGATATCTCGTCATCACGATATTGCCGATATTTTGATGATGACGAGCTCGTCATCTCGTCAGTTTTCTTCCAATGACGAGATATCTCGTCCATCAAGATCTGGACAGTTTTATTCCGATGATGGGATATCTATCCATCAAGATCTGGTCAATTTTTGCTAATGACGAGATACCTATTAGTAACAACCACCAGGAGGGTTGAGAAACTGGATTATTGAAGCTCATAGTTACGAGTTAGTATCTCGTATTTACTGAAGTCGGGTTGGCAGCTTGAAGTTTCTTGAAGACGGTACGTAAATGCGGGTTATCCTTCAAACGTCTTCCAGGAAGGCTTGTCATCCCTCAGTTAATGATTGGTCCAATGACGCAGCAACTTCCTTGGTGTCCCGGGTTAAGACAGACCAACACGTTATCGCTAACGGAATGCTTGAAGAACTATAGGTCAAAAGCTGGTATTGCAGAAAAAAACATGCCCATTGCTTTGTGCTGTTTGTCTTGTGTTTGGCGCAGCATGGCCAAATATGGCCCTTGTACCATAAAACCCAATCCAAAACCAATCAACTACTCTAAATCCTTCAAAAAAGAAATACTTAAAACAGCTTTACAATAATTGAAACATCCGAGATATTTGGTGAGACGCTACCTTTTAACACAGTTTGAGTTTTTAATGTAAGAGATTTTAGGTTAGAACAAACAAACCAAGGGGGACGGAATGCTATGGTTTTACTTCTGCTACCAATGCTCTTGCGTGATACATCGGAATTACTTTAAATGTATCGTATCGTCTTTTTGGTGACGTTTGGCGCTTAATTTTCTTGGCGCTGGACAATCACCTGTCATATATCAATTCAGAATTCATTATTTAGAATTTCTATTGGCGCAATGTTGAAATCGTGTTCGAAAATCAAACCAGGTTATGTCATGTTTAGAAATAGTACAGGAAACACGTTCCGCCAAAGGAACACTACCGCCACCTACATTTAGCTTGACAAAAAATGCCTCTCGTATGAATGAGGTTCTTTGGAGTACAACAAAATAATTGAGAAAATACACAATTCAGTTTTTAAAATCATAATCAAAATCCGAGGATTCTGAACGACTTTACTAAATCAAAAAAAGAATGCAGCGTTGTTGCTCACGTCATTTCTTAAATAATTCAAGAGAACAGAAAATTCGATTTTGCTTTTCTATTACTCTTCCGCTTCATTAGGGAAGAAAAACGAAATTACAAACAGGCGATTCAGTGCTGCCTTATAATGAAATTCGGCTTTAATTTGGCAATTCTTGATTGCCGAGCACATTCTTAGAGAGCCGTGCCTACTTTAAAAAAGAATCTCATCTTTTTAGTAACTAACGATCACTTTTGCGTTCTAGAAAACTCTTCTTTGTTACTACTGAACCTCTTAGAACCATGCACTCATCATTCACAGTAATTAAATACTTGAGGGCTCATTATTTAAAGATTGGATCATGTTCACAGGTCACCGGAAAGCTGTTGAAAACACTCATTAAGAAACAACTGCTTAAAATCCGTGCATTCTATATTCTACCAATTTTAAATCGATTTTTTTTGTTTTCGGCATTAATTATTCAACGATATCATCTAAATAGCTTGTTATGAAGTTATAATTAACTCCTTGAAATCCTTATTAACGGTTTCCATAATACAGCAAATAATTCCTTCCTTACTTAAGAGTGGAATTAAGTTCTTTAAGTTATATGCTGTTTCAAATGAAGAGACTTATGTGGGAAATTTCAGGAAACCAATTGAACTTATTTAACCTTCCTTATATACACGTTTTCATCACGCAAGTAAGCTTTTAAGGGGAGACAAAAGGAATTTTCACTCTCGAAATTTAGGTACTTAGGTTAAAGGATATCAGAATATGGCCCATTATAGAAGCTTTAGAAAACTATTACAAATTAAAGCCGATTTTTTAATGAGCTATGGTCTTTATTGACCATTTTTATCAGTTCTAAGATAAAAACTCACTTTTAATTACTCTGCTGCAGAAATGCTCTTAAAAAAGATGTTCAGTTTCAAATTCGTGACTAACCATTCTGATAAACCTGTAAGTATACCAAAATTGGAGGGGCCGCATTGGCTAAGTGGGTTGGCCGACTGTGTTATCAACCAGCGAGCAGTAGGCGGTGTAGCTTTGAAACCCTGTCGCATATCCTGGGTGTATTTCTCTCTTTTGCATTAGTAAAACTTTTTTGTGTGTATGCCCATTGCTTCATGTTATCTGTCGTGTGTTTGGTAGTTTGTGTGCAGAAAGGGCCAAACATAGCCCTTTAACTATAAAAATCCAACCAACCAAAACTGAAAACATACTTTTCTGTATTTAAACTTTCACCGCTAAATAACTAACACTTTGCACATTAGAAAGGGACCCTGTTGCTTTATTAAAGGGTGTCCCAAAATTCACGCAAGAAGTAATTTTAATAGAAAACACAGGTTTATAATTAAAAATTGTAAATTTTTTATTGATTCATAAAGTATACAGTATAGGGTTATGTATGGAATAGCATATCGGGTAAATGGCCTCCACGGCTTTGCTGGCACATACGCACTCTTCTTTTGAAATTTTCCATGACCGTTTTGCATAAATGTGGCTGAATTTCGTTGATACAGCGCTCAATTTCCTTCTTCAAGGCGTGGGTGGTCGTGGGCTTGTTGGCATAAACCTTAGACTTAAAAAAAAAACACAGAAAAAAATCCAACGGCGTTAAATCACATGATCTGGGCTGCCAATTCTTATCACCAAAACCGGAAATTACACGACCAGGAAATGACTCATGCAGTAATTGAATTGTTTCTCTGGCTGTGTGGCATGTGGCACTGTCTCTTATTGAAACCACATGTCGTCCACATCCATATCTTGCAATTTAGGCACAAAAACTGGATTATGATGTCGCGATAGCTAGCACCATTAACTGTTATTGCCTGACCAGCCGCATTTTAATAACCCTGAACTGTCCATTTTTAATAACTGTTCCATTTTTAATAACCCTGAACTGTCAGCTGTCACGCTGTCCATTTTTTCGTTGGCAACACTTTGCCACGCAAATGGCGCAAAATTCAAATCTTGCGTGAATTTTGGTACACTCTTTATAACCCATTACGCATATAAAAGTTCGTTTTGGGGAGAGAAGTTGGAGAGGAATTTCTGTAGCCTAAGTTACACAATTAATAATTTGCGTATTCTTTCCAAAATTTTTTCGTTTTTTTTATTCCTTAAATTAGAACCTTTATGAAACCGTTCAGAGTAAAGCGATTAATGTCCTGATGATACGATTTAGGTTGACTCAGCATTTTAGCAATTTTGAAGAACAATCCAAAATGCTCCTTTTGTTTGTTTGGACTCATGGACTCAATGCAAATTCCTTGAACATTTCGTTCAGAAATGGAATAAATGTCAAGAATTTGCGCCAATACCTTCGATGGTAATGTTTTCAAAAATACTTCTGGAATTTATGGGAAACGGTTTAATTAAATTTTGAAGCCAGAGGAAAAGTATTAGCAATTCATGAGGGTATGAGAACGCAATAATTTTTACCTGTTGTTCACCAAATCATTTTTCCTGCCACCCACATTCCAACTGAGCTTTTGAACGACTGTGCTTTCTTCTCACGTTAATTAAATTCTGGGAAAGAAAAGGAATTGACAATTAATTAATCAGCACTAATTACTATCTTATAACTCAAATATTTCCTTTTACTTTATGACGTTAAATTGATTTCTGGTTTGAGCATGAATTCCTTTTGCAATGAAGTAAAGAATCTCCTAAATGCTGAGCAAAAATATCTTTTAATTACGTTTTTCTATCAGGCGTTGCCCATATAATTAACAAGAAGTCAGAAACTTGTTTTGTGTTCCCAAGAGGAAGCGTGATAATAATTATTTTCTTTATTATTCAAAACATTCTTATTGTCCTTTGTGTCCATTGTGCTGCAAATTAGTTCATTAGAGCGATATTATTACATTGCTCCTTGGTCTATATATGCTTGAAGATTGTTGCTCATTCAATGTTAGGATAATTTAATAACACTTAACTAGTTATTATATTTCTAATCAAAAAATAGTGTAAGAAAAACACTATGAATTCTCCTCCGGCTGTAAGAACTTTCGTGTTTTTGTAGTTACATTAATATTCTTTCTTTTGTATTGATTGATTTAATTTTCCTCCTGATTAACCATAACGTGCGGGATCTTTTTTTCATTTTAGTATTTTTACAAATTCTACGAAATTAACTGAATACGGGTTCTTGAAAGTTGAAAAAGGTACCAAGTCTTGAGATCTGTCGATAGTACATGATACTTAAAAAGCGAATTTAGTATCAAGAAAGTTTGAGACTAATTAGCTGATCAGATATAAACAATTTTTTCGTTGCAAGGCATCTCATTATTTATGTTTGAAGTGTCTAGGAGTAATTGGAAGGATTGCTAGAAATGAAACCAGACTTAAGGGCATGAATAAGAAGTAAAATTGAAGAAATCAAACACGTGATAGTTCGAAAAGATGCTGAAAACAAATAAATGAAGGGAAGTTCGTTAGAATACAGTTCATATGAACCCACAAATGCTGGAAATTTCTGAAACAAAATATGCAAATGAAAAATTTTAACTTATCATTTATTGATTCCAATAATAAATGGGGGCCAAGGAAGCCCTGTTAAAAGAGTAGAGGATTAGCAACCGGAGAGATGTGAGTTCGAAACTCGATCGAACCAAGTACCTTCGTGTGCGTGAGGCTGGAGCACGTTGAATCTGCTGTGGTCCCAAATCAAATGTCCTCACGTTGGCGTGGAGTGGAAGTTTGGAGAGTGGGGGGCCAGATCAGATGCGATTTCGTCATCTGACCATGGTTCAAAATTACGAGGAGTTGTCCTTGGATCTTTCCCTTCGAGATTGATCCCAGACCGTCACCAATAGCTCCATTTAATACTCCAGCGCGATGTTAGTTCAACTTCCTACCAATGATGAATGAAACAAGAGACACCCCCTGAGATGTCCACTTTTATTTCCATAATTAGAAAACCCTGTGTGTTTTTATTGCGTGTTTTTGTATATTATATTGTGTATTATTGTGTGTTATTTCTTTTAAACAGCGTAAGTCTTCAAATTTCGCGATATGAGAGGGTTTTCTGTAAAGCTAAATACAGAGGGCGCTAGTGTTTTGATTTTGCCCACCCTAAGGAGCCAATCCCGGAGGGGTTATCAACTGAATATTGTAGAGCGTGGATGTGTAGAAATCGAGTATTAATAAAAAGCTCTCACAAAAGATACCGAACAGTGATGTGAAGATATTGCAAGTACCATTGAGGAAACAGAATTTGTTTCATCTACGAAAATATATACAAAACATAAAAATAGTGATACAAAAAATATCAGGAAAAATAAAAGTAGTACAATGCATAAGGCAATGTGTGCAGGAAAATACAAAGAACAGCAATATACTCGTACACACTAAAGTGTCAGGAAAACTGGTACACCGGTACTAATACTTGGTAGGCCTCTCTCTCTCTCTGCTTCTCTCTCTCTCTCTCCTATGGGACTGTAGAACTGCACAACTATGACGGGGCATGGACACGAGCTTGAAGAAGTATTCTGCAGTCATTAAACACCATACTTTCCGCAGAACTGTCTACAAATCTGCTGTATTCCGAGGTGTAGGATTACTGTGGTATACAGCACGTTGCATGGCATCCCAGATGTGTTCAATGACGTTGATATCTGGTTACTTAGGTGGGAATGGCAAGACTCCGAACTCAGATAAGTGTTCCTCTAACCAAAATTCAGCGTGTCAAGACTTGTGTGGAGGCTCATTGTCCTGTTGCAAGAAGTCAAACCCATCAGAATGAACGCAGGACATGAATAGGTGTACCTTCGTCAGAAAGGATGCTCACAGATATTTCCGATAAAGCCTGACTCTCAAAAAGAAATTGTTTTATTTTTAGTACAAATTTTATAATAAGCATTAATCCAGCAAAACTTATTAGTCAGGGAGTATGAAACTTATTCGTGTCATGCGCCAAAGTGACTAAGAATTTTGCATCCTAGTACAATTTGAAATTATCATTGCAATTATTTTTTTAAATAAGTTCAATTAAGTGAAAACAATCTGGTCGGGTTAGAGGTCTGTCTTGAACAATAATTCACTTTACATTTCTTTTCCTAGACATTTCAAGTTTCATCCATGTTGTCAAGCGTCATACATGTTGTCAAGCGTCATCGATATTGTTACTTTGTTCTAACCTTAAACAAATCAGTAAGATTACAGATTTTGGTTTGTTTTGGTTTTACTGCGAAGAGGCCATATTTGGCAAGCTGCGCCAAACACAAGACAGATAACGCCAAGTAATGGACATACACTCAAAAGGAAAATGACGCAGAAACACTGACGCTGAAGAGAGAAATACACAGAGAGAAATGCATATTAGTATACGAAACAAATTATTTATGTTGCAGAAATAATGCATGGGTATCTTATTCTAGTAATGGCATTACAATCGAAAAAATGCTGCATAAGCCTAATGTGTACCCCAACTTATTTTATATGCAGTTCATTTTAACATGACTTTTTTAAATCTCACTAGTATCTGAAAACAGAGATGAGAATATTCTTGTTTATTTAGAAAGCATACCACACATGTACAACCCCAAATCGCCGTATTACTTCATAATTGATATCACTGAGTAATGTTCGTCATAATTTGCCGAAAGCAAACCATTTATAATATGCTCTGGGATCATTAATTATGACTATTGGCTGATTGTGTCCCATTTTAATGGCATATTGGATTAACCTTGAGTCAAATGTATTCCAACAGAAGATGGATGACATTTCCAGAAGCTCATCCTACGAAATCTGATAAAGGACAGTTAAATTTATTTTTAAACAATGTTCTGAAGAAATTGTTGCCAGATATTGTCAAATTCTCTTTTATGATGATTTTCTACTTCCGTACTGAACGAGTGACTTTTAATACTATGTAAGCAGACTTTGGTTGGTTACTTTTATCAATACTTTTACATAATGAGTAATGATTTAGTGATAGATTTGTATACAGCTTTCAAATATATGTTGTATAAAAGAATGTTGAAATGTAATTAATGGCATAAATGACATTTTAACTCGTGTACGACTTCATTTAAATGATAACTTTTTTGCCTCGCTTTCCAGGTATTCATGCAAAGAAATTGGGATACCACGATTTTTATGAAGTATGTTGCCTTGCTTAGTGTGTTCAAACAATTATGGAATATAAAAAACACCACCGTATGACAGATCACCGAGTCATTAAATCAGGAAATCTTTAGCAGTCTTCATATATACAAAGTACCTAAAGAATTTAATGCTGGAAACACATAGTCATCATTAAGTGTCTCTAAACGCTATCCATGAAAGGATTTACACCTTTAACTTCTATAATAAATTTACAAGAAACAAATATTGTTCTACATTACATGCTGATACTATGTGATTTCAGGCATTATTCTCGTTTATATTACTTTGAGTCACTTAGATGACAAAACACAATCTGTGCCATATAGGAATCATTGTGCAGAATTTATTACTTTAGATTTCGTTAGTCAGCTTTTATCTTTACTTCTTCTAGTGGACTCTTTAATAGATTTAGATTAGTTTACTCCTTCAATTGGAATAACAAGTACTGATCTACATGACATGCCAATATTATGTGATTTCAGGCATTCGCGCTACTGTTACTTTAAAAGAATCACTTATATGACAGTACAATTTGTGCAATATATAAATCATAGTGCAGCACTTATTTAGTCCCGTGCAAACGTCAGCAAAACTGTCACCTCGAAGCAATCTGAACTTTTACCGCGGAGTGGTCTCAGTGGCGGATTTATTTTACGTATCTGAAAGATTCTGGAACACCTGGTGGATCAAAAAGTCTGTGAAGTCAGCGAATCACCATTGGAAAAGAAGGAAACAAGGTTAAATTTGAAACATCTGATTTTAACTTTCGAAACTCTCGTACTTCCACAAACAGTGAAAACCACTTATTTGTGCTGCCCCATTCGACAATATTTCACGAGTCCGATCAGATTTGCGAGAAATCTATAACCAATTTTTTATCGATCCACCTAAAATTAAAAGGAACGTTGGAATCCCATCAATTGTAATTTTACAATATACTTGCATGACTTTGAAACAAAATTATCTGACAGATATCCAGAGCTCTGTGGTCGAAGCTAACGGACGTTACGATGTATAGTTTTTGTATGTAGTCTTGTTGCTTTCCCAAACAGCCTAAATAAGCATGTCCATCAAGTGAGCCTCTTTGTTATCTTGTTGAATTCTAAGGGTGTTCTAGCACAACTTTTGGTAAGCACCAATTCCTCTTACAATTCCTCATGCAGATACAGAACCTTCAATCTATTCAATACTTCACATCATGTTCAAAGAGCCGTTTCCAACCAAAATTATCTGAAGACATTCATGTATAGTCAATTAGTCGTCTTTTTACAGCAATCTTATCAACAACCATTCAGAGTAACTTTGCAGACTGATAATTATATCAACTTGTACATTAAAGAAAGCAGACAGTATCGATTGGTCGTCAGAAAAAAGCAATGAATAAGATAAGAATTTGAATTCTTCAGAACCCAGGCTTAAATGTCATAGATCAACCCTTTAAATGTACTCCAGTTACTACTAAGTACAACTTTACCTCTTCCAGCTTTCCTTCCGAATGACTCATATTCTTAGAGGGGAATAATGTAGCGGCTTATTAAAAACCTGTAAAAATACCATACTTATGACGTAATTGGTACGATTCACATGTGTAATTGTACGATTCACATTACTCACACATCACTCTCCAAGTGGTGTCGACGAGATATCTTGTCTATCCAATTTTACTAATGACGCGATATCTCATCATCAAGGTATTGCAGTTTTTTTATGATGACGAGATCAAGATCTTGTCAATTTTCTTCTAATGACCAGGTATCTCGTCTATCAAGATATGGTCAGTTTTGTTAATTACAAGATACCTCGTCGAGTGAGGACAACCACCAGGAGGGTTAAGGATAATACTCAATTTGTATCCGGCAAGATCACCTGATCTCAATTCAATTCAGCATGCTTGGGATGCTCTTGAATGTCGCATTGCAGTCTACACTATATCTACGCATACGCAAGGATGTTCTCTGGTGCACGAATGGAACTCCTTGTCATAGAAACTCTTAGACAGCCTTGTGGAAAGCACGTATGCATATTGTGAGGCCTGTTTTAGTATCAGAAGCAAGCACATTCCCTATTAGGTTGCTTTCAACAAAGCATTAAAATTTCGCGATAACTTAAAACTAAGCATTTTATAAATTTCTTTAGTTATTAGTAACACCATGAAGCCTCCATGTGGATGCTCTTATTTAATTTCACATAGCTTATGGAATATTTATTTGTCATTTGAGGTACGTCGGTGCGGATATTTCACATGGGATTCACCTCGATTGTGTCATCCTAAATTTTTGGACATGTGTGGCAAATTATGACATCAATCTGTTTTATTTGAAGTACGTATTAAAGACCCACTAGTCGCGAAGATCGTTATCTTTACTCTATATGGACAATTTGTAGCCTGGAAGATGTTTACAAATTGATGCAGCTGATTTCATTAAAATGTTTTGTATTTTAATTGGAGATAGAAATTTCACGAGAGCTAGAAAGTAGAGGGTAATATTTAATGTCGCTTGCTTATTCTAAATATGAAAATGATGACCTAATGATGACTTGAAGAGAATATTTTGTTAGGGATAGGGAACAATCGAGAGAAATTAGTTGTTAAATTTTATACCTGTGATAATGACAGCTTTCAAAAGAACTGTGCAAGTGTGCTTATTCCAGAGAGTTTTGAATCAAAGCAAACATAAAAATATTTGAACTCTGAAATCAATGTGTCAAAAAGAGGTGATTTTTAAATGATTTGAATCGAATCATCAAAAGTAAGATTTTTAAAGGAAACTTATGTGCATTTATATTTCTAGTTGAACAACATGCAGGCATACTCATTGTGTGCCTGCATGCCTTGAGTAGGAATTGTGAGGCGCCAATAAGGCGCCAAGGAATTTCATGAATTATTTCTGCACTCTGGACAATATCACACGTATCAGATGATAGTTTAGTAGCAAATCCATATTGAAGAAACGCAGAAAGCAGAATTAAATCGTGATCTAATTTGATGGCAAGATCTCACAATGATAAGTAACTAAATTCAAAGAGCGTTCTTCAAAAACGACAAGTTTTCTTTGCCAGACATCTATTTTATTGCCCAGACAGGTATATGCTACTAAACTCTTATGAAAGTAAAATAATTAACATTTATCAGTGATGAAATCTAACAAATGTCTTCTAGAAGAGTATCTACTAAAACAGATACAAATGACATTTGTACCTTGATAAGAACTCATTACGTAAAACATTGGATGCAAATTAGAGTCATATCTCTGCATATGAAGTAGATACGGAAAAATAACAGTTTTTTTAAACCATCTACGTGTTTTCGTTCCTACCTGATCTCAATACCGAATATCATTTTCAAATATATAATTCTGGATAAGAGAAGTGAAATTCATCATCGCCCATCTGTCATCGAATAAAGTAGCTACCTTTAAAAACATGCTTCATTATACCAAACAGCTTTAAAGATATACAAATCAGGCAAGGTCAACTGTCATTTTGTAGCAGTAGTCCCCTAAAAAAATAATGACCTTCCTAAATGTTTCTTGTCAGTTTCATATCTGTGATCAACTGCTACTTATAAAGCATATATATTCGGATCTTATAAAGTACGTGTTTTGATCTTAACGGAGAATGTGGGTGTATTTTTCGAAGAGAGCTTAAAAGCTGTTCTTATTTTAAAGATAATTAGGTTTCAAAAGGTTTAGTTTTCATTCGTACATCGAATTCCCCCTACGCAACATCAATCAAGTGATCATTCATTTCGATGTTTATCTCCAATCAAACACCAGGGGTCCTACGCTAGCAAACTGAGAGTGGAAGGCGGAACAGGTTCGATTCCTCCCTGGGTGTATTTCTCTCTTCTATGTCTGTAAAATCCCGTGTGCATGTCCATTTTCTTGATATTGTTTGGGACAGCTTGTTTAAATGTAGCCCTTGTGTTATAAATCCCAATCAACTAATCATTCACCAAATGAGTTTAAGGGTGTGTATGACTTTAAAGTTTGTTTACTTTTTGATGCATTCTGATTATGCAAAACATATGCAGACGATGTAGACTCCACGTTAACGATAACACTACTCATCTTTGTAATAATGCAATTCAATGCCAATAAGCTTGCTTTCTGTTATGGAGTGCCAGCTCAAGTGTTGAACTCGTCATATGACCGCGATTTAAAATTACGAGGTCCTCGCATCTTTCTCTTCGGGTTGGATCCCGAACCATCGCCAATAGCTCTTTGTGTTGCTCCATTGCGACGTAAATTCAGCTACCAACTTCTAACCTTTTCTATTATGCGAGTTGTAGGCGATACAAGTTCGATTCCTGTAACATCCTCGGTGCATTTCGACCAGAAAAACTTTCCCCTGTGTGTGCCCATTTACTTGACGTTTTTTGTCTTGTGTTTCGCACAGCTTAGATAAAAATGGCCTTGCGCCATAAAATCCAATCTAAAATAAAATCTAATCTTTTGAATTAACGAAGTCTGTTACCATGCCCGCAAGAACACACGAACGCCTACGTATATATTCCGACTAGCATTCTTGATCTCAAGAATCCACTTGAAATCATAGTCACATGACAAACACAAGGAAGCGTTTTAACTGATAAAGAGAAGGTTGTTCATAAGGTAAAAGCAATCAAACCCACTACAACTCGTAAAAGTGACCATAAACAGACGTACAGCAATCAATCTACAACACAGGGGCTGTCACAATTGTTTGCGTTTATCACACCAAATCACGGAGATCCTTATTACACAAACACAAAGCACCTATTGAACTTGAACATTGAAATCTTAACACTTATGTACAAGTTCTCCAATGATGGATTACTTTTCATACCTAGTGGAAGTTTAATATACTGATTTATTTCCATTTATCTTTTGCAGCAGTGTTTCAGACTTTTTCCATGAAGTACCAAGTCACATGTACTTAAGTCTACTAATCTATGTTCTAAAACATCGAATTCCAAAAAATAGAGCTTTACTAAAGAACTCCTTAATATACATATCCATATCTCTTTGATATATGTATGTTGTATCATCTGTACTATGATAGGTTTGACGCGTAAAACCCAAACAAGCAACCTATGGTACGATGATATTCCAATTTTAAAACATTGACGCACATGTGTGATAATAATATAGGTGTTAATGAAACAAAATAAGTAGCAGTCACAAGGTTCTTCCCCAAAATAACGCTTATATTTGAGCAATACTATATTCACTACCACCCACCGCTGAAATTCTTGTCATAAAACCCTGAGGTCTCTATCAAAAAAATTGCAAAACAGTTTGCTATACACTACATGTGTGACAAAAATGGCTATAACCACAGAATTACTTAAAAAATTAGTTATTTTATAACGAACCACTTCATATTCATCTCATCACCTTTTTAACACGTTTTTATCTATGGTACCAAAGGCATAGCCTGTCCGTTTCTGGACCTTGCCCCTTAAAACCCAACTTACCTCTGGTACCACATCGTTCCGATTCATAGATGTTAGAAATACAGCAGAATAACTGTCCGTAACAAGATTTTTTCCTTTACTGTAATATTTCGAAGTTTGAGTAATGAGTTCTTGTTGTCTTCAGATACACGTCACCTTAAAAAGTCTTGAAATCGCCATCTAAATGGTCGCCTTCTAAATTCCTTTTCAAATTTTGTCTTTAAATTTCTGTTTGCATTAGCATCTTCATTCCAACCGTCATTTTTTAATTCCGGTTTCAATCATCGCCAAGTCTTGTTACGTCATTTTTCTGTCCAGGCCGAGACCCCAATATTTTGTGGGTTTTCTAGTAATGCAAGATGCTTTTAGAGAACCAGATATTTATTGCAAAAACCGAAACACACAAAGGTACAGGACAAGGACGAAATAAGCAAATGCGACATTCTTCATCGGCGTCATTTACCGGTAGGTAAGAGGCGATTGAATTAACGTTTCACTGCAGCAAAACAACGGGCCACGACAGATTTAACGTGCACCACCACCCACGTACACAACGGTCTTTGGTTTATCGAATTTCGTACTCGCAACCCACCGGTTGCTAATCCGTTACTCTTCCAACGACCTCCGTACCGGAAAAACAAAAAACTGTGTTCAGCTAAAACATGTTACATAGACAAGTCACTCAAACAATACATGTCAGCGCTATCTTTTATCAATACATGAAATCCTACAGTATGTTTATCGCTATATACCACAGAAATTCTTTGTATGAAACCCTGATGTTCTGTCAACCCTGTCAAGTTGGAAAACATCGAGCTATTACTAGGCTGGCCACATTTCTTTGAGATAAAAGCGGGACATTTGGATGACAAAAACGGGATGGAGGTCAAGTAATATTCTGTATTCATGAAAAGTAATATGATAAAAAAGTTTCATTGCATAAACATATTGAGCTTGTCATTATTCTCCAGTGACAGAACCTATAAAAAATGTAGATAGACGTAGAGGGGGAATGTACTCAATCGAACTATGAATATATCTCTGATGAAAAAATCTTACGCAGCCAATTTCGGTCTTTCAACACATCTTATAAAACTTCTCACACTCCTGGCACAATTTTGTCTTTGTCGATGGTTGTCTCGAAAAGGTATCTCGTCGTCGGCAAAACTGGACAGATCTTGTTGGACGATATATCTCGACATTAGAAGAAAACTGACTAGATCTTGATCTCGTCATCATCGAAAAATTGGTAATACTTTGATGACGAGATATCTCGTCTAGAAAAATTGATCGGATCTTGATGGACGAGAGAGAGAGATATCTAGTCAAAACCACTTTGAGAGTTAAACGAATTGTGAGTGCCCCTAAAGCATGATGATCCAAAGATTTCGTCCTATGTTTTTCGGAGTTGGTAGATTTGGGGTTTTATGGCGCAAAGGCCATATTTGGCCATGCTGCGCCAGACACAAGACATACAATATCAGGTGATAGACATACACACACAATGAAAGTTTTTACTGACACAGAAGAGAAAAATACACCCAGGGAGGAATGCACCTGTTTTTGTTCGAAGAGGTTCGACACATGTTGCTAGACTTATCCCTTAACTCGAGCTTCAACGCTTCATTTACGATTATAGGTTATGAATAATAACTTAAGATAGGGGAACAGAAAATATATATTTAGATTTTATTAAAAACGAGACAAAATAACATTTTTAATAAAATGACGTGATGCCCGGGGTATGTAAAAAAACGGTACGTATGTTCAGCCTAACTATTACTATAGACTAAATGCGTTAGTACGTGCATACAACGTGTCAAAAAATTCGTGATGCGTGTATTTTACCTTGGACTACATTTTCGAATTTAAAAAACCAAAATATGTGCTCTACCACCGCTCATTTTCTTCCCATGGAAGTCATGACATATCTTCATGAAGCCCCGAGGTTCCGAGAAAATTCAGAAAGAGAAACATAAAACCAGATGACAGACAAGTATCGTAGTCGTGTTATGGTTTCAGCAGGCCACGGTAAGTCACGAGATGTTTTTACCTTGACAGAGATCTAAAAGTACAACACAAAGAAGGGAAACAATAAAAGTGGTAGAAAACAGATAGACCAAACATCCCAGAATAGGCATAAAATCGCACAACGTCATGAAGCATAAAACGCTCTTACTCACGAAAAAAGACGCCAGTAGCTATTTTCAGAAACATTTGTCACTTTTTTATTGTTATTTATCATTCGATTTATGAAAATACCATAAGGTAAAAAAATCGTAAAATATGCATACAGCGTGCATGAATAAAGAACACGTACACTTGTCTATTTTTTACTCCAAGGTCTTACACACGCTGACATTATGAAATACCTCAGTGACTCGATTGTAGTTTCCCTTCGTGATAAATCGTACTCACGGGGAAAAAAGTTAATCTTGAAACAAAACAAAATGTTGTTTCGTAATTTTTTAAAATAGGAACAAAGTTTGGAACAATAGTCTTTTCTAAGGGCATATTTAATTTCTTGAAATTTTTTATGTTGTTTCTGTTTCATATAAAACAGTCCTCTTGAATTTCTGTTTCAAATAAAGCAGTGTTCTTATGATTCTGTTCCAGATAAGAGTTCTCTGAGTTTTTGTTTCCGATTCTTCGTGGCAAGAGTCTATCAGTTCACTTAAAAACTATCTTAAAAGAATCGTCAAAAAATTCATTTAAAAATATGTGAAAAACAACCATTTGTTATTTAATGCTACATAAGAGAAGAGAAAGTATGGTAAGTAATATGCAATTTATATAGAAATAGAAACTTTAGATACAGCGTACTACTAAATTAGGGATTATTTGAATTATTTTGAAAGTAGATAAATATTTTATGTATTACACCTTTTCAAGAAAAGTATTTCAACTTTCCCGAAATTGAAAACATATTTTTTTAAATAACACAATAATTAAACTCGAACAAACCATGTAAATACAATCAAGGAATGGCTACCAATTTTTAATAAGCATGTGAATGAATACTTTTTAAAATCGAGATGTAAACTAGGCATAAAGTTTTCAATCTGCTTTGGCTCTCCAGTAAAGTTTCCTTTTTTGAGTAGTCAGTTTTCTCGAGGTGGTGACTGGAAAACCATGGAAATAATATCAGGAATGGCCACCAATTTTGATGTAGATGTGAATAAACTATGCACACTTCAAATCGAGAAGTAAATTATCCACAAAGGCTTTCAGTCTGCTCTTGGCTCTCCTGTAAAATGTTTTTTTAGTTGTGCCACTTTTCTCAGAGTCTGATATTAATGGAAATCTCAACTGTTTAAAGAGAGATAAAACGACAAATTGGGATTTGATAAAAACTATCGTAGTAAATTAAAATTTTTAAATATCCCTTTAAAAAATTAAATACTTTAAAAAGTTCTTTCATTTTCAAATATTCAATCTATGAAGTAAATAAATGCTAGCGTTATTTTTTGTTCACGTCCTCTCACAACCTTTCTTCTCTCTTTATTTCTCTCTTTCACTCTCTCCTTATTTCTCTCACTCTCTTTATTTCTTTCAAGTTTCTCTCTCTCTCTTTATTTCTTTCAAGTCTCTCTCTTTATTTCTTTCAAGTTTCTCTCTCTTTATTTCTTTCTCACTCAACCTCTCTGTCGCTCGTTCTTAATTTATTTCTCTTTCTTTATTTATTTGTCTCCCTCTTTCTCTCTATCTTTCTCTCTCTTTTTCACTTTATCTTCCTCTGTATTTCTCTCTCACTTTCACTCTATTTCTCTCTTTATTTATTTCTCCCACTTTCAATCTATTTCTATCTTTATTTATTTCTCTCTTTCTCTTTCACTCTACCTCTACCTTTCTTTCTCTCTCCTCTCTTTCATTCTACCTCTACCTTTCTTTCTCTCTCCGCTCCTTCACTCTTTCTTCCTCTCTCCTCTCTTTCACTCTTTCTTCCTCTCTCCTCTCTTTAACTCTTTCTTCCTCTCTCCTCTCTTTCACTCTTTCTACCTCTCTCCTCTCTTTCACTCTTTCTTCCTCTCTCCTCTCTTTAACTCTTTCTTCCTCTCTCCTCTCTTTCACTCTTTCTTCCTCTCTCCTCTCTTTCAGTACTTCTCTTTCTGTATGCCTCTCTATCTCTTGGATCATTAAATATTTGAACTGTTAAAAGCGTTAATAAAATCTTTCAACTAGTAACAATCTAGTGATAACACTATTGAATTCAGCCACTCCTAAATTCTGGAGGGGGTATTGTGAACTTAACCATTTCAAAAATTAACTTGCAATGCAATCTTTTTTACTCACTTCTCTTTGTGCATTCTTTCGTGATTCTTTTAAATAGGAACGATTGTCAACGAATGGAAATGGTAGGTAATTTTTATTTGCCTATTCTGTCATATACAGTTCCATTATTCGAACATAATACAACAAAATTCATCATATAAAACGATCTAGAAGCTGTATTAATATTCGTACTTTTCCTAAAAAGTTACTTCTGGAATTTAATTTAAAAATAACTTAACTAAAACATATTAAACTCGTTCTAAGGAAACATCCTTGAGATATCGTAAAAATGATACAAGCATCAACAGCAAACCCTTTAAAAAGCTACAAGTCATCTTACTTACAAAATTTAATAAAAAACGGAACATATTTTTTCTACCTTTGTAATTGCTACAAGTAAAGCTGTTGGTGAATCAAAATGGATACAGACTCATTATACGAATTTACTGTCGTAAATTTTATCAAATAGACATGAACTCCAAAACTAGTTGCATTTAAACTACATTATTTTGCTACCTGTTTGGAATAAATATTTAAATTCTTCCTCCATGTAATCCTGTTTCTGCTTTCAGAAGTTACGATGTTCCAAAAGATCAACGCAGCAGTATATTTTTAAGTTTGGCTTAACAAAAAGATTCTTAAAGTAGGAGGAAGAATCTAGATTATGTTTAGACTGTCTTTCCAACTTAATCCTCGATTCAAAGCACGTAAACCTGTTTATAAAATGAAGGCAAAAAGAAGAAACGACTTTTATTCGAAGAATTTCCGTGCGCTTTTTTGTTCGAATCCTGTAAGAAAACCATTTTCTACGCGATTACGGAAAATATTGTTGTGAACAGAATGTAAAATGTGAATCTGAATCTTGTAAGAATAGCAGTTTTGCAGTTTATTCCGATATTAGCTGCTAAAGAAATGGTCTTTCACAACTTTTGTGGATCTTCTAAGAAGGTTTAATAAAGCAGAAAGCATTCCACAATGGATATAAAGTGCCTTCCTTTTGAAAGCATTATTTATATTAAACTGAGAATTGTTTCAAGTCACATCACCTCTAATAATTGAAATTGAGTAGGAAAGTCATTGTATGTTGTGGACATTTCGGTTATACTCCGGTACATAATTACTTTAGATACAAATTATTTAGACTTAAGAATTAAAATCTCCATGATATATATTCTCCATGCTCCAACAATCTCTATTAATCTTAATTTAGAATTTTACAATGATTACACACACACCATCGTTATTTTAATCTTAGATAATTGTAAATTTATAATGAGACACCAGTGACTACAAATCCGAAGTATTTTATTTCGATTCAGATTATTTAAGCGTGCATGCGTGTGTGTGCATGCGTGTGCGTGCGTGCATGTGAATGTGGATGAGTGTGCGTGTGGGCGTGTGGCGTGCGTTTGTGTTTTGATATTCCACTTTCCCTTTAAACATTACGCTCTTTTGTCGAAGTTCTTTTAGGTTAAAAAACTCAATTTTAGTTTTTGTTAAAGGGAATTTATGTTCTACGTAATATTTATTATCTTTCCATCTACTACCGACAGTATAGTGTCTCAGTGTAGTACAATAATATAACATAAAGAAAGCTACCATATCCCTATTTTTATAGTGGAGTCTTACACTTCCTGTAATAGTAATTTATTGACCAGAGAAAATGGTTTCAGCTTTAGCCCTTGTTTCAAAAAAATTAAAAAATCAGGAATGAACGGAATTCAACCCAATACATTTAAAAAAGAAGAGAATTAAAATTATGCATATTCAGACATGGAAGGAAAACGTATAACAAAGAGATTACCAAGAACCATTCCCTCCACAAAATTGGAAAACGAAAATAAAATTTATTCTATCGCTCTTTCAGCAGATTCCTCAATGCCTAGAATGTTCTTTAAAATATTTTCCTTCTCCTGGACTAATACCATGGTATATTTTAAGCAATGTTCGAAAGTTTCAATAAAGCATTGGAAATCACGGAGATGTCAACCAAGAGAGTTAAATCGATTTAGTATTTTCAAGATTCTTAAAATAAGCAAATTTAAACATTTTACAGAAAACACAATCGGATTACTTTCCTTAGGAATTTCTCCTTATTGATATCTCAACTTCGATTTCAAAAGCTCGAATAAAGCGATTCGTTGAGCTAAAATCAGAACATTAATGTCTGGGATTTATCTTCAATGACATCTTCAAATGCAATCTGATTTAATCAAGCATTTCCCTTCAGAATTTCCATGTCTACATTTATTTCTATTTTCTTTTATCGTCTAGATTTTCTGCAGCCATTGTTTCTAAAAATAGAGTTATGATGAGTTTCTTAGGTACGTAAGTTCCACAAGATACGAGAATACCGTAACGCCTTGAAGATTTCGTTCATCAATTATGATTTTTAATTTTTCATGTATCATAAGATTGAACAAGAACAATAGAATTACAGTATCCGATTCGATTATTTTGGTGAATTTGGCTATTGATTTTTCATATAGTTTAAGTCTACAAATTTACCTTAGGCAGCTTCCGAACAGTTTCCAAGTTTGGATACACCATAAAAACTATTGTTGGCAAATACCAAGCAGTTGACTATGATGCCAAATCCCACGTGCTGTGCACATGCCATGCCCAAGTGATCAGCGTTAAAAACAACTTGTCGTGTAGATTTGACGTGTACAACAGATTTAACGTGCACCAGCCCCCGTGAATACGATGGTCCTTGGCTGGACCTAGTTTCGAACTCGCAACCCTCCGGTTGCTAATCCGATGCTCTTCCAACTGGGCTATCGCAGCCCACAACTTGTCGGGAGTCATAAGAAATAGAAGGGACAGAAGCTCAAACCAATTCTAAAGACGAGTAGACAGACTCACGACACGTTATTGGTCTACAAATAGTCTAACCCGTCTGAAATAAGCAACTGTTTCAAACCTTGGGGGTTCGGGACGAGATTCCTTTTGTTAACGAATGGTCATCTCTTCCCATCAGATATTTGGGAAAATCTAGATTTCGCCATAGAGTTATAACACCTGGTGAAAAGAATTTGAATGAAAATAGAAAGCTATAGAAATTTTTAAATGGGTCCAGAGGTTCCATTTTTTTTACTGATTCGTTGCCCTGGATACCACAATGATGAGGAATCCATTGCAAGATATCCAGGTACAACCAGGGATCTCATTGTTCTTTTACAGCTCACCATAGAAACTGAAAAACTATTAATAACACACTTTAGAAATAGATTTACTTCTTTACCACTTCAAGGAGAAATTACTGCAATTAACTTTTCATCTCTTAAAGTTATTAAAGAAAGATATATGTAATATTTGCGTTAAAAACTGAAGAGCCTGTGGTAAGATGTAGCCGTTAAACGATAAATTTATTTTCCCTACCTGGGACAGCGGTAGCCCGGTTGGAAGAGTAACAAATTAGCAATCGGAGGATTGTGGGTTCGAAACTCGGTCCAGCCAAAGACCGTCGTGTCCACAGGGGCTGGTGCACGTTAAATCTGTCGTGGCCTCGAATGCCCTCATGTTGGCATTGTGCGGAAGTTTGGAGAGTGGGGTGCCAGCTGAAGTGTTCACCTCGTCATCTGAGCTTGGTTCACAATTACGTGGTGTTGTCCTCGCATCTTTCCGTTGAAGATTGCTCCCGGACCGTCGCCAACAGCCCGTTGGGTTGCTCCAGTGACACGTTAATTAATTAACATTACCATCACTTTTCTCTACTTGTGATAGTGCTCACAATCAGTGTTCATAATTTGAAACGACAATTCAAATTATATCAGAAAATTAGTGTATGGTTTCATACATTTCATAGGTTTGCTTTAAAAATTCTTGTTTTGTAAGGAATAAGAATGATGAGAGGTTTTTTTTTTGATATCCGAAACCCTTCGTTCAGTCAAATTTATGTATTTAAATTAAATAGGTAATCGTCTTTAATTTTTGACGATACTCTCATTTGCCACATTAATATTCCTTGAAATACACCATGCTGATTCCAAGTACCAGATAGTATGTGACCCGTTTTCGAAACACGGCAGAATAGGTGCTATTCAAGGGTTTCGCTGTAAATTTCTAGATTTTCCGAGTTGGTTTAGTTGAAATAGCTTAAAAATTGCTGTTGAAAGCGAGAGACTCTTTATTGAGGTACTTTGAAATCTTGGATTTTCTCCAGCGATTATTGCCACAGCAAATTCAGCGAAATGATAGTATGACTAACGTGCCGGAGTCATAAGCAATTTTAAGAGAGCGTGTTCTGATAGCTTCCTATGCTAATCAATGTAGCCGAACATGGAAAGACATGAAACTTTAATCGACCAAAAAGTACTTAAAGTTTGAGGTCCGTTTCTCTGCCATATATATCACTAAAATATAAGAGGTTGCTCTAATAATTATTTCAGATTTGTAGGAAAAAATTAGATGCAGAATAGAATGAGTCCAAATCATTGCTAAACATGAACTATTGTAGCTTTCATTTTTCATGTTTCCTGGAACCACAACCCGTACAATTTAAAAAAATAATACAGGTACTCCTCTTTTAATGGCCTACCTTTTTAACGACCTTTCGGACTTACGACCAGTTCTCCAACTGGTGTCAAAACTGGCAGCACAGTTGGTAGGTAGTTGAATTTACTTCGCACTAGAGCAACACAACGGGCTATTGGCGACCGTCCGGAATCAATCCCGAAGGGGAAGGTCCGGGGACACCTCGTAATTTTCAACCACGGCCAGATGACGCGGTCAACACTTCAGCTGGCATCCCACTCTTCAAATTTCCCCATCACGCCTACATGAGAACATTTGGGGCCACGTCGGATTTAACGTGCCCCACGTACACTAGGGTCTTTGGTTGGATAGAGTTTCGAACTCGCAACCCTCGATTTCCGTGACTCTACCAACTGGGCTTCCGCGGCCCCGGATTAAATGCAATCAAACGGGAGATTTCGCACTGTTCAACAGATATGACGATCCAGACGCCGACAAGATCAGTCAGCGTTGAACTCCGCAAATCGGATGCCGTTGTGTTTTCATAACATATTTGTTTAGTGATCTGTCGCCTTGCTGCACCTGTCATTTCCAGTTATGATTACTCAGCGCAGCCCAAATACTGGATCATTTGCCTCTGTGGCACAGATCCCCATATAGGACTATCATCAACCAGTGAATAAACCTAGATCTAGAGCCATACATAATATGTTACTAAAATTATGAATTGTAAATAAATCACTTTATATAATTACCAACTGCCTGTTAATAAAATATTTTATCTCCCTTTAAAAACACTTCCTTTTTCTTAAATTTCCTACCGTAAGCATTATTTTTTTAATTTAAATCTTCCACTCCAAAATGTTGAATTGTGATGATAAATCTATTCTTCATCAAACATTGACGCCAGTCCATCTACTAGCCACGTGCCAACATCGGACGTCGTCCAATGTCAAAACAACGCCAGTTATAATGAGGAGTATTACGAAAATTACGAAAGAGTTTTCAAGGCTGCAATCTACTCCCTCCCACCTGCTCGACTTACAAGTCTTAAGTTATATCTAACAAACTACTATGCTGAACTGAAAACATTCAATCAACTTTAAAGATCTAGACCAGGAGACGGCGGGCCTTCGGCACCAATTCGGCCCGTTCAATTGCATACCATTTCTCTAATCGAAAAAAATTAAACGATTAAGCTCCTCGCCTAAAGTCCTAGTCTTACGAACGTAGCTCGGTGTTAAGTGAGGTGTGACCTCACTGCAAACTTTTCTTTTTTTCTCAATTATGTTAAGAATTAAGGTGTAAATAAATTAACTGTATACAGCTTCTTAAATTAGCTTTTTTAATAGTTAAAGGACAACTTAATTTTAGACAGGATTAATACAAACACTAACAAATAAACAAGTAAATATACAATTCTAACAAATGGTTGATTTGATTTTGGCCTGATTAGGTGATTTGATTTAATCATTTTGTTGCCGATTTTGAGAAACGTCACTCTTTCTTTCTTTCTAACATTGATCTAAATTCTCATTGGTTAATCATTGAAATAAAATCATACAAGCTCCATAAAGTAGCATTCAGAGACCGAACAAGTTGCTCAGTTTATTGGTCTTCTCTCTTAACCCGAACTTCAACTGACTGAAGCGTGGTGTTGTGCAGATGATTAGAGTCACTGGAGAGAATAAAACGGAGATAGAAAGTAAAAACGAAGCGATTAGCACCACATTGGGGACTCATGGTCAAAAACTTGAGTTTCCGATTGGCTATTTCTGTCCAGCAATCTAAAATTGAATGGTCCTTTGCACATTCATTTAATTAACTTTCAAATTTGGTTTTCAAGGGAAACCCACATTATTTTATACATCTCATCTTTTTGTCTTTTAAACTGTATCACTTCATCTCTATTAAATCGTGTACATCAAAGCATTATAATTCTGCATTTAATTTTTATGTAAATTTTTATTTAAAATAACTACATATTTCTATATAATTCAATATTGCAAAACAAAGAGAAATTTAGGAATTTAAATTTAAGAATTCCAAGAAAATTTCGAAAAAAATGAAGAAGTGGATCAGGGCGTCAGTTTATTATCTTGCGTTTGGTGCATCTTATACATTTTATCTTGAGCCATGAAGTCCAAATCAACCAACTCTGCTAATTTAATTGTAATACGCATACGTCCATATCAAAAGGGAGAGAAAACAGCCATTTCTATTTGATTACAATAACAATTTATTCAAATGGTTTCAATAAATGTTTCTCTGTTTCCTTGTTGCTTTCGTTTACGTAGTCCTTAATTTTATCAAATTTTCTTGGTAGAAGTTACAATAAGAGCAATACAATGTAATATAATATCTCAGCTGGAATAACACGATTATATTTGAGGACTATACTAATAATGTTTAAGGATAATGTAAAAATAACTACAGAACTAGGAATGAGAAAATTTTGAGGATGAAATTATTCCAAAAATTTTAGGAAAGATTCTATATTTTCTGGTATACACAGAGAAAAAGGTATGTGATGGACACATGATATCATTAACACTAATGACTTCACTGTACCCACACTTTTTTAACTTTCGGCTGTTTTTTTTTACAACGTAATAAATTAGAGCTGGAAAAATGTTTTTTTTTCATGAAAAATACCTTCTTACCAAAAGCTTTGTGGTATGAAGTCACGAAGATTAAATCGATCATTAACATTGTTTTCATAGAAAAACTATTTAGAAAAATATTATTTGAAATATTATAAAGTTTGCTTATTTTTCTTACCTTCTATTGAAGAAATTCTGACTCCTCTTTTATAATCTTAAACACTGAAGACACTTGAAAATGAGGATATTGTGGATCGGGCATGTAAAGCAACACTGAGTAGTTAAGACATGTGTGCTTTTGTTTAAGATTAACTTAACAAAACTTGTATGACAAATATAAGCTACTTGTTATACCTCCAATTATATGAATCAAAATTCTTCTTCGATTTCCCGCTATCGCATTAGAAAAGCGATCTCATTTTACAGGAAGATTCCAAGATTCTCAAAACATGACAAATTTTTAGTAAATTTTTTTTAAACATCAACAAAATAAATCCAAACCTCAGAGAAAAACATTGTTTCTTTTTCAAAGTTTACCACAAGCGGAGTAGACAAAATCCTCACGAAGAGAAAACACAACTAAACTCAAGAAAAGCTTTTCTTCACTGTTACATAACACCAAATTTTTAACAAGTTATTTGAAACATTACCAACTTAGAAACCCAAAACTCAGAGGCAAACGAGGTTTCTTTTTCAAAGTTTTCCGCATCCACTAGACAAAATCCTCAAACAGAAAAACACAACTCAAGAAAAGTTTCCGTCGCGCCCAGGGATTACTTCTTGGGAAGTAGGCGATAGTCCTTTCCTGCACCGAGCTGTTTTGTGTTTCTTCTCTCATCCCTGGAATCATCTACATCTTTTGTGCCGATCTCCAAGCTCAGACTTTTTGCAGTTTTCTCTTTGCTTCGCTTGGTGCAGATTGAAGTGTGGGATTCGTAGCCTACTTCTTTCTGTCTACAAGCAATGGTATGACATTTTTCTCATTTTGGAATTCTCAAAAAAATTTAACGAAAACCTGATTCCTAAGTTCGTCGAAGTTCCGGGTCAAGAATAACAGGAAGTTTAGTATTTAGCATATCACAATAATTTCTTGTGTATGTTTAAACTATAGAAAAAATACACGTTATAGTTACGTGTATTTTTCTAGTTTTCTCAAGTGTATTAATTTATCAATATCATCAACTTTTAGAGAAGAAACTCATTAACTGGTTAAATTTATTCTTTATTGTACAGGGGGCCGTGGTAGCCCGGTTGGAAGAGTAACGGACTAGCAACCGGAGGGTTGCGAGTTCGAATCCAACCAAAGACAGTCGTGTACAAAGGGGCTGATGGACGTTAAATCTGTTCTGGCCTCAAATATCCTCACGTTGGCGTGGTGTAGAAGTTTGGGGATGGGGGTGCCAGCTCAGGTGTTGCCTCGTCATCTGACTGTGATTAAAAATTACGTGGTGATGTCCTAGATCTTTCCCTGTGGGATTGATCCCGGACCGTCACCAATAGCCCGTTGTGTTGCTCCAGTGTGACGTTAATCAAAATACCTACCTATCTTTATTGTACAGATATTTAAAGACGAATTAGTTTTTAGGTGAAAAACATAAAAATTATAAACATTTTGATAGTATTATATCGTCGGATTACAAGTGAAACACACTAAGTCAAATAAACATAATTCTAAACGAAGAAAGCGAAGAACTATTCACTAGCTAAGCTCACTAATTGTGTTTTTCAAGAAATTTAACTTTCATGCAAAGGGAAAATGATTTAAGGGGGACACACACTTCACCAGTTTAGAGATCACATTCTGATCTCTAAACTCATATCTTGAAATGCTTGACTTACTGTGTTTCACTTGTAAACCACTTAACCAAATACCACTTAAACGAATTACAAAATATTCCTCATCATCATTAAAATAAGCATTTAGTGCCTTCGAAAAAAATGCAGTTAATGAGTTTCTGGTCTAAGCCCACGATATACATGTCGAATCCTACCTGTTAGAGCACTACATCCACAGTCTCATTCCTACCACCTTTATTTTATCTCAGTTTGCTTCTTATTCTAAATGTTATGTCCGCATCAGCAACATAAATTCGTGGCATGTAGAGAGCTGGTGAATAACAAGGATGAAATTGATTTGGTGTGTCTTGTCGCTCTGCGGATTTATTTTTGCGACATGAGGTATCATATAATTGTATAATTTGACCAGGGGTAAAATAGAAAAAGATCTATATTATTTTTCAAAAGTTAACCTGAAGCTGTTTATAAAATGCCAAATTGATCAAAGTATTATGGACAGAATTAACTCACAAGATTCCAATTTCAACCTACAAAGAACTCATATTTCAACAAAAGTCTGAACGAACTCTATGGTGTATATTCAAAGCTTTCATGCAAAAATATTGCTATGCATTTTATAAAACACGCAATTTTCTATCAAATTTAATGATTCGAACATTCTTGCAACAGTCACTTTTTACAGAAAGAGAAAAAGGGCTGATACGTGAGACACTGTAACCCTACTCTTCAACGAAGTTTTGGTGATGACGATTTGAAATGCCAGGCATTGCGCCATTAACTTGTTAGCCTTCCAGTGACTGAATGTTACGTTTTATGTCCTTAACACTAAACTTACCAATGGGGTCTATGACCCGTTTTAAAATTTTGACTAAAGTTTTATCGCTTTCCTCAATTGAATTTACGACTTTTCCTGAAATGCTTGTAAAATTAATTTCGTAGCATATATTTCTCTTAGCCTCTCCCTGCATCCGACATACGTATGAAGTGTATTTTATCGTAAAAGGTCATTTTACCGGTTTAATATTTCATGTGCTTTTACTACATTGTCAACTCTAAAACCATTCTATATAAACCGCTGTGCAAAATAATAAGCACATGCACCAATATATGTAAAGAGTTTCATCCTTCGTTGCATCCTAACTATAACTCCCTTCGAATTTTTTCTTCTGAACTAAAGTAACGATTTCAATTCGAGATAACAACTGAGCAAATAATGAGTACCTTTCAAAACATTTTGTACGTGCGCTTATTATTTTGTACAGTAATGTATGAATGTCAACACCATTTGGCAACACCGTCTCAATTGTAGAAAAAATAATAAACACATAAAATACTTATGATTATTGTATTTTTGTTGTGTTTTGTTTATAATTATTAAATTATTTAAAGATCACTTTGATTATTATTTCGAGCGTTAAATCCACTGTTACCAGTATCCAAATGGAAACTGGGTTATTTATCCCTTTTCGGTTAGAATGGGTATTTACAAAAGATCGGTAAATTTAGTGTTTAATGAGATGCACACGTCCAAGTAGTTCAAGTTCAATGACTGGTGAAGATAGCAAATAATGAACTAACTTTCAATCTGGGATTCGGCTTTCTCTATTCTTTGCACCAAAATTTGAGATAATAAATAACAACGTAACTTTATTTCAGACTTTTTACAGAATACAATACAACTTTGTTAAGTGAGTTCAGAGCTAGTAGTTGCCTCCGCTTGCTATTCCGCGACTCTACCAAATAGGCTACCGATGGCCCATATCAGCCATAAACAGCATAATAAACAGCCTACTAGAAATGGAATTAAATTGCTAACCCTGACATTCCAACTGTGATTAAAAAGTACCTTTTAAATTTAATTTTGGATTAGGTTAGGTAATTAATTAACGTCGCTTTGGAGCAACCAAAAGGGCTATTGAAGACGGTACAAGATCAATCCCGAAGCGAAAGATCCAAGGACAACGCCTCGTAATTTTGAACCACGGTCAGGTGACGAGGTCAACAGCTGAGCTGACACCCCACTCTCAACACTTCCACACCACGCCAACGTGACGACATTTGAGGCCACGACAGATTTAATGTGCACCAGCCCCCGTGTACACGATGGTCTTTGTCTAGACCTAGTTTCGAACTCACAACCCTACGGTTGCTAATCCGTTGCTTTTCCAACCGCGGCCTTCGTTTAATTTTGGGAAAGAAAGTCGTAGCTATAATGTAAAAATGTTTCCTGTAAGTTCCTCGGACAAGTCAGGTTAACTAAATAAATCTATCCCTCTCCCAGATAACTTTTCCATGAAATCAAGATAGATCTGTTTCCCCTTTGTCATACCCATTTTCAATATGGATGACTACTACCGCGCACATTCAGACATAATCAGGAGAAACTGTAGATCTTCTTTTGAATAACGTTATCTCCCGTAATGTGGCTAGAGTCGACCTAAATCCGAATTCTTTTCGATCCCAATGCTCTTTTCTGCCCCGTCGCACATTTCAGTGGAAAGGAATAAAATAGAAAAAACAATCCCCTCCCGAGCGAAAGGATTTCATTTTCCAAGGGAAATGAAAAAAAAGATCCCACTATCCAGAAAGGTTTGCTCCCGCTGTCCTTTTTTATTGAATTCGAAAAACAAAGGAGACGTAATGCCCCCGAAGAATTCACGCCGAACTTCGTATCGGAATCGTGTGTAGGTGTGTATGACAAAACCGTTGCTGGTACCTGAATGTCAAGTGTTCAAATCAATGGTCTTAAGCGAGTGGAAGCTGGGAGAGAACTGAAGGAAACCTTTTTCCGTTTCTGGAGTAGATCTCGGTGGAATACATTAGAAGTGGAAAAAATTCACTTTGATTTGAATTATTGTTCTGGGACACACTTTTGAAACTCAGAAGATCGCCTAAGTGGCTTTCGCCCCTCATTTAAAAAGTAAAAGTATCCTTATTTAATTAATTAATTTCTTCTTTAAAAATTGTGTATGAAGACGCTTGTCACATATGACTGTGATTCAATTCACTTTGATTTGAATTGCTGTTGTGGAACACGGATTTGAAACTCAGGGGCGCACCTTTGGGGACTAAGCTGCTCACTTAAAAATTTTTAAAGGATTCCCATATTTAATTTGTTCTTTAAAAATTGCGTATGAAGCAGCTTTTTAGGATTCCGCTGTCACACGAGTGTGATTCAATTCACTGTGATTTGAATTGCTGTTGTGGAACACGGTTTTGAAACTCAGGGGCGCACCTTTGGGGACTAAGCCCCTCACTTAAAATTTTTTAAAGGATTCCCATACTTAATTTGTTCTTTAAAAATTGCGTATGAAGCAGCTTTTTGGGATTCCGCTGTCACATGAGTGTGATTCAATTCAGATTTGAATTACTGTTGTGGAACAGGGTTTTGAAACTCAGGGGCGCACCTTTGGGGACTAAGCCCCTCACTTAAAAATTTTTAAAGGATTCCCATATTTAATTTGTTCTTTAAAAATTGCGTATGAAGCAGCTTTCTAGGATTCCGCTGTCACACGAGTGTGATTCAATTCACTGTGATTTGAATTGCTGTTGTGGAACACGGTTTTGAAACTCAGGGGCGCACCTTTGGGGACTAAGCCCCTCACTTAAAATTTTTTAAAGGATTCCCATACTTAATTTGTTCTTTAAAAATTGCGTATGAAGCAGCTTTTTGGGATTCCGCTGTCACATGAGTGTGATTCAATTCAGATTTGAATTACTGTTGTGGAACACGGTTTTGAAACTCAGGGGCGAACCTTTGGGGACTAAGCCCCTCACTTAAAAATTTTTAAAGAATTCCCATATTTAATTTGTTCTTTAAAAATTGCGTATGAAGCAGCTTTTTGGGATTCCGCTGTCACATGAGTGTGATTCAATTCACTTTGATTTGAATTGCTGTTGTGGAACACGGTTTTGAAACTCAGGGGTACACCTTTGGGGACTAAGCCCCTCACTTAAAAAATTTTAAAGGATTCCCATATTTAATTTGTTCTTTAAAAATTGCGTATGAAGCAGCTTTTTGGGATTTCGCTGTCACATGAGTGTGATTCAATTCACTGTGATTTGAATTAGTTGCGTGTTCGAAACTCGTTCCAACCAAAGACCGCCACTTATATGGGGCTGGTACTCGTTAAATCTGTCATGGTCTCAACTGCCCTCGCGTTGGCGTGATGCGGAAGTTTGAAGAGTGGGGTGCCAGTTCAAGAATTGTCCTCGTCACCGTGGTTCAAAATTAAATCGTGGTTTTGACAGTGGTTCAAAGTTAAAAGGTGTCCTTCGATCTTTCCATTCGGGATTGATCCCGGACCTTCACCCGGACCTTCACCAGTGCGACGTAAATTCAACTACCTACATACCTTGAATTGCTGCTGTGAAACACGCTTTTGTAACCCAAGCGTACACCTTGGGAGGTGGAGCAACTCACTTAAAAAAAATTAAGTATTATTATTTAATTAATTAATTTGTTCGTTAAAATTGAGTATGAAGACGATTTTTGAGGGGCATTCTACTGTCAAGTATACAGTGATTCAATTCACTGTGGTTTGCTTTTGTACCTCAGGGTCTTACCTATGGGGACTTAAGCCTCTCACTTAAAAAATGTTTATAAAATATCCTTGTTTAATAAACTGATTTGGTCTTTAACATTCTATATGAAGACGCTTTGGAGGCATTCCACTGTCACGTATGGGACAATCACACATTGATATTAATCCTGAAAATGGCTGAATCTTTTGTTATTCTTTATTAATCAAAAACTTTTTTAACTTAAACTAGATATTCCCTTCAAGTAACACCTGCGAGTTGTAGGCGGCGCAAGTGAGATTCCTGTAACTTAGCCTGGGTGTATTTCGCTTTTCTATGTCAGTGAAACTTTCATTTGTGCATATGTCCGTTACTTGACTTTGGATTTGATAAAATATGGCCCTTGCTGCATAACAAACCAACCAATCTTTCAAGTAAGCTTAAAACAGGTTTTGGGGTATATCTGTCAGTTTCTTCCATATAAAAAGAGCTACTGTGAAGCCGTTACGTATGGGACATCTCAATGTGACCAAAGATGTCCCATACGTGACAGGGTTTGATGGGTCCCCTGGGTGTATTTCTCACTTTTATTTCAGTAAAACTTTCTTTGTGTGCGTATGCCCACGTTACTTGACTTTGTTTGACGCAACTTGGCAAATATGGCCCTTACGCTATAAAGAAAAATCCAAGCAACCTATAAGTAATTGATATTAGCACTTTTTTATAATAAAAATGAGATATACCCAGAAATTTAGGATGAGCTTTCTTGAAGGGAAGATATGAAAAAGGGTTTTGATTAAGAATAACACAAGATGCAGCTATTTTCATGACTTAAACCTGTGTGTGATTGCAACACATTAAATAGTGGAATGCCCGGATTATTAAGTCTTATCTTCAGAATGCGATTATTATTGAGCTGTTATTACTTTAATTGTTGTATTGAGTTACTGTTATTATTCCAATAGTGTATTTAGTTACTGTTATTATTAAAATTGTTTATCGAGTTACCATTATTAGTCATCCAATTGTTTATTGATTCACTATTGATATTCTGCGTTTGAGTCACTATTATTTATATTTCAACTGTTTATTTTGTTATTTCCCCAAGTGTTTATTGGATAACTATTATAATTCTAATTGTTTATTGAGTCATTATTATTATTCCAACTATTTATTGAGTTACTATTATTATTCCAATTGTTCATTGAGCTCCAAAATTATTATTCTAATTGTTTCTTGAGTCACTATTGTTTTGATCTCAATCATTATTGAATTGAGTTATTGCTATTCTAAGGATTAATTCTCAAAACAACAAACTCTCAATTGGACTAATAATTGTTATTGGTTACAGAGCATTTAAATTCTCGATTGTAACTGAGCTGATAAATCTGGAGAATACAGGTTTCAATTATCATTAACCCTCTTGGTGGCTGTCTTGATGAGGTATCTCGTCATTTGCAAACCTGACGAGAGATTGATGGATGAGATATCACCTCATTAGAAAAAATTGACCAGATTTTGATCTCGTCATCAAACAAAATTGACAATATGTTGATGAGATATCTCGCCATTCGCAAAATTGGTCACTTGTTGGTAGACGAGATATCTCGTTGAAATCACTTGGAGGGTTAAGCGGATAAATCTGTAGAGCATTGGAATTCCGGTTTTTATAGAGCGGATAACTTAAGAATAGTGATACTCCTGATTATATTACTGAGCGGATAAATTTAAGAATGTTGAATTCAAGATTATTGAGGACTTTTAAACCTTACCAAATTAAACTCCCTATATTTATTGGGTACAATGAAAATTTAATCTGTGTTGCGGTAGAGTTCTGATATCGCACCAATCTGTCATGTGCAAAACCTACTTTTTCAACTGCATCTTAAAACAGGTTAGCGATGCGTTATGGTTTGATTTTTTCTTATTTCTGATATTGCTGAAAAAGCCTTTGAAAATGGATTTCTCCATTTCTTTTATCTATATTTCTCTTTTTCCCTTTATCTCTTTCGTTTTGCCTTTAACCTTTTATACTTTTCCTTTCACATCTCTTCCTTCTCATTTACTTCAATATATCTTTCTCTTCTAATCCTTATAAAATACCTTTCCTTAATTGGAATTTTTATCTCGATCTTTTTAATAGAAACTCCCGCAATGGAGGAAATGTTTCTTTATAATAACTGCGTTTCTTCCGGCATATTCCTTATGTGTTGTTGAAAAAGAAAGAAAGAAAATGGCGACACAGAAAAAGCGTCATCGAAGTAAAACAAATGCAAACTAAGCGAAAATTCCAGTTGGCTTAAAAAAACGCTATAAAGCAAATAAACTCTTAAAACTGTACGAGAAAGAAAGAGAAAATGTATTAAAAGGAACATGGCGAACAAAAACAAGCTGTGAAAGGGTGAAAAAACACGTTTTAAAAAACAAATACTTTAGATTTTCTGGGCCTGATGAGCCAGTTTTATTGTTCCTGAATTCAGTCCATTAGAACTTCAGCAGAAACAATCTATTAATGAAAATACGTCTGAATCACAGTTTTTTGGTAAGCTTTGAACATAAGGCAAATTCACAGCGGTTTTTAACTAAAAATCTCTATTTAATATACATTCGTATCATCTAAACTTAAAAACATTGCCCTGCCCAATAAAATGTCTTCACATTTGATCTGCCAATATATTCTTTATATCGCACCATCAACCTTATAAAATACATGGAGCATGTGCGTGCAGCTTCCTGTTATTCCTCCCGATCGCTCGGTTTGAAGATTTGTCATGTGGTATCAGGCGAGAGCACGAATCCTAATGAGGACTGATTGACGAGCGTGGTGAAAAACATTAATCTGCGCTTCGATGACCAATCGGTCCAAGTCGATTCTCTAGCTCACGTCACCCACACTTCTGAGATCTTACGACACCGACTCTGCCCGCATGCTCAGTCTGTTTCTACCTTCTAATGAAATAAGAAACAATAATGTCGTAAGATCTCAGAAGTGTGGATCCCATGTGCTTGAGAATCGACTTGGGACAATTGACTATCGAAGCAGACTAGTGATTTTAATCACTTCAGCCAATCAATAATTTATCCCACATTAGGATTCATGCTTTTTCCACAATCACATGACTGATCTTTAAACCGAGCGACCGAAAGAAACAGCATGAAGCAGCGAGTACATGCTCCGTCTATTTCATTAGAAAGTCGATAGAATTAGATTATTATTTGCCGCATATTCATCATTTTTATCATTTTAGTTACGGTATATTTGAAGAAGAGCTTAGGAAAAGACTTCCATAATCGCACAAAAACTCAAAAACGACTTTTTTAAGTTTTCTTGCACCTAGGGTACAATAGGTATATGTAGTTGAGGTAGAGATGATTGATTTCAGTCTGATGCAAATCCATGCACAAATGCGTGAATTCCGAGATCAAACAGTACAATACAGCAACAATTTTTTTTATTTAAACGAAGTTGTGAGGTGCTTGTCATATTCGTGATACGAAAAAACTACTCGACATAGAAACCTGCAATTTTGCAAAAATGTAGCTTACATACCGAGGAAATGCCCCTCGGGCTCCGATTTTCGAATGTGTGAGTTTTAGATAGGAAAGGAAGTGAAAAACCTGAAAAACGAATGCCTTTTCTAAAAAGTTGGTCACAGAAAAGAGCGGTTTCACGAGACATCAGTCAAACTCAGGTTGCTTTACTCTCAGATTGTGGAGATACAATTTTTCCCAAAAATTATTTTTACTTTATCTAAATTCAAATTTTTATATTTAAACTTATTTTTTATTTATTTCCAACATTTAAATAATTTCCGAATATTTGAAAGATAATATGAAAAGAACTAAATATATTTAATGTTTTTAAAATTTCATAGTGGTGGAAATTAATTTTAAAGATCACATTTTATCACAATTACCTACTATAACTTTCATTTTTTAGGTAGGTAGTTTAATTAATGTCGCACTGGAGCAACACAACGGACTATCGGCGACGGTCCGAGATCAATCCCAGATGACGAGGTCACACCTGAGCTCGCACCTCACTCTCCAAACTTCCACACCATGCCAACGTGAGTACATTTGAGGCTCCAAGTATCGACCGTCTTTTCATTTTGTGAAAAACGAATCTTTAATAAGAGAAGTGGAAGTGAAAAACCCACTGATAATAAAAATTTAGTTTTGCTACTCGGTACTTGGCAATTTCAGAATCAATGTTTTTATTTTTAATTTCATTTATAATTCTGAATTTATGCATCAGAGTAAAGACAACGATCATATTTGAGCATTTTTAGGTATTATGAATATGTTATGTGCAAATAAATCATTCTTTTTATCGGTATCTCATTCTGAGTTTGTTTGGAATCACTACTCCTGAGTAGAATAGAATTTGAAATTCGATAAGTTTATTCACATATCTTTCGGTTTTCAGAATTCTATATTTTTTAAATAACCAAAATTTCATGTTTGTTAAACTGCTACATCAGCATTTGCGTGTTAACATTATTTTATGTATCGTAAATAAATTATTTAGGTGTTATGTATTAAGCAATTATTGATTTTGTGCCCAATGCCGCTAAAGGCGTTTAATTTCTTAATGACATATGTGGATTTCCAACAACTTCCTCAAATGTTCTGGGTTTAACATATATACTTATCGAATTCCGTTTCATGAAAAGAAATAAAATATACATAAGTCTTTTAAAATAAGATTGCTAGCTAATCGGTTGTTATAATTATTCAGTTTTTCAATTTTTACATAGGTTTCTTTACAAGACGACTAAAATCTGAAAAACTTATATTTATTGTTTATGTTTCAAATTTAATTATTGGGTTTATGCAAAAATGCACTCAACTACATATAAAATTCTGAGCAGATATGATTTACATTCAGAAACCTAATCTCCCAATTAAAAAGTGTTATAAGGATTCGACTTAAACCAGCAAGTCAGTTGGACAAAAGAAAATTTTAAATGAAACTGCCGGTTTCGGAGGATTGTTAATATTAGAAATATCCGCGCGCGCGAACAAGGACTTTTTAAAAATTAAAAAAATTGCCGTAATGACGGAAGTTCGATGTTGCCTACTTTACGAGTTGAAGTTATTCTTATGCACCTTACCTGTAAAACGTTTGTTGAAAACTATGATTTTCTTACGAAAATAACTATCAAACGACCTATGTTTTCTGAACAATGTTGCTTTGTCTATGAGAGGGATTTTCAGTGCAAAGAAACGAGCCACCAGAAGAATAGGAATTTTCTTTCAGTTATCCAGTACGGAATACGTACAGGGAGTACATTCTACCACAAAACACTGCTGTCATCAAAATTTAGCTTTACAGAAAGCCTCTCACATGGAAGATATTTGATTTTAAAAGAAGCTCTGTTATTTCAGGTGTTAATGAATGGCATTTTGAAGAAGTCTATTTGCTTTAAAAGAAATTATTCATGAATATCGTATCAAATTAATTTATCGTCCATTTGTCAATGATGATGGAATTCGGAAATATCATATCCCCAATGCAAGCCTCAAGTCAAAGTATTGATAGGTAAATTGAGTACAAGACTATTCGCCGTTCGTCATTTCAACCTGAGCAACGCCGATAGTAAGACTATTCGCCGATAGTAATATTATGCTAGTTTGAAATAAAAACCCATAAACGAGAACCTTTCAAGTCGAACAATATCAGTCGGGTCTAGTCACTACCACCTTAAGGTACTTTAGGAGGCAGATAATATTTGAAATCAAATTCAAAAAAATCATGCAAGGCGTACAATATTGGACGGGTCTTGTTTTGTTTTTTAAAGGCAGATGTTTGGCAATACAGAGGAATTGAGAATATTCTATATTTTGACAATTTTTAACGATTTTTGAAGTTTAGTGAAGTTTTATCTGGGTTTTTTTGAGTTAAATGTAACACATGCGATTTTTCTTGTTAATAACTGTCTAACATCCAAGGTACGTTATTGTCCTAAAATTTATCAATTACTTTAAAACATGAGCATTAAAAAAGCCGGAAAAACGAAATTTAGTTTTGTTTTCTCAAATCATTTGCCATAACCTCCTTCATTATTCAAACGTTTCCTGAAAACAATATATAGACAAAAATTGAAAGTTAAGCTGGACAGGCTACAATAACAGGCTGAAACCTTTCCATTAACCGTTGTTGCATAACAATAAATTCAAACCCACACTTCATTCAATTGTATAATTCCTTGCAAAAAGGACAGAACCGAAAAAACCAGTTCAAAGCGATCCCTATGTGTCATATAATCTCACGTTAGCCCAGTTATGTAATCTGCGTCACGTGAGGCCAGGCAATCGTTTTCAAGGTTAAATGGGATGGAAATATGCGATTTGAGTGAAATAGTTTGCCTTAATAACAACTTGTGCAAATATAAGTGGAATAAAAATATTCTCCAAATCTATTTATATACCTGACCTTGCAGGTTTGTCTCTTTCAGCCTTGAGAATGAAAAACTCGCTTCATGCTTCAGGTTCAAGTCAGATCAGATTTCGGACCTGATGATTTTGTTCCCTAAAAAGACAGGAAAATGACAGCTCAAGCTTGATAAAAAAACTTGTCAGTTTATCGAATTGATTTTTTACGAATTCTCCGCCAGGTACATAAACGGTTCTAAAACAAAAAGGGAAAAATCAATGGGTCCTCAAATAAGAGATTAAAAGTGTCAAAAGCAATTCGATTAAAGGGAAAGGCGATGGTGCTTTTTAAAATCACCCTAGTCTCTTCATAGCTGCTTGTGTGGTCGTTTTTTGCTGTAGTATTTTTCCACGTAATTCAATTAATCTGATCCGGAACTAATTTCATTTTAAATGATGTTCTCACTGTTTTTGTGTTAATGATTTGCGAAGGATTTTAAATATCAGATAATGATGAAAAAACTCATTTCTGGTATTATTCCTTAGAATTAACTGTCACACCTGAAAAAAAATTTGAAAGGCATCAAACGAAACAAATATTGGGAACACTGATCTGAATCAAAATTATGAATATTTCCCTGCTTAAAAATGTAATTTTTTTTAATATTGATACCTTTAAATTTGATTAACGTCACTCAGAATTATAAGATCCAGTTCTAAATTGACACATCAAGTGGTATTTTGGTTAAATTGTTATTCTCTTCTTGTGTTTGAAACACATGCTACTCTGGGTAGTTTATCTTAAAAATGACTGAATGATTTGGAAATTAATCTTAAGTTTTATGCAATCATTAAAATAAGAACATTTATTTTAAGATCATTATATTGATTCAAATTATATCAGCACTTCAATTTAGACGTTGTCATATGCATATTTTTACTGATTTATTCAACCTGTTTACCTTATGTTTGTCATAAACTACTGTGCTTGCAAATCGATTGTTATATGCAAAGAAAAGTTTCTTATTCTTTCTTTTCTGTTTTCCTTACTCTAAATTTTCTTTACTGTCTTCCTAACTCTCCCCCTCCTCTTATTAACCCTTTCTCTGTATATATACTATCTCTCTTCCTACAGATATATTTATTTTCTTGTCTCTATCGTTATTTCCAATCAATCCATCAGTTTGTCTCCAGCTTCCTCTCACGAATATAAAAGCATCTCAAGTTTGTCTCTCACTCTTTTCTCGATCTCTCAATATTTCTCACTCAATTTCTGATTCTTAATTTCTCTTTCCCTCTCACTAATTCTTTCATTATTTCTCTCTCTCTCTCTGATACTCTCTATGCTGTACTATTTCTCTTTCAATGGTTATATTATCTGTCTCCACAGCTATTTCCTATGAGTAATGTCTCCTCTTTCCTCTGCGAATACGTAAGCATCCGACTCTTGTCTATAGCTCTTTATTTCTCTCTCTCTCTCTATTTCTTTCTAGTTCTCATTCACTCTCTCCTCTTTCAATTTCTTTCTTTATTTCTCTCGCTCTCATTCTTTCAGCATTTCTCTCCCGCATTTAATCTGCCTCTATATTTTCATTCGTCTGTCTTAGCCAACCAATCAAACAGTTTCTCATTCAGCAGTTGAGGAGTTGTTCCAAGTTCCTCGCAAAACAAAATCTGATACCTACGTTGACAACGGAATCAGAAGAGATTTATAGTGGCTTAGAATTCGATGATCAACTGCATAGTTACGAGTACAAGATAAATAACTCCACTTTGATGATCAAAAATTAGGAGAAATCGAAATTTTTTCTAACCTAAATATAATCCCGAAACTTATAAAAAAGAAACGTACCTTAAGCAGATTAACTTAAGACTTTTTGGACGATAGTGGAGTGAATTAAGAGTTCCATTGGCCAAAATGCTATCATAATATGCGAAATAAGTTATAAATGGATGGTAAAATATAAAAATAATGTATTTTATCAACTAGGGGATGACCTTACTATATATACATATAGATCTAAATATATTTAATTGATTTTCTTGAATGTTGGCTGTGGAAAGTCGTGCGTTCCTAGGCTTAGCCGGGTATTATAGTAGATACATCCCTATATACTCCGTTGTCGCGGCACCGTTAACTGATGCCTTGAAAGGGAAAGTAAAAGAGAGAAATCGTTTGAACCGAGGAATGCGAAACAGCATTCTAGGAATTAAAGAATAAATTGACGAGCGAACCAGTGTTATTTGCACCCGATTTCGAACACGGGTTTATTGTACAGTGCGATTCTTATGACCTCAGGATGGGTATTGTACTCACGCAGTTGAATGTTAAGGGAGAAGAACACCCCATTCTATACCTGAGTAAAAAAATTTCCAAAGTAGAGAAAAATTACTGCACCACCGAAAAAGAATGCGCTGCCACTGTTTTTTGCAATAAAAAAATTGCACTATTATCTAGATGGGAAAAAGTTCGTTGTCGTCACTGACCACAACCCACTTGTCTGGTTGCGAACCAACGCCAGTTCGAATCCCAGACTAATGCGATGGGCACTGGCACTCCAGTCGTATAATTTCGAAATTGTCCACCGATCTAGGAAAAAACACCAGAACGCCGACAGTCTTAGTCGCGCTTTCCATGAAAGTTCAGAGAGCATTTTCTGAAACATTCTTTTGCTGTAGACGTTGAATATTAAAATTCCGAATCATGTTTCTGTGTGTCGAGTGTAATTGATAGTTTTCCATATATAGTAGTTCACTTAATTATTTCATTATGTGTAGTGTTTATATTTCTTTTTAATCGGTACTTGTAGTTCCGTGAGTGACTATGCTGTATGGGAGTAGAAAACTACTCCGTTTTATAACTTTTAAATTTGAGTAACTTAACCTGTTGCGTTGTGTATATTCTTGAGTCACGATTTTAAGATATGGCGATGGTCAGTGATGTTGTCTTTTGATCTGGTGTTTGGGTGTTGTGTATTGGACACCCCAGCGATGACCAGTGTTAATAAGTGCGTCTGTGTATATATGTGCCCCAAAACTTTTCATCTTTGATAGAAGTTTTTCTCAAGGGGGAAGAGTTGTACCGGTCGGTCTGGCGTACCCTCATCTGGAATTCAGGTCTCCCTCGACTGCAAAACAAGTTGTCAACACCTAAATTATCTTGGGCCCTCCAGAGGAATGGAGACGGGCCACCCCAGGAAAATACTTGTTGACAGTTCTGTGGAAACCCTGGCCAGAAAGACATTAAATCTGTCCTCGACTCGGGAAGCTGTGGAGGTTCTCATGGCCTTCCGTTGCAGATGACGTGGAAACACCGACATTACCAACAGAATCGCCGGTAACTTTCAGATTGAAACAAATTCCCCCTCAAAAAATGAAACCAGAGTCCCTTGGCAGATTCGATGGTTAATAGCTGTGCCCTCATGCTTTTCAATTAATCTTATCAATATGTAAATAATCTTCAGATTTCTCTATTTTAAATAAATATTTTATTGTGCTGTGAACAGTCTTACGCCTAATTAGAGACCGGAAACGTTACAATACCCTGTTTTTAACCATCACCGACATTTTTAAAAAGCACAACTTTAAACTTTCAAGATTTGATTGGGAAAAATTCTCATTTAAATATTTTCCTCTTTTTAAAAGATATTGGATTTTTAAATTCGTTTAGTTTTTATTTCCTATTCTTCATCCACTTTCGTACTTCTTATATTGTACATCACGTTGCTGGTCAACACATGTTTTAAATATGTTACATTTTCATGTTCTAATTCTTCCAATTTTATCTTCATGTTGATCAGAATTCTATATTTATAATTTCCTTTTAATCGCCGGTCCCAGCCAAAGACATTCAAGGGCACGACGGTTGGTGCACGTTAAATCTTTCGGGGCCTCAAATTTCCTCACGTTGGTGTGGTGTGGAAGTTTGGGGTACCAGATCAGGTGTTGACCTTGGCATCTGACCGTGTTTCAAAATTACAAGGCTTTGTCTTTGGATCTTTCCTGTATGGATTGATACCGGACCGTCGCCAATAGCCAATTGTGTTACTCCAGTGCGACATTAATTAACTACCTCCTACCTATCTACCTTTTAATTGCTTCCATACTCTTCATTAATCGAATTCATCGTTTGACTTCATCGAAAATTGAGTGCCTTTGCCACATTAGTCTCCTTGACATCGGACTATAAATTTGGTCAAAGTCTTCAAGGGCCAGGGGATACCGCGAGAAGATGAGGTCGGTAGTAGTATATAGTAGCAATAGTAACTGCTCTTCAAACCATTTATTACCATCGCGAAGAACAGCCTCACAGCGAAAAAATAATGTACATTGCTAAAACTATGCAAAAATGCACAAGGCGACATCAAACTCAGAAATAAACACGACACCAACATCGCATCCACACATTTTAGTATTATACCTTATATTATTATTCAACATAGTTTTAATCACGAACTCATTAAACTCATATTTTACTGCTGTAAAATCTTTGAGCTCGACTAGTTCTCCACTTTCTTTTTTTCGTATTTACATTGTTTTAATTATGTTACCTTATGCTTGGTGCAGTTTGTCCATTTTTGGACCTTGAGTCAAAAACGCACAACCAACCAGCTTGATACTTCCAATACAATAACCTAAACTATCCATGACTCTAAGACACCCTGATCTATCATTGAGAAGAGTTAGGAAAGTAATCATTAATCAATGCCCCTCAGCTTCTAATTAAGCGTGATTTAATTTACATACAACTAAGTAACAAAATATGCAATAAAAAGTAACACACAGTGAAACTAAAGTATAGGGATTTATTAAAGAAAGATCCGGTTAGGGAACTTCTTAGAAATGCAATTTCTCATTTAGATTAAGTTTTTGGCTTTCTTCAGGAAGCAAATAAACGAGAAAAATAGTTCTCTCCAGAAGATAAGCTAATGGTAAAACCAATATTGACTAAAGGAAATTTCGCTGATGGTGTATATTCCCTGAAGAATCTGGCTCTCAATTAAACAAGTCAACAGCTCTGTGATCTGGAATCCCCCATTTTTCATTAGTAGTTTGATAGAATTTTCCAAACAAGTTTCATTGAGATAAAAAGTGAAGTCTTTTATCATTAAATGAAGATGGTTTAACTTTCGGTTTACGCAGATTTACCCAAATTAAGTCATACGAGAACAAAACTTTTCAAATGTAATATATGATTTGAAAAGATATTTCTTTGTTCCTTTAATGTTACGAAATCTTTGAAGTAATCAGTGCACTTGTAGAATCATTTACGAAAAGTTTGAAATTATATTGTGTTTATTATAGCGTTGCCTGTATATGAGAAGGGTATAAACCTTTTCGATTTAATCTATCCAACACAACATGTACTTTCAATTGTAAAGTGAATCCTTTATTGCGTGGATCTACATCTCAGTAATCTATGCAGTGAGTCATACATTAGCGAGATGTAGTAGCAAAGGACACTAATGGCAGTCTAATAACCTCGTATACACAAACATTCATTTCACCATTCTAATTTACTCCGGGATATTTGACAGAATACATGTAAAATGTTTTAAGTGATAGAGATTTCGTATGAGCAAACCTACTAATAACATGTGTATGTAATCGCATGTTGAAAGTTAATTCATGAATTAACCCATCTGGTGGTTTATCTTCGCTTCAAAAACTGTCCTGTTGTGGCCAGGCTCTGGAGCAAATCCTGTTCCAAAGTGTCACCAGTAATGAGAAAGTGACAATTTGTTTTTCTTACTTGGATATTCATCACCCTTGGAGTTTGGCAGTTTTGTCTCCACAAGACATCTCGATATTGCAAAACTGACCAGATCTAGATGAATAATATATCTCCCTTTATCTTAAAAATAAAATCTTGCTTATTGCATCGCAATTTCATACTTATGAATGAGTTTACACTGTTCATTTCCTCAATTGAGTTTGAATTACATTTACAAACAAAAAATATTCGTTACCGTGTTAATAATATGTTTTCTACGAATTATAAAAGTTACTTCCTTTAATAATTAATGTAATTTGTTTTTTATTGTACGTATCGCATCCAGGCTGCAATACCGCTATAACTAAAAAATTAATTTCTAATTTGTAAAGAAAGACTAAATGCATACGCCACATGCTGTAAACCTGCCACAACTGCCCTATATTAATAGTAGGTAGGTAGATAGTTGATTTGACATCGCACTGAAGCAACACAACTGGCTATTGGCAATGGTCCGGGATCAATTCCGATGGGAAAGATATAAGGATAATTTTGAAACGCGTTCAGGTGACGAGGTGAACACTTGAGCTGACACCCCACTCTCGAAACTTCCACAACACGCCACTAAGAGGCCATTTGAGGCCGCAACAGACTTACTGTACACCAGCCCCCACGTATTCGACGATCTTTGATTGAATCGAGTTTCAAATTAACAAACCCTCCGGTTGCTTATCCACAATTCTTCCAACCGGGCACCTTTACTGGAATCTACAATTGTGGTAGTTTTGTTGAACATGCATTCAGTCTTTCCACACAATACTAATTTTTTTTTAGTTATGGCGATATTTTAACCGGTGAGTGAGGAAAATCTGAATTTAGTTTTGATTATAAGTCGAAACTCTTCCTGTTGCACAATCACAATGAAAATGAAAACAAAGTCCTTATTGTTTTTGTATAAATACTTTGGATATTTACATATAGTTGAATTTACGTTGCACTGGAGAAAAACACAATGGGCAATAGCCCATTGTGTTTTTCTAATAGCCCATGGCGATAATAGCCCATGGCGATGGTCTGGGATCAACCTCGAATGGAAAAATCTGAAGACAACGCTCGTAATTTTGAACCACGGTCAGACGGGATATTTACTTAGAAAATTGGATTTCCGGATGCTTTCTTTACCTATTTATTTTTACTGTAAATTTATAATGAAGAAATTTAATTTGTTATCTTCAATCAACACGCTTTGATTTTAAAAGGGGAAAGAATAAAAAAAAATTGAGGAAAAAAATATTTTGATTCTAAATAAAAAGAATTTCAACTACAGTTGTCAGTAATAAAATAAAATTATAAACTATTATACATTATTCTAAATTGAGAAACAAGTTATAAATTTTTAAATTATTTTGACAAGAAATTAGAACGGAACACAATTGTCAACACAAAACGCAGCTGTGCACTTAAATATTTTTATTCATTTTTCTTCATGCATAGAATTCCTGCACAAATGTTCTCGAATAGAATTGAGAACGGATAAATTCTGTTCAACAATTATATTACATGGCGCCATCTATTAATTCATTGTTGAACTACTTTTGTTCAAACCAAAGTTTACGAAAATGTGTAATAACTATGAAGTTCTAAGTGTTCTTTAAGATTTAGAAACAGGTAACAAATTTGATTACAATAGATCAGGGGTGTCAAGCTGGCGGCCCCCGAGGTAATTTTTTGTGGCCCACGATTCTCTGAAATAAAATGAAAACAGGACAATATGTTACGAAGAAAATAGCACTTAGGGGAGATCGAGGCAATACCATACACACAATTTTAATTAATTGATTTCCAGAATGATTCGGTTTTAAAAGACATATCGAGAAGTAGGAATTCCCAAAATATATTCTTATTTAGGTGAAAAATACCCGGAAATTAAAAAGTTTGCTGCCAAATTTTATGCTATTTTGGGAGTACGTACTTGTGTGAGCAACTATTTTCGTTCATGAAATTAAATAAAACGGCCTACAGATCAAGATTAGCTGATAAACATCTATCTGCCATAATCAAGATTGTATGTTCTCAGTCTTTGAATCCAGATATTGGAAAATTAGTAGGAGGAAAGCGCTGGCAAGTTTCCGGTAAAAAAAAATTATTTTAGTTTTATAAATACATCAAAATAAATAAACGTTTAAATAAAAGCAATTATATAGCAATATTATAAATTATTACCCTAAATTCACTTTATTACATGGTGTTTTAATTTTCCTATCCATATTCCTGAATCCTCACTTCAAAATATAATTTTAAGAAAATTTGTAAATGTGATGTGGCCCGCGTGAATCTTACCAGTTGCATTAAATGGCCCGTGTTTTAATTGAGTTTGACACTCCTGCAATAGACGATCAGAACTGAAGAGTCGATTTCCTAAAGTAATATGCATTTTACTACTTTAACTCGTGTGTGAAACAGAATATGTTTCTAGAACAAACTTTTCACGAAAAAACACTGATAACACAAATGTAAACTAGAAATAATAACTTTACAGGTATTTTTATTATCCTTGTGATTATATATATTATCTTCATGACGCATGAGTTTATCGTGCAAGCATAATTGTTAATCTTGCTAGATCTAATCTGAATCAAACTTTACATTTTAAAATTTTCTAAGAATATAGAATGAAATACAGTTTGATATTATTTTGAAAAAAATTATGATTAAACTTGCCTAACAAAAGAATAAATTCAGCACGTGTTTCGTTTGCAACATTTCTGCTCGAACATATCACAGCAAATTTTTGGTAATAGTCTACGTCTGGGGCTCAATATCTGAAAATTTTCGTTTCGTTCTCAATTTTTGAAAAGCAGCATAGAATGGACTTTATTTTTAATGCAAATTTTCAAAAAATTCTGTACTGTTTAACGTTAATTGTTCACCAAAAAGCATTTCTTAAAATTAAGTTTAATGCTTAAATAAAACATTAACATTAAAGAACTGACGAGATAGTTTTTACCGTGTATCTTCACCAGCAAAGTATTAAAATTTAAAATTTTATCTTCACGTTGTACTCGAATATTAATGGTATATTAACGTTACACAAACAACCATCGAGTTATCGGAATTCGACTTTGTAAATTATAAATTAAATAAGAATTATGTAGAGAACTATCTTCAATAAATACTGGATATATTTAAATTGAATGCATATGAAAGTACCTTCACGTAGCACTGATCACTTACTATTTTGGTTTTTTGGACTATGAATATGTAAATCCCTCCGGGACATGCATTTTTCCGATATATTAGAATTCAGAGAGCACAAGATGGGACAAAGTAATGCATTTATTTCAGACTATCTACATATTCATTCTTTATATAATTATTATTAGCAGAAATATGCGATATAAATATGGAAGAATTTTCTTATGATAAATGGGAGTAAAGCTCTATTTGTTTCTGTGATTTGAATAAAAAAATATTATTTATTTTAATGATGCCATTTCATTTGAAATATTGCTACACACATAGAATAACTTTGTAATCGAATTTTATTAGATGATATGTCATTCTATTTTAATATTAGAGATAGCATCTGAAACAGATGGAATCTTATTACTACCTATACTTTTGTTCTATGTTCTAATTTCATGTGTCACATAGTGATACATTGGGTTAATAGACGTATTTGTCTATGTGTCTTTTAGGATAAAGAAATTATAGTTTTAACTCTGATTGAATATATTTTTGACTCAGCAGAGTAAAGTTAATAGTAGATCTAGCTCGCTCTGTTATATTTTTACAAATATATTAACCTAATTGAAAAAAATATGATGTATTCCGTAGCTTCTAGAAACTCGTTATTAAATAGGAATCTCAGAGAATGACACGTGACTAGCCAAAGAAGCACAAAAATATTGACGAATTCTTATATTAACGAATTCTGTGTTGCCATGTAAAATAATACTACTCCGAAAAATCGTAATTAAAACCTTTTTTATATTTGTTTTCTTATTTCTACTGAGAATCAGTTCAGTATATTCAAAATACATCTTTAAAAAATCGCATAGAAATAATAATGCAGACAAGTTAGTCATTTTCGTAAGCTTTATTTAAAGTTCAAGAATAGAGTATAAAAGTTTATTGATTTCTGAGCAATAAAGTTTTGAAATGAAAGGTATATATATATATATATTTGGATATTCCACTAAAATTGAAGCTTACAAAATATAAATATTTTAGACGCTTTTTCTTCGAACACAATAGCCAAAAAAAGAATTTGTATTTGTTTTTTCGCAAATATGATACCATTTAGAAATGTACAAAAATAATTTCGTTACTTTAATGTTTTGGGCTATTTCTCTTATTTTCGAAAAAACTAAAAAGTTCTGCAAGTTCTGATACACTTTTTAAACTTTTAATCAGCGTCCCTAAACTGAATAGAAGACATCTGAATAGTAAACTGAATAGATAAACATCAAGTATAAAATTGTTCAGTAGCAAATTCCAGTTTATACTTGACTTACACTCTTGCAAAACAAAATATTTCGAATGTCAGTTGATACCAACATGAATTGTTTTTATACTATCCTAAGAATTGCAGAACTTATGCCTTGATCTGTCACAAGAGAACATTATGCTATTCTTTGACTCCATGGTGCACCAGATATCGACTTGTATCGCAGCCAGAGAAGGATTTCCTACTTATTAAAATGTGAGTTCGTGACGCACCTAGTACAGGCTTGTATTGCAGTCAGAGAATGGATTTTCTGCGTATTAAAATGAGATTTCATGACGCACCACGTGCATACTTGTGTTGCAGACAGAGGATGATTTCCATCTACTAAAATGCGATCCATGATACACCGCGTATAGACTTGTTGCAGACAGAGAAGGATTTTCAACGTGTTTAAATGTGATTCCCTGACTCTCCTCGTATAGTCTTATATTGCAGTCAGAGAAGGATTTTCTACGTATTAAAATGTGATTCCATGACACACCACGTACAGGCTTATATTGCAGTAAGGGAAGTATTTCGTACTTAGTAAAATGTGACTCCCTGCGGCACTTCGTACAGACTTTTATTGCGGTCAGAGAAGGATTTTCTACGTATTAAAATATAATTCGTTGAAGCACCACTTACAGATTTGTATTGCAGCTAGAGGAGGTTTTCTACTTGGTTAAAATAGAACCCAATGGGTACACCACGTATCGGCCTGCATTGCAAACATAGAATGATTTTCTACCTATTAAAATGTGACTGTTATGTTAATGTGATCATAGCTCTATTACGAATAGTCATTTGTGGAATTTTATTAATTTTCTCTCTCTCTCCATACTACATATCATAGCGATCGAATAATATCTTCTGAGTGTGTCTATTTTCTACAATCGAGTATATTAATACATCAATGCTAGTAAAGAAGACAATATGTCCCATGCCTGGTCCTTTTGGCTGATGTTTATTGCATTCTGCTTACATAAGTATCTGATATCCAAACAGACAGCAGAGAACAATATCATCATTCAATCAACTGTTGACTGAATGCATCTTATTATTTTCTATCGTTATGAAGGTACCAGATATATGTAACATCAGTCATCAATAAAAGACCAAATTTGGAGATACTGCCTTCTTAAAAAGAAAGAGCAGAATACAGTTATTAACATAAATACCGAACTAGAAGATAACGTTAAAAGAATTGATGCAGTGGCGTGCAAAATTTAAGGATCAGTAAGGGTTCCAGCTGCTTCTTTGCAGCGAACTGACCTGGATTTGGAAAAGGATACAAAAGTACGTCGAGCGTAACCAAACTCATGAGTAAAAACAAAGCGATAAAAATAACAAACAGTAAAAAAAGTATTTGATCTGAAGTGACACTGATAGAGGGGAAACTGAAAGCTTCAAAAAAAGATAGACTATTCTTTGTAGGCTGTTTGATCATCCCGAATACTAATGCAGGCCCACGTCTTCATACTGAGAATGAGGTTGCGGATGAGTTTCTGTGATATCAGAACAAGTTCCAGTGTTAAAGCCTTTAACGTCACGATTCTAAATTTGAATGTGCATTAGCTTTCTAATGAATAAGTATCCTTAGTATGTAATTCGTCACATGTAGTTTCGTTTAATCTTGAGGTTTTAAAAATACTGGTGTTCCTTAACCCTCCTGGTGGTTGTTTCGACGAGGTATCTGGTCATTAGCTAAACCATTAACAGATCTTGAGGGACGAGATATCTCGTCGTTAGAAGAAAACTGGCCAGATCTTGATCTCGTCATCATAAAAAATCTCCAATATCTTGGCGACGTGATATCTCGTCATTAGTAAAATTGGGAAGATCTTAATGGACGAGATATCACTTCGAAAGACTCAGAGAGTTAAGTTTTGCACGCCAGTGTTATGCTGCGAGTTTGATTTATTTTCAGTTGCTCAACTGAAGTGCTAGAACGCCATATGTCACAAAAGCTCCAAATGCTTCAAGAATCACTAGTACGTCCAATTCCACAAGTTCTCCAGCAGTTAAGTAAAGGTCCTCCTCGTCTACTACAGATTGTATAAGCATCATACATCTCACTTCATTCACAGAAGTATGTCTGAGACTTTCAAGATGATTCCGTTGGACCTCGCTCAGATTTTCACTGAGTATTTTGAACGACTTGGTGACTTCGGAAGCACACAATACCATTCCTATTAACAACATAAAACTGACTATAAACGATATCAAAGCTTCAGATATAGCAATTACACCAGGAATATTTTTCAGAGCTGTGAGAATAACCACTGCCGAAAACATGGAGACTAGGTGATGAAAAATAAGCCAGAATACTATAGATGAAAAAATTTGCTCGATATCTTTCAAAAGCAATATCAACTTTCGACGTCTAGCCACACAAGTCATAAGAGAAACTCTATCAAAACATTTTCTTTGTAGCTGTAGGCTTCTTGCAGCTTCACCAATGCTGATTGTCAGCACACAAAAAGTTAGACTCATAATATTGACAGCAATAATTTGTACTGAATAATACATTACTATAAGAAAGAACACCGCAAACATTTTAAGTTCGTGACTGATATTCTCAGAGTAGCCCATGAACCAAAATTCATAATAGCGTGTTGAATAGGTTGTTTGCAAGATATGATTGTGAATACAGACGTATGATATGGGAACTAGGAAGGTTATTAGGACTATAGAACTTACTACAAATAGATGTTTCGAAGAGTAATACGCATTTCCGAATGTCTTCACTTTTTTTATTATTTTAAAGAGAACTTTTCGCTTGGAACAACTAATGAACCATATGTACATGGATATCACAATCTTAAACACGGAAACTAACCAAGATTTACTGCTTAGTCCGATGGCTAATCCTAAGCGTATAAGTATGCAATTCCCGTATATAAAGCCAAAGAACATCACAATAGCCACTATGAAGGAGATCTTTTCATGCTTCTTGTTTGCTCCTGTCGGATTAGATTGTATCTTAAAACGAAATAAAACACATTCCAAAATAATTCGCACGGCGTTAAATTGGTTGAACATAATACGTAAACATAGCTCCTGAAGCAATACATTGATAGTTGTGAGACGGATTTACGTTAGCTATCATTCTTGTAAAAATAAGGTCGAAATAAAATACATGTACTTGAAATATTATATTCCCTCCGTAAAGTGACCTTATTTAATCGTGGTGGTTTAGTCAATATATTATGGCAATGTCTCTCTCATTGTGCTCACATTCTTCAGTTTCTTCATAATATTTCTTCGGTTTACTTTTAAGCTGTTTCATTGCAATGTTCGTAACAACCAATAGTATTTTCCAAAGTATGTAGCAATAACTATTTGTTGTATTCTTTAACTCTCCTGATAGAAACATTCTCACTTTACAAAACAGTGTAGATTGTAGGCGCCTCAGTAGAAATTCAATCCTGAAGATATTTAGTACTAAAAGCTTTCAACAACTTCAAAGAGCGTAAAGGGCAATTGTATTCTTTGTAAGAGTACAGAAAATGTGTTCTTCAGGTTCTGTTAGCTTAGACCAAGATACTTGACCACAACAAATATTTATTATAAGATATCTACGGCTTTAACCTTCTGAGAGGCGAACCCACATATATCCGTTCGGCAAACTGCAGTCTTCCTTGCATGACTTCTAACCAGTTTTGATCTTCTTGGTCAGTAGAATGTGCCCTAGGATTCTTTCATTCCTCTTGAATATGATTTAGGGTAAAAGCAAAACTACGCAACTCAGACATATCTTGAGGCTCAGTGGGTTGAAACGTTCCAATAACAATGAAACCAGCCACCTAAAGCAAATTGAGTGACTTACAGCATATATACTTTGTCACATTACACAATAGCTGAACGCTTCTATCACGTCAGACAAACGCATTGTCTTCAAAAATGAAAACGCTATCTAATTTCCATTGATTTAAAATTTTGATCACTAGTGGAGCCTCATAGTATCACATAATTCAAGAAAAGCTGGAAAACTTGCACTTTATATTGAGTACGATAGCGTTGTACTCTGCACCAAGTTTCCGCACAGATTGAGTCAAAAAATATGATCATCAGCAATATTTTCAAATTACACGTGGAAACCATTGTAAATTCGTTGAGCCCTTCTTATTGCACCAATAGTCCAAAGCACGCAATCAAAATAAATTATCTTTTGAACCTAATATCCAAAATGACGTCCGAATGAAAGTAATAACAAAATGGTAAATATATGATTATCATTGGTCACGCAAGTGCTCTATCCTAAAAAGGAATGCATAATTAATGTCATATTAGAGCTAAATATGTATAATATATACGTATGATATGCAATTCAACTGCAGATAGAAAGCAATCAAGCTAGTCGTAAAGACGCAGAATCTCTCCCTGCAATACTATTTCAAGAATTTTTTAAAATAGAGAATATTTTTATGAGCATTGCTCGGTTATGAAGATCAGTTATTCAGTGTGAAATACAATTTCTATTTAGTATAGTTAAATCGAATTTTGCAACGTTTTAACCACTGCTATCATTATATTAGTCTAGAAACCAAAAACATTCTATTTAAAATTCCCTATCTCAGTACAGTTCCTGTATTACCTGTACTCGTGCAAACATCGTCAAATCACCCCTCTTCTCGAAAACATTTAATTACTCAAAGAATGCACTTAATCCAGTATGAATTCAGAAAATAATTTCGGGGATGGCTCAGTCTTCTTTTCCCGGTACCCGAAATTCAGTTCTGTTCAACGAGCATTGAATTTAATGATAGTTTAGACTGTATTGATGTATTCAGAGGTATATTTAAACTAGCAGAATTACCCGGATTGAATTGATTAACTAACTTCCACGTTCGTTAATAATTTGAAATTCCTATTCATAACATGTAACAACTACCACACTAATAAAGGTACATAATTGTTGAATACGCAATTTCACAAATGTAAAAAAAAATGTCATATTTGACATTTTACATTTTTGTAGAATTTAAATTTTTATTAAGAAAGAAAAGTCTCTAGAGTATGTCAATGTTGCCCAAAATACATAGAATAGTTCAGAGTATGCATATAAATACCTTGTATGTCATTTAAAAAAAGCGTTTCCCAAAATTATCATACAATGATTAAAAATGTTTTTAAAACTAATTAAACCACTTATACTTTAATTACAGTTATTGAAAGAAAGACATTAAATTCAAAATCCAGAAATACATCTTGAAACAGTTTTATAAAAGTTTCGAACGAATAGTAATGAATTTATCTGTTTTATCACTCCAAAATAGATTCTTGGAATATAACGGACACAAATTTTAAAAAAAGGCAAACGATTAAAAAAATACCAAGGTTGCCATACTAGCTACCAGTCCTATTTTAAAATGTCTGTTCTGTATATTTCATTTATAATGTTTTATTCTCTATCGTCTGTCCCCAATATTCAGAATATTTTTATATTTCGTAGAGAAAAAGATAAGGCTCAAAATAAAGTATTAGGGCAAAATTCTATGTGACTCACGTTACAATCAGACGTCAATTATCAATATAAATTTAATATAAATCAAGAATGGAGGAAAATTACTAAACAAAAATTGATTTATAAACTCATTGATATGTTCCTAAAGCATCTATGTCATAATTTAGAACTTTAGTGTAAATTTAGTTTCCTCAATGGCAACGTTTCGAACTGTGACTCACGTTACAAAAACAGAACTTCAATTGTTTAGACTCAAAAATGAGAGCTTTTCTCTTCTAACGGAAGTTAATCGGAAGAAATAATTCGGATTCTGCACTAAGAGTAGCAGGTCATGTTAAACCTAAGAAAAATGAGATTACTGCTATAATTAATAAAATAAATTGACATTTTTATGTGACTCACGTTACATACTTTTGTGACTCACATTATATTTGTGAATTCTGAGAACTGAATGCTTAATAATAACGCTTTTGAAATTTTAATCGCTGCTAAAATTAACTTTCTTATAAATATTTGAAAATAATTGCTTATTAATGAAAGAAATCGCAATTTTAAAAAATTAAATAAAGTCCTATAAACATATTTATGTGCAGTAAAAATGCGATGTAAATTATAATTTTGATTCCAAATTGTGTTTGGATCTGAATTTTGCTATTTCTTTTTTGTATCAAAAACATTAATCTTCATTACTTTTTAGTAGCTTCTACGAATTCGTGCACATCATTTACTAAACATTTCCTTTTTTCACTTGGTCGAAAACATGTCGTTTCACACTGCCTCAAATTCCGTCTACTTGGACACTTACCATGTGATGTTGCAAAATAGTTCCACGGAATGGATACTTTGTACCTCTGTTCCAGTGTGTTAAGACAGGCTGATGTGTGTGTTTTTAAACTGCCCTCCCCCATATTGACTGTCAGACCAAATTTCAATATTTGCACACAAGTTGAAATACTTTGTAATAAAAAAATGTATTCAATAATGACTTCTATGAATGATCTCAATAATCCGATGCTATTAATACAGGATGGATGAATCCAAGTAATAAATAACAGCTGCAAACAAGCTCACTTGTTTCTGTTTCCAATGTGTACCTTGGATCTCATCCTGAAAGTTACAAGTGTAGTTTTCAGAAAAGTCTACTTGCATCGCGCATTGATATGCCTTGTAACGTCCCTAACAGCTCAGTATCAGAGGTCAACATCACTGACCTCCGGCCGAAAATTCCCGAAACATCTGTCGCTGCCGTCTAGATGGTCTTCGACAGCCGTCCAGATGGTTTTTAGAGATGCCGGTTATTCAACAGTTTTCCCTGAAAAAATCTGGCGACAAAAGAGAACTGTTGGAGAGCTAGAGCTGAGCAGAGGTTTGTTTTGTGGTACTCGGTTTTGGGGCCACGGCCGTTGAGGAGATCCATTTATGCCTGGTTTGCAGCGCTCATGCCTTAGGGATACAAATCCCTATTGTAAAATATTGTACATATCGTTATGTTAAATAAACGTAAGTTTATTTGTAATTTGGGCTGTTTCGTTATGCTCATTGGCACACCTCTCGGCCCACTACGTTCCAGCCTTAGCCTGATGGCGTTTAAAGTGCCAATGCTCCAGAAATTGTGGAATGAGACCGAAATAAGTCGATACAAATCCAAATATGACCCAGAACCTTCTACCTTTTGACTATCGTTTTCTGCATATCATTTCCAAAAATACCAAGTAAGGCCAAATTCTTCTGTTCCAGGCAATGGATAATTTTTTTAATAACGTGCATCTTTGCAAATGCTACATTGGCTTAGCCAACAATTTCTAAGACTGCATAATATTTTTTCTGGGAATGAATGGAAGTAAGTGGGAACACACTTTAAATATAGAAGTGTAATGTATTTATTGCACCTATATGAAATTCTCATGGTATAACATATATCATGGTATAACATGATATATCATAAGCTACATTATGCGGAATCTGATTTATCAGGTCTCATTCAAAAGAATATGCTTTGGGCGCAATTCAAAAACTTGCTCTTACCAAGCTCTGATGAATTTTCCAATTTGAAAATTTCAAATACATTCTTCATATATGACGGTGAGCTTGTTTTTTTATTTTAAGGCCATTTTCCCAAATCGTAGCGACGTCTTTACGTCCAGTAGCCATTCGGCTAATATCATCTCGTTCATAAAATGATATAATTTTATCTATTTTATGTCTACTCGAAGCTGATGACTTCGAATGATTACTAATTGAATCAAAACCTGCATTTAAAGTCACATTACAAATGCTGCTAAATAATTTACTCACGACAACTTCATTACGATGTGGTGTGCTAGGTAAACCACGTTTTGCTTGGGTCACAGCTTTACCAAGTGTTTGCATTTTTGTACAATTGAGGTGTTTTTTTCTTTGCATTCTCTTTGTTCCTTAAAACGCGATACTTTTTAACTCTATTTCTAACATTTTTCCCTTCTGCGTCAGTATTTCATAGTAAGACTGTACTTTTCTTTATATTTGTCATAATTTCTTGCTTTAGTTTTTCTCTGAGTTTTCTTCTTTCTTGGACTCTCTGCAGCTGCAGTAGGTGCCATAATGTAATTTTACATTATATAAAGAAAAATTACAAGTTTTAATCTATCACAACATCGTTTGCGCTACAAATTTTAATAGAAAAATTAAAGAAAATTATTTGTGTACAACGTTTAACTTAATGACAGGTTATGACTCACTTTACAAAATTAAATCTGTTCTGTCTTTTAAGAAAAAGCATGAATTAAAATAAAATTGATCATTTACTTTTACTCTTCATACTAAGAACGAGAAGTGAAATTTTTAATTTTAAACATAGAATATTTTAAAAGAATTGAAAAAAGCTAAGTTCCTCTGTGACTCACGTTACATTATAGTAAATTCTTTTTTTTGGAAATTATTCCATAAATACTCGTATAGTAATGGATATCTGTTACAAAATTAGACACATAATTTCCTCTACTGAAATCGCTCTTTCTGTTATGCATGAAAATTAAACAAAAGTATACTGTAATATTAGAAAAAATTGCCTGCAAAGACAGCCAAGTTCACTGTAAAAAATCTTCACATGTATGGTTTTAGAACAGGTGATCATGTGCTGATAAAATAAATGAGTAAAGTGTTGCCAAATTCATGTTTAAAAACTTTAAACTACCTAGAAAATAGCAAAAGAAAATGTTAATTAATCTTCTAAAAAATTTTTTCCACTTGCATGTCCCATGTTTCGTGAAATTGCCCATTAGAATTTAAATTCCGTAGAAATAGATTTTGGAAAAATAATTGATTTTCAGCAGCATTGATAAAGCACTCCAAGTAATTGCAATGCTCAATATACTTTCCAGCTAGTCCAAAACTACCAAATTATGGTTGATTTAAATATAGTTACTCAGATGTTTTAGCATGAAACTTATCTAAATATGTAAGCAAAAGAATGTAAAATAACGTATTCACTAAACTAAATATATTTATAAATACGAATTTTAACTTTATGAACTTAAACTATCTTCCCTCCAAGTAAGCCTATCCCAAATTTTTGGGTAAATCTCAATTTTTCTATACAAAAAGAGCTAATATCGAGCTTTGACGTATGAATCTCTGGTTACCCCATTGATATGCCCCATATCTAATATTAGCTCTTTTTGTAAAGAAAAATGGCATATGCCTGCAAGTGAAAATTTAAAAAAGTTTTCTGATTAATATATAATGTTGAAAGACAGCCATTTCCATTATTAAAATCTGTATATGATTGTCCCATGCATGACAGTGAAATGCCTTTACATCGTATAAAATCATGCCTGTGATAGCAGTTATTTCCCCATTATTTTAAATTTATTTAAACTAAAAAGCTGCATATTTGTTTTCATTGATAAATGTACAATTATAAACTGTTTTCAATAGTTTAGAGTTGAACAGAATTAAGAATATTCCATGATCACACACAATAATAGCTTCATGAGAAGTTTTATTTGTCAAATGAGTATTTTGTTAAATTTAACCCGTTGTATGGAGACTCAACTGTAGCTATATACTAAATACAAATATTTGTATGTAAAACAATTAAAATTACGAAATATTCTAATGGCTGCGCAAAAGAGTTTTCATGAATTTCGAATCATTTATATTAATAGAATTGGATATTAAAAACTTTTAACTTTCATGGAAAAGCTATTAAAGCTATCTATTAATGAAATAAGTCACTTTTGGCATGGTCAAAAGTTCTTATACAGCACAATAAAACTAACATCTTATCACCTTTTGGAAGAAATTCCAATAAATCCCGTAGAAACAAAACATAAGGCAATGTGCTTAATTTTACGCCATCTAACTGACCTGCTGATATGCTTGGTGTTCCTACGATTCTTACTCATTTACAAGTCTCACAAAATTTTATTTAAATTTTCTTGAATTTTTGGATCAAAAGCCTATTTAGAGGGTAACTTGAAAGTTAGGAAGAATATGTCCATTTATACAATTTTCTGGACAACTCATTGTGTCGTAATTTCTTGAATAACTTCTGAAGTTATGAATGGAATCACTTTTCAGATTTTATAAATTTACTGACTATTCTGAATATATTCATGGAATTTTACGAATAAGCATCAATGTACGAGTGTTCACATGTTTTGCTTTCATTTAACAGTTGCACCCTATGAATGAGAATTCTAATCAAGGGAACATGAGAACAGTCAAAAAGCATTTTTAAAAGGGACGCAAATTCAATGCATATTTTACATGTACGTAAGGATTGGAACTTGTTTTACTGCGACGTAAGCACTATCCCCGAAATTGAAGATCTAATTCATTTAGAACATGTGCAACTAAATTAATGAAAGTTTAATACAAATTTTGGTAATTCTGTTGCTATCTTAGCAAAATTACTTTACCGTCTTAATGAAATCATGTTTAGGTATGTAGGAAGTTGAATTTACTTTGCACTGGAGCAAAACAACGAACTTTTAAAATTGTGTTAAGAAAGTTACGAAATATATCGTTGTTGAAGAATTTACATACCCGATTGCAAATAACGTTTGAAAGTTCCTAAAATAAGTTACTAAAAGTTCCCAGTGCATTAAAATTTAGATTTATTAGTGAAACAGCTTCTCTTTTGCTATTGATGACCTGCATAATAAAAACAAAACTAGATTATTTTTTTAATAGAAAAAACATTAGTTTTTTGATAATTCTGTTAAAAATATGCACTCTAACTGTTTATCTCACTTATAAAACAAGACTGTGGAATACTGAAACCTAAACCTAAGACATGGAGTAAGGATTACATCTAATAAATTCTTTCCAACATAGAAATACATGTTGAAATACAAATCAATCTTTAAACTGCAGAATAGCATACATTTATTTGTTGAATTTCATGGCGCAAGGGCCATATTTGGTCTTTCCGCTGACACAAAACACAAGATAGACAATGTCAAGTTGGAACATAAACATACAAGGAAAGTTTAACTGACACAAAAGAGAGAAGGGTAAGTTACAGGAATCGAACCTTTGCCACTTACAACTCGCAGATAGCTAACTCTAAACATATCCACTGTTATAGTGACTCTTACATTTGTTGAATAATGTCTGATGCATATTTAATCATTTGATCAAAAGAGCACATAAATTCAGGATTAGTCTTAAACAGATATTTTTTATTTCCAATGATCGGATTACAGAGACATACTGGAGCCAAAATTACTATAAAAAGTAAAACACATATAATAATACATATATTAACATAAGAAAAGCTACAGAAAGTCTACAAGCCAATCTACTTCACAACCAACCGCTTTGGAAGTATATTAAACAGATGTTTAAGAAACCATTCTAATTTTGCTAATGCTTAAGAACAAAAAAATAAGGAATTGTTAATTTGTGATGACTGCAGTCTTTTGTTACATTCATAAAACCTTTTGAAATCAGTTCGCATGCTTCAGTAAGATGTAAATATACAAGACCCGGCCAAGGAGGGTACACAGATTATTGGTTCTAAGTGCATCGTTCGTCTCCGAAAGTAATTACAGTGAAAACGAGATGGCGCTGGGATAACCAACCACTGCGATCGCCATCCATGATTTTGGTACGGCAGCCCTTCTCCTACCGAGCTTTCACATCTATTCAGAATTTGACTCAAGGTCGACTGCTTTTTCGTAGGAGCCGCACTGTAATCTATGCCTTTTTTGTTATATTACTTATACACTGACGTGCAAAACTAAAGGAACACCATTATTTTTGAAGGTTACAACCTCAAATATTAAGCGAAACAGACTTTGGTGATTTGCATAACCGAGAATATTCAGTAAAAAGCTGGTGGGAATATTCAAATTTTAGAATCGTGAAGTCAGAGGCTTTAACAGGAATGGATTCTGCTACCAGAGAAACTCATCCGCAACTTCAATTTCTATTCAAACGCGATGCAAAGCCTGTATCAGTGTTTGAGGGGGGTCATACAGCCTACAAGACAGACTTCTATCTTTTATAAAGTTTTCACAATTATCTTCTGTCTCATGGCACCCAGTGCAGAGTCGGCATTTCAGTTCAAGGACTTTTTTTAGTGTTCGCTTCGTTTATTGTTATCATTTTGTTCTTACTTATAGGTTCGGTAATTCTCGACGTACCTTTTGCATCACTTTCCTGCACCAGGTCGCTTCTCTGCGAAGTTGCAGATGAAAACCTTACTATTTCACCATTGTAACTATACCGGATTAGTTGAAAAAAAATCACGTTATCTATTTATCTCATCTGTAAAATCAAAACTCCGTACGTAACGAGAATTCCGAATGAGTTAAGAATTATATTCGTTTTTATTTTCAAGAACCCCCAAGCAGTCATGTAAAAGTTATCCTCTCGAATGACAGCATTCAAAAGCATTACAAACTTAGTATTTTCAACTGTAAGATCACATTTTTCCAATATCAGTTGATGACTTTTACTCAAATTATCTCTTAGTACCTTGTATGACTTAGGAACTCGCGACGCACATAACACTAGAATAACAAAGGATAAAACATGACTAAGAAAACCTACACAACACGATAAAATTGACATCATATCACCAATCCGAAGAAATCCAACTAAGCCTGTAACAGTAAAAAATAAGGAGAGCAACTCATGGGTCAGTAACAAAAATATTGGAAAAGAAATACACCTCTCCAGATATGTAAGGCACGCTTTGATTTTTCGTCGTTCTGAAAGACATAACATAAGAGTATCATGATCTTGGTACTCAGCATATAGATTCAATTTCATGACAAAACCACTAACATACCACAACAGAAAGCTGTAAGTGCAAGATAATACGTTGGGGTACACGAACTTTTCAAAGTCGAACAGTATGAAGCAAAACGGTAAAATCAATTTCATAATACCCTCTTCAGCGTCTATTTGCCATCCTAAAAGCCATTCTGAAATGTCTTTTGCACCATCCAAATGTGATACGCCATAACCTATAATCCCAGCAATCACGAGTGGACATGATATCTGAAAGAGAATAATTAATGTACACATAAGTCTCACATTTCTGTGACTGAAATGCGCTTTGGAAAGAGATCGTAGCTGGCTTATAATTCTGAGAATTTCCTTTTGCCGCAGGCAACTGATGTACCACAGGGCTATGGAGTTCACACTTAAAACGAGGGAGTTGATCCAAAATATATTCATATTTCGCAATGCTAACCCAATCCTAATGCAGTTGTACACAAATCCAAAGTTCAACACAATGGCAAACGAATATGCGAGCAGCGAATACTTTATGTGTTCGCGCTTAGTTTCAAAAGTAGTTGAACCACTTGGAATGAAGCATTTTATAATACTCTGTAAGAAATTCAGATCGTCCTTTTCAGTCTTTAGATCGAAAACTTTCGTCTTAAGATTCTTTTCATTTACCCTGAGAGTCATTTTGTTTAATTAGTATCATGAGTTATACTAGTCCTCTACGAATCACAAAATTTCCGAATAGTGTACTAATGCTTTTGCCCCGCAACACACATAATGTTTAAATAACCAGATCTATTAGTTGAAAGAATCCATTGATTATTTCGACCTTTAGATATATTCTACTGGTCCCCCTTTCCTTAGAATAAAATACTTTAGAAAGCATCTATTGGTTCTTTCCATAGAAATGAATCCTTTGAAAATATTTTACTGCTCTTGTCCTTCGAATTCCTTTGGAAAGATTTTTACTGGTCTTTTCCTAAGAATAGAATTCTTTTGAAAGATTTTGTTGGTCAAGAAGATCAAAACTGGTTAGTCATGCAGGGAGGACTGCAGATTGCAAGGTGGAACTATACGTGCGAACCCCTCAGAGGGCTAGAGTCACTTTGTTTTGTTAGTACTAAGCACGATCTGAGTCTTCGATTTCTTATTACTTTGACGTAAGATGAGTCTTTTTCAGCTCAATTATATTTTAGTCTAATCTGAGAGTAAAATATTAACTTCATTTTCCCGTAATCTGTTTTAATGCTCGTAATACGTGATGCAATCATTAAGTCTTAAGAAACATTTCTAATCATTTTCGGTTTGTACTCGATCAGTAAATTCTTAATTCTATTTCAGAGTCACTTGAAGAGATTCTCGTTAGAACAATTTCTTCACTTCGAGACAGTTTTGTTTTAGTACTTGTAAACAGAAAAGGAAAGTCATTTCTTGTACTAATGTAATTTTGCATTATCAGCTACTCATTTCAAACAGTCACTTCAAAATATAACAAATGTTACATAATTTCTAAAAGAAAATTTAAAGCAATATCTAAACTTAAAGAACCTAATAACTTCTTAAATGAGAGATCCAAGAATTATCTGTAGAATGTCCTTCCTTTACATAATTTGTACAGTGATTAATATCCAAAAAATGTTAGACTATTTAAAATATCATTGCTGTAAGATACTTTGCACTCTAAAATTGCTACAAATTTGAACATGCACTCTTGTACTGTTTAAAATTTTTAAGATTGTGTAAATCCTTAAATATATCTTGTACTAAACTATTATTTACGCTAAGATAAATAGCAATAGAAAATAGACGCAACAAAATATCACTTTAAGTTCTATTCCAAACTTTCCACTAGCTTACTTCTCAAAGTTGCAATTATGAAGGCTTCATAAGTTGAGGTATAAAATTTTGATGCATAAATGCAGTGAAAACTGGAATAAGTATTAAATCTGATTTAGGTATTCGGAATATTAATCCAGTACCACTCTATAATGAGTCATGAATTTCAACACATTATTTTAGTTTGATGAATTTCATGTCACTTCAGTTTCATGTCATTTTCAGTCGTGAATTTAAACACACACTATTAAACTTCTTTAACGATAACGATAACAGGAGAAAGAAAATATTCGAAGTCTTTCTTTTAGTTCTTGAACATATTTTATCACTACAAATAATTCAAATTCCCTTCTCGCGAAAAACTTATTAAAAACACACACAATTTCTTCATAAAAGCAAAATATCACCCTTCAAACTATTACCACATAAATGCCTTAAATAAATGACGACGTTTTAAATTTTTGATTAGTTAAAAAGCCACAACAGACAATGTAAACACTTCTCACCATTTTATGAAAGCGGCATTGACAACACTCTCTAGTTCCTTTCTAAATATCCTTTCTCGGAAATAATCTTTATATCTGTCGTCAAGCAATAAATGTAAAAGTTAGAGTACAAAACTATTATAAATATTCTTTTCAATGAAGTAGATATATTCAACAATTGGATCTTACACAAATGGTAACAGTTCAAGTTTAAGCTTAACTAAATGAATTTGTAGCATAATTCCATTGCCTTGTAAATTATGTATCATATCTCATAAATAGAAATAAGAAAAACTAGAAAAATGAGCTTATGTGTGTATTACTAACAAAAGCAAACCAAAGCATAATAAAAAAACGAATCTTTGCTTCGATTTCATCTCTCTCTCAATTACCTGAACAGTTATTCCATAACAAGTGAAAGCGCACAGATGATAATGATCTCTGCACAATATAAGTATAATAGCTATACCACATTAAATGGGAAATACATAAACGCTATTATGATCACCTACATGAACAATACAATAATATAAGTAGCAAAATTTTGTTCTCTTCGCAAATAGAACATTGCCTTCACGTGAATACGTAATATTCAAATAAAGCGCATGTATAATGTAAAGTCAAACGAGAACTCATTTGAAATAAGGTATTTAAATTTACTGTTTTGTGGAAGTTTCATCTAATGTAAAAAGTCGCCGTTAATAAATTATATCAGCTCATCTACATGAATCTATTGGCAAAACATATTTCAGAAATTGTGGTGGCTGTAATTCAATGGCATCGAAATTATTAGGGGTAGAATATAATTTATAAATCAGAGATAATTCATTGATGGAATAAGAGAATAGGGTTTGCAAATTACAGACATTCTCATTACCTGGAAATTAATTATGGAAATTCTCAATACCGGTCTAAGTTCTAGGAGTTTTTCCCTTAGCGAGCTTCTTTTAAGTATATTTCCGAAATGACAGCAATTTCTGTTGTAGTGAAGGCAATAAGACGAAATTTTTTGTTGACCCGCATCTATTTGCAAAAAAATCACTGGGCAAGTTGTTTCCTTCCGAAAATTTGTTTGGAATGGGGTAGTAATCATTTTTAAATTTCTACGGAAGATACCTAGAGTCCCTAAACTTGAGTTGAAGACCACATTTTGGATTTTGAAAAGAATACCATTGTTGGTAAACGACGGCATTTGCAATTACTGCCGCTGAAGTATAAACTGAAATATGATTTTAAAAATAAAACTCTTAAATAAAGATCTTAAAAAGAAATAATAAAATATCGTAGTTCAGAAAATCTGTAATGATGTTTCGGTAACATTAATTCCAGTTTTTCACCGTTTCTCGCTAAATGAGAAATAATTGGTTGAGTTTTAAGGCGCAAAGGTCATATTTGGTGAAGCAGTGCCAAACACAAGACAGACAACATCAAATAATGGCCAAACACACGAAGACACAGAAGAGAGAAGTAAACCCACTTAGCCCCGGTGGCCTCAAGAAATAATTGGGCTAGGGATTACTTCACACATTGAAACAACTGACCATAAATGAGTGGTATATTTGAATGCAACTTGTCGGTGACTTGCAAATTCCATTGCTATTGCCAAACTGAATATAATCTTTCATGGAGCTCTTAATATCAGAAAAGGGTAATTCCAATTGTTCTGTGATTCAATTGTTTCAGTATCACTGTTTACAAGCTCAATCGATGCCTACTTAAATAGGAACCCAACAAAACTGGATATCAAAACCCTATTGTTCAGGGCATTTAACGATTTAGTGATTTTAATATAATAAAGACGGCTATCAAAATGCTCTAATTGTTGCTGCACACTCATGCTATCAATAAAGATATAGAATTCAATGAGGAAATTGCTATTACGAAATTTTGCGCAATGAATTGTGACAATTTCAGTGGTATATACAGAGAAGGCATGTAGACGTCTTCATCCTGTGAACCTCGTAAACCGAACTCATGTGCGCCGAACCAATCATTTCAAATGAACTGGATCTACATTTCATTCCCAAAAATGGTTGCTATCCGATTAATCCTTGGAGCCGCCATTATTCAGTGAGTTTTCCCACTATGCTGCAACCTGTGAGTTGTAAGTGGTGTAGGTTCTATTCCTCCCTGGGTGTATTTCTCTTGTGTCAATTTGTTGAAGTTGTAGTTAGTTGAATTTACGTCACACTGGAGCAACACATCGGGCAATTGGCTACGGTCCGGGATCAATCCCGAAGGGAAAGATCAGAGAACAACACTTCGTAATTTTGAATCACGGTCAGAAGAGACGAGGTCAACATCTGAGCTGTTACTCCACTTTCTGAACTTCCATATCACGCCAAAGTGAGGACATTTGAGGTCACTACAGATTTAACGGGCACCTGTCATTAAAGCTTACCTTGTGTATATGTCCATTTACTTGACGTTGTTTGGCATAGCTTGACCAAATATGGCCCTTGCGTCATAAAACCCAAGCAATCAACCTATTCATCCTTTAAGGGACAATGAGACGTCTGGAGTTCCACCTCCTTGATATGATTAAGATTTTATACATAAATATTCTTGGTGTTCTAGCTGACTGCTAAAGTATTCTGTCATTTAATATTCTGATGTCTATTAATACTCTAAATAGGTGATGGAATGTAAGGAGACCCACCCCTAAAAAATCTAACCCTAAGAAATTTTCGTTCTATGCAATACATTCGTACAAGGTGATAACTCTTCCTATTAGCTTTTTTAGAACAGTGCCCTTCAAAGGAATGAACGCATATTTTCTTAGTGTGTTAACTTTTCTTTTATCTTTATGTTATACTGTATTACATTTTACTCTTTGTTCGTATGCCTGTATATTTTCTTCTCGTTTTCGGAATAGGTACATTGTTTCCGCTTTGCTTATGCCTGTATCCACTGTGATTTGTTTGTTTTGACAAATATGGTGTACGCTGTGAAACAAGAGATGCTTTGTAAACTTCAAGTAAAAAAAAATGTTAAGAGGAATTGGGGTGCCAAGAGGATAATTTTACACGCTCTTGGGTCTTTCTATCAGTTGGAAAGTTTTTGAGACCAAACTAATCTTGAGTGCAAGTCAATTGCAAAATAAAAGCTTCATTTGCTTTCTAACACGAGATGAGTCGGTGAATGCAAATTGAACATGCAGTTCAAACGATTGATTGCATCCTAGCCAGAATTCAACAGAAAAAAACCTGGAACTTATGGCAATATTTTCCTAGCCCTTCTTGGATGATTTCAAAATGAACCTAATTATCAAAGGATTTTACTCGCGATGTAATAACACATTTGTTTTTATTTTTAATGCCCCACCACTGACCTCTTCGGCCTTTGGTACTAGAAGGGGTGACTAGTCATTAATTGTAAGGCCAATGCGTAAGTAGCCGTCCCCCCTCCAAAAAAATTACCATAACAGGAACAATCACCAGGAACCATCACCAATATCCATGCACAAACCGGGAAGCAATATAGAAAAAAACTTCTGTTGATATTAATCACACACACACACGAGGAGGACTTAATAATCACTTAAAGGATGCTATTATTGAACGAGCTTTTTTCAATAACAGTGTAGGATAGCTTTAATTCAAACACATCTATATCAGTGTCTATAGGAAAGGAATCCGCAAAAGCTTTGTGGTACTATCCATACAGAAAGATGAAAGACCACAATGTAGACTAACTTCACATAGTATCATCAATCAGTAGCATTGTCAGAATTTTATTGAGGGGCTCAAAATTAAAATGGAAATTTTTATGCAGCTAGATCTTGTCATTTTTGGTTACCAGACAATAAATTTTAATCATCTGAGGTGTTCATCCACACATATCTGTTCTTCAACCTGCAGTCTTGAATTCCAACCAGCTTTGACCTTTTTAATATATAGGATCTGCCCTGGGATTCTTCAACCAGTAGATGCGACTATTTATGTGTGTTGTAGGGTAAAAGCAATGCTGCACTACTTGGAAATTTCGTATCTCTAATATGGTAAAAGGGATTATTGCAATAGCATAAAAAAGTGACCCATCTCGGTTGATCCAAGTATACGAATGACTGTATACATTGATTTTTCGTCAATATTTACAAAAAAAATTCTGCACTAAATATAATTTTTAAAATATTCAAATACCCGTTTTTGGAAATACACTTTTTACTTTTGTATCGCTCAAGTTTGATACGATACTGGATATGTAAGGTGATTGAGTCAAAACAGAGAAGCAATGTACATAGTAACGAATATTCTCATTTAACTATATCATTTTATAAATATAATTTATACATTAAGCTATATATCGTCGGCTTGCAAATGAAACATACTAGGTCAAAATTTTTAAGATGAGTTTCTTAGCTTTTTTGGACCAGAATGTGGTGATCTCAATCTGGTGAAATTCACTGAGCCATAACTGCATAAAGATTGTATTTCTGCTTGAAAACACACTTAATGAGTTTAGCAAGCGAGAATTTTTCGCCTTCGTTTTCTCAGAACTATGTATTTTGACTTGTGTGTTTCAATAGCAAGACGACGATATGTTTTATAATTGACATATTTATTTTAATAAAGATTTTAAAAGGTATGACATGAGTGTGCGCATTTATAGTATTTTATTTATAGGTATTTAAAAAACTAGAAACCAACAATTTCTGTGAGAGGTTTGACCATCCCACTGTCAATAGTAATAGCTCAACTCCATGTCCTACTCCCCTTGAGCTGTCCTTCTTTCTGTAATCAAAAGTGTATCTGATATATCAATATTCCATAAGTTATCAACTCTCCAAATGACTTGAGAATCTCACTTGAGTCGATTTCCATCAATCCCCAGACGGATGAATGGAGATTTTCTTCGTCAATAACGGATCTCAAAAGCATCAGCTTATCGCTTTCAGTAACAGCAGCGTGTTTTAAGAGCAGCAGTTGGTAATTCTCCCTCAGCTTTTCTCTGAGCATTTCATACGACTTGGACACTCTCGAGGCACACTGAACCAAGACAACAAAAGAAGTAGAACTCGTGAAAATAATACTGCCACCACTCATAATCTTTTCACATCATAACCATGAAACTTAATGCAGGTAGTAACAGCTAAAAACAATCATCGTAGGAAGAATAAGACCATCAAAAGTAATGGAATTGATGCATTCCTTTCCCAATCTTTCAAGAAATGTTTTAGTTTCTTTCGAATGGCAATGCATAACAAAAGAGAATCGTAGATCTCGAATCGCGACAGTCTCATAATCAGTTCACTGATAGAACAGAACAGGGCAGAGTATACAGTAGACAATACTATTGGAAAAGTAAATTCTTACAAGTGATAAAGAAGCACATACATTGGTATAAGAATTTTTCTGAGCTGATCGTCGATGAACGATTGACGCAGCAGGAGAATCTTACTAGAATATGCGGTTCATCATCTGAACTCAAAAGGCTCTGTATAATGCTTACTGCAGACAGAATCGTGAACAGGGATTGAATCAATATAATAGCTATGAAAATCCGTCTCGATTTTGATATGTTGTGGTCCGCATGAGAAATGCTTCGCAATTTCTTTATAACCTTGAACAAATCTTTCCACTTTGTGCAAGAGATGTACCAGATTGATAACGATGTCGAATTCATGGCAAAGGAAGTCAGTGAATAAAAATAAGTCCATGCCTTCTGAAAGAACGCCATTGATAATCAAGCGGGCACAGTTATAGGCAAATCCGGTATTTATAAGCGCAGAGAATGCATAAGATACTGTTTCAAAGATTACGCGTATGCTTATAGACCGAATATTGGATTGACTGCCTTGTACGAATTTTAAAGTTGTTATTAACAAATTGAGATCTACGATTCGACATTTTCCATCCAATAGCTCCATCATCACAACTGAAATTATTTTCTGCATGAAATAGAACAGAATATGCTCGCTTTTGGATGCATCAAGTATGTACATTTACTCCATTATTTGGTAGTTCGAGGAACACGCAAGGTTAAGTTTGGACATAGTACGGTCCTGTATCGAGACCAAAATGTGAAGATTTGTTTTGATGACAATTTTTATATCAGCTCATCATCCTGCTTAACAAAAACGTTTAAAACAGCAAAAAATACAGCCTACAGAATACAACGCTTTATAAGAGAGAATTTCGTTGATGTAAACAAAATTTGAAATTCACTATTACAATCTCCGAAGTTGGTGAAACAATCAGAAAAGGACGTACAAATTGTATAACTACTGAAAAAGCAAACTGATAATTCATTTAGCTATAAATGGTTCGTAATTTCAATCTCACTTTATGAAAGATCGGACACAGGCTATTTTCCATTCTCTCCTTATAACTTGATTTACAATTTCCAGTTTTATATCACAGTTGTTAAATAAACTCCAGCGTTCATGTTCAGAAATTCTCTTTTCTAAAAATGGAACATTGAAATGGCTTTATTCAAAATTGAATATTTTCGAATCAAAATCTGTTTTGATTGCTTTTGTATTTCTTCGGTCAATGGCAGAATGCTAACTACTAGGCTACCACAATCTAATTAAGCTTTATCAAAACACTAAATGTTTTCAATTTATCATCTGCATTACTTTACCATGAAACATTTCATGTGCTACTCGTATACTCAGATGAGGAAGTTAATGTGATTTCTAAAATATAGTATGCAGCTATCAAATACTTTAGCTATTTCAGAAAATGCATTCAAAGTAGGGACATATTTGAACGGAACTCTTTCAAAAGAATTCGCAGTGAATTTGTGCAACATGTAGCATACATAAAAACAAAAATTACCATTATAACAAGCAAATCGTTCATGTAGAAAATGTTTCATCAGCATAAATTAGGAAGAAAGTGGATATAATTATCATAAAGATAACAAGCATTTCAGAAATTACATATTCAAATATTCTACTACAAATTTTTATTCGAGAACGAGTTAAACTAAGCAATGAATTATTGTTATTTTAGAATAGAATCATCCTAAATATGCACCATATCAATATTAATCCCGTGACACAAAATTATGGGGTTTTTATGAATTATAACATTGGATTGTAATAACGTTTTGCCTTTTATTAGTTACCTATTACTTGAACATGATCCCTTCATATATTATTTATTAGAAACATGAATTTATTTATCGAATAAAAATTACAAAATTAACGTAACATTCAAATAGGTAAATTATCTTAAAGAGGTACCAAAATATTCTGCATAGTAAGTTACGATAAAATTGATAACATCCTGTAATATTATGATACAATACCTGACTTACATAATTTTTTGGTGCATTAGAAATAGCTGATTGAATTGGATGTTGAGGTTTTATGGCGCAAGGTCCAAACATGGACAAGCTGCGCCATAGAAATAACTGAAGTGATTTTATTGAAGAAACCACAAAATGAGACCCTTTAAATTCATTTAAATTTCAAGCATAACAGAACAATACTGCAATATCAAAATAAAATATATATTCCTGCAACAAATATTAAGGGGAAATGAAATTGCAAAACAATGAAAAAGCAATCATTCTTGATTTAACTTGAATGTTAAAATGATTTGACAAAGCATCTAAAATTAGTGTCAAGTTTTGTTTATTTCCTGGGCAGGTTGTTTTGGGGTTTATGGCGCAAAGGCCATATTTGGCCAAACACAAGACAATGTCAAGCAAAGCATGTCATGAAAGGGAAAAAGGGAAAGTTTGGGGAATAGATGTTTGGGGAATAGAAGTTTGGGGAACGATGAGAGCAAAAAAGATCGCTTGGGTATCACGGGAGTGCGACTCCCATGTTTACTGAAGACAGTAAACCGCATGGGAGAGAAGATCACAAGAGTACCTCTTGTCGGTGAAACCCGAACCACCTATAGGAAATGTTCTCTTGAGAGCTTTATTTCCTAGCAAAATATTACATAAAGATATGCCTCCTCTGGCAGCAATATAGATCGGTAAATGGCGTGGCATGAAGTCCTTATGCTATCCCGTGGCAAATTATGCCAAACATTCTGCAGTTTGTAACGATTTCTCTGGGTAGCGTGGTAGATTCAAATCTACAGAGAACAGTCTAGCTTAAATAATAAACATTAATTTTATTCAGAACAATTTCTTGGTTATGTGAGGGTCTATGTACAAGGCACTTTCATGAATTCGATGCCTCTGCTAACGGGATGCGACAGGTTGTCGTAATCTCAGGTACGCACGAAAGTCTCTGAGTGGGAGAAAGGTCTCTCAAAGGTCTCTAGATGAGACTCTACTCGTCGGGTGACGATTACATAAGATCAGCACAGGATTCTCACGGGATGACGGGTTAATTAAGGTTCTCTGCCGGACGAGAAGTCGGCACCGGACTCTTCGCAGGTCGTCGGTTCGGCACAATCAGGGATCGGCTCCACTGGGGTCGTCGGGTCAGCACAAGACAGGCACGGCTCCGCTGGGGTCGTCGGATCAGCACAAGACAGGCACGGCTCCGCTGGGGTCGTCGGATCAGCACAAGACAGGCACGGCTCCGCTGGGGTCGCTGGTTCGAATCTTTCGAACGAGAACAAAGCAGGAACCCGAGATAGGCAGCCTACGCCAGGCTACAAGAACGCGTCCTCTCGGGATGAGAGAACCGTCTTCCAAATTAATAAGAGCTCCCTAATGAGGTTGACCGCTCAAAGAGTCGCTAAGCCATGCCGCTCAAACGAGAACACAAGAAAGACTCGAGATGGGCAGCCTACGCCAGACTACAGGAACGCGTACTCTCGGTGTGAGAGAACCGTCTCTTAACAATGCTTTTCTCCCTAAGGAGTGACCGCTCAAAGGGTCGCCGAGTCAAGCCTCTCGATCGAGAACACCGGCAACTGACTATTCGACTCTCTTCTTTTCCTTTTGAAACCTCGCAGCCTTTGTTCGCTGGTGGTTTTTCTGATTGGTTCTCTCTTGATTGGTTATTGCTTTTATTTGTTCGCTTTCGATTGGTTCTGATTCCGTGGCGACTGTCTGACGTAAAACGGGATCAGCTACTTAGCGCAGGTGGGCTTGATTACCTAGCAGGTGGACTTAATCACCTGGCAGGTGCACTCCTAAACACCTGGGCGCTTTTCGGTACGAATTCTCATTTGTCAGTCTTTGATCCAAGTCCCGACCGTCTGGTGCCAGAGAGATGGAAACGCATTGTCCTGTTCTTTTACGACTCTGTCGGCGAGTTTGCCTTGGGAGGGTTAATTGAGGGGTCCATCAATGAATCCTCACAACTGTAGCTCCAGATATTCCAGGGATATCTTTATATTCCAGGGATGGTTTAATCGACGGCCTACTATATTCCAAACATGCTCAATGGGAGGCAGCTCTGAGTATATCACTAGCCAAGGAAAGGTTTCACCTCGGAGACGCTATTGGGAAAGACGAGCCGTGTGGAGGCAGGAGTTGTCGTGATGGAAAATAGCCTCTTGAACACTTGACACGAAAGGCAAAACAGGTTGGATTATCTGCTGGACGTATCAAGTTGTCAAACTACACCACTTCAAGAGACCGGATGTCACAAGTGATGGCTCCTCACACCATTACATTAAGAGTCACAACTATAGGTAGTTAATTAACGTCGCACTGAAGCAACACAATGGGCTATTGGCGGATCCGGGATCAATCCCGAAGGAAAAGATCCAAGGACGCCTCGCAAATTTGAACCATTGTCAGATGACGAGGTAAGCATCTTAGCTGGCACCCCACTCTTTAGACTTGCACACCACACCGACGTGAGAACATGAGGCAAGGGCAGATTTAACATGCACCAGCCCCCGTGTACACGACGGTCTTTGGCTGGACCGAGTTTCGAACTCTCAATCCTCCGGTCGCTAATTCCAACTGGGCTACCTCGGTCGCAGGAGTCATAGTGGTGTGGCACTCGACAGTAAACTGAGAACGGTAGCGCCGGTCGGGACGCTGCCACACGCGAATGCGGGGTATTCGTCACTAAACACGATACGCTGATATTCCATGAACCGCACTACACCAGGCGCACGCGATGATGAGTGGGTAGCCATTCTCAGTCCAATGTCGAGGGGCACAAATCCTAGTGTAATGTTGTAGGGAGTCATCGCTTGTGACAGCCAGTCTCCTTTAGTGAAATAGTTTGATAGCAAAGCGATACGTCCAGCAGATCCAACCTGTTTTGCCTTCTGTCATTAAGGAGTATTTACCATCACGATAACGCCGGCCACCCACGACTTGCCTCCTCCAGGAGTGCATTCATAGTATTGAAACCCTTCCTTGACGAAAGCCCCAGAGCTGTCTGCATTGAACATGTTTGGCTTGGTTGCTCAATTGTACCATCCCCAAAATAGGGATCTGGAGAAGTAGCTCCAGAATGCTTTGCATAATTTTCCGCAGGATACCATACAGGACTCCATGCCACGCTGTGCTGAAATTATAGGTAGTGGTTTCTGCGTTACTCTGATTTCTTACAGTATTTATACCAGCAGTGTTGGATGTTTTCAGTGAAGTGTGTTAAATGTTTATAATAGGTGTTGCAGTGTGATATTTAACTTATGCACTTAGTTTACTGTTTATTACCAAATGATGGTTACATTAAGTTGTTTACTTTTAAGTTAATTGTCTAATATGTTGGTGTAATTGTTCAATAAAGGAAGTTATAAATTGCTCATAATAAAGGTAATTTAATTTAAATAGTGGGTATTAATATGCGTTAGTTTGTTCACTCCATAAGTTGGCATGTATCGCTGCCAGAGGCTTTATAACTAATTTATGACCTTTCTGATGTTTCGAGTCTTCTTGATTTGATATTGTGGTGATTCCTTTCTCTTCATGTAGTCGCGGAAAAAAGAAAACGAACCATCCTTTATTTCGAGTACTATTCATAGTAGGCCAAATTCAAAGATATCACTTAATAGGTAATAACGTCCTCTACAAATTTAAATGTAAAAATATTGAATAGGGGACCATCTTCATATCAAATTTTGCATAACCAACAAAATTTCCAATGGCAACACCATGTATTGATATCCTTAATCAGATTCTACATCGTCAAATTAGTCTACATATGAAATTGTATATCTTTATATTCGGAGATATTCAATGTTAAAGCCGTTGTTTATTTCAGGGACCATCTCCACATGAGTCGTTATTCGTAGATCGAGATTATTTGTAGTTAATCGGGAACTGCCTATTTGTTGCTTGACTAAAAAATTACAAAGAACTTTAACCCCAATTGCTGGTTGTCTCAACAACGTATCTCGTCATTAGCAAAATTGACCAAATCTTGATGGACGAGAAATTTGGAAAGAATGATATAATCAGCATTTTCTATTTAATTTCACCGTCAACTTCAATTTTTGACAATTTAATAACTGTTAAATTTATTCAGTGACTAGTAAATAAGCTGTTCATAATAAGTTAATAACTATTATCGCAAGTTAGCAATAGCCGTTAAGACTTATCGTAAAAACAGTTTTGCCATCTACAATCACAGATTGATCATTGCTCAGCCGTACCACACATGGTAGGTAGAAAGCAATGTCCTTAGATTACATATTTCCAAACATTTTTCAGGTTTGTCATAATTTTTTTCACCTTTTGAATGCCCCCTAAAATCACCGCAATGAAAATTTAAGTGTAGCGCAAAAACTCCAGAGGAAAGAGCTGAATTTTTTATATTGTCTTTCTGAATCGATTGCTGTCAAAATGTATCAAGGTTCCTATTCATAATTTTTTCGAATATTAATTTAATAATTAATATCGCAAACTAAAAATTATTTAAAAACTAAAACATGTTTATTTTGTTTGGGTACCTTAATAAAAACATGCTACAAAATATCAGCTATAGGAATGTTATTTAGGAAGATATTCTTAAGTCTGGAAAATTTATTTAACATTAGGAGCTCCAAACTTTCTGCATTCATTAATACGAAACATTATCTGAAGTTATATTATAATAGATTCAAAATTTTGTGCCAAAATAAGGGAATGCTAGTGGAAATAATGAAGTTGGTGCTCAATTTAATATGAAGACGGCCCCTTATGCAAATTTTATGAATTTAGATGTTATTTCCTGTCGAATGCAATCCTTGAATTTGCTGTTAAAATTGTTTGAATGAAGAGGGATGGCTCGTTTTTTTTCCGTGACTGGACATGGCATGCTTAGTTTCATTCTGATCGGACATTAACTCGATTTTCTAGGCAGAGTACATTATGAAATGCTGAATTTTCTTAGAAATAATATTTGGGGAAGTACTTCAAAGCTTTTCTCATATATAGGTCTCTTTATATAGCAATTCTACTCAAACTACAAAAAACCTTTGAATCAATTGAACATAGCCATTATTTTTCAAAATTTTATCATTCTATAAAACTACAAACCACGTATTTAAAGAAAAAATAGAATTTTATTAAGCAACTTAATACACAGAAATATAAGAATTTTCAAACAGTACAATAGTAAATGAAAACAATATAACAAATAAATAGAATGAAATATGCAATCAACAAATGTGTTTAAAATGTCTATAACCTTACATGTTTGAGAGACATTAAGAAACAAAAATACTTCTCAAAATAAAATAATGACTATGAATACCCTCATAAGGAAGTTTTCACTTTTATAATATGTAAGGCTCAAAACTTGCCATTAAACTTAACCTTTGATACTGGCTTTTAATTTTGTGCTCTAAAGATTATTAGTCATAAAAGAAAATTCTGTATGAAAGTCAAGATTTCAGCTCTTAATTTAGCCACGGATTCTTGGATTTTTACCTATTCCTTTCACCAGCGAGTACTCTATTTCGAATGAGTTAAGATATTTTTAGGATTTGGCATGTCCTGAATGTCCATTTTATAGCACCTGAGATATTTAATCTGGAATTTACGACCTATAAAAACCTAAAACGGCTTTAGTGCTCAAAGGAGACCTAAATTTAAAACCTAGACCTTTGAGATATATCGTTATGAATATTTTTTTTTCGTTCGATTTTATTTATGAAGTGTTGTTAAGGTACCGCATTTCGGACAGCTAACTGCAGTTTTGAGAATGCATTGCACATTAAAACACGCAACTGTATATTAAGAATTGAAGCGGACACCTTCAAAAAGAAATCTACTTGGGGATAGCAAAATAACTATTCTTATCTTTATCTTTTTAATATTTCATTTGTTTATCCAATAACTACCAGACAGGAAGGCCGGCACTAATATTTTGGGTTTCGCCATTACAAATAAGGTCATTACATGCCTAAGATTCGACGAAATTTAGATTTGTTTTCAGTTTTGTTAGTTAATCTATATTGGGTTTAGCTGTTATCCATAACCCAATTGGAAAAAGACGGGTTATTAGTGGTGCCAAAGATGTTATTTTAAAGTTTTGTGGCATCGCGTGAGGCAAGGCTGTCACCCGTATTTACGGAGAAATAGGCTAAATGTAAATTTGATATTTTCAAGTCCTAATCTTTGACGAGTTTTGATAGATCTCACGGAACAGATGACGCATTTTTCGTGCTTGTGAATATAGTCGTTAGAGACTGTCCTGGAAAGAAGCCCGGTTGGTTACAATAGTCATCCTTTACTAATTAGACCAAGCAAGAATTCAAGATTACAAATTATCGGAGCATGTGCATCACATTTTTCCTAGAAAAAATGGAGAATAATCTAAGTGGACAGGTAACGAAATTTTTCAGATGAATTTCGACATTTTTTACCACTGTTCGGCCAATTTGAACTTGCTAAAAGTGCTTCAGTCATGATATTACAAGAGCAGAAATGTGAACCACTGGCTAAGTTCACGTTGCACTTCACATACACACCATACATTCAAGGCAAAACCCGTTTAGAGGCCACACATTCACTCCAGGACTAACATCCATGCCTTATCCTGGATTTTGCTGGCGTGCTTCAGGACTAAAGCTAGTTCTATCTATGGATTGCAATATAGCTCTACACTTGAAAATGTATCTTTGTATTTAACTCCATGCAAATATGTAAAATCAAATTTTGTTTCTGTAAAGTTTAACTTAAATGTTGTAAAAAGGTACTATTAGCATTACTCCAATTCAGAGGAAGAGTGCTGTAGAAATCTTGATGTAATGTTTAACAGTTTATAGAGAACTTCAAATCCGTCTTCTATATATTCTAGATGTGTGAACTCAAATTTGTAGTCTTTATCACAAACCTTGTTCGTATCGAAATAAACTAAGTACTATTTAAAGATATTTACCTGATTTTTAAAAGAACTTTCAGTCCTGGTTAATTTTATATTCTATCTACTTTGTCAATTAACAAAAATTGCATCTGTTTTGTCATTAGAACTCTCACTAAAGTGCAAAATTTTAAATTTCTTATTGTAATCTGATAATATCTCCATTTTTGCCAGCAAAATCACAATTAGGATAGAATCTTTGCATTGTGATGGTTAGCATTGAAAATTGCCTTTGACCTATTGAAGGCTGCTATCTGGCGTAATATTATCAGTTCATCTAACATTGTAAGACAGCAAGTTCAAATAACTAGTTTAAGATATGTAAGGATGGTTTTGTCGTTGGTCATTTATTGCTTTAAGGAGGCTAATTAAAAGTAAAAAGAACTTCAATCTGTAAAGAAATACTAATTTATTAATGAGTACTATTGCTGGTGACATTTTTGTTAAAATGTAAAAAGTTTTAAAAACCAGAAACATAAGCTGAAAAAACCTGATTTCAGCACCTAAAAGTCCAGAGCTTAGTCATTACATAATGATATTTTGTTATCATCTAAATTAGAACTTGCCAGATTTTCATTAGATACATTCTGCAATACTTTCCCATTTTCAAGAAATGACTAGCAGCTAGCTATTATCAAAATGCTCAGGTGGCTTCATAATTAAAAACAAAATGGAAGAAAATTTATTATTTTTTATTTGTATAAGAATTTTCTTCAAATAGTTGATTAGGAAATTTCTAAATCTTTCCTCAGAAATCTGCATCTCACAAATTGAAACATACAAAGCTTATTCAAATCTTAAATAAAAATTATGAGTTTTATAGTTTGAATTGAATGTTTGTTAAAATAAATATGTGTGGGTCAACAAAAACTATTTCAAAATCATCCATATAAAGACAATGAACACATACAAGAATAAAAAGCCTATGCAATATTAACTTCACATTGTATTTTTAATAATTTCTCATAGAAATCTACTTCTTGTAGATATTTAATTCTTTAACTATTAACATGTTTTAAAAATATAAAGACCACACTTGTCAATACATATGTTAACACAATATTATTCTAAATAAAATATTTTAAAATGATACAAAAGTCAAAGGTTAGTTCACCAATAACGAAAATAAACTGTTTATACAAAAGAAAGGAAATAATTTCTTTCCTAATACACATTTTGGGGTGGTAGCAAATGTGTTGAAATCAAACAAAAAACGTATTTCATGGCATTATAAAACTTACACACAAGGATATATATAAAGAAACACATTTTTCCATTCTATATTACATTATCATTTGCTATCAAACATGGTAAAGTTAAGGATTAGTAGATAACACCAACGAAAGTCAAAAATTACTATAGGGTCATTTCATGTCAATTCAACACAGCTCTTAACTTTGGCGTCTCCAATTTCAACAAAAATTGGCGAGAAGGTATTCTTCTAGGTTGTTGACCAAAAATAGAAGTTTGTGAATCAATCATTTGATTTGCTTAAAAGATAACAAATTTAAAATTCGAATTTGTGTACACCATCTCCTTTGTTGGTGTTCAACCCTCCAGTCCTCTTTTCTCCCCTCATAGTTCTCCTTTTTCTCCTCACCTGGATGATCATTCAAGGACACCCCCACCAATGTCCCTCGGGGATCCAATGATTCCTTCCGGCCAAGATTCCTCAATGTTGGCTGGAGAACCTCACATCTTATAAGCATTAATTGAAAGGTTATTAAATAGGGTTCAATATTAAATACAACTTAGTCAAATATTTTGCTCTAAGATTTAAGAAATTCTAATTTTAAAAATCAAATTTCTAATTTTCTAAAGACCTGTATTTCAAAATTTCTGAAAAATATCAAGTTTACATCTGCTTAAGATATCCTAAAATTTTCAATTTGGAACACAAAAAATATTAATTTCTTTATTTTTGATCCAAAATTTTTACATAGGATTCAATAGGTAACATGCAAATGTTTCAATTTTGCTCAGAGGGCAGCACATAGCCCTTAGTTTATTGTTAGCCAAACCTTTTAGTCATGATTTAACACATCAATTAGAACAGAAGTTCCCAACGGGGCGGAAGTGCCCCCAGTGGGTGCTGGAGTCTTCCATGGGGCGGTAGCGGGCTCAGAAGCAAATGGGGGCGTTGATAAAATACTTTTAAAATACTGTTTTCATGAAAAAATATTTTACCTATCTCTAAAACTTTCATTTTATTGTTATCGCGTAAATAAGCATTAAAAAATTAAATTAGCATTAGGTATACGTATAACTAATTCGGTTTTAGTATTGTCGGTGACAAGTCTTTGCAAATTGGTAAGCAACGACGCAATTCACGTAATCAAGCATGTTTCGACAAAAATATGGGACCTTGTTAGCACTTGTTTACAGAGCAAGTGCATCGGCATCGCAAACGAGAGAATGAGTTGATGCGTGCACGACAAAAAATCTGAATGAACGCCTGCATACGTCGCTTGATTACGTTATTAGAGCAGTCAATAAGATTAGAAGCAATTCATTGAGTGAGACTATTTGGCCAACTTTGTAGTGAAAATGATGGAGATTATTATCGCTTGCTGCTGCACACAGAAGTTCCTTGGCACTAAAAAGGTACTTGTCTGAATCGTTTTTACAACGTATTTGACTCAGTACTAGATTTGCTTGAAAACAGTGACGAAAAACTGACCGCAAACCTGATTACATCCAAAAATGACATCGCTTACTTGACAGACCTGTTTGAAATATCTAATGAAGTAAATTTACAATTGCAAGGTGATGAGTTGAATTTAATTAAAACAAAAAACGTCACAGCTGCTTTTGTGGGGAAACTTCTGTTCAAACGAAATTTAGGTAGAGGTGAATACAGACACTTTCCCACGTTATCAGCAGCCTCTGCAAAACAGTAAGATTTACTTACTGCCAACACTTAGTCGTTCTTCATGCTGATTTTAAGGAGCGGTTCCAGGATATTTTAGGCATGAATATACCGAGTTGGGTTTTAGATCCTTTCACAAATGCAGATACAGCAGAATCATCAAATTTAGAAGAGGAACTCATAGAACTCACAACTAACGAAGAACTAAAAGTAAAATTCAGAAATGGATACCAAGAGTTCTGGCTTCAAAAATCAATACCAGCACTCTACTCTGGATTGTGGAAAATAGTACAGAAATATGTAATTGCATTTCCTTCATCGTATTTGGCTGAGCGCAGGTTCAGTGCAGTAGCAAATTTACTTTCTAAGAAAAGGAAAACTGCAGATAACTGAGCGTGTCGATTTGCGACTGATTTTGACAAAATTGGAACCCGACATTAACAAATTGGTAAAACTCCACCAGCCTCAACCTTCTCATTAATTTTTTATTACTATTTTTTTGTTAATTTTTAATAAATAATTTTCTACTTTTGATGGTCTTTTTAATTTCTACTTTGTGATTCTAAAAAGATAGAAAATGTGCAACAATATTTTAATATTTGGTATAACTATTATGGGAGAGGGGGCATTGAATTTTTTTTTCTTGTAAAGGGGGCGGTGGTCCAGATAAGGTTGGGAACCTCTGAATTAGAAGCTTGTCTCATGGGTTTTACAGTAAGCCCAAATTCAGCGTTCTAGCATTAGTGAAACTTGAGATTCTATGAAATTTGTACCTTTATGTGACTCAATTTGTCACATTTTCAAGCTTTTAATGACCTGCAATTTGGAAAGTAATTAAGATATGTATAGAATATCTATTATATAGTATTAGAATTATCTCATATTTTGTAAAATTTCATTTCTTATATGTACATTAAATTTTAGTGAAATTAGAAAAGGTCAGGTTGAAAATTATTTCTTGATGACATTTGAGATGGAATCACCCTATAATTAAAAATACACATTTTTTAAGAAAAGGGCTAAGTATAACAAAAAATATTAGCTCAATGCAATAAAATATGTGTTCACACTAATATAACTTAACAAAATGTTTCATGTATGAAAATGAAGAAATATTCACAATGAAAAATGAGGATGTGTAATCAGATCTCGATCCTAGGATGCTGTTAATGCTGATAAAAACAACGTGTCTGCTGATGGAATATTATCGTCATCTTTATCTGAAAAATATTACATGTATTACTTTAATATAAAAGCCTGCATTTTTAAGATATCATTACAAGGAAGAAAACCATAAGTTATTAGTATAGTAAACAGAGATAAATCCATAATTTAAGTAACATAATATGTAAAGTGTATTATAGTAAAGAAACATTGTTATATTGTATGGAAGTAAATGTATATCTAACCAAGTGTTTTAAATAAAAAAGTTCTTCAAGAAAATTAATACACTGACGATTTTTCCAGAAGCCTGCTGCTGATTGCACAGGCTAAAAAGTAAAAGTGTACATGTGCATAATACAGATTAAGGCATGTATTTCATCTTATAGAATTTAGAACATTGTAAATTGGGATTGCCCAAGTTTTTCTTACAAGTGCAAATTTAGTGTTTTGAGTATATTACTAATGAATGCAATAGTCTACAAAGATAGACGACCAACTTTACCAAAAACCCAAGAAATTATTTTTTATTAGAAATTTAATAAAATAATACTATCCAACATATTACTGATAACAAAGTAGTTTATGGCTAAATATACTTCAAGTAAGAAGCAACGAGGAAAGATGGCAAAAAAGATAGCTTTATAAGTTCAAGGGATTATTTATTTAGATATATCACAGTAGATAACAAAACCTAAATCATGTAGATTTAGAAATATTTTCGAATGAAGAGTAAAAGAGGAGTTATTAATGTAATTAAAAGATTTTAATAAACATGATTTTTCACATGAAGTTATTGCGTTACTTACAATGAGAAAACAATTTATCATCTAGAAAGATATAATCTTAAATCAAAAAGGTGTTTCATTAATAAGTTCAATATCATTTTTTACAAAAAATTATCTTGGAATTCTAAATAATTAAATTCTATTTCATTAATTGTATTTATAAAAACAGGAGTTAAATTGATAAATGTTTTTTAAGTACAAGTATTCCCACAATGGGCATTTGAAATCAATAGGCTTATAAGTGTGTACTTAAATATAATAGTTCAAAATTATAATTACTGAAGTTAAAGTGGTTACTTTTTATAAATGAATGGGTAACATTTTCAAGTTAAAAAACATTTTAGATCATGATAAATCCCAATACATTTGTAACATTTTAAAGCTAAGCAATTTCTTTTGCACAGGACAAGTTCAATTACAATTAGTTACAATTAATCAATTACATAAAAACTGTTACCTAAGCATGTTACTGGCACATTCTGAGTAAAGAATGTTGCATCTGGACATTCTTCACAAACAGTTTGTCCAGGCTCCAATTGAAATGTTCCATAAGGGCATTTAACACACTTTCCATTTTGCTCTCTGGTGCCAGAAGGACATTCAACTGTAACAAATAAAAATAATGCAATGAAGCCTCAATTATTTCTAGTGTTCACTTGGGGTGACCATATAGCCACACACAAATTGACAATATTGCATTTCTATCAGTTATTACTAAAAAAATGCTTACATTGATTTCTTTTTATTTTGTATGACATACTTAGGTTAACAAAATTTAAATAAATAGTTGGCAACACTGTTAGCTCACAAGAGCTGTTCCATTTTTACCCAAAACTTGAAAATCTCCTTTCTTGGATTGTGACTCTACTAATATTTGATCACCCACAGTAGTACTTTTAATTCATAATCTACTAAATTTATAGTGTAAAACAAAACTATTGGCATATTAAAAAAGGGGCATTTTTAATTTCCAGTATAGGCCAACCAGGGTTGCAGGCTTATGGATCAAGAGGTTGCTGGTTCGAAACAGGGGTAAAGCACGGATATTTGTCCATCTGGCATGAATGTAAGGTCTCTATAAGCTGGTTGTGCCTAGAATGTGGTAAGTATATGAGGTGTAACGTGAACCCACTCCCTGTGGTGAATCAGGTTAACACAAAGTAGTTCTAGTGCCATAATGGGTAATGTTTAATTGATCAGGCATTATAAAAAAAAAATCCAGGATAATGTTTTTATCTTATGCCCAGTCGCTTTCTCAAGTACAAAGTGTTGAGCTATCCAATACAAAACACTAGTCATCACAGGAGGAAAGAAATAACTATCTTTAAGAGCTGAGGAATGAAAAATATGCTTGCACAAGTCATGCTCTCATATCAACACAATGAACAGGTTGATGAGTCGGGAAGTCCAATATGGTGTGCCTGAAGGGCAATGTAAAAACAGTTTGAATACATGATAAGAGATATAACAGCAAAAATTAATATACAAGTGCCTTCTGGAGTTATGGGTTTGTATAAAATAATACTTCATTTTATTAGTTAGACATAACATGTTCGAGTTTAAACCACAGCTCAATTAATCAATTAATTTAAACACTATTTTCTGGCATCAGTCTTTCCTTTACATGGCATAACGGTTTCTTAAGAATAATATATCTTTGAAGAATGCTAACATTCATTTGAAGTGCTTCACTTGCTAGATAGCCTGATTAAAACTAGTGTGCAAAACTTAACAGTACGCTGTGTTTATGAGTTACCCAAAGCATTTTGGGGTTAACAAAACAAAGTGTTGAAACTGATTTAAATCAATGAATAAGCATGTTTATCAAACCCACTGAAGAATTAATTATAAAGCAGTTGAAAATCTACAAAAGAGAAGTATTTACATAGAATTTTGGCAAATCAAATTATGATAAAATGCTTGTATTTGTAAATGGCCATAGTATTTAAACAGATAAAAAATTTCTTCAAAAGATGCAATAGGACTTTGTATATCAGAAAGGAAGTTTAAGTGTAACTAAGTCATTTTTTAATTACATTCTAAAAAAAATAATCTCAATATTGATATTTTTGTGATGACTGGGAATTCAGGTATGAGGTACAAAATATTGTAGAGATCATTAAAATATACGACAGAAAAATATATCTGCAAATAAAAGATGAAATCAATTTAGAAAAATTCTAACACCTGGTGTTTAAAGTAATCATTGCCCATACCACATTTATTTGTTTCTAAATCCACAGCATATCCCTCTTTTTGACAGACGAGGACAAAAAATCCCCTTTGGAATGATGTTTTATTAAGTTGCATGCCATTAAGTAACAAATCATATCTAAATTGATTATCTGATGTGACTGCAGCATGAGTTGCATCTAATATTTTCTCAATATGCGTTTCTGGATCTGGCACATCAAGACTATTCTCATAATCTGCTGGATTGAACAATGTCTGTAAAAAAAGGACACAATTTTTACTTATTCTGAAATGAATAAACAATCAAGAATAAATGACACATCACATCTAAACAAGATTGCTTTGAGAATATTCTTTTTTTCATATTTTTTAAGTAATTGTATCTTTAGGGTCTCAAGAAAATGCATGCCAAATTTCAAGTCAAAATTTGTCCATTTATAAGCCATGAACAGATTTGGCATGCATATATAATATATATAGTGTGCACCACTTCATAAAGTTGTTGTAATATGCTGTAAAAAAGGTTTACGATTTGTTGTCAAAAGATCATCACTGTATGACCCTGGTATAGTGGGAAATTCAAGTACTGAATGTTGCCATTGACTTTACTGAAACTTTAAACGTCCTTTTCTCAGAACAGCTTTTTCGCAAGTGGTAACATCAATAAAACTATTGGATTGATTGACTTGAAACTTTTACAGCATGCACAGCAAATATCTTTTTATTATTTTATGAACTATAAAGTGATTATTTAAGTTTCTATATTTTTATAGCAAAAAAACTTGTTCACTTTTTTAGCTAAATCGATTATTTTTGATTTGACAAGTCATCATTTTCTCAAATATTTTTTGAAAATTTGTCTGGTTCAAACAACAGCTACAAGTGTATAAAGTCATGAATTTTTTTAAGATCACTTGGAGTTGAGAAATCATGCCAATCAGAAACAGAACTTGACAGTAGGGTTAGCAGGCATGATTCTTTATGACAATTATTTTTTTAATTTGTTAATACCTGAAATAACAGACATACAAAGTTTGGAATCATTGGATTGCAGTTTTGTCAATAAAAAATATCCCCAAAGCAGTAATCTAAGCAAAATGAAGAGAATCCCTTATAAATTATTCCTTAGCCTAAATTTCAAATGTGCATTCTATGCATAGATTTGTTTCACAAACTAGGTATAGTTTAAGTTTTTAAAATATATTTCATCTACAATGGTAAGCCTCAAATAGTAGTTCAGGAATAAAGAGCTCCAATTAAAGTTTCTTATTTTGAATGCCAAAACATGTGTATTCTTCAAATAGGCTAAGTAGAGAAGATATATTACACTATCATATATATATCTCATTGACAATTTATTTAAAATAGTAACGTCTGAAAAATAACTCACATTGCAAAATAAATTTCAGATATTTTTTAATTTGTTCATTTTATAAGGAACAATTGTCTTAAACGGTATTAATTCGTTCATTTTATAAATTTAATGATTTTAAAAGGTATAAAAAAAATAATTTTGACGATCAAAATTTAATTAAAAATTGACCTGCAATGCTTTTTTTACACAAAATTAAAATTTATAAACATTGATAATGTCAGTTTAATTATCACTGCAACCAATTATACTCAAAATAGTTAATTTAAATATGTTTTTGAATTCAACTACAAGCTAGTTAAGAACATTTAAGTTATTAGTTAGAAAAGATTATATTTTGTAATATTTTGTACACAAAATATTAAATTGTAAAATAAATCATCAAATTCATACTACTTATTTAACATAATATATACTGAAAGCAGCAAACTTGTTTAGGAATGTATGCCAAAATATTAAAAATACGAAGATTAATACACACATATTTTACTAAGCCTAGCAGTTTCCAGAACTACAAATTACAAATTCATGCATTCCTATTAACAACTTTGGATACAAAGTGCTACAGCTTTGCTACCTCTAAAACTAATATTTGAAAATAGTTTCAATTGCTAATATGTAAATTAGTTTTGCACAAGCAATTTTCTGTACCACCTTAATTAGTAATACACCTATCATAATCTCAAAATTTTAATGGGCTTGAAAATGTGTGGTCCTAATTGGAAAAATTACCGATATTCGGAGCACGGAACACAAGAATGATTCTGAGAGAAATGGGCAAAAATACTTAGAAAATAAACATAAATTCTTGTTAATTCAATGTCCCTTGACTTAGAAGCCGTTTTACAAGTGAACATATATGTAATAAAATTTTTAACATTTTTATGTTTCTGTACGAAATAGGCTGGATGAATACTCAATTTTGTGATTCCTATAATTTTATAAATATTTAATATTTAAACCCTATTTTTAAAAATATAGCTAATATGGAATTGTTTTTAGCCTAATATGCTAAAAATTGTGTACTCAACCGTTTCTATAAAAATTAAGTTTAAATTATTTACTAGAGTTTGCATTTTAATGAAATATCTTCATGGTGAATACTCAAATTTTAGAGCCACTGTATATATAATTCTCATCCCATCTACTGTTTATATTAAAAGTAGATGGGAAAAATATGTAAGAAAAAGAATTTCAGATTAATTTACAATGTAAGCCCATGAGACTCGAGGCCCACAAGAACCAGGTCAGGATGATGAATAAGCTATTCTGAGGGGCAGCCGAGACAAATGAACTCTTGATGATAATAGTTAACTCTAAATATTTAAAAATAATAAACCCATTGTAGTAAATTATTTCAGTTCTTTTAGTGCTAGACGGAGCGTGATACCAAACTTTACTCTCACCCTACATTACCATGGTTACACTTTGGGGATTCCCTGTTTACCAATGTGACTTATAAAAAAATTATCTTTGCAGACAGAAAGGAAACCCCACGAGTGAGATGGAATAGAGCAGCAGATCTGTGAAGATGTGCCAACTTGAGTACTGTCAGTATTTCTAAATTATATGTATCTTATCCTAAATGGTTCTGCTGTTCATTTATGTGTTGTTTAGTAATAAACGGAGAAGATTTAAAATATCGAATCTGCTGACCGAGTTTTGCACCCAAACAAGAAACTAGGATAATGACTACAATATCTAACTTAACTCATGCAGTCACTTTATGACAGGTTAAAATTTTCATACCAACAAATGCTAATGTGCAATGGTAGAATTTCACAAATCCAAAACAATCAAACAAACCTGAAGTGTCCAATTAGTGTAAAGAATATCTTTTTGTGAAGAACCTTTAGAACAGTTCACCTGAAACGATGATTCACAATCAACATATGTACACATCTCTTCATTTCTGTTCATCAACAAAGATTTTATAAAATCTTTTAGTTCATCTTTGCTTGCATCATCACAGTGGTCAACAACTGATGAAAAACTTAGCCATACTTTGACAACAGTGTTTGGAAGTTCACCTACAGAGTACGAAATCAGTTTAAAGTAAGAACACAGAAATGATAAAGCATGCTATTTTGGTATTCACTTCAAATAATTTTTACCCAAACAATCTGGCAAGTGCTTGCTATCATCTCTTTGATAATCCCATAGACCATCAGTGCCATCACATTCAATCCAACCTTTTTGAAGAGTTTTGTAATTTGAGGGAAATCCGTAACCTTCTTTACAGCTTACCGTGCAGTTTTGGAAAGATAAGTTATTTGAACAGTTGACAAAACCATGATGTGGTAAATTCAACTGTTCACAAGACTTGGCTGAAAAAAAATTAAATAGTTTACTCGTTACAGAAATCATGCCATATAGGGGAAAACAAAGTTTTACTTATTTTAAATATAAAGAAAATAAAGTTTTATTGTAAAAACACTAAAACTACTTTCTTCTTGTAAAAGCCAACCATTTGTTTGTTTCGGCAGCAATAGTATCAATTTTGAGAAATTTTCATCGTATTTTCTATTAACTGTTACATCTTTGTGCTTTTTATTATCCCACTGATTTCAATTGTAACTTCATTCACTAATAGGCTACCAATCGGTTTAGTGGTCAGGATGCTGGCTTCTGGATCGAAAGTTTCCTGGCCCAAATCTGGATTAAAGCATGGATGTTTATCTATCTAAATGAATGCATGGACTCTATAAACAGGTTGTGACTAGAATGTGTGGTAAGTATGCGAGATGGAAAGTTAATGCCCCATAGTGCACCAAGGTAATTGGCCATAAAGGCACACAAGGCATTGGCCACAATGGTTCACAAATCCACCCCTGTAGTGCCATAATTAGAAATGTTCAATTGGCAGGGCATTAGAAGAAACAATTTCTAGTAGAAAGATACATGATATTACCATTTTGCACATATTTTCTTTAAAATTCATAAATGGTTACAAAATATTTAAATTGCATTATTTGATGGAACTTGTATACAAAATCAATCCTGCAATTCTTAGAAGAGTGGAAGTGCTCAATATAAGTGTGGTTGAATTTTTCTGACAAGATTCTGGTGTCTATTAGCCAGGACCAGAAGTAAATAAGATATATCTTTGAAAACTCCAGTTCAAAGGAGTTGAAATTGCTTTGCAAATTTGTAAAATAGAAGTTGTAGCAATATCAAAAAAGTAGTCAATACAAAATTATTTTAGTTTTGGAGATGATTTTAAAAGTTATTAGTACTTTCATCTTGAATTACTATATCATAATGTATGTATAATATGAAAGACCTCTCAAATTCAACATAGGATACAAATTTGTACTTAATATGAAGCTCAAACTGTATCATGTTAATCCTCATTTCAAAAAATGAAAAAATATAAAAATCTGAATATATTCAGCAATTATTCTCAAACTAGTTTACTGCAAAGCCTGTTGAGATAACAGGCTCCAGAAATCACTTATTGCTATTCAAGTGCATATTATCTTTTGTAGTTATAAATAATGAGTGCCCATTGGAAACATGTACTTCATTATTCATGAATATTTACATCTTAAAATACTCAGAACAGTAAGAATAAATCTCACAACCCAAAAATACATCTGTCTTAGTAATAATTTCACAAAAATTCAGCAATACAGAACTCAATTTAACTCAGTTCAAAACTACATTTCAATTAATAATTCTAAATGAAACTAAAGAATTAAATATATTACTGGCATTGCCAAATATAGAAAATTACATACTTATTAATAATTTAATTATACTAGAGTACGTAAGTTTTCACTGAGTTTCTGTATAAATATGGTTGAAATTTTCTACTATTTTATCACAAATATTATATCTTGTATTACTAGTTTCTTACATCTATGTCATGATTTAATATTTATTGTGTATAAGTAATTTCTCGCGAAAGTATTTTAATACTTCATTTGACTTTAACCATTATAAAGGGTAGAAAGTTTTCCTTCTATATAGTAGGATGATGTGTACAAGCTTACCTGTACTTTCTGTAGTAGAAATTGTAGGTGTAGGTTCAGAAATTGTAGTTGGGAAATCACTATTTAAGTCATTTAACTCATTAATTACTGGACCAAGATTGAAATAAAATGAGCATGTAGATTTGGTATTGAGTTCATTGTCATCAGCTATGCATGATATCTTATGATTTCCATAATCTTCTACAGTTTCAGGCATACAACTGACAGCAGCTGATATGTTTTGTGAAGTAAGAAATATAGGAAGAGGTACTTTGAGAGACATCAGATTGGAAACATTTCTTGCATGGTCAGCACATCCAGAAATTAAAATTGGTGACTCCACTGCAGTAAAAAGAAATTGAAAATTATCAATAAAATCTGAATCTTATATATATGAAAAATGTTTTTATCTTAAATAAAGTATTTATAAAGAAATACAATCAAAAATGGAGTTAAAAAGCAGGTATAAATAATGATTAAAATTAATAGAACTTAAAGATTTTGAATTCAAAGAGTGAGAAATATTAAATAGTTCTTAAACTTTGCAAATTACTATCTAGTGAAATGTTGAACTGAAACATTTATTTTCAATTTTACAAGTTTCTTCAAGAATCTTTCACTCTATATCACTGATTGGAACATACCTGTTTTTTCTGTATATTTTACATCAGAGCCTTTTAGAAGATTCTGAATTTAAAGAGTTCTTAAATTTTTTTTTAAATGATACTTATCTTTTATAAAAGGTTGGACCCTGAAACATGTATTTTTAATTTTATGAGTTTCTTCAAGAATTTTCCACTATCCCACTATGTCAATATAATTAGAACATTGCAGTTCTGTTTGCTCATTTTAATTTTTACTCTTTTTTAGAAGTACATAATTTCAGAATTGTAAAATAATTAGTTCTGCTATAGAATGAATTATTTTTAAATTTAAAGCACTCCATGAAGGAATGTTATTTTAAAATTCTGAAAAATATAAGTGTAAAGTAGGTACAATTATTTACATCAGTACAATAGTACTTTAAAAATCTAAATTAAGTTGTGACACTAGAAAATAAATGCAGTAGTGACCATGAGAAAGTTGCTTCATCTGTACACAGTACCACCTGAATGTAATGTAGTTTTTATACTTACTATAAGAACAATGAGCACAGAGAAATAATTCTGCTGTATCTTATAATTTACAAATGCACTTGATAAAGGGAACATATAAAAGCAGCAACTGATATTAAGTAAAACATACATTTCTTGCATTCAGAAATATTGGTCGAATTCCACTGGCCATTGGGTAGACATTCAACAACTGTTTGATTCGTTTGGCTATTGGGTACTGTGAAACTTTCTTTGCAAACTACTTCACATATAGAACCCACAGGCAATACTCCTGAATTGTTATGGTTGCATTGAGCATAGCCATTCTCAATTTGCTGAAGATGTTGACAACTGACTTCTGGAAATTTGGAACACTTATTTGAGATTTGCACATATGGTGATAGCACACATAAGCAATGATATCAATTTAAAAATTCATACCAGAAAAATGAAGGTCAAGTAATTTTTACATAGTAAAGTACTTATATTTCTAAAATTAAACCATATGTAGAAAATCTTCAATACATTGTGCCTTCATGGGGAACAAGAAAAAACTGCAACATGGCAATGGTTGAGAGAAAAGCTCTTTAGAATAAAAAGATACTAATTACACATTAAATTACATCATTATGGCACAACAAGAGTGGATTTGTAAACCACTTTGCACTATTCTGGTGCACCAAGGGAGGGAGTCATGTTACACCTCACATACGTACAAAACATTCTAGGCACAATCTATTTAGAGGCCAGTCATTCCAGACAAAGATCTATACCTTACCTCAGATTCGAACCAGGAAACTTTTGATCCAGAAGCCAGCACCCTGACTACAAGATCAATTGGTCAGTATATGAAGCTGAAAACAGTAGAATAATTTTGGAAACAAATTTCTTTTCACCAGCACTTCAAGACACCCAAATTTTTATACTAATTTAATTAAGGACAACTGCTTGAAACAGGTGACCTTTGAACTCCCAGCTCTAATGGAACAGATTAAGATTTCCTTTGTTGTTCATAAAGCAAAAAATCATCAGGTAAAGTACAAGAGCTATATAGCAGAGAATGCATGATGATATATCCTATATTATACACACGAAAAAATAACAGCTTTTGCTGTTGACATGCTTTACATGTCTATACACAATGTGTATAGTACACCCATCTATACACAATGTGTATAGATGGGTAAATATAACATGTTTATCATTATGTGATGGATACTGAATACACTACGATTCTCATAAAGATTACAAAACCATAAAGTCAGACAACCTTTTATTCAGTGAAACCTTTATTGTATGAAAAAGTTCATTCCATAAATTCTTTGCACTGAGAATTGTATTTTTGTCAGTAATTTCACTTTTTATTAGTTCTGTATTATGTCCCTAACATTGTTGCAATTTCTTTTAAAGAATGCTAGTATATTTTTAATAATTATTAAAAAATATTGTTTCTGAATATGGTCTGAATATGGAATAAAAATTCATAATATTCTTCAAAATACTTTCGATTTCAGCAAACTTAACCAAGGTTGATGGGTTGTGCTGGGCTTCTTACGGCGTAAGGACCATATTTGGTCAAACTGCCTTAACCAAGGAATAATTACAATACATTTGGGATGAGTGATAATTGTGGAAAGCACATTTTATAAAATTTCTTCAAGAAAAACTCACATTTTCATTTTTTCTTATTTTTAATTGGATAAGTACAACTGTGAATAGGTTCAGAAGTGTTTGAAACCTGTTATTTCTCTATTTCAATTCACACTAGTATTTATTTTTTAGTAAAAAAAGGAAACACTAGTGTGTACTAAAAAAAATTCAGTTTAAAAAGTAACTACTTTAATGGCAGAGATTATAAAATCTAGAAAACATTTTGCAATAACCATTAAGAGCTGTAATTTTGAAATTCATAAAAATTACACTTAAGCACATGAAAAAAAAATCGAATCTAAATACACTTCTGTGTTTATGAAAATTCTATTCTAGTTAATTGAGTATCTCATACCTTCTCTAGATAGCTCTGCAATCTCATTTGAATTCTGCACATCCAAATAAAAGCTACAGAAGCCAGTCACTCTCAGCTGTGGATCAAAGGCACTGCAGTTTATTTTGTGTACTGCAAAAGTACTAATATTCCGTGGTTCACAGTTTGCTTCAAGAATAGCCCCACTTGACGATTTGAATTCAGGGATATCAATATGAACATCAATCAGATTTTCAATAGTGACAGAGCGGTTGAGACATAAGTCAACTGCAGGGACTGGTGGAATTTGAGCTGAAAAGTGTTTGTTTTTAGAAAACGGTTTTGTGCATACAAATCTCTCCTATTTCAAAACATTTTAATCCATTATACAAACTATAAACAATTATAATTCTTATAACATACATTTTGATCCTTAAATTTAATTTTTCTACAAAACAAAACATGTTCAGAAAACAATAATTAAACATCTTTTAAGGTTAATCTTCTTTTCTAACTATAATACAACGATTTTCAATGGTGTGCCAAAAAAATAATACAGGCATGCCTTATGGATGGTGAAGTGGTTTAAATTATCTAAGACTTATTTCATTTCAATGATTTAGTTTTGAACTTTTGACTAGTATATATATGTTTACAAATAATTTCAAATACCCATTTAAATAATTTTAAGTGCCATTTTCGTATTATAAAGTATCAAATAATTTTTCAAGATTTTACAAGACACCCTTAAAAATGTACCTACTCTCTTGGATCCAAAAGGGTGGGTACATTTTTTTGAAAATCAATCAAAATTATAATTTTTTGGTCAGGTTGACAAAAAATATACATTTTTTTGCTATGCTGCAGAATTTAGTAATTAATTTATGTGTGTAATGAGTTAAAAAAGTTGATACAATAGAATGCAAATTTTATCTCAAGACTATTAAGACAAAACATGACATTTGTTTTAGGTTTTCAATACTCAAACAATTGCAAATACTTACAAACACAAGCAGGTGGTAAAGAGCTATTCCAATGATGATGCCCAACACACATTTTAACAGAATATGCTAAAAGGCTAGTAGGAATAGTGTTTCCTTCATCACAACTATAGCTACAGATAGTCCCAATAGGAAGAAAATCTGCATTAGATGTATCAGAGCAATTTATCAATCCAAATGCCACATCAGGTAAACTAAGACATCCTTTACCTGTTAGATATAAAGAGAAAATTTTAACTAATTTTAATGTTATACGAACTTGGATGTTTCCATATCTGCTTTCTGTCAGGGCCAACACTAAAAATTATTGACTATGAAGGAAATTTTGACTGGGTCACTAATCCTTTGAGAAACTGATTCATTTCTTTTCATCATCACTTTACTTACAACAGAACAGACTAAGTTCAAAAACTTGTTTGTAACTTGTCTACCATATTTATAAAATATAATTTGTCTTCAGAGGCAAAATTTCTATTTTCTTGGCATAAAAATATATTTCCTCAAAGGGAAGGTAATTGTGGTAGAAAGCCTTCAAGATTTTTAATTGCCAGTTCAGGTATTTGATATTTTGTCAAGCTATAAAATGGTTTAGCGTTAAATTTGGGATACATATTTCGAAAATATTTTAACAGAATTTGACTGTATGAAACACAGAAACTCAGAACTTCGAACACTAAACAATCTCACAAAATTAACATTATTTCAAAGCATCTTTAAAAAACATTAATCTTATACTTTGAAAGGAGAATCAAATTAAACTGTCATTACTGTACACATTTATTAAGCTAAAATAAGTGCATAAATCTGAGTAATGTTATGGTCAAAATGCAAATCAGCTGTTCCATTTCTTCACAAATGATTGAATTAAAAACAAATCCATAACAATTTTTACTTCACACTTTGGTGTCTCTTTCTCTCTCATCTTTCCTTTTTACCATTTATATCTTATTTACCATTTACTTACTCAAAATTTCAATGCTTTTTGTTTAGAGAATCCTTATAACTTTTCAGACATATTTTGGTCTACAAAAGTGTTTGCATACTACAAAAACTGAACAGTTCCTTTTATTTACAATGTTATCTTTTAAAAGTAAAGTAAATCATTTGATACAGTCCAGAATTTAAGTTCAGAGAGCAAAAGATCAAAAAGCCAATCAGTTTTTAATTCATAGCCATGCTAATGGATTGAGAAAATTCTATGTTCCTTTCAGCTAGTTAGAGGAAAAAGCGAACTACCAAAAAAACACTACTTTAGATAAGGGCAATGTTTTTGGTCTAAGGACCATAACTAATAATAAAAAGCACAAATGTCAAAAATATTTTTGAATAGATAAAACATAAATGTTTACGCCTTACACATATAGCAAATGTTTTTGATGTTTTGTAGCAATTTTGAAATCTATAGAAATTATGGTCACTAGTAGTTGGCATATATATACAGGTAACCCCCGTATAACACAGGAGTTATATTCCAAAAAATTGCTGTGTCATGCGAATCCGTGTTATACGAAACAAAGAACTAGTACGAAAAGGGGGGTTAGGTTCCAAAAATTAAAAAACATGCTATTACATTTTCATAATTAAAAATTTTCTTAAGTAATACATATTAATATGAATTAAACCATGTTTTCTTCGTCATCACTAAGTACTATTAACCGAGGGTGTTTTCTTTTTGGCAAGATATCCTCATCCTCTGAGTGACAGCAACGAGGTCAGTGATGCCATTTATTTTTAAGTGATTTATTTCTCAATTCCGTTTTCTCCCTCGCTCCAGTGACGCTCATTAACTATGCTAAGAATCTTCCAGAAAGTTACGTCATGGCATGGCATGTGTGTCCATCTAACAAATAACAGATGAGCTAGTTTAAAAACAGCGAATCAGGAAGTCCAGCTCCCTTGATTGACAAGACCATCTCCCCTGATTTGCGACCCCCTGAAAAACTGATGAAAAGCATGGAGAGGAAGAGCACGCTCTCTTTTTTTCGCCTCAGTCCAATGACTTTGCAGTTTTGTGAGAAGAAACGCGTTAAGCGTTCTTACCATTTTTTCTTTTTGATGACAAGCGGGGATCCCCAAGAGATGCCATGTCTCTTCTAAGCTGAGTTACTTTCTATTTAATTTATCTCGAGATAATATTCACGCATGTAGATCTTAGGATATTCACATGCTACACCATCTAAATTAAACTTTCATAATGCCCGTCTTTTTCGCATCGTTGTTCCAATCATTCCATAAAAGTACAGTGTTATACGGGGATGTTCCCAATTCTTGAACCGTGTTAGAGTGAATCCATGCTATAGAAGTGCCGTGTTATACGGGGGTTACCTGTATATGTATCGAAAGAAATGCTGTTATAACATAAAATTCCAAGGAACTAGTCAGTCAAACGCGGATACAAGTATTTATTTTCCACTTAAGATAGGATTGATCACATTGAATATCGTAGGATTTTGTGTATGCAGTATGTATATTTTTATTGAGGCATTTGTCATTGTTCAATGCACCAAGATACAAGATAACATTAAACATACCCTACACTGCATCCCCTCATACTTAACAAACCCTTTCCAATATTTAACAGTTAGTTGTTCTGAATTCACTAGTATAAAAAGTATGTCTGGTTCAGTGTAAGTAAAATGTGTTATTTCACTCTAATAGATAGCTCAAAATAAGGAAAAACATTCAATGAGTTCAATAAAATACATATAATGGGATTACCACCAGAATTTCTTAAAAAATACATTAAACCAAAATCAAAGCATTATATGGGTAAATGGGTTTGCAGAACCAATAAGAATTTCACTATCAATATAACTAGTTCAAACCCTGTTTTTTAGTTTCAAAATTAGCCATTTCAAACAGTAGAAACTAAGAGTGTAACACAAGAAATACTTCCTTTTCCTTGACCATTTAGTTTGCAAAAATATTTTAGATGTTCCAACTAGGAAATGACACTTCATATTTTACCTGTTTGAGCAGAGTTTTTGTGTTTTTATCAAAGGTTTCGTCATAACTCACATGTAGACACAAAAAAATTCAGAAAAAATATTTGACATTGATTACTTTGATTAATTCTAAATTAGTGTACTATCTTAGACACAGTAAGTGGTTCCTGAAAGAGAACACTAGCAATATCAACTATTGTATCAAGATCAGACAGTGAGATACACTAAGTTGACAACATTCTTTGCACTTGCAAAGCACATGAAAAAGGACACTAATTGAAGGTTGGCAACAACATTTTCCATGAAATAAGCACTGCATTAACATTTTCTTTTTTAGCATAATTTGTTGATAAGTTATAAATATTTTGAAAGTAAGGCATTAAACATGCTAATACACCCAGGGAAGAACTGAACCTGTGCTGCCTACAACTCAGATTTCTAGTAGAGGGTGAATCCATATAAATATGCTGCACTTTCTGTTAAAGATTAAAAATTTATTGTTTCCAAAACACAGCTTAGCTTAATTGAATTTAAAAGATCAGTACATATAAGTTTTTAAAAAATTATAAACAATACCTTGTATCATAACCTCAAATTTGCATGATGAGCTAAGTCCAAGCTGGGTATCCATAGCTTCACATACATTAGTATAGTTTCCAATTTGCAGAGGTCCACTCAGTGAACAATTTACTCTTACTTTACTACCTTTCAACGAGGACTTGAATCTTGGAGCCTTGATCATAATAGTTGAAACATTACCTTCTAAAAACAGCATTTGGGAAATGCACATCCCTCTTCTTGGTTTGGGTGGTATGGCTCCTAAAGAAATATATTTTAAATATTTTACAAACAGCTGCATCAAAAGTCATTGCAATGAAGGATAAGAATATACATAAATCTTCTGGCACAAATTTCAACATATGAACTCGTGAAACAATGTTAGGCTCCAATTAGTTACTTTTTAAAATATTCATTTAAAAAAGAAAATTTGGGTGAGGGTTTATTTGTATCTATCCAGAGGGCTGTATCTGGTCTGCAGGCTTGATCAAAATATTTGGAAGGCTGTATCTGGACTGGGCCAGATAAAACTTGTCCTAAAGACTCTGGGCTGCAGGCTGGTTAAACCTATTCAGAGGGCAGTATCTAGTCTGTGGGCCATGTAAACCTATCCGGAGAGGCGTATCTGGACAGCAGGCCTGATAAAAATATTTGGAGGGACATATCTGGTCTCTGAACCCGAGATCAATTTATTCACCACAACTGATTTATCTTATGTATAACATCATTTATCTCATCGCTACAGTTTTTTGTGGACAGGGTGGTTAAACCTCATCCCAACAAAAACAGCTATTTCTCAACTCATGATTTTATATAATTGAAGCAAAATCCATATTGTTTTCATTTAATACAGATGCATTATAACTCTCATTTCCATTTTTCAATATTAAAACAATATCTTTATTTATCCCACTTGTCCTAGTCTGGGTTAGACAGGATCCAAAAGACCGTTTGCCCTATGTTCAGTTAGAGTCAGCACCAAACCTTTTAAGAAATCCTTCCTAGTGATTCCAATATAGGAAAGGTTCCACTTTGCACCAAGGCAAAGCCAGAACAGCATTGCACTTGGTGCAAAGTGGAAAATTCCTTTCTCCCTGTACAAACTTCATGGACCTTAAATGACTTCTAAATATTGAAAAACCTGTCTGAACTGCCCTGTCCCCAGAGAACTTGAGGGTTGCACTGGGATGAGCTAAAACAATATATTTACCCTATAGAAGTGGTTCATGATCAATATTTTGAGGTGAGTGCTGAAGAGTTTTTAGAACAAATACATTAATGCAGAAGTTGAAAAAATACATTCCAGATAAAAAATGTTTTACAAGTCATACTCTTGTATGCTTTTCATACTTTTGAATTTCCATAACATTTATCAGTGATTTGAATTTAAATATCTATGACTTGAAACAGATCATATTAACTCTTGAAACAAAAGTAAAAGCTAACATATTCATCACCTTCTCCATAGTTTCAAAGTAAAGTTACAAAAATCAACAATAGTATCTGTAAAGTATCGATTTATAAACATACTTTGGCAAGTTGGAAAACCAGGTGGACGCCATTTCAGTTTTGGCATGCATACTTTGGACTGGAATTTTCTTTCCTTAATTGGAATCACATAGCCATCATCACAAATATACTTGCAGATTGTGCGCCTTGGATAAGATTTATGATCACCAGTTTCACATTGAAGTGAAGCATGCAAAACTTTTGGTGGCGGTGAGCATGAATTCTCTGAAAAACAATTTTTTATGATATAAAAAGCACTTGCCCCAGACATTCATTTCATTATCAGTCTAGTGAGTGTAAAAGACCAAGCAATATAATTGCATTTAATTTTAATGAGCAAAATTGATACAATGACAAGTTTAATAAGGATTGTATACACATGACTCAAATAAAAACATTGAGTTTATAATTTAATTTATAAATCAGCAAACATTTTACATTTAAAAGATACTATTTATCATCAATGTGTTTCAATTTATATAAAACTAAATACTAAAATTTATAAATAATCCACTTTGAAAATGACACATTCAACTATTTTATCAATCAAATATGTATAATCATTATACAGGAGACAAAATTTAGCGTTTTGATTCCAAATAATAGTTACAAAAATTCCAAAAACAGCAAGATACATAAACTATAGCTCACCTTTCACAGTGATTGAATAAGTACAATGGCCAGTAGTATTCAGTTCTGCATCATGGGATGTGCAGTGGTTTATATAAGTACCAACACTGGTTTTGCCAGTGTATGAGCAATTCCCATAAATAAGAGTTTTACTGGAAAATGAATTTTTCTTTAAGTAAAAACGAGCAGGTTTGAGTTTCACAAAACCCCTGCGATTGGCGATTTTTGTTTGATTACTGCAATCCTTTGGATGTGGATAAGGTGCGACCATTTCTGTAAAATGAGACTTTACTAATAAATTAAAACTGTTTTGTAATGAAAATACAAAAATGAGTCACTCTTGTCATTCTTATTTCCTTAAAATTTATATTTATGACAGCATGTGCTGTGTGTGATAATGAAATGTTACAAAACTACTTATAGGGAAGTATTTTTTATCATTTATAATAAATTGTTTGCAATATTTTAAATAAATTCTGCACGTGTAAGATATACTTTGAAATAGTGACAAAAATATGTGTTTAAGAAATGAAACAGGTCAAAAATCTAAAATATTGATGGATTATTTGTAACCTTAACTTTTCAATCTACTAATTTTATGAACCTTTTCAGTTTCGATTATGTTAAAAGTAGCAATTTAAAACTATTTTAAAGCTTTATAATTTTTATGCATAATTTTAGTAAAATTGAAGCTATAACTAGCACAAAATTTATAACTGTAAAATATAAATGAAATTCACTTATAAGGTATAAGTAGATTTTAATATAACACAGTACAAAACATTGATAATACAAGCAGATATTAATAAACTACTCATACATAATTTTAATTGTAATTCTAACTGATATCATAAAATCATGTGTGTAAAATCATCTTATCATGTTGTGATGTAATATATATTAGCATACAATTAGTCATAAAAGTACTTTTTCTAATCACAAATCAAACTATCACAGATCAAACAAAAATAATGAAATATTCTACTTCAAAGCTTAGCAAAGTTGGTTGTAGAGATCAAAAAATTGTTAAAGAAATTTGAGTTGATGACTGATCAAATAGCAATATAACTAAATATTATAATGGTTAATAAGAAATAAATGAGCAACCAAAAAGATATGTTTAATTCACAAATGGACTTCAGTAATTTTTATAGGATAGTCACAAACATTACAGCCACCATTAAGACTATTATTGAGCCGTCAGGGCAAATAGTGGATCAACTGCAGCATGTAGATTATTAACCAACCATTTCAGCCAATATAAATCCCTGACAAACTGCATGAGGGGCTCTAAAGTTAACAAGTTGGGTCATCTAAACTGTCCTATTTGTTCAGTCTTAAAACTCACTGATACAATGCAATGTGAAAATTTCTTACATTCAGAAGGATGGCCTGACAGCCCTTCTGGAACATAGCTATTTTCTAGATTCTGTAAATAGCAAGTTTTGTCCATGACAGACATCACATCTTAAATCCTAGATGTGAATGTGATTTAGTAAAATGTGTGAAAAACAGTGCAACTTTTTTTCAGAAGAAATTATCTTGAAGAAGGAAAGTGTTAATATCATGAAGATTAATTGAAAAGAGGTTTTGGGTGATTAAGGAGTAGAATTAGTCAGTTAAAAAGGAAATGAGATGGTTAATTTAGGTTATACTACAAAATATGCTACTGTAAGTTAATTTTTGTAGTGGTGGCTAAGTTCAACAGTGACTTTAATACATGCACTCTATGGGTTTGGTTTGTCAATGAATGATTGCATTTTGCTACAGAAGAGCACTCCATGACATGCTAAGCACATGTCACATCTGCAATTGGAAATGGTTCAATCTAAAGAGTCTGATTTATGTAGTTTTCTAAGAGGGTTCTGTAATACATGAGTGGCTAATTTGCATGAGTGGCATCATTTGTAGTTAATTCACATCAAATTACACGGTAAGAGTTTAGTCATGAAAAATATGAGCAATTTAAAACTCTCTAATAATATTGAAAAGTAATATCACTTTCATAGATTCAAAGACAAAACAAAGCAAAATAGTGTACACTAAACCTACGCTTACACTCCGGGATAGATGAATCATTCCAGTGCGGAGCATTGCAGACAATTCTGTTCAATGATGATAAAGATTTTGGTATAGTGTATCCAGAATCACAGTGAAAGGAGCATGTTGTCCCATTTTGGTATTTGGACTTAACATGTGCATCCTTTATACCTTTGTGATTACACCTCATGGAACCATAACTAGGTGATCGAGGTTCTGAGCAATAAGTGGCTATTCAAAAATTAAAAATAGTAAATTCATTAGAGCAATAAAATACATTACTATTAATAAATCACAATTAGGTACTTTAATTTTAAATCAAAATGTTAAGAGTGCTAGATCTATATTTATAACTTTATCTTAATTTTTTTATCCAACACCATATCTTGGACTTTTTGCAAAAAGTCTGTCTGACAGTCCAACACAATTAAAATATGAAACTTAGCAATTTTATTCACCGCAACATCAGTAAGATCAGGGCAACTATTAAGATGGGTTCCTGTCATGTCTGAAAGGCCAGAGTTGGTTGTTTTTTATTTTATGGCACAAGGGCCATATTTAGCCGAGCCAGAGAGGGCAAGTTGGAGAGTCAGATAAGCCAATTTGGTACATTATTTTGCAGGTAGACATGTACAGTGAGAACATGGAAACAAGGGACTCTAATTGCTCTCGGTAGATCCTGTGGCAAATGAGATTTTAACAGTTCCATTTTTCTCTTTAGTAATATTAAGCTAGGTTTTTGCTTTTTGTATTTATAATCATTTTTACTGTATGGCATTCAAAGGGGGACAAGACTGGGGTAATTGAGAACTGACCTTAGCTAAATCATCCACACCAGTGCCATGAACACCAACCAGTCACTGAGAATCTACTGCAGTGTAATGTCAACCACTGACCATAATAAAACTCATTGGATTATCTATCTTTAATATAGCTAAATCTAATTTGAAGTGTTGCTAATTAGCTAAAATCTATATTTTAAATATATTAGTAGATGTAATTCTCTAAGTTAATTTTAACCGAGGGTATTCATTTAGTGTTTGAAAAAGAGCGATGGCTCTTAAATACTTAGAATTATACAAATAACTATATATTCGGTAAATTTTAACAATTTTTAAATAGTGCAAGGCTTTAGGACACAAAAACTTGCTTCCACTGAAACATGACAAGGAAATTTTAATTGCATGAGATCCGAAAACAATCAAAACATGTTTTGTTGAACTAATTCTTAAAAAGTCTTCATTAGTATACTGGTTATGAATCAGAAAATTGGAAAATAATCTTATGTTGATTAGAAATATGAAAATCCTTATCAAAGTGAGTTTTGTTGAGATTTGGAATACAGAAAGTAAAATAAAGTTCTGATTGTATATAATCTGACTGATATATATTTAAAAACCTAGATTGAACTACTTATAAAATAGAAAATATGAAATAATTGTTAAGAAGAGCATACATGGAAAAGTGAGTTAGTGTATGTATTTAAAATTGCAAAATATTGAACAAGTAAATTTAAAGAGCAAGGAAATAAAAAAATTAGTCTCCTTAAGACAAACTAATAAGAAAGGTCAAAAAGCAAATTCGATGGAAAAAACTGAGAAAGAGTCCTATTTAAACTAGAACCATGGTTTGAATGAGTCATATTTTTAATCCATAACTTTGAAATTCGAGTTTCAATTATCACTTTTAATGCCTAACTTCATAGAATTTTTTTTCACTTCTTTGAAAAAAATTCAGCCTGCTCAACTATTTCTTCTAACAATCTATACTCTTACTTTTAGGAACATGAAAGATCACTGTATGTTTATACACTTTCACAAAAACAATATTATATTTTTTGCTGATCTGACAAGATATAATTTTGGCAGATAAAATTAATAATTACTTATCTTTTTTGCTCCAAAAAATAATTTTATAAAACATTTCTAAAAAATATTTTTGAAATAATTTATTTTTCATACTTTGTAATGAAAAATTAATGCTAAAAATATTTATAGGAAATTAAATGCGAACATATCTATCAAAAGTTCAAAACTAAACTGTTGAAATGAAATAATGCTTGCACAATTTAAAGCATTTCCCCATCCATAAGCCACACCAGAGCCATTCCTGTTACACACCGAATGAAAATCGATGGTAAGTTGGTTGCATTGAGTTTTAGGGTGCAAGGGCCATATTTGACCAAAGTGCACCAAACACGAGACAGATAACGTCAAGTAATGAACACACACAATAAAAGTTTTACTGACACAGAATGGAAAAATATACTCAGAGAGGAATAGAACCATAGTGGACAAACCCACTGAGCATGGCAACCTAATCACTGGTCTATACTTTACATTATCCAGCATCCCCAGACATCAATTATATTACATTTTTGATAACAGGAATTCTAATGAAAACATTTCTGCAGAAATTCTTAGACATTTTCTTTACAAATGAAAAAGACAGAACAAATCTAATTTGAAAACATAAATTATTTACTTACCTAAACATGACACATTGCCATTAGGTGTCCATTGTCCATTTTTACAAACAATCAGAGAACTAGTAGTCAAAAGGTGTTCAATCAAAAACCCAGGAAAACAAAAGTATTGGCACACACTACCATCTGGATAGTCATTTTTACTATTTGAATGACAAATTACGGTTCCATTTTTTGGTTGTAGAGGCTTTGTACAAGGGAGTCTTTTTATGGAGGGAACATGTGCAGAAACAGCATCTACAAAATAAAGTGAATATATTCAAAGAAAAATCCAGTACAAATACTTAAATAACTGCACTTAATTACAAGAGAAACAAATGTTTAATTCAGATTTGTCCGTTTCACAAAAAGTGAAGATTAAGATATGAATTCCCTTCATTTTAAAGTGATTTAAAAAAGCTTTTAATGTGAGATGGAATGATGCAATAGAAGATATTTTCTTTCAATATCTTCAAAAATCAATATAACTTATAACCAACAGTTACAAAGATTATACAGGAATAAGTGGGGAAATAATATCCATAACTTGAATTATGTTTATGCTGATGAATGATTAATTACAGGTGTACAAGGAAAAAATTGCTTTTATGCAATTTTAGGGTAATTTTCAATACAGAATTTGAAAATGTTCAGCATTTTTCTGAAAGTCAGGTTTTTCATAAAAGTGAAAATACACTCTTAATTTAATGTCTTTGACGAACAAATATATTCTTACATATAGATTATGAGTGACGAACTCTGACATTAAGTTTTGACTATTTGCATAATATTAGATTATTTAATTTAGAGAATGCAAACAATTTAGTAGATACACCTACTTATGTCGTTTTACGCGATAATTTTATTCAGTGAGCCTTTTAAATGTCAGAGTTCGTCTGTCTAAAAAGTATATTGCTTTAGTTTTTCACTTTATTGGTCAATGTCATGCTGTGTGCAAGCAGTTGTAACTGCTAAAGGTGGACACATAAATTACTGATTTTAGCAACTCATTACATTTTTTTAGTTTCACATTGAAAAATTTACACTTGCAATACTTTTACTAGTCTTATATTAGATTGTACTTTTTTATATTTATTATATCTTACTTTTGCATATAGGAAAAGATGAAGACCATAACACTTCATTTGAATGCTCTTCACAGGTGACAGTATGATGACCCTGCAGAACAAATCCTGAAAAGCAGGAAAATTTGCACTTGCTTCCCCAAAAGTTTCCATTTAAACAATCAACTGATCCTCCACCGGGTGGCAAAATTTTGTCACATTTTTTAGCTGTAAGAGAAAAAGGAAAATAATCATTTTGAGATATTATGCTACTTAGTATCATACATGATTATGTTACTTAGCATCATTTTTAAATTTTCAGTATGACGCCTGTAATGATGCAAGATGGTTGGTTGTTTTGAGTTTCATGGCACAAGGTCCAAAAGCGGACAAGCTGCGCCAAACACAAGATAGATATAATGATGCAAGAAAAACGTTTTAGTTATTTACTAAATTATTCAAGATAGAAACACTCCCTACCATACTATATTGTTAAATCAATGTTTAAATTAATAATTTAACTGAGTTGTCTGTTACCAAACAGTACCACTATACTTCCCTTCATTAATCAGTATTTTGTTGATGATAAAGGTAAAAACAGATCTAGAAACAGGTCCTTGAATTATTTAGACATAGTGTATATTAAGCCTTTGTACTGAGATAGAAATGAATACCCCATAAAATCTATCCCACACACTACCAGTTTGCTACTTTTAGTAATAAAACCTATTCTTGTGAAAAAGAAAAGTTACAGTTGTTACCAATCATCTTCTGGTGATCCAAATCTGTTAATAATGCCACCCTAAATTCAAATTTGAATTCTATCAATTGAATAACAAATGTTTGGGGGAAACGTAGATCCTTACCTACAACAGTCAATTTATATATGCATGAGAAAACATGTCCACCAGGCTTCCAAACAATAATTTCAGTGGGATAGTCCCCCTCAAGTACTCGAACACCAGGACGAGGACCACTCACCACAGCAATATTTATTCTTCCACGAGTACGAGCTAATCTTACAGGAGGTAAAAAGCAGAATATAAACATACAAAATATTCGAAAGATAATACCTATAAGAAATTTTTTATGTAACGTAATACGTAAAAATTATTTATAAAATTTATTTTTTAGATTAAACTACAGGTAAAAATAACTAGGATTTAAGAAAAACTACTACATTGAAATTACTGTGTTCTAGTAATTTCTGAAGCAAAATAACTTTTAAATGTTTACTACTTAAATGTCTTTTTAAAAGATGCACACAATTTTTTTAATAATTTTCAGTTCAATTGATAACTCAACAAGCAAATTGCAAAAAAAGGAAATAACAAAATTTTCAAATTATACAACACTTTGGAAATTAAATTTAGATAATCCGGAGTAGCAGCAATGAAAACATGCTCTCAATTCTCACTTAGTTTTGATGTAATTATTATTGGGTTGTATTGTGGCTACAGAAGAATAAAAGGATTTGAATGTGCTCTTTAAAAATAGAAGTATTTTATGTTTTATATGAAACAAATGAAATTCTCATTCAACAGAAACATTAATACTCTGAAATATAATCTAGTCAAAATTCTTGTAAACTAAGCAACATTTTGGAGAAACTAAGTTGTAATTTTTAAAACTGATGTTAATTGCCGAATTTTATGCAACCCATTGTGAGAACATCATTTTTTTGTCAGTCCGGATTAAGAGTAAGACTAAGCAATAAGATCCTACGCTTTCATCAATCATGACGGTATTACTCAAATTTTAAATATACCTCTGCTTTCCAAAGTTTCGTTTTATTGTTTACTTCTACTTCCAGTCGAGTTACAGTTAAAGAAAGTTACAGGGTAGAATCACTGTCTTGGTGATTTTCAGGCGCTCTCTACGGAAAACATTAAAACTAAAAGGAATGCTAGGTTTTCACTGCAAAAATCGACTAATATCAAGCCTTTTCCAGAATATGTGCTATCTCTATTTTCCGAATGTAACTTCCCTTGGCTCGTTTTTCGAATACAAAAAATTTCAGCACTTCCAACAAAATTCCAAAGAATGGATTCCGAATTTATTTGTGGTAGATGATTAAGCTAAGATATTCCTTTTATTTTGCTAGCTATTTCAAGGAAATCATAAAATAGCTAAAATTACGTGCCGGCATGATAAAGTCGAAAGTGATATGCGAGCGTAATTTTGATTTATCTACCTTTAAACGCTGCCACACGTCAATACTCTTCTCTTCACAAACCAATTGACCAATACTCGATCATAAAACTCACTTTTATTCATCACTCGCAATTAAAAAAAATGTTCTTATGTGTTCACAATAAAAGTCGTCGCAAATTTCGTTATCTGGAGTGCAGTACTAGGTGTAGCTATATTTCCTCCAATTGGAAAACAAACTCAAGAGAAGGGAAAAAAATTATTTGTTAAATGAAACTTCTGTTCTTAATAAATCAGAGTTTTGGCACTCAATTCGCTGAGACTTCGATACGAATTGCTCCCCCCTAAATTGAGGTTCCTAAAATTTCTATTCAACTGTATTTAGAAATACGTTAAAAATTCTTTATTTTCACTTTTAATAAAAACCACAAAATGCCTACATTAAACAACATTGAAATCAGTAGTTTAAATGTGTTGACCAAAAATTACAAAAAAGGTGTTTGTAAAATTCATACGGAAAAAAACACGCATTCCTAAGTAAACCTTTTAGATGCCTATTTGCTCGTTTGATTGTGATAAATGAGATTTATACAAATAAGGCTGCAATTGTGGTTTTTGTTCATTTTTTTCTAATTAGGAGCGAAGTTAATGACATACTTAAGGAGCACGTTTATAAATCCCAAAATAAAATGGAATAACTGAATGATTTCCAGTGACTATGGCATTTGAACTCTGCAGTCTGCCACCAAATGCACCAAATTTTAACTACTCTTTTATGATATCTTATTTTTTTCTATAGTTCTCCACCCTACTTTGCCCACGAATACTTTGATGGCCCGATTGACCTCTTGCCCTTGGTTCAATAGGCTCTGGGTTCGAATCCAAGTTTTGGCATGGATGTTCGTAATGCTTCAGAATCTACTTGAAGACAGGCTACCTTCTAATTAACCATCGCATAGCAAAAAGTGATCGACAGCAACAAACGTAACTAGATAGCAGATTTATAGATCAACATCTGCAGCTCTAAGGAAAACACGCTATAAACACTATTAACGTCTTATCCCTTCGTAATTCCCTTTATGTATCCCCTTTTTGATCACTGGAAGTGCGTGCACTATATTTACTGAGTCCTAATCGTCTCCACCATTTCAGCTACCATTTTCGATGTACGGAAACAGCTTATGATAGAAGGGGAATCTTCAAGTTTCTTCTATTTGATGGGGTTCCTCCCAGCCCTTAAAGGGACGTTTGTACCTATTTGAATGAGAAGTTACTGAACGGATGACCGTTCAACTGCCATCGAGCGAAACCGAATTTTGCCCGGCCGCTACAATCACTTGGACTCTATGCCGCGCAAGACTATAAAGATTTGTGTTCTGCCCCTAATTTAAGTTGGTTGGGTTGGGTTCCATGGTACAAAGGCCATATTTAGCCAAGCTACGCCAAACACCAACTAAACGAATGTATAAGTAAAACTGCCCTTGAGTATATATATACACAAGGACAGTTTTACTTATACAGGTTGATTGTTTAGGGATTTTATGGTGCAAGGGCCATATTTCGCCAAGCTGCGCAAAGCACGACAGACGCCATCAAGTAGTTGTGAAAAAAGGAAAAGGATAAAGTAGAGAAAGATCACTTGGGTATCCTGGGGTCACGACACCCATATTAACCAGAGGTCTGTTAACCCCACGGGAAAAAAAATCAGATCACTAGCGTACCTTGGGTTCGTGAAGTCCGTACACACCTAAAGAGGATATGCCCCAAGGGAAGATTTTCTGGAATTGTTATCAGTTATCTTTAGATTAAGCGATGCGCGAGTGGGTCGAACTCGATTAAAAAATGGCAAGTCAGACACTTAGCATTTGTATATTCTGAATAAACTGAAAAAATATTATCCTTTCCATCATCCTTAACTATATTACCCGATTCCTTTTCATTACACTAAAATCCCAAAGATTCATTCTGTAGAACTTATTTGTTTTTACTCCTTACAAAAAGGGGGGGGGATTTTCAGTGAAGCAAATCAGACGGAATGCGAAGATTTCACTTTGGTTACCAAAATGCCCTCATATGATACACAAAGGTACATTAAAATGCACTTTCTGGCTATTCTGGCGTTTTATTAAATTGGCATTGACCTATCAACTATCATATTTCAATACAGAAATCATTCTTTGGAATTTTTATTGGTGACGTGCTGAAATCGTATTCGATAAACAAGCAAGTGACGTCACGTTCGGAATACGTACAGGACACACTTTCGCAGCAGAAAAACTTCTACCACCTCCATTTCACTTGCCAGAAAATGCCTCTCAGATAAGTTTTGAAAACAACAAAAACTACTCTCGATTTATTAATTAAACAAAATGAAAGGAAAAAATAACTACCGAGAACAGACAGTAATAGCTGGAGCAGGGACTGCTACCTCAGTTTCTCCTCTAGGTACTGTTATAGTGATGTTTGGAGAACAATGTACGCATTTGGTATTTGAAGGTATGGAATTATCTTCTGAAAATAAAGAGACATCAGTAAATCTAACATTACACTGAAGTGAAAAGTATAACAAATTTAAGATTAAAAAATACCCGAAACATTAATTCCTTACAAATTTGTACTCATGAACATACATTTTAAATATTCATGAAATTCCGACGTGGTAATCCCATAAGAATACACATTTCCTTTTCATTCCCGATCGATGACAATGTTTTTATACTACACATGCTTTCATCGATTTAACAGATGTTAGATCCCTTTTCTAAGTAGTAGCTAATGAATAGTATTATGGACCAACTGTGAGTAAGTTCTTTTCTAACATTAGTACGCGAATACAAATATCGATTTGAAAATGGAACGGATTCATTTATGAAGATAGAAAGGTTGGTTGGATTTTATGGCGCAAGGGCTATATTTGGCCATGCTGCTTCAAACACAAGACAGACAACACCAAGTAATAGTAAAACATTCATTGTGTGTGACCAACACAGACAACTCGCAGGGTGGAATCTAATCTGCGTCGCTTACTACTAAAAAGAATAACAAACACATTTCCACACAAACAAGACATGGACATATTTTTCATAAAATTCTTTTCGTACTCAATATTAATGTTATAGACATATTTTATGTAAAAAAGAATAATAAATGTAAATAATATTTCAAATGCTCAAGATGAAAAAGCACATGATCTTGACAGCAATTTAAACATCCATATCGGCTCCGTACGAAGAGTTATGAGTAAAGTGTATAACTTGGAGATCGAATCAAATTTAATGCATTATAAGTACAAAAACATTCATTATAGTGGCAATCATGCACGATTTGCGGCACGTATGGGTCGATTCAGCCCTTCTAGTAAAAATTTACCCTTCATAGTAAAAATTTGTAAATAAATATGGAAAACATAGTTTAAAATCTGGTTTTAGAAATTAAGGAATCTTGTTAAATTTGCATCTAACTTTTGAAAAAGCATAATACATTTTCTTCTAATGCAAACATTAAAATGAGTAGTGTTTTAAAATGTTATCACCAACTCGATTAAACTTCGTGTATTCTGCGTTTCTCAGAAATATCATTGATCTCAGACCATTAAAAAAAATCTTTTTTTGTTTCTATTGTGAGAAGGGCTTGGAGGGATAAGTATGCTTCCACTGATTATAGGAAGGGTCTGATTAAATTAGGGCTCCCACCTTAGAAAGGGAGAGGGAATAAATACATACGAACTCCCAAAAGTAGAACGAGTTCATTTCATTTCCTTCCCCTTTAGACCTGAGTTGGTCATGAGAAATCCAGTATTTCTGACCTATGGGGTCAAAATGGATCTAGGCATATAATATGGGTTGGCTGGGTTTTCTGGCGCAAGAACCATATTTGGTCAAGTTGTGCCAAACAACGTATATGGATATACTACACACACAAGGAAAGTTTTACTGATCCAGAAAAGAGAAATATACCCAGGGAGGAATCGAACCTACGCCACCTACAACTCACAGGTTGTTAGCGCAGTGGCAAACCCAATTAGCTACGGCGACTTTAAACATACAAGGAAAATGTCCAAGCTCGAGCATCTTAAACAAGCAATAACCAGATAAATAATTTATTCCATAAATACTAAAATGTACTTACCATTATATCTTACAGGTATGTATATTCGGACTGGTGAATGCAAGGCTATCCAAGTATCATTTCCTTGATTCTTTAATTTGTTTGCATGCGTCTTCTTGCGAGACACTTGTCTTGGGGGAATGAGTTGATCCTCCCCGTAGTATAATGCCCGTACTGGGATTCGAACTATGGAACGTGGTTTCGAAGTTGTTTGCAATTCGCTTATGATTTCTTCACGTGAGATAGGCTCATCTAGCTGTGCTTCGTTGGGAGCAAAGTAGTCGTCAGTTATTGGACCTGAAGGTAGCTTTCTATGATTTTGGTGACGTATACGATGAGGCTTAGAATTGACGCTATCTAAAACCAAAGAACAAAAAATATCTTAAAATTTGATTTGAAAAATACAATTTATTGCAACTGTTAATTAGTTACATCGTTTGTCACACTAGAAAATGAATACGGAAGTTGCATTTAGCATCTAAAACTTGAAACTTATTGAAAAAGTTTTCAGAAGGGTCTTCATTAAAGCTCAATTGGCTTGTCAGACCATTTGACTAATTCTTTGATACAAATATTAAAAAGTCGATTAAGCTAAAAGATTATATTTTTGGAGATAGTAATGTTGAAAATTATTCCTATTTTTAAAAAACTTTTCAGTTGTTGGTTATGTTCAGGTTGCAACAATCTCAATTTTAAGAAATTATTTTTATTGTAATCTCCATTTATTAACTGTTAAGTCTGAATTTTTTACTTTCCCATAATTCTAATTGCAACTTCTACATTTATTGATTCTCGCTTCTGGATCGAAAGGTTCCTGGTTTGTATCCAAGGTAGGACATTGGTTGTTTAAATGGAATGAATGTGTGGTCTCTAAACGGGTTGTGCCTAGAATGTGTGGTATGTATGTGAGGTGTAAAGTGAATCTGCCCGAGTAGTACACCAGGGTAATGCAAAATGGTTCACAATTCCACCCTTGTAGTGCTATAATGGTTAATGTTCAATTAGCTGGGCATTAGAGAAAATATTCACTGATAAAAATGCGAATTTTGTTTCTAAACTTTTCATATAAATTACATAATATGCACAACTTTGTATTGAGCAATGGTTCTTCGTACGGTAAGTCAAAAAAGTATCCGAATTCCTTTTATTATACCCGACCCTGTAGTCACAAAATCAAACTATAAGTGTCATTAGACTTCGAAAATAGTGTCTTTATAAATATATGTGCATTTCATTTGCATAGGAATCCGCCTCCATATTAAGACTTGTATCAACTATAATTTTTAAAGGGTCACCCCCTATTTTTGATTCTGATTCTCTGAATCACATTAGCCATAATTAATATAAAATACTTTTAAAAGTCAAATTATGTTGAGTGTTTGAAATTCAGACCTCTTAATGTTAAACGAGTGTTTTTGTCTTGTGTGTTTACACCTTCCAAAATAATCAGATGATCAAATTTTTATGTTACATTAAAATATTAAATAACCCACAAAATATATCCCTTATTTCAAATCAATATTTTCTATTTATAATTAGTTCATAAATGAAAAAATATTAATTGAAACGAGTATAAATTTCGAGTGCAACTGACTCAAATGTGTCTCAAACTTAGGTGTGCAAAATTTTAGTTCATTCCTTTTCAGTAGTTTTTGAGTCCTTTATTCGAAACTGCATTATTTTGACGTGTTGGGGATATCCTAAAATAAAATTGTGAATTTATTTTGAAGAAAAGTTTTTCAATGAGAATTTTTTATTCCAAAATATCATAATCAACCAAATAAATGAAAGCTGATCGGCGGCTGAACAATATTTTCAAATTTAGCTTAAAAAATAAATTTTTACCCACCTTTTTGTTGAAAGTACTTCCTCGTATCTTCATCATAATCCATCAAGATAGAAGAAGCTCGGATTAACCAATCAGCTTGGGGATTGGAGGCTTTGGGGGAAGACGGGATTAATATCCTGACTTCCGCCTGGGTATATTCAGGCTTTGATTCGCTGGAGTTCAACGGAATAATTGATGCTTCAATTCTCCCCTTTCTGTCAGATTCTCTGGTACGAGTGACATCCGATTCTCGAGTGTCATGAGGGGGCTTTTGAAGAGGATCCTGGCTTTCAGAGAAAGTCGGTGGATCTCTGTAAAGAATGCAGTGCATTTTCATTTCAAAAACTGGACGAAATAAAAGAAAATTAAATGACCTTCGCCTTTCTCTAGCTCAACGCTTGTGGATCTGAGTAGAATGTAAAGATATAAGTATTTAAGAGGTAACTTGATAGATTACGATTTACTACGTACGTACGATTTTTTACGATACGTACAGAAAAAATAAAATACCAGTAACATTGTAAGTGGTACAAAAAACTACCCTCCTTTAAGTTTCCCTGAAAAAAATTGCACTAATTCTAACTTATCTTGATTTCATCACGGGCTCAAATACAAATCGATTTCTGTTTATCAAAAGCAGGCACCTTAACCTTCCAAGTGGCTTTGACGAGAAATCTCGTCCGTCAAGATAGGACCAATTTTGCTAATGACGAGATACCTCGCCATCAAGATATTGCTGATTATATTACGATGACGAGATCAAGATCTGGTTCGTTTTCTAATGATCATGATCGTATTTTCTTCAAATGACGAGATATCTCGTCCAAAAAGATCTGGCTAGTTTTCTAATGACAAGATACCACCAGAAGGGTTAATGTATTGCAGGAAATTCCAGGATGGTTTAAGTTGTAAAATCAATCATAATCATGAGTTAAAGAAAAATATTCTTCAGCGTAGTATGTATTACTATGAAAAAATAATTATCAAGAGTGGCTAGGAATTAAAATGTATAAAAAATCCGACAATTCTGTGGCTGGTGTTGTATCAAACGATGACTAGTCAAAATTCGTGTTTATCACGTTTTGGAGGTGAAAATTCGAATTTCAAGGGTGTTTTTTACCATTTAAGATTCAAATGTTATCTCATGAACCGTTCACAAATGTTTCGAAAAAACTGAAATTCGGTACTTCAAGAAATTTAAGCACAAGAATGTATAAGCAAGTGTTATGATTAACTAATTAATCACATGTTTAATAACTTAAATAGTGTATGCATCGATATTGTCTTAGTACTCAAAGTGTCACATAATTAAATAGTGTATGGATCGATATTGTCTTAGTACTCAAAGTATCACATTCCAACTTTACAGGGAAACTAAGTGTGGTAATTTTCAGGAAACGCAAGTTAACACCTGGTTAATTTAATACCAATCTCTAGTTTATTAAAAACAATTCTTCAAAATTTTATGAGCGTAAAAATTGTTCTCTTGATAATTTTTACTTTAAAAACATGTGTGGAATAGTACCTGCAGTGTTGAATATTAAATTACGAAAACTTCAAAAGTGAAAATTATTTATTGAAAAATATCGATCAAATAGGGCACATGCAATGTTCAGTTTTGCAATTTCATAACTTTAAAATGTCACTTTTGGAGTTTACCACATTTAAAACAAGCTATATGGTTGGTTGGGTTTTATGGCTCAAGAGCGATATTTGGCCAAGCTGAGCCAAACACAAGACAAACAACGTCAAGTAGTGGATATGCACACATAAGGAAAATTTCAGACACAAGAGAAATAACACTCAGTTTAAGTTACAGGAATCTAATCTACGCCGCCCACAATTCGCAACGAACTATGATAAATGTTTAACAAGTAGATAGGTAGGTATTTTGAATGATGTCCAACTGGATCAACACGACGGGCTATTGGCGAAGACACCACCACGTAATTTTGAACCACGGTCAGATGACGAGGTCACACCTGAACTGGCACCCCACTGCAAACCTCCACACAACGCCAACGTGAGGATATTTGAGGCCACGACAGATTTAACGTGCACCAGCCCCCTTTGTACACGACGGTCTTTGGTTGGATTCAAACTCGCAACCATCCAGTTGCTAATCCGTTACTCTTCCAAACGGGCTACCGCGGTCCAAATGTATAGCAAAATTACAATTTAAATTGAGATTTTAAAAATACTTCCTGTAAATTTGCTTTCAAGAAATGCTTTTCGTTATAAGCATTACTTGAAAGCCAATTTGAAATTTTAATTAGGCCCCCAAAGCAATTTAGCAATTAATCAATTTAAATTAACCGAATTAAGCAATTTTAATTAATCCGAATTAAAATTATACCCATCAATTTAAAACTTGTTAATACCTTAATATTAATACTCCAATTAAGTAATTTTAATTAATCCAAATTAAAATTAAATTGTTAAGTATCTTAATATCAAGTGTTGGTCACAACTTTTTAATCATTTCGATTGTAGTTTTGATAATTAATATTTTGAATTCTACGTAAAATATAAGAAACTGAGAAATTAATGAAACTTGGAAAAATAAAAAAATATCAAACCATTTAATATATGGTTAGCGCGACACAAATAGATTCCACATGTTTTCACACTAGGTTTTGGAATATTTTTAAAAACTGAAGCAAAACGCGCATGGAAATTCTTATTTTACCTGAGCTGTTGAAATATTGATTTACCAGCCATGCATAAAAATTTAATATCTTACTCCACTGGCTTGCGGACGATGGTGCAAGAAATGATTCATGTTCGGTCGTAAATAACACTCTTACCTCAAGTAATTTCACGTCAAAAGCACTTTCCGAAGTAAATGAAAAAAAACAGGGATGAGTACTTGAGCTTTAAAGGGAGCAGAGCTTCTTGGGCTAAATTTAATACTAGAGAACCTGGAGGGCGTCTAAAAAAATGTTTTCTTAACTGATGCATATGATAACAGGTGAGAGTGTACTTTATGCACTTGAAAATTCTAAATTTCGGAAACTTTGACAGCTTATCTTCTTTGCAAAGTGCGGTGCAGCACAAAATTCAGAAAAATTGGAATATTCCTGAAAATAAAATGTTTGGCGTACTTAAAAGGTTATTTTTTTTAAAGTACCTTCTCAGAGCAAAGTATTTACAATGTACTTGGATTTAGTTTAGTCTTTCAGATATTTATTAATGAAATTTCAAGTCTCAGGAAGGGGTAGTGTACTAACAGCGTAGTGTTACGCATGCACAGAAGTCGTTTACAGAATGGATGGATTTTGTCAATGCTTGCATTTATTGCAAACAGGGTATATGCGCAAAATACTTTGACCTAAAATTAGTTAAAAGAGTAAAATAATAAATAGGATACAGATAAGAATAATAAATCTTGGTTAGTTGGATTTAATAGTGCAAGGGTTGTATTTGGCCAAACTGCGAAAAACACAAAACAGACAACGTCAAGTAATGGACATGCGCCTTGAAAAGTTTTACTGATACAGGAGAGAAATACACCCAGTGTAAGGAACAGCAATATACCGAATATAATAAAGGAGGGAGTAAAAATGAAAAGAGAAACAAAATGTGCACAAAAGATTTAAGATTTATCAAATTCGAAACTGACGTAGAATCGAATGAAAAACTTGCAATTATAAGCTTATGTATTTAACACGTTTTGAATAGTTTAAGAATTTTAAATTTTCTTTTAATCCAAACACAAAATTATTTCAGTTACTAGTTGAGACTTACGTAAACCACTTTGATATGGGCAGTTCTAATTATCCCTCGTGTGTAGAAGAAATGACCAAACGAAAGCTATTGGCTCCGGCAAAGCCGTCAGTAAGAACTCAGAATCATAGGGTACATTCATTCACGGATTACGTCTTGTCAGGGGATTTGAGTTAACTGTTTCTCAAATCCTCTTACATTATGGGCCCCACAGATATCTTCTAATCTTCTTTAGATGTGATCCAGAATAAAAAAATATTGTCACATAGAAATAAGAATTAAAAAGAGAATTTAAAGATTTATTTGGAGAAAAAAGAAACACAGCAGAGCATAACAGAAGTGGAAATGGAAAATAAATAAATAATAGCAAACGTTATATAAAATAGTGAACATCGTTTGAGGATTAGGATTGGTTACAAGAAGCTTCTAGAATGTTCTAAAGCCATTACAAAAATACAAAACAAAATGTTTACATTTTAATAAAAAAATAGTTCGAGAAAATATCGTCTGCAGTCTAATGGCGGTTTTGAATCTGGAACTCTTTCAGTTTCCTTTCAGTAATCTATCGTCTGCACAGTTTAGCACGTAGAATCATTTCAGCATATGATGCGTTCACATAATTGCCTTGATTAGGTTAATGGAAAAAGGCTTTGTGTGAAAAATTATTTTTTCAGTCGACTGAATACACAAAATACAGATACTTGAATGTATATTCGGATACAGTCCAAAAGTTTTAAGTGGAATCAAAACTGTTACCCAACCAACGGTAAATGTGGTGCAGTTAAATATTTTGTCAATGCTTGTATTTATTATACACAGGGTATATGCAAAATGCCCTGGTAATGATGGAGTATTTATAAGGGAAGGATTATGTTTCTAAATATTGCAAAAATGTCACAATTTTAAAATTAAGAAAATGAAAAAATTTAAAGAATTTAATGAAAAAAGAATTACATATTTCAGAAATACATCTGTATTGAAACTTCAATAATGTACTAAAAAGTTGTGGCGTTTCTAATTTGCTGTAATTGCAATTTCCAGTTTCCTATCATTGCTTGTACAAGGTTTTTGGATAAAAGTTTTACCATCCTTCTCTCAAAGTCACCTCCAAATGTTTCTTGCTCAAAATGTGATACTTTTGGACAGCCTTCCCTGACTGAGACCATACATTTTCTATTATATTCAAGTTTGGAGAATGAAATTAAATCTCAAACCAGCTTATTAGAGTTATCCATGAGTTAATTTTTAAAACACGTCAAAATCTATCATATGGTTCATAATATCGTGGATAAAAATGAGTTTCCTTACCACTAGAATTGCAATGCAGCCCCAAACGAGAATCTGGTACCACCACTGTGTTTGACTGTCGATATCGTATTCTTGGGAGTGCCAGGCTCCTCCAATTTTAACAACATATATATTCCACGAATGTTAAATTTGCTTTTTACACTAAAAATGACGAACGTCCGAATGACGAAAAATGACGATATTGGGACTTGAAACATTCTTGGCAAATGAAAACATCTTGGAACAATTGGCATTGTTAATAATCAGCTTGCACTTCGAAACAGTCATATCTTGCTTTCCTCCGAACCCTGCGAAGAAACTTTCTACTAACCCTCCAAGTAGTTGCGAGGAGATATCTCGTCCAACACGATCTGACCAATTTTGCTAATGACGATATATCTCGACGTCAAAATATTGCCGATTTTTTTATGACGAGATCAAGATCTGATCAGTTTTCTTCTAATAACAAGAGAGGACGAGCTCTTGATAGATGAGATATCTCGTAAATCAAGATCTGATCAGTTTTGCTAATGACGAGATACCTCGTCGAGACAACCACCGATGAAATCATGCAACAAGTTTCAGAGCGTTGTTCATTTAATTTTTCTGGATAGAGTGCTATATTGTTCTTTTAAGCGTTCTATAGGCATTGTATTCTTGATGAGATTCCATGAATGTTGAATTTGCTTTTGACACTAAACATTACAGACGACCTGTAATCTTAAGACTGAAACACTATTCTTTGCAAATGATAGCATTTGGGTTGGTTGGTTGATTTGGGTTTTACTGCGCAAGGTCCAATAGCGGACAAGCTGCGCCAAACACAAGACAAAATTCGACCCAGTAAAATAAAATTATTTAAATCTATCCAGCAATAAAATAAGTTGGTTCTTACTTTAAATATTTAGATCACAAAAAATAATAGTATTTTAATACTGATTCATAATAAAATCATGATCAAATAAACATGAAAGGATATTGTATATCCTCGTCATGAACATAAGAATAAAAATGTTTGATGATGTGATGAAGTTTAAAACATGAAAGATAAAAAACATCGCATGAAATTGAAAAATTTTATGTGTTTTGTAAAAATTTAAATAGATTTGGATGGGGAAAAAATCCCCACCCAAATCTTGTAAGTTTAAAATTGTGTTATGAAAATAATACTAACGGTGACGATTAAAAACAGGACAATTAAATTAAAATATGGCGAATGGTAAAAGAGGAATTGCACACGGGCTACACAGGCAGTCTCTCCCAATAAGAGATGAGTACAACGCGTGTGTCCGATGCATTGGCGGGTTAAAAGTACATCGGAATGTCGCATTTGTAAAGCAGGCCATAGTGAAATGGTTGTTCGGATGCTGTGGAGTTGTTGTGTCTGCATACTCCAGTCGTTACGCCAATCATTCTACACGATGTCCCGGAGAACTTGTCGGAGATCATCGTATGGAACGGAAATATTTAGGGGAGTCACGGCATTTTTGCCTGCAGCATTCACCAGTTCATTTCCAACAATTCCGACGCGTGTCCCGGTATCCAACAAAAGGTGATACCGTAGCCAAGTCGGACTAGTTTTTCGTGAATTTTAATTATGGCGTCTGCCAGAGGATGTTTCCGACACTCCGATTTTAAAGATTCTAAAACAATTTTTGAATCAGTGTAAATGATAAAATTTCCGAAAGGTAGACTAAAAATATATTTTAAGGCTTTGTATATTGGCTAAATATTCTGCTGTAAAAATCGAGACAAAGGACGATAAGGAGAAACTAAAAGTTGTTCCAAAAACAGAAGCACAACCGGCATAATTAAAAGATTTAGAACTATCAGTGTAAATGCCTGAATGGTCTTTAAAATGATGTCGGTGGGAGATAAAAAGTTGGCGATAAATAAGTGAGTTGGTGTTGGACTTCTCATAGCCAGTGAATGGTTATAAAAAGGAGAAGTTTGAAGGTCGCCAGGGTGAAAATGAAAAATAGGTCTTTTAGCGACAGATGTGGATCTAAGAAGGGTGTCTCTCAGGGCATTCCTCATGCGTAACCCGAAAGGTGGAATACAGGATTGTTTATTCCTGAACAGGCGATCATAAGAACTGTCCAGGAGTGAACTGTACAGTGGATGCGTTGGATGGCTCAAGAGACGATAATATAGTCATAGCGACAAAAGACGTGTCGAAGCCAAAGATGGTTCATGGCAGACCACATGCTTTTGACGGGTGAAGTGCGAAAAGCTCCGGAACAGATCCTTAGTGCGGTATGATGCACAGTATCGAGCTTTCGTAATAGACTGACGGGCAGAGTCATAAGCTGCACACACAGTCTAGTCTGGATCGAATCATAGCTCGATAGATATTGAGCATGGAGGATCGTTCCGCCCCCAAGATGTATTGGTAAGTACTTTCAAAAGATTGACCTTTTTCTCGCAAGACATCCGCAGCTGCGCGACGTGGGGAAGGAAGGTAAGCTTCTGGTCGAACATGATGATGAGAAACCTTACACTAACCACCACTTCAATCCTGTTACCATCCTGAAAGATTTCTGGGTCAGGATGCAGTCGTCCGTCGGCAGAAATGAACGCAGGATGTCTTTTGAGGAAAATCTGAAACCGTTATCGACACTCCACTGCGTCAAGATGGACACAGCTGCCTGGAATTGTCGCTTGACGTCATGCCATTCCCCTATGCTCAAGTCATGAACATGCAAATTACCCTGGACAGATGGTGGTAATGGAATAAGGATGTCATTTATTTTAATATTAAATAATGTTACGCTGAGGACATTACCCTGAGGTACTCCTTCTATACAAGTATCTGAGTGGGAAGAACCTACACGTACTTGAAACTGTCGTAACGCTAAGAAATTTTTTATAAAAATTGGTAGATGTCCTCGAAATCCAAGATAATGTAAATCACGAATGATTTCATATCACCAGGTGCGATCATACGCCTTTTCCATGTCGAAAAAGATGGAAATAAGATGGTTTCGGCGTAGTAAATCAAGGCGTACTTGAGTCTCAAGGGACAAGATAGTATTCTACCGTAGAACGGGCAATCCTGAAACCTGCTTTGGAAAGATCAGAGCCTGAATCGTCTCAAGGATGTAAACGAGACGAGCTTTCAACCATCCTTTCAAAAAGCTTGCTCATGCAGCTTGTGAGTGCGATTAGCCGATAGTTATACGGATTGGTGGGATCTTTTCCTGGTTTTGGAAAAAGTATAACTATGGCACGTCTCCAAGCCAATGGGAAAGTATGCTCCTCCCATATACGGTTAAAAAGATGTTACGAAGGGATTGATTAGATAGATGTTGAAGCATAATATAGCTGATGCCATCAGGACCAAGTGCAGTCATCCTAGTCCTCTGAAAGCATAGCTTCAATTCCCTTTCCGTAAATTGAGTTATATGCATGATCGGTTCGAGAATGGAAATAAAGGTGATGGGATTCCACGCATTGTTTTGCGCGTTTAAATGTCCCAGAAAAGGTGTTTGAATTGGAAGCTGCAGAGAAAGCGCATGCAATAGTATTGGCTATCTCGACAGCCTCGGAGACATGGTGGCCTTTGTCTTCTATGAGCGAGATCTTGTGTTCAAAATACAATCCCATCGCTTTCCGAACTCGGTCCCACAACTGTTTTGAGGGAGTGGCAGATGTTATGCCAGACACATTTTTTCCAAGATTCCCTTGGTTGTAACGTCGCACTCAACAAGCGTTTGCTTTCGTACATTTGAAAGCTAAAAGATTTTGAGTTGCGAGGTATCGGTGGAATATACCCCACGCTTTCCTTTGGATCTTAATCGCTGCAGTGCATTCTTTATTCCACCAAGGTTTACAATGCTTATGAAAGGTGGGAGATTTCTTGGGGATCGCTGTATCAGCAGCTGTAATCATAACATCGGTGACGGCTGCAATTGCTCGTCTATGCTGCCTTCTACCATCTGCTCTGATATAGTGGCCCGAGATGTAAAATTAGACCAGTCGGCTGCCTCAGATATAACGTGACGGGCGACGAACAGGATCATTTCTACCAGTATGTGTAACGAATATTGGGAAGTGATCGCTGTTGCCGCAGGTCATTACCGACAAAAAGAGAGATGGTAAGATGGAAGGTGAGCAGATGGCAAGGTCTATGGCATGAAAGGTGCGGAATGGTCCGTGGAAGTAGGTAGCATCAACGTTATTGAGCAGACAGACAGCTATCTGTTATCAGCTGTTCAATCTGTCGCCCACGAGAATTGGTAACACCCTACTTCCCCAAAGCACACTATGAGCATCGAAGTCACCGAGTAACATGAAAGGTTGCAGAAGTTGATCCACCAAGTTCTCAAGGCTGTTGTTGGATGGGTATAGATGGTGGTAAGTACAGCGTACAGATCGTTATTAACCGTCGTACTTGTATTCGTACAGCGACTGCCTGTAATGGCGTACTGAGTGGTATAGTGAGCGATGGGTATTCAAGGGAGGCAAAAATAACAACACCTCCCGAAGGTCTTCCATCAATATTGGTATTACTCCGAATACAAGTATATCTACGGATCTTCGCCTGGTCAGCTGACTTCAGGTATGTTTCTGAAGTGCGACGACACAGGCGGGATGGTACTCTGCAATCAGGGTTTTAATATCATCCAGTTTATTTCTGTAATCACGCAGTTCCAAGAAATAAGTTATTTTTTACTAGAATTTGGAGGAGCTGCTTTTGGCCGCTCGAGGGCTCGGGACAATCATATCGACGTCTAATTCGTCCTTTGAAAGTCCCGAGGCGTGTAAATTAAGTTCTGGGTCCTCAGCCATATGCCAAGGAATTTTATGTCCTTGTGTGTGAGAATTTCTCATCTCTTTCTTGGTTGGTAATCCAACTTTTTTATTTTTCTGTTTAGAATTACTTTTGTATGTAGGGCGTGAGGATAGTTTTGGAATTTGGGAAGTAGTTGCCTCGAGACTTTCAGACGAGTTGCAGTACTTTTATTTGCTGGTTTAGTTTCTGAAGTTTTATGGTTTTGAGTTTTGGGTAAAGAAAAATTTGGTAATGGAATATTGATTCCGAAAGTGGGATCTGTTTGGGTAGCTATTGTATTACCTGATTTTATTATTGTTTTAGTTATGCTGCATATGAAGTTAATCCTTTTGGAGTTCGAGACTCCACAATTTTTCGAGCTTTAGGGTAAGAGATTTTGTAGAAATTTTATGGACTGAACCTCCTTCTCAAACACCCATTTGGGGCAAGATCGGGAGAAGGCCGGATGTTCGCCTAACAGTTAACACTGTTGGGAGTTGCAGAGCATGTATCTGTGCCGTGGCCCACTGCACCGCAATGAGCGCATTTAGTGGGACTACGACAAAAAAACTTAGAATGTCCAAACCCTTGGCAGTTAAAGCAGCGCTGAGGGTTCAACACATACAGACGGACTGGGCAGCTAAGGTAACCAGCTTTCATGCGTGACGGTAATGTGGGTTGATCAGAAATTACGATGAGATGTTTCGTACGAATGAACTTCCCATCTCGACTGATCGTGATCCTACGTCATATACATTCTGGTCCCATAGGTTTTCCTGGATCTGGAGTATGGAGCAGATCTGGCTCAGATACAACTCCCCTCGAGATGTTCAGAGCTGAGGTGAAATAGCAACTGAATGAACCTAATGTTGAAGTTGTGAGAAGTTTAGCCTGAGCTTCTGAGACTTCAATTAGAAGATCCCTAGAGCGAAGTTTCTTCAGTGATTTAGTGGATCCCAGGAAAAATTGAAAAGTTTTTCTATTGAGAATGGTGAAGTATGAGAAAAGGAAATCTGTGCTTGGTTTGTGTTTTGTTGTAAGTTGCCAGTTCTTTTAATTATAAAGTATCGAGCGTTTGAGAAGGAAGACTGGTCTTTGTTGCTCCCTACTAGAGAGCCTATATAAAGAGAGTGGACATACACCCGACATTTTCTGATTGGCTGATGCGGTCGGCAGCCATGTTTTTCCTTTTCAGGTAGGTTCAACATGGTGGTTGTACGTTGCTGATTGCGATTTTGGAAGTTTTGTTTGGATACACTTGTAATACATAATTTTGAATATATGAACGCTTTTTTCCATTTAATATAGATCAACCTATCCCCTTAATGAACAAAATAAGGTGTAAACTATTTAACTATTGATAACATTAATTTAGACAGCTAAAAAGAAGCAAAGGTATGTGTAAAATTCCGTCGACCATTCTCGCCAAACCAGAAAAATGTCGCCAAACGATACGATATTCCGCGAATAATGGAAAGCGTATAAAATTGTTTTACTAGTATCGCTCGAAGAACAATTTTTCCGAAACGTTATATTTCAATAATTTAAAATTCTAATTATGTTTAAACTGTTTTTTTTTTATTTCTTTCCATTATATAAATAATTTATGAATATTTGAATGATGAAAAATGGATATTTAAAATACTTAATTATTTACCTTACTTTCAAAATACAGTGCATTAGGCCTACTTTTTTATCAAGTAGCCATTCAAATATACTGTATTCCAGTAATAAAAATAAACAAAAATTATTTTTGATCAATATTGGCGTTTTATTTCACAACATAACCCTTTTTTTTATGACTGTCCCAATTCTCCGGATTTTTGCATATCCGGATTACGTCCAGCACTCAGTCGTGGTAATTGGAGATTTACTGTATTTCTATTAAGGATTTAAAGCTCTTATCTTATGAAAAAATATTATATGAATAATTTATTTGGAAAATTGCAGGGCAAAATACGTTGCCCCACATTGGAATAACACGAAAGTGTTCCTAATTCAAATCTAACTCAATGTACGAAATTTAAAAAAAAAGGCTTTTTAGAGATCCCCAAGCACAGACCAGATTAAGTCGTGTATATTACTAGTTTATAAACTGGTATGGTCTAAATGAGTAGCTCTTATGCCATGAGAAAATCCAATCTATCAATATTTGAAACCCAACGCCAAACTGTCGCCAAACCCGACGTCTTCGTATGAAAATAACCTGAGTAGCAACCCTAGTGAAACCGACTTTTGCATAGCGTCCGCGTTGGCACAGCAACGGTCGAAAAACGTGGCTGCCGTTTTCCCTATGTCATCTCTATATAGGCTCTATACTCTCTACTAGAGGGAGAAAAGAATTAGTTTCCATAATAAAAAGGAAAAGAAAAATTCGGACACCGACAGCGCCATCCACCACGGAGTCCTACACGGGGATGCAGATACCTGCACCGGCCCTTGTAGGTGACTATACGCGCACGGCGCACCCCTGAAACAACGTGTTTAAGGTGATAGGAAGAGTGGGACCCTCCCATTATTGTACCCTCCAAGTCATGCGCAGAGCACACAAGTGAACTACGACAACGAAGTCCGGCGGGTCCCACACATCAAGCCTCCACCCTTAACGAAGTGTCCAGTAGGTGGCCGATTGCTTAGTCCTAGCCGACGACGAAGTCCAATCGACCAGCCGATACCAATGGGCCAATGTACACCTCCCATTTACCTGAAGCGGGGGCCAAAGCAGTGTGTTGGGTCAGTATATCGCCCCTCAACTGCCAGGATCCCCTTTCCCAGGGACACGGGACTCCACGCACGGCAAACACATGAGTGATATAATCTCCAAGAGGAGCTAAAACCAGAGTGTCGAAAAGCTTCTCAAGGTGAGCCCTCATCTCCGAAAAAGCAACCACGAGGGAGGAAGCAAAAAGCAGAAGGGGAGGGGAGAAGAATAATGAAAAAAAAGGGAAGATCACTCAGGTACCCCGGGGTTGTAAAGCCCGTACAAACCTAAAGAAGGCATTCCCCTGAGGGCGATAGCATTTGGAAACGATTGGCTTTACTTGAACTTCGTGCAAGCTTCAAGAGCTATAATCATTTGCTTTTTGATGAACCCTGCGAATAGTTTCTGCATAACCATTTCCATTAGTCACCGATGTCACATTTTTCAGAGTGCGGTTGGCATATAGTTTATCTGTAGTGAATTATCGTTATCTTGCTGTGTTGTTAACTTGCTAAGGCCTAGTTCCTTGAGTAATCGAAATGTGTATGACTTTCCAATATTTCTGGATGATTTGTGAATGTAGTCATATCTTTGTTTCTCTAATCAAAGAAACAATATATTCTTCCTTTTAACCATTTTTTAAATTCCGATCTTCTCGATTAATTTCGATTCTGACATCTCCTTTCAATCGCTCATTTTGATTTAACATTTTAAAGGGAAAATGGGTAACGAGGTCTAATATGAAATATAGTCATCAATGATCAATACTTAATAAAAGTACGAAACATTATGCGGCAGATAATTATTTACTGTAATGTATACTCAATTTTGTGACTTGTTTTTCCAGATTTTTCTGAATTATTTTTTGGAATCTAATATTTATTTAATTAATTAATTAATTAATTAAAAAATATTAGAAAATAATGTTTAGATACCTAAACATATTCTAAATCATAAACATTACTTTCAATACGAATTTCCCGTTTTGAACGTAACGTTTCTCAAGCAATCCATATGTACACTCAACTTTAGGACTGACTGTAGTATGTAGAGTGAATCAACCATTTAAACTGTTAAAATTTCAAATATTTTCATTCTTCAAACATTTGAAACAGCTATATAAGTAGGGTGTCAAGGAATCTGAGTATATCACAATAGTCGAAAACTGACAGGCCTCTAGTACTCAATCTTTTTTAATTCGGGTGTTGCCACCAAACGATAATTTAATTTATTTTCAAAAGATAATGTTATGAAGTAAGGAATGAGATAAATAAAGCTTACTCGGGGGACAATGCTGAGTTATGTCCAGCAAGATGTCTTAAACGATATAGTTGTTCCTTAAACAAGAGATATTGAGTTTTTGGAATGGGTAAAACGAATTATAAAAATCTTAAGTGTGAAATCTACTTTTTAATCTATTAGAAAGATTTAAAACTTGAATTTTCCCCACTCTTAAAGAAGGCTGCGGTAGCCCAGTGGGAAGTGCAACGGATTAGCAACCGAAGAGTTGCGAGTTCGAAACTCGGTCCAGCTAAAGACCGTCATGTACGGTACTGGCTGGTGCACGTTAAATCTTGTGGCCTCAAATGTTCATTGGCGTGGTGTGGAAGTTTGGAGAGTGTGGCTCAGGGGTTGTCCTCGTCAATTCAAAATTACAAGGTGTTGTCCTCGATCTTTCCCTTGGGATAGATCCGGAACGTCGCCAATAGAGCGTTGTGGTGCTCCAGTGCCACGTTAATTAACAACCCCCACTGTTAAAGGCTGAAAATTATACTTCTCTACCACTAAAGTCACACGTGATACATCTTTTAATATTTATGACAACTTTTTGATATCAGATAGATCAGTTTTAAATTTTGTAAAGAAAATAAATCAAGATTGCACTTACTTGGGAATAGGTTCAGCATTCAAGATCCAGATGCATTCCGTGAGTTTCAAACATATAAGCGCTAAAGAATAAACATTTCATTAATACATAATTGTATTATGTATTATAATTAAAAAATTTATAATATTAATTCAATTACAACACATAATTGTATAAATTACAACACGTAATTGTATAAATTACAACACGTAATTGTATTAATTACAACACGTAATTGTATTAATTACAACACGTAATTGTATTAATTACAACACGTAATTGTATTAATTGCAACACGTAATTGTATTAATTACAACACGTAATTGTATTAATTACAACACATAATTGTAATCCATCAATATATAATATATTGTAGATTGTATTTTTGCATAAATGACAAAGAACATGTGTTCCTGAAAATTTTTTTTGAGAAATTTCACTTTATTTGACTAATTGGTTTGAGAACATCGAATTCTTCTCACTTAAAACTTTTTTAAACATTTAAAACTTTTATAAACCCTTGAAACATTGGTTGTTGAACTTCTTAATTGGTCATTATATATTTCAGAGTTCATCTTTAAAGCCTTAGTTAATTTGAATTGTTTAGTAGTTGTGCCCCATTGGGTACCAAAACAAAAAAACGTTAGTTATTAGCTTATTTGACGTTCATTTGTCTGCTACGCCCTGAAACAGAATGAGGAATCAAATAGTGAGACCGGCAACCCACTGCGAATTGATGGTGGCACAGGTTTCGATTTCTGTAACTTACCCGGACGTATTTTCTCTCTTCTGTGTCAGCAAAATTTGCCTTGTTTGTGTATTCCCAATATTTTCTGTTGTCTGTCTTATGTTTGGTGCTGCTTGGTCAAACACAGCCGTTGCGCCATAATATCCCATTGACTAAGTAGCAGCAACACACAAGCACTGAACACCATTAAAGTACAAGTTGACGAAATGTAGTTATGGTAAAAATAAGTATTCTTCATAATCAGCTGAATTCAAAACTTATCTTCAAATATTTTCAAAATCTACAAATTTTCTACATTTATCTTTATCACCAAAGGTACCACATTTTAACTACGCGTCCAAAATGTAGTTCCGCATTTCTCATTACATTAAAAGCAATTTGCGTATACCATTACTTACATCATTAGCAAATATTCCATTTATATCAATAAATTGTGCTGAACGTTGCTCAGAAGGTTTGTATATATGTTTCACCCTATGCAAGCTGTTTTCAGCTTCCATTGCTCCCATCTATGTAAATGCACCATAAACTTATATCCTACTATAATTAGTTTCCTAGTACAATTAGTTACATGAACCTATATAATTAGTTTAATTTAATGTGCTTATTATTGCGTTGTTAACATACTAAAGAATGCTATTTTTCAAAAATGTCGCAGCTCGAGATTGTATCACCGTCAATGCAAGTGGAGACAAGTGACATTTTACATCATTTAAAGTTATAAGCATAATTGATCTAGTGAGCTTGTTAATTATCGGCCCCGAATTCGATGGAATATCGAAATTTCAAAAAATTATACAGCCATTTTTGTGTCATTGATGTTCAAAAATTTAATTAGAGACGTGACGGAATTGTACTTTTGAGAAAGGATCTATCATCTTTGGTATCAGTGAGACTGGTTCGGTAGGTAGTTGAATTAACGTCTCACAGGAGCAACACAACGGATTATTGGCGACAGAACGGGATCAATCCCGAAGGGAAAGATCCGAGGATACTTAGTAAATTTTGGATCACGGTCAGATGACGAAGACAACACCTGAACAGGCACCTCACTCTCCGAACTTCTACGTCACGCTAACATGAGAACATTTGAGGCCACGACAGATTTAACGTATACCAGTACCTACGTACACGAGTCTTCGATTGGATGGAGTTTCGAACTCGCAACCCTCCACTTGAATTGCTAATCTGATACTCTTCTAACCGGGTTCCCCATGGATGACTGACTTGGATGATCGACATTAGGAAATATAACCGTCTTCCAGCCTCAGGGGTTGATACGTTGAAAGTAAAATATATATTTTTAAATTGTGAGATCAAGTCTTCGTTTCGACTGTATGTTCCTTTTTCTGAATCGGGGCTTCTTTCGCGCCTTGGCCGATTAATTCAGCAACTTATTAGCATTGTTATCAATTATAATACGGAATCCTTACTATTGTCGGTTAATCTTTATTTCTTTGGACATTTTATCTTCGGGATAGACGCCGGACCGCCGTCAATAGCCCGCTGTGGTGCTCCAGAGCCACGGTAATTCAACCTACCTTGTCATTGTTGTTTCTAATTGTAAAAGTATTATTTTATTTCATAAAAAAATATGTCTAAAGCCGCATTATTTTAATATTTTTATTCAAAGAACTACAGGCGTCCTAGAAGTATCAGTCTCACAGGAATTTTCCGATTTTCCGGTGGGAATATCCGTCTGCGTTTTATACTGTTGTTTTTGTGAATACAACTCATTTCCAAAAGAAACTTAATCTTTAATTTAACATAAGAGATGCGGATCAAAAGCGAACACAGATGACCGCCAAGAATTTATAAAACGCCGACCTTTTGACACTGCTAAAGAATACAATTTCGACAGTCTCGAGATCGAACTTCACAACGCACTTTTAAATTTTCAAAAGTTCACAAGCTATTGACAAAGAATCAGACATGTTCTGTCCTTTGACAATCTATTTTCTTCTCGGCCTAGAGTGAGGATATCAAAATGCAACAACCCCAAATCTCCATATTGTACACGAGAAGATAAATATGTTAAAAGTGATCTAGCACGAAAGAATTTAGCGCAGTTTGAAGTTGACGAATGCAAGAACACTCCAACTTCAAGCAGATAACGAGATACCAGACTGAAGATCATTAATCTTAACCGGCGACTGAGCATAAAAGGTAATGATCAGCGTCTCTTTAGAGGCTGATAATTACGTTTCTAAGTTTCAGTAAAATGTTTGTCCTGACATTCGACACAAGATGCAAGTATTCCATTCCCTAGGGACTGCCATTCCCGTTTAAAGCAATTCCGTTGTGATAGAGTACTGAGTTTTCCACTTTTAATCAGTAAAGAACGAAACTCAAATGCATCGTGATGCAGAAACCAAGAAAGAATATCAATATGGGCGTGATAAGCTTCAGTCAGCTATATAATTAACTACTCTTGTAACTCCTTGAGGAGCTTTTTGAAAAATAACCATTCAGAATCAAGAACATTTTAATTGAAGGGCTCTGGGCAACATGTGATAAGTCACTTTTCAAAACTTTCAGTAAGCAATTTTTACGTTTTAAAAAGATTCCAAAATTATAGTGATTTATTCACTATTCAAGAGGTTAATCTCAAACTTTCAAGTATTACTCATTCAAATAATTCTTTTAATCCCTTGAATAATATTTTTGTTTCAATACGGTTATTTCATTCTGTATTTGTCATTATGTTGCCCGAAGCCCCTGCAATACATGTATTTTTGAAGTTAGTGTTTGATAAAAGAAAAAGTATCAGAAACTTAACGGGCTCTTGTAAAACTGAAAGCTTCTGCAGATGTCTTAAAAATACACATTTGATAATTTCTTCGCACAAGGGTAGATGCAATTTATTTTTTCGCACTTTTAGCAATTTAAACAATTTTTTCGCATTACCATTTATTGCATTTCAAAGTCCTCGAGGACTAAATGAATTAAGGACTGGAGGACTAAGCAAATTATTTATTGTTTCTAAAAGAACTGTTTTCTTTGTTAACGGAAGAGATATTAAAAGAAGTTTATCTTTATTAACGGGAACGTTAATCAAAATTAATAGATGGTTGCATAAAGTATGATCCAGTGCTGCCCAATGAGCATCGATCTAAATTAGTTATGCATACCTACCTTTCCTTGTGCCATAAACTTTAAAATGAGTTGGGAGGCGTGAATTGTAAAAAACTTAATTTGCCAGGGTTTATCGTTGGTACAGAAAAGAAACAACTTATACCCATTTCAACTTTCAATTTTGAAGGATTTATGTGTTGGTTTTACTGTTGCAGTATCAATGATGGTAACAGTAAAATCAAAGCAAGAAATAGGCGGCTAAATCATAGTTATGAATGCGTATTGACGTTGGTCAAACATTAGACCTGGTCAAACTTTAGTGATCCAAGCATCAATAGCAAGTGCCACATTAACAATACAAAACATTTAAAATGTGGGGTCTCTAACTGAAGTTAATAGAGCATCAATATTAATGCAGTAATTCCGGACTTTTGTTCAGAGACCCTTATAAAAATTAAAAACTGTCGTGGACCCCTTGAGATTATAAAATTGAATGAGGCACACATCTAGACCCCTGCAGAGATCCTTATTTTTCACCTTAATATTGGGACTATAAAATGTTTATATCATTATTAAATAAATTGTAAATTTTAAAATTTCGCATTGAATATTATTGAAAGAAATTTAAAAGTTATGAAACAGTAAAATTAGACTTCCGAAATTATCAATGAATTCTTTCTGCTATGTTCATCGTATTTTCAATAAAATCAGTAGAGGTTAGTAACTTTTTAAAATACGAATTGGATACGTTATACCATTTTAATTCAAAATTAAACAATTCAAAAATTAATCTATTTAACAAATTCTAATGACTTATGTATGCTCCAAGATTCTATTATCATGAAGGGTGCAGCAAAAGTTAAAAAATACGGCTTGGAATGAAAAATTACCTCGTATTCTCAGTCTCTATGACAGGGATTTTCAGTGTAAACAAATCATATGGTCCAAGTAGATAGTTAATTAACGTTGCACTGGAGCAACACAACTGGCTATTGGCGACGGTCCGGGATCAACCCCGAAGGGAAAGACCGAGGACAACACCTCGTAATTTTGAACCACGGTCAGATGTGACATCTGAGCTAGTACCCTACCTCTTCAAACTTCCAACGTGACGACATTTGAGGTCACGGCAGATTTAAAGTGCATCAGCCCCCCGAGTACACGACGGTCTTTGGTTGGACCTAGTTTCGAACTCTCAACCCTCCAGTTCCTAATCCGTTACTCTTCCAACTAGGCTACCGTGGCAAACAAACCAGATGGAAAAGATAGATTTTAGTTCCGCTACCCGAATTCTCTCGCGTGATACAGATCGGGATTACCTCAAAATGTAGTTTATCATCGCTTTGGCCCTTTGATGTTTAATATAATCAGTGTTGACCAATCAATTATCATATATCAATTTGGAATTTCATTCCTTAGAATTTTTATTAGCGAAGTGCTGAAATCGTATCCGGAAAAGACACGTCACGTCTGGAGTAGTTAGTTAATTAACATCATACTGGAGCAACAGGCTGTTTGCGACAGTCCGGAATCAATCCCGAAGGGAAAGATCCAAGGACAACGGGGGGCCGTCGTGGCTCAGTGGGTATGCCCACTGCGCTAGCAACCTTCGAGTTGTAGGCGGCGCAGGTTCGATTCCTACCAGGTCCATTCCTCCCTGGGTGTATTTCTTTTCTGTGTCAGTAAAGCTTTCACTGTGTACATTACTTGATATTGTATGTCTTGTGTCAATTACTTGATATTGTATTGCGTCTGGAGCAGCATGGCCAAATATGGCCCTTGCGCCATAAAACCTCAAAAACCCAATGAACCAACCAAGGACAACGCCTCGTAATTTTGAGTCACGTATGGAATACATGTCCCACCTCAGAAACATTACAGCCAAGTACATTTAGCTTGACAGAAGCCTCTCAGAAGCAGATAGAACAAAGCTAATTTAATATACATGTTCTGCAAAATGAAATACTTAAAATTAATTCAGTTTATTATGACTGAAACGAAACATCTTTAGTTGAAGTGATCCTAACATAAAAAAGTTTATTTTAGAAACTAAATATTCCTTGATTTCTAAGTTAGCAAAATGAGTTGAAGAACGAATTAAATTACCAGCTCTTTGAGATTTAAATTTGCAGAATTATCATTAAGAGAAAACTGTTTTCGTGTTTTTTCTGCTTTGACGGCACTTGGGAGGCAATTAGTTTATCATAAATAAAATTCTGGTATTTAGGTTGCGTTAATTATGTCAATCTAATTACTTAGTTGAGAGTAAACAATCTCAAAAATAAATAATATTTTTTACTCAATTCATTAATCTGAATTCTTAAATTTTCAAGTCATAAGAGGCTTTTTCTGTCAAGCTATGTGAATCTGGAAGTAAGATTTTTGCAATTTAGCGTGATTCCTATGTATTCCAGACGCCACGTCAGTTAGCTTATTTTTTAATTTCAGACGTCGCCAAGAATTCCAAAGAATGAATTCTTAATTGATATACGATAATTAATAAGTCAACGACAATTAGATTAAACGCCAAAATGTCGATAAATTACATTTGGAGGTAGCTCCGATATGTATGATACGAGAACATTTGGGTAGTGGGAGGAAAATCTTTACATTCCTGGTTCCTCCTCCATTTCTTTACTTACCTGGTTTGTTCACACTAAAAATCCCTTTCTTTAGGAGAGAATTCAGGCAACGTGATCCTGACAATACAAGTTCGGAATAGCTTTGAGAAAAACTTTAAAACCTTGATAGAATAGACAACAGACTCAATAAAACTGTCACCCTATCGGATGTGAATACTCCCTACCAATTTGTATACAAAGGTTTGGTTCGTCAAGCACGAGAAGTAAATAAATTCACTATAATCCTTTGAATACAGAACAATACTGATTGTATCTTTTTACGATCCTGTGTAGTTTAAGGGATAGGAAGTGGGATTTTAACATAAATTGCTACTTTATTCAGTCACTTTAGATAATGTACGATGAAAAATCGTTTCGACGAGCGACAGCTGTCCTAATATTATTATACTAGTTTGGATTATTTATGCATTTTGCGTGATACGTCTCTGCCGTAAATTGGACTGCGATAAACTCAGGTGTCCAAAGTGTCGTAAATTATTGCTTCGCTGCAGTTGTTTAAGAGTCATTTCAATTCATTAACTTCCTTAAAGCAAGGACATTGAAACTGCGACGCGGTTTTTAAGATATATTTTTCATCTCCTGGACTACTTTTTCTTGCCTTACCCTCCACCACCGTCCTAACAGGTTCTATAGCTAGTTTTCTACATACTACTGATCTTTTTTATACGACCCAAGTCACCGAGCCTACCAGCAAAGACTTCAACCCTCCTGGTGGTTGTCTCGAAAAGGTATGTCGACATTAGTAAAATTGACCAGATCCTGATGGACGAAATATCTCGTCATTGGAAAGAAACTGACCAGATCTTGATCTCGTCATCAGCAAAATTAGTCAGATCTTGATGGACGAGATTTCTCGTCGAAACAACTTGGAGTGTTAAGGCCGAGAGGGGTGAGATGATAAATAAAAGACAACACATTAAAAGACAATCGGGAAGATAGTCTCAATTTAACCCTCCTGGTTGTCTCGACGAGGAACTTCGTCAATAGCAAAACTAACCATATCTTATTGCACGATACATCTCGTCATTGGAAGAAAATACGATCACGATATCATAAGAAAGCTGACTAGATCTCGTCATCATAAAAACAATTGGCAATATCTTGATGACGAGGTATCTTGTCATTAGCAAAATTGACAAGATCTTGACGAGATATCTCGTCGAAACCATTTGGAGGGTTAAATATTATTGGACCTAGTCTGCTGTGGTGGAAGATGTCCGGACACTCGCGTATTTGCCATTGAAAGTTTGTTCGTAATATTGAGAAGCCATTGAATTTTGTAATCTTCTGTTGGTTTGGCGATATCTTTTAACAGAGGGACACATAGTGGTCGGCATCCCCCTATTCGCCAGACAAAGTACTGTTAATTTTGAATCTGGAGAAAAGGAAGAAACGGGCCATGGCCATTTAAAAATAAAATTAAAATGTATTGTAATTAAGTTTTGCATCCGGGATTTTAATGTAAGTCAAAGTCCTGCGGCTAGTGGTCGAGATGCTCCATTCTGTAGTTATCTGCAATTTAAAACTATTGATCTGTTACTTACGGGATTGCCTTTCCGTGGACTCATTAGCGAGCTGTCGTGTAATATAACCTAAATCGTTAATGCCTTCACGAACTCCGTAACGTTCGCAGCAGTGACCCGACCGCTTGATATTCGCGAAACAAAAAGTCTCCCAAATACGTAGATCTTGGCAACTGTAAGGATCTGCTCGCTGATGCATACATTGCACTTAAGAGCATTTTCTCTTTACACCCAGAACACTGGATTCGTCTGTCCATGAAATGTTCGCGAGCTCTTCCCAAATTGTATTCGACTGTTCGCGACCTGTTCCAAGGCGACAGTGGACATATCGTCCACATCTGAAGCTGATTACATTATAGTTTGCAGTTAATTAAATAGTACTAGGCTCAAGGAACCTTATAGTTTTTTTTAATAGAATTCTCACATCGAGATTTTCAGCAAATATAGGGGCATGTATTGATTCTCATAAAGCTATAGAAATATGAAAATGATTCTTGTTACTTCAGTGGTAGCTCTCAGTAAATGGCAGTAATGTAACCATCATCAGAAGTGAATTGGTATGTACATAGTAGCCTTGTAACTGGTTGCGAACAGTCAAATCCAGTATTTTGAGTGTTCGCGAAACACTCACGAGCAGACGAATCCAGTTTTAAAGACGAAAGGGCCATGTTTGGCCAAGCTTCCCCAAACAACGTCAAATAAATGGAGGGTAATAAGGAAAGCTTTACTGACACAGAAGAGATAAATACACACAGGGAAGAATCGAACCTGCGCTGCCCACAACTCATAGGTGTATAAAAGGTTGGTTTTGGGTTTTATGGGGCTTCCTCCTACTTCGGAAGGCGTATGCACAAACGAATTCAGCTACATTACGTTACAACTCGCTAATGAGTACTCGACTTTGGAAACGCAATCACTAGTTTACAGATCAATAGTTTGTAGAAAATACGTGCTGACAATCCAACCTGTTCCGATGATGGCGGTTGGTTGTGTTTTAATGGCACAAGGCCAAACCGCTCCAAACACGGCATACAACGTCAAGTAATGGACATATATGACTAGAAAAGTTTTACTGGCACAGAAGAGAAAAATACACACAGGGAGATATCAAACCTGCACCGTTTACAACTCGCAGGCTTCTAGCGCAGTGGGGAAACTCAATGACTAGCCCCTAGGACTGATGACGGTGGGGTTGGTTTGTTTGAGAGTTTTATGGTCATATTTGGCCATGCTGTGCCAGACACAAGACATACCATATGAAGTAATAGACATACCCGCGATGAAAGCTTACTGACACAGAAGTGAAATACACCCAGGAAGAATGCACCTTACATGAATCAAACCAGCGTCGGCTACAACTGGCAGGTTGCTAGCTCAATGGGCATATCCAGTAAGCAACGACGACCCCAATGACGAAGGGTAGACAAGAATATGATCAAACACATAAAAAATACATCTTACGAAACACGTTGTAGTTTTAATGAAACGAATGAAATAACGAAATTTTGATAAATAACAAATTACCTAAGACATAAAAATATACGAGACTTTTAAATTTCTACGCAAAAGCTAGTTAGCTCGTTTTGATCGGATTGCCAATTCTTATTTGAACGCATTCGCCCCAAGATACATACTCTAAGGAGTTCTCTAAATATACAAATTAAAAGCAATAGGAATGAATTGAGATTGATGTGTCTCCAAACCCCATCTTCCCAAAGCAGCCGAAACCAAGACCAAGTACTAATGTGTCTCCTGTGAATGTCATAAAACATGGGCTGAGCTCAGTGAGGATCAGCGGGGGACCTCAAAGCTTCGAAGTACCTTCCCACTTTTGCGGAGGTGGAATAGTAAATACGGCTCCATGCTTCTAATTCGAAGTATATTAGTGAAAATTAAGAGTGACGAAAGGAGACTGGGTGTTACCAGGCGCAGCAGGATGTGGTATAGTATGAACACGCAATTATGTTTAGAACAGACAATTCTATTTCAGTGTTATTATGTTGATGGTATTCCGATCCATAAACAAAACAATGACGTGCAGAGAGGTGTTTTGGGCAGATGACTCAAAAGAGTTACATGTTTTCTTTGGAGGGGAAAAAGTTCCTAGAATTATTTTGTTTACACATAGATTTGTGGATTCATAGTTTATGAAGAATAAAACTAGGTTGGTTGGGGTTTCATGGCGCCATATTTGGCCATGCTACGCCAGACACAAGATATACAATATCAAATAATAGACACACAATGAAAGTTTTACTGACGTAGAAGAGAAAAAATACATCCAGGGAGGAATCGAACCTGCACCACTTACAACTGGCAAGTTGCTAGCGAAGTGGATATACCCACTAAGACACAACAGCCCCAACCGGAATTGGGAATCATTTAAATGCATGCCGCCTTTGAACGGAAAAAGCTAACCAAGTCATTTATGCAAGAAACCATTAAATGAATAAGGACATTAAAACAGTATTTACTATCGAAGATTTTCGTTTCGATGTACAAAGTACTGACTTGAAAATGAACAAAGGAATTCTATGGTTATATTCAAAGCTTTAAAAATGTGACTATGTTTTGTAAATCAAGTAATTTTTCAAATTTCATGATCAAGACATTTGCAAAAGGGCACTTTTGACAAAGATTAAAAAATGGGCAAGAGCCTTGTAGCCCTCCTTTCAGAACGGCCCAAGCCATTTGTTTTTAAGTAAAATAACAATTTATCAAATTTCTTTGGTATTTCATTTTAACCCAAAATCAATTTTCTGAAAAGCAACCAGCCTTTCAAGAGCCTGAGAAGATCAATTTTTCATGTTGATTACATTACAGGACATACACTCAATATTGAAATAAATAAACGAGTATGAATCTCACACACATTGAAAAATCTTGACGCGTGTATTATATTAATCCAAGTGCGAATAAATTTCGCGTGATTCACTGAACAAACTGAAACCGGTAAAGTGGTGTCTTATTCGTTAGAGGTGGATTTGACTGATGGAAAATTTGACAGCATGGAAAGTTATTTTGTATGCCTTTTCTCTGAGCCAAAAACCCTACTCTATTAAAAGCTTGAGAAGTTCTTTGTATTGCAGTCCACTTTTATGCACAAAAATTGAGATTTAACAAAAGGTAAAAATAGACGAGGCTGGAGAAGGGCCAAAACAGTGGATCTTTGAAAGCTTTATTTACACCAAAAAACGAACGCTGCAGAACCAACAATGCAGTTAACATTATTTTTGGATCCTTAACAAAACTGATTACATCGAATACTTCCTTTGAGTTAGACAATTTTCATCGATTATTTTCTGTGTCATAAGGAGAATTCGCTATTTGTGTTTTAACTCTTCAAGCGGTTTCGACGAGATATCTAGTACATCAAGATCTGGCCATTTTGCTGATCACGAGATATCTCGTCAAGATAGAGGATTTTTTTATGATGACGAGATGAAGATCTGGACTTTCTTTTGATGAAATATCTCGTTCATCGATATCTCGTCAGTTTTACTAATGACAAGGTACCTTATCGAGACAAGCACCAGGAGGCGAAAATGATAATGGAATATTTGAGACTGCGGTTTCAATTCCAATTATTGTTTTGATTAATTTTTCTGTATTTTTTCAATGAAATACAACACAATTCCTTTTCAGATACCAATTTCTTTTAAAATTGAATGAATCTGAAAATTGTAAACGGGTGCAGGTTCGATTCCTCCTTGAGTGCATTTCTATCTTCTGAGTAAAACTTTCCTTGCATGTGTATGTCCATTATTTGACGTTGTTTTGTATTTAGAGCAGATTGGCCAAGTATAGCCCTTGCGCCATAAAAACCTAACAAATGAAATGAATACATATTGTTTGCTTTAGAAAATGTATTATCCATTAAATGGTTTCTATTTCAAGTAATTTCGAATTTAGTATTTTTTATCGGTGTGTTCGGATGTTTTCTATTATTGGGTCTAGTCATTGATGACTGAATCAGGATTTTCTTACATTTCTAGCTAACTGCTTTTAATATTATTTTAATTTTACTCCACACATTTTTGTCAGCTTGAATTTGGCACAACTTGGTTCTTTTTTGGTTCTAGTGCCAACCCATCTAACGTCACCCCAATATCTTAATGAAAATCCTAAAACCGTACATTCAGCTTTGTGTGTGTGTGAATATATTAGAATTCATTAAAATATGAATGGCTTTCTCATGTATTACAAATGGAGTGGAAAAAAGAAATCATTCATTAAAAAAATCAAAATCCTAACGGACATGCTTGTAACAGAAATTTAAGAATTCAGTACAAAATTCTATAACTGATATAAATAATGATAAGTGATTTCTTTAACTTAACAACCCCATCATTAAGCGAGTTAATGATGTCCTAACACTCAGCTAATGGAGATAGAAGTTACAGATAATAGCTGGGCGATGGCACAGAAATAACACGAATTATCCTCTGCTGTTGCTGAAGTAGCAACTCTGAATCGGGCAACAAGGCAAGAAAACGATTCGGGCCGGAGCAAAAACAAAACAAAAACAAGTGATTTAGAGGTAAAAGAAAAATCCCCAAGTAGTTAAGCTCTTTTCTGGGTAATCGACGCTCGGTATAAGAGGGGGAAAAAAACCACCGTCTTTATTGCCATACTTATCAAAGTAATTAAGGTCGTTGGTTTGGCATCTGGAGACATCGGAAACAAAAAGATGTGACTGTTACTGAATTGCTGGGAGAGGGTTTGAAGACGAATGATGCGTAAGTTATGTGTAAATAAGGGAATGAGTTTGCTTTCGGTGTTTTATTTGGCATTTATGGAGCAATGGATTTCGGAAGAAAACAAATTTGGAATTGTCCTCCCTATAGGTATCAATTTTTGGTGACAGCGTGTCCGTTTTTGAGCGATGAAGAACGAGAGGTATTGTATTGAACAGTATTGTGAGATCACGGAATATCGTCTTTCCTTGCCATGAATTATATATATAATCTGACACTCATTCTAAATGTTCTGTCATCAAGACCTGAATAATGAAACATTGAAACTTATACATTTTGATGAATGTGTTTGAGGGTATTATCTAAACAAATTTTCAAAAATTATCTTCATCAGAACATTCAAAATTCAGAGGCTGATTGCTTGCTTGGTCGATTTTGTTATGGCGCAATGGCCAGATCTAGTCAAATAGCCCAGCAATGTTTTTTAATTCAGATAAAAAGGGCTGCGGTAGCCCAGTGGGAAGAGCAACGGATTAGCAACCGGAGGGTTGCGAGTTCTAAACTCGGTCCAAACATAGATCGTCGTGTACACGGGAGCTGGTTCAAGTTAAATCTGTTATGACCTCAAATGTTCACTTTTTCGTGGTGGAAATTTGGAGAGTGGAGAGTTAGCTCAGGTGTTGTTCTCGTCATCTGACCGTGTTTCAAAATTACGTGTTATCTTCGAATCTTTCCCTTCGGAATTGATCCTGGACAGTCTCCACTATCCCGTTGTGTTGCTCCAGTGCGACGTTGATTTACTACCTATCTTCATGCAAAGGCACACACCAATGGAAATGTTTTACTGACACAGAAGGGATAATTACACACCCAGGATATTTACAATAATTAAACCTGCGCCACCAACAGGCTCTGGCTGCTAGAGCAATGGGCAAACCCACCAAAAAGATAAGACATTGAGTCATTTTCAGAGTAAGAATCTTACGAATTCTCAATATGTGAGCTAACAAAAGTGTTCTAATGAGAATTGGTTTCACTGTTGTTAATTACAAGCAGAATGTTTGGCAACTATTTAGGCTACCTTTGTTAATATAGGAATAGAATTTAATTCAAAAAATACATTAAGAAATCTAAATTTTCATGACTTGGGTTTGCTAAATTTTGGAGGAATTTGAGGGCACCAACAAACCATAAAAAATTGTCTTGAATGTAAAGTTGGACACTATTTGTCAATACTAGACAAATAAAGTCAATTTATCAAGGGAAAATTGTTACAAAACTGACAGATGAAAACATTAGTTTAACATAATAAAATTGGATTTAATATAGCATTGTAAAATTATTCAACTGGATTAAATGTTACACCAATTGAAATTGGTGTAACATTTAGAATTAAATATAGAATATCTTTCACATTACTACTTGATAAAGGTAAATGCAGTTTTTAAAAATACCATATAATGTACTTTAACTTAATGTATGTATAGCTAAGCTACATTTCTTTGTACATCAGAAAAAAAGCAATGAAAATTATGGTAATACCAATGTAAGTTACTACACTTAAATGCGGTTATATATCTTAATTTATCTGAGCCAAATGCAGTTGCAACGACTGATTCACTATCACTATGCTCAAGAGTGGCAAATGTATGCTTTTCTACCCATTTTATATCTTACTCAATGACGTTGACACTAAAACTTTATGGCATACCCATAAATTACCACAAGCGAAACGCACGAGCACCAGCTGCAGACTAAACAGAGTGTAGTGTGACTAAAAATAGTGACTACTTTTTCAGCGAATGGATTTCCCCTTAGGCCACTCTGTAACAGACCTCTAAGGGTCTTCTTTTCAAGAAGCCGCACGATTTCAAATTAAGGCATGGATGAGGAAGCAAAAAACTCTCGCCATGCCAAGTCAATCTTTTTTAGTCGTAAAAACAGGAAACGAGGGAAACGAACTTTCTACTTTGTAGCAACGAAAGTGCTGTCAACTACAATTTGTATAAATACACCGTAGGGACACAGTAATAGTACTCGTTCTAAGTTTCGCAACAGAAATCTCAACTATGCTATAAACATGTCGAGAAGTTTTCTTGTGCATTTGTTTCTATTAAAAGGACCTAGTTATTTCTCTGAATGTCAGATTTATTCAAGCTGCACAACTTGTGTTTAAATCGTTCCTCAACTGACGATAGTCAATTTACACATTTAAATTCGCTGTCCCAATCAACTAGTAAGACCATTGTAAAAAAAGCATTGGTGCAGTGGCATTGAAATTGTAACAAAATTAGTGATTTACAAATTTGCTAGAAAGACAATGGTCCATCTAAACGTTAAGCAATTGCGAGTTGTAAAATATAGGATACAAAAACCCTGCCCTACTAAATCAATATGCAGTAGAACTTTGATTATCTGAGCTCCGATTAACCGAGTCTGTTATCCGACCGGAATTCGATACCGAGTTCCTTTGCTTTCTGAATTTTTCAGTTGCAGCAGTAGTAACATGTAGTACAATAGATTTTTTCTGTATTTTGTAGATCGTTTTCTGTTAGTCCGTACTATCAGTATGATTATCTGAGGTCGCCGAGGTTCACATTATCTCGGATAATCAAGATAATTCAGCGAAATATTCAGGGGGTGGATCAACAGAGTTCTCCAAAATATTTTGTGTTAAAACAGGGCTCCCACTTTTTAAGTAAAAATTAGGTAAGGTAATTAGGTAATATTTTAGTAAAAGAAAAATTAGGGCCTTAATTGGGCTTTTTCAAGACTTCATTTCTAAGGATACGTTTCACACCGCAATAGATTAACCTTAAGTGCACCAACACGTGAATAAATTTTCTTCAGTGCTTTTTGAGTCTCAAGGTCCCATTCTTCAAAATTCAATTTTTAATTAACTAGGCCATCTACTTTTGAATCTTGAACGAGCATTATTCACCTTGTTTCTTGAATACAAGTAAACTAAAATAGTTGTAAAAACCAAGTCTTTTTAATTTTAAGGACTTTTCAGCTAGTATTAAGTCTTTTCAAGGGCCCTCAAGAACTAAACTGAAAAATCATGCCTTCCTAAAGCATTTACAAGTCCGTGGGAACTTTATAAACAATCAAAAATAAATACCGAATCTGGTTTAATCTGAGTGAATCGATGCTTCAGCAATCACATAGATAAAAGTGCAGACATACATGAAAACTGTCTAGAACATCAGTACACGTAGTTCTCATTTCGATCTATCAAGACTATCTATTGTCTGAGGAAAGAACTGGGTGACCCTTTATTAATTGGGAGCAGGGAGAACACTGGCCCAATGTAATGGCCGGTTGGTTGTTTTGTGGTTTTGACGCAAGGGGCATAAAACCGGGCCAAGCTGCGCCAAACACAAGGCAGACAACTTCAAGTAAAAAATGTCGTGAAAGGGATAAAAGAGGGAATAGAGTAATGGGATGAAAATAGAAAAAGATAGCTTGGGTGTCCAGGGTGTGCGACACACGTGTTTATTAAAGGCAATAAATCCCATGGCAAAAAAAAGATAACTAAAATACCTCGGATCCGAGAAGACCGTACATACCCTAGAATGTGTCCTTGAGGACTAATGGCCGGAAACATTACACTAGGCCCCCGCGTAAGAATTACTGAATACGTGCTTGGATATAAGTTGGTAGAAAGCATACTACAGGAAAGCCATTCTACCATTCCCCGCAGTGCGTAAAACATAATATTGAATGACTTTGGAACTATGGGTGGAAATGTTTATACACTGCTGGCCACCGTAAATGCAACACCCTGAAGGAAGCATGCAAATAATATGAAATTTACAACATGCATTAGCGGAGGTGAGATATGCAAATGATTAGAATTTCAGCGCAGACGCACATCACGCGCGCCTGTGGCGCCACTTCAAAGCGCTATTTAAGGCTTGGAGATTTCGACGATTTCAAGTACGGCAATTGTGTTTTTCTTGTGTTTTTTTCAAAAAAAAAACGATCAATTATGCCTCGTAGAAAACAGCGATCATCTTTTGATCAAGTATCCGAGTTCGACAGAGGAAGGATAGTGGCCTACCGAGATTGTGGATTATCTTTCAGGGAAATCGGTAGTCGTGTTGGACGAAACCAAACAACTGTAATGCGGATATGTGATCGTTGGATGCAGGAGGGTACGACGGACCGACGTGTTCGATCGCATCCACCTCAGTGCACCACTTCACGTGATGACAGGCATATTGTGCGTATGGCAGTGACGGATCGCTCAGCCACATCACGAACCATAGCACAGCACATTCAGTCTGTACCGCATCATCCAGTGTCTGCGCGTACCATTCGACGCCGTTTACAGCAGAGTGGTCTGTCCGCAAGACGTCCATTGCTTCGTCTACCCTTGACGCAGAACCACAGACGTTTCCGCCGCCAATGGTGCGATGAAAGAAGGATGTGGACGGCAGAATGGAATGAAATTGTCTTTACTGATGAGTCACGCTTCTGTCTGCAACACCACGATGGTCGGATTCGAATCTGGAGACACCGTGGAGAGAGGATGCTGAACAGCTGCGTTATGCACCGCCACACTGGTCCTGCACCGGGTATTATGGTATGGGGCGGTATTGGATATCACTCTCACACTCCTCTAGTACGCATTGCCGGTACTTTAAACAGCCAGCGCTACATCTCCGAGGTGTTGGAACCAGTTGTCCTTCCTTACCTTCAGGGCTTGCCCACAGCCATATTTCAACAGGATAATGCGCGACCACACGTGGCACGCATTGTCCAAGGGTTCTTCGTCAATCGCCAGATTGAATTGCTTCCCTGGCCAGCTCGCTCTCCGGATCTTTCGCCGATAGAAAACATGTGGTCCATGGTTGCTCAACGATTGACCCAGAATACATCCCCAGTTGCCACACCAGATCAACTTTGGCAACGTGTGGAAGCTACTTGGTCTGATGTACCCCAAGAACACATCCAAAGTCTCTTTGAATCAATGCCGAGGCGTGTGGCAGCGGTGATCTCCAACAATGGCGGCTACTCTGGCTACTGATTTTGGCAGGAACCACACTTCACAGAAGTCTATAAATTTAATCATTTGATACTTGGTCAACATGTTATCTACAAAATAAATTTTGTTGTGATATCTCTTGTCTTTCTTGGTGTTGCAATTTGGGTGGCCAGCAGTGTATATATCTGACCATCCTACTTGAGAACTTCCTTATGAGAGGTCTACAAATAACTATTTAAAATTCAATAACTTTTTCAATTCTTTATTACTGGTTATTTAAAATCCAGCTGGTAGGTAATTGAATTTACGTCGCACTGGAGCAAAAGGGGGTTGTTGGCGACAGCCCAGGATCAATTCCGAAGGGAAGAATCAACACCTCGTAATTTTTACCACGGTTGGATAGCGCGGTCAACACATGTGTGGACACCCCACTCTCCAAGCTTCACACCATGCCAATGTGAGGACATCTGAAGCCACAACTGATTTAACGTGAATCAGCCCCTACGTACACGACGATCTTTGGTTGTATCTGGTTTCGAACTCACAACCCTCCGGTTGCTAATCCGAGACTCTACCAATTTGAGCTTCCGTGGCTTAGTTCAAAATCAGATGCTGGTACGAAATACCTGCCGAGTAACGTGTCAAAACATTACATTTTGATTGGAACATAAACTCTCCGTTAATTTTACGAATTTGATAGGAAATATTCCAAAAGTGTAATTTAATTGTATAAAATTAAAACAGTTTTTTGAAAAGTAAAAAGTCGTAAAATTTTTAAAAGTCAGTAATTGATGGACCACCATAAGCATTACAATGACTAAAATACTTCGATCACACGAGTTACATTATTTGGTAACTTTTGAAGTGCAGTGATAAAGAAAGACTTGTAAATTAAGATCACTGAGCATGTTTAATATACATTGTCAAATTACAAATACTATCACAAAGGGTTTGTCACATTGTTATCATTAGTCATAAGGCCCCCAAATAAAACAATGGATTATATCAAACAATGAAATTTCGGTAACTTTGCTATGTAGTTATTTGGCGCAGAAGACATTAAAATAGCGTATGGGGATACACTTTGCATATATCGTCAAATCTTCGTATATACGTGCAGAAATGTTCGTCACATTTTTATGGGAAAGGTCATAAAGCCCAAAATAAAATGAAATAGATAAAATGAAAGTATTAAAAATTCATTGATGTTATATATGTAAACGAAAGATAATCAGCTTAATGATGCCATCTGAGTGGACAACAATCCGTTTCCCTCCTCAATGCTACCCGGTAACAAAATTCTGCCCAGTACAAAATCGTGAATGGAATCGCAATTAAAATTTCCAAGGAAAACGGAATACCACAAATGTTTCCGAAATTCAGTAGCAAACACGTCCGCGTAATGACGGTCATTTAATTACAGTGTTGTTGATAATTAGAAGCAGAGCCCTGCCACACATGTGAGCGACAGGAATGCTAAAATGCCCAATTACATTAATTGAAGAGTTGGGATTACGGCCGAATGAGCCGGAATTACGGAAGCGAGCGCAACCAACTTGTTAATGAAATGACATAATTTATCAGGGAAGGTCAGGGGAAAACTTGTTTTGTTCCTGAAGTACAATGGCAACTTGCTGCGCAGTCATGTCATCGCTTTCATGGGTTGGGAGTGTCGCAGATGTTTCCGAGGATGAAGTAATGGTACGGCATTTTATTTGAAGTGGGGAGATAAAAGTTTGCTGGTCATAGAATGTTGAATAGTACCAGTGATGGAATGCCAATTAAATTATAACAAGGAAAGGTCTGATTGGCTGGGTTTTATGACGCAAGGACCATATTTGGTCATGCTGTGCCAAATACAAGATAGACAATATCAAGTAATGGTTGGTTGTATCGGGTTGGGTTTTATGGGGCAAGAGGCCATATTTGGCCATTCTGTGCCAGACACAGGACGGACAATATAATGGACACACACAAGGAAAGTTTTACTGACGCAGAAGAGAGAAATACACCCAGGAAAGAATCGAACTTGGTTGATTGGTTGACTGGGGGTTTTGTGGAGCAAGGGCCATATTTGGCCAAGCTGCGCCAAATGCAAGGCAACATCGAGAAAAAAATATGCCGTAAAAGGAAAAAAGGATTGGGGAACAGAGTATTGAGATGAAAGCAGAAACAGGGATTGGGGAACAGAAAAGTGTGATGAAAGCAGAAAAAGATTTCTTGAGTGTATTCCGGAAGCGCGCCCCCGTGTTTAGTAAAGACTAAGACCCATGGGAAAAGGAAAGATCACACGGGTACCTCGGGTCTATGAAGCCCGTGCACACTGAAAGGAGATGTGCCCCGTGAGGGCATCAAGTAGTGAACTTGTGCATAAGGAACGTTTCGCCTGACACAGGAGAAATAATTACCCTCGAGAGATACGAACCTGAGCCGCTTACAACTCATAGGTTGCTAGAGCAGTAGACATTTGTCCACTGCTCTAGCAACCATTGAGCCACGGTAACACCAAAAGGACTGGATTTCTGTCAAAATATAATTCCGTGTGGCGCCAACTTTCCAATTGAAATATAATTTTAAACCCTTATAATTAAACATAATATAAATTATAATTTCGAAATATAATTATGAACTTTTAAATCTCCTGACCACCCTAGTAACAGTTTAGATGACACGGGCCTCCTATGATATATCAATGTGATCCCGAATATTGATTATTTAATTTGCACGAATTTAGGTTCCCTCCATTTCTTCGCACACGTATTGGAGACCCGCGCTCCCCCAGCTCGCCTAACGGCTTAGAGCTTGGTGCGGGGGGCGGGGATTTGATTCGCGCGGACTTCCACCAGCACGAGATTGAGGAACCAGGCAGCCCATCCAATAGGAGGGGAGCCACTTACCTTCAGCATGGGCGCGCACGGACGAACATTTATTTAAAATTCTAAAAGGTAAGTTTACAGGTCCAATGCCACTCAGGGGCAGAGTGGCTAATACGTGGCTAATACTTCGCACACGTATTAGAGTTTTGTTATCAAATGCAATGAAGGTTTAACTTTTTAAATTTTGAAAATGAACCATACTAGGATCAGTCTGGAAAATATCCAGCCATGTAAGATGAAACAAGATACATTGTACCTAGGACGTTTGGCACGTAGTCTCCTTCAATGTAGGAACCTTGGAAAGTCACATAATTTTCACACCTTAGTGTTTCTTCCACTTTTCAAAACACTGAAAGTTCATTGTTGGAATCGCCATCAGCTGCCTCGTCATGTTCTCATGAATCGCATCCATAGTCTGAAATCTTCCTAAAAGGTGGTTTTAGCTTGAGGAAGGGTCAGAAGACACAGCCCCAAATCCGGGCTGTAGGGGACTGAGCCATCTGGGTGATTTAATATTTTACCAAAGCACCCTGCACGAGACGTGATAGATGAGCGGCGCTCCATTTTTCATGCTAAGACAGATCGTCAAAATATTGAACAGAGGTTCTAGGAATCCCCAGAGAGATTATCTTATAATTCCGCACTGTCAGTCGCCTAACTTTGTTGCAGCTCGAACACGTTCGACATTCTCAAGTGTGTTCTGCTTGTTGAAGGCATTCCAGAACGTGGATATAACTGCATTCATCAGACTCCCGACCATCTTTAAAGAGGCTGAATCACATGTTTGTGTTGCGCTCATTGCAGTGCTCGAAAGTCTAATCTTAATAGTTTCCATGGAGAAAGTTTCAAGTTTAACGCAAAACTTGATGAAAATTCACTGCTCTTCATGCTCAGTCATTCTGAATGCGAAGGTCTCACTAAACATACAATCATAGGTAATCTAGCAACGAACTGATTAGTCCGATGGGTTCGTGACTTTTCACGCATGCGAGTTGATGTTCTCTCTCCTTTATGCAGCTCAAATAGTTCTCGTTACATTAGCAGTTGCTGAATATACTTTCCGGACAGACCTCGTATATTGCAAAACAAAAAGTTCTCAATATTCCCTTGGCCCCTCGAGCCACGGTACAATGATATCTGCGATATTCCTATGTGTGGGTTCCTTCTTAACTCCCACACAAACCGCATTTCTATTCAATCCTTTCTAATATAATATACAAATACCGATTTAGGTTTAATCTTCGGACTAAAGATCTGTGTGATTATTCAAAAAAGTAGCCACACGATATGGATCATTTGCTTTTCAGTTTCCTGCATTTGATAATTCCAAAATGTGCCTTCAAAAGGATTTAAGATTGGGTAAATCATGGTGAGTTGAACTCAATGTTTTGTTGGATTCCATGTTTCTTTTCATTTGTTAAGTTCATCAAATCTTATAATTTTAGTTAACTTTTGTAAGCAACTGTAAGTACTTCTATAAGCCACATGTTATACTCTTGAGATGCACGAGGAGTTTGCTTTTTATTCAATAAATATATATACAAAAGAGAATGATTTCACACGTGTTGGTTACAGTAACGTCACAACTCAAAAAGCTCGTTTTTTAGTTAATTCCAGATTTGGATAGCGAGATTCTACCACAACCGTACATAGTAACATTTTTATAGTTGAAAACTCGACCCTAAAGAACAGCTGGAGGTGTTATTGTTATTAGAAAATTCTGATCGGAGTGCAGCAGTGTCACTTTTAGAGTTCGGACGAGATGCTTCACATCAATATCAGTACAAAAACGACACATCTCAAACTGTGACTTTCTTCATAAACAAGGCAGATATTTCACTTGTGTCACAACTCAAAGTGTTATTGTTTCAACGAAATAAAAATAACATTAAAATATTTGGGTGATAAGAGCAATAAAAAGCAAATAGACAACTCAAGAAAATCACAATGTATTATACACTGCTGGCCACCCAAATTGCAACAACAAGAAAGACAAGAGATATCACAACAAAATTTATTTTGTAGATAACATGTTGACCAAGTATCAAATGATTAAATTTATAGACTTCTGTGAAGTGTGGTTCCTGCCAAAATCAGTGGCCAGAGTAGCCGCCATTGTTGGAGATCACCGCTGCCACACGCCTCGGCATTGATTCAAAGAGACTTTGGATGTGTTCTTGGGGTACAGCAGACCAAGCAGCTTCCACACGTTGCCAAAGTTGATCTGGTGTGGCAGCTGGGGATGTATTCTGGGTCAATCGTTGAGCAACCATGGACCACATGTTTTCTATCGGCGAAAGATCCGGAGAGCGAGCTGGCCAGGGAAGCAATTCAATCTGGCGATTGACGAAGAACCCTTGGACAATGCGTGCCACGTGTGGTCGCGCATTATCCTGTTGAAATATGGCTGTGGGCAAGCCCTGAAGGTAAGGAAGGACAACTGGCTCCAACACCTCGGAGATGTAGCGCTGGCTGTTTAAAGTACCGGCAATGCGTACTAGAGGAGTGCGAGAGTGATATCCAATACCGCCCCATACCATAATACCCGGTGCAGGACCAGTGTGGCGGTGCATAACGCAGCTGTTCAGCATCCTCTCTCCACGGTGTCTCCAGACTCGAATCCGACCATCGTGGTGTTGCAGACAGAAGCGTGACTCGTCAGTAAAGACAATTTCATTCCATTCTGCCGTCCACATCCTTCTTTCATCGCACCATTGGCGGCGGAAACGTCTGTGGTTCTGCGTCAAGGGTAGACGAAGCAATGGACGTCTTGCGGACAGACCACTCTGCTGTAAACGGCGTCGAATGGTACGCGCAGACACTGGATGATGCGGTACAGACTGAATGTGCTGTGCTATGGTTCGTGATGTGGCTGAGCGATCCGTCACTGCCATACGCACAATATGCTTGTCATCACGTGAAGTGGTGCACTGAGGTGGATGCGATCGAACACGTCGGTCCGTCGTACCCTCCTGCATCCAACGATCACATATCCGCATTACAGTTGTTTGGTTTCGTCCAACACGGCTACCGATTTCCCTGAAAGATAATCCACAATCTCGGTAGGCCACTATCCTTCCTCTGTCGAACTCGGATACTTGATCAAAAGATGATCGCTGTTTTCTACGAGGCATAATTGATCGTTTTTTTGAAAAAACCACAAGAAAAACACAATTGCCGTACTTGAAATCGTCGAAATCTCCAAGCCTTAAATAGCGCTTTGAAGTGGCGCCACAGGCGCGCGTGATGTGCGTCTGCGCTGAAATTCTAATCATTTGCATATCTCACCTCCGCTGATGCATGTTGTAAATTTCATATTATTTGCATGCTTCCTTCAGGGTTTACGGTGGCCAGCAGTGTAAATCAACAAAAGTGACATAATTCAAAGTGCCTTTCTTCCTTATCTAGGGTATCCCTTGGAATGAAAAAGGAATCCGAATAGGTTTTGCATCTTTCCAAAAGCTGTAGGGAATTAATTTCTCCCTAAATCGGTTTTGTTCAGAGGTCAATGGGTTGACACCTTAGATATAAAATTTTCATTTTTCGTGGTACTGAACAAAGACATTGTTTAGTTGCGACGTTAAGGCCGACGTGTGATTTGTAATCAGTTCCTTTCTTTTTAACAGTAATGTTAAAATAAAAGTTGGTTTCCTGGCATGGGGGTGGAATAATTATTACCCACGTATCTGAAGTGACAGTTCGGAGTGTTATAAAAACACTAAAAACTTTATTTCGTTAATTAAACTAGGAATGAAAACTCGTTAAGAATTCCTATCAAAACAAATTTTCTTTTTTCGCTCGACCCAAAAACATTATTCCACTCTTGTACCACGCTTGCATCGTCTTAAACTGATTATAAAATTGATACCTATTTTATTGTAAAATAAAAATGTATGTTAAATTTTTTAGTGCTAAATTGACAAGGGATTCTAGATTATAGTGAAAACTCGAGTAAGACTAGTGAAAAATAATAATTTTCCCTCTTTGATAGGCTTCTTCAGAACTAAATGTAGGTTTCGCTGGTGTTTTCGTGGTAGAAAGTGTTTTCTGCATATATTCCGGAAGTGACGTCATTTGGTTAGTAACTCCCTTATTTACCGAACGAAAGCATTGGATAACCGGAAGTAAAATCCTCGCATACTGGTGATTTGTTTACACTGAAATCGCTCATAGATTTTATTCTATAATCGTTAACATTACTGAACAATAAGAAAAATATACAACAGCAAAAATGTTTTATTCAGGGCATGGTTCTACGGTCAGTTATCACTATTTGTATTTAATTAATGCGACATATTCAAGAGAAAATCTTGAGAATTAAATCCTTTTATACTACGAAAAAGACAATTTAGTTTGGTTAGAGTTCATTGTACAAAAATTTTGAGAAGTCTCAAAATAATGAAACTGAAAGGCTAGTTATCCAGTCATAAGTTCTGAAGACATTACCAGATCACGAGAATTGTTTGATAAGGTATGGCCTTGTTAGCTACTCTGTTGGATATTTTTACTTTGAAGGCCTTCACTTTAATTCGGACTGTGTTGTGAAACGTGCATTATCATCAACGCAAACTTTGATCTCGCGTCACCCTGAAGCTTTTAACATTTCTTCTACGTATATGCTACAGCGCGAGTCTATTTTTATTGATTTATGATTCTTCGGGGCTTCAGATATTTTGATCATGGGCTGCAACAGTAGCACAACTAAAAAAAAATCACATTTTGGGACAAAATGGATTTACAATTTTTCATTGCTACGAAAATACAGAGTATGCTGTAAAATACTTCTGCCATCTAGCAGTACAGTATTCAAACAATCAAGTTCCCAGTTAGCTGCTGAAAACAATGTAGAAGTTAACTGCCTATGGCAGCCAATAAGAGATTTGTTTGTCATGCTTCCAAACCCATTTGTCAAACAAATATAAAAGAAATAACGAAATTCAATTATTAAAAATTGAATTAGCGGGATTTAAAAATAAATTCTCTACTTGAATGATGATAATAATTTTTATTTTATCTTCGTCAATAATGACGAATTTTTCTTTGGTCTGACTGCTATTTGCACTGCTGAGTTAAAAAATTCTAAGTAACGATCAGTGACTATGAGAGGCTTTTTCTGTACATCTATGTAGATAGCGCTAGTGTTTTTTGTTGTTGAACGTATTTCCTGAATGTATTCCGGAAATGGTATCGCTTGGATACATACACTTTAATACAGGGATGCACAGACCGCGGGCCGCATGCGGCCCTCTGTTGATTTGCTGGCGGATCGTCTTAAAATGTTATTGTAGCTTCACCAAGTCACAGAATAGGTATTTTTTGAAAATTGCACTGCACATTCACACGTCAAAGTAGCTGTGGCACCAGGCTCGGCGCACGGATGACCGTTATCATTCAGTCGTCAACGTGGAATAACGCACGAGTTTGAAGTGAATGAGGAGTTGGATTGGAATGAGTTAATTGCGAGATCAAATGAAGGGTGAAACATGCTCCCTTGCTACTGGCTAGTACAAAAATCGAACCAAATATTAAAACAGTTGTTAAATCAATGAAATGTCTCACAAAAAAATCAAATTGAATTCTTTATTTACTTTTTAATTTCCTTTATAACAACATATGATAAATCTAAATATGATAGATAACTTTCATGTCTTTACGACCCTTTCTTAAGTCACAATGAATCTATGTGGCCCTGCCCACAAATCTGTGTAGCCCTGCTTTAATGTATCTGCCTTAAATAACGAGCCACAGCAGTGGATAACCGGAAGTAACACCCTCGTGTTCCATTGGTTTGCTATCACTGAAAATCACTCTTATAGGAATACTTTCCGCCCCGCATCTGCAGTCAGGACAGTTTTGGTTTCAGTATAGTCCAGCTTCCACGAGTTGGCGGGTCAATTCATGTGGTTTTGAACGAATCTATTGATGAAATTAGGCGACTGATGTAAAAAAGTACTTCCACAATTAGTGCCATTTAATGCGGATTCTGCTTCTGTTTATTGTTTGGTGCGAAAGCTATAGCAGTGTTAGGCAAAGTTGGCACCGGTGGGGAGTTGGCACCGGACCATCCATGACGATCGCCTTCATGCTTTTGCGTAGGACAACCTCCTAACGATCTTTCACACCTTTTCGAAAATCGACTGATCCAAGGCCGACTGCTTTCTCGTTGGAGCTGCACCATACCAGATTTACTGCTGGGCTTGGAACCAGGTTAGATTACAGGCTCTTCATGGAAACATCCCAAGTACAACTTAGGATTGAACGCCACAGCCGCGCGTATCATCTTTCACTTATACTTATAAATCTTTATTCCATGCATTGAGGTTCCAGTCTAATTTAAGCAGTCCTCATGTCGCAAAAAATGACCGTAAAATAATAAACCAAATCAAAACAATGAAGCTATTATTTATTAATCCTAAATTTAGAAAGCAAACTGAACATTGCAGTACAAAAACTTTCCATTTTCTGGCTACCGAATCGCTCCTCCCCGTGAGTGGATAATCTGCTTCCAATGCCCTAGTTTTCGGTTGCTTCTACAAATAGGCGGGATACTGCTAGGGAACCAAAACTATTGATTTTAAAGTGCCTGAAGTTTATGATGTTGATAACGTAAACATCTTCTGCTTGCAGTAAAAAAGGACTAACGCCAAAAAAAAATTCAGATATTTTATAATTGCTATCGCGCATGTCCTCGAAAGAAATCAGACACGTTTCAATCGCCCTCCATTAATCACTGCAGTGGATTCAACAAATTAATGTCCATGCTAATTATAAGATGATATGTATCATACGAAGGACACGTATGTTGCTACGGAGAGAAATAATTTCTTTGTACTTGAAAATACGTGATTCAAAGGTTCAAAAAGCACACAAAAATATGCACCCATCAAACAGTCTACTTCAAGCAACTCACTGGATTTTCCGATAACAATAGATGATGTGGGACGTGATCTCCCGGATATAGTGTATCCTTTTGTTTCTTAAGACAACGTAGAAAGGGACCATGAACAGGTTTTAAAAGATCATTTTACTTTCCCTATTTAACAAGAAGGAAATGCAAAGGTGTAATTAAAGAAACGGTCTGAAGGAAAGCTTGAAGTCAGAATATAAATCAAGCAATTTTTGACTCCTTCAAGGCGTGTATTTCAATCGATCATTCCTCATGCACATTTTGATAAATGTCTTTTGGATCGTAAGGTGAGAAATCAGAATTTCGTTTGTTTAATTACATTTATAATTAGTTTCTGATAACATAATTATACAAAGTACGATTTCCTATAGCATATAATTTAGACGAAACAGAATGCCTTTCAAGCCTTTGAATAGATTACACGATTTGACTAATTAAATGGATAGATTAGTTTTCATTGACGTGTCAAAGATTTTATTCAGGAACGGCTTTTCATAAAGCGATTGGCGGAATATTTGATGTCGAGGTGTTTGAGTGTTTATCTGAATCAGAGAAATTATAACGGTGACTTCAAAGAAATTTATATCGAAATGCATATTGGCAAAGTTCTTATAAAAGTTGTCAAAAATGTCAATTTCTAAATTTTATGAATGGAAAAAGTTAAAAATTTGAGCACAAATCATATCAACTGTATCTTTTTTCTGAGAAGCATAATTCAATTAAAATAAAACTGCTTTTGGTCTTAGAAATTTATAGTATAAATATTATTTGTGGATCAAAAATTGTGCATCCAGTTAAAAGCCAAGTCTTCTCATTCAAACTATCGTGTCTCGTGTAGCAAAAAATTACTGTAGAGACAAACCTAACCACCAATTTATCGTCTATTGCACTTTTATAAGAAATCATTTGTAATAAAAGATACAAATATTTAAGTTTAATTGTCTCATAAAGCATATTTCTATTTCGATAAACACGAAGTCATGAAACTGTCCCCGTAAATGTTTAAACATTTACAACATTACAACACAAGAAACATTACAACGCAAACTTCGTAGATTTAATTAGCTGCTATCGCCTGCGATTTCATTACCTGAACTAGCATTTTTCGAATATAGCATCGTATATTAATCTGATAATTTGAATTGCAACGCAATGTAATTTGAATCGAGGAAATATCTAACGTTTGGTGGACATTAAAATTAAATAAACGAGAAATTCAAAATGAAATAAATTCCAGTAGCAATTTTAGTTTATACCTCTGTTAACTATTCCGACAAGTGCATGTAGGTTTATTTTAAGTTGAAGCTACTATAAGGATATGAAATGTCTACCTGTGATGGTCATATTTCACAAATACTCTTAAAATTCAAGATAATACATGTAATTCTACGAAGTACAGAGAAACCTCGTTAAGATTAATTTCACGACTAAAAAAATTCGTATTAACCGCAGTTCGTGTTATCCGAATTCAGAAAATACATGATTTCAACAATAAAATATTAATGCATTACTTTTTGTAGTTTTTTGTTCACAGATAAATGGTATTCTTCATCACAAAGGTTATACAGATGATTCTTAATTATACCAATAATTCTTGATTACATAGATAATTCCTGATTAGATAGTTCTGATTGTTCAATTTGTCTTGAAATAGTTCTATTATCAACTTTTGTGTTTTATTTTTTCGTGTCATTTTTTAAGAAAATCTTTGATGCGGTCAACGTTGTTTAATTGAGCAGATGAATTTTCACTGCCTAACAAAAAGCTGTGTACAGTTTCTAAGCCAACCGTAGCTTTTTTTTAAAGACCACGCTTATTCCTTCGTTTTCATTTATTCTTTCCTCTTCACTTTCTTCCACAAATAAATCTTCTATAATTACGGAGTCACTTAACGTTTCTGAACTATTGAAAAGAATCCGTTTGCCCTTAAGTTTCGAAAATTTGTTCATCTTAACCGTACATTAGTATAACTCGAATACTTCTTAAGCGAATGAGTTAACATTATTTGAATATACATTCTGATGGGGATTGGAATCTAGTTCGTATTATCAGTAATTCGTATTAAGCGAGTCCGTCTTAAAGAGGTTTAACTGTATTTGTTTCTTTGAAGCGTTACGCCACTGGCCACATCAATAATAAATGTTAGAAGATATCTATATACATCATTTTCCTCTGCAAGCACTTTTAAACTATATTAGTCACTTAAATGTAGTTAGTAAACGAAGTTCAAGAATAGTCTAGACATCAGACAGCAGGCGGCGAAAGATAAAAGAGAAGGTCGTGTGTTCTTGGCATTCTACTAAGACGACTTCTTTGTTTCACACTAGTATTGTTCTTTCTAACTAGGGTTTTCAAATCAACGCAAAAACATTCAGCACTTCTCCGTTCCATGCCAACTTTAAATAAAATCTGATTCTTAGACAAAATTTGAAAACACCAGTCTACCAAAGATCAGTGGGTACACTGACAGAATTTACCGCCTGAAATAACATTCTTAAATCTGTCCATGATCCAAATATTCACAAAAACGAATGGTCCAAATATAGTATTCCGAATGTAGGCCAAAAGTTGAGTTATTAAGAGGATTATAAAACAAACTCATTTCTTAAAGAATAGGTAGGTAGTTAATTAACGTCGTACTGGAGCAACACAACGGTCTATTGGCGACGGTCCGGGATCAATCCCCCAAGTGAAAGATCCAAGAACAACGCCTCGTAATTTCGAATCATTGCCAGATGACGAGAACACCTGAACTGGCACCCCACTCTCCAAACTTCCACACCACGGCAACGTGAGGACATTTGAGGCCACGATAGATTTAAAGTGCACCAGCCACGCACGATGGTCTTTGGCTGGGCCCAGTTCTGAACTCACAACCCTCCGGTTTGCTAATCCGTTGCTCTTCCAACTGGGCTACCGCAGCCCTAGTTGTGGAATAGAGTCCCCGTATGTTTGACAAAAGATTCATAATTTGTGTCGACGTTTATCTCTTTATCTACAGTAGTCGGTTGTTTGCATTGAGTTTCATTGTGCAAGGGCCATATTTGGCCAAACTGGGTCAAATACAACACAACGTTCAGTAATGGACGAACATACGCAATGAAAGTTAGTGAATAGAGAAATACACCTAGGGAGGAATCGAACATGCGCCACTTGCAAGTCACAAGGTTCTAGCGCAGCGGACAAGCCAATGAGCCACGGAGGTCCCACCTCCAGTGATCTGATTCCCAGATTTTGGATTAAAAATGTTGAGAACGAATTTCACATATTGTTATTTAAAAGCATAAGTATATTGAAACGATAAATTATTGCGTGCACAGGTGACAATATACAGAACTGCAACAATCCGCACATATAACTTGGCAGAAGGGATTGTCATATTACACGTCAAGCCATGACGTGTCTACCAAGGTACATACGTCATATGGTAAAATTCTAGTCAACGCAGAAAATGAAGTCGAAAATGTGTCCTTATCTCTTTAGGCTGTCGCAGTCTGTTCTTCGCACAAATTATCGTTTACCGGGCTAACTTTTTTTAAGTAACGCAGACCAACCGACCTGCCAACAAAGGTCTTAAGGCCGGGATGCATTCATTAAAAAGATAAATACAATATTAATATAAGTGCAGGCATGTTGTTGCAAAGGAAACATAACTACAGTTGTAAATACAGAACCGTGCCTCTTGCAGAAAACAAAACGAAGTGACAATAACAACGTGAAAACATTTAAAGAGGAAATATTCAAAAAGTTACAGAAAGCGGAAACAATTTTTTGTTGAATTATCTGGACAACCATGGCCCATAGGCAGTACAGGATCGATACACTGGTCCTCAAGAAGTTCCAGGTAAGATTATAAAATATCAAACCGCATAAACAAAATAGACAATTAGAAGGAACCCAAAGAGGGTATGCTAGATGGAGGTACCTGTCTACCTTGCAACAGATTACACCTGAATTTAGCATACGCTTGTATCCAGATTGAACATTAAAACTTAGTGGAACTGCGATATTGTACTTCTCCGACAAGGTAGGTGACCTTAGATCAGTCAATTTTTGAGCAGGTTTGATGAAATCTCGTTGGGAGAAGGCTGCCATAAGCAAAAGCACGAATGGTGATCGCCATGGATGTTCCCCTCCCCGTGCCAACTCGTTATCACTGCTATCGCTTTCGGCACCAAACCAAAAAGAACCAGAATCCGCGTTAAGGCATTAGTTGTGACAGCACTTTGTTTACTGCCAGTCCCCTAATTTAAAGAATAGACTCGTTCACAACCACGTAACAACTGCTTTTCTTCGAGGACTATAAAACCAGGCATGGTAGATTGGCTGGTTTTAGGGTTTTATGGCGCAATGGCCATATTTGGCCATGCTGCGTCATACAGGACATACAATATCAAGTAATAGACATGCGCACACAATGAAAGTTTTACTGACACAAGAGAATACACCCAGGAAGGTATGCACCTGACAGGAATTGAACCTGCACCGCCTACATCTCGTAGGTTGCACTGAGCCACAACGACCTCCCAGACATGGTAGGATGGCACACTGTCTTGGTTGATTGGGCACTGATGCTTTGCTAAACCTTTCACTATTAAGTTGTGGCTTTATGGGAAAGCAGGTTTGTCTAGGAAATTACGGATATGATCACATAATTCTGCTGTGAAAGTGCATATGTATCGTGGATAACATAAAGGAATGCATCTGTTTTCAAGCTGGATATCGCAGGCAAGTGAAGACTGCACAACAATTTGGTTAAGGTTTATTTAGAATGTCATAGGATTCATTGCACTTTAGTTGTCCTTGGGGACCAACCGACAATTGGATAAGAATATAAAACGCTTTGTTTTTTCATTATGTAAGATGTAGGCCTTGCTACTGGAGAATTTCAGAGTAAAATATCAGCCAAGTAAAACAGCAGTTATGAAATTTTAAATGTTGATTCCGAATTGAAGATGAGAGGATACCAAAATATAAACAGATCAATTTGACTGGAACTGAATAGAAAGACGAATTACTCATCATAATAACTAAATAATTCAGAAATTTTGAAATAGGGTTCAAAACAGTGTCATCATTTAGTTTTAAAATATCCTAAATTAAAGAAGCAAAAATAAAGTAGAAATATTTCTGCAATCTGGCTTCTTGTCGCTATTCAGAATCAGATAAGTTGACAGCGAATTTAAGGGTAATAATGAAGATGACAGCAGATTTAAGTTAAACACCCCAAAATTCCTTCATATAGACACAATATTCGTATCCTAAATTGAAAGGCTTCGAGCAATATAATGATAATTCACTTATCCAATTTTCAGGCTAGCATTTTTCAAGTTTTAAAAAATTATAATGATTTATCCACTATAAGAGAAGTCATGTAATCTAAAAATTTTCAAATATTGAGCACACGTTCGAATAAACAAATTCTTTCGATCCTCTTGAATATTTTGTTAATTCTTTCTATTACGGAATTTTCCTTCTGTGGCTTATTTTGCTGTTGCCCGGAGCTCTTCAATTATTCTTAGCGAGAATGAATGCCATATTTATCCAAGCTGAGCCAGACACAATACAGAATATCAAGTAATGGATATACACACAATGAAAGTTTTTACTGGCACGAAGAGAAATACAACCGGGCAGGAATCGAACTTGAGCCTCCTACAACTCGCAGGTTGCTAGAGGGGTGGGGCATACCCATTGAGCCACGACAGCCTCGAGCAGCAATGACAGCAGCCATTACTCTTGATAAGGACAAACAATATCCATTCGAACCAGGGATCTACTGGGTGGCAGACAAATATTATGTCCACTTCGATCATATCATTTTTACGTAATTTTAAATAAAAAACGTGATATGTTTAATCTCCGTGTTTTTTCTCGAAATGAATTTTTCTCTGCCGTCACTATATCACGCGTTTTTCTTGTCCTCCAAACTGAGGTATATTGAAGGGTAATGCACTTCCAAATGGGAAAAGTTTACTCCACCTTTTGAAAATTTACTGCACTCTTTGTTAAACAGATATGTCAGTTAAGAACTATTTCCTTAATTATAGACCTATGAACGAAATACGAGTTAAACTAAAAACGAATCACTACACCTGTTCAGATAATAAATCTAGCCCTCGATCTACGGGAGGTTTGCTTTCGAGGTACTTATCACCAGAAAAGAAACTCGTCCAGCCTACTAGGTCTTTTTAAGTGTTAGAATAAGGCTTAGGCGGTACCAAAAAATAATAGGTGGTTCAAAAAGTTTACAAAACTCTTAAACCTTCAAGGTCGAGAAAAGAAAAGAGGAGAGGAGAAAACACTATTGTTTGGAATTAGAGGTAAGATAAATTGAAAACAGCGAAAAGTTTGAGACGAGCTGGATTTTTCCATAAATGTTTTGTATTGGGCGTGAATTAAATCTGGAATTCTGTACTTTAAAACTTAGCATCGAGTTTCGTTTGTTTCAGAAAAGTTATTGAACAGTTAAATTTTAAATTCTAATGCCATGTGCGGAGCTGTGAAGACGACAAATAATTGAAAGAAAACAAAGAGTTACAGGTTTAAAAATACCATTGCAATTTGATGGAAGACGATGTTTCTTCCATGATTTTTTCATTTAAAATTTGTACACTTTATTTTATATTTTTGGTTATGGCATCATAAAACTTAAAGGAAGAATTTTGTGACAAATCATAAAACATCAAACGATGTTTATTCTATATAACATTGATTATGTATTAATCATTTTCACTACTTCTGTGTTAAGTTTTGCTGTTTCTTTTTTCCAAATAAGCGTTAAAATTTTCTTCTCGAATTTTTAATTATTTCTACGCTGCAATATTATTGCAAAAAATGATTAGAAAAGTAACGACATGATGCATACATTAGAACTGAAAGTGAAAATTGAGGGACAAATACAATTTAAAAATACCAGAAATTAATAGAAATTAGGTGAAACATTTTACTTAGTAAGGATAAATAAATATAATTTTTTGTTAATCAATTCTGAAAAAAACGATATTTATTATTCTATATAATGTTGATTATTTATAAATCATTTTTACTACTATTAAATTTTGCTTTTTGCTTTTTCCAATTAAATTCTTAAATGTTCTCGAATTTTTAATTGTTCCTACGGGACAATATTGTGACGAAAAATGACGAGAAAAGTAACGAAATGATGGATACATTAGCAGAACTGAAAATGAAAATTGAGGGACAAATGCAATTTAAAAATGCCAGAAATTGAGAAAAAGGCTAAAACATTTTACTCAGTAAGGAGCGATAAAAATAATTTTTGTTAATCAATACTGAGGACTTTACTAATTATCCTTGAAATGAGACTATTGCCGTAAATACTAAGAGTTACGGAATTTCATCTTAAATTAATTATGGAATTTAGTGTCGCACGTTTTAAGGTCTAAGCAAAAAGATATAGCTCTTTATTTAATGATAATATTGATAGCAAATGAAAACTTAGCAAAAATAAAAAAGTTCTCAATCTCATAAATAATTCTAACTCACAATTCGAACGTAACCAATTACTGCCATTGTGCATTCCACGAAAGTAGAAAATTACTTTAGAGTGCAATCGGAAACAAATTGAATTTTATTATTTTTTGGACATTAGAAAGACATTTGAAATCGAACCCACGTAATTGCTTTTAAGAGCCATTACTCGGAAATTCCATCATTCACGCATTGATACCGAAGAATGAATTTTTATTTACTGTATTCACTGCATATGTAAACATCACTCACGCTTATTTATTTTCTGCCTTTTTCCCACCGCATTTTGTCGTTGGAAATATAAGTTAGCAAGTGGTTTCCAAAATGCTAAAATAATATTAATAACATTTTAAGGTCTAATGGTAGGTTGGTAGTTGAATTAACGTCGCACTAGAGCAAACACAATGGGCTATGGGCAACGATCCAGGAACAATACCGAAAGCAAAGTTCCGAGGACAACACCTCGGAATTTTGATCCCGCACCTTTGCCAAAAGCCCGTTGTGTTGCTCCAGTGCAACATTAACTCAATTGCCTACCTACCTGGTTACAAGTCCTGCAGTGAAGACTGCAGATTGTAAAACGGATGCCCCTCCGAGTGTTAGAAAGAGAATTCAAAACTAACTTTTAAATAATTTTCTGGTTGATGAAGTTTGTTTTCATAAATACATATAATGTACAAAATACAAAAACGATTTATATTTTAAGGTAATCTGTAAGCAATTCTTTAAAAAACTTTATGCAGTTGAATTTTGTCAGAGTTCTTCCAAAATAATCGATTATTTATTGCCATTTTTAAATATTACTTGTGCTATAATCATCTGAAACTTTCAGACTAAACAATCATACCAATTTTAACATTTCACAAAAAAAATCAGTAAAAATTTGCTTTTATTTATATCTAAAGTAAATGCCTCAACGTAAAAAAGCAAAGTAAAAAAAACTCGGCTCGTCAGGTTCGCTATCTTTATTTCATAAGTCAATATTCAAATGATATTCGTCACATATCTGGTCAGGATGATGTTGTTGCTGATACTTTATCTAGGATGTGTGCTGTGGAATGTCCGTCTCCTATAGATTACGAGGTCTAGAGTGCTGATGAGGAACTTTTGAAACTAAAACAGTCACAAAATCTTGAATTCATACCCATCCTATTTAAAGGTGTCGAAGTTCAGAGTGACGTTTCTACCAGCACGGTTAAGCCGTATATCCCTCAACCATTCAGGATGAATATTTTTCAAGCCATCCATAATTTATCTCACCCTGGTAAGCGAACTGAAAACCTTGTGTAACCGCTATATTTGGACTGAAATGAAAAACGATTGTGCTTTATGGTGTAAGACATGCATACTATGTCAATAATCCAAAATAACGCGCCATACACAAGCTCCAATAGGAAATTTCAACGCTCCTAAAAGTCTTTGCCCACATATATATTGACTTATATAACCACTCCCACCTTCTCGTAACTTTCGTTATTGCTTAACTATTGTAGATAGGTTCACACGTTGGCTGTAAGCATTTCCCATAGAGGATATTAGGGCCGAAACTGTTGCGTATGCACTATTCTCAGGGTGGATAAGTCGTTTCGGTATGCCAGATGTCATCACATCTGACCATGGCAGGCAATTTGAATGCGAACTTTTTAGATCCCTTGCAGCTTTGCTAGGAGTTAAACGCATACGCATGCCTTATTACCCGGCTGCCAACGGAATGGTTGAGCGTTTCCACCGTGATAGAAGACAGCGATGAAGTCTTGGCACTGTTTAACTGGACTAACACTCTACCAGGCGTTCTTTTAGGTTTGCGCTTCTGTCTGAAGGAAGACCTGCATGCTTCTTCGACTGAGCTGGTTTATGCCACTCCTCTACGTCTTCCCGGAGATATTTCCAACCCTCTGAAGAGGTCCAGGTAGACCACCTTTTCCAGCAATTTCGGGATTCCATGTCCAAATTGAGATGTACCTCTCCACGACGGCATGGAACACCTAAAGTCTTCTGGCACCCGGAGCTCGGCAGGTGTTCTCATGTCTTTATCCGACAAGACGGAGTGAGAAAACCACTACAAGCGGCGTACGCAGGTATCTTTCCTGTTTTTGCAAGGCATGAACGCAATTGCACCATCCAGATTGGCAACCGACAGTCCAGCATCACTGTCGATCATTTAAAACCAGCCTTTCTCTTGGTGCAAGCTCCTCCAGAGGTCGCTGACAAGTCCCAGCATGGCATGACTCTAAGTCCGAGGAAAAGAGTAATTTTCGCTGTGAGATTCGTCGTTGTAAACCTTCAGTTCACATCTGGGGAAGGGTGTTGTGGCAACACTTAAAAACATAATTTTGAAGTACGGTCTGATGACAAGGCCAACAACTGAGCTGGCACCCCACTATCCAAACTTGCATACCACGCCAACGTGAGGACATTTGAGGCCACGAATTATTAAACACGCACCAGCCCCCACGTACACAGCGATCTTTGGCTGGATCGAGTTTTCAACTCGGGACCTTCCGGTCGCTAATCCGAGAATATCAATAAGCTTCCATGGCCTCCACCATCTTAAACCGATTTTTAAATTATATTGAATTCTAAATACAGTATTGGATTCCTAAATGAAATATTGGATTCTCAAGATTAATTTTTAAATTGATGAATATCATTTTCTAAAACGAATATTCCTCTTTCAATGCGTTATTTTATATTAACAGGAAAATATTTTGTACGAACAAGATCTTAAGGAGACACAGTATCCTAAAATTGACCAAAATATCGAATTTTTTAAAATTATCTTTTATTAATTATACATTTTTAAAGAATATGGTGTGTAAAGTTTTATAGCTGTAGCTACGTTATTTAGCAAGTTATTAAAGTTTTTCTATCGAATGTAAGTACCGAAATCAAAAGACATTTGGAATTTTAAAGTGCATTTTCCCTTTATTTTTCATCACTACAGTATATTTAAAATGCTGCCTTTTTTGCAATTAATGTAGAGATTTTAAACTTTTTGTGGTTGTTTACTCTGTGCATGGAATACGGATTTGGAAGAATAGTTATTTTTTCAAAAATTGATGAAATCAAATGACTGTTTTTTGTTGTTTTTTAGTGTTCGCTTCAGAAATGTTTATAAACAAATAAATAACAGTTGTATATGTAATCTCATGTACAAAATTGCGGGGAACACTTCATGGAAGGTGCATAAAAACATTTGACAAAAATTAAAATTTGCAGACGGAGTAGGATGTTTAAAATATTGAAATATTTTTTTATAAAAGTTGAATTTTTAATTGTTGTGATTGTAAACATTATTTTATTTTGTAATGCAGATTTAAGGAGTACTGAAATAAGGTACACAAAGACATTTTGTTGTGAATATGAAAACAGTGTTCAAAGGGTACCGTGACCCCAAGGGACACAAAATTACTCACATTTTATGAGAGAAATTTCCAGTCAAAACAAACGACGGAAATCGGAGATTTTACAAGTGAAACATATTGGGTTACCTTAAAATGTAGTTTATCGCAGTTTTGGCGACGTTTAACATTTAATTTATAATTGTCGTAGACTAATTTACTGTCCAAAATCAATACGGGAATTCCTTATTCAGAATTTTTATTGGCGAAGTGCTGAAATCGTATCGGAAAAAACAATGTGACGTCATGTTCGGAACAGGAACAGGAAACACATTCCTCAACAGAAATATAACCGCCATCTACGTTTAGCTAGACAAAAAACCTCAGTCAGGGCTTAGGACCAATATCATATACTTTGTCTTGTGAAAAGCAATTTTAGTTCTCCCGTTGTGAACCCCCATGCTTGGGACAAGCATTTTCCCTTTCGAAATTGCTCTCTGATGTAAATTCCGACTTCATACGGAGTTTTGCTTTCAGACATACATTATTCAGAAATCTCCACTCACGACATTTCACAGGCCGCACCCAAGAGGAACAGAGGTAACAACTCGCAATTTGGGATGTGGTTTTACGGAAAACAAAAAATAAATGACTCCGTTTCAGAAATTTTTACCTCGGCGTCACTCACTTGTGGAGGTCAGGTGGCTATCATTCTAACTACGCTTGATGAGAAAACCACCCACGCCATGCGGGGAGGAGCATGCACTAGAGGACAGACCAAACGAGTATACTGGTGAGAAGGAAATTAAAACCCCATCTCGGCTGCGAGTCCTCATTTATATCTATTTCGACCATTGCCTCAATTCGGTTTCAAGGCAAGGTAGAGCCAGCTAATTATAGAAATGAGCCTCATACACTAAACGTCTTTTGAGACAGATCTCGAGATAATCTTGAGAAATGAAGATTTGTGAAGTCAAATTCATCAAGGGATCATCCTATAAAGGAAATATGAAAAGACAATTTAACTTCCGAATGTTAGGTCAGCAACAATTATCTTAATTTCAAGAGAAAAATTTGAAAGCTTTTCACGAGTCCAGAGGAACAAGGTTGGTTGGATTGCATTTTATGGCGCATGGGCCATGCTGAGCCAAGAACAAGACAGACAATATCAAAAAAGTAATGGATCAAAGGAAATAAATCACAAGGAAAGTTTTACTAACACAGAATATAACACCCAGAGCGAAATCAAACCTGACAGAAATTAAAATGCCTACAACTCACAGGTTGCTAGCACAGTGGGTATACCCACTGAGCCACGACAGTCCCCAAGGGAACGAAAAGTTCGAAAAAATAGCTCGTTAAAAAGAACTAAAATTTATTTGGATTAGGATGGGTTCGTAAAAAGGAATCCATCCAAAGCGAGTATCAACTATATTTTAATACAATTCAAAAACTTTATCTTCAGTACATCATTGATGTCATAATTTCTACATTAATTTTTTTTTTCGAACGTTCTGATAATGATGGTATTAAGAAAAAATCTATGTTAGAGGTTTGTTGTTTTATGGCGCAAGGACCATACTTGGTCAAGTTACGCCAAACACAATACAACGTCAAGTGAAAAGTAGGCATTGGGGAACATAGTGGGATGAAAGCAGAAAAAGATTGCTTGGGTATCCCAAGAGCTCGACCCCGTGTTTAGTAAAGTCAGTAAACCCCGTGTGAAAAAGATCTCTATAGTACCTCGGGTCCATGAAGCCCGCATCTCCTATGTGGTAGAGGAAAATAAAGACCTGAATATCATAGCTGAGATCCACTAAAGTATTGTTTATTTACGTAGTATATTATCGGCTTACTGCAAATGAAACATGCGAGGCCAAAAAACATAATCTGAGAAAACGAAGAGGAAAATATCCTACTCAAAGCGTGATTCTCAAGAAACCTATCCTTTATGAAAAAATGACTTAGCTGACACACGCTTCACCAGTCTAAAAATCACATTCTAATCTAGAAAATCTAAAATCCATATCTTCAAACTTTTGACAATGCTTCATTTGTAATCCATCTACATGAAGTGTATGACATCGGGGATTATTGAAGCTTCACTTGTAATCCATCTACATGTAGTATGACATCGGGTATTATTGAAGCGTATAAATTTATGGCGTTTCGTTTATCTTTTAATATCCTTATGTTATGCAAAATAATAAAGAAGTGAGTGGTTAACTCCAAATTTATAGTATAAATTTTGTTTTATTTGTAAAAATTCTTGGAAAATACATCCGACATTCAAACACAATGGAATTGCCCACTTATGTAGCATGTAGTATTTTTCAAATGGTCGATGTTTAGTGTCAGACATGGAATGCTGCGTGTTCTTCAAAAACAGTTTGTATGAGAAAAGTACTACTTGGGCACTTAAAAATGGTCAAAATATCTTAATGTTTAGTTTTCTTAACAGTATGACAAGAAAAATATATATGGAAGGATTCTAAACAAATTCTATTTTAGGCTCATTTTAAAATATACATCAATACGAATAGAAAACCGAGTCCAAACCTAAGACCTCGCAATTCAAGCAACTTTGAAAAGTCAAACTATTGAAGCTATTGCAAAATAACTAGATATGCCATTGAATCACTGTCCTTCACGTAAATGACAGTAGAGATGAATTGTTTAAAAAGGAAAGGTATTTCATCATCCATCGACAGTTCCAATTTCGAAATCTAGTGAAATAGTTCTGAAATTTATCTCAGCACTATAATTAACCACATTTCGAAAGACAGTAAACAAATTAGTAAGCACGAGTTCCCCTTATACAAAACAAACCAACAATACACACCAATGGATGAAAATACGCAAAAGAAACAAGGCTTAGAAAATTATGGAATACTTTATATTTCCACTTAAAAAGCAGTTTTGAGTAAACGTTTTTCACATGAGGTTTATTAAAATTTCATCACCATTCTCATTGTATTATAAATTCAAATTATATGATTAATCTTTATACATCATTGTGTTCAACGTTTGATGTGCTTGACTCAAGATGAGAATTAGAGCTTTCATTGACTTCGGCTTTCCTCCTTTTATGGTAGGGCCAAAAAGAAGTAACGGATTCGTAACCAGAGGGTTGCGATTTCGAAACTCGGTCCAGCCAAAGACAGTCGCGTATACGGTTGATCCAGTGCGATGTGTTGTGTTGTGTTGATCCAGTACGATGTTAACTACCTTCTATGATAAAATAAATTGAAGAGCCTCAGGTAGCATAATAAGCGATAATTCAAATTTTTCAAGTGAGCAATTTTCAAAAATTTCAAAAGTTATAATGGTTTACAAACTATTCAAGCGGTCATGTTATCTTTAACTTTCAAGGATTGTGCACTCATTTAAATAATCAGAAATTCTTTCGATTTTGTTTTTAACTTTTTTTCATTACAGAACATAGTATTTCTGTGTTGCCGAGCCTTTCAATTTAATTCTGATTCGTGCATGTAATAAACCTGTCAGTTCAAACCAATCAAGTCCAGACGGCTCTTATTACAAAATATAATTCAAAATATGGAGGTGTCAAAACTTTTAGAAATTAAATATACGAAAAAGATCTACACCACGAGGCGTTATTAGTCTGTCTCCATTTCCATTCCAAGACCTGCTGTTAACTACAGCTGGTAAATAGTTAAAAATAGCGGATCGAGACTATCAAAGCACTTTCTGGAGAAAAGTGCCTACTCAAAATTGAGATTTTTTCTTTTCAAATTAAACGAACTCGAACAAATCATGGAAATCAAATAAGCTTCTCATTTAGAATAGATGACTGAATTGCACGAATTTTAAAATGGCAAGTAAACTATGCTTAAGGATTTTCAATATACCTCCAGTAAAATGTACGGTCTAATGATCCCTCGTGAAACAAAAACTGACAGTAGAGCAACAAGTCAAACCTGTACTTATCTCAGTTATCACTTTTCTCGGAATGTGACAAATTTCTTTATTTTAGCGGTTATGTTGATTTTTTGTTCTTCATGTATTATGTCTTTATGCAATGTCTATTTATTTTTATTTTATGTCACTTATGTGTAGTTTATAAAGAATATCACGGACATTTAAAGAGAAAATGGGACAAGTGTGGTGAAGCCAACTAGTCAAATCTCGTAAAGAGCTCATGCAAGTCCTCGTGCAAGTATGAAATGTGAACTTGCTCGTGGAGATGGGTTGAGGATCTGAAACTCATGCGTGGAAAAAATGTGTGCTTAAAAAGTTATTCTATGTTTTTAATAAAAAGATTCGTTCGAAAGATAAAGGATTCAAAAAGGAAAGGCACAGGGACATAAAATTAGAATCGATTTCACCTGACACTTGCCCGATATCCAAAAAATTATGTAAATGGTCAAAACTAGAAAAGATATTCTAAGATGCATAGTTAAAATGTCAATCACCCTAGCTCTTCACCGATTCAACCTCGATTGGTTGGTTGATTTGGGGGTTTTATGGCGCAGGGGCCATATTTGGCCATGCTGCCTCCAGACATAAGATATACAACATCAAGTAATAGACACACAATGAAAATTTTACTGATATAGGAGAGAGTAATACACCCAGGGAGGAATGCACCTGCCAGGAATCGAACTTGCGCCGCCTATAACTCGAAGGTTGCTAGCGCAGTGGGCATACCCACTGAGCCACGACGACCCCAATTCAACCTCGAAGATTCATCAGAATGCCAAACTTGCAGACTCCCCTGACTATATTTTACTTTATTGTAAAAAATTCCAAAAAGAAAAACCTTCATAGCCTCTTCCGAAATCTAAAAATAACTTTGACCTTAGACATCAACTTCAGTGATTTAATGAATCAATCTAAGAACAAATACAACGCAAGAAAATTCATCCTATTTCTACAGACAACCAATAAACTCTAAATCAACTGAACTGCACCGCAACTAAAATCCCGAACTCGTACAGAACAGTAGAGGCGAAGGTCGACAACGATGTTGGAACCATAAGCCCCAAAGCACACAACTTTAATCTTAAGGGAAATCTAAATAAGACTGGAGTGTTTGTACATTGAATATTTTCAACCCATTTCAAGTTTTCTATCCGTTTTGGACCCTTCTAATGCAAAATCCGTCTCTTGCGCTTTGGTGTCTGTTCATTTGTCTGTCTGTATGTGTGTACCCGTACTACGACCAAACGGTTGAATATATTTTCATGAAACTTTGCATACTGTGAGTTCTTACATTCATTTAGTAACTGAATTTGGTTGCGTAAATCTGCCTTTCCGTCTATCCGTTCTATGTTCGATTTTGTGTCTGTTTGTACAAGTATCATGCGATTTATTCAAAACATTTCAATGCAATGTCCTACATTTGATAAACCATATTTTAGTGTAGTGAATGCATTATTTTAAATTCCTTTGCTTATGTATTTAAGCAAGTTTCATGTTAAAGCATCTGAGTAATTCTACTTAAATCAACCATAATTTGGTAGTTTTGGAGAAACTGGAATGCATATTGAGCATTGCAATTACTTAAATTGTTTTACCAAAACTGCTAAAAATGAATTATTTTTTAAAAAACTATTTTTGCAGAATTTAAATTCAAATACTTTTTTATTTTGAGCCTTATTTATTTTCTATGCAAAATATAAACTATTTCCGAACATTTGCGACATGCGATATTTTGCAACAAAACGGAAACTCGTGTTTGTTTGCAATGTGCAGTGATATTTTTTTCGCTCTGAATTAATCTCGTATTTTTAAATTCTATCGAATTTTTAGTTGCAAGTTGGTGGCAACTGTGCGAGATCAAGAGAAAAAAGAATCATGAATTTATCTTTAGAACTTTTCCCCGCCAACTTTTATTTTGTCTTAATTTTCTTTTTTTATTCAGTTTTAAACATTTATAATTTTAATAAATCGTAATTCCTTTTCATCACACGCAATATCACCGAAAATTATTCTGTTTAAAGCAGCATGTAAGTTAGAATAAAGCAAATTTTAAGCGGATTTTTGCCATTATTGAAAGAACGTTAATGTTGAAAATATCCGAACTAGGACTTGAAATATTATAAATTCTTTGTTATAGCGACAGATGGCCAAGGTGGCTTATTTTACGAATTGAAGCTATATTTAAGCAACTTATATAGGGAAAGTTTGTTTAAAACAATGATTTTCTTTAGAAGAAAAGCTGCCAAATTGATTTACCAATTCAAAAAATGGTAATAGGTTACCTTTGCTTTATCACTACTGAAGATATTAAATTTTAAAAAGTTCTTTTAAATTGCACGTGCCACGAAACGGAATTTTCAAGAAAAACGTATTCGCTTTTAAAACAAACTTAGTGATAAATGTCTTATCAAATTAGTCATCTTTCCCTTAATGGTAGAGAGATTCGAAAAGAGTACCTCAAATAAAAAAATATTGGCAGGTAAATTATGAGTATCCGCAGTAGATTCGTCATTTTTACGAATTGAGCAATTTTACAGGAATAGAACTTAAGGGAATTCCTAATCCTCCCTCAAAATCGTCTTTTGTAGCAGTTTTACGTTAGTGTCTCACTTTTCTCCAATCTGTACCTTTAGCAGGGGTTCGATATACAGTGGGTAAAAAAGTTTCCGTAACGAGATGAAAACGGCGTATAAATTATTATAATTTCTAAAGAAATTTCACCAAAGATTCAAAGACACAAGAAACCTATTTCATATTAGAGAATGTGTTGGCTACAAAAAGTACTTAATTTTCATACAAAAATTAATTAAAACTTTGAGAAAAAACATACATAATTAAAGAAAAAAAAGTTTCCGTACGCACTATGCAAATTGATTAGAACAGTCTAGTTGTCCCGCATTCAATTATAACTATCGAATGAAAAATAATTTGTGTAAGTAATCATATCGCCTAAAATGGAAATTCCGAAAGCTATTCGCGCGTTTGTGATAAAATTGAGAAATGTGGGTTTAGGAATGAGGAAAATATTGGCGAAATAGCAAACAAATCTAAATCTACTGTAAAAATTATTGAAAGAGATATAATGAGGAAGAAATTGGAAAATAGGAACCGATCCGGAAGACCTCAGAAATTGAGCAATGTAGGGGAAGGAGGGGAATTCCGATCAAGGGTAATGCCGGTCACCAAATATTTAGCGCTACTGTTCGTATTTAAGAGTCCTAGAGGATGTCATCTGGGGGTGACATGTTGACTATTCCAGCAGTGAAAGAACAGTTCAAGCTTGGACATTTTGTGATTTTTGGAGGTTTTTTTATAATTCTGTGCGACTGTCAATGGAAGGTAAGTCACAAAAGTTGTTTTATAAATATCTTGGTTAATCATAGTATATAAAAGCCGATATTCTTATTGATATAATAGCCTATTTCATTTGACATCGCTATAACCTGTATCATGACAATGAGCGTAAAAATGAAAATGAATGCCAGTGGGGAAATTCCGATCAGTTCGTTCAGGACCGTTTGGAGGACAAGAAGTGCCTGTAGTTGAAGATACGCCTGCCTCAGACATGGATGAGATAAGGATATTTCCCAAAACAGACAGACCAACCATCGATTGACCTCGAGCAGCCCTCTACTTCTTCAACATCTCAGACTGCAAATAACAGATGTTTCACCAGTTCCTTCCAGACTGTTTGTTGCCAACTCAAATGCGTCAAAAGGGTCCCGAAAGAAGCAACATTAAGAAATATTGACAGCTACTCCCATTAAAGAAATGTTGGTCTAGAAAGAAAACCGAAAACGTCACTCCAAGGATAGCAATGTAGTGACTAGAAAAAAAATAGAAATTAGTACAGCCAAAGACTAACAATAAGGTGTATAAAGCAGGCTCCAAAATTAAGATGGCAACGCGAAGACAACTTTCGTTTGAAACATCGGAAAGTGAAGACTGAAGATATTGTGTAATGACAATCTTAGTGAATTTGACGAGAACACTTGTTTAGTTTGTGGAGAGGTAGGGAAAGGAGGTGAGCTTTGTATAGAGGGCACATTCTCTGTGCAGTGGATGGGATACACCAGATGACTGTGATTTGCATAAAATGGAATTTAGATGAAACTGTTATCTGATCTGAATTATCCATTGTGTGACCGGTATTACCCTCCTTGGATGGGAAATGTCGATCAATGCCTCTTTTCATTTTTCTTGTCTTTTTTACGTTCTTATTTCACTTTCTTAAATAATTACTTTTAATATTGTGTGCTGTGTACCTACACATTTTGAAACAAAATGTCCTTGGTAGTGCTACGAAACTATTTCTTGGAAGACCATTTATCTTTCGAAAAGACAACAATTCAAAACACACTGTAACATTCTGTAAAGAATGATGCCTTTACCATATGTCGCAGCAACTTCACACACAACCAATCTCCTGATTTAAACCCCATGGAACACTGATGGGAAGAAATCGGTCGTGAACTGAAATTATACCAGCAGCAAAGATAACCTGAAAAGTGCCATTATGGACGTAAGGAACAAAATTACTTCAGAAACAACAAAAAAACTTGGAGTCATGCCTAAACTGCTGAGAGGTCATTAAAGCCAAAAGCAGGTTCAACTGATCATTAAATGATGAAACATGGTGGGGGAAATAACGTTTAATGAAAGATTTTTCACCGTACGGAGACTTTTTGCTTTATATTTGGCACATTTTTCTGTTATTGTGAATTTATACGTTAAATTATATTAATATTTTGTTTAAATGCAAGAGAAGCTTTCTATGCAATTATGCTCATCTGTTTTTCCATTTTTATTTCTTCAATATTTATATACTGCACAAATAATAAAGCCATTTATTTCAAATAGTAAGTGCGTACGGAAACTTACTCACTGCATATGAAATGTATTACATAGATGGATTTGCATGTATAGAATTTGTGTCCAAAGTAGGTTGTAGAAGTTATAAAAATGTCGAAAAGGTGTTAAAAAATTATTTTATTCACACTTAAATGATTTGGCATTTTTCTACAAAAGAGGAAAGTGATTATTTTTTGGTCACTTTCAATATATATTTAACCAATTCAACCCGAGTGAGGTCGAGCAATTTTGCTAATATTTAATAAAAGTATTTGCTAATGTTTATTCAGAGTAATTGTAAAAGTATGTGGAATATATTTTGATAGTTGCGACTTGTAGAAAACAATTTAAATTAAAAATATGAAAACCTTTTATTTTAGTTTACCGACCCTTCAACACAAACAATTGAAAAATATAAATTTCTGTGACAAGTATCTCCCAAAAGTTGTTTTAAGGTTGGGTTCTCTTAAGATCAAAGAGGATAGAAATATACAAGCTTTCTTCCCACTTCCCCCATCATAAACACTATCGTTTATTAAACCAAACGAGCCATAAGATATTTCAGAGCTTTTCTAAAAGCAAATCAGAGAGTCTCTGAGCACGTAAGATCAGGTCTAATGACCTACGACCTGATCTTTGGAGACTGGATTCCGGAATTAGAGAAAAGTAACCTCAGATCCACATTTGAAATTGGTTAGGCTTGTAGATGTGTGGTCATTTTTTGCTACACAATACATTCCGAATGTTTTTTATAGAAAACATATCAGCATGCGAATCCGTCATTGGAACAAAGAATTTTGCACATTTTTGGGTTTCCAAAGGCAAAACAGAATGGTTCAAATATGCGGGCTTCCGATTGGTTGTTTTGGCGTTTTATGGCACAAGGGGAAAATTTGGCCACGCTGAGCCAAACACAAGACAGAAAATTTTTAAACTTAAATCAAGGAAACTAAAACTTTAAAATTCAGCAATTTTTAATTTCGGATTGAAATTAGTCAAGGCATCAAATAGAAATCAAGTTTTATTCATGGATTCCAATGATGAATAAATATAAATTTCTGCGACAAGTATCTCCCAAAAGTTCTTTTAAGTTTGGGTTCTCTTAAGGTCAAAGAGGATAGAAATATACAAGCTTTCTTTCCACTTCCCCCATCATAAACACTACCGTTTATTAAACCAAACGGGCCATAAGATGTTTCAGAGCTTTTCTAAAAGCAAATCACAACGTCTCAGAGCACGTAATTCCAAACAGTGAGGCACGAGGGGTGAAGTTAATGGCCCTCTGCCTCGGCCTTTTTCATTTCTCAGCACGTGGGCTTGTGGGCGTATGTGTCACCGGCCATCAAGATCACTTACGCGGATATGTCAGCGATGAGCCACACGTGACACGAGGAGAAAATGTTTCAGTTTTTTGTTTCTCTTTCGGGTTTGCCATCTGTGATAGAATAGCCGATAAGAGAATGCTGCAAAAAAGAAAGCACGTTCAGTCAGCCACGATTTACACCCGTCAGCGATGTGCTAAGTACATTGATGTTGATGAATCTGCTGGCTTTAGAGGGCTGGATGATAATTCTATCAGGTGCAAACTTTCCACGATCTAGCCTCTAATCCTTTTCTAAAAGAGATTTAATGTAATTAAAAGGAATGTTTAAAGATTCAACCATATTCGGTGGGTTGGTTGGGTGATGCAGTATCTCTAGGGATTTTGTCATGTCAATATTGGTGTACAAGGGTACAAAAAATTAATTCTCAACAAAGCAACTTTCATGAACCGAACAGAGTATAATTTAAATTATATATTTAATATATCTAGTTACATACAAATTCAATCTGGGTATTATGAACTTCCAGCAGCTTTAAAACATTCGACCGAACGTATCGGTCTTCAAAATCCCATCTAGCTTTCATCCTCAGAAATCGTAAACAGGAAAGTGCAAACAGGCGTGTCTGGTTGCAGCAGTCCTCATGCAGTCTACAATAATTGGTAGGCAGTTGAATTTAAGTCGCACTGGAGCAACACACGGGCTATTGACGACTGTCCGGGATCAATCCATACAATATTGGTTGGAGTTTCCATAAAAACTTTTAATATCAAGTTTAAAAATTTTTAATTTTAATAAATTAAACGCATGTTTGATAGTTTATTTTATCTTGAACACATGGTAATGGTGATGACTGCAAGCAGTTTTTTTTGGTATTTATTTAACCTGAGACGTGTGCGTGGCATGCAAAAGTGATTGTATAACATGTGCTAGAACTTAGGTTTAGAAAATTTAATTTAAAAAAATTCTACAGTTGCAGAACTTATATCAATATCTGGATGCAGAATCTAATTCCATCTATAAAAGACAGTTCAATTATGTTCTCCGTGGCTAGGATTACAGGACCTAAAATTGGAGTTTCTTTAAAAATCAATTGTAATTCCTGACATTTCAGGGAAAGTCCGGATAAATAAGACAGTTGATGGATGGGAATTTTAATAAATAAAAAACTTCTACATTGAAATGTCAACTAAATATTGTTATAAAGGAAATAAGCACATTACAAATAAAAAAATACCTCGTCATTAAAAAATCTGACTTGATGCATACAATTCCACTAACTGCTATTAACGACTAACATCTTTTTTAACACAAGGCGATTCAAACAATTCAATGTCTGTTGAATCGATAATTTCGCTGAAAAATCTTGAAAATTTATAATTTCCAGCGGAATCCAGGCAACGTACGCAAATTTCGGATTTCTCCGATTGTCTGGTAACCCAATCCATGGCTGATACGATTTTTATGGTGTATGATTTATCGGTATCTTTGTAATTAATAGGTTTGTTGTTTGTTGAATTTGAGGGAAAATTGTTGGACATTTGAGGCCAGATTTAACATGCACGAGCCCCACGTATTCGACGGTCTTTGATTGGATCGAGTTTCGAACTCGCCCCCCAACCCCCTCCAGTTGCTAATTTCTATTCATCCAACCAGACCAGTGCGGCCCCCGTAGTTACTTGGAAAATATCTTGATTTCTGCTGTCCAAAAGGCTGCAATGGATGATTCTATGTCGGACAGTACCTTCGTCTTCACATAAATAGGCGCTGCTTTTTTAAATCTATTTCGATACTTTTGAAAGAAGTTCTTTTGAACTGAGGAATGAGTTATCAGAATCCAATAAAAGCAATTTCTGTGTCAAAAGATATGCCTTTTCTTCCATGAACATAAAGAAAGGTGAAATATGCCCTCACTACCGAGATGAAGTACCCCGTGATTCTGATCCTTGTTCTAAAATAAATCGATTGACTTTGATACATTTTACATTTGCTTCCAGAATAACACCTTGTAATCGGAATAAAACGGTATATTTATGCTGAAAATCTGTACAACAAATATTTTAAATATTATATCTATCTTGAGAATTTCTGAATTAAAAGCCGAACTTCCTTCCAAATTCAAAATTCCTCGAATGATTTTTTGAAGTAAATTATAGGGGAAGACATTAAAACTTGTGGTGGTAATTAACGTCGCACTAGAACATAAAGGGCTATTGACGATGGACCGGGATTAATCTCGAAAGGAAAGGTCCGAAGACAACACCACGTAATTTTGAACCACGGTCAGATGACGAGGTCAACACCTGAGCTGGTACTCCAAACTTCCACACCATGCCAACTTGAGGATATTTGAGGACACGACAGATTTAATGTGCACCAGTCTCCTTTGTACACGACTGTCTTTTGGTTGGATTCGAACTCGCAACCCTCCGGTTGCTAGTCCGTTACTCTTTCTACCGGGTCACCGCGGCCCATTGTGGAAAAACATATCAACACAATTCAATCCTAATTTTTTCAGGATGGTTTTTTTAAGTTATCAAAAATTCCCAAAACACTCGTGTAAAAAAGATGCTAGTCTTGACAACCTGAAAGAAAAATATTAACAGACACCAACATTGCTGTGTACCTTACACTATAAATTTTCTTGAAAAATATCTTGTCCTGCACTATAAATTTTCAAACATTGACTATCACGTACCAAGAATCATGTGTCGTCTCAAAATTCACTGATAATTTTTGATTGGAGGAAAAGTTCTTACTCTATTGTTCTTGTTCTAGATAAAAAATTTCAAAATAATGTCTTAAACATTAAATCAAGAATTTTGAAGCTTTCTCTATTCAAATGCAATTAAATCCTCAAAATTTAAACTGAAAAATAAGAAGGAATTGACATTATCTTAGGTGTCATGTAAGGTTAATACAATTCATGTTCGATAGTATTTTATCACAACATTATGTTTAAAAGATTAAACACCTTCCTCGTTTGTATGTCAAATTTTAAAAGATTAAAAATTCAATTTCAAAGAAGAACGGTATCCAAAGTTTAGTCAAGGCTGATCAGATTCATAAAGCCCTTTTCAATTTCTGAACAAAAATCTCATTGCAGCATGCGAAAACACAATGCCATTTAATCCTTTCCAAAAGATAACGACCTGTCTTTCGCAACTGCTTCCATTTTGAAATGAGCTGTCACACATTCACCATATTCTCTTCAAGATTATTGAATTATGAAGCAGTCCTTTTTAAGAGCGAAGAATATAATTGCTTAGGGGCATCTTCTAAGGAACGCAAATTCCACCCGGTATGGAACAAGGAGTCGTTAGATGTCTCGCTTCAGGTGTTAATTTAGGATTGAAACGAGGAATCGGGATTCTCCTTTTCTGGGACGTGCCCACGCTGTCATTTTCCCGAAATGGAAAATATAATATTTACTAAAGCGTCTGGAAAACATTAAGGACTTCTATTATTCAGTTTCCGGACTGCTTTCAAGTTGCGCATTCCGTCTCGAGTGTTTCAGAATTCCATAGCTTGGGGAGAACAGAAGTTTAATTCCAAATCGAGATTTCGTGCATCTGAAATTGTTGTTCAGTTTCACACTGGAATTTGGATTTTATGGCGCAGTCTAGAAAAGGACAGCTGCGTCAGTTATTCGTTTGATAGATGTGTTAATTAAAACTTGCTCATGCGGCGCTGCATACAGTCAGGGACTACTCAGAGGGTTGGTTGGTTTTGGATTTTGTGGCGAAAGGGCCATATTTGGCGAAGTTGCGCCAAACGCAACAACGAGGGAGGGAAAAAGCAAAAAAACAGAAAGGTAGGTGAGGGTAAAACAGAAGGGAAGACAGATCACACTGGTACCTCGGGGTTGTGATGTGCCCCTGAGGGAACTACACAGGGGGAGGGGGAACGGCTGTACCAAGGGGCCCAAACAGCCTTCCCTCACATCTGTACTTCGGGCCCCAGTATCAAGTTAGATGCCAGGCTCTGGGTGTGGGAACCCTCATGAAAACCCGAGTATTTTAAGTACTCAAGGCAGGTACTTAATTAACGTCTCACTGGAGCAATACAAAAGGCTATTGGCGACGGTCCGAGACCAATCCCGAAGGAAAAGGTCCGAGGACAACACCTTGAAATTTTGAACCACGGCCAGATGACGAGGTCAACACCTGAGCTGGCACCCCACTCTCCAAACTTCTACACTATGTCAACGTGAGGACATTTGAGGCCAAGACAGACTTAACCTGCAGCAGCCCTAGAGTACACGAAGGTCTCTGGTTTAATCAGTCATGAACTCGATACCCTCCATTTTTCTAAAGCACGAATCTACCAATTGGTCTACCGTGGTCCGTGAAATATGTATAATTATAATGATAATTATTTACAATTGAGTTACAATTAATTTTCGCGATACAGTACTTTTGAGCTTATACTTTTATTGCATGAGACCCGTAATCTAAAGTGGAACTAGGATCGGTCATTGGAAGTTTACTCAGGGTTTGGAGGTAGTTGAATTAGCGTCGCACTGGAGCACGGGCTGTTGGCAACGGTCCGGGATCAATCCTGACGAGATCCGAGGACAAAACCCCGCAATTTTGAACCACGGTCGGACGACGAGGTCAACACCTAAGCTGGCACCCCGCTCTCCAATCTTCCTCCAATCGGGCTCATGGCTAATTTAGCCCTCGTGAAGAAAATTTGGTCTCGGATAGAAAAACCAAACCTAACCCTTTCCAGACATTTTTATATATTGACCTGTTATTAATAAATGATTGGTTTGCCACTATAGCAGGTCAACGTGGAAAACGGGAAATTTTGGAAAAACGGTGCTTCTAGGAAGCCACTAGATCTCTTAATAAAAATAGAAATTGCTGTACTTGACAAGAATTTATAATTTATGAAGGATTTTCTCAGTGTAAATAAACCAGAAAATCTGCGAAAATTTTACTTCTGCTCTCTAAATACCATAGCATCAATCGCTGAATAATGGGAGTTACCTTAAAATATAGTTTATGGCCGTTTAAGCATCGTTTGGCGTTTAATCTAATTGGCGTGTTGACTAATCATCTATCATTATCAGTTCGGAATTCATGCTTTGGAATTCCTTTTTTTGGCTAAGTGCTGAAAATGTATCAGAAAAATAGCTAACTGACGTCACGTTCAGAATACGTACAGGAAACGCGTATAGCCGCTGAAACACTATCACCACCTTTAGTTAATTTGACAAGGTAGTTGAATTTACGTTTCACAAGAAGACAACGGGCTACTGGCGAGTCTCGGATCAATCTGGAAAGGACAGATCCGAAAACAACTGAGTTGGCACCCCTCTCCAAACTTCCACTTCCACACCACTCCAACGTGAGATTTTAGGTCGCGGCAGATTTAACGTGCACCAGACCCCACCTACACGGTCTTTCGTTGGATCGAGTTACGAGCTCGCAACCCTCCGGTTACTAATCCGCTACTCTTCCAACCGGGCTACCACGGCCCCTTTAACTTGACAAAAAATGACCACCCATACAGTAATTTAAATTCGATAAAGAACGGTGTAAACAGAAAATTAATTCTTATATTACATTTTTCTTTTCTTTGATCCTAACTGTTCAATGATTTCTGCTAATATTGAAATGTTACACTTTTGACGTAGCTATAAATTGCTAACAAATACAATATTAATAGCTACACTAGCTATAATTGCTCACGAAATAGCATTAAAGTTTTTTTTTTTAATCAATGTTGCCTACTTCATTCTCATGCAAGGAGCTACATTGTTTAACCCTTTCAACGGTGGATGGAACTTATTTGGTAGGTTTATTTGGGTTTTCGGGAGCAAGGTCTAAAACGTACAAGCTGAGCTGAACACAAGACAAAATACAACCCAATAAAAGATACCGGACACCTTATGTAACTGTTTCTGTGGTTTAGGTTTTATGGTGCAATGGTGGCAATTTGGAATGCGCTTATGGCGTAAGGTTCAAAAGAGGACATGCTGTGCCAACATGAGCGGTGGGACATCTAGCGTCCCACATTCTTGAAATGGATAGGTAGGTTTATAAATATCTAGTGTAATAATTAAGACGCTGCTAAGGTATATAAATATTCGCTCATTTGAAATTCTATCTAGCTCTCTGAACGTCACTAGTTTCGAATAGCAGAATTGCTTTCTTCCCACAACACAAATAATGACTAAATACTCACATCTATTGGTTGCAAGATTCTTTTGGTTAGTCAAAATTGGTTAGAAGTCATGAAGGGAAGGGAAGCAGGTTGCAGAAGGAATATATGCGTGTGAACCCCTCAGAGAGCTAGGATTGATCCAGATGGACGGTGAAACATAAGGAGCACACTAGTCTGCTCTTCGATAGTCAATCGGCCCAAGTCAATTCGTAAGACCACGTGATTTACCCGATCTTACGACAGCAACTCCGCTCACATGTTGTCGACTTTATTCGAAGGATCTGAGTTTGAACCCCTTAGAGGGTTAAAAGGATTGAAATTGCATCGTTTTTTATCATCTTAGTGAGGTCAGTAGAATTCGCTGAGACGATCTCATAAGCCATTCCGTCACTGTTGGTTTCATCAAGAGAAAAAGGAGCTCATTCAGGTAGCAACAAATAATGAAAATATGTGTAATAAATCAGTTCGAATTTCTTTGCATACATCTCATTAAAAGCTACACATGTTTTTTTACTTTTCGAGTCTTAATTAACAGCTGTCACAACACACTTATCTCACCCGTTCCATGTCTGTCTCCTTCTGCCAAGTGCGTTCCTAACTGTCACGTATTTCCATTAGATATGCTGTTCCGAGTTTTTCTCCCATCATTTAATACCTAACGTCGCTGAGTCATCAGGAGGCATTTCCTCTGCGATGTCGAAGAGCAAGGGAAAAAACAAAGACAGTGTAATGAACTTGGAGTGAATCAAGTGATTTTATGCTTACTCCTTTAATTTCGCCCTGGAGCCAATGTAAATCTGTCCTCTTTAAAAAGAGGGCCCTTGTCATTAAGATCAAAGTAGTTTGAATAGTGAGATTTGAAATTGCATTTGTTTAAAAATGACACAACTCAATTTGGATAAATGACAAGAAACATGAGAACTAAAAACATGTTTTTACAGAACTTCTTCATTTCTGGTTGGTTGCAGTTATAGTATATTCATTAATTCAGTGATTCTCAACCTTTTTTTTGTCGCGGCACACTTTTAACGATTTCAAAATTTGGCGGCACACAAAGAAAAAGATAAGTTTAAAAGTTGTTTACTTACCTATAATACACTGTGTAAAATAGTTTATGATAATAATTGTGAATGTAAAATAATATAATATGTACTACAAAAACAACAGTACGTTTATTAAGGGATTAATTACAAGGTAATAATAAGAATACTTTTAATGAGAAATTTGAGCTTGATGTTTGATAATTTCATTTATATTTGGTCGTAAAAATGACAATGCTACTCTCATATCGTCTTCTACATTTAACAGTCTCGATCTTTTTTTCGTTTTTATGTTGGTTAATACTAAAAATCCGAATTCACACAAATAAGATGTAGAAAATTGTAATAATATTTTTAAAGCTTTTTTGGCTATCATGGGATAATCGCATCTAATGTTAATCCAAAATGAATTAATTGATTCTTCCGAATATTTTAAAATTAAATCTCGATTATTAGAAAGCGAAATTAGTTCTTCCTCTTCATTCGAAGTTAATTCAAATACAGAAGTATTCGTTATTACAAATGGATTACGAACCCAATCAAATTTTTTTATATCTAAATTTGGGAAATAATGAATAATTCTCTCCTCTAATGTTGTCAAATGGTCAATAACAATTTTATGAATAGTTTTATTAAAATCTTTTGGGACTGATTCAAACTTTTCCAAATTGCCTTCCTGAGCTTTATTCTTCCATAAAGTTATTTGTTTTTGGAATCCCACCAGTTTATCTGTTGAGTTTAATATATTTTCTTTCGACCCTTGCATACTTGAATTTATGTTATTAAAAATAACAAAAATGTCTGATAAGTAAGCTATTTTAGCACACCATATTTCATCTTCCAACAAATGAACAAAATCATAATTTTTATTTTCTAAAATTTGGCGGCACACAAAAGTGCCGCGGCACAGTAGTTGAGAATCACTGCATTAATTCTTGCTGTCCTTATTCAACTTATCCTAATGTTGACACATGAGGGTAATGAACCCGTTTGGGGTAGTTTTTAAGTATTTTTAGTAATTTGTTATCAAAAAATAATTTCTTTTACCATTTCCGAGTTTTAAAATACCTTAAATAGCTGATAAAATAATTCTTGGGGAAATTTTACCTTGCAACTAAAGATATTTTAATTCTCCATTTGAAATTTGTAGAATTGCGTTATACCTTAGTTAAAAACGTGTGGAGTACTTTCCGATTTTTATTTCTTGGTTTGTTCAAGATCCCTTTTCTTTAAAAAGAAGTCTCTTTTACTAAGTAAGGATAATTTCCATTTTGAGTGAAGTAGAACGTACATATAGTCTACTTAGAGCAGAAACTCATCAACTGACATTTTCTCGAAGACACTAAATACTTATTTTCTTCATAACGAGAAATACATAGTTCTGTTTTTATCCATTTAAATTATATAACATTATCAAAATGCTTACAATTTTTATACTTTGACCTAAAAACTGATGATTAGTTTTTAAACAGTTGTAAGTTAAACAATTTTCTCGTCAGTTAATGAGTTTCTGTTCGAAGCTGACGATAGTCATTTTACAAGTGCACCAAATCAAAAAACAATTCTGAAAAAAACGAAGAGAGAATTCTCAAAATGTTTCTCAAAAAGAAATCTAACTTTCATGTAAAAATAGGACTTAGTGGACTTCATCAATCTAAAGATCACATTTCTCTGGTCTAGAAAATCTAAGTCTATATTTTAACTTTGTATGTTTCACTTGTAAGCCAACGATATACGAGTACACCTTGCTTCGATTGTACCACGTTAAATCTCGTTAATGAAGTCTATTAATGTGTTTGCACAAGCTCTTAAAATATATTAAAAATGTATTTTAAAATTGGAAAAGTTTTAATTTACATTAAAATTGCTGAAATTTTGATTTGGGACTAATATACTATTTTCTGTAGTTTTAACGTCATTATAACCCGATGAAATAGGTTCTAAAATGTACTAAACCAGTCAAAAGTGTTTACGTTATTATCAACGAGTTGAGCTCTATTTTAGAAAAATATGCACACGAAATCGGAAATTAAAAATTACTCTATTACTCTTGCATTACATATGTACCTCAAACTACTCTAAACATTTATTTACAAATCATAATTAAAAACGAAAGTGAAAAATTACTAATTATTAATTAGACTTGGAAAGATTTAAACGACAGTAACTACATGTGTGGGGGGGGGGTACTATCATGCAATATAAATTGTAACGAATATATTTATCTGTATACTGTCATGTTATAGATACGCTTATTTCCAGAATATTTGAAAGAAATAGAGCGTCAAGAAAAATTTCACTTCTCACTAATGCGATTTCTTTGTTTGCAGTTTCACGCTCCAAGGAACGTAAAACGAATACATCCCATAAAAAAACTGCAGGAAATTAAAGTGTGAGTACTTTTACTTTTGCTCCTTATAAACTAATGAGAATTCTTGATTTTTGTTTGCACATTTTGATCTTTAATTCTTAAATCTGCCTGACTTCCTGGAGAAAAATTTGTTTTATATACGCAAGCTTTATTTCATTCTTATGAAAAGTATACAAAAAGTAATAAGAAACAAGATTAAAAGCACCTAATACGAGCCAGGCTTAATTGTTTTATCATGCAAGAACAAAACAGATTTTGAAATTCTTTGTAGCTAAAGGGATTAATTTCTCGAAGAATCGCGATTTAAAACATTTCTTTCGTTTAAAAATAGCATACAATAAAAACAGAATAAAAACTTCAAATTATCTTGTTCCTAAACTCTGAATTAATTTTTAGGGTGAAAAATATTTTTCTTAACATTAAAAGCGAAGGCTATAAATAGCAAAATGGTATGCCGAAACATTCTGTAAACTACACTTCTAAGACTTCATTCTCAGTTTTATGATTAGTTGTTTGGGGATTTTGGAGCAAGGGCCATATTTAGCCATGCTGCGCCAAACACAATACAGACAGCGTCAAGTAATGGACATAGATACAAAGTTTTACTGACACAGAAAAAAGGAAATACGCCCAGGAAGGAATCGAATGTGCTCCGTCTACGATTCGTGGGTTGCTAGCGTCCCTGTTATGAAATTCTGTAAAACTACATGTAGATGACGCTAGTGTCTTAGTGGTAGAACTGACTTGTGCGTATATCGTACTGGGGTAACAGGAAGTAAACTCCTCGTCTTACGGCGGTTTGTTTACACAGAACATTCTCGTAAACTAAAGTACAAGCCTGTTATTGTACGAGCCCATGTTAATGCACACGCTTCTGTGAAATACACTAAAAATGTGAAATACGTTCTAGACATCGAATATAAATTTATTTTATTTGCTTAACCAATATCACTTCAACCACAAAACATATTAACTTCCATATAACTAATCAAATTTCACTAATGATTAAATTGGGCGTGAGAATTTCCAATGACTGAAGAGTCCAAAATGCTTCAGTTCGGATATATCATGATCAACCTATGAGCTTTTGAAATCACAAGCTGAAGGAGATAATTAGACGTGAATCACAAGTTTGAACAAATTCAAGCTAAGGTAAGTCAAAATATGACATTGAGAAATGTATCACAAAGACTAAAAACACTTCTCGTGCTTTCCCACCAAACCACTACTGACCCTTCCTTTCTGGGGTTCGAAATACCATAAAACCTCAGAAAGAGCAACGAGTGTATCAAAATTTATACTGCGCGATATTTTCAGTAGTTTCAGTTTTATTGCTGAAATTTAAGTTTGTGTAGTGTTTCATAAATCAGTTTTGCTTTCGCTTTGCAAAATTTTGAAAAATTGGAAATTCAGTTTTGAAAAGGTTGGAAATTAAGTTATGTTTGGGAAAGTTTTGAACTTTTTTTATTAGAATTTTATACAACGATTCCGCATTTGTTTAACGTTTCTAATATCAACACAAATAAAATACCGATAAACCAATAAAAACCGGTATTAATTTTTCATTTACTCTTTAAACCACAACGGAAAGCATGGGCTTATACATTGCTTCATGGTTAGAATTTTCTCGGGTGTGTAGTATAGTCGAAAGCCTCCACAACAAAATTCGAAATATGATTGGTATTACCCTTTGCCAATCTCAAAACATGATTGTCAAATTCTTTTGACGGGATTTTGTGAACGTTCCTTTTGAAGCGAGACTGAAAAGTCAAAATGTAATCATAGACATACGCCAAAATTTGTTTATGAAAAAGTCGGAGTAATAAAAATACATTTCCATACATTAGATATTTAAATCTACAAGAGATGGGTAGTTGACTTTTCGTCGCACTGGAGAAACAAACACGAACCATTAAAATCCACAAGAGAAAACTACTTATTCTCATCACTCTTCTATCCTATCGAATTGATTCAATCTGAGAACAGCTGGATAATTCTGTCAGTACATAAAGCGAAAAAGCTAAACACTAAAAAGATGGAAAAAGTTAAATATAAAAAGCACATTGCAGACAACATGTAACGCTAGATTCTCTCGCGTTTCACCGTCTTTTTTTCAAATGATTTAATCCAATCGTGACTTAAGGTCGTCGTTGAAAGCTAAAACGAGTCCTTGTGGACGCGATCAGATTTCCTCCCAATCACGCTTTGCTTCCATTTGTTTTTTCTTCCAAAAACCGACATGAAAAATAACAAGACATTCGCACCTTTACTCATCTTAGTACGTGAAGGGTTACTTCAGGCGTGAAGAAGCCTCAAGAAGTTTTTATATTACCTGAAGATACTTTCTTTTTTTACTTGCGACTATTAACCACTCGGTGAGTGTTCTGTCAGGAATTCCTACGCTTCCCATTATCACCAGAATGAAAAAGATGATGCATTTTTCTTCTTTCCAATTTACATGCTGCTTTTTATTCACATGATTACAACACTGTTAGGACAGTCAAAAAGGCAGAACCTTCAGGTTGTCTTTACGGTTAACGATAGTTGAGACGATGCGAAAATAAATATCGCATGCATCATAAACTTGATAACAGCGCGCACAAAATAAAGTTGATTGAATGATCATGCTTTATACGTACGATCTAGGTACTTATATGCGTAGCATGTAACAATTATCAACTTGAAAATACCGAACATAGAGGTATCAACTTTTGACCAGGATATTTGGCCATGCTGCGCCAGACATAAAACATACAATATCAAGTAATAGACACAATGAAAGTTTTACTGACACAGAAGAGAAATACACCCAAGGAGGAATGCATCTGACAGGAATCGAACCTGCGCCGTCTACAACTCGAAGGTTGCTAGCGCAGTGGGCATACCCACTAAGCCATGACAGCCCCTTTGTACAACGGAAACCAAAAGCCTCGCTTTAGACATACGAGAAACAGATGCTTTTATTCTCAGTACGTTAATATGCATTAACCCTAAATGACCTAATCTGGATTTGTTTGGTTTGTCGCTCTACGATCATTTTTTGCTACAGGAGGTATAATTAAACCGGCACATATAAACTTCGTTTCACCGTTCTGTTTATAGAACGGTGAGTAGAATATTACCAAATTCTGACGAGCCGAAAAGAAAACGTATCACAACTGTAATACGTTTACTTTAGCATAAGTAGAATGTAGTACATAAAATTATTTTAATCGAAGTGCTGAGTTTATTAATTTTCAAGCATCTGGAATTTGAGAATTAAAGAGGAAGCTTTCCTAATAGTAAAAATGGTACATAAACGTAGATAAAAAACAGAAGGAACAGTTTCGGAAAACTAAACCCCTCAAATAGCTTGATACCATTACATAATCAAATAATTTGGGAGATAACGTTAAATTTGATATCTAATTTAAATCTTTTTTTATTAAAAAATGCAAAAAGGTCAATCTATCGAATGAAAAACCAACTAAGATATGGATTTTGTGCAGGTTTGAATTTGATGAAAATCTTCAGAGGAAGATAAGATTAAAACCATTAAAAGAAAACCCTCGGAAGATCGAAAAATCTTCCAAGAATTTCAAATTGATAGTTGAAAAACTCATGCAGATACATAAATATAGAGCTTTTATTTAACTATTAACTAACGGTTAGATATACTAGATTTAATTTGAGGCATATTTAAAATTTCTAAGAAATAGTATAAATTAAAAAGAAACGAACGGTCATACGCAAATGGTTACAGATCGAATGAACAAAAACTAGACTATTTTAAATAATGCTCAGTCTAATTCATTTCCAGAATTATTCGTAATACATATGGATGAGCTGGAGTAATCACGAGATGGAAGTAGTGAAAGATGTTCTTTATAGATATTAGATAATATCGAAGTATTACCGATGTAGATGATTTGAAACTGATTCCCATCGAAAAGTCCTACAATTCCTGATATATAGTATTAAATCTCCCTGGGAAAGATTTTCGTTAAAAATTATATATACAGGTAGTTCCACTTGGTACTTACAACATTTTCACATTGAAAATTCAATTTGGATTTTTTGGTATTTACAGCGTTTCCTTTTTCCAGTCTTCAATCGGTTGACGAAAAGAGACCAATTATTTAAAGCCCCTTTTAAGAGAGCCTTACACACCATAGCAAGTTTCTTTGATTAACGATAACTTTAATTCAGCTGCCAACATTATTCAACTTCAACAGCCATTATATCAACTCCTGACAAGACATTCAAATATGTACATATCAGGCCAACTCGGTGGCATGCTGTCTACTCTAGCCAAGCTCATTTAAACTGATAACGTCTCACAATAGGTACTGGAATATGTGTTGTTAGTTAATTACATCCGTTCATGTAGACGAGACTCGTAAATGCTCATATAAACAAATTGTTTAATCAAGAACTTGTTTGAAGCTCCAAGCATTAAAACCTTTCAGGAATGCAAAGAAATTATAATTTTTGAATTTATTTTATCTGTGGATAATTGTGAATATTTTCCTATCCGATACTTCTAATTTAAGGATTCCCAAAATATTGGTTGTGATTCGAGTTTATTGAGTCGAAAAGCAGTTTGGATTGTGAAATACAGCCAGAATAATGGTGGCATGGAGCATCACAAAAATTATTTGTATAGGGCACATTTCTTGACTGCTTCTCTGTCCGAATACACATTTATAGTGCATCTGTGACGAGAAAGTAGATAGGGGAAGTCAATTTGTACAAAGGCGGTTGAGCTCACAGGAGAAAGCACTGCCATACTCAAAATTATATTATGATCACCATAGGTGGTTATTTGTTTCACCAACTCGGTAATCACTCCCGGTATTGAACGCTGAACATGGAACAAGAAACTACTTCAAGATGCCAATAGTGGTATTAATTTATTGATATTGGCGGTACAGAAATAGAACCTGTACTGCCTACAACTCACATGTTACTAGCACTGTGAGCAACATGCCCCCTTTTCAGTATGGCAAAACAATAACCTCCACCACCATTATTGAAACGTATTGTTTATGTTCTGCCCTCTAATTTAACGAAGACTTGTCCAAAACCACGTGATTTAAATGTTAACTCGCCGGAGCCGGGTTATAAGTTATCTTTAGCGTCATTTTTATGCAGTTCTAAGTATCTGTTCAACAAACGTATCTCTTTACCGCAGGTTGAAAGTGCTGCACCTTTTCTTATCGCACATCCGTTCTTAGAACATACGTAAAGTAGGATTTTCAGAGTGATAGAAATCACATAACTACATTTCGAAATAAAATTGCAATGATCAATTCCTTGCGCTGAAATGTACTCGCATCGGTGATAAATGCATTCCTCATACGTACTTTTTATGTTATATCTATAGATCTGTCTGCATAGAAAAGCAGCACACGTAACCATGAAGGTTTACATCTCTACCTAATGTATCCGGATTATCTTATCAAAACTTGGAAACCATTTCGGAAGTTTACTTTTTATGTTGAATGGAGGTAAAGCTTTGAGATCCTTTTACTTTGAAAGGACATTCTTCGTTTACATTAAGTGACAAAGTTTCTGAACGCTCTTTAGAAATTCCACCTACGTAATTTGCGATTTTTCTCAATTATAAAACCTCTTAATTAATGAGACGTTTTAAAAGAAAGTTGAGTCGTTCTTCACAAAGCGATTTAATGAGATCAGATAAAACAAAACTAATCAAACGCGTTTAATTAAGTATCGTGATGCATGGTGGCAGACTCTAGTAGATAAATTTCTATCTTCAGAATAAATTCTACTGCCGTTAATAAGTCGCGAGACAATTTATCTCTACAGAGAAGTCCTGAAAGATAAAAAATATATTTGCTTATAAATGAAGAGAAACTAAACATCAATGACGCTCTTTAGAATGTATTTAGTTCTGTTCAGAAAACAAATGCGGCAAATAGGCAGATAATTCTGCAATTGGAAACGTTAGTGTTCTTTCACCGATAATAGAAGAAACTCCAAAGGCGCTTTATTTCTGTATTTATGTATAATTTTGCATGGTTGCACTGGGTAATAAAGGGGCTATTGGCGACGGTTCGTGATCATTCACGAAGGGAAAGATCCGATAATTTTGTAACAACAAATATTTAAGGGAGCCAGTTAAAATAAAAATAGCTTTGGGGTAAAAATGAGTTAAAAGGCACACACCAGTACTTTTATACTATTCACTGTATAGGGTTTGGTTTGTTGATTGGTTGGTTTTGGGTTTTATGGCTCAAGGGCCATATTTAGCCAAGCACACGACAACAACGAGGAAGGAAAAAAGAAAAAGCAGAAAGGTAGGGGGTATTTTAGTTAGCGTCACACTGGAGCAACACAACGGGCTATTGGTGATGGTCTGGAATCAATCCCAAAGGTAAAAAGATCCGAGGACAACACCATGTAATTTTCAACCACGGTCAGATGACGAGGCAACAACTGAGCTGGCACCCCACTCTCCAAACTTCCACACCACGCCAACGTGAGGACATTTGAAGCCACGACAGATTTAACGTGCTCCAGCCCCCTTTGTACACGAAGGTGTTTGGCTGGATTCGAACTCGCAACCCTTCGGTTGCTAGTCCGTTACTCTTCCAACCGTGCACCGCAGAAAGGTAGGCGAGGGTAAACCTGAAGAGAAAATACCACTCGGGTATCTCGGGGTTGTAATGCCTGTACACATCTAAATATGTGCCCCTGAGGGTCTTTGGTTTGTTGAGATACTGTCATACTTTTTTTGACATCATTGCAGAACCAAAAACAAACCTGACGGTCTGCAAAGATTTTACTTCTACTGTCTTTGGACAGCTCTCGCGTGATAGATATTGGGGTCACCTTAAAATGCAGTTTACTGCCGTTTATCCTATCTAATTAGCGTTGACCAATCAACTATCATATATAGATTCGAAATTTATTCTTTGGAATTTTTATTGGCGTAGTACTGAAATCGCATTCGACAAACAAGCCACATCCAGGATACGTACAGGAAACATTTATATGAGAAAATGAGAATTAGATATACGTATGAACCCACTGCGTATATTACCTCGACTGGATAGCATTACGACTAGCATCCACCAGTGGTATGGAGAAGAGAGCTAAAGCGATTCATTGAGCACTATAAACTCCATTAACCAATCATTGTAAGAAACCATTAACAATCAACCAAACCATTAAAGCTTAAATGATCGAACGAACACATTCCGTGGTTGGATTATAGCGGTGAAAGCAAGTATATTAAAAATCGAAATTGACGTCTCACTCATATTTATGTTTAAAAATCGTGGTTTTTGCTTCAAGTTTTATAGATTTTGTTAATATTAACCATATTATTTTTATCAAGGAAGAATGCCGGCGTCTGGCCTTACATGGACGCTATGCCATTGGAAATAATGGCAGAAAAGGATTTTTCGAGATAAAAAAAACGCAATAGATTCAAGAGGCAAGGTCCTGATTTGATGGTACTCACATAAATTTGTCATGCGTTGCGCTCAACTATCCAGACACTCGACAGAATCTTAAACAATTTGAAAATCCATTTTATGACGCTTTGCCGCCACTTGACTTGAACTCATCATTTGTTTGACCCAGCATCCACTCTGCGCAGTACTTCCGCGTCAAGTCTACGATCGCGATATGCTAGATCATTCACACTTGACCACGACACAAAGCTGTTTCAAGACGAAGCGAATTAAATCGTTCGTTCGGTGGATTAAGAGGTTACCAACAAAGGACGTCAGGAAGTTTTTGGACAGCACCTGTGAAATTAAAGACAGTTAAGAGTCCCGCACCTAACCTTAAACTTGGGAAACTTAAGTTCATGAGTCATCCAGAGCAGAAAAAAATGGCACATCCTTTAACCTGTACCTAACCTTACGATTAACTCAGTCGAGACGGAAACTAACTTTTTTTGTTCACTGTCCCCAGGCGAGGTCAAACTCTACTGCCTTGTTAACAGAGAAGTGTTCTTCGACGGGTGTGACTTTTAGGCGGTCTTCTCAGAAAGGCCAATAGTTTAATTTATACTTTTCGCCCACGAACAATTCTTTTTGCGAAAGAAATGAAATTGGCTGCAGTTTTTTTAATTCCCCTTCCCGTTTCAGATGTCCAACTACAAGGCAACGAAAAAAAGTAAGTTAAAAATAGACTACAAATAGTAAATGAACTCGTATTCGAAAGTTCATTGTAGACAAAGCTGAGTGGAGTTTTATTTCATTCAACTGTAACTTTGGAAACACAATTCAATTGATTATTACACATGAAACTAGAATACAGGTAAAAAATACAGGTTAATCGTTAACCTGTAGAGTTATGGTTCATATTGGGGTCTAATCTCTTCTAATCCAATTTTATGAAAAGACGTAAAAGTATTCAACTGAAAGCTTCGATCAACAAAATGTTAATCTGCTTTTCAAATTTTTCAGAACGATTTTCAAGTTTTAAAAAATTCAAAATTTCTAATGGCCTATCCACTATTCAACGAAGTCATTTTATCTTAGCTGTCAAGTATTAAGTACCCATTCAAGCAGTCAGAAAAACACCTTTTGTGGTTTATCACAATGCTGCCAGGAGCACTTCAATTCTTGGAAATTGGTATTCAAATGAATTTCTGCTAAAAAGTATATCCCTACGGCTTCAAAATGACTGCCATCTATATTTATCTTTTCTGAATTTTGAAAGGAATAAGTATCCCATTTATAACCATCAATTGTGGGTTGGTTAGTCTTTTCTAAATATACCAAAACCTACGGCTTAAAATAGATCCCCGAACCACTACTAAATACCATGCTTTGACCTATTCGAATCCAGAGACTACTGAATCGAGGACCAGAGCGCTAACTACGTGGTTACCAGGCCGGCAGCATAAATCTGGGAACTAAGCTCTTATCGTTGTATTTTCGCATCGTGTTTTCAATCTTATAATGCCTACAAATATTATTTCATAACCTAAACGTAGTTAATGAGCGTTTACTCCCACATAAAAGCTGTCTTTTAAATAAAATAAGTTATTGATCGAAAATTGAAAGAACACATGAAATGTCTTTTACGTAGCCTGAGAATTGGTCTAACAAAGCAGTCACTTATGAAGCGGAAGTGGATTTCAGTCTACAACTGTCATAAAACAAAGCACTGAAAAGCTGGAATTATATACACTATCCTGCAGAAAACATTTCGTTTTTCTATTCTGACTTTTTATTTCTTCATATATCGATAATACTTGCTTGTATACTAAGCCAATTTCGAAATTTTGAAACTTGGTTGTTTTTCTGAAATTAAGAGATGATTCCGAGACGTGTTAATCTTGTCTGAGAAGGCTTGTCGCCCTACGGTATTTTTCTTTTGCACCACGAGGGTTAATTAGATCCATTTATCAGTAGATCTAGTAAGGTTTAAAATGGAAAAATTCAACAAGGTCGTTGTTTACTACATGATCCCTAATTAGGTTCATGTCTCAGTAGGGGGATCCAGTAATGTTTAAAATCTAAATAAAATACTGTTTACTACACTGACTAATTAGTCCGGGATCTGTGACTTAAAATGGATTACGAAATGCTACCAACATCAAACCGGTGTTCAAATCCACTGAGATTCAGAACACTAATCACTCGGCTATTAATGTTCTTCAGCAGTGGTTATAAACGTATGATAAAACATTTTAATAAAATTAAACCCCTAATGCTTTATATTCTGTCCCTTAACGTTCTCTGAACAACTCCCCTTTTCTACTCTTTTTACCCATAAGTCTTTCTGAAAACCCTCAATTCTCTCATTTTATTTTTCTCATATTTTTTCAGTCATCTGATTGAGCCCGCCGTGGCTTAATGGATTTGGCCATAGTAGAGGGCTCATGTTCGATTCCTGTAACTTAACCTGGATGTAATTCTCTCTTCTGTGTCCGTAAACCTTTCCTTGTGTGTGTATGTCCACTACTTGGCATTGTCTGTCGTGCGTTTGGTGCAGTTGGACATAAAACCTGATCCAACCATCAGTCATCTGGTTCTTGTACCCAATGCATGTTTATATCATTTTAAGTCCATCTTAAATTTTCTCATTCAGCTTACGTTTGCTACCCATAGCATTAAATAAATCGGATCGCAGTATGTTTATTTCCTCTCTTCCTTTTGCGATCGTCCTGTAGATTTCACCCAAACACTTGATATACAAGCGCGCGAAAATAGAAACCTGCCTTTTTTGACAATCTACGGTCCCCCCCCCTTAATTGACCTGCTAATTCAACAATCTTCCATCAAATCCTTAAACCCTTGACGGATTAAACTTTAACTACCCATTTCTTATACTAGCTCATTGACGAAAGATTGTAGAATAGAATCACACTCCACACTCTGATAATCATAAACTCTAGTTCAGATCGGACTGTTATATAAGCCAATCTGATCTAATGTGAATACCATTCTGTTCCAACTCTTAAATTTACTGGGTAAAAATAAAATCGTTTGCTCTCTGGGTAATTTTTTTTGCCCCATAGATACTAAATTTTCAACCCCACTCACCCCAATGGATACCATCTGGTACGACTATTGGGCTGAGCGATTCGCTAACAGATAACATACAATTAAGATAATTATTTATAAGACACAGGAATTTACACTATTTGCATTGGAATTTTTAGGAAGTGTATAGGATTTTTGATTGTATTTTTATGGCGTAATAGGGATTTTAGTTCTTCGGCTGTGGGCGCTGTAAAAAGATTAAGATATTACTGGGATCAACTCAAACGGCCAGCGACAATGAGACAAAAACCTCCGATCAGCTCAAGAGTTCACTGTCTCCTTTCATCCCCTAGAGCAGTGGTCTCTAAACCTTTGTACTTGAGGGCCAGATTGGAAAATCCTGGAAGTCAGGCGGGCCAACAACACACGTAAATATATATATGTATATATATATATATATATATTGCATGCTGCATCGGCCGGGTTTCCGCGGGTTGGACAATGACCCTTCGCGGGCCGGGTCTGGCCCGCGGGCCGTAGTTTGGAGACCCCTGCCCTAGAGGATAGCAAGAAAATTTCTTAGTCGTCCAAATGGTTTCGACCGAGATATCTCGTTCATCAAGATCCGACCAATTTTGCTAATGAGATCTCGTCATTAAGAAAGCCTTTTGAATTCTGAATGAAGCTATTTGTGGTTTTTCGATCATGGGAGACGAAATCAAGATTATGATAGCTTTTACTAGTGACGAGATATCTCATCCATCAAGATCCGGTAAGTTTTGCTAATTACAAAATACCTCGTCGAGACAACCACCAGGAGGGTTAAAAAGGGGACAGCCGAGCACCACTTAGAAGCATCTGGGCTTTGAAGATCTTTCAAAAAGAGACATTGACAGCCAGTGTAAGACCTGCTGGAATTGACTCGTAAACCCAAGGTGTCTCTTTGGATGTTACACTGCCTACAACACCCCTCGTCACATGTGACTTTTTATCTGTTATAACATGGATCCTTTATTGCTGCTTATACGTCGTACTATCAAATTTTGATGGATTAGTTTTAAATTTTTGGATAAATCATGATAAAATACCGACAGTTTGGCGCAGCTTGGCCAACCCTTGTGCCATAACAATTCAATCAATGTACGCCGTACTATCGGTTCAAAGCGTCATGATAGTAATTCAGTTTGAATTCTTAAGCAATCGTCTTTAACTTACAATTTTTTAAATATTTGTCAAATATCCTGTCCTTATGCGTTACGGACCAGCAAATCAAAATCACTTGAAACAACCAGAAAACTGGCCAAATGTGGAAACCCCACAGCAGCTACCACAACACGGGTAACCCTTTTACGAAACTCCGGTTTTTCATTTAAATCTGAATTGAAATGGATGAACTCGTTAAATCCTAAGCTTCGAGGTATTCTTCGTAACAATTTCGATGTGTAATGTTTATTTAAGTCTCGAATTATTTTTTTATGTACGAGCCATTGAACGTCGGCAGCATTAATTGACTTAAAACAGAGGCGATAGCAAAATCTCAGACTTTGTTAAAAGGCCTCGATTCTTTAGTTCAAGTTTCTCTCCGATTTTATCCCAATTCCTTCTGAGCTATTCTTAACTCTCCATTAATCACAGGTCTTTTTTACTCCCCTCCATTAGTCGAACTGGACCTGACGGGTTCATAGTATTTTACGCAATGGAAAGAATAACTATAAACACATGCATTATTTATATATTTAAATACTTTTATAGTTATTTGTTTTTTAGTACGTCGTATAAAACGTGTTTTTTTTTAAACTAAATACTAAATGCGTATATAACTAAAAGTAAACGTCAAGCAACTCAAATGCACCATTATCTCATTTGTTCGAAAAGGCCAGCAACTAATGGTTGGTTTGTTTTGGCTTTTCAGCACAGCGGCCATACTTGACCAAGCTGCACCAAACGCGGCAAACAACGCTAAACAATTGTGAAAAGAAATGAAAAGGAGGAATGGATAAAGATCGCATGGGCATCCTGGGGTCGTAACCCCATGTTTACCAGATAGCAAACCCCATGGGGTAAGAATGGATCACTAGCGTACCTCGGGTTCGAGAATAGTCCGTACACATCTAAGATGTGACTCTGAGTTCCCAAGACTAATGGTTGGTTTTGGTGTTGTATGGCGAAAGGGCCACATTTGGACATGTTACGCCAGACATAGGACATACAATATCAAGTAATAGACACATACAATGAAAGTTTTTACTACACAGAAGAGAGAAATAACCCAGGGAGGAAAGTACTCAAGACTAATGGATGGTTAACAAATGAAATCGCGGTGCATCTGAGGTGCTCGACGTTTTATTTCCCACATACATACGCAATGATCTATTCATTAAAAAAAGCGTACGATACATTAGGTAGGTGTTTAAGTAACGTCGCACTGCAGCAACACAACGGGCTATTGGCGACGGTCCGGGATCAAACCCGAAGGGAAAGATCCGAGGACCACACCGCGTAATTTTGAACCACGGTCAGATGACGCGGTCACACCTGAACTGGAACACTCCAAACTTCCACACCACGCCTACGTGAGGACATTTGAGGCGACGACAATTAGATTTAACGTGCATCATCCCCTTGCACACGACGATCTTTGGTTGGATTGGAACTCGTAACCCTCCGATTGCTAATCCGTTACTCTTCCAACCGGGCTACCGCAGTCCCACGATATATTAAGAGGTACTAAAAACAAATAACTAAAACTTTATTTAAATTTATATAATTATTACATTTTTTGGTTATTCTTCTCACCGTGTGATAAACGGTTGGTTGTTTGGGGGTTTTATAGCACAAGGGCCAAATTTTGCCAAGCTGTGCCGAACACAAAACAAAGTCAAATAAAAGAATTAGGGAAAGAGTAGCAGATAAAGATCGTATCCCGGGAGAGCGACCCCCGTGTTTAGTAAAGACAGTAAACCCCATGGGAAAAGAAAAGATCACTCGGGCACCTCGTGGCCTTGAAACCCGTACATCTAAAGGATATGTACCCGAGGACAATAGTGGGACAAACGAAGGGTTAAACACAAGGTGATTCACTCATTAGTTAGTAAAAATAAAGTCGCACTGGAGCAACGCAACGGTCTATTGGCAACGATCCGGGATAAATCTCGAAGATCCGAAGACAACCACGGTCAGATGACGAGGTCAAGACCTGTACTGGCCAAACCACTCCTTCAAACATCCTCGCCAACATGAGGACATTTGAGGCCACGACAAATCTAAATTGCACCAGCCCCCACGTACACGACAGCCTTTGGTATGATCAAGTTTCGAACTCGTAGTCCTTCGGTTGATAGTCCGCGACACTCTGGCATATGAGGACGTCTGCCGACCACCTTAAAATCGCATGGCTCAGGAACATTGCTAATACCAAGGGCTCGATGATCAAAATTATTAACATGGTGAGATACATTGAGAATCATCAGAACTTGATTATCCAGACTGAAAAACCTTTTTTCTTCTCGCTTGTATATATATATAGTGTAGCTTAGTATAATACAGATGTAATTACTGTATAGATTTAATAATGTATAAAAATAAGGTGCTCTAAATTCTGGATAGACATATCACCTCGGTGGCATGCTCTATTCATCCCAACCACATTTATTTCAACTGGTAGTGTCTCACGACACTAGGCATGGGAATGTGTGTTGATGTTAGTCCACGACTCTCCGCGCGCTGAAATCTGAATACAAAGTGCCGTACTTTCTACCACTGGCATCCATATCTGAGCCATTTTGCTCGTATGCAGCAATATTTAAGCAATAAATACCAATATACTGAAGCGTACATTTTACAATCTGCAACAAGTTGATCTTTGTTTGAATGCCGATGGCGGACATTTTCAACTTCAGTGATATCGATGTGATTTGGGTTGGTTGTGTTTTATGGCTAAGATCCAAAAATGGATAAGCTGCGCCAAACGCAAGATAAAAATGGATTTCTAGATTATTATCACCAGATCAACATTAAAAGCATGACGAATGAGTAATTAATTTGTATTAAACATGTATTCAATGAGATGATAGTTTAAAATACATTGTCCAGCAACGCGATGTACAATATATAAATGAAGTGAATATTTACACGATGTATTTTATGATGCGAGTAACATAAGTAAAATCTATATATGCATAGTTTAAAAAGCCAATAGCATGTAAAAACTTTAAAATGTTTGAATGGTGTTTTTCCTGATCAAGTTCCACAATGTTAAATTAGAAGTACTAAAAACGCTTCTGCGATGATTAAAAACAGGACGTTCTATTAAAATATGATGGAAGGTATAAGGAATCCAGGAAGCCACACACACAGGGCATTCTAACAAAAGATGTCTGTGAAACGTGTGTCCGATGCGAAGACTTGTTAAAATTACATCTATTCAACGGAGATGGTTGAGGTCGAAGGGGAAATAATGGGCTGGATTCCGTGCAGTTTATTGTTATTTTCGGAATTCCAGTCATGCTGCCATTCATTCCACATGTCTCGGACAACTCGTCGGAGATCATCGTATGGAATGCGTATATTTAAGGAAGTAATAGCGTTTCTGGCAGCAGTATCGGCCTTTTCATTACCAGGAATTCCGACGTGACCCGGAATCCAACATAGAATTATACCGAAGCCATACCCTGACAAGTTTATTATCTATATTAAAATCTGAATAACGCGATGCACAATATATTATATAAATGATGCAGTGAATATTTACACAATGTATTTTATGATGCGAGTAATATGATAAAATAAATGGTAAAGGGTGTTTGGGGTAATCTGACAATAAGGATTCCAAAACTTTTGGTGTCTGTATAAATAATAAAATTCCCAACTAGAAGTCTTGAAATGTGTTTGATTGTTAAAAATATAGCTAAATATTCAGCAGTAAAAATTTATATGCATGATGGCAATGAATAATTAAAAGTATTTGATCTCAGAATAAAAGCAGTCCACATAGTTAGATGATTTCGATCTGTCAGTATATATTGCTATATGGTCTTTAAAAAAATTGCGATAAGATAAAAAGATGACGGAAAAAGTTGGATTAGTATGCGATTTCTCAAAGCCAGGGAATAAGGTTAATATGGAGATTTGAGGGATCTCCAGGGTGAAAAAGTAAAAAGGAGTTTTTCAGCTACTTCTATGGAATGAAGAGGTGTATTACTCAGGGCATCGATGCGATTTTGAAAAGGTAAGACACTTTGTAACGGAACTTGCCCCGAAAAAGCTGATTTTGAAAGGGGAAAACATTTCAAGCTGAAATTTGAATACAAAGTGCCGTACTTTCTACCATTTGTATCCATATCTGCGCCATTTTTCTCTACAGTAATAACTATTTGAGCAATAATTACCAACATGCTGAAGTATAAATTGGATAATCTGCAGCGACGAGTTGATCTTTGGATGCCAATGGCTGGTATTTTTATCGTCTTCTGTGATATCGATGTGATTGTAAATTAGTCAGGCACTTTGTATTGTATTTCATCTTGGAAAAATGTTTTTCCAATACAAAATAAGTGCTTTCGGGGGTAAAATCCGAGTGAATCGCCCGTAGATGAGAAGTAAAATTTTCCAAGTTTGATAAAAACAAAAAGAGAAGTTAGATGAGGCTCGGATCAGACCCAGATCGCGTAGATATTTTATATGTGCCCCATTTCCTGGTTCTAAATCATCTGAGAACATTGCACTGACGGTTCCATTAGAGATGACCTTCCTGGTGTTATTTCTTCACTATTTCTATCCCGAATGCTCTACGTCGCTTTGTAGACATCACGAAAAACGGAACATACTACCTACTGAGGAATTTTTCCATTACACAACTTCAACTATTTAGCCAAAGATATGATATTGTTAAAATGCGTGCGGTGAAATCGTTAAAAGTACAGGATTCAATTTGTTATAGGTTTATAGTAGTAAAATTTCTCAGTGTAAAATCCTGAAGCCATTTCAATCAAAAAATATCAAGATCGTTATTCACATTTTTCATTTACATTTAAAGAATATTTTGAAAAGGAAACCCTACGTGGAATTTGAGTTCGTTAACAGAAATGAAATAAAAATTATTTTCGAGTATGACTAAATCTTGGAAAACTACAATACTTGAGCATTTGATAAAAATAACTTTTTGACGTCTCTTAAATTTCAGTCAGTATCTTAAGACTGCTTATTAAATGGTCTATGAACTGAAATTAAAATAAACAAATTAAACAGTTCACATTTTTTTGTGTTTATCGGCGAAAACACTGGTCAAAGTATTGGTGCATTCTTTGAAAAAGTGTAGTATCAGGTTACCAAGAAGTTTCGTGCCGTTTCTGGGCTTTGTTATTGTCAAAATGTACATGCTCACTCTATGAATTAAAAATTTAATTATGATGCAGACAAGCAAAAGCAGAATATTTAAGAGACTGATGCTGTGTAAACAATTACGGAAATTAATCATTTAAAGTTTTGAAACAGTGATCTACGAGTCAATTATTCGAGCTTGTTTACTTTATGAATTCGAATTGGATACCCAGGTTTCAAAGGTCGCTGGAAAAATATTCCCTGCATTTGGGTATAGAGGAAATATAAAAGTAGGGTGAGCAATGATAACGTGTGACCAAAACTAGTAACGTGACTCTTAGACTACTTCGTCTGCTGGGTGGAACCTGATATCCATCATCTGATTTGTCCGCGGGACGGGAAAAGACGTACATCCATTGATTCATCATCTGATTGGTCCATTGATTGATCATCTGATAGTAGACTTTGTTGATTTCACCACTTCTGTCACCTCTATAGAATTTCATTCACATGCTTACCCTGTCATACGATGCTATATTTTAAACGAGGTTATATGATGCCAAATCGACCAACCAAGTCCATTTTTCATAGTCACATGACTACCAGTCGACATTATGGTCACTTTTTGAAGCTCCTCTCAATAGCACTGCTGTCTACTTATATTTCATGTCTACACATTTGGGGATGTGAGTGAACGTTGGGTTAAGAAGGGGTTCCAGAAATTTACATCTAGTGCTGAGATTCTTAGATACTCCTCGTTTCGGAAGCAGACCATGAGGTCTTTTCCGATTAAAGCAGTTTTATCCATTTTATGTGTGTCATTTATCTCTATTGATTAAAATGGCACGAACTTTCTTGGTTTCCTGATGAATAGGCAAATTTCTAGGAACTATCTAGAAAACGATACTTTAAATTCGAAATTGGAGTTTTTAAGTACTCTCAACAAATTTGATAGTATGGGTTCGAAACAAATGATTTCTTTCTTTGGAAAGTTCATCATTTCCCCTGGAATGGTGAAAAATCTGAGATCTCTGTGGAATGTTGAATACAAGAAAATCTACTATTCATATAATATAATTTTCAAGTATCATAAGACAAATTTAACTAAAAGCAAACCGCAAAGGGACATACCAAAGTGTGTCAGTTAACATGACGAGGGGTGTATCATTCATTATATCCTTAAAACTGGACACGTTAAATTGACATTTTAGCCCCAATGTTCAGAATCGTATAATGCTAAAAGCAGTACACAAATAAGGAGAATCAAAAGTCTTTCTCAGAAAAAGAAAATTCGCTATGGTGCCCACATTAATCAGCTTTGAGAATTTTAGTAACTCGATTATATGAGTAGATTAATACAAGTTAAATATTTTTGTAAGTGATGGAAAGCAAATGGGATTGAAATCCAATACTGAACATGAACTGATGAAAACCATTCACTTCGATTTCATTAGAAGATCGATGGAATTAAGAAATGTTATTACTTATCGAATGGTTATGTTTGATTTCCTTTATCATCCATGCACGAATAAAGAGGAATGGAGTTAAGTTAAAACCTACGCCAAAAAGTTAATTATATAAAAGCCAAAAAAGAAACACCGACAAATAAATATATTAGAAAGCAAATGGTCACGCAATAGTCCACCTATGCTGCTATGAAAAAAGTGGCTTGCCCAAGCGAATATCCGGAGCACGTATCATAATAAGTCCTACATTAGAATTCGTGCTTTTTCCGACACCATGCGACTGATCTGGGCCGACTGAACGGTTAAAATAACATGAAACTGCACGTATATGCTTCGTTAATTTCATTAAAAGGTCGATGATGAATTTGTATCCATATATTTCAAGGGATCAACACGTTCCCCATCGTCAGAACCAAAAACTTTTCAACTTTTTGTCCTGAACGGTGTCGATCAGCAGAAAAGACAATTGGTTATTTTTTGTTTATTTTGTAATTAAGTAAAGAGGGATGACTCATTTAATCTCACAGCTGTCCTTTTTTCATTGTTCTTTTTTAAGAAACGAAATCTAATTCCAAATCCCAGAAAGTTCAAATAAAATCGTCGTTTTAATTAATTTACTGCCCTGACGATTTCAAAACAAATCATGTAGGCTTTTATTTTTACCGTTCTGCATTGCTATTTAAAGTAGTCGTAACTGCACCACCCTTGCCCAAAGCGTCTTAAAACTGGACATAATCGATTAACTCCGTTTATGCACTGATAAAAATGTCGCAGTTTTAACCTCGAAGAGTTTGTCCAATCGCACCTACGCTTAATAGCTCTGCATTAAAATATTGTTACCTTGGTAAGGAATGAAATGAATCTAAGAATGATACTCAAAACAAGTTTCCTTTTCGTCTGTATTAGTAGATAGAAGTTTTAAAATATGCCATAATATATATATTTGGTTTGTTCTTTACAGTGGCCATCATCTCGACAGCTAAACACTGAGATTTTAAATTAGTAATGTGAATTAGAAGTTCGTGAAAATTTATTTAATACCTAACATTTTTAGACTGACAAAATTAAACAAAAATGAAATCATGAGTGCTCTCAAAATTAGAGTATATTGTTATGGGTCTTCACTCAAGATGAAATTCTATTTTCCTATTTAGAATTATGGAATCGCGTAGGCAAGTTAAGGGCACCATGTAAAGAGCTAACTAAATACCAATCTCCATTGTGACATGATTCAATTCAATTAATCGTATGAAACCTGGATGTATATTGCTCATTCCACTGGTACCTATGAGGTAGGTAGGTAATTAACATCACACTGGAGCAACACAACGGGCTATTTGCGACGGGTCGGGATAAATTCAGAAGGGAAAGATCCGAGGACAACACCTCGTAATTTTGAATCACGGTCAGATGAGGTCAACTCCTGAGCTGGCACTACACTCTCCAAACTCCCACACCACGCAAACGTGAGGACATTTGAGACCACGACAGATTTAACTTGCATTAGCCCCCACACACACACCGCGTACACGGCTGTCTTTGGTTGGACCGGTTTCGAACTCGCAACCCTCTGGTTTCTAATCTGGTCCGTTACTCTTCCAACTGGGCTCCCGTGGCCCGTAATTTGCATTTGAAGATCGTGAAAATTTATTCAATATTTAACATTTCCAGACTGACACAATGAAATTAAAATAAAATCCGTGCTAGACTGACGAGTAAGGTAAGGTTGTTAATTAACGTCACACTGAAGCAACACACAACTGGCTATTGGCGATGGACCGGGTTCAATTTCCGGGAGAACACCACAGTAATTTTGAACTATGGTCAGAGGACGAGGACAGCACCTGAACTGGCACACCCCACTCCAAATTTCAACACCAAGTATAATGGTGTGAGGAGCCATCATTTAAAATAGCCGTTCCCCTCTGGTAGTTGGACACGGCTCGATGAGAGCACCGCGATATACACAGCAAATCCTCAAACTGTTATTTTGCCTTTTATGTCACGTGACCAATGGCCAATTTTAACACGAAAATGCTGTCATACACGACTCGCCTCTCTGTGGTGCTGAAAATCCTTGGTCAGAGATCACACAACCTGTCTCTCATTGAGCATATCTGGGATATGCTAGACCATCAATTGCAGTATTTTTTGTAATTAACGTCGCACTGGAGCAGCACAACGGGCTATTGGCGACACCACTATGAAGAAAGACTCCGCTTTACGCCTTATGTTGGCATGCATCACCGACAAAGGGGTTTTACAACTTGCAATTATCGACCTTTCTGATGTAACTTTTCAATAGTCTCTAGATTTGATACTGTAATCATTTCCTTATCCCTTTATGTACATCATATGCTAAGTTTCAATCTGATCGAACAGACTTCGGGGTGTTTCGACTTTTTCGGGGGTAGAGTGTACTAACCTAAAAGATTTTTCTGTCAAATTTTGGTACAGATCGTTTGAATGTTAAGTATTTTATAAACTGTTTAAAATTATAATATTTTACAACTAAATTAAATTCCACTGTTATGCTCCAATTTGTATTACTTAGGTTTTAGACTTTTCGAAACAAATTTAATCTCCACACTAAGTTATTTGAATGTTGAGTGCAATTTTATGTTGTTGCGGTTTCGAAGGCCAACTTTTTTAATTTTTAATTTATTATGACTTTGAATTATTATTTATCTTTTGTACCCAAAAGTAACAGAATTGTATACTTGTACTTTCACCTAATGTTTTGTGTATTTCAATATCATCTCTGGATTGCTTGACCGAGTTTCTGCTGAAGCGTATGTTAAATAGAAAATGTCCTTGACACTTTTAATTTTAAATAATTGTGTTTTATGTGAATTATTTACACAATACTGTTGGTGTAATGCTCTGTAATATTGGCAGAATAAAACCACTTTTAGAAATTGACACTGGTCATATTTTACTCCGCCGTTTTATTCAACATTGACGGTATCTCCAAGTTTGATAATTTGAGTTAGGTTTAGATCCAAGTTGATGGCTGTAAGACACTGCGCATAAAAGTATCTCATGTTTGTGTGACGAATACTAGATAATAGAATCAACTGTGTTTATTGAGTTCTCTTACTGTTTTCTAGTTTTGTAAGTTATCTGATACTCACCTACAGTGAGTGTAAAATGTATTCATTCATCCATCGATAATAACTCAAAAAAATGTCTATGTCGGAAAATAATAAATTTTTTTACAAAACGTAATCATAAATATATTATGTATTGCATTTTCTTTGTAAAATTTACATCAAATACAGAAAATAGAAACATAAATACACATGTTCCACTTTATGCTGGTGTAAAAAGTACTCGTATTCATCTTATGGATCTAGAAGATTTTGCGTGAATGTTTCATAATTCATGGTTGGTAGGGCTTTAATGGCGCATGGCAAAATTATTTGACCATGCTGGACGCCAAATAGACAGAACATTAAGTAAAAGGCATACACACATTTTGCACAGAAGAAATACACCCAGAAAATCAAACCCTCGCCGCCTACAACTCGCAGGTTGCTAGCAGTGGCATACCCAGAGCCACGACCGCCCCTCAAAATTAATGTTTGTTAGGTATACTTTGACTCATGAAAAACCACCAGAAGCCTACGCTGCATGAATTTGATCAAATTTGACAATGACCCATTCTCATGAAGAGCCCTTTACAAGTCTTCCTTCTTGATATCAAGATTTAATTTTTCCATCCGGAGTTTCCCAATTTTCAATTGCATTAATCTCCAGTTCGTTGTTTTGGGGTTTTATGGTGCAAGTACTATATTTAATTAAGCTGGGACAAACACAAGACAATGTCAAGTAAAAAATGTAAAAGGAGAGAGATTGGGGAATAGATTAGTGGGTTGGGTTTGGGGTTTTATGGCGCAAGGGCCATATTTGGCCATGCTGCGCCAGACACAATACAATATCAAGTAAAATATAGTGGGATGAAAGCAGAAAAGATCTCTTGGGTATCCCGGATTGATATCAGGAATCAGGGAGAGATTTAAAGAAATGTAGGTGATATGACATACCTTAAAGAGCTGTGTAGTTAGGGCTGATTCATTATGGTGCATAAAAACATAATCCCGATTTGGGGGCATAGAAATAAATTATTTTCAAAATGTCTATGTAGGCCTTCGGATTCATTGGTAACTTTGATTATGCGTATTCAAAATTAATATTTTCGTCCGTATCATATGATCCAAATTTACTCAAAACAAATTGCATATTCTTAAGTAATTTCACGGTTTTAGAGTAGCTTCTAATAACGGAGACCAATTGAAGGGCTCCGAGAAAAAGGATCCCCAAATGAAAATTCCATGAAAAAATGTTTTGAAGTATTCTCGATTATCAAAATAATTTCTGATTGCTTGCATGAGTGCGTGATACTTGAAAGTTTAAGATGATGCCTCTTGAATTGTGTATAAACCATTGTAATTTTGGAATTCTTTAAAACCTGAAAATTTTAGAAAGTTCGTTGTTACCTGGTTGGTTTTCTGTTTTGAGGCTCAATGGCTATATTTGGCCAAGCTACGCCAAACACAAGACAAACACCGTCATGTATATATCACACAAGGAACGTTTTTATGACAAGAGAAATACACCCAAGGATAAATCGAACTTGCGCAACCTACAACTCGCAGGTTGCTACCGAAGTGGGCACGCCAATTGAGCCATAACGGCCCCGCTATTACTCGGATCCCTTTAATTCAAAATAACACAAACTATCTTGCAGGCAAAAATGTTGATCAATTTCCTTTGGCATAATGAAAACTGAAGCATTCCCCAATCTCATAATCAGTTTACTCATGCAAATCGCGTTGCATTAAATATTTCCTTATCTATATATTAATACGTGAAGAAAAAACTTTGTACCCCCTTTTAAGCACATTGCGCGCACGGAGGAGTATGAGATTTGGCATAATTTGCCACCACATAAGTTAGTATTGAAAGTTAATTGCATCGTTTTGCTGATCAGAAACTTAAAGGAAGCATTAGTCAATGGAACAAGAATGCGCATCAAATTTATGCATCGTAATACTATTGATTGCGAAGTTTTAACTGGAACCGCACGCCATAAGAGAATTTTGATTCCACGTATAAATTTAACATATTACGGAACTATTTTACCATTTAATTTTCAAAGAACTCAATTTCTAATTATACCTGCATTTGCGATGACAATAAATAAGTCTCAAGGACAAACATTCGAAAAAATTGGAATTTTATTCAGGCAGCCAGTTTTTACACATGGTCAATTGTACGTCGCAGCAAGTAGAGTTCGATCATTCGATGGTTTGAGATTTTATATTTCAGAATATAACGGTCAAGGGCATTTAGCAAACGATGAAAGAGTTTTTACAAAAAACATCGTCTATACAGAAGTTTGGAATCATTAAATTCATTGTCGAACTATTTCAAGTTCAATGGACATTTATTTTTTTAACCACCCGGTTTTTTTTTGTTTCAATAAAAAATATATAAAAAAATACGAAGCACGTATTCCGTATTTCATTTTTTTAAAATTTTTTTTTATTTAAATTTTATATAATTTGATAAAGATAGGAAAATTAACTGTGTAGCCTTGTCGAAACCTGTGGCCAGTATAGCAATAAAAAAAAACCAAGAAAATGTCAAACAACGCGTTATTGTTTTTCAGATATGGCTTAACCAAGCTATACCGCATTTTTCCTATGACGTATTTGTACATGCTCGCAGATTACGTAATAGAACAAAATTCAAAAAAATTATATGCAATGAATATAGAGGTATACTCTTTGACAAAAAACCTTATTAACGTTCAAACTTAAAAATTAAATGAATTATGGTCGAATTTCGACCACTGGGCGACCACTAGTATGTATTAACCGACATTCAAAAAAGGCTTTCATTCGAGTACGAAAACGGACAAAATCAAAATTACACACAACACATCGAAAAATCAAACAATTCATTTCAAAACGAATTGTGCAAAATCAAAGCACTCACCACAGGCCAGTAAGCGGGAGCGCGAAGACCGCATCGCCATGCTCGAGTGCCGAGAGTCGAGAGACTCGGGGATTCCACAAGTGGCCAGCAGGAGCGCTGCCTTCCGAAAGAGATCGGCTGCCGACAGTGGAAGAAGTCGCTTCTCGAGCAAGGCGGAATGAAAACGATTCTGCCGACAGTCGGCTTCTCGACCAGTTCACGAAACGCCCGCCACTTTCACTTTACGTTCTTTGGAGGACGAATTGGTAGGTAGGTATTTTAATTAACGACACAGTGGAGCAACACAACGGGCTATTGGTGACGGTCATCAATCCCAAAGGGAAAGCCTGAGGATAACACCACGTAATTTTGAATCACGGTCAGATGACGAATTGGAGACTGATTCTAAACATCGTCACCAAGAACTAAGTAACTCGACAAATTCCGAGTTATACTTAAATGAGTAAAGCTGAGATCAAACAGAAGTAAAATGAAAGATTAGGGTATTTAGACAAATGGGTATTTGAGTTATACTGAAATGAGTAGAGCTGATATAGACTTTAATGTAAGAACTAGGCGATAAATGCGTTTTCGAGTTATATTTAAATAAGTAAGATAAAATCATACCGAATTTGATGAACTTGGTAACTCGTCAAATGGGTATTTTGAGTTATACTCTTAAATGAGGCAAAGCTGAGATCATACAGAATTTAATACAATAATTAGGTAACTCAACAAATAGGTATTTTAAGTTAAATTAGTCAAGCTGGTATCTCAGAGAATTTAATTCAAGAACTGGGTCACTTTTAAAAGTGAACAATAAGCGTCAGTGGAGTCTGCATAGCCCGAAAGCTCATATAGGAGATAGGAATTCATTTTGTTTCGATTAGTCACTCTAGGATATGCGAAGACCGCTTCATATCTCTACGAATTAAAATATAAACGAATAGAATAATTTAGTAATCTTCAAAAAAAATTTGTTAAATTAACCTCATTAACTCTCCTAGTGGTTATCGTGACGGTATCTCTCAGATCTTGATGGACAAGATAATATCTTGTCATTTGAAAAAAACTGACCAGATCTCTTCATCTTGTCATCACTAAAAAAATCGTCATCTGACCGTGGTTCAAAATTACGTGGTGCTGTCCTCGGATCTTTCCCTTTGGGATTGATCCCGGACCGTCACCAATAGCCCGTTGTGTTGCTCCAGTGTGACGTTAATTGAAATACCCCCCACTAAAAAAAATCGGTAACATCTTGATAACGAGAAATCTCGTCATTAGTAGATAATTGGTCATATCTTGATGGGCGAAATATCTCGTCGAAACCACTTGGAGTGTTAAATGAATACGAAAGTATGATTTGTTATTTCACTGACGCCATCCCAAACGGGACCGTTCATAAGGTATTGGCTGCCCGCGTGCAAACATTCATCAAGCTGTCCTATTTTATTTTCTTGAATGCCTTTCATCAAGCACTCATTCAAAAGTAATTAATGGCCCGTTGTGTTGTGCTCCGGTGTGACGTTAATTAAAATATCTACCTACCAAATCAAAAAATAATTTCGTTGATGAGTCTCCCACTACCGTAAATGCTGTTACGTTAAATGAGAATTTCTTTTATCGAGAGATTGTTTTCAGACTTGACGTATTCAGTCGTATACCTGCGTTATGAACAAAACCTATTTTCTCATAACTAGCTGGGGTCACTGGGGCCCAGTTAGTAGCGTCGTGGATTAGCAACAGGAGGATTATGAGTTCAAAACTTGATCCAACCAATAACCGTCATGTAAGTGGAGGCTGGTCCAAGATAAATTTGTCGTGGCCTCAAATGTCATCACGTTGGCAAAGTGTGAAAGTTTGGAGAGTGGGGTGCGAAAAAACTCGAGCAATTACTCATTCGAATAGAGAAAATTTTAAAATATTGTTTGGTGAGGAAAATCTTTTATGAATACATATGCATACCTTACGTAATAGGTCATCTTCAAATCAAGTTTGGACGCCAAATTTCAATTCTATATCAAAATTTAACCTGGGATACCAAGTTTCAAGTCATTTGGTCAGCCGCTTCTGGATCACTAAGTATGAAAAATTTCGAGTGAATCCTTTCGATCGCTGATGTTTTCGTTGTTACTATTACTATGCTATTTCTACTTTGGCCTGGGTCGCCTAGTTGGTAGTCGCGGGAAGGTTGTGAATTCAAATTTCGATCCAACCAGACTGTTAAATCTGTAGTGGCCTTAAATGTTCTCATGTTGGTGTGGTGTGAAAGTTTGAAGAGTGTTGTGCCAGCTCAGGTGTTGACCTCGTCACCTGACAGTGATTCAAAATTACCAAGTGTCCTCGGATATTTCTCTTGGGGGCTGATCCCGGACAGTCGACAATAGCCCATTGTGTTCCTGCAGCGCAACGTAAATTCAACTGCCTCATAACTATCTTCAGCGTACATTTTTCGCTTTTTAATTCCAAATCATTTTGAGAAAAAATCGACTCCGATGGACTCTTCAATGAATAATGGACTCTTCAATCCCTGTCCTTGATGAATGCTTTTTTAATAGTCTATTATAAATTGAGAACAAAATCCAGAGTCATAAGTCTTTTTTATTACAATCATAAAACGAACCTACAAAAATTGAATAAGTATAAAAATAATAGTCTCCCAAAACCTATTGCTGGACTGTTTTATTTAAAGTTAGTAGCATACTGGCGCCTGTCTATCAGTCACCCTTATTTTTTCGATAACGCTTAAGTGCACTCCCATCACACCACTAGAACAACCCTAATCTCACATACAACGCCTTAGAAGTGATAAAAAAGTGAATTTTTAGAAACTAGATTTGCATGTTGCACTTAGTTTTCTTTATAATGTGTGATCATCCTTTTAAATTCATCCATAAAATGCTCCTTCGTACTGAACACACTCGCTTAACTGATATTATTTGGAAGTTATCCTTTGTCATTCTTGTTCGTGGTAGATAAGTAGGCAGTTGAATTAACGTCATACTGAAGCAACACAACGGGCTATTGGCAACGGTCTGGGATCAATCCCTATGGAAAAAATCCGAGGACATCTCATAATTTTGAACCATTGTCAGATGACGAGTTAACACCTTAGTCGGCACCCCACTCTCCAAACTTCCACACCATGCCAACGTGAGGACATTTGAATCCACGACAGATTTAACTTGCATCAGGCCCCATAAGGTCGGTTGGATCGAGTTTTGAACACGCTCCCGGGGTACCTAAGCGATATTTTACTGCTTTCGTCCCACTACTCTATTTCCTAATTCCCTAAGCGGACTGGTGCACGTTAAGGGGACACGGTACCCTTTGAACAATTCTTATTGTTTTCATATGTGTAGCAAACTTTTTTAGTATATTATATTGAAATGCACATAAAATGAATATTTCAGGCGAAAAAATTTAATTTTAATAAAGCAATAATTCAGAAATCTGATTTTTTTGAAAAAAAATCAAAATTTTAAAATCCCTACTACTTTTTCAAATATCATATTTTTAAAAATTTTTTTTACACTTTTCTATTCATTGCAGTATTTTACACAATTCTGTGCATGGGTTTGCATGTATTCTGATTATTTATTTTTCTAGAATTTTTTTTCTAAAAAAATACTGTGAAAAACTGTAAAAAACATGAATATTTTAGTTTGGCAATTTAAAAAAAAACACTTTTAATCCAAATTCTTATCGCATGCACAGAATTGTCAAATACACTATTGTGAACAACTACAAAAAGTTTCAAACCTCTAAATTAAATTTTAAAAAAGCCTTAGCAATTTGAGTACTTCATAGTCATCAAAAACAGAAAGCTAAGAAAAAGCCATTTAAAGTTTTAATTTTTGGTTTCGGTATGTTACATCCAAGAGAAAAAAACTTAAATAACTCCTAAAATAATGTTGCTAGAGCTATGACATTTTGCATACATATTCAGAAGAGTTGTATAGTTAAAATAAAGCAATAAAATTTTTTTCGATATTTTGGTCATGTTAAGGGTACCGGGTCCCCTTAAATTTGTCGTGGCCTCAAATGCCTTCTCGTTGGCGTGGTGTGGAAGTATGGAGAGTGGGGTACCAGCTCAGGTGTGACCTCGTCATCTGACTGCGGTTCAAAATTATGAGATGTCCTCGGATTTTTTCCTTAGGGATTGATCCCGTACCGTCACCAATACCGGCCCGTTGTGTTGCTCCAGTGTGACGTTATTTAAAATACCTACCTTGATATTATTTGATGTTTGTCGAAGCTTGGTCAAATATGGTCCTTGCGCCATAAAACCTAGAAACAATCAACCAACCTACTAAACGTTTTTCGTCAATCCAGTTATATCCATGGTAGGTAGGTGTTTTGATTAACGTCGCACTGGAGCTATTGGTGACGGACCGGGATCAATCCCAAAGGAACCTATCAATCCGAGGACAATACCACTAATAATTAACAACCACATAATTTTGAACCACGGTCAGATGACGAGGCAACACCTGAGCTGGCATCCTACTCTCCAAACTTCCATACCACGTGAGGACATTTGAGGCTACGACAGATTTAATGTGTACCAGCTCCCTCGATACACGACGGTCTTTCGTTGGATTCGAACTGGCAACTCTCCGGTAGATAATCCGTTACTCTTCCAACCGGTCTGCCACGGTCCAGTTATAACCATGGATTTTAACCATTTATGCTTAAACAAGCTATTTATTTGAACTTTGAACAAACCTACATATTTGTACTCTAATCAGATGAATAAGGAGACCTGTGAACTGTTTTGCATAGGGTTGCTCTTATGACTGTCCGGCTTACAATACAATAATATAAAATAATTATTGGTAGTTAATCTTGTTTTTTAGTGAGTGCTATGAATCATGCCGATGATGGAGAGATAGTTTGGCCTGAAAGCAGCTTATTTAAGTCATAAGAACATATATGCTCCTTTTATGACAATTACGACCTGTTAATATTAAGTGTTTATTGGTATTGTTTACATGATTCTATTTAATATTCGAATATTTTTTACTATGAATCAATGCATGTCCCAACTTGAAATTTTCAGAAAGTAAAGATGAGAGTTTTACCTTAGGAAAAAACGTTTTTAAATGACTGAAACTAAAATGGCTGATTAAGTCATATTATACATAATTTATCTAGTAATAAGCTCTAATTTAGTCCAATCAGATATTTAGATTCAGTGATATGAGTGATTTAGAAAGTCCAAAATCATGTAAAATTGGCAATTGACAAAATTAATTTGAATTAAAAAAAAACGATTGCGAGTGGGAATCTGAAATTCTTCATATTTTCTTGACTGAACAATAAAATCGTCGTTTTTAGAAAATCGGAGGACTTTGGCCTGGTGGTTTTTTTATTTGGCATGGAATGATGACCTATATACTTATTGTGTATATAAACGGGTTGTCTTGCGATCGAGAATTTCGTTGTTATACTATCAAACGGGAGTAAAAAAAATGTAAGATATGTAGTGAGTAATAAAAAGAAAAGATGTGTGAGACGTAATGGGCATTAAAAACCGAAAAAGATGTGTGAGATATGTAGTCAGCATTAAAAACCGAAAAGTGCAGTTTACCATCTGGCTTTCGGCACAACTTTCCGAGTCTGGAAAGGGAGAATAGTGGTTCTGAGAATCCACGTTAAGCAGCTATCTAGTTAAACCTCCTGTAGCCAATGGCCGCAGAGCAACGCATCAAACCGATCCTTCCAACCTGAGATTATTTATTTCTTACTGTGTGAAAAAGGCAGGTCATAAGTTTCGTTTCAGTATCAAAACAAATGGAATTCGACTTGTTTCAAGGGCAATAAACTTAAAACATTGCCAGAGTAAAACCGGATTTATAAAATAACCTGATTTTAAAGCAAACATTATAAAACGGCTCTTTTACATCGATGTGTTATAGAAAGAAAGGAAATTTCCGAATAGAAATGCAGAAATTGTTATTTTATTACATGAATTTCCCTACATCGTATATCAAATTATCATATTAATGTTTCAAGTACTTAAATAAACGCGCATTCTTTTTTTCGAGTTTATGGGAATTGAGCTGCTTTAATTGCTGTGTGCAAAAAGCATTCATACACCGATAGTAATACCCCAAAAACGTCTATTTTTCGAAAAGCATTAAAGTTAAAATTTTTACGAAAAGTAATCAGAAATAATTACGAAATATATTTTATCCCTGTATGTAAAATTTATAACGAAATAAAGTTAGGTAGGTACTTCATCAACATCGCACTGGAGCAACACACGGGCTAAGGGTGACTGTCTGGGATCAATCCCGGAGGGAAAGTTTCGAGGACAATACCTCGTAATTATGAACCACGATCAGATGCCGAGTCAACACCTGAGCTGGAACCCCACTCTCCAAACTTCCGCATCACCCCAACGTGAGGATATATGAGGCCACGACAGATGTAATGTGCACCAGCACCCGTGTACACGACGGTCTTTGGCTGGATTGAATTCCGAATCCGCAAACTTCCTGTTACTAATTTAAAAGATATACATATATATATATATATATATATATATATATATATATATATATATATATATATATATATATATATATATATATATATATATATATATATATATATATATATATATATATATATATTTCACTTTATTTGTGGTTTAAAAGTATTCGCATCCTACATATTTTGAGGACAACACGAGTATTTCATAATTAATTGGTTGATAGATGTCTTTTTGTGTGTTTAACCGGAACATTCGTTGCATGAATTCAATCGAATTCGATAGTGACCTATTCTTATAACCATTTTTAAGTCTTGTTGGTAATTGTCCCAGATCTAACCTTCAATCCACAATTTCTCACAAATGTTCGATTGGATTGATATCAGGATTCATTGGTAGTTTCGGAGTTTTATGGCGCAAGGACCATATTCGGTAAAGCTGCGCCAAACAAAAGACAACGTCAAGTAGAAGATGTGAATGGGGGGAAAAGGTAGTTGGGAGAAGATAGTGGGATGAAAGCAGAAAAGGATAGCTTGGGTATCCAGGAGCCCGACTCCCTCTCCCCTCCCCGAGTAGAGGAGATACTTTAGTGTTGTTTTTCCCTTGGGGTTTACTGTCTTTAGTAAACCCCAAGGGAAAAACAACACTAAAGTATCTCCTCTACTCGGGGAGGGGAGAGGGAGTCGGGCTCCTGGATACCCAAGCTATCCTTTTCTGCTTTCATACTAGTGTTGTTTACTAAAGACAGTAAACTCCAAGGGAAACAACACTAGAGTACCTCGGGTCCGTGAAGTCAGTACACACTTAAAGGAGATGACCCCCGAGGACTGATATCACGGGAGTCATGGCGAAAACTTTTAGAAATAAATTATACCTTTCAAATTCGCATATCCAATGTTTGCTTAATATCATTATGATGCATAAAAGTATAATCACGATTGGGCCTCAATTTCTTCCATTGACAATAAAATAATTTTTCAAAATGTCTATGTTCATAATTTCATTCATTATGACTAGCCTTCCGACCCTAGAAATATTTTTAGCATTCTAACTTTGTCTACCCAAAAGTACTCCATTGTGAGTTTTACACCGCTATATATATCTGCATTATGTAAGATAATTTTTGTAGTGGTGGCTAAGTTACTTATAGTACTATCTTTTTATTCCAAGTAACAAACATTCCATAACTCAGTGCAAATCCAAGTAGCCAAAACTTCCATCACCCCGTTTCTCTGATGAAACCAAATCCTTTGAGCTCCTCTATTAGTCGTCTTAGCCCGGCTGAAAGAGTAACGGATTAGCAACCAGAGGGTGGGGAGTTCGAATCCAAGCAAAGACAGTCGTGTACAAAGGGGGCTGGAGCATGTTTAATCCGTCGTGGCCTCTAACGTCGTCACGTTGGCGTGGTGTGGAAGTTTGGAGAGTGGGGTGCGGACTCAGGTATGACCTCGTCATCTGACCGTGGTTCAAAATTACGTCCTCAAGTTTTTCCCTTCGGGTTTGATCCCGGACCTTCGCCAATAGCCCGTTGTGTTGCTCCAGTGCGACGTTAATTAAGATGCCTACCTATTAATCGTCTACCGTCGGACCCTAAAATGTTGTATTTGCTTTCATCCAGAAGAAAAACTATTTTCCAGAATTCAGAATTTCCATTCTGGTATTTTTTCATGACGGCTAAATGCAACTCTGATGAAGAATTTACTAAGTGCAATGCGACTAAAACGGTGCATTCATTTCATACTGTATTTACGGATGAGGATACTCTTCTAATTTGTAATTCTATTGCAAGGGGTTCTTGGGATATTCTTTAATCATCCGATGAGAAACTGCATGGCCAAATATGGTCCTTGCACCATTAAACCCAACCAACCGACGAGAATCTGCTTGTCAAACCAACCTGAGGAGAGTAAGTCAACCAGAACGAGTAGGATTATGCAACGCTTCAGAGGCCCCATAATGGACAGAACTGTAAAACGTAGTCTCCCGAGTAAAATTATATTTGATTAAAAGATTTAGCTCCATTCAAAGTTTAATATTAGCTCCATTAATAGAGACTGGTCTCTTGCTTTTCGACCATTTTCCAACAATTTATTCCCTTAAGAGTTGTATGATCTTGTCTTAGTTGGGTATACATACCGCAAGATATGGAAAATCATTCACTAATGATTATTTCGAAAGCAACATGAATTAATAAACCGAATTCATACATTGCTGGCCATCGAAAATGCAAGACGATGAAGGACAAGAGATCAAAGTCATATTTATTATACAAATAACATAAGGCACAAGGGTGGAATGATTGAAATTACAACTCCGTTCGACTTGAGGGACGCTAAGAAATCCGTATTTGGCGTAGAAGCCATGGGTGGTAATAACTGCTGCTACACGTTTCGTCATTGAAAGTGGCTATGGATGTGTGTTTGGGTATGTCAGTCCATGCTACTTATACACGTTATCAAAGTTCAACTGGCGTAGCTGTGGGTAGTCTTTGGTGTACCAATCGTTGGGCAATCATCTACCAGACGTGTTCGATGGGCGACAGATCTGATGAACGGTCAGGTCATGGAAGAACTGAAACTTAGTGATATTTAGGAATTGTTGTTCATTGCATGCCACGTGGGGTAACGCATTGTACTGTTGGTCGCAGGCAAGCCCTCAAGATAAAGGAGGACAACAGGCTCCAAAAATTCAGAAATGTAGTGGTGATTGTTGAGTATATCGGCAATGCATGCTAGATGGGTAGAATCCAATGTTTCCCCATGCCATAACGCCAGGTGATGGACCGGTATGGCAATGCATAATGCAAGAGTCATGTAATCTGTCACCGCGGTGCAGCCAGACTCGGATGGAAACATCGCGGTGCTGTAGGCAGAATCGAGATTCGTTTATAATTGTGTGGCGTTCTACGCACCATTGCAGCGTGGTGTAAAGTTAAAGGTAGTCACAGCAATGGATGCCTTAATAAAATTACCCACTGATGTAGACGACGTCCCTAATTAATCACTAACTATTTAGTTAGGGTGCTTGATGTTGCAGTACAATCCGTAATAGCCATGTGCGTAAGATAACTGTCCTCTCGTTCCGTGGTGTGTAATGAGGCTACTGCAATCGTTCACATCGATCAATTCGTCCCACCTGCAACTACCGATTTCATATTCGCATCACTGTGGCTTGATTTCGTCCAACACGAGCACCGATTTCTCGTAAGGATAAATCCGAAGTCTCTCGATAAGAGAGAGACAATTCTTCCTCGGCCAAACTCAGAAACGTGCTGTTATGATTGCGTATTTTTCGACAGGCATAATTACGTTTCCTATACCACAGGGACATCGAAGAAACTCAATTACAATACCTTAAAGCCGGCTTTTTGTTCTCCCTTTTTATATTGTTTACAGAGGGCGTTTTTGGCGCACATGGTTTGCATATACTCTGCAATGCTAAACATATATGCATATCCTTCCATGATCAATTCATCGTGCAAATTTATAGGTTATTGGAAGCTTGATTCGCGGGGTTGCATTTTCAATGGCCAGCAGTGTATGCTGTCGGTTGTACGAATACAATATCCATGCTTGCCTCTCAAAATTTTCATAATTTAAACAAATACTTTAATAAATATCCAAACTTCTTGTTAATCTAATTTGCAAAAGAATAGTCTATCAGCTTTTATTGTTTCAAGGTATTTTGTCTGAATTAACATATATTAGTATTTGAAAATCGGCCCTCTACGTATGCTTTTTACCCTCACTGAATGTTAGACTAAATGATTTTCTCTTGTTTAACAACCCTTTAATTTGGATAACGGTAAAAATCTGATTAGTATAAATAATTTCAAAACTAACAGATGGAGGATTTTAATTATCAGTTTCTCATACACTTCTAGACGAAACAAAATAACAAAAGGACATTTTAAAGCTGTTAAGCTGCATCTTAATTTGTAGATATCGTATGAAATCACCCAACGTAAAATCTACCTTTTCAGTCTCGTAAAAATTTCTCTCCTCAAAAAACATTTTATGGGCAATTTTAGGTAGATTGATACTCAGAAAAGTAAGATTTTGCCATGAATTTTTGTTAGACAGTAAATCCCATTTGCAGCTTGGAAATAATTTCTCAGCTGCTATCTTTACTTAAACAGTTAGGAGAACAATAGCAATAAAAGACTAATTTAATTACGGGGAGTCTTAGAACGTTTTTGAAATGCAGTCCTCCATTTTTATATTATTTTTAATATCATTAGTGTGAAGGAGCGGGAGAATAAACATCTGTAAAGTGTTTTATTTTTATGCGCACAGCTGTGTTTATAGACAATTTCAGCGATGAGCGATTCGGCACAATACGAAATATTAATCCAAACAAAAATAAACTTGTTTTGACGTTACAAAAGCTCAATTTTGAGAACTAATGAGAAACTTATCAAGTTAATGATGCTTTAAATTGCTGTCATTACGTTTAAATCATTACACATTCCAGTTTTTTCGTTGGATTTTTGAATCCAAGAACTTTTATCACGGAAAAATTCCAAAACATCCTTCATTTTCAAATGTTTGTTTTTAAGATTTCGCGAAACTTTATTTTTCTGCAGAAAGATCTACAAGATCCTGAGTTCCTATTAAAATTCTGAGATTAATATTAATACCTACAAAGGCTCTACTATTTGTGAGGGGAAAATACACGAGGCGTTCACTGACATTTTTTTAGAATTTCCAACGGCTGGAAAATGTAAACATATTTTTAATCAAAGAACGAAGCTGCATTTTAAGAAAATATTTATAATGTGACTACGAAACTAAACATTTTTAATAAAAATATTCCACAGGAAGAGCTGATAACATTTTTGTTTATTTTATTACATTTTTATAAATTTTTAAAAATGTTATTACTGTTAAAAATGAGTTCTCTCTTGTGACATTAATTTACGTCAATATACTAATTACATTTCGTTATAACTTTTAAATCCACGTCTTCCATTTATGCACATCATAATTTACTCATTTAAAAATAGTCAGCATGACTACTATAAGTAGGTAATTAGTCGTTGTCCAACCTGTTGCTGTATAATTATGAATAGAAGATTCAAATTAGATTATTTGCAAAATATATTGCTGCCCACCTCGTCCTATCTTCAATTCGATAATAAATTAAAATCTGGTATAAATCCCCCAGAGTGGATGAAAACGCAAAAGATAAAAGGTGGGGTAGGGAATCCATTTGTGATATTCCTGCCGGCCTATAGACTGTGACCCTATAGACTGTGTGACCACCTTTTAAAATGTTCGTCATCGTCAGCGGAAGGCGTGCATACATGCCATTAGAAGGCTTGAGAACTTTTGAAGCAGTTGAACTCTTGCTGATCTTTTTATTACTATTCTCTATTTGTTCCATGCTCTAACTTAATGTATCACATACTGACACATGAGGACTAATAGATGTATTTTCTACCCCCGTGCATTTACTATAAAAAATCTCCAATTCAATAAAACTATTTATAAATTGGAATTATATAACTCGAACGAATCTGGCATATTGTATGGACTGTTTTTATTCAATGGTAAACTTGGTTACCAGTATTACTACATAACCAATCTCACTACTACGTTATTAGTACTTAATTACTATTATAAAATTTTTAATAGATATCCTTATAAAACATTCGTTTGTTGTGATCGTACTATCTACGTTTACAATTTAAATTTACGTCTTACATTTATTTATGTTTTAAGAATCCTGTTTTAATGTTTACGGGAAAATAATTACCTGATGTTCTAATTATTCGGAAATATTTTACATTTCTTACAGTAGTCTCACATAAGCAGCATTGGCGATATGTTTAATAGTATAAGACATACAGCATTGTAAAGAACTTCTGATCCATCCCCTAACGTTGTTCCATAAATCTCGATAATTTTTTCATATACTGATGAACTACATATCGTCGACTTACAAGTGAAACACACTAAATAAAAATTTGCAAAATATGAGTTTTCTAGCTCGCTTTTCTAGACCAAAATTTGGTGATCTTTATTACTGGTAAAATCCTCAAAAACATTTTTCCTTGCATGAAGGTTAGATTTCTTCTTGAGAAGCACAAGTAGTGAATTTAACAGTGATAAGAATTTTCCCCCTTCCTTTTCTCAGAACTGTTTTTTTACTTATCATCATCTGTAAGCCGACGATGTTGACAAAACAAGTTGATGTAATCCGAAATGGTTGATATTTTGAAATTTTTGCATGATAAAAATACCCAATAAAATTATATATATACGTATATCGGTACCTTCTTACGGTAAATTTTAAATCTAATTTCTTATTTGATTAATGTAAACATTTTCTTGGAATTAATTAAATTAAAAATTCTAACTTCTAATATTCAATAACATTTTTTGCGATTTTAAATTACCAAAGAAAGTAGTTCTTTCTCTGATGCGTAGATTTGTTCCAAAGTACTTTATATTTCGTTCTCGTAAGTAATGTTAACAGCTCAAATTCCAATGCCACTCGATTAAGCTAAGATCACAATTAATGCAGTAATGCATGGACAGCTAAATTGGCGGAGATTCACATTTACCAACTATTCATTTCGTTTCGCATTACGTTCATGCAAGGATTAAACGATTGAGCTACGATTGGGTCCTTTAGCCTTAAAGGCAATTTTCATCAATCTCGAATGACCATTACTGAGCAGGGATGCAGCAGTAACCTATATCTATTAGTAATGGACGTTCGTATGCAGTTTCTGGTTGTACCCAACAATGAGGCCGAAATGCAAAACAGTAATGGTTAATCATCAATGATACGATTTCGCCATGCTCAGGGTTGGAATCAAATGGTTGCCTCGAAACTTGATGGCACATTCATATGCAAGACTTTTTAAAATGCACATATATATATATATATATATATATATATATATATATATATATATATACAAGAAACTATTTTATGATTTACCTATTTCTGAGATAGGTTGAATTCCTTTACTAAAAAATGGTTTGCTGTTGTTTTTCTTAGAGCAGTTTAGTTAAGAACTGTATTGATTTTTTGGCCGGTTTTTAACTTCTCATTTTAGCATATAAATTCTTTCGTAATCTGAATAAAACAAAGAAATATTTTTGTTTTCATTATAATATTTGTTTCTAGATTTTATACTTTTAGCATTTAAATACAAATATTTTTCCAATGTAATAAAATTTTAAAATACGAGTGTCCATTTTATTGTGACTGACTCGTTAGCATGCCATTGCTGCTAAATAAAAAATTGAAAAGTCGATCTCGCACATATAAGTACAACCACCTATGCTTTATATGATTTGTCAATCATTTTAAACGATTGAATTTTGACGTAAATTGTCTGTTTATCTATTCTTTAATTATCAAGGTAGGTAGGTAGTTTAATTTACATAGCACTGGTATAACACAACAGGTTATTAATTATCAATCAAAACGAGTATACAAATGAATAGAACATAAGATGATTAAAACTTCCATTGGACGATTATAAACAAGATTTTTTTATTTGATACATATATATCAATACTCCGAATTTGAACCGGATTCTGCAGCTTTATGTGGAAATTCTTAGAAATCACTGTCCCGGATATTATGAATAGCCCTATTGCCCGTTTAAAGTACATTTCAATTTCAAACAAACTGCGAACAAATTTTCAAATCTTCCTGAAGATGTTCGTCTTTTATGTAAGTATTTTCAGACTGAAAACCTTTGGATTTTCTAGTAAATACTAATGAGATGACTTATTTTGTGATATTTAGCATTAATTTACATTAGAAAATTCATAACCAGACTGTATAGTGGAGCTTCCCATTTTGTAAGGGGATTGAGCCACGAGTGTCATTAACAGTTCTGTCCGTCCATCAATTAAGAGATTTCTTCAGAGTATAATTCTGTACAATTTTTCCTATTCCTTGCATAAATCGTAAAACCATTAAACATGATCTGTTCCTCCACACTTACCACATTCTTAGTGTATCGTAAAGCACCCTGGACTGTCATTGCATTTAAATGGATTCAAGACTGCTCTGGAAAGACATAGAAGCAGGCACACAAGATTAATGAGAGGAGTTAAGAACTTTCCTAACTGGGGGCCCATGATCCGCAACCGCAACAACTCCTTCCCATATTTTAGATTATATCGATGTCTCAAAAGGACAATTTCTGGACGAACAGGAGTTGGTCGCTGTGACTTGTAATGGTCTTTTGGGACGGTCTAAGTTATACATTGACAGAGGGGATTAGTAATAACATTAGTTACAAAATTTCAAATACTTTCCATTTTTCAATTTTGTATTGCTGAGGTATGCAAAGTTGAAAATTTCATCTTTCGTCCCTAAAAATTGATTATAATTCAAAAGGAAAAAAGAATTAATTCTAGATTTCTTCAAATTTCTCGCGAAGAACTGTTTCATATGTTACTATGAACATTAAAGCCTCACTGCATTAATTTACATCAAGGAATATGATAACTAAGTTTTAATCGTTTGAAAACCTATACGAAAGGTATTATGCGTCCTTATTTTAAACTTTTAGTTACATTTGCTGCTTCCAGATGACAGCACGTATTTCTTTCAATATGTACGCATTAAGTAATTTGAAATATAAATTGTTTTGAATACTTTTATGGTATTTCCATTTTTTGTTTCCTTCTGGCAAAGAAAAACCCCTCCTTTGATTGATTTCCTTCAAATTTGAGTCCACATATAATATAAATTCCTTTTCTTTCAGACTCAGAACCTTTGCATTTTTGCGGCAGGTTAAGGGAACAGAAATATTTTTTGTCGAGTCTAGGGCCTGTGTTTATTAAAAGTTATGCATTGCATAATGAATATCATTTGACGAGAATACATGTAAAAAAATTCGTAGGTTTATGAAAAAAATTATATTGTTGAAATTTATGAGGAAAAGATTTTTTCAAAGGACTGTATCTGTGAAAATTAAGGCATTGTAAAAGGAAAATCAAGAAATTTTTTATTTCTAATGTCTGACCAGACCTCTTCGGCCTTCGACATTACAAGGGGCGAATTGACGAATATTTATAACCACAGGGTAGGATGTCCGTTAATCCTGACAGACATTCACCAACAACCATGCACTCACAAACCAAGATTCGAACCCGGGACATACTGGGTGACAGATAAACATATCAAGAACATATTCCATACATATTGTCCTTAGTTTCATTTAAAAAATAATTTGTGGACTTAAATTGTTGAAGTTTGTGTGGAAATTTTTCAAACGGCTCAGCTCTGACTAGAAATTAGTCTTAACCCTCTGATATCCGAGAAGGGTTGTATTGATTTTACCCCGCAACACACTTAATGCCTAAATAACCATATCTATTGGTTGAAAGAATCCGCGCGTAAATTCTTTAAACCCATAAAAAAATTCTTTAATCATTTCCGAAGAAAATCCTTTGGAAAGATTCTATTGGTCTTTTCCTTGGAATAGAACCCTTTGGAAACATTGTATTTCTTCTTTTCTTAGAATAGAATCCTTCGTAAAGATTTATTGCTCCTTTCCTTAAAATAGAATCCTTTTGAAAGAGCCCCCATGGGCACATCTTTATGTGTGTACGGGCATCACAACCCCAAGGTACCCGAGTGATCTGTCAAACGATCTTCCTCTTCTTCATCCTTTCTTTTCACAATTACTTGAACTGTCTACCTCGTATTTGGCCAGTAGTGGTTCCATTCAAATATGGCCCCCTTTCGCCCTAAAACCCAACCAACAGTTGGAAAGATTCTATTACTCCTTTCGTAAGGAAAGAATCGTTTGGAAGATTTTATTGGTTTTTTCCTTAGAATAGAATCCTTTGGAAAGATTCTATTACTCCTTTCTTAAGGAAAGAATCGTTTGGAAGATTTTATTGTTTTTTTCCTTAGAATAGAATCCTTTGGAAAGATTCTATCGATCAAGAAAATCAAAATTGGTTAGACGTCATATAGGGAAGACTGCAGGTTGCAAGGTGGAATTATGCGTGTGAACCAATCAGAGGGCTAAATGTTACTCAAGTTAAAAGTATTGTATTCAATGGAGCACTCAGCGGGACTAATCAATGACTAATTTGCAACACCCATCCCCAAAGTAACACAAAAATAAAATGTTCACCAATAAGATATTTTTTCAGAGGAATAAAATCTACCATACTTTAGATATTGCGTTGTTTTATTCTTCAATTGGTAAGTTTTAAATCGCGGTAAAGCAAGGGTATAAAATTTATTTCAGTTTATGAAATGCGTTGTAAATTACGGGTTTCTGTAATTATAGAAAAAAGATTCTTTTGCCATGCTCTGTAGTCTAGTTAAACAATTTTCAACTAAAATAGATTGCATTCAAATAATTGTTTTGATAAATTTTGTGTGTACATTCCACTCACACAAACCGAAGTTGTATTTTTTTTTAATTTTCATAATCTCACGTCTTTTTGCCTAGTCAGGAGATCGATAGGGGAAGTTTTGGGGAAGAGTTCTACCCATCAAAGATAAATGGCTGTATTAGTACCACGACGACAACCAATTTCTCAGTGCCCAAAGAAAAATTCTTGCGTGTCTGATAGTATTGATCATACAATTCTTATAATTAATCACAGTCTTTGGTTTAAACAATTTATTTTTTATTGCATAAGTACTTCGAAAATGAAATTCCTTACGAGCTTAATCTATTTTTTTTTAATTTGAGTGACTAATAAATTTGTGATAAGAGAAGCGAATAAATAAATTAATTACTTTTCTCTGTGAATTTATTTTTCTACGAAGTCACATTTTATCTTTCGTGAGTTCTCAGAAATGCTTCGTAGGAAGCTAAATAATTAAGAGTAGAAAGGAATCTCTAAAATTTCCCTACAGGTAAAGTCTTCAAGAAAATTACCGGAATGTTAAAAATCTTTTGGTGACTGCAAATCCCATTTTAAGATTGAGCTGTCTGATTTCTGTTCTTAAGCTTTATTCCATGCTTGGAGTTACTAACAAGTATTGCTTCAATACTAACAAGTATGGAAGCATGGGATGCTTGAAGTTAAAAACAGAAATCAAATAGCGCAACTTCAAAATGTGATATGCATATCCACTGAGTCACGACGAGTCCCCTTAGAATTGGGAGTACAGACACTTGTTTCAAGTAGCTGTCCGAAACTGATTTCGAAAAAAGATTTGAGTGTATCGTAACCATGAACGAGAGGGAATTTATTTTCAAAAATATTCCACCGTATTTGATTTCATATTTAATAAAAGCATAAAAGCAAAAGATCTATATACTTTTAATTAAAAAATGCAAATTTCATATATATTTATGCTATTCTATTTTCTCGCCCTCCTTTCTTGTTTCTCTACCCTTACAACACAGCGCCTCTTCTTGTCCCCCACGAAACGTGATACATTGAGGTAAAAAAATAGAAATTTTAATTAATTTATCCCACACCAGATATTATTCACTGAGTTATCCGCTATTCCATTTTGAGTTCGTGATAGTAATGTAGTCTGTTTTATTTATGTAAGGGCTCTATTTTGTTATGGAAGAACTTGTTAAATAAAACATTTTTAATTAGATTATTTTTACATATTGCTAAATATGTAAATTAATGATATTATGCATGGAATTACACCAGTGTTTGGACACCAGCCAAATGACCACCTCTGGAAGAGATGAAAATACGGGTTCTTTCGGCCACATTTTCTTTTACGTTTCAGTACCATTTCCTGGAGGATTTCAATTTTAATATCTTCATTAATTTTTCGCTTAAGCCGTTTGTTAGCCTAGACTCGTTCCTTTAAGTGGTATTATAGAAAAAAAATCCAACGTGGAGTACGAGAGGGTAAATTCACATCACCAGATTTTGACATTATTCGATCAGGTAATACGTCCTTCATTATTAGCATTGTTGCACGAGCAGTATGACATGCTACTTCACCTTATTAAAACCGCCTGTGATTCGTTGATCAATTTCAGACAGAAAAAAGTTTTAACATTGCATCATATAGTTCACAATCGAAAGAAACCACATTTTCATTAACATCCTCGAAAAACAGATGGCCCAATAATGCCTCCACTCCAAATCGTCCACCATATCAGAGGACAAGACCATGTAATTTTGAGCCACAGTCAGATGACAAGGTCAACACCTGAGCTCGCATCCCACTCTCCAAACTTTCACACCACGCCAATGTGGACATTAAGATTTAACGTGCACCAGGCCCTCCCCTGTACACGACGCTTTTTAGTTGAACCTAGTTTCGAACTCGCAAACCCTCCGGTTGCCAATCCGCGAGTCTTGGTAGTCTATACCGAGGCCAAAAACAGAAATAGCAAAACAAATCAGCTACAGAAAAATTTGCTCGAAATTTTCCATAATTATCTAGAAACGCCTGATCCAATGAAACTTGGTACCCCAGGTTAGATATTAATATAAAATTGAAATTTTAAATGAAATTTGTGAATAATTTTATTTGAAGATGACCTCTTATGTACTTTATGCATATGAATTCATAAGAAACGTTATTCCTAACTAAATGATATCTTTGAATTTGCTCCACTATGAACCACACTCGAATAAGGAGTAGTTCATATTTTTTCGAAGCTTTACATCTTCAATTCCTTATTCCTTTAGGTCCAAATCCTTACGTCAGTCGTCATGAATGAACTCATGTTTGCGGATGGTAAATCCATCGGCTCTATAGAATGTCGTCCTGAACTCTGCAAATACATCCATTGCGAGCAAGCTGAGAGCTTATGCGACTATCCGAATGCAAAAAGGATCAAGATGGCCTCTAAATGTGGTTGCTGCGATAAGTGCGTAATCATCAAAAGTGAGTTGTGTACAACTGCATCGTTCAATTGCATGGATTACACTTTTTCCTAGTGGCACAGCTGGGGTAGGGAAATAGAAGCGGTGGCCCCTAACGCTAGAATAAAAAAAAATATTTATTTTAAAAGTTGTACTATTTTTCTAGGCGGGTAGCTGATTTTGCGAGCAGCACTATGCAATTTCTAGAAAATATATTTTATAACTTTAAGCATAATTTTGTCCTTGTCAGAAGTACTACTTTCTAGTGCAATGGATGAGAAGAGAATACTTTCATGCACTCCATCTTTAGAATGCAACGATTGTCAAATTTAAAGTCGCAAATTTTCCTTTCATATAGCGAGGTCACCGTGGTTCAGCGGGTTAGCACGCTGCACTAGCAGCCTGTGAATCGTAGGCGGCGCAGGTACGATTCCTCTCTGGATGTATTTCTCTTGTGCCAGTGAAGCTTTCATTGTGTGTATGTCCATGTGATATTCTACCTTGTGTCTAGCCATAATATGGCTTTAGCGCCATAAAATCCCAAAACAACCAACTTTTCATGTTGCACGTTACAATCGTGTAACTGCTCCAAAAATAGAGAAGTCAAAGCGATGAAATTCTCTTGAAAATGTCTGGAGTGAATAAAAGAAAGGGCCATTGACAAGGCACGTGGGTTTTTTTTGCATTTTATGCAGTCAATTACTAAATGCATTCAAAATATATCATGAGCATTAATTTATTGACAAAATTAATACCGGTAGAAATAAAGTATCATCTGTCTTTTTCCTGTTATGATATAGCCAAATACTTTTTAATCGAATCGCATCACCAAAACATTAACGAATGTTATTTTACGTTCAAAGCTAATGGAATTAATAGCTTGTATGTCAACAAAGAATGATTTGGTAATAGTAAACTGCTGTGATATTGGTTCAACTTGCATACCTTACAACCTTGACAATTTAGCTCACTCTTCGTTTCATATAGGAAAAATCAAACCTTTCCACTCCCATTTTATCTTGGCTTTTTTTTCGTTTTAAAGACCCACCAGGTTATTTTTTATTTTAAAGCTAAGTTCTACAACTTCAGTATTAGCATTTTTAAAATTTTTTACTGCAATAGCATCTCATCTGTGCTTATATTTCTCTTTCAGAAAAGGGCGAACAGTGTTACGCACTATCTGCAAAATGGGGACTAATCGATATGGAATGTGAAGAAGGTACATCATGCAGCTTAAGTTTTAGGTGCATATGAAAAAAAAATGTCCATTTGTTAAAAGTGCATAGAAATATTCAGTGATGTAGTTGTTTCGAAAGGCAAATTTGAATAAAGTTCTCTTCATCTAAGAGATTTCCCATTTTCTTGCCGGAATGAAGTTCCAAAGTGTTCTTGCAGACTAAGAGGTTTTAAAACATTGTAAGGGCAATCAGAAATATAAGGCTTTTGAGGGCTCTTAAAAACTACAATGAAAAGTAGGTCTAAGATTTTTAAGCCTCTTGGTAACCCTGCTTTAGAAACGTTAAATCATGCCTAACACTAGTCAACGCTGTTTTTTTATTGAATTCCTGATGTACGAACTCGCACGATTTTACGAGCCTTCAAGCACCGATATCATAGAACTAATGTTAATTATTTCAGTTTATGGAAGCCATTCCCACTTTCACCTCTTCAGCATTAACAGCTTTGTGTTCCGGAACATATTTCTTACAAAGATAGTACTGATTATAACGTGTCTGATTAAAGAAGGGTCTGTCACCTGTCTGGAAGTGTCTGAGTCCTTTAGGTTAGCTTCACAACTAGAGTGGCTTCGAATTTCAGAAGGAAAGTTGCGCCAAAGAAGAGTGAATCAAATGATATGCTCTTGCGCTATTCATTTATCTATCACATTGCAAACTAGAAAAGTCCACTGCTAACAAGAAAACAGCACTTGTACCGTCATGTAGGGCAAGTGAGACCACATGACATGGCATTGGAAAGTATTTTTTTAATTGTATCAATGGTAGGTTGAGAGAAACAAATGCGAACGGAAACATTAGTAAAGGATCTGGGATTGTGGTAAAAATATGAAATTTTTAAGTTACTGGGACAGTGTAGTAATTGGTTCAATATGAACTTTGAAGATTTAAGTTCGCACTCGCCCATCCCACCTTAATTTTCATTTTTTAAAAGTTTGTTAACTATTAATTAAAATACACAGCTCAGACTACTTCGCTGATACCTGCAGTTCTTCGTACTATTGCAATTTTAATGGAAATACAGATGAATAAAGTGAAATTTAAATAAGTTTTCCAGAAATTAATTTACTTCATAAAGCATTTAAAAATGAAGTTTTTGATTGTTACATTTCATACTTAAATCCCAAAGGTCGGTTTCATTAATTGCAAATTCATTCCATACTATATTATTTTTTATCAAAGAATATACCTTGATAAAAATAATAAAGTATAAAAAATATCTTTTAGCATACAAACAAATGTTGTTACTCATCACACTTGGTATAAATATATATATATACCATATAAATATATATATATATATTTATGCTTATTTTACTCAGGGAAATAACCAGGCTGATTGCAGGCGTATCAGTCATGAGTCGGAGAATTCCTCCCAAATTCTGTTCACTCACATTAATTTTGGAAACAATTTCTTCATAAGTCAGCCGTAAGATGTTAAGCATTTAGACTTCCCTTAGTCATAAGGTCATCAGTTTCGTTCCCTATAGCAGACATTTTTTAAAAACTTCATTTGCAATCCGTAGAGCATGAATGAAATGAAGCATACTGAAGAATACGTATGGCAAATGAAATTTAAAAAATGATTCTATGCTTTGACGATTCAAGGTTGGTTGGTTTGGGGGTTTTATGGCGCAAGGGCCATATTTGGCCATACTGAGCCAGACACAAGACATGCAATATAAAGTAATAGATACACACACAATGAAAGTCTTACCGACCCAGAAGATAGAAATACACTCAGAGCGGAATGCACCTGACAGAAATCGAAACTGCGCCGCCTACAACTCGAAGGTTGCTAGCGCAGTGGGCATACCCACTGATCCACGACGCCCCTTGGCGATTCAAGGTTAGCAAGCTATCGGTAGGCGAAAAATCAATGCCCAGGACAATTCTCATTCGGTACAATAGGAAATTTCTCAACCACTCACGAAGACAGACGATTTTCACCTTGCTGTGTTCCACGAGTTAGCATACATATAGGGATCCATTGAAGATGTATCGTGTTTTAGTTTCTCATTTTGCTGAGGCGTCTCATCTTTCTTTGCAAAGTTACGGCGTTTTCCCTTTTAAGATGTTGTATGGAGCTACTGCTTTCTGATAGGATCCAAATGTCCTTATCAATGTGAGATAATGCAATGTATCTCTGATCTCCATCGATGGCTAAAAGTTCCGAATGAAAAACAGAACAGGGGCTCAAGATTTATTTTTCTATTTTGACTCCCATACATACAAATCATTTACTGTATAAATTTATTGTGTATGAGAAGTACATAAGGTTTCAATTTCGTCTGTAAAAGGATATAAAAAATCAGTTATCTAAGGGGCTCCAATTAAATCATTACATACTATATTCTATAGAGCTTATTTCATTTCTAATTTTTTTCATCTAGATACATCTAGCAACCAAAATACTTTCAATTTGCGAGCACACTAGGTTTTACAAATAGTACATGATAGTTTATGAAAAGATTATAAAAATCAAAGATGTAATGATAAGAAAAATTTAATTAATTGCACAACTTATTTTTAAACCACTTTGTTTATACAATAGATCGAAATAAAAATCCTTGATTTGCATTTATTAGTTCATTACCTCATCACTCAATCAGGTGAAAAGTTGCAAACTATAACAATTTGGAGCATGTATTTTTGCCTATACTATAAGGCACTCTATACAGCAAATATATTTTTTAAATATACATCAATGGAATTAAATTTGCCACTCATACTTGCATAGGAGAGTTTACTATTCAATGTAGTCAATCAACTAGGCATATTTGATCTTCATTCAAAATGGGCTTATCCAATTCCAATTAACAAGCAATACAATTTTTTTGTATGTGCTCATACAAGTTTAAAGATCTCACTAATCAACAAAGTTGTGATTCATATCAGTGAAAAGTGTATAAAACATGGTAAGGCAATTTGCCTTACATCTCCACGATTTAATTTTTAGACTTTAACCCTCTAAGTGCCACAAGATTTTAAAGCAGTGTAGTATTGCTTTTCCTCCAATTATTAGTCCAGAAGGTCAAACTAGTTAGAAATCATGCCAGGGAAAATTCAGTTCATGTGGACCTCTCATAGTGGGTCAAAAAGAGAATTTGAAACAAACTTTTAAATCATTTTCAGCTTCCCACATGCAAGCTGAAAATGATTGAACCCACAGCTTGTTTTCAAAAATATATAAGACACAAAATACATACATAAGACATATATTTAAAGATAATTCATAGGCAATGCTTAAAAAAGCTTTATGCAGGAAATTTTTTTATGTATTTGAGTTCTTTCAAAAATAATTTATTATTTATTCCCCTTTCTGAAAATACGAGTATTTTTGCTATCATCATATACTTTCTAACTGAACAGCCATATACCATTTTAATTTTTATCAACATGAAAAATCAGCAAAAATTTGCTTTTATTTTCTATTTTAAATAGTTGCCTCAACTTTGAGGTATTGATTTTTTAAAAAGATTTTTAGACCATTTAAAAAATAATTTTAAGAGGTTTGTATTGAAAATAATTAAAGGTATAAATAAATATTTAACTTCTCAAAAGTGAAAATGTATTATACACATATTTGAATTGAGAGATACAGCCATTAAAATGCCTAAGCATCTTTATTAATATCAATTTTTTAAAAATTTCTCATACAAAATGAATATACATAAAATATAAGTATCAATTTTGATTAATAAAATACAATATAAAATATTTCACAATGTAACAGATTTTTAATAATGTAATGAGTTAAATTTTTTATTTTCAGGTATAAAAGTAATTCCTTGTAAAAAATAAGCTATAAACAAAGCTCTAAACTCCAAAGATAAAATTTTTATATAATTATATACATACTCTCTTCTACTTAAACTAATAAAAATAACATGTTGAAAAACTACAAAATAAACACTGGGTGCTAAATAGTACTATGTCAAGCAGGAAATACTATTAGGCAGATAAAGTCTTGTGAACAATAAAAGTTGTTTTTTGACTTATTTTAAGATTCAAGTGAAGAGGAACAGAAAATGAAAGAATATAAACAATCACATAATTACCTAGACTCAACCATCACATCCACAACAGGAATACCTAAGAAAGCTCATTCAAGAATATAGAATTTAAGCTTCAATTAAAAACCTAATTAAGAGTTCAAAAGAGGAAATGGTTACATGCATACACATAAACTCTGCAAAAAGATCCTGAAATCACAAGTTAATTCCGTCAAATCGCAAGGACCAGATTTCTACACAATTTGATACTATGAAAACTTTTCGGGATTTCTGTGAATTTAAATTATGAAAAATAGAATGATTTCTTTACGAATTCATCTTAATTCAAAAGATAATGATTATACAAACTACAATATACACTGCTGGCCACCCAAATTGCAACACCAAGAAAGATAACATGTTGACCAAGTATCAAATGATTAAATTTATAGACTTCTGTGAAGTGTGGTTCCTGCCAAAATCAGTAGCCAGAGTAGCCACCATTGTTGGAGATCACCGCTGCCACACGCCTCGGCATTGATTCAAAGAGACTTTGGATGTGTTCTTGGGGTACAGCAGCTTCCACACGTTGCCAAAGTTGATCTGGTGTGGCAGCTGGGGATGTATTCTGGGTCAATCGTTGAGCAATCATGAACCACATGTTTTCTATCGGCAAAAGATCCAGAGAGCGAGCTGGCCAGGGAAGCAATTCAATCTGGCGATTGACGAAGAACCCTTGGACAATGCGTGCCACGTGTGGTCACGCATTATCCTGTTGAAATATGGCTGTGGGCAAGCCCTGAAGGTAAGGAAGGACAACTGGCTCCAACACCTCGGAGATGTAGCGCTGGCTGTTTAAAGTACCGGCAATGCGTACTAGAGGAGTGCGAGAGTGATATCCAATACCGCCCCATACCATAATACCCGGTGCAGGACCAGTGTGGCGGTGCATAACGCAGCTGTTCAGCATCCTCTCTCCACGGTGTCTCCAGACTCGAATCCGACCATCGTGGTGTTGCAGACAGAAGCGTGACTCGTCAGTAAAGACAATTTCATTCCATTCTGCCTTCCACATCCTTCTTTCATTGCACCATTGGCGGCGGAAACGTCTGTGGTTCTGCGTCAAGGGTAGACGAAGCAATGGACGTCTTGCGGACAGACCACTCTGCTGTAAATGGCGTCGAATGGTACGCGCAGACACTGGATGATGCGGTACAGACTGAATGTGCTGTGCTATGGTTCGTGATGTGGCTGAGCGATCCGTCACTGCCATAAGCACAATATGCCTGTCATCACGTGAAGTGGTGCACTGAGGTGGATGCGATCGAACACGTCGGTCCGTCGTACCCTCCTGCATCCAACGATCACATATCCGCATTACAGTTGTTTGGTTTCGTCCAACACGACTACCGATTTCCCTGAAAGATAATCCACAATCTCGGTAGGCCACTATCCTTCCTCTGTCGAACTCGGATACTTGATCAAAAGATGATCGCTGTTTTCTACGAGGCCTAATTGATCGTTTTTTTTAAAAAACCACAAGAAAAACACAATTGCCGTACTTGAAATCGTCGAAATCTCCAAGCCTTAAATAGCGCTTTGAAGTGGCGCCACAGGCGCGCGTGATGTGCGTCTGCGCTGAAATTCTAATCATTTGCATATCTCCCCTCCGCTAATGCATGTTGTAAATTTCATATTATTTGCATGCTTCCTTCAGGGTGTTGCATTTACGGTGGCCAGCAGTGTAGATAACATATATGCCAATATCAATGTCAATCGCATTCTCTCATTCAACATCATTACTCTAATCTTAAATATTGTGAGCACTTCTCAAAGTCAGCCTAATCATAGCTTTAAGACAAGAATGTGGGGTTTTTAAATACAGAAATCAAGATATTAATTAAATAATTTTCACCAATTAGCAATTAATTTATTCAAAAAGTATTAAAACTATGTAGTGACAGGCATACAATTTGTATACAGCTGAAGCATTTTTTAATTTGTATTTTTAGCTTGAGAGCATAAACTACTCCAATAGTCAGTAATGAAGTCAGAATTTCATTTCAGAAGGGGAAGCAAAGTTAAAAATGGAATTATTTACAAAATTATAATTATCATTCTTTCAAAAGATCTTTTTGCATTATTTTTGGTTTTACAAGACTGCAAGGCTTTAGTAAAATGACTTAAACATGCAAAAGGTAACACATCTTAGTTTATCTAACTACACAATGACTATGCAGAATTTTTTATGTTTACAAATAAATTACACAAAATAGAAGTAGACACATATATTCACTGTTTCTGGACTCTACTTTTGTGTCATTCTTAGGAGATTGACGATATATAGATATGTGAGAAAATGATTAAATCAGCCACAGAAAAACAATACCCAGTCATCACTTTCATATTTCATGATGGATATTAAGCATTAACCTTTACACTATGGCATCCAAATTTTATTATCCACGTCTCAAAACAGCAGATTTCTCGACTTCCTTCCCTTACAGAACTTGTGCGAATCGTGAATGACTTTTACGACTGACCACCTAGCGCGCTTTCCTTTCATAGTGTTTGGCATGCTAGAGATATCATCAGCATGACATTCTGTGTTTCCCAGAGTTCACACAATGATTGACAGGGTAGAGCTTCGAACAAAAGGACCAACCCTCTAAAGAGCCAGTTGCTGACATCTCATAATGGTAATCGATGTCAACAGTCACTTAAAAGGGGTAAAATGTTCGGTACAGATGCTGTACCAAACATTTTATCCCTTTTAGTAAAATGGAAAAATATCATGGTATGACTGTTGTACCACCCAGTCTAAAGGTTAAAAATTCATAGATTTTTAGAATAAAACAGCTATTTTATTTGAAAAATATAACGAGTATTTCATGCATATATAGTATTTCACTTGCAGATATTTTAAAAGCCAGAAACCAACAGTTATGGAGGGAGCTCAGGTTTTTTGAGTCCTCAGACAATGCCACCACCAAATAGTAATTAAATACTTCGATATCCAATTAAAAGAAATGATATTGAATTACCAAGAATCACAAGAAACATCATGGAGAAAAGAGAGCTATCTTTATTTCTTAGCACAAGATATTGCCAGCACTGATGTTAACCTTGTTTTACCACATACTATTATACATTTATGAGTAAGTTTTAGGAAAATCAAGACACATGAATTGCATATATATATAGCTTTAATTGAAACATTTAAAACTTATCTGAACAAAAATTGGAATGTGTATTATCAACTTAAAAATAAATCAACTTTAAGATAAATTAATGTGTTTCTGCCAGTTTATTCCTTACACTTACGAAAGGACAATCCTTCACATAGAACCGTAGAGGTTTATTTGCCCACTCCTCTCCAGCAGAATCAATGCCGATCCTTTTGCAAGAAACTACAGCACAATCCTGTACTTCACTCCCATCCTCTACCCATAAGTCTTCTGATGTACATAAATCTATTTTGTTCAAGGTATGTTTGTCAATTTTTAAAGCTTGACACAGCTTTGAAGGTCCATTACAAAGGTCTTTTACTTTCAAAACCTTAGGGCCCTTTCGCTTTATTGAACGCAATGAAAGCATTGTTGAAGCACCGTGTAAAGGCTCAAGGGCCCGTATCAATACAGTTGAGCCATCTTCAAGACTTGATATATTAAAGCAATAATACATGCCATAAATGGAATATACATATGCAGTTCCAGGTTGCATGAACATGGCTTCGTTTCTTTGAGTTTTTTTCCCCTGGTACGAATGACTTGCTTTGTCCTCGATACCAAGGTAACACTCAGTTTCAACAATTATACCTTTCAATATCTCTCCCATTGCTAACTTTCTTACTAATATTTTCCCTAAAAGGCTTTTGGCTAATGTAATGCATGGTCGGTTAAAAAAGTGTCGATTGAGTTGAGATGAATTTTTGCATAAGGTGTTCGCAATGTTCTTGCTATCATAAGAATTTACGTCATTGTTGAGTTGAATTTCAGTGTCAACCTTGTTTGGGAGAGCTGTATGCCCAATTTTCATTTTACCTTCATTCAAATGAAAAGCTTTTTGTGAAAGTCTGTTGGAAGGTGTTCTCTTACATCGGATTTTTAGATTGTTACTCATTACTTCGATTGAATACTATTCAATTCTTAATACTTTATACCAAGAACTGTTTCCAAACTCGTAAATTTCTGACATAGGTTTTTTTTTCGTACAAGAAATCAAACGAGGGCTTCAATTTCCAAAATAGACATTTAAACATTCAAAACTGAAAAGTATTTGAAAAAAACGTGCAAAATTTCTTTGACATTTCATGTTTTTGTAAAATACGGAATTCGAAAGTTATGTCTTGATACAGGTGATACCGGGTTTGACACTATTGATCCTCTAGGTAATATACTGAGAAAATTCCTTTTTTTTTTTTTTGGTTTTGGTTGGTTGATTTCCTTGAGACTTATAGCTGCAGAATCAGGCTTTTGTCTCCATTCTTCCTAATTACAATATCCAATAAACGACACAATACAATAACAAGTAATTGACACACACACAGTGAAAGCTTTACTGACACAGAGGAGAGAAATACACCCAGGGAGGAATGAAAATTCCTTAATATCGGATTGTTATGTTTGTAAATAAACTATCCCCGTTGCCATATTCTCAATTCGGTACAGATGTATCTAGTACAGATAAATAGAACACTTAAATTAAAATATTTTATTTTCAGACAAAATAAAGAAAATATCAAGCCTCTTTAGAAATTTGATTCAATAACTATTTTGTGTTTCACAGTGAAAAATTTGTAGTACATTAGTTCAATATTAATATTTTAAAATACACATTTAACTGTAACTCTAACTTTGAGTGCGATAAATGCTTCCATATAAACTATATTTCTACGCCGTTTGAAAAACTGGCCGATTGTTATTAGATATATTGTATGTATGCGGAAATTGTAGTATTAAAATGGTGAAACTTACAGCAGAATTGATTCAGATGAGTGCACAATTCATTAATCCTGTTCGTGATCGACAACTAGATTTAAGAGGTGGGTTTATTTTGATTAAAGTTTGGTGATAGAATCGCAATTTTTACTATTTCTGATGTTAATATTTTGTACTATTTGTGTCTCGTTTGACGTTAAAAATTATTTATGAAAGTTCCCCACATTCATACTTCATAAGTTTTACATGAAATTGATTTCAATTCCATTTGCCAAACAAAGTTTTAACGATCTTCGACATGTGTGCAAACATTGTCTGCTTTTAGTACACAAGTAAATTATTGGCTTCTATTGAAAGATCTATCGGTTGAGAAGCAAATGTTTTACTTACAACTATTAACGGCAATGGCAATGATTTCTTATTGAAATGAGGTACAATTTTGCGATTTTTATTAATTTTAGCTGTGTTAATATGCATGTGAAGTGATACACATTTTTAGCTGGAAAAGTTATATTCTCTACTTGTACGAATTTACATTGCATGGAAAACAATTGGTAATAAGGAGTTACATAAATTCAAAATCTTTTCTTTTTACTTTAATACACATATAACTTATGTGCAGTGAGTAAAAAGTTACCTTGCACACTTACTATTTGAAACAAATTGCTTTATTATTTGCAGAATATAAATATTGAATAAAAATGGGGAACAGTGGTAGTATAGACCCCAAATCTCCATTTGACGACTTTTTCTGTCGCCAACCCTTACTTTACTTGGCGACTTTTTCTGGTCGGCAAGGGCCAAAGGAATTGCATATTCACCATAATGAAATGTTTCCAAAACATAATCAATAATAATAATTCAATATGTAAATCTTGGGAATAGATGCAGTATAGGACATTTGATGAGTTTTTCGCCTTGGTTCAACATGGAAAAATCATTGCACAATCGCTTTAATTAAACATATAATTAAAAATAAAACACATCTTAAAATGTAACATAAGAATAAACACATCTTGATTAAATAAGATATTTCGTTAAAAAACAAATCTGGTTTAAATATATAAATCTGGATAAAATATGTAAATCTCGACTAAATATAAATCTTGAGAAATAATAAAACATTAAAATTACAAAATTCAAAACAGCTACACAAATGTGAAAGAAATCAAATATCAGCAGAAATTTAAAAATAAATCATTAAACTGTAATTTTGAATTCTGCCCAGTTTACTTTCCTTATTATTTCCAAAAATTTTGAGAAACAGTCAATTTGCTGTTCATTGCACCCTTTTATAAACATAATAGGCCAAATTGAATTTAAAATCCCTTTAACGTTTAACAGTTAGGAGGGTTGCCAGAAACCGCAAAAATCCGAAGAAAAAACGCCAAAAGATGTCTTATACTGAATCTGTTCCAAAAATGGAAAAACAGATGAGCATAATTGCATTGAAAGTTTATTGCATTTAAACAAATAATATTAATATAATTTAATGCATAATTCACCTTAACACAAAAATGTGACAAATATAAAGCAAAAAAGTCTATAGTGAAAAATATTTCATTAAATGTTATCCCCCTGTTTCATCATTTAATGGTAATTTGAACCTGCTTTTGCTTTAATGACCTCTCAATAGTGTAACCAAGTGTTTTGTTTCTGGAGTAATTTTGTTCCAAACGTCCAGAATGCCACTTTTCAGGTTATCTTTGCTGTTCTATAAGTGTTCCATGGGGTTTAAATCAGGAGACTGGTGATGTATGAAGTTGCTGCGACATATTGTAAAGACATTCTTTAGAATGTTGTGTTTTGAATCGTCCTATTGGAAGATAAATGGTCTTCCAAGAGACAGTTTCATAACACTAGCAAGGACATTGTGTTTCAAAATGTCTAGGTACACATAGCTATCATGTTACCTTCAACAAAACAAATTATACACACCAGAACTCATGCAACCCCATACCTTTACATTTCCTTCGCCGTGTTTTATAGTTTTACATGTATTTTGCTTGCATTTGATGTTTTGGTTTTCTCCATGCTTGCCATAACTCGCCCATCTAAACCATAGAGAAAAATTCTGATTCATCCCTGAAAAGTACAGAATTGCAGAAAGTTAAGGACTTATTTACATGCTTTTTTACAAACTCAAGATGCTTTCTTCTGTTAAGTTTGCTAATGAGTGGCTTCTTACTTGCAACATGCCCATTGTAACCATCTTTTTTTATTACTTTTCTTACTGAGGTTATATTTCAAAATTGTAATCAGTTCATCAAGGATGCAAGTTGTAGTGCCTAATTTGTGTATAATCGCGGACTTTTCACAGAATATTCCTGGTGTATAAAGGCTCAATTTCTGAGGTCTTCCGGATTGGTTCCTATTTTCCAGTTTCTACCTAATTATATCTTATTTTTACCATAGATTTAGATTTTTTTGTGATTTCGCCAATATTTTCCTCATTGATAAACCGTTATTTTTCAACTTGATCACCAACACATGAATAGCTTTCGGAAAATCCCATTTTGGGCGATCCACTGGTATATAAAAATCATCTGAAATGATTACTTACACAATACTGAAGTTCTTTTTCATTAGATAGTTATCATAATTTAATGTGGGACAGTTGGATTGTACGTTCTAATCAATTTTCATAGTGCGTGCAGACACTTTTTTTGCCTTTCATTTTGTATGTTTTTCTCAAAGTTTTAATTACTTTATTTGTGAAAATTAAGGAACTTTTGTTGTGAACACGTTCTCTAGTATGAAATAAGTTTCTTATGCAGTTTCTGAATCTTTGGTGAGATTTCTTTAGAAATTATAATAATTTATACGCTGTTTTCGTTTCCATATGGAAACTTTTTATTCACTGTATATAATCCTTTGAAGAATCACATTTTCGTAGAAAAATGTAATGCCTGTTACCTATATCACATAAGCTTTGCAAAATATTTTTATCTACCTCCCTTAACTTAATCTTATGTTCATATGTTATATTCCGTAATCAATAACATTGTATGAATATTGTGTAGTTAAATTTATAATAGTAAATTTAAACAACCTATTTTGTGTTGGTTAATTAAATTTCCACATTTTATGGCTTGTTTGTTGACTACAATCTAGTGAAAGCAAGATAAAAACTTCACAAAATCTTTTTTCGCTGTAGTTTCAAAATAATTATTTATATGAGATTAATTTTTATCTTGTGCAAAATCTCTAACTTTCAATGTGAATGTCTCATTTTGAGATTATAACCTTTTTGTGTTTTAGTATTAGCCTTTCATTGAAATTAACCTAGATTAAATTGCACAACCTGTTTAAATGTTATTTATAATTCTTAAATGTTCGACAAATATTAGATTTGAAGGTTATTTTTCTAAGTCTATCTTTTACTGAAAGAGTTCTCTTTTTAGATTTCTGAGCATTGTTGCTGGAATCCTTTACAAGACTTTTTTGTTAAAACCTTTTCCCTTTATTTTAATATAATTGTTTCTTTGTCTATTCCATGTCTTACTCTATTCAGATAATAAAATGATTCGAACTGATTTATTACACGATACATGACTTAATGTAAAGTCAGTGTTAGCTATTCCTCTGGCCCAGAAGCGATTTGGTATTAAGTACTTGAAATTTTTTAATTTATTTAAACAAAACCTGCAGGGTCTAAGGAATTCATCACGAGAAGGCTTTGCCACAATCAACAGGTATGTATCTTGCAGTGTTTATGAGTTAAATGTGCTAAGAAGATTCAAAATGTTAAGTAAATACGGTACTTTCATTTTTTTGCATAAATTATTGTACTGATTGTATTTAATCTGATTGTATTGAATTTTAATCTGATTTATTGAAAGGAGATTGTAATTAGGATTTTTACTTTTGCTTGTAGATACTTTTAATTTGTTTTATATTGTGTAAAATAAAGTTGCTCCTTGTTAAATGTAGATATTAAATATCCCTTGACTTTTACTAGTCCTATGTTTATCACTAATATGAATTCTACATCCGTCACATCTTAGTTCAAGTAAATTGAAGAATTGCATGCTAATGGACTGTGGGTACCCCAGGGTTAGAAATTAGTCATGCTAAAAGTAATAATTTATTTTACCTCAGTTGCCAAAATGTTTTACTCAGTGCAATTTTAAATTATTTTGTTTTCTTGAATGTATATAATCACAGTGGAACTAGACCGTGAACTTTATACTTTGATGCAACTATTTAAAAGTTAGAAGGAAGTATAAACAGATTATTAATCAGAATCTTCTACAAATTTGGAAAATTTAGGCAGCAAAAATGATGACTAGATCCCAAAACACAGTCATCAAAATGAAATTTGTGGAGGTGTAAAAATACGATTAATAACCGTTTATTTCGAACCTTGGTTGGAACTATAAGTGATAAACTTGTTGCTTTATTTAGATTAAGATTTAAACTACCATCCTTCCTGAACCTTCTTTACTGAGCACTTAGAAAAACTTTTTTTTAATTATACATTTTCAAATGAATGCATTTTATAAAAAATATTATAAAGGCATTTTTCTTGATGGAATATTGAAATTTCTTAAGTATCACTATCAAAGTTCATTAAGTTAGCATCAAATTTACACTGTTTGGAAGTACAAAAATGTTCTTTTCAAAATTCTTCCTGAATTTAACTTATTTCTTTCCATTTTTAACATTACTTACATTACGTTCCATTAATTACATTACTTCACATTTATCTTAGGATTTTCATTTAATTACATTACTTCATATTTATCTGAGCAATTAAGGAAACTGTTGTGTTATAAATTTATTTACATTACACATTCAATTTTAAATACTAGCTTGTCTTTTTTATTCTAACTAGGTTACAAGATTGGAGTGATTGAAAATCTTGGTGCAACATTGGTAAAAAATATTTAATTTTATTCAACTTCATATTTATTTCTATTAATATCTGAAGATGAAAGTAATCTCAAAATAAATTCAAATTTTTGTTACAGTTCTAATACTTACATAAATAGATTAGCATCTTTGTCTTCAATTTCCTTTGTATTCAAGTTTTAAAAAAATTAGGTTTACTTTTTTTTTCTAATTTCCCTCTAAATTTTTTAGTCTTTAATTGACATTTGTAAAGTATTTGTTTCAGTATATTTCAATTTTTATGTTTTTATAATTTTTAGGACCAATTTGATAGTATTGATCTTTCTGACAATGATATCAGAAAGTTAGATGGATTTCCTCAGTTAAAGAGACTGAAAACAATCTATATGAACAACAACAGAGTATGGTAAGTTTGTTTTCTGTGCTTCTGTTGATTTAAAAACTGAATTGTAAGTATATATTATTTTAAATTTCAACTAAAAAATTAGAAAAGGATTCAAGTGTAATGTTTTTACCTTTCCTTAATACCTTCCAATCAGTTTGTGAAGCAGTTTGCATCAATCAAAAAACCTGTACCATTTTGATTAGAAAGAACTACAATTTCATGGATCATGCACTGACTTAAAATTTCTTCATAGTTTGTCTAAATGAGGTGTTTTGAACTTCCAGCTACAGTGTGTGTAGTATGTGTATTGTATGGTGTATGGTGGCTTCAAATATTACCAAATTAAGATAAAAAAGTATTGCCCGTTCTGAATTTTCATTCAAACACTAAGTAGCAAATTTTGCTAACATTTGCTGCTGATGTTAATAGTGAGTTACAACCCATTGGATTTTTCATCCTAGGAGGTTGATATATGCCAATCTACCTTTCTACAGCACAATATTTATTTTTCACATACGAGCTACACATAACACATTAATAATTGCAATATATACAGTATAGCTGCTGTTTCTTTGCCAATTTTTAGGAGACATGCTCATACAATCGTGAGTGCTGCCATTCCATGATAGGATCGAGCTCATCCAAAGTGTTCACACAAATCACCCTGTCCAGAGAATCTTCAGTGTTTTGATGATTACACCTGTAAACGCTTGGACAGATTTATGTGTCCATTATTCACTTGTTTTCAATACAGTTTTTAGTATTCCTTTGCAATGTTTCTTGTACCTCAAAAAATTAAATTAAATGTGGTTCCTTTATTTCTAAAGAGGAAATTTTAATTTATGAAATTTCCTTTTTTGATAACAGCAGATGTCAATCATTGCTGGATTGGTCAAGCTAATATGTATCTTGTAAAAGTTAAAAATGTTTTTCAGTATGTTGAAGAAAATACCTCTTAAAGATGGCGTATAAACAAAAGGTCTAGGATTTTATTCAGCTCTGTTCTTGTTAGAAGAGAAGACTTCATACTTCTGTCTAATCATTTGGGAAAAAAATAACTTGCACATTATCTAAGTATGATCGCGAGTACAGAAACTTTTTGACTTGGATAAGTATGTCGATGAAAGACTAATGAGTGTCAAAGGCATCTTCAGCATTGAAAAATCAGATTCCAAACCAAACTTTAGCTCTCAAATGCTGTATTTCCTTTTAGGGGTTAGCATCTCTATTTGAAGTCAGAGTCACAAAAAATTCAAGAAATTGAAAATGGGGTTGTTGGTAATTTTGAAAAGGAATCAAAGTCTGCACCTTCCATTAAAACAGGAAAGCCAATTTTTTTTCCAAATTTCAATTTCCTATTAGTCAGGGTATGCTGATTTAAATCGGCTTGATTTCAATAAAGGGATTATTATTTTTAAAAAATCATTGATATAAATCAAAATTTTTCTGTTATATTTTATAATATTAAAAATGAAATAACCGAACAAGATGTATGTTGTTTTATTCAAACAAGTTAAGAACTTTGCTCGTACTGAGTTCACCCCAAAATTATATTGAAAATCATCCTCCCTTTGAAGACACTAAATAACAATATTTGCTGATTGAGATCTTAATTACCAGACAAGTATTTCCACCTTGGGCCATTGGCCAATAGGAGTCACTCACCAGCCTGCTCATCAATGTCAGCGCACACACGGTGCGCTGACCTCACTTCGAGCGTCCGACATCACAATGGAGGCCGGGAAAGAGGAATAGCGTGCTGTAGTGCGTTTTTTGACTGCGGAAGGAGTGTCAGGAAGTGAAATTCATGGCATTCATGGAAACTTTGCAAAAATTGTAGCATGCCATCAAGTCCAAACGCCATGGAATGTTGACGGACGGCATCATTCTGTTGCAGGATAATACCTGCCCACATGGTGCCAAGGTTATTAAGACTACGCTGCAGAAGTTTCGCTGGGAAGCCCTTACACATCCTTATGCAGTCCAGATCTCTCCAGATCTACTTTTGGAGCCCTGAAGAAAGACATTCGTGGCCGTCGATTTGCTTCGGACGAAGAGGTACACGCGTGGGTACAATCATGGTTCCCTAGGCAACCGCAAACATTTTTCCATGAAGGCATTGACCGTCTTGTCTCATAGTGGGATAAATGTATTAACAGTTATGGCTATTACTTTTGAAATAATAAACAGTTTACTTTTTTCATCTGTCTCGTCTTCATTTGACTGCCCCTTATACATACACACATCCTATTTTATATATATAGATGTAGCCAAGAAAAATCCACAGAAATAAGATTCTATCTTACAAAAGATGACCTTTGGATCCCAGATTTTTCTGGAAGAGCGATGGATTAGCAACATGAGGGTTGCTAGTTCGAATCCAGCCAAAGACAGTCATATACAGGTGGAGGACAAAATAATACGAACACCTGTGAAAAAGTATGACGTATTTCACACCTGCAGTACAGCCACACCACCTGCAACAGAAGTCTGCCACCTAGTGGGCGTGAAGAGGAAGGTATCAGTCTCTCAACAGCAGTCACCTGCGTTGCATGCGTCTATCGAACTGTCTGATAAGTTGAAATGTCAGACCTGTCAGAGTTCCAAAGAGGAATGATTGTTGGAGCGCGTTTAGGTGGAGCATCGGTTACGGAAACAGCAAACCTTTTGGGGTTTGCAAGGAGTACGGTATCAGCCGTTATGACAACGTACACAAAAGAGGGTAAGACGACGTCTTCAAAGCACAACAGTGGCCGAAAGTCAAAGCTTGCTGATAGGGATAGACGGGTCTTGAAGCGCATAGTAGCCCGAAAGCACAAGCAATCGTTATCCGAGATAACATCCGAAATGAACAGTCATCTCCAGGACCCCGTTTCAACAAAAACTGTCGAAAGGGAACTTCATGCTGCGAACATTTATGGCAGAGTGGCAATTCGTAAACCCTTGGTGACAGCAACTAATGCTTTCAAGCGACGCCAATGGTGCAGAGATCACAAAAACTGGTCCCCACAGCAGTGGCAACAGGTAATATGGTCAGATGAATCGTCATTCACCCTATTTCAGACGACCGGACGCGTTTATGTCTGGAGAACGCCCAGAGAAGTGTTTAATCCTGAATGCCTCTTGCCGACTGTGAAGCATGGGGGTGGCTCCATTATGGTATGGGGTGCTATATCTTGGCGCGGTCTTGGGCCACTTGTTATTCTGCATGGGAGGATCACATCCAATCACTATCTAAGCATTCTAGGGGATCATGTCCAGACTGTATTCCCTGGAGAGCGACCGCCTTTTCAAGACGACAACGCCCCTATCCACACTGCTAGGTGTGTTCAAGAATGGTTCGAAGAGCATGACGATGAAGTTGAACATCTCGCCTGGCCCCCTCAGTCTCCGAACTTGAATATTATTGAACATTTATGGGAATATTTGGAGTCCAAACTTCGTTCCCGATTTCCACCTCCATCCAGACTTTCGGAATTAGAGACCGTTCTGCAGGAGGAATGGCTTAATATTCCTTTAAATATTGTCCATGACTTTTATGCATCTATCCCACGTCGCATTAAATCTGTACTTAAGTCAAAGGGTGGTCCAACCCCCTATTAATAAAGATTTTCCATTATTTCACAGGTGTTCGTATTATTTTGTCCTCCACCTGTACTAAGGGGGCTGGTGCACGTTAAATCCGCCGTGGTCTCAAATGTCCTCACATTGTCATGGTGTGGAAGTTTGGAGAGTGGGGTGCCAGCTCAAGTGTTGCCTGGTCATCTGACCGTGGTTCAAAATTATGTGGTGGTATTTGCGGATCTTTCCTTTTGGGATTGATCCTGGACCATCACCATTAGTCCTTCGTGATGCTCCAATGTGACCTTAGTTAAAATAACTACCTACCCATGGGGATCAATCCCAGACCGTTATCAATTGCGCGTTGTGTTTCTCCAGTGCAACGTTAATTCAACGTTACCTACCTAACTTTTGATCCAGTGATCAGTCAACATTTCAGGTAGTGGGCAAACTTGATTTTATGTTTTATCTACAGTTTGACAAAATCTAATAGTAATAGAGGTTTCTAAATATTGTCTTGTACATAAGTATTACTGTCAAAAGGTGCTTATAGATGACAATATCACTTTGTGATTTAACTATTCAAAATATGTACTTCATTATACACATTGCTTTCTTTTGGACAGTTAGTATTATACTCTGATTGAGGTGGTGTGCAGTGGAATGACTGCTTTGTGTATGTAGCCAAGCAGAACATTTGAATAGTTCACTCAGAACATTTGAAGTCAGTTCAATGACAAATAAATGAAACTCGATGTTTCTACATATTTCAACCCCCTCAGAGAGTCCTGCAACTTGTGGTCCTCCATTACTTTGAACTGTTTTAACCAATAAATGGTTGTTTAATTGTTAAATGTGTTGTAGAATAAAAATAGTACTCTTGGTAATCACACACAATGCTCAGGGTTTATCCTATCAAAAGAAATATTTTATTACTTTTAGTATTTGAAACACATAAATCACATATATTTTACCAGAGTATGCCTTTTAAAATGGATTTTTTTTAAATCTTGATTAAAATCAAAACTTTAACATTTCTTTTTTCTTTAAGTTAATAATATTGACAATGACCTAATACATTTTTTGTCTAACAAATTTGCATTTATTCAGTAACACCCAAGAATGACTTTTATTTTCTGAGAACTCTGTTTCCCAACTTTTAGACTCTCTTGAGATTGATTGGGTTGATAATAATAACTGACTAACAAATATTTCTCTCTTTGGTCACTGAAAATATGCATCACTCACAAATCTGCAGAGGCTGAATTTTATACATTTGGGACTAATCCATTGTATTGCATAAAGTATTTTGGTTAATTTCGACATTCTGTTTCCTATGGGAAATATTAGAGATTCATTTTTGAACTACTCAAGGGGAATTTGCTATTTTCAATAAAGGAATCAGCAATGTTTTCAATATTATTGATATTATTATTTATTTATTATGTTTCAAACAAGAACTGGGTGCCCCGCATTTCTTATTAGACCCTCCTGGAAGCAGATCAACTGAGCTCAAATATGAATTGCCTCTTAATTTTTACCAAATTGAAATGTTCATCTGGTATCAATGGTTTTTGCTAAGTTGTGTTTATGTTTCAATGAGAAAATTGTAGAAATTTAAAAATGTGCTCTTCTATTTTTCTAAACCCTCATATATATTAATGTTAAATATAATTCAATTCTACCAAGAAACTGTTTTGACTTGTATGTTTAACACCTAACAAGGAAATAAGCTTATGAGGGGACAAATTAATTTAAATTCTGAAAATCTGTTTTCAATTTTAAAAGAAACTACAATTTGGAACAAATAATTTTTTTTTCAATTTAAAATAAATAAAAATCATGAAGTTTTCATACCTTGATTTTTAGTAACCTTGCTTCGAGCATTGTTTTTTTTATTATATCCCCAATTTGATCTGACTGATACAAAAAGTTGCCCATCTTTTGTCAAAGATCTGCTAAAATATGTTCTTTTGAAAATTTTAGTCTTATATTTTGGTCTCATTACACCAATGGAGCAATTTATTTCTTTTCATGATCTGAGTTTATCATACTCTAATGCACAATAATATTCATGGGATGAGATGTAAATCAGTACAGGCCACTTGATGTATCAAAAACATGATAGAAAATTTTCACTACAATAGTTATTGTACTTGGTTTATATAGAAAAATAAAAAGTGTTTCAAATAATATTCTCTTTTAAAGCATGTGATAACTGATGTGGATGGTACTGGGTAACATTTATTTCTTCCATGTTAATTTTTCAGTAGATTACATAAGTTATGTAAATATTGTTGCTTGTTGAATTATAAGGAAAGTACAAATAGTTGTATTTATATTTAGTCCTTGAAAACTGTAATCTTCATTTGTGCTATATTAATGTCTGGAAACTCATAATTTTGTTGCTTATTTATCTTTCAGCCGAATTGCAGATGATCTGCAAGTGTGTCTACCAAATCTTGAATCAGTCATTCTTACAAATAACCACATTCAAGAACTTGGTGATATTGACCCTTTATCAACAATTAAGTCCCTTACTTCTCTAAGGTATATATTACATTGACTGCTATTATATGCATATACTATAAGAATATAAAAATAACATTCAAATCTTTTGCTGTCTTTGTGTATCGTGTTCAGTTAAATACTATAGTTTTTATGAAGCATTCAACAGTGACAAACCAAAATTTCAATTTGTATATGTTTGAAAAGTTATTAACTAACTAAATTTTGCAGCTTACTGAAAAATCCCATTGCTTCTAAGAGACACTATCGTTTATACATCATAAATAAATTACCACAACTCAGGCTTCTGGATTTCCGTAAAATTCGCATGAAGGTATGAATTTTTCCTTGCTCATTTTAAGTTTGTATTTGCTACTTTAGTTCTGCATTTTTGATTCCAATCATGCATGTTGGTATGTCCTCCACATCAAATTTTTGTGTTCAAACAACAAATTGTTTGTACAAATTTTCTTTCTAAAAATATTTATTTGAACAAATATAAAATTACTTGTATATTGTGTTTCACACTGAAAGTGATGTTGAAATGAGAAGAAAAATAGAATTAGAAAAATTGAAATTCATTTTGCAGAACCCATCTAAAATATATTTGTAAGGTTTAAAAAGTTATATCCTGGTACTTTTGCTTTAAATAATGCTGGAGATAATAATTTTGAGTGATTAAAAATATAATTAAATTATTAAAATAGATTACATTTAGTAAATTGGGTAATTCTTTTATGCACATTGTTTAATATATTATACTTCCCTTTTGGTGGAAGATTTGAAATTTAAAAAACAAGTTCTAAGACCTGCTTCAAAAGCTACATGACTTCTAAGTCTACTTCTGCAGTAACAAATAACTCATTATTACTGCATTAAATGTTTTAAGTTTTCAAGATATTAAAAATTTTCTGCCTCTTGAGTTTTTCAAATCACCCTTTTCATTCTGCATTTCATTATTTTTTTTGCTCTACAGTAGAACGTTTTACATATTTGTCAAATGGTCACAAAATATACTTGGAATAGTCCTATATTTTTTCAAATAAAATTCAAATTGAGACATCCATGCAAATATTTTAGCAATCACCAGTATATTTGTATAAAATATAGGTAAGCTAAACATTTTTGCATGACATTCTAAGTAAAACTTAATAAAAGTAAAAACTACTGCATATTAATTGAGTAAATTTGATTATAATGGTTAGAGAGTACTTATAGTAAACACGCATTGAAATAATATTAAAGAATTCTATGGCATTAATTATAACAAACTAAAGTCAATCACTCCAAATTCGATCAGTGTCTCCAAAACACATTACCAACAACCAGGATATGAAAAAATCATGAATTTAAAAAAAAATATAAGAAACATCGGATTTATTTGATTTAAATCAGATTTTTATGATTTTAATTAATTCCTTGTCCGGCCAAGTTTAAATTTGTTGGACATGAAATGCAAATTACAGTGTAGTTTCTAGATAGTTTTGATTTATTTAAATATTAATATTTTTTATGTAAAACATTAATGTTTTTGAAAGTATAGCTAGGTAAATTTTTGAAAGATTAAAACATAACATAAGAATTAGTAAAGTAAATCACATGATAGACTAACTAGAACAGCACCCCAAATTCCAAGCATGAGCAGTGTTTTTACATTTGGTTCTCAAACAGTTTTAATTACTTCGAGTTTAACTCTTAACCAGTTACGTGAATTTTTTGGACCCAGATAAATAAGGTTTCCTGATCCCACCAACACCATATGAATTTTTTCAATCATACAAATTTCAGAATTTTTTTTTGCATTATATATTTATCATATATGAATAAAATGTTTTGAATTCAATTACTTTGATATAAAATTATTAATTTATTCAAGACTTGCTTTTGAGAAAAAAATCATTTCAGCAATAGAAAATAAAGGGAACTCTTGAATCTTGAAAAAATTCGTACTTATTAATTTTTAGCTTGCAAAACCAACTTATCGGTGAAAAAACTTATTTTTTGTAAGTTAACAGTAAAAATGAGACAACATGAAAATACATAAATTTGAAATCAAATGTCTATTTTTCAAATTCTTTGAGCATTGACAAGTATTTCATAGGTATATTCGAAGCACACCAAAAGGTTTATATATAAAACAAAAAATTAAGCTCTTCCCTATGAACAGCATAGAACAAGTGTAGTAGCATCCCCCAGAACATGCCAATTCGGTGGAATTTTGAGCTTGCAATAAAAAATTTATCAATTCCAGTAGCTTTCTGCTTCAACCCATAATCTTTTTTCAACATACTCAATTATCAGATCAGTGAATTAACTTTTGCATTCCAAATTTCAATTCCATAAATATTGAATGGTTATAGCAGTGTGAAGAATTCTAAGGGATCAATGCATAAAATTTCCCAATTCAATTTAAATAAAAATTAACCAACATATTACACAAAGCAAAATGAAACTATTAAAATTGCCAATTATCGAGATTTATGGGCAAAATTGGAATACTTTTGTGATACTGCAGGAAATCTTTTCATTCTAAGTGTCTGTATTTTTTATGAACAGACTACAATACTAAATAATTAACTAGAACATCTTAAAAGTAAAGCAAATTATCACAATTTTAATAATTTGAGTGAATATACTTCGAGCATCTTCCCTCATCACATGGTGAAGGGTCTAAAATTGGCTATAAACACTGATGAGCAGTCTTGTGTGTGACACCTATTGGTCAATGGCCCAAGGTGGAAATACTTGTCTAGTAATTAAGATCTCAATCAGCAAATACTGTTATTTAGTGTCTTCAAAGGGAGGATGATTTTCAATATAATTTTGGGGTGAACTCAGTATGAGCGAAGTTCTTAACTTATTTGAATAAAATAACATGCATCTTGTCAGTTAATTCATTTTCAATATTATTAAACATAACAGAAAGAAAAATGGAATTTAAAATTTTGATTTAGATGAATGATTTTTTAAATAAAAATCACTTGATTTAAATCAGCATACCCTGCCAACAAAATCAGCATCTTCATTGTCACCCGACAAAAATCATCCAATCCAAACTGCAAAGCCATCTTTTTTAAATGCATTTTATGTATGCTTTGTAGCAACTATCACATTTACTGTACATGCATTTATTCTACACTTGTTTTTGTTTTGCCAGTTACCTTCTAAGTGTTTCACAAATTCATCACCTTCATTGATTAAGTCTTTTGAAGTACTTCCTCTTTATTATCAAATTTATTAGTTGATTCTTTTCTCTTTTTGTTTGAGGGTTGCCTATCTTAATTCTTTTTTCCTCTTTTAACTTTTTTTCCGATTTTATCCTATCACACTATAATAACCATCTTTAGATGCAGCTGCATGTGGTAATTTCTCTTCCATTTTGAACCTTTCTTACTTGGGTGTAGCACATGATCTAGAATTTGAATAAAGGACTAACCAAAGACAGTTTAGTGTAAATTAGGGTACACCGCACACTATCCTTATTAAAAATTTCATTGCTACTGCATGTATTTAATTTACACTACAGTTCCAGTAATGGACCAGTTTGATCAATTGCTGTCACACATGCATGTTTGTTCTACCAGTGGATTAATCACAATGTTTATGACATGAAATGAATTTAAATATGGAAAATTACCGTACATCAAAATTATGTATTTATTTACCTTTATGCCAAATTTTAGTTCAAAATAAGAAATAGAATTGATATTTCTTATTTTAAATAATAATTATTATAAATAAGATATGAATTAAGATTAAGAACAAGTCCACTATACTGTAATTTCATCGATCCCAATGCTTTGACTTTTGTTTTTATTTTTGTCATCAATGAAAAGACAAATTAGTGAGCTATAGATTTGTTACTCTTTTTCTGTAGTCCATTGGCTATAAGATTATAAATTTAACAGTGGAATAAACTAGTTCCCTTGTTTTAATGAAAAACATGAGGAAATGGTCAACTTCTGGTAAGTGGTCAGGGTCTGGTTGGTACATATAAAAGCAGCATTATGCAATTCTACCCCAAAGTACTTTATAGTAGAGTTGTGTTACATTGCTACATGTACTGTGGTATTGTAAATTATTTTTTATAGTGATGACTAAGTTCACAACTATATTGCCCCTCCAGAATTTAGCAGTGGCTGGATCGATAGATTTTACCACTTGTTGACTGCCAATTGTGTGAGAGCTGTGTTAAGATCACAGGTGTACTTCCGTATACATGGTAATCCAATGCATGATAGTGACTTGCTTAATGATTTGGCTGTCCTGTTGCCTTTAGCAGCTGAGTGATTTGCCATATGAAGTGAAGACTAAGTAGCAATGAAAAGTGAAGCCCTGATAAGAATAGGATCAAAGTCTGTAATCATAGGGCTTCAGATAGTTGGAAGTGATTAGCATCACAATGGCAATTCAATTGTTCATTATGGACCATCCATCGAAGCTCATATCAATTGTTACAAGTGCCATCTTGTATTTGTGAGAAGTGAAGTCAGTGTTTGTAAAATTGTGCATATTCATAATCATATTTATCAATATAGCAAAATGTGAAAGACAGTGCAGTGTCTACTAAAAAATACTTCATGGTGGAATTGGGTTATACTGCTATATATACTATAGTATTGTAAGTTATTTTTGTAGTGACTAAGTTCACAAGTATTTGTTCATTTTTGATAAAATTGCGTTACTTTTCCAGTCTTCCTAAAAATTACAATTAAATTTTATGTGAACTTTTTTACTTATAGGAGAAAGAAGAATCTGCTAAAATGTTCAAGGGCAAGAAAGGAAAGAAGTTAGAAAAAGAAATAGGTAAGCGCAGCAGGACCTTTGTTCCTGGTGCCAATATACCTAGCACATCTGAAGAGAAAACAAGTGGAAGTACTGCTGCAGATGTGGAAGCTATTAGAGTATGAGACTTATTAATACTTATCTTTACAAATCAAACATAGATATTCAGAATTTGACAAAAATATGTAGATTCTACAACAGTTATCAGAAAATTTGATTACATCTTTTCTAAGTAGTAAGCAATTCAAAAAATGTCTGCTTCATGAGTCTAAGAATATTTTCGCTTTTGGGAATTGCTGTGGTGTCCCACAAAAATATAAACTACTTTGATAGCTTAGCTGTGCGAAATATGAAATTTTATTTCGATTAGTGGAGATCACTGGATGAGTAGTCAACTATAATCTGACATAATTTGTACTAAAGGTGAGAGTACAAGGCAACTATTGTACTGGTTAAAGACCTAAATGTATTAAAATTAGTCTTGGTATTTTGAAATAACTTCTCTATAGGTTTTATGGCAAATCATGGTTTTCAGGCAATTGCACAAAAATGAAAATATGTAAATGTGCCAAAGCAATGTAACTAATGATTAAAGCATCAAAGTGCAGTTTGTGAAAGTTCACATCATATTGCCTGTCTGAGAATAATAAGGAACCAAGATGCACATAGTAATCAGCTTTGAGCACCATTTTGTGCTACATAGCAATTGTTAAGACTCCATCAAGACCTTGTGTGTAGTTTGATTCTATTCCAATTTGTGGATCCAAAACGTGATAAAAAAAGAACAGACACTATAGTTCATATTTTGTAAAATGTTAAATAATTGTAAAAAGTACATTAATTTTATCAAGTCTAATTGCAGTTTTGGTTTGACTGCAATTTTGGTGAAATGGATTAACAATAGGTGTTTGGATACCTTTTTGACCAGCTGTACCAAACATTAGTTTCAGGTCAGTTCTAACTAATGATAATGAAAATACAAAATGAAAGGATGTTGTTATTTTACAATCATTACATTTTGGAATTTTTTTAATGAATCCAATTAGATTTAATTCAGTTAGAGAGAAGTTTGTAAAATTATGAGTTGCAATCTAAGTTCTTAATCTTGTTATTCTTCATGGAAGTTCAAGTTCATGGTTCTAAATAAACAGGTACACAAAATGGTGTACCTGTTTATGTAGTTATGTCAAATACTAACATTTTCCCATTACAGGATGCCATAAAGAATGCTACAACACTAGAGGAAGTTGAAAGATTGAAACTGATGTTGAAATCAGGACAAATTCCCAGAAAAGATGGCACTGCATCTAATGATAAAGGTTCGTTTAATTAATATGACTATCAGATTGTCTCTTGGTTGTCTAAGTACCTGACCCATATATGATATTTTGAGCACTAATTCTAATAATGTAGGAGGATCAATGTCAGAGCTTCAATTTAAGTACTGCTTTAATTTTTTTTGTTTGGGTTGTGAAATTATAGTGCTTTTATTTAAAAATCTTTTTTGGTTAATATTTTTTCCGTCAATCCAGAGTAATTACAATATTTAAAAAATAAAGCTGTTGATCTTGACATAGTGTCATATTATTTACAAATGAACATGAACATGCTTTGTGTGGAGTAATTTTAAATAAACGACTTTTCATATCCCTATCAAACTGACTACAAACTATGTTTTCAAATTTAAACATGAATTCACTTAATATGAGCTAATTCCAAGTCCCTTGAAAATTTGTTAAGAACAGAAATTGACATTTCTAGTATTATTCTAGAATACTTCAGCAGACCATGGAAATTTTTCATGCCAGTCATTTCCCATATTTCAAACTCCCATTTATTTTTCTAGAGGAAACAACTATTGGACAATTTTCGTTGACAATACAAAATTGTACTACCTGAAACATCGTTGCACTATTATACTATCACAAGAGAGTAAGTGCAAATGAGGCATACATTTCGATAATCTGAAGAAAATTCTGAAAGAAAATAAGAATAGTGCCTGAAAAGGAAGAAAATGGAGGTTTTGAGTTCCTCAAAATTATATTTTTGCATATAACTTATTTTGCTTGAAAATTAAATTTGTTGCTTCCTACATGAAAGTTTCTTATTAAATTCATACAAATTTCACTCGTTAAAAGTTATATGTGAGTTTTAAAAGGTGTGTTCTATTAGTTATTTTTTGATGAAATGAACTTATCTGCAATAATTTGACTTTCTAGTATGATAAACTACTTAACGTGAAAATAATTTTTTATTTTCAATTCCAAACTACCCCTCTTACATCCCAAGAACCCCTTACTTCAATTGGTATTAACTTCAATTCTGTGCAGATAATAAATATCAAATGAAGTGAACAGAATATGATGTAATTATATTTCTTAAAATAATTTTTTTAAATGACATGACTGCTATTGTGCATGAAAATAGTGTATTTTATTTAAAGTATATATAAATATTTTTCCTTAAAGATGATGAAGAAATGGAAGTTGAGCTTGAAGCAAATGGGCAGTGAATTCTTCCACAGGTTAGACATTTTGTTATTTTAATTCTTTAAAACAAAATGCCATAACAGTTTCACTTTTAAGAGAAGTTAATCATGCAATATAAATGTTCAGAACATATATTGCAATCAATAATTCTGGTGATATGAATAAATCTGAAAATGGGCTTGCTAAAAGCTCTAAGCTGTAAACCAAATACAAGATTTGTTAAGTTTTGATCTCAAGTTACCTTTAGTGCTATGTGTTCCTGTTTTACGCTGCATTGCAACATAAAACTGATACATACATATTGTAAAGTGTTATAATAACCTTACTCCAAATCATGTGATGTTACAGAGAGTTTGATCTCATTCTGTCTTAAAATTCTTATATTCACTTTAATATATTGATGTGGGTGACTTATTTTCACTATCTCATCATTTGATGTGCTTGTCCGAATTTGGCTTTCAACTGAATCAGATAATAATTTTGGTGTTAAAATTTTTATAAACCATTTATTTTACCTTTAGAATTAGTCCCCAAAAGAATTTTCCTTTGTGTGATGCTTTAAAACAAATGTCCCAAAAGAAAATTATTGAAACCTAAATTCGTTGTTTTATTGCCTGTTTTGTATAGATAGCTTACTCTGCATATTTATATGAACACATGCATTTATTATTGCTAACCAAGTTGTCCACCATTTGCGTCAATGAAACAGGTTTTCTTAGCAAATTGAAACTGCACATCATGTATGAACGTGATTTATTATAACTAATAGGTCTTTAAATCTCATCTCACGACAGGCATTGAAGAAATAGAGAACTTTTTCTAGGTATGTAAAATATACTATATTAATAACATAAATTCTACTGCAAGTCATAACTATCTGTCCCCCACCCCCATTTTTCAAAAGTAATAAATTATTTCCATTGACTGGCACATCTTTCCTAAATTGTAATGGGATCCAAAAGTTAGAGCAGACTAAAATTAGTAGAAATGCGGGAATTTATGTGACATGCACAGAACCTTATTTTGTAAATCCATAGTCATCAATCACTTTGGTTTTTTAATTGTTGAATGAGCTGTTCAATTTTGCATCAAAAATAATTTAGCTTGCTTTTGGTGAAATTCCATTGTTTGTACTGATTTATTAGGAAAATGATACCCTAAATAAACGTGCATTTTATACAGATTGTATTCTCGTGTAGAAATTTCTGAAAACATGATATTTCTTCTCTGGTATCTGAAGTTCTCAATGAAACTGGATTGTACTTGAAATTTTTAGGAATTAAATGCAGTTTTAAATGACAAACCTTGAAATATAAAATAACATGTTAAAACATTCCCCCTTTTTATAATTAAATTTTAATTAGTTTTCTGGGGTTTTTTTTTTTTTTTTTTTTTTTTTTCCAAATTTCATTTGAATTTCTATGAAAACAAAAAAAAATGTGTCTTAATTATGTGATTATAAAGCTTAAAGTTTCATTTTGTAAAGTGTTAACTCAAAGTAACCAGTTAATCAGTCTAATTAAGTATTTCCAATATTATTCCATTTGTTTTTTGAATAGCAAAAAGAGTTTTAATTTTAAACTTAATAGACATTTTATTATTTTCATTCGAAATTAATTTTGTGGGGCGCTAAATATTCTCTATTTGTTTTTAGAATATTGTATAATGATCAGCAGAGCCCTGATTTGGTTGACATGTAAACTTGTGTTAGCACTTTGTTGACAATGCCCTGCAATCTGGTTCTAGAAATGATGAGTTTTTTTACCTAATTTTTCAGTGCTTTTTATTTTTAGAGCATCATTTTGGCATTTTTCCAGCTTTTGGAATGGTGCCATTATTTTATCCTGAGTTTTAATAAAATTTTGTTGAAGCGTTCCTAAATTACAATCTTTTATCGTTTTATTTTTACTACAACAGAACAAATCCTTTCTGTGATTTTTTTTATTGGTAGGTAAATCACTGCAATAAAAAGAGCAAGGGCTGGATGGTTTTCCTGGAAAGAGAAACAGAAGATCACATACCTATGGATCTTCAAGTTTTTAATCGAAAGATTCTATGCTATCATTAAAAGCATGTTTTCTCAAACTGATCTGTGTTCCTATACCAGCTCTTAAGGGGGAAAGATCGTCTGAATATATTAGAAAAACGTAGTAAAGTGTCTCACTCATAAATGTACAAATGAGATTGAATACAGTGTCATACATCCTATAATGAGTTCCTGTTTAGATGGATAATATTTTATTTTTTGGATAATTCGAAAAGGAATTTATTTTGCTTATCAAAAGTATCAATTAAATGTTGAGATAATTTTTTTGAACTTTTTTAAGGTTTTAACATGTTTTTGTACTGAATTGTGTAATTCTTTTCCAGGTTATGTAGATTGAAAGGACAAAAAACAACATCTATGGGAACTTCCATAATAAATGTTCTTCATAGACATTACATTTTAACACATCGCCTGAAATAAGACAACTGAATAATCATTGTACATATTTTCACAATAAATATCTTTGTATTTTCATTGTGTTATATTGCCCTTATTGTAATTTGTTGATTATTTTTAAACTTCTGTAAATTGGATATTAATTCTCTATAAGCAATTATAATCTGTTTAAAAAAAATCTATGCATATAAAGCAGAGTTGGCGACTGTCTGTCTATGTTCTCTATACAAATCTACACCATTTGACCAATCCACACCAAATTTGGTACACTTATACTTTGGAACCCTGCGCAAGCTGCATATTAACCCTGTTCTCTTTAAACTAGGTGTGCAGAGGGGACTAAATCAATTCGAAATTGCCATAGGAAAAACATTGAGCATAAAACGATTGCGGTACGCAACTCAGTTTGTTTTACCAGTATTGATCGAAAATCAAATTTTCTAATAAAATTGTCTTACCAGTATTGCTCGAAAGTAGTAGTAGTTCTTTCATTTTGGCGAAGAGATCATAGTCACACGGACTCATATCCGGTGAGTATGGCGGATGTTCCAGCACCTCCCACCATCGCAGGAGATCCATGACAGCGTTCGCAGTATGACACCGTGCATTGTCATGGAGGATGATTGGATTCGAAGGCAACAAGTGGGGTGTCGCTTTCTCCAGAGTGCTGGACACAGATGATGTCTCAGGAATTCACAATAGTAGGCAGCATTAACTGTCTGTCCTGGAAGTACAGCATGGTGCAATATCAATCCGTCAATGTCATATGCAACAATGAACATCACCTTCAGATGATACAGCGCTGGGCGCACCTTCTGTGGACGTGGCGAACCAGGATGTCTCCATTCATTGGACTGTCGTTTCAAACGTGGTTCGTAGGAGCAAGCCCACGTTTCACCCATTGTGACGATCCGTCAAATGAAACTCACCTTCCCTTCGGTATCAGTTCAAAAGGTCCTGTGCAAGTACATAATTGTGCCAACGTTGCACATTGGAAAACGTATGGGGCATCTATCGCGCTGCAATTTTGCGATATCCCAGGATGTCTTGCAGAATGTGAAGCACGGATTTGTGGCATTTGCCTACCTCAGCGGCTAATTCTCGAGAAGTCCATTGTCGATCAGCTTCCAGCAACGAGCTGAATTGTTTGGTTGTCAACCGGGGGTCGTCCGGAACGATGTTGATCCTGAGTGACATCCCTTCCTTCATGAAACATTTTCACCCATTGTGCCACTGTACGGTATGGCAACACAGCATCGCCACATGCATTCCGCAGGCCCTGATAACAGTGTTGCGCATTATGGCCTAGTGCAACTTCGATTTTTATCCAAGAACGTTGTTCCTGCTTTGTAAAATATTGTTATGGCGCTTTCTCTTTCGCTCCACACATCAAGCCACCTCAAAATACTATTGATTCAAAATCACCACATGCCTTCACTTGTCTTTTATCAGTTCAGAGGATGCCAGCGCCATCTGGTGCGCATACGTCGAAATACAAAGTTATTGCCATTACTTTTTATCCAACCCTTGTAATTCGTTATTGTCTATCAATATTTTTCAAGCGTCTTTTTCGAATTTCTCTATTTCAGAATATTCTCATGACGTCGAAATTTGACATGCTTGCTCAGATCTCATTTTTCAGAATTCTACATTTCTCGATGACCAGAATTACGTTTTTATTTGTATTTATGTGTTCCATTAATTTCCATTTGCAGATATATTATTTAGGAGTTAAATTGTAATGAATTATTTTTATTTTCTGCCAAATATACCACTAGACATGAATAATTTCTTGGTTGTATATGTACTATATTTCGACAAAATTTCCTTAAGTCTTTGGTTAAATGCGTTATAGTTTGTAGAATTCTGTTTCATAAAAATAATGGAAACCTTTTTAAGTAAAGTGTATAACTTTAAAATGACTAGTAAAGTTAAAATAAAGTTATTCTAAAATAAGATATGTTATGTTAAATCAAAACGGTAGTTGGAAACGTTGTAGTTCAAAGATATATCTAAATTTTGACATATTTTCATTACAAGACGATTAAAATCAATTTAATTTACATTTGCTTTTCATGTTTCATGGGTATTGAAAGCTGTACTCCATGGTCAAGTAACTACATCTATCATTCTAAATAGGTACGTGGTTTCCGTATAGAAACTGAGTCTCTTAATTGAAAAAAGTACCTTAAGGATTCGATTTAAAATTAAATATTTCTGTTGGAGGAAAGCGAATTTTAAATAACTTTGCTGATCTTGGAATATTATCATAGTAAGGAAGTATGTAAACTAGGACCATTGAAAAATAGAAATTTTTTGTCTTAAGTGGAGGAAGGTCGAGGTTGCTTACTTGAAGTTGAAAGTGTTCGCATTCAACTTGGGTACCTGTGAAACATTCATTGAAAGCAGTGATTTTGTAAAAAGTGTAATCGATTGAGTTTGTTTTGTCTAGACTGATGACATTTGTTTTAAACAAGCTCCGTTATTCCACGTGCAGCTGAATAGAATTTTCAAGAGAAAAATGTGCTTCAAAATAAATTAACCAAGAATGTCGTAACAGTTTAATTTGCCATCCTCTCACAATGATAATATAATTCGAAAACATCGAATCCATGATGCAAGTATACCACTAATAATAAATATTGATTGGAAAACTGAGTGTAAGACTACACTGAAAGTTCCTCATTTTTACTGAAAATGAACTTAATTGGCATTCGTAATCACTCCAAAACTCAAAATCGACTTCTGAATTCATCAGAAAAAGCTTTTGTATTTTGTCTTACAACAAGAGTGATGAATATGAAATGTATTATATAGATGGATATGTTATGTATACATATTTGCGTCTGAAGTAAATTGTAGAAGCTGTGAAAAAGTTAAAACGATGTTAAAAAATATTTTCTGTACACTTAATGACACTTGCATTTTTCTATGAAATAGAATCAATATTTAACCAATTCAACACGAGCATTGCCGGGTTATTCTGTTAGTAATTGTTAAAATTTCATTGAGGAATATATTAGTCATAAAATGTACATTTTTATAGAATGCGTTATAATCAGTCTCATAACTAAAAGGATGACAAATTATTTTAAAATCAAATTTTGTACATTTGAGGGTTCTGCAATTGTGCTGAAACAATCTTTCAAGTTTTGAGTGAAAAATTGTTTTTTCATTTGGGTCAAATAAAAAAAATTTCACTGAATCAAACAATACAAGGAAAACTCCTATGCAAATTATATCTGTTCAACTTCCAATAAAAAATCTCGGATATATTTTAATACCTGTTTTAAGTTCTAGTTTTTTCTTTAATGAAATATGAGTATTGTTATCGGACTTGCATCAGGTACTAGTTCCATGCTACTACAACATACAATGATACTTATTTTGAAAAAAGTGTAAGGAAGAATAATGATAACATCACAATGAACACATTCAGGTTGTATGTTTTTTAATCACAGTTTTAGATGAAGTCAAATTGGTATTTAAATATCAGTTTTCAAACCCTACTATTAACTCTTGTGCAGTTCAAGAATTAGATTATGTGGATATTTAAAGAATTTAGTTGAGTTTAAAGTGTAGATAGTAAATTTAGAAATGACTTGAAAGAAAATAGTCTGGAATACCCATGAAAAGGCTAATTTCGTAACATTTTTCCTACATTAAAATTGTAAGGCAACTATTATTCTGTATCACAAGCTCTATCCTTGCCATTAAACCTTGAAATGGAAGCGAACCTCATCTCTTTCCATAAGGAGTTGCCTGAAGAAATGTATTCATGTTTGACGCACTTAATGACAAATTGTTCAAAAGTGCTTTGGCTGTGGCAGTCCTGATTTTCAGATATGTCAGGAAAATCTACATACTGTGATCAAAATCGATTTCAAATGTCCACTGGCTAGTCTAGAGATGCAATTTGTTGACCTTCATCACCCATGAATTTGAGGACATCTCGGGTGTTTGTTCTCTTTGGTACCAGCTATGGGTGGGAATAATTTCCCAAGATACTGTTCTGAAGTTTCTTTTCGTAATAAGTAAGCAATATTTATTGCACTAACTGGTATTCCCTCCTTTGCCAAGCTATCTACCAGTTTATTTCCGATGATGACACATGAGAAATCATCCATTGTGAATGTATCTCAAGGAGCACTGATAATTGCCTAAGTTTATCTAGAATATCCCAATCCTATCTTCGATCTTGTTCCAGTTTAAAAATTGGATGAAGCTACAGTTGTCATCCAGTATCCATGCTATTTGTAGACTTTATATAATTAGTCCTACGTCAATGGCTACGCTCTAAGATCGGATTAGAAATTCTTTTCTCGATTTTAATCATGTTAGAAGATTTGATAAAAACTTAACTGCCAATGCAAGCAATATGTTCTTGGGCATCATACGAAGGTTGATAAATTTTTACAATTGTGTTATTTATATTACAACAATTTTTACAAGATGTGCATAACTTCATGAATACTGTGGGCTAAGCTGGACACTTGTAATAGTTCAAAGGGGAAAGGAACTGGCCACAATACTCCAATCTGGGGAGAATTATTTATTCAACATTGTGACGTTACATTTTTTTCAACAAGTCTTGTCAGGAGTTAATCCTGTTTCTCAAGATATCCCCAAAATTCCTCTCGTTTTCTAAATTAGCCCACACTTTGCAGTTTTGGTTTATAACTGAAAACGTTTACTTTCCCATACTGCTTCCTAAGATGCTATCAAATTTATAAACTTACTCTTTTCCCGACTTTTATAGAAATCAATTGAACGAAATTCTAAAAATTTTTACTTGTGCATCGTTGAACATTGAAGATCAATTATCTCCCTAGTCCTAGAAAAAGAAATTTGTCTTTCCCAGAGATAATGTATTACCCTTTCTACATCGCAGAACTCAACTTATATCATTTTCTTATTTTACCGACATTCTTATATGTATCTAGCTTAGAAAATGTTTAATTTTTTCCGCTAATTAAAAAACTATTACATTTTGTAATTTCCTCTAATCTTGTTCAATGTTAATATTTGCAGACCACTGCGGGCCGGATAGAGCAGCTCTCAGGCCTTATGTTGTGCACCCTTGCTCTAAAACAACACTTGCGGGTTTTCTTTTGGGGGAGCGTATTTTCATTACTCGGCACTTTTTAATATTGCCTACGAATGGTTTAACGGACATTTAAATGTCATGGTATTCCAATGGTTAAAACTCGTAAATCGGTATCACTGTATATAATTTACATAAGAAATAAGAACTTGCAATCGAACTTTATATGCCAATGCTAAAATGAAAAATATTTTGATAAATAAATTTGAACGAGAGATAACATTAGAGTAAATAATGCAACGAGTAAGAGTTAGAATTATTTTTTTCTTTCTGAATACACAGTAACTCGATAGGGCATATTGTGCTGCATAGTTTTTGTTACCTGTCCTATGAATTTTCGTTTCGCGAACAGCAAAGGAAATCAATCTATTTCTTTAGAATTGGGAATTCAAAGGTCTGTTGTGACTGTAAACAAACAAGATCTGCGAATATTTTAATTCTATCCAAATGCTTTCGCATGAGATCTCCGGTTTACCTTTAAAATCCAGTTTATCGCCATTTTGGCAAATTTTGAAGTTTAATTGATGTTGACCAATCCAATTCTGAATTTATTCATGGTTCAAAATTACGGGGTGTTCTCGAATCTTTCCCTTCGGGTTTGATCGTCGTCCATAGCCCGTTGTATTGCCCGCAGTGCGACGTTAATTAAAATACTTACCTGAATTTATTTGGTATTTTTGTTGGGTAAGTGTTGAAATCTTATTCGAAAAGTGACGTCACGTTCGGAATGCAAATTGGAAACAGAAGCCATCGACCTTCATTATTTCATTAGAAGGTCGATAGCAGAAGCACTACCGCCACTATATTTAGCTTGACAGAGACCGTGTTCATAAATAATTCTCTGAAAAATGTGCAAACCAAAAATAATCCGTCACATGACCTCCGTTTCATCAGTTCTGAAGTTGCATTTATGAATGATTAGATTTTTTAGTCTCATTCTCGCCATGTAATTGGCAATTTGTTTTGATAAATTCAATCTGAAAATTAGCCTAAACCATGAGTAGAGATGCATTACAACATTCACATCTACCTTTTCGGTCGCCAACTTCTGAACTGACAAAACCTAGCACAATCTCAGTTCGTTTCAAACGATTTTTTTTCGTTTTCAGTGACTTCTGAAACGGCTTGTTTTTCACATTAGAAAATCTGAGACTCTTGGAATAACTGGTGCGATTTATTCGCGTTTACGAACGAGCCCAGAAAATGACTTCCAGGAATATATTTTGCCAAACGATATGTATTCAAAAATAAAAATTCTTATTTATATTTTATCAGACGATAATTATTCATTTAAAAGTACAAATTTGTTATTACATTTTGCAAACTATTTATTAGTGTTTCAATTTCAGAATTAAATTTATGTATCTATCTTTATTGATGTTCGTTTGGTTATGTAGCAACATAAGTTAGATAAAAAAAACAATACATCAAGGGATGTACCACAAAAATATTGGTACTAAAAGGTTCTTGGAGTTTGTTGATGGGATATTAATAATGTTTAAATACAAATAATTAGCTTCAATCAGGCTTTCCTGGTTTTTTATTTACTGCTAAAGAGAATATATGTACGCAAGGACCTACAAGTCAATTGTTTTAAGTGATTCTTTACTGAATTAAAAAGATTTGAGTGCTCTTGAATGTGAAGGTTGGTTTGGTTTGTACCTCTCAGTGGTATAGTTATGGAGGGGAGGCGGTGGAAGCGAGCCCGAGTCTAAAGGGACAGCATTTTAAAAATATGTAGAAAATGTTTATAATTTTAAACAGAACTTTGTCCTTGTCAATGCTTTCTAGCGTTATGCGTTTAGATTGAATTCTTTTCTGCACACCATTTTTAGTATACGATCCCTTAAAAGTCAATCCTACCCTTTCCATTGTAAAGACTTCAGACTAAGATAGATGGCGCTCTTGCGCATGCCCAGAAGGACTTTGAGAAAGGAAAGAGTTGAGAACGAGTGTGGCGAGAGACGTGTGGGTTGTGTTTTTTGGAGAGTGATCGAGACTGAGATGTTTCGTTTTTGATATTTACTACCTTTATTATTTTGTGTTGTGTGTCGTGCCTGTACTGTGTCCTGTGAGTTCATTAAAATGGTTTGAACCAAAAAAAAAAAAAAAAAGGAGTATTCCTTGTGATGATAATTTAAAATTTTGAGCAAGTCAGTACAGACGACGAAGAAATGGTGGCAGCCGTTTGGATACGATCCTGGTATTGCTGATATCTCCAGTGCAAATTATTGGGTGAGTACCAGATTTCATTAGCAACAGTGCCTTTTTTAATTGTAATTTGTAAAGTTTTGCATGTTGAGTTTTGGTTCATTGAAGAATCGTTGTTTTGGTTTCATGCAGTTTTGGTTTTGTAAAAGGCAGTTGTAATATGCAAAAATGCTCTCTTATTTTAACTAGGCTGATATAGTTAAAATTTTGTTTGGTAAAAGGAGTGATAATTTCGAAAAGTGTTCTTATTTTAACTAGGCTGATATAGTTAAAACTTTGTTTGGTGAAAGGTAGTTGCAATTTTGCAAGTGTTCTTATTTTAACTAGGCTGATATAGTTAAAATTTTGTTTGGTAAAATTGAGTGGTAATTTTGAAAAAGTGTTCTTATTTTAACTAGGTTGATATAGTTAAAATTTTGTCTGATTTTGAAAGGCAAATTTATTCTGTTGATTTGCAAAACTATTCTTATTTTAGCTAGACTGATATAGTTAAAATTTTGTTTGATTGTAAAAAAAGAAAATTTAGGACACTCATGTGGTATATATAAAAAAAGAATTTTCTGTTCTGAATGGTTAGAATTAGAACTATTCAAATGGTCAGTTTGAGTTTTGTTTTCTGAGAAAAGAGAATTATTTTAAAATTTTAAATTGAGATAGCCTAGTTTGTTTTGTGTTCTTTTGTATGATGCTATCTGATGACAATTGAAGTGTTGTTAAAATTTGATTTGATTCTGTTGTATGATTCAAAATAGAATTACAAATTTGGTGTAGAAGTATATAGTTTGAATTACAAGTATAATTCTTTTTGATGAGTGTTGTCAACAGCACCAAATGCCTAGAATTTTCAATATTTAGTGCGTCTTGGGTTATTTTGCTTTGGAAAATATTTTGTTATATTTCTGAATGAATCGGAAATTCATTTAAAAGAGTTTTGGAGTGTTTTGAAATTGTCATTTTCATTTGTTGCTCATTTAAATAACTAAGAAACCCCTTAGAATTGTTTATTTATTTTGCGGAATTTTGAATGTCTAACTTGTGTACTTAAGGAAATTTTTGTTAGTAATTTGAAATTGCTTTGTGTAACTAATTTGGCAAATGTGAGACCATTTTGTGTTCAGAAAAAGAACTCGAAAAAAAAAATAATAATCTGAAAGTGTGGATTTGAATTATTCACTTCCTGTGTTTGTTGACGAAAAAAAAGAAAAGGAAAAGAATGATATTCTGTTTTATATTTTTGTGTGTGCATTTATGCTTCTGAGTGTGAATCAATTGTTCATAGAGAAAAGGGAATTCTTTTGAACTGCAATACCTTTTCTTGATTAGACAGGAAAGTTGAGTTTATATTCTGAATAGTATTTTAATTGTAGTATTATTTTCAAAACAGCTGTTCTTTAGTTGAACTTTTCTTTAACTGTTTATTTTCTTCTCAATTTGAAAACATCTTTAAAAAAAAAAATATTGTTTTAATGAATGAAAATTTTAATTTGTTTATGTGTTCGAAAATTATTTCTATTGATTTTTGGTTGTTCGGTAAGAAAGTTGTAACGTAGAATTAGCGAATTTAATTCTTTGATAAAGTCTTGTGAATTCTGTTGGAATTTAATACCTTAATAGAGGTTTTTGATAGTGTTTCCCCTGGCCCTTAATCATGGCATTTCTTGCAATTGGTAGAAAGCAGGACTTAATTGCTGTTGCGGAAGAAATTGGTGAGAAGGTACCAACTTCGTGCAAGGTTGCGGATATTAAACAAATAATTTTAAAAAGCCCAAATTTCGATCGGGAGGAGGTAACGATAATAATAGAACGAGTCATAAAGGATAGACTGGAAGAGGAAGAATTTGCTAAGCAAGAAAAAATTCATGAGGAAGAATTAGCTAGACAAGAAAAAATTCGTGAGGAAGAATTAGCTAGACAAGAAAAAATTCGTGAAGAAGAACGACAAGAGCGGGAAAGAGTCAGACAACATGAGCTCGAAATTAAAAAACTAGAAGTGGCTCAGAAGGAATTTCGCCAGTCTGAAGAAGGATCTGAAAATGGGGCGGATAGAAACAGAAAAATCCAACTTACCCAAATCACTCCCAAATTCGACGAAAAAGGGGATGAAATGGGATTGTATTTGATTAATTTCGAACGGAAAGCAGAGATGGCTCGAGTGCCGAAGGAGGACTGGGTGGCTTATTTGCTGGCCGTTTTGCCAGCCGAGTTATCTAACATGCTTGCCCGAGAACCTCCTGAAGTGGCCAACAATTATGATGTTGTGAAAAATCTCATTCTGAAACGATACAAAATGAACGCTGAAAAATTGAAACAGTGTTTCTACAGACATCAGAAAACATGGAGAAATTATGCTCATGAACTGTACAGCTACTTCACTGAATGGCTTGCTGAATTGGAAATTGAAACCTTTCAGCAACTAAAAGATTTAATCGTTGCCGAGCAATTGAAGTATCGTGTACCAGATCAAATCAAGGAGCATTTTCTTGACAAATGGATGAAGTTGAAGACACCTTTTGAATTGGCAGAAGTGATCGAGGAGTACGAAACCATCAGGCAGAGTTTCAGGAAGAAGGAATTTCCAAAGAAGTATGGCTATCAAGGTTCAAAGGGACATTTTAGTGGAAGTAGACCCAAAGTACCATTCAAGGATGACAAGAACAAACATCCGGTCAAAACCGAACCCGCAAGCAACGAAAACCGTGAAAGAAAGTTTGAAAAGAGAAGACAGCTCCGATGCTATGAATGCGGTTCGTTATCACATTTGAGACCCCAATGCCCGAAGCTCAAGAGATCTGAAGTAGTAGCTGCCAATGAAGTCTTTGGAAGACACGTGCCTGAGTTGATGTCTCCTTATACTAGTGCTGGGACAGTAAATGGAGCCCAAATGTCTATCTTGAGAGATACTGGTGCCAGCATCGATCTTATTCCCAGAAAATTTATCAAACCACATATGTACACAGGTGAGCATGTGTGGCTCGCTTCTCCATTAGTAGACAGCCCGGTCTGCTTGCCCATTGCAGAAGTTGATTTGAACTGCGAATTGGGACATGTCCTTACGAAAGCTGCTGTAAGAGACAGTTTTCTGGATCAAGAGCATTACCTACTAAGTAACAAAACCGTTGCTCTGATCGAGAGTATGAAAAAAGATAAGGAGCTGGAGATCCAAGTTATTAATGCAGTTCAGACGAGAGCTCAGAAAAGTCTTTTGACAGCCGAAGTTGAAGAGTATCCAGTTGAGTCGAGTCCTGGAGAAGAGAATGACAGTACCGTGTTAACAGAGGAAGACGGAGAGGTATTGCCTATGGCGGAAGAAGCCTCACTTCCAGATCTGATTAAAGCCTCACGGAATGATTTTGTCGAAGAGCAGCGCAAGAGTAAAGAGTTGAAACCACTTTTCCTAGAAGCTGAGGAGTTAGCAAAAGAAACCAAGTATGCAATCGTTAATCAAATGCTGTTCTATCTGAAAAGTGACAAGGATGGTACGCAGAGAAAACTGCTGATTGTTCCAGAGAAGTTTCGGGACCAATTAAAGAAACTTTCTCATGAAGGAACAGCGGCTCACTTAGGAGTGACCAAGACTAAAGATGCTCTTTTTAAAACTTTTTTTTGGCCGAATTGTTACAAAGATGTTGAAGAATTTGTCAGATCTTGTGACCAATGTCAGCGAGTCGGGAAACCTCGGGATAAGAAGAAGGCACCCATGAAGATCGTTCCTGTCATCTCGGAGATCTTCACAAAGATTAATGTGGATGCTTGTGGCCCTTTACCTACTACACCATCTGGAAACCGGTATCTCATCACTGCAATTTGCATGTCTTCCAAATATCCCGATGCAGTTCCTGTCCCAAATCTTAGTTCTTCAACCGTGGTCGATAGTTTCCTGCAAATCTTTAGTCGGATGGGTTTCCCGAGGGAGCTGCAAAGCGATCAAGGAACGTCGTTTACAAGTGCACTCACAACGGAGTTCCTGGAGAAATTTGGAGTTAAAGTAGTGCGAAGTTCCGTACATCATCCCCAGAGCAATCCTGTGGAGAGACTACATAGAACTTTGAAGAGAATTCTTCGAGTCCTGTGTCTGGAGTCAGGACCTGATTGGGAGAAAATCTTGCCTCATGCCCTGTTTGCTCTACGAGTTGTTACTCATGACAGTACTGGATATACTCCAGCTGAGCTGGTTCATGGACAGAATTTGAGGACTCCCATGACTCTACTGTACGAGAACTTGACGGAAAGCGAGGAAGAGAAGACTAGCGTAGTATCATATGTCTTCAAGCTACTAAACCGCATGAAAAGGTGTCAAGAATTAGCCGTCCAAAACATGGAGAACGCCAAAGACAAACAAAAACTATGGTATGATCGCAAGGCTGTGAAGCGTAAATTTTGTGAAGGCGACCTTGTGCTGGTTGTCGCTACATCTAGGCCTAACAAAATGGCAGTTCATTGGATCGGCCCAGGGAAAGTCGTTAAACAGCTTTCCGAAACCAACTACATTGTGCAGTTTCCAGAAAAAGACAAATCCCATGTGTACCATGTGAACATGCTCAAGCCATATTTCCAGAGACCCGAAAATGTGAATTTAATCTGTCTAAAAGAGATTAGGAACTGTGACAACGAGGAGGACATTCCAAGTCTCGAGCAGAAGCCTGAAGTCTCGGAAATGACACAAATTTGGCAAGACATAGAACAAAATGGTCGCTTGTCAGAAGATCAGAAGGAGCAGCTGAGAGAGTTGCTATCAAAATACTCTAGCTCATTCTCAAACCAGCCGGGGTGTACTGATCTTACTGAACATGACATTGAGCTTGAATCTGAGAGGCCCATCTGTGCCAAAACTTACAAGATGTCTCCACGCCAAACAGAAATTTTGAAGATGGAAGTGGAGAAGATGCTGTCGCTCAAAGTCATTGAGCCAGGAGAATCTGATTTTACTTCTCCTCTTATTCTGGTAGAAGTACCAGGAAAGGATGCAAGACCGTGCATCGACTATCGAAGACTCAACAAGGTCACTAGAACCCAGTACTTTCCTCTGCCAAACATTGAGCAGCTTGTTGAAAAAGTGTCAGCTGCCAAGTATATCACCGTTCTAGATTTGACCCGAGGTTATTGGCAAATACCTCTGAGTAAACGAGCCCAAAGATATTCAGCTTTTGTAACCAGTTTTGGGACATTTCGACCGTTGAGATTGCCATTCGGTTTGAAAAATGCCCCTTATGATTTTAGTCGTTTGATGGCCGAACTGTTGAAAGACTGTGGAGAATTTGCATGCCCTTACTTGGATGATGTAGCCATCTATTCCCTAAGTTGGGAAGATCATTTACAACATTTGAAAACCGTCTTAGAAAAGACGAATGCAGCTCATCTGCACATCAAGCCTTCTAAGTGCCAGTTTGCTCGTGCGTACGTAAAGTATCTTGGGCACTTGGTTGGTCAGGGCCAGAGAACACCTGGAGAATTGAAGATCCAAACTGTAAAGGACTTTCCGACCCCTGCGACTAAGACGCAGATCCGATCTTTCTTAGGACTTGCGGGGTATTATCGAAAATACATTCCTGACTTTTCAGTCCTCTCAGCACCAATTACAGATCTGCTGAAAGGAAAAAATCGTCGTGCTGCTGTCATATGGACTGATGCTTGTCAAGAGGCGTTTGACAATTTAAAGAAACGGTTGTCGGAGAATCCGGTGTTGTACAGTCCAGATTTCTCGAGACAGTTTCTCGTCCAATGTGACGCGTCAAATCTTGGGATTGGCATCGTTTTGTCCCAAATTAATGACATTGGTGAGGAACATCCTGTCATGTACTTGAGTCGGAAGTTCTCAAATGCAGAACAAAAGTACAGTACCATCGAGAGAGAGTGCGCAGCTATCGTGTTCGCCATCCAAAAGCTGCGATGTTATTTGGATGGACACCAGAAGTTCATCATCCAGACGGACCATAATCCCCTTGTTTGGCTGGACAAAAATACGGGAACCAACCCTAGACTTTTACGTTGGGCTTTGATCCTGCAGCCATTCAATTATGAGGTTGTCCATAAGAGGGGGAAACAGCATCAAAATGCTGATTCATTAAGTCGCATCCCATAAACCTCATATCCTTTTATTTTATATTAGTAAGTTTATTGTTTATTTTGATATTTGTATTATGTGTGAAAATTTTAAATTTTTCTTATCATTAGTGTAAATTGTTTTCCTAAATTTTTAATAAGTATATAATTTTTTGTATAATATTTTTGAGTTCAAGGCACTGATTGCTATAATCTGGTACATGTGCAGTGTATTTTGTGTACTTGAACTCTTGAACTTTTCCAATGACTGCACCTATCTGGAGACTTTTTCAGGCAGTGGAGTCATCAAAACTTTTCCCTCATTCTTCGAGAAAAGTTTCCTCCTTGTGGGGAGGAGTTTATAAGTCTGTAAAGACTTCAGACTAAGATAGATGGCGCTCTTGCGCATGCCCAGAAGGACTTTGAGAAAGGAAAGAGTTGAGAACGAGTGTGGCGAGAGACGTGTGGGTTGTGTTTTTTGGAGAGTGATCGAGACTGAGATGTTTCGTTTTTGATATTTACTACCTTTATTATTTTGTGTTGTGTGTCGTGCCTGTACTGTGTCCTGTGAGTTCATTAAAATGGTTTGAACCAAAAAAAAAAAAAAGGAGTATTCCTTGTGATGATAATTTAAAATTTTGAGCAAGTCAGTACACCATGTAGCCCCATCAGTAGTATCGCTATTCAGGAATGGAAATAGATAAAATGCTCAAATTACCTTCTCACAAACATCTGGAAAGCACAAGACAGGGGTCACTTTAACTTGCTTCACCCAGGTGACCCATTCACGAAGTCCGGGTTTTTGCTAGTCCTTAAGTACATTCGATAACTTATTGTAATCAAAATTAATATAATGAATAAGAATTATTTCGGTTTAATATATTTTATCTTCATTTTAAAAATGTGTATTTTGTTTTGTATAGGGTGGCATCAGCTTCATTTGCCCCAGGTTCTAGAAACTAGGGCCTCGGTAGTCCAGTTGATAGAATCGCGAATTTGCAACTAGAGGGTTGCGAATTCGAGATTCGATCCAACCAAACACCGTCGAATATATGGACGCTGGTGCTCGTTAAATCTGTCGTAGACTCAAATGTCCTGCCGTTGGCGTGGTATGGAAGTTTGGAGCTGGCTCAGATGTTGACCTCATCATCTAACCTGGTTCAAGATTCCCATGTGTTGTCCTCGGGCTTTCCCTTCGGAATCGATACCAGACCATCGCCAATAGCCCGTTGTGTTGCTCCAGTGCAACGTTAATTCAACTACCTAGAAACTAGTTTCATCTCTGTCGTTGCTATGCGGTCTTTTCGTTGTGAGGAATTCATTGTCAAAAATATTCTACTTTATTTAGTATATTAAAAAGGTTGTAGCATCGGTTTTATTTTAAACTTGTAATTTTTGTAGTATTTTAACTTGTAAAAATTTAATTTAAAATGTTTAATTTAATGTATAATTTGTACCATTTTATTCCTAACAAGAAAGTGTTTCTCGGCCTTCTCCGTATTGCTCCATTTGTTACATTGCGCTTTTTCTTACCCCACCCAAATCGCAATACGTCCAAGGGTTTCTGTATTTTGAATGGTTGAGTTGCCTTTTATATTGTGGTTCGAGAAAAAATCCTGGGTTGGTACGGATAAGATTGGAGATATAATTTACGATGCTTTATGAAATGAATTAATCTTATTCAATTTGGTTTCATGTAAGTTATCTGAGGATTTTCACTAAATAACTATCCATTATTATCTTGTTTCAGTTGCCTTAAATGTGTGTTCAACAAGACTAACTAAAGAAACATTAAAATATCCCCCTTTCCCTTATAAATATCAGTTTGCAAACTTAGTTTTGTAATTTCAGGTATAATTTAGTTTTCTTTTCCAATGATATCGAAATACTGAACTCTGGCTGTGTATTCATTTTCAACATTTTTATTTGTGTCGACCTGTGCCCGTATCCGGCCATCGGTCGACAAGCAGCCGAATAGAGATCTAAAGTGAAAAAATATGTTTTAAAAACACTGTATACAGTATTTGCAACTGCATTTTCAAGAATTTTAAGGCAGTCTCCTTGAGGTAATCTCAAGTCATTTAATCTAATTCGCAAAGAGGGCTGATCTCGCTACTCCAATACGATGTAAGTGTTTTTGAGGTAGTCTTGTCCACTAACAAGTCAAAATCTATCGACTCAAACAGACTTTGGCAAGGAACCTGAGATACCAGCTTTATTTCTCATGCACTTCTTTCTGTCTGTCCTTTCCACTTCTTCCCTGTAGACAACTCTAGTTTGAAAATCTGTTAGTCCTTAGACAAGTATATAAACCTGTTGATATTACGTAGAGACAAAAGGGATTTAGGTTGAGGCAACTATGCTCCAACCTTAGATAATTGGTCATATGTACCACAGTGACTTGGGATCCACTGTGAGGAAACTTCTTTCTTCACCTTCCCAAGATGGCTTAGTTTTTCTTTTAAAATCGTCGTTGTGCACAAAATCATATTAATTTTGACTAGAGGCGGTAAGAGCCATTATTGCTGTCTGAGAATCGATGAAACTTTTAACATGATTTTGATATTTTTCTCAACCTCATAATCGTAAATATAAGTTCAATGCTTCCTTATTTACTTTAGTCATTGCAACTTAATTGTACGTATATTGTTCAATCACTTGACCACTGAGTTTATCAAAATATTTATTTTTCATGAACAAAACAAACAAACAGCATGTACACAGCAGTAATGAAATGAGAATAGAATAAATAGATACAACGCAGTACTCGTGACCGTTCATTGACAGGAAGGTAATCATGGAAATATGCAAATATAATTTCAAAACGAAAAATACATTAAAGCTCTTCCTTCAGCCAACAAGAAATTACTAACGAAGGCGAAACTATTAATAAGTTAGGTTTATATAATACGAACCATCTTCAGTTCTTTCTTTAAGTTGGTAATTTTACTTATGCGCCTTAACATCGTATCCGGTTTTTAAGTATAAAAGTACTGCGGGGATGAGAAAGGATGGAAATAGATAATTTCGTAGATTTATCGCACGAAGCAGAGGATTAGTTTAAGAAATGTTAGTGGAATAATCTCATCTTGAAACACAATTTTTGTTATGCTTTTGAAAAATTGCTAATTTTTTTCAGTGCTCTTTGATATGATGCATATGTACTGTTTGAATAAAAATATTCAAAAACACAGCATCTATTAAATTACTTTCATCCGTCTATATTTAAAGAAGCTTTATATGATGTTTCTAATGAGGAACTTTATGAAACGTATTAGTTGAAAAACACCTATGTAATATAAATATACTGTTGATACCCTTTGGACCGAACGGCTAGAAAACATTAAAGTTGATACAAAATATATGCACACAAACTGTCAAGAATGACATGAATATAATAATAGCACTTCGAATGGAAGGTTTACATTTTGTTTTACACAACCTGTCGAGTATATTCAATCTCAGACCAGGAATGTGTTAATTTCACCGTTCATAATCATCAAATCCACTTTTTTTATATATAGATACTACTTAAATTCTAAGACGTCGTACAGATAAAAAAATTATAGACACAAAATTGTTGCTTTATGAACAAATACATTTACAAACAATCACTCAACAGGGGGCTATGATGTCATAAATCGGATAGGTTGGCCCTTGATTTTGAAATCATAGCTCCTCTGGCAGCCTTTGCACTGAATGTAAAATAGTATTTTTTTTAAATATACTATTATGGCCAAGAAGAAGAGTCCCCCGGGCATACAACGTCGCCTCTAGTGGTGGAACTAAACATTCAGTGAAGCAGATATCCCTGAAATAAGTTAAGGTTCAGGTCATTGAAATACAATGTGAGCGTCATCTATACGCTCTCCTGATATACGAATAGATCGAATAGCAAATGAATAAGGTGAGACAAAAGACAAAGCAACACGAAGTCGCTTGTGGTCGTGATTCAGCACTTTTGGGAACAGATTCGAACCATCTTCTTGGCCAGTACTGGTAGCTTTTTTAGATTAAGATATGTTCAGTTCGCAAATTCCGCAATTACTTAAATCTTTCGATACGAGAATTCATCTACTTCAGCACTTGAACATCTTTTTGCATTTGCCGATTTCGGGTGAGAGGGCTCCTGCTTTGAAGACGTTCATCTTGGGTCGCATGTGTTTGGGGATCAGTTTCTCAAGGACACTGCGGGGGAAAGAAAAAGTCAGTACAAAAATCAGACACAATAAACTTAACATTTCATCAGATTAAATTTACACTACTTTCTTCAGTAAAGGTCACTGAAAATTTTCTTCGAAGCTATGCTTTTAAAATTTATTTTAGCCCAGCCACACACTGAAGCAGTATGCGACAAAAGATACGACATGCGCATGCGTACTCCGTTTCTGTACAGAAAACATGTCGGTGCGCATGCGCATTTCAGTCAATTCGGTGTCACATGCTAATGTTGGACCAAAGTGTGACTTGACTATGTCTTAGTTACTGTGGGTTTCGTTAATCCTTCATTGAAAGAAACTGCTTTTACAGAAAATTATTAGTTTTTAAATCGAGTTGATAGAAGATATTAGCTCGAAATTTAAAAACTTATGAATTATTTTTTCTGTAGATAGCTTTTTAATACATGTTGAAAACCAATAAATTCAAAAAAGTTACAATGTCACGACTTTTTTCAATCGCTTTCGTTGATTTTTCACTTCAAAATTTAAATTAAATGTATATCTACAATTCATTTAATTCTTAGATGTTAGTGGGCCAATCTTATATGCGTTATGTTCAGATTTCTTCCCTAAACGAATCGCTTGATCTAAATATTTGTTTCAGAGAAAACGTCAAATATCATAGATGTTTAACCGTTGATTCATCGTGACTTTATAATCTGATCTAAGAGGTTTTTAAGGCCTGATAACTATTGCCAGCGTTTTCAGCGCCTCTGTAGCATGAATTTCTAGTCTACTAGGGGCAAATATTAAGTAACTAACGTTAAGATTTGAATGTTCTTCTCTTGTTAATATGATGGACGTAATATAAATTAGCGAATATATTTTTAATGTTCTGAATACATTGATATTATTCTTTGATTAAAATGCAAAGAATTGCCAATAAAACAACTTTAATAGAGTGTTATGAATTTAAGTTGCGTATAAAATAACGAATTTGAGATTTTTACAAAATATATTGAAATAGTAGCGTGCATGTTAAAACAACGAAATTTTGAGTTTTCCTGTTTCCAAATTCTTCAGATACCATATCTTCCAAAGCGTTTAATTCTTCAGTGAAATTAAAATGAGTTTGCGCTTAATTAACAGTTTTCTTTATTATTTCTCTATAATCTCGAACCTCTAAAATTTGATAGAATATTATACATAAATTAAACTTTAACTTAGTACTCCAATACCAAAAATTCATTAATAGTTCAGCTCTCTAAATAAATTTGTCTTACTTGGTTTCGTATCCATGAAAGAATTTCTTTAATATGCAGTTTTTAAGCCCGACTCCTGTGTCTTTCTTAATATATCGACTGCTATATCATTCTTAAAAACATGAGTGGTTTATATTTTAAATCGCACTTTGAAAGTGTACTAACAAATTTAGGTTTTGCGAAAAGTCGATTTTTGTTTTATTACAAAATGGGGAATGTGTATACTTACAGAACGACTGCTCCTTTTCCTTTCACGTCACTGACAGCGCTGCCAAATTCGCAGATGATCCTGTTCATGCACTCCTCCTTCTCCACTGCGGTTCTGTAGAGAGAATAGTATCTTTCCAACTTGTCTTTGTACTCGGTGATCATAGTTAGAGGATGAGCTTGGGTGTCGGTGGATCGCTTGTTCCTGCTTCCCAAGTTGCTGGTGATGGTTGGGACAAGCATGGTCAGACCGGCCAAGGCCAACATAGGCATGATCAAACTTCCAAGGCCATATCTCCTGCTTGGTGTACCATATCCCTGAGGCATGCCATAGCCTGAAGCACTTCCGTATTGGTTACCACCGTAGCCGGTCAACTGAGCGGCGTACTGTGCCAGGGTCGAACTCTGGGGTGCGTAATTGGCAACTGCAGCGCTTCCAGCAGGGTAACTACCGATGGCTCCAGCTCCGTTTCCATAAGCACTGGCGGGAATGGCTCCAGCGGCATAACCAGATTGTCCCATGCCAGCTCCATAGGCTCCGAAAGCATTGGCTCCGCTCATTCCAGCGTTGCCGAGTCCTCCTGCGGTTCCCAAAGAGTAGCCATTTCCAAGACCGTACTGGTTGAGTTGGTTAAGGGCAGAAGCGTAAGCTGCATCTTGAGACGAATAGGCCTCGCTGCCTTGAGAAGCGTGGTAATTCGTCTGAGAAGAGTCTTGGCCTTCGTAGGGGTTGGAGTTGGCTGGTGCAGTGGCGTAGTTGTGGGTAGAAGAACTTGCGTATGCGTTGTCCTGGCCCTTTTCTTGTACTGGGTAGTAGTAATAGTAGAGGTTACCTTGGGATTGCTGTGGGGATTTGTAGGCGCTACCTCCGGCATCAGATCCATCGAAGGCTGTGCTGCTGTAGCTATTGGAGGACGCGGATGGTGAATATACTGGCTGACCACCTCCGGAGTTGCCAGACCCTACATTAGGATCTTCTCGCTTTGTGCTGGGGGATGCTGGAGCGGAGGGTGCAGCTGCGTAGGCAGCTACCACCATCATCGCCAGTGAGCACCAAATTGGAAGCATGACACCTGTAAAAGACATTTCAGTTTAAACTTACGATTTTCATTATCAATTCAAAATTATAACTGAAAGTATTCAAACACTAATGGTCTGTTTACACTATCGTACATATAAATCCATCTATATAACTGCGAAAAGGAAGGAACGTAATAGCAATGATATAGAACAGTAAAGCAAATAACAGTGTAGTTACAAGTACATAGTATATTTATGTGAGCCACGGAAGAAAAGTGTATCAAGAACAAAACTTACAACTAATATAAAATTTAGTTTTCAAAATTCAAGGGGATATAAAATATTGAAATTTCACGACTCTCAAGGGATGTACAGGTTTTGAGGTAAACCATTACTCGTATAAGCCAATGGAGTACTGTAGAAATTATTATTAAATACACAACAATTAGTTATTATTAGAAGTTATTACAATGGCGATTATATGGAATACAGAAAAATCGTCCACATTCTATACTACGTTCTTTGTTATTTTCCGAGTATTGCTAATTCGTTTCGTGTAAAATTGGTTTTTAAATTACTGCCAAACACACGCCGTTTTAGTAAAGACCTAATAAGCGTTACATAGTTCACATTGCTTTTCTGATTCGTAGAGCGGCGATTGCATTATTTTGGCCTCAATTAAACGAATTCACCAATCAACTAAAAGTTAATTAGCCGTTTCTAATTTGCTTAAAATAAACAAAACCTTTATACTCGTAAACTTGAGAATCTCCAACAAAATTCATCTTATTGTTCGGGACTAATTAAAAAATAAGTATCTCATATAATTACATAACGAAACAAAAACCTTTGCTAATTACTAATTAGGCAAAGCAATCAAAACATCTCCAGTCCCAACGAGCATCCAAAAGCCGAAGTCTGACCACGGAATGTTTTACTCGTTGTGAAAAAAAGACAAACATAACCTACTTTTCCGCATCTCAAAAAAGGGAATCCTCTTGTTAGCTCCGAGTTCTCCGTTTCTTTGACTGAGCTCAAACACCTCTCCAAGACGCTAATTCAATGTCAGGGCCGAAACCGGTCTCGGTGTCTATTTTTGCTGCCCGTGACTATGTTGGCCTAGTGCGCATGCGGCTTGCCCTATCAACCGAAACCGGAGTTCGATCAACCGGTTTCCAGAACTAGGAAGAACAGTTTCCCAAATATGCGGATGTGGCCTCGTTACCCAGGATGGAAGAAGGGAAGATGATGTTCTGGAGAAGGAGGGTGGGAAAGATATCCTCTCTTATGGTTTAATAATGTCTTGCTCCAGAGACGGCTTGGCCTTCGATGAAAACATCTATTATGTCAAGGTGCTTCGGCTGTGTTCCTGATCAAGACCCTGGGGACTCGTGATGATGCTCTGGAGAAGCACGTCCAGCATATTGATGAGGCAGGAAGAACGTCTTCCTGTCGCATTCTTCCAGTTTGGCTGCTGAACTTAGAATAACGAGTGGCTTCCGATGTGACATTCGCATTTATTATGAATAGGACAGTATTTAGCGTTTGCTTAAAGAATTCTCCCTGCTATCTGTATGTTTCTTGTATGTCTGAAACATGAACATCGAGGAGAGTATTCAGTATTATAGTGTGCATGGACGTTTTGTGTCACCTGCTTCGTAGAATTTGGTTCGATAACATTTGTCAACAGAACAAATATATGTCCGCTATGCGTGGACTTATACACTGTAGTTAAAAATACTGCTATTTTTTTAAATAACGGATACATTTCTACAATTTGAAAATAAATTTTTATTAATTTACTGTTGAATAAATAGATGACACATTTGTAGAATATTAGAGGAATTCGAGTCTATTTTTCTTTTGTTCCTCAAGAATTTATTTTACTTTTACCACTTAATAAAGTTTTATTGAACTTACTGACATTTCCACACAGAAACAAACGAAATAATATATTTGCATTATTTTAGGTTATAAATGGTATTAAATGTAATGTTTGCGTTCTGTTCTGTTTTGAATTCTTTATTACTGCAAAGGTTCATTTGAACTGCACCGCTTGTTATTTTTTACTGTCCTCAATGGAAATTTAAGGCTTCTAACTTTTTTATTTAGAACAAGTAAAACATAGTTATCCATATTTTTTGTTTAGTGAAATTCAGGTAAAAATACCCTTGAGGCTCTGCACGTTTCTATTGTAATTAAGTTTTGTATCACTTTAATTGAAAATGTATTCTATACATTAAATTTATTTTATTAATTGTGAATTAAGTATTAAACTTTATAAGAATAAAATGATACACAGGAAACATGAAGGCTTAGTATGCTTCTAATAATGATTCCTGTTGTGACGTTTAGCGTCAAATAGATTCCGATATCCTTTATTCATTTCCTACAACACATTCTTAATGTCTTTACAAGAGTATATTGACTTGCAAATATTTCTAAGCGAATGTAGGCATATTCATCTTTCATCCTTTTTAATTACTATTCAATCAATTGGGAAAATACCATGATTTAATTTAATGTATTCTGTAACTGAAAACTGTATTATAGGTTCTTTCACCTCTTTGTGTCCAGGAGAGCAACTTTTTTACACACGAAACTCTTTTCTTTTTAACAGACGGAAAAAATCAACTACATTTCTTACCAAGACATCTCTGAAAAATTATTTGTAACTATGTCTGTTACAAATAAGTATAACAATTTGTTGCTTGTAACGATATTGATGTGCTTATTATAACTAGTACAAATCCAGTGAAGGTGTTTTATCGATTCCGCATATTTCTCTACGTGTTTTGACATCATGCAAAGCTCAAGACAGCATCATAATCAGAAAAGAATATAAAATTTTCTAAAAATTAAGTAGTCCGAAGTTTAAATTGTATAAAACTACTACTCTGCAGCAGTTATTTTATAAAGGTGTACTTCTATTTTGTTTGCGAGTTGAAAGTCTTTTCTTTTCCGAAAATGGAGTGCTGGTGACAATATCTTCAGGTTTTTCAAATTGACGATTGATGCATACTGTGCACATACAAGTATCAAATACTTAGCAGCCTAAGATAACAGTAGAAACCCGCTACCAACTTGTAATATAGTGTGCTCTATTTTCAATCATTATGAGGCATCAGATACATTTAAAAGCATCGTTTTAGTGACCATTTACAAAGCTTGAAGATGCTGCATTCTTAACTAGCACGGCAGCAGAAGCCATAATCTAAGAAAATTTATTCTAGTCATTCTCGATGGCACTTACAATAGAGTATAAACTAACTCAATAATTAGACCACTTAGATATCAGATGACTAAAAATAATTTTTCTAAGAGGAGCATTGCATTTCAATATCAGTATCGTGGACAGAAATCTGGATGTGTCCTGGCAGTTACATTTCTCTCGTAGTAGATAAGATACTTCTCTCGTGGTCCCAGCCTATTATATTTGCCGGTCATAATTTATGAGCGATATTGTGGTCACTTTTACAAACGAGATGCGCACGACTGGATCGGAATTATCATGAGCCAGATCATTCCAACTGTTTCACAATTGTCATCGAACTAAGTTGCGATCTTTTCGTTGCAATGAATAATTCCTGTTTATTAATGTGACTAAATAGGATTCTCATTTAGTAACAGTAATCTCATTTTTAAGTATTGGAACATTGTTATCAAAATTGGTTCAGCAACAGTCGAAATAGTGTAAGTATTTGAATGCATAGTGTGAATGGTAAGTATGTAACATCATGTTGGAGGAAAGATGAATATCTCAAGATTATATTCTTCACATATGCATCCTTTATTTTTACGATTCTATAAGACAGCTTTTTCATTATCACCTTCAAAGTCTCCTTATCTCGTACTAATAAAGTTTCTCCAGTTCTGAAGTTCTGTCAATTGTGTTTTCCTAGTATTTAAGTAAAGCCTAATATATTGGTGTTCTCTAACAGAAAATATTTGATAAATTGTGAATAGCCTAGGCTTTGAGAAATAAGTCATGGGTCACCTGATCGCTTAAAATTCACTATTGCTTCAGATTGCATCCAGGAGAAAATTGGGATTCTGTTCTCGTTATGAACCTTATCTGGGGTCTTCAAGAAAAGCATGCCGGAATTCCTTTTCCTAACATGTACATGTTATACCTAACTTGCTTGCCATAAGGAAGTTATAAAACAACAGTGTAGGAGTCAACAATCACTTCTGTTCGTCCCAATCTTAAAAAGCAAAACATAATGCAATAGTTTTACGATAGTGTATTGTCTTTAAAATAAGGAGTGGGTAAGGAAAAACAAGGTCAGGTTGCTAGAGCAGTGGGTTTCCCCACTGCAACCTGAGAGTTGTCAGCGGTCTAGGTTGGATTCCTCCCTGGGGGAGGGGGTGTATTTCTCTCTTCCTTATTTGTAAAAATTGTCCTTGTGTGTGTGCATGTTCATTACTTGACTTTGTCTTGTGTTTGAGTGCAGCTTGGCCAAGTATCATCCTTGCTCCATAAAACCCAACCAACTAACGGAAAATCTAAGAGTGGGAATTGCGTGTAAAGTACACACTGTGCTTCAACTTTGTAACTCACAACTTAAATTTAATCTTTTATAGCTCAACAACAGAAGTTTCTGGACTGAAAATTCAAGAGACAAGATCTTTCTCATTATTTTATACACGCATGCATACCATGAGAGTCCGATACGTACTTAAATTGGTAAGGTTTTATCAATATTTAGAGTAGAAACTTTGGTCTAAGCCAATGTTAGAGTGAAGCGTATTGTAAATTGAACAAGTTCTGTGAACAGTCTTATATGACAGATTGCAACCATTTCCCAAGAAAGTAATCAAAATTAAGTTTCCCCACTGGAGGAGTCGCTTTCCCTTGAAAGCAAAGTACTGGAAGTGCAGTTTCTAGTATTGCAATATGCAGTCAATTTTCTAAATTTAAAATAAATAGTTTATTTTTAATTATGTTTATATGATCGACCAATCAGTCTAGTAGTCAGGATGCTAGTTTCTGGATCGAAAGGTTCCGGGTTCGAATCTTGAGTAAGGCATGGAAATTTGTCTGTTCTGAATGATTGTGTGACCGCTATGTAAACTGATTGTGTCTAGAATATGTGGTAAAAATGTGAGATTTAATGCAAATCCCCATCCCGTGGTTCACCCATAGACGTGAAATATAAGTAAACTGAGTATTACTGTTGAGAGTAGCTTCAAAAAGTGTGCCCAACATGTCGACTAGCAATCACGTGACTGTTTTGTGAAATTGGCCGATTTGGTATCTTTTCCCTTCGTTTGGCGATATAACATTTTATGATAGGGGAGATGTGTAAATATACATTTCTATAGCGTAGCGACAAAACTGATGATATCGGCAAAATCTACTTCTATGTCATGCGGACCAATCAGGTGATGAATCAATGGATGGGCGTCATCACCCGTCTCGTGGATCAGTCAGATGATGAATGTTCGGTTCCACCAGACAGATGAAAGTAGTCTAAGGGCCACGTTACTACTAGTTTTGGTCACATGATCCTGGGCGCATGAAAAGGTTACCGTTGATCACTCTACTGTTATATTCCGTCTAGGGGTGCACCAGGGTGACGCAAAGTTGTTCACAAATCTACCCTTCTAGTGCCATGATGAAAAATGTTCAGTTGGCCGGGCATTAGAAAAAAAATTGCTTTTGTATAATAAACTTGCACAACTGTGAAAAGAGAAAGAAAGGGAAATTGTATAAATTTGTGCAAGTTAAAAATTTTGTATTTTATGAGGTACTCGTCATTGAACCTGGTACTGGGAACCCAACCTTGGGGATTATCAAAGTACCTGATTTGACATTAACATTTTTTTACTGCATGAAGTATCAAAGTTATTCTCCCCAAAAATCAGAAACACTTGCATCCCAATTCAAATTCTAAACACGGCCCAACTCGGAATACCTAAAAAAAATTCAGCTCCAGATACGAAAGATCTATGCATAAAACATCAAAACAAAAGAGCTTTAATCGTTTCATCTCACACCGGAAAGCTTCACACAATAGAATTCGGCGCCGAGGTCTGATAACCCGTCGAATGACTCCAGAGTTAATAACGCTTGACGAGCAGGGCCCAAAATTTGTTATGCTTGATCGAAACTCGACGATCGAATGTGTGGTTCGAGCAGAGATTACTCACCGTTCTTCTCACTCGGAGATCTTCAAGTTCACGCTCTTTTTAGTGCTGCCAGACAACGAAACTCAGCCAAGCGCGAACGCCGGCACTCGGGATTGAACCTGTCACACTTAGAAGAACTTTGTCAATATCGCGGGCGCACCGAACCGAGTAAGAACTGATTTGGGGAGATAAGTGCTATGAACTTTTTCAGTGCATGAGTATTGTGAGCGTGGGGATGTTATTAAAAATCCTTAATTCGCTTTCTTACGACTGTAATTTTTAGGGTACAAAAATTGCTTTGAGGGGTATGCATTTTGAGTTTTTAGTGATGAACAATAGTTCTATATGTCAATCAAGAGATTATAATTCAAGGTAAAACATATGTAATCTAGAATTATAATCCTCTATTACAGATTAATCCTCTTGCTGGTTGTCTCAACGAGGTACTTAGTCATTAACAAAACTGACCATACCTTGATGGAAGAGACATTTCATCATTAGAAGAGAACTGATTAGATTTTCATCTCGTCATCATAAAAAAATTGGCAATATCTTGATGACGAGATATCTCGTCAAGTATTAGAAAAAATGGTCAGTTTTTGATTGACGAGATGTCTCGTCGAAACCAATTGGAGAGTTAATAAAACCTGGTAGGTTAAGGCAACCACTTGGAGGGTTAAGGCTTGAATAATTGCCCTAAAGTCAATAGAAAGATAAAATAACATCAACGTATTTTAGAAACAAGAAGTTCAAGTAACTTTCAAGTTCGAATTTTTTATTTTTGACATGTTAAATAGTACATTATTGAGTTAAAGATTTCAAGTTGCTACTTTATTAAATTGATTGTTACTTTACTATCTTTTGTGTTTTTTGTGATAAACCACACACTTCAATGCAGCCATTCTTATCATCTCCAGTCTGCGTAGAAGATTTGTTGGAAGCAAACTAAACTCGTGATTTTTTTACTTACGTTTTAAATTATACAGCTCTTCAGCTACTTAAATGACTGGATGCAGTGCATTTGAAAATAACAGGAACATTTTATCATTTAAACTCATTACAGTAAAAATTACAGAAATGGATTGAACTATGAGACAAAATAAGTTTCACGTAACTTTTCATAAATTTATCTTTGTTTAACAAGGCTTGTTTCATAGATGTGAATAATTAAAAAATATTTTCAAAAGGTATTAAGTTTTTAATAATGTCATCAACTATTATATGGAATATGGAATAAGTCGTAAATTAGGAAACTTTGGCTCCTAAATTCACCATTAAAAATAAATCTTTTTAAAATATGTTGTAAACATTCGATGATTTTATTTCAGATATATCCGATCAATTGGTTCAAACAAAACTCTTTGGGATCATGGAAAATATAGTTTTACCATCTCTATTTAATCTCTAACCACTCTCATATTGTTTCAAATATTTTTTATCACTAAAATGTTCTTTAGTTAGTCATCACTTTTCTCAAAAATCACTCAATTTTCTTCCTAATAAAAATATTTTCGAAAACAGTACGGTTGATAGTATACAATGGGTAACACATGAAATACAATACGTGATGCGTGATACGTGATGAAATACATTACGTGATTGTTGCAGTATGTAATGCTTAAAGTAATGAAAATAGAAATAAATTTTGTAACCATCCAAAATTATTTTTTTTAATTTGAAAATAATGAACATTAAGCCTAGCAATACGAAAGCAAGTGTAAATATACTAAAATTGTCATACATATAAATTTTTATTTAATACTTAATCTTTTTAGCTTTAAAGTAATAATTAATGTTTGTCAAAAAGTAAAGGTAAGTTATCATGACAGGTGTCTAGAAGTGTATTCTTAATTGTGTTACGTGACTGAAAGTTTTGTTTCTTTTTAGTTCTTTATGAAGGGTCATATTTTGTCATATTCTAAAATATTTTCAAACTCTCTACCTTCAAGTTTTAACCTTCTGAACATCACGAGATTTTCCAATATGTAGCTTTTACACCGCAACACACATAATGTCTAATAACGATATCGATATTATAATCATATATCGATATAGTAATTAGAAACCAGTTGAATATATTTAAGGTATTAAACTCCGATAAATTTGAATTTTTTCGAGAAGTTATGACTAATTTTATTATCTTATCTCATTTGTTGTAGTTATCGATTTATAATTGCCTATTAGCATAAAATATTCAAGAAAACAACCATCAAGTAAGTTTTAATGTAAATAGGAAATATTCTCCGTTAAATGTTAACAGTAGTAAGCGAAAAGAATATTACTAGAAAAATAATTAGAAGAATTTTACTACAGATTTGTTAAAGCTATAGGTAGCATTTTTTCACGTTTGTACAATATATTGGAATAATTTCTTTTGAAACGAGGCAATAAAAAAGACATTTTTTATCTACGAGTAGGATCTTTTCTTGGTGAATACTTTTGTCCAGAAAATACTTACAGGACACTTTTGGAAACAATCGTTTTCCACTACAGCAATTTATATAACTATATTTAAATATTAATATATATTGATAAATATATAAAAACCTAGATACTAATACTCTTTACGAATACCAAAAAATACTAGTATCTCCAATATTTTTAAAAATTTCTATTAGATGCATTTAAATTCAGAAAAAAATACTTATTTAAAAATAAATAGGATGGAATATTATGTATATAAAAATGTATGTTGAATAAATTTAAAATTACAAGCACATTTAAAGTGAAATTTAGTTTTATGAATAAACGTATCAGTTATCAAATGACATAAAACTTTTTCTGAAATGTTTCTAATTAGTATTTGGGCTTGGGTATTTCAAAAAATGTTGGAAGGAAAGCAAAATGAAACAATAATTTCATACTATAAATTTACAAAAAGGTTGAAGTGCATTTTATCAAATACAAATACGAAAACATCCGATAAAAAATGCACAAATACCAAACTTATTCATTATACCCGGAAATTTAAATACTTGAATAAATAATAGCATAAAACATTTTGGGAATAAATCGTAAACACAAGTAATAAATATTGAACAGAAAAATCTTTGTGTTCCATAACTAAATACATTTAAAAATATATTATTCCTCCACATAAAAGTTATTAATGAAATCTCAAAATTTACAAGCCCTACATTAACAGAGAAAGATTTATAATATTTTAACGAACGCAAATTTGTATGTGGCATAAATAATTCTCAAGCGATGTACGTCTCTTTTTATATAACTTTTGTGCAATGTCTTGAAAGTAAAAATCTTCCAATTGCCTGAAACGCAAATGACCGCTTCCTCGCAAATAACGTCTCGGAGCAGGGAAACAACATTGCAGTACTTTGTTTCACCTGCAATACCCAACTGGCGATTAATTTTTGTTGAGTTTTATATACACACTTTCCTTCTCGATTCTAGATTTAAATATTAACTACCCTAAACATGCAATTTCATAGTTTTAAAAAACATTTTCTATGAATTTTAAAAACAATCAATCGAAAGAACATAATGTTCAAACATATAAAGCAAAATTAACAAAAGCTTACTTGTGCTCAATGACTAACGAAAAGATTTTACAAGCATATTTATAATTTCTAAGCATGTATATCTCTAAAATTATACTTTGGTAACAATTAATCTACCATTTATAAAAATTCTGAATAAATAATATATTTTCCTTTACTGATAAATATGGTAACCAGTAACATTATTCATGCAGGTATTTAAATAAATGTTTCCTTCTTTTTTATTCAGAATTTACTATGGTAAAACTTATAATTATTTAGGAATTTTCATCTGTGTATTCAGAAATTTTTTGTAATTCTTAAAGATCGAAAAATAAATATATGAGTATGACAAAAATGCAATGAATGTACAGAAATCCAGAAATTATTCATTTAGGATAATTCTGATATATTTTTTAACTAAAATATTTAGAAAAATGTACTTAACGCATTTGGTTTAGAAAATTTTTTCTCTGACTTTAATGCATTATTATATTAATAACTGATATACTATTAAAGTAATAACAAATACACTAGATTTTGTTCTCTTCCCAATGGTAAGTTAAAGAACAACAGGCATTACAGAACTTAAAATTCGTTGACTCGCACAAAAAATGAGCTACTTTGAATCCAGAAACTACTGATAAATAAGTACTTTTCGACATTTCATCTGTACAGTTATTTATCATGTGATTTTTGTTACAATTTTCTGATTTTAAATAAATGTTTCCTTCTTTTTTATTCAGAATTTACTATGGTAAAACAAAACTATGGTTAAAAAAAATTTACAATGATAAAGAGTTTGAAAGAAAAGCATTTGTTAGATTACAGGAACTATTTACATTTATCAAGAGAATGTTTTAGGTAGTAAGAAAAGTTGAAAATTTGCTTCAGAACTAAAAGTAAAGTAAATTATTTTTCAAAGGTCTTCAATTTTAAATAGAAATTCGCAGAACTTGTAAAAAATTATGAGCATCACAATCATTAATATTGAATACTTTTTAGACATTTTTAGAATATTTTCAGTAGTTACTGGATTTCACAAAAGTACTTGTAAAACTTGCATCATATGCAATTATAAAATCTAAAAAGAGCTCAGAACATAAAAAAGTCAACAATGTTCTGTAAGCTTTGTCATTCAGTAACTTACCAAATGAGAGCAATATCCACAAAATCCAGAATCACAGTAATCCAAATCGTCAACGAAAACCAAACACACGGGAACGATCTACCTACCTCGAAATTTCTGAAACGGTACCTTCCGCAAAAAACAATCCCAACTTTTCCCAATATGCGTCTTACTCGAGCAACGACAGAAAGTTTTTTGTTGAGCCTAGCTCCCGCGCTCAATTATTATTTAAACCGGCCTCGGGAATTTGGGCGTGGCTTCAGACCACGTGCTCATTACGTAATGCATTAAGGTTGCTGGTGGATACGTTTGGCGGTTATTGGTTGAGCTCGCCCTGTCTAGGGAGGGGCTTGGGATGCCTCGGAGCTAGGTTTGTCGGAGGAAGTCCCCGGGTTTATTTTTTGCATCCCGTGGGCTATACGGATGTTACCCAGTTCGGATAAAAGAAATCTTGCTATCTCGTGGAAAAATGCGATGAGATGCAGTTGGAGCATCATTTGGCGGGTGATCTCACTCTTGGCAAAGCTGTGACGAAGTTTTGAAGGTGATGTAAACATCGCTTGGTATCAGTTACAAAGATGTTTGGAAACTTAAAGATAGAAAGACGAAAATTGTAATTCAATGTAGACAAAATTATTTTTTTTTCATGATTTTGTTGATAAAAATAGTAACCAGTTTCGTTTTTTAATCATTTTCCTTTAGTTACTTTTTGGTCCAGGACAATAAATTTTATAAAAATTTTGAAATTATTCAGAAAAATACTAATTGAGATAATTTGGAATTCGTTAGGATTAAAAACATTAATAAATGTGGAACAAAAATGTAAAGAAAATTAAAAGTAATTCATTAATTAAAAAAATAGTGAGATTTGGTTAGGCGTGTATGCCTTTCATCTTTAGATTAGGAAGTTTTTCTTAAATTTATGTGATAAACTAAGTCTTTTAGAAACTGATAAAGGAGCGGTTTTTAAAATTTATTACCTTTAAAATCAAGAACCTTATTCTTATCTTACCTTATTCCTTAATAAAAACAATAACAATGTAACAACTTTAAACTGGACAACTTAGTTTTTATCTTCTTTCAATCTAGTTAACCTCCTTTTAGCCCTAGTATTATCTTAATACAGTAAAAATAATGAATAATAATATTATATAATATATAAAATAATAATAATAATATAAAATAATATTAAATAGTGCACGGCTCAGTGGGCTTACCTACTTAGCTAGCAACCTGCGAGTTGCGTGGTGTAGGTTCGAATTTTATAACTTACTCTGGATATATTTCTCTCCTGTGTCAGTCCTCCTGTTGTATGTCCATTACTTGATGTCCTCCTGTTGATGTTTTCTTACGTTTGGAGCAGCTTAGCAAAATATGGCCTTAACGCCATAAAACCCGAAACCAACCTACTTGAAACAATGCAAACAAAAAAATTTAATAGTATCCAAGATTGTAATTATAGTAGCTTGCCTAGGCAATAAGGAAATATAATTCAGTGCAGATACTACAGCACTGAATTAATTTAATTATTTTTTGCGAGATTATACATTGACAATGATTTCATTATACATTTTTGATACTTGATATTTAAAATATCAGTTTTATGAGATAATTTTAGTGTTAAAACCAAACGCAGTAATAAAAATACAAATTATCTGACTCCTCTATTACCTAGAATTGAAGCTTCACATGCAATAGAATTAACGTTTCATTGTTAACAATGTATATACCTTTTATTTAATGAGAAAAATAGAGTAGAATAGTGAAGTTACTTCAGTTATATTTATATATTTTTTGTGATCAATTCACTGCTTTTTGCTCGGCTTTTTAATTTTTTATTTAATTTATACCTTTTTACGTTTGTTATGTACAGTCGCAGAAGAAGAAAAACGAACCACTCCTCTTCATTCGAGCAATTTTAACAGTAGAGAAAATTCAAGGATGGCTGTTTGACAGGAACTAAGTCTTCTATAAATTCAAATGCATAAAATTTGCATAAGGGCCGTCTTCATATTAAATTCAACATCAATTTCATAATTTCTAATATAAACCCTATTTCGACACACAATTTCGAATCTATATCACAATTTAACTTCAGATGCCAAATTTCATGTTATTAGGACATGCCGTTTCAAAGTTATGAGTACAGAAAGATTGAAGCTCTGACTGTTAAATCAGTTTTTTAGACTTTTATGGAAATCTTCCTAAATAATATTTCTCTCTATAGCGCTGATACCATATTACTGTTAAAGAATCCAAACAAAATCCACCTAATATTTTACTTTAAAAATAGTTTTTAGTACGCAATAATAATTATTAAATAAATGTTTGAAAAAATTATGAATTAGAACCTTACTATATTTTGATGGGGATTGATTCACAAGGACTTCTAATATGACCATGCAAAATTTCAGCTCATTCCAATTCCTCATTATGGCTATTTTAGGGGGCAACCAAAAGTATAAGAAACGTCTGACAAACCTCGGGTAATAATTCTCGGATCGTTTTCACTTGCATAGTTAATATAATAATTCTCGGATCGTTTGCATGCTCCGTCAAATACGTTTAAAATAGTAATTAAATTTTAAATTCGGGTAGCTATAATTACAATTAATCTCGATCTACGAATGGCGATTTTCAATGTGGAGATGATCCCTGAAATTGACAGCAACTTTAACATTGAATATCTCCGGATATAAAGATAGCAAAGTCATGAAATGGTCATATTTTTAGACTAATTTAATTATGCAGAAGGCATTGAAACAGTGTTTTCATTGGAAATTTGTGCAAAATTGTATATGAAGAAGTCCCCTCATGCAATTTTTTTGCATTTGAATTTGTAGAGGACTTCATTCCTTATGAAAGATATCTTTGATTATAACATATCTACTATGAATAGTGCTCTAAATAAGGGGGACGGTTTGTTTTTTTCGCGACTGTACATATTGGGTGATAGAAATTTGAAGACTAGTAAGTAGTGAAATTAGATAACTTCAATAGGGGCAAGAAATCTTACCAATGTGCCTTAAATGCAAAGGAATAGGCCTCTACTAGTAAACTTTGTTCTGCACTGTCCAACCACGTACTTTCCTGACCTATAGAAAAGATATTTTCGGAGTCCTGGTATAGGGCTGTAGTCATTTTGGAGGGGCATGATCTTGGCCAAATAGTGCTCGATCGTGATCAATAAGAAACAACACTCATGCCTACATAATCATTAACGGTAGATTTCTCACTCTCAAATATAAGGATAGCATTTGTAACTATTTGGTAGCTCAGAATTACTATTCAAAAAATTACATTTATGTTTATTTATTTCTATCATTATCCGATAAGAAACACATTTTTGAGGAAATAATTCGCATGTTCAATCACATTAAGCAATTTATATTAATCTATTGTCTTAACTACAAGGTTCTCAGGGGCACATCTTCTTTAGGTGTGTACGTTCTTAAAGAACCCGAGGTGCTCTAGTGATATTTTCTTTTGCCATGGGGTTTACTGTCTTAAGTAAGCACGGGTGTCGCGCTCCCGGGATATCCAAACGATATTTTTCTGTTTTCATCCCATTATTCTATTTCCCTAACCCCCTTTTATTCCTTTCCACGACATTTTTTACTTGAAGTCTTGTTTTTGGCGCAACTTGGCCAAATATGGCCCTTGTGCCTTAAGACCCAAAACCAATCAACCAACCTAACCAAAAGAGGAGTGAATCACACAGATCATACCTTGTATTATACAGTAACCCCTCGATTTAGCACACTTCTAGGGGAACAAGAAAAAGGTACGATGTACTCTGAGAGAAGCGGAATAGCGAGGGTTGAGAAAACAAAGCTCAAATTATCACATTGTATTACGCGTTTCTCATTTTAAATTATGTAAAATTACAATTAAGCTATAATTTCGACTTCCCCACCTTCCTTTCCGAATCTTACTGTCTAAGAACCTCATTACCCTAACTCTACGAGTTTGTAGATGCTACTCAAAATTTCACATTACGGCAAAAAGACCCATGAGAAAATATTACAACTGGTTAAAACAGGTAAACTTTGAACCCCAATTCCTGAAGAAACAAATTGAGAGTTCCACTACCATTCGCCAACTTAACCCTCCAAGTGGTTTCGACAGGATATATCGTCCATCAAGATCTGACCAATTTTGCTAATGACGAGATATCTCCCCAATCGAGATCTGGTCAGTTTTACTTATGACGTGATAACTCGTCGAGACAACCACCAGGATGGTTCAAATTCACCGGAAGACAAGCAAAAATGAGCGATATTTCTTGAAGTTATTGCGGCCGCGGTAGCCCGGTTGGAAGAGTAACGGATTAGCAACCGGAGGGTTGCAAGTTCGAATCCAACCTGGTGCACGTTAAATCTGCTGTGGCCTCAAATGTCCTGGCGTTTTGTGGTGGTTTGGAGAGTGGGGTGCCAGTTCAGGTATGACCTCGTCATCTGACCGTGGCTCAAAATTACGTGGTGGTGTCCTCGGACCTTTCCCTTCGGGTTTGATCCTGGACCGTCACCAATAACCCGTTGTGTTTGTTACTCCAGTGTGACGTTAATTGAAATACCTACCTAGAAGTTATTGCATCTTTAAATACTGTCATTGGGAGATATAATAGTGACGAGTGTGCACTATCCTTTCAAGCTTATTATTTTTATATTTAAAATCATTTTTAAAATGTAGCAACGTTTGGAAAGTATTGACTTTCCAACAGTCGTGTGTGACGACAGAGTATACATGAGAATTTTTCGCTGCAGTAAATGTCTTTTAAATTTCTAAATTAAGTTTGCAATAGCCCGGTTAGAGTCATAGATGGCATCCGGAGAGGTGGGAATTTTCGAAAATCTTTCCAACCAAAGACCGTCGTGTGCGTGGGGATGGTGCACGTTAAATCTGTCGGGGCATCAAATTTTTTCACTTTGGCTTGGTTTTTAAGTTTGGAGAGCGAAGTGCCAGCTCAGGTGTTGACCTCATCATCAGATCGGGGTTCAAAATTACGAGTCGTTGTCATCGAATCTTTCCCTTCGGGGTTGATCCCGGATCACCAATAGCTGCCCTAATGTGGCGTTAATTCAACTACCTACATATATTCCGCAATTTGGATTTTCAGTTCACGGTGTCACGGTGTATAGATTTTAGATATATTTAATAAATCGTAGTTCTAAAATCCTTATTTTCCCAGTTAAAATTGTTTCACTCTATAATCACTGTAACTTTTACGCATTAGCAACCACGTTAAAAATTAGTATGAGACTGTTTTTCTATAAAACTAAATCTGGAGGGCACTAGTGTTTTGATAGCCTCTTTCTTAACTTGTGATTTAACTAGACATGTTACTCGAATGCATGTCTTGAGCACTACGGGGCTCATTAAAAATTAGTATGAGACTGTTTTTCTATAAAACTAAATCTGGAGGGCACTAGTGTTTTGATAACCTCTTTCTTAACTTGTGATTTAACTAGACATGTTACTCGAATGCATGTCTTGAGCACTACGGGGCTCATTAAAAATTAGTATGAGACTGTTTTTCTATAAAACTAAATCTGGAGGGCACTAGTGTTTTGATAACCTCTTTCTTAACTTGTGATTTAACTAGACATGTTACTCGAATGCATGTCTTGAGCACTACGGGGCTCATTAAAAATTAGTATGAGACTGTTTTTCTATAAAACTAAATCTGGAGGGCACTAGTGTTTTGATAACCTCTTTCTTAACTTGTGATTTAACTAGACATGTTACTCGAATGCATGTCTTGAGCACTACGGGGCTCAAGCCCATGTGCGTTTACGCTTGTGGTTAAAAGTACCTTTTTACAAAGATAGTAAGAAAAATTTGGTGAAAAATTTTATGATTTACTAAATATCTAATAATGCTTTTGTTTTAAAGTCACAAGGAAATTTATTTGTTCACAGCTGTATTCAAGAATAGGTTTTTGAATTCGAAACTGAATATTTGTGTGACAAAATTAATACTGTTCCTTACGTCCACTTCATTTAACTTTCAATAAACAAGCTACAGTTAGCATTTTTTCTGCAAACTTCACTGCATTTATTTGAAAACTAATCAAAGTTTCAGGTTCTATTTTACCTAAGCTACGAAGGATTGTAAGAAAAACATGTGGAATGTGCACTCAAAGTAATTTAAGAATCGTTTCTCTCCTCCAAATATAAAAACTCAGTGTCTTGTTTTCATTTCCAATTCTCTGCTCTTTAAACAGCAGCTGGGGCCAGTCACAGAAACAGGTACTAGGCCCCTTCATCTAAATAGGTATAGAGGTTCGTCATCTAAATAGGTACTGAAGTCCCCTCCACCTAAGAGGTGCTGGGGACCATCATCTAAACGAGAACTGGGGTCCTTCATCTAAATAGGTACTGGTGCCGTCACCTGAACAGGTACAGAGGCCCATCATATAAAGAGGTATTGGAGCCCTCGCTACCTAAAGAGGTGCTGGGCCAATCCTCTAAACAAGAACATGGGTTCTTCATCTAAATAGGTACAGAGACAAGTCATATAAACCAGTACTGAAGCCCTCCACCTAAAGAGGTTCAGGGCCCATCATTTAAACAGGTACAGGCCTGTCATCTAAAGAGGTACTGGAGCTTGCTGCCTTAAGAGGTACTATAGCCTAGACCTTATGAGGGGATGGCACCCTTCATCTGAACAGGTTCAGAGGCTCATCATCTAAACAGCTGTTTGGGCCGGTCATCTAAACAAGTACAGAGGCCCGTTATTTAAAAAGATGATAGGGCCAGTCAATTACACAGGCCCTAAAGAGAGATGAAGCCAGTTATCTAAAGAGATGTTGTGGGGACAGTCATCTAAATAATTACAGAGAGGATGATAGATACCTAAAGAGAGGATGAGGTCAGTTATCTAAAAAGATGCTGGGGCCCGTCATCTAAACAGGAACTGGGATGCAGATGTGGTGTGGGGGCTGCATATGATTACGATCGCAATTTGTATCGCAATTCTGATGGAGGACGTTATCCAGATGGATATGACGGAGAACCCAGAAAGATAATCCTTTCGGTGTTCCATATACTATAACATTGAGTTGTCGGGGTTTCATTATATATATGTACTTCATCACAAATTCCAAGTTATCAGTCTACCTCTAGGAAATTAGAAACCAACCATGTATTCAAACTTCGAGACTTCGACCTCGATTTAAGCTGCGAACAACAACGCTTCTTCACCAGCACCAAATTATTATCGAATCAAAATCACTTTCATTTTTCTTTCTTTTTAGGAACCTATTAACTGATAAAAATGACGAATAAAGTTTTCATTCTACGACTAAACGTTTCCACGGAATATAAATTTCTTTTTTTATGGTAAAAGTATTTCTAATTCTTGCCAGAGTAGCGAGCAAACTACTTGTATGAATTTGATGAAGCCTTTTCACACGACGGATCCGCTATAGATGAGTAGCATTGGATTACATCGTTTTTAGTTGAACATAGAATGTTCAATATCACTGGAATGAGGCTCCGCGTAATTCTAGATACACTTCGGGGTCTTTTTCAGTAATAGGATCAGGTAGGGAGAAGTGGGTATAAATTTTCTGTTTTTTTAGACATTTAGCTATTTTCCAGTTTATGTTTAATAATCCAAATTTGTTTTTTTTTTCTATTTTCCTTTATGTTGCACATCCTGTGAATGAAAATATATTATGTTCAATTATCTGGCAATAAAAATACGTTTATTATGCAGCGATTCCAAAGTTACTTGTTTACTTTAACCATTTTACTCCATGCAGGGAAAATGGGAATAATGGGTGATAAAATGGGTAGACAATGAATCATAAATTAGACTCCTCAATAATTGCATATCGAAATAATGTGAAAAACAATCGAGTGAAAACACTTTAACTTCAAAATTATTTTTTATTCTCAATTAAAGTTAATACATTAACGGGAAATTGAACAATCGATCCAGCTTAGAAAATCGGAACATTTTCTATCTAGTGAAGCGATAGTTAACCACTTATGTGTTATTGCTGGACAAACAAGAAAGTCATGGGTCGAATAAGATTACTTTGGGACATTTCATGGCTTACATCTGAGAAAGAACTACAGAAGAAACCCAAGTTTTCTTCTGTGATATGTGTAATTCTAGTTGTTCAGCATGCACTTTTAGCCAAAGGTCGCGATTTAATTAGCCCTAGTGTATCAAATAATGACCGAAGAGTAACAAGCCAAACCATATAAAATACTGCAGAAGGTTACATCATTGTATGAGAAGTTAAAAAGTTGATAATTTATTCTGTTATTTTATTTGCTTTCCAGAAAACGAGTTAAAAATTTTGATTGTTTATGCTAATATTATGTATATTTACTTTTTTACAATTTGCACTTTTCGGATAAATCCATAGCAAAAATTTAGAGAATAAAATACCCCAACATGAGGGGTAAACATTGCAAATATAGAGATAACCATGGGCAACCAAATATACGGGATACTCGACCTGACTTTATGAAGGTCGTATGACAGAGATACCAGGAAAAGATGACACCAACAGAAACCAGAAACCCTTATGTATGGGGTCGCCTCTCTCTTCAAAACATGATAGGTATATTCTTTAAATATAGATATTGGTATATATATATATATATATATATATTTATTTATTTATATATATATAAATATTTAATTTTTCCGAAGACACATGAGGGGCTGCCGTGGCTCAGCGGGCTTGCAGTTGAATTTTTTATCTCCTTTTAGCAAATACAAGCTTTATCTTAAAATAATGCAGTGGCTCAGTGGTTTTGCCAAGGCGCTAGCAATCTGCGAGTTGTAGGTGGTGATTTCTGTAACTTATCCTTGATGTATTTCTCTTTTCTGTATCTGTAAAACTTTCCTTGTGTACGTATTCCACTACGTGACGTTATCTGCCTTAAGTTTGACGCAGCTTGGTCAAATATGGCTCTTACGCCATAAAACCCCAGCCATTATCAATATTATCGGTATATTTGTAATATTTATTCTCACGCTGGAGGGGCCTCAGGTGCCAACCATAAAACTAGGGAACCAAGGAATTCTAGAGTCTAGGACTTAAGGCCCCTGTTTTTTGATATAACGGTGAAATTATGTAATGATTAGGAGGAGCCTACCTTCTAACTCTCTGATGACATAAATCATGTATCTATATACCCATATTATCACTCAGTCTATGACTCTTATTTCCCCCTCTATTGTGTGTGCTATCCACAGCATCAATATATTGAAAAAAATGTATCTCATGTTCAGAGGTACCGGGCCTTAACCATAAAAAGTATTGGACTCAAAGGGGCCGCAGGACTTGGAGCCCTTGGTGCTGGTGTTTGTTGAAACGACTTATTGGTTATTTTAATTTCTCCAAGTTAGATCCACTAAGTCCATCAAAAACATTTTTTTAATTTACAAGTAAATTTTTTATTTTGAAATCCATGTAATAAAAGCACACACAAATGCAGCATTTAGATTTTTTCATTTAGAACGCGACTCAAAAGCATTCGCTCTAAAATTAAATGAGTAAATACGATCTAGATGGGGAAAAGAAAGTTATGGGTTCGATAGCATTGAGAACAATTCCTTGCTGAAATCCATCCCGAATCACTATTATCACCATGTAATTTGCAGACACCTATTAAATATTTAATGGCAACCATTACACAGTGGCTCACAAAAAAAAATATGAATCGCAGATTTCAAGGTTCATTTATTCGATCTGGATGGAAATGTCTGCGAAAAGGCTATTAAAAGGCACTCACTAATGAGACGAAGTCTTACGGAGATGGAGCACTTTGGAAACCTACCCTCATCCTAGTGATAACTGCAACTGGAATAAAGATACAAAAAACAATGTATTCATTTGTTTTGTATGTTTTACACTAGATGATGGTAAAAAAAAAGAGCATTTGTTCAGATTCGTCGAAGCGTGTGATGTTCTATGCTCTGTAATTAAATTAATAGGTTGCACAAGACGAGGCTTAAAGCATGAAAAAGTTAGCGTATCTGGAGCGCAAAACCACATGAAAAAATGTTGCTCGGTAGATTTAAATTTAATCGTAGGCAAATTTTGACTTGGGATTTACTCATTGTATTGTCTGTTTCGAATTTTCAATTTAGGTAAGGAAAGGTGGAATTTGATGGAAGTTATGCTAAGCCTAATTTTTTTTTTATGTTCTTGATGGTCAATAAGCTTCATCGTGTAACGACTGCTATATAAAAATGATTTAACTTTTTTCCTGATTAAATTTCTGTCAGAGGAACTTATTTTTAAATGTTTTCAGTATTTACAAGAAGTTTTGTGAGGATCATGGTGGTTGTCTTGATGAAGTATCTTGTCATTAGCAAAACTGACCAGATCTTGATGGACGAGATACTTCGTCCATAGAAGGAAACTGACCAGATCTTGATCTCGTCATCATAAAAAAATCGGCAATATTTTGATAACGAGATGTCTCGTCATTAGCAAAATTGATCAGATAGATTTTGATTGACTAGATATCTCGTCGAACTCACTTGGAATGTTAAGTATAATTTATGATTTTATATATTCTTTTGCAAGTGACATGATAAGGTTTTTCCCCAAAAATAAATGTTATTTTACAAAATGAGTACAAAAATTGCAAAATCATTACGAATAATTATTAATTACAAATTTAAAAAATGATTTCTCTAGAAGTTTATTTAGTACTTTGCAATGTTCATGTTAGTTCTGTGAATTAAAATATGAAAAATTCTATATTTATGCTTGGTAAATTTAATTGAAAATGTCTTAAAACATCGAATAGAAAATATTCTATTAAGAAGTTTCTATAAACTGCTTTGATGTTTAATTTGTACGTTTTCTTACGTTTCACAAGTACAATGATTTAGTGTTTTGCTCTAATATTTCAGCTTCTTTAAATATCCGCTTACATCACTTATTATTCACTTCTAAGCGAAGAATATTCTTTTTAAATATGAAGTAAAACCACAATTAAAATATTTTATGCATCTGATTTCTTAATTATATTAATGCTAATAATTATATATTGCCGAAAATTTATACAAAAATAATATCATGCAATAATTTTAAAAACTTTGTCTAAAATATGATCAGTAGCAAACTTTTGAACTTGATGTTTAAGAAGTTGGTGTAACAGCAGTTCTTGGTAATAAATTTTTTTCTTCAAATTTTATTTTAGCTATTAATTCAAACTTATATTAGTGTATACATTATTCAAGCATCTCTAAAAATATTAGACTAAAATTTCTCCATTGATAAATAATCTATGTATACGATTTTGATATTCGTACATGCATCGGAAAATACAGAGCCACAATCGATCAAAATGCACATTTGCCGAAGGAAAGAATGGAGTTTATAATAACCACAACTATCTTACATATTTCAACTTTCATATTTCCATTTTCTTATTTCAAACCTTCCAACAAATATTTTTATTTTGTTAAATTCAGGGAAAAAGCTTTTTATTATTTTGTACACCTAAAATCTGTCGAGTCTTTTTAAAAATAACTTGTTTTATTTTATTATTTTTAACTCGTTTAATTATATTATTATTAACTTATTTTATTGCTTTTAACTCGTTTAATTTTATTATTATTAACTTATTTTATCGTCATTAACTTGTATTTATTTTGTTATTATCAAATTGTTTTATTTTATTATTATTAACTAGTTTTATTATATTATTTACTCTCGAAACTTTTTATGCCAATTATAATACTACATTTCAAAATTACTTTCCGTATAATATCAAGAAGTTGATTTTATTACTTTTGTTACAATAAACATGTTAAAAAGAAATAAAATTCTTTCATATTCAGGATTAGCCCGTTGTGAAGTTTTAATGTGACGCTAATTAACTACCTACCTACCTTTAATAGTCAGGTTACCATCATAAATTAAATTTTTATAACTTTAGATCGATGAATATTTCATTTTTAAACATTAGATTATTGTGAAAACCAAATATAATCCAATTCTAGACCAAATATCTCTTATCTTGAGTACAATTTATTATGAACTGAAGCAATTTAAGCGGTCTACACAATTTTCATTGAAATATTAGGAATTTAAGCCTTATTATTATTATTTTAATTTATGTAAATTGTATTTATTAAATTAATTTTATTAAATTGTATTGTGAAGCAAGGAATGAAAATTAATATCTTTTGCCTGCAGACAGAATAAAAACTTCTGTACAAACTTCTATAAATAACTTATATTTGCACTTAGTGCTTATAAATCCAAAATTGATTTTTGGTTTGATTAATTTTTTTAAAGTGGATTATTATGAAATTAATAGATTGATTTGTATTCAATCGATATTATGCTTTGTTCGGTAAATTGTCAACATCAATTCTCCTCTGAAGTTACGAATTCGAATCCACCTTGGCGACTTTTCCTATCTTCGATCCGGCAACCCCGAATGGAAATAGGTGACGGTGCCGATTGTCGTCTGCAACCTTGACCGAGACCGTACCCCACAAACCGGAAGCCTTGCCCCAAGGCATACTTGGCAGTAGAGGGAGAAAAGAACATAAATTCCATTCTCAGGTATCAAAGACCGCATGTTTCTTCATCCGCGCAAGCACAAGAATCATCGATTCCATCTTTTTTTCACTGCCAAATTTTCACTTTTAAATGCCTAAATTTATGAAGATAAGCGCATCGTAACTATTTAACTATTTTCACAAGACAATCGAAAGTTAGTTCGGGGATTAATCCGCGTTGCTTAACCTGTTTGAGTGGGACTCGGATGTTCTGGTAAAATAGTTACGGATTCGTTGCTTTCACGGCTCCTGAAATGCTTGATAAGAGCAAGCCTTTGATCTGGTAGAAAGTTCACAAATTATAATGCGATTTCAGAATTATAATTGCTTTGGAAGGCCGCAAACAGAATTTATAATTTATAAATAAGTAACCGGTAACGAATTAGCCGTCTTTAATTTGATGAGAATTATCATGACCGAAACATCGTTTTACATATTTTATTATTATTTCAGCTTTATTTTTAACATCGTAACCTACTGAAATTCAGTCGCAAATGGCAGCAGAACAGGATAGTAAACGGAGTTGAATTCACATCACACTGGAGCAACACAACGGGCTATTGGCGACGACAGATTTAACGTGTACAACTCCCACATATACGACGAGTTTCGACTTTTCTTGAAATGCTTATAAAATTAATTTAGTTAAATGCATTTCTCTTCACCTCTTCTGAATCCGACATACGTATGAAGTATATATATTTCCACTATGACGGGTCATTTGACTGGTAGAATATTTTATGTGTTTCTAAAGCATTGTCTACTCTAAAACCCTTCCACATACACAACTGTTCAAAATAATAAGAGCACCCTCCTCTGTAACTCAAGCAAAGTTACTAATGTGCGTAAAAAGTGCCAAATAAAATACTACGACGAAAATAATGGCACTAAAATCTGCTCTTTGTGCAAGAAATATGAAGAAAGTTCAGCAGAGCAACCTTGCATGTGTGGCAAATGATTAGATATTTTATTATCGAATACTCAAAAAGTAACTAATGAATAAAAAGTCACAAAATATCTTACTTATTGAACTTTGGTTATTTTGCTTATAATTATTAAATTAATATTTAAGACAATTTTGTTTATTATTTCAAGTACTAATTGCTCTGTTACCTGCATTCAAATGAAAAGGTATTGCAATGGATAAGTATTTGCAAAAGGTTGGTAAATTTAGTGATAAAAGAGATGAGAAATCTGCTTTTGCTGAGACTACCTTTCCTACCCAAATGGGCTGCAAACACGTGCCTTTACTGGACGACAAGAAAGGAAATGGATAATCTTCCGTCTTCTGAAAGCGCCAAATAAAATACTGCCATGAAAATAAAGCAACACAATATTTTATTAGGATTAATAAAATATTGCGTTGCATTGTCTTCACAATTGCAGTCATTTTGAAAATATGCTTAAAAACCGCATCCGCTAAGGTAAAGAACGTAAAACCGGTATTGAAAATTTCCCTCGCTAATTTACCAGTAATGAGAACGTCGGAAAATATTCAAACCCTAGCCGTGCCGGGCAGGATTCATTAAGGGCATGGTTGGAAATTAGAAAAAGGGCTTCTTTTTTTTGGAGAGGAAAGATTCTCGAGTTATTTAACGTGCTTACTCCACACATATAATCAATCAAGACTGATTTAACTTGGAAAATCAAATAATTTTTCAAATAAATAATATCGCATCCCACGTACAAGAGTGCCATAAATAAAAAAATCGATTCCGAGTTATTGAATGATAAAGAATGCCCCATCTTAAGTCCTCTAAGACTTCCATAACTTAAATGGAGCCGTGGTACCCCAGTTGGTATAGTCGCACATAAGCAACCGGAGGTTTGCGAGTTCGAAACTCAATCCAACCAAAGACCGTCGTGTACGTGGGAGCTGCTAATCTGTCGTTAAATCTGTCGAGGCCTCAGATGTCTTCTCGTTTACGTGGTATGGAAGTTTGGAGAGTGGCGTTCCAGCTCAGGTGTTGACCTCGTCATCTGACTGTGGTTCAAAATTATGAGATGTTGTCCTCGATCTTACCCTTCGGGATCCATGGATCGATCCCGGACTGTCGTCAATAACCCATTGTGTTGCTCCATTGCTACGCAAATTCGAATTACCTACCATAACGCAAATCATGAAAGTGTCAAATCTATGGATACTGGCACTCAGTGTTATATGTGTCTTCAAAGCTTTTTAAATGCTTCACCAGGAAATACGTACTTTTTGAATTGCGGAACGCTTGCCCCAGGAATGTGATACGTACGTAACTAAATTGACATATAAACGCAAAAGGGTTCGCGCGTATAGAAAGATAAATGAATCAGGGCATTATATTGTACTATTAAGGATTCTTATGAGTGTCGCAACTTGTAAAGTACTCTTTCTTGAATTCGGATTCGAATGAATTCTATGGTACATATCGAAGGCTCTTAAATTGAAATATTAATTGATACTTCGTAAAAGTGTAACATTTTTTTATCATTCCATGATAAGCCCAATTTTGTAAAAGAGCACGTGTGACTCAAACACAAAATGGACAGGTGCTTAAGGCCTTGTTGTCCTACCCCTCTGCACACAGCTAGTTTTAAGTATTGTTTCTTTTATACGCATTATCATGATATTTCGTAATCATTACGGCTCATGCATTTTATTGCAGCTGAAAAATTTATCGAAATTTGATCTTTGGAAATTTCAACATAATGTTTGCAGCAACATTCTTGTTTCAATATTTTAGCAAAGAACCGTTTTCGAATATGACAACACGCTTTGGATTATTCAGCATCCATTACATCATTACACGCATAATATCCTCCACCACATATAGGGACCTTTGATTATTCCTCTTGGGAAAAATTCATGTTTGTACCCAAAAATTCACTTTTTGATTTATTTATTGAACATTTTTAAGCATAAATCTGTGGGTTTTGAGAGATAGTAAAGATTGGTAAGGAATTTGGCAATAGAATTTTGTTCTTAGTTGGGGTTCAAGGGAAAAGTAAAGGTAGAAGTATGTGGAGTAAAGGGATCGCAAAGGCTACAAAGTCTGTTCATACAAAGAACGGATAAAACAGAAACATTTTTTTTTATCTAGAATGCTTGCAACAAAAATCTGAAAAGCTGCATTTAAAATGAACGAGGGTAGTTTTTAACTTCTACCAAAAAAAAACAATCGGCACATCGAAGCCTTGTTAATCTTGTTAAGAATTATTCGGCCTCTCCAGTTCATATTCATTGCATGTCTCGACTGCGAACAATCGCCAAATCTGAATCGCCCAACAAGGATCAAACTGATTCAACGTTTTAGGTGCAACGATTATAAAGCATCTTGCGGCTTCTACGGCATTAGATCCTTCCGCGTTCTCTGTAGGTCATTCATCTCGGCTCAGGTCAAGGCCATTTTAGCTACCGAGAATTAAGTATAAATCTGCCGATGCTCCTCAAACCATCCGAGATTTTCGTTTCGTGACATTCCATATAATGAGTTGGTATATATAATCTCTATACTTTCCGCCAATTTCGTTGTTCTTGCCCTCTTGTTCTCTCTTGTTTGGGTTCGAGATCCTGATTGTCTGAAACTCTTCAGGAGAAGAAATAAAAAGTCCTTTCATGTTGTAATGGCCCATTTAAGAGTAATGAGGTTCACCTTGAGTAAAAATGTAACAAACGGCGGTTGAAGTTCGTTTCCTTTTTTACGTTCTGTTTCCTATCAATCCATTTTTCCATGAGTTTGGATTTTATTTTCATCTTAACTTGTGCTGTTTTAAAGTTTTGTTTAATAATCTATACTTTCTGCCAATTTACTTTTATAATTGATTTGTTTTGGTTTGTCACACTACGGTCATTTTCTGCTACACACACATACACACAGGACTAGTTTTATAATTGAATATTACTAGGATTTGCTTAGGGTTTGATTAACTACCAACTTGAAATATAATTGCATGATTGTCTTTTTTTCTTTCTATTGAGATTCTCAAGAAAATTCCAAAGGTAGTTCAATGTTAGATTAAAATATCTATATAAATTAAACAATTCGAGGATTAAGTATAAAAATGTTACCGACAAAGATTCAATTATTTAGAAGCGTCAAATTATTTGGGATTGAGTCGATTGAGTTTGGGGCTTTGACAAAAAATACAGGTACAGTTTCAGATAATTTTTAAATATTCTTCTGAAACTTTCAGCTTTCCGATTACAGTGCATGGTATCTACTATGATATGAAACTAATTTAATTTCCAAAACATCATTTTGTAGTTAATGTTGACACTTAACCCGCATTCATTGTTAAGTCAGTAAGTTTCGTGAATATAAAAACTGTTCCCTCGTTGGGTTCAACGAGGGAACAGCTTTTAAATAAAGAATAAAGGAACTTTGTTAGATTATATTGATTTGATTCTACATTGGTGAAATTTGCATACTTATCCAAGTTATATCAACTAACTTATAAATAACTTTTATTGAATAAAGTTTAATTTATCTTTTTGCGTGCAGCACATTAACTCTCATTAGCATAATAAATTTGCACTATTACATATCCTCAATTGAGATCTAGTCTTTTACTATTCAAAAGAAATTCACTCTATTTCAAACCAAGATTTAATCAAGTGGTCACGGGGTCTTTTTAAAAATTACTTTCCTTTAAAAAGTAGCTCTGAATGAAGCTAAATATGAATGCACCAAATTTATTGATATACTATTGAATATACGTTGCATCAAATAAATGCGCCGCGGTCTAAAAGCTTCCAAAATAGTTCTACATCCTCCTTGAAGGCGCTTGAAAATCCAGTGCGGGTTCTTGACTCAAATTATGCCAGTAGTGCTGGAATTCATCTGGTATTCTCAGACTGACCTGTATCTCATCTGAGAATATTACTCTTAACCTTCAGTCGTCCTTTGTTTGCATTACTCGCTGGTACTTTATTATAAACTGTTTAGTGAGTTTATAACAAAGCGTAAGTGAGTTTTTATAGTGTTGTCTTAGATACCTTACGTTCCTAATGTTTTCTTTGCCTGAAGCACCTTTAAAATAGTTGCTCGATGCACCTGTAGTCCTTATGTGGACCCATATTTCAACAAATTATTTCTATCTGAAGCTGAACTTGTGCTCCTATGGGTCATTTTGGACATTGTCCTTTTTTATATTTTTTTCAAATTTGTAATGTATAAAATTTGAAAAGGGTATTTAATACCTTCCAGTGCATACCTTCCAGTCCAATTTATGCAAGATTTAGGTTATAGATGTGGATTATTCGCATTTTGTAGAGTCGGTTGACAGATTGCTGTTTTTCAAACTTCTAAATTAAAATTGCAAGATCCAATTTTAATCTCAAACTATTGAATTTATTTAGTCTTTTAAGGATCCTTGGTTAGTACAATTTATTGAACTTATTTAGTCTATTGTACTATTGAATACTTATAGTACTATTGAATTTATTTAGTCTTTTAAGGATTTGCATTTCTATACTTGTGTTTTGACTTTCCACCTGGCTTGTTCCATTTGAGCATTCAATTAGAATGAATATTTAGTTAAAGACGAGATATCTCGTCCATCAAGATCAGACCAACTTTGCAAATACTTGACGAGATATCTCGTCATAAAAGTGCTGCCGATTTTTTTATGACAAAATCGAGATCTGGATAGTTTCTTTTAATGACGAGATTTCTCATCCATTAAGATTTGTTCAGTTTTGTTAATTGCGAGATAGCTTGTCGAGACAAAAACCAGGAGTGTTATGATACAAAGAGGGCCATGCTTTTCCGGAATGGATGATAACCTAGCCTTTGAAGGGAAATTGGCCCATCACGGACTTAGAAGGGAATTCACTCCACTTTCTATATCGCAAGAAGCACAGCAAGAAGCCTCTCAACCAACCAGGATTGGAACTCATGAAGTACCAATTGTCTTCTTAACTTACGTTCAAGTTGAATTGAATTTTGTTAGCATTGTACAAGGTGTGTCAAAATTCATACATCGCTTTAATAAAAGTATTAAGACAAACATTTTTCATCCATGAATGTTCGGCTCTATTAGGGCTATCTGAGGTATAGGTGCATAAAATTAATGCAAGTATCATTGGTCAGCATCAACTTTATTCATGTGAAACTGGAGGGTATTTTATATAGTAGACTCCTTTTTACTTCATAATTGGCTTAATAAATGCAGCAGCATCCTCTATCTCTAAGACAACCTTGCTGTGCATAAAAAAAGGCAGATAAAGAGAAACAAGCGCTGTTATTAACTAACATTTCTAGTCAAAGCAGTATAAATATGATTAGTTGTACAAGTATTACCAATTATTATAAATGTATCCAAATCAAGTAAATAAATTAATCACATGGGCGTCTGAAATCGGTGCCTGGCAAATTGAAAACAGCAAAATAATACCTTTATTAGTTTATTAGTACTTTATTTAGCTTTCAAAAATGAATACTAAGAAAGGCTTACATAGTCAAGTATAAAAAATTAAATACCTCTATAATATGGCAACCCTGGAAAATTGTAATATTTCTAATTCGTTAATATTAGGAAATTCTAAATCTCTTAAGATTCGATTTTATGTTGCATTAAGATCCATTGGCATACTAATAAAATCTACTCAATGTCATAAAACGTATTTAAATCTGATATATGTGTGTCGATGAAATACAAGTAGGTAAGTAGTTGAATTAACGTCGCACTGGAGCAAAACAACAGGCCATTGGTGATGGTCCGGGATCAATCCCGAAGGGAAAGATCTGAGTGTATACCTCGTAATTTTGAACCATGTTCAGATGACGAGGTCAACGCCTGAGCTTACCCCACTCTCCAAACTTCCATACCACGCCAACGTGAGGACATTTGAGGCCACGAGTTGTTTAGCGTGCACCAGCCCCCACGTACATAAGTCTAAACATAAAAGTACCGCTTAAAAAATGTGATACGTTTTGGCTTTACATAAAAAATGTTCAACGTTGCCCCACCCCTACGAAATAAAATTCTGGCTACACTAAATGCAATAAACATTGAGATCACGATTGCATGAGTCGAAAGGTCAAGAACTGCTACTCTAGAACATAAAAGCACCAGCTATTTATCTCAGCTTGATCCACACGATTTCTTCCTGGGCCAATCACAGGAGCTTTCCAACTCTCACCTTTTCCACTAAAATACAGAGCAAGCCCACCCTGTTCTTCCGACCCTGTGATCAGAAGAGAGGAGAAAAATAAGAAAAAATATAGGTAGAGGTCGAACTTCGAGATCCATGGAACTTGACCTCTAATCTTCTCACATCAGCCAAAAAACTCCTCATCTCGACCATGAATCCCTCTCAGAGGACTGACATAACTCTAGAGGAGTATTTTTTTAGCTCGTCGTCACCCCGTATCCCGAGGGTCCTATCCAAGTTTCATCACGTGGATGACCCCAATTCGTTTGATGTGTGATGTCTTCAAAGTTGAAAAGTCTTGATATTTACGAGAGGGGAATTGGTGCTCCTAACCAACATAATCCTAGAGATTTCGAGGTAGGAGGTATCAGTAAACATCCTACTTGGACGAGTGAATTCAATTTTCTTTTTAAATTATTAGAAAATTATTTTCTTCAGGGACATGCATATAAATAGCCTAATCTTCATTATCCTAGAAATTTCGAGGTTAAATACAAGGACAAACATCCTGATTGGGTTAGTAAGATCAAATTTCTTTTCCTTTCAGAATGGTATGAAAATTTATCCTTCAAAGGAGTCCTATGCTCTTGAAAAGAAAGCTTTTAGATACATTGCGTTGGAAGTTTCAATTTTATAAGTATATATCGCCGGCTTAGTGCATACTCATTAACTGACGGAAATCATTTTTTTTTTATTGTACAGCTGTTTGAAGGCTAAATTTTTGTATTGTTACTTTCTATTGATTTTCAGGACAAAAAATTAAAAATTATAATCATTTTCAAAGTGTTATATATCTTTCAAACAGTTTACAATACGACTGTTTTTCATCGTCATGAAAATAAGCATTTCGTCTCCTTGAAAATGATTTTCTGCTCCAAACCGACGATATTAACTATTCGTTAATCGCGGGTCTTTTTTAACAAATGGAGATCGCTGTAAATCTGTGAAGAACTCGACTTTTCTCTCCTACATATACTTACATTTTATAAAAAAAAAAAATCCAAAAAGTAGATGAATTAATGTCGTACAGGATCAGCACGGGCTATAGGCCCAGGATCAATCCCGAAGATAGAAATTCGAGGACAACACCTCGTAATTTTGAATCACGGTCAGATGACGAGGACAACACTCGAGCAGGCACCCCACTCTCCAAACTTCCACACCACGTCAACGTGAGGATTTTTGAGGTCACGATAAATTTAGCATGCACCTGCCTCCACGTGCACGACGGTCTTTGGTTGGATCGAGTTTCGAACTCGCAACTCTGCGCTTCACTTCCAACCAGGCTACAGTGGACATACCAGAAATAAATAAATTACCTAAATTCATAAATAATACTAAGTTTAATTATTCTTTTTATTGCTTAATATTGAAAACATTGAAAGAAAGTAACCGTGCTGTTGTCAGGAGCAGTGTCTCTAACGGAGGATTAAAATGGAAATATATGAATTACACAAATTTTTCTATTTTATTCCTAAGAATATAGATATTTGAAAATTTGAAACGCAACGGAGACACTGCTTACATTTTGTTTATGAAGATTTTGGAGCAATTTTTTTCAAAATTTATTTTATTTTTAAAGTAGACAAATAATTTTCTCCACGAGTCTGATTTTGAGTAAAAAGGAATTCTAAATCTCGCAATAAAGCAGTTAAAAACTAAAAAATATACGCAAATACAAAATTTTAGGAGAACGTAGAATTCTGATTATTAGATAAAAAAATATGTAAATTAAATAAATTGTAGGCATAGTTTCGCATACAAGTTAGCCTTTCTTCTGTGAATGAAGTTAGAAAACAAAACATTCTTAGTAGACGCATTTTTTTAATAAATTTAGACTGAACTACTAAAATAATGAGAGATTATTTGAAAAAATTACTAAAAGGCGATACTTTAATACTACAAGGTAGGAAAATATTCCCTAGAACAGAAATTTTTAAATTATAAAAACATTAAAATTCAAGTTATAAGATTATTCCATCACCATTTTAAAGATAAACTATATTTTTAATAACAACCGTTCTCATTTTATGCAACTATCAAACGATTTGAAACTTCATCAAATAATTTAATTTTTAGTATCTACATTCGAAACTAGGATGCTGCATTAATATTTGTACATGATACAAAGTTAGTAAAAAATTAACTCTGAAAGAAGAATATTCAGCTTTATTTTTAAAATGTACTAAACGGGAATTCTTTCGAGAAAACTAACATTCATGCAGTCATGTAAAACTTTCATAGAAAAAACATGTGAATTAATTCAGAATAATCCTGGTTTATCACTACATGTATGATAATCATAACAATGACTAATCATTCGGAAGATCCCTTTTATAGCAAAATGTTATGTCATTTCATGATACTACTTTCAATGGCGTCATGCGATTAAGTGAAATATATTCTTTGGTCACCCGTGTTTACTAAATTACTTTATCTTCTCTAACTAGGCTTTACGTTTTACTAATCAAAAATAACAAAGATGAAAATTCCATTACATATTTTTTATCAAAGCATTATCTTATAAACGGTTGCATTTTAAGAACACCATCTTGAGAAATTAATTTTTAGTACGCTGTGTAACATTTTATCTTCATTCATATCTACCATCATCGGTAGCATTAAGACGATTAAATTTCATCGTTGACAAAAAATTGTGGAAAAAAACTCCCTCCCTCTTTAAAGATTATTATCACCCATGTTCCCCGAGGGGTGTTGTGTCCTGATGAGTTCACTTCCTTCCGTTTACTTCACCGGGTTCAGGAATGCGTTCACGGTAGCGATTTTTCTAGGTCACCACAGACGATAATTTTTTTTTAATTCTATGTTTCTTTCTCCGAATTTATTATGGAGTGGAATGATCTTCACTCAAACGATAAATAATAGTGACATTGTAATTACTTTCTCGATGCCGAAAATAATCGAAATCGTAAAACTTATCTGATTAGTTTGGGATCGAATGATATTTTCAGCTTTAGATTTCTTGGTACAGAAAGTACAGCAGGTGTTGAAGAGTTCTCAGTAAATGAAATAATTTTTTTTCTGGAAGCATATGGAAGACAGGAAAATATAAGAGTCAAAGTTATCTAGTCCATTTACTAATGCTGTTACTAACACATTTTTCCATATTTCAGATTCTATCAGACTCTGTGGGACAGCTCCTGCCTGGATGAACAGGAGTGGTCGCTGTGCGACTTTTAACCCTCCTGATGGCTGTCTCAAGATGACCAGATCTTAATAAACGAGATATCTCGTCATTAGAAAAGAATCGGGAATATCTTGATGACGAGATATCTCGTCATTAGCAAAATTGGTCAGATCTTGATGGACGAAATAGCTCGTAGAAACCACTTGGAGGACTAAAACGTGATCTTTTGGACCTAATCTAGATTATATCTTGATCAAGAGGATCAGTAACTACAATCTCAATTCTAAAATTTAAATCTACAGTACGCAATATACTATCTTCATGAGAATGTTAACTAGAAAATTTTTATTGATTTTAAAATAGTAATCTTATAAGTTTATTAGTATAAAATGAAAAACCTTCAAAACAATGACTAATAAAGATTAAAAACTCAGAAAAGATTGTCGTAGTCATTTTGGTGGAGCAAGACGTCCACCATCATCAGGACAGAAATAAGTCACAAGAAGAAACTCGAGTTTATATTCGTATTGTTGTTCAGGAATTGTGTTCGTCATAACTTACTTTTTTAACTAAGCCTTTCCAGGCCGCGTGTAAAGGCGTGGAAGCACTAGCATCATTCACTAGTATGACAACGTAGAAACAGATAAAGCTTCTCTGATGTTTAATTCGAGAATAAATTTCGCAGATTGGACCACTTTTGCTTCCTTGAAATCAAACTGGAGAGAAAATTCCCAACAGTATTGACCAATAATACGTTTGTTTATTTGGTCATTTGATTATATTACATTTTTCCAGTTACAGTTTTAAGTGGCACTAAAAATGCGATCATGCCTCCTTAAAATAACTTTCAGTTATGAATGTTGATGTAATGAATAAAAAAACTGCTACATAGAATCTACGATTGAATATTTATGGTATTTGAAAATAGAAACCGAAATATCAAAATACCACAACCGTTTTTCTTAAATTTAACTTCGCTCCATTAATTTAAAACAAAATCAGTATTTGAGCTTTGAATCTCAATACAATTGCATAGATTTTCATAGTTCCTGGGTCCCCAGGGCCCTAGGAACTATGAAAATCTATGCAATTGTAAAGGGCCTTAGAGTACCTTGGATCCGAGGTACTCTAATGATCTTTTCTTTTCACATGGGGTTTACTGGCTTTAGTAAATAGCACGCTCTCACGACACCCAAGCGATATTTTTTGCTTTCGTCCTATTATTCTCTATTCCCCTATCCCTCTTTTTTCCCTTTCGTGACATTTTTTACTCGAAATTGTCTGTCTTTTGTTTGACGCAGTTTGGCCAAATATGTCCCTTGAGCCATAAAACCCCAAAGCAACCATCATAGTTCCTGATTCGCTAGTTTCTTCAATACAAGACGTGTCAATATTGCGTATGTGATTGACTTAAGGTAAAAAGGTTTGTTCGAATGGTATCCACCTTTGGCCAAAAATATAAAACTATTTTACATATTTAATTCAAACCTAGTCCATTTCAAGATAGACTATTTCTGATTCAGTACACTTCCAGTTATTCTTCTACTCAGAGATGAAACTAAACCTTTTGAGACCTGGTCAAAACAGACTGATTCCCAAACGTTTTGAACAGGCCTCTGTCTGAAAGTAAATTGATATATTTAAAATTATTATAAAATATGTAATTTAAATAATTAGGTTAAAATACACAAATTAATATCGTATTTACTATAAATTATAGGTTAAATAATTAGATTAAAATGCACAAATTAACATCAGATTAATTTTATTACAAATTATTGTTTATAATATTAATTTTTATTGTAATTTTTGATTGACAATACATAAAAACTAGCAAAAATGAACAAGCTTTGTTAACTCTGAACATCAAGAAATTTCCGAGAGAGTGCAGTTTGCCTTTTCACCACAAGAAACATGATTCGATAACCACGTCCATAGGTTGGAAGAATTCAAGGAAAGGTCAGGAAGGCGGTATGAAATGCAGGCAAGAGTGCAAATTGCTGAACGTATATATGCGTGTGCGACCTCAGAAGGTTAATGACTGTTGTCAATGGATCAATGCATTTCAAATTGCTACTGTATGTAGAAAATTATAAAACCAAAGCACAACTCATGTATTGCACACTGCCTTCTACAATAAAAGAAGATAGAACTTCTTTTTGAAGAAGATTACGATCCTGATGGAATGATATTTGGGTTCTTGTAAACAGATATAAGGCAGAAATAACGAATAAAGAAGGAAAAAGGAAAATTAAATCAAAACATCAACATTGCCGGTTATTTTTGCCAACTAGAGCATTTAAATTAGAGCAATTCATTGAAAATACATGACTAAGGACAAATTGATATTAAAGATTCCAGAATACGGCGACATAGTGTGATGGCGTCATAGGGTTTTAATCACTTTGGATTATTATGTAAATACAATATTACAAGACTGAAAAAGAGAATGTAAAAATAAGTAGTGTCTTATAAAAGTTTTACAAGAAACAAGCTTTATTTAAGGAGATCTATGGATTCATTTTACACAAAAATTAAATTAAAAAGTTAAAAATCTATGTAATATGAATTAATTTAAGTAAATAAATTTTACTATTTTTATCATTTTATATAAATTTAAGAAACAATCTATATCAAATTAAAAATCTATGCAATATCAATTAATTGGAGCAAAAAAAATTTAGCTCGTTGTAATCAAAGAACAAATTAATTTAAATTTCTCAAATACCCTTAATGCTAACAACTAAAACTAAGTTCTACTTGCTAAAATATGTGTATGCTTTGAGCACCCTACATTTGTGGTTTGATTAATCTATGATTTCATTTTTTATTCATTAAGCCCAGAGTGGTAACGATCATCCTTAACTATTGTTTTAAGGACAATCGAGTGATTTGAATCAAATGTTCTACATATTGTTTTTGTGCAAGAAAAAATGAATCCTTAATTTGATATTTTTTGTAAATGGATCATCGAATGCAGTCGAGACAGACGGAAGCTAGGAACCATAACATGTGCACTTGATTTAATTCTCTGTAAGTAGTGCAGTGTGATTGTTTTACGCGTGTAAAGGAACTTCCGTGCTTCATTTACAGTTGCCTTTTTTCTTTTGTGAATTGTTACTTTTATTACTCAAACTACACTTTTAAGAGCACTGGAATGAAAAGTAGTTTCAGACCACTGAACAGTAGGTTCATCCTTTCTGAATTCTAGAATGAATTCATTGTCAAATCATGATAGCTTTTGTTTATTTGACTAGTTTAATTTAGGATAGTTTGTTCGCATCTATTCATTGAAGCGGAGAATATTATTCATAAGAAATCCTACTGCATAAAAAGCAAGACTTCCGACCACGTAGATAACATTTTATACTCTTTATATCATGGTTAAAAGTTAAGTAAAATATTTAAATAAAACCTCACGAAAAGTTGCTCGCCCACAATGAATAGATATTAAGTCGTATCATAACTGTAAACAAACGTATAATGCAAGCAATAATATTTAATAATTACAGAAATCTCAAGCGATGTTTTTACAGAAACGCGGAAACACGCATTTAATAGTATAATTAAATTATTATCAAGGATGTAATTTTATATATCTGGCAACGCCATTAATATGTTTAAATTTTAGTTCCACTTATAACTATTAATTTCGATGTAGTTTTGAGCTGTGAGTTTAAGTGAGTTGTTGAGTTTTGTATTTGTGAGTGTTTGTTAGATTATTATTTAGAGGGGATTTTGAGTTGTGAGATTTATTAATTGACTTACTATTCTGAGTATTTCTGGTTGTAAATATTCATGAACAATGAATCATATCAAGGGTATGTTTCAATGCACTCATTATTTGCGATTACTCCTTAAAAGATAATAAGTATGTAAGTAACAAAATGTGATTTCTAGAGCCCGATTGTATTCTTATTTCACACACACACACACAACTGGCTTTACTCTTCTTACATAAATTATCATTTATATTTGTTTTTATTAAGAATAGCATTATTATAATCGTTCAAAAGGTGTCTTTGTTTAGATTTTTCATTTTGTCTATAAATTTTGTCGTGCAGTACCATACTTAAAATATTATTTTAGATATAAAGTAGTTAATAACGCAAACAGAAAAATGTAAATTTAAATATTTAGGTAGTAGTAAAAATGATGATAGAATAAGTATCCAAGACGAGAATATTGACTACACGGATTCACTTTTCATGCTCAGTAATAATCGGGATAATTTGTTACAAATTTTAAATAAAATAATGTGGAAATTGAATTTCGAAATTCTAGTTAACAGATGAAAATGGATTTTGGGAATATATTTTCAAAATGTCCACTAGTCTTACTGTATATAACTCTTTGACTTACTCAAATAACGTCCAGACTTAAGGACCCTGTTTAGCTATATTGCACAATCTATATTCAAGCATTATTAATATATTTCTACCTATCCCTTAGAAAATTGTTTCGAAAATGCATTTCAAGTTTCTTTTTCTGTGGAGAAATCTAACTCTTCTTTAAATGTAACATTATTAATTTTCTAAGGAATTTCCGTGCTCTATAATGAACTACGACTCTTTGGAAGGACGCCATATTGGATGCCTTCCACTTGCTTTGTCTTGTATGAGGCAAACCTATGACGGGTTGGCATATTGCAAATTCACCACGAATTGAGGATGGTATCGTGTTTTTGAGTCTAATCAACCAGGGTAAAGCTCAAGAACACGGTACCGGTCCCTCGCCAAATCGGCGGCTAAATTTAGTTGAATAAATTTGGGGTCCGTATTAACTTTTTCGCCAGTACAGTTAAGTGCTATGAATGGGATTTTCAGTGTAAATAAACAAATCAGATTGACTGGAAAGAGTTTATTTCCGTTACCCAAATGTTCACGCGTGATGTACATCGATGTCACTTTAAGTATTTCAATATTCCTTAAATATTTCAATAGAATATTCCACTTTATTTTCGAATTTTCAAATTATTCATGTTTGTTATTTAAAATATAAATATGATGCATCGCATGTACTACATTGCTTTGCATTTTAGTAGATGAGATCTTTTGTGTTTACTTTTCTTGGTGTCTATTTTTTCATATGAGAGGGATATTTAGTGCAAATGAGCAAACCAGATGGAATGTGAATATTTTACTCCTCTACCCAAATACTCTTGCATGATAAATATCGGGGTTACCTTAAAATATTGTTTGTCGCCGTTTTCGCGACGTCGAAGTTCAATTTAATTGACACTGACCAATCAACTATCATATATCAAATCGGAATTCATTTGGAATTTTTATTGGCTAAATGTATGAATTATTTTCGAAAAGCAAGCCATATGACGCTACATTCGGATTATGTACAAGAAACACATTCTGTGGCAGATACATTACCACCATCTTCATTTAGCTTGACAGAAAAAGCCTCTCATAAGACACAAATTTTTAATAAAACTTATATCTTGACTACTTCACGCATGGTATGGAGTGCCATCGACGCGAAGAAAACTTCCTCTAAGCGTGACCTGATGTCCGAAGCACGACATAAAACATCAAGTAAAAACATCTGTGACATACTTCAGAATATATTGGGAGCATTTTTATAAATATCAAGCAGCGTATGATCCGCCATTGCTTGCTTTAGAAAAAGTTAATGTATCCATAAAGGTAACTTAAATTGTATCTTATATGAACTAAATTCTATGGCTTGTTATAACTGTGACATTGATTGATTTGCACATAATGATGAATGTTAAATCACTTCGAAGAAAAGCAAGAAACTTTTAATAAAATATTTCACTATGTAATTGCAGCTCTTGAGTAGAAAGCTGCTACTTTTTGTTGATGTCTTATGCTATCTGAATTTTTTTTCACCTTGATTTCAAAAAGGGTCATTGTATCATTTTAGTATTAAAATAAGCAGTATAAATTGGCCAGGAGTGTTTGAATATAATCTGTCGCAACTTTGAAAAAGTAAAAAAGTAATAAAACAAAATCATTCCGGGAAATTTCCATTAAAAAATAAGGCATTAGGTCTGAAAATTACGTATCTTTTTTCTTCCTTTCTCTTGGTCAAAAAGGTCATTGTATCATTTTCATGATAAAAAAATAATACGAATTGACCAAGAGTGTTTTTAATATAATCCATAACAACTTTGAACTAGTAAAAAAGTAGTAGAGCGAAAGCATTCAGTGGAATTTGTGTATAAGAAAATAAGGCATTTGGTCTGGTCCATTTTGATATTTGTTCCTTTCTCTTGGTCAACCTTTTCACTGTATCCGGTCATCGAACTTTGTTGAACTGCTCATTTGTTCAGAATAGATCTGTATTTGTCTAAATTAACACTATCCTTTATTATAATTGCGAAATAATCCATTACAATGTGCCCATATCTGGGGCGGAGTGCAACACAACATTGGAAATAATTATTCTGTAATCAGAATTATGTATACATAACTGCACTTATTATTTATGTCACCAGAAACTAAAAAATAATAATTTATGAGCATATAACTAAAAAAAGTTTGAAAAGAACATGAAAGAAAAATTAGAGTGATTTAAAACAATCTACATTATCTTCATTAGAGAGGAGAAACTACCAAAACTCGCCAAAATATAAAAAATGATGAAGTGATACTTCAAATTTCCAAACTTTACAAGATACTACACTTCGTCCATCTGTTACTTCAGCAATTTTCAACAGGTGTGTTGAACGAATGTTACCGGTATGTCTTACGGATGGTGAAACGGTTTAAATTCCGTAAGACATTTCTTTTCAGAGCTTTAGTTTTGAACTTTTGACAAGTGTGTTCACAAATAATTTCAAGTAATGGCCAAATTTTTAATACCTCTATAAGTAATTTTGAGTAATATTTCATATTATAAAGTCAAGTTATAAATAAATTGTTTCAAAAATATTTTTAAAAGTCACTTTGGAGCAAAAAGAGTAAATAATTGCTATTATTGTTTCGTTAAACAATCCAATTTATATAAATTTTTTTCCAGCTCTGAAAAAAATATAATATATATTTTGGTATACCACAAAATTTTAGTTATTAGTTTTAGCGTGCCATTAGATAAAAAAGTATTAAAAAATCGTTGTTAAGCAGTTAAACCGAGACACATTGATTCGAATTTTGTTTTTAAGTTCTTCCTCTTTTAAGTGTACATATTTTCTATATTCATCCTTAAAGGCAGATTTTTTCAGGACTACATTATTAAGAATTGTAAACTTTACCGTCAGTCAATACCTACTGCAATACAAACACGAATATACTCGCATTCTGTAATTATTCAGCACTTAAAATCAAAAGTAAAATGTTTATTTCCATGTGTAATCATTAAAAAGTTACAAATGCCTCTTTTCATTTTCGATGTCTATATTAATATTTAAATATCTTTCATAGACTCTCTCTCTCTCTCATGCAAAACATACATCTTCCAGCATAGACGCTTTATATTTGCTGCCTAAAATGTGCACACCGAGAAATAACGATGCGTTAAGAATTCATAAGCAGTCAATAAAAAAGTAAAATAGAGTTGAAGCATTTCATCCGAATTCAGTGAACCGAGAATACTCGATTCAAAACAAATAACACTAGATGATGTGTCCATTAACTGCAAACTAGACGTAGACAAGGGAAATAACGTTAAGGGTCACGTCCGTTGAGTTGATTTCCGTACAGACTGAAGGTAACGCTGCAGTTATTTAGGGATTCATTTATTTTGCTATTTGTAAACACAAATTTACAAGTCTGGTTATTGTAGACTTCACTCTCAGATGTCTGGTCTGTATATCTAAAACAAAAAGTAGATCATATTCTTGTATCTCGTACGTCAAAAGCAGAAGGTAGAGAATGCCTGTTTCTGTCGAACATTGCATTGTTCGTCCTCGAATAAAAACACCATTTCTTAAGCAATTAGAGGCAATAGCAGAACTTTGTTCTGTGGTTAACAATTACTTTAAATTGGAAAAAGAGTATATTTGCTAATCTTGAAGCTCTTGTTGGCATAGCAATTTTTTTTGCTATTAAAAACGATGCCCAAATTACATTGTTCTCAAACAAGTCTCACTATTTGATATGCTGTTCGAGACAGTCACAAAACTGTATTCTGTAGTTAACAATGATTTAAAATTTGAAAAAGAAGATATTTTAATAATTTTGAAGCTTTGTTGATACAACGTTTATTTTTCTAAACAAACACAATTCTAAAATTACATTGCGTCCTTATCTTTAAATTTGCTGTTGGTAGTAGTCACGAAACTATTCTACGGTTAACAGTGCTTTAACTGCTAAGTGTGAGCAAAATTATACTTTAATAATCGAAATCATGTTGGTATAACAATTATTTTTTAATTAAAAACAATGCCAAAATTACATTGTTCTCAAACAATTCTTAACACTTGATTTGCTGTTGGAATCAGTCACAAAACTATATTACGTGGTTAGCAATGATTTGAAAATTTGAAAATGATGATATTTTAATAAACGTGAAGCTTTGTTGGTATAACAATTATTTTTGTAATTAAAAACAATTCCAAAATTTTGTTGCTCTCTTACCACTTCATTTGCTGTTGGAGGCAGTCACAAAACTATTCTGCGGTTAACAATGATTTAAAATTGGAAAGAGATTATATTTTAATAATCGAATGTCATAAAAATTATTTTTGTAATTAAAAATAATACAAAATTACATTGTTTTCAAATGTCCGCTTGATTTATTGTTCAATGCAGTCAGGAAACTATTATACGTATAACTATGATTCAAAATTGGAAAAGATTATTTTTTAATAGTCTTGAAGCTTTGTTGTACAACAATAATTTTTTATAATCAAAAACATTTTTTATAGTTAAAAAAATGCCAAAATTGCATTGTTCTCAAACAAGTTTGCTCTTCGAGGCTGTCACGAAGTTATATTCTGTGGTTAAAAAATACTTAAAATTTGAAAAAAAAAATGAACTTTTTCCTTCTTAAAAAGTTTTGTTTGTGTAACAATTACTTTTTGCAATATAAAACAATGTCGAAATTGTATTGTTCGCAAACACAAAGTTTTACCATTTGATTTGCTTCTCGAGATAATCGAAATGTATTCTGTGTTTAACAGTGGTTTAATTTTTTTAAAAGAATACTCTTGCGCCTTCTTGGAGCTTTGTTTTTATAGCAATTACATTTTGTTATGAAAACCTTATTTTATTGTAGATTAATATAATCACCACGTGGTGTAATTTCAGTGTCGCAGTGGTTATATGTGTTTTTGATATATTCCGGGAACGTTTATGCTATATAGAGGAGGTTCCCAAACTTTTTCGATTAACGGCATCCTTAGCGTATCAGGATATTTCGAAGGCGCTCAGTCATAACACGCCTATCTAACAATTGAAGGGCATAATGGGCGCGGTAAAGTTAGTAAAGATGAAAAATAAAGAAGCAGCGTGTATCAAATTTACAAACAATTTTGAGTGATGGGTGGCAAGTGCGTTCACTGTTTAAGTGCATTCACTGAGAGTATAAAACGTATGTATGATTAAACTAGGGTTGGTTGTTTTAGGGTTTTATAACGCAAGGGCCATATTTGGCCAAGCGATTAAACTAGGGACGCCACTTGTTGAAAACGCTTGAAGGAGTCCTCTAGAGCTCTCCGAATTTCAGCTTGGAAATTGCGCAGACCAACTAAGAACGAATGAAATTATATACTCTTGCCCCACTCACAATATCACATTGCAAACATAAAAACAGTCCATGGTATATGTTCTTGCCCCATGAAATAGCATTGGAAAGTATTTTTTTAATTACATCAATGGTAAGTTTAAGAAAACGAATGAGTAAACATGTTAGTAAAAAATCTGAAAGTGTGTGGTAAAATATACAAAACTTTTTTTTAATTACTGTGCCAGTAGTAATTGGAACAATATGAACTTTGAAGTTTTGGTTTCACACTTGCCTCCCTCATCATATATCAAAAATAATATGAAATTAGTACACATTTTGAACAACCATATTATTGAATAAATAAATCATAATTAGTGGGACCATTGAACCTGTTGTTCAAATCCTCTTATATATAAATATTGCAATCAAACTGTACAGATTCTCCCTCCCCTGATACTAAAACCACTTAAGGTAAGTGTTATTTCAATGAAGATATTGAAATATTTAGCGTAAGCAAGGTTTCAAGGAAAGCGAAGAGCAGTTTGGGAACCACTGTATAGTATTTTTAATGATCCCTGTTAAAGACATATTCTTAACGTTCTGCATTAACTTTTTAGGATTTTGTTATATTCATAATGTTGCTTACCCAAATTACTTAACCAAAAAATATCTTTATGCATGGCTTTGATTAACTTTTGATTTATTCGTTACTTTCTTTTTATAATTTACTTTTCATTCTCTTTATTATGCATACATAAATTATTAGCTCCTAGTGGAATCCAAGAATGTATGCAATGTATCCATTATACATTTAAATTCGTGTCTGTTAGATAAGACATCCCACACATTGGTCAATAAAATCATAATAGTTGCACATTAATACGGAGGCAAAACACCGAAGCAATGATAAAATATTGAAAAAATCACTGATATTAATATCTTTATACATTATTTTAAACACTTCGACGGAAACTTTTTATTCGTATTATCGTTCTCTGTTCCTAATGCAAGACAGTTTTTAAATTTGCTTGTAAAATTTGTTAATTAAATTTGTTGTATTCGAAAATAATATGAGAAAACTTGAACGAGGAAAAATAGAAAAAAATATTTTTGTTTATTAGTTTTTGAAGGGAACAATGTTTATTAGTTTGTGTCTGTTTTTAAACAGTTCTTTTATTTACAAACTACAACCTATCCGTACGACTATGAAAGATAAAAATGTAATAAATGTACAAAATATTACAATTACTTTTGAGATATGAAAAATATGTTGGCAAAATTACTTTTCCTGTTACAGCTACATAGGAAATGCATAAACTGCTTTCCCTGAAGACGTCTATATTTTACTCCTCTCATCTTCTTACTAATACTTAAATATACGTTAAATACTTTTAAAATATATATTTATACTATATTTCAACATTTTATGTCCTATATCGTCGTGGCGCACAATATTTTATGACTTCAAATAAATATTTGGAATTGGCAATCAAAATATAAATTTCGTAAAGTTTATAATAGATTGCACTTGAGTGTCCTAGTTAAATAATTAAGTTTAACCAACTTCATGGAATTAAATGAAACGCACACTTATTAATGCATTATAATTGTAAAAAAGTGAGAAATATTTTAAACTATGTATTCCAAGTTCATCTTTAAGTTAATTATGAATCTTAAAATATTTAATTTACGTATCTCTGAGCAAAATATCTACTAGTAAAATGCAGTATAGTATTCAATAGATAATCATCTAAAATGTAGCTTAACCCTCCAAGTGGTTTCGACGAGATATCTAGTTCAAGATCTGGCCAATTTTGATAGTAACGAAATATCTTATCAAAGTATTGCAGATTTTTTTTATGATAACGAGATCGAGATCTGGTCAGTTTTCTTCTAGTGACGAGATATCTCGTCCATCGAGATCTGGTCAGTTTTGCTAATTACAAAACACATCGTCGAGATAACCACCAGGAGGGTTGAATAAAGCGTAGTTCATTGAAAGAAGTTCAATGGATTCATAGTTCATTGTTCATTATTGAGAATATTTCCTTTGAGAAATACAAAACAACGGGAAAGAATTTTCCTTCGAAAGAAACAAATTTAATTTAACCCCATCAAGTCAACAAAAACACATCTAGTTTAAAATTAGATCTTTTATTTAAGTTCGTATTGAATAAAGTAAAAAATAAATCTTTCTCGCGTGTGGTCTGGTTTCTCTTCAATACCCGTTATTATCATTTTATAAAGTGACAGGCTTATTTTGCCTGCAGTTTTTTTTGTATGGTATTTCTCAACATATCAGTTTTGAGTACCTCGGAATACGATAACAATCTTATTCATTTCTAAATAGCTTCAAAAGTCTTGTTTGGTATTAGACATTTTTGATCTTGCTTCTAAGTTTATCTTCGTCAAATTTCTATTATCAACCAGGTTTTCAGTGCTTTAAAAGCCTTATATTGAAGGTGAGTGTTTCAAATTGAAGTCATTTCTAGGTCACATTTTTTAGTATTAAGCTCGTGCGTCGTATAGCTGTATCAATCGAATTTTCTTTTGTTTGAGTCAATTTTTTTCAAATTTATCTGGTAAAAAAATTATTACTAAGTTTGTTAGAAATTTCTTTTTCAGTTTACATTGTTAATGGCACAACCGTTACAGCTAAATATTAATTAAGTCGAATAAAAAGGATCATTATTAAATCAGTAAAATACAATTCAAAAAGTCAAATATTGTTACAAACTATAAAGAATTACATGAAATTGGAATTTTTAAAATGCATACAAAAATAATGTTACTTTTGTTTAATACACAGAATTAATTTTTGCATATGAAAATCAATTTACCTAATTTGATTTTTAATTATTTTGTTCAACTAATTTCAATCAATGCACTTTTTTAAAACTGAAGGGTTTCATTTTTTAAGTTTTCTTCATCAGGAAACATGAACGAAAATTATCGAGATCAAGGTTGTTTTAACCGTCATTTAAAAATTGAAATATCGATGCAAAAATTGTAGTTTTAAAGAATAAAAACTGAATTGTTTTTGTTGCATTTGTCGTTAAGAATATAGTAAAATATTTTAGAGCAGTACCAAAAAAAGCATACAGATCTAAATTCTTTAATAATTCTTTAATAATATTCTTAATTCTTTATTTTGTTGATTGTTTTATGTCACACACATTACTTATTTTTTATCTGTTATAGATTTAAGAAATAAAACTGGAAACACTGTATACTATCTTATCTAGTTATTAATACAAATAAGTCCAATGAAAATAATTTCATGCATTTTTTTATCAAATTAAATTACCTAAGTCATCCTATTATTAAATTTTAATACTCTATGTTCATAAATTATACTTATTTTAAAAATATGTAAAACGTCTGCCTGTTGTTTCGCGATCACGATATCATTAACAAGGAGTCATTCATTCGTTGTTAAAAATGGCGGATGGCATCGTTTGGCATTGCAAAGTATTTTCTTAGATACGCAACTGTATCTGGTAACTTAAAAGGCGGAGTCACGGAACACGAACAACAGAACATAGTTGAATGATTGTTACTTTGAAAACAGAGTCCTGCATACGAAAATAAAGCTTCGGCGAGCATCGTGGAATGAAAAACAGAACACGACTGCATTAAATCATGTATACGGACATGCTTAGCTGTCATTGAAATCTCAATTTGTTGTTATATGAATAGCATGTATGTCAAATCTTTTCTACTAATATTTTTTGTTCGTTAAACTTACTCGTCCATGAAGACACACATTGTGTGATGTGTATCGCGTAATATACAGAATGGTAAGATGATGAGCTAAATATAATACTATTGTGCAATTTACCTACATTTTCTCTTGCATCTAAAAAACAGTGTAAGACACGTGATTATACTTAGACGTCTAATAACGCAAGATTGAAAATAGTTTTTAAGAGTCCTAAATCACGCAAAGGTCACGCACGTCAGTTTTTTCATTCGCATTCTTTTCTATTATGATGTTTTTAGAATTTTCAAGAAAATAAATGTTTAAGAGAGTGGTAAAAGCGTTGATGCGATCGCTAATACTGAAATTAAGGTTATTCTGAAAATAACCTATAGATTTTATTACTCATGAGGTAGTATTTTCATGTAAGTGTTCTCAAACTGGATTAAAAACTAGTTTTAGACGGTTAAGATAAATTACAAAACTAACGATATTGCTGAAAATTGTTTCACTTTTGATCTCCATAAAATGATCTGAGAATTATTTAATTATATTTAAATAATTTTAAGCACTATAATAAAAGTATTATTATGACATATGGCATCTCTTCTATATCAAAGCAAGAATTTTATTTATTTATTTTGGGAAAAAGAGAAAAGCAAAGTATAACAGAAGTGTAATAATAAATAACTGATAATCAACGTTATATAGAATAATAAACGTCGTTTGATGCTTTATGATTTATTACAAGATATCTCTTTAAAATTCAACGATGCCATTACTAAAAATACAAAATACGATGTATAAATTTTAATGAAAAAATAGTTACTGAAAAATATCGTCTATCGTCAAAGCATTTACTCTGTGTTCAAAGTCATCGACCTTCTAATGAAATAGACGGATCATGTGCGTGGAGTCATTGTCGTAAGATCTCTGATGGGTAAATCACAAATCGACTTAGCCGATTAGCTATGGAAGCGCATACTAGTGTTTTTGATCACGGTAGATAATCACTTCAACCAATCAATATTTTAAGATTCATACTATTACCAGACAGATCTTATTATTTGACAGATCTTCAAACCGAGCAACTGGAAGTAATAACGTGAAGCTGCGGGAACATGTTTCGTCTATTTTGTTTTATGGTCAAAGCCTAATGACGTTTTCCAACCTGAACTCCTTTTATTTCCTTTCAATTATTTATCGTTTGCATAATTCCGCCTTTGGCAATGTCGATGGTTAATGCTTTTAACCAAGTAAATGAATGGCTAATAAAAAGATCCTTTAAAGTTGCTGATTTATAAATCAATAGCTATAATATCAATTAGAAAATACTGCCCAAAGCCATATTTTACATTCATTCAGCACATAAATGTGGACCAACATCCCAAAACATTCTGCATAAAAGCATGCAGCCCTTCTCTTTGATTGTTTCCTGGGAACGCTTACCTATTCATATGAATCCTTCTTAAAATGTGTACGAGTGTATTGTGATAGATCGTTGGTCATCGGAAATAAATAACAATATATATTTTTCTATTCGCAAGGTCATTAGAACAATGACCACATGAGAGGACTTTAAATAGCTGATAAATCGGTAATTTCTATACTTTTTCTGTCAGATAGTCCACTACGCTTTTAATAGTTACAGATTATTCATTGAAACAGTTATATAAGCGATATATTTTAATTCTTGATTTTGAATAAAAGTTTTAGATTTTTTTCTAATTTTGCTCAGTACTTATGCACTTTTTGAATTCTTATCTAGTTTACTGTCAATCAAGTTTGACTGTTTTTGCAATCCCATTTCAAATCCCATCTTAAACGTCTCTGCTCTCTTCAAATTTTGCTTTTATTAGTTGCATGGTCATGGACATGTAAAAGTTGTATATCTTGAAAGAAAACACCTACGGTAAACGTTTTTCAATCCTCCAAAATTCCATAATGAACTTTTGCTAAAGTAAGAAGATTTAGTCGATTTTGCAAGGAAACCTAACTAGAGATAAAATGCCTAACAAGGAAATAAAATTGATAAGATCTCTACAAAAAGACTAGAATTTAATGTTACATTTAAATATGCCTTTTGAGACCTATCAAAGTATAACTGTCATATATTTAGGGTAGGAGATTGTTAACCTTTCCGGTCCCTTAGAACATGCAAGAAGCAATTGTACAATTTCCGTTACAACTTTTATTTATAAAATACATGAAAATTATCGAAAAAATTAGAGATTTTTTCTTTTGTAGTTGGTATAGTATACGGAATATTGGATTTCTATGAGAGGCCTTTTCTGTAAACCCAATGAAGATTACGCTAGTGTTTTTGTGATAGGGAGTACTTTCTGTAAGTACGTATTCCGTTTTGGATAATCGGAAGTAAAATTCTTGTTTTCTGGTGTTTCGTTTAAATTCGTTAAGAAAATATTTTTGGAATTTTTCCAAAAATAATTTTCACAGTACAATACAGAATTCAGGATTAAGCTTTCTGGATTAATAAAATCTGTATTAAAATTACGCGGTTTGGAGCTCGAATAAAAATAGACGTTAACATTTTCGAGACTTCTAAATATTAGTACATTCCATTGGGTCACCCCAATTTACTGCTCACCAAATAAAAGCAAAACTAGCTGCAATATTTACAGGTAAATGACGTGACATAAGTTCTTACCGTTATATCCTTGTCAACATCATAAACTGCTTGAAAACCTAAACCCCATTAGGTTCAAGTGTTACATCCTTCCTCGTTTAGTTTCCATTTGTATCGTTAACGCAATATGTATACATCACCATCACTACATCCTGGTCCATATCAGCTACTTCATATTCAAGAGAGGAATTGGTTTTCATTTACTGTTTTTCTCGGGTAGTTTCTCAGTAGAAGTTTTATCATTTCGAGCACGTAATTAGTACTGAAAAGATAATTTTATACATTGTCAATAAGTTTTAACTTTGCTCTGAATACTAATTTTTGACAAATCTTAAAATAAATTTCAATGGTAGGAATTCTACTGGGTTGGGTTTATCAGGTCAAGAGATGGTTGCTCTATTGACATTGAAAGTTAAAACAGCTCTATCCCCAAAAATTAATATAGTTGAAATTTCTATTTCAAATGTTTTATCTATAAGAGACGTGTATGGAGGTTTTCTGAATACAAGAAATTTATGTTTATCGGAATATTTAAATTGCTTCAAAATACGGAACCAGTAGCTTGAATAAAAACTAAAATCAGAAACCATCAAACGTAAACCTTTTAAACTAAATATCAAAATTGTAAAAACCACATAATTTTTTGAAGCTGTAGTAATCACATATTAAAACCGACAGTCCTATATTGTTAATAACTTATTTATCCCATTAAGTTACCAACATGCCTGATGGCTGTTTAAATATATTTTATGGGTATTTAAATCAACGTTTTTGAATTATAAAATCATTATGTTCCTTATATTGGGAAAGATACATTTATTATGAAGACCTAATGACTTTCCGAAAAGAGTTATAAATTCAAGAAAACAAATATCAGTATCTAACACAATAAAAAATAGACAACTGGAAATTCCTTGGTAGAAATGTAGTTTCATTGCTGTTGAAATATAAAATCATTTTCAATATTTTAATGCTGTGTACTATTTTTCCAAAAACAACTAAACAGTTTTGTGCTCTTGAAGTTTTCAGCATTTTTTCTTTCAGTCAAAACATCTAAAATACAGTAGTTAAATGTGAACAGTAAGTAATAAAAAATATTAAAGCAATAGGGTTGATTGATTGGGTCAGTTTTATGGAGTAAGGATCATATATTTAACGATGCTGCGCTAAACACAAGACAGACAACATCAAGTAATGGGCATAAACACACAAAGCAATTTTACAAACACAGAAGAGAGAAACACATCCAGGAAAATCGAACCTGCGCAGCATACAACTCTCATAAAAGCAATGTGATTTCCAGTTTGTAGATTAATAATTTGCTTTTATGTATCTCTTAATTTTTTGACCAATCATGTTGAATTGTGGAGTGAAAATTTTGTTTTAAAAATATTTACTGCTAAAGGAAATTATAGTTTCTTTCACTAAAGTACATGGCTCAGAAATCGATATTATTTATATATTGGAGTGTTTCAAAAAATGTTCATAAACATAAAATCAATCACTGCATTGTAAGTTTTGCTGCTTCGTTCAAATGAGTCTTGGTTTGAGTTATGGAAGAACAAAATATTGTACTAAACGAAAAGAGCCAAAAATTCTAATGAAACTCTTCGATAGTTTGGTTGAAAAAGAATAGCGATAAATTTAAAAAATAGATAAAAGGTAGAGAATAGTGAAGAACAGGAAAATTAAGTCAACGCGTGATTCGCTTATTTCGAGACGTTGAGAAACAGTGAATAATCTGTGAACAAGTGAATGCGATGCAATCAAGTGTACAACTCAGAGTATAACTGTAAAAATGTAATTGAATTCAGCACTTTTGTCATATTTTATTTATAAAACATGAATGAAGTAAACCAAATTATTTTTCTGGTTTTGATTAATTTTACTTTATTAGGAAATATGAGATAAAAATACTTAAATTTATTATAAATGGTTGCGGGCTGTGGTAGCTCAGTTGGAAGAGTATCGGATTAGCAACCGGAGGGTTTCGAGTTCGAAATTCGATCCAACCAGACTTTCATGTATGCGGGGACTGGTGCACATTAAATCTGTCGTGGCCTTAAATATCCTCACGTTGGCATAGTGTGGAAGTTCGGAGAGTGGGGTGCCAGCTTAGGTGTTGATATTGTCATATGACCATGGTTCTAAATTACGAGGTGTGTTGTCCTTGAATGTTTCCCTTCGGGATTGATCCCACCGTCGCCAATAGCCCGTTGTGTTGCTCCAGTGTGATGTTAATTAACTGCCTACCTACCATTATAAATAGTTAGATAATTAGAATATGGGTAGTAATCAACTGTTATACATATAGAGTTGACTATCATATATCATATTTTTCCTCTGATGCTGATTTTACCTACTATTCTGACTTGATGTATGGTTTGTCATTTCCCTTTTCTTACAAGACAAGGTTAAAAGGTTAAGATTTACAATTACAAATCCAAATTTACGTTCCATAAAAGGAAAATGGTTTTTATTTAAAAAATAATAATTAACGGAATCTTTTTACCTGGATATGCTAACTGAATAATTTGGATACCAGAAGACAGTTTCTTGATATCTGTGTGTTTGTATTTGATTCAGGTTATCCACATCAAGTATCTCAAGTATATCTGAAAACTTTGGAAGTTTCCCAATAGAAATACGCAAAATTGGTACATATATTCTCAATACTTTCGATTTAGTACAATGTTGAAATCATCTTTTATTTCTGGTAACCCTATATAATTAGCATCCTCCTTTCCCACAAAGTCTTAATAACAAATGTCCCAATGTGATTCAACTTGACTCCTACACAGAGAAACGCATAACCAAGTTTTATACCCATTTTTTTACGATTCTATTTTTTTTCAACATTGCTCTATTTTTTAGTTGTAATCTCATAATTTCCAACACACATCCTAAAGATGTTATCCCAACTATTGCATAAACATTTTCTCAAAAGAAATTTAAGACACTCGGCGAATGGAATTTTAAGGTGTCACTCTGGGAGATCAAAAGTTTAGATATGCTCATTTTCTAGTTCACACTCGCCCTGGAGGCAAAAAGAAGAGAACCTGCTTCCAAACCCTCCCTTGCGAGGGGAAAAATTATGCTCTGAAGGGACACTTTCCCACGATTTCCGAAATGACCGATCCTTTTTCATAGCCTATCCCACTTACCATTCTCGATGTAAAAATAGGCAATTCGTTTTGAAAAGAGCGGTGCTCTTTTATTGTGTGATTTGATTTCTCGTTATTCTAAGTTGCTGTCATAACATATGTTGAAACTTTGAAAACTCTGTGGGAATATAAGTATATGTTTCCTTTAAACATGTGAAATGGACCGGCTGTCTTTGGTTGTAGGGTTCCTTTTGTTCTCGATTGCTTGGCACAGCTTTGCGCCATAAAAAAACAACCAACCTTTGTTCTCGAGCTGTTTCTCTTAAATTTTACTCGTTTTAGACAGCCCTTTTGTGTAAAATCAATACCAGAACAATAAATATGTTGATCAATTTTGCTTTGTGTTAACTCTTTCAACTTTTACGGTACTACTAGTTAATTCCACAAGAGTGCATTCACCACAAAAGTAATACATGTATAGATCGGATAAGTTAAAACAAAATTACAACAATGCATTTAAATCAATCGTATCTCGAAGTAATAAATAGAATCAATATTATAATAAATAATAGTAATGAGTATCAATAATAATGCTCCAAATCCCATCTCACCAAATCTGGATTTGTCTTTGAATATTTTGGCTAAAAGCACACTCTTAACTGAAAGGTGTGCTATTCAAGTTCATAGCATGGAACCTCTCGTGGAACTTTTAAATTTCACAGAACTCAAAATAACTACATTGTTTTAGGCGAAAACGTGCCATAATTGCGTTAAAAACCATTTTCAGAGTTTACATCCCTAACAAACGTTTACTAACCTTTCTGTGCGTTTAACAGCATATACAAAAGTTTTAATAGTATATTCTAAAACAACGCATGGAAGGTGTCTTGTATTTTTTAATTCGCACATAAAAAATTAGGAGCACTTTTCAAGTTCATTTCATAGAATTTTAAATTCCACGGAACCCTGAATGAGCTAGTTTCAGGCTAATACCTTCTTTTATAATATGTCGTAATTAAGTTAAAAACCATTTTAAGACATTAATTCCTACTGTTTACTAACTTCTGTGCGCTCAACAGAATACAGAGAATTCGAAAAAATATATTCCAAAGTAATGCATGAAAGGTGCCTTATAAGTTTTAATTCGCCCATAAAAAATTAGGAGCACTTTTCAAGTTCATTCCATAGAATTTTAAACTCCACGGAACCCTGAATGAGCAAGTTTCAGGCTAATACCTTCTTTTAATATGCCGTAATTAAGTTAAAAACCATTTTAAGACATTAATTCCTACTGTTTACTAACTTCTGTGCGTTCAACAGAATAAAGAAAATTCGAAAAAATATACTCGAAAGTAATGCATGAAAGGTGCCTTATAAGTTTTAATTCGTGTGTACAAAATGAGGAACGCTATTCGAGTTCATCGCACGGAACTTTAAGAATTCCACGGAACCCTAAATGGCCTACAGTGTTTCAGGCGAACACGTCCCACAAGACTTGTCATTAAGCCATTCTCTTAACACGAAACACCCCATGTGCAAGAGCTACATTCCCCTCCAGAATTTGGGTCTAACACATATTTTTTACAAGCGTCTGTTGAGCGCTTCGATCTCCATTAAAAAGCCATCAGTCAAACAGTTTTATTTAACTTCGGTGTGTCCCGTAAGAATACCTTCGCAGCGGAATTTCAATTTGCTGCCTCACTCAGAGGTCACATGGAACTCCTCAGAGTTATGAAAAGGCGTTTTATAGGTTTGGAGGTCGTCGCGTACTCCGAGGCCCAACGTACTGGTAAAACGCGGCTGTACGCGAGGAGCCCTGCGGTCGTAGACACCCGGTAACACCTGCAAAATGGCAGACTCAAGTTCGTGACCCTCTGACGAAGCTATTCACGGATATTTGAATATGATGCGGTAATTGATTGGAAACGGAACTCCTTGAATCATCTTCATCCGCACTTTCCTCAAATCTGCCTGGGTTGAAAAGATATGAACTTGGTTAATTCGTGAAAAGCTTTGTGATTTTACATTTTTGAGATCAAAGTTCCGGCTAGAATGAGACACCTATAACGATACAATGTGATGGAATAATCGATGAAAGCGGAACTTCCTGCATCATCTTCATCGGCACTTTCCTTAAATCTGCATGGATTGGAAGGATATAAACTTGATTAATTCATGAGCGATTTGAGATTCTTCAGTTTTGAGAACAAAGTCTCGGCTTAAATTAGACACTTACAAAGATGCAATAATTCGTTGAAAACGAAATTTTTGGTACTATTTTTATCCACTTTTTCCTTAAATCTATGGATTAGAAAGGTAGAAACGTGATAAATCAGTGAACAAGAGAGATTTGTGATTTTACCTTTTTGAGATAAAAGTTTCGGCTTAAATTAGACACTTACAAAGATGCAATAATTTGTTGAAAACGAAATTTTTGGTACTATTTTTATCCACTTTTTCCTTAAATCTATGGATTAGAAAGGTAGAAACGTGATAAATCAGTGAACAAGAGAGATTTGTGATTTTACCTTTATGAGATCAAAGTTTCGGCTTAAATTAGACACTTACAAAAATGCAATAATTTGTTGAAAACGAAATTTTTGGTACTATTTTTATCCACTCTTTCCTTTAATCTATGGATTAGAAAGGTAGAAACGTGATAAATCAGTGAACAAGAGAGATTTGTGATTTTACCTTTTTGAGATCAAAGTTCCCGCTTGAATTCTACACTTATAGAGATGCAATATAATGCAACAATTGATTGCAAACAGAACTTCTTGCATCATCTTCACACGCAGTTTCCTTAAATCTGTATGAGTTGAAAAGATATTAACTCGATTAATTCGTGGACTATTTGTGATTTTATATTTTTGAGATCAACTGAATTCGACACTTAGAGAGATGCAACAATTGATTGGAAACGGAACATCTTGCATCATCTTCTGCACTTTTCTTTAAAAGGTGTATTTTGAAAAGGCATAAATTTGATTAATTCGTGAACAAAATTCATGATTTTACATTTTTGAGGTCAAATTTCAAACTCGAATTCAGACATTTACAACAATCAATACCTTGCTTACAAATGTTTTTAAATAATTTTAATAATACAATATAAGAGCTGTTTCTATTAATTTGAAAAGTTATACATAAAATTTTATTTTATTTTCTCAAATTTATAAAAATTAAGTACTTTTTCTTTTGTATAGCAATCGCATTAAATATATGGAGTTATCATCAGTCGTGCTACACACCACAGTATCTTGCAAAGCTTTTACATAAATTTTACTAGTTTTGATTTACTACTTCTCGTGATTTTTAACGTCACGTAGCCAGTTTAGTATCAACCTCAAAAACATGATACTAGCAGTGACTTTGTAATTTGCATAAATAAATCTAAAATTTCCCTGGTTGTCTAAAATTTCGTTTTTAAAATACTTTAGTTTTCAACACCTGAGAAACCAATGGTATTTAAGTGCATTTATTAGTGAAAAAATTTTTCTGCCATCCTCTGTCATTCTATTCGTACTATTTGTTTTCTTACAATATCATTATGGGATAGGTAGTTAATAAACGTCGCACTGGAGCAACACAATGGGCTATTGGCGACGCTCCGTGATTAATTCCCGAGGTAAAGATCCGAGGACAACAGCACTTAATTTTAAACCACGGTCAGATGACGAGGTAACACCTGAAATGGCACCCCACTCTCCGAATTTCCACACCACGCCAGCGTGAGGACATTTGAGGCCACAACAGATTTAACATCCACCAGCCGTATACACTACGGTCGTTGGCTATCAAGTTTCGAACTGCCAATCCTCCGATTGATAATTCTTTATTTCCGTGGTCTTGAAAACGAAGGAATGAGCGTGAATTCTTTAAGAGAAGCTACTGCTGGCTTAGAAATTGTTCACCGCGTTTTGTTTGGCAGCAAAAATTTATCTGCTCAATTAAACAGCGTTGACAGCATTATAGATTTTCTTCAAGAATACACGAGAAAAATAAAACACAAAATCAATAACAGGCCTATTTCAAGACAAAAATTGCGTAATCAGGAAATATCTGTAATCAAGAATTATCTGAGTCATGAATTATCTGTATAATCTAGAATTATCTGAGTAATGAATCATCTGTGTAATCAAGAATTATCTGTGTCATTAGGAATTATCAGTGTAATCAAGAATTATCTGTGTCATTAGGAATTATCAGTGTAATCAAAAATATCTGTATGATCAAGGTAGGTAGGTAGTTAATTAACGTCGCACTGGAGCAACACAACGTGCTATTGGTGACGGTCCGGGATCATTCCCGAAGGAAAAGATCTAAGGCAAAGCTTAGTAATTTTGAACCACGGTGAACAACACCTCAGCTTTCACCCCACTCTCCAAACTTCCACACGATGCCAACGTGAGGACATTTGAGGCCACGACAAATTTAACGGCACCAGTCCCCCTCTACACGACGGTCTTTGGCTGGACTGAGTTTCGAACTCGTGACCCTCTAATTGCCAATCCGTTGCTCTCCCAACCGGGCTACCGTGACCCTTGTATAATCAAGAATTTTCTGTATAATATTTGTGATAGAGAATACCATTTATCCGAGAGAACCAAGAATTATACAGTAAGTAATGTAAACACATTAATCTTTTATTTTATTGTTGAAATAATATTACTTTTTTTAATTCTGATAACAAGAACTATTACTACGAATTTCTTTACGGTCCCTTGAAATTCATCTTAACGAGGTTTGACTGTACTATATTTCGCCACTTTCTTTTTTCTAATCAGATAATGCTCTAGAACTGTTATAATGCCATTCCCAAGTGCTAACTATAATCATTTTCGTGTCAAATCAACTACATCTGCCACCTGCGATTCCTCCGAAAGGCAGGCGGCTCGTTTCACTAGCTCACGCTTTTTCATTCATGATTTGCGTTTGAACTTTCCCCGAAGCAGAATTACAGCACACGAACTCGAAAAGGTCGAATCCGTAGCTGTAGAACTGGTGTCTGTGTCCCTGGGCGAGAAGCAGAGAGAGAATCCGCACTTTTTAAAACACTGCCATAGTATCCCTCACTGGAGTGTAACCTGAGGTTTTGGTGTCAAACGTACACGGAGAAGACATGTCACGGTTATGAGAAGATAAGCCGTGGAAGAAGAAAAAACTAATGACGATCCAACCACCTTGCTAGTGGCTAGTCACCCACGAAGAATTAATGACCGGTACGTGTACTTATGCGTTTCCGTACCCCATAGGCGGTACTGGCGGGGGTAGGATACAATTCGCAAAACGGAATGTCACGGGCCATCTCTTCTTTTGGCACTGGGAGATTTTGCAGTGTGGCTCATTCACTCTTAGCGCTATGGGAACAAATGATGCATCTTCATGTGCATGAATGAAGTCGAGATGGCGGTGAGTAATGTGTCAGCTCGCTTCCGACAAAGTGGGACAGAAAAGGACAATAATTCAGTGTTTTTCTAGTTAGTAAAAGGGTTCGTGATTATTTTTTAGAGAAGTTAAATACGATTTATGAGTGTTGAGATTAGTTTTCGCGTTGCCGTTCATCCGTGTGCGGTTTCGTTTGAGACAGATCATCCGTAGCAGGCAGGAATGGACAGGGCCGCCGGGGAAATCCCGACAGGCCGGTAGGTCTTCCAGAAAGAAAGGACAACAAGAGCTTATTCAAAACAGAAATTTAAATACTTGAATTAGAAAGCAGTAAACAAGACAATGAGTAAGAATGAAACCAGGTACCTTTTTCTTCTTATTCATCGTCTTGCGAAGCTAATTGTGATTGGATTTAACACTATGTGAGATTCACACAAAAAACTCCATCTAGCAACCTGCATGACTTCTAATCACTTTGATCTTCTTGACCAATGAAATCTTGCCAAAAAATTATATTCTTAGCATATTAGCAATAGAATATTTCCAAAGGATTCTATTCTACAGATTTTACTATTATTGCAATTTTTAGACATTACTATTTTAAGATATTTGGAATGATTCTATTGGGCTATTGTCCAATAATCATTCCAAAAAAATTATATTACAAGGAAAGGGGCAATAAAATCTTTCCAAAAGATTTCATGTAGGAAACAAGCAATAAAATCTTTCCAAAGGATTCTTTTCTATAGAATAGCCAAAAGAATCGTTCCAAAAGATTTTATTCCAAGGTAGGTGTAGATAGGTAATTGAATTTACGTCGCACTGAAGCAACACAACAGGCTACTGGCGACGGTTCGGCATCAATCCCGAAGGAAAATATCCAGACAACACCTCAGGAGAACCACGGTCAGATGACGAGGTCAACACCTGAGCTGGCACCCCACTCTCCGAACTTCCACACCATGCCAACGTGAAGACATTTGAAGTCATGACAGATTTAACATGTACCACTTGAATGTAACGCCCAGCGTAGTGTCCAATTTATGGAAACAGTTTAAGGATACCGGATTCGAAGAGAAAGCCTGGGCAAGGTCGCACATGATCCATGACAGCCAATGAATATCGATATTTGTCCATCACAGCGAGGCATAACATGAATGCAACAGCTTCTCAGCTCTCTCGTGACCTTCATGCGGCCACAGGAAGCCAAGTTTCAAGGTTACTGTTTCTAGAAGAAGGCTACATAAGAGAGGTCTGTTTACAAGATCTGCTGTTTGTGTCCCGCTCACTTCTACGCACCATTTCGAATGGTGCAGAGAACATTGACTTTGGACTAGGGATCAGTGGAGGACCGTTCTATTCACTGATAAGTCCCGGTTTAGCCCAATCACCTATTCTTGACGTACGTTCATCTGGAAAAAACCAGGGACCCGCTACCTGTCCTCCAACATCCGAGAAAGAGACCACTATGGCAGCGGAGGTTTGATGGTCTGGGCCTGCATCATGTTGGATGGGCGCACAGACCTCCATGTCTATGACAGAGGCTCTGTGACTGCTGAGAGGAATAGGGATAAGATCTTGGAGTCCTATATTCGCCTTTTCAGGGGTGCAGTTGACCCTGATTTTACTTTTACGGACAAGGCTCGTTCACATAGGGCTCATCTTTTCGACGAATATCTGAAAAGTGAGGTTATTCTCCGGATGAATTGCCAGCCAGAGCCCCGGACCTAAATCCTATAGAGCATATCTAGGATGATCTTGGAAGGGCAATTGCAACTCGCCTTCCCCCTCCCAGAACCATCCAGGACCTGAAAACAGCATTGATGAAGGAGTGGGATCGACTGTCACAGGGATTCATAAACTGCCTCATTTCCAGTATGAATTCACGTTGTGAGTGCTGTGTAACAGTAAGAGGGGACAATACCCCTTTTGACCTATTTTTTGTCGATATTGTAACCTCTGTCTTAGACCTTCCTGCGCTGAATCTTACGCACGATCATGCGTGTGTATCATAATTGTTGTATATTTTTTCGTATTATTTCATCCTGCGTACATAACTAATTTCATTAAAATATGTTCAGCAGTTCTGAAGATAATCGCCCAAAAGTGAAAATTCTCTTATTTACTAGCTTGGACAAATATGGCTCTTGTGCCATGAAACCCAACCAATCCAATTTACAGATCTAAATTCTTCAAAGAGCCCCAACCACCAAGAATTATGAATGCGAATCTCCGAAAGTATAAAATTTGACTAGTAGAATGGGAATAGAATCTATCCCTTCTTAACAATTTTTTTCAATCCAACAATTATCCTCCGCGTTGATAGGACGTACACAATCAGTTAATTACAAGGTAACGTCAGTAAAATTTCCACATGAAATTTGTTTCTTAAACATTACCGTGGTCTATAAGATCGTGGCTAATAAGAGTTGGTATATTAGCATTTTAATATGGAAAAACTACACACAAAGGGAGGGGAAGGAATTGTCAGTGTCCAGGGCCGTGAGAAGGGATAGTAGCAAAATTATAAAGCTGTAGACAAATTTGGCATAAATCATAGGTGCCTTAACAGCACTTAATATTTCTGGAGATGAATATTTTCTTTTTACTTCTGTATCTGTCTTCTAGAGCTACCATGTGAGTTCTCCCTGAATTAGCGGTTTTTTGTCTTGAATCGTCCTATCTTCCCTTGTGATCGAGTCTACTTATTACATGAAAACCTCATCAAAATAAGTTTCACGCTTTCCGCATATGCACTCTGTTCAATACCAGGTTAGATGACGGACCCGTTATTAAATTGGATGGTAGGTTGTAAAACTGTATCACTTCTTTCCTTTTGTATCCTTAATATTCATCTGCACTATTATGTATACAATGGAAAGATTTATAACACTGAAATTAAGAAAATATACTACTCATTAAATAAAAAAAGCTATTCCCTTTCCCAGGGCCCAATCGTCCCGGAACCATGGCACTAGCAATCCTTTCACTTATGTAAGGGGTCCTGAACAACGAATATAGCACATAAGGTACTATATATTTCCTCTTTTAGAAATCAAAAGAATGCGTCACAGTTTGTCTACCACTTAGTAGAGAGATCCCACATGGATGTTGGTCATTGTCACTGTTAAGAGTAATGGCGGCTCACCCACTGGGTACCTTTACAAATAACCGCCGGTTCGCCCTTTCTAGTGCCAATGGTCGAAGCGATCAGTGGTCAGGCAACAAAAAATTTTAAGAGAATGGTTTTCACTTTAAGCTACACAGATCGACTTTCTTAAAACCTGCGTTACTTCTAGTAAAACAGTTCCTTCCAAAAGACCTAAGTCTTCATTGAAAAGTTTATAAAAAAGTTATATTGTTGTAGAAACTGTTTTTAGATATGTAGCTTTCATAAGAATAAAATATGAAGTTATGCATGTAAGAAATTTTATTTATACTTGAATTAAGTTATAGTTAAATCTTGATTATCCAAATTACTTATTCGAAATTCACTTCACTGATTTAAAAAAATGATACTGATTTTCTATATGGTAAATATTGTTGGACATGCATATTTGATCTACTGCACATGTATACACGTGTGCAGTAGATCAAAATTTCAAACGCCATTTATTTCTTTAAAAATATGCTAATGTGAACATTTTTAGAATTTTCATTTTTTAATCAATTTTCTGGATAGATTTAAACTTAAAGATGTTTGTTCGCATCTGTACATTGTTCTGAAACTATGAGTGGTATTCTATAAATTTTCTTGGCTATGGAAAAGTTTAAACATAACTTTGCGAAAATTAATTATCATGTGCAAAATGAAATCAATTATTGCACTATAAAAAGCCTCTCAGCTAAGGGTGCTCCCTTAATAAGTTTCGTTACTATAAATTGGTAATTGTTTCGTACTTTTTATATGACTTGTCACAGGAGTGCAAAGTGATTCATCTAATCATGGAATGCACCACTTTGGCCCATTTCGCCATAGGTTAGCCATTCTAGTTCTAACTTTCTTCCAGATATAACTTCTTTTATTATGTATGTTACACAAAGAAGCAAATCCATCAAAATCTTTGCTTCTTTTAAACAAGAAAAACAGGTAAGTAAAACATGAAGTAATTAATATAATCATTAAATACTTCATGTATTACATTTTAATTGATACATTCTAAAGCTCTCATATACGACTCACGGTCTTTCCATCGTTTGCTCTCAATCACATTATAAAGCGTTTATTACACAGTACATGAATGCAATTAATTACATCGCGTGTCAGGATATAATGTCGATTGCGGACATTAAATACTCACAAGACTGTCGCACTGAATTAGCCCCGTTTCAAGCCGAAGCCTGCTCATCGATCACTCCCAGTCTGAGGGTCTTTGTTTGAAACAAACATATTTTTTCGACGAAGATTTAAAAATCTACTCGTGGTCATTTGAATTGAAAAGGAATTGTAAAAGGGTTAAGAGAGTGTAATCAAGTTTAGCCAAAGGGCCTCAACGGAACCAGAATAAACAATGCCTCCAGTATAATGTTCTCGTTCTTCTGTCTGCATTATTTATATCTCGACATCCTTTATTTTAATGACATTGTACCCTGGAAGGGAAATTCAAATTAATAGTGCCATCTGTCACTCAGATGGCAGGTTTGTCAAGGTACCGCTGGACATTTAGCATCGGTTACATCGTGCCTTATAATTATGGTTTTAAAATTACAAGTCAAATTCAGTCGGGCGATTCTTTTACGTTACTGGATATACCTTAGTTGCTATCTTCATTTTTGGAACGGATCTTCATTGTAATTATGACGAATGTGATATTACCCCCCTTACGGTGTAGGATTTATTTTAAAAACATTTGTAAATTGTACCATATGCTATAAACTGTCCTATGAAACAATGTGTTCTTTTAGTAGTTTTCGCTTTTACGTATGCGATTTATTACCATATATTTCATTCTGACATGTCTTCAGGATATTAATTGTCTTACTTAAAAGACATTCAAAACATCGTGATTAGTATCAATCAAGTTTGTCATTCTTAAATTAGAATCAAAACTCAGCTTTCAAAACTGGGTGCATAGTAAAGCATTGGGGTTGAATTGTATCAGATTAAAGTAATTCTCCATAACTGGAATTCGAGCCACCCATGAATCGTGTCTTATGTAGAGACCATTTGGAAGGGTCCTTACTCCTTGATCTTGTTTTAGTTTTTTTATTGAAAGGTATTTATTTCTGTAGTCATAAGAAAGGGAAATTTAATGCAAATATGTATATGTTTAATATATCCACGGTTGGGTAATTGTTTACTTAATGCCTGCATCCATTTCTTGAGTTATTTGTTTTTAATGTGGCACCACGATTTAATGTATTCAGTTGTTTTCGAATTTCTTACATGCTTTTCGTAACTTACATGCGTGGTCAAAAATAAAGGCTAATTCTGGATTTGTATCAAGCAAAGTCTTCTGATCTCGATTCAATAGAGAATGCTTGGGACGTTTTCGGATGTCGTATCGCAGCCAAGGCCCACACAAGAGCAAAGACGTGTGCGTGTGCTCTAGTGGAATTCCATGCCATAGAAATAAACTCTTGGACAGCCTTGTGAAAAGTATGTCTGCACGTTGTGAGGCCTGCTTTAGGATCAGAGATCATCACATTCAAATGTTTTCTTCTAGATAACTAAGACCAACAATGCGTTAATCGAAGCTTTTTCTTTTCAATTCTTTAGTTTCTAGTAACACCTCAATGCATGTGGGAATTCTTATTTTTTCCCATATAGCTAGCATGATTTCATTTGTCATTTAACCCTCCCGGTAATTTTCTAGACGAGGTATCATGTCATATGAACGAAATATACAGTCATTTGAAGAAAACTGACCAGATCTTGATCTCGTCATCATAAAAAAAATCTGCATTATCTTGATGACGAGGTATTTCGTCATTAGCAAAATTTATCAGATCTTGATAGACGAGATATCTCAGAGGGTTAAGACACTTAGGTGCAGATATTTGAAGGGAGATTCATCTCGAATTTCACTATCATTCACTTTTGGACAAGTGTTTATTTCAAATGGTGTGTGTGATTGGTGCTTTTTCTCTTTTGGGAAGTGGGATATCTTTTATGCCATCACATAAAAGCTACAATCTGAAAGTCTGTCTATATCGTACATTTAAAACGTTGCACGAATTAAATGATCGAGGAAGGATTTTTAGCTGTATATCTCAAGAAATTATATACTTCGTTTTCATCCGACTTACCTTCCGAGGAATCTTGAGTGCTAGAAATGCTAGATTTTTATATCGTACCAAACTATAGTACCGTTAACATTGTATTGCATGGTAGAGATATGTGGTACTTAAGATAAACAAACTCGATGAAAAGAAACAACTGACGTTCTTCTTAGCTTATCACTTGTAGACAATGGATTATTAACAGGCTGTTTGGCCTCAAGAATCGAAATTCAAACTCTTTCAGAGGGACGTGCTTATGGATTTTAACTATGGTACACTTAATGTTGAGTCAGTGGGTTTGTGCAGTGTTTCAGTGTACACATACCTAGCAACCTGTAGGCTCCTGTCAGCGCACGTTCGATTTATGTAATTACCCTGGGTTAAATACCAGTTCTTTGGAACAAATCTCTGTCTTTTCAGCAAGAACTGTCTCGATGCTACCAGTTCTATCCAGCTCTAGCTTAAAGAGAAAAGATACAAAAATTTAATGTATTAACTAAACAAATTAATATATATATATTTCCCTATATTTTTCAAGTTGATAGTTGAATTTACGTCGCGCTGGAACTACACAACGGGCTATTAGAGACAGTCCAGGATCAATCCGGACCGTCCTGAAGGGAAAGGTCTGAGGACAACACCTCGTAATTTTGAACCACGATCAGATGAGGACGAGGTCAGCACCTGAGATGGCACCCCTTTCTCAGAACTTCCACAGCACTCCAACGTGAAGACATTTGAGGCCACGACAGATTTAACGTGCACCGGCCCCCACGTGTACGAAGGTCTTTGGTTGGATCTAATTTAGAACTCGTAACCCTCCGGTTGCTAATCCGCAGCTCTACCAACTGGGCTATCGTGGCCCTTTTTTTATATAACAAACTGCAAATTCAAGTTGTAACAGACATGAAGATGATTGAAATTAATGCTATATTTTGATTGTGTTATACTTTGATGATTACCTTTTCTTGTATTTCTATTTGAGGAATACTGCTGCATTAAATAACAAATTTAGAGTACTAAAGTGTCATTGGTTGTAAGCTAATAAAATGGACCCAAATGGCACTCAGTCCAAATGTTACTTTCAGTTTTCTTCGGATGCTAAGATTTCATTGAAAAGCGACCCAGGAAATTTCGGCATAATTTCATTGAATTGAAATGCGTTACATTCTTTTGCTTTTATCAGCACAAATAATTTCTGCGATCTTTTACCAAAAAAGTGAAATGCTCAATGCGTGCATGATTTTTATTTTCAAGACATTTATCAAAAACCATAAAACCGAAACCGAAATAGAAAGTTTAGTGGAAATTGGAAGAGAAAAAAATACAATTAACACAGCAAATTGCATATAAAAACTATCTCCCGCACTATCTTTGCTAACTGATTTGGAGCCTCTCCATCCCATATAATCTAAAACTACGTTCTCCAATGCACGACCGCACTAAATATTTCTAGGAATTCAGCCAGAGGGCGTTTTTGACCTCGTGCAGGTGCGCAACTCTCAAGCAATTTCAAGATGAAGGTCAAGATCCATTACCAAGTCTCTGGCTTTTTCAATGGGAGTTGTTAAGTTCACCTTTTGTTAATGCTCTGAGAGAAAAAAATCGGGACAAAACTGAATGCTTACCGTGTGATATATATATTTCTTCCATCTGCCCAAGGGTCAGGGTATCCGACACCATTAGGAAAAAAATACACAGTCAGTGTGTTAGTAATCCCTAGTCTTTTGATACGAAAGTGTCTTTTGTAACAATCGTTAAGCTAAGTTTCCGTGTTTATCTACATAAGAAAGGCCCTATTTGGTTTTTTAAGGGTGGGGTTTTTTATTTTTAGGAACAGTAATGGAAGCAATTTCGTTGAGATGTTTCTCAGATAAAAGGAAAGCTATAAATGTTTTATTCTCTTCTGAAAGGTGATACATCAACACTCATTGTTGGTAGGAAACTACTCAAAGGGAACTGGACGGGGAATGGGAATTAAAATAAAATGAGTACAAGGAAAGATTTAGCGCTGGAACATGTGTATAAAGGGTAATTAATTTCAGTCACAAGGTCGTCGTTGATTACTAAATTATTCTTGGGAGCAAATACACCTTGAACAAAAAGATGGATATCACTAACCCAGAAGCCAGAGTGCGATCAGAATGAAACTTAACGCGTGTGATGTACAAAAAGATAAAAAAAAATCACACCAATATCAAATTTATAGGATTCCTCGTTATTGTAAAATTACATAGGAATGATTTAAAAAATTAGTGTATTGTAAAGTCCCTCTAACACAGCGATACATGCCGATTTACTGCGTGGCACGTCAACCAAAACCTATAAGTTACCCTGTGGTAAATTTGATAAGCATTCTCCAGCTACTGTTCTAGATCCCTTATATTCTGTGGGTGGTGCAATTGACGTCAGAGCATAACATAAACATGCTTAATAGGAGACAGATGTGGGATCTTTCTATCCAAGGAAGGGTTTCAAATCCACGGAGGCGCTCCATAGAGAAGTGAGCCGTGTGTGGTCGTTCGTTAGTGCTGGTAAGTAGCCCCTAGACCCGTGATACGGAAGACAAGACCGCAGGTTCTAGGACATGCAGGTTGTATCACTGTGCTTTCAAAATTCCTCAAACTACCTACCATTACTAGAGAGGACACGTTCTCGTAAGTGATAGCTCCACACACCAATACATTAGGAGTTGCAACAGTGTGCTGTTCGACAATAAACTGAGAGTGATATCACTGACCGGGTTTCTACCACACTCGAATTCCGTGATTATTTGCCTCAAGTATGCTGCCATTCCATACCTGTCCACGATAAAATATGACAGCATTATTCCAGACGCATTCAACGATATTCGGTAGTCGAAGGCAGACGTCTTAACAAGTCTGCAGTCCTGCCTCCACCAGGCGTTTGGCAATAGTTCGTAATGCTACATGAGGCTGTATATCGAACGATGTCATCGCTGGATGGTCAATAAGGAATCTGGTGGAGCAGTTCCAGCTTGCCTCACTGTCAACCCATCCTCTCTCGCACTCGTCCTTTTGGGCCGACCAAAGCCTTCGTGACATATGTAGCTTCACGGACCTACTTCTGTCACGGCAGTCGGTATGGGGAGCCATCACTTTCGACAGCCTGTCCCTTCTCGTAGTGATATCAGGCAGTTCAACAACACAGTGATACGTCCAGCAGATCTTACATGTTATTTTGTCTTTCATGCCACTAGTCTAAGGGGCTATTTAACAGCAGTATGATATTAGCGTGTTAGCTTCTCTAAGGAATGCCTCCGTGGTACTGAAACCTTTCCTTGGCTAGAGAGATTCCTACATCTGTCTCGTATTGAGCATGTATGGAATATGCTAGGCTTCATTTGCACCACCCCCGGAATAAAAAGAATCTGTAATAGCAGCTGCAGAATACTTGGCATGATTTGTCATGGAATATAATAAGGGTTTTGCTTGACTCCTTGTCACGCAGTATATCGGCGTGATCACCGCCAGAGGGGGCTTTACAACTTATTAATTTATTACTGATGTAATTCTTCAGTAAAAAGAGTCCTCTAAATATGATATTTCTTTATCTCTTCATATACATCTCATATACAAAGATTCATTTCGGTCAAACATTGTCTTCGGGGTGTTAATCCGTGCCTCTTAAAACTAGGCCCTAAATTTTGGTAACGTTTAATAAAAACAGAAGACACGACACAATTAGTAATTTGGAAGATGAGCACAGCCTGTGATCAAGAAAAGGGGGTAGCTTTTTTATGTTAGTCCACAGGTTGCAAAAGGGTAAGTCAAGCCTATGCTAGATGTTCACATTTAATGCGTACAGTATCTAGGCTTCATATATGAAAGTTTCTATTCCCCTGGGTGCATTTCTCTTTTTTATTTCAGTAAAGATTCTTTGAGTGTATGCCAGTTATTCGTTTGGCTCAGCTTGGCCAAATATCGCCTTTGCATCATGAAAACACAAACAACTATGTACTACAGATCCTCCTATGACGTGGCCGAGATACTTTTCAGTCGACGGTTCGTGATTGGGTCATAACTGTCTGGCATGAAGCAGAACTAAATTCTCGTTTCATCTTTCACAGGATTACCACCGGAGCGCCAATGCGGTCCCACACACTTTCCGAAAATATTTCTTCGACTGCTCATTGAGCACATAATTTGTCATACGCAAGAACCGCCGAGGAAGAACTGAACTCGCGAACTTGACCTAGAGACCTTGCAGCCGCGGTCAATGCCTTTTACCTGGAGGAATTGGAGAAAAATGCCGAAGATTCTGAGCCTTCCTCCGGAGAATCGAACGTGTTATTAATTACATAAACGAAAGTTCGCGAAGGCAGTTCCTCTCTTCGTTGCATCAGATGGGAGTGCACTTATACGTGGCCGTTGTGGTTGGGGTAATGCGACTGTTAGGTTGCCTCATTTGAAATCGCTTACTACCAGGACCATCTGTAATACAGGTTCCAGTATTAAATTAGATAACAGGGTACCACATTGGTTGAAGACCTCATCATGAAACGAAAATGTGTATTCCAAGAGAAAATGTGTATTCCAAAAGAAAATGTGTATTCCAAGAGAAAATGTGTATTCCAAGAGAAAATGTGTATTCCAGCAGAGGCGTAGATAAAACAGGATTGGCGGCCCTAGCGCCAATGACTAAAGGAGCTGCATTTCAGAAATATTTATTTAAAAATGTTAGGATTTTTCGGGTCGTGGTATCCCAGTTGGTAGAGTAGCAGATTTCGGACCAGAGGTTTCGAAACTCGATCCAACCAAAAACCGTCGTGTACGTGGGGATCGGTGTACGTTGAATCTGTCGAAACCCCAAATGTCCTCATGTTGGAGTGCCAGATCAGGTGTTGACTTCGTCATCTGACGGTGGTTCAAAATTAGGAGGTGTCGTCTTCGAATCTTTCCCGACGGGATTGATTCCGAACCGTCGCCAATAGCCTGTTGCGTTGCTTCAGTTGGACGTATATTCAAATATCAACTATCAAATCTTATATAGAAAAAATTAAAGAGGGAAAATATATTAATTGTGACACGTGTTATTTCTATGCAAGATAATGTTGTGCGTCATAATTAGTATGAGTTTCATGAATACGAACTTCTTGAAGTTAATACCAAAAACTTCAAATATATACAATGTAAAGTTCAAATATAACTGTGCAATATTCGATTTGGAGTGGTGTGGAAGTCTGGAGAGGAGGGTTCCAGCTCAGGGGTTGACCTCGTTATCCGACCATGGTTCAGAATTCACGAGGTATCGACCTCGGATTCCTTTCGGGATTGATCTCGAACCCAAATAGCCTGTTGTGTTGCTCCAGTTGGACGCTAATTCAACTGCCTACCTACCTTTGTAATTTTTCTTAGAAAAAATGCTCAACTTGGAGCACAATTCTGTCCATGTCAGAAGCATTTTCCAGTGCTGTGTAAAGTGAATGCTTTCATACTCGCCATCTTTAGAGTGCAGCGTTTAAGAGTCCATTCCTCATGAAACCCCCTGCAATCGTATTATTGTCCAGAAAAGAGAAGAGATAAAACAATAAAATTTCCTTCTTACAAACGTCTGGAAAGCACAAAACAATACAAGGAACAATACAAAACAATACAATTTTCTAATTCCTTCCTGGAGACCCGGGGCCGCGTTGGAAGAGCAACGGATCCCGAAGTTGGAAGAGCAACAGATTAGCAACCGAAGGGTTGCGAGTTCAAAATTCGGTCTAGCCAAAGACCGTCGTGTACGGTCTAGCCGTACTTCGTTGCTAATGGCGAGATATCACGTCAAGATATTGCCAATTTTTTATGACGAGATCAAAACCTGGTCAGTTTCCTTCTAATGACTAGATATTTCGTCCATCAACATCTGGTCAGTTTTGTTAATGACCAGATACCTCGTCGAGGCAATCACCAGAAGGGTTAATTTCCTAGATAAGCAATTATTTTGGGTGTTTTGGTATGAAATTTTATTTGAACTTCCTTTATACTTTTTAAGTTCAACGCCTCTGTTTCTAAATAAATATTTGAAGGCTCAAAATTGATTTTCAATTAATCCCAGAGAACTTTTATTAATAACACCTCACACCTAATTCCATGAGTTCAAAGGAAGACCTACATGTTTTCTTATGGGTGGCCCTATATGGATATGTACTTCCGCATACTCAAACACGGAGCTAAACTTGAACGAAACCAAAGTAGGTTTATTGCTCTGTAGGTGGTTTTAAGATGAATTCTTATAACCAATTGCTTTTTAAATTGATCCATAATTTTATAACATGATAATAAATGGTAGATTCAGAGGAAGGTCCAAGCGTCAGTTGATCCTTGTCATTTGGTACCATATCGCATCCCGGCTGCAATATCACCTTAATTAAAAAAAAAGAATTTCAAATTTTATATGTAGGAAGACTAAATCCATACTTCTGCATGCTCTGCAAAAATTATACTTCTGCCCTTTACTGAAATCTACAGTTGTGGCAGTTCTTCAGCCTGCAGAAGCACATATTTAGTCTATCTACAGATAAAACTAGAAATCAAAATCTTGAATTAAGGCTATTTTACAGCTTGGATGCGGTATCTCTGACCACTTTTCCTCAAATGAAATAATTTTAATGTAATATTTTTAATGCATAAAATAATATTGAATTGTATAATTTAATATTAAGTAATTTAATTGTATTTCGAGATATTGGACACATTTTAAGTGATGTGTTGTTTCAATTGTATCACCTTGATCCCTTTGAAATATTTGCGACTACATTACACACATAGTAAAATTTTAAATTTTGATTTCCATGGATAACTTTAAGCACACTATATCTGAAATTATCTTCAAGATTTTTTTTCTGATCTGGTGTTCAAACTTTGATCTAAAAATAAAGCTTTCGATAAATATATTTTCTTTTCTATAAAAACCATATCCCAGTTTCTTTCTGTCATTAAATTCCACTAAACGCCTCTAATCACTTTCAGACGATATACAATTAGAAAAATGAATTCCATTTAGCTTCTCTCATCAGCTGGAAAACACATTCAGCTGTTACATCCGTATTGTCAGAAACCAAAAATCGTTTGATGCCACTTGAAACAGTCATTATTACCCTAAATTTAAATCACTCGGGAATCGAACATCGAAAAATCATTACCCTGATACAAATTAAATGGCAGGTTAAAAAACATCTCCGATCACCAGACAATTATTGTCACTCGTTGTCGCATTACATGAAATGATCCATGAACAAATTATATTTTTTTATTTCCTTTACTTCCTTCATCTACATCTCAACTCCCGATAAGTGTTACATTCAAACGATATTTATATGAACTAAAAAAAGTACTGAAAGTTCTTTAAAAAGTAGAGGGGGTAAGCGTAGCATGACGCAATGCTTTGGAACATACTCATTGTGTCGTCGGGTATTATTAGCGATATCTAATGGCGTGTTTCCAAGTCAGGAATTTGCAGCAAATATTTTAATGAGAATGCGCTTGACCCACTGCACCGAATGGGAGACATAAAATGCACATTACGTCACACAAAATAAAATTGATATGGATGTAGATCAGTGATGATTTAACTGCAAAAAGTCTAAAATCGGAAATGTTTACGAAGGTTATAAACACATTTTATTTTCTCTGATAGCTTTTAATGTAAACACATTTTTCTGAAGACTGGGACGCTTTCTTAAAAATAAGGATAAAATAGGACGTCTATATCAGTATTCCAGAAAGACACTGAAATTTTTGAAATTTTAAAATATAAATAGGATTTATTAATGCACATTCAGGTGTGTGTTCAGAATAATATATTATCATTTATTTGAACTAGATATGCAAACAATCACACGGAAAATAAGCGAAATATTTAAGAATTTAATTACGAAATTATATTTTTAAAAAGTGTACATTTATTAGTGATCATCTCACAATAAAACTTGTTAATATTTGCCGTATTTTACCACTTTAAAATATATATAAATTGTAAAAAAAGGTTTAAGATTATGTTTCGATTTTAATTATAAAATATATATTTTTAATGTTGATCATGAATCCACACATAAACAACACAATGCGCATTACGCACAATAGAAATTAAATATCCGTTAATTTAAAAGTAGGGCACACATAAACAGTTATTTAATATACAATTAGTTAATATCAATGTGCGATGCTACTTTCTAAGAAATTACAAAGTATTTGCAAACTAACCTTCTTTGTTGTAAGACAGAAATATTATAATGAAAGAAAAATCATCACAATTTTCGCACAATTCTCTGAAGTCAAGAACAATTTATGATGAGGTAAGAATAACTTAAATGCCTTATTAAATGGTTTTGAAATGAAGAGAACGTTTGTTAATTAAACTAATCGCATTATTGTTTAGATTATATTGTTATTCCCTCTTTCACGGTAAAACTTTGTTGTTTAAAATAAAAAAGACGTTGGTAACAATACGAAATTAATAACGAAAAATCTTAACAGCGGTATGAAATCGAAAATATTTCGTGAAGTCAGATTTTAATGAAAGAATAATGGTTCAAAAAATGACTGTCTTCCTGTCTTCAGTATTTCAATGCATATTACAAATGTCATAATAATATGCAAAAAACAATCAAAACTATGAACCAAGATTTTTAAACTGAGAATAATAAAAAAACAATAATTATTATTATTATTCAGATCAACACAAAAAGTTATAAACTAAAACTGAGTTGTAGTTTACAATAATATGAACTAAAATTACTGTTTTAATGGAAATGGGAATTATTGCTGAAGAAAATTATAAATTTAAATGAAGAATCGTAATTCAGATCAAAAATAAATTACAAAAATACACTAAGTTATAACCTTTAATTATACGAATTACAATAATGTTTTACTGTTTTCATCAAAATGGGAATTATTATTGACGGTCATAAAATGAAAGCTTATTTTGTGTGTAATAAGTATGTGTTGAATTATTAAATTATAACTTTTTTTCACGAACCGGAACAAGGATACACTATAATAATGACAGATAAAATACAGGATGTGTAATTCTTAAATTGATATAATTATAAATTATAAACTAAAACAGTTCATAGATGCGAATAATATATCAGGGAACACTCAGCTAAAACTCTTCGAAATGTAACGGTGCAAATGTTGACCGGATAAATTCAATTACCGCCAATCACCTTTGCTGCTCATTGTGTATTCTCTGTTTAACACTCTAAGCAGGGCATCACGAGATTTCCGAGTAGTGCAGTATTTCTTTTACCCTATACACACATAATGACTAAAGAACCATATTTATTGGTTGAAAGAATTCTAGGAAATACTTGACCAAGGAGATCAAAACTAGTTAAACGTCATGAAGGGAAGACCGCAGGTTGCAAAACGGTTATATGCTTGTGAACCTCCTTCAGAGAGCTGTTTTATATTTTTAATTATATCATAAGTAACTCTTTGAATTCAATAAAATTTTCTACACATAAGCGTTTTTAAGATTTCAACGAAGAACCTCACAAAAACCCGATAACAAGGCACTAAATTTGCTACTGTATTGTCTTTAATTTCTCATGCTTTTGAATGATACTTTATCTTAGAATTTAAATATGAGCTTGATCTTATTGATAAATAATAAGTCGTGCTTTGTCATAGTGATATTCCACTATATAGTCTCAAAAACTTTGTAAGAGAATCATCTATGATGTTGGGAAAGAAAAGCATCCACTAATTTCGTATATCTGCCATAAAAATAAGACGTTTTCAAAATTCAACGACGGAAAAGCTCGATAATAGGGCACTAAATTTGCTACTACTGTATGGTACCAAATTTCTCATGCTTTTCAATAATAGGATGGTCTTAGACTTTAATTATGGAATTTGTCTTATTAATTAACAAAAAACCATGTTTTGTCAAAGTTCCATTCCACGCTGTAGACTGAAAAACTTTGTAAGAAAATCGGCTATGATGTTGGGAAAGCTTCAACTAATTTCGTATAGCTCCCATAAAAATTACAGTTATCGTACATTTATAATAAAAATTGTCTTGCGGAAAAGACTAGTTTCTCCATTCCCATACCATGATTCCGGCGTCCCCCTCATACTTGGAGGGAGACGGACATTAAAATGAGCGAGATGTTACCACAAAAAGTGGATATTGTTGGTAGTCAAGGATATTCAGTAGTTAGAAATAAGACTTAACATTTGTTGTGCATATAAATCTCCTGATGTATCAAGATTAAAACAAAAAGTACAACAGATCTTACGTCTAATGCGCAGGACATATTTTTGAAGGTTTCCGTACCTTGGGTTTCGAACAAGACTGCAAAATATTGACCTAGTGAACTCTGACCTTAGCATTAACGCAAATTATTACACAAAAAGCTAAGTATGCAGCTACGAGAAAAACATTTTTAACATCTTGACCCAGATTGTGTTGATGGTAAATAAAAATAAGATAATCCTGTGGTTTGTAATTCATTTTTGAAGAGTGCCCCTCGCATTCGTATACCCCAAACTGACGAGAATGCGTGGTTAGTTATTTTCCAGGGGAGGTGTGCTTTGACCTACTTTTCAGACCCCTCAATCATCGGTGGTTTGAACTTTTTCCTTTCTTAGAGGCCTCCGTGATCAAGGAATTTTTAGATCCGGGTGCGGTTTTCTGCTTTTGCTAGATATTTCAGGCATCAGAAAACGTGTCTGCTTCAAAAATCACCTTTAAGGCTCTTGTCGAATCAGTAGGTAATTTTTTTTATTTATTCAGGGATAGTTGGACTATACAGAATTGCTTATTTAAAACTATCGAATACCAGAAATATTTTATTTACTTCAGAATGTCACATCTGTGTAAGTTTGAATAGTCTTATAATAAAAATATCGAACAGTTTAAAATGTTGAAATTCCATTACATAAAAGAATGAATGGAATGCATTTAAAACTCCAAATTACATTGACACATTTTGCTTTTTTTAATTGTTCCCCAATAGGTTTTTAATCTTCAAAAATAACTAGTTTTCTTTAAAAAAGTGTACCTTTGACTTCAGATGTATCATTGGAAAACGAAGTACAGCAAAAGGTGGACCGAATTTTTGTATATTTGTCAGAAACGAGTACAACAAAGAGTGAAACACAACAAAGTACAAACAATACAATATTGAATAAAGCACAACAAAGAAGTTAAACACAACAAATTACAAACAGTTTTACAGAGTCAAAATTAAGAAAGCACATATAGTACAACAGTAAAAGAAGTGGTAATTATAGTACAACTAGGTACAACAGGTAGATTCTAAATTATTCTGTCAGATTTCTGCAACGTATTTTTTCACCAGAAGCAATAAACAAATTGCTTGCAAAAATATAAATGCATTTCAAAGTTGTATTTGACAACGCTATGTTCTCTCCTAAAAGATAGAAAGACGACTACAAAATGACTACTGTTCAAGAGAAAGCAGCCATGCCTGCTTTTGTTTTGTGAAATTACGTTTGTTATCGCAACTCAAAATCGTTTCAGAACTCACCTTGAATACCTACCTCCATTCTGAATCGTCTCAAAATCGTTTTAGTATGGGAGGCGATCCATCTTCAGATTCATCAACGTTAATTGCAGTGATTCAAGAGATTGATAGTATTCGACTATTCAACACCACAAGAAATGGGAAGACTAAGCACTTTGAAGGGAAGATATATTGATCACGAATCAGATAGAGTTGGTTGGGTTAAGGCGGAAGGCCATATTTGGTCAAGCTGCGCCAAACGCAAAGCAGAAAAGTAATGGACATACACACAAGAAACTTTTGCTGATACAGAATAGAAATACACCGTGGTGTTACAGAAATTGAATCTGCACCACCTACAACTCGCAGATTACTGGCGCAATGGGCAAACTCGCAGAGCTCGATGGCCCCATAAATAAACGGTAGGTAGGTAGTTAATTAACGTCGCATTGGAGCGACATAACGGGCTATTCTATAAATAAACGGAAAAGATTCATTGAAAATGCATGCATCTTCGGTTTTTATCTTAGTTGCTATTATTAAAGTATCGAAATATTTAAAAATCAATTTGTAGTAAATAACAATTCAGTTATACACACATAAGAAAAACAAATGATATTTTTTAAAGGAAAGCCTATTTTTCATGTGAGAATGATTTGCAGTATAAAACCGGACGATCTGAGAAGATTTTACTTTTGTTGTCCAAATACTATCACGATGCATATCGAGGTTATCTTAAAATGTAGTTTAACATGTTTTCAGCAACTTGGTGTTTAATCGAATTGGTGTTGACCAATCAACTATCACATATCAATTCTTAATTTATTTTTTGAAATTTTATTTGTGAAGTGCTGAGATCGTATTCGATAAACAAACCAACTAACGTCAAGTTCAGAATACGTAAAGGAAATACGTATCGCCTCAGAAACGCTACTGCCACATATATTTAGCTTGACAGAAGATGCCTCATAAGAAAATAAACTAAATCATGAGTTTGAGAGGATTGTTTGAGAACTTCAATGGTTCATCTTTTGAGTTCAAGAAGTGACACGTCATAACGGTACATTTTCTTTCCGTTTTTACAAAAAGACAAGAAACTTTTGTTTCCCAAACTTTCCTCAAAATTGGAGAGTGGTGTGCCAGCTCAGTTGTTGATCTCGTAAACTGACCATGATTCAAAATTACGAGGTGTCCTCGTACTTCGGGATTGATCCCGGACCGTCTTTAATACCCAGCTGTTGCTCCAATTCGACTTGAATTCAGCTGCCTCTCTACCTGATAAGGACCGCGGTAGCTCAGATAGTAGAGTCGCAGATTAGCGAACGGAGTGTTGTCAGTTGGAAACACGATCCAGCCAAAGGTCGTAATTCAACTACCTACCTCTAATGTTATTTTGATACTGAGACAGAGATTGAAATTCTAATCGAAATGCGACCGTCTGATCGTTGAAATCGTCCAGTTTTGGAACGAATGTGAAAACTAGAATATCAGACAAAAATAAAACAGAAAATTACTAATTTCCTAGAAACATTGGAGGAGTTGTTTATAAAGATGTTTTCAAAGAAAACATTTGAATTCATTTGACATAAGCGATTCATTTAAAAATACCCCTCAGATTATCAATTAATCCATATCGATAATTAAACGACATTCTCTATTATTATCTCAATTATTCGATCTAACCGAAATAATATTTTACAAAAGCAAAAGATGCATATATTGCATTTTATGCACATGGAAATTGTTTTATTTATTAATGTTCATCAAAACTTGTAAACATACTCAATTACTAAACGGAAAGAGAACTTAACAAGCGTATGTTTAAGCGTAGTAAGATCATTAAATAAAAAACTAGTTGTAAAATAGAGAGGGGGAGGGTATTTCAATTAGCGTCACACTGGAGCAACACAATGGGCTATTGGTGACGGTCCGGGATCAACCCCAAAGGGACAACACCACGGATAACACCACGTAATTTTGACAGGATCCGAGGACAACACCACGTAATTTTGAACCACGGTCAGATGACGAGGCAACACCTGAGCTGGCACCCCACTCTCCAAAGTAAAATAGAGGAAACTCCTTAAAAGCCCTGACAGTTGATTTTCCAAGAGCTTTTGTAGAAAAGGGCGAATGATAACAGTATTTCTAAATTTATTGTGAAACAGAAAAAGACGAAACACGTAAAAACACTTTTTTGCTTTGTTATATGTAAACTACAGATATGGCTAAATGGCTTTGTTTTTGAAAAATGCAAAAATCCCTTGAATAGATGAGGAGTAAAACACCTGAGGTCTTTCAAATCAGTAATTAATCATGTTAATTTAATGAACTCTAATACTACATAATTCACACCACGAAATACCTTTAAAAAGAGAATGAAAATGTGAGAATATCGTTTATAGAATAATTTATCACGAAGTCAGGACAAGTTTCGTTCGAAATTTTCTGACAGGAATTTTGATCTTAAGTATCTGTCTCCACAAATTAATAGTTATGTGAAGACCTGTAAGATTTTTAAACCATTAAATTAAGTCCTACTTCTTAAGCGATACAACTAAATCTAGTTGCTGTGGTTCAATCTATCATAGAAATAAACACAAGATTATTTCATGAAATTAGAGAAATTTTAAAGAAAAGCAAAAAAATAAAAAAGAATTTTTATATTTATATGGATTTTGTGCTGAGTTCAAAACTTTCAGAGCACATGCCGTATTTGCAATTGGATCGGAAATTAGGAGTGTCAAATTTAAAATTAGCTCACAAGTGACAAAAGGATACGATTGGCATTGTCCATGATAATGTATCGAATAGAGTTAAAATGTTGTGTATTTATTCAAATTATTGGAGTTTTTCAAATGTGGGACTCCACGTCTTCAAAGAAAGTGACTATTCAAGTAACGTGAAGGAAAAATCTCCGTAATGTGCTAAGAAAATAATCTTCTACGAAAAATTATCTAAAATTTCTGTAGATGGCGCCAGCACATAATGTTTTGCTGCAGAGCATTGATGCATCTTGTGAAGTATGTATTTTTTTTATTAAACAAAACTGGGGGATATGTAGTCACTTAATTTAAAATGTTCAGAAGGTAAAAGAATAAAGCTGTTTGTCTTTCTCCTATGTAAAATAATTATAGTAAATAAAGAGTGATTTTAATAGCCTCATGAACAAAAACCATATGTAACTGGCACTAGAATAAAAATGTTTATTTTGTTGAAAAAATAATAGCCAGGGGATGCCTTGAAAGCTGTTGTTTTCTTCTTTGCTATCTTTAAATTCAGTGTATTCATATTATCGAATAGCATTGCATAACATCAATAACTGGGGATACCTAGATTGGATCAAAAGCAAAAAAGTCTTATACTTATATTTAGACAAAGTCAACTCCATTTATCGTTGTCCTTTTTCCATAAAGGACAATATAATGCAAATCAGTTTGACCCCAAGTTAAAAAGAAGCCCGAGATCAGAAATTGCGCCCAATCTCAGCAACTCCAAATGCCGTTTTACAGCTTGAAGCAGTCTTTTCATAGTCGTCGAGAAAAGGAGAGTACGATAGACCACTGGCAAAGACCAATTGTGAATGCATTTTGACTGGATGCTAGCCTCAATCAGAAGTTTAGGGAAGAGGAAGAGTCTGTGCTGAAGGTATAGCAAGGTATAGGTGACCATTGCATAGTCAAAAACCATGGTAAGAAACCATTTGAATCTGAAATGATCGGGCATCCGCATTTGATGTATTTCTTTATTCTAAAACAACCTTTCTCTTTCTGGATATCTTGTTTGGAGCAGCTTGGTCAAGCATGGCCCTCAAGTCATAAAACCCAAAAGAACCACCCAACTTTTCTGAATATCTTTCTTGATGACGATTTAAGGGTGCATTTGTGAAATCAGATATGCCAATTGGAATTTGTATGTGTAATCATTCAATTAATTATTCATTCTTCCCTTCTGTTACAGGTTGTGTTCCCACCAGTAGGACGTAAATTCAACAAACTTTTCTGACAAATTATACTAGCAACTAGTAGGTAGTTGAATCTACGTTCCACTGAAGAAACACAACAGGCTATTGCGAAGGTCCGATTATCCACCGGAGGATTATGAGTTCGAAACTCGATTTAGACAACGAGTATCATGTACGTGGGGATGGTGCACTTTAAATCTGTCGTGGTCTCAACCGTCTTTACATTGGCGTGGTGTGAAAATTAGGAAAGTGGGATGCCAGCTCAGGTGTTGACCTCGTCATCTGACCGTGGTTAAAATTACGAGGTGTTATCCTTCGATCTTTCCCTTGGGGATTGATCCCGGACTGTCGCCAATAGCTCCTTGTGTTGTTCCAGTGCAACGTTAAATCATTACCATTACCGCGAATGATAAATGAAATTTAAAAAAAATCGCTCCATGGTAACTTAAAATTCAACTACCTTATCTACCAGTGTGGAGAGTAGAGTGCAAGCTTAGGTGTTGACCTCGTCATCTGATCGTTGTTCAAAATTACGTGGTGCCGTCCTCGGATCTTTCCATTTGGGTTTGAGTCCTTTATGTTGCTCCATTGGGACGTTAATGAAATACCTACCTACCAGTGATGCTTTAATTATTAAAAAACTCAAGTGCTACCTCTGTGAAAGATTTGGGGCAGTTCTGAACTGAACTGAAACAAAGTTTATTATTATTTATAAAGCAACTTCGAAGTTGGACGTTTGAATTTTGTTTTTCTTTTTTTCGTAAAAAAAATTGGAATTCTGACTGTAAATAACACCACAAGACATCGCAATTTGTCGGGTTTGTATCAGTGATTTGTTTCATGGACTTTGATTTGCTTTCCATTACTTCTTTTTAATTATGTAGCACTTTACCGGAGCAGTGTTTCTGAACAGAATGCAGCACATCGCGACAAAATTTAGAGGCTGCAAGTGTTGAAATTTCTTTGCAGTAACAAATAAGTGCTTTCTAAATTAAATATTATTTTAAGATCGAATTTCTTTACAAATTGGTTCGTTATAAGTGCAGTAGGTCCCTTTCGTCGTAAAATCCAATAAAGAATTTAACAGATGAATGCTCTTGGAAAAGAATCATGATACACATCCCTAATTTGTGATGATAGTGACGAGATGCATGATTCGCTACCGAGTTGTAAAATGATAAGTCCGACCTTGACACCAAAAATACAGCTTTTGGTTTCAGGGAACATAAGTGGGTAAAACTAAAGAGCAACGGTACCGGCTTATGGCCAAATTAACGATTGAGTTTCGTTGCCAAACAGCTATTCCCAGCTATTAGTATAGGCGTATGACGAGTTACCATATTCCAAAATTATCGTTATTTGGTAATGGTACTGTGTTCTTGAGTGACCCTTAATTGCTTTGAATTAATAAGGATCTGTACCTTTATTCCAAAAACCACTTCGTTTGCCTTTAATAACATGAAATGTGATGTGTCCCATTCATAAAAACAAATGAATTCAGAATGCAGTTTACTGATATTGTTTCAGGATGGAGTCACCTTTTCAAGGCTCTGGTAGTGGTCAACCACACTTGCCACATCAATCCTCTTATGCAGGCTCTCAAGGCCTAATAATGCCTCCAAATTCAACCATGATGCCCACTGAGATACAAGAAGGTCAAACTGAAATGGACACATCTTCTGGGATGACCCAAGTTGGATTACGAGATCCTCAGCAGAAAGATGTTAGCATATCCATAATCTGCCGAATGGGACAAGAAACGGTGCAAGATATAATTACTAAAACATCTGAACTGTTCACACTGTTAAAGAATTTGCAGGTACTTAACTAAATTAATATTTTTTTGTTCAGATTATGACATAAGTTATACCTGAATCCTATAATTTTATGTATAGTACATTTCAATCTAATTAATTTGCATAAATAATTAGGGGATGCGATTCAATTAAGAATTTCTTTTAATCCTGTGAATTTACATTCATTTACCCCATAAAAGGTATCAAAGGTGTATATGCACCCTTTTTATCAAACACTTTGTAATGACTGCTAAATAAAAAAATAACATATCTTAAACTGAATTTTATCTTACATGTTTACTTTCCTACAGGGTCTAGTGACTTTATTTTACATTTCTGTGTTAGAATATATTGTACGGAAACATAATTTTTTGCAATTTTAAATAATCAATTTGAACCTTATTTAAAATGTATACATGAATTTACATAAACTAAAAATAACAGCAATTTTAATCCTCTTCCCTTTAAAGCCTCCAAATGGTACTGCTACTAGCATCAATGCGCAAGAAGAGAGAAAAGTTAAGTTGCAAGAGTACTTAAGAACTATTTCATACTGCTTCACCAAATTGCGCCGTATTTGTGAAAGATGTAATTATAGCTCAGCCACTATGGAATACACACATATTGAAGTAGATGTAAGTTTTCTTTTTTCAAATTTTTCTTGTTTGAATATTTTTCATTATTGTTAATTATGGGTTACTTTGCAAATTAGAACATTGCATGTGATGAGTAGTATTTTAAACTTACACTGTCCTGATCAAAATTGGGGATTTGTTTCAGAGGTTTACCCTGTGTGTTTTATCTTTATAGTCATCATTAAACCACCATTTTTTATTCTTTCAACCAAAATTTACCAGTGTAAAACAATATTTATCACACCAACTTGTGGATCTTATTTGAAATTTTATATTTTAGAAAGTTTGTTTAAAAATAATACCTATTGAAGTAAAAGTAAACTCATCAGTTTTGTTTAAACAAATCAATATCTGTATACTAAATTAATTAAAATGAAGTTTGTATTTTAACAATTAATATCCTTTTACTTTAATTATGCAGTTGTATTTCCTTAACTGCTTTTATAAGGATCTTTATTTGTTTAAGATAGAAAATATTGTAGATTATTGATTAAAAGATTAGGGTCATGTGGGGTAAAGTAGGTATAAAACACAGTGTTTTCAATTTTAAAGTAGAATTTAGCAATGACAAGTTTTAAAAAAGTGGCATTTCTTTGCATTATTCAAGAACATATTGCATGTTTTTCTTCATATGTAAAGCTATATTTTTAGTTCAGTGGCTATTTTTATACCCTTGTTTTTATAGCCTCTTTACCCCGTGGTATGGGGTAAGAAGTAAAGTTAGTAAAGTAAAAGTAAGTTATAAAATCATATTAAATGGTGAAACAAATTATTAACACAATATGATAATTGATAAGAGTATTAAAGGAACAAAATTTTTGTTGAATGAGCTACTGTTAAATTAACTATTTGTTCAATGAGCTACTATTTTAGTGGCTTTCTAAAACCAAACTTATACATAACATTTATGAATGCTGTAGCTCAAGATGTACTTGAACTATGTTTGAGTGTTCATTTCACTGTTAATAACAGTCAAATTATACACAATACAAAACATGAATTATTCAAAATTCATGAAAACATGTTAATATGAGTTTTCAGAAAGATATAGAGGTTACTTATCAAAACTGTCCATGATTATCAAATGTATGTTTTGTGGCAATGTATGTATAATAAATGTGTGTATCCAATATTTATTATGCCAACATCTGTTACGGCCAATGAGAATTTGAGCAAAAGAGGGCGCTGTGCGCGCCTCTGACGTTTTGTAGTGTGTAGAGAATTGGCCCGGCGCTGTTGTGCGGAGAGAGATCATGAAATGATGATGTAACAAGTTAACTGTAAATGTCTTAATGTCTGTCCTTGTTTTGTGGTAATAAATGTTGTGGCTGTAAAATTCGAATGCTGATCTTTCCAAATGAATCCACATCAAATAATAATTTGAGAAGACGTCAATTTTGGAGCGTCACAGTGGTGCCGAAACCCGGGGCCTAGTGAATTTGAAGTGGATAAAAATAATTGTATTTGTAGAAAAAATAGAGGTAAGAGAATTTTCACTTATCTAATGCAATTATGAATAGATTGGAGAGAAATATTCAGAAGCGCGCAACGCTAAGAAAAGCCACGACGAAAACGATTAAGAAATTACAACATCCTCCTATTCTAGAAAATGTACCATCAATTAACACTAGATTTTTTAAGAATGAATCTTTTCCCACTTCTGTTACTTTCTCAACGAACTGTTGAACTGATTTTTTGAACCTACATATTACCCAAGAACGTTGCTTAATATTGCTGCTGTCAATTTTGCTCTATGGTTCTTCAGTATTTTCTTCTGGTTCCATAACTTTATTTTCAGAAAGACTCTGGGCTGATGTTCTCGAGTTTTTCTTTTTTGCTTTGCTAGACCTATCTTATGTTTCTTGAAATAAATGCTTTAGGATGCTAGAGCCTCTGTTATTACCTCACCTATTTTTCTGAATCCTTTTCCTCAATGAATTCTGAGCATCATTTCTAAGATCAGTAGACATAGGAGTTTAGAGGGTTGTTAATATGGCTAATTTCAGGTTTTTTAACAGTGAAAACAGTAACTTTATCTGGCATGTGAGTTGCTTGAAAATTATGTTATTATTTCCTGTGGAGCTTGATTCCCTTCATTTTGTGACAGGCTTGCAACACATATTGAACTTCATTCTGGAAAATTTTCTATCCCTAAAATTCTGTATTCCACAGCCTGTCAATTTACGCTATATAAACACTTTCCTTAAATTCTTTCACAACATGGTCAATTTTAATGATTCACATAACCGTTTCAATAGATACAGAAATGTGACCTTAAAACATTTTGCAAGTCGTTTTTCCCTGTACCATGATATTGAAATTCTTTTCCATGTTATTTTTAATGGCATGGAAACCTCAACATCTAAGGGCTGTAAGGCATGACTTGTAATAGGGGTAGCCATAATATTATACCTATACATACATATATATTATGGAATACTTATATGCCTATTCATTTTTGCTTATTAAAAATTATCTTTAGCCTAAAAGAACCCCCCCAAAAAGTTTCATATATGTTGCCACGAAGCCTAAAGTTATACCCACTTTACCCCACTTCATTTAAAAACATCTAGCATTAAAAATAGTGTAATTTCTTGCCTGCTTATTGGAATCTGTTAACAAGTCCTTTATCTAGCTCATGAGAACAAAAAATATATGATAGTTTTAGAAAGGCATACATAAATAGAAAATTTCTCAGACAACTACAACCCACATGACTGGATCAAAACAAACAAGAGGCTACCAGTAAAATGTTTTGATTGAAAAACTTTTTAAAGAACTTAAATATATTGTTGTGAGTATTACTTTCCATCAATACAGGGTTTATAATGAATGAGGTAGCTGTGCATTAACTACCCACTTTTCAATTAACCCTTTCTCCCCGACTTTTACATGATTAAAATTTAACTATGAAAAGTAGTTTAGTTTAGTAGATTTTGCTCTTTTTGACGGACGACCGTACTTTCGCGTTCTTTTTGTGTTTGCTTTCTCCCTTCCAACATTTATTAGTTGCTCAGCTAAGGACCATGAATGATAATAGTGGTTCTGTTTTATGTTCCACATCACACTTCGTAATCCATGCATTCACAACAGAAATCATAATTAATTTTCAAAAAATCTTTTTCCACCACTTGTCGGATTTTCTTTTCTGCCATGACCATAAAAAGTAGCCATTTCATCACAGCAGTCAACTACATTTATGTACATATTGTAGTGGGAAATGGCTTCTGGGCAACTAACGTCTAATTTTATACCATCTTTTTGTTTCCGAACCACGGTCACTGATTCATCAGAATGAATGGGCTTGCTCACAAACAAGTCCGCCATTTGCAATCTGAAAGTATTGCCAGGTTTCTTTATTCATATTTTTATTCCCTAATTCCTTAAGAACACTGAAAACGTAAAAACCCATTCAAAAGTGGGATTTATTTACCCAATGGGGAATGAAATCTAATCTCTGGGACATATATGCCCATTAGGCCCGAAAGGGTTAAACTAAGCGTAATGTAAGTTTAAATTAATGGAATAAACCTACAACTAACAAAATTACCCGACTTAACTTGAGTTGAATTGGTTAGTTGAATTTGTTTAAATAGTACATATGTCATCAAAAAATGTACATGTTTTTAGCAATATTGATCACAAATTAAATCATTATAATTTAACTTCTACATAATTTATTCATAACATAAAATGATGGAACACATATTTAAATAATTACTGAACTAACTGATAATGAATTAACTAAGTACCACTGATAAATTCTGCCAAGGTTCTAGTGGACTTGAATAAATTATTGGAAATTAAATTTCCTTTCATTTACCATTTGTCCCAAATATTTGGATTCGTCATCTGACCATGATTCAAAATTGCAAAGTGTTGTCCTTTCCCTTCAGGATTGTTGCTGAACCGTCACCAATAGCCTGTTGGGTTGCTCCAGTGCAATGTTAATATGATTACCAAAAACCCAAATATTCAAAAATCACTTATATTTTTGAAAGAAAAGATAATAATTTCAACACAAAGTATTAGAATTTAAACTCTGTAAAATTAATATATAGAAAAAAATTCTTTTCCAGTAATGATTGAGTTTCTATCACAATCGCAATGCTCAGTTTACATCTCAGTCAAAATCTATAATTCCACCCTTCCCCAAAACAAATCTAGGCCAAGAGCGTCAATGCTAATTGGAATCCTGAACATTCATTCCTTAAAATCTTTTCAATCCAGCTAAACTCACCCACCAAATTCCCTGTATTCTCATTGGCCGTACAAATTAGACATCCTTATCAGTATATATAGGCGTTACTTGTCCGGGTGACACTGTCAAGAACTCAGCAGCAGTGGAATCTCCCGACTACTTAACTTCCAAGCCTCATTTTACACCTCTAATTACTCTTCAGTAATCTTTTAACCTGACAGCACCAATTATCAAACCACTCACCTGTCGCATTGGAGATTAAGGCCCCTTCAGGGCCATGTGCTCCGTAAAATATCAAAAAAAAGTTTACATCTCAGTATCTCTAACACTTAAAGTTTAGTGAGTTATGGATATTCAGTTATTTTAGCATGAAACTTGCACAAAAATGCAGACAGGAATACTAAACAATTTATTCACCAAGTTATGTTTTATAAAATATTTGAATTACTTTTGTGACACTTGTACAAGCAAAGATATAAAATAAAGACATGCTGTAAAGTTCATTAAATAAGTTAGTGCAAGTATACAAAATTTCATGAAAATACATCCAGCCATTTGGATGGATAGTGTGGGCACACACATAGTCCGACACAAAAGTGCAGAAACCCCTGATTTTGCATTAAAATGGATAACTTTACATGGAACAAAGATATGAAAGATATAACCCGGATATTACATGGAACAAAGACAAAGATTCAATGTACAAACCCTCCATTTTTATGTGTATAGATAGTATGCATTGAAGTGATTGATACTGAAAATGAGTGAATTAAATGTATAAATTTTAGCTTTTTCAGCAACACCAATTTATGAACATTAAATTGTATATTTATTCAGCTTCTTTATGAGTTTATGTGTGAGAAAGGTAGTCTATTTTCCAATTCAGTTTGTCAGAACATGTTAAAATATTTTATAATTCTTATTGATATCGAGGTTGCCATTGCTCACTGGTTTTGGTGTGGTTACTGCCCTAACAACCTGAGAATAGGCGGCTCAAGTTCAGTTCCCCTTCCTGGATAGTAATCTTGGAGATAGCTCTCTTCTGTATCAGTAAAACCTTCATTCTGGGTTGTCCATTTCTTGATGTTGTCTTGTGTTTGACGCAATTTGACCAAATGTGGACCTAGTTCCATAAAACTCAATGCAACCAACTAACTTATTGATATCATAATACCAAAAATTACATCTTTTTTTTTTTTACTCATTGAGGAATTGTTGATTTGCAGTTTGAAAAATTTTAAGAATTAAAAATTTAGCTTTAGTTAATAAGAATTAAGTTTATACTTAAAGTTTCATGTCATTTCTGATATTTCCATTGTCTTAATTTTATTTCTTGCAGTACCATGCCAGCCAATCATTGTTTTTTGTATTGTTCGAAGTGATCAAATTTGATTTGAATCGAAGTGATAGAAATTTCATGATGGTGATGGATATTCTGCAATCTTTAATTTGGTTCAATTTCAAAACATTGATGATATTGTGCACTATATCATTCAATTTGTTAAAAAATTCATTTAACTTGGTTTTATTTTCAATCCAAAGGAAATAATCATCAAGAATTTGAAAATATACAAATACGAAACTTAGTCCAAAAAGGCAACGAAAATAAATACAGGCGATAAATGACAGGTAATGATTAAAGATCAATAAAAAATATTTCCCTTTTTAACTTAAAATCCTTTGGAATCAAATCTATTCTCTCTGTTGCCATATAAGGCCTGGTCAATTAGCAAATCCACGTCCAAATACTTTCTCATTCTTTTTCCATATTTGCTTCAGTACAAAGGTATCATGAGAGCATATTCACATTCTATGTCAACCATCTTAGAGATTAGAGAAGTATTTGAAGGGTGGAGCCATATTCTCTAAGTAGTGTCAATTGTCATTCCTGTATTTTAAATAAATTGATTAGAAACAAGTGATGTAAGGTTGAGTATCACATGTATTTAACCCTTGCTAATCGTATGTTACGTCTGATGTGACATTGAAACTGTCCTGTATCAGTTGATGTCATGTGTGAGGTACAAAACTGAACAAGTAAAATCGCGCTGGATTGCTGAATGTATGTAAAATTACTTTTGCTTTTAAATACTTATGCACAATGAAACCAATGTGGAGTGTTCATTTTTACACATATTTTGTTCACTCCCCAAAAATGTATAAAAACTATAATTTAGAAAATAACCAAGATAGTAATGAAATTTGTGAAGACTGAGGATTTGGAAAAGGCTTTTAATTCTTCTGGTGATCTTGACAGTGATACTAACAAAACTTTTTAGCCAAAAATAATTTTTTTTATTCTTATAATATTAAGGTGAAAGTGAAATAGATAGAAAAATGCCACTGATTCTAATGAAAATATACTAATGAAAAAATCATGATTTTTTATAAAAAATAAAAAGCATCGGATTTATTTTATTTAAATCAATCATACTTTTTTTAATTTAAATCGGATTTTTATGATTTTAATAAATTCCTTGCCCATACAAGTTTAAATTTATTGGACATGTGACACACAAATTAGTGTAGTTTCTAGATAGTTTTGATTTATTTAAACACTAATATTTTTATGTAAAACATTGAATGTATTAAGAAATATAATCAGGTAAATTTTTGAGATTAAAACACGCGACATAGGAATTAGCAAAGTAAATCATATGATGGACTAAATAGACCCCTAATACCAAGATGAGCAATGTTTTTCCATCTGGTTCTCAAGCAGTTTAGATTACTTTGAGTGAGCAGTGACGTGAATTTTTTGGACCCAGATAAATAAGGTTGCTGGTTCCCATATTATGAACTTTTCAATCATACAATTTTCAGAATTTCTTTTGCATTCTATATTTATCATATATGAATAAAATATGTTTTGAATTACTTCAATTATTTTGATATAAAATAATTAATTGGTTCAGGACTAGTTTATGAGAAAAAATCATGTCACTAATAGAAAATAAAATAAAGGAACTTGCATCTTGAAAAAAATTGTTATTTTTTTACAGTAAATAAATTTAAAATCATGTCTATTTTCTAAATTGTTTGAGCATTGACAAGTAGTTTATAGGTATATTTGAAGCACACAAAAAGGGTTTATATATAAAACAAAAAATGAAGCTTTTCTCTATGAGCTGCGTAGAATAAATGTAATATCCTCAGATAATGCCAATTTAGTGGAATTTTGAGCTTGCAATAAAAAATTTATAAATTCCAATAACTTTCTGCTTCAACCCATAACCTTTCCTCAACATACTCAATTATCAGATGAATGAATTAACATTTACATTCCAAATTTCAATTCCATAAATATTGAATAGTTATTCTAAGATGGTAAAGAATTCTTAGGGATCAATGCATAAAATTTCCCAATAAATTTAAATAAAAATTAACCACTATATTACACAAAACAAAATGAAACTATTAAAATTGCCAATTATGAAGATTTATGTGCAAATTTGGAATGCTTTTGATACTGAAAAAAATATTTTCATTGAGTCTATTTTTTTCAAGAACAGACTATAATATTAAATAAATAACTAGAACATCTTTAAAAAGAAAGCAAGTTACCACAATTTTAATAATTTGATTGAATATATTTCGAGCATCTTCACTCAACATATGGTGATTGGTTTAAAATTGGCCATGTGCAATTTAGTCATACGGAATGTTTAAAACAAAACCAACACTGATAAGCAGGCTTGTGAGTGACACCTATTGGTCAATGGCCAAAGATGAAAATACTTGTCTGGTAATTATGATCCTAATCAGCAAATACTGTTATTTAGTGTCTTCAAAGGTAGGATCTATATAATTTTGTATTGAAACATTGAACTATGGTGAACTCAGTACAAGATCTTAACTTATTTGAATAAAATAACATGTATCTTGTTCAGTATTTCATTCTCAATATTATTAAACATAACAATGAAAAATGAAATTTAAATCAAGCTGATTTAAATCAGCATACCCTGCCTAGAAGTATTCCATTTACAAACACCAAGGCTATGTTTTGTGTTCAGAAGTCTAATGACAAATAATGTACAAAATGCTAACATCAAATAAGGGTTAAATGTGTGATAGAAATAGTTAATTATAAATGTGATTATTTGAAAAATAACTTATGGATTGTATTTCATATTTAGAGCCTGGTTCCACTGAAAGATGAGCCTGATACTAGGCAGCAAGATGACAGGAAACCGACAGAAGCTGTAAGAAGCTACAGTGCTGAATATACTCACCTAGTGGAGGTACTTTCTTGTCAAGTTTATGATTATTACTGAAATATGTAGTTTTAACATTATGAGAAATTATTGTCTAATAACCTTTTTTATTGCAGCGTACTATGTTAAGGAACAGACACCTCAAAGAAGTAATTGATAACCTCAGAACTTTTATTTGGGATATAAACACTATGCTAGCAATGAGGAAGCCATGATTAGTGATATCAGACATGTAAATTTTCTCCCAAGTGTTCAAAAATTAAGAATCAGTTTTTAAAACTGACAACACTCAATCAAAGGAAGAAAACGATCGCTCTTTAAATGATCATTTGAAGATACATTTATTCAAACCCAAGTCTGGGTTTATGGGGTGCAGTATAATTTTATTCACTAAACTAAAGTCAAGTATATTATCTTTATTGTACAGAGCACTTGTCATCTGTAATTTTTATTGAACTCTTGAGTTGATGGAAAAATTTTATGTACTACCAAATCTTGTTCTCCCATCTGGAAATGTTAACCTTTCTTTCTTACCAATTTTTTAAATATACTTGTCTTAACTTAAAAATCTTATCAAATATAAAAGCTATCATAATTATCTGTATTCTTGCTTGAAAGAATTTTTTTAGAATGTGTATTGTCAGTTTGCAAGTAAAACACTACATCAAAAAATAATTCTGAGAAAATGAAGAGGAAAAAATTGAACTGTTTCTCGAGAAGAAATCTAACCTTCATTCGCAAAAAATAACTTAGTGGACATCACATTCTCGTCTAGAAAAATTAAAACACCTATTTTGAAAATTTTGACTTAGTGTTTCACTTGTAAGCACTGATATATTTATTTTACTCATTTCATACATATATTGTAGTTCATTTCTTTATAAAACTTCTGTTTAAAATAAAATGTAATCAAGATTTCTAGTCTCATAAATTAGAAATACTCTTATTGGTCATGTGCCACATTCTGCACTATAATCTGTTAAATTTTATTTTTATTAAAAGTAATTATTTCTGAAATGTGATTATGTTTTACTAATGCGTATAAACTCTTTTGGAATTGTACATCAAACCAAGCAACATTTTCACATGAATTTTGAAAAATTGGAATCTAAAATATTTCAGTTTCATTTACATAAAATTAACCTTTCAACATGAATTATGAAATTCTTGAAGGGGAGGTGACATTTTTCAAAAAATTGATGTGATGTAGGTAGTTGCAAAGGTTAAAAATAGTTGTTTCATAAGTATTATTTTTCTTTATAAGCACAATGTGTGAAAATAAAACAAACATTGTTAAATTCACTAATAGTTGCATTTATGGCCCAAATAGCCTTCAACTAATTTAAAACATGTTTCCCAAAGGTTTTAAAAAGTCTTATTGAAACTAAGCTTTGGAGTTATCTTAAATGTATTCCAAAAATGTCTTAAGCTCATGCTATTTTGTTTAGTTCTATAGATAATTACACATATGAATACTTCAAAGATTGATCCTTTTTCAAGGACAGTTCAGGTTTTTGAAATTCTCAAATTCTTTTTATAGGAGCTAATGAGTCTAGCTACAGAATGAGTGTGACTCATTTAACTGGATTGTTTAAATTAAAAAAATTCCTTGTAACAAAACTTCTAAGAACTAATCTGAATATATCAATACATTTCATTTTACAATGATGCATGGTTAGCACTGAACAAAATGAAAATCTTTACAATTAGGAAGAAATTTTTTTAAATTATGCCTGACCTTCGACACAACGCAGGCGAACTGACAGCTACTTGTGAAGGAGCGTCCAGTGGGTGAGCCACCACTACTACCAAGAACAATCACCAACATCAATGCACTTGCAAACCAGGATTTGAACCTGTGACCTAATGGGTAGCAATATGACTACTATACCAGTTAGGTTGCACAATTAAGGTGTAGACAATCGCTTTTTTTTTTCAAATTTAGTTATATAAAGAAAGTAAAAACATTTCTACAGGCAAAATATTTATTGTATAAGTTAGGACCAGAATAGTTCTATTTATAAAAATTATTTTTCAATACTTATAGTATAATTCAAAGAGAATTTTCAATGTTTTTTTAATTAAAGAAAAATTCTCAAGGAATTATTAAATGTCTTTCATGAAAAGGTTTGAATTATACCATTCAAGTATAGCAATAGTCTTGAACACATCTTGTTGGTTTTAGTTATTTCTTAACAATAAATATTAAAAATATCAACACTCATCACGAAATCTTTGGTGCAATATCCAACCCTATACACATAAATTGCTTAAAATATACCAACAAATAAAAGAAAACAATAACAGTCATGTGCTTATGATGAGTAAACCTAAACAGAAGTGCTATATTATCACAATTTTTTTAATATCAGTATTCAAGAATACTTGTAGAATATTCAAGATGAAGTTGTTTTTGCAAATGAATTGTATTTATGAATGTCTTAAAAGAATTTGCATATGAATATATTCTAACATTTAAATTGAAATTAAGTTTGCCAAAATCACTGGAAAAATTACAAACGAAAATCTGTCACAGATCATTTTTACAAAGAAAACTAGATAAAAATTAATATAATTCTCATTAAAATACATTATATTTGTCATGATTATAAAAAGAACAATGATAAAAAAAAATGTGCTTACATAACAAAGTTCCAATGAATTAGTACAAATAAATTACAAAAACAGGACTACCATAACCAAAGCAGATGCAAAATAGTAGCATAAATTTTTAATAGCTCTCTAGTAGGATACAAAATTATTAAGTATGAAAACAGATGGTTGAAGATCTCGCCAAGAATTTTAAATTTAAAAAAATTAGAAAACTAAATATTTTCTTAATAAGATTATGACAATCTAGCAACCAGAATCCGATATTTTCTTTTATGGTTTCCACCGCTTTGCGCCAAAACTTTGAAATTGGCGTCCCAAAGAAAAATCTGTAAAATATTTTGTCCACTATAGTTAAAAAGGGGGTAAATTTTCATAAATTGACCTTTGGTGAATTTTAAAATCTGATTGCCAAAGTTTTTTAAAAGTTGTCAAAATTTTGCTTAAAAAGATAAGCCTAGTCACCACGGTTTAAAAATAGCAAAGTTGCCTGTGGCAAGTGCACAGAAATCTCATTAAATTCAATTCACTTGTAATATGTGTGATGAAGCTTATTCCTAGGCTAGAATTTCTTCAGAATTGAAATTATCTAGTTATCAATTCTGAAAGATAAATTTTTAAATTGCAAATGATACATTTTGTTTTCTATTATTTTAGTTATCAATTGAGTCACCAATTAACAGAAATATTAGCATCAAGGTTTACAAAAAAGGAAGCATGAAGTTAAGAATCTTGACATTGAGGATACACTAAATCAGTTCTCCAATGTAACTACAAATAACAAGCATCGAAATCTTGAACTAAAACAAGTTAAAAAGCAAAGTAATTTTCAAGCACAATTGGTTGATTGTTTTGACAAGGAATAAATTTAAAAAGCACACAGAAAGTAAAGTGGCTTGTCACTCAATCACTTTGCACTATACCAAATTATCAATGAATACAAATTACACCAGGCTTTAAGTGGATTCTACAAATCATGCTAACATCCAAGCCCAGACCTGAATTCAAACCTAGAATCTATGAACCAACTTGAGAATGCTCGCCTCCTAAATGTGAGAAACTGAAAGTTAGTTTGGGATAAATGGCTATTGTTCACTGAAACTTTGGCTTGTCTTACTTTTTTACATACAGAATCACTAAAGAAACCAAGAAATTTTTACAGCTGAAATGTAACATCAGAGTTCTTATAGCACACCCTAACAATCATTAAAAATTTTAATTTGTCATGATTTTTGTAAAAATATAAATTCATAGATTAAAGTGATAATGAATTATGCAAATAGTAAAAGAAGTTGTTACATTTATCTTTTATAAGCATTGGAAGTAGGCCCAGATCACCTGATATATTTTTGATGGTAAAAATCCACAACAAATTCTGAAGCTAACTTAATCATCATAATTCAGTTGCTAATCACAAGAAATCCAGATAAAAAAACTCATTTTATATTTCAGCAACTCAGAATAGAGTTCCAGAAAAGATGCCCTCATAAGTTTGTTCTGAATGTATGACCAAGTCGGTAGTTTTTTTGTGCCAACTCTCTTTATTCCTGTTTAAACTAAGATTTCGTTATATTGTCATCTAGACTTCAACTTGAAAAATGACAAGTTGTCCAAATGACATATTGAGGTTTTATTATATTTGCAGATGAAACCACTTAAGCCCGATTAGGTGACTCCCCATATTAAGTTTCTTATCACAATGTGTGTCAATTTTCATTCAACTAGGAAGCATTTAAACTAAGTAGAGGTGAAATACGACAATAATTTTCAAAACTACCCGTCACTTTTTAAATACATAAGATTGTTTATGAACACATTAATCTTGAAAAGTCAAATAGTTATAAGAGATGTGCCAGAGATTATTCTACATAATTACTGGATACACATTCCTTGCAATCTTATTGTTATAAAAATATAAATATTTAGGTTGATTTTGTACAAAATTTCACAGTCAACTCAGACAAAACCTGAAGAGTAATTAGAAAATTGTATATTTTATATAAAACCACATACCCAAAACATGTTTAAAGGAATTAATTTTCTTTGGTTAAAATTATTGCTTTATATGAAGCTTTGATAGTGTGTTTGTAAATGTTTTAATCACACAAGCGATTATATTTTTACTCGACTATTAAAGCTTTAACCAATAGATGAGATTCAAAATAAATATAGCCTATCTGGATAAATTTTAAAATGGCAAAGTTAAATTACAAAATATTTTATGTATACCACATTTAAATATGTACCATACACATGTGGATTACTATGCACATTTTCCAAAAATTGTTTTGTATTGTCTAATGAACATTAAAAATAATTTATAAATAAGATAATTATCATTGATATTTATCAAGACATTCACTATAATGTCTTATATAACTAAGTTGGCTATTAGTTTCTACACCAGTAATTGCTTAAAATTAAATTTGACTTAATTTACAATAAAAATTTCAAGGATAAAAAACATTGGTCAATATTTTTTCAAAATAAAACTTTAATAAAAATGCATCAGTTAAAAATAAATGGAAAGGTTGCTTTTCCAATTATACCATTTCGTCAATAAAAATAACTTTGCATCCAGATTTCTTCCCTTTTAGTGGGAAAAATTGTCTGGTTGATGAATAACAAATATATACAAGTATATATACAGTTTTATATTTTTAAAGAAAACATTTGTTCTTTAACAGCTAACCCAGTCCAACATCTAATGACATCATCACAATAAATCCTATTATTGCAAACCATGATGCCAATTTTCCATTGGAACTGAAAGAAAAAGAATCATGTGGTAACTTAACTAATTTTTCTATTAACGAAAATGTCAGATACAAAATCAGTTTGGAATATTAAGAGCTTTTTCATTTTTATACAAGTGATAAATTGAAAAATTATTTTTCAAAATCTGGGGTTTTTTAATGCAAGGTATGATTTGAAGCACCTCTCGTAGTAGCTATTTTGAACAATTTGGAAGATTAATGAATTTCAGATCAAGCATTCTGTCAGTTTAGTGCAGCTGTAAAGCATTTAATTGGTTGTTTTCGGGTTTTATGGCACAAGGGCCATATTTGGCCAGGCTGTGCCAAACATAACACAATGAGGGAGGAAGAAAAAGCAAAAAGGTAGGCGAAGGTAAAAATGAAAGGGAAGAAAGATCACTCGGGCTTATGATGCCCAGACACACCTGAAAAATATGTGCCCTGGAGGATATAAAGCATTTGGGAACAAATTCATAAAAATGTTATTACAAGAATACTACTGATATTAAATACTTTGCCCATTTTAGTATGAGCTTACTTGCAATAATTTAGTTATGTACCTTAAGGTGAACAAATACAATATATTTTAAGTTTTAATTAATTCATTGCCCACTTCAATAATTAGCAATATCTAGTATACATTTTGGAAATCTTAAGATTAAAAAGCAGTGATTTTAAAAATAATGATTAGAAAATATGAAGGGTGATATTGGAGAGTTGATCGAAAGAAATGTTTGATTGTAAAATTTATCTAGGAAAACAAAGTAAAAATTTACAATAGAAATTTTAGTGCCTTGTTAAAAGCATTACTTGTTTGATGGACATAAAGGTCAACATACATCCGCTTTCTGACCTGATTATTTTCAACCACAACAGTGCTTCCAAATTTCATATTAAATTAACAGAAATTAAAATATCTTTATTGAGAAAAAGTTGTGAATGTGTATTGAAAATTAAATGAGTTAAGAATATTTAAAAATCTAAAACTTATTCCATTTTAACTGCCTTTAACAATTTACTTTTAAAATTCTAATTAGCTTTAAGGTAGGTAGATAGTTGAATTTATGTCGCACTGGGGCAACAAAATGGGCTATTGGTGACTGTTTGTGTTCACTCCAGAAGGGACAGATCCGAGGACACCGTGTAATTTTGAACCAAGGTCAACACCTGAGCTGGTATCCCAATCTCCAAATTTCTACACAATGCCAACATGAGGACATTTGAGGCCACAACAGATTTTTCCTGAAATCATTATCTGCTTTAAAATGCACCAGCCCCCACATACGCGGTGGTCTTTGGTTGGATAGTTTCGAACTCGCAACCCTACTGTTGTTAATCTGCGACTTCACCAACTGGGTTACTGGAGACGGCAGTCATTTTTTTACAAATGCTTCAAAAGCAAGCCACATTTTTTTTTAACAAACTGATATTTTGTATAATAGGAGAATTGTACTAAAAAATTCAAATTTTAAAAAATTAAAGGCTTTCACAACTATTGCACTTAGCTTTTTAGTAACATAAATTTTTAAATAGTTGGAAAAAATAAACTCCTCCAAATACTTATTTTTGCAGCCCATATTCAAATGAATTTAAAATAATAGAAACTGGGCTAATTTTGAATGGAACAGTTGTTGAACTTACCAAAGCATAAATATGAAAAGTTCAAAACTATGTGGATACTTAATTAGTAATCATTTTTAGATCTAGCAGTTACAAAGAATGGATAAATTATTTTTGAAGTAATATACTTACTGTACTCGTGATTCAGGTATAATATCTTCTATAACTACATATATCATTGCTCCTGCAGCAAAAGCTAAAGCATATGGTAAAATAGGCTCTGCAATAGTGACTGCAACACAACCTATAAGGCCAAATACGGGTTCTACAAGACCACTTAATTGTCCAAACCTGTTAAAAGAAATATTTATATAATAGGATAGGAAATCAAAATATATTATTTTAACTAAATACAAATTAATCTTCTCAACACTAAGATTACACATCCTTTATGAGCTCATACTTAATTTTTTTTTAAATTTTGTATATATATTACTATTAGCCAATTTCAGTAAGTATGCACTCATCAACGTTAAACACTCTAAAGTAGTAAAAAAATTGACCTAATAGTGAGTGGATGAAAAAATTTACAATATAAAGAAACATTTATGAAGATTTTGAAAGAAAAACTAAAATATTTGCACATTTTGTATCTTAAAGAATGGAAGTCACAATGCAAATATAACCTTTCTAAGGCCGAATTATTCCATTTCATTTGTGTGTGCTCAAGATAATCATTTCCTTGTGTGAAGCATAGTTGGAATTTTTGTGCTCCTATTCTACTCTACAGAGCTATGAAATGAATGCCATTTTCACATTTCCTATGAATGAATGACCAAGGATATTTCACTAGGAATGGAAAAACTGTTCTCTTGCAATGTTAACAAATTTAATAACAAGAAAACAATGAGTCATGGAATTCAATTCAACGAAAGAATGTTTGGCTTGAAGACAAGTTATTACAAACATCATCTGAGAATAGATTGCATAACACAATTTTGTTCAGTGCATTCATTTTAAATGTACATAGTGATGGACTATGCTCTACACAGAAAGTTTTATGGAAATAGTTGAACTAAAGTATCAAGAGTAAGAAAAAATAAAACTGATTTTTAAAATCTTCAAATAATGCTCAACACAAATAAGGTGTTTTAAATAACAAGCTGCCTATTTAGCTTTATGCACATAAGAATTAATTGCAGAGAGAAAAAGGCACCTTCATCAAGCTCCGTCTGTAAAATTAATGCAGCAAAGTGGATTCAAAAATAAAAAATGCAACTAGTCTCATTAAATGCAAGATAGAGGTGTACTAAAAATGGAGAGCACATCTGAATTTGTCAACTGCAATACTGCAAAATGCCTCTCAATGATCACTTTTCATCATACATCTCAACCAGTTAATCACAACCCCATGATAACTATAAATTTTCTTTCATAATTAAGTAAATTTTAAGCATAAATAACTTTACATAACTAATAAAGTAAAGTTTACAAGAGATATAAGATTGAAAATCTAACTATATTTTACATGTCAATTTTAAATTAATAGAGGTGATACTATCTTTATTAAAAGTCTATAGGATATTTCCTGGTTTGATTTCCATTGTTAGCTCCAGTTTAAGATTACAATTTGTTATAAGAAAAAATAAAATCTCCAGTTTGAGTTTAGTGGCTTTTCTTCAGAAGATGATACAATGAAGTTCGAATTTCCAAATGTGTTGACAGGCAAAACCCAATCCTCCAATTCAGGTATTTTTATTCCTAACAATAAAGTTGTTTCTGCAGTGCAGTAGTAATAGAGGTAGCATGGACTTAGTGGTATCCAGGTATACATTTTCCTACTTTAAGAATTAATGGATAAAATAGAAGTATTTTAACTGTTACAAAAAGAGAAATTAATACAAGATTTGTTTATTCATTGCTTTAGATACAAATTTCCTTATATTCCTGAATTTGGAATCGCTCTTTAAAATTAAATTCAGAAAATGTTCTTTTGTGCCACAATAATTTCCCCGGGTGAATTAAAATAGTAAATTTAAGATTATCATATGAATCAGTTAGTACAAAAATTACTATGTATAATTGCTAAATTGAAAAAGACTAGACAATGCAATTATAAAGTTACAAACAATATTACATGTGTATTCAGAAATAGTACAATAAAAATCTATAATATTGCTTAATTAATCAATATTATAGATTTTTATTGTACTATTTCTGAATACACATGTAATTGTTTGTAACTTTATAATTGCATTGTCTAGTCTTTTTCAATTTAGCAATTATACATAGTAATTGAGTTACAAGCAATTATACATAATAATTGGCTTACAAGAGTATGTTACTCTTTATACCAAATTCTTTTTCATTTAACATACCAAAAACTTCTCCATTTTGACATTCCAGCAGCATGTAATGGTAGACTCACTGCTAATCCTTCAGGAAAATTTTGAATTCCAATGCCAAGAGCAAGGTTTCTAAAAATATTTTTTCATATGAATTAGTATATTACATAATACTAAGGAAATGTTAAGAGTACAAATAAGAAATAAAGGTAAAAAAATTACATTTTCTTATAACTTTACAATTAATGTCATGAACGATTACTATTTATTATAATGAGGTTTCTCACTTTAAATTGAACAAAGAATGCTGTATAACAGTTGATACTAACAAATTGTAAGAATTAAAATATTGGAAATTTTTTAAGTCAGCTTATAAAGCACATTCATTAGATCAAGTGTCACAATATATCTACCATGCTAATTTACAATCAACTTTTCAAGTAATATTGAAAGGAATGAAATCCAAATATCGCTACATATAAAATCAATAGGATGGAGTGATGTTTTAGACTCACCGAGCACTTTCAAAGGTAGATGATTTTGTTTTGCCCACAGCTCCAAAACCAACTCCAACAGCAAGTCCCTCTAAAGTAGAAAAGTTTAATAAAAGAGGTGTTACACATAATTCTAATATAAAGAAATACAGGTTCACAAATAAATGGATAACTCAAATTTACAGACGATAAATGTTTTAATGATTCGAACAGTTTTAACTTTTCATGACTGATAAGACAAGGACAACCATGTATGTTCTATTAGGCTTGAATTGTTCCTATTCTTCAAGAAAATTTACATAATCTGTGAAAAACTAAATTCCAATGAATTTTTGATTGTATTCTTTTAAATGCATTGCACAATTCTATACAAAATAATTCATCATCATCACTGTCACAATGAAAAGGTAAACACATTTTTTATACAAATGAAAAATTCCCATTATTTTTATTTGATCAAAAATCATTTCAAAATTTATAATTAAATTCATAGAAATTTCTTATAAATTTAAAAATTTTAAATTGTTTTATCAGTCTTTCTTAGAACTTTGCTTGTAGCAATTTAGTTCATCACTAAGCTGCATAAAGAAATTACAGCATTGTTTTTTTATGGTTTACCAAATTATCGTTTTACTTTGTAATCCTCAAGTCTTGAAATTAAAATTTTTCAGGAGCAATGAAAAACCAGATGCCAAACTGTAGACCAGTTGAGGTTCAAGGTTTCAAAACTCGCTAAGGGCTTTATAATTGATTTGGAATTAAGGTCTTATGAAACACGTTTAGTAACACCCCAAAAATTGAATTTACGAGATTTTGATAGAATCAACGAAATACATAGTTATAATAAAACATTTTAGTTGCATAACCAAACACCCAAGTTTAGTGTTCAACTATTGGTGAGTTTTGAAGAGCAGCTCATAAGGTGTTGCAGATGGCAGTGCTTTTATTTTTTCAGTTCATTGTACATAACAAAAACAATCTTTTAATATCAATACAATGATAGAAAAACTTTTACAACTCACTGTACAAAAGGTTTATTTCCTATCTCTGCAACAATATTATGTACTTATTACTGCAATTTAGATATTCACATAGAAAAATTTTAGCAAGATAATTCTCGCAAAAAATCACTAAAATATACTTTTATTAAAATAAACTAAATGTTTGGGGGTCCCTGTTCTGGCTTCCAGAAGAACCACAACTCAAATGCTGGATAGCAGCAATCAATTATTCAATGTTATTTCAGCATGTTATCAACTGTGCCATAAGCATCTCAGGAACAAGGAAACATAATTTATTCAGACGTAACAATTAATACTGGCAAATGAATAAAGAGCAAATGGTTTGACATGCGTACAGAGAAAAGTTGAGCAGCACACTCTAGTCGAAGAATTCTTAATGCAAACAACTGCAATGATAAGAATACCAATTCTAGATATCTTTTTAAGTGTTGCCACAAACCCTCCCCAGATATGAACTGAAGATTTACAACGATGAATCACACAGCGGAAGTTACTTTTTTCCTAGGATGCGAGGCACTCTAGTCAAAGAATTTTTAATGCGAACAATTGTAATGATAAAAACATTCTTAATGATAACAGTTGCAACGACAAGAACACCAATTCTAGAGATTTTTTCAAGTGCTGCCACAAATGTACTTAAATATACTAAATAAGACATTTTTATCACAACATTTACCAATTTTTAATTGGTATGTTAATATGATGTAGATTTTTATATGGAAGGTATAAGTTATTAGTAGAATACAATTTTGTTGCATTTATTTTTTAAAGTTTACAAAAAATCAAGGTTAAGAGAACTTGGAGAGAGGTTAAACATCAAATAAACATTTTAAATAAAAAGTTATTACTCTCTCAGGATTGATTATTTACATACATTTTTTTTTAATTTCTAATGCCGACCACTGACATCTTTGGAACTACAGAGCGAACTGATATGCATTCATTTTTAAGTACTACCAAGCCACAGTTACTCCTAACTTGAACAATCTCCAACATCCTTATGCTTACAAACTTAGTATGATGTGTCAGACAAACACTATGACCATTATACCAATAGGCAGCCAGAATTGATAATACATATTCATTTCGTATGCTACACATGCAATAAAGGATGTACACCTCTGCACAAGGTGGATTTTGGTGATTCTGAATGCATCAGTTTTTCAGTTTCTGTAGCAGTCTATGTCAACAAATATAAAACAGTCTAAAAACAAACTCTCTACCAAAGGATATATGAATGAATTTTTTCAATTCCCTTTTAAAAATAGTTTTTGGTTTATGCAAATAATTTAAAAGATTGCATTTCATACCAGGTATGTTATGAACTGTAATAGCAATGATTAGCAATAATATTCTCCTCCATCGTACATCCAGTAAATTTGTTGGAGCCATTTCTATTTCATAGTCACCATGTTCATTGCTTGACTTGTTCCTCCTATGAAGGCGAGTACCATAATCACCTAAAACAATGAGTTGAACATATTTAGTCACCAGATAATTTTTCAAGGTACACCAGATCCATATGCCAGATACATACCAATGAAAATTATAAGAACTTGATACATAAATTACATCTATTTTTATCAATTAACATTATTTACAAAAATAAATTAAAGTGTGAGCAAACAAATTGAATAATTTTAGAAGTATTTACAAGGATAAAAATTGTTTAATAAATGGGTAAATGTAAAATTTTTTTAAAAATCAATAAAGAAAATCATGCTGTTGCAACATAATGAAACTTAAATTAAAGAAAATATTACAATGAAAAAACCAATCCATACACTCAAGGTTATTAACATTCTAAGCTTAAAATTTTCATAAAATTTTATCTTTTATTAATTTACAGTAATTTTATCTCTACACTATAAAGAGCATCTTTAATACCTTGATGAACTACCTCCCTCCATTTTTATGTCAGCACTTTTTCGAACTAGATTAAAATGTTCTTATTTCAAGAAAATACTTTACTTTTTAAATAACTTTAACACATATCAAATAAGTATTAGCTGTATAATATGAATTTTATAATAAAATGAGGCACATAAACAAAAGGGTTAATAACGCAAGTTTTGTTTTGAAAAATTGCAAGAACCAAATTTATGTTGACTAAGTAGAAATAAAGCTCACTGGTAACAGTAGATAGCATAACCTTTTGTTTATAAGTTAGTCTAAAAAGAAACCAGAAATACTAAATTTCAGTATAGCAAATAGTTCCATTTGTCAATTTTGAAAATGAATAATTGGTTTTAAAAAATTAAGCTTCTGATAAAAATGCTTTTGTAAACACTGATGTAACATGATAAATAGCTGTTATCAGTTTATTCCACTATTAATAAGCTAGAAAATTAATTTCTAAACATTGAAAATTATAAAATACTAGCTCATTTTTAAGAAAAAAAGTAACTGATAATCCTTTTCTGTCTCCAAATGTTTCTAAAACCTGTCATTTTCACAAAGGTTTCAATAATTCCAAAATGAACATAATTTAAAGAAATTATAGTTAGCTGTCAGCATGCAGGAGATATGTATACAATAAACACAGCTTATTCCATTGAACATTTTCAAATTGACTTAAAATGATATTTACATAATTATATATTTTCTTCAAACATTAAACAATTAAATATATAATCACACAAATCATAATTATGACTTTAATATGTACATATAAAAACAATATCTCAGTACATACTTAATAATAAATTATCATATGATTTATACTCAAAATCTTTCTTATCACTAATGCGTAAGCCATTTTTCCCCAATTCTTGAGAAATATCGGGACTCAGTGAGGCCTTTGTAACACTGTCCTGTAAATAAGAGAAAATCACATTGATTCAACAAAAAATAAGAAATTAATGACAATGTAATGAACATAATCTCAATATGTTAGCATAAAAATTAACCATAGAAAAATACTTTAAAATAACATATAAGTGCATTAAAATGAAGATGTGATGTTTTTCATTTTAACATACCTATTAATGTTTTTCTTTGTAATACTCTAATGTTATATAATTCAACAACAAAATAAGGTAGGTAGGTATTTCAATTAACATCACACTGGAGCAACACAACGGGCTATTGGTGACGGTCCAGGATCAATCCCAAAGGGAAAGATTGAGGACAACACTACGTAATTTTGAATCAGGGTCAAATGACACAAAAAATAAGGAATTAAATAAAATTTTAATGAACATGATCTCAACATAATTGGTGCAAATACAAATCAAACAAGAAAAAAATTGCATCTAATTAAAAACCTGGCAACTTTTCCGGAAGTCTTCCAGAAAAAACTTAGTTTTCCAGTCTTCCATATGGAAAAAATATTTTCCGGGGAGAAAATTACCATGTGACTAATTTTGAAGTTTTGGTGCCAAGCCATTACAACCATGAACGAAAAATATCGGAATCAGTGGTTGCTAGATTGTCATTAAAATTTTCTTCGGCACTAATTTTCAAGAAAAAACTTTCAAATATGCCTCTAAAATACTTTTTTTAAAGCCTAATTGCTGTTTTGAGTATATTTGGTGTTATTTTGTGTAATATATCACCAAATCGGCTTGCCGAATTTGAACTCATGCAAAGCATACAACAGTAATGGAAACTGTTTTGAATTGTTTTTATAATCCTAATTTGTAGCAAATTTCGCACTTTCAATAATTTTTTATTTTAAAAATTATTTTTAGGCATTTTTCATTCCTGACAATTATGTGTTGATATTTAAATTGTAAAATCTTTCAGGTTTTTTTGGAGGTTAGCACACATCATATTAAAATGAAGATACATTGAATTACAAAGTAAAAATACACTTACACAGCAAGGTAAATATAAATCTGTCAAAAAGACAAAAAATGCTCCCAGGAGAAATCCTACACCTACAGGAACAAAAACCAATTCCCCATTAGAGCCATACTGTCCTGATTCAGTAGCAATTTCAATGGCAGGTTTCAGAAGTGACCAGTATGATGCAGCTATCATCACCTAAAAATTGAATTGAAAAAAACTTAATGCTCATAAACTCAAAAATGCTAAAAAAGTAAATGAAAGGTTACCAATACTTTAATTTTCATCTCTGCACTTGAACCACCAGTCTTACATCTCTTAACTATTTACTGTGCAAGTACATTACAATAAATAAATCTTACCAGATATTACACTTAAAAATAAGGTCTTTACACAATTAGCTATTCATTTAGCCGACATCCAAGAGTTAAAGTAAACTTCCAAGCATTTGCATAAGAGCAAAAACAAAAATGCCAATTTAGACAGTTTAGGTCTAAAGATATATCACAAATTTCACACAAAAATTACAAGAGCTCACTTTAATTGTTAGTTAAAAGCAGTTAATAAAACATAACATGAAAGAACAAAATTACTTACTTGAAATTTAAAGCATTAGGTTAAAAATCAGGTTTTAGTTCTGGAATTCTGTCGGCAGATAGGTATGAAAAAAATCATGATTTTTTTAAAATCACAAAAACATTGGATTTATTTTATTTAAATCAGACTTTTCTTATTTAAATCAGATTTTTATTATTTTAATTAATTCCTTGCGTGTACAAGTTTAAATTTATTGGACATGAAACACGCAAATTACAGTGTAGTTTCTAGATAATTTTGATTTATTTAAACAGTAATACTTTTTATGTAAAACATTAATGTATTTAGAAATATAGCTGGGTAAATTTTTGAAAGATTAAAAAGCGACATAGGAATTAGCAAAGTATGATGAGTAAATAAAAAACATGATAGAGTAAATAAAACAATGCCCTAAATGCCAAGCATGAGCAATGTTTTCCATTCGGTTCTCAAGTGGTTTAGATTGCCTTGAGTTTAACCATAACCAGTGATGTGAATTTTTTGGACCCAGATTAATGAGGTTGCTGGATCCCACATACACCATATTATGATTTTTTTCAATCATACAAATTTCAGAATTTTCTTTTTGCATTATATATTTATCATATATGAATAAAATGTTTTGAATTACTTCAATTACTTTGATATAATATAAATATGAGAAAAAATTCACGACTTGCATATCAGAAAAAATCATGTCACCAATAGAAAATAAAATAAAAGAAACTTACATCTTAAAAAAATTCCTACTTCTCATTAATTTTTAGCTTGCAAAAATAACTTATTGTTGAAAAAAATGTTATTTTTGTAAGTTAGTAAAAATGAGATGACATGAAAATACGTAAATTTGAAATCAAATATCTATTTTTCTAATTCTTTGAATATTGACAAGTATTTCATAGGTATATTCGAAGCACACAAAAAAGGTTTATATATAAAATAAAAATGATGAAGCTTTTCTCTATGAGCAGCATAGAACAAATGTAATAGCATCCCCCAGAACATGCTAGCTAATTCAGTGGAATTTTGAGCTTGCAATAAAAAATTTATCAATTCCAATAGCTTTCTCCTTCAACCCATAAGCTTTTCTCAGCATACTCACTCAATTATCAGATGAGTGAATTAACTTTTACATTCCAAATTTCAATTCCATAAATTGGATAGTTATTCTAGCAGTGTAAAGAATTCTAAGGAATCAATGCAATAAAATTTCCCAATAAATTGAAATAAAAATTAACCAATGTATTACACAAAACAAAATAAAACTATAAAAATTGCCAATTATAACGATTTATGTGAAAAATTCCAATTTTGTGATACTGCAGAAAATTTTTCGTTGGGCATCTTTATATTTTTTGTGAACAGACTACAATACTTAATAAATAACTAGAACATCTTAGAAAAGAAAGCAAGATGCCACAATTTTAATAATTTGATTGAATATATTTCGAGAATCTTCACTCATTATATGGTGAATGGTTAAAAATTGGCCATGTGCGATTTATAGTCATGGATTGTTTAAAACACACAAAATTCAACACTGATGAGCAGGCTTGTGAGCGACACCTATTGGTCAATGGCCCAAGATGGAAATACGCGTCAGGAAATTATGATCCCAATCAGAAAATACTATTATTTAGTGTCTTCAAAGGGAGAATGATTTTCAATATAATTTTGGGGTGAACTCAGTACGAGCGAAGTTCTTAACTTATTTGAATAAAATAACCTCATCTTGTTCAGTATTTCATTCTCAATGTTATTAAATATAGAAAAAGAAAATTTAAATTTTTGATTTAAATCAATCATTTTTTAATAAAAATCATTTGATTTAAATCGGCATACCATGTCCTTAGGACCTAGTTTTTAGAGCATACAATGTTAACTGATATTTTGTGCTCAGAACAGCAAACTTATACATACCTTGTTTAAGATCTCAGGAGAATATCACTAACACTTATTTTCTTTGGATAAAACAAAATACTTTTGATGGCAAATAAAATATGTTTCTTACATCAAGGAATTTTCAAAAATTAGTTTATTCACGAATTTAGTTGTGAGCTTTTAGTTTTCAAAATTGCTCATGCTTTTTAAGTACATAAATGTCTCAATTTACTATACATCCAAGGATTGTAAGTTTTGGTACAGTGTTAATTTTTAGGTAAATTTTAACAGAAATTTTTAAAATAGAAATTACATAGAATAATTTTCTTGATATTTTTTTATTTTTCAACTTAAAGAAATAAATGTTACTCACCCCAGCGGCAAAGCCCAAACTGCCATCAAGAAGTTTTCGCTGCAAAAAATAAAAATAAAAACTAAGTTGTACAATTTTTCCTTAAACAAAAACAATTAGATCAATAAAAGTTTAAAATGAAGAGTATCAAGAAGCAGAATGAAATGCAGAGTGGCTAAAACTAGTGATATACAGCCAAAGCTAACAATAGATTGTTTGACTATGTAGAAAAGCATTACAATTAAAAATCAGAAAATTAAACTAAATTTCATATAAAAATTCTTAAGGGCATATAGCATTTTTATTTTAATTTATGCACCAGGTGGTATTAGAAAAAAAAATTTCAATAAATGATAAAATGGTATTTGAATGATGTAAATTTTAATCCCTTAGCATCTAAAAACAGTACATTTCAAGACAAACCAAGTGTTCAAAAGAGAATTGATTCAGTAGCAATTCATATATGATCTGATTTTCTTGTCTCCTGTAAAAATATATTTTATACATACTTCATAGAACTTTTGAAAACTATATTACAGGTATTTAAAATAAACTTGGAATACCCTGCTGTTCATTCAAGCATAATTTAATATATTTTTGTGGTAACCAGTTTTGTTTATGTATCTACAAAAAGTTTTTGTAGATTAGATAGAGAAACTTTTTCAATGAAATTAAATAAATATGTAATAACATTTATGCTTGCTCATCATGACAAAAAAAAAGAATAATTTTTAACTTTTTCCACAATATTTCAATAAGCATTAAAATTATGAAAATTTTTCAGTACAATATCATTTGATTAAGTCTAAGTGAAAGCCTAAAGTTCATTAGAAGCATAAGAAAATGGTTTTGATACAGTTCATAATGATCAGGCATTAGAAATTTTAATTTATCATAACCACTTTTTTCCACATTAAATACTATCAACAAGAAATAAAATTGTTTTAGAAACATTAGAGGAAAACATGAAATCCTTTTGATATGTATCAAATTTAATGCTTACTATTTGAATAATTGATTTAAAGAACATTTTTCAGTTTCACTTTTCATGCATTTGCACAAAAATTTTACCATAATTCATTGTGAAAAAAAAAACAAATATATCTTCCAGTATTAAAAAATTTCAACTTAAAAGGTTATCAGGACTTTTCAATGAAAGATCGATTTTTCTTGGATTGCACAGTAAATTAACAGAAAATATAGCGAAATTCATTACAAAATTAGTTGATCATTAAATTCATAAAGCAGTAGTCTACGGCACAATTCAATAGATGGTTGCTATGGAGTATTTGTAAATAAATTAACTTGACACAAACGGATCGAGTGAAATTATGTGGCGGGATTACTTGTTTTTAAATAATGTTCGGAACAAATCTAGTCACCGCAGGAACACTGGTATCAAAGCCAGAATTTTTAATAGCAAGACAAGAATCTGTCCAATTACAAATGCAGTACAAAAATTGTTTAATAAAAATACACGCATAAAATCAAGGAGTTCAAAATATATAAAAGTTCTTCATTTCAAAATCAAAGCAACAAATTATTTCTTCAGAAAAATTTTACATGGAAAGAAAATTAAAAATACCTGTGTTGATGAAAAACAAAACACTAGAGCAGCACCAGCACCGGTAAGAGCCCAAGTAAAAACAGTACCCAAAAATGACTGTATGATTGGAGAATGATCACGAATCATGATTAAAGAAAATAATTATTTCCCTTGCATAGTTAATAAAATTAATAAAAAAATGCCACCTGTCTGCAATCACCATATCAAACCGAGTCTGACTTTCCCAGACAGTTTCATTTCATACGACGACGGATTTCAGAACTGGATGTTGAAGTTGTAGTTATTCTTCAGCTTTAGAAACGTGCAGGTAGGTAGGTTAATGAATTTATATCACACTAGTGTAGTATAAAGGGCTATTGCTTGCAGAAGCGAAAAACCACAAAGCACTCTGCAGAAAAGCTGTGGGAAATAAAAAGAATAGAATTTTTTAGAACTGATTACCTAATCATTACGCACGCTGTTAATAATAAAGTAACTTCTAGTGATCTGATAATCTCAATTCTCTCTGAAACTAGGGTATCTATTTGTTTATCTTTTTGTAAACCGAAACTAAAAATAATTCATATGTTATAGGGCTCTGTCTTCACTCAGTGCGACAAACGTGTTTCTATTCCCCAATTATTTTCTTCGTTCTGAATAAATTTATTTGTTAAGTTTTACACTTTGTATCATAATTATTATGGCTTCAGTGTCCAATCATCAATAACGGATGTGCTGCCTCTTACAGTCAATGCTGTGGAAGTTTGGAGAGTGGGGTGCCAGCTCAGGTGTTGCCTCGTCATCTGACCGTGGTTCAAAATTACGTGGTGTTGTCCTCGGATCTTTCCCTTTGGGATTGATCCCGGACCGTCACCAATAGCCCATTGTGTTGCTCCAGTGTGACGTTAATTGAAATACCCCCCCCTTACAGTCAATGCAAGCCATAAGTGGATTTTTCAAGATTTCTATGAGATTGTTCATGAGTTGACAAAATGTCCCACTTCTGAATTAAAGCTATTTTCTTCTCCGGAATCCTATTTTGAGATTTACTTTTTATGATATTTGTACATGAGCTGAGCTGGCAAAATGTCCCACTTCTGAAGTAAAATTGTTTTCATCTTCAGAGTGGTACTTGGTGAGAACTGGTGGGTAGAGCATTTCACCTCTCTAGAGTATTTCGCACATGCTTAATGGGATTTGTACCCATTAAGCATGTGTTAAATGCCAAAGCATTGGCATTGCAATGCATTCCAATTAGCATATGTGGCCAATGCATTCCAATATATGTGTGGACAATGCATGTGTGGCAAATGCATTCGCTGAATATCTTCCCTCTGAAGAAAGTTGTGTTGCTCCAATGCAACATTAATTAATTACAACGTTAATTAACGTCGCATTACCATTACCCTCTGAAGATAATCATTGATCAGCTGATACTGGTTAGGTCAATTTCATAGCCAAGATTTTATCTCGAGGTGTGCCCAAAGTTAGAAATGAAATTACCAATTAATATTAAAAAAGAGATATTTTTAGGTATTTTTAAAAAGGTCCTTTCTTGCTATTTTAAGTTACCAGGGTATGAACTTTTTATGGATAAGCGCATTGAAAGTCATACATCTAGGTTGATCTGAGTACTCGGATATGTCTGCAATGGTTATTTCGTAAATATTTAGAAAAACAATTACATCGAATGTTATTAAGCAAATATTCGAGAATTCATGTACGTATATACATTTCATTGAAAAGTCTTCGGAGTGTTACATAAACTGTCACTTTTATTGAAATTTCGAAAACGTTCTAATACTACACTCTTTTGGGCATATCTTTAAATAGTTTTAGTTGACGAGAGGTTGTTATTTTGCACCATTCGTTCTTCAACATAGTAGTTAGTTTTCACATAGAAATGGGACGCGTTGGTAATGCTAACAGCCGACGTTCGAGTACATCTCAGGGAGATTTAGATCGGTTCATTACAATCAAGTTCATCCTCTATTAGATTCAGATCGGTACTCTGAGAAGATCAGGGCAAATGAACCACACTTGAGAATGTGCCACCTGAGTTGTGAAACCACTGCTTAACGGACTTTGCAGAAAGACATGGTACATGCTGATATACATATGGTCACTCTCCTTAGTACTAGAGCAATGTAGGTATCGTAGTGTTTTCAGAACGTCCAAATTTTTATAGTCATTCGTCATACCTGTCATAGGAACTAATGGTTCAAGTCCATACTTAATACACAGCTCCAAATTATCAAGCTGTCACCACCGAATTTCACGTATTGAACGATGCATAGCAATAAATAACGTTCACTAGGTATTTACCATGACCAGCAACAATTATAGAGTTGGAACAATGTGAAACGTGATTCGTTAAACGTGTTTCCATTGATCCAGTGATCAATTCCAATGAGCTTTGCATCCGACTGTTGTGCATTTTAAGTTATCAGTGCTTGCATGCAGATATTCGGCCATGGAAATTGAAATAGCACAGCTCCGTATGAACATTTCTACTGCAAACACTAACATCTGTGTAGGCTCTTGAAACGTTTGATTAATGATAACAGCGCATAAATAACGAGAAGATCGTAACACACTATTCGAAACTCTTCGATTCCTTTCCGTCAGCTTTTGAAGTCTGTCCGACCGTTTCTTGATTGTTGCGACATCTTCATGTTTCCATTTAGTAATTACATCTTGCGCGGTTGACTTAGGATACTGTAATTTGGCCTCAATCATACACACAGGTAAGTTACTCAACTAGCACCTTGAGGTCCCCGTTCTGGTTCACTTTGAACTTGACACATTCAATGACCTTCCCTGAAGCCTGATCACGGCCTATGCTCTTATAAACCTTCAATAACAATCACGTAACCTGAAATTACGTTTTGCCTTTGCCAATTATGTGTTTAAGATTTTTCAACAGTGTTGAGAACATAGTTGAGTCAGCGCATGAAAAACAATGTCCATAAACATTGTTTTCATAATTCGTCATGAAAGTTATGAATTATGAAATTAATAAACAAATATTAGTTCATTAAATTTATTTGAAGAATATAGAAAATATTTTTAAATGCATCTATAGTATTTTATTTGTGTAGATATTTTAAAAAATCAGAAATTATCACTTTCGGGAAGAGGGATCAATCCTCTTTGGTTACATCATTGGGTTAAGTCCATTTTATTATGAATATGATGGAATAGCCTCCTGCAACTTGGAAAATCTTGAAGTAAATTTCTTGTTTGCTGTCTTTATACCCTTTTAACCTACCAGTCATATTCTTTATCAAACACCTACAGTTATGTTCACCCGTACAGCATCATATCCATCCCTATCAATAAATTGGTCTATCACAGTGATATTAAGAACACGATGCAATGTTTTTCATTTGTGCACAGGTTCAACAGAACCTATTCCGGAATCTAATCTCTTCAGAACGTCTCTCCGTTGATTCACTATCTAGTTTCGATGTTTCCGACACCATTGTTTATGCGGGATATGCAATATACACCTATTCCTTAATTTTACAGGAGAATACCCCACTTTGCCCATTACTCACTAAATACTTCATGCTTCCAAGCAAACTGGGTAGAATCGTGTACAGACGCATAATAGCGCATTGCATCATTGCGCATTCCTATTTGGAATGCTAGGTCGTCCTAAGGCAAACCCTTGATGTGAGGCCATTTTTACGGAAAGGGGCAAAGCTTGAAGTATATTTGATACGAATTGAATGTAGTAGAATGTATCATTTTGTTTTTACTATTGAAAATCATTGTTTTGGGTCAGTTTAACATTTTCTCATGAGAAAAACTTTTCGCTGGAGCGATTTCAGGTGGTGTCTTGTAGAACTGCTAAAACTCTAGAATTCGAGAACTTCAACCACCGACTTCTTCACTAAGATATTTTTCAATTTTGAAAATGTTAACAGATTTGCTTATCTAAGGTGACTACGAAATATTTTTCATTATTAGAATTTTGTCAGGTGAAATTAGATTTCTTCGGCCAACCCTAATGTACAATCGCGGAAAACAAAACGAACTATCCCTCTTCATTCAAATCATTTTAACAGTAGAGCAAATAAAAGGATTGCATTCGATAGGGAATGACGTCTTCTATATGCATAAAATGAGCACCAACTTCCTAATTTCCAATAGCAACCTTACTTTGACACAAAGTTTCGAATCTATATCATAATTTAACTCCAAATACCAAGTTTCATGTCATTCATGAATATAGAAAGTTTGGAGCTCCTAAGGTTAAATCAGTTGCCCAGACTTTATGGATATCTTCCTAAATAATATTCCTATAGCGCTGATATTTCGTAGCACGTTGCTATTAAGGTATCCAAACAAAATATACATGATGTTTTAGTTTTTTGCAATATTAATTATTAAATTAATATTCGAAAAATTATGAATAGGAACTTTGATATATTTTGACAGGATGGATACAGAAAGACTTAATATTACCGTAAAAAAATTCTCTTTCCTATGAATAGTTTTTGCACTACACTTAAATTTTCGTGTCTACGGTGATTTTAGGGGCATCCAAAAAATTAAAACAAACCTGAGGAATGTGTAAATTTTTGAAAAATGTTTAGAAATATCATTTATGTAATCTAATGGGCAATACCTTCTACCTGTCCGGAAGAAGGCATTGTCCGTCCAATCCCTGAAATTGACAACGGCTTTAACGTTGAATATCTCCGGATATAAGGATAGTAAATTCATGAAATTTCATATTTAGACTAATTTGACGATATAGAATCTGATTAAGGCATCAAAACATGGTGTTACCATTGGAAATTTTGTTGCTTATGCGAAATTTGATATGAAGACGGCTCCTGATTCAATGTTTTTGCATTTGAATTTGTAGAAGACATTATTCCCTATTGAATGATATCTTTGAATTTGCGCTAATATGAATAGTACTCGAAATAAAGGGGGTGTTTCGTTTTTTATTCCGCTACTATACAGGGATATTCGTAGTAGTTTGGAAAGGTCAGTTTATAAGGGGACTAAAAAAAGTAAAGTTATTTTAAAGTTAAAGGTAAAGTTTTTAAGTTGAAGGAGAAAGGTCGAATGCTTTTGATCAGACCTATAACTAGATATTTTCACATAAAAATAATTTTTTCACATGTGAAAATTTCCAAATTTCCACCTCCAATACTTTTTAAGAAATGCACCTATCCATGCAAAAACAAAATTTGAGAAAAAAATAAACTATATCGTATACTTAACAGTATATTAAGTTCCACGTTTAGATGCTTAATACATTTTCAACTTATATGAATTATAAATTTTTACTAATTTCTTTGCCTATTTTTAAGCAAATTGGAAAATTGGAATCACATTATCTTTTCTTAATATTCAGCCAATTTTTAAGTTGTAAATTCTTACATATTAATAGCTTTTACTTGATATTCAATATTATATTAGACAAGAATCCAGAGTTTTCAATCTCTCTCAATTGAAAGATCTAAATCTTAGATCAAATTGACAGAAAGATAAAATCTTAAATCAGATTGCCAGACTTTCAAAGGAAAAAAGAGACATTTCGTATCACAGTTGGTAACGCAGCACAGTATTACTAACTCTAGATTCCTTGAATATTACATATTACATACGCATGGCATTGTTATATATTAACTGCAGTAAATCAGTCCTTGAATGTGTTTTATTACCAGCATCACAAATCATTGCTTTCATATCTCTCCAAATTGCTTCATATTCTCCCTGTTCTTTGCTTTATTTTTCTATACGTAATATATGTTGCACTTTAACAATAGACAAGTTTATTTATTTGGAATGCTTTCTGTTTCTCAAAGATGAGCAATATCTATAGCATTTATTTTAAGTAGACTTCTCATTGTGTAAAATGTGATTAAAAAAATTCCCAACATCAATCATTATAAAGAATGCCTTTGTTATAAAACACGATCATGTATCGCTTAAGCCTGTGGAAATAAAATTGCGTACATCAAATATTTAGTTAAATTATCATATAAACTCGATATTCAAATTGTATAAAAATGGAATGTGATCCGTTATGTTCTCTTTAAATTTCTTCACCTTTAGACCGATCAGGATCAAGATTTGCACAGTTACTTGATAGGATCTTGTAAAATATATAGACTTATATGAAAATAAATTTTAAAATGTCTTTGGGTAATTCAGAAAGAAAATGTTGTATAGATCAGTATAACATTGAGTATTATTGTGATTTAGAATCCAATCTCCACTTGCTGGGATTAATAAATTTCACTCATAATATTTCCATCAAGCAGTTCGGATGAGTTTTATTCATTTATATTTTATTTGTTATGAATTATAACTTCAAAATCTTTTGATAATTTAATTTTTACAAGTGAAAGTGTATTGGAATCATGTTATGTACTATCTTCTCTTCATATTCAGCCAATTTTTAAATCGCAAATTCTTTATGTCAATATCTTTTACCTTTTTTCCCAATGCCGAGACAATTGAACGTTTATCATTATGGGACTGTCTATAAGAGCCGAATTGTGAACCACTTGGCTTTACCATGGAGCACCACTGGGAGTGGGTTCACTTTACACCTCACATAAATAATACACATTCAAGGCACAACCAATTTATAGAGATGCCACACCAGACGAACAAACATGCATGTTTAAACTCGGATTCAAGCTAGGAACCTTTCAATCTAGATCCTCGACCATCAGACCGATTGGCCGACTTACTTTTACTCTTAATATTCAATATTGCATTTATAGAGAAGAATCCAGAAATTTCAGTTTTAAAATAAAATTCAGACATCCACAGAATCATCTCTAATCAAAATATTTGTTTCTATAGCGACATCCACCATCCAGGCTTAACGGCGGGAGCAGTTTTGTGGTAGAGGGAGGTATATATATATATATATATAATAAGTAGAACTACCCTAAGAATAGAATAGATTTCCCCGAGAAACAAGATGAAATAAAATATGTAAATGTTAAGTGAGCCTGCCTACTTTTTCAAGGGGAGCAAGGCCAGGTTGTCACTTAAAAATGCGATGCTTTGAGTTTTTTCTGTACTTATGTGAGGCCAGGCCGAAGAGATCAACAAAAGTTACCCCCGAAAACTCAACTTTTGTTGATCTCTTCGGCCTGGCCTCACATAAGTACAGAAAAAACTCAAAGCATCGCATTTTTAAGTGACAACCTGGCCTTGCTCCCCTTGAAAAAGTAGGCAGGCTCACTTAACATTTACATATTTTATTTCATCTTGTTTCTCGGGGAAATCTATTCTATTCTTAGGGTAGTTTTACTTATTATTTCCCTTTATTTGTTCTCTGCGGCTTTCAGCGCTGTTCATCTAAAGGGTCAATATTATTGTTGTTATTTTGCTCCATTTTTATTCTTATTTTTGTTCTTGTTATTATTTGCATTTTGTTTTTATTTGGTTTCTCCTTTTTGATTTGTGGTGATGGTCTATATATATGGTCCTCAAGTGTCCTCACGTTGGCGTGGTATGGAAGTTAGGGGACTGGGGTGCAAGATCAGGTGTGACTCCGTCATCTGGCCGTGGTTCAAAATTACGTGGTGTTGTCCTCGGATCTTTCCCTTCGAGTTTGATCCCGGACCGTCGCCAACAACCCAATGTGTTACTCAGTGCGACGTTAATTAAAATATCTACCTTAATACAAATTTTTAATACAAAAATTATTGTAAAAAATATGAGTCAGCAATATAAGGGTACAATATCAAATATTTAATAGGTATATTAGTAAAAATTTTTTCTGTTACATTATCTTTCTTGGCGCGCTAAAAAGTTTTCTTTACGCATGTTGCATTGCACTTATGGAGCACGTGAGTACATCCTAAGCTATTCACGAAAAGTTGGATACTAGCTTCATAAAATAGAACAGATGATTTAATAAGATTTTCACCGATTTTAAACAACTTTATACTCTTCATCTCATTACAGGAGTAAAGATTAACAAATTGAAGACAAGTTTCTAAGTTTCTTAAAATAAGAAATAAAATAGAATAAGTACCCCCCACTTTATAAGAAAGTAATAGCAGCTGTTCCCAAATATAATAACACTAATTTTGTTACGCTTGAATGAGTAAATTATTGCCTTGAAAAGTCTTTCACCCGTGTTCCGTTTTTCCATGTTCTACAAAAATTAAGGTAGTTTTGTTATTCAAATAAATACTGTCCAATTTAAAACACAAAAACAAAAACAAGATCTATACTTTAAACTTAAAACAGAAATATATATAGTATTTATAATTTTAAAAATCACCAATGAATGATGGGAAATGTAGAATGGAAAGACTAAACACAATTTAAAATTTTCTAATAACAATTTACTTAAATAATAATTTACCTCAATAAAGTTTAGCACTTCTGTTAAATCACATTAAAAGTAATATTTTCAATTAATAGTAATCAAACTATTTTTTGCATTTCTTGGATCTCCATAGGGAAAATCATAATTTTCAGAACATTAAAATCGTTAAAAAAGAAAATCGTTATAAACATTAATTGGTATTGCACATCATGATTCATATTGGTTGTTACAGTCTCTCGACATCTTTTAATTGTTTAGCAGGAACTTTTGAGAAAAGTTTTCAAATTGTGTAAAGATGTAATTAATGTACAAGTACTATTTATTGTGTTTCATTTATTTTTCAATGGAGTTTATGTGTGGAAAGGAGAATTTCAATTTGTTATACAGGCCCACGATCAAAAAAATTTCAGTTAGACAATTTTAAAACTTCTAATTAGTCAAATAAATAAATTTTATCTTTCCAAGAAAGATAATGTGCATTTAATATTTCACATTTATCTCGCTAAGATGTTAATTATCATCTCAGTTACCATGTAAGAGCACTTTGATTAAATACACTCTTCATTTCACCCTTTTTACCTAAATTAATATTTTCGCCAAAAGAGAACGATTTAAGTCAAAATTTAAATGTGCATGATTTTAACTATTTTATTTTACAAATTAGAAGCATAAAGCAGCTTTTCTAAATGAAGTACAGCTTTGAAATTTTATACTTATACGACGTACTTTGCATCTAAAACAGGACGTGAACTCTTTTTTGCTATCGTAAGTCTTTTCTTCAACAAATAGTCAGATAACCACCGTAACATTTATTTGGAATCACCTCGTTTGTAGGTTAAAAGTTCTTATCAATCAAAATTTAAATAGCGGTGCGTTTTCCCTCTAAATTATCAATAAAAAACTTCATCGTATCTCACCTAATCTGCAATGTCAGTAATAATGACCTACATCGCACTCACATTGCTCCAAATTCCAATTTGAAAAAAATTCAACTTTAGCATTCATGAAACATATTGTAGAGCAGCAATTATCAACCGTTTCATATACTAACCTCCTTTTCGTGGTTGATTAATCTAGAAACCCTAATTAATTTCTATGTTTTGGAAAATACTAGAACTTTATCAATAAATGTACCTCAAACAGAGATAAATGAAAGAGCTGTTGAGAGACAAGAGCATTACATAAAATTTAATGCTCATTGCTTTATATTTTGATGAGACTAGAATTATTTACAAACCTAACAGGTGACATGCTAACTTCTTCAAAATCCAATTGCGAATCGATAACCTTTTGGTAGGTAGGTAGTTAATTAACGTCGCGCTGGAGCAACACAACGGGCTATTGGCGACAGTTCGGGATCAAATCCGAAGGGAAAGATCCTAGGACAACACCATGTAATTTTTAAGCACTGTCAGATGACGAGGTCACACTTGAGCTGGTACCCCTATCTCCAAACTCCCACACCACGCTTATGTGAGGACATTTAAGGCCACGACAGATTTAACGTGCACCAGCCCCCTTTGTACGCGACGATCTTTTGTTGGATTTTAATTCGCAACCCTCCGGTTGCTAATCCATTCCTCTTCCAACTGGGCTACCGTGGCCCTCGTCTAAATGTAGAAAAAAAATCTTCTATATACGCTGGCTTCCATAAATTAAATGTAAAAGTCGCGATTGACTGCAAACTTGGTGAGGTAATTGATGGGACTGATGCCGCTCTCACACATCTTTTTTAAATTTGTCTGAAGGACATCGTGTGACTTCAGCTGACAGCAATATAAAACGTTGGGAACGAAAACTGGTATTTCGCGCAGTAAAAGAGAGAAACGAAATTCGAAAAAATAATTTTATAAATATGACCTCGTGCAACAACTTCATAATTACGATACAGAGTTTTTAGCAGATACGGGGCGAGACAAAGTCGGGCTCGTGTTGCAAGATGGCTGAATATAATTCCGTTTGGAGGTTAACAGGCTGTAAAACCAATTTCACGCAATTGAATTCGCATCTCGGCGATTTAGCTGAGCTAGGCCGTAGGCAACGACATCCTCCTATGATTGCTGTGTACTTATCTGAACGAATTGAGTTGTGGATCGCTTACACAACTCACTTGGCGATCTATGCTTGCTGAATTAACAGGAAGGCTAGTATCATCGTCTACGGTTAAGGATGGAAAATGCTGTTCTTTTCGGTGAACAGTTCTTTGCTGTTTCTGCTCTTTTTAAAAGAACTGTTCTTTAACATGCTCTTCAGCTCTCCCACTCTTCTCAAATATCTCTCTACTCAAAATGTACAAGCCCTGTTCCTACTTCTAGACTATGTGGACCCAGCAGTTTTCGCAACAGATAGAAGGCCTGAAATTTGTTGATAAGTCATCTTTAGTTAGTACTTTGTAGGCAGGCACATATAAACAAAACACAAATGACTCTTCTGCTAGCTTTTTTATTGATGTTTTTCTCTAGTTTTGACAGGAAGAAAACGAAATATATATATATATAAAATAATTTGGAATCCTCGAACCGATTGATTGATTTTTTTAAGGAGCAAGGGGGCAAGTCTGGTCAAGCTGCGCCAAACTACCAGTAATTAAGTAAAGAAAATCAAACTAACACACATTCCCGTGCCTAGTGTCGTTAGACACTGTACCAGCTGAAATAAATGTGGTTGGGAAGAATAGTATATATATATATACAACATGAGAGAAGAAAAAAAGTAGGTTTTCAGTCTCTTTGGATAATCAAGTCCTGATGATTCTCAATGAATCTCGCCATGTTAATAATTTTAATCCTCGAGCCCTTGGTATTAGCTATGTTCCTGAGCCATGCGATTTGAAGGTGGTTGGCAGGCGTCCTCATATGCCATGATGCTGTAAGGGGGCAGACTGTGATGTAATGTAGAGGTGTGCCGATTTCACCACAGGAGCAATTTTCTGAATTGATTTTTCTAAACCTCGCTAGGTAGGATGGAAACGGACCATGTCCTGTAAAGAAGAGTGTCTCTTCCCTGGTCCAACTTGCTGATTTTAGTGGCACTCTTGGCAACACATCATGTACAATCCTACCTGTTTCTCCTTCATCTCATTCTTTCTGCCATGCACCAAGTAGCCAGCTAGAGGTTTCCCTCCTGCAATGACTTCTGGGCCATTTCACCCCTTCATCAATGCACTCCGTTGTGGTTGCCTCTTTTGCTAACCTATCTGCTTCTTCGTTTCCTTCATGACCCGCATGGGCTTTAATTCAGCATAGACAAATTTCCTTATTGTTATTTAATAAATATTGTATTCTTCGTGCCAGTGGACTCGGCGTTTAAGGACTTCTAAATGCTCGGATGTCTGACCAGATCTTTACATTTTTATCTGCTCTTGCTTCTGCTGCTTTTATGGCTGCTAAAATCCCATACAGCTCCGCCTGGAAAACGGAGTTTTCCTGCATTCTCGTGAACCATTCTCGTGAACTCCTAAAGTCTGTACATGAGCCGCCCAATTTAGCTTCTCGTCTAATGTAAGTCCTAGGTACTTTAAAGTACTAGTTCGTTTTATTCTTTTTTTTATTCCACTAGATGGAAGGTCCTCTCGAAAGATTACTAAGGAGGAGGTACTTAGTTTTTTCTTCGGACACGTTCAGACCTTGCTGATCTGTCCAGGTTTTTAACAGGTCCAGTGCATTTGTGGCTAACTTACCTAATTTGCGCTCTGATTTTGCCGCGATTATAAAGGCAAAGTCGTCAGCAAATGCTTGCATGTGGACTCCTTCAGGCCATGGTAGAGCTAATGCTTCATCGGCCACGATATTCCACAGTACTGGTCCGCTGCACGATCCCTGTGGACAGCCTTTCCCTTGTTCCTTGATTGCCGGACCCTCGCTTGTCATGAGCATGATTCTTCTGTCCTCAAGTACTTTAGCAAGAGTATTTTTAATATTGGAAGGGCATTTAGATTTCGCTAATCTGTTTCTGATGATATTATAGTGAAGATTGTCGAATGCCCCCTCAATATCAACCGACACTACAGCGACATGCAGTTTTTTCTTTTTCTCTTCATTAATTTTGTTTAGCAAGGTTTCTAGAGCATTGTCAACAGATGAGCCCTCCTTGAATCCAAACTGGAGTGCATGTCTTTCTTTGTTTTCAACTCGATGATAAGTCACCCTTTGTACAAGTAATCTCTCCAAAGCTTTACCCAGAGTTGGAAGAAGAGTAATTGCTCGAAATGATTTTATTTCATCGTGTTTTCTTCCTTCCTTGTGGAAAAGAATGATAATTCCTATTTTTAGGGCTTAGGAAAGGTCGCAAGATTTAGACATCTATTGAAGAAAGCAAATAGAAGTTCTGGAAATTTGTTATTGATAATTTGCAACACGAGATTATCTATACCATCATATCCAGGTGCTTTGCCTTTCCGGAGATAATTGACAGGTTTGTTAACCTCGTCTTTGGAGAAGTCTGGATCCCTTGGCGTATTAGTGAAATCTTTAACCGTTATACTGTTGCAGTTGTTATACTGCGCGGGTAAAGTGATTCCAGAATTTTACCCGCGAGTTCTTTGACGGAACCTGCGTTTCCGTCACCTGCTATTTTGAAAATTTCATCTGGTATTGTTTCTTTCCGAAAAATTGCCTTGTACTGTTTACCTTAATGAGAACCAGCATCTGTACAGAATTTTCTCCAAGCTTCCTTTTTGGCTTTATTTACATCTTTTACGAGTTGAGCTCTTTTCTGTGCATAAATTTCTCTAGCTCGTGCTTTTCCTTCACCCTGTGCCTTTTGAGATCTTCTAAGAGCATTTACTTCCCTCTTTCTGATCTGTAGCTCCTGGTTCCACCAAACAAGTTTGGTATTATTGTAGGATAATTTCTTTTTCTTGAATGCCTTGCAGGCTGTGGTGATAGAGTTTTGCAAGTCCTCAGTTACGTTGTCCAATGTTTCTGGCTCTGAGCATTTGGCAATGTCTATATATTCGGGCTGCATCCTTTTCGAAGTTGAGTGCGAATTTTTTGTGTCCTCTAAAGGTTGTTTTGTACCTGGTGTACGTCGATGATTTTCTTACCGATGAGATTCTGACGTACATATGGTCACTCAGTGTTTCCTCATCCAGTACTTCCCAGCAGCACTGATTCGCTAGTTCTGGGTGAGACACCAAAGTAATGTCCAGCCAACCCACATTCATGTTGTTGTTAAAGGTTGGAGGTGATTTGGGATCGTTGAGGATCTGTAGTTTATGTTCGTGTATGAATTCCAGTAGTTCTGACCCTCTAGAGTTTTGGTGGCCGTACCCCCAGTTGATGCTATGAGCATTTAAATCACCACCAATTAAAAAGTATTCATTTCCACCTTTCCTAGCATTTTCGCTGAGTTCTTGAAGAGTTACATTACGGTCGTCTTGAGGTGTGTGAAGCTGAAAAACCATTAAAGGCCCGTTAATATTTTCAATTTTAACCACCGCCGTGTTATCGGTAATTACAATAATAGCTGGATGCAGATTTCTATTTGTTATTATAATCCCTGCTTTTTTATTTTTCGAGATCCAGTGTATCCACGAACCGGGTATTACTATGATTTTATTTTCCTTTACATATGGCTCTTGTACCAGAATCACATCTGGTTCGTATTTCTCTGACATAAACAGGAGTTGGCTTGTTGGAGCTCTTGTTTTCTTGGGTTTATTTGAACGAATGTCAATGTGGGACGAATTTGTGTACTTATGAATTGAGTTGATGTGTGGTGTGACATTTTAATAGGAGATTGTCTTTTTGAATATTTTGACTTCTTGATAGCATGGACATATAACATCTGCTGCAGAGTGAGCCATGTTTATATTGGCTCCATATTTTTCCACTTGCTCCCAACAGTTGATGTATTTGAGGGATTGGCTTTTGCATTCAGCTGTTTTATGTGGACCAGAACAATGAGCACAATATATTTTGTGAGTATGGCAATTGTTTTGAGTGTGGCCATACATTTGGCACCTATAGCACCTCTTGATATTAAAATGTTCTTTAACATTCTATGTTGACCATCCAATGCTGATCTTTCTCCTTGATTTTAAGTTCTTGAATTGTAGGGCTGGTAACGACACAATGCAATAAATTTTATCTTCATTGGTTTTAATTTTGAATTTAATTTGTACCTCTTCTGGTAATGCTTTCGTTTCTGTACAAATACAAATAGATGCGACTATCTCTTCATCTTCTATTTTTTTTCGGTAATCCAAATATTTATAGTCTTGGTGTTCTAACTGTAGGTTTTCTGGATTGGATTAAATTATTTAAAACGCAACTACTGTTTATACATTCCAGCAGCTTTTCAACATCTTCTCCGTTACAAACTACAGCAATTCCATTATTTTGTAATGGTCTTGTCTTTTTTACTTTTATTTGTTGTTTTGAAGGCTTAATATGCTGTTTCACGATGTTTTCTATTGTGCCTTGAGAATCTTCAATTTTCGATTTGGGGTAAAGGAGGATTGTGGAAGGTTTCTGCTTTGTATTGGGTTTTGATTTCTTAATCTCATAAGATTTCAAAATTTGTGAGGCATTTTTTTGCGGTGTGGGTTGCTCATAAGCAAGTCTCCTTCCAAGTTCTTGTAAAATTGAGTTGCATACGTTTCTTGATGACTTTGTGATGTAGTGCCTAGATGGTGCAATTGGGTTAATGATGCGTCCCAGTTCTGCTAGAAGATCTTCCGAAGGAGTAACTTGATGAAAGGAAAACTCTCCACTTTGTGACTCTAACAAAGAAGTCATGGAATTGATATAGCTGCTCCGTCTCAGGTTGTAGGAAGAATTAACTGCTGTCAGGGAGGGCTCGAGGGTGTTACTGACAAATTCCATGTTTATTTCAATGAAGATAAAAATCTGGTATTTCAAAGATGAAGGGGGTTCTAAGAACAGTGAACAGAAGAAAACATAATAAATGCTTAAGAGATAAGCATGGAGTGACTGAATCACTTTCCTTGCACCTGTTTCGCCTACAACAATTTTTTTCTTTTTTAAATTTTTAACTTTCCCAGAACCAAATTAAAGCAAAGATTATTTTAAAAGAAAGATGTTTTTAACAGCAGCTTAGAGCACATGTAAACACTTATTTAAAGCTGTAATTATATCTGAACAAAATCATATGAATTTTTTAAAAAAGCAATGGACGAGAATAAAAATGCGTTAAATTTCCCTACATGAATACAATGTTTTTTAAATCACAAATATTCAATAAATAGTTTTTTTAAGTATTATACCACTAAATATTTGTTTTCCACCATGACACTATTATTTACAAAATCATAGATACTATATTAAAAGGTATACGATGGATTATAACAATACACCAAATTAAATACACTGATTCACTATTTTTTAGAAGTATGAGTCCCTTAAATAATTTGGTTTTTCACAATAATTCCATAAGCAGTACAAAATTAAGAATACACAACATTCGATATGTTTATACCAATATGTAGTGCTATAAGGGTACAGTATGGTAAGTAAACAAGGTACTACGTAACACGATTTAAAAAAATAATAATAATGAGAGGGAAAAGACCTAACTAAGAGGTGAACCCAGCTAAGTTTCTCGATAAGGGAGAAAGAACACGGGGAAGGGGTTCTTATCTTTGTGGTCACTGATTTGCCAGTAAGTGTGTTGCGAGGGAGAAATAGAGGTGGGCGAAATGACGTACGGACGCTACTTTCGAAAGGATGAAGGGGTTGAAAATAAAATGGCTTCTTATATAGCACTATTTAGGGAATCTGAAGGAGGGGCTATAGGAAAGAAATCTTTCTTAAAAACTGTTATTTAGGAGGTTAAGTTAAAAAGAAATGTATTGTCAGAACTATGAAGAGTATTTAACTTAGAAGAATCTATAGCAAGATAAAAATATACTTGTATCTTACGAACAAATTAGAATTGAAGAACCAAGGGGGAAAATATATTAAAACTCAATTATCTCTAGAACTAGAGAAGGTATAACTTAGCTGATTATATCTGCTTCTTCAGAAAGTATTCCTCCTTCGATTTCTGCTAAAAATTCAGATCCTGAGGTAGATTTTCACCCAAAAGTAAAAGGATAAACTAGGAGCCCTCTATGTAACGGCTACGAGTTGTGGTCTTCGTCCGTACGTCCCCAGTAAAGGAAATCGGAATATATCCGTAAATTTGAAAAACATTTTAATCGAAACTTTTAAATTCTCCCTGGGCAGCTAATAATGTGGCAAATTCCGCAGTGGCAGCTAATAATGTCACGCGATGCCTAGGACAAAACAAATTCTCAATCGATATTGTTTTATTGTCATTTTTAGGTTTAAAAAAAACAGGACCCAATAATCACTTGGAAGACTTCGAAATATAGCTTTAAGCAATAGGGAGTTACGCTTTCAAAGATTATATAGACTTAAAACACAGGAATTACCACTTGGAAATAAAAATTAATTTATTTGTAAAAACAGATTACTTATTGTATAATTTATCTAAGCACGTTAAAACATGAAAAATATAAGTTAATAAATCACTTTCGATTTTTAACACATTAGTTTTTATGGTGGGATGCTTGTTTACGAGATGTCTTTAAAATATAGATGACTTAATAATAGATGACTTCAGATCTCCTTCCGACTTATTGATAGTGTGACTCCCTATCCTAATCTCCATCTTTCACAGTGAAATAAGTCGAGACATTTGGCATTTTGCTTTCCATTTCTTTGTAAAATTCGGTTTTATAATAAAATTAAAAGCATTGCAAATCCTATGAACGAGTAGTGGTGACACCACCAGAGAGAAAGCTGGACAGCAAAATCTTAATCAATAATATTTAAAAAAAATGATTTGCTTGAAACTAAAAATTCATCACCATATCATTGCCTGACAATTATAAAATTTCATAATTATTACGCCAGTCTTCTCACAAATTCGTCAAACGTCGGGACTTTGGTTCAGTCGAGAACGGTTCTGCGAGAGCAGAGCGAGAACAGTTTCGAGAACAGTCCAGGAAGATCAGAGCGAGAACAGTTTCGAGAACAGTCCAGGAAGATCAGAGCGAGAACAGATCCGAGGTCAGTTAATCGAGAACAGCTCCGAGAACGGAGAGCAGGATCGAAACAGCTTACGAGCAGGAAGCAACTACCGAACAGGAAGGAGTCTCATCAGGGAGTAGTTTATGGAAGAGAACGGGTGACTAAATCAAGAACAGGAAACAGAGTGAGTCAAGAAATGTAGGATGAACAGCTGTCCAAATGGCGTATGGTACAAGCTATAGCAAAGGAAAATTCGAGAAAAGAGAAATTACTTTCTTTGCAAAATTCCCATTTCAACCCGCAATATTAAAATCGAAGTAGAAAAAAATGCCTTGTTTCTTTTTACAATAGGAACGGAGAATAAGTTTTTGTGAAAAGTGGGAACAGGCTTTTTCCGTTCTTTTTGTAGAACAGATGAAAAAGAGCAGGTTATTCTTCCCCCTTCCCTATCTACGGTAGCTGGTAGTTTAATTGACATCGTACTGTAGCAACACAACGAGCTATTGGTGACGGTGCGGAATCAATCCTGAAGGGAAAGAATCGAGGACAACACTTTGTAATTTTAACAACTGTCAGATGATGAGGTTAATATCTGAGCTGGCACCCCACTCTCCAAACTTCCACACAACGCCAACGTGAGGACATTTGAAACCACTGCAAATTTAACGTGCATCAGCCCCCATGTACTAGACGGTCTTTGAATGAATCATTGGATCGAGTTTCGAACACGCAACTCTCCGGTTTCAAGTTCCATTTTTTGCCATGCATTTTATTGGAAATAAGAATTAACACCAGTATTAGTAAACGAAATGCTGGTACATATTTTTGGATAATTCTTATTTCATTTAGAGGCATGAAATCCATTTATGTGAACATGGATGCTGTATTCATTTTAATGGATTGAAATAAGATATGAAATGTGAGTAACAACACTTTGCCATCAATAGATATAAGCAATGAAGTTCAATGCAGATGTTTATGCGCGGGTCTGCTAGAATAACTTATTTAGGATGGTATTGATATTTTGCAGATATTTAAGTACACATCTCTGGAAGCATGTCTTGGATGCTGCCGGAGTTCACTCTGACCGTTGTCCAAACCCTTTCTTTTCCTGCTTGACTCCTCTGTCTTCAGAGGCATCTCAGTGAAGTTGTCTCCCTTCCGTGGCCAGCTCCCCAATTGTTGGAACCGAAACTCTACTCCAAACTGATTGAGCGGTTAGTAAGTTAATTTCACATAGGAACAACGCAACGGGCTATTGGGAATGGTCGAGGATTAATTCCAAAGGGAATGATCCGAGGACAACATCTCGTAATTTTGAATCCCAGTCAGATGACGAGGCCAATATCTGAGCTGGAACTCCAACTCTCCAAACTTCCACACCATGCCACATTTGACACACAGGACATTTGAAGCCACGAGAGATTCAACGTGCACCAGACCCCACGTACACGATGGTCTTTGGTTGGATCTAATTTCGAACTCATAACCCTCCTGTTGCTAATCCGCGACTCTACCAAATGGGCTACCGCGGTTCCATAGATAGAATATCCAAAATGGATAGAAGCTGTATTGAGGGGGAAAAGGTGACCCAACTCCTCATCATTGAATTATACGTATATTTGAAAGGTTTGTTTTTGTGTTTATATAACCATGCAAACATATGGTAAAATGAAATTAAAATAATGCAGAAATATTTTCGATCGATGTAAGGTGAGAAGAATAAGCGTCGCAATGCATGAGTTTTAGAAAACAGAAAAAAATCGAGTGGGTTATGTACGGGAACACAACCACAATCGTTTAAGTCACAAGTCCGTCTTTGTGTTATTAGTGGAAGGATAAGATGTAAATGAATTGGTGGTTATAAGTGAAGCATAGTCTTATTTATCAAATGATGATGTTAGAAGTATGATACATATGGCATGGTATCTACATCGGTGTTTTTACGAAGATTAATTCTATACAAATGTTGCCCAGAGTAGTGGGCGATGTAGAAATGTTCTTCAAGCTGAACTCACGTTGCATATAGACTATAAGCGATTTGTTTTGAGTAGCATTGATATTCAAATCACCGGTAAGCATATTGGGTACATTGGTATTTGGAATCATATCGGGTTCAATGTTTTTGATAGAATCTTTCAAAGTTATCATATTCCAAGTCAACTGGTTCAGGAGGGGGCGCACTCGAAGTACGTGCTCGGCTTTCTTACGCTCCTCTTAATAAATACATTCTGCAATGTTCGGCATTAGCCAATTTGTGCTTTTCCGATTCCTTTTGAATCTTTACTTTTATACGTTTCTTATATTTCTGTTCGCATTTCTTTTGCAATTTTTTCGACATTATAAAAATTTTCATAATGTTGAAATAGGCTATTGGTTATTATTGCTGCATAATATTGTAGATCTGGTTATTCTCTCAAATCGACACCAATTTCAAAATCTTACCTCTTTGTAATCCAAAGTTACGCTTCCCAAACGCCGCTCAGTCTCCAATTTCAATGTTCAAGCTCAAGGGCTAACCCCCTCCCCACTACCCACCATTTTAGATACGGACATAACCCTCTATTTCAACAAAATTTTAGTCATTAGCTTATCATTATAGTTTACAAGCTCGACAAATCTGGAAACTTTTTGGTAGCTGGAGTTTTTGTGGAGACCCCTTATACCGAATTTAAGAGGAATTCACGTCAAAAATATGAGTATATTTTTGCATTTCTTAAGTTTGTGAGGGGCTTAATCTCCTCTGTACGCTAATGCAGTAATCTAATCTGGTGCATAGGGCGAGTATCACAGTCCCCGCGATACCCCTATGGGTCTTTGCAACCAGCGCTTCTGTGTTTCTCTTGCAACATCTTAACAAAAGAATTCCTTGAACAGGAAAGTACTCCGTGTGTACCTTTACACGCTTCTTCCCACACACAGCTTGCAACAACAAACAGCGAAATTGAAAACCATCCCAGATGTGTATCAACACACTTTATTACCCAATCTATGCCTCGATTGAATCGGATATTTGTCCTTCCGGTCTTACGGATTCATTGCACAACTTCCGAGCACACACTAAAAATACAAGCGTTGCGGCGATTCGCCAACAGCGGGTCATAAAAAGCATCCAACGGGTCCACCATCATCGCAAGCTGTTATGACAATCGAGTAAAAATAACCTCATTCTATTGCTTCAGCTGTCCACGTGTACTACACCTTGTTTCTCGTTATGATCCGAGAGCTCAGTCCTGTGGTCCCTTTTTAGAAACGAGACCCCATGCAGCCAGCTGACGTCACGCGCAATGACGTCAATCCCGTTACAGTTGCTGAGGTAACGGTCTTCATATGACGTCACACCACTACTCTCGTCCTCCGAGCTATACTACTATTTTTCGCGGTGTGTTTTTGGCCAAGGGTTCACTCGCGCGGAGGTGAATATGATGCCAAAGTATAAATACAGAATTCGGAACATGTAAACTCTCCTATCTGCTCGAGTCCTCAAACCGAACGGTCGGACTGATGCAAAATATAATACGGGAGAATTTTATACCGATTTTTTTGCCGATTTATTATGGGTTGGAAAAACGTTCGTGGTTGTGCTGCCTTGTTCGTTTACCTGCGGTTCTTGGAGTTGCGTGAAATTTTTATTTTAAAATATGCATTTCGCGAATTTAAATTATTTTTAATTCGAAAAACAAAAAAATGCATGTGTGCCCGCATATTGGATAAACAAAGGAGTTGAGGATGCGCTCTTCACACGAAAGGTAATTCGAATAATTTATTTCTTTGAAGTAGCGAAGAGATTTTAAACCAGACAGGTAAAATACCGTTAGTTTTTAAAATCTTCTTTTAAAAATTCAAAACAAAGTATTGTTAATACTAAACATGAATGCATTTTTGTTTTACAAAAATGACTTAAACTTATGAATTGTTTTACTAAATAAGTGAAATAAAAAATAATTGTTGTATAATTTTAAAATTATCAAAGTTATTATCGTATATGTAGACAAAGAATAATATTTCAGAGCTATTTGTATTATGAAAGCGTTTGAGTTGATGAATTCTAGACATAAGATTTGTGAAGCAATTTCTTTGAAAGTTTTACAATATATTTTTAGCATAAGATCCTGCAGCTTAAACTTTTGTAAATGAATCTATTTATATTCGTAACACAAAATATTGTTAAAGTTGAATTGCATTTTTTTATTTATATATTTTAATCTTAATTCCGAATTTATTTGAAAATATTCTTGTAGAAAGTCAAGTAAAACATTTTATCTTTCTCTAGTATTTCTCTTAATATTTCTCTTGTCTTAAGTTAGTTTGTTCAGCATCTTTGCGCTTTCATCATGATAAAAGCATTTCTGATTTAGCATTTTACTTTATATAAGTATTTTATGATTGCATATTATGATTGTATATAACGGTATTTTACTTGAGGTTTAAGATTTATTTGAAAACAATACAATGCAGCACTCTTAGAGCTGTTCCAACCAAACAAATTGTTTGTTTTTCAAATAAAAATATCTTATATTTTTTTAACTAAATTAATATATTATGTATACTAAATTTCATTTAGGTTTTCAGTATTCGAACACAAAGCGTTTTCCAAGAATTTGAATTTACATTTCTATTTGTTTCAGAAAAGTAATGTAACATTTTGAATTATCTTTTAACTTGAACGATGGAAGAGTTTCAAAAAGTATAGCTCTAAAGCCAAATATGTAATTTATGTTTTTAACTTGTATTGAAATGGGCGCTAAGAGAACAATTTCAATAATGTTGAATTAAAATTAGAAAAATTGTTTTCAATAGATTTTAATTAATATCGTCATAAAATATTTCTATATTTTTTTCCGAATAAAATAGCTGCTCCTTTCTGAACAATTTGAATCTGTTCAGCTCCCCTACCCAGCTCCCTCCCAGTTTTATAACTAAAGTTTAACTCTTTATTTGTATTATTCGTAGTCTCTCAACTATGACAAGAAAAAGTAATTTCGTTGATTAATAGCTTTGGGTGCATATTCTTGTATAATCTGAAAATTCGTAAAAATACAGTTGTACATTATAACCATATGTTTATGATATATTAGCATCTTAAAGAATAGGTAAGAATTGAGATTGAGTCGTAATTTCTCTTAACAACAAATTTTAACTAAACATCATTCTTACATTTCCTAAAGATAAAAATATCAGTTAATGAATTTTTTAGGGTATTCTATGTAAATACTTTATAAAACATATAAAAATGTTAAAACTGCTTTTATAGCCTGAAAAAGTTTTCAAAGATGACGAATGAAAGTATTGATTGGAATAAATTTTGTAAAAGTGTAAAGAAAAATATGCATACACTCTACAAAAAATAGAGATTTTTTACTATAAAACTAAAAATTGATGCTTTGAAAATAAATTACGAAATCCATTCGTTAATAATAAACGAAACCAATAAGCATTTCCTCATAAAATAAGGATAAAGATTTTTATTGGGTAGTTTTTTGAGGTGAATGCTAAGTTAACTTGAAATTAACTAAGATTAATTATAAAAAAGTATAGCATAGTTGAAATTAACAGAGGTTAATTTCAACCTAAACACACATGTAATTAATGTAAAATGAATAATTGAAGAAAATTTGATGTATAGAAAATTTGGCTTTGCTTAAAATTAATTTAACTCAAAATTGTAAAATATTTAGTAAATTCTATTATTCACTTTTGGGTATATGACGATTTAAGCTGAAATATGTTTCACGCCGTCTTTATTAAAACAAATAATTGAAAAAAATTTAGTTGCTAGCATTGGTATTATTTCAAAATTATAAGATTGTGCACTTATCATTTGTAATGTTTCATATAAATAAAGAAAATTTCTATTCAAACTTATCTTAATACCAGAGTTCACATAATATTGCGCTCAGTAACAAATTGTTTTCCAACAGTTTCTACTGCATCGTAAAAGTTGATTGTAATACAAAAAAGAATTTCCTGTATCAAATGTATTGGGTTTAGAGACAGTCAAGTAACTGTGTGTATGCAGCTGCATCTCCTTTTCTCCTTCCGTCGTGTTTCAGTGAAAAATAAATGTTAAAGGTGAATTTAATAGGTTATGGGTTCATCTATTCATAGATCTCGAAAGTGTAGGTGTATCACGTACACCTTCTTTTTCCACATTGAACGAATTTAATTATTTGGTATTCAATTTACTTTCTGAATTCATTAAATCCATTAACATGGAATGAAAAATAAATTTAGTATTTATTATATATATATATATATATATATATATATATATATTCCCTTATATAAAAATATAAATGCGTTATAATAAAATAATAGAATAAAAATTAATAAGTCAATAGAATAAAAGTTGATAATTATATCCCCTTTATAACTAATATTTATAAGTACTCGTATTATGTGTAATCATAGATTGCATATTAAATATTCATATATTACGTTTCTCATTTGCTTTTACTCATACAAAATGAAAAACTATCAGAAACAAAGCTATAAAAATTGTTGTATTTTCAATTAATTGTTTTTTGCGTTTCTATAAAAAATAACCTTAAAAAATAAATATTAAAAGAAGTGTAAGAACCAAAAATCCTCTAGAAATTTTATGTTTCTAAACTCGAAAATGCCCCATTTATCGAATTACCTAATTCTTGAATTCAGGTGACGATGTGTTTTAGCACATTAACCTAGGGCTATTCCACATCGAATTTTTATTTATCTTTGTTTATTTGTTTTACTTTTGATTTAATATATACTGCACCCTACACATCTATTTTAGGGTTCCCCATGTAATATTTTAGCGGCATTTATTTCCTTGGATTAACTATGAGTGATGCTTAGAAGTTCCCAAAAATAAAATTCAAGAGCATTAAATATTGTATCGGATAAGGTGGAGAAAATTATGAATTTTTCTCTTCGTATTAGAAATATTTTCCTCTGCAGAAACCGAACTACGCATTCAAAATGAAATAATTTTAGCTAGCTGAAAATAACCGCATGCCCTTTTCTCCTGAAAGGACGACACTTGGATTATTTCGTCCCTTGTGGCGCTTGACTTTCTTTTGATGACGTAGATCCATGGATGAGGGATAAGGTTAAATATACAGCAGCCTCGAAAACAACCTGCTGTGCTTATCATAGCGCTAAGGAGCTTGGTGCTATTTAAGTTACTTGTAAAAGGGGTATTTGCTGGAAGAGCTAATATTGCGCAACGTAGTATTAAAACATAGTTACGTAACGAATTTATGCAATTTTGATGAAAAGTTAAGGAAGCAAAATTTGAGTACAGCGCTATAGAAAAATGTATATCGATTTCAGTTTTTGTCCCTTTTCTATTGCAACGTAATATTTCACTTCATTTTCGAATTTTCAAATGATGCATGTTTGTAATTTCAAATAGAAATTTGATGCATGTGCATTGATTTGCATTTTAGTAGATGAGATATTTTATGTTTGCTTTTCTTGGTGACTATTTTTTCATATGAGAGGGATTTTCAGTGTCAAACCAGACGGAATGAAAATCAATACTCTACCCAAACGCTCGTGCATGAAAAATATCGAGGTTACCTTAAAATATTGTTTATCATCGCTTTTATACTGGATTTAATCTAATTGGCATTGACTGATCAACTATAGTATATCAATTCGGAATTCATTTTTTGGAGTTTTTGTTAGCCAAGTGCTGAAATCGTATTCAAAAAACAAACCAAATGATATGTTCAGAATAAATACAGGAAACACGTTCCACCACAAAAACACTACTACTACCAACATTTAGCGTGACAGAATATGACTCTAATATAGAGTACGTTCAATTTTTTTTAATTGAATAGATTTTTTTTAATTCATTATTACTGCTTCCCAATTTTTATAAATATTATCCCGATAAATTATGTTTTTAAACTCTTTTTAAACGCTCTAAGCTATACAAGATTTCCGAGTTTTGTGTCTGCTTTTCCACACAACACATATAATTACTAAATAGTCACTTCTATTGGTTGAGACTCATAGGAAATATTCTATTGTTCAAGAGAGTCAAAACGGGTAAAAAAGTCGCATGACTTTTTTACTTTAATCCAAGAAATTTTATAACTTGCACGTTATAAAACGAATATATGTGTGTGAATCCCTCAAAGTATTACCAAACATAAGCTAAGTAAATATATCTGCAAAACCATAGGATGTAAATAATGTAAGGTGTGTGCAAAATATGAGAGATGATGTAAAATGTAAGAACAAATGGATTCCATCCTGAGTTCTATGCTACGAATAAGTTTTAATTGAATATAATTTACATAAATCAGAAACTTTTTACCAGAAAATTTGCTTTCATAATCTAAAACCTAGAAGTAATTAGACATACAAGAGAAGTTAAGATATTTTAGTGAATTTTGACCCAATAGTGTCCTGTTTACTGCAAGCTTTGAAAAAAACACTGCTATTTCAATTCAAACACACTTCTTTTGTGATTAGAAAACTAAATGTTCTAAAAGGATTTTATATTTATCTTTTAATTTTCAGACTACGTATTAATATTGCGATAAATTTTTTACAGATACAATGCAAGCACATCGTTCTCAAAAACAGATATATATTATTTTATTAATTTAGATTTTGAATACATTTTTCGTTAAAACTAAGAAAATTATGTTATAACCTTAAGAAATATGATAGAAAACTCAAGTTCATGGAATTGTTTTTATTTTACGTTAGATTAAGATTTTATATTAATATCAAAAATATATTTTCTTCGTTAAAGGTGAAAACAATGAAATATGCATTTTCCCTCCATTTTAAATATTCGTAATCAATTTAATTTTTCTTACAAATGTATTTTAATTAGAATTAATGAGCTGGGGTGTAAAATTCATATTAAATTTTTCAATAAACTTTCATTGTATTGTCTAGTGTTCAAATCCATTTTCCTCCTAACACAATGTTTGTGCTGTAACAAAATCAACATGGTATTTTTTGTTAATTTTTGGGTAGTTAATATGATTGAAAGGACGTTCAAACCCACCTCCACATGCAGATTATTCAATTTCAGTTAATTCGTTCTCTCTTAGATGGCGCTGCGTTAGTCATTTGTTTTTCAGTAAAAAACAGAAGTCGAGACTTGTTTTAAATTATTCGCAGGAAAGTTATATTTACTACATTGCCTCTCCAGGTTGTGAATGAAATTTTAAAGGGACATGGAAAAAAATTTTGTGCTAATTAAGAACATTTTCCTTTCTTTCGTGATAAATTGTTTGGAAATTGTGTAAATTAGATTGAGAATCATTGATAAAAAAGGTCGAATTATAATAATTTGGAATAATTTTTTTAGAAAAGCAACGCAGCTGACGAATTTTTTATTAAATATTTTCAATGTTTTAGAACATATCGTATTGAAGAGATGATTAAAAGTTATTTAGATATTGCATTCGTGTTTATTTGTGTATTCTTAATTTTACTTAATAAATAGGACATTACAGTTGAAGTAGCTTATAATTATATATATGGTCCATCCTAAAATTATAATTGCGCCACAAATATTTTTACTGAATAATGACTATTTTGGAATCATATATTTGTGAAGGGGTTTCATGATTCTCAAATTTGTTTATATTTTATTTCATTTTGAAGTTTTATGAGAAACAGTGTTTCTTATTTTCAAAATAAATTTGATCATTGAATATAAATAGTTTCAAATAATGAATTCAGATAAAATCAATTTTAAAGAAATATAAAATATTTCAAATCAAAGATTAACTCGAAATTTTGACTATATGAAGCTAAAATTATGGTGTGTTTTAGAACTCAAAAATATCCCATTTATTGACATTAATTTGCTATCAGTTAGAAGCGCATACATTCATACTTAATTAAATGTGTTAACTATTAATAAATTACTAAATTGATTTATAAAACGGCATAACATTTGTCCCCTTTAGACATGATTTAAAAATAATTTCGCTAAATTGTTTCGAAGACAATTCTTAATTTTATTAAAAAAAACATTTTGCCGAATGAAACAATCATAATCTAGCATTTTTTTCAATGAGTAAAATGCTGTAGTGTTTTGAAAATTTACTGGAATAAACATACATATATTTATAGCTTGTGAAACCTTTGATGAATTAAATTGGGTTAGTTTCGCAAGAATATGAAATTTGAATATTCCATATTTTATTATGCTAATTCGGCATAATATTTATTCTTAATTTCATTTCTTCATGTAAAAAGATATTAGCTTATTATTGAAAAGGATTCATTCACACACACATTTTATCTTACAGAACCCATATGGTGAATTCATGTCTATAATCAGTTTTAGTACAGCTCAAAATAGAAAATTTGCAGAAAACCCCCAAACAAGATGGAAAGTCATACGAACGTTTTATTTCTCAATTTAAAATTTGTAGAATTCGTTGATATCATAGTTGAATTTTTTTCTGATTTGATTTTCAACAGTTTGTTTGAGTTTAAAAGAATCGATTGTTAATTGAAAAAAATAGAAACTTCAGTTCAAGTTGCTTCATGTGATATATGAAGCATTGTACTTTTCATTATTTCACAAATTGTTTTGCCACATTTAATTTAAAAAAGCTTTTGAAATAGTACAATGAACTATTTTTCATTTTTAAACACAGAACAGGTTCAAACCAGTTTGAAAGAAGCATCCTTTCGCGATAAAGCGATATGAAACGGATTATGTCTCCGCTATTTGGTTTTTATTTCATTCACAAAAATAGGTTTCATTCACGTTATTCGTACCGTGAGTTATCTACGTGCGTAGAAATATGGCCCGTCGCTACGATACGCAATCGATTTCGAAGCGGCCTATACGTCTTTTATCAGTTGTAATCCACTGCAGCTGTTCGTTTGGCTTTCAATAAAGAAAAAACGCATCGGACTATTAAAAAAAAGAACTTGGAGAAAAAAGTCTTGCAGACACAAGCAGTGAATAGCGTTCTAAAAGAGGATTTTAAAGTAAATGACGTCAAACGATTGACGTAGGATTTACGTAAGTTACAAAAGAAGTTATGTGCAAATAAAAACATTTAGAGAGAGTGCTGAAAATAGAGTTGCGTGCTAAGCTCGATTTAAACTAGTACTTTCTCCGAAAGGTGAGCTTTAGAGGAGTGAAGTGGTTCTTAAATTGCATAAAAATCAAAAATATTCAAAAGCACTGCTTTATAAAAGAATGCATTTCAGGTATAATTAATACAAAATTTGAGAATTTCTTATTTTCTCTTAATTTTTTCTCAATAAAAAGTTTAGGTAGAATAATATTAATTATAAAATCAATTCTTAATTTGAAACTTTTGCCACATTATGTAAGCTAACTTCATAGATGTGAACATAAATTAGATTTTATATCAAAGTAAAAAATATCCCAAAGCACAGTTTACAAAATCCATACATATTTTTAAAAATTCTATTACTTAAAAACAATAATCTTTGTTAAAGCTAGTAGTTCTTAAATTATGTGAAATATCAAAAGAAAAGTAAAAAAAATATTCAAAGTATGGTTTTACTAAATTCATATATCTATTTCAGAAGCAATGAATTCAAATTTTTTTAATTGTTAAATTCTCTATATATGTATCGTAATGTAGTGTATTACCGAGAACGTTTAATTCAATTTTAATTTAATAATTTGGGAAGCTTGATATTTTCTTTAGCTATTTTGCAAAATATTGCAACTTAGTTCAACATTTTTTAATAGAAAAACCACTTTTCTTTTTTTAATGAATTTTGCGCAATTCATTAAAGTTTTCATTGAAATTTTAAATTTTATAAAGATAGAGAAACCAAGCTTTATGAAAATAATTACGTTTTTATAATTTTATATTGCAATATATTTAAACACTACTGTAAGTATACACTGATTACATCAGTAACTTCAACGTATGTTCAGTGAGAGTTCCTTAAACTCTGGGGAAAAGTGTTTTCAGAGCAAAGCTTTTTCATTTCCATTTCAAAATCTTTTTATTTTTATTATTTCAAATATTGCTCTTTATCTCACTCTGTCTCTCTTTTTTGCTTTCTCTTTCTCTATCTATTTGTCTCTCTTTCTCAATCTCTCTCTTTCTTACTATCTCTTTTTCTCTCTCTCTTTCTTATCCCCTCTCTTTCACTCTTTCTCTTCTCTCTTTCTTACTCTCTCTCTCTTTCTCACTCTCTCTCTTTCTCACACTCTCTCTCTCTTTCTTTATCATTCTCTGTATCTCTCTTACTCTCTTTTTCTCTATCTCTTTCTCGCCCTCTCTCTTTCTCAGTTGTTAGTCGTCTAATATTTGTGTAGAGAAAGAGTTACACTATAATTCTAAAAAATAACGAATATTTTAACATATAGTGTAACATATATGAAGGAGAAATCGCTTATATTAACTGTATCATATTTAAACATTATATAATCAGATCTATTTGAATTTATCAGAGTATTTGTTTAAAAGAAATTTTGAATACCATAGAATTTCGTCAACTTTTTTCTCGTTACAAAATATTCTAATTTTCCAACTCTTGAATTCAATTAGTAGTGAATTTGAAAATTTACAAAATTTAATTTTCATTCATGAAACTTTTTAAAAATTATATTTTCCTGCACTTATGCAAAGAAACTATTCTCTCATCACTTCCCAATATTTATAAATTACATATAAAAAAGTAACATTGCTTTCTTAGTTTTGATTTCTTTTTGGACTAAATATTTTGTTTTAAGAACAAATTAATTTCGTATGTCACAAAAGCTTTTTTGAATTTATTCAGTCTAACACATTTAGTTGACCTTCTGAAGGTCATGTACTCATTATTCCATGCAGCCTGCATGACTTCTAACCAGTTTTTGACGTTAAGGATTCTTTCAACCAACAGATGGGGCTGTTTAGTCATCATGTGAGTTAAAGGTAAAAGGAATAATATACTACTCGAAAATCTCGCGTCGCTCAGAGAGTTAAATGTAACATTTAAGTTATTAAGTATTTTTTTAAATGTGCAGATTATCATTTTTATTTTAAGATTTTAAAATAAACCTTTGTAATCCAGCATCAAAAAGGACTGACATTTTAATGTTCTCATATTCAATATCATCCTGTTCCGAAAATAAGTAACAATCATATACCACAAACGTATTTTAAAATTCAATCCGGCGACTTTATGAAAATGTGAGGTAAAATTAACCCTCGTATGGCCAAAAACGACTGTAGAGCGACGAACCCCCACCCCTCAAAAAAAGAAATTAGATGTTTTAAGCTGTCTTCATAACAATGGAGCAATCACTCTGAATTTTTAAATAGGCTGCTCGTATTCCCGATAAGAAATTCCACAACACCACCGTTTTGGCAATAGGTGCGTATCCCTCCCACCATTAGTAGTTAGGAAGAAACGCGATCTCGAGATAAGTTGTTTGACAAATTTAACTTCCTCGGCGAAAAGTATTCAAGGTCTGAAACGCGGAAAAAAGCGAATTACCGAAACGAAAGAATAAATATGTCTGGCTCTGTGGAGACACAGGAACGGTTCTAAGAATTCGTAGACGTCACAATGTCGTCAAATGAAACCGACCAATCGGCGTCTGGTGAGCGGGGGGCTTGAGCACTACGTAACAGGCGTCTTTTCCGAGTCCTCTACAAGGGGCTTGTTTATGAGATTCTGCTCTATTTAGAGTTCAGTGCGTTGTAGAATATTTGGTTGTTTCCTGCCGATAGGATGCGATGTTTGCTAATGCGTAGCAGATGCCCCCTTTCAGAACAACTTCTGCAGATAGAGAAAAGTTTCATGCTATGACGCGTTTTGTTAAAAAAGGTAAAGCACTCGAACCTCAGTCCCAAGATCTGAGGGAGGGCGAAAGGAGTGGTGGCCCGGAACGCCAGTACCTAAGGGGCGGTATCTCAGAAGTTCTCTGGCAAAAATAAATGTTTTATAATTTTGGCACACTTTTGTCCTTGTTACAGAAGCATTTTCCCGTGCTGAGCGTGTGAAGTGAACGTGGAAACTGTTTGTTGGAATGCGGTGAACGTCGAGGGTGACGTTTCACCCCACTCCTACGATCACCTATCCCACCCCACTTATGGCTCACCCCTCATGTTAAACTTCTAATCCAGAGTTCGATTGGGCTTGAAGCCTAGTTTAAGTTGCTATTCCTAGCGGCATTGATTTGTACATTTTCCTTTGTAAATACTGCATATAGATTGATCAATAATCAAAGCCACTAATTTAAAAACATGGAATTGAGAGTTTTTTTAATTTTATTTATCATTATTAGAGACCTTTAGATAAACCACTGAATCGCTAGAAGATGATGCATTTTGCCCCAGTGAATGCTTTCGTGCATTCCGTCTTTATGATACGACGTTTTAAAATCAATCTTTCCTTTCCTGTAGTCGTATTGCAATTCAAAATAAAAGAGAGAGAAGGATCAACGCATAAAAATTCTTTTCTCCCAAGTGTTAGGAGATAACAAAACTGGGGCCATTTTCTTATTTTGTCTTGGATAGGCTTGACGAAGTTCAGCCACTTGGTAGTTCCGAAAAATACTTTCTTACTTCTCAACCACATATTGCTGCGAATTTACATTCTCATACTTAACCCAAATCAAGACGCTCTTAAGTCCACAAATGATGGATATCCATCTAGAGGATCAACTGAAACTGCGGACCTCCATGCTTTGTTTGAAAGCATACAGCTAATGACTTAGCTGTATGCTTTAAAAAAAGCAGATACAGCTAAGTCATTAAAAGATTAGTTAACTTTTTAATTAAAAATTTATTCTAAATACTATGTACTTAATAATTTCATTTTTTGAAATTATTTTAAGTACACAATAGTTAGATCTTTACAAAAGGATGCACATTTCATTACACGAGGGTAAATTACAACAGGACCTACTATCCAAAATATTCAAACCCAGAGCATTTTGATCTCAGGACCAGAGTGATCATTGTTCACACCACTGTATGTCCCATTTTGAAGCTAAAAATATCTTAAGCCAACTTAAAAATGTCCCGGTTTAAAAGAAAAATAATACGATAACCTACTTATAGGAGGATTATTACGTGATATATATTAAGTGGAAAATTAGTATTGGAATTGTATTTTACTGCTTCAATGAGCTTTTTATATGAATACATCAAAAAGCCTCATATATGTCGTAAATATCGTTAAATTCTGTTAAACAAAACTCAAATCATGACAAATTAGATAATATACAACTTTTTTATAAAAGATATGGTTAAATTCTATAAATTTCTAATTTCTAGTAAAATATGCCTTAAATCTTGCAATTTCATTTTCTTTTAGCTCTCCTATAAAATGTGCACTTTTCTGAAGAAATCTATAGTATCTATTGTAGGAATAAATGAAAATTCAATTCAATTTAATTCTATATTCAAATTCGTACTAACACATACATTGCACCAAAACATTAGGTTTTTTATGAAGAAAAACTTTTTTTACATAGAGTTAATAAAAAAAGAAAATATTTCGTTTGGACAGTTTAAAATAGTTACATTTCTTATATACATATGTTTAGGATCTTTCTAATCTGCGGAAAATCATTTCCTGGTGTATTACTAAGAAGTTTACATCTTATTTTACATCTATTGAAGTTTACGCTTTTGTCTTTATCTTTATTAACTGCGGTATTTTTTCTATTTCATCAATTGGATGAGCATCAATCGTGATGGACATCAATTCAAATGCATTGTGTGTTAAACAAACAAACAATTTTTAACAGCAAAACTAAAGGTTTTATGGAATAAAAGTTTGTAATATCTAAATATTTCATGCGAGTAAAGTCGTGAAAATGTTCATATATGAAGGAAAACGATAAAAGAAGAATGAATTTCACCAGGAAAACTTTGAGAATGTTTTAATAAAGGAGCTTGCGAATATTTCTGTGTTCTGCAAAAGAAATTTCGCAAAAAGAAAAATTTCCCCAAACAGATGTTCATTATGTAGAGATTCGACTATGTTATAAACACAAAGGGCTTCAATATAAATTGTGCAAGATGTTCTCTGGACCCATAATACAAAATAAAAGAGTAAATGCTTTGAGAAATTGTCTCTGCAATGTTTTTAAAGTATATATTTATATATTTCAGAATTTATTGAATATTTAAGAGTTATACTGTTTAATCAGTATTGAAATATAAACTAACTTGATCTCATATTATTTTAATATCAAAAGTACCTTTATATCAATAAGTTTCAGATTATAAGCTGAGTTTTTATTGCAATCCGTTCATATTAACGTGCATTATTACTGTACTAAATTGGTATTGTGTTTTCTGAGGTAAGAAAATGATTTCTAAAATGAACGAAATAATAAATTTTACTGTTACACAACTACATAAGAATGAAATTAAATTTAATATTTACAGAAATGGCCATTATAAATCTTTAGTGACTGAGTTTAATTGGTTTAGCAGAAAATTGTAATTTCCAACTCTGTTGTTTGTTATTGATTTTATATCATGTTTTAGGTGCCATGAGTAATTTTTAAGAGCTGAAAGAGAAAATCATTATTAATTTTATATTTAAGCTTATTATTAGCTGTGATCATTGAATTAAAAGCTATCGTTCTCGTGTATCTATCTAACTTTTATTCTGATTGTTTGGTGATCGTGATGTACAAGAATCTATAAAATCATCAGAGCACAGCAGTGGATTAGGGAAGCCATATCGGTTTTAGTTCCAAATTTCTGTACTCTGCTATTATAACAAACAATTTTCTCGCGGATAGTTTAATTCCTTCAAAATATAATATTGTATTATAAAGAATGGGTCAACAGAATCTACAAAACCTACTAAAACATAAAATAAAATATGGCATCCATATTTCAAAATTTATCTTGATAGTGTTATTCTTAAATTTTTAAACTCTATTTTTCCATGCAATATAATTTAGACTAATTTTTTTATCCATTCAAACCAACTTGTACTGATATATAGAATATTTATGAATTCACTTTCAGAATTATGAAAATATATAAATCTTGAAAATGTATCGAGTTGTCAATATTTTTTGTCACATGCTTTTTACAGGAAAAATTGTTGTTACATTTGTAAGGATTTCACATACATAATCATGTATTCGGGTAGAATATAGATTCTTTAAAAGAGTTCCAAAATAAAGAGTACTTACTATAAAAATTATGCTTGATCTGAGATTTAAATTTCAAAAGGTTTTCACAAGTTTTGTGTACTCGTAGTGTGTTTCAGTAGAACTTTCGTCACACCAATCCTATTCTTACAGCCGAACTAACACTTTTCATAGAATAATATCCTGATCTGTCAATGTCATAATTATCAGCGTCAAGTTCTGACGACACATTTTTGAATAATTTTATTTCAACGGATTTCCGAGAGAGAAAGGATAAATTTTGCAACGTTTTTATGAATAAAAAGTGATTTTGTTTGAAAATGCTCGGTGCCAAAATGATCGTAACCTTATATTAAAAGAAAAGTCAAACATTTGTAACTTGTATTAATTTAGTTTATTCAATGTACCTCCAATATCTAGTTTCCTTTATAAAATTGAGTAAATACTTTCACTACAATACAGTATATTATTTTAATCATTACAACACAAATTGCTGTTACTTTTCTAATCACTATGGTAGAAAGTGGTGTTACTTTTTTTGTATACAAGAAAGAGTACATCAGAATTAACATGAGTTTTTTTATGAATATGAAATTCGTGAAGTGTGAATACTAAAAGGTTTCAAATAAAACTTAAGTGCTACATAGCAATATTTTGTTGAATTGACTCGTGGTCATATAAAAAGGTAACTAATTGGAAACTTTGGAAGTATGATTGTGTATGACTAATATTACTACTCTCATTGACATCAAAGAATTTAAAAAATGCTGTGTAAAAACCATTTAAGCTATCTTACCTTATAAAACAACAAAAAGCTTTAATTCAACCCATTCTGTATTCAGGATGTAGCTGATACCAAATTTCGAAAATAGGGTAGGATTTTAATGCCAAAATCGCTAGAAAATGCTGTATAAAAATATATTTATGATATAATAAACTAAAAAATGTCCTAAACAATAATAAAGATATAAAATATGCTATATTAAGAAAACGTTTTATGAAAGAAGAGATGCTAGAAACAAAAATAAAAAAAGAATCCCCTCTAAATATTCCTTATACAACAAAAAAATATACTCTCAAAAATAAAATTTTACTTTTTTTTGCAATTTTCTCTCTCAAACTGAAAGTTTTTATTTTGTCAAACAATAATTGGCCCTAAAAACAATAAAACAAAGTGCAAAACATACATTTTTGCCAGTTCATGTGTCAAATTGAAAGTTTGAATTTTACTAACATAACATTTAACTGAATATTCTTAGTTTGTCATTAACCATGTCAAATTGAGAGTTTTTATTTTGTCTTTCGAGAACTTCAAAGTGAACAGAAACCATGGTACAGAATTTCAAAAGAATGATATTTTCCATTGTCCAAAGTTTTATAAACATTGAAAATTTCTTTTCTCTTTTAACCAAAACAACTGAAATACTTAAAATCCTCTGAGCGGCATGGGATTTCTGGCTTGTGTAGTATTGATTTTACCCCAGTACATGCATAATGACTATATTGCCACATCGATTTGTTGAAAAATCCTAAGAAATATTGTATTAGTCAAGATGAAAACTGGTTGGAATTCAAGCAGGGAAAACTGGAGTTTGTAGAACAGATATAATATGCGTGTGGATCTCCCTCAGAGAGCTAAATAAACTACGGCATTTTGTTCAGACTCTAATTACAACAAAAGTGTTACCTGACAAAGGGGAATTTAGCGAAAATTATCCAAAAATGACTATTTTCCAAAATATGCAAAATAATATATGAATTAACGAAATGACATAAAATCACCGAAAATCCTTAAAAAGCATTGTTAAAAGTAACATATTAAAATTAGCGAAATAATTGTAAAAGTGTTTTCCTACATTTAGATAGCCTGAAAGAGCACCGAAAATCTTGTTAGCTAAAACGAATTACACTAATTTATGTAAACAAATTCCATTTAGAAAGATATTTATATGAACAATTTTAAGTTCATTCGCATAAATTTCTTATTAGATAGCATTAAGTAATTTGGAAAGTATTTAAAAATCTAAAATTGAGATATTATGGAAATCAAATAACATAAACAGAATAATAATAGATAGATAACTTCTATACAATATTTTGGTTTAAACATGAAAAGTTTGATGTTTATAAGTGGTGAAATAAAAAAAAACTCAATATCAATTCTAAAGAGAGCACTTTATTAAATATTTATAAATTAGTATGACATTGTATTCTGTTAAAAATTTCACATTTTAATGTTAGTACAAAAGAATATCAATTGAAACAGTATAAAAGTTAAATATAGAAATATTAACTTTCTCTATTAGAATTGATTGTATTAAATAAAAATTGTATTAAAGAAAAACAGGTTTTACTTGCACTTGTGTTCAATGTAATTATTTTAACAAATAACATGCTGAAAAAAATTTCATAGTGTTGAATAAAAACATTACATACTTTAGTTCCGTTATATTTGTTATGAAGAGAAAAATAAGGCAACAATGTGTTTTTAAAATTCAGTATGAATTATTTTAATCTCATTTGCAGGATCTTACAAAAAAGCATGTGTAAAATATTCAGAAATTAAAAGTTAATTTAGTGCGAATACATTTTATGTACCTAATTTCGAGATATTTCAAATTCCCTCTTTTCTTCAAGGCTCACCAGATGTCAGTGTATGTCTTAATAAAAATCAATCATTCAAGTACATGGGGTTGGGCAGTAGAGAAAACCACAAGAAAAGATTTTAATACACAGCTTTAAAACTATTTTCTAATTCTTGAATTGCGTTTGCGAAACCTGTTTTACTTTCAAATACTTCATTAAACGGTCGTTACATTTCTGTTATGCAATGTATAAAATAAATCTTTTCCAGTTTTTTGCATTTAAAATAAACATGATTTAAATTATAATTACCAGCTTCTAAATATTAGTTTGGTTACTTTTTGAGCAAATCAACTTTTAGAAATTGATTGGTGTTTTGAAAGATTAGGAAATAATGATAAAATAACGTATGCTTAAACGCTTTTTTAACACAGAGTGAGACATTTTTTTTCATTCTTTTTTACTATTCAAATATTAATGTTTTTTCTCTGTAGTTATTTTTATTAATCGCGTTGGACAAACAATTCCATTAAGCTCAACTTCCGTAAATGATATGCAGTTTTTTAGAAATTTGAATTTTTGTATCATTATTACTGGAACTATCGCTATTTCAACATGTCTGTTATTTCCTGCACCAATGACAACTCCCAAAACAGGAATCTTCAAGATACGCATTTTGAAGTTACGAATGGCCGAACTTTTTATAACAATATACACTTAAACTGCTTTCTCTATGAATTCGAAACTTTTAAATTTATCGTTCTAGTTGAAAAGGTACACTTATAAGCTTTTCTCCCTGTTTCAACTCTCTTAAACTTATGCAGTATTATGAAATTAATTATTTATGAAATTTTTATGAATTATTTTGAACTAATTCTCTGAATAATTTATCAATTTTTTAATTAATATATTTTTTGTTAATTTAAAACCTTAAAAACAAGTATTGTTTAAAGAAATCAATTTACATGAGAGTATTTTGCATCAATATTAAAATTCTGGAAAATATTTGAAAGGCATTGCTTAAAGTACTTGAGGTAAAGATCTGTGCTGACTCCAGTAATCGCTTTGAACTGATGTTAACTTGAATTGACTTGTTATTTTTAAATCTTCAGTTTTTTTCATGTTTGATTTTTTAAGTTTATTATTGATTTATTTCAAAGAATAAAGTGATGTAAATGCTGGTTTAAGGCAGTTAAGTGAAGTAGTCTTTTTTAAAACTATTAATAAAGATACAATTTTAATATAATGGGAATGGGATTCGATTTAAGGTTTGACAGCAATAATCATTGCAGGAGTTTCTAAAGAGATATATATATATATATATATATAAACAATCAAATTACAGAATATACAAAACATCAAAACGTAAAACAATAGAAATGCAGACCAGCAAAACGCCAAAAGATCAAAAAGTCAAAATATTAGAAATGCAGACCAGCAAAATGCCAAAAGATCAAAAAGCAGATAAGTAAAAAGCCAATTTTCAAAATTTTCTTAAATTTCTTGATTTTAAAATTTTTGGATTTCTCTTTGTTTTGGTTTGTAATTTTGAATTATGTATATATATATATATATATATATATATATATATATATATATTCATTACAATTATCTTCATGTATGTAGCCATAGGGTTGTGAATTCATGTAAGAATGGCTGATAACAAAGACTAATTTTTCCATAGAAAAATTTATGTCTTTTTCCTTAAATAGCTCCTATAATCATTTATCCATTTACTGCAAGAAAACTTGTGCAGATTATAAAAATTAAAATTAAAATTTTGGTTTGTATTGACATTTTAAGACATAACCATACAAAAATGTAGCTATAAGAGAAAGCTTGGAATCAATAACATTAAAATTCCAAAGCATAAAAAATATTTATCAACAATTGAGTTTTAACTCCAGAAACTCATATTTACTACGATCATTCATCTAAATATACATGATTAGAACTTTTTCTCTAGTTGAAAACGTTTCCACATGACAAACAGTTACATTGATAACAACCATAACATCATCTCTGAATCACCCTGTTTAGAACTGAACGTTGTATTTTAAGATGAATGAAAGATACTTAGTAAAATTTATATTCCATACCTTCAGAACGACTCCTACTGTTCCCACCACATATTAAATACAGTCGCTGTACCCATGACTAAATCACCTGATTTTACCAGCAAAAAAATATAATTTTCTTAACACTCTATTTTTTACACTCTACATTAACATATTCAATAGTTATAAAATGAATCATTCTTTTGTAGTCGTGTTTATTTGTAAATGTAATAAATGAACAAAGCTTCAGTATTTCATTCAAATTATTTAAAACCACTCATCATTTAGTTAGAATTTCATTATTGTAAAGTGTGCAAAAAATATGGTCTTGATTTTTCAGCTTTTGTCTGGGATTATTTATCTTGATTTATAATGGAAATTACATCTTAACTATGTTTTGAAAATTTAGATACAGTAATATGTAATTTGATGTAGGGATCTGGAACAGAAAAACTTTCGAGAGTACGAATTTTTATTGTTTTTTAAGTATTCCATATTTCTCTCGATAAAAATACCATAATTATGTTTATATTTCTACTTTAAATCGAACTAGTAATAAAAAAACTAATACTCGTAATTATTGATGGCAATTTTAATCATTGAAACTTTGAGCATGATTTTCTAGATTCTTTTTTCATTTTCTGTCTTTAAAATATATATAATCAAAATCTATTTAGTATAAATACCTTTAATATAAGACAAATACTTATGCTGTATAAATTACCCAAGACATACACAGTCATTGTGAATAGTTTATAAGTATTCTAAATTTCAATTTATAAAGGTTTAAGATATTTTACAATTTATTAATTTTATAACTTGTATTTTTAAAGTTACATTTTAATTTTATGATTAAAAAATAATTTTTTGAAGACCTTAAACGTTTGTTTCCTGTCTCCTTAAATATTATAAGTTGTATCACAAATTTGTTAAAGGTAAAAATTAATGAAGTTGAGTATTACAGGTATGTTACAGGATAATTCGAAATGTAAAAATTAATCAACTCATCTTCATGTAATTAAATTATTATAAGAAGTGTCGCGTTATAAAAAACTGAATGTTTGAAAATTCGAGGATAATTTATTTGAATATGTATGCGTACAAAAACAAATGGGATCCTGACAGAAATACACCATATCCAAATACATGTATTTAAAAATAACAATTTCTTAACTATAGATATAATAAAGTTAATGTTATGTTATTTAGTGTACTAAAGTCGTAAAAGAAAGTAATTATCAAGAAACTAAAATACGTTAATTTTCAAAATTTAATTTTTATATAAAAAACTAAAAAAATCATAAATACAATTATATTCATAATATGTATGATGTGAGGATAAATTTATAAAAATATGCATCGTTTTATTTACAAAAATGCTTTCTACCTGAGACTTATTTATTAAAGCTGAAAATATTTTAATAATCTGATGTGTTCAGGTTTCAGCTAAAATATTTTGTTTTAATAATAATAAAATATTGTTTAAATCTTACCCAATCGTACTAAGAATCTAAATTTTACGAGTCATTTTCTGTCAAATATTAATCATATTTAAAGATCGATTTTTTTGATAGAATTGAATGATATCTGTTTTTTGTGTAGCATTTTGTATAAAATGTTAGAAATCAATATCTGCTTTAAGATGTTTCTTTGGATCTTACATATTTTGAGAAGTAATCACATGTATCTCTACATACAGATTATCTGCATAGACAAATTGCTAATTTATTTCAATAAATACTTAAAATACATAAAGCATTAAAGAATTTCTTTTTAAATAATTAATGATTCATTACTTCAATCTAAACACCTATTTTGCAAAATTGCAAATATATGCTCATGATAATTATATAAATACTTTTAAACTATTATATAACACTTACAAAATACGTAGAAGCATGAAAATATATTTATTATTATAAAGGTATTTATTATTATAAAGGTATTTATTATTATAAAGGTATTTATTATTATAAAGGTATTTATTATAAAGATTGATATTATTTTAAATGTTTCAATTTAAACAGTTGTTATAATAAGGAAGAATTATTAAAAAGTGTGATTAAGAATTTTAATACTGAATACTTGCTATTGAAAATTTAGTTTTAGAGTATTGTCTAATAGTTTTCATGTTATTTTTGTCGTAATTTATAATTTAGTTATAAAAGTAGTTATATTTTGTGTAGCTTTAAAATTTACCTTTCACTTATTTTTCGGAGTTATTAGTTGTTAATCTGTCACACAAAATGGAACCTATATGGCATTTTGAAGGAATTACTTTTCCAGTGGATCACTATTGTAAACTTACAAAGAAACAGGAATATGATGCATAAATATGAAACAAAACTTTTAGACACATTTAATTTTTAACTAATTACAGATTTGTGCAATAACTTAACACATTCAGCATTCTACGTGGCTTCATTTACTTAAGATTTCACTGTTGAATTACACAGCTATAAACTATAAAATAAGCAATTAAAACTCAGATTCCTTGAAAAAATACAATATTAACTTACAATTTTCATAAAAGTTTTATCATTTCATTTAAGTATTTCAAATCAGATTTTACAAAGATAAAAATCGAATATATTAATTCTTGCTTAAAGTTTACACTGATCTTTGCTCACAAATGTTACTTTCTCTATTCTATTCATAACTCTAAATGTTTCAGAAAACATATAATATAACTGCAACCAAAACACTTACAGAGCTTGTTTCAGATTCAAGATTTCTTGGATAAGCTGTGAATACAGTTTTTTACCTTTTCCATTGCCTTTGCATTCGCCTTTAACATTTTCTTCAACTAAGTTAAAAAATGTTATTAAAAATCATAAGTGATGATCTTTTTCTTCTTAAATGAGGTTATATTATTTGAAATACTCTGAAAAAAATAAGAAAAGCATTAATGAAAATTATTAAAACTCATCAAGGAATAGAGTTGTGAGAAGAAACTTTTATGTCAGAGTGCTGGAAGAATCTTAAATCTTTTTGAAGTAGAGATTCACGGTCAATATTAGCTCCCAGTTACCGACCCGGATATCCGTTGCTATGCAACCTGACGTCATACAAGACGTCATTGGGTCCTGTTTTGCAAATTTAGCTGTACATTTTCTAGAGAAACACTTACGGAAGGAAAATGTTTACCGTTAATTTGGTATTGCCGAACTAGAGTTCATGTTAAAAGTTTTTAATTCAAGCATTCATTTGACAATCTAATTCGAAAAATGCAAACTGAAACTAAAAACCGAAAAATGGAAGATATTTCAATTATTTATTATTAAAATATGGCTTTTCTAAAAATTATAAAACATTTTGTGTTGATTATATTCATTCATATTGGTTTGAGGTACTAATTCTATATGAAACACTGATCAATAGTTTAAACACTACACAAGAATGGGCAAAAATGCTTAAAATTAGCATAGAAAAGATAAATATTTTTTAAGATTTAGCTTAGTGTTATCTTCTCTTATTTCTTTTGGAATACTCTTTAATGGCTTTTATTTAATGTCCTTAATTTCTGAATAAATATTTTTTTATAAATTAATAAGATTCACCGAATAAAAACAAGTTTCTTATGCAAAATTTCAAAAATAATATGAGAAAAAGTTCTTTGTAAAATGTGTCTATGATAAAAAAATATTTCAGAAATATTTTACAAATTATGATAGCAATTTTATTCCTTTTTTTCACACTAATGGTAAATTAAAATGAAGTAAAAATCTATTTTTGAGTATAATTCTGTATTGAGTATGAAATACAGATGTTTAATTATCATATCTTTATATACCTTTCAAGTAGTTCAACATATTACTAGAGTGAGGGAAATTTTTATTTTAATATATTTATTTATTCAAATATTAACAACTAGTATACAAAGCAAAAAACACTACTTATAAACGTTAATTGTCTCTCCGTTGACAATATGCTCCAATTAAACCTGAAGAACAATAAGCTAGTTGAAATAAAAGTTTTGTTAAGTAATTGTTTATAAAAGAGGCATACATCCTTTTGAGCACTTTAGTCTCTGCTTAACACAAAGATTAATTAAAATAACTGGAAATGATAATCTATATTAATACTTGATGAAATTTTTAAGTTTAGGGACCCAACACATTCTTCGCATCCTTTTGAAAATGTTTGCGTGCACTTAATCATCACTTCATAAGTAAACGAACTACTTTAAAACAACCAGAAAATGATAAAACTGGATTAACTCTTTGACTATGGTGGGACATATATGTCCAACAGTGTGTTTCAAAAATTCGTATTAAGATATAAGATATTCTTATATCAAGAAGAGAAATAGACGGATAAACCAGATGCATAAAATATTACTGATCTTTTATTTTTCCTCTTAGCATGTGTTTTCTTATAAGTGAAGCATACTAAGTCAGAAATTTTAAGATAAGAGTTTTTAGCTTTTCTAGACCAGAATATGGTCTTTAGAATGGAGTAGTGTGTGTTTTTAGACGCATACTTAGTGAGTAAAGCTTAAGGAGTTTAGAATTTTTTCCCAAAATGTTTTTTGACTTAATGTGTTTCACTTGTAAGCCGAGGATACATTCCTAAGCAACGCCGGTTGGGAAATCTACGACTCTATCTAGCGTGGGACTATAATAGCCTCTAATTCAAACTCGATTGTTGATAAAATATAAAATTTTACGTATGGGTTATTAGAAATCAATAAATTTCATTGGAACTATGAGGGAAATCCAAAATATAAAAAATAAGTCTTTGCCAAAGGTTCAATTAGATTTTTGATTCAGTAATCCAGTCATTCTTTCTCTTCAGCCGCGAGAAAAACCTCGCCTTAATAATGTATTTTATCGGTTATATAAGATGCACCAAAAGACTCAATGTTTTTGTTCAAAAAATTGGTCCCCATGGAGGTAATGCCCCAAATGGGTAATCTAGTCATTTGAGGACATGACTCTCATGAATCAGAACATTAGGATGTAACTGAATGAAAATCAAATGAATAAATCATTTTGAGGGTAAAATGTTATTTTCAACCCTCCTGGTGGTTGTCTCGACGAGGTATGTCATCATTGGTAAAACTGACCAGATTTTGATGGACAAGATATCTCTTTTCCTTCGAAGAAAACTGACAAGATCTTCATCTCCTTATAATCAAGAAGTAGGCAATATCTTGATGTAATATTTCGTCATTAGCAAAATTGGTCCGATATTGTTGGACGAGATATCTCGTAGAAGCCACTTGGGTTAATGTACCTAAATGGATATACTCCACGAAGGAAGAGGTTTAAAACCAAGGAGAGAGACTATAAATTCCACACAAAATAAATACACGCATTTTTGAATGTAATTTACATCACTTTGTACTTCATATTGCTTAAAAGAAGATATTAATTTTTTTCCTAAAGACATCCCCCTATAACTTTACAAACCTGCTTAGTCTCCAGACACGAGATTCCCGTCCGTTGACTCGCTACAGGTGCTAACATACAGCGCCGATCTCTTCCGAACTTCCTTAGCAACTGACACTCAGGGATGTCCGGACGACCTCTACCACGGAGAGATCGATAATATCTGGGATGTAAGACATCTACTTTGTGTCGAGCTCTGGAGATAAATGCATTCCGTGACGTCACTGAACGATGACGTCATGTTTTGCATGATGCACCCAGTTGTTCCGTTATCCAAGCACCCCTTTGAAAAACTTTGAATGTTGAGTCACTGAGTTTATTTAAAGAACTTAGTACGTTTGTCTCTCTTTGTCAGCAATTATGCGTTTGAAATGATGGGTACATCTTTCATCCTACGCATATTGGAAATGGTTTTCAGCAGTTTCAAATGGCTATCATTGTGCTGTTGCATAACGTAGGATCGTTTCTACACCTACAGATGAACCACTAGATATGGAACACAAAAGGACCCAGTTGTTCCGTTGTCCATGAGGCCTTTTATAAAACTTTAAATGCTGAGTCACTGATAGGGTTTATTTCAAGAACTTGGTTCATTTGCCTCGACTTGTCCCCAATTATGTGTTTGAAATTATGGGTACTCCTTTCAATCTGCGCATATTGATTAGGAGCAATTTCAAACGGTTATCATTGTATTGTTATTGAGCAGAAAGGGACCAGCAAATTTTCTCGTAAAAACAGCCTCCAAAAATGTTATAAAATTATTACTACTTGGACAAGGATAAGAAAAGTGAGTTGTATTTCATCGTTCTTTGTATTTTCATCAATACCCTCTCTCTTTTCTTAGTTTTATAATATACACTGCTGGCCACCGTAAATGCAACACCCTGAAGGAAGCATGCAAATAATATGAAATTTACAACATGCATTAGCGGAGGTGAGATATGCAAATGATTAGAATTTCAGCGCAGACGCACATCACGCGCGCCTGTGGCGCCACTTCAAAGCGCTATTTAAGGCTTGGAGATTTCGACGATTTCAAGTACGGCAATTGTGTTTTTCTTGTGGTTTTTTCAAAAAAAACGATCAATTATGCCTCGTTGAAAACAGCGATCATCTTTTGATCAAGTATCCGAGTTCGACAGAGGAAGGATAGTGGCCTACCGAGATTGTGGATTATCTTTCAGGGAAATCGGTAGTCGTGTTGGACGAAACCAAACAACTGTAATGCGGATATGTGATCGTTGGATGCAGGAGGGTACGACGGACCGACGTGTTCGATCGCATCCACCTCAGTGCACCACTTCACGTGATGACAGGCATATTGTGCGTATGGCAGTGACGGATCGCTCAGCCACATCACGAACCATAGCACAGTACATTCAGTCTGTACCGCATCATCCAGTGTCTGCGCGTACCATTCGACGCCGTTTACAGCAGAGTGGTCTGTCCGCAAGACGTCCATTGCTTCGTCTACCCTTGACGCAGAACCACAGACGTTTCCGCCGCCAATGGTGCGATGAAAGAAGGATATGGACGGCAGAATGGAATGAAATTGTCTTTACTGACGAGTCACGCTTCTGTCTGCAACACCACGATGGTCGGATTCGAGTCTGGAGATACCATGGAGAGAGGATGCTGAACAGCTGCGTTATGCACCGCCACACTGGTCCTGCACCGGGTATTATGGTATGGGGTGGTATTGGATATCACTCTCGCACTCCTCTAGTACGCATTGCCGGTACTTTAAACAGCCAGCGCTACATCTCCGAGGTGTTGGAGCCAGTTGTCCTTCCTTACCTTCAGGGCTTGCCCACAGCCATATTTCAACAGGATAATGCGCGACCACACGTGGCACGCATTGTCCAAGGGTTCTTCGTCAATCGCCAGATTGAATTGCTTCCCTGGCCAGCTCGCTCTCCGGATCTTTCGCCGATAGAAAACATGTGGTCCATGGTTGGTCAACGATTGACCCAGAATACATCCCCAGCTGCCACACCAGATCAACTTTGGCAACGTGTGGAAGCTGCTTGGTCTGCTGTACCCCAAGAACACATCCAAAGTCTCTTTGAATCAATGCCGAGGCGTGTGGCAGCGGTGATCTCCAACAATGGCGGCTACTCTGGCTACTGATTTTGGCAGGAACCACACTTCACAGAAGTCTATAAATTTAATCATTTGATACTTGGTCAACATGTTATCTACAAAATAAATTTTGTTGTGATATCTCTTGTCTTTCTTGGTGTTGCAATTTGGGTGGCCAGCAGTGTAAGACTCATGGCAAGACATATTTTGTATGTGGACTTGTAATTCAGTGATGATATCATTTGGAGTCAGCATTACAGAAATCATCACAGCATCGTTGATAGATGCGTAGTTTTAAATTCGAATTCACTCTGCTCATTGGTAACTAACTCATCGCTGACTTTTGATGAGCACTATTATGCAATTATTTGACTACGGTAATTGACATAAAATAAGTTATGCTATGGCATATATGTATGGCGTTTAACGAAAACCATTTTATCAGTATTTCATGTATAGCATACAAAGGATCACAGATTTATGTACTAAATATGAATTTTTGTGATTATATTTTTGAGCATAAAAATTATTTGTAGTATGAACACCAATCTTTTTCTTATTGATTTTGCAGTTACATATTGATTAGTCTGGTTTATTTTCTGAAATTATTTACCCTTTCCAAAATAATTATCTCAAATATGTTGAATTACCAAAAGGGGATTATTGCTTTATAAATTTTAGTTATGATCTCAAATCATATTTTAGGTAGGTATTTGATTTTAATAAGCGTTTTTCATTTATTCATAATGTAACACGTTACTTTAATTGTTTTATCTTCAGCATAAATAAAAAGTCTGTTCTCTACTCTTTTGAGATTAGGGAACAGACTTTTAGGCAGACTCTTTTGAGATTAGAGAACAGACTTTTAGGCAGACTCTTTTGAGATTAGAGGACAGACTTTTAGGCTGACTCTTTTGAGATTAGAGAACAGATTATTTTCCGTTCTGCAACATTTTCGGTAAATTACTCTATTTTGCAGAAGCTTATATTCTATGCAAGAGGGAATAGTGATTTTAGTACTTAAAAGTTTCAAAACTAGCACCAAAGAAGTTCCACAAAAGCCTCTGTTAAAATCAGAAAAACGATCGAATGGAAATGGGCCACAGTAAATTTAAAAATTCCAATATTCTTTGTTTCAATAATGCTTTCATGTTATCATTATGTTATAAGTGCATTACTTTTTTAATTAACTATTTTTAATTTACTTTATAATTCAATATTATAACAACAAAAGTCAAGATAATTAAACGCGTTTACGTTACTGAATGTTATGCAAAACACGGTTAACAATATTTGCTAAGATACAGCTTGTGTAAACTTATTGAGGTATTGCAATTAATATATACTTGCAAATTGAAAGGAAAATAAACGATGCAAACACATTTTTGTATTATATTATTCTATTATAAATAATAGAAACAAAAATTCTTTCCCAACATTGATTTCTCTGAGTATTTCATAAGAGATGGAAACGACTTGAAGATACTTAAATCATTCTACGATAACTCTAACTAGTAAAGCAGAACACTCAATAATTTGCATGTTATATGCATTTGCATGTTGCACAACTACAGTTTAAATGCATCGGCACTACACCTACCATGACAAGGGGGTTCCTGACGTCATAACGACGTAGCTCTGGTTCTGTGAGCTTGTGAAGATGCTCCTGGAGCTTACGTATGACGTCAGGTAGGCCCCTGGAATGAATGGAAAAATCAATGAGTTCAGTTCTGGGTCACGTCTTGAAAGGGGTTGCCCTTGTACCAAGGCTGCAGGGAGGTACAGTCGCTTGGAAACTGCTGGTTGGGCTTTCCGGTTGAATATTTAAAGCCCCTTCTCACGCAGAGCTTTAATGTTTTCGTGTCGTGGTCTATTTATCTTTTAGATTTAAATGAGTTGTGACTACAAATTATTGCATTCTTCTGGTTTTGACAATAATTGTTTTCGGATTTCTGGAATAAAAGCAATTTCCAGGGCTGAAAATAGAATCAATTCTAAGAATAGTCATTTCAAAATAATGAATACTTTTTCATTGAGTATGGTATTTTATATATATTTCTTTGTTTCTAAAACATATCGAATACCCAGACGTTTCGAAATTTTTATAGTTTCTACAACTTACTTTGTGGGCAAATCGTATACATGCCACATATCACATACATCGCACTATTATTGTAAGATAAAACTACGAAAGGCTACCACAAAAGCCGATTTTGAATTTTGAGGGGATTGGGAATGATCCTACTCCGTCAGTTCCTGTAAAGTTAATATACCTTGCATCGTATGCTTGACAAATCTAGCGCGAAAATAGTATTGCAATGATTCCCTGAACATCTGAAAATGCTTCTTTAAAACGCACTTTTGAATTGTTGCACGCTTGCACCGGAGATATGTATATTTATTGAAATCGTAACTTGGTTTAAGAAATTCCTCATTGCATTAAACGTATTTAAATTATCAATACAATCAATTAGTAATGAAAATCAGTTTATTATTTCTAAGTATTTTTACAGATCTCAATTGTGCTCTACATACGTGATCAGAAGCAAACTTTTCAAGGATATCCGCTCAGTCATTTCCAATAATGCTGCAATGATCTCTTACATGGCTGAAGTTAATTATGATGGCTGATACGTTTAGTGTATTAATAATGCATTACACTTCTACAAATTTTTAAGAGAGTCACTGAACGGTAAGAATTTTTCCATGGAAGAATGCTTAATAGCTTACCACCCTAAAGATGGACTACGTGGTCAGTTATGAAAGTTTTGAATAAATTGTGTTGAAATATATTTGGAAGATGCCTGTAAAATTTGCGAATTCATTCTCTTTATTCAAAAAGCGTAGCAAATGTATTGAACACATGCAGTCGGTTACAATTTTAACATAGGACATATCTGTATTTGAATTAGTCTGAGAAAACAGATGCATAACTGGCAATGATATAAATGTTGTATATGAATGTTGCCTTCACGATTTTAACCAAATAAAGGCATATCAAGCAACGGTCTTGGAAATTAGAGACTCAACAACAAAAATATTTGAAATTATATTGTATTCTAGAAAATATCACAACCAAAAAATTAACTGAAAATATCATAACCAAAACATAATTTCTCTAAATTGTTTTTTGTTGACTAATAAAATAAAATAAATAAAAGTACAATCTCAAATTAGTGTTTTTTCCCATGGAAGAAAGTCTATATTCCTGGTGCAGTACTGAACGAAAGAAAATGAACTTGGAAAATGGTATAATTTTGAATTACAGAAGATTTATAGATAAATTACATTTATTTTTCCATAAGAGATATAATATAAATGTAATTTTATAGATAAATTACATTTTTTCAGGAAAAGTTCCAATCCATATTTATACACTCTTGTTTCTCATCAATAAACAAAGTTAGAACTGCTAAATTAATTTAGAGATGGATATATCTTTAATCAGTTAAATTTCGTTACCGTATTATTACCCAATTCTTATTCAGTAAAGTTGTTTCAAATAAAGTAGGTAATTTAGTTCTTTTCAAGCAGTTAATTCAAATTATTATTTATCGAATTAAAATTACAGTTATTATCGCTTGATAAAATCACTTGTTTAGAAGGATTTTATTCTATGCTGATTATTCGTGCTGATTTTTATAGCAGGTGATTCGAATTATAACTTTGTTATGAAATTATGTACTGCTTTCAGTGATTGGAAACTTTCCCTTCAGTATTGATCTAGAATCGTCGCTAATAACCCGTTGTGTTGCTCCAGCGCGACGTAAATTCAACTACGTACCTACTATTTTCAATAACGCCTCGTCATCTGACCATGGTTTAAAATTACGTGGTATTGTTCTCGGATATTTCCCTTGGGGATTGATCCCGGACAGTCGCCAATAGCCCGTTTTGTTGCTCCAGTGCGACGTTAATTAATTATCATTACCATTAAATAACGCCATTAGTAACCAGTAATTAACAATACCATAACCTCAAGATGATTAAAGGTGTTCAATTCCGTATTAGATAATTAGTTTTCCAATGATGTTCATAAAAGGGTAAAATTTACAACTTTTCTGTCGCCGTTTATGTTCAAGTGTTACGAAATACGTAAAACTCCTCGGATTATCTTAGATTTTTCTTATGGTCCCGTCTGCCATAAAATGGAATTTCGTTGGGGCATCTGAGGTATCGTCAAGTAAGGGGGAGGTTTGAGTTTCTAGTAGTCACGTGACTGCTATGTAAAAAATTGACTTGGTTGGCCGATACGGCATCTCATCGCCTCGTTTCTTGATATAACATCTTATGACAAGGAAGATGTGTGAATTCGCATTTCGATAGAGTGGCGACAAAAATAGTGAAATCGCCGAAGTCTTCTGTTATGATGCGCGGACCAATCAGATGATGAATCAATAGATGATCATCTTCTCCCGTCCCGTGGAGAAATGAGATGATAGATGGTCGTTTCCTCTCGGCAGATGAAAGTAGTCTAAGGATCACATTACTTCTAGTTTTGGTTACATGATCCTAGGCACATACAATTTTACCATTGCTCACTCTACTTTTACATTTCCTTAATGGTTATCAATCATAATGATAAATGATTTACCAAACATATAACCGTATTGCACTTTTAGATAATTTTAAATAAAAATCCCACGGAATATAATGTATAATTTAAGCTTTTTTCATAAGTAAATGTACCTTAGCCCTCGCTACATAGCTTTCTTTGGTATACTGCACTTTTTCCTTGCCTCCCTAGAAGTACAATATATCGAGGGGTACTGTATTTACTAAGAATGCATTTAAATGATCGAAAGCATAGACCAAACATTTGAAAAACAAGTTTAATATAGTTTTCTTCCAATGCATATCGTCCTGATCGATATTTTCAAGCTGAACAGAAACGATCCAAAACAAGAACTGGCAAAAGTACTCGAAACCTTACCACACACACTGCACCTCTACACCCAATCTAACAGCAAATGCGATCACGTGTGCAGTTTTATTAATCGATAGAGGGGTCCACGTCATCGTTTCCTTGGGCCTGGACCTTCCTCCGTCACCTGAATCACCTGGTCTGTGATGCCACCTCAGGTACAGCTTAGTATGACGTCAGGTGTGACATCACGTTACAGCTGGTACATGGTTCTAAATCGATTTTGGCAGGTATAATCTGTTTCGTAAAGATTATCGCAAAGTATTTTTGGACCACGTACATAAGGAATTTACGTACTTCGGACTGTGATAAAAATATTTAGCTACAAACAAAATTAGCTTTACATTTTTAAATACACCATATATCTTAGTTAATACCTTTTATATAAAATTTTTAGAGGCCCTATGACAAAATATTAAATTTAAAAAATATTATTTAAATTCGACGTATGTCTGTTTTACTTTCGATTTGATTTTCTTTTTAATTATACTCCTGAAGTTAGCGATTATTTTTAGATCATGTTGTTTTCTATCCCACTTGGTCTAGATAAGCTAGACCTAGTCCACGAGTTCATGCAACTTCAAAAAGTACAAGACGAGCCTATGATTATACATTCATACAATCCCCAACCATGTACACCAATATCCAAAACCTAGGCAGAAATATTTCCAAATTCTGCAAGTTCCAATCACAAAATCACACAGAACAGCTTGCTTGACTTTTGATAACTGTTTGGCTTTTAGAGAAAGTTGATACACATGCAATTCCTCAATCTTGTGCACAGGTGTGTGTTTGTGACATCAAATAGGTGATTTCAAATAAGGAAGAATCATTTTAAAAGACCGCCAGGCTCCTTATTGAAATTCAAAACATTAATTTCAATTCAAAATAGCTTAAAAGTATTAAGTAAAAGAAAGATTATTTTGAAAAATTACCTAACTTAAAAAGGTATCGAAATTCATGCGAGTAGATATAGCAAATCCGTCAGATAACAATAGGTTGGCCAAATATTGCCCTTGAGTCAAAATCCAACTAACATGTCAGACACACAACAGTGGTAAAATTAAAAAACTTCTTCTACAGTCAACTAGTTACTTTTTACAGTGCAAACAGCTCCTGAAGTTTGGTGCTCAAAACACCCTCCATTAAACATTGAGGGTCTCTGAAGACTGATGTGAGCTAATTTGCATCAGGGACTTCGGGATCACTCAATGCTAAGCATGCCTCGTTGTTGTAAGAGCCGCATCAGTGTTCATGGTGAACGTATTCTATTCCTAGTCTCTCAACCAATTTAATGCGTTAGTCTATTAATATCGTTAAACCAATTCCTGTTTAAACGCTGAAGCATATAACAGATACAGCGCGTGCTGAATTCTTAACCATCTTGGTCTCAAAGAGGACCCTTCCTTAAAAAATCCCTTCATTATCAAAAAATGACCAGATCTTTAGTGACGAGATATCTCGTCAGAATAAAACTGACCACATCTTGATGTCGCCATCATCAACGGCAATATCTTGATAACGAGATATCTCATCATTAGCAAAATTGATCAGATCGTGACGGGCGTGATATATCGTCGAAACCACTTGAATGATTAACTCTCCTGGTGGTTGTCTTGGTGAGGTATCTTGTCATTAGTAAAACTGACCCAGATCTTGATAGACGAGGTATCTCGTCATTAGAGGAAAACTGACCAGATTTTGATATCGTCATCAAAAAATTGGCAATATTTTGATAACGAGATATCTCGTCGTTAGCAAAATTGATCAGATCTTGATGGACTAGATGTGTCGTCGAAATCACTTGAAGAGTTAAGCAAAAGCGCGAGCGTTTTTGTTTCCTCCAATGTTCAGTAGTTTAGACACTTCTGAGATGAAGTTATTAATCCCATAGAGATCAGCTGGCATGTTTTATATAAATCTCAACCACATGAAAGCACTTAGAAATCATTAAGGATAACTTTGGGGCTCAAAACATCCTTATCTATAAACTTAATAAAAACATACGAACTAAAATGGTAACCAGATTTTTTGATATCTTTGATTTTACTTTAATACATCTGTGCTTTTGAACAAAATAAAATTCATCTCACTCCTTAACACAGTTATAAAATCATTTTCTTGTAAAAAATATCACTTTTTCTATAAATTAATTAATCTTCCTGGTGGTTGCCTCGATAAGGTATCTCATCATTAGCACAACTGGCCAAATCTTGATGAACGAGATATCTAGTCATAATAAGAAAACTGACCAGATCTTGATCTCGTCATCATAAAAAATCTGCAATATTTTGATATCTCGTCATTAGCAAAGTTGATCAGATCTGAATGGACGAGAAATCTCGTCGGAACCACTTGGAGGTTTAAAAACTTTTGAGATAAATGGTTACCAGATCTCTTGATTTTAATTTAAAATATCAATGCTTTTGAGCGATATTTAATTTATCTCACTCTTAAATACCTTAACACATTCATTAAATCGTTTTCTTTCTCTTTTATTCTGTGAAAAGTGTCACTTTTCTATTAACTAAATAGAGGCATATAAACTAAATTTATCTCTTGAAAATTTATTTTAATTCATTCCACCAAACCATAAAAATTGCGTTGGGAAAAATTATTTTGGTAAGCTCATCTTACTTAAATCAAGTACATGATTTTATTAGGGCTGGAAAGGAAAACTCCAGGGTCCAGTGTCCTAAAATAGTATTCTAGCTCCACCCATTGGCTAACGCCCATCGGCGATTACCTAAACCTTTTTCGTAGCTGTTCAATACACAACAATCGATTCCATAAGCCGAAATCTTTGAATACTTCATTTTGGGTAGCAGAGATGGAATTGCGTTTGAGCCCCATATTCTGCTAAAAGAATTTTCCACATGAAATATTTCGAGTGATTTCATATCAACTCTCACTTACCAAGGAATACAAATATTTAACATTCAGCTAAATGTTTTATAATTTTTGTTTTCTCTTTTCAAGCACTTACAAATAGCTGCTCATATTTTACTCAAAGCAAAAATCGTATTCTTATGTGCATTTAGTTTGGTTTGTAACGTATCGTTCATTGTTTGCTACACTAGGGCTAATAATTATATTTCTATATTCTATAGTATGAAATATTCCGTTGCATATATTTCCACGTGTTGCACTGTGCAGACGATAAATAACTGAAAGAAAACAGAAAGTTTCTGGTTCAAAAATACCATTAGATTTTGATGACAGACCATATTTTCCCCTAACTATTTTTTCATTAAAATTCATATATTTTATTTTGTTTTTTTGGTAATGGCATCATAGAACTTTCTAGTGAGTTAGCTTTTTGCAACCTATCTCAAAGCATCAAATGATGTTTATTATCCTGTATAACGTTGATTAGTATTTATTTATGGATTCCGCTACTTCAGTTGTGCTTTTTTGTATTTCTCTTTTCTCCAAAAAAACCTTAAAATTTTCTTTATAATTTTTAATTGTTTTTACTCGATAATATGTGATATTCAGTGTAAAATAGGCAATATTGAGTAGTAAAACATTCCATAATTTCCGTTTGATTTTAAGCATATTACCGATAGCAGATGTACGTATTCTTTTAGAATAAAAAATCGTTCCTACACTCATCCGTTACATTTTACTTTTCTGTTTAGTGATCCATTTTTTTAACACAGTACAGACAAAATATGAATATGCTTCGAATTTTGTAAAACATACATGAAATGTTTACTATTACAACTAGATAAGTGAAATGTATATACTATTTTATATCTCTTCAAATATTCAAAATTTTACCAAGATTTTTTGCAATGAATAAAAATAAATATTTTCTTTTAATTTTTTAAAATTATATTCAATTTTCGCAAATAACGAAGCATGAAAAAAATTAGTTTTTTAAAATTAGTAAAGAAATATATGAGATTTTTTAATAAAGAAACCATAACAAATGTTGCGAAGAAATAGAATTTCTTACTAATATTTTTAATCACAAAAATAATTTTGAATGGATTTTTGGCTATATTAAATCATAGCGGTTCGTTTACGTTTGCATGAAATATCATAAGATATAACAACTTTGAATTATAGCTAGTGAAAAAAATGTTGCTCAATGACAAGTAAGCATGTATTTCAATGTACCACAAAGTTAAATATAAGAAAGAAAAATATGGGTAAATTAAATTTCGATGATTTCTTTCAATGAAATTAGATAGAAAATTAATTTAACAATTGGATACAAAAAACGAGATAACTTTAAAAATACACCAATTTTTAAAGCTAAAATTGAGAAAAAATATAAAACAACTTTCAGTTGCATTTATATGAAACCTGTGTTTCAAAATATAAATCAAAGCGGCTTGAGCAAAAGTTTTTGAGATGCATCTCTCTTACTTATACTCAGTCAAATTGAAATCCGAAACACCATAAAATGATATTTTCATGAAACTTGTGGCCAATACTAAGATAACTGTAGTATATACAACTATATTTCATTTTTTCTAATGCCCGTCAACAGACTTGACGTGGTGTGGAAGCTTGAAGAGTGGGGAGTCAGCTCAGGTGTTTGATCACGTCATCTGACCGTGGTTAAAAATTTCGAGGTGTTGTCCTCGGTCTTTCCTTTCATGATTGATCCCGGATCGTCGCCACTATGTTGCTTCAGTGCGTTTAATTAATTAACTACCTTCCTAACTAAACAATTCATATTTGAAAATTTTTACTTATTGTATTTCGCTTGTAAGCTGACGATACGCACTAGAGATTAAGGAAACTGTAGAACATCATAACTATTTAACTTATTTATTACTTATATACGCGTTGTAGTTTCGATTCCTGTAATATACTCTAGGCGTTCTTCTCTCTTCTGTATCAGTAAAACTTTCTTCATGTATGTATAAGAGGAATTTTCAGAGTAAACAAACCAGAAGAAAAGTCACGATCTTACTATCCTATTGCTCTCGCATGATATACATCAGGGTTACCTTAAAATGTAAATTATCGCAGTTCTGGTGACGTTTGGCGTTTAATATAATTACCATTGACCAATTAACTTCATATATCAATCCGGAATTCATGTTTTGGAGTTTTTATTGGCGAAGTACTAAAATCGTATTCGAGAACAAAGTCAAGTGATGCCATAATCGGAATACGTACAGGAAACTCGTTTCGCCACAGAAACATGCCACCTACATTTAGCTTGACAGAAAATGCCTTTCATATCCTTTACTTGACGTCTCCTGTCTTGTGTTTGACGCAGCGTGGCCTTATTGCCTTGAGTCATAAAACTCAGCTCTGGTTGGAATGGTGGGGAAGTTTTTAGAGTGGGGTGCCAGCTCAGATGCTAACTCATCATCTGACCGTGGTTCAAAATTATCCTCGGATCTTTCCCTTCGGGATTGATCCCGGACCATCGCAAACAGCCCATTGTGTTGCTCCAGTACGACGTTAACTCAACAACTCAACCTCCATAAGACTCAACCATCCAATCTTATGAGAAGCCGCCTATACTGTGCATTCAGATTATAAATACTCGTTAAACGTGGTTATTTTTGTAACTTTTATGCAACCTTAAAAATAACTAACTCATTACAAGCGCCTCGTGTTCCCAAAAACACGAGAATTCAACTGTCTGTCTCCTTTCCCAACACGAACGTCTAAAAGCGTCTAAAGCGCATACAAATATAACGAAATTATTCCAGTATAGGAGCCGTCGGAAGTTTAAAAATAGTCCCAGTACACACTCTGTTTACACACCCGTCATTACCGATTTCGATTCCAACCGAAATAGAATGAATGATTCCCTCAATGCAAAGAATCGAGTGTATTTCAGATGAGCGTCCGCGCGAGGCGATTGCATTTGCTATTTCCGGGCAAAGAAAATATCGTGATGGCGTCATTGTGACGTCAAGTAATCGTTGCGTAGTGAATTCTGCCTACTGGAGGAAAAGCGCGCATGCAGATGAAGGAAATACAATTACGCGCAGAAAAATTAGTATATCGAAATCCGGAGGGCTAATGAGTTTTCTTTTTACCTTTTGGAAACCGTACGTTGTTTGTGTCGTCGTTTGCGTGGGAGTGAGGAAAAGTTGATAGGAAATAGTTTCTTTTTCAACCTTTGATTTTGTTAAAAAATCACTGACGAGTCGAAATTCGAAACATTTTGATAGTAAACTCTTTTTAAACCATTGGAAGAAAATGAATCGAGGTGGGAAGGTTGAATTGACGTCCCACTGGAGCAACACAACAGGCTATTGGCGATCTGGTCTGGGATCAATCCCGATGGGAAAGAAGAGGGGACAACACCTCGTAATTTTGAACCACGGTCAGATGACGAGATCATCACCCCACTCTCCAAACTTCCACACCACGCCAAAGTGAGGTCATTTGAGGCCACGACAAATTTAACGTGCACCAGACCCATGTGCATGACGGTCTTTGGTTGGATCGAGTTTCGATCTCACAACCCTCCGGTTACTAGTCCGCAAATCTACCAACTGGGCTACCTCGGCTCTTTACACCATGGAACAATGTTTTTTGAAAATTTATATGAAGCGCAACCGTATATTCATTTGATTCATGAGAAGTACTGAACAATTTGAAAAGAGAAAAAGAATGTAATAATAAATAAAAATGAACTGATTTTGGAAGTAAAATGGAATGAATCTTTGGTCATATACCAAGAACAAGTTATATTAATTGTATGTTATGCGCAGAAATATCTATGATGTAAGATTGAGTTCGCCCCCTTGAGAATTATGAATTTAAATACTTAAAATTTGTTTCGATTCTTGATCTAAAATTAAACAGAAACATTCGGAATATCGGCAAAATTCTTTCAAGAAGCAAGCATTCTTCTTGCCAGCACTGGCCTACTTATTTGTGAAAAATTTTGAAAATAAATATTCTCAATTCAAATTTTTTTGGAAAATAATGGAAAAAGGGCGATGTGCAGTTTTATCGTTAGCCGCTTCGACTTTCAGTTACTATGGAAGCAAAATAAATAGTATAAAACGTTTCAGGACAAATTTTAACATGCAGTTCAAACGAAATTGAGGTTTTAAATATTTCATGCAGATCAAACTTACGAAATATTCAGTTTCTTAGCTTATAAATATGAATTCAGTACTATATTTCAAAAGAAAATTATTAATAATTAGATTATTAAGCAACACAGTAAATTAAATAACTAATTAAACTTCTACTTCCTGTAGTTTCCAAATTTTTCTCTTTTCACTAAAGTAAAAGAAGCTTAATTACACATCTGAGTTACATTTATTATTGAATATGTTTACTAAGTTTAGGTCACTTGTACATTTGCGTATTGGTACTTAATTCTAATTGAGTTATGGTTGTCTTTAACTCGAAAAGTTTACTATTCTTTTTGCCGATCTGAAAACTGCTTTGTGATAAATCCAGGCTTTCGATTTCATATAATGCAAGTAAAACGCTCTGATCACTAGGCTGTCACTACGTTCTATATTTGAAGGGCTCCGGGCAACATAGTGATAAGCCACAGATTGGCAATTCTGTAATAAAGTAATATTAAACGATGCACTCAAGAAGATCAAAAGAATTTCTAATTGTTTGAATGAGTGCATAGTACTTGAAAGTTTAAGATAACATGATCTCTTGAATAGTTTATAAACCATTATAATTTTGGTTTTTTAAACTTGAAAATTGCAATTGCTCTCCTGAAAAATTTGAAGTGTGGCTAACCATTATGTTGCCCGAAGTCCTTAATTTGTATTAAAATTTTCTGAGTTAAGTAATAGAATAATTGAATTTGCAACTTGAATATCTCAGGTGCAAATGCAACTGAGATGTATTGAAGAATTGAGATAGTGCCGTTTAAAATGGCGGAGGTAAAAGGTCATTTAGCTCTTTTGCTGTTGAAATGAAAATGTGGATCCCGAGGGGGGGGGAAAACCCTCATTACACATAAAAAATGTGACAAAATTCAAAATACATTTTACTGGAGAGCCAAAATATTGAAAATCTTGAAGCATGCTTTACTTCTGAACTTGAAATTTGTAGAATCCGTTTATATCATTTTAAATATTTTTACCATGTTTCCTGATTTGATTTTTATGGTTTATTCGAGTCCAATAGAATGGTTTACTCATTGAAAAAATCTTGATTGTGAGTTTTGTCCCCTTTTTTCGAGAAAGTGCAATGTATAGAAAAAAAGAGATGTACACAAGATAAAAATACAGAGAAATCGAATTATCTTTATTATTTCGAGACATTTCGTTTTCAAGTCTATTTTTAAAAATTCGTAAAGGTAGAGACTGCAGTGTGTATAAAATACACTAAACTGCGTAGTACCTGAGACATTCCAAACAACACATTCCAAACAAAAAGCTACATTTACTACGTTCTGTGAAGCAAAACGGCAATCGTAGAATTCGTTTCAGGAGTCTCGACGTGTTTGATCGTAGACGGTCGCTTGTGTTGTTTTCACATTCGAGAAAGATATAAAAATGTTTTCGATTTTTTTTATTCTTTTATACACGATGAGTTACTTTCAGTACTAGCTATATCTGTGCCCTTCCTTCCCTAACTTGAAAATTCCGTAAAAAGTACTGTTTTTACAGAATAACCCTTCAGAATATTACATCGAAAGATAAAACTCATGTACTAGATTATGTAATACATATAGATCACTCATGTTTCGTGTGTAGTACATCTTTCACATATGTTCGGTCGTGACGTGCTGCTATTCATCCAATGAGGTCTCAGTTGATCACGAAATAGTTAATGGCAGTTGCCCATAACATCTACAAAAACAATTTCCTGTAGCCTCAAATTTAATAGATCACAATGCGCCCTCGATGAGTGAGTTTTCTTTACAAATCAAACGTATACAATCTATATTGAAAGTTATATAAATTTTATTCTTTCCGAAATTTCCACAGAAAATTATTACTTTCTTCGTTCAATATATGAAACTAAACCTGAGCTTTAAATAAGACTTTCGTTTCTGACTTGCAATATGGCATTGAAAATATTCGTGATTATGTAAGGGGATTTTTTGTGAATGTAGAATTGAAAACAAGGCGAAATTTCTGGAAATTGTTTCCTTAACTTACAAGCTACAATCCTTAAATTACTTCACATTGGTGTGGTGTGGAAGTTTGGAGAGTGGGGTACCTGTTCAGGTGTTGCCTCGTCATCCGACAGTGGTTCAAAATTATGAGGTATTGTCCTCGTGTCTTTCCCTTCAGGATTGATCCCCGACCGCCGCCAATAACCCGTCGTGTTGCTCCAGTGCGACGTTAATTCAACTAATCTTCCCCTTAATTGCAATCAACCAATCATACAAAACAAAGGCCGCTCCCATCTGAGAAAACCACAATCGAATGTTCTACTTCCAGATATTGCTATAGAGCATTTATGTCTTGTATTTGTCGCGGCTTGATCAACCTATGGCCCTTGAGTAATACAACGCAAAAGCAACTAAGCAGCCTCCTTAAATTATACGAGAATGCAATCGTATGGAGTTATTTTGTTATGTTAGATACATTAATAAAATTATTAAAATTCCTTATTCTTTTGAATATGCATTTAATTATTTACCAATTATACAACGTGTCCACTCCAAATTTTATTCGTATTTCATTTTCGTCTGCGTTTGTGTATATTTATGAGCATGTGTATATAATGTGAGATCGCAATGCTTAGCAGGAAACTAAATTCAAACTTGATAATTATTCGATGTAGTCTAAGTCTAAATTTAGATTTTTAAGTTTCCAAATAGCATATCCTAAAAATATAATTGCTTGCTCATTTTCTTCATTTCGAATGTCTTACTTATTCATTACATATTTAAAAAATTATGTGTTAAGCCCTAATTAACTCATTTCAGAACTTTGGCATTTAAAATTTAAAAAAAAACAGTACCGCCGTGTAGCCATCTGAGGGGTTTACACGCAAGTATATTTTCTGCAGCCTGCAGTCTTCCTTGCATGGCTTCTAATCAGTTTTGACTTTCTTAACCAATAGAATCTTTTTAAAGAATTTTTCAACTAATAGATGTGGCTATTTAGTCCTTATGTATGTTGTGGGAGAAAAGCAATACTGCACTACTGGAAATCTCGTGACACTCAGAGGGATAAAAATCAGTTTGTATTTCATATCTAATTTCCACACATGCTTTAAATTTCATTACGCTAACATGTAATATTGTCTGAAATACTCAGCAAAACTAGCCAAAAAAAACTGTCGACTAAATTTTTAAACCACATGAAAGATTTTGCGAGAGTGTAGCATATCATTATATCAAGCTAAAGAATATGTAGCAGGTCGAAAGGAATATTATTATCAAACTAAACTCTTTAGAATAGAAGTGTGCAAATAAAAAGCATATTGTACATGTTTTTCTCTTATTTTTAAATTAAATTCCATTATTTAAGTTGTACACAATATTTTATCATACATATGTGGTTTAAAATGAAACAGTTATATACCTGGTAGTTTAAGTTTTAAAAAGCTTATTTATTAGCACTCTGATCGTCGTGCGATTTCTGAGTAACGTAGTATTGCTCTTCCCCGCAACACTCATTATGACTAAATATCATCTATTGGTTGAAATATTCTTATTGGTTAAGGACCTAGGAAATATTCTATTGGTCAAGAAGGTCAAACTGGTTAGAAGTCATACAGGGAAGAGGGCAGGTTACAGAACGGGTATATGCGTGTGAATCCCTCAAAGATTTAAGGCATAATACAAGGATGTGAACATTAATTAAGAATAGCTGGCCTAGGGTTGAAACTTACGAATTGCGTGAGTTAGTCAGAATAGGGAGGAAAATACGTGTGACAAGCAGAGAGTGGAAGATGCACAATCAGGAAATTTAAGTACTGATTCACAGGTTTCTGAGACAGAAATGCAATGACTTAGAATTAATAACGAATCTGTGCCTGGAAACTTGATCGAAGAATGAATAGCGAATAGAGTGTATTACAGAAGAGAGCTCGGGGATTCGCCACATACACTACATGGACAAAAGTATTTGGACACTGCGTTTTTCAGAAAAGGTTCTTTATTATTAACGGGTTATTTATATTTAGTAACGGGTAGGCCCTCCTTTTGCTTGTATTACAGCTGCAACACGTCGAGGCATACTTTCCACAAGTTCACTGTAAGTCTGGGCAGGAATAGCTCGCCATGCCTCTTGCAAGGCCGTGAGAAGAGATTGTTGTGAAGATAGCGGGCGGGCGTGGCTGTATCGTACCCGTCGCTCCAGTTCGTCCAGCAAGAGCTCGATCGGATTGAGATCGGGGCTCTGAGCAGGCCAGTCTAGCAAATTCATCTCATTTTCAGGAAACCAGTCCAGCACACGTTTTGCAGTATGACATGGAGCTCGATCCTGTTGGAAGAAACAACCATCATCTCCGGAGTATTGCCATAGTGTAGGTACGGCCCAATTATCCAGAACGTCGAAGTACGCGTCAGCGTTCATGGTACCAGGTACATAAAGCAATGGGCCGGGTCCTAACCAGGAAAAAGAACCCCACACTAAGATGGATACTCCGATTTTCTGCACTGTCCAAATACTTTTGTCCATATAGTGTATATAGGTATAGATTGATGAGTGTATAGTAAGAGAAATTAGGGAGTTTAATTATGGGATCGGTGAAAATCAAAAGATGAATAAAACAATTAATCGGAGACAATATGGAGCCACAAATGTGAACCGCTATGATAATATTAACCGCAAAGATCGTTTTATAAAACAACTCTAGCTCAAATTTCTGGTATTTGATGCAAGGGTGAAGCACCCCATATTTCCCAACCTCAGATATTTCATCCACGAGGAGCCTTGCAAACACTTTCCAGAAATTCAAAATTTTCGAGAAACTCAACTGGTCCAAGAGCAATTCGAAGAAAATCCGTCAGATATCTAAACGATTTCCACCTTAAGACAAAGTTTCTGGGGAATACCTCATTTTCAAGAGAGCATTGTTATAGAGCTAGTTTTTAAGCTACTCAGCCTCCTTACCGGTTTTTTCGCTGTTTCAGTACGATGTGCGTATGGGTTTAAAAACACTTCTGACGTCATGATTTGCATGCGAGTCACGTGGTTGTACCCACGAGGGTTTTCTCCAATCTGCAGACACGATGACCTTGAAAACGCCCACTCCGTTCTGTTAGAACGAAAACCCCAACTGTTTCGAATTGTAATTCAGGTCCGCGTGAGTGTGGGTGTGTAAACAGTGTGGATGAGAATTATGATTGGGTTTCATTATTTTCTTCACGTTTAATTGCTTTTTCACTGTCAAGGTCAGTCATAGTCGCTAGGGGAGAGGCCGTTAGTATGTGGAGTAATATTTTTAGACAAGATTGAGTTTTTGTGGAAAATTATACGACCAAACGTGAGAAATCTTTAAGGCGTCCAGAGACGTATCGTTTATTCGGCATCCTCCGATACAAAAATATTGAAATTCGGGGAAAATAAATAAAAATGATAAGAAAAAATAAATAAAAATTGACAAAACCTGGAGCAAAACGACAATATTTTTATACGTAAATCTGAGTGAAGGTGCCATTTTCTATTTTAACATCCTTGATTTTCACCGCAAAAAAACCAACCAGGGACTTCTGATGCCCGATTATTTCTGCATCTAATAGTTTCTTACAGTGATTGGTAAATGATGTTTGTCATGCGTGCCCCTCCCCATTGAGGTTTATTGAGTCCAGATAGTATGCGCAATTGGTCCATGCGCATGGTAATTATTCTCTCCTCATTTTCTCGTCTTTGTAAAAAATTGCCATCAAGCTCTAAGACAGTTAAGATCATCCATGAAGAGTTACCAAGATTGGGCGAAATTGCCTTTTGGACTCATTTTTTTATTTAGGGATAAAAAAATAACTGTGTTGCATTGTCTTTGCTGGAGAAGAACAACGGTGAATCAGTTGGCACGTAAAGTGACTTAAAGTTAAGTATTGAGATCTTACTTTACTTTTTTATCGAAATCTTTCTTCGGCATCCCCAGTTTTCAATGTTGCTCAACCAACTGAAGGCGACAAAAAATTTTTCATTCTTTTAACTCTCCAAGTGGTTTTGACGAGATATCTCGTCCATCAAAATCTGACCAATTTTGTTAATGACGAGATTTCTCGTTATTAAGATATTGCCGTTTTTTTATGATGACAAGATCAAGATATGGTCCGTTTTCTGTTAATGACAAGATGCCTCGTCGAGACAATCATCAGGAGGATTAAGTTAAAGAGCAGAATTTCAGTTATAAATGAGCAGTGTATAGAAATTCAATACAGTGTTATACTCATATATTTATTATGATGACGAAACCAAAAGTACCAAATATATTATTCACTTTTATAGCAATAATGATAGTTAACCTTTTCGTTTAAAGTATCACGGAATAAGATAGGGATAAGTATCCAGAATTTTTTTAAAAAGGGATTAAATTTATCTTTTTCGTTTTTCAAATTATCATTCTTTTAATTTTGGCAGAAATTACAATCAAATGTAACCTAGATTATATACTGTAAAATTACTTTAACTAAGACTTTTATATAGCTATAGAATAAATTACATTTGCTATTCTGTACCTAAAAGATTTCTGACTTGTTATCGAAATTTATACTTTCGAACAGCAAAGGTGGTAGTTATAAAAGTAGTTATTAAAAACGAACCAAAGATTAAGATCTAAAAGTAGTTATATCCGTTTTAACATTCCTTATCCCTTTTAAGTGTAGTGAGATATCTAGGGTTCCACCTCTTTAAAATGGTTAAGGCAAAGTTCATAATAATCTAGATACTATTAGGCTCTAAGGTAGTATATAAATATTCCTTTATTTGATATTCCGATTGTCTAGGAGTATTGGATGAATTGTGAGACATGAGGAGTTTCGCCACTCCTTAAAAACTCTAAATAAACTAAATTTTTATTATGTTCAAAACTCATTCATATTTGATGATAAGTCTCCAACCAAAATAGTTTTTTCAAAGCAAATGATAATTAAAAAACACTTTTTCTGCAGCCTAATTTTTTTAGTGCCTCAATGGATAGATATTCTTTTGATATTATAACACAGATTCAGGTATCATTTATGTGTACACTTGTTTATTTAATTTTCGATTTCATATTTTTAATTTCTGAATTTAATAATAAAATACTTTTCTGACAAAGCGATGCATAAGTTAGCGACACTAACCCACAATAATTGAAAAAAAATTTAATGAACCCGAAACTTCGTATTCATCGTTTTCCCTAACACTACGCGATTGATAAAAAATTCTAAACCGACCGACATTCTAGCCGACAAAATTTCAATACTTGAATTGATCTAATCGCTTACATTCGGAAAGAAGCAATTAACTCCTCAACACCAAACACAACTCCTAAACATCCACAAAACGTAAATCTCCGATGAAATAGAAAGCACAGGAAACGTATCCGTATTAACGGTTATGTCAACGAGTCAACAAGAAGTGTCTCTAACGTCATGACTTCCGTGACGTCACTGAAAACGTTACGATTTGTAGCGGTCACAGTTGAAGACATATAAATGTAACACGTACCGCGACGTCACTGCCAATCAGATGTCGATTATGTGCACCTTGTGATCGGAAGTAGTGGGAGGAGCCTATCTTACGAGAAATTGCAATCTTCATTGAGTAAAAATTGAAGGGAAAACCACTCGAGTGGAACAAGACGTCGGGATGGGTGCCTTTTTTTGTGTGGATTTACCGCGAGACAGCGTGCGCGAGTATAAAGAACTGGTTTAGTAAAGTTTCTGTTTCGTCTGTAGTAAAGCGTGAGCGAAAGTAACACGTGCAATATATATTTGGTGGCACTGTTTTTGGACGGTTTAACGCTTTTGATGAGAACTGTTTTGTGGATTTCTGAAGTCGAATCACGTGTGTTGGAGACGCAAATTTGAATGTCCGTGCTCCACGTGGGAAAATTTTGGATCTATTGATGTCAAAGCCGTAACTTCGAGCATTGAAATTGGATTTGTTTTGAAACAAATTATTTTTCCTTTAGAAGAAAAGTTAAGGTTGTATTCGATTGCTATTTTGGGATATAATCAGAACTGTTTTGAATGTCATAAAACTTCAAGTCTGTTTCTCTGCAGCGTATCCATTTTACGTTGCTCGTAGAGAATAATTTTATTCGAAGACTTGGAATTATTGCATGTGTAATTACTGTGATGTAATTATTACGTTTTGTGGACATCTTTAAAATCTTTTTCTATTCGACAACTTTCAGAAACACTTTAAAGTCGACGTGATTAAAAAACTTGTATGAATGTTTTTCTAAATCTGATTTAACAGACACCACAAAATTTTCACCGATATCATTACCTTCTATTTATTGTGACTTTCAGTTGAATATAATTCAACGCATAAATATTTTTCAAGTACTTAAAAGAACTCTTAGTTTTGATTTGAACGTAATTCATTGCAAAGTTGTTAGATCAAGTCGTATATAAAAACTAATACGATATCCAGTTATTGAAGGAAAAAAGTTTGAATACTGAAAGACAGATTTGAAAAGAACATTTGCTTCATATCTCTTTGATGTATACAACAAAGGCTTTCACAAGATTGGAGAATCATTATAAACCTAATGTAATGTATTGGATGGAGGCTAAGAACCCTCACCAAAAGAACGTTTCGAAAGAAACGTGGTTATCGACATCGCTGGATTTTCATGTTCCAGGTAATAAAAACAATATATAATTATTTAATTAATTCTCAACTCTCACTGCTTTCTTAAAAGTAACAATAACTAAACTTTTAGTTATCAACTTACTTCTATTGCATTATTATTTTTTGAAAGTATTATTTTCTTGAATGATTCGCTGCTATGATTTTAGTAAAACTATTTGAGTAATTTAAATATTGCAACATTTTTGAATGATTTTGATGATATTCATCTTTATTTGTAAGCTATTGAATGATAATTATATTTTTCTCCTTTTGTTTGCTTCGTCTCAGGGAGGACTGTGTCCCACCTCCTTAAAAATCTTTAAGGCTGAATGTATAAATATTTTAAGTATATTGAGGCTGATAAGGTTGTAAATATTATCTCATTTGATATTCCGATATTTGGAATGTTCTCTATGGATGGTGAGACATGATGGGTTTTACCACTCTTTAAAAATCTTTTTAAGACACCATTCATGTATGATTAGTCTCCTACCACTAATTTTTTTTAAAAAACAAACATTAATTTCTTTTCAAAAAAATCTAACCACACTCCTATCTCTTAGAAACCATGAAAACTATTTTTTATGTGTGCAAAGCATATTCATATACGGCTATAGATCCTAATCTATTATTTTTCAAAAAAGCCATTTCAGCAAAGTTCCCTTCAAGAGGTAATGATTATATTTACAGTTTCTTGTTTATAATGACTAGGGACTGTTGATATTGTTTCAACTCCAAAAATTACCAACTTTTATATGTTTTAAAAATTGTCCGAAAAAATGTAGCAAAAATATACAAAAAGGTCTTCAATAGTATTTGCTTTTGTACAGAAAAGGACATTTTTCTCGAATATAATACCTTGAACCTATGTCGTAAAAAAGGCATAATTAGAAAATTTCCGGAGTTTAGGAAATAGAATTTTTTCCCTTTCGTTTACTTGGAATCACATTTTTTTACTTGGTGTGCTTCATTTGCAAGCCGACGATATACATAATAGATTATCATTTTAATAAACTTCCATAGCAACGATTCATATATTAAAAAATAACCGCAGAGCAAAAGAAAACAATTTTTCGAAAGTTCATCACATTCCACTAAAACATTAAAGAAAACAGATTTCACGAACTTTCTATTTTTACGAATTTTTTCTCCGTCCCTTGAGGTTCTATTGCATTGAAAAACAGCGTCGATTGTACTACTTGTTAACCTATTAGACTAAAGTGAATAAAATATGTTCAGCTTTTAAAAAGTTAAACAAAAACAAAAATTCTGAAAAATTTGGTTTGGGGGTTCATTTGGGTTTTTAATAGCGGTTTATTAACATGTCATTTACTAGTTTCTTATATATTGTGTTCTTATAGATCCATATGGGCTTTAGAATTTTAAATAGTTTACTCTATTTTTCGAACATATTTTCGAACGTATTTCGTTAATTCCCCAGAATCTTGATAAGATTTGAATCTGTTATACTTACTGACAACCGAAGTACTGGAATTCACTTTAGTTTAAACCATAGAGGTAGATTCCGAAATATAGCTAAGATGCTAAATGTTGCTGAAATACAAAATAATCGTCATAAAAATCTTTCTATGATGGTACCATTTTAGTTTTCAATAACTTCAAATTAACGAGTTTAGACACGATGTATACGATGGACACGATGTTTATGCACGATACACGTCTACCTGAAATGGGTTCGTGCATATCATGGTAATAAAACATGAGTGCTCTTATAAACACGTGACAAAATAATTCATCTCTATCAGTCTTCATTACCCCTATACAACCTGACTGAATCCTTCCTTGATTGAGAACATTCGAAAAGTGAAGTATAAATTGTAAATTCAAATCTTTTCGTGCAAATCTATTGCCATACTTCTTGAAGCAGCTATACCCCATGCTCTACCATGTTGGACAAAAGAAATATTCGAAATTCGTACTCAATTTGTATTATTTGAAATTTTTCGTGACGCAATAGACATTTCTTATTTTTTGAGGTAAGGATTCGTATTACATAACATTAAAAATCTTCAAATATATCTATATTAAATTATTTTAAATTTAGAAATTTACAGTTCTGGCTTTTTTTCTTAAAAAATTGTGAATTCAATAACGTTGTGTAGACTACATAAACGATCCCTAATAACAATTTTCAAGAACTTATTTTTAATTTGATGGAACAATCGAAGGCTAGATACATCCGAAAGGAAGTTCAGATGAAAGTGATAAAAGATAAAAATTTGACAACCCTCAAGTTTACCTGTCCGCCCATTGACTCTCAATTTTGTCGATATTGTTAATCGCTGATTTAGTGTAGTTTGGTATTTAATTTAATTGACGTCGATCAATCAACTATCATATATCAATTCGGGATTCATTCTTTGGTATTTTTGTTGGCGAAGTGTTGAAATCGTGTTCAAAAACAAGTCAAGTGACGTCACGATCGGAATACGTGTAGAAACACTACCACCACCATAACATTTAGCTCGACTGAAAATACCCCTTATAAGAGTACAAACAAAAAGAAAATTTCATTTGGAAAGAGCATAAAATAGACTATCCGAATCTCTAAAAATCTCTGATTCCATATTTTTAATACATTGCTGATCAGGACAAGAGATATCAAAGCCATATTTATTGTATGAATAACATAAGGGGGTGAAATGATTGAAATTACAGCTCTAAACTTGCGTAACGCGAAGAAATCAATATTTTGTGTAGCCGACATGGCGGCAATTACTGCTTATACATCTCGGCATTAAAAGAAACTTTGGATGTGTGTTTGGGATATGTCAGTTCATACTGCTTTCACAAGTTGTCAAAGTTCATCTGGCGTAGGCTCAGGTGGTATGAGGTGTGCCAGTCGTTGGGTGATCATCAACCAGACACGTTCGATGAGCAACAGATCTGGTGAACAGGAGGGATATGGAAGAAATGAAACCTGATGGACATTGAGGAATTGCTGTATGTTTCATGCCATGTGTGATCGCGTATTTTCCTGTTGAAAAATGGTCGCAGGCAAGTCCTAAAGATAAGGGTGGATAACAGGCTCTAAAAATTCAGAGATGCAGCGGTGACTGTTAAGTGCACCGGCAATGTACACTAGGCGGGTGTGGAAGTAGAATCCTGTAGCGTCCATAGCTTAACGTCATGTGAAGGACCGGTATGGCGATACATAATGAGAGCCATGCAGCCTGTCGCCGCTATCATCGTGGTGCTGTAGACAGAATCGAGATTCATCTGAAGAAACGATGTCACGTCATTCGTTTGTCTATGTGTGGCGTTTTCAGACATTGTTGACGCTTATGGTATAAAGTCAAAAGTAGTCGCAGCAATGGACGCCTTGAAAAAAAATTACCATTGCTACGTACGATATCTAATTATAAGTGCTGACACAGGTTGTTGTGTAACACACCTTAATTCTTGAGCTGTAGTTCTTTAATGTTGCAGTATGATCCTCAATAACCATGCTCACATGATGTCTGTCCACTCGTTCGATGGTGTGACTAGGTTACTGAAATCGATCACGTCGATCAGTTTGTTCCTCCTACACCCACTCACCTATTGGGTGAAGGATGTATTCGGAGAAGGTCGGAAGAATTCGGATGGTGGTTCTTCCTGCATCCACCATCGCCTCAGTGATATGATTATATATTGGCATAACAGTGCCTTGATTCCGTCCAACACGAACACCAATTTCTCGGAAGGATACTCCACAGTCTCGATAAGACACGATTCTACCACTGTCAAACTCAGAAACGTACTCGTATGACTGCCATATTTTTCGACGGGGATAATTAAGCTTCCTATATACAATAGCGAGAAAGCAATTCCAATTTCCAAAACAGGATCTGTTCTCCCTTTTATACTGTTTACAGGGGGCGATACTAGTGCACATAATTTGCATATACGCTGCAGTGCTAATCATTTGTATATCCTTCCATGATCTACTCATTATGCAAATTTCAAGGCTATTGAATGCTTCCTTCATGGTGTTGCATTTCCGATGGCTAGTAGCGTGTGTTTGGTTTTAGTTTACGTTAAAATATCACCGTTTTTTTTACCGTTCATTTAAAAATCACGAGTTTACTCAAACAGTAGAGTGCTAATATAAGTAAAATCGTTTCTTATTCAATAATAAATTCAAATTATTCAAAATTCCAGTGGCACAATCGTGTCCTTCTAGGTCAGTCCAGTGTTTGTGGTATAGCAGCAATCAATCAATTCGGATCGATGGTTGGGCGTCTGTACAGCTGACCCACATCGGCTAACGCGTGTGGCTCTTTTTTTATTCTGCTCTTTCACTAACTCTTCCTTCACCGAAGGAATCGATACGAATTTCAGATTCACAGAAGCGCCGTCTGCGATAGGACAAGGCGAAACAGAATCATAACCGAATAACCAAACTAAGAAAATTAGAGACATAATTTTGCCCAAAAGATTGCTTCAAAGTTGTCTTTTTTATCATCTTTTGAGTTTGTGGGAATTGCTTCGAAGGTTTTGAATTTATTAATTCATATTCATAATTTTCAAGCTGTAAATTTTATGATCAGGGTATTTAAAGTTGAGAAGGTGTAATCTTCAGTTTCCCTTAACTAAAATACAGTGAATCGTACGTAAGTCATCTCCTCTTATTAATTTGAATGTTATTATTTGAATATTTTTTTAATTATTCAAAGAAGTATTTGAAATAAATAATTGCTTAAGCATTTAATTTTTCGAAGAATTTTTAATTTGCGAATTTTGTGCTCATGGAATTTCAAGTTGATACAGCGTAATCTTCAGTTTTCTCTTATCTAAAATACAAAAGAATCTTGCGTTCATTGTCTTAGAGCAAAAACTCCTTAACTGACGAAAAAGCAAATTTTCAGCAGTCGTTTAAAGACTAAATGTTAGTATTTAATTCAAAAGCAAAAATTATAAGCATTTCTTAGTGTCATATTTTCTTTCAGATTTACAATATGGCAATTTATTTCTCAGCATCGTGAAAATGAGCATTTAATGTCAAAAAACATTTCCTAAAAATATCAGTTAATGAGTTTCTGCTCTAAATTGACGATATATCGCGCGTCGGTAACTACTCAGATGATTATTCTTCGAACAATTTATTAATAATTCAAAGAATTTTTCATTTGTGAAATTTGTGCTTAGAATATTTCTAAACAAAATGGAGGAATCTTCAAGTTTTTCTATACTTAAAATATAGACAAATCATACGAATATTGTTTATTTGTGACAGTTTATTAATCTTTGAAGAAATTTTTAACTTTGTATGTATGAAATTTGAAGTTGAAAAGACACAATTTCCAGTTTTCCTAGTGGTATAATACAAAAGAATCGTAGTTGTTAACGTTATACCCATTTCTTAAATAATTCAATAGTTATTCAAAGAATTATTTAAGAATTTATTAATTATTCAATGAATTATTTAATAATTTATAAATTATTCCAAGAATTTTCGTTCGTCAGTTTTATGTTTAGGAAACTTCCATATTGAACTGAAGTAACTTTTAGGTTTACATATCTAAAAGACAGACGAATCGATAATATCGTACCTTCTGCCGAAAAACGATAGCTAAAAATGAAGACTATTCTTTCAAATAATAAATGATTATATTAAACTCAAATTAGCCATGAAAATCAAATCAAGAAATAAACTTCAAGTGTTTTTTAATGATATGAACGAATTCGACAAATTTCAAATTCAGAAGTAAAATATACCTGATGATGTTTAATCTCCTTTTGGTTCTCTGTGAAAATTTACTTTTTGAGTTGTCACTTTTCTATTAAAGTTTTTTTTTGTTAATTTGGTAACCATTCTCTGAATAATTAATAAATTTTCATTTGTGAAGTTTGTATTTAGGAAAATTCAAGTTGAAATGGCATAACTTTCATATTTCCATACCTAAAATACAGACGAATAGTACATATTTCGTTCTTTTTTAATTTGATAACTGCCCCCAACTGACTTTTTTAATAAGTCAAAGTTCCCGCAACATATGCAAAATAAAACGATTTCTATAGACTAAAAAATATTTCGCAATTGTTATGTTCTTGGCATTAATAGTGTCATTCTTTTTCTATTGCTCTTTTCATACTATTTTACGTAATCTAAATTAAATCAGAAAATATTCCAATATACCCCTTAATTAGAATCTTTATAAAATAGTGCGAATTATAACGAAATTTAGTCAAAAGATATTTATAGAGAGTTATGGTTAGAAGGATTAGCATGTAGTTTTATTAAATGAATTCAATATAAAAGATAATTGGCACCTAGAGATTTCAGAATTCTTTGAATTTTTTTCTTGAATTTTCTCAATGGAGTCTTGGTTTACTTGATCTGCTTCCTCAAAGACACTTTAATATTTAAAGATTTAAGGTATGATAGATAATTAAATTGTAGAATTAGAATTAAATCAAATATAGTTGAGCAATCGTGAAAAAACAAAATTCATAATTAGCTTACAACTAAAAAAGTTCAGTCTTCTTTTCTATGTTTTGAGTTAGGGTTATCAAAAGTACAGGATTAAACTTTTATTAATTTAGTTTTTAATTTTAAATCAAGGGGATTTTCTGGTTCATTTAATTTGTCACTAACTATATAACAAGAAATGAAATTAATTTAAGTAACACCTTTGAAAAATTAAGAATAATTTCAAAGCGATTGAGAAAGTATGTTCTCCAAATTTTATATATTAACTATTATTATAATGTAATTATGACTTAAAACAATAACAAGTTTTCAATATTTAGTTTACATCTTTGAATGGTTACTCATGCTAGTTATTTTAAAGTATTGTGTAAAATAACTAGTTTATACTTTTTACTGTGGAAGAGAGGATGACCCTCTGCTAAATCATTAAACACGATACAAATTTATAAACATAAAAACTAAGATATTTGTAAATGAATACAATAGCTGGAATTTTCAATTTTGCATAAAATTTGTTAGTGGAAAATTATTTAATCTACTTAAAGTGACCAGAGTAAATTCTGAGATACCATTTTTTTACTTTTCAGTGTCATATCATGTCTCTTAGAGTATCTATTTCTATAACTAAAAATTGATATTTTCTTCATTATACAAAATAATTTTATACTTATGTTTCATCAAAATTTATTCGTAGTTCCGGGATCTCAGGTAGAGGCTCGGCTGGTGTTTAAAAATTAAAATATTATTACGTTAAAATAAATACTTTAATTTTTATAAGAAAATGATTATCTATTCATCTATACATTTTTGTAACATATTTTCAGTCTATAGTTATTTTACTTTTGCAAATTTAGTTACGTAAAAAAATTGCTTTCATTGTTTAAGAATAAGATTAAATCTATTCTGCCCCACACCTTCCTTCCGCTCTTCTTCCCAAAGCTAATTTCGTTAGCTTTTGGTCATAATTAACTCCTAGCTTTAGTCTTTATAATATAGAATTGTTTTGCTCTAAACCCTCCGTGTTTCGACGTGGTATCTCGTCCCAAGATCTAACCAATTTTCATAAGGACGAGAAATCTCGTCGAGACAAAACTGCCCTATTACTCCAAGGAAGAATGAAGATCCAAGCAGCAAAACAAATTGTCCCTTGCGAAGAATTGGTATCAGTTAGGTTTTTTCACAGAGGTTGGCCACTATAAGGCAGTTTTCGAAGCGAAGATAAACCATCAGGAGGGTTAATATTAATGAATACTCATCACTATATGATACATTTTAATCTCTATAATGTGGAGAAACACTTTTATAATCACAATGTAATCATTATTATTGGGATGTATTTATTTTAGGGATTGCCTGAATTTTACAATAACTAGTTACTTTACAGCTTGAAGTCATTTATATGAGAGCATCTAAGCATATTTCTTTTAAGGATGATGTATAGATAATTTTATAAAGTATACATCGTAGGCTTTTAAGTGAAACACACGAAGTCAGAAAACAGTTCAGAAAAAGCGAACGGGGACTCTACTCACTATGCTAAACTCACTACGTGCGTTTCTTACGAAGAAATCTAATCTTCGTGCAAAGAAAACATGACTTAGTGAACACACACACGTTTTCGAATACGTCTTAAGATCACCACATTCTGGTTTGGAAAAGCTAAAAAATTCATATCTTAAAATTTTTGAATTAGTGTTTCACTTGTAAGCCGACGATATATCAGTATATCCAATGTAAATCCAAATTCATGCATCACATGGCTTAGATGATAAGTCGTTGAGTTACATACAACAAAACTAGTAATAACTCATACAAAATAATGACTTTCGATTAAAAGAATTATATAAACATAAATGAGATAAAAATCAATAAAAATCGACCTTGAATTCTAAAAAATTAAAATTTCTACAGCTATGTGCACTTTACTTTTATCTTATAATTGACATGTACCACATTTAGCGTGGGAAAAATAAATCAAATCATGAAGTTACTGCATGTCTATTTTAAAATCCGCGTTTTAATTGAAAAAGGGGTACATTTCCCTCCTACTTGTTTCTATTTCTGAAAAGTTACTTTTATATAAAAACTGCCCAATGGATTCAGTGACGTGAATAGAAAAGACAAATTCGGAAAAAAGCTAATAATAGAAAACTTCGTGGATTCTTTCACTCTCCTGACGTCACGAGTTCCCCTCCCCGTGACGTCACAGAATGTCCACTTTAAAACTCGTATTTTAATTGAAAGGGGTATGGCAGCCCCTTCTACGACTATCTGGAAATAGCTCCTTTTATTCGCATGTACTTTTATATTTATAACTGCGTAAGATTCAATTTCTTTATCACATACCTGTGATCGATTCCTCCTAGTGACGTCACAGAAAATCTGGGATCATCCTAACCAACGTGTATCACAGAGCTGCAGTTATCAAAAATTTGGAGGCGTCCAACTTTGGCGCGTCTTATCATCTATTTGGCGAAAGATGAAGATCTGCCAAGAAGGGAAAATATACTTCATCGATGAGACTGGAAGTCATAGTTATAAATTATGCCATATTATAATGGATGCAGCAAAAAGGATCATATGCATGCAAATTTTACGAAAGTTTTAAGTCATTTTTAGGCTTTTAAAATAAGTGAATGAAAAAAACATTTAACTTCATATATTTTAATTATAAGTGTGCAATTATCCCATCTATTCTCATTTGTATTTTAATCCTCTGGTGGTTTGTTTCGACGAGGTATTTCGTCATTAGCAAAACTGACCAGATCTTTATGGACGACGTACCTCATTGAAACCACTTGGAGGGTGAAACGTGTATAAATATATTTCTCCTATTTTAATTTTCTGTACTTCAATTTGGACTTAATTTTAGTACTGGAATTTATAATCTATTGTTTCCAATTAGAGTACCAATTGTTTAAACAATATCAATATTAAATAGCAAGTATAGATTGCGCTAAATGTGTGGCTCCAATTTGATGATTATTAATACTTGTGCCATTATGACAAGATAGATAACATTTTAATTGCGACATATACTTGTCAAACATATTTAAATATTTCAAATTAAATTAGAAACGTCAGTAAGTAAATTTAACTATGTCAGAGTAAATTTAACTGTTTTCTATAGAGTATAACATTAAAAAGAACAATTTTCCTTTTCGAATTACTTTCAAAATGAATAAACTATGTTTCTATTTATTCTTTTATAACGAATGTTACTAATGATTAATGTATTGTAAACAAATCATTTCGAAACTTCGGACATCCCTTGATCTTACTTTTTTTAAAAGTACGAACATTCACAATTGAACTTTACTACTGGTTTTCTTCAATTTGAACATGATGTTCCCTTCTGGGAAGTTGACGTAGTGTGGAAGTTTGGAGAGTGTGCTGCCAACTCAGGTATTGACCTCGTCATCTGACCGTATTTCAAAATTACGTGGAATTATCCTCAGATCTTTTTCTTCGGGATTGATCCCGGACCCTCACAAATAGCCAGTTGTGCTGTTCCAGTGCTGTGTAGATTCAACTAGCTAAGCTAGAGAGTCGTAAGACGATCCATCTGCCTAACGGTGGAATAATTGATTTTTGTTTTGCTAAAAACAAGCAAGGAGCTTCATCTCTAAATAATTATCCTCCTTAGTCAACAGTATAAAAGAAGTCTTTGATAGGAAGATAGAAAATCATACGCACAAATACATACTTAACTGAGAAAGCTTGACAAAATTTTCCAAACTGCATTTCAAACAGAAAGATTTAATATATTACGAAAGGCATATTTATTTTCCAGGCGGCCTAACCTACCCGATAGGTTCAATGTTTAGTGCTCACAAGCAGTGCCATACTTTTAGATATACTGAATAATATGCCCAATAACCCGTTGTGCTGCTCCAGTGCGTCGTAAATTCAACTACCTATCTACCCTTCTGAACAGTGTTTATATGATCATGTTACCACCCCGTAAGCAAGACTCAAATTTAGCACAACACGCCTTTCATATTCTTCATTATCCTTTCAGGATTAATCACGGTGATGAACAATGCCAACAACGCTGTAACAAGAAACCCCCTAATATTAATCATAAATGGTAATTCATTTAAAAAATGACTGCATCTTTTGAGAATTCCTTATTATCAACAACACTGGAATTTGCAATAATTTCCATATATTTCTATTTATATTCTATATATTTATATATATTCTATATATTTCAAACATTTGTCTTACAATTACTGTAACTGTCATTCGGTGATATATTATATTATATTCTTGATAATTAACAAATTATCTCTTAAAACAATTCTTACGTATTCAAGAAAATTTGATCAACACATTAATAATTTCATTTAATATATGAATTCTAAAAATTGTCAATCCTCCAATTCTGTTTGAGTTATACTATGCTTGTATGAAATATATACAGCTCCAAGTCAAAGAACCCACTTTGTCACTCAATATTTGATACAAGAGGTTTGCGTTATTTGAATTTATATATCATAGTAAAATACTACTCACTATTAGAACTATTACAATTTTTCGTATAATTCATTCATTAAAAAGTAAAAATTAATTTGAATAAATTTTTTAAATATATTTATAATTATACTTTAAATTCTTATATGATTTTTTAATTAGGTGTTATTTCTTAATACGGAGCATTGATACAAAGACAATGTAATCGCATCAGATCTGAGTATATTGTAATCGAAAAGAAAAGGCAATAATTATTTTTGAAATAACTTTATCCGTTTCATTATTTTTATGTTCTCCTTTTTAATGATTCGTAATATTAAACCCATAGAATTCAGAAGTTATACTTTAGCTCTGTCGCGTATGTCAGGGTTCTAATCCTGGTTTGTAAGAGCATGAATGTTGGTGATTACTCTTGTAAGGAGTAGAGGTGGCATATCCAGTGGTTGTTCCACAAATAGCATTCAGTTTACCACTTGTAGTACCGAAAGCCGAAGAGATCAATATTCGGGCATTAAAAATAGAAAATATACTTTAGCTTTTAGATAATGAAATAATGATGATTTATGATTTCAAAAATTACAAAAGCGAATTGAACAAAAAGTATAATCTGAGATTCGTCTATTTTAAATTTAATATTTAAAGAAACCTTTGATAATTTTACAGCCAAAAAATAATACTCCAAAATTGTCTGGTACTGTGATCTCGGATAAAGGAATTCAGTTCGGAATGCTGGACGTACAAACGGTAGTAAACTCCTACTATCTCAAGGACTGCCATTGACAATTTAAAATGCTCTTATGGGAAATAAAAAGGAACATTACTCCCAGTTATTGTACGTCTGTTATATTAGCTGAATTGTCCAAGGTTATACGATCGCAAGAGTTTCTGAATTTTCAGAAAAATTGCCGTATATGGTTGGAATGTAAAAATTCCTTAAGATTTTTCGAGTAACTTAATAGCTCTAAGTATTTCATTCTTTTATCGTCCTGTTTCCTCTTTAATTCGACTGAACTCACTATTACGCACACATAGTTAGAGAGAATTTACTTTCTAAAAATTACCGTATATAAGATAAAATTACCCTTTCGAAAATCAAAACTTCGATTTCAAGTTCAGGTAATTTTGTGTTTTCTAGCAATAAAAATATAATTGCCTCGATTTTACCATACGATTTTTTATTTCGCAAATTTTGAAGTGATACTCGCATAACTCGAAATAGTAGGCTTTAGAAATCAAATTATAATTCAGATGCTGTCTCTTTTTAGAACTGAAATTACGAATTTAATATACAGTGAGTGCCATTATTCTAGAAATGACGTGCGAGTTCCAGTAATTCTTAAAAGTATCAATTAATAAACTAATTTTGAAATAAAAAGCTTACTTAGAAATACTTATACGCGAATCTCTTTTCATTGCTACAGGACCTTCCAGTTTTTGAAAATAAATAGTTTTCATTTTATGTAATAATTTCAGTTAATAACTTAATTCGAAACCATTCTATTGCAATAAAATTTGTCTAATTTTCATTCAAATTGAAATTCAAGTTACTGTGCTACACGAATTCGTTAAAAATAATTATTAAACTAGCACATTTGTTTTTAAATTGCATTCAGGAAGCTTCTTTTCCCGCATTATAATAATCATTGCAGGGAAAACGGTTTTACAGACTAATCTGAAAAGAGTTTACGCTTTTTTCGCAATAACAATGGGCGACATTGTAAGCTTTGTAACTTGAAATTGTTTGATGCAATTTTCAATAAAGTAAGGGTTCTAAATGTGGTATGCACACTTCCGTTGATTAAAAATAACCATGCTAGTTTACTATGCGTTAATAATGATGACGTAACAACACACTAAACGTATAGTCAAATGTATTTATTGTATGACTTCCATTTAAATTTTATTTTCAAAACTGAAATTATTTTTACGTTTGCCGTTTTTCATAGAAAATCTCGTGTAAAGCAAATAATCTCGTATAAAGTAATAGCAAATGGCCTTGACCTCCAAAAGATATCTTCCCCTCACATAATATAATTACTGCGAAGAAAACTGTTTTACATTTCACTACTGAAATGCATATGGCCAGTCTAGTTTCCTTGTAATATTTTATCCAATAATTGAAATGAAGTTTGAGTAACTGTGTAAGTTATCAGAGGGCTACAAACTACAGATATTTGCTTATAGTTGGAACTTTTAATTTCCAATCCCTGTAAATCTAAAAATCGGAATATTTTCAATCTAAACCTCGACTTACGATTTCTTAAAAATTTTTAGGATTACTGATCCAGAATCTGTATTTCATACTGAACGTTTATGTTGCTTTAGCTTACATAAAATTTTCATAATTAAGAAGATATTTTAATTTGAAAAGAAGCAAACTCTGTCATTTCGCTTCTTTTCGAAAAAATAGGTGAAACATCAAAGTATAAAAAATATTTTTGTTTATCCACAAATGACCCCATATTTCTCAAAAAGCACGTATAAATCGGTTTCATAGATTCAGAATTACAACAAACTGAAGAATTTAGATTTTTCGTAAATTATGACTACCTTCTCTCCAAAATGTTCACCAATTTTAAGGTCTTAATTTGTCTTAAATGAACTCAAAGAATGAAAAGAGTTTCACACTCTTTGGACTTGATCTCCAAAAACCCTCTTTCCCTCAAGAATACAATCCTTGCAAAAAAAACAATTCTACAGATTTTCTTGAAATTTACAATCCACTTTCTTCCCGTTTATACAAAATATTTTACACTTCAAAATTAAAAATTTATTAATGGAGCACGGAGGCGAAGCTAGACTTTTGAGAATCAGGGCCAAATTAGTATGATGTCATCATATCCGAAACAAAATATACGTATTTAAAATCAAACTAATTAGGATAAAATATAACCCCATGGTGTTGAGCGGTGTAACGCAGTCTGCCATGTTCTCACCAATTGATTTTCCAATAAGCTGGCATTGAAGGAAAATGATAAAATATACTAATTCGCACCATATTAGTGTTCCCAATATTTTTACAATTGGTTATTGGCATTACATGAAGACTAGCAAAAGGTCCCTCTTTGTTAATGGCTCCAGCTAATTGGTTTCCAGGACGAAATAAGAAAAGACCCCCTGTCGTACTCTGTACTCTACAGTCGTTTGCGAGAATAAAATTTTAATACTTTGTCCTTTTCTCTTTTCTGTATAACAAAATACAATTCATGGGGGTACATGATAATAATTGACTTTTAATCTTTTGAGGGGTTCATTCGCATGTATCCGTTCTGTAATCTGAAATCTTCACTGCGAGACGTAACAGACATTCTTGACCAATAGAATTTTCCGTATAATTCTTTCAACCAATAGGTGTGGCTATTTAGTCATTTGTGCTATGGGGAGAAAGCAACACTACTCGGAAATCTCGTTATGCTCAAAAGATTAAGCGTTGTATTCTAAAGCGGGCATGAAAGCACATACACTTCACAACCACAACACAGGGAACTACTTCTGTGACGATAAATGTTTAAAATTATACCACGTTTCAAGAAAAACGCCTTTTAATAAATATTTCTGAAATGCCTCCTCAGACACTGGGGCTCGGATCGTCATCCTCTTTTAGATAAGCTACTGATGGAAAGACAAGTCACTGACCATATTCAGGGCCATCCATAAAAAATAAGGGCATCTAAGAAATTTTGATCTCAGTCCAATATTCCAATGAAAGAAGTTTCTTTCGTTTTGTCTTCTCTTGTAAACATTCCCGAGGCCGCATATATATCTCTCGTTATAAGATCTTCCCTCCAGGGGTCTTAATATCAGGAATCCTATAGAAAAATTTTTTCCAAGACCTATAATGTTTTCATGTAACAGCTTTCGAACAAGTAAGATTTCTTAAATTTGAGAATATTAATAATCCCCCCCCTCCCTTGTTATTTTCGTATGCAAGTTAACTCTGTTTTCTTCAAATTATGCCAAATCATACTTCAAATTATACCTCTCATATGGAAGAAAGGCAATTGGTTCAAGTTATAGGTGATCCGTATTTAGGGGGCGAATATTTGTTGAAAAAAAAGTCCTGGTATTGATTCAACAATAAAACTATCGAATGTCTTCTGAATAAGTTAACATTCTTTTTACTTCAAACTATGGCACTGCTGTTTTTTCTTTTCCTGGATCAAAATTAGATCAATTCCATACTGTCCTTCCTGCAAAAAATGTCCCAAAGATGTGTCGGATCATCATGAATGCCCTTCCCTGACACCTCGAAACTGCAGTATGTGGTCAGGACACCTGACAGTTGTAACAGTCAGGGTAAATCTTTTTCCTGCCACATATTCCAGTGCTTTGGTGTGACTAGCTCTAAATCTTGAAAATAGTATCTGTTCTACTTAACTTGAAGTTGGCTGTTTCTCCAGGTTTTTGTCCTCTATACCAATGGTGTTACGGTACCTTATCCCAGACTTTCTTGTTTTTTGTACAGGGAGTCTATTTCTTCAAAGTTTTAAGTGAATTTCCTTGGGAAAATTTAAGTTACAGCCAAACCCTCGCAAGTCCTTCCGCCAATGCCACTCATTCCTACCGTATTAGATGTAAAAAGTCTTAATCTTTCAAGTGGTTTCGATGAGATATCTCGTCCATCAAGATGTGACCAATTTTGCTAATGACGAGATATCTCGTCATCAAGATATTGCCGATTTTTTTATGATGAAGAGATCAAGATCAGGTCAGTTTTCTTCGAATGGTCTTCGGGTTTTCTTCTAATGACGAGATATCTCGTCCAACAAGATCTGGTCAATTTTGCTAATGACGAGATACCTCATCGAGATAACCACCAAGAGGGTTAATGGTCTCCCCCCTGGTCGTCGGACTTTCGGAAGCATATTATTTGTGTGAAGGGACAAATTCGTATTAAAAATCTTGTGTGCTGCAAGTTTGCTAATAAAACTAATGCCCATCCCTCATTAAAAAGTAGTTTCAGAATCTAAATTTGTCAAGATATCCATGATTTTTTATGGGCAACAATGAAAATTTCATTGAAATTTGCCATTTAAAATACCTCATGGTAATTGTTCTTTAATATTGAAAAGTAGAGTGTATTGGTTCTAAATCCATTTTTCAATGTCATCATGCAACAATGTGGCTCTAGTTCCAACTTTAGCATATGCATCACTAGTAACAGACGTCAAACTGCTGTATTCAGAACGACAGGAACGCGAAAACGGACCCCCAACTCAATCTGAACAAACACTCTCCCGAAGTTTCGTTTTCACTTGCAACGCACGCGCTCGCTTCCGGCGATCCGGAAAAACTTTCGTCACCACAATCACGCGCGCGTCGCACCGTGACCGACCACACAGACTGCAGGTGCAAAAACCTCCCTCATCCCGAAACCAAAAAAAATCCCACTTCCGATCACAAAACGCCACACTAGGCATTTCGGAATCCTCTGTACATACACACCTCCTTTCTTTCCTCGCATTTTATTCATTCCTCCCCACAAATAAAACAGACATGTAACGCTCATCAAAAAAAAATCCCCGTTGCCGCAGCAACCAGCTGGACACAACTCCGAGTGACGCGCTGCCGATCGATTGGCTGAGCGGTTTGACGTCACGTGTGACGTTGCTCTTCCACTACAACTCCACCTGTACCTTTTGTTGGGTAGTTTTCCATTGGGCACGACGTCGTTGTGACGTAAACCATGATCTACGTCACGAGTCCTGAAATCGCCGTTCGTAAGACGGGGGAATGGGAACTATATAGTCGAGCGGTCGTCGAGAGCGGCGAGTCTTCAGTCAAAGGATTTGTGAGAGTGTGCACCTAAGAAGGAGTCGCTCAGCTTTGCCGAATCCGATCACACGTGTTGGGACCGTTTGCTATAAAGGAATTTACCTGTGCTTGATGATAGACAACCACAAGGTGGACTATTTAAATTGTTGTTTTCTCCCAGGGGATGACCGTCGAGTTTTGTTTACTCCGACTGGGGTGCGAGTTGATCTGTTAGTCCAATGTGAGTACTGCCGATAATTGTTTACCTTTATTAGTTCATTGTTGCATTTCATTTTAAACAATTATATTTTGATAATTTAAGATCAACTGGACTATTTATCTCTAGCGCTTTCTTTATGCAATCTGTCTTGAGCTATTGATTGAGTGATGAAAACATTTTGTTCTCAATTCTTAAAATATTGTTTCAAATGTCCAGTATCTACATCTTTTACACTTACTTTTCTCAAGTGCTTATTATTTTCTTATTAAACGCATTTCTTTTCCTGCTATATACACTTCTAAAGTGTATGTTGTGATTTGGAATGTATACCGTCGAAGTTATCCTTCGACTTTTGTATCCCTGCCGCTTTCAAACTTGAGTTATTCCTAACTCTCTTTGAGCATACGAGTCGGCGAATTCGCTTTTATGTTTGATGTTAGAAGATATGAAAATAAAACCACCTCTTAAAATACTTGGATTCTCAATCAATTGTAGTTGAGAAGATGTTTTTACTTGTATAAATGTATTTTTCAAAGCATTTTCCATTTAAATATTTGGATTCTCAATCAATTGTAGTTGAGAAAATATTTTTACTCGTATAAATGTGTTTTTCAAAGCATTTTCCATTTTAAAACTTTCAAAACTTTATTAATTATACATTTCAAGGTATTATAATTGCCTTTCTTAAATCGCTACTAAACTACTTTCTCCCCTCCTCCAGTGTAACTGAAATAAAAGAAATTCCTTTGCTCTAAAACTTCTATAGTTTTGAATTATAAATATTACCATACATCAAAAGTAACTATTTCTATTGTTATTCGTATATGTTATTTGAAAGTGGAAATATACTGTTTAAATGAATTTTTAATAACATATTGTGTTTATTTCTGCAAATCAGTTCATATTTAGAATATATTTGTTGTGCTCTCTTCAAACTTTATGCATTTTTTCAATCATTACGAGTGTTAAATAATGCCCAAAAGTTCTGAAATAATGTGACATCCCATTCCAAAATCATGCCCTGAAATTTTAATAACATATTGTGTTTATGTGAATACAAATCAATTCATTTTTGGAACTTATTTCTCACACCCTCTTCATTCGAATTATTTCAAGCTTTAAAAACAGCGTTCAAAAGTTTAAAAATAATGTGGCCTCCCATTCCAAAACTATGCGCTGAATTTATCGTCTGTAGTATTCGGGATTATGCATTCCGTAAAACGCAATCTCAGCTGTGCTCTGCTGCGCCGTGACGTCGGTTGTGACGTCAAACGCGTGCTGCCATCTTTCACTCCGATTCAGGATTGGTTCTTCTCGGAGATCGATCGGGCGGGCACTAGTGACGTAGCTATGTACGCGCGTAGTTACAGTTACAGCATCTTATTCCAGGGTTGCGGGGGAGTTTTTGCTCATTGCAAAAACTCCCAGGAATGCAAACGGTCTTTGTACTTTGTTTACGTTTGGGTTCTTAACTCTCAATTTTCCTGATCAAGTTCAAATGAAATACAAGAATAATTTTGTAAAAAGCATGAATTTTGTCAGCCGGTTGACCTTAATTTTAGTCTTTAAATCAATGAAAAACTACAAAAAGACATCTTTCAATTTTTCTTAGCAAAATCTTTAAAAAAGGGGGGAAATTTTAATGTTCAGAATGTTTTTTCTAGATTCATATCATGAGTCAAATTTACCTTCGCAAGTTTTGTTTTTAAAAAATGTTTCATTCCATTCTACTTCAGCAATTAAGTAATTATCTGTTGTATATTTAGACGTGAGGTACATTTCCTTCACGATAATACACATAGTATTGTGCAAATTTGTCAAACTTTTGATATAATGTCATCTGAAATTGTGAATACAGCAACAAATTCCATTTTAAATAATTAAAATCATCATTCTCACGAAAAATTATTTTTTCAAAAACAAAAGTATTGTTCGATTTTATTAATTTTGAACTTTATGCTCCTACTTACTTACCAATGAAATAAGTGCCTAGCCGGGAAAAAACATCTATCATGAAATAAAAATGGGTGTCTAAAAAACTTTTCTTTACATATTTTTAAACTTAATTACCTCTCCAAAATACAAAATCCATTTTGTTAAAACTAACCTATTCCTCCCTGTACCTACTAAAGCCACAACACAAACTACACACAAAAGCACAGCAAAGATGATACACGTACTAAAATATTAAACACAGCACAGTATCAGTACATGAAACGCAAGAGCCAAAACATTGCGAACTCCAAATTGTGTATGGGAATTGGGCGGCGACCCCCTATTGTTTATAACGCCCCGTGACGTCATTGCTCCTTATTAAAAGGAATCGAAACTTACGCACGGGCGGTCTCTGACGTCAAAGGGACCGAAATAGTAACTCTTCCTTTGCCCATTACGTCATCAGGAATCGATGCTGTTGCTGGGGTGCTATTTTTAGACCGGCCCTCTGGAAGCCCCGGCTATTTCTTGCCAAGGTTGAGGAGGGCAGGTGGCTTGTTTTGGCTGAGAGGGACGTCAGACGATGAAATTCCAAGGACAGGGTGTGATGTGTCACTCTGCCGACACGGACTCCTGGATTTTTGCAGGGCCTAACACTTTGGGCACCAATTACATCCCTCGCGGGAGAGAGTTACAGTAGCCCCTCGATATATAGCTCTTTTGGTGGGACAGATAAAAAACGTGATATAGCGTGGGCTGAGAGAAATTTGTTTATTAGAGAAAAAACGGGGCGCTGTATATTATATCACCCGTTTTTTTATTCAAAATTATGTGAAACTACAGAACGGTTGAATATTTGTGTGTATATTCATTTCCGATTTTTCTAACTTCCTTCCGGGATCTGACTGATGAAGAAACACACCTCCCTCCCCTAACTTGACGATGCTTATAGATACCCCTTCGTATATTGGTAGAAGGAAAAGGTTAAGATAACGAATTAAAAAGATGATCGGTTGAACTCTCATTTCTAAAGAAATATATCGAGATTTCTTCTATTGTTCGCAAACTTAAAATTCATTGAAAGGCCTGTAAAGATCAGAGGTTGAATGATCGAGGCGCTATGTAACGAGGGTTTATTGTACTCACAAAAAACATTAATGTAAATTCGATCGTTCTATTCACGAAACAAAATATACTTTCGAATTTCTAAGCTAGGACGCTGTACTGGATTTTTAAGACTGTGCTCTATATATGTAAAAGATTGTTGAGAATAAAATGTAATGCACTAATTGTTTACCTTTGTGTAGAATTTATTATTCTATTGGAGCAAGTTAAAAAATATCAACGGTGTAAAAGTAGACACGTGAATTTTACAAGATAAAGTTTCAGGCCGATTCTCAGAAAAGAATAATAAATTCGTGTCCAAAGCGCTAGTTGTTTATTGAATCCTTTCTAAGCCTTTCTATTGTTGCAATCTAATAACAGAAAATTTCCCATTTTATAGAGAAAAAATAACAGCAGGCTCATGGGCTCAAAATAGTGTGAATTTCCTAAAGGCCTAATATATTTTTAAAAAACAGTCTAACATAAGAACATATCGGCTGCTCTTGAAAATGTTAAAGTGTAACTTCTGTTTCATTTGACTACTGCTTAAATAAATTATTAATTTAATGGAAAAATTATACCAAAATACTATGTAAATTTAATCATTGGATTCTTTTAGTCTGAAAACATATTTAAAGCAAATAAGTTGTACATAATTATATCGTAGCATCCCAAGCGAATCAGCTTATCATAATCATATCATCACTTAAACGGAATCTTTATTTACTTAGACGGAAAACCTTAAGTTCTGTTTTGTCACAACAAAGATATTGTTGATATAACTTGCATTCTACCTTTTTATTGTATGTTTGTACATATTATTCCCTTTGTACATTGCATACCGAATCGCCCCACTAAAGTACCAATATTAGTTATTTCTCCTCTTAAGTTCCTCTAGAGATAAACTAGTGTATCCTTTCAAACAGGTGAAGGGGTTGCGTTAGAACAAAAAAGTTCTCTCTGTTCATTCCACAATTAGTGTAACTTTTGTACATCTAACTTAATAGTAAGAGTTTGGTATACCATCTGTGTTAGCATACATGCTTTTCACGAGTAAAATTGAATAAAATGATGAGTAGTTGGTGCATGGGTCCCGAGTGTACGCAAATGATTCTGACGAGTGATTCCTTTCTCAGAATCTTCACTCAGTCCATGAAAATTTGAAGGAGACTTTATGTATTGCTCTTCTCATGAAAAGTTTTACCAGTGGCTGGCAGATCTGCTACTGGCTGCATACAGCAGTAAGTGATCTTATACCTTATGAAACTCCGAACTGTATGTGTACATCTATTGATTTGTGATGTGAATTTGATTATTTCTTATCTGTATACAAAATATATATCTGAAACATTTGGAAAATCAATCTACTATTTACTTAATACTTGCTTAGTTGTTCCAGCTATACATGAGTTATTTTAACCATATTGGAATTTATATTTATTGTAGAAATCATTTTGTTTACATATACGCATTTTAATTTTCTGTAAAATTTCAGCTTCGAATCATGTTTATGTAGTTACGTAAAAATTCAATTTCATGTAGTGAACTTCAAAACTGTTTATTTATATAAAACATTTTGTACAATTGTATTTGGGCCAAGTGGAAGGAAAAAACCCATTTTGAATAATTTTCTAGTATATTTTTCCTTTTAAGTATCAATCTTTCCTTCTGTAAAAAGTTTACTTTAAATTGCCTTTAATCTTTAGTCGTTTTGTCCAGTGGTTCTCATTTATTGGCGAGAGCATTACTTTTTATGCGTTGTCCCTTTCCACGCCAACTTTCCTCCATATAAAATCAGTTTTAAGCCTTACATATATAGTAATTACTGCGTTCAGGAAACTGAATACTTAACTGGTACCACCAGCTAATGTGAAGTCTCCAAAATACTTATTACTTTTCAACCATAATCAAAACTTACACTTCGAAAAAAATTTAATAATATCCAGATCGTGTTTTGCAATAATTTATTACGTAAATTGTGATTACAGACTGTTAAGATCATCTGTGCCAGTTGGAGGCTAAATAATAGTAAACCGAGTAAATTCTCTATTCATTTGTTAAATGAATATCAAAGGTTGTAATGCTCTTTTTGCTGATGTAACTGATTGAAGTGTGTTTCTTCGTTTCTTTATAGCCCCCGAGCTGACGAGTCGAGAGTCGGCCACTGGCTGCAGGACAAGTGGGAGCCCCAGCGAACCGGCCTCGACATCGAGCCTTGTCACCAGCAGCGACAGTGGAAACACGACCACAACTACCACCGCTTCATCAACATCCACAGAAACACCAGTCACCATGCTACTTCTTCAGCAGCCACAGGTAAGTTCACTTTCTTCAAAGATCCTTGCCAAAAAAATCAGCTTTTATCTCGAAATCATTCATAACATTGCTTAAGTCATCCGCAGTATTACTAAAATCATCCATGACGTTGCTGAAGTCATCCGCAATATTGCTAATAATCATTCATGACATTGCTGAAGTAGCCCATAATGTAGCTAAAATCATCCATGACATTCTCTTAAGTCCTCCAAAATACTGCTAAAAATCATTCATGACATTGCTGGTCATCCATGATATTACTAAAATCATCCATAACATTGCTAAAATCATTCGTGATATTGATGAGTTAGTTCATCCATGATGTTGCTTGTTATGGTTATTGTCACCTGGATTTCGTAACTAAATCCCATACCTAAATTCAAAATAAACCGGATGGCATTATATTCCAAAAGATACTGATAACATTGAGTTAGTCCAACCTAAGGAGTAATAAAAGTACTTTAATTTCGTCTTAAAAATTGGACTTACCCACAAATCTTTAATGATGTAAATGGACGAGTGACCGAGATCTTATTACAGTTATTATAAGCTAGCATTCAGTGACTTAAAATTTGTTCCATCAATCTTTCAAATGGAGGAAACCTTAAAATGATATATTGAATTGAAATTTAATAGTTTTATAATATTTATCAATTTTCCCATAGAGCTCACAATTCAGTGGCAGCATCCTGAATCCCGAATTCAGCATTCCTTTTCCGGAGGAAGTGGCCTTCATTGGGGACGACTTCGACCTTCCCCCCTTAGAGTACATCGCGCCTTCAAAGGCCTTCCTCAGTGGTGGAGACAGCCACAGCAGCAGCACGTTTCAGGAGATGTTCCAGCAGAGTGCTTTCAGCACACCGACCACAGAAGACCTGACACCCACCACCACAACAGGTGGCATCGCTTCTCTGCCCAGTTTCCAGGAGACCTACTCACCAAGGTACAGGAGATCAGACGTTTGCGGTGTCTTCTCCTTTAAGTTTGAAGACATTCCCACCGGTGATGAGGTGCCCATGGAAGAAGACATCGGTAAGAATCTGATTGTTCTAGACCCTTTAACCCTAAGAGCTCCAAAGTACCCTTCCTAATCCTAAACATTCTTATTAGAGACGAAAAATTAGTTACTGTACTAGATTAGATGATAAGCCCCTCATGAATCTATAAAATTGTCTCTTTTGATTTGCAGATTTGTGCACCTTTTAATAAATTCAAAGAATAAAGATTTTTATAGCTTTTTAAATTTGAAAAACAGACTGCCCATTAAAGTACAGTAAACTTTTGTTATACCCGCTTAGGTCTCTATACCCCTCCCCTTATGTGTGGAACCTGTCAGACAAATAAATATAAACATCCAATGGCGATTAATAAACTACTTCAGTAGTCCTAAATACAGATGTAATTTACACATCTACCTAGGACTTCCGTATTTATTTATTAGACGTCGTTTGAGGATTTTACTTATTTGACTACCATTTCAACTGAGATAGTTTTACCTTTGTGTAACAACGGTTATTGCATTTCAGAAGGCGATCGCTTCTCCATATCGATGGCAACGTTCCCCCAGTCGGATGATGTAACGTCCATCACCACTCTGACGTCAGCTACCCCTGCTCTGGACAGCCCCGGTCCTTCGTCATCGTCCTTCATTCCCCCGTCCTTCTCATCCGAAGGGGGCCCGTCGAAACCATCCTTCCATCAGTTGGTAGCCCCGTTCCCCACGTCCTTCTCCGGAGTCGCGGGGCTTTCTGGAGACTGCCCCTCTCCGTTCGGACAGCCCTCGCCGACCTTGCACGAGCTGACCTCCCCTTCTCCAAGCCCCAAGCCCTCCAGGGGTAGCAGGAAGCCATCTCTCACCCTATCCAGTTCATCTACTTCAGAAAAGTGAGTACCATTATTGATGACGAAGAAAACTTAAAACATATTACTTACTGTATGACAGTTGTCTATAATAAAAGCTTGAAAATTTATTGATAAGATATACGAAACAAAAATAATCAATAACTATTTCGGCGGATCTACATGTGTCAGTCTTAATTGAAAAAGCGAAAGGGGTGATAACTCTGAAGGATAGGTTCAATTCCTGCAACTTTTCCTATATGTGTTTCTCTCTTCTGTGTCAATAAGACTTTCCTTGTATGCGTATGTTCATACTTGACGTTATCTGTCTCTTTGTTTGGAACACTTTGGCCAATTATGCCCCTTCTGCCACAAAAATCCAAACCAACCAACTTGATGGGAAATTGATAAGTAGTGTTTGGATGGTTGTAAGTAAATTGAGATTCGCTTGAAAAAAAATTGCGGGAAAATTGCCTACAGACGAAATTTGTAGGAAATTTTCCTGATGATAATATTGGTCTATTGTGAAGATATTTTATTTCCTCTTTTCTTGCCACATACCATATGCGCCATTAATTTCAATTCTTTGACATTCTATCAACGAAAACTATCCACAGACAACTTAACGTAATTTTTGATCGCATCAAGAAAACTACTCACGTGAATTATAATGATAAATTACAGATATATGGCTAATCATTTAGAAGATGTTAAAAAGTATTTTCTGTTACTCATGACACAGACCTGTGTAACCTTATTTGTAGTAATGAGGGGTTTTTCTACAGCATCCGTCATCCAACTCCTACAACGCCAACCACCCCTAGTGGGACGTCTGGTTCTAGTCGGTCCTCCCCAGGGGTTCCAGAAAGCACTCCCCCGCCCTCCATGCTATGCGCTGTCTGCGGTGACAACGCTGCCTGCCAGCACTATGGTGTACGAACATGTGAAGGATGCAAAGGTTTCTTTAAGGTAAGAAAAGTTGTTTTAATCCTTTATAGTTCTTATGAACTTTTTTCTTTCTTCAAATCCATACGTTATAGATATTATGAATACCATAAATGTTACCAGTTAGGAAAAGCAGTTATTACAGTTCTTGCAAGATTTCAAATTTTCACGTTAATGACATTAAATAAGTTGCTTCTATAGCCAAGCCAAACAAGGTAGAAAAATAAGTTAATAAAGAAATAAATTTCTTCCTGTTGAAGGGATATATGTTAATAATATGCCTTAAATCTCTGAGGGTCGTGAGATTCCCAAGTAGTGTTTCTGTAGCCAAACCAAACGTAACAGAAGAATTCTTGTAGATAAAATAAATTTCTTATTGTTGAGAGATATTGGTAAATAATATGTCTTAACCCCCTGAGAGTCACGAGATTACCAAGTAGTGTAGTATTGTTTTTTCCTCAACACATATGACTAAATAACCATATCTATTGGTTGAAAGAATCCTAGACTAGATTCTATTGGTCCAGCAGATCGAAACTGGTTAGAAATCATGCAGAGAAGACTACAAGTTGCAGAATGGATAAGTGTGTGACCCTTCAGATGATTAATTAACTAAGGAAAGTAAAATTTATAAGTTTTGGAATCATAGAATTTTATGGAACAGTCATTTATATCATTGTCGTCTAAGCATTTACATTCGTTTAAATAGATCAATCAAATTAATAACAGTCATTTTATGATTATTTAAATTAGTTGCAAATATTATATTATAAAAAATTATTCTCTTAACAGAGAACAGTTCAGAAAAATGCCAAGTATGTCTGTCTCGGAAACAAAGATTGTCCTGTCGATAAAAGAAGGAGGAATCGTTGTCAATTCTGCAGATTCCAAAAATGTCTAGCTGTTGGCATGGTTAAAGAAGGTAAGCATATGAAATTAATAATTTATGTTAAACCTGATTATTAAGAATATTTATTATTCTTAGTAATTTACCACAGAAAACTCCAGTTTTCTTTTGAATACAGTCGCGTTAAATAAATAAATACTTATGTAAAGAACAAAGTATATTTTAAAAGAATTTTTTTAATAATTGAATACTTGGGACTTATAAGAATCTTACAAACAATGTAACTTTCAACGAATACATCTGAATTTTTGTATGTTATTTCATTATTATTGATCATATGCATTTTTAGACAATTTAATATTCTGAATTTTTGACACACGCTAATGTGTTTTGATTAATCAAATAATATTTACAAGCAGAGGTAGTTCAAATTATTTTGCAAGATCAACTGAAAAATCAGTGATAAGAATAATTTTTCCCTACTGTTTAATTTTAAAATTATGAAGTAATTTCATGCATAACTTTTATCTCATTCCATAGTACAGAATTAATATTTTTCGGAATGGATAACTTTTCATTCTTTCACATAAAGATGGCGCCACCTAACACTTCTCAATAATAATAATCAGCTGTAGAAGCTTCTCGCGAAACCAGAACTGCGCACTTCCACAAATACGCGTAACAAGTGACAACCAAATCCTTCACATTTCCATAACGTTTCGAGAAAATCAACTTTTCTCCCTAATTGATCATTGTTTTGTTTCGTCAACAGTTGTTAGGACGGATAGCTTGAAAGGAAGAAGAGGCCGGCTGCCTTCCAAACCCAAATCCCCTCAAGAATCTCCTCCGTCGCCCCCGGTGAGCACCATCACCGCTCTTGTCCGAGCACATGTGGACACAACTCCTGACCTCGCGAACCTCGATTATTCCCAGGTATATGATAATAAAAAGTTTCCACTTCGTCGATATATTTTGGTGTTGAAAAACTTCGGTAAAATTAAGTTATTTCCTTAAAACAGCATTGGGAAATGTCTCCCATTCTGTTTTATAATCTTAAGGGCTCTAAGAATTCAAATCATACTCGGATGAAAGCATCTTCATTCGCAGGAAAAAACGGTCGAAAAAATTATGGAACTTGATGATTGCAAAAACTGTTTTATTTTTTGAAAAAAATAGTAATTGTGCAAAATAGTTTTTAATTATAAAGTATTTCATTTTTAAACAATAAACGATAAAGAATTGTGGTACTAGACTCGATAATAGGGAAAATTTATTATACTTGAAAGATAAAATAATACTTATGAAAAAATTATTTATAAATTACTTCATTTTCAACTGATTAATGAAAGGCGATGAAAAATTGTGGTACTTAATATTTTTTAATTATAAAATATTTCATTTTTTAATCAATGAACAGCGATGAAAAATTATGGTACTATAGACTCGGAAATTAAAACTTATTTTATTTTTGAAAAATAAAATAATAGTTATAAAATATTTATTTTTTAAAAAGTACAAAGTATTTCATTTTTAAATTAATCAATAAAAATCGATGAAAAATTATGATAGTAGACTCAGAAATGATTAAAAAATATCTTATTTTATGAAAAATAAAGTAATCTATGAAAGATCTCCCCAATGGCTGCATTGCCCATTGGGAACCTGCATATTCCAGGAATGAAGAGGTTAATGCGCTAAGAATTCTGATTATATTCAGAATTATTAGCCTCTTCAGTCCCAAAAAAATCGTCTCCTTAAAAAATTATGGTACTTGGTACTCAGAAATAAGTTTAAATTTTTTTATTTTTTTGACAAATAAAATAATCAATGAAAAATTTTTATATTAGTCTAAAAAAATCATTTTTAAAAATAATGCATTTGTTTCGAAAAATAAAATTGTAATTGAAAATCCAATATCCCAATGGGCATTGGGGATAAGGATATTCAAGAAATGGAGAAGTCAAATGCTTCAAGAATTCTGATCATATTCGGAAAAATGATCATGTATAAGTTAAATGTAAACTTAGGGTTTTTCAGAAATTATTATCAGGCGAATTTTTGTAAGGTTATTTCTGATCATAAATTAAATGTTCTGTACGATATGAAATCAATTTTTTTCGACTATTACTTTTCTCTTAAGAAAGGGTTGATTATATTTTAGGGTTAAATTCGGGCAGAAAAAAAGTGCTAGAATTTTCAGAGTCGATCTTGATAAACATTTTTCACGTATTGTAGCATATATTATAATATCGTAGAAAAATAAGAATCTAAAAATTCTGTAAATTGAAATTCTTTGAAACAATTTATGAAACTATATGTGTAACTGAATAATTAACAAATATGTTTAAATATGTAACAAAATTTGTTTTATCTTCTATAATTGTAAAAGGAACAATTGGGCAATTGGTAATTTATTACGTCGCACTGGAGCAACACTACGGGGTATAAGGAACAATTGGGAAAACTATTCATCCTTAAAATATAAGTTACTGAAATGTAACAAGTTGATTTTTATTTAGTATTCTCTTTTTAACTTTCCCAGGTCGCTTAGACTTCTTTTAACATTAACAGAATCTTAAAGATGATGTGTGTTATGACTGCGATTAATTAAAAAATTCCGAGCCTAATATATATTATAAATCTAAAAAAATAGTAGACAAATTTTGCATAGTACAGCCGGTCTGTTATTTGACATATCTTAGTTTTAGACATTGCTGAGATAGTAATTTCAATATTACTATTTAGTTAAAAGAAATGCTTATACGTTCTTTCCCCTTTCAGTACCAGGAACCAAGTGGGCAAAAACAAGAAGTATCAACTGCAGCCGAGCAAGTGCAGCAATTTTACGACCTCTTGGTTTCTTCTATCGAAGTAATTCGACAATTTGCCGACAAGGTTCCAGGATTTGTGGAGCTTAACAAAGATGACCAGGAATTACTCTTTCATTCAGCTAGCCTAGAGCTCTTTTCGCTACGATTAGCTTATAGGTAAATTTGCGTGATTTTTAATTTAATGGTAATTTTAATTAACTATTTCTCATTAATTTAATGGTTTCCAAATTAAAATTACTGAAATTATGTTTCAAATTAAAATTACAAAAAGTTTATAACTTAAAATGTTTCATTTTAAGTTTAATTTTTTGCTTTGGGGATTTTAATAATTGTGCAACTTTAAAACTAAAATTGAAAAAGAGATCTGCATTTCGAATTAATTTATCGAATTATGCAAAGCTATTCTTTTTTTTCGTTTGTTAATCAAATAAGGATGTGTCTTTTTTATGAGATATTGTATTTCATAACGTTAGTGAAGAAAGTATTTATTTTTTGCACACAGATAAATGGTGATACGGGACGTAAAAAATCGCTTTGATAAAAATATGTGATCAAATGATTCAACGTCACTAATTAAGGTCAGTGATAAAATATCTTTCACAGATACAAAGGATATTTTTATGATTGTGACGAATTTAGATAAGGGTGTTATTTTAAACAAAAACGCAGAATCACTGGGACTTGAATTTAGCCCTGTCCAGTTGAGAAAGTCGGTTTTTCTTATCTACAAGTAAAAGAAAACTGAAACCTGATAAGGAAATGTTACTTTCTTGATAAATTCTTTTTCTACAAAAGAAAGGGAAATGACAAATGTACTTATCAAAACTATGAAAATCACTCACGAGGACCATACAATCAAAACTAGCTTATCACTACATTATTGTTCAACAAGTGTGACTGAATACCCACCTGATTCCAGGACGAACGTGGTAGACTTGGATATCTAGTTCTCAAACAAACTTCTCATACTTCGAGCCCTTATTTTGTATTTGTTGTGTGTAATCAGATGGATTTGCTGATGCGATATTTTTTTATCTTTCTAGAATCCATTCCGATGATGAGAAACTGACTTTTTGCAACGGAACTGTTCTGAACCGAGAACAATGCCAGCAGATCTTTGGCGAGTGGTTGAACACCATCCTGGACTTTTCCACCAGTTTGCACAGTATGGACATCGATATCTCCGCCTTTGCCTGTCTTTGTGCCCTGGCTCTTGTCACTGGTGAGGCTAATTAAATTTAGTTTATAAAATAGCGAATTCAAGCGATCACAGCGCATTCGTACATTTTCTTGTCCCTTTGAATTTAAACACCCAATTTTATTTGATCGGTTTTGGGTTTTATGGCGCAAGTGGGCACTCACGGAGTCTACCGAATTTTATGAAACTGCTCTAGAAAAATGCCTTTAGATTTATTAAACGCAATCATATAAGTGCATATTCTTAGAAATATCAATGTCTTCAACCTTATATATCAAAATTTCCCCCTAATAAGTGTCTTGACGAGCACATACTACCACATCAAAGTTTACAAGCGCGAGTTTGGATTAAAACAAAATTATTTTAGGGAAATATTTTTACTGGAACCGTTTTCCTTGGGAAGTAGGGAACTTCCACTGTACTTTGAGCATCAGCTCTAATACTTGCATCTAATACTTGCACCTTGCAATGAAATAGACAGAGTATGTGAGCGCAGCTTTATGTTATTGCTTCTGGTCGCTCGGTTTGAAGATCTGTCACGTGGTTGCGGGGAAAAGCATGAATCTTAACGTGAGACAAACTATTGATTCGTTAAGGTGATTTCCCACCGTGATTAAAACACTAGTCTGCGATTCGATGACTCGATTCGTAAGACCACGTGACTTACATTCTAAGGTCTTACGACAGATAAATGGTCGTCTATTTTATTAGAATATCGATGCTGTCCATTTAGAATCCATTTTAACCCTCCTAGCGGTTGTCTCGACGAGGTATCTTGTCATTAGAAGAAAACTGACCAGATCTTGATCTCGTCATCATAAAAAAACGGCAATATCTTGATGACGAGGAATATCTTGATGTCATTAACAAAATTAGACAGATCTTGATGGACAAGATATCTCCTCGAAACCACTTGGAGGGTTGTTTTGTTTTAATTAGCCTTCGGTGTTGGCAAAAAATTACCATACGAGGGACAAACCAATCTTGGCGTAGCTTTTGAACCTCCCGACTTGAAACCCAACCAACCGTATCTGCTGATTCTTGATGCATTTCTTGCCGAGTTACTTGGAGTCTCTGAAATCGATTTCTTTTCTTTCTAAAGAACGCCACGGGCTGAAAGAACCCGACAGGGTGGAGCAGCTGCAGATGAAGATCATCGGCTCCCTGCGCGACCACGTCACCTACAACAACGAAGCGCAGAAAAAGCGACACTACTTCAGCCGCATCCTCACCCAATTGCCCGAGCTGCGGACGCTCAGCGTGCAGGGCATGCAGCGCATCTTCTACCTCAGGCTGGAGGACCTCGTGCCGGCGCCGCCCCTGGTCGAGAACATCTTCACGTCCAGCCTGCCCTTCTGAAGACCGCACTGACCGCCGGCAAGTCCGGCCACTTTGTTTGCCCGAAGCTCGGGGTGGCTAGCAGGGTGCGAAACAATCGACAACGGCATGACCCGTCCGCACCCGGGTGGAGATCTCCCCGACCCGTGCGAGGGCATGACCCCTTCTCGACACCCATCGGAAACTTTCGCACCCTGCAAATGGTCCACCCTAGCGTTGAACTCTGATCTTCGCTCGTAGACCAAGTCGTGTGTCAATCGTAGAAACATGTAGACTGTTGCTAGAGAAACCAAGCGATGGATTATTGTTGTAGTGGTGGATAGATCCAACCACAAGTCCGTCGTTGCTGTCTTGGAGATGTCCAGCTGTTTAGGAAAATCTGTTGAAGTCGGGGGTTTTCTGTAGACTCTTTTGCCTAGCTCATGCAAGAGAGAAGCTCTTTTTAGTGACTGGGAACTACCAAAGAACGTTTTGGATGATGTCGAGAAATGTGATATAATGACTTCCCTGTGATCTCACGATACGGTAAAACAGAGCTCGATATCGATTACTTTTCGTTTATTTTCAGATTAAATTTTTCAGGACATTGGGGTTGTATTTTAATCATTCCCTTTTAGAAAACTAATCCAATACTTTCTAGATTCCTATCAGATTTCAAGTAACTCGTATTTATTATTAAATTTTTCGTTTTGAAGTTGGAACTTCTGTTTAATTTTTAAGTTATAGAATTTAATTTTTAACCCAAAATTTAAGTTTAGAAAAAGCGCACATACTTGAATTTCTATGTAGAACTAAGAAAAATTGTCTATGATTTGTAAGTTTATGAGACAGCAATGTAGAAAAGTCATAGCTATTTGAAGAGAGTAACTATTCTATACGCATAATCTATGTTAATGAAACATAAGCCAAAAATTGTGCATTATAGGGAACTTAATCAAACCAAGACATTTGAAAAAATGTCAGACTGCAGACTTTTTTAATTGTTGTCTCGTTTAATTTACTTCCAAAAATTTATTAACATTGTTGATTTTAATTTTCAAAAGGAACTTACTGAATAGGTAAAATATTCTACTTATAAATAAAAAAGAAATCGATTACTCCTATTCATTTTTAGAATTAATTTCGAGCTCTGTTATATAAAGCAAAAAGGAAGAACTGATCGGAGGTTTTTAAATATATTCTTCCCCTATACCTTTTCTTCAATATCGTAAAACGAAATATTATCACATGTAGTTGTGACCTTCATACACCGCGTACTAAAATAGGGTCAATGTACAGTGATAAGTACATAGAAATATGTCTAACTTTTGTTATAGTGGTTAAAAGAAAGTATAGAATATAAGTAGGAGAATTTAAGTCTCGGTGAGAAATTCTCAATATTATTTATTATCCTTGTTAACTAAAGATTTCTAGTCAGTATGCTGAGTCTGAATCCTTATATTCAAAAACGAATATAAGCAAGAAATGCATGTGATAAATCTGGGTATGTCATATTCAGTCCTTCCTTGCGTTATATTTTATCTGTACCAGGATCGTACAGGAAAGTGGAAACCGTAATCTCACTCTAAAACATCGTGTGCAATATACTATATCTTCAGAGTATTTAATTATCAGTGATGTTAAGGTATTAAATTATGCATATTATAACCTGTTGTACCATTTAATATATATTTATATTTCATTGAAGTTTATTGATTATATTGTATAAACTAGATAAAGTTAGATGTCCATTAAAATATATTAAACTGCTGCATTTAAGACACTTTTTATTCAATTGTTGTTCATTTTATTTACACTTTCCAAGATTCGTCGATTTCGTTGTCATTTTTTTTTTAAGTTCAGAAGGCGAAACTGGTACTCATTCTGTCAAAATTGTAGGTGATTTTACAAATTACTTGATGTTCGTTGTCACAAATTGTAACGCAAATTAAAACGTCTTAACATACATAACCATATTTTAGAAGTAAACATTGATCCAGTATCGTTAAAATATTTTAAGGAGATAAAATGGTCCGAAAAACCCGAACTAAAGGGGAAACACAAGAAACTGATCCGCATCGAGATTAATTAATATTAATGATGGAATCTAAAACTTGGCCTACCCCTACGTTCTCTATTGTTTTGTGAAAGATTTAGTTTTGCCATCAAAGCAACCACAATCGTAAGACGGTACACACATTTAACAGTAACTCACGTCAACAGTTTTCCCCTTTGCGTGAACTGGTGTGGAAAAAAAGATACTTCGGATTATTTGAGTGTGTTGGCTATATGATCGGACAAAACAATCACCACGTATAGCGTCCAGTTCACATCACACAGAGCTTTTCCGCCTACTCGTTACGATAGATCGAAACTTTGTGCAACTTAACTGTGTGCGTGTGACTATCATCATAATCAATCCAACCCAAATGGTCACTAAAAATTATTTGAAACAGCTGTCACTATCGGGGCTTGAGCACCTTTTTACCACAACGATATATGTCTACAAATATTTGTCAGGGTAGTTACTGCTTACCATGATGTAGTGCGTTGTAGAACAGAGAAAAAGCATGGTCCAAATTCCTGTTCAAGCACTGCTTCTGAATGAAACGCCTCTTGTTGATTTCATGGAAGGCATTGGTGTTTCACTGTGATTAATACAGTGAAACTATATATAGAGAGCACAAACTTCGTCTGTGTTCCGCCTACTTTCGTGTAGTTACGCATTTATTTCTCTATTTATATGTACTTAATAAAAAGCTCTTGTGATGTATTTTTTAAAAATATACCTTCACACACTTAGATCTAGTCGAAATCGTGTGCCATATGTGTTCTCGTTGGCAGAATTTAAAATCTCTCACATGCTTCAGACATTGACTATAGTCACAAAATGTTCGGCAAGCACCTTAATGATAAATAATTCTCTAGATTGAATAATTAATACAAAATGACTTATCTCTTTGAATTATCCTTTTATTGCGATACAGATCTTTTTCTTTGCCATGTTCCTAAAATGTGTTTTACTCAGTGAACATTTGTACACATATCATTCAATCTTAGCATTTTTTTATGTAAGCGCAAGTATTTTTTCCATAAATATATACATTCAAAAATTTTAACTACTATCTAATGCGGTATTTAACCTGTATTCAATCTTTTCACGCATTTTTTCTTAAATCAAACGCTGCCTGTATTAAGTAAAAGATAGAATGGGATTTATTTTAAACTAACTTGTTAAACCTTACAATTAGTTTTTCTGTCAATATACCATTTCACAATGATGAATATATTATTGCACAATAAACTCTTGAATTTGTTGTATATCTAGGGATCCTAGATTACTCGTTTTGCACAAATACTTTGGTGTTTTCAAAATGTTGCTTACATATTTTGCCAAATTTGACTATTTTCATTATTTATTTGTAAATTTATGCATAACTTTCTCGAATGTGCATCATCCTGTTATATTCAATAGCATTATGTTTTTCATGCTGAAACTCTTATTTATCAGTCTCATTCACAAATGCATTGTTAAATCATTGATTACATTCTCCTAGCTTTGTGAATTCTGTAAAATCGGCATGTGTATATAGTTTTTAATTTATTCGTAAATTAAAATGCTCTGGTTTAAGAGTCTTTTGCGCTATAAAAGGTAAAAGAACCGTTTTTATTGAATCAAAACGTTAAATATTTACGGAACTTGAGAGATCATTAAAAATGCATTGTGTATATATGCGTGCGTAAAAAACGTTTCATGTACAAATTGTCATTTCTATTCATATAGAAACCAGAGTATTTTAACAAACATAACTGTCTAACATAAATTATAGTAAGCTTTTTCTCATTCAAACGATGTGTCAATTACTAATAGCATTTTACATGAGGTTGTATATCAGATCATTGAACGTTGATACATTTACTATCTCAAATTGCTTTTTATTTTTAATTTATGTACATCAAATCCTGCATTTTTTATTTATTTATTAAAATTCTGAATTGTATCATACGTTTTGTTATATCATTTAGATTTAGGATGTTATGAAATCACTATGCGGTGAGTCTTCTTAGGGATATTCCAAATATTTGAATGGAAAAATATTCTTCAAATATTTATTCATGTTAATGTTATATTGTGCATCTTAATATTAATCATTTTACCGTTTCATTATATTTGGATGCATGTCACCACTTTAAAATGTATTCCACTGATGTTTCATTTTAAATATAAGTAGAAAACATTTCTATGAAGAAATTAACCATTACGTTTGACTGCCGTATTCAATTGATATAAAGATAAACAATATATTTCATTATTATCAGTAATTTCATAATATTATCACCAAATAATATTTTAAATCTCTCTTTCTTTGAAATCTTATTCGTTTAAAATATTTTGTTGTATTATATTAAAGCACGCAAAATAGTTTTTTCATAAATCCATATAGCATCAATTTTTAGTTTTTTTTAATGTTTATTATTAAAATATTTTTGATTCATATATACTTTGAGGAACAAATATCTAAAAAATTGCAGTTCTTTATTTTTTTAATTGGTGATTGTATTCAAAATTTTGCGTTGCTCACAAAAAATTCTTTCACTCAGATAAACAAATAAAAAATTACCCTTTCTTAGAAATACTTAGAATCATTCCTAATGATATAAAACTAAATTTTATTCAAAAACGCAACGTAAAATTTCGAAATAATTCAGTGGAGAAAAAGTGCACATTTACTGCTTTTTCATGAATACCTCGTCCAAACTTCTACTCAGAAAACCGCATTTAAAACATGAATATGAAACGGTAAAAGATTTATACTATTTCGTAAACTGCTACTTCTGTGTTATACTCGTATCATGCAATATGGCAGATTTCCTTTTAGATTTAAAAATGTAAGTTTTTGTGTCATGCGAAACCAAATGTCCTTTATCTACTGTGTTGTATTCCAGAGATGTCATATTTTTGCTTGACTGAAAATACTTGTTCGTCGTTCAGAGAGCATCACTGCTCCTAGTCAATTACAAAATATATATATTTATTGTTGTTATATGTATTGTAGCATATTAGAGTCAAATATAAAGTTTATTATTGTTTCTGAAATAGTCTTTTTATTTGTGTTTTAAATGTTCGTGATATTTCACTATGAATCAACTTACCCTCTTCATATAAAATAAAAGTATTGACATGTTACAAAATCGATTTGAGAAGCGAGCTGGTCCTTTTAAGGCTATTTTTGCTCTAAATACAAAAATATATCTTGATTAAATATTTCAACAAACTATTTGGGATATTTCGCACTGAATCAACTCAATTCTCATCTTATAAATTAAAAGTGTTAACAAATCACGATTTAATTTGTGAGGTTTCGAGAATCTAGAATATCTTGCTCTAAACACAAAAATATACCTTAATTGAATATTTCAACAGAATGTTCGTGATATTTCACAAGGAATCAACCTAAATTGCATCATATGAAACAAACGCATTAACCTTTATTTAATGTTAACAATAATATTTCGTTTTATCCTTTTCATATTTCTGAAATTAACTATTGCATTTGAGTAAGGAATAAGTAGCTAACTAAAGCCGTGGTCAAATAGGAAACGCAAGACGCAAAGCGACACTCTCAGACCAATCAGAGGTACTAGTGCCAGCGATGAAAACGCTCTAATTGGTCTGCGCATGTCGCCTTGCGCTTCCTGTTTGACCACGGCTTAACACTGATAAACACAATTACAAAATTTCATACACGCCCAAACATCACCAATCACCGATAAACTGCATTTTAAGGTAACCCCGATATGTGTGTGTGTGTATCATGCAAGAGCATTTGGGTATCGGAAGTAAAAATCTGTCTTCCTTCTGGTTTATTTGTTCCTCGGAATATTCCTCTAACAGTTCACGCCATATAACTTCATTTTTGTTTTTAAGTCTGGAGAAAAAGAATAAGTTTGTATCATTGAAAAGTAGCAAATATTAATTAACACTGTTAATTAAGTAAATTTAATTCGATGTAACAATTATATAGTAATCAAGAGTGAACTTTGAAATCAGCATGTTTTGACTGCTTCAGTCCATTTGGGACAGATATTTCATATTATTTTGAGAACCTTTAAATATTGATATTCATACACAGTATTTCCTGTGCAACCCAAATTATCTGCTCAAGCATTATATTCACAGATTTATATCCTCAAATTATTCCACCCTACCTTCCATGCTCTATTCGAACAACAGTTTCGAATTTATCGCTTGGATAGATTTCCACCTCAACGTTCCTCCAAATATATCAAATTTCGCTTATGTGAGCAAGTATAACATTGTTAAAGTATGCTAGAAATTTGCTTACTTGAATCGTCCGTTATGTCCCTGTAATTGATAACTCATCTCACTGTTTCAGGATTTTCAGATACTTTTAAATGCTCGTATTCTGCCACAAGTTTCACGACACTAACACTTTGGTTTCGTTTAACATATTAATCATAAATCTGCTATTCAGAAGAACTTGTAAAAACTTTAATCTAATTGGTGTTGACCAATCAACTATTATAAATCAATTCGGAATTTATTCTTTGGATTTTTTATTAGCGAAGTTCTGAAATCGTATTCAAAAAAACAAAAGCCAACTGGCATCACGCTCAGAATGCGTACAGGAAATGCGTACCATGCAGATGCACAATAGCAAACTATACTTAGCTTGACAGAAAATACCTCTCTTAATAATAAAAAATTGAACATTTCTCATTTTCTATTAAGGCATATTTTCGATAGGCGAACTTTCAAAAGCGAGAATAATTAATATTATCGTTTGCGTACTTTTCAGTTACTTGATCAACTTGGGGCCACGGTTGGAAGAGCAACGGATTAGCAACCGGAAGGTTGCGAGTTCAAAACTCGGTCCAGCCAAAGACCGTCGTATATACACGGGGGTGGTGCACGTTAAATCTACCGTGGTACCGCACGTTAAATCTACCGGTTGGAAGAGCAACGGATTAGCAACCGGAAGGTTGCGAGTTCAAAACTCGGTCCAGCCAAAGACCGTCGTATATACACGGGGGTGGTGCACGTTAAATCTACCGTGGTATCAAATGTCCTCAGTTTGGCGTGGTGTGGAAGTTTGGAGAGTGTAGTGCCAACTCAAGTGTTGTTCTCGTCATCTGACCGTGGTTCAAAATTGCGAGGCGTTGCCCTTAATCTTTCCCTTCGGGACTGATCCCGGACCGTTGCCAATAGCCCATTGTGTTGCTCCAGTGCGACGTTAATTAACTACCTACCTACCACTTGATCAACGTATGTGAAATTCATTATGGAACAGTCTTAAAATCCTTTTAAAACTGAATAAAATTCAACCTTTAAAAAACGATAATATTCATTTTATCCATCACATAAAATTTGTCTCCATTCTTCGTTTGGAAATTTTCATAAGAGATTTTCTTAAAGAAAGGTGGCACCTTAGACGTGAAATGTAAATAGACAGCATTGCTATTGAGAAGAGCTTCAAAAAGTGTGACCAACATGTCCCTAGTACTTATGTGATTGCTCCGTGAAAAATCGATTTGGCATTTTATCGCCTCGTTTGTTGATATAACGTCTTGTGACAGGGTGATTTGCAATTTGCGCATGAAGATGAATATTTCTTTGTTTTGGCACATTTGCGTATATATTATTTTCAACCATTAAATCATCAGTAATTTGTCCCTAACTTTGAAAAGAATTATTTATCTATTAGATTGTGGATGTTTAATATTACTGTATGAAAATTTTAATAAAATAGCAAATTATAATGAAATTGGAGGTTTAAAACATAAATTCAGAAACAGTTGTCCCTATAATTAAAATTTTATCGTTAGATTCGTTTTGTTTCCTTAAAAACGAAAAAGGGGAGGCAATAATATCACAATACCAAATATCCTTTCATATTAAATAATAGCAATAATTCAGATTTTTATTTTACATTTTATAGAGTAAATATGGGTTGAAGTAAATTGAAAAATGATATGTTTGTCAAGGAGAATTTTCTAAGCACTTTTGTGAAATTCTGATGCCTAAAGTTATGATATATGTATAGCTTTTGGATGACTTAAATACTTTATATTGTTAAGCTATCTGTTTACTGTCAGACTTCTTGACTAGAAAGTATGGAAATAAGTTAAACATGTGAAAATCTAAATTTTGAAATTTATCAAAGCAAAACATGTTATATATTCTTCTAATTTTTTATGATTAAGGTTTGGTGAAAAAGTTCTGTAGTTTTTTTATATTAAATTTGTATCCACTTGCAATCCAGGGCTTTATAAATACAAAGACAAATACGTTCTTGTAAACTTTTTTAATTGTCACATTTATATTACATATTTAACTAGTAATCTGTATATATGAAACTTTGGCATATGTATTAAATACATCACATACAAACATAAATAGTACTTCACTTAAAATGCTGAAGTAATTTTAACAAAACAGTTCTCTTTTTGAGCTTTGCTTCAGTTCTCTTTTGTTCTCACAGTACACTTTTGAGTTTTGTTTTTAAAAGTTTCCCTTTCATCATCTATGGGAAAACTAATAAACGGAATGTAACAAAATTCTGAATTCATACAAATTGAATAAATAGATTTTAATATCATTTCATCAACGGGTCTACACATCTTTAGTATACTCTTTTATTTCATACAAATATAAAGTTTTATCATTGTATGATAATTTTAGGAAACTCTTTTGTTTTTAAATGACATACGAGGCATGCCTTGTATGTCATTTAAAAGGCTCAATTATTCTATGAATTCTGAGTAGCAGTGGTACATTCTAGATAATTTTCTTCCTTACTAAAAGTGCAAATAATAAATGTTAAATTTAACATTTTACATTTATTTACCTTTGTAAATTGTGTATTTAAGAATGTGTACCTGTATTAGAGTGTGGTAGTTTTTACATGAGATGAGTAGGAACTACAATTTATATTAACAAAAACGGAAGTTAATTAAGCAATTCAACCCGAGTAACGCCTGGTAATTATGTTAGTATGAAATAAAATGTTTTAATTTAAATGAAACAAAATAAGGGAAAATATTGTCTTTGCTATCAGTCTAATGGTATTTTTGAACCTGGAACGCTTTTCGTTTTTCAATTATATATCGTCTGAACAGTTAAGCACGTGGCAATATTTCAATTCAATTTCTCGTGGGGAAAAACGGAAAGATAAAATACATATTACATTTGGGTTCAAAAGAATTCATAAAGTGTGTGACATATAAATATATAAATAGAAATTACGAAAATGATATGATGAAGTAACAAAAGTACAAAAGAAACGATGTAGTAACGGCTAAAAAATGGTCAGGAGACAGCTTAAAAAGAATAGCTTTTATAACTGAAACAAACAGAATCACACGTTTGAATAGCGTACTGAAGAAAACGATAAAAAAATACCCACTGATAAGAAAAGAAGTTCTTTATCATTATTACCCTCAGGGGAAATAATCAGTTTTCCTTTCCAAATTAAAGATCAGGTCGAATTTTTTCCTTTTTATTTTATTGTAACTACCTTGAGATTCTACATTGGAGAAAGTAAAATTCTTGCACGTAATAAGGAAGACGGTGACAATCAGAGATTGTAAAGAATGAGTGTTGCTCTTTTTAGCAATAGCTAAGGTTTGAGTCAATTCCAGTAAAGCTGTTTACAACCATTATATGAAAAGTGTATTTTTATCTGATGTTCAAATTTAAAGTAAGAGAAATAATTTCTATCAACAAATGAAACTTTCTGTGGATTGGGAAAATGATCTATGATTCTACGATTGAAGAAAAACATTTTACGAGGAAATATTAATTGGAAGATGGGGTTAGTCATCTTAACATAAAAAAACATTGGAAGATGGGGTTAGGTCATCTCAACATAAAAATAATAATTCGAAATAAAAACTTTCTGTAACAATGAAAGATTTGAGTGTTATGAGTATACATGTGTATAAACAATTTATCCTTGATTGGTTTTAAGATGCATTTGCTTTAACTATATGGTTAAAGTATCTGATCGCCTCGTTTTACTAGTATTTCCGTGTTTAACCTAGAAGACGCGCAGATCTATGAATATCAACGTCGTTGAAAGCGCGTCGCCGCAGTACTATAGAGGAAATATAAAAGTAGAGTGAGCAATGGTAACCTTTTTATGTGCCCAAGATCATGTGACCAAACTGGTAGTAACGTGACCCTTAGACTACTTTCGTCTGCTGCTTTGAAAGAAACTTTCGTTATCTGATTGGTCCACGGGACAGGAGAATCCCATCCACTAATTCATCATTTGATTGGTCCACTGATTGATCATCTGATAGTAGACTTAGGCGATTTCACCAGTTTTGTCAACGCTATATAGAAATGAGGATTCATACACCTATCCTGTCATGAGCTGTTATATGAGGGGCGATAAGATACCAAATCGACCAAGCAAGTCAATTTTTCACAGAACAGTCACGTGACAACTAGTCGACATGTTAATCGCACTTTGTAAGCTCCTCTTAATAGCAATGCTCAGTATATTTATATTTCACGTCTATGCTCCCTTAGTCTCAAGAAGTTAGCTGAGGGAGACGAGAATGTATACTTCTACCGTAACGAATAGTGTAGGTCTGGAGTTCAAGACCGGCTTCAACAGCCTCTCTGGGATGCTTAGACTGCTGATCCGGTGGCGCAGGCTCGTCCAATGGATGGGTTTGAGGCGAGATGTTGATCACCTTCTCTGTACCGTCAACTAGTATCACAAAATCTTTCAGTAGACGTTTCTGAACAGAGTAAGGTCCCTGATATTGTGATTGCAACGCCTTTCTCAGAGGACAATGATTAATAAAAACCTGCTTGCATGTTTGCAGGTCTTTAGGCATGTACACTGGTCGATGTCCGTGATTCACTGATACCGTCGGGCGTATGGACGACATAGTTTGTTGGAGATTAGTTACGTAATCCGGTAGAGTGACATCTGGACTGTTATCAGAGAAAAGGTGTCCAGGCCGGCGCAGAGTGGTTCCATATGTTAACTCAGCTACTGAAGCCTTGAGGTCTTCTCTGTAGACGAAGCGTAAGCCTAAGAGAACCATACGTAAATTGTCGTACCAGTTACCTCTTGCGCACAGAAAGGCATGCTTGAGAGGTCTGTGCATATTTTCCACCATCCCATTTGTTTGGGGTGAGTAGACTGCGGTTCTAAAAATGGTAATTCCAAGCATACTGGAGAGAGACTAAAAAAGACCAGATTTAAATTGTCCCCCTGATCTCAAGTGATCCTCTGAGGGGTACCCTTGGACGATCCAATTTTGTTCAAAAGCTCCAGCCACAGTTTCGGCTGTTATATTAGCGAGCGATATAGCTTCAGGCCATCGTGAAAAATTATCAATAATGGTCAAAAAATATTTAAAGCCCTGACAAGAAGGTATAGGACCTACCAGGTCAATATGCACGTGTGCAAACTGAGCATCTGGAACTTGAAGTTGTGTGATCGGAGTTTTATATGCGGATGCACCTTGGTCCTTTGGCAATGGATGTATGTCTTGTCCCATATAGTGATGTATTTCTGACTGCCAAAAATACCTCGAACTTATTATTCGCTAAGTGGATCTTATGCCAGGATGGGAAAACTTGTCATTACCTTTTTACGCAAAATCGCAGGAACACAGATTTGTCAGTGCCGTTTGATACACAATAAAGATTTACTCGTATTTCCGAATCAGGCATTTCGATTAGTGCTAATTTAACGGAAGAGTAATTATCGGCTATGAGCTTCTTTAACTCTTCATTTGTATTTTGTTCTGCTTCCCAAATCGTAAATCAAAAAGCAAGGGAAATTGTATTTCACATATGCGTGACAACCCGTCAGCCACAACATTGTCCTTACCGGGAAGGTACAGGATGTCCGTGGTAAACTGGGAGATGAAATCGAGCTATCATAAACGTCTCGGTGAGCATTCGCCGGATTTTTGCTGTAGGCATAAACAAGCGGTTTGGGGTTAACATAAAGTACAAATGTCCGTGCTCTAACATATACTTGAAGTACTGTATTGCAAACAGACAGAAGCTCGCGATTTTAAGTAGCATAATTACGCTGGGCCGGAGAAAGCTTTGTAAAAGAAACCCAATGGGCTTGCGGCCCGAATGAGGAGATACCTCATTCAATACAGCATTTATTGCTGAGTTACTACAATCTGATACTATTACTAATTTGGCATTATTGGATGGATGGTATAGCAAGGTTTAGCCATCTCAATCTTAATTTTAGAAATATTCTCTTCGGCCTCAGGTGACTACTGAATTTTTGTCTTATCTCCTTTTTCATAGCTCCAACCAGGTATTTGGGGCTCCGGTAGCCCAGTTGGAAGATCAATGGATTAGCAACCGGAAGGTTGTGAGTTCGAAACTCGGTCCAGCCAAAGACCGTCGTGTACACGGGGGCTGGTGCACTTTAAATCTGACGTGGACTCAAATGTGCTACTTCAGGTGACTACTGAATTTTTGTCTTATTTCCTTTTTTCCTTAGCTCCAACCAGGTATTTGGGGCTCCGGTAGCCCAGTTGGAAGATCAATGGATTAGCAACCGGAAGGTTGTGAGTTCGAAACTCGGTCCAGCCAAAGACCGTCGTGTACACGGGGGCTGGTGCACTTTAAATCTGACGTGGCCTCAAATGTGCTACTTCAGGTGACTACTGAATTTTTGTCTTATCTTTTTCCTTAGCTCCAACCAGGTATTTGGGGCTCCGGTAGCCCAGTTGAAAGATCAATGGATTAGCAACCGGAAGGCTGTGAGTTCGAAACTCGGTCCAGCCAAAGACCGTCGTGTACACGGGGGGCTGGTGCACTTTAAATCTGACGTGGCCTCAAATGTGCTCACGTTGGCGTGGTGTGGAAGTTTGGAGAGTGGGGTTCCAACTCAGGTGTTCTTGACCTTGTCATCTGATCGTGGCTCATAATTGCGAGGCGTTGTCCTCCGATCTTACCCTTCGGGATTGATCCCAAACCGTCGCCAATAGCCCGCTGTGTTGCTCCAGTGTATTTGTTCAAGGGCGATAGAATCTCAGTAATTTAGGGACAAACTTATGGTAAAAGTTCATATCACCCAAGAATTGTCTAAACTGGATAACAGTCTCTGGTTCAGGTTGGGTGGTAGTCGAGTTAACGCCGCGCTGGAAGCTATTGGCGAAGGTAAGGGATCAGTCACGAAGGGAAAGATCCGAGGACAATACCTCGTAATTTTAAATCACGGTCAGATGATGAGGTCAACACCTGAGTTGACACTCCAATCTTCCACACCACGCCAAAGTGAGGACATTTGAGGCCACGATAGATTTAACGTGCACCTGACCCCACCTACACGACAGTCTTTGGTTGATCGAATTCCGGTTGCTAATCCTCTACTCTTCCCACCTGTCTACATCATCCCTCTCTTGTTTTGGAAAATCTATGATTTCCTGAACTTTTTCTTTCAGTGGAGTGTACTCTAGGTGATTGATAGTGTGATCTAAAAAGTTAATTTCATTTTTCCAAACTGACATACAATGTGAAGAATAAAGGACAACTTCGACTTTTACCCTGCAACAGAGTTGATGCAGTGTAGTTGCGTCGTTAACTGATCGTCTCGTTTTACCAGTCTCCGTGTTTAATCTATAAGCGCAGATTCTATACATACCAACATCGTTAAAAGCGCTTCGCCAGTTGTTCATTGTTTATTGCCATATTCCAGTACTTCAACTTATAAAGAACTACCTTCAAAGCCCAGTGGTGGATCAGCCACAAGGTGCAATAGGCCCAAGATCCCGTTCTTCTGATAAGCCTCAAATCTGAAAATCATCGTTGTTAAATTAGGATCTTCATAAAACATTTTCTTAGAAAATAAAGAATTTATAAAATTTCCAAGAACAGAAAATTACTCTTTGAGTTTAAACTTATAATTGTCTCTATATATTTATTTCGCACCAGATATTCTTCCACACATCGGATCTATTCTCGTCGCAGTTTCGTTCTTGCATTGAAGGGTAACCTGATAGAGTCCATGGACGTGAAATATAAGTAGATTGAGCATTGCTATTGCGAGGAGCTTCAAAAACTGCGACTAACATGTCGATTAGTAGTCAGGCGACTGCTTTGTGAAATTTGATTTGGTTGATCGATTTGATATCTTGTCGTCTCGTTTGACGATACAACATCGAATGATAAAGTAGTTGTGTGAATGCGAATTTCTAGATAGGCGACAAGTAGTGAAATCGCCAAAGTCTACTATTCTCTCTGTGGCTTGGGCCAATCAGATTATGAATCAATGGATGGGCGTCCTCTCCCGTACCGTGGACCAATCAGATGATGAATGTTGGGTTCCACCATGCAGACGAAATAGTCTAAGGGTCACGTTACTACTAGTTTTGGTCACATGATTCTGGGTCACACAAAAAGTTACCATTGCTCACTTTGCTTACTCTACTTTTATATTTCTTCTATGGTTAAGCCTGGACGTTGCTTCGGTCAGTTCTGACCCCAATTAATTAACCTACAAAAATACGTATGTGTGAAGACTCCTCTCTTAAAATTCAGATAATTGTATGTTATACGAGTACCATCAGAAAATTACTAAATATTTCAAAAGTATTTCAAGTACATCTAAATAAATAAATAATGGTATATTGTGTCGTGGACTCAAACCGTAGTTTTGACTTGAACACTCGAGCCTGATGTTCGATTGTGGAATGAATGAAGCAGACATAGGAAGATTGAACTCAGTAACATAGTGAATGAACTACACAGCGTCAGTGTCTGTCTGTCTTGCCATTTTGTATCCGTCTGTGTGTTTGTATTTGTGCAAATATCACTCAAAAATAATTCAGTATCATATTTATAAAGCATAACTTAGCGAATACATTAACATTCCACTGTGCATTTTTGTGCGTTTCAGACAAAAACGGCTGAATCGGCGTAAAATCACCTACCTACCTCAAAATTATTTTTACAAAATTTAAGTTCTACCTTATGCGATAAACTTATTTTTTTTTCTTTTTGTAAATAAATTTTTTTATTAAGTATTTTATTCAGAATATTTTTTGCAATTTTTCTCTTGGTATTTTTGAAACTTGTAATAGGTGCGAAGTTGTGAAACGAAAGATGAGCAAAACTGTCGGATTTCAAAATTCTACTTTTATTGTCAAGTTTCAGATATTTAATTCTGTATGTTAAACTGCTGCTGTAAACATGCATTCCATTATTTTATGTTTTAAATATTGGTAGTTGAATTTAAGTCGCACCGGAGCAACACAACTGGCTATTGACGACGGTCCGAGATCAATTCCGATAAATTATTTAGGAATTTGATTTCAGCGAATTATTTATTTTGCCTAAATTGCTAAAGACGTGTTCATTTCTTGACGGTATGTGTATTTCGAGACCATTTTACCTAAAGTCTTTGGTAGATAGGTAGTTAACGACGCAATGGAGAAGTACAACAGGCCATTTAAGTGCTTGGTTTAACCTCGACTAACAGAATTACGAAAAACTTCTAGTTTTTCGTCAATTCAGTTAGCCGTGGTTTAATACATGTCCGTTTTGTATATAAAGTATACAGCACGAAACCTTTTTAAATAAGACTGGTAGCTAATCGTTGTGGTAATTATCCAAATATTTTCTTTACTTTTGACAGGTTTTTCTTTCAAGACGATTAAACTCATTAAAACATATTTGTTTTCCCATGTTTCTAATTAAATTATCTGATTTCATTGAAAGTTGCACTCAATAAGCAAGTCACATCACTCTCATTCTGAACAGGTATGTGGTTTTCATTCTAAAATTGAATCTCGGAATTAAAGTGCTACATCCAGTTTCAAATGGAATCTTTGTAAGTCGGAATAATGTAACTTTTATATAGAATTTTGCCGATGGAAGAATATTCATCTTAAAAAATATCCGAACTAAGCCTTGAAAAGTTAAAAATTCTTTGCCCTAGCGATAGAAAGTCAAGGTCGCTTACTTTACGAGTTGAAGCCGTTCTAAAGCAATTTCTATTGCCTGTCAAAAACTAATTGAAAACGGTGATTTTCCTTCTTTAAAAATACTACCAAATAGACGTACCGTTTTTAAGTAGCAATCAGTTGCTTTGAGTGTACTGAAAAATTTAATTTTTAAAGCTCTTCGTTATTTCTAGGGACACTAAATGGTAGGTAGATAGGTAGTTGAATTAGCGTCGCACTGGAACAACACAACGTACTATTGATACTAAATAAAATTTTCTAGAAAAAATGTATTTGCTATTTAAAAAGTCAATCCTGAAAATCGTATCAAATTAATTTATCAATTAACCAAATCAATCACCGGATAATTCTGCTAGTAGTTAATATTCGTTACATTTATTTGAAAGTTCGTCAGTATTTTTGTAATTAATGTCATATGTTGATTTAATTGTTTAAATAAGTATAGAGTTTATTCTTAATACATTTGTATGGTCAGCAAATTCCAGATTTATAGGCGCGAGAGGCTTCAGTGACCTGAGTCTAGAGCCTCAAAGTGACTTGATCCGCCAATGTCAGACCATGAACAAACGAATTCATCGAGAATATCAATTAGTCACCAGTTAAACAATTTATGAATAAAATACGGGTGCTCTTGCGCAGTTATTTTTAGAGCTAAAGGTAAAATTTCAACGCCATTTTTTGATATTTCACTGCCAATCACATAACGTTAAAAAAATGATAGGTTGTGTCGAGGACACAAACCGTAGTTATGACGTGAATACTCAGGCTAGTTGCACACACATCGATTTCGATCGTACGGAAAAATATAGTACGATCAAATTCTGTTACTGAAACAAAGAGCATGGGAGCTTGTACAAGGTTCGATCTACACACGGAGCGATCGCCGTTTTGCTATCGTCCATTACCACTAAAACAGACGATCGCCGGGCCGTTTCCCATGAATTCAGTGGCGCACGTGACCCATTGCACACTACACGATTATATTCGTACGATAACCTGTCTTCAGTTGACTTCCTGTGTGTTCCATTTTATTTTACGACAATTACTTGTATATTCGAGTAATATTTTCAGTTTGTTATACGTTACTTCAGTTTGTCATACGGTAGTGTTATTTAGTTTTAATTATGGCAGAAAATATTGATAATGGAATCCTTATTTCATTGGTACAAATAAGACCAGTGCGATGGGACAAAATATTAGAAATGTACAAAGATAGAAATGTTACCAGAAATGCATGGAAAGACGTCTGCTGTGAACTAAATAAGGATTTTGAAGATATGGAAGACAACGAAAAAAACGAGTTCGGTGACTTTTCACATATTTTTCACAGCATGCCTTTCTTGTGATGAAATACTATTTCTCATTTTTGTATTCTTATGTTGGATTTCACTTTCAAGTCGTTCATGCAGTTCATCGAAGGATATTTTGACGTACGAAAATAGTTGAAGAACTTGCTTTTATCATCTCGAAAGTTCTTATACAAGTGTGTAGATTGTTCCTGCTTGTTCCCTTTTCTGGTTAATTGGATGAACCCCGTAAGTTTGGTTACGACGCCTAAGACGACGGTACACCCACCACATAGCAAAAATACGTTCGGGATTCATTTTCCACACAACTAGAGATGAGTAGTCACGAGATTTTAACAAGCGATTACACTTCCTACTCAGAAAAAACCGTGATGTGTGCAAGCAACGCACACGATAAAATATTGTACGATATTTTTCCGTACGATCGAAAATTGATGTGTGTGCAACTAGCGTCAAGTTTGATGTTGGATTGTGGGAAGAAAGATGCAGACATAGGAAGTTTGAACGATTGTTTATTGCAAATATTCGACAATTAATTAACAGTTTGAACGATTCAAGTGCAGTTTGATATTTATTGTTGAGACATTGTCCAATATTAATTGCAGCGTAGTTCGATAACTTTCGAAGCGCAGTCCTCACACCACGCAGTGCAAAGTTACACTGGCTAAAGCTCACCCAACAACGTAGAATTTCGACATATTGCGGACCCCCTCCAGCGCCCAGTGCGCCTGCGCACTCGGTGCGAAGGTCATGTCAGGTACGTCCTTTCCTTTGTCTCTACACGACGCTATATTTATCTTCTAGATGTCTTTTCTAGTTCTGAAATCATAAGACTAAACAGTAGAAACGCTTTTTTGTAACGTTTGACTTTTCATGCATGCCCCCCCCCCCCAATATTGTTTCGATTTTAAAGACGCGTCAAAAGTAGATGTTGCTTTTCGAAATTATGAAATGGTATCCGTAACCATGGGAGCACGATTCTTGCTATTTACATAACTCTCAGCTTGAAATCTCTTATAAATGTATTCCAGTTCGTTAAATCGTCATCTGACCGTGGTTCAAAATTACGTGGTGTTGTTCCCGGATCTTTCCATTCGAGTTTGATCCAATAGCCCGTTGTGAGACGTTAATTAAAAATACTTACGAATTCGTTGAGAATTACTGTCGTTAGGGGCTCGTTTATAGAAGTTACTTTATGACCACCTGGTATTACTATATATTTTGGAAATCACGCAACTATTTTCAAGTTTTATAACTAAGACGCTCTTCCCAAAAGATACTTCTCTCAGGAGACACTTGAATAAGCTTCCCCCTCTGTACGGCCTTGCATACGAGACTTGTTCGATTAGAACTCAAATCACTTCCGTAGAACATTAGGAACTAGCTCCTGTGCACCAGAAAAGACTGGTATTCATACATCCGTGAATCACTTCGATAATATTTTTTTCCTGACAACACTGGAAGAGTAGCAACGAATGAAAACCAGACTGAAGCAATAGAAAATTTCCAGACATGACTGATCGTTTTAGTTTTCTTGGAATAAGTTATTCGTTTTCCTTAAAATGTCTACTGTTTCCAATTTTTGAAGGTATCGCGAAAAAGGATAAATTTTAAGCACGCCGTTCCAGGTGATGAGTTATGCCCATGTGTTAACCTGAGCACACAGCTCCCTTTTTTTTCAAAATAGCCCGTTGTGTTGCTCCAGTGCGACGTTAATTAAAATACCATATCCTTTTCTCAAGCCCTTGATTACCGAGCACATTCAGAAAATAATTTATGGCACTGTCTTCCTTGTCCAAGTTTCCTAAATGTCGTAATGTTCAATGATCATGCGTTTAATGATTTATTTTCCAACTGCTTTCAGACGGTTGGTTGGTCAGTCGTTGAATTTACGTCGCACTGAAACAACAAAACGAGCTATAGGCGACGGTCCGGGATCACGCCCAAAGGGAAAGATACGACATATTTTACCTGTAATGTAGGTAGGTAGTTGAATTAACGTCACAATGGAGCTACGCAACGGTCTACTGGAGACGGTCCGGGATCAATCCCCAAGGGAAAGATCCGAGGACAACACCTCATAATTTCGAACCACGGTCAGATGACGAGGTCAACAACTGAGCTGGCACCCCACTCTCCAAACTTCCACATCACGCCAACGTGAGGACATTTGAGGCCACGACAGATTCAACGTGCACCAGCCCCCTTTGTACACGACGGTCTTTTGGGATTCGAACTCGCAACCCTCCGGTTGATAGTCCGTTACTCTTCCAACCGGGAACGCGGGTCCTCAATTTTAAAAGGCAAAGGAAATTAACGTCGCACTGGAGCAACACAAGGGCTATTAGCGACTAATTTTTAAAATATTTGCATTGTATAGCAATGAATTAGTCATCTAAAATCGAATATTTTTCTAAAGGCATTGATAGTTCGTTTTACAACTTTCTTAATTGAAAATAATGTATTTGTAATGGGATTCACTGTTCCTCATTTCAACTTAACTTATTTAACCCCTAAATCAAGATTGAAAAAATTCAAAATTATCGCTTGCATTTAAAATTCATAAAAACTTAAACCCCCAACCTACGTAATCCACTATAAAAACCCTTAACAGTTTATATAGTGGATTAAGCACGGCCTGGACAATTAAAACCAATTCTTTCATCACAGGCAAGACTTACCAGACTTAAGTCACCATAACAGAATGAAACCAATTTAGATTTGTTTATCGAGTTCTATATCATAAATTAATTTTAAAACACCGTTGTGTGTAATTTCAGATGTCAAGACTTGACCGCTTACACTCATACCTGTTTTTAATAACATTGGCAGTCAAAATCTCCGGACTTTTAGGCATTACGCTTGGGGTATATTCCCAACAGGAGTCGAATGACCTTATATATTTCAGAAAGGTCCTCACAAAAGTTGCCACTTTTACTGCCAAAGCTAGAATAGGCTATATTGTCACATAGGTCTACTTGCAGGTTCCACCTTGCTGATTCGGATTTCTTGCACATCTTGCTCTTCTGTACTAGAGAACCATTTAGGGAAACTGAATGTACTGTGACTCAATCCATAATTCGGGTTTTTTGCAATATTGTGGTGTATATTGCGTTTCATGTTTATAGAAGTCGTCGTGATGTGGGTACCAATGCACCAGACTCATGTACCAAGATGTTATAAAACTTTTGGGAATATAATGGACTATGCTTGCACCATAATTGGCTTTATAAATGGTATAAAACTCAGTTTCTAATAAGTTATTTTTATCGCAAAATGACAAGATAGCATTGTTATTGAAGTAAAATTTTTAATGTAGGACAATATAATATTCATATCAAGTAACGGAAATAAATTAATGGTGCCTACGAAATTGATGCCTACTAAAGACAATAAAATAAAGTAGTTTTTTTATTTCATGTTAAATGCAGATAACTGGATAGTTTAAAGTTTGTCTTAGTGTTTCATATTCAAAAATAAATTAATATATTTCTTAATATTTTAACTTCATACATCGTCGCCTGAATGCAAGAACTACGTAACTTAAAAAATGCAGTATTTGAGTAATACTTAATAAAAGGCGAGATCATACAGAATAATGCAAGCACTAGGTAACTTTTCCCTTTAACTAAAAACAAAATCAGTTACCTAGTTCTCGCATTCAGATTACAATATGCACATATTTACCTTAAAATTGGCGAGTAATGGCAAAAATCCAAGAAACTCCCCAAAAATTGCAGGGAAGAGATTTTAAATTCAGACCAATGTGTAATTAGTGCTATAACCATTTTTTCCACTGTAATGGATAAGATTAGAAAACACAAAGAACCAATCAATATTTTCCTCACAAACAAAAAACTAAGACTTCTTTCCTTGAAAAAAATAATTCTAAAATAGCAACTATTCTTGTCCAGTAAAATGTTAAAATTTATTGAAGTGTAAATTATTCAGTGAACAAGTGTGCTATAGAGAACCTAAATATGAGCGATACTTTTTAAATAACGTAACTATTCATTTCTCTCCTGTGAAACTACCTAGACTTTACTATAAAGCCAGAGCTTCAAATATTCTACTTCACAATACAAAGACTAAATTTTGATTAATCCAAACTAGTATGAAAAATAAAAGTAATTCACATACAAAATGTTTCAGCAAGATTGGTTTTATTATTTTGCTCTATACAAAGACTAAATTTTGATTAATCCAAACTAGTATGAAAAATAAAAGTAATTCACATACAAAATGTTTCAGCAAGATTGGTTTTATCATTTTGATCTATACAGACTAATTAGATCAATGTAAAACAAGGAAAAATGCATTACTTGACATTGTTTTGATGCTTGAGGCAATTTGTACAAAACTTGTTTTATAAAAATATTGTAAAGGATAGTATTACTCTTCTCCCATAACTCCCCTTCATAAGTATGTTTATCCAATGCTTTGGAACATGAAAATTATTTCCTGTAATCCTATCTTATAGTCAGGTTCCAGCGAGTTGGAAGTCGTTTCAAACAAGCCTATTAGTTGAATTAGGGGACTTGTGGTAACAAACAAATTGCTTCCCCAATTCCAATTCTTTAGCAGACTTTGGTTCTGTTAATCTTTCGAAAGTGAGTGATAACATGTTGGCTGTGGAAACTCACAGGGATACCATTCATGCTTTAGCATATGGCAGCCTTCCCTTGATAAGCCTTCAATCTCAAAAATTAACTGATCCAAGGTCATCTACCTTTTTGCTGGAATCACAGGCAAAATAATTTGATACCCTGAAACAAAATTCCACTAAGGTTTAAAATGTCCATAGGTAACAGCATGGCAAATGAAACTCATAAGGCCTAAGCACATAATTTAGCAGTTTTACTAATGCAACTTTTGATCTTAGGGTGCAATAGAAAAACAATTGACTCAGCCAGACAAAAGTTGACACCAACATAACAAGTTCATATATTTCTTAACTATGACATCTCGAAATGGTAGCCCCTTTTCAATGTAATTGAGAAACAGTCCAAAGCTATCTATTCAGACATTTGCCAAACCATCGGTCTTTTTCTCTCCTAGTATTAAAATTCTACCTTCTAAGAATGTGAAAAATAATATTTAACATTATAAAATATAATTTTCAGTGTTTCAACAGATAATTCCTGTGTATTCATGTTCTGAATCCTACATCCCACTAGTTTATCATAAAATTTGCAATGCTTTAATCCTAAAAACCTAATTATTCATAGCTTAAATTGCCAGCTTATAAGTGAAACCACCAAGCCAAAAAGCAGTTCTGAGAAAATGAAGGAAGAAAATTCTAATCCCCCTAAGCTTTATTTATTAAGCATGTTCCTCAAGAAATCTAAACTTCCTGCAAAGAAAAAATTACTTAGTGGACACTTCACCAATCTTAAGATCACATTGTGACCTAGAAAAGTTAAAAACTCATACCTTAAAAATTTTAACTTAGTGATTCCACTTCTAAGCCAACAGCATTACAAGTACACATTTTTACCATTTCTCCTAGCTGTTTTTAGTTGTTTGAATTTCTAAGTTTGAAAGGTAAACTGCACTCCTTAAATTTAAAATGTTTCAGTTAAATTAAAGAACATACTACATAAATATGAAAACTAACAGCTTATGGCATTACAATTACAGAAATTTCTATATTTTGAAGGTGTATATTACCTGAAATAAATCCATGAACTATTTAACAGTAAATAGAATTACTCAATAGATTCAGTGAATATTGGTTTTTTAAATGGATATTATGTTAAGATGCAGTTTTCATTTACAACAGCAATTTTCAATTTTTTCATCTGATGGTACGCATAAACTAATTACTACTAAAATTCTGCAACACCAAAAGTTTTTAAATGCTTTTACCAATCTGACAAAAAATTAAAACTTTTTAATTGATAAACAATAATTGCCTACCTTTTTTGTTCCTAAGTGGGTTTTTTTCCCAAAATCTTTTTGGAACAATTTATTAGTGATACTTTGCAATGAAAAATGATTCTTAATTCCAATGTAACTAATGCTTAAAAATATTTTCATAGGTATTAAGAATACTAGTATTACTTAATATTATTTGTAAATACACTTTTCAAGTTTAAAACTAAACAGTTGAAAGAAATCATAGAAACTGAAATTGTTTTACAATTTGAAAAGCACACAGGTTGAAAATTATTGATTTGATGCAACTGAGTGAACTTATTTCTCATTGCATAAATCAAAACATTTGTGTAAAACCATTATTTTACCTCAAATCTAGTTTGTTTTAACCACAAACCTTACAAAGTCCTGATATTTATTCCAGGAACTTTGCATCCAATTCACTTGAATTGCTGAAATTCCTTGTCTTTGAAAAATATTCCAAATCAAATAACTTTCACGAAAATATCAATGCAATAGAAAATTTTAAAAATATTTTACCTGCTCAGTTTAGTAATTTGGATGAAACAAAATTTTGGAAAATTGCAATATTTCAAATGTAATTTAGCTCACTTGACCATGAGCATCGAACTTAAGGTTTTAAGTAGTGTTTAGTACTATTAGCTGTATAACTTTTAACACTAACCTAATAACCAAAGCTTTTACAACATAATAAAATTCCAGAAAATAAGACAACAAATACAACTCAATAAATCATGCATTTATACAGCAAAACATTACATACTGGAAGTTAAAACATCGAGAAAAATGTTATCAAAATGAGCAACTGAAATATACAAGAAAATATATTACCTAAAAACGAAACATTGGAAAAGGTCATTTAAAAACATCGCAACATGCAACCAAGTGTAAAGGTAATTTACAAATCCTTTTTATGCACAATGTTTCTTTAAAATGTTTAATTGCTATTATCAACATTGTAGTAAATGAATAAACAAACCAAAAGCAAATATAAAGAAAACTGGATAAATGTTAAGCAGAATACGGAAAATTCCTTTAATTTAATACATACTACCCATAAATGATAAAAAAAAATTAAGGTAATCCCATATATGAAAATATCTAGCAACCTTCATAATTGAAAATCAAGTACTTATTAACAAACATTTAAAGAATTGAAATACTGTTAATACATTTACTCATCTAGTATGGAATAAAATATTTAGATAAAACTGTACAGCCAAATTGAGAAGCATTTGAGCTCATTTTTACCACTACAAAATAACTAGGAAAAGCTCCTACTACAAAAAAAATTAAGATTTGAGAATATATGAAATATATCAGTTCAGGATATTGAATTTTCGCTTGAGACATATTCTACACTTTAACTGCTCGTTGACATACAAACTGCCATTATGTACATGAAACACAAACAAATGACGCAAATATGAAATATAATTTCTGCTTCTGTACTCTAGTGGATTATTTTTCCAAGACAAAAATGCTTGTTACATATTTTTGAAAAAAAAAAGTTAAAATATTCTTGTACTTTCTCCCTTAGCATTCCACTTAAGCCTAAATGGTCAAAAATAACATTTATATCACAAATATAAGTTAATTCACAGAAATTGCTATGTACAATTCTTTCACTACTAACATAAGTTTTATCAATTTGGGTAAAGCAAAGGTATATTCTTAGATTTTAAAAAGTAAATATGGTATTTATTTTAGAAATTATACATAACAAATAACTTTATCATATCAAATTCGTTAAGAGATGGATTACAATAAAAACTAATTGGCACATTCAGTTTTGAATTTTAAATGTAAATTTTTCAATCTCATCTTTAAGCAGTCCTGTAGCAAAATCAATGTAAACACATTTTAAAGTTAAATAATGAATACTAAACTTTGATTCAATTTAATTTGCAGATACGCCATACAAACAACGACAACTTAAAATATAACCACAATCATACACCAAAAATACAATTCAGCAGCAGGAACAAATTCCAATAAGTTGACACTTAAGATTTTTAAAACATAATTAAAGTCTTACTTTTAGCTGATGAGTTTACAAGTAAACATCAAAACCCAAAGTCCACTGTTCACTACTTCAAAAAACAAAATTTACACCAGGCTGGTCGTAGTAGATGATAGCTGAACTAAACTTTCTGCATACAAACTTCGGTTTACGCTTTGCCCCAGTTTTCACAATGAGAATAATTTTTAAAATATTAGAAAAAGTACTTATACAAATGCTCAGTGGCTACCACTGGACTTCGAATGAGAAATAAGCCACTGCAAAGTAATGTCTATATTGTCTTTCTCCTTACAAGATATAGAATAGCAACAAATCTCCCTGTCTTGAATAGCAGACAGATTCATTTGCTCTATTATCTCCTTTTCGTCGAGAGCATTGGGTAAATCTCGCTTGTTACCCAAAACTAGAACGGGAATACCCATGAGTTGAGGTTTGTCAAGAAGGTTGTGCAATTCATTACGAGACGCTTCAATTTTTTCGAGATCTGCGGCATCCACCATGTAGACAATGGCATTAACACCACGGCAATATCGCTCCCACATGCTACGAAATCTGGGCTGACCTCCGAGATCCCATACTTTGATAGTAACATTACCTCTCGTTACTTTCTTTAGGTTGAATCCAACTGTAGGAATCATATCTTCACAAAACTGACCTGAAGATATCACATTGAGAAAGGTAGTTTTCCCAGAATATTGAAGGCCGACTAAAGTCAGTTCCATCTCTTCTTTCCAAAATAAACTTTTAATCCAGTCCAGAAACCTGTTAATTAGGGCAAACATTTTCGCTCTGGTTGTGAACGCTGAACGGCTACGAAATTATAAGAAATGTCAGATAAAATGCGACTAAAAGTTTTATGACGTTTCTCCTTCACAACTTACTCAGCAGACATTCACTAAACAAACAGCAACAAGTTGATGGGAAAATTTAGCGACAGATAAGCTGCGCTGATAAAGAGGAAGTAAGGGTTGAGTTGTTGCAAGGCATCTGGAGCTGGGGTTACCACATTTGGCTCACATCGACGAATTAGTCTGCCAATAACCAAAGTCGAAATCGGAAACATGCTCTGCTAAATGACATCGGTTAAAAATCATATTGTGCTTGAAGTTTGCTCAGTGGAAACTTGATAGATTCAAAGCTCGATACTTATTGATATATCGCAGTGAATTTTGATCCCAAAGACTTCACTTTGACGTTTTTGATTATCGAAAGATTCAATGATGGATCACCAAAAAATTGCCTTACTGTCGTAAAAAAAGCCGACAAATTCAATCGAAGAAAATCAAAAACTATTTTTTTAATCCTTTTATTAATGAAAACCAATGTTGATTTGTATAGTTCGTTGTTTTTTTTCATCCTTCGACACGATGTTATCGTTATAAACACTTTTTGAAACCCTTGTTCTTTTGAAATGTTTCTGCCAACCCATGTCATTGGTTCCCTTATCAAATTAAATTGATCGGTATTCTACTTTAACTGAAACGAATGTATAAAGCACAGAACAAAAAGAAACTTCATAGTTCATCAATACGAAAAAATTATAAGTTTTAGTATATCATTAATACTTAAGTAGAAGGTTGGTACAATGAGGCTATCTGCTGTATACCAAAAGATTTGAAAGAAATAACACGCAGAATTATAAAAAAAGGAATTCATATTGATAGTGGATTTCAACAAGACAAAGATTGAAAAAGTCTCAGCCATACTTTACTTTTGTCTGTTCTTCCAAAATGTGTATTGAGTTGCATTAACTTACTAGTATGACAGAAAATCAAGGAAAATAAATGTTCATAAATATATAAGTTACAATAATTATAATTAAAATATTACAGATTAAACTAATCAGTGCCTGCAACACAGCAAATTAATTTGAATAAGTTACATTTGAAATGGAAATGTAATTCTTGTAAAGTTTTCTCAATTGTGTCTCAATGTTTTACATTCTACCTCAGCAATCAAACCTATATTCTACAAAACAGTGTTTTTTCAATGAGATTCAATATTTTCAGAAGTATTTGTTTAAAATGTATTGAATAAAACAGAAAACAATAACAAAAATTATAAGTAAATTTGCAAACATTTGTAAGAAAAGGGGTTTAAATTCTTTTAGACAGTTAATTCGTATAAACAGTTAATCTCCAAACTTAAATAACAATATTTTACCTGCCATCCCATATCTGTATACAAAACTTTTCATTAATTTGAAATAAAGATAATTATAAAATTGAACTACACTGATAGTACATTGAAAAAGAAAATACTAACTTTATTTTACATCAAATATGCACTTACGCATTTTTATGACAATAATGTTATAAACCTGATTCAATCTGAGTTAATTTCTGAAGTCAGAAGCTATTTATTTAAAGCCAACACTATTTTGGGGTTGCTCTTATTCACATAACATTTTTAATAATAACACTTTTTAATAATCCTGATGTAATGTTTTATACTTAGTCCAATAAGCAGCCTGTCAAAATTTGTAATATTGCTGATAAATATTTAGTTGTGATTTTGTTCCATATTAAAGTTTATTAGGCTTGGTTGTATGTAAGAACAATTTTAGATCATTTAGTTATTAAGGCAATTACAAATTAATAAGTAAATAAGGTTTCATTGTATACATCAGCTTGAAAAGATAATTTTATATCTATACAACCAGTTTTAAAAATGCATTTAATAAAATTAGGTAGAAAAACTTCTCATATACTTATAGACTCCCTTCAAATAGTACCTTAAAACTACTGCTTGACATCCTAAATTATATTAAAGCAAATATTATCAAAATGTGAAATAAAGTACCACCCTCAAAAATAAATTAAGATATGAAAATGTTCAAAAACCAGCTAAAACTTCCATAATTCTATTTACTTCTCACTAATTACTGTCATCAGAAATGCTGCTCATTTTCTGATTAAAATGGATAAAAATTAATTTATTAAGTGAATTTTAAGTACTGATATAGTTGGTACATATAACCAGTAAGGAAAATCTATTTTTCTATAAATATAAATTATACATGTATATGAAAAATGTTGTTTTTAAAATTTTAAACTGTACAGAAATGTTAGATGTACATGTTCAGTTCGAAAGCAATAGTCAAAAAAATGTTACACAATTTGATTTCCTTGTTCCAAGTAAATTAAATCATAGTTGTATACTAATAAATTTTGTCAAATATTTAATTTTCTAACAATTCTGCAGCACACCATACTGATAGATTTCACCTTTAAATCTATAAAAACATACATCTATATCAGTATTTTGTCATGTTCATAACACTGTATGCACCACATACTCCCTATATAAAAAAAATGTCAGTGATCCAAAATTTATCTTTTTTACCCAGTAGAAATAAATAACACTAGCCTTATACTTCTTTCCTGTTAAAAAAGTGTATTTTTCAAATTTCCTCTATAATTATTTTAGTTAACTAAGATTCCAAAACCTTTTTTAAGCAATTGAAACTCAGAAATTGAAGGAATACTTTTATCAAATATTACAATGAAAATAGGTGGTGATGTGAGACTAACATAATTTAATATCAATTAATTGTGAATATAAACAAATCAAGTCTTATGAGTAAAGCAATCATCTTTATTTGTCAATATTTAAAATATAGCAATCAAATTTTAGTACAGGTTTTAATTTTAGACAGCTATTAGAAACCAATACTGAAGACATTCCAAGCAATCAACTATTACATAGTAATTTTCAGTATTAATGTTTATTAAATTCACTGATATGATATTCAAAAATGTTCCATAAAAATATGTACAATTTCTTTTAGAAAATTGAAAATATTTATAGAATATTACAAATACTTTTAAGGATTAATCCAGCAGGTGTTTTCTTAAGACACATGTAGATTCAAAATGTAACAGAAAAATCCACCTAAATTGGAAAGGTTTATGTTTAAAAACTCTAACCAATTCAAGTATTCATTGTGTTTCCAGGTTCTTGATGAATTCATAAAAAATTCCTCTGCTCCTGTAAACAAAAGTCAATTATCTATATGTGTGCATGTATGTTTCACTATAGCCAATTTATCGCCATAAATTATATATTGGCCAATGGCAACAAATGGTTATAAATATAAAATCAACCCCTGCAAGTTTAATTTGCCAATTTTGCCACCAAATGTAAATATGCTTAATTTTGAACTAGGAGCTACATAATATAGGTAGAACGGAAGAGCACTTCCATTCTAATGAAATATTTCAGCAAACTCATTATAGAAGACAACAAATCGGGAAGATAAAAACTAGCACAGAAAAGAAAATTTTGAGTCAGACAGAAATTACGTTTAGAGGTAAAAAATGTTAAATTGACTTTAAACAAGTGAATGAAGTGGAAGCTCAGAAGCTAATGGAAGTAGCATGACTGAGGTGTGAAATGTTTACTATGCACTGTATTGGAAATAAGAATTAACGCAAGAATATATTTTAAAAATGTAAACAAATGCTGCTTTATATTTTTAGCTAATCTTCATTTAGAAGTATGATATATGCATAATAATGCTTATATTCATTATAAATGAATTTAAATAAGATAAAATGTGAGTAATGACACTGCTATCAATAGATATTAGCAATTACGAAAGTTTAGAGCAGACACTATGCACAGGTCTGCTAGTTTATTATAAAACATTTGACATATAAGTGGAAAAGATCTTAGTGAGAAGAAATATTTAACTTGATGGGGAAAATCACAGAAATTTTAAGCACGCTTGTCAATGTTAGATTCACATTTCAGAGAAACAGTTCAAATTAATAAAAAACAATTCAAATGTAGAAGTTACCCAATGCATGGGTTGTTTCAAAGAATTTTAAACAAGCAAATAAGGTAAGGAATGAGCTGCTTTGATATACATGAATGTTTATAGTAAAATATTGGACATAGCAAAAAGGATTTTGATGCAGTAAATAATATAATGTAATAACTTAGGAAGTCCAAACACAATTAAGTATTTTAGAAGCATCCCCTAATAGGCCTGATTAGTTCTTGAATGAAAATCACATATATAACCTCTGAAATTATAAGAATTTGATGACTGATATTAATAAACATTCAAGAGGATGTTTTTATTTCATTTTAAACATTGATTTGCCCATTGTTTTAAACATCTTTCAGAAAGTGCAAATAAAAAATTTCTAAAGCAATTGAGTTACATGAACGGCCCTCCACGATGTAATTTGAGACAAAATTGGTATTAGAAAAACATATGTTTACCTACACAGCTGAAAGCAGTGACATATCCCACAGGTTCGAGAAAAATTAGAGCACATTTTATAAAAATGAGCATTCAAATTAACATTCATAACGTACTAACCATTGTTGGAGAAATTTAAACTCGCTTCAACTACTCTTAATTATTAGATTTCAATATATGGCATTAATGTTTCTTTGTGTTATATTCGAAGGATTAACTTTTTAGTAAAGTTGGCAATAAGGTTAACCTGCTTTGTAACTCAATTCTAAAACTTTCTTTTATAGCTTCTCTACTGAAATGTGAAGATTATACTAACAAGAATGCATACATAACAATCAATTTTTGATTTAAAAAATCTCAACCCTTTTTAAATTGCTCTAAATTATTGTTGGAAAATAATTAATTGTGTAAATTGTTGAAAGAAAATACAAAAGGTTCACTCATTCAGCAGTAAAAAAAAATAAAAATGCCACAGGTCACTGGTAGAGTTATCTATATAACATAAGCTCAAGTTCAAAAATATAATCATAGAATATAGCTTTGTTTCCTACATACATTATATATTTTAGTAGATACTTCAGTAGATTACTTTAGTACATTACTATAATAGATACTTACTATAGTAGATACATTACTTTAGTAGATACTACAATCATGGCTAAAAAATGGTTAAGTTGATATTCCTATACTCTGATCCTCCTAAAATGGCTAATTAATATGACTTGCTAAAAAACATCTTATACTTCACCAGCTATTTATGTTTCTAAATCTTTGATCTCAAATGAAAGGTCAAACATCATGGCAAAACTAAATTCAACAAAAACATTTAATTCAATTTACCTACCAATAAAGTGTAAGATTTAGGGAAAATATTTTTAATAGTTTATTAAATTATAATCTGTCAGGGAAATATGTAAATACCTCAATTTATAAATGAAAATAGAATATAGTCAAAATTTAGTAATTTGCCGAACTTGTTCAGCTTGCATATTGAAAACAATATGCTAACTGGCTTCAAATCGACATACCCTATTCGGGAACAAATACTACAATATTATTCGATTAGATTGTAGAAATTAATAATTATTAATTTCTACAATCCAATCTCTTGATTATAATCAAGTAAGAAATTATGCTAATGCTGTAGAGTCATTGAAAATATTTAAATTATCCTAGGTTGATCGGTTTGGGTTTGATGCAAGATACAAAAATTAATAAGCTGCACCATACACAAGACAAGTTCAGATTCAACAAAAATATTTTAAAATATACTAATCACCAGACCAACATTAACAGCATGATAAAACATAAGTAAAAAATATGAAGATAAGATAAAAATTTCAAAAGTACAAAAAAGATAAATACATTAAAAATATCTCATCAATATAGAAAGAGATCAGTATGAAAAAACATGAATAAATAAGTTGTGTTAAAACGTGTATACAATGAGATAAATTATCCTTGATATCCTCAGCATTTGAAAGAAATTATGTGAAAGTACAATCGAAAACATACTAATTTGAACATAATATAAAACTTATAGAAAAGGTTAAACATATCACATGCCTGCCAATGTTTGGAAATCCATTTGTTGTTCTACAGTAACTTTTGTGACACAAGAATGAAGATCTGTGTAATGCATAAAGGCTAATTTTGTTATTTTAAGAAATATTTTTAGCTAATTGTTTTGGGGTAAAACAGGTAATCATGAATATCAGCCTAGAACTGAATGCGAAAAATACCCAGGAAAAACTAATGTTGAGAATAGAGAAACTATTTTTCAGATAACATTTTTTTCCACAGTACAGAATGTTTTGTTGTAGAAATTACGGAGAATCCATAATAGTTGCCAACTCAAAATATGCATCTTTCGAAAACAAAATTCATTTGTAAACTCTGATAAATTATATAATCTTACCCTACATCTATATAATCTTATAATTTAGACCAAATCTGTACATTGTACGACCAAACTGTACATGTTGGCAGGTATCCATACTTGGGTGGTGGGTAAAATAAGGTCCAGGTAAAAATTAAGAACTTTTTAAGGAGTAAACAAATTGGTATTTTTCAGCTTTCCAGGTCCCTACAATAGAAAAATAAAATGAGTACTTTTCAAGGATGATGAGAACTCGGTTAAGCCAATAGTTTTAAAAATTGCACTATAAATAATAAAAGTGTAATTATAGTGCAGCTCCCATGAGAAGGCAGTTGACTTTGGATCAGTTGATTTCTGAATAGGTGTGAAAGCATGTTAGAAGGCTTCCATTATTAAAAGTATGAATGGCAATCACTGGATGTTTTCCCTCGACCAACTTGTCATCAATGCTATTGCTTTTGGTACCAAACTATAAACTTAGAACCAAAACTTCTGTTAAAGACCAATATTGTGGAAGGGATTTGTTTACCATACCACAATCCCCTAATTTAACTAACAGACTTGTTCAAAACCACATGACCCTATAGCCTTCTTTTGGGAGGTACACTATAAGAACCATGTGCTGTTTCATTCTGATTGATCATTGGTGAGTATTTTTGGTACAAATCAGTCATGAGGCAGAGCATCATGGATGGGCATTTTGCATAGCATTTCATCTGAAAGCTGAAGGACCCTGTACTTCGGTCCAGCATGGTCGTTTTGATGCTTTGCCATGGGTAATCAGGGCCCAAACCTTTCACAAAACTAAGTCTTAAAATGCAGTATCAGATCATAAACTCCAATGAATGGCTCAAGGTCCAAAAGTGGACAAGATACGCCAAACACATGACAATGTAACCCATTACACAGAAAAATGGATAATTCTGCTGTAAGCAGCATATTTTTGGATTTTAAGCATGTGTTTTAGAAAGAGCTCTTTTAAAACTGAAAAAAAACTAGTCACCTAGAAATTTCATACAAATGTTGATACGTAACCAATACAACTATTGATGAAATATAAAATTTCAATTGCATGGAAATTTTCAGTACCGAGTCCCGTTAAATTAAGTTTGAATATTTTTCATAACATTCATATATTTTATGTTTCAATTGTAGCATCTTTATGTTTTTTCTGCTCAAATTAAATATACTGACTATGTTAATATGATGTAAAATTCAGGTTTTAGAGTTAATATGCATAATACACTTAAAATCTACTCACTAAACTTGCAATCCTTTCATAAAAACAAATTAAATTTCAATTATGGTAACAGACATTAAAAACATTTAAAGTTCAAAATTTTTAAATAAAGTATAAAAATGTTCAACACATTGTGAGAGTACCGAGTCTACTAATATATAAAACAGTTTGGGTAAACGCACAATTCCTTATTTAAGTTGAACATATTTTGCTTACTATGAAAGTGATTATATTGTAGGTGATCTTATTAAAGTTGAATTTTTATGGTTATAGCATTTATTGTTTAGATTGTGTCTAAAAAACTTTTCACAAGGCCAATGAGAATGATTTTCAGTGTAAACAACCAGATGGTCTGCTAAGATTTTAATTCTGCAATCCAAATGCTCTTGCATGGTACATTATCGGGTTACCTTACGATGTAATTTATAGATGTTTAATATAATTGGGGTTGACTAATCAGCTATCATATATCAATTCGGAATTTATTAAGCAATGGGAATAATGAAATTTTTTCTTTGATAAGCTCCTGATTCAAGTATATTTACTGCTTCTTGTGAAGTGAAGAGTGGATGAATCGGTATTAATTAATTTGTTATAAATTTATTTTAGTAAAACAATTATCATAAGCATTGCTTTCATTTCTGACAGAATACACACACAAATGTAAAAGATACAGTAGCAAGGCTAGAATTTTATTTCGGAGTGAGCCTAAATTTAGAAATAGTTTTTAGTGCCAGAGGAAGATCTGGACTTTGACATTTTTGAAAAGGTATTGGATTTTCCATTTGTACATATTTGGTTGCCGGATCATGAAAATTAAAGGGATTTCTGTGAGCATAAAAGTAACATCTTTGTTAATTTGATTTCAAAAATAATTTTACAAGGGATGCTTTGCAAATATTGACTATAAATAACCGAGCAACTATATAAATCTTGTTTCTGGAAAACCTTATTCAAACACTTAGAAATCAAAAATGGTCAGTATGTGACAACAAATGCAAGTCTCAGAGTTTTTTAAAGTACATAAAATGGACACATTTTTTTCAAAAGAAACGTAAGTTAAAAAGAAAGGCGAACAAAGAATTAAGCTTGATTACTTATCTAAGTTGAAGAATCTCCACTTGTACATCATTCATACTTTGCAATTTTTGAAACAAATGAATGAATTCACAGAAGACGCATTTGAGATGTTTTAGAGAATCATAATACTCTGAATCTGTTCTTTCAAGATTTTAAATCACCACACTTGACCAATCACCACAAAAGATATCGATAAATAAAAAATAGATTCTAAGATAGACCCTATCTCTAAATCATTGCACATTAAAAACATTTGTATTTAATATAAGCATGACTTTGAGGATATTTCAACTTTGTACCAGATGTGATCACAAATTCTCATGAGAGCAGTATTTGTAGCACAAAAAGAGCAAAAACACAAACATGTAAAATAACAAAATTTATGTAATATTCGACAATTGAACCTGCAACAAGTCACAACATTCAGGTTTCCAGAGTATTAAATGTTGGTAAAATGCACTTAGAGATCATTAGTAAAATACATAATTGTAGGTAAATTCTTCACAACACTGAGGGAGAATTTCTTTACTAGAATCATCAAGTTATAATGAAATAGTTCACAAAGCAAAGAAACATATCTCCACTAGGGGACACTTTTCGCTGTGATCGAAATTAACATTCGAAATAACGAAATTAAGTTCGTAGAGTAGTAAATGTACACATAGAAATAATGTACACATAGAATATAGAGTACACATAGAAATAATGAAAATTGTTAAACCGTTAATCTTAATGATCTATGCAATTTAAAACCAATTTGCATGCAAAACTTGTGCTTTTGTGTAAACAAATATTATGGTCACGCAATAAAATATACAAACGAAATCAGTTGCGTGGAGCTATTCACAAGAAAACTCCTTTACGTATTTCGCAATCAAAATTGACTTTGTTCATAATACAACTTTAGTCAAATCTGCACGTAGAGCACAGATATATTTATCAAATGCATTCCCAAATCAATCTGATTTCTGATACGATTTGCAACAAGAACTTCGCTATGGACCTGATGTGTGCCAATTGTGCAGATGCAGCGATTCCTCTTCATATTCACTCCTATATTTTCTACTAGGGTCTATTGGTAATTTTGGCTGGTATTTCTACGCCCGCAAAGTTATGACAACCATGTCAGATTCCCAACAGTAAAATACAAACTTCTGATTGGTTAATAAATATCAATTGAGTGTTGCCATTTCCAATATATTTTTTGATTTCCGTTACGTCACTGCTGACTTTTATCAGAGATGTTCAGCATTTAATAGATAAAACAAGGTGTTGCCAACTTTCTTTTCAGGAATGGGGTGGGCGTGATTCATAAATGTCACATGCCTGAAAATGCAAATTTTCCTTTAAACAAAAATAATATCTATCAAATATTATGTGACACCCCAAAATCAAAACTTTCCGAAATTATGCATCTAATTAAATTGTATGTAATTTCAAATTATTTTTCGGTAGTGGTAGATGTAGTTGAATTAACGTCATACTGGACAAGTATAACGGGCTTTTGTCGACAGTCCGAGATCAATCCCGAAGAGATGGAGGGAGATAGTTAATTAACGTCGCACTGGACAACACATGGGCTATTGGCGACGGTCCGGGAATAATCCCGAAAGGAAAGACCCAAGGACAATGCCTCGTAATTTTGAACCACGGTCAGATGACGAGAACAACACCTGAGCTGGCACCCAACTCTCCAAATTTCCACATCATGCCAAAGTGAGGACATTTGAGATCACAGCAGATTTAACGTGCACAAGCCATTGTTTTCACGACGGTCTTCGGTTGAACCGAGTTTCGAACTCGCAACCCTCCGGTTGCTCTTCCAACTGGGCTACCGCGACGCATCCAAAGGGAAATATCTGAAGACAGCACCTCGTTATTTTGAGGGCCGCGGTGGCCCGGTTGGAAGAGTAACGGACTAGCAACCGAAGGGTTGCGAGTTCGAATCCAGCCAAAACACCGTCGTGTACAAAGGGGGCTGGTGCACGTTAAATCTGTCGTGGCCTCAAATGTCCTCACGTTGGCGTGGTGTGGAAGTTTGGAGAGTGGGGTGCCAGCTCAGGTGTTGCCTCGTCATCTGACCGTGGTTCAAAATTACGTGGTGCTGTCCTCGGATCTTTTCCTTTGGGATTGATCCTGGACCGTCACCAATAGCCCGTTGTGTTGCTCCAGTGTGACGTTAAATGAAATACCCCCCCTCGTTATTTTGAACCACGGTCAGATGACGAGGACCTTAGCTGGCACCCCACTCTCCAAACTTTCACACCATTCCAATGTGAGGACATTTAAGGCCAAGACAGATTCAATGTGAACCAGCCCCCAAGTCCATAATTGTGTTTGGTTGGATCGAGTTTTGGACTAGCAATCCTTAGTTTGCTTATCCACTTCTCTACTACTGTAGCCGAAAAAATTAAAAGAGATATGAACACTTCCATCAAAGCACAAATCTGTTCATTTCTCTGATGGAAACAACCAGTTTTCAAACAAAAACCAACAATTTCATTAGGAGTGATTTGAAGTAATTGTGAAATTAGTTATTGAAACAAAAGGGAAATTCATCCTAATAATCTTCATTTTTTATTATTCCCAGCATTAGTAATTTATTGATTATAGATATAAACATTTATATTTAATGATTTCAAGCTTTACAAACAAAAATTTAGTTTGCTAAAACGAATTTTCCTTCAAACACAACTTTAAAAATGGCTCAACACAAATGAATTTTACCCAGTATGTAATTAAACATGTTATATATTCTAAATTGAAAGATGGGGAACCCAGTGGATAATTTTAATATTTATATAATTGGTGTAGATCTTAATTATTTCGCTCAAAGATCATTCATACGTCCTTAAGGAGATTCGCTTAATGATTTGTCAATGGTAGCAACCAATTACACAAGCTTCGTTTGTAAACACGCCATCCCTGTCTTAGTATGAACAGTAAAACCCAACAGCAAAATTGACACACAATGACGTCTAGTGGAATTATTTAGTAAAACATGTAATGTAACACAATTAACATGGTAATACAACTAACTACACATGAACATGGTCAAAAACGTAAAAAAATATAATTGTGCCAATAACTTAATGCAAAACTATTTTTCTTTTTAAATTTCATTAAAACTAACATGCAAAAATTGTTCACACACAAATCATTTATTCATCAATACAAAATGGTTTTCAATTCTAACGATTGAATAATACACATGATATGATACTAATTTTTGTGGTAGAAGGCCTTTAGAGTTTAAAACAACAAATACTATAGTACAAATCTTACAATTTGCTAAAATTGTTTTGAAATTTTTCTGTATAATTTATAAAATCTATAGAAGTCCTATTCGATGTAGAGTTACCCAAGAAATTTCACCTTAAATTATAAGAAATAATCTCAGTGTAGTTCTATTCTAAATTTTTAATCTAATTTACGCAATTTTACTATCTATAACTTTTAAGAATTAGCAGTATTCTTTTAGATTTGCCTTGTAACGATTATAATTCTTATAAAAGTGTCACGAAGCTTATCCCAACAATGCAGAGAGCAAAATGTGCTCTGAAATAGAATATAATAGAAAGTTTTAGTCACTAAATATTGAGACCCTTGGGAAAGTGTACAAATATTATTTTAGTAATCACATGACGAAACGAGGGGTATAACTTTTAATTTTTTTAGTACCGCAATTTAAATTTGTTAGGTGTGGGAAAAACAAGGTTCTTAAAAATGTAAAAGCCACCTCTCCTTTATCCTAAATTACAGGAGGGCCGCGTAGTTCGAATCCAACCAAACACCGTCGTGTACAAAGGGGGCTGGTGTACATTAAATCTGTCGTGGCCTCAAATGTCCTCACGTTGGCGTGGTATGAAAGTTTGCAGAGTGGGGTGCCAGCTCAGGTGTTGCCTCGTCATCTGACCGTGATTCAAAATTGCGTGGTATTGTCCTAGGATCTTTTCCTTTGGGATTGATCCCGGACCGTCACCAATATCCCGTTGCGTTGCTCCAGTGTGATGTTAACTAAATATACCAAATATAGAATACTTAAATTACAGGGCCGAGGTAGTTCAGTTGGAAGAGCAAGGGATTAGCAACAGGAGGGTTACGAGTTCTAAACTCGGTCCAGCCAAAAGACTCGTGTACACGAGGGCTAGTACACGGTTAAATTTGACGTGGCCTCAAATGTCCTCACATTGTCGTGGAAGTTTGGAGAGTGAGGTGCCAGCTCAGGTGTTTTTCTCGTTATCTAACAGTGGTTCAAAGTTACGAGGCGTTGTCTATGGATCTTTCCCTTCGGGATTGATTCCGGACGTCGGCAATAGCCCGTTCTGTTGCTCCAGTGCTACGTTAATTAACTACCTACCTAAATTACAAGACCCAAAATGTAATATTTTTTCAGATTTCATCTAGACATAAATACACAAATAATTTTTACAGAAAAAATGGGTAAATCATTCATTTACCATCTAACCAAATTTAATTATGAACGACCTATGGCAAATTAGTGTTAAGATTTTTTTTATGAAATTTGATAAAAGGATGTATAGTGCGGCTCCTGGAAGAAGGCAGTTGAATCACATGGTTTTGAATGAGTCTATTAATTAAATTAGGAGACTGGTGGTGACGTAAATCAATCCCTTTCACAATTGGCATCTTTGGCGCGGATTCTGGTTCTAAATTTATTGTTCGGTGCCGAAAGTGGTAATGGTAATTAACATCGCACTAGATTAACACAACGGGTTATTGACGACGGTTTGGGAACAATCCCGAACGGTGCCGGAAGCGATAGCATTGATAAAGATGTTTTGTGTATGGCAGCCTCATCTCCCCACACAGAAGTAAATAATTTTTGTAAATAAGCTATATTCAATTGTTTTCCCTTTCATCTTTAGTTTAGTTGCTCTGAATTCTATAATGGAAAATTAGTTTTAGTGGTCAACCCCTTCTGGTGAAAGGAATTGCAAGACCAAAATGGAAATTTTCTTCAAAACCCTCACTTTGAAATGTTATTTATTTCATTACTAGTTATATTTATTTATTATTTGCTTTTTAATAAAGTATCCATCAAACTGATAAGTTCCTCAAAAGGACTGGTTCGGGGGCACTTCTAGAATGAATTATCTTTCACGCCTTTTCAGGTATGTATTGGTGAAGGGCCTAGATCCACATCCTAAATTACACGCTCATTTTAAACATGGACATTTTTTCAAACTTGTTTCTCGAACAGGTAAGGTTTATAGTGCGGCTCCCGGTAGAAAGCTCCAACCAAAGACCTTCTCGTGCACAAAGGGGGCTGGTGCACGTTAAATGTGCGGGAGCGTGAAGGATGGGTATTGGTGAAGGTCCAGGATCAATCCCAAAGGGAAAGATCCGAGAATAACACCACGTAATTTTGAAACCAGTCAGATGACGAGGCAACACCTGAACCAGCAAACTTCCACACCACGCCAACGTGAGGACATTTGAGGCCACGACGGATTTAACGTGCACCAGCCCCCGTTGTACACAACGGTCTTAGGTTGGATTCGAACTCGCAACCCTCAGGTTGCTAATCCGTTACTCTTCCAACCGGGCTACCGCGGCCCCACACCTTTTCAGAAATCAACTAATCCAAGGTCGACTGCTTTCTGCCCGGGCAGGTAGGTATTTTAATTAACGTCGCACTGAAGCAATACAACGGGTTATTGCAACGGTCCGGGATCAAACCCGAAGGGAACGATCCGAGGACACCACGTAATTTTGAATCACGGTCAATTGACGAGGTCGCACCTGAACCGGCACCCCACTCTCCAAACTTCCACACCACGCCAACGTGAGGCCACAACACATTTAACGTGCACCAGCCCCCTTTGTACACGAAGGTCTTTGTTTTGAGCTTTCTACCCGGAGCCGCATTATAAAACTTATCTGTTCAAGAAACAAAAGTTTGAAAAAATGTCCATGTTAAAAATGAGCGTGTAACTGAACGTCGCACTAGAGCAACATAACAGGTCTGCCGACGGTCCAGGATCAATTCCGAAGGGAAAGATCCGAGAATACCACGTAATTTTGAACCAGTCAAATTACGAAGTCAACCAACACCCCACTTTACAAACTTCCATACCACAACAGATTTAACGTGCACCAGCCCCCGTGCACACCTGTCGGTCAAATAGAAAGAAGGTACTGAACTGTACTACTTGAGTCAAGAGTTGGGATACCTTTTTGAGGGGTGTGGAATCCTGCAATTTTTTTAAAATACGCACCATCGATGTGTGAAGCATTATAGAAAATTTGGAATAAGTTTTGGATAATATATTTGGTCAATTTAGAGCAGCGTTGTGTTGCTCCAGTGCGACGTTAAAATACCTACCTACCTAGAGCAGCCTCTATGCATTTTGGAGCTATTTGAATTAAATTTTAGACAAAAATTAATGTAATGCAATTAAAATGAATCTTTTTAACTGTCTCCTCAATCCCATATTTAAATAAACTCATTAGCTACTTTGATACTAGACAATTTCTCACATTCTAGAATCAATTTCAAAAATCTAATCGTAAGAAAAATTTGAATAACTCATATTTTAGTTATCTTGCAATATTATATTGTCTTCTAAGTCTATCTTGTTATGAACGACTTGTAACATGAAAAACACAAGCAAAAGTGTTAGCTATTTTTTAAAAAAGGCCTTGCGTTTCTGAATACCTTAACCGACACTTTCCATTCCAGAGTGTATGCAAAATTAGAATTAAGTCCTTAAAATAAAAATTTCTCTGAAGAGAGTAATGAAAAAAACTTGCAGTATTTATGATAAAGTTAAAGGAAAGTTTTTAAAATCCAATTGTACTTTTTCAAATAAAAAATAAAACAAAGAAAGCGATTTATTTTTAAGGGACTAAATGTACGAAAATGATCGAATTGCCCATCCTTGTTCTTAACAAATTTATGCGATATCCTAGGAATTTTTCAAAAAACAAAAGGTGAAAATGAAACTTCATTGTTCTTTATATTTCAGAAAAAAACCTTGTATCGATAAAAATCAGAACAAATTATTTAACACATATGGATCATGAGAAAAACGTTTTTGTCAAAAATATATTAATCTTGTTTTTTCAAATTCCCAAGAAATGAACTCAGACCTACTGATCCAAAAATTATCCAATTGTTAGTAATTCGTTCCCATTTAGTCTATGCATTTTGATATTACAAACTCTTCGATAGGTAGTTGAATTTACGTCGCATTGGTACATTGCAATATAGTCCAGGATCAATCCCAAAGAGAAATATCCAAGGATACCTCATAATTTTGAACCAGTCATATGACGTCAATTTGTCATAAATTCGCTAATAGAAAAGGAAACAAAATGTCGGGTTCTTAATCAAAAAACCATTCGGAGCAGAAGTAGGAAAAAGCGTTTAGCGTAACTTGATATTAAATTGCACAAGTTTATTTTCACATACCTCGTTAAGCAATCAGATTTACATTTGCCAAAAATGTTTCATGTTATTTGCAGTGCAGGTCTAAGTCAAAAGGGCATTTCTCCTTAGTGAAGATGAATTAGTGACAGAAACAAGGATTCAGGCCATAAATTAAAAGGACTTAATTTTCAGACCTATGAATATTTTAAATTAGCATGAGTCAATTTTGCTTATAAATAAAACGCAAAGTTGCCAAGTATCAAAAAGTTACCTGTGGCAGCCCTGGTATTTGATATATGAAGTAGAACGTCATTGGATGAAAGAAACGGTGCATTACAAGTCTTAAATTAGTAGAGCTAAGACAGAATTAAATGCACACACAAAATAACTTTCCCGACCACTCAAATCTTCTGGCTAATAGAAAAATTTAGGAAACGTGAAACTCAGTTTGCAAACTATTATTTCCTTCATTTCAAAAAACAAAAACATCGTGTTACCTAGTTTTTGCATTCACATGATTTACATTTAAGTTGGGTAGAGGTGTTAAAATTTTAGTTGTAACAGGTTTAGATTAGTTAGAAGCATCTTTTAGTTTGGGATGAAACAGTCCTTTTCTTTGGTCAATAAAATCCCCATCCCTCTATCCATTACTTTAATATCGATAGTAAATGTTTTCTTATAGCATGTTCAGTACAAAATCATGGTAGAATTCTGTATTATCAAATAAAAAATGTATCTCCTTATAACTTAACATAAAATTAGTAATTATGAAGGCAAAATGCTTTTTCAAATCAAGGAACTCGTGAAAAATTGCCACCATGAAATTATCCCAATCTTAATGTTTTGGATACAATTCAAACCTCATTAAGATGAACTTGTTTAATGTGAATTACTGTAAAAACAAACTAAATTCCAATCCCCATCAAAATGTATATTCAAATAATGTTGACTTATTCATTTAAGAATTCGGGTTACACTAATTGTGGGAAAAGACAAATTTTCGAAACTCAAGGGCAAACGCATTCTTTTCAATCGTATTATCAGAAACATTTAACTCCGAAATTGTAGATTTATTTGAGTGAAGAAATGTGAAGATTCCGAAGACAAAGGAATATGTGCCTTTCTCAAAAGCTACTGCTGGCTTAGAAATTTTTCCATTTTGATAGGCAGTGAAAATTCATCTGCTCAATTAAATGTCAAAAAAAATTGAACAGAACTATTTCTAGACAAAAATTGCATCAGGAAATATCTGTAATTAAGAGTTATCTATATCAGCGTTTCTCAAACTGTGCTCCGCGAAAAGGTAGGACATGTTTAAAATTACAAATATTTCTATTAAACATATTTTAAAGTTTAAAATTAAAAATATCTTACGAAAAAAATGGGACAAAAATATTTGATTGAACTTTTGCGCTCTCGGTGTAAGAAAAAAAAAATAGAGTATAAATCATTTATCACCGATCAGGTGAAACATTGACTATAAAAGGTAGTCGGCATTCAATGGTGTCAATTTCTCGTACACTGAACCAGACAGGCTGGACTCACTCGCAGCGTTTGCAGAAACAATTAGAAGCTTTCCAGAATTAATGGAAATTTTTTTTATCGCATATAAAATTGGTGGTTTACTCACTTCTCAAATCAGCTGCATTTTAGTCAACATTCAGTCAAGAACTGACAAATTATAAAATTCACTACATGTAATTTATTACTTTTAAAAAACAATTTTCTGTAGCTTCTCAGATTTTTCGTTTTGATGACAAATGTCTTGTGGTTTCTTCAAATACTAAATTAGTGATACGGGATTTGCTTTCAATAGATCGCTGGCTGAAGACAGGGTCCTTAAAAAACATCAGAACTTTTGCCAAGCCAATTGGAATAGACGTGGAAGTATCAACATCTGAGATATATACTCGTTTTGGTTTTATTCGATATTTGAGGGACACAGCACCCCAAATATATTAAGTTCAAACAAATGCAATAATGCCAAATTAATAAAATAACAAATTGTGGATCTGCAATATTTGCCCTGCATTTATTTTCAAATGTTTTCCCGTCTGCAATTGGAAATTTGCAGAAAAAATTAAACGGTAAATCTAATGTCCTGCGAGATTAAATGATGATACTTGATAATGATAATTACCTTGTATCATCAATGCTATTTTGTCGTTCTATTTACTAAATACAGTATATAGCTACGAGATAAAATTTAGTGCTCTGCATTGAATTTCCAATTTCAAAGGTGCTCAGTGACTGAAAAAGTTTGAGAACTTCTGATCTATATAACAAAAAATCATCCATATAATCTTTGAGATGAATATCATTTAACAGTGAACCAATAATTGTACAAGTAATGTATATTCTGTAATATTTTATTATCGAAATGCCCTTTTTGTACGGTCTCGTGAAATTAGTCTTAACGAGGTTTGATTAGTTTGAACACTTGGGACAACCAACTAGCTGACACCAAATGGATTTGGTGGATGCCAAATTAGGAGAAGGTAAGGTTGTCATGCCTGTCTATTCATATAAACCTAAACAAGGATCCAGTACCAGTGGTATGTGTAAGGTTTAGAAGGTAGAAGTCTCAATTAAAACAGCTAGAAATAATTTTAAGTAAATAACACGATTAATCAAACTTTAAACTTTTTATTCACAATGATATTATACCACATTTTACAGGTAAGTACATTGAGAAAGCATTCAATATATACACAGCATAACAAGTGCTTTGAAGATGGTTTTAGAGTCCACATACAATTTAGCAGTTTAAAACATTCCAAATTCGATGAGGAACTATTCTAGTTAAAATACCGTTTAACTGTGCGCAAGTTGGAATGTTAAGTCTCTATGTGATTAAAGTACTATGATCATCAACTTTGAGTGCAATCAAATATTCCATATTCATTTGTAAAATTAAATTTTTTTTAATTGTAGCACATACCTATTTCAGTAAAAAACACATGCAAATTACAAAACAAAACACAGTAAGAAAATGTATTCTTTCAATCATTTAAAAATACTAGGAATCAAAAATCAAAGCTAAAAACATCTTTTAAAAAATCTGAAAAATACCAATGTGCACCAGGTAAAAGTGATTTCTTCCAAGAAAAAGCTGAAGCTACGTAAAACATTGGCACAGTTCGAAATCAGTAAATTTATATCAAATGCCCTACATTAACACAATTCAATTTTGGCAATAGGAAAATTAGGTACATTTTTACAACTGGAATAATTTTAATTCAGTATGGAAAATTAGTAAAGCATAACACTAAAACTATGTTCAGTCTTTTATTCTTGAGCTGATCTATTTGACAAAACAAATAAAAATAATGTACTTAGAACTCTAAGGCACATTTCCTTTTATTTAATGTTCAGGAACACAATTTTTTTTTATTTCCCTATTAAAAAAAAAAACGAAAGCTAAATTCTACCAATACTGCAGTTTGGCTAAGTTATAATTAAATAAAAAATTAGAGCTAAAATCCACAATACCAAAAGTTTGCCTCAAAATAAACTTACTAAATGTTTTTTAGAAAATTACAAATCAACGAACCAGAGCTATCGTGTAAAGATATAAAAAAATATTACTTAGGAAATTTATTACAAATGTGGCAACTAAATGAAATTAAAAATAAAGTGAACAGATGAAAATTTTCATTTAAAAAATAACAAGCATGAACATCGGACGAATTTTAAGAACACCACTTGTACTCAAAAGAAATAAGAAATCGCATGTCTGCATTTACACTCCTTCATATTCCTTCCTGATAGCTGAAGCTAAGCACCAAGCAAACATACAGCCCACCAACTGGAAAACACAATCTCCATCAGATGAAGTAAAACAGACTTTCATGCAAGTTTTATAAAAATTACACAAAAAATGAACTAGAATAAACTAAGTTTTATTGAACATATGTAAAAATAATAAGTAACTTGAAGTTTCAACAATTACTTAGTCACTAGATCACCCCCAATAAGAGCCTTATATAAATATTAAAGTGGCAAAGGATGGCTGTGCCAAAACTTTGGTAATCTGGATACTATTTTGCATAATCTGTTTCATTTCATGTTAATATTTCATTGTAATCTTGAATGAGCATTACCCTTTCATCTTGATTATCAACTACTTCCAATAGCCTAGATTTAATTTCCAATACTCCATAGCATTTTACTTTCTGACATTCCATAATTTCGAGTCAACATAAAAATACATTTGGAAGCTTAGTTCTTCAAATCAACATTTCAGTTCTTTATTTAAAGAACATGCAAATTAAGCTCAAATAAACGCCCAAGAGAAAAAGGCTCATTTCTAACCTTATGGGCCAAGTATACCTGTTTATGAAATTGCCCCATCTCATGTTTCTATCTACAGTGCAAAAAACATTGAAGTTCAAAATAGTCCAGAACTCTGTTTAACCCTCCAAGTGGTTTTGATGAGATAGCTTGTCCATTAAGATCTGACTAATTTTGTTAATAACGAGATACCTTGTCATCAAGATATTGCTGAATTTGTAAATGTCAAGATCCAGACCTGGCTAGTTTCTTCAAATAACGATATCTCACCCATTAAGATTTAGTCAGTTTTGCAAATGACGAGATACCTCGTTAAGACAACCACCACTAGGAGAGTTAATGAGTGAGGCAGTTTAATATTAACTACTTCCAATTTACATAATTGATTGAATTTTTATGGCACAAGGGCCAGGTTTGGCCAAACTATCGGTAATTTCAAATAATCCAATTTACATAACTGGAAAAGACTAAAACCTACCTCAACAACAGCAATACCAACAGCAACACCTCCAACCATGCTCAGTTTGCTCAATAAAGTGTCCAACATTTTTTCAAAGCAGCCCTACAAAAAATATCAAGTTGATGCATTGATGATTTTAAATATCTCAAGAGTAAAAAAATAATTCAAACAATCTCTAGAAGTTAATTATAATTCCTAAAAAGAGCAATGTTATATTTTTTCAAGAAACATTAAAATGTTAAACTCAATATTTCCACTCGAAAGAGTAAAGCAGAGATTATATGGATAGCATAATAAATAACAAACATACACTCAATGTAAAAAACCTGGAAAGTACTTAAAAGCATTTTCGTTTGATACAGATGTTATAAATACAGATTCAAACCAACAAAGATGATTGGTTGGGTTTTGAGGCAAGATCCAAAAATGAATAAGCTGTGCAAAACTCAAGACAAACAGGATTCGATAAAAATAGATTCAATATCAGTGTGCTTAACTATTAGATCAACATTAACATAAAGTGTAACATCAAAACAAATACTTCAAAAGTATGAAAAAGGTATTAAAAATATAGCTACAACATAAAGGTAAAGGGTAGAGTATAAAACTTTTTGTGATGTAATTTAAATGCCATGATTCAAGATTTACAAAACAGCTGGTGGGTCACGCATGATGACAAAAGAACATGAAAAGGGGAGGTTAAAACTGAAGGAAGGACAGATCACTAACTAGGGTACTTTGGGGTTGTGATGTCCATGTTTACTTGGAAGAAAGTAAACTACTGAGGTGAGAACAATTTAGAATCAGCAAGAGTATTGACTCACAATCCTAGAACTATTAAAAGTAGCCTGCAGACAAGATAAAATTGAACATACAAAACAGATACCCATATTTAAAGAAATTCAGACTTTGGATAAATCCAATAAACCTAACTTTAAAAAAATCCAAGCATTAGAGATGTTATTTCAATTAAAACTATTTAGTACTTTCATATCAATCATTCAAGTTATACTGCAAGACTAGGTGGATTATGTAATGAGATTACTAAGAAACTTCCATGATCTGTACACTTGAACTAAAGGCGTGGGCCCTACTTCTTTGCCCCTTCTCTCATCTTCATTAACAATTTTCACTGCAATTTAACTACTAAACAAAGATGAAGATAACTCGGTCAATTGAAAAAATAATGATTAAAAAAAAACTGGATTTTTATCATTTAAATTAATAAATTATGAGGCATTAACCACTTAACGCATTTGCCCATGTTTGACACGGGCGAAAGTTACCGGCAAATTTGCACATGCCCGTGTCTCACCGTGCACTCTTGTATCTCGCGTTATTTTATTTCTAATCCCCATCTGAGATCCGTTCTAATAAAAATAGATAGGCTAGATTAAACTTATACCATTTTTAGACGGCATAAACTTATTTACCATAGATGGCACCACTATGCAGCATTTTTCTTGTGTAAACCAAGTGGTGCATTTTGATGATTAGCTATAAGTTTGTTAGGAATTCTTTGTTATAAAGCAGTTGTTTGGTGTGGAAAAGGTAATATATTCATTTTTATTACGTTAAATATCATAAAAGTAAACAGTTAACCATAAATTAATTTTTACTAAATGTTTTTATAACTTGTTTAGAAAAAGTTATCTGATAATGAGCGACTCTGACGATTTTGAAATGCCAATTTATCAGAAAGTTTCAGCGATGATCTCTTGAGTGATGGAAGTGAATCTGAAGTTAATATTTTACTATTAATATTTTGAAATTCAAAATAAACATGTAATCAAATCGTTTACACTTTGTTTGTATAATAATTTTTTTTATAACTTTTACCCCACCCCAACTGAAATTGCAAAAAATAACTTACACTATACCTATATATTCATTTTCTGTCAAAAAAACTCGATCATTTTTTACCAGTTTTTCCCGAAAAAACTTGTGCTTTAAGGGTTAATATATACAAGGGATTAAAAGATACAGAAGGGCAAATTTTTGTGAAAATTAAAAAAGTATTGTATTTTGTTGCTTATTCCTTTATTTATGAGTTCCATTTTGATACACAATCATTCTATTCCATTTTAGTTGGTTGATTTTAGGTTTTATGGCACAAGGGCCATATTTGGCCAAGCAGCAAACACATGACAGATAACGTCAAGTAAAAAAGGATGAGAAAGATCACTTGAGCATCGTGGGGTCGGGATCCCAAGCTTACCAAGGCAATAAAAACCCCATGGGAAAAGAATAGATGACACGGGTTAAAGGAACCCATACACATCTAAAGATATGCCCCTGAAGAGGACTCCCCATTTTGATACAAACACGATTTCACTGAGGAAAATACCAAAACTATCCACTTTGACTTGAATTTTTATTCTTGCAACAAGAGAGTAATCATTATGTTGATCATTTTGAGATATAAAAGTTAGCACCCAACATGGGGCCCAAACTAGTGAATTTGGTGACTGTTAATGAAATATTGCTACTTTAATATAGGAAAAATGGGGCAATCTTACTCCAGAAATGAATCTGATGGTGCTTACTGTTTCAATTTAGATTCCATTAAAGAAACTCGATAATGTGAAAATAAATCAGAACTCTTAGGAAATAAAGACTGGTGACAAACCCAGAATCATTTGGATTTATACCATACGAAATAACACAGAATGGGAAATATACAATTGGTGACTGATAAATTTGCTGCTAGAAGTATTTTACATGAAAGTAACTGTCCTAAATTTACCAAGCAGAGCATCAATTTATTTAAAATTATAAATCAGAATTGAAAATTTATTTCAAATGCAGGAAATTTAAAAGTAAATGGTGTATAATAATGTCTAAGAAATTGCTTAATACAACTGTAAAATAAGGCATGCACAAAAATTTGATAAAACTTAATGTTAGAATCTGTAAATATTTTGTTGACAAAAAATAACACATTTTATTTGAGTTTGATTAACTATACCTTTTGTGGTCTAAACAATCCAAGTTTAAAGTTAACCAAAATGAAAAATAGTAGTAATGTCCATTCAGATATAACTATTTGATACTATTTATTTCACTGCATGTTTTAGGGTAACAGAAGTGGATGGTCGTTCTAGTGTTAAAAATACTCACATTTTCATAGGCAGTCGTTAGGTCACATTGGTCAAATGCATCAGGATGAGGACAACAACTTGCTGGAATACTCCGATTGTTGTAAAGATAATCCATAGGTGAATCAACACCACAACATTTCCACTGTAAAATTAAACAAATCACATGTTTAAATAAAAAGCTATTGAATTAGATAAGGAGGCAAGCCCTCCAGAAAATTTTGTTCTTAATGATTAACTAGAATTAATGAAAAATCAGACAGGCAAAGCGTTAACTTAATGTGGGTGATGAAAATGAAATGAGGCTGTGCATGCAATCAAGACACAAATCTGTAGAAATTTGGTATGATTACAATTTTTATGTAATCAATGTAATAGTTTAATACACCTTAACAGGAATTATGGTTCACAAAATATTTTCTTCAATGAGAAAATTCAGCAATAAAGTCTGCAACATACATTTATGTTACAAAAGGGAACAGCTCTCTAAAGAAAATAAATAAAGTAAGTGTAAAATAATATTTTACATTTTTCTGAGAAATGCATTTCATTATAACCTCAAATATTTTTAATTTTGAAAGTGAAAAATTGCCAAAACTGGATTGCTTTGACTGCAAAAATTAAGTCACCAAAAATAAGTTAAATTACTTTTAAAAAGAATCAAATTTTTAAAATTCAGAAGTAATACAAAATACGGCAACATTCGGTTTGTTGGAACATTGGCTCTAATAATGAAAGACAGCAACTGGAAAAATACTCATTGCATAAAGGATAGATTAAAAACTTTCCACGTTAAAAATTGTAGCAGCTTTTGCATGAATTTCCCATTTGAACATGTATTGGATTTTGGGGTTTTATGGCGCAAGGTCCAAGAGCGGACAAGCTGCACCCATCTGAACATGGGAAGCACTTGTCATCAACTCGTGACATTTAAAATGACACAAGACAAATCGATAATAAGCCAAGTGTACGACATTTTTATGTTGTCTGTTGAAGAGATTATGAGAAAAATGAGATCCTAAGGTACCTACTGTTTTATATTACATGGCTAGATATTTTCCAGACAGACCTCATATTCTAAAAAATAGAAGGAAATAGGAGTAGTACCTTTGATTGCATTTCATCCCAAACAGTGTTAGCATCTGTCTTCTCCTGGGCAATACTGCTGTTCATGTTTTCTTTAAGGAAATCTGCAAACTAGAAAAAAGCATTCAAGAAAACATGTAGCTAGTTTATCAAGTTAATTTTACATACCAATATTAATAAAATGAAAAAACGATCGCATATATCCTATACTTATTCTATCCCATACATTACAAATATATTTTTTTACTATTTCTATACTAACTAACAAGATAATGGGCTGAATCTAATTTTCTCAATTTAAAACAAAGAATGAGGGTTTAAAGTTAACACTTGAAACATGAATTTTTTGCTATGCTTTAAAGAACACTTTCTTCTAAATGCTTTTAAATAAACAGAAGTGACAATTTTAAATTATACTTTTATTTTGGCAATAAAAGATAAATTACATGTCTAATTGCTTAAATACATGCCAAATGCTGAATCGGATAGTCCATCTTATTTCTCAAAATTGGTAACTTAAAACAAACTTTTACGCATTTCCAAAGAAAACTAAAACAGTCAATTCCATGAAAAGTAATGCAATTAAGTTATATTTTCATTACTAAACACGACCAAATTACTACAAAAATTAGTCCTTTGCACTTCATTCAGTTTTAATTTCTAGTTACTAGCATAAAATTCAGTTGCCACGCATTCTTTAAAAAGTACAAGGAGTCGAGATTGCATTTGAAAATGCAACAATACAATATATTGCAAAAGAAACCACCATACACAGTACAGCTGACAAGAAGGCATAGTTGACCTTGGTCAGTTGAATTTGACAGGTGTGAAAGTGTATTAGATGAGCTGTCATACCAAAAGCATAAATGGCTATCTCCATGGTCAGTTTTCCCAACACCTAATCGTTATTCACCCATAATATGCATTTCAGCAGTGAGGGATAAACTTGGAATCTGCTCTCAAAGACAGCAATTGTGGAAGTACTTTGTTTAAGTACCAGCCTATCATTTCTAGAATACGCATTCAAGTATTCCATGTGAATCGAATGCCTTGTCGCGGGAGCAGGACTATACCCTGTGTCTAATACAACTTGTCAGGACACCAGGTCTATGTGGTGGCTGTTGCAAGAGAAATAGAAACAGGGCTCGTTTATTTTGAGTAAGGGTAACCATCTGGGACGACAAAAATTTTCACTTATGTTGGCAGTGAAGAGAGAGCTTACTAGAAGAGATCTTGGTGACAAGTAAAAATTTTAGCAAATATATATCTCCAATTTGTTAAGTGCACAAATATAGCAAACTTTAATACATTTATTTTTTCAAGCTATCCCCTCGAGAAAATACACGGTCCATTTTTACAGAAACAGGGTCAGACTATTGACAAGTTCACGAGGTAGACAAAAACAATTTATGTAAAAAGTCAGAAAAATTCCTCATTTTTTATATAGTGTGAATAGTGATATCAACCAGTAAAAACATAACTTACTCCATCTTTATGTACGTATGCAGAGATTCCACCAGCGATTTCAATGATGAAAATGACGAACAAGAGAACACCGAACTAAAAAATAAATTAAGTTTAAAAAAATTAATACATTTTTCAGTAATGTATATTTATGCATGTCCAGAAACTAATACTATTACTACAGCTTGTTTAAATATGGTCTGGAGTATGGTGTACATTATTGCACAAAGGCACTTTACATAGTGATCAGAGAACGAGATTCGTCAAATATCTACAAACTGTTAACACATGTACAGAATTCACAAATTGATATAAATATTTATTGCATTAGTGTTAATTTTTTTCTTATCAAAAATTGAAGAAAATTAGACCTTAATATATATAAACACCTTTTCTGATTGAGAATAATCATACCTTTATGAAAAAAGATCCTGGAGACTAATGATATAAAAACAATCACAACTGTCAAAAATGCCTAAATGGTAAAATAATGATCATATTTTTTTAATGTCTTGGTGCCAAAACTTTGAAATCAGTGTCCCTTGAAAATGTTTCCCTGCAGAAAAATCTGAGATACATATTTTTAGAAAAGTTCGCAGTTATGACATGCGTCCTGAAGTATGCTTAATTGGTAGTATTTGTTATCACGATTGGAAATAAACAAGCGACAATACATGCAAAACCAACTGAAAGGAAAAGAGGATCAAAATGATTTGATATTTAATACAAGTGCAAATTAGGCTACAAAATATTTTTAGAAGATTGATAGAATCAATGCAAGTGTTTTACAACATGGCTCAGATCATACACTGACGTGCAAAACTTAAGGAACATTCTGTTTTTTGCAGTACCTTAGCAATGGAACAGACTGAATAAATAAAATTCATACCAGAGACCTTAGTAGGGCACCACATTAATAAATGAAAAACATGTGTACAAATGAAGAAATTATAATGTGGGTTAAGAAATGGCTGTAAAGCATTGTGTACCATTGTACAGAGGAATCTTTCCTAGAGATGGAATAAAGCAAAGATGTAGTGTTCAGTAGGGAATATGTTCTTAACTGCAATGTGATTGCTTTGCAGCATCTAACCATGCTTAACACAAGTTCTTCAATGAGCTCTTGGGACAACATTGTCCACTCCTGTTAATATTCCTTTGCATTGATGCGACATTTTGCAGTGGATGTAGGCATGCAGCTAGAACTCCCCAGAGCATCCCACACATCTGTAGGATTCAAATCATGGGAGTACACCAGGTCAATCCATTAGTGTGATATCCTCACTTTCCAGCAGTTCATCCCCAGCACTTGTATGTGATGTGGCATTATTGTTCATAAAATGAACTTAGAACCAATGATACCTCTGAAAAGACGTACGCAGAGAAGGATCACTCATTGCAGTACTGGTTTCTGAACCACATTCAAAAACATGGATCTCAGTACGACCATCAGCATACCTCACAAGATAATACCACTATACCAATCTCGTTCAGTAATGCTTGCTGTACATTACTGTGTACCCACCCACCTCTCAGCTGACAGAATTGTCATTACATGGAAGTGATTCTCTTCTCTTTACGGTCCTTACACCATTGTAAACGGTGTCCGATGTGTAGGTGTTAATAGGATGCAATGTTCTGGTTACCAGGCATAGTCCAGCTTTAAGTAATCTTCTGGCCAGTGTGTATGAACAGCAATACTGTACATCCTGAGGTCATCTGCAATTTTGCAATACTGCCAAAGTCTGCTATTGATCTCTTTTGGCTTGTAGGACTTGTATCAGTCATCCCTTGGGGTTATGTTCCTTAGGCAACTACCACTGATCTTTCTAAAAACTGTTCCTGTTGTCTGGAAGGTCTTCCATGCATGCGAAACAATGCTATGGGTGATACCAAACTCTTCAGCAACACTATTCACTGACCTTCCTCCAGCTTTCCAATTATTTAACTACACCTTAAGTCATCTAAATATATCCTACTAGATATTGTATTCATTGTATGCAATACAATAACAATTCATTTGAACGTTAATCATTCAACGACGCACACACTTACTTTCCACTTTCTAACTTTGCTTAGAAAAGCTGCTTTTATAAAGTTCAGAACTGTTACATAACATGCAACATCATTTTTCGGTTAATTACATATAGTCTTTCTACTAATCACCTTTCATTATGTAAATCGCAAGGTTTTGTGTTTCAGTTTTAATTTCATGGAATACCGTCAGTGCATTGTGAAAGATGCCTCATCCATCTCAGCGAAATTTGCTAACAGTGGAATCAGTCAGGACTAGATGCAAGAAAACAGCTACAGTATCCCGGCATGCACAATCTATGTTACTAGGGAAATTCTTATTTCAAATGAAATTAAGTTTTTCTGTCAAAACCAAGACAAACCAGAATTTTTAATAAAAGTAGAAATTATTTGCAAGTCTTATGAAAAGTGAAAGTACAAAGCATAAGAATTACTTTCAAAAATTTTAAAGAAACAAATGCAATTTTTAAGGGAAAGAAATAAGATCTCTAATAATAAAAGGAAAGAACATTCACTACGATTACACAATTTTAAAGTATCAACTCTAAAAAATTTGTTTAGACATGTACAATATGGTGTTTTAAAAACATCCTTTCCACAAACCATTCCAAAGAGCAGGTATTTAAATAGAAAAAAGCAAATTACAGAACTAAAGTTGCTTAATCGTAGCAAAAGTCCATGAATCTTGGACAACTTACCGTAGTAACCATGCATCGATTTTCTTTAACTGCTCCAGTGCAGCCCAAAAATGCAAGGAAAAAGATGATACATCCAACTACAATAAGGATTGTAGGTCCAGTCACAAACTTTGTATCCACAAATACAGTCAAGTCATCCTTTTGTACAATAGCACCAATGATTATCAGAATGACACCACATACCTGTGAAAGAAGCAATACGCGTTAAGGCAAATTTAAAAACATGCGCTTCCCATGTCTAAGTTACAAAACAAATTTCAATTATGTTTCTTTTAACATTCACTATGTTCCCATCATATTCCAGCTGTACCCCTATTTCTAATTACCTTAAATGATTTTGAAAAATAAATGTGAAACATGCATTTTCTTTCATTTCTCCTTATAATATTAGAAAAAGAATACATTGGAATGCCACAAAGTTATGGTTTCAAGTAAAATTCCAAGCATTCAGTATGCAAGTCATGATCTATTTGAAGATGTCCACTGCATGGTTTTATGTCGAACATTTACTGCTAGGATATAATCATTAAAACTAGTGATTGAGGCTCTGGGAATCTCTAGATAACTTCCCTGATTTCAATTTGAAATATAAAACAGGAAAAATCTCTTCCAACTAAATTATTCTTTCGATTTATCTTGACAGGTTAAACCTCAAGAAAAGTTTGCATCAAGTAACCATGTAACAGACGGTACTGATAATCTATCTTCAGTAAAGATTCTACATGCAGCAATGGCAAGTTTAAAATTAAGTGCATTTGGAGATAATTGCATTACTTTTGATAAGTTTTCGTACTTATTGTTATTTGGTATTGAATTTTGATGTACATCTATTTTTTTATCAGTCATTACTCATTTTACAAACCTCTAAGGACCAAAGAAAAAGCTTCTGCCATTTGATTTAGACAAGATAGGTTTTGTTAACTTATGCAGGTTGTCAATTCCTTTTTTAACATAAAACACAAAAATCTAGAAGCTTATCACCAAATAAAAATTCATCTTAACATCAAAGATCAAAAGTCCAATGTTCTGAACCACCAAGATGTCATTGATATAAGATGCACAACCCTTTCAATTTCTTAAGAGTTTTCAAAGAAAAACACTTGTTTCAGTACTAAATTGGCCACGAAGATGGAAACTGGTTAAGAGTAAGAGAAAACTGCAAGACATAGTAAAAGTAAAATATTTAGTCTAAAATTTCTGTAGGTAAATTAAATGACTTAGCAAAATCAACACTAGGTTATTTTGTTTGGCATGCAAGATTACTTATATTTACTCAAGACTATCGATATGTCTAAACATCAAGAAAGCTAAAATTTAACAATTTACCATTTAAAATTGTAATTAGTCAGGATATAAAGTTTAAATAAAATGGATGTCAGTAATATATAAATTTATTGAAACCTTCCATTAGATTTTGCCTTAAAAGAAATAAAGCATACATAAAAAATAAAGTGACCTAAATTTAATACATATTTAGGATCAGGAGATGTGAAATGGAATTTCTATTTAAATGGCACCATATGGAGTGTCAATAAAATCCTTAAGTTCTCCAACATTGAAGAGATTGATTCAGAAAATGATACAAACATGAATGACAGGTGATATTCAGAGTGCATAAAACTCAATTTTCACATAAAGCAAATTTTATATTGAAGAATAAAAAGTTGACATGAAATGACCAAATGAATAAAATAAAGACAAGCAAATCAAACATGAAATAAGTAAAATTTTCCTTCATTGTGCTTGCATAACATAATAAAACACCCTCCAAAACAAACCTATTTTGGTTCCATTAGTTGTACATGCTGGATTTGATCAAAGAAAAAGCAATTTATGGTTGGCTGTTTTGGAGTTTTATAGAAAAAGGCTATATTAGGTCAAACTGCACCAGACACAAGACAAGAATAATTTATGAAAGCCAAGACAACGAATTTTACTTATAAATATATGTTAATGAAGAGCTTAGTTTGATTCTGTTCTGCAGATAACTTCTGAGATTTGAACTAAAATTTTTCATTAAAGAATAGAGAATTATTCTTAATATAAACTAACTTGGTTAACTTTGAATCAAATTATTTGAATTATTTCTTACATGTCAAATTTGTTGTTCCCTTTAACTTTATTAAACGTACCTCAAAAGAAAAACCTATTTTGTCATACTTAAGCGACGAAGAGAAATTTCTTGAACATTCATTACTAAAAAGTTACATTTTTCAAAACAAAACGAACAGCAAGACATACTCGGTGAATTACATTGCACGGGCTTCGACAGTTTTATTGTTATATAATAGTTTTGGTTTGCATTTAATAAATCCGGTTGATATAAAGTTCTCTAAGTACCTTCTCTAAATTATGAAGCCGAAACCAAACTTCCGAAAGCTTGTTTTGGAAAACTATTTCAAAAATAGAGGATAAGCATTTCAAACGCAAATTCAGCACTCCTATGCACCCAACGTCATCGAAAATGCAGGAGGCGCTACTATCAAGACGCCATTTTTATGGATTTCTGACATGAATCAAAATAAACACAACTTAGAAACGACAAGATAACGGAAATGTAATACTAATTACCAGGTCTGAATGGATAGAATATAAAATAGGCACATATTGTTCGATTGACAGCAATAGAAATATAGGAAAGTTCGTTATCAACACACGCCCAGTTTCGTTTTCCCATAGTTAACTACGTAAGTCAAAATAAAATTCTTTTCTTGAAACTGTCAACTATAGAAGGTGAATGTTTTCAAAAGTTAAACAAGGGCCGAACCCAGAACAGGGTCTGTTAGAATTTAACTCAAGTATTAGTAAAATCTAAGTACCTTACAAACATCTACTTACCACAAACACGAAGTTAAACACAAACATCAAGTATTTGACGCAACTCATACTTCCTTGCACCATTTTGCCGGATTTGGTGGGTACAATGCGCTATAAAATATACAATTTAAAAAAAATATCCGAGAAGTGAATCCGGAGAGCGCAGACCTTGTTTATATCGTAACAGCAGGTGAAAGAAAGATACGCTGTAATATAATGGCTGATGGCTACAAACTCACTGATCATGTGACCTCAAGCTGAAACGTCATACGCTCGTGACAAGATATTTTTTTATCTACTTCTTGCTTCAGAAAAGGCAATGCTGTTTATGAGAGGCATATTTTCGGAAATGAAAGGCGAATAGCGAAATTAGCTGTGGATATGGGCAAGAGAAAAAGTTTGGAACAATTTTAAGGGCATTTGAATAAAAAAACAATTGTAATGCACAATCTAAATAAATATTCATTCGAAATTTCACGCCAAAATAGAAAAACATTTATTTTTACTTTCAGTGTTTTATCAACTTAGTGAAGAAAACTGATTTTTCGCGGATGCGCACTACAGGTAGGTAGGTATTTTAATTAACGTCACACTGAGCAACACAACGGGCTATTCGTGACGGTCCGAGGTCAATCCCAAAGGGAAAGATTCGAGGACAACACGACGTAATTTTGAATCACGGATGCGTACTGTCAAATTTGAAAGTTAAGTGCACTTTGTAAATAGTTTATAGAATTTAATATAAGGTGAAAAATTGGTTTCGAATGTTTCCTGTTGGAAAACATTTCCCCCAATTTAATTTTCCTACTTTATTTTTCTGACCAATCCTTAATGGTATGGTGGGGTGCCAGCTCAGGTGTTGCCTCGTCATCTGACCGTGGTTCAAAATTACGTGGTGTTGTCCTCGGATCTTTCCCCTTCGGGTTTGATCCCGGACCGTCACCAATAGCCCGTTGTGTTGCTCCAGTGTGACGTTAATTGAAATACCAACCCCCCTTAATGGTATGGTATGGTATTTTAATTTTCGTCGCACTGGAGCAACTCAAAGGACTATTTGTGACGGTTCAGGATCAAACCCGACGGGAAAGATCCGAGGACAACACCACGTAATTTTGAAATACGATTAGATGACGAAGTCACACCTGAGCTGGCACCCCACTCTCCAAACTTCCACACCACGCCAACATGAGGACATTTGAGCCACGACAGATTTAACATGCACCAAATTCCTTTGTACAATAGTCTTTGATTGGATTCGAACTCGCAACCCCCGATGCTCAAGGTCAAATGGTGTGAGAAAACGAAAAAAGATATGTGTATAAATTTATTTTTTAATGAAACTCTTCAGAGAGCACTTTCTTTTCAAAGTAAAAACAATTTTTTTTGTACGCAGTTTTCCGTCAATTTTAAAATTGTTTTGTGCAAACACGTTTTTCCCGAAAAGGCACAATGTTAACTTTTTTCATAAAAGAATTGCCTTGTTGAATAAAATGAAGGTCGAAGGGATAGTAAGTAACTCAGAGGGTACTGGGTGCGTTGTAAATTTTTTGCTTCAAAATTCAAGTATTTGAATAAAAAAATATTATTTAAAAGAATTAGGTGGAATTTTTTCAAAATCTGGCTCCTTTAAATCTCATCGCATTTGCTTTTCTCATCGCATTTGCTTTTCTCGTCGCATTTTCTTTTATCACATGGGAACTGTTTATAACACTAGTACCAAAAATTGGATAACAATTACTTTTTATTCATTGAAATGAGCAAACATATCCTACATTGTGCAAAAAAGTCGCTTGTACATTTCTATTTGTAATATTTTTTTATGTTATTTAAAGAAAAACGATACTCACTATCATTAACCATGAATAATAAAAGTTTCGAAGAAATTTTGTGCGGTTTATTTTCTAGTTTTAAAGGACGTGTTTTCTTTTTAAAGAACTCAAACTGAAGGGGGAAAATACTTTGCTTACTTAGAATATTTCTTCGGAATTTTTTAATTAATTTATACTACTATTTATCAAGTTAAAAAAATCAAGTTATTGCACTATTTTCCACTTACTGAATCCCTTAAACTTGATATTTTACTGATATTTTAACTGATGAGTGATGAATGTTGTTCGGTGAAACAAACACGAAGTATGTTTGAGTATTAGGGTCTAAGTTACTATTGTGTATTTGCTGCACCAAATAACCTCAATGCATTTCACAACCATTCACTTTCTGTGATCGCGAGTGTTTCGTAAATAAAACCAGATTGGAACAGATGCTGTCCTTGCACGCATGAATTGACTTTTACCATGATTTATAATAGTTCTAAAACAATTTAGCGTGATGATTTTTAAAGCAAATGTATCTAGGGTTGCAAAGATGAAGAAGGAGAACAATCTATAATGCAAACATGCACTTCAAATAATTTTCATATGTACTAACATGTAGAAGAGTATACAGAATGTAATTATAATTACCTTAAAAGCTTTGATATGAAGAGTTTTCGTGGCAACGCTTTTGGTGTGCTTTTTATGTCGCCAAGGAAGAATTTCTTGGAAAAACACCGTTTTAGGCATTGTGTAAAATGATTAAAAATTTATGAAAATAATTTTAAAAACAAAAAATCAAAACAACTGGTTATTCTTATTACTACAAGGTAAAAGTATTTAATGAAAAAATCTACTTTTTCTGAAGTTTTGTTTTAGAAGTTTGTCAAAGTTAAATATATAATTTATTTGTTGCAAGTCTAATGGAACGAGGTTATTTTATATGAATGTAAAAAATGATCGCATTAATTCTGGCAAACTGGAGTGACATGGTAAAATCAAGAGATAATGATTTATAAAAATTAATAAGAGAGAGATTCAAATAATCGGGAGGTTGCTATAATCCTAATATAGCAGGGTTGCCTTTGCCTACCACAACTCGCTACAAAATGCACGCCAAAAAAAGCTCCAAAAGCGTTACCACAAAAAGTCTTGATATCAAAGCTGTACCAAAAGGGCTTACTAAGAAGAGTTTGTTTACCAAAACAGCTTGCAAAGTTATGATTACAAATTCTTTGAAAAAATGACCATTGTGACCACAGATTCTTATCACAGTCAATTGTGAAATATTGTTTGGAAAACGATTTCCCCATTTGATGTCTCAGCAATTTAAAAAAATTGTTCACCGCTTATTGAATACTCATATTTAAATTTTATAACGCAAAATGCATATTTCGAGAAAAGAGTAAAAAATGTGCTGTCTTTTTGGATGGGATGGCTCGAGTTTAATAACATTTTTGAAGATCTCAATAAAAATATTCGAATGTATGCATCTTAATTCTAATAAATGTACATGCAAATGTATCTATCGATAAATCAAAATGATGCCCGACTGTGAAATTACTGGAAAAACTATTTAATCCGTTTATTATATAGGGATTATCAAACGATAGCGAGGAGGAGATCCCTAGTATTTTCAGAGTAAACAAACAAACCAAAAGGTCTGCAAAGATTTTATTTCTACTGTACAAAAAAAGGGGTTACCTTAAAATGTAATTTATCGGTGTTTCGGCGACGTTTCGCTTTGACCAATCAAATATTATTTCTTTTAATTTGGAATTTATTCTTTGGAATTTTTATTGGCGAAGTTCGGAAATCGTATTCGAAAAACAAGCCAACTGACGTCACGTTGATAATATGTATAGGAAACACGTATCGCGTTCAGAAACACTATCGCCATCTATATTTAGCTTGACAGAAAATATCTCTCGCTACTTGCCAAAACAAAGTGGGCAAAACCAGAGACGAAGGGACTGGGGGCTTGACTTTTTGGGACTGGAACAAAGAAAGTGTCTGATGCCCCTCAGCCCGAATCGAAATTTGAATTTTTAACACTCGGAGAGGCGCACACGCATTATACCTTCTGAAACCTGCAGTCTTCCCAGTATGATTTCTAATCAGTTTTGACCCCCTTGACCAATAAAATGTCACTTAGGATTCTTTCAACCAATATACGTAGTTAAATGTGGTATAGTGTGGTTGAGTAAAAGCAATACTACACTACTCGGAAATCTCTTGACTATCAGAGGGTTGAAATGAAGACTTTAAATATTATGTTAAAATGTATAAAGTAGTATTTTATTAATTGTGTAATAAAAATTATTTTTCACGAGCGCAAGTATTGGTTCAAATTAATTATTGACTGCATACACACATGATAGGACGAATTGACCTTTTAGTGTTGTATTATGAAACTAGAGCGCGTGAAAGAATTCGCTTAATTTCCGTGACAGACAATTGAGCTCAATTTGAAAAAACACTGTTTCCAAGAAAACCACAAAAGCGTTTTAATAAATATTTCTGAAATGCTCCCCTTTCAAATATTGCCGCCCGCAATCCCCCACCCATAGCTACGGCTCTGTAGAAAACAGATATGATATTCATTTATGAATTTAATTTTTTCGTCCAAAATACTGCTCTGTATTTCTGAACAGCTTTAAATAAAATTTAAATCAGAAGATAATAAAAAAATGAAATTCGCATCAGCAAGCAAATTCTTTGTTTAACAGAAACGCAAACTGAGGAGAACCTTGAAATATTTTTTATTGAAGTCGCGGGAACAGAATACAATTGTCATAACGTAAAGCTCTAGGTCATCCCATTTTCGTTCTAATACCTCTTATCAATCTCTTTCGTTGTTCATAACCTCTTATCATTGAAAAGAAACTTATTCAGTGATAAAAAAATATATTTGAGTTCGAGGTTCCACAATCCGCCCCTCACTGAAAACATCGTTTTCCAATGTATAAACATTTTCATTCATTCTTTCTTGCCTACACGTCTTTCTCAGTTATATTCCAAGCCTCTCTTATTTTCTTATTCTAAAACTTTTGCATGCTTCCTCTCGAAATAATACAAGCAGGAGTATCTTGCGGTTGCCTTGAGCGAAAATTAAAATAATTTGCCGGCTTGTCTTCATTGGGGCAACGAAGCAAAGTTGATTTAGTTAATGCCTGATTACGTTCCATAAGGTAACTACGTATAATACTTTAATGAATATTTTTAGACTCATTACCTTATTGAAAGCAAAAATTCTTTGAGAAATTCACCCGAAATACTTTAGATTTTTATATGAAATTAAGAACAACAGAAGGCAGGGACAAAAACGAAATTTAGAGCATTCAGCTTGCAATTTTAAAGACTAGAAAACATTTGCATAAATGTATATCGAGTTAAATATTCTGGATATGATAAATTTTGAAATGCTTGTAAATTAGTTGCTTAATTTTTAGATTTATTCTGACGAATCTGTCAGGAGGACGAAGACTGATTTTTAAGGCCCACAAATACTAACATTATTTTTATCACTGAAATTTGAAGCAGTGACAGTAAATTCTTTGAGTCATACAAATAACCATATAATCCGAATTTTGAAAATTCAAAATCGCATGCCACAAATCTTGCTCTAGCATTTTTTGAAGACTATTAGAAGTCAGCATTCGAGAGCTGACTGAGTTCAGCATGAGAGAGATTTTCAGATTCACCTAAACAAATTCCGGTTGAAAGTCAATTTAATTTATCGCCTTTTTGGCAATGTTTGGTTTTAATTTATAATTTCCGGAAACATGCCAAGCTACGCCATAAGTTTCGAAAGCGGTTATCAAAACACTAGCACTGTATTAAGCTGAACGGAAAAAAATCCTCTCATGAACATTATCTTTTGCAATTTTCTTAATGATAGGATAATTGCAAAAGATAAAAAGTAATTGAACAAACATAAAACATTTTTATTTTCAAAAATGGAAAGATTGAAAATTAAACAAATCAAAACATGCGCTAAACCGCACAATTGAATTTTTCACTTGAGAATACGGCATAATCCCAGATGTTCCGTTTTTCGCACTGAATAAGACAAATGATATGGGGAAAGGGTTAAAAGTTTGCAGAAAATTCTTTTCCAGAAATTAATTTATATGTACCTTTTATTATCTTTAAATCAAAATGTTTTAAATGGGCTTGTTTTCTTTAGAAATTTCGAAGTTTCAGATAGTTTGGTGAAAAAGGCATCCTTATCACTTTTGATTTTTGATAAATAAAAATAAGCAACACGGGGTCTTTAAATTTGTTCAACGAAATTCTTAGTTCAATAACTTAACCTGCTGCTTTAAGTAATACATTTTCAAACTAGGAATACAACTACAGTGAAACTGGTTTATGGTGATCCTTGTTGAATGAATTGCAATAGATATTTTGACAGCATCGACACATTCCTGTTTTATAGTTGATTGATGACAAGTGAAAGTTTCATATGGTTTGCTTTTGTATGGCACTCGGAAATCTGTGCTTTGCTTTAGATTTTCATTCAGTTTAAAAGCTTTTATAACTTTCCTTGAAAACAAAATTCAAATCGATGGAAAATAACGACAAGACGATTGCATTGTTTTGACATAGTACTTTTTCTTTCAAACCGGGACAATTTTTTCAGAGGCTAACCATATTTTTTGCCCAAACCAGGACACTTTTTCACAGTGGTGGCCTGGACTTCAATAGGTTGTGTCCAAATACTTCAAACCGTAGGTCCCGGTCTAATTTGCCCTCATATAACAAAAGATGACCGTAAACCGAAAAATCAAATTTTGTAATGATTGAAGTTCTCAGAGCTTTTCATGTATTACTGTTTGAAGACCAGTGACTCGACAATTAACTTTGAACAATGTATCGCATAGTAACCATCGGCTTAATTTTTATACAGATATTTCAATTTCGGAACTAGCAATTCTATTCGTTCTAACAAACATCAGCACCAATTGCTGTTCCTCTAGGCCAGTGGTTCTTAACCCTTTTAGTGATCGGCACCTCCCTGAATCTAAAATTAAGTTCTCGCACCCCCTTGAAAAATGTGTCTCTATTTCTTTATTTAGGAAATTACTTCTATTGCAAGATTTATTTATTGAGAAATAAGCACACATACATTTACATGTCGTTTATTCTTAATAATACTTTTGAAGCAAGGTTCCTTTTTGGAAAGAGCCAAGCGTAAGTCATCACTTGCATTTAAGCGATTTCTGACTTTTGTTTTTGTTTTCAATGAAAATTCCATTTCATACAGGTAGGTGGTGGCAAATGCTAAAAGTGTCAGCCATTTGCTTTGTGTCAGCTTTTGCCAGTGTGCATAAGGTTCTAACTGTGTACACCAGAATTATTCTTTCAGTTTTTCAAATTCCATTTAAATAGGTACATTGGCTCGTATTTCAATAAGACCGTCTTTTATTAAATCGCTGTTGTCCATCTAAACTTCTCTCGCACCCCTGGAAATGCTTTTTCTCACCCCCATGGGTGCACACACCCCAGGTTAAGAACCACTGCTCTAGGCCTTCTGCAGCAGTTTGATGGAAGGGGAAATTCGGCAGACAAAAAATAAATTTCGCAGTACATACTTCCCAAGGATCACAGTGTCAGTTTAGCACTCAAAATCCATATTTTCTCGTATTATGAAAACCAATTATCACAATATATTTAAAAGAACGCAGCCTCAATGTTTTCCTTCTGACAGGAAGAAACGATTACTTTTAAACTGCATGGCTATTAAACATGGACTCTTATTGAAACTCTACAATTACACTTCATCCACATCCAGCCCTAAGTGAAAAACCTCACATAAAAAGAACAAAAATGAATTCCCATCGAAATAATTTGAATTCTCAAATTCCATTTTCTTTTTTGTCCGCACGTTTATTTTTAGGTGTTCTATGACGAGACATTTTCCATCTCATAGAAATCTAGACTGAGGTTGTGGTGAAAATTTCGTTACGTGCTGTACGTTCGATTCATACCGGAGACGAATTTTCCAGACCTGTTAGTGAATAAACAATGACGCCATCATCGTATGTCAGCACGTGCACATAGAAACGTCAGGTTTCCCAGATGAAATGGCGCTGAGTCATGTCTACCGTCTCATTATTTTTTATTCCCAGAAGCGTTAAAATCGAGGCGGATGAACTCATTGCGTTTCACGATCGTTGTAGATGGAGAGTATGAAATTCCAACTTTAAAAACATTCTTATCTGCATTTGTCCTAATCAGTTGAAAACCATTTCAAGAGTCAAAGAAGCACCCTGAAATCTTAACCGTTTCGTAACGGGTTTTTCGGTTAACAATTTGCTTAAAAAACAAAACTTCATTGGGTATGACGGTTGATATTGATTTGCTAATTATACCAAACAAAAATTTTCTTAGGTTTTGTAGGGACGATGACTGATGTAAAATAAGGGCCCTTGCTGAAAGGTGAAATTGAATTTTATCATCAATTGCTCGAGATGAAATCAAAACCAGCATTCTTTCAACGATAAAAAATATTTCATATTCAAGCAGAATGCAACCAAATAAAACACAAGTAACTGTTTCAAATTACGCACTGTTGAGAGAGGGAGATTTACAGTATAAACAAACAAATACGAACCTGCGGAATGCGAAGATTTTACTTCCGTTACCCAAATGCTCTCTCATGATACATATCGGGGTTACTTTAAAATGTATTCAATCGCCCTTTAATTGGAATTGCCCACAACTTGGAATTCATTCTTTGGAATTTTATTGCTAAGCGTTGAAATCGTATTCTTATAACAAGCCAAGTGATGTCACATTCGGAATACGTGCAGGGAACACTATCTTCACCTACATTTAGCTGGACAGAAAATGCCTCATATTTTTAATAGATTATTGAGGTGTAGGTTTTCACGCACAATTAATTTAGCAAACTCCCTAAACTCCGAGTTAAACACCTGAAATGTTTGTTATTTCTGCAATTGCTGTACAATTCTTTTCAATCAATAAATATTGTATAATAAATCTATAGAACAGGTAAAAGAGTAGTTGAGAAATCAATAAAGCTACAGATATGGAATTCTTTGTTTCGTAATTAAGATAAATGCAACCAACAAGTGACTTACGTTACACCGTTCTGTTTTCTGAGGCATTTTCTTTTAAGCTAAATGAAGGTTTTGGAAGTATTTCTGCGGTGGAACATATTCCTTTCACGAATTCCGAATGTGACGTCACTTGGCTTGTTTTTCGAATACGATTTCAGCACATCTCTAATAAAAATTTCGAAGAATTAATTCCGAATTGATGTTATAGTTGATTGGCCATCGCCAATTAGATTAAACCCGAAACCGATAAACGAATCGACAAACATGCTAAGCTTGTCCTGATATGTATCATACCAGCATTTGTGTAACGGAGGTAAAACCTTTGATTTCTGTGTGATTTGGTTGTTTGCACTAAATATCGCTCTCTTAAAACCCCAAATTCAAGCGCAAGAAAATGGATAAACACAGAGAAGCTTCTCCAGTACTTCTCCAGACACTTTTCATACCCTAATTCAATATTAGTTTGGTTCATTTAGAATTGAAAAAGGAAAATTGTTAAAGGAGTGTAGCTCGTAACGGCCGAAATATCAGTTGAGACTTCGGCCTTTACGCATTCACCCATGTCGTCACTTCTGAAGGTTAAGCGTGTCAGTCTTGTGAATAAAATAGGCACAAAAGAAAAAATCGGAAACTAAACCGACATTAACTGTGGCCTTGGAGCACACAAACTGCCTGGCGCTGTGGGTGTACCGTTTCTATTACCTCATCTTTTTCTAAATAAAAGACATTTCCTGTTTCGTGTGAGAACACTACTCCAGCTTTCAGTGATAACGAAAAGAATTTAACAAAACGGATTACAATTACAATACACATTTGCAACAGCACGAAGCTTGTAAACAACAATATATTTTTCCTACTATTCACTTTTAATTTAATCTTCATGTCTGCACTGTTGAGGCATTTTTTTCGATAACAAATTTTTTGAAAATGTTTAAGGCAACTACGTTGCTATTTGTTTGTATGGCCACATTCAAATGAAAAAGATTTTATCTCTTTTATAGAAACGTATTGAACCCTCACACACGTTGATCAAAATTTTTCATACATCATTTGCCAAGAATTGATACGTATCTGTTTCTTATCTTTAAAAACGTTTTGTTAAAAAAATTTCTTCTAAATATCGTTTCGTGCACGGTTTGAAGAAAAAAGCATGCTTCGAGCCTTCTCGTACCGGCACGACCTTTGTGCTGCAATGAAAACGTTCAGCTCCGGGGCATGACTTCGTGTCAAAGGACTCTGAATCGAATTCAATCTCATGATAAAGGTTTCAAAATCATTGCTTCTCGAATTCACACAGGAATACAGATGAACATGGATACTTCTAGCAAGACATGTGCTCCATGTCACATAATCTTCACATACTACGAAATGGGTTGGAAGAATAAAACTTTCCTGGCTAATTGGCTATCTCAAACACGCACTCTCTAATTCAGAGAAAGAATCTATGGACAGGTAGATCGGCTTTCATCAAATCAAGAATTAGAAGATGTAATGACACTTCATATTTTGACCAATATCAATCCACAAACATTTTATAGTCTATACAAATTGGAATCGAGCTAATTGTTAGGGTAAAAAATGGACCAGCAATTACAAGAAACGGCAAGAAGTACTTATAAACTTGTAACTCTGGTTTCTTTAACTGTTTTGCCGCATCCATCCCTGTTCTTTTGTAGTTGAAGATCAAGGCTAGTAAGCTAAAGGAAACCTTTTCCCCTTAAGTAGCCTTGGTTGAAGATATCCCTCGATTGGGATTTTCTGTTATTAATGGTTATTTCAAACATAATAAACTGAAGTTGCGCGTTTCAAATTTTTAGATGAAGCCATTTTATCAATATCAGAGTTTCGGTCCTCTATCTTGTATCCAGCATTTGAGAGGTCGACAAAACGAAATTTCTATCAAGAAATCACTCTGATTATGTAATTAGGTTGAAGACTATGTTTTATTATAATGCTTTATTGTCATTTATAATATTTGATTTTAAAAAGACATTTCAATGTGAGGCTTGCTGACGGGATTAGGTTTTATGGTATATTTAGCCAAGCTTCCCCAAACTCCAAGACAGAAAACATCAAATAATGGACATACACATACAAGAAGAGTTTTACTGACAGAAGAGAGAACTACACCCAGGATGTTACAGGAATTAAACTTGCTCCGCCTACAACTCGCAGGTTGATAATCCAGTGGGCAGACCCACTGAGCCACTTCAATATGAAGACAGAAGTAGGTGAAAGTAATTCTAAAATTTTTAAAAATAACGTTACATGCCTTGTAAGTTGAACATGATCTGCAACATTAAATATTATAAATATACGGAATAATTTAAATTTCAAACATTTTCCCAATTTTTCTGTTTTTATTGTTTTAGTTTAAGGTAAGACTGCGCATCTAAGTAAAACCAGCTGCATAAACTTCCATTTCCTTGTGTTGCCGCACGTGCGCCAACCAGAGAGGCGAAAATGTTCACGCATGCGCAATACCCGAGCCGACTGAGCCCATCTCCAGTTGACTACTAGACGCTGCAAAGTTAGCAGCAATAACCAGAAGTGGGTAATTAATGTTTATCTCGACACCCACAATTGCTTCAACTTAATAATGTTCAGCTGTCTTTATATGTTATATACAGAATGTGTGTGACGTCCTTTTAAATAAAAAGCAGAAAAGACAGCTGTGGTCCGTCGAACTTTATTTATGCGTTTTTAAAAAGGTGAACGCATCACCTTGGTTATTGATACTTCTTCCTTTCAATGAAACCGCTGTTATCGCATGTAACTGTTTGTTCAAGCCGATAAACCTGCTTTCTTTAAATAAAATTTTATTTTATGTTAGATTCTTCCTCAGTGTATTTATTCATTACACCGATTTTAGAAATACCTTCCGATTTCATCGAATGCACTTATTTGTGCTGTTAAACCTCTACAGTCAATTTAAAAGTATAAATATTTTTACAAAGATAATTGTAATAATTATGACTTGGCGAAATATTTTGACCGTAACTTGTAGTGCATACAAATTATTTATTTTTACTGTTAAGTTCTGCGCTACTTTTGTATGTGCTTGAAAAAATAAAGTTTTGACTCGTATGAAAAAATTTCGCATCATCTTGATGATTGGGGAGAAATAATGAAAATATTGGCTTTTCTGCACCTTTATAACATAAATTTGAGTTTTGTATGTGGACAAAAATTAATTGCAATGAACCTAAATTATTCGTTGTTCAAAAATTGAGAAGCGTGTGTGTTCCTATTAATAAGCACTTTTGTGCAATCGTTCGTTGTTCAAAAGCAAGAGAATTTGAAATCCTAAAAGAAATTCAAAAATGAAATACGTTTTCATTTATGTGAATATCTGATTATTCAGGTGAAGTACCTCCACATTTTCTTATCAGGAAAAATACAACTCAGAAACTATTTCTAAAAGAGGAAAATGTTATTTACATTCTAATAATTTTCAAAGAGAAATATTTATGATTTACAAAATGGGGCTCTCTATATATTTGATTTTTTATCAGGTACTCTGGTAGTAGTCTTCCACAGACATTTGAATTTTTGTATAAACTCTCCAACAGTATCCCAATCTCTATAAAATTGCTTAATGATACTTTTGAAATGCCCAAAATGATGAAAAACATTATATTTTTAACTTCTGTTCATTTCTAATTAGAAGATGTAATAGTGAGATTATTTGAAAAATCTTAACAAAAGTGGCCATGCTGAAGAACTTGAAATAAAATACACAAAAACTCACAAATAATGAAAGCAATATTTTGTTATAAAAGTTAACTCAAAGCAAGTGGGAAACCAAATCTTTGCTTTTTGTCACAAAATACCGAAACCAAGTGTGATTCTCTTTATTGTTCGTCAAAAATGATCCTAAATTTGTTTTTCCTTTTGTTCAGATTTCAGTACGATATATATATCTGTTCATTTCTAATTAGGAGATGTAATAGTGAGATTATTTGCAAAATCTTAACAAAAATGGCCATGCTGTAGAACTTGAAATAAAATACACAAAAACTCACAAATAATGAAAGCAATATTTTGTAATAAAAGTTAACTCAAAGCAAGTGGGAAACCAAATCTTTGCTTTTTGTCACAAAATACCGAAACCAAGTGTGATTCTCTTTATTGTTCGTCAAAAATGATCCTAAATTTGTTTTTCCTTTTGTTCAGATTTCAGTACATTTCTTTCCAGGGAACTGGAAGGAGTAGCATTTCCTTAGTTTAAAGTGGCAATCCTTTTACTTATGAATCGTATTTCGTCATAAAATGAATTTGTGTTCCTTCGTAAATCCATTCAATGCTACTTATAGTATCGCAATGACATCCTTCTGAGTTCATTACTTTCTCTTTTTGCCCAACCTTGAGCAATGCATGAAACCACTTATTGCCCTTCACGATGAATTATCTCTGATAATGACTCACGCGTTTGGCGTTCGCCAGTTCTATCCATTTGATCTTTCAGTGGGTTGTGCAGTTCATGTGCTTGTACCAGTTGCCGGTTCCTTTCAATAGCTGTAAGCAAGAATTAGTCATGACTGAGAAATGCAGATCGCTTTTCGTGTCTTCCGGAATGGGTGGATTACTTAAGAACTCCAAGAAATAGCCGCTGAGAGGTCAGTTACTGAATTGCACTGAATGTGTATAGTACACGGCTTTCAGAAGAAGTGAGATTACTTTTTCAAAAACCGGTGTAATGAATAGGAATAATTCGACTGGATCAAAAAAATATCAGAAATACTTTCGCATGTTTAGGTTTTCGGGAAGAGTGACCATGCGTTCCGTTGTAATTGGGAACCTTGCATGAAGGACCAAACTTTGGAGTTGTTAATTTTTAGTTACAGATTGGGAAATCGCAGATAGACTGCTATTTTTTTCATGGCAAAGGGATTAAAAATAATTTTGGATCGGGAATTAAATTTTCCAAATTCCTATCTAGATTGTTTGCATTAAAAGTCAATAAATATTCCTGCAAATTAGAACAAAACTTTCGATACTTATGTTTGTGCGCTTCATGTCGGATAACACAAATCTACAATTTTAAACTTTTTTCACAACGCGGGAGAGAAATGAGGTTTTACTAACTAATTTTAGGTTGCTGAATTCAAATATGACAATAAAAAATCCTATCAAGAACCGTTTTTCGTCTATTAACAGTTGCTATATTTCAAAATATGCATATGCAATGCGATATTAGCACGTCTGGGAAGTGGAAACAAATATCTATATATATAAAATAGGATGTGAGTGTGTATTTTCTATACAAATCTACACCATTTGTGACCAATCCACACCAAATTTGGTACACTTATACTTTAGAACACTGCGGTCAGCATAGGCTAACTCTTAACCCACGTTCTATTGGCCCTAGGGGGCTAAAAACTATTCGAAATCGCCATAGAAATAATATTGAGCATAGATTGATTGCTTTAGGCAGCTATGGTTGCTTTACCAGTGTTGATCGAAAATCAAATTTTTCCGAAACAAATTAAATTACAATATGTTTGAACTGACTTTTTAGTTCTTCCCATGATGTAAATAAATTATAGATACTTTATTGATGAAGAAAGAATATTTTAAAATATTTATTTTTGCAAGGAAATTCAACAAAAGGTTTTCAGTTCAAGGGTGATTTTCAAGGAAAGTTGGTGTATATTTCGACCAACTTTCCTTAAATAATTTATTGAATTTAATGATTTGTAGAATTCTGTTTCATAAGCTTTTTAGGTAAGGCGTGTAACTTATTTTAAAATGTCCGGAATAGATACATGTGAATCCTCCGTTGAAAGCGGTGATTTTCTTTCTTAAAAATTCTGTAAAATCGACCTTCTGCTTTTTGAAAAAATTTTATCTATTCAGTTTAATTTGTCTACACCGATTACTTTTATTTCTAACCCAAGCACCGTTATTCCGAAAAGCACAAACGAAAAACTTATTGATCATAAAAGCGTAATTTTGCTACTCGGTATCTGGCAGCACCAGAATTAATGTTTACTTTTTTTATAAAACTTTGTAGAACTTTCTAGAAAGTTGGGGAAATGGAAACTTCCTTGGACTCATGATGGAGAACATTCCAGCACCCACTCGATTCTTAGCTGGTCGTATTTAAAGGAAGCTAACTCTGTATGTCTTCCAGTTTATCATCTTTCAGTGAATCTGACAGTTTTATTTCGCTCTTTTAATTGATTGTATAAGTGTTTCCTATTTTATTCGACAGTGATAGTGTACATTTTGGATTAATATTTCTAAACGGATGTAAGTACTTCATAATTTTATATTTGTTTTTTCGTTAATTTTAGTTTTTTATTGTACTCTATAATAGATTTCATTGCTCAGTGAGTGTTCCTTTTGCTTAATTTATGAAATAGCTTTTTGTATTCTTTTACAGATTTCTTTGCTGTAGGAAGCGGATGGCGATTGGCCAAGTGCAGTCAACGGCTAAGATGATGAAAGATAAGCGTAGTCAAGAAACTTCCGAGAGGAATAGAAGACGCGATTGCGAGAGAGAGCTACCACACTTAGAGCAACAGAGACGGCACAGCAGCATGAGGCCCGACTACAGGATAACAGAGATAGAGTCAAACGATCACGGACTGCGCACCATTTTAGCTTAGCATTGGAAGCATTCCACTACGATTCATATAAAGATTACACGCAGCATGCAAGTGTTACCATCGGGAAAATGGAAATGGTTTGTAGTTACTGTCAAGTCAAAAAGTTTAAATCAGAGTCTACTGGTATTTGCTACAAAAATGAAAAAGTTAAACTTTGCCAACTGGAACCACCACAACAAGAACTTTTGACTTCACAACAGGAGATACGTCAGAGTCGAAGCATTTTCTTAGTAACATCAGAAAATACAACTCATGTTTCCATATGACATCATTCGGCGCCACATCAGTTGTTGGAGAGCCCGGATTTCCGTCGACTTCAAGGTGCAAGGGCAGATTTACCATACAGCGGGATCGTTGCTTCCGCTGCCAGATCAACCACCAAAATTTCTACAACAATATTTTATTCAAAACGAACAAATGGAAACTGATCAGAGATGAGCCTACATCTCGGGAACAAGACGTCAGATTGTGTTAAATTTACAGAGGATGTTTCATGAGCACAATAATCTTATTAAAACGTTTGAAACAGCATTGGAACGTATGCCAACAAATGAATATAAAGTAGTCATAAGAGCAGACCGAAGACCAGCAGGCGAACACGAGCGGCGCTTTAACTCTCCTCAAGCAGATGAAGTCGCGGTGGTTATCAGGAGATGAGTTTCATCAACGGGATATCGTTATTCAACGACGAGGTGAATCATTGCAGCGCATTTCGGAAACACATCGATCTTATGATGCTCTGCAGTACCCAGTGATATTCCCCATGGTGAAGATGGATATCATTTTAATCTGAGGCAGATCAACCCAAGAACAGGTGAAACAACCAGCAAGAAAGTTTCAGCGATGGATTTCTATGCGTACAGATTAATGGTTCGAGATACTGAGCAGAACCACGTATTGAACTGCAGGCAATTGTTTCGTCAGTTCATCGTCGATATGTACGCAAAAGTCGAGAGTGAGCGTCTTCTTTACATTCGTCTAAATCAACGTAAACTGAGAGTTGACGAATATATTCACCTGAGAGATGCTGTGGCAAATGACGGGAACGTTGAAAACCTCGGTGCCTTAGTCATACTACCAGCTACATTTACAGGCAGTCCCAGACACATGCACGAATACACGTAAGATGCTATGACGTACGGGAGACCAGACTTATTTATCACCTTCACCTGCATTTCGATTTGGACGGAGATCAAGGAGGTTCTTACCAATGGTGAATTACCCAGTGAGCGCCACGACTTGATTGCAGAACAAACAGAAGCAGTTGAAACTACACTTTGCGCATCTTTCGTTCTTTAGAATTCTGCATTTTTTCGTCGGAATTTCGTTTCTGTTTGTCTTTATGTTTTAATCTTTTACATATTGCAATATATTCAGGAATTAAATGTATATATTTGCGTCCGAAGTATATTGTAGAAACTATGAAAAATTTCAAACGTATTTTCCGTACAACTTAAATGATTGCATTTTTCTGTGAAAGAAAAGTGATTATTCTAATTCACTTTTCAAGCAACATTTAACCATTTCAACCCGAGCAACGCCAGGTAATTCAGCTAGTACTTTATAAAACTTTCCTTGTGTATGTCCATTACTTGACGTTGCATGTCTTGTGTTTGGAGCAGCATGGCCAAATATGGCCCTTGCGCCATAAAACCCAATCCAAGCAACCAACCATCTTGTTAGCTATAAAAAAGTGTTAAAAACTACATATCACTGCATGAGATAGCAAAAAAATAGAGCGAACATGAACACACAAAATTAAATTTATACACTTATACTCCTATACCCATACACATAGTTCATTTTTCTTTGTGGTCGTGTTATCCCTCAAAAAAACAATAATAATCACTCCTAATTGTGAAATCTCACCTGTCTTGATACCTCTCCTCCATAGTTCGGATATCTTTCCGGAACATTTTTCCTTGTTCATTGCTAAATGCTGCTCCTTGGAAGTCAGAAAAGAAATTTAGATGACAATCTAGGAAATGCACTTTTGAGAACATTCAACACCCAAGTTTTAATCGTTCTTGGGAAGGTCTTGAATGAGCTGTATTGGTCGTTTTAGCAGTTAGTATAATGATTGTCATGTAGCGAATTCCTTGCTGTTCAGCTTTTCTCCAAAAACAGAATCACTCAGTAGTTACCTTATCTAAGGACCAATACACACACAAAGATTCCTTCTATGAGTTTTGCATAACTTAATTTGGGGAAGTTTTCATTGAAACTTGGGCCAAATTTCTCCGTAGATTTCACAGTCTTGAATCATCCCTGGTTTGATATGAAATAAGGAGAATTTAAAGTGGTCATATTTCACTACAGTGGGACCTTTTCCCATGCTTTCATAAGGCCCTCCATTCTTACAGCATGTATTGCTTACATGAATGCATTATTTTTGTTTCCGTTATTGAAAAGGTCAGCTTTTGAACGAACATCAGGTGAGGAGGATAAATAGACGCCATTTCTTCTGATCGTGAGATATTTCTAAATCATCCCTAGAAAATTTGAACGAAAGCACATACCATCCTGCATTTCATAGAAAGATATAAGTAAATTTGTCTTTCTGAATACAGAAACACATGTACTCTTAGCTAGTGAGTTTTACTTTAGAAGTCTGGAAACCAAAAGTTTAGCTTGTTTGGAAAGAAGTATGGTCTAGAACTGGATCATTCAGCTCCTTTTGGGCTTTATTCACAATCTTTGTCAATGAACGACTCTGAGATTTTAAAATATACTATCCACACACATAGCAAAACTTATCTGGAACATGGGTAATACATCCACGACGCTGCCTTTGTTCCAACTTTAGTCCAAATTTTGCTCACAAATATGCAGCAAGTGTTTCTCCAATAAAATATACAATAGAGGTTTGGTTGTGGTTACGAATTCTCTACCATTAAAAAATTAGTATTGTCACCCACAATAAGTCAGGTGTCAAATTTGAAAATAAAAATATCTAGCGTCGTTTTACACGATTATAAACGCTAATTTAGAAAGACAGCAAATACAGTGGTACCTTGAGATACGAGTTTAATTCATTCCATGACCGAGCTCGTAAGTCAAAATGCTCGTATCTCAAATCAATTTTCCCCATTGAAATGAATTGAAATTAGATTAATTCGTACCAGCCCCCAAAAAACCACTCCATTTTTTATAACACTGTATTTATAATGAACAAATATTGTAGCTGAAGTTATAGCCTTTATCGAATCCTTCTGCTTCAGAATAGTACATATCGTAGAAGTAGTGCGATCGTACTGCGCTGCCAAATCTATTACTCTTACGCCTTGCGCTCATGTTTGTCTATTATCTCACTCTTTAATTCCATGGATATTACCTTTTACCGTTTCTCACCACTGTTCTTTACACTCACCTTTTTTGGACTCATGGTTATACGAAAAAAATTTAGCTAAATAACTGTACATACACCTCGTTTTTCCGTTTTTAGAATTGACGCATCTGGTCGGAGAAAAGAAAAATGAAAAAAAAAATAAATAAATAAATAAATAAGAAAGGAACTCTGGCCTTCCGGTGGCAGTTGACAATAAATGTCAAACCAAATTAAGAAATTAATTGATTTTGTGACAGACGTTAACTGTCTTCAGGTGAGGTAAACATGTGAACTGAACGACGCTCAAACTCTGGAATCTGAGATGAGTAGTGGTTGTGATGTCACCGAAGCAGGCTCGTATCGCAAATTCCAGCTCGTAACTCAAGGCAAAAAATCGACCTAGTGAAGGCTCGAATCTCAAAAAACTCGTATGTTGGGGCACTCGTATCTCAAGGTACCACTGTATTAAATGCCCAATAACTGAAAAACTTCACGTGATAGTCATTTTTTAAGGTCAGATCTGAAATCAGCACCCAAAAATTTGTCAACACAGCTAAATTTGTTCATGTTATAAAAACTTTGCAGACCAGTGTGATTTCGTTTGCTCGTTTGTTAGACTATTAGTATTAGTACTCTGCGCAATTGCCAAATAATTATCGTCTGCGCCCGCACATTTATATCCTGGCTCGTAGAAGATTAAGATCAGTTTGTATTTTCTTAATTTTGTTTTATTCTTTCGACGCTAGCTGTGGCAACAGTTAAAAACTTTATAACTTTATTTTTATTTTTAAAACTTCTCTTCGATGTTAAACTTTCAACTGCTTTGCGTCGAACTCTTGCTTTTTAGCATATTATTTGTACGGACGCATGGAAGCACAATTTTAGAGGTACGGTCTCTGTTAATGAATATAGATTTGCTGTAAACAAATTTGTTTCAATTGTACAGTCCATTTACTTGTAACAACTAAATCGCAAGAACAATTTATTTCTTAAAAAATCAATCAGTACACACTTTTTCTTCATTGTAATTTCATGTTTCATAACCCTGTTGCTGTTTTAAACCATTTTGGTGTTTATCAGGTCCCTTTACTGAATGAAAGTATTTTCAAACACTTTTTAAAATTTTTCCAAGTGATTGCACTGGTAGAAAATAAATGTGAAATATGTCTGAAAAAGCAATCTTGTTTCACAAAACCAACGTACAAAAAATGTTTTTAATTCATTTAGTTTGTTGATTTTTCAAAAGAAGATACCGAATGAGAGGTTTCATTCCATATTTTGTCATCCTTTTAGAGGGCCTAAAATGATAACAAAATATGGTTCACATGGACTTTTCCAACGCGCGTTTGATAAGAATTTTCGAGCGTTACCATGTGAACACCTCTTGGGCGTTTTTCCAGGTGTTTCCCTTATGCATTAAATTGTGTTTTTATTCCCAAATCCAAGTTTCTATCTTTTGAATGGTTAAAGATAAAGTCAAAATTTCAAATGATTTCAAATCAGCGTAAAATTTTACGTCAGATCGATACCAAAAACGTGATTTTCTTTGAAAAAAATTACTTTTTTATCAATAGTCTCAACCAATCTTTTTTGCAGATATTCCTTTCATATAGTGATGGGCAGAATCGAGTACTTTTGAGAATCGAATACTTGGTATTCGAGTACTTTAAAGTATCGAGTAAGTATTCGAATACATATACAAAACCGATTAATCGATAGTAAGGATCAGAATAAAATTACCCACTATCCCCTTTAGTTGTTTAGTACCCCTTAGTATCCCCTTTAGTTAGCACATTTTTACAAGTTTTGTGTGAAAATCGAACACGATTAAATTTTCTCATCCTATTTTTAATGGCCATAAATATAAAGCAGTGGATTCAGACTCCAATCAAGTTATATCTTTTCTATAAAAACGAGATGAATACTCCCTTTTGTGTTCGTAATGAATATATTCGTCAAATGAGTATCGCGAAAATATTAGTTATAGTTTTGAAAAAGTATTTATTTAAAGAAAATCACATTTTAGGTATCGATCTGGTGTAAAATTTTCCGCAGATTTCAAATCCGTTGAAAGTTTCACTCTATCTTTAACGGTCGCGAAGATAGGAACTTGGACTAGGGGAATAAAAAAGCCCTAACGCGCGTCAAAACGCGTGTCATGTGAACGGTGCAGTACAATCCTATGTATCTCCAAGCGCCTTCTAATCGCTAGAACGAACAGAAATTGTTGAAGCGCCGAGGCTATCTAGCGCGTGGATTCTCGCGATTTCTGCATGTGAACACCTCAGTAGAACTCTACTTTATCTACCCGCGTTTTGTTTTGACCTTAAACGCGCGTTAGAAAACGCCTCATGTGAACGGGGCCTTAACTTTTTCTTCTCTAAATTAGAAGTTAAGAATACGAAAATACGCATGCGATACACAATCTTTCCCTGGCGATTTGTAATACTTGTGAATCGATAAGTACAGAAATTTATAGTATTAATGCAATATTTTGTACTTCTGTGTCACTAATTGGGAATTTGATCACTACAGAAAATTTAACATGCATAAGTTATGAGTTCAAAATGAAAATTTTGTCGTGATATTCCGTGTTTTTTTAATACTTTTACTTTTGAGTTCAAATGTTGATGTAATTATCAGATTATAATAATATTAATGATATAAATCTGAGAAAAAAACAGAAATTTTTACCCTTAAAAAATTCAACAAATGGCTGACCTAAGGAACATATACTCTAGTCTCAAAGAAACATTTGTTGTCTGTTCCTCCCCAACATTCTTGGTATCCCGCAAAGCGCCCTGGACTATCATTGCTTTTTAAAGGTTCAAGACTGTACCGAGACTGCTCTGGCAAGACTTTGAAGTGAGTATACAAGGTATATGACATTTGTGAGAGGAATTAAGAACTTGTCTATGCTCTACAATTTCAGCAACTTCTTCCCTTATTTTGGATTAAATCGATGTCTTTATGCGACGGCTAACAGGAGTTCGTAGCTGTGCGACTTGGTATAGGTTTTACCAGGAAGGTCCTTGAAAATCGTAACTATATTCTTGTTTGAGACTGAATATTGTGTCATGTTTCGAAATTACCAATCCCATTAGAAAACCATCAACATGTCTTTCTTAAACGAGTACTTTTCTTACTCCTCTCACATAATGAAACGATGGCTCAATTTACCGATGCTGCAATTAAGCAGCTATTCAATTCGGCTAATAATTTTTTTAATTTTCAATCTAGCAATTTTATTTTCGCAAATAAGTTGTAACTGTAGACTAACGATTTCCAATCGATGCGCCGTGGCACACTAGTGTGCCACAAGAATGGCATTGGTGTGCCTTACGGATGGTGATACTGTTTAAATTGTGTGCGATCTATTTCATTTCAACGGTTTAGTTTTGAGCTTTCGACTAGTGTGTTCATTAGTAAGCATAATTTCAAGCAATATGCATATTTTGAATACCCGTATAAATAATTTCGAGAGTTTTTTTTAATTACAAAGCATTATTAATAAATTGTTTTAAAAATATTTTTTTAAAGCCACTTTGGAGCAAAAAGAGTAGGTAATTTCGAAAAATGTTGGTAAATCAATCAGTAACACTTATTTTTTGGAAGATCGGCAAAAATTATAATATACTTTTTGGCTTGCCGCAGAATTTTAGTAATTTTTTTTATGTGCCATTAATCCAAAATTAAACAGGTCGCAGTAACCCAAATGGTAGTCGCGGATTAGTAATCGGACGGTTGCGAGTTCGCAACTCGATTCAACAAAAGACCGTCGTGTACGGGGGCTGGTGCACATTAAATCTGTCGTGGCCTCAAATGTCCTCACGTTGGCGTGCTGTGGAAATTTAGAGAATGGAGTACCAGCTCAGGTGTTAACATCATCTTGTGGTTCAAAATTACGAGGTGTTGTCCTCGGATCTTTCCCATCGGGATTGATCCCAGACAGTCGTCAATATTCTGTTGTGTTGCTTCAGTGCAACTTAAATTTAACCACCGACCTACCTAACAAAAGTATACCTGTTTTTTGTTAGATCGGCAAAAGCTATAATATGTTATTTTTGGTACGCCGTGGAAATTTGTTATTAGTTTGTGTGCCATGAGATGGAAAAGGTTGAAAATCTCTGTTGCTGTCAGAAAATGTTGACCTACCCATTCCTTATGACCCATGCATTAATCCTATGGGAAAATACCACAAAACCTCGGTACCTATCTGTCCATTTTTCGATGTATAATCTTGAATTCTAATCTGAAATGCATCTTTAACGAAACTAACATACTTTCCTGAAGAACACAACAAAAACAATAACTTCTAAGTGACAGGCTTTTCAAATGGTATTCAGAATAATTGACTTTATTCTGATGGCCGCCAAAGTCATTAGTGTTCTGAAATACAGTTTCCCAATCCCGAAACAGACTTTTAAGGATTAAACAGAAACGGCATTGAGGTCACATTCATTTATAATTCAATTATTGTTCTTTCGCCCTTAATGAGAAGATTGACGTGTGGAATTTTCCAGCTAAGTAATTTGCAGTGGGTGGATACTTATACACAGCATGCATTTTTCCATACTTTTATTTGTGGAGACTCATTTAGATGGAATGATATTTAAAAACCGTAATTGTATGTGCGCGAATAGCATGATTTAAGGTCATTTAAACTTTTTCGGGGTAATTGAGTCATGACTTAGAAGTGTCTCAACTTACACCGACAGCTTTTGTGAAGAAAATGATGCTAATTTTTTGTGTTAAAGAGAAGTTCATTTTAGGAGTTAAACTGTTTGTTCTAGAGCGGATCTGGCCAATTTTGCAGGTCAAGAGCTACTTCTGCTAACAGATAAAGAAATGTGGAAAACAGAAACATCTTTTAGATGGATTCATGAGAGATGAAATCATTAGAACAATATCGATCAGGACTTTCTAACCTGAGACCAGAGGAACGAGCGTTATATTTTGTGACCAGCCTAGTCACATAAAAATCCATTTCTAATAAAGTGATTAGGAAGAAAAAAGTTTGAAACTATCTTGATAGAAGTATGAAATGAAGGATATTTATCCGTTTGGAATAGTTATTACATTTGGAAGCAAAGGTTGTTTGAAAACCGATGTTTTTGTGTAATTGTGCTAGTTTCTAAATTCAATCATTGTAAAAAGATTCTTTATAAAGTTAGAAAAATTCTATTCGATTGTTCTAAATTTGTTAAAATTCATGTGCATTTTTTTACTTAATGAATTTAATAAATCCCATCATCCCCCCAAAAATGTTTCAGCGATCATTGAAGTAGATCTAAAATTTAATATGAGAAAAAGCAAGTAAATGAAAAAGCACTAATGCATTAACACGAGAGAACGAATACAACAATTAGTTCTAATATTTTATTTTGAAGCTCGTGTAGGTCCCCAGGCTTCCCAAGCCCGATTTGGAGTTAATTTTTTCAATTGAAGATTACACATGCAATTTTAAAGTGTTTCAATTTATAGAAATCCATCCTGGCAAAGTTAATATTATTTTATCAATTGCTTTCGTAAAATTGACTCAATTCAAGTACCTTAAAAGTATCTAATTTATTGCTTTATTATTCCAAATCTCGACTCCTAAAGAATCGGGACTTGGGAAATTTTTTGTGATCTAAATGAGTCCCATTAACAATTTAAAAGACGGAAGTACTTCCAGGAAATATTGCAAAGGACTTTGTGGATTGCACGTATTTCTAAATTCTAAGATTTTGAGCTTTCAGTTTACATTTTCGAAACTTGAAATAAATTCTTCAAATTTGATTGTACGCATTGTGTTTATCAATAACAAATATTAGATTCTTTCGGTTGAAAACGTATAGCGTTTTGAGTGTACGTGTAACGATTTGACATTTTGTTATCAGTTGAGCTTATCTTCAGTTTTTGCCAACATGTCATTCCGTTTAAATTTCTTTTAAAATAATATTTATTTCGAATTTTATAGCTTTAATGATCTATACTGTTTTCCCCAACTGACTTTAAGGAATTGAAATGTTCATCTTAACTCATTTTATTCACATTTCTAACGTCCATCCTAATGATTATTAAATGATGTATAATGAACACTTTGACTAAATTTAACTATGCATAATTACTGGTTTACTACATTTAATTAGGTTTGTAATGAATATACTCATATTAATGATTTTGATTGTTTACCTCAAAGTACTTTTCTTTTATTTCTGAAGAGAGATTTTGTTGAAAATATTTTTTCTTCAGGAGTTACGCATTATTTGAGAAGTAAGAATCACAAATTTCATTTGATAGCCAAAATTGACTTATATAAGAGCTAATAGATATTAAGCGGTATTATATGTCGAATTTATAGATAAATATTGAAAACAATCAATAGTAAAATCCATTGTTCCTCTGGTGTGGCATTTTAAAGTTTATACGAAACGCGATAAACCAATCAAATGTCTGGGATATTATTTTGTGTTGAGTCACCATGTATCTATTCGACCTTGAGTCAGTGTTTGACAATGAACAGATGTTAGAGGTGAGAATTTGCGAGGTATCACCAGATGTAGTAGAAAAGAACTGGGAAAATCCGACTAACTGATGGCGTAAATGGTATCACAATTTATTTGGATGTATTTTTTATAGAAAAACGATACTGCTTGTTCTCTGTGCAGCACTCTTTTTTGAGAATATTCAAGGTCTGAATAATTCTGTATTTTGATATTACAAGCGAAAAAATATGAAAATTTTCGAATAAAAATTTTGTAATCTCTTATATTGCTCTCTATCTGGTGTAGTGGTCACAGAGCTTGTCTGCCACCCTGTTGGTCTCGGTTCGAATACTGGATTGTGAGAGCATGGATGCTAGTGATTGTCATTAGGAGTAGCGGCTACTCACACATTGGATGCTCCTTCACAAATAACAGTCAGTTCGTCCCTTGTAGCAGGGACGTAACTAGGCTAGTTTCTACCCGAGGCAAGAACTCGCCTTAGCGCCCCCCCCCCCCCCCACTGACCAACCAAACCAAAACCCTCCCCGAGAACACCTGACATCGCCACCACACATTAATTCCACTATTCCAAAAATTTTTTTATTCAACTTAGATGGTAAATGCTTGATTTTAAAGGTAAAGATTAATTTGCAGTAATTTCATTTTTAGAACAAGATAAAATACCAAATTAATTCTGATATTTCATTGACAAATAAAATCTAAGAGTAGCATGTTTGGTATATTCTTTCACACTTATAATCGCTGCAAATGAAATAAAAAGGTTTATCAAATGATATCGGGATATATGTGGGCTGAATCAAAATCAACAGACTGTTGCTTTAGAATAGGATATTTAACTATGATAAATAGTACTAATATTAGGAATAACAGATTTTACTTAAGTTATTATCTTGAGTATTATACTTAAGACATTTTACACAATCTCTTAATCTATTGGCAAAATGTGAAAAAAATTAATTTAAACACAGAAAGCTTGAACTAAAACTTAACTTTACGGGCTTTTTTGGCTGCAAACGTTTTTACAATGTCCTCAAAAGATAGCTTTGAAGCTAACTTGTGATCTATTGATATGATGCTCAGGTTGGTGAGTCGTTGTTGTCCTGTTAAGTTTCTGAGGTAATTTTTTATGATCTTTAGTTTGCTAAAACTCCTTTTATTTGAGGCTACTGAGACTGGTATTGTGAGGAAAATTCTCAACGCTGTCATTATGTTAGGATATGCGTCTTAAAGTCCGTTCTTGTATATTAACATCAGAAGACCTGATGGTGTAGCCGTTTTCATATTAGGGCTTAAATCCAAGGCATGATACTTAAAACTCTCCACTTCTATCACCAGCTCGTCCCTGTCTAAGTCTTCTTTATATGTGGTAGCTAACTCAAGTGCCTGGTTCTTCAATTCTTCTCCATTCATTGTTTCAAACCGAGCTCCATTGAGGAAACCAAATAAACTATTCATGTTTTGTCCTTTTTTGTTTTTGTAGTCTACTAATAAGCTTTCCACTTGATTTTTTTATCGTACGTAAATATCTATAGTAAAAAAAAAAATACTCGGCCAGTTTAGCACCCCCCATCAATCCCGCGCCCGTGGCACATGCCTCGTCTGCCCCCCCCCCATAATTACGTCCCTGCCTTGTGGTGCCGAGAGGCCAGTGGTCCGGCTTTGGAAGAAATACTCCTACATTTTTATGGATTTTTAGGAAAATAGTTTCTTTTTAAATTTCTATTAGTTTTCTTTATTATTTACTAAGTTCAATTTCTGGCTGAGATGAAATCTTTCAAGTAAAATATACCGGACGAAATTTGTCAGCTTATCAGTTATATCCTATATCGAAATCGAGACACTGTTTTCCAAACGTATGAATGTATTATGGACTTGCCCAAAATAAGTAACGAAAAATCGCTATCAAAAACCAGCGTCTTTCTCTTCACAGTTTATTACATATGTTTGATCTTGTCACTGTTGGATCAAGAATTATCTCAAACAACCTCCATATGGTGCTACTAATTAAAAATGATCATTTGGTTGTGAGATGTGGATAGCTGTCACGTTTTGTAGTTTTGAACGACGGAATGAGAAATGTCAATAAATTCAAATCGTCTTTAGAAAAGTCGGTATTGAATAATTTAAAAAAAAAATAGATTCAAAAGTTTTTAGTATGCAGAAAGTACTTTGATATGTTGACTTGTTAACATACTGTGACTAATAAATTGCTGTCTTATGATTTTGATCTTATGTGTGAAATGAAATTCATTAGAAACCCCGTAAGGAGACACGAATACACACACTCTTGATCTCCAGGTTCCGCTTTCAAGGTCCCTTATACAGGATTGTTTTGAGGTATTCTCTGTCACATGCAAGCTGTCCTGAAAAACATTGATATTCCAAATAATCGTCTTTGATAATTGAAATGGAATTTGAGATAAAAAATACACTCATTGATAATAATAAGCACAAAACAACTCAAACTTTAAAGTATTGCATTTCATGACTGATTGATTGGTTTTTGTGGAGTAATATGACCAAGACGTGCCAAGCACGTCAGACAATGGACATCTGCACTCTGAGGCCCAGTACTAGTTTAGATGACAGGTCCTTCATGAAATAAAAAAATACATTCCAAATATTCAATGTTTAACTTCTACAAATATGTACATTTTCTGTTATTTTCCTTAAAAAAATTGTGCACCGAACTTACCCAGGCTGCACATTTCGGTACAAAACCTTTTCACATTTCTCGGAGTCCCTTAGGGCCGTTTCACAACAAAATTCGTGTCAATCTGAATCTGGTAGAAACTGACTATCGAAGATTCAGGAAAGCCGTAGACATAAGAAATAGCTTGTTCGTCTCAAAACCTTTCACAGTGCTTGAATCCGGAGCGTTTCGCTTCCATGCACCCAAATCTACGTCAGTCACTTTCTACTGGATTTAGATTGATTCGAATTGACCCGGATTCTGTTGGTGTGAAATGGCCCTTAAATTTTGTTCTTAGTACCATGTACAAGCGACCCCCCTCAATGTTTAGGTTCTGGATGGAAGACTGAAAAAGGACATGACTTCCTTTTGAATAGTCCTTTAGAGCCTTTTCACAGCATCAGAATCCGTATCCATCTGAATCCAGTAGAAACTGACTATCGAAGATTCAGGAAAGCCGTTGCCATAAGAAATAGCTTGTTCGTCTCTAAACCTTTCACAGTGCCTGAATCCGGAAGCTTCCAAGCACCCAAATCTGCGTCAGTCACTTTCTAATGATTCAGATTGCCCCGGATTAGGTAGTGAAGCGGAAACTAGATTTTGCTATTTGTATCACACACAAGTGACTCTATCTCAATGTGTACGTCCTGGATGGAAGATAGATTTCAACTAAAAAAGGGCATGGCCTCCTTTTGCAAACCATATGTGACCACTAATCCCAGCACATTTCGACACAGGAGCCACGGAAACAAGACTTACGAAAAGAATAAAACTCCAACTCCAGTAGAAATGAAAGGCTGGCTATTATGAGGCTATTATAACAGAAGACATGATAATATCTACAAATATATTAGTTATTTATCCTCAAGGTTTTCAGCTGAGTGGACCGGTTCCCTTTAAGTGACTGCAGATATCGCAATCCGTTTCCGCTCGCCAATCGCATGCGAGTCATTTCGAGTAGGTGTAGTCCCGCATTCCATATGTATGTCAAGAATGAAGTGAAAAGAGAGGAACACTCCTCTCTAGGTCACGAGTATTCCCAACGTTTGTTCCGAAAGTGGAAAATGGCGGGTTCGTTGTCCGTTGCTTTGGAAAATATTTTCTGCAAATCTCGAGGTACTCGTACTTATCTCAAAGTCGGTCCAACTTGGAAATGTGTAGGTAATTATCTGCGCGGGTGAAAGCTGCTGCGTTCGGTGTCTTTGATTTTGTTTCCCTTTGTGATGAGAAATGTAAACATTTTTTTGACGTGAGTGTTCGGGGTTATCCGGCTGAAATCAGAGCGTGTCGCGAAATGTAAACATTTCAGACGCTTATTCTCCGAACCTAACAGATAAAATAAACAGATATACTTTCCTCAGAGCGAGCTTCTGCTCTAATCTGCTTTCTTTCAACCAATGTACCATCTGAACTATGCATATACAGTCCACTAAATTATTCAGTACGGAATCTAGCTTCTAGATCAACATTTGATTTTCGCAGAGCTCAACAGACACAGTGAGACGTCAAACGAGACACGATAAGCTGCCATACGCACGCGGATACACTGTGTACCACAGACCTGCTCCAGACACTAAGTCTGCCCTGGTCTGTTGTCGTAGAAACGGACCATATCGGGCTTTCCATAGGGGATGCTTGAAGAAATCGATTCAGGTTTGTCACACTATGTCACCAACTGACATTTAAGAAACATTTGTTGCTTTATTCTTGTCGCCAAGATGAGTTATACCAATAAACTACCTCTTTATTCCTTCAACATGGGCGAAAAACAAAATAAAATTAAGTCATTCTCGAGAGTCATCCCTACTCAAAATGAACGAGCCTTATTTCTATAGCACCCTGACTTTCTAGAGGGGAAATCTTCATTTTGCTATTTTTAAAGAGAAGGAAATAAAATCCGACTTCCAAACTTCAACAACAATTTTGCCCTACCTAGCACAGTAACTAGCGGGAATTTCAAAGATGCCTTTTAATTCCTTTTAGCCCACAGATTTTATTTCCAACTAGATAAAAAGAAATATTTTCGATTACAAAACATAAAATATTGTTGTCAAGTTAAGTAGTGTTTGAGAAACAGATATTCAAACAGGCAACATTAAGCGATATCACTACTGCTCTAGTCCTTAAAATGCCAAAAACTTTCAAAATCTTTAATTTAATATATTTCGGGTATCTTTATTATATATTATATCGTTTGGGTATATTATAAAGTAAACCCTTGTACCTAATTTCATGAAAATCCGTCACCATTCCTGCCACAGGTTTCTCTTATTTTGCTTATTTTCACTTGTATCATTTTGTAACTTGTCGCAATGTTAGTGCTGTTATATGTGGCTCTATGTATTTTTTCTTATCTTGCCGTCTGAAACGTCTATGGACTGTTCTCCGCTTACTTCTTTTTACTGACACAGAAAAGGGAAATACACCCTGGCTAAGTTATAGGAATCGAATTTGCGCCGCCTACAATACGAAAGCTGCTGGCGCAGTGGAAAATAGTTAAACATATGTTTTTCCATTTTGTATCATATCCTTGTTACCACAAGCATTCATGGCAAAAAAAAATTACTCCATCAAGTTGGGTTCATTCCCAATAAAAAGCCAGGTGCTGAACTCGTGACCGTGGTTCAAAATTGCGTGGTGCTGTCCTCGGATATTTCCTTTCGGGATTGATCCCGAACAGACGCCAATAGCCCGTTGAGTTGCTCCATTGCGATGTTAATTAAACTACGTACCCAGCAAAAAGCATAAGTCCACTTACAACATCAACAACCAAAATAGAAATTTCTCTTCAATTAGAGTGATTATCCGTAGTCCCCTTTTTCTGGAGGCGAGATTTGTCAACTTTTAGCTCATTTTCGACAAACAATTCAACATTTGATTGACATTTTGCTGAAAATGGCATATTCTCAGCCTTTATGGATGAAAGACGTTTAACATATTTCACGAGATTTGCCCTAGGACTATGGTCTAATTAACTCTTGGGTAACAAATAATGATGGTAGAGCCGCAAACCTCACTCTCAGGACTAAAGGTTTGAGTAACCATGTTCTATTAATCAGTCATGGTCGGTTCACTAACTCCACGACCTAAAAGCCTTCATTAAAACAAATAAGGCTCAGCCTCTAAAATTCGAATTTGATGTCACGTAGGAAAGTTAGTTTATCTCGAAAATTAATTGAATATTCGAAAACGACAATGAAAATGGGAGGGGTGGGGGTTCCATGGTTTAGTAGTATTACCACTGTGCTCATGTCATGTACTGTGTATGGTTGGTAGTTGAAATAACGTCGCTCTGGAGCAACACGAAGGACTATTGGTGACGGTCCGGGATCAATCCCGGTCGAGGACAACACTTCATAATTTTGAACCACGGTCAGATGACGAGGTCAACACCTGAACTGGCAGTCCACTCTCCAAACTTCCACACACGCCAACATGTGAACTGTGTATGAGGTGTTGTTTAGTTTCTGTATGTTTTTTTTAGTTTTTTTAATAATGCCCTATTATTGACCTCTGCTTTCGGCACTAAAAGGGGCGAACGGACGGCTTCTTGTGAAGGAGTACCCAATAGGTTCACAATGACACTGACCAACATCCATCTGCTTACAAAACCGGGATTTTCTATCTCAATTAAGCATTAGTAAAAAACTTTTTATTAACCTTAAAAGGCATTTAAAAGCGGATTCTCAAGAGCAAGAGCACAGAAGTCATGAAATGAGGATGCGTTATCTGTAATATGCTAAGTTCATAAATGATTTCATTTCACGCTCTATTTTCCAGGTATCGACTAATTAATAATTCAAAATCTCAAAATTGTGTGGGAACTAAACCTTTAGAGTTGGTGGATCTTGCATCTTTCCCATAACGTTCCTCCTCCTTTCGCTGCATATCATGCTGTTCGGATGTCAGTTCTGGATTTGTTTCGCTTCGCCAAATGTGGCCTTTGCGCCATAAAAACCCAATAAATCAACCTGGATTGGTTCCCTCATTCGTAATGTCAAATGAATATATCTTGAAACAAAATTAAATTTAAATGCGTCTATTCTAACTCCCTCAAATATCCTGATCGTGATACATCTGACCGTGATTCAAAAGTTCGTGGTGTTGTCCTCGGATCTTTCCCCTTCGGATTTCATCCCGGACCATCGCCAATAGCCCGTTGTGTTGCTCCAGCGCGACGTTAATTAAAATACCTACCATTGTAAATATCCATATATGTGCACAAACTCGCTTAACGGAACTCTGTCTTTGCAATTATGTCATTCAAAGTCGCAGGTCCCGATCTGATATTCTTTGTGTAGCATAAAATGACCGTACTGCGACAAAACCGAATCAACCGTCCTGTTTTCCTACTAGTTAGAAGAAGATAGGTAGGTAGTTAATTAACGTTGCACTGGAGAAACACAACGGGTTACTGGCGACAGTCCGGGATCAATCCCGAAGGGAAAGACCCAAGGACATCACTTTGAACCACAGATGACGAGAACAACATCTGAGCAGGCACTTTCACTCTCCAAACTTCCCCACCACGCCAACGTAAGGACATTTAAAGCCAAGACAGATGTAACATGCACTAACCCTTGTGTGCACGACGTTCTTTGGCTGGATTGAGTTTCGAAATCTCAACCCTTCGGTTGCTAATCCGTTGCTTTTCCAACTGGGCTACCCTAGTTTGAATAAGAATTACTGAGCAGAGTTAAATGAAGTTGGTACTGGAAAACTTCTGGCTCAGTCCTTTTAATGGTCCAATGTATATCTGAGAGTCATACACGAATTATTTCACCATGCAACCTGCAGTTTTTCCTGTATTGCTTCTTGCCAGTTCTTGACCGATATAATCTTTCCTAATATAATCTAATAGGATTCTACTAAGAGATGTGGCTATTTAGTCATTAAGTGTGTTGTAGTGTAAACGCAATTGTATATTGCTCAGGAATCTCGTGGTCCTCAGAGGATTACTAGTATGTACACATTAAATCTATAGATCCAAGACTCCTATCACCCTGCAGGAAATGCATACAGATGGGTAGGTAGATAGTTGAATTAACGTCGCAATGCAGTAACACAACGGTCTATTGTTTTCAGATAGGAGAGATTAGAAACTGTAGTACAACTTAAAAAAATCACATTATCTAAATTATTTCTATAGTATAGATCCTTTTACTCTTACACGCGACGAATCTTAACAAGTGAGGTATCAAAAGAGAATTTCCCGGAACACTGACGAATCCGTTCTATTTCTCTAAGGTGTGCAGAGGGGGAGCTAAAAACAATTCGAAATCCCCATAGGAATAACATTGAGTGTAAAACGATTGCGGTACGCAACTCAGTTCGTTTTACCAGTATTGATGGAAAAACAACTTTTCCAATAAAATTGTTTTACCAGTATTACTCTGAAAACAATTTTTTTCATCGTCTATATTATTTCTATAGTATAGATCCCTTTTACGCTTCTTACACGCGACGAATTATTTATTTATGCATTGAACTGGTTTTTCATTTCTTTGCATATTAATAATGAATATTTGATTTGATGATATAAGGATATAAAACGACGCATGTTCCACGCGAGGTTAAGATTTGAAAAAAAATTGAAAATATACAACTTAACAATTTTTGTGAATTCTAGAGTTAAGATAACCTTATTAGGCCTTTTGGCGGAAGAATTACGTGCTTTACAGAAATGGTTGGAACAACGCTAACAGTGATCCAAGTGGGTAAATAGTGATTGAATAAACTTTTTTGATATTTTGGATATAAAAAAATTCGCTTACATCTTTCACCCTTACAACGGATGGGGTGTGTAATTGTTCATGCGAGAATTCTCGCACGGGCACGCTAGGTTTGAAATAAAATAGGTTGAAAGCTTTAATTACTATAAAAATACCTATACTGTAAAACACTTCTGCCGTCTAGCTGTCCAGTATTGAATTTAGAGATTTGCCACTTTTATTGTTGGAAAGAATGTCGCTTTCCACATGGAGTCACGATCGTACTCCAGTCATAATATTTGAGTTCTGCCTCTATTGCAGCCCATGAGCGATATTACGTTTCAATAGTTGAAAATAATTGGTTTGAGATCCTGGATCTAGGAGCAATATTGTACGAAGTGGCTCTCTTTCATAAACACACACTACCGTGATGTTGAATAAGCATTTAATAATGATTTTTTCGACTGGTACTAGGTATTGAATTTAAGTCGCACCGAACAACACAACGGGCTAAAGGGAAAGATACAAGGATAACATCTCGTAATTTTGAACCACGGTCAGATGATGAGATCGACACCTTAGCTGGCCCCATCCCGCTATCCAAACATTCACTCCACGCCAACGTGAGGACATTAAAGCCACAGCAGATTTAACATGCACCAGTCCCCTTGTACACAACGGACTTAAGCTGGACTGAGTTTCGAACTCGCAACCCTCCGGTTGCTATTTCGTTGCTCTTCCAATTGGGCTACCAGGGCCGTATTGTTTTCAGGCATATACATTATAATCTAGCTGTGTAATAACCAAATCTTCAATTTACATTGATTCAACTATATTTAGTATATATATTTGTATCGTTTTTAGCACCGAATATTTCGGGATTGGGGCCTTTGGGCCTTGAATGCATCTCTGATGCGATATTTTACTTGATAGCAATTTTCCAGATGTAATACTTTTTGACAGACTGAATTCTTATTGAATTTGACGACCTGTCCAAATGATTACCCAACGAAATTCTAATAGATTTTAATCTAGTGACGCAAAACCCGCTTGTCGAGCTGTTAATATACCGTTACAAATGCATTAAATAGCTCATAGCAATTAATATGAAAGGACAAATTGATATTTATGTCATACGTGGAAGCAATCTGTAACTCTCCCTTTATCTTTCAATTCAGTATTAGGTCAACGCTTGACCTGCTTTTGCCCTCAAGGTACCTTAATATGAGTTAGTTCTATTCATGTGCATTGCCTTCATGAATAACAGATCGAGGTTAGTGAAACTTTGAAACAGTGTTTCACTACACAATACAATACGCTAACGAACTGCTTTCATGTTTCTTTTTTCAAGCAAAAAGCAAGAGGCCGGGTAGTGTTCAAAATGAACAAAGAGGGAAATTATGCTATTTCTTTTTTTTTTTTCAAATTTCATCACTGGGGTTGCCGTGGCTCAGTGGGTTTGCCCAATGTTCCAGCAACCTGTGAGTTGTAGGAGGCGCAGGTTCGATTCCTGTAACTTACCCTGGGGTATATTTCTCTCTTCAGTATCAGTAAAATTTTCCTTATGTGCGTGTCCACTTGACATTTCATGCCTTGTGTTTGACCAAATTTGCCCCCTTGCACCATAAAAACTAACCTAACCAACGGGTCCGCTCATTCCAGTCCAGCTGTCCAGTTCCGGCGGTCATTTCATACAATTAACTATATACACCCCTTGCCCTCAGACTTGAATATAATTGAAAATTGGTCTCAGTTTGAAAAGACTGTCCAAGAGGCCCACGTAACAAACAAGGAATATTTGAAAGTGGTTTTGAGAGAGAAAATTGCTAAAATGTTTTAAGCTCCAAAAAACCTTGCGCAATGATCAAGAGACTGGAATCTGTAATTACAGTAAAGGATACGTCATAACACATTAAGGCAAAATTATGTAAGTTTTAATTAAATCTGTGTACTCAATCTTGTTTTTTTTTCACTAGATTCTTTTTGAAAAGTTTCTGCAGCTTAATTTTTGCTATTTTCTTGTAATATTTTGTTAGAAAATAATTCTTAGTTTACCTATAACTATTCCTATTCATAAAGGCTACTTTTAATACGAATTATGCTTATTAAAGCGTAAATTTATACACCAAAAACAGGTGTATAATCAATATTTGAGCTGACTATAGTTCTAAATGGTGATGCCCTTTAGAACTATAGTCAGCTCAAAAAAAAAATAATAAAGTTAAAACATAAAGTTTGTGTACTAAAGATACATAATGGCACACTCTGTCGCGCTTGGATTCGTCCATAGGGTGTGCCACTATGTATCTTTAGTACACAAACTTTATGGAGGGATAAAATAATTTTACGTACATCAATAGAACACTGTTAGAGGATATTCAGATATTGCTAATATCAGAGCTCAGATAAAGTTTACGCATTTGCACTTTCATTTCATATTGTTGCTACGTTTGAAAGTAATGCTTATTGTTTATTCTCCCGAGTGCTATCAGTTATTGTAAATGTTATATCAGCTTAGGATGGCTTTCATAATATGGCAATAAACTTGGAAACATATCGACTGAATTAAGAAGTATTTTAATTAATGTCGCCCTGGAGAAACACAACGGGCTATTAACGACGGTCCAGGATCAAACCCGAAGCTGAATTAAGAAGTAAAGATGAAATGTATAGTGACAGATACTTATATTTGAAGTTTACGTTATACGCTTAACTGAGCCTAAGACACCATAGACACCTTTCAGAATACGATATTGTACTTCAATTTATACTTGTTACTCTATTTTCTTTTCTCAAAGTGTTAGGTGACTCAGTGAGTCACCACAAAGCGCACGCTCAATGGCGACTAGCAACCATTGAGTTGTATCTCGCGCAGGTTCAATTCTTGTAAGGGTGTGTTTCTCTCTTCTCTGAGCAAAACTTTCCTTCTTTATGTATACTCATTATTTGACGTTGTTTGACTTGTGTTTGGAACGCTTTGACCAAATATGCCCCTCGCGCCATAAAATTCCAACCAACCTGGAAGCACGTGAGTTTGAATAACGTAGTATAACTAACACTAATAATGTAAATATTAGTCCATTATATTATGAGCTTTGTTATTTTACTGAATCAGATAAATCTTGTCATCCAATATTACCATTAACTTCACCTGGAGTACAGTAAACAACCTTTATTATTTCTTCCATCATTACACAGCGTGATTCAGCATTCATTCCTCACGTTTTGCAGACGTTAAGCAAACGTACCTTTTACACAATTGAGAATGAGAAAATACTGATGGTTTGATCAACCTCTAAGTATGGTAGAAAAGAATCTCTCTCTCTCTTGAAATTTTTATAGCTTCATTGCAATTTTTATTCAGAGATCTTTCCTGTCTTTCCATTTTTTCTTTTTTTTGGAACTTACCGTGTTTCTTCCATTTCAAATGACTGAGTTCAAAGATTGATTCACTCTCAATTCGAAAACGCATATCTTGGTGTAATCCGTATACAAAAATGAAGAATACTCTTTTCGTTTTATTGGCGTTACCGACTAATTCCTTGAAGATTCTCATTCTTTGTTCAACGATTTTTTTCAAGTTTGCAGTTTCGTCAGTGAAAAAAATATTTTGGAGGTTTTTGTAGCATATTAATGGGAACTAAATTTAATCTCAAATCGAGAGCTTGAAATTGGTCAGTTTCGATTTCTCGATAGCTAAACTCATGCTTAATTTGCGTCAAGTGTTTATTTCCTGTTAAAACCGTCGTGTGCGTGGGGGCTGGTGCAGCTTAAATCTTTCATGGCCTCGAATATCCTCACGTTGACGTGGAGTAGAAGTTTGGAGAGTAGGGTGCCAGCTAAGGTGTTTGCCACGTCATCTGACCGTGATTCAAAATTACGAGGTGTTGTCTTCGGATCTTTCCCTCCGGGATTGATCTCGGATCATCTCCAATAACCCGTTGTGTTTCTCCAGTACGACGTTAATTCAAAAACCCAACCTCAGTTAAAACCTTGTTCACATATTGAGGAACTCTGCGACGACAGCAATCATAATGTTTTCTTAGAAAGGTTACGTCAAACCAATTGCATTTCGAAATACTGAAAGGGCCACAGTAGCCTGGTTGGAAGAGTAACGGATTAATAGCCGGAGGATTGCGAGTTAGAATCCAACCAAAGATCGTCGTGCACAAGGGTGCTGTTGCACGTTAAATCTGTCGTGGCCTCAAATATCCTCACGTTGGCATGGTGTGGAAGTTTGAAGAGTAGTGTGCCAGCTAAGGCGTTTGCCTCGTCATCCGACCGTGATTCAAAATTACGAGGTGTTGTCCTCGGGTCTTTCCCTTCGTGACTGATCCCGGACCGTCTCCCGTTGTGTTGCTCCAGTGCGACGGCAATTAAAATACACCTACCGAAATACTCAAAGGTTGGTGGTGTTTGATGGCGCAAGGGCCATATTTGGCCATGGTGCGCCAGACAAGATATACAATATCAAGCAATAGACATACACATACAATGAAAGTTGTACTGACACAGAAGAAATATACCCAGGGAAGAATGCACCTGACAGGAATCAAACCTGTGCCGCCTACAACTCGAACCTTGTTAGCGCAGTGGACATACTCACCACAACTACCCCGAAATACTAAAAGGACACAATTATACCGCACACTTATGGGAACTCGCTTACAGATTTGGTATTTGCATGCACCCTCCATAAATTTCAAAATCTTTACCAGATTTGGAGACAACCTATTAGAGCTTCATATCTCGAAATGGTATTTTAGCTCTGTACCCAACTTGCGCCATCAATTCCACCAGCTTTGGAGATTACGAAAAGGAATTCCCGATGCATTGAAACGATTACATTACAATGACACAAGAAAAACGAGTTCATTCTGAGTGATAGGAAACGACATTACAATCAGATAACCGAGCCACAAGTGACCAAATAGAATCAATTTGATAAACTTTAAACTAAGAAATGAACTGAACTGAGTCCGCATTAATAGTTTCAATTTCGCGTTTCTGGTATCTGATTCCGTGTCTTGCTGTGGCATTTAAAAAAGCGCCAATCGCCAATTATCTAGTCGCTTAGTGAGTAGTCATTATACCCTTTGTGTGTGCGGAGCTGCGGTAGCCCAGTTGTAAGAGCAACGGATTAACAACCTGAGGGTTGCGAGTTCGAAAGTGCTCCAGTCAAATACCATCATGTACAAGGGGGCTGGTACACGTTAAATCTGCCGTGGCCTCAAATGTCCTCACTGTAGCGTGGTGTGGAAGTTTGGAGAGAGGTGCAGTTCAGGTATTGTTTCGTCATCTGACCGTGGTTCCAAATTACGAGGTGTTGTCCTTGGATATTTTCCTTGGGGATTGATCCCGGACTGTCGCAAATAGCCCGTTGTGTTGCACCAGTGCGACGTTAATTACCTACCTACCTACTTACATATTCTTTGTCGATACTTCAAATCAAGGCTTTTACAACCTGAATGGATAATATAATTTAGATGAGACACTTTTTGATTGTTAATGTATAATTTATACAATGAAGACAGCTCATACATCATTGTCCTTGGATATTTTCCTTGGGGATTGACCCGGACTGTCGCAAATAGCCCGTGTGTTGCATCAGTCTGACGTTAATTAACTACCTACCTACTTACATATCCTTTGTCGATACTTAAAATCAAGGCTTTTACAACCTGAATGGATAATATAATTTAGATGAGACACTTTTTGATTGTTAATGTATAATTTATACAATGAAGACAGCTCATACATCATTGTCCTTGGATATTTTCCTTGGGGATTGACCCGGACTGTCGCAAATAGCCCGTGTGTTGCACCAGTGCGACGTTAATTACCTACCTACCTACTTACATATCCTTTGTCGATACTTCAAATCAAGGCTTTTACAACCTGAATGGATAATATAATTTAGATGAGACACTTTTTGATTGTTAATGTATAATTTATACAATGAAGACAGCTCATACATCTATTATGTTAATATAAAGTGAATGCATGCACACACACACATTTACTTCTAAATCTAGTTTTATCGTGTACTGTTCTCTGAAGGTATGAAATGCAAATTCTCAACGATACAAAGCGTGGATTTTATAACAAGAAACTTGTAGTCTTCAAGTCAAATATGACTAGAAATGTCAATAAATTAGCGGTACACATTCAGAGTTTACGTTGACAGACAGTTGAAGAATCACAGCAAATGCTTCATCAGAGTAATGTGCTCGTAAAATTGCAGAAACATCTGTATTCAAATAAAGTGTTCATGTCAGTTGCTCTGATAGGTGTTCGAAAAATCGTATTACGATCTAGCTTCCTATGCAGTAACCAATGATGAGGTAACCGGAACATTCGAATTTCCAAATAAAATGTATTCAGTTATTCCGATATGCTATTCTAATATTGTGTTCCGATCTAGCTTCCTATGTAGTAACCAATGATATGGCAACCGGGACTTGAGAAATTCTAGTTATTACTTTTAATCCAACTATTTTTTATCAGATTAATGTGTTCACTGAAAGGGAACTTTCAATAGAAAGATAAATTAAAATGTTTGTTTTACAACAGCGAATCATGAGCCTAATCTAAACAATAAAAATGGAGTGTTTGTACATTGAATATTTTCGCCCAGTTCACTTAACCGTTTGGGGTCATTTTAATGCAAAATTAGTGTTTTCAACATTTGGTGTGTGCCCGCAGTGTTGGATATATTTTTATGAAATTTTGTACACTTAGTGTACTCACAGTAGCTTAATGACTAAACTTAGCAGCGCGCGCATGCATCAGTATATCTGTCCCCCGTTTTGTCTGTTTTTTGTTTATATGTTTGTGCAAGCATTTTTGGAAAAATGAGAATCGGTTTCCTTTGCTTTGTCTACTGCAGACATTCAATTTTAAAACAAGTTCTTTTGTTATTGTATGTGCCCTTAAATGAAATAATAGCCCATTGTGTTGCTCCAGTGTGACGTTAATTGAAATACCCCCCCCCTAAATGCAATTTTCAAGGAAAGATGTATTCGCTTAAAAAGTTAGTCGTAAATATTTTATCGAATTATATAATTTATCATCCTTCTCTCAAAGACAGTGAAATTCGAAAATGTCGCATGACTTGTGCAAAAGTAAAAAAGTATTGGTAGGAAAACTGAGTGCTAAAGTATTCGCCGTAGATTTGTCATTTTTATGAAATGAGTAACAGCAGGCGGGAAACAAACTTAAGATGGGTATTTATAACCTCCCTCCCCAAACTCAAAATTGACTTTTGTAGTAGTTACCTTAGTATCACCATCTGTAGTTTTGGCGCACAACAGGGGTGCGATGTATATGAAATGTATTACATGAATGGATATGCATGCAATACTATTTGGGTCCACAGTAAGTAGTAATAATAATGTCGAAAAAGTGTTAAAAAATATTTTCTTGTCACTTAAATGGTGTTGGCATTTTTCTACGATAGAGAAAAGTGATTATTCGGGTCATTTTTTTTCTCAATCTACAGTTAACCAATTGAACCTGAATTAGGTAGGGTAATTCTGCTAGTGTTAAGTAAATTTTTCACCCGTTTGTTGCAATATTAAAAATGTTGATAGCGTTTTTAAATGTAATATACATTGTATATGCCAGATGTAGCATGGCTTTTATGTCATGAATTAAGTGAGGAATTATCCTATAAATGCTATTAAAACAAATGTAAGGACATTCAAATAAGATTTATATTGATATATGATAGAAGAGAAAGTACCTACATTTCGATTACATTTCAATGACGAATTTATTTAACCCAAGCAATACTGCATTATTTTCTTCTAGTTATGATATAAATAACACCAAAAGCTTTCTAGTAATCTTTAACTGAAACCATGCAGATAAATCCAACGTTATTACTATTAAAATTTCAAACTTCCAATATTTTTAAAATTAATATAGAAATTGGGATGCTTTTAAAGCAAAAATCGAATTATCGAGAACTTCCATTTAATATGAAACTTAAAATCTTTCGACCTATTTTCAAATACCTAGAAAGAAGAATGATTGTCGAATAATGTTAATTATCCAATAACAAACAAATAATTCAATTAGTCAAATCCGACACCGACTTGTAATACCTGCTCCAAACAAATTTAAACGAACTACAGGAAATATTTTAGCGGGTTGTTTAATAAATAATATATCTCAAAGTTCCTTTTTGAATTTTAATTTTTAAACAAATACTTTTTCTCCAGTCCAAAATGATCGATAATTTTTGATATAAGGCTAATTAATTTCTTCTCGTTTTAACCATCCTGGTGGTTGTTTTGACGAGGTATCTGGTCATTAGCAAAACCGACCAGATCTTAATCTCGTCATCATCAAAAAATCGGCAATATCTCGATGATGAAATGCCTCATAAATTGGTCATATCTTGATGGACGAGATAACTCGCCAAAACCACTTGGAGAGTTAAATTTCTCGTTATTCAATTTTCATTTTAAAATTATTGAAACTATTGCTCACCGATTCTTCAAAAGAGGGTGCTAGGCAATGATGGACTAGTTGGTTTGATCGGTTCGGGTAATGCAAATCTACCGATCTAGAGAGTTTTGAAAACGCTGTGTAAATTATGCAATGTTAAATTATCTAGATTTGAGCATAGTAACAGTGGAAGTGCCTGTCATTTTCTGAATAGTTTCTTAATTGTTCCTGAAATACGACGAGGTATGGACTCTACGAGCTTTCGGAAGTATTCTGTAGGCATTGAACATATTTCCAGCGATCTGCATTTCTGTTGTATTCTGAGGTGTAGGATTTCTTTGTTGCGAGTTGTGCTGAGCGAATTGGTACTGTGTTCAGCGAGTTGCATGGAATCCCAGTTGTGTTCGACGTTAAGATCTGGTGACTTAGGTGGAAATGACAGACCCCAATGAGTGTTCCTCTAACCATTATTTGGAGTGTCAACACTTGTGTAGCGTCGCATTGTCCTGTTGGAAGAGCTCAAACCCATCAGAATCAGCTCAGGACATGAAGGGATGAAAATCGTCAGAAAGGATGCACCCATAGCGTTCACCTGTCAGATACAATTGTAGACGCACCAAGGATCCCATTGAATGCCAGTAAAATAAACCCCATACCACTAACCATCTTCAAACCGAGGGTCCAGAAGAAATAGCATGAAGCTAAGCGCACTTTCGATTTCATCGAAAAGTTGATGATTTTAACCAGTTTGCGTGTCTGTCCATACCCTTATTACTCACCCACACTTGCTTCTTTATAAAAACCTTCCACTTACAACCGTTGCAGCAACCTCTCAGCATCATTAACATTTCAAATTCATGTTCTGGTTTTAGAAGTTTTATCAGCGTTATTTTAAGACTTCGCCTCGCTTTCCGCTTCTGTTCGATAACCCACCTCACTGCACTTTTAATTTTTTTTATATTCATTTGCTTTTTAGCAAACATTTAACGTATTAACTTTTAAACTATAGGCTTTTAAAAAAAATTTAGCGCTGTTCTACGCGAACTTTTAAACTATTCATGTTTGATTTGGCTCATGCAGCAACCTCTAGTTTTATACTGAATTTTAATATTGCATTTGGAATAATTTGAATTTCCTTTTGAAAGAAACATTTTTGTCCTTTATTTACTGTTTATTGTTTAATTTGGTTGCTTGATTTTTTGTTTTTATTGAATCATATTTGGTTTTATGTTTGGCACAGCTTGTCAGTTTTTGGACCTTGCACCACAAAACCCTAACAATCAAACATGATGATCATACCAGTTTGCACGAATGAAAAGATGAGAGAAGAATTCTTGCCAATTGATTGACTTGACTATATCACGACTACCTGTTCATTTTTACTTATCCTGAACCGAGGTCTCAACTGCTTGAGTTGATTGTTTTTCTTAAAACCAATCGCAACCCTTTTATAACACATCTTCCTTGGGATCTCTCAGGAAATTCCCAGGCTCCTTAAAAGCATCCCTGGAAGAAACGGGACATATTATGGATGTCCACTGGAAGGATTCGAGTCGAACTGTTTCAGGAATGGTTTTCCTAGACCTACCGTGGGAAGTTCCTCATTGGCGGCACATCCTAGGGTAATCTCACAAAGATCCCTCTTGGTCGGTAATTACTAGGGAAGTCCTACGGAAATCTGAGAGATTTCAGATAAAGGTATAAAATACTGAAATTTCAATAGGTTTGCTCATAAATTTTTCATAATTAGTTTTGCAACAGCAAGCAACTTATTTTCATTATTGTCGTGTTTGCTGTTTTTTTAAATTAAAGTAATTAAATTTATTTAAAAAAGCCTTTTTCAAATACGAAGTATTTTTAACCTCCTTTCTGGAGAACTATCATCCTCCACAAGCAACGGCCTCTCAGGACTTTCCCGATGGCTGGTGCAAGAAATGTTTCTGTGTGCATATTCTTGAGAATGACGCAACTGAAAAGCTGAAAGATAACCCCAAAGGAGCTGAAAATCTTTAAGCACATTTTAACTTGAAATTTGTAGAATTGCTTATTGTTTTAGGACCTGGAGCAAATGCGGTTGATGCCGACCTCCGTCCAAATCGAAATCTATTTAACAGTATTTAAAACGAGAATAAAAGCATAATTAATTCATTAAAATAAATATACTAAGGACAGAAATAAAGCACCCCTTTCTTGTTTCGATCTCTCTAGACTAGAGTAAACAACTTTATTGCGTTCTTTTTCTGAATATTAATGCAATTGAAGGGAACTACATGAAAGGAAAAATTGACTTTTAGATGTTGTATTCTAAGGTAGGTAGGTACTTTAATTGACGTCACACTGGAGCAACACAAGGGGCTATCCGGGATCAATCTCAAAGGGGTTGTATTCTAAGAGATGGGGGAGTGTATGAAAACATTCATAACTAAATACTTTCGTCACATTGGGCAAAATTGCGCTTAAAATTATGAACCATTTTTCCCAACGTACTTACTTTACACACAGCTTTATAATAAATATTTCTGACATGCCGCCCCTGTAGACATGCCGCCCCTGTAGACATGCCGCCCTTGTCGCCCCACATTAGCTACGCTACTGGACTTAATTAAAAATTTGTAGAATATATCCTGATCATGTTCCCATGCATTGTTCTAGTTAAATTGATTCATTTCAGTGTTCTAAAATATCTCCGTTTTGATTTATGTCATTTTTCTTCAGAAGGCGTGGTGTTGTTCATGTATTATTGCGAAATTACCTGAAGAACATCTCAAGCTTTAATGGTTTATCAGTCAGAACCAAATTCGAGTTTCGAAGTGTTATCGAACAATTCCTGGCACATTCCCGAGTGGACAGCAAACAGGAAAAGCTTTACTGATAATTGTATTTCTAAAGGAAGAATCCGTCTGCTGTTGAGAAAAGAGATGTGCGCTATCTCGAAAGCACTGAAACCAACTTCATTAAAGAAACAAGGTTATTCTGAAGGCTGTGTAGCTCTAATAACATGTGTATTAATGTATTTAAGTCTATATTTTGTCTTTCTAATGACATAATTATAAGTCGACCAGGGAAGTTGAATCATTTCTGCTCAGCATATACTGAGTTTACTTTTGAATAATTATTGCTTTCTGTTCATTGAACAAATTCTTAAAAAAGATTTTCATGCTAACTTGCTATTACTGTGTCTACCTGAGGTATAACTTGAAAACTTTCGTGGAGAGATGGGGTAATGGAATAGAATTATATGATGCCTGTGCATGTTTTGTTTAGCTCAACATTGGATCAGATTTAAAATATCATTGTAATTACCTCTAAAGGGATTTCTGGATTTCGGAGTCAGTACTGTTATTTATCATCCATCTATGGATGATGATTTTTTGCAGGCGTGCTTGCTGATTCTGGAGTATTTATAGGAAAGAATATTTTTATTTAATTTTAAACTACCTTCCTTAAACTTACAAATTTTAATGCATTGAAGTATACAAGTACCTGTAAGGTCCTTCACTAGCCTGCTTCACTTTGCTTAACCCTCCTAGTGGTTATCTCGACGAGGTATCTCGTCAATAGCAAAACTGACCAGATCTTGATGGATGAGATATCACGTCATTAGAAGAAAACTGACCAGATCTTGATCTCGTCAACAACAAAGATCTGTAATATCTCGTCATTGTGAGAGAGTTGGTCAGATCTTAATGAACGAGATATCTCGTCATTAGTAAAATGGGTCAGATCTTGACGGACGAGATATTTCGTCGAAATCATTTGGAGGGTTAAATCCACATAGTATATTCCCACTGCGGCTATGGTGAATTAGTATTTCGAAAAGGTGGGGGAAAGCTCGCATACGATAAGATTTAAAAATATGTGGCTTGGGTAAGAATGTTTTTGGTTAATGTTAATCCTAAGTTCATTTCCTAGTTTGCTGTCATATTGTTTTTGTGGTGGTAAGATTAAAAATAAACTAATAGAGATCATCATCGAAGTTTTAACTTAGTTATATATAATACATTGTTAAGAAGCTATTATGTTAGTACAAATTCGGTTTCGCAAACCTGATTTCTAAAACCCATTTAATTTTTCGGAGGATTCTCAACCATCGATTCGTTATTCTCAGTTTTCGTATGATCTCTCTTAGAAACGATTTTATAATTCTTTCCCAAATGGCAATTCATTTTCCTCAGTTTTCCTATGATCTTCCTTAGAACCGATTTTATGATTCTTCTCCAAATGGCATATCCTAAAGCAATATAGATTCAAGCATGTCATTCAGAAGCTTGAAATTCCATTTGTAAACGAAATACTTTCAAGTGCTTGAAAACATCTGTAACCAAATGCCGTTTCTAAAATGGAAAGGAAATAATTTGTGTTTCATTTTGCCCTTGTTTGCAATTTCATATCTGTTATGTACCTCTACATCCTGATAGGACGTATCAGAAGCTTCGAGCACAAAGGATTTTCCTCTTGTATCCTTCAGGTAGCTCCGTGACATTTACCTTTTATCTGAGGAGTCCAAAAGTCGAGTGCTGCATTTAATACCACAGATATGAAAGAAAGGTGGGTGTTATGAGGAAGACTCAATATACGAAACTACTATCAACAGGTGTCACAATGGCCGTGGATATGAAAAGTTACCATTTTTAAAGTAACAGTAAGCATATGTGTAAAGTAACAGTAAGCATACTGTAAAAGGCAGGATACAAAAATCATGTGTATGCAATGCACTTTTATGCACAACTAACTCTTTCAAATCGATATTATGCTCAATATATTTTACACTTGTGTCATATTTTAACTTGTGTCGTGAATAAAGATTGTGTAAAGATACATCAAAACTAATTCAGTTTTGATTATTTTTTACAAATACATATGCAAAAATTATTATCAAAACTAACATTTCATTCTAACGTACTAATGATGTTCTAATTTATATCTTGTATTCTTTGTAAGGCTTTTGTTTCATTCTAACGAACTATACGATATTTTAATTCGCATCTTGCATTATTTGTAGAGTTTGAGTGAACAATAGAAATGTATACAGATCTAACCTGAATACTAGAACTATTTTCTACTATTCATACCATATGGTCCACTTGTGAACAGCAGATCGCAGGAGCAAACGTCTAAATACACATGTCTATGCATTCAGTGTGGATAATTTTGGTGCCTAATAGAATTCTATTCTCCTTCTGCAGGTTCATTGATGTAAAATATCAAACAAAAATTATTTTTCCTTGATTTTGCTGTAGTTTTTTTTTGGGGGGGGGATAAAAACATTTTAAGGGATATCTTTTTGGCAATTTTTATCTCATAAAAAAACAATGGCTATTTTTGTGGTAGGACGACCAGAACACAAAGAAGTAAAATCCTCGTGTCTTCTGGTAGTTTGTTTATACTGCAAATACCTCTCATATAATGAACTGCAACATCACAAACAGAGACTTGTTACTCTCGATTTAAAACTTTCAGTAAACTTTCAGTAATATTCAGTAATTGTATCTCTTAATATTAAAATTTGAATTTTCTTTCCAACCCATTATAGCAAATTACTTTTAAAAGTTTAAATGCTATTCTTGTTTGTTCAGGACATGCGAAAGCGACCTTTCATGTGATGCCTATGAATTGCGAACATTACTTGTTACTAATGTGATTAATTTAGCTAGCTTAGACAAGCAAAACCTAGTAAAGTGGATCAAAATAAAATTCATATTTTGAATCTGAAAGTTGAGTCAGTTGTTTTGCCACCATGAAAGAATGTTTTGCGAAATTCAATAATTAATTAAAGCAATGTAAATAAATGTTAAAAAAATTAAATCCAATTTTTAATACTTAATAAAATAAACACCAAATTCTCAATGATACAGTTCCGTTCATAAATCTTTGATTCTAGTTTACTTCGAAACATGAATTTCCCCCTAAACAATAGGTAAATACAATACTTGTGTTTACTGAGAGACTAGTTTCATTTTAATTCTTTGACAAGGACACAATGTAATCGATGTTTTTGTTGGGGATGTTCGTCTGCGCTCTTTTCTTTATACACTGCTGGCCACCCAAATTGCAACACCAAGAAAGACAAGAGATATCACAACAAAATTTATTTTGTAGATAACATGTTGACCAAGTATCAAATGATTAAATTTATAGACTTCTGTGAAGTGTGGTTCCTGCCAAAATCAGTAGCCAGAGTAGCCGCCATTGTTGGAGATCACCGCTGCCACACGCCTCGGCATTGATTCAAAGAGACTTTGGATGTGTTCTTGGGGTACAGCAGACCAAGCAGCTTCCACACGTTGCCAAATTTGATCTGGTGTGGCAGCTGGGGATGTATTCTGGGTCAATCGTTGAGCAACCATGGACCACATGTTTTCTATCGGCGAAAGATCCGGAGAGCGAGCTGGCCAGGGAAGCAATTCAATCTGGCGATTGACGAAGAACCCTTGGACAATTCGTGCCACGTGTGGTCGCGCATTATCCTGTTGAAATATGGCTGTGGGCAAGCCCTGAAGGTAAGGAAGGACAACTGGCTCCAACACCTCGGAGAGGTAGCGCTGGCTGTTTAAAGTACCAGCAATGCGTACTAGAGTAGTGCGAGAGTGATATCCAATACCGCCCCATACCATAATACCCGGTGCAGGACCAGTGTGGCGGTGCATAACGCAGCTGTTCAGCATCCTCTCTCTACGGTGTCTCCAGACTCGAATCCGACCATCGTGGTGTTGCAGACAGAAGCGTGACTCGTCAGTAAAGACAATTTCATTCCATTCTGCCGTCTACATCCTTCTTTCATCGCACCATTGGCGGCGGAAACGTCTGTGGTTCTGCGTCAAGGGTAGACGAAGCAATGGACGTCTTGCGGACAGACCACTCTGCTGTAAACGGCGTCGAATGGTACGCGCAGACACTGGATGATGCGGTACAGACTGAATGTGCTGTGCTATGGTTCGTGATGTGGCTGAGCGATCCGTCACTGCCATACGCACAATATGCCTGTCATCACGTGAAGTGGTGCACTGAGGTGGATGCGATCGAACACGTCGGTCCGTCGTACCCTCCTGCATCCAACGATCACATATCCGCATTACAGTTGTTTGGTTTCGTCCAACACGACTACCGATTTCCCTGAAAGATAATCCACAATCTCGGTAGGCCACTATCCTTCCTCTGTCGAACTCGGATACTTGATCAAAAGATGATCGCTGTTTTCTACGAGGCATAATTGATCGTTTTTTTTGAAAAACCACAAGAAAAACACAATTGCCGTACTTGAAATCGTCGAAATCTCCAAGCCTTAAATAGCGCTTTGAAGTGGCGCCAAAGGCGCGCGTGATGTGCGTCTGCGCTGAAATTCTAATCATTTGCATATCTTACATCCGCTAATGCATGTTGTAAATTTCATATTATTTGCATGCTTCCTTCAGGGTGTTGCATTTACGGTGGCCAGCAGTGTAGATTGATCATCCAACAATAAATGAAGAGCCTATTGATGTTCCGATATCTTCTTTCAATCTACTCTAAGTGCGGATGAAAATGTTTCTTGTTTTTTCGATGCTCAAAAAATACGGAATCTATCAGAGGAATCATCAATGCTAGAGCGGAAAACAATTGTTCAGACTTTCGTTAGACTTACATTTTGTCCATAACATTCTAGATTTGAGCGTAATTATTACCAAAAACTTGCCGATGACTTTTGAAAAAGGTTTGACTCAGATAATTGTGTCTATCGAAGATTCGAATATATTTTCTATCAGGAATCGTATAAATGCGTCATCTTTACTGCAAAGGAAATGGGACATTTATGTTTCTGGGGGAGACGGAAATTAAACTTAAACCTCCTGTGGAGGGGTTTAAGCCCTTTTCAGACTCTATAAGGAACGCATAAATATCTTTATTAGTCAGCTAAGATGTTTAAAAAAATCATGCTTCATTTTTTCGATATTTTTAACAAACCATCAATAAATATTTGTCAATTATGTGAGAAGGTCGAATCCATGCAGAAAAAGCAATGCCCAAAATCAATGCTGCCCTACTTCTAATGAATATTAAGTTATTGTAGTATTTTTTAATAGCTATTCATAAAGTAGTTATTTTGAACAAAATGTCTCTTATTTTATCTGAAGGAAAAAGTTTTTCATGCAGTCATTTTTGTTTTCAGATATTCTAAACCAACACTTTCGTGGGGGACTCGCCACTCTCTTTGTCTAGGCCACTTATTCAGTAACTAAAAATGACCATAGAGCGACAAACAGAAACTCCTAAGCCTTCTATATAGCTTCCAGTAGCCTTTGGAAGTGCTGTCTATCTTGAAATTTTCTCGAATTTTGTACGGAATTCAACATTTTGTTCATTTTTTTCAATTGAAACAATCTGAACAAATTCTTTAATATCTTAGAAAAATATCAGTAGAGTGAAAAGTCGACAAAATTATTTTACACGTGGCGCCATCTATTGCAAAAACTAAAAAGTTATTTAAAACTATATTTTAAAAAACCAGTGGAATGATACGATTCTGATTTAGTAGCAAAAGATAAATTATAAAAAATATAATTCTAGGACCAGAGGCGAGCGAAAGTGGACTCTTTGTTACCCGGGGTAAATGAGGCTAATGCCGCCATATCCAAAACAAAATTTCATATTTTAATTTTAATTAAAGTTAAATTACTAATAGAAAACATTAATTTTGTTAATAAATTCATGTTCATAGCATTAATTTTTTAATGCAATTAATAATCGAAAAATTTAAAAAATTAGCAAAAGCCGCCTTGTATCTCCAAGACCGAATAGATAACGCGCCTCTGTCTTCAAGACGTTTATAAGAGGAATTTAACTCTCCTGATGGTTGTCTCGACTAGGTACCTCGTCATTAGTAAAACTGGTCAGATTTTGATGAACGATATATCTCGTCATTAGAAGAAAACTGACCAGATCTTGACCTCGTCATCATAAAAAATCAGCAAGATGACAAGATATCTCTTCATTAGCAAAATTGGTCGGATCTTGATGGTCGAGGTACCTCGTCCGAACCATTTGACTTAAAGCTTCTCTTTTCTAAATAGTGTGGTATAAGGTTGCATGTTCAAATCACGTCCGGGTCACCATTATGGTATATTTACGTGCTTCGTTAACAGTGAATATACTCAATCATAATTCAACTCCATTTATTGTAAGATAATCCAATCTTTATTACCATCCTTTACATTAATTCAAAAGCGCGCACACACTTCTTTCCGTATTTTCTTACAACCCCACTACACATACCAGGGTTGCTATATTTTTAAAGGCGCGTACATTCTCGCTCTCTTGGCGATTCACTACAATAGCAACATGACTATTGGGGCTACATGACTGAAAGATTCTAAAATGGAGAGCATAAAAGAATTGATTTCATCCGAATGGCACTAGAAAATACTTCTGCGACAAGGATAAAATTGTGATTGCAATAACAAAATATTTTAGAAATTCCGCCCCTTTAGATACTGGAGCTCGGGGCAACCGCCCCTATAGCCCTCCCTTATCTACGCCACTGTCTAGGACAAAAAAATAGCCACATCTATGTGGTTTTCGTACTTTCGGAAGCGGTAGGTCTGGAATTTGTTTTAGCAAAACTGTCAGGTCGTATGTTTCTATGCTTCTGAGTAAGGCAGTTTACAGTAATCTGAGACTGCAGTGAACAGCAATTTTTCTTCGTTTCTCATTTTGCTCACGAATGTTAGTTACCGTTTCTACAATTTTTTCAACAGTTAAATTCGCACAAGTAATTGAAATGTAATTAGTTTAAATATTTAATTTTATTTAGATGCAATTTATTAAAATAGAATTTTCAAGCAAAGGAACCGCTGAGATTTACTTCTAGATAGAGAGCAGTAGTACAAAACGTTTTAATAAGTCCTACTCTTATTGGTCTTTGCCTTAATAGACCGATCAAAATGTATGGATGAGAATAATTCCCACGTGATTATAGCATAAGCCTATCTTGTACTTTTAAGATAAATAATATTTTGAAGGCTTAGGTAGTTTTTAGGCTATCGTTCATGTCAATACTATATAATAGTATCAAGATAAATAATATTATGATAGGCAGTGGCGAATTAATCACTAGGCACACTATGTACAAGCCATGTTCTTTTATGGAGTAAATTTTTATTTAATAATTACATAGTTGATCATCCATAAATTCTTCAATGCTGAATGACTTGAATTGATAAAAGGGGGATACGCGAATTCCTGGAAGAAAAAATGAAACTTTTTATAGTTAAAATATAAAAATTTTTAACATTTGTGTATTTAATGTGGGCTTACGGTATTTTCTTCTTCCTAAACTCATGAAAAAAGATACCAGAATCCTTATTTCCTTAAATGCTTCCCAATCCATTTGTGTCAAATTTTCCTATACAAGAGCAGTCGTAATTAAATTGTGAACCTTTTTAACATAAAGTATCATTAATAAAAAAATATGAATGAGAAACATTTTGTTTAATGTTATACTTACAGCACAAACTTTGGGAGCGATTTTTATTGCATCGATCATAAAAGATCGGCGGCTTTGGGACACAAACTTGAAATAAATGAGGAACGATTTCAAACAATTTGTATCTATTAAATAAACACAAAGTATTATTTATTCACTTAGTTGTTGTTTCTCTACCGAAAAATATCCAATTGCAGAGAACAAAAATAATATGAGTCAAAATATGTAAGAAAAAAGTCATACAAGTACAGTTAGATAAGAGATCAAACAAAACACTTGAAGCCAGATTACTTATTGAATTGAAATCCTTAAAAAATATATCAACCTCCGAGGAAAAATTATGTAGTTTAAAATATCTATTCTTAGCAAAATTGTAACATACATTCTTTTATATAAAATAATTCAGTTTCTGGTGATATACTTGTGGACGTTAAAGGTAATATTTATGTAAAAAATAGCCATTTAAATAGACTTCCTAAATTAACGGAATCGTATAATCCAATTAGTGAATATGAAATACAATACTTGACAAAGCTGACATTTTTCAATTTATAAGACACTTCTTTCGGTATTATTTTTTACTTGATTTAATCGTTTCAAAATAAGATCGATCATTGCACGTATGTGACTCAAACGCTTTCAAGAAATGTAAAATACTTTTCAATGTGACCTCAGGTAGGTAGGTATTTTAATTTACGTCGCACTGGAGCAACACAACGAGCTATTAACGACTAATATGACTTCGGAATTCTTGTAAAAGAGTAAGTATATCATGAGCTAGAAATTCAATAGAGTGATGAACTTACATTGTCCTTGATAACCACTTCCAAAGACAAGGAGTCATAGTTTCCTCTCTTTGAATCGGGGCTCAGTTCGGCTTAATCCTAGTATACGTTACATGGTGGATTTGGCGATGTTTGGCGACATTTGTGAGGGCGATAAAATTTGCAATCTGTAGGTGTAGATTTGGTGAGATTCGGTGGGTTATTGCTTTTTATCTATTTTGCATTTGCATTTTGGAATTCATGGTGTGATTTTGCGGTTGAGCTTGAGATTTGTAAATTCTTGAAATTTTTATTTGGACCCCATTTTCTTTTGTAAATATGTTATTCGGATTAATGATTTATATAATTTTTCAATAATTGAAATTCATAAATGCTTGTCTTTTCATGTTATGCTTATTCATTTATGATTTATATGCTTTTTTCATGGTATGTTTATGTATTTGCCATTTTCAGGTTACGATTTTCTGTTTTTGCCTACGCCAATTCTTAGCGACAATCGTAAAAACGTCATTTCGGCGTTCGCGACATTTTTGAAAATCGCGCCAAGCGTGTAACGTATACTAGGATTTTACCCTCAGTTCGCTAATTGCAGGCGGTGCAGATTCGATTCCGGCCAGGTACGTTTCCTTCCTGGGTGTATTTCTATCTTCTGTGTTAATAAAACTTTCCTTCTGTGTGCATGTCCATTGCTTGATGTCTATCTTGTGTTTGGCCCAGCATGGCCAAATACGGCCCTTTCGCCATAAAACACAATCCAACCAACCAACCAACCAAATTTGTCTTTCAATCCAAATGATGAATTCAAGTCTGGAGTTTGGACCCTCCTAGTGGTTCTATAGACGAGGTCTCCCCTTCCCTCTCTCTCCCCCTCTCTCTTAGAAGAAAACTGACCGAATCTTAGACATCTTCATCATCAAAAAGTCGTCACTATCTCGTCATTAACAAAATTGGTCAGATCTTCATGGATGAGATATCTCGTCGAAAAACTTTTAGGGTTAAACGAAATTATAAACGCTTTGCAAATACGTACGTACTATAGGTACGAAAGTAAAGATATCGAGTGATGAGGAAACGCATCGTAATAATGAAACTTTTAAAAATACTGCATTGTTATGCATTATTGGTATCGCGCTAAATAATATAATATTGTATAACATTGTTTTAAAAAAGTAATAAGGCGATTGTTTCACTGCCATTATTGTTTGAAAAATTTCATTGTTTCCCTAATGCCTTAAGATTTTTCTTGAATTTTGAGGAACTTATGATATTTTAATATTTAACTACTCAATTTAAATTTAGGTAATTTTCATCACTATAACAAGTTGTCAAAATGTTATGATTCAAATTAAAATAGTAGATTTTACTTTGTTTCATATTTTCTGTAATCAGGTTGAGAATTATCAAATATTAATAATTTTGATAATTTAATTTAGAATGGCTGTGAAAATTGTGTAACATTTATCTTAGGGGAAAATTTAAAAAATCAGTGCTTATTTAACAGTGGAATGTAATGGATAGTAATAAATTTGTGTATTATTTTTATCTGGGACAAATGTAAACACAAGACTCATTGGATTGCATGGTATAGTTCTACTAAACGCATTTGTACGAAAACTTTCTTGTTACATTAATTTATATTCATATTTTTGTGACGAATAATATTTATTGATCAATAATAAGAATTCAACTCATATTCATACTTTTGTAACTAATAATATTTGTTGATTAATTATAATAATTCAATATATATTTTAGTAATAAAAATATCTCAGAATAATTACTTTAAGGTACTTCAAAATTAATTTCATCTAGGGTTTCAAGACTACTTGATCCTCTGCTGGCTATAGGCTAAAATTGTATCCTTTATACGCTATATTATGAAATGAATTTGACCAGAAATTTTGAAATTCTGCTTAAAGGAAATGGTTCTTAAGAACTCAAATTACTCGATTATTGAAAATAAACGTGGTAAAACTGAAGAGTTTCGGGCAATATTATGATTAGCCACTCTTCCAAGTTTTCAGGAGAGTAATTTTTCAAGTTTCAAAAAATTCCATAATTATAATAGACTATCCACTATTCAAGAGGGCATGTTTTCTTCAAATTTCAAGCTTTTGGTACTCTTTCAAACAATCAGAAATTCTTTTGATCTCCTTGAATATTAAAAAATATTTTTTTTTTCATGGCGGAACATATTTCTATTGAGTATCAAACGTTGCTCGGATCCCTTCAATTGTAAAATATTTTGTATGCGTATAGGATCACAGATGGCAGCACGACTGAAAAGAAGTAGTGTTCTTGATTTGATTAGACACTCGTTGTAGTGACCGAAACCATAACAAAGAAAGAAAAGCTGGTGCCGGTCATTTTGGACCACTGGCACTGGAAAAGATTTCGAAAGTCTACATTTTTGCTCATTTGTGCAAAAATGACAGAATTCGAAAACTTCCTGTTCCAAAAATCGTCATTTTTGAGTTAATAGTTCTGGAAGAAGTTTCTGGCCAATTTAAAATTTGCTACTTCTGAAAAGGCAGGATTTTCGACATGTCACTGTTGAAGCACAGAAGTGAAAGTAAAAGGATTTTGGATAGAAACTTTTTTTGTAAAAATTGCAATCAACGAAAGTATTAAGAGACTTTCGAACAATGGGCAGGTACTATGAAAAACAATGAAAGGACTAGGAATGTGGAATTCGTGCAGATTTTAATTCAAAGGGACTTTTCTAAATTTGAATGCAAATGCAAAATTTCAGACTTTTTCTTATTGTAGAATTTTTATTAATTTAGTTATTTTTAATTTCTTAATAATTAATTCTTTCTTCCTAATTAATTATTTAATTTCTTTTTTAAAAAAAGGGCTTTTTGCAAGTTTTTTGTTTTTATGATAGAACTACCAGGAAGAAAAATTGAAATTTAGCATTTTGTGAAAGAAATCCTTTTGAATCGATAGTTGCATTATCGTGTAAGAAATCCTTCTAAATCCTATGCTATCAGAGTTTATGAAGAATGTAATTCGTAATTTTTTCGAATGTTAATTTCATAATTAATATTTCATGTGACAAATTTTCTCACAAAAAAAGTCTGGGAAGTTAATTTAACCCTCCAAGTGGTTTCGACGAGATATCTCGTAAATCAAGATCTGACCAATTTTGCTAAAGAAGTGATATCTCGTCAAGAAGATACTGTCGATTTTTGTATGATCTCGAGATCAAGATCTGGACAGTTTTGCTAATGACGAGATACCTCGTAGATACAATCACCAGAAGGATTACATTAGGTGCTTCAAGTTTTCCATGCTCCTAATCCAGGAACGGCTGGACCAAATGACTTTGAAACTTGGTTTTCGAGGCTGAATTTTGATAGATTCGAAATTTGGCGTTAAACTTAGGTAATGCCATTGGAAATGAAGTCAATGCGCAATTTAATATGAAGACCTCTTAAGCAGGTTTTAGGCATATGAAGTTATAAAAATATTACTTCCTATAGAATGGTACCTTTTAATATCTCCACTATAAGCTATGTAAAACAAAAGATGTGATTCGATTTTTTCCATCATCGACCATCTGAAGAAATAGGCGGAGGGTAATTCCATGTGAAATGAGGAAAAATCTGGAAAAACCTGTGGCCGTATGGTGAAAGATTTTCAAGAAATTTGGAACAGGGGTTTATATATGCATAAATAACGATATCCAAAATATTTTGGAAGTTTCAAGCATTTTACGGATTTGCAACTTTGAAGAGCAGTTGTGAAATCGTTTATGTTGCATGTTTGAAGATCTGTTTCTCAAAAACTATTTAATATATACAAAAATATTTCAAATTTTGTAATCTGTGAAAACTTTTCTTTCTATCTGTTTGGAAATAATAATTTTAAACAACATACTTAAGCCACAAATTAGTAGCGAAAAATGGAAAATTGTCGATTGTGATAAAATTAGGAAAGGCTTCTATGGGCTATAGGAATTTTAGCGTTGTTGAAATTCATGTCAATTACGGTGCTAGGTATGATAAAATTATTGATGAAGTTTGTAAGTCGATTTTTATTTTCTTCATCTTCAGAATACAAAGGAAAATTATAAAAGGACGATTTTTCACTTAATGAAGGAAAGCTCTGAGAAAAACTATATTTTTGAGGAATGTAGTTTAATATGTCTACTACTTGAAAAGAGATTCAGAATTGTATTTTGAGTCCTAAAGCAACAGTAACAAATCAGTAACATGCAAAAACAAGTAGTATTACCCGTCTCAAAATTCAAGTCCTATTGAAACGCCTATTTGAATAGGACTATCGCTACACAACTGACAATATTTAGTATCACCAATCATAACATTCTCTTCCCATTCTATGCATATGAGCGTTTCAAATAACAACAGCAAAATGAAAACAATGAAACCCCAAATGAACAAAGAAGTGCCAAATTATTTTTAATTAAGAAGTAAATTATAAAATCAATCAAAGTAAATATAAATCAAATTATCAAAACAAATTACCATTAAAAACCTTCAGCTGCGATAAAAAAAACTCAGATTTACACACGCAATACACATCTAGTTAAAAATATTCCTGGAACAAAAATAAGCAAAATACAATAATGAAAACTTCAGGACATATGATAGACATCTTGGTCTACAATGTTGAAAAGTTTTGATGTTTTCGGCGCTTTCCTTCACAATTAAATATGTATTTTAAAAAATTAAAAAATCGCATTTTTCTATAATTTTACTTTTAAATGCTTTTTCTTTATTAAGAAATAGAAATACAATTACTAAATTACGCCACGCTATTTGTCATAAAAAGCTCTCCTTTACTAGTCATTCCATTTCTAGATACCAGCGCAATTTGAAATTTTAAGCAAATTGGCAAAATTTCTGTTTTTGTCGATCGCTCAGATTCGGCAGTGAGGCTATTAAATTATATTCCGAGTTCTCCTAAGGACCTTTCTATGTAGATGTAACTATTTGAAATTTTTAAATTTGAGTCAATAACTTATTGAAACATAGGGTTGTAAGCAGGCCACTTGTGCTAAAAAAAAATCTAAATTTATGTGACCTTGAAATTCAAATGTCAATAATTAACAAAATATAGATTTCTGAAACCTAATATTTTGCATTTGTTCATTACTATATATGACCTATTTAAAAACTGATTTTCATTAAAATCGGTGATATGTCAGCCACAGCCAATTTGCTCATTTTGCATGGAGTGACCCCGGAGTGCGTTTGTGTGCGCAGATTCATGTTCGGTCGCGCGGTTTGAAGATCTGTCATATGGTTGTGTGAAAAGTATGAATCCTAATGTGAAACAAATTATTGATTGGTTAAAGTGATTATCCAGCGTGATTAAAATCACTAGTTTGCGCTTCGGTAGCCAATCCGTCCAAGTCGATTCGTAAGCCTTACTACACCGATGCTCTGTCTATTTCACCAGATGATCGAAAACTACATAACCGGCCCGTGCACATTTTCAAACCAAAGTTTTCTACGTAGGCGAGTAATTGATGAGCACATGTGAACCAACTGCTAAGTCATTTAAGACAACGAGTCAACTTGTTTTCGTTGCGAAAACCCTGTGTCTTATTTTTCTTACAAAAATGTTTTTGTCCTCTCTTCGGACGTTAGAACAGTTTTACTAAAGTAAGTTACTTTTATTGAGATCATTAGGCCGTTTCCATTATAGATGTAAGTTTATATAACATGATATCCATTATATATATTGTTTTCAAAGAATATCAAGTCTAATTAGATACAAGCGCGAATAGAGAAAGAAAATTTGTAAAGGGAAAAGTCCACAATGATAACCCCCGATTACGTTTCATTTTCTAACCTACTAGGGACTCCTTTTCTGGGCCGAGTAGTGATTGGAACGGGCTAGTACAGAAATGTCTTAATTATTTCATTGTGTTTTTTATTATTGGTTATTTGTTTTCTTTCATCTAAAGATTCCACTATTGTTGATGGTCGCAATTTAAAACCACATTTGCAAAGATGGTAGTCATTAGTAAAAATATATTGTAAAGAACAATTCGATCTAAAAAGCACAGTAATGGTTGCTATATTTGAAAGTAAATCTAAACTATTGTACTGATTTAAATAATTGAGATTGACCAACTAATTATGTTTCAACAGCACAGAGAAACACATTACGAACCTCAAAGGTTCACACAAAATAGGGAATTATCCTGTTGATTCATCACATTCGCCCCCGTCTCAAAAAAGTCCATAGCTCTGAATGCCGAATAGCCTCTGAGCAAGCAGAGCTTGTTCAGAGGCTATTCGGCATTTTTTTGACTCTAAATCTATTATCTCTCATATTTTCTGTCCTGATTACTATCTTACAGATTTCTCACTGCTTTGTATAAACTGTTGAAGAATTTCATCAGTTTGGCGAGCTTTTCCGTGTAGTTTTAGCATTATGTCAGCTCCATAGTTCAAATCAAACATCTTTAAACTGGGCAGCAAAATTGGCGAATGAATCCAATAACGGTCGATTTTGTTTTGTTTCTATCCGTTGTTGCCATTCGACTATAAACAATGTCGAAATAGAGATAATAATTTATTGATATGCAATGGTACAAGAGTGGTAACCAACCTGTAAGTATCACTTAACCCTAAAGTCTCTCTTCGACGAGATATCTTGCCATCAAGATATATACGCCGATCTTTTGATGATGAGATCAAGATCTGCTCACTTTTCTCATCCACAACGATCTGGTCACTTTTGCTAATGACGAGATACCTCGACGAAACAATCACCAGGAGGGTTAAATAATACCAGATTATAAATGAAATGTTGGTCAGTAGTCCAGCATTGGATTAACCCTCCTGCTGGTTGTCTCGACGAGGTATCTTGTCCTTAGCAAAACTAGCCAGATCTTGATGGACGAGATATCTCGTCATAAGAAACAACTGACCAGATCTTGGTCTCGTCATCATAAAAAAATCGACAATATCCTGATTACGAGATAACCTGTATTTTCATTTTAATATTTATCATTCGTGCAACTTTTCCGCGCAATTTTGATCTAATCTTTGACCTGAATTGAAGCTCTGATTTGGAAAACGAAAAAGTTTTCAGAACAGAGTTCGTCAGTTCAACGGTCGGCGTGCCATGTAAATATGCAGTTGTAATAAGCGTCTTGTTTGGTTTTGAAATTTTGAATTCCAGTGTAGCTTCTACAACACAATTTTGCAATACACTCTACTTTTGAAATTTGTGGGACACTGGCCCTTACGTATAAACAGCGGCGGACACTCGTCGTTAATAAAATTGGTCAGATCTTAATGGATTAGATACCTTATCGAAACCACTTGGAGAGTTAAGCAATACCAAAAATTTCTCTTTTGCCCAAATTTGAATATCCCTCTCCCAACGATCCCAATAATTCGAAGGAACGGCAAAAACTTGGGACATGAAAGGGCGCCGCCTTCCTTTATTCTCACTTTCCTCTTGATTTATTTGTTTTTGTTTTGTAGATTTCCTGGGGGGTGAGTGACCTCAAAATTTCTATCGCAGCTTGACCTCCATCTTCGGCTCTCTTCATGCTTGAAATAAAAGCATGATTTTCGCAAATTATAGAGGTTAGAGAAACTTCCAGCAGAGCAATTTGGGGAGACAACTTAAGGTAGGGTCAGGAAATAATTTAAAAGAGGCTCTGGACATGAGTGAGTTCTCGATAAAGTTTGCTGTGCTTCAGTGTTCAAATGGCAAATTCGTTGGGAACGATAGAGCCAGGGGGAAATCATTCAAAGTTGTTTTGTTGAATTGAATTCGGCTGTACATCGTTGTATTTAATGTGTGAGTGATATTCTAATTTTCTGCGGCAGTAAATATGTATTATTTCAAAGAAATTTTGAGAGATGGGAGGATTGGTTCGCATTTTCTTTGCGTCAAGCGAGGAATTTTTTTATTAAAAAAATGAATAAAAACAATCGTGCACAATGAAACTCCTGCATTCGCCTATTTCAAACTCAAATGGAATTGAGAAATTTTTATTGTTTCAGATTTTAGTACTGTATTCAAGATTGCCAGATTTCAAGCAGAAAGGGGCCACTTTTGTTTTTAGAAACGCCCAAATGCGGCGAAATAAATTTAAAAGCAATTTGTCACAAAAAAGTAATTTCCTATGAGGTTTTGAATGCGAACATAAACAAATCACTGGAAGACGAATAAAATTCTTTCGGTTACGGACTAATCTTACTAATTTATTTAATTGCTATTTCTCTACCGAAAACATCCAATTACATAGAGAACTAAAAATATATGATTTAAAAAATGCAAGGAAATAACACACAGACAAATACAGAAGTATAAGAGAGAGAGATCGCTTCATGAAACAGATTACTTATTGAAATGAAATCATTAAAAATGTGTTAACCTCCGAAAAAGAATTGTACAGTTCATTATGCAAATTCCATTATACCAAAAACTATTTGTAATAGAATTGTTTCAAACATTATTTTTAAAAGTTTAACAAACATAATTTACGATTTCTGACGACATATCTGAGGAAATAAAATCGATACAAGAAACTTAAATGGGCGAGTTAATTTTGTAATGAAGGAGGTTGTAAAAAAATTTTAAAGCAATGTGCGGAGTTCCATGATTTCCATGACTTTGGACGTTAATTTCTTCCGACTCTAAATTATTCGTGGGGAACAATTAGAGTCGATTTCACGGAGCAGAAATTTACAACACATGCGTTGGCAATGTTTCCAGTTTCAAAGAAGAACCCGTAAATTTGTGATCAAGCGAAGTGCTGAAATCGCATTCGGAAAACTAGCAAAGTGAAAATCAAACAAAAAGTACGTTCTATCAAAAAATTAGCGCTCTCTATATTGAGCTACACAGGAAACAAGAACATAGATATAATAGAAATATAAGTAGACCAAGCATTGCTATTGAGAGGAGCTTCAAGAATTGTAACCAATATGAGTGAAAAATTGACTTGTTTGGCGATGTAACATCATATAATAGGTTAGATGTGTGGATGTGCATTTCTACAGAGTGACAACAAAAATGGTGAAGTCGTCAGTCTACTACTATGTCGCATGGACCAATTAGATGATATAGCAATGTATGGTGATCTTCTCTCGTCCTCTGACCAATGAGATGATGAATATGAGTTTCCTCTCGGTAGACGAAAGCAATCTAAAGGTCACGTTACTACTAGTTTTGGTCACATGATCCAGGGCACATAAATAGATTACCATTACTCACTCTACTTTTATACTTCATCTACGCTCTGGAACCAAACAGAGGAGTGTTACGCAATTAGTGTGTTGATAATAAGTCTTATAAAGTATACACATGAAAGATATCGATGCGAAATACAATATTTTTCATTTAGTTATGTTGGAATTTCACTCTGCGGAGTGCTGCCACACCAGCATGCCATTATAGCCCAACTGGAAGAGCAATGGATTAGCAACTGGATGGTTGCCAGTTCAAATCGAACCAAAGACCGTCTTGTACAAAGGGGGTCGGTGCCCGTTAAATCTGTCGGGGCCTCAAATGTCCTCACGTTGGCGTGGTGTGGAAGTTTGGAGATTGGGATACCAGCTCAGGTGTTGACTCGTTGTTTGACAGTGGTTCAAAATAACGAGGCGTAGTCCTTGATCTTTTCCTTAGGTTGATTGATTCCTGGCCGTCGTCAATAGCCCGTTGTGTTGCTCCGGTGCGACGTTAATTAGCTACCTACCTACCAGCATGCCATTTTCAACCTCAAAATGGGCCCAATCCAAAGTTTCGACGCCCAACTCTGGCAACTGTAATCATTGTAGAGCGTAAGGAGGCAGTGAAACACCACTCTACGAAAAAGTACTTCAGGGTTGTCATCTGCTGCACTGCTGTATTATGTAAAATGTTAATTATTGTAACTTGAACCAGCCTCTGCGTACACGACGGTCTTTGGCTGGAACGGGTTCCGAACTCGCAACCCTCCGAGTCCTAATCCGTTGCTCTTCCAACTGGGCTACAGTGGCCCCTATTCAAATACTGATCAAATGTGACTACACTTCCCCATTAATAGATTTAAACAATTAAGATTCTTAAGCGCAGATGCTATGCTCGGGTCTCCTAATACTCTTGAAAAGGACGGCAACTGGAGGGTTACGAGTTCGAAGCTCGATTCAACCAAACCATCGTGTACGTGGGGCTGGTGCTGGTTAAATCTGTCGTGGTTTCAGATGTCCTCACATTAGCGTGGTGTGGAGGTTAAGTAAGTGGGGTGCCATCTCAGGTGTTGACCTCGTCAGCCGACATGGTTCAAAATTGTGAGCGTTGTCCTCGGTACTTTCCTTTCGGTATTGATCCCGGACACCGTAGCCAATAGCCCTTTGTTTTGCTCCAGTGCGACGTTAACTGAACTACCTATTTACCTATCTTGACAGGGGAGAGGGGTGCTTTCACAACGGGCAGCGAGTTGCAAGTGATATATAATGAATGGTAAAAATTGCTTTTAAAATTCTAGGACAGAAACAGGATCTCATCCTTTTGAAATAAATTACTTTTGGAGCAGTTAAATGTTATTATTTGAAAAAATTCTATTTAAAATATCTCTCTTCTCGCAGTGATTCTTTTATTTTACGCTCGGGATTAGTTCTCGAACAGCAACATGTAATTCCTCCTACCCAACCGTGTATGATTCGTTTTTTCACAGAACCACCATGGCAACTAAATGATACCTTTCGTTAAAAATTCAAAAAACTCATTCGTTCCTGTTGATCCTTTCGTACTTTGCAATTTGTTCTTTGGCAATTAGGAAAACTGAACGGTGGTGCGCATTGTAAGCAACCTTCAAGACATATCATTGTAATCAAAGACAACGGGTGGTCTCAAAACATTTCTTTATAGTTTATTTCCAAGATCGGTGTCTAATGGCACCTGAAATAATGGAGCCGGAGATGAAATCCCGTTGAGTTCATAATTTTTTTATTCCACCTCAAGACCACTGGGCCGTTGTAGCCCAGTTGGAAGAGCAACGGATTAGAACCGGAGGGTTGCGCGTTCGAAACTCGGTCCAGCCAAAGACCGTCGTGTAAACGGGAGCTAGTGCACGTTAAATCTATCGTGACCTAAAATGTCCTCCCTTTGGCGTGGTGTGAAGGTTAAGTGAGTGGGTTGCCAGCTCAGGTGTTGACCTCGTCATCTGACATTAGTTCAAAATGACGAGGTGTTCTCCTCGGATCTTTCCCTTCGGGATTGATCCCGGACCGTAGCGTTTCTCCAGTGCGACGTTATTAATCACCTGCTTTACCTACATATCAAGAGTATACTGCCGCTCCGAGCGCGTGTTAGTCAGTACCTTCAAATTTTGTATTTATGCTTAACGATTGTTAATGTGCTTCATGTAAAAGTATCTGATTTCTCGCTAGTCAAAATGCTTTATGTACAAGTTTGGTTTCCTTGCAATCAGTTAGAAGAGTAACGAACTAGCAACCGGAGGTTTGCGAGTTCGAATCCAACCAAAAACCGCCGTGAACAAAGGAAGCTGCTGCACGTTAAATCTATCGTGACCTCAAATGTCCGCACGTTGTTGTGGTGTGGAAGTTTGGAAAGTGGGGTGCCAGCTAAGGTGTGACCTCGTCATCTGGCCGTGGTACAAAATTACGTGGTGTTGTTCTCGGTTCTTTCCCTTCGGATTTGATCCCGGACCTTCGCCAATAGCCCGTTGTGATGCTGCAGTGCGACGTTAATTAAATACCTACCTAGCTTGCAATCAGTATTCTTCCGGGTTAATCAAAAATGCAGTATCTACTAGTTTGCTTTCTTTGCAATCCCTTATTCTTCCGCGCGAATAAAAAAAGTAGAATCTACAAGTTTGGTCGTTTTTATAATCTGCGTTCTTCCGTGCAAATGAAAAAAGAAGTACCTCCAAAGTTTTTTATGCAATCTTTTTTTCCTAGTCAAAAAGGCAGTGTCTCCAATTTCGGTCTTAGCAAGTTGACGATTCTCGTATTTTGTGCATGAGTCTAATAACAAATATTATGAATGACAGAAATTTATTAATAATGAATTATCTAATAACTGTCTAACAAGACTAGATAACGTTTTACTCACTCAATCAACTATTGGTTGAGTGGGATAATGGATCAGGATGTATGGATCATCAGATATGCACCATTTTAACAATTACCTTATAGAACGAACTTTAATATTCTATTTTCTTGATCAGCATTGCAAATCTCTGCAAAGGATGATTGTGTGGCACAAAAATTTATTAACAATCAAATAAGAACCAGATGAAAAAAAGCGTAGAGGGCTATGATTGTGGTAATAAAATAAAAAAGGACAATCTATTATAAAGTTGATTGAAATGGAAGACATCTCAAAATAAAAAATAATTAAGAAACATACTTTTATCATTAAAGAAAGGGCCGCGGTGGCCCGGTTGGAAGAGTAACGAACTAGCAACCGAAGGGTTGCGAGTTCGAATCCAGCCAAACACCGTCGTGTACAAAGGGGGCTGGTGCACGTTAAATCTGTCGTGGCCTCAAATGTCCTCACGTTGGCGTGGTGTGGAAGTTTGGAGAGTGGGGTGCCAGCTCAGGTGTTGCCTCGTCATCTGACCGTGGTTCAAAATTACGTGGTGTTGTCCTCGGATCTTTCCCTTTGGGATTGATCCCGGACCGTCACCAATAGCCCATTGTGTTGCTCCAGTGTGACGTTAATTGAAATACCCCCACCCATTAAAGAAAATAGGTGTACCGGTTTCAACTTGTGCTGATTCTAACTACAAAATAAACATGCATGACGATAAGTGGATGTGTGTATTTCACACCAACTAATATCTACACTGCTGGCCACCGTAAATGCAACACCCTGAAGGAAGCATGCAAATAATATGAAATTTACAACATGCATTAGCGGAGGGGAGATATGCAAATGATTAGAATTTCAGCGCAGACGCACATCACGCGCGCCTGTGGCGCCACTTCAAAGCGCTATTTAAGGCTTGGAGATTTCGACGATTTCAAGTACGGCAATTGTGTTTTTCTTGTGGTTTTTCAAAAAAACGATCAATTATGCCTCGTAGAAAACAGCGATCATCTTTTGATCAAGTATCCGAGTTCGACAGAGGAAGGATAGTGGCCTACCGAGATTGTGGATTATCTTTCAGGGAAATCGGTAGTCGTGTTGGACGAAACCAAACAACTGTAATGCGGATATGTGATCGTTGGATGCAGGAGGGTACGACGGACCGACGTGTTCGATCGCATCCACCTCAGTGCACCACTTCACGTGATGGCAGGCATATTGTGCGTATGGCAGTGACGGATCGCTCAGCCACATCACGAACCATAGCACAGCACATTCAGTCTGTACCGCATCATCCAATGTCTGCGCGTACCATTCGACGCCGTTTACAGCAGAGTGGTCTGTCCGCAAGACGTCCATTGCTTCGTCTACCCTTGACGCAGAACCACAGACGTTTCCACCGCCAATGGTGCGATGAAAGAAGGATGTGGACGGCAGAATGGAATGAAATTGTCTTTACTGACGAGTCTCGCTTCTGTCTGCAACACCACGATGGTCGGATTCGAGTCTGGAGACACCGTGGAGAGAGGATGCTGAACAGCTGCGTTATGCACCGCCACACTGGTCCTGCACCGGGTATTATGGTATGGGGCGGTATTGGATATCACTCTCGCACTCCTCTAGTACGTATTGCCGGTACTTTAAACAGCCAGCGCTACATCTCCGAGGTGTTGGAGCCAGTTGTCCTTCCTTACCTTCAGGGCTTGCCCACAGTCATATTTCAACAGGATAATGCGCGACCACACGTGGCACGCATTGTCCAAGGGTTCTTCGTCAATCGCCAGATTGAATTGCTTCCCTGGCCAGCTCGCTCTCCGGATCTTTCGCCGATAGAAAACATGTGGTCCATGGTTGCTCAACGATTGACCCAGAATACATCCCCAGCTGCCACACCAGATCAACTTTGGCAACGTGTGGAAGTTGCTTGGTCTGCTGTACCCCAAGAACACATCCAAAGTCTCTTTGAATCAATGCCGAGGCGTGTGGCAGCGGTGATCTCCAACAATGGTGGCTACTCTGGCTACTGATTTTGGCAGGATCCACACTTCACAGAAGTCTATAAATTTAATCATTTGATACTTGGTCAACATGTTATCTACAAAATAAATTTTGTTGTGATATCTCTTGTCTTTCTTGGTGTTGCAATTTGGGCGGCCAGCAGTGTATTTGGGCTGCTATGTAAAACTGCAGATTTCAAAATTCAGATTGCTCTCTTGAATGTGGTATTTTTATCTGAGGACCCTTTCATTTCCCCTCCCTTCTGCATCCGGGTCCCGTACTTTCTGTCTACCACGAGAACTACTCCCGACCTAAAGGCAGGGTGATGGCGGTTCATTTTGAGTAGGAGTGACTCTCAGGGTTGACTTTATTTTATTTTATTTTTCTCCAATGTTGGAGGAATGAAGAGGTATTTTACTGATATAAATCTCGGCGACAAGTACAATCTTCATTAATATGTTTCCAAAGTGTGATTTGGTGACATAGTGCGACAAACTCGAATTCATTTCTTCAAACATCCTTTACGGGTGTCTTGCAATTCTCGTAGGAGACAGACAATGACGGACTCCTGTACTAGGTTGAAATGAAGGGCCTCCTCATGTTCCAAGTATACTCATTGTTTAACTCGCACAAAAATATTTTTCCTCTTCTCTTTTGCACTTATATATTGAATGGATTTATTATTATAAAAACAAAAATCAACTTTGTAAATAAATTAAGTATTATAAAAAAGAAATTTTCCCAATAGCCTCCTTTTGACCTTAGGAACCGGTACAAATGGTATCGGCGACCGCATCCATTTGTACATGTAAGGCCATGCATCGCTTACAGCTAATTGACATGCTTGTCGTAAGATAAATTATTGTCTCATTTTATGAAAGACTTTCTGTCAAGCTAATTATAGGTGGCGATAGTGTTTCTGCAGCAGACTTTTTCCTGTACGTATTCCGAACGTGATGTCTCTCGACTTGTTTTTCGAATACGATTTCAGCACTTTGCTCATAAAAATTCCAAATGGATTCCGAATAAAGTAATGATACTTGATTTGTCAACGCCAGTTAGATCAAACGCCAATCGTCGCCATAATGGCGATAAACTACATTTTAAGTTAAACCCGATATGTATCATGCGGGATCATTTGGGTGGCGGAAATAAAATCTTTACTTGCCTTCTTGTTTGTTTGTGAACACTGAAAATCTCTCTCAGCCCAAGAAAAATTATTGTTTCATTGGAATTTTCAGTGCAAACAAACAAAACAGACGATCTGCGAAGATTTTACATCCGCAACCCAAATGCTCTTGCATGAGTAGTTTTTCACATTATTGGCGTGTAATCTAATTATCATTGACCAATCAACTATCATAAATCAATTCTGAATTCATTCTTTGAAATTTTTAATGAAGTGCTGAAATCGTATTCAAACAAGTCAAATGACTTCAAGTTTGGAATACGTGCAGGAAACATGTTTCGTTGCAGAAACACTACTGTCACCTACATTTAGCTTAACAGAAAAGTCTCTCCTATGCAAAAGCGTAAACCACAATGGAGAACATTTGAAAATGGACATTATGTTTATATTGAAAAGAAGGGTGTGTAGTCCTTTGAGATACCATTTGGTAACCGTAGCTGAGAAAGGGAGTAATTGTTTTCATTACGAAAGCGAAACAAGACTCTAGCGAGAAACTTTTTGTGTTTTTTCTAAATCGACTCATGGAAATACAACAGCAATAACAACGAATGTTATTGTAGCTTTCGTCCCAATCTGCGATGCTGCTCCATTTAGCGCTGCAACGATCTCACAAATCTTTCTTTGTCCTCTGCTACGTCAAACAAAGAATTTGTCTCATTCCCCGAATCCTCTCGTCCCTCAAACATTCGTTGTGGAAGATTGTTGGAAATCTGAAGTCTCTGATAAAGGTTTATCCTTTGTGGGTGCCTCTCTTGCGGCCTTTCGAGTACCCCAAGATAAGCTTACGCTTTGGAAGAATGTGAACCGACCGTGCTGTTTCGTGTATGTCGAGAGCAAGTTACATATGGAAGAGATTTCAGGAGATGCTGAGTAAATATTTTGGTCTGAGTAACGGTTCTGAGATTTTTAATTTGTCTGATGTCTGACCAATAACATGCGTTTTCGTCTTTGCTTTTGCGTAAGAAAACTGAGGAGGTCCTTACATGGATCCATCACGGGAGCTACACTTTTGGATCCATGTGCATGTTTTGCATAAGGCTATCGAATCGGATTTTTAATTCTGTAGTTTATTCTGATGTCTTTTATTTATGAAAATGATTTTTGTATTGATACATTCACATTTTGTGACTTCAAGAAACTTTAAGTGAGCCTGGAACAGTACACATTAATACCCTCTCTGTTAAGGTATCGATATTGTGTTAAGGTGAGGGAGATGCTGAGAAAATATTTTGGTTTCAGTAACGGTTCAGGGATTTTTAATTTGTGTGATGTCTGATCAATTAAATGCGTCTTTGTCTTTGCTTTTGAGTTAATAAACTGAGGGCGGGGGTTACACTGTTGGATCGATGTTTTACATAAGTCTATCGAATCGAATTTTTAATTATGTGCTCTTATTTATGAAAAAGATTATTGTATTGATACAGTCAAATTTTGTGCCTTCAAGAAACTAAGTGAAGTCTTGAACAGTACACATTAAGGTCCTTTGTATTTATTAAGGTAATGTTGTACCACAAGATAAGCTTACGTTTTGAAAGAATGTGGAACGGTCGTGCTGTTTCGTGTATGTCGAGAGCAAGTTACATATGGAAGAGATTTCAGGAGATGCTGAGTAAATATTTTAATCTGAGTAATGGTTCTGGTATTTTTAATTTGTCTGACTAATAAAATGCATCTGTCTTTGCTTTTGCGTAAGGAAACTGTGGCGGGAGCTACACTGTTGGATCGATGTTTTACATAAGGCTAGCGAATCAAATGTTTAATTTTGTAGTATTTTACTTATGAAAATGAATATTGTATTGATACATTCATATTGTGTGACTTTAAGAAACTTTTAGTGAGGCCTGTAACAGTATATATTAAGGCCCTTTGTGTTAAGATATCGATATTATGTTAAAAAAATATTGTTTTAATTGTTTGCATTGTTTTAAAGCATCTTTCAAAAATGACATGAAAGTTACTATGACTCGTATCATTTAGATACTATTAATTTTAAACAAAACACGAGAATAAGAACTATTTCACAAACTATCATTAATTGTTCAATGATTTCATTTTTACGATACTTCCACTATTATCCATAAATTTATGTGTGATCAAAATAGGAACACTATGTTTTAGATTTGTAAGGACTCTAAGCCCTTAACTCTCTCTTCCTTAAATTAGGCTAAGAACTCTAAATGATTTTAGAAACGGACTTTGCGGAAACTATTCATTCATTTCGGTCAATATTGAGGTAATTAAATAAGTGTCTGCAAAGTAATGTACGCGTTGTTTATGTGCTGTGGAGTCTTATATGTCTGAATGGATGTAAATGTATGGTCTATTTTTATAGTAAAAATAACTTCTCCAAAAATATTAATAAAATTGAGATGATAACAAAAATTTGAAAGAGAAAAGCATTTGCGCAAGGCACATAATATGGAACACCTGTTTTTAAAAGATTATCAAATTAAGAAAGGCTTTTTGAGTGAAATAAACGCTAATTCATAAAAATTAATTAAATATTTTCCACTATTCAACCTCCAAAATTTTTTTTTAAAAATGGCATCTATGTGGAGTACTTTATGGATTCGTCACAAACACAAGAATAATTTTATTTATTTTGTAAAAAAATCTATATTTAGTATCTATAAATGCATTTTAAGCTTTCAATTAAAAATGCGTCGCATTGGAAAGGGCGTGGAATTTACTTTTTGATACGGCATATATTCCCTTCTTATCAAAGTAAATAAAACCTTCCTCTGTAAATTAAAAACCTATTACTCACATCAGTGAAATCTGAAATATCAGGCGATGTGGATTTCCTATCTAATGGTGTACTTTCCGACGTTGATTACAATTGCTCAGTTTCCTTATCTGATCTTTTCAAACAGTCAACACCACGTTAATTATATTGTGTACTTTATCCCATAATCTTTTACAGGTGCAGCTTGAGCTCCATCTGTGTAGACAATAACATTTTAACACTCAACTAAACTACCCAATATATTATAATTTAATACTATGCAGTACAATTCTCATTAATAGAAGGCAATGTGTGCCAGTGAGGTTCGGATAAGAAATGACTGAACTGAGTTTCGAAATTTTCTACGGAGATACAATTCCAACCAAATTTAGTTCACGAAGAGTATTTTGGGGAAAATACTATTTATATATCTGTATCTTGGCAGGAAAAGGACCAATTTTTATTTTGCAAATTTTCGATAACACCTGATTTGATATTTTTTATTTTTTAAATTTTTAATAGTGTTTAAAGCACATACTTTCCAATATTTGATACTTTTATAATGTATTGACAGCGGGACACTGGTACTGGTCTATAATAACTTTCTTTACCTCGAAGTGATTTGCGGGTGCAACTCAAAATCAGCGAATTTAGACAATGGTCTTTTTCTGGCAAGGTGCAAATGTATGAAGGGCATCGGCAACATAATAAGCCACACTTCAACTTTCTCATGTAGGTAGTATGTAGTTACGTCACACTGGAGCAACACAGCGGGCTATTGGCGACGGTCTGAGATCAATCCCTAAAGGAAAGATCCAAGGACAACGCCTCGTAATTTTGACCCACGGTCAGATGACGAGATCAACACCTGAGCTGGCAATCCACTCTCCAAACTTCCACTACGCCAACGTGAGAACATTTGAGGCCACGACATATTTAACGTGCACTGGCCCGTAGATTTAACGTACTAGTGTACATGACGATCTTGCTGGATCCTCTATCCCCCGGTTGCCAATCCGTAGCTCTTCCAACCACGACCCTTCAACTTTTTCAGAATAATTCTAAAGTTTTTAAAAATTCCAAAATTATAAAGGTTTATAAGGTCGTGTTGTCTTAAATTTTCAAGTATTAAGCACTCATTCAAACAATCAAAAATCCTTTTGATCTTGAATATTTTGTTATTAATTTTCTTCGTTATGGAACTTATGTCTGGCTTATCACTATGTTGCCTGAGCCCTTCATAAATAGTTAATTATGAATTAAAAACCCTCATCTCCTACAGAGAATGCTATGAGCTTTAATAAATGTAGCACTTGTACTAAGAAAAAATGAACTGCAAGCCGTTACTGAACATTCCCAACAAACTATTTTTTGTGATGAATCATGCAAGAAAATATTGTTGAACCTTCTCTCAAATAATAAATAATTTCAGTCAGTCTAATATTTTAAGTCTCCAAATAAAATATGCTTCACTTTCAACAAAATATTCTCTCTCGATGGGCGATCAAAACAGAATATGGCTGCCTTCTATCTATAGAAAAGTATTTTATATAGATACCGATGCGCTTTGATATTTACTTTTCGAGATATCTCCATGTTTCATTCTTCGTACTATTTCCTGCATCCAAGTTTTAAACTTGGCCAAATATGGCCCTGTACGCCATAAAACCAAAATCCAATCAACATAGTTACAAATTTTGTTCATTCTTCGTACTATTTCCTGCATCCAAGTTTTAAACTTGGCCAAATATGGCCCTGTACGCCATAAAACCAAAATCCAATCAACATAGTTACAAATTTTGTTCATTACTGATTGATTCATCATTGATTTTGTTCATTATTACATTCGTTATCCGATTTCTAAACTACATTTCATATTAATGACGCAAATTTTAATCTTATACTTTGCCATAACTCTGATTAAATGTAATATTTTCCTCTCCATTTTACGCTTTTGTATTGTTTTTAATATACATTTTACTGTAGGTTTACCTCGATAGTTTGAATTTGTCATCTATACTTATGGATTTTCATTTCGTCTTGCTTTTGACGCAGATTGTCCATTACTGAACCTTACGCCATAAAACCCTAACCAACCAACCTACCGACTATCGAAACAAAATAAAAAGTCACTGACGGTTTATTGTCACTTTTAATTTGAAAATAATTGAAATTTATTCTTAAGTTAACGAGGTAGCCTTAAAAGGAACAAGATCTTTTGATTACATTACAAACTTAGCTAACTTACAAAAGATGGGTCATAGCTAATTACTGAATAAATGTTAGAATAGGAAACAAGAACGAGTTTGAATTGCAAGATGGGTTGAATTGCAAGATGTTTTTTAAATCAAAGTGGCCCATTGAGAAGGTTTTAGTACATCATACGTAAGAAAGGGAAAATAATATACATAAATAGTGAAAAGGCTTAGTTAACTATAACATATCCAACTCCATTCAATTTCTCTGAAAACCATTTCCAAGCGTCCATTCAGCTACAAAAAAAACCTTAAACTGTTTGATTCTTCCTCTATTTCAGTCGATGCACCTGTATTTGTGGAAATAATGCTCTGACTGCAGCAGGGTGTTGAACCCCAAATTAATCCTCCCAATAAAAAACATTCCATTGCAACATTTATTTCAGACAAAGGATCTTCACGAGCGAAATCCCATTAAAATGGAACAAAATGCTTCCAATTAGGCGCCTTGATCTACAGATGACATGTTCCTGTTTCACTTTCACAGTCTTTCAGGATAGTTTTACGGTTCTTTCGACATTCTCCCAACAAGGGGCCCATAATTTTACAGGAGTTAAGTCTCGTTCCCGCCTCCTATTCTGTGCTTCTGAAAGCTCTTATATGGATGATGGTGAGGTATGAACGTACGTCGACGAAGTGTGAGTGAGGCGGTAACAGAATTCAATTTCGATGGTTACGACTGCCAAAAGCATTCGTCTGCCACCTGTCTATCTTTTTTTTTGCTGACTTAATTGCCATCCACCTCCTCACTTGTCGTTTGTGGCTCGGATTTCGTAAGAAGTTGTATCCAACGACTTCGATTTTGTGCAACTATTTTATTCCAGTTTTCTACGTTGACTCGAAAGCTGTTCTTAATAGCGGGTTTATTTTCCTTGAACTTTTTGTAATTATATTTTTGTGTCTGGTTTTATCGATGGCTTTTACCTGTAGCGCAGCTTAACTTTGATAACTGGAGATGCCGAAATTTGATAGAAAGCAGATTAAATCTGATGCTTAGCTTAAGGCCAATTCATACGTCAACTCCATTTGCTGTGTAAAGATGAGAAAAACCAACTTGAAACAAAGCAAGCAGCCCCACGAACCAAAGAACGGAAAAAATAATTTAAATTTTTTTAATTTAATATTTTTATGTACATAATATATACAGAGTAAATTTGGATATTAAGAGCTTCCAGCAGCTTCAAAACATTAGACCGAACACATCGGCCTTCACATCCGAACACACCCCATTTGGCTTTTACCTTCCTCAGAAATCGTAAACAGGGGATAGTGTAAACAGCACCAGATTCTTTCGTGAGGGGATCTGTCGAGGGGATCACTATGCAGCTGCTCCACCCTCCCCATACAGTCTGTTACATCCGCCGTTGTTTCTTTTTCGCAAAGACGATTGCCAGGAAATAGTCGAGCGGTAACTAGATTATTATGGTGTATTGATAACGTAGGCAGCCGAGTGGTGGGTTATAAACGACGACACAGCTAAAATACAATTAAAAGAGTTACATATTTTAAGAGAAAAATATGCGTTATGAACACATTTTATCAGGGATTTGTGTCCCTATGTTGTGGGGGCTGTAGAAAGGGAAATCGATTCAAAACTGCCTGGCGACCGCGTGCCAAAAGTAGGTCTGCCCAGTTCGTGAAATCTATCTTCTTTCGTCCTTCCAGTTGACACTAAGGGACTGTTAATGGAAAGGGGTCCGTCGGGCACCCCTTAAAAACATCTGGAAAGATCTTGCCGATAGTTACGTCAGATTTATGATCGGTGGTCAATGGAAGTGGTGTTGATCTCTGACCCCGAGCCGTTACAATGTATTGGTGAACGCACAAGGGACGCCATATTGCCATAAATAGTTTATTTGCAAATTATACACCATATCGCACAGTACGAAAACCTAAACAACAAAAACCTCCGTGCAACCGAGCCCACCTGCATTCAACTCTCAGTTTCCAGTCTTCCCTTTAGATCATAGATTCTCTACCTTAGTAACATCGCAATAAATTCTTTTTTATAAGACGAACTCCTGCTCCAATCAAATATACTTGTAAATACCTTTTTAATTTTTTAATTTCATACATTAAACTAATATAAGTATTAATTATGGCAAAATCATAAAGAGTATTAGTACATTAGTGGGGCATATTGACAATTGCATTTAAATTAGTTGTCGATCCTAATGAAATCTCGAAGCGTATTATTGTTTCCTCAGGTCAACATCATAAAATTAATTTGTGCTGATTTTTATTGACATGCCTCATTCTGTTCACTAAAAGGTTGTATTTGTTGCGTCTCAAACACTTTCACACAAAACGAGATTTATTAACGTATTAAGATAAAAGTACTTTAAAAAAATCACGTCACTCGGGTTTCGAAACAAGCACTACGCACAGCAATGCAAACCAGCGAAACATTAAGTAAGTGCTTGTTGGCAGGATTTTCAATTTCAGTGGAAAATTTCTTTATATTTTCTTGCAGAGTCGTCCCTGACATTTTTTACATTTTTATTTTCGCTTTTCGACTCATTCGAATATTATTCTCCAACAAGCATTTCAACTAAACATATTTATTCTTAAAAATACTTAAACAAACTGACGAATTCCATGGGAACCTCATGACTCAGTGATGCCAGGACCTGGTGGTTGAGAAACACTGCTTAGATTATCTAGTCTGACTGCCTTTTTCTCTAATCCCTATTGTCCCTGGTGGCCTAGTGATGTAGACCTATGGTGCCCTGTTGTGAGGAAAAGTGATAAGAACATCACAATAATATAAAATAATTTTAACCATAAGTTAAAAAGAAACTCCAAAGTCCCAATTGCGCCCAATCTTAGCAACTTTGTATGAATGATCTTTGAGCTGTCTTTGAGCTTGATGGGAATCTTTATAAAGACGGGAAAATTAGGAGAGAATAATAGACCTTGCGCAAGGGCCACCGCGCATATTATCTGGATTGAATGCTAGATTCAGAAGGAAGCATGGAGTAGGGGAGAAGAGTCTGCAGAAAGTACCAATTATGCATGACCAACGCATTTAATCCATAGTAGTAAAAACCCATTTGAAGTTGAAAGGATCGTGCGTCAGCATTCCCTGGTTGACTGTTTGAAGTGAAAATCAAGGACGTTAAAATAAAAAGCGAGGTCTCGCTCAGATTTAAGTTAAAAAATTCGTTGATCTTTAGAATTTTTCGATTTTTATTTTATTTGTCACCGAATAAAAATTTTTTATTAGGAATGCCAGACTTCTGGACTTCCATAGAAGCTATACCAATGGTTCTTAAGAACCCTTGTAGAACAGGTGGAAAATCTCATTGAAGGCAAGTTATCAAAGTAATAATTGCTTGCTTATCTTCGTAAAGATATCCATACTTTAACTTTCTAGATATCAACTTTTTTGAAAAACATCAGTTTGTACGTTGGTCCATGAAGTTTTCCAGAGTGCCATAGTTTCCCACTCTCTTTGCTGGACCGTTCCTAACTGGCGTTTACGAGGCGTACACTTGTACGTCGTCAGGAAAAATAAGGCCGAAAGCTGGTCACGATGAGCCTCCAACTTTTTAAAAATGTCTAGGTATAAAACTGTATGTTTATTTTTATACTTATTCTTCTATAAATTTAGTATATGTTAAATTTTCGTATGTTATTTTATACATATTTTTCTATATATTTTGTTTTGTCATTGTATTACATCGATTTTCACGTTGATCCAAAAAGATTTTACTGGGTACATAGTTTTTCACTCTTCTTACTGGACATTTCCCGAATAGTGTGTTCTAGGAGTACACTTGTAAGTCGTCAGAGAAAAAAGGGGTGGCTGAAAGATGGTTGCGGAGTGCCTCCAACTTTTAAAAATATCCAGTTATAATTTTTTATAATGTTTATTTTTATGCTTATTCTTTTATACACGACGTTTATTTTTGGCAATGTAGTAAGACACTTATAATTGCATGCATATTTCGTAACACTTTATATTAGAATATTCAAAAAGCACTCATAAAGGGGGATTTTTTTTGTTTTGGAAAATCAAATGTTCTTAAGAAAAGGGGATGGCTTGTTAGAGATTTGCACATGGGGAGCTAGCATCTCAGGAATGGCCGTCTTCTTAACCCTCCAAGTGGCTTCGACGAGGTATCCTACTCATCAAGATCTGACCAATTTTGCTATGACGAGTTATATCGTCATCAAGATAATGCCTTTTATGATGATAATATCAATATTTTATGATACTCTGGTGAGATGATGGTGATTTATTCAATGACGAGATATCTCGTTCATCAGGATCTGCAAATGGTTTTGTTAATGACGAGATACCTCGTCAAGACAACCACCAGGAGGTTTAAGGATATCATGTATTATCATCATCCCCTTCGTATTTCTAGATGATTCAAGCATGTCATATTAATTGCTTGATTTTTAACAGGTTAATAACATTATTTTAACAGGTAAAAATCAATCTCTACGACACGTTTAAACGTAATTTTCCAAGGTATGGTTTGAAATGTTTGTCTTTCTTTCACCCACAGGACTTTTCTCTAAGAATACTCCCAGGAACAAGCAACAACAGAAGCTTTGCTAGTTCTATCAGGTAAGGGTAACGGGAAGTCAGTCACATACATGTATGTCACCGTCATGGCTTCCGATTTTCTTGCAAACCACAGATCATTGGCTTCGAGTTTTGTGTTGTTTTTGCAACTCTAAACGAATTAATCGCGTTTTCTGGGAACATTGTTCCGGAAATCTTCCAGTTTCTTTTCATATTGCTGATTCGAAAGAAGCACATAGGAAACGAAAACTGGTGGGAAACTGAACGGTTCAATTCTTACTCGAAAACAATGGAGTAATTTCCTGCCTCGTAAAGTTTATTTATAAAAGACTTTTTCATTTATTTTCGCTGAAATTAAAGCGACATTGAACTTGGTGTCCTTTGGTGCTTGGGTATATTCAATGAGAATGGGCTATTCAATGATAATGTAAATATATTCCAAAAGTTTGGGTAATTTTAAAGTCACTTTCATGTATATTTATGACCAGCATACTTTATGACTCAAATTCTTTTCAGTAATTATTATATAGCATCTCCGATAAACTCAAAAATGTTAAGTGTCAGTAAACGCAAAGGGAAAAAAAGGTCCAACATCTTGCGTTTTTTTTTTCGATAAAAAAATCGGGACCTAAAAACTTATTTTAATATAAAATTATTTGTGTAACATTACTTTTTAGATTAAAAATGCATAGAAATTCAGAAGTACTAATATTGAGAAAAAGATATCAAACAATACCGGCAATACTGTCAGTTCTGTATTCTATAATAAATGTGTTTTCAAGGTAGGTAGGTAGTTAATTAATGTTAAATTGGAGCAACGCAATGGGCAATTAGCGACGGTCTGGGATCAATCCCTAAAGAAAAGATCCAAGGACAAAGCCGCTTAATTTTGAACCACGGTCGGATGACGAGGTCAACACCTGAGCTGGCACCCCACTCTCCAAACTTCCGCATCATGCCAACATGAGGATATCTGAGGTCACGACAGATTCAACATGGATGGTTGGTTTGAGTTTTATGGCGCATGGGGCTACTGGGCTACCGCAGTCCAAATGTTTTTTGAAAGCCCTGCCTATTAATTGAACATTTCCATCATAACACTACGAGGGCTGAATCGTGAACCACTTGGCTTGAACCTCTGGCGCAACTGGGGGTAGGTTCACGTTACACCTCATATGCATACCATACATTCTAGGCATGGAGCAGTGGTAGCACGTTTGGAAGAATAACCGTTTAGGAACCGGAGGGTTGCGAGTTCGAAACTAGATCCAACTGAAGACCGTCATTTACGTGGGGACTGGTGCATGTTATATCGGTAGTGGCATCAAATGTCCTCACGTTGGTGTGGTATGGAAGTATAGAGATTAGGGTGCCAGCTCAGGTGTTGACCTTGTGTTCAAAATTGCAAGGTGTTGTCTTCGGATCTTTCCTTCGGGATTGATCTCGGGCCGTCGCCAATAGCCCGTTGTGTTGTTCTAATGCGATGTTAATTCAACTACCTACCATTGTGGGCACAACTTGTTTATAGAGAGGTCACACATTCATTGGTCGGCATTGGTGTAACATTACTTTTAAGATTGAAAATGAATTACAAAAATATTAAGATTGAGAATATTCAACAACACGAGAAGCATAATTCAGTCATATTCTGTAATAATAGATTATTCGTTTTCATTTTAAATTTAATTTAAAAAATAAAGCTTGATGAATTATTTCGATGACGAGTTAAAATGATGAAATTTGTATAACTTAAAAACGAATTGTAAGCACAAAAATAGAACTATGAATCGTAAGTGTTTTGAGATAGCTCATGAAAAACATTTTAAAAAATTAAGGAATGCGACTGAGATCAATTCAGGGGGTCATAAAACCAGAGCCGCCCATAAAAATTCGAGCTTTCTTAAAAATTATAATCCAGAATTCAAATATTGTACAAATGGTTTTATTAGTCTTGCAGCATGCACGGTCCCTGAACAGACATACTGTCTCGATATTTACACAATGATCACAACTCAGCGAAACATTTACTCATTGATTCGGAAAGTTGGAAAGCGTGAAATTTTCGATCCATCTCTCTTCGGTAACCCTTTTCTTCCCTGAAGGCGTGGCAAAGATTACGAACGTCCCACAACACAACCGATTCTCGATTGTAATAGACTTCAACTCATTGCCATCCAATAGACACACGCATGCGTAAGGTTGACAAGCGAAATTATTGGGCTGTCGGCTATGCAGCGTATAATTTCGCGCGTTTCACAACAGATGTTGGAGTTGTTGCTACAGATAAGATTGTGTGCCTCCAGTTAGAGCCACTCATATCCATTATAGGCCTCTTGACATGACTCCACGGCCACCCAGGGAAGAGGGTCGAATGTTCGTTGGACAACGTTCTGATTGGGAAAGCCTCTGAAGGTCATTCCACATGGCCAGTGCTTGAGAGCCAGCCCCCAATAATAGCTCTTTACAACAGGGATGCACAGACTGCGATCCTACATTGATTTGCTGGCGACCCGCCTCACCATGTGTTATTTCAACTTAAACAAGTCACGATAGTTTATTTAGGTTAAAACTTCGTTGATGGATAATGCATTAATTGCACAAGCCTTTTTGGGTCGACATATATCTGCGAACAAACTTTTTCAGTCATGAATAATAACAAAGCGAAAAATTGGAACCGCTTGACTAATGAAAATTTAGAATTAATTTTGCGCTTGGCTACTACAAAAATTGAACCAAATGTTAAAACAATTGTAAAATCAATGCAATGTCCCGCATCAAATTAAATTCTTTATTTGCTTTTTATTATCTTTCTTTTTTGTAATAATGTATAAAATATAAATAATTTAATAAATAAGTATCAATAAATATAAATAAAGTAAATAATATATGATAGATAACTTTCATGGTTTTTTGGGCTACCCTTCTACAAGTCACAGTGAATATCTATGTGGCCCTTGGTCTTAACAAGTCTGTATCTCTGTTTCACAGGGTTTTCAAGTATGTGCTGTGGGGCCCTAGTACCAGGTTAGATGACGAACCCCTCGTGTAAGAAAAATGTGCATTTCAAATACTCATTGCACAAATAAATAACTTGAATAATATTACCTATTTGGGAAATAGCTGTTCTCGTCGGAGCCAGGTTTCACTAGCCCTTCAACAAAAACCGCATGCGTAAGATAAAGGACCGTACGCGGAAGATAAATAAATTGTAGATTATCCACAGACCGAGACCACATATGGCCTTCCAAATGGGATTACCAACCCGCAGTCCAGATACGGCCCTCTGGGTATATTTATTTACCTGGCTTGCAGGTCAGATACAGCCCTCCAAATACTCTCATCAGGCAGAGCAGACCCGGCCCTCCAAATAGGTTTAACCCACCCGCAGTCTAAATACGTCCAGGCAGGTTTACACGGCCTGTACTCCAGATAGGTCTTCCGGATAGGTTTACCCGACTCGCAGACCAGATCCAGACCTCGAAATAGGTTTAACCGACCCCCAGTCTAGATACAGACCCCGGGCAGGTATACCCGGACTGCAGATCAGATACGACCCTCCGTACTGTTTTACTCGGCCCACAGACAGATACGGCCTTCCGAAAAGGTTTTCCCGGTGCACAAACCAGATACGTAAACCAGATTTTCCTAAAGGATACTCATTCATAAAAATAAATAGTTAAATACAGGTAATCCCCGTATAACACGGGAGTTATGTTCCAAAAAATTGCTGTGTTATGCGAATCCGTGTTATACGAAACAAAGAACTAGTACGAAAAGGGGGGGTTAGGTTCCAAAAATTAAAAAACATGCTATTATATTTTTATATTGTAATTAAAAATTTTCTTAAGTAATACATATTAATATGAATTAAACAATGTTTTCTTCGTCATCACTAAGTACTATTAACCGAGGGTGTTTTCTTTTTGGCAAGATATCCTCATCCTCTGAGTGACAGCTACGAGATCAGTGATGCCATTTATTTTTAAGTCCTTTATTTCTCAATTCCGTTTTCTCCCTCGCTCCAGTGACGCTCATTAACTACGCTAAGAATCTTCCAGAAAGTTACGTCATGCCATGTCATGTGTGTCCGTCTAACAAATTACAGATGAGCTAGTTTAAAAACAGCGAATCAGGAAGTCCAGCTCCCTTGATTGACAAGACCATCTCCCCTGATTTGCGACCCCCTGAAAAACTGATAAAAAGCGTGGAGAGGAAGAACACGCTCTTTTTTTCGCCTCAGTCCAATGACCTTGCAGTTTTGTGAGAAGAAACGAGTTAAGCGTTCTTAGCATTTTTTCTTTTTGATGACGAGCGGGGATCCCGAGAGACGCCATGTCTCTTCTAAGCTAAGTTACTTTCTATTTAATTTATCTCGAGATAATATTCACGCTTGTAGATCTTAGGATATTCACATGCTACACCATTTAAATTAAACTTTCATAATGGCCGTCTCTTTCGCATCGTTGTTCCAATCAATCCATAAAAGCACCGTGTTATACGGGGATGTTCCCAATTCTCGAACCGTGTTAGAGTGAATCCGTGCTATAGAAGTGCCGTATTATACGGGGGTTACCTGTAAGTAGCAAATTGGATCATAACGTTATTTCGCATAAGTTTATTGGTTGGATTGGGTTTTATGGCGCAAGAGCCATATTTGGCCATGCTATGTCCAACACAAAACAGACATCATCAAGTAATGAACATACACACACTAGGAAAGTTTTACTAACACAGAAGAGAGAGATAAAAGTACACCCAGGGCGCCACCTAGAGCTCGCAGGATGCTAGCGCATTTGGTATGTCCGCTGGGCTTAAACTTAGAAAACAGACTGCTCATTACAGTGCAAAAGTTTTTTACATTTTCTGGTTCCTCGGTAACAGCGGCCCGTCTTAAGCGCGGGTCTTGGCAATTGATTCGTAATAATTTCTAATTTACAACTACTAACAAATAATTATTAATCTTTACAATGTAAGCAGGAAATGGGAAAATACCTGTCGATTTTTTTTAATAAAAAAATAATAACGAAGCTCAAAAATTAAATTTTTTTAAATGCCTTTTAATCTGATTGGCATTGAGCCACCTTTCCAACACAAAGGCAGGACCCACTATAGCATTAATCTAGTTTAGTAGATGAAGAGATATTATAAGTAGGTAGGTAGTTAATTAATGTCTCACTGGAGCAACACAACGGGCTATTGGCGACTATACGGGATCCATCCCGAAGGGAAAGATCCGATCAACATCTCATAATTTTGAACCACGGTCAGATGACGAGGTAAACACCTGAGCTGGTACTCCCCTCTCCAAACTTCTATACCACGCCAACGTGAGGACATTTGATTTAACGTTTAACAGATTTAACGTTTACTATCCCCCATGTATACGGCGGTCTTTGGTTGGATTTAGTTTCGAACTCTCAACTTTGGTTTCTAATCCGCTACTCTTCTAACAGGGTTACCCCAAAGAGATGTTATAGACAGATTATGAAGACATGGGTAACTTTCTTAGACATCTCACGCGAATGAGACTCCAGAACATCAGTAATTTCCAAAGTTTTCGATAAGTCGTCAATAAAATTATAAAAGATGTTTATTAAACTGCGGCTTTAGAGTTTTATGTGCTCTGCTGAAAACAATTGTATATTTTTAATTATAATTCTCGCATCCAATTCATTGTTATTTGATGATCTTATTCATCGCATTTTATCTCTTATTCACTGTAAACAAATGCATTGTAGAGAAGTGGGTTTTCGGTTTTAATAGAGATGAATATATTTTGAATCTCTATTTCTTATTAATAGATAATGTCAAAAGAAAAATTAAGAAAAAGTGTTTATTTCAGTGGGAAAGGGTTATAATTTTGTGTAATGTTTGATACTATTGACGACGTTTGATAAATATTGCCAACTGTGGCTGTATGTCGTTGTTCAAATGCGTAAATCTTGAGGTAAGAAAAACAAATGAATCTATCGTAAGCAACATTAATATCTCAAAGGTGAATACCAAATAGAGACTAGCTTTTCGCATAGGATGAACGCAGGAAAGAGTCAGAACAATTTTTTCAGGATGTTTGATCACACCAAAACGAAACACGGAGACGTTGACTACTTGTAATTTATTTCAGCCCCACTAACTACTTGGAATTTAGATTATATTGATTAATTCAGACTTGATTAATCTGCCATTACTCTTCCGCAAACAAGTTTCTATTACAAAACATTGAAATGTACGCATCAAATGCGCTCTTCCTTTTCCTTCTTAAATTTTAACTGATTAACTGAAACTTCAAAGGATAATTTCATTCATAAACACCTTCCTTTAACGAGTCTTAAAGATTTAAAGTTTTGACTTACTGCTTTATTCACAGCATATTGTGTAGGAAATTAACTCGGCTATGGACAGGAGGGGAAAGAGAATCGGATCGGAACTCCTGATGAGTTAGGTCGAGTTTCGTATTAGTGCTATTGTCGCTTCATCCAGCCACGAGGTCAAAAAGGGTGAAACAGGGACCATACATAAAATGAATTATATAATAAATTATTTCTCAAGGTACAATACAAATGGAAAATACTGTATTTATTTTAGCGGCGAGTAGCAATCAAAAGCTTGGGATGATAGGAGAACAAGAACCGACTGTTATATTTCCTGATTAATTTATGAAATAAAAATGCACGAAAATACTTGGTTAGAAACGAAATGTACGAGTTTAGCACGAAGTGAAGAGTTGAATTGGTGAGTGCTATTTATAATATCTGTACCTTTAAAAAAAGAGCCATGGAAAAAGAGCCAATGTCCTAATTCGCTAATTTTGAAATATGTCCACAAATCACTTCAATATAATAAAAATTGAAAAAGAAAAATTATGTCGTATCCATTATGAATTAAGACCATTATGAATGAATCAAAACAGTGGAAAGTATTTTGTGTACACTGTGTTAAAAATTAAAGAAAGGAGGATTAAAAGAAATAAATAAAAATTTTAAATTGGGTGTTACTAAAAACTTGCAAAATAGACATTGGCTTTTATTTTAACGAGGTACTATTTATAATAGACTAGTAGAATTACCCGGCGACGCTCGGGTTGAATTGATTAAATGTTGATTCGATTTCATAGAAAAATGCAAGCATCATTTAAGTGTACATAAATATTTTTAAAAAGCGTTTAACTTTTTCATAGCTTCTATAATTTACTTCGGACGCAAATATGTATACATAATATATCCATCCCCCCATATAATCCATTGCATATTTATTATACTCTTACTGTAAGACAAACTACAAAAGCTTTTCCTGGGATGACTTCAGAAGTCGATTTTGAGTTTTGGAGTGATTACGAATACCAATTAAGTTCATTTTCAGTAAAAGTGTGGAACTTTCAGCGTATAGTCTTGAAATCAATATTTTTTATTTGTGGTACCTTGCACCATGGATTCGATGTTTTCGAATTACATTATCATTGTAAGAGGATGACAAATTAAACTGTTACGGCATTCGTGGTTAATTTATTTTGAAGCACACATTTTTTCTTGGAAATTCAGGCGCACGTGGAATAACGGAGCTTGTTTAAAACAAATGTCATCAGTGTAGACAAAGCAAACTCAATCGATTACACTTTTTACAAAATCACTGCTTTCAATGAATGTTTCACAGGTACCTAAGTTGTATTCGAACAGTTTCATTTCAAGTAAGCAACCTCGACCTTTTGCCACTTAAGACAAAAAATTTCTATTTTTCAACAGTCCTAGTTTACATACTTCCGTACTATGATAATATTCCAAGATCAGCAGTCTTATTTAAAATTCGCTTTCCTCCAACAGAAAAATTTAGTTTTAAATCGAATCCTGAAGGTGCTTTTTTCAATTGAGAGACTCAGTTTCTATATGGAAACTACGTACTATTTAGAATGATAGATGTAGTTTATTGACTATGGAGTACAGCTTTCAATAACACCCATGTAACATGAAAAACAAATGTAAATTAAAAACTTTACCAGTCATTTTAAAATAAGAAGTTATACACCTTACTTAAAAAGGTTTCCCTTTATTTTTATGAAACAGAATTCTACAAACTATAACGTATTTAACCCGACTTAAGGAAAGTTCGTCGAAATATACATATACCACCAAGAAAATACCCATGTCTAGTGGTATTTATCAGAAAATAAAAATAATTCATTACAATATGAAAAGTAATGGAACACATAAATACAACCAGAAATGAAGTTCTGGTCGTTGAAAAATGTAGAATTCTGAAAAACGAAAGATCTGAGCAAGCGTGTCGAATTTCGACGTCATGAGAATATTCTGAAATAGAGAAATTCGAAAAAGGTGCTTGAAAAATATTAATAGACAATAATGAATTATTTACAAAAAGAACACAAATTTACAAAACTTAGAAATGCTCAAATATGACCGCAATATTTCTGTCTTAACTCAAATACACAAACACGGAATCCTAAATCTAATTTATAAAATAAAACATTAATTCCGGCGTCGCCAAATACCGAATTGCAAATTTACGCTTTTATGATCAATGAGTTTTTTGTTTTGGCTTTTCGTGTTCCATTACAAAATGTAAGTTGTGTAAAATTAAATATTTTAACTATCCATTTTTCATCATTCAAATATTCCTAAATTATTTATATTGTGGAAAGAAATAAAAAATCAGTTCAAACATAATTAGAATTTTAAATTGTTTAAATATAACGTTTCGGAAAAATTGTTTTTTGAGCAATACTGGTAAAACAATTTCATTAGAAAATTTGATTTTCGATCAATACTTAACCAGTAGCAATCTGAGTTGCGTACTGCAATCATTTTATGCTCAATGTTCCTATGGCAATTTCGAATTAATTTAGCCTCCTCTGCACACCTAGGTTAAAGAGAACGGGGGTTAATATGTAGCTTGCGTTACTCGCAGGGTTCCAAAGTAAATGTGTACCAAATTTGGTGTGGATTGGTCAAACGGTGTAGATTTGTATAGAGAACGTACACACACACATATATATATAGATGGATAGGATGAGTTTTATTTTTTATCATGATAAAAATTAAACTCAACAACAATAAATTTAATTTCAAATTGAAATTATTAAAATAAATAATAACAAAATAATAAATATATTAATAGACAACTTCTTTGGCGACAAAACTGATTTTTACTCTTCAAAAATAAAGAAAACAATTGTTATTAGTTGAAAAATATTCAGTATTTTGATATTTTTTCTTTAACACCAGTGAGAATTTATGTTTTAGTTCTTTTAGTTAACTTATAATGGTACCATTGATTGCTTTCTTAATTTGCAAATAAATATGTGGTATGTCCGCCTTAATACTCTCAACTTATTAAGAATATTGAATTCCTTCAAGATTATTGATTAACGACTAAATCTATTATTCGTCACCAGTCTTCATGTGCTATATTATTAAATGTCTTCTCTTTTGATACATAAATTATCTATTTAAAAATTTCCTATTTGATCGATCGAAGTTTCAATTTAGTTGTTCATTTTCTTCTCCAGAACGAATCATTTAGAATTTTTTTCGTTTTTAATTCGGTGACAGAAAAATAAAACCCGACAAAACCTGAACAAAAAACACCGATTTGAAACTTAAATTTGAGTGAAACTTAAGTTCCTATTTAAACGTTCTTGAATTTCATCACAAAAAGTCAGTCAGGGACTACTGATGCCACATCCTTTCAGCCTCAAACGGTTTTTATTATGATGGGTCAATGGCATTTGTCATGCGCTATAGGTACCTCGAGCACTGACTCTTATCCCTTAGTCCATGCTTCCTGCTGATGCTGGCATCCAGTCCAGATATGTGCTGTGGGTCCTGTGCATGGTTTATCATTCTCTCACTGTTCTCTCTCATTTCCCGTCTTTGTAAAAGACATTCTTTTCAGTGTTTTAAATTCGAGATCTTGATCATACGAAATGTAGAATCATCAGTAAATATTGTTTCTCCAGAAGGCAAATAGTACAAATTCAATTACCAGGTTTAGTTATCCTTTGGTACCGTATTAAAACAAGCTATAGTATTAAAAATAAGAACATGATTTTTAATTAAAATAATTACATCAACGATTTTTAATAGCTTGTGGAGAAATTGTTAAGCAAATTTTATTATTGTATTTGGGAAGGAAATTATTGTTGTCTATTTTAGTTAAGGGGCGTCCTATTCGTTTTAGAAAGCAAATTTTAATTCTGGCGAACGGAGCTTTCTTTAATTGGCGTACTTTATCTGAAATTTCATTTTATCTAATCAAGCTTATCATTTATAGAACTTCCGTTTACGAGCTTTATTTATGTGTAAATAAAATTAAATGAAATTGAATTTTTGTGAATTAGTGATTATTTAACTTAATAGCTTGAAAGGGTTCTTTTTTTGCAATGCACAGTTTAAATTTATCCTTATTGCACAAAGTTTATGGATAAAATAATACGAATCGGGACCAAACCTGTTTCTGTTACCACAAGTAATTGGACTCAAGACACATTTTCCGCCTCATCACTACCAGTACCTTTGGAATGGTTTTTAAGTCTTTAAGATTCACTATAAAAATATCCGTCTTTTTTTACAAGAATTTGAATAAAAACGACCCAATTTGTGAAAAAGAAACGCAATAAAATGTTTTTAGTTTGAAAACAAATGGGATTTTTCCTTTTTAATCCCGGAACACATTGGATTTTATAATCTAGGTAATTTACGATTTACCTATCTTAATCAACAGCTGTAACTGTTTTACTGCATTCAATGACAGAGGGTTCAAATTGTCACTTCTCCCTCAGAAGCCGCGGCTTTTTTTCAATGAAGCCACATCAGTTTGTGCTCAGATAATCTCTGTGTTCAGTTAGATGAAATAAGGTATTCCTTGATGTAAAATCAAGGTAAAAAACCATAAATCTTGTGCTTTTTGCTTTTTTTTTGCAAAATCTTTGTTTCTGTAAAATCTTTCACGATTTGAAAATCTTTTTCAAAGAAGGCTGCGTTTGATTGTGAAACTAACGGGGTTGCTTGGGTTCCCTGTAGGAATAATTCGAGGCGGAGGGCTTTGAAAACTGAAGATAATTTGACTTTCATTCCTTTTGACTTGGATTCCTATTTGTGTAAGGCCTGTGTAAAGAAATTTATTCCTTCAGAGGCCGCTGGGCCGCCCATAACAATCGTTCTCCGTTTGGCAAGAAGCATATTTCGATTCTGTAGAATATGAACAAGAATTATGTTGTAAATTGTTTCCTGTCATCCTTTAAACATCTTGTGCTATGTTCGTCATTAAATTGTTTTGCTTGAAAACAACGACTTATCATTGAATTTCGTAATTGGTGATACAATTTCAAATATCTAAAACTGAACTGCTGATGTGCTGAATTGTGCCCGTGGTTTATATTTTCTGCTTGGGCTTTAGCAGTGTCATCAAAAGTAAATACAAATCACGATTAAGCGTCGACAAGGGATTGCAATTTCCTATCTTGATTTGAAGAATTGATGAAGAACTCTCACCCTTCCCATGCATAAGCACTTATTATAAGTTAAAAAAAATGTAACAAAAATTTAAAATAGAATTACTCGAATAAATGAAATGATACAACTAATTAAAATGTGAAGAAAAAAATTGACTGTTATCAAAGAGTAGTTGTTTAAACATTTGATTTTAAAAAAATATATATAATTGCTTAAATATTTGATTTTAAAAACAATGACTGTTTAAATATTTCATATAAAGAATACGATTCTTTAAATATTTTATTTGAAAAATATTTGAGTTATTTAAAATACAACTGTTTAAATTATTGATTTATTTAAATATTTGATTTGATTAAATTATAACAATTTACTTGTTTCAATTCAAGCGCAAAAAAACATTTTTTGAAACAAATTATCAAACAATAATTAAAAACAAATATAATTTTTAATTGCTAAATATTTAATTTTTAAAAACTATGTGACACGGTATAAATATTTCATATTTTTTTCCTTATTTGTTCCATTCAAGCACACTTCGAAACAAAAGGACCGCAGAGATTCACGTTCATGTAAAGGGATTCGAGGATTGAAAATGTTGAATGGAATTTCAATATGGGATTGCTCCCTAAACGGGGAGAAAGAGAGATGCATTTAGCCTTGGCGGCGCCGCTGTCGTCCAATCACAGCGGAGAAGTGATGTGCGATCCGCGCATACGAGGTGAACGGATGTACGTTCTGCAGATTATTGTAAGCTCTCATAGTAAACAGATCTAATGCTTCATCCCACAATAAAGCGACGAAATCAGCGTCTTTTTAGCCCGAGAACCATGGGGAAGTCAACAGCGACCCCTTTCAGTTGAAGGAGGATCTGATTCAAAATCCGAAGTTTGAGAGTGCTTGCCCCAACAAACATGGCCGTCATCTTGTTTGTATCGTGGTTACCGGTGTTTCTCGTCCTAGCGACCGCCGCTGTGGAACATGGAGGGCACGCGCAGGTCGTTAGCTCTCGTGTGTCCGATCGAGAGAGCCTGATCCCCCATCATGGCCGGTGCGAACCCATTACAATCCCGCTCTGCAAGGACATTCCCTACAATGAGACCATCATGCCCAATCTGCTCAATCACCAGAAGCAGGAGGATGCCGGACTCGAGGTCCACCAGTTTTACCCCCTGGTGAAGGTACAGTGCAGCCCTGACTTGCAGTTCTTCCTGTGCACCATGTACGCACCAGTCTGCACCATCATCGAGAAAGCTATCCCGCCATGCCGATCCCTGTGCATGAAGGCCAGGCAGGGCTGCGAGCAGCTGATGAACAATTTCGGGTTCAAGTGGCCTAAGACTCTGGATTGTGACATGTTCCCTGAGGCTGGAGAGGACACGCTATGTGTGGGTGAGAACACTACAGATAGCAGAGCTGCGCATCCTCCACCTGGGTCTGGAAATTACCCCTTGACTCCCATCAGGAGTAATGGTACTGTGATGAAAGGGCGTAAGTTCATATGCCCGGAAGAATTCAAGGTCCCAACAGGGCTGGGATACATGTTCCAGGTTGGGGAAGCTGAAGAAAAGGACTGTGGGGCCCCGTGCGATTCGATGTTCTTCACTAACCAAGAGAAAAAGTTTGCAAGAACCTGGATTGGAATTTGGGCCATCTTGTGCATGTGTTCTACCATGTTCACCGTTCTGACATTCTTAGTAGACAGACACCGCTTTCGATATCCCGAGCGACCTATCATTTTCTTATCCGTGTGCTATTTCATGGTTGCCGCTGTGTATGTTGCAGGATTCGTGATGAACGAGCAAGTTTCTTGTAATGATCCATTTCCACCTCCTAGAAACCAGACTAACATCAAGATGGTGCGTACCATTACACAAGGGAACGACAAGAAGTGGTGTACCATTTTCTTCATGATCCTTTACTTCTTTAGTATGGCCAGCTCAATTTGGTGGGTGGTACTGACTCTAACTTGGTTCCTGAGTGCTGGCCTCAAATGGGGCCATGAGGCCATCGAGAATAATTCACAATATTTCCACCTTGCAGCATGGACTGTCCCAGCCGTAAAGACTATTGCGATTCTCGCACTGCGTAAAGTCGAAGGAGACGTCCTTAGCGGAGTCTGCTTTGTCGGCATTTGGAACAAGAGTTCCCTGTATGCGTTTGTATTGATACCTCTCAGTGTGTACTTAGCCCTGGGTACGTTTTTCCTGCTTGCAGGATTTGTATCTTTGTGCCACATCAGAACAATCATGAAGCATGATGGCACTCGTACAGACAAACTCGAAAAACTCATGTTCCGCATAGGAGTGTTCTCTGTGCTGTACACAGTGCCAGCAGTCATTGTAATCGCTTGCTATCTGTATGAAACTCATTACTACGAGTCGTGGATGCTGACATGGCAGAAAGAAAAGTGCAGTCGTCCAGTGTACAGCATACCGTGCCCGGATGTTCCCCAAGACTATAACTACTGGCCAAAACCAGACTTTCCCACATTCATGATCAAATACCTCATGACCCTAATGGTAGGGATCACATCTGGAGTGTGGATTTGGTCTGGAAAGACATTCACTTCGTGGAAAAATGTGTATCTTGGATTATGTCGCAGGCTTCATCGTAATGAAGCTTATGTGTGATAGAAATTTTAAAAAGTGCCATATAGAATGTATATGTTACAATTTTATGGGGTAATTTTGTTGGGTGAATACCCTGGTGCTTAGATCTTACATTGAGCAGCCATAAAACTTCCGTGATTATGTCTTGAAACCATTGAGAAAAAGATGTATTGCATGTTTCTATTCGATCCGATGTAGGTAAGAAAGCAAAAGTTACTTCTCTCCTGTGCCATCAAGGGAATATTTGATTATATTGCTCTTTTCTGGATTTCAACTCAAAGTTTTAGGTATTGTATATAATGTATTTTGTATATAATGTGCTACTTTTTAACAGCCATGGTAATTTTTATTCTCTAAATTAAGATGTTTTTAATTTAACAGAATTTTAATTTAATATTTTAGCTAGATTATCAAGGTGTAGTTAATGTTATTTTAGTATCTTTAATTATTTTCTAAAAATGAGTATTTTTAAAGTCTAAGCATTAATAACAAAGTGCTCTGAATTTGCAGTAAGAAGAGCAAATGTATGCTGCAAATTGTGATGACACAATTTTAAGTTGCCTGAGACCTAAGAGATGTTGACTCTTGGAAAGTATGCCAATGAATTTAAAAACAAAGTTTTCTTGCAAATTAAATACACTGCATTGTAGTAAAAATGGTAGCTATTAGCTATATGTGGATTGCATGTTGATTTATCATTATATGTCTCACAGTTGCAGAACTAAAGCACTACAGTTTACAAACTGAGCATTCAAAACTCAACTTGCAACCTTGCCATCACCTGAGGATTATAAAATTTTAAGTCATTGATGCTCTTATACACAAGTCCATTAAAATTGCAAAGATGCTATATTCCATTCTATCTTCATTTTCATTTCTTTTCTATTCTATCTTTCTTCATTTTCATTATTCATTTCTTTTCTATCTTCACTCATTGACATAAATAAAATTAAATAATTTCATAAGGAATGATTCAATTCAGTGTAACTAGAAAATAATTTACAAGGTAATGGCGAGATTTTTTTCTAAATATTTCACAAAGCATTTAATTGTATCACGTATTTAATTGAAGCATTGATTCCAACAACTTACAAAGTTATGGAGTTAAGACAATTTTTGAAATATTAAGACAAAAATCATGTACACAAAATTCAAATTCTGAAAACCTCATTGCCAGTTATAACATACAATTGACAACTGGGGATGTTGAGATCAGGTCAAAAGTTTGGTTCAACCCTCTTGCTTCAGATTTAATCATGTTTTATATTTCATCACCGTATTTAATTTTTATTCAAGAACTGGACTTGCATGAATGCTATGCCACTTCTCATTGTACTGATAACTGGATATAAATGTGCTTTGAAAAGATAAATATACCTTGTTTCTATACAAATTGAACCTGATAAACAGCATTAATTAAATATTCAAGACAAAAATACTGTACCATATTTCAATAAACAGTATTTCTTAAGTTACATCAGTATTGATGGAAATTAATGTTTTAAAAACATTTCATCAAAATTTTGAAGTTTTTATATAGTATTGGACATTTTTATCAGAATAAAAAGTTGTTTTTTTCATATGCTGTCCCCCACAATATTTTTTTAAATGTAAAAATGAGTGATTTAGTACTGATACCCTAGCTGTTTAGATATTTGTTTACTAATGAATGCACATTTATTTATACATTATCAAGGATTATTGTTTATAACTGTCAAATTAACTGCAAAATGATACAAAACTGATTTTTTTCTTCAATTGCCAACAATGCTGCATGATTAACAATGAACGTTGAATTCTTGGGCAAACAGTTTTAATTGTTTGTAGACTAATTTTTTAAAATTGCCTTCATCTGAGTTTTTTAAAGTTAGAGAAGTTAAATAATATATTGATCTTGACACCAAGTCATTTCCCTGAAATTTCTAAACTAATTTCCTAATGAACTAAATTATTGTCTTAGGAATTTGCATGCATCTTTTTACCTTAACTTCCTTAAACTCCAAAAAAGTTTTGAGTATTCATTTGATACCAAATTTCTGTTGATAATGCATTTTTAAATTGAAATTTTAATATATCAGTCAAATGCTTAATAACTGCTAAATAGGCCATAGTCATTTTTCTCAGTAGATTTCTATTGACTTTGAATTTTTAAATTTGATTTTAATCCAAGCCAAAATCTTCGCTATAACTTTTAAATGGGTAGAATACCATACACAAAGACACATATGCCCATACTTACCTTCTGTTAGGAGGTAAGTAAGCATATTTACCAACCTTTTTGTAGATTCCTTGAGTAGCCAAACTGGAGTCTTGATTTAAATAATTCACAGAATAAAATATTCAAAATGAGCTCTTTTTACAAACAAAAGAACAGGTAAGTATTTTGCATGCTCACAACAGATCATGCTTTCATTTTAGTAACTAACATTCAACAAAGACATGAAATGATAATTCATGAAACTGCTAAGCTTTCTCTTAAAAAATGATAAGAACTCTTGCAGAAATGATGTATTACTTTATTACCATGGGCAGACCCAGGATATGATTGATCTAGTTTCAAAATGGCATGGAAATTTAAAATTTCTACTTTTTCATCACAACAGATTGTACATAAATTAAAAAGCAGCTCATTACTTCTGTAAGTAACACAGAAACTCAATATAAAATTTCAATTAAGATAAAAATATGCAAATAGATTTTTAGATTTGATGTTGTTTCCTGAAAGTTTCTTCATGGAAAATTTGGAGATGTCTTATAAAATGTCATATCAGGATATTATTATAATTAGGCAGGCAGCCAATTTATTAATTGGAGCATAAGGGTGGCCACTTTAATATTTGTATGAAAAATGTTTGATATTAATGTATAATTTGCCACATCATTTAGTGTTTTATTTTTCAAGAAACTCATTGTTCTGTTTTAAACTCATCAATATACAAATATATTTAATTGATACTCATGTTGCATCAATGCACGTGAGCTAGTCAATTATATGTAGCAAGCTTATTTCTATTTCATCCAATTTTGCACTTCAAAAAATAATTAATGCATTTAAGTTACTAAGGAATCTCATTTTTGTTCACTCTTATAGTTATAACTTGTTTGTATTGTTATGCAAAATGCTTTCTTTTAAAGGGAAAGTTAATCTACTTAATATTTGTTTCAAGTGCAGAAAATGTAATTTATTTTTTATATTTCTGTTTTTTGTGTCTGTTTTAATCTTATGAATTTGAAAAGTTTTGTTAATAATTTTTACAATTAAGTACAAAAGCAAAATGTTTTCAAATGGACTGCTATCAACTTTTATCCACAGTGCTGCTATGTTTTTTAGTTATTTTAAGAAATTTTCATCTTCAAAATTATTTGATTTATACAAAATGCTTTTTAAAAGGTTTTGTGCTAATTTAGTTATTCCTTCTGCAAATTCAGATGCTAAAAAAATGTTTTACTTTAATGAAAGAAATTGAAAAAATATTTTTTTAAGTGCAATAAGATTTTATTTTCTCAATATTAAGTAATTTTTTTATTCAAAAGTTTTTTAGAGTTTGAACGTACACATATTCTAGCTTGTGTGATTGATCTTGGGGATCTTCATTAGGTGGCATCAAGTTATAAATAAGCAACACAGGAATGCATTTTTACTGGCACAAAATAAAAAATTACCTTTTTGATAAGTAAAAGTATAACTTGTAGTGGGATTCAAATCCAGTCTTCTATAGAAATGATTTTGTTATTGTGTCCAAGAATTGACCTAAGCTTTGGGGAGTGACAGTTGCATATATTTTCTTTATTTTAGAAAATTATTTTGTGTTTTTAAACATCTAGTTCATTGTAAAAATGTTTAGTATTGTACAGAATTTATGTAATTTTGTATAGAAATTAGATTGTGATTTAAAATTATTTGAAGAATGGCAGGACTAATAACTTACAAATTTTCTGAAAACATTCTTTTCTATTTATGAAAAATCCATTTATCATTGTAGAGAATTGTTGTAAACTTAAGTATAAAATGTAACAATTAGAAATTACTCCTTTTTTATTACAATGTTTTTATGAAATGTTGCATCTCCCATGCAATTTTGTTGCTATATGCTGTCTAAATTTACAGCAGTCTTTTATATGTCTTGTTTCACTTGAGCGTCTTGTTATTAATTATTTAAAAATGTATAAAGGGGAGCATATCATGGAGTATTTTAAGGTTTTCATTTGTGTATCACACTTGGGTAAAGCAGGAATACCTAAAACATATTCAACTGGATGGCATCTACAATGATCATATTAGTGCTCTAGTATCATAGCTCTCGCATGTAATCTCGCAAACTGTTCATTTATATCTAAAATGTAATTTTTATCATGTTTAACAGCAGCTATTTTTATGGGAAACTAATACTACTTTATTTTAAATAATCTACATTTCATCCCTAGATTATATTTTAGGACAAAAATTGTACTTAAATTTTTAGTTCTATGTGTGATTTATTAAACAATGTAACTTCTGGGTACCCAAATATTTTACACATATCAATGCTGTTAAGGAATACAAAGCATTTCTAACATCTGTGTTTCATCCTTTTCATACCTTCAAAGGAAGTTCTCAAAATCCTTTAAATTATAACCATATAAAATATTGAGTGTCTTGCATTCAAAACATTGAAATTATCTAGAAGAGAAAGGCTTTTATTTTCTCCTATTAAGTTAACATAGACTTGTTTTAAAATTTTACTAGGAAAAATACTGTACATCTAGTTATTGTTAAAAGATTAGATAACATCTGATGGATTAGTAGTAACAGCTTTTTTGCAAAATGATTCATAGAAAGTCACCCCATTAAAAGTTAGGTTCTTATGAATAGCAATGTTATCAGTAATTAGAAGAGTGAAATTTAATTTTCATGCATAAAATTTTTTGCATTAATTTTGATGAGTTACCTCATTATTTTGGCATCGTATTAAGGTAATGGTGTAACATGTTCCCTTCCACTTGAACTTTTGAATCAGTGTTCAACCTATGAAAATTAGGTTTTAATTTCTTCATTGTCTTCTAATTCCCATTTACCTTTAGGGGCCGTTGTGTCTCAGTGGGCATGTCCACTGCGCACTAGCAACCTTCGAGTTGTAGGCGGTGCAGGTTCGATTCCTGCCAGGTGCATTCCTCCCTGGGTGTATTTCTTCTGTGTCATTAAAACTTTCATTGTGTGTGTATGTCTATTACTTGATATTGTATGACTTGTGTATGGTGCAGCATGGTCAAATATGGCCCTTGCATCATAAAACCCAAACCAACCAACTCATTTACCTTTATACTACAATTTTTGTTCTGTGCTGTTTTAAATTTGTTTTTATTTAAATATTTGCTTGTTATTTGTATAAAGTAACGTACTGTAAAAACTATTTCACATTTGTTTTATGAATCTATCTATTATAGTTATTTTGTAAATATTTATCTTCCTAAAATGTAGATATTATTGTAAAAATGTTAAATAACTACTGCTGTGACTTCAATCATCGCTTTTTAATAAACATTTTAAAGGTATCCACTTTGGATTTTGTTTGAGTTTCGAATTTATCACTGTTGGATGGATTCTTTTCACATTTAAAATGAACATCAACCTTTTATTATGTATATTTTTATTTATAGGAAATGTTTAGTTGAAATGTCCTTGCATGTAAATTAAATTCGAATGAAACTTTTTAAAACAAACTAGGTCTCAAACCTATATGAAAATGGGTTGCTGTTTAATTGACAATGAGAAATTCATTTTGTCTTTAATTTTAAATTAAAAACAAATTTAGCCATTTGAAGTTCAGCTAACAATTGTACATAATTATGGAACAATAGTTTTATTTACAATTTAAATCGGTGATGCGGTAAGAAAATTTTTGAATTGCTTTTTAAAATAAAGAATGATTTGTAAGAATCTTTATAAATTAAAATTCAAAGGTTCAATTTGTAGTCAAACAGTTAAGTTAATTCCTAGCGCACGAAATAAAACTTGACAAATAACTGGAAAATCTAATCCGATTTAAAATACAGATGCAAAAATGTAAACCGTTATAATTGTTTGTCACAAAATTGTTCCAGATCTTAAATTCACAATTTATTGCAATATTAATTAAAAAAACAAGTATTGATTGTCTTCTCATTAATTTCCAATGATAGCGAACGATATTTAATAGAAATTTTGCTAACATGACTGACTAAAAATCAATTCTATGCTTTGCAGTTCCCAAATATAGGCATAGCTAGAAGGGGTCAAGGAACTGATAGATATTTGAATAATATCTATTACTAGAAATATTTATTTCAAAGTAAGTTATGTTTTTTCTTGCAGAAAAGTTATGGATCTAAATTTTGTCCAGGATAGTGGTGGCATCACATCCTCATTTGTCTCTTCTACCCAGTTACGATCATCACAAGCTGAAAAGGAAACATTTACATGTCCAGGATACTGTTGATGGGTACATTAATTTTTATAAATATTTAGAAATGTGATAGCACACACACAATGGTTTGAAAATAATAATTATATTGAAAGGAATTTATAAATGTAATAAGCAATTTTATTAACACTTGATGGAATTGAGGTGTATTTCAAGGTCTAAGTTATGAAGTGAACGTGCCGGCATTAATTATTCAGATAAGTTAATTTAATGAACAGTTACAATGCATTTCTTGCGCTTATTGTGTATTGCGTTCGATTATACATATAGGTTAACACATACAGTTAATGTAGACAAGTCATGTTTTATCACAAGCAGAACTACTACGTAATTTAAATACTTCAAAAAGATTTGTTGCTTTAATTTCAAATTATAAACAATTGCATGCCCATGTGAATTCACGAAGCTCCTATGTTTAACGGAGCAAATGAAGCAAAAGTCGAATATGCTCAAATCAGCTATTTAAATGGCTTGCTTCAATAATTTGAAAACGAAGAATATTTTAATGTTAGTAAATGTTAAATCTGACCAGCGCGCATTTGTATAAATAAGTTTAACATCCCTGATAAAAAGGAAAATTGTTTTCTCTAAAAGGTAGGTTGGAGTGGTTTATGGAAAAAGTCATGTAGTTGAAAACAAATTGACTGTTCAGCGTACAACAGAAATTGACTACTTTCTTTACAAAAAGATTAAAAAAAAATCAAATTCGTTCATATATGAATTGATTCCTGTTCATAGGTATTTATTTTCTAGCACACGATACATCTCAGAAAAGAATAGATTCAACCTATTTCCTTTTCAGTAGGTGCAATTCTTTCACAGACTAAGGACGTCAAATCAATGTTTTCAACTCATGACCAGAAACTAGTTTCGTATCGCCATTATCCAGCAGTGTTACATCCATTCCGAGCACAATACCACTTTTGTCTTTCGAAAAAATTATGCAGTTCTAATCGAACGTTTTGTCTATACTTGCTCTTTTGAAATGCTTATTTCCTTTCCAAAAGACGAGTCAATTTTTTCGATTTTTCTAAATCTGCTAGACCTGAAATTTTCCCCGTTTGTTTTCGATGGAACAAAATTCTGTTTAGAACTTCTACGGAAGATATATAAAACATTGCTGGATAGTCAATTATATACATTCCGAACGTTACACATACTTGTATTTCTATATAAACTAATATTCTTGTCTATTATGCAGTTCTGATCTAAGAATTTTATTTTCGGTCTTTTGAAATACTCGTTTTCAAGACCTGTCAATTTTTTCGATTCCTCAAAATCTAGAACAGAAATCTGGAATTTCCCCTTTTGTTTTCGATAGAGCAAAATTGTTCCGAACTTTTTCTGAAAATATATAAAACATTGCTGGACATTCGGAATTTTGACTTTGAAACAAGCTCTGCATATTTCTTATCGCATATGAACCACTGTTTGGAAAAAAGTTATGCTACCTGGATTTAAAAAAAATCCTTTATAACCATCCATAACAGCTGTTTTGATGAAATTCCCAGATAACGCTTACCGTTTACCAAAATGCACTACCTGAAGCTTTTATGAACTTCACCGCTATGTTATGATGTTACGTCAGGAAATGAGTTCTGCAAAACGTTTTAAGCGCTTTGCATTGTATTTTTATGCCCACCAAGCCCCGAAACGATGCTGGGAACTCGTTTTTAATGCTTTTGGTGTACTTCTTCCGCGTTTAAGAAGTGTTTTGTTGGTTTCTTTGAAGGTCGTCGGAAAATCGCGTTTCATTTCCATGCTTCCGAGGAATAGGAAAGGTCATCATGTCGGCTCATAAAGACGCCATTATCATCCGTGGCTTACCGAGCGTTGACTTGTCTGTCTGTAACTTAAGCCTCTTTCATCCCGTCTTTCAAAACCTGTTAGAAGATTGCTTTGTTTTGAATGGGGCAGTCTGATTAGCCTGTCATAAAGTGTGAGATAATGTGTTTGTTATTCAACGCCACTCGTGTCGATGGCGATTTTTTGCGTGGCCATCTTTTCTCAGTAATAACTTTTCCGTATCATGACATAAAATTTGACGTAAAGGAGGAAAAGTTCTATGTGTTAATCTTATAAACCGTTAGAGAAATGCTGTTAGAGATAGTCGTGCGTTTGGTCTCAATTTAGTTTGGACCATGGAATTCTGGAACAATCTACATCTATTTGCTGAAGAATCCTTACTTGACTGTGTCCCATTCTTTTCCCAAAGTGAAGTTTTTAAACTATTTTTCCAGACATTAGTCGGACATAAGAGCTACATAGAAGGGACAAAATAATCAAAATCATGAAACTTGGAAATGGATAATTATTTTTCTATTACTTTTGATGTCTTTCTATTCAATGAAAATAATTAAATTTTTATTAAATTCTGGTTTAGAGAATACTGTATGGTAAATTGAGTTAGTGTACTTGTTCGACAATATCGGTTTTGCCGTATTCCAAAATATGCATCGTAAACTTCAGTGTTTAAAAATTGTGTTATGAAATAAAAAATATTTTGTTGTAACTATTAATGTTCTTTTATTTGTAAAAAACATTTAATTTTTGCTTTTAAAACTGGCATTTTTGATAGTAATCATCAAAATAATTTGACATCTAGGAGGTTAATATACTCCCTAATATGAAGATCAGGTCATAAACGATCTGGCTTGGTTTGTTTGTTTATATGGTTCTAATTATAAAACTAAAAATATTCTACGGCATTTTGTTGAAATGTTTTAATGTGTAAATTTAGAAATTTGGAAAATTCTGTTTTCCATAAGAAAAATGAGTTCAGTGGACTAATAATTTCTGAAAAAGCCCCACTACACCTTGCCGAGTGAACGAATTTAAAGTTCTTTGCTTAGCATATTCGGCTCGTTATTGTATATTGATGCCCAGAGGTGAATAATAAAAAGTCGGATAACTCAAACCTAGAAACTTTTACCGCAAAACACTAACTTAAAAGTTCCGAAGAAATAGCAAGTTTCGCTGCACCATTATTTTATCCCATTGTGTTGCAAGTATTCTTGCCGTTATACTGCCCTTCTACGTATAAATTAGATTGATTAAATTGGAGACATGACGAAAATTTGTCTTTAGCTCTTATGGCTAAATCCACTTTGATTTTTCCTAATATAGCTTATTTTAACTATCTGAGGAGTCCCTCTGCGACCTGCAGTCTTCCCTGTATGACTTCTAACCAGCTTTGACCTTAACCATTAGAATGTTTTCTAGAATTCTTTCAGCGAATTAATGTGGTTATCTAGTCATGTGTTGTGGGGATCAAAGCAAAATAACACTACTAGGAAACCTCGTGACTCTCAGAGATTTAAAGAGCTGTGAATACAGCAAACATTTCAGAAAAATATAAAATATCTGGTGATGGACCTGGTCATAAACTTTTATAATTTTATAAGTCTGTATTCATACTTTTTGGAAATTTGCAATTGATTTGTAGCGCAGTTTTATTCGCTAGATTGATTGACCAGATTACTATACTTACTTGGCACATACATCGCTCACCTAATTTAAAAATAACTATGCGCGTATTTAAAAAACAATGGACCCATAAAAACTATATGTTGTCCTTATTTTTTCTGTGACCTTACGAGAGAAAAATATTGAAGTATCTTTAGGAATATCGAGGTGATCCAGATGCTTCTCAACCTGTGACCTGAAACATGATAAGAATGAAATATAGATCCTTGTAAGAATTTCACAGCTCCATTTATCTTGACATCTTTATGTGTACCCTTTACAGTTCCGTCTATGCAAATTTGTAGCCTTTTCACATGTACAATAAATGTGAAGTGAAATACTGCCTTTTCAGCATCTAGCTTTGATGATAAATTTACATCTTTATGAATTTGCTCAGTTAAGTTAATGTTAGATGTGATCGAGACGACAAGGACTGCTCATCAATACCAATTTTACTCATGTTGTTTATTGAGTTAAAAATTAATTCATTGAGTGGAGTTTTGGATTTTGATAGTTTACCATCGTATGCAAATAAAAGGGACACCTGTTATTATCCTATTGTTTTTACTGACTATTTAACCCTGAGGTAGCACAAGGAACATCGCCTATTGTTTGTAACTTCTGAATTATTCATTAGAGTTCATTTAAACGGGGATCCAGGTAATAAAGCTGTAATCAATGATTAAAAAATTAATATAATGCTTGTGGAACTGTGCAATTATATTTTTGTGCAAAGGCTGTAAATTTTGTATTTAATAATTATTATCTGTAAAAAAGGTGACAGAGGAGCGTTCTTTTCAAATCATACTACTGTTGGTGAATCTTTGATTTTGTTATTTTATTGAAAGCAGTTTGTTTCTACCAGAATAATCTCACGAGTTTCACATATTTTGTTTGAAATGAGGAGCATGCCATTTATGTATAAAATGAATAAAGAATGAGACAACGTTTGCTTTGTCAGCTTAATTATAATATAACCAAATAGATAAAAATTTATTTTATGACTTCTTTCGATACTACTCAGCTTCAACGGAGTTTTTGATGCTTCAGACAACATATCTCATGCCAGTTTCCGAAGCAGTTTCTTTGCGTCGGAGATCAGCTTTTAGATTTTTGTCCGCTTCACGTGCTTGTGCTTTTTCTCTTCCTATTGCTCGGCTTGTGACAGCTTTTTGTGTTGGTTGATTTCTTATTGCGTAATGCTTTGTATTAAATTTTACTCGTATGGTTCTAAGAGAAAAACGTAGCGACCTGAAAATAATTGTGTTGACCTAGAAATTCCAGATAGAATAAGCTATGCGAATTTCATGACGTCAGAGATTCGGGTTTGAGAATTTTTGCTGTTTCAGACAAACATATTTTCTGCTTTATGTGGAAGATTCTAATTCACGAGACTACAGTAGACGATCATTTTTACGTTCCCTAATTTTTACGTTTTTGCATCGATCGAGACTTGACAGTGTAATCGTGTAGATTCATAAAATGAGAGTTCGTTTAAAAGTAAAGTTGACGGTATACAAAAGCATTTTACATACTGATTTGCGATAAGTGACTCAAAGAAATGTTTTGATGGTTCCAGACTGCTAGGAATACAAAGAATTAGTTTAATAATATAAAGCGATTATCGATTTTATTATAAGACAGTTTGCAGAGCAATTGAAATTTTACTATTTCTAATTAGTACTATTTAGTTTTATTATTATTTACTATACATCTTTTACTATTTATAATTATATTACTAATTAAAAATTATAACGCTATTATATTTTTTTGTTCAGAGGTAAAAGCAAACGGGCTCGAATAAGTCCACGAAACCTTTTGTAAATGAAAATAGTTCTTTTCCCTGCACATCATAAAAATTTTTCATTTTATTCTATGGTCTTTTCTGAAATTTTTGGTAGAGTTGAATTGGGGTGGATGACAGAGATAGGAAAGTTTTCCCATCTTCATTGTGATTTGGAACATGATAAAGGCAGGAACGTATTCAGAAGAGAATTTCGGGGGTGACCTGTATTTCTTCTTATATTTGTTTTCCACTTGACATCAACATTTTTAACAAGTCCATGTTTTTCTTTGAAGAAAAAGATGGAGGAATTTGATCAAGATTGAAAATATCGTGCAATAGTAAACGTCAGCAGAGTAGCATGACAATGATGACTGGATCGAAAAGTGACAAATCTTATGGTTGACTTTAAAAAACGTTATAAGTCAACTCCATTCACCATTGTTTGTTTTCGTAAAGACAATGCAAAACAAATAATTTTCAGCCCTAAGTTACAAATTGGCCCAAAAGTCGCAATTGCAACCAATCTTGGCAACCCTGAACGGATGATCCAAACGCTGTCTTAAATCTTAGGCAGTCTTACAAAGGCAGAGAAATGAGAAGAGAATGATAGACCATGCGCAAGGATCGACTGCGCAACTGTTCTCGACTGGATGCCTGCTTCAATTGGAGGCATGAAGGGGAAAGGTCAGTTCTGAAGGTACCCATTGCGCATGACAAATGCCATCAACCAATCATAGTAAGAAACATAAGAAGCCGAAAGGATCGGCGGTCTCAATTTCTGGTTGACTTCTTGCGTTGAAAATCAAAGATATTGAAATAGAAAGACATCTCACTCAGCATTAGGTTAAAAATGGTTTTCTTCAGGTTCTTATCGATTATTTATTTATTTTTTTGCCACCTAATTAAGAAACTTTTTATCAAGGGACGCCAGGCTTCCGGGTCAAATAAGAATTCTATGCCATTGGTATCTTCACTTTTTGAAATGAAACATCCGAGGGAGAAAGAAATCGACACCAAAATTGATTGCCTTTCGTTTTACCTAATCGTGAGAAAAATCCATAAGTCAAATTCGCAACAGCTACTTGGGCTGAATTCTTGAAAAGTTTGAAATGGACCATACATTAGCTGCTATCACCTGTCTACGAAGATTCACGTCGCCCTTCCGCTATCAGCATCTCGCTCACCGCATGTTGTCTTCAGTTACAAATGCCTTGCTCCCAAGTATGCATTACCAAAGCATGCAGAGGTTGACAGTGACAGATGTTTCCGTTGTTCCCCCTTCTCGCTTTTTATCGAGTTCTGTGAAATACAGCGGAGGAGGTTGCTCTTTCTTATCCCAATGCCCCTAACTCCTTTGCTTGTTGCTCTTACCAGCTGTGTTTGGATTTGGGAGACGCAGAGTATTGCTGAGGAGGCAATGGTGGAACGCCTGCTATATGGTTGAAACAAGCTATGATTTTATCGATGTTTGTATTGCCAAAGTAAACTGGGAAATATACAAATGCGAAATGGATGTTTTGGCAGGCTGAAAAAATTTTGTTGTCGACTTTTCCGATAGGAATTTTGTTTTCACTTAAAAATAAAATTAAGATTGTTGAATTCTGTCTATAAAAGACTATATTCCTCATAACATTTGAAAACAATAAGAGTGTTATCAAGTCAATTCTTAATTAGTGCTATCGAGTAAATTGCCAGCTGTGTTTGACTTTGGTAGTAGCCAAGCATTTCTGAGGAGGTAATGGTGGAACGCCTCCTATTTGGTTGCCCCGTTGAAACAAGCTATGATTTTATCGACTTTTTGTAGTGACAAAACAATCTGGGAAGTGCACAAATAAGAAGTGGATGTTTTGTCAGCTGCAGTTGTTTGTTGTTGACTTTTCCGATAGAACTTTGTTTCGGTCCGAAATAAAATTAAGATGTGAGTATAAATCTGTCGTACTAGTCAAGAAGACATTGCCCCAGGTTTGATTGTTTAGAGTTGTTTCATTGTGTTTATAAAATTATATTTCCTCATAACATTTGAAAATCCATTAAGAATGTTGCTAAGTTAATACTGGAATAGTGGTTGTCTCAAGTAAATTGCCAGCTGTGGGTGACTTTGGGAAACGCCAAGTACTGCTGAACGCCTGTTATTGGATTCGTCCCGTTGAAACAAGCTCTCTAATTTTATCGACGTTTCTCATTGATTGACATATTGCTTTGACTGGACTTTATTACAAAGAAATTGACGGGTATTATCACTTGGCTTCTCAATTAAATTTTCTTGTGATAAAGAAAAATAAAAGACGACGGAACTTGCGTAAAATTTACAGTTAATTGCGTATTCGTGTGGATGAACTGGAAATTCCAGGAAACAATTTCTGTCTCTCATTCATCTGAATCCATCTAGAAAATTTCTTGTGCAAGAAACATTTTGTTAAAAAATGCTTAATCTTTTGCTGTTCATTTTTAAAAATCCTAAAATGCAATTCCAAAAGTAGAAACTAATTTTTAAAAAAAATTTGATTTAACAACTCGCATAATTTATTCGCTTGCAAAGCTAAATGTGTGGGAAACATTCAGGTTTTTAGTACAGTCGACAGTATATGCCTTTTAAATCCCAGACAACCCAACCTACGCTGGGTTGTAAAGCTTCCATCCGCATATCATATTTACAAAATTGATAATCTATAATAGTTTAAGTAGACACTTGAAAGACTGCAATTTTGTCTTCGAAAAAGTACTTCGTGGCGGAGTAGAATTAAACTGATATTTGTACTATTGTATTGTAAGTTAATTTCTGTATGGTGGCTTTCACCACAATACTCCCCTCCAGTGTTTAGAGTGGCTGAATTCGAGAGATGCTTCCGCTGGTTGATTCATTGCCTAGTGCAGGAAATCGTGAGAGCTGTATTCAGATCAAGTGTGCACTTGCGTATGCAAGGTCGTACAGTGGGTGACTGCGACCGTAGACTGTCCTGTGTTGCCTTTAGTAGCCGATTGTAATACAGCCGGCAGTTTGTTGAAATAAGGTTGAGCCGCAACGAATATAGAAGCTATGACAGGAGTGGCTCTATTATCCGTTATCACAGAGCTTCAGACAGTTGGAAATAATATGCATCGTGTTGGTAATTCAACTACTCATAGTGAACCATCCATCAAAGTTTGAGGCGACTGTCATCTAGGAATTGGAAAGTGCGAGTGTTCACATCACGTCTACAGTCGCCAATTTAGCAAGACGCGTGTAAGACAGAACAACTTTGTCTACCTACCAAAAGTACTTCGTTGTAGAGTTGGGTTACACTGCTATGCATATTATTGTATTGTAAGTTAATTTTTGTAGTGGTGCCAAATTCATCACAATGGTATACATGGAATATGATTCAACACTGTAAACAAAAATCCCATGATAAAACTCAAGAGACACGAGACAAAGTACACCCCATGGAAATAAAAAGATGAACTAGATTTAACATAAAATTTTAAGCACAGGTAAACCAAGCAAAAGCAAATGAAAAAATAGGAAAATCATATAATCTACATTACATTAATCAAAAATGTTTCCAACATCTCTTGGAAAAACTCGAGAATAAGATCGTCTAACCCATGTATTTTTTAAATAATTGTTGGATCTCAGTCTGGCTGCTTTCAGATTGAATGAAATACTTCCTAGTAACACCTAAGTTATTTTCTATCTTGAATATGTTTTGACGTTTCCCCTGAGAGGCACGCCCTGTTGTTTATTGCACTCTAGGGACTTAGAATCTCGAGAAGATGGTGAAAATAACTCAGCGGTGACTTTCTGAAGAACATACTGGTAGATGAGAAATATGTTCTGCTACTGCTAACTCAGCCAGTGGTCCTTAGAAGCTTTGAGGAATCTTTAAGCGGAATGTGCCATTTCTTGGAATTAAAGTTATCTTGAGTTGCTTAATTCAAAGAGAATTTAATGAAGCATGTTATTTTAACTAACGATGAATTGATGTTTTTGGGCTAGTGTAGTCATCAATCACTGTCATCGATTTCATCAGTATAGACTGTTATTAAATCGTCAAAATAACATCTTGTTATTTTGACGACATCTTCTCTGCCTTCTGGAAAAAATAGAGTAATTTTGTAGGAAAACATTTTTAAAACAAACCCCTTTGCTCTCTGACTAAGCTAATTATTCAACCACTGACTTTCAAACAATTTTCAAAAGCTTCAAGAATAAAACAAGTCAACAGTTTTAAATCAAACGAAAGAAAAAACTATTTCATCTAGGGGGTTGAGTATAAGCACGAACATTAACACAGTTAAGTATTTCATTCTTTAAATGTCAATATTTTTCATAATATAATTAATGTTGTAAATACAAGTGGTTGAAATACAAATTAAATCAATCCAGTTCATTGAAACGTGTTATCTTATACTGTTTTAAAACGAAATATGCACTAGCAGTTGTCATCCTCGAGAGAGATGAATACTCTATTAGCTCATTAGTTTCAGTCTTAGTAACAGTTATTTTCTTTATGTGCTTTCAAAGTATGCTCAAAATTTTTTAATGAGTAACGTTTTCTTGCAAATAATTGTAAAACATAAATTTATCATAGTAAAGAAAATTCTGTAGGCAAAAAATATTGTACACGTCTGAATTTCGAATAAGTTCGAAGTTTAATGCATAGAATTATCAAATTTCTAGTGAGGAGTGTTAGCGAAAATTATTTAGAAATCAATACATCTGAATTTCAGATTACTTTGAATTTTATTAATTGGCGTTAAAATGTACCGAATTTGTGAGGAGAGTTGGTGAAAATATTTGGAAATAAATACGTTTGAATTTCAGATTAGTTTAAACTTTATTGAGTTAAAATTATATTTCTAGAGTGTTAGTGAATATATATTTGAAAATAAATGTTTGAATTTCAGATTAGTTTGAATTTTATTGGCGTTAAAATTGTTATATTTCTAGTGAGGAGTGTTTATGAAAATATTTGAAAATCAATACTTTTGAATTTTGTTGCAATCAAATTGTAGTGAGGAGTGATAGAGAAAAAATTTGAAAGTCAATATGCTTGAATTGCAGATCAGTTTGAATTTGATTGTGTTAAAATTGTCAAATTTCTAATGAGAAGTGTAGTTGAAAATATTTTGAAATCAATACGTATGAATTTCACGATAATTTAAAAACGTGTACTTTTAGCAAACACGTATTCAGGCAAAAGGTAAAGAATTATTCGATTATTCTCAACCGAAGCCTGATGCACTTGCCAGGGGATGCGATTGGGAAGGTAGACATGGCCTCCGTTGCCTCTCCAAAGGATATTTCCTGAGCTTGTCAAACGTTTTCCTCTCTCTGCACAGAATGCGAAGTGTCGATGACATCAGAAAAATCAATACCGACTTCCTTTTCAATATTCCTCTTGAAGCGTAGGAACCTATAGGCAGGCGGTGTCAGCCACGACTCAGGGCACCAGGGCCAAACTCACCCTTTTGCAGTGGCGGATCAAGTCATTTTGAAGCTCTAGGCGCGGGTTTACCCTGGTTTCCTTTCACGTTACGTGAATGCGGGCAGGTATAAAAGGACATCCAGGTTAGGGCGGCTCTACAGTGTTTACTTTGTAAAATTAAAATTGAACCAGCGGTATATTTGGCAGTGATAGTTAACGATAAATGAGTTAGGAAATGCTAGGAAGTTAGTGACCCAGTAATTCGTAGTGGCCTCATCTGGCCTGGGTGAAGGGGCTGTACTCCCAAATAATAATAGGAAGGCTGATTGTTTTGGATTATTCTCATATGTGTGACCAAATTAGATATTTTTAAAAGCAAATGGAAAAACATTTATAATTAAATGAATAGGATACTACTTGAATTATTAACTGTAAATAATTAACTATAGGATAATTAATTGTAAGGATAACCAAACCTGGTAATTAAATTTGAAATATTTAAGACATTGAAAAGAATGTGTTTTACAAAGGTGGGAAAAGGAGACAATCGTGTAAGAATGATAGACCATGCACAAGGACTCACGGCTTTTAGAGAATCTGGACTGGATGCCAGCTTCAGCAGGAAGCATGGGGTTGGGGAGAAGAGTCTGCTGAAGATACCCGTAACAAAAACCATTAACTAATCGGAGTAAGAAACTATTTGAGGCTGAAAAGATTGGCGCCAATAGCTCCTAGGCTGACTTTCTGCGGTGAAAATCTAAGCCTTAAACTAGAAATTTTGACACTTCACTCAGATCTTCGTTAAAAAATCGTCGATTTTACTTCAGGTTTTAATCGATTTAAGCTATTTGAGAAATATCTGTTGTTCTGGGTGAGGGTCAGATATAACTAGCCCGTCCATAAGATAAATAAGTTGTAGCGAGAATAGATTGATCTCAGGCCTGAAGACCAGATATGACTCTTCGATTATTGTTATCAGGCTCGAAGACTAGATTGGGCCCTTCAAATATTTTTATCTTGCCCGAGACCCTGATGCGGTCCTTCGGAAATATTTACCCGCTCGCAGACTAGATAAGGACACCTCCGTATAGGTTTTACAAACCTGAAATTCAGATACGAGCTCCAGGCATTTTTGCTCAGCCTGCAGTCCAGATATGACCCTCCAGATAGGTTTGCCCGTCCCGAAGGCCAGATATGGCCCTCCAGACAGGTTTACTTGACCCGCAGACCAGATATAGCCCTCCAAATATTAAAAACAAATTTTGGTGCTGAATTTTCCCGAATTTTATTAGGACGTGCGGGGCATCTGGGCTTCCATGGACTCTACGCCACTGATTATCAATCAGTATAGAGGTTCTAGGTTGGTTGCATTGAGTTTTTTGGCCATATTTGGCCAAGCTGTTCCAAATACGACAGACAACGTCTAGTAATGGACAAGCACACACAATGAAAGTTTTACTGACACAGAAGAGAAAAATACATCCAGGGTGGAATCGAACCTGCGCCGCCCACAGCATAGAAGTTCCAGGAAACCGCTTGCAGTTAATCGTGTACCATATAACTTTCTACGGAAGATCACCCAGGAGGTTAAAATCGATTCGAACGGTCAACAATCGAGCCTGAAAAGTGTGCGGCCTATTTAACACTCCGCTTGCAATGCCTTTCGCCAAACGGAAATTAACTTTTCCGCATCATCTGTCTGCCCCCTGAGGTTATTCATCCCTCCAAGAAATGAAAACACGATCAAGCCCTTCTCCGATCATTTATTATACATCGCTTTTCTTTCTCTTCCTTCTCGTATTTGTGTGCTTTAATTTTCTTTACTGGGTGGAAAAACTATTCTGCCTTCTGAGGTGTTGCCTCGCAGCTCTTTGCTGCTTCAGTGGATACGACGAAAGGATTCAATCTAATGTGGTAATGAGCGAGGAATGTACATAGAAACGTGCAGTAGTATTTCGGATTCAAAGTATTGTGTATCCTCACGCAGAAATTAGAAGTTGGTTTTGATATATTGGCTTGTGTGGAGCAAGAAAATTCGTTTTTGAAAAGATTCCTCGAAAATAAGAAAATAAAATACAAATTGGAGAATGATTGGCTGAAATTTCGAGATGGTACAAACACTATTTTTTGATTTATCATGAAGCCTATTTTTTATAATGTATCACAAAAACTATTTTTCATTCTAGAGAAGGTATTCTATCGATATATTTTTGTTTATTTTTAATTTTTGGAAAGGTGAATTGTGTGTAAACATTTTTACGACCAATTAGTTACCGTTCTTGTAGTTTATGTATTTTTTAATTGATAAAATGCAAGCTTAATTTGTCTCTCTACGGTCATTTTTTGCTACGCGAAGTGTAATTAGACCCAGATCAACGACTTAAAATGCATTCCGAACCATCACAAACATCCTGGAAGAGACCTGGATTCAAACCCAGAGCCAGAATAAAGTGTAAGAAAAGTAGAACTTGCTTGATATTTACAATAACGAGATTTCTATGCAAATAAAAGGAATAATTGAAGGTCAATAATTTTTCCAATATTAAAGTTTTGTACCAAGTAACGTCACTTATGAAACAAGTATCGTAACAAACTGTCTAACTACCAGAACTGCTCCAGACAAAGTCCAGATACTGGCAGCAGTCACTATAGAAACGGGTCTCGTGCATTTTGAGTGGGGATGAGTCGGGTGACGTTTTGGCGAATTTGGCAGCGGTGGTTTGGCGTTGATGAGTGATATCCTCTTTCATCACAAACGTTTAGAGAGCCAATTGTCTCAAAGTGCACCAACGTGACAAACTTCAAGAATCCCCTGTAGAAAGTGAGCTAAATCTGGCTTCTTCGTCAATAGACAGGTACAGACTTTGTGTCTGGAGCAGTTCAAGTGGTAGACAGTGCACTACTCGATAACTATCACTACCTTCCAACCAATGAGTTGAGACCGGGTGCATAGAAGAAATTAACGTTTAATTTAAATGTCATCATTTTTATCCTTATTCTTTATGTATCTACTCAGAAAGCAATTGTAAACAAGAAATCATATGAGTGTCTTATATTCAAAGACCTATAAAGTAATTTTTCGGATCAAGTGGCAAGAGTTTCTTGAATTGAGCAACAATCGCCTATGGGAAGAAGGAAAAACTCGAGGAAAATCAATAAAAGTTACTTTTTATCTTCGACGCTCCAATAAAAATTCTGATCGTGGCCTTATTGATATCCATGTCATGATCGTACATATCAAGAAACTCTCACAATTAGCCTTGATATTTAGGTTCCGAAAGAGCACTCATTGCCTTGCTCTTCACGCGTGTGTCTAATACCATTCCGCATATCTAAGCTTGAGTTTCGTTAACAGAAATTCCCAATAGTTTTTTGTCATCCAATCAACCTTCCTCATCCCTCGATCGGCTGCAACTGCTTCGGGGCATGCCAACCCCCCTTTTGCAATGTTCATCCCATCCCCACTACCTGCAATTTGCCGTCATAAAGCCTAGGTGCAAAAAAAGATAAATTAGATTTCCCTCTCTTATCTTTCTCTCACTTACTCTTTTTGAAAAATCTTTCATTTCCTGCTACTTTTCGTCAGGCAATTTTCATTTGCTGTGTGGCCCTCAGGCGCTGTTGTCCCTGTATCAAAGGTCTAGGGAAAAAATCGGAACACCAAAAAACCGATCTGATTAAGTTTCGAAGGGATTGGGAATTTTGTTTTTATTTCGATGAATTAGAACTAAATAAATGATTTGTATGCTAAAGAACTTTGGCGAGTAGGAAAGAAATAGGCTCGCAAATACGCTCGTGTGTTTTAGTGAAGGAGAGAAGGCTATTGAATTTCTTTAATGTTTCGATTTAGGTGCAAATGTGAGTTAGTAAGAGTGTACACTTCCCCCTCTGAGATTGAATTGTTTGCGAAGATTTATAATTGGATTTCAGTTCACAAGTATGTATGATTATGTCTTTGCTAATGATGTTTTTTCCTCTAAAAATGCGAATGATTGCTGTGTCAATAGTACTTATTTTACATTTTTTAGTGCTTTTTGGCCGTGCCGTGCAGGGATCTCAGGTTAGGGACAAAGGCTGAAATGAGAAAAACGGCACCAGATTTTTTTGGAGAGGAAAAGATTCTCGAATTACTCGTATACACAACGTACTCGTACCATGCACATAATCAGTCATCGCTTGCAAACATAAATCTGGAATTTTGAATCAATGCCAGATTTATGTTTGGGCAACAACACATTCAACTATGTTTATGAGAAAAAATGCTAGGTAAAAGCTGCTTATAAAAAGCTATGGGCAAACCCAGTGAGCCCCGGTGGCTCTGGAATAAGAAAAGGATTTAAAATAAAAAATTGTAGTTTCAACTTATTAAGAACTGTCTTGAATAAGGCTATGAACCAACGAATTCTATTCTGTATATACCAGGAAAATAAAATTATTTTCTCAAAACATCTGAAGAGCAAAAACAAGACGGCATCTTTTATTACTTTCGTCCAGGAGATACAGTAACAGAAGCCACGGACAAAATCCGGCTTTTCGATAGCTTTAATGCAGCTAATTGCAATAAAATATTATTCTAAGTAGTAATTGATAAATAAAATTTATATGGTTATAATTAGCTCTTAAAAATCATTCTTCGTATTACATACGTAAATTTTGTTTGGGGCAGAGGGCGGCTAAAGTCTCAATTGGCCTAAACCCCAAAAAGTCGTTTCGTCAATTATGGGAACAATATAACAAACCAATTAAGTTTTTCTGAATCAGCTGAAGACCAATGCAAAAATCGATGAATACTACAAAACGCGAATGACAAAATCGAATTTTTTTCAACCGGTCAGTCACTCCGTAACCGTACATTGCCCAAAAATTCTTTCTCCGATATTTTATACTTTGTTTCCGTTTTAAATACGTAAATTTTGTTTTGGACTGAGGGGCGGCATCAGTCTCATTCGTCCTAGGTCCAAGAAAGTCTAGTTTCGCCACACGGATTATGGGAACAATCTGAACAAACCACTCAAGTTTTGCTGAATCAGTCGAAGGCCAATACGATACAAAACGTGTACGAATAAAACGAATTTTTTCAACTTGACAGCCACTCAATAAACGTACCCAAGAATTATTCTCCGATATTTTATACTTTGTCTCCGTATTAAATGCACAAATTTTGTTTCGGGCAATGGACGCGGGACATCAGTCTCATTTGTCCTAGGCCCCCAAAAGTCATTTAGACACCGATTATGGGAACAATCCACACAAATTACTCAAGTTTTGCTGAATCAGTCGAAGGCCAATACTACAAAACGTGGACGAAATAATCGAATTTTTTCAACCAGGCTGCCACTCTGACCGTACATTGCCCAAGAATCCTTTTTCCAATATTGGAAGGTGGAAATCTTCCCGAAAAGAAATCCCTTTCCAAACTCCCCGAGGGGTTCATCCAGCAGGTAACGAGTTGGGGGAGGAGGTAGATACGGCTTTCGTCGGCTTCCTTTGAGCCCTAAACCTTGAAAGGCAGGCGAAATGGAGGTTTGGGGCGACAGACCATTTATTTTCAGGTACCGGATTTCTTGCTGGTCGGGCATAAACAGAAGCGCGCTTCTTGAAAGGAATGCTCACCTGGACGGGTACCTTCCTGGGTACCTTTTCTCCTCCGTCCCTTTTTGGGGGGTGAGGCACTCTTGGTAGGGACGTCGCTATTATATTTGATTTAGAGGGGTTTTCAGAAAGCTGGAACGCGATATTTCTTTTGAAGAAATGTCGAGCGAAATGAGCGACTGAGCTCGTTCTGGATGACAGGTCGGGCTGGAGTTTATTATTTTCGCCATGCTTATTTATGGCCTTCATATATAATGTCACAGTTTGGAAGTGGTATTGTGTAGTGGATTTGTGGATATCAAGTGTGGCGTTGGGCAATGGATTCGGTGAATCTTGAATATATTTTGTCTGGGTGCTCGTATTTCTAAATAGCCTGGATCGGCTACATCTCAGAGCGGAACAAAGTTTGGGTTTCATTTGTAGTTAAAAATGAATATTTTTATAAGTATCAGCTATTGTGGGGAAGCTAGGCCTTTTTGAAACCTTAGCAAATGATACCAATGCTACTCCTCCGAAACAAAATTTATTTATTTAAAGAACTTATTTATATAAATCTTTCGTGGCCTCGAATGTCCTCACGTTGGCATGGCTTGGAAGTTTAGAGAGTGGAGGGTGCCAGCTCAGGTGTTGACCTCGTCATCTGACCGTGGTTCAAAATAACGAGGCGTTGTTTTGGATTTTTCCCTTCGGGGTTTATCTCGGACAATCGCCAATAGCCAGCTGTGTTTTTCCAGTGCGACGTTAATTTACTACCTACCTACCTGTTTATTTAAAAATATAAAAAATTAATTCTATTAAAGCAGTATCATTTTAATTTTCAAAAATGAATTATCATCCACAATATTAACTATCGATTGCAATTAATTATTGTTTTTTAAATAATAAATTATTTATAATGCAATCTCTAATTACAGATAAATTACGTTTGCTAGAACGAATTTCCCTTCAAACACAGGGCCGCGGTGGCCCGGTTGGAAGAGTAACGGACTTGCAACCGAAGGGTTGCGAGTTCGAATCCAGCCAAAACACCGTCGTGTACAAAGGGGGCTGGTGCACGTTAAATCTGTCGTGGCCTCAAATGTCCTCACGTTGGCGTGGTGTGGAAGTTTGGAGAGTGGGGTGCCAGCTCAGGTGTTGCCTCGTCATCTGACCGTGGTTCAAAATTACGTGGTGTTGTCCTCGGATCTTTCCCTTTGGGAGTGATCCCGGACCGTCACCAATAGCCCATTGTGTTGCTCCAGTGTGACGTTAATTGAAATCCCCCCCCTTCAAACACATTATTAAAAGTAGCTCGACACAAATTTTCAAGTGAGTTTTGCCCAAGTGTATTTATGCTTAACCTTAGTTGATTGACCCGGTACCTGAAATCAGTACTATTAGCGGTTTGATTTAGTTTAAAATGTAGACATAATTACATTTTTTATACGAATCCTTTTACGTAGTTTACTTCACGAATAACAGCAAATGTATGTTTTTACTACTATATAGTGCAAGAGAAAACTAAGTACTTATAACTGACCAAGAGTTATGATATATTGGACATTACATCTCTCTGTAAATAAAGCTTAATTTTATGTTTACTACCTCCCTTAAAGTTTGTACAGGAAGTTTTGAAACTCCCTGTATATTTGAAAATAGTTGTCACACGCGGTTCTTTCCTTGCAATGTATAGGCTACCACTGAGAATGATGCTTCTTCGGGGGTGTTTTTCAAACATTTATTTATATTTCTGGGTACCATACATTCTTTGTGCAAATATTTACATTTCAAACTCCCCGTCAACGTTCCTTCATAAACATGATCTCGAAGTATCTCCACACGTCCTGCCTTCTCGGTATCCCACCCTCGAGTCTCCATCTTGTTCTCTTTTCGACTCCTCACCCGGATGACCATCCAAGGACACCCCCGCCGATCGAATGGTTCCTTCCGGCCAACATTCCTCAGTGCCTGGCAGGAGAACTTCACAATAGTTTTTCTTTCTAACATATGAAAGATAAATAGAACCGAGATACAAAAATTGATGCAATATTTTTTGCGCGAGGCAGTTTTTTTACCACTTTCACTCGACCTACATTAAATTCCCACTCATTTCCAGCAAACAAAAGGTCTGGACCTCCATTGAAATACAGTCACCTCAACCTGGCATTCAAAAGCCGGTAAATAAGACAACCGAGTTTTTAAACAATAAACACCTCGCAAACTAACGAAACGGAGCATAAAGAAAGGAACCGATGACAGGCGTTTGACCCGAAAGGCCCCGAGGTCAGACAGGCAAATACCTGCCTGCTATCCAGGTGATCTGCGGCCTTCTTGTCAATCTTCGTGGTTTTCAAGGCGATAATGATGTTCGATCCACGAAACGATGGTGTTTATCGTTCTCTGCCTTCTTCCCTTTGGGGATCAACAAAGGGAATCTTGATTGTACTTGTTTATGATCTGTGGAGTAGGTAGTTGTTATTTGGATGGCCATCTACTTAAATGAACTCTTTTGTGAATGTCTGTTTAAATTCAAACAAATTGGTTTTGTAGGTACTACAGGAAAATCTACAAGAAATCCAGCTTTGAAAACAAGATCATTAAATGAAATTTTATTAATGTATAAAAACTAAGGAGGGGAGAGGATGTTATCCATTTCTCTTCAATTTCAGAAAACTTCTCATAACTTTTAAATGATCAGCCTAATTGCATTGGAGTAGAAGAGCGTATAGAATGTAATGTCCTTTATTCCGATTCTATTTAGATGTACCTACAAATAATCGTGACTTGTCATCAATCTAAATGCGGCCGTGGCAGTCCGTTGGGTAAGATTGGATTGGATGTTAGGGTTTTATGGTGCAAGGTCCAAAAGCGGACAAGCTGAGCCAGCACTTTGCTAGAGTTGCGGATTAGCAATCGGTGGGTTGCGATTCGAAACTAGATCCATCCCAAGACCGTCGTGTACGTGGGAGATGGTGCACATTAAATCTGTCGTGGTCTTAAATGTCCTCACGTTGGCGTGGTGTGGAAGTTTGGAGAGTGGGGGAAGTTTGGAGAGAGTAGAGATTTTGGTTGAAATTTGCCTCGTCAGATTTATATAAAAACAGATTATTTTTTTATTAAATTACACATTTTTTTTACAAAAGCTTAATAAGCTTATTTATTTTTTTTACAAAAGCTTAATAAAATAGCTTTTAAAGGTATAATATAAAAGGTAAGTAATACTTCCTGCAAAAAATATAAAACCAATAGCAGAATTACCCGGCGATGCTCGGGTTGAATTGATTAAATGTTGATTCTATTTCATAGAAAAATGCAAGCATCATTTAAGTGTACAGAAATATTTTTTAACATCGTTTCAACTTTTTCATCTTCTGCAATTTACTTCGGACGCAAATATGTATACCTAATATATTCATCCCCATATAATCCATTTCATATTCATCACACTCTTGTTGTAAGACAAACTACAAAAGCTTTTTCTGAGATGACTTCCGAAGTCGATTTTGAGTTTTGGAGTGATTACGAATGCCAAATAAGTTCATTTTCAGTAAAAAAAGAGGAACTTTCAGCGTATAGTCTTGCAATCAATATTTTTTATTTGTGGTACCCTTGCACCATGGATTCGATATTTTCGAATTACATTATCATGGTGAGAGGATGGCAAATTAAACTGTTACGGCATTCGTGGTTAATTTATTTTGAAGCATACATTTTTTTTTTGAAAATTCAGGAGCACGTGGAATAACGGAACTTGTTTAAAACAAATGTCATCAGTGTAGACAAAGCAAATTCAATCGATTACACTTTTTACAAAATCACTGCCTTCAATGAATGTTTCACAGGTATTTAAGTTGTATACGAACAGTTTCATTTCAAGTAAGCAACCTCGACCTTCTGCCACTTAAGACAAAAAATTTCTGTTTTTCAACAGTCCTAGTTTACATACTTCTTTATTATGATATTATTCCAAGATCAGTAGTCTTATTTAAAATTCGCTTTCCTCCAACAGAAAAATTTAGTTTTAAATCGAATCCTGAAGGTACTTTTTTCAATTCAGAGACTCAGTTTCTATATGGAAACCACGTACCTATTTAGAATGATAGATGTAGTTAATTGACTAGGGAGTACAGCTTGCAATAACACCGATGAAACATGAAAAACAAAGGTAAATTAAATTTATTTTAATCGGTTTGTAATGAAAATATGTCAAAATTTAGAAATATCTTCGAACTACAACGTATGGCTACACGTTTTCATTTAGCGTAAAATATCTCATTTTAGAATTGCTTTATTTTAACTTTATCAGTCATTTTAAAATAAGAAGTTATACACCTTACTTAAAAATGTTTCCCTTTATTTTTATGAAACCGAATTCTACAAACTATAACGCATTTAACCAGACTTAATGAAAGTTCGTCGAAATATACATATACCACCAAGAAATTACCCATGTCTAGTGGTATTTGGCAGAAAATAAAAATAATTCATTACAATTTAACTCCTAAATAATATATCTGTAATATAAAAAGTAATGGAATACATCAATACAAATAAACGAAATTATGGTCATTGAAAAATGTAGAATTCTGAAAAACGAAAGATGAGAAAGCGTGTCGAATTTCGACGTCATGAGAATATTCTGAAATAGAGAAATTCGAAAAAGACGCTTGAAAAATATTAATAGACAATGAATTATTTGCAAAAAGAACACAAATTTACAAAACTTAGAAATGCTTAAATATGACTGCAACATTTCTGTCTTAACTCAAATACACAAATTCTAAATACACAAACACGGAATTCTAAATCTAATTTATAAATGAGACGTTAATTCTGGCGTTGCCAGATACCGAATTGCAAAATTACGCTTTTATGATCAATGAGTTTTTTGTTTTGGCTTTTCGTGTTCCATTACAAAATGTAAGTTGTGTAAAATTAAGTATTTTAAATATCCATTTTTCATCATTCAAATATTCCTAAATTATTTCTATTGTGAAAAGAAATAAAAAATCAGTTCAAACATAATTAGAATTTTAAATTGTTTAAATATAACGTTTTGGAAAAAATTGTTTTTTGAACAATACTGGTAAAACAATTTTATTAGAAAATTTGATTTTCGATCAATACTGATAAAACAGAGTCGCGTACCGCAATCGTTTCATGGTCAATGTTTTTTCTATGGCAATTTCGAATTTATTTAGCCCCTCTGCACACTTAGGTTAAAGAGAACGGGGGTTAATATGTAACTTGCGTTACTCGCAGGGTTCCAAAGTATAAGTATACCAAATTTGGTGTGGATTGGTCAAACGGTGTAGATTTGTATAGAGAACATACAGACGGCAACTCTGCTTTTTATGTATAGATTAAAAATATAAAACGACTTACAGACATAATAACTTAGTAAGCACTTTGACAGAACTGGTACAAAATTTAAAATCATGGCTTTTGCCCAGAGATGAAACTTTCTGTTTACTATTCGCGAAATAACAATAATAGTGATTATATAGTAAGTCATTGATTGATTTAACGTCACTCCTACTAAATAAGCTGAGATAAGCATGCGTGCTGATATTAGAAACAGAATACGCATGCGCATGTCGGATTTTCTTGTCTGATTAATTCGAGATTTACCCACGGATTCTTAAGTTTAAAAAACATATTCAAGGGGAGAGAGGGGGGGGGGTGAAAAAGAAGATTTTTATGATAAAAATATAGTGAATTTTTATAATAAAAATATAGTGAATTTTTACAATAAAAATATAGTTTGAATTTTTACGATAAAAACAATTTGTGCCGGACTTTTTAGTGATGCAGTATGCAGTGAAATTATCGAAAATTTCTGAGAAGAATTCATGCTGAAATGTTTATTGGACATGAAGACACGAACCTTGTAGGCCATATATATTTAAAAACCATTCAGGTACCTTCAAACTTTATACTAGAGGGCTTTGTTTTACGGAGAAGTTAAAATGTTCATAAATAGGAGTTTTAAATTCTTTTATGTATGGAAATGCTGTGTATTAAAATTATAGTTATATTTTCTTACCAATCGATCAATAGGATTGGTTTTAGATATTTTTCCACCCATCACTTTTTGAATAAACGTCTTTGTTACGTTACCAAATTAGACACTAATTTACTTTATATTTTTAACCGTTTATGACACTATTTGCTGCTCAGTTATATTAATTTAGTTACTCACGTTTAACGACAAAGATGAATAATTTGTTTTATTTATGTCTTCGCCTTTTTAGTTTACATTCGCTATTTGAAAATGGAAAAATCTTTCGAAGTTCAAATTGTTGTTTTACTCTATTTTCAATAACAAAAAATTATTTTTAAGTCACGAATTTGTAACGTCTTACTTTTTAGCAAGGCTATACATATTCAGTACTACGTTTTTACCGACACAGAAGGAAGAAATACATCCATAGAGGAATTAAACCTTCGCCAGAACTCGCAGGTTGCTAGCGCAGCAGGCAAATCCACTCAGCCACGACGACCCTAACAACAAAGAAATGACCTGTATATTTTATGACCATGCAGACCAAAGGATGTGAAACACATGAGAACCATACACTCTCTCTATGATGATGGTTACTTGACGTTGTCTGTTTTGTTTCGCGCATCTTGGCCAAATATGGCCATTGCGCCATAAAAATCAACCAACCCTGATGAATACTTACTCCCGTATTTTCAGGATTTCTTGAATCTAATAATGGAACACTCGAATTATACACTCTCAAACAGGATTCCGAAAAAAAGCCCCACCTAATCCACTCTCCCAAAGAGAAAAGAAATGCGCTGTACATGTAGTCAATGTCTTTTCTCTTTGAAGAAAGGTTTGAAGCGCACAAAGTGTCAAAAAAGAAATGGCAAAAACAAAAAGCCCAAGAAGAAAAAAATAAAAACTCACCCCCCACCCACGATGTGTCATTCCTGAGCCGGGTGAGTAAGTCTCCAAGTGATTCTAATTCTTTCTCACGCCCTTAAGGATGCATTTGCTCTAAAAATATATCTCACCACCAACCAACAGCAGTTTCGACTCGATGGGACAACGACACATCTTTGAAAGAGTGCAAGACCACATTCTTCTGATCGAAATGAGGAATGTGTAAGGTGTGGTAATGAAGACAACAGTTTTGATGTAAGCGAAACTTCAGAGAAAAGAAGACAGAAAATGAAGATGTTTTCTCTGTGCTGTGGAATTTCTTCATTTGTTTCCCAAACCTTTCGAGGTCTTTGCGCATCCTGGCAGTAATGAACTTTAACAAAAGGAAGAAAGGCGCTTTCAGACAACAAACGTTTCCTAGTTTCGCGTGTTCCTGTTATTGAATGTTCTTTAGTTGTGTGTTCCCCTTGCTGACTTCTCGGGTTAATTGAATATACTTTGCACATGCAGTTGTGACTTCTGGTGTCTTAGCCAAGCTTCCGAGTCATAATACGAAAGAGTGGAATTTGAAACCACAAAAGCAGCAAGAAAAAATTTCAGTGTGGATTGAGTAACGCGTTTTCTAGATGTTTTTAGATTTTATTGTTGAGATTGTCCTGAATTGAAGAGTTCTGTTCCTTCAGCTCGTGTTTTTATTTTAATCAGTAAACTTGTTGATGGGAAGTTTTCTTTAAAGGACTTTATCCAAGATTTGGAGCCATTATATGAAAGATTGGTGTTTGAGACACCCCAAAAAACTGCAAAAACAATTTCAGTGATGATTGAGAATCACGTTTTCTTGACAATAATGCCTTTAGAATGTATTGTTGAGATTGTCCTGAAGAGTTTTGTTCCTCTAATTAATGCTTTTATTTTAATCAGTGGACTTGTTGATGGTAAGTTGTTCTTGATGATACCAAATTTGTTGACTAGCTTATTTCGCGACAAGGGCCATCCCCGAATGGTGCACTGCAATTGCATGTAGTCAGGAAAAATGTATGGGCAGCAGCTATACCTCGAGCTTCGAGTATAATAAAAATCTCATTTCTGTTGTTATCCCCGATCATGAATGATAAAATCAGTGCCAGAAACCACGCTAAAGATGCCACTCATGTGAATGCGTTGTTTACTTTTAACCTGCTCCCTAATTTAAAGGAGACTTGTTCAAACCCACGAGACTTAAATGTCAATGTTGAAGTCGGATTATAAAGATAACAATTGTGGGAATATTGTTTACGTTTAACCTACCCCGAGTTGAATCGTTCAAACGTCGTGATTCAATATCAACCAGGGCTGAACTATTGTTTGCTCTATCCTGTGTATGCACTATTTTTAAAACATGAGATGATACTTGAACATCATTTAACGCTACTTTTTTTGTTTAGAACCTTAGAACCCTTCTTGTTTTTCTCAAGAAATGTTATAGTTAATAGCTATTTACATAAAAAGAATTTACATTTACTGGTAAAATACATAAAAGTGAAGTTGAGATGAACAATCTCTTCTTTATCCCTGTTTTATTTATAAATTGTGTATACTCGTCGCATCGAAATGGTGTCATCTTATTCAAAAATGTCCATTCAGAGCTCAGTAATGTTATTCTGCTATTTTCGTTACTTTCAGTGCAATTAATAAGTAGGTGTTATTTAATCCTAGAAAACTAATTCGTAAATTTTGCAATAAAGTATCTATATTTCAACATTTCTGAGAAGTTTTAGCTTCTACGGTTGATAAATATTTTGAAAGCATTTTGTATGTGTGAATATGACGTCAGTAAAACAAATTAAGAAGAATTCAAATGAAATTAAACTCAAGATCATAATAAATCTGCTTACATTCGCGTTCTTAAGGCTCATTCTATATCGCGAAACAATGCTGTTGAAAAAGGATTTTAGAGTAATCTACAGCGTTTCCTATATCGTTTTTCCGTTGTTCTTTAATACTTAAAAATCAGCATTTTTCCTTTGTTTTAGAATCGATTTTGTTGAATTTATTCAGTTCCTCCTATCTTTTTCACGATCTGAAATTCTTGTTGAAACTGGATTTCGCACTTTCTGAGAGAGAAATGAGCTTACTGTTAGCTGATTGCATTCTCAGTTTTTGAATGAGCTTGTATAATGGGATTTCAGACTTAAGAAATGAACTTCACTGATGCATATGTTTGTAATTGAAAAATATGATTTAATTGCAAGTAAATACAATACATAATCATTTTTGTCCTTCTCATAAGAAAAAGACCCTGAAATCTTGAGATAAATAACAAATAATAAACATAATAATTTAGAATGCATAAACATGAAAATTACCACTACGAAAAGAAAAATCACAATTATTTGTGAATACAGATCTTTCTCATTCGTATTTCTTTTCCTTTGCACACTCGTACAGCTTGTTCATAAATGCAATGAAGATCAAATTTTAAACTCACAAAAACAAATTCCATATTACAGTACATAAACCGTCCGTTTCACATTTTCCACTCCGGCCCCATCAATGGGCGGACTGACTATGTGGAGGATGTCGAAGATTCCACATCCTGCATATAGCCATTATATTTGAAGGTCGAATGGGTCGGCAAACTTGAAGATTTAGAGCGCTCTTTGTCCTCCATTGAAGGTTACAAGAAACACGAAGTTGTTTTAAAAATAAACAGAATATTAACATTCATTAATCTCAAAATTCATAGAACCAACATTATTAATCTCAAATGCATACAACAAACATTAATAATCACAAAATTCACAGAAAAACATCTTATATTCCAAAAAGCTTTTTACATCCATTGACCTTTTAATGAAATAGACGATCATGTGCACGCTGCTTTATGTTACGTTTTCCGTGTTTGAGGGAAAAAGCATGAAGCTTGAATTATTGCCTGGTAAAATGATTATCCACCGTGATCGAAAACACCAGTCAGCGCTTCGATAGCCAATGGGTTGTCGATTCGTAAGCCAACGTGATTCAGAGATCTTACGACAGCGATTCCGCCCGCATGCTATGTATGTTACATTAGAAGATCGATGTTTACATCTTTACTGCGTCATCACACGATATGAGTTGTCTTGACTAAATCCATCTCGTGATAAGATGGTTGGTAGTTAGTTGAATTAACGTCACACTGGAGCGATGCAACGGACTATTTGCAACGGTCCGGGATCAATCCCGAAAGGAAAGATCCGAGGATAACACCTCAACCAACAACCACGGTCAACCACTAAGCTGACACCCCACTCTCCAAACTTCCACACTCGTGATAAGATGAAGAAAAAACTTGGCGCGTGCCTTTTAAACTACTTTTAATGCAATCAAGGCTGCGCGTGGAAACAAAAAGTTGATCTATTAATAAATTCAAGTCATTGCATTTTTACATTTGCAATTTTACGTATCATGTTGCTACCACATGGGTTGTCAAAAAATTTACAATTTCTTTTCAGTCAATAGAAACGTATTTTTTGAATATTCCCATAAATGTCATAAATGATGGTTATTAACTTTGTATAATTATTAATTAATCCTCGAAGTAGTTTCAACGAGATATCTCGTCCATCAAGATCTGACCAATTGTGATGATGGCGAGATATTTCGCCATCAAGATAGTACAGATAGATGATAACGAGATATCTCGTTCATCAAGACCTGGTCAATGTTTTTCTAGTGACGAGATACCTCGATGGGATACCACTAGGAAGGTTAAACAATAACAAATTTAAAATTTGCGTAATTTTTTTTGGACCGTTTCTTAAAAATTTCTATCTATAAAATTTGGAAGACCGTCCGCCTCCTCTGGCTCCGGTATCATGAGCCCTGATGTCCCCAGAGAGACACTTTTAACACAGTTTGAAGCTGTCTCCAATTCCAAACCTTATCTCGGATCCATTGCGACAGAACGCCGTTCGTTAAATCTAATCCAATTTCCCGAATAAATTAACTATAATTGCGTCCAAATTAGCTCCATCAACTAATCCCTCCGAAGCGGACACAATGAGAGGAAGCAGAAGAGAAAAATAAAAAACGGAAACCATCCAACATTGTCCCACACGCGTCCTTTTGTTTTTGGACAGGGATGGCAAGCCGGATCGCCTGCAGGGTACAGTCGACCATGGGATGTAGGTTAGTCGACTATCTTTTAATTAGGATAGGAGGCGCGCCGGGGGGCGTCTGGTTGCGCGTGGGCTGATGATGTCGACTTCCGTTCGAGGAGATGGTATCGGAGACGATTTGATGGGCGACTCGTGCTGACTTTTCTGTCGCGTCCCACTGTGTGTTGTTGCACCACCCAATGTCTTTTTGACTCTGGGTTAAAATGTCAGGCAGACGATCTTGGAAGACGTGAACTGAATGGGGACGATTCAAAGAGTTAGGTAGGAAAATTGGATTGCCACCTTCAGTGTAGGGATGGGCACTTTTGGTCGAAGTATCGATATTCTTGATCGATCCTTTTCAACGCATATGATATCGATACACCTAAAATATCGGACAAACTTATCGATCCGTGAAGTGTCGATATTCTATACCAGCGAAAAAGCCTTTTGTTTCACAGAACACCTGTTTTCTCATCGTTGCCATCTCTTCTTATTTGCACCTGTGACTCACGTCGCCTTAGTATCCAAGGAAATGTATCGAAGCAGTCCTATCCGATTTGAATGAATGTCTGTTCTATTCCCGATATGAGTACTTTAAGAGTTTCGGTCCCCGTATCGGTACAAATCGCCTGGTATCGGACTGCTTTCGGATTCTTGGGAAAATTTTGGTATCTCCTGGAAAAAGTTTCTGCTCGGTCCGACCCGATTTGAACGGATTTTGGCCCGTTACCCGAATTTCATGAAATACTTGCAACAATATTCACCAAAATGTATCGATCCACTCTTTACGGATTGATCCAAAATATCGGGTATCGAGTGGTGAAAGTATCGATACAAAATCGTCCATCTCAAATTTAATGTGTTTCAGACCCTGTGGAATAACCAGCTCAAGGGTCACCGAAAGTGTTGATATCTGATTTTAAACTATCTTTTCACAAAATCTAATTCAAATGCATAAAATACTTTTGCATATTCATCAAATAAAGTGATATCTTTTATATTTCAAGAGACTATAGTATTTTATAATATTCATTACACAATATAGCAGTTTATTTAATTTTATTTATTATTTTTTATACCTAATCCCCGACCACTGAACTACTTGTACCCAGCGGATGAGGGATGAGCATGCGCTACTCCTATCAGGGACAATCACCAATATCCATGCGCTGCTTACAAACTGAGATTCGACCCCAGGACCTATTGACCAGATAACCAACCAGAAGAGCCCCTCGAACTGTTCTTTCAATGGACCCATCAGTTTGTTGGGCACTTCTGGGTACTTTATTAAAAAGCAAAAAAAAAAATAATAACAGTAATAAAAAATAATAAATAATAGCTAATTTATATTACAAAGTGGGGATTTTGAATAAATTCACCACTGTGGTTTTACAACCCCGGCAGGCGAACGCTATGAGCACTATGAGTATTTTCTGTCAAGCTAAATGTAGGAGGCGGTAGTGTTTCTGCGGCGATATGTGTTTCCTGCGCATATTCTGAACGTGACGTCAGTTGACTTGTTTTTCGTATCCGATTTGAGAACATAGCCAATAGAACTTCCAAAGAGTAAATTCAGAATTGATTTATGACAGTTGATTGGTCAGCATTAATCAGATTAAACGCCAAATGTCGCCAAAACGGCGATAAACTACATTTTTGAGGTAACCATGATATGTATCATGCGAGAGTATATGGGTAGTCGAAGTAAAATCTTTACTTTCCATCTGGTTTGTTTTGCACAGAAAATCCCTCTCATACCAGTTAGGCGGTGACATAGTAGGTTGTTTCAATATTCATTGTGAATATGAAGATACGATTGTTAACACAGCTTTTTCTGTGCTGAATAAAGTATCTTCTCACATTCACAATTTTTCTTCGGGTTTGATCCCGTACCATCGCTAATAGCCCGTTGTGTTGAACCAGTGCCACGTTTATTAAAATACATACTTTCCACATCACATTTCAACGGTCGTATCAATTCTCAAATGGTACACGAAAGTAAAAAGTGAATTTCCAGAAAAAGCTGTACAATTCTTGGCATAATTTGACACATGTAGCGGAAGAACTTTATTTGACTCATGCCACGCCTTTCAACGGCAGATAAGTTAAAAATTAGTAAGTTGTAAAGTCCCCACTAGAGAGGACTTTACAAGTTACTAATTTTTGTCTTTTCTGAAGTAATTCTACGCTAACAGAGTCTTCTGGATTTGATATTGAAATAATTTCTCTTTATCTCTTTATGTGCATTCTCACATGCCGTTCAATTACCATCGAATACTGGCTTCGGGGTATTTCGATTTTTTTTGGCACAAAGAATTCTAATTTAACCTTCCGCAAAAAAAATACAATTTAGAATCCTTAAACTCATTATCTTAATCTCTCCTGAAATACACTAAAAGATAAATCAAGATCTTTAATTATGATGAAAATGTTAACAAAAAATAAAACTAAGCGAATAACTTCAAGTCAATTAAAAAAAAGGAATATATTAAAAAGGAATTATTATATTTCAGAAAACTGAGATATTACATATTGTTTCATTACTACATATATTTTTATTTGGAAAAAAAGCTATTTAAACTTACATGGTCTTGGCAGCAGCTTTTTTACATAACAGAAAAAGGGTTAATTTAGGATAATGCCCGATACTGGAACTGGAAAATTGCAAATATTAAGTTATTAATTTTTCAATAGAACAAGAGTCCTTTTGAAACGCAAATGTGTTTTTTAATACTTACACTTGCAATTTTTTAAATTGTAGACATAAAGTCTGAATTGAATTACTCGGAAAAGAAACTCGAAACTGCATTTTGTTCCGAGGAATTTTATTTATGTTCACAAAAAACATTTGAGATTTTAAAAGTAAATGTATTTATTTTAGTTTAGATATGAAACTGTTCTGCACACATGAGTTATACCATGGAATATTATCGCACTTAATTTACGTTTCATAAGAAAGGAACCAAAGTCAAAGTTGGTCAAAGGAACGAAAAATAACTTCTCATTTTCTGGGAAGAAACAATACAGAGTGAAGATGGGCTTTTCTTCATTATTTGTAGAGCATATTTTTTCCACTGATGACAGCTCGTGTCGCTGTTAATTACATTGCCAACAATGTTTTCTATGTTATTTCAAAGGATGTAAAAATTAATTAAAAGACTAATTTATCAATGACATCTCTGACACTGTTGCTGATAGCCGCTGTATATAAATTGTTGTTTATTTGCACGTACTCTGTAGGGACGAGACAGGAAAAGTAATAAGAATAATAAAACAGCAAATAAAATAGTGGAAGGAAAATATCTGGCGCCATAAAATGGGCAGTAAAATTTCGACTGGAATTTTTAACTCTCATTTTCTCGTTAACGCAAGGTATTTATCATTTACCTTCAGGTTACATAAATCCATTTGTTCGTTCAGAAAGGTACAGGCAGATGTAGATTCTTTTCTTATGTATAGCTATAAAAAGCGTAATGTTCTTACAATTTTGTTTGATATACCATGCAGTTTTGGGTTATAAACGCCGTCATTTTTTAATAATTAACAAATAAATAACTAATAATTAATGTAATTAAAATTCACTAAATTGAAATCTTAAAAAATTTTCTTCCTCAGACTTCCTTGACAGTATAATAATAATAATTAAAGGATGTTTCATGCCTTATGAGAAAGTATAGAAAAAATTAATGTACCAATCGTCGGCTTACAAGTGAGAGAAACACACTAAGTAAAAAACTTAGTTCTGAGAAAAGGGAGAAAATTAATTTTTATGCATTGCCGAAAATTGTATCATTTAACAATTATTTATTACCCTTTTTATTACTCAATTTATCAATTTTCAGATAAGAGTACTTTCATTATGATTATGTATTGCTTAGCAACGTATTAATAAAATTGTAATAAATAATGTACATTTATTAATTATTTATGTTTTTCTCATGAAGAATGCTAACCTTCATTCAAAGAACAAATGACTTAATGAACACATATTTGAAAATTTTGACTAGTGTGTTTCATTTGTAAGTCGATGATATATGTTTAGCTTCTCCATTTTTATACATGTTGTAGTAGCTGTTTGGTTATTACAATTTAAAGTTTTGAACATACAGTCAAACGTAAAGTAGGCTCGAACAAAGAAAATATTGCAGAGTACTGATAATATCATTTTTGATTTGCAACCTCCTACCTAGCAAAATTGATTCGCCCTTTTAAGTTTCTTGTATTGATTTTAACGTGTCCGGGTATATCGCCAGAAATGGTAAATTATGTTCTGTTAAACCTTTAAAAAGAATGTATGTAATCATTGTGCTACAAATAGATTTTTAAACCGTATAATTCTTTCTCGAAGGTTGATATATTTTTAATAATTTCAATTCAATAAATAATCTGTTTCAATGGATCATTTTGTGTATCTCTTATCTAACTGTTCGACCAATCGGTCTAATGGTCATGGTGCTGGTCTGAATCAAAAGGTTCCTGACTAGAATCCGGGTAAGGCATGGATGTTTGTCCGTCTAGAATGTATGGCCTTTCTATAACACTTGAACTTACCCCCGTAGAGCATTAGGGTAACGCTAAGTGGTTCATAAATCCACCATTGTAATGCCACAATGATTAAGTTCAACTGGCCGGGTATTATAAAAATCTGATTGCATTTGGGTATGTTTTTCAGGCATTTTTGGATCATACAGTTTTGATCTCTGTAATTGGATATTTTTTAAGGAGAACAAAAATTAAATAAACAAATAAAAAAATTATCTGCGGATTAAAACTTTTAATATTAAATTCTTCTAGCAATTGTTTCGTAACTTGTTTTTCACGGGCTCCGTTTTGTTTTCACTCTAAACTCCCCGTACAACATTTTCGCTACAGTCTTATTCTAGACCCCAGCGAGATTTTTCCACGAATATAACAGATCGACACATTTATTTGCTATATTTGGAATAGACTAAAAGTCTCAAGAGAATTTTTCCGCTCGACCAAAATAGCAGAGATCACTTTCCTAGAAAAGTGCCCAGCGGACACATTGTGTTACAACTTGACCAAAGAATTCCGATCGGGAAATCATAAGTGGGCTTTTAAGCCGTCATCCGTGATTCCTCAGGGATTCATGGAGGAGATTCCGGATTTTCCCGAAAAGAAGAGGAAGGAGAATATACTTTTCAGATAGCTTTTGAAAATACTAGAACTACCCCAAGGCAAATAGGAAATGCAGTCCCATAAAAGCGAAAAATAAAAGAGGCATACTAAACACCTATATAAGACATTTTATGCGAGAAAGACTGTTATTGATATCATCGTACATATAACTTTATATATCTCTTTCAAACAATATCAGATATTTCGCGGAGCCATGGACTTTTATTTTGATGCGCAACTCCAGTGGTATAGTCGGAGGGGATTCTGGATTTCCAAGCTCCCAGAAAGTGTGGAATTCTTATTTTTATACAAATTAAAAAAAGAACAATCATACTTTTAAGGTATGTTTCTTTATTCAATTGTTTTTATATAGAAGAATATTCAATTAGAGAACAAAAAATGATCCAACAAAATGCAATGTAAAAGACATGCAGTTGGATAAGAGATAAGAGATAGGAACACTTCACTGAAGCAGATTACTTATTGAATTCAAATCACTGAAAATATATCAACCTCCGAGAAAGAAGTATATGGTTTAGAAATCTATTTGTACAAAATTGTTTAATGTATTCTTTTTTAATAGTTATTATATTAGTTAATATCTATTACTATTATTAGTTTAATTTTATTAAATTAATAATTACAAAATACGAACGTATAAAGTAAAGTTTAAAAGTAGCGAAACGATTAGCGAATTTGGTGAAATACTACTTGGATATTTGCTGCATTGATTGTCATAACATTCGGTGGACACAACCATTTTAAATTGATTTCCGCGCTCGAATATACCGAAATAAGTCACTTCTGACAACCGTAACACCTTTAAACCACATCTAAGATAAAAAATACTTTTAGCGAAACATTTGAAAATATGTTATCAAGTCGAAAACTTTGGCATAAAAACTGTATTTAGTTTAGGCCTACTCCGAAATGTAATTCTGGCTACGTTACTGGCATAGCTGAATCTCCACTTGTGGAGATTATTCGAGATACAGAGAGTTGTCACTGGTCCTCTATCACAGAGGACCGGAGAGGACTACAGACAATGGTCCTCCGTTGATGAAGTTATTGAAAGAGGTACGTTTAACTCTATAAGTATATTGTAGACCCCTCACCGTACATGCCCACTGGGCAAAACTTTGAAATAAAAACAATAAAAAGAAGACATTGGACATAAAAGAAAATATACAATAAGAGAAGACGTGTCACTTTAATTGCTAGCTACAGAATGATGCTCTCTTCTCCAGCGTTGAAAGACTTCAAATCTTCCTTTGAAGTGTAAGAAAATGTCATTGTCCACTTCAGGGTCATAGTTGATGAAAAAAGTATTAATTATCATTAACTATGATGTTATAAAAGTATCGATCCATCAAACCTATAAAAAATGACAATCCATCAAATTGGTATGGGTTTTCGCATATGGTATTGAAATCAACACCGTTAGAAAATATTAAAATATCAGTCCTCCCCTTTCTCTCTCACCTTTAGCCGCGTTTGACTGTAAGCAGGTTTCAGAAAGTGAATAACTGAAATTGATACCTACCTTAGAATGAAAGATTTCTAAAAGTGTTATGTCATAGTTAATTTAAACTGGAAAAGCCCCCATAACAGAGTGAACTAATGTCAGTGCTTGGCATTTGTTTCATTCACATAGTGAACTCCGTAGAACATCAGAACTGAACTAATTGTTATAATACTGTACAAATAAATACTAGAAATTTACTTGGTTCCAATAATCAGTCAGCTTTTATTTCTTTATTGCAAATAATCTTATTAGGAACTGCTGACGGGACCGAAACCAGCTTATCTTAGTATTCAACTTAATATATTTTCTTGAATTAAATTCTCAAATTCCGAATTATTAATGCCACACAACTATTCGGTGATGTCATTTTCTTAAGGAATTAATTCACCACCGAGGTTAATTCTGTCGATGATATAATATCAGGTCGCTTAACGATAGCAGGTAGTGACGAATTTAATTGATTTCCATGCACTTACATCATAGATCGAATAAATTAAAATTAATTGCTTATTTAATAGAAATAATTAATTGCGAGCTATAATTAACATTGTGAATAATAATTTATATATTATTATTTATAATATTTAATTTATTAGTGAAAGTTATAGCACGTATGAATGTTTTATCCGGTTTTTTTTAATGTTTTTAAATACTTAAATATTGTTTAGAACGAAGGGCGGCATCAGCATCATTTGACGATACCCAACAAAGTCTAGTTTCACCGCGGTGAGACTGATGAACGGGTTTGGAGAAATAGGAAAAAATATCTCTTCCTTTCACATAACTCTCAATAGTGTAGCAATGAAATAATTAAAAGTAGCAGATCCATGCATAGCATCTGCTTTAATTTTTCTCAATTGCTTATATCTATTCATGGCAGAGTGCGGTTGCTCCATTTCATTATTTATTTCAATCCATATATAATTAATATAGTAGTATCCATATTCACATAAATGGATTTCATACTTCTAACTGAAATAAAATCATTCAAAAATATATAACAGCATTTCGTTAATTTTTACTGGTGTTAATTCTTACTTCCAATAAAATGCATGTCAAAAAGCACATTTTAGTCGTGTTACCACAATTAGGTTCTGAATGTCTAGTCAAAATAAAAAAGAACAGTTTTTCAAATTTATATTAACAGTTTTAAAGAACAAGATTTAAAAATGTGGCTTCGATCCCGGCCATACGTTGGTAGGTATTTAATTAACGTCGCACTGGAGCAACACACCGGGCTATTGGCGAAGTCCGGGATGAAACCCGAGACCATACATTGGATCAGTATACGACAAAGCATACGACTTGTCAATGCGTACTCCGTTTCTGAAAAAAAAAATGTCTGTACGCATGTGTATGGGTGTGAACCCAGTTTAGTGTCTCAGGGCTGATATTGGACCAATGTGTGGCTTGCCTATGCCCGGCCACACAATGGAGTAGCATAGAACGAAACATACGACATGCGCATGCGTACTCCGCTTCAGAACAGAAAATATATCGGCACGCATGCGTATTACAGTCACTTTGGTGTCGCACGATTGATGTTGGATCAATCTGTGACTTGCCTACAAGAGATGACATGATTCAAAGTTGAGGAGTGAGTGAGTTTTGATAAGAAACTCTAAATGAGGGTTGAGTCCCCTAAGCCCTTTCCTTTCACTGGCAACTCTATACCTAGATGAGTAAATAAAAATCGATTTCAGTTTCTGAGAAAATCGAGATTTCAACTTGGAAGAAACATACCCATGGATAAAAGCGTAAGAAAGTTCCAACAAAGCCATTTCACAAAGCCTAATTAGCTTATCAAAAAAACCCACACCGTTCATAAATGAGAAACAATTCAAACTTAATCTCCCAACACTAACATTCCATAAGCGTAATTCATGACCGGAATAGTTGGAACGGAAGGGGCACATGATCCAGTTAAAATATAATAGGACTGTTAAGCACAATTTCCCCGTTTTTCACGTATAACGATACCATTTACGGTACGGCGCCTATATTTCAAAGAAATGTTCGCCGAGGCATCTCAGGCCTCGCTATCATCTTCCTCCCCCTTTACCTCCTTAATTCCATCCCCTTTACCCCGGGAATGATACCAGAGCTCATAAATTTCTTCTTATCTCGCTGAATCAGATTCCTCGTTCCCCAGGCCTTGTTTCTGTAGGAAAGGCAAGAGTTATTATGAGTCTTCGCTTTTACTTAAGTCCCATATCTTTCGTGGATCGATTTTGGTTCTACGGTTGGGTTTCTACGATGGAATGCATAAAAGTTAGGGTCGTAAAATTAATGCCGCTAATTTAGGCCTTCCGATCATTTGCTGGTGTTTGGTGGGTGTAATACGATTAAAATTAACGGGGTTTGGAGATTTCCTTGGGCTTTCCGTTATCGGTTTTGGTAGGGAAATAGAGGAATAGAGACAGAAGACGCTTAAACTCGAAGTGCTTTCTTGAATATGACCTGTATGGAACGAAATCTGATAATTTGTACAAAATGGATTCCTTCAAAGAAAAGTGGTCATTTTGTAATTTTTCTGTGAGGTAAATTCATAGCATTAAATTCCCTCAAAATTGATGTTGATCCGAAAAGTAAAATCATTCCCTTTGTTGTTGACAAGGAAGAGTTCTCTTCTCATGAGGTCGCAGGCACCAAGAACCCGCGAAATTCGGAGAGTTTTTGTACGAAAAAGAAATTTTCCAGCTGTGCAATAAGTGTGCAAGTGATTGCGTACAAATTACAAATTTAATTTCAAGTTGACCATTCAAGTGGTTTCGACGAGATATCTCGTCTATCAAGATCTGACCAAGTTTGGTAATGAAGAGATATCTCGTCGTCACGATATTGTCGAATTTTTGATGATGACGAGATCAAGATCTTTTCAGTTTTCTTCTAACGACGATATATCTCAATCATCTGGATCTGGTCAGTTTTGTTAATGCGAGATGCCTCGTCAAGACAACCACCAGGAGAGTTAAACAACAAGTAAATTGGGATACATATTAGCATTTTATGGGGAACCATTATCAAATTTGGTTCTGCTATCTAAAGTGCAGATGTGGGGGCCTGCAAAGAGGCATATTTCCATTAAGGAATCTTTCAATCTTTGGTGATTTAACACTGAAAAAAAATATTTATCATGAAAATATTTTAGTCCGTATGAGTATGCCGTAAGTAAAGTACGTGGATGTATCAAGGACTGGTTGGTTGGTTTTTTGGGGTTTTATGGACCAAGGGCCATATTTGGCCATGCTGCACCAGACACGACATACAGTATCAAGTAATAGACCGACACACAATGAAAAATATTTGTCATGAAAATATTTTAGTCCGTATGAGTATGCCGTAAGTAAAGTACGTGGATGTATCAAGGATTGGTTGGTTGGTTTTTTGGGGTTTTATGGACCAAGGGCCATATTTGGCCATGCTGCGCCAGACACGACATACAGTATCAAGTAAGTAAAGTACGTGGATGTATCAAGGATTGGTTGGTTGTTTTTTTGGGGTTTTATGGACCAAGGGCCATATTTGGCCATGCTGCGCCAGACACGACATACAGTATCAAGTAATAGATCGACACACAATGAAAGCTCTACTGACACAGAAGAGAGAAATACACCCAGGGAGGAATGCACCTGACAGGAATCGAACCTGCGCCGCCTACAACTCGAAGGTTGCTAGCGCAGGGGACATACCCACTGAGTCACAACGGCCCCGGATGTATCAAGGGGAAATGAATGAAAATAAAAATAAATAAGTGATAATAAAAAATTACCAGTTGATGCGATATTAATGGACATTTTATTCTCAACATCCAAGCTCCCTCAAAACACACGTTGTAGAATAATAATAATGCAAATGAGATATAAATAACAAGTATTATGTCATACCAAAATTTAATATTCTTTTTCTAAGCTACTGGTTTCTGATATAAAATAAAAATTTTTAACTTTTTCTCACGTTAACGATAGGCAACCTCCCAGTGTTATGAACGCTGCTGTTGCAAAATCCTTTTTCTTTTGTTTCTTAAGTGTATGCCTTAACATCTCTGAGCCTTCGGTCCTTATATGTGGACCTTTGGTTTTGCCTCTTGATAAGCCATGTTCTTGATAAGCCTTAATTGGCCATGTTCACCCACTACTATAATTTCCATCGACCTTCAAATGAGATAGACTGCTCATGTGGGTGGAATCACTGTCCTAAGATCTCAGAAGAATAGGTCACGTGGGCTTGGGAATCTACCGAGGCTGATTCCCAAGTTCCCGTGACCTGTGCTTCTGAGATCTTAGGACGATCGGGAGAAATAACATGAAACTGCGCGCACATTCTCCGAAGAAGGTTGCACATGCTCCGTTTCATTAGAAGGTCGATGACTATTTCTTTATTATCTTTTAGCAAAGCTATTTCCACCAAGTTGTAAATTTTTGTATGCCTGCGATTTGATTTCTTTTAATAAATTCTATTATCATATTTTAATATCGTAGGTTCAAATTAATTGGCAATGGTTTCTGGACGTGGCGTAATATGTATTTATCTAAATCTCCGCGCAGTGCTTTATTTTCTTAAGATTAGCTGGAGACAACACAAAAGGTCCATTGACTTCGAGAATGTAGAAGTTTGAAACTTCTTTGTTAGGAAGGGTTTTGAAATGTGATAAAATCAGAAGAGAACCATTCTTTTTGTTTGTGAAAGTGCGTTTTCGTGACAGCTCAAACAATAGCTAACTTCCTTCCAAAATTAAACGTTTTGTTCAAAATGCTCATCTACTCAATTCTTCAGCAGAAATGAGAAATGCATTTAGTATGCCTTAATGTATTAAATGGAAACAAAGAGTTAGTAATTTGAAAATAATGCAAAATTTTCAAAGCGTGCTTTTTGTGTAAGAGGTTTGGACTGGGATTAAAATGTGCATCGGAATTATTTTTTACGATATGATCTTTCTGGAATCGGTAATGCCGAGTGTGAAACGAAAAGGAATTAAGTTTTTTAAATTTGTTCACCCATATCATTCGATAAATACACTACAAAGACACATCATAGCTAGACGATTTGTTGTTCATTAAATTCATTATATTCGGAACTTATAATATATGTCTTATGATAATATCTTAGAGCAGGAACTCGTCACCTGAAAATATTGTTTCCACTGTACAGTTGCTTAAAGACTTAGTTTTTAGGATAAGAAACAAAAATTGTTTACCTTTGATAGTGTGGAGGCTAATGGTTGAGCAAGCGGAGCATGCGCAGGACTTCCATCCTTGAGATGAAGTTACATCAATTGTTGTGATTTTCAAAATGAGACATGCGGACTAAGAGAGGTATGACGAGGCTTTCCACGAAGGTATAACTTACCCTAAGTCACGATGTGTAATTTACCCTGCACATAATTTCCTGTAAATAATTATCCATCATGCGCTTTTTATTTAATTCGTTAAAACAATGTTGATCCATACTAATTGCATCAGACATAAATTAGTTCGGCGTAAAGCCCTCTCTGGTAGCAATACATGACTATATGCGGCATGGCATGACGGCAAATGAACTCCTAATGCTATCCTGTGTCAAGTTATGCCAATTATTTGGCAGATGATTCAAAATATAAGGGATCTGCTACACCAAATCCCTTATATTTTTGAGGTGGCCTATTGATGGCCTAGCATATCGCAGACATGCTCAAAGGCAGAGAAGTCTGAATCTATTTGACCAATGATAGGTTTCACCCCCTCGGAGACAATCCTGGGAGAGGGGAGTCGTGGTGGCCTGACGTTATCTTGATGGTAATAACTTTTTGGACACGTGACATGAAAGGCAAAACAACAGGTTGCAAGATCTTCTGCACGTCTTGCTTTGCCGTCAAATTTCTTTGCTCAACTAATAGACCAGCTGTCGTAAGTGATGTATCTCCACCATTACACTAGGAGTTACAGCAGTATTTGAGTCCAGGCCGTATATTGGCATGCACGCCATCTATACAAGGTTTTAACAACTTACTAATTTATGACCTTTCTGATGTAATTGTATAATAATAGTCATCTAGGTTTGATGCTGTGATAATTTTTTTATCTCTTCATGTAAATTGCACATTATAAGTTTTACTCCTATTTAACACTGGCTTCGGGGTGATTTTGAAATTTTTGGCTACCCCTTCCTGTGTGTTTCATTATGAAAATTCTTTCTCTCAGATTAAATTAACGGCTTTTATTTCGAGAAATCTAATATAAAATAACAAATTACTATATCAAGTTTAATAATTCATCCACCATACTTGTTTTAATTTTTTGTTTAGCATTATTATTAACATAGAAATATCAAAAACTATGTCGTATGGATGAAGAAAATTTTGTGTTAAAAATGAACCCGAACGTGACCACGCTTCTAGTTAAAGGTTCACGTTTCAAAAAGTCACGATTATTTTACATATTTTTCATGCGTAGATATTTTTTACATAAAACTGTACTACTTTTATAGTAAAGAAAATATTGCCAAAATAGACAAAATTATTTTTGACGGTTATATTGGTAGAGAATTTCGATCTTGTTTTGCTTTCTTTTGCACATTCAAAAAAACTCGTTTTTATAAGTGTTAACGTTCATCTATGAGAGGAATTTTCAGTGTGAACAATCAAATCAGGACGGAAAACGGGGATTTTACTTCCGCCACCCAAATGCTTTCGCATGATGCACATTCGGGTTCCTTTAAAATGCAGTTTATCGCCGCTTTGGCGACATTTAGTGTTCAATATAATTGGCGTTGACCAATCAACTATCATACTTCAATCCGGAATTCATTATTTGGAATTTTTATTGACGTCATTCTGAAATTATATTTGTTAAATAAGAGAACTGACATCACTTCCGGAATACATACAGGAAGCACGTTCCGCCGCAGAAACATTAACGAAACCTACATCTAGTTTGCAGAACTTTATTCTTTAAGAACTATTTTTTGATGGGCGCAATAGAAATAAAAAGTTATGCAATATATGGTTTAAAAAATCTGATGGAAAGGTTGTAATTTTAAACAATAGCTTATGTAGAAGGGCTAGTTTAATTCATTGGCTATTCGAACTATCAAAAATAAATAAAATTGAGATAATTTTTGAAAAATTGAATAGTTGAATGATTTTTGAGTAAAAATACGAAAATAAATTTTCATGTCCGTATTCCTTTGAAATTCAGAGTTTTGCATAGTCCGTATTTCTAAAGAATTGTGTAAAAATGAGTAAAGAACGTCAAAAAACAAATATTTTACAGATCTTTAAACATAGAAAGCAAAGAACTAATATAACAGAAATAGAAATAATAAAACACCGTTTCTGATTAAAATTAAAAAGCATGGATATAGAAACGATTCTGCAATAAAAAATTGCTTCATTTTAATTACTAAATTATACCCAATGTTACACCAGCTTTTTTCAAATACTTATTCTAATATGAGTAGTTATTTTCAAATTATATCTTGCAAAATATGAAAGGAAAACTATCTTTAACGTTTTAATCAACCTAAGGTGTACGAAAAAAAATAAATTTCACTAACGTAAATAGCTCAGAAATGGCAGTTATTTATGTAATGTCGAATGGTAGCAAATATATGTAAGCAAATATAACGATTTAGATTTTGAGCTTATCCCTGTTCCTTACAAAACACAACCAACATTATTTTGAACTTTTTAATGATTGAATTTTATATAACATTGATCGCGAATTTGACTTCTTGCCATTAAAATGTAAATTCTAACGATCAATCCCTAAATAGAAATTCTCATTAATTCCCTAATAGAATCGTATCAATAAAGAACATGCATTGTAGTTTATTTGCCCTTATCTAGATTGAAAGTTTCTCAAATGCAAGGTAAATAAGGGAGAGTTGCCTTACGAAATTCCAGTCAATCCGAAAGCAGTGGCTTTTAATTAAGTTTATGAATGCATTAGCCTTTAATGAATTTACTTTCAATTAAAAGCTAACTTAAGTGATTGGGGAACATGTAAATTGTTTCTGGAAGTGATTTAAGGCTGGGAAATACATTCTTAAGGAATTGGAAATAAATTATTTCTCCTTAATTAAGAGCTCCTGGGTTACAGATGAAGCAGTTCTATAAATTGATTGCAATTTAATCAATCCATTTTAAAAGTTTCGAGCAGAAAAGAAGGATAATTAGATTCTCCGATTTTCTCCAGAAAAGCAAAATAATGCAAGATTAAATAAACGAATTTCGAATGCCTAGAAATGGATTACTTTTGTGTTTCTTAATGTTTCAGTTTGTCTGAACAATCTCTGGTAAAAATGTCCTGGTAGGCAATTTCATTGCAAATAGCTATTATATTCAATCTTGGAAAAAACACCGTTTCTTCTCATGAATATAATCTTTTTCCTGACTTTGAGTTAATTTTGCAATGTCGTCTTTGTTTAATATTATTTTATCCATACAAAGAAAAGTTGAAATATTAAGTAATTATTAAAATCCTGCATTATATTTACGTATTTTAATGGGTTGACGGCCATGAACATTTTAAAAATGTATCTTAAAGTAAGGTAGCGTAAGAAATATACTATAAGAAGCTACAAAAATGAAAAGCAATCAATCTTCGAAGCCAAGCCTAATGTAAAACGTTTTAGTTGAAATTTGTCTTAGATGCTTGTATTTTTAGAGAAATATTCAGGAGGGATAAATCTCCTCTATTCCATGAATGAAAAAGTAAGGGGAAAATGACCGATTTCAAAGGTTAGTCTAAACGAAAGTTAGTGTGATGGAAAACAATTGTGTGGTGCATATGCTCTGTTAATCAATAAGTTAAGCTTTAAATACAGTACAAAAATGTTAACTGATGATATAATTTATAGAATGTACTATAAAATATCCTATAACAAAACCAATTATATTAAATAAATAAAAGAAAATGAGGTGTCACATAAAATTTAGAAGCAGAATGGGCAGATAGCAGTGTTGTAAATGTTTCATTCATCGTTGTTAAGTCTCCACGAGACTACGGAAACGAGGCGACCTGAGCCGAATGGGAACGAGGCTACGAGCTGAGCGGAATCGGAACGAGATATTTTTCAAATGAACTACAAGGTTTCCTTAGCCTAACGAGAAAGTGGTCCTTCCACAACGATGTTATATTTGTTGTTAATAAACTTGTTTTTATTACGATGAATTGTGTCAATTAGAATACAGTCCACTACCAGAGCTACCGGCGCAACATTGTGGTCCGTCGAGCCGGAGTAAAAATAAAATAACGCAAAATGAGCCAGCTTACGAAACTGAATCGAAAGCGCGGAACCATTAAAGCCAAAGTGCAACGTATGGAGGACTTCCTTGAACTTGAAAGTAAAGAGGATGGTAGCGGAGATCCATGCAGAACGAAGATTGCACTTCAGCAACAGGCGAGCAAAATTGTAGAAATCAAATCTGCAATTACAGAACTTTCCACTGGATATTGTGAGCTACCTGAAGAAGTTAATCTAGAAGACAATCTTGACCAGCTTCAGGATTTGGAGGCAACAGCTGAAGATATAGAGGTACGTCTGAAATACCTTCTTTCGAAATTGACGTTACCTGCTAATGATGCTCAGATAAACTCTAAAATGAACCGAACTTCTTTTAAGATACCCGAGATTCCACTTCCTCAGTTCTCGGGCATTTATGAAGACTGGAGTACATTTAAAGCTCAATTTAATACTCTAATTACTTTAAATGATGGCTTAAGTGATTCCCAAAAATTTCATTATCTACAAGCTTCTCTGAAAGGAGAAAGTAAACTAATTCAAACTGCAGATGATACTTTTCAGTCCTTGTTTACTGAACTCGAGAAAAGGTACGAAAATAAGCGATTCATCGCGGATGTCCATATAAATGCCATAATGAATCTGGAAAAAATAACTCATGAGTCAGGAACGGAACTTCATACATTTCTCAATACCATGTTAAAACATTTGCGAGGATTAAAACTTCTAAATCTTGAGACTAATAAATTGACCGAGTTAATGTTGATTAATATAATTTCTTCGAAATTAGATCGTGAATCTCGTAAACAGTACGAGATGTCATTAAAAACAACCGAGTTTCCCGACTGGGAAGAATTCGTCAACTTCCTGCAAAAAAGAAGTCAAGTGTTAGAAAATATCCAACGCATCCCTTTCGCTAAGCCTAAAATGGATATAGCTTTCAAACCCAAGCTTAAAGGGCTTATGATAAAATCTAACTCTAAAAGTGCCTGCCCAATCTGTAAAGATAATCACCCGATATATAAATGTAAAATGTTTCACGATTTATCCGTACAAGAAAGAATTAGTGAAATAAAAAAGAAACAACTTTGTTTTAATTGCCTAGAACCTCATCGAGTATCTCAATGTACTAATTCTAAAAAATGTAAGTTCTGTGGAAGAGGTCATCATTCTCTGATCCACAGAACGGATTTCGAAAACAGCGAGAATCGAAAAGTCCTAATCAATGTTCCCAAGCAAAGTGTTTATAACATGAGGGAACAGAACTCTGACGCCACGAGAGAAGGAAGTTATGAGTCACCATCAGGAACCTTTTCAAGGCCAAGAGGGTCGGAAGAGAATACCAATACTGGGTGTTTCTATACGGGGGATGAAAAAAGATACGTATTCCTGTCTACTGCGATAGTTTACGTTAAGGGTGTTGATGGTAATTCCTTTCCCATCCGAACTTTGCTTGACGCTGGATCACAGACTAACTTCATTCGTAATGACCTAGTTGATTCCTTGGGCTTAACGAAACGAACAGTAAATGCTCCTATCACGGGTTTGAACGGTTCCTTTTCAACGGTAAAAAGAAAAACCTCAGCGTTAATATCTAACATAAATGAAGACTTTTATGAAGAAATTGAACTACTAATCGTTCCAAAGGTTACAGATCTTACTCCTTCAAAACCTCTTGATGTGTCTAAGATTAAATTTCCAAGTAATATAACGTATGCGGATCCCCAATTCAATAAACCGGGGAGAATTGACGCATTGTTAGGAGCAGAACTTTTCTATCAATTATTACAAGGTAATCAAATTAAATTAAAAGATGAATCAATAATCCTACAAGAATCGGTATTTGGGTGGATCGTAACGGGAACACTCAAAGATGTAGGGATTTCAAACAATTTACACTGTCATTTCACTAAAAATCAAGTGGAAATGGACCTAAGAAACTTTTGGGAACTTGAATCTTTGGGTATTAGAGACGATCCTAATCGTCACGAGAAAGATGAAGCACTGAGCATCTTCAATAAAACAGTCCATTTCAAAGAGGGACGTTATTAGGTCAGTTTACCTTGGAAAAGGGATTGGAGAGATTTAAAAGATAACTTGTGTGTTGCGGAAACGCGGTTTAAGTCCCTCACCAAGAGGTTGAACCAAAACAAAACTCTCTTTACACAGTATCACGAAGTCATTGAAGATTACTTAAAGCAGGGCATTATAGAGAAGGTACTTGTAAAGACCCAACCGGTAGACAGACCTGTGTATTATTTGCCACACCAGGCAGTATTCAGAAAGGAAAGCGTAACCACAAAAATGAGATTAGTATTTGATGCCAGTTCCCATGAATCTGGAGAATTATCACTGAATGACTGTCTCTGGACAGGTGAAAATCTGAATCCTAACATTTTCCAGCTATTACTATATTTCCGTCTAAATAGAATAGCAATCTTAGCAGATGTTGAGAAGGCCTTTCTGCAAATTTCGTTGGCAGAAAACGACAGAGACGCTGTCAGATTTCTGTTCACTTGTGATAAATCAGTAGATAACATAACTGGCGTCAACCCACAAGTATACAGATTTAAGCGTGTTCTTTTTGGGGTTAACGCAAGCCCATTCTTGCTGTCGGCTACAATAAAAAAGCACATCCAAAATTTTCGAGAGCTACATCCTGCTGCTTCACAAATGCTCGATACATGTGTTTATGTAGACGATCTAGTATCAGGTGCAAACAATGTGACTTCCGCCTTGGAATTATCACGTGAGGCACAAAACATAATGAAGTCCGCCAGTATGAACTTGAGGAAGTGGGTTTCGAATGATGCTCTTCTCATGCGCGAATGGGAAAATGAGGAGTTCCTTACTCATCCTCATCATTCAACTACTTCAGAAGTAAACCTGCTCAAGGTTTTAGGGATGTCTTGGGATCCTAATAGAGACATTCTCACAATGGAAATCGAAAGTTTGCTGAATTTCTTGAGTCAGAATAAGAAAACTAAACGCTTCCTGTTACAAACGGCAGGGAAAATCTTTGATCCCCTCGGATTGCTATCTCCATTCACCATCAGAATCAAGTGCCTTTTTCAAGAACTGTGGCTTAGAAAGGTACCATGGGACTCTGAACTTCCAGCAGATATTACTGAGACGTTCCAAAAGTGGTGTTCGGAACTTCAAAGACTTTCTGAGGTGAATGTGCCAAGGAATATACTAGAGCTCTCGGTAGACAATCCCAGTGAAATTGAAATACACACATTTTCAGATGCCAGTAAAAAGGCATATGGTGCGGCAGTTTACTTGAGAGTAAAATCCGAAAATCAGGTGTTGGTGAATCTCGTTGCTTCAAAGAGTCGTGTTGCTCCTCTGAAGAAGATAACCCTGCCAAGGATGGAGTTACTCGGTGCATTGCTTGCTGCTCGTTTAGGAGTAGAAGTTCAGAAAGTTGTAGACCGGAAAAAGCCTTCCACTGCCTACTTTTGGACTGATTCCAAAATAGCTTTATTTTGGATAAAGGGTTCAGTCACCAAGTGGAAACCCTTCGTCGCCAACCGAGTGAAAGAAATACAGTGCTTGACTGATCAAAATTTTTGGATCCATTGCGCCGGCAAAGACAATCCTGCCGATCTTGTGACCCGCGGAGTTAGCATCGAGATTATGCTGAACAGCGAGAAGTGGTGGAATGGTCCTGCCTTTTTGGAGGAAAAAGACTTTGTCCGAGAAGACATTCTCCTTGATGTTGCCACTTTGGACTCAGAGGACTGTTCGCATGAACTTAAAAGACAGTCAGTGAGTGATCTTAGAGAAACATCACAGAACTTTACTTTGACTGAATCCCATACCTTTTTAGAGAGTATTTTGAATGTCAGTAACAATTTCAGTACTATCGTTCGTGTTGTTAGTTTTATTTTTAGGTTTAGCAACAACGTAAGAACGAATAGACGAGTTGGCCCAATAACCTACTCGGAGATGAGGGATTCTGAGGACTTCCTCATACGAGGTGTTCAAGAAGCGGAGTTCTCCACCGAGATGAGAAATCTAAGGAAAGAGCTGCCAATACCACCCAGTAGTAAACTAAAAAATCTTTCCCCCATTTTAGATGATAAAGGTATAATAAGAGTAGGAGGTAGGTTGAACAATTCAGACCTAAATTTCAATCAAAAACATCCTGCCATATTGCCTACAAATCATCAACTTACATCCATTATAGTGAAGCATATGCATTTAAAGTTTTTACATGCTGGGCCGCAAACACTACTGTATAATGTTCGTCAAAGGTTCTGGCCATTAAATGGCAGAAATATTTGTAGAAAAATCGTATATAATTGTGTAACGTGCTTCAAAAATAAACCTGTTATGGGAAGCCAAATAATGGGAGATCTTCCCAAAGAAAGGGTAACAACCAATTATCCGTTCAATATTGTCGGAATAGATTTTTGTGGACCCTTCTGTATAAAATTCAAAAATCAAAGAAAGGATATATTTAACAAAGTATATGTTGCAATATATGTTTGTTTGTGTACTAAAGCTATACATTTAGATTTTGTAACTGATTTAACTTCAACAGCTTTCATTGCCAGCTTAAAAAGATTCTTTGGCCGAAGAGGCAAATGCTCTAAAATATTTAGCGATAATGCCAAAAATTTTGTTGGAGCTAGTGAAGAGATTAAAAAATTACACAAAATTGCGCATTGTCCAGATGAAACCTTAGCAAATTACTTTACTGATGAATGCATAGAATGGAAATTTATCCCTCCAAAATCGCCGAACTTCGGTGGTCTTTGGGAAGCCGGGGTCAAGTCATTTAAATTTCATTTGAGGAGGGTCATTGGAAACTCAAGCCTAACTCTTGAGGAATTTCTGACCATAATTTCAGAAATTGAAGGAGTGTTAAATTCCAGACCCCTAACTCCTTTATCATCAGATATCGACAATTTTGAGACCTTAACACCAGGTCATTTTTTAATAGGCAGACCTATAGCATCCATTGTAGAGCCTCAACTTAATGAAATAAATGAGAATAGACTTTCGAAATGGCAAAGAGTTACGAAAATTACTCAACGCATTTGGAAATTATGGAAGCGGAACTATTTAAATAGTTTGCAGGAACGTAGCAAATGGCGTTTTTGTAAAGATAATGTAAAAGTTGGTTCCCTAGTACTAATAAAGGATGAGAATCTTACAGGCACACAGTGGATGACTGGTAGGATTACTGAAGTGTTTTATGGTGCAGATAAAAAAGTTCGAGTTGTAAATTTGTGTCTACCTAATGGTAAGACATTGAAAAGAAGTGTTAGGAATATTGCTATTCTTCCAATTGAATAATTGATTGTTATTGTGTTTCAATGTTAAGTTCATTTAGTATTTGAAAGTACTTTATTGTGTATTAATTTGTAGAGTTGTATAATTATCATTTGTGTATAATATGTTTATATTGAAATTGAAATTTCAATCGCGGGGAGTGTTAAGTCTCCACGAGACTACGGAAACGAGGCGACCTGAGCCGAATGGGAACGAGGCTACGAGCTGAGCGGAATCGGAACGAGATATTTTTCAAATGAACTACAAGGTTTCCTTAGCCTAACGAGAAAGTGGTCCTTCCACAACGATGTTATATTTGTTGTTAATAAACTTGTTTTTATTACGATGAATTGTGTCAATTAGAATACAGTCCACTACCAGAGCTACCGGCGCAACAATCGTCTTCAGAAAAGTTTACAAAATCAGGTATTTTCTAGAAAACAAAAATAGAGTTGATTAATTGTATCATACATAAAATTTTAGCGTACTATTTTTTTACAAAATATTAAGTAATACAACATACCATAATTTGAAATTGGTACTTTTAAATAATTTAATTTACAACAATTAGTTTTATAAAATTTGGGTCGATAAAACATTTCCTCGAATTCGGATGAGTTTCATACATTTTCTTGTTGCTTACTAAATACGCATTTCTCAGCAAACTAAATAGCCTACAGCCTATTAAAAATGGCCAAATTTAAGATTTTTTGGCAAAAAATAAAAGATAAATTCAGTAAATATTTTAAATGTTAATTTAAAAGGGTAATTTCATATGAAGGTCATTCATGTCAAATCGTTGCAGTCCGACCTCTGTTTTTTTAAACTTTGTCTATTTTTTTCTTAGTCACAAAAAAGGAAAAAATTAGCCTCCAACTTGTAGATTTTATTTGCAATTTTAAAATTGAAAACCGGGCAGTTTCCATGATTCTAGACTGACTAAAACATCTATATTTTGACCTAATTGTCCGATCGGGCTAATATAGGGCTTTATTTGTGGCTAAATGAAAATTTTTCTGATTGCATATTTTATGACTATGCGACTGACCACAATTTCAAGGTCATCCAATTTGACCTCGAATTTTGAAAAACGTATCATTTATTGTTGCAAAGAAATGTATGTTTAGTACACCACTTGTCTTTTTCTAGAAAAGCTTCAAGTTGTAACACGCATGTGTAAGTAGGTAGGTAATTAGGGTTTTATGGCACAAAGTAGGAACACGCATGAGGTCACAGTGAAAAATATTCCAAGTTCCAAGTATATGTGAACCATACCATAAACACCTGTATTTTCTTTTTACCTAATTGTCCAATCGAGCTCCAATTGGACTTAATTTGTGTATAAATGTACAATCTTTTATGATATATCACATGACCTTATGAGCGACCTTTTAATATCGGTCATTCAATTTGACCTCTTTTCATCTTACCAGATTTTGTAGGAGGAAAAAATTTCCCAGATATCCTTACATGTAACTTGGGAACAAAATTACTAAGGTTTGAAGAAATCGAAGGGGGTCGGTTGAAAATATACATTTAGTTAGATTTGCATGGAAGGGCCCATTAGTTCCATGAGATGACGTCTGATGTAAAATCAGATATAAATAAATAAGGTATCTATCAGATGATCAGGAACTGGTACAAAATCCCCTGAGCACACCATACTATTGAATCAAGGAATCAGCATTTCCTCCCATGCCCAAAATCGCTGGATAAATACACAGTACTACTTTGAATAAGGATTAAGAAAGCACAAAAACACAACATTGCGTTTTATAGCTTGCCAGATGTGATATATGATCATCAATGATGCAGAACACAGCAGGAAACAATGAACACTTACTTTCAATTTGGGAACACACAGTATTCTAGCTTTAGGGTATAAAGGCTGATCCAGAGAAGAAAGAAAATTATACCCCAGCGAAATCATGCTGCGAAACTGCTGCATAACCAGTTTATTTAGCTGCTTAGAATACAAGAAGATATGTAGGTGGGATGTTTTTCCCCAAAAAAAGAGTGCAAAGCACATTTCAACCCTTCTTCTAAGCTCTTTTATGCAGATATACCTGAATTCATAATTACGGGATTATTTTTGGAATAGAAAATTCGGTATCATTTACTTAACACCAAAACAGAAATATTTTGAAACGTCTATATTTCAAGAAGGATTTAACGTTTTGTCCATCAGTCTAATTTTCATCTTAGTATGAACGTATTCTGATTTGTGCATTCAGATTTCGATTGATGCAGATACATCAAACCTTCGTAGGTATTTCTAGACTTTTCTTCAGTTAATAATGGTGGCTGGTATATTCATTAATAAAGAACTTCACTAGTGACGGAATGGACTGTGAAATCAGAAGGGGAAATGTTACCATTTACCGGTCTCGGGAGTTTAAGAACTCTGAAAATAACATTTAAAGTTTTGAACAGTATTGATGTATTATGAGAGGCTTTTTATGATAAGCTAAATGGGTAGGTGCCGGGAGTGTTTCTGAGGCGGAACGTGCTTACTGTACGTATTCCGGACGTGACGTCACGGCTTGTCTTTTTAATAAGATTTCAGCATTCGCAAACGAAAATTCCAAAGAGTGAATTCCGAATCGATAGTTCTTTGTCAATACTAATTAAATTGAACGTTAAACGTCGCCGAAATGGCCATAAACTACATCTTAAGGTTTGTGAAGTTGGAAAGAATTATTAAAGTAAGCGCCGATGATAACTCACTGAACGAATATGTAATTAAACGGTGTTTTTCAATATCTCTGTTTGGTTCTCGGAATTTTAACAATAAAATTTACTATTCTAAGCAGTATTGATGAATATGAAAGGCTTTCTCTGTCGAGCTAAATGAAGTGGTGGTAGTGTTTCCTGTATGTATTCCGAACATGACGTCACTTGGCTTGTTTTTCAAATACGATTTCAGCACGATACCAATACAAATTCCAAAGAATAAATTCCGAATTAAGAAATGATAGTACATTTGTCAACGCCAGTTAGATTAAACGCCAAAGGTCACCATAAGGGAGAAAATCTACATTTTAAGGTATCCCGATATGTATCATGCAGGATCATTTGGGTAGTGGAAGTAAAATCTTTGCTTTCCATCTGATTTGTTTGCACTGAAAATTTTTCAGTTTGTTGAATTTTGGAACATTTATTTAGAGAAATAATGTTATTTTAGCTTTCTGGCAACAAATATTTTTTACTTTTTCTATTATAGTGAGCATTCATTTTATAATAACGAAAATCATTTCAAAATTAGGATAGAAAGGAGTATTGATAATACTCCTTTTACTTAGTTTCTTAGTACTTTTAAAGAACAAAAAAGCAAACTAAAAATCTCGAAGATTTCAAACCATTTTTATTGAATTATTAATTACTTTAATTGAGATTCCTTAACTGACATAAGACTGATCAATAATATACAAAGCAAATTATTTTCTATATTCATTATTAGAACATATAGATTCTTGCTTACTTATGTGAGCAAGTGTTCAATAATTTAATAAGAGAGCAGTATGGCTATGTTAGAGAAGATGAAAGAAGGGCTTGTTTCTAAATTTTGTCATTCCAGCAACTGTTTCTGTTATATCTCTTCCGACATTCAATAGATATACAGGAAAATTTATTCAAGTAAACGAAAAACTAAGCGTTGCAGTAACTATATAGAGTAACTATAACTCTATATTTTCATATTCTTTAAAATATTTAACAACTATCTTAAAATAATCTTGAAAGATGGAAAGCAAGTAACAAAAATATTGAATACGATATGAATTTGGAACACATACTTGAGGGTTGAGCCATCTAAAATTCTGGAGTCCCATCAATTGACCATAATTTCAGATGTTCTTTTTCTTGTGTAGATTTGTAATTCACTCTCCACATTCCAACCGTACCTTAAAACTAGTAACGTCCAACAGCTCTTTTAAATGTGCATTTGATTGTAGTAGGACTTCATCAATAGAATTATGTGGGGGTAATCATACACTATTTTAAATTTTTGAGCATACCTATATCGAATAATTCAAATATAGTCATCTGTTTCTACGCGATGTCACAATAGTGCATATTTCCCCGCATTTGATTAATCAGCAATTACAAATATCCATAGCAAGTTGCATTTCATTACTTATAATGTGAGTTAGGTATCGGTTTACATATCTCTATTACACTTGAGCTCCAATGAATGAAAACAGATGATGTTATCAAATAACAAATTTATTTCTGGAATATAAAAGGAATCGATGAATGCGATTTTTAAAATGTGAATTCGATCTTTATCTGAAAAGTGATCGATTGAATCATTCATACTGAAAAGAAACCAATAATTTCCATTGGCATTAAGTTTATTCATAGTTGTAAGATTTATTAGCACAGTAGATTCCATACACTTATCCCATGAGAGGGATTTTCAGTATAAACGAACAAACCAGACGGAATGTGAAGATTTTACTTCCGCTACCCAAATGATACGTATCGGGGTTACTTTAAAATGTAGTTTATCGCCGTTTTGGTGACGTTTAGAGCTAATTCAATTGGCGTTGACCAATTAACTACCTTCTATCAATTTGGAACATAAAGTTTCTCATACTCAATGCGAGGGATATTCAGCGCAAACAAACGAATCAGATGGAAAGTAAAAAGTTTGGCGTTTAATAAAATTGGTGTCGACCAATCAACTATCATATATCCATTCAGAATTCGTTGTTTGGAATTCTAATTGGCGTGAATCGTATTCGAAAAATTAGCCAAGTGACGTCACGTTTGCAATACGTACAGGAAACACGTTCCATCACAGAAATACTATCGCCATCTACATTTAACTCGACAGAAAAAGTCTCATATTCAATATATTTCAAGAGCAAAAAGCTTTATCGAATCTTCAATGAAACATTACTGAGAAAATTCAATCAGTAATATTAAATTTAACATTCAATGTGTGTGTGTGATCCTTACTAAAGCTTCTTTTGGAAAAAAGCTTGCTTGACCACCTTTTTATAGAAAAAGAAAAGCTTTAAAAGTGTATATCTTTGGAAGTTACATATGACATAGACCACTTTTCAGTTTGGTGACTTTTAACAGGTATCGGAGGACACACCCTGAAAAATTGGATGCTTAAAGAGTTGTTATTATTTCTTTCTGAGTTCTCTGTGTGCGTAGATACCACATGATGGATAGATAGGTTGTCGCAGAAAATGAAAACCTAATTAATATTGAATAACTAACAAAGTCAGATTTGACAGACGAGCTTATTTAATTGTTTGCTGTAACAGAGGGATATAAAACATAGCACAGAAATAATTTCGCTTTAATAGTTCCATAGACATTAGATGAGCATTCAAAGCTGCGATTCTTTATCAATGAGGTGCGTAATGCACTTGCTCAGCAACCAGATTAATTAATCAGCATATTTAGGTACCTTGAACCGAATTTATAATGTGATAAATGCAGGACAGTTCTTGTGGTATTAGCTTCTCACGTGCAAACATCATCACGCCATCCTTCTAAAAAAAATTTGATTTTCTCGAACGCCTTTCATCAAGCACATATTCAAAAAATAATATCAAGGATGGCTCAGTCTTCACTCTCCAAGTACTCTAAATGCCATAATGTTAGATATATATGTAAGCATTGCTTTAATGCTTTTTTGACTGGTTTTAGATATTAACGTATCCAGGCTTATATTTTATCTGTGTGGATTTAAGAAACAGAGTGAAATCTTCTCTCATTAATCTAGCTTCAGTGTGTGTTTTTATAGCTCTTTAATTCCAAAATTATTTCGAAAAGAATTCGAGTCCCTTGGGCTCTCCCCTGAATACATCCCTATCCTTGATGAGTGCTTTTTGAATAGCCTTATGCAAAATGACTCTCCAATTGGTTTCGATATATCTCGTCCAACAAGATCTAACCAATTTTGCTAATAAAGTGTTATCTTGTCATCAATGACTAGATTTTTTTTATGATGACGAGATCAAAATCTCGCCCGTTTTTTTCTAATGACGAGACATCTCGCCCATCAATATTTGGCCAGTTTTGCTAATGACGAGATACCTCGTCGAGACAACCACCAGGTGGGTTCAGAACAAAATATTCAAATTCATAAGTGTATCACAATCTCAAAACGAATCTACAGAGAATTAATAAGGATAAAAATAATACCGGAAATTTATTGCTGGATATGTTTGGAGGCATTCTGCACCTGTTTTTAAGTCGCCCCTACTTTTTCTGATTACGTGCAAGTGCACGCAGACCCAGCAAACCACTTAGGAACGGCTCTGGCCAAATGTGAGGTAAGTAATTGAAGTGGAATATAAGTTAAGTGTTATAGATAAGGTCTAGTCATAGATAATTGTCAAACTATTTACTGAATGAGTGTGTTGAATAAAAATGCTTCATTCTGAAAAAGCATAACTTAGACACTTTTGGGGGTTAATTTTTTAAGGTCAGGACGGGGCAGTTTTCTTTTTCTCAGAGTACATCATGCTTGGTTTTTATCCTTGAACAAATTTGTTATCACTTTTCTGTGTTACATAAAAATTGGTTTTCTGTGTAAAGTCCTAAAATGAAAACACGTAAGTATAATTCCAATTTCCAGTTAAGCAGTCAAGTATGGAATTTCTAGTAAAGTTCAATCCTCGAGTCAAGAGACTTATTTTGTTTTACATCGGGTGATATATAATTGCACATTTATAGAATTCAAGCATCAGGGATCTCACTCTTAAAGGAAAATAAAAAGATTAGGGCCTTTTTAAGGCCTTTCTAGATTATTTTCCGTGTTTTTATAAAGCTACAATTCAAACAAATCGCAATAGATTAACCCATTAGTTCACAAGTGAAGAAATTTTCGTGAATGCTAGTTTGGGTCTCAGTTTTAAAAGCATAAACTTTTAACTAACCTATAAATATTATCTCATAGATTTTTGGTGGTACTTGACTTCGAACGATGGACATTGCCATTGTTTTTTTAATGCAAGTGAAACAAAATATGCAGTGTTAAAAATTAAGGCATTAAAATGCAAGGACTTGCAGCAAATATTGAGGCTTTTTATGGCCTTTAAAAGCTAAAACGAAAAAATCAGGAAATTTTTAAGGCTTGCGGGAACCCTGACAATAAAAGACTGATTTGTTAAAAAAAGCTTTGATTTCATGATTTTAGGAATTTTGTTTCGAGATTTCAGATATTTTGTTTCAAGATTTTATGTATTTTCTCTGAATAATCGTATTGTTAATTGTAACCGGGATTTTGACTTACGAATCAGAAGTTTTAAAAGTTAAGAGAAGTGTTCTAGAGATCACAAAATTCTTATAAAATTAAAGTAAAAAAATAGTTCTATTGAATACAAATATACATATGGATGAAACAATTTACCCCTTATGCAGTGATGCACTGGCTTGGTTGATAGGTCCTGGAAAAAGTAGCCATCTACCGGCTTCAAGTGGAGGAAGACTGAATTGTTAAAAGCAAAGCATGAAATTTTAAGCAATTCAACGCCTAATAAATTAGATGATGATTTTAGAATAGTTAATTGAAGGAAATAACATATTTTCTATTTCCGTTTCGTGAAAGATAATTTTGTTTGTTTCATTCAAATATATTGGTTCAATATTAGCAGAAGTCATCACAAAATTGATTCAAGTTACGTTTCAGACAAGGAAGATCTGTGAAATTAAAATTATTTAAAAGAAACTGTCATGGTCTATACTTTTGAACTAAAGAATGTTGTGACAAATATCTCTATACTCTTTATATATACTATATGATAAAGATTTCTCACATAACTACCACCTTTTTCTGGATTGAGACGTCTAGGCTTATTGCGTTATTTGACCCTTACGTGGTCCTGGTGGTTGTCTCGACAAGGTCAATCTAGTCAATAGAAAAATATTGACTAGATCGTGATGAACGAGATATCTCGTCATTAGAAGAAATCCTGATTAGGTCTTCATCTCGCCATCATCACAAAAATTGGCAATATATTGATGATGTAACGGCGGCTAGAGAAACGACCACCACGGCAGCCGGAAGAGATAGGGGGTCTGACAATCTTGCCGGCTCAAGTGTCGAGAGGAAAAGGCCACACCGAAGCGACCACCCGAAACATCTTTTTAACGACAGCCAACCAGCAGGGGTCGGAAATCGTTGTAGTTTCGAAACAAAGGGCAGGCGCCTTTCTGTCGCTCTCTATGACATTTCGAGACAAAGAGGACGGAGATAAATTACGATGACCATTGCCGACAGGGTTTTATGGTCCCCTTTCAAGTCCGCCGAAGTCTGTCGTAAAAGTCAAGGGGAGAGGCCAACGTGAGAGAGCCATTCGGGAAGGTCCGAAGATGGTGAGAATTTTCAACAGCCAACCAGCACCGATTAAAAGGCGGACCCGAAACGAAAAGGAGGAGTCGAGAAGCACCCAATATATATAGAGTTTTTGATATCTTGAGAGGATAAGACAGAGAGAAGAGAGAGCTTGGAGAGAAGAGCAGAGAGAGCTTGGAGAGAAGAGCAGAGAGAGAGAGAGAGGCGGTCAGCAGAGAGACAGTTTTGGAGATTGGAGTGAACACCCGTTCACTGTCGGCGCATTTATCCCGCCATGGGATCCTATACTCGCCAGAGTATTTTACTGAGAAAAGGCTCACTCGTAGCCGTGAATTAGACTCCCCCGAGCGAATTTGAGAGAGGCTCGCCAGCAGCCTTAAGAAGCGCCTCGATAGAACTTGGACTTTCTAACGAACTAACCTTAAATGAACTCTTCAATCCTTTTACCGGCTAATTGTACAAAGTTGTAAATAAAATACATTAGTCTAGAAACGGATACTTTCAATGGTAACTAGTCTAGCTACCCGTGAACCAAGACGTTACAATGACGATATTTCGTGTCATTAACACAATTGATCAGATCGTGATGGACGAGATGTCGAAACCACTTGGGGCTTAATTTAACCACAACAGGCTTTGCTTTCAAGCATAAAAGAAAACTAATGGTACAGTCGTTATTAGGATATAAAGTTAATTTATCATTCATTTATAAGTTTACTGTCTTTCTAATTGGATAGAAATTTAAATTTCCGTCTAAAATAAACTATTGTCTAATCCTACATTGTTTTTATATTGAAAGCCCTACCGGCCTCCTAGAAGTATCAATATCTTGGAAATTTCTCTGTCCCTCACTGCTCCTCTGCTTTACAGAAGTCAAAGTTGTTCCTTTTGTTTTGTGAGATTTCAACGGAAGCCAATTTTAGTCAACCTAATATCACCCCATGTAGGATCCTATTAGAATTCCATTATATTATAGCACTCTGACGTCGCTCCATTTACATTTTCCATCACGAATGTGGGTGGTTTAGTGCACCACCCCAGTGGTGCACCCCAGTAGTGCACCACCCCAGTGGTGTCAGAGGGTACTCTTTTAAAGAAGAGTTCGATTTTCGCATATATCTATCTTGGCCTGGTTGCTAGGAGCTTTCGGCTTTCTTCAAGTTTACATGGAAGGTATATATACCATGCCCACGACATCCCGTCTTTACCCAGGAAGCGATAAAAACAAACCAACGATTATGTAATTAACTGATTACTTCTTCAAGTTACCTTTCTTTCAGATGCATCTTGAATCCATTTCATAATCACTGTGATTGCATTATTTTTACTTTTGGGACATGTGTGTACTTTAATCCATCTGCAGTCACTTTTGGTACAAAAGGTTCATTAAACTGGGATCTACTGCTTAAATTCCACGAATCTAGATACCACGCCACCATATATAACTGATTTCCACTGTTTATACATCGTTCACTTCCCTCAGCTAACTCCACATCTCGGTAGAAAAGGAAGGTGGGTACGTCATTTTCTGTCTGTCCCCCAGGACCATAAAAACAAACCAATGTTTGTGTAGCAATATCCATTGATTACTTCTCCTTCCAGTTGCCTTTGTTTCAGCCGCATTGTGAGTTCATTTCATGAACACTGTGATTGCATTATTTTTAATTTCTGTACATATGTGTACTTTAGTCCATCTGCAATCCCTTTTGGTACAAAAGGTCTATTAGACTGGGATCTACTGCTTAAATTCCACGAATCTAGATACCACGCCACCATATATAACGGAATTCCACTATTTATTTACCGTTCACCTTTTCATTTCGGTGGCAGGGAAGGTGGGTACGTCATACAACGACATTCTCTATCTGTCCCCAGGAAACGTTAAAACAAACCAACGTTTGTGTAGCAAAATTTACTGATTACTTCTCCAGTAAACTTTGCTTCAGCCGCATTCGGAATTCATTTCATGACCACTGTGATTGCATTATCCTTAATTTTTGGACAGTCCATTTACAGTCACTTCTGGTACAAAATGTCTATTAGATTGGCCCCTACGGTTTAAATTTCACGCCACCTTATAAAACGGACTTCCACTGCTTATTCATGGGTCACTTCCCTCAGCTAACTTTCCGTCTCTGTGAAAGAGAAAGGTCGGTACGCCATACCCCGACATTCTCTGCCTGTCCCCAGGAAACGATAAAAACAAAACCAATGTTTGTGTAGCAAAATCCATCGATTACTTCTCCTTCCAGTTGCATTTGTTTCAGCCGCATTGTGAGTCCATTTCATGACCATTGTGATTGCATTATCTTTAATTTCTGTACATATGTGTACTTTAGTCCATCTGCAGTCCCTTTTGGTACAAAAGGTCTATTAGACTGGGACCTACGGTTTTAATTTCACGCTACCTTATCTAACGGACTTCCACATCGGTCACTTCTCCCAGTTAACTCCCCACTTCTATGGCAGGTAGGTAGGTATTTAATTAACGCCGTACTGGAATAACACGACGGGCTATTGGCGACCATCTCTGTGACAGAGAAAGGTCGGTACACCATACCCGACATTCTCTGTCTGTCCCCAGGAAACGATAAAAACAAATCAACGTTTGTGTAGCAAAATACACTGATTACCTCTCCTTCCAGTTGCCTTTGTTTCAGCCGCATTCCGGCGTTTCCATTTCATGACCACTGTGACACAGAACGTGTGGGGGAATACTGCAGAACCAGAGCGACACTCGATGGCAGGAGGAAGGCATGCCGCAATTAAAACGCTGTCCTGACTTTCACTGCTCGTCACGCTCACTTTCCCGTCCCTCGACCATTCTTCGGGAGGATGTCTGGGATATGTATTCCCATCACGTGCGTCTCGGGCACGCATGCGACGGGCATTTCTTCCCGTCCTTTGATCGAGGTGGAGTGACCTTCACAAGGAGTGTTGTTTCTCTTTGATGGGAAGACTTTCTTTGCACAAGTGAATGATTTCCAACGTACTTTATGTTGTATCTATTTGATGATCAACCGTAGCCGAGTCGCATAGCAGTTGCCGATTCAGGGGCGGATCAGATTCAGCTGACCCCTGGAATCTTATTTCTGCGCATTTCATTGTTAATTTATACAATGCTTAATTAAAATTATTCAAAATAATATAAAAATTGTATACTAAAATTAAACCCTTAAAATATAGTTTTAACCACACATACTTTAAGTCCCTTAACGTTTCAGAACATTTATCTTTTTTTGTTCTCTTTTTACTCGTTAGTCTTTGTCTCACTGCTATAGCCCAACACATTTTTTCATCCTTCCTCCAACCTCGTTAAGCATGGGCAAGTGACCACAATAAGGGACTTGGCGATTTAGGGAGGAATCAGTTTCAGCTGACCCCTTCGGATCTTATCTTTGCGCCCTTCCTTATTAATTTATAATATTCTTAATTATTCAATTATTCAAAAAATTAATTAAAAAATTATTCAAAAAATTAATTAAAAAAATTATTCAAAAATTAATTCAAAAAATTATTCAAAAAATAATACTTAAAACTATACTAAAATGAAACCCCTAAAATACAATTTTCATCACACATGCGTCAAGTCCCTTAACTTTCCAGAACTCCCTTTTTGTATTCTTTTTTCTCCTCTAGTATTTGTCTCACACCCATCATATCTTTTCACCCCTTCCACCTTTTGAACTTCCAACCTCGCTAACCATGGCTTCAAACAGACCCGCTCACTCAAGTTGTTACTTTCTTCTTTTTTTGTTGCCAACTTTCACCAAAACACTTAAGCCCGCGACTTAAAAATTCTGCCAATAAACTTTCCTAACAGGTCTCCTAATTCAATAACCTTCCTCTAATCTTTTGTCCCCTCTGGCGGATTAGCTATTCTTTTTTTCACGAGCTCCTTAGAAGAAAGAGCTCAGAGCCATACCAAACAACCTACACAGAACCCATCTATGATCTATGATACGTCACTATGTTTCAACTTGTCAAGTGTCAACAGTTATTTATTAAAGGACCATCCAGTTTGTCTGAAGTTACAAGCCGAAGAGTCCTCTTTGTTAATGTTTGATACTACTTTCATTTTTAACTTATTCTTAAAAATATTGCCTTTAGTGGATGTGTTGCTCTGCCGATTACTCATGAGATAATCCAAAGCTTATAATTTAATCATTTTAATGCATGTCCAGAACTAGTCTCAGATTACCTTACTTGATTGAGTTACAAGTATATCTAAATAAAATATTGAAACTTGCATTATATTTATTTTGTTATATTAATTCAATGATACGTAAATACATTATTAATACTAATATTAAATACTTTTTAATTTGAATATTCACTAGCTTACAGTGTGTGGTTTTAAGGCTGGTCATAAACATTAAACTCAATCGTGTATCATCTGCTAAGCTCACGTTCATGCTATTTTTTATAGAAGGGCTATTTAAGAGTTATGTTGTCCATAATCTGATTTTTTAACACAATTAGAAAAATACCATGTTTATAATTAAGATAGTGGATTCAATCTTTTTCATTTTTTCTATAATAGGGTGAAAATTCGTTAATATCAAAAACTTATAATTAAGAAAGAGTGAAAAGTATTCATTTATCTTAGTGAATATTTTTTTATCGGTGATTATTTTAACAGTGGAATTTTAACAGTTAGTACTAAATCAATAAATTTCATCGTCTTATCAAAATGAAACGCACTGTCAAAGTTTCAAAAGTATAAGTTTTTTTAGCTTTTCTAGATCAGAATGTGATCTTTAGACGGGTGAAGTTCACTAAGTCATTTTTTCTTTATATGAATGTTAGATTTCTTCTTGAGAAACATGCTTAGTGAGTTTAGCTAGTCAGTAGAATTTTTTCCCTATCGTTTTCTCAGAGCTACGTTTTTTGACTTAGTGCGTTTTCCTAAAAAGACGATGATTTGTAGGAATTTGTTTAAAGCAAAGACAATGTTCAAAGCAAGACTCATCAGAATGCTTGGTTTTCTTCTATTTAACAGATTTATATGAAAGTTTTTCTTGTCACACTCTATAATTGATTTAATATTTATAATTATCTCTATAAATAGTACTTATTGATTAATTACAAAAATATCAATTAGTGTAATTGATATTTTTGTGATAAAAATGTAGAAATGTACTTGGGTCAACAAATCTGAGAACTATTACGAACAAGTGGCCTTAAAATTATTTACGACCAAAGTTTCAAAACATCATCCGCCACTGATTAAACCAAGAAAAGACCAATAAAAATAAATAAGCTGTCCCGCGCATGCTCAATATCATGTCTTTCTCAGATCAACGAAATTCGCATGCGTTGGCTAATTTCAATACTATTTTACTTTGAGATGACACAGAAACAATACAGTGGTTTTCTGGAGTTCAAATCAAAGGAACAATTTTCTAAGATTAACCTTCTTCAGGGCAGAGAAGTGTTATGAACTGAAGTCATTAACTTAAGCCATACCAACACGACCTGTGCCAACCGACAATTAAACGTTTTAAGATTCAGTGACTCGAAATTGTCTCCTTGATTACACCCAGTCACGCTTTTTGAATGATAGCAGCTTTTGGGAGAGAGGCTGCTGACCTTGTAACTGGCGTTGCAAGCCGAACTGCTTGTAACAATGAAACTGATACTCATCTTTGCGGTGTCTGTCTCGCAGCAACTTCGCAAGTATGCAGCTTCTTTCGGTTGGTAGATACCAGGGAAGTTGGTGGCTACCCCGGAACAATGGCGAATTTATTTTTATCTTGCTGGGAACTTTTAATAGACGATTACTGGGACCTGCTTACTCGGTAATTTCTCGAGAACATTAATCTGGACAAAAGTATTAAAGCATAATATTGTCGACTTACAAGTGAAACATCTAAATCAAATTTCCCAAGATATGAGTTTTTTAGCTTTTCTTAACCAGAATATAATCTTTAGACCGTTAGATTTCTTCTTGACAGTGGATAGAATTTTTTGACTTGGTGTGTTTCACTTGTAAGTTAACGATAAATAGTGTTAATAAATAGTGTTATGAACATTTAAAATGCAGAGCAAATACCGTTAACATACGAAATGCGTTTGTTGATAACTCTAAAAAAGCGATTTTCAAATAAATTTGCATGTTCTACCAACTGGGCCCCCCACTTGTGTTCACTAGTATTATGGTACCTGGGTCGGAAGACGAATGGGATCCCGGGAAATATTAAAAACAATTGTATCAAGTATGTACATTCCATTATATATAATGTAGGTAGGTAGGTTTTTAATTAACGTCGTACTGGAGAATTACACGGGCTATTGGCGACGGTCCGGGACCAAACCCGAAGGGAAAGAACCGAGGACACAACCACGTAATTTTGAACCACGGTCAGATGACGAGGTCACACCTTAGCTGGTACCCCACTCTCCAAAACTTCTACACCACGCCAACGTGAGGACATTTTAGGCTCCGACACATTTAACGTACACCAGCCCCTTTGTACACGACGTTCTTAAGTTGGATTCGAACTCGCAACCCTCCAGTTGCTAATTTGTTACTCTTAGAACCGGTCTATCGCGGCCTTTATATATAACTAGCAGAATTACCCGGCGTTGCTCGAGTTGAATTGGTTAAATGTTGATTGAAAAGTGATCATAATAATCGCTTCTATTTCATAGAGAAATGTAAGCATCATTTAAGTGTACGGAAAATAATTTTTTAACATCGTTTTTACTTTTTTTCATAATTTCTACAATTTATTTTAGACGCAAATATGTATAATGATATATCCATCCATATAATCCATTTCATATTCATTCATATAATCCATTTCAAATTCATCGCCATTTGTAAGATAAACTATAAAAGTTTTTCCTAGGTGGCTACTACAGAAGTCGATTTTGAGTTTTGGAGTGATTACGAAAATCCCCGTACGTTCATTTTCAGTAAAAATGGTGAATTTTCGAGTCCTGCACTTAGTTTTCCTATGAATATGTTTTACTTGTGGCATTCTTGCACCTGGTATGCGATGTTTTCGAATTTCATCATCAATATGAGAAGATGGTAAATTAAATTGTTACTGCGTTCGTGATTAATTTATTTTGAAGCAAACACATTTTTTTCTTGAAAATTCCATTCAGCGGCACATGAAATAACGGTAGTAGATAGGTAGGCATTTAATTAACATCGCACACTGGAACAACACAACGGGCTATTGGCGACGGTCCGGGATCATCCCCCGAATCGTAAGATCCGAGGACAACACCACGTGGAATAACGGAGCTTGTGTTAAAAATAAATGTCATCGGTGTAGACAAAGCAAACTCAATCGATACAATTCTTCAAAAAACAGAAGGTCGATTTTACAGCGTTTTTTTAAAGAGAAAATCACTGCTTTCAACGAATGTTTCACATGTATCTAAGTTGCGTGAGAACAGCTGCAATTTGTAGAGTAAGCAACCTCGACCTTCTGTCGCTTAAGACAAAATATTCAATATTTCAAAATTCCTCACTGATATTATTCCAAGATCAGCAAAGTCTTATTTAAAATTATCTTTACTCCAACAGACATTCAGTTTTAAATCAAATCCTTATGGTACTTCTTTTAAATTCCGATTCAATTTCTAAATAGAAACCCCACGTACCTATTTAGAATGATAGATGTAGTTACTTGACTATGGAGTAGAGCTTTCAATAACATCCATAAAACATGAAAAACAAATGTAAATTTAATTGATTTTAATCGTCTTGTAATGAAAATCTAAGTCAAAAATTTGAATTATATTCGAGCTGCAAAGTAAGACTACGGTTTTTAATTTAACGTAACCCATTTTATTTTAAAGTGGTTTTTTAACTTTACTGGTCATTTTAAAATAAGAAATTACACACCTTACTTAAAAATGTTTTTTCTATTTTATTTATTTTTACGAAAGAGCATTATGAAAATCATTATGTATTCAACCAAAGGTAAAGAAAGTTCGTCGAAATATACATATACCGCCAAGAGATTACCCGTCTAATATTTTGCAGGAAATAAATAAATCATTAAAATTTAACTCCTAAATATATCTGTAATATGTAAAATACTGGAACACATAAATACAAACAGAAACGAAATTCCGATCCTTGAAAAAGATGGAGAATTCTGAAAAGAGAAAGATATGTGCAAACGTGTCGAATTTCGACTTCCTGAATATATTCTGAAAAAGAACAATTCGACAAAAGACTTTTGAACAATTTCGATAAAGACAATAATGATTTATTTACAAAAAGAACACATATTTATAATACTTGGAAAGGCTTAAATGACCACAACATTTTACTGTCAACTCAAATACACAAACACGGAATTCTAAATCTAATTTATAAAATAAAACATTAATTCTGGCATTGCCAGATACCGAATCGCAAAATTACGCTTTTATTATCAATGAGTTTTTGTTTTGGCTTTCGTGTTTTTTCACAAAATGTAAGTTGTTTAAAATAAAGTATTTTCAATATCCATTTTTTTCATCTCATTCAGATATTCATAAATTATTTATAGTGCAGAAAGAAATAAAAATCAGTTCAAACATAATTAGAATTTTAAATTGCTTAAATATAACGTTTCGGAAAAAATTGTTTTTTGAGCAATACGGGTAAAACAATTTTATTAGAAAATTTGGTTTTCGATCAATACAATGGTAAAACAATCTGAGTTGCGTACCGCAATCGTTTTATGCTCAATGTTCCTACGGCAATTTCGAATTGATTTAGCCTCCTCTGCACACTTAGGTTAAAGAGAACGGGGGTTAATATGTAGCTTGCGTTACTCGCAGGGTTCCAAAGTATAAGTGTACCAAAATTGGTGTGGATTGGTCAAACGGTGTAGATTTGTATAGAGAACATACATACAGACAGTCGCCAACTCTGCTTTATATGTATAGAAGTAATAAAGCTGCACAAGACAAAGAAAAAACTAGAGAAAAATTAAACATTTGTTTAAATATTTAGTATATGTAATATATATTTGCATTAAATGAGGGATCAATCATCTTAATAACAATCGCCCGCACCCAGGTACTAGAAGCATATTGCCGCTTCTCGTACCTGGATTGAATTGTTCCTTCAATCATAAGTGCTCTGTAACTGAGTTGACAGCGTTCTGAATTGAACGCCAGGGACCCCCAATTTGAACTCCACTTTTATTTTTATTACCAACTTAGATATTCTAATAAAAATTCAATTAAATACAACTTAATTTCACACAAATGAATCTGTCATATAAACATAACTTTAAAATTTTTTCTTCCCGGCTGATGAGCCTTTTCTTTTCCTTTATTCCTCCTCCTAAAGTTAAACTATTTTTTGCAATAACCTAACTCAGAGTAAAAGCGTATATAACGCTGTGGTCTTCAAAAGTATGTGATTTAAGAAATCTGTAATATATATTTGTATTTACTGAGAGACAAACTATTTTTCGCAGTAACCTAACTCAGTAAAAGTGTCTATGACGCTGTGGTCTTCAAAAGTATATGATTTAATAATCTGTAATATTTATTTGTATTTACTGAAAGACGAGTCATAAAACCTAGTAATGGAATCCGTCTTTTAACCTTGCTCTGGGACTCGGAGTGCAGATGGGTACCTGGTGAAAATTTCTGGGTACCACCAAAGGGGGCATTGTTCAAGGGTACTTGACATTTTTTTTTATTTGTTAAGCGCATTGTCAACAAGTTAAATATACTGTCTGACTTAATTTTTCCTGTTCAGTTTTGTTAAACCTAGTCAAGTTGCGTAACAAATTTTTATACACATATTTCATATAATAAGGCTGTATAAATGTTACAAGCTTTCTCATAATTTAAATTTTACAACATGTTCTTTACTTCTATAATTATTAAATCAAATTATTATTAAAAATTGTATTTACCGAATGATTTTATGCATCTAAATCAGGCATCGAACATCCTTTAATTGAAGAGATCAGGATAACAAAGTGATAAGCTACTTTTCAAATTTTTCAGACTAGAAATTTTCAAGTAAAAGAAACAAATTATGGTTTATTCACTTATTCAAGAGGTCACGTTATCTGAAGCTTTCATGGATATCATAAATCATAAATTCTTTTGATTATCTTCAATATTTTGCTTTTAATTTTTCGGCAATTCAATTCAAGAATGGTGTTTAATTAAGCACCTATTTCAGTATGAAACTATACTTTTAATTCAAGTAAAATAAAAACATTATTTTGATTCATTGATTCCTAACACCTTGTGGACCTGCATGATGAAATCCAACCAACCATCCTTACACCCTGCAGTACAACAGATCTCCAAAATCTGCATTGTTGCACTAGTTTCCATTGCAATTTGTGGCCAGCTGCACGAACAGATTGATGAATATTTTCCCCCTATTTACCCTAGTAAATTTCGAATATTAAATGCTTTTGTGTCGCAATCTTGCAACTCAGCTTTAATCCTAACGGTAAGAATTGCTGCAGGTATTCTCGATGCATCCAACCAATACCTCCCAACTATGCAAGAGATTCAACTTGTTCTATGCAAAAACATCCAATCCTTTTAGGTACGAAAGCAAGAAATATCTTCGGGCACCACTCGCAAGAATTCAAAAATAAACCTTTACGACCGTGTAGCGGCGGTGAAAAGATTTTCGGAATACTTTTTTCGCGCAGTTTCGCATTCCAACGAAGCCGCCATATTGATGGAACGAACACACATTTGGAGAAAAGTATTTTCAGTTACTCCCGTTCCGCCTCGTCCTGTATAGATTTCTCATATGGCTAGAGTGTTGTCTTCTTTTAATGGGAAAACGTGATGTTATTTTTAAGTTTTATGACTGCTTTCCCTCGTTTGACGAACGGAAGTAACAGAAGTTGAGGTTTTTATTATTATTTTGGACAACTAAGGAAAAGCAATTATGATAGATCATTTTAGGAAGTAAATGTAACATTAAGCACCATATTTTTAAAATAGCAATTAAATAATGCCATTTATGGGATGTTTGGAGTTCGAGAACGCGAACATAGAAACAACGTGCAAATAAAAGTGATAACGTAGATGTAAAATGTACGTAAAAGTGACTAATTGCAATTTTACAGCTTTTTTATTTCAATAGAATTCTATTTTGGTCTCTCGAAAACTTGAGCTCTGTGGTCTTTAACTTTCCGGGCGGTAAGTTTAGGGTAGTACAATTTAAATAAAAATGAATTTATTTTTAACGAAGTCTCATAAATTAAATCCTCATTTTCATTAAACATTAACTCTCCAGCTAAATTATGGATACTTTATAATAATTATTCTTAGCGTGGAATGTATACTTATGGGTAAAAAATTCTTTTCTTTTTTTCCGAACACTGATTCCTTTTACAAAAACATATCAATATAATTATCAGTATTCCAGTTTGCAGTTTTAAATATATCTTAAGAGTGTGGGGTTTGTTAGGAGTTGAGATCCTCCATATCTACCCTCCGGCATCCAGTATCAGGTGAGATGACAGACCCCCTCATATAATAATATCTACCCCAAGTATTCATTAACTAGCACAAATGAATAATTGTTTCTTTTTGTACATTTCTTGCACAGCTTTGTTATAAAAACAACGAATATTTAGCCTCTGAAGTACATAAAACTATGTTGTATGGTACGATTCAGATTAGAGATGGATGTGACATAATTGAGGCTGTGGTATCATTTGACAGCGCATAGATGAAATTTAGTGACAATTATAAGTGGTGGGGTTGGCGGATCATTGGCAATTCATGACAGTACACCGAAGTGGATGGCCATTTTTTGTGCTCCGCACCGCGAGTATACTTTTGTTTTCGTTTTCAATAGGTCTTAGCTAAAGGTGATTGAACATTGATTTTGGTATGTAATTTATGTTAACAGTGAACTCATTCGTGTGAATTGAAAAAATGATAACAAATAAACACCATTTCCAACATCCATTGTGTATTTTATTATAGACATACAGTCAAACGTAGTTCTACGCTTAAACACAGCCGGAGAATCCACTTCGGCCCATCGGGTTTTGTGCAAAACTTTATAAAAAGAAGCACGAAATAGAAAAAGTAATCTAAGCCTATACTACAAAAAATACAATTTAACTTTTTAAACAGAAAAGGAACAACAATAAATTTAGAAGTGGACAGTATAACAGTACAAAAAATTTCCACGCACCCCGGCCCCCTTTTAGCCATTGGCAGCAGATATCATAGTGTCCACACCAACACTCCTTTCTTCAGTACCAAGTTAGATGACGGGCCCCTTGTACCAGTTTAGACCAATGGCCCCTTGTACCAATTTAGACCAATGGCCCCTTGTACCAGTTTATCTGACGGGCCCTTATACCAGTTTAGGTAACAAGTCTTTTATGCCAGTTTAGTGTCGGGCCCCTTGTACCAGCTTAGATGACGGCCTCCTCATGAAATTAAAATATGTATCCTAAATATTCAATGTGTACTTTGCTCTAAGATTCACATTTTCTCTTCTTTCCTATTAATATTTCTTGTACATTTCTATTAATGTAAACAAATTAAAAATACTTATAGCTTTTGTATAGAGGAAACAGACTGTACATTACAGTACAAAAACTTTTAGCCTTTCCTTAGACCTCGGAGGTTACTCGGACGCTGGAACCATTGTACCAAGGTACGATGGTTCCAGCTCCACTGCCCCCACGAGGAAACTCTTATCATGGTACCAGCGACCCCTATAATAGGGCCATGAGGTATAAAGTTAAATTTATATTTACTTAAAAAAGTTTATTCTTGTACAAACTAGAGAATACAAAGATCAGTAGCATCACTTTGATAGTTTATATTAATTCAATACAAGGGCTTATGAGGGATTAGCAGTGAAAACAATTAAACCAGACGGTCTGAGAAGATTTTACTTCCGCTGTCCAAATCTTCTCGCTTGATGCCATATCGGGATTATCTAAAAATGCAGCTCATCACCGTTTGCCGTTTAACACTTCTGATGGTTGTCTCGACGAGGTATCTCGTCATTAGCAAAACTGGCCATATCTTGGTGGACGAGATATCTCGTCATTGGAAAAACCAGATTTTGATCTCGTCATCATAAAAATCGTCAATATCTCGATGACGAGATATATCGTCATTAAGGAAATTGGTCAGATCTTGATGGACTCTCCAGATCCAGATCTCTTCGAAACCACTTGGAGGTTTAATTTAATTGGCATTGACTAATCAACTATCATATATCAATTAGGAATTCATCATTCTAAATTTTTACTGTCGAAGTGCTGAAATCATATTAAAAAAACAAGCTAAGTGATTTCACGTTCGAAATAATTACAGGAAACACTAATATCGTTGCTTGGATGATTGTAGCTTTGTCTGCTTCATATCCCAATGGAGTTCTATCGTGTGTTCAAACTGCTGTAACTGTGAGGGTAAATTTCAATATTTACTCATATTCCCATTAAAAGCCTTGAGCATTCATTATTATTCTAGATAAATAAGCCTCAAAAATTAATGTTGGGTGATTTCTTCCGCGCTTGCAGAATAGGATTCTGCAGGAAACGTGCAAAGGCTCAGTAACCAGTTATCTATGATTACTTGCACCATGTACGAGTCTGGTCACGTAGTTCCTAGTCATTTCAGCGCCTCCAGTTTTAGTACGCTGACTAACACCCTACAGTACAACTCCTCGCCAAACCCTGCATTGTTGCATTAGCTTCCATTAAAATCTGTGGCCAGCTGCATGAATAGACTGATGAACGCTGAATCTTGATTTGAAAAATGGAAATGCATGGTGTCAGAGAAAATGAAAACTTTAATGGAGAAGAGTAACAAAACTTTAGCAAGCAAAGAAAACGTAGAAAATAAAATAATAAAAGTGTTTAACAAAATTTACTCGTAGGAACTTTACCTTTTAAAATAAAATTTTAAAACAGCTTGTATTCTTTGAATCCTTGTTGAAATAAGACGTACTTCCAAGTAAGAGCATGCAAAGTATATTTCTCCTGTATATTCTGTTTGTTTAAATTTAGTAATTAGAATGAAGTTAGGTTTGGTTTAGTATAGTTTGCCACTCTCTGCCGCACAATGCACAAGGACTAATTAAAGACCTACAAGTGGATATCGAACTACTACGAATGACCATACCGAGATTTGAACGCGGAGCCTGTTGAATCTAGGATCAGAGAGCTAACCACACGGCTCAGGCTGGCAGTGATCTCGTAAATGGTTCCTTGATGAACGTGTGGATATAATAATATACGATTCAGATTAACTCTCTAAAAGGTTCACACGCATATATCCGTTCTGCAACCTTCAGTTTTACTACATGACTTCAAACCAATTTTGACCTCCTTGACCAATAGAATTTTTCCTGGAATTCTTTCAGCCAGCAGCTATGTTTTTTTATAATAAACGAAAAAAAATTTCTAAGAAACCATGCAGATAAAATAAACATAGATATTTAGAAATTTGTTCATTGGGTAACAAATGTATTTAGCAGTTTCTCAATATTTGTGTACTAATAAGCACTGAAATTAATCAAAGCCAGAAAATTAGTTTTATTCACATTAACATTCCATAACTACGGGTTTGCGTAATATCATTATTACATGATTAATAAATCAGTAGTTTTGTGTGTTAAATGGCTGTCACTTACTTTTTGGGCTCCTGATTTCATACGTTAGGCTGTATTTTAAATATTTTTAGCAAAACTTTTCATGATTGTGTGTAACGGCATACTACATTGATTGTAACGACCTACTAAAAAGATGAACTTTTATTTGGTTAAGTTTTAAGACAATTTTAGCTATATCTTTGAATGAAAATAGAAAGAAATTTGAGAATACATTTGGATTTTTTGGATTTTACGGTTTGGTTAAGCTGTGCCAAACACAAGACAGACAATATCAAGTAATGGACACACACATGGTGATTATTACTGACGTAGAAGAGAAATACACACAGTGATAAGTTACAGGAATCGAACCTGCGCTCAAGAATACTTTTATTATCCATTATGGGAGGGATTTTAAGTGAAAACAAACAAACTGGAAAGTGAAAATTTTGCTTCTGTTACCTAAATTCTCTTTCATGATACACATCGGGCTTGCTTAATATATAGTTTATCACCATTTTGGCGACGTTTCGCATTTGATCTAGCTGGCGTTTACAAGAAAACTATTATTTCTCAATTCGGATTCATTATTTGGAATTTTTATTGGCGAAGTGCTGAAATCGTATTCGAAAAACTAGCCAATTTATGTCTCGTTCAGAACACACACAAGAAACATGTATCGTCGAAGAAACACTACCGTCACCTAGATCTAGCTTGACAGAAAATGCCTCTAGCATAACATATAAGGTATGTGATATTAAATAAAAACTAATGCTTACGTCAAATTTTGTAAGAACTTTTTCGACTCCTTGTACGTACCGTCAACCTTTTAACGTATCTCTAAGCATACTCCACTAAGGAAAGCTCTCGTTAATTCAAAGTAAACCTTTCATTTCGATTTATAGGTCGAGGACTTCCTCTGCAAACAATCACCAATGATATACTGCTCAAATTACGAGGCATTCCCACCTTCCCTAATAAATTCCCGCACTGAATTGTTGATGATGATTGAGCCCAAGAAGCCATGTATTTCCACAAACGGTCACGTTGTCGAAAAATAAATAAAAACCAAGCGTTACACGACTGGCGAGGAATGCCCGTGCCCAGTAGCTAAAGCGATATTTCTTTTCAGGAGATGGTTACTGCAAGAACAAATCGCTCGTTTCTTATAATTAAGAACTGACTGCCTGGAGGTTCCTATCATGAGCTTTGATGAGAATGTCCCCACTTGTATCTACCGCTTTCCCATACCCTTTTTCTAATTATAAGCTTTCTGTTGCTAATGTCATGCGTGCGAGGATTGGGGGCTAAACTAGTAATTAACGCTTTGTGAGTCACGTGTGTAGCTTAGAACAAAGAAAGATTAAACCCTATTTAACCCTTTCATGGACACTGTCATCCCACCGCCTAGGAAAGGATTAATTCTTGAGTGTATAAATATTAAAGGCATATTAAGGGCAATAGAATATTCTCATTTGATATTCCGAAGTCAAAGACTGCTCTAGAGGAGCAGGGTGATTTGGAGTGTCTGTCCTACCTGCCATCCCACTGCCTCGGAAAGGGTTAAGGCTTGAAGATTACGTCTCCACTACTTCTTTCCCATGCATTTTATATAACCTTTCTGTTGTCAATGACATACGTGCGAGGGTTGGGGACTAAACTGGTAATTAATACTTTCTGTGTAGCTTAAAACAAAGAACGATTAACCTTTTCATGGGCACTGTTATCCCACCACCTAGGAAAGGGTTAATTTTTGAGTGTATAAATATTAAAGGGGCATATTAAGGGCAATAGAATATTCTTATTTGATATTCCGAAGTCAAAGACTGCTCTAGAGGAGCAGGGCGATTTGGAGTGTCTGTCCTACCTGCCATCCCACTGCCTCGGAAAGGGTAAGGCTTGAAGATTACGTCTCCACTACTTCTTTCCCATGCATTTTATATAACCTTTCTGTTGTCAATGACATACGTGCGAGGGTTGGGGACTAAACTGGTAATTAATACTTTCTGTGTAGCTTAAAACAAAGAACGATTAACCTTTTCATGGGCACTGTTATCCCACCACCTAGGAAAGGGTTAATTTTTAAGTGTATAAATATTAAAGGGGCATATTAAGGGTAATAGATTATTCTCATTTTATATTCTGATGTCAAGGACTGCTCTAGATGGGTGGTGGAACTTCCAGTGTTCCCTGACTTAAAAAAGAATAAATATTAAGTTTTGTTATGTGTAAAATACATTCATATAAGATAATAGATCTCATTCATTCCGTAGAGACCTTACTTTAACAAATATTTTTACAACCTCCTACAAGACAAAATTCATTCGCCATTTATTGTTTCTCCGGTAGCTACCGAAATTGTGATTGTGATTAACCGACGCTTACGAACGATGTTATGTTCGGACTGGATAGTAACAGATTCGGTACCATTCATTACCAGTCTCTATGCAACGGAAACGAAAAAATTGTGGTAAAAATACAAACTCAATTCGAAACTACACACAATTAATTATAAACAATTCAATGAGGAAAAGATTGGATAGACCGTGAATCCTTTTTTTAAACATAACGAGACAGGCAGAAGAGATGGATTGCACAAAAAACGTTTAAAGTATTGATTAAACTCCTGCTGGTATCTTATTTTATAGACTTACTTTGGGTTTTCGGAAAATTCGCTACTTTCGCTTCCAATTGGATGGAAAGTAGTAATCTCAGATTTGGAGATATAGTGGAGTTGCTATGAACCATCTATAAGCAGTTTGAGACATCATTGGAATAGTTACTGAACGAAAATGATATTGAATTATGAATATAAGTAGATTCGGATAGAGAAAATATAGAATGAAGCAGATATTAATATAAAAAATTATTACTATATACTAGCAGACCCACTAGTATATATTAATAATTTTATACTAGTGGGTCTATTTATGCGGGATGCTATTTTATTAATTAATAATATAGCATCTGTACTAAAGTTTCTTAAATGCTAATGTAATGGCAAATGCTATCTTGTAATGGAAAAGTGTCGTTACATTTCATACCTAATTTAAATCCATTTATAATGAATCTATTTATTACCTTAATTAATTAAGGTAATAAATGGATACCCATTAATTACATTATTAAATCCATTTATAAAGCATCAATGTGCACATTTCATACGTTCAAATGAAATAATCAAAAAGAAAAACGGTATTTTGTTTACATTTTTCAGACGTATTTACAGGTGATTATTCTTATTTCCAAAAGGTGTATGGTAAAAGGTTCACACCTCAGTCATGTTACGACAATTAGCTTCTGGATGTCTACTTCAATTGTATCGCATTACCTTGTTCAAAGGCGATTCGATATTTTTTGTTATTTCTAAAACTATTATCAGGTTCACTCAGATTTTCTTTTCTGCGCTAATTTCTATCTTCCAGATTTCTCATTGCTTTCTGCAATCAGATGGCTGAAAAATTTCATTAGAGCTGCAAGAGCTCTTCCATGCAGTTCTAGCAATATTATGCAGTTCTCAGCTCACATTAAACATATTTAAACTTAGCAGTAAAATTGGCGAGGGTAATTAATTAACATCTCACTGGAGCAACACAACAGGCTATTGGCGACGGTTCGGGATCAACCCTGAAGGGAAAGATTCAAGGACACTATTTGTTTGTTGCCATTCGCCAATAGACAAATAATGCCGATATAATATATATATATATTATATATCTATATCTATATCTATATCTATATCTATATCTATATCTATCTATCTATCTATCTATCTATCTATCTATCTATCTATCTATCTATCTATCTATCTATCTATCTATCTATCTATCTATCTATCTATCTATCTATATATATATATATATATATATATATATATATATATATATATATATATATATATATATATATATATAATAAATAAAACTACCCTAAGAATAAAATAGATTTCCCCGAGAAACAAGATGAAATAAAATATGTAAATGTTAAGTGAGCCTGCCTACTTTTTCAAGGGGAGCAAGGCCAGGTTATCACTTGAAAATGCGATGCTTTGAGTTCTTTCTGTACTTATGTGAGGCCAGGCCGAAGAGATCAACATAAGTTACCCCCCGAAAACTCAAAGTACTACCAGAGAGAAAAAAATCATAAAAATAATACCTGTTACCAAGGTTAGGAATCAAAAGAACAGCCAAAGTAATACCTTACCAGAAAGTTGCCGCGCAAGCCAGGAGAGCAAAACATTGCCAGATCCGTATTATGTAGAAAAAACGGATTTAAAAAAAGTAAGAGGGTGGCTTGGAGATAATGTGAACAATTTAGTGCAAATGAAAGGGAGGGAAGAAAAGTAAATTTTAACAAGAAAATAAAATTATGACAAGGAGTAAAGATTGTGGGCAGTGATGAAATGGAAGGGAAAAAACGAAGGCAAAAGTGAAAAAAATAATTATATAGTTATGTTTTGTTTTGGCTCCATCTTGTCATCTTGTCCATCACCATATTGACCAAAAAGTGAAAAATAAGTAAAAAAATCCATGTACCAAAAGTTAAAACATCCAAAGACACCACAGATTAAAAACAAACAACATTAAACCGTAAAACACCGCAAAAAGAACTAAAAGATAGAACAGACTTACCATATCAACCAAAATTGCGCTAGTAAGCTCACAAGCTCAACTCCACATATAGACCACCATCCAAATGCCATTTATAAACGCCCCATTTAAATATTACGGGTCACAGTTAAGAATTTTAGTATTATCAAACAATACTAAAAATTACTTCACATATTACTGACCCAAATGGCTTATTATTTATAGGGACGTACTAGTTGAATATCGATTTTTAAACAGCAATCGGACACTATTTATAATATAATTGAATATTTGGGCAGGAATGGAACGCTCTCACCTTGGCACTTTCAACACACTCCTATTATATTAAAATCGTGATTCTTAACTGTGATCCGTAATACTTAAATGGGGCGTTTATAAATGGTATTTGATGGCGGTCTACTTGCGGAATTGAGTTTGTTGTGCTAGCTTACTAGCTCAAATTTGGTTGATATGGTCTGTTCTATCTTTTAGTCTTTTTTGCGGTGTTTTACGGTTCAGTGCTGTGTTTGTTTTCAATCTGTGGTGTCTTTTTTAACTTTTGTTGCATTTATTTTTTGCCTTATTTTTCACTTCCTGTTCAATATGGTGTTTGGGGGGTGAGCAATTTTTAGCATATCGCTGCTCACTCGCAGAAAACACCATTTTGTACAGGCAGACTTGAACCGTTAAACACTGGAAAAGTAAATCCACGGTCATTGGAAACTTGTGGAGATTTGATTTTCCTACTCTCAGTGATGTTGACAATCGCAGATTGAAAAGTGTTTCGTAAATTTTAATACAAGGGTGTCTTATTGCTTCGCGTTTAGTTGGCAGGAAAATGTAGTACGTGTTTATCAATAAACGGATGCCATTCAAGAAACACGTTTGATAATTGGATAACAGTGTTGGTGTAAACTTTCATTTATTCTTTGATCTTTATGGTATGACCCTTCAGAGGGTTTATTTTTTTGTAAAAAAAGGCATCACAATCCCGATTTACCCTAATGATTTGTCCTCCCTTTCGTTTTATCCTCGCTTGCCCTTCTGCTTTTTGCTTTTTTTTCCTTCCTCGTTGATTACTTAACTTCATCTTGTGTTTGGCGCAGCTTGGCCAAATACGGCCCTAGCGCCATAAAACCCAAACCAACCATGTAGCATAACGTACATGCAACAGTTCAGACTCATACCCGAGATACCCTGGTGATCGATCCTCCATTTCGTTTTACCCTTGCTCGTCCTTCTACGTTTTGCTTTTTTTCTCCCTCGTTGATTACTTGACTTTGACTCGTGTTTGGCGCAGCTTGGCCAATTAGGCACTTGCCAAATCTAAACCAAACAACCTACTATGTGGCATAAAGTACATGCGGCAGTCCAATAAATCAGACTTATTTTATGAGTGGATGACAGTGTCGATGTTTTCTTTCATTTATTTATCTTTGTAGTATAACCCTTCAGGGAATTTACTTACTTTAAGTAAACAAGGACATTACAACCCCTAGGTACCATAGTAGTGATCTGTCCTCCCCTTCGCTTTATCCTCATCAGTCCTACTTTTTGCTTTTTTCTCCAACGTTGATTATTTGACTTTGTCTTGTGTTTGGTGGTGTGTTGGCCAAATATGGCCCTTGCGCAATAAACCTAAAACAACCAACCATATAGCACAACGTGGTTGCTACAGTCCAATAATCAGATTTGTATAACTAGTTTCTGGTCAACAAAAATGCGACAGATGATAACATTTTTCATGTTTTGCGATAAGGAATTTTGACACTTTTAAGATACATTTGTGATAAATGACATAATACAGAGACAATTCCGTACAGAGAACTGGTTAGGAACAAGGTCTGAAACGAAAGGGGAATCATATTTTATTTTGGGGAGGGAAAAGATTCTTGCATTTTGTGTGCCCATTCCAATATTACATCAATCGAAATTTATAAAAAATGAAAAGTGGAATTTTGAAACATTTTTTGAATATTTTCAAATATCGCTAACAAATTGCTAACTAAAAGCTGCTTATAAAAATCTATATCTACCAGGGCATTACTGTGGAATTCCGGTTTCAACTACAAAGAACTCATTCCTGACTCTGGCTATTAACAAAGGAATTTTATGGTGCACATTCAAGGCTTCAAGACAAAAGTTTTACCGAAAAATACATTCTAGCAAAAGGGCATTTTTGATCCCAAAATAAAAAAAAAGGCAGGGGCTTCAGCCCCAGAAGTCCTCTCTCGCTGCAGACTCTGACAGAGAATGTTATTTGGAAAAACAATTTAACAAACCCACTGAAGCTGTAATCAATCATCTTCTTATGATATTGATTTTGAGCAGCGCGATTGGTTATCATAAGACGAGTCTGTTGAAAAATACATTAATCAGTTACCAAGCTATGATTGCAGTTTTCTTTTAGCTTTATTTAGGTAAAAGGCTAAAGAAAGCGAGAACATTTCAAAAGTCTGTAACAAAAAACACTTGTAACCCTTTTAACAAATGAGATCGCGGTTCATCTATGAGATGCTCGACGTTTAACTTCCTATTAAGCCGTGGTCAAATAAAAAGCGCAAGGTACAAAGCGACACACTCAGACCAATCAGAACGTATTCACCACTCGCGCCTTCACCTCTGATTGGTCTACGCGTGTCGCTTTGAGCATTGAGCATCCTATTTGACCACTGCTTTACACAGGCATAAATTATTCGTTTAAAAAACGCTTTTTCGTAAGTTCCGTTTATAGAACACTGTTTACCTTTTGTGGTGTAGACCGGAAGAAATCTTTTTGAAGAGAGTCAAGGTACTTAAGAATCAAAACAATTAAATTTCCAAATACGGATGAGGAACAGGAATCGAAAATTGCTTACAGTGTGTGAAGAAAACAGATGTACACTAAAGGACACCTGTTGGTGATACACAACATGTAATCTGAAGTAGAAACGAAAATCAAATTATCTTCCCAACAAGTGATAGTCAACAAGTTAACAATTGCTTTGGGTTGAAACATGTAGTTTTCGTGGGTAACTGCATCAACCTTCTTCTGTTTTCTAACTACACACATGTCTAAAAATTAACGACAGTGTAATACGAGGTGAATCCCGTCCATAGTACCAGCACCGAAGTACCTCAAATGAATATTCCACTGTTCCACAAAATATGTGGAATAAAATAAGACCTAAGAGTCAGTAGCACATGCCTCATGGTGCTACTGACAACAAAAGAAATGAAAAAGAAAAGTGCTTAGGTGAACATATTGTGGATTTTAGTTATTACGAAAAATAAATTTTTTGTAGGTCTCACAATGTGCAGACGCATTCCACAAGAGTGTCCAAGAGTTCCTGTGAGAAGGAGTTCCACACTCGCGCATTAGAACACGTCTTTGTTATTGTCCGGTCCTTGATGGTACAATGCGACATTCGAGAGCATTCCAACCATGCTCTATTGGATTGAGATAAGTTGACCTACCTTGATACGAATTCAGAATCATTATCATTTTTAATATTTCGGGATGCCAGCTCAGGTGTCGTCGTCATCTGGCCGTGATTCAAAATTACGAGGTGTTGTGTTCGGATCTTTCCTTTCGGGACTGATTCCGGACCTTCATCAATACCCCATTGTGTTGCTCCAGTACGACGTAAATTCAGATACCTATCTACCTTAATTTTTAGACAGGTGGGTACTTTCTGTTAACCCTCGTGCAGGAAAGCGAGCTATCAAACAAGCTAAACCAAACTGATTATCTTCTGTGTTGTAGACTGGATGCAATCTTCCTTGGAGGTGAGTCCTACGTAGCTGTTTGGATTGGGTTTTATGGCACAAGGGCAATACTTGACCAAACAATGTCTAGTAAATGTACATACACACAAGAAAAGCTTTTAATTACACAAGAGAGAAATATACACCCAAGCAAAAACATAAATGCAATTCTCGAATACAGTATACTTTTAGTTGGGTTTTATGGCGCAAGGGGCTTTTTTTGCCAGGGAGTGCCAGACACAAGACAGATAACGTCAAGTAATGAACATACGCATAAGGAAAGTTTTATTGACACAGAAGAGAGAAATACACTCATAGAGGAACCGAACCTGCGCCGAATACAAGGACGATTGCTAGGGCAGTGGGCAAACCCATTGAGCCACGGTGGTTGCAGGATACCTTTAGAGAAATTTAATTTAAATGTTAATATTGAAATAAAGATATGTATGTTTGTTTTACCTCAATCAAATGATAGTAATATGTTTGATATTTTCTAGATTTCTATTTCTATGTACAGACTAACATTAGAACATGCTCACATTATGAACATTAGATATGCACATAATGTCTAATCAAATTTTAAACCATGAACAGAGAATTCATTAGATTAATTACAATCTATGTAATTCAAATAGTCATGGGAATTAAGTTTCATATCTCGTGTTGAATCTCACATTTTAGCTCTTCTTCAAAACCATTTAGCCGTTACTCTATTGTGTTCGTTGGAAATAAAAGCCATTTATTGGTATGAGTGCCTTAATTTTTTGCCGATAAAATATTAATAGAAATTCTTTTAGTTGAAATAAAAACAAATTTATCTATCCAAAATATTTAGTTTATAAGCAAAAAAGTTGTGAGTGGGTAAGCGAGCATTGTTTGTTTAAATAATAACGCCCACTATTTATTTAAATAACATGCAAACTAGATTAAAATATTAATTTAAAAGAGTTTTATTTATAAACCATGAGTACTTTGAATAGAGAAAGGACAATGATTAATTTTTTTTGTAATTATATAACCCTTATACAATTAATTTCATCATTAAATATAGTGGTGTAGCGTCCCTGTAAGCCCAGAAGTCCGACACCCCATGTTGGAAAAAATTGTGTCATCGATTGGATCAAGAGAATGATGTTACAAACAAATTTTGTTTTTGACGCATATCTTAGCGGACACCTGTTTCGATTTCCAGTGTGCACTTTCTAGTGCACTATCGTCCTGATTCTATTCGGTCTCCTTGACACCGAACCACGCGGCTGATGCAGGATCGCCTTGGAGTTCGGTGATTGCTGTATCTGATTGGGTAGCGATGTTTGTCGTGTGCAATATGTAACTCTAATCCTCTAACCTTTTCTTGCATTGATGCTAACTTCAGTCCAGCTGATATGTGCAGTTGGTAGCAGCTGACAGCACATGATCTATGAAAAGACTGCGTCCTTGTCATTGAATCAAGCTTCAAGATAGCGAGCTGTCTTCTGTCTACTGCTTAAACTTAAGATACAATTCATGACGTTTGCTATGCAGTTCATTGTCGAGTTGCATACAATATTCTTTCATTCCTTGTGTAATATTTATTGAATTTTTTGTTGTTAAGTGTTATACTTTTATAATGAATAATATTTTGATACCGGATGAAAATTTATTAGATTTTTATGACGATTTTTGTTCAACAATTTATCCTAGGAAGGACTACGTTTGTTTAAAACCAAGACTTCCTGTACAATCTGCGGACAAAAACCACCATACTGACATTTCAACCGTAGTACGAGTTCTCTTGGCTGACAAAATGTACAGCTGTGAGGAAGAAAATCAAACCCCCTTTATTTACGCATAGTTCATAGTAGAGCAAATTTAATCTCGGCATCCCCAGTTGTAAATGTTACGCTATGCTACTGATGTGTTACATTCTGTTTCATTGATAAAATATGGATATTAAAGCTCAATTGAAATGAATAGAAATTTGGTGAACACAATTAGCCGCCTAACGGTCACTAGATTTCTCAGTAGTGCTTTTTCTTTACAACACACTTATTGTGACTAATTAACCCTATATATTAGTTGAAAGAATCCTAGGAAAGATTCTATTGGTCAAGAAGCCCCAAAATGGTTGAAAGTCACCCAAGAAAGACTGCAGGTTACAGAACGGATATACGTGTGTGAACTCTAGATGGTTAATTATATTAATATATATTCATTAAGCCACATTTATACCCTAGATAGAAGCCGTTATACCCTACTCCTTTGGATGTCTCTCTCAGGGACACATCTACTCTAGATGTATGTACGGGCTTCACAGGCCCGAGCTCTAGTAATCTTTTCTGTTCCCATAGGGTTTACTGTCTTCAGTTAATACGGGAGTCTTGCTCCTGAAATACCTATTCCCTGATCCCACTTTTTTCCCTTTCACATTTTTATTTGACTTTGATCTGTCTTGTGTTTGGCGCAGCTTGGCCAAAAACAGCCCATGCGCCATAAAAACCAGAAACAACCAACCAACCTTTGGATGTCTCGATGACGTCCTCTTTGGATTTCTCGACAGGTTACTCTTTACTTCGGCAAGAAAGGAACGCCTACATATCATATTTCAAACTTCTCCAGCATCCAATTCAGTACTGTTGGCAAATACCAAACATTTGGCTGATGCCATTAGTTCATGGTCTCAGGTATTTTTGCTTGGCTTTGAGTGCTGTGAACACGTCCAAATGATCAGTGTTAGATATCGAAGGCAAAGTCGGTCAAGCCAACCCGAAAGAGACAGAAAGTTCAGAACCATTAATCAATAGGATACTGCGGGCGGTATCTTATTGACCACTACTGCTTTTTGACTTTTGACCCTGACCACATCCATCCATCCACCCCGCCTTCAATCAATTTTCGATTGACGGTCAAACCCATATTTCCCTCCTCCAGTTTACCAGGTACCTAATCTACATAACTCGATTTTAAAGGTTGTATTTTTGCTTTGTCTTTCTTGTATTGACAATGATGAATGGTACTGCAAATTATTTGAAAATTATTTCAATTTGACTTATAAAAATGGTTATTTTGCATACGATAGGGGTGTTAACGAATTAGTATCGGAACGGTAGACAGTTAACTAATGTCAACCATTTACGAACATATTTTATTTAAAATGTGATTGAATAAATTATCTCAAATCCGATTCTTATTACATTAAAAGAAATGAAGACTGAAAATGTGTGATGGAGATTTATAGGAGATTGATTTTAAAATTTTTACTTGGGGTTTCTTTCGCCACTTTATTTCCTTAAAAACACAACAATTTTTATTCAAACACTTATATATCGGATTATTACAGATAGTCAAATAAATTTTTGAGTTAAGTATAAAAGCAAAAAATATTTCCAACGCACCGAATTTCCTTAAATTATTTAGTGTAAATAACAGTAGCGTAACATGCACAACTGGGAATACTGAAATTGAATTTGCTCTACTATGAATGAATTTGAACGACGTATGAATAAAACGGAATAGTTTGATTCCCCCTCCGCAACTGTACATTGAGAGGGTGGAGGGTCTCATACCATTATAATGATAGAAATGACAGTGCTTGAATTTTGCCCGCAACTTAGGTCAGCGAACGCTGGGTTCTGTGGTTTTTAACAAATCTAGCTGACGTACCAATTCGATATATATATATATATATATATATATATATATATATTATATATATATATTATATATATACTATATATATATATTATATATATATATATATATTATATATTATATATATTATATATATACTATATATATATATATATATATATATATATTTTTTTTTTCTTTCTGTATCAAAATATCATCCATTATCAGAGTATTTTTACTTCATTATTTCAGCTAAAAGGTGGATACAGAAAACCGATGACTGCACAAGCTTTTCGACTTCACTTAAGACTGAGAATTTCCATGCTTTGTTACTTCATCTACTTCTTTCAACGTCTGCACGTCATTTACTTTCAAGTGGATGGACGAATGACCAGCGACATTTCCGTGAAGTAAAGCATTAGCAGAGATGGAGAGCGCTCCTCCATGCATAACACTGATATCAACCATGGGAAAAGCGGAAAGGAAAAATATATAGATGCAGAACGATAAAAAGAAATCTGAGAAGGAACTTATGGGAATGTGAGCTGTGACATTGCTGTAATGTGTCGCTTAAACGGTTAAGTGATCGGGTGTCTATGTGAAGTCAGGAAGCGTGTGCCTTTGGACACCTGAAAAATCTAAATTGAAAAATATATTTATTGACTAGTTGGAGCATGTGAGGAATAAATTACTAACAAAAATTGTTTGCAAACTGAAGCAATTTGATTCTGATACTTTAATAGTTCGGGTATGTGTATCATTATAAACTTCTACACGTTTTACAAATTCAAAGAATCTAGCTTTCATTTGAGCTTTTCTGAACTAAAAGATAGATCTCTTTTCTTACTGAGCTTTTCTCTTTCTGATACATCCAGTGGTCGCCGTGACTTGGTAGGTTTGCCCACTGCTCTAGCAACCTGCGAATTGCACACAGCGAAGGTTCGATTCCTCTAGTTGTATTTCTCTCTTTTATGTCAATAAAGCTTTCCTTGTGCGTGTATTTTCATTTACTTGACGTTGTTTGGAGCAGTATGGCCATATTGTCCTTTCTCGTAAACACAACCAACCATCTGATAGATTCAAACAATGTACATTTAGTCTCATTAGTAAACAAATCCGTAACAGAATGGGAAATTGGATTTTAATTAAATTTTGCGTGTTTTTTCCTCTTTGCCAATGCTGATGTAAGGTTTGCATTTAGTGCTTACTCCACTTAATCAGTATTTTCTGATGAAAAATCTGATTGTCGTTTGCTATGTTTAGTTAAGAGAAATTCTGATATTAATTTCTTACTCCCTTTGTGAAATTTCTAATAGGAGAATTCAATTAAAGTTGCGTAATATTTCTAAAGATTGTTGAAATCCTAATTTTAATTTCTTACTCTCGTGAAATTTCTTCCATTCACATAATTTCTTCCAATGACTTTTGAGAAAAAGGGGAGCACATGTACAATGAAAATGCTTTAGATTTCATTATATCCATTCTCCTTTCAAAATGCTATAAAATTTTATCAGTTTTGAGAAAAAGAATCATTTATGTAACTCTGCTCCATTCACCTAAAGAATAAATCGAAATAGATAACACTCGGTGGACATTGGCGAGATAAAAGACAGGATAGTAAATATAAAAAATCAAGACCAGTGTCAAGTAGACCCAACGTTTTCCGCTTTTTCTTCTCGAACTATTTTGATTCTCAATATCCTAACATTTGTGACGAATGGATTGGCAAAAAATACAACCCAAAATAAAATTGTACGTATTATACAACTATAATGAAGCAATTTAAATTGTCAATTATATAAAGATTGGTGTACAAAAGTAGGTCCCTTGGCGATATTGTAGTTAGTTAATTGGATTTTCTTATGGCGCAAAGGCCATACTGCACCAGACTCAAAACGGACAATTTGAAGTAATGGACATACACACAAAGAAAGTTTTACTGACACAGAAGGGAGAAATACACACAAGGAGGAATCGAACCTGCTCCGCCTATAATTCGCAGGTTGCTAGCGCAGTGGAATATCCACTGAGCCACGACGGTCCCCATGTTGTAGTAACCCGTTTATTATGCAACAAAGTGTCTTCGATGGTTGAACATATTTTTTTCAGGTACGTTGTAAACATTGCTATCTAATATGTTTCAGGTATTTTCAAAGAATATAAGCAAACAAGGAAACATTTACCGATATAAACCCACCAGAAAAATAATTTTTGATGAAAAAAAATATTAGTAAATAAATGAGACAAAAAATTATCGGAAACATCAGCAATCAATCTGTTTTAACTCAAAACTTGACATATTCTTATTTGCTGATCATTTATCATCAGCAAAACTAGAGGCAAGAATTTCAGGAACTGATGGTATTCATTATAACTAGAATTTTGATTTATTTTGCTGTTAGCACTAGTTATATTTCTTGTTATCAATCAATCCGTATCATCACAATTATTCTCTGGATGGCTGACCGTTAATCGGAAATTTAGAATTCATGTATGCCTACCAGTATTGTACTTTTATTTTTCCTTATTGCTTTTTTGATAGAAATGTTCGCGTACTTTTTGAAAGTCGTGATACTTATTCCTCCTGATTGATACGCCCTAACTTTCAAGAATTCAAAGTCCAAAAGCTGATCTTAGCGCAGTGGGGTATCATCGCACTTAATCCGCTTATTTTTGAATAGTTCATTCAGCAAAAGTCACGAGCGATGCCGTCAAAAGAAAATGCTGCAACGCCCTATTAGAATGTCCTTTTGATTCAAGACTTATTTCTGAAAGTGTGTGCAAAAAAAGTTCTCAAGAAGGATTATAGGTTCATTGTTCTGGAAGATCCCTATTTCCGAATTGAATTGTCTTTTAATGTCGAAGCTCCATCACTATGTGCATGCTGAATGTTTGAATAGTTTTAAAAGCCTGGTCTCTAAAAATCTGAATTGTCTGTGTGCAACGGAAAGATTTCCAGAGATATGATCGTTTCTATTGTTTTCGAAGATTTATTTCTAAGTTGCCTTAGTATGTTGCTTTCTATCGCAAATTATCTGTGTAAACAGTTATGGCCATCATGGTTTGAAAGGCTAGTTGTAATTTGAATCGTCCTATAAGAGGCTTTTGTCAATTTAAATGTAGAGGTCAGAAGTGTTTTGTTGACGGAATATGCTTCCTGTACATATTCCGAACGTCACTTGGCTTGTTTTCGAATACGATTTCAGCAATTCGTTAACAAAAATTCCAAATGAATTCCGATTTGATATGACAGTTGATTGGTCAACACAAATTAGATTAAATGCTAAACGTTGTCAAAACTGTGAAACGCTACATTTTAAGGGAAACCCGATATGTATCATGCAGAAGCATTTGGGTAGCGGTAGTAAAATCTTCACTTTCCAACTTGTTTGTTTACACTGAAAATCCTTCTCATATAGGAGGGTCAAAATTGACCGTACAATAATTATACAACGCGATTCCTTGTCGAAAACCAACCCGGAAAAGTATTACGTTTTTGGATTGAACGTGACATTCCGGAGATATTCGGGTAGAAAGTTTATGTTTGTATGTGTTTCATGTTTATTTTTTAATACTACTTCATCAAGTCGCTAATAAAAATTCCAACGAATGAATTCCGAATCGAAGTATGATAGTTGATTGATCAATGGCAATTAGATTAAACGCCAAACGTCGCCAAAATGGCGATAAACTACAAATAAAAGTAACTCCGATATGGTATAAGGGCATTTGGATAGTGTTGCGGGATTCAGTGCGGGAGTACAATTAGGAAGGTGGGTCGCTTCGATTGCTAATCGGCCGAAGTCGATTTGTAAGCCCAAGTCACTTACCCTTCTGAGATCTTATGACAGCGACTACGCCTACATACATTGTCTGTTTTATCAGAAGGTCGGTGGGTGTGAATATGTGACCTCTCTATAAACAGGTTGTGCCTAGAGTGTGACGTGAACCCACCTAGACCTAGAGTGTATGTGAGGTGTAACGTGAACCCACCCCGTAGTGCACCAGGGTAACACAAAGTGTTTCACAAATCCGCCCTTGTTCGCCCATATTGAATGATATTCAACTGGGCATTAAAAATATTTTAAAGTATTTATTATTAATACTTACTGTGGGTGAGCAAGATTGTGGTAGTCAATTAATTAACGTCGCACTGGAGCAACACAACGGGCTATTGGTGGCGGTCCGGAATCAATCCCGATGGGAAAGATAGAAGGACAACGCCTCGTAATTTTGAACCACGGTCAGATGACGAGGTCAACACCTGATTTGGCATCCCCACTCTCCAAACTTACACCACGCCAACGTGAGGACATATGAGGCCACGACAGATTTAACGTGCACCAGCCACCGTGTACATGACGGTCTTTGGCTGGACCGAGTTTCGAACTCGCAACCCTCCGGCTGCTCCATTGCTCTTCCAACTGGACTACAGCGGCCAACAATAGATATACATATTATCCATACTTAATCCAGCCATAACATTCTTCATATTAACTATACAAAAAGCGAAATTTAAGATCTGTTAGAGTTTAATTGTTTGGTAACAGAGTTCAATGAATAAATATTGAGTTCATTGTCAGCGAAGAAACTCTCGCCAGTCTATAAATTTCGCTTTTTATATAATTTTTTATAGTTTTGATGTGTGGATAGCATCACAATTTTTTATCAATACTCTTGATAACACCTGTCAAGAAAGTTATGTAGAAGCGAAATCATTCGTCGAACTAAATTGCAGCTTTACCGTTAGCTTTGACAGAAGAATTCTAATGGGCATTCTCAAGAACTTGGATATGTCAAACGCGATATATATATGATCTAAACTACCAGTTGTGCCAGAACAAATTTTTAATAACATACTGTCACCCTTATAAGAAAGACTGGGGAGGTAATACTACAATGCTAAGTCGATTGAATAAAATACAAGATATTGGGTTCCATCAATATGTAATATCTGAGAGTAACATCTGGAGAAGTTAAATGAAATTGACAGAATAAAGAAATTGTTAGCTCGATGTTTCTGTGTGACTTTCTCTATGCAATATTTAAGTTTTGAGACTTTAGGTTTAGATTACAATATAATTCACGAATGCTTTCATTCACGATGCTGTAAATAGATTTTATTTATTTTAAAACAAACTGATACAAGTAAAAAAATATATATAAAAAATGAATCGAAGACTATTGGTTTAGTTGTTAAGTTATTTTATTTCTAAGGCACTTTGTTCTTCTGCAAATAATAAAACCTACAAAAGGTAAGTAATGAAAATGAATTCTAATCGGAAGTACCATTTTCAAAATTTCCAAAAGAAAATTTGAAAATCGAAAAATTGAATAATAAACACTCAACAGAATTTCGAAAGTTCGATGGAATGTTTATTATTCAGTTTATGTTTGATTAAACATACATTTAAACATTCAAAGGGCTAGTTTTACGATTAGATTATAATGTTTCGAAGAATATATACTCATCAAGAAAACAAAATGTAGAATCAATAACAATTACATAGGTTCAGATCTGAACATTAAAAATTTAACTTCAAATTTTAAAAAATGTTGCTAAGAAATTTTTTCCACGTGATTTGGAAAATAATGGTTTTGACAAAAGTTAGTACAAAGTATGGATACATCCTTAGAAAAATTAAATAGTGCATGCTTATCAAAATGGGAAACACAGAAAATAAACTACTTTAATCCGTTCAAATATTTGGTGGTATGATTATGAATTGAAAAAGAAAGAAAAGTATTTTCTTAAATGGAATCGGATGGGCAACTATTTCTCTTTCTCGTCTTACTTTTTTATCAACTTTATGTCTTGTTTGAGAGAAATTTGTTACCAACCTTTGTATTATGTATTTTATTTTGCTGCCTGACAATGGAATAAACAAGTATTTAAGTTATTTCATTATTCATTTGGAATGTTTAATATTTTTCTCCCTGTGACATTCAATTCAAAATAATTTCACTGTATATGCTGATGAAATAGACGAATTTATTACCAAAAGTGTTCGAAATATAGAGTAAAAATTATCTTATAACTAAACAGCTTACGACTAAATTTGGAGAAATATATGGACCAGAAAGTTTTCTTTGAAGATTCTAAAGAAAAGATGGCAAATTTTATTTCAGATTTAAATAAGACTTTAAACGGAGCAGAGGAAGGGTGGTTTGAACTCAAAGCCATTTCAAGAAGTGGGAAAACACCTGCCAACTGGACTTGCAAAGAGATAAAACTATTCAACCGATGAAGTCTTAGAATAAGAGTATGAGTCTAGCAAAATTTAAACGTAACCTCCTCGTAGTTAATTAGGTCACTTAAAGGATTACTTCGATTTTCTGCACAACGGCTGATTATCTTTGATTAAGTCTTCAATCTTCAAATGCTTAGAAGATAGAATAAAAACCTTTACAAACTCAATCATTCTGTTGGATTTAATAAGACAGTTTGGCATTGAGTCCAACAAACTTTTCCATCATTGATAAGAATGACCTATTCGAAAAGAAGACATGGTATGAATATTCATGGAAAAAGACATATGTAGATAAAGAAACTAAAAATTCAAGAATGCTAGATCATTAATAACATTTTAAAAGAAAAAAGTAACATTCCTGAATGGAAAATTAATCTAAAAAGTAAGAAAAGCTGGATAAGAAGTTAATTACTTGTTTTATTTAATTTCAAAGCGTTGTCTTTACTTCACTTAATTCAACTTTTTGTTGCGATAGAATCTTTTCAAGCCCGGATAGATTAGATATCAGAATTATTTTAAAACTTGGGCTTATGCAAAAATTTTGGAAAAATATTTCAGTTGATATTTATCTTCTCATCTCTTTATTCTTTATCTCTATTACATGGGAAGGATTTTCTGTGCAACCAAGCAAATCATACGGGAAGAGAAGATTTTATTACCACTACTCTCTAAATACTCTCGTTTGATACCATATCGGAGTTACTTTTAACTGTACTTTATAGCCATTTTGACCAAGTTTGGATTTTACTCTAAATGGCGTTAACCAATCAACTATCATATATCAATTCGGTATTAATTTGGAGTATTTGTTGACGAAGTGCTGAAATAGTATTCGAAAAGCAAGCCAAGTGACGTCATGTTTGGAATACGTACATGGAATACGTTCGGAATACGTTCGGAATACGTACGGAATACGTACGGAATACGTACGGAATACGTACGGAATACATACACAGGAAACATGTTCCACTGCAGAAACTACCGCTACATTTAGCTTGACAGATAATGCCTCATAAATAGCACAAGAAATATTGGAAGTAAATACGAATCCCTGCAAGTAACAAAATAAAAACATAACCTAATTTCAAATACATTTAGAATCATCAAAATTTATGTACAAACACACATAACAGGCACAAGAAAGCAGACTGTTACGTTCTCGCCAAATAGTGCTTGTTGAAGTATCATACGATACATAAGATGGCATTGCAAAAAGCTCTGGGCAAGTTTAGAATTTACCCTCCTGGTGGTTGTCTTGACGTGGTATCTCGTCATTAGCAAATCTGACCAGATCTTGATGAATGAGATATCTCGTCACTAGAAAAACTGATCTGATCTTGATCTCGTCATCATAAAAAACGGTAATATCTTCATCATTCGAAATCAAGTCGGAATTTTCGATGACGAGATATCTCGTCATTAGCAAAATTGGTCAGATCTTGGACGAGATGTCACGTCGAAACCACGTGGACAGTTAAGACTTCAAAGTCTTTCAATTGCAATGTTACTTAAATGGGAAATAGCACCAACAAATAGTTTTGATTTCAAATTGTCATAGTAAAGCATAGGAGCGCGGTAACCAAGTTATAGAGCCGCAGATTAGCAACCAGAGGGTTGCGAGTTAGAAACTCGATCAAACCAAAGACAGTCGTGTTCGTTGTGCCTGGTACAAGTTAAATCTGCCACCCTCAAATCTATGTTGGAGTGGTGTGTAAGTTTGGAGAGTGGAGTCGGTGTTGACCTCGCTATCTGGCCATCAAAATTACGAGGTGTTTTCCTCGATTATTTCCCTTCGGGACTGATTCCGAACCGCCTCCACTACCTTTGTGTATCTCCAATGCGACGTAATTTCAACAAGTTACCACATTAAAGTTCAATTTTCAACATTCTACTAGAATTGAAGAATAGAAAATCAGATGAAAGCAAACTAAAATAAGGCTTATTTTCCTTGGATTAAATAAGGTTATTCACCTTTTTCAAGTATCGAAAAAAATTGTAACCAACAAGGTTGGATGATTGGCTATTCTATGGCATGTTTGTTGATAAGACAACGTTTACATCAAGATTGGTGGTATGTTTGGGGACTCGTTCAACAGACAGTAGAGATGTTAAATGTATTTTGGATGCATTTGTGGTTGGTTCACAACATGTATTTCGAGTTCACAACGGTTCACAACATGTGTTCACACTCATTTAGCAAAAACTCAACAGAGATTTCGGTTGAATATGTTTAGTGAGTATTTGTGTGACACAACTGATATTCCGAAACGTAAGCATATTCTGTATGAAGAAATGGTTGGTTGTTTTGATGTTTTATGGCTCAAGGGCCATATTTGGCCAAGTTGCGCCAAACACAAGAATGTGTTCGGTTGAATATGTTTAGTGAGTATTTGTGTGACACAACTGATATTCCGAAACGTAAGCATATTCTGTATGAAGAAATGGTTGGTTGTTTTGGTGTTTTATGGCTCAAGGGCCATATTTGGTCAAGTTGCGCCAAACACAAGAAAAGTCACGTAAAAAATGTCTCGAGAGGGGAACAAATGGGATTGGAGAATCAACTAATGGGTTGAAGCAGAAAAAGATCGCTTTTTTATCCCGGGTGCGCGATCCCCCATGTTTACCAAAGACAGTAAACCCCATGCAAAAAGAAAAGATCACTCGAGTACCTCGGATTCGTGAAGTCCGTACACATCAAAGGAGATGTGCCTTGAAGACATGAAGAAATGGAAGCCACAGAAAATGTTTGCATTTTCATTTGTAGTTATTGTGAAATGTCAGTTTGATTCAGGAACATTTTTATTATTGAAGTCAGAAAGATAAATAGAGAAATTTAGATTTTACTTCGGAGCGTCACTCAAGTGAATCCTCTCCAAGCATAACAGAGTCCATACATCACGTCAAACAATAGGAAATATTTGTTCTTTTTGCAAAAAGTTTAACTTTAGAAAACAATAGAAAATACTTGAGTTTTTCTTCTTAAATTTTAGGAACCTTTCCATCTTCAGATAGTCTTGGATAAAATTGTTCAAAGCCAAGTAGTAAAACAAAAAAAATATAAAAAGAGCAAGCTTTTATATACGAACATTTAAGATGAAAGACATTATCGGGTTTTATGTCGGGTTGATCTAATGCAAGAAAAACGATTTTTATGTAGCAGGTCTATAAAAAAGGATCGTTGAAGAAGGCTCATGGAAATAGCCAAGACTTAACAGGTCTCGACAAGAAAAAGTCGTTTGTTCTGATGATAAGAGTTTTATAGAGGATCTTTGGCGATCGTAAAAAGATCTCTCTCGTTCACAAATAGCATTAGCCTTTGACCCAACTCTGAAATAAACCAATTTCAATAATAGCACATTCACGCATGAATACCTCTTTCGTACTCATGAATGAAACTGACAAAGTGAGAAAGGATTGATAAATACTGAAACGCTTAAATAATATTTTTATTTTATTTGAGAGGAAAGGTTTGTAAAAACTTCTTAAAAGGTCAATTTACAATTCAGTAGTAGTTTTTGTGAGAACTCGTCATGGTATTTGCATATACGGATTGAAATAACATTTTCACTGCGATAGTATAATGTATAATGTAGTGATATATAAGCTATAATTTTAATATTTAAGCTTCTCCATATATTACTACACATTTTATTTAACTATTTTTAATATTAGTATTTAAGCAAAAATATAATCTCAATATATTCTCACGTCGTTTTTGCAATTATTAAAAATATGCTCTTTCGACAATTATACCTACGGGTTGTTTAAAAAAAATGAAACAAAGTACAAATATTAATAAGAATCAAGATCGATTTCAATAGAAATTGTACATAAATTTTGAGGCGTAACTCCGCTTATGTTTCTCAAATAGCCCATTATGTTGCTACAGTTTGACATAAATTTAACCACCTTCCTTCCTATGTTTCTCTAAAATTTTATACAGGATACAAAATTCATACAAACTTTTTATAATTCCATTCTTCTACAAGTAGGTAGTTAATAGTTTTGAATTAACGTCTCACTGGAGCAATACATCGGGCTATTGGCGACGATCCGGGATTAATCCCGAAGGGAACGATCCGAGAAGAACACCTTGTATTTTTGAACAACGGCCAAATGACGAAACAAACACCCGAGATGGCATCCCTACTCCATCATTCAAATGAACCTCAAGGTATCTCAACCCTTCTGGTGGGTGTCTCGAAAAGGTGTCTCGTACTAGCAAAACTGACCAGAACTTGATCGACGAGATATCTTGTTCTTAGAAGAAAACTAACCAGATCTTGATCCCGTCATCGTCAAAAAATCAGCAATACCTTAACGACGAGACATCTCGTCCTTAGCAAAATTTATCAGATCTTGATGGACGAGATATCTCTTCGAAACCTCTTGGAGAGTTAATATTTTGTATTTTTCTTGTGGAGCTTGTATATTGCAGAAAAATATTATGAACTTGGAAATATTTTGAAAAGGCCTGAAATTATATAAGGCGGCTATATTAAATTGAGATTAATCAAAGCCATCTGCATCTGGATCTAACAACCAACCGGAACGGAACCAAATTCAGCAAGGCGCACATTTGGATTTGCATGTTCATCTGATGCTTTACTTTCGTCTCTCTCAGGAACGCCAAGAGGATTGATAGGTAGGTAGGTATTTTAATTAACGTCGCACTGGACAACGGGCTATTGCTGACGGTCCGGGATCAGTCTCAAAGGGAAAGAACCGAGGACAACATGTAATTTTGTACCATGGTCAGATGACGAGGCAACATCTGAGCTGGCAGCCAACTCTCCAAACTTCCACACCACGCCAACGTGAGGACATTTGAGACAGTTTAAACATACACGACAGTTTAAACATGCACCAGCCCCCTTTGTACACGACGGTGTTTGGTTGGATTCGAACTCGCAACCCTCCGGTTGCTAATCCATTACTCTTCCAACCGGGCCACCGCGGTCCGCCAAGAAGGAGTGTTTGGTGTTTTTAGCACTGAAATTTTGAATGACCGGAAGTAACGTTTTGAAACTTCCGACCCGAATATCTCCAAAATGTCACATCCAATCCAAAAAAGGACAACAAAATTTCGGGTTGCTTTTCGGCAATGAATCACATGGTATGGTCATTGTGTGGTCGATTTTGACCATCCTGTAGAAGAGGGTCTTCCAGTGTTAACAAATAAACCAGCGGAAAGCGAAGATTTTTTGTCCGCTTCCTATAAATGCTCTCGCATGATACTTATTGGTTTTACCTTAAAATGTAGTTTATAGCCGTTTTTGAGTTTAATCTAATCGTCGTTGATCAATCAAATATATATCAATTTAGAATTCATTCCTCGGAATTTTTGTTGGCGACATGTAGATCGGATGCTGAAACTGTATTTAAAAATAAGTCAAGTGACGTCATGTCCGGAATACGGATGGGGCGGGAGAAGATAATCATCATTGATTAATCGTCTGATTGGTCCGCGCGATGTTGTAGTAGACTTTGGTGATTTTACCATTTTTTGCGCATTCACACATCTACCCTGTCATATCGCCAAAGAAGCCGATAAATTTTCAATTGACTAACCAAGGGAATTTTTCACAGAGCAATCACATGACTATGTCGACACACTTTTTGATAATTGTTTTTTGGTGGTTTTTATTGCGCAAAGTACATATTTGGCCATGCTGTGCCAGACACAAAACATAACGTCAAGTAATGGACACACACAAAGAATGCCTTACTAACACAGAAGAAAGGAAATACACTTAGGAAGGAATCGAAACTGCGCCACCTACAACTCACAGGTTGCTAGGGCAGTGGACATACCCACTGAGCCACGACGGCCCCCAGGCCTTTTGAAGCTCCTCTCAATAGCAACTCAGTCTACTTATACTTCACATCGATGATTTGAACTGGAGGCCACAATCAAACATTCTCACGACCTGTCTTACATGAACGACTCATTGCTTTCATTAGCATGAAAATATACGCTTCCGATTCATCGCTTCAGAGACTTCTTGTGTGAAAAAGGCGTGATGATATCAAAAATCTAAATGATTTTTCGTAATCCACCACTAGTTAACCATGGAGCTTTAAAAACAATGCGAATTCCATGAAAGGATTACTTGGTCGTCAATTGTTGATTCAGATTGAATTATATCAAGCATGGCATCTGATTTCAAGGCATTCGGTTTGGATATGAATTGCGATGGGATATCCTGATTGGATTAGCACTTTGAGGAGAAAGTATCTATTCTATCCTTAGTTAAATTCGTAGATTCTGAAGCTTTTGGATACCAGTGGCATACGATTCACCACTTTTTATTTGCGTTAGTTTGAAATTATTAAATGTTAATGAGTAAAAGGTTTCACAGAATGCCAAGGGAGTAGAAATTGAGATTAAATCGCAAAATACACAAGTTAAACGGATCTTCAGTACATGATCCAACTTTTATGATAGCAAAAATTTTGCACTGGTTAGTAGTTAATAGTGTTGAGAATTTGCCGATCGCCATACAACTTCCCAAGCAATCACTTTAGTAACTACACCAGTAATACAGCGTCCATAGACAGACTGAAAATCCAGATAGCCGCTATTAGAAGTTCTTCATCAGTCCAGTTAGCCGTGCATGTACAAAGTATCGACGTTTTAATGAAATAGATGGGGTATGTTCGCGCAGCTTCATGCTATTTTATCCCGTTGCTCGGTTTGAAGATTTATCACGAGTTTGTTAAAAAGAAGACGTGAATCCTGATGTGAGAGAAATTGTTGATTGGTTAAAGTGGTTATCCAGCGTGATTAAAAACAGTCTTCTGCGCTTCGGTCCAAGTTGAACCGTAAACCCACTTGACTTACCCTTCTGATATCTTACGACAGCATGCTCTTTCTCAATTCAAGGTCGATGGTACAAAATAGCTTTGAGCCTCCTAGTGGTTGTCTCGGCGAGGTATCTGGTAATTTGCAAAACTGGCCAGATTTTGATGGACGAGATATCTCGTCAAAAGAAGAAAATTGTCCAAATCTAGATCTCGTCATCATGAAAAAGTCGGCAATGTCCTGATGACGAGATAACTCGTCAAAAGCAAAATTGGTCAGATCTTGATGGAAGATCGTCGATTTAGCAAAATTGGTCAGTTTTTGATGTATTAGGTGTATCGTCAAAACCACTTGGAGGGAAATGAACATCCTCACTTCTCTCCAACAGTTTTCAACTATGAATACAAACGGTTTAGCCCAAATTCGTGTTCGACGCTATGGGCAAAGAATGAAACCATCTCCCAACGGCCTTAACGATAATGAAGTAAGCTCCCTATCGACTTTTCTCAACCCGTACTTAAGATTTTCGCCGTTCATAAAATGTAAAAAAGGGGATATTTTCGCTCAGACCCGTTTCGTGTTTTTCTTTCTCCAACTGAAATTCGCCCGAGCACAATTTACCCCGGCAAAGAAGCTAACGAGTGAGCGCCGTCAAGTGAGGCGGGTGGTTCGCTTGAGTTAACGATTAGGCGGGTATACGTGCAGCATGAATGGCAAGAATTTACGAGCAGCGGGCGTAACAACCGGTCGCCCCCTCTGTAGAAGTCAGTCCTTTCCTTTTTCTTCCCCTTTTCTTTTCTGCTTTGCTCTTTTATCTCCCCCACCCCATTTCTGCAGACTATTTTCTGCTAGTAGGCACTTCCTCGATTAGCTTTTTTGATTTTCCCGCATCGTTGAGGACGTTTATGTTGGTGGCTAATGCCGCTACTCTGGCCAGCCTCGTCGGGTGGATTCCCTTGGTTTTTGTTTTGTTGGAAGTTGGGTTTTGGCCCCTTCCGGAGATCAAATTCGAACGAGGCTTTGTCGTTTCATTACTTTACCAGCCCATTATTCCATTTATTCGTATTACCTCAGATTAGCTATTTTCAGGCTTCTCCATCTTATACCAAGCATGAACTGATTACCAGAATTCTACGGCACATAAAAAAACATATATTTTTGCCGATCTGACGGAAAAAGGTATAATTTTGACATATTTACTAAAAAGTGAACATCTCCCCTCTTTTGCTCAAAAGTAGCTTTTAAAAACCTTTTTTGAACCATTTATTTTTTATTATTTTTGCTGTTATTGCTTATCCCCCTGGTCAAGAAAATGTACCAGGTCCATAATTCTTGTTTCCTGAGCAGGAGAGAAGCTAACTGGATTCCTCTGCTTTTGTTGGAAGTTGCGTTTGGAAGTTTGGTTTTGGCCCCTTACGGAGATCAAATTCGAACGAGGCTTTGTCATTTCATTACACTTACCAGTCCAGATATTATCTTTTTTCATATTACCTGTCCAGCTGTTTTCAACCTTTTTCATCTCATGGCACGCATGAATTTTAAAATTGTCATTTCATTACACTTAACAGTCCAGATATTATCTTTTTTCATATTACCTGTCCAGCTGTTTTCAACCTTTTTCATCTCATGGCACGCATGAATTTTAAAATTGTCATTTCATTACACTTAACAGTCCAGATATTATCTTTTTTCATATTACCTGTCCAGCTGTTTTCAACCTTTTTCATCTCATGGCACGCATGAATTTTAAAATTGTCATTTCATTACACTTAACAGTCCAGATATTATCTTTTTTCATATTACCTGTCCAGCTGTTTTCAACCTTTTTCATCTCATGGCACGCATGAATTTTAAAATTGTCATTTCATTACACTTAACAGTCCAGATATTATCTTTTTTCATATTACCTGTCCAGCTGTTTTCAACCTTTTTCATCTCATGGCACGCATGAATTTTAAAATTGTCATTTCATTACACTTAACAGTCCAGATATTATCTTTTTTCATATTACCTGTCCAGCTGTTTTCAACCTTTTTCATCTCATGGCACGCATGAATTTTGTGCTAGAATTTTGAGGCACTTCAACAATTATATCATATTTTACCAATCTGACAACAAAGGGCATAATTTTGATACATTTACAAAAAAGTGATTATCTATCCCTTTTCTCTCCAAAGCACTTTTTGAAAACCTTTTTTAAACAATTTATTTATGATGATTTGTGCTCTTGCTTATTCTCCTAGTCTAGAAAATGCTATACCAGGTCCATAAGAGAAAAGGTAAGTTTCCAACCTTTTTCATCTCATGACACGCATGAATTTTGTACTCGAATTTTGCGGCATTCCAAAATTAGTATTATAATTTTTTTTCCGATCTAATAAAAAATATAATTTTGATAGATAAACAAAAATAATAAAAGTGATTATCTACCCTTTTTGCTCAAAAGTAGCCTTTAAAACCTTTTTCTAATCAATTCATTAATAAGATACTCTGTGTTGTTGTTGCTTATCCCCTGGTCTAGAAAATGTTATACCAGATCCATAACATCGTCTCCTGAGCAGGAGAGAAGCTGCCTATGAATCCAAAGAGACACCGATGCAGTCAAGAATATGATACTGTAATAAATTTTTATGATACTTTGTGTAATAAAAAATAATATTCAAAATTATTTTACGGTATAGCAGATATTTATTTGTGAATACACATCAAAAGTTCAAAACTAAACAGCTGAAGTGAAATAAATCTTACACTATTTAAACAGTTTCACCATCCTTAAGACACGCCAGTGCATTCTAGCAGCACATTGATTGAAGATCGCTGATGCAAACACCTCTCCACTCCTCCTACTTCATTGTTGGGGCCATGGTAGCCCAGTTGGTAGACTCACTGATTATAATTCGGAGGGTTGCAAGTTCGAAACTCATCTAACCAAAGATCATCGTGTACATGGGGGGTGATGAACGTTAAATCTGTCTTGGCCTCAAATGTCCTCACGTCGGCGTGGTGTGGAAGTTAGGAGAGTTAGCCAGCTCAGGTGTGATCTCGTCATATGACCGTGGTTCAAAATTACGAAAGGTTGTCCTCGGTCTTTCCCTTCGGGATTGATCCCGGACCGTCGCCAATAACCCACTGTGTTGCTCCAGTACGAGGTCAGTTCAAATACAAACGAAAACAACCATTATATTAAAAGAATACCACCGGAAAACATTACCTTTCACTTCGGGTTTAATCACGGACCGTTGTCAATATTGCGTTGTGTTGCTCCAGTGCAACGTAAATTGAACTACCTATCGGCTTCATTATTATTGAAAATTTGTGAAAAATTATGGTTCAAAGTAATACATTTCGAGCGCAAAAACACACAATTTACAATTTATTTTAATGAAAGTGTGGATCAGCATATCCTAAAAATCCATTGAATCAATATCTAAATGATTTGTAGTTTCAAAACACATAAGGGTTTTAATACAATAGGTATTAGAAATGAATTTTCTTTGTACTTAAAATACTTTCGGTTCCACTGTGTCAGGTTTTCTTTCCGAGATAAAAATATGCGAGTTTCTATTTTTTGTTTCTTTTTTATAAATATAAGTTATAAAATTGTGAATACTAGGGATGCTAGCATTGAAAAGTGCAATAAATCACCTTCAACTTAGTGTTTAAATTTAAAAAATAGTCTTAGTTTTTCCCAGTTAACAATTGTTTTCACCAATTTCACCCAAGTGTCCGGTTTTCGCTTTGCATATAACCAAGCTACTTTTATTGTAAATCATCTATCATAAAAATAACCTATGAAGAAAAATTCCATTTTATATGCCCATAAGAATTATGGAACTATATAATTAACTAAAATTTTCCGATTCAATAACTCGAGAAGCAGGTTATTAGACACGTGGTGGCGGTGATATAAATTTGGGATCCCGTCTCTAGTAGGCACGCCCTAGCAGGGGCGGTCAGGCCATTACAGAACTTAGCCATTTTTTCTTCGCTCCCTCTTCAATCGTTGACGCCCTTCTTATCTCTGGGGTGCAACCATTCATGCCGATCATTAACTCACAAATCTGAAAATTATCGGAGCAGTAACACTCTTCTGTGATCTGCACTGGCACTTTGAAGTATTGCAAAACGTAAAAACGTGGGCAATTGCGAGACACTATTAATTCATTACAGCCGCGAATGGGCAGCGATTGCTGGGGAAATAGGAATGACCAGACAGAGCTCGTTGAGCTTCGATCCACCAGTTCAAGTCTCGACTGTAAAGAATCGATCTAGATAAAATTAAAACATGAGAGCATGAAAAATTGAAGCCACACACAACCCTCGCTACTGTACGTCCTCGAGAATAAATATTCCGATTGCAAGAAAGTAAATGATGGAATATGAAGTCAAATCTCGTTAAGATGAATTTCACAGGACCATAAAAAAAATTCGTATTAACTGTAATGTTATTCAAATTCACAAAAAAAGCATTTTCCATAATAAAGTATTAATATATTTACATTACTTACTGTACAATTCTTGGTTCACAGATAAATGGTATTCTTAATCACAAAGATTATACAGATGATTCTTGATTATACAGATGATTCTCGATTACAGATAATTCTTGATAACAGATAATTCTTGATAACACACACATATTTCCTGATTATGCAATTTTTGTCTTGAAATAGTTCTGTGATTGATTTTTGTGTTTTGTTTTTTACGTGACATTCTTTAAGAAAATTTTTGATGCTAACGCTGTTTAATTGAGCAGATGAATTTTCTTTGCCTAACAAAAAGCGGTGAACAATTTCTAAGCCAGCAGTAGCTTCTTTTAAAGATTGCGCACTTTCTTCTTCGTCTCTTCCACGAATAAATCTTCTACAATTTCGGAGTCAGTTAATGGAAAATACAATTGAAAAGAACCCGTTTGCCCTTAAGTTCGAAAAAATTATAGTATAATCCTAATTCTTCTTAAGGAATGTTAACATTATTTGAATATACAGTTTGATGGGAATTGGAATTTAGTTCGTATTGTATTTGAAAACAAATAGGAGAAAATAATTTGTTTAAATTTTACCCTTTGAATACCACTTTCATGATGTTTGTGAAAATTCTTAGTTGTAGGGTTTAGTTTTTATCTTTAAGCCTCTCTTTAGCTGTAAAATTGGTCTCCATATCGTCGATACAATGTTAACCCTCCTGATGGTTGTCTCGACGAGGTATCTCGTCATTGACAAAACTGCTCAGATCTTGATGGACGAGATATCTCGTATCAGAAGAAAACTGCCCAGATCTTGATCTCGTCATCTCAAAAAAAATTGGCGATATCTTGATGACAAGATATCTCGTCATTAGAAAAATTGGTCAAATCTTGATGGATGAGATATCTCGTCCAAATCACTTGAAGAGTTAACCTACCGAATGTAAATTTTTTTTTCATATTCGCTACCTTCTGTTGTATTGTATAAGATATGTCCCTTAGCAAATCGTCGAATTAATTGTAAACGTCCTAGAGTCTGGAAATGGCTATGGCGGAGTTTCGAATGTGCACACTTTTTCAGATTTTTATGTTAAGGCATGGAGTAAATTTTCCTGCTACTTTTCTCCGACGATTTTTTAAAATAGTGTCTGGCGATACCTGCGTCGGTGTTGACCAAGAACATTTCAATTCTAACATGAAAATTGGGATCAGTGTTCTGTATATTTTTAAATTCTCCAAAAAATGCTATTATTCTGCACTACTGATGAAGAATCATGCGTTGAATTATTATAGAAATAGTATCATTATTAATAAGAATAGAGTATATTAACATATGAGTAGTGTACAGTATTAAAAATGAAATATATATTCTATTTTGAAATGTCAGAAAACAGTGAATTGTATTTCATATTCATTTCTCCTTTTATGTGATGGAAGACCATAGTATATTTGATATGTCAAATTTGAAATATTATTATTTATTTTCCTTTTCAGATTGATTTTGTAGGCGAGCTAACAAAATGGGAATTATTGATTCATTCAAAAAATTTTAACACGGTAACTTCACTTTCAATTACCTAGGTTTTTTGTTACATCTCTTGAAGCTTTGACATAAAGTAAAGTTTTTCTTTCTTCTGATATAGAAATGTATATAGTATTTACTTTTATGTTTAAAAAGTAACCCATTCTGAAAGAAGGAGGAAATAAGACGATTCCCAACAAATGGAATTTCAAGATAGATAATTTCACTATCCTTATAACAATGTTTTCAAACATATTTTATTTCTTATAATGCAGTAATATTTTATTTCTTAGAACGCAGTAAGTGTATTTTATTTCTTACATGTAAACATGTATTTTATTTCTTTGCAACAGGGAAGGGACAACAAACAGTGATACTGTTTGTTAAATGCAGTTAAAGTTAAATGTTATTAAATGTTAAATTAAAAATTAAATGCAACAGATAATTTCATTCAACATAAAAAAATGAGGTTAGCAAGTATGTCTTAGTATTAAAGTAAAATCGTATCTTTGTAAGCAAAAAGTATTTTCGTGTGCCCAATGGTATCGGATTGATATATTGGTTTAATGACAGTAAAGATATATAAATGGTAATGAATATAGATATATAAGCTAGACTTAATGGGCAATGTAAAGATAAAACCTAATCGAGCAAGAGAATTCCTTGCAGAAAGTATATGGGATTAATGGTTGATTAACTCAAAACTACGCTTGAATTTGATCTACAGAAGGGGCCAAAACGAAATTCCAAGCGCAACTTCTTGCAGTATTACAACAAAACAAAAATAAAGGACTACTCAATGAGGTTGGTCAAAGCAAGAAGCAGTAACTTGTGAGGAGGTGTTTCAATCGTAAGCCGACGATATATTGATCCAATGGAATACCTTGGCAATAAATATTCCATATTTATTGGCTATCCATTTATGCCTTTGAACTAACGTGAATCTGAATTTATCACAAGAATAACGAATGTTGATCTGCATTTAGTTTGACTGCAAATAGTGTATCTCAGGCAGCCATTTCAATACCTTTCACTGAATTTGAAATTGACGCGTTGGCGGACCACATACAGTTCTCCGAGGCGTTTTTTAGAGTGCAGTTCTCTGTGGTGGCTTAATAAAAACATCCGCGATGTCTGAAAAGCTTTGGAAATCGCATTAAATGTCCAATGAGTAATATCTGCAGCTGCATTTACTGCAATGAAAATGCTATTTATTTCATTCGAATCCGCCCATTGGGTAAAAGTTTGGATGAGTTTCTTTCGAAGCTGTATTTTACTTGAGAGGAAATGCATTTCAAAATTTCGTTTTTGTGGATTTAAGACAGTGCAAATTTATCATTCATTGTAATCTCATTCATTCTTCATGTATTTATAGAAAGAATAAATTCCAAATCAAACGTTTAAGAAAGTAGTTCTCATAAAATGTACGATAACCACACAAATTTGCGGGAATAGAAAAATTCAGTTGATTTTAAATATTAAGTCTTAAAATTAACGTTACGAAAAAAATTGTCAAAGTAATCAAAAAAGATTTTCTAACTATTGATCAATTTTGTCTTTTTATGTCTTAGAAAAATTTTCAAGTCATTAGATTCCAACTAAAAACGAAAAACATGTAATGTAGTTATAATTATATAGTAACACGTTTGTTAACAAATATTTTATCTATTGATCGTTGCATATGTATGTGCAGAAAATATGATTATGAGAAGAAAATTTTTTCCATTCAACAAAATCGACATTAACTGACTTTTGAATTATTCGATCTTCATTGGAACTAAATTATAGTAAATACTGGCAGATTAACTGTTAAATACGCATTTCAACTTTCGATTTAAATATTCCCTATATTTTATACTAGTTCATGAATAGCAACTAATTAATTCATTTTATTTTTCAACTCATTTCAAATTGTTTCAGTATTCTGTTCTTTATTACATAAGCAATATGTGAATCAAATCTATAAAAATAAGGAACTATGGCAAAATCCGTTTTGAAACGAACACAAATGTTTTGTTTAGCAAAATTTGAAATATTGCAAATTTAAATTCAAAGAACAGGAATAAGTAATGTGTTTTCCTGCCCTCCTTCAAATTCAAGTATTGTTAAAAATACCAGTTTTATTATTCATGAGGTTACATGTCTAGTTAGATGGTTTTGAAGTTGGACTACGTCTAACTCCGAGGGTAGTGTTTTTTTTTTTACCTAAGGCAAAGAGTCTAACTCCACGCTTATAGGCCTGTAGCAAAAATAGGTCCCAATTGAAATTTTATAAGCGGACAGTAATCGTGTTAGCATATTCAAAAACAGCATGGAGTCCAATTCGCATAATGCGCAGTATATCGTGCGAATGGCACTTCCCTCCTTGTGGTCAGCGAAAATGATGCAATATTTCTGGGTGTTCATTGTTCGACACCGTTTATTTCGGCAACCGTCAGCGCAACACATTATATAGCATCGTTTTAAAGGTCCCCACGGATCTCATCAAATATACGAAGAACATTTTACAGTGGTTTGAGATAAATATTGAATAAATTGTTTTTAATTGTGAACCGATGAACACTTTTGACAATATCGCAGTTTATCTGGACTATTGTGGCCCTCAGGGACAAATCTCCTTTAGGTGTGTGTTCGGGCTTCACGGATCCGAGATGCTCTAGTAATAATTTCTTTTCCAATGGGGTTTTCTGTCTATAGTAAACACTGGTGTACTTCCGAGATACCCAAACGATCTTTTTCTGCTTTCATCTACTGCTCTGTTCCACAATCCCATCTTTTTTTCCTTTCACAACATTTTTACTTAAATTGTATGTCTTGTGTTTGGAGTAGCTTGGTCAAATATGGCCCTTGCACTATAAAAATCCCAAACAATCCGGACTTTCGTCAGTGCAACAGGACTGCGCGTGGTTTTATTTTAAAGGTCTGGTTGAGATTTATTTTTAAAAAGCGAAGAAGGTTTCGCAGTGGTTTGAGCTGAACCTTTTAAAGCGTTTTCTTGTGAACGGGTGAGCAGAAAAAGAAATTTAATAAGCGATTTGAAACAATACTAGGCTCATTTTAACTCTCTAATCTACAAGTCGTAGTCCTACACTCCAAACTGACAGCCTTACCAGAACTGAGCCTACTTGTTTTTTTTAAGAAGTTTCACAGAAAAAAAGATCTAGCAATTGGATTTTAGATCTCAATTATCGAAATTGCTCAAAAGAAAATCCGAATGTGACAGATTAATGGTAGCATATTTCTCAAAATTCACGAATCCAACTCAGAAGGAACATAGAAGTCCATTTCATATATTGTCAACTGTCAAATCCAATTCCCTTTGATCCTGACCGATCGGATAGCTACTTATAGTAGATAAACTTACCTTTATCATTCTCCTTGATATCCCCAATTGAGAGGTTATTACTTGAATTACCGCTAGCGATCTGAGTAGCAAGCCTCCTTTATCATAAAATCGAGTAAAATGACATGATAACTCGAAACCTGATCACGATGATAATCGTGATCATATGTGAAAGAAAAAAGATCTAGTTATTATGGAGATGAACTTGTAAACTTGTGTTCGCTGAGGAAATAAGCCAATTATCCAATATTGACGATAACTCAATTTGCAGATAATGCGATGATCTTTATCTTCATTGAATCCACTGTGATGAGCAATTATGTCGGTGTTTCTAATAAACGGATATTTGTATAGGGCTGTGTCCATCGATATATAGGTAGAAATTAAAATGGAAAGTCTCTTCCGGAAAATAGCTTTCCCTTAATAATTTAAGAAACATTCATACATGTTTTGAAAGTACCTTTAGCTGCTATATGGCTTGATGGGTGAGGTCATTATGTTCTCTTGTACTGAGGTTCAGTCTGACATGATTTGTTATTTTAATTGACTGCAATTGTTGATAGGTGGATAGGTTGTTGTTTTACGTCGCACTGAAGCAACACAACGGCTATTGGTGATAGTCCGGGATTAACCCCGAAGGTAAAGATCCAAGGACAACACATCGTAATTTTGAATCACGGTTCAGATGACGAGGTCCATACCTGAGCTGGCACCCCGCTCTAACTTACACACCAAGCCAACGTGAGGACATTTGAAGCCACCACAGAATTTGATGCACCAGTCCCCACTACGATACCAGTACACTACGATATTTGACTGGATCGGGTTTTGCACTTGCAACCCCTTCCAACCTGACTGCCACGGATTCCCTGCAATTGTTATCAAATCAAAGAACAGAAAATAGGATGTGGTAAGTTGTAATTTGAATTATGATTTTGAACAAGTCTATTTCTTCAATTAGGAGATACGTTAAATCAGTTTCTCAACCGTCAGGTCGTAGACAGGTATCGGGTCCGAGTATCAATTTTACCGCGACGGGAGAGGTTCTCCTGGAATTCGTCATTTTTGTTTTCTTAGTAATTTTTCATGAATAAATATTTCATAGTGGAAATAGTCTGAGAATATTCGTGAATGTGTCAAAAAGTGTTCAGACCCAGAACGCCCAAATAACATCTGTGTAGCAAATATCAGTGACCAATCCATGTTTTTTCTCTGAACTTGTAGATCAAAGCAGTTCTATCAGGTTCTCAAATCTCAATACTGAACACTGTTTCTTCGCATTTTCGCATTGCTACGTGCAAGTGCTTGTTTCGAAACCTAAGCGTCGGGATTTTTTAATTATGCTTACAGATTTAAATTTTAATAATAAGAGATAAAGGACTTTGTGTTTAAGAAATCTTGCATTGGAAGTGTTTGAGTCGACAATTGCAAATTTTTGGTGATCTGAACGGAACGTGTCAATAAAATAGCACAAATTAATTTAATGATGTTGGCCTGAGAAAACCACAATACGATAAAAGATTTGTCAATACGTCACACCGTGAATATAGTAGTTCTGTGATTATACCATACTAATTTATGTTATAACTACAATAATCAGTATGGTATAACCACATGCCATGTATCAAATATCATACCATACATGAGTATGATAATCACAAAGAGTACAACTCCATTTATGTATACGGTATGTATGACATTTATGTATGACATAGAAAAATCTTAAATCGTATTGTAGTTTTATCTCACGCCAACACCATTAAATTACCTTGTGCTGATTTTATTGAGACGTTCCATTCAGATCACCAAAAATTTACAATCGTTGAGTCACAAGCACTTCCAATGCCAAATTTCTTAACATCAAAATTCGCATCAGCTAGTTTAATGTATGAACTTTTATAAAATTGAAAAGGTATCTATGAGTAAATTCGTTGGGACCACGCCTTCGAAAAAACGAATTTACCTGGCCGTGGTCTCAAAGATTGAGAACCACTGGGTTAAACGTAAGTAATGCGCTTCCAGTATTGGAGTCTTCAGCCCAGATTGGGGTTCTAAATTTCTTTCGGTGAAGAAGCGATAATCGTTATTACGAGTTGGAGGAAAAAATAACTTATGGTGATAGCCATGCATATTTTAACGTACCACAATCCTGGTGAGAAGTACCTTTCTAGAACTCTTCCAACATCTGCTTTCTTACCAGAACTGCACTATAATAAACGTTATTTTGATTACTTCAGATGCAGGGGAAAATAACAAAATTTTTGCACGAATTTTAGGAAAACTATAACAAAATTTGGTCGTAAGTGAAGTTAAATAATAAAAGAATTCGGTTAGGCAATCTGTATAAACTGTCAGGTCACCTGATTCTACTGTTGGTGTGGTGTAGAAGTTTGGAGAGTGGGGTTCCAGCTCAGGTGTTGACCTCGTCATCTGATCGTGGTTAAAAATTACGATGTGCTGTCCTCGATCTTTCCCTACGGAATTGATCCCGGACCGTCGCCAGTAGCCCGTTGTGTTGCACGATGCGATGTAAATTCAACTACCTACCAACCTAGTTCTAATGCAATAAATCGATTAAATGTTGCTATTTTGATCATTTGACTGACTTCAATATCACCAGGAAAATTTTGATTACCTAAAATAAGAAATAAATAACTCACCTGTGCAAGAAAATGAATCGAATTTACGATTTCTATAAATAATAATAATAATTTTAATGAGAAAAAAAGACTATCATGTGACTATAAAATTGATGCGTAGGTAGTTAATTAACATTGCACTGGAGCAACACAACGGGCTAGTGGCGATGGTCCGGGATCAATCCAGATGGAAAAGATCCAAGGACAACGCCTCGTAATTTTGAACCACTGTCAGATGATGAGAACATCATCTGAGCTGGAACCCCACTCTCCAAACTTCCACACCAGACCAACGTGAGGACATTTGAGGCCACGATATATTTAACGTGCATCAGCCCCAGTGTACACGACGGTCTTTGGCTGGACTGGGTTTCGAACTCTCAACCCTTCGGTTGCTAATCCGTTGCTCTTCCAACTGGGCTACCATGGTCCATAAAATTGGTGAGTAGGATAGTTGAATTAATATTGCACTGGAGCAACACGACGCGACGGGCTAATGCCATAAAATTGGAATTTTTTGAAATTACTGAAGCTAAGATATGGGAAACATGTGTAACTATGTTATGAATTTATGTTTATCTTTGCATCCTGTTGAAATTTCTCTAAAAAAGGCAGCAAATACTATGTATAAATAGTGACATTGTATTTTCTATGTGTTATTGTTGTGAAGTAACCCTCCACCAAAAAAAGAGAGTTAATTCATCTCCCAAAAGTTTTCACAATCGTTGTCTAGTCTAAAGTTTGTTTTAGATTGTCCTCTTCCTCTATTGATCTCATGGGATGGCTACAAAACAGGATGTATCCGAACGCGAAAAATACACAAGGGAATAATTCACTAGGGAAACAAACGTTTTTGAGAAATGTAGAAAACATTCCAAATGAGAAACTATACTTATAAATAATTGTATACTTCAAGAATGTCTGCAAAAAATCCTGTTTTTATTTGTCACTAGAAAATGTCGATAGCTAAACTTCAAAATTACTTCCTATATTCAAAAGTTTACCAGTAAAAATGATAAAAAGAATCCACGATCGATAATTCATCGTCTTATGTATACCAAGAAACAAACAAGATTTAAGAGATCAACGTTTTCTAGATTTCTAACAGCGTAACAGGTCAAATGAGGCCCAGATGTTGCCTGTTACATTCAAGATCGAAGGAGTATCTTGGCTTAGAAATCAATAAAACATTAGCGGATGTTGGACTCCTACAAACTATTGGAGTCAAGTTTTTTGGGCGTATAGTGAGTATTCTCTGTCTGTAGCATCTGCTTGGTAAAAAGTAGAAAATCTATGGGAGGCATTTCCTGTCAAGCTAAATGTAGGTGGAGGTAGTGCTTCGAATAAGTACAGAACGAGTTTCCTGTACTTATTCTTAAAATGATTAATTTGGCTTGTTTTTCGAATACAGTCAAGTGACGTTTAGCACTTCGCCAATAAAAATCCCAATATCAAACGAAATTTTACAAAATTGAATTAAATGAATTTTGCTCATCCAAATCTATTTGGGGACCATAAGTTTTCAATTTTATTCATTTTAAACTTATTTCTTTATATAAGAAACTATTTTTAGGACGTAATAAAAAGTACGTAGCTTTTTTAAAATATAATTATGCAAGTTTCCTTCGGTAGAAATCAGTAATTTCGGTCGCAACTTCTGCCAATTACAAGATGCGATTTCATCCTTTCGCTATATACATACTTATGATTTAAAATCCTCGAATGAGGAACTAAAAAAATTGCTATACATACATAATACATCAGAAAAGCATTCTAAAGATCCATAACGACATGCTATTTGAAAGGCATATCTAAGGTATACATAAGCTCATAACAGACCCATTAGAACTGATTCCAAATTATTTGAGCAACAAAATTAAATTCCAGACGCAGGAAGCACAGAACTATATAACTTCATAATGTCATCCAAATGCCTGCATTTATGAGGAAGCATAGAAACAGCATATCACGTTCGCCATTAACTCTGATTAACAATTCGAAAAATGACATTAACTCGAATGCGAAACCCAAGCCTTTCTAGTGTTCCACGCCGACAGAACAATAACGATGTCATCTCGCTCAAATACACATACGTCCAGGCTTAATATGAAATTCAAGCGCTTGTCATCTTTCCCGACTCTTCGTTTTTTCTTCCTTGCTTCATCATTTCGTGCCATCCCCATTAAGGAGCTGAAGAAGCGGAACACTCTCATTTCTTACAAGTGAAACTCTCCGCCTACTTAAATGTGGAGTAATAATCATGAATGGGGGAGGATATAGCTGAGAGTTGGACAAAGAAGTAACTGTGAAAGGGAAGTGATTTCCCTGGAGAGGGACACGGGATGTGGAGAGATGGTTCTGTTATGGAGGAAAGATCCGACTGGCTGATGTTTGGACCGAGCTGTATTGGGTTACAGCAAGTTAATTAGGAAACAATGGGTAGACATGTATTGAGATAATAATCAAATAGGGGCCCAAAGTTTTCTATTCCAATTAGTGGCTCATATGACAGGCTTGTTGCTAAGTCGAACGAAGAGTGTCTCGTCTAAGAAAGCTGGCCACACCAAAATTTTTCCCTTCTATTCAGTACAGATTAAACTCAGAATTATTTTTCTTCACAAACTTTAAAATTACGCAAATTTTATCTGGCCATGGAAATTTCGCTAAATACCTATATTGGTTCAATCTTCGGGCTTATGATCTGTGTGATTGCAGACACGGTGTGGATCATTTGCTTTTCAGCTGTCCTGCGTTTAATAATTCCAGACTGTGCCTTCAGAGCGTTTTGAGAAGATTGAGTAAAATATGGCTAGTGGAACTCAATGTTTTAGTTGCATCTAATCTGCTTTTCTTTTCATTTGTTAAGTTAATCAAATCTTGTAATAAAAGTTACATTTTATGTTCCGCTGTTTTTGATTAATCAACTTACTTCTGTAAGCCGAGTGTACTTTTATGGTGCACGGGGAGTTTGCTAGCCCATTGCGCTAGCTACCTGCGAGCTATAGGAGACGCATGTTTGTGTCCTCTAATTTCTTTGTGTGTATTTCTCTATTCGGTATCAGTAAAATCTTTTCTTGAATATGTCAATTTGCCTGACGGAAAAACATTGCTTGGAACAGCTTGGCCATATCTGGTCCTTACGTCATAAAAAATCAGCAAGCCATTTATTCCAATCAAAAAGAGGGGCCGTCGTGGCTCGGTGGGTATGTCCACTGCGCTAGCAACCTTCGAATTGTAGGCGGCGCACGTTCGATTCCTGTCAGGTGCATTCCTCTCTGGTAGTATTTCTCTCTTTGTGTCAGTAAAAACTTCCATGTGTGTGTATGTCTATTACTTGATATTGTATGTCTTTTGCCTGGCGCAGCATGGCTAAATACGGCCCTTGCACCATAAAACCCGAAAATAACCAACCAACTGACCAATCAAAAAGCCTCAATACTAAATGTACAGTCGCAGAAAAAAAAACGAACCACCCCTCTCCATTCAAACGATTTTAATAGTAGAGCAAATTCAAAGATGGCATTCGACAGGGAAATAACGTCTTCTATAAATTCATATGCATAAAATTTGCAAAAGAGTCCACCTCCACATTGAATTGAGCACCAACTTCATAATTTCCAATAGCGTTCCCTATTTTGACACCAAATTTCGAATCTATATCATAATTTAACTTCAAATACCAAGTTTCATGTCATTCATGAATATAGAAAGTTTGGAGCTCCTAAGGTTAAATCAGTTTCCCAGACTTTATGGATATCTTCCTTAATAATATTCCTATAGTTCTGATATTTTGTAGCACGTTGCTATTAAGGTATCCAAACAAAATACACATGTTTTAGTTTTTTGCAATACTTAATTTGCAATACTAATTATTAAATTAATATTCGAAAAATTATGAATAGGTACTTTGATATATTTTGACAGATGGATACCAGAAAGACTTAATATTACTATAAAAAATTTCAGCTCTTTCCTATGAATAGTTTTTGCATTACACTTAAATTTTCGTGTCTACGGTGATTTTAGGGGGCATCCAAAAGTTGAAAAACAATTGTGACAAACCTGAGGAGTGTAAATTTTTTGAAAAATGTTTGGAAGTATCATTTATGTAATCCAACGGACATTATTGCCTTCTACAATACTTGTCATGTGTGGTACAGATGAACAATGATCAATCTAATTGTAGAGGTTGACAAAATTTTGTTTTTACGATAAGTCTTAACGGCTATTGCTAACTAACGATAGCACTTATTAACTGTTATTATGAAAAGCTTATTTAATAGTTACTGAATAAGTTTAACAGTTATCATTAACTGCTAAAAATTGAAGTTGACAGTGAAATTAAACAGTAAATATTGATCATCATTCTTTGAAAGTCTCTCGTCCATCAAGATTTCCTTAATGACGAGATACCTTGTCAAGACAACAACCAGGAGGGTTAAGGTTCCTTGTAATCTTTTTTTACTCGAGCAACAAATGAACAGTTCCTGATTAACTACAAATAATCTCGATCTACGAATAGCGACTTTCCATGTAGAGATATGTGAAATGGACACCGGCTTTAACATTGAATATATCCGGATATAACGATAGCAAATTAATGAAATCTCATTTTTAGACTAATTTGACGATGTAAAATCTGATTAAGGCCTCAAAACATGGTGTTGCGATTGGAAATTTTGTTGTTTATGCAAACTTTGATATGAAGACGGCCCCTTATTCAATGTTTTTGCTTTTGAATTTGTAGAGGACGTTATTGCCTATTGAATGATATCTTTGAATTTGATCTACTATATACAGTGTTGGAGGGGTTCGTTTTTTTCCCGCGATTGTACATTGCGTTCAATGAGTTTTTGACGTCATGCCTTTGCTGTATAACAGGTGACGCGGATCACTATTGAAATGTTAATTTACAGAACATCTTCATTTGACAGAACCTAGGGTCAGTTTAAAACACACATGGTTGGATAATATTATAAGCAACACAATTATAGATTGATGAAGTATAAAAATTTTCAAATATTTAACCGAAAACGTATAATTTTTAATGATTATGTAGTATATTGTATATATTTATGTGTGTATGGATATAGATATGAATGTGTTTGTAAATGCATTTTTTGTTATTATGTTTACGTTTTCCATTGTCTGATTTATATGCTCACTTTTTTAATCACTAGTTTCTATCTAATCAGTTAAGTTGTTGTAACGTCTTGGTTCACGGGTAGCTAGACTAGTTACCATTGAAAGTATCCGTTTCTAGACTAATGTATTTTATTTTACAATTTGTACAAAAGTCGGAAAAATGAATGAAGAGTTCATTTAATGTTAGTTCATTGGAAAGTCCAAAGTTCTATCGAGGCGCTTCTTAAGGCTGCTGGCGATCCTCTCGCAATTCGCTCGGGGGAGTCTAATTTACGGCTACGGGTGAGCTTTTTCTCAACAAAAATACTCAGATGAGTATAGAGTCCCAAGGCAGGATATCTCAGTCTTTCCAGATAGGATCAGATCAATCTCCACTACTAGGATGAGCAGTTGCACAGATCTCTAGGAGGCTTCTCCTTCACGGCTACGGTCGAGACTTTCTCAATAAAATACTCAGGTGAGTATAGAATCCCGGGGCGGGATAAATCAGCCATGTCAGTTCTGGTGAACTTTAGATCTCGGTGAAGTCTCCACTGCTCGGGTGAGTAGCGACACAAGTTTCTCGGAGGGGTCTCCTTCACGGCTACGGCGAGCCCTTCTCAATAAAATACTCTGGCGAGTATAGAAGTAGTATACCCCCCCGTATAGGACACGGAAGTGACGTCATACCACGTGACCCGAAGTGGGCGGGGCCAAGTGACGTCACAGCGTGACGTCATCGAAAAGCGGAAGTGACGTATGGTTTGTTTACATTTTGGACTTGGGAATTTTTTTTTTGTCATCGACTTCGTGCAGGCGTTGAGTTGTTTCAAGATGGCGTCGTTTTGTTGCCATGATGACGAATCACTCGTAGTGTCATCTGGTGGAGATATTCGAAACCCTATTATTTTTAATTAAAAAGCAATTTCGTGGATTCGAACCGAGGACCATAGGATCCGAAGTCAAGTGCGCTATCCGTTAGGCTGTAAGAGAGTTAACTATGGGCAGTGAATTAATGTAGTGTTGGATTTTTTTTTTCTCTTTTGGACTTGTATTTTTTCTTAGTATTAGGAATGGGTTATTTTTAGAAAATGGTTTGAATAATTGCATAGGGGTTTTAATAAATGCTTTTTCAAAACGACTTATGGCGCCATCTAGTGATTTTAAAAGTAAGTAATCTAAGGAACGAATTGATTTCTTAATGTTTTTACTTTATTCATGACCAGTGACGTCAGTGTGTTTACGTTTGGGACTTGGATTTTTTTCCTTCTGAGATTTCGATGTGACGTCACGAGTATGTCCATCGAGCACGTCTGAACTTGAAAAAAAGCCAAGTCTGAACTTGAAAAAGCCTACTCACAGTACATTTCCTTACAAGATTTAATTTTGTGTTGGTGAACCGTTATAAAGATGGTAAGGACTGTATGGGTGCCCATAATGACAACGATTTGGATCTTTATGCACCCATAGCGTCTGTTTCATTTGGACAGAAAAGGCAATTTGTGTTTTCTAGAAAGAACTACAATTCTTTAAAAATTGTTCTGGAAAATGGAAGCTTGCTTGAGATGAAGTATCCAACAAACCAATTTTGGTTTCACAGCTTGCCCCGTGCATTATGCCCTAGAATAAATTTAACGTTTCGTAAAATTCTTGTATAAAGCAGCGATAAACCACTTATGTGCCCCGAACTAGAACTCAGTGTCGTACACTAGACGATATTTGGACAAAGTTGCAATTGATCTTTGCCTTTCAGAATAGTATTTTTATAAATGCTTACATCTCGTTTTTAAATAAATTTTTAGCGTGTCTTACCACATATACTGTATTTTGGATTATTTGGTTTTTTTATTACATGGTTTCATAAATTTTCTTTTAAAATGCAAGATCTGAAATGAAATTTTTCTTTGCTATATAGATTTATGTTTTTTTTTAAGTTAGATGTATTTACTCAAAAATTAATTATACATTAGATGCTATAACACCTATTTTATAGCAGAAATTTTGTTTAAAATAATATACACTTAAGTAAGAGTAAAATTTTTGAAACTTTACGAGACAAATACTATGAATATGTTTTCTTGTACATTTGAAGAAGTTATAATAGTATAAAAAAACCATTTATTCTATAAATCTAAATTAAAATGTTATTTTTTAATTAATCTTTCCTTGCATATTATTTTTACTTTGAATAAATCTTCATAAATTTTAGTGATTTAATTTATATTATATAGATTTACAAACCTGTTTTTGGATGAAATATAAGGATTTAATATTTTAAAAATTAATGTTTTTACTTACAATTAATTATATATTAAATACTATTACACATATTTTTAATGTTGAAGATTTTTAGAAAACATTTTACAATTGAAACATATACATTAAATATTATGACAAACACTTAAATGCAGATCCATAAGGGAATATTGGAAATCTTTTTAATGCTTACACCTTTTCTATTCTAAATAAACTTTTGCTTGTCTTACCACATACACTGTATTTTGGATTATTTGGTTGTTTTTTTTATTACATGGTCTTATAAATTTTCTTTTTAAAATGCAAGATCTGAAATGAAATTTTCGTTGATTTTAAGATTTATGTTTTACTCAAAAATTAATTATACATTAGATGCTATAGCACATATTTTATTGCAGAATTTTTTAATATTATACACATAAGTGAGCGTAAAAGTTTTGAAACTTTACAAGACCCATATTATGAACATGTTTCCTTACACATTTGAAGTAGTGAAAAATAGTATTAAAACCCTTTATCCTGTAAAATATAAATTAAATATTATTTTTAATTAATTTTTCCTTCCATATTATTGTTTACTTTAAATAAATTTTCATTCATTTTAGTGATTTTTAGAAAACGTTTAACAATTGAGAGAGAGAAATATATACTTTAAATATTATTACAAACATTTAAATGCAATTTGCTTTCTATTTTTTAATTTTACAATTGAGACATTTTTAAAAGTTTGGTTCTTAAAGTGCGTTTTATGCATAGTAAAAAAATTATTATAAAAACCTGTAAGAGTAAAAAGAATTTTATGCATTAATTTGAAACTTTACAAGACCCATACCATGTTTCCTTGCACATTTGAAGTAGTGAAATATAGAATTAAAAACCATTTGTCCTTGAAGATCTAAATTAAAAGTTCTTTTTCTTTAATGCTTTTGCAAACCACACATTTTACTAAATATGAACTTCCTTTTATTTATTTGAAATCCTTATGCACATCGTACAATTTACATTGCACAGCAAAATACCAATACTGTACGAAGCTATGAAGTATTTTACAAGATACTTTGTACTGTTTTCTTAATTTTAAGTGTTCTACATTGCTATATTAAATGGATAGTAAGTGGGTTTTCTGTTTTTGAAAATAATGTGTGCACATCTGTGCTGCTAAGCAAATTAACTTTTGCCCTTTTCTTGATATTTAATGCATAATCTAAATATTTACTCACACCGCTGATAGTTTTACCCATGAGTAAAATTAAATAATAACTGAAAATTTTAAGTATTAATGTGAATTTTAAAATGAACAAAAATTATTGAAATAATGGATTAAATCTGAATTCTATGTATTCTTAAAACAATCTCTGCAAATCCAGCAGACAATTCTTAAACAGATTGAAGGAAGCTACATGGAAACAAGGTAAATTATAACACTTTTTAATAGTAAAAACATTATGATTAATATTTTTTACAAAAATAATACATTGTAGTAAAAAAAAGGAACTTATTTTTACATACTTGCATTTTTTTTTAAGAGACACATATTTCCGACAAAGCCAATTATTCAATGCCATCACCTCAGCTATGGGGCAATGCAAATTATTTTTGTGATGACCACATTATAGTTTTTGGATATCTTTGTTGCTACTTAGAGCACATAATGCATAGAATTTGGGACACCCATATTGTTCCAAGTTGATATTCGGAATATTCAATGCATCTAAGCGTTTCTTTTCCACACAACCACCTTTGTAAGCAATTAGGTACTGAGTGGCCCTCTTGGTCTGCTCGTAATATTCTAAAAGCTTAGAGTCTAGATTTTTCTAAGGGAGCACAATTTGCTATGTCATGGGACAGAAATGAAGTGCACATACGTAATTTTTAACATATCACACAGTTGTACGATCTTTGGCACTCAGTTTATGCTTAGACGATAAGTTAAAACGAATACTTGAAGCTACTTGCGATTTTTACAGCGATGTATGCGTATTTACGTACTAAGAAACTTTATTGAATCTGAAATCCATCAAAATCCACAATTGCACAAATATTAATCATTGCTATTGAAAAGCGTTAGCTGTTCTTGGAAAAATAATTATAAACTGGAGGCCACGAAGAACTGGACTATATAACACCATACACTTACTAATCAGTAAAGTTAAAATTTATCTTTTGCGTTCCATAGTTACTCACAAAAGATAAGACTAAGTGAAGAATGTACATACTCAGAAAACATGGTGTTTGTGATAATGCGCGAAATAAAATTTTGTGTTATAATACAAGATTTTAACGAAAGGATATACTTAAATGTGCGTGTGATTTTTTGACTCTACCACGTTTATGCGCTGAATGCAATTCAATTCTACGACTAAATTTGAGCAAGAAAAAAATATAACCAAATATAATTTATAAGAGAAACGTATTTTGACTTTCTTTAAAATGAGAACTTTAAAGTATACTGAATTCTCTTGATTCTGCAGTTTTATTTTTTCTAAAATTACATCAACAAATTGAATTATTTTATTTGTGTGCACACACAAGTCTTTGCCTCTGTTGAAAGGAAACTAGTATCTTTGACAAGTATCAGATTTTAAAAATTAATTCAGAGAAGAACCTTTTTTCATGGGATTTAACTCAATCTGCTCCATAATTTTACCCTTAAGAGTAATAGAGCATATTATAGTTTTAAGGAAAATGAATAACCATTATGCAAATTTGAAGCCAAAAGTTCCAAGCATGTCTATGCGCCTATCTACGTTTAGAGATTGACCAACGCACAGACGTTGACATTAGGGACCTAGCCGTAAACGGATCGTATTATACCGGTGTCTTGGACGTGATCAGGTGCTATTGGTGTGGCGAAGGGCTTGAAAATTGGTAAAAAGATGTAGTGAGACACAAACACAAAGTTTTATCCAAAATGTTTGGTAGCCCATAGATGAAATTGTACAGGTGCTGGATGAAATCAACAATACCAATGGTTTTATAAAAAAAAACGATGTATAGCTTTACCCCTTAGACAACGACAAGGACGAACGACTTTGTAAAATTTGCAAGGAATCGGAAAATGAATGCTACTTTACAGCCTTGCGGTCATCTGGTGACATGCATGAGATGTACGAAGAGTCTTTCAACGTGTCCTATGTATCGAACCAATATTTTACATAAAATTAAAACGTACATTTGTTACTAAACTCTATTTATTAGTACATGTAGTAGATGCAATTTCAAGTGATATACTGAACATGGTGAGGAAGAAAATCCAATTGTAAAAGGGTGGTATTGAGTTGAAAGTTATTAAATTGGCAAAAGTGCTTCAGTAAGAAGATTAGTAAGGAAGTTTGAGACTCTAAAACCCTAAAACTCTTTATTAAGGAAAAAAATCGTGTAGGAAAGACTTATACACCCTTATAAATATATTGACTATTTTAATTATTAGTCGTTTGTTCATTATATGTTAAACCTATTTACTAAAGAATTTTAAAGGGTGCCTTAAACAGGAGTTACTAAATGCTTTAGGAAAGATGTGTAAATGTACTCTGTAATGCAAGAGAGAATGCTTGAATTAAATATTCATTTTGAGTGTTTCCTTCTTGTAGTGGGGGCTTATTAATAGTACTTTTGTTAGAGCATTTTAAAATATTTCACACTTTAAAAGAATTATTTATATTTATTTTTTATTAATTTTTAAAACTTTTTAACTTTACTGCTTAACTTTTTTATTGTTACTGTTTAACTTTATTTTACTGCTTAACTTTTTTACTGTTTAACTTTTTAAGTTTAACTTTTTTTTACTGTTTAACTTTTTCTCTTTAACATTTTTTTTACTGTTTAAATTTTTTTCCTGTTTAACTTTTTTTCACTGTTTAACTTTTTATTGGTTAATTTTTCTATTTAACTTTTTATACTGTTTAACTTTTTTAATTGGTTTTTTTACTGCTTAATGTTTTTTCTACTATAAAAATAGGTCTAAGATTATTCAGGATGTTTCGAAAATTCTTGTGAAAATGAATGTTTTCTGAAAAGAATGCCTGGATTACAAATATAGTAATTTTAGATAAAATATCATTTGCATGTATATCTATGTCCTATTTCTCCTTGGGTTCATTACTCGAAACTTAGGTAAAATATATTTTGATTTAGAAAAGTGCAGTAACAATAAAAAAGTTAAGCAGTAAAGTTAAAAAGTTTTAAAAATTAATAAAAAATAAATATAAATAATTCTTTTAAAGTGTGAAATATTTTAAAATGCTCTAACAAAAGTACTATTAATAAGCCCCCACTACAAGAAGGAAACACTCAAAATGAATATTTAATTCAAGCATTCCCTCTTGCATTACAGAGTACATTTACACATCTTTCCTAAAGCATTTAGTAACTCCTGTTTAAGGCACCCTTTAAAATTCTTTAGTAAATAGGTTTAACATATAATGAACAAACGACTAATAATTAAAATAGTCAATATATTTATAAGGGTGTATAAGTCTTTCCTACACGATTTTTTTCCTTAATAAAGAGTTTTAGGGTTTTAGAGTCTCAAACTTCCTTACTAATCTTCTTACTGAAGCACTTTTGCCAATTTAATAACTTTCAACTCAATACCACCCTTTTACAATTGGATTTTCTTCCTCACCATGTTCAGTATATCACTTGAAATTGCATCTACTACATGTACTAATAAATAGAGTTTAGTAACAAATGTACGTTTTAATTTTATGTAAAATATTGGTTCGATACATAGGACACGTTGAAAGACTCTTCGTACATCTCATGCATGTCACCAGATGACCGCAAGGCTGTAAAGTAGCATTCATTTTCCGATTCCTTGCAAATTTTACAAAGTCGTTCGTCCTTGTCGTTGTCTAAGGGGTAAAGCTATACATCGTTTTTTTTTATAAAACCATTGGTATTGTTGATTTCATCCAGCACCTGTACAATTTCATCTATGGGCTACCAAACATTTTGGATAAAACTTTGTGTTTGTGTCTCACTACATCTTTTTACCAATTTTCAAGCCCTTCGCCACACCAATAGCACCTGATCACGTCCAAGACACCGGTATAATACGATCCGTTTACGGCTAGGTCCCTAATGTCAACGTCTGTGCGTTGGTCAATCTCTAAACGTAGATAGGCGCATAGACATGCTTGGAACTTTTGGCTTCAAATTTGCATAATGGTTATTCATTTTCCTTAAAACTATAATATGCTCTATTACTCTTAAGGGTAAAATTATGGAGCAGATTGAGTTAAATCCCATGAAAAAAGGTTCTTCTCTGAATTAATTTTTAAAATCTGATACTTGTCAAAGATACTAGTTTCCTTTCAACAGAGGCAAAGACTTGTGTGTGCACACAAATAAAATAATTCAATTTGTTGATGTAATTTTAGAAAAAATAAAACTGCAGAATCAAGAGAATTCAGTATACTTTAAAGTTCTCATTTTAAAGAAAGTCAAAATACGTTTCTCTTATAAATTATATTTGGTTATATTTTTTTCTTGCTCAAATTTAGTCGTAGAATTGAATTGCATTCAGCGCATAAACGTGGTAGAGTCAAAAAATCACACGCACATTTAAGTATATCCTTTCGTTAAAATCTTGTATTATAACACAAAATTTTATTTCGCGCATTATCACAAACACCATGTTTTCTGAGTATGTACATTCTTCACTTAGTCTTATCTTTTGTGAGTAACTATGGAACGCAAAAGATAAATTTTAACTTTACTGATTAGTAAGTGTATGGTGTTATATAGTCCAGTTCTTCGTGGCCTCCAGTTTATAATTATTTTTCCAAGAACAGCTAACGCTTTTCAATAGCAATGATTAATATTTGTTCTTACTGAAGCACTTTTGCCAATTTAATAACTTTCAACTCAATACCACCCTTTTACAATTGGATTTTCTTCCTCACCATGTTCAGTATATCACTTGAAATTGCATCTACTACATGTACTAATAAATAGAGTTTAGTAACAAATGTACGTTTTAATTTTATGTAAAATATTGGTTCGATACATAGGACACGTTGAAAGACTCTTCGTACATCTCATGCATGTCACCAGATGACCGCAAGGCTGTAAAGTAGCATTCATTTTCCGATTCCTTGCAAATTTTACAAAGTCGTTCGTCCTTGTCGTTGTCTAAGGGGTAAAGCTATACATCGTTTTTTTTTATAAAACCATTGGTATTGTTGATTTCATCCAGCACCTGTACAATTTCATCTATGGGCTACCAAACATTTTGGATAAAACTTTGTGTTTGTGTCTCACTACATCTTTTTACCAATTTTCAAGCCCTTCGCCACACCAATAGCACCTGATCACGTCCAAGACACCGGTATAATACGATCCGTTTACGGCTAGGTCCCTAATGTCAACGTCTGTGCGTTGGTCAATCTCTAAACGTAGATAGGCGCATAGACATGCTTGGAACTTTTGGCTTCAAATTTGCATAATGGTTATTCATTTTCCTTAAAACTATAATATGCTCTATTACTCTTAAGGGTAAAATTATGGAGCAGATTGAGTTAAATCCCATGAAAAAAGGTTCTTCTCTGAATTAATTTTTAAAATCTGATACTTGTCAAAGATACTAGTTTCCTTTCAACAGAGGCAAAGACTTGTGTGTGCACACAAATAAAATAATTCAATTTGTTGATGTAATTTTAGAAAAAATAAAACTGCAGAATCAAGAGAATTCAGTATACTTTAAAGTTCTCATTTTAAAGAAAGTCAAAATACGTTTCTCTTATAAATTATATTTGGTTATATTTTTTTCTTGCTCAAATTTAGTCGTAGAATTGAATTGCATTCAGCGCATAAACGTGGTAGAGTCAAAAAATCACACGCACATTTAAGTATATCCTTTCGTTAAAATCTTGTATTATAACACAAAATTTTATTTCGCGCATTATCACAAACACCATGTTTTCTGAGTATGTACATTCTTCACTTAGTCTTATCTTTTGTGAGTAACTATGGAACGCAAAAGATAAATTTTAACTTTACTGATTAGTAAGTGTATGGTGTTATATAGTCCAGTTCTTCGTGGCCTCCAGTTTATAATTATTTTTCCAAGAACAGCTAACGCTTTTCAATAGCAATGATTAATATTTGTGCAATTGTGGATTTTGATGGATTTCAGATTCAATAAAGTTTCTTAGTACGTAAATACGCATACATCGCTGTAAAAATCGCAAGTAGCTTCAAGTATTCGTTTTAACTTATCGTCTAAGCATAAACTGAGTGCCAAAGATCGTACAACTGTGTGATATGTTAAAAATTACGTATGTGCACTTCATTTCTGTCCCATGACATAGCAAATTGTGCTCCCTTAGAAAAATCTAGACTCTAAGCTTTTAGAATATTACGAGCAGACCAAGAGGGCCACTCAGTACCTAATTGCTTACAAAGGTGGTTGTGTGGAAAAGAAACGCTTAGATGCATTGAATATTCCGAATATCAACTTGGAACAATATGGGTGTCCCAAATTCTATGCATTATGTGCTCTAAGTAGCAACAAAGATATCCAAAAACTATAATGTGGTCATCACAAAAATAATTTGCATTGCCCCATAGCTGAGGTGATGGCATTGAATAATTGGCTTTGTCGGAAATATGTGTCTCTTAAAAAAAAATGCAAGTATGTAAAAATAAGTTCCTTTTTTTTACTACAATGTATTATTTTTGTAAAAAATATTAATCATAATGTTTTTACTATTAAAAAGTGTTATAATTTACCTTGTTTCCATGTAGCTTCCTTCAATCTGTTTAAGAATTGTCTGCTGGATTTGCAGAGATTGTTTTAAGAATACATAGAATTCAGATTTAATCCATTATTTCAATAATTTTTGTTCATTTTAAAATTCACATTAATACTTAAAATTTTCAGTTATTATTTAATTTTACTCATGGGTAAAACTATCAGCGGTGTGAGTAAATATTTAGATTATGCATTAAATATCAAGAAAAGGGCAAAAGTTAATTTGCTTAGCAGCACAGATGTGCACACATTATTTTCAAAAACAGAAAACCCACTTACTATCCATTTAATATAGCAATGTAGAACACTTAAAATTAAGAAAACAGTACAAAGTATCTTGTAAAATACTTCATAGCTTCGTACAGTATTGGTATTTTGCTGTGCAATGTAAATTGTACGATGTGCATAAGGATTTCAAATAAATAAAAGGAAGTTCATATTTAGTAAAATGTGTGGTTTGCAAAAGCATTAAAGAAAAAGAACTTTTAATTTAGATCTTCAAGGACAAATGGTTTTTAATTCTATATTTCACTACTTCAAATGTGCAAGGAAACATGGTATGGGTCTTGTAAAGTTTCAAATTAATGCATAAAATTCTTTTTACTCTTACAGGTTTTTATAATAATTTTTTTACTATGCATAAAACGCACTTTAAGAACCAAACTTTTAAAAATGTCTCAATTGTAAAATTAAAAAATAGAAAGCAAATTGCATTTAAATGTTTGTAATAATATTTAAAGTATATATTTCTCTCTCTCAATTGTTAAACGTTTTCTAAAAATCACTAAAATGAATGAAAATTTATTTAAAGTAAACAATAATATGGAAGGAAAAATTAATTAAAAATAATATTTAATTTATATTTTACAGGATAAAGGGTTTTAATACTATTTTTCACTACTTCAAATGTGTAAGGAAACATGTTCATAATATGGGTCTTGTAAAGTTTCAAAACTTTTACGCTCACTTATGTGTATAATATTAAAAAATTCTGCAATAAAATATGTGCTATAGCATCTAATGTATAATTAATTTTTGAGTAAAACATAAATCTTAAAATCAACGAAAATTTCATTTCAGATCTTGCATTTTAAAAAGAAAATTTATAAGACCATGTAATAAAAAAAACAACCAAATAATCCAAAATACAGTGTATGTGGTAAGACAAGCAAAAGTTTATTTAGAATAGAAAAGGTGTAAGCATTAAAAAGATTTCCAATATTCCCTTATGGATCTGCATTTAAGTGTTTGTCATAATATTTAATGTATATGTTTCAATTGTAAAATGTTTTCTAAAAATCTTCAACATTAAAAATATGTGTAATAGTATTTAATATATAATTAATTGTAAGTAAAAACATTAATTTTAACTTTACTGATTAGTAAGTGTATGGTGTTATATAGTCCAGTTCTTCGTGGCCTCCAGTTTATAATTATTTTTCCAAGAACAGCTAACGCTTTTCAATAGCAATGATTAATATTTGTGCAATTGTGGATTTTGATGGATTTCAGATTCAATAAAGTTTCTTAGTACGTAAATACGCATACATCGCTGTAAAAATCGCAAGTAGCTTCAAGTATTCGTTTTAACTTATCGTCTAAGCATAAACTGAGTGCCAAAGATCGTACAACTGTGTGATATGTTAAAAATTACGTATGTGCACTTCATTTCTGTCCCATGACATAGCAAATTGTGCTCCCTTAGAAAAATCTAGACTCTAAGCTTTTAGAATATTACGAGCAGACCAAGAGGGCCACTCAGTACCTAATTGCTTACAAAGGTGGTTGTGTGGAAAAGAAACGCTTAGATGCATTGAATATTCCGAATATCAACTTGGAACAATATGGGTGTCCCAAATTCTATGCATTATGTGCTCTAAGTAGCAACAAAGATATCCAAAAACTATAATGTGGTCATCACAAAAATAATTTGCATTGCCCCATAGCTGAGGTGATGGCATTGAATAATTGGCTTTGTCGGAAATATGTGTCTCTTAAAAAAAAATGCAAGTATGTAAAAATAAGTTCCTTTTTTTTACTACAATGTATTATTTTTGTAAAAAATATTAATCATAATGTTTTTACTATTAAAAAGTGTTATAATTTACCTTGTTTCCATGTAGCTTCCTTCAATCTGTTTAAGAATTGTCTGCTGGATTTGCAGAGATTGTTTTAAGAATACATAGAATTCAGATTTAATCCATTATTTCAATAATTTTTGTTCATTTTAAAATTCACATTAATACTTAAAATTTTCAGTTATTATTTAATTTTACTCATGGGTAAAACTATCAGCGGTGTGAGTAAATATTTAGATTATGCATTAAATATCAAGAAAAGGGCAAAAGTTAATTTGCTTAGCAGCACAGATGTGCACACATTATTTTCAAAAACAGAAAACCCACTTACTATCCATTTAATATAGCAATGTAGAACACTTAAAATTAAGAAAACAGTACAAAGTATCTTGTAAAATACTTCATAGCTTCGTACAGTATTGGTATTTTGCTGTGCAATGTAAATTGTACGATGTGCATAAGGATTTCAAATAAATAAAAGGAAGTTCATATTTAGTAAAATGTGTGGTTTGCAAAAGCATTAAAGAAAAAGAACTTTTAATTTAGATCTTCAAGGACAAATGGTTTTTAATTCTATATTTCACTACTTCAAATGTGCAAGGAAACATGGTATGGGTCTTGTAAAGTTTCAAATTAATGCATAAAATTCTTTTTACTCTTACAGGTTTTTATAATAATTTTTTTACTATGCATAAAACGCACTTTAAGAACCAAACTTTTAAAAATGTCTCAATTGTAAAATTAAAAAATAGAAAGCAAATTGCATTTAAATGTTTGTAATAATATTTAAAGTATATATTTCTCTCTCTCAATTGTTAAACGTTTTCTAAAAATCACTAAAATGAATGAAAATTTATTTAAAGTAAACAATAATATGGAAGGAAAAATTAATTAAAAATAATATTTAATTTATATTTTACAGGATAAAGGGTTTTAATACTATTTTTCACTACTTCAAATGTGTAAGGAAACATGTTCATAATATGGGTCTTGTAAAGTTTCAAAACTTTTACGCTCACTTATGTGTATAATATTAAAAAATTCTGCAATAAAATATGTGCTATAGCATCTAATGTATAATTAATTTTTGAGTAAAACATAAATCTTAAAATCAACGAAAATTTCATTTCAGATCTTGCATTTTAAAAAGAAAATTTATAAGACCATGTAATAAAAAAAACAACCAAATAATCCAAAATACAGTGTATGTGGTAAGACAAGCAAAAGTTTATTTAGAATAGAAAAGGTGTAAGCATTAAAAAGATTTCCAATATTCCCTTATGGATCTGCATTTAAGTGTTTGTCATAATATTTAATGTATATGTTTCAATTGTAAAATGTTTTCTAAAAATCTTCAACATTAAAAATATGTGTAATAGTATTTAATATATAATTAATTGTAAGTAAAAACATTAATTTTTAAAATATTAAATCCTTATATTTCATCCAAAAACAGGTTTGTAAATCTATATAATATAAATTAAATCACTAAAATTTATGAAGATTTATTCAAAGTAAAAATAATATGCAAGGAAAGATTAATTAAAAAATAACATTTTAATTTAGATTTATAGAATAAATGGTTTTTTTATACTATTATAACTTCTTCAAATGTACAAGAAAACATATTCATAGTATTTGTCTCGTAAAGTTTCAAAAATTTTACTCTTACTTAAGTGTATATTATTTTAAACAAAATTTCTGCTATAAAATAGGTGTTATAGCATCTAATGTATAATTAATTTTTGAGTAAATACATCTAACTTAAAAAAAAACATAAATCTATATAGCAAAGAAAAATTTCATTTCAGATCTTGCATTTTAAAAGAAAATTTATGAAACCATGTAATAAAAAAACCAAATAATCCAAAATACAGTATATGTGGTAAGACACGCTAAAAATTTATTTAAAAACGAGATGTAAGCATTTATAAAAATACTATTCTGAAAGGCAAAGATCAATTGCAACTTTGTCCAAATATCGTCTAGTGTACGACACTGAGTTCTAGTTCGGGGCACATAAGTGGTTTATCGCTGCTTTATACAAGAATTTTACGAAACGTTAAATTTATTCTAGGGCATAATGCACGGGGCAAGCTGTGAAACCAAAATTGGTTTGTTGGATACTTCATCTCAAGCAAGCTTCCATTTTCCAGAACAATTTTTAAAGAATTGTAGTTCTTTCTAGAAAACACAAATTGCCTTTTCTGTCCAAATGAAACAGACGCTATGGGTGCATAAAGATCCAAATCGTTGTCATTATGGGCACCCATACAGTCCTTACCATCTTTATAACGGTTCACCAACACAAAATTAAATCTTGTAAGGAAATGTACTGTGAGTAGGCTTTTTCAAGTTCAGACTTGGCTTTTTTTCAAGTTCAGACGTGCTCGATGGACATACTCGTGACGTCACATCGAAATCTCAGAAGGAAAAAAATCCAAGTCCCAAACGTAAACACACTGACGTCACTGGTCATGAATAAAGTAAAAACATTAAGAAATCAATTCGTTCCTTAGATTACTTACTTTTAAAATCACTAGATGGCGCCATAAGTCGTTTTGAAAAAGCATTTATTAAAACCCCTATGCAATTATTCAAACCATTTTCTAAAAATAACCCATTCCTAATACTAAGAAAAAATACAAGTCCAAAAGAGAAAAAAAAAATCCAACACTACATTAATTCACTGCCCATAGTTAACTCTCTTACAGCCTAACGGATAGCGCACTTGACTTCGGATCCTATGGTCCTCGGTTCGAATCCACGAAATTGCTTTTTAATTAAAAATAATAGGGTTTCGAATATCTCCACCAGATGACACTACGAGTGATTCGTCATCATGGCAACAAAACGACGCCATCTTGAAACAACTCAACGCCTGCACGAAGTCGATGACAAAAAAAAAATTCCCAAGTCCAAAATGTAAACAAACCATACGTCACTTCCGCTTTTCGATGACGTCACGCTGTGACGTCACTTGGCCCCGCCCACTTCGGGTCACGTGGTATGACGTCACTTCCGTGTCCTATACGGGGGGGTATACTACTTATAGAATCCCAAGGCGGGATAAATGCGCCGACAGTAAACGGGTGTTCACGTCTCTCTCCAAAACGGTCTCCGCTGACCGCCCCTCTCTCTCTGCTGTTCTCTCCAAGCTCTCTCTTCTGTCTGCTCCTCTCTCTCTCTCTCTGATCCTCAAGATCTCAAAAACTCTATATATTAGGTGCTTATCGACTCCTTTTAGTTTCGGGTCCGCCTTTTAGTCGGTGCTGGTTGGCTGTTGAAAATTCTCACCATCTTCGGACCTTCCCGAATGGCTCTCTCACGTTGGCCTCTCCCCTTGACTTTTACGACAGACTTCGGCGGACTTGAAAGGGGGCCATAAAACCCTGTCGGCAATGGTCATCGTAATTACTTTACGGTGCCTAATTACTTTACGGTGCCTAATTACTTTACGGTGCCTAATTACTTTACGGTGCCTAACAAATGTCCATTGGACATTTGTTAGGCACCGTAAGGTCTTCATGCATAACTACCATTTTACTTGTGCGATAAAACGAATTTCGATTTATGCTGATTAAATTAGCTTCAGTTTGTATTTTTGATTGCTTATTAACACTTGAAATATTCCTGGGAGGGCCCTTCCTCAGAATACGAGCTTGGTCACTCATATCAAGGTGAATAGACAAGAGAATTTTCGCGTCTTGTCTAATCCCTTCCTATCTAATCACCTAGGGCATGCATGGATTCTTCGCTTGCTTTAGCAACCGAATATTAATTGAACATTTCGTTTGCATACAAATTCGATTATTTCAAGATCTGTCCACGACTTTCCTACTTGTGGGCGAAAAAACCTACAATTTATGGCACAAGGGCCAGATCTGGCCAGGCCTGCACCAAGTAATGTTTTTACCTTGAAGTAAATGGTAGGTAGGAACGATAGTTGAATTTACGTCGCTCGGGTGCAACACAACAGGCTATTGGAGACAATCCGGGATCACCCGAAGGGAACGATCGAGGACAACACCTCGTATTTTTGAACCACGGTCAGGTGACGAGGACAACACCTGAGCTGTGGCACTCCACTCTCAGAACTTTCACACCATACCAACGTGAGGACATTTGAGGCCATGATAGATTTAATTTGCACGTCCGCACGTACTCGACGGTGTTGGTTAGATTGAATTTCGAACCCAATAACCTCCAGTTGGCAATCAACAACTCTACTAACTAGGCTACCACTGCCCCTAATATTTAGGGAAAGAAAGATGAATCATTATGTGGACATTCTGAAAGAAATACTACAAAACATGCAAGAAAAATCGAAAATGAAAGGAATATTTACTTTTCGTCATGAAAACTGCCACGCATATAGCTTGGATTGTGAGGTGTTTATTGCTATATAATTGTTCCCACGTTATGGAATTGACTCTCCAGTCTCCAGACTTCATTGTCATTGAAAATTTATCGCACCGTTTAAAACAAAAAGTTTGAGAGCATCACATTTCCAGCAAAAAGAAAGCTAACTACTAGCTTTAATACTCCAGGCTGTTGTCTCGTCATTAACAAAACTGACCGGATCTTGACGAACGAGGTATCTCGTCATTAGAAGAGAACTGACCCTTGATCTCGTCATCATCAAGAACTGAAACGACCTCGTCATTATCGAAAATTCGGCATTATCTTGAGGACGAAATATCTCGTCACTAGCGAAATTGGTCAGATCTTGATGGACGAGATATCTCGTCGAAACCACTTAAAGGGTTGAGTTACCAAATGTTAAAAAAATGCTTTTTTCATATTCGCTCTGCTGAATTAGACAAAATATGTCCATTGGCAAATCGACGAATTATTTGTACCCCTCATAGAAGTTCAAAAATGGCTATTACGAAGTTTCGAATGATCAATAACGATAAATAGATATTAAATATTTGTTAACAAAACATATTACTATAATTATATTATATTTATATGATATATTTTTCGTTTATTTAACTCTGATGACTTTTGAAAATGCTTCTAAGACATAAAAAGACAAAATTAATCCATAATTCGAAAATGATTTTCTAATTAAGGATCAAGTATTTCACTATGCCAATTTTTTTCAAGTGAAACTAATTTTACCCACCTGGTGGTTGTCTCGACAAGGTATCTCGTCATTGGTCAAAACTAATTAGATCTTGATGACCGAAATGTCTCATCATTGAAAGAAAACTGACCAGATCTTGATCATAAAAAAAATCGACAATATCTTGATGACGAGATATCTCGTCATTAGCAAAATTGGTCATCTTCATGGACGAGATACATCGTCGAAACTTCTTGGAGGGTTGGAACAAAGGTGCCGGATCTCTTGCTGGCCAGCCTAGGTCGTCATCAAGGGAACAGTAGTGACGCAAGTCAAACAAAAACCTGTGGTCCCTTTCCGGAAAATCAACCATTCCGAATTTAACATATTCCAAATGGAAATCGTCTCTTTTGTATTCAGCTGTTGGAACAAGTAACGAGGTGATTTACTCGTAGCTAAGTCCGTTGCCAGGATCCAACGCTATTTGTTTCTTAGTCGGATGGATAGGTGTGTGGCTCAGAAGGTACAAACAAAAAAAGAAAGGAAAACTCAAATCGATGACAAGTTGAAGTCGCTCGGACAGAATTACTGCATTAGGGAGGATAAAAATAGGATGAAGGGAAAGTGCGCCACTTTGGCTGAGATTACTTTCCGTGTTCCGAAAACCCCGGTCCCTGGTCGTAATTGGTTTAAATATTCAAGACGAGTACAAAATTGGAATCCAAGCTATGATGGATCTGTACAGCTCACGATTCGCCTGAGACCGTTGTAAGCAGAAAGAGGGTGGAGAGTTCGAGTAAATAAGTAAAAATAAAGTATGCCATTATACGGAAATCTAAGCTTCCCGTGGAAATATAATTACGAGTTTAATACCAATTTTCTTGAAATGAGAAAAATTATTTTAGAATGATTTTTTCTTGAGAATAGTCTGGCAGCGTTTTCTTACAAAAAAATAAAAAAAGAGAATGAAATAAGGGTAAAAAAGAAGTTTTCGTTGGCTGTTTTTTGTTGTTGTTATGTAGACCTCAATAATGAAATTGACGTTCCCTTTTAGAGAGGCATGGAACTAAGTCCCACCCAATGATCGGATGTAGAACTCTCAATGATGTTTCATTTAATTTCTGCATTAAAAAACAAAAAGGCAGAAGAAATTGTACAATTTTTATTCACCTTCCATTGCATTGGAATTGAATATTGTTTAGCTCCATAAGATAGAGATTTCATTGCTTTTTTTTATTTTATGTGATAGATAATGGCTGTTTAAAATTTTCATTTTGATGGATCGGTGTGAGACCTTTCAAAACGGGAATCTTCTAATTTATTTGAGCAACTTTCTCCGACAGGTTTTCATTAGAAGAAACAAATGCCTCTCATCCCCTTACATTCCTCGTTACACAAATTTCACAAAAAACACATCCTCTCAGCAACCTGCAGTCTTTCCCGTATGAATTATAACCAGTTTGGACCTTCTTAACGAATAGAACTTTCTTTGAATTCTTTCAACCAATAGACGTGGCTTTATGATACGTTATGTGTATTGAGGGTAAAAAGCAATGCTACGCTACTCGGAAATCTTGTGACGTTCAGAGTGCTAAAAATATCAAAGCAACGTCAAAAGTCCTCCAACGTACAAGGACACTACCAGCTAATTCACATCAAATAATTGCAACAGATAAAGACATCCGATCACTTAAAAAAAAACAGATGACAGAAAGCGCATCTCCGCACACTAAACAAATCTCCTGAAGCAATGCTCTGCCGTTAGCTCCAGATAGCATCGCAGATCTAAGTGGAGCCGCTCTGTTTGCAATATAGCTTCCGAGTCCCGAAGAGACTAAAAGCTTTCATCAAACCCAAGGAGGGGGAGGATGTCATAGCAAATGTGTATGTAATACACTCGCGCGGTCGGAGGTTGAGCCGATCTGAAGATGGAAAAAAGCTGGAAAGAAGGCGTCTGTTTGAAGCAGGCGCTGCAAGATAAAATGGCAGGAAAAAGATCAAAGATACCGCTCGAGAGATGACATGGAGCAAACACGGTGTATGTCAAACATATCGAGCGTACTCTGAGTGCGATTATCTAATCTAATAATCGGTGGAAAAGCCGCCGATTGCATTAACCGGAATGATAAAAAAAAGTTTTTCTTGGACTCAAAATATTTGGACAAAAGGTGCTTGCTCTTAATTTGCCTATTTTACTTCACTTTTTTAATGCACCGTTTCACAGATAATTTTTGGGGTCGCGGTAGCCTGATTTCTCGGGGTAGCTGTCCCCGGTCTGGATCTTTCCCTTCGGGATTGATCCCGCAACGTGGCCCCTCGTCACCTTACCTTGACTCAAAATTAAGTGGTGTTATCCTCGGATCTTTCCTTGGGGATTGATCCCGGACAATCGTCAATAGCCCGTTGTGTTGCTCTAGTGCGATGTTAATTGAAAATACCTACCTATACCTGCAACATGGCCAGTAGTCCGTAGTGTTACTCCTACCTACATATATTTCTTATTTCAGTCCTTGTGTCATCTGTAGCCAGAGGGTGTGGGATCTCTCTGTGGCCCTTCATCCCTTCGAAAGTGTCAGTTTTTTAATTTATAAATATCTCTACAAATAAAATTATTATAGACTGAACTAGTCGAGATATTATTTTACTCTTGTCGGAATTGGCGCACACGAGCTCTACTGTCTTTCAGTGGATATCATCTCATTTTGGTTTCTTTGGTAATGAGATAGAGAGAGTGGATATGTGCTGGCAAAGGAGAGTTGTGAACAGATAAGCCCATTGAATAGAGATCTCACCGCCTCGGTAATTTAGTCCTCGTACGAATCCAAAACCCACAAAACATGTTCTGTTCCAACCTCCCCCTTTCTAGGTATCCCGCAAAATGTCCTGAACTGTCGTTGTATTTTAAAGGTTCAGGACTGCACCAGACTGCTCTGGCCACACTTAGAAGTGGGCACAACAGCATTTACGTATCGTCTTGACGGATTGGCTACCTTGATAGAAAACTTCAAGGTAGCCAACCCGATTTCAGCACTTACGATATTCGAATTCGTAGCTAAGCACTTCAGTATACTAGTTTCTTAAGAGCGACGCATTTAGTAGCACGGCCAGTCTAATAAAAATAATAGTGTTTAAACATTATGATCCAGTAATATTTAACAAATTCCAAACAGAATGGATATTTAATACCAAATATAAATTTGAAACGAAATCATGAAAGTTTATTAAGTGAACTGCACACTCCAGTAATTTATATTCCGTATTGACGAGTCAATGACACCTATTCTAAACTCACTTGCCATGAGAATACGAAAAAAAGTACTATTTTTTAGAATAATTTCCAATCGATATACATCAAAGAATAAAATATAGGCATTCAACGGAAAGTGTTTAATTATTTTTCATTCAGAGTTCCTTAAATTGTCAATTTTGAAAATTTAAATATGAAAACATCTATATTGAAAATATACTTTTTGCTTAATAGGTAGTCACCCCGAAATTTTTTGGCATTTCATCGGTGTTCTGAATATAAATGAATATTTGCTGTAAACCAATTACAGTTTTCATCAAATAACTCTCTTTTACATCAGCAACCATTCTACAATAAATAGCTTTGAAAGATTGGTACGCATCTATTACATGAAAATATTTACAAGTTTGCCTCATTGATATTCACAATTAAATTGCACGAGCTCTTCAGAAAGTTCCATTATATAACTGCAGAACGATCCATTGTATAACTCGATTAGAATATATTAAAATTTTTAGTTTTCAAATGGAGCCATTTATAAATGGGAGGAATGTTCAATTATTTCTCTAGATAATTCGATATTCTAACTGAAAATTTCTTATGAGGTGGATATAAAAATAGTTTATTTTGTATGAAACCTATTATACAAAGTCTATATTTTCTCCTAATCGTATATCAAGGATTTTCCTTTACTGCGAATCAAAGCACATTTCGGCTGTTAGTTGTTATTTCATTCAATTTTAATAAGATGTTTTGCTCTAATACATTTGTTCGAAGAGAATATTTCATTGAAGTAGATGCACAATTCTGTCTATTAAGTATGCACTGTGAGTATTTTGAATTTTATCAGAAAAGCCCTGAAGTTTAAAAACCATTTTCTTTATCAAAATTGAGATGAAAACAGCAGAAAAAGCCGATAGTAATGGTATTAAATAAACAAAATATAATGGGGAATGAGTTTCAGAACATTTTATTCAAAAATTCATGAAAAATTAATTATAATTGCTTTGACAAAAAAGCTTATCTCAATTAAATTAGTTTAAATCTAGCAAACAGAAGTAATCTTTTTGAAATTTATGTTAATTCGCATTGTCCACGGATCATTTTATGCATTAAAAAAAATCAATTTTTGACTTTGGGCTTCCACCGAAATAAAATCCTGGCTACGATAATTTCAGCCCTGTAATATTTTCTTCGCTTGAGATGGATTGCCATCCAACTGCGCTTCAGACATCTTGCATACAGGGGCGCACCTATGGAAGGGGCTATGGAAGCTTAAGCCCCTCCCAGATCGTGTGAAAAGCAAAATATATCCTAATTTAATTCATTGATTACTTTTTTAAAAATCGTGTTCAAAGGCGTTTTGACATTTTCTTGAAGTCAACAAATATTTATGCATTGCTTTTAAACCATACAAAAAAGTGTTCAATTTGTTTATTTGCTGGGATTGTATGAAGCAATAGAAAATTTTAATATTGTTCATAAAAACAATGGACTCTAAAACTAGTCTCTAGGTAACAAACTCTAAAAATACATAGTTTATTGGTAACACACTCTAAAACTAGGTAATAAATTATAAAATTAGTCTATAGGTAACACTCTAAAACCCGTCTCTTGGTAGCATACACTCTAAAACTAATCTCTGAGTAAAAAACTCTAAAATTATTCTCTTGGTAGCATTCACTCTAAAACTAGTCTCTTGGTAACACTCAAAAACTAGTTTCTAAGTAACGCATTATAAAACTAGTCTCTAGGTAACACTCAAAAACTAGTTTCTAAGTAACGCACTATAAAACTAGTCTCTAGGTAACACTCAAAAACTAGTTTCTAAGTAACGCACTATAAAACTAGTCTCTAGGTAGCACACTCTAAAACTATTCAATATTTCAAAGAAATGTTTCAATTTTAAATCACCCCCCCCCCAAAAAAAAATAAAGAGTTTAAGGTATAAATGAAGCACCTCCATATTGAATCCTGGGTCCGCCCCTTTTTGCATACATCTAAGGTAAATGACACATTGGTTCAACATCAGCTCTCTAAATTGGCTGATATACGCATGCGTACCGATACCCGTTTTCTGTACAGAAGCGGAGTACGCATGCGGATGTAGTTTGTTTTGTCGCATGCTGTTTCAGTGCGTGACCGGGCGGGAACTTGAACAATTTAAAGTTTTTAAAGTTTTATCACCTGATCTATGAAACAAGACAGCTATTTCTACCCTTCGCCAAATGATCGATTACACCCGGTTGAATTGAGTTATAAGAAATAATTTCTATTTTCCATGTCCTTTTGTCTTTTGCGGACATCTCTAATTATGTTTTCAATTGTAAAAATAAATATAAACGAAAGATCAATATCGATTGATCCGTAGATTGCTTTATGTAAGTTTCGATTGACTGATTTTTAATTCAAATCTAGAGACCATACAGAAATGCCATCAATAACTGAAGAGAATAATAGAAACGATCACTCTTAGATTCTTTTTCTTGATATGAAATGAGTATAGAAATAGAATAATGTCCAACCAGATCAACCAAAACACATGCATTGCTTTAGTTCAAGTAGTTAAACTTTAAGAATCGTCGAAAAATTCTAAAGCTTCACCTCAAAGTCATCGCTTTTTCATCCTGTAAAATTAAAAAAAAAAGCCTTGGTATGAACATAATTTTAATTGAAAGGTTACAAGTGGGACAACATTCAAATCCACTCGGGCACTAAGGTTCGCATCACTGAGCCTTGCACAGAATCGTTTCGATGTATAACCACTTTATAATTAACTCTTGAAGCGTGCAATAAATAATAATGTTTCCTTCACACCTAACGAAATCTTGCCGGTACATACAATGAGTCATCAGAGGAATATTTTGTTTCTGAATCATACAAGGGGAGGAGCAATGATCTTTCCAAGCATAAAAATATCAAATGGCATTCCAACTAGATGTTCATTAAAATAATCGTTACTATAATCACGATATTTGATTTTTATAGATGTCTATAAATTTATGTAATTTTTAATTATGCTTAACTTTTCCATGAAATATTAAAGCATCCAATTACCTGTGTATCGCAACTCCGGTGAAAAGTGATTCAACTTATAAATACACAAATTTTAAGAGATTTTTCTGTCAGCGTAAAATGTAGGTGGTGGTAGTGTTTTTGTGGTGGAACGGTGCTTCCTGAATGTATTTCGGAAGTGACGCCACTTGGCTTGGTTTTGGAATTAGATTTTTGCCCGTCGCCAATAGAAATGTCAAAGAATGAATTTCGAATTGCAATATGATAGTAAATTGGTCAACACCAATTGGATTAAGGGCCAAACGTCGCCAAAAGAGCCATAAAGGCCTTTTTAAGGTGACCCCGAAGTAAAATCTCCTTCCGTCTGGCTTGATGTTTACACTGAAAATCCCTCGATAGTCAAAAATGCTTGAATATCCTGAAGCATATTTTTATAAATTTGAAATTTTAGAATTACTACTTACTTTAGGTGGTATATTTTCTGATTTTATTGCATGATTTGTTCGAAAATGGAATTCTTCATTAATTGAAAAACAAAACCTCCAAATTTGAGTATTGCCACTTTTCTCGAGAAGCTGCGATACATTTTGATTTGTTTGATTAGTTTCGTGGGCTTATGTTGGTTGTAATGTGAACTTTATGGTAGGTAGGCATTTTAATTAAAGTCACTGGAACAACACAACGGGCTATTGTGAACTTTATGGATGAACTCATTTAATCTAGATTATGCCAAACTCCAAATGAATTTTTATTACTCACCGTTTCATATATTGCTCAAATTTCTTCATTACTATGCGTTGAAACGCGTTGGTTTGGTTTGTACACAACGGGTGAGTACTTTATTCATTTTAATGGTCGAGCTAATCTCAAATACAAAAGTCGTTCCCTTCTATCAGGATATAGTACGTATACTCAAAACACAACAGTCCAAATAAATTTCTCTTTGTAAAGTTTAGATTCACACTTCACGTATACACCAGTCTTGTATATTGAAGAAAATCTAACTAGAGCAACAATTCTTTACTTTTACTGTCTGCTGTTTTCTTTGTTTACATCTATACTAACGCATTGTTTTACAAATAAATTACAGACTAAAAATAAAAAGGTTTTACATCAACTATGAGAGATATTTTCAATGTTAACAAACCAGACGGAAAGTAAAAATTTTACTTTCACTACCAAATTCTCTCATATACCTGGATTACCTTAAAATGTAGTTTACCGCCGTTTTGGCGACGTTTTGCATTTAATCTAATTGGTATTGGCTGATCAATTATCATGGATAAATTCAGATTTAATTTTCCTAATTTTTATTAGCAGTGTTGAAATCGTATTTGAAAAACAAGCCTTCACGTACAGAATATGTACAGGAAACATGTTCCTCCACGGTAAGACTACCGCCAACTGCATTTATCTGATATAAAAGGTATCTCATTTTTGAGTCTTATGTATTGGAAGAAAACTCAACTACAGCAACAGTTCTTTAATTTTATTTTCTACTGTCATTTTCATGTACATTTATAATTAACGTAATTGTTTTAAAAATAAAGTCGCGGAGATCACTAAATTAATTTTCTAGAAATAAGATCTTGATTCAAACATTCATCCACGCCCCAAATTGATATCTAATCTGTTGAAACTCGACTTAGTAAGAACATTGGTCCACCCACGAAATTATTTTCTGAATGTCTATCTGAAGAGTGAGAGTTTGAATTTAAATATAAATCCAACGTAGGGGGCAATAGCTGACATGCACACAAAACGCTTTTTTTTTTTTTACTTTTAATCTTCAGGAACAATGCACATTTGAAATTTAAAAAATAATGACTACAACTATACTGACAATTTTGAATCGTCTTTCCAAATTAATTTTGTGTTTTTTTCTAGAATTTTCTAGAATTCATCCCAGGGTATGACCAGAACGAGAAAAGCATGCTATTACTTTGAAATTCAAAAGAATGCCGAAGAAACATGCAGTTTCTGTTTTTTTTTCTCTATTTGTGTAGGTAATTGCGTGCAATTATTGTTCCATCAAAAGATCTAAAAGAAGAATAACATTCATAAATCATCTTAAGACAGCGAATCAGCAATTCTCTCATATTTATGTTTCATTAAATCGCAAGCGTATTTTAGTTGTATTTCATCGCAAAAAGTAAAAATTATTTGTTTATTTTAAAATTCTTTCAATTTCTCTTTTTCATTCCATTGATGGTAATTGAATTTGTGGCTGCACAGGAGCACTGAAGGACCAACGTCCTGTGTGACGTGAGCGACCACGTGACATCTACGGAGGCGGAGCGTATGGGTGGAGTCTCTGCAATAAGATCTCAAAGTACAGGTCACGTGGGTTTGGGAATCGCCTTGGGCCGCTTGGCTATCAAAACACAGCCGGGTGTTTTTAATCACGGGACAACAAAACAAGCTGATAACCCGAGACATTAGAATTCCTCCCAATATCACGAGGCAGATTTTCAAATCGAACATTCGGGAAAAATAAAATGAAGCTGCGCACACAATCTCCATCTATTTCATTTGAAGGCTGATGCCCCCTAAAAAGCATAGGCCATTTCAATATGCAGATATATCTAGTAGAACCGAATGCACTAGGTTTATAAATATCCAATAACTTATATATGAAGCAGAAATCTGTTTGTCTGAACACGGCAAACTGGATTGACGAAAAACTTCTAGCAACCTAATTTTCGATAGATCTACGGGCCTAGTGTTACGGGATAGTAACACTACGGGCCTAGTGATACGGATAGATCTACGGACCTAGTGCAGTTGATAAAAAAAATGGTTGCTTGGGGCGCTGTACACCGACCCTAGTTGAGAAAGAACTAGTAGATGTACAAGACGTTAAATTATACTTTGTTGAAAATTCTATACTGATGACACAAAAATGGGCTTTCTAAACCTTTTTCATTTCGACAATCTTTTCATAAAGTCCTTTGTGTTTGCAATCTTTCGCTTTTTAAACGAACTACGATAAATATAATTGAAAACATTTTAAAACTAGGTAAGTGTAAGAAACGAGGGAGTAGGTAATTAACGTCGCACTGGAGCAAAACAACGTGCTATTGGCGACGGTTCTGGATCAATCCCGAAGGTAAAGATCAAGGACAACGCCTCGTAATTTTGAACCACGGTCAGATAACGAGAACATCTGAGCTGGCACCCCACTCTCCAAACTTCGACACCACGCCAACGTGAGGATATTTGAAGCCACCACAGAATTAACGTGCACCAGTCCCCGTGTATATGACGGTCTTCGGCTGATCCGAGTTTCGAATTGGCAACCCTCCGGTCGCCAATCCGATGTTCTTCCAACTGGGTCTAAGAAATTAATAAGGCGAAAAGAGCAATCGATAATATATAAAAACTAATGGATCATTCCACAGAGTAACAACTGTGGGACATTCCATGTCAAATCAACATACCAAAATATCATTTTCAACCTTTTTTTGATTTCAATGAAATTTAGTATATATGTAACTTCATATAAGAAATGGAACTGCAAAATATGAGATACATATCTAAATTATTTTTCGAATTAATGGTCATTGAAAACTTGAAAAACCCCGGCAAAATTTGGGACACATTAGGTAATGAATTTCGTAAAATCTCGAGTTCCACTTATTCTAGCAAGCTGAACTTGGGCTTGTTTTGAAAATTTCCGTTAATCCAGTAGCTATTGTCTGAAGCGGCAAAAACTGCGGAATGCGTCGTTGCACAGCATAATCTGTCTGGAATTTCTAGATCAACGCAACTATTTTTAGATCGCTGTGTCGTTCCCTTAAAACCATACACAAAAAGAGACCCACCAACGCAAAACGTCAAAATCTGTGTCACGAGTCGAGTAATCGGAAGAATGAAAACAAAAGCACTTCAAGCGCACGAAGCTCCAAAAGCTGCTTAACGACGCAACAAAGCTACTGAGGGAACAGAGGCGCGACTTGGTTTGTGTGAAGTAGCAAAATATCTCGGGCAGAGCCGAGTAGTAAAGCTCATGCTACTATAAATTTGTTGTTATATCTTGAAATCGGTTTCCATTGGATCTCATGCAGAATCACTGAACGCGCCACATATTAACAGCACAGTCGTGACCAAGGGCCTTTATTAAGGTTGAATTATTGATGGATGAAGAATGCATTTATGGCACTCATAAAAATTCAATTACTTTAAGGTAATGAATAAGTGAATATCTATGACTACTATAAAAAGTTGACTATTTTAGCCACCCGAAAATGTTTTATTTATCAAGTAATTTGAGATGAACATTTCCGTCAAGTATTATTTTTTGTAAAAGATATCAATCAAATTTTGTGAGACATTTGTTATGCTATGTTTTAAATACTTATTTAATATATATATTTAAATATCAGAGAGTGAATTAATAGGTTTAATTAGAGACATCTCTAATTAAACCTATTAATTCACTCTCTGTTTTACAGACTAATGTTTTCCTTAAATGTTTTGACTGAGGAAATCAATTACAATTTATATTATTCTCAATTCCATTCGAACTTTTCGAGATCTCCTACTTGAATGGAGTCAATCATTTTCGAAACACATCGACTCTAAACTCTCTCCGTCGGTTCAGGGGTATGTTGTCCCCTTTTTACATGCAGACTTGAAATCAGGAATTATCAGCATGTATAGCGTACCATTCAGTGACTTGTTGATTGATAGAGCCTTCCTTCTCTTGGACTTCCCACCTCTTTTAATTCACCCCTGGGAGGCACAAAACTATCCAATTTGGATATCCTGAAAATCTATTAGATCCAGATCGATCTAAATATGTGGGGACGAACATGATGGGGAGAATAGTGTGTATATTAGGCTTCACAAGCCCAATATACACACTATTAGCTCCATCCAATAATACAGAAGAATTACGTTAGATATGCATCAATGGACGCATTATTCTGTCCAAGACTGTTTCTGAAATTAAATATGCGGAATGACTACTACTAAGGAATAAGGACATATCTCGGTAGTCCCTGATTGTAAGTGCCAATGAGACTTCATAACAAAGAAAACAACTCAGAGTGAATTCATTTTAAAATTTGTCAAACGATCCTTATTTACATGGTAGGCCTAAATCCTAAACATCATTCTGTCCAGGATTGTTTCTGAAATTAAATATGCAGAATGACTACTACTAAGGAATATGTATGTATTTTAATTAACGTCACACTGGAGCAGCACAAACTACTAAGGAATAAGGACACGTCTCGGTAGTCCCTGATTGTAAGTGCAAATGAGACATCGCCATAACGAAGAAAACAACGCGGAGTGAATTTATTTTCAAATTTGTCAAAGGATCCTTATTTATATGGGCGACCAAACTCCTAAACATCAATCGAGCTTTTGTACTGCGCTTTTATCAACAGATGCAGTTTATTACTCGAAGCAGACTGAATCTAACGTTAACGAGCATAACCAACCGTCACAAAAATAGCGCTTTCAATCTTATTGCAACTGCATCCTGGTCTTGACATTGAATGGAGTAACAGATTTCCACTTGGACGCGTTCCCGAACAAAAGAATGGTTCCATTTTTCTCCTCAGCCACCCCTCTTCCACGTTCTAAGAACGTTTTCGTGCTCCCATTGTATGTCACTCTCCGGGCACGGGGCAACGGTGACCACCTGTGACGAATTTTCATTCGAAATCACCGCGTATTATTTCTTTTAAATTGTCCTTTCACAATGTGGTGTTAAAAAAACGGAAGGAGAAAAAGACGGCCATTTTGACACTCCTTTGAAGGCTTATTTAGGTCTTTTTCTTCTGCGGGAAGGAATGTCATTTAAGTGGTTTGAACAAAGTGTCATTCTGAAGGTCACGAAACTGTTGGATGAGACAAGGAAAATATAATTAGCAAACAGTAAATACCTCCAGCTTGAAGCCTTTTAAAATTTTCAGAAATTATTCCCTTTTTATGTGTGGAAGTGTGGCAACAATATTTAAAAAACCTAGCCTGGACCATTTTCATGAGGTTTGGACGCTAGACGTCATACCGCCCCTAAAAGAGGTCAAGGAATAGAGAGATCAATATTGTATATAACGAGTTCTTCCTCAATGTCTTTTCTACATTATAAGTCAATACTTGTTGAATATTTCTTGAGAATTTTTCCAATGCTAAAATTGGGTTTTATTTCTGTTTTCAATTTAGCATACATCTGCTAGTCTCAAGATTTTTGAACTTGGAAACTTTTGAGTGTAAAATCCAGTTCCAATGTTTTAACGAACTTTCATATTTCAATGGTATGGATGTGATAAAAGAGAATTAAATATAATTATGTACACAAATAAATTCTGGTTTATTCCGATACCACGAATTACACGAAAGGATTTTATACTCAATTTAATGCAATCTTAACTTAAAAGATAAGATTACGAATAATTATTGCTTCCTTTTAAAGTCTACATTTTTTTCATGTAGACCTGTGTTGTGTAGGAACACGCAAGGAAATTCGGACCGATAAAAATAATTTCGTATTCTTTCCTAAGAAACTTAAAAACATATTTAGTAATTTGAATTCAGAAAAATTAGTCAATAATTCCACTCGACTTCGAAAAATTCATATTGCAAGCTCACCCAATAGATCACCATCTATTCCAGACTTAGAACTACCACAACTGATCACGGTCAAAAATAATCGAAACTGCCATGCTTAGTATGAATATTTATACATTTCTCGAAATACATTCAGGAAATGTGAGGCAGCATTACAAATAACACCTATAACGAAAAGTGTTTTTTAAAGCTCAATATTATTAGACATTGCCATAGGCGCCAATTCCTAGGAGCCTGATCCCCTTCCCCCAGTAATTTTATAGAGGAGGTTGGGGCCCCCAAATAGGAGATTATGAATAACCAAATACGTTTTCTTCAGCAAAAAACACCCATCCGTATATGCATATATTGTAGTCTTGCTTGAGCCCTTTAATAATTTCCCTAAATTGGTATCATTGTACAATACCAACATCTAAATGAATCGGATTTATGCTGACTGATCAAATGACTTTTTAGATTACATCTTGATAAAATTAAAATATTTCGTAAATTTAAAAAATAAGCAGAACTCTTAAGAATATCATGAAAAGACATATGTTAATAGTTTATTTCAATTATCACACGAATAGGGACGGTAAAAATTACTTGTGTGCTTACAAATTTACCTAAATTCGATCTAGAATCCAATCAGATAGTCTGAATGCTGAAAAATCAGCAATGCGTAGCATTATTTTTATGTTCTCATTAATGTTTTTAAAAATTATTGACTTGCACAAAACCATAGATATCTTTCCAAGTGAAAAAATCGATTCTTTTAGGATTATTATAATTCGGAATTACTCTTCGGTAGGTATTTTAAATGTACGTACTATAACAAGTGACCGTTTCGGCTAAGCAGATTTAACGACTTTTATAAGTCCCTAAACCAATATTTTACGACCAATTTGCTCTCATAATCCGCGAAACCTTCCTCCAAAGCAAACACGGAAGTCGAAACGAAAGTACTTCGTAAACGACTACTCGGACAATACATACTTTTTTACAGCTCCTTTTTAGTAACAGAAAATTGAGTCAAGCTAGACACTGAAACGGTGAGGTCCATAATGGCCACCGAAGTTCACGTACATGCAATCCAGATGTTACAAGAAAATACCAAGAAAAGAGATAACGTAGATGTCAGCTTCAAAGCTTCCTTGGATGTGAGTTATGGTGATTGTCAGGCAGTGTATGATCGCAGGGTCATTTGGTCCAGATCCCGTAATCCAGCTTCGAAGTTCTGGCTCGTAACTTCTGCAGGATTATGCAGGACCGCAATATCGACGCCAATTTTTTCGAATCGATTCTTTTTTTTTTTGTCAGATGAGTCGTGTCGTTCCCAGCAAAATGGTTTTTCATGAAACTGGCAAAGTTTGTTATTTTTATTCCTTTCGATCTTTTCCTATTTTAACATATTGGAATCTGAAGTAAAATATTGCACGGTTACGCAGTTTAATTTGAAGATTTGCTCTCAAACTGTTCAAAATCCTTTTCCAAATGAGAGGCTTTTTCTGTCAATCTAAATGGGTAGTGTTTTAGGGGCGGATAGTACTTCCTGTACTTATTCCGGACATGACGTCACTTGGCTTGTTTTTCTAATTCGATTTCAGCACGTCGCCAATTGAAATTCCAAGGAATGAATTTCGAATTTATATTATAGTTAATTTATGAACGACAATTAGATTCTTCTCCAAGCTTCACCAAAACGGCCATAAACTACATTTGAAGGTTATCCCCATATGCATCCTGCCGAGAGCATTTGGGTTACGGAAATATAATCTCCGTCTTCCTCTGGCTTGTTTGTTTGCTGTGATATACGAGGAAGTATGAAAAAACCATCTCATATAAGAGGAAGTATAGGTTCACTATTTGATACATCGTATAAGTTTTAAAAATTAAATAGATTGACTAGGAATTGTCTCGTAAGAACTAGAATTATCAAGAATGAGAAATTTCAGTCAGGGACAGGGCTTCATGTTACAAGTGATTCCAAGGCATCTCAAATAAACTTTGCTACCTCCTATTGAATTCCATTGCAATTCAAAGCTTATTTCATGTGGTATCTGTCACACACACAAACTTCATCAGTCATGATCTGACCACACATTCCAGCTCAAGTGTTGATCTCACCATCTGATCGTGGTACAAAATGACGAAGTGATGTCCTCGGATCTTTCCCTTTGGGACTGATAACGTACCTTCGTCAATAGCCAGTTATGATGCTCCAGAGTGACGCTAATTTAACTACCTACCCATAAATAAAACGTTTTTTTTCTAAAAGGTCAAAATGAATGATTTGATGTTTTGCACTATCACGTAATCGTACAATATTTTATAAGAGTTTGCAACGTATTTTAAGTAATTGCGTATGTCGATTTAACACGCGAATTTAAGAGTGAAAAATTAAACGTTGTATTATGTGATGTTTCCTGAAAATCTAGCTATTATCACCAAAGAGCTGAATTGAGAACAACTGACTCGGCTAAAGCTAGCTTTTGATGAAACCACACTATCAAACAGAAAGGGCTTGTTTCTTCATCATGACAACGTCATCACAAGGTACACGAAATTAAACATTAAGACAATTTTTTGGAAAATTGTGACTCATCCACTCTACTCTCCTGATCTCGCACCATCTGATTACAATTTTTTTTCGATTTCTTCAAAACCGCCTCAACCCTTCAAGTGGTTTCGATGAGGTATCTTGTTCATCAGGATCCGATCACTTTTGCAAGATGTCTCGAGCATCAAGATAAAATAAGTTTTACTAATGACGAGATATTTCGTCTTCACAAAACTGCCCTATTACTCCAAGGGAGTGGAAATGCAAGTAGACAAAAAAATTGTATCTTGACCAGAAACGTGGCAATTTCGAACACGTTTTGTATCATAGGCGGCCACTACAGGGTAGCTTTTGACACGAAGATAAGTCACCAGGACAGTTAATGTAAAATTCGGAAGATGATGCCCAAAGAGAGCTCGATTCATTCTTTAGATTAAAACACAAGAGCTTCTGTATCACCAGGATATTAAAAATTTAAAAAAATTTAAAAATAAGATAAACATGAAGTAAAAATTTAGCGGTAAAAATGTCTCACATAAAATTTTTCTTGTTTAAAACTTAACTGCATTACTTTTGGGATGACCCAATACGATTCCCAAAGGCTATCCCACCAATTTATTTCCTACCTCTCTATCAATTACCTCTTCGAAATTTCTTACTTTTTTAGCAAGAATATTCATTTAATGCAGCTTACGAAAGCATCAGATGGTCTTTGTTTGGAAGCAAATGACTATTTTACGCTTCTTTGATTTCGGTACAAATAACCAGTTCAACCTTTTAGCAATGGACGGGTGACGAGTAATTGTTGTCTGACAAGAGAGAATCCCATTCATTAGGCCACTAAAGGGTAGAAACGCACGCTACAACTCTCTTATGATAGAGACGTCAAGATGAATCGCAGATGTTTGTCTAATTTTCAGTTGTTGGAAAATATCGTTTTTAGTTGGCAGCTGTGTTTTTATAAATGGCCCGAACCCTTTTTTGTTTTGGCCATTATATTTGCTACTGTTACAAGCGATCAGATTACTATGTTTAATTCTTTTTCATGGTTGCTAAGAACAGTGAGAAGGAATGGAAAGGTAACATGATATACTTTTACCGAGAATTGAAGTTGTTATTCCCTTTGTAGAAAAAAGGTCCCTATGTTATTAGATTTTTCTTTCGAAATGACAGTTATGCTTTATCGATTCGTAGCACGATAAGTTTTGATCTCAGCGTCTCTCGAATGCCTCCGTAAAAATAATGTGTTTAAATGTGGAATAAAGATTCTCCTTCGTCGATAATTTGCCCATGAATAGCTTCCCTAATGGAGTAAACCTAACCTCTTTATGTGACATTACTTTTAGAGGAATCTTAAGTGTCATGTTTCTATCATTTAATGTAATAATCGCAGCAAGAAGTGAAGAATGAAATAATGTCAGCAACAATAATATAAACCTTCGAGTATCTATTTATATTTTACTATCGTACGTGGCCAAAAAAAGCCGACATTATTTGTATATTGCCGAATGGCAACAAAAGGACATTTTCAATACAAAATGAACAACGGAATTTTTGCTGAAAATCCATCTCATACGTGGTCTAGATAAAAAATGTTTTTCATTTTTTCCGAAGAAACACATGAATAATTGCTTTACGATTACATAAATAGTCTGCTTTACGGTAACAAGACATTACGAATAACCTGTAAAAGTAGCCTCAATCTCAGGAACAAGAATTCTTTCTTTTAATATTTTGCCTTTTCTAATGAAATCGGAATGTAACATTGCATTATGAGCTTAAGCCGTTTTCGATTTTCAAAATTGGCGCCTCAGCCGTTTACGGCCTAGTATCATTGAGGCTATGGCCTTGGTGGCGCACCCAAGGGAGTGGCTGATGGACTTCCAAAGCAACAGAAAAATTAACTGTTGGTGGACATGAAAATATTATCAATCAGTTATCACTCTTAAAGGAAATGAAAAATTAGAGCCTTTTTATGACTTTTTCAAGGCTATTTTTCCTTTTTTAAGACTGCATTTCACATAGACCACGAAATATTAATCCGTGAAGAAACTTTCACGATTTTTATGCTTGGGTCTCACAGATCATTTTGAAAACATCAGCTTTAGTTAACCTATTAGAGATATTTTCAATGCATGCAAACAAACCAGATGGAAAGACTACCGAAATGCTCTTGCATGATGCATATCGTGGTTACTTTAAAATGTAGTTTATCGTCCTTTAGCGATTAATCTAATAAGCATTGGCAAATCAACGATCTTCAATTCAGAATTCATTCTTTTGAATTTTTACTGACAAGGAGCTGAAATCTAATTTGAACAAGCCAACTGACGTTACGTTCAGAATACATACAGGCAACACGTATCGTCTGAGAAATACTCTCCGCCACCTACATTTAGCTTGACAGAAAATGCCTATCATATATGATTACAGAAACGGAGTATGCATGCGCAAGTCGTATGTTGTGTCGTATACTGCTCCAATGTGTGGTCGGACTTATGCAGGATCAGGAAATATTTGGAAGAATGTGAAGTTTGAAGGGAAAGAGATCTGTCTCTTCCAATGACAACACCAGTAACATAATTGTGTCGTTTACCTGATATAGTGATCATAGCGTTTGTCTGCTGCACAGTAGGTCCAGTGTTTCAATCGAGGTTTGTATGGTTATGGATGTTGATGATTGTCCCTGTTGGAAATAGCAGCGACTTACCCATTGGGTGCTCCCTCACAAGTAGGCATTGCTTCACCCCTTTTAGTGCCGAAGTCTGAAGTCAGTGATCGGGCATTAAACAAATTATCATGAATATTACCACTTTTCAGAATCATGATTATGACAAGTCCCTCCAAAAGAAAAATTGTGGGTCTGTGCTTGCCAAGAATCATTCTCACAACGATGTTACGTTATTTTGTCTCATTGCTTAAATATTTTAGTGTTATATTTAGCCTCTGATGGGTTCAGACGCATATACTCTTTCTGCAACCTACAGTCTTCCCTGCGTGACTTCTAACCAGTTATGATCTTTTGACCAATAAAATCTTTTCCAGGATTCTTTCAACTAACAGATGTGGTTATTTAGTGATATGTGTTGTAGAGTAAGAGCAACATTACACTTAGAAGGTTGAATTCTTTTATTATTATTTTTTTTGTCAATACGTCCACGGGCCAAAAAAATCCTTTCGATGATTGTATCAAGCCCACAGGCTGTAGTTTGAAGACGTACTCCTTAAGACAAATAGTTTAATCATGAATCTATTGAATTCAAATCAAGTGTTTATAACTGTATTGCTCTCATAAATTCGGCGTCACTATTCTCAACTCCTTTCGACAAATGGAATGCCACATATTAAAGTCCACGGGCCGGATAAACCCCTTCGATGGTCAAATAAGGCCCGTAAGTTGTAAAGTGGGGACCCTGCCTTAGGACCATCATTGTAAAATCTCGCACGATATGATTTTGGAACTCTTTAACCCTCCAAGTGGTTTCAACGAGATATATTAAATTTTGCCAATGACGAGATATACCGTCATAAAGAAATTGCCGACTTTTTGATGATGACGAGATCAAGATTGGGTCATTTTTTTCTAATGACGAGATATCTCGTCCATCAAGATCTGATTAATTTTACTAATGACGGGATACCTCGACGACCACCAGGAGGATTAAGAAGACTAATAGTTTAATCGTGAGTATTGAATTCCAATCAAGTGTCTATATCTGTGGTGGTCTCATAAATTCCACGTCACTATTCTCAACTGTTTTCGACAAATGGAATGCCACACATTAAAGTTTTCGAAATATATCGTTAGATCCTTGACCTTCTATTAACGGTGCCCTAATAATATGGTCCAGACATTGCGCTTTAATTGTTTATTTCTCTTCCCGTAATTACAAGATGGAGAGCACCGAAACGCTGCTAAATCAAAAAATAATTACTGTGATCGAAGGATCCGTACAAAACAGTCTGTGTTTTTTCACAATTCTACTGAGTGCCGCCTCGACAGTTTCCGATTGTTATGTAATGCGATAACCCATGGGAATTCGCATTAACTGATTGAGTCTTCATGATTGAGTCCAATTTTGAAAAATGAGATTGATCGGTGTTTATGCATGATTTGAGTGTTTCGCTTCCAAAAAAGCATTGTTAGCCAACATGCTTTTCAAATTTATTTACTCTCAATCTTACTATTTTTTATCCTTTTTTATTTTGCTTCTAAACTTTTCCGACTGCTATTTTAATTTTTTTTAATGCTTTTATCTTCACATTGCATCTTATAATTAGAAATAGCTGTTATTCTCGTTGGGGTCAGGTGGAGTACGCGAAACACTGGATGCGTAAAAATAAAGGCCCGTACCCGTAAGATATATGAGTTGTCGCGAACAGGCTTCCTTCAGTACCGCAGACCAGATAAGGCTCACCGAACAGGTTAAACCGGCCCGCAGGCCAGATACAGCTCTCTGGATAGGTTTAACCGATCGTAGACATTATAAGCCCCTCCGGATGGGTTTAACCGGCCCGCAGGCCCCAGATATAGCCCTACAAATATTTTATCAGGCCCGCCGGTCAGATACGGACCTAAGAATAGGTTTACCTGGCACACAGACCAGGTACGGAAACCAGATATTCCTAGAGAATACTCATTCATTAAAAAATAAGTATTGAAAAAGTATCAAAGCTGAGCCTAATGTTATTTCGCAAATAGCTACGTTGAAATTTGCGCAAATATGTAATCTTTTTACCTTGAGTTTGTCCACTTTTGGAACAATCAAAAACAAAAAAGTTGTGAAATGAGTGCTTCGGAAGTGTTTTTTGAGGTAAAAAAAGAGTCTGTATCGAGGAGCAAAAATAAAAATTTCGAAAATTTGAAGTTTATTATTTAGTGAAGTAAACTGACTTTTCAAGCTAAAGTAACCAAGGTTATAATTTTACAATTTAACTATCTTTCCTAACCAGTTCGTCCGAGACCTTTTCAAATTTCAGTAAAACCAAGTCGCGCCTCTTTGTCTCAGTAGTTTCTTTGCGTCGTCGAACAGTTTTTAAGCTTTGTCCCCTTTCGCCGTGCTTGTACACGGGCCGAGGTAGCCAGGTTGGAAGAGTAGCGGATTAAGTGCACGTAACGCCGTGCATTAATTCGAATCCAACCAAAGACCGTCTTGTACAAGGGGGCTGGTGATCGTTAAATCTGTCGTGGCCTCAAATGTCCTCACATTGGCGAGGTATGAAAGTTTAGAGAGTGGGATGCCAGCTCAGGTGTGACCTCGTCGTCTGACCGTGGTTCAAAATTACGTGTTGTCTCGGATCTTTAGCCCGTTCTGTTGCTACAGTGCGACGTTAATTAAATACCTATCTACCAGCTTGTGCACGATAGAGTAAATAAGTTTATGAAAACGTCATAACGCACTAAAAATACGATAAGCAAGGTGAGGAGAAGGTACAATTTTGCGTAATATTCTATATTAAATTTTGCTTCTATGGTTGTAAGCGATACAACGCAGAGACCTGAAAATAGTTGTGTCGACCAATAAATTCCAGACAGAACAAGATATGCAAATTTCATGATCATGTAGTTCAGCGATGTAGCTTTCTGCTATTTCAGACAGGTAGGTAGGTAATTATTGTTTGCACACATGGAAGCTCAAGCTAAAGTGTAAAAAGAAAATAATCAGATGAATTATGATTTCCGCGCTGCTGGCTAAGCTACATCGAAATTTGTGCAAGTATATAATCCTGTTTCCCCCTGCATTCGTCCCCTTTTGGATCAATCAATCCCAATCAAAACCAAAAAAGTTGAGAAATGATCACTCCAGAAGTGCCTAAGGTAAAAAGAGTTTGCATCGAGGAGTAAAAATACAAATTTCGGATAATCGAAATTTTTATTTCGATTTCGGGGTTGGTTGTTTTGGGGTTTTAGATCGCAAGGGTCTTATTTGACCAAGTTGTACCAAACACAAGATAACAACGGAGGAGAAAAAAAGCAAAAGTAGAAGGGTAGGCGAGGGTAATACATAAGAGAGGACAGATCACCACGGGTACCTGGGGGTTATTCGAATTCGGGGAAATTGAAGAAATGAAATCGGTAAATACACCATTGGATTGAAGAAATCTTTACCAAAAATTTTAGCTGGTTGAATGTAGCATTGATGCGGATAAGAGTTTTTTGGTTTGAGAAGGAAATATTGTGAAAGAGGGCGTATTAAAAATATTCCGAACATGTTTTCCAATGTGTAGATAGGTAGTAGAATTTACCTCGTATTGGGGCAACACAACGCGCTATTTGCGACGATCCGGGATCAATCCTGAAGGAAAAGATCCGAGGACAACACCTCTTAAGTTTGAACCACGGTCAGATGACGAGGTCAATAACTGAGCTGACGCCACACTGCTACTTCCAACAGATTTTTACTTTATATATAAAACTACTACAGATTCACAGACTTTTCATTACTTTTTACTTCATTACTTTTTACATTGATCACTGCCTTTTCACGTGAGGTCGGACGTCTGGCGACCCACCTTCTTGGTAGGCTAGGTTCTTTTATGTTATAGGTTCTTTAAGGTTTCTCAAGTATATAAATACTCTGACATTTGATATTCTGGTGGCTAAGAGTGTTATAGATGGGTGGTAAGAAGTAAGATAGCTTACTATCCTTTAAAAGCAAACATTTATTTCCTGCAGAATGCATATAAGATAATACGTATTCACCCATTATTTAAAAACCTGTTTTTTGTATAGTGCCTTTCAAAAGGTTAAAGTGTTTGCAACGTCCAATGAATTATACTAATTTAATTTATGTATACCCTATCGTTAACAATATCATTCATTTAATTTTAAAATGTCTTCATAAACAGCTTTATATGTTCTATTTTTGAAAATGAGTTACATTTTTGCGTTTGTCATCAATCTCTTCTGTGTTTTGACATTTTGGTTACTTGAAAAAATTAATTAAATTTCAATATTTCTTTCTCACCAATCAATCTAGTTTCGTGCTAAAATCGATATTTCGTTTGTGTGAAACACAAAACAATCTTTTACGATGACAATTTCAACTAAAATATAAAGTTTTCGTGCGTTATGTTACTGAGGTAGGTAGGTAATTGAATTAACGTCGAATTGGAACAACACAACGGGCTATTGGCGGATCAATCCCGAAAGGAATGATCCGAGGATAACCCCTTGTAATTTTAAACCACGGTTAGACGACGAGATCAACACCTGAGCTGGCATCCCATTCTCCTAACTTCCACGGCAACGTGAGAACATTTGAGGCCATGACAACGTTTACCAGCCCCCGACTTTAACGACGGTCTTTGGTTGGATCCAGTTCCAAACTCACAAGCCTGCGGTTGATAATCCGCGACTCTACCATTTGGGCTACCACAGCCCCCTATGGTCACAGAGAAAAATTTATAATGCGAACCCTTCTGAAAATAATTATTTCCTTTGTTCTTCGACGGAAAAAATCCATTTGTAATACCCCTCAAGGCTAACTTAGCTTGGAACACAAATAATTTGCAGGCTCCACTTTCCAGCCGTGGGAGAAATTTGTTGCTTAGAGTGTCTTAAAAGCCCCGAAGCCCGTTGAAATAATGATAGAAAATGAGCATAATGACGTTTAAAAGGCTGCATTTCCTTTTCCACGTAATTTTCGCAAGAGGAATTATTTTTTAAAAGCTACCCAGTGTGCCTCGTGATGTAAGGAATGTACCAACGAAACATGACAATTATAAATGACTAGCTGAATTTACCCGGCGTTGCTCGGGTTTAATTGGTTAAACGTCGATTGAAAGCGATCCAAAAAATCACTTTTCTGTCATAGAAAATGCAAATATAGAGAAAAAAATAAGCGAGCACAAAATGATTTTTAAAACTGAGATTTTTATAGCTTCTACAATTTACTTTAGATCCATTTCCCATACTATAGGTAAGACAGACCTACAAAAACTGTTACTGAGATGACTATACAAAAGTCGATTTTGAGTGATTGTGAATGCTCTTTAAGTTCATTTTCTAAAAAAAAATTACATACATCGTATTATTGCAGTCAGTTTTTTTTCTTATCAATACTTTTTTTATTTGTAGCATCTTGCACTAGGAATGCGAATTTCGGAATTCCACTTGATTTCAACGGAGGATTCACATGTATCTATTCCGGACATTTTAAAATAAGATACACGCCTTATCTAAAAAGCTTATGAAACAGAATTCTACAAATCATTACGTATTCAATAAATTATTTAAGGAAAATTGGTCGAAATATACACCAACTTTCCTTGAAAATCATCCTTGAACTCCTGAAAACCTTTCCTTGAATTTCCTTGCAAAAATAAATATTTTATAAAATATTCTTTCTTCATCAATAAAATATCTATAATTTATTTACATCATGGGAAGAACTAAAAGTCAGTTCAAACATAAATATTGTCATTTAATTTGTTTCGGAAAAAATTGTTTTTCGATCAACACTGGTAAAGCAACCATAGCCGCCTAAAGCAATCAATCTATGCTCACTGTTATTTCTATGGCGATTTCGAATAGTTTTTAGCCCCCTAGGGCCAATAGAACGGGGGTTAAGAGTTAGCCTATGCTGACCGCAGTGTTCTAAAGTACAAGTGTACCAAATTTGGTGTAAATTGGTCAAACGGTCTAGATTTGTATAGAAAAGATACACACACACATCCTATTTTATATATATAGATTATTTGAAGAGAATTTCCCCCATAGGATTAACATTACTGAGTTTGTGATTCGTCTTTCAATGGTTTACGTATTACAGGGGACGTTCGGAACCGTATACAGACCAAAAGACATCCTTTGCCGCAAACGACAAAAATGTCTAGACCACGAATAAACCTGATTTGTTGTTAAATGGATGGTGGATTTTTAGAGCGATTTTTGCAGCTATTATAAGCTCAATTTAGAACTACTGACAATTTTATAATGAGGCTTATAGAAAGAAAAAATGCGGGTTCAGTATTAAGAATTAACGTTTAAAATTTTTATGTCGGCTATAAAATTTTCGTCGGAAATCTGGAGGAGTCAATTTTTTTTTAATTTGCCACTCTGGAAAATGTGTGCCACCTCTAAAAATTTTACAATCAACCCTGTGAGGGGTACATACGCATATCCATTCTGCAACCTGCAGTCTGCTGCATTACTTCCAACAGCTTTGATCTCCTTGACCAATAGAATCTTTCCTAGGATTCTTTCAGCCAATAGGATGTGATTATTTAGTCATTATGTGTATATGTTGTGGGATTGGTTGGGCTACATTTGGCCCAACTGCGCCAAACACACGACGTCAAGTAAAAAATGTCGTGAAAGGGATGAAAGAGGCATTGGGAAACAGTAGTGGATAACAGCAGAAAAAGATCGCTTGGGTATCCGGGGAGCGTTACCCCCGTGTTTAATAAAAGACAGTAAGCCCCATGGGAAAAGAAAAGATCACCAGAATACCTCGGGTGCGGGGTGTTGTGGGAAAAAGCAATACTACAATACTCGCGGAAATCTCGTGACACAGAGGGATAATATACACATGAGTAAATATAAAACATAAGCTATGAAAGATCTAACATATCTTTAAGCGTTTGTGGTTTACATTCAGTACTTGTGTAGTGCTGAAATTGTACATAGAATAGAATTCTAAGTGGTGGGAATGTCTGAGACTGGAATTGATTTCTAAAAATAGTTTTATTTTCTGTGGGTATTTTTTATCGAACGAAAGCAAACTCCCAGTGGTACCACAGAAGTACAACACGGAGCGTTCAAAAGTAAGTTGATTAAACAAAGAAACACGGGGAAAATATTTTAACTAAAATTACAAGATTTGATGAACTTAACAAATGAGTAGAAAAGCAGATTAGATTTAACAAAAACATCGAGTTTCACTAGCCATGTTTTACCCAAATTTCTCAATTTTTCAAAAATTCTAAACTGATAAACAAATGAACCCTTTATTATTTGATTGCATACGTTTAAATTAAATTAAATTACTGCACCAAAGATAATTATTCGTGCATCGGATATATTGAGCCGCACCGTTAGTAGCTTTCTTTGAACTTAAACCATATCCAAGCTTCATAAAATTCAGTTCGAGAATCATTTCAGTTTTAATTCCTGATAATACTGTAAAATGTTACATTTTAATGGCACAGACAGTCCTAATAGATTCCGATCGAGCACAAATTCAAAAATTAATTTCGGAGTGGCCCAGCTTTCTTTCTCCCGATTCCCTAATCCAATGTTAAATGAGCATTAAGTTAAGATTAAAGATTTTTTCAACTGTTTCAGATATGTCTACGTATATTTTACTTGTTTGATGAACATAATTTCGATTTAAACTGATTAAACTAGCTTCAGCTTGTATTTTTTATTGTTTTTAAACTCCAAATATATTTTGGGAAATGTTTGGAGCCACATTCTTGCACCGCTTCATGTCGAATTTTCTACTATGTCAACCTGACCCCGGAAGAAAAATGTATGCTAAAAATAAGGTGCTTAAAAACGCAAGCTTTGAATCTGCCAGTTGGGTTTACCACTTGACAAAGTGACCAACCATAACTGCTCTTTTGAAAAACGCAAGCTTTGTTATCCGGCAGTCGAGTTGAATTCTGAACTAGTTATAGTAACCATCTCCAACTGTTCCATAGAAAATGAAAGCGTAGAACCTGCCAGTCGAGCACACTGCTTGATGAAGTGCCCAACTCCACAGTTCCATTGTAATCATTCCATAATCCAATCAAAGGACCATAAGCCTCTTTCTGTCAGAGTCCCCCAAACTTACAACAGTACTTCTCCTCGTTAAGTGAAAGAAAAGTGAAAATAAAGTCGTTCGCCCAGGTGAAAGAGCGGCAAGAAGAGAGGCCACACAAGGCGCTTCTTGACCCCCTGCCTCCCTCAAACCATCTAACCTCAGTAATCTTCCGAAAGGCATCACCCTGCCCATCCCTCTGTGGCGATTGGCCAATTCCGCAGAACCCTCACAGCAAGAGACCACTGGAACACATGCCGGCGCGCCCCTAAAACGAATTGCCTTTGGAAACGGGAACAGTTATCCTCTGGAGAGGTCGAACAAGATTAGATTATTGTTTAGCCTCGGCAACAATCTTGTCAAACTTTATCTGACGCGGGAGGCCAAATAAAGGTCTGGAAACTAGGAGAACACTGCATGTTAAAAGAGAATAGAGGACCAGAGATATTGCCAATTACGAGTGGTTTGTATTTGGAATTTTTGTTTCAAGTGATTTTTGTACTTGTTTTTCACATTCTTTTAACACAATGATTTTTTGTTTGGGGGTTCTATGGCGCAAGGGCCATATTCTGCCAAGCTGCCCCAAATACAAGACAACGTCAAGTAAAGAATATCGTGAAAAGGAAAATAAGGGATTGGGAACAGAGTAGTGAGATGAAAGCAGAAAAAGATAGCTCGGGTGCATCCCGGGAGACAGAGGGGTAGGCGAGGGCAAAATGAAAGGGAGGGAAAATCACTCGGGAACCTCGAGGTTGTGAAGCCTGCACACACATAACGAAAGTATACCCCTGAAGGGTTTAATACAATGGAAAGAAATTAATATGTTGATCTATATCAGTTTGATTGTCCAACAAATCCCACCAGGTATTGAAAGTTAGGCGAGGTTCTCTTTCATATTCTTTTAATATAATGGTAGGTTGGCTGGTATTTGAATTTGCGTCGTACTGGAGCAACACAACGGGATATTGGCGAGGGTCAGGGATCAATTCCTAAGGGAAAGATCCGAAGACACCTCGTCATTTTGAACTACTGTTAGGTGACGAGGTCAACACGTGAGCTGGCACTCACTCTCCAAACTTCTACATCACGCCAACGTGAGAACATTTGAGGTCACGAAAGATTTAACGTGCACCACGTACACGACGATCTTTGGTTGGATCGAGTTTCGAACTCGTAACCCTCCGGTTGCTTATTCGCGGCTTTACCAACTGGGCTACATCGGCCCCTTTGATATAATGGAAAGATAATTCAATATGTTGATCCATATAGGTTTGACTGACCCACAAATCTTCTCATGTATTGAAAGCTAGAAGTACTTTTTCATATTCTTTTAATGTAATGTAAATAGAACTCGATGTGTTGATCCATACCAGTTTGTCTCCAACAAATCTTATTTGGTAATGAAAGTTATGTGAAGCATTTTTTTTATTGTTGATGTCAGCCATATTATTGGAACGAAAACAACGTGATAAATAAATATTTCGAATTATTTTGAATGTTAAGTTATGTTAATGTACTCTTAAATGATCTTCACAATACAAGGATTAGAGGTGAGATTTATTCAACTAGAAATTTCCCCCAAATGTACAAAATACTTAAAATCTTTAAATTTGAATAGAATTTAAAATGACATGAATATGCTTTCAGGGTTGGTTTAATGGTTCTATGTTCACGCTACCAATTAGACTATAACTGGTGTAGACTGAATACTGTAATATTAGTCTCAACAGAACACTGAAAAATTCTTCTGTTAGTCTAGGAAATTTATTTCATTCGTATGATGTACCTATAGATGTTAAAATAGTAGCCCTTTATGAAATTTTGATCGGAAATATCCTTACAATTTCCATACGTATACTACAATCCTACTGCGTAAAGACTTGAGACTAAGTGAATCGCGTTTTATCCTCTCTCATGGTTAAAGTTAAATAAAAAATTTTATACTTCAACGAGAAACCGATCGCGCGGGGCCTTCTTGACTTAATGGGTAGCCCACTGCGATAGCAGCTTTCGAGTTGTATGCGGCGCAGGATCTATTTCTCCCTGGGTGTACTCTCTCTTCTGCGTCAGTTAAAAGCTTTCTCTGTGAGAATGTCCATTCCTTGACGATTTGTAAGCGGAACCATGAGATCAAACACACAAATGGGATTATATGTTTACTCAATCAATACTCAATCAAACTGCTCACGCTGAGTAAAGAAATCAAAAACATGCATCGACCTTCTAATGAAATAGACATAGCATTTGGGCGGAGTCACTGTCGTAACCTTTTTTGCGTGCCCATGATCATGGGACCAAAACACTAGTAGTAACGTGATCCTTACTACTAGTACTAGAAGTGAGGATCATGTAACTTATAACTTGTAGCCATCGACCTTAAAATGAAATAGACGGACTATGTGCCGGCAGCTTCATGTTATTTCCTCCAATTGCTCGGTTTGAAGATCTGTCACGTGGTTATGGGTAAAAGCATGAATCCTAAATTATTGATTGGTTCAAGTGATTGTCCACCGTGATCAAAAACGCTGCGTCTGCGCTTCCATGCCAATCGGCCAAGTCGATTTGTGATTTACGAGATGTATTCAGAGATCTTACGACAGCGACTACGCCCACATGATCCGTCTATTTCATTAGAAGGTTGATGCTAGTAGCAACGTGTTGTTACTACTAGTTTTGGTCACATGATCCTTAGACTCTTTTCCCATGCGCATCCCTTCTTCCATAGCAATACATTGGAAATGGAAGTGAAAGCTGGAAATGATTTTTATCCTGCTTTGCATATGGATGTTATTCCAAATTTATTAAAGGAAGAAACATTACGCTTCACAGGTGAGCGATTTACATTTATTTAAAAAACTATTTCTTTAAAATACAATAAAGTGTTTTCCTGGTATAAATAAAAGTAAATTTTCTGATTTTGCAATAAATACACATGCGTACACTTCTCGTTCTATAATAAAACATTTTCTACCTTTGTAAGCAACGTATATCCGAAATAATGTTTAAAATAAAATATTTTGATCTGGTGGTGTTTGCTTTTATAAACTGCTCATCGATAATGGTTTGAAAAAATAAAAATCAAAAATTGAACTTCAACAAATATTGTGTTGAATCGTTATTAGTCTTGGCAATGATTTTTTACTCCGATTCGGATTACTGTTTTGTCTAGTATGTTATACGATAAATAATATTATGGAAAAGATGATAAAATAAATTTAAATGTGGAGTTAAAATTTTATTTCTTGCTGAACAAAAATGCTTAGTTTCAACCCATCTGTAGAAGAATGAGAATTGTGAATAACTAAATAAATAAAAGATGAAGTTTTAAACTTAAGTATTATGTACAACATGAAATTTATTAGTTAAAATACCATCAAAGCATCTCGCAGGCTGTATATAAATATTTGCAAAATCTTGTTTTAATAGAAACATAACTATTGTGTTTGTTGAAAGGGCTTCTTTTCTTCACATAACTTTCTGCAGAGATTTGTTTTATGTTTGGTTTTTAAAGGAAACCACAGCAGTGCGTGAGCAAACATTGAATAAGTATTGCCTAGCTATTTTTGAGGTATTATTTTTCCATAAGACAGCGAGTGTCCAAAAAGGGAAATGTAATGCAGCTTATATTTGAAAAAGTATAAAAATAACAGAGAACGAGAAATTTAACTTATTTATCAATCCAATTTTAAACAATCAGCGCATCTCATACAGTATACAGAAAACAAACGATAATTCCTTTTTTTCCAATTTCAAACCATTTCTGTTTTCGTTTTCATTTTTGTGATTTGATAAATTACTTAAAATTAGACAACTTCGAAGTAGTTTCTGAAAACATTTCTGTCTTTGATATTGTTTTTCAATTCGCGAAATAAGCGCGATAGCGATATAAACGCATTTGACAACAAAATGAAATCCCATGATGAGTAATTCTTGTAGTAAGAGGGTACACATTTTATTTATTGCCTCTAAAAATATAGCATATTGAATAAATTCTAATACATAAATTCTAATACATTCAAAATTATGCGAAAATGTTTATTGAAACTGTCATTAACGCGTCATTTTTCAATCTACTTCAACTATATTTGCCCTACAAAATTTAAAATGGAAATCAGAACGGTTGCTTCTATTTAATATAAAAGGATATTTTATATTGTTGCCTCTCCCTTATACCTTTTCAGGAAACAAATTATTACGAATGAAATGAAAAAATTTTAATTATAAGGTAAAAATTTTAATTATAAGGTAAAGGTTTTAATCGTAATAATTTGTACATACGTATATCATGCATACACAATCTAATAAATAAATTAAATAAATATTTTTCAAAGTTAGGAACAAATTACTGATGATTTAATGGTTGAAAATAATATAATTCAAGCGCAAATTGCAAACCCAAGAAATATTCATCTTTATGAGCATTCACGCATCTACCTTGTCATAAGCCGCTGTATCACCAAACAAGGCGATAAAATATCAAATCGGCCAACCAAGTCAATTTTTCACAGAGCAATCACGTGACTACTAGTCGACATGTTGGGCACACTTTTGAAGTTCCTCTTAATAGTAATGCTCACTCTACTTATATTTCACGTCTATGGCATAAACGAGTGTTTTTGACCATGCTGGATAGTCACTTTTTAACCAATCAATAATTTGTCTCTCATTAAGATTCATGCTTTTCCCCACAACCACGTGACAGATCTTTAAACCAAGCGATCGGCAGAAATAACAAAACTGCGCACACATGCTTCGTCTATTTCGATAGAAGATTGGTAAAAGCATGACATTGGTGTAAGAAAACGAGTAATGCAAGCGACAATATTTGTGATAAAATAGTAGAAATCGCAAGTGATATTCATTCAGAAACTTAGTGAGCATGCGCATGAGATAGTATAATTAAACTATTAATGCAGTACGTAATGTTTTACAACTGGCAATGCCAGCAGTATGTTCCATTTTTTTAATTTCCATTTAGAATTACTAATTGAGATGTCAATTTGAGCTGCAAGTTTAATCGAGTTATTGAGTTCAGTAATATTGAATTTTTGTGAGATTACTGAGACTTGAATTTTTGAGTTGTGAGGTTTATTAATTGACTTATTATTCTGAGTATTTTGAGTAGTAAATATTTATGAACAATGAAGTATATCAACGGTAAGTTTCAATGTGCACTCAATTATTTATAACTCCGGAATAGACAATAAACGCTTGAATAGCAATAAGCGATTCCTAGAGCCCATTGTCTTCATATCTCAACGGGTTTCACAGCTAGTTTTTGACAAAAACATACTCTTTGAAATTGCTCTTGCGTATATTTACCAAAATTATATATTGGTTAAATCAAAAATGATAAACACAGATATTGTAAACGAGACTTGGAATAATACGCACTTTGTTTTCGGTGAACAATAGGTTAATTTCCATAGATGAATTCATGGGGCATAAAGTGAATTTCCTTTTTCCCAAAAGCAGCTTTTCTGAAAAATATTTAAAATTTATCTCATTCATTCAGATTTCATTTTTAGGGTACCTGAGCAGAAAAACCACGAACCAGTTTTTTTCTTCCTTCTTTTGTTTCGGACTTCTATATTTCATAAAAGTGAATGCCATTCTTTGTTTGTAAAATTGCACATTGCTTTACGTCTAAGATTGAGTGGTGCTATCTCCGTCTGAGACCAGAAAGTATTTAATATCTCATCTCAAACCCCAAAGTATTTCAGTTTTGATTGATAAATAGATGTATGTTTTAATGTAGAATAAGTTTTCTGAAGTGGGTTGTATTTTGATAAATTTGGGCCTTTAAAATAATAAATTAATAAACACCTTTAGAATTTTGCAGTTTACTTTGCATGCCAAATGCCTATAATGCTGTATTATTCATATAATCTGTCGCCATGACATCTATTGTCGCATAAAGTAACGTGATTCAATAGTAAATAGAGGAACTTACGTCATAACGTCGCATGATCCAATACAAAATAGATGATCACTGTGCCTATAAGAAATTAGGAGTGGCCAAACACCCACAATAATTCAATATGGGTTGAGTGAACTTGCTGTCATTGGTCACAGCATTGATTGTGAAGCTGGGTTTTATTGAGGGTGGAGCCGGAAAGAGGAGCGAATTGGAATGTCTCGGAGAATTGGGTGCAGATCTTGTGCACACAGAGAGTGCATACACTGTGATGCGCATGCTCATCCAAAATGTTTTAGCAAAACTTCTCGAGACACGTATCATCGCTTTTGCAATATCGCAGTCGGAATCTACTATATCCCAGCGGTACAAATGCTAGAGACAAAAAGTTGGTGAGTATCACTCTCCTAAAATCTTGCCATCAATTTACCTTTGATCCCTTACAACACATATTCACCTCCATTACATTCGTACTATGCAATCAATGACATATAATATAGACTATTGAACTGATTGCTTCAATGGTCACTTTTTGGAGTACTTTTGAACATAAATTATTGTACAAGAGATTTCCTGAATGTTATTGAGCATTTTAATAATGTGTATATAATTTTGCAATGTATAAATGAATATGTATAACTTCACAACGCCTCTATGACTTAATCCATTTGTTATATGTATATCCCCTTCCTCTTGATGCAAAAGTGTCATGACTAAAAAAGTCAATTTTGAGTCAGAATGATTATGAATCTCCCTTCTATAACACTGTCTGAACTCAAATCATAAAAATGACAAATAGCCTTAACTTACACTCAGAGTTTTCCTATCTATAATTTTAGATTTACGGCACTCATGCCCCGGGGCTGCAGTATTTCCGAATATCGTCAACATTAAGCGACAGATGACGAATTAATTTGATATGTTCATCCTTTATATTTCTTTGAGAATGACCACTTAACCCTCTAAGTGTCACGAGATTTCCAAGCAGTGTAGTATTGCTTTCACCACACTACATATATAATAACAAAAAACGACATTTATTGGTTGAAAAACTTCTTTTCTCCAATGACGTCGTCACAGACTCTCCAAGGAAGGCTTCGGTTGCTGCGTTTCGTTTCCTGACTTGGCACGACTGTCTTCGTGCACACTTTTATTTTAATTCTGTTGACACACCTGACTGTATTTTATATAATAGTAGACAACCTATGACGGCTCAACACTTAGACACGTGCACTGCACTTAATTTTAGTAACAGAGTACAGAAGTAATGAGAGTCCAGATGGTTAATGACGTAAATCAAGTGCTTGGCATTTGTTTCGTTTATTAGTTGAAAGAATCCTAGGCAACATTCCATTGATAAAGGCCAAAACTGCTTGGAAGTCATGTAGGGAAATCTGCAGGTTGCAGAACGGATATATGCATATGAACCCCTCAGAGGATTAATGCCCAGAAAGCAGTAGGTCCACCACCCTGCCTTAACGTATCACTTACCTCTCAAACCCACCCTGTTTATAAACAAGCCCATCATTCATCACCATTCACAACATGGATCACGAGGGCAATGTACTCGTGTAAAACGAAAACGCATGTCAAACATTATTCCATCACGCGATCACAATACCATAGATCAATAAGTCTCATCTTCCACAACTCAAATACGGGAATGCACAATTTGTCACCGAGCACACGGAGGACCAGTGCATTTCGGAATTGCTTTTCTGGGCACGTGCTGTCACCCCAATCTTTACAGCTATCTGGACTGGGAGTCTCCCATATGGTAAGGTTCCTCCGTCATTTCCTGTTTTCTGCTCGGATAGTTTTACATGGCCAGCCGGAACCCCCCGTGGTTTCGAGGATGTGGTGATGACATGTCTGGAATGCAGCCCATCGACCAACGCGGGGAGCTGTCACTCGCATTGCTGTTGCACCTTGTCTGACATGTGTGACTGCAGGGAAATGTTTAAGTAATGATGTTGGTGATATAAGATGCCAGTGCTACGGAGGGGACTATGGAATCTTAAGCCCCTCCCAGATCATGTCAAAGGCAAAAAATATCCTTATTTAATTCATTAATTGCTTCTTTAAAAATCGTGTTAAAAGGTGTTTTGATATTTTCTCCTTGCAGTCAACAAATATTTATGCATTGCTTTTAGCCCATTTGTAAAAGTGTTCGATATTTTTATTCACTGGGATTGTATATAATAATTGAAAATTTTAATATTGTTCATTAAAATATTATCACCTTTCCCCTTCAATACAGCTTCTATTCGTCTTAGAGTAGTCACTCTAAAACTAGTCTCTAGGTAACAAATTTTTCTTCCTCCAAGTAACACACTCTAAAACTAGCTCTTGGTAGCATACTAAAACTAGTCTCTTAGTAGCACACTCTAAAACTACTCAATATTTCAAAGAAAGTTTTAAAATCACCCCCCCAAAGTTAAGAGCTTACGATACAAATGTAGCCCCCTCCATGTTGATATCCTGTGTGCGCTCCTGCAAGATGCCCAGCTCTTTTGAGTTTGTATGGGACTGTTCCTATTTCACACGCAATTATATCTTGCATGTTACACTCAAGAATTATGTATAACCAAGAATAAATTGAAAAACTAAAATATAAACATGTGCTCGAAAATTAGGATGTGTTTTACTCGATATAGTTCAGATAGACATTATCACTCGGTTTGAAATTAGGATGGTGGCGAAAATTATTGTAAGAATATTTAGAGATTTTTAGCAATTTCCGAAATAATATTGTCCTTGTTGGGGTCAAGTTGTGCTTACAAAAACCCGTACGCGTGCGATAAATGAGTGGTAGTGAATAGGTTTAACTCAGACCCACAGATCAGATACCAGTTTCCGGACAGTTTTACCAAGCCCGCAGACCAGATACGCCCCACCAAATACATTTTTCAGGCCCGCAAACCAAATACGACACTCCGAATAGATTTAACTGGTCCGCAGACGAAAAACAGGAGAGGTTTACAAGGCCCACAGACCGGATATACGATCCTCTAAATATTTTTATCAGGCTCGCAGACCAGATACAGCCCTCCAAATAGGTTTAACCTGTCCGCAGACAAGATACGGCCCTTCGGATAGGTTTACCCAGCCCGCAATCCGGGTATTACACACCAAATATTTTTATATGGCCTACAGACAAAACACTGCGTTATTTCGCAGATATTAACATTGGAATTTACGCAAGCAGATTTTTATATGTTCTTTTTAAATTTGTTTTGGTTCAAAATATTTTGTTTAAATCCAAAAATGCCATGAATTTAAGTGTAAAAAATAGCCGTACCAAACTCGATTCAATGGAAAAGTATTGGAATTACATCAAACTGCCTTTCTTCTGTTACAGAAAGAACAGAAGTAATTCATCAAAAAGTGTTATTTATGTTATTTGTTTACAACGAGCCATTACGTTTTACTTAACTGAGCCATGAATCACAAAAACTTGAAAAAGGCTGATGAAAGGTTTTCAGCTCTCACCCATAAGATTTTTTTCGAATAACTTTTATTAGCATTTAACGGATAAACTATATGCCCTCATTGCGTATCTTTTTGTCCCTTGTTTTACTAATTGATATCGTAATTTCATTTATTTTTCTTTCTAGAGTGAATTCTTAGTTTGAAACTGCGAAACGTAACCCCCTCAAGTGGCAACTAGAACAAATAGCCTGCTTGCCCTACCTTACATACGCATTCTATACCTCTCAAATGAATGTCTATCAGTTGCAGATAAATGCCACATTAATGGCCATTAGTTCAATGTCCCCCCACGCATATTTGAAATTCAGACAGAATCGCACTTTAAACTTGTTTCTGAACGGGCGTTATAATAGAAAAGGAATATTTTTAAAACGATCTCATTCAGATAAGTCCCGTCAATCTTGTTTTTGCAATATTCACCAGACCTCAAAGACCCCATCTAAATCACTGGAAGGCTGGCCGAGACAACCCACCTTGTACACCCTTTCTTCCACAACTTGCCTCGTAAATCACTTTTTTCTTTGCAAAAAATATCTCGGTATTGAATGAATATCAAAAGTAAAATTTACGACATCAAGGTTCGAAACTGCAGAGGTCTTGGTCCGTCTTGGAAGTAATTTGACTTATAAACTCTTACCTCATCTTTTATTTATTTTTTTTTTATCAGAGAAAACAGTTCCTCTTTTTTGTTTTTGATAAATGTTGTTTTGATGATGGAAAACGGATTTTGTCTCCATTGAGATTGTACAAGAGAAAATTTGAAGAAGGTCCGGCTTACTAAAAAGTGGTTCATACACATTTTGATTTGAAAACATTGACTCGTGCCGTTGTTATCAAATACCAATTGAATTTAATCAGCTGAAGATTTGAATGAAGAATCGAGAACTGATCGAATATTAATTGAATTTAATTAGCTGCGATTTGAATGAAGAATCGATTGAACTGGTTGAATACTAATTTAATTTAATCAATTGCAGGTTTGAATGAAGAATCGATTGATCGAATATTTATTTTCAGTAAGAATTGGAATCAATATCTCAAAAGCAAATGCTTGTTTTCTATAAATTATTATTAACTTTGGTTTCGATGTTTTTCTTGTCTATTTTATAATCCACAGGTCCATTTTATAACCCACAATACTATGGGTTTGCTAATTTCTGTGCAATTTTAATTTTTACTGATAAACTGATTCAGATACATTTTGATTTGATTTGAATAAATTGATTCGTGTCATCGTTATCAAACGGAAGTTTCAGTTATATTTAATCAGCTGCAGTTTGAATGAAGAACCAATTGAAGTGGTCGAATATTCATTTTCAGTAAGAATTGGAATCACTATATCAAAAGCAAGTGTTTTCTATAAATTATTAGCTTTGGTTTCGGTGTTTTTCTTGTCTATTTTATAATCCAGTGAACAAACCCATATTTATACTATGCGTGGGTTTGCTAATTTCTGTATAATTTGAATTATTAAGTGCGTATATTTTCATTAAAATTTTGATGTTTTCCAAAATCTATACTTGTGAAAATACATTTCTCATCACGTTAGAATGGAGGTGCTTCCTTCTAGACATAGTTAAAATTCGATACTTGTTGAATTCTTTTTCTATTTTGTTTAATATAAACATTTTTAGTAGTGTATGTGAAAGGTATATTCTTCTATGTGATATTATTTGAACACGCATACTGCATTTTATCACTCTTGTTCTATTTCTTAACCTTGCACTAATATACCTCTTATAACAAAGAAATATGTCGCACAAAGCAACGAAAATTAAAATGCACAGACCAAGGGTACGTAGTCATAGAAAACTAAGAAGTACGCCAGTATATTTATGAACTTCAATTCAATGTTGATGAATAACAAAACCAAAATTTAAGACATTAAGATTCAAACCACCAGATGTCTGGATCCGCCATGAAAAACGACTTTTAAACTATCACCCTTTCAAGGCTACAAACCACTTTCCTCCATTCATTCATTTAATTTATTTCTTGTTTTTAATAAATGTTGTTTCAGGTGGAAGCGTCAGGAGTGCAGCGACCGCGGATTGAACAATAAGCGACAGTGGAAGACCCATATTTATACTATGCGTGGGTTTACTAATTTCTATATAATTTGAATTTTTAAGTGCACATACTTTTATTAAAATTTCCATACTTTCCAAACTTTATACTTGTGAAAATACATTTCTCATTGCGTTAGAATGGATGTGCGTGCTTATAGACAGTTAAAACTTGATATTTATTGATTTTTCTGCTTTATGTAGTAAAATTTGTGTTGTTGTGCTAAGTGAAAGATGTATTTGTCCAAGTGATACTCTTTGAACGCACTTACTACACTTTACCTCTCGTGTTCTAGTTATTAACCTTGCACTCATATATCTTATTCCAAAGAAATATGTCACCCAAGGCAACGAAAGTTAAAAAGCACACTCACCGAAGCTATGTAGTCAGAAAACCAAGAAGTATGCCAGTATATTTATGATCTCCAATTCAATATTGGATGAATAGCAAAACTACAATTTACGACATTAAAGTTCAAACCACCATAGGTCTGGATCGGCCATAAAAAAATCGACTTTTAAACTCTCACCCTTAACATTCCCTTTCAAGGCTACAAACCACTTTCCTTCCTTCATTCATTAATTTATTTCTTGTTTTTAATAATTGTTGTTTCAGGTGAGGCATCAAGAGTGCAGCGACCGCGGATCGTACAACAAGGGCATCAGACAGTGGAACAGACCCATATTTATTAGGCGAATTACCTCGATTATGAGAGAGTAGTAATGAGTTTCCCTTACTGTTTTATCTCTCTCAGTAGCTTCCACAAGACTGGTTTTCTTCTGCCTTTTTTCTTAATGACTGAGTAATAGAATAAGGCCCTAGGTTATAAAGATGAATAGCGCCTTGTGTTTATTACAGTACGCCAGGTAGCTAGCGTATGACTCGGACATTATACGTTTATTAATGCTTACATTATCTTTTCGGAAGGATTAATAGTGCATTTCACGGATGCTGTAACTGAACGGGAAAAAAAGGGTGAAATAATTTGGAATTGTGTAAATTGTTTAAAGGGGTGGGGAGAGACGGAGATTATGAATTGTGTCGCTCATTATCGAAAGTGAAACATTCCTGGTTGTGATATTTTTTTGTGATTGATGTTGATAGATTTTGTTGCGATTGTTAGGATATTTAAGTGTTCGCTGCGAATAAAAATGTTTTATTGGATTTATTTAAGACGTTATTAAGGGTGTTCACCTTTATCGATAACACTTATACCTTCATTTTTTCGTATTTACTCAAGATTTCTAAGGTAAGTTCAAGAAATGGCAGACAAATTTAAACACAGTTGTATAGTACCATGTAGGATGTCTAAATTCTTTCAAGTTTTTTAATACTATCCCGTTTAGTAAAAAAAAGCAAGAAAAATCATGTCAGTAATCTTTCTCTTGTTTGTACAGAAACGGAAAAGAATTTAAAAGTATAAGATTTGTGCGGTTTGGATTGCATATTGGAAAAACTGTTTTAAGTATTTACAATTACTTTTACTTGGAAGTCTTTTTTTTGTTTATTATACTGTGTGTGCATATTATATTAATTATTTTTGCATTTATAAATATTACTTCTCAAATACTATTGATATTTTCATTTTTGTCTATTTAAGGAATTACTATGTGAGGTTACTAAAGACGACTATTACTATAGACACGAATTAAGGTTGGCTGGATGAACCATTTGACCCTCGATGGACGTAGGATGGGGTCAAGGTTAATAAAAAATCATACTATACTCTATTCTATAAACTTTAGGCAGGGTGTTCAAACGAGAATCTGGGTTTTTTTCTTAGAAAAATGGAAAGGATTTCAAGGGTAAAAGGGTGACTCAAGGGATGAATACAGAAGAGGAAGGAAGCAAAAAGAGTCCTTCGGTGTATTGTCAAAAAGACTTGGAAATATCATTTCCTAATTGAAATGTAAATGAGCAGTGCTTAATGGATTGAAGTAAAGGTTTCAACAAGTGCACACCTCTAAAGCGTCATCCTAAATTGCTCTTTTTTAAGGAAAGAACCAATTTTACGTACTGCTTTAACTAAATTGTACTTTTTTAAAACACTCTAAAATTTCTTGTTTTATCTTTTCCTTGATTTTTGCGGATTAAATTTAATCTTCTTTCTAGTTCTTACCTAAGATAAAAATAAAATTTCTTTGAATCAGTTATGTCTTTCTAGTGACATAATAAATAGGGAAAACTGAACACAATAAAAAATATAATAAATAGATATTGCTGTCTAGAAAACATTGCAACGTTTATGTAATATTTGTTGTTATGCATTGACATAATTACAACTTTATAATTTTTACAATTTTATAATTATGTACGTCGTTTGAAGTTCGTAAAGGTGAGTCATAAATTGTTTTTTAGTCAACGCACGTTTATGTTTTTTATTCGTTTCTTTTAATCCCGTAAATCAAATTTCTGAAGTACGCATTTTTTCATATAATTATTGGTGTTAGTTCAGCTTAAGTCTACTGTTCCGAGTGATAGATGTGATCTGTTCAATGAAACATTAGAAACTCTGATTCTTTTTCTTAGTAAAAATTTATAAATATCATACAGTATAATGCCATGAAAGAAAATTCCTCTTCCTACAAGCTCGCAGAAGAAGACCTCCATGTTTATGCAGAAGAACGTCGGAAAGTCCTGTTGATGCAGTTCTACATCTCTTCTAAGAGACATCGTCCCTTTCTGCATCAACAGTTTAACACTTTTCCACATCGACCTGAACGTTCTTGTGTTGTGTTTCGTTTGGACCCTGATACTTATAGCTTCAATTCCAATGAATTGATTCTCCTTTTTAAAAAGTTCCCATTTTATTTCTGATCCCCAAAAGCTAGATTCGTTGACTGTCTTAATTTTTATACTAACTGATTTCTAATGATTATCAAGTCCCTAGATAAAAAAAATCGGACTTGCCATTTCCCTCTTATGTAATATTGTTTTTATATAAATTAACTCTAATTTTAATGTTGAGATAAGTTGTTGAGCAATGGGTATTCCGCAAGTGATATCTCATGTTCTCTTCCACAATATTTTTTGTTACTACCAGTGACATAACCAGGGGGATTTTGAGGCCAAAGCACCTCCCCCTCCCGAAATTATAAGAAACTTATTTTTATCTCCTTACCAATTATGTAATAAAAATGCATAGGATGATATTCAGTTTATAAAAGAAATAAACAAAGAAATAAATATATAACTTTCAAGATTATGTATTAATTTTTCTATGTATAGGCCATATTTGCATTTCGTAAATACCTATCGCCTTAACTTTTTAAAAATGACAGGAAAATCTTCGAGAAACAAGATTTGAATAATTGCTTTATACTATTTAATATTTATAAATTATAAGACCACTTTGCGTTTGCCAAATATTATGTTATAAATATTTGGTAAACGCAACCATTGTGAAGTGATTTCCCTGTATTTGGATAAAACCAGGTGTTACTTTTCATGCTGACAATAATTTCTTACTTTAAGATTTAGTATGACTAGAAGCAAGCTTTAAAAACTGAAATTTTTAAAAATCTAATAAAGTACATTTTTATTTGGCATTACGATTGGACCTTATCCTATGCAAAATCCTGGCTACAAATTACGATAAACCTCGTATTCCTTAGTACTGTTTAGGCGAAAGGAGCAGGGAATAAAAGTAAACAATCCACACTAATACAATGCTTACCGGACCAAAATGTTGTGCACTAACTCTTGAAATTGCTTCATTTTAAGATAAGCACTGGAGCACTGGATGTGTGTATTAAATCACCTCAACTCATGTCTATCTTCAAATGATGCTGTAATTTCGCTGTACAATCCTCCTGAAACAAGAAAGAGAGTAGAGAGCGCGGGGACGAAACAATAGACTCTTCAGAACAACGTGAACTGAAGAGAGATATTTATTTAAATTATTATGAGCAACACCTGCAGCGAGAGAAAAAAAAAGCGCAAAGAAAAGATTTTAATGGTTATGTAATGATTGGAACAACAGACATGAAAGTTTGTTTTCATGAAAGAAAGTGGATGATGGGGTTTCCTTTTTATGTTCGTGCTATATGTGTGGCCAATTTTCTTCATCTCTGATTTCGGTTGATATCTTTATTTTAGTGTGTGCATAGGATCTAGAAATTTAATCGATGAATTCGACATTTTTATTAGCTATGTGAGAAATAGCTGTTCTAATCGGGATCAAGTTTAACCAGACCTACAATAATAAAACGTGCGCGTAAGATAAAGGACCGTACGAGTAAGATAAATAAATTACAGCTAACAGATTGATCTCAGGCCCTCAGATACGGTCTGTGACCAGGCCTGGAAAACTGCCATCCGGACAGATTTACCAGGCCTACCAGTGTCATGGATGGACATTCGTGATTATCCGAGACATCTTTTGGACATTTATCCACTACTTTGGGCCATGACACAGGTCAAGGCCCTCCGGCCAAATATGGCCCTCCGAAAAGAGTTTTCCAGCCGGATTTGGCCCTCGAAATATTTTTATTAGGACCGCAGGCCAGATACGGCTTTCCGGATAAGGTAAACCGGCCAGCAGACCAGATACTGATACCCGATATTCCGAGAGGACACTCATCCATAAAAAGTGAATTTTTTGAAAAAGTAGCAAGTCGAAGGCTAGCGTTATTTTGCTAATAGCTACTTTGACGTATAGAATCTGTCGTGTTTTTGATAGTTATTCACTTCAACATTATGATACTAATAATTTTTGAAATCAATTATCTATGTGGTCTTAGTTTGCCCAGTTTGTAATGCTGTTACCCTGACACAAGTCATGCTGTTACTCTGACAGTTGTGACAGTAAGGGTAAATCTTCTTTCCTGTCATGTATTTCATTGCTCTGCTAATTCACAAGATGCTGAATTACAATCCAAAAAGAACCTGCAAAGAACAATTAAGTATTAATAGTAGTACAATTTTTCCATAGACGTACAAGCAGTTGATGAGTTAATACCAGAAAATTTATTGTTGGACTTTAAAGCTGGAGGCATATTGTCTTGCGGCCGCCCTTATTTTTTAGACTTCGCAAGCCCAACATACCACAGAAACGGCCTTGCTTACAGCTCATTTATCTAACCTTAAAATTTCTTCAGTAAGACAGACATAATATTTCGATTGTAAATACTTATTTTAGCACTCCAAACCACGAAAGGAAGAAAGATAATTTCTTTAGTGATGCCCAATTTGGTTTTACTCCTCAAAAATCTACTGAAGACGCTCTGCTGCGATTGTGTGACATCCTGCAGCACGGGAAGAAGAAGAGGCTGACAAGTGTGCTAATATTTCTTGATATAAAGGGTGCATTTGATAATGCGTGGTGGCCTTCTATCTTGAATATCTTAAAAGATGCTGATATTCCGAAAAATTTATATAACCTTCTTAGAAGTTTTCTGAATGAAAGAACTGCAGAACTTTTTATCGGATCGGAAGGCAAAATTTGTTCTTTAGAGAGAGGTTGTCCTCAGGGCTCTGTTTCTGGACCGAGTCTGTGGAATATTATTATAAACGATCTTTTAATTCGTCTTTCTGACTGTTTCAAAATTGCATTTGCTGATGATATTCTGCTGATTTTTCAAGGAAGGCTTCTTCAAAACATCATCTTGAGAGCACAATCTGCGCTAAACTTTATTTCCCAGTGGTCAAACCTTCATAAACTTGAATTCAACCCTTCCAAGAGTAAAGCTATGATTATCGGTGGAAAATTGGATGAAGATGTTATTTCGCCTTTGATCCTTGAGGGTTCGACTCTCGAATTTGTTGACCAATTTAAGTACCTTGGTGTTTTCCTGGACAGTAAACTCAAATGGAAAAAGCATATTGAATATGTTTCCAATAAATGCGAAAAACTCCTTACTGGCCTGTATCGTATTGCCAAAAATACATTTGGAGTAGGCTATGGGGTTTTAAAACCATTAAATACCATACCATTTAAAACCATACCTATAAACAAGGTATTGTGCCTTTCATATCTTATGGATCCCGGATCTGGGGACAGGCTTTGGAGACTAAGACCAACAGACGCAGGTTGAGGAAGATTCAACGGAGAATTCTTCTGCGTCTTATCAGAGGTTATAAAACTTTGTTATGTAGCAACCTTTGCTATAGCTGGAGTTCCACCTTTAGACTTGGAAATTAACTGCAAAAATGAATTGTATGCTTCGATTCTAAATGATTTTTCGAAGGATTGTGTTGATGGAAAATTGCCTCTCTGCGACATCCCTCATCCGGCTGCTTTTGAACTAATTCATCTAATTAAGTACGAGAAAAATGTGGAGAAGCGTTTTCAGAAAGTCTGTTTTACGGACGGTAGTAAGATGAACAACAAGGTCGGCCTTGCTTTTATTCTATTTGAGGACAACTTCGAATGCGGCTTTTATAAACATCGTATCCGGAATGAATGCACTATCTTTCAAGCAGAATTGCTTTGTATTAATCTCGCAGTTAAGTGGTTTAAAGAAAATGGAAATTTTTGTTCAAAGTACCTTATTTGTAGCGATTCTCTTTCCTCTTTACATTTACTGAAGAATGTTGCAAGCACAGAAAAATTGGTTGTTGAAACGCTTTTAACAATTAGTTCTCTTAAAAATAGAGGAACTGAGATTTTTTTGCCTATGTGCGTGGACACTGGAATTTACGGGAATGAAAGAGCTGATTTTTTAGCCAAAGACACTTTGAATTTAGCAATTGATGTAAATTGTAACATACCTAAGTGTTACTTGAAAGGCTCATATTATGACAAGCTTATTGCTAAGTGGAACGAAGAGTATGTCTCGTCTGAGAAAGCTGGCCACACCAAAAAATTTTTTCCTACTATTAAGCATAGATTGAACTCAGAATTATTTTTCTTCACAAACTTCCAAATTACACAATTTTTATCTGTCCATGGAAATTTTGCTAAATATCTATATAAGTTTCATCTTCGGACTAATGATTTGTGCGAGTGTTAAAAAGCAGCCACAAGATGTAGAGCATTTGCTTTTTAGTTGTCCTGCATTTAAAACTTCAAGAATGTGCCTGAAAAATGATTTCAGAAAATTAGGTGAAACATGGCCAGTGAAACTCAATGTTTTTGTAAAATCTAATCTGCTTTTCTACTCATTTGTCAAGTTCATAAAATCTTGTAATTTCAATTAAATTGTTTCCACTGTTTCTTTGTTAAATCAACTTACTTCTGTAAGCCCCGTGTTGTACTTCTGTGGTGCACGGGGAGTTTGCTTTTGTTCAATAAAAAAACCACGAAAAAAAATTATATTCGGTAATAAACTGCCCAATTTAAATTATTAGCGATTGTTATATTTATTTCTTGGTAGATTATTTTAAGACCTAGAAATTTTAATTGAGATCGGGTAAATTGTGTTTACCAACTTGTCAAGACTGCAGTTATTAACTGTATAATTTTGTTTCCAACTTTTATAATAAAATGCAATATGTGCTTATTTTTAATGTAATCACATTTTTTCTGCTTATGTTTGTAATAAATGCTATATCACTATTTTATTATACAAATACAATACATTCAGAATCAAGTATCGACATACGCTTTTAATACACTGGTAAGGTATGTCTATCTATACCTGATGCACCTGACTGGAATCAAACCTACACCGCCTACAACTCGAGGGTTGTTATCCTAGTAGCATACCCACTGAGCCATGACGGACCCTCTATTCTAAGAAAAGGAGCAATATAATATTTCAAAGATTTCTAATCTAAGGAAAGGACCAGTACAATCTTTTCAAATGATTCTATTCAACAGAATCCTAAAGAATTCTATTCCAAGGAAAGGACCAATAAAATCATTCCAAAGGATTCAATTCGTATAGAATCTGTCTAAAGGTTGAAAGAATTCATGTATTCTTTAAAAATATGTGGTTATTTAGTCATTAAGTGTGTTCACTTAAAACCTTCAGAAAGATTCTATTGGAATTGAATCCTTTGCAACTGTTTTATTGGTACTTTCCTTGGAATAGAATTTTTTGAACCTAAAAAAGAGTTGGGTAAAAGCAATACTACACCACTCGCAAATCGCGCAATGCTCAGAAGGTTAAAAACAAATTATTAATATATATTTCCAGTCACACACACAGAGAACACTAGGGCGTTAAAAAAAATCTACCAAAACCCCACAGACTTAAATTTATGAGTGACTACTGAGAACCCAAAGGGCTAAGATTTCTCAGAACTTCAAATCGTGACAAAATTAAAACATTCTCGTTTTTGACTTATTATCCCTTCCAAAAGTTGCGGTTTAAAGATATTTCTGAGCCCATTTCCCATTCCAAACACGGGAAACCGCGACTCGAGTTAAAAGCAGTAACTACTATCCAGGATCTTTAAATCCAAGTGCTTCGCTTTGTAGAAAATGTAGCACTTTGAAATCCTTTTATTTTTGTGCTTTTCCTCTTGCCATGCGCACGATTTCGTAACAAATAGTTTACCCAGGTGCCATTAAGGGGCAAAGGCCCCTCTCATTTCTGGACAATGCAGCCCATAATTTGGGACCGCCGCTCCCTTGTAATGGAAACAAGTGCCGCTCGAAGTGGATGAGGTTGGATGTCTGTTAATGGACTGACTATTGGTGGCCTTTTTCCACTCTTGGCGATAGATGGTCCGTTTTGGCGACTTATGGATATATTTTTTTATAATTGATAGATACTGATTGTATTGATAAATTTTACTGTATTACATCGATTTTCAACCGGTGTGACGCAAGAATTGCATTGTTGTGCCTTACGAATGGGGAAAGAATTTAAATCGTATAAGATTTATTTCATTTTTCAATGTTATAGTTTTGAACTTTTGAAATGTTCACCAATAATTTGCAGTAATACCCGTATAAATAATTTTAAGTATTACTTTTTATTACGAAGTACCAGATCAATTCAAAAAGATTATTTCAAAAATCACTTTGCAGCAAAAAGAGTATGTTATTACTATTACGTGTTTGTAAATCTAACAAAATTGTTCTTGGTTTTTGTCAGATCGGCAAGAATTTTTTAGTAGTTAGTTTATAGGTGCCATGAGATGAAAAACGCTGAAAATCGCTGCTGCATAGAAATTATAAAACTGCAAATAAGAAGGCAGACATCGAGCCTCTCGAAGTAATGAGGCTACTCAGAATTTATTCTTTTCAATCAACAAACAACGCTATAAACCATGAAATAAATCAAAATAGGAAGTAAGCTACAAATTATTTCTAAAAATAAGAACAAATTTTAAAATTTCAAATTATGAAATAAAATTTCTTTCGATTTTTAATCTTTCCTTTGTGTGTGTGAGCTGTTATTCTACAAAACTTGTTGAGAGGTGTCGTTTTTCTCCATTCACTAGCATCTTTCCTTGTTAAAAACTTAATGAATGTCTTTTCGAGATTTAAAGTTATAAGATCTTAGATGTCAAAAGTTAAAAATCTAGTAACTTAACGATTAAACCAGCGATTTTCAGACTTTCCATTTCATTGCACGCATTAATACTAAAGTTCAGCGACATGCCAAAAAATATTATGTTTTTGCTGATCTGACAAAATGTAGGAATAATTTTGCTTGATTTACAAAAATTTACTATAACTAGTGGTCGCCCAGTGGTCGAAATTCGACCATAATTCATTTAATTTTTAAGTTTGAACGTTAATAAGGTTCTTTTGTCAAAGAGTATACCTCTATATTCATTGCATATAATTTTTTTGAATTTTGTTCTATTCCGTAAGCTGCGAGCATGTACAAATACGTCATAGGAAAAATGCGGTATAGCTTGGTTAAGCCATATCAAAAAACAATAACGCGTTGTTTGACATTTTCTTGTTTTTTTTTATTGCTATACTGGCCACAGGTTTCGACAAGGCTACACAGTTAATTTGCCTATCTTTTTCAAATTATATAAAATTTAAATAAAAAATAAATCCAAAAAAATGAAATAAGGAATACGTGCTTCGTATTTTTTATATATTTTTTATTAAAACAAAAAAAAACCGGGTGGTTAAAAAAATAAATGTTTTCCATTGAACTTGAAATAGTTTGACAATGAATTTAATGATTCAAAACTTCTGTGCAGATGATATTTTTTGTAAAAACTCTTTCATCGTTTGCTAAATGCCCTTGACCGTTATAGTCTGAAATATAAAATCTCAAACCATCGAATGATCGAACTCTACTTGCTGCGACGTACATTTGACCATGTGTAAAAACTGGCTGGCTCAATAAAATTCCAATTTTTTCGAATGTTTGTCCTTGAGACTTATTTATTGTCATCGCAAATGCAGGTATAATTGGAAATTGAGTTCTTTGAAAGTTAAATGCTAATATAGTTCCGGAATATGTTAAATTTATACGTGGAATCAAAATTCTCTTATTGCGTGCGGTTCCAGTTAAAACTTCGCAATCAATAGTATTACGATGCATAAATTTGATGCGCATTCTTGTTCCATTGACTAATGCTTCCCTTGTATTTAGGTTTCTGAACAGCAAAACGATGCAATTAACTTTCAATACTAACTTATGTGGTGGCAAATTATGCCAAATCTCATACTCCTCCGTGCGCGCAATGTGCTTAAAAAGGGGCACAAAGCTTTTTCTTCACGTATTAATATATAGATTACAGTATATGAACGTAAACAATGAATGTTTTATTTTGTTTAATTTAATATATTTGTAACGCATATTATACATTAATTTTATCTTTCTGCACTCCTTCTCCATATGAACTTTAATTATGCCAAATCTCATACTCGTCCGTGCGCGCAATGTGCTTAGAAAGGGGTACAAAGCTTTTTCTTCACGTATTAATATATAGATTACAGTACATGAACGTAAACAATGAATGTTTTATTTTGTTTAATTTAATATATTTGTAACGCATATTATACATTAGTTTTATCTTTCTGCACTCCTTCTCCATATGAACTTTAATTATGCCAAATCTCATACTCGTCCGTGCGCGCAATGTGCTTAAAAAGTGGTACAAAGTTTTTCTTCACGTATTAATATATAGATTACCTACTCTTCTTAATCCAAACAGGTTTTTAAAAATATTTTGAAATAATTTATGGTACTCTGTAATAGAAAATAGCACTCACAATTATTTATACTTGTGTTACTTGAAATTATTTGTGAACGTGCTAGTTAAAAGTTCAAAACTAAAATGTTGAAATGAAAGAAATCTTACGCAATGTAAGTCGTTTTATACCATCTGTAAGGCACACCAGTACCATTCTTATAAGGCACACCGGTTGAAAATCGTTTATTTAGACCAAAACATTTCGTGAAATAGATGGCACGTAATTTATGAATGGAACTGTCTGCATGGATGTATAGGGGTAATTGCTGAAATATAAGAACCAACATCTCTGTATTGTGTTGTCAGTCATTTTTATTCTGGACGTACAAACTTCTCTAATTAAGATGGAAGTAATTAACAAACACATTTATGAAGAATTGAAGAAAACGGTTGATTGATTCTGAGGTCTCATATGTTATTTCCGGTGAGAACTGAACAAAGAGTAAATGAAATGGGACAAAAAATAACATTTTTCGGTGACAGGTGCAGTATGTACACAGGCAACTAATAATACACATGCATGTTTCTGAACGAACAGAAGCTGAACAACAGCAATTGATCATTCTGTCAAGTTAAAAGAATACGTTAATTTCTTTAGAAGTCATGTGAAGTCATGCTTTTTACATCACTTTGAAATCCTCAAGATACAAGGATGAAAGATAAGAACTCGAAAAAAAAGTTGATGTCCGCACATAACTAAGGGCGTAGCTGACGACACTTTAATCGTTTAAACACCAGCAAAAGAGGAACTAATTAAACAAAATTTGATTTATGGATTTCCTGATCCTCTAGGCATGTTAATTAATCGGATCCACTTAATTAATTGACAGGAAACGATCCTCCCAGCAAAGCAGTTTCGTATAGACTTTCGTGTTGCAACTTGTCACTGGCGGTGTATTCATTCCGTTCTACATCAAATTGAACCATAATTCCGATGTGCATGCTCAGAATTAAAGTCAAACCTTTACTAGATGAACAGATTAGAGTCGAGTTTTCTGCCTTTGGGCTCGAAAAATTTTGTTTTTTTGGAAATGACATTGATGCATTCGATTTCGATAGCTATCGCGTGGATGTGTATCGTGTCATAACTGGTATATAATGATAGTGCTACACGCATGGAATTGCGGAAAAAACGTATAATAAACCTCGTCGTTAAAATAAAAAATATTACGAGAGATTTTTACAATGAATCTGGAGACTCGAGTAACTTTCTTAGCTGCACTATCATTGACTAAAAATGAAATGTTTAAGCGCATAAAACAGAAAAATAAAAATATATCACAAGACTTTTGAGTATCTCAACTGCTATCGTTTGAATTAAAAATAAAATGCTTGGTATATAACAGAAAAATAAAAAGGTATTGCAAGCAACTTTTGAGTATCTTTCTCAACTACTATCATCTGATAAAAAACAAAATGGTTGGTACATGAAGCAGAAAAGTAAAAAACACCACAAGGTACTTTTGAGAATCCTTAATTGCTATCATTTGACTAAAAACAAAATGGTTGGCACATAAACAGAAAAGTAAAAATATCATAAGAGACTTTTGAGTATCTTAGCTCCTGTCAAATGACTAAAAATGGTATGCTTGGGGCATAAAACAGAAAAATAAAGATAATGCAAGAGACTTTTGTGTATATTTCTTAACTGCTGTCACTGACTAAAAATGAAATGATTGGCACAAGAAACCTGAAAATAAAAAATATCGCAAAAGACTTTTGAGTATCTTTCTTAACTGCTATCATCTGACTAAAAATAAAATCGTTGGCACATAAAACAGAAAAGTAAAAATATCACAAGACTTTAGTAGAGTAGTTTTCTCAACTGCTACATCTGAATTATCGTTTGCATTGATTATACATTGAGCGTACATTGATATCATGGCTCGAGGAGAATTAAGATAAATTTGTATTATAATTAATTTTGTTTTATTATTTCGACGCCAGTTGTGGCAATATTTAAAAAATATCTTTTGAACTTTTTTGCCCTCCGGGGCACATCTCCTTTAGATGTGTACAGGCGTCAAAGACCCGATGTACTTGAGCAATCTTTTTTTTCTCATAGGGTTTACTGTCTTTAGTGAACACGGAACCCAGGATACTCAAGTGATCATTTTTGCTTTCATCCCACTACTATGTTCCTCAATTCCTCTTATCATCCCTCTTTCATTCACGATATTTTTCACTTGACGTTGTCTTGTGTTTGGCGCATCTTCCCCAAATGTGTCCCGTGGGCCATAAAACTCCAAAACAACCATTCAACCAACTTTTGAACTGTTTTGCCTTTCGTTAGTTAGAATTTTTCGACTAGTTTTGAGTTTACCGCTGTGCTTTAGCGCAAATGGTTTATACGGACGCATGGAAGCATTACTTTAGAGCCACGGCCTCTGTTAATGCATGTAGAAGTTTTGTAAATAAATAAGTTTTACATGATAAATAATATTAATATAATATAATAAATAATATAAATAATTATACATCCATTCAGTTGTACTCCAATTACATCGCACAGACCAACTTTAAACGCTTTGTCTTGAATAATTAGATCATAAAACTCGTTTAATTGAAAAAGGAAAACCAATGTGTTGGTTACAAATAAAATATAAATGTGTTATTTACAAAACTACAACATTCGGCTACTGTAAACCATCGTTAGTTTTTCGACACTCATAATTATAAACTAGGGAAGTCTATAAGGCCCGATAAGCTTATTTTTCATTTTTATTACTCTAATCCTTACTAAATGGTTCCTTTTAGGTAAAAAACAAAAGATATGAAATTTGAATAAAATAAAGTCGAAACTAGAAGCGAATTCGAAATTATTTCGTGCTAACAGAAATTCATGCCATCCAAAAAGATAAAAATTCCGTATTTTCCCTCGAACAAATTGCATTGATAAATCGCAAACATCGTACGTTTGTAATAGAATATGAAAATTTAAATTTTTACACTCTAGATTTAAATGGCAATAAAACTGAACGTAAAACATTTTACTGTGATCGTTTTCCAATTTAATATATAAATTTATCTATATATGAAATTTTTTATATCAGGCCTTCGGTCATTGACTAAAATAATTGCACTTATCAGTCCGTCTGTAAGTGTCAGTTAAGTTTATTTAAAGTAGAAAGTTTCGTAACCAAGGACTGTGCTAAAACATATAATCTATTTAAAGTATAGTTGAGATAAGTGATTTTGTTGATGACTCTAATCATACCGATGCAGTTCTGGAATAATGCAAGAACACGTGCAGAAACTTGAGCACTATCAGAAAATTGGATTTGGTGTATAAGATATCAGATACACTGAGTATTTATTTAATTGTAGTGTCTCCTCAGTAAAATATCCAATTACAGAGAACAAAATATATAATGCAAACAATTCAAGAAAAGACATACAAAAATACAGTTGCTTTAAAGAAAAACAAAAAACATCATTGAAGTAGATTACTTATTGTATTAAAATTAATAAAAATTATATCAACCTCCGAGGAAGAATTCTACCATCTAAAATATCTGTTTGTAACAAAATTGTCGAATTCATTCTTTTTAAAACATCATTGAAGTAAATTACTTATTGTATTGAAATAAATAAAAATTATATCAACCTCCGAGAAAGAATTCTACCATCTAAAATATTTGTTTGTAACAAAATTGTTGAATTCAATCTTTTTTAACGATTTAATAAAAGTAATTTACAGTTCTTGGTGATATATACCTGGACATGTCAAAATCTCTATAAGAAACTAAAAATCGAATGGATTTCGTTATGAAGAAGGTTGTAAAATCTTTTTGTTAACCCTCCTGGTTGTCTCGACGAGGTATCTCGTCACTAAGGAAACTGACCAGATTTTGATGGACGAAATACCTCGTCGAAATCACTTGGAGAGTTAAAGCACGTCTCTACGGAGTTCAAAATAGTGAAACCGAAATGATTTCATTAATTCAGAAAATCGTTCACCCGAAGACTCGTAATTCTTAAAATAAATACATCTCAAAAATTTACTCTGCATTCTTCCAATATCTATGATATGGTTGCTTCTTTTGTTCGATGTAATTCGATAACCCTTGTTGAAAACATATTTACATCTCAAAGTATATTTTCTCTCGTTTTTTATGATTTCCTTTTCCGGTTGTTGTATCGAATTGCCTTGGTCATCTCAAGGCAGATGGTCATTCCAAAACGGATGCACGTTCTGGTGAAATGATTTCACGTGATATGAGCATGTGAAGTTGCCTCAGTCGGAAGCGATAAGTTATTAAAGCGGAGACGTACTAATGTGAGAATGAGTAGAACGCTAAACAACAAACAAATAAATTTGCTTTCACTAATAAAACATTTTCCATCAGAAAAAGGTTGATGGACATTGATAAAAGTAAAACATATGGTGGCGTCATGGTTGTTTTCTTCCTGTTATTGATAATTCCTTACATATTTGATATGGATTTATGTAAAATCAGTGGCGTAGGCAGAGAGGTATGAGAGCCGTGTAACTCTTGCCATGGTCTGGTTTTAAAATATGCAAAACAAAATGGTCCTTCATTAAATTATTATATACTTTTACTTTAATCTAAAAAAATAGTTAATAATGTTTGCTTACTCCAAGCACATGCATAATCTATACGAAAATTTCGACCCCACCGAAGCATGATCGAATTTCTCACAAAGTGGTTTTCGGTGTATTATAGAATTTCGATTTTAGTTACTTTCCCTTTCTCGTATATAGATCTAACCGATAAATTGGAGCTTATTTTATTCATGCTTATTGTAATTATTATTTTAGTGATACGGAATCTGCAAATGGACTAGGCGCCATGAAAGTTATTATTTTAAATATTTTAAACTTATAGAAAATCAGATTGGAACTTAAAACTTTTTTTCACATTATTTTCTTTTAAATATATTATAGGATGGATCGATAATCCCAATATTTTTAAAAATTCGCTTTGTCCGAGAACGTAATGGTTTGTGTGTTAAAAAGATCTGTCGAAAAATTTCAGTTATGTGCAAAAATGACTAGCGGGGCCCCTGACCTTGACAAAATCGAAAATTATTGAAAAACAGTGTTTTAAGATATAATTTTTAAAACTGATCATTTTTAGTAATCGTTGGTGATAGTGAGAAACAATTAATGAATGAGATCCTTATGCTGTACAAAAAATGTCATTGATGTACAAAAATATATAGCCTGGACCCTCTGATCTTGAAAAAAAAAATAAAAAATCGCAACAAAAAACAGTGTTTTTAGAATATTTTTAAAAATCAGTATTAATTTTGGAAATTGTTAGTATAGTGTGAAACAGTTCAAGGATGCTATAAAAAATTCACTGATGTACATAATTATCTGCCAGAGCCCCTTTGGCTTTGAAATTATCAAAAACGACCAAGAAAGTTTTTGATACATGAAAAAAATGCTTTCACGTCCCTGGTTAAATTGAATAATGAGTCTCCTGGTAAACGCATAATTCCATCCATATACTTCGACACAATAATTAATTGGAATAGAATATTTTATAAACGTGATATTCCAAGATCAGCAGTTTTATTTAAAATTCTCTTCACTCAGACTGGCATGCAGTTTTAAATCGAATCTTGGTGGCACTTTTTTGTCAATTCAAAGATCCCGTATCTAAATGGGAACTACGTACCTATTTAGAATGATAGATGTTGTTTCTTGACTATGAGTACAGCTTTCAATACAATCCAAATATTAGAATTTGAAACTTGAAAAACACATGGAAGTTTTACTGATTTTAATTGACTTAAAATGGAAACCTACGTCAAAATAAAAAAACACTGTATTACAACGTGTGGTTACACGTCTTATTTTAACATTGACCGTTTTATTTTAAAATAACTTCATTTTAGCGTTACCCTCTTTTTAAAGTAAGACATTACTGTGTTATTTAAAAAGGTTTTGTTTTGAAACGGAATTCTACATATTAAAATATATTGAATCAATTACTTTTATGGAAAGTTGGTCGAAATATACACATACCACCAAGAAATAAAGCCATATCTGTAGCGATATTTTGCACAAAGGAAATAATTCGCTATGAAACATTTAATTTTTTTCATTGTCAGATACCAAATAGCAAAATAAAACTTTTGTTATCACAGTGGTTTTTTCGCTTGCTCTTTCGCATTAAAAAGACACTTTTCCTTACAAAATGTAAGTTATGCAAAATTAAATGTTCTTAATCATTCCATATCTTTAGTCAAATGTTTATAAATTATTAATATTTTGGAAGGATATAACAAAAAAGTTTAAAGTATTAGAATATTATTTTATAATATTTTGGAAAAAATAGTTTTCCCAGCACTATTTCTAAAACAATCTGAGCTGTGTACAGACAATCGTAATAATATTCACTGTTATTCCTATGGGATATCGAATTGTTTTTAGTCCCCTCTGCATACCTAGGATAAATAGAACGAGGGTTAACATGTAGCCTGTGCTACCCGCAGGGTTCTAAAGAACAAGTATACCAAATTTCGTGTGGATTGATCAAATGTGTTATACCGTATTAGACGTCAACTTTGCTTTATATACAGGGTGTCCCTCAAAGGATTCCCTGATTTTAAAATTAAATAACTCGGAAACGGAGATCGATAGAAGAATGAAACAAATGGTATGTTTATTTTGAAAGCCGTAAAAATCTGATACAGAAGTTTCAAACTTAGTTACAAATGTTATCCCCTGCGAACCCGATCTTACCCCCTGCGACTACTTTTTGTGGGGCACATTGAAGGACACTGTTTTCCGGAACAGTCGTGCAACACTGGACGAGCTTGGAGAGTTGATCTGTGAGGCATGTGCGTCCATTTCCGTTGACACTACAGAGGATGACTGGAAATTTCATTCTTCGTTTGCACCATCTCTGTGCTGCGAAAGGTGCACATTTGGAATCGATTGTTATGTGTTTGCAACTTCTTGCAAAGGACAGTTTATAACCAATTTCTCGGACTCCGTACTGGGACTACAGCGTACAGCGCCACCTGTCGGCAACATTTTAAACTAATTTTGAAACTTCTGTATCAGATTTTTACAGCTTTCAAAATAAACATACCACTTGTTTTATTCTTCTATCGATCTCCGTTTCCGAGTTATTTAATTTTAAAATCAGGGAGTCCTTTGTGGGACACCCTGTATGTAGTTAATTAGTAGTTTCATCTTGAAATTGCTAAAGTAAGTTTTGGTATTCTAAAATGTTTTGTATCTCTTTGTATTTCAAGCGACTCTTACAATTATCACTTCTTATTTGGCGGATTTCATCTGAAGAAGTGACGCCAATCGCAGTATTCATGGCAACCTTTTTTCCTGGATATTATGGAGTCCCTAAAGACATTAACTTTTTCTGAACCGACTTCTCTGATATGATATTCAGCGCTTAGGGCTATCGATAACAACTTTCCTTTCGAATGCGCTGGAGTTTTTTTCCTCCCGTTTTTACATTCTTTCTAAAACATAAATTTTTCCATGCTTAACAAATCAGCTGAGACAAGTGAGATTTTTGTTTATGACAGAAACATCGCCTATTTCAGGAATTTTAATATTTTTAAAGTGGATCGTCTGCAAGATATTTCATGAATAATTTTGTATGTATTAAGAAAAAAAGAACCATATTTCGCTTTGGTATGATAAGGTTTATATATTTCAGGGTTGTGGTGTGTGTGTACAGATCCTTCAGTACTTCTTTGAAAACTCTTTAGGATCATCATAACAAATGCGGTTTCATTTAATTGTATTTCCTCCCTGTAAACTCAAAAATATTCCATGGAAACTCCTGGAATTAAAGTGTACGACCCTGATAATGTCAATTTCCATACAGAAATAAGTGGTTTTATAACAAAGCATTTTGTCTCGTTTATATGCCGTGATAATGAAAATGATTTGATTTCTGAAAAGATAAGAAAAGGCAAAAATGTAGAACGAAACTTTATTCAAAATATTACGGTAAGTGATTTGTTTTATAGCTATATGCTTGACTTTTTCCTCTTGCCTTTAAAAATGAAATTTCGGAGATGTAAAAAATAAATTTCTTTAAAAGGATATTATATTACTCTTTCAACAATCATTTGAGCCACTTAATAGAAAAGGGTAAAGTTAATTTTACGATTTGTGTCTTGATTTTCTAAATAAAAACAACTTTAAAGCTATTTTTCAAACATTAAGACGTTCCTGTTGTTTCTTATTCCATTTGGTCTAGACAAGCTAGACTAAGTTCATGAATTTATGCACCTTGAATAAGTCCAAGACGAGAATACAATACAGATTTTCCCAGGACATTACAGACAAAGATGTAACCATTATAAGCTTTCTCCACAATGCAACATTTCGGGAAAAACTTAAAAACATGGTCAAATGCAATTAATCTCAACTATCCACTGGTAAGTCTAGAGATGGAAGTCTACCTACCTCTATCAACAGTTATATATGTAAATAGAATCTGGCAACGTGTATCAAAAGAATAGGAAGCATGAGCATGTGCTGTAAAATAATAACTTGTGTATATGTTTCCAGAATGTGCACTTGCACATATCGACAACCAGATCGTCTTTAATAAACGTGTTCCTTCTAAGCTGCTTCCTTCCTGTCCAATACACAACACCAACTTCGAATTTGAGGGTACCTCCAGGATATTTTCTCTGGTACCAGCTATGGGTGGGAGGAATTTTACAACAGATATTGTTTTACTTCACCCATTATATAATGGGTGAAGCGGCGCAAGTGCGTTCGGTGGGTAAGTGAGCCCACTGAGTATAAAACGTGTATGATTGAAATAGAGAGTGCCACCTACTGGAAATGCTTGAAAGAGTCCTTAGATTACTTTCACCCTACAGCGCTTCAAATTTAGGCAGGGAAGACAAAAGTACATAAATGAAACGATGCTTTCTTCCCCACTCACAATACTATCACCTTATAAATAAAAAAACAGTCCGTGTTATACATTCGTACGACCCCGTGAAATAGAATTGGAAAGTATTTTTACTGGGCAGAGTAGTGTAGTTGGTTCAATATGAACTTTGAAGATTTGGGTTCGCACTTGCCCATATCACCCTAATAATTAATGGATTTAGTATTTATTACGAAGTATGGACATTGTTTTTCTCGTAGACTCAACCATCTTCCCAGATATTCATATGTCTTTGTACCGTACATGTCCATGTGCTCCGGACATGTCCATGTGCTCCGGACATGTCCATGTCCATCCGAAAACAGTGACACAAAAGTAAAAAGCAAATTTACAGCACTTGAAACTTATTTAAATCTCTCAACAACACAGAAAGCCGAGGGAATTATCTTTATTGATTCAGGATCTGCCATAGAAGCAATTGAAAATGGTAACTCAAAATGCGCCCAAGATGTCCATTCACTTCTGCACGGTTGGGGAAAAGCTGAACTATTCAATGGATTCCCACACATGTGGACATTGAAGGATATGAAGCTGCAGATCAATTGACAAAGGAAGCCAGATAATTAAAAGTTGAACAAACCACAATAATTCTCACTGATGCTAATACTTTGGTAAAATTCAAAATATCAGAAAAAAAATAAAAATAAAACAACAAATATGCGAAAGCTACACCGATAGAAAAACCACCACCACAATACCCAGATCGAGAACTAGACATTTTAAAGGCATGAAAATTAACAGTGATGGAATCAGAACATATAGACATTGTAATAAATGTCTGGGCGTTGAACTTGCACCTAATCGTATATTCACCTGCCGTGCACTAGTAACTGTTCTTCAAACCATTGATTACCATCCTGAAGAACAGCTTTACAGCGAGGAAAAATAATCGACATCCCGAAGATGTGTAAAATGCATGCGGTTAGATAGGACTCAGAAATGGACACGACAATAACAGAAGTACACTAAAATTACCTTTTTAAGAATATATGTTATTGAAAAAGCATGGAAATTCCATTTATAATTTTGGACCTCTTAAAAATAAAATCTCAACTACTACTGGTAAAACGTTTATTGCTTCTGATGGATTCAAATGAGTTTTGCAAAACATTACTACCACATAATTCTAAAACTGAGATTAAAATGCTGTGCGCTCCATTAACAAAATCCCCGTTCAATTTCTCGGAATTCAATTATTCTCTCCTACTCGATATTTGATTCACGAGTTAAAAATAGCAATTTTATCGATTTCTATACACCAAAACATCGCCGACACTTTCTTTTCATTAGAAGGAATTGAATATTTTTATTTGTGCACCAAGAGCTCTCACCCGATAGTTGACACGCCTGTGACTCCATCACGAAAATTCGTGACTTCCAAGACTCATAACACTCTATTCAACTCGTTTATCTCATTACAGCACTCTTGAAATCTGTCTTTGCGTTCCGGCATGTGAGTATGAAGAATATGCGTGATTTTAACCCATATTACATTCTCCATAGGAAATTATAGGAGTGTCGTCACTACGAGAAATGCAATTATGGGATGAAGTCAAAGTTGTGGTTGTTGGGTGATGAATGTGACGTTAAATGCACGTTAATTCCCATGGGAAAAGCGTATGGTTCTCAATTTCTATAATTATTCAAGTTGTCAAGATTCAGGATTTGGAGAAACGGTTTTGAATAGGTGACTGAGATGTATTAAAATAACTACTTGAAACTTTCAAAGTTGTATTTTTTATTCGTATATGACAATAGTATTGAATGACAGGTATTTTAATTTGAAAAAGCAATTATAATTACTTGTTCTCTTCTAATAAATTACTTTTATTATAATGTTTGCTAATGGCTTCTATTATGAAAGTCAAATATTAATACAGTGATTTCAAATCCATCCCTTGACTTTGTTTGATACTTTATGGTCATTTTCTGCTACACGACATGATTCATTCCTTGAATACAAATTTTTTATTAAGAAACCCAGCACAATAATAATACATTATATAATGTACTTATTCTACAGGGATTACGTGTCACGGTAGGTTTGCCCACTGAGTTAGCAAACTGCAAGTTGTAGGAGGCGCAGGTTCGATTCCTTCCTGGGTGTATTTCCCTCTTCTGTGTCAGTAAAGCTTTCCTTTTGTGTGTATCATTTATTTGAGGTTCCTTGGTCAAATATAGCCGTGGAGTCATGAAACCGAACCAACCAAATTATTATACTCACCATAGGATCAGACTATTAATCTTTCGTTAGATGATGAGCTAAAATGCATTGCTTTTAATTTAGTATTATAAGTAGTAAGAGTTGTCACAACATCTAAAAGTAAAATTCTTATTAAAATAGGAGATTCCATATAATTTTACAATACTTCGAAAAATTCTGTAAACAATGAAATTTGATAAGGATAACAAACAATGTTATTACAGTAAAAAATTAATTTTTTTCTTTCAGGAAACATGAACTTTATAAGGCTTAATGCAAGCTCGCAAAAACTAACACGTTTTGGTTGATCTAAGTAGACAAATGACTACAATAGTTCGAATATTTACAGAATTAATTAAATATTATCACGTGTTGAACTGTGCAGACGATAAATAATTTAAAAAACGAATTCCAGAATTCAAAACCATCATTAGACTTTGATGGCTGCAACTTTGGCCATTTTCAGTAACTTTTCATTTAGGTTTGTGTAATTAGTATTGGGATTGTCTTGTAACGAATCATAAAATTTTAAGCAGTGTTTATTATTTTATGTGTAATGCTGATTATTATTTATTTATCATTCCATTCCACTTTTGTTACGCGTTGCTGTTTTCCTCTTTTCTCCCAAATAAACCTTTAAATTTTCTTCTTTCTAATTTGTGATTATTTCTCCCTAACAATATTAACCAAATATTTAAATATTGTTACTGAAAATGTTCTTTTTACTTTTGTGTCACTATTGGAGAATTTTTACTATACGTAGTGAGAAGATGGTTGAGTCAGCGCAAAAAAAAACACCGATGTCCTAAATCATGGGTTTCATACTTGCATTGAATATTAGTTCGTCCATCATATTATACAGGTGTTTCAAAATTTCCTGTATAAATTTTAATGGGAAAGAAAAATTATACCGTATTCACAAAACGAGGATGTCCGCTAATATTCATTATAAATGGTGTTTCTAAAACTTTCTGCACAAACTTCAAGGGAAGGCAAGGAACATCAAATTAAACCGTATTTACAGAGATATATGTCCGGAAGCTCCACCCAGATATGCTAGTGGGTATACTATGGTGCAGAAATGAAAGACAGCGAATATGTGAGCAGCATTTTTACTAACCCTAATTTAAAAATAATTGAATATTAATTTTCACTTTGATAATAGTTTCAATGTTCAGTTTCACAAAAGATACTCAAAGTTGCGACTGTAAAGCGCGCATGATAGCGTCGACACATCGATTTCCGTACAAACTGGCCAATTGACGTGCTTCTCTCAACCAACCTAAAAAAGATGCTTAAAGAATCCTTTTCATATAAATATTAAAAAAGCATTGCACGCATAGTATTTTATTTGTAGAGGTATTGAGGGTTCGGGCACTCAGAAACCCCTGTTTTGGCCACGCTACTGTCTGGAAGATTTAATGGCAACACTTACACCACTCAAAGATAAAAACGAAAACGCCCAACCAACATTTAATGTCAGTTTTTCAGAAATGATTTTTCACTGGATTTTGATGTAGACCTCTTATAGATAGCATGTTAATCTCCAAATACATTAATTTGACAAGGTTTTCCATCATGATAAGCAAACTTGTCAGCTGTCAGACGAGCGTTGGAGATGAGATCCTTTTTTGTTTGTTTCTCGAGTTGAGATTCGTTGTCTTGACATAGTCCACACAAACAAAGCTGAAACCCGCATAAAGAGAAAGCAACAAAGGAAAGTAGAAGAAAGCCGTGTCAGATTAATGGGTCGACCGAAATACAGCTTTGATTGGTGGAGCGTGGAGACACGTGTGTAGGTGCTTATCATCCCTTTTCCAATTGCCAAATGTTATTTATATTAATACGCAGCTTCATATTTTATTTTATATTTGTTATTAGAGAGCCAATTCTCTTTTCCCATATTACCACGTGAGGAACTGTGCAAAAGATAAAAAAAGGAAACAAATGAGTTTCAGGTTTAAAAACGTCATTAGACAGACGATATTTTCCTACTACTTTTTTCTAATACTACTTTTTCATTAAAAATTTGTGTTTTGGTAATGACATCGTGGAATTTTAAAGAAACATCAGTGCTTATCCAGCGTGACTCACGTCACATTTGGGAAAATTTTTCCAAAGAATCAGTTGTAATTCTCACATTTTTGTCAAAAAAGTTTCTTTTTAGGTTTCCTATATGGGAAATGGAAAAAAGAAAGATTCTGTGACGATAAGTGTTTCTTGTACGGATTCTGAACATTGCCGTCAGTTGGCTTGTTTTTCTAATACGATTTCGACTCTTAGGCAGTAAAAATTCAAAAGAATAAATTCTGAATTGATGTATAATAATTTATTTATCAACATCAATTGAATGAAACGCCAAATATGTATACAACGGCAAAACACTATATTTTAAGGCATCCCGATGTGTATTAGGCGAAAAGAATTGGATAGCAGAAATAAAATCTTCGCAAACAGCCTGGTTTGTGTTTTTTACACTAAAAATACCTCTGACAGAGAAACCTCTCATATTGCTTGATCAAATAGTCATGTTCCATTTAGAAACGTAAATTAGTGTCTGAATAGCCGGAGAAATTGGGATTTATAAAACTGAATACATCTTCAGACATCGAAGTTGATATAGATAATGCACAAACACCTTCTCTTGATATATAATGCAGACAATTTTTGAGATTAAAAATTCCGAATTCTCTACATCACTGTTCATAGAATAATGATGACCATTTATCCATTTGTGTCAGCTTCTCACTCGCCAGTTATTAATTCAAATATATATTAAATCCACATACTTGACTTCGTCTACTCGTAGCTTTACATTATGTTCTGGTTACATATAAACTTTTTCAAATTAGCTTATTTAAAATCTTTAGATAATTTCTGTTTCGGTCAGAGGATCCTCAAATTGCTGTAGACGGATTCCCGATTAGTTCTAAATTGATCTCAGAAGGGTTTTATAAATAGCGTGTCGTGAGCCAATAACGTTTTTGTTGATTTTTTTTTTACTTTTTCGACTATAGAAATAAAAAATTACACAAAATTTGTATAACATGTTCAATAAAGCAGGGTGCAAGAAACAAACGTGATCGAATCAAAGCGAATTTTAAATTGTTAAGACACGCATACATTTATTTCCTTCTTGCGTTAACAATATATAATTCCAATGTATTTTGTTAAATATTGTCATGTTGGCGAGGTGTGAAAGTTTGAAAAGTGGGTGCCAGTTTAGGGTTTGACCTTGTCATCCGTCAAAATTACGCTATGTTGTTCTCGGATCTTTAAATTTGGGTTTGATCCCGGACCATCGCCAATAACCCGTTGTGTTGCTCCCCCAGTGCGATATAAATTCAATTATTTACCTACCTTAAAATGCAATCCTGCATAAGTAGGCCTGCGAATTCTTTTTTGTGTTGAATAATATTCTGTGTAAGTGAATACATACAAATATATTCCTAACTATATTGAAGAAAATTATTCATTCACTTTTTATGAGAGGGTTCTCTGTAAAGCTAAATAAAGAGAGCCCTAATGACTACGCAATTCCTGCTGTTTCGTAACTTAGCATGTTACTTCAGCATGCCCTCTTATATTAAAAAGTATCTCCAAACATCATCAAAACAAATCAGCGCTTACCAGAGGATATTTTTCTTCTTTTGATAGTTCGTTTACGTTTAAACTGAAAAACCATCACATTGTGCAAATGAGTTATTTCTCGTTGGCTAGTGAGCCCAGTTTTTCTTGTGAAGACTCAATTTAATATAAATTTAGTTTATAAAAATTATTTCCCTTATATTATAAATATTTTTTTGTCCCATTACTTTTTTTACTAGGCCAAATTAACATTGACCGAATGTTTCGAACTATTGTACTGCTTACAGATTTAACGGGTCCGCGGTAGCCCAGTTGGAAGAGCAACGGATCAGCAACAGGAGGGTTGCGAGTTAAACTAGGTCCAGTCAAAAACTGTCATGTACACGGGGGCGGGTGCACGTTAAATCTATCGTGGCTTCAAATATCCTCATGTTGGCGTGGTGCGGAAGTTTGGAGAGTAGTGTGCCAGCTCAGGTGTTGTTCTGATCGTGGTTCAAAATTACGAGGTGTTGTCCTTGGATCTTTCCCTTTGGGATTGATCCGGAACGTCGCCAATAGCCCGTTGTGTTGCTTCAGTGCGAAGTTAATTGACTACCTATCTTAAAATTTAACAAAAAAATTCCAACCTATCGAGAGACTTTTTCTGTCAAGCTAAATGCTGTAGTGTTCCTGCGGCGGACGTGTTTCTCTATGTATTCCGAATATGACTTCACTTGGCTTGTTTTAGAGTACGATTTCAGACCGTCACCAATAAAAATTAGAAATAATTATATCTGAATTTATGTGTCATAGATGATTTCTCAATGCTAATTAAATTAAATATCAAACGTCGCCAAAACGGCCATTAAGTATATTTCAAGGTAACCCCGATCTGTATCATACGAAAACATTTAGGTAGCGGAAGGTTTGTACTGAAAATCCCTTTCATTTAATCCAACACAGCATTTCTTAAGTGGGTAACAGGAAGCCCCAAGGTTCTTTAACAGTGTCCGGGTTCCTCCGAGAGGAAAATACACAGCGGTTTTTAAAACGTGTAATTTCTTTATTTGAATTCTTTGCGGCTATGTGTGACAGACGACTGTGATCTTTAGAAAAATGGATTGTTTATGCAGACATGTGGGAACACCTGCACGAATGGAACACATTTAACGAATAAGAAACTAGTCCAATGCTTTTCCTGCATGAGATCATCGTGTCTGGAATCAAAAGCATTGATGTGCCAAATAGAAAACTTTATAGGTTTTGTTTAGTAATAAAACTCGCATTCTGGGGTGATAAGACCTACGGGCCCGAACCCCTTTTTTAAAACCCAGGTTGCCCGGCCTATCCAGAGGGTGAAAGGCTATTTCAGAGGAGGTTGAGAGGACGTTCACTTGGCCCCAAAATGTTCGCACTGCTCTTAACCCACCGTCTTACAGTCATATAACAATGGATTTACACAAAACGTAAACAAGACTCAAGGACCAGTTAAATCTTGAAGACCGTCAAACTGCGGCAAATCAAACAGACATGAATAAATTGACAATGCAATAAATAAAAGAAAAGAATAGATATTTAATTAAACAGAAATAATCTACATCCTGTATACTGAGCATCAATTAGAGAACGTGGACCACAAAAATTTACAAGGTGAGCATAAATGAAAAATTAGGCAATGAAAAATTAGAATATGGTGATATACATAAATATGCACTAGAATTAAACATTATTGTCGGTTGAATCTTTGAAAATTATTATACCAATACCCGACCCTAATATTTTTATTGTTGGATCACCATCTCCTCCAATATGAGAGCTAAATATTTAAAGTTATATAAGTAGTTGAATTTACTTCACACTGGAGCAACACATAGGGCTATGGCGACGGTCCGGGATCAATCCAAAAGGGAAAGATCCGAGACAAAAAATTATATTGAACCACGATCAGATGAAGAGGTTAACAACTGAGCTGGAACCCTACTCTCCAAACTTCTACACCACGCCAAAGTGAGGACAGTTGTGGCACGACAGATTTTACGTGCAACAAACATATGACGGTCTTTTGGTTGGATCGAGTTTTGAACTAGCCACCCGCGACTCTACTAACTGGGCTACTGCTGCCCCTAATATTTATGGTAAGCTTATGGAGCCTTTTTGAGGGTTAGGCAGAGACGGACTGAATTGTTACATCGGCCTGGGGATGTAGATTACATACCAGCCTCAGAATTTTTGAAATAATTAAAAGTAAACTGTGCTATATTAAACGCATTATAAATTAGCTGAATTGGGGATTGTATTTACTCAAAAGCACACCGTTCGGTTTCCATAATTATTAATCCGTTCTGTGATTTTATGGTTAATGTTTGACCTTTTCTACCTTTTTCTCCCTGTTTGCACTTTTTGCCCTCTGGAGCACATCTCCTTTTGGTGTGTACGGGCTTCAAGAACCCGAGGTACTCTAGCGATCTTTTCTTTTTCCATGGGGTTTACTGTCATTAGTAAACACGGGGGTCGTGCGCACGAGATACCAAGCGATCTCTTCCTGCTTTCATCTCACTACTCTGTTCCACAATTCCTCTTTTTTCTCCCATTTAACATTTTTTTTACTTCCGTCGCTCCATACCCTTGTGCTACAAAACGCCAAACCAACCCAGTTTGCACTTGTTGAAAGTCGGAGGTGAGAAGTAAATTTCAATAATTGACTACTTTGGATTGACTTGACCATATCACCACTTAATGTTTTTTTACTTTTCCGCAAACGAGGCCTCTAAGACACTGCTTGATTGGGCTGTGTTCTGAAATACAATCTCCAATGGGGGATCTTTGTCACAGTCAATTGATTTCATTATTTACTTACTATCCTTGTTTACTGTTTTGTAACAAAATATTTAAATTTCGGTTTCAGATAAACTCTTCTGGTCAAAACCCATAGTATTTTTATACTTTCTTTACGAGACTATGGAATCTCGGGAATTTCCTAAATTCCTGGTGGCCTTTGCACATCACTGGGGAAGGTCCCTCTATAGAACTCTTGAGCCACAGGCATCACACGTTAACAGACAGAATAAGGTCAATTAAAAATAAAAACGTATTTTACGAAAGCTTTTACTGAACAGAAAATGCAAAAAGCTTGTTGCAACCCAAAAATCTCAAACACAGATTAGATTGAGCAGGGGCGAACTGTATTCGAGCATGACTACCGAAATAAAAAATGTGTTGAGGAATGAAATTCCGTTCATTCATTCGGATGTTCTAACGAGTCCATTTGTCTTTGCCTCCGTATCTTCCTCCACAGATAGGGGTGTAGATGGAAGAGATTTATCACTCGATGTTTGCTGTCGAGGCGTACTACTTCCCTTGTGTTTGTTTAATGTTCAGGTGATGCTTCACGCCCAATTTAGATAGCTTTTTCAGTCTCTGGGTGATAAGTGTTATCCAGGCTGACAAGGAATGCTTGGCGTAACCGTGAGTTATGAAATACAGGCGACAGTCAACTTGAATGTGAGAGTTTGTTTTGATAAATGGAGAAAGAAGTAATCTGGCGAAGCTCTAAATTTGTGTTGTGAATTGTGGGTCTAAAGCGAAAAAGATGAAGAGGAATGTAGTTTGTTGGTAGATTTTTTATTTTCATTTCTCGTGTTGTGAAGACTAAATAGTTCTTATAAAAGTTTTACTTTCTGAAAATTTAGAAGTTTGTTTAAATAAATCTTTACTACCACCTTTCCGCCATCAACTTCTTATTGACACTTTGGAACTACCAAAATCACAGAAGAGGAAGCAATTTTGTTCAAGCTATATTGGATGTGGGAGATTGGTTGGTTGGGTTTTATGGCGTAATGGTCATATTTCGCCAGACAGCTCCAAATACAAGATTGAGGAGTAGTAATGACATACACACAAGGAAAGTTTCAATGACACAGAAGAGATAAAAATACATCCAGGTAAATTTCAGGAATTGAACCTGCGCAGCCTCGAAGGTTGCTACGCAGTGGACGAACTTACTAGGTCATGGAAGTGGTACATAAATTAGGAGTGAAATGTTTTATTCAAGTAAGAAAACATTGAAGTAAGTTTCTTAAAAAAATTTACCATCAAAATTTATGTTATATTTCTCTTAAAAAAGATTTGCACAAAAAATATCCAAAGCATGTTTATTAACAGAATTACCGATATTGAAACTCAGTGCTGTTGCAGCATTTGTCTTTTAGGTTTTGATGCCTTTTTAACTAATCAATAAAATTCTGCAAGGTATAAAAGTAACCTCTTATGGTATAGGTTAACAATAATTATTTCTATAAGAACATTACAGATACTGCTGTTTATTACTCTTTCATGTTGCAGCGTAAGGATTAGTTACACTATGAAACTAACAATGGCTTTATTTAATCTTTATTTTCTCCTTGAAATCAGAAATATATTGAAAGTTTAAATCGATATTACACACAGGATCCTATCATAATCCTTGAAAACACATAATTAATATCGTAAAACAGGGAACAAGCAAGAGTTTAAACAGCCTCCCTCACAAAGAAGGGAGAAAAGTTATAGCCAAGCTGCAAATTTAAGACGCTTTTCATTACGATCCACTAAGTGAATAGGCGATTAAATCACATGCATCACAGAATTTCATAAAGTGGATATGACATCAGAAGCGGAATCTTGGTCGTTTGTCGTTTACAGCTGCTCTCAAAATAAACTGAATATTGATTTTTGGTGCCATATATTAACACTAGCTTGCACCTGCAGCTCTTGAATTGAAGCTCATATTGATGAAACTGACAGTACAGGATGTCTAAAACGGGTAGAGCCCTTTTTTTGGTCTTTGATAAATAGCATCTGGTTTTTTTAAGGCAAAATGTTTTATTTATTACATGCTAGTAGAATCACCAACCATTTAAGGCAAAATGTTTTATTTATTACATGCTAGTAGAATCACCAACGGTTGGATCAATTCAGTGAAAGTGATTCCAATAATTTATTCTCTCAGAAAAGTATTTAATTTCAGGATAAAGAAAACAATTTTTATTCCTCCACTTTTTAATATTTAAGAAATTTCCACTATTCACTTGGAACGCAAATACGTATTAAAGATAATTTGTCTGTATAGCTAAAACACAGAGGAAGTTAGTTTTTTCTGGGAGTGCGTATTTTCTGCTTCATTCTGGAAGTAGCGTAATATTACTCGAATGCAATTGACATGTTACTCATCGATAAGTAGTTGAATTTACGCCACACTGGACAAATACAAAGGGCTATTGACGACGTTTGTTCCTTATAGAATTAATAATAAATGCATTATTTTTAATATTATCTTTGATTTAACGGAAAACGTATGCAACACATGTGTTACAAATGACTGACCCATGAAGTATATGGATCTAATTCTTCCCACACCAAAAATAATTAAGCGTCGTCGCCGAAAGTCATCAAAACGGTGATTTATCAAATTCGAAAGTAATAGTTCTTGAAAACAAGGGGTATATTTTCTTCTGGTAGTTTATTCATGTCTACACACTGGAAACTCTTTCATATATGTCACATTTATTCATGTAATCCATTATCATTAACCCATTATCATTAATTCCACTTATTAAGAATTTCATCAGCATGTTATAAGAGAAGGATGATAAATTAATTTGATAAGGCTGAACGTAAATTTTAAGTCTTTATTTCAAATAGTGTAACGGGAATTGAAAAAAATCTTAGATTAAAATTAATCTTCAATCAAAACCTACCAAAGACAAAGAAAGCCACAGTGCATATGAAGTCACTATTGGGCCTATCAAAAGTCAGGACTTAAGTGGACTTTGCAATTGCAGCGAACAAACATACGGCGCAATTATTTACTATCAAGTAGTTTTGAAATTGTAGAATTTTTCTATTAGACCTCCCTGCATTCCATAGAACGTGTCTTTAGCATATTGACTGTTCCGAAGAATACAATACAATACGTGTAAAAAAATCTTCGCATAATTTATGAAAAAGAAGATCCTACCACACTTTTATCTCATATATTCACTCATTCTTTGCTATACGAAATAAAAATATGTTACTTAAACAACAAGTTCAGTTTTTTCTTTTTTTCCTGATCATTGATTAACCCGTTAAGAAAATGTTCGATTGCACTCGTTTCTCCAAAAAATATTCTCAAATATTCCCCATAAGGTTCAAAATCATTAATCTATAAGAGGGATTGCTAGTGCAAACAAACCAGACGGAATACGAAGATTTTATTCCAGCTACCTAAATGCTCTAGTATGATACATATTGGGTTACTTTAAAATGCTGTTTATCGCCGTTTGGCGTTTAATCGAATTCACGTTGATTGGAATTTTTATTGGTGATAAATGTATTCGAAAAACAAGCTAAGTGATGTCACGTTCGGGATACGGACAGGGAAAATGTTCCTCCGCGAAAACACAACCGCCACCTACATTTAGCTTCACAAAATGCCTTTTAAAAAAGACAGAACGGAAATGCAGAGTAACATTTCCGACAAGAAAATACAACTTTGTATTTTATGAATTTCCATAACTTCCCGAGTCATCATTTACAACTTGAGTTTAAAAAGATCTAGGGCACAAACAAAACAAACGTGAAAAACAGAAGGAACAAGTTTACGTTGAAAGTATGCTCTTAGAATATTTTCACGTCCCGAGCAAAATCAACAAAGCTTAGGCAATGACAACAGTGTTTTCAACGTCCATTCATTTTCTACTTTGTCTGAATATGTTGCAGGCTTCTTAGCTCGAAAAAAAGCGCGTCACGTCTTGCATCATAAATGTGAGCGATTGGCAATGCTTCCGGAATGAAACAAAGTATTTATATCAAAATTGTTGGTACGTAAAAATGCCATTACAGATGAAGTTGACAAATTTTCTCGGTTCCGAAAATTGGCGGAACAGGAAATGGATATCCCGAATCATAAATCATACTTGAAGGTATCGCGTATTTTATTTTGGTTTTGATATTTTTATTGTTTTATTTTCCTTTTTTTAACTGCCAGTGTGTGTGTGTGGTTGCATTACTAGACAAAATTTATAGTTTCACTTTTATGAATTTAATCTTTTATGGAGTTCGTTCATATATATGGAATCATTTAAATGTTATCGATGCTGTTGAGAGGAATTTGCAGTATGGGATTTCAAACCTGAAGGAATGCGAAGATTTTAATTCCACTGTCCAAATGCTCTCATGAAACATATCGGGATTCCCTTAAAATGTAGCTTATCATAGTTCTGGCGACGTTTGGCGTTTAATCTAATTGACGTTTACCAATCAACTATTATTTTTCAATTTAGAATTCATTCTTTGGACTTTGTGTTGATGAGGTGCTGACATCCTGTTCGAAAAACAAGCCAACTAATGTTACATTCAGAATACAAGAAGCACATATTGTCGCAGAAACACTACCCCCACTTTCATTTAACTTGACAGAAAATGCCTCTCGTATTTTATTGTGTTATCCAGATTGGTAGGTAGGTATTTTAATTAACATCGCACTGGAGTAGCACAACGGGCTATTGGTGACGGTCCAGAATCTAACCCGAAGGGAAAGATCTGAGGACAACACCACGTAATTTTGAACCGCGGTCAGATAATGAGGTCACACCTGAGCTGCCACCCCACTCTCCAAACTATCACACCACGCCAACGTGAGGACATTTTTAAGACAGATTTAAGACACGACAGATTTAACGTGCACCGGCCCCCTTTGTACACGACGGATTCGAACTCGCAACCCTCTGGTTGCTAATCCGTTACTCTTCCAACCAGGCTACCGAGGCCCCGTTATCCAGTTTGTTTTGGATCATGTAGATTACAAGAGTACCATCAAAGCAGATCTTCCAAAATCATGGAAAATCTATCCGATGTACAATGTGAATTAAATTTCACCAGCTCCTGGTAGAAATGATAGCTTGCTATATTTTATAATTCTACTTTTATAATTATAATATGATAGCTTGGAATTTTATCGTCCGAAAATGTTTTTCAAATTCTAGTTTTTTGCTTAATTCTTTTAATACAATTAGAAGGAAAACAGTGAAATGGAATGAGTAGTTAAGAATTTGATATAAGAAAACAGAGAATGTAAGATTTTAATCTTGAATATAGGAAATAATTTGTTGTATACTTATCGATTGTTCTTACTTAGAATATTAAGTGCACTTAAAACAGACGATCAAAATGATTATCAATTCGATTAAATAAAAACTGGTTTGATTACAATGTTTAAATTTTATAGTTGTCTTTTGCTCCTTAAAATACTTTTAAGTTTATTATTATGCTCCTCTCTAATTAATTTTGTGATTATTTTTGCTAATATTGAATAAACATTGCATCTAATTAAAAACGAAAATTTTCGTTATTTGGAGGCTAGAGACTTTTTGCCCGCACATGCTTTTTGTTAATTTCTTTTTCCTGTACAGTTTTATTCTGTGGTTTCATGTTTAATTTTCTTTTGTAATGTGTTTTGTATTTTCTATTTGCATTTCTATAGTATTTTCTATAGGCCTAAGAATGCTTGTCTGTAGTGCCTACTGTAAAAAAGGAAAATCTCCGGTTGCCTCAAGAAAACTAAAATTATACCTCTTCTTTGAGTAAATTCTACCTGATTAATCTAATGAATAATATTTCATAGCGCTTAAAACGGTATACTTTACTTTTATCATTTTCAAAATCTGGAAAAATGGTACCAGAAAATTCTCCAGCTAATCTTATGAACCAGTCCATCTCTGGCTACAAATCAAACTGAATTCGAACTTTTTGGCCAAACTTATTCTCTTTTAAAAACAAAATTGTTTTCAGGTTGTTTTCTGTAATATTTTCGAAAGTATATTGCGAGTTACCGATTGAGTTACACCTAGAAATCGAAATCATGGGCGGTCAGGGTGCTGACTTCTGGATCGAAAAGTTTCTGGTTCGAATCCGAAGATGTTTGTCCATCTGGAATGAATGTGTGGCCTGTCTGTAAAAGTGTTGTGCCTTGAATATGTGACTTGCATGCTAAGCTTAACGTGAACCCAACTCAGTGGTGTACCTGGAAAACAAAGTGGTTCACAAATTCGCCTTTGTAGTGCCATAATGACTAATGTTCAATTGGTCTGACATTAGAGAAAATATTGTGAGTTACACACTGCAAGGGACCACAGAAATCGACTTTATAAACTTTGAAAGTTTATAAACTTGCAAAAAATTGGTTTCTAAGTTTCTTAGATATTTAAATATAATATGACAAGTAAATGTTTCATAGTCACACACTTGCCGAGCTAATGCGCTTTTTGATCAGAAGAAAATAACTCTCTTTTTTGGCAGAATCAAAATGAAAAGAGTGTTTCTTTTTAAAGGAGATGAAGTAACGTGATGATCAGAGCGCGTAATCTGGGTTCACCAGAGTTCCTAGGAACAGCTAATGGAACAGAACAGTGGTTGTTCCACCCAGAATACCTCCTTCATTCTCCAGTGAAGGTGAAGAGCATTCTTTGGCAACCGCCAGTCTAATTTATTTTGAGCGCCGAGATCGCAATCATTCTCACGTTCAGGATGATTCCTCGTAGGCAAAACAAAACACTTGACGAGGCGTCAAAGCCCACTTCCGATTTTTTATTAGGAAGGCTGGGTTTCCACATTATTATGGGTATTGTTATGCAAGCTGTTGCTGGCAGTTGGTGACATTTAGATTTTGTTTCGTCGATGGGCAGGTGTATACGAGGGGGTTTGCTCAAACACTCGAATTATATTTTGCTTCTGAGAAAACTGAAAGAAGCAGTTCGGTTGTGAGCAGAGGTAGCGTTACGAGGTTCGTGCAGAGGGGAGGACTACAGGGGCTCAGGATCCTGCCATTTTTATTTGTCAACAATGTCCTTTTGTAAGAATGACCTGGGAATGAATATTCGGAATTGTTTTCCTTCAGAAAGAATAAGTTCAACGCATTAAGTAATGGAATTTAATTTGTCTAAAAATGATTCCTGAACATAATTGTTTTCCAAGAAATACTGGTAAAACAATTTGAGTTTCAACCGCCAATCGCAAATACTCAATTTACATTTCATCTTATCTTAACATTGCTGGATTCAGGTTTATTCAAGAATTGTTAAGTGCGCGGGTATTCAACCGTTTTAGCGTGAAACTTGCATCAAAATGCAGACATCAGAATGCTAAATAATTTATTCACTAATTTAGAATATGTTTTTATAAAAACATGTAATAATTTGTGAAAATATATTAATTATTTCAAGGGATACTTGCACAAACACACAAATAGACAAAAAAAATCGGGAGGACATGTAGATGTTGCGAAATTTGGTCGCTAAGTTAGTGACAGTACTCAAAGTATAAAAAATTTCATGAAAGCATATCCAGCCTTTTAGAAATAGTACGCATACAGACACAAGAAACGCAGAAACCACTGATTTTACATTAAAATAGCAAAAAAATACCAATCAAATAACTTGAAATGGGACGAAAATATCTAGATTATTGATTACACGTGCGGAGTGTATACAGAAAATGTTTCGAGAATCTTTCCCTTTCAAAAATAAAACCTTCAGCTTTTTTCTGTTTCAGTCTTTGCCCCTAACCAATTATCTGCACAGCACTGATATTTTAGGTGTTGACATTTAGGTTTCGTTTCGTCGATGGGAATGTGTATACGAGAGATAACATGCAGATAGTTTCTATTTTTGTAAAAAATTTCACAAATTCTTTTTTCGGTTGGGGTTAAAGGCCACATTAGTGGCTACTGAGATGTAATTTATGTGTCTAAGACTGTTGGATATACGCCGAAATAATCTCAGAGCCATGAGCCATCATTTATTAAAAATTTATTCATATTTTACTTTGAAATACAGGGAAATTCGTTGATAATGAGCGGTTAACCCATTCATGTGGCTCTAAAGTAATTTTTTTAAATTATTGGTGAGGACCTATCACTTCAAACGAATGCATTTTGCACCGAACAAAAAAATTTATTAGTGCTAGTTCTTTTTAACAGGTGATGGATAATATCTCTTACGTCCCATCTAGAGTACTCCTAGACATTAAATGAGCAAGTGGGAGAATATTTATATGCATTAGCAACCTTAATATACCTGGAAATTTGTATATTTCACCTTAACCATTACAAAGAGATGGGAGGATCTTTAATTTTTCTTACTAATTTCAACCAAAGAACACTGCAATCCGTTTTCCTTTTTATTTCCAATCCTTAAAAATCCTTTTGCCGGCAAAATGCCCTGAAGAATTTAACCAATAATCACAATATTTAAAACAGCGTATTCTAATGAAAGGCCAGGCCTCATTGTGAGCGGGGATATTTTTTTATCCTTCTGAATGATGATTAGAAAGAAGCAATGAGCCAGAGGTGTGCTTCAATCGTGAGAAAAGCCGTCTCTAATTGAGATCTGACCCTTCTGGATAGATATCCACAGAGATTAATGCTTCAGTGCCTTTGAACCCTTTTCCGAATCGGGGATGAAACCGGTTTCGCGCGGCCTAGCTTCGGGCCTCACCCCCAGGTTCCCCTGAGTAAAATCTTTCTTATTATGTGCCTATATTGAAGCATTTGTTGTGACCTTTCTCCTGTGTTTAATCGCTTTTGGGTTTCACTTCCTACTCTGGGTGCTTGGCAATCAAAACAAGATCTGATGTTTCCGATATTTTATAAAGTGGCGTAAAACAATGGTTCTCTGGATAAACAGATAAAAACCTTAGTCAAATGTTAAAAATGGAAAAATTCTTTAAAACAATGATTAATAAAGTTTAAAAACTTAGAAAGGATCGTCAAAGGCCACTTCGGTGGAACAAGACATCCATCATCAGGACAGAACTTCTTTCGAATCATATATCCGGATAATGGTCCACCTAAATCGACCGATCGTTTCCAAATTTTTGACCTTTATTAGTCCTTGTTTTGAAGGGTTGCATTATTTACTAATAGTTCACCATTTTCATGGTTTAGTACGCTTGGCAAACCTAATTTCATAGTTTATAATTAGTGTTAATTTGGTTGCTAGTTCAACACTCGATCCATCCAAAGACCATGGGCAGGTGCACTTTAAATCTGTCATGGTCTCAAATGTTCTCATGTTGGCGTGATGTGGAAGTTTGGAGAGTGGGGTGCAAGCTCAGGTGTGAATCTCATCTGGCGGCAGCTCAAAATTATGAGGTATTATCCTCGGATCTTTCCCTTAGGGATGGATTCCGGATCATCGCCAATAGCCCTTTGTGTTGCTCCAATGCGACGTAAGTGCAACTAAATACCGACATCATCGAATCTTAAGACGTGTTTGTCTCGAAACAACGATTTTTCAAATTCGTGTATGGTGTGGTGTCGACGTTATATGAGAGGTTTTCGTAAAGCTAAATACAGAGGGCGCAAATGTTTAGGTAACCTCTTTCGTAACTTGTGGTGTAACATGGCATGTTACTCGATTCCGATTTCAGTATGTCACATAAAAAATTTGTCACCAAACATCGTCATCGAATTGTAGTGCAGCTCTGGGGAGAAGGTAGGTGACCTTGGGGAAATTCCTTTCCTGAAAGGTAGAAAGTTTGCGAGGGAAGAGGCTGCCATCCCCAAAATCATTTGTGGTTATCGCTATAAGTGATTCATTTTACGCCATCTTATAATTACTGTTATTGCTCCCGGAACTGGATGATGAACTCAGAGCCCGAATCCGCGCTTACACGCGATTGAGGGTTTATTAAACCAATATTTACGGTTAAGCCAGCCCCAAACGTAACGAATAGATTCTTTCAAAACCACGTAGACACAAATGCCAACTCGCCAGAGCCGGGCCATAGTTCTTTACCATAAATATTTTTTCTACTCCGTCGATTGTTTATGTTTACACTGAAAAATTATCATTGTATAGTATTGTCGAATTTATTTTATTTATTCTGTGGCAGATACTGGAAGCTGATACTGGAAGCTAGGGCCAGACGGGCAGCTAACAATTTCTCTTTCTGCCATACTGTTTTCCGCACATGCATCCCCGATGCCCCAAGACAGAAATTGTTGCAATGGTCCAACTTCTGACTGGTCACGATTGTTTAACTAAACACATCATCGAAAATTTTTGCAGAGCCCCTACTGCTTCCTTTGTTCTAAATCCCAAGAAATGGACGCGTTTGAATTACTTTCTCTAGTCGGAACCTCAGCGGCCAATACTGGGGGCTAGAGGACGTATGTGCAAATAACTATTTCTCTTTATTGTCATACCGTTGTTCGCAGATACATCTCAGATGCACCAAGGGGAGAAGCTGTTGTATTAACCCGACTTCTGACTGCTCACCATTGTTTAGCTAAATATCTCTGCCACCTAAAAATTTTGCAGAGCTCCTGCCCCCTTTGTTATAAATCGCAAGAAATGGACATATTTGAACTGCTCTCTATAGTCGGGACTTCTGTGGTCAATACTGGGATGCTAGGGGAAGGATGGGCAGCTAACTATTTCACTTTCTTGCATTACCTTTTCGTATTTATTTTATGTATTGCTTGTGGGCATATTTACTAACCTTTTTATAGTATATTCTGTTTTCTGCCTACCATTGGAAAGAATTATTTTTCCATTTCACTATCACCCAATATCTATTTTTGCAATATTCATCTCTCACGTTTTGTTAGGGGTTTCGTTTCTGGTTTTTTTGGGGGGTTTATGGCGTAAGAGCCATATTTGGCCATGCTGCGCCAGACATAAGACATGCAATATCAAGTAATAGACACGCTTTGTTAGGGGAGTCAACGCCCAAGCAAAAGTTATAAAGGCAAAGGAGTTCCAGTCCTTAGAGTTGGTATTCCTAACATTATAATTTCAGATCCTTTTTTGGCTGGAGAGCAAAGAAATAAAAAACAATAGAGACGAATCGTTAATAACTTTCATTTCCTAAACCAGGATACACGTAGTTTCAAATTTCTTAGAAACGTCAGGGATATCATTTAATATGTTGGTACAAAAGGTATCGTCAGAAAGTACTAATTTCTTCTGAAAGGGGAAGGACGGATCGATTTTATGACTACCTGTCAAAAAGTGAGCTGAATATTGTACATTATGAACAATGTCATTTGATTTTAATAGAGATTGATCACTACGATTTTGGAAATATTATGGTGCGATCTTTCTGAGAATCAGTCAGGTTTAACCCTCATCCATTTAAAAAATTGACAACTTTTGTATGGAGCTTGCTGAGACTCTTATCACGGCTTCAAATAAAAAATGACACACTTGATGGCGCTCTGATGTCAGCAATATAGCTGCTCCTAAAAACAGCAGTTTTGATCTGCTGGGCTTTTAAAATAATTGTAGGCTGTTATGAAAAACTCAACAGTAGCTCCGGGACTCCGGTTGATAAACCCGACCATTTTTAAAAAAATATTTATCTTTTTAGACCCATGAATTAGATTCATATTTATTGTGAGGAAACCTGCACTGCTAATTTTGTCTTAAGGTATGTGCCATTTGATATTTATATGTATTCAATTTTGTTAATACAGTCAAACCCCGTTAGGACAAATTTCGAGTGAGCGTAAAAAAAATTCGTATTAACCGTAGTTCGTGTTATCTGAATTCAGAAAAAAGCATTATTTCAACAATAAAATAAAATATTAATGTATTTACATTACTTACTGTACAATTCTTGGCTCACCAGATAAATCGTATTCATCACTAAGAATATACAGATGATTCTCTTGATAAAACAGATGACTCTTGATTACGCAGATAATTTCTGATAGGTGATTTTTGTCTTGAAACAATTCTGTTATCGATTATCATGTTTTGTTTTTCCGTGCATTCTTTAAGAAAATATGTGATGCCAACGCAGTTTTATTGAGCAGATGAATTTTCACTGCCTAACAAAAAGAGGTGAACAATTTCTAAGCCAGCAGTAGTTTCTTTTAAAGAAGGCATGCTTATTCTTTCGTCTTGTTCGAATTCTTCATTTATTCGTTCTTTTTCACTCTCTTCCACATATAAATCTACAATTTCGGAGTCATTTAATGTTTCTGATAATACGATTGAAAAGAATTCGTTTGCCCTTAAGATTAGAAAATTTGTTCGTCTCTTAACCGGCGATTAATATAACCCAAATTCTACTTTAACGAATGAGTTAACATTATTTGAATATACATTTTGATGGGGATTGGCATTTAGTTCGTATTGTTCGGAATTCGTTTTAAGCGAGTTCGTCTTAATGAGGTTTGACTGTAATTCAAATCAGCTGCTCTTTTTTTCAAAATAGCACTGAAATCAACGGAGAGACGTGTCTAATCCAAACACAATTCAACGAAAAAAATATTCCGATTTTTTAATAATTTCATCAATTCTTCTTTCTTTTCAAAATGGCACTGAAATCAATCGAGAGTCGTGTTGTTAATCCAAACACAATTCAACGAAAAAAATATTCCGATTTTTTAATAATTTCATCAATTCTTCTTTCTTTTCAAAATGGCACTGAAATCAATCGAGAGTCGTGTTGTTAATCCAAACACAATTCAACGAAAAAAATATTCCGATTTTTTAATAATTTCATCAATTCTTCTTTCTTTTCAAAATGGCACTGAAATCAATCGAGAGTCGTGTTGTTAATCCAAACACAATTCAACGAAAAAAATATTCCGATTTTTTAATAATTTCATCAATTCTTCTTTCTTTTCAAAATGGCACTGAAATCAATCGAGAGTCGTGTTGTTAATCCAAACACAATTCAACGAAAAAAATATTCCGATTTTTTAATAATTTCATCAATTCTTCTTTCTTTTCAAAATGGCACTGAAATCAATCGAGAGTCGTGTTGTTAATCCAAACACAATTCAACGAAAAAAATATTCCGATTTTTTAATAATTTCATCAATTCTTCTTTCCTTTCAAAATGGCACTGAAATCAATCGAGAGTCGTGTTGTTAATCCAAACACAATTCAACGAAAAAAATATTCCGATTTTTTAATAATTTCATCAATTCTTCTTTCTTTTCAAAATGGCACTGAAATCAATCGAGAGTCGTGTTGTTAATCCAAGCACAATTCAACGAAAAAAATATTCCGATTTTTTAATAATTTCATCAATTCTTCTTTCTTTTCAAAATGGCACTGAAATCAATCGAGAGTCGTGTTGTTAATCCAAACACAATTCAACGAAAAAAATATTCCGATTTTTTAATAATTTCATCAATTCTTCTTTCTTTTCAAAATGGCACTGAAATCAATCGAGAGTCGTGTTGTTAATCCAAACACAATTCAACGAAAAAAATCATTCCGATTTTTTTCATAATTGTAATTAATTGCCGGTTTTTTTCAAATTGGATCTTTTTAAATGAGTCAGTTATTAATTCGAACGGAAATCTGTATTGAGTCCTTATGTGAGAAATATTTGTTAGATCTAATCACCCTCTACACACACGCAATTGCATTCTGGATCCCAGTACCAGGTTAGATGGCGGGCCTCTCATGAAATATCATTAGGTATCTTAAGTATTCATCGTATAATAATTTATAATTAATTTTATAAATTATTATACGATGAATAATAATTTATAAAATTTATAATTAATTTTATAAATTATTATACGATGAATAATAATTTATAAAATTAATAATTAATTTTATTAATTAATTATTATTATATAATTATAATGATTAAAATATAATTAATTATAATAATAATAAATTATATTTTTATTATTATAATTAATTAATAAATATATAATTAATTTTTCTTATTCCGTTGCACACTTATTGCACAGCGTTATTATGAAGTGATTAGTTGTTATGATTAATTAGTTATGATTACAATCAAGATTTAACTTTCTTAGAAAATGAATTACACAGCAGTACAAAAACTCTCAACATTTTCTGGGCTCCTACTTTGTCTTGGGTCCCGAGGGCCACGGTAGCCCAGTTGGAAGAGCAACGAATTAGCAACCGAAGGGTTGAGAGTTCGAAACTCGGTCCAGCCAAAGACCGTCGTATACACGGGGGATGGTGCACGTTAAATTTGTCGTGGCCTCAAATGTCCTCACGTTGGAGTGGTGTGGAAGTTTGGAGAGTAGGGTGCCAGCTCAGGTGATGTTCTCGTCATCTGACCGTGGTTCAAAATTACGAGGAGCTGTCCTTGAATCTTTCCCTTCTTGATTGACTTCGCACCGTCACCAATAGCCCGTTGTGTTGTTCCAGTGCGACGTTAATTACCTATCTACCTACCGGTCCCAGCACCATGGTATCGGTTAACCCTGTCAAATCTGGGGCCCCAGATTCAATGAAACGAAAATCCAATGTGTTCAAGAAAGATTGTGTGTTCGTAAATTAGAAAATATTTAAAATGGACAAGAAAATTAAGAAGCGTTTTACAAGTGTGTCTTGTCTGATTGATGAAGTGTGTCTCTGTTTTCTGGTTCTATTTTTACCAGTGTTTTTAGCTCTCGTGCCGCCATCTATAATCTTATCCTGAAAACTGCTTTTTCGTCAACGACCTAAATATATACTCGTCATCTGAATGTACAAAATTTCGAGGTGTCGTCCTAGGATCTTTCGCTTCAACATTGATCCCGGATCGTCACCAATAGCCCGTTGTGTTGCTCCAGTGTGACGTAAATGCAATGTGTGCCAAATGTACAAAATGTGTGCCAAAAACTACCTACTTAAATATATACTAACTATTTCATCGACAATAATCCAAAACGACCTAAATTGATACCGAAACTTTCATCGTAGCATTCTTTTTCTTATAGCTTCAATCATTTATTTGAACGTAATTTTCTCGAAACCCCATACCTTTTCCAATGATATGTTCAATAATGTTATGATTTAGTTTAAAATTAATATGAAGCATATGTAAGAGTAAAACTTAAGTGACAAAATATGCAATAGTAACATTTTTCGCATGAGCTCTCTAAGGATCACCCCCCCCCCCAATCTCATTCTTAATTTTATTAAGGGGATTTTCTTTTATCCGGGAAAAAAGGAATCGATTTTGCATTCTTCACATAGTTTTGAATTTTGGGGTAGATGTAATATGTGTGCCAAATTTCGAGTCGAAATTCTCAAAATTGGCCCAGTTATGAACTATTAACAGAAGCTTGCAGATGTAGAATTTAATTGCGTTTTTCTCGGAACTCTCGAGTCTCACGATATCTATAAAATTATTGTATTGATCGACTTTAAACTTTTACAGTATGTCGAGCAAATATTTTTTGTCGTAAATACGTCTTTAAACTCAGAACAGGGGGCATGTATGAAAAGACTAGTTTCAAAAACGCGTTACAACTGTTTTGTCTTATGATTTCAGAACTAGAAGAAACATCCAGAAGATAAATATAGCTTCGTGTAGACCAGTGATTCTCAACCACTGTGCCGCGGCAATTTAGTGTGCCGCGAGATTCTTGAAGTGTGCCGCCACTGCGAACATTTAGAAGAATCAATTAATTCGTTCTGGATTAATCTTAGAGACGATTATCCCACAATCTCAAAAAGCCTTAAGTGTGTTATTACAATTTTCCACATCTTATTTGTGCGAATTCGGATTTTCGGCTTTGACCAACATAAAAACGAAAAAAAGATCCAGACTTAAATCTGGATCACGAAATGAGAATATTATTATTATTTTTACGCCCAAATATACGCAAATAAAGTTATCAAAAAACACCAAGCTCAAATTTCGCATTAAATGTAATTTGTAATTTATCATTAAATAAACATTTTGTTCACTTTGTAATGGAATTTCATTTTATATTTCATTGAAAATTATTACCGTATGCTATTTTTACAAAATATATTTTAGGTACATCAATCAATTAACCAAGCAAAATTCCTTTAAATTTATCTTATTGTTAGTGTGCCTCCAAATTTTTAAATTATTAAAAGTGTACCATAGACAAAAAAAGGTTGAGAATCACTGGTGTAGACAAAAGATGTCCGTACCTGATATGACCTTCAGAACGAGTGCACAGACGCACTGAGCGTGGGGAGGGGGTCCACAATATGTCAAAATTGTCCAGTGCTGGGCGAGCTTTTGGCCAACTTTGGATTACGTAGAGCGAGGACTGCATATGTGGTGTCATTCGAAAGCTACCAAAAAACGTTAAAATTAATATTGGACAACAACAATATCTCAACAATAATTAATATCAAACTGCACAAATCAATCGTTAAATATTCACAAAAACAATCGTTCAAACTTCCTATGTCTGCTTTATTCATCTCACAATCCAATATCAGGTCCGAGTATTCACTCCAAAACTACGGTTTGTGTCCTCGACACAACCTACCATTTTTTATTTCAGAACACGTGGAGTTGAGAAATCATGCCATCCACGGAACTGCGCGAGGTGTCATGATCAAGGAGGGTTATCAGAGGTAGTTCTTCATGAAAATGATTAATGATTATTTTGGTATATCTTAGATGAAAATAAATAGACGAATATAGTTTGGAATTATTTAATTGCAGTTTCGTCAAAAAAAAAAATCTTCAAAAGCGTAATGTTAACGGGAGAAAAGAAAATCCATCTTTACTCTATATTAAGCTAGACAAAATTTACAGTTCACAACATTAGTTATTGAAATTTGGTGACAAAATCATCAAATATGATGCCAAAATATCCATGTTTTAAAGATCTATTATAAAGCTTAAATTCTTGTGAAATTCCGTTTAATTTTTTACGTTTGGCATTGTTTTTGTAAAATAGTATATTATTCAAAAAACATGTCTCTCTCATATAAAATAATAAACATAAAAAAGACCGATATTGGTTTCATGTCTTAAGGAACGATTTTCAACAAAACATTCAAAAGTAAAAATTATTCTCACAATAAGATTTTTCAGACATCTATGAAAATTTAAACTACTCATAAAGATCATTGAGAGATCATTGAGAGAGAGAGAGAAGATCATTGAGAATTTGTTTAACGACTATTTTTAACGAAGAGCATTAAATTCTTTACGCAAATAAATTTCACCTAAAAAAGTATCACCGTGCTATTATCTCTCAGGATAGATGAATGGAGGGATGGGCGACATATTCACTCGTTTTAAAACTTGCTTAGCAACACCTACAGCTCACTTTTATTTTTCAATTTTGCTCAGACTCATCATTTATTTAACCCTTGCGTAAAGCCATCATCTACTAGGAAGTAAGCATCAAGGCCCTGACCTTATTCCGAGGGCTTTTAGCCTGAATGGCTTTTACCTTTATTCCGTTCTATAGTTGTGTTGGTTTATCCATGTGCGTTGGAATGCATGGTAATTTTTAAATGCCAAAAGTGATGAACGTCTGTGTTTCTCTTGTGAAAGGTTTTGCGTTTAGTGGTAGGTGTGCTGTTATGAATGATAGTGCACGATCATTTTAGTTGTGAATTGATGTTGCTAAGTTTATAAAAAGGTAATTGAAAAATTATATTTTGCGTGTGATGGCGTTTATTGGTTTGTTGCTGATGCTCTTGCATCCGCAGCAGAATTTATATATTTAATATAAAAAGGTAAATCAATTAAAATAAAATCATTTCAATTTTCATTAATCAAACAACATTCATCAATATTACTTATGGATTTTAATTAATTATTGCTTTTAAATAAAAACTGTTTCTAATATAAATACGTTTGCTATAACCGAATTTACCTTCACCTACAACTTTACAAAATACCTGGACACGAGTCAGTTTTGACCAAGTGCATTAATATCTATAAACTCGATATCCTAAATCAGTTGTATTAATAATTTCGCTGTTTCTTTCAACTGCGTAGTTACTTGAAGTCAGATCAGATCAAAGAACCAAATTATAAATATTCAAAGTTTCATTTAGATCAGTGTTCTACTATGCCTCAGGGGAAACTTGGAGCTATGACTTTTGAGTATCGAAAATGCATTCCAGATCATTTTAATATGAATACATATTTTGGTAAACAGACAAATGGAATGTGGCAAAGGTTTAATTTCAAATTATACTATTCATACAAAGAATCAGATATTGTTAATTGTTTGGAAATACAGAGAATGAGATGGCTTGAACATATTCGAATGCGCAATGAGAGGAGAACAAAAAATTCTGGTCAGGACAATTGAAGTTAGGCCTAGAGGAAGACCAAATCTTAGATGGATTGACTGTGTTGACAAGGACTTATATTTGCAAACCTAGGAACTGGAGAACTTATGTCAATAACAAGTTAAGATGGAATAGAATTATCGAGAAGGTCAAGGCCCACACCTGGAGGACGAACCAATGAAAGCAGTAATAATTATACATTTTAGATCGATTTTGTTCTAAATGTATCTTCTTTGTAGTGGGATCTCTTCTCTTAAAAACCACAGTGGTCTTTGGATTCGTTATCTGTCATGTGTATCTTATATCTATATTCACTTATAACTGTTAAGTAAAGAACCTAAGAATCCCAACAAAGGTAAATATTATTCTTAACCATTCTGTGAAGTCAGAAGATACATAAAACATTTTTCACACGATTAATAAAACACAACATTAATAAATTTTTCTGAAATGCTCCCAAGACCACTGACTCTGTCTCCCCCACTTAGCTAGGTTATAAAATTCTTAAAATAATACGGCAGTCAAATTCCTTAAATTTCACTTAATTTCTATCGAAAGTATAATTGCTAAATTATTTATATTTTTGTAGCATTTTATAAAGTATTTGACTAGCGATTACACAGAAAGAGGGATGTGTACTAATATTGTCGAATTTGGCAGACCGTATTTTAAAAAATAAATCAGGTCCAGGTGGCGCAGTTTTGTGTAATTAGCGTGCAAAGCTTAATGCTGTTTAAATCAGCTACAAAATTTAGCGGATTCCCTGTGTTTGAATTAAGTTGCAACGAGCTTGTATTTTTAAAAAGTGGTCCCTATTGATTTTTATATGGTTTGTGGGCAGCTTCCATGCATGGTAAACATGATTTTTTTTATTCACAATAGATACAATAAAGAAATAAAGCTTCGAGGGAAACATTGGGAAACGATTCCAAAGACCAATATTTACTTATTCTACTAATATTTATTTATATACCCAGCGGCACTAAATTTTTCCATTTCGGCGATATACGATTTGTTTGAATTCGTGAGTCCCAAAGGACTCTTCTCATTATTATTCAGCATTTCCTCATGATTAATAATAAGGATGAACGAGGTTTATAAAAGTACCTTTTTTAAAACTAGCAGGAATATTATTTTGTTCAGTTTAGAACTGTTTTTAAATATTTTTCAAGATGTGGCATGAAACCAGAAAGGAAAATACTATCGTGAAATATCATTTTTAAAATTCGAAAATAGATTTTTAACTCAGACTTATAATTTTAATTTTATTAAGATCACAAATATATAGAATATATTTTTCTTCTTTTTTATATTTTTTCCATCATTCGCCGTATCTAAAACTGGAAAATATTGAAAAAAAAAACCTAAGTCAAATATTACAAAAGAAAAACCTAAAAAATTAATACTGCTGCGAAAGATATTTTTTTAATGTAAACTAAACCACCGAAAGCGAGGATTACTTCCGGTTACTCAATACGAAATATGTTCAGGATACTAGTTTTGCCACAAAAACGCAAGCGCCATCTACATTTAACTTTGCAGAAAAAGCTTTTCATACCAATTTAAAGAGAGAAAAGCAAAGAACACAACTGCAGAAAATGATTGGTATAGTAATTAAAAAAATCTTAAATAACTTACCCTGTCGGTAAGTGAAAATTATAATTAAGAAAATGATCCATAGAATAATTAGTTTTTGTAGTGCTGAAATCCACAGAAAAAAAGGTTACCATCGAGAAGAAACATTACCCAGTTGGTAGCATGTTACTTTGTTCATGCTACCAACTGGGTTGGTAGCACGAATAAAACTTGCAACATTTAAAACTTAAGACAGTTTTTAAATGTTTTCAAGATGTGGCATGGGGACCACAAATACAAAACATTTTCAAAAATATAAGTTATGAAATATGAAAATAGATATGAAGTTCAGATTTATAATTTAAATCTTAAAGATAAAAAATATATCAAAACTAAAATTTTTATTACTCACTCTCCATATTTGAATCTATAATACCTTAAAAGAAAACAAAGTGATACTACTAATCAAAGAAAAATAATATTTCCTGTCTCAAAAAAGTGTCACGTTTTACACTTGAATTTTGTTACGAAATAGTTATCACGTTTGTAGAAAAGAAAAGGATTTAATTGTGAATTAAAAGGTTTATTTTTCAATGTTTATATATTAATATGGCTAATGTAATTCATGGTTTAATATGGTTAATGTAATTCATGTTTTAATATGGTTAATATTACATATGGTTAAGACAAGTGTTCTGCTTCCGATATAGCTTTAGGATTACTATAAATAATACTTTACTTTAAAGGCGATTTTCACTTCTCGGTTTTAGTTTCTTAAAGTGTACAAGTTTCTAAAAACATTACTTCCAGATATCATTACACTTTCCATGCATGTTTGCAATGTTGAGAAAACGTTTTCTAACTGGTGAACTTAAAAAAAGTTCCTTTTCACTCGATTTTTCAAGCTTTGTTTACTATAAAGACGATTTGCGAGTGGCATTCTTAGATTGCCTTGTATCTTTAATAAATGTCTTCGTCGTTGGTACACTTCACTTCGAAATTGAATAAAAACTATTAATATTCGAAACAAAAATGCACAAATGTGATACTAATTTTTGAATATTAAAAAATAAGTTAGTACTGACTGTGAAACCTCTCTGCCACAATGAAAAGTTCAAAAGTAATTTTACTAGAAAACTGCAGTGAATACGACTTGTAGGAGTTTTAATGAAAATGCTTGATAGAATAATAAATTACACTTTTAGTAGAGCTGAAAATACACAGAAAAAAATATCCCAGAACAGGTACACTTCGCAGTCGGTAGGATTCGAACCTACGCGGGAAGATCCCAATGGATTTCTAGTCCATCGCCTTAACCACTCGGCCACGACTGCTTGCCTCGCTCTGTCTTAAGTTGAAAGAGCTCAATAACCCAGTCTTGCTCTGCTGTTGAATTCGTGAGATTCAACTAACTTTTGTTGACACTTTAATGTTTAATTTTTGCACAATCTTGTCCTTGCCAGGAAACAGTTCTAGCCCTGTCTCGATTTCGTCCTTACAAAAGTTGAAAAAAAAAATAAAGGAAAGGAACTTAGCTTAAAAATTGATAATGACCGAAATTTTTAACCGTAAAATCTGATTTGATACAATCAATCTGATCAAGGAAGAATTGAACATTCCAATAAAGAAAAAGCGAGCAGAAGTAAAAATATATATCCAACGAAATATCGGAATAAATAAATTACTCCGTTGGTTCATGGGATGATATGTTAATTTTTGCTATAAAACAACATGTTTCAAATAAATTGCTTCCTGAGCAGTACCAACTGCTCATATGTTTTTACAATTGCACAAAGGAATACTCATGTGCCTGCAACGATACAGCAAACTCATGCCAATTTCTCTGAATAACTTTTATACTTTGGAAATGAATTTTATTATTTTTAGATAAAAATGTTACTTATAATTTCTCACATTAAAATAATCATTTTTTTGTCTTGAAGGTCAAGGTTTATTAAAATTAGCATTCTTTTGAAATGAAATGTTATTAAAATATTGTGTCTAAAATGTTAGGCACTAAATTAACCTCTTGGATACAGTAAAATGTATTTGTTTTCAGTGGAATTACAATCAAGTTTAAAAAATTTAGGCTCATTGGAAAATTCAACACTCAAATATACTTGCTTAGATAACTCATAAGCTTGCTTAGATAACTTAGATAACACATAAAAATATCTCGAATGTAAACTTAGAGATAGTAAAAACTGAATCGCTGGTGGCCATTTACATATTATCTTTTGAAAATAAAATAAATTGTTGATACAACACTAAAATTTAAAAATTTGGAGGTAAAAACCAATCAGTTTTCTTCATCAGAAACTTTAAAATAAATACACAAATAAAATGAGTTGTTTCCTCATTCCTTCACCACAATTTGTAAATGTCTGCACACTTATAAAATCATACATAATATTATATTATCTAACATCATACAATATTATATTATCTAACATCATACAATATTATATTATCTAAATTATGCAATATTATGTTATCTGTTTTACAGAAACAACATTATAATTAAAACATTATTTACTTCACAAAATTTTGTTCAGAACAAAATTGTGCTTGACACAAACATAATTAAAAATTTCGGAACTGAAAGCCGATCATTTTTTCATTATCCAGTTAAGTTCTCTGATTAATTGATAACACTTCTGTGTTTCCATCATTATAGGTTGATTAGTTTTATGCTGTATGGTCATTTTATATTACACGAAGGTCAATTGAACCGGGACCTTCAGCTTAAAGGGGATTTCAAACCACTACGAACATCCATAACCAGACCAGGATTTGAATCCAGGGCCAAAGCGCTAATTGTGCTCGACTTCCAGGCATGACCAAGCATCATAAGTGTTGGCTTACGACGCACCTTCCAGGACTTGAATTCATGAGATCAACCCAGTGGCATTAAGTATCACCCAAAGTTTCTCCAAGTGATAAGCCGCTTGGACAAATTCGTGTGGCATACAACTCCTAGCCCACCTCCCAGAGTTTGGAGAATGGTTTAGGAATTAGAACCAGGAGTGTAGGTTCAAGTAAGTCTAATTTATGACGGTCACTGAAATAAGACAGATGCGTATGTCTTATTTCGGTGTCTATGTGGAATTTTCACCCAAGCTCTTTTAAATTAAGCGCGAGCCAGGCTATAAATGATTGGACGAATAAATAGGGATAAGGCTCTATCTGTCCCCCGCTTTAAAGACACTGATTAGGGTTCATGTAAGGTTGACCTGAGGGGCACCTACCTCCGGTCACATATGAACACTTGTGAGAAAACTTGCTTGCCTGAGGTCGGCGAGCGATGTCTAAATTTTCGGTTTCGCACTTGTGAATAACGATTCTAGTAAGAAATTTGTCGAAACCTCTGCCCCATTTTCTTCGGGGCCTTCCCTACATCCGTGTGACTTCAACTAGTCGGAGCGAAGAGGCTGCGCCCCAACTAAGAAGAAGCATCATAAGAACAGCATTGAGCTTAACGACCAATAACAATGAATCGAACCAATCTCTGCCTTTTGAGCTAACGACTTTTTCCAAGTATGTAGTATTGTGTTGATTTTACTCTTCATTCCATTGGTGAGAAGGTTCCAAGAATATATTTTATTGGACAAAGTGAAAAATGGCTTCAAATCATGCAAGAAAAACTGCAAGATGGTGATGGTATGCACATACGCCCTTCAGAGGACTTGACCACAAGAATGATACTTATCAGTCAATAAAATAAAACGATATTGGGTTTAAACTGTAGTGAAAATTTTTTTTTTTTTACATTCTGAGAATCCAAACTAAAAAGAAATAATTCCCTTATTCAGGTTTTATGTAATATGTGATTTAAATAATTTTAAAAAATACTACACTGGTGTTTACTTTTAGAAAACGAAACTTTAAGGTAGTAATATATTTGGAAGTATTCAATTTTAATTATACATTTTTAAAAAATTATTGCAGAGATGCTTCTTGCTCCAAAAAGTTTAAAATTTACTGAATGAATAACAACATATGTCCTTATAAAACTTTGAAAATTGGCTCAAGCCTAGAAAAAGTTTTGCACAGATTTGAGCTCCACCGTTTAAAGCCTCTTCATGTTCTTAACGTGTCTTAAGTTTGAAATTTGTGTTCTTAAATTTTTTTAATGTTCTTAAACGACTCATTTAAAGTTTAAATATTTTCGGTGGCTCATAACTATTTTAAAAGAAGCCACACATATAACAGTATATTTTGGAATTTCAATATGTTTGTAACTTGCGATGAACGGCTTCTTCTGCACTATTAGTCCTAAAACGAGGTTCTATATCGCACATCATGTGGAATCAATACGAACTAACGAGATAAATGGTGCTACGTCTTATCCAGGTGTTGTGTCAGTATGACTGAATTAAGTTTCTAAATTACACTTAATAATGTGTTAAAAATAACACGTAAAACATACGACAAAATATACCCTCAACCTACGCTTATAGTTGTTCTTCACTCTCAACTCAGATCTCAAACAGGTTTTCCTGAGGAGTAATATTATGAGCTAGGCAATTATCATTGACATGTTTATGATTTCTGATGTCTGGTTATGATATATGAAGCACTATTTGTCGAGATATATTAAGACGTTATAAATCAAAAACGCATTTCAGAAGTCGTTACAAAAACGACTTAATTTTGTAACAGAACAGAAAAAAGACATCTCATAACTCCTTGTAGGTTTTCACCGCTTTCATTACAGCTTGCAGTTGCCTGCCATGCCCAATCTAATGAGTTAGTAATGAGTTGATAGTAACATTGAATACTATTTATCAAATAAGAAATGCATAGTTTTTCTGCTTTGATTGTTGGTGGTGAATAAATTAGCAAGTTTACTTTGTGAGTTAGTGTGTTGGTTTTTCATTTCTTTTTCTTAGGTTGAGCCATGCCATTTTCTGAAGTGATACACTGGGCGTACACTTGCAAGTTGTCAGAAAAAATAACGCGGACGCCGTACGCCTTCAACTTTAAAGAAAAAGTGTCAGAATAAATTTTCCGATAGTTGTTAGTTTCATCCTTTTCTGTCTATTATTTTCAAGTTCTTTTAGCGATTGTGACATTTTTGAATGCAGCGAACCTTGATTATCCCATCTCCGATTATCCGAGTGTTCGTGTTATCCGAGCAGAATTTGAAACCATGTTTCCTAGATTTATGAATCCTTCAGTATCAGTTGTGGCATGCAGTCAGTGATTTTTTTCTGTATTTCGTATAGGCTATTTTGAGTTGCTAGGTCTGTATTATTCGAGTTCCTGGTTATCAGAGATGGCTTTCGTCCACATTACCTCAGATAATCAAGATTCTACTGTATGTGCGTATTTATTCTTAATTTACATTAGAATATTCAAGTTACCAATCAAAAGCAATTAGTTTTGGAGCAATCCAATCAGTAGCGTCGTTAGACCTTTTTGGGAGCCCCTTAAATATTTCCCAAATCCTCCTTAAATAAGTGACCTTATTAATTCTAATAGCCTGTTCTGTTGCTCCAGTGCGACGTTAATTAAATACCTAGCAACTACCTACCTTAGCAATTCTACGATTGGCAAAATTGTGAGTTATAAATTTCGTTTTCTCAAATGTTTCCATATTCAATTTTCATTTCACGAAACGCTCTTGGTTAGTTTGTTGCTTTGTGGTCATTTTTTTGCCACGCAAGGGCTAATTTGACCGGTATCGATGGCAACCTCTGTACGTTACTAGTATAGTATTTCCCTTACCGCACAGATGATTGAGAAACACCACTCTAAAGTTGACTTTTTTGTTCTGATCTTTTTCGTCAACGCTTTGTTCTGAGTTAAAAGAAAAGCCACAATCATAATCGAAGTCACGAGGCTGGAATTTCGGTAAATGATTGAAGACTCGAGAGCACGTGGCAGAGGGGTTTGGCTATTTGGACGATTGCTCTCAGCCTAGACTTAAAGGGATGGGCCTCTGGGGTATTTCCTTCCCCTTCCAGATGAAAGGCTACGAACTTTCGCCTCCAAAGATCACTCGAGGGCCTTAACCTAACTCCCCATGGAGAGGGCCCTTCCCCAAACCTTAAAACGAGCCCAAAAGTCAAGTCATGACCTCGGGGCATGGCAGGGATGACGAGGTTTTCTACAACACCGAATCTGACAGAAAACCTGAGTCTGCCGTGTGATTGAGCCTCGTTGCGATGTCATTTGTTCCTCTTCCTATCTCGAGATCTCGCTCCGGAGGTCGTTGAGGTCGAGCTTTATGGTTGGTACTTTTATTTTAATAGCAACAAAGTGGGTTTTATTTTTGGATTAGAGAAAAAGGTATCCCAGGAATGATTTATTATCTGTGAACGATCGTGGATGGGAAAGGATTTCGAGCCTTAGCTTGTCCGGCGACTAGCAATTAGACGCGAGAAGCGGTTATGTGTGGTTTTATGATCGTAGGGTGGGGGCTTTACCGATGGTTGGTTTCGAACCCGACTTTACATAAGTGTTGAACAAAATGACTAAAAATATGAAATAAGAAACAGAATAGGAAATGTGAAAATTTCTTCCACTGTAATGTGCAATATAGTTTCTAAGAAATTTTTTTCCCGATCTTTTCATTGAATCTGATCAGTGGCATGGCGTTCATGAAAGTCCAAAACCCCTAGAAAAAAATTAGTGGCAAAAAATTAATAAAATTAATTTAAAAAATAGATTAAACCTGAAGCATGTGCTGTCCAGTTTCTAAGTTAAATTCTTTTTAGATCTTTCAATTGAATTTGATTCGGGTGTAGCGTTCATGAAAGCCCAGCATCCTAAAAAATTAGTGGAAAAGAATTAAAATTTAATTTAAAAATCGATGAAACCTAAAGCAAAAATGAAGATTTTTTCAAAAGTAAATCTGAGTGAGTAAAAATCTTCTTAAAAATCTGAGTGAGTAAAGTAAATCATCAATTTTTTTTCAATGTACTTGATTTTCACACCAAAAAGCTAACCAGGGACTGATGATTCCCGATCCTTTTAGTCTCAAATGGTTTCTAACTGTGATTAGTTAGTAGTGTTTGTCATACGCAATTGATACCTTCAGCAAGTCATACGTAATAGATACCTGTCTAAAATGGCTCTTCTCCCCTTTCCCATGCTTCTTGTTGAGATAATATGCGCAGTTGATTCTTCTGCAGGGTCTATACTTCTCCCCTCATTTTCTGCCTTTGCAAGATTAGCATCATGATCTAAGACAGCGTTTCAATCATCCATACAGAGTTGCCAACATAAATGTATATATATTCAAAAAAGGAAATAATATACTAGCAAGGAATTAGTATATTAGGAAATAGGAATAAGGAATAAAAGAAAATAAGTATAAAATAAGTTAATAAGTTTAAAAATATTTTGTATTGAATTGTCTTTGTAGAAAAGAAGCAACGCGAAGGGAGTTGTCTAAAATAGTTGTCTAAGGCTAAGCATAAGATTTTTTAGGTTTCTATTGAATATCGACATCACTAGTTATCAATGTTAAACAATGCTATTGATAGGTAGTTAATTAACATCGCACGAGCAACGTATCGGGCTATTGCCGACGGTCGGGATCAATTCCGAAAGGAAAGATCCAAGCAACGCTACTGATATATAATATATTAAAAGACTGAGTATATTCTCCGCCATAAATATTTAATGCAGTTAATTTTCTTTAATTGATGAGGTTAACGGGTCGATGTCTACTATGAGATATTCTCACTTATGTGCAAAAAAAATTTCAACGAGAAGAATGGTACAACTATTTGGATTTATCTTAACGTTCAATTTTTATTGGTTTCAATTCTGATAAAGACGTGTTCAAAGGAACTAAAAACATATCTCTGGTACTAGAAGCACGCTTGCATGGAGTTATTTGTTTGCTACGTACAGTTTTTCACTTAAACTGATTGTATTTCTGCAGTAGGATCGAAGTAATGCCATGGATTAGTTAGAAATGTTGTTAGAAAGTTGGAATTATCAATTTTCTAGAAAATAATTATTCTTCAAAGCATCCCAGATTCCGATAAAATTCAAAGCACCACTTCTCTCTATGTTGTTCTCGATTGACTTCTTAATCTAGATTAGTAACGTTGAAAGTTGAGCTTCTTTTATCGAGATGAAATGTATAATGCACTAGAGTGAAAACAAGCACCTTGTGAAGTTATTTTTTACACGTTGATAACTAAACTCAGTGAGGAATAATACCTGCACTGTTTAGATTAAAGTATGCATTTATTTGTTTTTAAATTTTGCTTTAATAAATTTTTTGTAAACATAGGGTTTCCTAATCATTCACGTTTTGGTTATTCACTGGGAATTATAAAATGTACACACAGTATAAATTAAATTAGAACGAATAAAGCTATTGAATATTTTAAATATCAATTTACCACAAATGAAATGATATTTATCTACTGTACCCAAATTGCACGAAGAAAAGAGAAAATTCACTTAAAAACCATTTCTTTTTTAACTGCACCAAATGCGAGTCATAAAAATATCTTGTTAATCAAATTAATTCACGAATAGAATAAAATGGACCCATACACACGAGTTTTTAAAATTATTAAGTAGATAAACTAAATACAAATTAGAATTACTGAGACAAATTCTATTTTTATTGGAAGAGATGAACTCTGAAAAATAAATAAAAACAATATTTTTAAAAGGTTAATAAAATGTTTGAATTAGATGAAATAATGAGGAATTTGTGAATGAGTTATATCATATCTTACATAAAACTGCAACATAAAATTATCCATTTAATTTACATCAATTTATTCAAAAATAAAGCATAGATTTTTGTATTGGAAGCGCACTTGAATATTTGGAAATAATATCAAAAATTAAAAAGTTATAATGTTAATGAAGAGTATCAGGAAAATAGTACATGTGCATATAATATGCTATTTTTAAAATATATCATTTTGTTCAATATGTAACCAATAGATGGCAGCACAACAAAGATCGAAAAATGTTAGTCTGAATTGAGTACAATCGGCCTCGTAAAAGTACAGAGCGTCTAATTTAAAACTCTATCATACCTTGTAAAGAGTTACGACTTTTCTGTTTTTCTCAAAGGAAGCGACTATTCCATAAAGATTTGTGAATTGCTATTATTTTATTTACAAAAGTGGAACACATAGAATTTAAAATTAGAAGAGCTATAACTTCACTTCGAAACAGGTTCCATGGTGTAATGGTTAGCACTCTGGACTTTGAATCCAGCGATCCGAGTTCAAATCTCGGTGGAACCTTGTGTCATTTTTTTCCAATTTATTGTTTTTGATTAAATATCCTAAACTAATTATAACAAGGAATAAGTAATCGATCATTGGGAACGATGCTTGCCATTTCTCTTTTCATTTTCCATCCAACCTGAAAACGGCATATTACATTAATTAATCTTATAGTAACTATTAATTCATAACATGTAGAGTGATAAAATTTCATCAGATTGCTTGCATACCCATTTTTATCTACAAAAACAATTAATTACGAATTTTAAATGTCAGTATCAGTATGACATTTTACACTATATTTGTTATTTATGGAATTGCACAGCATATAACAGTTTGTATATAACAGTTTTAATTACATTATTTTTCACATATTTTTACCCATAGGTGTTGTTTTCGGTAACGCTTCAAAATGAAACTCTACGTTAGAAAAAGGTAAGAAAAAGATGCCTGTAAATGTGCAAGCATTGATATCGTGTCTAGCGCGGTAGGTAGTTGAATGGACGTCGCACTGGAGTAACACACCGGGCTATTGACGAAAGTTCGGGACCAGTTCCGAAGGGAAAGATCTGGGAACAACACCTCGTCATTTTGAACTACGGTCAGATGACGAGATCAACACCTGAGATGGCACCCCGCTCTCCCAATTTTCACCATGCCAAAGTGTACACCTTTTAGGCCACGGCAGATTTAACGTGCACCAGTCCCCACGTACACGACAGTTTTTGTTGAATTGAACCGGGACTCTCAACTGGGCTACAGTTGCCCTTGTCAAGTCATTTGTTTGTATTTTAAATTCACTTTATTTTTATTCTTTAAACGCCAGTTGTGGCAACAATTTGCAAATATTTTTGGAATATTTAAAGAAAAAATTGGGATGGATGATTTGCACCAGTTTTGTCATCGAGCTTTTGCTTAGCACTAATTTATCTATAGATGCGTGGAAGAGCCACCTATAGAGGCTTCCCACATTACCTTTAGCACCATGGTCTCAGTGACGGCTCAAGTCAAGTGGAGGCCCCAAGCGGTAAAAATTTTGGGGCTCTCAAACTTAAGTTAGAAATAGAAGTTGCAAGAAAACTCTCCTAAACTTATTAACAAAAAAGAAAAGTAATGAAAAATTTTCATACCGTTACACATTAAATAAATTTATTTAAAAAATATTTTTACATAAATTTCCGTCTTGCTTTATTTCTTGCAAAATCATCAATTATTTTGGCAGTGTGAATGCGGTTTAAAATTTCCTGCTTTATATACAAAATGGCCAAGTTATTTAGTCTTTCTTCTCCCATTGTATTCCTTAAATAATTTTTTACTCTCTAAAACAGAAAATGATCTTTCTCCGGACGCATTAGATAAGGGAATTGTTAGAAAAATCTTCAATAATATTTCAATATTCGGAAATGTGCAAGACATTTCTTTGGCGGCTCGATAGATGCGATATCTATCGACACCACTATCACACGAGAAATCTAAGATGTCTGGATTGTCTGGTGTGGTTTTTATGGTGTCCTCGTTTTCTTTTAGAAATATTAAGAAATGGTCCAATTCATCTTCCAAAGTACAAACATCAATGTCATTTTTATACATATCCTTCAACTTTTTTAACGCTTTCTTTCTTTCTTCTGTTGACAATTTCCAATAAAAAAATATCCGAAAAGGTTCTAGAACAACGTCATACTTCTGAGCTCTTTGAGATAGTTGTGCCTTAGTGTTATCACATATGACATAAAATGAATTGACTTTAAAATCCTCTCTAATTGTGAATTCCTGTCAGATTTCTTTGTTTTCATCAAAAAACACGTTTCTCTTTCGCCGTCTACGAGTTTGTTCATCTTCCACACTAAATGATAGCCCTGATAAATCAGTTGCCTCTTTTTCATATTCTTCTCGGAAATTATTGATAAAATTTTCTAATGACTTCAGTAGGATTGATCCTATGAATAGTTCGCACTCTACTGATGGCAATGATTTACCAGTAGCATTTATTCTTGGCAAAATAGTATTCCAAATCACTGTCATTAGAGCGGTTTCATTTGTCCATTTTCTTCAGAAGTGAAGTTGCCTCCACTATCGTAACCTGTTTTTCTTCTGCATTACAAATTTCATTTAAAGCCTCTTTTATATGGGCGAATCCAAGTTCTATAGCTAATACAGCGTCTGCTCTTGCTGACTATCTTGCATCAGAAACACTTTTCAGTGAGACGGATTGTTTATCTTTACACATTTCTAGTTTACTCGTTAAAATTTTCCAGCGATTAGTTGACGCAGAGAAAAATGTGAATAACTTCTGCACAAACATAAAATATTGAACTGCAGCGCTACAACTTTCTGCAGCGAAATTTCCAATTAAATTTAAAGAATGGTTAGCACACGGAATAAAAACCGCACTTGGACTATGTTCTTTAATGCGTGCTTGCAAACCTGAGTTCTTTCCTGACATATTTGAAGCATTATCAAAAGATTGTCCTCGACAGTTTTTAATATCAACTCCTAATTTTGTTAAAGTTTCAAAAACTTCTTGTTCCAAGTATGAAAAGTTGTGTTTATCTATGGGAATGAATCCCAGAAATCTTTCCTTTATATTACCAGAGGATGAAACATATCTTATCACAAAAATAAGTTGGTCGACATGAGAAATATCGGGAGTGGAGTCAACAATTATACTATAAGTCGCAGATTTGATTTCTTCAATTATTTCAGCTCTTGATTGCCAATAAGGCCTACAAATTCGTCACAAATATTGTGAGATAAATAGTTCACATTTCCTCGTCCTTGGTTGGCATATTTTTGTAGATGTAATTTCAAGAACTCATTGTATTCGCTTAGGTATTCGAAGCAGGTTAAATAATTTCCTCTCCTATTGGAATCTTTGCCTTCATCGTGACCCCTAAATCCTAATCCTAAGTGACTCTATAATTTTATTGCTGACACAATTCTTTTCAACACTTCTCTCCAGTAACATTCTTCTTTTTCCTTTTCCTGTAATAGTTGAGTATCAATTCTATTGAATTTGGTTGATCTTTAGTACAGAGTACACATGTGTTCTTTTGAAACTTCGTGGTCCGATAAAATAACAGTAATTGATCGCCAATTTTGCAAACCAGTTATTAATTTGGACTTTGATTTTGAAAAGAGTTTGCAAGGGTAGCAGTAAACACTTTTGCTTGTTTCTGAAAATATCAGCCAAGTTCTCTTTTCCATAATTCCATTTGATTTCTTTCTGTAAAAATGATCATAAGAAAGTCCTCTGTAGTAAACTTCATCACTGTCTTTATACACTGATTTCAAATTCTCTATATTCCCGATAGTTTGGTTTGTGTTTTAGAATATGGTCAATAATAGCATCTGAAAAATTGTTGCCCATAAAGTTATATCATTTATTACTTCGATGTCTATATTAGAGAGTTTGTCTGGACTATCTCTATCTTCTGCGTCTTCACATTCCCTTTTATCAGTAGCATTTTCAACCTCTTGAGAGAGATGCTCAACTTGTTCAACTTTTTTCTCTTCTTCACTTATAGGCAGGCCTGTGTGGTTCAGAAGCTTCGAACGCAGACAATTATCTGAAGCAGATGTTGATGGCAACTCTGTCTCTGAAATTACTGTTAAAAACTTATGCAATGCATTTCTTTGGCTCTCAACAATTTCCAGGTTTTTCTTAATTTTTTTCGCTTTTCAGCCCCACTTTGATCTTTTCATTTTTTACTGCGAAGAGAAAAGTTGTTTTAATTTTTTGTAAATAAATTGAATGTTTTTGTGAAAGAATTGAATGCTGCGAAATTCGGGGCCCCACGCTGCCGCTTAGTCCGCTTACTGTTAAACCAGCCACTGCATGGCCTCTACCATAAATCGTGTAACAATTTTGAGTCCGAGAAATAGTGGAATAGGATTATAAGAGGAAGTTAAAATATCCGCGACATAACTTTACGTTGAAATCTCCCTAATGCAGACATCGTGAGACATTTTGATGTGCACAAAAAACGACTAACTGGTTAAATTGAATAAAAAACGATTAAGATACGAAAACGGAAGCAAAGTGTTCACCGCAAAGTAAGAATTGGTAGATTGCTTTTTTGAAATTTATTTAATTTAGCCGTTTATTCTTCAGTTATAACTACTTTTTAAATTTGCATTCAGAATTAATGTTTGGCATTGAAGAAAAAATAAGCTGTAAATTGTGTTAAATGGCAGGCGTCACAATTTCTCTTTCCGATCGCAAACGATTTGCTTGTGTAAAAATTACTGGAACTCTAATAAAATAGGGAACGAAATATGGTATTGTGATGAGCTTGGAAGTTAAAATATCCGCTCGTTTTGTAAGTCTTAGGAATTGTAGATAACGTGTTTATATTAATGTAAAAAATTTCAATTCGGGATTTTAGAAAACTTCCTTTGAAATGGAAACAGGCATTATCTGCGGAAGGTTTTATAGACAAAGAAAGCTCCAAAGTTAGACAACTTTGGACTATGATCCATAATACGGCTTTTGTTCTGTCTTGTGTCACTATATCATGAGAGAAAAATGTATTTGTCTAAATGCCTTTGAAATAAAAAAATAAAAAAAGCTTTTTATTTCGCAAGCACAGAAACAGTATCATAGTCCATAAAAACCAATTCTATTTTTCTTAATCGTCCCATTTGAGGTATCCCAAAATTCTGGCAGATGGGTTCTGATGGGCTCAATTATCCCGGAAAGTCTCGGTTTGTTATATTTATATACCTTTACAAGTTAAGTAGTATAAGTGCATAGAACAGTTTTGCATTACCCTATGAGTTTCGTAACCCTTGTATCGAGTTTTTAAAGAAAACTACAGCAATGGTCTTGTTATTTTATCAAAAAACCCCTTTCATTTCCGAGGTAAGACGAAGGTGAAAGGTGAGTAAGTAACTTATTTTGTTAAAATTTCTTTTAATATCTATACAATTCATTTGCTATTTAAAAGCCCTTCCTTATGAAAAATCTCTCAGTGGATTCACGTTTGATTAACATTTAAGAGGAGACGCAATTTTGCAATTGTTTTTATCATTTTAATGGTTTCAATATCACCATTAGGAATTTGTAATAATATTTTATAGAGCATATTATTAAAAATATCTTCTGAATTATTTATAGGTAATGTTATTAAATACAGATGGCAGCACAAATGCAATTTGGGAGAAAAGTGTTTTTTTGCAATTTTTCATCTCAATATAGTGCTGCCATCTATACAAATATATAGGTACTAAATTGCTCCCTATTTTATCTTAATTCGAATTTTAAAGAAAGGCTAAGAATGTGGGAAGAAAGCCCTTTTAAGTAAATGAAAGGAGTATTTAAAAGAGTTGCGAAGAACATATAATGTTGTTGAATAAAAAAAAGCACCAATGCTTTTCATACTTGAGAATAAAAACAAGTTTTTAACAATTTTAAGAGTTATATTAAATTTAAATTAAAAGAAAATCGGAATAATTTTTTTTCTGAAATGTTGGAAGATTCACTTCTAATCCAAATTCCACAAAAAGAATTTAGAACCTACAAGTGACAATTACATTCTTCTTTTCCAACAAAAGTCAACAAAAGAATTTTGTATCCAGAAAAATTAGCACGAAAATATCAGAAATCCTTTCGGCCCCAGAATCTCTGCCCTCCTGTTTATGATGCTACTGCCTTTTGAAGAAGCTGGACCAAAAGAATAAAAAAGATGTTGCAGAAGAGTTGGTCACCAAATGTTAATAGAGTAACTTTTACAATGTAATTAAAAATTCTTAAAAAAATGAATAAATTTAATTAATTTTTTAAATAATTAAATATAAATTATTTTTTAAATAATGTTTTTTCCAAACTTTTTTGTCATTTTACATTGATTTACACAGTTACCAACTTCTAAAATTATTCAATCACGTCACTTTCTGTTCACTGCTAGTGTTAGTTGCTTACAATTAACAAAAACTGTTAGAAAAACAATTTAAAATAACTGCCATTTCAAGGTAGGTAGGTAGGTACTTAATTAACGTCGCACTAGAGCAACACAACGGGCTATTTGCGACGGTCCGGGTTCAATCCCTGAAGGGAAAGATTCAAGGACAAACGCCACGTTACTTTGAACCACGGTCAGATGATGAGGTCACACCTGAGCTGACACTCCACTCCAAACTTCTACAACACGCCAACGGGAGGACATTTGAGGCCACGACGGATTTAACACGCACCAGCCCCCTTTAACTGCTGTTTCAACTAGGACATAACAGTTGTCACTGTTACCATAAACCAGTTTTGTCATGTCTAGAAGCTTCAAAGAGAGGGTTAGGGGCATCTACTGCGCATGCCAAACACCACTAACCAATCAGATATAGCAATAACCGAACACCAAGGTGAAGGAGCATGAGTGTAACAAGGGGTCCGCATAATCGCGACGATAGAGTACGGAGAAAATGCACATTTGAAATCGAAACTGATGTCCGCTGAGATTTGTGTCAAAAATAAACTTCGTTTTTAACATCCTGTTTTCTTGATTCAGCTGATGATTAACTTTGATGCATACGATTTTTCATAACATAAGGAATATCTCTTGTCATCACATAACTTAATTCTTGATAGTTCCATTAATGTATAATTAATAAATCCTAATTAAATTAATTGAATTTGAAATAAGTAAAAAATATTGACACAAATAAACCAAAAATTTTCATTTACAATCGTTGAGATTATCACAACAATGGTACGCAGTTTTTGTAAAGCGGTTAATTTCACATTAAAATAATAAAAATTTTCAACTCACCCTCACAAAGCACTTCATGGATTTCTTTAGATAATATATTTTTTTACCAAAAAATTCACTACATTCACATATTTTTGCCCAAGATTATTGTGTTTTCTGCAGGGCTTCTAAATGAAGCTAAACGTTCAAAATAGAGGAAGAGGAAATATGCTTGTTTATGCAGGCGTATCTACGAGCGCGAATTGACATCTTGTCTAGCGTGGTAAATTAACAGTCAGTTTATATTTTTAATTCACTTTATTTTTAACGCCATTTGGGCAGCGGTTTATGAATTATAGCAACTTATGAGGCCAGCTATATAAAAATCAAATCAAATCTGAGGACGATACACAACATTTATTTACAGGCAAGAACCTAAAGCGGTACACATCTCCAAACGGACAACAGAACGATTGCCCTCTCGCTTCTTAACATGAACAGACGCTATCACTTTCAAACGGGGCACATGCGCAGAAGAGAGCACGATCATGCGTTCTTGGAAACAGCTCATAAACAGTTCCTCGTTACGTTCGGGGAGAAAAGATAAACATTGGTGTTCTGCTACAAATATCTTACCGGATTTGATTTGCTTGAGTTTGATAAAAGAGAGAGAATTTAGAGTAAAAAGAGGGAGAGAGACGTTGCTCTCTCCTTCTTTAGAGAGAGAATTTAAAGAATAGAGAGAAGAGAGAGAGAGAGAGAGAATTCAGAGAATAAAGATACATGTTTCTCTCAGAAAATAAAGAGAGATAATTGAAAAATAAAGAGAGGGATGTTTCTTCTTAACCAGGACAGGTTCCTGAGGTTATTAGCTACATACGTTCAAACCTCAGGAAATTGTTTAAAAATATATTTGATTTTATCAAGTACTACGCCCTTCATGGAGCACGTATTCAGAAAATAATTTTGGATGGTCCAGTCTTTCTCCGAATTATCTAAAAATGGAATGAGTATTGCCTTTAGTGATTTTTTGGACTGTTTTCAGATTATTAACATTTATTTTATCTGTGCGATTTAGATTTTTTCTGATATATCTAATTTCAGCATGTAGTATTGATAGCTTTTAAATTCCAAAACCATTTCGGGAAGGATTCGGGACCAGCGGGCTCTCCTGAAAATATCCCTCTTAATGAATGCTTCTTCAATATCTAAATCGTAGGAACAAAATGTAGGTAAATATTTTATTACAAAGGCAAAAAGAACCTGCACTGACTGCATGCAAGTGAACACATAGCACACCACTCATAAACGGCCGTTCTTTACTTTGAACATCTGTGTGTAACTGTCCGATTCAATGTAATATTCATGCCGTATAACAGAGACTTTTTGAATTTCTTTTCATTCCTTGATTGCATCATTTTAACGATTTAGGACTCGAATTTGTTCTTGGAATCTCAAAAAAACCCCAAACAAACCAGGGATTTAGAAGTTAATATACCATTTCCAGACGATGAATATGTCATTGATTATCCAGTATCAATATACAGTTTTTCCACAGCCCACTACTCTTTTAGAGTAGACGATTTCTTTTCAAAATCCCAGACATTCCTATTTTTTCTCGCTGAAGACGGACAGATAACAAAATTTAATCTACTGGAAAGCTGCTTTCTGTCTTCCAGATTGAATCCATCTCAAAATGCAGACAGATAAATGGGATTACTGAGTTCGGTGCTTTTTTAGAATCCGAAGGTAGAATTCTTCTATCAGATATAGATTCGTTAAACTTTTATTATTCGAGATCCGCAGATATTGAAGTTGCAGCGAATTGACAACATGAAAGCACTGTCTACAATGAATTTATATGGGTTGAAGATTTATTATTTCAAAGATTTTATTAGTTGGTTTACACAGAGGCTGCATATGCACTGTTAAGAAATGTGTGAGTTGAACTAAAATTTGAAGCGCACTTTCATTTTTATAAAGTACTAGAAAACTTCTAGTTAATAAAAGCTAGAGCATTTACTGCTCCAGTGATGAACCCATGACTCAGAATATGTATAGGACGTATCTCGTTAAATAGAGAGGCAGCGGTAGCCCGGTTGGAAGAGTAACGAATTAGCAATTGGAAGGTTGCTAGTTCGAAACAAGTCAAGCCCAAGACGTCGTGTACACGAGGGCTGGTGCAAGTCAAAATTACTTGGTGTTGTCCTCGGATCTTTCCCTTCGGGGAATGATCCCGGACCGTCGCCAATAACCCGTTGTGTTGCTCTAGTGCGACATTAATTAACTATCTACCTACCTCATTAAATAGAAATACTTAGAAAATTTATTGTAAGGCGAATTTGGGATGTTTTAAGGTGCGTAAAAATATGCTCTTGTCATGGTTCTTCACTGGTTAAGTGAACCTTTTTGTTGCAATGTTCTCAGATATTGTTGCTTAATGTTATTGTTGTTTATGAACGTTAATATTTTAATGCAATGGGGACCGCGGTAGCCCTGTTGGTAGAGTAGCCGATCAACAAGCGATTTAGTTGCAAGTTCGAAACTCGATTCAACCAAAGACTGTCATGTTCGTGGGGGCTGGTGCAGAATCTGTCATTGCCTCAAATGTTGATCTGTCCCTTCGGGATTGATCCCGGACCGTCGTCAATAATAGCTTGTGTTGCTCCAGAGCGATGTTAATTCAACTACTTAACTTAAATGCAATTTTCACCCGTCTTCAAAATATTTTCCTTTAAAAAATGTTTGTGTAACTAAAATATGCTTGGTACTCCCCAAAGCGCCTTGTAGTGCCATTGCTTTTTATAGGTTCTAGACGTCACCATACCTCTCCGGCAAGACTTAGAAGCGGATCCAAAATATTCATGACTTTTGGGAAGAAGTTGAGAACTATCCAACTTGTCCTTGCTCCACAACCCCAGCAACATCGTCCCATATTTTAGAAAGTATTGGTGTCTCTGTCGGACAGCTCCGGGATGATCAGGAGTTGGTCTCTGTGTGACTTGTACAACATGGTCTAGGTTATACCTTAACCGAGGGGATTAGTAACGACTTGACAAAATTAATAAAAAAAAGTGAAACTTATCAATTTCATTTTAGAGAAAACTTAAGCAATACTGCAAGTGTGTCTCTTCAATGGTATCAAATATAAAATAATGTTCAATGCTGTGAATATCGTCTTTTAAGCTATGCGTGTGAATCTATAGTGAAGTTTTGAAGTCATTTTATTTTTTGAGCTCAGGAAAATTATTGCTAACATTGTTTTTATGTACAGTAGCGGAAAAAAAAAGAAACACCCCCTTTATTTCGAGCACTATTCATAGTAGAGCAAATTGAAAGATATCATTCAATAGGAAATAACGTCCTATACAAATTAAAATTCAAAAACAAATGCATCAGGGGCCGTTTTCATATCAAATTTTGCACAAATAACAAAATTTCCAATGGAAACGCCATCTTTTGATGCCTTAATCAGATTCGGCATCGTTAAATTAGTCTAAATATGAAATTTTATAACTCTACTATCTTTATATCCGGAGATATTCAATGTTAAAGTTTCTGGCAATTTCAGAGGTCATCTCCACACTGAAAATCGCTATTCGTAGATCGAGATTAACTGTAGTTATAGTTACCGGAATTTCAAATTCGAACACTATTTCAAACGTATTTGTCAGAGCGTGCAAACGATCCGAGAATTATTATATTTATTATGCAAGTGAAAACGATTGGAGAATTACATGTGCAAACGATTCGATAATTATTATCCGAGGTTTGTCAGACATTTTTTAAACTTTTGGTTGCCCCCTGAAATCGCAATAATGAGGAAAATTTAATGTAACTCAAAAACTAACGATTCGAATGAGCTGAAATTTTGCACGATCATATTAGAAATTCTTCTAAATCGATTCCTATCAAAATATAGTAAGGTTCCAATTAATAATTTGTTCAAATATTAATTTAATAATTAATATTGCATACTAAAAGCTATTTTTAAAATAAAATCTTAGGTGGATTTTGTTTGGGTTGTTTAACAATAACATGGTACAGAATATCAGCGCTGTAGAAATATTATTTAGGAAGATATCCATAAAAGTCTAAGAAACTGATTTAACATTAGGAGCTCCAATATTTCTGTACTCATAAAACTTCGAAACGATAAGACCTAATGACATGAAATTTGGTATCTGAAGTTAAATTTTGATATAGATTTGAAATTGTGTGTAAAAATAGGGGGTTTCTATTGGAATTTATGAAGTTGATGATCAATTTAATATGAAGACAGCCCCTTAGCAAATTTTATGAATTTGAATTTATAGAAGACGTTAGTTGCTGTCGAATGCCATCTTTGAATTTTCTCTACTGTAAAAATGGCTCGGATGAAAAGTGGTGTTTTTTTCCCGTGATTACATTATCCTCAACTTATTCCCAAATTTCAAACCAGCGAGCAATTTTGTTGTAGAGTCAATTCCCTATAAACGAGTGAAGAATAATGGTTAAATCTGACTGTGTAAAAGACGAAAACATGAAACACTGAAGAATAAAAACAAATCGATCAGTATAAATTTTGGAGCAGATTACTCACCGTGAAAATCAAGTCATCAATTGTAAATGGAAGAAAAATGTTCTGCAGCAAAACGTATTTCCTACGAATTAAATTTAGTACAAGGATATATTATCCAACATAGGATACTTGGAATTTCAGTCATGTGATTTCGATCTTTGATCAGATGATAGGTTAGAACGTAACAAGTGGAGTTTTTAAAGTGTGTTCTGGTTCTACGTTAATCGTTCGTTGCCATAAACGATAGCAATGCTAACGAGTTGGCTGAGGGATAAACATCCGCTGCGATCGCAATTTATGTATTTGCGTATAGCAGCCCTTCTCTTAACTCTCCAAGTGGTTTCGACGAGTTATCTCGTCCATTAAAATCTGAAGAATTTTCTTAATGACGAGATATTACCAAACGTTCCAAACGTTGGCTATTTTTTATGATGACCAGATCAACACCTGGTCGGTTTTCTTCTAATGAAGAGGAATCTCGTCCTTAAAGATCTGGTCAACTTTCTTCTAATTACTAGATACCTGTTCGAGACAACCACCAGGAAGATCACTTTCACACCTATTCAAAAGTCGACTGCCTGATCGTCGCACTACATGCCCGATCACACACTGGAGCAGCATGAGACGAAACACACTACATGCGCATGGGTAGTCCGTTTCTGTACAGAAAACATGTCGGTACGCATGCGTGTTTCAGCCAATTTAGTGACGCAGGACTGACGTTGGACCAATGTGTGGCTTGCCTACAAGGTATGGTTTTTATACGCATATACAAACATTATGATGCACAAAAGGAGGACCATATGCAGTATGCTCAGCTTCGAAGCCCATCTTTATTGGTTCTAACAAAACATTTAAATTGCATATTTCCATTATGATAAAACGCTGTTTGCACGCACTTTTGTTCAGCACATGCAATCCTAAAATTCTTACAGCGTTTGGAAACTCGAGAAGAAAATTTCCCATGTTACTAAACGAGGCAATTAATTCTCAGCTATTTGCTCGATGCTCGAAATCTTTGCTATTCGAAAAATTCTTCAAACCTCCCGTGCCCGAGCTCCTTAGTTATAAACGAAGAGACGAAAGCAATTAAATCAACTCAATTAAGGAAGGATAAAAGCAGGATTTAAAATCCCGACGACAGAAAAATAATTCTCTTTTGCCCTCCATCGATTTTTGCTGCCTAATTTCGAAAAAAAAAATTAAATCACTTCCCACTTTAAATTCGTTCCTGAAGAAAATTTTAGTCGTTTTTTTCTTTTCAAAGCTTAATCTTCTTACCTTAACTTTTTATCTCTATCTTTTATTTTTTTGTTTCTCATAAGAATTTCAAATATGAGGGGTATTTAGATTCATGGCTAGTTAAAAATAAGGTTCCTTTGGGGATAACTCTTACGTAAATGAGTACTTGGGTCTTCCATAAATTGTATAGGTACTCTTCTATCCCTTTGATGAAATTTTTGCTTTGATCGAATTCAATTTGGGGGAATTTTATTTATTCTAGAGCTTTATGAAAAGTTTACTCGAAATTTTATCGTGGGTGAAGACCGTAGTAATTTGATTGGGCAGTTTTTCAATTTTTTCTCGAGATTTATGAAGGAACAGAAGAGGCTTTGATTTTAGAGTTGCATATCATTTAATCATTTGAATAACATCGTTTGGAAACAACTCTATCAACAGATATTATTTTTCAGCATAGATATAATTTTACGTTGAATGAATCAAGAAAAATTAAATCATTTTAACGAAATTCGCCATTCCGGATATCTCTTTTGTGTTGGAAAAACTCTCCGTGTATGTGTATTTCCATACTTGACGTTGTCTTATGTTTGTCGCAGGTTGCCCATATATGGCCCTTGAGCCATAGAAACCTAACCAACTTAACGAAATTCCCTTTTGGGGTTACTCGATTCTGTATAATTTCCCCAAACTGCTATTACAAGTTCAGACAAAATGCAATTATAAGAGGATTTTCTAAGAAGCTAAATATAGAGGGCGCTAGTGTTTTGGAAACAGGTATGTGTAATTTTTGTTGCCTATCGGTTCGTTCGGACCATCGGTTAATTTTTGAATTGCGCCATTTCGTTTTAACATTTTACATTTCATAATTTTCCAAATCATTTAACGTCATTTTACATTTCATTTCTGCAAATCGATGCTAAGTAACCTGAGAGAAGCAGATTCAATTGCCTTGATTGTAGCTCGAGTGTCAACAAAAACGACAAGATTGGCGATTGCAGGGACTAGCAAAAAACTAACAAGCTCAAAACCTTACCGTCAACTAGATTGTAACCAGGGGTACGATATGGATTGCACAGATCGAAACAAATTTTCAAATATCTAATATAAAATATATTTGAAAAAATCATGAACATTTACTTTTCTATTGCCATGGAGATTGCTGAAGCCCATCAGTAATCCTGACAATAATAATCCAATGCTGGTTAAGAATATATCTATGAGAGGCTTTATCTATCAAGCTAATTGGGGGGGAAGGTGGAGGTATTTCTGTGGTGGAACGTGATTCTTGTACGTATTGATTTCACTTGATTATTTTTCGAATACGATTTCAGCACTTGGGCAAAAAAACCCATAAAATGAATTTCGGAGTGATGTATAAAAGTTGATTGGTCCAACGTCAATTACATTACACGCCAAAAGTCGCCAAAACGGCGAGAAACTACATTTATGATAACCCCTATATGTATCATGCGAGAGTATCTGTATAACGGAAGTAAAATCTTCGCTTTCCGTCTGATTCTTTCGTCATTTGGTTGGTTCGTTTTGGGTTTTTATGGCGCAAGGGCCATATTTGGCCATGCTGCGCCAGACACGACATGCAGCATCAAGCAATAGAAAGACACTCACAATGAAAGTTTTACTAACGCAGAAGAGAGAAACACACACAGGGAGAAAATTCTTTCGTCATCTCACCGTGGTTCAAAATTACGTGGCGTTGTCCTTGAACCTTCCCTTTAGATAGATCCCGGACCGTCGCCAATAGCCCATTGCCTTGCTCCGGTGAGACGTTAGTTAACTACCTACTTACCCATCTGGTCCTTTTTGCACTGGAAATCTTAAGGTCTTGATCTTTCCCTGAGGGATTGATCCCGGACTATTACCAATTGTCCGTTGTGTTGCTCCAATGCAACGTTCATTTAACTACCTATCCAACCTTAAGGAGTTTTTATAGATCAATTCGTAAGGATCGATTAAATACCCCTGAAAGATCACCGATACCTCTTATATAACGACCCTTTATAGATCGACTTTTACGAATCAATATTCTAAACGAAATGGAAATGAGAGTTTTGATGCATCTTTTAAATTTATACTAAAAATCTCATTTTCACAACCTCGAAAACGAAAGAAAATCAATTTTCAAGGAACGAAACATATAGCTTTAATCTATCCGATTTAAATTATCTCGTATATTACCACTTTCGTTCCCTAACGAATGCCTCACTATATTAAAAGCGCCTCCTTCTGGGCTTATTACAGAAGCCCCGATATAAATCGTTTCAAAAACCGAGATAGTTTTCCCCAGTAAGGAGATTCTAATGAATCAGTTCGGTAGAGCCGTAGGAGCGGGATATGATTTATATCCTAATTAGCGTTGGCAATCCTAACGAACCTGTTTACCCAAACTGTCCTTTTTTCGCCCTCGCTCCAATTTGGAAAATCTCAAAATAATGCAGAGGAGGAATTGCGGGAGTGCTGAAATATTTTGGTTGCCATTTTTGTTTTCGGCGCTCTTGATGGTATCGCGCGGTTTTCTAATCAGCTTTGTCTGATGTAAATGAGTTATGCGATTACTAATTATGATCGCAGTCATATTTTAACGAATGTTGGAGTGAAGTATTTACCCGGTTGCCTGCTGTGATTTGGCTCGTATTTATGACGTATTTTGAGAGCATGAGTTGGAAATTATTTAGCAGTTGCTTGTGTTGGGTTAGTTTATTGTTGTAAAGAAAGCTAAAGTAATATGAAATAACATAAACTAAGTAATTGCTGAAATATTTTGGCTGCCACTTTTGTTTTCGGCGCTCCTGATGGTATCGCGCGGTTTTCTAATCAGCTTTGTCTGATGTAAATGAGTTATGCGATTACTAATTATGATCGCAGTCATATTTTAACGAATGTTGGAGTGAAGTATTTACCCGGTTGCCTGCTGTGATTTGGCTCGTATTTATGACGTATTTTGAGAGCATGAGTTGGAAATTATTTAGCAGTTGCTTGTGTTGGGTTAGTTTATTGTTGTAAAGAAAGCTAAAGTAATATGAAATAACATAAACTAAGTAATTGCTGAAATATTTTGGCTGCCACTTTTGTTTTCAGCGTTCCCGATGGTATCGCACGATTTTTTGTCTGATTTAAATGAGTTATGAGATTACTAATTATGATCGCAGTCATATTCTAAAGAATGTTGAAGTATTTACGCGGTTGCCTGCTGTGATTTGGATCGTATTTATGACGTATTTGAGGGCATGAGTTGGAAATTGTTTTAGCAGTTGCTTGTGTTGGGTTAGTTTATTGTTGCAAAGAAAGCAAAAGAGTAATATAAAATAATATAAGCTAAGTAATACATGATGAAATATTTTGGTTGCCATTTTTGTTTTCGGCGCTCCTGATGGTATCGCGCGGTTTTCTAATCAGCTTTGTCTGATGTAAATGAGTTATGCGATTACTAATTATGATCGCAGTCATATTTTAACGAATGTTGGAGTGAAGTATTTACCCGGTTGCCTGCTGTGATTTGGCTCGTATTTATGACGTATTTTGAGGGCATGAGTTGGAAATTATTTAGCAGTTGCCTGTGTTGGGTTAGTTTATTGTTGTAAAGAAAGCTAAAGTAATTTGAAATAACATAAACTAAGTAATAAGTGCTGAAATATTTTGGCTGCCACTTTTGTTTTCGGTGTTCTCGATGGTATCGCACGATTTTTGTCTGATTTAAATGAGTTATGAGATTACTAATTATGATCGCAGTTATATTCTAAAGAATGTTGAAGTATTTACGCGGTTGCCTGCTGTGATTTGGCTTGTATTTATGACGTATTTGAGGGCATGAGTTGAAAATTGTTTTAGCAATTGCTTGTGTTGGGTTAGTTTATTGTTGCAAAGAAAGCAAAAGAGTAATATAAAATAATATAAGCTAAGTAATACGTGCTGAAATATTTTGGCTGCCACTTTTGTTTTCGGCGTTCCTGATGGTATCGCGTGGTTTTCTAATCAGGTTTGTCTGATTTAAATGAGTTACGCGATTACTAATTATGATCGCGGTCATATTTTAACGAATATTGGAGTGATGTATTTACGCGGTTGCCTGCTGGGTATGCCGGCTCGTATTTATGACATATTTCGAGAGGATGAGTTGGAAATTGTTTTGGAAGTTGCCTTGCCTTGGGTTAATTTATTGTTATAAAGAAAGCTAAAGGAATTCAATTCATTTGCATAAACAAATATATAACAATTGAATTTCGTGCTCGAACAAATAGATTTTCCAATATACATTAGGGATGTGTTTTATCTTGTTAGCAAAACATTTATGCGATGCATGATGGAACAGCTTGACTAAACATTATTACTCTAATGTTAAAATTTTTGTGCAGAAATTATTAAAATATGCACACACAATAGTGATCTAAGTATATGCTATTGACTAAATGATCTTTTGTTGAGTATGTTGTTAATGAATGTGGATGAAAAATAGTTAGTGTGCCAAAAGTTTTATAAATTATTGATATTAAAATATCCAATAATGATATTAAAATATACAATAATGTTAAGTATTCAATAATGATATTAAAATATACAATAATGTTAAGTATCCAATAATGATATTAAAATATACAATAATGTAAGAATAGTTGCAAACTAAACGATCATACGATGGCCTGATGTTATAGGATATGGGTAAAAAGTATTAGTCAATGTATGTCAGAGGTTTTTAAATTATATTCAAATACTCAATAATGTTAGCATGTTGTTTACTAAACAATTACGGAAATATTTCCACGTATGGGTGGAAAAATGTTAGCAAAAAGTTTTGCATTCACTGTACACGTCTTTGCATCATCCATGCAATGTTTTCGAGGTCAGATGATGTTCAAAATTACGAGGTGTTATCCACGGAGCTTCTCATAGGGATTGATCCCGGACCTTCGCCAATAGCACTTTGTGTTGCTCCAGTGCGAAACACTTCTAGATGTGAAGTTTCACTATTTTTCCACGCCTGTTACATTGTTGACCCGGACACGTGATTTAAACAAAACTTCTAAAATAATACACATAATATAAATAGTGTTTGATACTTTTAAACGTTACTTCTTACTCTCGAAAACAGCACAGTTATATAGTACTAATTGTTTTCCGTCTAAAAGGAGAATTGAAAGCACAGGATTCTGAATATCTGATTTCTAGTTACATCTGCATTTGTTAAAGTCGCAGATAAGCATGTAGCATACGATTTGTAAGGATTGTGAGAAGAGATTTATAGAAATCACAGCTCAAGATCTATTCAACTTTCATGTAATTGAAAGATGATTTCCTGTGTCCCCTCTGTTGTGACAATAATTGCCAATTCTATAAAGCGCGGAGTAGAAATCATGACTTGAAATAACGAGATCTGGCAGGAAATATTGAGATCAGAATGATAACGTACTTATGTAGGAATAACGTGTACTTTATCACTTATAAAATCATAAGGTGTCATGATAAATTTGAGTGGTGCTATGCATATTGAAGGCGGTTGATGCCTATTGAAGGCGATGTCATAGTTTGCTATTAAGCTTCATTTCAATCATTCTTGGATTTATTGGATTTATATTAACAAATTATTTTTTCTAGTACCAGTTAATATGTAAAAACAGGATGATTCTACAAGGTCACTAATGGTAGCCAGTTGAGAATGTTGAAAAGTGTACGCATAAATGAAGCTTGCCATAGACATCTGTGAGGGACAAGTTGTCTGTGTCTCTTATTGACCCAAAAGAGTAATATACACAAGTACAGTTTCTGCGTGATTCTATTAACTAAAAATTGTGATAAGTGGGTAAAAATTAAGCACTTTTAATTTTTTAACAATCTCAGCTTAGTTTACCTAAGTTTTCTTCCGCCGATTTTAATTTGCCATCAATGATATGATCGAAGGTTACAGAAAATGTACACATAATTGCATCTTCTCATAGGCGAATCTGTAGGACAATTTTATTTTATTGACCTAAGAAGACAACTATGTTTCCAAAATGATAAGGGCTACGGTAGTCCGGTTGGAAGAGTAACGGATTAGCAACCGGAGGGTTGTGAGTCCGAAACTCAGTCGTATATACGTGGGCTGGTGCAATTTAAACCTATCTTGGCCTCAAATGTCATCACGTTAGCATCGTGAAGAAGTTTGCAGAGTGGCGTATCAGCTCAGGTCTTGACCTCGTCATCTAACCGTGATTCAAAATTATGAGGTGTTGTCTTTTCTTCGGGATTGATTCCGGATTGTCACCAATAGCTCGTTGTGTTTGTTGCTCCAGTGCGACGTCAATTCAACTTCCTCAACCATAATACTGGTGACCCTCTCCACTTCGGTTGGTAGGGTTGGTTGTTTTCGGTGCAAGGGTTATATATGGTGTAGTTTCACTAAACACAATGTCAAGTAACAGGCATGCACACACAAGGAAAATTTTATTGACACTAAAGAGAGAAATGCACGAAACGGGCAAACCCACCGAGCCACGCCATTCCCCTTTCGCTTGCTCGAAGCCCCTTGCTTAAAGTTAATTGATTTCGCCAAACGCATCCACGGCTCTAACTGTTATTTCCTTCTCTCGAATAGCTCGTTGTGTTTGTTGCTCGAGTGAGACGTCAATTCAACTTCCCCAACCATAATACCGGTGACCCTCTCCACTTCGGTTGGTAGGGTTGGTTGTTTTCGGTGCAAGGGTTATATATGGTGTAGTTTCACTAAACACAATGTCAAGTAACAGACATGCACACACAAGGAAAATTTTATTGACACTAAAGAGAGAAATGCACGAAACGGGCAAACCCACCGAGCCACGCCATTCCCCTTTCGCTTGCTCGAAGCCCCTTGCTTAAAGTTAATTGATTTCGCCAAACGCATCCACGGCTCTAACTGTTATTTCCTTCTCTCGAATAGCTCGTTGTGTTTGTTGCTCGAGTGAGACGTCAATTCAACTTCCCCAACCATAATACCGGTGACCCTCTCCACTTCGGTTGGTAGGGTTGGTTGTTTTCGGTGCAAGGGTTATATATGGTGTAGTTTCACTAAACACAATGTCAAGTAACAGACATGCACACACAAGGAAAATTTTATTGACACTAAAGAGAGAAATGCACGAAACGGGCAAACCCACCGAGCCACGCCATTCCCCTTTCGCTTGCTCGAAGCCCCTTGCTTAAAGTTAATTGATTTCGCCAAACGCATCCACGGCTCTAACTGTTATTTCCTCTTCCACACACGCTGTCACCCACCGCACGACATTGATGTCATTATCGAGCCCAGACAATGATCGACAACATCGTTCCCCAGCAAAACGCTACCGCGAAAGCGAAAACAGCGGCATTTCGGAAAACTCGGCTCATTGTCCCGCTTTCGTTTCGAGGCGAACAAAACAAAAAAAAAAATCTATAATGATCGATTAAAAACACATTAAAGGCAACACTAAGAGTCTTTTCTCTCCCCTCCTGCTAAGGCTGATATCTTTATTTCGTTTTTGCCAGTTGTCCTTTTCTGTTATTAGGAGTATTGAACAGAAAGCTTGATAAAGTACTTTCCGAGTGAAGATGAAAAAAAAAAGAGCGCCAGGGCCCGAAGTTGCCCGCTTTTGTCCCTTTTGTCTCGTGGAAAACTCCGCGAGGAACTGAATCTTTGATAAAGATGGAGCTTTATGTGGAATTTTTTTGTTCCTTCTCCCTTGAATGAATGGCGGCTGGTACATTCTCTCCGGTTCCCTTTTGTTTCAGAATCCAGACGGTTTGGCAACATTTTTCCAGTCTTGGGGGTTCATTTTTCTAAATACTTTGAAAAGCGACTGGTTATTAGAGCTGTGCGAGGGAGGATTTATTGTTGGGGTTCAATTGATTTTGAGGAGTGTTCCGTTGCTTTTGTTTGGTTCTTCTGGAGCGCTTTTCGCACTCTGATGGGTTCCTGATGCGGCACTGAGATTACTTCGTAGGGTGTTCGGTTGAGATTCCTTTTTTTTAAAGTTACAATCCTTTTGTCTGATTTCGATCTAGGCCAAGCTCTCTTCGATTGTTCCCAAACTTTCTTGATTTCCCATTGGTTTCATTAACCACTTAACCCTATGAGGGTTTGCACGAATATATCCGTTCTTCGACCTTCACTGGATGATTTCTTACCTGTTTTAGCCTTCTTGATCAAAAGAATGTTTCCTATGATTCTTTCGGGCCGCGGTAGCTCGGTTGGAAGAGTAATGGATTAGCAACGGGAGGGTTGCGAGTTCGAATCCAACCAAAGGCCGTCGTGTGATCGAGGACAAAACCACGTAATTTTGGACCACGGTGACGGATGACGAACAAGTGTGGTTAGATAGTTCGATTAACGTCGCAATGAAGTAACACAACGGATTACTGGCGACGGTCCGGGATGAACCCCAAAGGGAAAGATACGAGGACAGCACCTAGTAATTTTGAGTCATGGTCAGAAGACTAGTTCAACACCCGAACTGGCATCCCACTCTCAAACTTTCACACCACGCCAACGTGAGGAGATTTGAGGCCACGACAGATTTAAAGCGCATCAGTCTCCACGTACCGACCGACGGTCTTTGGGTGGATCGAGTTTCAAACTTGCAACCCTCTGATTGCTAATCCGCTACTCTTCCAACCGTGCTACCTCGACCCCGACTACAAATGTATATTTGATATCATGTTTATTAGAATTGATAAATGCCTATCCAGGATACTTTAGGCATGAAACCTCGGAAATGTATTGAGAACAAAACCATATTTCTACGAACGAAATTTTTTAATTGTTCAAAAATTATGTCATTTGTTTTAGTTTGAATATGCAAAAACGTCTAATTATATTTTTAAGAGTTCAATAGAACATAAATTGATTGAAACTGACGTGACCAATACCATATTGTTTCCTTTCACCATTCATCATATTTTAATAGATTTTACATAGTTTAACCATCATGTCCGTGTGGTTCAAAATTACGTGGTGTTGTCCTCGGACTTTCCCTTCGGGTTTGATCCCGGACCGTTGCTAGTAGCCCGTTGTATTAGTGGGTTTGACCACTGCGAGTTGTAGGTTCGATTTCTGCAGCTTACCCTGGATGTTTTTCTCCCTTCTGCGTCAGTAAAAGTTTCCTTTGTGTATATGTCCATTACTTGACGTTTTCTGTCTAGTGGTATGGCGCAGCTTGGCCGAATATGACCCTCTGCCATACAATCCAAATCATCCTTTCTTTAAAATAAGCATTACTATATTCGAGCTTTTACAATTTAATGTATTCCAACTCTATCATTTACTATTTTTATGTTGATGACGACAAATTTTAACTTTTGTATTTTCAAAATTCATACATTGCAACAAAGCGTTAAAAGTTTTTTACGTGTTGTTTTGTAGAATTTTCAACGAGGTGTCATCGGATCTTTCCCTTCGGGATTGATCCCGAACTTTCGACAATAGGCCGTTGTGTTTCTTCAGTGCTGCGTATATTCAACTGCCTTGCATTTTTTAAGTTTTCTTTTGTTCACTTGTTTCAATTTTTTTTATTGAATTGCGTTTGGTCTTTCGTTTGACACATCTTGTTTATCATTGGACCCTGCCCCATGAATCCCAAATCAATCAACCAATTCTGCATAGTGTTTATCAGTTTGTGTATGAACAGCTCTAATTATGATCAAAACACAAGTGTCCTTTCATCAAACCCCCACATGTGCTAACAGGACACAATGCCAAGTTAAATGACATTTGGCGATGGACCCCATGAAATGCAAATATGGATCCCAAATACCTGATATTTAACTTGTAACGTATAATTTTTTCTTATATTTTCCTTGCATACTTATTGTATACCTTTGTTATAAAATACAATGAAACTATTTAAGGCGTACGTATACACTAGAAGATTTTTTAAAAATTTTGAGTTTAAAAATCCAATTTTTTTAAAATAGGTCATTGGTTTGTGCTTAAACTCATTTCAGTGATAAAAATTCAGATTCAGCTAATAATTAATTATCTAATTTAGATATAATTAGCATGTTTTTTGAACAGTGATATCTCAAATTCTAATTACTTCAGAAAGACAATTCCTATTGGAAATTATTCCTAATATTCTTCTTGTTTTGACCTTCTATCACGTTGCTAGAGGGAATATGTTCTTTTTTTAGAATTTTTTTCACGAAGGAAGTCTACAAAATCAGGATTGTTTCAGGAATTTTAACCCTTAAAAATCAACTAAAAATTCATTTCTTAACTAGTAACTCGAACTGAGGGACAGAGCATCCAATGTATTATATAGATTATAATAATTCAAAAGTAATTATAATAGATCAATTTATTGCTGTGTTATCACTATTTGAACACATATTGCAAAAACACAGTTCTTCAGAAATTGCGTTTAGTTTTGGAAATATGTTTGTATATGGTGACAGTACATAACGAAAAACCTTGTAACTTGAAAACGATCGAATATTTACAAGATTTTGGTATCGTTTGAAAGCTAAGGAGTTGGAAAATATTTTAAATTAATAAAATAAATATCGATGTCCTGGTCAATTTTCATCATTTCTAGTGTATACTTTAAAACTTTTTAAACTTAAAAACAGACTGCTCATTATGTTGTAAAAACTTTCTATCTTTGCTGAACCCCGATTGCATAGAATACCTACAATCCATTCCTTTATGATGCCCCTCGCAAAGCTAAATATTCCCTGTTGGTGAAGGGTATTAGTTTTGCTTATCATTCAAAAGTTGTGATGAAATTTTATTTGAAAGCTTTAGAAAATTCGTTATCGCGCACATAATTTATTTAATATTATTAAATGAAACAATTCACAATTAATATTGCCAATGGCTTTTCCACCTTTTTTCTCAAACGCTTCTTTTCCGTCTATTTTCTTGAATTTTAAATTATCTTTTCAAATGTAATGTACTCTCAATGATTTTAAAAGTCGTTTTTCTGGTGGTTACGATTTGTACCTATAGCGAATCTTAATTTATATCTAAGTTTCCTGGTGAAAATTCACACTAGCGTCACATCTTACCTGGAAGAAACGACACCATTTACTTATCAGAAAATTTTACTCCTGACGTGATTTCGACTCACATTTGGACGAATATTTATACATTTCGTTTCAGGATTGCACTCATTTCCCCTTCCCCGTGCAGGAAGGGATTTTAACGGAGGCCAAAAGGGAGAAAAAGGGATTTCCAACTTCTCTCTCCGAAACTCTTTTCTATCTGAAGCAGATATGTCAGTCCCATATGGTCTAGTGGTTAGGATTCCTGGCTTTCACCCAGGCGGCCCGGGTTCAATTCCCGGTGTGGGAACATCGGTTCCATGGTGTAATGGTTAGCACTCTGGACTCTGAATCCAGCGATCCGAGTTCAAATCTCGGTGGAACCTACTTTTTTCCCTTTTGTTTTTTGTGGTGATTTTAAAACATTATTTAGTAAGCTTTTTAAAAGTAATGCATAGAAAATAGCAATGCCTTTTTATAACGATAACACGTTAAAAATAATGTTTCGAGGTTTTTTAAGATTTTAGTTTAAGATATATATTTGAACATGTTAAAAATTCATAACATCATATATTTTACTTTGATATTTATTTAAACTAGATTACATTTTTTAGAATTTGAAAAATGACTGTTTTGACTTATCAAATTTCATAAATCGCATTGCAGATTGCCAGCAGCATACAGGGTATACCTATATGCATAATGTCTGAATTACACTGCGTAATAAAATTTATTCAGAACGGCATATGAATTGAGTTTAATAATTTGCATTGTTTTGTCAAAATAAATATATGAAACAGGCGCTTCAATTATCTTTTCAGTCTTATAACCTGCGATACAACAGTAACTAGTGCTTACACTAAAATTAACTTGATTACCCTAATTTTTACCTGCATACCCTCACTTTCACATTTACTCGAAGACGGGTAAACACGGTTATGATATGTAATTAGACTTCCATCATTTCGATGAATAACTTATTTAATAATATTTTCTGTATCAGGGCAAAAGGGGGTAAGTCAAAATGGCTACTTCTCGGAAACAAAGTTGAATATTTCACTCTCTCGAGAATAAAATATTCATTAAGAAAAAGAAGCATGCCATAATACAAATAACTATAATTTAGACCAGTAGGTTCAATTAGTTTTGATTTTGAGCATTATTATATTATTCCTTAAATTAATTATGCACTTGAATCCTTTGGACACATCAAAATTCAGCTAAACACCTTTTGCCCTGACATGGAAGATATAATATTTGTGATTTGTGTTTTCATATTCAAATTATAATCGGTTTAAAATAGAATAACATCTGTGTGTATTTACTTCAATGAAATTAATGTTTTAAGCTGCTTTACATGCTTTCCTCTTTGATCTACTTCGCAACAGTACAATATTACAACAGTACATTGGAATGCTCATTTAACAGTGACGTCAGTAAAGTGTCTTATTAATTTAGGTAGGTAGGCAGGTATTTTAATTAACGTCGCGCTGGAGCAACACAGCGGGCTATTGGCGACGGTCTTGGATCAAACCCGAAGGGAAAGAACCTAGGATACCACGTAATTTTGAACCACGATCAGATGATGAGGTCACACCTGAGCTGGCACCCCACTCTCCAAACTTCCACACCACGCCAACGTGAGGACCTTTGAGACAACGACAGATTTAATGTGCATCAGCCCCCTTTGTACACGACGATCTTTGAGTGGATTCGAACTCGCAACCCTCTGATAATTTATGAATGCTACTATTTCGCGAAATTGGTTTCTTTTATCTCTAGTTGAATTGTAGGCCTCTGTGTAACATATTGATAAGTTACAGAACTAAGTTCCGTCATGAAAAATATTTAAAAACAAAATATTCAAGTGGATCTAAATGATTTCTGATTGTTTGAATGAGTGCATAATACTTGGAAATTTAAGACATGACCTGTTGAATAATGGATAAAGCATCATAATTTTTGAAAATTTTAAAACTTGAAAATTTCTCTCCTGAAAAATTTGAAGTGTGGTTTATCATTATGTTGCCCGAAAACCTTTCAATTGATAGCTTCACTCCAGCAGTAACGAATGATCTGTCTGTTTACTTGAAAGCTGGAGAACTGGTTTTGCTGGACTATTTTAAATTGGATACGCTAAATTATGTATACTTAAAAGGAAAATAGTAGAATTATGTACCTTAGAAAGAAAGAAACCTTCTGAGTTACCCAAATGATCTTACATTTTTATGTAATCACAACACGTATTCCAGTAATTACTAATGAGAAAATTATGCGATATGGCATTTTAAATGGTGGTCTTTTATTCGAATGTTAATAGCTGAGCTGGTCCACCGAAGATTATAGGTGTAGGAAACAAAGCTGTTGTTTCAACAGTCCTTGACACTAAAAAATCTATAAAAGGAATTTTTGTATTAGGGACACGTGTGAATGTTTGTAGATTTTGTTAATTAACTGTTGAAAGTTTTTCTCGAAAGAGATGCAGCTTTCGCGGTTTAGTGTTCATACACAAGCGCCGATTCCTTGAGAGACCTTGATCCTCCAACAATTTTATGAAGGAACTAACAAAATTTCTCGATCTCACTCGGGTTGAATTGGTAATTATATATTGTGAAAGTGACCAGAAAATAATCACTTTCACACTCAATTCATAAAAAATACTGCGGATACTCTCTCACATAATTTACTTGCCAGTATTTTTTTATTTGTGGCACTCTTTTCGAATTTCGCTACCATTAAGGAAAAGATGAAAAATTAATTTGATAAGATATTTATCACTAAGTTTGTTTTAAAAGCGAATACGTTTTATCTTGAAAATTCCGTTTTGTGGCACGTGCAATAATAAAAGAACTTGTTTTAAAATTTAATGTCTTCAGTAGTGATAAAGCAAAGGTAATCTATTACCATTTTTGAAAGGTAAATCAATTTGACAATGTTCCTTCTAACGAAAATCATTGTTTTAAACAAACTTTACCTATATAAGTTATTTAAATATAGCTTTAATTCGTAAAATAAGCCACCTTGGCCATCTGTCGCTATGACAAAGAATTTGTAATATTTCAAGTCCTAGTTGGGGTATTTTTAACATTAACTTTCTTTCAATAATGGCAAAATTCCACTTAAAATTTGCTTTATTCTCACCTACATATATACCGTTTTAAACAGAATACTTTGCTGTGGTGTTGCGTGTGATGAAAAGGAATTACAATTTATTAAAATAATAAATACTTAAAACAGAAAAGAGAATTAAAACAAAATAAAATTTGGAGGGAAAAAGTTCTAAAGATATAAATTCGCGATTTTTCAGCAGTACTGGTAAAACAATTTAAGTAATTGCAATGCTCAATATGCATTCCAGCTTCTCCAAAACTACCAAATTATGGTTGATTTAAGTAGAGTTACTCAGATGTTTTAACATGAAACTTTCTTAAATACGTAAGCAAAGGAATTTAAAACAATGCATTCACTATAATAAAATATGGTTTATCAAATATAGAACATTGCATTAAACTGTTTTGAATTATATGCGATACTTGTACAAACAGACACAAAATCAAGCATAGAACAGGAAGATGAATAGATTAACGCAACCAAGTTCAGTCACTAAATGAATGTAAGTACTCACCTCACAGTATGCAAAGTTTCATGAAAATATATTCAACCGTTTGAACGTAGCACGGGCACAGACATACATACATACATACAGATAGACAGACAGGCGGACGGACGGACGGACAGGAGACTGATTTTGCATCAAAAGGACCCAAAACGGATTCAAAGCTTGAAATCAATCGAAAATATTCAATGTACAAGCACTCCATTCTCATTTATATAGATTGGCACTGAAACGGGTGGGATACAGACATAAAAATATTACTAATGTGCAACCAATAACAATAAATTGTTTCAACACAATAGGGACTCCAAGTCCTACCTCTAATAATTTTATGAATGGACTCCCAAAACGAGGGATAAATATTGGAAATATGCAGAAGTACGAGGTAGCCAAATATGTGTAGGATGACTCAACCTCATTCATGTCGCTTCATCTCTACATTTTACGACCTGTCCAAGATTCATAGAACCTTGGGCCTTCAGCACGTGGGTAGGTTGGTTTTGGGAATTTATGCTCAAGGCCCGTATTTGGCCAAGTTGCACCAAACAGCGTCTTCATCCAAACACTCACACCAGGGACTCCAACTCCGCCCCCTAATATTGTTTGTGCTCCTAAAACACGTGGGTTAAATATTAGAAGTATGCAGATAAGATAGACCCCAATTAATGATTTTCCCAATTCAAAAAAGTTATCTGTCTAACTTCAACAACGAACGAATATCTAACGAAAAGTTGTAACGTCCATAGCAACAGCTGTCACTGATCATGTACTTTAAGTCTTTATAATAAGTTGTAAGTTCAGTCTGATCTTTCAACTGACCACCGCGCCGGTTGCATATCAGCGTATCTATCAGGAAGATCTCCTTCCCATCCAGATGGTTTAATGAAGTGCCAATTTTGTGCTGTCTGCTTGAAGTTTTCGCGTTTGTGATTCATGTGGGACCAACTATCCATAAAGTCTCCAGGAAGGCAATAGACCCCCTAGTGTTTCGGAAGTAATTAAGCCATTTCGAATGTAGTCAGCAATAGGGGTCAAAAGTCAACATCCCCAGGTCTTCTGCTGACCACCGGTCTTAAATCTCTACGTATATATCTGAAAGATCTTCCCATCCAGATGGTCCCAGTCCAGATGGTTTTAAGGGGGTTCAGCTACACCCTCTTTAATTAACTGTTCCTTAGTGTCAAGTGGAGGGACGAAAAAAAGATTTTGAACTCTCGAAATTAATGGAAGCCTTTTGGCTCACAGATATCGGACGGTTTGAGAATCTCCCTTCTCGAGGGATAGAGATCATTGTATTTCATATACCATGATTTAAAATTAAAAAATAAGTAACGTAAGTTCCTTTGTCTAGTGAATAATTATCTAAATTCTATTGTGGCTGTGCCCTTAGCAAACCAATCGGCCCAGTACTTCACAAGGGCCGTTCTTGAACGTTGTACTAAGCGTGCACTTACACATTGTCAGGGAAAAGTAGTGACGGTTATCTTAAAAAAATTAAGCAATATATATTATTGCATTATTTACCAATAAATAGATATGGGGGTAAACAATATAAAAGTCAACATTTCATTCATCCATAAAATTCAATACTTTTAGATTTGCTCTCTGATTATTGATACCGATGAATCGATGAATTTTGCTCTAAATGTTCTGTGACATGTTTAAAAAGCGTCTATCAATTTAAATTGATAATTTATTTTGAAATTGAAAAGATGGAAAGAGACAGCTTATTGAGATTTGACTTCGGCGATAAACACCTCAGAACGGCTCTATATCCATGCCTTACTAACCTGACAATTATCTTATGGATTGGTTGATGCCGAATTGGGTATATTAATCTTGAATGGAGAATTAGATCTTCCACGCCTACATTGCAGTAAGCACAATAATAAATTTCCAATGGGGAGGAGGTACCAGGGTATGTGTTAGTGGTATGGTAGATAAGTTGTCTTTTATGCATATCGAAATGATGCCATGAACATCTGAAGAACCAAAAGGCCATGAGATGGACCTCTCTCGTTTAATCCAATCCTCCAATTGGTTGGATTTCGTTTTATGGTGCAAGGGGCCATATTTGTCCAAGCTGTGCAGAACACAAGACAACATCAGGTAATGAACATATACACACGAGGAAAGTTTTACTCGCACAGAAGAGAGCAATACACACAGGTAATTGAACCTGTGCCAGCTACGAGTCCTGCTGTTTGGAAATAATTTATTTCAATAATTTCATACGGTTTTACCCTAGCTAAAGGTAGTACATCATCTCTTCATTTGACTTCCAGATCGACGAAATTATTTTAGAAGGAAATAATTCTCCAAATTTAGTTAAGAAACTAGTAACGTTACACCAAGATTTCATATACTAGTTATTTTAAACTTCCTTAAACTTTTAAAAAGCGTCAAACAATTATCTGATATGCCGAGATATCTACATTAAATTGTCCAATACTATCAGTGAATCGGAATACTTAACCTCAATGAGGGTTTTACTATCGAACTTGTAACAAAACCTACCTTTGTTTTTCCAAAGAGATTCCATTACAGATAGAAAGCAAGCTTCCTAGAAAACAGTAATGGAATAATGATGTTATCCGACAGTATAAAGAGAAAGAAATCTTTCCTCTAATTCAGGGTAGCTCGCTGATCTATAAGGATGGCACTAATTTCCAATCGCTGATCGAAATGAATTCTTCCAAAAAGTTACCGGAGTGTATACTTGATGGACTTTTTACTACACCAAAAGTTCATTATGTGTATTGTAAAAATGATTATCCTGACCTTTTTTCGGTTCCTAAGTTCTTTTTAATATTTGGCCCTGGTGTCAAAGAACGACATTCCAGATACGCTAATGAGAAAAAAATGATGATTAATTAAATGAAGTCCATTAGTCGGGGAGAGAATTTTACCTCCTTGAAAGCGTTTTTAGATAACTCCCAACTCCGAGAGAACGGTTCATTGATTTATTGGAAAAGGATACTTTGTAGTTTATGGATCACGTCGCATGTCGGTCACTTTGAGATTATTAAGGTTTTTCACGTCCGAGAAAGGGGAAGGAGATATATTTTTGATAAATTTATGCTCATGGAAAACAAGCTAAAATTTTTTCTCCTGCGTACGCCTTAGTTGTTTCCATTGTTTAACGATTAAAAGGGTACTTGATTTTCTACTCAGCAAATATTTTTGTTGTTCTTAGAAGGCACGTCTTTTTTGCTTTAGTTAGGAAAGGTTACATCAACTTTCATTTTAGATTTCCCTCTTTTCAAAGCTTACCAGACCATATATCCAAATATACCATACAAATATAGCAATAAAAGAGCATGTTTCTTGCCTTAGTTAAAAAATGTTTTTACTCCAGATCGCCTCTTTTACAAGGAATATAAAGAATTTAAAGATCAGAGAGAATCGTAGTATATGGATGTGCCAAAGTGATTCAAGTTGAGGTTTACTTTGCAATTATAATAGAACAATCCTTAACCCTCCTGGTGGTTGCCTCAAAGAGTTATATAGTCTTTAGCAAAACTGACCAGATTTTGATGGATGAGATATCTCGTCCTGAGAAAAAAAACCCGACCAGATCTTGATCTCGCTATCATCAGAAAATCAGCAATACCCTAATGACGAGTTATCTCGTCATTAGAAAAATTGGTCAGATCTTTATTGACGAGATATCTCGTCGAAACCACTTGGAGGGTTAAGTTTACTTCGCTTCTAGTGGATTGCAGCAGACGAATTATCATTGTTACCAAACGAAAACAATTGACATAGAAATATTGATGATTATGATAGCCAACCTTTACCAATTGCTTACATTATTAATTCATATTAATTGACAAATTGTTTGTTGACAGAACAAACTCTTTTTAATACTTTTTTTAAAGCAGATACAGTTCTTTTTGTAGCGCCATTTTTTAATGGAGATAGTTGAGTGTTTAATGGAAAGTCTAAGCCACAAAATCAAGATTTTGAAAGGGCATTACTTATCCCCATATCGTTAACTCTGAACTCTTCAAATTTAATTTAAATTAGACGTATGTCGAAGAAGTAGATTATTTCAACGATTATTGTAAAAAAAGATGAAAACTTAATCCAGGAAATTTTATATACATGATCATAAAAACAAAACAGTAATTAAAAAATTTCTATCAACATTGAAGCAGAAAAATAAAATTAAAAAGCAAATATAACTTTATGAAATGAATTTTTTTTTTTCACTTTTGTATGTCCGAAAAAAACTTTGATCCATCACTCCTATTTTTGTAAATACAGAAAAAAGCACTAAGACAATTCATTTTTTATCGGCAATTTTTTCTTTTATCGTGAGAACATCCCATTTATAGGATGTTTGCCAATTCCAGAAATCGGCACTTCATTAATTAAAGTCATTCTTTTAAATAATGATCCGATCTCGCGCAAGAAAAAGAAAGTAACACTTTTTCGCCACTCATATTGTAGTTTTTTCTCCCTCCTACAATATACCAAGACAATCTGTACGCTAGAGACAATAGCGGAGGGTGAAAAGGAGAGAAAAACTTGCAAAAAAGCAATTTAGGGAAATTTTTTTTTCCATTTTCCATCCATGGTTAATATTTGCGTTCATGTATCTAAATTTCATCTTACGAATGACATCCATTTAGCAGATTAGGTTTTGAAAGGAATGGTTTTGTAAGTGATGAGTTTTGTTTGATTATCGTTTTCCTCTTCATTTATACGCGGAGAAAAAAAGGCTAAAAACCTTTGGGATAATACGTTAACGGCCAGGAGTTTCTCCCTAAATGTTTGCAATTTGGTTTTAATGTACTCAGTTAGACAAATGTGATTGTTGGGTTGAGTAGTTGAATTGCCGATGTAAAAATAGGGGATTGAGGGACTTTCGCAAGCGCATTTTCTATTTTTCAATTTTAATGGTGAAATTTAAGCAGTATCCCTCTAAAAATATTTTCTCCTTTTATTTTAAGATTATTCAAATCTTTTCACGTTTGTGGGACCATTGAAAATGAGATTAGAGACTGGGATGCTTTTAAGGTATCCGACAGAATTGAACAGGATTTTCTGTCAAAAAGAAACTTTTAATTTTTATATTAGTATTAAAGCCTAGTTCCCAGCTTTCGAATATACAAGCGTTTTTCTCTCTCTTAAGGGTGTAATTTTCTTTTTTTCGCTAAAATTACCGTTTTGGGGATTTTGCTTACAAAACTATGCAATCAGATAATTCTAAACTTTGTAAGACTATTTATAATTGTTTCAGATATTAATAAATAAATAAAACATGAAGTTTTCATAACTTAATAATTTTAAACTCCGACCATGACGTCACGCGAAGCTCTGTTGCTGGTTGGCATGATTTCTCAACTCTAAAAACTGAACGGCGGTTTGCTTTATACACATGAAGCCATCGTTTGACAAACCAGAAATTTTTTTAAATATTTTAGATGGTAACTTGTTTCAAATCCAAAAGCATCGATTTAGTTAACCAAATTGATCGAGTTTTTGCTTTAAAAATATAAAAACGTTATATATATCCCTTTTTTGATTTGTCAAACGATGAAAGGATGTTTGCTCGACATGCTGTAAGAATAAGTCGATAAATCCAATATTTTTATAGGTATGCTAACCACTCGCGGAAAAGCAGTTCCGAGAAAAACGAGTTTAAAGTTTCAGTACAGTTAACGGAAGCACATTCAGTATTCATAGTACTTTACTGCTAATCTGCTATACCAGTGCCATACAGTGTGAGTATCTTTTTATTTAATCTTTTGATAACAAATTGTTGTAAATCGGTTCTGTAGAATTTACATCTCTATGAAGAGGCCCAAGCTCCGAATTCTACATCTGTGCAAATTTGTTAATGGCTTATAACGGGGCCAATTTTGCCAATTTCCATTTAAAATTTGGCACACGTGTTCTTTAGACACTAAAGAATAAAATAACGTGAAAAAATACAAAATTGATTTTTTCGCTGGAAAAAGAAAATCCCCCGAAATAAAACAGAAATTAAAGACATTTGTTAGAAATTTAACAACAGTTTTTCTATCACATATGAGATAAGTCATACATTTTGTGTTAGACACACAAAGAACAAAAGGCACAAATAAATGTATACAAATTAAATAGGAAAAAATGACTCAATAAGGAGGGTGATTTTCTCGCACTCAGGTGATGTATTTCCGCAAGCAAAAATGATATTACATCCTTTTAATGAGTTTGTCTGTGAGATCTGTAGGTAGCATCTCCCACTGATCCCGCAAGGCATTTCGAGGCCCCAGCAAAATTAGAGGAGGTGGGTTGAGGGCAGCAACACGTACTCCTCAGTTCCTCAACACGTCCCACATGTTCAATGGGATTCAGATCGGGAGTGTATGCTGTCCAATCCATACTATTATTAGTTTCATTTTAACGGTACTGTATAGAAAGGTGAGCTATATATGGGTAGGTATAATCAGCTTGTAAATAAATATATAGCCGATTGCACCAGCATACAACAAACAATGGCGTCTAAAACTTCATCTCTATAACAATGAGCCTTCATGGTTTCCCCGATAGTATATAGAGGTCACTTCTGTCTAGTCTACCTATAGAGATATCTTCCGAAACAAGTCCATTCCCGCTCCTATACCTATCTCTCGTCTCAATCAAGCTAATTAATATTGAAATAGATTATTTTAGTATCCGTAAACTCGGGAAAAAAAGAGGAGTATAATTATAAAACTATAAGCAAATTTAATGCTTTGCATAATGCCCAGAGAAATCGGTGTATATTAAAAGCCTTCTGTTAAAAATATTCTAAAAATAATGCCAGTAGTTCTAAAAATAAGATACAGTAGGAGTTTAAATATTTCAAAGCAATGGAACTATGGTTTCCATTATTTTTAGAGCCACACATTTTATTTTTTGAAGTTCATTATTCCACTTGTTATTTCAATTGGAAAAGTTTAATGTAAGCGGAATGTTATTGAAAACGATATATTCTTTTGTGTCTGGATACACTCTGAAACTGAGAATGGTTATCGAACATCGTGGGCTGAGTCTGAAGTGAAGCCGTACCCGAGAGCCATTGACAGGTATGATATGGAATCCTATCATGTTTAGTGTGACGAATCCCGTTTTGGGGTCTTCTTGATCTTCTTGAAAGAGTCTTCTTGATCACAGCATTCGTGTGTGGCGGAGTCTAGTCCAGCGGTACCATTTTCAGTGAACTGTAGAGTGGTACACCGCTGTAACACCCAGTGTAATTACACTTACGATTGCCCGTCTAATAGTGGTACAAGGTGGTTTGGCAGCATAGCGATACGTCTAGCAGATCCTACAACCTGTTGATTTGCCTTTCACATCGCGTGTCCAAGGGACAAGATATTGCCGGCAATATATTGCCACCAGCAAGATATTGCACGGCCACACATAGTTAGCATCCTTCAGGCCGTGGTGTTGAAACCATTCCTTGGTCACAGAGACCCCCAGATCTGTCTCAAAATTGAGCACATCCGGAATATGCTAGGCTGTCAGTTGTTAATCACTTTAATCCTCCAAGTGTTTCGCAGAGATATCTTGTCCAAGATCTGGTCAATTTTACTAAGGACAAGATATCGCGTTGATATAAAACTGACCTATTACTCCATGGGGAATGAAGATTCAAGTAGGGAAAATAAATTGCCCCTTTCCTAGAACTGATTACAGTTTGGAACAGATTTTTTTACCAGAGGCTGACCACTACAGGGCAGTTTTTGACGCGAAGATGAACCTCCAGGGGGTTAATATAAGGGATCTGAAGCAGCAACTGAAGAATACTTAGCATAGTTTGCCACAAAGGGTTTGACTCCATGTCACGCCGTGTATTGTCGTAAAGCGCCAGAAGGGGCTTTACAACTTACTAAATTTTCTCCTTTTCAATGGAATTCTAAACCAACAAAGAGTCTTCTTGATTTAATATTGTACTAACTTCCTTACCTCGTTTTGTGCATCTCACATGCTATTAATTACCATAGAACACAAGCTTCGGGGTGTTGCGATTTTTACAGAGTGTATTTCTTTATTTTTTGTGCGATTAATTACTTTTACTCAAAACTTTCTCTTTTTATCGCATTACATAAATAATCTAATGCTTAAAAGATGTAGATCGCAGCAGATGTTATCCTGGCAGTTTAATGTATCCTTCAACACAAGTTATCATCTGAAAGAAATTAAGAAACAAAACCTCGGTGTAGAATAAAAGTTATTTTTTACACCCCATTCTCGCAAACTTTGCCGTTAAAATATTTTTTATTAATATTTACGATAAATGATTAGATACTTCCAGCCCTTTAAGATAGATAAAAATTTTTATCAAAGCATTACTCAAAGTTTATTTTCGTCTTTAAAGAGTTTTGGCACGTCATTGTTAAAACAACAAAATGACTCTATCTAAAATGGCTGAAGACTTAAAAGCCTAAGAAAGATAGATTCGATACGTCATGAGTACGAAAAATAAATAAACAGATAAATGGACGCTGTTGGAAAACGTATTCAATTTGGAATATTTCCCAATACCTTCTAAGGCCACTGTAGCCCAGTTGGAAGAGCAACGGATTAGCAACCGGAGTGTTGCAAGTTCGCAACACGATCCAGCAAAGACCGTCGTGTACACGGGAATTGGTGCACGTTAAATCTATCGTGGCCTCAAATGTCCTCATGTTGTCATGGTGTGGAAGTTTGGAGAGTGGGGTGCCAGCTCAGGTGTTGATCTCGTTATCTGACCGTGGTTCAAGATTACAAGGCCTTGTCTTTGAATCTTTCCCTTCGGATCCCTGACCGTCGCCAATAACCCGCTATCTTGCTCCAGTGTGACATTAATTAACTACCTACCCAATACCTTCTAGGATATTACTTTTTGGGTAGGTCAATCAAATTTACCATAACTTAAGAAATAGAATAGTTAGGAATTTCATACTAATTAATCCCCGTAAAAATCAAAACTATCAATAGACCATATAGACATATCATAGTTTTAATTCTAGTATAAATGGAGTAAGCCATACTTTTAGAATTTCTACATTAGTTCTGTAATTTTTACATTGGTTTAGGTAATCATTCCAATATAGGGATGAAAAGAATATATTTTAACATAAAATGTAAATGTTTTCTTAAAGGTACCTAATTTTTCACGTCTACTGAAGTTAGTCTACTTACTCATATATGACACAACTTTGAGAAAATGAAAACGGAATTAACAAAGCAACGATAAAAAAAGTAGATTCAAAATATGATTAACACCTTAACGCTTCACATTATTTTTAATATTACGCTAAATCCCACTGGAACTTATCGAGAGAAGTGACAGCCTACCTGTTCTGCATTTTCCATCTTTTGTCACATGCAATTACAAGGAACTCGAGTCCAATTAAAAATATTTTGTGATGTTCCAAATAATTGATGATGGCTGTTGTTTGGGCACAACTTTTTAAACTGATGCAACCGCGGCGAGGAAATAAGTTTTCCATGCGTACATTTAACTTATTTGCTAAGTAATTGATGTTGGCTGCAATTCGTTCAGGCACAATTTTTGCAAACACCGTTAGGAAATGAGCTTTTCTATCATACATTTGACTAATCAGCCAACCTTACGATCGATTTGGCTAACTACTATCAATTGTTTGCCAACTTCTACGACTTTCACATATCTGCCAATGAATTGGTTAGTCAAATCTATAATTCTCAGTTTCTAGTTCACAACGGAACTTATGAACACTAACTTAAAACTGAAAAAAAAAAACTGAAATTACTGATTGTAACAATTTTCAATTTAGAATGGTTGAAAACCATTTTCTTAAATCCTATAATTTGTATTTATTATCTTGTTATTCATATAATTTTTGGTTTAGTTTCGATATTTTTTGTAGTCAAGGAGCTGCGCAGAAAAAATATTGGTTCCAATTTTTCTCTTACTAGGTACATTTAGTTACTTTTGTATTCTAGCTCTATAACGCCTTTTACATATGTCGTTCTGTAGGTTTCAGTAACGAAATGAACAGAATAGGCTTCAATAATAAAATCAAGAGAAAATAAGTTTCAGTAACGAAAATGAATGTTTAAAGCACAATGAACCTATTTTCCGTGAACAGAGGGTTTATGTCATACGAGGACTGCCGAGGAAGATAATGTAAATATTGACGTAGTTTATAAACTTATAAATCATGTCCTGCTCTTCGAAGTGGTTAAATAATTTTAGGTAAGCTTCGTCTATGTCGGATAAGAAATAATTGAGAAAAGATACAATCCAACAAATTTTAATATGGAAGCATCATGCTAGAAGCAGAGGTATGAGGATAAGAAAATAACAGGATGCATTTATGGATTATTCGAAAACATAGTTGCTGAAACCACAACCACAGTTGAAGGACTCCGGGAAACATGATAAGCCACAGAAATATGTTCCGTAATGAAAAGTAAAAACAAAATATTCAAGAGGATGGAAAGAATTTCTGATTGTTTGAATGAGTGCGTAATGTTTGAAAGTTCAAGATATCACGACCTTTTGAATAGTGGATAAACCATACAAGAGGATTATAATTTTGGAATTTTTAAAAATTTGAAAACTGCTAGCCTATGTTGCCTGAAGACCTTTAATTGTAAAATTTGTTTTTTGTTGAACTGGTTTCGTTAAGTAAATTCTAGTAACCATATGTTACTAGAATTTTTCTATTTACCATACTATTTTAATTACCATACGTTCCGACCAGTTGGTCATTTTGTCCGCATCAGAAGAAAAATATAGAGACCACGTTCTTTTAGATATATCGGTCAGTGCTTCTCATAAGAGAATTTGACCATTTTGAATGCGCTTTGAGTGGATACTGACCCTTTGGAAAAATCGAGAAATTTATATTTGTCTGCAGAAAATTTCCTCCATCCATTAAAACTACTGCAGAAGGCCAAAAAACAGAGGTATGTGCTGACATTAGTTTGAATGAACAACAATATTACGTGTTCCGAAAATGAAATATCTGCATAAAAATGAATTAAACTGTTAGTAATTCTGCGATAAATTGCTTGAAGTGGTTATTGGTAAACCATTTTAGTCTTCAGAGAGAAAAACAGAAAACTACGAACTTCAATCATGACAACAATTTGGTTTCTCGCTTTATCGTCATCTTTTGTTACACGAAGGCAAATAAAATTGGCATCTGCGGTTTAAAGTATTCGAACCTAGAGCCTATTGAATACAGCATCGGGGTATTCATTGATCACACCACTTTATAAAAGTGTCCCTGTTTAAATAAACAATATGGTTGTTGTAGTTACTAATCTGCTTACGAGTAATTAACTAACCTAAACCAAGGTGCTGGTGTTGCGGAGCTTGAACAAGTTGGAAAGTTTTATCTTCTCTCACAGAACCGGAAATTCTTATCTTCCCTCACCTTACGTGCCCACCTCTAAGTCTTACCATAGCAATCTGGTGCAACCTTTTAATATGCAATGACAATCCAGGGTGCTTTGAGGGATGCCAAGGGAATGAACAGACCATGGTTTGGGTTTTTCGATTTATGAAGGTGCAAATTTCAACTGTGTGAAATCACTATTTGCAGGGCTGATCTGTTCGCTCTCTCCTTTGCCAGCAAATCATCTGTCATTGCCAAGTATACCAACGTGGGATCCACTGCAAGCAAATGGAGCACATATGCACCAAATCAGGCAAGAGTATATTAATATCTCGACTAGTTCTATTCATAATATCATATAAGGCCAGAATTTAATGTGATGCATTGAACTTTTACTGTCTTTCATAATCCATACATGCTCCTTCCCAGAAGACATAGAACATCTTGAAGTAAAAAAATGTGGTAACCCTAGTGATCATCATTGGACACTCCTCCAATGTGACTCAAATATAGTATTCTTGGATTTCGCTATCTTTACTTCCCTGCTCCCAACTTCCGCTCTCAATCACATACAACTAAGCTATCATTGCGCTTAATAAAAAATCTTCATCTAGGTTTTATGGCACATTTCGAAACTTCATCACCCACACGAAAAAAACTCCTCAATCGCTGATGACGAAAGGCACCCCGTAAAAACAACCACCCACGCCACACTCCCCCAAACCGACCCTCCAGGGGTGTTGATCCAGGGCCACTAAACACGTCGTTCCGTTCGCGATAGACACTATCTCCCATCTCAACTCCTCTTCCCTCCATCTCCAAGGGAAAAAAAATCTTCATCTTCTTCCTCTTCCTTGAGAGACAGAGACGGGATCCGATCGAAAGTGAACTCCGCTGATGACCTCTTAACGTTGTCATCGAGGACCTCTCTCTGGATAAGATCGCAGCTGTTGTTCCATGTTTATGCCCGGAGTTTGCAATGGTTTTTTTAAAGCGAAGAATACTCTCCGATCTGGAAGAGTTCTTTCAGGAGCGGGTGTTGACGGGCGAGTGTAAATAACGGTTCACGGTTTTCTTTTTTGAAAGCTTTTAGGGTATTTTAAACAACCGGAAAGTCTGTTTTCACTAACCAATTCCCTCGTTCCGGAGGAGTTTGGGTTTTTTCTCGTCCCGTTCACTTGGAGGAGGTTCGTGGGATCTTCTGTTCGGGGAAAAGTGAAAAAGCAGGGTGGTTCCGAAAGAAAATCCTCATCGAATTTTCATTGCTTTCGAGACATGTACTTTACCAAACGTTTCAAAGCGTACTGGAATCAAAGACGATGTTTATTATGCAACGGGCAATTCCCCATTCCCCAGCTATCTACAAAGATTAGGATCATCTCAGACCAACCAATGGTTCTGTGGATTAGAGGGAAGACCAATGCATCATGTCTTAGAGTGTAACCTCACAAGCTCAATCCATCTGCGTTGCTCACTTCCAAGACCCTGGCCTGCCGTGGCCAGGACTTAATAGCAACAGGCCAAATAACCATCAGATGTTCAAGAAAACCCAGCAGTGATTCTGTGCGTTTTAAGAAACTGATCAGTTCCCCGAGGGAGACCACTAAATCGGTAAATCTTCACAAGGATAGGCAATGGGTCTCCCAGCAGAACTAATCGAGACACAGTCTTAGAACTGACAGTCACAAAAGAAACAGCTCTTGTACATTTTGAGTACGGATGAGTTGGGTTAGGTTTTGGAGAATTTGGCAGTGGGTGGTTTAGCGAAGGTAGGTGATATCCTCTTATCTCACTGGAAAGCCAATTTTCGCTAAGTGCGCCAATATAACAAACTTGAATTTTCAAGAATCACCTATAGAAAATGGGCTAGGTCGTTCAAGGGCAAGAGTCAGATGCAGACTTTCTGTCTACAACAGTTGTCATTGAAAATAGTCAGTATATAATTTGTACACTGGAAGTTAGTTGTTTGGGTTGGGTTTTATGGCGCAAGGGACCATACTTGGCTGAGATACACCAGACACAAGATAGACAAGGCCAAGTAAATGGGCAAACACATGGAAAGTTTTACTGACACAGAAGAGAGAAATACACCCAGGGTAAGATATAGGAATTGAACAAACGCCGCCAGGTTGCTAGTGCAGTAGATGAACTCACTGAGTCGTGGCGATCCCTTGTACACTTGAAAAAAATTTTTAAGTTGACTCTTGAGGATTTCGAAATAAATTTGAACTTCGACACAATACTTTCTCGATAAGTTTTCATGAAATTATATTATTCAAACAATTATTCACTGCTCAGGGGGCTCCGGTAGCCCTATTGGAAAAGTAGCGGATTAGGAATCGGAGGGTTGCGACTTCAAAACTCGATATAACCAAAGACCATTCCCACTGCGTTAACAACCTGCGATTGGTAGGCGGCGCGTGATCGATTATTATCAGGTTCAATCCTCTATGGGTTTATTTCTCTCTTCTGTGCCAGTACAACTTTCCTTGTATGTGTATGTCCATTGTTGAAGTTGTTAGTCTTACTGCTTGGCGGCCACAAAATTGTACAGCCTTGCAATTGCCAAATAGCCCCTTGAGCCTTGAAAACCCAAGCAACCAACCATTCTTTACTGGATGTATTTCTTTCTTTGTGCCAGTAAAGCTTTTCTTGTGTATGTCAATAATATTCATTTATTTGACTGTCGCAGCTTGGCAAAATAGCGTCAAATAAATGGACATGGTCCTTGCGCCATGAAACTCAAACCACCCACCCAACCAACCCTTTTTCGCAAAGTGAAATTTGTTCGATCCCGGACTATTATAAACTTGATTCCATAATCAAATTTTTCAATGTGTTTCCCGATTTTTAAACATTTGACTATGCAAGTAGCGAATGAAAAGTAAGCAATCCACTTTATACATTTTGCTAAAAAGTTAATATTTACAATACTTAAGAAACTGAATTAAATTATTGCCTAAGCAAAAAGAGAAATGTTGGACTTCTAGCAATAAAAGACGTTCCTAACAGGTTTCAACACTTTTCTGTTTTCAAGAATAATTGAATAATTACAAGATTACAAGTCTTTTCAAGATTTACTTTTTCATTTCATTTGCCATTTTTTATGCGATGAAATTGTTAAAGTACAAGTTCATAGACAAATCAAGAATAATTGTGAATCTAGCTATAGAAATGCTTTTCCGAATTGAATTATAATTTGTTTTAAACTTCGTGATGCGGTTTTAAAGATTGGACATTTACCCTCGAAAAATAATTATCTTCTAATGGAAAATAAAGTTATTTCGAAGATGTTTGAAGAATGTTTTGAGGCTTTTACTAGATTACACTTATTTTCCCTTCCTAGAGCAGGAAGGGATTTTCGCGGAAGATCCCGGGAATGAAAGGGATTTTAAATGCCTTAACCCATTGAAATCTTTTCATTTTGGAACCGCTTCAGTATCTCCCATATGGTCTAGTGGTTAGGATACCTGGCTTTCACCCAGGTGGCCCGGGTTCGATTCCCGGTGTGGGAAGCTTGGTTCCATGGTGTAATGGTTAGCACTCTGAATCCAGCGATCCGAGTTCAAATCTCGGTGGGACCTACTTTTTTTTTTAATTATTGTGATTTTGAAATATAGAAACATAATAAGCTTTGAAAATCACAATGCCTTTTTACAACGGTAATACGGTAAAAATATTGTTATCGAGTTTAAATAAAGATTTTAGTTTTAAGATATATATTTGAACATGTTAAAAATTTACATATATGATCATACATTTTATTTTGTGTCATTTATTTAAACCAGATTACATTTTTTAGAATTTGAAAAATAACTGTTTTGATTTATTACATTTCATAAATTGCATTGCGGATTCCCAGCAGCTTACAGGTCATAACTACATGCGTAACGTCTGACCTCCACTATTCAATGAAACTTATTCAAAACTCATGAACTAAGTTTAATAATCTTTTTCCTTCCTATATGCGTACATATGAGTTTATCAATGCGCGGTCTTTTTTGCTATACAAAAATTAATTAAACCGAGTATGGCTCATATAATGGATTTCGAACTACTACAAACACCAATACCCAGGGATTGCTGAACTGAGAGACAGAGTTCAAGCCACTAGGCTTCCATACCGGCCTTTATGTGGTTTTTACATGATTACGTGTTTGAGAATCAGGTGCAGAAGATAAGTAAGGAGTGAATAAAACTTTATATATAGGTCATTCCATGTCAAATCGACACAACTCAAACCAACTTATTCCCAATTTGTTTTACAATACTCCTATTTTTTCTGCAGTCACATGAAAACAAATCTGAAAATTTTTTGCCTCGAATGCATTTCCAATCCTCTCAAGTTTTTTTAATATTAAGTCGAAATTTCAAAAATTGGGCAACATTTCATGATTCTAGGCTTTCTGAAATGCCTGTATCTTTTCACCTAATAGTCTAATCGGACTGAAATAGGGCTCAATTTGAGACAAATATATATTATTTGTTATGATGCAGTATTCTGAACCTATGAATGATCTTTTTAATTTCTAAGAATATTCAATTGGTAGGTAGGTAGTATTTTAATTAACGTCACACTGGGCTATTGGTGACGAATATTCAATTGAACTTTTGACCTTTGATAAAGGGTGTAGTTAATATTTTTCTATGAGAGAGAAGATAAAGGTATACTATGTGTTTTTTTGTAGGAAACTTAAGTTGTGACGAGCATGGGTTCAGAGTGAAAAAATATTCAAAGTAATAAAATCATGCAAACCAATACCCATAAACACGTATCTTTTGACCTAACCAATCAAACCGGGCTCAAATAGGGTTTATTTATATTTAAATGCAAACATTTCTCATATATTACATGTCTCTGTATGAATGATTTCTTTAATTCAAGGTTATTTAGTTTGACCCCTTCGAGAAAACAATCGGTTTCAACAATGGCATGTTCACTTGAAATCGCACTCACCAAATTGAGTAATTTTCTAAGTTTTGAAATACACTATTTTGCAGGATAAACATTAGGTTATTTTAAGGTATTCTTAATTCCTTAATTGTTGTCATAGTTTTAATTTTTAAGGACACATATTCCTCGTTTGGTTGCTGAAGTGTTGGAGGATAAAAATGATTACATCTTAATTAATTTGAGCTGAAACATCACAATATTCAGTACTTCTTTAGGTACTTCAGTCTGTCGTACCTAAAGAAGTACTGAACAAGTCAACTTTCAGTTCTCCTTAGTCTATTTCTTTTCTCAACTGTTGTATATATTCCAGGTATTGAATTTCTGAGGTTTAGAATTTTACAACTAAATGAGATACAGAATTAGGAGCTTAAATCTTATTTTTACAAAATACTTGCTTTAAATTTGTGTTCTAAACCACACCTCGACCTGCATGCTATGTCTCTAACCTTAAGGTTGACTGGAAAAAATGTATACTGTGTGTGTTGCTGCGCTCACATGGTGCATTAAACAAGGTTAACAACTTAAATCTGGCAAAGCGAAGTGAATATTATCGATCTCTCCTTAAGAATATTTTTGTTCACAAGTCTAAACTATGCGGCCATAACTGCATTAAGTCTCAGACGCATATGTAGGAAGCGAAATCGATTGGTAGTTAGGGAGGAAAAAATCTTATTGAATATTTTGATTCTTATGTGCTTGATTAAAAATATTAACCTTTTTCTAAGCGGAGGATTTTCTTTTAAAACAGCGTTTCTGTTTGCCATTGAAATTTCATGTGTGGAAATTACTAATGAGAAAATTTTAATATAGTTTTTTAATCGATTTTTTAGCAAGCTTGCGCAATCTGTGCAGATTCTTTTAGTAAGTAAATAGTTTTATTGAGAATCAGTGTATTAAGTGGAAATACGATTTTCATGAATTGTTTTAAAAACAACCATTTTATGACAGTCGTTCCATTTGGTGCTATTCAGAAGACAGTTTCTGACTATTTATTGGCACTTTTTTATTTTTATCAATGGTGCAAACAAACAAACCAGACGGAAAATAGGAATCTTATTCCTGTCACACAAATGCTCTGGCATGATAAAAATCGGATTACATTAAACTGTAGTTTATCGTCATTTTGGTTATGTTTGGTGTCGTAATATGTATGAAATACTCATTTGCATATTAAAAGCAAACTTGAAAATTTGTTTTTGTAATTAGCAAAAGCCAGGCATTTTGATTGGACTCGCACGAGTTTTTAAATGAGTAAAGTAAAAATTTTAAAAATGATTTTTAAAAAGAATTGAAAAATGAACTTAAAAACTTGAGAATCGTAATTCAAAAGAGTACATAAAAGCATTTTAATTTACAGTAGATTCTAAAATTATAGAGAAGAATTTTTGAGTGGTATAAAATGATAACTAACAAGTTTTATTACATTTTACAAGTGCACAAAAATAATTTATTCAAAGGTAGATTACTCTGCAACACATCATTCATACCTGTCCCGAATTACATAAGACAATATAATATTTTTCAAAATTTTGCTCAAAATTTAATTCTGAAATAGATCAGGAAACACCTAGTACCAGACAATTTTCTCATATTTACAAAATGCTGTTTCCTCCAGAACTAAAAATAAAAGTTATATAAATTGTATATTATTCGAGAGACACCTTTTCTTTAAAGTACCAAAAATGGGAGGATACATTTAAGTATTTAAATTAGAATTCTGAAAATCTGAGTGCAATTTAATGACTGTAAAACCTTCAGCTTACAATATATTGTAGTTTTTGAATAAAAGGGATAGCAAAATTAGGTTCGATATTGATTTCAATGTGAATAAACAATGAACATCGCTTCGTTCGTACATTCTAAGAAATGATTGTAAAATGGTAGGATCAAAGTTTTTTATACAGACACAAATTTTTAATGAATAGTTTTATTAGTCGAAACGAAAAGCAATCTTAGGTCCCGTTCACATGAGACGTTTTCAAACGCGCGTTTTAAGTCAAAACAAAACGCGGGTAGCCAAAGTGCAAAGTTCTACTGGAGTGTTCACATGCAGAAATCGTGAGAATCCATGCGATAGATAGCTTCGGCGCTTCAATCTCCGGTCGTTCTAGCGATTAGAAGGCGCTTGGAGATGCATAGGATTGTTCTGCACCGTTCACATGACACGCGTTTTGACGTGCGTTAGGGCTTTTTTATTCCCCTAGTCCGAGTTCCTATCTTCGCGATCGTTAAAGATAGAGTGAAAATTTCAGCGGATTTGAAATCTGTGGAAAATTTTACACTTCATCGAAACCTAAAATGTGATTTTCTTTAAATAAATAATTTTTCAACTGTAACTTTAATATTTCCGCGATACGCATTTGACGAATATATTCATTAATATCACACAAAAGGGAGTATTAATCTCGTTTTTATAGAAAAGATATAACTTGATTGGAGTATTTTGTCTTAATCCACTGCTTTATATTTAGGGCCATTAAAAATAGGATGAGAAAATTTAATCATATTCGATTTATTGAAGCAATTTACCCTGCTTTCACACAAAACTTGTAAACATGTAATAGTTTACAACTAAAGGGGATAGTGGGTAATTTTATTTCTGAGATTAACGTATATCGACAATTGTCCGTTCTAGTTTTCATGTGCGGCGCATGTCTTTAAAATAAAGCTAAAATTAAATATTCAATTTAAAAGCTAAACTTTAAAGTTATTTTTTTTATTTGTCCTCAACGTCAAATACGTAAGATAAGTTTCAATTTTCATTCATTTTTCACATCCTCGTGTTACATTGAACTCGATATCACTTTTGAAAATGAACTTCTGATTTAATGAACTTAATTTACTGTGAGCTTACATTTCATAGAATTTATATTTTAATTTTGCAGTTAGTGTTATTACCACTTTAATCGAAATTTTTACATTATTTGTACGTGTAGCGTAAATTCTATTAGCAAATTAGCAATCTCCTGGTTTCCTCGATATGTAGTTTTTGGTTTTTCTTTGAGGTTGTTTTAGTTGTAACATAATTTTCTCGTTTCATCGTGGGTTTTAATCAAATTTTAGTTGAAATATTTCCCAGTCGTTATTCCATTTGTGCTACAAAACCCCTGAAAGAGGGTAGGTTGGAGGGTTAGCTTTCGTTTCGGATAGACGGAACTCAGGGAAAATTGTGTTTAAAAATTAAAGAACTAATTATTGTTATATATGTGTTATTTGTGCTGATACATTAAAATGTTTAGAGATAGGTTTTAAAAAATAAAGAGATTCATTTGAAAGTAAATTAAATAACAAATTAGCTATAGATCGTAGGAAACACGATAAAACCTGCAAAAATAACAAAAAAAGAAAGGTTATCACCAGTGCCGGATTTTGTTTGCGTGTCATCTTTTTGATAATATTTCGTAGACAATGCAATATAAACAGAAATTCCGTTTCCAATTTCCTGGTTCTAGAAATGTAGTTTTGGGGGGATATATTTTTATTTTACACTGTCAATTTTAAAATTTTATGGAAATTCTATGGTCATTTTCCAGTTAGTTTCGTTTTAATCAAAGTTTTATAGAAATATTCCAATTTTTCATACGCAGTTTCGCTTTTACTTACGCTTAAACACATTACAAATGACTCATCTATGACTCATCTGCTTGCTTCTTGAGCCCAAAAAATCCGTGATCACCCCTTAACACAAAACAAATCCTTCTTACTATTTTTTATTGGTGGGTGAATCATCGACACTGGACAGTGAAGGTTATAGGTTTTCTTCCTCTAGTCTTGACAGTATAAAACGAATACTTTAGGATTTTAGAGCTAATGAAAATGTTTAATAATGCCACAATTTAATCTACATAAAGCACTGTTTCTCTGTGATCCGGTGGCTCTTACCGGTTCCTAGGTCCAAAATATTCCGTCATTCGAAAAATTTTGAAAAGCGTACGAAAAGCTAAGCATTGATGTCATTGGCATTGCACTGGAACGCATCGTATACTATACGTTACGAAAGATTTACCTGTTTAGGTTGTCACTTCTGGTCAGCATTTCGATTATATTGCATTTATTTATGTATAAAGATTGAAGTTCAAAAACATTTTATTCACAGGCAATTACGGAACGGATGTTTTACAAATCGAAAGAACATCAAATTTTTACGTCATTTTGAATTTTTTTATGTTATTTCAGGCATTTTATTGGTAATTTTTATACATTTCTAAGTTAACTAAATCCAAGCTCTTGTGAACACAGAGGATTCAATTTTAGGCTGGGAAAGAAAGATTTTCATCCTATTTTTAATGGCTGTAAAATTAAAACAGTTGATAAGGGGCAACAAAATATCTTATTAAAGTGACATTCCCTTTAAAAACAAGGCAATACTTCCGCTTACGCTTAGTATTAAAAGGAATATCTTCAAAAAGATTAGTTGCGACAATTGAGAAAAAAATAATATTTTCAGAGAAAATCATGTTTTGGGTATCGATCTGTCTTAAAATTTTACGTGGATTTGAAATCTGTTAAAATTTTGATTCTATTTTTCACATGATAACGCTCGAAAATTCTTATTAAACGCGCGTTGGAAAAAGTCCATGTGAACGGGGCTTTAATTTCAGAAAATTAATATTTTTTCTTCTTTTGGTGTCTGAGAGAGATTTTCAGTGTAAACAAACAAATCAGATGGTCTAGGAAGATTTTACTTCTGTTGTCCAAATGCTTTTGCATGATACATATCAGACTTACTTAAAATGCAGTTTATCGCTCATTTGGCAACTTTTAGTGTTTAATCTAACTGGCGTTGACCAATTAACTATGATATGCCAATTTGAAATTCACTCTTTGGAATTTTTTAATGGTGAAGTGCTGATATCGTTTACGAAAAGAAGCCAGCTGACGTTTTATTCAGAATACGTACAGGAAACACATATCGCCTTAGAAACACTACCGCTACCTACATATAGTTTGGCGGAAAATGCCTCTCGTAAATGAGGGCCCCAAAAAGAGTCCGTAAGAGTTATAGTTCAAGATTGTAAACAGCAAATTTTAAACTAGAATTTCCACAAGAATTCAAAAAATTCAATTATTTGTATTTAGTTATTAATCATGCAAGATTGTGGAATAATAAAGCGAGCAATTCAAACCGTTTATTATACAGGGTGGTCCGTATAGAGGTCACTTTATCATTTAAAAATTCAATAAAAATTTCAAAATGTTTTATATTTTTAATAACAGATTATTAAAAATTAAGCGCTGGTACTTTACTATGGAGAAACACACAACGTATCAAAATAATCGAATTTTATTTAGAACATCGATGTTCCACTGTGCTCACACAGAGAATAAGGACGTCATTATGGATTCAGGTGTCCGCCATCCAAAACGATTGCACTGTACTTGTGCCGACGTTTTCAACAGGGTTCTGTGACTGACATCCCACGAGCCGGAAATGATAATTGGATCTATTTTTTTGAAGACACAGATTGGAATTCAGTGACTTCTATTGGCGAAAGATATCAAGACATGCTCGAATATTCCGTGGGTCCTGCAGTTGAGGACATACCTGAATAATGAGATGCAGGGAGATGGGGGGAGACACTGCCTATACAGCTCGAGCCGCAATACAGCTGTTGGAGGAGATTTTCGGGGAAAGAATCGTCTCCCGCAACATCAGATTCAACTGGCCTTCTTGCTATGACGGCTGAAGACTTTTTCTGTGGGTTTATCTGTTGCTAATCTCCTCGTCTAGCTCCAGCTAGACCAAATCCACAAGTCCATTCACTCATACAAAGTCATACACCAAAAGAGGTTCAGAAAACAGGACGTCTCGGGACAGCTCCAGGAACTTAAGAATATGTGCTGGGGAGATTATGTGGGTTTATCTTAATGATAGTGGTTATATTTTCTTTATACCCTATACATATTTTTACCAATGCCCGGCCAATTTGAATTTGTTAGAAGTACTATTCGTCATCATGGCACTGCAAGGGCGGAATTGTGAACCACGGTGTTGCCCTGTTGCACCACGGGGGATGGGTTCACGTTGCATCTCACATACATACCATACATTTAAAGCACAACCCTTAGAAAGTGAGGCCACATTCACTCGAGGACAAACATACATGCCTTACCCAAGATCCAAGATTTCAACCAGGGATTTTTCGATCTAGAAGGCAGCACCCTGATTACCAGCCTGATTGGTCCACTGTACCTTAAAGATAGGGTTATACGCTAACAAGCTCCAGACCATCCAGCAGCTTAAGGACAATATTCGAGAAGTTCAGATCCTAGGTCCAGAAACGTTACAAATGGCAATGGAAAATGTCCTTACAAGAACCCTTCACTGTAAAAAAGAAAATGGCGACCACTTAAGAGATTTTATTTTCTGATCTGTCTTGGTAGAAAATAATTCCAATTAATGCATTTCAGTTGTATAAAAACTAAATAAAACTTTTAAGTAGAAATTTATTAAATTTTTAAATGGTAACGTGGCTTTTGAACCACCCTGTTTTACATCCAACTGGATGCGTACATATGTATTTTGCGTAATAGGGAGTCAGCTTATGACCTTTGCACTGGTGCTGTGTATGGTATGGCCATTATTCATGACTTAAAAGCATCCAAACTCAACTAAGTAAAAGATTCCTTGGGTGCAATAAAAAGTAAATGTGTCCATTTTATGTCACTGAAAAAAGTTACCAAGTGCTGAAAAATAAAATTTAAACACATCAAGCGCGAAAATTCTAAAACGTTAAAAGCAGCCGTATGGACACAGGCCTAGAAAATTAGTTTGGCTAACAACTTAACGCTTCGAAGATGATTAGGCAACTAACAGTTAACGGTGTTGGTTTTACGTTCGGGGAGAAATAAAATAAAAAATTATTCGCTGGAGATAATTTTTTTCACTCCATTCTGCAGAATAAAGCTGAAAGACAGTTCTTTTTTGCTTCTATATTTTAGGTCAACAGGATAATCGCATCGCATCTCAAGTGGCCAATTTTATAGCGCCAATAAATAAAGCAAACGATCGCGAAGCTGCGTAGATTAATTCCACTCGCATTTAATGGCAACTTTACAAATTCAGACGCTTAACCAAGGTAAAGTCTCGGTAGCAGACTACTCGAAAGAACGTAAATAAAAGCTCGTAAAAACTGAGTTTCCCGAAGTGGCGTACTGGAAGAAGGCATTGTTTTTCGAGCAGAATTTATGGCGATCGGTGATTTGGGCAACATTTTTCTTGGAAGTAATCCTCGTTCCGTTTGGGATAAAGTCTCGTGGCAGAAAAATCGTTTGTCTTCCTGCCACACGCTTCACACTTCCTAATTTTTTTTCTTGTCCCGAATTGCGTGAACGTTTTTATATGAACTGAAACTCGTTTTTTTATCATCGCAAAGAGTTACTTAGTTTTCGTGCATAACTGTAGGATGCTTTTATTCTTAAACCTCAATGCATCTATTTCAATGTTTGTTGCAGAAACCGCTGGGATATTCAAATGAATAAAAATAGTCGAACTTCGTTGTTCCAAACCAGATTATTTCATATATACAGTAAGTTAATCCACAAAAACACACACAAATGAAAACCAGTTGCAACCTTTTTGTATTTAAGAAAACAAGGAGACCTATTCTTTCCCCCAGGGATGCACAGACCGTGGCCCAAGGGTCTCATGCAGCTCCCTGTTGATTTGCTGGCGGCCCACTTCATTATGAGTTATTTAACTTTAACAGATACACAAACTTCGTTGCGAGATAATACATAAAAAAAAATGAGCGCAAGTCTCTTTCGGTAAACATATATCCGTGAACAAACCTTTTCAGACATGATATCAAAAATTCGAAGAATAAGAATCGCTTAACTAATGAAAATTTAGAATCAGTTTTGTTCTTGGCTACTACAAAATTCGAACCAAATATTAAATAAATTGTTAATTCAATGTGATGCGTGTGTGTCAAATCAATTGCCATCAAATTAAATTTTTCATTTACTTTTTATTATCTTTCTCTTTTTGTAACAATATACACTGCTGGCCACCGTAAATGCAACACCCTGAAGGAAGCATGCAAATAATATGAAATTTACAACATGCATTAGCGGAGGTGAGATATGCAAATGATTAGAATTTCAGCGCAGACGCACATCACGCGCGCCTGTGGCGCCACTTCAAAGCGCTATTTAAGGCTTGGAGATTTCGACGATTTCAAGTACGGCAATTGTGTTTTTCTTGTGGTTTTAAAAAAAAAACGATCAATTATGCCTCGTAGAAAACAGCGATCATCTTTTGATCAAGTATCCGAGTTCGACAGAGGAAGGATAGTGGCCTACCGAGATTGTGGATTATCTTTCAGGGAAATCGGTAGTCGTGTTGGACGAAACCAAACAACTGTAATGCGGATATGTGATCGTTGGATGCAGGAGGGTACGACGGACCGACGTGTTCGATCGCATCCACCTCAGTGCACCACTTCACGTGATGACAGGCATATTGTGCGTATGGCAGTGACGGATCGCTCAGCCACATTACGAACCATAGCACAGCACATTCAGTCTGTACCGCATCATCCAGTGTCTGCGCGTACCATTCGACGCCGTTTACAGCAGAGTGGTCTGTCCGCAAGACGTCCATTGCTTCGTCTACCCTTGACGCAGAACCACAGACGTTTCCGCCGCCAATGGTGCGATGAAAGAAGGATGTGGACGGCAGAATGGAATGAAATTGTCTTTACTGACGAGTCACGCTTCTGTCTACAACACCACGATGGTCGGATTCGAGTCTGGAGACACCGTGGAGAGAGGATGCTGAACAGCTGCGTTATGCACCGCCACACTGGTCCTGCACCGGGTATTATGGTATGGGGCGGTATTGGATATCACTCTCGCACTCCTCTAGTACGCATTGCCGGTACTTTAAACAGTCAGCGCTACATCTCCGAGGTGTTGGAGCCAGTTGTCCTTCCTTACCTTCAGGGCTTGCCCACAGCCATATTTCAACAGGATAATGCGCGACCACACGTGGCACGCATTTTCCAAGGGTTCTTCGTCAATCGCCAGATTGAATTGCTTCCCTGGCCAACTCGCTCTCCGGATCTTTCGCCGATAGAAAACATGTGGTCCATGGTTGCACAACGATTGACCCAGAATACATCCCCAGCTGCCACACCAGATCAACTTTGGCAACGTGTGGAAGCTGCTTGGTCTGCTGTACCCCAAGAACACATCCAAAGTCTCTTTGAATCAATGCCGAGGCGTGTGGCAGCGGTGATCTCCAACAATGGCGGCTACTCTGGCTACTGATTTTGGCAGGAACCACACTTCACAGAAGTCTATAAATTTAATCATTTGATACTTGGTCGACATGTTATCTACAAAATAAATTTTGTTGTGATATCTCTTGTCTTTCTTGGTGTTGCAATTTGGGTGGCCAGCAGTGTAAAACATAAAAAATATAAATAATGTATGATAGTTAACTTCGTGGGTTTTTGGCTGCCCTCCCATAAGTTACAGTGAATCTATGTGACCCTTGGTCTTAACAAGTCTGTGCATCCCTGCTTCACCCGATCCATTGGAATACGCATTCTATTTCGTGTTCATTTTCCCCATTCGTATTCAGATTCTTATCCAAATAATTAAGAATAAAGTAAAAATAAATTCATCAAAAAATTGAAGAGTAAAAATTCTTAACTGTTCTTCAGAAAAAAAGATTATTTAACAAACTACAAACAATAAAGTATTTATGAAGACACGCGATACATACAGTGAATAAAAAAAAGTTTCCATACGCACTATTTGAAATAAATTGCTTTATTATTTGCAGAATATAAATATTGAAGAAATAAAATGGAAAAACAGATGATTGTATAGAAAGTTTCTATTGCATTTAAACAAAAAATAATAACATAATTTAACGCATAATTCACAATAACACAAAAATGTGGCAAATATAAAGCAAAAAAAGTCTCCATACGGTGAAAAATATTTCATTAAATGTTATTCCCCATGTTTCATCATTAATGGTAAGTTGAAGGTTCTTTTGCTTTAATGGCCTCTCTCAGCAGTTTAGGCATGACTCCCACAAGTTTTTTTGTTGTTTCTGGAGTAATTTTGTTCCAGACGTCCAGAATGGCACTTTTCAGGTTATCTTTGCTGCTGGTATCAACTTTTCAGTTCAAGACCGATTTCTTCCCATAAGTGTTCCATGGAGCTTAAATCATGAGACTGGTGGTGTGTGAGGTTGTTGCGACATATGGTAAAGGCATCATTCTTTACAGAACGTTACAGTGTGTTTTAAATCGTTGTCCTGTTGGAAGATAAATGGTCTTCCAAGAGACAGTTTCGTAGCACTAGCAAGGACACTCTATTTCAAAATGTCTAGGTACACATAGCTATCCATGTGTTACCTTCAACAAAACAAATTATCCACACCAGAGGAACTCAAGCAACCCCATGCCTTTACATTTTCTCCGCCGTGTCTTAGTTCTACATAAGTTTTTTTTACATTTGATATTTTGGTTTTCTCCATATCATAACTCGTCCATCTTAAACCATAGAGACAAATTTTGATTCGTCCCAGAAAAGTACAGAATCCCAGAAAGTTAAGTGTTTACTTACATGCTTTTTTGCAACTCAAGACGCTTTCTTCTGTTGAGTTTGTTAGTGAGTGGCTTCTTACGTGCAACTGCCCTTTGTAGCCACCTTTTTTATTGCTGTTCTTACTGTCTGAGGTTATATTTCAAGATTGTAATCAGAGTTTTCAACAAGGATGCAAGTTGTGGTGCCTTATTCGTGTATTATCGCGAACTTTTCGCAGAATATTCCTGGAGTATATAGCTCAATTTCTGAGGTCTTCCGGGTCACACAGTTCCTATTTTCCAGTTTCTACCTAATTATATCTTTCAGTAATTTTTGCCGTAGATTTAGATTTGTTTGTGATTTCTCCAATATTTTCCTCTTTGATAAACCGTTACTTCTCAACTTTAACACCAACACGTGAATAGTTTTCGGAATTCCAATTTTAGTCGATCCACTGGTATAAAAATCTTTTGAAATGATTACTTATACAATACTGAAGTTCTTTTTCATTCGATAGTTGTAATAATGGAATGCGGGACAGCTGGACTGTACGTTCTAATCAATTTTCATAGTACGTAGGGAACTCATTTTGCCTTTCATTTTGTATGTTTTTCTCGAAGCTTTAATTAATTACTTTTTATTTGTGAAAATTAAGGAACTTTTGTTGCTAACACATTCTCAAGTATGAAATAAGTTTCTTGTGCAGTTTCAGAATATTTGGTGAGATTTATTTAGAAATTAGAATAATTTAAACGCCTTTTTCATTTCCGTACGGAAACTTTTTTATCCACCGTATATTCGATTTACTTGTTTAGAAATGCCAAATTCATTACTAAACACAGACTTTCCTGATTTAAAAAAGGCACAGCTATTTAATAAAATTGACTATTGGATCATTGGAATCAGCTTCGTACTACACTGCTGGCCACCCAAATTGCAACACCAAGAAAGACAAGAGATATCACAACAAAATTTATTTTATAGATAACATGTTGACCAAGTATCAAATGATTAAATTTATAGACTTCTGTGAAGTGTGGTTCCTGCCAAAATCAGTAGCCAGAGTAGCCGCCATTGTTGGAGATCACCGCTGCAACACAACTCGGCATTGATTCAAAGAGACTTTGGATGTGTTCTTGGGGTACAGCAGACCAAGCAGCTTCCACACGTTGCCAAAGTTGATCTGGTGTGGCAGCTGGGGATGTATTCTGGGTCAATCGTTGAGCAACCATGGACCACATGTTTTCTATCGGCGAAAGATCCGGAGAGCGAGCTGGCCAGGGAAGCAATTCAATCTGGCGATTGACGAAGAACCCTTGGACAATGCGTGCCACGTGTGGTCGCGCATTATCCTGTTGAAATATGGCTGTGGGCAAGCCCTGAAGGTAAGGAAGGACAACTGGCTCCAACACCTCGGAGATGTAGCGCTGGCTGTTTAAAGTACCGGCAATGCGTACTAGAGGAGTGCGAGAGTGATATCCAATACCGCCCCATACCATAATACCCGGTGCAGGACCAGTGTGGCGGTGCATAACGCAGCTGTTCAGCATCCTCTCTCCACGGTGTCTCCAGACTCGAATCCGACCATCGTGGTGTTGCAGACAGAAGCGTGACTCGTCAGTAAAGACAATTTCATTCCATTCTGCCGTTCACATCCTTCTTTCATCGCACCATTGGCGGCGGAAACGTCTGTGGTTCTGCGTCAAGGGTAGACGAAGCAATGGACGTCTTGCGGACAGACCACTCTGCTGTAAACGGCGTCGAATGGTACGCGCAGACACTGGATGATGCGGTACAGACTGAATGTGCTGTGCTATGGTTCGTGATGTGGCTGAGCGATCCGTCACTGCCATACGCACAATATGCCTGTCATCACGTGAAGTGGTGCACTGAGGTGGATGCGATCGAACACGTCGGTCCGTCGTACCCTCCTGCATCCAACGATCACATATCCGCATTACAGTTGTTTAGTTTCGTCCAACACGACTACCGATTTCCCTGAAAGATAATCCACAATCTCGGTAGGCCACTATCCTTCCTCTGTCGAACTCGGATACTTGATCAAAAGATGATCGCTGTTTTCTACGGGGCATAATTGATCGTTTTTTTGAAAAAACCACAAGAAAAACACAATTGCCGTACTTGAAATCGTCGAAATCTCCAAGCCTTAAATAGCGCTTTGAAGTGGCGCCACAGGCGCTTGTGATGTGCATCTGCGCTGCAATTCTAATCATTTGCATATCTCACCTCTGCTAATGCATGTTGTAAATTTCATATTATTTGCATGCTTCCTTCAGGGTGTTGCATTTACGGTGGCCAGCAGTGTATGTTCAGAATAAAATGTTTCATTTTTTTATATCCTATATTCAGGCATTCCTTCAGTTTCTTTTTGAAAAATAGCAGAATTTTCATTTATAAGAAGGAAATCCATACAGTTGGATTGCATTAAACTAAGAATATTTAATAAAGCAATTATTTATGTAGTATTTAATTTCCGAAACTAGATACATCTATATCGAATATAAAAAGATGCATTTTTATAAAGATCATCTGTATTTTTAAATTGAATTTTGAAACATTAAACATAGTAAAAAACTTCTGAACTAATACAAATAAAACTATCCAGATTGAAAGAAGTTTTACAACATCGCACAATACCGTTAATAATTGATTCAACAGCATTTTATCAAGCATCCTCAAAAAAGTCTAATAGTGTCTCTACTTCACTCCAAACAATTGCTCTCTTGGGATGAAGAGGCCGTTCATGAATTAACTTGAATTTCCTGATGCCCTAATGACTATTGTTCTGTTTATTTAGTTATCCACTGATGTCGAAGTGAAACAAGAAGAAATTGAGCAAATCGCGTGATTGAAAGAGTGGCAGCTTTAGCACGATTAGAGGTGGTTATTTGACCGATGCCACATTGCATAAACTGTTATTAATTGAGTAAGCAATATGTGCAAAAAATTAATACAAATATTTTATTTAAAAGTTATTCCAAAACAAAATGGCGCCCTTACATAAGAAACACCCTGTAGCTAATGCGAACGATTACAAATGAAACAAAATGTGTTTTAATTAATATTTTATAATTCTGAAATTAATTGGGCAATCAGTTTTTTTTTATTTAATAAGACAATACAATAAAAGAATAAAAAGAAACTACATAGCAGGAAAAGAAAGACAAAAGAAGACACGAACAAGAAACCAGTGTCGTTTATCCCCTCAATTAATTGGAAAATCATAAAGCCGGAAATAGATGTTAGATCGAGATCTCCGTATCCGATAACCGGGAAATGAGAACCGGAAAAGAACTGTGAGGATTACAATGATTGCGGTTAGTGATAACCCAGATAAGCACTGAAAAACTGCAATCATCCAAAAAAATAATGATATAGTTGAACCATATCGAATCGAAGCCAAAAAAGTGCCTTGTTTCCTGTTGGTAGAGATTTTTCTATCATTAGTTTGTTTCTGTTTTGTGTTTGTGGATGATCAAGCAGCTAAACGAGGATACGGGATGCTTTCTTTTAATAGTGGCGAAAGAGTTGAATCTAACGGGAATTCACGCATGGAGCAGGAAAATTACTGGATTTATCAGTAATCTTAGCTGAAACTTAATAATGTTTGTATAGGGTGGAAGGTTTGTATTTTGACAAGTGGTAATACAAGATTGCCGTTTCATTGTTGGAAACTTTTAAGTATAGAGTAACAAGAACTTTTCGAAAAGAACCATTTAGTTTTTCTTCTTTCTAAAGTGAATAATGACTTCGCGGGATGTTAAGCTGAAATCACAGCGTTTCTAAAAAACACAAGGCGTTTGCAATTCCGAGACAATAGCTTATATAAAAGACAAAAGAATAAGCTATAAAAAGAATATAATGGTGTTTTGTCAGAACTTTGACATATTTATAAACATGTAAAAATAATTTCGATTTTTTAATAGTAAAGAAATATTAAAAAAATCGAAATATTTCATTCAAATTAAGACACCAATAATTTGCCGCATTTGAAGTAAGTAATGTGTAAGACTTGTCTCTGATTTCTTCAGTTAAGCGCTTAACATACCACGTTTTTGTCTGATCCACATTGGAATATGTTTTTCACCATTTGACAGCATTAAAGCTTAACTATAAGCTTACTTTAACAAAAACAAACTTGCAGATGCTTGAATAATATGAAATTTAATCCTGTAAAAGTTTGAGAGCAATGAAGAAGTCACATTTAATTAAATATAAATATCCTACCTGATATTTCAGGCTAAATTTATGTGTATGTTCATGTTCAAAACTAAACGCTTTCGAATTCCATTTCCCCTTTTCAATTCTACATGAAAAAATCTGGCCATGAGGAATTCATTTCTTCTAGAATAATAACATTTTAACGTTTCGATTCGACACGAAACAATCTTGTCATGACGAGTTTCATATCTTGTTCAAGTATAATAACATGCAATAATATATGCCTCATGGAATAGATAAGCTGAATATACTCTCACGTTTTAGAATAGACGAGTTTTAAAGTTTTCCTTCAATGCCTCCAAAAATGCAAATTTCACAATGGCGCCTAGGAAGTTTATTTCCACGCAATCAATTGCACCTACTTAACTTGCTTCAGCCGAGCCAAGCGTTATAACCGGAGCTGCAAATAACCGAGGTGAAACCTGTCTTCATCTATCATATCCAATTTCAGTACTTGTTAAAAGAGCAGACTTCCAAAAAGACTAACGATGAAGGGGCACCAGCCATTAAAGTTATGATTCCGAAGACCCTGTGGTAAAGTAACCGAACCCCCAACGCTGCCAGAAAGATTAAATCCTCCACCTGTCTTACTTGGAGAAATATCCGAACTCATCTTGCGTAACAACTAAACCAGGTATCTGCATAATGTCGCCATCCATCAGCTAGCGAGGTTCACTCCTCTGCAGAAAGGGGTTCAGGAACAAACTCTGCCGTGATTTATGATGCTGCCTATAGGACCATTAACTAGGCTTTTGGATCTCTAAGACTGTGGGTGATGAAATTTCTAAGCGCATTGCCTAGCTATTGCAATTCATCTCGCTCGTCGCACCGTTAACTGATGCAAGAGAAGAATGAGGACTTTTTCTATTTGGGGATGGATTCGCCTTAAAATAGTTTTTACGACGGTGAAGACAGGTGATTAACCCTTTTTACGAGTTCTTACACAGATTATGTTGAAGAACAATCCGAGACAAATAGAGTTTATATCAAATTTAACAGTATTAAACTTAAGTTTTTGGAGAGAATTTATTGTTGTCTATTAGTGGACGCTATCATATGGGGTGATCTTAGCCACCACTATAATAACTAACTTGCAACACAGTAGTATAAATAATAGTGTAGTTTCTCTTTACCATGAAGTACTTTTTGATAGACAAAATTAGTCTTTCACAGGGATTGCTAAACATGTCTGGCATTTGTGATGAATTACTTCATTTGTTCTCAAGCGTAGCATGAACTACTTGATGGGTTTACTTTAAAACAGTTTTCTTCGACGATGAAGACAGGTGATTACCACTTTTTATGAGTTCTTGCTCAAATTGTGTTGAAGAACATACTCAGAAAAAAGCGTTTATATAAAATTTAAATTTATATAAACACATGAATTAACAATGAAGTTTTCTTCGACGATGAAGACAGGTGATTACCACTTTTTATGAGTTCTTGCTCAAATTGCGTTGAAGAACATATTCAGACAAAAAGCGTTTATATAAAATTTAAATTTAAATAGTTTTTACGTAGGCGAGAAGGGGATTAACACTATTTACGAGTTCTTACATAGATTGTGTTGAAGAACAATCAGAGACAAATAGTGTTTGTATCAAATTTAACAATATTAAATTTAAATTTTTGGAGAGGTCATTGTTGCTTATTATTGCACGCTATCATATGTTATCTTAGCCACCACTACAAAACTTACAATTCAGTAGTATAAATAGCAATGTAATTTTTCTTCACCATGAAGTACTTTTTGGTAGACAAAGTTACACTATTTATCAAACGTCTTGCTAAACATGTCTGGTATTTGTAATGAATTATTTAATTTGTTCTCAAGTAGTATGAACTGCTTGGTGGATTTACTTTAAAATACTTTTTACGACTATAAAGACAGGTGATTACCCTTTTTTACGAGTTCTTATTCAAATTGTGTTAAAGAACTTACTCAGACAAAAAGTGTTAATATAAAATTAAAATAGTTTTTTAAGTCGGCTAAGACGGGTGATTAACCCTATTTACGAGTTCTTACATAGATTGTGTTGAAGAATAACATCAGACAAAATTTGCTTGAAGATATGCAACACAATAGCTGTTGATTAAACTTAAATATTTGGAGAGAATCAATTGCCTGTTATTGGACGTTGTCGTGTGTAGCATTTGCGTTGATTTAGTTTCTCCATTTGTCCTCTATTGTGGCATGAACTTGAGTTTGTGTTCACATTTCGGGATACACGCACACTTTTAATACTCCGGTTTCCTTCGATCTTTGCCCACTTGCTTAGATTTGGTCATATTCGTATGTGTGTATTTAATAAATTCTATTGCGCTTTTGGATATACGTATATGACTGTGTTTGATGAATTTTCTAAGCCGGTTGCCCATCTATTGCAATTCATCTCGTCGTACCGTTAACTGATGCGAGAGTTGAGTGAGAACGTTTTTCTATTTTGGGATGGATTTACCTTTAAATAGTCTTTATGACGGCGAAGACAGACCATTAAACCTTTTTACGAGTTCTTACAGAGATTGTGTTGAAAAACGTTCAGTGACAAATAATGTTAGAATTAAATTTAACAGTATTGAACTTAAGCTTTCGGAGAGAATTGATTATAGTCTATTATTGTACGCTATATTGTCTGCTATTCGTGATGCATTGTTTTATTTGAATTGCTATCTCTAAGAAAACATTAACTGCCTGATTTTAACTGTACTCGTTTGGAAACACCGTTTGCGTTTATATACTTTCTTCACTCTTCCTTTTATCTGTTCGTGGCTCAGTGGATTTCCCCACTACGTTAACCCGTGAGTTGCAGGTGGCGCTGCTTCGATTTCTCCCTGGGTGTATTTCTCTCTTCAGTGTCAGTATAGCTTTTCTTGTGTGTATGTCATTGTACTTGACGTTGTTTGGTGCAGTTTGACCAAATATGGTCCATGCGCCATAAAAACCCAACCAATCTTTTATTTGTTCACTTTGTTTTTGTCTTCTACTTTGTATAGTACGCTATCATATCTGCAATTTATGATGAATTATTTAGTTTGTTCTCTTGTGTTGCATGAGCTGTTTGGCTTTAAATGTTCTTTTTTTCTGTCCATACACTTTTAATATTTTCTTCAGTTTTCCTTTGATCTGGTCATATGCTTAGTTTTTGTCATGTTCTGTATTTTATTTAATAAATTCTAGTTCAAAATTATGGAACTCCAATCTTCGTTCGAAGACTCTCAATGCCTGATGGAGAAGTAAACAATATATTTTAGAACATACCTCACCAGTTTTGTTTTCCGTTTTTGGACTTGGTAAATTCGGTCCATGGTCAATTTTTGCTTCATGGTTGGTTGGGCTGGATTTTATGGTACAAGGACCATATTTGGCAAGCTGCACCGAATACAAGACAGGCAAAGTCAAGTACAATGATTCACAGACAAGGAATGTTTTACTGATACAGGAGAGAGAAACACACTCAGGGTAAGTTACAGGAATCGTACCTGCGCCGTCTACAACTCTCAAAACCACTGAGTAGTGGCTAACCCTTTTGCTTCGTGCGGACAAATTAAACTGTTGCTTATCCGTATCTCGGATGATAGTGATACACACATTTTGCAAATTTTTGTGAGACTTCTATGACATTTTCATAAATTGACAGTTCTTTTAAAACCTTAAGCATCAAGTTTCATCAATAGTACAAAGCAATTAAATCATCATAACAGATATGTGAGTTGACTGTTAGAAGTGCATTTTAGCTGTGAAAGGTTGTGTTTGGTGTCTGTCCCCTTTTGAGATGAGAGAGCTGTGAGTCCATCATTACCACAAAGACCAGAAAAGAAAGACCCGTCAGTTTTAAAATATCCTTTTATTCAAAGTAGACTTTATGTTTTAGAAAGTTCTCACAACGCTGTGGGGGCACGGACTACTAGCATGCGGACATAACAACATAAATCTTTCCGGTTGCTAAGCAATTGCGCAGGCTTTTTTCTTGAATTTATCGTCAGCAAGCTGATAATTTTAGGAATTTTTTATTATGGTGCGTTCTTGTAATAAAGTAAATAAATTTATTTAAAAAAATTGACTATAATATTTTTTAATTAAACTTTTCAAGGCATGGACCGCTGACTTGATGCCATAAACAGTCATTCTCCTATACCAACAAATATTTGTAAGTTCTTTTTTATTTATTCTAAACAAGAAGTAACACATTAATGTACATCTGAAATCAAATCTCACATTATAATAATGCTTAAGTTTAGACTACACCTTTTGTTGGCATTTCCGAATTCAACTGAGTTTTGCTTGGGAGCTAAGAGAGCTCTCTAGAAATGACATACATACATATTTAAATATATTCTACAGATGAGGAAATTGTATCGTTTTCATTTTATTCTGCTGATTAATAACTTTAATCGGTATAGCTGTATCTAGCGACTCGTCTGGTGGAAACTCTCTTGGCACGTTTTTTGGCGTACTTTTTATGTCGCCAAGGAAAGAAATCTTAGAAAAAATCTTTTTTTAAACGGAAAGTAATAAGCTTTAGCGGAAAATACAGAAGGCAGGTTGAAATACCAAAAGGTTACGCTTTTCAAAAGAAAATAGCAAGAAACAATACAACCTGATGCGACTTTACCGAACCGTGACTAAAATCAAACTGAATGTTTGAGTTCTTCCATACATTAAACAGAAAGTTATGGAAAATTTTTTTTAAAGAACCAATGAGAGAGAGAGAGAGAGAGAGAGAGAGAGAGAGAGAGAGAGAGAGAGAAAGAGAGAGAGAGAGAGAGAGAGAGAGAGAGAGAGAGAGAGAGAAGAGAGAGAGAGAGAAATTAAAGGACAATTTAACGGAAGCGAAGAGAATCTAGAATATTCAAAATGAAAATTTTAACTTTCCGCTTGCTGAGGTTACCATAAAAACGGAAAAACCTAATAAAGATGGGTTACCTTCACCTGCCATAACTCGCTACTAAAAGTGCGCCTAAAAACGCGCCAAGAGGCCACCAGACGAGGCGCTAGATACAGATGTACCCTTTAATCTTATTTCGTAAGTAAAGTTGAAACAAACGTGAATGGGGTTAATTGGATTCATTAGGTTTTACGATGCAAGGGCTATATATAGCCTTTGAACCAAACGTAAGAAAAAGCTTTGAAAAAGCTGATCCAAACACAAGGGAAGTTTTAGTGACACAAAAAAAGAGAAAAAGATTAACAGGGTAAGATACAGGAACCTAACATGCATTGCACCTACAACGCACAGGTGGGGTTAATTCGTTTTGTCACTTTACTGTTTGCAGTGAAGGGGTTAAAGATGTTACCCAGGTATTGGCATACAAAGATGGTTACAGTACGCCTGCACCCTTTATCGATGATATGGTGGATTAGTTAGACACACGTTTTGATTGGTTTTGTGAAGCGTAAGGGCCAAAATCTGGCCAAGTTGCTCCAAGCAATGCTTTCTACCATCGAGTAAATGGATGTGCGAATACAATGAAAGTTTTACTGACAGAAAAAAGAAATACACCCAGGGTAGTTGTAGGAATATAAGATGTATCGCTTACAGATAGCAGGATGTTAGCGCAGTAGGCAACATAGACGTGAACTATAAGCAAACCGAGCATTGTTATTGAGAGGAGCGTCAAAAGGAGTGACCAACATGTCAACTAGTAGCCACGTGAGTACTCTATGAAAAATTGACTTGGTTAGCTGATTTAGAATTTTATCGCCACGTTAGACGATGTAACATCTTATAACAAGGTAGATGTGTGAATTCCTAGAGTGGCGACAAAACTTTTGGTGATATCACCAAAATATACTACTATGTCGCGCGGATAAATCAGGCGATGAATGGTCGCATTCTCTAGTACCATGGACCAAGCTGATGACGAATGTTCATTTCCACCCGACAGACGAAAATAGTCTAAGGGTCACGTTACTACTAGTTTTGGTCACATGATCCTGGGTACATAAAAAGGTTAATCACTCTACTTTTACATTTCCTCTATGGTAGGCAGAGCCCATTCAATAGCCCGAAATCAATATTTTGAGAACCTAGATCTAAGCCCTCACATAAGGGGAGTCTTCAGTACCAAGATACCGAGACAAATGGGTTATTTTCTGTTTAAAAGCTTAATATTCATTACATTTATTATAGCAAAGCTATGCAATATGTGAGCAAGGGAATAGCGAAATAATTACACTTTCGCGTAAGTTGAACAAAGCTCTTTGGATACATATTTCATGAGTACATGTATATATTTAATGATTCATGAGTACATGTATATATTTAATGAATATATGAGTACAAAAGGGGCCTGTCATCAAACCTGGTAAACCGCTCCTTAGGGAATATGGTAGGGGATCCGTACGATGAGGTGGATCTGTCTCCTAAATCCATCAAACCAAAATCGCCAGCCCATTCCGAAATAACCCGATTTAGCGTGTACTGTCATCTTTCTTTCAGTTGCAATACCTCGTGTACGAGAACTTCTATTGATTCAGATTTAGACTTCATCGAAAAATCGCTGAAATCGCTTTACAAAACGAGGTGTTCGAAATCTCCTTAAAGATACCTCAGCCCTTTGCAGCTTAGGTTTTTAATCTCTCGTAACTGATCGATCATCATAAGCTGCTACAAAAGCAGGATCGCGAGCTTGATCAAATCTCGGAATTTGATAGCAATGTTAAAAATGAAGAGTGATTTTGTAGCACTTTAATATATCGAGAACTCGCCAAAATGTATCACCTGATAACTAAGCTAAAATGTAGCACTTTTCGTCGCGGAGTAAGTAACCAAAATATATTTGCTGTCGAAATGTATTACCTGATAACTAAGCTGAAACGTAGCACGGTATGTCACGCAAACAACTAAGCTAAAATGTATTGCCTGCTTGTAGTAAAACAATTTTAATACACAAAGAGCTCCTTACCTAGAGGAGGGATCTGAGAATAGTGTTTACCAAGGGGCATTGTCCTCTTGGTATTGGAGGTCTACATAAGACCTTGGTTTCTGTAAATTGAAACTCAACTAAAAGTAAAATTATTAATGGTAACGAGATGATTTTTTTCCTCACATTGGGTTTTGCCCCTTGAAACTGCACTAAAAGTGAAATTATTTATGGTAACCAGATTCACATACATAAACGTTCATTGAACAAACGCTCAATGAACATTACGTATCTTTCACTAAACATTCACATTCAGAAGTATTTGTATATTTACATACGTGAATTTGGTTACAATGAAAACCTTTGAGTTTCAAGATGCAAAATCTAAACAAGCGTGAACCTCCGGAACAAAGTGGTTATGAAACGCTATAATACGGCTCTGGAGAGTTGACATTCGAGCCACGTGATTTTGAACTTGCCTTGCCTTTCATTAAATTATAACGTTAAACGGAAACAATGCAAATTGGCGTCTTTATCACGGATTCTGCTTCCAAGATTCCGCTTGGTGCCAGAAACGATTGCGAGTTGGCGAAACAAATAATTATCTATGGTGATCGTTAGACATGATTTTATTTATGACAGTCTTTTCCCCTGGAAAACTTAACTACCTTTCTAAAAGTAAACTTGAACAAGGTATATTTTTTCACCAAAGTCTCATTTTTATATCATAACTAGCAAAATTACCCAACCTCACTCGGGTTGAATTGGATAACTATAGATTGAAAGTGACCAGAAAATAATTATTTTCCCTTTACGTAGAAAAATGCCAAATCATTTAAGTATGAGTAAAATAATTTTTTAACACCTTTCGACATTTTTATAATTTCTACAACCTACTTTGAACACATATCCTATATATGCATATCGATACATGCAAAGGCGATTTTGAGGGAGGATTAGGAATTCCCTTTCTTAAGTCCTTTTTCTGTAAAATTGCTCAACTCAATTCGTAAAAATGACGAATCTACCTGGAATACTCTTGCACTAATAATTTACCTGACAATATTTTTTATTTGTGGCACTCTTCGAATTTAGATATCATTAAGGGAAAGATGACAAATTAATTTGCTAAGATATTTATCACTAAGTTTGTTTTAAAACCGAATACTTTTTTTCTTAAAAATTCATTCCGTTTTGTAGTACGTGTAAAAATAAAAGAACTTGTTTTAAAATTGAATGTCTTCAAAAACAAAGGTAATTTATTACCATTTTTTAAAATCGTAAATAGATTTGACAGCGTTTCTTCTAAAGAATATCAATGTTTTAAACAAACTTTCCTTATATAAATATAGCTTCAATTCGTAAAATAAACCACCTTGCTTTCTGTCGCTATATAACAAAGAATTTGTATATTTCAAAAGTCCTAGTTCGGTTTTTTTAGCATTAACGTTCTTTCACTAACGGCAAAATTCCACTTAAAATTTGCCTTATTCTAACTTACATGCCCCTTCAAATCAAATACTTTGCGGTGGTGTTGCGTGTGATGAAAAGAAATTGCAATTTTTTAAAATAATAAATATTTAAAACAGAAAAAAATTAATTCCGAAAGAAATAAACAGAAAATATAACTGCACGTGGCAAACGAACACGGGTTCCCATTTCGTTGCAAAATACCGTATGTCCCAAATATTCGGAAATAGTTTATATTTTGTAAAGAAAATAAATAAGGCTCAAAATACAAATGTATTAGAATTTAAATACCGTAAAAATAGTTTTTGGAAAAATAATTGATTTGTCACAGCACTTGTAAAACAATCCAAGTAATTGCAATGCTCAATATACCTACCAGTTACTCCAAAAATACCAAATTATGGTTGATTTAAGTATAGTTACTCAGATGTTTTAGCATGAAACTTCCCTAAATATGTAAGCAAAAAATTTTTAAATAATGTATTCACTAAACTAAAGTATGTTGTATCACATTTATGACAAACTATTAAAATATGTTGAATAAATTTTATGTGATACTTGTGCAAACACACAGAGACAAAATCAAAGATAGAACGGGAAGACAGACAGACAGACTTACGCAGCTAAGCTCGGTCACTAAATGAATGTAAGTACTCACAGTATGCAAAGTTTTATGAAAATATATTCAACCGTTTGGACGTAGTACGGGTACACACATACATACAGACAGAAAGAGATATAGACGGATAGACTGGAGACAGATAGATGGGTACACATACAGATAGACAGATGAAGAGATAGACAGACACCAAACGCGCAAGAGACTGATTTTTGCATCAGAAGGCCCAAAACGAATAGAAAACTTGAAATGGGTCGAAAATATTCAATGTACAAACACTCCATTTTTATTTACATACATTTGAGGAGCATTGTTAGTCATCTACTTAGATACTCAAAGAAAAATGGCAGTTAGATTATTGCTCTATGGTCATTACCTTTCTGCGAAAGGTTTAATTATATCAGGACCTACGGCTTAGAGTGGATTCCTAGCCACTACGAATATCCATGCCTCGACCAGAATTCAAAACCAGAGCCTCTTGAGTGGAGGGCCAAAGAGTTAATCGTTTGGATATCGAGAAAAATTATGGGCAGCCATTTATACTCGAAACAGAAATTATTCAATATAGTTGTCGATAACAACAAAGCGGAGCCAAGGGATGGAAAGACGAAATAATATTTCATTTAAATTGTCAAATTGAAAACTGAAGAAAAGTAGTTCACGCTACAAACTTAAACGCTTAAAATAATATAGTTAATACAAATAACAGGTATGGATTCTACTGATGTAGGACACCATTGAATGTATGTGGCAATGAATTAGTATTCATTTGTAACCTTATCAAGATAAAGCAGCTTTATTTGAAATTTGCTCAATACATCGTCTATATTAAAAAGGAATACAATAATCCGATGAAAGGATCATTGATTTGAAAACAACCTCTAAATATGTACGCAAGATTAAAAATTACCATATTTGTTTTAAAAAATTCTAGTATTTTAAAATAGAATTTAAAAATATTTTTCTCATGTGGTGCCTTCAAAAAGTGGTTTAATATTTTTTAGAGGCTTAATAATTTTTTCTTTTAGATCGTGGTCAATTTATTTACATAACTTGTGTGCAATTTTATGCATTTGTGTGCAACGAAGTCATCCAGTTCATAAATGGTTTCCAGAATTGTTCTGATCTAAGAAAGTTGTGTATATTTTGAGACATGGATTTTTGTCTTCCAAATTTTTAATTTATCTCAGAAATCCCTCAGTAATCTGAACTATAATGTTCCTTGGTGATTTAGAAATATTTGAATTCAATTACACGTTGTTTTGCAGTTTTCAACCAAGAGTTGTGAATTTACATACTATTTAAAACTTGAAAATTGCAAGCCTGAAAAATTTGAAAAGGGGCTTATCATTGTCCTGGATTCTTATGTTTTTACTTAATTAGTTCTATGCCCTCTATTACAAATCTGTTGGCACATTTTTGTAATTTGAGATAGATATCCTGAATAAAATGTGTAAATTTTATAGTACCAAAAATACGGTGTTAAGAACCTAAAACGATTGTCTTAGGTTGTTTGGTAAACACCTTTTTTAACGCATGCTTAAACGACCTTTGAAACCTTAAAATACCGTTTTCCAGTTATTTCCTCTTTAAATGCATTCGAATACATTTTTATTCAAACAAAGGGGAATTGTCATTTCTGGTAACCCTAATGTGACACTTTCTTGCTAAGAAAAAGACAGGACAAAGTCAACTACAGCAACAAAATCTCCTTCAACCATTATAGCTCACATTTCATTTGGGGCTCTATATCATGCTATTTTCTTTCCGTTTTTAAATATTTGTCTTGGTTAACGATTTGAATATCAATTTTTTACCTAACATTTCGAAGGCAACTAACATTTAAAGATATCAAAAATTCAGAATTCTAGAAGCACATTCCCAAAAATCTGGATTCAAGGATATAAGAATTTTACTACGGAAGGCATATTATTTTTTAACAAGCATACTAGAAGCGGGTAACGTATCTTTTGTTTTAAAATGTATGTTTCGTTACACTTTCCTTTCAATTTTAAAGAACTAACGGAAAGCTTGGAATACCTATCGAGATCTTACCAATTACTAAAAATAGATGGTAGACATCTTCGCGAAGTTTACCATGTCTTCGGTGGAAAGAAGCAGAAACTCAACGCCTAACTAAATAGTTTTACTTTAATTGAACTAGTTAAAATAGTTTTACTCATTGAAAGTGGTAAATATATTATGAAGAGTGGCTTATCAACTAGGTTGCCCAAAACCCTTCAATTGACAAAAAATACATCAATGCACAAAAAATGCTTTCAATCGCATTATGGCAGAGATTTCAACTTTTTTTTATCGCATGGCAGAATAAACTAATGACTAAAATTCTACAGCACACCAAAAAATAAATTACAGTTTCTGCCAATCTGACACAAAATGAGGTATAACTTTGATAGAATTACAAAAAATGTAATTAAGTACCCCTCCTTTTTGCACCAAAGCAGTTTAAAAAAATCTTTTCGAAACAATTTATAATATTTTGTAATTAAAATAATATAAAATTATCTATACAGGCATTTTTCTAACCCTCCTGGTGGTTGTCCCGACGAGGTATCTTATCATTAGCAAAACTGATAAGAGCTTGATGGACGAGATATCTCGTCATTGGAAGAAAACTGACCAGATCTCGATCTCGTAATCATCATAAAAAATCGTCAATATCTTTATGACGAGATATCTCGTCATTAACAAAATTGGCCAGATCTTGATGAACGAGATATCTCGTCGAAACCACTGAGGGTTAAAATTATTTGTGAACTAAACCTATTAAAATTTCAAAACTATACGATTGAAACGAAATAAATCTTTCAAAATGTAAATAGTTTTACCAGCCGTAAAGCACACCAGAGCCGTTCTTGTGGCACACCTGCTGAAAATCGCTGTATTAGAGTAAAAAGCCATATTCCTGGAACAAAAATGTACAATGACCTTTACCTCAACTTCCTTTTTTCTTCACCACCGGTGCACGGTCGGCTCATAAAATCATGTTCTCCGGTACCTGAAAACACACTTTCCTAGATGAATGTTTGTGGAGACAAGAAACAGACAGAGATTGATGTTAAATGGTTTTTATTTCACAAAGGACGCGTAACAGATGGAGTCTTGGAAAGAAAGACGTCGAACAGACTGAGATGCAGCAATAATGATAAATACCCTGTGTGAGGCCTTCCAGAGGTTCCCGGAACCTTAGAGGAAACATCAGTATTCGAAAGGCCGGCGAAGATCTGAACTTTTCCCACATTTGTCATCCAAATGTCAGAAACAAAAATATGTTTATGGTTACTTTGGTATTATAGTTTTAAATGATGTGGCTTGTTCAGTTGTGATTTAGAGAACTTCGCCAATTGGAAACAGAAGAAAGAAACGTGTTTTGATTTCTTTTTATAAAGAACAATTTACAGAATAATATTTTTTTGCCATAAAATTAAATTATTCTCATTGAAATTCTCAATCTAAACTTGTTCCTTCTGTTTTGTATTGTTTTACCCAAGATCGTTTCTTAACCCTCCAAGTGGTTCGACGAGATATCCCATCCATCAAGATCTGGCCAATTTTGCTATTGGTAAGCTATCTAGTCATCGAGATATTGACCATTTCTGATGATGATCTGGTCAGTTTTCTACAACTGACGAGATACCTTGCCAAGACAATCGCCAGGAGGGTTAATTCAAGTTGTAAATAATGACTCTGGGAAGTTACAGAAATTCATAAAAATACAATGTTATATTTTCTTAACGGAAATTTCACTCTACATTTTCATTGTCTCAGAGAGTCATTTTCTGCCAAGTTAAATGTAGTTGGTGGTAGTGTTTTTATGGTACTCGTTTCCTGCACATATTCCGGACGTGACGTCACTTGGCTTGCTTTTCGGATACAATTTCAGCACGTCACCAATAGAAATTCCAAAAAAATGAGTTTCGAATTTGCATATAATAGTTAATTGGTCAACTTCAATTAGATTATGTGACAACTATGACCAAAATGGTGATAAATTACATTTAAAGGTAATCTCAATATGTATCATCCGATAGAATTTGAGTGACAATAAGTAAAATCACCGTCTTTTCCGTGTGGTTTGCTTGTTTTCATTGAAAATCTCTCATACGAATCTAAATATAGTTTTTGTAGTCCATATAACCGGTTTCTAATGGTATTGTTTAATTTGGAATTTTAATCAAATTCAATAAAAAATATTTATATTATAATTGATTTTACCTTAAGTTTCTGTTGTTAATATAAATTCCTTAATTAATTGAACATTCGGTTGCACAAATGAATCAGTAAATTTTAATTGAAAGCAAATGTTAAAGTGAAATGATTTCGTTACAAAGTAAAGGAACTTTCGGTTTGATTTCGATGAATTCTTTTGTGTTAAGCTAATTCTTTTTGTGTATTCTGATAAGATTGAGCTTTTTAAAAAACATTTAAAAAGTGCAGCACAATCATGCTAGTGGGCTATTTTAACTACACGATCTCTTTAAACGTATTTTAAAAATGAAACGATTAACATTCTTAAAACGTTCTCTCACAATTTAAAAAAGTTTTGATAATCGCTGGCCGTTCGCAATACTTAACAACTTTAATTTAAAATGAAAAATGAATTATACCCTGTAGGACTATAACATATATGAATAAAAGAACATACTACCATACATTAATTACAATACATTTATACACAAGTTCAGGAAAAAAGAAACATTTTGCTTTGATTTTAAATTGGCCATGACATTTACATTTTCATCTTTAGAATTTAATGAAATTATTTCATACCTAACCATACATTAATAAATTCTTATTGAAACAGTATTCGCTCTTATACTAGGCATGAAACTCATACAGTAGAAATATATTTTAACATTTTTGTTCACATAAATTATCCGACATAATGCATTTCATAGTGATTCAAAAAATGTTTATATATATGTTGATGAACTATCAATTTTATTTTGTATAAGATTGTGTTAAAGTTGAATTTCATCGAGATACAAATGAGCGTAAAATAGCTTCAGAAATAATTCCCTAGTGTTTACATAGGGATACTTTTTCTGGTTATACAAACTTGCTATGTGAGTTTCAGAAACATTTTGAAAACACAGAAATAATTATAGAATTATTGAATGCAGTGCATTTTGAAGTGCAAGAAAGTTGAACTTTGATAATGCCACATCATAATACATTTACATCAAGCAATGCTATTGTGTGAAAGGCCCTATTTGTATTTTGTGCATTGGATATTTGAAATTCCGTTCCCTTATTAACATAATAATAGAAAGTAACGTAGAAATAGAGAGAAATAATATTTCGTAAATAATATTCCTTCAAGTATACAGTTTACCTCCAAATGAGATGATTGAATCTTCACTTTTATGCATTTAAATTTTTTTTATGTAGGGAATGTGTTCTATCTTTACTTAAAAACTCAAGAAATAATCAAATTCTAACGTTTTCTAGTAATTTAAGAAATAAATTTCAAATGATCATACGATTTATAAATAATTTAGTCTTGAATTTTTGATGCAATCCATGCTGTATCACGTAAAAAGCCCAATATTTTAAATTTGTTCCATAAATTTAGAATAATATATATATATATATAATTATTAAAAATTTTATAACAAATAACTAAAAAAACATGCACTCACATTTTTTGGAAGATGCGTCATATCAATTTAGTTTCAGCATTGATTTTTGTCTTTTGGCCAATTTCAAACATTTCAAATGAAGAATTATTATATTAAATAAAGCAAAATTTAATGAAATAGGAAATTAAATTAAATTTAGACGTTGGAAGTTTACGGGACACATTTTAAGAATAAACAGGGACAGTATTCCTCAAATAGCATTGACCTGGCGACGTATGATGAAACAAGGGAGAAATGAAGCTGGATGGGCGAGCTGGTATGAAGCTAGACTTGTTGTATCGGACAGGAAACTTTGGCGATCTAGATTGAAGGCTTTATGTGCCCTTAGGCACTAAAGAAATTTATGATACCTATGATGATTAATTTTTGTCACAACTTTATTTTTTATTGTTCTTCATCACAAAGAATGTCACATTTTTTTCAAATAGAGCATAATGGTATTACCAAGTACTCTGAAGGAAGGAAAATAAATGTATCATGTACAAGATTTGTTCTTCAACTTTGTTCTTGTATGCTAATTTTAATTATTGTTTATATAAGTTTCTAGAAATTAATGATTTTTAAAAATTCATCTGAACAAATTTGAAGATACGTCTGGCAATTTGAATCAATCATTTTTATTGCAGACTTATGTGATTTTCATTTAATTCAATGGTGGGAACATTATACTTATCCTTTTTTGTATTTTTAAAAGGTATTAAATTTTTTTCTTGAAAATAATGAATTTTTTACTTAATTGAAACAAATTTCTCATTAATTTTAAAACAGCCATACATAAAAAGTCGAAGCCAAATTTGTGTCTATACCTCAAAGACGAATTCTATCAGAAATTCTATCTGATGAACAATTGTTGCAACTATCTTCACCTTTAAAAACTTAATTGAAAATAATAGCACTCGATCAATTCTGCCTGCAAATGTAATTAATGTCATCCAATCATTTCCAAACAGAAATAAATCAAACCAAACGCACGGACTCCAGAGTCCTAAAAGCGTTCATAATCCGATTTCGCGCCGTTATGTCCGGGTGTCTGGCATCCATCTATCCGGCCCTTCGTCTCCAGTTAACGCTAACGAGCTTAATTGTGCGACTCCATTGCGGAAGCGAACCGGACCGGGGGGAGCTGATTTAATACGCGTAAAATCAAGAAGCCCCAACGCTCACTGAAAGCTCATAAAAATTTTACAGCCATCCTAAAACATAGGAGTCCGTTTCCGATAATGCCGAAAGATGGCGTTGCGGTCGTTTGTATTGAAAAGGAATTTTTCGATGTTCTTTTACCCATTATCCGCCACAGATAGGAAAACTTGTTTAAAGATAAGTTGGGCCATTCGCAATAACCGTTATAATTAGCAGTTCCGTTAATAGTTAAGAATTAACTCTTACAGTTAGCAAGGAATTTTAAAGGTTGCCTTGGTTCCTGCGTGCATTTATTTCTTCGACAGAGAACAGGGAAGCTTGTTAAGTTAACAATTTTATTTAGACATTAATATTCCATTAACATGTCCCGTAATATTTCAGTAATACATAATTTTAGAATTATTGTTTTTATCTCCTTTCTATTGTCCTGTAGCAAAGACCATAAAAAAATAAGTACATATATTAAAACATTAATAAAAATCGTTTGCAAAACATATATCAAAAGTGTTCTTTTAAATGAATAATTATCTTCTTAAAATATAAATCAGAATTTTTACTTTTAAATAAATATTGTTTGGTAAAATTTCTGGTATTTTACTCTTAACTACTTTTTTAATTAATCGTTACAAAGTTCAACAGTTAGAAAAAGTTTAAATAAAGAGTTTTGTACACTAAAAGAGTATTTTTAGTGACTTCAGCTTTCCATTATCAATTTTTTTAAAATAAAATTTCACTTTTATTTTTAATTTAGTTTGTTTATTTTAACCTCTGGCGATAGCATTTATCGATAACTGTTAATACTTCAGGTATCAGCTGGTAACTTAAGTTGGAATAAGACTTATTTTAACTGCCATTAGAAAAGAGTTCATCTCTATCATCCTCAGTCAACCAAGGGTCACCGACTTCTTCAATAGTAAAAACTAAAAAGGTTAGGGGAAGAAATAAATTATAGATTTTTCAGAGGTAGTTAGGGATTCTTTTCTCTCTTTTGATCGAAGGGAGAAAAATGTACCGGAGTCTTTTGGTCGCTGGAGGGAAATCTGTTCAGTAATCCATCATTGCGCTTTGAAAGATTTGGCTTCGTTCGAACGTTGAAAAACTGGATTCGTGGGCAGAAAGGGGAAAAGTGCGAAAAAAGTAAATTGGGTGGAGATTAATTAGTGGTGAATCTGAAATCAATAAGGCTAAAGGCAATTTGGAAACGAAGTGTAGGCGTGCATTATAAGCAGAAAGCGGGACTTATTCCGAGTGTTTTTAGTTCTTCATTTTGTGATTGGAAGAAAATTTGTGTATTAGGATACAAAACAATTAGAGATTTTCGTTATTGAGTTACTTATTTTTCTGTGTTGCCTTCGGTTTTGTTCATACGATGAATTCTAAATTCGATGTTGGCTATTGTTTTTCAAAACAGTATCTTCTGAACGGATGTACAATTTCTCATGCTTTAGCTTCAACGTTATTCTTCGCTATTACTTATTTTTGCTTTATATTTATTGTCTCGTATCTGAAACCGAATTGTCTATATAATGCTTTTTAATTTTTTTCCAATGCCAACTAGAATGGATCGTGTGACCCTTCAAGCCCTGACTGGCGAAAACATGGTAGATTTTGCGTTAACCCGGGCACCATGGGAGCTGCTGCTCTATTGCACCCACCGTGAACTGTTGGGGTGGGGACTGTGGGAAACTGGCTCACATTTGTATGTCATCTTAAAAAAACAAAGAAACTTCAAGGTGCCAACCTGCTTCGGCACAAACGAGATTCCAACTCGTAACCAAGAGCTTTCAGTCTATCCCAGTAAAACTTTCCCATAAATTTAGTGTTATTATTAGGGCTTAACTTCTCATAACTCTCATCTCAGTATTATCTTTCGGTATTATTAATCTTCGTATTATACTGCTATCCACCATACTTATCCTCCATTATTACATTTCCTATTACATACACATTTACCTACAATGTGTCTTTATGTTACTAACTTTAGAAATACACCGTTAAGTTTGAGAACCTAGAATATACTTTTTGTTACTGACAACAAAAATTTAGTATTGTATTGTAAAGTGAATTTAAAAAGTGATGACAAAATAATTGTTATTTGTACAAAATTAAACTCAATAGTGACTTATACGGTAAATTTCAGATGATAATGAAATCTATTTTGTATTAATGAAAATCTTGACTCCACAACCCTATTTATCTCATTCCTCATTTTAAATTACATAACACAACCTAAGAACCATTGAGTGGAAAAAATTAACCATTCTTATAATATTTTGAATAGCCTCTTAATATATTCTAAAAAGTCTCAGAAAAGATATGAGCAGACATTTCCCCCGAACTTCTTCACCTTTTAACTATTAAAACCATCAGACTGTCCCGAGCCTAGTGTCGTGAGACACTATACCAGTAACTTCATCTTTCCATAGTTAGTTATATCTAAAAACATTTAAATTATTTTTTCATTACTTTGGTGATTTGGCATTCTGCAGTTTCTGCATAAAATTTCTTTCACAAGACATAAATGGGTTACCCCGATGCGCCAAAATGATGATGAAGTCAATAACTATACCTAAATACCTAATAAACCGGGTTAAACAGACATTAACGAGACACTTTTCTTGAATCTTTGACTAGAAACAACTCAGTCGAAAGTAAATAAATAAAATGCAGTCTAAAAGATAACCATATTTTTAAATTGCGTCATGCCGTTTTTCTTGGCCGAGGAAAGATTGTTGGAGGCCTGCCACCTCTCCGGAAGGTGGCTCTTTACAGAGCCTCGTTAGCTATTTAGGGCTTTCAAAACGGACTCTTTATCAAGCAAATTACTTGTCCCAACAGCCACACTTAATATCTCCGCTTCTTTTTCACCACGTCTTTTCGTTAAGAAATTTCCGGTTTGCTGAGAGTTTGTGTAGAAGGAAGGAAACTTTTTATTTTGTGGCTAGTGATGGATTAGTTTATGACCTCAAAACGACTCGAGTACGCCTACCCGAATCCATTCATAGAATTTTCATTAAGCTGGAGAATAAATTTCGTAAGGTTTCCTAGTTGTTTCTTTGGTTTGTTTCGAAGCAGTGGAGCGATTTTTAATTTAAATTCCGTTTTTAATTTAGATTCACTAATTAACTTGGTTGTAGCGGAACAGCAAAGATCATTCAGGGATCTTTTAACAGAGGATTCTCAGTCACAAATCCTTATTACATGACTTGTTTGTTCATCCCGCATATTTATTGCAGATACTTTAAAATAGACATTACAGTTTTCCTGTTTGTCTTAAATGCTAGAACTCGCAGGTTTTCCGGCTCACATGGTTTCGTGCGTCGGTTTGGATTCCCATGACCTTTTTGAGGATCCTTTGATGATTTTGGATTTTTTAAAGACGAGTGGTTTCATGGGCTTAGTCTAGCATGTGTTAGATCAAGAGGAATTTGAAACAACAAATTTATTGCAAAAATCGAAAGAAAAATTAATAGAACGAAATTTGATTGGTATTGGTATTTTCAATTAACGTCACACTGGAGCAACACAACGGGCTATTGGTGACGGTCCGGGATCAATCCCAAAGGGAAAGATCCGAGGACAACACCACGTAATTTTGAACCACGGTCAGATGACGAACGAAATTTGACTTCACAAGTTTAATTTACAAATAGCAGAACTTATAGCATATGCGCTAAAGTTTCTAAATTGCTTATATCTTGTTATGAATTATAACCTATACAAATTTAGAGTAGCTGTTTTCCAATTAAAAAGTATTTTCAGTAGTTCTTCTGGTAAGGATTATACTTGATTCCTTTGGGCACGCTTTGCTGCTGAACGGTAAAAGATGCCATATCTATCGGATTACAAAACTAAAATCTCTGTAATATTTCCATTTAAGCATAATGTTATTTTACATTCCTTCTTCAAAATGATTGCATATTTAACTGAGGTAGAATTTCGCAGAACGTAAACTAATATAGATGCAAATAGAAAGCAAATTCTGTTACTTTAACTGGCACTTAGCCTGCTTAAATATCGAGCCCTGAGCTGTCAGATAATCTCATTGATAGATTTAAATTTTGGTGTTTGATATATTTGATTGCAACGCAGTGAAAAGGTAGACTAGAAAGTAATTTTGCTTTTCAAGGATTTCAGAATGTCTTACCTTTTATGTACTAATATATTACTTTTGCTGAACAGAATTTGTTTTTAGAAATGTTTAACTTCAAGTTCTGAAAAACATCAATGCCTCCGAAATTTGTTTGCATTTGAATAACTCTAACCGTAAGGGAGTTGAAGATTCCATGTAAAAAGTTTACTTTCGTAGTTATTAAAAATAATGTTCGGCCAGTTTCTTTTCCCTTTTTTGTTTTTCCTGAACTTATCTATACTTTAAGACCTAGAACGCGATGCAATTAGCACTCGTGTAGCAACAGAAATAACCGCAAAGACAGAAACCAGCCAAATCTAAAGTTATAAGTATTTTAACCATTTAAAGGGGAAATAAATTAAGTATATTTTGTTGTTAAAAATGCATGAAATTCTCTAAAAGAACTGCTACACACAAATAAACACAAATACATCCCTAGCAAAGCATTAATTTTATAGTCAACTTTTTGAAATTTAGGTTTTCTTTTGTTTAAAAAATATCCCTTTAAAAGACATTCATGAAGGTACATTCATCCCTATTCTATGCTTTTAAAGGAAATCATAAATATAGATGGAGCAGAATCTAAAATGGTAAAGCTGGATAATATATAAGGAAAATAAATATTAAATACTTAAAAACAGTTTTTGAATAAATTTTTCAACAGGGATTACTGAATTCCAATAATCCATGCAATGCCTTGAAAGTATTTATGCTGAAGCCCTTGGAGTTTGAAAAATATGAGAATATAGGTTACATCTTTCACATGATTGGTATCAAAATAAAATATCGTAATCTTCAGCTGAATTTAAAAGGCAAAGAGAGTATCCTTAAGCCTCTGGTAAGTATTGCAGAGGACCTGTAATATTTAGTATTTTGTACTTCCCCTTTAATCTTGTAGCAAAATATCCAAAAACGAACTGCTCTTCAACATTGGTTCTTCAATATTTCATGTTTTCGATTCATTGGATGAAATTTTAGAGGAGGGTATCGATAAAAATGAAAAAAGTCCACCACCCAGTTCTCTTCTGTATAACCACACCGCCTCGCAGTGGTGAAAAGTACGCTTCAGGGCTTATCCGTTTCCTGATTAATCTAAGTTTTTTCTGTTTTATTTGTCTTTTCATACCGCGAGCAGAGGGCTATAACTTCAAACGCAATTCCTTTGTGCTTGCCGACGCCGTCCGAGTCGCCTCATTAATAAATAAGAGCCTTTTTTTTCACTTAGGATGATGCAGAGGATGGTTTCTTCATTATATTTAATGCTGAATAATGTTCAGAATTAAATAATGAAGCTTCAGAAAACGCGTCTCGAGTCGGAGAAATTATGAAAGTCCTGTTTTGCTTTCAGGTGTTTTTAATAATCAAGGATTCTATTAAACATATCTCTTAATTAATAGAATGATTGCGAAGAACTTGACATGGCTTTATATGTTGTGGAATCAAATTTCAAATGTTAATTAAATTTAACCCGAAAGGAGTATATTATGCTTCGTCAAACTAATAAGTGTTCGTTAAATTGCTTTGTAGCCATAATGTGTATGATAAATAAAGTACTTCATTAGTACACTGTTGAGTTTATAAGCACATTAGAATGGATTTGCTTACTACAGATCACATGTATGTCTTCGCCCTTTTTTTATTTTGCAGAAACTGGATTTGGTATTTTAATGTTATAAACAAGCTTTTTGGGGCTTAATGAAACACAAAGAGCTCTATAATGCATATTTGTTTTGATATAATTCTGTTTTATGTAATCTGCGGTCGACCTTTAGTTGCGCCGAAATAGCTAAATAACCCTGAAGTTCTAAAATCTGAAGAAGCGACTCGATGATTATAGGGGTATCAAATGGGATTTCCTCTTCTCAATGTATTGAAGCAATTTTCATATTGACGTCATATGTTATGCTATTTATCTGGGAAAGATATACTCCGACTCTAGTGAGTTGACATTTGTGTCACGTCGTTTTGAACGAGCATTCTTTAAAATAAAGACAGATGTAAAGTAAACAATTCGCTTCCACAATTGGTGTCTTTAGTATGGATTATGGCTCCGAGTTTATTGTTCTATGCCAGAAGTGATACCGAGTTGGGGAAACAAATAATCATAATGGGTGATTGCCACATATAATTTTGAGTACGGCAGCCCTATATCCTGCCAAGCTTACGACCTTTCTCAAAGTAAACTGTCCACGGTCACCTGCCTCCTCATCAGAGCCGCAGATAACTCAAAAATAAGATAACCCAAAATCATTCGAATTAAGTCATAACACATCAAAGCGCTTTAAAATAGGAGAGGCATATTCTGAAAGCAATGCAAGTAGCTAATGCAAGTGGCGGGGATACGTGTTTCCTGTACATATTCCGAACGTGACGTCACTTGGCTTGTTTTTTGAATACCATATTCACACTTCGCCAATAAAATTTCCAAAAAATAAATTCCGAATTGATGGTATGATAGTTTATTAATCGGTTAACACCAATTAGATTAAAAGCCAAACGTTGCCAAAATGGCGATAAACTGAATTTTCAGGTAACAGTGATATGTGTCATGCGAGCTCATTGGGACAACAGAAGTAAAATCTTCGCAGACTGCCTGGTTCGTTTGTTTACACTGAAAATCCCTCTCGTATATACAGTTTTCCAAATGACAAAATCAACAGATTAAATGCGCTATCATTAAATTTAAATTAATAAGTATTAAACTCAGGAAAGAGTGGTATCGGGTATAACTGAACAAAATTACACGTCAATTTGCTATATTCAAATGTCGCTTGTAGATGCTTCAATGCATTCTTTAAAATGAATAAGAATGCTATTTGAAATGAAATGTACGAGATATTAAAGCAATTATCCGCAAAGTTAAGGATGATACCCGTAATGTAATTACTGATAATTTATTTGGCATATTAATTCCGTTTTCTGCTTCAAGGTATCGCTTAGTTTATTCTAAAAGCTATTTAAATCCGAAAAGTTGAATTCAAAACGCATTTATTTGGTTTATAATGACTTTCCGAAGCAATTACGGAACATGAGAATGTGGTTATTTAATTTTCAGAGAACAATACCTAAAATTTTGATTGCAATATAAATCCAGTCCTCTGTTTCTAAATTCATTTAGTTTAAAAATAATGGGATGCTGATGTTATTTGATTTAATTTTGCGCTAATCGTTATTGTGGTTCCATTACGCGAAGGTTTGTTCAGTATACATTACGAATTCAACCTGCAGGATAAAGTATATAGTGTCAATGTAAATGATACAAGAAAATTAACCACACTGGTGATTTCGATTTCAATTTATTATTGTTTGTTTGACTTTTTCATGGTAAACAAAAAAAGTTTAAACTTGACAGAAAACAAAAATAAAAAAACAGAACAATCATTTGTTAGAATCGGCAATTGTTGAAATATTTAGACACCAGTTCACACTAACCTGCAATAAAAACATGTATAGATTCGAAAAAATTTTGAAAAAATGTGACATTCAATTTTCAGTTGCTTTGAATTTGTTCTATAAATTAAGCCCTAAAGAAGGGGCAACGTAAAAATGTAAGGAATAATCATTTGGAGGTAGAACGGAACTATACCTTTGTACTGTAATAGTTTGGATAGTGATATAGTTGGAAAACGAAAATAAAACACTTTATAACTCTTTCTTTTGACTCAACTTTATAAAATACAAAAATTAATCAATAATTAGAGACAAGTAAATGAATAATGAGTTCTTAAATATAAGTAATACATGAATTGAAAAGAAATTTTTAAAACTACATATTTTACATACTTACTTTGACATTGCTCTGTAAATTTAACAAAACATAATTCAAATTAGTGATGATTATTTATTTATTGTTTTCATTTGTAAACTAAATTGTAAATGCTTAAAAAATTTCGTCTACAACCTAGTTACAGAACAAAGCACTTCATTAAAACTTCCATTAAATTTTACCATTCTTCTAAGGAATTAAAAATATACTGTAAAACAAATAATTAATACATTTATGAATCTAGTAAAATTTTTCAAAGCATATCATGCACATTTTTAATCTTTACTTGTCTTGGATTGTTTCTAAATGTTTAAAATAAACGATATGCGAAATAAGCTACATATTTTTCATTTAACCGTTTTTCTTAAATTTCTTTTAGCATTAGCTATTAAGAACTGTCATGCCAAATGCTATAATCACAAACCTTTTGTACAAATACCGTGAAAAGGGAAACTGCAATTTAACAACTGATTGAACATTACTATTTACTGTAAGACCTGATAGTATAACATTAGCAAATACCTTACTTTTCATAAATGTTATCACAATTACTAATAAACAAGTTAAAGCTCAAACAGAATTCACATGGCAACCAGAATGTATTTTGATGGACACAAAACCAATAGTCATTGGAAAACAGTGGAATCAGTTCAAATCATTGGGCAACACAAAACAAGCAAAGTTGTCTCTAAATATATATTTATATAGATTTGAATATATCTCTTTTATGACTAAAGGTACAGGAACAAGCATAAATAATCATCTGACTGTACAACACAGAGAAAGTATGAGAAAACAGCTAACAAGACACAGAATACGGAAAAGCTCATACTACAATGAATAGACAACAAAACATCATTTCTCCATACACAGGCATCGTAACACTTTGTACAAAATATATAGAAAATTATGGCATCGAAGCTTTTATAATTCGGTTGGTTTCTTTGATACATCATCAGGAGTTGACCACTGGACACATACGCTCAGATGTCTCTATATTTTATTTCCCCCGCTCTATTGTTCAGCATTCAGACTTTTCAAACATAAATAATGAAACAGAAAACAGGTTTTAAAAAGGTAAGAAACGCATTTACGTTTAACGTTACGCTTTGCTGTTAACGCATGCTTTATTTTGAAATTCTTCATGGACTTTTGACGTCTTTAAGAGAAATTTCATTACGTTCGAAATGATTAATAGCATATGGAAATTATTAAAATTGCATTTAGCTGTTGAGTTAAGGAATGTCGTAATTTCCTTATTTTAAATGCAATCAAAGTTAGCAAAACAAAAATCCTAACAAAGGTAAAAAAATTGCTTTAGGAAATAGTTCAACAGGAACTGGATTTGAATCTAATCTCAATCGTGGCAGGAATGTACGTGGTGCTTCGAAATCCATTTTAAGCCGTAGGTCCCAATCTAATTAGGACACGTGTAGCAAAAATTGAGAGCGACAAACCAACCTATCATAGTTCAATTGTTGAAAGGAAGTGTGGTTGCTAATGATAATTTAATTTATTCTTTAACTAATGACTCTCCGGTCTTGTACCAGACTTTAGCAATAGTAATACTAACAAAAAGGAAAGGGGCTTTCATCTACAGGAGAGCTAAATGAATAATATTCGAATAAGTCGGAAGTAGAGAGCCAGTTAGAGTTTAAAAAATAGTTTAATGATGTCTTCTTTAATGATGATTTCTTGGGATCTTGATAGCCATTAAACGCCTACGCAACTGAAGGTCGATACCCAGCAAGCACAAAGTTTTCATCGTGTTCGAACGCTTCGTAAAAGATGTAAACATTTCTCCGTGAACGAAAAGTGAAGCCTCACCTGGGATCATTTCCTCACCTGTATGAGAAGATAGAGCGTGGATCTTAAAGCTAAGCCAGCAAGCTTTTGTACAGAAGGTCTGTCAGCTTAACGCTTAAAGTGCTACGTTGACTCGAATTTGAAAGGTTTCATCCGCTCAGAGGCTGTCATAATTTAAAGTCACCATTCGAAATAGAAACAGATATATGATTTATAGCTTCTATAATACATAACATTATGCATTCAAGCAAATATTTTCGTGTAGCAAAATATGACCTTAGAGCGATAAAGCGAAACAAAACTTTCAAATATTTAAACATTTTTCCTGTGTTTATAATAGTCGTAAGGTTGTATATAACATAATAATAGAAAGTAAGAATTTTTTGTTATTTATCATTTCGGTTAATGGACTAAAGAAAAATGATTCTTTTAAAAATCAAAGGTATGGTATGGTATTTTAATTAACATCGCACTGGAGCAACACAATGGGTTATTGGCAACTAAAAATCAAAGAAATTTTGAATTGTTATTAATTTATTCGTTATCAAGTTTGTACAAATGAGTGAAAAGGAAAAAAATTACATCCAACCGAAGAACGTCGTGTATGTGGCGGCTGGTCATTTAAATCTGTCATGGCCTCAAATGTCCTCACGTTGGCATGGTGTGGAAGTTTGGAGAGTGGGGTGCCAGCTCAGGTGTTGACCTAGTCATCTGACCGTGGTTCAAAATTACAAGGGGTTGTCTTCGGATCTCCCCCATCGGTACTGATCCCGGGCCTTTGACAATAGCTGGTGTGTTGCTCTTTAATTCAACTACCAACCTACCCTTGTGTGTATGTCAATTTACTTGACGGAAATATCATTAATTGGTGCAGCTTGTCCAGATCTAGGCATAACTCCATAAAAATACAACCAATCAACCAAAGTAAAAATAGCTCTGGCCCTCAGTTCAACAGGTTCGAAATCCGGTCTGGTTATCGATGTTCACATTGGTTCGGAATGCCCTTTGAGCCATGATTATCGGTCTAATTAGTCCTCGTATAGCTAACAAAATCGTAGATTGAAAAGCCAAAACCAAACAAAAAGGGCTATTAGTTTGAGTGGTAAATATAATGTAACGAATAAAATTGTAATTTCAATTGAATAATTTAGGTTTATTAATAATTTTAATTTAATAACTACAATTTTTAAAATAAGTGTCTTTGTTTTGGTGATTATGAATTAGCTATGATCGTGTAAATCGACAAAAACTCTTCAAACGATATTTCGAAAACAACGCAACTCTCAACGCTGGGGAAAACTCATAGAGACATTTGAAAGTGTTCCAGAACAGCCAGACTCGAGTTCGGAGCACCGTGGACAGACAGACAGCGAAACGAAACTGTGAGCAAACATCTAGTGACTGGGTAAACGCAGAGGACGTGATATGTAAAAACACAGCAACAAGACATTTGCTGACTCCAGTAGCTACGAAGAAAATGTATGTAGCAAAAGACTTATTTACAACGACTAACAAATCTCTCTTTTTGCTGCACAGAAAACGAATAATATACGTATATCATGGTTTTGAGAAGATAATACTCTTCCCCTCTTTCCATAAATAGTGTCATAACAAACGTAGAAACGGGTACATTTAGTGTGTGCATTAGGATGGGAAGTCAAATAGCTTGAGATCAGAATGCCACATAAATCTGTACAAGAAACAAATGTGTGCAGATGGCTTAGAAACGTTCTCTTTACAATGAGTGATTCAAAGGCTTTGGGGGAAGTGTGCAGTTATGTATCAAATTGCACGAAACGTTTCAGTGTTCTTTTTCGGTGAGCCGGGAAATATTTACAGTTGTTCATAAAGAATCAGGTTAGATTTAAATAAATGATAGTTACTGTTAACCCTTCTAGTCGGCACTGGTACTGACAGGAGAAAGGTGAATTTTTTTTCATTATTGCGCTACAAACTTTTACTGTTATTTGCTTCTGTCCGAAAAACTATACATTTGAAAAAATGAATAATTAATGTGTATGCAACTAGGGAAGGAAACGTCGAGCATTTCACAGATGCACTGCGATCTCATTTTTTCAAAAAAGGCCCGTGACTAATGGAGAGTTAAACAGCATTCATACTTAAATTAAAAAATTCTGGAAATTGCCATTACTCCTTGTGTAACAAATCTGACCGTAGAGCGGGAAAACAAAGTAATGAAGGAAATGCCGAAATCCTATTGTATTTTTGTGCAATAATATTGGACAAACTTTACATAATCTTGAAATAAAAAACAGTGGGCATGAGTGTTTATGAATGACAGTGTGTTATCAATTTATCACCATCGGATAAATTGCTGCTGTGCATGGTTTGTAACTTAATTTTTCAACTTAAAAATAGTACAAGAGTATGTGACATTCCAGCATCAAGCTGTGTTAATGAGTGATTGATAGGAGACATCTCCAGCTCATGAGCTACATCATATGTGCATTGAATTCAAATATTTCTGCCATGAGAAAAGTTCTGTACCAGTAACTTTTCGAAAGTGGGCAAATTTGAGCTCATGTCCCAACATCGCCACAATTTGTTTATGAAAAAGTATCTACATTTTTACATACATTTACAGTTTTGTAAGCATCTACCTCACAATATGCTTACTTGAACAATAGGCATTTCTTAAGTAAATAAATGCATAATATGTGAATTAATTAAACAGGGTCAATGAGACACGTATATTCACAGGTTTGACTGCTATCGAACCACTTTGATTTCATTTGAACTAAGAACTTTCGATTAGAAATGTATGGAGTAATAAACACCATCTTCAGTAATTTGTGCACTATGGGAAGCAGTAGATTGTGCAGAACTTGTTAAGTTCAATGGGAAATGAGTCGCGATCTTATGGCACTTATTAAGAGTATATCTTCATTATACAAAAAGATGTTGCGTGATGGTACATGAAATGTAATATCGGACACCTGGGAAATAAAAATCACCTGCTTCCCGATCGAAAGGTTCCTACCAGATGCAGATGGCTTAGAAAATACAAAAGTGATTTGATTTAAGTACTTGGTAGTTTTGACTTGTCTCAAATATTCTTTAAAGCAGTGACTAGTTTCTAGCTTGGCTTCACATCAAGCTTCTAAATTAAGTCATGTGAAGTTTGTTAAAATAACTACTTTACACATATAGAAATGCTCTTAGGATTACCATCAGATTCTAATAAATTTAATCTTCAGTTAAATTAGTTTTCCCATAGATATATTAAAATTAAACTCGAGGTACTTTTCTTGTTCTAAATGAGTATGATTTTACTATTAATTTTTATTTGAATATCGAAACAAATGCATTCGTTTAATGAAAGAGCATTTCAAAAGGTTGATAATAAATATCTGCAAATGTTTCAGTTAAAAGCACAGCTTATTTTGACAAATATATTCTTGTGATTACGTATTAAATATGGATTAATTTTAATCTCTTCTATAAAAACAAATTTAAAACTTCTACCTTTTGTGTATTTTTTAATGGCAATAAATTACATTAACAGTCTGTGAACCCGCTTAAAATCACTTCACCATTTTTCATCAAACCACTTGTGTATGTTACATACACAAACCCCTTTGTTTCTTATTTACATAAAATTACAAGAATGAACAGAAAAATGATCTCCAATACTCAAGTTAAAAGGTTCTCGGAAATGAAGAAATAAAAAAATGTTACCTCCCTCAGTCCAGAGATATTTTGGAGTCCAATTTTGTCCTTTAAAATTTTTCACACATGTGACAATGGCACCTGTTTACAGCTGGAGGGCACATGCCCCACGTGACTGGCTGGGCTGAGGGGCTTAAACGTTCTCGGTCCGTACAGGCCATCGGCACCGCCCGGTGTCCCGGTCCTCTGGGACACCGAACCGGGTCCACCCCGGTGTCCCCTACGGCTGCACAACCTACGTCTCCAGGATTCTAAGGTTTTGACCGAAGTGATCCAGAAGCCGGTGGTGATGCCCACCACCAGACACATGAAGTACTTGAGCATGAACACCGAGTAGTCCGGGCGGTAGGTGTCCGACTCGCAGGGACAGTTGTGGCGGCGGTCCCAGCGTTCTCGATAGTGCTGCTCGTAGAAATGGCACCCGATTGTGATGGTCGCGGGTACGGTGTACAGGACGGAGAAGACGCCTATGCGGATCATCAGCTTCTCCAGTTTGTCCGCTTTGGCCCTCGCCTGTTGCCGGATCACCTTCCGGATGCGGAAGAGAGACACGAATCCTGCAAGAAGGAAGGACGTACCTAGGACCAGATACGCGCAGAGGGGCATGATGACGAACCATCGCAGGTGGTCTACGTTCTGGTTTCCGACTGAACACACTCCTGCTACTGGGTCACCATCTACAGCACCCATGGCAAGCACGGCAATTGATTTGCCAGTAGGTACTAACCAAGCTGCAAGGTGGAAGTACTGGGAATAACCGGCAATGGCCTCGTTTCCCCATTTGAGTCCAGCTGCCAGAAGCCAGGTGAGAGTCAGAATCACCCACCATAAAGAACTCGCCATTCCGAAGAAGTACACCAACAGGAAGACGATGGTACAGGCCGGTGGTCGACCTGTGGTGTGATAACGAATGATTTGGTCATCGCAGGCCACTGCCTCGTGGCCGAGGCCCAGTCTCACCAAATAGCCCACGGATACCATGAGATAGCAACCAGACAGGAAGATGATTGGACGTTCCGGGTATCGGAACCGGGATGGGTCGATGAGAAATGTCAATACAGTCATGCTGGCCGAGACACAACAGATGATAGCCCAAAGTCCAATCCAGAAAGCAGCGAAGGTCTGTTCCTCTTTACTGAAGAATGTCCCTCGGCAGGGTCTGGCACAATGTGGTACACCACCTGTGGAGACGTCGTTGTACAGTTTGCGGTCAGCAGCATCCACCAGAGGTACCATTGGAAAACGGCACTCGCACTTGCATTCGTTGTCAACCCCACCAGGAGTGACAAGACCTGGAGAGTGACCAGCACTGCCTCCTGGTACGATCGGATCATGCCGGTCTCTAGCTTTAGAGTTACGACCTCTGTAGGATGGTGGCCTCCGGACAGGCTTAGTCTCTTGTTTGCTGTTGTACTCACCATTTTCAGGACCCGCACCTTCTTTGGCGTCCATACATAGATGCTCCTGATCACCGTAGCGTGGAAAGTCATCGCAGTTCATTCGCTCGGGCCACACGAAACCGTACTTGTGCATGATAGGGGCACAGCCTGCTCTGGCTCGATCACAAACAGAATAACAAGCTGGAAGTTGACCCTGGTAATCCTCTATACAGATCGGTGCATACAAAGAGCACAAGAAAAATAACAGATCGTCCGAGCAATGGATTTCTACGAGAGGCCAAAACTGATGCACCTCCAGTCCTGCCTCTTCTTGCGTATCGTGGTGGAATTTATTCGGCATCGAAGTGTAATTATACCCGATGCCGCGGCACATGGGGATTGTGATTTCTTCACACCGTTCCATCTGACCACCGGCCAAAGCCATCAACAGAAACAAAACAACCGCGTGCAAGACTCTCAACTTCATTTCGCTCACAAACTCAGCTACGTAACATGACATGATTCTACCAACTCTGCACAATATATCGCGGCCCCATATCCTTCCCTTTCATCGCATATTTTCATCATTCTGATCCACCTCACACATGCTGCACGAAAGAATCCTTCACCCTTCGTGACCAGAAGGAAACCAATTCAAAATCCAACGCAATTCACCACAAATCCGAATACAATAAAGGATGTTACTGACTGACAATCAACTTACAAGGTAGGACTCGACGATGAAGAATCACTGATTAATTCCTCAGCGATCCTTGTCCCGCAACCGCACACTTCCGTGTTCCTCAGACGAGATCGAACATTCGAAACGAGTCCCTCCGAGTCAGAGTCGAATGTGTGAGGGGGAAATTCCGCTCTCGCTGCTGCTTGAGATCCCTCGTGACGTCATCACAGCGCCGTCGAATGGAGAGGAAGCTCTGGAGGGTAGCATCGGGAGGGTAGGACACCTGGCGATAGAAGAGAGAAACGTGACAAAAACTGTGAACAACATAATGGAAGGGGGTTTGAGTTAGGGAGGGAGGAGAATGGACAAAGAGAAAGTGAAGTGGGTTGGTAGTTTGTGTCACACCGGACTGGGGTCGAAAATGAAAGACTTTCTAGAGATGAGCATTCAGGTGCTTTGAAAGAAATTCTTCTGAACACTTCTAGCGTATTTCGAGGAAATGATTTATTTTGGTCAAACTTAAAGATAAAAATATCTGCCATTTTTCTACTGAAACGAATCTTTGCTTTTAAGCTATGTAATTTGAGCATTATATCACAATGCGAGAATTGTGTTTTCATGTAAAATATTTTTATATTTACAAAATTATATATTTATGGGAACTATGGCAACCTTTTACTGAACAAAATTACTCCTAGAGGAATAGTGACAACTCAAAAACGCATAATTTGAGCTAACTTGAGATATGCTTGGAACTATAGAGGCTAGTTGATTTTTATGACTCAAGAGTCAAATCTGGTCTAGCAAAGTTTTTCTCGTCAATTCTATGGACATACACACACATACAGTTAATGTTGACACAGAAGAGTGAAAAATATGCTTAATGTAGTTACAAGAATCAAACCTGTGCCGCCTGGGACGATACAGGAATGGTGTCAAAACTCTCTTGTACTTGAATAATCGCAATTATTAAAATTGTAAAAGCTAGTAAACAATTCAATTCATGGTAATTCGAATTTTGTTTTTCCTTTCTCCTGAAAACTGTAGTTGGCATGGTGTGGAAGTTTGGAGAGTGGGGGCCAGCTCAGGTGTCTCGTCATCTGACCGTGGTTCAAAACTACGTGGTGCTGTCCTCGGATCTTTCCCTTGGGGATTGATCCCGGACCGTCACCAATACCACGTTAATTAAAATACCTACCTGCCTGAAAATTGTATTGTTGAGTTCATTATTATTATTTTGTGATTTTTTAGTATTGCCAATTATTTTGAGTCGTGATAGTGTTCTGAGGTTGGGTAGACTTATTTGCTTAAGTTTCAAATTTCAAGTGAGTTATTTCAGAAATATATGGCGGCCGGAGTAATTTTTCTTATGAAAAAAATTATAGGATGATATGTTTACAACTCAATAACCACGTTGAATGAAAGGTTGTAAGGTATAGGTTAAACTTAAAGACGTCGGGAAATCGAAATACGGAGGAAATTTTTTTCTGACTCCGTGGAAAAGGACCTAAAACGTTTAGGTGGGCTTAAAGTAAATAAAAATAAGAGATCCCTAAATCATATTAGGAAAACAATATTAAAATCATCTGTAATGTGTTAAAATACGATATGCATGTTACCAAATGGAGAATATATATATAACGTAAATTTTAACATTTACACTTTTAAACACGTTGGAAGAGATTTATATATGAGATCGAAAGGCTATATTTGATTAAAAATTCATAATTAGTGTATACTTGGGCAATTTATATTTTTCAATGTTAATGCAAACACATTCTAATTTTTCCAGTTTAATGTTTCAACTGACCGATATTTGGCTTATTTCAATTTTATGAATCTGACTATCCTAAAAATCTGCGCAACACAATAAAATGCAAATTTTTTAGGTTTCATAAAAATCTATGCCCTCAGGGAATCTCCTTTAGATGTGTACAGCCTTCACGGACCCGAGGTACTCTAGTGATCTTTTCTTTTCCCGCGAGGTTTACTGTCTTTTCTAAACACGGGAGTCGTACTCCCGGGATACCCAAGTTATCTTTTTCTACTCTCATCCCACTACTCTGTTCCCCAATCCTTCTTCAGTTTATGACATTTTTTACTTGACGTTTTATGGCGCCAGTTTGGCCATATATGACCCTTGCGCCATAAAACGCCCAAAACAACTAACCAACCATAAAAATTCATAACATTTCCTTCATAGGTTATTGTGCTGAAGTGAAGTCACAAGCTGAGTACAAGTTTACGGGAAAGGAATTAACTCTCCACATTTTGAGAATATTTGAAACCTAAACAATTGTACCTTGCTTTATTTTCGTCTCTATACACGACTTTTGGTCTAGGAAAATAACGTTTTCCCATTTCGTAGATACATATGTTCAAACAAGATACATTATTATTTATGTGATTTATGTGTATTATGAATGTCTCTTGCACGATCGTGATAAGATAAGAACAGTGTTGCATTTTCATCAGATGTTTTATAGGTAAGCAAATAACACTTTTTTCTCGTTAACAGCATAGATATTTGGTTCAGTGCCAACGTATAATTTCAATTGTTGAACCGATTGCGATTCAATTTCAATTTCAAGACCTTCATTACCTTAAGGCTAAAACCTAAGGCTTGGAAAAATTGCTGGACATATATTCAAACTTCTATTTACATACGAAAGAAAAAAATGTTCCGATAAAGTTCGAAAAGGAACAAATAAAATATATCTTATGTATTGCAGGACGTATATTCGAGCTTATATTTACTTAAGAAAAAAGAAAAATGCTCCGGTAAAATTCGAAAAGGAAAAAAAAATGTCTCTTATTGCAGGGTATATATTCGAGTATATATTTACTTAGCAAGAAAGAAATATTCCGATAAAATTCGAAAAAGGAACAAGTAAAATATCTCCTATATTTTTGACGATGAACATAGGAGTGACACTAATACAGGGCGTTGTTTTAGATTTAATGCCATGTAATTGTTAAATAATTTCAATGTATCTATATTTCGAAAAATGGGCAAGCTTTTTCCCGAACTTACTGACTTTTGAAAAACCTTCAGAAAATTAAATGTCTCCAATATATATTAAACTCAAGACTTGGATAAAACTTCAGAAATATACTCCGTATTGATTCATTCTTTTTGTTTCTATGGTAAGTACAGATCTACTATAAAACACGTGTGCACTTAACTACCTCAAAAGAAAATTAAGCTATCACAATGTCTTGAAAACACATTCCCATCCCATGTGACCCCTCCGTTTATTATTTGCCCAGAACTTTTTATCCGCTAGCAGCACTTGTTTTAATAAAACTTTAATTTCTGAGAACAATTCCATCCCTTACCTAAACTGCATGAAGTCTCATTACCATTTATCTGTATTGTCGATTCCATTTCAGCAGGTTCCGATAGGTAAGCATTAAGGCGGACACAAGACAAGCTTCTTTGTAGTTACAAGCAAAACGATCTTTTATTTCTTCGACTCCCATCCGAAGTTCGTGTTGGGAAAAGGTATAATCGTCGTATCTAGCTAGCACGCGACTTCTGCAAGCATTCCTAATTGCGCCATTAGGCTACGCTCAATTGCCTACCGTAAGGGGCCATCCCCATATTCCCCCGCAATCTTTGAAAAAAAGGGGACCTCTTAATATCTTTCACGAGTTCTGTGTTTGGTATCCTTTGGAAGAAACATTTTTGCTTTTTTATGACAATTAATGTGCATTTCTCGCTGAAATCTTCGAATGAATAAAATGCAATGATGCTGTATTTTTGTGTTGTTTAATTCGGATTTGAATCTTCGTTTGTTTCTTTTTAATGACAGAAGTTGTAATAAAAATGGATTATCGATAAATTTTTATGTGTTTGCCTGAGAGACAGTAGAAATTTTCTAGAGCATAAAATAATTATTAGGAAAGTAACATAACCGAAAGATATTTGGTTTTAAAATCCAATTATTTAAGAGAAATTTTATGAGTTTCCTAGTAAGAATGAAAACAGTGCTAAAAAGTAAAACTTTTTACAAATTTGAATACATTGGGAAACTAGTATTGTGAGCCAAGGAAAGGGAGATTACAAGATTAAGGGGGGAGTTTGATAGGTAGAGTATATTGAAAATTATAATAATTTCTTGCTTTATATATTTATATTTAATCATTTTGAAACTTTTGAATTTCTATTTATAGCACAAGAAAATATAGCAATTAAAAATAACAATAAGAAGAGAGGAAGAGAAAGACATTAGTATTGTGCTTTTTTTACACTAAGGGAACAAAGTAGAATTTAAAAGCATAAAATTTGCTCTTTAAGGTTAGAAAAATCTAATAGTTAAAAAGAAAATAGTACAAAGACTAGAAAATAATAAGTATATAATATTTTAGCCCCATAATATAATTGTTATTTTCAAACTAGGTTCTTGTGGTTCTTTTTGATACCATCAAAATAATCATACGAATAACATATAAATTACTTTAATATCGTTATATTCCACATTAAAATAATTAAAACTAAATGCTAAAATTAACAAAAAAAAATAAAACTGACTAATAACTTAAAATTAATTAAAATTAATTTTAGATTAAATTTTCCTTAATAACTCAAATTAATATTAAATTTAAATTAAGAATTATATTCCACATTAAAGTGTTTAGAATGTTAATCACATGATTATTTCGATGGAAAAAGGGCCACAAGAACCTAGTTTGAAAATAACAATAAATAATATTTTAGCCCAAAATATAACTAACAGTTATTTTCAAACTAGATTCTTGTAGTCTTTTTTGATACCATCGAATTAATCTCACAAATAACATTTAAATTAATTTAATATGGAACATATAGGACGTATATAGAATCACGAAACGAGTCAACAAAAGAATGTTACAGAAACATATCACGCTCGCTCCTCCAAAGTTATGAGTCGAATAATTCAAGCATGCGTGGATGCTTGATACAAAAATTGGTACTTCGCCTGACAAAAAATGTCTGCACATACAATCTAGTTTTTTAATTTCCACGTATTCAAACACATCTAAACATATAATTGTACAAAACATCATTTTTAAAACTAAGCTATTTATATTTCGATGATAGTCTTAACGTTAGTTTTGCTCAATAAATTTAAATTACAATTTAAAAAACTTTAATATTGACCACTGGTAAATGTATGAATTACAAATGAATTAAGCAGTCTACTCCATTTACAATACTCATATTTAAGCGTGCATGATAAACAAGTTTTTAATTACATATTAAAACAAAAATTTATGACAACTACAAAATGATTTAATTTGAAACAGAATAAACCAATGACTTGCATCAACGTAAATATTAAGTTTCACGACCTTTCCATTGAATGAAAACATCTTTTTCAAGCTGTCAATTGCAATTCTGCCATTGATGTCTTCATCATGAATATTGAAGTCATTACCATGTCTATCAAGCTGAAACATCTTACACTATTATAGCACGCGCATTATCAAGCCTTTTCGGCTAAATCGCGTGCAGCATTATTGCAAAGAGCAATACTGCAATGTGACGATTGTGACAGGGGGTATAAGGCAATGCCGTCATTTTTATTTTATGTCGGACGTCAAATGACTGCGTAAGTAATAATTGATACTTTTACGCCTGACGTGGAATGATGTATTGGTATCATGCGTGATGTGCATGCTTTTATAAGAGAAATAGAATGCGGCAATTGAAGTGGAAACGAAATGGTATATAATTTGAAGCAGTTTTCCGCACAATTATGCTTAAATCACACTTAGGGAGAAAGCATGCTCATGTGTGCCAATCATTTTCTGAGTAATAAAATCACTTCTACTTCAAAATTGGTGAGATAATTTATTTTTCTATTCGATTAATTAAAATAAGCATATTCATTACCTCCTATGTGTCCATTATACTTCGAGTATTGGTAATACAGGTATTAATATTTCATTTCACATCCAATATGAGATGAATACATCGATTGCATTTTCAAGAATGGTGTTACAATTGTGAAATCGGATCTTTCCCTTTGGGATTGATCCCGGACCGTCACCAATAGCCCGTTGTGTTGCTCCAGTGTGACGTTAATTGAAATACCCCCCAATTGTGAAATCTGAAGTAAAATGCGAGGAATGCTTTTCGAAAAGCAATTTGTTTAACTTGGCTTTTGATTGTTTACAAACACATTTAAACGAACGTTACAAACATTTTTAACATTACGTTGTTTCCGATTCCAGAACTTATGCTTTTGTCTTCTATAGAACATGCAATAATTTTTTCTCTAAATTATATTTAGTATAAATTTACTTAGTAAAATTTAAAAATGGAAATATGAAATGCTGAAAAAATGTTTCACACAAAATAACACTTATCTAACAATCAAACGCATAGTGGAAAATCTAATTTTATTTAGTATGCAGAACGTCATTATATGCTTACTTAAACACTGGTTTAAAACGAATTTTGGATGAGTATAGCGTATGTACAATAAGTAACCCTGGTTATTTGACAGGTAATATAGGTTTGTAAAGTATTTTGAATAGGTAAGGTTATATACAATGAGTGAAACACAACTTATAAACTGTGATCAAAAATCAAAAATACTTTGATTGCTCACAAATCTAGATTCTCTATTGAAATTTCAAGCGCATAAAAATCGAAAGCTATCTCTTCACAGTTCACACATGAGATCTTAATAGTAAAGGCCTCTACTAGTGACTAGACTAAAATTACTCAGTGAACTTGTCTGCTCTGATCTCTGCATAAGAGATTCACAAATTACTTTTATACACGCGGGATACAATAAGAAAATAAGAACAAAACAAATAAAAGCTTGAAGGAAAATCTAATTTTATTAGGTATGGTATTACATATATTTGCGAAAATATGTTTAAAAGTAAAACACATTCACTATCTCTATAATCAAGAAATCGTGATAAAAAAATTAAAAAAATTAACTATACACACAGGAGACGCGGGCGATATGTTGGATAAGATTTTTATATTAATTTGGCAATTCATAAACAATCATCGGAAATTCGCAAAGCTCGCCTACGATGAATAACGCGTAAAGGGAGGTTAAAGCATTAAAAACTGAATGGGAAATATATTTTTAATTAGTACGTAGTATGGTATGTGTTCATAAACAGGTTTAAAAATAATTTTGAATCACTAAAGTGATCACAAAAAGTAACACAGGCTTGTGATAGGTATATAAAGTATTTTGAATGGGTAAGATTATGCACAATACGTAAAACACAACTTAGAAATCGTGATAAGAAAATCAAAAATACCTCAAGTGCTCACTAACCTCGATTCTCTATTTGAAGTTCTGCGTGGAAGTCTCGGTTAGAAAGCTAAGCCACCTTCACAGCTCACACCACAAATCTGAATAGTAGTGCCCTCTTTCTAAAGACTGGACAAAAAGTGCGTGGACTCGCCTGTCAGGATTGGTTAGCCCTTATCTGCTCATACCTCTTTGGGGCATGATTTATCATCAGAGGTACCTGTCACATCCCATTCCGGAATAGTTTAACCCCGATCTAGCGGATTGATATCGCCCCCGAGTTTGACAACCTGATTCCGAAACAGGCTTTTGTTTACGTTCTTCGAGAAGTCCTACCTTAGCTGAGGTGATGGAAATCTTCTGTCCTCTCGTACACAAAAGTACATTCCAATGGGGCTCATGGTGAGGGACAGGCTTAGGATAATGGGCTTAGGAGAACGCACAAAGGGAAGAAGGTGGGAGGGCGAGGAAGCAGGAGTCCAGCTTTGTGCAGCTGGAGTTGTGCTTCGCGGAAATTATTGGAATGGACGGTCGAGGTTTAAATTTAAGTGCTGGTTCAGCTTGTTAGGCTCTAACACTCGTTTCAAGATACATTTTCTGACGCACGTGTGAAGCAGGTGCGCATTCAGGGGGATGGGGCGAGTGACCGTAGCACCCCTCCTCGAAATCTTCCTCATTTTACAAAAAATAAATGACGTAGCTTAATCTATAAAATTTGTTTTCAACCAATATGTAGAAAAGTCGACAGGTTTGGGAAAAGAAAAAATATTTGCTAACAATACGCTCATTCAACACTATAGCAATTTGATCGGTTGCTTAAGCAAAGGAAGAACTCATGTATGTATGCCGTGTGGTTGGCTGGGTGTCGAGTTTTATAGAGCAAGGGTCATATTTGGCCAAAAAAACAGGGAAACAACGTCTAGTAATAGACATTGTGGTCTTTTCGAGGTTAGCGCAAACAAGGAAAACTGGGCCGCGGTAGCCTAATTGTTAGAGTCGCGGATTAGCAAGCGGATGGTTATGAGTTCGAAATCCGATCCAACCAAAGAACGCCGTGTACGTAGGGCTGGTGCACGTTAAATTTGTCGTGGCCTCAAATATTCTTACTTTGATGTGGTGTGAAAGTTTGAAGAATGATGTGCCAGCTCAGTTGTTGGCCTCGTCATCTGAACATGGTTCAAAATTACGAGGTGCTTTCCTCGTAACTTTTTCCTCCTTTGTGATCGATCCCGGACCGTCACCAATAGCTTGTTGTGTTGGTCCAGTGCGACGTGAATTCAACTATCTACCCCAAAGAAAATTCTACTGATACAGCAGAAATACACCCCGGGTTAGTTAAAGGAATAGAACCTGCGCTGTATACAATTCGCAGGTTGCTTGCGCAGTGGGAAAACTAACTTGACACGGTGGTTCCATATATGTAGAATAGTCGCATATATGTGACTGTCTTTAAATGGGAACCCGGTTGGGATAAACAAGAAAAATAACTTCATGCTTTGATTCTTGTCCACTCGCCTAGAAGCAGTGACGTATTCAAGAAGAGTGTGTGTGCATGGGTTCGATCCAGCCATATATTTTATGTTAAAAACAAAAATACATGCTAAAGCATCCTGGAAGGGAGCTATGGGAGCTTAAGCAAAACCGTGTAAAATGCAAAAAAAATTATCATTACATAATTTATTGATTGCCTCATTATTTGTTATTGTTTCTTTTTTATTTATTTTCAGATGTATATATAACTGTATTTATAATTCAGAAGTCATTGCTCACTGTTATTTATTTTATGAGTAAGATGTTAGAAGGTAGGAATTTAATTTACGTCGTACTGGAGCAATACAACAGGTTATTGGCGACGGTCAGGGATAAGAATGTTAGGAAAAATAAGAATTGTTTACCTACTTAAGGACTTTTTGTTTATTACACTATCTACTGCTGATAGATATACAGCATTTTAAATTTTGTTGTTGTCTACTGGAAGTTAACTTTATAGTTTGGTTGGCAACATTAAACGATTTAGGTCTTGATGGATTCTTTCATTTAAGTTCTGTTTTTTACTCCACTGCGCCATTTTCTTTAAGAGAGAATTAATACAAGAAATAAAACTTATCTGCTGCAGGAAGTTATATTGTGGGTGCCATAATATATTCATCTAGGAATGTATTTAGGGGCGGATCCAGAAACTTGAGCCCGCCCCGAAATATGTTTAGCTTTTGAAAGCAATGAAAATACAAGGTAGCTCAAAGTTTGTTTAATCACTCAAGTAAAAGAATACTAGACATCAGGCATGTCTAAAAATAATCGAGCAAATTAGTGATAACAATGCTAATTTACCATTATGGCCTGCAGTCAACCCGATGCTTCCCTGGGTAAAATGGGCAGCAGAAAAGACAAGAGACTTTGCAGGTGGACACTTGAAGTCTATGAAGATTGAATTAAGTTGAAAGCATTGTACTCTGCTCTAAATGCTATTCTGAACAGGCTTCGCCCCATCACATCATCTGTCTTGGCTGTCAATTAGACCATCTTATTCACAATCTTGAACTGGTTCTTGAAGACCTTAAGTCTGATGAAGTAATAGACTTGGAAAAATCTTATTTATTCGAATGAGATAGGTAATAACAAAAAGAAAGAAAAAAATCAGCATAACGGCAATTCCATTGGTATTGAGAATCATCAAACAGAAGAATGGACCTCTCTTGAAATTATTTTTGGAAATTCTTGGCTGCTTTCGCGCCTGTCTGGTGTGTGATATTAGAAAAGTGACAACAGAAACTTCTGTCGGGAGTAGAAGCGTATATGCAGTTCAAAGCATCTTGCCGATGGAAGAGAAAACCGGGACAAGATCCAATACTATTTATATTTTCCCCATGACTGTTATTAAAACCACACTATTCACTTGAATGACTAACACAAACCAATTTTTGACAAGGAAAACTAACGACACAATGTCAAAACAGGAGCACGTGAAATAGGCTATAGGACGACAGGACATACGACATCTTCCACGTGATACTGAAAGGCAGGTCCTTTTTTATCGTGACATTTATTCGTAGGAAGGAAAATATCGTGCGAAGGATGATGCATTGGTTCCTATTAATGAGAGATTCGATACTCGGGCCCAGGAATTTCGAGCTATATCAATCATCCGAATTTAACGGAATCCAGCCTAGATGAAATGGCCCGGTTTTCTCTTCCATCGGCAAGACGCTTTGAACCGCGTGTATGCGTCTGCTGCAGACAAGTTTCGGTTATCACTTCTCTAATATCACACGTCAGAGTGCAGACCTTATGGGCTGGATTTTTGCGCCCTATATAAGTCGCCTCTTGTGAAAAGATTTCATGTTTGGAGTGTTTTTCCCTTTTTCCCCCTCTGGGGATTTTTATCGAATAGAAATCTATTTATCAGGGGTAAGTGATGATTTTCCCAGCTGCTTTTCTTGCGACTTTAATAAAAAAAATGTTCCAGACTTAAGAAACGATATTATCGCTGTTTTTCTTCGTCCGTTTCTTTATTTTTTGGTTTGTGATTTTCGGGAATGTTTCAGAATCGAAGTCGAATGCCGAAAAAGGCCATTTGTAACTTTCATCCCTTTTCTCTCTTCTCTTTTCAGACTTCTGATATTTTTCGCTTATTTTATTTTATGTCGTATCAGGAAATACGCGTATCAGTCACCTCTATAATTTTAAGGTTATGTCAATGTTCCTCTGAGTTCCGAAACTCAGAATGCAAGAATGATTGCTTTCAAGGCGTGAAGAAAGGCGGTGGTATACAGAAATACTTCTTTTAGAATAGAAAAACCTTTTTGTAAATAGAAAAAAGTTAAGATAGAACTAAAACATACAGCAATATCCTATATCACACCACATGCAACAATATCACCAGAACTAAAAAAAGATGAATTTCATGCGCAGAAAGACTGCAAGTACATGTTTCTGCATGTTGAAAAACTGCCACAACTGTATATTACATTTGATGACAGTTGAGGCTTCAGTAGAGGACAGTTGTCGCAATTTAGAAGAATGCAGAAGCATTTATTTACAGTCATATACGTATTATAATTTGTAAAACTAAAATAAACCGCAAATACTTTTTTGTGTTACAAGTCTATACTATATTTTAAAACTACATCTAGAAAACTATGCTCTGCGTTCAGAATTTTAAGAGTTGATTCATTTGCTTTGTTAAGAAATAAAGTTTTTGAAGTATTACAAAAATAAAAATGGAATTTCTGTGAATGCCATCAAGGTTATTCAATTCATTCACCTAATCGTTTTTTTTCTGAATGCAATTCAGGGTTCTTGTTTGATTTGCAAATTAGAAAACAAATTTAAGTATTCTCATTTTGGCAATACATCTAGAAGTATGGAATACTTACAATTAGATATGTGAAAGACATATATTAAAATTATATTATTCTGGCTTGTTACGTAAGTGTCATGCAACACAATCCTATTTATTCTAATTTTTCAATTAAATTCATTCATATTTCTGAATATAATTATACGTTCTGGTTTAATTTGCAAGTTAGAAAACAAATCGTAATGTCCTAATTTCTGTCTGCCAAAGTTACTGCTTCAAATTTGGTAATAAATCTTGAAGAATGGAACACTTGAAATTAGATATGTGAAATGCATACTTATATTAAAACTCAATCATTACCGATTGTTAAGCAAGTACACGCAACAAAATTCTATTTATACTAATTTTAATGTTACAAGTATCGAATTACAAAGTGGGTAATTTGTAGTTTAGTCCATTATACGATTGAAACGATGGAAGTAAGATGGCTTTAATTTAAGTAATTCTACCAATTGCATTGTGAAAGTACGATTTGTTATGACTTACAATGAAAATATGATCAAAGGCAGTTAAAAAAATATCCGTCTTAATTTTTTATACCCACTGTAAAACAATGGAGTAAAATGCAAGATTTGTTTGTTGGCAGATAGCTGCATTGATAGAAGTCACCGCTAATTTCGAGTCTCCGGATTAAATGCAATCGTAATGACATCATTGACCCTTCAGTTTATGAGATCTGTCACGAAGGCATGTAATCTCATTTTGTTTCGAAATAGTCTTGCAGATCTTTTGAGATGTGGAAGATATGAGTTCATTTCTGTCCAAACAAGCTAGTCTCATCGAAATGTCTTATCTGACTTTGTTGTGGGAACATGATGGAAGCTTTCTGAAATCGGAATGCGTTCATTAATGTCTTTTTGAGTTAAACTCACTATATCATTGTTAAGTTAACTTGACAATACAAATTACCCTTCAGATTGGTAGTCTCACGAGCGAAAATACAACTCTTTGATTTGCTAAGAGGGAGATCACGCACTAAGAGGGAGATCACGCAAAGATGTTATTCGTTGAAAACATTATGACATGGACAGTGAGCAAAAAATGTAAATACTAAAAACTTTAATTTTAATATAAACACACCGCATATAAACACACCGCATTTTTAGTTTGTGTTCAAAATTTTATACAGCATTCAAAAATATATGTCTAGTGTTTCAATAACTATATTTTTATGACGGAAGGATTCATTTGTAGCACAAATACGTATAAGGGATTTTCAACCAAATGGAAAGTAAAGAATTCATTTCTGCTGCCCAAATGCTCTTGCATGATACAAATAGGGGTTACCTTAAAATGTAGTTTATCACCGTTTTGGCAACGTTTGGAGTTTGATCTAATTGGTGTTGACTATCAACTATCATGTATCAATTCGGAAACATTCTTTGGAATTTTTATAGGTGACGTGCTGAAATCGTATTCGGAAAACAAGCCAACTGAAATCAGAATACGCACAGGAAACACGTATCGACGCAGATTTCGTCTATGCGCAAGAACCCACTGCGTATGTTATCAGTACTATATGCCAGCCTCAATAGGAAGAATGGGGTAAGGGATAAGAGTATGTGCTGAAGGTACCCAATGCGCATGACAAACGTCATTAGCCGATTATATTAAGAAACCATTTGAGGCTGAACGGGGTGGACATCAGAAGTCTTTGGCTTTTAGATGCAAAAATCGAGGATTGCTCCAGGTTTAATCTAATATTTTTTGCTATCGAATTTTCATTTGTTTTTGAAAAGGGTATGCCAGGCTACTCGGATTCCATGGACGATACGCCACTGACAGACGGTATCATTTACCAATCCAGTTAGCCATGATCAAAGTATCCTGAATCAGAAGAATAACCACCACCGAATGACTCGGGGATTTTATAGGCCAGCTGAGAGTCGGGCTGAGAGGTTCAGTGATCCTCGACGAAATCTGTCTCGCTAAATAGATGGTCACGACGAAAATTGTTATTACTGGATTCACGTTTTCGCGAGAACTATCGAGTGACCCTCTGCCACGTTGAAAGTCGGGTGTTGACTCAGCGGGTCGACTGCCAATCGACGCAGCTGGTCGGTGGCGGACTGGGTGCAGAAATTGACACAGAAGGTGTGTCGGGCGTTTTTCTTTTTTCCTTGGCGTCCGTACCGGAGGGACCTGAATAAGCGGAGCTCATTTGGTTAATACGACAGGGGAAAGACAACGCAGTGCGAATTTGCTAAACGCTGATCGAAAATAACATGCACTTAATTGCTTTGGTGATTAATGTACGTGTTCAAATGTAGAACTGTCCTGATCTGAAAATAATTGAGGACCTTACTTCAGCAATGGACCAATCTACAAATGGTGCTGGTGGGTCACATTGCAAAAGCAAAACAAATTTTTTTTAAGTCAAATAAACTCAGAGTTGCTCTTGAGGCTGTGGCTACACGCGGGCAAACCTTAGCAGGCCGCCCCTCTTAAACAAATACGACTTTCTAAAGGAACGTCCTTTATCAAGCACGTATTCAGAAAATGATAGCTCGGTCTTTGGATTCCGTAGAAGCGGTAACGGTAAATGAGCATTGTGTTTTATGATTTTCCGACTGTTTTTAGATATTAAAGTATTCAGATGTATAGTTTATCTACGTGATTTATGAAATCTCAATTTAACTCGGTTTTAACTAGCTTCAGCATGTATCTTTGTTAGCTTTTAATTCAAAAATCTTTTCGGGAAGAATTCGAATCACGTGGGCACTCTCCGAATACATCCTTGCCCTTGATGAGTGAATATTCTAATGTAAATTAAGATCAAAATATGTAGTTTATAAGTATTTTTTTATCACAATTGCCAAAAGGAACTTACGAGAACGAAAAGTTATAAAATTAATAATATCGGAATACTTAATTGTTGGACATGTTTACATTTGAAATTGGAGATATACTGTTTTTCGATTGCCCCTATTTTTATGGAACTACGTGCAAGTACACGCCCGGCACACTTCTCAGGAACGGTCTTGAGTAAACTGCTTAAATGTACCCCTTGTGAGTGGTAACTGAGCAACACATATACTGCTTTCGTGGCAAGAATGCCTTAATTCAAAAAAGTCGATTATGAGTTTTTGAATGATTATGAACGTCCCATCTTAAGTCAGTCTTCTGTAAGATTTTTGAAAAAGAACAACTGAGAGTCAAATCCATAGCGACAAACAGCCTAGTACACAGTGTTTTCTATGACAAAAACTTTTTAAATCCTCCTTTAAAACACACTTTTTGAATGGTGGCACTTTTGCAGCGGAAGTGTGATATAAAGATAGTTATAAAGTGATATTGTTAAAGGCTTTTTTCATTTTATCGAAACAAGTTTAGTATCTTTTGTTTTATTTTCAATGTGATTAGAAGAAATTACAAAAAGGAAATATTCACCCTTTATATTTTACTGTAAAGAAGTCTAAAGCCACAAAGCCCAGAAAAAATAGTACGGTAGAGTGATCATTTCAATGGTAATGGTTTGTTTCCTGTCAATTGCAACGGTTCGTTGCAATGGAATTCGATTTGATTAGATATAACGTATAAATAAGGTCAGATTTAGCTTGTATTTAAGTACGGAAGTTAGTAATCGAAAAAAGGCAAAAAAAAACCAATTATAAGATTACAGCACAAAATGCTCTTCAGATTTTTTCTTGCTGTCACAAATAATCTTTGTAGAATGATCATGTTTCAAACTTTTCCTCTTCCCAAAAAGCATACATATTTTCCTCTCATACAAAAATCTTTATTACCTCAATAATCATACAAAACCTCACCGCGGTTTCATATTAGATTATACTGTACTTGCGATCTACACAACACCCCATCTGGTATTTCCCCACCAGATTATTATTATGATATTACGCGCGCTAAACGGCTTACAATCACAACTAATCCTCCACAACAATACACCGAAACCAAAATCTGGCATTATTCTTGCATTTTATACAAAGCCCGACTCTTGCAAAAAAACAGTTCATAAAGAACAGGGTCACCTCAAAGAAAAATCCCTCACCAGGGTCCTGATATACCGATCTAGCAGGAAGGGATCCACACTATGCAGCCCCCTGAGTAGAGAAGTCTGTGCATGCAGTACCTCAGTCAATGTACCGCCTTCCTCCTCAATTTTTTCGCTTTCTGCCCTGACAGTTGTCTCGCAAATGCATCCATTGTGTACTTCCCTCACAATGGTACGCGCCCCCTCTTGTACAATGGGTTGGGTAGTGGGTAGGGTTCATAGGGGATGGTAGGGGGTGGAAAGAGCTGTCAAAACGTTGGTGGAGTGTTATTTGTTTACACTGAGCGTGAATTGCTGTTGCAGGATAGTCCAAACATCGCGTTTGATGAATCCGGCGCTCGCTGGGCCAGAAAATCTGACGCCGTTTTGCATTGTTGAGAAAGAAGAGAGGAATAACCCTGGAGAGGGGGAGACTGTTTCAGACAAGATGAAAGATGACAGCGTGTAGAGTGGAAGTGGTTCTACTCTTCGATAGGAGGACGGTAACGTGTGAATATGGAGCATAGAGAGGTCAGCAACCGAGCAACATAGGAGAGATACTGAATGACAGTGGTTGACTTAGAGCAGTGATTTCCATCCTTCCCTTATTTCATGTACACATTGGCGCAGCTTGTCTGTTTTTGAACCTTGCTCACCATCCGTATGGCACACAACGGCAACACTTCGTAGTTTTGAACGAAGGTGAGACGGCGAGTTCAACACCTGAGATGGAACCCCACTCTCCAAACTTCCACACGACGCCAACGTGAGGACGTTTGAGACCACAGCCTATTTAACGTGCACCATCCCCACGTACATGATGGGATCGGGTTCTGAACTCGTAACCTTTCTGTTGTTAATCCCCGTCTCTACCAACTGGCCCCAGGTTTGCACTACTTGTACTTTGCAATCGAAACATTCGGAGAGATGGTTCTACATTTTGGTGTTGAGGAGAATGGAAATACTTTGATCACATAATGAAGAAATTTTCTCTCTCCTCACTTCATATTAATACTGCTCTGATATACAGTTTACCAAAATAAAAGTTTTAAATTTAAATATTTTTTCCAATGCCCGGCCAATTGAAATGCAGTTCTTAAAATTAACATCACTTAGCCATTTGTTTGCTATATATTTTTTAATTATCATTACACGAAGGACCATAGTGTTTATTTGGGAAAAGATATAACTTCCTCAGCAGATTCCTTCTTCCCCATTATTTTGGCGTAGCTTGTTCATTTTTGAATCTTGTACCACGATATTCACCCAGCCAATCCTCATCATCTTAAAGATATATTTTTTCACCACGGGGAGAGGGTTCGCGTAACACCTCACATTCATATTATACTGTACCATATCCACAATAAAAGCAAGACCACTTTTTAACAAACTAATTCTATATTATCAACAAATATTTACATACAAATTACAAAGCTAGTTTAAAATTTCACAGACGAGACACATCGCGAAAGAGCAACCGCACCCCTTCGATTGCCATTTTCATCACCTTTTTTCTAGTAAAAAAAAACAAAAACAAACTCCCGCGACTCTTGCCGTTGTACTCTGACGTCATCTGCGCAGCCAGAACGGGGGAAAGCGCCTCCTAGCAAGAGTTCCGTGTTCAGGATCGTGGGACGTTACAGACTCCTCCCCTCTTGGAAAACTTTTCTGCAGATCTCGATCGAAGAAAAGTTCGAGAAAAAAAAAATGAAAAGTAATGAGTAGAAGTGCTCACACAAAGGGGGGGGGCCAGTACCAACCTACCAGACTGAATCAGTGCATCACCGAATTCAGGGTACTGACACCATTTACAAAATAAAATTTTATGCAAGAAATATACAAAAAACATAAATACAAAAAAATGACTACATGTATCAATTACTTAATTACACAATATGGTTGGGAGTGTGGAGTCTGCTTAATGCATCGGCATTTTGATGCTTTTTGCCTGGACGATGCTTTATCTCGAAATTAAAAGTTTGTAGAGCTAAAGACCAACGCATTAACCTAGCATTAGAGCTAGCGTTCGCATTTAGCCACACTAATGGGTTATGGTCCGTTTGAATAACAAAAGTTTGTCCATCGAGATAACATTTCAATTTCCGGATGGCAAACACAATTGCCGCGCATTCTCGTTCGCTGACTCCATACTTCTGCTCTACGCTGGTGAACTTCTTACTCAGGTAGATGATCGGATGTTCTGATTCGTCAACTGCGATTTGAGTCAAAACAACTCCCATTCCTCGATCGGAAGCATCTGTCTGCAGGATGAAAGGCCGTTGGTAATCCGGGGCGTACAGCACAGGATAACTTGCAAGAGCTTCTTTGAGTTTTAAGAAAGCTTCCTCGCACTCGGGAGTCCACCTGATGGTTCCCTTTCGGTCCTTTCCTTTTAGAGCATCTGATAAGGGTGCAGCAACCGACGAGAACATGGGGATATAACGGCTGTAATATCCAGAGATTCCCAGAAAAGCTCGTATGTCAGTTTTGGTCGTCGGTCGAGCGAAACCCTTTATTGCCTCGATCTTTAACTCCGCTGGTGAGCGACATCCTTGTCCCACCACGTGTCCAAGATATTTTACTTGACTCTGAGCAAACTTACACTTGGACAGTTTGATCGTCAAACCCGCCTTTTGAATTCTTTGGAGCACGGTGTCCACGTGTTTGATGTGCTCTGAGAAGGTATTAGAAAATATGGCCATATCGTCTAGATAAGGTACCGCAAAAGACTCGCATCCGTCTAAGAGTTGTGCAACCATCTTACTGAACTCATATGGGGCGTTCTTAAGCCCGAATGGCATTCTCAAGGGCTTGTATGTTCCGAAATTTGTCACGAAAGTGGCTAGTCTTTGCGCATTCTTAGTCAAAGGAATCTGCCAATATCCTTTCGAAAGGTCGATCACGGTGATAAATTTTGCAGAAGCAACTGTCTCGACTCTTTCTTCGATGTTCGGCAAAGGGAAATACTTTGTCTTCGTTACCTTGTTCAGATTTCGGTAATCGATGCATGGTCTTGGATCCTTTCCGGGAGACTCCACTAAAATCATTGGCGAAGTGTAATCAGAAAACCCCACTTCGATGATTTTCATAGCCAACATCTTCTGAATTTCTGCCTTCAAAATTTCGTTCTGCCTAGGAGAATTTCTATAAGGCTTGGAGAAAACAGGTTTGTCTTCATTTAGCTCAATGTCATGAGTTACAAGATCAGTTTTGCCTGGTATGTTGGTAAAACATTTTTCATATCTGCAAATGAGATTCTTGAGCTGTGAAAGTTCCCTTGTATCCAATCTCGATTCAAGATTGTTCTCGTGAACGTATTCATCGACGTCAAAAATGTTTGGATTAGGATCCATGTACGGGATCTCGACATCATCTTCAACCGTCTTCCAATCCTCTTCAGCCAGAAGAAGGTTCATATGTTCCAGCCTCTTATAGTACGGCTTAAGCATATTAATATGGTATACTTGAGATTTGTCTTTTGTCCCTGGTAATTCAACTACATAATTCGTCTCAGAAATTTTTTTTAGGATTTTTCCTGGTCCGTTCCAATGTGGGCTCAACTTATTTGCTTTGTACGTAGCAAATATCAAGACTAAATCTCCTTCCTGGAATTCTCTCTTTATGGCCTTCTTATCGTACCATGTCTTATTCTTCTTCTGTGACTCTTCTACCTTGGTCACCGCTAGTTCTTGACAACGTTTCATTCTGTTCATCAACGAAAAGATGTACTCGGTCACTGGATTTCCTCCGTCATCTCCTTGGTTCAACCACTGTTCGAACAACAGCGTCAAAGGGGTTCGTAAATTCTTACCATGAACCAATTCAGAAGGCGTGAACCCAGTACTCTCGTGGGTCACTGTTCTTAAGGCGAATAAGGCAGGATAGACTGTTTGTTCCCACTCAGATCCAGCTTCAAGACATAGGACTCGTAAAATTCTTTTGACGGTCCTGTGAAAACGTTCGACAGGATTACTTTGAGGATGATAGACCGAACTTCGAATCACTTTTATTCCAAATCTCTCTACGAAGGTTGTAGTTAGCTCGCTCATGAATGAAGTACCCTGATCGTGTTGCAATTCCTTCGGAAATCCCATCCGACTAAAAATCTGCATGAGTGTCTCCACAACATAAGTTGAAGTGATATTCTCCACGGGAACAGCATCAGGATATCTGGAAGATAGACACATGGCTGTTATCAGATACCTTTTTCCACTTGGAGTAACCGGAAGTGGTCCGCATGCATCAATGTTGATCTTTGAAAAAATCTCTTGTACAACAGGAACCAACTTCATAGGAGCCTTTTTTTTTTCATTCGGTTTTCCAACTCTCTGACATTTGTCACAACTTCGTACAAAATTATCCACTTCCTTGAAGCAATTAGGCCAAAAGAAATGCCTTGCAAGAATGTCCTTTGTTTTGGTCATTCCCAAATGACCTGATGTACCTTCATGACACAACGACATCAGTTTTCCACGATACTGAGTTGGAATTATTAGTAAAATGTTTTCGTTTCCCATTTTATCAATCTTTCTTTTCACCAGAAGACCATTGGGGAGTATTTCGTATTCACCTGTGGTCTTATCAGTACCTTGACTTAGTACCTTCTCCTTCAGAGGTTTCAAATTTTCGCATTCCTCTTGTTTTTCAACGAACGTCTTGGAATCAATCTTCAGAAGTTCAAGACCTTCCCAAGATTCCATCTCGTTCGGCGGGAAAGAGAAAAAATCGTCTTCGTCGATATCATCTTCAATTTCTGGAACCGAAATTACTTCTTCCTCTTTTACCACGTCTTCCTTTTTTTCTTCCTCTTGTTGAGCGATTCGTCTTTGAGCACGTGTTTTAATGGCGTTCACCTGATATGGCGCATGGACCACCTTCATCTTTTCCAGAAGTGTAGCCGTTCCATTCCCCAACAAATATCTTCCTTTGTCTGAGGGACTACAGACAACTGCGGCTTTGGTTATAACATGCCCGAACTTCCTTGTAGCTCCACCTCTGCTAAAGGCAAACAGATTGGAGTATTGTCAACGGCTTGAATAACCCAAACATTCTCACCTGTCAGCATCTCAGGACGAATGAGGTTACGGCCAACAAGGTCGATTGTCGATCCAGTGTCACGAAGAATTTTCATGGGAATTCCATTTACGCATCCTTCCCAAGTGTGTGGTCTCATCAGGTCCTCTTCGGTACTACTGACAATTCTATTTATTTGCTCTGAAGCCGCTTCGGGTCTTTTCTTCAATTTAGGACAGTTCGGTTTAATGTGGTCCAAACCGTGACATTCGTAGCATTGAATTCTTGTTCGTCTCTCAAAAGCAGCAGGCGAAGGTGTTACTTTCGGTGAATCCATACGTTCTCCTTTAACTTCCTTCGGGTTTTCTTGATTTTTATTTTTCCAATTTGAATGGTGCCTTGGTGCTTCGGAATTCCTAGGTTTCCAATTTGAAAATGATTTTTCTTGGTGTTTCGGAGTGTTCCCGAAATTCTTCTTCGTAAAACCTCTTACGGTTTCGTACTCATCCATCTTTAGAGCAAATTCTTTGGCAGACGTCATCTTACTCCATTCATCGATGAAATGCTCTCGGCATTCTGCCGGTACTCTTTTTTTAGCCTGATCGGTAACCATCAGGTCTACCAATTTGTTAAAGGTTGTTATCTCTAATCCAGCAATCCATTCTTCGAAATAGTTTTGGAGTTCATCAACAAATTCTTCCCAGGTCTTGTCGTTCTGTTTCTGATGTTTAACGAACAACTGTCTGAATTTCTCAGGACTCAACTTATATTTCTTCAAAAGAATATTTTTCACATGTAAATAATCTTCTGCCTTCTCTTCTGGTTCCCTTGCAATAATTTGGGATACTTCATTTGGCAAGAGGCCAATCAAATGTGAAACCCACTCAGATTCATCAAGTTTTATGCGTCGAACTTGCCTTTCGAACATCACTAGGTACAGGGAAATATCGCCTACTTTACTATCGAACTTTTGCATTAGATGATGCAATTCTATTTTTCTCCTTGGTGGATGTGCTTCAATTGAATTATCAGAAATGATTCCCTTTTCAATACGTAGTTTTTCCAGTTCAAACGCCATTTCCTCTTTTCTCTTCTGAGCTTCAGCTTCGAATTCCTCTTTTCTCTTCTGAGCTTCAGCTTCCAATTCCTCTTTTCTCTTCTGAGCTTCAGCTTCCAATTCCTCTTTTCTCTTCTGAGCTTTTGCTTCTTTCTCTTCTTTCTCCTTCTGAAGCCGTTCGGTTTTAATCCTTTCCAGAAGTGATTTAACGAATTCTTCGTCGTAATCATCAGACGTGATGATTTCTGTCTTCATCTTTGCAATAGTAGAATTCGAATCTACTTTCAAACCTAACTCCTCGGTTAGAACAACAATGTCCTGTTTTTTCGCTTGCGCAATGAAAGCCATGATTGCAATACCAAAACAATATACAATTCTAAAAGAACCCAGAATCCACACTCTTAAAGCACACAAAACACTGAAAATCAGTTATTAAAGTAAATACTATGATTAACTCATACAAAACAAATTAATTCTACTTTCGATATGATTAATAGTAAAACGAACTAAATCTTTTCGTTAAATTTCACAGTAATTATCATATATTATTTTCTTTTTCCTTAAAAAAAAAATAACTGAATTCTACACTCGCTCAAATAAATTATCAAATGATCATAACACTCAAATGACAATTCAAACACAAAAACTCAATAATATTCTTATTTCAAAAGCACTTTCGTTTTCAGCTGTAACGAAATACTGTTCAGTGCAATACCTCTACACTAAAGCAAAACTAGGATATTTCCAAAATGAAAGACAAAAATTTCACACAAAATCAAATCAAAATTGATTTTACCAATTATAACAGTGCTAAAAATCGTATTCTTGCATTAGAAACGTAAACATATATTTGAGTACAATATGCATAACTTGTTATCAAAATCAATCAATCAATATAATCATTACACAATGAATATAAATTTTTCTAGAATGACAATATAATATTTAAACACAAATAGATCGAACTGATGTTCTATTTTCTTTCTCGCAAGTCAGAATGACTTTTAAACGCCAGTCAGGATTGACTCAGAACCGAAACGGGATGTTTCAAAACACAGTTAAGTCTAGCGACTTCTAAAACGAAAACAGAAACGAGACGTTTCAAAACTAAACAAGTCAGGTTGACTCCTAAATTAAAACAGGAGCGGTTGATTTCGACAATATCAAGTCAGGATGACTTCTACCTCAATTCAGAAACAGGACGTTTCAAACTCAATAAGTCAGGACGACTTCAAACCAAACCAGGAACGGTTGATTTACACACAAGAAAATCAGGTTGATTTTTTTTTACTGAACAGAAACTGGTCGTTTCTAACATTAAACACCATGTTTACTCAAAATAAGAACTACAATTCAGTTAACTAAAACAAATGCATTTTCGGTGAGCACCGATTCTTACATTTACAACAAAATTCTGGTAAATTGGCACTTACCCTTTTAAAAAAAATACAGCCACTCATCAGACGCGCTGGCGGTCGTCACAACTGTAGCTTCGTTGAAATCAAAATTAACTAACGCGGATTTCGCATCCACTTGCTGCCACCACTCTCATGGTCTGTACCATATCCACAATAAAAGCAAGACCACTTTTTAACAAACTAATTCTATATTATCAACAAATATTTACATACAAATTACAAAGCTAGTTTAAAATTTCACAGACGAGACACATCGCGAAAGAGCAACCGCACCCCTTCGATTGCCATTTTCATCACCTTTTTTCTAGTAAAAAAAAACAAAACAAACTCCCGCGACTCTTGCCGTTGTACTCTGACGTCATCTGCGCAGCCAGAACGGGGGAAAGCGCCTCCTAGCAAGAGTTCCGTGTTCAGGATCGTGGGACGTTACAATACATTCTAGACACAAACCGCTTACAGAGTGAGGACATATTCATCCCAGACGGACAAATATCTATGCCTTATCCCGGATTCAAACCGGGAACTGCGATCCTGAAGCCATCATCCTGACCACTATATCGATTGATTGGCACACTTTTTATATTAACCCTCCAAGTGGTTTCGACGCGATATATCGTCCATCAAGATCTGACCAATTTCTCTAATGACGAAGCATTTTGTCATTAAGATATTGATGATTTTTTATGATGACGAGATCATGAGATCTGGTCAATTTTCTCCTACTAATGAGGTATCTCGTCCATCAAGATCTGGTCAGTTTTGCTAATGACGAGATACCTCGTCGAGACAACCACCAAGGTGGTTAATCAATGATTTCTTGACTAAAAAGATTTACGCAAAACCTAAAGAAATAATTCCTTTGCAGTTAGATCTTATGATAGATACTCTTACATGAAATATAGTTGAAGTAAAAGAAATGATAGATAAGATACATTTTCACACTTGAGTTTATAGTATACGGCTATATTGGATTGCGCTTTGACAGAAATATTTAACGTAAATATTATTCTAGACTATCAAAACAGGATATTTCAATTTTTTTCTAGGAAATTTCCAACACAAAAGAGGTCCAAGGGTACCAATGCAGTATGAATGTTTATTTTAGGGCTCAAACTTCCACTTCCTTTAAGAAAGATATTCCCCACACGAGTTAAATTTCGCAGAAAGCTCGAAGTCACCCCAGATTGTATCGTCTTAAGCCTTCTTATTTTAGATTCTCTGAAGAGATTTGTGTATTCCTCCCACCTGGAAAGGTGCACCATAGGAGGTTGGAAGGACTCAAAGACCACCGGAGTTGGTCGCGAAAGTCAATCTTTTCACCTGGAATCGATTTTTCACTGGACTGGAGTCAGAATCACGCTGTGTAATTGTAGTTCGTTTAACGTTACTCCGACAGAGAATACATTCGTCTAGTAGGAAATGAATGCAGAGCGACAATCTAAACTGACAGAAAATATCTATGCATTCCTTTCCTAGCTGGCTGGCTGTTTTTGTATAAGCATAGGGCTTCTACAGACTACTAAAAAGCGATTTTTTGCGACTTTTTCAATCTTGGCGTCTAGGGGTATCTTTTAAGCAAAAAGTTCCCATGTTCAAAATTTTGGCGACTTTTTTTGAAAACTCTCCAAAGATAAACGGAAGTTTAGCCCCCCTTTTTTTTTAACTAATTGTGGATGGAAAAAATATTTTTAGGATTTTTCTTTAGGGAGAAAATTTTCAAAAGGACGTCAATTTTTTGAAGTTTTGGCCTCTAGCCGCGGCAACCATGAAAGAAATATATTGGAATCTAAGGTTGCTAGATCGTCACGAAAATCTTATTAGGAAAATATTTAGTTTTTAAAATTTAAATTATTTGGCAAGATATTTATTCGGCGTCTGTTTCAAACTTAATTAGCACGTTTTGTGTTTCAAGCGATTTATTTTATATTTGAGCAAGTAAAACTGCTACCTAAATAGGGGTAAAATGGGGCATTTTTTGCTATTTTTTAAAATTAAGGTTGTTACTTTACAAGTGCTTTCGCCTGGGCAGCCCTGTAAGCTGGCGTAAGGGGAGGTTAGATCTCGAAAACCAGTATCTAAAGGGGCTGCGTTACAAACAAATTTATTAAACAGTGCTATGCGGGTGAAGTGAATAATTTTATACACTTCATTTTAAGATACAACTCTCAAAAGACAAATTTTCCTTTCCTGCAGCCCCCTGCAATCGTATTGCTATTCAGAAAAGAGAGGGGCCGCGGTGGCCCGGTTGGAAGAGTAACGGACTAGCAACCGAAGGGTTGCGAGTTCGAATCCAGCCAAACATTGTCGTGTACAAAGGGGACTAGTGCACGTTAAATCTGTCGTGGCCTCAAATGTCTTCACGTTGGTGTGGTGTGAAAGTTTGGAGAGTGGGGTGCCAGCTCAGGTGTTGCCTCGTCATCTGACCGTGGTTCAAAATTACGTGGTGTTGTCCTCGGATCTTTCCCTTTGGGATTGATCCCGGACCGTCACCAATAGCCCGTTGTGTTGCTCCAGTGTGACGTTAATTGAAAAATACCATACCATACCATACCAGAAAAGAGAGAAGAGGCAAATTATTAGCCCTCCTGAGCGTCACGAGATTTCCTACTAGTATAATATTATTTTTATCACACAACACATATAATGACTAAATAATCACATCTATTGGTTCATCCTGACTTCATGGATTCTTTCAACGTTTAGAAAGCTATTCAATTGTCCCTTTCCTCAGAGGGGCCGTCATGGCTCAGTGGGTATGTCACTGCGCTAGTTGTAGGCGGCTCAGTTCGGCAGAGTCCGAGTTGTAGGCGGCTCAGGTTCGATTCCTCCCGGGGCGCAATTCTCTCTTATGTGTCAGTAAAACTTTCATTGTGTGTGCGTCTATTACTTGACGTTGTATGTCTTGTGTCTGGCGCAGCATGGCCAAATATGGCCTTCGCGCCATAAAATCCTCAAACCACTCAATCAACCCTTTCCTCAGATTCGAATCCTTTGGAATGATTTTATTGGTTCTTCCTTAGATTAATAACCTTTAGAAAGATTCGATTGGTCCTTTCCCTAGCACAAACTTCTTTGGAAAATCCTATTGGTCGAAAAGATCAAAACTGGAAGGACTGCAGGTTATGAGATGGAATGATGCGGGAAGCCTCAGAGGGTTAATTTCTATTCTCACAAACGGCTGAAAAGTACGAAACGAAACAAGGGGTGCTTTTTCTTACTTCGTCATGAAGAGCCATTAACTGGAGTCATTAACAAAGCTTGGCTTTCTGCTAATTTGCCAACAAAATTAAATGGTATTACTTAAATATTTCATGATAATTATTTAAGTTTGTATGCTCCATCTACATTTTAAGTATCTAAATTTTGTTTTGATAGATCGGCATCAGATTCGCCCCGGGTGCCAAAAAGTTTAGCTTCGCCTTCTACAGACGAGTACATTTTTCATACAGGTCAGTGACCAAAGAAAGGGAGGATCTCAGGTTCCTTAGATGGTTTAAGCCCCTATTGTACACCAAAGCACATTTTCTCTTTCACACCGACTCACCTGATCTCTTTAAAGCCGTCTTGTTCATTAAAAATATCAAGAAGAATCTGAAAAATTGACTCGTATTACATTTCCCACCAAAGAAGCAGATTTTTCAAATCCTTTTCCATAAGGTTTCACACTTAAAGCGCTTTCTGAGAGAAACAAACCCAAATTTCTGGATAATAATAAATAGCTTAGCGTTATAGAGTTGTCTGACGTCGAACTATATAAGTCTGAACTATTTATTCGTCATCTGACCGTGATTCCAAATTACCTGGTGTTGTCCTCGGATCTTTCCCTTTGGGATTGATCCCGAACCGTTACCAATAGCCCGTTGTGTTGCCCCAGTATGACTAATTAAAATACATACCTACCTGAACTATTTATTATTTTCTTAACTATTTATTTTATGAATACAATATCATAATTCTACGATAAAAGAACTAACATTCGCATTTTACTCAGCTATAAATTGATTTTTATGCTACATCCTTTAATGTTGAGGTCGCCTTGGCTCAGTGGGTTTGCCCACTGCTTTAACTACCTGAGAGTTGTAGGCGGTGCATGTTCGATTCCTGCCTGGGTGTATTTCTCTCTTCTGTGTCAGTAAAATTTTCCTTTTGTGTGTATGTCTATTTACTTGACATTTGTCGCAGCTTAACTAACTATGGTCCCCAATGCGCCATAAAACCCAAACAGCCTTTAATGTTTGCTGCCTATGAAAACATTACTACGGGATATTGTAAGCCTGTCCCGCTTAAACCAATGCTAATGATTTCGAGACACAATACGTTTATAAAACAACTCAAATGTTGATCGAAACTACAAAATTAATTAATGCCAGCAGGAATAACATTCCCCAATGGTAAGTTCAAGGTGACAGGTAGAATTCAATGATTCCATGTTATCGAATAGTTAGTTATGTACGAAACTTGAAATGTTAAGTATATCCGAAAACAGTTGTGGAATTAGCAGAAAGATAACATTTAAAGGATCTGTTTACGGATACATTCCAGTCGTGAGGGAGGAGCGGATACATTAGCTGAGGTGCGTAAGAGACCAAACGGTATTCGATTTCCTGCGTCTAATGAAAATTAATTTAATTGTTGATATCGGTCCAATATGTAGTAATGTTGCATCTTACATGGGAGAGGACCTTGTAAGGATTAGGCTGTTCGTTAAAAGCAATGCCTATATTCGTATACATATAAGATTACAGCTATTTGTAATTTTAATAAGTAAAGTTGTTTATTCACTATAAAAACACGTTTTTCCCAGAAAAATTATCTGAAGAAATTGCACAGCGTATGAAAGTATGTTTCAGTTCAGTGAGTTGAGCCTTAACAATAACAAACAATTTTTTAAACAGAAGATGACACGTTTTTAGGAAATAAATATATTGTCTCCGACCAAAAGAAAAACTAATCACTACAATTGGCTTGAAAAAATGCACCCAATTTCTAATTCTTTTTTTTTCGGAGCAGCTTTATGTTATTTCTCCCGATAGCTCGATTGAAGTTCACGTGGCATAGGTTGAAAGAACGAATCTCCTGATGTAGGAGTAATTAACTAGCAAAATGGAAAACAGTCGTTTGCGTTTCTATAGACAATCGACCTTAGAGGATTCCCAAACCCACGTGATCAAGTCACTTCGGAGATCTTACGACAGCGACTTCACCCGCATGCTCCTCCAAAAAGAAACAATTAAAACATCATTTGTACTGTAGGAACGATTTAAAACATCAAATGGTCAATTTTTTATGGTTTAAAGGGAGGTGTGAAGTTTCATAAAAATAAGGACCTTCTAATGAAATATCCTTAGCAGACGGAGCATGTCAGCGCAGTCGCTGTCCTAAGATCTCAGAAGTGTTGGTCACTTAAGATTGGGAATCGACCTGGTACGATTGGCTGCCGAAGCACAAACTTGCACTTTTAATCTCTCTCGAAAATCACATTAACCAGTCAATAATTAGTCCTACATTATGATTCGCGATTTCTTCCAGTATCACGTGACTGATCTTCAAACCGAAAGATCGGGAGAAATAGCACAAAGCTGCGCGCAGATGTTCCATCTATTTCATTTGAAGGTCGATGCACAAAAACCATCATCGTAGCAACATTCTTTAGATACTATTGATTTCACATTAATTTAATATTCTTAAAATGATGGAATTTCTCGGTTCCAACATTGATTATATCCGCGAAAGCTGAGAAGTTCTCGAAATAACCTAGCTTTTCTTACGGAATTAGTATATCTGTATTTTACAGTTGTCTTTTTAGAAGCTTTGCTCTTAGAAAATTTTTTTTCCTTCTGAATACGCATTCTTGTTCATTGCGTATTGTTTCCGTTTATTGTTTATGGATTATATTATTGTTATCATTTATTCTCTGTAAATTTAACAAATTTTGTAATCCTTTTCTTACGTCATATTGTATTTTTGTGCTTACACGTTTTGCCCTTCACTTACCTTTTGTTTTTTATGTACTATCTTAAATGTTTTATATGTATAGTGGATCTCCTTAATCCCCGAAACTCCTTCGAAATGCGGACTATATAGCTGAATGTCGCACATGTGAAACAGTGTCAACCTACGGGGTCCAATCCAATCCAATTAATTTAATATTAATAAGGAATTTCTTAATTTCTTAAAAAACCTTTCTCCGATTTCAAATTACCCACGATCAGATCCTACTTAAATACAAACAAAACGTTGAGTAATTATCGGATACTTTCTAATTATTCAAAGAGCAGAGAAAGAATGTGAATAAATTTAGGGAAAATAATAATCTTGCGTTTACTCCAAGACGATGCATACGGAATATGTTATTTTCATTTCACTATGCAAACTCAACGCGTTCAGAGCTGAGAAAGCAAAACAGGAACAATGAAAATCTAATTAGGTCTACGACGAAAATCGTATTTAGCACTTCTGAAGGACCACGGTTATGAAGATGAGGTAGCGGTATGAAAACATTCTTGTATCTAATTAATAATGCCGTTGAGAGACCGTTAAATCTAATATCAAGATGCGTAGCCATTTCTTAAGTAATAACTTTGATAAATTATTTCGATTTGTATCTTTGAAGGTGCGAGTATATGATTTCCATTTTAATTCGTCGATATGGAATGTGGTGAAATTTTAAGGTATATTAGGAACCAGGAAATTATTTAGCGATCATTATTCTAAGTTTAAGAAATCGTGAAGCTTTGAAAATTACCATACCAGGGAGAGGAGGTTTCCTGTTATGATAGGGGAAACTTAATTTTTTTGTCTGTTAATCTGTTAATGTCTAGAATGAGTAATTTTTTACAAAAAATGAAAAACTATAAAAAGTTTTAGAACAATTATCTGACCATAGCTTTACTATTCAGTTTCTTCCAAGAGTTCCAAGAGTGCTTGATGTTTCAGACAAACCAATATGCGTCTATTCCTCACCAGTTTCCTTGTGCCAGATCTTTGTTTGCTTCACATGCTTATGTACTTTCTTCTTCCAATTGTTCGACTCGTAGCTTTTGACATTCTGTGTTGATTAGCATCTTCAAGCGAAATGTTCTATATTAAATTTTGTTTTCATAGTTCTAAGGGAACAATGTAGCTAGCTGAAAATAGTTACGTTGACAGAATAAAGTTCCATAGAAATTCCAGACAGAAAAATCTGTACAAATTGTGATGCCAGAGCGTTCGAGAGTCTGCCGCTTCAGACAGATTTCTGCTTTATGTATATTTTTACAAATATAAATATGTTAGGTCATTTCAAATAAAAATATGCTATTGAGCTATTGGAAAAACAGAAATCTAAACGTTACGTTAAAGACTCAGCAAAACGATTCGCTTTTAAAATTCATCCATCAAAATAAAAGTGCCTAAACTGCACTCATAGGATTTGAAGAGTAAATTCTCATTTTTATAATCCAAATCCAGATAAGATGAGTTCACTTTAGAAGTGTATTTTATAAAACAACTTAATGAAAACTTTCAAAAAACAATTTAAGATAAAAGGGAAAATGAAAAATACGATTCCAGATTTATAAAATTGATGTATAGCTTATCTTATAGAGTTCCCTGAATAGCTTTCATAGTGCTAACATATCCGCTTTGAATCTGTGAAAAGCGGAACTGGATGAATTTCTTCATAATTTATTTTTTCTTTGTTTACATTCTATCTTCTCTCAGATGAAATTACTAAATTATAAGGATATTGAAGATTTCATTGAATTTTTGTATCAGAATGGTCTTTGAACTGTAATATTTTAAGAGTTGTCTTACAGTTAGAAATTTCAGTTCTTAAGAACTACAGATATTGTTTTTTCTTAGATTTTATTATGATTATGTTCTAGAATTAAGAATAGCTATCTGGTAAAAATGAAATCCAATTCTATCTTTTTATCAATGGGATTAGCGAACCTATTACTTTGATAATTATAAAATTGTCCAGAAAAACAGTCTAAGGCATTAAAAGCGCAGACCAATAGTAGTAGGGGCTATCCGATACCATTTTCACAGGTATTTAGTTGGTAAATAATACGGTTGAGTTAGATACAGTTTGATATTATCAAAATCACTGAGTAAAGAACTGTACCAGGAACTGTACACAAGCACACTTCCATCAACTTAATCTTTTTTAGAAATATACACCCAAGAAAGTTGAAACACTCCAACATTTATGTACATTGCTGGCTGATATATGTGTTCCAACAATTGAGCTTTTTATTGATGAATTATTATACGTTTTTTAGATAGTTTTCATATATTTATGAAAAATAAATTATTATATAAAAATTAATTTTGCTTTTTCTATGTAACACTAGGGTTCCAAATAAATTCCTCAAAACCCCATATCGTATGAGAGGCTTTTTCTATCAAGCTAAATACAGGGAGTGGTAGTGTTTCTGCAATGATACGTGTTTCCTGTGCATATTCGGGCCGCGATAGATCAGTTGGAAGAGTAACGGATCAGAAACCGGAGGGTTGCGAGTTTGAAACTCGGCCCAACCAAAGACCGTCGTGTACACGGGGGCTGGTGCACACTAAATCTGTCGTGGCCTCAAATATCCATCCTAACATTGGCTTGGTGTGGAGAGTGAAGTGCCAGTCTTGAACTAGTCATTTGACCGTGGTTCAAAATTGCGTGGTGTTGTCCTCGAATCTTTCAATTGGGGATTGATCCCGGACCGTCGCCAATAGCCCTTTGTTACACCAGTGCGACGTTAATTAACTACCTACTACCTGTGCGTATTCTGAACGTGTCGTCAGTTGGCTTGTCTTTCGAATACGATTTCAGCCACATCGCCAATAAAAATTCCAAAGAAAAATTCCGAATTGATTCCGAATCACATAGTTGATTGGTCAACACAGTCTAGATCAAACTACAAATGTTGCCAAACCGGTGATAAACTACATTTTAAGGTAACCCCGATATGTATCATGTGATAGCATTTGGACAGCTGAAGTAAAATCACCGCAGACCATCGGGTTTGTTTGCTTACAATGAAAATAGTTTTCTATACGTTTTTCATATTCATAAAAATAAATTATAACTTAAAATTGTTGTTTCCCTTTTCTCTGTAACCAAGGGCTCCTAGCAAATTCCTCATATTGCTCTGTTCTAGATCCTAAGTTACTGAATGAGTCATATATTACTACAACTTATTTTCTGGAAGTTCCAAGAGCGACGCGTTTAATAACTCCCGATGCCAGTTCTGGAAAAAGAAGGCTGGCTCACCTCACTAGGAGGCCCATCTTTCAGCAATTCACTTCAAAGCAGAATTTATGATATCGTGACAATGTCGATCTTCGCCTGGGGAATGAAACTTGTCGCCGTTTTGGTGCTGTCGCATTTTTCATTCGGAATCACCGAACTGAGGAGCACCTCCTGTGTTGACATTCACAGCGGGCCAGCGAAGGCTTTGTAAAGGGAAGGCGTATTTTTAGATTCGGTGTTTATGTTGCGCTCATACAACATTTACTTTATACTCCAGAGATAGTTTGCTGCTTGCAGTAAGTTTGCTTTGTACGAGATGAATTTTGCTCAGACAACAAATGTGTTTCGCTTGATCTAAAAGCGTTGCCAGTGTTATATTTCGTTGGAATATGAATGGTATTTGGTAAGGGTATTTTTGGCCTACAAATTTATTGACAATTTTTTTAACTTTAAAATTGGTTGTGTGTCTTGATGTTTTTCTGTGAATTGCATATTTATAACTACGGCGTTTTGTCTCATGTTTTGTGCTCCATTAATGTGTAAATCAGTTTATCTGTATATACATTATATATTAATTCATACATTTTTAAATGCAAATTCGATTTCTTTCCTTTGATTTAACTTTCCAATGGGACATACTTAAGGAACCCTTGCTATACTTTGAAATCTGTTGCTGCCAGATGCATACACCTTGTATTAAAGTGGGGTTTGAGTCGGTGTCTAAGCAATTATTACACATTCGTGGACAAACAATAATTTAATTAGACAAATAGGACAGACAATAGAATCCAGTAGAAGGCACATTCTGGTGCTCTCCGAACACATTACACACTTCTCGTCACTAGTTGCACACATGACTGTACTCTACTGTTGTCAGAACAAGAGTGTTTTTCTGATGGTTCATAACGCCATCTAGTGGCCACTCCTTAGATTCCAACATTAATATAGTATTTCTTTTTAATAAATGCATCCCGGCACCTTTGACCGACCTTAACCCTCCAAGTGGTTTCGACGAGATACCACATCCATCAAGATCTGATCATTTTGCTAAAGACGAAATATCTCGTCATCATGATATTGTCAAGCACTTGATCATGACGAGATCAAGATCTGGTCAGTCGATGATAAGAGTCGATACGTGTCAGTCGATCGATGACGAGATATATTGTCAATCAAGATCTGGTCAGTTGTGCCAATGACCAGAGAACCACAAGGAGGGTTGAGCCCCTTGTTGGCAGAGCGGATGACCTGGGTTATAAAAAATAAGTCTCATTTATCTGGTTAACCTTTATGCATCGGCTTAGTTTCAATGCCTTAAATCATTCAAATAACACAATAGTATGGAGATCATACGTGCCCTTAAGGTGTATGTATACACTAGAACATTTTTTTTAAATTTTGACTTTAAAAATCCAGTTTTTTCACAATAAGTCATTGGTTTGTGTTTAAACTCATTTCAGTGTGAAAAATTCTGATTAAGCTACTCATTAATTATATAATTAAGATATAATTAGTTAATTAGCATGTTTTTTGAACAGTGATATCTGAAATTCTAATGTGTTCAGAAAGACAATTCCTGTTCGAAATTATTCCTAATATTATTCTTCATGTTTTGATCCTCCATCAAGTTGCTAGAGGGAATAGATTATTTTTTACAATTTTTTTCATGAAGGAAGTCTAAAAAATCAAGTTTTTTTCAGGAATTTCAAGATTTAAAAATCAACTAAAAATTAATTTCTCAACCAATAACTTTGAGGGTCAAAACATCCACTGTATTATATAGATTATAATGACACAAAAGTAATTATAATCGATCAATTCATTGTTGAGTTATCACTGTTCGAAAGAAGCATCGTATTGAAAAAACCTAGTTCTTCAGAAATTAAGTTTAAAGTTTTGGAAGCGTGTTTGTCTAAGGTGACAGTACCTATCCCAAACCCTTATAACTAGAAAACTATTTCGGATATTATCAAGATCTTGGTATCGTTTGAAAGCTAAGGGGTTGGACAATATTTTGAATTATTAAAAAATATATCGATATTTTGGTCAATTTTCGTGATTTCTAGTGTATACATACACCTTAAATGAACTAAAAATTCTGTCGGATAAACGGATTTCTTGTATACTAAAAATGCTGTGAAAGACGCTAACTTGTCTGAGCATCCGCTCTTCAAGGCAGTCGGATCTCTTCTTTTTGATCCCTACTGTCCCTCTCTAGCGACCCCCCGCCTTGTCGGTCAAGAGACAATCCCCAAGAATTATGGGTACAGGTGATTTTTCTTGACAGGGAGGTAGGGGTGGCCTTGAATAATGATACACTCTTCACACTATAGGGGTTTGTAGTTGAATTTACGTCACACTAGAGCAAAGCATCGAACTATTTGCGACAGTCGGGGACCAATCCCGATTGGAAAGATTCGAGGACAGCACCTCGATATTTTGAACGAGGATGACGAGGGCCAGCTTGGATGACGAGGTCAATACCTGAGCTGGCACCCCACTCTTCAAACATCCATACTTAGTAGGGCCGCGGTAGCCCGGTTGGAAGAGCAACGGATTAGCAACCGGAGGGTTGCGAATTCGAATACAGCCAAAGACCGTCGTGTACAAAGGGGGATGGTGCGCATTAAATTCGTCGTGGCTTCAAATGTCCTCACGTTGGCATGGAGTGGGAGTTTGGAGAGTGGCGTGCCAGATCAGGTGTTGCCTCGTCATCTGACCGTGGTTCAAAATTACGTGGTGCTGTCCTCGATCTTTCCCTTTGGGATTGATCCCGGACCGTCACCAATAGCCCGTTCTGTTGCTCCAGTTTGACGTTAATTAAAATACCTACCTACCATACTGCCAACGTGGTTGAAAAGCTACGAAGCTGCTGACATCAAATAAACATGACGTTCTATAACGAAGCTTGGACATGCCCAGTAGTGTTCAATTGAAGTAGTTGGCAGTCAATCGCGTTGTAAACCAATTCAATATTGCATTTACAATTCACAATGAGCACAAGAAAACATGGCTGCATCGCAAATAGATTCCAAACGATGTTCCTTTCATTCCAAAGCATGAAATGCGCAATCATTCCTCAGACAAGTAATTCGAAATCAAATTAGAAGCATTCTGTGTAAATCTCCAAAGCATTTCAAATGTTATAAAGATAGAAGAATATAGATATCAAGTTTGTCAAAGCAACGTTGTATTTATGGCAACTATCATTTACCTGCGTTTTTAATGCTAGAAAGGAAATTATTCCACAGTAATTCAATCCGATTCTTGAGCTATACGACCGATACGAATCGCCCATATTGCTCAAGAACAATTTTCGTGGAGACAGAAAAACAGCAGCTTCCCTCTGAAAGGAAATTCAAGCCGAGAGCGTTTGAATCCGTTCTTTGCCATTTCCAAATTGTACCGACTTTTATGGTGGTTTCCAGCCATTTTCGGTTCTTATTAGAACCTAACAAAGCAGCCGAGCGAGTACCGCAAGGGGGCGCTCGCAGTCCGCTACCAGATCCGTTGCCATGCTGTATCATTATCGGAATAAAACCCCGAGCCGGAATCGCCATTTAGGGTGCAGAACGGGACGAAAATGGCATATTTGTCATATCAAACGGCAGTGGAGGTTTGGCTCGTCTGTTTTATAGACTGCGACTGGGTGCGCGTTGAGAGCTTTATTCCGACAAAGCAGGTCGGGGGAATCGCCGGTAGCGCCGAATCGAAACCGCGTTCCGTTTCCCTATTTGAATAAATAACATTAGCGGGCTTGCGGAAAGTTTCGTCGCAAGCCCGCTAATTTACTGAAGTATGTGAAATTTATCTTTTAAAGAAGCTTTGCAAAATAGGCGAAACTTGGAAAGAAGTAATTTTATAAGAGAAAGAGAAAATTCTAATGAAATTTATTGGACGGAACATGAGTAATATTAGGTCGTAGAGGGAATGTAAAAAGATAAAAAAAAAAAACACGTCTGCATTGATTCTGAAGTTTGCAACCATTATATCCTTATCGCTAACGACGCTTCCTTTTCTACCTGGCCGCTATAGCCTGGTTGGAAGAGTAGCGGATTAGCAACAGGAGGGTTGCGAATTCGAATCTCGGTCTAATCAAAGACCGTCGTGTACGTGGGGTTGATGCACGTTAAATCTGTCGTGGTCTTCAATGTCCTCACGTTTGCGAGGTGTGAAAGTTTGGAGAGTGGGGTGCTAGCTCAGGTGTTCATCTCGTCATCTGACCGTAGTTCAAGATTACAAGGTGTTGCCCTCGTATCTTTCCCCCCGGAATCGATTCTGGACCGTTTCAATAGCCCGTTGTGTTGCTCCAGGGTGACGCTAATTCAACTACCTAAACATTAAACTCAAGTACAGGTAGGTAGGTATTTTAATTAACGTCACATTGGAACAACACAACGGGCTATTGACTCAAATACAGGAATTTACAAGCTTAAAAGGTAGTATAAGAAAAAAAGAAGCCACACTCACGACGTGTCTGTTATCTATTACTACCCATGAGAGACTTTTCTCTCAAACTAAATGTAGGTGGCGGTAGTGTTTTGTGGCGATATGTGTTCCACTACGCATTCTGAACGTGACATCACTTCGCTTGTTTATCGAAATGATAATGAACCAAATAAGTTCAAACTTCGCCATAAAACACAAACAACTAAATTACACGGGCATCCAATTGTTTGAACTACCTTCTGTTTTCAAACATCATGTAGATTTCTACAACTTGTCTTTATATAGTTCGTATTAAAAATTACGAGTAATTTCCCGAAAATATTTTATATTGCATATGATTTGCTGAATAAATAATTAACAATGAAAGGTCTCCGGGCAAGTGATGAGCCGCAGAAATATATTTCCCCGTAAAGACAAAAAAATAACAGTAAAATTTTCAAGAGGATAAAAAATTTATAATTGTTTGAATGAGTGCTTAATACTTGAAAGTTTAAGATAACGTATTCAAGAAGTGACCTCTTGAATAGTAAATAAACCAGTATAATTACTGAATTTCTTAAAACTTGAAAATTGCTCTCCTGAAAGATTTAAAAGGTCCGTATTATGATTTCCGAAGCCCTACAGTTAAAAAAATTATTTTAGGAACTAAATTATAAAATTGTTATGAACTCGTTAGAGTTTCAAAGGCGAGATTCCAATGTAAGTCAGAATTTTCTTTGTAGTCTTCCATTAACATTCCAAATGTTTCTTAAATCTTGTTAGTGTTAGTATGAAGATTCTAATCACAGATTAGAGCAATATAAATGAGTTATATTGTTAGTATTAATATGATTCTAACAATATTAGAGCAATAGAAATTAGTTATCTTGTTAGCGTTAGTATGAAGATTTTATCATGATTAGAGTAATAAAAATGCATTATCACGAATAGAGATACCAGGAGTATAGAGAAAGTTACTAAGTAGAGTGTCACTTAAGTTTGGAAAATCAAATCATTATAATTTAAAATTTGTATAGTCTAGACTATATACTTAATCAAAACTCTTATTGCATTACGTCTGGGCACTAGTGAAACATTTTTTAGTTAAACTGTATAATTCAGGAAATGAGTAAATAAAATTGATAAATTCCAAAAAACATAATCCATTGCTTTATAAACTTCACTTAACTGAATTTATCCTGTGTAAGTAAAAGACGTTTATACCATTGCATCGTTTATTTTATAATATTTACGACATGGTTTTTCTTAGTTTCTGTTTTTCTTTCAAAGTAAATAGACCTAGGGTTCCCAATATTACCACGAGAATTTACGAAACCCCAAACCTTAATATTAATACCTCAACGTTATAAGCATATCAATTCTGTTGTTTAATCGATGCACCAGATCACCAAAACCTACCCAGCGCTTGAAACAAAAGCACTTGTATCACTTGATAATAAAAGGGCAGCGAATGAAAAATAGTAACAAAAAGTACTTATTTAAGCTCATCCTCGAATATTTCCCGCATTGCGGATATTAGCTGAAAGCAATCTCTTTTCGATATTGATCGCAAATCAAGCCGATAGAAATCTAGGGAAAATAAATCCGTTGATTCGTTCATTAAAACAAAACTAGGTTCGTTAATCTATGCCGGGGAAAAGTTGCTTCGTTAGAACGACAAAGATCTTTATCTACTAATTGGGTAGCGAACATAAAAAACTCACGAATGAGGGGAAAAGAGCAGTGAAAAAATACTTATGGAAGTTATAAAGAAACATAATACTTTTGAAACTCCCGAAGGATCTAAACTTGTAATTTATACTGAATTTTTTTATTGCCATTTTCAAATTTCCAATTTACTTGTATGCATATTTCGGTAAGTCATGTAATAATATAAGGTGGTCATTTCTAACATTCATGTAGCATCGAAAATAATTTGATAGCTTTAAAAGTTCCAAGCAACGGATCTGAAATTTTGAGATTTGTTGATTTAGATTTCGTATATGACTGACAGTATTATTACTATCCTTGTCTTGAAAATTTAATATCAATTCAATGAAACAACCTTATGTGTAATGATTTCATAGCATATAATAATGATTTCATAGCATATGATAATCTACTATTTCGATTCTTGGTTTAAGATAGGAACCGATAATTTTAGACTGTTGTGATTTGGACATCGAAGCACATTCTCTTATTTTATAATGTAAAATGAATCTACAGTACTTTTCATATTTTACTATTGCCACAAAATAGTGATTGGTTTCTGAAAACTACTTACAAAACCTGATGATACTTTTAAAAATCTTTTTATGAAATACCGTTTTAAAAGTATTATCAATTGCAGCGAATTATTTTTAAATTTTTTCTGGTAACGGAACAGCACTGGATTTGACTTCAAAAGGTTTTTGTTTTGAGCACAGGATTTTTGTTTTGATGATTCATTATAAAAATTTTATCTTTTGAAATTAGTGAATGGTTTAAGTTTGGATTCGTTCTTTAGTCAGTCATAAAATCTGTCATCTTTTTTTACATCACAGAATGGTATCAAAAGATTTGTCGGTTGCAACAGTGTTCCAACATGTCTTAGCAGATATTTGTCTTCAAAGCAAGTCAACGGACAAATTATTCCTCCCTGTTTCAATTTTAATTATTACATAAAAAATATTCCAATCCATCAAGTTTGTTTTTAATGAAAGTGGTCATAACATGTTAAACCAAAAGAAGACGCACCATCAAGTCCTTAAAATTTATGATTTAAAAATGTTTAAGTAGCAAAACCTCCCAATAAGATAAGAAAGTTTGTTCGAGTTCCTCACTGACCATGATGGATGGTATCAGACAGAATAAAATATATCCACGATCTTATGACAGATTTTATGATCTACAGGTCTGAAGATGTAATTGAAGAGAGCCGAGAAATGATTGGCGTAATTCAATGGCATTCGGTACCACGATTCAGCTTTGTTTGAAAATGAACAGCAATAAAGCTGTTGAAGCATTGTAATATATGTATAAATAAGAGGGTTAAACCGAATATTTGAAAGAGAAGGGAAAGACGAAAGCATATTTGATACCCAAGGATTTTAAGCTTAATAAAACTTTATTCACGATTCTAAATATAACACGTCCAAGTTAAAGAAACCCACATTATTCAAATTCCAGATACAGTACGAAAAGGCTAATAAAGACGGCTAGATATTCCCAGCCGTTGGCATAAACCACGACGGAACTGAAAACGCCTCGAAATATATGTTCCTTTTCAGACAGTTCTAACGATAATCAAACAACTAACTCTCCCAAGTCTTCGGGGTCTGGAATTAGATTTAACTCTTTGTGGCAAACCGACACGGAGGCAGCCATAGACACCATTATATTGTTTTTGTGGCCGAGAGCAAATAAAAGCTAGCTGTGCCGTATGTAATAGGCGATTGTCTAACGAAGGTGTGTTTTTCCAGGGATGAGTAACCCAGCGAAAAGAGGAAGAATTGACGTGTTTGTACAGGGGAGAAGCTTAATGAAAGAATAATAGAGAACGTCACTGGGCCTCCGACGATCATACGGCGGGTAGAACAAAGGATGAGGGACTGGATGCAAATTTTGGGATTTTCGTGGAATATTATCCGGCTGGTATTCGGTAGCGTCTCGCTTTGTTGTACATTTGATAAAATCTCCAACTTTTTTACCATGTGGCATTAAGTATTCGGTCAAATGTAAATTCACAGAACATTTTCGTTTAACAAACCTACTGATAGTTCAAAACACATATGACTGAAAAAATAATATGGTAAGTAACTCAATCTTCATCTATAGACTGATGAACTGCATACAAATTACCAAATATTTACCAAAAAGGGTTAGACTGGATTCAAATTTTGGAATTTTCATGGAATATTATCCGGCTGGTATTCGATAGCAAGTTTTCCTTTGTTGTATATTTGGTAGAATCTTCTTTGTCCAATTGTTTCACGATACGGCTTTAAGTAACCAGTCAAACGTAGATTCGCAGAACATCTTCGTTTAGAACCTACTGACAGTTTAATACACACATTACTGAATGAATAATACTGTAAGTAACTCAATATCTATGTATAGACTGATGAACTGTATAAAAATTTCCTAACAATTAATCGAAAATATTGTATTGAAATATAATATTTTCGTGTTTCTAACGAATTTAATATGAAAAGAAATGAATATTTTCATTTGAATATATCTCCTCAATCACCATTCACAACAGTAGGAAAATAAAATAAAGTATACGCATATTGTATCGTCATTATTAAATTTTTAATTTGAAAAGTAAAATACCACCTAAAACCGAGGATTTGGTAAATGCATTGACAATGAAAAAGACACGAAAGTGCTTTCTGATTAAAAGAATTCGAGAATTTATTAAGGCATTTCATTAATGCATTTCAGTGGATATTTGTCTTAAGCCGCATTGAGAAGGAAGAAGTTCAGGATTTACGAGTGCCCCGGATTTCTAACGCATCTCTCAACTCTAGAGTATGATTTAGTGAGTTTACATGTTATCTTTAATCTGGCTTCCAGGTTAATATGAACACGATCAATGTGTCTATTTTAAATGAATATTTTACGTAGCTACACACTACACCTAGGCAATTATTTTTTGTCGCCAAGATTTCATTAGAGGTGTTTTAGAGAAAGGATGAGAGATCACGTAAAAATTTAAGTTATACAATTATTAATATCAACATTTAGAGCAAAAGTATCAGAACTATTATATTTTGTGGTGCATTTTTTAATAAAGGTATAATTGTTTGCCAGAGGTTTGAAAATCAGTCTAACAGATGACTTATCTGAGGTTTTTTAAATGTTTGAAATATCAGTTTAATTATGACAGTGAAAATGTAAAAAAAAAATACTAAGCTACGAAACTTGTGTTATTGTCATGTGCATTAGTCATGTGCAGCTTTTGCAACATTTTCTCATCAAATGTATTATTTAAAATACATTAATCCCCGACACATTGCGCATCTTAAGGTACAAGAAAAAAATTGAATATATCAAGGAAAGTGATATAACAAGGGTCGAGAACAACTAACTTATAAGGAAGGGCACACATTATGCATTAAAAATTACGCTTTTCTTAACCAAAAAAAAATGTAAAACTACAAGTTAAACCCCAAATCGACGATTAATGCTTTAAAACAACACTAAATACCGTAGAATATTTTTGCGAACAGAAAACCCTACTCATCTACACTGCTGGCCACCGTAAATGCAACACCCTGAAGGAAGCATACAAATAATATGAAATTTACAACATGCATTAGCGGAGGTGAGATATGCAAATGATTAGAATTTCAGCGCAGACGCACATCACGCGCGCCTGTGGCGCCACTTCAAAGCGCTATTTAAGGCTTGGAGATTTCGACGATTTCAAGTACGGCAATTGTGTTTTTCTTGTGGTTTTTTCAAAAAAACGATCAATTATGCCTCGTAGAAAACAGCGATCATCTTTTGATCAAGTATCCGAGTTCGACAGAGGAAGGATAGTGGCCTACCGAGATTGTGGATTATCTTTCAGGGAAATCGGTAGTCGTGTTGGACGAAACCAAACAACTGTAATGCGGATATGTGATCGTTGGATGCAGGAGGGTACGACGGACCGACGTGTTCGATCGCATCCATCTCAGTGCACCACTTCACGTGATGACAGGCATATTGTGCGTATGGCAGTGACGAATCGCTCAGCCACATCACGAACCATAGCACAGCACATTCAGTCTGTACCGCATCATCCAGTGTCTGCGCGTACCATTCGACGCCGTTTACAGCAGAGTGGTCTGTCCGCAAGACGTCCATTGCTTCGTCTACCCTTGACGCAGAACCACAGACGTTTCCGCCGCCAATGGTGCGATGAAAGAAGGATGTGGACGGCAGAATGGAATGAAATTGTCTTTACTGACGAGTCACGCTTCTGTCTGCAACACCACGATGGTCGGATTCGAGTCTGGAGACACCGTGGAGAGAGGATGCTTAACAGCTGCGTTATGCACCGCCACACTGGTCCTGCACCGGGTATTATGGTATGGGGCGGTATTGGATATCACTCTCGCACTCCTCTAGTACGCATTGCCGGTACTTTAAACAGCCAGCGCTACATCTCCGAGGTGTTGGAGCCAGTTGTCCTTCCTTACCTTCAGGGCTTGCCCACAGCCATATTTCAACAGGATAATGCGCGACCACACGTGGCACGCATTGTCCAAGGGTTCTTCGTCAATCGCCAGATTGAATTGCTTCCCTGGCCAGCTCGCTCTCCGGATCTTTCGCCGATAGAAAACATGTGGTCCATGGTTGCTCAACGATTGACCCAGAATACATCCCCAGCTGCCACACCAGATCAACTTTGGCAACGTGTGGAAGCTGCTTGGTCTGCTGTACCCCAAGAACACATCCAAAGTCTCTTTGAATCAATGCCGAGGCGTGTGGCAGCGGTGATCTCCAACAATGGCGGCTACTCTGGCTACTGATTTTGGCAGGAACCACACTTCACAGAAGTCTATAAATTTAATCATTTGATACTTGGTCAACATGTTATCTACAAAATAAATTTTGTTGTGATATCTCTTGTCTTTCTTGGTGTTGCAATTTGGGTGGCCAGCAGTGTACTTATTTGAGTTGTGTTTGGTCAGCTTTGTTCAAATGTGGCCCTTGCGCTATAAAACCCAACTAGCCATCATACACATCCAGACATTCGACAGAAATAAATATTTTACATTAATGGACAATTTAAGAAGACTGCTTCAACCAACTGATCTTTGAGTTCCCAATTTTAAAGACAATGAGATTTCTGCTGTTCGCAAATCAAAATTTCTTCGGTAAGAAGGTAGGTAGTTTATAAACATCGCATTGGAGCAACACAACGGGCTATTGGCTACCGTCCGAAGGGAAAGATCAGAAGACAACACCTTGTAAGTTTGAACCACTGTCAGATGACGAGGTCAGTACATGAGCTGGCACCCCACTCTCCAAACTTCCACACCACGCCAGCGTAAAGGCATTTGAGCCAACGACAGATTTTACGTGCATCATCCCCATGTACACGACAGTCTTGGATTGGACCGAGTTTCGAGCTCGCAATCTTCCGGCTGCTAATTCGTTGCTCTTCCAACTGGGCTACAGGGACCCGAAAATTCACCGGAAGACCAAGTAATAAGAGAGATATGAAAATTCTCCATATACCGTTGCGCGATATACAGGGGGTTATTGTAATTCTAATTATATAGTTCCATATCTATTTTAAATTAAAATAAACATCCACTACTCAATTAACTACATGGAAATAACTTTATTTTGATAAGGCAACCTAATTACTTATAAGTTAGCCATTTAATTTTGCAAATTGAACAGAAAAAGCTGCAGTGAAAAATTTGTACACACACGACCCGAAGGACTAAACAAAATACGCGGGCACTTGCACCAAACACTCCACATCAAATTCCCTAACAAAGTTAACTGTCACATTCGAACGAATCTCGTCGTCTTTTCCATTTTCAGTCATTAATCAAGCGCAGAGTTCGAGAGTAAGCGAATTACTGTCGCTTTAAAGTTAATCTTTCGAAAAAGAAAGTAACGTTCCAGCTACCGAGCTTTGACAACGTTGCCAGACACGCAGTCCTCTACTTTTATAACTGGATTAAAGTGGCCACACGACCGAAGCAAAGTTTTATTATATATAAACGTGTTACCACAAAACCCCTCTCCCAGAAAGAGGACGTTGCCGCTATTCAATTAAAATGTCAGACCCCTCTTGTGGTGATTCTTGGAAGCTCTAATCCCTCGTTCATTATGTGTGGACAAGTTAAGGAGGAAAAAGTTCCCCCTCCCAAGAAAAAAGATGGACACGGGCCACAGTGAAAAGACATAATAAACAAGATTAGATTGGGATTAGTAAGAATTGGGTCTTTCTTCTGCCTGACCTTAGTAAATAGATTAGCAATCTTTTCCTCCACTTTTCTTTGAAGCTTTTTTCATGCGAAGCTTTCTTGTTTGTCAGTTTTTACTTCAATAATTTGAGACTCGAGAACAGACAGTTATGTGGCTAGTATGTAGGCAAAATATCGAAAGATTATGTTTCTGAAAAGAAGTGATACAAAAAATTTAAAAAAGAAAATAAATTATTTGAAAAATTTAGCTGTTTTGAATATTTTGATGAAGACCGCCCAAAAAACAAGTGTTTGCTGACTTTAGAATGGGTGATCAGTTTATTACTCTAGTCAAAGTTTCACTTCAAGACAGGTTTTCACTTTATACTCAGGAGATGACACTTTTCTTCTAAAAGGGTGACACAATCCCCAAACTAATCTGATTTAGATGAATCCAGCAATATTTATCGGACTATAAAGACTTACTGTGAAAGGCAATATAGACATAGGAACTTTGACTTTAGCAACTAGACTTTACAACTTAAAAAAGGCTACGAATGCCAAGCTTACTAACAATATTACCGCTGGCTTTAATAAGTTCCACCAATGCATATTAATTCTCAAATTAACCCAATTAAAGCATTCTTATATTAAAATTCTTACTTGACTGTCCTATTTGAAAAGTGGATATCCTATAACCAGGGACGTATTAGTGGGTGGTGGCTTTGACCCCTCCCTGGAAATGTTACTGATATTTTAAAAATAAATGCTAAAGTTAGCTTACTCGACGTAAATCGTAGTTCTGTTAAGCTCATAATTAGAAAAATCATGGACAGATCTGAAAACATTAAGAAAATACCTGCAAATTGAATGTTTATTTACTATTATGAGATTTTGATAGATTGTGAAGCAAGCTAAGAACCCATCCATGTGTTAGGTCACTGTCTAAATGGAAAGGGATTGAACAAGACGGGGAAATCTCTTGTATTCTCCTAGACCAAGGACGCTTTTATAGGAAGGGGCCACAGGCCTCGAGTCATCCCCAAAATACGTTAGGTGTTAGAAACAACCGAAAAAGAACATTGAAGCTATTTTTTCTGCTTAAACAAGGCACTAAGAGCGAGAAAAACCTAAGCAACAAATTTGACAAAAGTGAGATATTTGGCATAACGATGTAATTAACCCTCCTGGTGGTTTATCTTTGCGTCAAAAACTGCCCTATAGAGGCCAGCCTATGGTACAAAAACCTGTCCCAAACTGTCACCAGTTCTTAGCGAGGAACAATTTATTTTTTTCTATTATACTTGGATCTTTATTACCCTTTGGAGTAATAGGACCGTTTTGTCTCGACAAGACATCTCGTCCTAAGCAAAACTAATCAGACCTTGTACGAGATATCTCGTCGAAGCACTGGAAGGTTAATGAAATATAAACGACCCAAATGGGTTCAAAAAGTACTCCAGAGACAACAGCACTAACCTTTTCTTGAATCATAAATTTTGCCTGTGTGCATGAACAGTCTAGGTAAAACATGCCATTTTTGCACTAAGGTTGTTCAAATCAGTGCCTTAAATGGAAGTTTCGCTTATTACACAGGTAAAATACATACATGTCTGAAACAGTAAAAATCATTAAAGTAATGCTTATTTTGCATTACGGATAGGAATACCAGGACAGAAAATTGAGTCCCTCCGAAATTGTTTTCTGAATACATGCCAGCGTACAACTCTGTTAAATACACAATTTAAACCAAGTCCTTTGATAATACACATCAGGCACACTCTGCAATTGAAGGATCTATTCGATCAACAAATCTGATTTGAAGAGGAAGCAACTCTGCCATCGAATCTCTACCTCCAAGAGCCATCGTCGAGCTAACGCCTCTGTGGGAGGAGGTACACTCCAAAGCCGCTTCCAGCCACACTGTCCAGCGCATTCCATCAAAGATAAACAGGGGACATCGTATAGATATTCCGTAATCCGATTACCGAGTTCAAGTCCGAGATCTGAAGCGCGGGCGGTAGTGAACTGGAATTATTAATTAAACTAATATAGGATGGAGTGCATGTGCTTCATTTTGAAGAGGCGAGTTCGGGCCGCCAGCTGCCATGGGATACCGCTTTATCATTCCTCGCTTGGATGGGCTTGGCAGACAGAATATCGCCGACTACGGCTGTGAGTTAACAAGGCAGATAAACGAGGAAATTGTGTTAGTTTGACAACGGAGGGTTAAGGCAGTTAGCGGAATGCTGTTTTATGGAGATTGTTCCTAATTTTAAGATGGAATTGTTGCCGTTTATGAAGCGTGTATGCAAAGTATTCCCAAAGGTAATATGCATTACGTGAGTTGAAAAGAATCTTTTAAATGTAGTAACATTATCAATATTAGGCGTAGAATTATAGATGCAGCGCAAACGTTTAATGCAGCTTTTCTATCTAAAAAGCTTGACTGGTAGCGCTTTAAAGGTGTCAAATCTTTTTAAAGGTAATACGTACTGACGAGATAAAAATAATCTTTTAAGCGTAACAAGGCAGATAAACGAAGAAATTGAGTTAGTTTTACACCGGTGAGTTAAAGCCGTTAACGGAATGCTGTTTTGAAGATTGTTTTTAATTTTAAAGATAGAATTATTGCCGTTTATTAAGCGTGCGTGCGAAATATTCCTAAAGGAAAATACATATTGTCTAAATTAAAAATAATCTTAATAAATGTAGTAAACATAATCAATATTAGGCATAGAATTATAGATGTGGTCCAAATGTTTTATGAGGGGAATTCTCTGTAAAGCTAAATGGTGGTTCAAAATTACGTGGTGTTGTAACCTCGGATCTTTCCCTTTGGGGGTTGATCCCGGACAGTCGCCAATAGCCCGTTGTGTTGCTCCAGTGCGACGTTAATTAAATACCTACCTACCTGTAAAGCTAAATGCAAAGAGCATCAATGCTTTGGGAACCTCTTACAACTTGTAGGGTAACTTGGCATGGTTTTCGAATTCAATTTCAGCATGTCGCTCATATTAAAAATTAACGCCAAAAGCATCTGCAGAAATAAATCAAATTAGTTCACAACAGGAAGTATTTTCTCTTCTCACTGTTTTGTTAACGTTTGCACTAAAAAGAGTTTGTTTTTGTTTTCTGAATTTAAATTTTTTCGAAGGAAGTGTTTCAGTAAATCACTTGGAACTAGTAATTGAATTGGAATTGAGTGGAACATCGGCAAAAGGGACGCATTGTAAGACAATAAAAGCTAAACAAATATTAATCGTACTCCTAAGCACTTCAAGAGTCATTTTGAAATGTCCCTTACATCTTAAGACATTAAATTATGTGTGGAATAATTGAACTTTTAACCAACTGTTTTTTGCATCGTAATTAAAAACTGGAAAAACTAATAAGTAGAATTAAATACTTGGGTATACATATTAATTTGGTTATACCCAGAAAAAAGTTCTCAGAAATAATAATTCGTGAATAGTGAATAACGAGACTTTTCCGAAATGTAATGGAGCTAACTTTTTGTTTTAGAAATTTTATCCCTTTATTCCACAAGTAAAATCTTATCGTGTGTGCATATAAATTATCATTTATTAATTACACTTCATTTGAAAACTACATTAATCTTAATTAAAAATATTTGAATAAATAACTATCACATTTTCATTTACATCAGTCTATACAAAAATATTATCCAATCAATTATTGGTTTATTGTACGCAAACATCGTATTCCTGTTGCATGTGGACACTTATCTACACGAAAATTCTTATTGAGATAGGTGTGACCGAGTGATTTAGAGGTCGGAAACATTAATTTGGGACACGAGGAAGCTATTATCCCAAAGAACTATTTTTCACACATACAGTGACCAGCATCTACGTGAAACCACATACATTATTCATATTTCAGTTAACATAGCGTGACAATTTATTGGTGGCCCCCCTCATTCATATGGATTCATCGATTTGACTAATAGTGGGAAAACGGCGTATGTTCCCAAATATGATCCGTGAAAGCCTCTATTGTTGCAATGGTTAGACAGATGGTTATACAGGAAGTACGTTAAGGAAATACTTAAGCTCTTGTTTTGAATTCGGGAATAAATGCAAAAAAAATGGGATTCCTGAATTCAAGTTTCAGGATTAGGAAAATCTTATTAATGAAACTAATGATAGGTTCCAAACAAAACTTTTGTGTTGAAGATTAATGCTCGCTGAGAGTTCATTACTTTAAGATGGGAAATATGTTCGATCTTGGATTCCATACAGAAGTTTTGTGATGTAAGAAAACATAAAGTGAGTTTTGGAAATTAAAAGCGAAACTGTTGCATGCGGAATTTTTGTAAATATCTTTGAAGGAAGATGAGGGTGACTATTGATTGATGTGGAGGTTAGATGGGTTTTGTGGTGCATGGGATTAATGAAGAAGATTAAAAATATATTCCGTGCAAACTATCCAAACCATTCTCCTAACTAAACTATAACTAGTACAAAACATTTTCCCCCTGAGAAAATGGTTTGAAGGAGCACATATGATTAATTAGCTGAAATACAATGCATCATCTTAACGATGTTTGCATAATAAGTTTTACTAAACATTAATTATTAAATATATAACTCTGAAATAAGTAATACCATAAATTTAAAGGCTAGAAATGTTTAATTCAAGCTTCTTTAAGTTAAGTCTAACTTACTTCGTTTTCCTAAGTAGCATTTTAATTTTATTTATGTTGTCATATGAATACATTTATTTATATGACAGTTATAAAAGAATGTAAGACAAAGAACAGGAAGCAATACAGAACTGTTAAAAATGCTCCATCCACAGGGAAAGGGATAAAGGAACAACGTATGCAACTAATATAGAATTCTAAACATAAAATTTAATTTAAAAATTCAAACTTAAAGGCTTAATTTGTCGACTTGTTGCAAAAAAATTATGGCAGAGCAACAAACCAAACCAATCTTAAAATTTCTATAAAATTCAAGGATATCACAAAAAATGTGTCAGTTAGATAGTAAACTTAAGGATTTTGAGAGTAAATGTTCTAAAGGTAATTTTTAGTATAAAATATTTTATAACTGAAGGTTTATACTTTTAAAAATCTACACTGATATATATATACCACACAGAATATCAGTTCAAACTTAGTGCAGCTGATTTTGAGTGTACTTTAAAATATCGTAATTTGTTAAACTAAAATGGAAAAAATTAGAAAAGTTTAACGAAACCAAACTCTACAATCTGTAGCTAAATACGGTTTGTACGGCTTAGCTAAGTTAATCTACGTTAATTTTCATGCATTTAAAATTAAGAACTGATGTTTGGGGGACTGGAATATGAAGTCATTTTAAACACAAGACGGAAATTCAAATACAAAAATCAGTACTGTGTGTAAGTAGAAAAATAATATTCTTCGGAGACTTTTCGACATTAATGCTAGACGTTTTAAAATAAGGACGTAAAGCAAATTATGTAATTAGATAAAGACTTGTGCGAATATAATAGTTGAGAACCAAAGTCTGGCTAGAATATGAAATCATTTTAAACACCCACGACTGTAATTCAAATGTAAAAATCAGAATTGAGTATAAGTTGAAAAACAACTCTTCGGGGACTATTCAACATTAATACTAGACATTTTAAAAATAAGGACGTAAAGAAAACTGTAATTAGTAGATGAAGGCTTGTGAGAATAGTTGAGAACTGAAGTCTGGCTAGAATATGAAGTCATTTTAAACATTAGCGACGCTAATTCAAATGCACATAATTAGTCTTGTTCGCAGGGGCAAGACGAAGCCACACAATTTCTTTATTCATCCCATTCTAAGTAGCTGAGTTTCCAATAACCTTACACGCAATGCTGGACACGACGTAATTCCACATCCCGTGTCGTCAAACACGTGCATTTCTTTTCCCAAATCGCTTACTTTAAAGTCTCGGGCACTTCAATTACGGATTGCCGGAAACGTGCGATCCCAGCGACGCGAAGGAAGCGAGATACTTATTATTTCAGTCATATTTTTCGGTCGCCCCGCCACAGTCATTTGCCCTTTGACTTCAAAAGAGCGTCGAAGAATTAATTTTGCGTAAGTGGCGACTGCGGTCCGGCCTCTTGCAGATGGGCAGGTGCCGGAAGACGGCTACGTGTCGCGAATCCCCAATCGATGGTTCTGATTCGGGATTGGATGCTTTTCGAACTGATAGGGACTGTTGTATCCGTCCTTTGTAGCTATCTGATACCTTGTCGCGTGACAATGAAGAAGTGCAACAATCGGGACGGATCCTGTCAGCAGGTTTGGGAGAGGGAAATCAATGCTTTTAATGGGCGGAGCGATAAAAGTGCTGCTGGATGGGCTGTAGAGTGAGTTATAACCGTTTGTTGAAGTCTAGGGAAAGGGGAGGGTCAGAAGTTTTCCATCTCTCTAGACTTCTGTTGAGCCTTCTAGGATTCATTTACCTATTATTCTACATCGGATCTTTCTCTTTAGGATTGGTAACGGTCCGTCGCCAATCGCCTGTTGTGTTTGCATCAACGCGACGCTAATTCAACTACCTACCTATTATGTTACAAGAGTTTAATTTTATTTCGGTCACTTGTTCTCACCCATCTCAATTGTTATGGTTTAAACATCTCACAGCTGTTAGGAACGACTCCTAAGCTAAACAGGGTGTCGCGGTAGCCTAGTTGTTAGAATCGCGGGTTAGCAAAGAGAGGGTCACGACTTCAAAACTAGATCCAACCAAAGGACGTCGTGTATGTGGGGATTGGTTAACGTTGAATCTGTCGTGGCCTCAAACGTCCTCACGTTGGCGTGGTTTTGAAGTTCGGAGAGTGGATGCCTGCTCAGTTGTTGACCTCGCCATCTGACCGTGGATCAAAATTACGAGGTGTCGTCTTCGGATCTTTCCCTTCGGGGTTGATCCCGGACCGTCGCCATTAGCCTGTTTTGTTGCTCCAGTGCAACGTAAATTCAACAACCTACCTACCTGAGGCAAACGCTTTTAAGGTTCAAACAATTTGATGCCAGTGTAATTTGGTTGGTTATTTTCTTTTAGAGAAATTTTGATTTCTTTGGCTAATTATCATTTCGATAAACAAGCCATGAGACGTCACGTTCAATAGTTAAATTAACGTCTCATTGGAGCAACACAACGAGCTATTGGAGACTGTCCGGATTCAATTCGAATGGAAAGATATGAGGTCAACACCTGGTAATTTTGAACCACTGTCAGATGACACCTGAGCTAGAACCCCACTCTCCAGACTTCTACACCACGCCAACGTGAGGGCATTTAGATAGATTTAGCGTGTACCAGCTTCCACTTACACGACGGTCTTTGGTTGGATCGAGTTTCAAATTCGCTAACTTCAGGTCGCTTATCCGCGGCTCCACTAACTGGGCTACTGCGGCCCATTAATGTTTTGGCTAGAAGATCCATGATATCTACAGGTTTCCATAGGAAAAACGAGTATTTGCATTATTTTATTAAATATAATTCAGCAAAAAAGTTAAATATTACTACTCAATGGTTGTTCAGTCACTTTTTATTCATTTTGTTGAGAAAGTTTTTCTTGATGACCATTAAAAGAAATTTAAATCCATAATAGTAAAGGCAATTATTTCATCATTCTGTGCTTAAACCTCTTACGTGTTTGCTCTTACTAAAGTATTGACAAATAACTTGAATTCTGGACGATACATAGAAATTCAGAAAGAAGGCACAAGTCTTAACAGTCAGATTTCTCAAACACCATTCTACAACGACACAAAAATCACCATGAAATGGTCCGGCGAACAAACACGACCACACCAGAAGATTCCGCCTCCCAATGCAATCTTTCCCAACGATCGAAACTGGTCCTCCACAAGTCGTTCGAATGTGGAACACGTCCCAAGACAAGACAAATCGCTCCTGCGGGTATATGACAGTCACCAGATAAAACCGTGGAATTATTTAGATGGAAACTATGAGTCGCTTCGTCCGGCACCAACGGCATTCTTGTACTCGCCCTAGTAGTTGGTGTCGGCTGTTTTTCTTCCCCTCTAGATGCGTGTGTGGTCAACACTCTACAATTCCGATTTCGTTTCGAAAGAGTGGGGAGATATGTCCAAAGAGGACAAAGACGAATGATTAGCTTCTAAAGAATTCTGAGATAACGCGCTTTTCAATTTTTATCTTTGTAAAATGCTTATATACTTGTTTGTGTAGTGTCCTTTTGAAATGGTATTTTCTGAAATTCGTGGAAAGGATTCGTTGCATACCACCAGCAACATTCTTTCTTCTTGGAGTATGATGTAAACCTGTAAAAAGGAAATATCTCTCGATGCATAAGATTATTAGCTGGAGTAAAACGCTACTGAATATTATTTATTTTGTTTTTCAGAATGGCATTTTCTGAAATTTGTGGAAAGAATTTATTGTATACCACTAGCATTCTTTGTTCTTGGAGTAAGATCTAAACACGTAAAAAGGAAAAATCTATCTCAATGAATAAAATTATTAGTTGTGGGGTAAGAAACTATTGGTTGATTGGGTTGGGTTTTATGACGCAAGGGCCATATTTGGCCAAGCTGGACCAAATAATTTCAAGTAAATAAACGTACACACAAGGAAAGTTTTACTGACACAGAAGAAATAAATACGCTCAGGGCAACTCGCAGGTGTGGGCTAACCCACTGAGCCAAAGAAAACGCTATTGAATACTATTTAATTTTTGATACGTATTTGAGGGAGATTTATATCCGTTTTAGATGAGTGGATGAATTTTTACCAAGTATGCAAAATTGTTACCCCCGAATTCATATCACACCCAAAAAATTTGGTTTAATTATTGTCTATAATTATCCTTTTGTTATTAACTTTTACGCAGTAGATTTGTACGATGTATAAGAACAGCACGTCATTTTGAAAACGTGAGGCATGCATTAACCATAACGTTACTTTCATGTTAAAATATATTTGATTCGTTTGAGTGATGTGAGGAAATCAGGAACGTTTGAGGGAGAGCTCAATACCTGGCCAACCTCCGAAGGTTTTTTTTAATCTAGCAAAGGTAAATAAAATAGTTTAATTGATGTAAATCGAAGTTTTGTCAAGCCCTAAGTAGAAAAATCACGTACGGTCTGAAAATGGAAAATATATTTGCAAACGAAATGCTCATTTAGTATTTGATTGCTAAAACAAGTACCATATATGTGTTAGAGGACTGAATGGAAAGGTATTAGGCAAAACGAGAAAAAAAAAATCTCTCGTCCATTGCATAGGAAGGACCCACATCGAACCTTCCCCGAAATGTTCTAAATGTGTGTGTGTTAAAAGACAACCAAAAATACACACTTTAGCTAATTTAATCAGTATAAATGTTAATCAGTTTCGTTTATCACACAGATAAAATGCACGTAGATATGTCTGAAAACAATCAAAACATCATTAAACATAATGTTCATTCAGCATTACTGCATTTGGATTGGAATTGAAAAAGTGGGGGTGTAATTGGGTCCTCTCTGGAACTATTTTCTGTATACGTACCTGGATAAAACGCGGTAGCATGTTTCATGACTCGTTTTTAATCACAGTCACACGGAAACACACTGAAAAAAGACGGACCATTGGGACGGGGCTGTTCCTGTGGTATTAACTGGACACGTGCGAACTTCTGCAAACCTCGTCTTAAAACTATTTGGTTTAGTAAAAGAGCACCGAAAATCTTAGGAAATATTCTATTGGTCAAGGCCAAAACTTGTTAGTCATGCAGCGAAGGTTTCAGGTTGCAGAACGAATAGATGTGTATGAATCCGTCAGAGTAAACTTCATTTAGGGAAATGTTCCACCTCTATTTTACAGAGATTTGGCAAAATAATATGGAAACTGAAAATATTTAATGTAATTTGTTAAAAGGATTTGACCATCTGGTTTCTCAACACAGCTTGCTTCTAATATTTAGTAAACTCTTGGCAAAACTAGTGTCGAGTAACACATTCTAAAATTTTACTGTACTTTAAATGCCTTTAAACATAAAAATCGTGTCCCCCACATTTATGATTCGCTTGGAACAACGTTTAAATCCTCCCTAATTACTACTCCCCTTTAAAATAGAGATTACTGTATCAATGTCGCCTCTTTCAGATTGGTTGTGTAATTCCATTTACTTGATATCTGTGCCGCGGTAGCCCTGTTGGATGAGTAACGGATTAGCAACATGAGAATTGCGAGTTCGAAACTCGATCCAACCAAAGTCCGTCGTATCGGCTGTGTGTGTTGTGGCATCAAATCCCCTCACGTTGGCGTGATGTGGAAGTGTGGAATGTCTGCTCAGGTGTTGATCTCGTCCTCTGACCGTGGTATAAAATTACGAGGTGACCTCGGAACTTTGCTTTCGGTAATGATCTCGGACCATCGCCAATAGCCCGTCATGCTGCTTCAGTCCGATATTTACCTTTAGACTATGGGCAGTACAGCAATCGTACCGTATTCAGGTAGCGGAATACTAGTGTAAAGGTTAATTCAACTACTTCCTCCCACGTATATCTTCTGCATATGTGCTGAAGGTGTCTTGTGGGCTCTCAAGAACTAATTTTTTGTAAAAAAAGTACTTCAACTACAGTTTAAATATCTCACTGCGCTAAAATTCCACGCTGGCATTAGCGAACCATGGAATCTAACGACTCGCATGTGACACGCAATATTTTCACGCATGCCATGAGCTACTAATTGCTGGTTAACTAATTCCCGCATCAAATCCAATGCTACTTTTTTCTGCCCTTCAAGAAAAAAACTTTCCACTCTCCCAGCTTCTTTTACCTCCTTCACCAAATTCTTCCTTCAGGCAATTTTTTTCATTAGCGCGCCGCTTTAAGAGCCGGAGGAAACTCCAGAAGAGAAAAATCCGCTGTTAAAACCCGTTTCGAGGGAATCTCGGAAAGCTTCACAGGAAAACATCAAAGAGAGGAAGTTCCCCACCCCTTTTTACATACCCTCTCTCTGGCGGCAACAGTTCTAGTGTAATTAATCCTACCCGAATGAGGGCACAAGGGGGGGGGGGTGCATGAGTGACACGTGAAACTAACCTCTCCCCTTTCTTTGCTTTGGTTGAAAGGAGGGGGTGGGATAAAAGTTATACGCATCACTTCTGGCACGTGTCTGGGATAAGTAGGGAGAAGGATGGGGAGCGTTCCTGGGCGATTTATCGCCCGTTCACTAATACATTGCATGTGTTTGGTGGTTCGGATTTGGCGTAATCTATTGCGCTATAAATAATGTTATCGTCGCTCAGTGTATTAATTTGATATGGTTTTACCTAATGCCCAGATACGGTATTCAGAAAATAATTTATGTTGCTTCCCATCTTTTTCTCTCAGTTGTTTCACGTATCTTTACGTTTGTTTTACTTGTATCCTTTAGCAAAGTTTAAATTACGCTGATTTAACTTGATTGAATGTGTTTTTAAATGCTTTTTAATATAATATATATTTGGGGGAGGGGTCGAGCCCCATGGCCACTCTCCTTCAACATGCCCCGAGACTAGGCGTGCGGATAAGAAGATAGGAATGAAACTATTTTACTTGCCTTGTCTCATACCTTTCATGGGAATGCGATAACCCAGTTGGTAGAGTCGCTATTGGAGGATAACGAGTTCGAAACTCGCTATCTCCAACCAAAGACCGTTGTGTACGTGGGGCTGGCGTATGTTAAATCTGCCGTGGCTGCAAATATTCTCACGTTGGCGTGGATGTGAATGTTTGGAGAGTCGGGTGTTGCCAGCTCAGGTGTTAACCTCGTCATTTGACCGTGGTTCAGAATTACGAGGCGTTCTCCTTGGATCTTTAACTTCGGGATAGATCCACTGTCACCAATAGTCCGTTTTATTTACTCGAATGCGACGTTAATTCAACTACCTACCAACCTTTCTCAATGTTGCTTATTTGGTAAGATAACTTTCTTAGCATTTTAGAGTTTAGATAAAAATTTTAGGTTAAGTTGCCGAAAATTTCGCCAAAGAATCACAAGATTTCGAACTTTAACGAACGCCTCATAATTGCAATTACATCACTATTCTTTGTAATCGCTTTCTACGGGAAATCATGCATAAATTTAACTTTCAACTTGCTTAAGCTTTATGAATTCATTAAAAATAATATTGTGTTTTGCTTATGTGCGACATATTTTTAACTTTCAATGCAATGTTTTAAAACACCAACAATTTTTTTTGAAACGACAACGACCCCCGTCAGTCTTTTCGCTTGGCGAATTTTTTCCTTTTGTCGCCAGCTCAGGACCCTTAATATGCAGTCCCACCGTTTTTCCCACAATGCATCTCTCCCGCACTATCGAGCGTTGGACAGTTATTGTTTTTTCATGAGGTGCTTACAGCACCGTGGTCCGAGAGTGTGGGGATTGAGTATCAATCTGGGAGCTTTTCGTAGGAGCAAAGCTTATGTAACAACTTGATCCTGTCACAGACTCGTCACTGTGGGAAATTATGCAATTTAAAATGCGGGATTAGATTATGCGCGATCAATTTATTTCTCGACAGATGGACGCTGATCGGAGAGTTTAATTATTTTTTTGTAGCTGAAGCCATGGGTTGTCCCTGACTTCTGAAAGGGGAGGATGATCAGATGGAGCTCTTTTGACGAACTAATGAAGCTTTTATGCTCTGTTCATAAATGATAGCGATGAAATAATCAAAAATTCGTTATTTAATTTTTTAAAAGTATTGGATATAATATTGAAAGAAAATAGCGTATTATTTGTTTATAATATACTATTAATATGCATTTATTTTATATTTTAAATATTACTTGGTTCAAAATGATGTAAGTAAATGCATTACACAGAGGTGACCCATACTGAATACAAAAGAATAACACGGAAAAGCAACACAATGCACACGCAAAACAAGTGGTATAAGGATTAAAAGGATTTTAATATGAAGAATTGCTTTGCACAGTGGTATAAGGATTAAAAGGATTTTAATATAAAGAATTGCTTTAACTTTACACATAAGCCCTGTTAAAAGATTAAGCATTGTTTTGTGTATAATGTGTGAATGTCAACTTTAATCAAAATTGTTTTCAAGTTACACTGTTGCCGGTTACTTGCTTTTAAAAAATTTACCCATAAAATTTTTTTCTAAGGAAATTAAAAAATACACTATTTTTCTTTCTTTGTACATTAATTTTATAGCATTTTAACATCCCCCAATATGTTTTAGATAAAAACACATTCGAACAGTGGATTTTACAAATAGTTTACTACTGTAACTTTAATCATATATATTGTAGTAGCAGTAAACTAAACTAAACCATGAGCTGTTTCTCATACAGGTGATATTTATTCAGTATGGTCTCGAGGTTTTACTTTAATCTCTTCGAGTACTCATAAGCATTTCAGCATTCACTCTATAAAGTGTACTTAACATACCATACTTTTTGATTAGCAAGAGTAGGCTCTCTCTTGACAATAAAATTCTTTTCTACAAAGCCATCACTAGTCCGACCGTCACCTACGGTTCTCAAATCTGTGGATCTACTAGTGCAAATAACATTAAAAGACTATATTTTTCTAAAATCGTATATTATGTACGATAGCGAATGTTCCGTATTACGTTCGGAATGAAGTCATCAATTGCTACAGCAACTCTCGGTCAAATTCTTCGAAAAACTACCTCAGGTTCCAAACAATGCACTCAAATCACTTCCACCTTATGACCCTACTGTTAAAGGCTCACAGAAGAGACCTAGAGCTATTCTAAATCAACAGTTTCATACTTTCCCACAGGCCATTGTGGCGTGTTCCGTTTGGATCTTGATCTTTACGGCTTCAATTCCTCTAATTTCCCCCTTCAACCTAACATTTGCAATCCTAAGTAATTGGACCGCGTTCTGACACCAGTAAGTTTGAGTTAAGGACTCGATTGGGCCACTAATTGTATCACAGAATTTCTCTGTTAAATTTAAAACTAACTTCTACCTTTATTTCCCACCCTTAATATTTTAATTTTAACTTGCTTTCCCCCAAAATATCAGCGGCACTGAGGATCGTCAGCCCGCCCATTCGACCACCAAAGTTAAGCACATTCGGTCGTGACCCACTTGAGTGCTGGTTGACGCGGAGGTTGCGCCTTACAAATTTGGCTCCGCCGATTAATTAAGTTATCTAGCCCCTTCCTCCTTTTTTTATTTTAAAATTTCATTTAAGAAATTTCTTTTCTGATTTTTTCCCCCTTTTCGATGAGATGAGCTGCTTAGCAGTGGTATTGGTATTTTAATTAACATCACACTGGAGCAACACAACGGGCTATTGGTAACGGTCCGGGATCAATCCCAAAGGGAAAGATTGAGAACAATACCTCATAATTTTGTACCACTGTCAGATGACAAGGCAGCACCTGAGCTGGCACCCCACTCTCCAAACATCCACACCACGCCAACGTGACTGCTTCGTAGTGGGTTTTCCGTAAGTGATGTGTGCAGTCCAGTTCAGTCCATAATTTGTGATCAAAGTTTAAGTTTCGGTACAAGCGTATTTCTTAGATATATGCTTAAACATTAAACTCCCTCCACATTCATCCCGACTAAATAAATTTTAATAAAGTTATTTGCATTCAGTCCAAAATAAGCTAAGTTTATTTGTGCATTCATCCCAAAATAAACTAAATTTATTTTGGGCTGAATGCAAATTTTATTTTTCTTGCACCTATTCTAGAACAATCTTTCTTCCATATCATACCCAAAATGAGTCGCCAACCAAATTCAAAATATCGTGAATAATCATCCACCCAAAACTGTCAGGTATTCTGTAAAATTTCGTCATCCATCGATTAAACAAAACCTCCCACTTCCCAAACACAACTTCCAAAATTTACATTCCTCGGAATCCTTCACTTCCTTAATGTTAAAACTTCGCTCTTGTATATATATATATAATAGAGTTTACTTCATTTACAATGCACCCACATACCACCGAGCTAATCTATCAATGAAGCTAAGTCCGATGAAAACTCGGCCGATAAGATGAATGAGTATTGAAAGGGTGTGATCACCGTACTTTCTCTTTCCGACCAACTTAGATTGAAGGTTTGACTACCAACTTTTTTTCTTGAACCTCTACCGAACCATCAAACTCCTTACTGAGTGTTCCTGCCAAACTAGTTGGAAATTTTGGCTGAATACAACCTTTATTTTTTACACCTACCTTTAAGCCATCAAACTTCTTCCGTGTCACCCCCAAAATGGGTCATCCTGTCAAAATTCAAAAAAATTTGAATAACCATCCACTCAAAGCTATGCTAGGCATTTTGTACTATTTTGCCATGAATCGATTAAGCAAAACCTCCCACGACCCAAACATATCTTCCAAGCTCTACATTCTTCAGAATCCTTCACTTCCTTAATATAAAAACTTCGCTCTTGTAATAGAGTTTACTTCATTTACAATGCACCCACAAACCACCGAGCTCATCCATCAATGGAGCAAAGTTCGATGCAAACTCGGCCGATGAGGTATATGAATATCGAAAAGGTGCGATCGATTGCTTTCAAAAAGCGACACTGTAAATACGGGGGATAGGGATTGATCACTCCTCTTGCATACACCCCCTCGGGAAAGCTGGGTGATTAATCATGGCGGGAATTTTCGTTGCCATGGCGACCAGCGCGATCCATAAAGCAAACTGAGATACATTAAATGGTACCAACTTCATTATCGGGTCCACACGGGTTCCACACGAGGGTGCTTGATGTGACAGCCCATTGTACTGCGTTGTAGCATGACAACCAGGTAAATCACGAAACCAAAAACGAAACAATATATTTTCAAGATTCCAGAGATATCTAGACGTCAAAAGCCATGTAAATGGGTCAAATTAAAGGGAAATTGTATATTAGGATCCCCGAGGTGGTGTTTCATCTAGACAAGCTAGATCAAGTCTGTGAATTCACGCACCTTCAAAAATGAGCAAAGGATTAAAATACAGATCCTCCCTGCATAGCTTCAGGTAATCAAGGAGGTGACCAAGAATGGGTGTTCCATATTGCATTTCCGACTGAACGGGAAAATATTTAAACCATGATCAAATGAAATTGATCTTAAAGTTTGTACTGTGTTTTTGTAATGTTAATGTATTCAGCACCTAGATTTTTAACTTGGCGTGTCGATGTGAGAGAACATTGTTCTGATTGCGATTGACTATCAACAAATCATCAAACCAAGAACGAAAGATATATTTCTGCACCACAAAATCGAAACACTCAGACACACACCGATAACCATGAAAATTGGTATACAAAATTATCTGTAACAGACAAACAAATGAACAAAGTCTTGGCGCCAATGAACGTCAAGGACTTTCCCTGGCATATGTTGAGTGCGCATCCTGAGATTTATTGAAGAGGAGTCAGAGGCTCGTTGTAAATATTCTGGTTTGGTGTTGCCATGGAATTTACATCAGTGGCGACCAAAAATCCTAGACTATTCACTTGAACACCTTATACTCAACTAAACTACTTAAAAGGGGTCGTATTGCGGGACTGGGAATCAGGGTCTTGTCGGCAAATCTGGGCTGTCTAAGACGTACACCGACTGCGTACTAAACAAGGTACTGGCAGCAGTGAGGTAAAGCTATAGATTAACAAAGGTTCTGGTCACCCAGAACAAATGAGAGAGAATAGGTTGATAGAGACAAACTGAACTTTGGTCGGCCAAGGACAAATGCGAACGAGAGAGAGAGAGAGAGTATACGTTGAGGGAGAAAAGCTGAAACAGTGCTTTGGTCTGCCCAGGACATATGCGAGAAAGAGAACAGACTTGTAGTAAGACAAGCTGAACCTGCTCCAACAGCTTCCTTATCCTTATACCATCCAACGATGAATATAGTCTGCCATACATCCTCCCTTAGCATTATGAACCCATTACAAGATTCCTGACAGGAAGGATAGAAGGCTCGTCGCCCATTAAGACGTCTGGTTTTGACTAGAATGGCAGCGTATCATGTTTAGTAATGAATCTAGCTTCTGCATTGCTGCAGATGATCACATTCTTTGGGTCGGAGACTCGGCCAACTCTACCATTTTTAGTTTACTGTCGAGCGTCACACCGCTGTACCTCCAAGTGTAGTAATATAGGGAGTCACCACTTACAGCAACCCTCTAGTACTGGTACGAGGTAATTTGGCAGCACAGGAATACGTTCATCAGATCCTATAATCTATTGTTTGCCTTTCATGTCTCGTAATCAAGGGACTATTTACCATCATGACAACTTCCGACAACACTCGGCTCACCCATCCTAGGGTTTCCACACCCCGGAGTGTGTGGAAACCCTTTCTTGGCCAGAGAGATTTCCAGATAAGTCTCCCATTGAGCATGTCTTGGGTATACTAAACTTTCACTGGAATAAATAAAAACGGAATATAAGAGATTTAGAGTAGCAGCTTCAAAATGCTTGGCATAATTTGTCACAGGATAGCATAAGAACAAGCTATGCTATATGTCGGCATGTATCGCTTCTGGGAGATTTACAACTTACTAATTTATGGACTTTCTGATATAGTTCTACAGCAATAAATTGTCTTCTAGATTTTTACTGTTATCATTTCTTTATCTGTTAATGTACATCACATATGCCAAGTCTAATTCCGAACGGACACTGGCTTCGGGGTGTTTTGATTTTGTTTTGGCACAGAGTATATTTCCACTGTCCTATAATTTAACTTGAATAGTAATTTATTTTGTGTTCAACTTCTGCATAGAAAGTGGCGTGTCTCTAGCAACGTAAGGTAGATAGTTAATTAATTAACTAATTAACGTAGTAATGGAGCAACACAACGGGCTATTGGCGACGGTCCGGAATCAATCTCGAAGGGAAAAATCCGAGGACAAAACCACGTAATTTTGAACCACAGCCAACGAAGCAACGTTAGGAAAAATCAGTGTAGATTAATAAATTTACGGCAAAACAAAGTTCCTTAAAACTAATAAATATTTGCAAAATGGGCATGTAAAATTTTTCATGAATTTAAAATAGTTCTCTTGCAAAGGAAGCTTCAAAGAAAATCCCCAAAACAAAAAGAATGGGTAGATGGGTTTATACATAAAGGAATATCTCGTGAAAGTAGTATTTGCTAAGCCATTACCGCAGCTAACGATTGCGAGGATATTCGGATTAAGGAATAACCCTTTCTCTCTTTTCTTTGACACATTTATTTAGTACTCTGCAATAAAATAACCTTTTTAGAGTACATTTAATGTACAAAAAGGTAGGCATAGTTCTAGAGAAGTCGTTGAATGCATACTCATGTAAAAACACCTCAAATATCAGAGGGTGGCAAATTTTTATGGGCTATAAATTACGTTTATAGCGCATAATGAACTGATGCTGTTTATGTTGGTGCTCTTCAACATAACTGTGAAGACTTAACCTTTTAATGTATGTAGTTTTTCTCCGTAAATTATCTGTTTACATCAGGAACTAATTTCAGCCTTGTTCAGTAAACACGGTTAAACCAGTTATCGAGTTGCAGGGTTCTTAAAAATTAGTTCTGCCTATCTTTTTTTGGTTGGTCGGCAACGGTTGGTTGAGTTTATGGCTCAGGGGCCATATTTGGTCAGACTGCGCCAAATAACATCAAGTAAATGGACATACACATAAGGAAAGTTTTACAGATACAGAAAAGAGAAATACACCCAGAGAGGAATCGAACTTTCACCAACTCGCAAGTTGCTGATCAGCAATGGGATTGTTTTTTTCGATATTAGTCAAGTATCTGAATTATTTGCAAATCTAATGATAAGATTTTTTAGCAAAGCTTGAACTTCTTCAGGGACCTCGAAAAACTTCTAGGCACAATCATTGCAGACTAATCAATCTAGTCTAGATCTAGACAGAAGCTTTTGATCGAATCTTATTTTGCAAGTTATCACTTTCTTCGATACAACTAAAAGCACTAGAAACAACACAATCCAATTGTAACATATCATCTACTATTCAGTAGCATCACACCTATGTTCAGGCCTTCACAGAGGTCTAGGCCTTTTCCATTTTGAGAGGGGCTGTGGTATCCCGGTTGGTTTTTGACTAGCGAACTAGCAACTGGGTTGCGATTCGAAACTTAGTCCAACCAAAGACTGTCGTGTATGTGGGGGTGGGATATGTGGTGCATGTTAAGTCTGTAATGGCCTCAAATATCGGCGTAACCTTAAAATGTAGTTTATCGCAATTTCAATAAAGTTTGGAGTTTAATCTTAGCGTTGGCTAATCAACTATCATTTATCAATTCGGAATCGATTATTTGGAATTTTTTGGAAAGAGCTGAAATCGTATTCGGAAAACAAGCCAACTGACATCTTGGCTCAGAATACACACAAGAAACACGAATCGCCGAGAAACTCTATCGCCACCTACATTTGACATGATAGAAAATGCCTCTTATACTAGTTTTTCTATTAATGGCATAAAAATTGTAAATTTATGGCTCCAGAGAATGTAAGTTCTCGTTCAACTAACCCTATAAAGGACCCCAAATACCGTCCATTTCAATTCCAATCATAAAGCTTCATTCACTCCAGACCATAGGGCAGACTTTTTTTAAATTCAACAACGGCAAGCCGAGTCGTTCGAGGGTCGCCCCCAAACCCCACCACGTCATTTGCATCACCACCTATTGGCCATTCACACCTCCGGGCTCTCTTTCCTCCCATTCAAAACATAACGGGAATTAAATCCCGGCACATCCCCTCTTGCCCAAAGTGCGATCTAAAGAGTAAGCATCCTCCATTCCGGAGAGATCTGATGGCTGGGGGGGGGGGAGTCGCGATTAAACACGATCCCGAGTTCTCCCGCTTCCCCTTTGTGTCATTCGATATCATTAGGGGGAAACTCAGGGAAATAAAAGCGCATAGAAGGAAGAGGGGGCGTTGTATAGGGGTGATCCATCTTTCCTCCACACTCCTGGATCGCGGAATATGAAGGGAGGATGGAAAATGAATTACTCTGGCAACCCCCTCGACGCACACCTTCTTGTTGTCAGACGACAACGCAGAAACAAGGGGCTTGATTGAAAAATCGATGCGAACGTTTCCAAATTTACAAATGGAACGGTGTCAGGGGTACACTGTGTGGGTGGGTGGACCTTCTCCCCAGGAGCTTTTGCGCGGTACATCGTGGCATTTAATCCAGCTGGCGCTAAATAAATCGAACGCACCCACCCTGCAGACTCGATTTTCATTCGAAAACAACGCTCCAAAAAAGGCCACCTCTTGTGTCAAAACGAACTGAGAATTGATCGCCGCTCCGCCAAGGCAATCGGATAGCTTTTACTGTTTGCAATTAGAATCATGCTGGTGGTGTTCAGAGATCTCGTTCCTGAGACGTTCTTGTATGGTTAATTAATTTGATGATCTTGTGTAATGAAGACACTCCACAGAGGAGGTTTTGAATGATCTGCCTTTTAACTGCATGTTGGGAAATTGGACGAATACGGAGGCTATCGTGACGCGTGAGGTAAATCGAATTTAATAAAATTGCTTTTGATTTATGTCTTAAAAAGGATTAATACATAAAAGAGGAGCTATTAGAATCGCATCATCTAAATATACTATTTATCTCATCGATGCGAGTTTAATTGAAATTAATGAAAGGATTTGAGAAAAGATGAATTTTTAGGACTGATTCATCTGATCGTGATTACTTTTTAATTTTATTGTATTAGAAGCCTTTTCTGTCAAGGGATCGCCGTAGCTCAGTGAGTTTGACTACTCTGTGCTAGCAACCTGTGAGTTGTAGGCGGCGCTTGTTCAATTCTTCCCTGTGTGAATTTCTCTCTTCTGTGTAAGTAAAAATTTTCATATACATGCATGCCCATTTGCTTGACGTTGCTTGGTCAAATGCCCTTGCGCAAAAACCAATTTTTCTTTTTAAGCTAGTAGTGTACACTAGACAAAGACAGTACTACTGACTACTAGTAGTGTACAAAGACACTACTAGTAGTCAGTAGTGTCTTTTTGCGGCGGAACGTATATCCTGTAAGTATTTCGGACGTGACGCCACTTGCCTTGCTTTTCGAATACGATTTCAGCACATCGCCAATAGAAATTACAAATACTGAAATCTGTATTGATATATGATAGCTCAACGCCAAATTAGATTAAGCGGCAAACTTTGCCACAAAGGGGATAAACTACACTTTAAGGTAAATCCACTCTGCATAATGCGGGAGCATTTGGGTAGGGGAATTAACCCTCCAATGTTTTCACGAGATAACTCCTCAAAGATCTGATCAATTTTGCTAAGGACGATGTATCTCGCTGAGACAAAACTGCTCTCTTACTCCAAGGGGTATGAAGAACTAAGAAGGAAAACAAATTGTCCCTTGCCCAAAACTGGTGACAGTTTGGTACAGGTTTTTGCACCAGAGGCTGGCCATTATAGGCAAGTTTTTGACGTGAAGATAAATTACTACGAGGGTTAAAATGTCCGTTTTTAGTCCTGGCTTGTTTGTTCACGCTGAAAATCCCTGTTTTGAAAGGTAAATTTTAAAATACCTATTTTGAGTGTGCAAGTACCAGAGGGCATTTGAACCTTCCTTTATCATCGTGATGTCTCTTGATTAGAAAAATCTTGTTAGTGCTAAAAATATTAAACGGAGCAAAATAGCTGTGTTACTCCATTTAGCAGTTAACTTAGCGTTACTTGAACTTACGCCTCGCTCTTACATCCGATTTCTTATCTGATAAGAGCACAGAACGCTGCGTGTGACTTTTTGGAATAACGCCAATTCGCCACCTGTCTCTTTTGTCAGCAAAAAAGTTCTCACTTCGCGTGCTCCTTTTTTCCACTATTTTCCATTTTTATTACACCCACCAACGAGCTACTTTATTTAACATAATGCATACAACTTTTTATCGCTCCTCCACACTTTGTTGAATCCTCTGAGACGACTTATTAAATACCGTTCACGAAGATGAAATAAAATAGCTTACTCGAAAATTCATTGCAGCCATTTTCTTGCGTAAAGTGTTCTTTTAACGCTTGGTGTTGGCTTATGAATGATACTTTTCGTAGTTATCTGATGATCATACTATATTTGTATGATTTTATAGTATGATATTGAACGATTTTTACCATGATATTTTTCTGTAGTGTACATATCAACATATTAAAAAATAGAATGTAACTAAAGCTTATTGATTTTAGGCAACTAGCCATTTTATCATAGAATGACGCAGCGCAAACAACTAACATTGTTCTTCTAATGAAATAGTCGGAGAATGTGCGCTCATACAGGAAATATGAAAGTAAAGTAAGCAATGGTAAACTTTCTATGTACTCAGGATCATGTGACCAAAATTAGTTGTAACGTGATTCGTAGACTACTTTCGTCTGCTGGGAGGAAACAATTCATCAGTTGATTGATCAATGAGATGGGCGAAGACACTCATCCATTGATTCATTATCTGATGGGTCCACGGAACGGGAAAAGACATTCATCACTTTTATCGCCACTCTGCATGCACTGTCACGCATCTACCCTGTCACAAAATGTAGCGACAAACTAGGCGATCAGATGCCAAATCAGCCAATCTAGTCAGTTTTTCACAGAGCAGTCACGTGACTACTAGTTGGCATATTTGTCATACCTTTTGAAGCTTCTCTCAATAGCAGTACTTAGTATATTTATATTTCACGTCTATGTGTTCTCCCAGCTTAATGCTATTTCTTCATACTATTTCTCTAGGTCGATCAGTTTGAAGATGATGTGGTTTGAGAGAAAATCCAAATCCTACTGCAGACTAATTGACTAGCGTGAGGAAAAGACTAGTTTTTCTTTGATAGCTAATCGTCCCAGCTCGATTCCCAAGCACAAGTGATCTACACTTCTGAGATTTTATGACAGCGACTCTGCTGATGTGATTCGTTTATTTCATTTGAGCGCCGAACTGTCCGGACTACTTGGGGAAAGACAGAAGACTTTAAATTTAAAATTTATTTCAATCACTCAAAAGTATCAAGAAAATCGAATGTCCGGCCATCTATATTTTCTGCCATCCCTTCCATTGGTCCAATCTTGCTTTATTATAGGTTTTATACATTTTCATCATATTCAAAACGAAACGTTGTAGGACACTATCAATACTTGAGTTCAAAGTTAACAATGTTTCTCCAATCTACACAAAAAAATCCAGGAGGGGCGTACTGCCCAGCCTTTCTATTAGCTCTTCTAGCATTTAATCAGTTAATGTCATTTTACATTTTATTATTTCATTAAATAAAAATTAATAAACAAAAAGTGAAAACTGAATGCATTATTATCATAACAATCAGTGTATCGTCGGCTTCAAGCAGCTCTACCTGGCAAAAATTTATTTTTGCTGTACAGCAGTTTAAATACTAACTATTAGCTTTTAGGTCAAAAATAAAAAAAAGATAAGGTTTTGATAGTTTAATATATATTTTAGGCAGATTGCAATATGATTATGCATTTATCATCATCTAAGAAATAAGCATCTAGTGTATCCGAAAAAATGTCAGTTAATGAATTTATGCTCCTGTACTAATTACTTTTAAATCAAATATCTATTTTACATTTACTAATTAAGATATTTATCAATTAAATAATAAAATTAATTTCCCATTCAAATATTTACCACAGTAAGTTTTGGCAGTACAATTCACACAACTAAGAAATTAAATTTTTAAATATATTTTGTAATTTTACATTAATTACGTAATGAAAATGTTTATAATTTAAATATAAAATCATTTTCAAAAGCAAATTTATGTGAATTTTAAGACATGGGCTAACAAACCACTAAATTTGGGAAGCCAGTCCACCTCTGACCTGCTTGCATGTTGAAATTTTGTACGACAAAAAACCCAGTCTGAGATGATTTTCGTTACTTATGTTCACCATATTCATTTTCTGTGAGTTCCTATATAAAGCCTCGTTCCGACATCTAGAACAAAAATCCTTCTGTTTCTGCCTCAGATAGTTTCGGTCACAGCAATCGGACTCGATTTTCCGAGAACTATTATCTGTCATGTATACAATATAGCTCAACAACTTACTTCAATCTGTTTACAAGCCATTATTTTCTTGTCGATTTCTATCAAGAAAAATAAATATATCGATGAAAAAAATGGGAAAAGACAGCTGAAAATTTCCCAACTAATCTTCAATATAATGACTTGTTACACGCAATTTTGCCCCCATTTTTTCTTGTATTTTTCTTTTTATATTTATGAATGTTGTGCATCAGGATAAGTGCGTGAGGAAATGTTTTGACGAGATACAGTTTGCAAACAATCAAGATAGCATACTTTATTTGTTTACTTTAAGAAGTGCAGTAGGAGCGATATCCGATTTATTCAATTTCTTGTTGACGTTGCACCTATAAGATGAGATTTGGGGTATGAAGTTTCTTTTCTATTTCCCTAGTTGGGGTAGTAAGATTAACGCATCTGAAAGAAATTTAACGTGAGACCGGATTATAGGTAATGCAAAAAAATATGAAACAACTAACTTCCACATGTCTTAAAATTCGCTTCAAAAAGAAAAACTGTAACGAGTTAAATAAAAAATTTGAAGTAATAGCGTGAAAAATAATTTCGAAACTGCTGTAATCTTGAAATAATGACGAAAAACAAAGAAAGATAATGAAGGCCTATAGAAAGATAATATCATCCGCTTGCAAGTGATACACACTAAGTCAAACTTTTTGAGATGACTTTTTTTAGCTTTTCTGGACCATAATGTAGACTAGTGAAGTTCACCAAGTCGTTTTTTCTTTGCATGAAGGTTAGATTTCTTCTTGGAAAGCACTTAGTGAGTATAATCCCTCTTATTTTCTAAGAACTATATTTTTTGATAGTGCGTTTTATTAATTAGCCGATGATATGTTCTTATAATTGTAGATTATATATTTAAAAAACCAGTAATGCCTGTATTACAAAAAAGTAAATTTTTAAAATTCAAATTCTAAGATTCTTATTCTTTAGCACCTTTAGAAGAAGTAAAGCTATTTTCTTTTAAGGGGCTTTAGAAAATTATTGTACGAAATATAAGCTGTGGGAGCTAAATTCATTTCTATCTTCTTTCATGTTTTTTACAGCATGATTTAAAATTGCTATTGGCGCAATTTCTAACTGAAAAATTATAAATTATATCTATGGTATATTTTGATTTTCATTATTGAAAGGTATAAGCAGTTTGAACAGTGGAAATTAGTAAAAGTAATAAGTTATTATAAAGCTTTTTAGGTTAAATTTATGAATTACATTAAAAATGTAATGATATGTAACAGTACATTTACACTATGCCTACTAATATTTTCATCAGAATCATGTCTTTTTTCGAGAAAGTAAAGGTAAAACATTAATCACATAATTATCACAAAATAATCTGATTAATAATAATTATAATTAATAATTAAGTTTTTATGGTTTAGTCATCATCATCACACTCTTGACGATATGAAGTGTCAGGCACACATTATTCTACCATGCATTGTACAGTTTTCCTCAATGGCTTTTAACCAGTTTTAGATTTCTTGACCAATAGAATCCTTTCTAAGATTCTTTCAACCAATAGATATGGCTATTTAGTCACGTGTGTTGTAGGGTAAAATCAATTGCATATTACTCGGAAATCTCATTATTTTTAGAGGGATTTTCACAGGCGAGATTTGAGTTAACCTTTGAAATCGGTTTTCAGATTCATCTTAACATCTTTCAACGGCCTTTAAGATTATGAGTTAGTCCTTGGTCATTAGCAAAACTGACCAGATCTTGATGGACGAGATATCTCTTCACTAGAAGAAAACTGATCAGATCTTGACCAGTTTCAGTCGTCATCAAAAGAAATCGGACTTGATGACGATGTACCTCGTCATTAACAAAATTGATCGAATCTTGATGGATGAGATATCTCTTCACTAGAAGAAAACTGATCAGATCTTGACCAGTTTCAGTCGTCATCAAAAGAAATCGAACTTGATGACGATGTACCTCGTCATTAGCAAAATTGATCGAATCTTGATGGACGAGATATCTCTTCACTAGAAGGAAACTGATCAGATCTTGACCAGTTTCAGATATCTCTTCACTAGAAGAAAACTGATCAGATCTTGACCAGTTTAGTCGTCATCAAAAGAAATCGGACTTGATGACGATGTACCTCGTCTTTAGCAAAATTGATCGAATCTTGATGGACAAGATATCTCGTCGAAACCATTTGGAAAGTTAAAAGTCATTTTGTAATTCGGCGTTGAAAAGCAAAACAATCTTTGCTATCCAATAAGAGGACTTCATTCCACAAAGAACCGCCATTTTTTTGCACCGCCGTCGGTATATATATATATAGACACATCGCTTAGTCCGATTTTCATTGTACTTTTCACAGCCCGATGAAGTATATATTTCTCAATGAACCTCTGCCCGGGCACATGTATCAATGAAAAACCATTCCACCCCACTAGCGCTAAAAACGTTCACGCCTCCATCTAACAACGTGTGTGTGCCCGGATTATTATTATTATTATTTCTCAATTTTTCCCTCCCTTTTCCACAGCTTCTGTTTTTACGACCCCATCCAATATCCAAATCGCCGTCGGAAGCGTTTATCGCCACGGCGTGCTGCTTATGGCACCTGCGGGTGCGCTTACGGCGCGCGCGTCGTTACAATCGGACCCCCCTGCATTTTTTGTGTTTCTTCCTCGGAAAGAGGGGGAGGATGTTGTAGTTTCTTCTTTCTCAATCTCGCTGCGAGAGAGAAAGGAGCGAGTAGTCAATATTTTTTTCGTTTTTCTCTCGCTCTTCTAGAATTGCGGCTCTAAATTTCAGGAGAAATGGCTCGTGGAAACGGGAAAAAACGGGAGGGGAAATATATCGAGCGATATATTTTTGTTATTGGGAACGGGGTGTGATCGTGGTGGATGGGGGGAGTTGTGATTAAGGACTTAATTAGGGGTACAGTTGCCAATGTCCGAGTGGTTTGAGGAGGTGAAAAACGGTCGAGGGCCTTGTCGACTGCGAGTGATGATTTGTTACTGGTCTGTGCTGATAGGCTTAAAGATACAAAACTCGTTCCGCCAAAAGATTTACTGATTTAAAAAATATATAATAATACATCACTTGAGAAAAACGAAATTTACAGGTCTATATATACCCATTATTTTCAAAAACAATCTGCGCCAGCTGATGAATAATTAACTTGACACTAATTGCTTAATTTATCATAGCGTTAGTAATCACACAACCTCTTCACATTTTGTTGTTGATATGTTCCAAAATTGGCGCATCTTAAGTTTTTGAAGTTTTTCTCCTAATCTATTTCTAAAGTTTGCAAAAATATATTAAGTGGTCAACTGTTCCCAAAGTTCTCCGAAAGAGCAAATATCTATTTTTTTGAATTAGAACTACGTCTTTTCTAAATATTTCTAAAATCTATTGAACTTTTGAAGTCTTTTGCTCTAATATGTTTCCATTGTTCGCAAACATATATTGTATGATCAACTGTTACCAAATACCCTGAAAGGTTTTAGAGGATCAATTTTGAGGATTGCATGACAACCGAGATATATAAGTTTATGTTTTTTCACATCAACTTAGATTAATAACTGTTAAATTAACATATTTTTTCTGTTTGGCTGGTCTTAGATTTCATGGAGCAAAGACTATATTTGGCCAACCCTCGAAAAGCACAAAACAAAAAACGTCAAGTAAATAGACATACATTCATAAGAAAAGTTTTACAAACACAGAAGAGAGAAATACACCCAGACAGGAATCGAACCTCATCAAAATCATGAGTTTTCAGTTAAATAACGAAAAAAGTGAATCGTAAAATTATTCACGAAATAATATAAGTATTTAATTTTTAGAGCAAACATATAATTAATAGTAACTTAGTGTGAATATCTAGAAAATAGATTAAATTCTTTGAGAATTTAATTTTTATAGATTCAAGAATAATTAGCTATACGTGAAAACCGTTTTTTCAGTTTGGTACAATTCTACGCGCATCCCAGAATACTCACTCTACACACAACATTTCCCATTTAATGTTTAAAAAATTCAGCATTCCAACTTCGTGACTTTAGCAAGCAGGCATCTAGCCTCACATAAGATCTCAGCAAACAAGCTACCCTCTCTCCAAACAATTACTACAAAACAAGGAGAGAAAAAGCCTTCGGATTTCATTAAGATTTGTTTGGATTCCCCGTAAGCTTCACGCAAGTCTCATATTTGCATTCCCTGGAGTCAGCTAGCAAAACGAACAAGACCCGAGCTTTCTTTGAACAGTTGGTTCTGCAAGAGCCAAGAAAACCTCTCCCCACAATCCAAACAACCACGTGTTTTATTTCACGGGTGGTTAAATTATGCACTTCCGTGATGAGACCCCCGCATGGTTGAGAGACCCAAAGATCGTTTGAGAAACGACTTTTCGTGCAAGACGGAACTCTTGAGCAAGGCAGTGGTCGAATGGAGAGAAGATCTTGGAAACCTGCCAAAAGGCGAAGGAGCTCATTGCAGACTCATCAGGAGCCGTTTTACGACTGTTACGGCGAATCTCGACTTGTAAAGACGACAACTCCTACGACTCGGGACGAATTATTACGCCGTGGGATACGTAAACACGGGGCGGTGTAAAACCCTGTAACAGTGCAATCAGGTTGAGGGAAAGAGCGCGTTCTTTTGTTGGAGATTGTCTCTGGGACGAATTGATCGGTTGGTGTGGATGTGTAGATTTGAGTGCTCTCTTTACGCTCTCTCTTAATAAGCGGGGATTTGGAGAGAAAGAGGTTTGACGGTTAGAGTTGTGGAAAGAAATGTAGTTGGAAAAGTGACAAGATCGTAAATTGGGATGGGGAATACAAAATGACTTCCATTCGTAAAATTAAGGTCGTATAGTCCGATTCCGATATTATGAATGCATATGGTTTGCCACATTGTACATGAATTCAAGACATTGGTTGTTGAGTTGAGGATTTGGTATGTCACTACGATTATTTTTTGCTACACAAGGGCTAATTAGAGAGTCAGTAAGGGAATTTTTTTAGGGTATGTTGTATCAGATCTTAGGGTTTGTGTGGGTTTGTATATTTGAGTGCTCTCTTTACGCTCTTAATAAGCGAAGGGGATTTGGAGAGAAAGATATTTGACGGTTAGAGTTGGAAAGAAATTTAGTTGGAAAAGTGAGAAGATCGTAAATTGGGATGGGGAATACAGAATGACTTCGATTTGTAAAATTAAGGTAATATAATCATATCCGAATGTTATGAATGTGTATAAGTTTGTCCCACTGTAGATGAATTAAAAACATTGGTTATTGAGTTGAGGGTTTGGTTTGTCACTCTAGGATTAATTTTTACTAGGGCTATTCGAAGTTTTTGTCAGAGATGTTGGTTTTAGGGCATGTCGTGGGGTGTGATTTGGGGGAAATACTCGGAAATTGTCTGATGCATTATAAATGTAGAGTTTCCATCACTCATTACTAAAATTTAGGAGTTACTATAATTTACAACTATTTGTATCAATCGCATTCGGATTGTTTTTTTTATAGCGCATAGGCCAGATGTGGCCACACACACACAAGCTGCGCCATATAATGTTTATTTTTTTCCGTTAAGCACACCTCCACGAGTCAAGTCTCTACATTCAGCGTAGTCACGGTAATCGAATTTGCGCCAGTGAATGCTCTGCCACCTACAGTAAGCCCACTGAGCCACGGTGATCCCTCAATTATATTTAATTGATATCTAATTATCTTTCAGTTGCAACACTGAGATAATTCAGATCCTCTATTCAAATGCCATTGTTTGATGCTTTATCATTTTAACATTTTTTTTTCAAATTTTCAATTTGAAGAAAAATGCTTGTTTGTTAAGTCAATGCTCTGTGTTCCAATTTTAAATGGGCCTAAAAATTTCAACAAACTATTAAGGACCTATTACTATTAACTATTAAAACCAGGAATGTATTTTTACACCAATGAGAATTTCCTTTGCAATATAATAAAAATATTAGATAAGTACTTATTGATTTAGATGCGTAACTATATTTATTACTAATTAAAGCTGTAACGAATTTGGATATTTTTGAAAATTTCACAATCTACACAACCTTGTGAGATATAAGATAAATCTAAAAGTTCTGAATTATTTTGATAAGTCCTTTTCTTTATTTTATTCAACAAATCTTAGGTAATATTTAGAATAATTTATCAATTAAAACTGTACATTTATCCTTATTACTTCAATATCCAGGAAAAGAAACTTTTGTTTGATGTAAATTTTGGATTGACTGTTGTGATTTTGTTTGCTTAATACAAATTTCATTTTGAATTATTAATTGAATTTACTTTATATTCAAACTATTTTTGAAACCCCTAGTTTTTATGAAAGGCGTTTTCTGCGAAGCTAAATGTAGATGGCGCTTTGTTGTAGACCGTGCTTCCTGAATGCATTTCGTATTGTATAACTGGAAATAGAATACCAGTGTTTAAATGGTTTATTTGTTTACACTGGAAATCCCTTTCATATTAAAAATATTTAAATTTTCAGTTTAAAACAAGAAACTTTATATTAAGTCAAAAAGTAACTAGATTTTTTAATTTAATGTTACATATTGAAATGCATAAAAATTTACTTAGCTAAGAGAAAACTATTTTTAACAATTTTCTCCCTTGGCATAATTCTGAATTTTAGTTTCACCCGAAGAAAAGTTTGAATCACATCACTCCTTCAAAAATGATGTATAAATTATTCTGTAAAAAGTAATATATAATTTTATTCTTAAAAATATCACATAAATATATTTAATATATTCCTTATTGGAGACTTGTTTAAATTCCAAGTTAAGAAAATATACTTACTGAATACAGGCCCATTTCCATAAGAAAAGATACTTATTGAATACAGGTCAAATAATTGAATGCAGGCCCATTTAAGTTTATTAATTATAAAATTAATAAACTTAAATGGGCCTGTATTCAATTACTTGAGCACTTAGCGATTCTAATCAGACAAATTTTTACTTTATCTCTCTACGAATTGGGTTGGTTAATCTTTTATAACCAAAGCCCCACTTTCTTGGAACGAACCATAGATTTGCAACTTAAAGTATCGAAATCTCTCCTTTTAGTTTTCACTATGCTGGCCAATTTAGCCTTTTAGGAAGCAATAAAATCTCCTCTCAAGCGCAATCGAGTCATTGGCGCCGAACATTTATTCCCTACTCATTTACATTTAAAGTTCGCGAAAAACTGTTCAGTGAAACATCCATTTAATTGAGAAGAGGGTCTGTTACTTCCTTCGACGATTTCAACATTTATTATAGGTGGTTCGTCCTCTTATTTCACCCCAACTTCGCTTAATTTCTTAAGTAAAAGTCATTTAATACCATTCAATTAGTAGACTGTTCAGAGGGAGTTCTTCCATTTTGTCTTGTGTTAATGTAATTACGATTTTTTTGCATTGATGTCTAGAAGCCTTTGTGCCGTAATGTCGTAACATATAAATTAAAGTTTCTACTTTATTTCCTTTTTCAAAGATGTATTTCTTTTATCTTTATTGTTTGTAGTGAATGCTTTCCGTGAAAGTGATGCCTGATGATGACAAGGAGGTGTTTCTAATCTTTTGTTCTATATTTTGCATTTTTTATCACCCCTATGCTAATTGAATCTTTTATTTTCGAAAGATACGGCTTGAATTCAAACATTTTTTCGACTGCGTCAAAAAGCTTATGTTTCTCTATGCACACGCTAATTAAATAAAAATCAGATATTCATAAAGACTAGCACATAGCATCTGCGTTAACATTTCTTAATTGTTTATCTATTGATGGCAGTGTATTTGGTCTTTATACTTTAATTAAACCCATTTATGATGAATATAGGCATCGATATGCACACTTCCGAATGAAATAGAATTAATTAAAAATATTAAGCAGCATTTCGAGCATCTTTTACTGGTATTAATTGCTATTATTAATAAAGTTCATAGCAAAAATTGCACACCACTTATACTTTGATCGCGGAATACATCTCCCCATGTCTTCAACTCAATACCAAATTTGGTTCAATCCCGTTCATTCGATTAAAGTACAGATGCCTCCAAAGAGGGAAATTTATTTTACGACCACCCTGTATTTATACGTCGTAACAATTGAATCGGTGAGTGCAGAAACACACACACAACATGAGTCTCATTTTTTAAATTAAAGGAAAAGGGCACAGAAATCACATAAGTCAGTCATGTGGTTTCTGCATCCAATGCATTTTATTTTCATGGCCTTATATTTACTGACTGAATCCACGTGACTCCTTCACGCATTGCTTACCGAACCCAGACAAGCTCATTTATGCAATAAAGTAAGCTTCCCAAATTTTTGAACTCATGTGGTTTCTGCACTCTCCGATTCAATTATTTCAGGCCTTAATTTTAGCACATCATTAAGCGTGCATTTAAAGTCCAGTCACATTCAATTAATTGTGCGTTTCATCACAGATAACATGGAATTGACTGTACTACTCTAGAATCTTTCCTGCTCTAAGCCTATCTGTGCAGGAAAACTTGATTTACGGAAAAGGTTAAAGCGTGTTTAGTTATTTTCTGATATTAGTGGGTGTCAGAGGGTTGTGATATTGATTGATTGAATTAAATAAGGAGGAATATAATACAGTAGACTCGCGCTTTAAAGAGACCCTCGATTTAAAGACTCGTTGCGATATAACGACCAATTGAAAAGGCCTCGATTTTTCTATAACTAATCATATTTTATGATCCATATAGCGACCGGACAACAATCTCGTAACTGCGACCTTCAGTTAGCGGTGTCTCCTGATCTGTTGAGGCTTTGGGCTTTGTTATTGAGGGGTTTTTAGGCGCGATTTGGCGGTTTTCGGGTCTCGCTGTATCACCAAATGCTCTTCCTTCGCGTTTCATTTTACGTACCAATCGCGCGTCATGGGACTTTTTTGAAAGTCAAGAAAATGGCGACGAATACTCTCATGGCATCAACCATTTCGATAATGGTATATTTGAACATTCGAAACAGATTTTACAGCAGGAACAAAGAACAGAATTTTTCATGAAAATCTCGAAAGTATATAGGTACTATTAATACTTACAACCCTTTTCCTGTTTTTTTCATTTCTAAAGCGTGCGCACATTAAATAGATCTGTGTTTGAATATTTTGTTTAACTTCAATTATTCATTTTTAAATTTTTATCGCACTGTACATTCATGTCCAAAAGTTAAGCATAATTGCTGTTTATATGAATATTTCAGAAAATCTATATCGGAATAGAAGGAAACGTGGTATGCGGGTGTAATAGGGTTATAAAAGAAGAAAACAATACAAAACAAGGATAATAATGATTTTTATTATTCAAAGAAAAGAGTTGAAAGAAAAAGGTTCACAATACGAGTGTCAACTTAAGTGAAACAGAATGATTAAAACAATGTGATGCTGAAGTTTAATACGGTGTGTGGGAACCTCTGGTAGCCACGCATGCTGCACAACCATTTCCCATACTTTCGATGAGGGTATGTATGAGTTGTGAGCTCAAAGAGTTCCAAGCCTCACGGAGAGCAGTTTTCAATTCCGGAACGGAGCTTGGTGGGTGGCGGCGGGATGCAATATGTCTCCCGAGCATACATCACACATGCTCAATAGGATTCGGATCAGGAGAGTTGGCAGGCCCCTGCATGCGGTGGATATCTTCAGTTTGAAGGAAGGCATCGACCAGGGCTGCACGGTGAAGAGGCGCGTTATCATCCATGAATATGAAACCAGGACCGACGGCACCTCGAAACCGAACGGTAGGCTCAAGGACTTTGTCTCTGTATCTTTGACCGGTAACAGACCCCGTGTCAAAGATGTGGAGGTCTGAGCGGCCGTCCAGTATATTACCTGCCCAGACCATGACTCCCCTGAAGGAAAACGATGTCTTTCCGTGATGTTTCCCTGGTGAAAACGCGTTCCACTTTCTCTCCAGTTCGTGGTACGACGAGAATCAGTTTGAAAACTAAATCTGGACTCGTCACTGAACATAACATTGCCCCACTGTTGTCGACTCCACTGCCGATGTTCCAAACTTCACCAAACGATTGCTTTTCTGTGCAAACTTCTGGGGGAGGCAAACTGCTGGTCATCTGGCATAGAGACCAACGTGTCTGAGACTCCTGTAAACAGTTTGTCTCAAAACTATCACTCCTGTGGCGGCTGTCAGGGCTGAACCAAGTTGTCTGGCAGAACGGTCCCTCTGACGTCACACAGTTATCGCCAAATATCGGTCTTGCCGAGCGGTTGTTACCCTTGGCTGACCTGGTACTGGTCGTCGGGTAACATCTTCAGTGGTCTGAAACCTCTGCCATAGTCTGGAGATCCCACACTGAGGCACATTCAGAATTCGAGACGCTTTGGTTGGAGATGGATAGGATTCTAGCATTCCAATAATTCGTCCCTTCACAAACATGTCCAGTTGGCATCTTTGTGATATCTTTCATCCTTATTGATTGTTAACAACGCTCCGTACCACAGCAATTGCGAAATTACTGTCTAAATTGGCCATGCCGCTCGAGGCCGTTTTATTCTCGTTCCGGCGTGCGCCGGCTCTTTGCGCATGTTGACGTCTACTGAACTGTTTTGTATGTGCACAATGTTTTACCTTCGTCCCACGATTCTCCACAAGTGATTTTAAATCATTGTATCCACATTTACTCAGATTTTTCCGCATGTTACAATTTATGCTTAACTTTTGGACATGAGTGTACTTTACATACTTTATCTGATACGGTTATTCATTAAGGATAGTTTTTTAAGCGACGGAGTGTTTTTCTTTTGAGATTGTAAACATTTATTAGATATGAAACAATCTGCATTTCTTCCCCCAAAAAACCTGGAAGAGGAATGGATATAACCATTTGATATAACGTCCCTGGAGCAAATGTTCTTAGGGTCGTAAAAACGAGTCTTCTCTATTATTAGATTGTAATGACTATTGTAACTTTTTCCACTCAATAGAGCAATGTCGTTATCTTTTCAATAAATTTGTTGAACCCTTATTTAACATATTTTTTACAGAAACTATCTGTTTCAAATTTACTGTTCTAAAATATTTACAGATTACCTACCATACAATTCCTATTTTCTTGAGACGGTGTCAAAGTTAAAATTAGTTCTATCCAGTCAACTTCAGAATAAAAACCGTTTTTCGGAAAAAGTTGGTAACATTTATTCTGAGGCCTAATTTGAAATTCTTGTCTACGTTAAAACACGCTGGCCCTCGCGAAACTCAATTTGCAGCGTGAAAAGAGAAAGAGTTTTCTCTCATGTAAGTTTTAGAAAGTGAAATATCTTTAAAATTCATGAATTAATCTCTCTTTACTCATTCTACTCTTTTGAACTAAAACTGAAATTTTAAACTGAAAGTATGTGAAACGAAAGTCTTTAATTCATTGCACTTAACAGTTAACCTGAAACAAAAAAACAAACTCGAGTCACGTCATTTATTATCAAGCTTCATGAGGCTCATACACACTTTAGATTTTATTTTATAATTTAAGATAGAAAAACGTTATAATTCACAAGAACCTTTACCCAAACAAAAGGTTTTATTTTGCAGGGAAAAGCGGGTGAGACAGTGAAACCATTTTCGCCTTATAAAGCGAAAACCTGTTACTATTGCGTTATTTTTGCATTTCTGCTATGCTTTATATCGAGATGCAGCAACGTCAAATTTCACGAAAACCAACACACAAAGAAAATATTTTTTGTTGGGGAAGAAGGACTATCACATTTTGTTAATTAAAATCTTCCATAACTGCTAGGTAGTTTATCAGCATGGAGTCCATCGAATTATAGGCATTTCAAATTTCACAAAAACATCTCGACTGGCAAAACAGTTTCATATTGCTTGTGTTGCAGTGAGAGGTAGGTATTTAATTCGCACTTGAAGGTGGGAGAGGAGGGAGAATTGCAGCAGTGAAACCCCGCTTTCATCTTGTGGAATAGGAATGTTCATAACGATTCCAGATTTTTATCATTTTTGTGGCGTTCTCTATTGACGTACAAGTGTTTTACATTTTACAAACGCCTCTACAATCAAAACAGTTTTGTATTGCTTAAGTTACAGGGAAAAAGAAGGGTTAGATCTTATCTTGTAGAATGAAAACCTCCATTATTATATTCCATACCTTTTTAATCAGAGCAATACCCTTACCAGTACAGACAATTTAGATTTTGCACAAAGCTCAAAACAAAGAAAAATTTCTAGGTTGTGTCGAGGACACAATCCGTAGTTTTGACGTGAAAACTCGGGCCTGATTTTGATTTCTGGAATGAATGAAGTAGATATATAAAATTTTAACCATCGCCTATTGCGAATATTCAACAATTAATTTATAGTTTTAACGATTAAAGTGCAGTTTGATATTAATATTGAAGATAATTATATTGATTAAAGGCTTGTGATTGCAGCGTGGAGGATAGCTATAGAATGATTCCACTTACGCAATCCTCACTTCAAGCAATCCAAAGTTACATTGGCCCAAACCTAGCCCAGCACCATAGAATTTCAACATATTGCCATGTCATGTCAGGTGTGAACTTTCTTTGTATACACGACGCTATATTTCTTTTCTGGATGTTTATTCCAGTTCTGAAATCATGTCAAAACAGTTGTAAAACTTTTTGTAATGCTCAACTTTTTATGTATGCCCCCAGAACTGTTCCGATTTTAATGATGTATTCAAGTCAAAGGTAAAAGGCTGGAGACCAAAATCTGTTCTCACTTTGTGGAACGAGACCCTTTGTTACTATTTCGTAGTTTTCTCAATTGTGTGGCGTCCTCTACCAAGTTAATTGCCGTCAAACTTCCCCAGAACCTCTATGAGAGGGAGTTTCAGTTATTTAATACGGAATACGTACAGGAAGCACGTTCTTCCACGAAAACATTAACACGATCTACATCTAGCTTTAGAGCAAGAGTCTCTGTAATATTACAATATTAAAAGTTTTATATTGCTCCTATTGCTGGGGGAAAAAGGGAGAGACAGCATTAAAAGCTCTAAACCTGAAGATACATTACAAGTCGGTAGTTTCCAATCTGTGTCGTGCCCCTATCGAGACACAAGCACATCAAATTTTACAAAAGTGAAAAAAGAGGTAAGCCCTCTTATCTTGTAGAACGATGAAACATCTTTTCACTTACGTTGCGTCCTCAATATCGAGCTGTATTTCGCAAAAACTTTTATGAGAGGGATTTTCAATGTAAACAAACCACCAGAAGACTAGTATATTATTTTCGGCTATTTAATACTAAATACGTGCAGGAAGCACGTTCTCCCACGAAAACACACACTTCCGCTACTCAATGCTCTCGCATTAGACATATCGGGGTAAACTCAAACTGTAGATTATCGCCTTTTTTCAACACTTGGCGCTTAATCTAATTGCATTGACCAATAAGCAATCATTCATCAATTCATCGGAATTCCTTTGGAATTTTTACAGGCGACGTGCTGAAATCGTATTCGAGAAACAAGTCAACTCATGCCTGGTTCAGCATACGCACAAGAAACATGAATCGCCCTCAAAAGTCTCACGCAAATATAAAAGTGTAATATTGCTCATTTGGACGGAGAAAAATCAAGAGGCAACACCAAACGCTCTCATCCCGAAGATCCATTACAAGTCTGCAGTTTCCAATCAGTGTGGTGCCCCCTATCGAAATACAAGCACGTCAAATTTCGCAAACCCTTTAGACAAACAAAAAAAAAGTTTTGTTTTGCATGGGTAAAAGGGGAAAAAGAGAGCAAAACCCCTCTCATCTTGTAGAACGAATTTTAATTAAGCGAGACAACCGAACGCGAATCGAATTGTCGCCGCGTGACTTGCCTCCTGAAGCCGAGACAGGAGGCGGCCCGCCGATCGTTAACGGGGGAAAACGCTCCCTCGGATGAGGGATGGTGATCGTTACCATGGCAACTCCCTCTCCACACTCTTCCCGTGGGGGAAAGTGTTCTAAGTGGAAAGCGGCCTTCCCTTTCGGAAAGAGACGGTTTGCTCCTCCCGTACTTTCAAAGAATTATAAGATTTTTTGAGGAGCCAGAAGACCTTTAAAAAGACAAGATCCCCTCGCAGGCACACTGTATAATCGGTTATAACTTTGATCCCTCTTTTCGTTCCTCTTATAGCGGGCAGAAGAAGAGGAAAGGGATTTTCTTATAAAAATATGTTTTTTCCGATCCTTTGATTTTATAAGCTTCAGCCATTTGAGTCAACTCTGGATTTTTATCTTGGGATTCAGTTTTGGGTTATTATTTTCAAGAATTTTCAGAAAAATTCAGATATTACTTGGAAATCTAAATTTTATTTATACTACGCTTAGCAGCTGAGCTACAGATTTTTATTGCTTACATCTATTGGTGACAGTGGCGTTACTAATATTTCATAAATGAAATCCTTTTGCAATGAATATAGAGTGGCTCCCGAAATTCAGAATACACCATGAAGAGATTTTTATAAAAGCCCAAAACTCTGTAGTAAATAATATTTTGAGCTTAAGTTTTATAGGAATGGTGAAATACAAATTTAGAAAAATATTAGACTAAAAATCAATTCCATTTTCGCAATAGGATTTTTAAAGATAAGGTTTAATTGTAAAAAAGTATTATATTACACATTATTATCCGTTATATTATATATTATTATATATTATATTATATATTATATTATATATTATTATATATTATATTATATATTATATTATATATTATATTATATATTATATTATATATTATATTATATATTATATTATATATTATATTATATATTATATTATATATTATTTTTTATAAAATTCAATGTCATAAAATTGAGTATAAACCCAGTCTATTTCGTATAGAAGCACAATAAAAACGTAAAATATATTTTTGTTGTTTATATTTTTGCATGTAGAGTCTTTTAACACTAAGGGCACAGAATTTGCAAGAATTTGTGTTCTCTGAATACCGTTGCCCATTTCTCTCATAGAATCGTTCTAACATTATGTGCTTGGAATATAACAATTTTTAACCGTTTTTCCTATAAAGACCATACATTTCCAAGTCCACTGAAGTCTTGAGAATGTGGTGTGCTTCATAACTGTTATTTCAGAAAGTACGGAAGTTTTAATTTAAATAATTTTTCATTTGCTCTGTACCTCTTCTCTCTACGGGAAGATGTTTTTCTAAACACAAAAATTTTACTCTTAATCCAAATTTCGAGCTTTTTTGAAAACGTATTATTCAATAGAGTTAAATAACCCACTCTTCCATGATTTCATCAATAAGAAACTAAATTTCTAACCTCTCCAGCCATCACACAACCCCATACAAGCACAGAAATACATTCATGCTTGGGAGTGGATTTAGTGTACTGAGGAAGATATACACTTTTAGGGTTCTGATAAAAATATCATCGACCATCACCCTCAAAACCAACGCAGTTGTTAGCTAAGAAAGCAAATTCAATGTTTCTCGGTGATGGCCGATGATAAATTTATCAGAACCCTAAAACAGAATCTCTTCTTCCTCACTCTAAACTCACTCCCAAGAGTGGATGTATTTATGTGCTTTTATGGGGTGTATGCTAGCTGGAGAATTTAGAAATTTAGTTCTTTTTGTTGATGAAGCCATGGAAGAGTGAAATATTTAACTCTATTGAAGAATAAGTTTTAAAAAGTGACCTAAATTTGGATTTATAGTCAAATTTCTGTGTCCTTAGATAACTCCATAGAGAAAAAGAGGTAAATAGCAAAATTGTTAAAGTTTCTGTATCACTTCAAATTGCAAATATACATACCACCACCATCTCAAAACCTCAAAACTAGTAGAAAAAAGGGTTTAAAACTACTACTTTAGGAACACAGAACGTAAGAACATTTTTATAAGAGAAAAGGACAAAAGTATTAAAAAAACAACACAAATTCTTGCCAATTCAGTGCCTTTTGGGCAAGATGTTCTTCATGCAAAACCATATGCAACTAAAATTTATATTACGTTTTATTGTGTTTCTGTATGAAATAATGTGGGTGTATACTCAATTTTATGACATAGCATTTTGTAAATTAATAAGTTGGTAATAGAGATTTGGTCTTTCAAATAAATTTTTTCATGATGTACACTCAATTTCGGAGCTTCTGTATTGCCGTAGTTGTCAGTGAATCAAATTCCACAACGATGAAACCTAATCACAAAGAGGCTTTCAACAATTCTCAAAATAATGCCCAAATAATATTTTGTTGGAATTGCGAAGTCAAATGCTGTCAAAGGCCAATATCTATAGAACCGATTTAGTAAAAAGTCTTAAATCTATAGACCCTCTAATGAAATAGATAGAGCATGTGGGCTGTCGTAAGATCTAAGTAAGTGGGCTTATGAATCGACTGGCTATCGAAGCGTAGACTAGTGATTTCAATAACGTTGGATAATTATTTTAGCCAATCAATGTGTCCCACATTAAGAGTCTGCTTTACCCCACAACCACGTGACAGATTTTCAATCCGAGAGACCTGAAGGAATAGCATGAGGTAGGTAGTTGACTTTAAATCACTCTAGAACAGCACAACGGGGTACTGGTGTCGGTCCGAGATCAATCTTGAAGAGAAAGACCCGAGAAAACACCTCGTATTTTTGAACAAAGATCAGATGATGAGGACAACACCTGAGCTGGCACCTCACTCTCCTAATTTCCACGCCAACGGGAGGACATTTAAGGCCTCGACTCTTATATATCAGGAGTTAATAAAAATGTATCCAAATAAGGTGAGGTAGGTATGTAGGTATTGTAATTAACGTCGCACTGGAGGAACTCAACGGGCTATTGATGACGGTCCGGGATCAAACCCGAAGGGAAAGATCCGAGAACACCACCACGTAATTTTGAACCACAGTCAGATGATGAGATCACACATAAGCTGGCACCCCACTCTCCAAACTTCCACACCACGCCAACGTGAGGACATTTGAGACCACGGGCTTACGACCTTTAAATTTTCCAAAAATTCGATTTTTAGAAAAAATATTTGATAGACATTTCTGATAATTTTGGCACCAACTGTATGAAGAAATTCCAATAAATACCAGAAATATGAAAGAAAATCGAAAAGTACACTGAGCAAAACAAGGGCTTCAATGGACTGCCGGCCACAAGTGATAAGTGGCGGATGTTTAGAAGCTGGAGAATTTTGATGACATAGGTTAACAATAAAGTCGTAGGGACATTAAACAATAAAAAATTATTTAAAATTTATATTTATATTAATATACTAATTACTTAAGCTTCAACTATGGAATGCATTTAATAATAATTTTAAAAGTGAATATGATGATCTTTTGTACCTCCACAATCAAGAAGTATATTTCTCTTGTCTCTTGAAGTCTTGAAATCTGATTTGATTAATCTTATCTTAATTTAAACAATATATGATTAAATGCTATAAATAATTATATATTTTAGTTATTGAATGGTTATTTGATATTGTCAGAGAATGTATAACATTTTTGATTGTGAAAAAACAGAGGTAACCGAAGTTATATCTTTAAGGCTGTTTTTCTCGGTTTCGTTTTTTACAAAAATCTCTGATTGTGCGCATATATCTAAAGTACAATTTGAGTAAATGGTAAAAAAATTAAAATACATTCTTTATATGTACATGTTTGTTCTAAAACCAGAATATTGGAATAATTATTATTTTGGAACTTCGGGAAATAAATAGTCATCGTATCAGAATATTTCCTGCATCAATGAAACATTATTGTTAAAAATATTTTCTGTTTTTAGTGTAATTTGTAATATTTATTGTGCAACATACACTAAAATTCATTTGTATACATTTATTTGTTTATGTGCAATCTTGCGCGCAACCTTTGCTCACAATGAAGCTATACATTAACGAACCCTACACAAAAACTCAAGCTAGTATTTAGATGTTGGTTGTAGAATGTATTTTATACCTTAAAATTGAGGAACATAATGAAATAATGATAATGAAAAAAAGTATTCCATTTCATGCAATACTTAAAAAATTACACAGCTTTGAAAATGACCTAAATTTCTATTCCAATAGAGTGGTTTAAAGGTCCTAAGCCCCTTTAAAGTGCACCAGCCCCCACTGTCCATGTAAGGTCAGATACATTTCTTATTCTAAACATAAAACCTGGGACATAGAATTGATTTAATTTCAGTTTTATGTCTGAAAAACCAATTGAAGGGCTCCGAGCAACGTAGAGACAAGCCACAGAATGAAAAATGAAAAAAAAAAATTAAACCAAAATATTCAAGATGAAAAGAATTTCTTTTGGTTTTAATGGTGCGTAATTCTTCAAAGTTTAAGATATGAACTCTTTGATAGTGGATAAATCATTATTTTTGGAATACTTTAAAACTACAAAATTGCTAGCCTAAAAAATTTGAAAAGTGGCTCATCACTATGTTGCCCGGAGTTCTTCAATTGAAAATTTTTTAGAAAAGCTAATCATCCATGCATGCTATATTTTGTATTCTAGTTCTGAAAATTGAATTTCGTTCAAATACTTCAATGTTCTAACAAAAGAATTCATAGCTCCGAAAATGTATTAGAAATTGCATGCGTAACTCAAAAATAAAATGAAAGTACTCCTATTTATTCCATAAAACTCGATACCAAAAATGCATCTCATGACTATTCTTCAACGCTAGAAATCTATTGCAAGCACCGGCAAACAAAAACACGAATATCATTGACGATGCAACTAATATTTTCCCGACAAAATCACGGAATTCTGATTTGCTTTTTCTGCATAGGAATGCATATAAATTTTCCGGGAAGGCATTGATAGAATAACGGAGAAGAATCACTGTTGGAAATAATAAATTTTTCCAGCATCAGCTATGAGAGTTTTGGAAAACCGCCAGCAAATCTTCTGAGATACAAAAAAGTACCGTTCGTAAAGGCAAAAATGATCGTGTCAGGCTGAGTTAATGTATTTCTAATAATCGCTGGAAGTTGTAAAAAATGTGATGTTATGCTGCTTAATATTTTTTGCTATGAGCACACGGTGTTCTTTTTTAGATGAAAAATAATATGATAGAAATGGATTTATCAATGAGTCTATAGTCCATGTACCATACTTTTTTAAATAGTTTAATTTCTATATGATCAGAGACCTGATTGGTGGGTATGTAGTTGAATTTACATCACATTGGAGCAACACAACGGACTATTGGTGACGGTTCGGGATCAGTCCCGAAAGGAAAGATCCGAGGACGATACCTCTTAACTTTGATGGTCAGATGATGAGGTCAACACCGTAGCTAGCGTTCGAGCCGAATCCCGCTTTCCAAACCTCCACATCACTCAATGAGGACATTTGAGTTACAACAGATTCAACATGCACCAACTCCCATGTACACAACGGTTTTTGGTTGGAACGAGTTTCAAACTCGCACCCCACCGGTTGCTAATCCGTGACTCTACCAACCAGGCTACCGAGGCTCTGAAATCTGCTTGGAAAGGTGAACATTTTGAGCTACAAACATAATTAAACGTTGCATTTAGCTATAGTTTTGATATTTTCATAGGTATATAACATCCTTATAAAATTTCACTGCGTTTTGGTACGTGTATTACAATTAGGTTTCAGGAAGAAGGAACTATTCTCTTTACTTTATGGTTCCATGTATTATAGTAGTTGCGCATCCAAAAAGTTAATACTTTTAAGGAATGAAATGAGAAAGTTTGAAAATGTTCCATTCTCAGAATCAAATGCTTATTTTTAAATTGTTATAACAGTATTTAAGTTTAATAAAATAATTTTATTTGTTATAATGTTATTCAAACTTATGTAGAAAGAACAAATGAATTCTTTACACATTCTTTTATTTTTATAATTGTCATTGTTAAGTGCATTTGTTCTTACAACGTTAAATTTCAATTTGAATTTACCGAAATGCTTAAGGTTTTCAATTCATGTTATTTCTCATCTTCATAATGATCAGTCTGAAAACAGTACAAGTCAACATGTGATATTTTTGTTGGTTGCATGTATTTCTACATTTGCGACTGCCTTTATACCTACATTATTCCATTATTCTTTGAATAGACAATTTTTCAGACTTGACAACACCACGTAATTTTGAACCGAAGTCAGATGATGAGGTCACACCTGAGCTGGCACTCCACTCTCCAAACTTTCACACCACGCCAATGTGAGGAAATTTGAGGCCACGACTGATTTAACGTGCACGAGCCTTCTTTGGTTAAGTGTAAGGAAGTTCTACATTTATGTGTTGCTATGGGAAAACCAGAAAAACTCAATATTAACAACGATATAACCTAAGAATAATATACATACTGTCATCAGCGAGCTGTGATCCTTACTACTCGGCTGGCTAATCCGGTGTGATGTGATAATGTCCGGAAAGATCTTTTATCAATCATTATCATTGTCAGTCCTTTTCTTATCCTATGACCTTTATTTTTAAAAGTGATATACTAAGGCTTAAATACTACGTATATTTCCACTCTTAAAATTAAAGCAATAAATTCCAATCAATATGCAGATTTTTCTATATTTATCCGCCCTTTCTAGTTACATCATTCAAATTATAAAGATATATCAAAATTATCTCCATAAACTATTGACACTTAGAAAATCCCACAAAACGGTTCTGAAGAATTTTCATAAGAATCAGATCACATTTAGCTATGCAGGGATTGAATTAGCTGAACATTTATTTACGTTTTAATGGAAAACATTTATAAAAAAAACGGTAATATCTTGATGGCGAGATATCTCGTCATTAGCAAAAATTGTTAGATCTTGATGGACGAGATATCTCCTCGAAAACACTTGCAGGGTTAAGGTTTATTCTTACGGAAACATACAATAACGTAGTTTTGCATAAGCTATCACTCACGGACACTTAAACCTCAAGCACAAGAAGCAACATAGCGAGAAAAAATAGCTAAAATAGCAGATTGCGTGTGGAATTTTAATCCTCATAGCTTGCTTTCAGTCACACAAACATATTCACCTCCTTCTCCAAACGTTTATGAGTCGTATTTTCACTTAATGCCCTGTTCATGCTACTGTCCCATAAATAAGAGCAGCTCGGAGATTATATGTCCCTTGGCGAATGTTAATGACAACCGATTAGCCTGGTGTGACAGAATGCATTTGTTCGCCTCCTGATGTCATGGAGCTTTGTTGCTCATTTTGAACTTCTTCCGCTTCTGAAATTGCTACTGAAAATTCTTTCGTTTGGAAATTAAATGTGCTTGGAAATTAAATTTCTGTTCCCGAACGCTTTGCAAAACTTTGTAATAATGAATTTTACAATTCATGCTATGCTGTTTGCGTAACATAAATTGGGAAATAGTTATGCCACTTAAGAGTATTATCGATTGTTTAATTAGCTTTACTGCTACGTACGGAACTGTGCAAGCGATAAATATCTGAAAGAAAACAAAGTTCCAAGTTCAAAAACTCCATTAGAATTTGATGATATTTTTTCAGATTTCTAGACGATATTTTTCTGTAGCTATTTTTGCATTAAAATTTACATAATTTATTTTTTGTTTTTGGTATATAATGGCATCGTAGAACTTTAATGCAGCATCACGTAACAAATCATAAAACATCAAGCAATGTTTATCATTCTATATAACATTGAATATTACTTATTTTTCATTCCACTACTTTTGTTATGCTTTGTTGTATTTCCCTTTTATTTCCAAATAAACCTTTGAATTTTCTTCCTTCGAATGTTTAATTATTTTTATGTGACATGTGACAATATAAACGTAAAAATTCCAAAATAAAAGTTAGTTTTTAGTTTCATCCGTGTAATTTCCTTCTAATAAGCAACCGACTTTGATATTGTCTTAATATGAGAGTTTGATATATTTCTTGCAATATAAATTGAAAAAGTTTAAAGAGTTTTTATGAGTACTTAAATAGAAAAAAAAAATCATGAATCTATATTTGATCAAACATTAAATACATTTAATGCGACGTATCAAATCTGAATGCGGTTATACGAGCCGTAAGAATTCGTGAAATTATCAAAGCACTTTTAGATCTTTTTTTAATTTTATCGATAATTTGAGAGGACATATAAATGACGAAGCAACGTATGAAGGTAAACAGTAAAGACGAAACGTAAATGAATGGTTTTGAACTCGATGGCATTTGAAGACTTGTGATCTTAAAAAAGCATGCGAATAATTGTCAGATATACTAGAGAAATGTACAGATATGCTTGCTGACAAAATGTCTGTAACTTAAAATTAATTTACTTCCAAATAGATTATAAAATGATACTGTAAAATTTTATTTATTAAAACGATTTTTCGGAATTGAAATTATAGGTAGAAGTGACAAGAAAAAGATAAACCTATTGTATCATTGAAATATTTTAGTATCCCAAATTCAGGCACTTTAATTTTTAAGATATTGCTACCTTCCAATTTTGAATGACTTAGATTGTGATTTTTGAGAACATAGCCTAACTATTCATTAAGAAAGTTGGAAATATTTTTCACTGATATAAATTTCTCTTATTAAAAAGATTAGCATAAGGTTATGACAATTAGACATTCGAAAAGGAAATTGACCCTTGAAACTAAATTCTTGGTTAACAAAACACAGTAATCGAAAAAAGGGAAATAGAAACATTCTACCCAGACTGCGCTTCCTTTATTCTATTATTTAAATGCAAAAGATAATAAAGCAGTTCTAGAATTAAAACCAATTCACTTAAAACCAATAGCTTTTCCAATGTTTACATACATTTGTGTGCCAACGGTAATAAAACATACAATACCTAACGTGACAAAAACACTTTAGAAAGCGCCGATTTTCAACCCGAACAATCCAACAACCCAAACCCTTGCATGTACGCCATTTCAATGTCTAAATCAAACTGAACCGAATCGAAACGATCGTTTTTGACAATCGCAGATAAATAACGAAACTCACCTTGATCACGCTCAGCTCTGGACACCCAATCCCAAACTCGTGCGCCTGCCGGCGGCAAACATTACAGGTATCAACCTGACCGAAGCCTACACGTTTCGTGCTCTCCTGTACGCGCGTCTTCTCTGCACGACGGTCGCGATACCTCTTCTGCTATAGAGATAATACGCGGCCCAACGTAGAGGCGACACAGGACACAAAATCGATACTTCATTGTATTCCTCCGCTGCAGACCTCTTCACCGAGTGCGCCTCCAGCTGCGAGATGTAGTCCACGGGGTTTCGATAGGGGGAAAGGCCTTTTCCGAGATTTTTTTTCTCCAGAAAAAGATCGCTCTGATCTTTTTCAAAAACGGGAGAGTGGAGAGTTTGCAGCTTAATGTCGCTCTCGGAATTGCATAATGCCGTTGTTTAATGGGCGCATTTTACGGGGAAACACCTCTCCTTAATTATGATTGAAGCATGACTAAATGGAAATGATGAAAGCCATTAAGATTTTAGCTAAGTTACGATCCGTAATGAGAGAGTTACGCGTGAGAGGGATGGTCGTGATTTAATTGGGATGGAATGGAGTTTCTAGGAAATTATCCAGCTGGGGTTTTCCCCTTTTTTATCTTCTGTGACGTTATCTGTTTGTTTTAAAGTGTCTCTGGAAAACAGAATTATAATAATCTTAGATAGTTTTTTGCCTTCCTCAAAGCACGGATGTGCACCAAATATGTGTTAGAGCATTGTTGTGGTTGTGCCACAACATAAGATAGACATACTCTTGAGAAAGTCTGGCAAAGCGAATATGACCTAGCGTGCAAACGATAACAGTTCTGATGTTTTTTAGAATGTTAAATGGAAGTCATGGGGCATTCATTTTCTTGTAGTTTAACGTCCTTTGTCTCTTCGGTTTGCTTGTTGCTGCCGTGTATTTAATTGCTACTGTAAAACGATAATTTTATTGAATTTATGTTTACAATCCATAGGCCCAACGTAAACAATATTATTACAAAATAGAATTTGTTTAGTACTACAGTTAGCGAACATAGACAGAAGATTATTAAATGTAGAACAAAGCAAACATTACAAACGAACATGCTTTGATGATCTCTTAGAATGTTCTGATGTTTTTTTTTAGAATGTTAAATGGTGGTTATAGGGCATTCACTCTTCTTGTTCTTTAAGGTCATTTGCAGCTTCGCTTTATTTGTTGCTGTTGTGTATTTAATTGTTATTTTCTTAAACGTTGATTTGACGCAACGATAGTTTTTGGATTTATATTCACAGCCCACCATTCTGACGTGACTGGTTGAAAAGGTTTTTGTTGATATATGAAAGACTCGATCCGAACTGAAGAAGTTGATGAAGCAATATTGTCCCCAAAATAGAATTAGTTGTGTACAGATAGCGAACGCGGACGGGAAAATTGGTGGAAGACTGTTAAAAGTAGACCAAAATGAATATTAAATGATTAAGATTGTTGCCACACTTGAACATTAAAACAATAAAGAAATGTGTGAAAGAAGGAAATAAGGTTAAAAGATTAAAAAAGAGATGTATGACAGTTGCACTATCGGTGTGGGAGAAGTGCAACCCCGTAAAATTGCATTGGAAAGTTTTAAAATTTTATCAATGGGTAAGTTTAAGTAAATGCGAGTTTTAACATATTTAGTCTTGGAGTGTGTGGCGAAAATATGAAAATTTAAAAAAATTAGCGAGACAAAGTAGGGTTATTAGTTCAATATAAACTTTGAAGTTTTGGATTTTTGCACTGGCTCTACCCTTTGTACTTAATACTCTTTTCAGAATGCTAAGAAAATTTCAATACTGTATGTCAGATTGTTTTCAATTCTGTAACAGTAGCAGGATATTTGATTCACTAATGGCCAAAAGGAACCTCGGAAATCTAAAAGGGCCACCACTTTTGGATGCTCTTATTTTTCGTAAAATTAAAGAGATAAAAAAGATTTCAGTATTCGAATAGTAAACATACAATGCGTATATGCGTAGATCTCTAAACCCTCCTGGTGGTTGTCTCAACGAGATATCTCGTCATCAGCAAAACTGACCAGATCTCTATAGACGAGATATCTCGTCATTAGAAAAAAATTGACCAGATCTTGAACTTGTCATCATACAAAAATTGACAATACCTTTATGACAAGATATCTCGTCATAAAGATATTACCGACTATTATGATGAGATATCTCGTCATTAACAGAATTGGTCAAATCTTGATGGACGAGATATCTCGTTGAAATTTCTTGGAGGATTAAGAATCACTTGTTGACAGAACCAACAGCTTTTCGATTCGAGTTGTATGTTCACCAGATCATGCTTGTACTACATTACTGAACAATTTTACAAAGCTAAACTAATCTACTTAAATCAGAGTTTAAATCAATCCTCTATCAGCAAAAAGGGATGTGCATTGAACCAATTAGCGACATAGTACATTAAAAGTGCAATTGGGTATTATCAAGAAAAACAAGAAATTGTTTTGTTTTAGATAGTACTAAAGTATTATTTTAATCCTTATGAAAGCCAAGTTATTCAATAACGTGTCAACAGCGGCAAAACTAGACTTCTTTGGTACCTAGGACAATGCTTCTTTCGTCCAGAAAAATTTAATATAATTAAAATTGTAAAAAGTAAATAAGTAAATCTATTAAAAATAATACTGATAAAATCCCCTAATCTTTACTATGTTAACTTCAATTATAATTCACAATATTACTTATCAATTGCAATTAATATTTTGCTATCAAATAAATAAGCATTTTAACTATAATTTCTAATTACAAATAAATTATGTTCTATTAAGTGAATTTACAGCCATACACAACTTTTAAAATAACTGGATACGAGTCAGTTATGACCAAGTGTAATGGTGCTGCCAAACAGTCTATAAACATAGATAACTTAAATATGTACTATTAATGGTTTAAATATAAATTCACATAATAATTAATATACCTTTTCAATCGAATTATCTTTAGTAGGATCTTATCTAGGTAGTCATTTTCATTTCCGGATACGTATGAGTGTTTTATTACATTTTAACGTATTGTTATAACAAAACCGTTTCTAATGAACCAAAGTAAATATCACTAATTGAAATGTACTGTGAATTCTCAAAAGAGAAAATACACTAAGCATTTTCAGTAAACATAGTTTCCAAAACAACCCCACAAGATAAACAAACATTTCTGAAATGGCGTATCTCTAGACATTGGCTCCGGGGGCCGCTGACCTTCTCAGTTGACCCTTTAAAGGTCATCTTGTCGCTCCCCGCCAGTTTGGAACACCTCTGCGTGTCAACTGTGATACTTTCTCTTCAAACAGCTGCCACGCGACATTTTGAGGTTCAACTGATTTATGGAATTATTTTCTTGTTCTATAATACGATTTTTTCACTACTCTTATCCCAACATTTAATTCCAATCAGATTCGAAAGCACACGTTCGTACATTAGACAGCAATAGTATATTAATCATTTTAACTTGCAGGCTTAAAGTCTCATTCACTTGGATTATTCATTGGACGCTTTTAATTTGATTGCTTAATCATTTGTCAAATGGATTTAAGGAAAGTCATTCCTGGCATGCTATTCAATACATTGCCGTCCATTTATCGCAGTTCACTATGGCTAACATCTTTGTTTAAAAGTCACTAGCGTGATTCAGGAGTTCAGGAGTGCACTCAGACTTTTTCTGTTGAAAGCTTAAGATGTTCTGCACCGCTAAACTAGTAATATAATTGGTAACAACAAATTTAAACAAAAGTTCACCCAGAAAATAAATCATTCTTAATAAACAAACAATTGTTTTTTAGATGTTCGAAAATAAACAATTAAATATGCCTTTAAAGACGAAGATGCCAAAGAACACCATTCAGTTGAAAACAAGCATAGGTAACTAACCCTCCAAGTGGTTTCGACGAAATATCTCGTCAATAAAGATTCGACGAACTTTGCTAATGACGAGATATATCGTCATCAGGATATTGAGAATTTTTTGATGATGACGAGATCAAGATCTGGTCAGGCCTTTTTTCTAAGGACGAGATATCTCGTCCATCAAGATCTAGTCAGTTTTGTTAATGACGAGACACCTCGTCGCGACAACCACCAAGAAGGTTAAAAGAATCCATGTGACACACATTGTTACTTCCTTCTTAGACCCATTGTTTTTCGACTGCGTTCTTTTAATCCTTTGAGCGTCATGAGATTTCCAAGTTATGTAGTATTTCTTTTTCGAAACACGCATAAGGACTAAATATCCACATTTATTAGTTAAAAAGAATCCTAGGACAGATTCTTTTGGTTAAGAAGGCCAAAACTTATCAGAAGTCATGCAGGAAATACTGTAGGGTTGAGAGCAGATATACGGCAAGTGAACTCCCAGGGTCAAGCAATGGACCACCAATCGTTTACATTACTACTGCCCTTTCCGGTGTTAAAAAGACAAAATTTTATTGCTCCAGAACAGGGGTATATAGCCCTTATACCATAATATATATAGATAGATATGTTTCCTATCATATTCTTTTAAGTCTTTAGCAAGACAAGTGAAAGACTATACAACGTCAATCAACAAAAAATTACTTGTTGGTGGGTTACATTGCTATATATACTACAGAATTGGAAGTAAGTTTTTGTAGTGGTGGATATGGATTGACCACAAAACTCTTCTCCAGAATTCAGCTGCACAAAAATTTCGAATTCTGTTGACCCGCTATTCAAAGATCTAGACAAACCTTGTGAAACGCATATTGACAGAAATTGAAATTATTTTCTAGTCAATTATATGAATGTATATCTTCGTATCATAGGTTGATTCACATTTGGGGAAGAGCGCTGCAGTTTCACATTCGTTTTGGTTCGTCTCTCTACGGCCACTATTCGCTTTGTTAGGGCTACTTAGACTGATTAGACCGACTTAAAATGGATTCCGAAGCACTGAAAACTTTTATGTCTAGACTCGAATTCAGAATCTGTTGAACCGAGAATAAGAGGACTTATGTATTGAAAATGTTTTGGCGTGTATTGGAAATCCTTTACTTTTCGATCTTATCAAGATTTCATAAAAAGATACACGCAGTTAGAAAAAAGATAAAACAAAAACCTTCGTTGAAGCATATTACTTATTCTTATAGAAATTATTAAAAAATCTATCAACTTGTAAAAAGTAATTACAGTTTAAAAATTCTATTTGTAGCAAAATTGTTACATATATTATATTTTTTAAAGGATAATAAAAAGTAAGGTTATTTCGTTAAATTTTGTTAAAGCAATGTCTCTAATGGAGTTTCAAAGTACTAAAACTAAATGATTTCGCAATTCAGAAAAATGTATATCTCAAGATTCATAATTCCTAGAATAGACATTTCTCAAAAATTTATTCTGTATTCTTTCAATATGTATGAAATGACAGTCGTAACAAAGATTTCAAATTACAGATCCATATTCCTGTCCCAATCTAACATAAAAATTAAATACTAAAATTATTGTGTTAATCTCTTGTTTTCCTCTTGATCCAATCAATTTTGTAGCATGTATGTAGTTTTATAATAGATCTTATGGTGGTAGTTGAAGGAAAAACCAGAAACATAATGTATACCTAAATCAACAAAACTACTTTTTCTTAATTATGGCTCATTATTAATGCGATATACATTCTCGATATAATTTCTTTAACCCTCCTGGTGGTTTTCCTTCTCGACGAGGTATCTCGTCATTAGAAGGAAAGTGACCAGATCTTGAAGGACATATCATCATTAAAAGAAAATTGAGCAGATCTTGATCTCGTTATCATAAAAGATTTGGCAGTATATTGATGGCAAGATATCTCGTCATTATCAAAATTGGTCATATATTGATGGACAAGATATCTCTTCCAAACAAATTGGAGGGTTAAAGAGTAAAGGTCAAAGTGAAACATTTAGGAGCAAACAAATTTTTCAAGTACCAAGACTGCATGTAATCAAAGTCAAGTTGAAGTTTTTTACAGCCGTCTTAAAATTCCGAATAACTACGAAACACTAATTTAATTCATGCATAGCGTTCCTTACAGTTCCTTTCAGAAAATAAATGGAGTAAAGTTCTAGATATATTATCTTTTGGAAATAAAAGATTAAATTAGGAAGCTAAGCTGATCTTAAAAATATATCTTCAAACATGAAGATCGTATGTTAAAATATTTACGTGAATATTTATGTGTTAGTATTAAATCTCGTTAAAATAAGCCAATTTTAAGTGACTTTAATTAATTAGTTTTGATATATTCCTATAAATTTTCTTCAAATATTACTTTGAAGAATTGCTTTTGTGCCTTGAGATTCTTTAAATCCTTCATGCAAAATTTTAAATCTGAGAAAACATTTGCATTTCTTATTGAAAAAAACACGCATTTTTGAAGTTCTGAAAATTCTTTATCTTATACAAGTTTTACTAGCAAAGGATTTAATTACAAAATCTCCATATCTCTTCCAAAAGGTCTTTCGTATAAATTAAAGTTTCTCCTATATGAGTTTCACAAAAGTTAAAAACGTCAGGAATTCGAAGCAATCACAAAACAGTGACTTTGCACAATCAAATATGTACTTTAAAACCTTGCCATTTGCAGTGATATTAAACAGAGCGTTCATTTTCATTAGCAAGAGGATTAGCTCCACGTATTCCGTTCTCCTTGCAACTTGAAATAAATGACTTCATTTAATCTGTGGTTGGGAAAGTGTGAATGATAAACGTTTCCCAAACAAGGGTTAATTGAGTTTTCTCTGGAGCATGCGGGACACGCATTCGCAACGCTTAAGAAAAGACAGATTGTGGGAAAACGAGGAAGCTTGCGAGTTTGTCCAATCTTGTTTGCTTTCAAGGAAATGGAAGATTCAAATTTCCATATTTCCACCAGAAGATATAACGTGGTAATTCATTGACACGTGTTCCTGATGACCTGTAATTGGTATCAACGAAGATTTCATTGTGCAGAACACAATCTACCTAATTGGCTAACTTTAACTATCCTGGTGATTGTCTCGACGAGGTATTTCGTTATTAGCAAAACCACTAGCAGAAATTGATGGATAAGTTATTTAGTAATTAGAAGAAGACTGATTAGATCTTGATCTCGTCATCATACAAACATTGGTAATATCTTGATAACGATATATCCCGTCATTAGAAAAAGTTGACAAGATCTTGGTGGACGGGATATCTCATCGAAACCACTTATAGGGTTAAGATGGAATTGTTTAGTTCAGAATTTTAATTTAAAACAGTAAACAATTTAGATTAGACTTAATTATTGTTAATCATTTTTCCATAGGTTGGTGGACATTTTGTTCTTGAACGCACAGTACAGCCTTCCAGCAATTGTTGTAGAATTAAAATTTAGAGCAACTGGTACAGTAATTTTATATTTTAAAATTTGAATACAGTTATGTAAAGAAACAAGTACTTGATTATTTTTTATTGAGTATTCTATTTGATTTATTGCTGTTTTTAATCGTGTTTCGATAGCGTTTGTTGACTGAAAAATTTCTTGCTAGATTACACACAAAGCGAAATCTTAACATTACTTTAGAGAAATATACTAATGTATGGGGATCCTTTATTTCTATGATCATAGTCGAAAATATGACGTAAGATTCATTTTTCAATTAAAACTACGTTTCATTGTTATAATTCAATTATTCGCATTGTATCTTTGCTATTCACAATGAATGATATATTGATTGTTATTCATAATACCTTAATTATTCGTTTTGTAAATGCATTTACTATTCTATAATGATTGAATGATAAATTGTTATGTGATAGATCTGAACATTTAGTGATAACTGTTAAGTATAATATTTAAGCTATTGGTCCAGGAATAAAACAAAAGCTGGAGTGTTTATCCACTTTTGTACTTGTTCCAGCAAGAATAATGTAGCGTCGGCACCACGCCAAATCCACCAATCTACATTCGTGGCTGCTTTCACCTAATGCATCTTTTGGACTGTTATTCAATGTTTTTAGACACGAATTCTGATTCTGTCTAAATAACTTAATTTGTATTTACACTTTCATCGTACAATTACATTTCTATGTAAAAAGGGACTGTTTCTGAAGTGTCCTTTAATGAAAACAGCGGTTTTGTACATTCGTATTTCGGGCTTCGTGTGGATTTGACCCAAATAGCAAATTTTTTAATAAATAAATCTTTTATTACACTCTCCCTTTATAATCGTGTTACTTAAGAATAATATTTTGTAATGTTTTCATCATATAGGGCATTCATAAAATTAATTTGCTCACTATTTAGTTTAGTAGTTTAACAACTCTAATATTTTGGTTCAAAGGGAAATCGGTAGAGGAGGATGGTTGGTAAAAAAAAGTTTTATAGCTCCGGTTTCCCTGCAGAGTTGGAAAAATTAGGTAGACTATTTAAAGATTACTCTTCTTGAACATATCGCTTTTCAAATGTAGTAAGTTAACGGTCTGTTTGGTAGGTTGGAAGGTAACGTCACAATGGAGACGGTCCAGGATCCATCCCGAAGGGAAAGACTGAGGACAACACCTCGTAATTTTGAACCACAGTCAGATGATGAAAACAACACCTGAGTTGGCACCCCACTCTCCAAATTTCCACACCACGCCAACGTGAAGACATTTGCCGACACGCAGATGTAACGTGCACCAGCTCCAGTGTACACGACGGTCTTGGCTGACGGCGACGGTTGTATCGAGTTTCGAACTCGCAAACCCCCCGGTTGCTAATCTGATGCTCTTACTGCAGACCGTAAAACGTTTTGAAAAAAATTATCAAATAACTCATCTGTTTCGATTTAGCTCATAAGTCTCTTATTTCTTAGACAGGTTTGAATGATAAACTGAAAGATATTTTAAAAATGAAAATCGTTTAACAATCTACAAGTTTTAATCACTGTCCAGAAGAATATCAATGAATTCTAAACTGATTAAATATAAAGGCCTGTGGTTTCAGACAAACTTTCCATAGGACTTATATGTACATTAGTTAACTACTTTTATAGTAGGCCAAACACATATTGAATATATACGCATTAGGCAATCCCTTTCCATTACTTTACAACCTGTGAGTTGTAGGCAGGCAGGTTTGGTTCCTTCCTGGGTGTATTTCTCACGTCTATGCCAGTAAAACTTTCATTGTGTGCTTTTGTCCCTTATTTGATCTAGCCTTGTGTTTGGCGCCGTATGTATAGTCAGTCAATTACGGCTCTTGCGCCAAACATTCAATACAACCAACCATTACTTTATCATATGACAAAATATTTTCAACTAATTAACCATTACACACTAATGGCAAAAATACTTTTAATGAATAAATAATCTTTTATATTTCAGAATCGGAAATAGTCAATCGATCAAAAAACCCTTCTTTTCACCAAAGGCCCACCAAAGATTTTTTCAGTTCCCTTCATACGCTTTCATATTTAATAATAATAATAATAATAAACGTTTGACAAAAAAGAAAAGGGCTACTTTTGACTAAATAAACACCCGAAGATTGCCCGGAAGAATATCTGAGTGGTCTAAGCTGATTAAATATCAAGACATCCAGTTTTCAGAATTAACTTTCCATATGACATAAACTCATGAGTTAATCTATATTTCAGCAGTATACTGTAAAGCAATGCATGTAATAACATTTTCAATAAATTGATAATCCAACTGTCATAAAGATTCAGAATACTACATCAGAAAAAGTAACAAATTGATCTTGAAATGTTTTCTTGTAGATAGACTTTTTACCCCTTAAGCGTTTATTCCGGACAGAAAACGAATGCTTTTAACTCCAGTTTCGACTGAACAAACACCTAGGTGGATTCTAAGACGAATATATGGAATATATACTTATTAGTCTCATTTGGCTAAACTCAAAATGTTCGGTCTTTAGACTTAACACATCTACATTAGTTAATTACTGTGTTGTATAGCAGTATTATTGATCACACTTTTCAATCAATTAACAATCTCAGTCATGACATTTCAGAATATTGCTGCTTCAAAGTAACCAATTGACCCCAAAACGGGTCGCTTTATTGATAAATTTCTCACTTCTCTAGTATCCTCGCTCATGTTGCTCCCATATAAGGTAGAATAATGCTTAACCAACCCAATTTCTGCAGGGCAAATATTCGGGAGCATGCTTCAAGGAACATCTGCAATCATCCTGATTAAAAATTTAAAATTGCTTGGTGATCAAAATTGATTAAACATCAGGCCTGCAGACTTTCTATACGGGTACATCTCTTTTCACCACTATAACAATATTTACTGTTACACTTCAATGAATAAATAACCCAATTGTCATAGCAGTTCAGAATATTGCTTCAGGAATATCGAGTAACCAATTGACCTAAAAAGTTTGCCGTATTGATAGATTTTTTTACCTCTCTAATATCTTGCTCATACTTGTTCCCCATTCATAACAAAAAAAATGTCTTAACCAAACAGAAAAAGAGTGCTTTCAAGTCCCCTTTTGACTGAGCAAACAGTCGGAGGATGCCTGGAGGAACATCTGCTTAGTTTGAAAATTTGCTTAAATATGGAGACTTTCAGTCTTAACATTCCCTGCGATACATACAGATTGGTCATGCGCTATGCATAGTAGTATTTATTATCACAATTTCCATTGAATAAATAATTCTACAGCTATGGCAATTCAGATTACCTCAGAGTAACCAATTGACCTAAAAAGATTCACTTTATGGGTAGAATTTTCACCACTCGTCACACTCTTCCCCATTTATAACCAAAGAGCGTTTAGCCAAACAGAAAAAGTACGCTTTTGACTGAGTAAACACCCCTGGGAGGAACGTCTACAATTATTCTGCTTAGTGGTTTGCGTGGGCCCCCTCTGACTTTTCACTCGACAGAAGAGGATCCAATCAATGGTCAGCTGTTGTTGATTTGTCCCGACGCTCCTGATGACTCATTTGGGGGTTCCCTTTCAAGGAAGGCCGTCCCCCATTCCAGATCAAAGTCCCTTCCATCTCGAATGAAAGCTGGATCAGGAGTGGAAGGAGGGTGCATCGAAATCCGAAGAGATCTCCCTTTCTCCCTGAATGAATGCAATGCCGGGTTCTCTCATTTGGGCTTTTATTTCATTTACCACCATGTCATTCGCTTTTGCAAAGTGTGAATGGTATTGGGCTGTCGGTAGTGAATGAGGTAAAACTGGATTAGGTTGCTGGGAGGGGACATACCCTCACGTGAGGAGATTGCTGATAGAAAATTGGTTATCTAACGGCGGTTTATGAGCTGCAACATTGTTAGGAACGCAAATGACGCTAGGAATCTGTGAGGACTCGCGTCACGTTTCCTCACAAGAGAGCACCTTGGGTCTAGAGGACTCGGCCACTAGGAGATCTCTTGGATATGAGAGCAAAATAGCGAGACAGTCTAGGAAAACGGAGAACGAAAGGTTAAAAAATTCGTCGATCGTCTAGAGCGCACAAACCGTAGTTTTGACGTGAATACTGGGTCTGATGTTGGATTGTGGAATGAATGAAGCAGATATAGGAAGTTTGAACGATTGTTTACTGTGAATATTCAACAATTAATTTACAGCTTAAACGACTTAAGTGCAGTTTGATACTAATATTGAAGGATCATTTTATTGATTGAAGGCCTGTGATTGTAGCGTATTTTGTTAGCTTTCGAATAACTCCACTTACACAGTACTCTCCATGCAATCCAAAGTTACACTGGCCCAAAGCTCACTCAGTGCAATAGAATTTCGACAAATTTAGGACCCTTTCTTCACTCTCAGTGTTTCTGCGCACTCAGTCGGTATGTCATGTCAGCTACTGACATCCTTTGTCTACACGATGCTATATTTATCTTCTCGATGCTTCTAGTTCTGAAATCACAAGACAAAACAGTTGTAACGCTTGACATTTCATGCATGCCTCAAGTATTGTTCCGATTTTAGAGACGATTTTAAAGACGAAAACAGGTGTAATAGAAGGTGATTCCATATGAAGATGCCATTTGGTTTTCAATGAATGACAAGACAGATAAAAAAAGTCACTTTAATCATGTACACGATGTTCATACAGCCCGTGTAAATAGAAATAAATAGAAGTAATTAGAAATAATTTATGGCAAGATTGCGTCCCTCTGTTCATTCACTACAGTAATGTCTAGTGTTCTACCAGATCTGTTACAGAATCAGTATATTGTGATGTTTTGTGTATTTTTATTAGAAGTTGATATAATGTTACAGGAATATAAAAGTACTAGTAGACTCAGTACTATGTCATTCGCTTTAAAAAGTGCGAATGGTATTCGGCCTTTGATAGTGAATAAGGCAAACTGAATATGAAGGTGGCAGGGGACATTTTGTCTCCTACAAACCAAGTACTAATCGACCAGCGAAGAGTCATCTGCTCGAAGGTTCTATGCTTGAACACATTTCATCTCTTTAAAAGGATTTAAATTTAGTCAACCCTCCAAGTAATTTCAACGAGATATACCGTTCATCAAGGTCTGACCAATTTTGCTAATGACGAGATACCTCGTAATCAAGATATTGTCGAATTTTTTATGAGATCAAGATCTGTTCAGTTTTTTCTAATGACGAGATATCTCGTCAATCGAGATTTGGTCAGTTTTGTTAATGACGAGTTTCCTCGTCGAGACAACCACCTGGAGCGTTAAAAAAGCAATGTAAACCAATCACTTTAGACGATTTAGTTATCAGTTTGTTTTTATGTTAGTGAAACTTCTTAATTTCTTAAACTTAAAAATTTCTGATTGAGCAATTTCAAGTTAGGAATTGCAGTTGTAAGTCTTATCAGAAATGGCAAATCATGCACCAAGTCGAAGTAGTAGGTAAAATGAGAATTTGAAGAAAATTTTAATCGCTAACCATTTGTAATGGATTCAAATATGTTTTTGTTTTGTATTTCAAATTTTATAATGAAATAAAACTGGTCAAAACTAGAAAAACTGTTTTGTGTATTTTTAGTTGTGCTTAATTCATGCGGTAATGAAGCATAACAAATTGTGCACAACTCTGGCGAGTTTTTGCACTTATGCTTCTGAATGTCCACCTAATTGCATGACAATTTCTAGTTCAAAGACTATTTCGCTGTTTTTCAACGTCTTGAGATCAGCGAATTTTGCATTTGCTAAAAACTTCTGTTTCGTGCTCATCTCTACCTTTTATCAAAAATTATCGTTGCTTTTCTTTTTTTAGATTTAGATTAGAAGAGTTTAATTAGTCCTCCAAGTTGTTTGGACGAGATATATCCTATATAGATATCTGACCAATTTTTATAATGGCAAGATATCTCGTCATCAAGGTATTGCTGATTTTTTTTTTATGACGACGAGATCAAGATCTGATCAGTTTTCTTCCAATGACGAGATATCTTGTTCATCAAGATGTGGTCAGTTTTGCTAAGGACTACCTCGTCGAGAGAATCACCAGGAGGGTTAAAATGGCCCCTGAGTTTTTGTTTGTAAATGGTTGTAGCTATGTGGCAATACACAAATAATACCAACTTTTGTGTCAAATATGTCGTGTCACTTCTACATGTAGGTGTCACTTGCAAAAATTTGTTGTCAAGAAATCTAACTACAAATCCCAGCTTGGTATTATTTCTTTTGCCAAGAAAAATGATTTTTTTTATCATTTAGCTCTATAGTAGTTGAATCGTCTCTTGATTGTAATTCTGTATCATTTGTATTGTTAATAAGACATGAAAAGGTTATCAGAGGAACTGAAAGATACCTGACTTATATAATTCTCTATAATGGTCCAAACTGGCCAAATTCTTACAGTACCACCTATTTAATCAAGCTGCGCGAAATGCAAGACAAACAGTGTAAAGTAATTGACATGCACATACAAGGAAAGTTTTACCGACACAGAAAAGTTAAATACACCTAGGGAGGAATCGAAATATGGGTGTCATAAAAGGTGCAAAATACTCAAGTATACCCTAGTAGTTCTACACAATGGATAACCCCAAGTAGGCGCTTAAACGCTTCTCGTTTGGTATCTATCAAGACATCCAAGTCCACAAACGGAAATTGAAATCTCTATATTTAAATTCTTCCGGCTTTAAGAGGGAGGCACAACTGACCATGAACCGAAAAGTAATCAGCAGCAGTCACATTACAGTGCCGCATACTTAAAGAGCCGTTTCTTGGATCCCTGGGTTAAGATTAGCTATCAAAGCACGCAGCATTACGTATTCCAGAGCTCACCTTGCCAAGAGTGCATTTCGGGGGAACATTCTGAAGTACATTCCAGTCTAGATGCTCAGAAGATGCTGGAACTAAATCTGGAGGAACACCTGTATGTTCGAAAAGCAGGGATCGATCCCTCGCACCTCCCTTCGGAGGGGTCGTCGTGCCGTCACCATGGTTACGAGAGTCTCCCCATCTTTTCTCAAGAAGCTTGTGAGAGAATCATGCTTTTTACCGCGTGCTCCTCCGTTTTTTATTCATGGACTTGGAGAAGAAAACTTCCACCTACTGAGATGGAGAGAGAGGGAGAGGGAGAGTGAGAAGATTGCTAGTTGCTGTTTTTCAGTCTTCACTTTAAATAAGAGTTTAATCCCTAGAAGACACAAAGGAGAGGAAAGGAGGAGATATTGGCTCAAACATAGGACCTTGTTTTGCTCCCATCGCAATTACTGTCGTAGTTTAAGAATGCGGATTAAGTATCCTAGCTTCGTATAGACGTGTTTCAGAAGCGATTGTTGTTGAAATTATTCACTGCTGTTTAGTAAAGCTTTTATTTGTTTCATTTGTGAGATCTACCATATACTGATAGTTTTTACTTTTAGATCTTTAGGAAATTTCTCTTAATATTAGCAGAATGTCACCAACCGTCTTTCCCTTTTAGGTTATTTAAATTTTGAGTTGGAAAAAATAAAACAACTTTCTATAATTTCATGCTTAAATCATTTATCGTTGCTTAGTAAATCCATTATTGAGGATAGTAAGATCACAATTTTACGTTAATGGTTTTTCTCTTGGAACTTTGTCCCTTTAATTTCAAATAAATGTCATAAACCTTCTTTTACTTTAAGACAATTTTAATTCGAGATTATAAAAAATAAAATCTATAGTTTTTTACCTTCACGTGAAATCTTGTGGAAATCATGATTGTTTAGTATAAAAATTTTATTCATGGATTTGGAGAAAACTTTCACCTTCTGCTATGGAGAAATAGTCAGAGAATTGCTAGTTATTTTTCAGTTCGCTTTAACCCTGGTGGTTGCCTCGAAGAGATATATCGTCATTAGCAAAATTGGTCAAATCTTGATGGACGAAATATCTCGTCAAAACTACTTAGATTAGAGTACTTGAACAAGCTATTAATCCCTGGAAGATTGCAAATAAAAGAATGAAAAGGAAGATATCGTGGTAGCTTGGATCTCTTTGCTTGCTGTTATCTCAAATGTAATCATTGTCCCTTTCAAACAACTTAAATTTAAAATTAACAAAAATAAAAAGGGATATGAATTTTACTTTGATGAAATATTTCCAGTTTCAAACGTATCAGATATACAATATTAATGTCAAATTTAAAAATTCACTTTATGCAAATGAAATGGAAATTCAGAATTTATATTTTATTATTATGATTTCTGTATTATCTTAGGCATAATTCAAGATTCACATGTATCAGTTTTAGCAAAAATAGGTTAGCCCAGATAAAATTTTTATAATTATTCGCATAGGAACCTTAAACTACCTTTTGATCAAAACCCATGCAAATGTATTAGTCAGCAGATATTCAGAAGTGTTAATAAACGAGTATTTATTTCGTTCTTTGTGTCCTTATATAAAATATCATATATAGTACTTCAATATTAGGATTTTATTACCGTTGAGTTTACATCATTGTTATACTCTACATTTCTAAACTTATATTGAACTATTGTACTTGATACCGACTCTTGCTAATTTCAAATGTGAATCACGTTTATTTTAAATGACGCACATAAAAGTTTTGATGTATCTGGTAATAAAATTGCGCAATACCAAAAATAATTCAATATTTTTTAAAGCAGTTGAGTTAAAAACTAGAACTCACATTTCGAATTTTAATCCTTATGCTCTCCTTAATAGAGGGATTTTTACAGAAACACTTTCTCAGAAACTCTTCTATTGCTATCCTAGTTTCACATTCCCACTGATATACACTACATAAACCTTTTAGGAATTCCTCATAAACTTGAAAAGAACGAAAAAGAAAACCCAGAATCTTATATTGATTGAATAATTCTCTTAACGGCCGAAAACGAAATGGAAGTAAAATAGTTATAATAAAATAAAATGACGACATTACATTTATTTGTTTATTTTAAATTTGTCTTTATAAACTAAGATGACTGAGCAACAACCACACATTCACCTTCAATATGATTTTTTGTAAAAATGACAGCAGAACAACAAAATTTAAGCAACATTTTTGGAGCATTATATTGGTAATCTCAAACACACACACACACACTTTCTGAAAGATAAGTTCTTGCAGGTAACTTTCTTAATGTGATTTCTCATATGAAAATAGCTCATTTAGTATAACACTCTGCTATTTTCACAATGTGAACGTTTTTGTCGTAACTCAATTTAAAAAATATTGTAAAATGTAAAATGAGCAGATAAATGCAGATGAATAGTTGTTTTAAGTCCTAATACCCAATTTCTATGTTTTCACCTGCCGATGAAAATGACAAAATACAGGTACTTTTCTGATAAAATATTCGAAGCTCAGAAGAAACATGATTTCATGATCGACAAATGAATAAAATAACTAAATAATCAGTATTGAATTTTTGTTAAGTATGAGAAAGCAAATACATAAAATTTCGAATTCTTACAAACTGAATACAAACTAACTCTAACATATCTATGCATCCGAAATTAAGAATATTCCACTGGAAATATATAGGACCAAGCTAGGTTTTAAGAACAAAAACGAGCGGAAAAAGGAATCGCAATTTTCAAATATTCCCTAACTAATAATAATGAAATGAATTAAAAAATCGTGCTTTAAAATCCTTCAAAATAGATTGCATAATTCGTGTATAAGAATACAATCAAATAAATTTTAAGTTTGAATTCAAGATAATTCTCAGAAAATATATAGAAAATTCAAGACAAACCGACTCTTTCGACGAGTTCGAAAGAAGAGAGAAAATCTATTCGAATTACCAGACAATCTGGAATCCCCTCTCTACCAATCTCAGATCTCGTCTTATTCCCAACTTATTAATCTCCGCCTTAATTTCGAAATCGTTCTCTGCGTCCCGAACAATCTGGAGAGAGGGGGCTGATTTGCATGTGGGGGCCATCTGCTGGCGAGAAAAGAAAATCCGACCAAAAGACGAAGGGGGATTTTTTTAAACTGTTAACCGCACGTGACCCATGTCGAATTGATTTCCATAAATTACGTCCCTAGTAATTGTTCAGAGGCGCGAAGAAAACGAAAATAAAAATAATAAAAAAATTAGAATTTTAAATTCTTATTTCTTTCTCACTTGATTTACAAAGATGGTCGTGGAAAAAATAGGACCCCCTGATGTGCATTGTCTCATAAATATTTCAATAGTGAGTCGATTAATAGATCGCTTCTAATGCAGGGATAATCTCTTACTTTTATGCTGCCAACTTCGTAAGTTTTTTGGTTCTTTTCCCTTTGGTTAGTCGAGTGCATATTTTTTTCGAGAAGCTCGTAGTGTTTTCCACAATTTAATGATTACCGCATTCATTATTTGGTCATTAGTTATGAAAACGCGTTAGCTGTTGAGAGTTTAGGAATAGCAGTTTGTTACAAACGTTTCCTGAATGTGCCTTTCTGTTTTTATTAAAGATGGGGTAACTCAAGAGAGGAGTAATTTTTATTTCTTTAGATATGTATAAAAGTGTAACTTTATTTAATAAGAGGGAAATGCTTGGTAGGAAACAGTGTTTATGTTCTGTTAAGATTAGAAAAGGATAGGAAAACATATTTCGGTTTGATTTTTGTTTTATGATTTTCACTGGAAAAAATAAAACTGATTTATATTATGTTTGTTGAGCATGTTTTATTTGAAGATTATTAGGCGAGAAACCGTTTTGTGAAATTGACTTTATTGCAGCTCAGTCTGAGATCAACTGTGGTAAAATAAAGATGTTTAAATCTGAAAATGTAAGCAATAAAAAGATTTTTTCGTATTTATAAACAATATTTTTGGGAAACTAATTTAATTATTGAAATTAATTAATTCGCCAAATTATTCACAAAACCGTTTTTTTTAATTTAAATTCTTTGATCGAATTAGCCCTCGTGTAGCAAAAAGTTATCGTAGCTTTGCTTAGTTTAATTTTGAAATGCATGATAATTTTTCATGGATTGCACAATACATGCATTAACATTTCAGTATAAAGTAAAAATTTTCAAAGGATATGAAAATGAACTACAGGTGGTTATCAAAATAATGGAAACACCTGTGAATAAAAGTGACATTTAAGAATGCGCTTCGTAAGTATTAAAATATAATCCTAGCTACCAGTTTTTTTAATATAAAAAGTACTATATATCATGGTAGTATGAGGTAGCTTTAGTGAAGTTGCATACGTCGTGGATTTTTGTCAAAAGCGTAAAATGTCAGACCTCACAGACTTTCAAAGAGGCCAAATTGTAGGAGCCCGACTAGTTGGAGCAACTGTAACCGAAACATCCCAGCTTTTAGGCGTTTCTAGAGGTACGGTGTCTAAAGTCATGACAGCGTACACACAGCGCGGCAAGACAAGCTCGGCAAAGCAAAATAGTGGACGGAAGGAGAAGCAGAGTGAAAGAGACTGACGGGTATTGAAGCGGATTGTAAGAAAACAACTGCAGCCAAAGTGACCGCAGAGCTCAATCAGCATCTGGATTCTCCAGTGTCAATAATTACAGTTAGGAGGCACCTTCATAAACAGAACATTTACGGCAGAGTAGCAATTCCCAAGCCACTTGTCACAGATGTTAATGCCAAACGTCGTCTACAGTGGTGCCACAACCACAAAACCTGATCGATTGATAAGTGGAAGACAGTTATATGGTCAGATGAATCATCTTTCACACTTTTCCCCACAACAGGGCGGGTGCACGTTTGGATGACACCTGCACAAGCGTATGATCGTGATTGTCTCCTTCCAACTGTCAAGCATGGAGGTGGCTCTGTCGTGGTTTTCTGCTGGCCCAATCTAACCCTGAAAGGAAGGATCACTGGGGAGAAGTATAGAGAAGTTTTAGCTGACCAGGTCCATCCTATGATGCAAATTTCGTTTCCTGCAGGAGATGGAATTTTCCAGGATGATAATGCTCCTATTCATGCAGCGGGACTGGTCCAATCATGGTTTGATGAACACGAGGATGAACTGAAACATCTACCCTGGCCAGCACAGTCCCCCGACATCAATATAATCGAACCGTTATGGTCTATTTTAGAACGTTCAATCCGGAATCGATATCCTCCACCGGCATCTCTCCCGGAACTTTTACAATATCTTCATGAAGAATGGTACAATATTCCTCTAAACACTATTCAGCACTCGTATGATTCGATTCCCAGGCGAATCCGAGCTGTATTACATGCCAAAGGCGGTCCTACGCCATATTAGTAAAGAATTCCTTATAAATCCAGTGTGTTTCCATTATTTTGATAACACCCTGTACATTAAAATACAAAAAGTGTGAAAACTAAAATTATTACACATGATTAAAAGTACATCATTTAGATATTGATTTTTGAAAAATGAGTTTTCTTGCCGTCATGGGTAAAAGGATAGAGTTGATTTAGTCACTATCACACAATTGAGATTGCAGATGTTAAAAATTGATAAATATTCGAATCACTTCTTTTTTATAAGAGTATTGATTCGAGTGTGTTCCATAAAAAAATGAGAGGGCTTTTAAAGCTTGGTTAAAAATGGGCATTATAAATTAGTATTATGAAATATGAATAGAAGTCTTATTTAATGTGTCTTGTTTTCCTATTTAATTAAAATATTTTTATGTACTGGGTGTTTCCAAACTTCCTTTGGAAATTTTAAGGGAGGAAAGAAACAAAATAAAACAGTATTCACGTAATGATGTACGAGTCAAGCTTCACTTGGATTTGCTATAGATCGCTGTTTGGCCATGCGGCATTTGATTAGTTTGTGTGAAAATCTATGCATCGTCATTTAGACATGAATTGCAGTTGCTAGTCTCAACTTTGAGTACCTGAAACTGTAAGTGTATAACTTACTGTCAAACTGTATTGCTTACAAATGCCCAAAATTAGCTTACATGCCATTACATCAGGAGCTCTCCAATACTTTCTACCAAACTGTAAAATTTGAGCTGGTAAAATACTGCTAACAAACTTATTGTCTTTTATTTCTGCCACTTCGTGTATTCCTTAGCGCATCCAAGTGGTGCTTACGTGGTGTCCCCTGTGTGAATATGGTTTGATTTTGTGTTCCTTACAGTCCCTTAAATTCTACATTTTATTATGGTCAGTGGCCGACATATCACATTGCACTGGATCCTTGTTTACTGTTGGTTTCATGGCAATGGATTAGCGGATGGCTTAAATAAGATCGGTTCTGAATTAACTGAATATCATCCCACTGAATACCATGCAATAAAAAGGATTATAATTATAAAAATGGAACATTATCGACTTAATACTTACAAATTTATAGCTAAAGAGAAAGATCTCCTTGGATCTCCTTGCTAAGGTCTCAGTTGCCACAGGATCTACCGAGAGCCATAGGAGTCGCTTGTTTTGGTGTTCTCACTGGACACCAACTACCTACAAATCAGCTATACAAAATTGGCTTGTCAAACTCTCCAATTTGCCCTCTGAATTCATGAAAGGAATGACATGAAAGGAACCCACCTCAATAGATACCTTGATCTTATTGACTAATACTCGCAGTGACTAATACTGTATGCTAAGTTATATATTTTATTTTTGGTTCTACATTATATTGGGCTGCCAGACGGACTTACGGTGAAAATGCTGAGGTGTGGCGTAGGATAAAAAAGTTTGTATAGGAAGTTTTGAAGCACTTTTATATAAAGAAATTTACTTGTTATTTTAAAAGGAACTTTAACATTTATCTTTTACATAGCAATAGAAAGGATGATTTATATGTGAAAATGGTGAGCTGATTAAAGTCTTAAAGCAGAAAAAGATTTGGGTAAAGTAATCATTGATGTATTAATACATAAAACTCATTGTGTTCTCATTATAAATATATCATCTAGTAAATAACAAATGCAATTGGTTGGGCATAAAAATGTGCTCTTATTTTCAGCTGCATATCCAATACTTGTAGCATTAACAGCAGAAGACCATTATGCCATATCCAATCTGTTACAAAAACTCCCCCTTAGGATTAATCTCCGCAAAAGCGTAATTTACGACATTGTTCATAACATTACGAAAGCCTGTTACGCAATTCATCTTCGGAATACCCCAGCAAAAACAGCTCGACAAAGTTAAAGTTTTCTGGTCATTGCTGAGATCAAACTTCTCGGAACTTTCATTATCTCTGAGTCGCACATTTTGTTTCTGGATTAAAAAGAGATTGGACGTAATCACGCACATACGAAAACTCTTCGAAAAGTTTAATTCTTTCCTTTTCTTCAGCTGATTATGTAGGAAGGGAGCATCTGGTTGCTCGTTAATTGATCTCAGTGAAAAGTAATTAATTATTTTTCCACTAGGTGCTTATTACTGATCATGTGGAACTCGAATTAGAAGCGAGTGTTATCATGGAAGAGGGTCTTTTGCTTGGAAACGTATTGCTGCTAGAAAGGGCGTAACGAGCTTTGGTGATCCTTTTTACAGAATTTTATCCAAATGACGCTAAAATTGGTCAGGGCGTAGTTTTGTGGAACTGTAAGATATTTCATGTTATAAAAGTTTGCCGACATCAAAACTAATTGATAAGAAATTTAGAAAATATTTATGGAAGTTCTGTAGTGTGTGTTAAGTTCATTGTGTCGTGTATTTGATATAAAAACAATTCATTCGTTAAAGAAGGTACTTAGAATTAACTGAGAGGAGTAAATAAATACTTAAAGTATATTTACTTAACGATAAGGAATTCAAGGATCTGGGGTGTATAATTTTTACCGTGCATTTATTGTTAATTAAAACCCGTTCATGAAATGCTGTTTTATATTTCTGATTACTTTTATTTAACTCTCCAAGTGGTTCCGACGAGATATTTCTTCCGAAATCGTGTCACTTTTGCTAATGATGATATATCTCGTTGAGACAAAACTGCCCTATTCTCCAAGGGGAATGAAAATCCAAGTAGGAAAAACAAAATTGCCCCTTGCCTTGAACTGGCGTCAGTTTGGGACAAGTACATCCGAGGTTGGTCATTACGGGGCAGCTAAGATAAACCACCAGGAGCGTTAATTTGGAAGTATGAAATGTGAATAACCACACTGCTATCAATAGATATAAGGTATTGAGAAACTAGAATAAATTCTCTGCGTGGATCTGTTAGTGCTTTAGAATTTTGAAAAGGTTAAGTTTGTTACATTAAGTAATAACATGAAGTAGTCAGTGAAGATATACATTATATTTGATTGATTTAGTTAGGTTTGGTTTGTGGCTTTACAGTCATTTTTTGCACCCAAGGGCTAATTGGAACGAAATCTATGCCTGATTAGGCATAGCATCCCAAATGTTCAATTTGGGATTAGATTTTAATTAGTACAAGTAATATCGACCTACTTAAAGAATGCTGCCCTAAATTTAGAGTGTGTTTTCCCTAGACAAGACGTCTGAGGAAGGCAATAGGTCAGGATAATTTAGTATTGATCCCATTTTCGCTGGGGAGGGCATAAAATTTGCAGTTTCGACATCAGCTCTGTTAGATTATAATGACATTTTTCATGTATTGTGTTTTCCATGTATAGTAAAGGCCTCCAGAATATAAGTGGTCTGAGTATCTTTTGTTTCTGTAACGGGCTGGTCCTAGATAAAATTAAATCTTTTTAATTTCCAGTGCCTACGCAACGTGAACAAGAAAACGTAAGAAACAATCAGTGATTACCTCCCAAAAGTTCTATCGATTATTAATCACCATGATGTCATTTCCAAAGATGCAGGTAGGATTTGTCTATAGGTTTCTCTACAGAGAGGGTAGCCTCTCGTCTTGATTTATTATTTGTAGTAAGCACACGCCCTTCCAATGTCTTGAATTTATTCCACTTTTCAGTTCATATTGATGTATCAAAATCGTTCCCTATTAATAATTTATCGCGAGGAAGTTTCTCGATCTGTACATTGTAACAGTCCAGCACCCATTTGGGCAAGAAAATCTGCCTGCTCATTTCCGTATATATTGCAAAGGTTAAGATTGTAGATTGGGTTGAGTTTTATGGCTCAAGAGTCATATTTGTTCAATCTGCGGCAAATAACGTAAAGTAAATAGATTGGATATACACCCACAAGAAAAGTTTTACTGCCACAGAGAAAAGAAATACACACAATGAGGAATCGAACTTGCGTCGCCTTCAAAACACAGGTCGCTAGAGCAGTGGGTAAAACTACTGAGCCGCGGTGGACCGTTACCACCGAGATAACAAGGCCTGACCGCTGCCGTCATGGCGTCTCCCTATTAGTCATACGTGCGATACGAACGACCACCGCCGTATTGGAATATTCAAAGCCTAATACTGTGAAATCTGTCTACAACAATACATAATATATTCTATATACGTCGAGACCACAGGAAAATATTGTTATACGTTATTGCAAATTATTATAGCAGTTTGTAAACATGGTTTTTCCCTAGTCAAAACTATGATAATCTCAGAATGAAACTTCCACACCCTAGCGTCTTTCTTCCTTATTTACTAACGATAACAAAGAGTGTGCGTAAATAGTAAAAGCGATAACTTATTAAAAAACCAGCCAAAATTCTATCGTAAATTCAATTAAAAAATAGCGAAAAACTCGCTTATGACTTTTATTAACTAAAATACACACGTCAATCAAGCTTAATACCGCCCAATATCATAGTTTCTCAAATGCGACCATAAATCAAAAAGAAAACCCTTTGTCATAGTCTAAAGAAATCTAATTAATGTTTTCTTCACCATTAAATCTGTAAAAATGGGAAATCAAAGCAATTGAAGCGATTATTATCATAGTTGGCTGAAGAATTTTTCATTGATATTTCATTTATAAAATTCAAACAATTTTCAATAACTTCCAAATTATTAACGTGACAGGGTGTTTTGATTTGATTGTTATCTACAGAAATTTCTTGGCCATATAAATGTTTCCATTTTCAGATTTGAATGTATTACAACAGTGTAATTTGTTGCAGGTCCTGGATTAAAACAAATTTTAAAAAAGTAACTTTTGACTCCTCAATTAGTTTGAACCAATTTTGTTTATGGGGTAATGAATCCAGAATTTCTAGTAGCCTATTAAAATTTTGAAAATAAATAGATTCATGATGAGCAATGAACTCAGATTTGCTTTCGTTGGTAGCTCTCAATAAATTGGATTCCTCAGTTTCACGAATTTTATCTTCCCTGCTTTTACGAACGGTGGGACAAGTTTTCGAGAGATATTTAGGGCAATTCGGAAATATACTTGGTATAGCACCAACTTTTAAACGGAGACGTTTCATGGAAAAGGTAGAACACTCACCAGTTTTTTGGTGAATTTCGATACATTCCGGACGATATCATGGTTTTAAAAATGAAGTCCGCAGACTTTACTGCGTTTTGATGGTGTAAAGTCGGCTCGTGGAATCGCCCTGAGCCATCTTTTTCTAATATTTTTATCCTCTGGAAAGGAGAAAACCGCCACTTTTGGTGCATCGCCATATCTATAATTTCCAGAGCAAGTAGGTACACAGCATCTAAAGGGCATTTTGGATAGCCTCGTGGTTAAGCCTAAAGAAACCGGTCTGGACACACGTTAAACGTGTTGTTTGACGAAAGCCTTTAACACCTTGACACTGTAATGTTCCACAAATGTTATATATAACAATATTTAACTGCAGCTGCACTTGCTTTCCGGTAAAATAGTATAAAAACCCTAATTTCTTACGCTTCATTAAAGGTAATCCATAAGTAACCGGCCATGTGGCGATGTTTGTTATGACTACTAGTAAGCGAGTCACGTGATCGAAACGTCACAGCGGTCTGGCCTTGTTATCTCGGTGGTAACGGGTGGACCCGAAATGTCTTGGAAACCACTTCAGAACAACCCGTTTGCTCTCGGATCTAAAAAGCTGCAATATTCCTTGACAATTGAGTACAATGGACAATTGAGTACAATGGACAATTGAGTACAATCGTTACCACCGAGATAACAAGGCCAGACCGCTGTGACGTTTCGATCACGTGACTCGCTTACTAGTAGTCATAACAAACATCGCCACATGGCCGGTTACTTATGGATTACCTTTAATGAAGCGTAAGAAATTAGGGTTTTTATACTATTTTACCGGAAAGCAAGTGCAGCTGCAGTTAAATATTGTTATATATAACATTTGTGGAACATTACAGTGTCAAGGTGTTAAAGGCTTTCGTCAAACAACACGTTTAACGTGTGTCCAGACCGGTTTCTTTAGGCTTAACCACGAGGCTATCCAAAATGCCCTTTAGATGCTGTGTACCTACTTGCTCTGGAAATTATAGATATGGCGATGCACCAAAAGTGGCGGTTTTCTCCTTTCCAGAGGATAAAAATATTAGAAAAAGATGGCTCAGGGCGATTCCACGAGCCGACTTTACACCATCAAAACGCAGCAAAGTCTGCGGACTTCATTTTTAAAACCATGATATCGTCCGGAATGTATCGAAATTCACCAAAAAACTGGTGAGTGTTCTACCTTTTCCATGAAACGTCTCCGTTTAAAAGTTGGTGCTATACCAAGTATATTTCCGAATTGCCCTAAATATCTCTCGAAAACTTGTCCCACCGTTCGTAAAAGCAGGGAAGATAAAATTCGTGAAACTGAGGAATCCAATTTATTGAGAGCTACCAACGAAAGCAAATCTGAGTTCATTGCTCATCATGAATCTATTTATTTTCAAAATTTTAATAGGCTACTAGAAATTCTGGATTCATTACCCCATAAACAAAATTGGTTCAAACTAATTGAGGAGTCAAAAGTTACTTTTTTAAAATTTGTTTTAATCCAGGACCTGCAACAAATTACACTGTTGTAATACATTCAAATCTGAAAATGGAAACATTTATATGGCCAAGAAATTTCTGTAGATAACAATCAAATCAAAACACCCTGTCACGTTAATAATTTGGAAATTATTGAAAATTGTTTGAATTTTATAAATGAAATATCAATGAAAAATTCTTCAGCCAACTATGATAATAATCGCTTCAATTGCTTTGATTTCCCATTTTTACAGATTTAATGGTGAAGAAAACATTAATTAGATTTCTTTAGACTATGACAAAGGGTTTTCTTTTTGATTTATGGTCGCATTTGAGAAACTATGATATTGGGCGGTATTAAGCTTGATTGACGTGTGTATTTTAGTTAATAAAAGTCATAAGCGAGTTTTTCGCTATTTTTTAATTGAATTTACGATAGAATTTTGGCTGGTTTTTTAATAAGTTATCGCTTTTACTACACTGCTGGCCACCCAAATTGCAACACCAAGAAAGACAAGAGATATCACAACAAAATTTATTTTGTAGATAACATGTTGACCAAGTATCAAATGATTAAATTTATAGACTTCTGTGAAGTGTGGTTCCTGCCAAAATCAGTAGCCAGAGTAGCCGCCATTGTTGGAGATCACCGCTGCCACACGCCTCGGCATTGATTCAAAGAGACTTTGGATGTGTTCTTGGGGTACAGCAGACCAAGCAGCTTCCACACGTTGCCAAAGTTGATCTGGTGTGGCAGCTGGGGATGTATTCTGGGTCAATCGTTGAGCAACCATGGACCACATGTTTTCTATCGGCGAAAGATCCGGAGAGCGAGCTGGCCAGGGAAGCAATTCAATCTGGCGATTGACGAAGAACCCTTGGACAATGCGTGCCACGTGTGGTCGCGCATTATCCTGTTGAAATATGGCTGTGGGCAAGCCCTGAAGTTAAGGAAGGACAACTGGCTCTAACACCTCGGAGATGTAGCGCTGGCTGTTTAAAGTACCGGCAATGCGTACTAGAGGAGTGCGAGAGTGATATCCAATACCGCCCCATACCATAATACCCGGTGCAGGACCAGTGTGGCGGTGCATAACGCAGCTGTTCAACATCCTCTCTCCACGGTGTCTCCAGACTCGAATCCGACCATCGTGGTGTTGCAGACAGAAGCGTGACTCGTCAGTAAAGACAATTTCATTCCATTCTGCCGTCCACATCCTTCTTTCATCGCACCATTGGCGGCGGAAACGTCTGTGGTTCTGCGTCAAGGGTAGACGAAGCAATGGACGTCTTGCGGACAGACCACTCTGCTGTAAACGGCGTCGAATGGTACGCGCAGACACTGGATGATGCGGTACAGACTGAATGTGCTGTGCTATGGTTCGTGATGTGGCTGAGCGATCCGTCACTGCCATACGCACAAAATGCCTGTCATCACGTGAAGTGGTGCACTGAGGTGGATGCGATCGAACACGTCGGTCCGTCGTACCTTCCTGCATCCAACGATCACATATCCGCATTACAGTTGTTTGGTTTCGTCCAACACGACTACCGATTTCCCTGAAAGATAATCCACAATCTCGGTAGGCCACTATCCTTCCTCTGTCGAACTCGGATACTTGATCAAAAGATGATCGCTGTTTTCTACGAGGCATAATTGATCGTTTTTTTGAAAAAACCACAAGAAAAACACAATTGCCGTACTTGAAATCGTCGAAATCTCCAAGCCTTAAATAGCGCTTTGAAGTGGCGCCACAGGCGCGCGTGATGTGCGTCTGAGCTGAAATTCTAATCATTTGCATATCTCACCTCCGCTAATGCATGTTGTAAATTTCATATTATTTGCATGCTTCCTTCAGGGTGTTGCATTTATGGTGGCCAGCAGTGTATTTACGCACACTCTTTGTTATCGTTAGTAAATAAGGAAGAAAGACGCTAGGGTGTGGAAGTTTCATTCTGAGATTATCATAGTTTTGACTAGGGAAAAACCATGTTTACAAACTGCTATAATAATTTGCAATAACGTATAACAATATTTTCCTGTGGTCTCGACGTATATAGAATATATTATGTATCGTTGTAGACAGATTTCACAGTATTAGGCTTTGAATATTCCAATACGGCGGTGGTCGTTCGTATCGCACGTATGACTACTAGGGAGACGCCATGACGGTCAGGCCTTGTTATCTCGGTGGTAACGGTACAATGGACAATTGAGTAGAGGATTAGCAACCGGAGGGAGTTCAAAACACTGTTCAACCAAAGACCATCATGTACATGGGGGTTTTGTGCATGTTAAAACTGCAGTGGCCTCATAAGTCCTGATGTGGTGTGAAAGTTTGGATAGTGGGATGCCAGCTCAGTGTTGACCTTATCATCTGATCGTGGTTCAGATTTACGAAGTGTCGTTCTCGGGTCTTACCCTTCGGGATTGATCCCGGACCCTTGCCGATAAACCGCTCCAGAGCGGAAAATTCAAAGACCTGCCTACCACCGTAAAATGCAGATAGTTGGTAGTTAATTAACGTCGCACTGGAGAAACACAACGGACCATTGACGAAGGGAAAGATTCGAGGGTAACGCCTCATAATTTTAAACCTCGGTCAGATGATGAGGTGAAGACCTGAGCTGGTACCCCGCTGGCCTACCACGGCCCCACCATCTCAAGAAGACTTCTTTTTATCAAATCAGTCTCTTCCGAAAATCTCCGTTCCTGACAAGCGTAATGAAAGTTAAGGAAGGCTATCCGGGGCGATTTTTTCTATTGCCACCTGTCGTGAGGACTTCGATCTACTTTCGTAACTACGTGTTCTTTCCTCTCGACTTCTGTTCTTTGTTCCGCGCGAGATGGTATCATTAATGGGTTCGATCGCGTCGTTCTCCGCCATTACCGATCGAACCTAATGACTCCGAAGAAACTGCCTCTTCGTTAGCTTCTTTTCTCCTCTTTCCCTTTCTTTCCCGATCTCTTTTCACTCTCTCCCTCCAAGTCCACGGGAAAGAGTCCATCGTCCAGAAGAGGGTCTCCGAAGTTCACTGTGACCTGCTTTGGGAGGATATAAATTTATCTTTCGGCGATGTGGTTCTGTCTCCAACACGTTTCAGCAGCATTCTTATTCCGATAACCTTTAACTACCCAGTGGGTTGGTTTGTTAGGTTTTATGGAACAAGGCCCAAGATGTGATAACAGCGTCAAATAATAGACTTACTCACACAAAGAAATTTTCACTGACAGGGAAGAGAGAAATACGCCTATGGAGGAATCGAACCTGCGTCGCCTTCATCTCATAGGTAGGTAGTTATAATTACTTCGCACTGAGGAAACACGACGGGCTATTGGTTACAGTTCGGGATCAATTCCGTAAGGTAAGATCCGAGGACAACGCCTTGTAATTTTGAATTAAGGTTAGATGATGAGGTCAACACCTAAGCTGGCACCCCCACTCTTCTAACCCGCATCATGCCAGCATGAAGAAATTTTAAGCTGCAATAGATTTACTTGTACCGACCCTCACCCAGAAGGCGGTCTTTGGCTGGACTGAGTTTCAAACTAGCAACCCTCCGGTTATTAATACGCGACTCTACCAGCTGGGTTACCGTGGCCCCATAACTCGTAGATTGCTATGGCAGTGAGGAAACCAACTGAGCCATGGTGATCACCTTTTCAGTTTTTCTAGACTAGGAACTAAATTTCCTTTTGCTAACGATAAGCATAACCGTTTCTATTTCAATAAAAGTAGGCAACTTACGATGACATCATTTTCAAGTCCCTTTGCTTTTCAACACATTTGTTCTATCGCTGCGCAAGTTTTTTGTGTCCTCATGAAAAGGTTTTCATCTGAGCAGAATCACACTTCTTGCAGTTATTGGCCCATTTTAAATGGCTAATTTTCCACTTTATCAACAATAGTCACTCGTTTGTGTAACAGAACCATATTACATACTGTCACTGCTCCATTTAAAAAGTTTGCCCTGTTTGTATCCATAGAAACAGGCCTTATCGTAATTACCTTAGGAGATTCTTGAAGAAATGTTTGCAAGTTTGTCACATTGATGCGCTTTTTTGGAATTTTTTGTTGTTGCTGAGATCTATTTTAGTAAAATGCCTCTGTTCAATTTATGCCCTTAAAACAAAGAGAAATGTCGTCAACACAATTAATCGCGGAATAATTTTGTAAGTCTACCTGTTAGAGGTAGGTAGATAGGTTGTAGAATTATCTTCGAACTGAAGCAACACAATGGCATATTGCGGCGCTCCGAGATCAATCCCGAAGGGAAGATCTGGTCAATCAGTTTTGGAACACAAATGTTTGTGGAGTTATAATCACTGCGAAAGTAAGATATGTTTCCTTTCAGATTTTAATATTTTGAAGCAGTCTTAATGTCCTAAGAAAATGTTCCTTGTAATAACAAAAACTAACAAACAGAACTAAAGCTAGAAGAGCTAGGTCCTAATTAGCCCTTGTGGAGCAAAAAATCACCGTAGTGACAAATCAAACGAAACAAGATAGAAGAAAGAAAATAAGACAGTTATGGTATCTATTTTATATAGTGAAATATCCGTAAAGGATTATCAAAAGGCGAACGCGTTCCTTTTGAGATTGTCTTTACAAAAAGTGCTTATTACATAAGATTAAAATATTGTCTTTGTATTTACATATTGGGTTTGAGGATCAGATTATTTATTAATAAACACAGAGAATTCGAAGAAGCATTACTACTATAAAATTTATGACGAACTCATGTTTCCTGGGATCAGATCTCTGAGCTGATGAAAGGATCCAGCTCAGAAGATTACCCGAACTATGATTCTCTACCTTTCTATTTCATCCTCTTCATTTATATTGAGTGAGTCTCTCTTCTCCTTAGCAAACAGCTAGTAAAACATTAATAGAATTCAATGTCCCTTCTGTCTAGAACATATGGTAATCTGGTTTCAAATCTATCGCGAAATTTCTGTCTGTAAACTGGCATAAGCCACCTATTTGATATAGTGACATAATAGCGTTTGTCTGCTACCCAGTCTGTCCCGAGTTCGAATCCTAATTTTTTAAACTAATAGATGTTGGTGATTGTACCTGTTAGGTGTAGTGGTGGCTTGCTCAATGGGTGATCTCTCAGAAGTAGCATCCAATTGAGCCCTTATAGCCTGAAGAGGTTAGTAGTAGGACATTAAAAAACGACATTAAGAAAATAAAATAAATAGTTGAAAGACTATTAAAAATTCTGCAAACACTGAGTTAATTATCTATCTACATCTTATCCACACATACATTAAATGAATACTTGTTAAAGAAGTGAACTTTACAGATCATGTGATGATTGTTATAAACAGTTCAAACTTATAACTTCTACAAAAGTATAACATTTCTTCAACTATATAAAACGTCCAAACCAAAAAGGTTATGCAAGTATTATAGTACATTAAGGAAAACAATCTTACTGTAGCCTATACAGCTTATTTTTTATGTCTTAGTTTGGTTCCTTAGCTGAAACTATTTTTAATAATTTGGATTAACTTTTTTTGTTTTAAACCATGCTTAAAAATTCAAATGACTTAATTAATTTTTTAAACTTATATTAGTTGGAGTATACATAAAATCTGCATTTATTTTCCATGTGAAACAAAACAATGAGAAGTGTTTTCTAGGATTATTGATTCCGCATGATTAAATTGAAATCCCTTGAGTGAAATTGAACTATATAGAAAAACGCATTTGAAAAGTACTTAAGAACTCCAATTATTGTTTAAAGAGTCTGGATGCATTAGATATGAACCAGCAGTTTTTCATAAGTATCTTCTTCACAGAAGCGCATTCGTTAATTAAATTCAAAAGAAGAAAAAGTACATCGTCAAATAAAGTCGATTCTGTTTTGTTACTTAGTTATTCCATTCTAATTCTCTCTTCATTTCTCTTCATTACAGACAGTTTTGTTTCAATTTCTACGGAAAAGAAGAAACTAAAAACACAATATTAAGTGCTAGGATTTGGCAATTAATGAGACATTCAGGGAGAAAAACTGTTGAAAGCTATTCTACCAGCGAATTAAAAATCCTATTTTCCGTTAAAATTGATATTCTTTATTTTCAGAAAAACCTAATTGTGGAAAGGGATGTTTCACAGATATTTTTAAGCATCGCTAAAAGCTATTTTTTACTACTCAGCATAAGTAAAAAAATAAATTTTGATGCTGTTGGCTGTTAGAAAAGAATATACTATATTATCATTGAAACAGTGCAGATAAAATTTTTTAAATCCAATAGTCTCAAGAGCTATAAAATAAATAACCAAATTCAAATGTGAAATTGGATAAATACTTAAATCCTCGACAAACCTACATCAGTCCAAAGGTAACTAGTACCACGACAACCAAGATAATCCTTGTATCTATCCTAATTAAGAATAGACCAATTTAGTGGACACCACTGTGATTTATTAGAAAATAAAGAAAAGAAAAGAAATAAGATGGGGAAGCATGCAGTTAACAAAGTGGACCTTAAGGTATTCCAGAACTTTCGCTGGAGGACCTGTCCACTTGTGAAGTCCTGATTAATGCCGCTACCATCTCGTGGCCATTGCTGTGTAGGAAGTCAACTAGTTGACCCAAGTGTATTACGTAACCCTTATGTTTGAAGATGTCTCCTTTACTCCAGGTTCAGATGACATAAAGGATGTCTTATGTTGAGAAATTTAGTGATTTCATATTAAGATGCGTAGTGGAGAGGAATGTCTTCCTGTCCACAGGCAGCCTATACGAAAGACACACTGAGCATTGGTACTGTGCAAAGTGCAGCTCATGCGCATGTCGTAAATTTCTGTTGTATGTCCACCCAATGTGCAGTTTCTCTATAGCTCAGCACTTTCCAAGCAGTAGGAGTTCAAATACAGTGTATTTACCACAAGAATTGCTCCAGCTATGAAGTCTTGGAGCAAGCTGACGCCACAAGAACCAGATAGTTCATTTTGAGTGAGGATAACTGCGATGGATGTATAAATTTTATTTTAATTATGGCGAATCTTAGCACAAATAAAAATCGCAACAAATATTTTCCCAATTTATCACTAAGTGCGCCAATGTGATAAACTTGAATGCATTTCTTCAATCCTTCCCTATGGAAAATGCAATAAGGAGAGTAGCTAGGACAAAACAGGCCTTTACATAGTGTTGGGAAGAACTCTTAATTTGAGCTAAATATAGATTATCTACAAAAATGAGATGGATTGACAGAGTTGAGCCGTCTAATACCCGAGTAATTGAAGTTAGTACACATCTTAGCGGCAGTCTGCCACAGCGTCTTTTCCATTCAATCAGATATGTTCTATACCTTTTCCTCCGATTTGGTGGAAGCTCCGTCATTACTGGGTGAGTCACGTGAAGGTGTTTCCCTTTCGTCTCGATAACAGCTGCATTCTCTGAGCGACGAGATTCCTGAAATCCCACATACATGAAAACAAATGTTTTACTCTTGTATCATAAAGATTCTTATTATAAAACCCAAAAACATTCTATGTAATTCTCATTACTTTGAAAGATTTCACCATTAATTTTGTTTTTGATTTATAATTTTACGCTACGTTAAATCAAGAAACGCGCATTTGAATGTTGAATTTATGTGTTTTATTTATCTCAAGTTAATCCGATTTTCGGTACATTGCGCTTTTTTCTTGTATCCAAAGTAGCGCGATGTTTATAAAGGTAAAGTTACTGCACTAGTAATTTGAACTTAAAAGCCGTTGAAAAGGCAAGATTGAATTAAATAATACTATGCAATATCTATTTTAATATTCTGGAATCAAAAATAGTTTCAATTTATAGAAGGCATTAGCTTAGGTGGTTGGAAATATTTCCTAACATAGTCGTGAGTTAACCGTTAGCGATGTCTACTCTTCTTCGTTAAACACTTTTTGTATTTTGCTGTGTGTGAGGAAGAGATAAAGGGTCTCCAGAGATAGTCCGTTGGAAGGTTGATGGATTAGGGGGGTCCTCAGAACTCGTATCGAGCTTCTGAAACTTTCTACTTAAGTTGCTTTCTAGAGAAAGAAGTATCCCAAATAATACTATCTACTGAAATAGTACTACCTACAAAGTTTGAAGGATACAGAAGTAATTGATCTTAATGGCAATATCGAAATTTGAAGGATATTGCCATTAAGATCAACAACTTCTGATTTATTTAATTGAACTCTCTTTTTTTGTGTTTCCATGCATGCTTCTTTAACTAATATTTACGAAACCTTATTCACAATTAAAAGAATAATTTCTATCCAAAACCATACAAATTCACTTTTTGAAAAGTTGTAGACACCACCACCATCTTACAAGGAAAAATATCACGTATCTTAGAAAAGTGTTGCGTTATCACTTATGATTTTAGTGAAATCCACTTGTCAGAACATTGATGAAATGGTAGTTTCAAACAAAAGCAGGCATAAAGAGACACAATTCTTGATTTTTCTGCAATTTCACTAAACTGAATTTGTCTGCTTTTGCCATGAGAGCTCTTCAAATACCCCTTTCTGAAAGAACTAAATACTTTTGGTGCCTCATTTAGCCCTCATGTAGCTAAAAATAACCATAGAGTGACAAGCTAAACAATCATAAGTTTTAGACAAATAGCTTACAAATATGGCTTTCATGACCGATAGAAAACAATTTATTCGATGTATGCACACAGTGTTTTCAATACAATCTATACCACATGTGTGAGTAACACAGACATAGATGTTATTTGTATATTGGCGAATAGCAACAAATACATTTTTATGTAAATAATATAAAATCGACCTCTACGAGATTAATTCTCCAATTTTGCCGCAGAGTTTAAGCATGCTTAATTTGAGCTAGGAGCTATATGGTACTGCTAAAACTGTACGGAAGAACTTTCTCTGTTCTAATGAAATTCTTTTGCAGTTTGATTACAGAATGCAATAAGAAATCTATAGGGTAGAAATTAGCACAAAAAAAGAAACAGAGCTAGTCCGAAAATAGGTTGAGGTAAAGAAATATAGAATCGCTTTTGAACAAGTGGAATGAGGCAACTGAAATGGGGCGTTTGGAAGCTAACTGTGGTAGCATGACTGAGGAATGAAATTTTTATAAATGCACTTTATTTGAAATGAAAATGAACACCAGAAAGAAGTACCATTTGAAAAATATAAACAAAATACCGTTTTATTTTTTGACTAATTTTTATATCATTTGAAGATGTATGAAACGTGCATATTGATACTTATATTCATTATAAATGAATTATATTCATTATAAATGAATTATATTCATTATAAATAAATTATATTCATTATAGAGGAATTTAAGTAAGGTGTTTTAAATATGAAGAATGACACTGTTATCAATAGATATTAGCAATTAATAAACTTTAACGCAGATGTTATAGACGTGTCTGAAATATTTTGCTATACAAACGTAGGTTGAGACATTGAAGAGAGAAAAGGATAGCACAGGAGAAACCTTTAAAAAATAGAGAAAAGGTGGGATTCAGAGAGAGAGAGATTCCTCCTTTTTATTACATTCAAATCTAAACGCCATCTAGAAAAGTCAATAAATTCAACCGGCTTTCAGCTTTTAGGTGCGTATAGGTCTAGACAAACAGTGAAGTTCTGATCTGAAAGAAAGTGGGCTTAAGAAAGCTGAATGCGAAATGAGGAAAGCTTTGAAAAGGATATCACGGGTTTATAATCAGTGGCATTGTCTTGGGATTCCATACGTGTACCACTTCAGATGTATTTGTTAAGGGCAAGAAAAGTCATCAGGTACACATTGGTGCTCAATGGTTGTTGACAAACTGAATATTTTTCATTGAATTTAATGTTTTCTGAACCTTGATTATTTTTATCATAAAAATATTTCTGTATTTAGTTGTTTGAAACATCTCGGCTAAAATAAAAATAAAAATTCAAATATCCTTTTAAAATCCTTCTTATTGAGTTATAAAACCTTTTTAATTTGACGCGTGTTACGGTATAGATATTTTTAATTTAATCGAGTCTTTAATAATGGTTCCTATTAACTTTCCGTCATCTGACCGTGATTCAAAATTAGGAGGTGTTGTCCTCTGAACTTTCCCTTAGGAATTGATCCCGGACCGTCACCATTGTATTACTCCAGTGCGGCGTAAATTCAACTACTTACCGCATACCTACCTATTATCAGTTTTTTCATTTTTTAAATATTTGACAATTCTAAAAAAACAATGGTTGTTCTACATACAAGGTTCCACGTGATATTTTGAGCTCTCTTTCAGTTTCGATCCTTAATATAAATAATAAAACGAATGTAGAAGTTACATGATATAAACATGAGAATAATGTGTTATATTAGTTTGAAAATTATTTTGGTAGAAAGGTATGAATCTGATAGACAAGTAATAGTTAATGCATTATTGAATGTGATGCATGAATATAAAAATGGAATAGAATCATAAATATGATTCATAAGTGTAAATGGTACATAAATATGGGATAAGTTGCATTAATCTTATATATGAAGCAGAAAATCTGTCTAAAGAGCAAAAATTTGAACACTGAGCTCTGGCGTCATGAAATTTATATTCTGTCTGGAATTTCTAAGTCAACGCAAGTATATTCAGCCCTCTACATCGTTCTGTTGAAACCATAGCAGCAAAATTTAATATAGAATACTACACAAGACCAAGCAACACAAAACGTGAAAAGTTGTCACGCACCGAACAATCGGAAAAGGACTAAACACGAGAATGTGAAGCAGAAAAAGCTGAAAAATGAAACAAAACTATTTTATAAATATTCATGTACTATAACTATATAATCAAAACTATGAAAATAATTCAGTTTTTGAAATTCTGCTCTGCTTTGTTTGCGTCATCTATTCATGGTTTCGAGAACAAAATTTAACCTACCCAAAGCTCAAGCTTTAAATCTCTAAAATTTGGACAATGATCCCAACTTGGGTCTATCCAAACAAAAATAAACCGGAAAACTCCCCCCACCCAGTTTCTAATTCCAAGAAATCCCGAAATCCAACGTTCTTTATTCATGGCACCTTCTACAAAGAAGAGGACGGGCATTTCTCTTATGGGTGGACGCTCCAAAGTTCTATTTCGGTCTGCGAAAGCCCCTCTGCATTAGCAACGCCGGCGTCAGCTCGGAATCAATCAGTAGAGCAGGCGGCACTTTCTGAACTGTTTCTATCATTAGACCCGCGCAGTGAAAGCTCATTATAAACCAAATCCAGCCTGGCTCTATTGAGGTGGGAAGCTTTTTGGAACGCTTCACTGGGAAATAGATCCTGGGGAAAAGCAGAGGCGAAGCTAGACTTTTTGGGACTTGGGGAAAATGGTGTTGAAGCCACCATCTGTCCAAAACAAAATTTAGAGCTAAAAATGAAGATTAAGTATAATTCTATGATGGTTTGTCCTTTTAGATGACGTTTAAGGAATGCATTACATTAAACCATTTTATTACTTTCAGATTAACATAATTTAAGTACATTGGTATCAAAAGCACATTTCAATCTTATGGGCATGATTCCTATCGAGTCATCACGTCAACGTGTACATACCTTGAGTGCCCCCTTTTATCTTCGAATTCCTCTCCATACCTTGAAAACACTCGAATGACCGTCTAAAGAACACACTCGTTTACGTCCATCGGGTTCAAGTGGCTGGTTTTTCGGGACAACATTTTTTTCTCGTCTGGTCTCCGAAATTTTTTAAACCCCCAATTAGAACCGAATATACTAATTTGTACCATATAAATTTTGTTCATAAATCACGGTTTACTATATTGATTTTTGATTGTTTTTTCTAATTCACGACTGGCGGAACATTACTTATGCGCTACAAGGGTTAAATTGTGAAACATTTTGCGTTACCTGGTGGATGGAATACTCCATACATTCTATGCATAACACGGTTATAGAGGTCACTTATTCATTCCAGATAGCCAAGCATACATCATAGAGAAAATATAAAAGTTGAAAGAACAATGGTAAACTTTTTGTGTGCCCAGGATCATGTGACAAAGACCAGTCATGACGAGACCCTTAGACTGCTTTCGTCTAACTGGCGGAAAGAAATCATCATCTGATTGGTCAACGGGATGCTAGAAGTAGCCCACCCACTGATTCATCATTTGATTGGCTTACGCGACATAGTTGCAGACTTTAGCGATTTCACCATTTTTATCGCCATAAAAATGTACTTTCACACATTTACCCAGTCTATATTTCCAAAGGAGGCGATAAGATGTAATTGGCCAAACAAATCAATTTTTCACAGAGCAGTCAAGTGACTACTGGTAGTCATGCTGGTCACACTTTTGAAGCTTCTCTCAATAGCAATGCTCAATCTACTTGTATTTCACGTCTATGCCATACTGCCTTTTGCCGGATTCGAACCAGGAACTTTTCGATCCAGAAACCAGCACTCTGGCTCTAGACCGATTTGTCGGCAAATAGCATAGGGTATAGTGGTATAGCCTTTGCCTGCCACACAGTAAGTCCCAGATTCGAATATTGGTTTGAAAGTGCATGGACGTTGATGATTGTTCCTGTTAGGATTAACGGCAGCTTACTCATTGGGTGCTCCTTCACAAATAGCTGTTAGTTCTCTTGCGAAATCAGAGGTCGGACATAAGAAGTTTCTAATATTAATTTATTCTACTGTCTATGCGTAAAAACTAGAAAAAGATGTGCTTTATAGGTCTCAAGGAAGGGTGTAAGAAAAGTAGTCTTGTCTTGTTTTGTGCTCTCCAGATACTTGTGAGAAGAGAATTTCATTGCTTTGTTTCTTCTCTCGCTTTTGATGCGACTGCGGGGGTATATGAAAAGAATTAACTTTTAAGTGTTGCATTATAAAGATGAAGGGCATGAAAGCATTCGCTTCACACGGTATGTAGGTAGTTGAATTAACGTCGCACTGGAGCAACACAACGGGCTATTGTTGACAGCCCGGGATCAGTCCTGGTGGTTTATAATCTGAGGACGCACCTCGTAATTATAAACCACAGTTAGATGACGAGGTCAACACCCCACTCTCGAAACTTCCACACCACGCCAACGCGAAAACATTTGAGGCCACGACAGATTTAACATGCACTAGCCCCCATGTACAAGGCAGTCTTTGGTTGGATCGAGTTTCGAAATTGCAACCCCCCCGGTTTCTAATCGCCTACTCTACCAACCGGGCTAATGTCGTCCCCGCATGGCAATAGAAAATACTTAAGTGACAAGAACAAAACCATGCGGAAAACTATAAAGCGCGTATGTTCCAAGATAAACCACAAAACTGTTAAAAATATTTCTGAAATGCCGCCCCTTTAGACATTATCTTTTGGAAAAGCTACGCCTTAACTACACCTCCGGGAAGATGATGCAATGGCAGGTCTCGTACAAAGGTTTCATATAAAGGAAGGAAGAAGCGTTGAAGGAATTACTTCTGAGTGGTTGATAAGCAAAATAAGGCTATATGAAAAAAAAAGAATTCTTTTATTTTCGAAACCGAAACATGGAAAAATTAAATATATTTTTACCATTGGGGAAAAATGCTCGCAGCTTTACGTAAAATTGAGCTAATTTTATCAAAATCATGAAGTTAATGTTGTAATTAAAAACTAAAAATGATTAAATGATGAAATGTTCTCTTTCTAAGAGCTTTGCAATTACATTTTATGTTCCTTTATTTTCTGTAGACTAGAATTGTATTTTTAGTATAATTTTTAGCCATTATCATCACCATATTTGGAATAAATGGTTTTCAGATGAAATGCTTAAACTTTTGTATTTCATCACATTAATTAATATGACTTGTAATAAAAACGTATGAGTAATTAATAATTATTTTGCTTTAAGTTTGAATTTTAAATTTAAGTATTATTTAATGTAAAATTTTGATGTTTTAAAATTTTCAGGCATTTCACAGATCTTCATATGACCTTTTCCACTTTCTAAAAGAACTTTTTGTTTTATTGACTACAACTCAATTCATCTCAGCTTATCGTATACAAACATGATGTAAATTATTTTAAGAAAATATATTGATGATACTTATGAATATAGATGAATCCAATTTTCAAAACTTGCGAATGCTTAATTTCACTGTTTTCAGCCCATCACGCTCAGAAATACTCGCTCAAATCCCAATACTTCTATATAATCATTACTTGGTTGGAATGTTTGTGAACTTTTCCTAACTCGCTATTATTTTCAAATTATCAACGTTAATCTATATTATCATTCTACTATGCATGCCAAAACTCTTTCCAAGCCGCATTGCGAAAAATCTAAACTATTTGATAGCAACCTTCTAAAAACTCAAATCCTAAGGCTTTATAACTAAGTAGTAAATGTAAGATGGCTTGTTTGGTACTTTCCAAACTATTCTAAATTATTTTCAAATAACTAGTGTTTAGCACAGCAACATTTTCGTTCTACTATGTAGGCCAAAAACTATATTCCAACTATTTGAGAAAATACCTTAACTATTCGACAATAACTTTTTGCGTCTTGAAAACGAACCGCATTTAATGGTTTCCAACTGACTGGAAATTATTAGTAACTAGAGTTTGGTTCTCCAACATTTTTGTTCTGGGTATGCTAAAAACTATATTCCAACTATTTAAGAAAAAAAGACCTTAACTATTCGACATTTTTACGTCTTGCAAATGAACCACATGCATGGTTTGGGAATACACGACAAAGATATTTTCTTGTTTTTTAACAAGCCCACATTATCAATTTACGTTAGAAACAAAAAAGACAGCAAATCAGAAAGGAAAAAGGTATGCAAAGCATCCGGTGGGGTTTACGTCAAAAACAAGACACCGAATCCGCATGGAACTCGAGTCCTCCTGTACGAGCCCTTGCCACAGTAAATGGTTCTACACTTCCCCCGTGTGCTACTGGGAAAAGGCGACAAATCATCCATTTCCAGTGCTGAAGGTAAAAAGGGAAAAGTGCTACTAATGGGTGGGTCATATATCAGATGATATTCCAATGTCTTCTTTTTACTCTGTCGCTAGAGTTATTTGGAGAAACTGTCGCTTCACGCCTCGACAGTCGCCACACGAAAAAGAAATGTCGGTGTTCGTCTCTTCTTCAGAAGTCCTTTTTTCTGGATCGGAGAGAAGAATGCCGTTAAAAATGGCGGCAGAGTGTAATTGAAGAATTTTTTTCTTTCTTTGAATAGCAGAAACGGAAAGAAATTGTTTGTATTTTATTGGTGGGAGTGTATGAAACTGGGTGCTTGTAGTGTGTATTTGGGAATGCGAGTAATGTAATTGGAAGATTTATGTTTTGTTTATTTGAATAGAAGAAACAGGATACAGTTGAAAATCACGGCAGAATGTAATTGAAAAATTTGTTTCTTTGAATAGCAGAAACGGAAAGAAAGACTATTTATTGGTGAAAGTATATAGGAAACTGGATGCTTGTAGTAATTGTGAATGTAATTAAAAGATTTCTGTTTTGTTTATTTGAATAGCAGAAACAGAATGCCTTTGAAAATGGCAGCAGATTGTCATTGAAGAATTTGTTTGTTTCTTTGAATAGCAGAAACGGAAAGTAATTGTTTGCATTTTATTGGTGGGAGTATATGAAGCTCGGTGCTTGCAGTGTGTAATTGGGAATGTAATTGAAACATTTCTGTTTAGTTTATTTGAATAGCAGAAACCGAATACTTTTGGAAATGGCAGCAGAGTGTAATTGAAGAATTGTTTTGTTTCTTTGAATAGCAAAATCGGAAAGAAATTGTTTGTATTTTATTGGTGGAAATGCTTGTAGTGCGTCATTGGGAATGTAATAATGTAAAATATTTTTTGTTTTGTTTCTTTGAATAGCAGAAACAGAAAATATATTCTTTGTATTTTATTGCTGAGAGTAAATGTAACAGGGTACAGGGCATTCACATATCATAAAAACATATCCTTCGCAATTAAGAAATACGAAAGATTTGCTGAGTCTAAAAACAGATCTGACTTTGATTTCATATTTTCAGCAGTCTTTTTTATTCGGATCGGAGAGATTTCCGTTGAAAATAGCAGCAGAGAGTAGTTGAAGAATCTTTTGTTTTGTATCTTTGAATAGAAGAAACAAAAGAACCTATTTGAATTTAATTTCTCAGAGTATAAAATAAGATACTTGTGTTCCTATTAAAAACAAGTCTAACACAATTAAGAAATACGTAAGATACTTTTCAAGAGGTTTGATTTGTAACTAAAATCAGATTTTCGCATAAAATTTAGTTTTCATTGACATTGATTTCATCTAATCTTTGTCAGAAATCCTTTTTTCCAGTTTGAAGAGAAGAATGCAGTTGAAAATGGCGAAAGAGTGTAATTAAGGGATTTTTGTATCTTTGAATTGCAGAAGCAGGGATACATTTTATTTTATTGTTGGTGATATATGAAATTGGGGAGGTACTTGGGTTCATATTTTTTAAAACCAAATACTAAAACAGCACAGTTAAGAAATACGTAAGATATGTTTTGAGAGGGTTGAGTTGTGACTAAATTCAGATTTTCGAATTAAATTTAGTATTAACTTGCATTGATTTTATCTTCTGTTCTTCATTAGCCCAACGTCATTGATAATGACCGCAGAGTAATTGGAGGATTTTTTTGCTTCCTTGAATGGAGGAAACAGAAGTAAATTGTATTTTATAGCTGCGAGTGTATGAAACTGGGAGCTTTTAATCATGTTTTTTTAAAGAAATCCAACACAATTTAGAAATACGTGAAATATGCTTTGAGAGGTTTGGTTTGTAACCAAAATAAGATCTTCGCATAAAATTTAGTATAAATTGACGTTGACTTCATTTTGTGTTTAATTAAACTTTCACGCAGATGAGCTAGATTACAAGACAGAAGTCTAATCTGTGTAAGTAAAAGAGATAATTACTCTCTTTAATGTTATAAAATAATTGGATTTTTTTCGTGTTTAGAAGATTTCTTAGATAAACCCAATGCTTAAAACGGAGAGAATTTGCTTTGCGGGACAGTTAATTTATAATTTTCATCCATATTTCATTATATCTTTGAATATATGGTATGTTATATAACGGTTGTGTGTTTTCTGATCTCCTTCAGTAAACACACTAATCAAATCAAACAAAATTAATCGAAGTAATAAAAGTATAACGAATTTGAAGTTAATGATTTAGCTCAGTAATAAGTTAAACTCTAAATCCCTCAAGTTCTAGTTCGGCTGAATTGCAATACACTGAAAAATGACTGCGTTTCGTTTTTATCGGGAATGTCTTCGTCCTTTTCTTAATGATCATATTTCAGATACCAAGAAATACAGCAATAAACTGTGAGCTTCAAGTTGTGCCTTTTGATGGTTATCATGCTAATATATATCAGAGTTGCTGATGTTTTTATGGTCCTATTACACTGATTTTCGTGAGTGGGACATGAATTGGGCATTATAACACCATGATAAGCTCCGACATGACCTATACTAAGAAAAGAAGTCAGATAAGACCTGATACAAATCATCTTTGTAGAGTACCAAATAAATACTAAGAATGATAAGAAAACCGAATTCTTCTGAATTCCTGATTACACTGAGAGAATTCTAGGAAACGTAGTTAAGATAAATTAAACAGAAATGAAATTTTACATTTGAAGAATATAGTTTGATCATTTTAAATAACAAGTAAACATTTAGCATTCTCACTCTAATTTCAGATTATTGCAGAATCTCCTCTCGGAATGAATTTTTATTACTATTGTGATGTCGGAACCCAAACCATAGAAGGTATTCTCGTTCAGATATAAAGCCGAACTGATGTTCTGACGTCATATAACTAATTCGCTGAACGAGATTATTTAAACTATGTAAGAAAAAATGCTTATGCACTATAAAAGGAATCTAGTCATTGAAATTAAAAGGAGTAATTGTGATGAAAGCAAATTTGTAAGGCTGGGACGCTAAATGTAAGTTACGGAAATTATCAAATAATTAAATCCATCTGCACATCCTTTGTAAAATTTCAAAATTATACGACCATAAGACTACAAACCATCTATTGAAACTTTATCCCTGTAAGGATGGCGAACTTATTTTCCTTTTATCAGCCTTAACCTTCCAAGTACGAGTAGTTCCGACGAGATATTTCTTTCATCAAGATGTGACCAATTTTGCTAATGACGAGATATCTCGTCATTATGATATTGTCGATCTTTTAAGATGACGAGATCAAGATCTGTTTTCCTAATGACGAGATATCTTGCCCATCAAGCTCTGGTCAGTTTTGCTAATGACGAAATATCTCGTCGAGACAGCTACCAGGAGGGTTAAATAAATGTTTCGTCCTTTTGAATGAGCACTTGTTAATTTACCCTTACAACCACGACATGCGCTATGATTCATACCAATATGTGAACTCATATTATTTACGTTGCTTCATTTAAAGGTCGAAATCATATTAAACTTAAGCTGGGATTGAAATTTTGAGACAACTCAAATTTTATAGATGAAACTCTAATTTTTATATCTTACTGTAAATTGTAAAATTAAGGAAATTTAAAAATAGGATCAACTAATTATTAGGAACGACAACATGTTAGGGTAACATTAGAAAGTGATTGCATTCAAGCAACACAAACAGTAAATTATTTTAAAGTTAGCTTTCCATCCAGCCTAGGGGTAAGTTACCCTTTTGGTTTCCAAACGTAACATTAAATTTTACTCTTGCCATTCTTTGAATATATTTATGAGGAAATTAAATTTAACTTCTGAAATGTACGTATCTTCTTCATTGATTGGACAGCCCAGTACAGATACATTGGCCTTCTCAATGATAATGTTCCATCTTGACCTATTACTGGCAATAATTTTCTAGTTCTAATTATTTGCAGTTGCCAAAGTCCTTGTGTACACAATCAATCCATCTGAGCTTTGGTCTTTCTCTAGGCCAAACTTCAATTGGCTGTCCAGAAATATTTTTTATATTCATTTCATAGGACGAAGAATGCCATAGGGACGTCAGAACGTCTCATTATCTATATTTTGATATGTTTAACATCATTTAACATCATACATAGATCATGTGGATCTATGATCTATGTATATCTATTTATTATGTGGATCTTTGTACAGAAGGTATAACTCGAAATTAAACCTTCTTCGTTTGTCTCCACCATCTCCAAAACACTCCGTTTGTCTGTATGCCACCAAATATGCATCATAAAATCTTTCTCTCAAAGATCTGCAGAAGTACCCGAAATCTTATTCATGCTTTACTATGCAAAATCTTACGATATCATTATATTTTTCTTTGAAATACTAGATATTGTAACCTTCTCCTCAGAAAAGTATCAATTATGAATTAATGTTTCCTTTTCATATGCAAATCGGCTCACTAATGTTAGAGTGAAAACTTTTATAAAGTTTGAAAATCAGCATACTTTCGCTACATTAAGATGTTTAAGATATGAAAGCTGTCCCCGAGCTTTCTTTCAGTCATCAATCACAGTATCTACTCAGTTTTATTATGTAAATACTTTCGCACCAACAATCTGGTCGCTGTCTTCAAAAAACATTTATTCCAGCTAAAGCGGAAGTGTGAAACTTCAAGCATCTGATTTTGGGTACAGGAGACTTGGGATTTAAAACGTCACTCAAACAGAAGGGGAACATTATCTTAATCCTCACCAGAAAATCCATTGACAGAGGTGTCTTTTAGAAAAATTAATTGTGTGTATACTGTTTTGATCTTATCCTTTACATGGTGGACTGATATTAATTTTTGATGTATTTTATCCAGTTTCTATTTATCTGTCTATTCTACCAGGTTGGTATTTGTGTCAATTTAATACATATATAGGCATTCTATATATATTCGAAGTCAGTTGAGTCTTAAATATGTAAAATCTAATGAACTTATTAGCTGTTGTCATGGTTGGGGTCAGTTAGCGTTCACAAAAACTGTACGCGTAAGATAATGCACCCGTAGGCGTAAAATAAAAGGCCATACGCTTAAGATAAAGGACCGTAGAAGTAAGATAGAAGAAAGTACGCGTAAAATAAAGGACTATACGCGTAAGATAAAGGACAGTACGCTTAAAATAAAGGACCGCATGCGTGATATAAAGGACCGTAAGCGTTAGATAAATGAATAGCAACAAATAAGGCCCCAAGACCATATACTACCCTCCGGAGAAGTTTAACCCGTAAACCAGATACGGCCCACCATACAGGTTTACCCGGACTGCAGTTCATAAACTGCCCTCTCAATGTTTTTATCATGCCTCGAGATCAGATGCGGCGTTATTTCGCATCTAGCTATATTAAAATTTTCGTAAGCAGATTTTTATACATTCTTGTTGTATATTTAACCTCATTTTTACTTATGGTAAAATGCTTGAAGGAATTTAATTGATTTGGTTACAACCGTTTTTCCCATCCTCGATAGAAGATATATTGTCGTGCTGTAAGAAGGAGTGTAAGAACTAAAGGTATTGTTTGTATGATTTGAATTAATTGATTTAACATTGCATTGATAGACGCGAATGATGCAGTATCAGAACTAGAACGTGACTGACACATGGTATAGAGACACTTCGAAAAAACTTAAGTCCTGGAGCACCTGAAGATAGAAGTCTTACTTTGATCTCTTACTTCGTTTAGGGCTATAACTTTTAGGTGTGTTTCCAGCTTGCCTAAAAGTTACTGTGAACAAGTCTCCTAAAGTTATCTTCTGTCTGTGTTGATCTGGCAAGACAGGATCTCTACGGAAGTCTTAATTCAGTGTTGGACTCTTAGAGCGTGTTAGGATACATGAACTTAGTCTAGCTGTTTCGTTAGACCTTGAGGAATAAGTAATAAGAAACAGCAACTCATTACAATCGAGCTTGAGACTTCGAAGCACTTTTCTTAAAAATATGTTTGAAATCCATAAATTAATTTTGCTTGGTTCGTATCTTTAGTCTCACATATTGTACAATTATTTTATGTGTTAATACAGAGATTCTTATGTTTTTAATTACCATGTATCTTTGAAAAGGGCTGCATAGACTATAGTAAGAAAATTGTTTTAAATTAAATTAATAGCTTCAATATTAAAATACCATGTGACTTAAGATACCAGATGAAAATTTGTTAAATGTTTAAACAATTTTTCAATGCCGATTTTTTAGTATCTGTTACCCTAGATTAAAAAATTAGAGCATTCGATCAACATTGGATCATATTGGTATCTTAAGTATCAGATGCTAATATAGAAAATATCTATATACTAGCGTGCCCGTGCGAGAATTCTCGCATGAACAATTCTAACCCGTTGTAAGGGTGAAAGATGTAAGCGAATTTTTTTATATCCAAATATCAAAAAAGTTTATTCAATCACTATATACAACACTTCCTCCTTGAGATCACTGTTAGCGTTGTTCCAACCATTTGTGTGAAGCACGTAATTCTTCCGCCAAAAGCCTATAAGGTTATCTTAACTCTATAGAATTCACAAAAATTGTTAAGTTGTATATTTTCAATTTTGTTAATCTTACGTGAAACATGCGTCGTTTAATATCCTTATATCATCAAATCACATATTCATAAATTATTGATATTATGGAAGGAAATGAAAAACCAGTTCAATACATAAATAAATAATTCGTCGCGTGTAAGAGGCGTAAAAGGGATCTATACTATAGAAATAATATAGACGATGAAAAAAATTATTTTCCGAGTAATACTTGTAAAACAATTTTATTGGAAAAGTTGTTTTTCCATCAATACTGGTAAAACAAACTGAGTTGCGTACCGCAATCGTTTTACACTCAATGTTATTCCTATGGGGATTTCGAATTGCTTTTAGCCCCCTCTGCCCAACTTGGAGAAATAGAACGGATCCGTCTGTGCTCCGGGAAATTCTCTTTCTTTTGATACCTCACTTGTTAAGATCTATTGCTGGATCTATACTATAGAAATAATATAGATGATATAAAGCAGAGTTGGCTTACTGTCTGTATGTTCTCTATACAAATCTACACCGTTTGACCAATCCACACCAAATTTGGTACACTTATACTTTGGTACCCTGCGAGTAACGCAAGCTACATATTAACCCCCTTCTCTTTAACCTAGGTGGGGATAAATCAATTCGAAATTGCCATAGGAATATTGAGCATAAAACGATTGCGGTACGCAACTCAGTTTGTTTTACCAGTATTGATAGAAAATCAAATTTTCTAATAAAATTATTTTACCAGTATTGCTCGAAGAACAATTTTATCTGTAAAGTTATGTTTAAACATATATCTGAATGATGAAAAATGGATATTTAAAATACTTAATTTCACGCAACTTGTCTTTTGTAATGGAACATGAAAAGTCAAAACAAAAAACTCATTGATCATAAAAAAGTAATTTTGCAGTTCGGTATCTGGCAACGCCAGAATTAATGTTTTATTTTATAAATTAGATTTAGAATTCCGTGTTTGTGCATTAAACATTTAAGACAGAAATGTTGTGGTATATTTAAGCATTTCCAAGTATTATAAATGTGTTCTTTTGTAAATAAATCATTATTGTCTTTATCGAAATTGTTCAAAAGTATTTTGTCGAATTGTTCTTTTTCAGAATATATTCAGGAAGTCGAAATTCGACACGTTTGCACATATCTTCCTTTTATCAGAATTTTGCATTTTTTTTTCAAGGATCGGAATTTCGTTTCTGTTTGTATTTATGTGTTCCAGTATTTTACGTATTACAGATAAATTTAGGAGTTAAATTTCAATGATTTATTTATTTCCTGCAAAATATCACACAGGAGTAGTTTCTTGGAGGTATATACGGGGTGACCTGTAAAGTCCCTTTAAGCTCTTTAAATTTGAAACATCGCCTCGTATAGTCAAGAAAGTAACGTGTACCTATAGTAAAGTGACCATGCTGAATTTATTATGCTAGACAGCTTACAGCGCTCCTAGCGGCAAAATAAGAAAGTTACAAAAATAACTCGAAAACTAAAGGAAATCGGCCAAAAAGTTCAATTAGAAAAATGTGCTCAATAGCATAATAAAAGCACAGGGAAAAGTTTCATGGAGTTATCTGTAAAATTCGCGGAGATATTCGCGATTGGAATTTGAACTATTCCATGCCTTGAAAAAGGGGTCATCCTGAAATTCAAAAACGTGTTCTCCGGTGTTATACAGTTTTTCTGAGTTAAGCAACGACGACTTTAAAAATTCAAACAACAAAGAAAGTAAAAAAAGATAAATAAATAAAAACATCTGAAAAACGCACTCCGGAAAATAAAAAAACCCCTGACGATTCGAAATCACAATTTTCGCGCAACAACTAAAATACACGATTAAAACTTCTCGGCTATACAGCCACGAACGAAGATTCACTATTTAATAATTTTATCCTGATAAACTTTGGGGGCCGCGGTAGCCCGGTTGGTAGAGTGACGGACTGCCAACCAGAGGGTTGTGAGTTCGATCCTCGTCTGTGCCATCCAAATATCGACGCGTAAAAAAGGGGCTAGTGCACACAAAATTCGTCGTGGCCTCAAAGTTCTCGCGTTGGTGTGATGTGGAATTACGGAGAGTGGGGTGCCAGCTCAGGTGTTACTACGTCATCTGACCGTGGTTCCAAATTACGCAGTTTGCCCTCGGATCTTTCTTTCAAGATTGATCCCGGACCATTGCCAATAGCCCAATAGCTCCAGTGGACGATAATTAATTTTCTCCTTCCCCTGATAAACTGCGCAGACGGCAAAATGTTAGAAACAAATGCTCGTCGTTCAGTGGATGATTGGTCGATCCACAGCAACAGTAAAACTTAAAAATTTATTTGTAGACGAATAAGATAAAAGCGTGAATTAAACGTTCTTATAAAATTGAATACGAAATTCGTAGATTACAACAGGAACGAAAGTTTCGACCATGCCCACGATCCGGGGCAAAACAGTGGGCATTTACTGCGGTTTCGCATGTATGCAAATCCGCATTGTGTCGTCACCCTTTACGTATCAGATAAAAACCGCCCGAGCCGGTGTTCTCACTTCATATAGTACGCTGTGAGGAAATGGCGACTTTCGCTAATAGTCAGTATTGTAAGATGGGACTTCTCTATGGCGAATGCCAACGTAATGCGGTCCAGGCTTCATAGACTTATGCCATTTGTTTTCCAAATGATCCACATCCAACTTCGGCAACCATTGGAAACGTTGTTCGACGTCTCAGAGACACAGGAAGCACTAGAAGTCACCTCGTTCGAGCAGACCACGTATGCCTAGTAGAATACCAGCAGAAGACATACTGGAGTACGCTTTAGCCCATCCCTACAGCAGTACTAGACAAATCAGCAACCAGAGTGGCTGATTTGTAAGCCAAGTATGGAAAATACTGCATGACAATGGTGCACATCCCTACCATGCAATTCCGCAGCAAGGATTGTTACCGGGAGACAAACAGCGACGCTTTGACTGGTGTAATTGGACATCGAATTGGAGGTTAGGCCAGATTTTTTTTCCAGCACAATATGGTCGGACGAGGCTAAGTTTCACCGAAACGGGATACTGAACCAACACAACACCCATTTCTGGGCACTAGAAAATCCCTCATGGGGAGTTTCCGTCAGAAGCAGGTGCAGTGGTCCACGAATGTATGGTGCGGTATTTGGAAGGATCGTCTAATAGGACCCGTGTTCTATGACTGTTCACTAAATTGACCGAAATACCTCCAGCTATTACAGGATGTGTTACCTGACTTTATCGATGATATTCCTCTGGCGTTCTTGTTTTCCCTGTGTTTCCAACATGCTGGCGCCCCGCCACACAAACCGCACGCAGTGCGACAGTTTCTTAACAACAGATTTGGCCAACAATAATCGGCTACGGTGGCTGTGTTGAATGGCCTCCACGATCACCAGATCTTACCCCACTTGATTTCTTCCTCTGGGGTTACATCAAAGACCGGGTGTATGAAGCTTCGTCGACAAGTTTGCTGGATCTGCGGCAGCGTATCATCGATAGCTGCCCTACGGTCACACCGCAGATGATAAGGAATGTGCATGCCGGCGTGCTTGATCGAATACAAATGTGTATTGTGGCCGATGGGGACCTTTTTGAACACACTCGCCATGTTTTTGTTTAGCAATAAATTTCTTGCTTTTGCTCATCTGTGTCTTACTTTTCCAATGTGCCACACTGAATAACGCGCATTTGTTTCTAACATTTTCGCATCTGCTCAAAGTTTATCAGGATAAAATTATTAACCACTTAACGCATTTACCCGTGTTTGACACGGGCGAAAGTTACCGGCAAATTTGCACATGCCCGTGTCTCACACGGGCGCTCTTCCGTTCTAGTAAAATAGATAGGCTAGATTAAACTTATACCACAGATGGCATAAACTTATTTATCATAGATGATTTACCACTTATTTATAGATGGATATTAAACTTATTTACCGTAGATGTGGCACCACTATGCACCATTTTTCTTGTGTAAACCAAGTGGTGCTTTTGATGATTAGCTATGTTAGGAATTCTTTGTTATAAAGCAGTTAGGTGTCTAAAAGGTAATGTATCCATTTTTATTTCGTTAAATATCATAAAAGTAAACAGTTAACCATAAATTAATTTTTACTAAGTGTTTTTATAACTTGTTTAGAAAAAGTTATCTGATAATGAGTGACTGTAACGATTTTGAATATGCCAATTTATCAGAAAGTTTCAGTGATGAAAGTGATGATCTCTTGAGTGATGGAAGTGAATCTGAAGTTAATATTTTATTATTATTAATATTTTGAAATTCAAAATAAGCATGTAATCAAATCGTTTACACTTTGTTTGTATAATAATTTTTTTGTAACTTTTACCCCACCCCCCGCAACTGAAATCGCAAAAAATAACTTACACTATACCTATATATATATATTCATTTTCTGTCAAAAAAAACTCGATCATTTTTTACCAGTTTTTCCGAAAACTCGTGCTTTAAGTGGTTAAATAGTAAATCTTCGTTCGTGGCTGTATAACCGAGAGTTGTTGCGCGGAATTTGTGATTTCGGATCGTCAGTTTTTTTACTATTTTCCGGATGCGTTTTTCAGATATTTTTTATTTATATTTTTTTCACTTTCTTTGTTGTTTGAATTTAAATTCGTCGTTGCTTAACTCAAAAACTGTATAACACCGGAGAATAGGTTTTTGAATTTTTGGACGACCCCTTTTTCAAGGCTTGGAATAGTTAAAATTTCAATCGCGAATATCTCCGCCAATTTTACAGATAACTCCATGAAACTTTTTTCTTTGCTTTTATGGTATTACGCACATTTTTTTAATTGAACTTTTTGGCCAATCTCCTTTAGTTTTCGAGTTAGCTTTTTCAGCTTCCTTATTTCGTCTTTAGAGGCGCTGTAAGCTGTCTCAATAAATTCAGCATGGTCACTTTACTATAGGTACACGTTACTTCCTTGACTATACGAGACGCTGTTTCAAATTTAGAGGGCTTAAAGGGACTTTACAGGTCACCTTGTATATACTATTTCGACCGACTTTCCCTAAATCTTTGATTGAATAAGTAATGGTTTGTAGGATTCTGCTTCATAAAAATAAATAAAATATACCAAACAAAACCTTTTCAAGTAAGTGCATAACTTCTTACTTTAGAATGACCGGAATTTCGTTTCTGTTTGCATTTATGTGTTCCAGTATATTACCTATTGCAGATATATTATTTAGGATTTAAATTTTAATGAATTATTTATTTTCTGCAAAATATCACAAGGTATGGGTAATTTCTTGGCAGTATACGTATGTATATTTCGACCAACTTTCTTTGTCTTTGGTTGAATATGTAATGGTTTGCATAATGCTCTTTCATAAAAATAAATTAAATTAAAAAAACATTTTTAAGTAAGGTGTATAATTTCTTATTTTAAAATGGCCAGTAAAGTTTAAAAAAATCATTCTAAAATAAGATGGGTTACGTTAAATTAAAACCAGTAGTCATACGTTGTAGTTCAAATATAATTCAAAATTTTGCCTTAGATTTTCATTACAAGACGATTAAAATAAATTAAATTTACATTTGATTTGCATGTTCCATGGGTGGTATTGAAAGCTGTACTCCATACTCAAGTAACTACATCTTTCATTCTAAATAGGTACATGGTTTCTATCTAGGAACTGAATCTGAATTTAAAAAAGTACCATAAGGATTTGATTTAAAACTAAATGTCTGTTGGAGTAAAGATAATTTTAAATAAGACTTTGCTGATCTTGGAATAATATCAGAATGAGGAATTTTGAAAATTTTTAATTTTTTGTCTTAAGTGACAGAAGGTCGAGGTTGCTTACTCTTACAAATTGAAGCTGTTCTTACGCAGCTTAGATACACGTGAAACATTCGTTGAAAGCAGTGATTTAAAAAAAAACGCTGTAAAATCGACCTTCTGTTTTTTGAAAAATTTTAATCGATCGAGTTTGCTTTGTTTAAACAGATGACATTTACTTTCAACACAAGCTCCGTTATTCCACGTGTTGTCCTCGGATCTTTCGCTTGAGGGATGATCCCGGACCGTCGCCAATAGCCCGTTGTGTTGTTCCAGTGCGATGTTAATTAAATACCTACGTATCTACCGTTATTCAATTGCCGCTGAATGGAATTTTCAAGTAAAAAATGTGTTTGCTTCAAAATAAATTAATCACGAATTCCGTAACAATTTAATTTACCATCTTCTCATATAGATGATGAAATTCGTAAACATCGCATACCAGGTGCAAGAATGCTACAAGTAAAATATATTCATGGGAAAACTAAATTTAAGACTACGTCGAAAATTCGCCATTTTTACTGAAAATGAACGCACGGGGATATTCGTAATCACTCCAAAACTCAAAATCGACTTCTGTAGTAGCCACCTTGGAAAAACTTTTATAGTTTGTCTTACAAATGGCGATGAATATGAAATGGATTATATGAATGAATGTATCATGTAAACATATTTGCGTCCAATATAAATTGTAGAAGTTATGAAAAAGTAAAAACGATGTTAAAAATTATTTTCCGTACACTTAAATGATGCTTACGCTCTATGAAATAGAAGTGATTATTCTGATCACTTTTCAATCAACATTTAACCAATTAAACCCGAGTAGCGCCGGGTAATTCTGCTAGTATGTAATAAAAGTCAAACAAAATGGTGAACGGCACTCGTACGGCAGAGTTTATATCCTAAAATCTTTAAAATCCTTAAATAAAAATGATAAAATAATTAAATATAATAAATTTATATCTTAAACCTTAAACCGGCTGACATCTGATCCCAATGCAGGCCTCACAGCGTGAATACATGCTTTCAACAAGGTTGTCTTAGAGCTCCTATAGCAAGGAGTTCATGCATCGCTACACGAATTCGGAACTTGCCTTTGAAAATCCGAGCGGGGAATGACGCCTTATGCCACAGAAGCGATGTTATTGCCTGACCTCAACAGCCCCTCTATCAACTAAACGCGACATTTTCAGACAAAAATTCTTTGGCAAAGACGTTAATTTTGGGATCCTTTACCACCTTTTACAATTTGGCCAGATATTTTGGAAACACCCTGCAATACAATTTGAAAACCTCGTTAAGAATTACGAAACGTCCGATTCTACCATCCCGAGCTACAACTTGTAAACTGTTATCAGTGAAACAATTATTCACTGTACAAGAAAAAACACAAATATGATCAGCAGAAGTTGCTGAGAGAATCGAAAATAGCCCTGACCCCCGAAACAAGTTCCTCATTCCCCAGGAAGGACGTGTCGGGGAACAATCGTATCCAAACAAAGAAACAGAAAAGGGAAAAGAAAACGCGGCATTACGGACACTTCAACTTGTTTGTTGTTTTCATTCGCTTCCTCGGATTCCGAAGTTGTCAGCTGTCAGAAAGTGGTGGCAATGTTTACGAGACAGAAACAAAGACAAGAGGCACGCTGTTGTCGAATTACTGACTCTGTGCAACCTTTGTATGCATTAGCCTCGTTCCTGCTACCCCAACTGTCAACTTTATTCTCTGCTTCCCCTCTCTTCTTAGGCTTTTAGTTTCCCTCTATGTACACACACAAGCAGAGTGGCAGAATTTAGGATGTAGGGCTTTAAGTTTATTGATGATGGTGCGATTCGCATGTCACTTTTGTCTGGATCGACTGTTTTTGTAGTTTTTGTTCAAGGGATCGTTGTCAGTTTTTCTGAATATTCACTAGAGTAAATTGAGTTATTTTTATAGATTTGTGATCTCTTTATAGGAAACGGGATGGAACTATTGATCTGTGAAAACACAGTGAATGCATTTGCTGCCATTCGCTTTGAATATTGATGTTACTTTGAGGATTTCAAATGCAGGGTATGTTTAGATGGGAATATTGAAATTTTGGTGACAGCAATTCGTGGTATTGTAGTTCAATTTGTTCGAGAGAATTCTTGGGTAGAACGTGATTTAAATTTATCTTGCTCATAGAAACTCTTTCTGGTTTTGATTTTCGAGAGGTAAAGATTTCTAAGTAAAAACCAGTGATATGATTTGCAGTTTTACAGCTTATTTAAAAATATTATTATTTTTGTCTACAATAATTATATATAGAAAAGATATTTGATCTATTTACCAGTGAATGCAATAATTTATTTTAGATATTCAAGTTATTTGTGTAGCTTTTTTGTGGAACTTTCTTTTACTAAGCAACTTTTTAAAGAAAAAATTCACTTAACCTGGTCCTATCCCTTTCTATTTGGTGATATTCTAGTTCATTGGCCTGCTCTTATTCTTTTCTATTTGGTGAAATTCAAAATTTGTTTATTAGGGCTATTTGGCTTATGACTGCTAAATTATTAGTTGATAAGTTCCTCGGTCAATGTTGTATATGTTTGGGAAATATTCACAAATTGTGCTATTTTCATCATTATAGTATGTCGCTCAACGACCGTAAGTAAATATTAGGCTTTTCTTTGACTGGTACAAGTTTAAGTAATTCTTTCTGAAAGGAATAGGATGCATTCTAACGAATTCTAACTCTTGTTTGTTTATTTCATCTTAGTAAGTAGTTATGGTGATGAACTAAATTTCTTAATACAGCTTTAATTATATCACATGATGGTTCACATAATCCTGCTTATCATTTTATTCTTCTATTTCTATTTGGTGAAATTCAAAATTTGTTTATTAGGGCTATTTGGCTTATGACTGCTAAATTATTAGTTGATAAGTTCCTCGGTCAATGTTGTATATGTTTGGGAAATATTCACAAATTGTGCTATTTTCATCATTATAGTATGTCGCTCAACGACCGTAAGTAGATATTAGGCTTTTCTTTGACTGGTACAAATTTAAGTAATTCTTTCTGAAAGGAATAGGATGCATTCTAACGAATTCTAACTCTTGTTTGTTTATTTCATCTCAGTAAGTAGTTATGGTGATGAACTAAATTTCTTAATACAGCTTTAATTATATCACATGATGGTTCACATAATCCTGCTTATCATTTTATTCTTATCCTATCAAAACATTTCTTGAAGGAGAACTATTCAGTTTATTCAACTATATGTTGCAGATGAAATGATTTTGTGATTTATCTGTGCTTACGCATTTTCTATTTACATATAAAATAAGTTGTTAAGTTTCTAAGTTTAATTAAAGTTTTTTTCTACGCCCATCAACTGCCCGCATCGGCCATTTAACAAGGGATTAACTGGCAACTATTTGTGAGGAAGCATCCAATGGGTAAGTTGCCGTTACTTTTGCCAGGGACATTCACCAGCATGCGCTTAAAACCAAGATTCGAAACCGGGACCTACTGAGTGGCATACAAATGCTATGACCACTATACCAGTTTGGTGGCTATTCTATAAAAAGTTGTAATTAAGACTCCTTAATTAGGACGTTAAAGCTGCAATTAAGACGCCTTTTATAATTGTGTCCACAGCCAAGCCACATTCTATGCCACAGCTACCTTTCTCTCATGCAAAATATTAATTTGCAATGCAAAATGAATAAAACTAATACGTCTAGTTTTTCTAACTAAAATAATTTCAGTGTAGCAAAAACCGTGTATTTTGAAGAGCATTTGTTATATCAATCTTCACGCAAAATGACTAACCGAATAAACATTAATGTCTCTATTCATGAAAAATATTTACTTATAATGAAAAATGTTTGAAGTTGATACTTCTAGTTTTGCGCCATAAACTAAAACGATTTCTATAGTGTAGTGAAAAGTATGCTTTGAAGGGCATTTGTTACTGCTCTTCACGCAAATTGACAAAGCGAATGAACATAAATGCTTCTATTCAAACAAAATATTAATTTGTAATGAAAAATGCTTGAAGCAGATACATTTAGTATTATGCCATAAACTGAATTTTTTATTTAGTGTTTCAAAAAATCGTGTGATATGAAGGGCATTTGTTTCCACTTTTCATACAAAATGACAAAGCGATTAAACATAAAATCCTCTATTCATACAAAATCTGTAACGCAAAATGTTTGAATCTGATACATCTATCTTACGCCATAAACTAAAACGATTTCCTCCGTCGAGGGAAAAAACCTTATCCTTGGAAGGGCATTTGTTACCCTTCTTATGACTAAGCGAATAAACGCACATGCCTCTATTCATCAAGACATTAAGGGAACGAGCAAATAAAAATCCCCAAAGCAAACGCATAAGATGAATTCTACCACATCACTCATATCTGATCTTCCTCGCCATCGTTTTTTATACAACCGCTCACTAATCACAGAAGAATTAGGGACCGAAAAAGCTGTCGAAGTGAGCATCGAGAGTGGTCAAGTGAGCAAATCCAGACAGAAACGAGCGAATCGCGTGATCTGGCCCCGCAAGTGCGTGCACAGTCGATGGTTTCCACTCGAGAAAACGTTTACGTCTCCAAGAAAATAAACGATACCTCAGTTGTTTTAGTCTCCAGCACACATACATTCGAAACTCTCTGAGGATTCTTTCTCGTGTTCTCGATGCGGTGTTCTGCAGCCAGCACGAAAGGATTGTGAGAGGAATATTGTTGGTAAAGTCTCGGGAAGAGAGAGAGACTAAATTTATTTCGGGTGTCATGCTCCCTCTGCTTCAGGGATAAATACTGTAAAATAAGGTCTAAGTCAATTTCATAAATTGAAGGGCTCCTGACAACACAGTGATTGGTGAATTTACGTAGCTCTGGAGCAACACAACGGGCTATTGGCGACGGTCCGGGATCAGTCCCGAAGGAAAAGATCCCAGGACAACGCATAGTAATTTTGAACCCTGATCAGATGACAAAGTCAGCATCAGCTGGAATATAACTCTCCAAATTTCCACACCACACCAACGTGAGGACATTTGATACCCCGATAGTTTTAACGTGCACCAGCCCCACGTACATGGTGATCTTTGGTTGGATCGAGTTTTGAACTCGCAACCCTGAGGTTGTTAATCCACGGGTTACCGCTGCCCCCGATAAAATACTAATAAACCACAGAATGAAAATTCTGTGGTTTATCAGTGAATGAAAAAATGAAAAAAAATTAAAACAAAATATTCAAAAGAATTCCTGATTGTTTGTTTGAGTGAGTAATTTTTGAAAGTTTGAGATAACTTGACATCTTGAATAAGATAAACCATTACACTTTAGGATTTTTTAGAGCTTGAAAATCGCTAGCCTGAAATTTTTAAAGTGTTTTTTCTCGTTTGTTACCCGGAGCTCTTCGATTAAATTATTGAATGTTAAGATAAATAATCAAAAACTTTGCAATAATGGTATATTTCCAATCTCAAGATTAGATATTATTTGAAACAAACAGTTCCTTAAACTTATAGAAGCTTAACTAAGTCTGCATCGAAAAATATTCTTCATATAGTGTTGAAAATCAGTTTCCCATTACAGCTACTTTTATGCTGTGTCAAATGAACGTTTGGTTTACTTTATAAAATAGATTTGAAACTCTATCCCTGTACTATATATTCACTCAGGTTTCCTTTCTCTTTACGATTTACTAATAATTTAATGTCAAGAAAAGAATACAAAGCTTTGCAATAAAGGAATATTTTCAAACTCAAGACGACGTTATTTGAAACAATGAATTATAAAAGTTAAATCGACATCGAATAATATTTTTCATAGGGTGTTGGAAAATCAATCTCTCATTGGAGATGCTTTTATGTTGAGTCAAATGAATGTTTTGTTTATTTTCTTCTGACATAGTTTTAAGAATATTCCTATAAATTCACTCTAGTTAGTTCACTTTCTCTACGAAAAATAATTTTAAAATCGTTTTAATTTGTACATAATTTTCGAATACATAATGCAATATTTCAAGACCGAGTCAAGTGATTGAAAGATCGTGTGTACGAGGGTAAATAAAAAATTATCCGCACTTTCGCTATATAACACATCTTTAGGTTTGTCACACAGCCTTCTGCGTATGCATGCTTAGAGTTGATACTACTGTGGTCAAATTACCGAAGTTTGACCTTGATAGCGTCATTTTTCTTGCTTCTGCCCCAGTGTGCACCAAGGAGAAATAAAGAGCAGTGATCCGATTTATATGGTCGGAAAGTGTGCCAGGGGCTGAAATTCATCAGAGGCTTACAACGCAACACGGAGACAGTGCTCTACCACGTAGAAGTGTGTATGAGTGGATCGAGAAACTTAAAGAAGGCCGGACAAGCGTGATGCACGAAGAAGGAGCAGGACATCCGTCAACCTCCACCACTGACAAGAAGAATCAGCAAGATCCAGAAATGGTACTGGCAAACCGGCGAGTTACCATCAACAATGTGGCGTGTTCTCTGCAGATTAGACGGACAAAGAAGGGTGGAAGCGGTGCATAAATGAATGGGTGACCAACCTAAAACCTTCTTGGAAGGAATACGTAAGCTTGTGGACCGCTGGACCAAATGCATTAAAAGGAAGGAGGCTATGTAGAAAAATGACGAACTTGTTCAACCCCTACATCTGGGTAAATAGTACATTGAAAAATAAAATGCGGATAATTTTTGCCTCGTACTTTAAGGATGAATTTAGTTAAACAATTTGGAGCATCTTTTAATTTTAAAGCTGAATGTAAGAAATAATATTTTAATTTTAATCACTCAAAAGATGTATGTACAGTTGTAATTTTACGATAGGTAAAATTACTTAAATTTCCATGTGATGTCGTACCTCTTATTTTGGGGTTAAAGGAATGAGATAAGCAGAGGTAACGCGAATGCTAATAATTGGCTACCATCTGTAAGACAAGTGTTGGATCTTGAATTTCAAGGAGCTCGCTATTGGTTCATACTAATGTTATATGTTAAAGAACTTAATATTAGTATTTCTTAAAAATTAGTTTATTTCTTTCTATAAAATAGGAAGAATAAGTTATTACGAGATCCTCCCTCCCTCAAAACCATCACAAATAATACATTCTATTACAATATATTTGATATAATATTGAAATGTACTCGGGAGACTGTGAGTTAGTTTACACTCGGCACAAACCGTAGACGTGAAAAATAAGTAGACTGAGCATTGATTTTGAGAAGTGCTTCAAAAAGTGGGATCAACGTGTCGAATAGTAGTCACGTGACTGCTCTGTGAAAAATTGACTTAGTTGGCCCATCTGGTATCTTACCGCTTAGTTTGGCAATATAGATCTTATGACAGGGCAAGTGTGTGAATGCGCATTTCTATAGAGCTGTAAAAAATGGTGAAGTCACCAAAGTGTGTCTACTACTATGTCGCGCGAACCAATCAGATGATGAATTAATGGATTGGTGCCTTCTCCTGACCCGTCAAATAATCAGATGATGAATGTTCGTTTAAACTCAGTAGAAGAAAGTAGTCTAAGGGTCACTTTACTACTAGATTTGATCACATGATCCTAATCCATAAAAAGATTAACATTGCTCACTCTACTTTTATATTTCCTATATGGCACAAACAGCTTTTCAACTGAAAACTTCAACTTATCATGAAAAGCAAGAATATCATCGACTTTTCAGTGTTTTCAGCTTAGAAGTCTATGAAACCACGAAATTTGCTTTTCTTATGACTTAAGGTCTGCTCTTGGAATATTTAACCCTGATACACTTGATATTTATTACTCTTATGACGGTTTTCGATCATATTGTGCTCGTTCTCTTTAATCCGCCCTTGATCCTTTTACCAGCCTCTCTTATCCTGTGAACGTGGTCTGCCAGTTTTGCGTGTCCAAAATAGCGGACCTATCTTTGTGATAGATCCCTATTTATATTTTGTGATAGTCTAGTTAGTAAAATCTCTCTTCACTTCCAGAATCTTCAACTATTAAAACGTTTGTTTGCTTTACACTTTCTTTTCTTTCCAATTTTTTCCTTCGGAATTTCTTTTTAAGTCGTTCTATCTTGAAGAGTAGTAAAAGCATTGTAGTTTATAAATAGGATTCATAATTTGTATAAGACTTTAAACCCCAGTAAATACCTCACACGAAATGCTGTTTTATGTGACTAATTTGATTTCATTTGGAGATATGAAATGTGCATATCAATGCTTAAATCGATTATAAACGGATTTAAATACGGTATGAAAAGTATAAAGGTACTTCTGTCAATTGATATAAATAGAAATTGCAGCTCAGATGCTATTTACGTATATATGAATATGCTATGTAGCGGATTTTCTAGTATATATGTATTTCACTAACGTAGGTAGATAGGTATTTAATTAACGTCGTACTGGAGCAACACAACGGGATTTCATTTACACACGGGGCACAGAAACTGACTTTATATGTACATTGGAAAAAAGCAGTCTGATTACATAGGAAAAGAAACATCTAGAATATATTACAAAATCAGCTCAGAAAACAAAATGAGAGCAAACACCGAAATAGGTTTAGACATAAAAAAATACCAAACTGCTTTTGAGCAAGTGAATTGGGATGTAAATGAAGTGGGTATTCAGAAGTTAATTGTAGTAACACGATTTAAGTGTGCTGATTTTCCCATGCAATGTATTAAAAAAGGAATTTACACTAGTAAGTATGTGATATGCTACTATATAGGTTTAATTTTATTCAGTTTATAGTCATTCTAAATTATTTAAATAAGGTGAGTAACGACACTGTCATTAATAATAGACATAACAATTGAAAAATTCCATATTTCACTTCCAACATTTCTTCGTACACGCAGGGTTCAGATATCCCGGTTGAAAGATAGCAGATTAGTAACCGGAGGGTTGAGATTGAAACTAGATCCAACCAAAGACTGTACGTGGCGAATGGTACACATTAAATCTGTCGTGGGTTCAAATGTCCTCGCGTTGGCATGGTGTGGAAGTTCGGAGAGTGGGGCGTCAACTCAGATGTTGACCTCGTCATCTGACCGTGGCTCAAAATTGCGAAGTGTTGTCCTCGGATCTTTTCTTTCGGGATTGAACCCTGACCATCGCCAATAGCCCGTTGTGTTGCTCCAGTGTGACGTTAGATACCAACTACCTAACTACCTCTTCGGAAACACAGTGCTAGCATTTCCATAGAATTTATATTCTAAGATCAGTGACCAATATTATAAATTCGCGTTGTTTTCCCACTCAAAATAGTTCAACTCGCTCAGTCAAACAACAAAAGGCTTAAGGCTGGGAGGGATGACATGATTCATAAAAGACAATACATGGCACAAAACATCCTACAAAACGCATGCAACAGCGGTAATACAAACTGTTCACGCTTGACGTGATAGAGATCAGTCAAAACATAATACACAGACATCTTACACTAGACATAAAGCATTCGTGGAAGCACAAGAAAGTGGAAGTCTTCTACAGAAGCAAAATTATTTACATAGAAGGCGCAAAAAGTAGAAACACAATGTTAAACACATTATAAGTATACACTGAAATGACAGAAAAAATAGTACGTACCAACCTATGCAAAATACATAGCAACGCCTACCATACATAGCAACGTGCGTCAGTGATTGCATCTGCCAGTGTATATATGAAACTAGACATCTGTGGAGCAGATAGAGCATTATCGCAGTGCGGTTTAATAGCGGTTTAATGTTTCAATGCGGTTTAATAGTTGGAGCTCATGAGATGAGTCATAGCACTTCGGATGTTAAGGAATAGTTTGGATTTTCACGTACTTCCGTTTTCCAAGCTTGTACCCTGACTACAAGAATTCTGTCAAAACCCCTAACTTACGACAACAGCATGATCATAAAAAGACACTAATGAATGTGACAAGCGTCGGCCGGCACGAAACGTTTTACGTGATAGGCGTGCAGTACAGCAAACATCGGAATTCAAAGCTGGGCTCTCAACAAACGTCACTGTGTGGACTATGCAATTTTCACCCAAAAACTTCAGAAGCCGACACCCAACTCGAGTACTTCATAAATACTCGACACATAACTATGCGTCTCACCTGGGCTCGAAAGCACCTCCACTGATCTTGATAACTGAAACGAGTAGCCTGGTCTGACGAGTCGCATTTCCAACTGTCTCGGGCAGATAGAAGATTCAGTGTGTGGAAAAAAACCCTGAAGCAACGTATCCTGTGTATCAATAGGGGATTGCACAGGCTGGTGGCTTCGTAATGGTAAGGAGTTTGCTTAGATGATATTCAATTGAATCCCTTGTAAATCTACAATTTTCTATGACAAATGAACGCTATGTGTACATCTTTTCTGACGAGTTACGTCTAGACACTCAAATTATGATTAGCGGTGCACTCATCTGAGATTGGGGTCTTGTATTCCCCTAAATCTCACCAAATAACTTAATCGAACACATCTGGGATGCCATTTTTGGCAGAGAAAAAGAACAACAAAATAGACAAAACACAATATTTCTGAAATATTACAAATAGAAACAAGCATACTGTCGACATAATTTCCCTCAAATAAGTTTTATCACCAGAAATCTTACTACACATAAATTCCATTCCATTTCTCATCACATGCTTTCTTCATGCGTTATTCTCTTTTCTCCAACACGTCGGAGTGATTTCGTTGTTTATTGAATAGGACAACGCAAGACAGAGTCAACGTTACAGAAAAGGACCTTTTTGCCTCCCATAAAAATTTCACTCCCATCAAAACAGGACAAAAAAGCACAAAAGAAATTCTGTCTTCTCGGCTCACTCAGGTGTGACGTCGGAAAGGTTTCGAGGACTTTGAATATTCGTCTTTGTCTTTCGCCGTCACCCCACCCCCTTTCCAAAGAGGGACACGCAAGAAAATCGAAAATCGATACCATGTGGGAACATCTCTCTTCACTCTTGGCTGTATTCCCTTTTATTTCTATTTCTTTTCATTTATTTTTCTGCCTTTTCCGCTTGGAAGAAAACTTTCTTCGATATTTGCTTTGACATCGCATTAGGACGTACTTGTTCCGACCTCCCTCCTCGCTTCCAACCCCCGAGATACATACGGGACTTGTCCCCCTTTGGAAGTATGTGAGCTTTTTTGACCCATCGCGCTCAAATGCATATCGGCAAGTCCGTGTCATTTTTGATGTTTGTTGTGTGTGGGTTTTTATTTCCGTTGTGCGTGTGTGTACGGCTTAAGCAGTCGAAATTCCGATTCGCGCTGACAGTTGAGTTTTTAAATGGAATTTATGGAAATAAAGAGTGTGCCTTCGTCTCGTCTGACTGCAATAACTGCTGCAGTGAACTTTATTTTGATGGGTTTCAAGTACAGTTTTGGGTAAAGATTTTAAGTGTGGATATTATTTTTCTTTGAAGTGCGACGTCTTTTAAAGTGGCAGTACTTTGCAGATAAAATATTGCAACCCTTCTGTAAGTTTAAAATTTTATTCATTTCTTTTTGGGGTAGGTTGGTAGTTAATTAAAGGTCTCACTGGAGAAACAAAACGGGCTATTGGCGACGGTCCGGGATCAATACCGAAGGGAAAGATGCGACGACAACGCCTCATAATTTTGAACCACGGTCAGATGATGAGGTCAACACCTGAGCTGCCACCCCATTCTCCAAACTTCCACATCTCTCCAACGTGAGGACGTTTGAGGCCACGACAGATTTAACGTGCACCAGAACCCGTGTGCCCGACGGTCTTTGATTGAACCCAGTTTCGAACTCGCAACCCTCCAGTTGCAAATCCGTTGCTCTTTCAACTCGACTACTGCTGCTTCCTCTTTTGAGGGTTACTGTCTGTATTGCGTTTCAAGTACGTGTGTTTAATACCTAAAATATGGAAGATCGATTTCTAATCAGAATAGAATCTGTATAAATGAGGTTAATTCTTCTAACAGATAAAAATTTAAAAAAAAGACAAATAAAGAGAACGGAAAGAAGTTTCGAGGTAGTTAGGTAAGTTTAAGCAGTCGAAATTACGATTCATTCCGACAGTTGAGTTTTTAAATGCTATTTATGAAAATAAAGAGTGTGCCTTCGTTTCGTATGACTGCAATAACTGCTGAAATGAATTTTATTTTGATGGGTTTCAAGTGCAGTTTTGAGTAGAGATTTGAAGTGTGACTTATTTTTCTTTAAAGTGCGACGTCTTTTAAAGTAGCATACTTTACAGATAAAATATCGCGAATCTTCTGTTTCGAAAGTTATATTTGTGTATCTCTAAATTTAATTTCTTTTGAGAGTTACTGTCTCTATTGCGTTTTAAGTACGTGAGTTGAATGCTGAAAATATGGGAAGATCGATTCCTAATAAGAACAGAAGCTGCGTAAATGAGGTTAAATTTTTTGAACAGTTAAAAATAAAAAAAAGACAAGTAAGGAGAATTGAAAGAAGTTTACGGGTAGTTGGAAATCATACGGAATCCAAAATATATTCTATGATAATCTAACAAGCGTCATTTATTGCTTATCACATTAAAAATTCTAATGTTAATATATAAAAATAACATTTAAGCTTGAAACATCACTAAACCCACTGAATTTCGAGATTTCTGAGTAGTTGAAGTATTACTTTTACCCATCACACACATAATGACTAAATAACTATACCTATTGTTTTAAGGAAACTTTTGGAAGTTTCTATTGGTCAAGAAGGATTCAAAACTGATTAAAATCATGCATAGAAGACCGCAAATTGCAGAATGGATAGATGCTTGTGAACCCCTTAGAATGTTAAATCTTTAATTAATGCATATTATTTTATGAAGCATACACTGAAGTGACAGAAAAACTGGTAAACGAGCATATGCAAAATACATAGCAACTCCACCTATATACCTCTTTGGTTGCGTCTGCAAGAACATATTAAAGGTGATAGATATCTGCGGAAGCATCTAGAGTTATTTCTGTGGTAATGATAAATTATCATAATTTAGTCGACTTTCAACGCGATTTAATGGAGCTCTCGCGATGAGTCATAGTATTTCGGAGTTAGACGAGAAAAGTGAATTTTCAGGTACTACCATTTCAAGGTTGTACCGTGACTTCAAGAGTTCTTGCAAAACTTGTCACATATGACAGCAATATGGCTGTTAAAAGACTGAATTTGAACAGCGCTGTCTGCCAAGAATCATTTCACGTGATCGATATGTTTCAATCGATGTTATTTTCGGCATGCAACACTGCCGCAAATAACATCGGAATTCATTGCTGGGCCCTCAATGAACACGAGCGTGAGGCAACGTTCCCTCGAACATATGTGCTTTTGAAACCGACTTTCAACTCGAGAACCCTTGATGCATACTTGACACACTGCTATGATCCTCACCTGGTCTCGGGAACACCGCTACTGGACACTTGATGACTGAAAACGCGTAGCATGGCATGACGAGTCGTATTTTAGCTGTCCCGCATGTGAACAGATGATTATTGTACAGGATAGTGGTAGCTTTGTGATGGTATGGGGTTTCCTTATCTGGTATTCAATTGGACTCCTGGTACATCTGCAAACGTCTCTGACAAGTGAACGGTATATGTGTCTTCTTTGTGACGAGTTACACCTATTCATGTCTTGCTTTCATTTTGATGAGTTTGGACTCTTCCAACAGAATAAAGAGCCACCATACAAGTCTAGACACGCCAAATGATGGTTTGAGGAATGGTCCTGAATTTAGGGTCTAGCCATGCCAACCTAATCATTCGAATCTCAACTTTAGCGAATAAATTTGGAAGAAATCCTACACTAGAGGAATACAACAGAATTGTGGACCGATCTGCAAGTATGATGTTGACTACGGAATACGTCTGCAAGCTCGAGGAGTCCATACTCCTCCGTATTCCTGCATTTTTACGCTCCCGTTGGAGGTCAAAGTATTAGACTGGTGTGTCACTTTTTTTCGCACTTTAGTGTGAATTAGTTGATAATTTATTAATTAAACAATACAGTAATTTAAAACTGATGCATAAAGATTTGAATAATACTTCTTTCACCCATGTAATCAACTAAAGAAGTTGTAAGAAGTGTACGAAAAGACCCTGTAAAAATCTCTAACTCGAATTTATTTGTAATATTCGAAAAACTATAATTATAATTTTTGCTTATTAGGGTTTAATTTACTTTTTTTGTAATGTGATAATATTCAATTTGTATTATTTTAACGATGGAAGATAGCTTCCACTTATTTATTGACAAAAAGGTAAGTTAGATTATGATTAGAAATCGCCATAGAAAGTATACGAATTTGGAAAAATTTGTTCTGCCCCAAATTTTCTTAACTTATAAATTATAAAATATTTCAATTCTAAAAATTACACCCATTTACCCGTTAAGTATGAGAGGTAGTTAGTTAATTAACGTCACACAACTGGAGCAACACAGAGGGCTATTGGCGACGGTCCAGGATCAATTCTGAAAGGAAAGATCGAAGGACAACGCCTCGTAATTTTAAATCACGGTTAGATGACGAGAACAACTGATCTTGCACTCCACTCTCCAAACTTCCACACCACGCCAATGTGAGGACATTTGAGACCTCGACAGATTTAGAGTGCACCAACCTTCGTGAACACGACGGTCTTTGGCTGGACCGAGTTTCGAATTCGCAACCCTCAGGTTGCTAATCCGTTGCTCTTTCAACTGGGTAACTGTGACCCCAAAGTATGAGAGGAATTTTCAGTGTAAAAAAACAAACCAGACAGTAAACAAATTTTATTTCCTGTTAACCAAATGAGCTTGCTTGATACAAATCAGTGTTACCTTAAAATGTAGTTTATCGCCGTTCTGGGAACGTTTGGGGTTTAATCTAATTAGCGTTGATCAATCATCAGTCAGAATATTGAGAATTAATCCTTTGGAATTTATATTGGTGGTATGCTGTAACCGTATTCGAAAAACATGCCAAGTGACGTCACGTTCGGAATACGTACAGGAAATATGCTCAGTTTGAAAACACTACCGCGCTACATTTAAAGCGGTGGGGCCGCGGTGGCCCGGTTGGAAGAGTAACGGACTTGCAACCGAACGGTTGCGAGTTCGAATCCAGCCAAACACCGTCGTGTACAAAGGGGGCTGGTGCACGTTAAATCTGTCGTGGCCTCAAATGTCCTCACGTTGGCGTGGTGTGGAAGTTTGGAGAGTGGGGTGCCAGCTCAGGTGTTGCCTCGTCATCTGACCGTGGTTCAAAATTACGTGGTGTTGTCCTCGGATCTTTCCCTTTGGGAGTGATCCCGGACCGTCACCAATAGCCCATTGTGTTGCTCCAGTGTGACGTTAATTGAAATTCCCCCCCCCCACATTTAAAGCGGACAGAAATTGCCTCTCACAGAATAAAAATAAAAATTCTCTGAAATTTTATTCGAAATAATAGAGAATCGATAACTAAAATGATTTCCCATTCGGTCTTGCCTGAAGTGAAATAAATACACGTCTGAGTAGTCCGGATTTTCTCCTATTCCCTTTCCTGAATATATCACGGAAGAAATCGAATTACGTGGTACACTCTATCAGACCAATACTTTTGTATTTATATCAGTGCTCATCAACGCTACGCAATTTCCAGTGGAGAGAATCATGTTGCAAATGAATCGATTCAACCATTACTTTAGTATCAGATTTCATTTGCTTGGTAAACAACAAAGGAAGAAAGTGCTTAAACTAGTTTTGTGAATTTAAAAGAATTCATTATTGAAGATGACACACAATTATGCTAATCAGCACTAAATAAAAATACTAAGAAATTCATTCATAAATCTGCTAGTATGAAATATTCCTGAAATTTTATTTGAAATAACAAAGAAAGGATCGATTAATAAAATGATTTCCCATTCGATCTGGTCAGAAATGAAATAAGCACACGTCTGAACAATCTGGATTTTCTCCCATTCCATTTCTTGAATGTACCACGGGAGAAATCGAATTACGTGATACACTCCATCAGCCCGATTCTTTTGTATTTATATCAGTGCTCATCACGACGCAATTTTCAGCGAAGAGAATCGTGTTACAAAATGAATCGATTCAGCCATTGTGTCATTTTATCCCATCTCAAGATGTGTCGCAATAGAAATCCTTCCAGAGAATCGTTCCTCGATTAAAGCTTAAGGAAACCAACGCTGTTCCTTCTAATAAATTGTTTCCTCGCAAGAAACGAGATTTGGTCCTCCAGAAAAAATGGCGCGCCCGCAGAAACCTGCAGGTTAAAGCTACAGTTAATCGTTTTAGGACCTCTTTGATGAGGGCCAGAGGCTAGGCAGTTATTGGAGGCCGAGACGATTTATTTTGTCCCCAAATCTGAGAAAGGCGAACCACTTTCGGCGGAATTCTAACCCGTTTAACCCGACTGTCTTTACAGAGTTAAGGATTGTCTAACACGAAGGTGGTGGTTTTTGCTCTCGGCTGGAGTTTTATTTTATTCGCAGTTTCAATGGATTTTCGGCGTTAAAGCGAAGCGATTGAAACATTGAAAGTGAGTATATTCTATAAAGACAGCTCTTTTGAAGCAGTCCGTGCAGTGGGGTATGATGGATGAGGGTGAATAAATCGTAGTTGGACATGCGTACGAGTTTTTCTGTATTTATTTTGAATCGGGTTCTTCTGTATTCAGTCATATAACGTGGGTTTCGCTTTTTAGTAAATAAATATCTATTACACACAGATGTATATGGGGGCATGAGTCTTCAGAGTGGATGTGATTTCATACAAAGGATTCGAACAATTAAAATTTATAATTTCCAATAAATTAAACTTTTATTCAAGGTGGTCATAAAATAACTTTTACTCTTTGGAAGTATCTGTAGCTAAATCGAATAATTTCGAGCAATTGAACTGTCGAATGCTAAACCATTGTACTTATAAGCAGTGCAATGCAATTAATTTATCTCCAAAATTATAATCCGAATATGTCTTCTGTAACGCATTTCATTCTTCATCAATTTCTAATAGGCTATTTAGTTATGCATCGATCGATGTGAAAAATCAATTTCTTCTGTTCATCTCAAATTTCTAAAATTGCTTAGCTCAAGCTTACTACATTCTTTTAAGTGTTAAAACTTTCCTAATGAATTTTTATAAAAATTCTCCAAAATACAGAGGCCATAAAATAACTAATTATTTAGAGGCATCTGCAACAAATTTGAATAAAAGGAATGGAACCAAATTTGGTATTGAAACTTTTGAAGACATGAGAAGATGTATTTCTCGAAAAAAATTTATACCAAAAGTCGCCGGAAGGGCAAAATTTGGCGTTAGTCAAACATTTAAGTAAACATTGGTAGAAACAGTCTAATATTTGCATTAAACGTAGATAAAATGGATTTTGTAAAGTTTCGACTACGAAAGCAAAACCACACCACTTTCCAGCTGGACATGTGGCGCTTTGCAATTAAAAAATTGTCAATAGACACAAATTAATATAGAGATTCAACTATATTAATATAGAGTAATATATAACTAACTAATATAGAGATTCAACTCACAAGAAACAATATTTTTTTCACCAGAATCAGGTTCCTCTTGTCCATATAGATCAATTTCAATGTGCTGACCTTTCTTATGTACAACAAATTGCATCCGGTGTGCGGCATGCTCTACAACTGAGCGTAATGAGTAGGGTTGGATGTTCATAATTCCCATTCCCTTTTAAATTTGAATTAGTGGAGCTGTTATCACGCACGCAGTCAAAAATTTGCATTATCCATTTTATCTGCGCTTAATGCAAAATTTCAACTGTTTTCAACAGTAACAGCGCCAAATTTCCCCATCGGCAACTTTTGGTACTAAAATATAATCTAGTTTGCTAAATCTAATTTATTAAAACTACTCATCAATAATACTAACGTGTACGTGTTCCGTCTTGTACCGATCACGAAACAACTGCAATAAGTGACGCTGTAGTCAATAGTTTTCTCCCAATTGCTTAAACTAATTCTTCAACTAATCTCATCAATAAATACGCATGATGTACGTATTTTTTCTTGAAAGTACCGATCCCGAAACAACTGCAATGGTATGAGACAGCATCCCATGCACACCAAACTGCACAACAGAATTGAAGAACTACCCCAAGACCCCATCTTCATGCACAGCGTGCGACGTCACTGGGGAGAGCGAGTAAGGAAGGTCCTCTGGAAACAGGCCGTGCAAGATCAGATGTTCCTAAGGATCTTCTGGAAAAGGGGAATTGCTCGAAATGAGGTGTGGTGGGTGTAATGGGCATTGGTCCCTGAGGTGAAGGGGAAGGTGACAGGCATGGTTGCCGTGCCATTACGAAGAGGTACAAGGAAATCCATTTCAGGAATTCCGACGGGAAGATGCTAAGACGTCAGGACTAATCCGGGAGAGAGAGAGGAGGATTGGAATGGGGGCTATAAACATATACTATACGTTCGGAAGGATGGCCGATTTTCTTCTCCTAGATCGCATTTTTAGTCCGATTGAAGAAATCAGATGAATCCAATGGCGTATACACAAAGCAAAAGAAAAGCTAAATGTTTATCGTCTTGAAAAGTGATTGCTGAAAAGTTTACATCAATGTCGAATGAAAGTTGGATTTTTGGGTAAGATTAACTTAAATTGTATTGCATTAGTTTGTCTATCAGCAGATATCTCGTCATTAGAAGAAAACTAACTAGATTTCGATCTCGTTATCATAAAAAAATCGGCAATATCTTGATGACGAGCAAAATTCATTAGCAAAATTGGTCAGATTTTAATGGACGAGATATTTTGTCGAAATGATTTGGAGGGTTAAGAGGTTTTGCCGCAGGAAAAAAAGCAAATTTTATCGCTTGGGGACAAAATCCTTCTCCCCAGTTCTAGTAAGGTAAAATTTCTCTATCTCGTATATGTATATGCTTTATACTATTGAATCTGAAAATTTGAATCCTGCAGAAACTGAATAACATATATTAGGGAAAACCGATTCCTTAAGATATTGCTCATTCGTCTCAAAACCTTTAAAACTGCTTGAATTCGGAGCGTTAACCCATGTTAGTCAGTTATTAATATATTCAGATTGATTCAGATTAACCCGGATTCTGTTCGTGTGAAGGGGATCCTAACGAAGCACCAAAAAAAGGACAGCTGGGTCGCGGTGGCCTATTGATGGCATACTGCCAAAAAGGATGTGAAACCAGAAATTATAGCGTCATGGAAATTTTTTCAACCCTCCAAGTGCTTTTCACGAGATATCTCGTCCATCAAATGGTACGTAGAATTTTGTTATTAGTGGGATTGGTTCATTTTGCCATTGCACTGTTATGCCAACGAATTATTTTACATCATTTTGACATTATATTAGACTTTCTCTATTCTGGAAGTGTAAATGGACACGAACAGAGGAACACAAATGCAGCTTTTTTATTTTGCTTCTTGTGGAATTGGATTCTTTTGCTAATGCACTAACAGGCCACCGAATTGTACATCAATTTGGCGTTCTATTATACATTGCCTTATTCTGGAAACACAGATGGACACAAAGGAAAGAAATGTGGAGTTAGAATTTTGCTAATCGTGGAACTGGTTCAATTTTGACTATTACATTTTTATTCTACGCCTGTCTCCGGTCTGTCGGCCATCAATCGACAAGAAGCCCAATAGATTTCTAAAGTGAAAAAATATGGCTAAAAATACTATATCAACAGTATTTGCAATTCTATTTTAAGGCAATCCTTAAGTTGTCTCCAATCATTTCGTTCAGTTCGCAAAGGGGACATATAGCTGATCTCCCTACTTCAATACGACGTGTCTTTGTAGGTAGTTATGTCCGATAAAAAGTCGAAAACAGGCAACACCTACAGTTCTGGGTAAGGAATTTGGGATACTAGCTTTATTTATACAATAAAACATTCCAGTTCTTTCCTGTAGACATCTCTTTGTAGATTGCTTCGACTCATGTGCAGCAAGTGCAAAGAAGTATGTAATCGTCTATAAATTAAATAGTTCGTTACAACTCATAGCTTAATTTAATCCTATCCAATTTCCTCTCTTGTATCGAATTCCAGTTGAAACACCCATAACAATGTTAAACAACTTAACGAAGAAGGGAAGTCGATGCACTGTCATAAATATAAGGTTATTTACTTAAACCAAATATTCTACCACGCAATTTACGAAACAGCTGTGGTCGTAATAGAACCTGAAAGATCACTCTCTCGGCGCATATTGACTCGGATAACATCGCATTAACAAGCTCGTTACGATAAAAGCAAAGTCTGTAGGATCGATGCATTACTGGAGAAACTAATGTTACCAGCGAGAGTAGCACGAGATTATTTTACAGTTGTAAAAAAATATCGTCGTTTTACATTAGCTTTGCTGAGTTTTGTTTTGTGCAGTGTAAGCGGATATGCATTTTAGGTTTGATATTTATTTCCATCAAAATATACGCAGTTACGTTTTAATTTTTAAAATATTATTTTTTTTATTCCCCAAATGAGGGTATGTTCATGTGCTGGATAGTTTTATTCTTTCAAAAAATTTTAAAGGGATGGAACTCTTAAAATAGGCATCGTTTAGACATTTGTTAGCCATATTTATTTTTAAACTTCTCAATACACGAAGGTAGCTAAGTCAGTAAGTAAGGTAGTAGTTAATTAGTAGTAATAGTAGAAACAACATAACCAGTTTCTAGAGAAGCTACGGGATTAATCTCGAAGAGAAAGATGCGAGGATAACTCGTAGTTTTGAACCACGGTCTGATGACGAGGTCAACACCTGAACTGGCATCCCCACTCTCACGAAGGACCATAGAGTATTTCTTTGGAAAAAAATAGTGACTTCTTCAAGCATTTCTTCTTCCTAATCATTTTGCTGTAACTTGTCCATTTTTGAATCTTGCACCAAGAATTTCAACCAACCAATCCTCATCATCTTAAAAATATTTTTTAACACCCTGTACTACGAGGGAAGATTTGTGAACCACTTTGCGATCTCCTGGTGCACCACTGGTGGTGGGTTCACGTTACGCCTCACATTCGTACTTACATTATAGGCACAATCCGTTTTAATAGAGAATTAATAGTTCCACACATACATTCATATCTTAAAGATATAGTAACAAATATTTTTTTCATTATACCCAATAAATACATGGATATGAATCCACAGAAGGGCTTGAAGTTCAGTTTTGTATATGCAAGGGTAAAACTTAATAGCACTCATAAAATGGTTACAATGGGTTATAAACAATCATATGCCAGCTTTTAAAACAGCATACTAACATTCACCGAAGAGAGCACTCTTTTATCGTACTATTAAAATGCACGTATACTAAAGGCACTTCTTGCTCCAGAGAATCAATCTGAGATATTCCTGCGTTTAATGTTTAAATAATTTGAAACATTTTAATAAAGAAACTTTCCACAAATTTACTGATAGCTGTTCATTTTTAAACAAAAGTAACTTTGGAAAATTGAAGAACTAGTGCATTTTTACTATGTTGTATCTAAAGTCACAGCCAAATGTGAGATGTTTGCAATAAAAACTCAGTCTTAAATGAATTTAATGACAGCTGTTGATAAACTACAGATGTTAACCTTAACCAAAGTAGCTTTGAGAAGTTGGATCAAATGTAATATATTGCAAATGAAAGCTCAGTCTGATGAATTTCTCAAGAATTTAAAATACAGCTAAAATCAGATAGAATTTTTCGTTACATCATGTGTGGATTGACTGCGTGTTTTAGGGTGGAATCGGTACTCAAAGTGGATATACTTCAGCTTGAGAAACACAAAAGACGAAATGCATCTCTCTTCATCTCCAGAGTTCACCTCAGTGTTTGGTTCCAGTGTAAAGTAGGCAGTAATACTGTTCCTCTGACTCACCCCACCCACTAATGCCTTTCCTGTCAGAGAACGAAGCGGTGAATAAATCAGAAAGGGGAAACAAGTTGCAAGATATAAGATATTTACTTCTAAGCACCCCTCCTCTGCCCCTGGGGATGAATATAGGAGGCCCCGAGATGTGTTTGATGACCGCGAAATTTCCATTAGCCCTTGCATTACAGAACGTTACCCTACCTGGCTCGATTGATTTCTAGATTGTCAGGTCCCTATTCCTTCCCACAAAATCGGAATCTGGGGAATAGACAGAGCGTTATTGTATGTGGTATTTAAATGTTTGTGTGACGCTTCATGCTCTGATGGGGTGGCATATTTGTTAAATGCGATGGGAAGTAATTGATGGCAAGATGATTCCAGCATATGATTCGTCCTTTAAGCGTGCCTTCTACAACAAGGCATTGAAGGCACAAAGTGTGTGTCTTTCGTGCCTTCAATGTTCAATGTCTTGTCTTTCTTTCCAAGTTGTAACAAGACGTTAACCTACATAGCTCAATTGATTCCCAGTTTGTCAGATATCTATTCGTTCCTTCTAAAATTGGAATTTGAGGAATATAGTGTAATAGTATGAGTTATTTAAATGTTTTTGTGACAGTCTATGCTCGTAGTGGCCCATCTGATAAATAGGACGACGAGGGATTCATGGCGAGATGCTTAAAGGATTCTTTCAAACCATCTAGCTTTTAAGTGAAGTTATTACTCGAATATCTTCAATTTCTTGTCCTTCATTATTCTTTCGCACTTCTATTCCTCACAAAATCGGAATACGGAGAATAGACATAGTGTTATTACATTTGGTATTTAAATGTTTTTGTGATGTTAATTGCTTAATGTGGTGGTGCATCTATTAAATGGTATGAGTTATTGATTTCAAATGCCTAGTGGTCAATTTTTTCAAATCACCAAGCTTTGAAATGAAAATGTTACTTCATTTCAACAAGGCCTCACACTGAAAAAGGTATGAATCTGCAAATTCATTGCTTCTAAATAGCCTGTTTAAGGTTTTGAGGCGTTAGGAAATATTGTGTTAGGTTTAGTGTAATATCAATTTAAGTTCAGACTAATCAGAGTTTGTTGTGGTATCGACTGAATTTGTTTTTTCACAAATTTTCAAAATTAAAAACTTTTTCTTATTTTTTCCTCTTATATTACCATGAGCCACTTATAATTGAAGATTCCCCAAATATGTGTTCAAACACACTGGAGTGAGGCCAAACTGTTTTTCGCAATCGCTTTTTCAAAACCCTAAAAAAGTTGCATCTTACCCTTAAATATCAGCCTGTATTTTTTTTATTTATTTAACGTCTTTAGCCTTCTACCGAGAAACTAATGATGAAATGGTCTAAAAATGGGAAAAGAAGGGCTTTGTAACATGATTTTGAAATAATATTATTTTAATTTGTAATACCTAATAAATATATTTTAGATAATGTAAAAGCATGTGGAACACTTTGTCTATGTTAATCATGTCTCATTCGTATTCACAAAAAATTGAAAGACCTAAACACACTTAACCTTCGACATCAAAAATATTTTATAATTTTGTGGATAGACAGTTTGCTAAATTCGAAGAAAAGTGTTCAGACGGTATAACTGCAAATGTAAAAATATCGATAATCTAAACTTCCCTATCTAAGTGTTGAAAAAGTGAATCAGAATCAATTCCTTGACTCCCTGGGTGTATATCTCTCTTTTGTCTCAGTAAAACCTTCATTGTGTGTTTGTTCATTATGTGACGTTGTCTGTCTTGTGTTTGGCGGAGCTTGGTTAAATATGGCCCTTACGCCCTTAAAGCAAAACATTAGGTACACTATATTCAAAGTACTCCAGCACCCACAATTAAACTCCGATTACAGTAAAAGGCAATTTTCTCTTTCTAGTATGATACCCTTCTTCCTGTTTCTCTCTTCTGCATCAGTAAAACTTTATTTGTATGTATATCTCTTAATTGATCGTCATCAGACCGTGATTCAAAGTTACGTGGCGCTGTTCTTGGATCTTTCCTTTCGGGAGTGATTCCGTACCGTCGCCAATAGCCCATTCAGTTGCAATAGTAACGTTAATTAACTACCTACCTGCTTACCTTTATTGATGATGTCTGTCTTGTGTTTGATGCAGCTTGGTTAAATATGGCCCTTACGCCACTGAAACACAACCAAACAACCTAAAGCGTACTATATTCAAAGTACACCTGCATCCACAATTAACTCGGATTACAGTAAAAGGCAATTTCCCTTCCTAATCTGATACCCTTTTTCCTGTTCAAAAAGTAAGATCATGTTTATGATGCTTTCCGTAGATACATCATGTTGGTGGATGAAAAACGCGACACAAAGCAGACTGCCAACTAATTAACGTCCTCGCGACACGCTTAACGACGCTGCCAACTAGCAGGCACTAAAAAACAGCGTGCGTAAATATTGCCACACAGCCTCTGGTGTTGGACGCTTTTAGAGTTATGAGCAGTAAATGAATTAACAGCATTTCATGACAGAACTGAGCTTTCACAAGCGTGACTAATGATGTTACACATGTTAGGTTGAAATAAAACATCGTACTAATGCAATTACTGATATTTATAGTTGTTGATTGGGATTTCGTTTTTTCAGTTGTCTCTGAAAGCAAAGTGTTTTCGATAGGTAATTTGTCAAGCGAGGAAGATTATTAGGCTTCAGGGGAAAAGAATAACCACATTTGAGTGAATTTTAGCTGTTATAGTAGGTAACGCAGATTGAAATTTATTGGAAAAATTTACCTTATTTTATTTACGCTGCTATTTCAAAAACGAACTATTTATTCACTAGTTTTTTTTGGTTGATGCTATTTGGCCTCCTAACGTTTGGGCCTACATAATAAATTAGGGAAATTAGACGTGAAATAGAAAAACATTTATTCAAACTTGTGTGCAGTTTATTTTAAGCACATAAGATTAAAGATTGATCTATTCAGATAAAATAAACCGAATAGTATTAAATAATCTGCATCTTTCATTTTCGCATTTTCGAGTTGTGTTGATTAGCTATATAGATTATTTGCTCATTCATATTAAATTTTTCTATGGGTAAACGGATTGTTGATATGAGGACAACGAACTTTTTAGTCTTTAGGATGCGTATAGTTAAAATGGGAATCGTTTCTATGCCTTCCAGCTTGACTACTATTTTTCACTTGTAAATACCGTAATCTTCTTCACAGTCAGGCTTGACAAAGCAGAAAAGTAGAGAATCCAAAAATAGTATTGTCTGATGGCGAAAGTATCCTGCAAAAGGGCACAGTGATCTGCATCGGATATCACTAAATGCAACGTGCACTGAAAAGATTATTTGGGTCATGAATTTTTTTATCACAACATAGAATGGGACTGTGTACTGTTTTACTATGGATTGCTCATTTAAGAAAGCAATGACACAAAACCAAATGGGATCATTTTATGAATAGAAATTCATATAAGGAAATCTTTTGTGAATTACTTTAAATTCATATTAAATATTCATTTCTTTTAATATAAATGTTCTATTTTCATTTCGGATTTTTCTGAACTTGAGCGATAGAAAATAATTCTACTTATATTTTTTAAACTTTTCTCGAAAAATGTTAAAATTTAACAGAATTAAGATGTATGAATAATACATTTATTCGTTTCAATTCTAATGCAATATTAAGTCATAGGCCATTGTTAATTGCTAAATTTATATCTTGTCAGCCATTACTATTTTAAGTGTGTTTTACGCATTGCTTAAAGTTACATTTAAATAAAAAAGAATTAGGAAATTAGTTTGTAACAATTTATTGATGTTTTTAAATTTGTAAATTAATTCTTGGATTCTGAATCAGTATATTGTATAAAGAATGAAATGATTTGGTTAAAAACTTAATACTTTATAATTTTAACTTTGTTCAAAAAATATTTTGAAGTTACTCTCATTAAAAAAGCTAGTCTTAAAAAATCTATACACTGATTCATTAGTGATATTTGTCTAGTCTTGATTAATTTCAGGAAAATTTAATAATGTTTCATTAACATATTTCTTTGAAGCATATTTCCTCTTTTATCAACGAAATAGGTAGGAAGGTAGTTGAATTAAAGCCGCACTGGAGCAGCACATCGGACTATTGGCGACAGTCCTGGATCAATCCTGAAGGGATAACAATCCAAGGATAACACCACGTCATTTTGAACCGCGGTCAGATGACGAGGTAAACACCTGAGCTGGCATTCCACTCTCTAAACATCCCCACCACGCCAACGTGAGGACATTTGAGGCCACGACAGTTTAAACATACACCAGTCCCCATATACACAACTATTTTTAGAAGGATCGAGTTTCGAACTCGCAACCCTCCGGTTGCTAATCCGCTATTCTTCCAACAGGGCTAGTGATGCCCAACCAAATAAAATTCAATAGAGAATTTATATTTGTATAAATTTAAAAAACTTTTCGGGGCAGCTTGGCCAATCCTGGCCCTTGTGTCATAAAAATTCAATCATTCATTCATGTATAAATTTAAGCTATGGTGCCCTTCTACTTCAGAGGTGAAGTACCAACCATTCTTTCTACTCTATATTTGCAAGAGAAACTTTTGACTCTCAAACAGAGAGGAGCTGAAGCCGCTATAACTTTCTATAATATTATTTTGTTGTCTCGTCCCGTGATTCTATATTCGTCAAAAAAGCTCTACATTAAAGTAATGCAAATGTTATTTTTGTAATTATTTCTATGGTACCAAAAGGATCACAGAGTAATAAATTGAAAAAGCTGCTCTGATCATTTTTCACATACAAGAAAGAAGCTTCCAATAATTTCAATGACTTATCGCATGTGTTCAAGACGTTAACTCTCCTGGTGGTTGTCTTGACGGGGAACCTCATCTCCAGCAAAACTGACCAGAGCTTGATGGACGAGATATTTCGTCATTAGGATGACCGGATATCATGTCATTAGAAAAAAATGACCAGATCTCTTAATCATGCAAAAACAGCAGTAACTAACTTGATGAGGAGATATCTTGTCATTAACAAATTTGGTCAGATCTTGATGGACGAGATATATCGTCGAAACCACTTGGAGTGTTAAAAGAGCAAGATGTCATATTCAGTTTCTAAAACCCAACTATTAAAATCTGGACGCATTACTTGATTAAATTATGCTTACATTATTTCGCGTTAAAATGCTGTACAGTCGGTGAGTAAGTGTACTATTCTTTCGTAGCTGTGACACCAATTTCTGTGACATATGATGGTCTTGAATGTCTCACGTGCCAACAAAAGCAAAAGAAAGTGATTACAGAGAGGAAGTGGTGGCGAAAACACTTGTGTCATTTGGCCATTGCATGCGATGAACTGGAAGTGGAAGTTATAAATAGAATTGGAATTCTGACAAATGACGGTATGGGGAACAATTAGGAAGTGTGACTTATTGAAGGTACGGAGTCTATTTTAAAAACATTACATTGTTGGACACCTCGTTAAAGAAATATTTATCTTCTAAATATAGATCCTATAGGCCGAATAAAAAACGTTCTTAAACTTCTTATACCAGCGTAGATGAATGAAATATAGCCCATGGGTATTGTTTTCAGTAAAGGTTAGAAGTGAAGCTCCGCGATGAAAAGAAGGTAAGAAGAAAGTTGTCTGTTATCGCAATTGCATATGCAATTTGGAAGTATTTCGCTGTCACGTATGGGACAATCACGCACAGATTTTAGTCAATAAAATGGCTTTACTAACCCCAAAAATTTAAGTAAGGGTGCCCCTGTAGCCCGGTTAGAGGAGTAACGGATTAGCAACCAGAGGTTAAAACTCGATTCAACCAAAGACCGTCGTGTACGTGGGAGCTGGTACACATCAAATTTGTCATGACCTCAAATGTCCTAGCGTTGGCATGGTGTAGAAGTTTGGAGAGTGGGCTGCCAGCTCAGGTGTTATCCTCGTCACCTGACGGTGGTTCAAAATTACGAGGTGTTGTCGTCGTATCTTTTCCTTCGGGATTGATTCCGGACCGTCATCAATAGCTCTTTGTGTTGCTTTAGTACTACCTTAATTCAACTACCTGCCCTTTAAATAAGTTTATCCCAGTTTAGTTCAAAAAATATTTTGATTAATGGAGAATAATAAAAGATACAACCATTTTCATTACTTCTGTGTGATTGTCTTGCACATGGCAGTGAATGCCCCTTTGATATCTTACTTCGCATGGTAAATTAACGAAGTCAATTTATATTTGTAATTGAGACTAATTTTATTTTTAGTGGTTATTTGTGCGAGCGGCAACACTTTGGGAATATATTTAGAATAGTTTTTACTTTTAACGGAGGTGGAAAAAGTAGGCATTTCAATTTATGTCGTACTGGAGCTACACAATGGCCTATTGGCGACGGTCCGAGATCAATCCTGAATCCGACGTCAACACCTCATAATTTTGAACCACGATCAGATGACGAGGTCAATACCTGAGCTGATACCCCATTCTCCAAAGAATGGAACTATTCTTTTCGAACTTTTTTCTTTATTGTTACACACCATGATAATGTGAGGAAATTTGAGGCTGCGGCTGATTTAACGTGCATCAGCCCCTACATACCCGACTATCTCTAATTGAATCGTAATCAGTGACTCGACTACTTGGGTTACCGTGGCCCAACTGAAGCGGAATATTTCTATAGCTTATTGTTAATTTATTTACGGAATCGTGGATAGGCACAGCTTTACCTTTAGACCTAGTTCTATGCATAAAATATAAAGACTAATGTAAATAAATAATTTAATTGAATACACTCCGTCTCGAATCCATGATATCCAATCCAATGTTAACTTTTCTTTACATAATATATGTTACAATTTATTAGTCCATATATCACACAGTTCAGATGCTCTAGGTGCATCACTAGGACATTGCCTGTAACAATAGCTTCATTTTTATCGATTTTCTCTTGCTTACCGAACGATATGGACGGACCTTTTCAAATTTTGTGAGTTTAAAACGTGTGCCCCAAATCAGAACAGGACGAGAAAGACAAGTTGTTAAACTAAATTTACCGTATTGCAATTGCTCACTCTACAAAATTTAGAATATCACTAATCAAATCGATCTTACCAAAGGTATGTTACCATAAGCAAATTCTAGAAAACCAATATCAAATTTGGAATCTCAGCATTACTTACTTATCTTAAATCGTATCATGACAATAAAATGCGTGTTGACCAAAGTAGTTTGTGTAATTAAATATAAAAATCGACAACTGAATTGAATGAAAGTCCATGTTACATTTAAAAACTATGTTTAGTCACTTGAATAAGAGAAAAATTGATATTCAAGGAAGATTGATGCATGTCTGCTATGGAGAAGAATTAAGAATTGTATTTTGTTCATGTAGGTATGTAGGGTATTTTAATTAACGTCGCACTCTGGAGCGACACAACGGGCTATTGTCGACGGTCCGGGATCAAACCCGAAGGGAAAGATCCAATTTTGTTCATGTAGCAGAAAGCAAATGTAAGAACCTATTACTACTGGTAAGTCAAATTAACTCTAGAGCGGAAAGATCAAACCCAACTAATTACTGCTTGTAATAAAAGCAGAAGAAACTTGGGTTTGTTCAACATTCTGATGTAAATAATTCTGAATCACAACTGCTGAAGTGTACATGTTCTCGCGTGATTCAATAGATTAAAATCTAAACTTCGCAGTTGTCACTTTTAAACAGTTTAGAAGCTCGAGGCAAGAAGAATAGCGAGAGGAAGACGCTTAAATAAAAGCATTCAACTTCGTGGGAAAGAAGTGCAAATAAGAGCTAGAAGTAGGCGTAACAGTTTTGAGACAAACGGTTATCTTTTGCGCATTCGTTTTTTTTAAACTTGCTTTGAAGGAAAAGAGTTTATTTTAAGGAATTTTGTTCTCTTCTTTTAAACAAATTTCAGAGAGAGATATCTTAAGAATGAACTGGGTTTCTTTTTAGAAACTGTGAGGAAATTATTTTACATACTATTCTTTGCGTTTTGGGCAGAAAAGTGTTAATACCTTTGAGTTAAAAAAATGGCAAGATAAATTGTGTTATCATTTCATCTAGTCATCCCCAGAGAAAATTAATCAAATGATAGCATTTTTACGCTTGTTTTAGCTACTATTATTTCCTTTCTCTTATTTTATTGCACGTAGGATTAACGATAGATAAAAGATATGATATTTTACTATAAGGTAAATATTGAATTAAATTTGCAAATGTAATTTTTAGTCTACTAAATAAAAATTTGAATCTTATTGCATTTAAACAGCAGCTGCGCTAAGAGTTTTTTACTATATATTTTTAACTATTCTGCTTAAAGCAAAGTATTACTTTAAGGATAAAATGTTAGGTTTCTCTGTCCATCCAAATACGAAGTCACAATGGTGCTCACAACAGTTAAAGTGGAAATAATTAACACTAAGCAAATATTAAAATCTAACGAGTGAACTATGAGCCAGTGCCATCTGCGGAGCTATAAACCTCAGAACTGTTGTCAAACAAAAAAGCGAATACGAACACTTTCACACCAGCTGCGATCATGAACACACCCCTGTAACCTTTTTCCCCGAGATATTTTAAATGTATGTGTATGTACTTGGGGTGTATGTAAGTTTTATGTTTTAACTTCTTAATTAAACTATTGTCAACGGTTAAAGCTACTCCAGGTTCATTCCATTACAAGTTTGGAGCCCAACATGGGGCCAGGATTTTAGTGTTCTGCAGCGGCGTCGAACTCACGATTTTAGGAAGCCTCATCCCAGGTGTATCCTATTGAATATAGGTGGAAATCTCTTCCACGGATCATCGTTATGCTAATATCCCCGAGTGGTGATGAAGAATGAAATAAGTTTATATCATTGTTTAAAATCATTCTTCTCTAGCAGTACTTTCTATTTGGTCAACAAGTGCCCATCAACGGAATTTTGAAGTTTCGTTTTCTGTAAATGGTATTATTGTATAGAATATAGAGTGAATTTATGTAAAATACTTAGTATCCCGTACGTTTGTGCTAACCTAGCACTGATAAATTATAAGCTGAAACATATTCATCCTGAATATTGGAAATTAATTAAAAATGGTTGTACAGCTTTGATTTGAATTACTAGTTTACAGAGATTCAATTCTTTTGTTTGAATTGTACTAAAAATTAATATTCAACTGGAATATTGTTCCTTAAAAAGGTGTATTGCAGAATATTTTGCTTTTAGTTTCGTTTTGCAAAAACAAAAGTTATCAAGTTCAGTTATAGTTTTGTTTTGAATTATGTAAACAAAGGTGGTTATTTTGAATTGTGATGAAATTGTATTAATGTTTTTCGTGGAATGGTAGTAAACACATTAAATGATTTGTATGAATGATTATTTTCAATTGAGTGCTTAAATTGAACTGTGGTGAAATATTCTAATGAAATTTTCAGTTTTAGAATTGTAAATTTTTCCATTTACTTGATAGTATTTGGATTTTTATATTAACTAAATCACGAACTAAACAACGAACTTTTAAAAGTGAATTATATTCAAATCAAAAACTTAATTGTGTGCTCTAACAAAGATGGCCCTTCTCCGAAAAGGGCGAAAAGAGGATCTGAAACTCCTTGCGCAGGAAATGGGGTTGGACGGGGCAGAGACTCTTGAGGTTATGGAGCTAAAAGATTTAATAACAAGTGCCGAAAATTATGATGAACTAGTAAAAAATATGTTAATCAACATTATCGAAGAACGTATAAAAATAGAGAAGACAGCTGAAGAAGCCAAAGAAAGAGCTTTTGAATTAGAACGCTTGAAATTGCAACTCGAAGCCCAGAAGGTTACCCAGTCCTCAACAGCAACTCCCGTTCTGGAGACTGAGCAACCCAGGTGGAAATTATAAAGGATTCTTCCCCAATATGATCCTAAAGACAACGACATGGCGTTGTTCCGGAACATGTTTTAGCGTCAACTGAAGTTCTTAAGGGTTCATGAAGCAACTTGTGTCCAATATATTTGATTGGATCACTACCATCTGAGGTAGTAAGGCTTATCACTAGGGAACCTGAAGAAGAATATCAAGATACCAAAAGGTGAAAGACATGCTTCTTAAAAGATACAAGCTCACTGCTGATAAATTCAGGCAACTGTTTTCTCTACATCGCAAGAGTTCAGAAGGTACATGGCGTGATTTCTATTTTGAACTGACCAGTTATTTTGAAGGTTGGCTCTCAGAGCGGAAAATTGATGATTTTGACAAATTAAAAGAACTCATCATAGCTGATCAGATAAAGAAAAGAGTACCTCAAGATATCAGAGATCATTCCCATCGATAATTGGCCAGATCTAAATTCACCCATAGATCTAGCAGAGAAGCTTGACACTTATGACTGTCTCAGAAACAATTAAAAGAGAAGCTCATCCCCTCCAATTCAGAAGAAAGCTTACTATACCAGATATGAAATTCTCAAGCATGTACGGTTCAAGAAGACAAATCAGGCAAACAGACAAGTCGAATAAAATCTGGTGACAATCAGGAGCGACCGGCACTGACTTGTTATGGCTGTGGCAAAGTCGGATTTATTAAAGCCAACTGTCCAGTTTGCAATCCTTCCACGAAATCTGCCTCGGCTCGCTTTGAGAAGACTCAAATTGATAGACCATCCATGTCTAATGAAGTTCCAGTTATGAATGTTACGATAAATAGAATATTTGGCACAGCGCGTGCAAACAGTGGAGCAAGTCACTCTATCTCTGGCGTAAGATTGCACCATGTACTTCAAGGGGTAGTATTCAAAAAGTCCTTTCTCACAGTAACCCTTGCTGATGGAAGTCAGTCAGAGCCTGTGTCACTCCATGTCTAGAAGGACGTTCCTTCCAATTAATCCTTTTGCCCTCCCAGGGGCTAAAAGAAACCTATACCCTTCTAAGAGCAGATTTTCTGAAGAAAGCAGGTGTTGTTCTGAATCTTCTAGACCCCGCCTGGTTCTACACCGATAAGCCAAATGAACGTTTCCCATTCGTTACGAATGCTCAAGTACAATCCTATGATATTAAAGAAAGTGATAGACCAGAAAATCCATGCCTTCTTCATCCCGATGAAGGTGAACATTTAACGGAAGATTAAATGCATTGCTATCTCACTATAAAACTAACTTCAGTCCGGGGGAGAACCACCTTACATCGAACACCGGAACGACACAGGTCCTTCAGTTGCTACTGCTCCTTACCGATTATTTCCTGCAAGAAAAGAAATTTTGAAGAGCTTAGTTTCACCGCCCGGGCTGAAACAATTTAGTGAGGCTAAACCATTTGTCCTCAGAACTGAAGCGTAAGTTATGCTTTGGGTGCAGTCCTTATCCAAGAAGGCCCAGAAGAAAACCGATTGAGTACTCTATTCGTCTGCTAACCCTAGCAGAGAGGAACTACTCTACTACAGAACGCGAAGCCTTATCAGTAGTTTGGGCACTGGGCAAATTTCGAGGAAGAAGCGTTCCCCATTACGCACCTGGAGATCAAGAATAGATAACCTCACACCCTGTTAGTAACAAAGCTAAGAGAAGGTCAGCGAAATTTTCAACTCGTCGAGACGGACCCTATTTGATTTTGACACAGCGTTCTCCAACGAGTTATGTTATTGCAAATTATGCATCTCCTGTTATTCCTATTGGAACATATCCCCCTCCGACCATGCCTTAACACCCCTCAAATTGGAAATGTACCCATCACCTCACTGCGAAGGAGAGGCCAACCCCGAAAGACTAGTCCAACAGTGCAGCAAAACTCAAGACAACCATCTTCTCCTGGCTACTCGCTGAGAAGTCTTCTTACCCAGGAAGGACTGTAACGAGTGAACTACAAACGCAGCGCTAGCTGCGGAGCTACAAACCTCAGAACTGTTACCGAACAAAAAAGCGAATATGAACAGTTTCACGCCGGCTGCGATCATGAACACACCCCTGTAATCTTTTCCCCCGAGATATTTTAAATGTATGTGTCTGTACTTGGGGTGTATGTAAATTTTATGTTTTGACATCTTAATCAAACTATTGTCAACGGTTAGAGCTACTCCAGGTTCATATTCCAATACAAATATTTTTTCCCGAAATTCCTTTTTCGTAACATTTGAAACGGCGATATGAAGATATGCGAATATGTTAAATGCTTGTGTTGGTGATAACAACAAATTCAGTCTTCAAACTTTCATAATTCGTAGTGTACGAATTAACTGTTATTCTATTTAATAAAGAGTAGACAAAAATTTGTATTTATAATAAATATTTAATTTGAAAAAATGATATTAAAACATGAAATCAACACTCAGGGGCAAGAGCAAGTAAGACTCCAGTATCAATAAATAGAAAACTATGCCCATATTTGGTTGGAAGGTTGGGTGGAATTTAATTGTAACCATCTTCTCGTGGTGAATTCTGGGTTTTTGGCAAGATCAACTATCACTGGCGTGAAGTTAAAATATTACACGATTTCAAAATAATGTTTTCAGTCTTATGCAACCATTTCCAGTACAGTCGATTAAACATTTTGATAAAAAAATGTTATTGTGCTTCATAAATTTGCGAAATTTCCAGGGATTCACCAGGGGTGTTAATATATTTCAGCTCAAAATTTTTTTACAAACATTTGATACAAATGCGCAATATTTCCCACAGCTGGTTTTTAAAATTAATAAAAACCGACCCAACCCTAGTCTGAGCACACAGAGCATACTCCTGGCTGCACTCCTCTTCCGGCACTTAACCCAGATCTTCCCACAAAACATACTACCTGCAAAAAGTATTGTCCGCCACACATTTGAAGCCCCTCCCAAGTATAGACGAACCAGTCCTCAAGATCATTCCTCAAGTGTTAGAACTTCAGACCTCAATATCTTGAGTTCTAGCAGTTAAGGAACTGTTAAAACTCAAGACCATTCTTCAACTATCACTCTATTTAAAGAATAAATAACATATAGATACACGTATTTATAATATTAAATATTCAAGAAATGTATAAAAATAAGAAAACAACACTCTCGGGGATGAGATCTGCAGAGCCATTTAACCTAGAACTTCCCACAAAACATATGACACGCGAAAAGTGCTGTCAAGCACACATTTAAAGAGCCCCGATAACTGTGAGTGGACCATTCCTTAAGATCATTCCTCAACTGTTGTTTTACTTAGAGAATATTGCAGAAATTCAAATATTCATAACATTTAATTTGTAAGAAATTTATCATAAAGAAACCAACATTCTCGGAGATGAGACCCACAGAGCCACTGCTCAAGCACTTAAACTTGAACTTCCCACAAAACATACGACCCACGAAAATAACAGTCCAGAACACATTTGAAGGGTACCACTAAGTGTGGGCAGATCATTGCTCTCCACTATTACAACTCAAAACCATTGCATGATTGTTATTGTATTTAAAGCATATTACAGAAATACATGCATTTATAATATATAATTTGCAAAACAAATTATAAAAAGAAGATACCAACACTCGGAAATGCGCCACCGTCACTTAACCAGAACTTCCCACAAAACATACGACCCGCGAAAAGTGTTGTCCAGCACACATTTGAAGGGCCCCGCTAAGTGTGGGTGGACCATTCCTCAAGATCAGCGGAAACTGCGTGTCAGCGCAGATAGCTTTTTGGTATGGATAGTTCCCCGGCGTAACGAAAGCCATTCTGCAGGAGCCCAGGTAATCACGGAGTGTTGGAAACTGCTGAGACAGCATTAGCTTTTGTTAATGGACGGGCGTAAAGCTTTGTTATCTAACATTCTGTCAAACAGTTGGGAGATTGGTGGAACCCGAGGAGGGTTTTACGCTTTTGTGGTATTTTAAGTCGGGGCGTAAACAGGAGAGATGCAATACTCTTCTAAGTAAACTCCGATATATTTATGTTACGGGCTTTTAAAATCTGCCAAGTGTTGGGTTTTCTTCTGCCACATGGAAAGGGTTCTTCAACGAGCGAGGTACTGACATTGATAAATAGTGTGTAGTTTATCCATTAAGGAATTAGTATGTTTGTCTCTAGTTTCGTTATTTTTAAGCTTAGTGGAAAGTAACAGCTTGTTGGTTTGTAAAAGAATGATTTATAATCATCCTCTCAGAACAATTTAAAGGTGTATTTATGAGAATAGGTGTAATATACAAATGGATGGTACGAGAAAATATATATTGAGTGTTATTTTAGTACCTTTAATATACATCAAGCTTGGTTCTGTTTACTGGGGAAGATAAACTTTTCTTAATTCTCTGAGGGGTTCATTTATCCGTCCTGCAACCTGCAGTCTTCCCTGAATGACCTAACCAGTTTTAACCTTTTTGACCAATAGAATCTTTCCTAGGATTCTTTCAACCAATCAATGTGGTTATTAGTCATTGTGGGGTAAAAGTAACTCTAGACTCTTGAAACTCGTGACGCTGCTTAAAACCTATAACTTACTAGCATGATATGTAGTAATTTAAAAATCAATTATGAATTAGTATATTTCTAAAGAGAGGTATGTAGTTGAATTTATATCCCATTGGAACAACACAACGGGCTATTGGTGACGGTCCGGGATCAGTCCCAAAGGGAAATATCCGAGGATAACACCTAGTAGTTTTGAACCACGATCAGATGACGAGGTTAACATCTGAGCTGGCATCCCACTCTTCTAACTTCCACGACACGCCAACGATTTGTAAAATGAGAGAACATTTAAGTGCATTTATCAATCGCTTTATCATTATAATCACTAAGTGGACTTTTATGCAACTCTTCAATCCTTAGTGTTTTGTTTAATTATTTTCCCGAAAAGTCATATATACTGAATGGCGTTTAAAAGTTTTTGGACTGCAATTGTATATTAGGGGACAGGTTAACTTATTTACAGAAAATATTCTGCATATAGGTAAGAAGTCACAAGAGCTTAGAGTGAAATCGCGTACTACATACGTCACACCTGCGATAAATTTTATTCCTTGAAAACATTATGGGGGTAGTTGAATCAATGTTGCACTGGAAAAACACATCGGGCTATTGGAGACGGTCCGGGATCAATCCCGATGGGAAAGATTCGAGGACAACCTGATCAGATGACGATGTCAGCATCTGAGCTGGCACTTCACTCTCCAAACTTCCACAACACGCCAGCATGAGGACATTTGATATCACGGCAGATTTAACTTTCATGAGTCCCCACGTACAAGATAGTTTCTGATTGGATCGAGTTCACACAACCCTTTGGTTGCTAAGTCGCTACTCTTCCCACCTGGCTTCCTCGGATCTGAAAGAAAAATGGACATGAACATTCAGTAAAAGTAACAATAATTAATTTAATTTCAATAATAAATGCATCGTATTTTCAATTTGTGTTCAAAATTTTACTCGGCACTCATTCATTCTAATATAAATCTGTAGTATTACAGGAACTATATTTTTATGACTGAAGGATCCATTTTGTCTTTCGAAATACGTTCAAGTAGCGTTAGTCTGAAGTGAAGAGCTTAGTAGGTAGCTGTCGAATGTGCACTCGTACAAGTTTTACTCTATATATGACCGAATCTCTATACCAACAACACAAACTCACCCTTTCTAATAGAGATACTGAGACGCCTTACAGTCTAAAAAGCAGTAAGCTTGTTGTCCGGATTTCCCACTCGATTACGATGTGTAAATGTCATCCCCAATTACAGCCGGCAAATTTATAGCTGACTTTAAAACGAGCGCGTGTCAGCGACAAGCCCTTTACGACCTATTCCTCAGATCCAGAAATAATAATGAAAAAAAGCAAAGCACAAAAAATATCGCTGTAAAAAAATAAGCAGTCGTCCAATTTTCGAGAAACGACATCATTTTGAGGACGTCGTAAAAAGCGGTGGTGTTTTTTAAAAGACGTTTCTCGATAGTGTGGGAGACGTCACCAGAGTGAAAGGAACCAGAAAATGTTTTTAATAAATGTGTAGTGTTTTGTTTTTGTGCCTTTTTCATGTAAATTTGAAGCTTGACTGAGAATGATAAAGTAACTCTCTGCAATAAAGTGTCACTTTTTGTACAATTGAGCCATTGAAGCATATCAAGTCAAACATTAAGAAATGAAATGTGTTTTATATTCTATAACTTTAGGCCATGTGACAACTGGAGGGTCTCGGGCGACGTAATAAGTCGCTTTTCAAACTTTTCAGAATAGCACTTTAAGTTTAAAAAAATTCCAAAGTTATAGTGGTTTATCCACTATTCAAGAAGTCAAATTATCTTAAACTCTCATTTATTACACTCTCGTTCAAAGATAAATTATTTTTATACTCTTAAATATTTTGTTTTTAATCTTTTTCATTGTTTTTTTTTAATTTTTTCATTGTTTTTTTTTTTAATTTTTTCATTGTTTTTGTTTTTAATCTTTTTCAATTTTTTTCACAGAAGCATTTTTCATGAAGTTTCTATCAAAATAAAATAATCAAGATAGAAAGTATACCGATAGTAACTGTTACTATTTAATAATTCGTTAAGGGGTTACACCCAGGCCAAAGAGATGTTTTCATCGAGATCTCGGTAGAGTCGAAATATTCTTATTGCTCGCGGTTTACATCACGATTCAGGGAGCAGTTTACATCATTGCAGATACCACTAATGCACATGTTTTCTTATTTCTATAAAAATGCAAGTGAAACTTAAAATTAACAAGGTTGGTTGGTTTAGGTTTAGTTGCGCTCATTACACTAAGGAAGTGCCCAGAATTTGAAAGTATAGTTTCTCTGGTTTAATAATGAGGTATAATTACAATGAAAATTCATCAATACATCTTATGAAATGCACGAAATTTTGAAAATATGATCTGGTATCCGTCATCGAATGAAAAGTTGCATCATTCAATGTGTAACATTTTTTTCCAGAACTGCACATCTAAATTTCGAATTCAACCACGAACAGGATGTAAATCGAGACCTGAATTGTAATGTAATCGCATGCCGATATCCATATTATCATTGTTGCAAAGGAGGTAGGTTTTCATTAAGCATTGCTACTTTAAGTATATTGAGTTAATAAAAATAACTTTTTTTATTTTTTCTCAATTATACTTGCGAATTATCAAATTAACTGAAATTTTTAAGTTTTTCCAAATTAAGACTCATGAACAGGTTTCCCTAATTTTGATAAAAGTATAATCTCTTATGAAACAATATAAGTTTTCCATGATGTTCGAACTTTTGAAATCATAAAACACTCTTTAATCAACTGATGAAACACAGGTGTTTTACAGTCATTCAATCAACAAATTTAAGTTGCAGCATTCAATATGAAACATCTATCCAGAAATACACGCTAAACACACATCTGCAAAATAGTTTAAATATGCTTCCCTTTATTATTCGCAACTGCGCAACCCCCCTACCATATTCACCAACCACTAAAACACTACAAATTTACATTTCTTTCCAGTAGTGAGCCTGAAACCAGAGCTCAAATTAGAAAGAAAAACCTCCTTGGTTGGTGCTGTAAGAGCGTGGTCCTTTTCTCGTAGTCACTCCGGATCGGAATTTTCTTGTACAAGACCGAACTTGACACCAAATGACCGAGGAAATGAGGAGTCATGAGTCTGAGGAGACGACATAGGGGCCGACATAAAATGAGGTGTTATTGCATTCTTTCCGAATTTATCGCACCAGCCGCCGCCTTACTTCTACTGGGATATCATTACAATCGGAACTGGACCAATGCGGTTTCCACAGATTCCCTTAGAGACAAGCTCGGTTTTTTTTATTACTCAAAGAATTTCTGGGGACTTCCTCACGTAGAAGAAACATTTCTAAGCAAACCGCACTGCTTTTTAACTTTCCGGTATTTCGGATGTTACCTTCCGGTGTGTAATATCCGGATAGTTTTAAGGAGAAACAAAGTTCTTTGAGTTTTTCGGTTTCTTTTAGTATCTTGGTTTTAAAGTTCTTTAGTCGATTTCTTGGATTCATGACGAACTTATACTACAACTTAATAATAAAAACTGATATTAAGCATACTACTTCACAGAGCATAAAATACATACGGCTTTTTAAAATCTTGGGTTTTTCGATGCAAGGAATTACAAGAGGTATATTTAAGCAATATTATTTTTACCAAAGTGAACTTGTCTATCTCTTATCCGAAACTCAGTTAAATTTGGGATATCTGATTGTTGGACGGGTGTACACAACTGCATGTATGTTCGTGCTACCTGTCTTAAATGTTTCTTTTGCATTAATTCTACGAAATGGTTAAGTGCCTCTATTTCCATGTTTATGCATGGGTATGCTTTGACCATACTAATTGATTCAAATCAAATTGAAATCAGTGACGGTTAAGTGGTCTATCTATGATTTTTGTTATGCCTTCTTACGGCCCGAATTTTGGTCGTAATTGGATATATGACCATCCGTACTGCCGACTTTGTGAATTGAAAGGAGCGGAGTTCACTTGCATCTCTGCCATGTATTGAATGGAATTCACTCCGAGATAGCCTAGTACAGAACTAGAGAACTTTTGAGGAAATGGACTTCGGCCATTAACCTTTCTTGTTGTGTCATTCGTATTTTGAGATTTTAATTTGTTTGCAATGTTTTTGTGTCTGCTTTTATTAATGTTTTTCTCTGCCATTGGAAATATAAAAAAGGATTCAAATCTGTGTAAAATCGAATTATAGACGCCCTTTGGGATCTATTTGATGAAATGTGATTGCAAAATCAAAATAATAAGGGAAGCCTATCAGACTAAATGGATAGATGAATTACTGCTCAGTATGTCTGAGGAAAAGTTTACTTTGAATTGCCGACTTATCGAATTATGTAATGGATCAATTCATTCAACATAATTGTGCGATTGCTGAACAAGTTTTTCTTTAATCAAAAAAGTGATAATAGATTAATTTTAATCAATAATGATACCGTTAAATTAATTAAATAATTACGGATTATATTCTGTATTAAACAAATGTGCTGTAGACTAGGAAAATCTGGACTAACAGATTTCGTATACTAAAAATGATACTAAAATAAATTAAGAAAACCATCAAATTAAGGATAGAAGTTATTACTCTATCCTTAATATTTGAATCGCACATTTCCTTACGTAGCAATAACTTTTGACAAAATATCAGAATGATTACTCAGAACTGATATATGCCCAGGTTTTGCTTTAGAACCGCAAAATCCTGAAAACTAAAAGAACTTTCGACAACGTTTAAAGCATCACTTTTATAGCTTCAAACAAACGTCTTCGACATATTAAAACTACGTAAGCCCGTAGTTCCTTTCTGAAAGAGTACAGCCTCCCCTAATCTCATCAATAAACCCCTTTATTTCCTTCCTTCAGGGATAGAACACTCATTAGAGGATCTCTCGTCTACCCCAGTATCGCCCACCAATAAGCTTCCTGCGAACCGGATGCCAGCTAAGCCAACTTGCACTTCCCGGACACCGTATCCGGAACTATCCGGGACTATTCTCTGTTTCGGTTTTTAAGAGCTGATTAGTGCGTACAAGGCAATTATGTTCGGCGTTAATGATTGCCTTTAACCGTTCTGCTGATCTGTGCAGGAATAGTGGATAATTTGCATTCCGGGTAGATTAATGGGGGCTTGGACAGTTATGATCTTTGCATGGTAAATTGATTTCCCATCTAGTGTCATCAGGCTTCGGCAGTTCGATAATTCTTGCTGAGACCTCATTCCGAGAAACTAGTCTACCGCAGCAGGTTTATTTTGTAAAACTGATCGTTTTGGGTAATAGGTTTTGGAAGCTAGTGAGAGTGTTGTAAGGGGTTTAAATAATACCGACATTATCAATTTTCAATACGGTAAATTACGAAAATTTTCAATACCCGATTTTTAATTCTACTTTTTTTTCCTTAGCGGGGAAACTGACTAGACGTGTTTATAGGTAGGTAATTAATTAACCTCGTTCTCTGGAGCAAGACAACGGGCTCTTGGTGACGATCCGGGATCAATCCCGAAAGGAAAGACAACACTTCGTAAATTTAAACCACGGTCAGATGACGAGGTCAACACCTGTGAGCTGGCACCTCCCTCTCCATACTTTCACACCACACCAACGTGAGGACATTTGAGGCACGACATATTTAATGTGCAAAAGCCCCAGCGTACAAGACGGTCTTTGTTTGGCTCAAGTTTCGAAGTCGCAACCCTCCGGTTGCTAATCCGCTACTCATCCAACTGGGCTGCCACTGCCCGTGATTATAGTACTCAAGTCAGGTACTAGTTTGTACAACATTCAGTGAAAAGATCTCAAGGTATTCGAGGTACTTGAGCACCAAACATGACCACATTATTTACTGCTACATGCAGTTGCGACCTACTTCTTTTCTGGAGAAATATGTATCATTCTCACAAAGAAAACAAAAATTATTTCAGAAACATTGAAATATGAGTATACGATAAGTTCTAATGCCTTATTTTTATAATGATTTAAAGCCATTTGTTTTTCTAAAAGTATAAATAGTTAACAGTATAACACTATTGAACCGCTAAAGTATTGAACATGTGGGGATATCAATTTTAGACATTACGCTTATATGATGTTTAAAAAAGGATTTTGATATTACCCTTCGTAAGCTACGTTGATTTGTAAATTAACGATTCTGCAGTTCTTCATTCTGAAATTCTGTAATCCTGTTGAAATGCATGTAATCGTCAAACGTAAGATGTTCTGAGATGAATAATCTCATTTTAATCTTTGTTTACTTTAAGTACAGGGGTAAATGAATATACTAGCTCTCTTTTTTTAATATTACAAATATCGGTGAATGAACTTGTTAAATTTGATAGTTTCATGCAAAATTTATTATTATTGCTCAGTTTGGAATGAATCTTGAAGTATTATATTAGTTTTCTAGAACTACGCAAAGCGGAAAAATAATCAATTTTGAATTTTTATCAACTTTAATAATTTTAATAGAAATGAAAATGAACGCTATTAATCGAAAAAAGCGTTAAAGCGACATATTGAAACTGGAATATTGAAGAACGTCTATACATTTATCATTAAAAATTTAATACTTTTATAATACAAGATATTATTGAGATACGATGTATGTTATTTAACTACTAAAAAGCATTTAATCAATTTTGATGTAATTTTCTAAAGGTTTAGCAGGCATATGGAAAATTTAAAAACTAAACTATTGCAATCTATTGTCTATGCTAAGAAATCTTGAAACATATGAGAATGGGCTGTTGGTTTAATTCATTCAGAAAAACATAAAAATGAGTAAGAACGTAAAGAACTTCTGAAGAATGTAAATTATTTCAGGTTTTCAAAAAAAATATAATTTTGCTTTGTGCGAGATTTACTGTGCTAAAAAATGCCACCTTTCTCCCCATGCTAATGTGTTAATTAAAGTGTACTTAATAATAATCGTGCGGAAAATTTGTCCCTTAGTTAAATAATTAAAAACTCATTTGTTGGTTGCAGTGAAAAAATACGCCGCCTTCATAATTTTATTAAAAGTTATCCCTGGGGAGATAGTACTTGCTGAATGTTAAATGCACCACATTTTTGAATCACAATTTGTCATTAAGATACATTAATTTGTAGCATGTATCATTAAATGCTGGGATATGAAACTAATGAATACTAAAAAATTACATAAAAGTTCTTCCTAAAAGTTACCAAAAAACTATTCAAAATAGGTTTTACGTTATAACAAAAGCACTTTACTAAAAATGAAATTTCTGTGTTGATTAGAGGCCGTGGTAGCCCAGTTGGAAGAACAACGGATTAGCAATCGGAAGGTTCCTAGTTCGAAACTGTCCAACAATGGGGGCTGGTGTACGTTAAATCGGTCGTAGCCTCAAATGTCCTCACGTTGGCGTGGTTTGGATGTTTGGGGAGTGGGGTGCTAGCTCAGGTGTTGTTCTCGTCATCTGACCGAAGTTCAAAATTACAAGGCGTTTCCTTGATCTTTCCCTTCGGGATTGATCCCGGACCATCAGCAATAGCCCATTGTGTTGCTCCACTATGACGTTAATTAATTATCTACCTACCGTACTGTTGTATTTATTAGAGTGAAATATCAATGAAACGATATAATATACCATGTGACTAAATGAATATGTAAACAAAAATTGGAAACTTCAGTAATGATTATTTGTTTCACATGTTACCCAATATTTATATTTACTTAATACCTATGATCTATTTCCTCTTCTCTATTTACTTTTTGTATAGCAACCTTTTATCTATATTTCATTAACTACTAATTTTACCTCTTATAAAAATATCCACCTGCTCATATTTTTGAATTGTGGACGACTGATATTTTAACATTCTAGGTGAAATTTCATTTTGATATCCAAATAAAAGAGTATTTAAGCCTATTATTATATATGTTAGAAGATAATATCGTCGGCTTCCAAGTTAAACACACTATGTCAACATTTTTAAATGTGAGTTTTATAGTTTTTCTAAGCCAAAAGTGATGATCTTTAAACTGGTGCAGTCTACTAAGTCAGTTTTTCACTGCATGAGGGTTGAACCTTCTGCCTCATCAGCTGAGCGGCAAAATGTTTGCTCTTAAGAAAATGGTGTACTGAAGTGCTTGGTTACGAGTTTGAATCTCGTATGTGCCGAAGTTGGGTTGACTACTTGAAGTCTCCTGGTTTCTTCAAGACGATACGAGAATGCAGGCCATCTTCCTTTAAGTCCTTCAGAAAGGCGTGTCTCCCTTCAGTTCATGGTGGATGAAATGTGGCTCTTCCTCTATGGTGTCCTTGGTTAACACTAAGATTTCCACATTCTCGCAAAGGGAATGCTTGAAGGACTATTATACGCCTAACTGTTTTATTATAGCTGCGACATAAAGCAGTTAGAAGCTAATATTAAGCTTTTAGAGGCACGGAATAAACCCTTAAAGAAAATGGTAAACTAAGGGAAAAGCTAGATCTCACTTCTAAGAATTCTTCCTGACATTGGAAAAAATATTTCTTCTTGAGAAACACACTTAAGAAATATACTTGATAAACAGGTAAACAAGTTAATAAATGTAAGTTATGCATTATAATTTTATTAATAAATTGCTATAGCAATGCATAATAATAATGAAAGTACTCTTCTATGACTAATTTGATAAATTGAGTAAATACAAAGTGTAATAAATAATTATTAAAATTAAATAATTGCCATTTTTACATTGCATGAAAATTACAAATTCCCCTTCATTTACTCAGAACTGTATTTTTTGCCTTTATTTGTTCATTTGTAAGCGACGATAAGAAAAGTAAAATTGAGATTATTAAGATTTACTCGCATTATAAAGACCGAAAAAGTAATCCCAGTTTTCAAAAGACGACGTTCGTTACTTAAATCAAATTCTATTAAATCAAATTCCAATAAATTTATTAAACAATTGAAATATGGTGTATATCCGCTGTGTTTCTTGGGATAGGCTAAATACTTTCCATTTTAAGCAAAATTGTTCTTATTTCTACAAACAGTACTAAGAACAAATAGTCATTGTCCCAGTTTTCAAAGGAAAACGTTGGTTGTGTAGATCAGAGGATAGATGTTCCATTAAAATTATTTTTTAACTCTGAGACACACGATTTTAAAGGAAAAAACAAGTTGCATAGAATTGTTTTTAATATAAAAAGTGGAAAAAAATGTTCAGTTCATTACTTAACATAAAATATTACTCAAAACGAGAAAAAAATAATAACATTTCAATAAATCCTTTATTGCAAAGTGGGGGAACAAATAATCCCACCATGCAACTAATTTTTTTAAATGAAACTCATTGAAACATATTTTTCCCAAAAGAAAGTAGCATTTTGCAGACAGTAAAGCACCATGAACTGCGAACTTCTTTTTTTGGTGTTGCGGAAAGCACATCCTCTCCCAGTAATGCGTTTTGGTAGATGTTTCGAATCTTTTCCTTGTATTTCCCATGAAACAGTGGGTTTAGATTTTTTTATCTGCAGTGTAAGTGCAGATGTTGATGGTGCATTTTTATCAATTAAAGTCTGGGTAAGAAACCCTACAGCGCACTGCCCCTTGAAAGGTTTCAGCTCCATGTTTTGACCCAATTGTTTATAAACAATATATAAATTAATAACAGCTGCTTCCAAAAAAAGAATAGTATGCGGTGCCATCTTTTTTTACTACGTCGGTCAAGTTTATAATTAGCCAATAGCTGATCAAATTTATCCACTGCATTCATGTTTGCATCATAATCAATAATTAACGAGGGACAAGCAACTGAAATTTTATTCCCATTTTGATCTGTTCTTTGTACTTTTCCCACCTGATTTGGATCATGATAATTGGATAAAAGATAGAGTTCCCTGTTATCGATCCATCGCAATAGCGTCAACAACTTACTAATGCGTTTTGACATGTGTAAATTTTTGTTTTCTGTTATTTACATATTTAGCGTTAGTTCGTTAGTTAGTTAGCGTTAATTGACAAATCAATGAAAAAATTTAAATAAATTATTAAACTGTATGACTACGAGTAATTTCAACTTTGTGAGGTGAGTTAAAAAATATCCCACCATGCATAAAAAGTTAAGCAAAAAAGGTGGGACATTTTTTAACCCACCTAACCCCAAAGAGTTAAACGATGGAAATTTGGTAGTTATTCGCTGTTTCGTGCGGTTGAATAGACTCTGATTTATGTAAAATAATTTTTATTTCTACCAATAGTACAAAGAACACTAATAGTCCCAGTTTACAAAAGATAACATTATTTGCCTAAACAAAGTATAAATATTACATTAAATTTGTATTTTTACACAATGAAAATATGAAAATATCCGCCGTATTACTTGTGGTTGGCTAAACACTTCAATTTCCGTAAAATAATTCTTACTTTTACCAACAATACAAAGAACAGAGATAAAAGTCAATGATACTCAATAGAAAAGTACTAAGACATGTTTGAATTATTCATCCTTCTGTAGTTATTAACGCGTCGTGTACATAAGGTATTATTTGTATAACACATGGTACGTGATTTACCGTTGGGATTATTTAGCAACGTGCTTCCCCGAATTCGTTTCAAATGCTGCATTGTCCTCAATGCATATCAATTGGTTCGTTCAAGAAATATCACGTTCCTAGTATTATGTTGTGACTCTCTCTGTTTCTGTCTTATTTTTTTCCTCCAGCAAAACAATGTTTTTTATAGAAATATCAATGATAATAAAAAAGGATAAAATAAGAGTTTACCATAACACTCTTTCATTTATTGCTCAGTATTCTATTTATTTAATCATTCTTACGAGGACATACAGAAAACAGTTGTATAATATTTTTACGAAACTTTCGTTTGCAAAATAATTTATATTACCAAACCCACGCATAGAGCTTAACTTTCTTAATTGATTTTATCTATTGATGGTAAAGTGTAGTTAGTCACATTTCATATCTTATTTGAATCGATTTATAATAAATATAGAATTCATATTCACTTAAAGATATGGTTAGTTTTGCTAATGAGGAGATCAAGGCAACCACAACCACCAGGGTTGTCTCGATGTGGTGCTAAATCGCCTGTGGTGATTTGCATAACCAAGGATATTCAGTAGAAAGCCGGTGCATACTCAAATTTTGAAATCGTGTTGTCAAAGGTTCTGACAGAGGAATGTGTTCTGCTACCGTAGGAACTCAATCCCAACATTATTATATGTCTGCAAACGTTGTGCAAAGCCTTCTACAGTGTTCGAGTTGGTCATACAGCCTACTAAGTACTACTCTTATCTTTTTTTAAGTTTTCAAAGCTAACTCATGGAACCCAGTGCATGGTCATCATTACAGTTAAAAGACTTTTACTGTTCCCTTATGTTCTTTTTGCCGTTTTGTTTTTCTCATCGACTTGGTAATTCTCGGTGTACCGTTTATACCATTTTCCCACATCTAGGTCACTTCATTGCAAAGTAACAGTGCCTTAAGTTTTGCATTCCATTGTATAACAGTCTACTACCTGAATTTCTAATTGGAAAAACATTTGAATTACTACTTAAAATAAGTCCTGGCTTTCTAAAGTCCCATTCATTTCTTCTATTGGTAGCCCTTACCGGTCATGGAAGCACCAGTCTCATAAGGAATTTCCCGATTTCCATCGGGTGTGCCTGTTCCATCAGTTATTTCCCATTAACGTTTCTTACTTGACCATTAGGAAAGTATATTACATTCTCAGCTAGTAAAACTACATTCATTATATTGGAACACTCTTTACCACTTAATTCCTCATTGAAAATGGTAGATGTATATCCACCCATGGGGAACGTTTCACTCATTGATTAAATGCGACTTGCCGACATTGAAACTTCATTCAACTTTTGTTCGAAGCCCAAAAATCTCTTTCTTGGAGCACCGTAATGAGCCATAATTATATTCTCTTTTATTTGGGAACAGAGCAAGGGAAAATAGGGAGATTTCATCCCCGTTCCCCGAAGTTTAATCTCCGAATTTCGCGTGGCCTCATTATTTATTTTAATTATCTTCCCTTACATTTTTAATTACCATAAATCATCAGGGACGTTCGGTGATTTTGCATTTAGGACGGACTTAATTACACTCGATTATGAGAAATCAGGAATAAAAGCCGGGAATAAATAGGAGTTTTAAGTTTTCTGGTCAGAACTGTCATCAAATCTTGAAAGAATTGAACTAGAAGTATTGTTTCGCGTTAAAAGGGTTTTGTTCATTGATTTAAAAGTTAGAGATTGTTCAAATATCACATATTTATTGTTTTAGAGTTGTTAAGAGCGTTCAGCATGTAAGCGTTTGTCACACCCACCGCTAAAATTTTATTTCTGTGATTTAGCGCTTTTGGTTTTGAGTAATTTTGATTAATCAATTGGATTGAATGGCCTTTTTTATCTTCCAGAGCCTCCGGGGCCCAGTGGGTTTGCAGTCTGCCCTAGCAACCTATGAGTTGCTAGGGGCCTAAGTTTGATTCGAGTTAACTTATCCTAGGTGTGTTTCTTTCTTCTGTGCCAGTGAAATTTCCTTTGTCATCTATCCATCATTTGACGTCTGTCTTTTTGTTTGGTGCAGCTCAGCCAAATATGATCCTTGCCCCATAGAACCCAATCCAACCAATTTTTTACCTCCCGTCCTATTCATCTATTAAAATTTATTTGTCTGAATTGGGTGAAGTACAATATTTATTATACCAAATAGCAACACTTTTCTTATGAAAATCAGTATTTGCCCACAGTACAAAAAGAAAGTTTAAGATAAGACATAAGTACGTTATTACCAAGTAGCGTTTGCTTTCAATTTTTCACGTTATAAAATACTTATCACTAAATTATTACTTCTTTAAATAACTAACCAATTGGTGATTTTTCCTCCAGAATTTCTTTTCTTACACAAGTTAAAGTTTGCATTCTGTGTTTGCTAAACATAATGCTACCTTCATCTGTGATAAAAATGCCAAAAGTTTCCCTGCATACTGAGTTAATTTATGTAGCTATTCTTATTTATTAAAATTATTCAAGTAGCCTCTCATACATATTTTTAAATATTTTTATCAACAAAATTAACATGACCTCTTTCTAAGCTATAGATTATAAACATAATTTATAACATACGTAAACTTAATGCCTATAGATTATCAACCTATATTTACTGTGTTTAGAGTGCACAGTGAGAAAGCTTCACTGAAAAATATTTCTCCATCCATTATATTTCAAGTTTCCCTTCCTAATAGCAATTAAATGGAACAGAGTATTTTTTATCAACATCCATAAACCTGATTTTCAGCTATTGAATTACTGTTTGAATTTTATGAGAAGATTGAGTAATTACTTAAATTCAAGATAGTAAGTATAATCAAAATAAGATGCATTTTATAAATAAATCAACTTCGTATGTTTTACATACCCAATAAAGTTTAAATTATCATGTACATTGGTGTACTTAGCGTAATTTATCTTCGTTATGATAAAAATGAAATATGTATATAATTGATAAAGACTGCACAAAACTTTTAAAGGGCATATGTTCAGAGCATTATTAAGTTTTTCACAGTATTTAAAAAGTAACATATTTTCATCGTCCTTCGATTATAATTTATAAGATAAGATTTCAACAAATTGAAAATAAGTATTACCCTTAATGGGTTTTCTGGAAATGGTGTCAGTTTTGACAGTTAAAATATACCTAATCTGGTGTTAAGTAAAACGAATAACTTATTTCTTTTAAATGTGTTATCTTTCCCAATATATGAGAAACTGTCAAAGTATAAGCCGAAATTCCACTGAAAAATCTCTCGGGATAAAAGCTTAAGTGGTTAAAATCAAATGAAATGAAATTAGCGATGCTTCACATAATATTCTCAGCGAAGTGGTAACCATAAAATTTAATTTCTGTAATTTCAGTCGTCGTCACAAATGCTTTTCGATAATTAAATTCCCTCTTAATGCATAAATATTACTTTTCTTAAGAAACTCCAATTATTTCGTGTTTTTTAATGTTTTTAATTTATACATATAGTTATTGGTTTACTAATATTTTCTACAGAAACAGAATTTCACTAAGTAAGGAGAAACTGCTCAAAATGAAAAATAAAATCAATACGTTTTTCAAATATTTCGAATGCAAGGAATATTTTCAAGATTTATTTTATATTTGTGAAGTTGGGCCTCAATTGGATACATCGCAATGAATCGTTACTTTACAATAGATACACTACCTATTCTATCACGCATTACTATTATATGATTACGTAACAATTTCTGAACTTCCTCCAGATCAAGGAACCGTGGTAGTCCGGTTGGAAGAGTAGAGGGTTAGAACCGGAGGATTGAGAGTTCGAAACTCGATCCAACTAAAGACCGTCAAATGGGGACTGGTGCACGTTAAACCTGTCGTAGCCTCAAATGTCCCCACGTTGGCGTGATGTGGAAATTTGGAATTGGGATCCCTGACCGTCATCAATAGCCGATTTTGTTGCCTACGTTAATTCACTACCTACCTCCAGATCAAATTCTGGCCATGACGGTACACACTACACTCTACAGAAATTCGACTTTAAATGAATTGGAAAAAATAGACATTTGATATTAACGACGCAGCGAAAGCAACATTATTAAATTTTTAAAATTCTATAAAAATTACTTCATAACTTCTATATCAAATTTGTGAGTGAATCAATCTGCGCCTCATATTGTTGAAGGTAATCGTAACTTTGACACTTATTGAACCAAAAACTACCTCGCATGTACATTTACGGTTTATAACATAAATGAGAGATTTGAGTGAGCACAATTAAACTTTTACAAACAATCATGTAGAACTACAATCTTAATTGTTTTTTTAACTATGCCCACCACAGTTCTCTCGAGAATGCGGCATCTTACAATCCTATCTAATAATGAAATTACTCTAGAGTGGAGGAGCGTCTTAAAATTAACAGAAGATTGATTATCCTGCAGAGACGAACAGACAGAAAGATGCTCACCAGTCCAACGACCTTCTAATGAAACAAAATGAGTATGTACGCGCAGCTGCATGCTATTGCCGTCACTCGGTTTGAAGATCTGTCGCGTCGTTATGGAAAAAAATCCTAATGTGGAAGAAATTACTGATTGGTTAAAGTGATCATACAGAGTGATTAAAAAAATGCTTGTCTGCGCTTCGATAGCCAACCCGATTCGTATGCCCACGTGAGTTCTTACGACAGCGATAGCTGCTCCCACATGCTCTGTCTGCTTCATTAGAAGGTTAATGTGTCAGTCATGTTTAGGTCACCATAGAATGGGCAGTCTAAAAAGTCAAAAAGTCCAATAGGAAATAAATGAGTCAGCTGATTAGACATGTACAGTTTTTACTCAGAAACGAGCTACCCCTACAGATCTAGGTAAATCACGTTGAATACATTTATCAGAAAGGCTGGCCTAAGCCTTTCCAACATTAGCCCATTTGTATATGTATCTTCTCTTTTCACGGATGCTTTTCTTGACACTTTAATTTGTAAAACAAGCTTAATAAAATCTTAGAGGAATTCTTTAAACTTAGCTATAAATGTCACTTTATGAATCTAAAAATGCGAACTAGTTTGAAATGAAATTCTATTGGAATAAAGTTTATTTGCTTGAATTTTAGAATTTCAAATGAAATTTTAAATTCAAGCATAACCATTCGATTTGAATAAAGTTATTTCGAATTTTAATGTTACCATGGTACATTGACATCACAATGTTCATTTTACGACTTGAAATATTTTTTGAAAAAGTAGAACAATCTGCATTTTTTTATCTTTTCTTGTTTTTGGTTAGACTCGGAATTTTTAACAATGAACAAAGAATTACTTCCTATTAAAACTATTTAGCTATATAAATTGAAAAATACGTTTTCATTTCTTTGATTATACAAATCTTTGATTATGATTTAAAAATACTTTTTCAGATATGTAGATTATACATGTCTAAATTATGAATCCAGGAATACATTTAATTCCATCAAATAGTTTGAATATAACAAAATCTTAATTTTTGAAACGCAGTAGGACTGCCCATGAAGAGAAGTTAAAATAGCACTTTTCCTTTTGTTTAAACTGAAATTTTAGTTTTACTTCTTTGCTTTTAAAGCAGTTATTCCTTTGCCTTTCGGTATTTAATTAATTTGTCTTTCTGCATTTTAATTAAAAGCTACAATTAATTTCAATTCCTAGTGCATTAATTTGCAGTAAATAGATAAAATATGTATCACCACTAGTAAATTTGTGAAACTTCCTTTATTTCTTTTGAAGATTTTTTATTACAGAACAAAGTTTTACCTTTTAAAATAAAAAATTAAGATTAATAACTTAATAATGAAATTAAATTTCTTGAACAGATATCTCTCATACAGATATTACATTATACATATTAACACTCTGAGCGTCGCGAAATTTCCGTGTAATATAATATTACTTTCTCCCTCGTAGCACACATAATGATTAAATAACCAAATTTTTGGTTGACAGAATTCCAGGAAAGATTCTATTGATCTAACTCAAAACTAATTAGAAGTCATTCAGGGAAGACGGTAGATTGTGGAAAGGATATATGCGTGTAAACTCCTCAAAGGGTTAAATCATTCACTATTTTCTGTCTATTTTCTGCACAACACTATTAAATCACAAACACATAAAAGTGTAAGCTATTTTATTTTAACTGCTGATCGGTTGTTTGGGTTGTTAGAACGGACGTGTCATATACAGATGTACAAGCAATGGACATACGCACAGAAGCAAAGCTTTTCTTACACGTAAGAGAGGTAGTCAGGTAGGTAGTTGAATTTAAGTTGCACTGGAACAACAACGCAAGGGGCTATTTGCGAAGGTCCAGGATCAATCCCGAAGGGAAAATCGAGGACAACTTCTCGTCATTTTGAATCACGGTCAGATGATGAGGTCAGCACCTTAACTGGCACCCCACTCTCAAAACTTGCACACCACACCAACGTGAGGACATTTGAAGCAACGACAAATTTTGCGTGCACACCAACCCCCACGTTCACGATCGTCTTTGGTTGGATCGAGTTTCGAACTCCAACATCCCTTTCCGAATCCACTACTCTACCAATTTGGCTGTCGTTGTGCCGATGCAGGAGAGATAAGTACACCCAAGGTAAGTTACAGGAATCTAATCAATTACTATTGAGGTAAGCAAACTCCTGAGCCACGTTTTAACTGCTGGAAGAACCGTCTGCTACAACGAAACTTTTTACACAATGAAATACTTCAAAAATATTCAATAATCCAGGTTGCAATGTGGTTATTATCATGGCATGAAACCTAAAGCGTAAGAAATTCACTGAAAGAAGGATTGATTATAATTTCGTAATAGAACACGAGACACTAAAGATCTGGGAACTATGCTTCAATTTATTGAAAGAATCTCCTTAGAAATAGGATCACGAGCTTTGTTGGTAAAGAGGCGTTCAATTAAAACTTTTCCGGACGAGTTTTCTCCTTCCTTTGTGTCTACTAATGAAAAGGAAGATATATATGTAAATGAGCTTACCATAGTTCGCGGCGTTATTCACAAGGACGCCATTCACATTCGGTAACGGGACTAGTTTAAGCCGTTAAAATTTGTAAAAGGCAAGTTTATTTCGAAAGTTTGGAATTTGAAGTGAGTTATTTAATTTGCATTGATACGAGATATGCTAATCTTTCCCGATCTAAGGGATGGCTATAGTTGTTTTTCCCATTTGTTCATCTAGAATAGAATGCAGAAAGATTGTACCACTATTTAAATAATTGAAAATCTTTAATACAAAGTTGGCTGTTAGTTTCTCAAAAACGTTCAGTAATTACTGTATTTAATGTATGAAGTGAAAATTATGTTTCTAAGTAATTGTGTAACCCTTCTACGAGTATTTGAGATTTTGTTAATCCTCTGAGTAATGAGATTTCTAAATAGTGTAGTATTGCTTTTTCATTACAATGAATGCATAATACTCATAGGAACGATTTTATCGTTTTAAAAGAAGTTCAAATTGGCTAGAAGTCATGTAGGAAAGATTGCTGAACGATTTATGCTTGAAAAACAATCAGAGGGTGAAGCATTTAAAATTTTAATATTGAAAAGCTGGTTATGCGAGTACATTGCTATTTACTGAAAATAATATGGTTATGTATTCATGAATATAACAGTCAATGCCCTCGTGCAAGAAAAATAGACCATAGTATGAAGAAATAAAACCAAATCTTGAATATCCATTCATAGGAAAAACAGAGCTAATGCGTAAGAGCTTGTGGTGGAATTAAAAAAACAAAAAGAGTAAAGTAGAGCAAAAAGAGTGAAAGATAAAAGTCTTTTTCCTCGATACCTTTGCATGTATCTATAACTTTGTTTTTCTGTTTTTATTGCGTTTCTGTGCTTTGTCTTCTATTATTTTGTGTATTTTCCCACTTTCATATAAATGAATTTTTTCTGTATAGCAGCCTGAATAAATACATAAATAAAACTCAATTTTGTCATGGGTCAAATATTTCACTGGTGGTCTGAAAATATATGAGCCTCAGAGTATAAAATAGTGTATTAAAATTAAACCATCTCTTGCTGAAATTAAATAATTTGTTTGATAGTCATTCTCTATTTGATGCACCAACAGTTTTTTTGCTGCCGATTGTTAATTTTATGGTTTAAACTAACCTATGAAATAGATAAAGTTTCTCCGATTCTACATGTTAAATTAAAAAATGAGTAAAATGCCAAAAACGAATGGAGTAAAATGCCAAAAAGAAAAATCAATTTCTTTATTATCCAAACATTTTGATAGATATAGTTTTATTTTATGTATTTATAGTTTCAACAGATATATACAGAAATCGATTGACCAAATTAAATCAAGATTTTTACCATTAAAAATGTATATATTGTAGATAAATAAAGTTAAGACCTAGTGTAGTGTGGCTTCGACGAGAAGGCAGTCGACATTGGGTCAGTAGATATTTAAATAGGTTGAAATGTTCTCAGAGGAGTTCTGCCATGCTCAAAAGTATGAATGGCGATATCCGTGAGTGATACCTCCTCCCCTCCAACTAATTATAAATTCTATCGCTTACGGTACCAAACGATAAACTTGCAACAAAATCTCCAAGTTTGATTTTTAGAATTTACGGTTGCTAAAATGCTGCATATAAGAATATCGCATTCATCATAACGCTAAAAAACTGTTACAACGCATTCAACAAAAATTAGTTAAACGAGTCATACTATTATTTAATGCAGTATTCTCAACCTTAGAGTTGTTAACCGTCAAATGCTTAGCATAAGCTTGTATACAGATAATATAGGAAAATATACTTTAATTGAAAACCAAACCTACTAGATGAATAAATCAAAGAAAAGGTTCAATTTAATTCTGTAATATACAAAGCTTATCATTTCACGCTGAAATAATCAAATATCCAAATACCACAGTACCTCATCTCGTCCCGTACATCTTACAAAAACGGTGTTCGTAGTAACAAGGAGTATGCGTACCGCACATTGAGATCTCTAGGATTGCATTGAATTTGGGTTTTTATGACACAAGGTCCTAAACAGGACAAGCTAAGAACTTCTGATTTAGTTTTGCAAAGAATAAAATGATTAGCATAACTAAGCTTGCATAAGATAAATACACTTTAATTCAAAACCAAACTAACTAGATGAATAAATCAAACTAAAAACAGGTACAATCCTGTAATATTCAAAGCTTACTATCCTAAAATATCAAACATCGAAATCTCAAAGTACCCCATCCCGTCCCCTAACATCCAACAAAAAAGGTGGTCGTACTATTCGAAATACATTGAAACCTTCCATTAAGATATTTGCTCAGTCCTACTCACAGATGTGAACTGTCAAAATATTGGTGGAAGGGGAAAAAAGAGAAAGGTCTTATTTATCCCTTCCCATATAGCTTCGAAACTGGAACAGACATGGGAATAAAACCCCTCGTCATTGTTAGATTGTATGCGCATGAAGAATGACTCAGACTTGACAGCTTTTTCTGTTCCAAAAGTGGACCTATTTAACCACACCTGGGACTCGGCTCCCATCCTCTTGCGATTTTTATCTGGTACTTGCCGTCAATCACTCTAACACTACCTCTGGAATACTTATCCTGGGTCGTTTTCGGTTCGTGAAGTAGTCCTCCCCCATTCGGAATTCCTTTTTCTTTGTCTGGTATGTGAGGGTGATGAATTACCATTTTCTTGAGGCTGGAAGGAAAATTTTGACTTCCTCTTATTTGCTACCCCTTTCAAACCTTTTTTTAGTTTCAGTTTTTTAATGTTAGAAATAGATTGATTTGTATATCATGCTAATGGTAAGGTATATTTTACCACACAAAAAATATTACTAGAGCAACAACGAATTGGAACAAGAATATATTCACCAATAGATCAAGCGGTTGAAAGGTTTTCTGAGATATTGTAATCTATACTTCTAGATTGTATACTGATTAAATTAAGTAACAAACAGTTATCCTCAATGGTTTATAAGAAATATAATAAATAAAATTAAACATAAAAGTAGGCACAAGAAAAATTTCATTAAATTTGGGCGGAATTTATGAACACACACACATTTTATCTTACCGAACGGAATTAAATAAAGATATTTCTGTCTTATAAGGGCTTAATTATCCCCATTTATTCTTCAATTTCAGTAGATATCATTTAATTCTCATATAAAAGAATACATGATTGTTCAAAATAGTGTATGTAACAATTTTTCTAAAAATTGATTTTTTAAACTGTACCACGCTTTCTCGGGAGTTGATATAATTAATGATTTAAACTCTAAGTAATCTGTTTCAATTTGGATGCGTCTTTTTTTCTTGCCTTTTGGATCATATATTTTTCCTTCTCTGTAATTGGATATTTTTCTGTAGAGAAACAATAATTAAATGAATATAAATGAATAAATGTTTTGCAGAATTTGACGTGGGTAGTTGAATTCGTTATTTTTGATGTTTTGAATTTGATTATGTTCCTTATTTTGAATATGTTGTTGATAGTAATTAAGCTCAAGAATATAATGTAATTCGTTAGGGAGGTTTATACAAATCCTTATTTTTAATAATTGCTTAATATTTCACGGTACTCGTTTAATAATATCCTCTGTATTTAACTTACTTATATAAATTTTGCCTTTTTGTTTTACTTTTTCATAAAAACCCTTTGTTAAAGCTTCAACCTATTTCGGGGAAATTGTTTTATTAATTTCAGTAAAAGGATTTTAGTGAATTTCAGTATTTAGTTTTTCTTTCGTTGTGAACATTTTAAATTCTCAGTATGAAGGAAAAGCTTTCAAATGTATGTTTAAAGGTGAGATGAAGGCATAAAAAAAGGATGTTTCTGCACAACGGACCACTTCTGGATAAGAATTTTTTAAATAATTACTAATCATATTGCCATTCGAACTGGAATTAAGTAAAAATGTCAGTTAAGGAGTTTCTGGTTTAACCAGATGATTATATACATATTGAGTTATATTCTCCTTTGTGATTCCCTTTTGTGATTATAAGTATTGATAGAAAGACATTTACCGTTCTTTTATGTAATGAATAATTTCAATAGTAAAATTTAAAGTATTAAATGAATAACACATTTGAAATAATAGTATGAAACTAGAGAATTTCCTCGTGATCTTTTAGCTTATTTCAAAATATTCTATTATTTAAGGTGAAATATATTGTGGTATTTTTCTCATTATCATCTTAGTAGGAATAACTAATTCAAGAAAAAAATTAATTAAAGGTAAAGTAAATTGAAAAGAAAAATTAATAACTGAGAAGTAAACTTTCATTGACAAGTGAAAACTATTTTCACTTTCACCTTTTCTAGTTGAAATAATATCACAATGCTGAAACACAAAACTCAGAAAAACAAAATGGATTCTCTTCTTTCAGCCTTCTTCACGGGAAGCTCATTCCATAAACTCAACAAGAGTCCAACCTTTTCGAATTTAGTCTCTATTGTTCGATGGCAAAAGGGATGTCGAAAGCCCGCTGCGCGCAGTAGACACAGCACACAAAAGACCCTTTTAAGCAGACGGAAACGTGGCAAAAACATCACTTCCACTTGGCACGTTTCAAGAGCAGCTGAACCCATGTTGACAATACTAAACGAGCCTAATGGACGACCCGTTTAGCTCCAGGTGGATGCATAATTAAACAATATTACGAGGGTGGACGCAGAAAAGAATGTGTTTATTTCATTCCGCAGCAGAAATAAATTATTTAAATGAAGCAGTATTCCAAGTAGCTGGCACTGGTGAATCGTTCTGTAAACTTTGTGGATATACTATTTTGCTGTCTTTATGACTTCGTGTTCCCAGTCAATCTGAATCGAATAGATTTAATAAGTGCCATATCGTGTTATTAAAAATGAATAGTTTGTTTTATAGACATTTGTACTTCTACTTGAAGACATCATGGATCTTAGGTCATTCCAGGTCTTTAGTATTAAGTAATGATATTGGTCTCTTTAAAAGAGATGTTTCGTTTTTTCTCCATTTAATTTATTTCCTTTTTAATTTATTTTAGTTAATAGACTGTGATGTATTGTAAATAGTCTGTTTTTGTCGACTTTTTTACATTTCTTCTGGTTGATCATTTTATCGTCAGGTATATTACTTTGTGTGCAAAGCGAATTGCCTTTAATGTCTAATTTTGCAAATAAGAATTTTCTTGCTGTTAACGTTACTTATGAGATCAGCTGGTTTATTTTTTAAGTACTTGTCTCCCTTCTTTTTATCTCTCATGGTTTGTAAAAATTTATTTATTGCATCTCTATGTAATAAATAAATTTTTATATGAAAATATAGCTTCGAAAGATCGCATCGCGAAGAACACAAAGCTCAAGCGGAAAGATAAACCAAATTCATAGCATAGATATTACATTTACACCCACAAAACCAATTAAACTAAAAATAACGTTTCAAGAGCAAAACAAATCTAAAAGATTAATAGTATTGTTCCCAGTAGCTTGATCGACAAATACAATTACGAGGTACGATGTAATTTTTTCACACTCGTAAAAAATTGTCAAGGCAAATATGGTGCATTCTTCTACACGATTTACAAAATTAATAGCATTATGGAGGTATGATGTAATTTTTTTCTCACACGTACAAAATAGTCAAAGTAAAAATAATACATTCTTTTACTATTTCCATCCTCTCGAAAAGAAACGAAACACTAAAAGTATTCAAAAATATAATGAATCTACAAAATTTATATGGCATTCTTTGCACTAACTCTTCAACTCTTTAGTTAGTTGGGTTTTATGTGGGTAAGGCTATAAATGGCCAAGCTGATCCAAATACACGGAAAATGTCAAGTAATGGAAATATACACACATACACACAAAGAAATTTTTACTGACAGAGAAATACATCCAGGGTAAGTTACAAGGAGTGAACCTGCACCACCTGTAACACTACAATTCTTTGGAAAATGACTTCTCTAAAGGCAATCCTATGTGCTAGACGATACAAAATTCACACCTTCAAAATAGACAAGGAAAATGGGTTAAATCTTGATACATGATCCCGACGTCTTCTGAAAACCAGCGAAGCACTATACATAAAATGAACAATAGAAAAAACAGTGAGAATAGAAGATGAATCACAAATTTTCTTTGAGAGATTTCTAAAACTGTTCTCTTCGATGTTGAACAGACAAGACAAGTATAAACCTCTAAAAAGCTTCAAAGAACATAATAAATGTACAGATTTGATAGAATTTTTTCCACTAACCCTTCAATTTATTGGAAACTGACTGAATTCTAAATTCCGTCGGGTCCAATGCGAATTTGAGGTAATTGTGATTCAAGCCTACAAAATCCACGCTGCAATTATAGAACATTCAACATAAACGAAAGCTCAAAACACTTAAAGAAAATAATAAATCTACCATATAAATCCGTATAATTCTTTAATTCATTGCAAAATATCTTATCTTTAAATAAATTCAATCTGTAGGAGGAGGGGCCGTGCTGGAAAAAAAACATCCATTCTTTCCTCATCAGATCTGAAACCTGATCTGGGACGTCCGTTTACTGATCTGACTGTTACGTAGAAGGGTGTATCATTTTCTGTTTGCCTGTAGGAAACCGATCTATTTTTATGATCATTATATGGAGTTCTCATTTTCAAATTATAATGAGCTTAGAACCAAATACTTTAATAAAAATTTTGTTAAGTATTAGTTGAGTTATTACTTTAAAGATGCACAATATTTCTTATATAATTTTTTTAAACACGACTACACACTAAAAAAGCTCAACTCTAAATATATCCTACAAATTTGAAATTTTAAACTTTATTAAAAGGTCAAGTGTAGTACTTTTTACATCTCCATGAAAAATTTACATCGAAATAATATTAAACTCAACAAACTCCTTTTACGCCATTATTAAGAAAAATGCAAAAAAATTATAAAATCATTTATATGTTTTGTTACATAATGGAGCACAAAACTAACTTGAACAAGATGATTGCTATATTTTTCAAAATTCTTACAAAAAAATAATGCATATGGTTATGTGTTTTCAATCAATATTGATCTATGCAAAACAATGTTATTGTTGAGCATGCAAAACAATGTTATTGTAAAATATATTGTTTCAAATTTCTTATTTTATAATCTGTGCAAAGTAAAAAGCATCTATTAATTAAGTATGCTAAGGTAAGTCAGATACTATGCGATAGCTTTGAAGTTACTGATAAAAGAATTTGTTTAATTATATAGATAAAATTTTATTACTTTCACTCTGAAAACTGTTTTTCAAAATATAAGCAGTAAATTCCATTTTTTGTTCTAGGTAGATATAAGCTTTCTAGGAGGACTGTGTATTTATGATGCAAATTATAAATCTTTCTATGTATAAGAATATTCTGATACTCTCTCATTAGATTTTAAATATTTATCTAATCTCAGTAATCAGTATAAGACGCATTTTACTTTCACTGCTAATGCTTCTTAAAAGTTTCAATATTTAAATTTACTAAACCATACATTTCATTTTCCTGATTCCACTTAACATATTTATTAATGCAATTGCATGTCAATTAACTCTTAAAAAATTGTCAACCTAATCTTATAAATTTTATTTGCATAATTCATTTTGGAAAATGCTAATCTACATAGTTATATGCTTTCAAAGAATTGATTAATATGTATTATAGTGCTCTTTCTGAAAAGTTTCTGCATTTTCCTGTGTGAAATGTGTTTTTAATGTTATGTGCAAATATTTTAAAATCATCTTTTTTCACTAAAGGGAAAATGTTTCTTATAATAATCAGCATGCCACTCTGATGTAATATCGCTTCACGGAATAAATTAATAATGTTGTAGGTAACCTATGTATAAATTAATTTAATACAAAATAAAACTTATGGGACTTTTTTCTCGTGTGTTCAATAAAACGCTGATTTATAATAGTTTTTATCTCTTACCTTATACTTTTAAAATTAATATCTAATGGTAATATAAATCAAGTTTTCGCTTAAAATTCAACATAGTTTTGGGAGACAAAATAATTAAATTTGTAGTTTCAAAATAGTTTGAATAAGAAATTTTCTCTTAAACAGAAAATATATTGAACTTTTTGTCATAATCTTTATCTTTTTAACAACATAATCGTTATATTTTCATATAAAAAGTTTGTGTTTTCGATGATAAGCTATATGCATGTAAAAGGTTTGATTTTCCATTTAATGAACCTGAATAATCCGATCAAATAGCCATTTCATTGCCATGGCCTGTATACCTTGTTGAACTCGGTCTGTTAGAGGACTGCATTCAAGCCCAATACAAAGAAGGATATTTTTACCTCATGCCTCTGTACATGGTAATTGTTTCTCACGCCTTCAAAATGTACTCGAAAAACATTTCACATTCTTTACAAACCCATTTACATCTACAAACATATATCAAACTTTAAAAAAGCTCAAAGAACACAATAAAGAGGCAAAATTGAGTACAGTTCTCACCAAAACTTCAATTCATTGGAAAGTGTTTGATCTCTATTCTCAGTACAACTTCGCTATGCAATGTAATTATTTCTCACGTCTACTCAAAAACAACAAATATACGGCCTCCAGAGAATTTCTCCCACCAACACTTCAAGTCATTGAAAATCGCTATTACTAATTTCAGTCACAAAATCTATACGATGCAATCAAATCAATAGATAGTCAATTAAATAGAAATTCAATTCAGTTAAATAGAAAAGGCAAATACGATACCTTAAAGAACTCTCAAAGAACATAAGAAGTCTGCAAAACTGATAGTATTGTTCCCACTAATTCTTCAACTCATTGCGAAACGCCATATTCTCCAAATTCCGTCGGACTATGATTGTTCCTCACACCTCCAAATATATTACATTCCTTACAAATCCATACATGTGCTCAAACAGAAACACAAAACTTTTAAAATGCTCGAAGAACGCAATAAATATGCAAAATTGAAGCACTGTTCCAACCAACACTTCAATTCATTGGAAAGTGTTTGGTCTCTTTTAATCCGATTCCGAGGTACAATGTTATTGTTCCTTACTCCTATAAAATAAGAAAGGCAAACATAGTGTTATAATTTCTATTCAGGAAAAGAATTCTCAAACAATATAATAAATAATAGTACTGTTCTCATAAACACTTCAACTCATTAGAAAATACAATCTCTAGATTCAGTTCAAATAATGTGCTATGCAATTATCTTTCGTGTCCACAAAATAAAAGAGGCTATAAGAAACCTTAAAAATTGCCAAATTCAAGAAATCCATTAAAATGATAGCACCATTCCTATTAACCTTTAAATTTATTGTAAAACGCTTGATCTATACAATGTGCACCAATGCGGTACACTAATTGCTTCTTTCACCTACTAAATAAGGCAAATGCTATATCGTTATGTTTCTATATAGATAAGTAAAAATCTTCAAAAAACATAATAAATCATAGCATTGTTCCCACCAACTGAAAAATATCACCTCTAAATTCAGTTACAAATACCAAGCGATAAAATTCTTTTTCATTATAGAAAAGGCAATAGCGAAAAAACTCTCAGAACACAAGAAATCCACCAACCTGATAAAATAGTTCCCACTAACCCTTCAAATAATTGCCTGATCTCTCAGTCGGCTCAAATACGGTACGGAGTAATTGTTTCTTGCACCAACATAATAAGCAAGGCAAATATATCGTTACGATTTCCTTAAAGAAAACGGAAAAAGAACCTCAAAGAATGCAATAAATCATAGTATTGCTCCTCTAACTCTTCAACTCATTGGAAAATATCAGCTCCAAATTCAATTGCAAATACCGTGCGATGTAATTCTTTTTCATTATAGAAAAGGCAAATACGGAAAAGCTTGCAGAACATAAGAAACCCACCAAACTGATAGCATAGTTCCCACTAACCCCTTCAACTCACTACAAAACTCTTGATCTCTAAATTCAGTCGGCACAAATGTGGTACGGGGTAATTGTTTCTCACGCCTGCACAACAGACAAGGCAAATCTCTAATGGCCGCCATTCCCCAGAGCCAGGAATTTAAATTCAGCAGCGGCAGATGGCAGTGCGTGTTCCTGGGCAGGAGAGAAATTACCTTCCTGACGTTGATGGATAACTCGATGCGAAATTATTCCTGGGGATGCCTCGCGCTTTTATGCCTTTTTTTCTAGATCCCTTTCCGTCCCGTGATTCCGAGGCTAGTTTTCTCAAAACTCTACAACCGTCATATTTCATTTCTATAGTTCGATTGATAGTTATACGCGAGGCGAAAAATTTCCGAGTGTTAACTGAATATAAATCATCCAGTGGAATTTTGCGCCCAGTGAAAATAAAATGGGAATCCATTTCCGTTTTGGGAGTCCAGATATATGGAATGAATTTTATATCTATTTATTCATAATGCAGAATTTGTGGGAAATTTGTTGTTTTGGTTTTCTTTTTGACAAATTTATAAATTCCAGTGAAACTTATTGCAGAATATAATGACTTTTAACCCTAAGGGCGTCACGATTTCAAGTAATGTATATAGTATTGTTTTTCTCCACAACACACATAATTAAATAACCACGTGTATTGGTTGAAAGAATACTAGGGAAGATTCTATCAGTCAATAAGGTCAGAACTGGTTAGAAGTCATGCAATGAAGACTGCAGGTTGCAGAACGGATATATGCGTGTGAACACTCAGAGGGTTAATATTCTTTTTTCTTCCGTCTCATTAATATTAGACATTGGCGCATTGTTCATGTTTTTTAATCTGTTTTATGTATATTACGTTTCATGCTTATAGTAAATATCGTGATGTCTGTGCTAGTGAGTCACGTACTAACAAGTAATGCAATTGGTATTAGACAGATATTGTCCCATTACTTGAAGGTGATGTGCATTCATATATTTCCTTTAGTCAATACATAAAAATAAAATTATAATTGAATTGAAATATATCAGCTATGTAATATAAATATTTCTGTAATATTGTAATGCAAAATCCTTAGAATTTATGTAGTAAAAGGTTTTAATTTCCTTCCAATTTAGAATAATAGAATTTGGGATTAGGAACGTGTATAAGACTTCAAAGTTTATAAAGCACATTATTTTTCTAACTTGATTAATATTATCTTGCTGTAACAGGATAAAAATAGAACAAAAGATCAATCTTAGTTTTAAATATCAATTTTCATTTCTGCTTAAAATTTGTACAGCTTTAAAATAACAAACAAAACTCAGAAAAAGATTAATACATTATCAGCCGACAAGCTTAACTGTCGCATTCAGTTGCCGTCTATAAAAACAAACTTTCTCTAAAAGCACAAGAGAAGAATGTATTATGTGGATTTTCCAACTGCTAAATATGGATATAGATGTTAGTTTCACTTTTAAAGCATCTGAAATTATTGTATCTCAATTGAGTCACTGTTTTTAAAATCTGCTCGAAATGTTAAATACTTGCCAAAACACCAAAAAAGGCTATCATGGAATTCATGTTTCATAATCTTTTCAATTATTTCAAACAAACACATTTATAAATAGAAATTTAAGCATTTATTATAAGATACTGTGATACAGTGAGGTTCTTTTTTATTATTCCATTCGCATTTTATTAAAAAAACAAAATTTAGGGTACTAATAGCTATTCTGCATAATATACATAATGCATGTATGAAATTTGCAAGAATTTATTCAGACAGGGGGGGACCACCCATTCTCCAAGGAATGGAATTATAGGTTTACCAAGTTCCCTTATAACTTTGAATAGTTAAATATCCTTAACCGAAATAGTTTAACGGGGTAATAGTTTATAGAGGGTAACTCACTCTTAAGTATTCCCTTCCGCAAATAGAAAGTTCATAATGGAATTTATTGATCCTTTGTCTGAATTGAAATTGACAAACTAAATTTCATTACCTCCAATAAATCCTCTTCAGAGACAGGATGCTGTGTTGTATAAAATTTTATCACCGTCTTATGAAAGGAATTTTATGTGTACAAAAAAACATCTGGAAACGGCGTTTTCATTTCCTGTTACCCAAATACTCACGTATAATACATATCGGAATTACTTAAAATGTTGTTTATCACCGTTTTGCCAATGTTTGGCGTTTAATCTAACTGGTGTACACACATCTTTGAGAAGAATTTCCAAACAAATGGGGATGTAAACAAATAAACCAAACGGAATGCGAAGATTTTATTTCCGATACCGAAATGCTCTCGTATCAGGGTTGCCTTAAAATGTGGTTTAACGCAGACATGGCAACATTGGGACCAATCAACTATCATATATGAATTCGGAATTCATTTGAAATTTTTTTCTGGTGAAGTTCTGAAATTGTACTTGAAAAACAAGTCAAGTGACATCATGTTCAGAATACGTGCATGAAACATGTTCCGGCCCAGAAACACTACTCACACCTACATCTAGCTTGACAGATAATGCCTCTCATATCAATTCAGAACTCGCATATATAAATTCGGAATTCATTTTTTGGAAATTTTTTAGACGAAGTTCTGAAGTCGTATTTGAAAAACAAGCCAAGTGACATCACGCCCGAAATATGCACAAGAAGCATGTTCCACCGCAAAATACTACCACCACCTACACTTAACTTGGCAAAAAAGGCCTCTCACAATATGTAATTTTCTCTACAGTTGTTTTGGAGCAATGAAAATAATGCACTATATGTAAATTTTGTTAACTTTAACGCTATAAAAAGAGCTATTAAATTATAACTTTTGCTGTTTCTCAATTTGCTTTAGTTTAACGCTAATAAACCAGCTGTGGTGATCATTTCGTCTGTTAAATTTCTTTTTGTATTAAGTGTTACTCTCTGTTCTAAAATAAGTGTCACTTTTAACATTTTAATTTGATTCCAAAATAGTTGTCCCTTTTGTAAAAAATATTGAAAAAGAAAGATTTAATAGTAAATTAAAGGTTCATTTCTGATTAAATACTACTTACTAAGATAGTTTTTGGTTTTTAATATAACTTTCATAATTACAATTAATGTTATTTGGAAGATGATTTTTAAGTATCCGTTTTTCTTTCTTAATGTCTACAAATTGACCGGCATTACGCTTTCTACATGTTTGCAATGTTAGGAAAATGTTTATCAAAGGGTGCACTTTTAAAAAGTTCCTTTTGTTCGTTTTATACTACCCTTTGTTTACATAAAAAAGATAATTGATGGGTTTCTTAGGTTGTCTTGTACCTTTAGCAAATGACCTCGGTGGAAAAGTTCACTTCAAAATTGAATAAAATCTATTAATTTTCGAAACAAAAATGGTGAAAAAGTGTCGCTTATTTTGGAATAGAAGGAATATTATTCAATTGTTAAAGGAAGGATTTGGTAAATTTTTTATACAATTTTATTTCGCTAATGTTTAAATCAATCCAACTCCTTACGTCCCCAAATAAATTCAGACATATTCAAATTGAGAAAATTAATAGTGTCTATGGAATATGCAGATGTGTATGGTTTGTGTTGGTTTTGAAATATCGTAATAATAAAGATTTGTGGTAATAGACCAAAGAAATTGTTATTTTGAACACTTTTCCTGTAAATGTGTTAACTTAAGTAAGATATAGACATTTTTGGTCCAGATTATTTATGTGGTAGAATTTCATGAGAAAGCTTGGTGAAGCAAGAATGATTAGCTTGTAAAAGTTGTTGTAAAAGATAATAAATAAATATAATAAAAAGATAATAAAAGATAAATTTATACCTTAGAATGTTTAATAGCGGCCACGGGGCATTCATTCTTCTAGTAATTTAATGAGGCGTTTCGTTTTTATACTGTTGTGTTATTGTTTATATTTTACTTTTCAATAAACTTTTAACGTTTATTTACACAACGATAGTCTTACTGAGTTTAGAATTGCAGTTTTTAAACTCGACTTTACATGGTGTTGGTATAAATCTAATTTATTGTTAATAATTAATTCTGCGGAAATAGCAGTGTGACGTTAATTAAAAATACCATACTATACCATACGATCTGCGGAAATACGTGAGACGTCGATAAAGAATACTGGAAACCCTGATCTAGAACATAGGATTGAAATTAAGCTTCAAATTGAATATCTGAATTTATTTCAGTCAAATTGCTTAATATATTTTCATTATAGTTGTCCTTGATTGCAATTATTTATTATACGAAGTTTAAGATAAAGGATGTTTCAAAAACTTGTGAATTGCAACAGTATTCTTGAATCTATTTTTCCTAAAGAGAGTGTATACTATAATTTCTTGAGGAAGACGTATAATATATAAACAACTTTTATTATTAAGAGAAAATCTCTACCGTAGAAATAAAAATAGAAAAAATAAGTAATGAAGGTAATAAAAAGAAATGCTTCGTAAGTTTTAACTTCATGTGAAGGTTATTCCGCTTAATTATGTAAAAGAACTCGTTTTTCAGAGTGTACACTTTGTTTGGGGAAAGATTTATAACAAAAACTTTCAACTGAGAAAAATTGTAACATTCATTAATCCTAATTTTTTACAAAAACTTGATTGGTGATATTGTTTTATGGTTATAGATTAACTGCATCGTAAATCTGAATGCCCATTATGATGCAAATTAACTGTCATGGGAAAGATTTAATGAAAGATAATGCACACATTTAAAAATATCGAATGAGTTTTAGGTAAATTTTCTTTAGAAATAAATTATAAATACTACCGCAAGATTTTTTTATATTTCTATAAGTAGACATAAATTAATTAGCTTTTTATAACAGTATCATTTCTAAACAATCGTAAGACCTTTGTTTTTAAACATTAGAGATCTTAAAATAGCAATATTTTATTAAAATAAAAAACAAAAGCATATTATAATTGTGTCTTGGTAGAAAAAGTGTCAAAGTCCTAATTACATTATTTTAAGCTATATCACAAATCACTTCAAGATAATGAAAGTTATTACAGAAAAAATGGCAATGTTCTTCTGTCAATACATTATGAAAGAACCAAAACATTGGAACGAATTTGCTGTACGCTTAAAAATTAAAAAAAATTAAAATTCCTAAATTAGATGTTATCGAAAGCTTGTAAAATAGGCATTGTCTACCAAGGTACAGAATGTATTCTACTTAACAGTAAAACACTTTTCCTAATGCGTTATAAAATATTTAAATAAGATTTTTGGAGTTTTTAGGAATTGTAAATACAGAGCAATTAATTATATCTATAAACGAAAAAATATAAGAAAACGTAATTCCATATATTCTGCATCCAGTTCTTCGGGATTCATCCTAAAAGGTCAATAGCCCTTTGTGTCGCTCCAATGCGACAATAATTAACTACCTCCTTTGTTCCCAATTATGCTTTATTTCTCAAACATAAATTCAAGCAGACAATATTAATAAATGGATCTATAAGAAAGTGAACAAGATTCAATTATATACTAAAGGTTCAAGGTACAATTATATACTAAATCAAATTCGCCATTAGCATGATAACAACTGCTTAAAATTTTTACTGGAGATTTTTTTTAATACATCGCACTCTCGCTGCAGAAGTGCCTCAGCTCAAAAAGTGAGTTTTTCTTGGAGGAACATTTAAAACATTTGGAAGTCATAGATAACACTTCTGCCACGATAGTTTTGACACTTTCACGATTTGAGTTACGAAATTTTATATGATGCGGATTTAAGATGGGGCACTCAGAATCATTCAAAAGCTCAAAATCGACTCCTTTTTTAGTTATGACACTCTCACAATGGGGATACCAAATGTTGAAAACTTCCTCTGGCTTTTGTTGTTGCATATTCTACACTCAAAATGTATTTATATTGAATGAATTAACTATCGACGAAAGTAGAGCAAGTAACTAGTTCTACAAATTAATCCCTAAACATCTTACTTCTAGGTACACTTAACTTCACTCTATACCTAAACAAATGACAATGAAAAGTCTATGAAAAACAGTAGCGTAGTCAGTACTTCATTTCAAAAGGACCATAGAAATACAATTTTTATGCCAAATGAATATCTGGATATTATATAAGAAATTTAAAATGTTTCATTAAAAGTCCGTATCGCATATTTCGTCACTTAATTAATTTTAAAGTATACGATTATGTGAACCAAAAAGTATCTCACTACAGTTGATCCAAATACGAGTATAAAATCATTTTCAATTGGTTGTGTTCACCAAAAATGTATCTTAACTAAATAACAAATATTTAAGTAAGGTTTTTTGATGTTCACTTTTTACTTCGAATATCAATATTATATATATATGATATGAAAATATGTTATATATCAATATTATGTTATACATCAATATTATATGTGATATCTAGATGCGTTAGATATGAATTCATCTTCTGAGGGTTCACATGTATTATCCGTTCTACAACATGCAGTAATATTTTGTAACAAAATTAAATTTTTAACTGAAATTTTGTAAAAAGGACATAATGTTAAGGAACCTTTTAAACCAAAATTTGAATTGAATTAATTATTATCACTAAAATTTAAAAAATTGATTTTCCAATCGATTTTGGTGATTTGGATAGTTCACTGTCCCATAAATGTTGTGTCCACTACCTTCTAAATTTTATACAGGAAGTTTTGAAACCTCCTGTCGAGATACTAAAGCATTTTGGTATATTTCAAATTTCATGAATGGTTGGGTTTTCCTTTTATAATTTTAAATTTAGTTTTGACACTTTAAGACATTTATAGTTTAAAAGTCATTTAAAATCGAATACATTTATTACAATTATTCATAATAAATAAGTTTGTTTAGCAAGTAAACATTTATAAAAACGTACTGATATTGCAGTAACCAATTATACAAAATAACGTTATCCAGTATTTTATCTTTATCACTAATAGACACATGGCATCCCATAAAAATGTTATTTTCAAGTAGAATAAGATGTTTCTTGAAATCTAGACGAATCAGTTTTGTTTTTTTAACGAGCAGGGTTTTCAGCTGAAACTCCGTTTTCCTTTATGGGTATGATACGCTCTAAAGGGAATTTAAAAATCGCCCTATTTTAAGTTAAAATTATTGTTCTCTTTATCAAAGTGCTCACAAATTTCTATTTTTGAAACTATCGCATTCAAATAATCATTCCTCAATCTTAGAAAGAGAAACTTTAGTGCTTATCAACTCACCTTCCAGCTATTTCATGAAGTACCATAGAGAAAGACGAAATTCTGTTTTTCAGGTATCAATTCTATAATAAGAGTTTTGCTCGAAGACGTGCGATGCATAGATACCTTCAATTTCAAAGAAACAGGAAAGGGAAATACCGGTTTTTGTGTGACTGCGGTTGAAGTGTTGCTTTAAAAAATTATTTAATCATACTATATCTGAATGTGATAATAAAGGTATTAAATATAGATCAAATTCTTTAAAAAAGGTATTTAATATGAAATAACGAATTTCTGAATTAATAACTAATAATCTTAACGTAGCAGCATCTATTGTCTCCTCCAAATTTGTTGGAGAGTCTGTCAAACAAATAAAAAATCCTAAAAACTAGTATTGTGAATTCGTAAATATGATGAAATTCAGACCTCATGTTACCAAGAAATCGTCAAATGAACAGCATAAATCCATTCCTTTATTTCTCTGTGAGATATGGTCATTTTTGAAAACAAGACATTAAGTTGAATGAAATCGTTACAACATTATCTCATCGTTCACCATTCACAACACTAAGAGTGTTAATACAAATGTTTGATTTTAAGCTATCTTTACTTTTTCAAACCTTGATCAGAACGTGGAGATCAAGGTGAATATGTAAGATCGATTAGTGCGTAACAGTTATACCAAACTATAACTAATATACTAGAATGATTTAGAAAGTCGTTATTTCTAGTAAATATGCTAAAATTAAATTCATGAATGAGTAGGATAGGATTATTAGACCTACTTGATGCATTTCTACATTCATTAATACTCTCTTGTTTTTACTCTAAAATAATATAGAATAAATGTTATGTAATTTTCCTCCACCAAAAATTAACATTATAAATTTCATTTCACTTGATCGTTTCTCTATTGAGCGGCAATGGGATTGTGCATAAAATAATTTAGAAAGATTAAATTATGATGAAAATACTTTTTATAGTAAGAATTAATTTTTATTATTTTTTGTGCTTTATACATATAAGAAATTAACTATGGATTAAACAAGGGACGAATTACAATGAAAACAAGTTGTGAAAATCGATTTATAAATATCTTTTATAGAGAACAGAATGAATTGAAAATAGAAGTTTTTCGTAACAAAATATTTTGGAAGAAATAAATATTAAAATAAAATTTATTTTTTCGTTTCTTAATTGTTAGAATTCGTTAAAATGACTCTTTTAATCTCATTTGTATTGATTCTTACCAACGAAATAACACTAATAAAACAGGATGAAAAATACTTTATGCATACTGATTTAATTACAAATGAATTTCGTATAAGACTAGTAGTTTCATAAATGTTCCTTACTCTGGTGAAAAAATAATTAAACCTATTCATTTGAGTACCAAACCATTCTACCGAAAAACCCAAGTCTTGGCACACGTCATGAACATCTGGTGAGTTGAAAAAGTTCTCATAGCCCTTTTCCGATTGCAAACAGCTGGTTCTCCTCACTTAATAAATATGTTTCAGTAATAATATCAGTATTACATCTGATTCAAAAGGACTTATTTATTTATTTATTAAAAATATTCCCTTGAAATAACAATAATTAGTAAATTAGTAATATGGATTAAGTGTAGATATAATAGTGTGGTAGTCACCCCTTTAATATCGTTATTAAGTAATAAAGTACTTTATCCTGTTTCAGAGAATATTTTTGTATCATTAAAATTTACGCTACATGCACACAAAAAATAAAAAATACTTTAAGCTTAATTGCGTTGTATATACAGAAAGCAGAAAGAACGATTTTAGAAGTTACGTAAAAATTCCAAACACGTAATTTACTGCTTGTTCCTTTTGCTTTAAAGTACTATTGCTGTTTTTATTCTACAAAAACTCGTTTTCTTAGTTGATTTAATTTGAGTTTTAAATAATTTTAAAAGTTGAAGCATAATTCAATAAAGTTTGTTGAGAAAACATTTAAAAAGGTTAAAACTTTATATTTACTTATGAAAAAAATTACTGAATAATTTATAAATTTTATATACTCAACTGTCGATGATATTTATGACTGCTCGATAACTTTTCAGTATGAACGTATACAATTTAAAGTAATACGGTAATAAGATATGTATTATTTTTCAGTGCATACATTCAGTTTCATACGCATAGTGAGCCATAATGGAAACTTTTAATTTTGGTGTTAATGTCATTTTAGACATTTCATGTTAGAATTACCTGAATAATATAATAATTAAGTACATGGATAATGAATTACGATTGAAAATTTCAAACCTGAATATTCTTAAAATTCCTTATTTTATCTACTTTGTGTCAGAATAATCAAATAGTACAAGGATTAATTGTATATGTTTAGGGAACTGTAATGAAAATTTTCGGTTTGGATATTTTGAATAAAAATTATTTTAAGTACTTCCTGTTAGAATCATCAAACAAAAATAATAAGCATATGCTTAGTGAAACATAATGGAAACTTTCAATGTTGACGTTCTTAATGTCACTTATTTTACCTAGTTTGTTCTAGAATCATCAGAATACTGTAAGAATTAAGTACATGGATAGTTAGGAGCTACAATTGAAAACTTCAATGTTGAATATTTCTTACTAATCCCTTATTTTATTTATTTCGTGTTAGAATCATCAAATAATGCAAAGATTACACACATGCGTTTAAAGAACTATAATGAAAAGCTTCCATGCTGGACATTTCAATAACCCTTATTTTACCTATTTCATGTTAGAATCATCGAATAATATCAGAATTATGTCAAAGATGTACTGGGAAATTTCAACGCTAGAACTTTTTCTTTTAAATAGATCACCAATTCCACCAAAGCCAAACTTTAAAAAATATGTTACACCTCTTCTCTGTTTAACAAAAGAAAATAAGCTCGTTTTTATTATTTATGTCTACTTAGGACCAACGATCGATTGAACAGTTACGGCCAACACGCGTTCTTTGATCTCGCCGAAAACCTCCGGTAGATTCTGTTATTCGCAATATTTGACCTATCCCTTTTAAGAGAAAATCCAATTTTTGTTTTTATTTTCTGTTTTATTCTTCTTCCCCTCCCCGTTCGTTCCACCCCCATATAAGTTCGAAGAGAACGTGGAAGGCTTTTGTGCCCGAATCTGAAAATGATGGATTACTTTCTCTGCCACTGAATAATAGATTGTCATCACCGTAATGGCAGTCGAGCGCGCTTGGCGAACAAATATGGCGTCTTTTAAATACGGCTAGGCCTTATCCCCTCTGTTGCCATTCGGTCGAATAAAAATATACATTTGTTTTTTGTGTTTTCTGATTTGTACGGTATGAAGAGAAAGACGCGTTCGAGGTAATGTGCTTCTTTTTGTAGCAATGAGGAATGATGCTTCCTGCAGCTTGTATGGAAAATGGCGTTTTTGAAATATGTTGCGGTTTTTCGTTTCATGCTTTAACGCATAACCTTATGCTATAAAACTGATAAAATGAGGAGAGGGGAAGCGTGTTTGTTCAGAATAGATTATGTAGTGGTATCAGCCATGTTTTTGAACATTTTTATGCAAATAGTTCAGAACAGCATATCCCAAACTTTCACTCACGAAACCCTAAGAATCAAGTATTTTACCCTCTTACAGCGACTTTAATCCCCTCCAAGTGGTTTCAAAGAGATATCTCATTAATTAAGATCTGACCTATTTTGATAATGGTTTTATGTTTGCTGATTAGGGTATTTAAGATTTGGGTATTTTTTCTAATAACGAAATTTCTCGTCCATCAAGATATGGTCAGTTTTGCTAATGACAAGATACCTCGTCGAGACAACCATTAGGAGGGTTAAGTTGAAGAAATTATTGGTGGCAACTAAGTCTTCAATTACTCCATACATAGGATAAGAGCACATAATAGGGTACATCACCGTTTTTCGACAAGTAATTATCGAAAGTACAATACATATCAAATGCTTCTTTGTAGATAAAAAAAAACCCAGCCATTCTCTTTTGATCGTCAATCGAGAATCTGTTGGGTATTTTTTGAAGAATATTTGTATAATTAGTTGTTGAAAACATTTTAGATTGACTAAAATAGCGAATTATTCGAGATAAAATAGAGTTCAAAATTGTTTTTATTGCATGATTCATCATAAAATATGGTGTTTGTGAATGGTCAATTAGTCTACTGTTAAATTTACAGTTATGTTAGAACAAGTATAAACTATTCGTCGAATCACGTGTCCATGCAATTAGCAACACCCACAATGTGAAACATGTTCCATATTACGTACATATACACACCTATTTTGTTATTTTCTCTCTCATTTGGAGAATAAGAGGGTACAGGCCCCTAGGAACTGCCACTCCTGCTCCCTTAAGCACCTAACATTAGTTTGTTTTTAGGTATTACTGTTATAGTCCAGCTCCCGCGAGAAGGCATTTGGTTCTCGTAGTTTTGAATGAGTATATTAATTGAATTAGGAGACTGGTGCAAACTTAATCCCTTCCTCATTTGGCGTCTTTAGTGCTGATTCTGGCAGAGTTTATCATTCGATTTCAGATTTGGCGAGGGATAAATGGTGATCGCCGGACATGTTTCTTTGACTTCTGTGTATGGCAGCACTTACCCAAGACGAACTTTCACGCCTATTCACAAATCAACTGAACCAAGGTCGACCGCCTTCTCGCAGGAGCCGCACACTATTTATATGGCATGTGGAATACTATAATTATATAGGAGGATTCAAAATTCCCTGGCCAAACTTTAAAAGGGGAGAAGCTTGTCGAAAAGCAGTTACGATTTTTTTATTTCTAAATGAACATGATTGTCTTTTGGTCCAAATAAATGTACTTGTATTTCTCCTGATACCATTTGCTATCTTTATGGACTTAGTGGACAAGAATCATATTCTTCTATCGTATTTCACAGTAGTTTCGAGTTTGGAAGATTTCTGGTATTTTGATTATGTTTTCTATCATTTTAGTCTTTGTGGCTTACTTCTATCAACTTCCTGTCATTGGATATGAAAAACCTTTAAAGAGAGCACCAAAATAAATATTTTTTCCCGTAACTGTTGCAGGCATGTACTAGAGGTCACTGTTTAGTACGTTTTAAAATCGTTCCTTCTTTAAACTTCGTCATTTGCAAAGCGGATTTTTGCACGTGATGAAGGAGTACATAGATTCCGAAATGGCTGATTGATCCAAGATTGTACAGTGAATACTTCGCCAACAGGATTCCCGATGTACATTTTTAATTAGTATAATCGGGTATTTAAAAAAAAATTTCTTCAATTCTGAATGTTGGATGCAATCAACATTATGTGGTTTTCTCATTGACAGCTGCTGGTTTTGTGATGATCGAATAAATTTTGGAGCTTTTCCCAGACTATTTAAAAATATTAGCATTGTCTTCTTTCTCCACTGATTGTATTACATGCAGCTGAGTAATCTATTCACGGATTATTTAAGCGCATTCAAAAAGTATTGGAAATTTCATTTACACATATTTAGCTATTTTGGTGTGATATTTGAACTAGCTAGAAACGATTCACGAAACAAAGTTGATTTTGCTATAAATGACAAAAAACTGCGATAAATTTATGAACCCGAAATTCACTGAATTCCAAGACGAAAAAGAGACGCCGTGGCTCAGTGGGTTTCCCCATGCTTTAGCAGCCTGCAAGTGGTATGTGGCACAGGTATAACTACCCTGAATAAATTTCTCTCCTTTGTATCAGTAAAACTTGCGTTTCCGTTCCCTTGATAGAAAAAGTTTAGAGCATCTTGGCCGCTATCCAAAAAACCAACCATCAAGACGAAAAATACTGACATCAATACTTTGATTCCAAATTATGAAAAATTGTTCAATTCGAGAATCATTAATCATGAAAAATTGAATCATCATTAATCGTCATATGAATCATTACTGGCGCCATTAAAATTATAAAGCTTTTTTAGCAGGGCCAGTAAAACCATGCATCGAATTTGCCCACCAGTAAGGATTTAAGGCTTCTTTTTAATCTACTTTTACTTACTAACGCGCCATTGAGCATAGGCGTCAATAAATCTCTGAAAATGTAAGCCATGTTTTACCGTCAAAGATTTTTGCAGTTCGCTCAATTGATTATAAAAATAACAGCAACTCATTAGTATTTAAGATCTTTATTATAAATGAAATTGTTTATTCAAGAATAACAGATATATATATATATATATATAAGAGAAATACTAAAAAGATTATTCAGCTTCATTTTTGGTAGAAATTCTTGCACATCATATCTATATCCATGCTAAGCACCTGGTCCACAACTCAGTTTCAACAACTTATACGTCACTGAGAGTCTGAAAGATCATAGTGGTTTTAATCACAGAAGCCTTTTTGGGCACGCGAACCTTTTAGTGAGCGTTCTTGCTTTACGATCGTGCTCATCCCGATTCTTGACATAGAGTGAAGCTATTCCTCCCATCAAGGCATCGGTTGGATTGCAATCCGATAATAGAGAACATATGGACAGTAAGATAGAAGACATACACATAAAAGGATCCCATTTTTTGTTCAGAATATCCAGACAGATGCTGCCATGGAGATTGATGTTGCAGTGATAGATTCTTGTAAGAAATTTCACCTTGAACGAAATTTAAGACATGTAATGTGACGTAAAAGCTGAACAAGACCACACAATTATCTAGTCAATATTGAAGATTAAAATTTAAGGTTAACGCCTGGTTTTTGAATAATTTAATAGTTAATATCAAAAGAATTTGCAATTTTCATAACTTTACTTAATTTATAGAAGTTTTCTTGGTAATTTTTGGTTTTGCTTACAAAAAACTAGGTTTAGCCGGGTTTTTTGCAGGTTTAACCTTACCTATTGTTAAATCTTACTAGTTATTATAAACTACTAATTAATAATAGATTTGTTAACTTTTTCCAATATGAATGAAGCTTAAGAATTCTGCAACTTCCCAAAATAACTCTACGCAGCTTAAAACTTTTTAAATTTTTGCATATCTGTTTACAAATAAAAGTTAAGACAGATTTTCATGTAAACTTCACGTAGTACTTATACAGATATACACGTATATATTTTGTGTTTGAAAGGGTGTAAAAGTGTTTCTTTTTATTATAATTTATTTCAATCATCACCATTACGAAGCTAAATCCGTATATATAAAGCAGAATTGGCGTCTGACTGTTTTTCTATACAAATCTACACCGTTTGACCAATCCATCCTAAATTTGGTACACGTATTCTTTAGAACCTTTTGGTATGCAGAGGGGGCTCAAAACAATTCGAAATCCCCATAGGAATAACATTGAGTATTGTTACAATTACGATTCGCGATTCAGATTTGTTTTACCATTATTGCTGGAAGAAACTTTACCATCAAAATTGTTTTATCAATAGTGCTTGCTGGAAAAGCAATTTTTCCAAGCATTTATTTTTAAATTCCAATACTTATGTTTGAACTTTTTTTTTCTTTTCCTAAATATCAATAATTTATAAATATTTGAATGATGATATGAAAAGGTTCAAAACATTTAATTTTGAATAACTTACACTTCGTAAGTTATTCAAAACGCAAACGAGTTCAATGCGAAAAGCGCTCGCTGTTTAATTGACCTCTCGTCTTTTTAAAAAAAGCAAAAAATATATTTGCCTGAAAAGAAATTAATCATGAATATAGTATCAATATGATTTGTCATCCTTTCATAATGAAGGTGAAATTCGGAAATATAGCATCCCTGATGCAAGAGTGTAACAAGTCAAAAAATATTGATAGGAAAACCGAGCGTAAGACTACGCTGTAAATTCGTCATTTTTACATGAAATTTACACTTAACAGGCAGTGATAATTACTTCAAAACTCAAAATCTAATTCTGTAGTAGTCACCTTAGTGTCACTTTTGGCAGTTTTATCTTTCACTTTAGTGCAATGTATGTGAAATGGATTACATGGCTGGACAAAGCAAGCATATGTATTTCATCCAAAGTAAATTCTACAAGCTATAAAAATTTCAAAACGGAGTTACTTACTAGTACTGATTTTGTTGATGACGAGATATATCGTCATTAACAAAATCGGTCAGATTTTCATGGACTAGATATATCGTCGAAACCACCTGGAGTATTAAAGCACTGACATAAATTGCATTTCAGCCAACATTTGTGTGCCAATACTATTCGCAATTCTGTACTTGTTTCAACATATAGTTATGCATTATTCAGATAATGTGACTAAAGCTTTGCTTTTAGTAAGCAAATGCACCTTACTTCTTAAACTAAAAACAAATTTTCTAGGCAAGTCCAGTATTAGTTTTTACTATATTTTCTGTGTTTAGAAACCTCTGCAAACATTATTATATATTGAACTAAAAACTTTCCAGAATTTTAAGAATTTTGATACTTAAAATAATACATCTGAAATATCTAAATTTGAAGTTGAAACAGAGGTTATAATATACACCAATGAACGTGGCTTTCTTAAAGTTAGTCAGAACCCAAAATTTTCAAAAATATCTATTAAAATTATTAGAGATTTGGATAGTCTATTTTAGTACTCACATACCAGGATCCAAAGAAACTAAAAATATTTTTAGTAATATAACTAGCTTAGTAATAACTAGGTTAATCAATATATTAGTATACAATTCAAATGGTACTTCATTTCCTATTAGAAGTTTTAAATATTTAAACAAAACAGGATCCAAAGAAAGGTCCAAGTAATTCAAAATTTGAATTTAAAAGAATGAAACGGTTTCTTATCCATGGGATACCTTTTCTAATAAACAACAGGGATTTTCAGTGTAAACGAACAAACCAAACACAGCTGTGCTCTCCTGTTACCCAAATGTTCTCACATGATATATATCAGGTTACCTTAAATTGTAGTTTATCTCTGTTTCGGTGACGGTTTTCGTTAATCTAATTGGAGTCAACCAATTAATTTCCATATCATAATTCGGAATCAGTCTTTGGAATCTCTATTGATAACGAGCTGAAATCGTATTCGAAAAACTAGCTAAGTGACGTCACACTCGGAATACGTACAGGAAGCACGTTCTACCACAAAAAAATACTATCGCCGTCTGCATATAGCTCTACAAAGAAAGCCTCTCTTTTGCAAGGTAGTTTTTTTTTACAAATCGTTAAGAGCAAAACCAGAAGAATTTTGAAATTCAAGTTAATTTTTTATAATTATATTTTTAAAAACATTATGCAATGTATAATAATATAAAATCTTCATTTCATTGTATAAATGTCTTTTGAGGAAAACAAACAATTCTAATTCATATCTTATTATATTCTGAGAAAAGGTTCTTAGAAATTAGGTAGATTAATATTGTCATTAATAGTCTTTCCAATTCCTCTTAATTCCAGTGTTTGGAAAAAGTTTTCGGTAGATGTATACACACTTGGAGTTGGTTAAGTTCGGTATATATATACATTATTTTTGCTATGGCAAAAGACACAAAATCCTAAGGTAACACTAATCATGAAATGACAGTTCTTCAACTGTCCTTGGTGACAAAGGGTTGGCGATGGCACCATGTACTTTACTCTTTAATAGTGTTTCTTTATCAAACCCCAAAATATACCTTATTTCGTCAAATTTTCGGTGATTTCATGCTCACATATATCAGGATCCACAGAAACTAAAATCATTGCCTAGGTAATAAATAATATAAAGTACTGTCAAAGAGAGTATATTTTAAAAACACGAACTTCTCCAGATACAAAGTCTGCCCTCGTCTGTTGACGTAGAAACAAACTTGTTGATATTTTCCAAAGAGGATGCTTGAAGTATTAAAGCTTGTTACATTGGTGCATATGACGAATTGGAATTTATTATGGTTGTATTTGTTATGGTTTTTACTTGTCGCCGCGAGATCTACACTAGTAAACTACCTGTTTCCTTCGTCAGCATTCACGAAACCCCAAAAAAATTAACTCATCCCGTGAGTCCCCCTACTCAAAATGAACGAATAATTGCACCATCCAGACTTGGTGTCGGGAGCAGTTCTCGTGGTAGACAGACAGTAACTTTTTCCCTGACTAGTATAAAATTTTACTTGGTAGACTTTGTACTGCAAAATACTTGCTAATGCAAATCAGATTCAAGAACTGAATAAATAAATATGCATTATAAAAACTTACTCTAGGTGGTTTACAAGGATAGTCCTTGGGAAACTGCAAGCTAAGTTCAAAGACACCGCCTTCATACACAGAATTTGGAGGTCCTCTGATTGTAGCCACCCATTCTCGCATATCGTTGCCTTTGATCCGAGCACTGCATAGAGGAGGAGGGTTTATTAAAATGTCCATAAGTTCGTGACGCAGTCGTGAATAATTGTTTAGATCAATCCTTCTCGATCCTCTTATTTGTCTCGGACTATGTATGAAGCAATTACTTGATTTATTTAGCCGCCGATTTGCCACTTTTCGACGAATGTCCTCCATCACTTTGTGAACGCTTTCATAATGCCTTTCTCTTTGGGACATGGTGCAGTCACAAATTAATGTATTTTAGAATTTATTTTTCCTATGGTTTTCTAATTCTATGGGACGAAAAGGAAAAGTATTAGGTTCGAATAAAAAGTGTTATAATCAATATTTAATTCAACTTTGTATACCTCCATCAAACGATGGAATCTTTTTGACATATGTTTTTGGAATTTTGTGAAATATAAAACGAAATTTAAATAAGAACCATAAAGATTAAAATTTAAGAAAGCAATCACCAAAAATCGCGCTGAATTCGAAAATTAATTTGATTTTTACAGATCGCTTTAAAAACTTAGAAAACAGACTTGTGATTTGCAGTACAAAATTTTTTTATTATATTTCTTACTGACTCCATAGCTATCTTCAGCCTCGGTACCAAAATAGTGACCCTCCTCTTTATGTAGGGGCCATGTCCAAGGTTATTCTTGATAAGGGGTTTCCTAACCCAAAATACCAAGGTCATTCTAGAAATGGTGTTTCCTTATCTAGAACATATTGGCCTTACGTTTCCCAGTATCGTGTTTATATCTTTGGTGCGTTATAATTCAGTTTTTCCTAGGGTTCTATATAATCCAAATGGAAATCACGCTTTAAATTATCATTATTAATGCAATGCATCCTCTTATAAGTACTGCTTTTCAATTCTGCTATTGGACAGATGCACAGGTATGTGATTATCGGGCCAGGTTAATATTTTGTGTGAATTGGTTTGGCTTAAATTTTGGGTACAATCTACATAAAAATTCAAAAATGGGGAAGTTCTACAGCTGAAAACTTCATTTAGTAAGATATTTTGTTAATAATGTAATTTTTGTTTTCTGGATGTTCTACATGTTACTATACTAACCAGTCTATGACTCACACTTAATAATATAGTTAAAGAATAACGAGAAATTATATCTTGATTTAACAATTGCAGATACCTTAAGTAACGTAATATATATGCGCCAAAATATGTTTCATCTGTCTTAAAAAGCCTCATTAAAAAGATCAACGTTTTTTCCTTGATAATTTGATAATATATTTAAGTATGCAATTTTTCGATTCATTTTCCTTAGCCAAAGATTAAAAACAATCATAACAATTTGTACAGTAATAGATATGTAGTATATACAAAACAAAATTGATAATTCAGTGTAATAATAAGAATGGAAAAGACGACTCAAATTTCTCTAAAGAAAATTTTAATTTCTTTCTTAATCACAGAGGCATTTCCATATTTTTTCATATTTGATTTGGAAATTCATTTCTGTATCAGATGAAAAGAGATTAAAAATCATTTGATAGCATAGATAAAATTTAATTTCAAGAAGTTTAATTGAAATTGTTACAGAAATAGGAAAGGAATTGGAATATTAAAAGAGTATTATGGATTACGTTATTACAAATAATAATTTTAAATGGCTAAACTAATTCTAAAATAAGCTTACTTTTGATTTCTAAACAATAAAATAAGTATAAGTCGATAAGTGAACACAAAATACAAAAAAATTTATTACTTCGTTTTTAGTAGTGGTCACAAAAGAAGGAAGTGCTGGAATTTAATTATTTATACTTTAATGAAAAATTTGTTTTATTTTGGTATTTTTAAATTTTGAAGATTGGCTTTCACCAGTATTGTACGCATTGAAATTCAATTTCTCAAAACACGCAAACTACAAACTTTCGAATGTAAAAATCAACGTTGTCCCCAAATTAATGCTGCCGGAATAGTTTTTCGTGAATAAGTTTTATAAAATAAAACATAAAATAAATTTAATTAATAAGTTTACTCGTTGTTTTCATAACCACTTGCAACATTAATGGCAGATAATATGGATCTGTAATTGATGCGACTTAACCTTATGAGTGAAAATTTAAGACCATGAGAAGTAGATTTCATCCCATCCGATGTATCAAGTTGAATAATTAATTTTGTTTCCATCAAGATTATTTTAAAATCTCTAATATGAATGGGATATTCATTATAGGTGCACTGAAGATAATTTATTCTTGTACTAAGTCCAATCCGAAATCTAATTAATCTGTGCTTGTAAGGCTTCCAGGACTACAAACTATATGCAGTTACTGCTTATAGTTAGTAATTTTAGTTTTAGAGATTTAAGTCAACACATTTTAAAAATGGATTAATTTCTATCTTTATCTTGATACTACAATTGCTCAACTATAAAAGCGATGAAATAACAGATTATTGATCTCGAAAAAGGAATTATAAAACTGAACTATTAATTATCGATATTACTTAGAGTACAATCCGACTTGTGATTTGAAGGATCCACTTATAAATCATCGTCAAGTAATGGAAATACATATAAGGAAAAAGAGAAAATAGATACCGGGAAAAATCGAACCCCTGCAGTTTCCTAGCGTAGAGGGCAAACCCGATTACCCCAATTACTCATTAATTACATCTATCCTTTAGAGTTTGGAATGTGTATTTCTTTCACCTAAATTCTAAACAGAATCTTATAAGCATATCTGCTAGTTTTATCAAACTGAAGCATTTATTTTAGTTTTGACAATTGAAGTGTTCAACACAAGTAAAGTGAAAGATAAAGGGAATTTCCTTCGATGAGGGTAGGTAGGTATTTGAACGTCGCACTGGAGCAACAAATTGGCGACGGTCCGGGATCAATCCTGAAGGGGAAGATTTGAAGACATCACCTCGTAATTTGAACCACGGTCAGTTGACGAGGTCAACACTTGAGCTGGAACCCCAGTCTCCCAACTTCCACATCACGTCAGCGTAAGGACATACGAGACGACACGATGAGGACATATGCCACGACAGATTTAGCTTGCACCAGCCCCCCCCCCGTACACGACGGTCTTTCGATGGATCGAGTTTCGAACTCGCAACCTTTTGGTTGCTAATCCGCTACTCTTCCAACCGTACTACCGCGACCCTCTTTCGATGAAGGTAGGTAGTTTAAATTAAGTCGTATTGGAGCAACACAACGAACTATTTTCTTTCGATGTCTTAAAATTTCCTTGGAAAACTGAAAATCAGGGTTATCAACTTATGATTAAGATGAATAAATTTTATTCTTTGGTGAGTTGTAAGGCAAGTCTTTTGTTTTCAGCAATGTGTACTGTACCTTATTGAAAATTGAAAAAGATCTAAGATGATGTGCGAACTCATTTATTTCACCTATGTAATTAGAAAAGTAATATTGCTTTTAGAATGTTAATTACTTTTATTTTGTCATTTTCAAAAGAGTAAATCATATTAGGAACAGTGGCGTAACTAGGAGGAAGGGGACAGCGCCTCCGGGTGAAATGCCGGTCTAAAGGGGCGGCATTTCACAAATATTAAAATCTTATTTTTCTCTAAAAAGTGTTTACAAAAATGTTACTTCTAAAATTATCTTCTGACTTCAGAGCAACTTTATTAGTATTAGTTACTTGTCGGGATCATAAGACGGTTTACATTACATCTCTAAGTTTATATTATACGATAGACATTATACATAATGGATTAAAAGACGATCAAGTCTATTTATATAAGAGCGCAGAGAAAGGAAATTTGTAAGGGAAAATGTTCACAATGAAAACGCTGTATAACATTTCATTTACCTAACCCGCCAGGGGCTCCTTTTCAGGATCGAGTAATAGCCTATGTTAGCCTATAAGAACAGGCATGCTAAGGATCTCAATTATTTCAATTTGAATGAGAGGCATGGTCATTTTTTTGTTTATCAATATCTAACGAATCCTACTGTTGTTTATGACAGTAGTAATTTAAACTCACATGTGCAACGACTATACTAATTAGTAAAAATACATTGTTAAGGTAGGTAGGTAGGTAGTTAATTAATGGACACTGGAGCAACACAACGGGCTATTGATGACAGTCCGGGATCAATCCTGAAGGGAAACATCCAAGGACAACGCCTCATAATTTTGAACCACGGTCAGATGACGAGAACAACACCTGAGCTTGCACCCCACTCTCCGAACTTCCACACCACGTCAAAGTGAGGATAATTGAGGCCACGACAGATATAACATGCACCAGCCCCCTTGTATATGCCGGTTTTTCCCTGAACCGAGTTTCGAACTCAGCTCTCGGGTTGCTAATCAGTTGTTCTTCCAAATGGGCTACAGAGGCCCACATTGTTAAGGAGAATTCGATCTAAACGGCATGGTAATGATTCTATATTTGTAACTAAATCTAAGCCATCGTACTGATTCAAGTCCTTGATATTGGTCGACTAATTGTGCTTCATCAGTACACAAAAGCACATTAGAAAACTCAAAGGTTCTCATAAAAAGGAGGATTATCCTGTATATTAACCGTATTCTATCTCCCATTAGTACAATATCGGGAGTCTTGTAATCGAGTTCAGCTTCACTGACAATAGTAGCGTACAACCTTTTTCGTAATTGTTTCTCGGACAAAAAGGTAAGTTTTGCTTCTTTATGTACTTTCATTTTTCCTTAAAATCTATTTTTGTAATCAAGAATAAAGTTGTTTCAATTAGATTTAAATTTTGAAACTAATTATGTCTGTGACCATAAAATTTGTTAGGTATAAATTGTGATTGTACTTTCGAAAGAACTATGTTGATGTTTCGTTTGAAATAACTCGATTTTAAATGTAACTCAAATAATCGAATTAATTATAAAACATTTTATAAGCTGTACAGAAAGATTTCAAACGAATGTAGCCAGGTATAAGATTTGTACACTATTATTTGTTCACAAGTTTTCCTACTAAGACATTTTATCACAAAAGTTAGAATTATATTATGCGAATCATTCTATTGCGAGCTACAGAAAGCTATGTTGCATTGATTTTTATCGGATACTTTTAAAGTAATTAGCTTTAACATGAACAAGTACCACCAATTTGGAAATTTTTAGCTTTTTCTTTTTTTCCTGGTGTGTCATTTTCTTTTAGCAATTGTAACTATAATACTGTTTTATCATCCGAATTTTTCTGAGTTATTGAGAGGTTACGTAGATAATTAACGTAACAGTTAATTATCTACGTAAACACAAAGGGGCTATTGGCGACAATCCGGGATCAACACGTCGTAATTTTTAACCATGGTCAGACGACGAGGTCAACACCTGAGGTCGCACCCCACTCCAAACTTCCACACCATACCAACGTGAGTACATTTGAGGCCACGATAGATTTAACGTGCACCAGCTCCCCGCGTTCACGACGGTCTTTGGTTGGACCTAGTTTCGAACTCGCAACCCTCCGGTTGCTAATCTGTAACTCTTGCAACCGGGCAACCGCGGCCCAAGTTATTGAAAGAGAAAGCCATATATGTCATTTTTGTTTTCATAAATGATACAACTCCAGGGGAATCAGCGTATGGGGCTAAATGACCTACCATCATGTAGAGGAAGGTGGGCCGCGTCCACCAGGTCCACCACTAACCCACTCCCCCTCTGACCTTTGGGTGGCCGCGTGGTGGGGGAAATGAGTCACATTTCGGGCATACACTGGCCCGTTTAACAGCTGTAATTTCAGTTCTAATCGACGGGTCGTGGCGATTGCGTACTTAAATTGGACAGAACGACGAGTTCTACAATTCCATTCGACTAGTTGACAGTTTGAACCATTTGTGTGAAAATTGTGTGCAATGGAATGTGACGATTTGCCGAAGATTTCACTATGAAGCTAAAATATCACACTAAATTTCAATTGCGTCATAGGTAACGTAAACAGGTTGAAAGAGCAGTTCAAACCGAACAAAATGATATCAAGAAGTCTAAACTTATGACAAGTGCGGAGAGATCTAGAGCTTACCGAAGACGCAAAAAGGAGCAGGCCGAACAGGCGCGCGTGCGCAGCGACGTCGCTGGGCCATCTAACGAGCTGCCACCACGCTTGGAAACACCACCATAGACCTTAACTTTGTCAGGAACATCAGCATCGACACCATTGCGTTTGTCTCGTATACTTTAGCTATCACAGACAATTATCCATAGGGTCGCCATAGAATACTAAGCATTGCCCACACTCTAACACCACTGTTATATATCCACCAAAATTGGCTAAATAAATAAATGTCAAACAAATACCCGCCGTCTTCATTTCACCAGCGACCCACTTCGCCCAAAAGTATTCACGAACCAAACCTTACGGTACAGTGGGGACTGTGCCTACTCTAGAGGAGATATATAAAAGTAGAGTGAGCTATGGCAACCCTTTTATGTCCTCATGATCATGTGACCAAACACAGTAGTCACGTGATCCTTAGACTCTTCTTTCCAACGAGCATATAGTTTGCGCATTCCTTCTTCCATAGCAAATGCATTGAAAGTGAAAGCTAACATGGTTCTATCGTGTCGTGCATATGGATGTAATTCCAAATTTATCAAAGGTGGAAACATTACATTTCACAGGTGAGAGATTTACGTGTATTTTACATTTGTTTTTGTGTTTTTCAATATTTGCTCGTATGATAAAAATAGATATTCTAAGTTTGGAATTAATAGATACAACCTACTGGCATTTCCCGTTCTAATAAAAAGATTTCATACATTTGCAATCAATGTATATCTAAAATAATGTTTAAAATAAAATAATTGATGTACGAGTGTGTTTGCTATTATAAATTGTACATCTATAAGGGTTTAAAATATTAAAAATAATAAATCGAACTTTAAAAACTCTTACGAAATCGTTCTGTTTTGGCGCCAACTAGGAGTACTATATTCTTTCGTATCTTATACAATAAAAATGTTATGAATTGATAACATGAATTTGAGTACATCATTTAAATTGTTATTTCTTGCTGAATAAAATTGTTTTGTATCCAGCCATCTGTGTAACTACATAAGAATAATAATTAAAATAAAAGATAACGTTTGAAACTTTTAAGAATTATATATTAAATAAAATCTATTTGTTAAACATAGGATTAAAGCATTTCATAAACCATATTATAAATGTGAACCACATTATGCGCTTTAGGGAATCTATTTTCATGTTTTAAAATATGTGTAAAATCTTTCATTACAAGATTGTCATTTGACAAAAGAGCTTTTCTTTCAAATAATTTTCCTTGGACCAATAACTTTCTACTGGAAAGGCGGAAAACAAATTGCCGTTCTCTTATGTGAAAAACAAAAACAGTGCTTGAACGGAAATTGAAATACTGCCTACCTGTTTTGACGTATTTTTATTCTTGTTAATGAAGCATGCAATAAAGCAAATTGGAAAAGCAAAGCAAGTAGAAAACTAAAGGAAACTTCTTTTGTATTAATTCCAAACAATCCACGCAGCTGGAAAGTTCCTTTTCTAAAAACATCTGCTTAACATCCTGATTTTTTTTGCTTCGTATTTAAATAAACCTAACATTAAAATTTAATTTTCCACTTTTAAGTCAGTTTTATCTTTTTCCTTATACTTTATAATCTTGAGATAAATCATACTGAATTAGATTGTTTCTAACAATATTTGTGAGCATTTCAATGTTTATATCGTTCTTTAACTCGATAAAAAAGCGTGGTGGTGATAAAAACACATTTCATAGCGAAATGAAATCCTTCACTCTATTGTTTTCTACCTGAAAGGGGGACACTTCGATTTTTTTCTCTCTAAATAGGATATTTTAACGAATTAAGTATATTTATGAAAATATATGTACACAAAACATGCTCCTCAATTGAGCGAAACATTTATCTTCCACAATTTTTTAAGTTGAAAAAAACTATTTTTTAAAAGCATTAAATCTGTGATAACTTAAACTTTTAAGGCTCCGTTCCTTAAAACAATAAAAATAATTTTGTATTTATGATTTTTAGAATTATAAGTAAAACAATTTATATTTACTTGTAATAATAACTTGTAAAGATACGTACATGCTAGAAATTCATTTATTCAGTTCTTGTATATTTAAAAATTTTATTTTGTTCCATTTATTAGTTTCCTAAAGATGAAGCAAGAAGAAAATCGTGGGAAAAAAAATCTCAACAGAGAACATTTAAATCCTCTAAATACATCAAATTATGTTCCAAGCATTTCGAAACAAACTGTTTTCTTGTAGAAAAATTTGGGGGTACTTGGCTTAAAGAACTGAAGCAATATCTTCAATTTTCAAATTAGCGGAAAATCTGAACAATCAGACAGCTGAAGAAAATCCTTCCGAACCAAGATAGGTAGTGAACCAGATTTCCAGTTATGAGTCAAGTACAGATTTACTTTATTTTCTTAAACAAGAGAAAATGAGTATAATTCAAAATTTTCTACTTAATTGAAAATCAACCTACATAATTCAATATGCTAACCATTTTAGAATATTTCCTTCCAATACCGGTGAATCGTAAAATTATAATAAAAAAATCTCCTTTGATGAAAATTCAATCAAAAGTAAACTTCAAGCGGAGTGGGTGAAATAATACAAAAGATAACATTTCAATGGCTGGAGGCTACTTCGCTGTACAGTTGGAGAATGGGTGCCGAAACTTGTTCATTTTAAACCCACAAGAAATAGAGAGTTCTGTAGCCAAACCTTGAACTTTTCTTCCAAACTTGATGCTAATGCTATCATTTTTGCACTCTTTGCAAAGAACGGACTTTTTAATACTTTCAGATAACAATGTCACATCTATAATTTCATTGTAAGCACTGTTTTCGCCAAGGTAATCACAGAATTCCGTAATATGGGGTTTCAGTTTCTTGTCAGAAGCAGAAACATTCAAATTTTCACTGGATCCAATCTTGTTTCTTGAATCGCTATGTATTCCGCTACACTTCCGTTTCTTAAAAACACGATTGCTGAATCTTGGCATTGTATATTTATTTGAAATAAAATATATTAAACAAACAAATAATAACAACAAAATAAGCAAAACTAGCAGCAAATTCAATCGAAACAACCGCAGGAACAGATGTAGTATAGACCCCCCAATCCATTTGGCGACTTTATTTCGTCGCCAACCCTCAATTTCGATTTATGTGATCTTTGGTAACCCCCACTTATTTCCACTCCATTCTAGTAACCCTACAGCGTCCCTACGTTATGTATATATAGACCGCGTACCATAACCATTTTCATTTCGTTCACCAGTAGTTATTGCAGTAGGACGTGATTAGGATCCAGGGAATTTTTTCTATAATGGTTTGCTTTGAAATTTCGTTTTCCATTTTACAAAAAAAATCTAATGGGGTGCGACTGAGGGCTCAGTTCACGACTGGCAGCCCTGTTTAAACAGGAAACCTTCATTTACAGTGAAATCTGTTTATAAGATTAGAATAAATTTATTCAACTTATGTACAGTTTTTTGTAATACATCTGTTATTTCTGATGTTATATTGATATTTTTGAGGTTAAAATAATGTCGCCAAGTAACGTCAGGGTCGGCGACGAAAAAAAGTCGCAAAATGGATTGGGGGTCTGTTCCCTACCGCACAAACGAAAGCAAAGTCAAAAGTAGATTTTTGAAACCAGGATGAAAACAGCGTGTTCCAAATTGTAAATAAATATTCTACAGAAGTTAATTCACTTCATTTCTTCTACTAGACGTTGTCACTCACAGAATTAAAAAATAAGTGTTGTAAAAAAAAAAGAAAGAAATCGTGAGGCTTAGAAAGCATCAAGAAGTTTGTTTTGGTAGGAGTGGGCGTGACAAATGGTAAGCAATTTTTAAAAAATAATTAAAAACATTTCTATTGCAGCTAGAGGAATAATTTTCACATCATTAGAAGCACAAAAGTTCATATTTTTTAAAATTGCAAAAACTGAAAAATGTGTTTTTTGGTCGAAATTCGTGAACCTACCCCCTTATGGTGAAAAATTATTAGCAAAATGTTTGCCTCCTTTAAGCAAAATTGTATTTTTTTCCAGCTACAGTATTTCAGTACAATTTCCAATATACCAATAAACAAAATAATGCGGTATATTTTTCCTTTTAAATTGAAAATATAAAGAATAGGTTATCGAAAGTACTGTCTTTTCAATTCTTTACACTGTTAGTCTAATTGTCCTTTTTATAAGACATTAGCAATCTTCCATTCATCTGTATTTTTAGGTATTTCTGCAAATATTGGACAGAAAAGAAAATTCTATTTGAGAGATTATTTACAGAATGATATTACATCACCAACAAAAGGAAAGGAAGTTTTAGCCATTTAGAAAACTTACCGTAGGAAAATCGTAGCTTTAACGAAAAAGGCTAAGGGAATGAAAAAACAAATCACATACATCCCTAAAAGAAACTTTATGTGAGATAAAGAAGAAATCATAAATTACAGAATCGGCTTCAAAGGTATTAGAAGTGAGTATTGTTTGTATATTTTTGTAGCACTTTTAATCACAATATTTGTAGAAATTATCAATTATAAATTCTCAATGCCTTTATAGGAAACTAACTTAGTATATAAATACGTATTTAATTGAAAATTTTATGTGTGTATTACAATTACAATTTTATTATCATATATATACTTATTATATATTTTTACACAATTTTAGCTTTCTATCACTGGTTGTGCAGTCAAGCTTCTTAAAAGAATGGACAAAGGGAAAATCAAAGGAAAATATCCCCACAATTGCGTACATTTGCCTCAATGCTGAACTTTTATTCAGCTAAAGCATACAATTATGTGCGCAAGACATTTTGTTCCAACTTGCCTCATCCTGCCACTTTAAGAAAGTGGTATCAAGGTGTGAATGGCTCTCCTGGATTTACAGCAGAAGCATTTTCAGCTCTTGTTGCTAAAGCTCAAGAAGCAAAAAGAAATCATAAAAACCTAATTTGTGGCTTAATCATAGATGAAATGTCAATCAGATCTCATACAATGAAAAGTTTTGTGGTTTTGTAGATTTTGGTGCATCTGTTGATTTCATCATGAAATGCCTCATGCAAGGGAAGCATTGACATTTATGGTTAATTCTCTGAATGGGAATTGGATGTTTCCTATCGCCTACTTTTTAACTAATGGATTAAATTGTTCAGAAAAAGCTAATTTGATAAAAGACGCATTATGTAGATTGAATGATAGTGAAATTACAATAGTATCATTAACTTTCGATGGGCTGAGTACTAATATAGCCACTGTAAATAATCTTGGGGCTAGCATTAGTGCTGAAAACCTAAATAATACTTTCCCTCACCCTATAACAAATCAAGACATGTATCATATTAGATGTATGTAATATGCTTAAGTTGGTACGAAATACTTTGGCTAGTAAAGGCTCAATTTTCGATGAAAATAATGGAATTATTAACTGGATTACATAGTTACTCTGGTTGACCACCAAGAAAACTATGGCCTTCATGCAGCAAATAAGTTGCGAAGGAGACATATTGAATGGCAAAGAGAAAAAATGATAGTCAAATTGGCAAGTCAAGTTTTAAGTATGAGTGTTGCCAATTCTTTGGATTACTTATGTTATGATTTGCAGATTAACGAATTTCAAGGTGTTTCACCAATTGTAAATTTTCTTAAAATTTTCAATCACTAGTTTGACATATTAAATTCTAAAAATTTATTAAGTAAAGGTTTCAAATCCCTTTTTAAATCATCCAATGAAAATTCAATTAATTTTTTAACATTTTAAATCAAGCTGATACATATATTAGAGGACTTAAAGTTTCAGCTGATGGGGTGGTTCTATTCTCTCCAGCAATAGAAAAATGGGTGGTTTTGGGATTTTTAACATGCATTAAAAGCGTGCAATGCTAATATACTAATCTATGTGGAGGTAAATGTCCTTTAATGAAATTTTTAATAACCTACAAACTTTCTCAGGACCACATAGAACCTTTTGTAGCGCAATTAGAAGTAAAGGTGGACACAACAATCCAACAGTTAAGCAGTTTAAAGCTGCGTACGTACGACTTCTTTGTCATCATGAAATAATGACATCGGATAATACCAAATGCATTATTTTTGATGACACATATATTTTAAAGGTTTCTTCCGCAAGGAATAGATATGCAAGTCAGATAAATTTCATTTATGCTCAGAGTGATGATGATAATGACTTTTCAACTATAACAAATAATTCAGAAAAATTATATATTCGGAAAAAAATAATTATTACATTTCTGATGTAATCGGATATATTTCTGGATTTGTTGTCCGAAAGTTAGGGTGGGGGAAATTAAATGTGCAGATTGTGTGTCAGCTTTAAAAAATAATTCATAATTTCAGGAAAGCCTTCTTTCGCAGCGAAAAGACAAAGGGGGATTAATTAGTCCTTCTGCTGATGTAAAAATTTGCGAAATTGGAGAGAGAAACTATAGAGTGGCCCAGGATGAAGGAAAATTAATAAGAAAGAATATAATGCATCAACTCCTTATTCAAACTTTGCAAGAAATGAATACCATCTTTGATTCATTATATAAACACACATTAGACCAATCTCCTCTTGAAAACCACAGGCTATCACTAATAAAAGCTGTCTTATTTGAATATTTAAAAATAAGATTTTATCATGTGGGAAAACAAATGACGGAAAAATTTCAGCTAAAAAAGGGCCGAAGCATTAATAACAAAACCACAATATTTAAGGGTCAGTGAATAGCTACATGTTTCAACGAGTTTTATTCAGTGGATTTAAAATGTGACGAATGTGGCAATAAATTTACAAGTTTACTGTTTCTTATTTATCTTTCGTATTTATAAGATATTAATTTCACACACACAATAGTTAATACAAATTTAATATTAAAAATCCAGTACAAAACTTTTGCACACACTTAAAATTATAAAATTTGTCAAGAATTATTTACTTCACTTTGATAAATTTAAAATCCGTATATAGACACACAGGTGTAACTTATTTAGTTTTTGAACCAAAAATCTAAAATTGGGTAAAATAGCTAACAACTCTTTAAGTACATGGTTTAAAAGAGTTACCTTCCATCTTGTAAACATTATGTGTATAACTTTTCACGTTAATAATACTTCTATGCGTAATTGTCCTAAAATAAATTTGCGTTTACAAAAACATAAGCAATTATGTATCCATAATATAAATGAAAGCTTTCAGTGGTGACCCAGACGTGATTTAAGCACGGAACCTTCTTTTCTGTTTTCACTATTTTTATTTTATGCATTAGTAAAATATTTATTGAGGCAGTCATTTCTTAACCTATGCATTTATTTTCAATTTATTCCAACTCGTGTTAACCTCATTAAGTTTAAAAAAGGAAGTTTTAATTATTTTGTGCTATTAAATCTTTAAGATAATTTTCACAGTTGTTAAAGAAAAATATATAATATATTGAATTAAAGAAGGTCAGGTATAGGACAACTATCTTACACAAAATTTTAACCAGTGACGATATACTGTGAGCATCCCCTAACCCTTTTGACATTTTCTCTTAATATACAATTGCTAAAGGTAACAAATAGTCCAGCGATAAATCAAACCAGCACCACAGGACCAATCTCGACTACGGGTCTGGTAAACCTGTGCGGAGGACTATCTGGGTTGTAGGCTGGTTAAGCCGATTTGGAAGACCGGACCTGATAAAAAAATATTTGGAGGACTGTATCTGGATTGCGGGCTAGGTAAAATTTTCATTATTTGGAGGATTGTTTCTGGACAGCGGGCAGGTTAAACATATCCAGTATCTGGTCTGCTGTTCTAATAAACATTTGGTGGACTGTATATGGACTGTGGGCCGGGTAAACCTGTCCGGAGACCTATCTATCTAAACTACGGTCCTGATAAAATTTTGGAGGGCCATATCTGGTCTGCGAGCCGGGTAAACATATCCTACGGAGCTTTTTCGGCTTGAAAAAGCTAAACAAAAAAGGACAGGTTAAACCTGTCCAGAGAGCCGTATCTGAACTCCGGGCCTGCAATTAATCTATTCACTACAACGTATTTATCTTACACGTACGGATTTTTGTTGCATGCGTGCTAGTTAAAACTGATCCCAATGAGAACTTAAGCTAATTATATAAGAGCTCAAATTACTAAAAACATTAAAAAGTTACACAAATTCACGAACTATTCGGTATTACACACATTCGCATCGCTAACTTTTTATAAGTAAATGTTATGTCGCCAAGAGAAGCGATAAAAAATCAAATCTGTCAACCAAGCTGTATTTTCGTAGAAGTCACGTGACTACTAACGACACGTTACTCCCACTTTTTGAAGCCCTTCTCAATACAATGCTCAGTCTACTTATATATTTCACGTCTGTGGTGCCTACCCACTGTTTTTCGTTTGTACTTTGTAAAACTCATTATGTTCTGTCCTTTGTGTTGCTCCAGTGTGACGTTAAATACCTACCTACCTACCTTATATATCTTCTTAATCCATTTGATCATGTGTCAGATAAGTAGTAAAAGTTTTGAATTTTAATTTCGTGAAAAGAACCATCCATGATGGCTTCCGTGTCAGTGTCATTGCCCACTATTAAACTCTCAGCTTGCCAACCGGCGCGCTGTAAAAGGTATAGGTTCAATTCCTAAACATAAAACTCTTGGTAGGTACATCTCTCTTCTGCAAAACTTTTCTCTGAAAATTTTAGATGCCATTTTTTCGTCTCCCATTTACAAGATCACTTTTAGAGATTCTGTGAGCTCTACGTTCAATCTATCTTCAAGAGTATTGGTATTTGGGGTGGGGGGGTATTTCAATTAACGTCACACTGGAGCAACACAACGGGCTATTGGTGACGGTCCGGGATCAATCCCAAAGGGAAAGATCCGAGGACAACACCACGTAATTTTGAACCACGGTCAGATGACGAGGCAACACCTGAGCTGGCACCCCACTCTCCAAACTTCCACACCACGCCAACGTGAGGACAATCTTCAAGAGTAAAAGATAGCATCGCTAAAACTTTTCTTGTGACTGTGAGCCACAAATTTGTGTTCAATAGAAATAACACAGAGAAATAACTATGTTTAGTGTAGGTGTTTTAAATTTCATGAAATAATAATAAAGCTGCTGAAGTTTTAAGCAAATCGTGAATTTTCAGTCCGATAGTTGAATAAGCCATTACTTTCCACTGGTTTTTTACTCTACTTCGGTGTCCTCACATAACTGTAACTGTAGTTGTTTCTATGTAAACGTCATAAATTGTTTACATATTTGTGTTTGACAATTGCCGGCAAGACGAGTTTTAAATTTTATTTTCAATTTATTTTGTACAGGTGTGATTTATCACAAAATTGAAGCGAGGTAGGAAACGGAAATTCTAAAAGATATTTATCTGCTGTATTTTCTGTACAAGTGGGAAAAACACTCCTTTATGCGTTCTTGATATTTCGAAATGATCATTAAATTTGTTGACATTACTTTTTCTTGTCAAATCGAAACTGTTATACAATAGGAACATGTTTTATTAACTATTTTTAAATAATATTTATCCTCGTGATTTACTTTCCAAGTTTCACGCTTGCGTTCTTGTAAAAATTTATTCATCTTCACTGTACCGTAACTAGTGTGCAAGTTTTAAAATTTTAAAGGAAAGAGTAATTAAAAATAAAATTTAATCATAAGTTGTCTACCCGAGAACAGAAAAGATCATTCACGCTTGTTTTTAAATAAAAGCATAAAGTTGCTTTTTCTGGCCTTAATTTTAACATAATCATTGATTTTATTAAATTTAATATCTAATCCATGGGTAAAAGGAAAGTAGTAAAAAGAAAAGGACTATCTTAACATAAGATTTAATTCGTCATTTTTACTTCTACACTGAATCAAATGTCTCAAAATCAAATTTTAAATCTCGTTCATCAAAAATTCAAAGATGAAATGATACACTAAATGACATTTATGTTTTGGAGATCATGTCATGGTTGTCAAACTACAAACTTATGCTGTAATTCAAGTTTTAGGTGGAACTCAACAGAAGTTTACTATGAAAATTACCTATTTTACAAAATAAAATTAGTATATTTATATCGCTGAAGCAAATCTAATTACATAAATAATTAAAATTCTATTAAAATGTTACTCACATAGGTCTTAAATATTTTTTTAAATTATAAATTAATACTATTATATTTTAGAAAATTAAGGGTTTTTCTCTGTATCTGGTTTGTTCTGCTGCCTTCTGATATATTTTGCTAGATGACCTGTAAATTGGTTTAATTTTACATTTGCCATAAGACCACATTTGATAGTACTCCATGATCTTGGTACTGCCTCTGATTTTGGAGTTCTTAAAGTATTGAATGGGGTTAACCATTGGAGCCTGTGTGTCGGGCAGACTTGTTAATCCTTAAAGCGGCATGTCGGAACGCAGTTCAGAAAATTCAGTTTAAATATAGCCCAGAAAAATTGCCATACTGTAAAGGGTAGACCTTAAATATTCAGACATATCACCCTGATACCAGGACATTTCACTACTCCAAATATTTTGGGTCTGCTGCCCACCTCACAGAAACTCCTGAACCGTACTTAGACGTGCTGGTTAGGAGCATGGGGGGTTAAATCCGTAGATATGTAAGTCTTGACTGGGCATCTGAAGATGGTAGGGGTCCATTACATTGCCTCTTTGAGCCTATCGAAATTGGATAGATATGCCTTTTTGACTATACCTATACAAAACAGGTGAAATCCCAATTGGGATTAGGAACTGGGTTCTAAGCTGGTGTATAATCTGATGGTTTGCCTTAAACCACCATTTCCTTGTAAATTGTGAATTTCAAGTCTGACACTATTGTACAGTAGTTTCTGATCTTCGTGTACTTATACTACTGTTTATACATAAAAAATAAATCCTATTTTTATACATAAAATAAAACTAAAAATTAATATATATATATAGTTTTGTTATATATTTTCAATATATTTAAATTAATCTTAACTAAACAATATACCATGTTTGAAAGTTCAAACACCATGAAGGAATTGTCTGATTTCAAAAGAAATTGATTCACATATTACTAATAGTGATACAAATAAATGATTAAAATTTCAGACCAATACAACCACATTACTGGCACAAAATTTTAATTTTGAGAAGCCACCGCAAGCAATAAATAAGACTCTAAATGTCGTAGCATCTAATGAAAGAGACTTTGGATGTGTTCCTGGGTTTTGCCTGACAGGCTTCTTCGATCCAAGCCCACAGTTCATTGGTAGTGACTGCTGGAGAAAGGTAATGGGCCAGTTGATGAGTACTATATCTCATACATGTTCCATTGGTGATATGTCTGCCAAATGGGCAGGTCAAGGAAGCAGCAGTATCTGCTGTGCTGCAAAGAAGGCTTGTATGTTCCAGGCAATATGTGGTCATGCGTTGTCTTGTTGGATTATATATAGCACCAGGAATACTCAAGGAAGGGTACGACTTCAGCCTCTACAACGTTCCTGATGTAATGGTTGCTGTTGAGACCTCAATTCGTAGCAACCAGGATTGTCTATGATAACCAATAGTGTCCCACACCATCACACATATGACACTTTAAAACGCTGGAAGATGGCACTCTACAAAACTGTCTAATGCACATGTGGCCATCATTGTAGTGCACTTTAAAGTGGAACTCTCTAGAAAAACGACCTGGTGCCAATCTGTACTCATGTGCCTATTATAGCTTGAGATGTCGATATATCAGGGTCAAGGGTCCTCAGCAAAGGAATTCTTGTATGCAGTCCTCTGTGCAGCAGACTGTCAAACCCTTGAAGCAGAAAATATGACACCTGTAGCAGTGCTCCAGTGCTGTGCCACTTGAGAAGCTGCATAGTTTGTCACTACCATGCAGACGCGATATGTCTATCATCGATATTCGAATTTTCGACTCGTTCAGTTCTCTTCAGTCCTCCACTTCTGCATTCACATCATCCATTCATCATTGATGTTGATGCATGGCAGCAAATCCTGTTATGAAAATCCTGCTTCTCACAGGTTGATGATGCATCCCTGTTCGAAATCTAGTTTTCTTATATGGTGCTCTATGATGTCGATGAGGCTTAGTGACTCCAATAGATCAGTTTTAGCTTGTTGACAATGATACAATACTTGCGGCTCCTCAATATCCCTCTATATAAACGTTTCACGTGACCATTCAGATGGCTCTGCCCAGGCTTCTGCATTCACTCTGAATTTTCAATCATTTACATGTCATACCCAGCTTTACATTTTCCATACATTTTATTCAAATCTGACAATTCCTTCATGGCATTGCAATTTTTATAAACATCAGTATGTTTAATCTGAATAATCCCTGATGTAAACAGATCACTAGCACTAAATGCATTTCATACATTCCATAGATCTGTATACTCAGGGCTCTCCAAATTACAAAATATGCTAATGCACTCTTTGCATCTGGTCTAGGTACTCGACATGTCATTGAATCTCAATATAATATTGCTGAGCAATAGATTGTAATTGTCTTGCTAGGTTCAGTGTTTAGGACATCAATTTAATTTTTGTTTTCACGGAAAAATATATTTGGGAAAGTTGTGGTTGAAAATTAATTTTTAATCATAGCTGTGCTTCTCCTACAATAATTGCATGCCATTGAGGGACGATCTATTAGGATTTAAAAATTACTGTGACATTTTTTATACCCATTAATTACTGATGGAATTCTCAACTTAATTTCTCTGTTTTTTTTTTCTACATTTTCTCATTAAAAGGGAGGCACTGAAGAATAGTCAAAAGATCAAAAGTGAGTAATAGTACTATAATTCATGCAATGAAAAATGTGTTTTTATCACTAAGGTATAATATAAATACATTTACTTAGTTAATAGATTAGTTATTGAAAAGCACACACAGCCATAATGATCACATAATGCCACATTGATATCAATGATTTGTATGTATGCATTGACAAGTCTGATTCAGGCACTCCAGAAGTGTGATCTTAAAAACACAAGTCATTATATCTTTCAATGAAAACCATGACAGAATCTTTCATTCGAAATGCTACTATTTTACAACTTTTTGTAAATAGACTGACTAAATGAAAGAAAATGACGCTTCAAAAGTAAGCATGAAAGGAACACTTAAAAAGCTGATATTCACCTATCAGTAACATTTTTACTCACCAATTATCCAAACCAGTATTAACTGGTATTTAAATTTGGATTTTCAAACCTCAGGGTGCCTCCAGTAATTTGGAAAATTCTGTTATAATAATTTCTGATAATATGCTTTCTTTAACAGCTTGGAGCAAGCATTCACACCTTGCAGGCACCAAACCATAAAATCTAGCCATTTCTATTTTAATACCCCCAAATATCCATTTATATTTCTCTCAACCATCTCTATCCTCTTGAATGATTCCTATCTTTTTGTGTGGACAAATTTTATAATTTAGATTATTCTCTGACCATACATCTTAAAAGACAAAAACTATATAAAATACATTGTTACACTAATTTAGGAATCGAGCTCATTTGAAGATCAGGTCAAGATTCACTTGGGTTGTTTTTGTGGTTTCGAGGGCTACATCATTTTTCAATAAAAAGAGAATTTATTAAGGGGTTGTTAATATTTATATGCATAAGTTTTCATATGAATTTAGAAGATTGTTGAGAGGAGAGATTCTTTCTATCTTTATGATAGTATAAAAAATGAGAAATCGAAGGAATGAGGAATATTATAGTTCAAATCTATTCTACTTGGGTTAAGCAGTCCATGCAAAGGAGGAGGTTTGGGCAGGATTTATCCATTATTCTCTGTTCATTTTTGGCCTATCTCCTGCAGCATGCCTGGTAACTGTTCGAACCGCTCAATCCACTGGAATCCTATCGTGTCTTTGGATGTAACCTCCATAAACTCCTTAAAATACTAGCTCTTTCTCTTTAGGAATCTCTCCAAAAGTCCCTCATTAAAAATGTCCCCTCACTCTTGACAATAAATCTGTCATGGAGGTCTCCCATAAATATCGAATTCTTATAACAAGCATGAAGAAAAAGAAATACGCATAAAATACAGTAATGAAAAATTTCAACATAACAACATTTATTTTTTACCATACACGTACTCAAGCTTATTTAAAACCATTTTTGTGATTTATTTTAACTAACAGAAAGAGAGGGTAAATGTCAACCTAAAAGGCAATAAAAAATCTTAATAATATACTTAAGAATTTATTGAGAATAGTACCAAAGCTATTTTGAATGACATTTGAATTTGAATGAATACACTTGATTTCTAATTGTTTAAATATAATAAAAGCATAAAGTGATGTTTTAATGTAATGAATAAAAACATAAAACGATACACTTACTCTAATTTATGTCTATTTAATATGTGTCATTTGCTCATTGTTTGTAACACATTTTTATTAAATTCAATATTAAGCTGATTGTTTTTATTTATTGAATGTGTTTTTTTTTCAGGTATGCATTAAAGGACTACTGATATAATATTTTCCATAAGAATCGCATGAATATCTATCCCCATCTACCATCCACTATAAACTGTGAGTATGCTGAACTTAACAGACTAAAATTGAACACTTGATTTCAATGTTGTAATTAACAGCTCCAAAAATTAATAAACAATTTATCTTTTAATCCTCTGTTAATCCCACTTGTCCTGACAGATGGATAGTGACTTGTTTCCATTGTTCTTCAATGTTATGCAATGAAAAGAATAAGTGCAAAAATTTATTATTTATAAATTTAAATAATACATTTTTTTACTGTGATTTGCTTTTTTAGTATGTTCTAAAGTATACTTTGTATTTTAAAAAAAGAATAGTTAATGCATGTGTAACATTGAAAGAAGAAACCTCACAGGCCTATCTTATTTGTTAAAAAAGACTCACAACTAATGGAGAGTTAATCATGTATCCACATTGTTTTGCTGAAAGACACCACTTTTATCAGGTCAAGGAAAGAAGTTACTTTTAGCAATTCTTATCTATGTTCTTTGGTTGTTGACTGAAAAGAACACAATGGATGATGCAACTGATAATGAGATTCATCAAACTATACCTAAATTGTCATTAGTCTGAACTTTGTTACTGTTATTGTTGGTTTCTAGACTAGACAGTTGGATTTTAGAAGTGATAGATTACACAAAAAGTGCTTATTTCAGATATTCAGATAGGAGTAAAAAATATTCATCAAATCTTACTTCATATGGAAATAAACTTGCTTAAACTTAACTCCTGAACACACCAAAGGTAATCTAATATACAAACTAATGTTGAATTATATTTAAGTATTTAAAAAGAAATGATCTTAATAAATAATTATATTGAAAACCAGAGACTGCATCTTCATTTTTCAATTATCTTTGAGTCAGAATCATAGATACTTTTAAAAAGAATAATCAATATTTGAATTTACATAATGTTTTAAGGAATCATACTTATGTAATATGAAGGTGTACCATGCAAATTCTTGTGGAGTTGTTCCCATGAAGAAATTCACTCATAAATTTCCTTTCTCATGAACTTGTCAAAAATACAGGAAGTGTTTCTGAAAATTTTCTTGCAAAAGAATTTTTAGTAATTACATTATTTTATAATCAGTACACTAATTTTATAGTTGATGTCTCAAATAATTTATTTAATAAAAAATATTTTTTTATACGTAAATTTTGTACAGGGCTTTACTTTGAAGATGGGTACACGTGTGACACCATCATCAATTCATTTTGCTGACAAAGCTTTGGCTGGTGTTCCTAGACTTTTGGATGATTTACAAAGATTAGTAGAGGACCGTGAAACAGCTGATATTGTGTTCATTGTAGGCCGAGAAGAAGTCCCAATATATGCCCACAGGCTCATCCTGCGAGCAAGGTACACATATTCCTTTTTCTTAATATAGCTTAAAAATTTTCTAACTTTATTGAAAGCATTTGGTATATGCTTGTCATGTTTCGGTTGTTACATTAAAAATTATTTTCTATTAATTATCTGTCCATCTGATTCGCTTTCAATCCGTTATTTCATCGAGAGAAAGAAACGCATAATTCCTCATCTTCCATGTAGCTGCATGCAAATCTTTGCCATAAGATTTTTCAAATGATGGTTTGTAAACTATTCATTGACTGTGGAAGTAACTAATCTTCAAGAATATTTAGTATTTGAAAAACAAATACCTCAATATATGAATAATTTACAATTTAATAATCTCAAATGCGAGGGCAATTATAGTGGACATTGTCGTATGTAGCGGCGGACATTGCCAGGCATGAAGAAGGCAATGAAATCATAAATTTGGCCTAGTGTTTACAAGTGTAAACACCAAAACATTTGAGAGCCTCTAGACAAGATTATTTGTAAACACTTCATCTACACCTAATTGAATTCAAATGCGGGTAACTCAAAATAAATTTCTTTCTGAGCTCAGTTCTGTGTGGTTTGTACAATTTCATCTGCAAAGTGATATTGTTTATTCAAGGACTTGCCCTAGTGTTATCCAAGGACTTGAACAAACATGTCTCCCCAAAATTGGCAAAGAAACTACAGCTATGCTGTATATATTGTAATTGTTAATGTGTAGCTTGTGTGTGATAAATAAATATACTGCCATAAAAATATACATCTACGCTTATCAATCTTCTGAGGAGTCCAGGATCCGCAGGTGTTGTAACAAACTATTAACTCTATCGACACAATAAATAATCTGAGCTGGTTCAGCAGTTTAAATGGTCCAGCATAAGAACAAATAGTAAACCGTACTGTATAGGTTAAATTCGATTTGGGTTGATTTATGGTAATTTTTTTTTGACTTTACTGATTGGTTAATAATTTACCCATTCTATAATCTTGTGTTAACTGAGAGAAATCATATTGGTGCCATTACAACAAAACAAAATTTCAACATTTTAATGACAAATAGATTATAATAATGAAATTTGTAAAGTAATATAATGTTAATTCATTGATGAAAAAATTATTTTTGCTAATTTAGTGAAAAATATCCTAACCTTATTTATGATCCTGAATGATGGTGAGCATGTAGTCTCTTAAGTGGTCAGGGCCTCAATAGCCCAGTTGGAAGAGCAACCTGAGGGTTGAGAGTTCAAAACTATCCAACCAAAAGACCATCATGTGAGTGGCGGCTGGTGCACATTAAATCTGTCTTGACCTCAAATGTACTTACGTTTTCTTGAAGTGGAAGTTTGTAGGGTAGGCCAGCTCAGGTGTTGACCGTATTCTTTCCCATGATCTTTCCCTTTAAGATTGATCTTGGACTATTGCCCATAGCCCATTGTTTTGCTCCAGTGCAACGTTAATTGAACAATCAACTTACCTACCTCTGAAATGGCCATAAAATACTTTTGCCTTTGAGAAATTAGCTCTGGATTGTGTTTATAAATTTGATTACTGTTTGGATTAATAATGTTTACCTTTGTGTGCAGATTATGATCCCTGCATTGTATTATGTGTTAAAAAGTAAAAGAAAATAAATTGAAATGAGTAGGAAAATTGACATGAATACAATAGTTGTGTATAGATTAGGTTATTCAAAAATTATTTTTAAGAACAAAGGTTAGTAAAATTTAGGAAATGCAGTACTGAGTGCAAAATCATATCAGGTTTGATCGTAATGCTATGGAGCATCAATTATCTTAAATCAATGATTAGTTTTAAGATATTATTTCTGCGATTTTTTTATATTTATTTTTTTACAAGAGGTTTACGCGATAATCAACTTATGCTAATTTTTGGATTATTTAACTGACCTACCATTGTGACAGGTTAGCTATCAGAACAAATCTGCATTTAGTAAGGTCCTATCTGTCCATTGGGGGACTGTTGAATCAACTCTCTAAACAACTAGTCAACATCTCTTAATAATATTTCCCATAAGCATACAATTGTATGGGAGAAAGCTTTTTTAAAACTAAATCACCAACTTGATAGTTTTATCATTGATAATTGTACAATTTATGGTTGAACCTTTTAAAACCCTGGAATCAATTGCTTCAAAAATTCACTCAATTAAAAATGATTTTGAAGTAAAAGTTAGGATCATTACAACCACATCTTTTCATTACCGTGACAGGCAAAAAGAACACAAAAATTCTTCCAGGGTTTGACGAGTTTTATTGTAATATTGTCATTGTTTTCCTAGTGCTATTCTGAAAAGCATGTTGTTTATTTTAGTATAAATTTAAAATTGCTGTTATTAAATATTTAAAGATTTATGTTTTAATCTTGATAATTTGTTATCAACTTTGTAACACTTTGATGAGTGCTGATAACTTTATAAATGTAGCCTTTGAACATGATCCTTTCAGCCTTCAGTTAATTAGACAATTGTAAATATTTTTTAAAGTTAATAGTATTGCAGAACCAAACAGATTTTAATGATACTGTTTGTAGAAATTTGGGAAATACTGTAACAAGTGTAAAAAGCAGCATTAATAAAATTATATCAAAGCACTTTATGTAAGAATCATATTACCCAGGCATTTTGTTGAATGAAGGTATAAGTTTATTCTGTGATAGAATTGTAATTTAAGCAATATTTTTTCACTATTTGTGTTTGCAACACACATAATTTGATCAATACATTTTAGCTTTATTTGTCAGTAGAAATAAAAAGAGCAAAACAGTCCTAACATGAACATGTGGTTTTGATTCAAAATTATGGGTACGGCATGTTATAAGAACCATTCGAGTTCAAAATTAGCACTTATTAGTTGTATTTTACACCTATAAATTTCATTTTGCTGACAGTTTTTGGACCCAGTCATCATTTTTGATGCCTTTTTCTAAATTTTTTCACTTGTTTGGCACAAACTTTCATCTAATATCCACTTAGTCTTCCTTTTAACAATTTATACTCTTGCTTTTAATTAGGCACATCAAAGACCAGACGCCATGGTAATCACATTGTTAGTTTATACATATCCCCTCAAAAACAATAAATTTTGAAATTACACCCAAATAGAACTGGCAACTGAGGGAAAATGCTTAAGTGTCATTGATTCCTGACTTTCTGTACTTAATTTTCTACTCTGGTTGTATTCTACACTTAAGTTTTATAGAGCTATGTTCACATGCAATAGTCTCACAAAACTGGTAAATCAAAAGCACTTGGTTATGAGTTTGAATCTGGTATGTCTCAAAGTTAGGTTTGGTGCTTGAAGTTTCCTGGTTTCCTTAAAGTGATACGTAAATATGGGCCAACTTCTCCATGATGGCATGTCCTGCCATAGTTCATGATGGCTGCAATGTGGCATGGTTGGTGCCCTGGTATAACGCAGTGTCTGCTATGTTTTTGCCACTTAGTGCTTGAAGTGTTCCTATCCATTCAAGTTGGCATTGGAAAAAAAATAAAAATTGCATTCTGTACTTCAATTTTATTTCTTTTTATTGGAAGATAATTGTGCACCAAAAAGCATTGCAGTATTTTATGAACTACAACATGAGAATCAATTATTTTCAGCCGTTCTAATAATCCAATAGTGTTTATACAGGATCTCATTGACTATATCAACACGCTTAAATTTAAAGATGAACTATGGATGAATTATATAAATCATTTTTATGTGTTATTAGAGCTATACTAGAATGATTATCTTTAATTTTATTTCCATACTATAAGGTCATAAAATAGAACCACAAGATTCAAGAAGCAAATGGTTTTTGCTATTTCCAGGATATTTTTTACTTCTGTTCGAAGTAGGAAAGGATTGTTGTTTTCCGGGGAAAATACATTTTTCTAGGTCTTGTAAAGGTTAATGTTAGTGAAATGTAAAGCAGTTGGTCTTAGCGCCATTAACTTGATCATATAATCTAAGAAGTTTATCACTAAGACAGGAATTTGTTCTTTTGACCTTAATGTGATCTCATCGGTGATGGCAGGGCTGCGGTAGCCCGGTTGGAAGAGCAACGGATAAGGAACCGGAGGGTTGCGAGTTCGAATCCAGCCAATGACCGTCGTGTAAAAGGGGGCTGGTGCACGTTAAATCTGTCGTGGCCTCAAATGTCCTCACGTTGGCGTGGTGTGGAAGTTTGGAGAGTGGGGTGCCGCCGGCTCAGATGTTGCCTCGTCATCTGACCGTGGTTCAAAATTACGTGGTGTTGCTCTCGGATCTTTGGGATTGATCCAGGACTGTCACCAATAGCCCATTGTGTTGCTCCAGTGTGACGTTAATTAAAATACCTACCTACACGTGATGGCGTCTTATACATTGATCTCTCCATCTCGTATCCCATGCCCCAAAGAAGTTAGCGGTTTGAGATGCTACCGTATAATAAATGTGACAGTTCAAGTATATGTATTGCCATCTAGTACATATAGGAAACCCATGCTCACTTATAAGTAAAAAAATTTTCAAGAGGGGAAACCAAATTCTAGTAAGACTACATTGAATTTAAAAGTAATTATATGCAAATAAATGGTGATATTTGAGGGGTCGATGGAAAGCAAATTTGACTTTCGTTTCAAGCGTGCCTCAAGTGACTTATATAAAACGTGACTTTTGAGTTTTGATGTTCTTACAGAAATTGATGTGTTAAGTTTATCGATCTCCCATTTTCCACTGCATACAGTTTAAGTACATTCAATTTATTCTAGTAGCTTGTTTTGGTTCAAATCGTTCTATGGTCAACAGCTTGTTTCATTTAGGTCCTTACTCCATTAAACTCAATCGATTCATTCTTATATTTTTAACTTCGTAGTGCATTGGCTCATTGGGTTTGCCTGCTGCTCTAGCAACCTACGAATTGTAGGTGACAAGGTCCGATTCCTCCCTGGGTGTATATCGCTTCTGTGTCAGTAAAGCTGTCTATTCACTTACGTTGTTTTTCACAACTTGGCCTAATATGACCCTTGTGCCATAACACCCCCAAAACAACCAATCTTTGTGCATTGGGTCCGCCTTGACTCAGTGCACTTGCCTACTACTCTAGCAACCCTTGAGCTGTGAATGGTGGAGGTTCGATTCCTGTAACTACCTTGGGTGAATCTCTCTTTTGCCAGTAAAACTTCCCCTGTGTGTATATGTCCACTTGACAGAGTTTGGCTAGATGTGGCCCTTTCACCATAATAAAACCCAAACAACCATAGTGCATTGGAAACTAAAAGGCTTGTACTTCAGAATAAATCACAGGAATTGTCGAAACTGGAACCTTTCGCTTTCAGCGTATGCCCTAATCGCTGATTTACGCCTTGTTAGATCTCTTTGCTCGTCCATCAAAGCGTAAGTGTAGGGCGTAGTATGGAGGAGCTCCACCACAATGTTATCGCTTTGATTATGCCCCTTTCTACGATAGTGAAACGTACATTAAGCAGCACGGAGTGATAATAAGACAGAGGATGAGTTAGATGAATTGCTCTTTAGGTGGTGCTTAATTTGGACAAAAGGAAATATAAGTGTCTTGGGACTCTGGGCTTTGATCTCCTGTTAAAGAATAAATGCAAGGGTTCAAGGAGTTCTTTTACCCCAATAGTTTGATAATCTGAATAAAATTTTCTAGTTCTATATGGCTTGGATGATATAAACTAAGTGGATGAGTATAGTATATTTTAAGACTACTTATAGTATAGATTACTTTTGATCATATTTGGTCAATCATTGTTTTAGTCAAAGTTGTGATTGGTGCAGATTTTTCATGCCGTAAATGAAAATATCTTGTTTAGAAAATTTAGTATTTGCGTATTTTATTTGATACTAAGCTTATGGATGAACCTATAATAGTAACTACAAGGGGTGAGTAAATATTTACTACCCGATAAATCTTCCGATTCTATAGTTTTTATGCGTAAGATATATTAGCTACTATACCAGCATTTGATACTTAAGACTCACGGTGTACATGGTCTGTTCCTCCCACATATACTTGGTATCCCGCAAAGCGTACTGGACTATCATTGTATTTTAAAGGTTCAAGATTGCTCTATACTGCTCTTGCAAGACTTAGAAGCGGACACATACGATATGACTTTTGTGAGAGGAGTTAAGAACTTTCCAACTTCCCCATGCTCCGCAACCCCAACAACTCCTCATATTTCAGATTGTATTAGTGTCTTCGTAGGAAAGTTCCTGGATGAACAGCTGGTCGCTGTATGACACGATTTTTTTGGACTTGGTCTACGTTATATCTTGATTTAGGGGATTATATAGTAACAACAATACTTAAAACGTTCCAAACAAAGGGTTAAAGATTCATAGAATGGTTTACATAAATTGCTTTGTAGATTAGTGTTAAACTATTTCTACAGTTTTCAAATATCATCAGTGACGTCATAAACTATCTTGTATTTTCTCTTTCCTACCAATCGCAATAACAGCAAGAATAAAGAACAATTTGAATACAGTAGTGTCCACTATCCTTCTGGTGTGTGACTTTCCCCAAGTAAGGAAATTTAAAGCATATAATGGGTTTAGTTCCCAAATATGTTTCCGATAGCGCATGCTTAGAATACATAGAATCGAATTTTACGAGTGTTCTATTAGGTCCATCAAGGACCTTTTCTAAGTTTCTCGCTAATTCATCAATTAAAACTTATTTTGAGCGTTTTTGAAATTGCCAAACAAGTGCTTAGTCAGTAGTGTAGCGTTCATGGAAGCTCATAAGTTCGGCATCCCCTGATTTTTTAAAGTAAATCTGAGTGAAATATCAGTTTTTACTTTAACGTCCTAGATTTTTACCGCAAAAAGCCAAACAGGGACTGCTGATGCTCTCTTTTCAGCCTCAAATAGTTTCTTACTATGATTGATGAATGGTGTTTGTCATGCAGAATGAGTACCTTCAGCACAGACCCTTCTCCCCTAACCCATACTTCCTTCTGAAACTAGCATCCAGTCCAGATAATATGCGCAGTTGTTCCTTGCGCATGGTCTATCATTTCTTTTCCTCATTTTCCAGCCTTTGTAAAAGACAGCCTCAAGCTCTTGGACAGCCCTGGAACCTACAGAGTTGCCATAATTGTGAGCAATTGCACCTTTTGGCCTCCTTTTTAACTTGGATCTAAAACTATTTGTATTTTATTGTCTTTGAGGAAAAGAGAAAAACGGCGAATTTGCTTGACTTATACGATTGTCTAAAGCTAAGCATTAGATTTTTTTGTGCTTTCGATACAATCGTGGCATTTCCAGTTATCTATGTTACGATACTCTACTGCTTAGAATATAAAATTTCGGAAAGTCTTGATAGGTATATTTTAAAGTTTTGGTGAGAACATCTTTGGAAGTGAACATGCGATGAAAATTTCATCTTTTGCTCTAAGAAAGAGTTGGCACATTTTTTTCAACTACTTGCGAAGAGTAATATATAAAAGGACATTAGTTATTGATGCGTGCTCAGATCCATAGTTGTCGCAGAAAAGTAGGGATAACAGTTATAGAAGTTTTGTATTGCGTGCCAAGTAAAGTTCTACAGAGTTTATTCATCGATGCTTTCGTAAACGATGAAGGTTATTTTCATGTCAACGCATTTCATATTGCCAATACCTAAATCAAAGCCCAGAAAAAGAGGGCCATTTCGTGTGGATTCACTGCTCGTCATGCCAACCATTTCACGTTTGATTTTAAAAACTGTAAAAGTCACTCTAAAAATGGCGAACCACGATTAAAAAGCACTTACGGATTTTACCATCTTGGAGTCACCTTCACCGACATGCTGTAGCTTTGTAAGGGACCTTTAATGGCAGTCTTGCGCGTCAGGAGTCCTTTTTTTCCTCTCTTCTTCCCAGAGCTTTTCAAACCAGGAGAGAAGGGGCATTAACGATTCAGAATTGGACGTTTGAGTGGCGTCCCGTGAACAAATTGCATAATCAATATGTGCCGGTGCTGGATTATATGGCATCTACTTTGATGTCCCCCGTCCATGGAATGATTATGGGGAGACACTGTGGTTCTTACCGCGGACTTAAGCCTTCCCTTGAAGTCCACGTCACAAACTTTACTGGGAAGGATTGAAAGCTTCAGCTTTTTATTGGAGCATGACGGATTTTGTTTTTCTTTTGGAATCTTGAAGAGCTGCTTAAAAGAGTGTCGCAGTTTCCTATTTCATTTTTGTGCGACAATGGCGTTTGCGCCGCTATTATCAGTTGAATAATATTTCTTGATTAGATTACGTTTTCAAAATTGCGATTGCAAAAAGAGGTGACGTAAATATCAGCTTTTTGAGGACGATGATTTTTGTATAACTTAAATTTCGTTTTTTGGAAAATAAAAGCTTTCGACGACACTGACGTCTAGATAATAGAAAATAAAGCGAGGCGAGTATTTTAAAATTGATAAAAGGATAGTTTAAAGGAGTCGAAATATTAAGTAAATTATCGGAAAAGCGAAGTGTTTTTGTGAGTTTGCAGTAACTTTCTCTGCAAAATGTTGCTGTTTGTTGCATGTTATTTTGATTTGGTGTCATTCATCGTAAAAAAAAATTATGATTAGCTTTGAAAATTTAATTTAGTTAATTAAACTAACTTATAAATAGTATGAAACCTTTTTTTTTACAGGCTTCTCATCGCCCTTAAAAGCTTCAATAAGGCCTGATTTTTCATATTAGTTTTTGAAGCCCTTAAAAGCCTTAGTGTTTGCTAAAAGTCCGTAAAAATTTTAAAAAGCCTTAGTTTTTACAAATAGCCCGTTGTGTTGCTCCAGTGCGACGTTAATTAAATACCTACTTACCTTAGTTTTAACAAGAATACAGCATATTTTATATTTCACCTGCATTCATAAACCAAGATTACTGGCATATGACTTTAGACAGGTAATTCAGTAATTTTAAGAAGTCCCATCCAAAACAGAAGTTTATTTCGATCAGTGGGAAATGTAGTCCTAATGAAATGAAAAAAAAAACCAGCCTTTGAAAAGGCTTTAAAAAGGCCCTAATTATTCTTTTGCTTGAGGAGAGGGAACTCTGATTTCAAGTAATTTATTTTGTTTCAATGACGCGATGCAAACTTTCTCGTCATATTTGCAAACCAGCAATAAATTCGAAAAACGAAGGGTGGTAATATTTTTTGTTTACTTGTTCCTTAATACTGACAGTGATCGTGACTTAAACATTCGCTAGCGAGTTTTATTCTAAACTAGTGAGCCCATCTAGCTGTTCTGTTCTTTTCCAAAATCAAATCTTTACAGAATCAGAGCAAAGAACAAGACAAAGCCTGGAAACCTCCCTCACTTAATCAAATAAATTTGTGCGTTTTGTTTTATCTTTCTCTTTTTCTCTGTCGTATTTCATCCGGCGCGAAAAAGTAGTAATTGAATTTAGATACGAATTTATCTGGAAAGAGTGTCTACTGAGTTGAAAAAGTGGTTTATTTTCGCTCTCTCTCTAATTAAATATGCTTGAATAACATCTGTCTTGTCGTAAAACCGTGCATATTTGTCTGGAAAGATGCTTTCTCCTGTCATCCGAATACGTTTCGAGGCAGATTTTCTTTTCTTACAGTAAGATATATTCCGCTAATGAAGGTCGTTTCTTTATTTCTTGCATTTAAAAAAGGCGTTGTCCATATTTGTTTTCAAAGTTGGAGGAAGTATTTTGTAGAAGTTGAGTTGTGTTGAAAAAATACTCTTAAACTACATTAATTAAAGCAAAATGCATAAAGTTATATGTAATTTGTGCAGTGAAATTTCTAATTGCATCACTCACTGGTGGTTTTCAAGCGCTTGTTAACTTATAGTATTGGCATCCAAATTGAAACGTTCTGTCAAATTTGTCACAGGCACGTTAGAATTAGAATTTAATGTAAATATAGTTTCTCCTTCGGTTTTAACCCTTTGAAAAACAACATGCACAAATTTTTTTTGAAAAACTTGATGTGTGACGACCTCTAACCTATAATGAATGTATTTTGGCCATACATTCTTTTGAGCTTACCTTTTAGTTGCGGAGCCCATTTAGAGCACATTTTAATGATAAGTAAAAATATTAACATACCGACATCAAAAGTTGTATTAATATGAAGAGACGGTCTATGGTAATTTTTTTTGCTACCCCAGGGCAAATTAAAGTGGGACATACGGCTTAAAATGGATTCCGAGTGACTTCGAACATCTATGTTTACACCGAAATTCAAACCCAGAGCCTGATGTTGAACTGAGGACTTAGAAAGGCCGACATAAAAGGACACGTTGAAAAGGATTGCAACCGACGTTCGAGTTCATCAAGGACTACTAGATTCAATTCGTGGCTCTGAGCAGGCCAGGGTACATTCTCCACACTTGAGTCAAGAAACCACTGCGGAACGAACCTTTCAGTATGAAAATGTGCGTTATAATGTTGAAATTCAATGTATGAACCTTAACCGTAGAACTAGAGTAATGTTGGTAGTGCACAATCGTCTTACGTCTTGGTTTCATCGCCGAGTACGTCTTGGAATTAATTCTAAAAGCTATTTGAACAAACAATTCAAGTTCATGCCACAATCAGCTCCACACTATCATGTTACCACCGCTATTTAACATGCGGGATGACACACTGCTGCAGGTAACGTTAACTAGACATTATCCATACTCAGTAGACACCATCGAATCAGCTGCGCGAAAATGATTCGTCGCTCCGTTAACAATTACCGTTTTTCCAACTACCAATTCGGACGAACTTTGCACCAGGTTAGACGATGTGCATTTTTAGGAATTATCAGTGTTTTGCATGCAACTGTTTGATCATGGAAATTTAACTCAGCTCCCTACAAATCGTTCAACTGCCGACTGTGACACTGGTGGATTTTTAAAACGTTTTGGTAATGGTAGGAGCAGACGAATAAGACGTGAAGAACGCACTAAACATTTCTTAGCTCTGATTCCTTACCATCAGGTTTTGAGATGTGTTTGGCCGTTTCTTGACTGTCCAGACTTCTAGTTCCCATTTAGTAATAACACCCTGCACATTTAACCTAGCAGCGGCAATCTTACCGCAATCGCATCTACTGAGAAGTTTCTCTCATGACATCCTATAAGGACTCCCGATAGAAGTTCTTTATGTCAGCGCGTTCTCATTTTTCATCTCAACGCCCTTACAGTGCCTGTTCTGTGCTAACACTGTTTTATGTTGCTCTAGTACCGGTCACGTGACCGAGAATTGCGTTTCACCCTTGCCATTTAGGTGTCCGGACTTTTTGAACTTTTAAGATTTAAGCTTCTAACAGGACAATTCAGACTTAACTTCCAACTTTTATGTAATTTGAATCTATTTTATTTTCGTATGTTTTGATTCCCAAATGTTTAGCTAAGTTTAAAATGCTATTTTCATTTTGAAAAAATTAAAAATTCTTTAAGGCTAAAATCAAGAAATCTCGCAACTATTAAAAGGTACCACTTATTTTTTCGGGGATACGCGCAGTGTGTTCTTAACTCAAGAACATAATGAATTTGTATTATACTTGTTACGCTCTTTATACAGAGTCGAATCACATTATGACGGCCGCCTACTTTTGACGTCATCAGCGCATAGTCAATGAAATAAGGCACATATCGGGAGGTGGCTTGGTGGGTATATAAGGTGAGATGTAAGCAGTCTGCAAACATCAACTATTGCTGCCATGGATAAAACGTGCGATTTATCAAATTGAAAAGGGGATGATCATTCACTTTCCGGCCAAGGGTGGCAGTATTGCTGAAACAGCGCAGTTTGTGAAGTGTTCGCGTGTTGCTGTAGTTAAAATGTTCAGTGGTTGGACAAACGGCTACACTGCGAATAAACGATGTGCAAACTGCGGAGCACCACGTGCTATTGATGTCAGAGGTGAACGTCGGCTACGAAGGTGTGTGAGGGCAAACCGACACGCTACCAATTGAATAACTCACCGTCCAAACGAACCAACCAGGGTGCTGCCAGACGTGGGTCTAAAACGACCGTACAGCAAACTCTGTTGAGTATGGGGCTCCGCAGCAAACGGCTGGTTATTACACCCATGCTGGAAAAGGTTCATCGCCAGAAATGGTTGCAATTTGCACGACAGTACCAAAATTGGACCTCTTCTGATTCGGCAAAGGATTTCCATCTCTGATGAGAGACGTTATCTGCTCCATCGAATGAACGGATGTTGGCGCGTCAGGCGAGAAACCTCCGTGAACTCTACAACCATTGTTGGTTTGGGGAATGTTTTCTTGGTCCTTGACAACCATTTAGATATCCTTGACAACCTTTTAGAATCGTATTGACTCACTTAGCACGCCGTCTAGCTGCTGTTTGTGCTGCACACGGTGGTTATTCTGGATATTAGCTGGTGGCTAAATTGTGACTCGACTGTATGCCGTTACAATTTTTGCCATTTCATTTATTAAAAGCCGAATGCGCCACTTGATAAAATGTACATTGCCATGCAATGTCAGACAAGATTTTTGTGACGATACTCATAGTTCAGGATTCAATTCATAGGCGACACTCACAGCAAATGCCGTTTTCTGTATAGAGTACATTGCCGTCAGTTTGGAAATATGTATGGCAGGTCTTCCCGTGAAATAGATAATTTAGTTCTAACAACATCTCTTATAAAAGTTAGAATATCTTAAGAGAAGAGACTTGATCAAAACAAAGACCGTCGTGTACGTGGGGGCTGTAGCATGTTAAATCTGTCGTGTCCTCATGTTGACGTGGTGTGGAAGTTTGGAGAATGGGATGCCAGCTCAGGTGTTGACCTCGTCATCTGACCGTGGTTCAAAATTACGAGGTGTTGTCTTCGGATCTTTGATCTCGGGATTGATCCCGAACCGTCACCAATAGCCCGTTGTGTTGTTTCAGTGCGACATAATTAAATTACCTTCCTATTTTAAGAAAACTGCTTAATTGCTTTCGTTACATCAGAAGTTGCTGTCACTTCAAATTACTATACTACTACATGAAAAGCACATGTTGGAATCGGTCTCAAACCTCCAATTATAGTGCCGTGTGGGGCACATCAATGCACATCAATATGGAAAATTGTGTAAATTGAATGTATAAAAGAGAGGAGATAATGTGAAGTGTTTTGGGGATCATGATCTGATCAGACTTCTTGTTGTTCTTAAAATGTATGTTTTTAAACCATAAGACTTGGCTACGTAATAAAAAAATTTATTTTTAATGTATAAAACTCTGTCTTCAATCGATAAAACCCAACAATTGGTTATGGGCCTCAGACCTTAAGCTGAACCTGAATTCTGCCACTACCGGTATCCAGTATGACGGGTATTCAAGAAATGTCCATGTTTTCCTTCCCGAAGTTATCGGATTTCAACTATGCCACGTGGAAGACGGACATGAAGGTATTGCTAATTGACCGGAACTGCTGGGAATTTATCACTAAAACGGAACCTCTATTATTGGAAGATGCTCCAGAACAAGAAAAAAGAGACTATCGTTATAGGAAGCAGAGGACATACACAACTATCTACCAGGGCATAGACAGAAAATATCAAGTCTTAATTTCATCTACTGAGGACGGTAAGGAAGCCTGGGATATATTAAAGACCAACTTTGAACCAGCATCTAGAGCACGATTGGCAGGCCTTGTGGACGAGTTCTTTTCAATCCGCTACCAGCCGGAGGACGAATCCATTGGACTCTTCTGCAAACGAGTGCATGAGAAGCTGTTACAGATAAAAGAAGGTGGATTCGAAATCCCAGACCTCTTAGTTTGCTTTCAACTAATAAGACATTTGCCTCACGAATACGATAATCTGGTACAACTGCTATACAGGATGGATGACAACGAGTTCACGCTAGACAATTTGTCTAAACATTTAATAACAGAATCCAGCCGGATCGACCTGAAGCGGAAGGACGAAGACACAAAATTAAGTATCGTGGCCGATGCTTATGCTACAAGAAACAGGTCATCTAGATACAAGGAGACACGGGCGTCTACTCCTGATCACAGCAGATGCGTACTGGACCCTGAATTAATTCCTTCAAGCCCAAGAAAGTCGACAGTTTGTCGTATGGGGCCGCGACCATTCTGCAACTACTGCAAAAAGTCGGGACATTACGAATCGAAGTGCTTCAAGAAATGCAATCGGCAGAAACCTGGTGGTGAATTATTTTATATGGAGGACAATCCAAAAACTGATCTTCAACGTGCCTATGCAGTTTCAAATTTTCCAAATGAAAGACCGAGAGAATTTCTCATTGATTCTGCTGCAACTGCTCACTTCTGTAAAGAACGCGATATGTTTACGACATTCAGAAAACTACCACCACAGAAGATCCTAGTCGGAGACAAGGACAGCACCTCGGAAGTATTAGGTATGGGTGATATTCAATTTACAGTTTTAGATAGAAACAGAAATTATGATTTAACTTTGAAAGATGTTTTATACTCGTCTAATATGAGAAAAAATTTAATTAGTGGTGCTCGTATTGACCTTGTGGGAAACCAAATTAAATGGGGAAATAACAAAATGATTATTTATAATAGTTATAATAAATATTTGTTTACTGTTCCCAGAATTGGAAAATTGTATATCTTAAAAGAGGTTATCCCAAGATTAAAAATTATACATATGTAACTGGTTTAGATCTAGAAAAAGCCCACCGTAGGTTTTGTCATGTTAACATGCCCTTAATTGAAAATATGAGTAAAATTAATTGTGTAAAAGGAATTGAAAAACTTAATTGTAAGAATATAGATAAAAATTGTAAGATTTGTGCTATTGCTAAATCCACTAGAATATCCTTAAAAAGAAACTATATGTACGAAAGGAAAACTAAAAATGTTTTGGAAAGGATCCATATGGATTTGTGGGGTCCTGCTCCAGTTAACTCTCTAGGTGGAAACAAATACTTTTTATCTATTATTGATGATTTTTCACGTAAAGTAACTGTTTATATTATTCAAAATAAGAATGAAGTTTTTGATTACTTTAAAAAATACTTGGTTAGAGCTGAAAGACAGCTAAATGTTAAGTTAAAATGTGTCCGAACTGACAATGGTTTAGAATTTTGTCACAAAGAATTTAAAAAGTTTTTAAATGATCTAGGAATAAAAATCGAAAGAACTTCAACTTATACCCCTGAACAAAATGGCATTGCAGAAAGATTCAATAGAACAGCCATGGATTGTGTCAGAGCTATGCTTCAAGACAGTGGTTTACAACCACAATTTTGGTCAGAAGCACTTTTAGCATTTATTCATACTAAAAATAGATGCGAACACAAATTAACTGAGGGTATATCTCCTAACGAAATATGGACTGGTTTCAAACCATCAGTAAAACATTTTAGAATTTTTGGCTCTTTGGCATATGTTCATATTCCTAAAATACAGAGAAATAAATTACAACCCAGAGCAAAACTTGGTATTTTGACAGGATATGGTTTGAAAACTAAAGGTTACAGAATATATGTACCAAACGAGAAGAGAATAGTTGAAACAGTCCATGTTCATATCGACGAAAGTAAGAAAGCTGTTGATGTACTATTTGGTAAAAACTTTGAGTACGTTTCTTTCGATCTTAATTCTAATATTCCTATTTATCAATCAAATGAAAATATAAAAGTAAAATCGGAAAGTGAAACTCAAGTTTTAGATTCTAAAGATTTAGTTAAAACTGAGGACTTAAAAAGTCTTAACATTTCAAATTGGCGAAGAATCGAAAAACCTAGAAATAAAAGCAATAGGATAGATGTATACTATTATTCTCCTGAAAATTTGAGAATGAGATCTTTAAATGATATTAAAAAGTACTGTACTAAAAATAAGATTAGGTTTGATCCTGTAAATTTCAATTTTAAGCCAGAAACTGAACATCCTAATGTGGATATTTCTAATGTGCCATCTACTTCTAGTGATGAATCTAATTTTTTGGACCAACAGATGTACGACATGTATGATCAGTGTTACAATGTCGAAATCCCCAAAAGTTATGAAGAAACGCAAACAAGTAAGGATAAAATTAAATGGAATATTGCCATGAATGAAGAAATTCAGATAATGAAGGATAGGCAAGTATGGAAATTAGTGGACACACCCCCAAATACAACCATAATTGGAAGTAAGTGGGTGTACAGCATAAAAATGGACGAAAACAATATACCTAAAAGGTATAAAGCTCGTCTTGTTGCTCAAGGTTTTAAGCAAAAACCCGGCATTGATTTTAAAGATATTTTTTCACCAGTTGTGAATTTTTCTATTGTTAAATTATTGTTTGTACTATTGATTTCTATGTTGGGTTGGTATCACTGTCAAGTTGACGTGAAAAGTGCATATTTATATGGACACCTTAAGGATACTATATACATGAAACAGCCAAAAGGATTTGTGCTGAAAGGATCCGAAAACAAAGTATGTCTATTGGAAAAGGCTATATATGGTCTGCATCAAAGTGGTAGAGAATGGAATTTGGAATTAGACGGTATTTTAACTAAATTAGGATTTTCTCAGTTAAATTGGTGTAATTGTGTCTACAAATTTAAAGATGTAATTTTAATTGTTTATGTAGATGATATGGTTTTGTTTTCAAAAAGGGAACATTTGATAAATGAAGTAATCGAATTATTGGACAAAAAATTGGATCTTACAGTCCTAGGTAAAACTAAATATTTGTTAGGCGTAAACTTTCAAGAAATTGAAAATTCGATTTATTTACATCAAATTACCTACATTGAAAAATTAATGTCACAATTCAAAGATCTTCCTAAAAGTTTTGTTAATTTACCTTTTAAAATTGGTTGTAACTTACCTGATAAGGTTAAAGAGGAAGAAATAATTGAAAATGATTTAATGAGGAAATTTCCCTATCGTTCCTTAATAGGATGTTTATCGTTTTTGTCAGATAGATCCAGACCAGATATTGCATTTGCTGTTAATATAATGTCTCAGTTTTGTAATGGTTATACTTACAAACACTGGTCTTACGTTGTTGATATTATGAACTATGTTTTTCTTACAAAGGATTTTAAAATTAATCTTTCCAATGTAGAAAGTTCAAATTTGATTGCTTTTTCTGATGCAAATTGGGGATGTGGTCTCACAAACAGACATTCAAGCAGTGGCTATTTAATTTATTTTGGTAACATCCCAATATCATGGAAATCTTCTAAACAAAAGTGCATAGCTCTTAGCTCAATGGAATCTGAATTTATTGCACTAACCGATTGCACTAAAGAAGTTATTTGGTTTAGTAGAATTATAAATGAATTAAGTTTGTGTGATTACATAAGACCCCAAGTATATTGTGATAATCAATCTGCTATCTATTTTTCAAAAAAATAGTCAGGAAAATCAGAAAATTAAACATATTGATATCAAGTACAAATTTATTCGTAAATTAATAAAAGATGAACTATTTAACGTAAATTATATTTCATCGGAAAATAATTTGGCTGACTTTTTAACAAAGCCTTTATTGTTAAATAAATTTAAAAATATTATTAGAAAAATATTTTGTGTGTGTGTGTGTGTGTGATCTGCTAAGGTTTTACAACCGATGGGGCCGCATGTTGGAATCGGTCTCAAACCTCCAATTATAGTGCCGTGTGGGGCACATCAATGCACATCAATATGGAAAATTGTGTAAATTGAATGTATAAAAGAGAGGAGATAATGTGAAGTGTTTTGGGGATCATGATCTGATCAGACTTCTTGTTGTTCTTAAAATGTATGTTTTTAAACCATAAGACTTGGCTACGTAATAAAAAAATTTATTTTTAATGTATAAAACTCTGTCTTCAATCGATAAAACCCAACAGCACAATTGCATTGCGCCATACAATGAAGACTTTTAGAAGGCTCTCACTGCCTTGCACCAGACAGATAAACATTTTTGATGGTTTTATTGTTTTACTATAGAATAAACATAGTATTAGAGGTTCACAGTATTCTTGACCAAAGTAGAATATAGAAAGCGAATTTGTTACACTTGGGTAACTCTCTGATGTCGCAACAGACTTCACCATTTCCTCCACATCGAACGCTTTCATTGCTCCATTTCACCATTCCAGCTAAACGCTTCATTTTATGAAAGGCACAATTGCCTTGCGCCAGACAATGAAGACGTTTTGAAGGCTGTCACGGACTTACGCCTGACAATGAACATTTTTTATGTTTTTATTATAGAATAAACATAGTATTAGATTCGCAGTATTCTTGTCTCAAGCAGAATTTGGAAAACGAATTCGTTACATTTGTAACTTACTCTGTTGTGTCACTACAGATGTCCTCCATCATGAACTGAACGCTTCACTTCATGAAAAGCACAATTTGCCTTACGCCAGACAATGAAGACTTTTTGAAGGTTCTCACCGCACGCCACATACAATCCGACCCTACAAATCACGTCCCCAAACCACCATCCACAAGTCCGGCGCAAACTTTTCCCAACCAAGTCGCGTGTCCACTAAATTGTGCCAAGTCTGCAAAGTTCCCCAGTGCGTGCCGTCGTTCCTCCAGCACCAATAACGGTAGACGCGGCGGGTAATTGGAATCATTGGAAAAGGGAAGACAAGCAATTAGGAAGAGACCGCCCTAATGGTCTCCAGGAGATACCTCCAGTGTATTCCGGAGATACCTGCTTCGCTAATCTCTAGTTCTCCGGCCTCCACTTACGTGAATCCTTTTAACGACCGGCCTCAGTAACGAGAGTCCGAGGAAGAGTTCGGGTTCTCTCCTTTTTCTTGTTATTTCTGCAGCTTTTGTCCTCGGAAGGGATCCGCTAACGATTGCCACTATTGGTCTGGAGGATTAGAGGGACGCGTTCTGGTCGGCCCCGATGATGGGATGTTGTTACACGCGCTAATGGTTTTCCGATGACTTTTTAACGCTTCGAGATCGTAAAGCTTTGGTGAGCACGTTTGTGCTGTAGGTATAATCTCGAAGATTGGTGGGAATCATTTTCTTTAATTTTTGTTTGAAAGAATGGACTATTACCCTCTAATGAACGGAGAAGGGACAATTCGGACGTGACAAATAATACTAGGTGTCGTGGAAGATCCGTTTCCAAGACAATTGTAAGTTTGTTATACATGTCTTATGGTGTTGTCATCTAACTTTTATCAATGTCGTTTTGTCTACATGCACAGTTCCGATATCATTTTATTCACATGTTCGTCTACTTCGCAGAGTCCTTTTCCAAGATGTTATTAGTTATTGTACGTGTTTGTTATGTCATCCAACTTTCAGAAGTATCATTTCGCCCAGATACACATACACATCGGCTGAATTTTTAACTATGCGAGATCGTGAAGCTTTGGCGAGCACGAGTTTGTAATAGATGTAATCTCGGAGATTGGTGTGAATAATTTTCTTTAGTTTTTGTTTGAAATAATGGACTCTTACCCATTAATGAACGGAGAAGGGACAATCCGGGCGTGACCCAAATAATACCATGTCTCGTGAGAATCCGTTTCCAAGACCGTAAGTTTGTTATACGTACATGTATGATGTTGTATACTATGTCATCCAACTTTTCAAAATGTCATTTTGTCTTCGTACGCATGTACATATCCTATATACTTTTGTATACTTCGTAAAGAATCCGTTTCTAAGACAATTATATTAGTTTGTTGTACGCGTCTTTGATGTCCATCCAAATTTCAGAAATTTCATTTCTTCTAAAAACACATACATGCTTGAGTATTAACTCTTCGAGATTGTAAAGCTTTGGTGAGCACGTGTGTTATAGGTATAAGCACGGAAATTGGTGAAAATTATATTCCTTAATTTTTCTTGAGAAGAAATGGAGTATTGAAGGGCTAATAAATGGGGTGAGAAGACAACTTGAATGTAAGAAGTAATACCAGGTCTTGTGAGGAATCCATTTACGAGACAATTACAAGCTTGTTTTCATACATGTCTGATGCCATATCTAATTATTAAAAATATTATTTTATCTACGTACACATAAAAGAGGGAAATATGCCGAATTTGTTTTCCGAATGTGTTTGGAAGATTTATTGTCCAAGAGCTGCATTTATGATGTAGGTTATGTTTTCCTGGCAAAATAAAAATTGTGAATGAGTAAAATTTTACATTTTTGATTACATTGATGAAACGAGTACTCAAATGAAAAAGTTGTATTTAATGTAAAATATTGACCTGATTGTAAAATATTTCCTCGACTTAGAGCAGAAACTCATTAACTGACGAAGTTTTTACTGTACAATTGTTTAAAGACTAAGTTTTTAGGTAAAAAAATTATAAGCGTTTTGATTGTGCTATATATCTTAAGCAGATTGCAGTATATTAATGCATTTCTCATGAAAACAAGCGTTCAGTGTCTCTGAAAAAGTGTCAGTTAACGAATTTGTGCTCTAAGCCGACGATTTGTAAATAAGGTTATAAATAAATATTATTAAAAAAATCGTCACCACCACGAGTACTCAAAATCGCTTCACGAAAAACACCTTTAAAGGTTTGACGTTCTATAGGAGAAAATATTGTTGCAGTGAAAGTTTAGGGCGTATTAATTTAGGATATACGAATTTGAATTCATGCTTTTGGTTGATTGGGTTTCATGGTGCAAATACCATATTTGGCCAAGATGTGCCAAACATAAGACAGACAAACGTCAAATAATGGACATACATAAGGAAAGTTTTACTGATACAGAAGATAGATATGCGATAAGTTATAGGAATCGAATCTGCTCGCCTACAATTCAGGTTGCTAGCGCAGTGGGCAAACCCAGTGAGGTTTTTAAGCATAGTATGAAGCATTGCATAATTGTCTAGAAAATCTATTTAGGCGAAAACATCAAAAGCTGTCATTTTGTGGTTTTGGTGTGGTGAAGTCGAAATAAGACTTGAGTATTGCTGTACTCTAAACCTTTCTGCGAGTATTATATCAATCACAATGGGAATGAACACCCTTGTTCATAATATTGACCTTCCTTTATTAATAGAAGTATTTAGACGATTCTATATATATTTGGTATCACAGTCAACCTCACAATCTGCTCCATCTGTGTACTGTAATTGTATGACCAAAGCGTTGAAGATCAACCGTTATGAAACATTTGTAGACATTGTGTGTTCCTTACTGATTAGGTCTTCGCCAGTCTGTGCCATCAGATCCACCCCGGGAAGCTGCACAATGCGAACCGAGGATTCTAATTTCCATTTGTGTGCTCGGACCATAGATCTTTTGGTGGACAATTGTCACTCTGACTCGAGAGAGAGGCTCACTTTCAAAGGACTCCAGGAACAATGGGAAGCTCCGAACAGGAATCCGCTCCTGTGATTCCTTCACACCTGTCTCAATAGAATTGCCGTTTGGGGATTCTGGTGGTGGAATGTCCCGGCACAAAGGCTGCCGGAATGATAGATGAAACGCCATTGGTGGCGATTCGGTGTTTGTCAGGGCTTGAATTTTCTCAAAGGCATTCCATCTTCCTTGGCCGAGATTGCGGCGCATTGCTGTGCTGTTCGGAATACTTCCGTTATCTTGGAGGTTCCTGAGATTACGTCCGGAATTGATTACCATTGCTTCGGGTGGAATTGCATTGAATTGGATTGATGGCTCTGATTGCTGGTCTTCATTTATTGACTTAGAGATGTTTATTTTTAGTTCTTAGTTTCTTAGGACTGCGCGATATCGATATCTGCATTTTCTATTTTATCCTTTCATATGGCTATGGGACGATCATAATACAAGATAATGATTAAGCATAACACACATACACACAAAAAACGAACAATGACTACTTTTGAATAATGAATTTACGTAACACGCATCGAGAAACGACCAAGAAATTACCGAAGTCATTGTCCTATAAAAATTCTCTCGCCTTTCATACCTAAACACTCCAGAGAGTCTGGAGGGCTACATCGAAGCAGGTGGTTTCTATCCATTACTTCTCCATAATTACCGAGTAGGCAGCAAGGATTGCGTGGAGATGTCTAAGCGATGCGAATGTGTAGTAAGGCAGTTATGTCCTGTTACCAGTTGGAAAACCGAAAATATTCTATTTCGCGTTTTTTATGAAATCTATGGAATTAAAAAAAATGTGAAATTGATTTATGTTTTAAGACTCGACGTGGCAGTTATTTGCAAGCAAGCGCTACTTCAAGTGTCACGGTCTACGATATCACATCCTTGGAGCACTGGTGCCACAAATCAAAAAGTACGTTTTCTGGGAGAAGCATTTTAAAAGTTTTGAAGCGATAATATTGCGTTTGTAATATTTACAGTTTAAGTTATTTCAATTTTATAGAACTAAAGAAGGAGCATTCGTTATCATCCAAGTGGCTCAGTGGGTTTGTCCACTGCGCTAGCTGCCTACTTGCTTCAGGCCGCGCGCGTTGGATTTCTGTATCTATCCTGGCTGTATTTCTCCCTTATGTACCAGTAAAACTTGTCTTGTGTCTGTATGTCCATTTACTTTACCATAGAAAAAGCATTGCCTTTGCCATATGAAAGCATCGAAAGTCTGATGCAAGCTTTATGATTCGGCACACATCCATCGGGGTACCGTTCATGATACTATAGTCTCACAGCGAATGATCCGTCTCCATTAGCTGCCTCATATTCTTCTTTATTATTTTTTTCTTTAAAAATATACATAGAAAAAGGACCAACAGGGTCCAAAAACATTAACTAAGAATCGACGACTGGCACACTGCCGGTTTACAAGGACGATATCGGCGCCACATAGGCCATCCTGGAGCTATTGCAACTTACCCACAGATTTATAACATTTAAAGAAATTTTTTAATTCATTACCTGCAGCTTATATTACTGCCAGTGGGCAGTTTATAGTAGGCGCTACAAATAGGTGGTATAATAGTAGAATATAAGAGGATGGCTCATATGAGGCGCCAATATAAGAACAAAGAAGAGATTATTTATGATATGATATTTTACAATGAGATTTACAATTATGATATGATATTTAATAATTACTATATTGCTTACTATATTGCCTCATATGCTTGATACATATCAGCCATCTTCGGATTCACGAAATAGTACATGTTACCCACACGACGTCAGCGTCTGAAACGATGATATCCAACATCGCCTCTTGCAAATCCAGGCAGTTCTTGTGTACCTACATCCTTTTCTGAATGCGTTTAACACAAATGTTCCATACATTCCCTTTGGTCAAATATGGCCCTTGCGCCATAAAATCCCAGAAATCCCCAGGTCAAATATGGCCCAGAAGCGCCAGATAATCCAGTCCTACATTCCCTTAATGTAGAGAAAGTCTTAAAGCACCCTGCATTTATTTTAGTGAACTACTATCATAGCTATGTATAGGTTATATGATCAGATAAATGTATTTATCTTTCAAAAAGTACATACGAACTAACTTACAACAGTAGATAGCTTGAAAATTATTAATTTTTCTGATTTCCGAACAAAATGGCATTTGAAAAGTGGCTGTAAGGTTTTGAAAAAATATTTCGGGTTTTTGAAAAGTTTCGCGCAGTCACTAAACTTATTTACATTAAAAAATTTACTGTGCAAAATTTGAATCAGTGATATAAAAATGTCACTGTTTTCATCTGCACAGAAATAATGTAAGCCTTTTAACGTATTATATATTAGTTAGTTATGAGAATTTTTGTCTATTTTTCTTAAAGCTTTCCAATTTTCCAAAGACGCCGTAAGCTTCCTATAGCGTCTAATTAATTGTTAATAATTAATGTTACAAAAAAGTGATGGTAGAACAAGTTAAAAATCAAACCAATACCAATAATTTAGCTCTTCATTTTATAGTTCTAAACTAATCAAGGTTAAGTTATAGATAATCTAAAAATGTACACATTTTCTGAAGTGATATTAAATGTTGCATAAGAAAAAATGTGGAGCCAGCCGAAGTACGAACTACTTCTGACTACCCAGTTTTAGAACACCGCACAATTTTGGCTTTTTTAATGAACAAACAAGAAACTTCTAAAACATTTTGAACTTTACCTTAAAATTGTAATATGCAACTGTCCCCTTGTGGTAAAAAAGCGTGGAGGGACAGAACTCACTGGACGCTATCTCCAAACACATTGTAAAGCGGACCACACTCGTTGTTGCCCCTCCTCCATCTTACCTAGAAATTTAATAATCTATAACGCATTCTTTCTTTTCGATCCATATGTACGGGGGTTTAATACGCAAGATTGGACGCGTCCCCCTTCCTTTCGGGGTTGGGGGCGGGGTGGAGCAGAATCTCCATCATGGTGCGTTATCGAATTTCCATCGGGAACCCAAGGAACGCGCTCGCAAAAAAGATCCTCACCGCGATATTCTGAGTGTATTGTCTCGAACCAATCAGCTATTTTAGAACGCAGCTGCATGTGTTCCGATTTAGATATTACGATTTCTGGAATCGTCTGCTCCGCTGTGGTTGGCTTGAAGGGATATCGTTTGGTGCTTTTCAGATTGTCGCTGCCTCCAACTGTTGTGTGGTGTTAGTTTCGCACGTGAATGAGTGCACGTTCCAGCTTTGATTGCAACCTCGAGTATCGGATTCCGTTTTCCCTGCTTTTTTATTATTTTCCCCTATTTTTCCCCCTTTATTCTTTTCGGAAGGGCTGCTGCCGTTTCCCCGGACTCTTTTTCTTCTCCAATATCTGAGGCCACGCTTCGTTGCCTCCTTTTGTGCCCGCTGCTATTTTATCCTGTGCTACTTCCAGGCCTTCGACTGTTTTCTTTTTTTGGAGTTTGTACTCCGCGGACTGGCAACGCGCCGAAAACGGCGCGAAAGAATCGTTCCATTCGTTTTTAATATCGGTTTTTTCATTCGACGGATGGCGTTGCTTTCGTATTCTCTGCGTCTGAAATTGTTTTCGAGAATTTGATTTTGAAATGTCGGAATGGAAGCGTCATTATTGAATTTCGGTTGTCATTTTTTGCTGGGATATTTAGATTTTATTGCTGATTGCTTTCTATCTAGCGATCAAGAATTCTCGACAAATTCAGCTGATAAGTCTTAAATATCAAAGATGAAAGTCAACTGTTTCTGTTAAGCGTATGTAGTTATTTCGACATATAAATTTATTTGGTTATAAATAATTGCTTTGAAGACAATATCTGGAAACTATTATTTTAGTATTGCGTATGGAAATGCATTTGTAAAAACACTGATACAGTGTCAGGATGTTTTTCTCAGATATGAAACTATTTTGTTTCACAAATTCTTTATTCCCTGTTTTATCATTCTACACAAACCATTGAGTTCTATTTATTTCTATATTTTATAGATTAATTATCAGTTTGGATTTTTCTGTATTCGTAAAATTTTCAGAGTACATTTTGTATTCTGCAATATTGATTCTGTGTGTTAGCCCCACATTATCATGTTGTAAAATATTTATCACAAAACGTTTGAAAAATTGAAATTTGGAACTTATGAATTTTCGGTTCAGCTTTGATATAAAGACGTTTTTGTGGCAACACTTTTGTAGCGTGTTTTAGTGTGCTTTTGTAGCGAGTTGTGGCAGGCAAAGGCAACCCCGTTTTACTAGGATTATGGCAACCTCCCGATTATTTGAATATCTTTCATTAAGTTTTGAGTCATTATTTTTTATTTTAGCATGCTTAACTCTAATTTACTAGAATTAATGCGATATTTTATAACATTCATAAAATATTGCCTGGTTCTATTAGACTTAAAACTAATAAATTATTTAACTTCGACTCACTTCTATATAAATACTGTAGAAAAAGTAAAGATTCTTCAAGAAAGAAAAAAATTCCAAATAGTAGTAAGAATAATCAGTTGTGTGGACTTTTTTCTGTTTTTCAAAATTATTTTTGTTAATTCTTTAATTATATTCTTCTAAACTTAAAACAGTGTTTTTACCTAGAAATTCTTCCTTGGCGACATAAAGAGCACTACCCCCCCCAAAAAAAATTTATTTTTAACAAAGCTGTACCAAATTTTCTCTTTTAACCACTCAAAGCACGAGTTTTTTTCGGAAAAACTGGTAAAAAAATGATCGAGTTTTTTTTTGACAGAAAATGAATATGTAGGTATAGTGTAAGTTATTTTTTGCAATTTCAGTTGTGGGGGGCATTAGAAATAAAATAACGCGAGATACAAGAGCGCCCGTGTGAGACACGGGCTTGTGCAAATTTGCCGGTAACTTTCGCCCGCGTCAGACACGGGTAAATGCGTTAAGTGGTTAAAACTAATTTCTTTTGGCAAAAAATATTATTTTTCAAAAAATCATTTATTTCAGAAATTTCATATTTTAAAATGGGATGTAAGGTTTTGCAATATAACTATTTATAGTATATCAGATATAGGTTATCTGATTTCTTAATTTTCATATATGTTTTTTAACGTATGATATTTTGAATGTCATGCACTTTTAAGTTAACTGATGAAATTTGGAAAAAGTTTCAAATGTAGGGAATTATGTGAACCTTGATAAGTTCTTAATAATTATTATTATATTGAATATTTCTTCTCAAGGGTAATATGAAAGTTCTTTCATTAGTACATATTACCCTAATTAGCATCTAAATTTTTATTTTATATGCATTGTAGCATATTTCACGATGTAGACTAAAGTGTAATCACCCTTAAATCTTTTAAGAAATTACTCTTGTGCATCAAAACTAGAACAAACTTTTTTATCATCCTCTACCTTAGAAATAAAACAGACTTAAAACGAAAAAAGTTCTTAAAATTTTATTAAAGTGTAGTCATTTATTCTCGATTCTTTTGTTATCACACAGGGTATGCTGATTTAAATCAGCTTGATTTAATTCATGATTTAAATCAATTTATTTTTATTAAAAAATCATTGATTTAAATCAAAATTTTAAATTTAATTTTTTTTTCTGTTATGTTTAATGATATTGAGTATGAAATACTCAAGATGTGTTATTTTATTCAAATAAGAACTTCACTCGTACTGAGTTCACCCAAAAATTATTGAAAATCATCCTCCCTTTGAAGACACTAAATAACAAGTATTTACTGATTGGGATCATAATTAGATCAGACAAGTATTTCCATTTTGGGCCATTGACCAATACATGTCACTCACAAGCCTGCTCATCAGTGTTGGTTTTGTTTTAAACGTTCCGTTGATCCCTTAGAATTCTTTACCCTCCTAGAAAAACTATTCAATGTTTATGGAATTGAAATTTGGAATGTAAAAGTCAATTCACTCATCTGATCATTGAGTGAGTATGTTGAGAAAATATTATGAGTTGAAGCAGAAAGCTATTGGAATTGATAATTTTTTTATTGCAAGATCAAAATTCCATTGAATTGGCATTATCTGGGGGATGATGTTACACTCGTTTTATGTTGTTCGTAGAGAAAAAGCTTCATTTTCTTGTATTATGTTTAAATCCTTTTGGTGTGCTTCGAATATACCTATGAAATACCTGTCAATGCTCAAAGAATTTGGAAAATAGACATTTGATTTCAAATTTATGTATTTTCATGTCGTCTAATTTTTTTACTGAACTTACAAAAATAACAATTTTTTCACCAAGTTATCTTTGCAAGTTAAAAATTAATGAGAAGTAGGAATTTTTTCAAGATGTAAGTTCCCTTTTTATTTTCTGTTGGTGACATGATTTTTCTCAAAAGCAAGTCTTGAACCAATTAATTATTTTATATTAAAATAATTGAAATAAATTCAAAATTTTTTATTTATATATGATAAATGTATAATGCAAAAAAATTCTGAAATTTGTATGATTGAAAAGAAATTCATAATATAGTGTACGTGGGATCTGGCAACTATATATCTGGGTCCAAAAATTTCATTTCGCTGGTTATGGGTTAAACTCAAAGTAATTAAACCACTTGAAACCAGATGGAAAAACATTGCTCATCTTGGTATTTGGAGTCTATTTACTCTATCATGTGATTTACTTTGCTAATCCCTATGTCGTGTTTTAATCTTTCAAGAATTTAGCTGGATATATTTCTTAATACATTAATGTTTTACATAAAAATATTAATATTTAAATCAATCAAAACTATCTAGAAACTACACTGTAATTTGCGTGTCTCATGTCCAACAAATTTAAACTTGTACGGGAAAGGAATTAATTAAAATCATAAAAATCCGATTTATATAAAAAAGTAGTCTGATTTAAATCAAATAAATCCGATGTTTTTGATTTTAAAAAAATCATGATTTTTTTCATACCTTGTTATCACAGAGTTATTCCTGTATTGTAAATAATAGTTTACCGTAGGAAAATGTACCAAAGTTTTTCAGTTTTCATTCAACATTTTCTTTCCGTTAATTAATCCCGAAGAAAAATCCCGGTTGAAGTATTTTCTTTTTTTAATTTACATCTCAGTAATTACTTCTCATCAAAATCTTAATTTCTTTAATGGAGTATAATAACTTGATTAAATATCCGCGAACGAGTACCCAGCAAGTCGGAAAAATCACCGATTCATGGCCATTTTTTTATTTTAAATTCTCAGCTTGATTTCTATTTTATTCAATTTTCAAAAATATATTATCCGATCCTTAGATTCTCATTTCCTAAATTGTTTAATGTTTCGGCCTCCCTACTTAAACAAAACAATTATCTGATGTATAGATTTTTTCCGAGTTTTTTTTATTTTATTTTTTCATTCGGCCCGTTATTTATCAAATTAGGGTACCCCTGTGCTCCCCAACTCTTATAAGATAAAAAAGCATTTTAATAACTGGATTTTCTTTTAATCTCTCACCAACACAAAAAAAATTGTTTAAAAAATCGTTTGTGAAAAGAAACATTTTTTCTCGTTTTTTTTATTCTGACGTTTCCGATATAATTTAATTTCTCGCCAGTAATCTTTTCCAATATTGATTTAGGTTTGTGGACAAGGGAAGGAATGGGGGAAAAAGGAATTTAAAAAATATATAATTCCTAGCGAACCACATTCTTTAGGAAGATTATTTGAGTGAGAAGGAGCTCTCTCCATATTTCATAACGCCTCACATCATCCATTATTCTGTCATCGTTGAATGAATGGGATAGTGACAGAAAACTCATTTCCCCGTAGAATAGAGAATAACACAAAACGCAGTTTCTCCATCTTTCCCCTTAAAAAAATATTCTTCCCGTGGTATCAATACCTTTTTTCCTTCCCTTATTTTACGTCTTTTTAAATTTTTATGAAAAGCGTACTTCAATGGACATATTTAGTTCCGGCGAGCGCTGGATAAAAGCTTTAGGAAGCTCGAAATTTATAATATTTTATTGAGTTATTTCTAGGCTTTGTTGATAACTTTTTTTCCCACGAAAGAAAATTTCAAAGAACATCCATCCAGGTTCTTTAAATTGAGCAGCTATTTTTTATTAATATCAATGGTAAATTTGATGTGCATTATTATATGGAGTCTATTATAAAAGTTTTACTTATCATATGCTCCTCTCATGGAAAAATATGGGAGGGTTTTTCTGTAAAGCCTAATATAGAGGTCGCTAGTGCTCAACTTCTTTCGTGACTTGTGGTGTAATTCGACATGTTACTCGAATTTAATTTCATACGCTTGTCAGGGCTTTTCAGTGCAAACAAAGCAGACGGAAAATGGAGATTTTACTTTCTGTAATCCAAATGATCTCGCATGATTCATATCGAAGTTATCTTAAAATATAATTTATTGCCGTTTTGCTGACGTTCGGCATTTAATCTAATTGGCGTTGACCAATCAACTATTTCGTCTTTCCTCTCGCTTAAAAAGTATGAGGAATTTTCTTTAAAGCTAAATACAGAAGGCGCTATTATTTTGATTATGTCTTTTGCTACTGGTGGCGTAGTTTGGCATGTTACTCGAATACAATTTTGCTCGAGAGGGATTTTCAATGCAAAAGAAGCAAACGGAAACTGGAGATTTTACTTTCTGTAATCGAAATAGTCTCGCATGATACACATGATCGGATTTACCTTAAAATGCAATTTATCGCCGTTTTCCTGATGTTTGGCATTTAATCTAATTGACTATCACCAATCAAGTATTACATGTTCCCTTCGTGTAAAAAGTATGAGAGGAATTTTTTGTAAAGCTAAATAAATAAATAGCGCTAGTATTTGGGTAATGTCTCGTGGCTTGTGGTGTTACTCGAATATGGTTTCAGTTCGAGAGGGATTTTTAGTGCAGGCAAACTAGATGAACGGACATTTTACTTCCTGTTAGCCAAATATTCGTACCTTAAAATGTAGTTTATCACCTATTTGCAACTTTTGACGTTTAATCTGACAGACCATTCAACTCATTAATTTAGAATTTTTTCTGGCGAAGTTCTGAAATCGTATTCCAAAAACAAGTCAAGTAACTTCACGTCTAGAATGCATACATGAATCACTTTCCACCGCAAAAACACGATAATCACCTGCATTTAACTTGAGTGGAAAAGCCTCATTAAAAATTTACGCCTAACATCTGTCAAACAGGTGATGAATTAAATTAATTTTTAACTGGAAGTATTTTTTTCTTCGGTAATTTTTTAACATGCAAAATGTCACTAGAGCTATTTCACGTATAATCTCAATTACAAAACTAAATTATAAATTCGCTTTCTTTTTAGTTAAAAATTGCAATTAGTTGAATGTTATCTTGATATAGCTTATCCTTATTAGTGTTACGTGGTACCGGGATTTAACCTTTAAACATGACAAATAATTTAAGTTTATTTTTATTTTGGCGTTATTTATGTTATTTTTTTACCGTAATTTATCTTTACTAGTATCTCTTCTCCATTTGATATGCGAGTCTCGTGTTAGTTGGTGTCCCTACATGATTTCCCCACTGGAATTGCTTCACCTGAGGAGAAAAAAAATGTTACAGCGCATTTGTGTTTTGCTTTCCACTGTTGTATGCGCATGCAAGGAGAAGCAACATGTACAGAATTTCTTCACGTTTAAAGCCACTATCTTGCACTCACACATCTAATGCCTGTACAGATTTTCTATAAGTGTCTGGAAATGTTTTTAGTTCGAGGCTTGTGTTCTAGCAAAGGATTTCACCTTTTCTGTCGTTCATATTTTTCAAAAGAATATTTCAAAACGCATATTTCAGTGCAAAAAGAATCCATGATTGACTTGTACTTTATTTAATATATGGGAATGTAAAAGTGTGTGGTGGGAGTAACTTGGTCTTTTTTATGCTTGACAATATGTGAATATAAATACTGAATCACTTTCAGATTCGAGCCCGCTGCATTTATAGGTTAATTACTTGAACCCTGCAAATTCTTGGATTTTATATGCTATATTGACCAACTTTCCTTGAGTTTTGTGTTAAATTGTACGTTTTTGAACATAGCGTAATCAAATAGGAATACTCAACCGTGAATGACATTCAATCTTCAATTTATAATTAAGCCATTCCTTTCGAATCATTTAAAATCGTTCATTTTTTGCTGTCATGTCTCAGTTTTTAAAATTTATGCCAAGCATAGAATCTATAAATGAGGTCGAATTAAATTTTAACGTTTTGGGTAGATATTGGTGATGTGGAAGTCGTTTTGAACTTACCAGCAAGAAAGCGGCTGTTTTAAATGTGTAAATTTTCTTTTGTGTTGAAATTTGTAGAAAATCGTTAAAATTTGTAACCCATGTTTTACATAAGTTTAATTTCAAATTAAAGTTTGTCTTATTGTGCCAAAAATGAAGCATTTAGGAATGCGTTCGTGATGTACTTTAATTTGTTAGATATTTTTTCAAAACGTGACATAAAAAAATCAAATAATTCTTGTACTATGATCTACAGCTCTAATTTTTCCAATCTGTTCTCCACTTCAACACTATAATTTAATCGTAGTTGAGTTTAAGTCTCGCACGACTGGAGTACATGAATTGGTTAATCTTCCGCCAAAACACAATAAATGAAGTCGAATAAGTTATTTCGTTTTGAAAGGTGCGTGACAGTCACAATCTACGGGAATTAGATGGTTTCTTTGACCTCTAGGGATCGTCTACTATCCTATAATCTGCAAGAATAGATAATGGGATCAGTATTTGGATTACACAGATCACATCGCATTCACATTGTTTTTAAATGCGGATATTAATTATGCCGTTTGCTAAAAACGACACAACCAGAATATAATTGAAATAGCTATTTATTAGACAGGAGTTATCTCTATTTACATTTGAATTTAAAAATTATAATCTATGGAATATAGGGATCTAGGTCCCTTATGGGTGCTGTAGAAAGGGATTACGATGTTGCGCGATCAACTCGAAACGGCTGATGATCGTGCATCAAAAATACCTCCGCTTTGGGATTGATCCCGAACCGTCGTCAATAGCTCGTTGTATTGCTCTAGTGCGACGTTAATTAAAATATCTACCTACAGTTTGGATCAAGAGTTCGCAGTCTTCTCCTTTTTATAGAAACACTATTGACTCAGGAACAGTTAATAAAAGAGAGGGCCGTCGCCCAATTTTTAAAACCATTTCGACGGGCTCCTGATCCCGATCTGCTACTATGAACATTACAGCTTTCATAATTTCAAAAACTAACAATCTACTTTGGTGGGGCCACCGTAGCCCGGTTGCAAGAATAGAGGATTAGCAACCGGAGGGTTGCGAGTTCAGAACTTAATCCAACCAAAAGACCGTCGTGCACATGGGGGCTGGTGCGCTTTAAATCTGTCGAGGCCTCAAATGTTTTCACGATGTCGTGGCGTTGAAATTTGGAGAGTGGGTTGCCAGCTCAGGTGTAATCTCGTCATTTTATCGTGTTTCGAAATTACTAGGTGTCCCCTGATCTTTCCTTTCGGGATTGATCTCGGACCATCGCCAATAGTCCGTTGTGTTACTCTTGTGTTACGCTAATTCAACTACTTACCTACATTTTGGAGTTACGGTACTCTTGCAGAGGTATGCGGTATGTTATAAATGTGCATGAATGGTTTGGAAGCTTTATGAAAGTATAGTTTACTGATAACGGTGTTTCATTTATCTAGAAAGATGATAATATCTCTTTTTGAGTATCAAATCTTTCCTTCTCCCTCTTGATGTAATCAGAAAGCTTTGACATTTGACTCGTGTACATAAATGCACCTTAACTAGAAAATAAAAACCTCAAATAACAAAACGTAATTTGTTTAGTTTAATAACCTTATTGAGATAAAAATTGCAATATCAAACATTTTCGAAGTACTCGACGCTTAATGTATCCTCGGGGTACACGTACCCGAGTTTGAAAAACGACGTTGCAAAGCTAGGACAAATTTGGAGGACAATTCCCTTCAAGCGATTGGAATCCATTCTTTGCTTTGTCGAAACCATTTATTGCGAGTTTGTTTTTACCATTAGAATGCGTGCTCATTCTATTTGAAAAATGTTTTTCTTTCGCAAACTTCTGACTTCTGGAAGCAAGGAGAGCCGGAATTGAAGAGTACACAGCACATTCTCCACGGCAAAAATCGTTACCATTCTTTTCTTTTGTACTTTACTTCTAAGATCTGTTCTCTTGACGATTAGCATGCGTCTGTCGTATGCCTTTGTGTTCGAGTGCTTCGGTAATTGGCGGTAAAACCGTCCTCCAATCAACTGCTTACCTTTTGAAAAAATGTTCTCGGTTCTCCCTTTCTCACTGTGTTCTTTTTGTTTGGGTGTTTTTTGAAATGGCTGTTTATGGCGTTTTTCGGTTTTTTTTTTGAATTGCCTGAATCAGACGTAAAAAACTAAATAGCTGCGGGGTGTTTCGGCTTATGTCAAATTTTCTGTTTTTTCTTTTGCTCCTTTTTTAATTTTTGTTTTAATTTGTTTTACTTACATTCATTAGAGGAAACTTTGAAATTTCTATATGTAAATTGCATCTGGAGAAGTGGATATCGAGTTTTCATTTTCTAATCCCATTTTCATCGATTAGTAGATTTTCAATTTAAATTTCCTGGTTTATCACTGTTGTGCGACACTACTTTTCTCAAGAAAGCATAACAAAACAAATCGAATGAATAAATGTAGTAAGCTTGCTGCAGATACATTCTAAAGAGAAAGGAAGTGCAGTTGCTTAGCGGCAGGAAAGAATTTTGTTATGTGGCCGTGCGCTAGTAATTTAGCTACTAGTCCGCAAAGGAGTGTGTTGTGAGATACAGACTTTATATTGGACCAATGATTGGAAAGTTTCTGGGCGCGCGAACTAGCAATTGAATTACTAGAGCGGGGCCACATAACAAAGCTCTGTCACGTTGCTAAGTAACTGCACTTTCTTTAGAATTTATCGGCAGCACTTATATTTATTCATTCGATTTATTTTATTATGCTTTCTTGTGAAAAGTAAATAAATTTTTCCATAAAATTAGCCTTTATTTTTGAATTAACCTTTTAAAGGTTTGGATCGTTGACTTGGTGCCATAATAGTCAATTTACAAATGTCTGCAAGTTCTTTTTATACAAAACAAGAAGTAATTTATAAAATATCATTTGAAATTAAATAACACCACTAACAATCACGCTGGAAGCTTACTCAGGCTAAAATTAATGGAAAGCTAGTATTTAATTATTCATATTTAGAGTTTGCTATTAATTACTAATATTTAGATAGTTTTTCGTTCCCTGCAATTCAACAATCAAATACGATATAAAATGGATCGATAAATAAAATGCAGTTTACATTTCTTCAAAAATAAAAATTCTACGAAGTAAACAAGCTAATGAGAGACCATATATTATCTTTTTCCACTGAAGTTTTCTTTCTCAATCCTTGTATTGATAACCTCAAACCTAATGTTAAAGTTACATCGTTGTAGATATTCTTTGTGGTTTTCATTTTTATAAGCGTTACGAATAGAAATAAGCCATTAGAAGAATTTTAATCGTCCATCTTGGTACTATCTTAGTCAAATGAACATTTATTGGACTTCGGACTTCCAAAGACTAATAAATGGTACTATCCACTAAATTTGCTAAACTTAACTTTATCCACTAACTTTCTCTATCCAAGTGGGTATCAGTCAAATTGTATTTACATTCTTGAGTGTAGGTAAAATAAAATGTTCAGATTTCCCTTTCTAAATACACAGTGAAACTGTTTCTTATGAACGCTGAAGTGGTAAGACTAAATATATAAGGATATTTTAGGTAATGTACTTTGGACATTACATGGTTGTAGCTGCTATACATTTTTGAGAGATCGCAAATTTAAAATGTCTTTAATTCAGTTTGAGTTGAATATGAGAATACGATCTTTAAGAAGCAATGACCTATTAATAGCTTGCATCTGAAAGTAAGCATACATAGTTACTTTTGATTATTTCATGTAGGTAGGTATATGGTAAAACTCGGAAGATTTAGTATAGTATAATTAATGAAAAGTGTGATTATTCCTTGCAGCCACGCGAACCTAGCGTTGGCGCATCATGTTCAAAAGCTCTATGGGCAACTTAATTCTGGTCATAGGGAAGTACAGAAAGTTGTTTGGACTTCAGCATGTCATTTTTGAAGTTTGATTAGGAGCAAACTGCCTTCTTAATGCAGCATGTTGTACAGAGATTTCGAAACCTCTTGTAAAGACTTTAAGTTTATATAAGGAAGTTTTGAAATACCTTGGGTAACAATTGGCATGGCTACTGTGTATTCTGAATATCTTCACTTTAGATGTATAGAGTCAGGTGGGGTAAAGAGGGTATAAAAAACAGTGTTTTCAATTTCAGAGTAGAATTTAGCAATGGCAATTTTAAATAGTGTTTCTTTGCATTATATATGCATTGCATTATTCAAGAACATACTGCATGTTTTTTCTTCACATTGAAACCTATATTTTTAGTTAAGTGACTATTTTTATACCCTCGTTTTTATACCCACTTTACCCCATACCATGGGGTAAAGTGGGTAGCAGGTGGGGGAAAGTGGGTAATTCATAGAAGTAAGTTATAAAATCACATTAAATGGTGAAAAAAAATTAACTCAATATAATAATTGATAAGTATTAAAAGAACAATGTTGAATAAGCTACTATTAAATTAACTCTTTGTCCAATGAGCTACTATTTTAGTGGCCTCCTAAATGCCAAACGTATAATACGTAACAATATTTATGAACGCTGTAGCTCAAGATGTACTTGAACAATGTTTGGGTGTTCATTTCACTGTCAAAAATTCTACACAAAAATATTTACAAACATGAATTATTCATAATTTATGAAAACATTGTTATCATGAATTTTGAGAAAGATATAGAGGTTACAGATCAAAACTGTCCATGATTATCAAATGTAGGTTTTGTGGCAATGTATATATGATAAATGCTTCCAATATCTATTAGGGCAACACCCTTCTTTTCTAGAAAATAAACCATCAATTAACCCTAGGTTTTTAATAAAGAATGAATCTTTTCCGACTTCTGTTACTTGCTCACTGAATTGTTGAACTGATTTTTTGAACCTACATATTACCCACGAACTTTGTTTAATTTGATACTGTCAATTTTGCTCTATGGTTCTTCCGTATCTTCTTCTCATTCCGTAACTTTATTTTCAGTAAGAGCCTGAGCTGATGTTCTTTTAAGTTTTTCTTTTCCTTTTACTAGACCTATCTTATGTTTCTTGAAATAAATGCTTTAGGATGCTAGAGCCTCTGTTAATACCTCACCTATTTTTCTGAACCCTTTTCCTTTTTCCCAATGAATTCTGAGCATCATTTCTAAGATCAGTAGACATAGGAGTTGAGAGGGTTGTTAATATGGCTAATTTCAGGTTTTTTAACAGTGAAAACAGTAACTTTATCTGGCATGTAAGTTGCTTGAAAATTATGTTATCGTTTCCTTTGATGCTCGATTCCCTTTATTTTGTGACAAGCTTACAACACATATTGAACTTCATTCTGGGAAATTAATGCTTTTTCTATCCTTAAAATTCTGTGTTCCACAGCCTGTCCAATTTACGGTATGTAACCACTTTCCTTAATTCCATCACAACATGATTAATGCTTCACATAACAGTTTCAATAGGCAGAAGTGACCTTTAAAACACTTTGCAAGTCGTTTTTCCCTGTACCATGATATTGAAATTCCTTTCCATGTTATTTTCAGTGGCATGGAAACCTCAACATCTAAGGGCTGTAAGGCACGACTTGTAATTGGGGTAGCCATAATACACTCATGTCCAAATTTATCTTTACATGCCCAAAAATAAACCATGAAATATCCAATCGATGTAATCCATTTTTGCAGGGAATGTGTGAAAAACAAGCCTAATTAGCATTATCCAATCAAAAGTGATCAAACGGTTTCTGATATGCAAATCAAGGCGTTACGTCATCCGACGGTGAATCAAGCGCTTTGCGCAATGAATATCTGAGTGAATTTCTGCAATACAGCGTTTGATTTCAGTGTGTAAGGACTCAAAACGGTTTGTTATGGCTCCGAAGTATCATTGCCGTTTAGAAGCAGGGCAGACAATCATGGAAGCAGCGAGATGTGTGAATATTTTAAGACAGTCTCTACGCTATGGAAACAATTTCAGAACTCTGGAACTGTTGTAAGGAGGCCTGGACAAGGTCGTAAACGAATAATAACTGCTTCTCAAGATCGATATCTGGCAATAACTGCCCGTCGTAACAGGAAGTGTACTGCTCTGTAGTTAAGTTCAGAAGTTGCAGCCGCCACTGGAACTGTTGCATCACGGCAAACTGCATACAGAAGGCTTAATGAAAAAGGCCTTTATGCCAGAAAGCCAAGGGCATGTGTTTCATTGTCTTCACAACAAAAGAGAGATCGCTTTAATTGATGCAAAGAACATCAGAACTGGAGTGAACACCAATGGACCCATGTTCTCTTTACTGATGAGTCGAGGACATCTGATTCTAAACGTGTTTACATCTCGATAGAGTCAGGAACGTGAAATCTTCCTTCGAACATTATGGAACGTGACCGTTTCGGTAGTGCAGGTGTGATGGTATGGGGAGGAATAATGATCGATGGACGTACGCCCCTACACGTTTTCAACAGCGGAGTTGTGACCGGTCAGAGATATCGGGACGAGGTCTTAGAACCTTTTGTAAGACTTTTCAGAGGTGTATATGGATCTGACTTTTTATTTATGGACGAGAATGCTCGTCCACATCGAGCAAACCTCGTTGACGAATTCCTTGAAAGTGAAGCCATTGAACGAATACCGTGGCCAGCAAAATCTCCTGATCTGAACCCGATAGAGAACTTATGGGACTACCTTGGAAAAGCAGTTGCACGGAGACATCCTCCTCCTAGAGATATAAATGCCCTGAAGACCGTATTGCTGGAGGAGTGGAACTTAATTCCCCAAACTGTAGTTAACGACATTATTGCCAGCATTAAAATACTGTGATATGTGTGTACACGTCAGGGGAGATCACATTGTATATTAAATTCACAAGCCTTAATTTTTTTCTGAGTTATTCTGTTTTTTTGAACTCTCATTGTCACATATTATTGCCATTTTTATTGTTTCGTACTACGGTTTTATATCATATGCAGTGCTCTTAAATCTTTTCCTTTGTATTTATGTGTTATGATTTTATGCATGTAAAGATAATTTTGGACATGAGTGTATTACACCTATCATCATCATCTATATTATTTCTATAGTATAGATTCCTTTTACGCCTCTTACACGCGACAAATCTTAACAAGTTAGGTATCAAAAGAAAGAGAATTTCCCGGAGCCCTGAGAATCCGTTATATTTCTCCAAGGTGTGCAGGGGGGGGGGGCTAAAAACAATTCGAAATCCCCATAAGAATAACATTGAGTGTAAAACGATTGCGATACGCAACTCAGCTTGTTTTACCAGTATTGATGTAAAAACAACTTTTTCTATAAAATTGTTTTACCAGTATTACTTGGAAAACATTTTTTTCATCATCTATATTATTTCTATAGTATAGATCCCTTTTACGCCTTTTACACGCGACGAATTATTTATTTATGTATTGAACTGGTTTTTCATTTCTTTCCATAATATCAATAATTTATGAATATGTGATTTGATGATATAAGGATATTAAACGACGCATGTTCCACGCGAGGTTAAGATTTGGAAAAGAAATTGAAAATATACAACTTAACAATTTTTGTGAATTCTAGAGAGTTAAGATAGTTATAGAGACTTAAGATAAGTTATTAGGCCTTTTGGCGGAAGAATTACGTGCTTACACAAATGATTGGAACAACGCTAACGGTGATCTCAAGGAGGAAGTGTTGTAAATAGTGATTGAATAAACTTTTTTGATATTATGGATATAAAAAAAATTCGCTTACATGTTTCACCCTTACAACGGTTGGGGGTTGGGATGGACTTCCCTTTTTATTGGAATCTGTTAACAAGTCCTTTATCTAGCTCAGGAGAACAAAAAATGTATAATGGTTTTAGAAAGGCATACATATATAAAAAGTTTCCCAGACAATTACAACCCACATGACTGGATGAAAACAAACAAGAGGCCACCAGGATCTTGTAGATGCTACCAGTAAAATGTTTTTGATTGAAAAACTTTTTAAAGAACTTACATATATAGTTGTGAGTTTTATTTTCCATCAAAACATTGTTCATAATTAATGAGGTAGCTTTTGCATGGACTATCCACTTTACCCCATCTATTCACTACCCCACCAGACCTTTCAAAATGTGAATATCCAAGTCTCCAGATTTTTCTCTAAAATTCAACTTTTAAGCACCTAATTTCACTGACAGAACTACTTTCTGATCATTTATCTTTCATAGTGATACTGTATCCAATAGTAGATGAACTTCTAAACAGTACATTTTAATTCTTTCCTGTGGTAGCTACATGCTGCTGGTAAACATCATCCTATGACGTATAATTTATTTTAAATATTGACCCTACTTAAAAGATTTTATTTTTTTCACGAACTCTGAATTGTTTTATGTCTGAACCTCTTTCAAACTCTGAATATGTCACTCGGCACACATATACTTAGTAGTGATTTCCAATATTATAAAAATGTTTATATTTTTATATAATGCATCTCGCATAACTCTGTTTTAATGGAGAAACAGCTTATCTTCTCTCAAATTCCCTCATTTATACTCCTTATACGCATGTTTGCATACTTCAAATGTACTGGTGCAGTATGATCTTTTGATTGTGGTGTAATTATTTTTATCACTCTGCAATGAGTATATATGATCTTTGACACTTGGAAAAAAACTGAAGGTAGTTATTCGTTTTCAAAATCTACCCAATCTTGTACTTTAGCATAAATGAATGCAAAAAGTTATCAGTTTTAGACGATTCATCCAATCACCCAGAATCTCATACCATCCGAAAAAGCTCTTGGAAATAGTACTTTCCCCCGCACTTTAACATAGAACTGACGCATCATTCGAAACCAAACGAATAAAATTCCGATTTCATCGAATTCCACCGGTTGCTACGGGTTCGTTTCATATATTCATACACATTTAGGATTTACACTACGTGATCCTTTTGGGCGGAAAGACCTCATTTGAATGCATTTATCATGAGAATTTGATGCTTATCCCGCTTTCGCTCTCAGGATCCCCTAGTTAAAGACGTAAAAAAGAGGAATCTCTGTATTTTCGTCCTTTTTATTTTCCCTCCTGGCGGAAAAACGATGTTTATAACTTTTCCCTCTCCTCCTTTCGGTGCTCCTTTTTTATTTTTCCCGGAATAGCCGCTCCCGTTTTATTCCGGCTCTTTTTCTCTTCATTCGAGTATCTATCTTTTCCTTTTTTCTTCTCCCCTGCCCTTTTACCGAGCAGATTTTCGGGAGCAAGGCTTCTCTTTAGACATCGGAATTTTTACAAAGAAAACGGTTTGTTCAAAGGACACTGCGAAATATTTTTTTTGCTCCTTGTACTCTGAGATGCCTTTTAAAACTACTATGTTTGGAAAAGTAAATAAAAAGATAAGTTTTCTTTTTTTTTCTTTTCTCTGGTAAATTTTTCACGTCATTTCGTTCTAAACTTTGGACTTTTGTTAAGTTTTTTTTGCGCTCGACTTAACTTTTTTGCGGATGTATCATACCGCCGATAGCCATATTCTTTCGTGGTATTACCGACATTTAATTTCTTTTTGTGAAACATTTTGAGAAACACTCTTGCTTCTATCAGCAATTGTGTCTCTGGTTCTACGTTTCACTTCTGTTGATTACCAAAGAGTCATTTTTGAATGATCTAGACCTTCCTATCTTTTTTATAATTAACTCTGAAGGTCATGCACGCATTATTCCACATTGCAGTTTCCCTTCCTGACTTCTAACCAGTTTTAGACTTCTTGATCTATATAATCCTTCTGAGAATTTTTTAAATCTCTAGATTTGGCTATTTAGTCATGCGTGTTATAGGGTAAAAGCAATACTCCACTATTCGGAAAATATCGTGATGCTCAGAGGGTTAAAATCCAAGAATTATAAAGCTTTCCTAAATGATTGATCCGAGATATTGTTGCGTTTCATATTACGAGCTGGTGCTTACACTTATCCTGTAAGTAATATTCTGATTTAAATAGTACTTTGCTCCAAGGACATGTAAGATAGAGTTGAAGCACTGACTGCTGTACATTTTGAAAGATTCAATGCATTTCTCGAATAATTGCAGAGGGACACCAATTCGTCAATCGAAGTCTTCCCCGAATTAAAGGAAGACCACTACGCGAGATTCTTTCCCCAGAGGCAGTTGGACGGAGGCCAGAGTAACGGAACTACTCTGGTCTAACCATGAAACCCGAAACTGACATTCAGATAATTCCCACACATAATCACTGGTGTTTTAGTGTCTAAAGTCTCAAAGTTCCGAGTCCATTGGCACTTGTGATGCAGTACCTACTGCTTAACAAGGAAATTTACCTACTCTGGATTAAAGACAGACGGTAATGAATCATGGTATATGACGGAATGAATAATGGTATCATGACGGAAATGAAGAAGCAAATAGATTAGTCAAAAAGGCTACCACTACGGAACGTATAGATGAAGAGGTTTACTGGCCTAGGAGACATTGTAGGCGGAAACCACTCGTAAGCTACTTGGTTCGTGGCAAAATGAATGAAATGAGAGTGCAACAGACTGTACAGTTCGTGAAGTGTTGCCAAGAGTATCACTGAAATCAGCTGGTTGGATAGGAAAGATCCTCTTCACGCTACATGGGCTATTTCCATTCTACTTGAAGACATTAAAAAAAAATTCAGACAATTTCCACCGTAGTGAAATTGGCGAACCTCTCCACTATATCGCTGTCTACACCCTTACAGCATCATGGCATATAAAATCACCTGCGAACCACCTAAGAATCGCGTGACTCAGGAACGTTGCTGCTAATAATAGCTCGAGGCTAAAAATTATTGGCATGGTAAAATTCAGACTCATAAGAACTTTATAGTCCTAACAAATTGAATATAATATACCAACTTTACTTAGTAAGCCTCCCACGGGAGCGTAAAAGTGCATACAGAAATACGACGGGGCATGGTCTCTTCGAGCTTGCGTAAATATTCTGTAGGATTGAATTCCATACTTCCTGTTGAACGGTCCACAATTATGTTGTATTCCGAGGTGTAAGATTTCTGTGTTCCACAGCGCGTTGCATGGCACCTCAGATGTATTCGAAAACGTTGAGATCTAGTGACTTAAGTGGGAATGGCATATTCCCCAAATCAGGTGAGCATTCCTCTAAACATAATTTGGCGTGTCTAGACTTGTGTGGCGGCTCCATTGTCCTGTTGGAAGATGACAAACCCATCAAAAGGAACACAGGACATGAATGAGTGTAACTCGTCAGAAAGGATGCCACCATAGCGTTCTCCTGTCAGATATTTGAGTCGCACCAGAGGTCCCATTGAATGCCAGAATCGTGATAACTTGTCATTCTCAAAGTGGCATCACCTCTAAATGCTTCCACAGATATCGCTTTACATATGCACTAGCAGATGTAAACAATGACGTGTATAGTTGACATTGCTATGTATTTTGCTTAGGCTTGTCTACCAGTTTTTCCGGCACTTCAGTGATATATACACAGAACATTCTATTCCTATATGTAACATAATACTTTGAGTAGACGTGCCAGCTTGGTAACATGCTTTTTCATCCCAACCACGTTAATTCAAATTGGTAGTGTCTCGATATAAGGCATTGAACTGTGTGTTGATGTTAGTTAGTCTTATTGAAACGATATTCGTCTGAATAGTCAGGGATTATCTTTCAACAGTCCTGTATACGTTTTCTCAAGAAATACTTAATAAATTCCTTCATGGAAGCAGATGGTAGAGCCCAATATATAAAACACTAGATTATTCTCTCGAACGGCGACATCAGCAAACCCACTTTGCTAAATAAAAAGCTGGCCTTGTTCCCTACCTCTCATAACAATTTGTAAAATTTTTTTTGAAGTGCCCAGTACTTTTACTTAATATCAGTTTATGTCGTCCCCCTAATGTACAGGAATGGGCAGGCTACTCAGCTTTCGAAATTGCCTTTTAGCATTCTCCCAACATCTTATTAAAGGCTTTTAGCTTCACTCCCAGCTTCATTTGAAAATGTAAGCCTCTTACATGCGTTCCCAAATCTTTTAGCTAATTCGAAACGGGGCGTGCGAATACTTCTGACTACGCGCCATTTCTCTCTTCGCCTTCTATTTCATTCCTCACCCGGTCACAAAAATGCTTCCTTGAATCATTTTCTAAAATCCACTTTTCTCATCCATTTATCCTCCCTCTCTTAGTGCGCTCTTTTGCTTTGCCGCCCCTCTTTTCCATGAACGTATGTTGACATTGACATTAATTGAATAACTCTCTGTCCTATCTCTTTTGTCAACTTCACATCATCCAACGTGGGGGCATATCATTTTGCGCTTTAACTTCCTGGTGACGTTCTTCGAGCCATGCAAAAGCATACCAACTAAAAATGGTGTATTTGGAATTATACTTAATTTGTTAATTTGGGATTCAGAATTTGATGCAAGCACTAGGTAACATTTTTGATTACTTAAGCTCTATCTATCGGCTAATAAAAAAATTAGGTATGCATTAACCCTCCAAGTGGTTTCGAAGAGATATCTTGTTCATCAAGATCCTACCTATTTTGCTAATGGCGAGATATCTCGTCATCAAGATATTACTGATTTATTGATGATGACAAGATCAAGATCTGACGAGATATCCTATAATGACGTGATATCTTGTCCATCAAGTTTTGGTCAGTTTTGCTAATAATATATCACGTCCAGACTACCACCAGAGGGTTAAACTGGGATTTGCAGCAAATTGCTTTTTCCTTTATCTAAAGAAATCAAGTTAACTTTTGCATTCAGGTGACGATATGATGACTGCGTTGGTGAAACCACCTGCGTTGTCCACAGCAGTTATTCATTTGTAGACCTACAAATGAATAACTTATTGTGGACATATTTATAATGCGAATATGTCTAGACATTGAAAAGTAGAATGGTCGTTCTTTGCTTTGTACACTGCTGGCCACCGTAAATGCAACACCCTGAAGGAAGCATGCAAATAATATGAAATTTACAACATGCATTAGCGGAGGTGAGATATGCAAATGATTAGAATTTCAGCGCAGACGCACATCACGCGCGCCTGTGGCGCCACTTCAAAGCGCTATTTAAGGCTTGGAGATTTCGACGATTTCAAGTACGGCAATTGTGTTTTTCTTGTGGTTTTTTCAAAAAAAACGATCAATTATGCCTCGTAGAAAACAGCGATCATCTTTTGATCAAGTATCCGAGTTCGACAGAGGAAGGATAGTGGCCTACCGAGATTGTGGATTATCTTTCAGGGAAATCGGTAGTCGTGTTGGACGAAACCAAACAACTGTAATGCGGATATGTGATCGTTGGATGCAGGAGGGTACAACGGACCGACGTGTTCGATCGCATCCACCTCAGTGCACCACTTCACGTGATGACAGGCATATTGTGCGTATGGCAGTGACGGATCGCTCAGCCACATCACGAACCATAGCACAGCACATTCAGTCTGTACCGCATCATCCAGTGTCTGCGCGTACCATTCGACGCCGTTTACAGCAGAGTGGTCTGTCCGCAAGACGTCCATTGCTTCGTCTACCCTTGACGCAGAACCACAGACGTTTCCGCCGCCAATGGTGCGATGAAAGAAGGATGTGGACGGCAGAATGGAATGAAATTGTCTTTACTGACGAGTCACGCTTCTGTCTGCAACACCACGATGGTCGGATTCGAGTCTGGAGACACCGTGGAGAGAGGATGCTGAACAGCTGCGTTATGCACCGCCACACTGGTCCTGCACCGGGTATTATGGTATGGGGCGGTATTGGATATCACTCTCGCACTCCTCTAGTACGCATTGCCGGTACTTTAAACAGCCAGCGCTACATCTCCGAGGTGTTGGAGCCAGTTGTCCTTCCTTACCTTCAGGGCTTGCCCACAGCCATATTTCAACAGGATAATGAGCGACCACACGTGGCACGCATTGTCCAAGGGTTCTTCGTCAATCGCCAGATTGAATTGCTTCCCTGGCCAGCTCGCTCCGGATCTTTCGCCGATAGAAAACATGTGGTCCATGGTTGCTCAACGATTGACCCAGAATACATCCCCAGCTGCCACACCAGATCAACTTTGGCAACGTGTGGAAGCTGCTTGGTCTGCTGTACCCCAAGAACACATCCAAAGTCTCTTTGAATCAATGCCGAGGCGTGTGGCAGCGGTGATCTTCAACAATGGCGGCTACTCTGGCTACTGATTTTGGCAGGAACCACACTTCACAGAAGTCTATAAATTTAATCATTTGATACTTGGTCAACATGTTATCTACAAAATAAATTTTGTTGTGATATCTCTTGTCTTTCTTGGTGTTGCAATTTGGGTGGCCAGCAGTGTATAAACAAGAGTATTCGTTGAATGGACTTCAGAACTTTGATCTTGCTGAGTTTATCTAGCATCAATTTGAAATTGGGGTCGCCGTGGCTCAGTGGGTTCTTCCACCTATCTAGCAATCTGTAGATGTTAGAGGCGCAGGTTCGATTCCTCTTTGGATGTTTTTCTTTCTTCTGTGCACCTCTCATAGTGCATCGGGGTAACATTAAGACTGCCACGTTCTTGCCAATGAATGTTTTAAAGATTATTTGTTTATACGCTGGCGTTAGGGAAAAAATAATAATGTGAATATATGCCTCAGTATTGAAATGTAAAAATATTCGTTCTTTGTCTCATAAACACGAGTATTCATTAAATACACCTTTGAACTTTGTGCTCTTGCTAAGTTTATCCATCATCATTTGAAATTGTAGGAATTGAATAACTGTCAAATTGTGATATATTTCTGCGAAAATCGTAATCGCGAATGTGCACGAAGGTTGGTCAGAAAGTTTGCAACTGATAAAATATAAAATTGTATAGAAACTAAAGTGAATTGGAATAATCAATATAGGGAAGCACGTTTCTTTACAGTGATGTTTTTGTTTTAGTGTCCACCATTTAGAATTGTGATTAATTTAAATATGCTGCTCATATTGAGACTCGCTCAAATATACTCTAATACGGAATGAGTCGACAAATGAAATTTACCAAAAGGGTTTAGGGGTACATGGAGATAATGTGATGTCAACACAAGTTGCGAAATGGTGTTTTAGCTTTTACCGTAGGGTATGATAATGTGGAAGATGCAAACCGGAGTCAAATAAGCTGTTAACGCATCTCAGAAGACAGTACGATTACTCAACGACAAATTGATGAATGGTCTTAGATTTGACTTATGGCATTAATGAATATAAGATTGAAATTACTTTGGGATTTAATGTCCGGTACTCCAGTTTGTTAGACACAGATTTAAGCTTTAAAGAATTATTAATAGAGTAAAAAATGATGAATATTATAATTAATATCTTCCGATTTTGTCCCTTTTTGTGGAAGGGGCTAAAAGATGATTCGTCTCCAAATTAGCTCGTGCAATTTTATGGTTTACACCAGGGCTCTCATAGGCCTTAAAAATGTCTGGTCTTTCATTTTAATCTTTAAGGGCCTTTAAAAAGGCCTTAATACTTACTGAAAGTCCTTAAAATTTTTTAAAAGCCTTAAGTTTTACGAGTGCTGGATATTTAATTTCATTTGCATTCAAAAACCAAGCTCAATGATATTCGTCCAAGATCAAGTATCATCAAAAATTGGAAGCCTCTTATAGGTTCACTAAAAATTGATGTTTTTAAAAACTAGGTCTCTGAGACCCAAACCTAGTATTTGAAAGTTTCTTCACCTGTGCTCTCACGAATCTATTGTGATCCATGTGAGATGTAGTCTTAAAAATAATGAAAAATAGCATTGAAAAGACCCTAATTTTTCTTTTACTTGGAGAGTGGGAACCTTGTGTATGGTTCACTTAGGAAATTAACAATTTTTAACTTACTTGGATTCATTTCCTGTAATATTCTATTTATCTCCAAAGACTATTCGCGCGACTGGAAAGAATGAATGAAATAAATACCAGGCTCTTGAATTTACGTCATTCACAATTTGTCTTCCCAATACTTATAGGGGCCGTCGTGGCTCAGTGGGTATGCCCACTTATCTAGCAACCTGCGAATAGTAGAAGGTGGTGCAGGTTCGATTCCTTCATGGGCGTATTTCTCTCTTCTGTGTTAATAAAACTTTCCTTGTGTGTGTATCCATTTCTTGATGTTGTCTGTTTTATGTCAATGTAGCAATGCAAAATATGTCCCTTGTGGCATAAAATATATTTCAACCAACAGCCCAATACTTCTGTATTGTATTCTATTACTAGAATTCTTTAATGCAGTGTACGTATCTAAGTGCGACTGGAAAGAAATTGGAAAAAACTTATTGAAATTTTGTTTTTGAAGTTCGCAAATTTTGAATTTGGAGAATGACACTTAAAAGAAAGCTAGGCTTGGTCAGAGAACACGAGATTTTGAGGCCCAAAATAGTTTACAGCAAATCTCCTTTATCGAACTCAAGTCGAATAGATTTTACCCGAACCGAAACGTCCGTATCGAGTTTTGGTTAAGTTTCCCGTTTTCCCGAACGCGGGAAAACCGACTCCCCAACAATCGACTCCGCTCTTCGCAGGAGTCATTCATCAAGACTGGCGATGACATTTTGGCGATTTTCTCTCATCTATCGACCGCGCGTCGTTAGTCTTGGCGCTTTCTTCCGTTTTTTGTTCTCCCCGTCCGGACTTCATTAACTGTGTCGATTTTTACCCCCTCCTTCTAGCGCCCCCTCAACTTGTGACGCGGAAAAACTGAATTACTTAAAAAAACTTTTTTTTCATTCCACGCGTAATTTTGAACCCCTGGGATACGCTTTTTTCTCTGCTTCGTTCATTTTACATCCAAGAAAAAGATGGATGTGTGCGAAATCCTTTTAAAACTTTGAAGTTTTTTCTTCAGCATCGGTTCTTCCGATTATTTATTTTTAACGTTTTGCTGGAGTAGTTAAGAGTAATGACGCACATGCTGATAAGAAAGTGATGCTTTTTTTTGTTGAGCTTTTCGCTTTTGTTGTTTGGGGTGTATGTGCCTAGGCGAATAATTTTAAATGAGTTCTGATTTAGTTAGGAAATCCCGGATTTCTCATTTATTTTTTGGTAGATAATGGATTTTCATTACGGCCTTTTCTCACTTTATTTGGTATAAATGAAACCGTGTCAAAGCAGAGGTGATTGATGTATTTTATTTTTTGCTGGCCTGATTCATTTTAGACCGATGTTCGTTTTCATAATTATGCTTGTTGCTTTTATCCTTTTTTATTTCAAATATGCACATTTCGCTGAACTATCATCGTTTTCTATTTTCTTAAAACTTATTTCACTATCTATTGCAAAGATTTTCATCCGCTGTGTTGGCAATTGACACTTGTGTGCTGGGGATTGCCACTTGTGTGCCTTACGGATGGTGAAACGGTTTAAATTGTGCAATGGCTGAGTTTTGAGCTTTTGACAAGTGTGTTCACAAATAATTTCACGTAATTTAACTTATACATATTTCCTTACATGTGATTTTGAGTATTTTTGGAACAAAGTATCATAAATAAATTATTCAAAACGTTTTCTTATAACCACTTACCAACCGCAAAAAGGGTTGGTGATTATTATTTGTTTGTAAATCAATTAAAATTATACCCATTCTTATGTCAGATCGCCAAAAATATGATATATTTTTTGGTGTTTCGCAGAATTTCAGTAATTAGTTTGTGCCATGAAAAAAATTGAGAGAAAATCACTAATCTATTACATAAAGTTACAAATAAATTAAAGTAAACTGGGCTTTGCAGTGATTTATTTTCATTTTATTTTAACAGAGTTTTATCCATTACTTATTTTATGATCCATCGTATACTAACCTGATACGTTTATGTTCTCATGATTCAAAAATACATTAGAACTTTAATTATCCGAGATAATGTAGACCTTAGACTACCTTGGATAACCGAAAACTCGAGTAATATGGGCGTATAAGTAGTAACCCAAAACAGCCTATTGGAAGTACAGAAGTACAGAAACAATTTACTGTACTGCATGTTACTACTACAAAAATATTCATAAAGCAAGGATTAAGAATAATCTAAACTCGGATTTGTATCGCAGTATGTATTGTGATAATTATACAATAAGTCACTCTCACATTGTGACAGGTAGCATTCTACCCGCCAATCCAGATCCATCAAGGTTCAACACTCGTTCTCGAAACTTTAAAAAACTCTCCAATTCGGCTAGGATAATACGAATAATTGGTTAATCGGAGTTCGGATAATCAAGTAATAGTTAATTGAAAACAGTGAAAAGTGAAGCTAATAACATAACTTCATTTTACAATAGTAATACATAAATAAAAGTAAGTAGAGCAGGTGCAGTGACAAAATTTTTAATGAATTATTATCTCTTTCTTTGAATAAAGTTTTATGAAGTCTTAGTGTATTAACCTGATGTGTTTTTAGAAAGTATTGAAAAATGAAATTAATAAGTTACTGAAATAAAGATAGAAAACCTATTCAAATAAAAGTATTTTAAAGTTTAACACAGTTCGCGGCATTTCGTATAGATAGAGGAAAGTTTTTATAAGTAGTACTACACAAGAATTAACTCTTCAAGTGGGTTTCGACGACCTATCTTGTCCATTTAGATCTGATCAATTTTGCTAATAACAAGATTAATCAAGATATTGCTGATTTTTTTATGATGATGAGATCAAGATCTGTTCGTTTTTCTTCTAATAACGAGATATCTCGTCCTTTAAAATCTGGTCAATTTTCTTCTAATACGAGATACCTTGTCAAAACAACTAAATTAAATAGAGCCCCAATCACTCATAATAATAAAATTACATCTATATATAAAATAGGATGTGTGTATGTGTGTATATTTTCTATACAAATCTACACCGTTTGACCAATCCACACCAAATTTGGTACACTTATACTTTAGAACACTGCGGTCAGCATAGGCTAACTCTTAACTCCCGTTCTATTGGTCCTAGGGGGATAAAAACTATTCGAAATCGCCATAGAAATAACATCGAGTATAGATTGATTGCTTCAGGCAGCTATAGTTGCTTTTCCAGTGTTGATCGAAAAACAATTTTTTCCGAAACAAATTAAATTACAACATTTATGTTTGAATTGACATTTTAGTTCTCATGATGTAAATAAATTATAGATATTTTATTGATGAAGAAAGAATATTTTAAAATATTTATTTTTGCAAGGAAATTCAAGGAAAGGTTTTCAGGAGTTCAAGGATGATTTTCAAGGAAAGTTGGTGTATATTTCGACCAACTTTCCTTAAATAAAAAGGATATTTAAAATAGTTCATTTTTCATAATTTACATTTTGTAATGGAACACGAAAAACTTCAACTCATTAATCATAAAAGCGTCATGTTATTTTAGATTTGGCAAACCAGAATTAATGTTTTATTATTTTATAAATTTGATTTAGAATCATCCCGTTTTTGTCTATTTGAGTTAACACAGCGAAATGTTGCAGTCCTATTTCATCATTACTAAATTTCATAAATCATTATCATCTTTATCAATACTTTTAAAATGTCTTTTTTCGCTCTATTTCAGAATACACTCAGGCAGTCGAAATTCGACACTGCGCATCTTTCGTTTTTTAGAATTCTGCATTTTTTCGTCGGAATTTCGTTTCTGTTCGTATTTATGTCTTAATCTTTTACATATTGCAATATATTCAGGAATTAAATGCATATATTTGCGTCCGAAGTATATTGTAGAAGCTATGAAAAAGTTAAAACGCATTTTCCGTACAACTTAAATATTTGCATTTTTCTGTGAAAGAAAAGTGATTATTCTAATTCACTTTTCAAGCAACATTTAACCATTTAAACCCGAGCAACGCCGGGTAATTCAGCTAGTATTTTATAAAAGTGATTAGCGAAAGAAAAGTGGTGTAAAAAGACCGAAAGATAGTTCCGATTATCATTTCCTGAAGATAGTACATAGTACATGGATTGTGTTACTTTCTTAGGCATTGAAATAAGTTAGCTGAAAATCCATGCTTGTATCAAATATGATACATTCCCATCCAAAATGAAAAAATTAAGAAGCCTTAAAATATAACGTGGTCTGTTTTAGGGGTATCAAAAAAGGCAAGCATTACTTAAAATAACTTTGGTAGCGCAAGGAAAATATGCGCCAAAGGATTAAAACCAGACCGCAGAATTTTGCTAGTAATCTCGAAATATGACTTAGTTATCACTTAAGGCAGTGCATTTGGTAGCGATGGAAAGCAATTTAAACTAAAAAAATTGTGTTTAATGATGTGCAATCTTAACGTAAAATATCGCAATTTTGAAACAAATTTCGAGTTAGTTTCAGCATTACATTTTTGATACTCTACCAGAGTGCATTTTTTTATTTCAAACTTTAAGGCGGTCAAATATTTACCAAGATTAAGATAAATAAAGTTTGGTTTTTTGGAACGAAATTCTTTGGATACATTGCTTGTAATCTGATAGTCTATTTCTATATTATCAATCAAACCAATCTAGTATCGTTCGGTAGGTGAGGGAACAAAGACTTGTTAGTGACCTTGAGTTCGCACGCCGCGATAAGCGGAGAGGAAGGGGAGGGTGGGGGCGTTTTGGGGACTTTCTGCTTCGCCGCGCAAACTTCATATCAGTATCTCTCGGAACCACGAATCTCTACGACATTGAAATTGGTCTCAAACGAAAGACAATGCCGAGATCTTCAATGTAAGACATCAGTAGTGAAATCGAATAGTGTTGGTTGTGAAACTTTGGATTGCAGTTGAAAATTTAAAAAATCACTATGTCGGCATATACTTGTCGAAACACGTCGCAGAAATAAGTAACCATGAAGTAGAAATTCGTCGAACTTAGTCTACGCATAAACACAACTCATCAGTTTTCGATAAACACTGAATTGACTACTGAACTTATCTTCCATTTATTACACTCAAATATACACTAACGAGACGTATTCAAATAAAGCCTAGCGGCCGTGCTTGGACACAGCCTCCCCGATTTTTTTATTATTGAAAGATATTTTTATTCATCATGATAACATTTTTGAGTTCCTGGAATCAATTGCTTCTTTGGCGTGGAAGTTTGGAGAGTGGGGTGCCAGTTCAAGTGCTGACCTCGTCATCTTACCGTAGTTCAAAATTACGACGTGTTGTCCACGAATCTTCGGGATTAATCCCCAACAGCCCGTTGTGTTGCTGCATTGCGACGTTAATTGAACTATCTACCAATTGCTTCAAAATTGACAGGCTATTTTTAACTGAAGTTAAAAATTATTTCGAAAAAATTAAATTAAAAATAAATTACTTTTTTTTGACGTGATAAGAGGTTGTTATATAATCTATAATCTCCACAGACGCATGTGGTAAGAGTTCTGATTGATAATATATCTGATTTAAGAAATCCGGATTTCATTTCCCTTGTTTAATTAGGCCAATTAGGTGGAGCTGAATATGCATTTGTTTTGTGACAGAGCGAGAAGCTTTCTTTTGGCACAGACAATAGAAGTGTTGGGGAAAGGAAACTTGCAATTTGATAGAAAGTGGGATTATTTTTATTATTGAAAGATATTTTTATTCATCATGATAACATTTTTGAGTTCCTGGAATCAATTGCTTCTTTGGCGTGGAAGTTTGGAGAGTGGGGTGCCAGTTCAAGTGCTGACCTCGTCATCTGACCGTAGTTCAAAATTACGACGTGTTGTCCACGAATCTTCGGGATTAATCCCGAACCGTCCCCAACAGCCCGTTGTGTTGCTACATTGCGACGTTAATTGAACTACCTACCAATTGCTTCGAAATTGACAGGCTATTTTTAACTGAAGTTAAAAATTATTTCGAAAAATTAAATTAAAAATAAATTACTTTTTTTTGACGTGATAAGAGGTTGTTATATAATCTATATATCATACTACAGACGCATGTGGTAAGAGTTCTGATTGATAATATACCTGATTTAAGAAATCCGGATTTCATTTCCCTTGTTTAATTAGGCCAATTGGCTGGAGCTGAATATGCATTTGTTTTGTGACAGAGCGAGAAGTTTTCTTTTGGCACAGACAATAGAAGTGTTGGGAAAGGAAACTTGCAATTTGATAGAAAGTGGGAAGAGAAATCTTTGGAAGTGTTGCGTTGAGGCGGGGTTGAACTGGTTTCTTGACTAGAAGCGTGCCCCTTTTGATCATCTTGATCTCTTGCTCTTTCCCTTTTTGTTTTCGGGGAGAGGAACTTAGCGCGATATATGTGACATTTTGGGTCACAAAACTTACGCATGAGTCGTTCCATTGAACCCTTTCTCGCTGTATAGCACACTGAAAGACTGCTATGAATGTCAAAGACCTTTGAGTTGAAAGGTGAAAGTGCCAAAATATCAAAAATTAGTAATTGGTGTTTGTTGAAAGGACAAGAGAAATTTTTTTATTCATAGAAAGGCTGAGTTACAATTTGAAGTGATGATAATAAGAAAACTAACTCTAAATTTCTCTTGTACTGAAAACTTTCCTTTTTGGTATTTTACTTTTACATAATTGAGCCTCAATTAGTGTTTTTGACTTTCGGTCAGTTCATGACGTGATTATTTTGGGAAGATCAGCTAGGGATTAGCATTGATTTTTTCCATGCCTTAGGAGTATTTCCAAATGCAGCTTGCCGAGGAGGCACATTGAGTTAAATTTGATATGGAGTCAAATTTAATTCAATGTTCATTCAAGCATATCAGATCAGTTTGACTTAACCATGCTTGGTTGTACTCTACTCTTAGGTTGAGACAAAGTATGGTTGTATTCATTTCTTTAATTGCTGTGATAAATCGTCGTCTTTTAACAGAACTTGGTCCTTTTTAACCATTACAGTGCATAAGGTGTCTGTTCAATAATAATTTAAAATTGAATTTCTTAATGTATTTTAATAATCGCAATTAGTTGGCGGCTAATTGCAATACGAAAGTTTAGGTATACAGAATATACAGATTTTGAAGCGTAATTTTGTAATATAATAAGAAGTAAAGAGTAGGGAAGGAGAGGAGCTATTTAATTATGGTGTTGTAGAAAACAGTGACAAATAGAACATAATTTAATCATGATTTACTGGAAACTCCTTTTTTATGACACCAGATTTTTTAAAATTCCTGTTCGAATAGGCTCAGTGTTATCCAAGTTTGTGTGTTCAACTTCCTTATTGATATATTTTTGATTATATCACTTCAGTTTGCACTGAAAATTTTCAAGTTTCAGTTGAGTTTAGGTATTCAAAACTTGGTATCCGCAGAATTTAATCATGAAAATCAGACATATTTAAAATTTTATTTTCCACTGACTTTTTGAACGTATACTAAATTACCTTATTGTTCAATAATAATTTGAAATTGAATTTCTTGATGTTTTTTAATAATCGCAATTAATTGGCGACTAACTGCATTACGAAAGTTTAGGTATACAGAATATACAGATTTTGAAGTGTAATTTTGCAGTATAATAAAAAGTAAATAGTAGGGAAGAGTGGGACTAAATAATTTAAGCTTATAATTTGTTAAACTATGTTAAAATAAATTATAATCGCATTTCTACCAAAGCCCCACTGCTATTTTATTTGTTGTAAGGACTAATTTTTTTCGTGAATCTTTTCTTTTAATCTTAGCAAAAATTTACAAAAATTGATTTATCAAATCGTAGAAATTGTTTATTAGCCTGTGTTCTGCATAAAGACCTCTATCTCTATTCTTTGAGAATTTTCAAAGTTTGTTTTTCCTCCAGCTGTTTTGTGTAATCGTCTTCCACCATATATAGGTTGCTCATTTTTAGTCAGAAGTCACCAGAGATAAGAAAATGTCACCGATGTTAAGTTAGTATCACAAAATCGTAGTTCACGGTTCCCCTAAAAATTAACTGAAAATCATCACTTTTAGACAACAATTAATCGGTCGTTTTAAACACGTCAAGTATAGTAAAATGCAGTTTGAATTTAGGTACATATTTGCGTATATTACACTATCGTGGGTCTATGCATAGAATAACATATATGCAGGTGGCACAGAAATATACATTATTTTTACACTGTATAATTGCACAAACGGATGAAAAAAATTTAAATTTAACTTAACACTATGCAATTTATTCGCTAATTTTTGCCGCTTAGTTTAAACATGCATACCATTGCTAAAACTACACGAAAGAGCTCGACACTCTAATAAAATTCTTCAGCCGACTGATTAAAGAAAGCAATGGGAAATCATCGTAGAAAAAAAAAATATCAGTGAACGCGAAAATAGGCCTGGACGTTCGAAAATACTGAATAGCTTTCGAACAAATGAATAGCACGAAATTGAAGTGAACGTTCTGAAGCTTACTGTAATACTGCTTACTAAGATGTGCATTTATGCCATAGTTATTAGAAATGCCAAATAACACCGGTAAGAAGTATTAAATGCTGCTTTATATTTTTGAATCATTTTATTTCATTAGGAGATACGAAATGTGCATTTAGATGCTTATATTCATTATAACTGGTATCAGATGTGAATCCCATTGCTCCATCAGACATAAGGAATTTAGAAACAAGCGCAGATGCTATTCGCGGGTTTTCTAATGTTTATACAATTTGGAAAGGATGATACATTTCCTTTCGTCTGCGCTATAAACCTTTCACATTTTTTGGCCTCACGTAAAGTAGTTTACCCAAGCAGCCATCAAGAGTTAAAAGCAACCCGTAAGACTCGTCAAAAATTAATCCTTTTGTACCATCTCCCTTCCGGACGAATACACTCTGGCCCAAAATGGCGTCTTCCACCCACGCTTTGTTCTTTGATGAGAAATATATTTCGCTGCGAGCGTATTGAATCGGCCCAGTGGAACACATGTTCCATCTCCCTTCGCTTCCCACTTCTGCTCTTGTTTGTTCTTGGAGTATATTTGCGATCTGTCTTTTCGTCCATGTTCTTGCCAGAAGATGGTTGGTGTTTTTTTTTTCGAGGAAGAGACCTCTCTCTGTCTCATTCACTCCGAGAGTCAACATTTTGGGTCAACAAAAGAGGAGACGCCTTCTGGGAACGTTAGATCCCCCGAGTCAGAGGGGTCGTGTTCTCAGCATGAAGAGTTCCACTTCCAGGACTGGACGCCCTTTCTTGTTGAAGGGAATTTTGTAAAAGCCTGCATTCTCGACTGATTTTGTTCACTATCTCATGGCTTATCCTATCTGCAGAGTGGAAGCTATTTCTGTCCGTTGTGTTTCATTGTAGATCAATCGATCGAACATCAGCGTAACAGTAAATTGTCTCTTATTCGATTTGAAAATTGAATTCTACAGTTTTGATAAAATCCTGTTCCATCCCTATCTACTTTTATTCCTCTAATGTTTCCAATATTCCGTTGACTTGCTCCAGTGCGACATAAATTCAACTACCTACCTTTATTCCTGTGAGATAGCGAGTTCTTAATCTTGTAAAAGTTTTTGTGATTGCTCTGTTCGCATTTAGTTCACAGACGTGATGATTCTTTTTAATTAATTTATCTCTTAGTCTGTACCTCGACGTGATATTAGCATCAAAGAGGGATACAAGATTTGATATGTCGTTGAGAAATGTGGCTTCTTGGACCAATTCGTAGGCAATCTCAGTTCCCACGAATCTAACATGGGCTGGCAACCATTATAAAATGCAGATTCTCCCCGGCTGGTTAATTCTGTCAGGAGGTAGAGGTAATTTAATTTACGTTTCAGCCCGTTGTGCTGCACCAGTGAACATCTCTTAATTTTGAGAACATTTCTTAATTTTAACACCAGTGTCGACATCTCTTAATTTTGAACCACTGCTGAACTAATTTTGAATCAGCTGACTAGGTCAACACCTAAGATATACAGTAACCCACTCTCCAAACTTCCGCACCAAGCCAACGTGAGGAGATTTGAAGTCACTACAGATCTAACTTGCACCCCCCATGCACACAAAAATAATTGTGACAAGAAAATAATGAATATTTTGTGTTAGCCTTGTGCAAACCTGTTGCATTGCCTCTAGGATGGCCTTTAAGTCTCAAAATATTGTTAGTCCTTTAGTTCTCTCTCTGCATTCATTAGTGAAGCATTTAGGAGGTCTGTCCGGAAATTATCCAGCTCTGATATGGAATGTGACACATGAATATAAAACAATATACATTTTACGTAGTTTCCTTCAAAGTAGGCACCTTTGGGCCTCACACTTCTCCAGGCGTCTCTTACACTTCAAAACCCTTTGCAAAGTCCATTGTTGTAATTAAATTGTCCCTTGAATCGCATCTACGGTCTAAAATATTCCCTTTCAAAAGTGATTTTAACTTCAGAAAAAGCTAGAAGTTGCAGGAGGGAAAATTCGGGTTGTAGGAGGGCTGAGCCATCTGGGTGATTTGATATTTTACCAAAATCCCTGCACGAAACGCCTGTATTCCAAAGGAGCAACTGTTTATACGGTTATATAAAACTATTTTACATAAGGAGCACCTGTTAGCAGTTATTTAAAGCCATATAATGCAGAGCATCTGCTCTCTTAAAAGAAGGCTAAAAGCCTGTCAGATTAATATGGGATCCACGGATTCCTTAAATGCGAAAAATGTAGCAGAAGACACCAACTTATATGAGCATCCTCTATCGACTATTCAGTCTTCTCTTTTTCGTTTCTCGACTCTCTTTGACATGTCCTCTTGTGCCGTAAAAACCCAACCAACCCGACCCTCTGGCGACCCGCAGCTGAATCAAGACTCCCTCCAAGAATTATGAGTACCAATGAATTCTCTGGATAGGGAGGATGTTGCGACTTTGCACAATGGTACAATGCATCCAATCACTAGATACTTCCAGCTGTTACAGATAACTGATTACGGAACTCAAGTTATGGATTTTAAGCATTTGTTTCTTTTGTAGAAATATCGTTTATCTTTAAAATTTATTTTTCTCAATTTCAATCCCTTTGGCTCTTTACTCAAACGGTTACTTCACGCCGGTATATATTTCGAATTTTGCTTATGCTTTTGTGTGCTATGGCTTCACTAGTAGCTACAACTTAGAGCAAAACGTCAACATTTCAAATTACTTATAAAATTTATCCTGTTGAGGTGACTTTGACATCTTAGGATAAATATTATACATATTTTTAACAAAATGTTTATTTTCTTTTACTTATAACTAGCTTTATTAACCGGTTCTGCCTGAGAGCTATTGCTGCTTCTGAGAAACTAAGTCGCACCTCTGTTTCTTCAGCAGTTTCGTTGCGCCGTCGAACAGCTTTTTAAGTATTATCCCTCTTCGCGTGGTTGTGCTTTTTCCTCTTCCGATTGCTTGGCTCGTGACAGCTTTTGACCTTTTGTATTGATTAAAAAATTGGTCCCTTGCGTTAGTTTATACAATATATATATATATATATATATATTATATTCTACTTCTATGGTTCTAAGGGAGCTGAGTATGAGATGAAAATATTTGCGTTGACCTAGTCTGAATAAGCTGCGCAAAACGACGCCAGAGTCCACCTTTCGAAAGTTTTCGTTTCAGACAAAAATATTTTCTGCTTTATATATAAGATGCGAGGTGATTTCCATTAAAATCGGGATTCGGTAGTTTAAGTAAAAATATGAAAACTATAACTCATTCAATTTACTTATAAAAATAAATCACTTTTTTATGCCATCATTCCAGCGCGAATTCAAAAAGCAGAGATTGAATCCACGATTGACCTCATTAGATTTAACGGAGACTATACTGAGTTCACCATTTTATAAGAAAGACGGAATACGACATTTCTCATCCTTCATGCAGATTCCAAAAAAAACATCAGGTTTTACGAAATTTCTCTCCAAACAAATCTGAAAATCACATCTTCAATCACGCCTCAGCCACTACCAAATCGCATTATTTCTACAGTCATCACGCCTTCCTTCAGAATCAGTCACTGATAGGACCTCCAAATTATGCACACTCATGGCCTCAACAAAAGACATTTCCATACCATTGAAATTGATTTGATTTCGTCCGAGAAAACAGTACTTATTTCGCCATTTATATATAGGAAGGAAACAATACACTCCTCCCCAAACTCCGGAAAAGTCTCCGATTTCACCGGCGTTGTTCTTTTCCGGAAAATAGGCTGGCAGGGCCCAATGAAATTTTGATGGAAATCCAGAAACGACCCCCGTGCATGCTGGAAGGGAAAATATAGCAAACGGGCTTCCAGAAATTCCATCTCACGTTGCGTTCAGTTATTTCGGCAGATCATTTTTCTCTTCCTCCGTTATTCTTGAATAAAATGGCATCGTGGGATATACTGGAGTGACGGGTGAAGAAGTACTCTGGATGCTATGGCGAAACTGAACCTCAAGCGCCGTGAATCGGTTATAAAAATGATACTGTGTTTTTCCTTGGAAAGCAAAGTGGATGCGAAAATGCCGGTTATGATTCTGAAAGTCGTTTTTTTCAAAACTGTACTAAGCTGTAACAATCGACACTCATAAATGTAATCTTATTTTCAAACCATAACACTGCTGGCCGCGGTAGCTCGGTTGGAAGAGCAGCGGATTAACAACCGGAGGGTTACGAGTTCGAAACTCGGCCCAACCAAAGACCGTCGTGTATGCGGGCGCTTGTGTACGTGAAATCTGTCATGGCCTCAAATGTTCTTAATTGGCGGGGTGTGTAAGTTTGAAAAGTAAGCCAGCTCAGGTGTTGCCTCGTCATCTGACCGTGGTTCAAAAATACGAGGTGTTGTCCGCGGATCTTTTCCTTCGAGATGGATCCCGGACTTTCGCCAATTTCTCTTTGTGTCGTTCTAGTGCGAAGTTAATTCAGTTATTCCCAAACACTGCTTATTTTGCCTGGAATTTCTAGGTCAACTCAACTATTTTCGGTTCGCTACTTCGTTCCCTTAGAACCATAGAAGTAAAATTTAATACAAAAGTATTACGCAAGATGACACAGATTTTCAATCAAACTAAAATCAATACAAAATATCAAAAACTGTCGCGTGCCGAGGTATCAGAAAAGGAAACATCACAAATATGTGAAGCAGACAAATCTTAAAAAAAACTATTCGACGACGAAACGAAACTCCCGAGGAAACAGGCACGAGTTGGTTTGTCTGAAGCAGAAAAAACTCAGGCGGAGCAGGATTGTAAAGCTAGTAAATGTATAAAATAGATGGTACCAATTGTATTTTTTTATTTCAGTAGATTTTTAATGGACCTGGTACTTGCCTTGTATGTTTGCAAGAAAACATTTGTAATGAAATACGAATTTTTAGATGTTAAATTAAATTTGTTTTGAATTTTTAATTGAATTAAACAAATTTCGAACTTTGCCGTATTAAAAGTTTTATTCTCCATTTAATAGAAATTGTTTGGTATGAGTTTATTTGACCTTAATTATTTTGTTTTATCTCTTATTTGAGTGTGTTTATATTATCGTACTTTGCCGATACATTTAAGTATTAATCATTGTATTGCCAAGTACTTTTATTTTGCCGAAGATACACTGAGTTTTTTTTAATCTGAAGTCTCTAGATTGATATATATTTTTTCATATTACTTAAAACTTTGAAGTAATCAATATCTTTAATTAATTTTTATAAATTTAGTTATATATCTTTAATTAATTTTATGAATTTATTTCTTTTGTTCCCTGTTTTGCTCTTTATGTCAAAAAATAGTTATTAAATTTATCTATTTCTTTTTTATTTGAGGAAGCAATAATATTTACACGAATCCATATTCTTACATTGTTATTGCTGCATTCAATTGAAATATTCTGTTAAATATAAATTTGTATTACATTTGTATTTGTTTACATTTGTATTACTTAGATTTCTTCTAATTATTTATTAATTGTATTTTTCTGTTTTAGGTAAGCTTGAATTCATATTTAGACGATTCATTATGGTAAAATTGATTCTGTCGGAAATAAAAAAGAAATGCTTTTGCTTTTTTTCGGTAAGTATTTTGTATAACTGTCATAAGCATGGTTAAACTTTTCATCAATACTGAATTATAAAAAGTGTGTGTGAGAGATTACTCTCACATTGTGTAAATGTTTCCATCACTGTATAATGTTTGAGTGATAGATAATAATTAAATTAGAATAATTTTCAGAAAGTGGTGATCATTTCAACAGGACCTATTGACATTTCTTTCTGCTTTCATCTTCCTACAAGCAGCAATTCTGAGTGATGTTCATGGTATGTGCCTTGACAAAGACAATACTTTTACGTACAAATGGCATCTCTCGTTGAACTACAAATCTAAGAAAGAAATTCTTCCCTGTTCTAAAAACGATTGGCACAATAATTGGAGCATACAAAGTCAACAAGCTCCATTGTATTCGTTCAGTCATTTCATTGCGGCCTTCTTGACATTTCCGACAATTCCTATGTACTTTTAACTCGTCTTCGTATTGGGTACACGTTTTACCCACGTGCATCTTTTGTTCGGGGAAAATGCTCCTGTGTGTAACGTATTTGTGGTTCCTTTTCTAATCGTCATATTTTAATTGATTGTTCTGATTTTAGTCGCCATCGCCAATAGATTTTTAACATCTCCTTTTTAAACGTATAAGATTTGATTGGGGAAACACCCTATTCAAATCTTTTAAAGTTTTTACTTGCCATCAGGTTTTAAAATTCTATCTGGTGTTTATATACTTTCCTTTTTAAAGTTCATAATTCATCAAGACATTTTGACTTCACTAGTTATGTTACTGACGACGATAATCTTGTTTTCCTTCTTCGTCTGATTAAATGTTTAAATAGTTATTCTTATTTCTATGTTCTATATTTCAAGTGTCACAGATTTTAAATCTACCATTACTGTTGGTTAGATTAATGACGCATCTTTTAGTGGGTTGTATTCTGTCTTATGCTTAGAGCAGCTTGTCCGTTTTTGGACATTGCGCTATAAAGCCCAAATTAACAGATCATCTCTGTTCTGGAAGTTGAATATGGACCTTGAAACAATAATACTTCGACTTACAAATGGCGCCAATCGTCGAGCGACAAATCTAATCGAGTCATTCCACCACTTTGGAAATCAGAATGTCCCACGCTTCCTACAGAAATAAATCTCCATTTTTGAAAACGGAAACATTAACGTATTAATGCGTGTCTGGATTTCAGATGGAACATCCATTTCGGCGCTGGAAGCCATTTTTAGAATTTTGCCAACCAGAAAACCGGGGTGGGAAAACGCAACGGAATATGAATTCACAAAGACGCCGAATCAATTATCCCGGCCTGGCATGCTCTGTTTTTCGTCAACCGAATTGCACTCTGATGGATCTGTGTGCCCCCAAATAGACAGAAATGGAATCTTTTATACATCCATAACTAAATTCGGCCTCGGGACCTTGTGCATAAAAATGGAGAGGAAAGAAACGAAAAACATTTTCCTGTTTTGATCGATGGTTTCGGGAGTTAGGCCGGGAATAAATAAAATTCTGGGCTTGTCCGGGAATTTCTCGCGCCATTAATCGTGGATGCTGTAAAAGCTTCTTAAATGCGGATTCGAGTACAGTTCTCTGCTGTTTCTTTTGTGAGGTGCTGTAAAGTTTCGGGATGCTTTATGAGCTTCGTTTTAATGTGGAGGCAGCATTCGTTGTAAATTAAGTACGCTAGAAGCCATGTGCTTTTGAAATTTATCGGGCAGTTGTGTAATTATGAAGCACTTCTTTTGTTGCGTTTGTGAGATGTGTCTTGGGCTTGTTTCTTGAAAGTTTTCTCGGGAAATGGAAACAAGCTTTTAATTTGATCTATTCTATTTGGGGGAAAATCCTGCCTTCAGTTCTTTTATCTTTGTTGATTACTTAGCTTTATTTGTGTATTTTTCTCAATTTACTTCTGCTCCAAATAAATATTATGAAATGATCTCAAAAATATTTTTTAAATTTATGAAACAAATTTTTCGTTCTAACGTGCTTGTTATGTGCCATAGTTTGGAATTAAGGTGTTTTAAAAAATGTTTTAGATTTTTCTCTTTTTATGTAATATTTCCTGGTGACTATGTGGGATTCCCTTTGATTTATAGTTTTCCAAACCTTTTTGGCTCAATGTCCCTTTTCAAAAACAATTGCTTTCAGTCCGCCGGTATGAAAACCTCTCTCAATTCATAACAAATTGCAAGTATAGTTGTGCCTAAAAATTTTGAATTTCACGAAAATACTTATGTAGCTCTGTGTGTTAGAATTTCAAAAAGCTAGTGAATGAAACAACTTGGAACTCGAATTGTAAAACTATTTATTAAAATGAATTAACTATAATAAATTGCACATAATTACACTACATTGCTCTCTATTGTTAGTAATTAATATCAATCAAATCAGTATAATTAAAAATCACTAATGAGAAGGATGAGTCTGGTATGCTACCAATTTGTCTATATTAGGCTCTATTTTCGTCAGCAGCATCCATAAATTTCCAGTCAACTATCTACAGTCGGTTCCTCTTTTAAGAACCAATGATAATGCATCACTGTAGTAAGAGTTAGCTTAAAGCATTTTTAGATGACCCATTTTTTTGCATCTTTTTGCTCATTTTTGCTTTTTAACGCCCCCTTTTTCCACTAGGTCCAGCATTGCCCTCTCCCCCGATTTCTTCAGTGTCCATTTGGGGTTGTAACGCCCCCTGTAGGTAACTTTAACTGTACAAATTATTTGTAAATTCACTTCATACTTGAAAATGCAAAAAAATCTTGTCCCAATGTGATCAAGCTACTCGAGCTACATCTCAAGCTGTTCCAAGGCAGGATAATATTTTAACGTTATATTATGTTTCCGAATTGAAACTATCTTATATAAGAAATACGGGATTCATTGATGATTTTAAATATCTTGGTAATCGGGTACCTATAAGACAACATAAAGAAATAAAACCAATTTTTATTGCGTTTTAAATTGTTTGATTGGTACATGCATTAAATGAATTTTAACATTAACTCACCCAATGTTTCTGTGAAATGACTATTTCCCCGCTATTACGAATAATTTTATATGACCATTGAAGAACTGATTCTACTAATCAGATGAAAACATCTTGTGTGATTGAAACAGCCATGCTTTTCGCATTCATTTTCGATTTATTTTTATCTGCCTGAAAGTTAAGTGATTGTCTTCCACAAAGAATAATCTACTTGAATGCGGTAAATTAATGGCGCAAAAAGACCTTTGTTTTTATTCCGCCTAACAATTATGAGCTTGAAATATTATCTTATTACCAAACGTCTTGAAAGATGAATAATTAGCAGGTGTGTGAATGAAGAAAAGTGGACTTTTTTGCGCGAAAATAAGACGCAGGTCATTTTCCTCCCATCGTCTTCGTTTAATTGGATGGAAGAGAGCCTTTCGATGGGTAACAAAAAGTTAAAAATGGGAGAAAATAAAACAGACAATTCAATTACTTTTGTCTTTGAGTACTTGGCGTACATATAGAACCACATCTGGAAATAGATGTCTAGACAATTTTTGAAGTTTGGGTGGGAAAAATAATTTATTAACTAGTAAATGTACCATATGTTGTCCGTGTAAGTTATTTTTTCGAAAGAATTTATTTCTAAAGGAACTAAATTTTTCATGCTTCAATGCTCTTAAGTTTTTCTTTTATCGAAGCGACTCACTTAAGTGCTTTGGTTTAAACATCTCTACGGGTCTTATATAGTTACTTAAATTCTGTTTCTTGATTATCCTGTATAGTTAAATTTAGTTAGGAAAAAGACTTGTTTCCAAATGCCAGCTATTTGCTCTGCGCCATTAACTGAAGCAGCGAGAGTGCCTCGTATTTTGCCTCGAGCCTATGGGATTTATTACATTATATCTACGCAGATTTGGCACTTAATGGAATCGAAGCTCAGGACCCACTGCCAAGTAAGGGACTAGTCCCACTAGCACTGGACTAGCTCCTCTCATTTACGTACCAGCCGGGTAGATTCATCTGTCCACTATTTCGACATGCATAAAACTAGTATTTACAGGAGGAACAGCCAGAAATTTTTATCAACATTCCTGCGAACGAGTTGTTCGTGCTTATATACGATAGACTTCGGGCCATTACTGTTTCAAACATGCATTTTCTATTGTAAAAAACGAGGTATATGTTCTTATGATGGAATCTATAGATATTTATCTTCCGTGGTGCGGGGAAATAACCTCGAATTTGTTGTATCACAATGATTACATATGTCCAAAAATTAAAAATAATACTAAATTCGTATCAAGCGAGGTCACCTGGTCTCGATTCAATAGAACATTCTTGGGATTCTTTTAGACGTCGCGCGCGTATTGCAGCCTGTGCAACCCCACCAAGGACCGCATAAGAGTAAGATTTGCTGTGGTGCGCAGATGGAAATTATTGCGAAGGAACTCTTGGACCGCCTTTTGGAAAACATGGTCTGCAGGTTGGCAGACAGACATTAGGGTCAGAGGCCAGCATATTTCCTATGAAGTTGCTTTTAACAAGGCAAAAAATGTTTTTTTCCCTCAATAACTAAAATCTTCGATGTGTTCATCTAAGCACTTTTTTCATTTTTTTTTGTTCCCAGAAGATATATATATAGATGTTCTTATTTCATTCCACATTGCTTGTAGAATGCTCATTTGAGGTTAATCGGTGCAGGTTCATTGGTAAGGGATTGATCTCGGATTGCATTATCCCTGATTTTTGACATTTGTGGATTAAGCATCACGCGATTCCTTTCACATATCAAATCTGCCGATTAAAAATAGATTATCCCGGATTTGAATGATAGCAAATCGATGAGTATTTTCAAATACGTATTTTAAAAATAAAGTTTTATGCTGTTAAGAATTACATTCATAACATTCGTTCTGATTTGCTTGGTAGCTTATCGATAAGTTGAAGAAACATCCAAAAGACCTGTATGAATTCATCAAGAGTATAAATGCATAATTTTCAGTGCAACGTATCAAGGATCTGCCATTGATTTAAAAGCGTTATTTCGCTAGAATGAAAGGAATGTTTTTACTTTCATTATTTTGTTTTTAAATGCCCTCGTGCATCATAATAAGAGCTAGTACTTATTGCCTTTTTCTATGAACAGAACACGAAAGTTTGGACTTTTACTTTGTATAAACAACTCATTGCACTTTGGTCTTAGTGCATTTCCCTTATTAAGGCACGATAATTTGTTTTATCCATTGTGTCATTACCTTCAATTAATTTCTATTCATTGTATTAAAAATGTAAATTGGAGAACATGTTTCAGTAGGTCGAAAGTCGAATTTCAAATCGAAGGCATAAACGTCTTGATCTGAACCCCCCCACCATTGTTCTTTATTGAAAACAAAACTTTTCTATACCTTCCCAGACTTAAAAAGGGCTCATAGCTCAATAGAAACGATTTGTGTATTTATTGCGCTTATCTAAACTATCTATAAATCCGAACACGATTATAAAAATTTCCATCCCTCTTCACCCGTCTTCTTTTGTGCCTTCGCTGTTTTCTTTTGTGAAGCAAAACTGCGATTAATCGTCGAAGGAGCTCATTAATTTCCTTCATCGCAATCGTTTATCCGAGGATGACGGTCCGAAGTTGCGTCGGGTGTCGTCGCAATTTTTCGTCCGCTCGAGAAGATAACAACTCTTCCGAGGAAGGTGAAACTGATGAAGAGGTCCGGAAACTGCAGAGATAAAGGAAGAAGGAGTCTTCTTTCTGGGAAATGGTAGTTATCGGAATCCTTTTGAATTGTGCATCGATTGCACGTTGGGGGAATGTTTCTTCCATGATGAATGGACGCTGGAGTCGGCCATTTTTCAGTTCCGCTTCGCGATTGGGGAATTGATCAAGTTCGATCTCGCCTTGTCCCATATTTGAATTTAATTGCATCTATCTGGGATGGTATGCAGATAACTGCGCTGAATAGCTATGAACCTGGGTTGCGCTCGAAAAACTACTCGCTTTGCTTTGGACCAGTATTTCCCAACCCTTCTCCGTGAAGTTTGATCAGGTTCGATATCGCTTCGGTCGCGTATTTGAATTTAATTGTATCTATCTGGGATGGGATACAGATAGCTGGGCTGAATAGCGATGGAACTGGTTTGGGATTTTGGATTACCTTAAAATGTAGGTTATCGCTGTTTTGGCGACGTTTGGTGTTTAATCTAGTTGACATTGACCGATCAATATTAATTCGGAATTTATTCTTTTGAATTTTTATGGTCGACGTTCTGAAATCGTATTCGAAAAACAAACAAAGTGTGGAACAAACAAGTTCGAAATACTCAGAGGAAACAAGTTTCGCCTCAAAAACACTATCGCCATCTACATCTATTGTACTAGGGGTGTTCAAATGAAAAGGTACGAAACGACACTGTGGGTATAATTGAAGTCTTTATTCAAAAGTAATCACCAGAGGACTGAGCACAACTATCCTACTGTTTCACGAGCCGAAGGATTCCCTGTTCCCAGAATTCCTGTGGCTGTGACAAGAGCCAGTCCTCCACTGTGTCCTTCAGTTCGTCGTCCGAGTTGAAGCGCTTCCCTTTGAGATGTTTTTTAGCGGACAAAACAGATGGAAGTTGTAGGGGGATATGTCCGGGCTACAGGGCGGATGCTCAAGCTGCTCCCTCTTGAACTTGGCCAGTACACTTTGTGTGACCCTGGAGACGTGTGGACGCGCGTCATCGTGGAGCAGAATCACTCCCTCCGTGAGCAGCCCAGGCCGTTTGCTCTTGATGGACTTGCGTAGGCTACGGAGTGTCTCACCTACCGGTTTAACACCTTCCGCAATCAGAAATCTGATAACACCTCGCTGCTCCTCAATCGTCGAATTTTGCAATGTGAACGCCATGATGTCCTCACACGCACTGCCGCGTCAATTGGACGGAACACACAACTGCATGCTTCTCTTCTGCGTCATGTGCGGGCGCCCGCGCACGCGCACAACCACGCCGGTACTCGTGCATTCGCTTCCTTAGATGTCTCACTACGTTATCCCAAAGCGGCATATTCAAATTTCAACCGGTTTGGTTTTTACGACGTTTCGTACCTTTTCATTTGAAAACTCCTCGTAGTTTGACAGAAAAATTCCATTTTTCTGATTGAAAAGTTAGAAAATATTGTTTTAATATGGGAAAACGGAGAATTAATCGTATGTAATAAATATTTCTCTGGATCAATATCTCCTCTACTTTATTATGATGAAAACAATTTTTCCACTTTGGAAAGATGAATTTTATTATCACCTTGTTATCTATATTCTAATATCAACAATTGATGCATTCAAAAGCTTATGAATATGCGCTATCTGAGTTACTTCCATTGTTTTTGATTAACTTTTTCATCTTCCTCCGAATTCAAATATTCCACCTTAAGCACTTTTCACAGAGAGGTATGTATTTCCATACTCTTCACTCATCTTTCCGTCAAGAGTGATACACAGCTCCTCGAGAATCACATTATTTTCAAATCTCCACTGCCAGTAGCAGGATAACACGGTGCGCTCCCGACAATCCAGGGCTGATTTCAATTAAAAAGAAATAGAAACAAAGCAATCCACAATCCAATTCCTCTTAGATAAACTAAACTCAAGGAAAGGAAAGTCTCCAGGAAAGGGGTGGAGGACAAAAGAAAAGAAGGAAAAAAAACGGGAATGCATCCCGGTGTGAGGGGTGATCCGAAATTCCGCATTAATTCGTGACGAATGTTGGAAATCCAATTTCTCTCCACGTCGATGGCGAAGAAACGATCTAGCCCACCATTTTTCTCCGGTTTTCTTTTCCTTTTTTTGTACTTTTAAAGGGGATCGGGAGGAAAAAAAGGTTATAAAAAAACCTGGAAATTTCTGCTCCTTCAATGTTTTCCCTTCATCTATTGTTATGATACGCGAGGAAAATAGGAATCGCGGATCCGTGTTTTTACTTGGAATTGCCGTCGTTCGAGTGGGAGAGCTCAGTAAAACGCCTCTGAAACCGATTATTCTGTTTAGAGGAGCTCGCGGCTGAGAACCTCCCCTTTTGTGTGCTTCACCCTCGCTGACCCCCTCCTTTATTTCCGGAATTGCGTTTTCTATCTGTCTTTATCTTTTAAATGTAGAGATGGAGGAAGGGAAGGTTTTCGTCTGAGCGTTGTCTGAAACCGAACCGAGTTTTCGTGCTTTATTCTGGAAGAGGTTGGTTTTGAAATAAATATTTATTTAATAAAATGAGTTTTGCTTTGGATAGTAAAGAGTTCTGCTTGGAATTTGATTGTTTGCGATGTATTCTCTGGAATAGTGGGATGAAACTTCGAGGTAGTATGCAATATAGTGTGTGGTGGAAAATTTCTAAAGCGAACGGGTTTTTTATTGCAGATAAGAGTCCGCTGTTGTCCAGTTGGTAGAGTCGCTGATAAGCAGCCGGAGGGTAGCGAGTTCGAAACTCGATCCAACCAAAGACCGTCGTATACATGGGAGCCGGTGCATGGTAAATCTGTTTTGGCCTCAAATGTCCTCACTTTAGCGTTGTGTGGAAGTTTTGGGTGCTAGCACTTGTGTGTTGACCTCGTACTCTGACGATGGTTCCAAATTAAGAGGTGTTATCCTTGGATCTTTCCCTTCGGAAGTGACCCCGAACCGTCGGCAATAGCCCGTTGTGTTGATTCAGTGCGACGTAAAAACGAAACTACCAACTGCAATTGCAGATAAACTACTCCTTAGTTGGATGTCGGGTATTTTCGATGCTTATGTTTCTACACTTTTACCGTACGAGTTGTAGGCGACTTTTAATAGGACTTTGGACTTGGTTTAGGTTATACCCTGACCAAGAGGATTTTAGTAGCATTTACAACCTATTTTTGACAACTGTAACCAAACGATGCATATTAGTCCTCCCGTTTTTTTATTTCACGCAGAGGTTGGTATTTTAATTAACGTCACACTGGAGCAACACAATGTGCTATCGGCGATGGTCCGGGACCAATCCCAAAGTGAAAGATCCGAGGACAACACGTAATTTTGAACCACGGTCAGATGACGAGGCAACACCTGAGCTGGCACCACACTCCAAACTTTCACGCCGTGCCAACGTGAGGACATTTGAGGCCACGACGGATTTAACATGCACCAACCCCTTTTATACACGAAGGTCTTTGGTTGGATTCAAACTCGCAACTCTCCGGTTGCTAATCCGTTACTCTTCCAACCGGGCTATCGCGGCACCCTCATTATCTTTGGAGTAGTAATAGGGCAGTTTTTCCTTGACGATGTATCTTGTCATTGACAGACTTGACCAGATCTTGATGGATGAGGTATCTCGTCTGAACCACTTGAAACGTTAACGTCTTCGCGTATCCCTAGCTGCTTATTGTTATTAAACAAGCCGCGTATTATCCCCCCCTCGGAAATGTCCCTTAGAATATGATAGATTGAGCATTGTATAGTTTTAGTGAAAGAATGAAAACCACAAATTTAAATCCATCCAAAAATTATTCTGTGGTATGTTAAAATAGCTTATTTCGTCTTCTAGATAATTATCGTTCTTGTTTGGAAAAAAGCTTTCTAAAACGAAGCCGGCAAACTAATTAAAACGAAAAATGATGGTTAAATTAGTTTTATTTTCTGTTTATGAACCTTTAAAATGAATACCTGACAGTTTCTTGACACTGGCAATTTTACTTAATGCGAACAGAAAAAAACGAACGGAAGCACTTCGTTTTGATGGGAATTAATAACTTTCAAATTAATATTCTAGGTGTGTAATATTTTAGAGAAACAATTTTAGTACTTACACATTTTAAGTAAAATGTGCCGTAGTTTCTCAGTAGTTTTGTATTATAGATAAGTATTTTAACTCTTAAACATGTCGAGTGTTATCCGGAAAGCTTTAACAGCTATTTGCGAAAGACGATGAATGTGGTATTATTATTATTTGTGAAAACATAATTTATTTTGTTACGAAACAATGATTACGTAAACTTAAACGAAATTAGTTAATATTTAATACAAAACGGGAAAAAATAAAATGCCCATTATCAACAACAATACTACAAAAAACAATTAGCAGTAGAAAAATCTTTTAAAACAATAAAATTGAGCAAACGGTACATATAACAAACAGAAAATCGTTTGTTTCGAATATCTAATGTAAATATAGAGAAATTGTTTCATTTATTTGGACGAAACGCTGTATGAACTTTTGACGGTGAATACCGTATCATTATTTTCTCTCAATTTTCCATTTAACTTTGATACCGCGGTACACAATTGGACGAGTAACGAATTAGCAACCGGAGGGTTGCGAGTTCGAATCCAACCAAAGACCGTCGTGTGCAAAGGGGCTGGTGCATGTTAAATCTGTAGTGGCCTCAAATGTCCTCACGTTGGCGTGGTGTGGATGTTTGGAGAGTGGGGTGCCAGCTCAGGTGTGACCTCGTCATCTGACTGTGGTTCAACATTGCGTGGTGTTGTCCTCGATCTTTCCCTTCGGGTTTGATCCCGGACCATCGCCAATAGTCCGTTGCTCCAGTGCGACGTTAATTAAAATTCCTACCTACCATTTAACTTTGTTTAATTGTTTGTAATAGCAGTTTTTAACTTATTAATCTTCTAATTTTATATTTTTAACATTGTATTGCTAAAGTGCCCAAAGGAAATTAAAAAACTACTCGCATATCTATATAAATAAGAATGGAATGTTTGTACATTGAATATTTTCGACCCATTTCAAGTTTTCTATACGTTTTTGACCCATCTGATGCAAAATCCGTCCCTTGTGCGTTTGATGTCTATGTGTGTGCCCGTGCTACGTAGAAATGGTTGAATATATTTTCATGAAACTTTGCATACTGTGAGGTGAGTACTTACATTCTTTAGTGACTGAACTTGGTTGCGTTAATCTATCCGTCTTCCTGTTCTATGCTTGATTTTGTGTCTGTTTGTACAAGTATCGCATATAATTTATTCAAAACAGTTTAATGCAATGTTCTACATTTGATAAACCATATTTTAGTGTAGTGAATGCATTATTTGAAATTCCTTTGCTTACTCATTTCAGCAAGCTGATCATGTTAAAACATCTGAGTAACTCTACTTAAATCAACCATAATTTGGTAGTTTTGGAGAAGCTGGAATGCATACTGAGCATTGCAATTACTTAAATTGTTTTACCAGTAGTGCTGAAAAATCAATTACTTTTTAAAAAACTATTTTTGCAGAACTATTTCCAACCATTTGGGACAGACGATATTTTGCAACAAAACGGAAACTCGTGTTCGTTTGCCACGTGCAGTTATATTTTTTTTCGCTCCGAATTAATTTCGTATTTTTAAATTCTATCTAATTTTTAGTTGTAAGTTGTGGCGACTGCGAGATCAAGATATGGAAAAGAATCATGAATTTATATCTTTAGAACTTTTTCCCGCCAACTTTTATTTTGTTTTAATTCTGTTTTGTTTTAAATATTTATTATTTTAATAAATTGTAATTCCTTTTCATCACACGCAACACCACCGCAAAGTATTCTGTTTAAAGCGGCATGTAACTTAGGATAAAGCGAATTTTAAGTGGAATTTTGCCATTAATGAAAGAACGTCAATGTTAAAAATATCCGAACTAAGACTTTTGAAATATTACAAATTCTTTGTCATAGCGACAGATGGCCAAGGTGGCTTATTTTACGAATTGAAGCTATATTTAAGCATTTTATGTCGAGAAAGTTTGTTTAAAAAGATGATTTTCTTTAAAAGAAACGGCTGTCAAATTGATTTACCATATAAAAAATGGTAATAGGTTACCTTTGCTTTATCACTACTAAAGACATTAAATTTTAAAACAAGTTCTTTTATTATTGCATGTGCCACAAAACAGAATTTTCAAGAAAAAACGTATTTGCTTTTAAAACAAACTTTGATAAATATCTTAACAAATTAATTTGTCATCTTTCCCTTAATGGTAGTGAAATTCGAAAAGAGTGCCACAAATAAAAAATTGACTGATACATTATGTGAGAATATCCGCAGTAGATTCATCATTTTTACGAATTGAGTTGAACAATTTTACAGGAATAGAACTTAAGAAAGGGAATTCCTTATCCTCCCTCAAAATCTTCTTTTGTAGCAGTTACCTTAATGTCTCACCTTTCGCCAATTTAGCAGGTATGCGATATATATTAAATGTTTTACATGGATGGATTTGCATGTATAGAATTTGTGTCCAAAGTAGGTTATAGAAATTATAAAAATGTCAAAAAGGTGTTAAAAATTATTTTATTTACACTTAAATTATTTGGAATTATTTTACGAAAGAGGAAAGTGATTATTTTCTGGTTACTTTTAAAATATAGTTAAGGGGGTCTGGGACTCAAAATATGAAAAAAAGTCAAAAATTTTTTTTAATATCTTAAAAAAATAATATAGATATTTCTGAATAAAATAACACCTACATTTTGTTTCTACCATCAGTAGAACCGGAAATATTCGGCTTTTTATAACATGACAGCTGCAAATCAAATGAGCCTTACCCATCAGATAATGTAAACAAACTGTTTTGGAGTCTACTTTCTACTGTTTCAATTCTATTTTTTCGAACTCAAATAAACTACGTTACGAATACTTTTGAAGTGATCTGAATTGATCATCGTAATATTCTCACTGTTTTTATTGTTGAATTTGCACGTTTTCGAATTTTCTGTACTATCAATATACTTCAATAACGCTTTCCATAAAGGACTGTAGGCGGTTCAGGAAAGCGACGATGAAGTCCATAAATACTTTTAAAAGGTATAGTAAAAAGGTCCAACTTGCTAAAATGAAATTAAATGAAGTAGTAAAACTAAGAAGTAATACATAATACTATCCAGGAGGATTTTAAACAAACATAAAATATGCAAAAGTGCTTTTTAATAACTTGAATATTTTCATAACTTTAAACGCTCTTTTTCTCCTTTTCTGTTAAATGGGATTTCGATAGTGAAAAATTGATATAACTTAAAAACTACTTGTCATAAATGAATGAAATTTTCTACAATTACTTTTCAAATATATTTCTTTAATTTGTCTTCAGCAATTGTGTATATATATAGTGTTTTTTTTCTATAATTTTTCGAACTTTGTATACTATGTGTTTTATGTAGTTTTTGAACAAAATATTTTTTAAATTTTTTTCTAACTGTTTTAACCCAAAAATCACGATGACAGTTTAAAGTATAAACTTTTAAGAGTCAATTAGTGCAAAAATGAAGTGATTTGTTATAAAATATTTTAAGATATATCAATTTTGTCCAACGTCACAATTTTTAAATTTTTTAATTTTAATAAAAAACATTTGAAGTTTTGAAAATATAAAATAGTTATTGTAATTGCAAAATACAATGTATACCTACAGAAAAAATTTCAGAACAAAAACTTTAAAATTGAAGATTTTAGAATTTTGAGTCCCGGACCCACTTAAGCAATTTAACCCGAGTGAAAGGTCGGGCCAATTTTGCTAGTTTATAATATTTTTTCATTTAAAATCTACAAATTAATGCATTGTTGGTTTCTCAATAAGGAAGGATGCAGTTTGAATTCCACCTAATATGGACGAAATAGGCATTTATTTTGTAAATGGCTTCTCTACTTTTCCTTTATAAGGTGTCTGTTAAAGAATATTTTCTTTCTACTTTTAAATTAAGAGCAAGAGGATATGGGGATGGCGTTCCTTATGATATTCGTTAAGCTTTCTTCATAACCTCGGCTTTTCGAACTGGTACCATTTTTCATTTTTGCAATTTTATAAGTTTTCGTTGAAACGTGCACTGCCTTGCTTTAGAAAAAATGAGTTGTGATAATTTTTCATTCTCGAGAGTAGGAAGGAAAGGCAAATTGAAGAGAAAAAGAAGAGGGAACACTTGCTGTGGTTATTTATTGCAAAATGGCACATCCCTCCGAACACCGTACGTTAGACCATTGCTGCCATTTTCGAACACGCATTCTTTCCAAGTTCGATGCAATTTGCGTTTTATTTTAGTGTTTTAGATGTTTTGAGTATTAGGGTGAGGATCTCTTTTCCCCATTTTTTCTAGAAATAGCTAATTCAGTTTCTGATTTGAAGAAAGTCTGGACTATTTTCATGAAACAGATATGACCTACGTAAAGATCCGTTGGTTGAATTAATTTCGAAAACAACCGTTTTGATTATTTTCGAAATGTGAACCTGAAAACAATCGGATCTTTGATTCTGATTTCATTTTTGTTACATGAATTTCATAATTTCAAGTTTACTGTTTATTCCGCGATATCTTGTTTCTCATTCATTTTCTAGTCACATTTTTGTAAATGGGAAATTTTAAAATACACCCATACCTCGCTTTACGGCCTAGATACCTTCCGGAAAAGTTGGCCATAAAGCGAAAAGCTGTATAACGAATCAATTATTTTGATACAAACCCATACAAATTTAATTGGATCTGTTTCAATTTTTCATAAAATAACATAGTTTTTACTTCATAAAGCATTTTATTCTTTTTATTTCGTATAAAAATGCTTACATAAAATACAAGTACAAAACAATGTAATAATAAACAGAAATTCAAAAATAAACATATAAATTAAAAAACAAAAGAAATCATATGCACATATGTATACATATAATAAAAAACATAAAATAAAATGTTTAAAAACTGTTTTAATCTGACGCGTGAGAGATTTTCGGCTTCTCTTTTTATTTTTATCAGTATCAATCTCCAAATTCAATGAACGTTTCGGTGGCATTTTTTCTTAAAAAGGGACGATTATATTTAAAAGAATTAATAAATTAATTTAATATGTAACGAAAATACAGTCTTTCTAATACATACGTACCAAATATGTTTACAATACACCAATTAATACAAACAGAAACAAAACCCAACCAGAAAAAAAATAAGAATAAATACGTCTAACTACACTAAAGTGACAACGCAAAAATGAAACAGTAAAATGATGACTGTTGTGCCTAACGTTCCTCATATTTTCGTGAGGCAACAAGTAGCAGTGCCGCCTAAAGGGAGAAGCTGAAACTAAACAGAAGGTCGCTAACAGTGCAGAGCATTTTTTTGGCCGTATAACGAAACATTGTGGGCCGTAAATCGAAAAAGTGCCATAATTAAAAAAGGCCGTTATAGTGAAATGCCGTATAAAGAGCGGCCGTATAGCGAGGTATAGGTGTATCGAATTTCCTATTTAAACATTTCCGCTTTTGAAGATTAATTTCGTAACAATTTGAGTACAATTACTTTCGTAAAGGTATAACATAAGACTAGACAAGAAATATGCGATTATGTCGTGTTGAGCGATTTCTCTTGGGGCACTTTCTGTAGCGCAGTTTTGTCGAAAGGTCTAGATCTAAAATCTAAAAGTATACTGTAGGTTCCGATCTATTTAGCTCTCGTAAAGCAAAACAAAACACAATTACCATAGAGAGGCAAACCAAATCTAAAGGTATAACCTGTATGGTTTCATTCTTTGATGTAAAACTTTACTTGGGTGTGTTTATCTATTCACTTGGAGGTGTTTGGCCAAATATGGCCCTTGCGCCATAAAACTTAACCCACCAACCCATCTTTGACATAAAATATGTGCTTGCGTTTTAGTATTTTATTGCACATGATCTCTCTTCTATTAACTTTATCGTGAAAGGTTGGTTGGTTTTGAGTTTTTACTGCGCAAGAGCCATATTTTGCCAAGTTGCATCAGACCGACTACGCCAAGTAATGGGCATACACACAAAACTTTTACTGACACGGAAGAAAGAAATGCACTCAGGGTAAGTTAGAGAAATCGAACCTGCGCTGCCTACAATTTACGGGTTGCTAGCACAATGATCATACCCATTAAGCCACGGCGGCTCCTATTACAAAAGGAATATAGTTTGTTGTATTGAACATTGGTTCAGATGAATAAAGACATTTTGTGAAAAGTTGAACCATGCATAACTTTTAATCAAGCTAATCACATAAGATTTAACTGAAAGATGTCTGATAATGACTGTTTCAGGTGCAGTTGTACTACAATTCAGTACCTTAATAAATATATCTACAGTCTTTCTATTATATTTTTCGTTATTAAGGTTGAATAACAAATTCTCGCATGATTTGTACTTGGATTTCACGATTTAAAAAACATCCTTGTTGACTCAGCTATTCGAAAACTTCGTGCAAGGTATGATTTATAATTGCTTTTGCAAATTCTCTGGCAATAACGCTTGCTAAAGTGTTGATTCCCATGTATGAAATAATTAAAATATTTTTAATCTTTTCAAGAAAGTACGGTAAAAAACGCTGAAATCTCCTGCAAGATCCAAAATGGCGTTTGATTTTATTTTGAAGTAAACTGGTGGTGTAATCCGAACATTTTTTTAGGATCCCCAATTTCAAAAAAGCAGGCCCAGTCGAAAGTGGAAGTTAGCCTCCTCGCTGAACGGGAAATAACTTAATCCTTAATTTCGTGTTTCAACGCGTGCAGGCCTTTAAGATGACAGTACAGGCCAAGCGAGGGATTTAAAAAATAAACATAAAGATAACGCTGGGAAAATAAAATATGCGATGAAAACGAACACACTTCTATACACTTTCTAACCATTAGTCATTTCTGAGCGATAACTCCTTCTGCTACAGCAACTTTCTTTCCTATCTTTCTTAACGAGTTTTTAATTCGATTATTTTTTGCTGCAGAAAATAAAGATAGTATAAGAGTCTAGATTATTTTGTACCAGCGTGTTTACCCTAAATTAAGGATAAATTTTCGATTTCCTTGTTTTAGTAGATCATGGAGGGTGGAAATGCTGTGTTGATTTAGCTTGTAATTTATGTTACATAAACTACTAAAAAGGTCACTTTACCATTCAACTTTGGTGACTAGGGGTATCTTTTTAAGTAAATTAATTTTAAAACCTCCCATTTTCAAAGTTTTGGAGACTAAAAATTTTGGCAACCTTTTTTTTTTTTTGAAAATTCACCAAAGGCAAAAATTAAATCCTCCACTGTTTTTTAGTCACTAGCATGAATCTTTTCTTCCGTCTCGGCTATTCAAAATTGATTACGGGATTGTGACGAATAGTGAAAAATTCCACTTGATAAAACGGTGAACTCACGAAGTTGGATACCTAACTTTGTTTTACAAAAGGTCTCCAAGCTGTCGCTTTATAACGACCCAAGTATCCAAGTTTAATAATGAATAGAAACGCGCTATTAAGACTTGGAAATTCAGGTTTCATATTAAGAAAGTATTTATTTATTTAAAAATGAAATTTCTTCGTGTGCTCAACGTTTTTTCATGTTTAATTAACACATTTTGTGTTGGGGTTTATTTATTTTGTATCTGGGCAACTTATGCTTGAAAAGAAGACTGATTTTACTACTATTTTTAAGACGAAATGCTACTTATTCACAAGTGCGTACGTAGTTGGCAGTGTATTATCACTTTTTTTTACTTCACAGTTTATTTTTCGTAAATGTTCTGCATTTTTATTTTTGTCTTTAGTAATGGTTAAAAGACTGCTGTATAACTATTTCTCCCCGTTTACATGGCGCGTAGATATTTCTCACAATTTAGTGAGGGTTGATTTGTGATCACGTAGAAGTACCCATTGTCAAAGTATTGATTTAACAAACTCTGACGAAGTCTAGCTAAATCTAAGGTATTTAATTAAATATTTTACAAACACAGAATTCGAAACAGACGTGGACGTACCTTCTATCGCACTAGGTGCACAAAATAGAGTCGGGTGTTCGCCATGACAGAACTACTTAGCCATGTACCATCTGTGTCACAGGTTGGAAGTTCATGGTTAAGGGTAATCTTAAGTGCCCGATATGCTCCAGTTTTCTAACAACTATCATAGATTTTTATAATTAATTTGTTTAGCATGTATACGCTATCATACATGTCGCAAATATGTATGCGATATATATTGAAGCGTTTAATAAAATATTTATTAGATATTTAGCATTATTGATGATGGTGAAGCAATGTGTTTGAGATGCTTAATTATGCTTTCATCATGCCCCGTTTAATTATGCTTTGCATCAGTAACTCGTGATTTTTCTTTCATACTTCTCAGTATTTTGAATTCGTTTAACCCTCCAAGTGTTTTTGACGAGATATCTCGTCTATCAAGATCTGATCAATTTTACTAATGATGAGATATCTCGTCATCAAGAATAACGATTCAATTCGGAATGAAGATATTGCCTTTGTTTGATGATTAGATCAAGACCAGATAAGTTTTTCGTAGTCTGATAGTTAGTTTTTTAGTTTTTAGTCTAGTTAGTTTTTCTTAGTCTTTGGACGAGGTATCTCAAAAAAGATACCTCGTCCAAAATCTGGTCAATTTTGCTGATGACGAGATACCTCGTTGGGACAACCATCAGATGGATCAACCATCACATTTGTAAAGGAGTACTCAATTTTGATTGAGTGCTGCATGGGTACCGTATCTCTGCATTTCGGTGTAGACGATTTTAGATTCACTTATCGAAACAGTTATACTCTTTCACTCATTTATATGTCGGTTTCTTTGTCTACTGGACTTTTAATTTTAAAACAAACTCCTCGTTATTTCACGTGGCACGTAATGGAATTTTCAAGAAAAGTTTGCTTTAAATAAAATTAACCGTGAATGTCTTATCAAATAAATTTGTCATTCTTCCCTTGATGTTCGAAAAGATCGCATCCCTGGTGCATGAGCGCCAAAAGTTCAAAAATGGTAGGAAAACTGAATGCATAGCTTTTCACGGTAGTTTCGATATTTTAACGATTTGAGATACGGCAATTGCACTGGAAACGAATCTAAGGTGCATTCATAATCACTCCAAAACCATAATCGTCCGTAGGGGTAGTCACATCAGTATTGTCTTTTGCAGCTTTGTCACAAGGGGTGAGGATTGGATTTTATGGTACAATGTCTAAAACAAGACAAGCTGCGCCATGTACTAGGGATGAGATGTATGTCTAATGGATGACTAGCACGTATACTTATTTGCGTCCAAAGAAAATTGTATAAATTATAAAAATATGGAAACGGTGTCAAAAAATACTTTCCGGACGCTTAATGATATTTGTATTTTCTATGAAAGAAAAGTAATTAGACTGATCACTTTCTCAATCTACGTTTAACCAATTAATCTGAGCAACGCCGGGGAAATCTGCTAATGACTATATAAATGTAAACAGTTCAGTTTTTAAACTTTAAACAAAGCATTATTTTATTCTGTTCATATTTTCTTTCAGAATGGGAAATTTAATTTATTTAGCATTTGAGTTCAAATCTTGACACTCCGATATATGTCCCATAGAAGGGATCGCTTATTTTTCCTATTTCATTATAATATTAATATTTTAAAAAATTCTGTAACGCGTGAGAAGAATAATGTAAAAATACTACCTGTTTCTCTCTGGACTATTATAGACTTTTCGCCATTTTGAAAACTTTTCAATATACCTACAAAACTGCTCACCATTCCAAAGATTTGTAAAAAGTTACACCCCAGCCATAGGAATCACAGCATGATTGCATTTCAGATCTGCTTTCTGAAGTTTTCTATTCAAAACATCCGTTGTTTCTCAAGGCATGGAGAATTTTTCCGTCCCCAAAAGAGGGGAAACTCAAGTAACTATTCAATATACACTTATTGGCGTTTTCTTCTCTTCCCCTGAACCAGGCCCTTATTGCAAAAGGAAATTTGTTTCTCGGAGGGTTTTTGTACTTCTTCCCCGCAGTTCCGTTTCTGTTTTCAGGGAAAGGCCTTGCCTTTGATTTTCGTAGGGCTTCACAAATGGGAAATCTTATCCCGGCACTACACTCCTTCCCTCCTCTCTTTTTCAACCCAAGAATTCCTGCCCTTTGTGAGACAACTGTCTTTTTAATATCGAGGGAGACATAGTGTAAAGACGGTATTGCTTGCCACCCTCCTTGGTTCTTTTGCACTTGAATAAGTCTGATAATTTATGGAATAGAAGGGTACGCTTTTGGGAATCAGAATTCTGAATATAAGTTTTAATTGCTGCAGTTTTCAATTTTATTCAATTTATAATTAAAATAGAGACCATCGGCAACGTCACACACATGGGTTAGCTGATTTTTCATTGTGGTAAAACTTCATAATTTTACTCATCGATGCTGATGATTAGATATGAACTTCTAATTATCATTTTTCATCGAATTCTGTCTGATTTTCTTGTTCTTTTAGTGGGGCCGCAATGGCTCTGTGGGCGCTGCAACCTGCGAGTTGTAGGCGGCGCAGGTTCGATTCATCGCTAGGCTTATTCCTCTTCTATGTCAGTTAAAATTTCCTTGTGATTGTATGTCACACTTTCTGTTGTTTGTCTTGTGCTTGGGGCAGCTTGGCCAAATATGGCCATTGCTCCATAAAACCCATCCCTGTCCGTTTAACCATTCCGTGTATCAAAAATGACTAGAGCGACGCATCCAAACCAAACCTGATATGTTTCGCTCATTCAAAAACCTTCAGATTGAACTCAGTTTTATTGGAATCGTTTTCAGCATCTCCTTATTTATTCAACATTCTTTTTCATAAAAATAGAAATTTACATGTGAGTAGTTGTGACAGATGCACTTATAAATTTCAAATCTTTTTACATTTTGCCCGAAACTAGAAAAATTTTATGCTAAGATCCTGAGTTTGAATACTTAGTGTTAGTTTATATAAAAATTATTAAAGAACATTATGTATAATTATTATGCAAGTTAGTATTAAAGCAACGCGATGCCCATCACTTCCAATGTCTGAAGCCCTGTGACAACTGATACTGCTTCTATTCCTATATCGGCTTCACTCTTCGTTGCCACTCAGCCTTCTGTTCACGCGACTCCTTATATTCTACCGCTCAAGGCAACAGCACAATCCACGGTCACAATCATTGATTGCATGACCTCACATACGGAAATACACCCGTGATCTGAGTACAGCTCTCATAGTCTTCCGAACTGTCAACCTATCAACTAGTGGTAGCACTTATCGAATTTAGCCACTGCTGAATTTTAGAGGGGGAGTATTGTGGCGAACTTAGCTACCACTATAAAAAATAACTTACTGTAAAGTAGTATATATAGCAGTGTAACCTATTTCCACCATGAAGTATATTTCGGTAGACATAGTGGCAGTCTTTCACGCGTTTGATAAAACCACATGGGGACCCATTCTTTTCCCAAAATAAAACAATTTATGAGTATCTAAGTACCTTAAATCGCCGTTGTCGCAGCTTGTTCTGTTTTGGACCTTGTGCCAATCAAACCCTTTAAATAACCAATTTAATCATTTTTTGGAGATTTTTCTCGGGACTTGCAAGGTTAAGCTTTGAAGATACTGCCGTCGTGACTTGCATAACAACATTACGAATGTGACCTCACAAATTTACATAAACCCTTTATTTTACTTTCCTGCATTGCCTAATTTCAATTTACGAAACCGTCAATATTGCTTACTTTTTGGTAGACTAAGTTAAAGTCTTTCACATGTCTTGCTTAAATCTAATAGGTACTCAGTATTTCACCCAAAAATAAAACAATTTCTGAGTCTCAAAATATTTTTTATAACCATTACCGCTTGTTCTTTTTTGGACCTTGTGTCCTGAAACTTAAATCAAACCCCTAAATAGCCAATAAACGAATTTTTGTAGGATATTTTTCTCGGCATCGAATGGTTTGAACTTAAGATTAAACTTGGATATATATTGCATTTTTGACTAGTATAGCGGTATTACGAATGTGTCTTCACATATTTAAATTGAGACTTTATTTTTCTTTCCTGCGTTGCATGGAGGGAAGTTTTTAATTTACGAAGCCATCGGCATTAGTTTGCGTAGATTGGATTCCATTCTAACCTCGTTTCCAGAAGCATCGGACGAGTTCTTTTCTCTTGCTTGCATCCTCTTCCTTCCTTGTCACTTCCAACAGACGGCGCCATAACTTGCTCCGGTGTTTAAATATTCATTGCTTAATTCCCTAGGCGATAAAGAGATTTTTCTCCCACTTACATCAAAATCCAACTTTTTAATTCCCCACTTCTGTTTGCGTCCCTAACATAATGTCTCATAGTCGTAATGGCCTTCCAAAAAGAAGACGGCAAATCATGAATAAATTAGTTGGATGACATTAACGGAAGTAATTGCTACATTAATGATGCTCTCGGAGCTTGGATTTTGTGCATAATTAAAACCTGCGTGTTTTTTGTAGTTACGTATTCGTAAGAGGAATCAAAGGATGTATAGGTTGGAACAATACGCCGATCATTGTTTGCCAGGGACGTAAAATTCACGTTCTGATCGCATTTGAGTTATTTTAATAGAAATAGAAGCGCAATTAAGTGCTGTCATAACTGCAGTTTCACTGCTAATTGAACATTAAGCTAGGCTTTAGGGGATTCAGCGTACTATTTTTGTCTTTTAGTTGGCCTAGATTCCATTTTACGTTATTGATGTGACACGTAAGATATCTTGTACTATAGATAATTGTTCATAAACGCTTTTATGGTATCAAAGTAAGTTTTTACATGTTTGCTAATAATTTCTTTAATGTGTGTTCTATATAAGTTTTATTTTGAGCACTTTTTAAAAAGCATATATAGGTTCGCGTCGATCTGATCTGAAATTTAATTGTTTTTAATTATTTTAATGTATATAATTTTCAAAGGCTATTTCGCAGTTCTTATACAAATTGTATTTTCTATTTGAGTGTTTATTTCCTGTGCCATAAAAACACCGAAAATCTTTTAACTCCGCATATTTTATTTGACAGGTTGACTAAGTTATTCACTGCGTATGTTTCTGAATATTTTCGATGCTATTGCAGAATGATTCGGAATTCTCTTGGACGAATTTTAAAGGGTGGTAGTAAAATAAAAATTATTTTTTCAGATGTTTAGTTAGTTGGATTTTATGGTACATGGACCATATTTGCCCAAGTTGCACCATTTTGTCAGAGAATGTATGTCTGCGCTAATACAGGAATACTAGCCCCCAATTTGTTTTACCAATGCCTGGGCAACTTGAACTTAGAAGTTCTTTAGTCATCATGACACTACAAGGGTTGAATTGTGAGCTACTTGGTCTTACCTGGTGCATCACAGGGGGTTGGTTTACTTTTCATCTCACATACATACCATACATTCAAGGCACAGCCCATTTATAGAGACCACACATTTACACCAGACGGTCAAACATCTATGCCGTCAAACGAAGAAACTTTTGATCTAGTGGCCGTCAGCCTGATTGGTCGGCCGCCCAAACAAACAAAATCATTTTTGGGGTAGGCATTTGGCCGTATTGTGTATGGAATTGGCGTGTGTTTAAACATGAACATTATGCACATTACACAGTCCCACGTCTATAAAAGCGGCTTCATCTGTGAAGAGGACGTATGCTGGAAAATCTGACTTCACTGCACTCTGCTGTAGAAACCAATACGATAACTCTATGCACAATAAATAATACTCAGGTTTCAATGTCTACACTCTGTAAATGGAAGGGATATAATTGCTGCTCATGCAAACCTTCCATACGATGGATTGACCTTCACATCTCGCGGGTTTCTCTCAACTTCGTGTCTTCCATTTTTGGAATACTGGGGTCAACCCGTACCATGCCTGCTGACATGAAATGCTTCGATTTCACACAGCTGGGGATGCAAACACTCAATCACTTGACGATTCGGCACTTGCCTATTGAGAAAGCGTACACGGTACAGACATTGAACAGCTCTTCCGTTTCATTGGCATCCTCATACGCATGTCAGCTACCTTGAAATTTGTGTAATGCTTTTGGGGTCTTTTTTAAAGGACATGTCAAAAAATATATGTATAGATTATCCATAGGTTTAGATTTCACATGCTTAGCAAATTTAGTATTAGAGTTCCCGACCAATCTGTCTAATTGTCAGGAGGCTGGCTTCGGGATCGGAAGGTTTCTAGTTCAAATCCGGGGTTAAAGCAGGGATGTTTTCCCGTCTGGAATGAATGTGGGGCCTCTATAAACAGGTTGTATCTTGAATGTGGATGTATAATTTGAATCTACCCCCGGTGGAGCAACAGGGTGACGCAAAGTGATTCACAAATACGCCCCTGTAGTGCCATAATGATTAAAATCAATTGGCCGGGCATTAGCAAAATAAAAGTATTAGGGTCTCTATATCTTTTCCCAATCTCCAACTCAGTGTGACAGTTAAATAATTTAGTGACATTACTCTTCTGCGCAACGACCGCAATTTCCCGGATCACCGTGATAATTCTCCGATTTCATTCGAAGTCATTCTCTTAAAAACCCAAAAGAAATCTGAGTTTGCGCTCAAAAGTGCGGACACGAGTTCCTCCCTCTCTTTCTCCGATTATCTTCACACACGCACGGGGAAGATCCAGCGGCAGACACCTGACGAAGGGGGCGATGCGATCACCAGGGCAACGGCGGGCGTTTCCACGGCAACCGAAAGGTGCTTTTGATGTATGGCCGCCCAGGGAACGTGTGAAGAGAAAATTGCATCTTGGTGGGGCGTCTTGCATTCGAGAACGCGCCATTTTGTGACGGGCTGCCGGTTTATTTGCCTGACCTTTCCGCACGCCTTGCCGGTCCTCATCGGCAAATCAGAGGCTGGATGCCGTTCGTCGTGTTTCCGAGGGACATGTGTCGCGGAGTCGTTTTTGATGGGGAGCATGACTGTCATTTGGACGGTGTAGGCAATTTTGATGTCTGATGCACGGGCAGCAAATGTTTCGAGAAGCCTCGAAATGGCATGTAAAGACGGTCCAATAGAATGCTTACTAATATTCTTTCAACATATAGATGTCGATGTTCAGTTATTAATGTGTAAAGTAATTCTACTCTATTTGAAGTTTTTACTTATTTAACTTCAGAGAGAGAATACTTGTAGACAAATATATTGGTTTCTTTTAGACACTTTTCTAATGAAAGCAATACAAATTTAAATTGGAGAAACTGAATCAATTGCTCGGTAAGCTTTGTACCCAGCCATTAGTTAGACATTTTACATCCCATTGCGGACACTACCCCTTTACATGCCATTTCGAGAAGTTTCTCGAAGCATATTTACTGCCATGATGAGCTAACTTTTTAGTTCGTGTTTCCGAGGAACTTGGTGTCAGAGTCGTTTTTGAAGGGGAACATGACTCATTTGGACGGTGTAGGCATTTTTGATACCTGATGGCACGGATAGTAAGTGCTGTTTCGAGAAACTTCTCGAAATGGCATGTAAAGATGGCAGTGTCCTCAATGGCATGTAGGATGTCTCAGTAACGGCAGGGTACAAACAAAGCTTACCGAGCAATTGATACAGTTCCTCCAATAATTTAAATTTTCATTGCGTTTATAAAGAAAAGTCTAGAACAGACCAACTCATTTGACTGCAAGTGTTCTGCAGTCAAATAAGTAAAAAAAGGTCAAACGAGGAAGTATTACTTTTAAACATTGATGACAGAACAACCACAGCTTTTGGTTGAAAGAACATAAGTAAACATTATATTGGTTAAGATGGTCAAAACAGATTAGAAGTTATATAGCAAAAACTGTAGGCTGCAGGACGGTTATATTATACGTGCATAGGCATCAGAGGGTTTAACATGTGAATTCAGTAGTCCAAAATAGGTGTAGTTGTTTAGGTAGGAATATACGCTTGCTCTCGTAGGACTAACAATCATGAGTGGGAAACTCAAATTCTGGCTGTCACATGGACGGTGTAGGTATTTTTGATGTCTGATGCACGGATAGTAAATGTTAAGTTTCCAGAAACTTCTCGAAATGGCATATAAAGACGGCAGTGTCCATAATGGCTTGTAGAATTTCTTAGTAACGGCTTGGCACACATAACTGAGTAATTAATTCATTTTTCCGATAATTTTAATTTTCAACCGTTTCATTAGAAACATCTAGGACAAATTAACATTTGACTACAAATGTTTTGTACTCAGATACGTAAAAATGCCAAATGAGAAAATAGTATTGCTTTTACCTTCCAACACATTAATGATTGAACATCCATATACATTGTTTGAAAAAGTATTAGTAACATCGTATTGTTAAGAACCCGAGTGATCTGTCCTCCCTGCTGTTTTACCCTCTCATACCCTTCTGCTTTTTGCTTTTTTCCTCGTTGTTGTCTTGTGTTTGGCACAGCTTGGCCCTTGCGCCATAAAACTCAAAGACAACCAACCTATTGATTAAGACGGTCAAAACTAGTTAGAAGTCATGCAGATAAAGCTGCAGGCTGCTGAACAGATATACAAGCTTATTACAAATGAGTTATCGGTTTTCAAAGCGCACTGTATTTCGCAAAGCATTACACAAAACAATGAGTATTACGTTAAAAGGACTAGATATTGCTCAAATCTTAATCATAACAGTACAGATCGATGTGTGCTCCACTCGTTTCTCGACAAGGTAGTCAAGTTCGGCCCGATGAATCATTTGTTATAACCCTATATAATAAGTACACAGCCGTCAGAGGAAGCTGGTAGGATGAAAGTAGAGAATGCTCTACCCAACTCCTACGAAAGAAACCGATATCCTACATCTGGGCTCGATTCAGTACGATCTGACGGTCATATAAAAGAGTAGAGAACGACACCAAATGTTCGTAAGACCATTTACTGCTCGCCCCACAAGGGGACTGCGGCGGAACATCGGTGCCGTGGCAAATCCTAGAGATGGGCAGAAAGGAGTACTTTTTAGAATCGAATACTTGGTAGTCGAGTACTTTCAAGTATCGAATACATACAAAAACGATTAATCAATAGTAAGAATCAGACAACTGCGATATAAGGTTCTTTTGTAAAAGTAGCGCTTTGTTCTGATTTTCCCAGTATTGCGGTTAGTGTACTGGGAATTGTGACATAATGGGTCAAAGTTTGGTAGGTAGGTGAATTAACGTCGCACTAGAGCAACACATCGGACTATTGGCGACGGTCCGGGATCCATCCCGAAGGGACAACACCTCGTAATTTTAAACCACGGTCAGATTACGAGATCAACACCTGAGCTGGCCACCCCACTCTCCAAATTTCTACACCACCCCAACGTGAGGACATTTGAGACCACGAGAAATTTAACGTCACCAGCCCCCACGTACACGACGGTCTTTGATTTGATCGAGTTTCGAACTCGCAACCCTCCTGTTGCTAATCTGCTACTCTTCCAACCGTGCCACCACTGCCCCAGGATCATAGTTCGAACCCACTACAAAAGAAAACCAGTGGATCATTGTATTTTTATTTATTCTACACGCAAACGATGAAATTTCACACAACAAACATTGATACGCATGCAATGCAACTGTTACTTTGGTATCTGAATACCTTGGTATTCGAACACTTAGGATGAAACTTTAGTTTTTAAATACCTAAGATGAATACTTTGGATGAATTGTGATGTATTCGAATACTTTAGCTGAATACTTTGAATGAATACTACTGTATTCCAATACAACGAGAAAGAATCAAGTATAACGAATTCTTTTAATTATCGAGTACACGAGTACTTTTGTATTCGAATACTCCGATTACTTGCAAATTCTATAAAGGGAAGTATGAGGGTCGCTGACTGGTGATGCCTAAGTTTAGTTTCTACACCTGTGGAAAGCTTATTCGATTTGAGCTTGTTGGAACCTACTGCGAGAATTCCTTTGGATCTTTCCCAATATCCGTAGTGACTTTAATTCAAGTCACTACGGATATTACTCAACTTCCTACTTAAAGAAGGCCATGAGAGGGCTAACAAACGAATTCAATTGTCCAAATCAGATGTCTACGCTTACCAGGACTAGAATAACCATAAGTGAGAAACTCAAACTTAAATAAACTTTCTTCATTCGGCGCTGCCAGCACGTACTTTATATAAGGCTTTCTAGGTCACATACCTATTAGAGTGGAAAAGCACCTGTGATCATTGACTAGTGTGTCAGATAAGGTAAAAATTAATACGACTTCCCTAATATTTAATTCTAGGAGGTATTTTGAGGATTGGATGGAAATATTAAGTCTAAAGTTTTAAACTCACAGGGGGCGAAGAAAGTTTATTTAAATTCGAGTTTTACCTTATGTTTAGTGGCTCAGCAGGTTCGCCCACTGAACTAGCAATATGAGTTGTAGGCGGCGCATGCTCGATCTCTGGTGATGTGTAACCTTGTGTGTTTTTCTCTCCTGTGGCAATAAAACTTTCCGTGTGTGTATGTCCGTTACTTGACCTTGTGTTTGGCGCAGCTTGGTCATATATGGCTCTTGCATCATAAAATCTAATCAACATCTGATGTTTATTGAATGAAGTCCCCAACTGGGTCCAAAATCATGACCCCAAAAGGATATTACCCCATGGATTCGGAAAATTCTTAAGCTTGATCTGTTCCCGACTTTCTTTTTAAAGTTTTTATATTTACATAGATTTTATTGTTTTATCTTACACTTGGTGCAGCTTGTTCTCTTTTGGACCTTGCGCCATAGAACCACAATCATCAACCAAAGAACTAGGATATCGCTGAATGGGGACAGCTGGAAATAATGAATATATTTTCACGTTGTCAGGATAAAAAAATTATGTACCCAAATGAGTATTTCAGAAATATAGAGTATTACCCTAATTTCCCTATTTCATATTCCCTTAACAGAAACTTTTTTTTACCTGCTAAAAGTCACAATCTAGTTCAAAAGTCGCAGAGACACGTTTCCCTTTGTTACTCTGCCGTGTATATTCCTTCAATTCCCAGCCGGCACTGACCTCCGGTCAAGAGCCACGCATCCCGTCCTCCTTGTTCTAACCAGCCACCAGCACTGCATTTGAAATATCGCCACCATTCCTTACCGCCCACCTTGTTTCCGCCTCCTGGAAATCTTGGAGAAAATCTACGTCCATCCTTCTTTATTTGTGGAAGAGCGACCATTAAACATCTGCTCGGACGTTAGAGCACCCGCGGGGCCCGGCTAATATCAGGGCCCCGGGCTGCCTAATCTAGCTTTATGGGCGGCCGCGGTGATGCCCGGTGGCATGCCTTATGGGCTTCTTGCCTCCTCCGATCCGAGGTGGTCGTTTTTCAAATTTTTTTCGGTTTTTTAAGTTGCGTGCGTGAGGCTTGTATGGTGTCTTGGTAACTTTTGTGGCTTGATTTCGTGCTGGAGCGAAACAACGGTATTGTTGAGGGAAGAGTGGGTAGAAATTCCTTTGAAATGACTCTGAAGTTGTTTTCGAGACTTGTATTCTGTGAAAGGCAATAAATCATTGGCGTATTTTACTATTTTCTATTATACTAAAAGAACTTTGCAAATGTAATTATATTTTGTCTGATAGCTGTAGTTATCGACTTTTTTGATGTATTACATCCAATGGTTTAGTTAAGGTGGGGCGACAGGGGCAGTGACCCCGAGAGCCAATGTCTACGGGAGTGGCATATCAGAAATATTTATTACAAAGTTGTGTTTTTCCTTTGGAAAAATGCTTCATAATTTTAAGCACAATTTTGCCCATGTTGCGAAGTATTTTCCAGAGTTATGTGTGAATAAATGCTTTCATGCGCTTCATCTGTAGAATACAAGTCAATTCTTCCTTTCATGTAGCCCCCTACAATCACATTACTATTCGGAAAAGAGAAAGCAATAGAGTTATTTTCTTACAAACGTCTGGAGATCAAAAATCAAAACAGGAGTGCCTTTACTTTTGTCCGGGGACCCTAACAGGAGCCAGTGTACCAAAACTCGTTTTTGCTAGTTTTTATGTGTTATCAATAATAAATTGGAATCAAAAACTAATTTTGTTAACAATAATTTATTAATAAAATTAATGTAGCACTATTAGTATAAATAATTATACTTTATCTTCCTTTTAAATATGATTGAATATATTTTGCTTTGGACAGGGTTGCTGGTAGGTAGTTAATTAACGTCGCACTGGACTAGCACAACGGGCTATTGGCGACGGTCCGGAATCAATCCCCAAGGGAAAGATCCCAGGACAATACCACGTAATTTTGAACCACGGTCAGATAAGATGAACACCTCATATGCCATCCCACGCCAACACGAGGACATTTGAAGCCACGACAGATTTGACGTGCACCACCCTCTGTGTACACGTCGGTCTTTGTCTGGACCGAGTTTTAAACTTGCAACCTTCCGGTTACTAATCCGTTATTCTTCCAACTGGGCTACCGCGGTCCTTGGACATGCTGGCATCAACCGCATTTGCTACAGGTCCTAAAAAGTTTAGCTGGCCTCTAATTATATTTAAGGAAAACAATAATGGACTTTGTCATTGAAGGAGTGGGTAAAAGAAATGTCATTCTGTGGTTGTTTTCGAAATATATGTTGGTTTCATAGTGAATCATTTTTGATTGAGCATTGCGTTTCAATTTTATTTTGGTCGTAGGTTTGCTCTCAATATTTCGCAAAAAAGTGTGACTTTCTAGTGCCAGATAGACCAGCCTACAACAAAAACTATACGTTCCATTCTCAGTCCATTTCCTTGCCAACTATCTTTGACACTGTGAGAGTAGTATGCAGCAGATATGCAACTCAATTCCCGACTGCGGATCAGAAACCTTTCTCATGTTACTTGTTTGATTACAAAATGTTTTTATCCGCTGTAGTGGTTTCCTACGTCTACATTTTTAATGATTAAGAAAAATGACTGTAAATTGAAAAAAAATGTCTTAAAATCTGGGGCTTGAAGTATTTGTGGCATCTCGCCTTATCATTTATTCCCATTTGATTACTTTTTGTTCTCATTGATTTAATATTTTGATCATTCCACTCGAGATTGTTCCGATCGAATCCGAGACCACGCAACCTCGTCTAATGACCCGCGCATCATTCGAATCTCATTTTTTCCCATCCGAATCCATCCTGACAAATGAGCCTCCTGCAGTGGTGATTTATCGAGCGGCCATTAATCACTCAGCGTTCCATTCTATTAGAATTTAAATCTCAAGTAATTATCCATCTCTTCGACAGACCCTGGCCACCCTTTGAGGATTTCCCAAAGGTCGTAGCAATCTCACATTGGAGGTAAGGTACTTTGAAGGAGAAGAAAGTTTTATTGAGCGATCAAACCGAAGGAAGACAAATTCGCTTCCGATGGGCTGCAGTTTTTAAACGGCGTCGAATTCGTCCCATGGGCTAATCCATCCATCTCCCAGCCCACCCCGTTTTCCACCCCCTTTTATATTGGTCCCAGGGAGAATGGGGGATGCTGCTACACCCACCTAGAGAAACGGGCCATCTATTTCAATTTGGCCCCACTACCTTCATATCGAGGGCCATTTATTCTGTCCCTTTAGGTTCGAATTTCGTTTCCTATTTCCGGCCCTGGAGATGTGAATTTTCTCGGCCTTAATCCTTTTTATCTTTTCTTTCATTTACTTATTGCGCATTCTCTGGCTTTTCCGGAGTCCTTTCTAATTGGGGCGGCCCAGGACCGGTTTCGCCCGAGAAGGAAGATATTTTTTAAGGGGACGATGGTGGAAATGTTTCGTTGGATTGAATTCCCCGAATGATAAAGTGGGATTTCGGTTGTAAAGTTTTTCATCTCCGTGGTGTTTTTAGGATTTTTGGGTCGGAGGGATGGTTGAAAGTCTTCTGTTTAATTCTACAGTGTTTTATCTACATAAATAAAAATGGAGTGTTTGTATATTGAATATTTTCGCACCATTTCAAGTTTTCTATCTGTTTTAGACCCTTGTGATGAAAAATCCGTCTCTTGCGCGTTTGATGTATGTCTGTGTGTGGGCCCATTTTACGTTCAAATGGTTGAATATATTGTCATGAAACTTTGCATACTATGAGTTCTACATTCATTTAGTGACTGAACTTGGCTGCATTAGTCTGTCCGTTTTCCGGTTCAATGTTCGATTTTGTGTCTGTGTTTGTACAAGTATCACATAAGATTTGTTCAATATATTTTAATTTAATGTTTTATATTTGATACACCACATCTTAATTTAGTGAATGCATATTTAAAATTTCTTTGCTTACATAATTAGGCAAGTTTCACGTTAAAACATCTGAGTAACTACTTAAATCAACCATAATTTCGTAGTTCTGGAGAAGCTGGAATGCATATTGAGCATTGCAGTTACTTAAATTGTTTTACCAGTACTGCTGAAAAATTAATTATTTTTTAAAAACTATTTTTACAGAATTTGAATTCAAATACTTTTTTATTTTGAGCCTTATTTATTTTCTTGCAAAATATGAACTATTTCCGAACATTTGGAACAGACGATATTTTGCAACAAAACGGAAACTCGTATTCGTTTGCCAGACGCAGTGATATTTTTTTTCGCTCCCAATTACATAATTTCGAATTTTTAAATTCTATCTTTTTTAGTTGTAAGTTGTGGCAACTGTGTGAGATCAAGAGATAAAAAGAATCATGAATTTATAGTTTTAGAACTTTTCCCACCAACTTGTATTTTGTTTCAATTCTCTGTTTTGTTTTAAATATTTATTATTTTAATAAATTGTAATTCCTTTTCATCACACGCAACACCACCGAAAAGTATTCTGTTTAAAGCGGCATGTAAGTTGGAATAAAGAAAATTTTAAGTGGATTTTTGCCATTGAAAGAACGTTAATGTTAAAAATATCTGAACTAGGACTTTTGAAATATTACAAATTCTTTGTCATAGCGACAGATGGTCAAGGTGGCTTATTTAACGAATTGAAGCTATATTTAAGCAACTTATATAGGGAAAGTTTAGTTAAAACAATGATTTTCTTTAGAAGAAAAGTTGTCAAATTAATTTACCAGTAAAAAAAATGGTAATAGGTTATTTTTGCTTTAACACCACTGAAGATATTAAATTTTAAAACAAATTCTTTTATTATCGCTTTTAAAACAAACTTAGTGATAAATATCTTATCAAATTAGTCATCTTTCCTTAATAGTAGCGAAATTTGAAAAGAGTGCCACAAATAAAAAAAAATATTGACAGTTAAAATTATGTGAGAGTATCCGCAGTAGATTCGTCATTTTTACGAATTGAGTTGAGCAATATTACAGGAATAGAACGTAAGAAAGGGAATTCCTAATCGTCTCCCAAAATCGTCTTTTGTAGCAGTTACCGTGTGTCTCACCTTTCGCCAATTTGTACCTTTAGCAGGGGTGCGATATATATTAAATGTATTACATGGATGGATTTACATGTGTAGAATTTGTGTTCAAAGTAGGTTGTACAAATTATAAAAATTTCGAAAAGGTGTTAAAAAATTATTTTACTCATGCTTAAATGATTTGGCATTTTTCTACGAAAGAGGAAAGTGATTATTTTCTGGTCACTTTCAATATATAGTTAACCAATTAAACCCTAGTGAGGTCGGGCAATTTGCTAGTTTATCATAATAACTTTTTTGGTGCGTGTTATATTGAGGTAAGAAAATATCGATTTGTGACAATTGTACTAGTAGCTATGTACTCGATTCTCGGATATTAGCTTATCTCTACATTAGGAGTCATATTGGGTACTACCTTCATATCGAGGGCCATTTATTCTGTCCCTTTCGGTTCGGATTACGTTTCCTATTTCCGGCCCTGGAGATGTGAATTTTCTCGGCCGTAATCCTTATCTTTTCTTTCATTTACTTATTGAGCATTCTCCGGCTTTTCCGGAGTCCTTTCTATTTGTGGCGGCCCAGGACCTTTTCGCCCGAGAAGGAGGATATTTTTTAAGGGGAAGACGGGTAGAAATGTTTCGTTGGATTTAATTCTCCTTATGACAATGTGGGATTTCGGTTGTATAATTGTTCCTCTCCTATGTGGTGCTTTTTTAGGATTTTGGGTCGGAGGGATTGTTGGAAGTCTTTTTAGTTGTACACGGTGTTTATTTCTCATAATGAAAATTTGGTGAGTCTTATTCAGGTAAGAAAATATCGATTTGTGTGTGACCATTGTACTAGTAACTATGTACGCTATTCTCGGAGAAATTAGCTTATTTTTACATTAGAAGGTACACGGTGGTTGCGCTCCCAGGATATCTAAGCGGTATTTTTCTGCTTTCATCCCACTATGTTCCCCAGTGCCTCTTTTCCCCTTTCACGACTTTTAAAAAAGTCGTGAAAGGAAAAAAAAGAGGCATTGGCGCATCTTATGTTTGGCTCTCTTGACCAAATATGATCCTTACGCCGTAAAACGCCCAAACCAACCAACTCTGCATTAGCGGTCATATTGGGTACTACCTTCATATCGAGGGCCATTTATTCTGCCTCTTTAGGTTCTAATTGCGTTTCCTGTTTCCGGAGATGTGAATTTTCTCGGCCGTAATCCATATATTTTCTTTCATTTACTTATTGAGCTTTCTCCGGCTTTTCCGGAGTCCTTTCTAATTGGGGTGGCCCTGGACCGTATCGCCCGGATGGAGGGTATTTTTTAAGGGGAAGACGGTGGGGAAATGTTTCGTTGGATTGAATTCCCCTTATGACAAAGTGGGATTTCAGTTGTATAGTTGTTCCTCTCCTTTGTGGTGCTTTTTTTAGGATTATTGGGTCGAAGGGATAGTTGGAAATCTTCTGTTTAATTGCACGCGGTGTTTTATTTCTCATAATAAAGATTTCTGTGTGTCTTAATGAGGTAAGAAAATATCAATTTGTGTGTGACCATTGTACTAGTAGCTATGTACGCTATTCTCGGAGATTAGCTTATCTCTACATTAAGGGTCATAATGGGTACATTACGATTATGTTTGTATATGCAGTAGAATTCTTGGAAATTAACTAGTAAACTCGTAATATTTCGTTGACTTACAAGTGAAATATACTAAGTCAACATATTAAAGATATGAGTTTTTTAGATTTTCAAGATCAGGATGTGGTGATTTTTAGACTGGTGAAGTCTACTGTTTTTTTCTTTGTAAGAAAGTTAGATTTCTTCTTGAGAAACACACTTAGTGAGTAAACCTTAGGAAATATAATTTTTCCCCTTCGTTTTTTCAGAACTACGTTTTTTGATTTAGTTCACGTGGTAAGCCGACGATTTGTAGTATGAATGTTAGGGTCTCTACATCAAAATCCGGTTCAATATGAATCCAGTAGAAACTGATTAATGAAGATTCGGGAAGATTATCTAGTGAACTGCCCTACTATTTTTGATGAGAGGCTGCTCGAAAATTGCTTAAAATATGAATAAATTAATGTTTCGTTTTAATATTTATTAGAGTGCGGTACACTTAAAGATGTTTTGCACTGGATTCTTGAAAATTAACTAATAAACCGTGTCGGTATTCGTTATTAGAGCGTTGTATCACATGTTTGTTGAATATTGCTTAAAAAATGAGGAATTTCCAGTATAAGCAAACAGACCAGACGGAAAGCGAAGATTTTACTTCTCCAATCCAAATGTTCTGTCATGATACATGTCGAAGGATACCTTAAAATGTAGTTTATCGATGTTTAATCTAATTGGCGTTGACCAATCAACTATCATATATCAATTCAGAATTAATTCTGTGGAACTTTTATCGCAGACGTGCTAAAATCGCATTAAAAAAACAATGCGAAAAACAATAAAAGGTGATGGAATAGGTACAGGAAATACGTTTCGCCGTAGAAACACTGCCACCACCTAAATTTAGTTTGACAGAATCTCTCATATTGCTTCCTTGGAAATTAATTCGCAGTGTCTCAATATTTTCTGATTAGAGCTTGACGTAACATAAAGAGGGACGACACAGAACATGATGACATAGATCCCGTTAATCCTAATTTTTGGTGTTGCATGAATGATTAAATTTGTTATTAACGCTTCGATAGAAATTGAATGTAATAGAAAGTCAAGAAATCGCTAATGGTGTTCAATGGTATTTTTAATTTTAGTTGATATTAATAATATGTACTTCAAAGGAAGCTAAAAAACAAATTTAAATTATATGACGAATTTTGACTGCGTTTATAAGGGTAATCTGCATGTAATTATGTACGTGGTTTTTTGGCATGCAACTGGAAAAACATTTGCCCCTCTTATGTAACTACATAATGAGGAAAATGTGGCCACTAACTAAATTAAAAAGCACCACAATATATTTCACCACACTGAAAAAATAGGATAAAAACCCACCCTAGACTTGGATGCCTTTGCAATTAAAATTATTATTTTCCAACGCGTCCAGGTAGAGAAAGGGCCGATTGACCCAATAAAAAAAGCCAGAACGAAGGAGGCCCGGAGGAAAAATTCCCCTTTTCCCGGTTAATGAGATTCCCGGAGACAGAAGACTCCGGGAAACGCAGCCGGAATTAAATCATTCCCCGTTCGCGCTCCCGAGATTTCAATTAGTTTGGGGGCGAGAAAGGATTATGAATGTTTGATTACTTTTCGCGGCTCCCAGATTAAAAACAAAAAGGAAATAATAACAACAACGACTTGTTTTGCGAGGGCTTAAATATTCATATGGATTTAAGTTGATGCAGACAGGGGCCTCATGCCTATGCACGGAGGAGCTTGTTCTCGCGCTTTCTAATTAATCTTTTTGTGCGATGCCGTGGTTATAATGGGGCTGGTGGGCCTTTTGAGAAAATGAAGCAAAGTACAACGGCTTCCTGGGTGTAGGTTCTTGGAAGTGTGTTCGACGTTGGGCTTTCTGTTGCCGAAGCGGTAATCTCCGAGTTGTCTTTTCTTAATGAACGTGATGGTTAATACAGATGTTGAGGTATGGAATTATTTTCGGGCGTATATGTGCTCGTGGGAAGTAATCAAAACTTATGAAGGAGTAAAGTTATGAAATATGATGGTGGGTTTTTTTTTTGTTTGTTAGTCTAGCCATCTGTTATGGGCGTTTCGACTTTGATAATAAGAAATGGCAGAAAAGATTATCGCAGAACTTTCCCTGTGAAGAAATAAAGATTTTCTTTATGAAGAAATGAAGTTATAAGGCATGATGTTTTTCCTTCGTGTTTTGTGAGTATCTGCTTTTAACGCGATAGTTAATTCAGATGTTGATATATTATTTTCAGGCATATTTTAGGAATTTTCCTTTTGCTCGAAGAATAAAAGGTCAAAGCAGAAGGACGCCGTGCTGCATTTATATTATAAGCTGATATAAAATTCATTAAAATAAGTAAGCAAATTAAAATAAACAGCGTGGCATCAGAAATGAAATATACGCAAAGGTAAATTCTGGTTTTGTTTCACCATAGATCCCGTTCTTATTTACTATGTTAAAGATAATACATTGCTACTTTTTAAAACATGTCTTCGCTGTTTGGGGATGATTCTGTTTCAGTATAGCAGCATTTTTTTAATTTACATTATTAAAGGCATTAAATACGTTGATTTTAAACTACCATCTTACTACTGGGATAATTCTATGTTTTCTTATAGTTCCAGTTCTTTGTTGCATTCGTTCTTGAAGGTGATACATTGTTATTTTTAAAAATATTCCTTTACTGTTTGGGATGAGTGTTTCATTATATTTCCAGTTTCTTATGTACATTATTGAAAAGAATAAATAACTGTTATTTTTAAAATAAGCTTTCACTGTTTGGGGATCATTATTTGTTTCATTTTTTTATTTACGATATTGGAGGCAATACTTAGTTATTTTTTAAATATGCTTTGTCCATTTAGGACAATTCTGTGTTTCATTATGGTTCCAGCTTTTTATTTACATTATGGAAGGCAGTACACTGTTATTTCTTAAAATGCGCCTTCGTGTGTTTGGGATGTTTCTTTGTATATCAACTAAAACAAATTTTATATAAAATTAGCAGATTAAAAGTTTATTTTCTCTTAATGTATTTAAGAGACGTTCGAAACTGAAATTCAACTATTCACATGTGAAAAAGTATGTTTCTAACAAAATACCGTAGAACGTCACAGGTTATGCTTAACTAAAAGAGAATCGGGGATCGTCAGAAACGCCATGTTTATATGATGTACTAAAAATAAGAATCCCATGGACCTTAAGGAGGCCTGATTTTTCAATTTAGTTTTTAAGGACCAAAAACCTTAATATTTGCTGAAAGTCCTTGAAAAAATTCTTAAAGGCCTAACTTTTTACAGGAACACTGCACAATTTATTTCACCTGCGTACAAAAATTGAGATCTATTATACTTGACCGATGTCAGAGGTCATTAAAAATCGAGGGCGTAATATTTAGGTTGACTAATAAGTGATATTTTTAAACCTGAGTCCGTGAGACCCAAACAGCACTCGTGAAAGTTTCTTCACATATGCATCCACGGGTCCGATCCACTATTGCGATTTATGTGAAATGTAGCCTTAAAACATGGAAGGCCTTAAAAGGCCGCTATTTTTTCTTTTGCATGAGGAATAGGATCCCTGAAATATAAATTTACTTTAAAACCATTTAGTTAACTTTAGCTTGATGTAGATTTCTAAAGGTAGGTATTTTAATTAACGTCGCACTGAAGCGACACAACGGGCTATTAATGACGGTCCGGGATCAGTTCCGAGTATATTTCTGAAGAATTAGTCCGAGTATATTTACAAAAGTATTATTTTTGCATACGTTTTGCAATATGTAAGCATTTTTATTATTTTTTGTTATCGGCATTAAAAATAATAATGTAAATGCCAAAATGCTGCTCTTTTGTCGGTTATTTTTACTTTTGTATCCGTTCGACGATGGTTTGGGCTGATGATGGCTTACAGATTTTTAAGTTATGAAAAATGTGAATTTAAAGTTCTATCTTTTATGCAGGTGTCACTTAAGAAAATTGGTAGGTTGTGTCGAGGACACAAACCGTAGTTTTGATGTGAATATTGAGATCTGATGTTGGATTATGGAATGATTGAAGCAGACATAGGAAGTTCGTACGATTGTGTATTGTGAATATTCAACAATTAATTTACAGTTTGAGCGATTAAAGTGCAGTTTGACAGTGATTGTAGCATAGTTCAGTAGCTTTCGAATGACACCACTTACGCAATCCAAAGGTACACTGGCCCAAAGCTTTCCCAGCACCGTTGTATTTCGACATATTAAGAACCTTCTTCCCGAGCTCAGTACGCCTGCGCACTCAGTGCGAAGGTCATGTCAGGTACAGACATCCTTTGTCTACACGACGCTATTTTTGTCTTCTGGATGTTTTTCAGTTCTGAAATCATGACAAAACAGTTGTACTGTTAGACTTTTCATGTATACCCCAGTGCTGTTCCGATTTTAAAGATCTATTCACATCGATAATTTAAAAAATTATTATTGTGAATTCGTAAATAAATATTATGAAAGCAGACCTCTAGTTACCAAGAAACTGTCAACTGAACAGCATAAATTCATTCATTTATTTCTCTGTAAGATACTTTCAATATTGAAAACAGGATATTAAGTTGAATAAAATCATTACAACATGCTCTTATCTTTCGCAAAACTGGAATTGTTAGCAACACTAATGTCTGATTTCAAACTGACTTCACTTTTTCAAGCTTTGATTAGAGCTTGAAGATCAAGGTGAATATATGTTACAGTGAAAGACCGAAATCTGGAGAATGTCGACTTTCACCGGTGAATGTCAACATTCACATAGTCGCTTGGTGTATGTCCGAAATATTTGCTAAATACCCTTATTTCTGACTTACACCGGCAAATGTCGACATTCACCATGCACTAATGGTGAATGTCGGAGATTTATATTTTCTTCTCCGTATTTCAGTCGCGATAAAACGTCACAAGAGTGACGTAACTCTTTCGCCTCTCTTTCTGAGAGGAGTGACCAAGAACTTAAAACAAACAGTACATTCTAAATGAGAAAAGAAAATAGTAGAAATTAAAAACTTACTTAATTATACAGTACATTCTAAATGAGAAAATAAAATAATAGTAATAAAAACTTACTTAATTATGTGATTCAAATCTTATTTATTGCAACAACTTAAACTATTATGACACTTTGAATTGCGCAAGAGTCCCTTGCTTTTACAACTGCATTTATTTGTGGAACACTTCCTTTTGCAATGACAGCGTGTATAGCCTTGCCCCCCGCTTCTCGAATTAGCTGCAGCTGCTTCTCTCAGCGACATTTCTTGAAAAGAAATCTCATCTATGGAAAGTAACTTTTCTTTACAAATTACGAACTGATTACGTGTGTAAAGCTGCTTGAGGGTACCATTTTTATTTGCCAGTTTATAGAAGTCGGAGTCTTCTATTCCAACAACAACCGCTAACACATTTAGGCTATCTGTACGACCACGGTCGACATCAGGGACTTGTATTCGTACAGTATCACCAATTTGAGCAGGAGGAAATTGTTTTTGTGAGGTTCGTAACATTTCAGAAAGTATTTAGAGTACTTTTCTTGAGAAAAATAAAAACAATTGTCTTCTCGTTTACCCGCAATTAATGCATTTAACTTTTCAAGAAAAAGATCACGATTCACTGCAGTATCCATTCAGTATAAATTCGGGTATCGGAAAAAAACCTCGACTCCTCTCTTTTCGACCTCCACCAGAGCATATCTGTGATTGTCGACATACACCGGTGAGGGTCCGAATGTACAAGAATGTAATGAAATATTCGATCTTTCACCGACGTATTTGGTATGTGTCGATATTCACCGGTGAAAGTCGACATTCTCCAATTTCGGTCTTTCACGGTAACATATATACGATAAGCGAATGCGTAACAGCAATGCCAAACAATTATTAATACATTAGAATGATTTAAAAAGTCGTCATTTCTAGTAAATATGCTAAAATTAAATATATGCATGAGTTATCTCCTGGATATTTCTCCTAGTTCTGAAATCTTAAGACAAAACAGTTGTAACTCTTGACTTTTCATGCATGCCACAGTACTGTTCCTATTTTTAAAACGTATTTACTTCTATATTTGTTATTCTATATTAGTATCGAAACGACACATAAGGAAAGTCGCACCCTTACTGCAGAAGTTGACTGCTCAAAGAATATGTTTAAATTTAAATGCACGTCTTCTGTGGCTTGAAATATCGATTAAAGGGGAAATGCCCTAACGGCGATTTAATTTTCTTTCTTTGTACTTAAATGGCTTAAACATCTTGGATCAAGCTCATTGCCTTTGGCGATTTGGAAGATTTCCAAAGTTAACAAAACTTTAGCTCTTTTCTTTTTTACGTCTCTTATTTGCTCTTCTTTCCTTCTGGGTTCGGAAGAACTTGCTCAATTTACATTTAAACAAAACAGAATTTTATTAATTTTAAATTCAATCCCATGTAATCAAAAGAGCAATCGCGGGTCGGTGGGCAGTGTGCTGTAGAAGTTCTATTGTGCTTTTTATTTTGTAGCTAATGTTGAAATTAATTGTTTTGCTGCACTTGCTTTAGAAATGTGGATTTTAAACTCCTGTCAAGGACGTTTTTTATACTAATTACTAGATACTTTTTATTTTATTGCGTTTCAAATTTTTAAAAATTGTACTTGTGCATGTATTCCAAGCTTTATTTGTGGGAAAAATCTCATTGAAACCTACTTTTACTTCCTTTTCCGCCACACCCCAAAAAGATAACCAATATTTTTATGAATATGCAACTTTTTTGGAGATGCTCATGTAAAATGTAGCTCTAGCTTTTTATCTGTAGTGCATAATGTATGTCCTTCTGTCAAGCTAAATGGTAGCCTTTGTGTTTTTGTTGCGGAAATGTACGATTTCCTGTATGTATCCTGTATTGCTCTTGTACGTTGCGGAAATGTACCGCTTTCGTACGCGTTTCTATGGAAATGAGATTCCTGTACGCATTCTAGACGTAGCGTCCTTCGTTTATGTTTTCAATACGATTTCAACTTTTTGCCAATAAAAATTCCAAAAATTGAATCCTGAATTGGTATATACATTATTGATTGGTTAATGACAATTATATTGTATACCAAACGTTGCGAAAATGGCGATAAACTATATTTTAAAGTAACCCCATTATGTATCATTCGAGCGAGAGAGTATTTGGGTAACGGAAAGACGCGATGTAAACCACCACCTAAATCATAAACATCTTCAGTAAGTCCGTGTCACTCAGTGTTTTGTTTACTGCTCTAACAACCTGCGAGCTGCTAGCGGCGCAGGTTTTATTCTTATAAGTTATCTTGGGTATATTTCTTTTTCCTTGTGTGTGCATTACTTGAAGTTGTCTATTTTGTGTTGGACTCAGCTTGGCCAAATATGACCCTTGTCCCATAAACCATCGATATGTCCGTACCTTTATAAAAAGTATCACAGTCGTTGATACTAACTATTACACAAAACATTAGATTTATTACAAAATATTACATTTGAATAATATAATTCTAATAAAATAATGTTCAATAAATTCCACATATAAATGCACAGAACTATTCAGTACATTGGTAGAAAAAGTCCAATGTCTAAAATTCGCTAATTTTGAGTTGTGTCCTAATAGCAAAAAGTGCCAATGAATTTATGATGAAATAAACAAAACGTTGGAAAGTATTGTGTGCTGTATTAAAAATTTAAATAAAAAATTACTAAATCTGGTGTTATCAAGAATTTGCGAAATGAATATTGTCCCTTTTTCTACCAATGTACTGAATTATTCCGTACATTTATATGTGGAACTTATTGAACATGACGTATATCTTTCGAACATAAAATGGCCGTATTACAAAGTGACTCCCGAGGTGACTATATTTTCCTTATTTTCTTTCTCCCCAAATAAAATCATCCACGCTTTCAGGTAGACAGCCCCGGGCCACGCTGCGGAAACAGCCGCTTTTCTCTCTCGCTTCATCGAATGGAAGGAAAATATTGCCATTGCAGAGCCTCTTAAAACCCCGAGAATAAGGTGCCGAGTGAAAATCCGTAATCCAGCAGTTTGCACAGGGTCACCTCCTTTCATTTCCCGTCTACACGAAACAGGAGGAAGAGTGGATCCATGCTATCGGGGACACGATGTACATCCACAGAAGCCCTGGATGGCGAAAATGAATATTTTTCTTCCTTCGGCTTTTATTTGCACGGGATGTTGTTTTTCTTTCCCCTGATCCTAAAGATGGATATTTTCGTTTAATTTTCTGGGAAGAGACTGACTGGCTTCTTGGGATGGTTAAGTTGGCTTCCACTTGTGTTTGGTGAGCCGAGTGACGTTGGAAATCATTCCTCTTGCGTCGATATGTGTTTTTGTTTGATAAGAGTTTTAGGTAAAATAATAGCTAGTTTCGATTACGTTTTATGCTCTTTTCAGCGGAAGGAGAACTTAGAAACCGACAGTTTTTGTTTCAAATGCATGTGTCGTTTGAAAAGACAGATAGTGTGATAGTGTGGTGACATGGCACCACACTATCATTTTTATATATTCAAAATAGATTTATGTTATTTTATCATATTGTTACTCATCTCACTTGGCATAAATAAGAAAATACATTAATTCTATTAATCCGCGAGACTTGTGGCCCGTAAGAGCAGCTCAGGATGGTAAATAAGCCAACCTGGAGGACAGATGATGTGATAGGGCGAAGCCTGTGCTGAATTGCATTTGGAGCACAGGGTAAAATGCTTGCAAATCAATTCAATCTTCATTGGTTCCAAGTGTCCACTGCAAAGCTTAGAGATAGAGCAGTCTGATCTTTTCTGCCGCCCATTTCGTTCAGGGAATCACCGGGCTGACTGCAGGCGGACCAGTCATGAGTGGAGTCATCCCAAATTCTCTTCATACTCACTTTAATAGTGAAAGCAATCTCTTCCCAAGTAAGTCTGCCATAAGATGGTAAAGCATCTAAACTTCCCTCAGCCAAAGCCAGCTGTTCGGCAGTTTCATTTTCTTCCAGACCAACATGTGAAGGGATCCATAGAAAATGTATCATGTTCCTCTCACGGACCTCATTTTACTGCTGATGTTTCGATTTTAATTTTGCCATATTTATTAAGAAATAAGATATTTGGTACCGACGAACTGAATATGTATAAGAAATAAAAGGGCTTTAATACTTTCCTTTCAGTATAGTCGCGATGAGTTATGGTGACAACGAATTTCGTGCCGCTGTCTACTAGAATGTGAGAATCCACTGTGCTACAAGAATTCGATTTCTGGAGTCTAACATCTGCTACAGTCATGCCTATGATCCCATTTTGGCCAAAGGGGATTAAAAGTCATGAAGTTCGACATTCGGGTAATTTTCATTCCTCGGGACACATTCAAGGACTTACAGACTATGCTTTGCCATATTGCTTAATGTATGTTGCATAATCCGGTTTTCGATTGAATGAGAGTGATACTTGATTCTAGAGTTATTTAAAACCTCAAAATTGAAATATTTTATTCACAACCTACATCAGGGATCCCACTGCCTTAAAAACCTTAGAAAACACATTCCATTGCTACATATTCCATTTCGGCTGCATTCAAAAACCACGATCAGGTAACCTTAGACAAGTAATTTAGCAATTTCAAGAAGTCCTGTCCAATACAGATCTTTCCTTACCCTAAAACCAATATTAATAACACTTGACCTTGCACAAGTATCATTACTGGGTTCTTGAAAACCGTGAAAGTTTCTTCACTTGTGCATTTATGGATTAATGTACTTCGATCTGATAAATGTAAACTTAAAAATACGTAAAAAATCAGCCTTAACACTTTTGAAATTGATTCATGTGTGGAATAATTGACTAATGGATCACATAGATCTGACACAAAATTTCAACGATTTAAAAAGTATCTAGCCGGGATCCTCTGACTTTGAAAAAATAAATGTCACCATAGTTATTTTCTGGAAATTAAAAAACATTGTTATTGGATACATAATAGTTTGTAATTTTGCAAAATGGTTAAGGGATAAGAACGTTTTGCAATACAAAACATTTCATCAATCTACATTTATGCAATCGGGCTCCTCTGGACTTGAAAAAAATTTAAAAGCACAAAAACAGTGATTTTAATCATAATTTAAAAATATATATTTTGAATCAGTAGTAATAGTGCGAAATAGTTGCAGAATGGAATCCGAAAACAAAAAAAAAATCAGCGATCTACATCTACGCATTGAAATAATTGAAAGTTATAAAAAACGTGTTTTTAAAATCTCACACTCTAACTTGGTCGTGAATTTTATTGTCGCTTTATCAACATACATGATTCCATCCGTGTCAATTTTATACAAATGTCCTCCTTAATCTCAGTAGCATCTTTTTTAAGTAAATGTAAAATGTATTCTGATTAGTAACTCAGAATTTTAAAAGCCTTTGAACAAAATATGAAAATCATTTAAAGATTGGTGGTACAAGTTGTTTCATCTCTGGTAGCTTGACTGATATTATATGTTCAGCGGAAATTCTAATGCTCCTAAAATATGATTGTTATTTTTGACCGATTACAGCTTAAAGTATGTGGAATTAAAGAGCCCTCTGAGATCCAAGAAGCAGATTTAATCAAAAAAATGATCTCGAAACGCGCTGTACTTCTTACCCTCAAATTAAATCACGAGTGTTATTTATCGTTATGACCTATAATAAAAATAATAGAACGTTGCGAAAAAAATAGGAGTAATCCGCCGTTACTAAAAAGAAAGCTAAGTTTATTATAAAGCTGATGCTGAAGATTACGTGCTAAAGCCCAGTGGAAATTTTATGCAACTGTGATAAAAACATCTGTATATTCAAAAAGTCTTTTTTAAAGGACCGAAGGAATTAAAGTAAAGATACGATTGGGCAGGTGGACAAAGTAACAACTCAAGTATTGCAAAAACAAGAAAAAAAGACTAGCTGTCATGTTGGCGGCAGAACCTGCTATAGTAAGTATTCGTGAAATTCAAAGCAGTAAAAATACAATAGATTATTTAGCACATTACAGCATTTCAAGTGAGAGTCAAAATGAAAGTGATGCAGATCAAATTGATTACCTCATTCCTAAGACAAGTGAAACTGAAATAAGAAAACCTATCGAAGCAAACAAGAATTCCATTGATGAACACAGTCGAAGCCAGACTACAGGTGCTTCAGATAGATTTATTGCAAAAGTTGTAAAGGCTATTTTTAAAGACATCAAACTCATTCCAGAAGACTACAAAATTTATATGCATAAGGTTCGAGGAGAATGTGAAGAACTAAAGGAGCAAGAAAAGCAGTTCACCATCACAAAGTCGATTAAGGGTCTATATATTTTGATGGTGGCAAGAACAAAACTCTTGTGTGAACTGCTATCAGAGTGATCAGCGAAATTATGAGCTATAATACTCAGAAGAACAATATTTTGATCACGTATAGCTAAATTCACCAATTACAACCCACAACGTCACAAGAATCTTCTTTACTTGGGGGAACATTATTTTTGGAAAATATACTGCTTTAAAATTATAACAAAATATAGATCCTGTAATATAAATATGTTCGAAACACTAAAATTATCTTCAATTTCGTTTTTATTTTAATATCGATTTTATAGACCCGAAGGGATCGGCTTTATATTCACGAAAATCACTGAATATATTTTGTGAACAGTATGGGATACCTTAGTCGACCGCTCTAGCACTAATTAAAAATTTTCTTTTATTAAATAAAATTTTAGCACCGTTTTTGTTTTATATTCGAAATTTTCGAGATATATTTATCTGTGTAAAAAAGGAGACGTGCGATTCACAGCGAAGTTTAAACATGAATTTTTAAAAACGCAATTCTTATTACTTTTGATTATTTCAAGGCTAGAGGGTCCGGCTGGATATTGATATAGGTCCCTGAAATTTTTTGTGTTCTGTAAGTGTCCCATTCTCTAACTATTTTGCGCTATTACTAATTGTTATTCATTCAATATAATTTTTTAATTATGACTAAAATCACTTGTTTCTTTTTCGATTTTTTCAAAGCCATTGGAGGCCGGCCATACATAAATGTAAATCTATGAAACGTTTTGCATTGCAAAAGGTTTCCGTTCCTTAACTGTTTTAATAAATTACAAATTATTATTAGTACAATAACAATTAAAAATATTTTTTGACGAAAATGACTATTTCTGCTGATTTTATATTTTTTGTTAAGATCAGAGGGGACCGTTTGGATATTTTTTAATCGTTGAAATTTTGTATCAGATCTATGTTACCCACCGCGAAGTTTTCCTCACTAAGACTAAATGAATTTCCAAAAGCAAAGATGCGTTTTTCGGTCGCTTCTGTACATGTCTTTATTGATGATTCCATCAAGATGTGGCATTCTTTATTCTGTCTAGTGTGGAATAGCTAAAGTTAAAGCAGATATTAGCACTGTTTATTTGTTGACAAATGTCGGTCGCTAGGCCATTAGACACCTGCTCTCCGTTATTTTTCCACAGAACAATTGAAAGCTACTAGAGTATGGCACTCAGATGTGTTCAATGTTCACCAGACAAGCTGTCCTAGGTCGTACAAATTAGTCTGGAGAAGCAGCAAGTCGTGTTCGATGGAGATGAATCCGTAGACAGTCATGGCCAGATAGCTGTCTGAATTTAGCAACACTTACCGTCAAGGAGTCTGGGACAACTGAAATGCAAAAGGGTCATCTGCAATAGCAGATGACCCTTGAAGGCTTTGTTTTAGAGACAGATTCCACTTCAAATTATTCCTATGCATTCATTTGATTTGTTGAAGGAAAAGTCAGGCTTTGAAAATTTCTATATCACCATTCTTGGACAAAAAGTTCGCTCTTTCATTTTTCGACACGACAATGTGCAGGTACTCACTGTAGAGATATTCTGTGAGTTAGATCTTTTAATAGTGTTTTGGTCTCCTTTTTGTATTTAACTGAGTGTTTTTTATAAATTATCTCTTAAATGAATTGAAGCTATCTTCTTTTCCGACTCAATATAAGCATCAATAAAGTCTGATAGATTCATGTTTTCATCTTGTCTTTGAGAGTTTGAAAAACGAATGTAGTAATAGTAATGTGATGAATTATAGGACTTCGATAATATATTTTGCACTTAATATATACACATCCCTCTTCAAACTATAATAACCAAAACGTTACGCTGTATTCGTATGGATAAACGAACCATTTCCTTTAGAATATTTTTCAGTTTCTAACTCAAGCTATACACCTACATTTCCGGACCTTTTTAAAGAGATGAATACGTTTCCTTTATGGCGAGAAAAAGGAAAGATTTTCTTGCATCCAGGGCCTTTCACATGGTCTACCCTTCCGTACGGTATATTTCAAAGAAGAACTGATTAAAATGGATGAAAAGCCGAGCTGCAATAGACGTCCCTTACTGTGATGGATCGAGCCGTGCGCTCCTTTGTTTGCTCTGAAGCTTCTCTCACGGTGAAATATAGGGGCGGCCGCGGTTTGTGCGGGATTTATGTCTGGACGGTGAGATTTTGTATTGTACGGGGCTGTACTTGTTTCCGCCCTTGGGCAGGAAAGTAACCGAAAACTGGAGAATGAATGAGTCCGTCTCTTCCAATCTGCTTTTAGGTGATCTAAATTAACAATGGTTCTCAACTTTTAACCTAACGTGATCCGATTTCACAGTTTTCCCATTTAATATGTTATTTTTCGTACTGGATACTGGTTTTCTTTTCATTCGTGTTCATTTGTATTCTGTGCTGCATGTTTAGTTGGGTACTTCATATAAATCTACTTAATGCATCATGCTTACCTAAATCGTGATCCAGTTGGATGTTCAATTGAGTTCAGTCTGCATATCGTCGGCTTGCAAACGAAATACGTAAAATTAAAAAAAGTTCTAAGAAAACGAAGAGGGGCATTCTACACACTAAGTGCTTTTTTTAAGAAAAAATCCAACCTTCATGCAAAGAAAAAATGACGGCGGATATTTCACCCGTCTAAATATCGCTACATTCTGGTCTAAAAAGTCTGAGACTCATCTCAAAAATTTTAACTCAGTGCGTTTCACTTGTAAGCCGACGATATGAACAATCCAATACATGTGAACAATGTATACACATATGAACAATACATTACGGACGTACTCGCAATTTCGTTCTTCAGACAAATATTCGCATTTTTTAATTTGAGTCGCTGCCAAAATATCCTGATCAACCAATATATCCATCTGCCTTGTGCGACAGAAATCAATGCGCGTTTCAATTTGTAATTTCTGAAACTCGCCAAATGTTAAATAAAAACTCGTAAACTTCTTATTTTCCTTTTTTTAAAATAAAGTTGAACGAAATTTATAATTTATTATTTTTTATTTGAAGAAACATTCTGTCTTTTTCTTGTTCTGTTGTAGGCTGCGCAGGTTCGATTTCTGTAACTTACCCTGAGTGTATTTCTATCTTCGATGTTAGTTAAACTTTCCCTTTGTCCATTACTTTACGTTGTCTGTCTTGTGTTTGGCGCAGCTTGGTCATATATGAACTTTATACGAGAAACCCAACAAGCGAACCTTTTAGAGTTCATTTAAGATTCATTGAGTGTCTGAGTCCAAACAACTTCATCTCTTTTCGTTTCTATTAATCTAAGCATCTGATCCCTCTCTTGAGTAGAAATGCCCAGCTGAGACGAAACGCAAGATGTATTAATTTTCAATCATCACCTAATTCATTGCCGCACTCCAAACAAATTCCTCTTCGATCAGTATTTCTTTGTTTTCCACGCGCCATTGGGTAATCCACAAAAAAGAAACTACCATCGTCGGCTTCCTGATTTGAGGGTCCTCGAGATTTATCTCTTTATCATCTGCGACCTGGAAGAAAAAAGCAGAACCCAACAAAACTACTGGAGTTCCAAAGGAATCACCCTCCGACAAACTCTTGCACCAATGGAGTATTTTCAGAACATCTGATTGGTCCGAGATTAATGGAAGGAGGTATTGTCGCTTTCGCGGGCTACAGGGAAAGAAAGGAATTAATCAAAATGTGTGGAATAGCTGTGTCTGTTGCCATGGAAACTATTAAGCCTGCGATATTTGCTCCTAGGATTTGGAAGTGCATACCTTCTGGTCTTTGTAAAAGGGCTAAGAAAAGTATTACTAGCGTAACAAATAGATTTACTTGTTTAGTCCCTGGCATACCTTGTCGACATGCGCTGCTTACCCAAAATGTAGGGATTCGGAAATTTAGATCGTGTTAGAATTATGTGAGAACTAGGTATCGGTCGTTCTAAGCTCTTAAATTCTCTTTTGGTAAGCCGTGCAAGATTCTCGAGAATTCTTCACTTTATGCAGACAGAATGTCTTCATAAAGAGAACAGTTTTCAAGAGCATTTTACAGAGACCCTTTATTGGCTGGTTTTACCTGTTCTAAGTTTTGACATTGCATCGAATATTTCTCGGGATTATTGAGGTCTTTCTAAAAATTCTGTGTCCGTTCCTCACTAGTGTGTATATCAAATCGTGCCGCAGTCGTGACACTGGTTTAAGCAATCGGTCGAATAATCCATTGGGGTTTGTAGTATTGAAATTCACGTTAGGGACTAGTAAAACTCCTACAAAATTGTTTAAGTTCATCTGTAAATTTTGACAAGTTATAACATAGTGCGTGGAGGGATTCGGTGTTGTGTGTAGGATGTTTGGAACGGCTCTCAGCTCTTTATTGAAAGAGCAGGGCTGTCATGGGTGACAAAAAAGCGACTTTTGGTTACTATTTTCCAACCTTGGGGCCTAGGTGTATCTTTATAAGCAAAATCGTCTCGAAAGCTCATATTTTCAAAATTTTGGCGACATTTTTTGAAAATTCACCGAAGGTCAACAAAAATCTAGTCCTTTTTGTTTTTAACTAATAGCGAACAAACAAAATATTTTTCAGATTTTTCTTTAGAGAGAAAATCTTTCAAGGGATGCCAATTTTGAAGTTTTGTCGCCAGGCCTGGCGACAAAACTTCAAAATTGGCATAAAAAAATCATGAATAATCCCATCGGAATCTGTGGTTGCTAGATTGTCATAAAACCTTATTAAGAAACTATTTAGGTTTATAATTTTTGAACTTAAATTTCTTGGCGAGATCTTCAATGCCTCTTTCATCTTAATTATCACATTTTGTGTTTTAGACGATTCATTTTGTATCTGAGCAATTAAAATTGCTATTAAAATAACGTTTAGAAGACTTTTTGGTACTATTCTGAAAAAATTATGCTTGTAACGAGTGAACTACGAGCGCAGCGCCAGTTGCGGAATATAAATTTCAGAACTGTTGCCGAATTGAAAGTGAGAACGAAAACAGTATCACACACACGCCGGCTGCGATCATTACGGAACGAACCCTGTAAATTTCCCCCGAAATATTTTAAATGTATGCGTCTGTACTTGGGTGTATGTAAATTTTATGTTTTTACTTCTTAATTAAATATTTGTCAATGGTTAGAGCTACTCCAGGTTCCTTCCATTACATGCTTCTAATCCTACTATTTTAGATGTACTTTGGCTATGGTAGCCCTAAAAGGGACTCGTGAAAGGTGAATAGTTGCAATTTGTTCTTTAGGGGGTTAAGTACTATTTAGAGCAACAATATTGGACTAGACAATCTATCAATAAAATTCATTGGCAGAAAGTCGGCGTCTATGAAGTAGAATATCAACGACTTTTTTTATTCTCTGACTTTCTGCTTATATTTTCCTCCATTCCTTTTCATGAAATTCAAACAAAAATACGTGAAACAAAAAATGCAGTTTTAAAATTTGCATGTGACAGAGCGGGACATTATTTTGAAAACGAATAAATAATTTACTTTTTCATCCATGAAATGTTTACTGCTATTATAAAGTAATTTTATTTTGAAGGAGAAAAAATGGCTTGTCTGAATTGTGCATATTTAAACCGTGATGAAACGAGACACTTAATAGCTTTACAAGTTAATTCACTAAATTGGAACTATACATATTTGTAAAATAGTTGTTATTACAGTTTTAAACAATTTTTACAATTGTAGAGCCCAAAGAGCCTTAGTGAGAAGTTAAAATCGCTGGTCTCATACCACATCGCAACAAAATATGTTGCCATTTAATTTTAAGAACCATGTTATTAGCTACATAAAATGTTCCCAGATATAACTTTACAACTGTTATTTGTGTTTCAACGTATCCCAAAATGGATTACATTAATAAAATTGAAAAAATCAAGTAGGTTGATGTTCATATTCATTTCTTAGATTCAATTTCGAAAACGATCCAAGTAGGAATTGCAAGCTTAATTAATCTTGAAATTAGGATCGCGAGCGTTTTGAAATACGAGTAGCGTGAAAGCGAAGATTGAGAATCATCGGTTTAACAATTGTCGCGTAAGTCATCCTGACAGCAGCGCGCTTTTACGCAATTTTATGGTGCCAACGCCCATTAGTTTCAAACTTAATCTTATGTTTTATGTGAGAAAATATCAGACTTGAAAAAGGCGTTTGTCAGATCACTGTTTATGGGTTATTCTCACGCCACACTCTTCATTAATGAACGTATGAAAAATCTAGTCTAGATATGGAGAAGGCTGTTGCAAATCAATTTTATATGTGGATGCTCGTCTGTTTAGGAATTTTATCTTACTTTAGATTTTAGAAACTATAGACAGTTTCTAGTATTTGGTGATTTTAAAGCGTAACAAACGATTTGTACAGCTTTTCCACTGTTTCAAAAGGTACACACTTATTCATCGACCTTATGAAATAGGCGGGAGCATGTGCTCGAAGTTTCATGTTATTTCTTCCGATTGTTCGGTTTGAAGATCTGTCGCTTGGCATTGGGGAAAAGCACAAATCCTAATGTAGGACTAATTTGGTTAATGTGGTTATCGAGTCCGAATATCGACGCTAACTTGCGCTTTGATAGCAAATTTGCCCAAGTTGATTCCCAAGCCCAGTGAAGTAACGTATGCTTCCAAGAACTCACGACAATGATTCCGCCTACATGCTCCGTTGATTTCATTAGACAGTCGATGCATTTGGTGGTTTTAAACTGAAAGTCATAGTCGTTGGTATTTGAAAGCTGCATTTTCTAATCAGCGTGCTGAACATTTATTTATGTCAGTGTTATATACAGTTAATTGATAATTTTCAATACCTTGCTTGATGTCATACCGCTACACAAATTTTATATTCCTTCATCCATCACGTTGTGATTTAGCTATTCGTGTTGGTTACCAGTTTTATAACAATTTAAGAAGATGTTTTCATCTTTACACAGTTATGAAGACTCTTCCTTTTGTCATCTCCAATGCCATTTCTCAAAACATGGTACGTGGTGTATGTACCCCAACTGAAGTCTAAATCCAAATTTTTATGCCTGGTGTGGGCTGTTTGAAGCTATGAGGGGACCAATACTCATATGGCTTTGCTGTCCGATAGATCATCTGGGATTTTATAACTGGTGTGTGTGTGTGTTTGATAGATCATCTGGGATTGGATGATTGGTGTATGTGTGTGCCATCAAATTGTTAATGTTTTTTGACATATTTTAGTTGAAAAATCCTTTATAGCTAAAAATGTTGCCGATCACTGGAAAACGCGTGGAATTTCTTATCCCTCCAAATGGTTTCAACGAAATATCTTGTCCATCAAGATCGGACCAATTTTTTTAATGACGACATAGTTCGTCCTTCAAGATACTGCTGATTTCTTGATGATGACGAGATGAAGATCTGGTCCTTTTTTTTTCTAAACACGAGATATCTCGTCCATCGAGGTCTTGTCAGTTTTGCTAATGACGCGATACCTCGAAAAGAAAACCACCAAGTGGATTAAGAAAGGCAAGATGGTTCATGATAGCAAATCATACAACTAAACCACTGAACCTGATTCTCATATTGCGCATACTATTTTCTCAAGATCGTACCACACAATTCTGCTTTGCATCATCCCTTGGAGCTTGAGTTCACGATCCATAAAATTATTCATCCATCATAACACTGGAGGCATTCAACATCTGATGTTTAGTTTACCAAGAGTTGCTCGTCATTCATCCAGCATAAGACTCGGACTATTCGTCTCTAACGTTCCGGAAACTACTTCACGAGCTCGCTCAGCGTATATAAAGGATTAAATAGTTATCCCAAACTAAAAATCAAACCTCTCCAGCATCTTTTTCGTCTCCAGATAAAAGCCCCGGAAAATTTCCTTGTTAGCTCCTACTCGATCTGCATTCTCCCTTCCCTCCCCTTCATTTCACCGGTGAGTGCAGGCAGGGGGGGGGGGGTAGTGTCCGTTTATTGCGGCAGTTGCCCAAGTTCTCATTTCGGGCCTCTTGCTCGCCTCGCTGGTTCACCTTCCCTTTGATCTCTGCGCCGCAAGGGACATTCGGCGAGCAATATCGGGCCGTCTTTTAACCGAAAGCGAGGATCGGAATGCTCGGGAATCTGCGAACGGTTGGCCGAGCAGCCGAAGTTGCGGAAAGAGCCGGATAACAGTTTTCCCCGCCTCGCCTCAGCCAAAAGGGAGCGGTCCTGAGTGGCAATGGGGACTTATTGGCGACCGGGAGATGGTTTGGGGTTCGGCAGGATGGATAAATAAGCAGTTCTGTTGATTTCGAGGAGATGCTGATGGGCCTTGAGTGTGTGAGGATCTTTTTTAATGTTGGAAATCAAGGGGGATGTCGTGGCAACTGAGGTGGGAGGAAAATATTTTTGACGTAGAGGTGATTTCCTTGGGCTTCCTAATCTGCCTTGCTAGTAAATTGTATCTTCAAGTTTGACCCACCTTGCGCCATAAAACCCAAATCAACCAACCAGCCAAGTTTGACCCTTTCGAGTTGATGGATGTTACATGCTGCATAGTGTGGCCTGTTCCCTGGGTTTACTAATCTGCCGTGCTCGTCAAAAAAGGCTTTATTTCCAAGTTTGTTCTCAGCACTTTGGCCAAATAAGGCCCTCAACTTGCCAAGTTTGGCCCGTAAGAGTTGACGGATGTTGCATATTGTGCTCTGTTGTCGAGCGTTTGACTAAAATCCATGGAAACCAATCAGCTGTACCTGCTTTTCTTCAAAACGTTCAGATCCAATTCGTTTGTCTTTTCTAAGTTATTTTAAGGGTCGTTATGGCTCAGTGGGTTTGCCCACTGCCCTAGCAATCTGCTATTTATAAGCAACGCAGGTTCGATTCCTGTAATTTACTCTGGGTGTATTTTCCTGTTTCGCCTCAGCCAAAACATAAGCGGTCCTGAATAACAATGGGGACTTATGGGTGACCGGGAAATGGTTTGGGGGTACGGCAGGGATGGATAAATAATCAGTTCTGTTGGGGGGATTTCGGGGAGACGTTGCTGATGTGTTGAGTATGTGAGGGTCTTTTTAATGGAAATCAAAGCAGGGGATGTCGCGACATCTAACTTGGGAGGTAAATATTTTTGACGTTGTGGCGAATTTCCTAGGTTTGCTAATCTGCTGTGCTATTCCAAAAGGCTTTATCTCCAAGTTAGGCCACAGCAATATGGCCGTAAAATCCAATTAACCAAATTTAGACCATAAGAGTTGATGAATGTTTACATGCTGCATAATGTGCTTTGTTGTCAAGCGTTTAACCCTCCAAGTGTTTCGACGAGATATCTCGTCCATCAAGATCTGACCAATTTTGCTAGTGACGAGATATCTCGTCATCAAGATATTGCCAAACATTTTATGATGATGAGATCAAGATCTAGTCAGTTTTCTTCTAATGACAAGATTCTCGACCATAAAGATCTGGTCAGTTTTGCTAATGACGAGATACCTCGTCGAGACAACCACCAGGAGGGTTAATTAAAATCCATTGTAGCAAACCAACGGTACTTGCGTTTCTTCAAAGCTTTCAGATCAATTCATCAGTAATTTCTTCGTCTAGGGGCCGTCTTGAATAATAACGCCAATAGTTCGAAACAATTTCAATCTATCACACGACTAGATCAATGCCATCAGAAAAGAGTGCATTCGAGTGTCAATGATCGTCAAATATTGAATCATTTCTAAGTTATATAATTGCTGTTTGCGATCAAGTGGAATGTTCTTTGGATTGTATTCACTGAAATAAATGTCAGAAAAGTTTCTAGACACGTACAGGTCTTGAGACCACCGTGGCCCAGTGGGTTTGCCCACTAGCAGCCTGAGAGTTGTAGGCGGTACAGGCTCGATTCTTGTAACTTACCCAGGGTGTATTCCTCTCTTTTGTTTCAGGGAAACGTTTTTTGTGAGTGCGTTTCCTTTTACATGGCTTTGTTTAGGGCAGCTTGACCAAATATGGCCCTTGCGCCATAAAATCCAACCCAACAAACCATTAGTAAAACTGTATATTCATTACTTGACTGATAGCAACAACACTATGGTAAACTAAATTTAAAATATCCTCAATACCAGCCACCGATCCAAATAGGATCCCTTGTAGGCGGCACAGGTTTGATTTTTGTCTTACCCTGAGTGTATTTCCTTCTTTGTTATTGCCCTCAGGGGCACATCTTCTTTAGGTGTGTTCGTTCATCCCAAGCCCAAAGTACCCGAGTGATCTTTCCTCCCTTTTATTTTTACCTTCGCCTGCCCTTCAGCTTTTTGCTTTTTCTTCCCCATTGTATTGCCTGTCTTGTGTTTGGTGCAGTTTTGCCAAATACGGACCTTGCGCCATAAAACCCGAAACCATCTTTGTTAGTAAAGATTTCCTTGTGAGTATGTGCATCACTTGACGTTGTCTGTCTTGTGTTTGGCTAGGCTTGGCCAAATATGGCCCTTGTGCCATAAAACCTACAGAACCAAACTGACAGGTCGTACCAAAGAATCACGAAATTTAACTCTCATCTCATAATTACCTATGGATTAATCTCAGTGAAGTGTAACACACCGACTCCGCCTCATTTCCTATGCACATCGGTAATGAATGAAAAATGAAAAGAATTTTTCTTTGCTTTTGTTTCTTTGTTTTTCTTTGCTTTTGTTTTGCTCGAACCGCAATTATATTATATCTGGTTTGTTGGAAGCCTGTCAAAAAAGCTTTCTTTCCTTTCGCATTATCGCGTGAAAGTATCTCAAATGCAATGGAACTGATGGGAAGTAAAAGCTTTATGCATAATAATGTAACTATTTCACACTTAATGATACCATGTTTCGTGTCTTGGCGGATGATTACGTGTCATACAGAACGTGTGCGGCCTCTGATGTGGCCTCGGGTCCTTTGAGGGGAGACTGGATTTGAAAGGTATCGTTTTTCAGGTGCTGATTAAAGCTTTGAGTTACTTTAAACTTCATTACACGTTGAACTTTAAAAGTCGAAGTTTCTTGAGTGTAGCATTGCTGCTTCTTAAACGCTGCCAGGTAATGTGGGCACCATTACCTGGACTAACTTACACTCTTTGGTTTCAGAATTTACGTAATCTGCATATTGGAATGAGTCACATTTCATAGTAGCTAGAAGGTTTTTAATAAATTTTTATGCTTGAAAAATTGAGTTCCTATTAGGAAATATGCACACCGAATTTAGTCAAATGCTTTTTTTCGATACAGAGCTCAAAACATTTCATATTTCACTTTTAAAGGACAAAATGCGAAAAAAATTGTTTTGGAGAAAAACACTTTACGGGCAAAGTCCTATCACTTTTTTTATGTGTATTTTTGCACTTAACAAAATTTTAGTCTAATATATTTTCATCGTGTACAGTACTTTCACCACACTTACTGATAGCACAATCCTAGCAGATGATTGTGGCTCAATGGATTTTCCCACTGTGCTAGCAACTTTCAAGCTGTAGGCTCGGCGCATTCGTTCGATTCCTATAACTTTAACCTGTATTTCTCTTCTATTTCAATAAAACTTTCCTTGTGTTATGTTTTACTTGTGTTTGGCGCAGTTTGACCAAATATGGCCCTTGCGCCATAAAACCCAACCAACTACGTGCACATATGACGTACTCAGCCTCTGATGTGACTGCAAATTTTTGAGGCCCTGATTCCTTTGATGTGGTAAGAGGGAAGACTGAATTTGGTAGGTATCGGTTTTCAGATGCTGATTAAGCTTTAGGTTGCTTGTTTCTTCTAGAAAATTCAATTCGTTTTCGCGAATGGAATTTATTTCCTCCGCTTCATTCAACTGTGGCAGTAGTCTGGTATCTTTCCCACAGCTTTGCGCTCCAGTGCGACGTTAATTAATTTACCATTACCCACCGCTTTGCCTATGAACTGTATTGATTAGTAGAATTTCCCATGAAAATTGTTCCGAATTCCAAAATGCGATATCGGTAAACTTTTGAAGTAGCTCCAAACAGGAAAATAAACAGTTTAAACTTGCTTCAAAACATGTTTAATTCAGTCCTTTCTCGACTTCTCATGTTAGTAATGATTGGATTTCGGAATTTAGGTGTGTTAACTACAGTAGAACCTCGATCAATGTGGTCCGAGGCCACCTCGGATAACCAGAAACTCGGTTAACACGGGAGTAATACACAAAATACAGAAAAAAAATTAACTGTTCTTCATGTTACTGCTACTGAAATATTCATAAAGCTGGGATTAAGAATAATCTATATCCTGATTTAAGTCGAAGTATATTTATTTTGATGATTTTACAATAAACCTTAATGAATGTGAATTAGGTACCTTTCAAATTTTCTTGAAAACAACTTCACATAGGAAAATAATTTTAATACTGCGCATACGGGGAGCATTTAATGTGCATTATTTATTCATTTATTTTATAAAGATTTTTGCTTATTATTTTAACACTACGTGTTTATACATAGAACGTATTAAAGTCACTTTTGATTATAGCTATTTTATTGTCACTGCTAATTTGTACTTATTTTTTCAGGGATTTATTATTTTTGATTTTCATTTACAAGATGCTTTTATCGCGTGTACTTCTAAAAGTTAACGTAGTTGAACTGTAAATAGTGCGATACAACTTCCAAAACGTAAATGGTGAAAGGTGGCGCCATCTATCGTAGCGAAAGTGAACATTTGTCTGGATTTTAAAATTCCAAAGATTAAAATAGTTGCTGAGCTGATAGTTTTATAACTTTTTCGAGTAGATGCGAACCATACTTTAACATTTAAAAATAAATTCTATGATGGTTTTGCAATCTCATAAGCTGTGTTCTTATTTTTACGAATTTCAACAATGGCTGTATGGTGAATTTAACCTCAGAACTGACATTCGTTACCATTTTGCTTTTTCATTTTTTAAAGGGTACGTTGCATCAGTTTGGAATTCAATCCCCCAATTTCCAATTGTGACCAAGCATTTTATTACATTAGCGAGAAATTTCCATCTCCTTTTTGTTAAAAAATTTCCCTTTACGAAAGTTTTACTCATTCTGACAACTTTTCGTTTATCGGTGTAGAAACCACTACTGTTCATTGAGTTTTTTCAATTTTCGCGCTGGGGTTAATTGTAATAGTGTAGACACTTCCAAATGTAAAAGGTTGCGAGTTCGAATCCAACCAAAGATCGTCGTGTGCATGGGGGACTGGTATATATTAAATCTGTCGTGGCCTTAAATGTCCTCACGTTTTGATCCCGGACCGTCGCCAATAGCCCTTTGTGTTGCTCAAGTGCGACGTTAATTAAATATCTACTTACCAAGCCAAATGTAAAAATATATTAATTTAATTTTATGGTATTCATAAAAACATGAAACGGGAGAGAGTATCCGCAAACTTTTTCAATATTAAATCTTTAGATCGCTTTCATTCTCACAAATCAAACACTTCTTTAGATGGGTATATTTACTATTATATAGTTTGCAATTTTTATTAAATGGTAAAATAATACATATTTTTGGCTACAAGGAATTCTAGACCCTCACACCAAAATTGACCATCGCTTGATTAGATGATGTAAAGTCACGAAGTAAGTGAACACTATATTTCATATAACAAATATGTGGAGTAGAATTATGTATTTTTCATCCTTGTCGACTAGGGATATCTTTTTAAGCATAGTCGTCTCAAAAGTCTGTTTTCAAAAATTTTTGAGACTTTGAAAATTCACCAAAGGTCAACGAAAATTTCGTCCCTTTTTTAATTACATAGCGGAAGGGGAAAATATTTTTCTTTTGGGAGAAAATTTTCAAAGGGATGCCAATTGAGGTTATGGCGCCAAGCGGGGGCAAACATGAAAGAAAAACATCGAAATCTGTGATTGCTAGATTGTCATAAAACCTCATTAAGAAAATATATTTATTTTTTAACTTAAATTTCTCTTCAAGATCTTCATAATCTGTTTCATACTTAATTAGCACATTTTATGTTTTAGTTTATTTTGTAGCTGAGAACTAAAAGTGCAACTAAAATGGGGCTTAAGAGGAGACTTTTTTGCTATTTTTAAAAATTTATGCTTCTAATGCTATTTTAAAAGTGCTTTGGCTGTGGCAGCCCTGTAATTTTCCTGTGTCAGTAAAACTTCCCTTGCGTGTGTGCCAATTTCTTGCCGTTTGTCGCAGCTTGGCCAAATGTGACTCTTGCGCAATAGAACTCGACCAACCAACCTCCAATATCCATACGTGGAACCCAATCAACCAACCTCCAAACAGTGAATTAATAGTAGGTTCTTTGATACTTGTGAGGATCTCCGACCGGATAAGAAGGAATGTTGACCGGAACGAAGCATTTGATCCCCGATGGACAGGATTGGACGGTAATCTGGGTCCTGGTGGAGAGGAAGGTGGAATTTCGTGGGGAAAGGCAAGAATGAATGAGGACTCGAGGAACCTTCGGTGTCCTGTCCAAAAGACTTTAGATTGTTGGTTTTAAATTGAATTGAATGTATATAGCAGTCTTGTACTTCCATGGATGCCCAGGTGCCCCGGCATCCTCTAATAAAAAAATTAAAATTCAGGAAAATTCGCTGCAAACTAAATGAATAAAAATCGATAAAAACTGAAGCGAAATCGACGATTTTTGTAACTTAAATCTGAGCGAGATGTTGGTTTCTATTTTAACGTCCTTGATTTCCACCCCAAAATGCCAACCAGAGAATGCTGATCCCGATCCATTGAGTTTCAAATGCTTTCTTACTACTTTCAACACAGATGCTTCTCCCCTGAAACATACTTCTTATTGAGACTAGCATTCTGTGCGCATGGTCTACTTAAGCGTATCCATCTAGCCCTAATACATCGTTTGAATCACCCATTTAGAGTGGCTAACATTGTTGTCGTTTGTTTACTTGGGGCTAAAAATTTTTGTATTGTATTGTCTGCAGAAAAGAAGCAACGGTAAATAGATTTGACCTAAGGTTTCTAAAGCTAAGCATATTTTTTTCTATCTAATCTCGGCATCCCCAGTTATGAATGTTTCGTACGCTACTGGTATATAGCATTTATATTAACTGGATTCAAATAAATGTTTTAATAAGTGCACATCATCTATTAATACATTTGTATTACTTTTATTTGTCTCCTCTTGGCATGGCCACTTTTTGAAGTATCGGTCCTTCAAATTCCACCCAACTTGTTTTCACCAACAAAACCCTTCCTAATGATATCTGAGCACCATTCTTCCCATTGAATAAATAATGAAACGTGAATTACGAAAGGTGAAATCGTTGTCGAGAGACCCCAGCGAAAGTTTAAGTTCAGTAATTCATGTACAACGTGTTGTGAAGAGCGTGCGCACTCACAATTCCCGATTTTTACAATTGCTGTTATCCGATTTAATTTTTAACAAGTCATCCTAGCGCGCTCTCTGAGAATTCAGCCGCTGTGAAGTCATTAAGTAAACTTCAATACCGTTAAATGTTGGGAAGCATCATTAGGAAACATGGAGCATCATTAATTGAAAACGCATATTTTAATCTGTAAGTTCAGTGTTGAAAGTTTGTCGTGCTGAAGAAACCAATTTTTCGTTGCCCGGCTTTCTTACAGTGCAGTGGGCGTGACTTGTTGGTAGCCAATGAAAATTTAATGACTCTGCTGGTCTTAATCTCCAAAAAGAGCTTCGAAGAGACGAACTTTTGCCTTTCTTGAGTTTTTCTTTCCTAATTATTTCGGTAGTTTGTACGTGCTTTTCTGGGCAATTTTTCTTATCTTTGTAAGGTAAAGAAATTTCCTTATGCGCTTATAGTAGTCTCATCGGCTTAACTAAGAAAAATAGACTTCTGTGGGGTTCCCGCTTTTTAAATGTTAGATGAGTCGATGACTGATTGATTGAAGCCACAAAATTAGCAATCTTATTTAACATTTAATTTCAAATGTATCAGTAATTTTCATTAGTTCTTTGAAACATCCCTTTGTATTTCATTTTTAATCTGAATTTATGAGCTATTTTAATTTTATTCTGTAGAATATTTCCGATATGGTTTCTTCAGTATTGCCGTTACGGTGTTTAACATTTCTTAGTTGTTTCTGTCAAATGGCGGGACATTATTAAAATTTGTCTCCGTATTAGACGCTCATGAAAAATTTTAAAATACTTTCGAGAATTTTAACTGTCAAATAATTCCACGAGTCAGATCTCTGAATTATTTGCAAGTCAAAGTACAATAAGAGGTTAAAGGAATGGTGATTACTGTTTTCGTTTGTAGAATGAGTCATACCGGTATGTTTTCGTCAATTTGGACAGCAATAACGTCTTATAGTACATTACAGGAGAATTTGTATTTTTTCAACTTCGTAATCTTAATACATAAGCAAAAACTTCCGTTGCCATCTGAGACAAGTCCTTTTGAACAAAGTTTCGCATCTTCACTATGAGCTTTCAGATAGGTGCCTGAAAATAAATTATCTGATATATTCTCCATGACATTTTAAAGAAATTCCTCAAATATCGAAAATTTACAAAACCTATTACACGAAGTGTAATTCTGGTTTTTAAAGAGAATTTTAATAGAAGTGTTGCGTTGGTTTTTTTCTTTCGTGCAAATAAATGTACCGAACCCGAAATGTTAAACATTTCACAAGGTATATACGAGTTTTACTTTTTGTGATTTCGTGACAATTACAATGTATGAGAATAGACCCTAATAAAAAAGTAAGTTAAGATTCTCTGGAATTTCATATATGTGTGTTCAATCCCGCGTATGCAATAGCATTTCTTTGAAATAAAGTATCCTATCTTTCCCCAACCTTTCAAAGAACATGGAGTGCTCTGACAAAGGGGTGGGAAGATAAAATGAAAGATGCATATGCTGTTCCTGAAAGTTACGCTGCAGGAATTACTTGGAATATAATTTGCAAATTTCGGGCCTTTGTTGGGCTGCTGTGAAGGTTAAGGGGTAAGAGATGCGTGAGCTGGGTAGGCTTTATTACGTATTAATGAATGGAGGAGCAATTTGCATCCGAGTACGGATGGTGGTTGCCGATTTCCTGTTACTTGGCGATGTATTTCTTTTTTCTGGCGATTGGTCGCATTTCTCTTTTCAATGTTGTATTCTTTTAAAATCGAGTAACCTTGTCTGTTTTCTATTGTATTGTTGCATTCCTGCAGAGGAAGTCGTGTTATATTTTCCCTCATTTTGACAGTAAATCACAATTGTTGACACATCCTTGGCAATGTAGATATCATTGAGGGTAAGCTGATTTTCTGATTTATCTGGACTTCGAACTAGTTGTATCTAGTTTCCAAACATAAACGATTAACTTTGTTGCAGCTTGACCAAATATGACTCTTGCGCCATAAACCCTATCAACTTAACAAGAACGCATTAATTCGTTACTAGTGCGACATCTTAAGTTATAAAATTTCATCTGACGTACTTCAATCCTCGAACCCGTATCTTTTACTGGTTCTGACGTAGGAAAAAAAGAAGAAATCTTTTACCGGTATCGTTTTTGTAAGCAACTTTGTTTACTCATACGAGGAGGTATGTCAGACGTATGAAATCATTGACTACCGCTTGGTGGTTTGACTTGTCACACAACGGTTCGGTATTGATTCACGAGGTATAATTAGACCGTTCCACTTAATGGATTGCGTATTGAATTGAATACTGGGACGTATTCTGTATAAGCGTTTTTGTTATAGTTGTATTGAGACAGGAGCCATTATTGCGAGGGTTTACTAATAGAGATATAATACCATTTAGCAAACACTATGCATTGTGATAAAATTTAGCAACGAAAATTATGTGTTAGCATCTTCTGTAGAGGAGTATTCACTCAAAATTATCATTGATTTCAAGGCTTAAATCTCAAGCCTGTGTCCTGTGTCGAATCGCCATCAAATTTTTCAAGATCAATTCGCCTATTGATGTAAACTTAATTTGATAATCACTATGAATTGTGGCGAAATTCAGCAATGAACACTCACTTGCCCTCATCTTCTATAGAGCAATTGCCAGTATTCACTCTTGCCAGTCAAGAAGATAGTATCTCTGTTTGGTTATTTAGGGGTGACGATTAACATGCTACATACGAAAGTATCCTATACTTCATTACGCTAGAAAGCAATCAATCAGCAGTTGATTGCGTGCATCATACTATTTTCTTGTGGTAAGTGTGGTATATTTTATGTTCCCCGACTAACAATCATCGACTCAAAATGACCAAACTTAGAAATACTACCTTTTAAAGTGCCTTTTAAAGTGCCTTTAAAAGGTAGTATTTAAAAGGTAGCTCTGGATGTGCTACTCAGTCTGGTTTGGTCATTTCATTTCATCAGTATTAACCCCACCATGATCTCGAAAGTTAAGTCTCAACTCGGTCTAGTACTTTCTTAATCAACAATAAGTCACTAATAGATATAACTTTTTAATAATCGTATGGAGTATAGCAGAATTCAACAGTGAATATTCACCCCTCCCCTTCACATGTAGAGCGGAGAATCCAGGATTATGTATTCACATTTTAATCTTGGGACTTAAATCTCAATCCTGTGTTAAGTCGACTTCAGATTTTTCAAGATCAAGATTCTACTAATTATAGCGTTGTTTAATATCTTCTGTATGGATGGTGGCAGAATTTAGCAAACAACATTCTAGACAAAGTTTTGACAGAGCAGAGCTTCCAGTATTCGCACCTAATACTCATCAATCTTGATTTTTTTAAATTTCAAGTCCTATCAAATCGCCTAAAATATTTTCATGAGTTCAAATCGCTTTTTGAAATAATCAAATTTAGTAACCGCTTTATGGAGTATGGCAGAATTCAGTTTTAAATATTTACCTGTCCCTATCTTCTATAGAGCTTAGCTTCCAGTTTTTACATCTTTATATCAAGACTTAAATCACAATCCAGTGTCAAGTCGGCTATAAAATTTTTAAGGGCAAGATCAAGTTCGATCTAATGTCATTTAATATCTACAAATTATGGCAAAATTCAGCAATGAACGTTCATCTTGACACATTTTCTCCAAAATAGAGCTTTCAATAGTCACATCAAATTCTCTTTGATCTCAATTTAAATCTCAAACCTTATTAAATTGCCTACAAAGTTTTTAAGACAAGAGATCAAGTCACTTATTCACATAACGTTCGTTAGTAACCGCTATATAGCGTGTGCCAGCTCACCAATGAACATTTACCTGTACTTGTCACCGCAGCTTTAGCGCACAGTATTCACAATATAGAGAATTAAATCTCAATCTTAAGTCAAATCACCTGTGTGTGAAGAGCAAGATCAAGTCGTCTAACCTCCGCTATTTGGATTGTAGCAGAATTCTGCAGTGAGCATTCATCTGGACACATTCTCTCAGAAAAGAGCTTTCAACAGTCACACCAAAGTTCTCTTTGATCTCAAATTAAATCTCAAGCCCACATCAAGTCGCCAAAATCGCGATTTTTCACCAAGCCCGGCATCTTGGCAGCATAAATTAATTATCGAACGCGCAAAAGCGAAGCGGGGCTCCTTATTATTCGTGATTAATTACCGATGCACCGACGTGAAAGAGGATTCCCCACGTTCTCCTTATCGATTAAGGCATTCCATTGAATGACCCCCCCCCCCCCCATTCCTCAGCTGCTGCTTCTGTTGTTCAGCCGACTCTCCTACCCACACTGATTGTGCCAGTCAAGATACATATTGTGGAACACAAGGATGCTGCTGTCTTCTTGCTGTGTCAAAAGGCAAGTGGTGATACGTAGACACTCTTGAGAAATTCCAGTGTCGAGATGAAGGCTGATCAATACTGGAATGTGAAGACAGGGTTTGGGATTCGAATAGGACAAAGAATGCTTTATTCTGTTGCGGTTCATGTTTTGTAGGTTTGCTTTCTTGTGAACCGATCTCTTGATCTCATTCGTTAAACCTCCTGGTGGTTGTCTCGACGAGATATCTCATGATTAGCAAAACTGATCAGATTTTGATTAAGATATATCGTCATTAGAAGAAAACTGATTAGGTTTTGATTTCGTCATAAAATCGGCAATGCCTTGATGACGAAATATTTCGTCATTAGCAAAATTGGTCAGATCTTGATGGATGAGACATCTCGTCAAAACCACTTGGAGAATTAAAAATGTTATCTCTCTTTCGCATTTCTTTTGATGAAAATAATTTGCCATCTCCACAAAATTTATAAATTTCAATAAATGTCTTACAAATTAGTTATTCACTGTATAATCAATATATTACTACATGCCTTATATTCCTCGTGTTTTATTTTTATTTGAGTTAAAAGCCTGATCGGAATTTATGGAAATGAAGTTGCTAATCACGAAGCCAAAGATTTATTAAAAAATATGCATATCGATCTCATCAAGAAACCTTATTTCCATACAGATTAAAAACATCAAAAAAGATTCAAACTTAGTGGCAAAATTGCTAGAATAATACTGAAAAAGGAAGATATAATTACAATATCTTACCAAAAGTTTATACAAATAATTGACAGATTTTTAGTTTAGCCAAATTATCACGTCACATGGAATGTATCAAGCTAGATTCCACAACAAATAGTCTCTGCCCTTGCGGTGAGCTGGGCAGAGGCTCCTGATCACACAATATATTTTTGCAAACTTTAGAAGCACATCAAGACAAAATACTCAGAAATTCAACGATTACCTGGTTGGCTATAGACCTATATTCTTCAAAAACCGTGATTGACATTCATGTTTGCCTTAAACCCAGGATTGAAACTCAGAACAGAAAAATTCACTTGTGCTTTACATATAGAAAAGCATTATTCGATCAGACGTCCAGCACCTGGACAAGCCCCATCCATCTAGTTCCGTAAAAGGATGGTCATTGATCATCTTTGGCCAGAAAAACAGGCTTCAACCTGTCAATAGAAATTGTTGCTTTCCCTTTAATGGAAAGAACAAAGAATTTGTTGGTACGAGATAGAACTAAAAAGGGCCTTTCATAGGTTTATTGATCAAGCACTCAGGGGTTTGACTTGGTGTTATACGTACATGGACGATATTCTTATAGTATCGGAAGAGGAATAATTTCAGATTCTGCTGCAAAGGACGTCGTACTGTGTCTTGACGAACAAAAACACGTGTACCTGTAGAAAGTTCTCTGTGTACAAAAACAGCATTTTTTGTATGCCTTGAAACCAGCATAGGTTGCAAAGACCGAATGCGGTCTCGGAGGTCCTATAGAAATACTTGGTACCGCTTTCGAATCGCTTCGAAACTGTTTTTAGGGAAGTCTTAAAGCGCCACCGAACTCCAGTTCCGTTGAAAAACTAATTCTAAATTTGTTAGTGAAATCCTTCATCTTCCAATGCTATAAGAACATAGCAGCAAGTCAAACCCCCGAGTGATTGATCAACAAACCTTTGGAAGGTTGTATGGCACTTACAATATTTGTTTTAATAGGCTTCTAATCGTTAACTGCTGGATATATTTTAAATGTACGCATTATGACCCGACTTTAGGTGTAGTGCGACAGTTTTACTTGGATACGAATTAGATTAAATTTGCACTTTTCAAAGGATACTTGTTATGTATCCTGTGAACGCGCATAGATTATTATTGACATCTATTTCCCTTACAAATATCTAACTAAACAAATAAAAAGCCATGACCAAAGGTTGAAACAAATTTCAGGTTTGGAAGTAACTATCTCATTGAAACTAATTAATTTTCAACTTTCAGTATAAAGGATTTTAAATAATAGTACTTGCAGTAAACTTAACAGTAGAGTACATATAACAGTAAATTAAAAATGTACTTAAAATTCAGAATCGAATTTATATTTGTGCAAAGAGCTTCAATCAAGTACGCAAAAGACACATATTTCAAGAAAAAATGAACCAGGATTAAGGGGAGAATGGAATTTTCATAGTTGCCTCTGATCGATGCCACAATACTTTTGAAAGAAGTGTCTGGTTCTATGCCTCTGAGTATTTGCTGCATTCCGAATCGATCAATTCTCTATTACGATAAAATTCCATTTCTGTCAGCTGAATTGTATTCTGTCGTGCATCGCTTGTCTTAACAAACTGAAAATATAAAAGAAAAATCTGGAATGTCTGGGCAGATTTTAAGAATTGTGTATTTTCTGAATAAATCCACTTGAAAAACTGACTTAAAACTTTCTTTTGGTTGAAATAAATGTTTGCATTACAGATGCACTAGTTTCCAAAATGTGAAGCGAGGCGAAATGTGCAAAGTGCCCGGATCAACTGTCTCACCATCTCCACCTGGAACTCCCACGCCTATTCGCTTACCTCATGCTAAACCAGACGTTTTTCGGGAGGTTCTTTTCTACTTGTATACTGGAAAGGTAAGTTTTATTAGTTTATTCGCATCTACTGGATATAGGCGCTGACTTCAGAACTGTTGGCGGAATCTTGCCCACATTGACTGTTTTTCTAAGTGGCAAGAAAAATGAAAACTGTACATTTGTATGTGGTAAAATTTTTAGATTCGGTAAAGTAAAATCAACGACTAAATATCGTTACAAACCCTGTTACGGAAGTGACTAACACCATCACACACTCCCGCAGGAAGTTTAGTAGTAACCTGTTGAAGGAGGAAATTCGAGTCATGTATTCATTGGAACAACGTGTTTTCATTGTACTGGAATACCACAGATTAGAACGCGGTCCGACAATGACAAGGCGAAATTTTCACCAAAAATTTAATGTTAAAATGTCCTGATCTGAAAACAATTCCAAATTTGTTCGACAAGTTTCAATGGACAGGAAGCGTTGCGGACGATTTAGTCGGAAATGTGGGCTGCAGCCGGTCGGCCATGGTACGGAAGCTGTTGAAGAAATTGTTAAACGTTGCCCTCAGAAATCCATCCGAAAAGTAGCTGCTGAGAGCATATATTGTCAGCATCCACTGTGTTCAGAATTATGCGAAAGGGTCTGCACTTGTTTCCGTACAAAATTCAGTGTCAACAGGCGATCAAAGTTACAGCTTTACGACAAAGAGAAGAAAGACTTCGGAAATGAGATGCTAGAGATGATGGGAGTGCTACTAAATTTGATGTCGGCTGCATATGGTTTAACGATGAGCCCATTTTCATCTGGAAGGTTTTGTGAATAAACAAAACTGGCGTATATGGGGTTCCGAAAACCCGCATGTTTGTGTGGCGAAACCACTTCATTCGGAAAAACTTACGGTTTGGGCTGCAGTATCCGGTAAAGGGATCATAGGGCCGTTTTTCATGAGAGAAACTGCGACCTCATCCCGGTACATTACGATTTTGCAACAGTTTGTCGCCACACTTCAAGGATTGGAGTATGCACCAGACACTTCATGGTTTATGCAAGATGGTGCCCGACCACACCGTACTTCTGCAGTGTTCACCTTCCTTGATGAATACTTCAGTGACAGAGTCGTTGCTCTAAATTATTCCAGAGATCGGCACCGGAATAGATTGGCCTCGATACTCCCCGGATCTCAATGCATGCGACTTCTTTCTCTGGGGCTATTTGAAGGACATGGTTTACGTAAGAATCTCAAACGCTTGAAAAGCTCATCTGTGAGGCATGTGTATCCATTTCAGTGCACACATTGCGGCAGGTGGCTTCAAACTTCTCCTTTCGCTTGTGTCAAGTGATTGCTGTTCAAGGTGACCATCTCGAATCCATTGCAATGTGATTTGACGCCTGTTTACGAATGACAATTTACACACTATTTAAAGGGAAAAGAACCAAAATTTCAGCGCCATCTATTATCCAAAGTTGTAACTAATTTTGTAAACCGGTCTATTTCAAATTCCTGCTCATAAAACGTACCACTTGTTTCATCTTTCTATCTATCACTGTTTCGTAGTTATTTCATTTCAAAGTTAGGGAGTCCTTTCTGAAACACACTATCTACATATATTACGTTGTGGTTACCTCTTTTGCTGATCTATCTTCAGCTTCATTTCCATCATGACCCACATAAGCTTGTAGGTCGCCCGGTTTGACGAATGAAAAGAATGTAATTTTTTTCTATTTTCATAATATAGAATTCATTAAATTCGAATCCGAGCCTGATTTCTGTACATCTCTTATTAGAATCCCCCCCCCTTAAGTTTGAATCTGGGAATAGATATTCACAGCGATTCTGAATTCACTTTACGCCGTAGATCTCGATATAAGGCATTGTTAATTATATGTGACTGGAGTGACAAACCAAATTTAATTATAGCTAGTGTGAATTTAGTGACTTAAAACATGAATTAATGTCTAACTTTTCTAGTTTTTTAAATATTGAACTGCAATTCTAAAATATCTTTGTTTTCATTTTCCGCCTGTTTTGTTTTAAATAGTTTATATTTTGCTTAATAGATTTTTATTTGATTGCAAAAGATGACGAGACCAACCAACAATATTTTTCTATTGTTAGGTCATTCTTCAAGATTGCAGTGTGTTTGAAAGCCTATCGATTGCTCAAGAATTAGGAATAGATGAGCTTCGCATGTGCTGTGAAGATCACATTAATAGCACTCTGAATGTCCACAATGCTTGTACTTTTTTACCAGCTGCTTTAGGGATCGAAAATCGTATACCAGGTATTAAGTTAAATTAGATTATTTTCACTTGCTTAAAAATGTGTTAAGTTCACTTAAATAAAACTTAAATCATTCAGTAGTGCATACTTTATTTTTAAGGTTGAATTTTATATTTGTTAAATATATGTTACTCTAATTACTATATATAAGTTGTAATTTTATAACAAATTCAAACTGCTGGAATTTGAATTTAATGATTATCTGATCTTGTCCGGGCAAATTTATCTTTGTATTCCTAGAGTTCTTATTGCTTTTGTAAGATGAATTCAGTTTTTTGTTAAACCTTTCTTTGTTAAATTGTTTTAATGAGTGGTAAATATTTGTTCCAAATGGCAATAGTTGAAAATTTTATACAGTAATTGAAATAAAAATTTTGACTGATAATTTATGTTGATCTAAACAAAGAACAATCTTAATTTCAGAAAATTAATTTTATTTTGGTAAATAAGGATTAAAATTTATTATATATTGATCATCCTTATGTATGTTAGTATATTCTACATCTAGAATCAAGAGAATGTTATCTTACAGGGAACAAAGGTGGTCGTTCATTTGCTGACAGATGTACTGCGTACATTGGCGAAAATGCTTTGGAATGTGTTGAAACTTCTGCCTTTCTCAATCTACCTAAAGATGCTTTGATTCATCTTGTTTCATCTGATTATGTAATTTTTCAATTCTAAGATTCATATTAATCTGTAATGGTAACTTATTTTTCTTAGTGTTAGCACATTTTACATTTCTGTCCATTTACTATTTATTACCTGAAAACTTGTTTATAATTATATGATGATTTCGTGTTTTGATTAGTGTTGCCTTGAAATTGCTCCTTTTCCAGCAGTCTAATGTTTTCAGTTACATTTGTTTACTGAAATTATTACTACAGGACTCCGTAAAATAGTAAATGGATAATTCACTTTCATAAAAACTGGCACATCTTTAGGTGTGTTCGGGCTTCACGGACCCAAGGTACATGAGTGATCTTTATTTTTTCCATGGGGTTTACTGTCTTTAGTACACACTGGGATGTCCTCCCGGGATACCCTAGCGAACGTTTTCTGCTTTGATCCCCTGATTCGTCCCTTTTGCCCTTTCATGACATTTTGCACTTGACGTTGTCTTGTGTTTGGCGCAGTTTGTCCAAATATGGCCCTTGCGTCATAAAACTCCAAAACAACCAACCATAAAAGACTGATTAAATGAACTGAGGAAGGTGAAGCAACTTTTGTTTTTGAATTTCATGAAATTGTTATAGAATTCCGATTCATCTATGATTGGTTTCTGAAATGTGTTTTAAATATTTTTGTTCTATTATTGTGTTCATTTGTTTACATTGAATCTCATCGGTATGTCTGAGGAATCGAATTTTTGTTTCAAACTTGTAATCTAACCATGTTTTTATACAGTAATTAGAAAATTTTTGTATAAAATGAATTACTATGAAAAAATATCAATATTTTAATTAATCATGATAGCAAATTATAAAAATTATTTATATCACTGTTCCGTTCTTTCAATATTTTCTCACGCACAAGCATCTGAAAAAGTGATTTTGCAATTTATTCTTTCTATGGGGAAAAATATTTTCCCCATAGAAATAAAAATTGCAAAATCACTTTTCACAAAAGAAAATTTTCTTCCCTTTCAGAATTATTGTTTTTTTTTTCTTTCAGAAGATTGTGGATGAGCAAATATATATAGATAATAGTATCTACTTAATATAGATTAAATATGTATAGATGTATAGATTAAATATAGATGACTTAGTATCTACTTTTAACATTTCAATCTGAGCGTCATGAGATTTCCGGATATTTAAAATGACTAAATAATTCTTTGTGGGTTCACCATAATACATGGTTATTTCGTCATTTGAAATGACGAAATAACCACATATATTGGTTGAAAGTGTTCCAGGAAAGATTATATTCGTCAAGAAGTTAAAACTGGTTAGAAATCGTGCAGGGAGAACTGCATGTTATAGATGGATATATACATGTGAACCCCTCATAGGTTTAACCTAATTTGTACTAAGATTTTGCCTAATCTACTATTCTATTGTTACACACACGTGCAGATTTGCATGTTCCTTGCTAATAGTAGTAGCTATGAGTGTTTTACATTTTACATATACTTTTTCATGTCAGTTATGAGTATTTTATTGAGAAGAAAATGTATGTCATTAAAAATGACATTTTTGAAAGCATTACTTTAGCTAATTCCTTACAGAATATCTAGCAGAAAAATAGTTTGGATTCCTATTTTTATTACAACTTTTTATTTCAGAAAAACATTTTATTTTCTCTTATTTTTATTCTTATATTATAGTATTATTGTTATTGCATTGTTTGATTTAATAAAATGTGAAAGCATTTTCTTGTAATATTACTGATTTCTATTTAAATCTCTAGCTGGCTATTGAGGAAGAAGATGTTTGGAGAGCTGTGCTTGCTTGGGCCAAACACCAAGCTGGTGTTACTCAACCAACTGCTCACTGGACTGAAGAGGAGCGGGCCAGAATAACTCAAGTATTGTATTTTTGTGATTATCTGTCTATCCAATATTTGAATAAATTCCAAATAATTTTTTATTGAGATGCATGATTAATGTGTTATGATGTGATTAATATTACTACAACTATTTGACTTATTTGGACTTCAAAGTTTTCTTCATTGTTTCAAGCTCTAATTACATTAACACTAACAATTAATTATTTACACTAACTATCCATGTTTATTCAATTTTGTAATAAACTTGATAGTGACTTTAGGAGAAATAATTTATATTTTTTGCAATTATGCCAAATTGCAAATATATGTTGCATTACCAGGAGCAAATTTACAAGAATAACAATTAATAGTGTCATATGTAATGTTGATGTAGTTATGAAGTCTGAGCCTCTTCTCTCTGTTTTTTATGTATTAGCCAACTTTCAGGATCATCAAAAATTTAATACTCACAATATATCTGATTCAATTATTATTAACCTTCAATTATCGTACTGTATTTAAGTTTTGCTTTCTTTACTGTAGTTGTAGAATCCCATTCTGAAGTAATCCTTACTCCTTTCTGTAATTACAGTGTTAACCTCTAGATGTTTTTTGCTTTCATATTAGTACATTGTATAACTTAATCCGACATAAAAAGTAATGGTAATAAAATGTGGATGTTTTCTGCAATAAAAATATCCATTATTAAAACTATTCTTGTTTTTACATTTAAATGTTACTTTAAATCTTAAAAAGTAATGTGTTTTTCCAGAAAAGTCACATAAGCAGATGTGATTATTTGATTTCATTATTTAATTTTGTTTTACAAATATAATCTATGTACGTACAGTTATTGTTATATAATTAGTGGCTTATAATCTAATTTGTTTCATAGCAAATGTCAGGGGTTATAAATCATGTGAGGATCCTATTAATCGACAGTCAAGTGTTTGCTGAAGAAGTGGAACCAACTGGAGCTGTTCCTATGGAACTGTCTCTAGAAAGGTATATGATATATATATATATATATATATATATATATATAAAATATGAAGTTTTGATAGTTTTACTCTTATTATCTTATAAATTTATATTTTAAGGTATTGAATTCTTTATTGTTTTCATTGCACAATGTCCGTAAAAGTAGTGGTAATGAATGCAATTAATTAATCAAATTCTATCTTAATGTTGAAACTTTTCTGCAAAGTAGCTTTTTATAATTTTAAATATATTTTCATGTTTATGTTATTTAGTTTTATATTTGAATGCTTCCACTTGCAAAAATTAGTGTCTAAGGATTAGAAGACTTCCTTTAATTTCGAATACATTCATGTCTTGTTTTGGATAAATTTGTTCAAACAATATGTTGTAAAGGTCTGATTAAGCAGCCTAATTTCTCATTCATAAAATTTTACTTCTCATTTGCCACACCTATGACTACATCGAAAAATGGGTTGTCCATCTCTTCACTAGTGGATTAAAAATTGTAATGAGTTGCCTGAGGAGAATATCTTTCACAACTCATCTGATAGATAATAACATAGAAGTAAGATTAGTTGTGTGAAATTTCATGCTGAATCAGGCCAATCATGGCTCAAACTAATTCACCTGTACTATTTTATGCTCAGATGAGTGTAACCTTTTTGGAACACATCACTGTGCTGCTGTATCATCTAGGCCCATCAATTTTGAACCTTTTCACAGCACACATAAACTAAAATTCGGTGGCACACCAAAAAAATTTATTATATCATTTTCCAATCTGACAACAAATAGGTACAATTTTGATATGTTAGCAGAAACTAATAATATCATTTACCTACTCTTTGCTGCAAAGTGGCTAACATCTTTTCAAAAATATTTTGCACTTTTTAGTAAAAAACATTTTTGAAATTATTTTTATAGGTATTACTTAAAAAGTACAATTACTACAAAAGTTCAAAACTAAATCGTTACAATGAAATAAGTCTTACACAATGTAAACCGTTCCACCATCTGTAAAGCACACCAGTACCATTCTTGCAGCACACCTGTTGAAACTCACTGATCTAGACAAATAAGTATCTATGCATTCCTTAAACATCCCTGACTGTAATGTCACATGATAAATTGGCTAAGTGAAGGCCAGCTATCCACATGTTTTCAAAATTCCTTTGCTCGTTGTAATGTGTGAAGATATGAGATTTAGGCATTTTTAATATGCTAATTCCTTCAATAGATATCCTTGAAATATATTAACCACAAATTGTCACATCTGTACCTTCCTTTAGCTTCAGCAGGATTGCTCTGATACATTGTTTCCAAAAGTCTTGATTAACCTTTGCACTAATTTTCAGACAAATCTTCCATTTGTTTCTTTCCATTATGATTTCATCAAATTTGATGCATTAAAATTATATGCTATCAAAACCAGCCCTTTGTAATCAGAATTTGACAATAACGAATGAAGAGCATTAGAAATTCAAATTGAATTTTCTAAGTGCTTTAGTATATTTTAAAAGTATTCTTGTTTTAGTTACTCTCATAGTTATTGGCATGGAACAAATGTCTTGTTCATTATTGGTAAGTATTTACAAATTTAGAATGATAAAAGAAAATGTTTTATTTTTGAATGATTAACTAATTTTTTTACTGGTTGTGTAATATTTCAATATTTTATAGCATGTTGCGCTTATATGAACTAGTTAACAAAACTTTCAAGAAGTAATTCTTCATTTATATTTTAGGTATCGCTTTGCTGCCTTACCAAATAAGTTTTGTCATTCAGAAGACAAACGCATCCAACCTCGCACTTCCCTTAAGCTCTTCCAAGGATCCCAACTGCTGAGTGGAGAGAAGCTTCATATGCAGAGAGTTCTAAATGCATGGTTTGGGAATTCTAAGCAGATGTGGCGACTTTTGTACCGAGCATCCACTCATGGCTACACTGCTGAGGCTTTCCATTACCATTGCGATGGACATAATCCTACTTTTGTTATTGTGCTGGTAAGTGATAACTGCTCGTATTTTAAATTACCTCATATTATCAACTTATATAATTTAAGAATTATAATTTTTTTATTCTGAAGTCTAAATATATATGTCAGATCCTTTAACCCTCCGAGAAGCTCACATGCATATATCTTTTCTGCAACCTGCCCTACATAACTTCTAACCAGTTTTGACCTTCTTGAATAGTGGAATGTGTTTCAGAATTCCCTCAACCAATAGATGTGGTTATCTAACCACTATGTATGTGCTGAGGTAAAAACAACACTACACTATTCAGAAATCTTGTGATGCTCAGAGGGTTAAAAATTCTGTCACAGCTCCTGTCATAGCTCACACAAAAATACGAAACTTTAATGGACTAACTATTTATTGACATTGATTCAAATTGTTGTACTATCCTAAGTATGCAAAAAGTGTTTTCTGGAAAGGAACGCTGGTGATATCCTATCACGCCAACAGATCAGACACTAACTGAGAAGTTGGTAACGTTCTTGGTGCTTGCCAAGTACGTGAAAAGTTATGGCAATTAAAGGGTGATGCCAACAACTGTCATGGAGATATGCATGGCTCAAACAGCTTCTTTACTGTATTTTAGAAGTTTGGTGATTTCTTTCATTCTCCAACCTCTAAACTTTAGACTCATTTTGTGGTTATTAATGTTGTACTTAACAATATTATATGCTCAAAGGCTTCTTGTCTGTTTCAATTTCAAATCATCTTTTCAATATTCTTTATATATAAAATTGCTAATTTGATACTTGATAATAATGTTTCTGACAGTTTCCCCTATCAGTTCCTGCTGTCATGAATTTGTTTTGTCTAATATAAAATAATGCAATTTATTTTACAAGGATATGGCGTATACCTTAAAGTTTATATTGTTCGAAATAAATGCAGACTGTATATCATCCCCAATAAAATGATAAACAGAATCGAGAAAATGCGTATAGCTGTGTAATTAACCTCCAAATCTATCTCAACCCTTTATAATTTTAAATAATGATTCACACTTTGAATTTCTTTAAAAATTTTACTGTTTAAACAAAAAAATTTAAAAGAAAACTAAAATATTTCAAGTATTTTCCTGTCTATTGAGTTGTTTTTATAAGGATAAATGAATAAACAGCTCTATTATCAAATTATTTGGACGACTATTGAAAGGTAAAAATCTAGGTACATACATGTGTTTTTCATGTATTCTGTTGTGAGTAATCGAAACTACTTTTCTCATTTCAATGTGAATGCAAGAAACTAAGAAATTGATGCTACACATTTGTTCTAAACTGCATCTCACGTACAACCTATGAAATACTATTTTCTTTACTATACCTTTCACCATCTCTTCTGTGTTAACCCATTAAATCTATCTTTCTTTAAATGCTTAATTTGAGTATATTAGATTTCTTCTACCAAATGCATGTAATCATTGTATACTTTGTTTTTTCCCAAGAAAAAGATAACATAGAACATCTATATGCATATTAACAAGTTTCGTTATTAAATATTAATATAATCTCTAGTTTTAGTGTTTAGATAGTAGAAAGAATATTTGAGTTACTGTTGGGTTGCAATCATTTGAAAAACATTTTAACTTTTTTTACGATACTTGGCAATAATTTCTAATTGTACACTCACTGCCAAAAGTTAAGTACGGAGAGGAAAATGTTTATTTCCGGAAGCCAATCTGAACTTGAGAGACTGCATTTCGCTGCAGAGGTAGATGGAAGTATGCAAATATGCTCTGTAACAGCCAATCACGTGTCGGGAAATATGCAAAAATGCAGTCGTATAAGAAGCCAGCATTGTGAAGGGTTAGAGGAGTTTCATGTAAGTGCTGATAAAAAGTGTTTAGAACTTTCGTACGATTAGTTTTCAAGACAGACGTGATTCTATGGCTTCCAGAAAACGAATGGAAGATAGTGAGCGCTGGCGTTCTGTGGGACGCCTTGAAGCAGGACAATCAATCAGATGTTGCTCTTTTCTTCGGCGTTTATCATTCCGTCATTTTACGATTATGGAAACAATGCCAAACAGTTGTCCGAAGACCTGTGGCCCGTCGCACAAGGGTTACGACTTCCGCGGAAGATCGATATATTGCTGTTTTAGCCAAGCGGAATCGAAGAGCGACCTCCACACGTGTGACATCTATGGTTGCAGCGTCCATTGATAAGACGATATCTGCCACTACTGTTCGCCGAAGGCTACACATGAATGAACTGTACGCCCGGGTACCACGAGTTTGTGTTCCTCTATCCGTCCAATCCAGAGGGGCACGATTAAAGTGGTGTCGGCAACATGTGAATTGGACTGTGTCTGATTGGGCCGACGTTATGTTCACGGATGAGTCGAGATTTGCCCTGGAGCCTGATGACAAGCGTGTAAGGGTCTGGAGAGAACAAGGCACACGCAATCGGCCCCAGAACATCATCGAGCATCACGCATTCCGAGGTGAAAGCATCATGGTGTGGGCAGGGATTTCGTTGGGATATCGCACCAACCTGCATATGTATAGACGGGGTTCTGTGACAACTGTCCGGTATTCGGGATGAAGTCCTAGAACCCACTGCGAGATTGTACGCTGCAGCAATTGGTCCTGCTTTCGTTTTGATGGATAATAATGCGCGTCCCCATCGAGCCAACATCGTCGACGACTATCTGGAGAGTGAGGGAATTGCGCGTATGGATTGGCCGGCGTACTCGCCCGACCTTAATCACATTGAAAATCTTTGGGATGCCCTTGGCCGTGCTGTGTCTGCACGTTTCCCACCCCAGTCACTCTCACAGAGTTGCAAACTGCTCTACAGGAGGAATGGCGATTACTTGACTCTGGTGGTTGATCACCTCATGGAGAGCATGGTCATACGCTGTAAACTTTGTATGAGGATGAGAGGTGGTCACATACCCTATTAATGTCGGTTTTATTTGTTTTGGATTTAAACATCATTTTGTTATCATGACTCCAATATGACTTCATCTTATAATTTATGAAAATTCAATATTGTTTTCATCTTTGTATGTAATTCTTTGTTTTGTTTCATGCATAAACATATTTGCTACTTTCCTGCTGCATTTCATGTCAATCAAAGCTGTACTTTTCAATTTTTTCGCATTTTACCGCTTCGTGCTTAACTTTTGGCAGTGAGTGTAGTTTAGCACTGTTGTACATACTTTAAAATTATAACTCTGAAAAAGGATACATAAATTTATCAAAATGTTTCCAAAACTTGAAGATTTAGTGCTCATGAGGAGTTATAAATTTGGAATTTAACCTTTTAATTTAGATAAAATTATGTTTTATAGAGTCAATTTGCCATAAAACCCTTAGCAAGCTTTTACAACCCATTTTAATCTATTTTGTTAAAAACATTAAATGTATATACACTTTATCAGGAATGTGTAATATTCTCTGCTTATGTAACAAAATTTCTGTCGAAAATCATAGTACACAGTTCTCATGATAAACTAAAGCTTGCAGCACTTGACCTTTCCTGTACCATATCATTTGGATTCATTAAATTTATGCTCAGTTACTATTCTTAATAATGTCCAGTTCATTTACCTTGGCAACTTTTGCTGTGACGAAAGATTTACATATAAATATTTTGTGTGATTTCTATTAGTATATTTATGTTCTTATATTTTTGTGCTTCATTTTTGTGCTAAAAGGATTCTTAGTAAAGACCCAAAGTAAGTTATGTTTACATTCTGTTTCTTTAAAATTGTGCTATATGTAATGTTAAAAATAGAGTAATTGTTCTATTGACTCCTTAAAATAATTTAACATTTTTCGCTTCACTGTGTAATTTGGTATTTACCTCATTCTGTTTCCTTTGTTGCAAAATTAAAAACTTTAAAGTGATGTTACAAATGTAAATGTAAGACAAAAGACTTATATGGGATGTTAAAAGAGTTAAAAGTTCTTTTACAAAACTGTTAAAAGAGATAAGAAACTGTTTCTTTAAGTATTTCAATATGGATAGTTTGCACTTTGTAAAAGAAACTTTATTAATCAATTTTATTCCGATTTATTATGTGACGAAATATATTTGCTATTAAATGACTCACTAAGAAAGTCAAAATAAAAGACATGAACAAGAGTAAGAATTGTTTGAGCCTCACAGGATTTAGGGAATTGCTTACTGCTATGTAAGATGACAAATAGGAAATCTTCATTTTTATAATGTTACCAAAATACCTGCGGCTTATTTGAAATAATGCAAAATTGAGGTTTGTAATAAAGTTAAAGCTAATTCTGGGATTTCTCTAAATTAATGTAATTTAATTTTATAGCATTCTTTCTAAGCATCATTTTTGCCTCAATGCAAATATAATATTTAAGTTTGATTTTGTCTTTTATTTGTAATATTTGTGACTGGGCTTTCGATCATTTATAATTGATATTTTATTTTTAACTAGTAATATACAAGAAAAGTTTCATAAATCCCTGATAGATGCATTTAAATTATATGATATAAGCTTAGATATGTGAATATTAGATATTTTAATTTATTATATTTTATTCTACTGTTAAAAATTCATATAAAGTGCTTTTTTTATATTGAAATCAGTGATTAGTTTCTTGAATGTTTAAAGTTTTTCCCTCGGTCATATTTAAATAATACTCTCTCTTGTTCTTAAGGGTTCTCATGGAGAACTATGTGGTGGATTTAGTGATGTCCCATGGGGTAAAACCAGAGGTCGTGGACGCTATGTACCTTCTGACAAAGCTTTCTTGTTCACTCTTATTAATAATGCTGATGTTCCTCCCACAAAATTTGAAGTTGTGAAAAAGATGTTTGCTATTGCTCATCATCCAGAGTATGTATTTTAATTGAAGATATATTTCATTTTGATCACTTGCTTTACTTTTTGCTTTAATAGAAAATAATTGATAATTTTATTCACTCAGAAGACACATGGTGGTTTTACATTTCTCTATAATCTGTTGATAAATATATAAATATAAATGTAGGCCATCGCAAAGAAACAAAGTACCGAAACAAAAGTACAAAATGAAAGTAAAAACTAATTATCGAATAATGCCAAAGTACAATTAAGAGATACCAGACATTTGTTAATAAGAAAATTGTGAGAAAATATTAAAATGGAAATGATTAGAGATTAAAATAAAAGTAATCTCAATCAACGCAAGCAAAATAGTAGTCACTTTTAAGAGAGTGACTTCCATCTTGAGGGGTTTTAACTCCCCATTTTGCTTCCCTCAAAAGAACAAGTAGGCTCATTTTATTTTCATCTATATTCATTTCCATTTTGATGTTTTCAAACAACTTTCCTAGTAGGAAATGCCTTATCTATTGATAACATACAAATACTTATCTGCATATTTTTATGTAGTACTAACTATTTTATGCTAATACTATTTATATAAGCTTGTATGTAAACGTATATTTCATTCCAAAAATTCTTATACTTACATGGTAATTTTCATGTATGTCCGAGAAGAGGTGTAAATATAAATATTACTTTATGTATATTCATTTGTATGAATTTTTAGGTTTTCTGAATCAGATGAATTCTGGAGATAATGCAAATTTAAAAGAATAGTTTAAAGTTTTCTTTAACATAAAAGCATTTGAATCAAATTGAAATATTTTGAATATAAGAAAATCACACTGCAGAATAAATAATTGTCTGGAGAATTGTTACATATGTTATGCTACAGATACTATTGAAATAAATGAGGTTAGTTATACCCTCTTAAATAAATTATGAACTTTAATAAATAAGTAAATGATAAACTTTATTTCTGAAATGTACACATTTGATTTCTCTGTAGACTTTATTGATCTGCCAGACACAGACTTATGTTGAAAAGACTGAGGTCTGCTGTAGGACAAAAAGAAATCTTTTTAAAACCAATGTTCTGAGAAAAATAGCAAAAATCGTAGTACCTTAAGAAATAATTTTTTTGTCGAAGGAAGATAAACTTCAGGTCTACAAACCAAACACCAGGCTTTGCATGCAGAAGATTCCAATTATAGACGCTTCCAATTTGGAATAAGCCATATAGAGTTTAACAAGGACAAAAATTTATGAAAGCCATTATTCAGAATTTCTCATTGCTCCTTTGCAATAAATTCATATCAAGTGGTTTCAACCACTTTGCTTATGAACATATTACATAACTTTAGAATTGGCATCTCAAAGTATTTTCATTAAATTCCTCTTACATTTTGTTTATTCAACTTATGACAAATAATCGCCCCTGGCCCAAGGTTAATTCATGAATGAACTCTTCATCCATAACATTTTCCTGGAACATTACTTATAAAATATGACATTGGCCAAATCAAGGCTACCTCTGGCCATACTGAAAATATGGGCTTATTTGACCACATTTTCCAATACGTTTCAGTACATTACCAGGGAGTTTTGTTCAATTCCTTCAGGAATGTTTAGCAAAATCTAAGGAATCGTCCACTTACTAGCATAGATTTGTTTATCTATCTCTGTAGCTAAAATCTGGTGCCGTCAAATCAGAGTAACAAGTGAACCAATCGACTTGACAGATTTTGACATTATTTGGACACGAAATTCTCCCTTTCGAATTTCCATGAGTTGTATGGCATACTGCTTCATCTTGTTGAAACCGCATGTGCTGTTGATCTATTTCAGACTAAGAAACTATGTAACAACGCACAAAATCGATCACAATTGGTAGTATTCACACTTTCATTAGCATCCTCGAAAACAAGTGGTCCAATAATGTCTCCTCTTCAAATTGCATACCAAGCAGTTGCTTTATGGAAGTGAAGAGGTTGTTCATGAATTAACCTTGTATTCCCTGATGCCCAATAACGGCTGTTCTGTTAGTTTACATCCACTGATGTCGACATGAAGCATGTAAAACTTAAACATATCACATAGTCGAAAGCCAGTATTTGTATCACAAGAGGAAGTTTTTTTGTCATTAATTGAGTAAATAAAACATGTAAAAAATGTTTAATGAAAAGAATGTTATTTTTAAAAGTGATACCAGAACAAAATGGTGCTCTTACTTAAAAACACCCTATATTAGGACAGTTTTTATTTTTTGGATTTATAAGGCTTTTATTCTTAGCATTCAAACACATTTTTGTTTGATCTCAGTTGTTTTAATTCCAATATTTCTGCTAAATATGAATTCCATAAGTTTACTAGAACACAAGATTTATGCATTTGTATTTAAAATTTAAATTTACAAAATTTTGCCTACCGATTTAAGGATTATTTGTCCTCATATTAGCTGGTATATTTTGAAAAAAATTGTACACTCAAGTATTGTGGCCTTGTTTTTGTTTAGAAGTGTACTTTATATTTGCCAACTATAAATGTGTAATTGACTCTTTACTTTTAGCTATGGACCAATTTTTGGTGCTGGTGCTGACTTTTGTATATCTCATAATTGTAATGCAAACCTTGAAAGCTATTCCAATCTGCCTCATTCCTATGATGGGGAGAATGCTTCGTGTACATTATTGATGGGAGATTACAATTTTACTGTTCTAGATTATGAAGTATTTACTACTATGGGAAAGTAAATGCACTGAACATTTTTTTTATGAAACGGGTTGAAGGATTAATGTTAAAGGATTGTATCTGCTGGTGATATATTTTATATTGCATGGTTAGAATTTGTTCTTTCTATCTTCGTGTTAAGTACAAAGCCAAGAAAAGAAATGAATATGTTTTTAATCTCATTTATGTAATCAATAATTCATGTTTTGACACTTGAATTTTGTATATTTCATGTTTTGTAAATATATTGACTTAGAATTTGGTTTATTTCCCCAACAGTGGTATTATACAAATATACGTTAGCAAAAATCAAGTTACATTCTTCAGTATTATCAGTTTACTTTCCACTAAGAATCAGAAAACCATTCTCACTTCTTATTACATATTCCGTATTTTACTAATGTTAAAGTTCAAATTTTTGATACTCATTTTGATACATATGTTAAAAGTTTTATGGGAAATGTGTACATATTTCATATTTTTTCCATTCTGATGACAATTTATGTGGGTATTTCATTCTAGAATTTTACCTTGAATATAAACAGTTCATTGCTGCTAACACAGTAAATTCATTGCTAATACAACTTTTAAAATAATTTGCATTTTACTGTTTACCTACTCAACTAATTAAAAAGATCTTAATCGAATTTCATCCCTACCTGACTAACTTTAGTTGGATTCAGATAGTAATGATTGAACATTGATATATTATAACTGGACTCTAGAAATTTCATTAGATTTATTTCACTTATCTCTTTAGACCATTCTCATTCATTATTTTTTGCCAGATTTCCATTCTATATCACTCAAACAGATTAGCAATAGGTGAGTCGTTTCAATTTTAGGATAGATTAAGTGAAAAATAATTAATTTGATATGTGTTGCTTTTAATTCTTTTCTACATGAAACTAAGACTGAGACCTTTGGCTTAAAGTTTATTCTAAACTGCAATGAACAATCATGACCAGACATGGATTTGGGCTCATAACCTGTTGATCAGATGACCTATGCTAACCCCTAAGCTATGAACATTGAATGCATCTGACTTTTTTGTATGCTTGAAAAACAATCTTGTCTTGAAAAACTATCAAGATTAGTTTAAATGAAGTTTTTTAATGCAATTGTCATTCTAAGGTTAGGGGCTACCGTGACTGGGTTTGTCCATTCTTCTAGCAACCTGCAAGTTGTAGGCAGCACAGGCTCAATTCCTGTCTTACTCTGGGTGTATTTCTCTGTGTCAGTAAAACTCATTGTTTGTGTGTACGTCTATTACTCAAGGTTGTCTCTATTGCGTTTTGCATAGCTTGGCTGATGTACCTCAAACAAAAGCCGACCAACCTACTTTGTGTAGTCTTAAAGGGTATATGGATGCTTGAATATTCATATAGAGTTGAATCTTTATTGAACATTTCTAATGGGACTCTTGCTTTTATTCATTATTTCAAGGAAATCATGAAGTCAAACCAATAAGGGAACATCATGGTAAAGCTAAAATGAGAAAACTTAAGTATTAAACTGATTTACTTACATTAAAGTGTGATACTGCATACCATAATGTTTTTTTTCTTCATAAAAACAGCCAATGACTATTGAAGCACAAAAATATATCTATACTTAATTAATCTTATTAATATGTGTATATCTTATTAATATGTATATCTTATTAATATGTGTATAAGTTATTAATATGTATATCTTATTAATATGTGTAAGCTAAAATCTATTGAAGCACAAAAATGCATGTATACTTAATTAATCGCATTAACATGTACATCTTATTAATATGTGTAAGCTAATGACTATTGAAGCTCAAAAATGCATTTATGCTTAATTCATCCTATTATGTTATCAGTTGTATCTTAATAATATGTGCAAACAGCTAACGACTATTGAAACACAAAAAGGCACTCATACTTAATTCATCTTATTAATATGTGCATCTGTTAGTTATTCGAAGTTATGAATCGCATTGTGAAATGTACAGTGCTTGATTTCAGTGTAAAATTGGAAAATCAACTGAGGATTGTGTGTAAAGTGATTAGCTAAATCTACTGTTTCTTTGTTCAATCAAGGTTTAGATGCTTACTACTTTTGGAATTTGATTGATGATTCATAAATTGACACCCATAATATTAAAGGTCGATCATATTTCTTAAAGAAATTTGGGAGAAAAATATTTCTAGTTTGTATAAACTTGATAAGTGAATTTTAATTTTGGACGAACGTTTTTATTCTCAAATTTCTAAAGGATAGAAACACTTGTTCTTTGGATGTAAAAATTGTAATACATTAAAAGATTGACCAAGTATGTCAAATTTATGATCGCCATTTATTCAATATAATTTCTGCATTGCACATATCTTTGCTCGTGATTTTTAAGGTACTTGTTATTTCTGATATTAAAATAAGTTTGATTTTAATTATGTGATAGTTTCAGTTCAGCTATTTTTATATACCTGTTGCAAATATGTACTGAACATCATGTTAGTACTTTTGAATGATTTATACTGAGTGAGTATTGTTATTAATTATAAATGAACTTTTATGGTAGCATTTTGGTAAATGAAAAGTTGAGCCTTCCATTCTCAGCTGTGATGTTTTATACCAATTAATTTTTTTACTGTTTTTAGTATTCCTACTCTTTTGATGCATTGTTTTTGTATTATACATATTACTTAGAATACTAAACTCTTCAAAAGTATTTCATTAACAATTTTGTAATTGTTCTTGTTATTATCACTCTACCTCTTCAATTTCTTATATTATATTATTTTCTATCATTTGGAAATGTTGAGTTTCATCCAGGTTATATATAATTTTATTCTGACTAATGTTTCCAAGATATGTATATTCATTAGAATTTTTATCTTCTTCAGGATATGATGTGGTATGATGTTTTTATTTTGTAAATGTTTTAGAATTCATTTATTATATACACCTATTCACATTTTTATCTTCATTATCTGTTTTGTTGGATGGAATCATTTACAATTCCTGACATTGAAAATTTAAAAAATAAACTAGATTTTTGGGTTTTGTTGTGTTTTACTTTGATTACTCACATTGAAAAGAATTTTCAGAATAACAACAAGCTTTTGTTATGATTAGATGACCGAGGTTATTTGTTACATATTGTTATTGGTTAAATAAGTAAATACATTGGTGTTATTTACTTATTTAACCCTCTTGAAGGGGGTTAAGACCTCTTGCAGGTCTTGATTTGCAAATGAGTTTGTGGTGCATCTATTTAGGTATTTGGCATTTTCTTTCCCAGTTATGCATGCATTAATTATTCATTTAAAATGCATAGTATATTTTAGGACATACTAAAAACAAGTAACTAAAAATTTATCATTTAAATGAAAAATTTTGTATTATAACTTATTTTTTCATTGCTTTAACATTGATAACAGTCATCTTCTATCTATTAGGATTGCCTAATTGAGAGCTAAAGAAACAAATGTTTCAAAAGCTTTTTGAAATCAAAGAAATTTTAAAGAGAATGGTAGATATTTCCAGGCTTCCGAATTTAATAGCATGCCATTATACATTGACCAATGATTATACAAATATTCACAACTGTTCATAAAAGGAATCAAATTTTACACAAAATACAGCAATAGTCAGTTAAGTACGTGCCCTTTTTGTTGTTATATTTACAACTGAGGTGTATAAAAATTGGTAAATTTAAATTTTCTAGTTGTAAAATCAGAAGTAAATAGTCGCAATTGCACCTAAACATTTTTTCCTCAGTTGCAAAATACTCAGCAATTTTAAAGTATATTTGGTTTTTGTGAATGTGTGTAAACAGTGTTATTAATGACTAAAGCCACGGTCATGATGACCGAATTCTGTAGTCTTTTTTTCTTTTATAACCGTTTTTGGTTTGGGTCATTGTATTGTATTTACAGTACAGATTTAGACAATTTAGAACACAAATCGTTCGGAGGAAGGATAAGTGGGTGGAATTCACATTACTGGTAAATTATTCAAAAACTACGATCGTATCTAAAAACATGGTCGTGAAAACAAATATCAACGGTGCAAAATAAAACTAACGACCCCTAATTTTAGACTGCTAAATTTTATTCGAAAAATAACTTGTAAAAGAAAGGTTCACAATTTGACTACTAGATGGCGCCACGAAAATGTTTATAATCGGATTCCATAAATGGAAATCTGCATATAATTGAATTTTCTAATTTCCGTTGATTGAAGTAATTTGCTAATTTCCACAATTGATTTTTCAAAAGACAAAGTGGAAATAATGTTAAGCTCGCAAAAAAGTGAAATTTTTTATTTGTGAAAGTTAATGATAGAAAGCATTTGATTGATTGAATTTTTGTAGTTTTAGTTTTAACAATATTTATAAATGCGACGTCAGGAAAAAAGCAGACAAGTGCTGCATGCTCGAAGCAATCTACTTTGTCAAATATGACTGCAGGTTACATGCAAGACCTGACTTCACAAACATTGGTTTTTCAGTTTGAACGATATCCTAATCAGCTGGCGTTGGTTTTGCAAATAAGCCTATACAGTAGGTTAGAAATTAGGAGCAGAAAGTCAGGTGTCAGACTGGAAACTAAACATGTTCCCTGCAGGTACTTGGTAGCAATTTAAATTGATTTTGTTTCCAAACACAAATTAATGACTAGGTCATAGGCATTAGACTTTTAAGTGTCTAAAAGTGATGATATATGTATATTGTTAAAAGGAAGCATTGCTGCTATACAAGCGGAACAATTCCGAAAAGTTTCGCTTAAACAGACGACTGATCCAAACATTCGATCGCTAAGGCGAAATTTATTCGTATATGTCCAAAAGGTAAGATAATTTTGAATTCGTATCAAGCAAGTTCACCTTATCTCAATCTAGTAGAGCATGCTTGGGATGCCCTCGTACGTCGCATTGCAGCCCACACAACACTATCAATGAACGCAGAAGAGCATATGTGTGCTCTAATGTACGAATGGGACTGCTTTCCATAGGAACTCTTGGGCAGCCTTGTGGAAATAATATTGTAAGACCTGCAATATAAGGTCAGATTCCAATACATTTCTTATAAGATTATAACAGGGCAAAAAGTGTTTTTCGCAATAACTAAAACCTAAAATGTGTTCACCTAAGCATTGTTTTTTATTTCATTTGTACCAAGTATCAACACGAGGCATGTAGGAATTCTTATTTTATTTCACAGCTTGTGGAATACTTATTTATCGTTTTAGATATTTATTTCGGTGCAGGTACTTGGTACGTAATTTCATCTAGGATCGTCGGGTATATTAGACGTGTATAGGTGCAAAATACGACTAACGACCGCTAATATCAAACTCTTCTAAAAGTATACCAAAATTAAAAATTTTAGAAGAAAAAATGGAGAATTGTAAGTTGGCTTCCAAGACAAAAATTGGCTACCATCGCGACTGCTATCAAAATGACTAAGTTGAGTGCAGAACAATCTGGTAAATGTATTGAAAATTCGAGAATCTTATTGCTATTTTATTACATGTTTAAGAACTTCGTTATGAAATAGAATTGTCTGCTTTTTTGAGACTGTTTCATCGACATTTTTTGGATTTTCTGGAACAAGTTTTGCTTGGAATGGTTGGGTATTTATGGCGCAAGGGTCATATTTGGCCGTGCTGTTCCAGACACAAGACATACTCTATCAAGTAAGAAACACAAAGAAGGTTTTTCTAACAGAAGGAGAATTACATCCAGTGAGGAATCGCACCTAACAGGAAACGAACCAGCGTCGCTTACACATACATCGGAGGTTGCTAGCGCAGTGAGCATACCCAGTGAGCCACGACGATGGTAAAAAAATCAATATGCAATACTTTTTATTTTTCTTGAATTGGATGTTGGGGGTTTATGGCGCAAGGTCCAGAAGCGGATGAGCTGCGCCAAACAGAAAACAGTACAACCCAATAAAAGCATAAAACATTTAAAAATCGAGACAGATAAAAGGTAGATTTAAAACATGTAAAAAGAGTAGATGAGAATAAAATATTTAAAGTCAGGCATAATAAAAACAAGACCATCATTGTCTGCAAAATAACAGACTGGAGAATTTAATTTACGTATGGATAAAATTTTGAAAGCTTGGGAGTTAAAGGATTGAATTAGGAAATTTGATAAAAATAATTTGAGTCATGTTTAATTAGATCAAACACAAAATAGACAATTTGTAAACTTAAAAAAATGATCGCTCAAACATTCTTAATTTGTATAAGAAAAGCAACCCACAAAAGTTATATGAAAACAAAACCATAAATTCAGATTTTAAATTGGAGGTACTTTTTTTATTATTTTTCTTGGAAGTGTGCTTTCTTTTCCTATAGTTTGTCATAAATACTAACCTAATGACCTCAAATTTTGGGCCTCTGTTCTCTAATGAAACAGCTGAACACCAAAAATGGTACATTTCTTCCTTTCTTTCGTTCTTCATTTAAAATACATACTACTGACCAGAGAAAAGCATCTACGCTAAACTTTCTTAATTGCTTACATCCATTGATGGCAATGTGTCGTTGGTCATTTGATTTTCATTTTTAAAAATGCTGTAAAATTAACCTTCCGTTTTTTGAAAAATTGCAATCGTTTTATTTCGTTTGTATTGAAGACGTTTAATTGTAAAACAACCTGTTTGACATGTAAAATCAAATTTTCAAGGAAAAAATTGAAATTTACTTGAAAAGAAATTGATCATAATATCATATCAATAAGATTTATCAGCCTTTGATAATGATGGTGTAATTCGGAAATATCGCATTCCTAGTGAAAGAGTGCCAGCAAAAGATATTGATAAAAATGCATAAGTAAAAGATATTGATAGCAAAACTGGCTGCAATATTACGCTGTAAGTTTGTCGTTTTTACAGGAAATAAACTAAAAGGGCATTCACAATCACTTCGAAACTCAAAATCGACTTCTGTAACAGTTATCTCACTATCACCTTTTGTAATTTTGTCTTACACTTGAGTGCGATGCATGTGCAATGGATCATGTGGATGGATGGATAAACATACATATTTCGTTCAAAGTAAATTGTAGAAGCTTATCTGCAAAAATATCAAAACGGAGTTTCAAAAATTATTTTCTGCTCACTTATTTTTTCTTTATTTGCATTTTCTGTGATAGTTGTTTTTTCTATGGTAGGAAAAGTGACTTTTTGATCACTTTCAATCAATATTTAACCAATTCAGCCCGAGCAACCCCAGGTAATTCTGTTAGTATATGAGAACATGAAAATTTAATTATGCTAACGGCTTCAATATTTTGAGACAGCACGCAGTTGAAAAATACTGTTTAAATGTTTGCTGTTCGAGTATCTAACTTTTATTAGAATGAAGTTATATTTATTTTTACTTCTAATCTGATAGAAAGTTCTTCAAGACTGGACGCCTGAAATCAACATGTGTTTCCTTTCTCAATGATATGTTCTCTTATAGCGAGACTTCCTTTCGATCAGAAATATTTCCGCTAATTAATAGAACGGCAAAAATGAAAATGGCAGTATTTAAATGTTACTCGCTAAATTGCATTAACTTTCCTTTGTAGTTGCTATCCAAAAGTGCTGTTTGAAGCTTTGCAGGAATGAGAAGTTTATTTTGGTATCTTTTTCTTTCAATCGGAGGTAAAGTATTCCTTTTGGTATCTTTACATTTAAAATTAATTGATCTATGTGTATGTGACTTGCGTTTCCTTTATAAATCGAAGCTACTTTGCTTCAAAATGTTTTGGAAGTGGTAATTAGCCGAATTATTTTATTCACAAGCTTGAACTGAATCCCTTTATGCTCACGAGTGGTTCTTTGAAGAAAAGTAATTACAGAAAAACGTATTTTTGAATTTGTAAGAATCGATACTTACATGAAGAGGACATATTTGAACACTTAAGTGGTATTTTAAATTACCTTATTACAGCACCAATAAACAGATAAGTACGCTGTTTAAGCTATAAAGGGATATTTTCAAGTGTTTGAAGAGAGATCTGTTGGCATTCTCCTTACAAATGTGAGTAGTCTTCATTCAATTATCTAATTCTTTCGAGCTATATGAATCTGAAGCAAGTGGTTTGTTGTTTTTCTTTCCTCGAAATTTGAAAGTAAAATAATGGGAATCATAAGCAGCTTAAAGCAAAAAATATTAATTTAAGTGAGTTAAGTCTCCTTGAGGCATCAGTTCAATAAGATACGATTCGAACATAATAAGGCGTAACATAATAAGGGGAGTGGTAGTCAAGAGATAACTGCTAAGTTAATTAATGTCAGAAATTCATATTTATAATGAAAATCAAATGTTCTAGAAACTATTATTTAAACTTCTACACCTTTGTGCATTTTATTAAAACTAACATCTAAATCGAAGATGTTTTATTCCTCCTGATGTTTGTCTCAATGAGGTATCTCTCTCGTCATTAGCAAAACTAACCAGATCTTGATGAACGAGATATTTCATTTTTAGAAAAACTAACCAGATTTTGATCTCGCCATCAAGATATAATTGCGATTTTTTGATGATGACGTCTCTCATCTCGTCATTAGCAAAATTGTTTAGATCTTGATGGACGAAATAGATCGTCGAAACCATTTGGAGATTTAAGAGGGGGGACTGAGAGCTTGGGCAGGATATCACAGAAATCAATTTATTATTATTTTTTATAGTCAAATGGCAACAACGGATATATGCAAAATCGACCGTCACGGGAATTGTTCGCCAATTTTGTAAATATGTCTGATTTGAATTTAAATATGTTTGATTTGTGCAATGGAGCTGCATTATATTTCTAAACCTGCACGGGGGAGAGCTCACCCCTATAATGAAAATATCCAGTAGACTGATTGCATAAAGCAATTAGTAATCTGGAAGATAGTATAAATCATCGCAGGAAAGAAAATATCAAGGAAAATATGTTTAGCGTCGAAAAATCGCAAATCGCCTTTGAACAAGGGAAGGGTATGAAATTGAAATAGACGTTCAGAATCTGACTGCGTTAATGTGCACGAGGTGTGCTTTATGCCATGCATTTTATCGGAAAAAGACCAGTGAAAGTAAACGAAATGCTGCTAAATATTTCTGGATGATTTTATTTCATTTAGAGATATTCAGTCACTAAATGATATGAAATGAATAAAAATATTAAAGAGAGATTAAATAGGAATATTTCATCATATGATTTATCACGAGATTATTTCTAAGTATTCAGCTATGAATGTAACTCTTCCAGCTGCTGTATCTCGCTGTCTTATGTAAAAGAAAATATGGATTAATCTTTTTGGCATTCATCAAATACTACGTTCTTTGACATAGATAAGTATTTATAGTTTCTATTACATTGAAGTTTTCTTGGTTTAGGGTGTTTGATTGGGCCTGTCCATCCAGAATGTGTTACGTCAAAATGTGAAGCTTTTTTCCCTGGAGACGCTCTCAGACAACTGAAAAGGAGTCCACCAACTGAAGAAAATCTTCTATCCTTCTGCCCGTGAGTAATAGGAGTATGCTTTGATTGATTTAACCCTCCAAATGATTACGACGAGGTATCTCGTCCATCAGGACCTGACCAATTTTGCCAATGACGAGATATCTCGCCATCAAGATGTTGCCGACTTTCATGATGACGAGATTAAGATCTGGTCAGCTTTCTTTTAATGACAAGATATCTCATTCTTCAAAATCTGGTCAGTGTTGCTAATGAGGCAGCATACCTCGTCGAGACAACCACCAGGAGGGTTAAAACACCATAACAGAAATTTCCTGAAACCATAAAGAACAGTTGAAATTCTCACGGATATATAAATTTACAGAATTAAGAGTGAATTTTACAGTGAAAAAGTACTAAAAATGCGTGTATATGATATTGCAGGAGTATCTGAAATTCACATTTCGATGGCCTAGAGAAAGGTTTACAGACTAAAGTATAGGGAAATTTAACCAGCAGTGAAACTCATTAACAGTTCCAAGGGGTTTCGACGAGGTATTTCATTCGAAGTCGTGTCAATTTGCTAACGACGAGATAAATCGTCCATCTGGTAAGTATTATTAATGACGGGATGCCTCGTCGAGACAAAACGGCCCTATTCTCTAAGGGGATGAAGATCCAAGAAGTAAAAACAAATTGTCCCTTGTCTAGAACTGGTGATAGTTTGGAACATATTTTTGCGACAGAGGCTGGACACTACAGGACTGTTTTCGACGCAAAAATAAGCCACCAGGAGGGTTAACTGACATTTTACGGAAATACGTCTTTGATACTAAATGCTTTATTTCATGACAATGTGATATACATTGCCATTTTGTACTTTGAACTAAAAGTCAAAATGTGAAATTACTGCTATCAAAATGTTTATAATTCTAATTTTTGATCAAAACTAAATTTAGTATTTAAATGGTTATACTGTAATTTTTTGTCAGTTTTTCAGTTTCTGCTTTAAGCTGATGAATTATATATAAGGATAAAGTTTTTGATGCGTATACTTTTATACATGGATTATAAATTTGCTTTGAAAACTTGATCTAAATTAACATCATTCAGTTTGAAATAACGAGCTTTTTTCATTTTATTGTAATTTATACAGTAGTGTTCGTTTAAAAATCTTATTATGTACCTATTTCTCTATTTAAAACATTAATTTATGTCTCTCATTTAAGAAAATAGCAAATACGGATATTTTCTCATGTATCTATAATTTTTTAAGTAACTTTTTCTGTTCACTCTAAGAAAATAAGAAAAATGTAAATAAGATTGCGTGTCATAACATCAAAATGAATTCTTCGTTAAGATAACTAGCTATAAATTAGAGTTATTCTCAGATACCTTATATATATGCCGAAAAAAATGCCTTCGCGAAAATTTAAGAAAGAATTATTTCCATGAAGTAGATACTTTATGCTACTGCAATCCTTGGTGGTTTTATGTCTGCTGCAATACAGCATCCCAAGTCATCCTAAGCATGCTCTCTTGGATTGAGATCAGGTGACCTTGCTTGATACGAATTCAGAATTATCCTTAATTATTTTACTAGTGTACATTTGAATTTTTGCTGATTTAATTATTGGTTTCTTTTCGTTCAGATCACTTTTTGAGTACTTAGAGTGTATAGATGACTTGATCACGGACTGTACTGGGAGACGTTTGGCGCAACTGTCATTCTCAGGTGACAAAATCGTGGCCCACAACTCAACCATACTTTTGAATATGAAAGGCATTGTTCTGGAGTTGTGCACACAACATACCAAACTGCACAGAGGTAAAGGAACTTGAAAGTTTACATACATATCATTCAACCGTAACCAAATGATTTTGCTAGTTGCTTCAACAAATTTATGTGGGGGATTGTACCCTTTAACTATAAAATAGTTATGGATTTATTAAAACTAGTGGTCGCCCAGTGGTCGAAATTCGACCATAATTCATTTAATTTTTAAGTTTGAACGTTAATAAGGTACTTTTGTCAAAGAGTATATCTATATTCATTGCATATAATTTTTTTGAATTTTGTTCTATTACGTAAGCTGCGAGCATGTACAAATACGTCATAGGAAAATGTGGTATAGCTTGGTTAAGACATATCTAAAAAACAATAACGCGTTGTTTGACATTTTCTTGGTTTTTTTTTATTGTTAAACTAGCCATAGGTTTCGCCAAGGCTACACAGTTAATTTGCCTATCTTTTTCAAATTATATAAAATTTAAATAAAAAATAAATCCAAAAAATGAAATAAGGAATATGTGCTTCGTATTTTTTATATATTTTTTATTGAAGCAAAAAAAAACGGGTGGTTAAAAAAATAAATGTTGTCCATTGAACTTGAAATAGTTCGAAAATGAATTTAATGATTCAAAACTTCTGTGTAGACGATGTTTTTTTGTAAAAACTCTTTCATCGTTTGTTAAATGCCCTTGACCGTTATATTCTGAAATATAAAATCTCAAACCATCGAATGATCGAACTCTACTTGCTGCGACGTACAATTGACCATGTGTAAAAACTGGCTGCCTCAATAAAATTCCAATTTTTTCGAATGTTTGTCCTTGAGACTTATTTATTGTCATCGCAAATGCAGGTATAATTAGAAATTGAGTTCTTTGAAAGTTAAATGGTAAAATAGTTCCGGAATATGTTAAATTTATACGTGGAATCAAAATTCTCTTATTGCGTGCGGTATCACGTATTAGTATATAGATTACAGTATATGAACGTAAACAATGAATGTTTTATTCTGTTTAATTTAATATATTTATAACGCATATTATACATTAATTTTATCATTCTGCACTCCTTCTCCATATGAAATTTAATTATGCCAAATCTCATACTCCTCCGTGCGCGCAATGTGCTTAAAAAGGGGTACAAAGTTTTTCTTCCGTATTAATATATAGATTTATTCATTTTTTCATCATAGTTATTCATTGTCGGGTAAAGTTAAACACAAGTGTTAAAAACTACACATCATAAATGTAGACTAGAAGAGTGATGAGATTTTTTGTAGAAATTTATGTTTTATTTTAATTTCTAATGCCCTACCACTGAACTCTTCTATTTCTTCACTACAATGGGTGAGCGAACACAGCAACTTGTGAAAGAACAACCATTGGGTAAACCGTTCGTTACTCATAGCAGAGACAATCAACACCAATTAACAAACCAGGATTCAAACCAAGTTCTACTGGGTGCTGGAAGGTAGGTATTTTAATTAACGTCGCACTGGAGCAACACAACAGGCTATTTACTGGGTGGCAGAAAAACACTATAATTTGCGATTTTTTCTGTCAAGATAAATGTAGGTGGTGGTAGTGTTTACGTATTTTAAACGTTTCGTCATTTAGATTGTTTTTCGAATACGATTTCAGTACTTAACCAATACAAATTCCAAAAAATGAATTCCAAATTGCTATGACAGTTTATTGGTCAACGTCAATTAGATTAAACGTAAACATTGCTGAAATGACGATAACCTACATTTTAAAGTAACTCATATAAACGTATCATGCGAGAAAATTTGGGTAGTGGAAGTGATATTACCGCTATCGTCTGGTTTCTTTGCTCGGAAAGCTCCTTCCATGCCAGTTAGGCTGCTGTTGTACAAATATAGATTGTGCTAATTTTAAAATTGACACAAAAACAAATAAAAACTAGAAAAATGACGAAGTTGAAAGGGTATCTTCGTGAATTATAAATTCTATTAGTTTAAATTGTGAAATCAAATCCTTAGTTTGACTTTATCTTTGAGTATTCAATTTAAAAGATCTCGTGAATTTTGGCCACGATTTGCCAAAATTTTATGGGGCCGCGGTAGCCCGGTTGGAAGAATAACGGATTAGCAACTGGAGGGATGTGAGTTCGAATCCAACAAACGACGGTCGTGTACAATGGGGGCTGGTGCACGTTAAATTTGCCGTAGCCTTAAACGTCCACACGTTGGCGTGGTGAAGTTTGAAGAGTGAGGGAAAGCTCAGGTGTTGCCTCGTCATCTGACCGTGGTTCAAAATTACGTGGTGTTGCCCTTGGATCTTTCCCTTCGGGATTGACCCTGGATCATCGCCAATAACCTATTGTGTTGTTCTAGTGCGACGTTAATTGACTACTTCCCCAAAATTTTTGTACCAAATTTCAGCATTTCAAATTTAAATTCATGAAAACGTAAACGTTTTCTGAGATTAAAAAGTTAAGTTGAATGTTATTGGAAAACTAGATACTATAAAATCTGCTGCAATACATGTCATGAGATGCAAACATTAATTATGTGTACTCGTTAATTTTTTTCCTTCGAGTTTCGTGCTTTTATTGCAAACTTCAAACCTTTTGTGCTTTTTATTTTTCAAACATGCCCACACAAATATACGTATGTAAGATTCATTATTAAATTTCCATGGATTCTTTTAACTCGATAGAAGTATTCTAGAACTTCAGAGACACAGAACATATAGAAGAGCGACTACGTGGTTTCCATACAAAATAGCGATCTCCTTACAAAATTTGAAATTTTTCACTTACTTTCTACGATTTCGTGATATCTAATCTCTTCTAGGATGTAACTTCATTAACTCTAAAGATATTGGAAACTCTAAATCAATAGTTCATATCTGTTTCTTATTATCTGTTAAAAGTATGCGTGAGGACTTAGGAAGGAACTTAATACATAATGCTCGAATGTACATTTACTCAAAACTTAGATTTCACTGCTATATCTGAGACTATTTGGTATGTAGCCTACTGTCTGTCTACAACGAGAGACAGTTTTCCCCTATCTGTTGCCATAGAAACGGGCCTTATCCTATTTTCCATAGGAGATGCTTGAACAAATTTATTCAAGTTTATCACATTGGAGCACCTGATGTCAAATTACCAATGTATTTGTGAAGATTGTTACTTGTAGAGAAGATGGTTATTAGTAAGCTACTTCATTCCGAAGCCAACATCCGTGAAAAACAAAATAAAATTAAGTCATCTCCGAGTTCCACCCCTACTAAAAATGGAAGAGCCCTGTTTATATAGCGACCGTCACCATCCACATTTGGTGTCGGAAACAGTTATCGGTGTAGACAGACAGTATGAAGCTTGATATTTAAATTCTTACAGATTACGTTGCAAGCGTGAACTGTTTCAAACGGGTAATGCGACATCCAGATGCTGAATGTTATCGAGAACGCATGATCCTCAGCAAAGCTCAACATCGCAGATCAAACTTCGCCGAGAGTACGCAAAGGAGAAACGAATCAGATGAATGCCTGTAAGTATTTGAAACATTTAAGCATTATTGCAACATTGAATTAAAAGTGTTTCAAAATAATGAACACCAGAGGCTAATGCTTGTTAGTTACAAAATGTTGAACTGCTGTGCTTGTCAAAAAGGCAGCACTTCCAAGTTTGTTAACCATCCAAGTTTTTCGACAAGATATCTCATTCACGATCTGGTCAATTTTGCTAAGAACGAGATATCTCGTCGAGACAAAAATACCTTACTTTTTACTCCAAGGGGAAATGAAGATCTAAGTAGGAAGGCAAATTGTCCTTTGCCCAGAACTAGAGACAGTTTGAACAGGATTTTGCACCAGAGGCTGGCCACTACAGGGCAGTTTTCTACACGAAGATAAATAACCATGAGGGCTAATTTTGGATTTCCGATTGCTCCATGCTGCTTTCATTATTCCCTGTTTATGTAGCTCTATTTAATATCCCCTTTTATATGTATATATCTATGTAAAGGGAAGCATATACCGAATTTTCCATTGGTGCTCGCAATATTTCCACATCGCTGTTCGGCCTCTTTTTGTGAGAGGTTTTCTCGATTTATTCTCAACTTCTTCAAATCTAAGCTCTAGGGTGTAGTCAGACGTAAATTCCTCGGGGACAAGTTTTAAAGGATGTTCCAAATTTAAAATAAAATGGCTGATATGCATCTAACGTATGGGGCTGCCAATGGAAACGGAAGGGCTACTCAAAGATCGCGCCTTGAACGCTTCCTCGAGTGCCAAATCGCCAAACATTTGAGCGTTTCACCACCACCTGAGTAAAATTGGAACATTTCATACCAGCGGGTATGATGCGGGTCGTCCGAGAAGTTCGAGCACTGCAGAAATGGAAGAGATTCTCTGAGGTTCAGGGACTCAAAATCGTTCCCTCTAGCATCTACGACCAACAGTTACGAATATACATTCTTTGACAAAAAATATTTATTTTGATGCGCCTTACCACCCTTTAAAGCTTGTCCAAGGAATTTTGAGTTCCCTGCATATCATTTCACTTAATTGATTCCGTATTTGCTTTTCTATGCACTACTGATTGATCGATGCATGATTCTAGTAAAGTATCACTTTGGCATAATTTAAATTTATATGCAATTTTAATGTATCTGGTGTATTTCACGCACATATTCGCGCATCAGGTCAAAAAATGTACAAAATACTTCCAAATATCTCAAATACTTAAATTTTCGGTTGGTTGGTCTTTATGGCCCAAGGGCCTATTTTGCCTCACCTAAATTTTTGGAAACAGTAAATAAAAAAAATTATCCTTATTTTACTAATTAGTTTCTTAATTATGATTGCGACTTTCAATTACATCAATTGATAGTCGCAATAAATCGTATCCGCGAAATAGTCAACACACGCAACAAATTGAAAATGATATGGTGGAGGGGGAGTGATCTAATTAGTGGGATGTCATATTATCAGTTGTAAGACTTTTCCTTCTAGGTGGTGTTGGTCTAACGTGGTTGAAGAGCAGTCATGTATTATGGTAATTGGTTGGGTTTATGGCAATTGGTTGGGTTTATGGCAAAAGGACCATATTCGGCTAAGTTTTGCCAACGCAAGACAATGTCAAACGAATATACACATAAAAGGAAAGTTTTATTGACACAGAAGAGAGGAATACACCCTGAATAACATACGTTATATGGCAGACTCCCAAATCAGTCATGCACATTTGTACCGCGAAATGTAGGGTATAAGTACAGTGCGGCTCCAACAAGAAGTCAATCAACCTTGGGTTAGTCGGTTTTCGAAAAGGCGTCACTGCTATCTTTTTCTTCATCGAACGATAAATTTAAAACCAAAATTCGTGCGAAAGACGCCAGTTGCGGAAGTGCTTTGTTTATGTTTCATCCAATCATAATTTAAAGAATCGACTCTAGATTTAATAAGATTCGTTTTTCTCAAGCTATCCAATATCACAGATCATGTGTTCCATATATCCACTATTTTTGCTTACCTAAGTGAATGGAAATAAATATATCCTAACTTTTTTACAGAGGGAGGAAAGCAGAGACTGATTGCTTCAACATACAGCTGCAGGAACGTTGTAGCACTTCCGCCAGCGATGTTTTGGTGAGAATTCGTTCGGCTGTCCGGCCTTTTGCGGCTGGCATTTGTTCCTGGACTGACCTCCAAAACTTAAAGATAGGATTTCTGAGTTTCTTGAAAGCTGAAGGGGATACGCGAGTCAGCTTTTCAGGTGGAAGGAAGAGATATCGAAAAACCAGAAAATTACATCAAAAGTCCGCCTAGTAAAATAAGCTTTTTTGTTAATTTCTCAACGAATATTGGATGATAATCCAATTAATTAATTGAGATTCAATGTATTTTCGTTGAAAAGTTAATCAAATTTAAATTTTTAAGGGTACGTGTTTGCGTTCCTTCCTTTCGCATTGTTCAACATGTAAAATTAGTGTAAATGTACGATTGTCATAAATAAAAATTTCCAACACCAAATTTCGTAATATAATTTCAGCAATACGCATTTTTTGTACTTTAATAATATGGATAGTTAATTACAAATGAGTCATCGGATTTCAAAATACTGCATTTCACAAAATATCACACATAAAATAATGAGTGCTGCATGAAAACAACTAGAAATTCTCCGTTTTAGTCATAACACTACAAATGTTTGATGTGTGGTCCTCTCGTTACATTACACAGAGTAAAGTTCTGTCCACATGCGTTGTAGCACTTCCCCATTGATGACCATCAAAGCAGCGGTAAGGTGATCCTGGAGCTCATTCTTATTACTGACAATGGAAACACGTAAACAGTGACTTTAATGTACCCAAAGGAAAAAATCGGGAGATAAGATCGAGAGATCTGGGTGGCCATCTGAACAGCGCCAAGTCATTCCTACCACATCGCCTAATCCAACGGTGAGGGAGTTCATCGTTCAGATAGCGACGCACCTGTTTTAAGGTGTACATATACACTAGAAGATTTTTTTAAATTTTGATTTTAGAAATCCAATATTTTTATAATAGGTCATTGGTTTGTGCTTAAACTAATTTCTGTGTGAAAAATTCAGATTAATCTAATTTTTAATTATCTATTTTAGATATAATTATCTAATTAGCATGCTTTTGAACAGTGATACCTCAAATTATAATGTGTTCAAGAAATATTAGGAATAATTCCTGTTGGAAATTATTCCTAATATTCTTCATCATGTTTTGACCTTCCATCAAGTTGCTAAACCTGAAAAAACTTAATTCATCCTTGTTTGATTCATCGAACTATTCGCAAATTACGACTTAAACCATTTCTGACTAAAATAGCTTAATTAGGATAGGTAGGTAGTAAATTAATTGACGTCGCACTGAAGCAACACACGGGCTATTGGCTACGGTCCGGGATTAATCTCGAAGGAAAAATCCGAGGACAATTTTGAACTAAGGTCAGATGACGACCTGATGCTGATCACAGATGAACAGGTCAGATGAACACCTGTTCTGGCACTCCATTCTCCAAACTTCCGTACTACGCCAACGTGACGACATTTGATGCCACTACATATTTAACGTGCACCAGCCCCCTATGTACACGACGGTCTTTGGTTGGATTCGAACTCACAACCCTCCGGTTGCTAATCCGCTGTTTTTCAATTGAGCTATCGCGACTTCTTAATTAGGATAGATACTTTGTTCGTATTCATTGGGCTCTTTTCATTATACTGTAAGTTAAGGAGGTACATATATGTGATATATAACCGACGGGGGTAGACTGTAGTGGTCAGTATATCAGGCAGTAGAAAGAAACCCCACAGATCAATTATCCCTTACGTTATTTATTGGCCAGAGTCTCCTTTTCTGAGCCCTATAGAGTAGGAGAAGGAGTTCAGATGCGGAAAGTATTAATCACTTCAATTAGTGAGATGGCTGTAGTCATTCTGTTTTCGAGTAGTCCATATTTTTATTATGTTGTTGGCCTCTTCAATTTAACTGACAAGTGTAAACTTGCTACTCAAATAAAAATATGGGCCGTAAAGGAGACTAAGATCTAATAAGTACAGTAATAATTACTCGTTTGGAACTAAATCAAAAACATTATGGTTATCATTTCGTATTGAATGCTGATCAGCTGTGATTCCCTAGTTTACCATCACACAAAATTACTTTATTATAAAATCACTTTAGGAGCTCCCCCACACAGACACATACACACTCTAAAAGGATCTGTGTCTCATTAGCAGGCCAGATTCTTAAGTTTTTATCTTTTTAGTTCTATTCACTGTGTTTCAAATATCATAACAAGTTTTTATGATTTAGGAACTCCCAAATAAAATATATAAATTTTCTAGCACCTAAAAGTGCCAGGTGCTTCGACCTATAAAAACTCAAGCGGCTTTAGTGATAAAAAAGACCTAACTTAAAATCTACAAAACATCTTTTTATCAAGGGTATGTTTAAAAGCCAACTCCTTATTTACAATTACTCCGCAAAGGATGAACGCTTCAGGTAGATAGGTAGGTAATTGAATTAACGTCGCACTAGAGCAACACTTCGGATTATTGACGACGGTCCGGTATCCAAATCCCGAAGGGAAAGTTCCGGACACCTTGTAATTTTGAGAAGGAGTCAGATGACGAGGTCAGTCTGGCACCTTCATGTGATCTAGCACCCCACTTTCGAAACTTCCACACCACGCCAACGTGAGGATATTTGAGGCCACTACAGATTTGACACGCTACAGCCCCCGTAGGATAAACGCTTGAATAGCAATAAGTGATTTCTAGAGCATGTTGCATTCTTATATAAACGGGCTTTACAGCTAGTACATAATTACTTATTTTCAACTCCTATTAATCTTAGTTTACACAACATAGTCTTTTTGATAAGATGCCTCCGATATAACAGAAGCATGTACTTAAATTCCGACAATGTTTTCAATTCCACAATTACAATTTAGTTTCATGCATATTTTTTTGCACTTTTTCATCATAAATCTCGTTCAACATAAAACGTGGTTCATGGAACATTTTATTTAAAATTTGTCGTTAAATGGTTTTTGAATAATCTTTTTAAATAGTAGGAAGTTTAAAGAATTAGTTTTAGAATTAAAAAATCTGGAATGAGAAAAAGTAAAACATTTTCTTTATTGGTAAAGTTATGAGAGAAGTCGACTTGATTAAGAGTTTTAAATCGAGAAAATTAAATACTCGTGAGAGAATCATGGAGATTTTTTCAACCGGCTTATAATTAAAAGTTTTAATTAAATTTCCTAACACTTTTCCACTTCATAAAACCTTTGATGCAGAGATTATAAAATAACTTTCTCTTAGGCCTTGCAATGAGTTTGGGTGCTGATCATGGTTAGTGAAATACAATTTTTTATTCCACATTTCAAAGCTGTTTTCTTTTAGAAAAAAGAATATTTCCCCTTAGATAATATTATCTTGAATGTGCTGGAATGCTTTTGTAAATTATTAATTAAAAAAATCTCTGTAAAAAACAATTATTCTAGAACTTCCAAATGTCTCAGAAAATCACAATCTTTTTTATTAACAGTAGAATACACTCAAGTTAACACTCCAAGAGTTTCGACAAGATATATCGTCCACGATTTCGGTTGTTGGTGGAGATTCTTTTGTAAGTCTACAGGTGAACTCATAGTAGTCCACATCGCCGACCCTACCACACGGACAGAGGGCAGTTTGTTTAATTTTAAATATATTTAGACACGATCGGTATGGGCCAGGGTCTGTTAAAAAGAAAATTAAATCTGTTGGGTTGATGCAAAAGTTCGTCCGGTTTTTTTTTGACAAAAATTGAAGAAATATTTTATTTATTAAAAATTTTACATTTAATAAATATGTAATAGGTAATATTTTACATTTGATAAATGTATACTCCGTTCTGTTCGATGACATTTCTCCATCTCTCCTGTAGCTGCATAATCCAGCGCTCATAGAAGTTCTTAGGTTTCTGGTTTATCCAGGTGACGAAACTTCCTGAACCACTTACGGCACCTGGAATTATCACCATAGAAAACACATATCTTCTTTTGAGTCTGCGAAGGATTCTTGCCTTTTTGGAAATAAAAAAGCATATGTCGAAAATTCTCCTTATTTCTGCCATTTTTAATGCTTAACAAAATTTAAAAAACACAACCAAATAACACAATTTTTCCCCAAGTACTCGCTGAAATTCCTTCTTTTAAAAATCAAAACTTTACATGTATGAAGTAGATAACACTTCGGTTTTGCGATGCAATGCCGTCTAGCTCCAAAAATAGGGCAAACTTTTGCATCAACCCAGTATTTGAGAGAAAAAGTTAGGATTGGAGATTTAATGAATGTATAAGTTCTCCCAGTGGAAACCTTGCTCCCACAGGGATTTCCAGGTAGATATTACACGGGCTTTAACAGTTAGGGGATTAGAGACAGGGACGCTCTATCTCATCGTCAGAATTGCAGATTTCTAGCAAAGAGGGCGAACTCACTGAACCACGGTGATCAATTCGTACTTTTGGAAACAGCAGGTCTGTCTTATGTGTCGCCGTTAAACTGTCCAGTCTAAAATTTATGTTTCTGAGAAAGGAATATGGTGACTCAATAATTTCTTTATTTCTCTTTTTTGCTCACGGGTATTAGTTACTACTTTTACAAGTTTTGATAGTTAAATTGACACAATTTAGGTTGGTAGTTAAATTTACGTCGCAATGAACAACACAGCGTGCTATTGGCGACGGTCCAGGATCAATCCCGAAGGAATAGATCCAAGGACACCTCGTAATTTTGAACCACTGTCAAACGACGAGGTCAACACTTGTGTGTGTGTGAGCTGGCACTCCACTTTCCAAACTTCTACACCACACCAACGTGAAGCCATTTGAGGCCACGACAGATTTAAGGAACACCAGCTCCCATACACGACAGTTTTTGGTTGGATCGAGTTTAGAATTCGGAACACTGGTTGGTAATCCGTGTGATTCTACCAACTGGGCCCAATTCTTTATATCGTAAAATTACTCAATATTTTTTAGCAAATTGAATTGCACTATTTAAAAAATATTTAATTTAATTTTAATGTATTCAAATACGATTTTTTCCAAAGCAGTTGCTGATATTTAAGTTAAGACAAAGGAAACATAGAACCAAAAAAATTTGAAAAAATGCTGGTATAAGGGAAAAGAGAAAATTGTATGCATTTGTCATGCATTTAGTATTTAGGTTACTGTGCGCCAACCATCAGAGCTGCTCGAGGCACAAAGAACTGTTGTAGAAACGAGACTTCACTTTCCATATGGGATATATATATATACAGTGCAACTTGGATAATTCGAAGCTGGAGGGACCACTATAAAAATTCGAATTATCCAAAACTTCGAGTTAAAAAAGTTACGTCTTTTAACTTTAATTTCCATTGAATACTTGAAAAGATTATTCTGTCAATAAGTAAATATTTATTCATAAATATCATGGTATGAAAGACTTAAACATTATATGTATGTAAACAAAATAAGATTTACATTACGTAAGCTACAGTGCATATTACATGTACTGTAGCTCACGTAACAGGTGGCGGGAAGGGGGGTCTCAGCTGTTACGTGTTGAACAGGTGGCGGGAAGGGGATTTCAGCTTCCACGTGTCGAACAGGTAGGGGTATTCTGGCGATGATTTCTTAACGATGAAAGGCCGAAAGGTCGTTATGGTTCGAAAGTTTTTATAAAAACTTCGAATTAAGGAAGTTGAACTTCGAATTAACCACGATTTTTTAACGTTGATTTAATGAGAAGTTCAAGGGACTAAGAGAAATCTTCGAATTAACGACGATTTCGAAATAGAGACGTTCGTTCCATCCAAGTTGCACTATATGTATATATATATATATATATATATATATATAACCAACTCCATACTTCCTCCTGAGACCAGTATCTAGTCCAGGCAATGTGCGCAGTAAGTCTTTGCGCATGGTGTATCATTTTCTGTTCTCTCATTTTACCAGCTCATTTTATCAGACAATTGCATTTTACCGGATAACTTTATATTTTTATCTACTAGTTATTCGTTGCACTAATCTTCATATGGAATCATCTCGTTAAAGGAGCGCACGTGATTTGAATCTCACGTTATCAATTTACAAAACAATTTTACATGTTTTATTTTGTAAGAGTAAAACAGCTTAAGCGCAGATGCTGTGCACAGATCAACTCTAGTTCATTATTATTTTATGAAGGGACTTTTTCTAAATTAGTACTAGGGCCGTCATCTTAACTTGACCCTGGGGAATGGAGTGCAAATGTGAGGTAGGATCTGCACAGAATTAGCATTGAATATCTATTGAACTTACCTGTAAGAGCTTTTGTTTATAATTTACATTGCGTCGTAACCCTGAATTGCACAAATAACAAAATGTTTCGATCCCCAAATAACTGGTTTCGGAACTTAGTGTAAGCTATCTGTCTTTTTTTCATCTATTGCACTCAACAGTGCTAAGAGGAAACAGGAATAACAAGAAATTTCAATACACCGACTCATTTGTACTTCAGACAAAAAGTCAATCTTAGGTGTTAAGACGTAGGACGCATACTTTTTAAAATATATACCAATCACAGGATGTCGTAACTACTAAGACGTCAGTGTTAGTTATTTTTTGTTTCAGAACAATAACGTGTGTTTGAGCTCATTGATGTAATACGAACAAATTCTGCTTCCTTTCTAAGAGAAGACTGTTCTTAACAGGAAGTCAGTGAGAACGCTTCCATTTATTTTTATCGAAGAGTTTCCACTGATTCATTTGGCCTTCATATAAACAGGAAAGATGTTATCTATTTGATGGATTTACTATATTATCATTCTTATTATTATTTTAGCAATTGGAAACTTTTTCCAAAGTCTGATAAGATGAAGTGTGCACTTTTCATTCTGTTCTTAGCTTTCGGAGGTAATATGCTTTTTCAACTTCAGTTCTTCAGTGTTTATTTTCGAGAAAATATTTTGTTTACCCTCAAATGTGTCATATATACCATCGTTTCTGAAATTCTTTGTTAATTGCTCAAGTCAAATTACTATAAGTGTGAGTCTTGATGAAACAAAAAAGAAATTGAATCTTTTTTTATCTTAATCGTTGAAATTGGTTTTGTTAGAAAACAAGTTCGTAAAAATAAGTTCAGAAAGTCTTCACGGGCTGCATCTACCCGATGCCGGGTGCATTTGGAAATAAGCCAAAAAGCCTTTTAACACAACATTCATAATTTTATTTACAAGATTAACAGACGACAAAAACATACATACCACATACCACCGAGAACAAACTTAATCTGACTTACAAAATTCAGCTCGGAAGCTGACGTCACTTTTTACAGCGCCGCTCATTCACGATTACTTCACTTCACAACATCCTCCCCCCCTTGAGACTCAGATAGAGTCTCAAGCTCATAACTAATGTTATTCAAAAGATCAAACCTCTTTGGAGCTTTCACACACCTTCCAAAGGAGGTGTATCTTTTCATTATCATATTATCAGGTGTTAATGCACTTTCAAGACAGGAGATGCCATCAGAATTAGATTCCTCTTCACCCTGTTTCTTATCATCAGTTACATTAGTTTCATTTGCCTGTATCTCCAAAGGGAAGATACGCTGTATCGGACGTAAAACTGTTCCATGCTGCGTTTTAAGTTTAACTGTGCGAATCTTTCCATCACGTCCTGGAATCAACTCAATAATCTTTGCTAAAGGCCAAAACAAACGTTTTTTGTTATCATCTCCCACTAAAACTATTTCTCCAACCCTTGGCTCACGTGATCGCTTTTCATTATGCTTTTGAACCAACTGACTCAAATACTCTTTTCTAAAACGTTGTCTTAGATCATTTAACAGTTTACTTCTATATTTAATTCTCGTCCTAAGATTTCGCGAATCTAATTCGTCAATATCCTCAACACTGGAACTCCGTGTCTCGATAAGAAACATAGCAGGTGTCAGAGGAACCAATTCCTCCGGATTTTCAGAGACATATGTTAACGGTCTACAATTAATTATAGATTCACAGTCACAAATCACAGTATTCAGTTCTTCATAAGTTAACACAGATTTACCCAAAGTACGTTTCAACAGTTCTTTTACAGTACGGACCAACCTTTCCCACCAGCCTCCCCACCAAGCTGCAGTGGGTGGAATAAATTTCCAAAGTATTTTAGGAGTTCTGGTTTCTTTTAATATTTCATCCCAATTCAATTTCGAAAGATCATTAGAGGCGCCCCGAAAGTTAGTTCCGTTATCACTATAAATTGTTCTAGGCCGCCCACGTCTAGCGATAAACCGCCTAAGTGCTAATAGAAAAGCGTCAGAAGAAAGAGAATTCACAAGTTCAAGGTGAATGGCACGGTACACGGCACAAGTGAACAGTGCTATCCACACTTTTTCTTTATTTTTCAGAAAGAGAGACCCAGCTAAATCAATTCCCACAATTTCGAAAGGCGCACAATCCGTAACTCGGTCTGGTGGTAAAGGTGTCGGTTCGCTTGACATAGATTTAACCTTAAAGCGTTTACAAGCAATACAGTTATATACAACATTTTTAATAGCTTTCCTAGCCCTGATAATCCAAAATCTTTCTCTTATCAGGAATTGCATCATTTGGACACCCGCATGACAGTTTTTTATAAGTACAAATCTGATTAACAATTTAGTAAATTCACATTTATCTGGTAACAATATATTGGATACAGAAAAGATTTATCATCATCTCGATAAAGTATTCTGGTTTTCACTCTCAAAATACCTTCATCATCTATGAAAGTTTCAATAAAATTTGACGACTTTGCATCAGACAGATAATGTCTTTGAACTAAACGAATTAAATTCTTTTCAGCATTTTCAATTTCAGACTGTGACAGTTCATAGTTTTTACATTTCTCATGTGCCTCTTTACAATTATTCACAAATCTCAATATCCATGCAAATACTCTAATCATTTTATCATAACTGGATACACTGTTTAGATGCCAAGGGGGTGCGTCTTTTGATAGATCAATATTTACTACTTTTATTTTTTTTCTCTCTACGTCTACTTCTTCAGACTGACAGTGTATTTCACCAATAGGCCAGTACTCAGGGCTTTCTCGTAACCAAGAAGGACCGTCCCACCATCTAGAAAGGAGCATTTGTCGCGAAGAACAACCACGCGATAATAAGTCGGCAATATTCATATTTCCTGGAACATGTCTCCATAACTGACCTTTCGACAACTCACGAATTTCTCTGACCCTATTGCTCACAAAAACAGGCCTTGTTCTCTTATCCACCAAAGCGCTGTGGTGGAATCGGACCAAAATGTGATTTTTATGTCTGGCAAATTGAGGGCTTTGATAATAGAATTCGCAAGTCTAGAACCTATACAACAAGCCATCAGTTCTAAACGAGGTATGCTTAAAGGTTTCATGGGGGCTACCCTGGATTTCGCTCTAACGAGAATTACTTTTACTTCAGAATCAAGTATTGATCGAACAAAGACGCACGCCGCATACGCCCCCTTGCTAGCATCCACAAAGACATGTAGTTCAGATGAAGAATTAATTACCATGTAACGAGGTAAAGTAACAGCTTTTAAAACATAGACATCTTTAAACCACTTTAAAAAAGTATTTACATCATTAGGGGACAATTCATCGTCCCAAGCAATTTTCAACTTCCACAAGTCTTGCAATAACAGTTTCGGAAGCAATGTAGTTGGTGTTAACAAGCCAATAGGATCAAAAAATTTCTGCACAATTCCTAAAATTAGTCTTTTTGTGATTTTCGTATCACATGTCAATGCTTCCATATCTATGCAACACTTCAAGGTATCATTATCTAAATTCCAAATTACCCCTAAAACGCAAGTATCTCCTGAATGTTTATCAACATTTATACCTGCTACATTGCTTTCAAAACCACGCAAGTTAAAACATTGATTTGACATAATTAATTTAGCATGCTCAATGAAACGTTCTTGTTCATCAGTATTAAATACTCCTGATACACAATTGTCTACATAGAATGAACGTTTCAGTTTCTGAGCAACATCTTTATACTGAGGTGGGCAATTGTCTAAAATATGCATTATAGAAGCATTCAACAAAAAAGGGCTAGAAGAGACTCCAAATACAACTCTACAGTGCCTATAAATGAGCTGCCCTTCATAACATGGGAAAAAAAAACTAAGAAAATTTCTGTCCTTAGGTGCAACAGACAACATTAAAAAAGCTTTCTCTATATCCGCACTTATACCGATTGGATACATTCTAAACCGATCAAGAATATCAGGTATCAATTCAATAAGATTAATTCCCTTAAATAAACATTCGTTCAAAGAGGGTTTCCCTCTCTCCGCGGCAGAAGCGTCAAAAACCGGACGGATTTTAGTAGTTTCACTATCTAGTTTAATCACTGGCCTGTGTGATAAATAATGACATTCTTTATTCAATTCGAAATCTGGCACGCGTTCGATTATGTTCAATTTTTCCCATTCCTGAAACACCTTCTGATAATCGGTGAAAAATTCACCACATCTAAATCTATTGATCATTTTTTCATGTCTCTTCCAGACTAATTCTTTATTATTAGGTAAATTCGCAGAACTGCACTTCCATGGAAGTTCTACTTCATATCTTCCAGCGGGAAGAATTTTCATTCTATCATTAAAATCACTTAAATTAAGATCACTTTTCTCCATTTCAATTTGGGTTGGATCAGTTATTTCTAAAATTTCAAGTTCCCATAATTTGTTTATAGGTACTTTCATTGCATGCATTGATAATGTCGTCAAAATATTATCTTTCTCACATGAATTTTGTTTTCCAATTACAGTCCATCCAAGTTTCGTTTCAACGGCCGTTAAGCCAGACTGTAATTCAACAGAATTTCCTGTCAACAATTTTCCTACAACATCTGCACCAATCAAAAGATTAATTTCGGTTTCTTTTCGGAAAGAATCAGTAAAATCTATCTTCTTTTCTTTTAATTCATTCAAAATCCCGTTAGCTTTAATCTTAGGAATAAAACCACAAATCCTTTTTTCAGAAAGAGCTTCAAAATTACAAGCAAAAGTTCTTTTTAAATTACTGACCTCGACAGAAAACACATCATGTCGTTTTGGTTTCGTTTCAGCCCCCCCAAACAGCGCATGTATAACAGTTTCGTCTCTCAGTGGAGATGCTTTAAGCTGAGTCATAACATTTTCGCTTACGTAACTACTTTGACTTCCTGTATCAATCATCGCGCGAATAATTTTCTCATGACCTAGATATCGAATAAGTACGCAAAGAGTTTGCAAAAATACAATTTCGCTTCTGCCACAATTAGAGAGAGAACTCTCAGATTTTAGAACACTCTTTTGCTCATTATTTTTTTCTTGTTTGGAACACATAATTTCAAAATGAGGATTATTACAAATAGAACAATTCAATTGCTTTTTGACACTACAAAATTTACTTAAGTGACCAGCTCTTTTTAAACAAGAAAAACATGCACCTTTTTTCATCGATATTTGTTGTTTAGCAGCCAAAGTCATTTTCCTCGCGGTAAAACATTTTTCACTAGGATGAGACTTATCACAAAAAATACAGTTATTAATTCTCTTACCTGAATTATCAACAAGGCTTACCAAAGCTGATGCTGTTGTCAGGTCAGCTTGTTTTACCTGTTCAATAAAGTCCTTCTTTCGATGACTTTGGTGCGGCGCGAAACCAGTCCGGGCAAGTAAAACCATTTCTTCACCCTTTACTTCCTGTCGAAGAAAATTCATCAAATGTTCTAAAGTTCGAGATCCTTTGGTTTCTGTCGAGTCGTGATTTCTACTTCTTTCCCAAGCCACTAACACTTCTTCTGGAAGGCAACTCTCCACTAACGGCGTTAGAAAGTCCCCGTACTTTTCTTGTGTTCTTCCCAAGCTTTCCAATGCTCGCAGCTTTCCTTCCAGTTCATCATATAGAGAGGGAAGATCCGTCTTCGCTCTTCCGGTAGCAGCGTTCTTCATAACTAAGCTTAACAAATCTCTAACATAGATTTGCACAAGCAAATCTTCTCGTCCAAAACGCTCTTTCAATTGTTCAATTGCCTTAGGGTAATTAGCCGCCGTAGCTGGGAAACTCAGAACTAAACGTTCTGCTTTCGATTTGGGTTCCATAGATTGCAATAAATATTGCATCTTATCCTCATCGGCAATACTTTTGTCGTCGTGTATTTTCTGAAACTGACTCCAAAAAGTCAGGTATTCTTTCGCTTCGCCATTGAACTTTTTCAGCTCTATCTTTGGCAATTTAAATTTTCTCGTTTCCTTATTGTCATTCGGCAGAGCGACTTCTTGCAATTTCAAATCTACCTGAGCACATAGCTCTAAGTACCGGTCTCTGTAAGTTTCAGATTCTTCTAAATCTTCATTAAATAAATGTTGGTCATCTTCACTCTGTAAAAACTGTTTTGAAATAGCAGTTTGACAGACATCAAGTCTCTGAAACTTATCACTAAGTTGAATTCTCAAAATCGAAAGCGATTTCAAATCACATACTTCTTTCGATAATGCCGTTTCTATTTTCTTTAAACTCAGAGAAAAAGCAGTTCTCAGCCCTTTTCGTTGTGTTTTTAAAGCATTTAAATTCATTTTCAAAAGTTCTAGGTTCAAAAGTTCTTAAATGGCCAAAGCACCCAGTCCCGCCGAGGGTACCACTATGTTAGAAAACAAGTTCGTAAAAATAAGTTCAGAAAGTCTTCACGGGCTGCATCTACCCGATGCCGGGTGCATTTGGAAATAAGCCAAAAAGCCTTTTAACACAACATTCATAATTTTATTTACAAGATTAACAGACGACAAAAACATACATACCACATACCACCGAGAACAAACTTAATCTGACTTACAAAATTCAGCTCGGAAGCTGACGTCACTTTTTACAGCGCCGCTCATTCACGATTACTTCACTTCACAACAGGTTTAGTCATCTCTAATAAGAAAAACTGTTGACGCCATCTTTTAAAGGGTATAGTTTTTAAAACTTTTTAATCTCGAATTATCCCTGCTTTTCAAAACAGCTTTAGCTGACCAAAACTGCTTCATATTATATTCATATTCAATAATGTGCTTCATAATAAAACTGCTTCACATATATAATTCAATGTAATATTTGCTTTATAATTTCATGAATAGTGCCCTTCTATCGATTTGAAAACCTACTTTAGGTGAACTCATTAACAAGTAGTCTTTAAAATTTATAAAGTTTCTTTTCACTCAAATGATGTTTCAATTTCGTCATATTTTTATTACATTTTGAATTGTCTTTACTTCCATCTTTTTTTCTAGAATAATTCTAAAAATTGCCATCGAATAAAATTAATATGAAAATATAATGGCTTACTTAAGCATTAATTATTTCATACCAGTTCTAAGGATTGTATTTCTAGCATTATGCACTGTTCACAAAGTCTCAGTCTCGTTCATCTTCCATAAGTTTTTATTATTTATATTAGGTTCTATGGCTAGAGGAATATTTAGTATATGCAATGTTCAAAAATGTGATGATACACACATGGCCTCATGAAATAGTGCGTGAGCTTCAAGGAAAGCCGCCAAATGGCGAACAACTTAAAAGATTATGCCCGTGAGTATTTCAGTTGTAAATATACAGTTACCACCACGCCAAAGGCACGAATCTTCAAAATTGTCGTTTGTACAAAAATGCGTTCAAATTTTTGATGCCTCGGGAAAAATTGAGTTACGACTCTGAGGTTATTGTTTTCTCATGAAAATAGGCATTTTCCACTAAGAATCAAGATTCGTGGCTTTGTCATAGTATAAATCATGAAATGGCGACTCGAAAAATGCAGTTAGGTGAAAATCGCCAAAAATGCAGATTCGTTCCTTTGGCGTGGTAGTAACGATACGTTAAAGTGTGTTTTGTAAAATATGCTTATAATAAATTAAGGGCTGCCACAGGAGATTAAAATGCGACTTTTGCTACTATTTTTCAACCTTGGCAACTAGGTATATCTTTTAAAGCAAAATCGCCTCAAAAGCTCTTGTTTTGAAAATTCTGGCGACTTTTTTTTAAAAATTCACCAAAGGTCAAAGAAAATGTAGTCCTTTTTTTAACTATTAGAGGGAAGAAAAATGTTTCGGACTTTTCTGTGGCGAGAAAATTTTCCAAGCGACACCAATTTTGAAATTTTAGGGCCAAGCCGTGGCAACCATGAAAGAAAAACATCGAAATCTGGTTGCCAGATTGTCACGAAAACCTTATTTAGAAAATATTTAGTTTTCCAATTTTTAAATTTAAATTTCTTGGCTAAATTTTTAACATCTGTTTCATATTTAATTAGAACATTTTGTATTTTGGCCGATTAATTTTGTATTTAGCTGCTAAAATTGTTACTAAAATAGAGTTGAGGAGACTTCATTTACTACTATTTTTAAAAATTTATGCTAATAATGTGGCATGCGTACAAGTGTGGCAGCCCTGTAAACGGTAAAGTCTAACTTGAGCAAAGTTGATTTAATTTCTGTATGCAACTGATTGTTACTCCCGAATTATAATTTTAATGTGTCATATTTGAAGACAATTCTCTTAAAGTCAGTTTTAATATTTTCATATGCAGAAATGTTTCAGTTAATAGTGGTGAAAATATCCTTCAGTTATGCAGTGATGTCACAGGCGACTATACGGCGACTTTTTGCTACTATTTTTCAACCTTTGCGATTAGGGGTATCTTTTTGAGCAAAATCGTCTCAAAAGCTCCTATTTTCAAAATAATGGCATTTTTGTTTTTGAAAATTCGCCAAAGGTAGACGAAAATTTAGTCCCCCACTTTTTTTAATTAGTAGCGGAAGGAAAATATTTTTTTTCTTTTGGAAGAAAATTTTCCAAGGGAAGTTAATTTCGAAATTTTGGTGCCAAGCCGTGATAACCATGAAAGAAAACATAGGAATCTGTGGTTGCTAGATTGTCATGAAAACCTTATTAAGAAAATATTTAGTTTTTTATATTTGAAATTCTTTGCCATATCTTTGTATCTGAGCAACAAAAATTGCTACTAAAATAAGATTTAAGAGACCTTTTCGTTATTACTTTTAAAAATTTATGCTATTAATGCTACTATTTCACAAGTGCTTTGGGTGGGGCAGATCTGGTAATGCATTTATTTGTTGGACATAAAAGGTGCACTTATTTTTTCAAATTAACTTTCAAGGATAGTAACTATTAATTCAACTCATTTTTAGTTCTAATGGAGTGTCTAGTTACATAGGGAAATTGTACCTCATTAATATTTCTCCATTGGAGTAGGTAGTTTAATTTACGTTGACTGGAGCAACACAACGGGCTATCCGAGGACAACACCATAGAGATAATATAAAAGCAGACTGAGCAATAGTAACCTTTTTAACGTGCCCAGGATCATATGATCAAATCTAGTAGTGGCACGCCCTTTAGACTGCTTTCCACCGCCGAGTGGAACCTAACATGTATTATCTGATTGATCCATGGAATGGAAGAACCCCATCCATTGATTTATCATCTGATTGGTCCATTGATTCATCATCTGATAGTGAACTGGCGATTTCACCACTTTTGTAGCCACTCTATAGAAATGCGAATTCACACACCTACCCTGTCATAAGATGTTACATCACCAAACGAGGCGATAAGATACCAAGTCGGTCAACAAAGTCAATTTTTCACAGAGCAGTCAAGTGACTACATGTTGGTCACACCTTTTGAAGCTCCTCTGAATAGTCTACTCATATTTGAAGTCTATGGACAAAACTTCACAATCCTGAACCACGCTCAAATGAGAATTTTCGATTGTGAGCCACCTGATTATGCGTGTACGTACCTTTCTTCACACATGTACATTCCATGTACTTATATTTTCAGTATTTCCCAAAACGTTTATAATATAACAGATAATACGTTAGTTATAAATCATTTGAAAGTTGACTCATAAATACCGTGATTGAGAAATAAACGTATTTGTCTATTTGATGGAATCAGGTTTTTATGAAAGTAAAAATTAAAAATTTTCTTTATTCTAGGCCTTTTATGGAAGTTTTGGACTGTGTGTCTAATGTAACCCAACAATGCACTAGTCTAGGATTAGAGGAATCAGCGTCATCAGACAACCATACCGTTGCTGTCCTAGCAAAGATTATCTCAAACTTTCAGAAACTTGGTGTTGTTCTATGTGATGAAGACACTGAATTACACAAAAGTCAGTAGAATGCTTTTCATCCATAAAAATCAGATAATCAGATGTGACATTTAAAAAAAATTTTAGAGAGAGAAGCATATGTTTCTAAAACATTAAAAGTATGCTCTTGATAATTACAATTATTTTGAACAGACTAAAGAATCAAAAAATTTATCTCGTGTTTTAAACGGGTTTGAAAATATGGAAAATATTTAGTATATTAAATTTGCATTTATTATTTATTATCTGTATATATATATTACATGCATCAAAGAAAAATTGGTCTCTAAAATTTTAAAATAGTGTTTGTGTTATGTTTTCAGATGGAAAAGTAGTTGGTTTTTTGATTATAATCAATCAAAAAAAGTCACGAGATTAAAATTAGTTGTTTGTAATGCGTATCGTCCATTAAGCATACTTTTGGGTTGCGTATGAAAAATATTGCTTAAACATATTCTGAATTCGTACGTATATTATCTATAAAACATACCTCTTTTGATGTCGTACGAATTATATCGTTTAAGCATATTCTTTGGATTCAAATGTATAATTTTATCTCTAAAACATATATTTTTGATTTCGTAGGACACGTTTGGACTGGTGATATGCAAATTAGTATGTTGTCTCGACGTCATTAGCAAAACGTATGGACGAGGTAACATTGGAAGAAAACTGACCAGATCTTGATCTCGTCATCATAAAAATATAGGCAATATCTTGATGAGATAACTGGTCATTAGCAAAATTGGTCAGATCTTGATGAACGAGATATCTCGTCGAAAGCACTTGTAAGGTTAATTGACCTCGAGTAACAAAAAGGACCGCAGAATGACAAATCAAATTTAAATTATTTCTACTAAAATAAATAATTATAATAATACTCAATTTTACATTTTTAAAGGAATACTGCTCCTTTCCTGGAGAGTGATATAATTTTGCTTGGTCAGTTTTTAGTACTTGGGAGTTTTTGCTACTTTAGTGTTTCAGATTATACAAGAGTATTTTATCTCTTCCTTTTATTACAAATCCATGCCAACTCCCTTTCTGAAAGACCGAGGGTTCTGGATATGGTTTTTAAAGTTGAAGGATAGACACACATCTCAGCTATTAGTGTGACAGAAAGGTATAGGGTGAGTACAGATTGAACAGATTGATTTGAATTGGCATAGTAAAATTATGACAATAGAAGCTGAGTTAATTTCTTTTGTTGCAAGATTTCTGTATAGAACAAAAGTGAAAAGATTGTCGGGAAGACATGGTGCAGTTGTAATAGTTTGCATTTGGACAAAATTTGATTCTAGATAATCGTATTTCAAGAGCTTCTACTTTTTAGCTTTTAGTCCTCTTTGTTTTCTCTTTATTGCACTTGTTTTCAATACTTCAGTAATATTTTATAAGATTGGCAGAAAGATCTGTGCAGTTGCAATATGGTGCATTTCGACAGGATTGGTTCTAGAATCAGGCCACTAGAGCAACTACTTTGCTTACAACTCTGTTTTCTCTTTATTTCACTTGTTTTCAATACCTCAGTAATAATTTTTTTTATTCAACAGACTTTGTCACCAGCGTCTCTTGTTTCTCGGAAATGATGGCCAATAGAGATGCCTCGTGTCGCCAAGACGGATTTCGACTGTATCATAAATACCGAGTGTCCTTGAATACCACTGAAGATGAAGTGGATACAGACGCTATTTTAGAAGAAGCAGATTGCATGTATGCAATAATTGTTTTTTAATTCATTTTGTTTTGGGAGATAGTGGATGGACTGTAAATGCTAGTTCTCTCATTTCCTGTATTTGTATGCACCCACATGTCCAAAAATTAAGGATAATTCTGAATTCGTAACCATCAAGGTCACCTGATCTTAATCCAATAATACATGCCTGGGATGCTATCGGGAGTCGTATTTCAACCTACACACATCACCAAGGACTGCACAAGAGCATAAACGTGCTCTAGTGTGCAAATGGGACTCCTTGCTAGAGGAACTCTTGGATAGCCTGTGGCAAGAAGTGGAAAGCCTGCTTGCACGGTGTGAGTCAAGCCATTAGACTCAAGAGGCCAGCACATTGCCTACAAGGTTACTTTTAACAGAGAAAAAATTATTTTTTCGAAATAACTAAAACCTACAATGTATATATTCACGTATGATTTCCCCCATTTATTTTAATTCCCAGAAGTACCACGAGGCATGCATGTGTTCTTATTTTATTCCACTTAGATTGTGGAATATTTATTTTTTTTGGTGCAGGTACTTGGCACGGGATTCATTTCAGATTGCATTGCCCTTAATTTTTGAACATGCGTTTATTTTTTAAATTCAATGAAAATAACATATGTGCCTTTGATGGGACAGGTTTTGCACCTTTGTCAATACCACTGATAGCATGTTTGCAGCCTTTGCAAATAATTACATGATTATCTGTAATAAGGGAAGTCTTAAATAGAAAATGTGCGTTCCTTGTGTGAAAATGTGTGTTAATAGAAATGAAATTAAGAAGCGATCGAGCTTTTAATGGTACTCTAGTTTTCAGATAACTGTCTTTCTGTTGAACTAACAGCAAAATTGACTTTTGCAACTTAACATCTATCCCAACTATTGTCACTAGCTCTCATCCCGCAACTAAATCTGGCGATGGTGGCGTTCACTATAGCTATAGAAACAGGGCCCGTTCATTTTAAGTGGAGATGATTGGTGGATGTTTTTATTGTGATTTGTTTTTGGTGAATGTTAGTGGTGAAAAGAGAATGTTTACTCGCTTAGTTTTTTGGACAAGCTAAAATCATAAAACTAAATTTCCAATTTGTCATTAAATGTATCAATTCTACAAACTTGAAGACTTTTCTTCAAGTATCGCTATGTAAAAAGAGATAAGGTCTGTTTCTATGGTAACAGGCTTTCGTGGTAGGAATACATTATTTCCATTTCGTTCTCCAAATCAAAGACTTGGATTCAATTTAAAACTCTGATAGTCATGAACATATTATTCCACCATGCAACCTGTAGTTTTCTTTGCATGACTTCAAGCCAGTTTTACACGTTTTGATCAATAGAATCCTTCTAAGGATTTTCCAACCAATAATGTAGTTACCTATTTCGTCATTATATGTGTTGTAAAAGCAATGGTATACTACCCGAAAATCTCTCGACGCTCGGAGGGTTAAAAACATGTGCATAAAAATTTTAAACAAAGGTCAGCGTAACTTTTTGCGTTGCAGATATTTAAACGCTGATTTTTTTTTATTGATTTTCCATTAAAAATTTCTTTCGATTAGTATAACTTTTCGCATGATCTAATCATGAACTTTTCGGGCGTTCGTGAAGTCGATGAATTTGGAGTGGTAGATTACCTGTTTGTGTTTTAACTTTATGGTACTCCAATTTCCAGGTGCTAAATTGCAATATATTTCATTATGGTCAGTAAGGGGTATATCACACTACAGTGGATCCCCAGTCACTGATGTTCATGATAATGAATTGGTATGTGACTTAACTATGCCTGTTCTGAATTAACCTAATCATGTCCTCCCATTGAATACTATACAGTAAAAAGGATTATAATTGCAAAGTACAAACACTTGCCACTTAATACTCACAAAAACATAACTGCAGAAAAATACGGGGACTCCTTGATAAGGTCTCAATTGCCACAGGATCAACCGATAGCTATAAGTGTCACTTGTTTTCATGTTCTCACAGGACACAACTACCTTCAAAATAATCTATACAAAACCCTCCAAGTGGTTTCGACGGGATGTTTCGACCAAGTTAAGATCGATTTTTCTAATCACTAGAAATCTCGTCCAACGTCATCTGGTCAGTTTTGCTGATGGCGAGATACCTCGTCGAGACATAACTACCCTATTACCCCAAGGGCAAGTGAAAATCCAAGTAGGAAAAACAAATTATCCCTTGACCAGAACTGAAGACAGTTTGGATCAGGTTTTTCACCAGAGGCTTGCCCCTTTGAACATTTTGTAACATTGAATTAAAAGTTTCAAAATAATTAACACCAGAGGCTAATGCTTGTTAAGTTCCAAAAATGTTGCTTGTCAAAAAGGCAGCACTTCCAAGTTTGTTAACCCTCCAAGTTTTTCGACAAGATATCTCATCCAAGATCTGGTCAATTTTGCTAACGAGATATCTCGTCGAGACAAAAATACCTTATTTTTTACTCCAAGGGGAAATGAAGATCTAAGTAGGAAGGCAAATTGTCCTTTGCCCAAAACTAGAGACAGTTTGGAGCAGGATTTAGCACCAGAGGTTGGCCACTACAGGGCAGTTTTCTACACGAAGATAAACAACCATGAGGGCTAATTTTGGATTGCCGGTTGCTCCTAAAAAATCTAAATAGGAAAAGCAAATTGTCCCTTGACCAGAACTGGTGATAGTTTGGAACAGGTTTTTGCACCAGAGGCTGGCTCCTATAGGGCAGTTTTCAAGGTGAAGATAAACCACCAGAAGGGTCAATGTACTTGTCAAACTCTCCAACTTCCCCTCAGACATGACAGGAGCCTACCTCAATAGAAATCTGATCTTACTGACGTAGCAGTGAATAATACTGCTGATGGAGCCTGACCTTTTATTCCTGTTTCAAGACTTCATTGGGCTGCCTGACTTATGGTGAAAAGGCTTGTCTGAAAAGGTTGAGGCTTGTTTTGTGAAAGATTCTTGTCTGGTGTATGATAAAAACCCTTTATGATGCTTAACTATTCTCTATCTCTTATAGGACAAAGGCATATGAAGCTGTGTGTATCTCGTCAAAACTACAGAACACCTGCGGTGAAGTAGCTAAGGAAACATTTATTGATATATTATTTAAGAGAATGCAGTTTCTGCATTTAGGTTTGTGCAATCCGAATGATCTCTTGACCTTGAGGACGGAATTTTTGGATTTTCTAGAGGAACAAGGAAAACAACGAAGTGTTTTTGCGGCTTTATTCGAGCTCTGAAGAAAGTAATGTGCTGTCGATGATTCAATCTGTAACTTAAATAAATTCTTTATATAAATTTTTAAAGATATATCTTGTTCTTTAAATTTCATGATTTCTTCACTTCACACTGTTTTAAAATAAAAAGCAACTTTTTTTCTAGAGTTTTATTTCAATGGCGCTGAAATTTCATTTTAATTGTCATCTTCATGGATTGTAATGCAGCAGAGCCTTGATCATTCGAGCGCTATTGGAGCTCGGATGATCAAGTGTCCATGTTAACTGAGTCGAATTTTATATCGAGTTTTTTAAGCTAAAAATAATGCTTTGAATACAAATGTGCGCACTTTAGGCTTGGCAGGTTTGGTTTAGTGGGCAAATGGTCTTTTGGTTTGGGTTTTATGGCGCAAGATACAACAATGGATAAGCTGTACCAAACGCAAAATGAAATCCAATAAAAATAGATTGCAAACACCAGAATAACAACCCGATCAACATTAAAAGCATGATTAAACATTTAAGAAAACAAAATGAAAACGAACACTTTAAAAGTATAAAAAAGTAAATACATTAAAAACATCTCATCATAATCTGAAAAAGAAAAGTGTAGTTTAAACTGCATTGATGTGAAACATGAAATGATACACTTGCTTTACGAATATTTCCGTAACAATAGTAGTAACAAGTTGCACATTTCTTTTCGGCATCCCGTATAGGTTGTTTTGTGTAACTAAATATGAAGTGTCCGAGTTCCTAGTTATGCGAGGTGGGCTCGGTCTTCATTACCTTGGATAATTAAACCCCAAGTAGTTTTAACGAGATATCTCGTCCATCAAGATTGATCAATTTTGTTAATGACGAGATATCTCGTCATCAAGGTATTGCCGATTTTTTTAGGATGACGATATCAATATCTGGTCAATTTTCTTCTAATAACGAGATATCTCGTCCATCAAGATCTGGTCAGTTTTCTTCTAGTAGTGAGATATCTCTTCCATCAATATCTAGTCAATACTTTTCTAATGACGAGATACCTTATCGAGACAACCACCAGGGGGTTGCACTGTATATGTATTATTTTTGTGCTCTCGCAAAAACTAAACATGTGTTTACGGTGACTGAAGTTAAATTGCATAAAAGGATATCTTAAAAATACTTTTCATCTTCTGACTAGTATCAAAATTATGAAAATTTAGTGTTTACACTCCAATTAAAAAAAGACTTTCGGTAAAAGTATTTTTGCTTTGAAAATACATTAGATGTATTAGTCGCTGTTCCTTTAATCTCAGTATTTTGCATCTACAACAATGTTTAACAGGAATTATAAGCTCAGTAGATTTCCTTTCGAAACAATAGGCAAAATAATGTAATTCATTTCGGTTTAGAATGTTAATTATTTGTGACGTAACGATAAACACACAAAAATTAAAATTGAAATAATTACTATAAAAATAAACAATGGCAATTGTAAACTATGTACAAACACTGTTATATTTAAAGTAACGTAGGATTATTTCTTATTTCTGTAACTAAAAATAAATTGGAGAAAATTTCTATTTTACCCTTTACACACTACATACCCATAACATATTTGATTGGTCACTTGGTTTTCAAGAGTTCATTCAAAATGTTAATTTAACTTGCGAATACAATACGGTATACATGTATTCATAATTCCTCATTGTACAACTATTCTATCATACTACATAGAGGATTATTTTAGAAGCACTTAAGTGATATCAGACGGATCTGAAGGCGCAGCGTCTATTGAAAACCGGCAACCCCTGTTCATTGAAGCCACCTTCTGTTATTTTACGATAACAGTGTTAACTGTTATTTTTAATTGGTTTAAAAAAAGTTTTGTTTACGGTAAGCAACAAACACTGGCAACAGCTGTTAGAAAATGATGTTTCGGTTAATGTTTACAGTTGGTAAGTAAACCAACCTCAAAATGATTTTAAGAATTTTAGGGAAAAGCATATTACTTTAAATTATTTATTTTAATAATTTTCAGTCATATTCTAAAGACTAATTTATTACACATTTGATCAACTGCTTTAAAAACATCTTGTATGTTCTTTTGCTCAATTTCAACAGCCACCTCCTGGTGGTTGTCTTGACAAGGTATCTCATCTCCAGCAAAACTGTCCAGATCTTGATGGGCGAGATATCTAGTCATTAAGCAAAACTAAACAAGATATCTCGGCATTAGAAAAAACTGACCAGATCTTGATCTTGTCATCAACGAAAAACGACAGTATCTCGATGACGAGATATCTCGGCATTAGCAGAATTGATCAAATCTTAATGGACGAGATATCTCGTCACTATGAAAATTGATCACGATATCTTGTCATTAGAAAAACTGACCAGATCTTGATCTCGTCATCATCAAAAAAATGATAATATCTCGATGACGAGATATCTCGTCAACAGAATTGGTCAGAACTTGATGGTCGAATATCACGTCAAAACCACTTGGAGGGATAACCAAAGGGGAATTCTGGGAAGCCGTAGACCTCTCTCCATGAGAACTGATGTCTGATTATTGTGCCAACACTTCTCGATACAAAATTTAGTTTCTGTTTGACTTTTTTCGTGAAAGAAAAATGCATTTATTACTAGTGGCTTCTAAACTCTTCTAATTGAATTTAATTGAGAAATGTAGAATCTCTTCCAACCATTTATTAAAAAAGCCAAATTATTCCGATCTTTTTAGAGTTTGAACTGAATATCACTTTTATCAAAATGTTAAAAACTTATTTCTTATCCTGAGCTATCCAAAAGATTGCCGCTATTTTAATAGTCAACAAAGGAATTTACAACTTTATTTGTTCTAAAACCCTTTTAAATACACCTTCACAAACCTTCAAAGAGTGGGCAAAAACCATTTACATTTCTGTTATAACATGAGAGGTTCCTTGGCTGACTAGATACACAATGCGAGAGAAAATCTAACCTTTCCCCTTTCATTTACGCACATCTCAATAGTCGCTACGCAAATCTCAACATCTCCTTTTGTAAATGTTACGTTATTGTTCCAATGCCACTTTTTTTTTTGTTACAATTTTAGTTGAGAAAATTAGATTATCAACGATAATCACAGAAATATTCGCCCTCATATCAGTATTCGCAAATTTGTGTACTTAAAAGTACTAAAGTCTATGTAGAGTAAAACAAATTCGGGTAGGTTATGTTGGAGCACGGCCGCAAGGTTTTACGTGAATAAATCTCGTAGCATAGTATTTATTTGGGTGTAAAAAAGGAGACAAATTCAGTTGTTTATCGAAAGCTGACGAGTGGTTGTTCCATGTAGATTACGTTCGATGTATTTTTGTTTGCATTTCCATGAGTATATGCCGACATTATGAATTTTTTAAATTTTTCAAATGTGATTGCGATACAAATTTTCACAACCAAAACTAATCGATTTAACTTGTAATGTTTTAAGGGGACAAGGTACCCTTTGAACAATTTTTTTTGTTTTCATATGTGTAGCAAAATTTTTTAGTATATTATATTGAAATGCACATAAAATGAATATTTCAGGCGAAAAAATTTAATTTTAATAAAGCAATAATTCAGAAATTTAATTTTTTTTGAAAAAAAATCAACATTTTAAAATCCCTACTACTTTTTTAAATATCATCTATTTAAAGTTTTTTTTTACACTTTTCTATTCATTGCAGTATTTTACACAATTCTGTGCATGGGTTTGCATGTATTCTGATTATTTATTTTTCTAGAATTTTTTTCTTAAAAATATTGTGGAAAACTAAAAAACATGAATATTTTAGTTTGGCAATTTAAAAAAAACTTTTAATTCAAATTCATATCGCATGCACAGAATTGTCAAATACACTATTGTGAACAACTCCAAAAAGTTTCAAATTTCTAAATTAAATTTTAAAAAAGCCTTAGCAATTTGAGTACTTCATAGTCATCAAAAACAGAAAGCTGAGAAAAAGCCATTTAAAGTTTTAATTTTTGGTTTCGGTATGTTACATCCAAGATAAAAAAACTTAAATAACTCCTAAAAGAATGTTGCTAGAGCTATGAAATTTTGCATACATATTCAGAAGAGTTGTAGAGTTAAAATAAAACAATAATTTTTTTTCGATATTTTGGTCATTTTAAGTGTACCGTGTCCCCTGAAATCGACAAATATCGTCGTAGTTCTCGTTTGAAGGGCCGCGGTAGCCCGGTTGAAAGAGTAACGGATTAGCAAGCGAGGGTTGCGAGTTCGAATCCAAACGAGCTGATAATTTTATTATAACTTTTTCGATCCTTTTAGAACAATATAATATAACCTTTCCAGATTATTTAAATTTTTCACTACAACATGTTATTATTTTTCTTTTAGAATATTATAGTTTTCTGAAATTATGTGTAGGATGCGAACCATACTTTAACATTTAAAAATAAATTCTATGATAGTTTTGCAACCGCATAAGCTGTGTTCTTATTTTCACGAATTTCAACAATGGCTGTATGGTGAATTTAGCCTCAGAACTTTCATTCGGTACTATTTTGCTTTTTCATTTCTTCAAGGGTACGTTGCATCAGTTTGGAATTCAATCCCCCAATTTCCAACTGTGACCAAGTATTTTATTACATTAGCAAGAAATTTCCATCTCCTTTTTGTTAAGAAATTTCTCTTTACGAAAGTTTTATTCATTCTGACAACTTTTCATTTATCGGTGTAGAAACCACTATTGTTCATTGAGTTTTTTCAATTTTCGCTCTGGGGTTAATGCTACTAGTGTAAATGCTTCCAAATATAAAAGGTTGCTCGTCCGAATCCAACCAAAGACCGTCCTGTGCATGGGGGACTGGTTCACGTTAAACCTGTCGTGGCCTCAACTGTCCTCACGTTGGCGTGGTGTGGAATTTTGGAGAGTGGGGTGCCAGCTCAGGTGTTGTCTCGTCATCTGACCGTAGTTCAAAATTACGTGGTGTTATCCTCGGATCTTTCCCTTTGGGATTGATCCCGGACCGTCGCTAATAGCCCATTGTGTTGCTCCAGTGTGACGTTAATTCATTACCATTACCATTATCAATTTTGTTTGAAACCACTTTCAGCGTCGTAGCGATTTGCAGTTCCGGATTATATTGATTTAAAGTTTCTGCTACACAGGTCTGAAAGTCCACCAATCGCCACCCCCTCCCCTCACTCCCCTTTATCTCGGCGCGCGAACTCAAAGTTACTAACAAGTCTTTGTTCCCTCAGCTCAAGGTTTACAGTATAGAGAATAAGAAGGCTCTATATTCCGGGGAAAAACGTGTCCGGGCATGGCGTCACTGGACGACCCAACAATCAGAGAAGCCAAACCGAGAGACTGAGTACTAAATAAAATGCGGTATTTTGAAACGGTTTACAAGATTAATTGAACCAAATTCAAAACACTTCATGAAGCACGTGTTTGAAAAAAAATTTTCTTGAAAATTTATTCATTTTTCTGTAAGTACTTATTTTTATCAACTTTCTTTTTTTCCTTTCTGTAATCGTCCATATTTTCTACATTCGATTTTTTGTACCCGAATTTTCGTGTTTAAATACTTCATTTGCATTATGGTTCTGATTTTGATATTTCTAATCCCTTTGGCCATTTTCCGAAACAAAGGGCCGCAGTAGCCCAGTTGGAAGAGCAATGGATTAGCAATCGGAGGGTTGTGAGTTTGAAGGTTGGTCCAGCCAAAGACCATCATGTACACGGGGATGGTGCAAGTTAAATCTGTCGTGGATTCAAATGTCCTCACACTGGAATGGTGTGGAATTTTAGAGAGTGGGGTACCAGCTCAGGTGTTGTATCATCATCTGACCGTGGATAAAAGTTACTTGGAGTTGTCCTCGGTTCTTTCCCTTCGGGATAGATCCCGGACCGTCGCCAATTGCTTGTTGTGTTTCTCCAGTGTGACGTTAATTAACTACCTACCGAAATGAAGAAACTTTTCTTGTCAAAACCTTTACGATTCCTTGGTTTGTTTGCAACAAATCTACTGGAGGGTTAAATCGATTGAACTCGTCTCCAATTGCACCCCCCTCTCCAGCCGTCGACATGTATCCTATATCAAGACTCCAGAGTCGGGAATAATAAAAGTTGTTTGGATACTTCTTTGACTGACTGAACCTTTTCCAGCATCAAACATGTATCCTAGGTCATTTGTACACCTGAGAAAGAAATAATAAATGGTGTTTGAATACTTTTTAACTGACCGCACCTTTTCGAGTCACCGACTTGGATCCTAGAACATTGGGACTCCCGGAACGGAAATGAAAAAAGATGTTGCAAGCTTTTTTGACCAACTGCACCTTCTGCAGCCGCCGACCCGGATCCTAGATCATAACAGGAAAATATACATTCGCAGTGTCCGCAATTATTTTGTGATCTGTACTGACGTGCGGGAGATAGCAACACACAATGTGGGTGTAAAAACAATTAATTAATCTCTTTCCTCTCTGAGAAGGTTGACATTTCAAGAGGAACTCAGTAGGAAACTTTTATCACATTGATTTCCGCTAATTAATTAGCCATCCTGAAGCAAATAAAAGTTGAAGAGCGTAACACACAGTACTCACAATTGAAAGTGCAACTCTACAACACAGTTACAACAAAAGCGACGATGAAAAGCTTAATTTTCATTTTGTTGTTGACGATTGGAGGTAATGTATATATTTTAATCTGCTGTTGTCTAATTTTTAATTTGCTGTTGTCAAAGAATTATTTTTAATTATAATTAGATTTAAGTTACTGAAACTACCTTTCGATTCCTTCAAGTTGACATGCTCTTAGAGTCAGATTAGATGCGGATCACAATATTTGGTTTTTATATAATTAGAAGAGGTTGGTTTGAATTTATACGTATCATTGCCTTTATAGTGTCGATGACATAAGATTATTTAATACACTGCTACATGGTAGTACCCTTGTCATAAAAATATATATTTTAGAAGTTAAAGTGATATTTCCTTACAAAACTTGAATAATCCCTTAATCAAACTAACATTCTTGAATCTGAACAGAAACCCTTTAAGAATTTCTCATAGTTAAAGCATGTTCTTCATTGTTGACTGATTATCTTATTTAAGGTTAGTTTAAAAACTGAGAAACTAATATTTAATTATTTACAAAAAAAGAAAAACACGACAAAATGTTTCACAAAGGTTTGAATTTAAATAAAAATATATGAATGATAAAATACACTGAAGAACTCAAACTTAACCTTTGTTAATAGTTGGCAAACAAGCATAAGTATGATTGTTTACCAACTATGTGATATTCTTTACTCTTTGTCATTTTGTTCTTCATATTCATTTTCTAAAGTTTATCTAAAATGTAATTCTGTTGAATTGACCAAATCTTCCATCATTATTAAATATTTTCAGTGTCAGAATAAAAAATTGTTTTTAACAAGTGGTCTCTAGCTGAGATGGCGGGGTCACTTGTTTCAACGCTAACGACCCCCAACTCCATTTTATTTTTTAACCTCTACAACTTATATATCCTTATATGAAATTCAAATCAATTTCACACAGCAAACCTATCATATAAGCATAAATAGAAAACTATTTTTACCTACTGATGAACACTTCCTTCTTTTGAAGAAGCCCTTAAAATTCCTTTCACCAAAGTAAAACGAATTTTCCTCAATAATCTAATGCGGCGCGAAAGTGACTGAGGATTACAAAAGTAGATAATTTAAGAAGATTTTTTTGATTTAAATTTTTCTTGTTACTGTCAAAGCAGATTAACATTCTGGTTTCTTATATTACTTACACTAGAATATAATTTGTGTTTTTTATTCATCTGGTAGGTTCCATGAGTATGAGAATCTTCAACCACTGTGAAATACATGAATGTGATTCTTTGATGCCAAAAGAAATTGTTGAAAATCTTAAAGGAATGCCACCAAATGCAGAAGAACTGAAGGAACTTTGCCCGTAAGTAGAGCATTAAACATTCATGCTGCTTATAAATAAAATATGCAGAAGCCGAGACGAAAATACATTTAGTTGCATACTGTTGAGTTTTTACATACTGTTGAGTGTCACAAGATTTCCGAGTAGTGTAACATTGCTTTTAGTCACAACACATTCAATGTGATTAACTATATCTATTGGTTGTGTTCCTTTCTTTAGGATAAAATTAATTGGAAAAATTCCATTTGTCATTTCCTTAGAAAAGAACGCTTTGGAAAAGTTATAGTGGTCATTTTCTTAGAATAGATCTGGAAAGATCTATTGATGGAAAATCTAGAAAGATTTTATTGATGCTTTCTTTAGAATAGAATCCTTTGGAAAGATCTTATTGTTCTTTCCTTTCCTTAGAATAGAATCAATCGATGATTTCCCCTTAGAATAGACTCATTTGCTAAGATTCCATTGGCGCTTTCCTTATAATAGAATCTTTTGAAAGATTTATTGGTTAATAATGTTAAAACTGGATAAATCATACAGGGAAAACTGAATATTACAAGTGGAATTATGCGTGTGAACACTTCAGAGGGTTAAAATAACAAGAAATATGTTAAATATTTTGATATTGCATCTTGTCTTAAACACTGTTGCAAATCTTTCAAAACAGTTGAAAGAATTCTTGTGTGTCCTTCTACATTCAATCGATATATTGAATAGTTCTTATTTTAAGCTTAAATTTGGGAGAATAATTTTCATGAAGTAAACACATGTCCAAAATTTAAGATTATTTCTGAATTTGTATCAAGCAAGATCCCTGATCTCAATCTAATAGATCAGGGTTAGATTGCTCTCGGTCGTCACATTGCAGCCTACAGAACACTATCAAAGATCGCTTAAGTGTAAGGACGTGTTCTAATGCGCGAATGAAACCACAAGAACTCTTGGACATCCTTGTGTAAAGCATATATGCATGTTGTGGGTCTTTATTGTAAGATCAGACGCTATTACATTCCCTATATCTTTCTTTAACTAAACCATCATTGTGTTCACGTAAGCATTTGTTTCATTTCTTTAGTTCCAAGTAGTACCACGAGGGGCATGTGAGTGTTCTTATTTAACATTACATAGCTTGTGGAATGTTTATTTATAATTTTATACTTCAGTCTCCGTTCTTGGAACGAGTTTCATTTCGGATTGTATTTTCTTTAATCTTTGGACATGTGTGTATTAGGGCATATGAATTTGTAACTGACAACTTTTAAGCACGTAATATTGATAAACCTTTTATGGGTTTAATGTACAAAAGAAATTTTTCTTGGTTTTCCTTAATGTGAATAGGGTTAACATTCAAATAACAAACTTTTAGAATGCCTAGGATTAATTTATAGAAACCATTTGTCAAATTGAGGTTTGATAAATCATGGATTCGATTATATCGTCATTTTTACTTATTCATCAATTAATTTTTTATTTGCGAACAGCAGAGAAAATCTATAAAAATTTGTTTCTTCGAATTGAATTTGAATTGGATTGGATTGTCAGAAGGTTTAAAGTAGGACAAGTGACACCAAATGCAAGATTATTAAATTAAACAATAAATAGCAGTGCAAAATTAAAGGTTAAAGATGGGAAATCAAAAATTGAGTCAGAAGTAGAAATTTAATTTACATGCATAAATATTTTAAAGAGTGAAATTTGAAGAATTGAATTTTGGAAAAGTAGATTTATTACTAAATTTATAAAAGAAAGTTAAATGGGATTTTAAAAGCCATTTGTACACAAAACGTTTGAATGTTGATTTTCCCAAATGAAATACTCTGTAAACTTAGTACTGCACTCTTAAATGATATTTAGATTATGATGATTTCAAAAGGACAAGCATTTAGTGAACATTGAAGGGAGCATTTTATTTAAAATAAGAAACTGTAGAGGTTAGAGATAAAAAATATCGAACCGCCATTGAACATGTGAATGAGATGCAATTGAAGTGTATGTTCAGAAGCTAATTGTGGTAACATGATTGGGATGTGAACATCTTACCATGCACTTTATTGGTAATAAGTATTAAGACCAGTAAGTGTAAGTTGAAAAATGTAAGCAAAATATAATAATGAATATTTTTGAATTTCGTTTGAACATGCGGAATATCCATATTCTTGCTTATATTCATTATAAATGGATTAAAATTAGGCATGTAATAGGAGTTACTACATTGCCATCAATATGTATTAGCAAATAAGATAATAACTCAGATGGTATGCATCGGTCTGATAGTACTAACCCTCCCTGTGGTTTCGACGAGAAATCTAATCCATCAAGATCTGATCAATTTTTCTAATGACGAGACATTTCGTCATCAAGATATTGAAGATTTTTCTATGATGACAAGATCAAGATCTGGTCATTTTTTTTGAATGACGAGTTATCTCGTCCATCAATATGTGGTCAAATTTACCAATGACGAGATACCTCGTCGAGACAACCACCAGGAGGGTTAAAGTAAATGAATAGGCATTTCTACTAGGAATATTTTTTGAACGTACCTTTTGGGCACTTATAAGCGTCAATATAGCCTTGTTTGTTGTGTGCATTAAATATGTTTCTAAAACATAAATTTTCGGCTGAACAAATGTCAACTATCATTTAACAGGCCTCTTATCGAAGTAATGGAATGCCTTTCGGAGCTAATTCTCGAATGTACGGGGCAAACTCTTGAAGAATTGGCAGCAACAGATAACGAGACCGTTTCTCAACTGGCGAACTTTTTTTCAAACATAATGAAACTCAACTACGATGTTTGCAATGAAGATACACAGCTGCACAAAAGTGAGTATTACGCCGCTCTTTAATAAAAAAGCATATCTTGGGTAGAAAAAGGACCAACGACTCTTCATTCGAAAATCTTTCACAGTAGAACATTTTTAAGGGTACCATTCTAGGAAATATATCGTGTAATAAAAATCTATATGCACGTGCATCCAAATTGAATGGCATTCGTATCGAACCGAGCAAAAGCTCTCTCTTAATAATTTTACTTTTAATAATCTTCATAAATAAGTTGGACGCCGAATTTCAAATTTATAAGATGCAAAATTATTTTCCCTAATTTCATTTGGTCCAGCCATGTCGGGATTATGAGCATAGAAAGTTTGGCATTTCTAATGTTTGGTTGTTTAATTAGCCCTCTTAAAGAAAAACAAAATGAGCGTAGAATGGGAAATATAATTTAGATTGAAATGGAAAATATAATATTCCTATCACGCTGACATTTTTGTTGTGTTACTATTAAAACCCTTTATGCAAATCTTGCGCATATGAATTTACAGATGTTATTCCGTATTGAATGGCACATTTGAGTTTGCTCTACTGTGAACTACGTACGAATAAGGGCAAATTTAAAAGTACCATTCAGAAGGGAATAACGTCTGCAAATTCATTTAGAAAAAAAAATTGCATAAAAATTTGGAGCTGTCTTCATATCCAATTTTGTGAACAACAAAATTTCAAATGGAAACACCAGGCCTTAAGCAGTTTCTAAATCCTCAAATTAGTCTATGAAATTTTATGAATTTACTTTCGTTATATCAGGAGCAATTTAATTTTGAATTCGTTGCCCATATCAGGGATCATCTTTATAATGAAAGCCATTATTCGTAGATCGAGATTATTTGTAGTTAATCAGAAACTATGGATAATCTCTATAAATGTAAACTTGATGTTTGACTAAGACACCTACAAAAAAAACAATAAAAGAAAGGTTCATTCTTGACGTAATATTAATTTTCAAATACCAAATATTCATTTTGTCTGTTATTATGACAGCAGTTTAAATAATAGTGCTATTTGAGAGTAACACTAACTGTTATCAAAAATATTAACTTTTACCTATAACTATTACTACGATAGCAGTAAAGCAAATTAATTTAAACAGTTAATTTCTGTTTTAACTAACTTTTTATGTCAATTTTTAAGTCGATAACATCCGTTGTTTGGTTGGTAACTGTTTGGTTTCCTTTTGGATAGCTTAACTCAGTAATATTAACAATTAATAATAAATGTTATCGCAATTTACCTATAACAGTTTTTCCAACCTGAATATATATATATATATATATATATATATATATATATATATATATATATATATATATATATAATTATTAACTTTTAATAAAAAAAATTTCCTTAAAGTTAACGACAAAAAAAATTACTCTTGAATAAATGAATTTTAGTATTATAGCATCTTAGAATTTTGAAAATATGCAACACAGTGATTAAAGATTATATATGAGTATTAGTATTTTTTACTAAAATTAAAAAAACTATTATTGTCTTAAATCTGAGAGGTGATTTTGCATTCTAAAACCCTTTTTTAAGGGTATCGTTTTGCTTGGGACTATTAGCAATTTCGCTTGAGCAATGTGCTGGTTAGAAATGTTTTAATTGTAATATTATCTGACTAAAATTCTTCAATTATTGCAAAATTTGTTTAATCACAATGGGAGAGAACTGCAAAGGTATGCAGCAATTTTTAAAAAATGACATCGCGACATCATACAAAATGACCCCCTAAGATCACCGTAGTGACGAAAATTTAAATGTAGCGCTGAAACTGTCCTAAGAAAAGAGCTGGAATTTTGCATTGTCATTCAAAAAGTTCTAATTTATATACTTCCATCAAAATATATCAAGGTTACTATTCCTAATTTTTAAGAATATTAATTTAATAACTACTTTTGTAAATTAAAATCTATTTACAAATAAAACATTTGGTAGATTTTGTTTGGGTCCCTTCATAGTAACATGGTATAAAATATCAGCGCTAAAGAATATTATTTCGAAAGATGAATGCTGTCTAGGAAATTGATTTAACATTAGGAACTCCAAACGTTTTATGCTCATAATTCCGAAACGGTTGGACAGAATGTCATGAAATTTGGTATCTGAAGTTAAATTCTGATATTAATTTAAAATTTTATGTCGAAGGGGGTTGCTATCGGAGATATGAAGTTTGTGCTCAATTTAGAATGAAGACTGAGCCTTAAGAAAATTTTATGCGTATGAATATTTATAGATTTATAGAAGACGTTATTCCCTGTCGAATGTCATCTTTGAATTTGTTGTGCAATTAAAGTGGCCGAATGTGTGTGTAACGGGGTAGTTAATCTTTATCACAGTCGCGGAAAAAAAAATGAACCACCCGCTTTATTTCGAACACTATTCGTAGTAGAGCAAATTCAAAGAGATCGTCTATAGGGAATAACGTCCTCTACAAATTCAAATGCAAAAAATGCATAAAGGGCAGTCTCCATATAAAAGTTTGCACAAACAGCAAATTTGATGCCTTAATCATTCTGCATCGTTAAATTAGTCTAAATGCGAAATTTCATGACATTACTATCTTTATATCTGGAGATATGCAATGTTAAAAATGTTGTCAATTTCAGGGATAATCTCCACATTGAAAACGCTGTTCGTAATTGTGATTAATTATAGCTACGCGAATTTCAAATTTGAACATTATTTCAAACGTATTTGTCAGCGCGTCCAAACGATCCGAGAATTATTATATTTATTATGCAAAAGCAAACGATCCGAGAATTATTAAATTTATTATACGAGCTCAAACTATAATGCAGTGAACAGTAACCATGATTAAAATATGATAAAAGGATTTTCGAATTGAGAAGAATTCGAAACGGAGAAAGTGTTGATCGATGTTCTGTATAATTTTGTATCGTCTTTATTGTTCTTTGTAAATGTTAATGTTTTTAATTAGCGCTCGCTTCCTTGTATGCAAACAAAAACCTACCTACAATTTAATACAATCGAACTGATGTTCCGATCATTCAAGAAGTGAATAGAATGAGTCATTCAATTGATCATTGATTAGTAGAGCTCATCTATACGATACATTACTGGTAAAAGGCAACGTATTTTAAATTACATAAATGAAATTTCCAGTCATTTTTGAAATATTTAAACATTCCTCAGGTTTGTTAGAAATTTTTAAACTTTTGTTTGTCCCCTAAAATCGTCATAATGAGTAAAATTTAATGTAACTCAAAACCAATTACTTTAATGAGCTGAAATTTTGCCATGGTCCTATTAGAATTCCTTCTGAATCGATTCCCATCAAAATATAGTAAGGTTCCAATTCATTATTTTTTCAATTAATTTAATTATTATTGAATACTAAAAACTATTTTTAAAATAAAATATTAGGAGGATTTTGTTTGGGTTGCTTAACAATAACATGGTACAAATATGTATTATATAGATATATTATTTAGGAAGGTATTCATAAGTTTGAGAAATTGATTTAACATTAGGAGCTCCAATCTTTCTTTACTCAACTTTGAAATGATAAGATCTAGTGACATAAAATTTGGTATCTGAAGTTAAATTTTGATATAGATTCGAAATTGTGTGTAAAAACAGAGAGTTTCTATTGAAAATTATGAAGTTGGTGCTCAATTTAAAATGAAGACGGCCCCTTATGCAAATTTTATCCATTTGAATTCATAGTAGTCGTTAGTTGCTGTCGAAGGCCATCTTTGAATTTTCTACAGTCTTAAATTTGCTCGAATGAAGAGGGTGTTTTTTCCGCGACACTACCTCTTATGTGTTCTAAAAATTCGTTTCTGTACACTAAAATACTGAACAAAAATTAATTTAGTGCATAGGAAACATCAGTTGCACTGAAAACTATTTATATGTAGTAAAAATAAATGCTACATATTCATTAACAATTACGCTGAACACGCATTCTCATACGCATTATAAATTGCACAATAATCAACATGAATGCAAGCTTTATTTTGTTTGGCGCAGCATGGCCAAATCTGGCCCTTGTGCCATAAAAAACCAACCAACCAACCAACCAGCAAGCTTTATTAATGAGTAGCTAATCACAAATTCCTTATTTGTTAATTGGTGAATAATTTTCCTAAAACACTTAAAATAATAAAAATAAACTAGCTAAAATAATTATCAGTAGAATAAAGTAAATACAAAAATTAGATTAAAATACTTTCGTACAAAAATTTTACTGGTATTTAAGTGTTCGATCGAGTGCAAATCGATTTTAAACACTTCAAAGTTCATAATTTATGTAATTAAAATTATTACAACTTTTTTAGCTTGCTTATAAATCAGAAATAGGTATATTTAATTTAGAAATGTATGTCTTCATATCACTTCGTAGTGCGATGTCATAAAGAATTAACAAATTTGTTTCATTTGACTTAATCATAAAAATTAAATTATTGAATTACATTTGGCGTTTATATCTGTAATTTAGAGCGATGTTACATACTTGATAGCTATATCAGAACGAATTAATTGTATTTTATTTGTTTTTAACCAAATAGTTAAATTTTGACGCATATTGCTGCAATTTTGAGTCATATAACATAATTGAGAATGTGTCATGAATGCAATTCTTAAATACAACCAACAGAATTTTCAGATGATTTTCATATGCTTGCATTTCAATCTATTTTACTGAGTTGAAGAATTTTCATACATTTTTCAGATCCATTATTGCACATAATATTTTGTAATTTAATTTATGTGTAAATAGAATAATTCCTCTCATTGCCTTTCTAGCCAAGAAGGCTGTACCTTCAAATTTCGTTATTTTCGGTTGGCGATTGTTGCATGTTGCATACATAAGTTTATGATACTTTATTACGCTTGAAAACAATAAAAGTACTCAATCAACAGCTGATTGAATGAAGTTGTTATCTTATGGAAAGCATCAGAACCTATTTGCGAATCATGCAAAAAACGTTGGGTAAAACTCACGAACACGGTACTGACTCATCGCCAAATTAGCAACTCAATATTTTTTCTTTGCCGAACAGGTATTTCTATAGGTTAGCAATGTGTAAGTAATTGGAATTTACTTTGCACTGAAGCAACGCAACGGGCTATTGGCGACAGTTCAGGATGAATCCTGAGAGGACAGATCCGAAGGCCAGTGACTAGTTACGATGTTCCAAAATGATCGCCAATTGGTGATGGTACCGTGTTCTTTCTAACCCAAACATTAATTCTAAATTATCAAACTGGAAGACACTGCCTTCTTAACTTGTAAAGCAGCATAATACAGTTTATCCAATGTATGTAACATGCGATTTCTCACTGAGCAGATTACGTCCAAAGCATTCCCTGCTTCAGAGATATGGTCCAGAACCCAGATCCTTCATGTCGACGGGATGCTGAGAGACTTTACGGGGCCTACAGAGAGGCTTTGCCAGAATCGGATGAGGAAGGGACCTTCGAGCAAGTCGTGGCAGAAGCAAAATGCATGTAAGAACACATTTATTTTGATGTCTACCATCATAATATTCAACGCAAGTAATAACGCAAAGTTATGTCCATCTACATCTACATGTGACGAAATTCGGAAACACCTTTTCATTACCATATCGATAATCGCATTTAATTAATTCTTTATTGATTTATGACTTAAGTCAGAGTTTCTCAAAATGGGCGCTGAATTAGTCTGCTTACCCCATTGGAAATAGGGGAAATTAAGGACTAATGAAATATTGAAAAAATGTATCGCCTAAATATGTGTTAAGCAAATACTTATCCAGTTGACCAAGAATTATGCATTCCCACAAGAATTATAGTTGTAAAATGCGAGTTACAACTGATTGGTCTATAAAAAGGAAAACAGGTAATAACATGAGAGAGTTAATATATATGTATTTGCGCTCACTTATGAGGTTCTTACAAATGCATCAGTAGGAATTCGTATATGATATGTCAAGTTTACGGTACAATACTATAAATAAGTAAGACTTTAGACTTTCCCTATTAAACATACTGAACTGGGTGAACAGTTATCAGTTTATTGCTCAGCTACATAAATATTCTGGTGGAATTCAAATATTATAGGCACAGCTAATAGATATACCCCGTTCATCAAGATCTGATCAGTATTGCTAATTACGAGATACCTTATTGAGGAACTTTAACCAGGAGGGTTAAGAGGACATTGAACTTTGAAAATCACCAAAATCGATTGAAACATCTATTTTTCATTAATTTTAGATTTAAAAATGAATTGACATCAAACTATGTAGATAGCAAAAATATTTTTCAATTACGATCAATTTCGAGGGAGTTACATAAATTCATATGCAACAACATAAAATATGGTTGTAAAGTATATAGTAAGTCTACTACGAAAAGTGTTTTTCTTCGATGGAGAAGTTTTGACATTTTTCCTATTTTGAACTGTTTTCTTTATCTTGATTCCTTTGAAAATCTTTTAGGATAAACCTTGCACTCTATTGTATATATCTGTAAACTAAAAATTATAGTACTTCCAAATTTTGAAATTTTGACTAAAGATGTTTAGCCTGTGCTTTTTTGGATAATTTTAGGTGGTTAGGTACATTTTTTGCTTTACAATTCAGTGATACATTTACCAAATGAAGTTAACTTTATTATATGTATACTATTTTTTGTGAGTTTGTGAGATCAAATTTTGATAAAAAATGTATAATTAATGTGCATGTGACCTATCCATTTTTGATAGTTGATCAGAACCTTAGACAACGTATTATGTAATCACATCCTCACAACTTAGCAGTTTCATACCAAGTTTTATATATGTATGATGATTATAACTTCCAAAGTTTGTTTTTGAAAGTCAACCGTCCCCTTTTCAACCAAAGAATACATGGCAATAATTTGATGACATAAAATGAATGATTTTGAAATGATTTGCAAAACAATGAAAGTATTCTCAAGTAATTCTATATTCCGGGATATATTCAGAATTCTTTCCATATTCTAGGACATCCGCATACGGAATGGCGTGTACTTTGATGCAGGTACAGAAAAACTGCGGCGATGTGGCCAAGGACACGTTTCGGGAAGTTCTGAAGAGAATCCAGTTCCTGAAGCTCGGTTTCTGCAGTGAAGGGGATCTTGTGAAATTAAAGACAAAGTTCGTCGATTTCCTTGAAGAACAAGGAGAACAACGAGATTTCCTAGTTTCAGCATTCGAAATGAGAAGGAAGAAGTAAACTGTCGCCGAAGACATAAGTTGTATACAAGCACATGTATACTTTGGATAGATGACGACTTGCTAATTTTCTTTAAACATTTCCCACTGTACCTGATTCCAAATTTTTTGATTAAATAAGACATGAACTATTGATTTTAATGTTTATTTTATTTTATTTGTTGATCATCTTAGTCATCTATTGGTTCATACGTATATATCCGTTCTGCAACCTGAGTCTTCTCTGCAGGACTTCTAGACAACTTTGACCTTGATCAATATAAACTTTCCTTGGATTCTTAAAACTAACATTGGATTCTTTCATCGATCAATACATGAGGCTATTTTGTCATTATGTAAGTGAAAAGGAATAAATAATACTACACTACTCTAAAATCTCGTAAGCTCAGAGAGTTAAGTGTTAAAAGGCAAGTGCTAAGTGTTTTTTGGAGTAAGTTGTCACCAAATACATTATATATTGCGTTACAGTCGACGCGTTAAGCACGTTTACTTCGTAACTTTTTTAGCATCACTAGAGTTCTGAGCAATGTACTATTGCTCCTACATCATGACACTGATAATGACTAAATAGCTATATATATTGTTTGAAAAAATCCTTGAAATGATTCCATTGGTCTAGCTCTACATTAGTTTGCCTCAAGAATTGCACTAGTATGCCTTACGAATGATAAAATGGTTTAAATTGGATAAGATTTATTTCACTTCAGCGGTGTTCTGAACTTTTAACAAGTGTGCTCAGATGTAATATCATAACCCAAAAACAATACTCGTGTAAACAATTTTAAATATTAATTTATTGCAAGGTATAAATAAATAGTTTCACAAATTTTTTAATTGGGCCACTTGGGAACAAATAGTCTCGTCAATTAGTACTATTTTTGTAAATCATTCAAAATTTTACTTTTCTGTCCGATCGGTGAAAAATATAAAAAATTGTAGTATGCCGCAGAATTCTAGTACTTTTATGTGTGCCATATGATGAAAAAAGTCGAAAATCACTAGTCTAGAAGACTGAAACCGGTTATAATTCATGCAGGGGAAGCTGCAGGGCTTGCATGGTGGAATAATGCATGCATGATCCTCGGAGGGTTAATCAACAGACCTATCATGGCTAGTTTTACAAGATATAATTAGACTTCAGATTAACTCGATGATGGAAATAAAACGATTCACAGAAAAGCAATGTTAGAGAATTTGAAAGGCCATTACAGAACGGGAGATGCATTTGATTGAAGTTCTGCTTTGATTAGTTCAATTGATTTTGTTATATAAGGGAGTGTTAATGGTTTTTCTGTATTTCTTGAAAAACTCTTGTGTTAAGACAATGGTCGACCTGTTGATAATGTATCGAAATCAAAGAGAATTTGTCGGGAGATAGTGTGGTAATCCGAGTCGGTTTCAAATTCACCTGGAGATGAAGACTCTATAATCACTTTTCGGGTAATCAGAATATCAGTGAGATTGCTTTAAATAGTTGCAGATTAGCATTTCCGTGCACACTTGGAGACTTATTACAAAAATTTCTGCATTTATTAACAAACTAAGGACGATACAAAGCCACAAAGAACGTGGATCAACTGTCTTTTACAGTTTCCATTCTTCCAAATTCAAAAATTAATTTTTCATCGTATTCCATATCATATCTACAGTTTGCGTGTGATATTTAAAATAGATTCATTAATATCATAGTTTGCGCTTGCACAATAAATATAATATCAAGACAATAACGCTTACAAGTACTCTAGTAACAGTTTTAAGTACATAATAATAATAATAAGTAAATAAGTAATAAAAATTAAATTCACGTAGTGCTTACACGCGCTCACAAAACTCTTAGTAGTAAATTGCATTAACATAGGACAAGGTGTTTTATTTATAGTTAGTTTTTTAAATAAAGTATCTAGTAGGAAGGACTAAGCATGCGTAAATGTAAATAAGGGAAAAACTATTCTTCGCCTTTACAAATTTTGCTAGAGGAATGGTTAAGTTAGATCAGTATTTATTCTCATTTATCTTATAGCTTGTGTTTTGAAAGCATTTTACGTATGCAGACAATATAGTTTGTTACATTTCTTTGTTAAAAGGCTTCTATATACAAACTGAACCAACAATTAATACATATTTTTCCTACCTTAACTAAAACTAAATACTGTTAATTGCGACCTTACACATTTGACATACACTACTGTTTGTGAAAATTGAAACACTATGACAGAATCATCAGAAATAAATGAAATTTATTCCACGTATTACTTATAGTGGTTTAAATAAACGATCAAATTTACAAAGCAATAAAGCAAAAAGTAATGCCGAAAATAAATATCTTGCGCAGCCGCCACGCGCAGCGATGAGAGCCAGTACGCGTCGTGGCATCGAATCATACAGATTCTGAATGTCATGCTGAGGAATGGCATTACAGATGGCCTCTATCTGATGCCAAAGTTCAGTCGTACTCTCTGCCCGACGAGCGGTACGAGCGAGTCGCCGTCCGATATAATGTCCCAGACATGCACACTGGGCGACATATCCGGAGAACGTGCAGGCCATGGAAAAAGCGGAACCTGTCGCGCACTGAAGAAGGCTTGTACATTCCGAGCAACATGTGGACGAGCATTGTCTTGCTGAAATACAGCTCCGAGAATGTGTTCCAGGAGGGGTAGGACCTCGGGCTCCACAACTTCCCTGATGCAGCGCCCGCTGTTCAGGGTCCTTACAATTTGGAGTAGGCGGGATAGCCCATGATATCCAATAGCTCCTCAGACCATAACGCCAGGCGTTCTTCCAATATGACGATGAATAAGACACTCAGGGATAAAGTGTTCACCTCTGTAGCTTCTCACGAGTACGCATCCATCGATATAGTCCAGATTGTACCGGGATTCATCTGAGAAGACGACATGATGCCAATCGGCAAGCCATTGGCTGTGTTGGTGAGCCCATTATAGCCGGTGGTGTCGGTGGTTCAGCTTCATGGAATCCTGCTCATGGGACTCCTTGCACGCAGCCCATGGTGCAGCAGATGTCGACGAACCATGGGGCAGACAATGACACACCTGTAGACGTGATCCAATGTTGTGCTAACGCAGAGAGGACGTTGTACGGTCCGTCACCGCCATGCGGATGAGGTGTGTGTCGTCTCGTGGTGACGTCATATTGCGTGACCCACTGCCAGGGTTTCGACTTGTCCGGTCCTCCATGGTCCATCTCTTCCACACACGCATCACTGTTGTGGCATTACGCCCCGTGCGAGTGACGATTTCACGATACGAAAGTCCACCCTGACGGAGGCCAATCATGCTACGTTCGAACTCCCTTAGTTGCTCGTATGCCACTCTGCGTTTTTGGTGAAGCATATTGACTTCTAATCAACATTTGCATCAGTCAAACGACGATACACACATTTTAACGCACCTTTACAGTGCTTTTTATACATGGCTCACTTGTAAGTTTAGAGGGTGTTTATCGCACCACACATGCGTAATCGCTTTGTAATTCTAATCATTTGCATATCCTAACCTGTTTAACATTTCCTGCATGTTTAGTTTAATTTGCATGATTCCTTCATAGTGTTGTAATTTTCACAAATAGTAGTGCATTAAACACCACTAAACTCGGACTTCTCTAGTAACATATTTTCATAAACGAATCTATATGAATGTCTTAATGTAATGGTTGTAGATATAGTTACTTAATATCTTTTAATAATTTTTAAATTGGGAAAGGTCATGAATTTTGTTCCGAATTTATGGTTGGTTGGTTTGGGGGTTTTATGGTGCAAGGGCCATATTTGGTCATGTTGCTCTCCAGACACAAGACATACAATATCAAGTAATAGACACACACAATGATAGTTTTACTGACACAGAAGAGAGAAATACACCCATGGAGGAATGCACCTAACGGTAATCGAACCTGCGCCGTATACAACTTGAAGGTTTCTAGCGCAGTGAGGCATACCCACTGAGCCACAACGGCCCCTTGACGTTATGAACTGAAGAGATACGAAAATTCGAAAAACACGTTTGATGTTTTTGAGGTTAATGAGGATATTTCTAACCTTACTCTCTCTTATCATTTTTAACATCTAAATTATTCCATTGTCTCCACGGCGCTAAAGAGAATTTAACTCTCCTGGTGGTTGTCTCGACGAGGTATCTCGTCACACGCAGAACTGACCAGATCTTGATTGACGAGATATCTTGTCATTAGAATCAAACTTAGAATATTTTGATCTCGTCATCATAAAATTATTGGCAGTATTTTTGACTAAATACCTCGTCATTAGAAAAATTGGTCAGATCCTTATGGAAGAGATATCTCGTCGAAACCACTTGGACAGTTAATGTTCGACACATACATGTTTTAAATATATTTCAATGAGTTTTTAGTTGGATGAATACAAATATGCATACAGGTCTTTAGCGCACAAAGGTACAATTCGAGGCTACTTAAAGGTTTTTCCTTACTAGCCCTAAATACAACTATTTATACAGAGTTAGTTTCCGGTGAGTATAGGCTGATCACAGGAGATATTAGAACCTATCATTGATATCGGAAAATTCTACTTTTAAAAGGGGGGTATTTCAATTAACGTCACACTGGAGCAACACAACGGGCTATTGGTGACGGTCCGGGATCAATCCTAAAGGGAAAGATCCGAGGTCAACACCACGCAATTTTGAACCACGGTCAGATGACAGGTTTAAAAGGGGAGGACGGAGTTGTGAAAAGAGGAAGTTCTTTTAAGTTCTGTTTTCATATTTCAATTGATCTTTGTTACATTACATTTGTTACATAACTTCCATATACATGTGTTTTTCTACATTTATTGAAAATCTCTTGAGAGAAAGTATAAATGGTTCGATTCATAATGCATCGAAATAAGATATTTCTTAGTGAATTGCATTAACTGTACAAATGGTTTCTACAAGATACCTCGTCATTTAAGTCACGTTTGATATTTTTTGTTAAAATGTAAATGTGGATATTTCTATTTTTTACTTATCATTTCTACCATCAAAATTACTCTATGCCTTCACTTGGACGATGATACTAAAGAATTCAATGTTCAACACAGATAATACACGTTATATTTAATATCTAACAAGGACCTTTTAGTTGACTGATGGTTTTAAGTCTCAGAGTATAATACTAAAGAATTCAATGTTCAACACAGATAATACACGTTATATTTAATATCTAACAAGGACCTTTTAGTTGACTGATGGTTTTAAGTCTCAGAGTATAATACTAAAGAATTCAATGTTCAACACAGATAATACACGTTATATTTAATATCTAACAAGGACCTTTTAGTTGACTGATGGTTTTAAGTCTCAGAGTATAATACTAAAGAATTCAATGTTCAACACAGATAATACACGTTATATTTAATATCTAACAAGGACCTTTTAGTTGACTGATGGTTTTAAGTCTCAGAGTATAATACTAAAGAATTCAATGTTCAACACAGATAATACACGTTATATTTAATATCTAACAAGGACCTTTTAGTTGACTGATGGTTTTAAGTCTCAGAGTATAATGCTAAAGAATTCAATGTTCAACACAGATAATACACGTTATATTTAATATCTAACAAGGACCTTTTAGTTGACTGATGGTTTTAAGTCTCAGAGTATAATACTAAAGAATTCAATGTTCAACACAGATAATACACGTTATATTTAATATCTAACAAGGACCTTTTAGTTGACTGATGGTTTTAAGTCTCAGAGTATAATACTAAAGAATTCAATGTTCAACACAGATAATACACGTTATATTTAATATCTAACAAGGACCTTTTAGTTGACTGATGGTTTTAAGTCTCAGAGTAATAGTTATTTATGCTGTCAGTTGTCTAAAGACTATTATATAGTCCTAGTAGATTATAATAGACTATGGCATATTATGTTTAACAGGAAATATTGGAACCAATTTCTCAAATTGGAAAATTTTACTTTAGGTAGTGTGGATGTGTGGAGAAGAAAACTTACACAACTTCGGTATTTCTGAGACGTTGAAGAGTATGTATATTTCTATAAAATATTAAGAAACTAAAAATTGCGTGTTTATTGTTTTACAGAATTAAATAAAATCTTACTTCTAATGATTTACCTAATTTTACGAGGAAATTTATTAACGCGAAGAAAAATAGAATAATTATATCTATGTGTGCATTTGTATTAATTGCAAGCTGATAGAAAAGACACCTTATATGCTAAAAGGTATTGGGATTAAATTCTTGCAGTACAATCTTATGCTGTTGATGTTGGTAATAAAATTCATTTTACAAGACAATAATGCTCATCCTCCCAATCCTCGACAATAATGGAGTTAAGATACAGGAATTATAGTACGCATGGAGTGGCTACAAGAATCTCCATTCCTAAATCCCATTCCTCGCGTAATACACATCCTGGGGAGAATTTTTTCTGGGGAGAACTGTCTGTGAACATAAACTAAGGCTGACATCTGCTTAAAATGTTAGGTAAAAGAGGATTGGTAGCTAAACCCTCAACCAGAACCTCACACTATTGCTGTCTGGATCACATAGTTCATTGATGATATCTTTTATTGAGGTACTTAGTTCATTGCGATCTGTAATGTCATTTTCTGACAACTTGTGTATCCGGCATCAAAAATAGAAACTAATTATCTTCAAGATAGTAGCGACTAGGATTTTATCTGAAATTTCGGTGATTTTCAACCGGCGTACTGCAAGAATGAAAATAGTGCCTTACTAATGGCGAAACGGTAGAAATTGTGCAGGATTTATTTAATTACTAGTTAAGTTTTAAACTTGTGACAAGTGTGTTCAAAATACACTACTGTCTGAGAAAATTGCAACACCATGAAGGAATCATACCAATTATCCGAAACTTGCAGGAAATGCAAGACAGATTAGGATATGCAAATGATTAGAATTAAAAAGCGATCACGCATGTGTGGGCCGAGAAACATCCTCTAAACTTCCAAGTGAGCCATGTATAAAAAGCACTGTAAAGGTGCGTTAAAATGTGAGTATCGTCGTTTGACTGCTGTAAATGTTTGATTAGAAGTCAATATGCCTCGAGAAAACGCAGAGTGCAATAACAGCAACGGACGGAGTTCAAACGGGGACGCATGATCGACGTCTGTGAGGGTGGACTTTCGTAACATGAAATTTCCACTCGCACGGGGCGTAATACCACAACAGTGATGCGTGTGTGGAAGAGATGGACCATAGAAAGCCGGACAAGTCGAAACCTCGGCAGAGGGCCATGCAATATGACGTCACCACGGGACGACAGACACTTAATCCGCATGGCGATGACGGACCGTACAGCGTACTTTGTGCGTTGGCACAACATTGGATCACGTCTACAGGAGTGTCATTGTCTGCCCCCACGGTTCTCGATGTCTGCTGCCCCATGGGCTACGTGCAAGGATTCCCTGTGCAGGATTCCCTTGACGCTGAACCACCGACGCCTCCAGCTACAATGGGTTCACTGACACAGCCAATGGCGTGCCGATTGGAAACACGTCGTCTTCTCAGATGAGTCGCGCTATAATCTGGACTATAACGATGGACGCGTACTCTCCAGAAGCTACAGAGGTGAACGCCATCTCCCGGAGTGTCTTATTCAGCGTCATACTGGACGAACGCCTGGCATTATGGTCTGGGGCGCTATTGGATATCATGGGCGATCCCGCCTACTCCAAATTGTAAGGACCTTGAACAGCGGGCGCTACATCAGGGAAGTTGTGGAGCCCGAGGTCCTACCTCTCCTGCAACGCATTCCCTGAGCTGTAATTCAGCAAGACAATGCCCGTTCACATGTTGCTCGGAATGTACAAGCCTTCTTCAGTGCACGACATCATCCGCTTCTTCCACGGCCTGCACGTTCCCGGGATATGTCGTCCATTTAACCTGTCTGGGATTACATCGGACCACGACTCGTTCGTACCTCTCGTCGGGCAGAGAATACGGCTGAACTTTGGCATCAGATAATAGAGGCCATCTCTAATGCCATTCCTCAGCATGACATTCAAAATCTCTATGATTCGATGCCACGACGTGTACAGGCTCTCATCGCTGAGCGTTTCGGCTGCACAAGATATTGATTTTCGGCATAATTTTTGTTTCATTGCTCATTAAATGTGATCGTTTATTTAAACCCCTATAAGTAATACGTGGAATAAATTTCATTTATTTCTGATGAATCTTTAATAGTGTTGCAATTTTCACAAACAGTAGTGTTGTTTGAAGTAATAAACGTATACGTAGTTTTGAGCATTACTTGTTTATTATAAAATATCGTTAATAAATTACTTAAAACAATTTTAAAGCCACTTTGGAGAAAAAGTGGTAGATAATTATTTTCTATAAAGTAATAAAAACTGTACCGATTTTTTGTAACTATCTTTTGACGAACTATCTGACCGTAGTTCAAAGTTACGTCGTGTTGCCCTTCGATCTTTCCCTTCGGGATTGATCCGCGACCCTCGTCAATAATTTGCTGTGTTGCTCCAGTGATATGTTAATGTCAGATCGGCAAAAAGTACATATGTTTTGGTGTGGTGCAGTACTTTTAAAGTTAATTTTGTGTGGCATGACATGGGGAAAAAGGTTGAAAATCGCTGGCTTTAAACTGATTCTCTCAAAATAATTACACAAAATTGTCGAAATGTGTGTGATTGATATTCGAAAATGAAAACCCAAATTCTCACTAAACTAGAAAAACAAATTACAGTAGTTAATAATTTAATAACTGTATAATCTCTACGAAAAAGGCCACAGGTAGAGACCGAGACAGGTTGGCCATACGCATGCGTTAGTCTGCTAATGAAATTTCTGAAACTGATGGATAAGTTAAGCTACATGAAAGCGCTTATCTTACTCAAGGCGTCAGTGGAAAAGTAGCATCCAGACAAAAACCTTTTAGAATGTTAAAATTTTGTCAGATCAGTGAATTTTCAAATTCATACACAATAGTTTCTGATTTTTTTGTAACATAAATCATCCATTTTGACGAATATTTTAGTCCAGAGTTGTATCTTGGGCATTTATTCAATTTTAATATTTGTCGCATTATTTGATTTGAGCATGAAAAAAAAAAGTGGCGGTATTGGGCAAATTGATCCCTCCTAGTAAGACAACAGTAGCTACCTAAGCAGTCTCTGTTTCAACGTCAAATGTTTTGCCTGGCGTCACCTGGGTTAACGGCTGTACCTGCTTCCAGATGATGTAATCGTGTAGAAACGGATAAGAACGGTATTATGAGAGTACGGTCGCTAGACGCCGAAAAATGTCTCGTAGAAACCTGGTGTAAAATATAACTTGTAAATCGCTATTGGGAAGGTACTTCAAGAGTATGAAAGTTGGACGCCCAGAGAGGTTTCTTGGAGACATGGCGCAAAATATAACTTATAAACCGATATTAAGGTCCTTTGAGGGCACGAAAATTGGATGCTGGTACTTAGATAGAACGAAACATTTACACCTGGGGAGATCTTGTGGAAACATGACGTTAAATGTAACCTATGAACGGATTTTTTCTGTAAACATTATATTTCAATGAGTTCTGTGACATCCCAGATAAATAAAATGTATGTTCCACCATTCCTTTGAATTTCGTAGACAATTAAAGAACCACACCACCAAACGCGGCACTTCAGTAGTCCGAGGTTTAGTTCTTCCTCTCAGTAGTACGACAGTACAGTCACAATTTCACATCAAAGCTACCTAAGCAGTCACAATATCAATGTCAAATGTAATGAGACCCAGGACAAAGTTTTTTTGGTGAAAGCAGATGCATGACAATAAGACAAAATGTAGGAACAGAGCTTTGCTGTATTGGTCATACCCCAGTCAAGCAAGCATGATAGGAAGATCAAATAAAGACAGAAATAATATTGGATGCTATTTTTGAAATCTGTATGAGTGTTTTATGGCTCAAGGTAGATATGTAGCCAAGTTGGACCAAACAATGTAAAATAAATGAACATTCCCACAAAGAAACTTTTACGCATACAGGAGAGAGAAATATTTCCAGGGAGGAATCGAACCTATGCCTTCTACAACTCACAGGATGAGGCAGTTTATTGGTGTCATGTTTTAAGAAACAAGCTTAAAATTGAAATCGCTACCATAAGGTAAACTAGACAGTTGTTGACACCTCGGACAGTAATTGACACCCTAATTTTCAATTTAAATAAGTAAGCTCTCATATCAATGTACAGTTTCAAATAAGGGCGGGAAAAATTTCCTTGTTAATCATAGAAGTCAGCTGTGTTTAAAGGTTTTTCAAAATGTAGAATCAAGAAAGGTAATATAACCGTAATCAAGAAGTATACAAACAACGTACTAATTAAGAGGACGTTACTTCTGTTTTTGCTAAGAAAAGAGCATGAGCATGTTTTGTAAGATAGATTAGCCATAGTTCCCTTTGATATTTCCCTGTCCATTTATACTGCAAAAATAAACTATATAAGAATGAAGGGATGTCAATAACTGTTGTGTCAATTACTCATCCATACGGTGTCAAAAACCGATTTTGCACTATTTATTCTAAATATATTTCAAAATACCTTCCAAGTATAATTTTTTGTATGAAACCCTTTATTCAGCTTAAAGTAGAGTAATTCAGGAAAAGTTACAATGAATTTCAACTTGATTGAACTATTTTTATTATTTTTCGATGAATTTATAGTATAAATATTGCCTTAAGGGTGTCAATAACTGTCTTGTTTACCCATGTCTTCAATTTTTCTCATGGCTATCTCATTCATGAAAGGTGTTGCTAATAGTGGGAGGTGAGAGGAAAATAACATATATCGAATATAATTTCTTAAATATGCTAAAGGAAACGTGTCCGGCTTCGCTTATTGAAGATAACGAGTTGTTCTTTCTTTTTTGTAACAAAGGATATGTAATCGCAGCAAAACAACGACAGTTACTTTGAACTTTACGTATATAACGAAGCTTGACGTCAATTGTTTTTCAAAACCTTTTGAAAGACGTACAATGTATTTCAAACACAATTACAATTATAGGAACTATGACGGATGAGAAGAGTTATTTTAGGAATGGACGTTATATCACACGGATGTAATTTTTATTCCAATCTCCTTATTTTTGATACAATTTTTATTGAAATTATATGAATTGGAGATTGAGTGTAGTATTATCTGTTTCCTCCCTCGACAAAAAGGAACTACGAAGGAAGTCATTTAGAATGTTGATTTCCGTTAATTAATTTTTCGTTTCGTTAGCGTATAAAACTTGAAGAATAGAACTCATGCTACCCTGTTTGATTCTAAAATTATACAGCACCGTTACTACAGAGGCCAAAATGAAGAGCGTGATTTTCATTCTATTGCTTGCTATTGGAGGTAATGTATACATTTTAATATTGTTTTATATTTGTTTCTTGTCTAACAAAACCTCTCAATTAAATTTAAACTGGGAGTATACCACAATACACACAAAAAATCTACTGTGATCGAACGAATTAAATAAGCCTTTGACAAAATACGAGAACAACGTTCCTTTTAATTTTTTGTTTGTGACTATTTTTATAAACTGAGGAATTTTCTTAGAATCGCTGGAAAACCGAATACTATGCTCAAATATGGTAAGCTCCATATGGGCCTTGTCAAAGAAAATACTTGGATTTCCAAATAGTGTCATTCGGTGAACTTTGTATCTAAGCATGTAGTTCTAATCACCTTGTACCTAAGCTTCAGAATATGTTTCTACATTCCGCTACTGTAGTGGCTAAATGGGCTTGCCCAATGCGTTATAAACCTGAAAGTAGTAGGTGGCACACATTCGATTACTCCTGTGTGTATTTCTGTCGTTTATGTCATTAAAGCTTTCCTTGTGTGTATGTCAATTTACTTAACGTTGTTTTGGCTCAGGTTGGTCAAATATGGCTCTTGTGCCAAAAGACCCATCCAACCTTTATATACATAGACTATTTATATATTCCAAGAGGGGAACAACAGGTGGCCCTACCTCCCCTGAAAGGTTAAATGTTTACAATTTCACCTTAAGATAGGAGTAAACGATCCTGTAACTGCGGAAATGTAACGATTATTTTTTAAATATTAATTTTATTACTTTGTAACTAAACAAAATCTTTACAGCAGATGTACTACAGAACCTTCATACATATCACTTCACAATCGAAAATTCACTGTGCATGATACAATGTATGACTAATGCAAGTAATTGTTAATCACTTACAGAGTAGCATTAAAACACCAAATGAAACAAAATATCTTAACTTAAATGGAAACATACACTTGTAACCCTCTGGGGTATTTTATCATGTGTGTTAATAAAAATTTTTTGTGCCTTTGGCCATTACTTGATGTTGTTCGGTGCAGCTTGACCAAATATGATCCTTGCGTCATAAAATTCCAAACCACCAATCGATAAAAATTAGACGAAACGAAAACTTTGGGTTTGTGGAACTTTATGCATTTATTTCTCAATACTAATCAAACCTTTCGTTGTTTGAATTGATCTAACATGTAATAACACAAACTATATATAGATATAATTAAAAAGTGTTGTGTTTTGTAGCAAAGAAATCATATCAATACAAATATTCTGATTTTATTTTTCTTAGAATGTGTTATTTTTTTTCTCTTCGTAGGTTCTATGGGTGGATTTGTCTTTTATAATTGTAAAGCAGATAGCTGCAATCATATAATTCCGTTGAAAGAAATTCGTGATCTTGAAGGATTGCCACCTACTGAAGAAGTCTTAATGAGATTGTGTCCGTAAGTAACATATTTTATTAAAAAGTATGCACACTATTAGTAAAATAAGGTTATATTTAAATATCAAAGATATTCTAATCTTGTGTTTAAATGTGTCATAAAATTTGTAAAGATAATTGAAAAAAACTATGGTCGTACACTAGAATTAACCAACAAACATTGAATAATTGTTTTCAAGCCTAAAATGCAATTTTTTACACTTCCGAATGGATTAAGTTGTAAGAAATACATTTGTAATTCACTCATGTACATATAACAAATATTTTAGCTTGAAAAATGTGAAAAATGAAGTAAATGTAATATTTATATGTAACTGTTAATATTTTTATGCGATGAATTAGGACTGAGTAGGTATCCAAAGAAGAATTGAGAGAGAAATATGGTTACAAAATATTTAAGGGGGTAGGTAGTAGTGAAGTTTCCCTATAATGAATGTTATTTGAGAGTAATATTTCAATATAATATATGCCCTTATATATTATATAATGCATATGTTATGTTCAAAGAACGTATTTTTAAGCTATTTTTTATTTGAAATTCGTACGTATAATTTAGTTGAGCATTAATTTTAATATATTCAAAGTAAGTTACTATACATGTTTTCATAGACTCACTTACTAATCTTAATTTAAAGGATTATGTTGAAATTCATATGATACTTAAATCTTACGAATGCTGAAATATAAATATTTAATCTATGTAGAAATACAAATTAACAGTTTGTATGGATATTGGAAACGTTTAATATATTTGAGTAAATTAAATAAAGATAACTATGATAAAATTACCAGATTGAAAAAAGGAACTAATCTAAAAAATTCAATTCAATTGATATTACTTTCTTACTATGTACTTCCAATAAGTACATAAATATTTATTAAAATGTAAACCTTGATGAATATTTCTATCAATCTGATCGCAAGTTGAAAAACTAAGATTTATTATATTGTGCCCAAGAAACATTCAAAATTTTAACTAAATTCGATTTTGAAAACATTGTTAAATAGTATTAATGCACATATTGCAATTCGCATGTATAGATTATTTATCTATATGGTCAGTACCAAAATATTATTTTATCTTTAGAGTTGCTAGTTATCTACAAAAAATTTCTTATATTTAATTCTAAGGAACCTACAAGGTACACATAGGACCCCTTTTCTCGATAAAGGTATAGTTCAGAATTTTAGAGGCAACATGTTCAGTAGATGTTCGTTTGAATGAACTCCTATTTTACAAACCTACCACAAGTAATAAACTGTTATTACGTCCGGATGAATAATCATAAAAAATGCTCATTCCTTTGCAACGAAATGATTTTTTTTCACTTCAAATTAGTATAAGTTAATTTTATGAAATTCTTGATTCTAGGGGTTAAAAAGATTGAGACACAATGGATAGAAAAACCCTTCAATAATAAAAACTTTAACTCGACGGTTTATTTTTTTAATAGACAGACGGATAATTTGCAACTTATTTGAGAAAAAATTTCAAAATAATTTGAAAAGACATTTAAAGGAGATACACATAAATATTTAAAAAATCTATATTTTTGGATATAAATATCTCACCAACATGACAGACAGATCACTGCTAGTCGGAGATTCGATCTCTGATAGCATAGTTAAAATCAGAACCAATCGCAAAGCCCATATAAAGAAGAAATGGAAATAGAAGCAATTTATTAAGCACTTTTAAATATTTAGCATAAGTTTTCCCCTGATATTTTACTGAAAACGTCCTGTGAGGTATAAAAATATGCAAACGACCCCGAGTAAATTTTGAAAAGGGGAAATAAATTAGAATACTGTCTGAGACAGATGGCTACACCTTTTTTAACTAACTTTAAATTTCAAGTTTATATTAATTTGAATATATATTTTCCTGGTATTAACAAAAGAAGCATATAGCAAAATAAATTAAATGATATTAGTTAAAGAAGTATCGGTTGTATTTAAATTTTATGTGGACTCAGATTTTTCAATGTCGATCAATCCGTCTAGTGGTCAGGGTGCTGGCTTCTGGATTGATTTATAGGGAAAAATATGCAAACGTGGTTTAACACTGGGTGTCACGAGATTTCCGAGTAGTGTAGTATTGTTTTTTCACTACACCACTCATAATGACTAAATAATCACATCAATTGGTTGAAAGAATATTAGAACAAATTCTATTGGTCAAGAAGGTTACAACTGAGAATTCGGGATAGTTAAAAGTGTTGGCTTCTATATCAAGAGGTTCCTGGTTCGAATCCGGAGTAAGACGTGGAAGAATTTTTTTTCAAAGTATGGATAGAAGATAACGTTACGATATAACTTGGATTATACGAGTTTCTAATGAAACCCTGTGAATAAAATTTCGAATTGAGGACGAAATGTTAAAATATATTTTCGCATTCTATTGACTAAATATTAATAAAATGTTCTTCCAGACCTGGTTTAGAATTTATGGATTGTGCTTCAGATCTAATTATGGACTGTACTGGACAATCTCCCGAAGAACTAGCAACATCAGACAACGAGACCACAGCTATGTTGATGGGTTTATTTACCAGCTATAAGTACCTCGGCAGGGATTTATGCGATGAAGAAAGTACACTGCACAAAAGTATGTACTACGTTACTTTTTAATAACATAGATGTGAGAAAAACGAACCCCTCCTTATTTTTGCATTGTTCACAGTAGAACAAATTCAAAGGCACCGTAGATTACTATCAACAAATTCATTTACAGAACATTTGCATTTCTTCATGTTAAATTACGCTCGAACGTTTTGATTTGCAAAGGTAACACCAAGTTTCGATGCTGAATTTCAAACCAAAATAAAAATTTAATCTTGGATACCAAGTTTTAAGATATTTGATCCAACTGTTTCTGGAATATGGACATGGAAAGTTTATACAGACTCTAATATAATGCAGCTAATTCATTCAATCTAATGCATAATATCAGAAAATAGTCATGAGTAATACATTTGTCTTATAAACAAAAAATTAAGTTAAACATGCATTTATACACATTAATAAAATTGTCTCAAATCTTAAAACATAATGTCTCTCCATATACTAGCCTTATAATGATTAATAATAAATACATTGATGTATGAGTTGCCAGACAATTTAATTAACCCTTCAAGTGGTTTCTACAAGAAATCTGATCCAACAAAGTCTGACTAATTTTGCTAATGACGAGATATCTTATCAAGATATTGCCAAATTTTTATGATGACAAGATCGAGATTATTTGATGCCAATTTTATACGCTAGAATAAGGTGACTATAAACGTGGCATCGAATATTGTTTTTGTACCTAAATATACTTTGAATCTAACCTCAAGCGTGTTTTAATATATTTTAAATCTTTCATTGCTAACATATTTTTATACTTATTTGCTAGAAACATTAATGGATTTAATGTATTTTTTTAATTCAAGAGAAACTATTTTTACTTAGATTACATTAACTTGTGAATATATAAATGTATATTATGATACATTAACGTGGATTCATTATACTTGACGCGAAACGTATAAGTCAGTTGTCTTATAAAGTACATTCAACAGTAAAGCTGTAAGCCTTAAAATACGTCATATGGAATTTTTATGCATTGTACTTTGAAATACGAGAAATGCCCGGGTTGTCATATGAACCTTCTATCTATAAAGCTTGAATATTTAAAAGTTTTGGAAATTAAAGAATTTCATAAACCTTAAAGATACTATTATTGAAGCACAATCTCTTTTTGTCTCCATCCATTTATGAATCGAATAAGTACTGTAATTTTTCACAACTAAGGGCCTAAGCCACAACTATGTTCCAAACATATCCGCAATCAAAAACACCGAAATTTGAAATATAAGGGACATTTAGTGAATTATTAGGCATTAAATGACAGAGTATGGATTAAATGATATTATTTTAGTACTGGAGTGCACTTTGTCCGCCATGTGTGTGCACTTATCAACTGTCGGTGCAAAGTACTTATTACACCTAATATATTGCAAAACATTCCCTCCATTAGGATTCCTTATCGATTTATTGCGGAAATATTCGATGTAATATAGTTGTGTACTTCATAATACAGCTATGACCCAAAATGTTTGTCAAAAAATAATTAAATATATAAACTACGTGAAGGAGTAGCTAAAGTTTTAAATATCAATTATTGATCTTTCCTACAGGTAATATCAGTAAACAATATTTCGGAAAGCTTTATATTAGAAGCTACAGGGAACAGATGTTCGAAATTACGAATACAATTTAAATAATATGATACTTTTATATTAAACAGATTACGTAACCGGCATAACCTGCTTCAGAAACCTGATCAGAGAGACAGCAGACGAATGCTACAGAGAAGCGGGCAGAATTTATGGAGTCTACAAAGATTCTTTGTCGGAATTGGCTGACCATGATCGTGACGAAAAAGGATGCCTGTACGTATACGTGTGTTCACTATCTTCCATCAGGGAACACGAATAAATCTTACACCAGTAGAAATAATTGTGTAATTGTTACTAATCATCTTGGTCAAGGTCCTAGACCAAGTCCAAAAGGCAATTTTTCCAAGTTTCACAGCAGCCAACTCTTGTACATAAGGCAACTGTCCCACAGAGGTATGAACAATGCAATTCAAAATATGGGAAGAATTTGATGGGATCGTGAAGCAGGGACAAGTTGGAAATTTCTAAACTCCTCCACAGAGAGAAAATAGCAGCTTCGTTTCAGTAAGATAAAAAAGTTTGAAGTCTGATAATGTCAAGAGTTGCCTGTTAGCAATTAGCTGGAAATAAGGATTGTCTATCAGGAATAATTTACCGAATTCATATCAGATTTATTTTCCTAAGTACATAAGACCGTCATCTGGCCGTGGTTCAAAATTACGATTTGTTGTCCTCGCATGTTCCCCTTCGGGATTGATCCCGGACCGTTGCCAATCGCCCGTTATGTTGCTCCCCAATGCGACGTTAATTCAGATACCCAACCCCCTAACTATGTAAGGTAAGTATTGATTAGTATAAATTTATGTTGCGTTTCATTGCTGTTAGATAAACTACTTTTAATTTAGGGTGTGCATAAAGTATTTGTTCTGAGAAAAGAGACGTTTTCCTAAATACACTTTTTATGAATTTGGATCTTTCCCTTCGGGTTTGATTCCAGACCGTCACTATTAGCCCGTTGTGTTGCTCCAGGGCGATGTTAATTAAAATACGTACCTACCATTTATACATTTTCCTAAATACGTATATTTTTTTCGCATTGGATCAATAGGTTAGCCCCTTGACGGTTGCTCATTCAATCAAGTAACTGTCTAATGCCAAGTAATCAAGTAACTAACTTATGTATTGTAATAAAGTAACTAACTAATGTAAAACCCATGAACATGGTTACTAACCTTTAGCCAAATTGGCGACTAATATCTTCGTCTCCAAACAACTTTTGGCCGCCATTTTGGATGGCTTCCACTTGCATGCAAGTGAAAGTTCATGTAGCAAACCTATGACGCGTTACCTATTCCAAATTTATTGCCAATCGACGATGGAAATTATTGTCAATTGTCGATGGTGGTGTGTTCTTGAGTCTAACAGAAAATGACTGACTTTCCACGCATTCTAGGGTTGCAGCATACGGAATTGCATGCGTCTCGATACAACTGCGTAAAAACTGTAACGAAGCAGCCAGCAATGCATTTCTAGAAATTATAAAGAGACTCAAGTTCATGAAACTCAATGTCTGTAAACCGAAGGATGTTTTGACCCTGAAGACGAACTTTCTAGACTACTTGGAGGAGCAGGGAGAGCAGCGGGATTTCTTTTCTTCTGCATTCGATTTCAGAAGAAGGAAGTAAACTAATCTGTTATATCAAAGACGTAGATAGAACATAGATGAACCCTTCCTTGAATAGAATTATTTTGATGATTATTTCTGTATTCTGAATTTCATGTCTTCATATTGTTAATGATTTTAAAATAAAGATTAATACTGAATTATATTTGATTTAAAAGTGTCGAGAATTTATTTTTCTCTAGTTATTGTCTCAGTTAACTTATAATTTTCAATAAACTTAACCATTGGGTTTTTTTAGGATTTTTATTGCTATTGAATTTTTAGGAAATTATGAATTTTCTGAAAGCCTTTTGATGTATAAAATGTAATGAAGTCGGACTTATCCTTCTAAGGGGTTCTCACGGGTATTCTGCAATTTGCAGTCTTCCCTGCATGATTTCTAACTAGTTTTTACCTCCTTTTCCGATAGAATCATTCCAGGGATTCTTTCCAAAAATAGACCTAGTTATTCAGTCTGTATGGGTGTTATGAGTTAAAAGTAATACTACACTACTCGAAAATGTCGTGACGCTCAGAGGGTTAATATCTTAAATTTCAGAACAACTCAGTCGTCTTGAATTGCGATAGTAAATTTGTCCTCTGAAACAATTCATACAGTAGCATTAGATGATCAGACAAGAAACAATCATTGAATTATATGATGACAAATTTCGATTCTTACAAAATTAATTCTAGCTGAAAAAAGTGAAAGTGTATTTAACGGGAATGGAAACTGTTGTGTAATGTGTTTCTCAAAAGTTAGAAATTAAGTAAGAAATAAACACAGATAAAACAGTTGTTAAACTAATTGTGTTGAAACTTGCATAAGAAAATAAATTACGTTCATTCACATTTCACAGGCATGAAATTGATATTTATAAATGTTGTTTGTCAAATATTTCGGCACAACTAAGAATCTAATAAAACATAAATACATAGAAAGTGTAGAATTAATAACTCGAGCATACTTAACGGTATTGAACTTTTAATTGATCTCAAACTAAATCTGCTCTTCTACTAAGCAGTTTGTGCTCTAATGTTTTCTTTCAACTGTTTATTCGTTGTTCGATCGTATTAAAGGCAAGCCGAGTAAATATTTTTGTAAGAGAACGAATTAAATCCATTTTCTAATTTAAAAAGTATGATATGAATGTAAAATTCCTAAGCTATTTTAATGTTAGACTTATTCAAAAAGTGTCCGTTGAATTAAATATGATTGGAGGAACATGCTTCACAACTAAATATTTTACTCGCTCTTAAAAGCAAACCGTTTGCCTCAAATTGAATTAAAAATTGAGTTCAAATAAATTCTATCCCTACTTGTTATATGGCTCCTAGTTATGTAAACACTTTTATTCAGTTGATTCGATTAAAGACAAATTGAAATTTATTTCTACAAGTTATCCTCATCTGCAAGTCTGTTATTAGACAAGCAAAGGAAGCACAGGGAAATTCTATCGTAAAATAATATTTGTGCCCCTAGTATGTTTGTGTATTTAGCACGAATTGTTTCTTGCTTACGCATATTTTCAAAGCGTATAGAAAAACATCATTTTTTTATTTCTAATGCCTGGCCTCTTTGTTACTACAAGGAGTGAAGTGTTTGTGTAGAAACACCCAACGGGTAAGCTGCCGTTACTCGTAAGAGGGACAATCACCAACATCGACGATCTTATAAGCTTAAAAATGAAAACACCAATGTTTCATTTTTCACCTACCTCTTCTATTGTACCTCTTTAGTAAAACAATTCCTAAATAAACAATTCTTCTGCTCCCCATTTAGGGACGTATACATAATTTAACAAGGTTCTCTGAAATTAATTGATGTATACATACTCCTCTAATCCTAGGGATAGTCCTAGGATAGAGGATATCCATAAGCAATTAAAATAGTCAGAAGGGATTCATATAGATTACAAGATAAAATTAAAATAAAAATTTTGTGAACCTGTAATAGCGTATCCCTCAGTATGGTTTTGTAGGTCCTTGTCTCTTATATAGCACAAATTAATTAGTTTAGAACGGCAAACATACTTAAATGTAACCTAATTAGTTTCGTCCGAAGCCTAAGCGTCTACAAGTCTTGACAATATGTTCTTGAAAATTGAGAGATTTTATCGCACACTAACATTATTTAGCTGTCCTGAATTTATATAAACTAGTAGAAACATGAATAACATTCTTCAGTTTTTCAAATAGAATTACAATTTATCTTCATTACTTATAGAATTTCAATAAACAACTTCAAAAGTGACTTAATACTAATATTTGGTGTAAGAAAGCATGATTATTTTATGAGTAACTCTTCAATCGGCAAAAAATGAATCTAACAAAATAAAAATTTTCAATTCCAGAAAGTATCTTTATTTATAAGTATTTTAATATTTATATTCTATATCTTAAAATGAAGTTAAGACTTGTATTGTCTTCTGAGTCATGATCTTGTTCCTTAAAAGATTTAGTGGTCTAAAATTACAATAAATGATTTACTTTTTTAATTGTAACTCTGTTTGCCATAAATCTTTCTTCTAATTTAGTTTATGTTAATATAATAATAATTTAGTAAATTTTGAAATATGTACGATAATGGCGTTTTAAGCAGGTTTTGCAGCTTTCTTGCTTTTAGGATAATATAAAATGTTTCCATAATTTATGCAGTTCAAAGAACCTCAGTAATTAAAAATTATGAGAGAAGGTTTTAGTACAAACATACAAACCAGAGGAATGTGGAGATGTCACTACCGCTACCCAAATGCTCTTGAAAGATGCATATCGTAGTTGCCTTTAAATGTAGTTTTACGCCTTTTTCGCAACGTTTTAAGTTTAAACCAGTTGTCGTTAAAACCAAACCACCGACTAAGGCACTACAGTGGCAGGTGGTGTACTTCCTCCCAGTAGGGCAAAAGTAGCAACTTATGCAGTCACAATTTCAACGTCGAATGTAATGAGACCCAGGACAGTTTTTGTAAAAGCTATAAAAAATCAGGAATGAAGACAGAAAATATCAACGGTTTGTTGGTAGTTTTCGGGTTTTATGGCGCAAGGGCGATATTTGACGAAACTACGCCAATCACAAGAAAGACAACACATGAAGGAGGAAAAGCTAAAATCAGAAGGTGATGGTATAAATGAAAGGGTGGAAAGATCACTCTGGTACCTTATACCCGTACACACCTAAAGTAGATGTGCCTCGACGGCGAAATCAGCAAAGGAGTTTTGCTATAATGATTATACACAAGTTAAACAATCACGATAGGTTGAACAAATAGAGACAAAAATAATATTCTAAGCAATTTTTCAAATCGGTATTGTTACTTTTACATTTTTCCGTCAGAAAATCAAATCATTTAAGTAGTCAACCTACTCGGACAAGAGGAAGTGTGTGGTTGATTGTTTTGGTTTTTTTATGGCGCAAGGGCCACAGTTGGCCAAATTGATCCAAACAAAGCAAAGTAAATGGACATTTTCACAAGGAATGTTTTACTGATACGGTAGATACAACTCATTGGATAAAGCAGTTACTTGGAGTGACGCTTTAAAAACAAGCTTTGGTATGAAAACCTCAACTTTATATTTTCAAATATCCTCATGGCTATATTTTTCATGAAAGATGATGCTAACAGTGGGAGGTGAGAAAAATGTTTAAAATATTGAATACAATTTTTTAAAACATGCTAAGTGAGACCTGTTTCCCCTATTTAAAATAATAAATAATTATATCTTTCCCGGATCAAAGGATATGTAATAGCAGCAAAGAAATGATGGCTTACTTTACCCATTAAGTACATAACGAAGCTTAATGTCATTTGGTTTTCAAAAGCTTTTGAAAGACTTGCAATGTATTTCGAACACAATTAGAATTATAGGAACGACTATGACGGATAAGAAAGGTTATTTTAGAAAACAGCGACGTTATATCACACGGATATAATTATCATTCCAGTCTTCGTTTTTGATACATTTTGATTGAAATTAAATGAATTAGAGACTAGCGTTGAGTTTAACAAAAACTGCTTCCTCCTCTACAAAATGGGAAGTGATTTACCATACCGATTTCCACTAATTAATTTTGCAGTCTGGTTAGCATATAAAAATTGGAAGAATAGAAACCATGCTCCCCTGTTTGATTCAAAAATTATATGACACCGTTACTGAGGACAAAATGAAGAACGTGGTTTTCATTCTATTGCTTGTCATTTGAGGTAAAATATAAATTTTAATATTATTTTCAACTTGGTTTCTGTCTCACAAAAACCTGTATCGTTTAAATTTAAACTGAAGGTTTCCACGATGCGTAAAATATTTAAACTGTTATAGAACCAATTAAACACAAAAAAACATACTTTGCCAAAGTACAATAAAAATGGTTTATTATAATTTTGTTTTGGAGATTAGTTTCTATAAACTGAGGAATTTTCGCAGAATAGCTAGAAAATCAGGAAATTAGGTTCACATATGGTTAAGTTAAAAATATGCGTTTTCCAACAGCTCTAGCGACCTGCGATTAGTAGGTGGCTCATGTTTGATCATTTCCTGGATATATTTCTCTCTTCTATGTCATAAAAGCTTCCTTTGTGTGTGTGTATGTAGTTGTTTGGCGCAGGTTGGCCATATACGGCTTTTGTGGCATAAAATCCAACCAACTTTTATATATATAGACTATGTATTCGAAGAGAAGTTGGAGAGAAAAGATATCCTAAAAATTCAACTCAAGCAAGTGACACTGTAACTGTGTATATATAACAGCAAGGATGCAAAGATTTGTGTAGAATAACAGCAAAGGTTTTACGTGATCTGTTTGCTGTTATGCTACAAACATGCTCGATGTCTTCTCCCGATCAGTTATGGATGAACCAGAAGGAGAACCTGTCTAAAGACATATGCGCCAAGCACTGGTACAACAGCAGAATATGAATCTGGACTACAGTGATGACATCTTCAACATAGCTCTAATCTATTTTGAATATAAGGTTATATTGTTGGGTGGATCTGACCTAAAAAGCTTTGGACTACCGCAACACAATCGAGACTGCGATTCAGTCCTACCAAGTGAAGAACTAACGGAAAGAAACTATGACGCGAATGTGTTAACCAGTCTTGTGCACATTTCGATCGTGACTTGAAAATTTCCTGCCTTTCGGGAGAACGATGTTTTAATTTCTAGGAGTAAAGTCGTTATGATTTGGCAACGCCTGTATTCATATAAATGTAAATTTATTCTGATGTTGTCGGATTACCGCTATTTTAATAAGCCAACAAAGGAATTTACAACTTTATTTGTTCTAAAACCCTTAAAGCCCCACCTTCACAATCCTTTAAAGTGTGGGCAAAAACCATTAATATTTCTGTTATAGCATGAGAGGTTCCTTGGCTGACTAGGTATACAATGCGAGAGAAATCTAACGTTTCCCCTTTTATTTACGCATATCTCATAATAGTCACTACTCAAATCTTAACATCTCCGTTTGTAAATGTTACTCTACGTTACTGTTCCAATGCCACTTTTATTTTGTTACAATTTTAGTTGAGAAAATTAGATTATCAACGCTAATCACAAAAATATTCTACCGTATAGTTTTATTCGCAAATTTGTGCACTTAAAAGTATTAAAGCTTATGTAGAGCAAAACAAAATCGGTTAGGTTATGTTGGAGCACGACCGCAAGGTTTGACGTGAATAAATCTCGTAACATAATATTTATTTGGGTGTCAAAAGTGAGACAAATTCAGTTGTTTATCGAAAGCTGACGAGTGGTTGTTCCATGTAGACTACGTTCGATATATTTTTGCTTGCATTTCAACGAGTATATGCCGATACTGTGAACTTTTCAAATTTTGCAAATGCGATTGCGATACAAATTTTCACAAGCAGAACTAAGCGATTTCACTTGTAATGTTTTAAATCGACAGATATCGTTGCAGCTTTAGCTTGAAGGGCCGTGGAAGCCCGATTGAAAGAGTAACGGATTAGCAACCGGAGGATTTCGAGTTCAAATCCAACCAAGAACCATCGTGAACAAAGGGGTCTGGTTCACGTTAAACCTGTCGTGGCCTCAAATGTCCTCACGTTGACGTGGTGTGGAATTTCGGAGAGTGGGTGCCAGCTCAAGTGTTGTCTCGTCATCTGACCGTAGTTCAAAATTACGTGGTGTTATCGTCGGATCTTTCCCTTTGGGATTGATCCCGGACCGTCGCTAATAGCCCGTTGTGTTGAATCAGTGAGACGTCAATTCATTACCATTACCATTATCACTCGTATGAAACCACTTTCAACGTCGTAGCGCTTTGCAGTTCCGGGTTATATTGATTTGAAGTTTGCGCTCCACATCTGAAATTGCCCCAATCGCAGCCCCCTCCCCTCATTTCCCGTTATCTCGGCGCGCGAACTCAAAGTTACTCACAGGTCTTATCCCTCATCTCAAGGATAACAGTATAGAGAAAAAGAAGGCTGTATATTCCGGGGGAAAACGTGTCCTGGCCTGGCGTCACTGGACGACCCAACAATTAGAGAAGCCAAACCGAGAGACTGAGTACTGCATAAAATGCGGTATTTTGGAACTGTTTACAAGATTAATTGAACCAAATTCAAAACACTTCCTGAAGCATGTGCTTGAAAAACATTTTCTTGAAAATTTATTCTTTTTTCTGTAAGTACTTATTTTCATCAATTTTCTTTTTTTACTTTCTGTAATCGACCAGATTTTCTACATTCGAATTCTTTTTTACCCTAATTTTCCTGTTTAAATACTTCATTTGCATTATGGTTCTGATTTTAATATTTCTAATCCCTTTGGCCATTTTCCGAAACAAAGGGCCGCAGTAGCCCAGTTGGAAGAGCAATGGATTAGGAACCGGAGGGTTGTGATTTAGAAGGTTTGTCCAGCCAAAGACCATCATGTACACGGGGATGGTGCAAGTCAAATCTGTCGTGGATTCAAATGTCCTCAAACTGGCGTGGTGTGGAAGTTTAGAGAGTGCGGTGCCAGCTCAGGTGTTGTCTCGTCATCTAGTGGATCAAAGTTACCTGGTGTTGTCCTCGGTCTTTCCCTTCGGGATAAATCCCAGACTGTCGCCAATAGCTCGTTGTGTTGCTCCAGTGTGACGTTAATTAACCACCTCCCGAAATAAAGAAACTTTTCTTTTAAAACTTTTACAATTCCTTGGTTTGCATGCAACAAACCTACTGGAGGGTGAAATCAAATTTACTCGTTTCCAATTACACCTTATCCAGCCGTCGAATCAAACTAACATTCTTGAATCTGAACAGAAACCCTTTAAGACATTCTCATAGTTAAAACATGTGCTTCATTGTTGACTGATTATCTCATTCATTTTATTTAAGTTAGTTTAAAAACTAAGAAACTAATGTTTAATTATTTACTATAAAAGAAAAACACGAGTTAAAATGTTTCACAAAGTTTGAATTTAAATAAAAATATATGCAATGACAAAATATACTGAACTCAAACTTAACCTTTGTTAATAGTTGGTAAACAAGCATAAGTATGATTGTTTACCAACTATGAGATATTCTTTACTCTTTGTTTGTCATTTTGTTCTTCATATTCATTTTCTAAATTTTATCTAAAATATAATTCTGTTAAATTGGCCAAATCTTCCATCATTATTAAATGTTTTCAGCGTCCGAATAAAAAATTGTGTTTAACAAGTGGTCTCTAGCTGAGATGGCAGGGTCACTGGTTTCAACGTTAAAGACCCCAACTCCATTTTATTTTTTTATCCTTTACAACTTAAATATCCTTATAGGAAATTCAAATTAATTTCATACAGTAAATCTACGTATCATATATGTATAAATAGAAAACTTTTTTTAACTACTGCTGAAAACTTTTTCCTTCTTTTGTAGAAGCCCTTAATTCCTTTCTCCAAAGTAAAACGAATTTTCCTCAATAATCTAATGCGGCGTAAAAGCGACTGGGGATTTCAAAAGTAGATAATTTAAGATTTAACTTTTGATTTAAATTTTTCTTGTTGCATTCGAAGCAGATTAACATTCTGGTTTCTTATATTAAGTATACTAGAATACAATTTGTGTTTTTTATTCATCTGGTAGGCTCCATGAGTATGGGAATCTTCAACCACTGTGAAATACATAAATGTGATTCTTTGATGCCAAAAGAAATTATTGAAAACCTTAAAGGAATGCTACCAAATGCAGAAGAACTAAAAGAACTTTGCCCGTAAGTAGAGCATTAAACATTCATGCAGCTTATAAATAAAATATGCAAAAGCCGAGAAAATGCATTTAGTTGCATACTGTTGAGTTTTTACATACTGTTGAGTTTCACAAGATTTCCGAGTAGTGTAACATAGCTTTTAGTCACAACACATTCAATGTGATTAACTATATCTATTGGTTGTTCCTTTCTTTAGAATAAAATTAATTGGAAAATTTCCATTTGTCATTTCCTTAGAAAAGAACACTTTGGAAAGTTATAATGGCCATTTTCTTAGAATAGATCTGGAAAGATCTATTGATGGAAAATCTGGAAAGATTTTATTGATGTTTTCTTTAGAATAGAATGCTTTAGAAAGATTTTATTGTTCTTTCCTTTCCTTAGAATAGAATCTATCGATGATTTACCCTTAGAATAGACTCATTTGCTAAGATTCCATTGGTGCTTTCCTTATAATAGAATCTTTTGAAAGATTTATTGGTTAATAATGTTAAAACTGGATAAATCATACAGGAAAAACTGAATATTACAAGTGGAATTATGCGTGTGAGCACTTCAGAGGGTTAAAATAACAAGAAATATGTCAAATATTCTGATCTTGCATCTTGTGTTAAGCACTGTTGCAAATCTTACATAAGAGTTGAAAGAATTCTTGTGTGTGCTTCTACATTCAATAGATATATTGAATAGTTCTTATTTTAACTTAAATTTGGGAGAATAATTTTCATGAAGTAAACACATGTCCAAAATTTAAGATTATTTCTGAATTCGTATCAAGCGAGATCTATGATCTCAATCTAATAGAGCATGGTTAGGTTTCTCTCGGTCGTCACATTGCAGCCTACAAAACACTACCAAAGATCGCTTAAGTGTAAGGACGTGTTCTAATGCGCGAACCACAAGAACTCTTGGAAATCTTTGTGGAAAGCATGTATGCATGTTGTGGGTCTTCATTGTAAGATCAGACGCTATCACATTCCCTATTATGTTTCTTTAACTAAACCATCATTGTGTTCACCTAAGCATTTGTTTCATTTCTTTAGTTCCTAGTAGTACCACGAGGGGCATGTGAGCGTTCTTATTTAACACTACATAGCTTGTGTAATTATTATTTATCATTTCATACTTAGGTAAACTTTCTTGGCTGGGGTTTCATTTCGGATTGTGTTTTCTTTAATTTTTGACATGTGAGTATTAGGGCGAATGAATTTATAACTGAAAACTTTTAAGCACATAATATTGATAAACCTTTTATGGGTGTAATGTACAAAAGAAATTTTTTCTAGGTTTTAGTTAATGCAACTAGAAACCATTTGTCAAATTGAGGTTCGATATATCATGGATTCGTCTATATCGGTCATTTTTACTTATTCATCAATAAATTTTTGATTTGCGAGCAGCAGAGAAAATCTTTAAATATTTGTTTCTTCGAATTGAATTTGAATTGAATTGGATTGTCTCGAGGTTTAAAGTAGGAAAAGTGACAGCAAATGCACGATTATTAAATTAAACAATAAATAGCAGTGCAAAATTAAAGGTTAAAGATGGGAAATCAAAAATTGAGTCAGAAGTAGAAATTTAATTTACATGCATAAACATTTTAAAAACTGAAATTTGAATAATTGAATTTTGGAAAAGTAGATTTATTACTAAATTTATAAAAGAAAGTTAAAAGGGATTTTAAAATCCAGTTGTACACAAAAAGTTTGAATGTTGCATTTTCCAAATCAATAATAAAAATAAACTAGCTAATATAATTATCAGTAGAATAAAGTAAATACAAAAATTAGATTAAAATACCTTTCGTACAAATATTTTACTAATATTTAAGTGTACGATCGAGTGCAAATCGATTTTAAACACTTTAAAGTTCATAAATTTAATTTATGTAATTAAAATTATTACAACTCTTTTAGCTTGTTTGCAACTCAGAAATAGATATATTTAATTTAGAAATGTATGTATTCATATCACTTTGTAGTGTACTGTCATAAAGAATTAACTGATTTGTTTCATTTAAACTTAACATAAAAATTAAATTATTGAATTACATTTAGCGTTTATATCTGAAATTTAGAGCCATGTTACACACTTGAGAGCTATATTAGAAAGAATTAATTGTATTTTATTTGTTTTTAACCAAATAGTTAAATTTTGACGCTTATTGCTGCAATATCGAGCCATATTACATACTTGAGAAGGTGTCATGGATGCGTTTCTTAAATACAGCTGTTCATGTTACATACATAAGTTTATGATACTTTATTAAGCTTGAAAACAACAAAAATACTCAATCAACAGCTGATTGAATGAAGTTGCTATCTTATGGAAAGCATCAGAACCTATTTACGAATCATGCAAAAAACATTGGGTAAAACTCACGAACACGCTACTGACTCATCGCCAAATTGGCAACTCAAATGTTTTCTTTGTCAAACATTTATTTGATTTCTATAGGTTAGCATTGTGTAAGTAATTGGAATTTACTTTGAACTGAAGCAAAACAATGGGCTATTGGCGACAGTTCAGGATGAATCCTGAGATGACAGATACGAAGGCCAGTGACGAGTTACAATATTCAAAAATGAACGCCAATTGGTGATGGTACCGTATTCTTTCTAACCCAAACATTAATTCTAAATTATCAAACTGGAAGACACTGCCTTCTTAACTTGTAAAGCAGCAAAATACAGTTTATGCAATGTATATAACATGCGATTTCTCACTGAGCAGATTACGTCGAAAGCATCTCCTGCTTCAGAGATATGATCCGAAACCCAGATCCTTCATGTCGCCGAGATGCTAGCAGATTTTACGGGGCCTACAGAGAGGCTTTACCAGAATCGGATGAGGAAGGGACCTTCGAGCAAGTCATGGCCGAAGCACATACGTCGGTTCTTGCAAATGCGTCGGTAGGAATTCGTATATGATATGTCAGGTTTACGGTACAATACTATAAATAGGTAAGACTTTAGACTTTCCCTATTAGACATACCGAACTGGGTGAACAGTTATCAGTTTATTGCTCAGCTACATAATTATTCTGGTGGAATTCAAATATTATAGGCACAGCTACTAGAGATACCCCTTTCATCAAGATCTGATCAGTTTTTCTAAAGACGAGATACCCTTAACCAGGAAGGTTAAGAGTACATTGAACTTTGAAAATCCCCAAAATCGATCGAAACATCTATTTTTTATATAATTTTAGATTTAAAAATTAATTGACATCAAACTCTGTAGATAGCAAAAATAATTTTTCAATTACGATCAGTTTCGAAGGAGTTTCATGGTTACATATACAACAACATAAAATATGGTTGCAAAGTATATAGTAAATCTACTATGAAAAGTGTTTTTCTTCGACTGAGAGGTTTTGACATTTTTCATATTTTGAACTGTTCCCTTTATCTCGATTTCCTTGAAAATCTTTTAGGATAAACCTTGCACTCTGTTGTATGTATCTGTAAAGTAGAAATTATCGTACTTCCAAATTTTGAAATTTTGACTTAAGATGTTTAGCCTATGATTGTTTTCAAAATTTTAGGTGGTTTAGCGCATTTCTTTGCTTTACAGTGATACATTTACCAAATGGAGTTAACTTTATTATATGTTTACTATTTTTTGTGAGTTCAAATTTTGATAAAAAATGTATAATTAATGTGCATTTGACCTATCCATTTTTGATAGTTGATCAAAACCTTAGACAACGTATTATGCAATCACATCCTCACAACTTAGGAGTTTAATACCAAGCTTTATATATATATGATGGTGATAACTTCGAAAGTTTGCTTTTGAAAGTGAACTGTCCTCTTTTCAACCAAAGAATAGATGGCAATAATTTGATGACATAAAATGAATGATTTTGAAATGATTTGCAAAACAATGAAAGTTTCCTCGTGTAATTCTATATTCTGGGATATATTTAGAATTCTTTCCCTATTCTAGGACATCCGCATACGGAATAGCGTGTACTTTCATGCAGATACAGAAAAGCTGCGGAGATGTGACCAGGGACACGATTCTGGAAGTTCTGAAGAGAATCCAGTTCCTGAAGCTCGGTTTCTGCAGTGAAGGGGATCTTATGACCTTAAAGACAAAGTTTGTGGATTTCCTTGATGAACAAGAACAACGAGATTTCCTAGTTTCAGCATTCGACTTCAGAAGGAAGAAATAAACTGTCGCCGAAGACATAATTGTATACAAGCACATGAATACTTTGGATAGATGACGACTTGCTAATTTTTTTTAAACATTTTCCACTGTAACTGATTCAAAAAATTTTATTAAATAAGATATGAACTATTGATTTTAATGCTTACATTATTTTATTTGTTGATCATCTTAGTCATCTGAGTGGCTCATACGTATATATCCGTTCTTTAACCTGAGTCTTCTCTGCAGGACTTCTAGACAACTTTGACCTTGATCAATATAAATTTTCCTTGGATTCTTAAAACTAACATTGGATTCTTTCACCGACCAATACATGAGGCTATTATGTCATTATGTATGTGAAAAGGAATAAATAATACTACACTACTCGAAAATCTCGTAAGCTCAGAGAGTTAAGTGTTAAAAGGCAAATGGCAAGGCGTTTTTTTGGAATAAGTTGTCACCAAATACATTATATATTGCGTCACAGTGGACGCTTTAAGCACGTTTACTTTGTACCTTTTTTAGCGTCACTAGAGTTCTGAGTAGTATACTATTGCTTCTACATATGACACTGATAATGACTAAATAGCCATATATATTCCATTGTCTCCACGGCACTAAAGAGAATTTAACTCTCCTGGTGGTTGTCTCGACGAGGTATCTCGTCACAAGCAGAACTGACGAGATCTTGATGGACGAGATATCTTGCCATCAGAATATTTTGATCTCGTCATCATAAAAAAATTGGCAGTATTTTTGACTAAATACCTCGTCATTAGAAAAATTGGTCAGATCCTTATGGAAGAGATATCTCGTCCAAACCACTTGGAGAGTTAACATTTGACACATATACATGATTTCAATATCTGTCAATGAATTTTTAGTTTGATGAATACAAATATGCATACAGGTCTTAAGTTCACAAAGGTACAATTCGAGGCTACTTAAAGGTTTTTTTAATAGCCCTGAATACAACTATTTATACAGATAGTTTCAGGGAGTATAAGCTGATCACAGGAGATAAGAGAACTTATCATTGATATCGGAAAATTCTACTTCTAAGAGGGGAGGACGGAGTTGTGAAAAGAGGAAGTTTTTAAGTTCTGTTTACATATTTCAATTGATCTTTGTTACATTTTACATTTGTTACATAACTTCCATTTAAATGTGTTTTTCTATATTTATTAAAAATATCTTGAGAGAAAGTATAAATGGGTCGATTCATAATGCATTGACAAGCATTATGAATCGACCTACGAGATACCTCGTCATTTAAGTCAAGTTTGATATTTTTTGTTAAAATGTAAATGTGGATATTTCGAATTTTTTCTTATCATTTCTAACATCAAAATTACTCCATGCCTTCACTCGGACGATGATACTAAAGAATTCAATGTTCAACACAGATAATTCACTTTATATTTAATCTCTAACAAGGACTTTTTTAGTTGACTCATGGTTTTAAGTCTCAAAGTAATAGCTATTTATGCTGTCAGTTGTCTAAAGACTATTATATAGTTCTAGTAGACTATAATAGACTATAGCATGTTATGCTTGCAACAGGAGATATTGTAAACAATTTCTCAAATTGGAAAATTATACTTTAGGTAGTGAGGATGTGTGGAGAAGAAAACTTACACAACTTAAGTATTTCTGAGACATTGAAGATTATGCATATTGCTATAAAATATTAAAAAAATAAAAATTACGTATTTATTGTTTTACAAAATTAAATAAAATCTTACTTCTTATGATTTGCCGAATTTTACGAGGAAATGTATTAACGCGAAGAAAAATAGAACAATTATATCTATGTGGGCATTTGTGTTAATTGCGAGCTGATAGAAAAGACCTTATATGCTAAAAGGTATTGGGAATAAATTCTTGAAGTGCAATCTTATGCTGTTGACGTTGGTAATAAAATTCATTTTACAAGACAATAATGCTCATCCTCCCAATCCTCGACAATAATAGAGTTAAGATACAGGAACTATAGTACGCATGGAGTAACTACAAGAATCTCCATTCCTAAATCCCATTGCTCGCGTAATACACTTCCTGGAGAGAATTTTTTTTCTGGGGAGAACTGTCTGTGACCTAAACTAATGCTGGCATCTACTTAAAATCTTAGGTAAAAGAGGATTGGTAGCTAAACCCTCAACCAAAACCTGACACTATTGCTGGCTGGTTCACATCGTTCATTTATATCTTTTATTGAGGTAGTTCATTGCGATCTGTAATGATATTTTCTGGCAACTTGTGTATCCGGCTTCAAAAATAAAAACTAATTGACTTCAAGATAGTAGCGACTAGGATTTTCTCTGAAATTTCGGAGATTTTCAACCGGCATTTTGCAAGAACGAAAATGGAGTGCCTTACTAATGGCGAAACGGTAGAAATTGTTCAGGATTTATTTCACTACTAGTTAAATTTTAAATTTGCGATAAGTGTATTCAAAATACACTAATGTTTGTGAAAATTGCAGCACCATGAAGGAATCATTCAAGTTAAACGAAACTTGCAGAAAATGCAAAACAGGTTAGGATATGCAAATGATTAGAATTAAAACGCGATCGCGCATGTGTGGGCCGAGAAACACCCTCTAAACTTCCAAGTGAGCCGTGTATAAAAAGCACTGTAAAGGTGCGTTAAAATGTGTGTATCGTCGTGTGACTGCTGTAAATGATTGATTAGAAATCAATATGCCTCGAGAAAACGCAGAGTGCAATAAAAGCAACTAGCTGAGTTCAAACGGGGACGCATGATCGACCTCCGTGAGGGTGGACTTTCGTAGTATGAAATCGCCAATCGCACAGGGCGTAATGCCGCAACAGTGATGCGTGTGTGGAAGAGATGGACCATGGAAAACCGGACAAGTCGAAACCCTGGCAGAGGGCCATGCAATATGACGTCACCACGGAACGACAGACACTTAATCTGCATGGCGGTGACGGACCGTACAGCGTCCTCTCGTGCGTTGGCACAACATTGGAGCACGTCTACTGGTGTGTCATTGTCTGCCCCACGGTTTGTAGACGTCTGCTGCGCCATGGACTACGTGCAAGGATTCCCCTGCGCAGTATTCCCTTGACGCTGAACCAACGACGCCTCCGGCTACAATGGGCTCACCAATACAGCCAATGTCGTACCGATTGGCAACAAGTCGTCTTCTCAGATGAGTCCCGCTACAATCTGGACTATAACGATGGACGAGTACTCTTAAGAAGCTACAGATGCGAACGCCTTCTCCCGGAGTGTCTTATTCAGCGTCATACTGAACGAATGCCTCGCATTATGGTCTGGGGCTCTATTGGATATCATGGGCTATCCCGCCTACTCGAAATTCTGGGGACCCTGAACAGCGGGCGCTACATGAGGGAAGTTGTGGAGTTCGAGGTCCTACCTCTCCTGCAAAACATTCCCGGAGCTGTATTTCAGCAAGACAATGCCCGTCCACATGTTGCTCGGAATATACAAGCCTTCAGTGCCCGACAGGTTCCTCTTCTCCAATGGCCTGCACGTTCCCGGGATATGTCACCCATTTGTCATGTCCGGGATTACATAGGACAGCGACTCGCTCGTACCGCTCGTCGGGCAGAGAGTACGACTGAACTTTGGCATCAGATAGAGGCCATATGGAATGCCATTCCTCAGTATGACATTCAGAATATGTATGATTCGATGCCACGATGTGTACAGGCTCTCATCGCTGCACGTGGTGGCTGCACAAGGTATTGATTTTTGGCATTATTTTTGTTTTATTGCTCTGTAAATGCGATCGTTTATTTAAACCACTATAAGTAATACGTGGAATAAATTTCATTTATTTCTGATGATTCTTTCATAGTGTTGCAATTTTCACAAACAGTAGTGTTTTTTCAAGTAATAAACGTATAAATAGTTTTGAGCATATTACTTGTTTATTATAAAATATCATTAATAGATTACTTAAAATAATTTTAAAACCTTTTTGGAGCAAAATGGGGTAGATAATTTTTTTATAAATTTATCAAAATTGTACCGATTTTTTGTAACTATCTTTTGTCGAACTATATGACCGTAGTTAAACGTTACGTGGTTTTGTCCTTCGATCTTTCCCTTCGGGATTGATCCTGGACCGTCGTCAATAATCTGCTGTATTGCTCGAGTGTTATATTAATGACAGATCGGCTAAAACTACATATGTTTTGGTGTGGCGCAGTACCTTAGAAGTTAATTTTGGGTGCCATGAGATGGGGGAAAAGGTTGAAAATCTCTGGCTTAAAACTATGATTCTCTCAAAATAACGAAAGTCGACAAACAAAATTGTCGAAATGTGTGCAATTGATATTCGATATTGAAAACCCGAATTCTCACTAAACTAGAAAAACAAATTATAGTAATTAATAATTTAATAACTGTATAATCTCTACGAAAAACGGCAACAGGTAGAGACCGAGACAGGTTGGCCATACGTATACGTTAGTCTGTTAATGAAATTTCTGAAACTGATGGATAAGTTAAGGAACATGAAAGCGTTTGTCTTACTCAAGGCGTCAGTGGAAAAGTAGCATTAAGACAAGAACCTTTTAGAATATTCAAATTTTGTCAGATCAGTAAATATTCGAATTCATACAAAATAGTTTCTGATTTGTTTGTAACATAATTCATCCACTTTGAAGAATATTTTAGTCCAGAGTTCTATCTTGGGCATCTATTCAATTTTAATATTTATTGTATAGTTTGATTTGAGCATGAAAAACAAAAAAGTTCGGTATTGGGCAGATTGATCCCACCTAGTAGGTCAACAGTAGCTACCTAAGCAGTCTGTTTCAACGTCAAATGTTTTGCCTGGCGTTACCTGTGTTACTTTGGTAGAACGAAACATTTACACCTGGGGAGGTGTTGTGGAAACATGACGTTAAATATAACCTATGAACGGATTTTTCCTGTAAAGATTATATTTTTATGTGTTCTGTGTCATCCCAGATAAATAAAATGTATGTTCCACCATTCCTCTGAATTTCGTAGATAATTAAATAATCACACCAACAAACGCGGCACTACAGTAGTCCGAGGTTTAATTCTTCCTCCCAGCAGGACAACAATAGCTACCTAAGCAATCACAATTTCAATGTCAAATGTAATGAGACCCAGGACAAATATTTTTTTGGTGAAAACAGATCCAGGAAATTAAGACAAAAAGTAGGAACAGAAATTTGCTGTATTGGTCATACACCAGTCAAGCAAGCATGGTAAGAAGATCAAATAAAGACAGAAATAATATTGAATGAAATTTTTGAAATGTGTATTGTTATTTTTTAAATGATTTTGCCGTCAACTTATTAAGATCAAACTACATAGGGAAGTCTCGTAGAGACTGGCGTTAAATATGCCTTGTAAATTAAAATTGAAAAACATTGTTAGAATGGAATTTTTACGTTTGGAGAGAAATGGTTGGTTGCATTGGTGTTTTATGGCTCAAGGGAGATATTTAGCCAAGTTGGGCCAAACAATGTAAAATAAATGAACATTCCCACAAGGAAACTTTTACGCATACAGGAGAGAAATATTTCCAGGGAGGAGTCGAAACTATGCCTTCTACAACTCACAGGATGAGGCAGTTTATTGGTGTCATGTTTTAAGAAACAAGCTTAAAATTGAAATCGCTACCATAAGGTAAACTAGACAGTTGTTGACACCTCGGACAGTAATTGACACCCTAATTTTCAATTTAAATAAGTAAGCTCTCATATCAATGTACAGTTTCAAATAAGGGCGGGAAAAATTCCTTGTTAATCATAGAAGTCAGCTGTGTTTAAAGGTTTTTCAAAATGTAGAATCAAGAAAGGTAATATAACCGTAATCAAGAAGTATACAAACAACGTACTAGTTAAGAGGACGTTTCTTCTGTTTTTGCTAAGAAAAGAGCATGAGCATGTTTTGTAAGATAGATTAGCCATAATTCCCTTTGCTATTTCCCTGTCCATTTATACTGCAAAAATAAACTATATAAGAATGAAGGGATGTCAATAACTGTTGTATCAATTACTCATCCATACGGTGTCAAAAACCGATTTTGCACTATTTATTCTCAATATATTTCAAAATACCTTTCAGGTATAATTTTTTGTATGAAACCCTTTATTCAGCTTAAAGTAGAGTAATTCAGGAAAGATACAAAGAATTTCAACTTGATTGAACTATTTTTACTATTTTTTCCATGAATTTATAGTATAAATATTGCCTTAAGCGTGTCAATAACTGTCTTGTTTACCCATTTTTCTCATAGCTATCTCATTCATGAAAGGTGTTGCTAATAGTGGGAGGTGAGAGCAAAATAACATATATTGAATATAATTTCTTAAATATGCTAAAGAAAACGTGTCCGGTTTCGCTTAATGAAGATAACGAGTTGTTCTTTCATTTTTGTAACAAAGGATATGTAATCGCAGCAAAACAACGATAGTTACTTTGAACTTTACGTATATAACGAAGCTTGACGTCAATTGGTTTTCAAAACCTTTTGAAAGACGTACAATGTATTTCAAACACAATTACAATTATAGGAACTATGACGGATGAGAAGGGTTAATTTAGGAATGGACGTTATATCACACGGATGTAATTTTTATTCCAATCCCCTTATTTTTGATACAATTTTTATTGAAATTATATGAATTGGAGATTGAGTGTAGTATTATCTGTTTCCTCCCTCGACAAAAAGGAACTACGAAGGAAGTCATTTAGTAAGCTGATATCCGTTAATTAATTTTCCGTTTCGTTAGCGTATAAAACTTGAAGAATAGAACTCATGCTACCCTGTTTGATTCTAAAATTATACTGCACCGTTACTACAGAAGCCAAAATGAAGGGCGTGATTTTCATTCTATTGCTTGCTATTGGAGGTAATGTATAAATTTTAATATTGTTATCTATTTGTTTCTTGTCTAACAAAACCTCTCAATTAAATTTAAACTGAAAGTATACAACAATACACACAAAAAAATATATTGTGATAGAACGAATTAAATATGCCTTTGACAAAATACGATAATATCGTTCCTTTTAATTTTTTGTTTGTGACTATTATTATAAACTGAGGAATTTTCTTAGAATCGCTGGAAAACCGAATACTATGCTCAAATATGGTAAATTCAATATGGGCCTTGAGAAAGAAAATGCTTTGATTTCCAAATAGTGTCATTCGGTGAACTTTGTATCTAAGCATGCAGTTCTAATCGCCTTGTACCTAAGCTTCAGAATACGTTTCTACATTCCGCTTCTGTAGTGGCTAAATGGGCATGCCCAATGCGTTATCAACCTGAAAATAGTAGGTGGTACAGGTTTGATTACTCCTGTGTGTATTTCTCTCGTTTATGTCATTAAAGCTTTCCTTGTGTTTATGTCCATTTACTTAACGTTGTTTTGGTTCAGGTTGGTCAAATATGGCTCTTGTGCCAAAAGAACCATCCAACCTTTCTATACATAGACTATTTATATATTCCAAGAGGGGAACAACAGGTGGCCCTACCTCCCCTGAAAGGTTAAATGTTTACAATTTCACCTTAAGATAGGAGTAAACGATCCTGTAACTGTGGAAATGTGACGATTATTTTTTAAATATCAATTTTATTACTTTGTAACTAAACAAAATCTTTACAGCAGATGTACTAGAGAACCTTCATACATATCACCTCACAATCAAAAATTCACTATGCATGATTCAATGTATGACTAATGCAAGTAATTGTTAATCACTTACAGAGTAGCATTAAAACACGAAATGAAACAAGATATCTTCACCTAAATGGAAACATACACTTGTAACCCTCTGGGGTATTTCTTTCATCTGTGATAGTAAAAATTTCTTTGTGCCTCTGTCCATTACATGATGTTGTTCGGTGCAGCTTGACCAAATATAATCCTTGCGTCATAAAATTAAAAACCACCCAATCGATAAAAATTAGATGAAACGAAAACTTTGGGTTTGTGGAACTATATGAATTTATTCCTCAATACTAATCAAACCTTTCTTTGTTTGAATGGATCTAACATATAGTAACACAAACTATATATAGGTATATGTGTATTTAAAAAGTGTTGTGTTTGTAGCAAAGAAATCATATCAATACAAAGATTCTCATTTTATTTTTCTTAAAATGTGTTATTTTTTTCACTTCGTAGGTTCTATGGGTGGATTTATCTTCGATAATTGTAAAGCAGATAGATGCAATCATATAATTCCGTGGAAAGAAATTTATGATCTTGAAGGAATGCCACCTACTGAAGAAGTCTTAAAGAGATTGTGTCCGTAAGTAATATATTTTATTAAAAAGTGTGCACACTATTAGTAAAATAACGTTATATTTAAAGCTCAAAGATATTCTGATCTTGTGTTTAAATGTGTCATAAAATTTGTAAATATAATTGAAAAAACTATAGTCGTACTCTAGAATTAACCAACAAATATTAATAATTGTTTTTAAGCCTATAATGCAATTTTTTACACTTCCGAATGGATTATCATTGAGAATTAATTTATCTGTATGATTAGAATTGGTAGCGTAATTTAGTTAATTGCGCAAAAGATATTTTATCTAACCGTATAAGCTGTTTAATTATTAAAAACTTGCGATAAATTAGTAGAATAAAATTATATGCGTTCCGATATATATAATTGATATCAAAGTATTTAAAGAAGCTCCAAGTTGTAAGAAATACATTTGTAATTCACTCATGTACACATAACAAATATTTTAGGTTGAAAAATGTGAAAAATGAAGTAAATGTAATATTTATATGTAAGTGTTAATATTTTTATGCGATGAATTAGGACTGAGTAGGTATCGAAAGAAGAATTGAGAGAGAAATATGGTTACAAAATATTTAAGGGGGTAGGTAGTAGTGAAGTTTCCCTATAATGAATGTTATTTGAGAGTAATACTTCAATATAATATATGCCCTTATATATTATATAATGCATATGTTTTGTTCAAAGAACGTATTTTGAAGCTATTTTATACTTCAAATTCGTATATATAATTTAGTAGAGCACTAATTTTAATATTCAAAGTTAGTTAATCTACATGTTTTCATGGACGCACCTACTAATCTTAATTTAAAGGATTGTGTCGTAATTCACACATATGATGCTAAAATCTTACAAAAGCTGTAATATACATATTTGATATGTGTAGAAATACAAATTAACAGTTTGTATGGGTATTGGAAACATTTAATATATTTGAGTAAATTCATTAAAGATAACTATGATAAAAATAACCAGATGGAAAAAAGGAAACTTATCTAAAAAAAATCAATTAAATTGATGTTACTTTCTTACTACGTTCTTCCACTAAGTAACGTATATATTTATTAAAATGTAAACCTTGATAAATATTTCTACTAATCTGATCGCAATTTGAAAAACTAAGATTTATTATATTGTGCCCAAGAAACATTCAAAATTTTAACTAAATTCGATTTTGAAAATATTGTTGAATAGTATTAATGCACATATTGCAATTCGGATATATACATTATTTATCTATATGGTCATTACCAAAATATTATTTTATCTTTAGAGTTGCTAGTTATCTACAAAAAATTTCTTATATTTAATTCTAAGGAACCTACAAGGTACACATAGGACCCGTTTTCTCGATAAAGGTATAGTTCAGAATTTTAGAGGCAACATGTTCAGTAGATGTTCGTTTGAATGAACTCCTATTTTACAAACCTACCCGAAGTAATAAACTGTTATCACGTCCGGATGAATAATCATAAAAAATGCTCATTCCTTTGTAACGAAATAATTTTTTTCATCACTTCAAATTAGTATAAGTTAATTTTTTGAAGTTCTTGATTCTAGGGGTTAAAAATATTGAGACACAATGGATAGAAAAACCTTTCAATAATAAAAACTTCGACAGTTTATTTTTTTAATAGACAAACGGATAATTTGCGACTATTTTGAGAAATAATTGCAAAATATTGTGAAGAAACATTTAAAGGAAATACACATAAATCTAAACTTTTGGATATAAATATCTCATCGACATGACAGACGGCTCACTGCTTGTAAGAGTTTCGATCTCTGATAGCATAGTTAAGATCAGAACCAATCACAAAACCCATATAAAACATAAATGGAAATAGAAGCAATTTATTAAGCACTTTTAAAAAATTAGTTTTCGCCTTAGATTTTACTGAAAACGTCCTGTGAGGTAAAAAATTATGCAAATGACTCCGAGTTAATTTTGAAAAGTGGAAATAGATTAAAATTTAGAATACTTTGTCTGAGACAGATGGCTTTACACCTTTTTAGCTAACTTTAAATGTCAACATTATATTAATTTGGTTTTATGTTTCCCTGGTACTGAGGATACCGGGGCAGAATATAAAAAAAGGCATATAGCAAAATAAATTAAATGATATTAGCAAAAGGAGTATCGGTTGTATTTACATTTTATGTGGACTCAGATTTTTCAATGTCGATCAATCCATCTAGTGGTCAGGGTGCTGGCTTCTGGATTAATTTATAGGGAAAAATATGCCAACGTGGTTTAACACTGAGTGTCACGAGATTTCCGAGTAGTGTAGTATTGTTTTTTCACTACACCACTCATAATGACTAAATAATCACATCAATTGGTTGAAAGAATCTTAGAACAAATTCTATTGGTCAAGAAGGTTAAAACTGAGAATTCGGGATAGTTAAAAGTGTTGGCTTCTATATCAAGAGGTTCCTGGTTCGAATCTGGAGTAAGACATGGATGCATGTCCATCTCGAATGAATGTGTGGCATCTTTATTAACGAGTTGGGACTTGAAAATATGACGTAACGTATCCCTGGTGCACTAAGGTAATGTAAAGTGGTTGACAATTTCGCCCTTGTAGTGCCACAATGAATAATGTTCAATTGGATGGCTGTAAGAAAAAAAGACGCTCTCCCGCTTTTTCAGTGGCGATCTGAGGACTCACATTTTGCTGCGGTCGCACGATTCATCCTGTTTGCCCTAAATGTCAGTCTGACCAGGCCTCCCCAGCACACATTCTTGAGTGCTTAGGGTTGTCTCGAGACGACCTGTTTCCTGAACCTCTTTTGGTGTATGACTTTCCGCAATTGAATGGACTCCTGGATTTGGTCTAGCTGAAGCTAGACGTGGAGATAAGCAACAAAAGAATTTTTTTTTCCAAAGTATGGATAGAAGATAACGTTACGATATAACTTGGATTATACGAGTTTCTAATGAAACCCTGTGAATAAAATTTCGAATTGAGGACGAAATGTTAAAAAAATATTTCCGCATTCTATTGACTAAATATTAATAATATTCTTTCAGACCTGGTTTAGAATTTATGGATTGTGCTTCAGATCTAATTACGGAATGTACTGGACAATCTCTCGATGAACTGGCAGCATCAGATAACGAGACCATAGCTATATTGATGGATTTATTTTCCAGTTATAAGTACCTCGGCAGGGATTTATGCGATGAAGAAAGTACACTGCGCAAAAGTATGTAATACGTTATTTTTTAATAACATAGATGTGAGAAAAACGAACCCCTCCTTATTTTTGCATTGTTCACAGTAGAACAAATTCAAAGGCACCATAGACTACTATCAACAAATTCATTTACAGAACATTTGCATTTCTTCGTGTCAAATTAAGCTCAAACGTTTTCATTTGCAAAGGTAACACCAAGTTTCGATGCTGAATTTCAAACCTAAATAAAAATTCAATCTTGGATACCAAGTTTCAAGATATTTGATCCAACTGTTTCTGGAATATGGACATGGAAAGTTTAGAGACTCTAATACAATGTAGCTAATTAATTTAATCTAATACATAATATCAGAAACTATTCATGAGTGAAACATTTGTCTTAGAAAGAAAAAATTAGGTTAAGCATGCCTACACATTAATAAAATTGTCTCAAATCTTAAAACAAAATGTCTCTCCATATACTAGCCTTATAATGAGTAATAATAAATACATTGATTTATGAGTTGCCAGACAATTTAATTAACCCTTAAAGTGGTTTCTACAAGAAATCTGATCCAACAATGACTTTTGCTAATGACGAGATATCATATCGCCAAATTTTTATGATGACAAGATCAAGATTATTTTATGCCAATTTTATACGCTAGAATAAGGTGAGTATAAACGTAGCATCAAATATTATTTTTGTACCTAAATATACTTTGAATCTAACCTTAAGCGTGTTTTAATACATTTTAAATCTTTCATTGCTAACATATTTTTATACTTAGTTGCTAGAAACATTAATGGATTTAATGTATTTTTTTAATTCAAGAGAAACTATTTTAACTTAGAATACATTAACTTGTGGATATATAAATGTATATTATGATACATTAACTTGGATTCATTATACTTGACGCGTAACTTATAAGGCAGTTGTCTTATAAGGGACATTCAATAGTAAAGCTGTAAGCCTTAAAATACATCATATGGAATTTTTTTGCATTGTACTTTGAAACACGAGAAGTGCCTGGGTACCAAACAAGGAAAACCCTGGTTTTGTCTCCATCTATTTATGAATCGAATAACTACTGTAATTCTACACAACATAGGGCATAAGCCACAACTATGTTCCAAACATATGCGCAATCAAAAACACCGAAATTTGAAATATAAGGGACATTTAGTGAACTATTAGGTATTAAATGACAGAGTATGGATTAAATGATATTATTTAAGTATTGGAGTGCACTTTGTCCGCCATGTGTGTGCACTTGTCAACTGTTAGTGCAAGTTACTTATTACACCTAATATATTGCAAAACATTCTCTCAATTAGGATTCTTTATCGATTTATTGAGGAAATATTCGATGTAATATAGTTGTATACTTCATAACACAGCTATGACCCAAAATGTTTGTCAAAAAATAATTAAATATATAAACTACATGAAGGAGTAGCTAAAGTTTTACATATCAATTATTGATCTTTCCTACAGGTAATATCAGTAAACAATATTTTGGAAAGTTTTATATTAGAAGCTACAGAGAAAATTATGAACAATGGGGTGATTTGAACCACAGTTGTTTGAAATTACGAATACAATTTAAATAATATGATACTTTTATATTGAATAGATTACGTAACCGGCATAACCTGCTTCAGAAACATGTTCAGAGAGAAAGCAGAAGAATGCTACAGAGAAGCGAGAAGAATTTATGGAGTCTACAAAGATTCTTTGTCGGAATTGGCTGACGATGATCGTGACGAAAGAGAATGCCTGTACGTATACGTTTATGTTCACTATCTTCCATCAGGGAACACGAATAAATCTTACACCAGTAGAAATAATTGTGTAGTTGTTACTAATCCCCTTGGTCAAGGTCATAGACCAAGGCCAAAAGGCCTTTTTTCCAAGTTTCACAGCAGCCAACTCTTGTACATACAGCAACTGTCCCACAGAGGCATGAACAATGCAATTCAAAACATGGGAAGAAGTTGATGGGATCGTGAAACAGGGACAAGTTGGAAAGTTGTAAACTCCTCCACAAAGAGAAAATTGCAGCTTTATTTCAGTAAGAAAAAGAGTTTGAAGTCTTTTAACGTCAAGAGTTGCCTGTTAGGAATTAGCTGGAAATAAGGATTGTCTATCAGGCTTAAGTAGCCGAATTCATATCACATTTATTTTCCTAAGTACATAAGACCGTCATCTGGCCGTGGTTCAAAATTACGATTTGTTGTCCTCGCATGTTCGTCTTCGGGATTGATCCCGGGCCGTTGCCAATCGCCCGTTATGTTGTGCTCCCCAATGCGACGTTAATTCAGATACCCAACCCCCTAACTACGTAAGGTAAGTACTGATTAGTATAAATTTATGTTGCGTTTCATTGCTGTTAGGTAAACTGCTTTTAATCTAGGGTGTGCATAAAGTATTTGTTCTGAGAAAACAGACGTTTTCCTAAATACCTTTTTTACGAATTTGGATCTTTCCCATCGGGTTTGATCCCAGACCGTCAGTATTGGCCCGTTCTGTTGCTCCAGGGCGATGTTAATTAAAATACCTACCTACCATTTATGAATTTTCCTAAATACGTATATGGTTTCGCATTGGATCAATAGATAAGCCCCCTGACCGTTGCTCATTCAATCAAGTAACCATCTAATGACAACTAATCAAGAGCTAACTGATGTAATGTAATCAAGTAGCTAACTTATGTAATGTAATAAAGTAACTAACTAATGTAAAACTCATGAACACGGTTACCAACCTGTTGCCAAATTGACGACTAAAATGTTCGTCTCCAAACAACTTTTGACCGCCATTTTGGATGGCTTCCACTTGCATGCAAGTGAAAGTGCATGTAGCAAACCAATGACGCGTTGCCTATTCCAAATTTATTGCCAATCGACGATGGAAATTATTGTCAATTGTCGATGGTAGTGTGTTCTTGAGTCTAACAGAAAATGACTGACTTTCCTCGCATTCTAGGGTTGCAGGATACGGAATTGCATGCCTCTCGATACAACTGCGTAAAAACTGCGACGAAGCAGCCAACAATGCATTTCTAGAAATTATAAAGAGACTCAAGTTCATGAAGCTCGATGTCTGTAAACCGAAGGATGTTTTGACCCTGAAAACGAAATTTCTAGACTACTTGGAGGAGCAGGGAGAACAGCGGGATCTCTTTTCTTCTGCATTCGATTTCAGAAGAAGGAAGTAAACTAATCTGTTATATCAAAGACGTAGATAGAACATAGATGAACCCTTCCTATGTATTGAATAGAATTATATATTGAATAGAATTATAATAGACTAATATATTGAATAGAATTATTTTGCTGATTATCTATGTATTCTGAATTTCTTGTCTTCATATTGTTATTGATTCTAAAATAAAGATTAATACTGAATTATATTTGATTTAAAAGTGTCGAGCATTTATTTTTCTCTAGTTATTGTCTCAGTTAACTTATAATTTTCAATAAACTTAACCATTGGGTTTTTTTAGGATTTTTATTGCTATTGAATTTTTAGGAAATTATGAATTTTCTGAAAGCCTTTTGATGTATAAAATGTAATGAAGTCGGACTTATCCTTCTAAGGGGTTCTCACGGGTATTCTGCAATTTGCAGTCTTCCCTGCATGATTTCTAACTAGTTTTTACCTCCTTTTCCGATAGAATCATTCCAGGGATTCTTTCCAAAAATAGACCTAGTTATTCAGTCTGTATGGGTGTTATGAGTTAAAAGTAATACTACACTACTCGAAAATGTCGTGACGCTCAGAGGGTTAATATCTTAAATTTCAGAACAACTCAGTAGTCTTGAATTGCGATAGTAAATTTGTCCTCTTAAACAATTCATACAGTAGCATTAGATGATCAGACAAGAAAGAATCATTGAATTATACGATGACAAATTTCGATTCTTACAAATTAATTCTAGCTGATAAAAGTGAAAGTGTATTTAACGAGAATGGAAACTGTTGTGTAATGTGTTTCTCAAAAGTTAGAAATTAAGTAAGAAATAATCACAGATAAAACAGTTGTGAAACTAATTGTGTTGAAACTTGCATAAGAAAATAAATTACGTTCATTCACATTTCACAGGCATGAAATTGATATTTATAAATGTTGTTTGTCAAATATTTCGGCACAATTAAGAATCTAATAAAACATAAATACAATAGAAAGTGTAGAATTAATAATTCGAGCATACTTAACGGTATTGAACATTTAATTGATCTCAAACAAAGTCTGCTATGCTACTAAGCAGTTTGTGCTCTAATGTTTTCCTTCAACTGTTTATTCGTTGTTCGATCGTATTGCAGGCAAGCCGAGTAAATATTTTTGTAAGAGAACGAATTAAATCCATTTTCTAATTTGAAAAGGATTAAATGAATGTAAAATTCTTAAGTTATGTTAATGTTAGACTTATTCTAAAAGTGTCCGTTGAATTAAATATGATTGGAGGAACATGCTTCACAACTTAATATGTTACTCGCTCTTAAAAGCAAACCGTTTGCCTCAAATTGAATTAAAAATTGAGTTCAAATGAATTCTATCCCTGCTTGTTATGACTCCTAGTTATGTAAACATTTTTATTCAGTTGATTCGATTGAAGACAAATTGAAATATATTTCTACAAATTATCCTCATCTGCAAGTCTGTTATTAGCAAGTAAAGGAAGCACAGAGAAATCCTATCGTAAATAATATTGGTGTCCCAAGTATGTTTGTGTATTTAGCACGAATTGTTTCTTGCTTACGCATATTTTCAAAGCGTATAGAAAAACATCATTTTTTTATTTCTAATGCCTGGCCTCTTTGTTACTACAAGGAAGAATCAGAAGCGATTCATATATATTACAAGATAAATTAAAATAAAAATTTTGTGAACCTGTAATAGCGTATCCCTCAGTATGGTTTTGTAGGTCCATGTCTCTGATATAGCACAAATTAATTAGTTTAGAACGGCAAACATACTTTAATGTAATCTAATTAGTTTCGTCTGAAGCCTAAGCGTCTGCAGGTCGTGACAATATGTTCTTGAAAATTGAGAGATTTTATCGGACACTAACATTATTTAGGTGTCCTGAATTTATATAAACTAGTAGAAACATGAATTACATTCTTCAGTTTTTCAAATTGAATTACAATTTATCTTCATTACTTCTAGAATTTCAATAAACAACTTCAAAAGTGACTTAACACTAATATTTGGTGTAAGAAAGCATGATTATTTTATGAGTAACTCTACAATCGGCAAAAAATTAATCTAAGAAAATAAAAATTTTCAATTCCAGAAAGTATCTTTATTATTATTTTAATATTTATATTCTATATCTTAAAATGAAGTTAAGACTTGTATTGTCTTCTGAGTCATGATCTTTTTCCTTTAAAGATTTAGTGGTCTTAAATTACAATAAATGATTTACTTTTTCAATTGTAACCCTGTTTGCCATAAATCTTTCTTCTAATTTAGTTTATGTTAATATAATAATAATTTAGTAAATTTTGAAATATGTACGATAATGGCATTTTAAGCAGGTTTTGCAGCTTTCTTGCTTTTTCGGGTTTTATGGCGCAAGGGCCATATTTGACGAAACTACGCCAATCACAAGAAAGACAACACATGAAGGAGGAAAAGCTAAAATCAGAAGGTGATGGTATAAATGAATGGGAGGAAAGATCACTCTGGTACCTGATACCCGTACACACCTAAAGGAGATGTGCCTCGACGGCGAAATCAGCAAAGGAGTTTTGCTGTAATGATTATACACAAGTTAAGCAAGCACGATAGGTTGAACAAATAGAGACAAAAATAATATTCTAAGCAATTTTTCAAATCGGTATTGTTACTTTTACATTTTTCCGTCAGAAAATCAAATCAATTAAGTAGTCAACCTACTTGGACAAGAGGAAGTGTGTGGTTGATTGTTTTGGTTTTTTTATGGCGCAATGGCCACAGTTGACCAAACTGAGCCAAACGATGCAAAGTAAATGGACTTCCCTCATCGCTATATTTTTCATGAAAGATGATGCTAACAGGGGAGGTGAGAAAAATATTTAAAATATTGAATACAATTTTTTAAAACATGCTAAGTGAGACATGTCCTGTTTCCCCTATTTAAAATAATCAATAATTATTTCTTTCCCGGATCAAAGGATATGTAATCGCAGCAAAGCAATGATCGCTTACTTTACCCATTACGTACATAAAGAATCTTGACGTCATTTGGTTTTCAAAACCTTTTGAAAGACATGCAATGTATTTCGAACACAATTAGATTTATAGAAGCGACTATGACGGATAAGAATAGTTATTTTATAAAACAGCGATGTTATATCACACGGATATAATTATTATTCCAGTCTTTGTTTTTGATACATTTTGATTGAAATTATAAGAATTAGAGACTAGCGTTGAGTTTAACAAAACTGCTTATTCCTCCACAAAAAGGGATGTGATTTTTCATACTGATTTCCGTTAGTTAATTTGCAGTCTGGTTAGCATATAAAAATTGGAAGAATAGAACCCATGCTCCCCTGTTTGGTTCAACAGTTATGACACTGTTACTGCAGAGGACAAAATGAAGAGCATGGTTTTCATTCTATAGCTTGTCATTGTAGGTAATATATAAATTTTAATATTATTTTCAACTTGGTTTTCGTCTAACAAAAACCTGTATCGCTTAAATTTAAATTGAAGGTTTCCACGATACGTAAAATATTTAAACTGTTATAGAACCAATTAAACACCGTAAACATACTTTGACAAAGTACAATAAAATGGTTTATTATAATTTTGTTTTGGAGATTAGTTTCTATAAACTGAGAAATTTTCGCATAATAGCTAGAAAATCAGGAAATTAGGTTCAAATTTGGTTAATTTAAAAATATGCTTTTTCCATCAGCTCTAGCCACCTGCGATTAGTAGGTGGCTCATGTTTGATCATTTGCTGGATATATTTCTCTCTTCTATGTCATAAAAGCTTCCTTTGTGTGTGTATGTAGTTGTTTGGCGCAGGTTGGCCATATACGGCTTTTGTGGCATAAAATCCAACCAACTTTTATATATATATAGACTATGTATTTGAAGAGAAGGAGGAGAGAAAAGATATCCTACAAATTCAACTCAAGCAAGTGATCCTGTAACTGTGTATATATAACAGCAAAGATTTGTGTAGCATAACAGCAAAGATTTTACGTGATCTGTTTGCTGTTATGCTACAAACATGCTCGATGTCTTCTCCCGATCAGTTATGGATGAACCAGAAGGAGAACCTGTCTAAAGACATATGCGCCAAGCACTGGTACAACAGCAGAATATGAATCTGGACTACAGTGATGACATCTTCAACATAGCTCTAATCTATTTTGAATATAAGATTATATTGTTGGGTGGATCTGACCTAAAAAGCTTTGGACTACCGCAACACAATCGAAACTGCGATTCAGTCCTACCGAGTGAAGAACTAACGGAAAGAAACTATGACGCGAATGTGTTAACCTGTCTTGTGCACATTTCGAACGTGACTTGAAAATTTCCTGCCGTTTGGGAGAACGATGTTTTAATCTCTAGGGTTAAAATCGTTTGGATTTGGCAACGCCTGTATTCATATAAATGTAAATTTATTCTGATGTTGTCGGATTACCGCTATTTTAATAAGCCAACAAAGGAATTTACAACTTTATTTGTTCTAAAACCCTTAAAGCCCCACCTTCACAATCCTTTAAAGTGTGGGCAAAAACCATTAACATTTCTGTTATAGCATGAGAGGTAGCTTGGCTGACTAGGTATACAATGCGAGAGAAATCTAACGTTTCCCCTTTTATTTACGCATATCTCATAATAGTCACTACTCAAATCTTAACATCTCCGTTTGTAAATGTTACGCTACGTTACTGTTCCAATGCCACTTTAATTTGTTACAATTTTAGTTGAGAAAATTAGATTATCAACGATAATCACAAAAATATTCTACCGTATAGTTTTATTCGCAAATTTGTGTACTTAAAAGTACTAAAGCTTATGTAGAGCAAAACAAAATCGGTTAGGTTATGTTGGAGCACGACCGCAAGGTTTGAAGTGAATAAATCTCGTAGCATAATATTTATTTGGGTGTAAAAAGTGAGACAAATTCAGTTGTTTATCGAAAGCTGACGAGTGGTTCTTCCATGTAGACTACGTTCGATATATTTTTGCTTGCGTTTCAACGAGTATATGCCGATACTGTGAATTTTTTAAATTTTGCAAATGCGATTGCGATACAAATTTTTACAACCAGAACTAAGCGATTTCACTTGTAATGTTTTAAATCGAGAGATATCGTTGCAGCTTTAGTTTGAAGGACCGTGGAAGCCCGGTTGAAAGAGTAACGGATAAGCAACCGGAGGGTTGCGAGTTCGAATCCAACCAAGAATCATCGTGAACAAAGGGGGCTGATTCACGTTAAACCGGTCGTGGCCTCAAATGTCCTCACGTTGACGTGGTGTGAAATTTCGGAGAGTGGGGTGCCAGCTCAAGTGTTGTCTCGTCATCTGACCGTAGTTCAAAATTACGTGGTGTTTATCCTCGGATCTTTCCCTTTGGGATTGATCCCGCACCGTCGCTAATAGCCCGTTGTGTTGCTCCAGTGTGACGTTAATTCATTACCATTACCATTATCACTTTCGTATGAAACCACTTTCAACGTCGTAGCGCTTTGCAGTTCCGGTTATATTGATTTGAAGTTTGCGCTCCACATCTGAAATCCCCCCATACGCCGCCCCCTCCCCGTTATTTCGGCGCGCGAACTCAAAGTTACTCACAAGTCTGTTCCCTCAGCTCAAGGTTAACAGTATAGAGAAAAAGAAGGCTGTATATTCCGGGGGAAAACGTGTCCGTGCCTGGCGTCACTGGACGACCCAACAATGAGAGAAGTCAAACCGAGAGACTGAGTACTACATAAAATGCGGTATTTTGGAACGGTTTACAAGATTAATTGAACCAAATTCAAAACACTTCATGAAGCATGTGTTTGAAAAAAAATTTTCTTGAAAATTTATTAATTTTTCTGTAAGTACTTATTTTCATCAATTTTCTTTTTTTACTTTCTGTAATCGTCCAGATTCTCTACATTCGATTTCTTTTTTACCCTAATTTTCCTGTTTAAATACTTCATTTGCATTATGGTTCTGATTTTGATATTTCTAATCCCTTTGGCCATTTTCCGAAACAAAGGGCCGCAGTAGCCCAGTTGGAAGAGCAATGGATTAGCAACCGGAGGGTTGTGATTTAGAAGGTTGGTCCAGCCAAAGATCATCATGTACACGGGGATGGTGCAAGTTAAATCTGTCGTGGATTCAAATGTCCTCAAACTGGCGTGGTGTGGAAGTTTAGAGAGTGCGGTGCCATCTCAGGTGTTGTCTCGTCATCTGACCGTGGATCAAAGTTACCTGGTGTTGTCCTCGGATCTTTCCCTTCGGGATAAATCCCGGACTCGTTGTTTTGCCCCAGTGTGACGTGAATTAACCACCTACCGAAATGAAGAAACTTTTCTTTTAAAACTTTTACAATTCCTTGGTTTGTTTGCAACAAACCTACTGGAGGGTGAAATCGAATAAACTCGTCTCCAATTACCCGTCGACATGTATCCTATATCAAGGCTCAAGAGTCGGGAATAATAAAAGTTGTTTGGATACTTCTTTGACTGACTACACTTTTTCAGCATCATCAAACATGAATCCTTGGTCATTGCTACTCCTGGGACAGAAATAATAAATGGTGTTTGGATACTTTTTAACTGACCGCACCTTTTCGAGTCACCGACTTGGATCCTAGATCATTGCGACTCGATGAACTGAAATAAAAAAGATGTTGCAAGCTTTTTTGACCAATTGCACCTTCTGCAGCCGCCAACCCGGATCACAGATCATAACAGGAAAATATACATTCGTAGTGTCCGCAATTATTTTGTGATCTGTACAGACATGCGAGACATAGCAACACACAATGTGGGTGTAAAAACAATTAATTAATCTCTTTCCTCTCTGAGAAGGTTGACATTTCAATTGGAACTCAGTAGGAAACTTTTATCACACTGATTTCCGCTAATTAATTACCCATCCTGAAGCAAATAAAAGTTAAAGAGCGCAACCCACAGTACTCACAATTGAAAGTGCAACTCTACAACACAGTTAGAACAAAAGTGACAATGAAAAGCTTAATTTTTATTTTGTGTTGACTATTGGAGGTAATGTATATATTTTAATTTGCTGTTGTCTAATTTTTAATTTGCTGTTGTCAAAGAATTATTTTTAACAATAATGAGAATTAAGTTGCTGAAACTATCTTTTTATTCCTTCAAGTTGACATGCTCTTAGAGTCAGATTAGATGCGGATCACAATATTTGGCTTTTGAATAATCGGAAGAGGTTGGTTTGAATTTATACATATCATTGCCTTAATAGTATCGATGACATAAGATTATTTTATACACTGCTACATGGTCATAAAAATATATATTTTAGAAATTAAAGTGATATTTCCTTACAAAACTTGAATAATCCTTTAATCAAACTAACATTCTTGAATCTGAACAGAAACCCTTTAATAATTTCTCATAGTTAAAGCATGTGCTTCATTGTTGACTGATTATCTTATTTAAGGTTAGTTTAAAAACTGAGGAACTAATATTTAATAATTTACAATAAAAGAAAAACACGAGTTAAAATGTTTCACAAAGTTTGAATTTAAATAAAAATATATGCAATGACAAAATATACTGAACTCAAACCTAACCTTTGTTAATAGTTGGTAAGCAAGCATAAGTATGATTGTTTACCAACTATGAGATATTCTTTACTCTTTGTTTGTCATTTTGTTCTTCATATTCATTTTCTAAATTTTATCTAAAATATAATTCTGTTAAACTAGCCAAATCTTCCATCATTATTAAATGTTTTCAGTGTCAGAATAAAAAATTGTGTTTAACAAGTGGTCTCTAGCTCAGATGGCAGGGTCACTGGTTTCAACGCTAAAGAACCCCCCAACTCCATTATATTTTTTTATCCTTTACAACTTAAATATCCTTAAAGAAATTCAAATTAATTTCACACAGTAAATCTACGTATCATATAAGTATAAATAGAAAACTTTTTTAACTACTGATGAACACCTTTTCCTTCTTTTGAAGAAGCCCTTAATTCCTTTGTCCAAAGTAAACCGAATTTTCCTCAATAATCTAATGTGGCGTAAAAGCGACTGGGAATTTCAAAAGTAGATAATTTAAGAAGATTCAACTTTTGATTAAAATTTTTCTTGTTGCATTCGAAGCAGATTAACATTCTGGTTTCTTATATTAAATATACTAGAATATAATTTGTGTTTTTTAATCATCTGGTAGGCTCCATGAGTATGGGAATCTTCAACCACTGTGAAATACATAAATGTGATTCTTTGATGACAAAAGAAATTATTGAAACCCTTAAAGGAATGCCACCAAATGCAGAAGAACTAAAAGAACTTTGCCCGTAAGTAGAGCATTAAACATTCATGCAGCTTATAAATAAAATATGCAGCAGCAGAGAAGAAAATACATTTAGTTGCATACTGTTGCGTTTTTACATACTGTTGAGTGTCACAAGATTTCCGAGTAGTGTTACATTGCTTTTAGTCACAACACATACAATGTGAGTTACTATATCTATTGATTGTTCCTTTCTTCAGGATAAAATTAATTGGAAAAATTCCATTTGTCATTTCCTTAGAAAAGAACACTTTGGAAAGTTATAATTGTCATTTTCTTAGAATAGATCTGGAAAGATCTATTGATGGAAAATCTGGAAAGATTTTATTGATGCTTTCTTTAGAATAGAATGCTTTAGAAAGATTTTATTGTTCTTTCCTTTCCTTAGAATAGAATCAATCGATGATTTCCCCTTAGAATAGAATCATTTGCTAAGATTCCATTGGTGCTTTCCTTATAATAGAATCTTTTGAAAGATTTATTGCTTAATAATGTTAAAACTGGATAAATCATACAGGGAAAACTGAATATTACAAGCGGAATTATGCGTGTGAACACCAGAGGGTTAAAATAACAAGAAATATGACAAATATTTTGATCTTGCATCTTGTGTTAAGCACTGTTGCAAATCTTTCAAAACAGTTGAAAGAATTCTTGTGTGTGCTTCTACATTCAATAGATATATTGAATAGTTCTTATTTTAAGCTTAAATTTGGGAGAATAATTTTCATGTGAAGTAAACACATGTCCAAAATTTAAGATTATTTCTGAATTCGTATCAAGCGAGATTTCTGATCTCAATCTAATAGAGCATGGTTAGGTTTCTCTCGGTCGTCACATTGCAGCCTACAGAACACTACCAAAGATCGCTTAAGTGTAAGTACGTGTTCTAATGCGCGAATGAAACCACAAGAACTCTTGGACATCTTTGTGGAAAGCATGTATGCATGTTGTGGGTCTTTATTGTAAGATCAGACGCTATCACATTCCCTATTATGTTTCTTTAACTAAACCATCATTGTGTTCACCTAAGCATTTGTTTCATTTCTTTAGTTCCTAGTAGTACCACGAGGGGCATGTGAGCGTTCTTATTTAACACTACATAGCTTGTGTAATTTTTATTTATCATTTCATACTTAGGTAAACTTTCTTGACTCGGGTTTCATTTCGGATTGTGTTTTCTTTAATTTTTGACATGTGAGTATTAGGGCGAATGAATTTATAACTGAAAACTTTTAAGCACATAATATTGATAAACCTTTTATGGGTTTAATGTACAAAATAAATTTTTTCTAGGTTTTAGTTAATGCAACTAGGGTTAACATTCAAATAGCAAACTTTTAGAATGTCTAGGATTAATTTATAGAAACCATTTGTCAAATTGAGGTTCGATAAATCATGGATTCGTTTATATCGGTCATTTTTACTTATTCATCAATAAATTTTTGATTTGCGAACAGCAGAGAAAATCTTTAAATATTTTTTTCTTCGAATTGAATTTGAATTGGATTGGATTGTCTCAAGGTTTAAAGTAGGACAAGTGATAAAAAATGCACAATTATTAATTTAAACGATAAGAATCAGAAGTAGAAATTTAATTTACATGCATAAACATTTTAAAGAGCGAAATTTGAATAATTGAATTTTGAAAAATTAGATTTATTACTAAATTTATAAAAGGAAGTTAAATGGGTTTAAAAGCTAATTGTACATAAAAAGCTTGAATATTGATTTTCCCAAATCAAATCCTGTAAACTTAGTACTGCACTTTTAAATCATATTGAGATAATGATGATTTCAAAGGGACAAGCAGTTAGTGAACAGTGAAGGGAGCTTTTTATTTGCAATAAGAAACTGTAAAGGTTAGAGGTAACAAATATCGAATCGCCATTGAACATGTGAATGAGATGCAATTGAAGTGGATGTTCAGAAGCTACTTGTGGTGACATGATTGGGATGTGAACTTCATACCATGCAATTTATTGGTGATAAGTATTAAGACCAGTAAGGGTACAGTTGAAAAATGTAAGCAAAATATAATAATGAATATTTTTGAATTTCGTGTTGACATGCGTAATGAATTTGAATTGGATTGGATTGTCTCAAGGTAATTTTATTCCATTTATAATGAATATAAGCAAGGATATGCATATCCTTGCTTATATTCATTATAAATGGAATAAAATTAGGTATTTAATACGAGTAACTAACTTCATTACCATCAACAATTATTAGCAAATAAGATAGTAACTCAGATGGTATGAGTCGGTCTGATAATATTAACCCTCCCTGTGGATTCGACGAGAAATCTAATCCATCAAGACCTGATCAATTTTTCTAATGACGTGACATTTCGTCATCAAGATATTGAAGATTTTTCGATGATGACAAACAAGATCAAGATCTGGCCAATTTTTTTCGAATGACCAGTTATCTCGTCCATCAATATGTGGTCAAATTTACAAATGACGAGATACCTCGTCGAGACAACCGCCAGGAAGGTTATAGTAAATAAATAAGCATTTCTACTAGGAATATTTTTTGAACGTACCTTTTGGGCATTTATAAGCGTCAATATAGCCTTGTTTTTGTGTGCATTAAATATGTTTCTAAAACATAAATTTTCGACTGAACAAATGTCAACTATCATTTAACAGACCTCTTATCGAAGTAATGGAATGCCTTTCGGAGCTAATTCTCGAATGTACGGGGCAAACTCTTGAAGAATTGGCAGCAACAGATAACGAGACTGTTTCTCAAATGGCGAACTTTTTTTCAAACTTGATGAAACTCAACTACGATGTTTGCAATGAAGATACGCAGCTGCACAAAAGTGAGTATTACGCCGCTCTTTAATAGCAAAGCATATCTTGGGTAGAAAAAAGACCAAACACTCTTCATTCGAGCATCTTTCACAGTAGAACATTTTTAAGAGTACCATTCTAGGGAATATATCTTGTAATAAAAATATATATGCACGTGCATCCAAATTAAATGGCATTCATATCAAAATGAGCAAATGCTCTCTCTTAATAATTTTCACTAACAATTTGGAGGCCAGATTTCAAATTTATAAGATGTAAAATTATTTTCCCTAATTTCAAGTCATTTGGTCCAGCCATGTCTGGATTATGAGTATGGATGTTTGGCATTCCTAATGTTTGGTTGTCTAATTAACCCCCGTAAAGAAAAACAAAATGAGCGTAAAATGGGAAATATAATTATAGATTGAAATGGAAAATATAATATTCCTAGCACGCTGACATTTTTGCTGTGTTACTATTGAAACCCTTTATGCAAATCTTGCGTATATGAATTTACAGATGTTATTCCGAATCGAATGGCGCATTTGAGCTTGCTCTACTGTGAACTACGTACAAATAAGGGGCGACCCATGTTTCCCGCAATTGTTTATTTTTATAAGATACCCGGATTGCATTTTAGAATAGATATTAAAATTTCTCTAATACGTTGTGTCAAAAGTACGATATAAAGAACATAAGAGCACATTGAAATCATTAAATCATGTTAACAAGATCGATTCAATTGACCTCATTCTGAAACTCGAATGATGTTTATAGTTACATGTAACCAAAACTAACTTTTGTAATTATAAGACTGAAAATAGCAAAATTTTTAAAATCTGAGCATTTTTTGTATTCAAAATAAGACTTAAGTCATATAAATGTATCAGTTTTTAACTTTTATTGTATAGACAAATTAAGTTTCACGCAGATGTACAATGGGAGAAAAACGACCCATTCCTCTTATTTCAAGCACTATTTATAGTTGAGCAAATTTAAAGGTACCATTCAGTAGGGAATGACGTCTACAATTCATTTAAAAAATTGCATATAAAATTGGAGCTATCTTCAAATCCAATTTTATGAACAGCAGAATTTCAAATGGAAACCCCAGGTATAAAACAGTTTCTATATCGTCATATTATTCTATGAAATTTCATGAATTTATTTTCGTTATATCAGGAGCTATTTAATGTTGAATTCGTTGCCTATGTCAGGGATCATCTTTTCAATGAAAGCCGTTATTCGTAGATCGAGATTATTTGTAGTTAATCAGAAACTATAAATAATCGCGATAACTGTAAACTTGATGTTTGACTGAAGGACATCTACAAAAAACAATAAAAGAGAGGTTCATTCTTGGCGTAATATTAATTTTCAAATACCAAATATTCACTTTGGAGATTATTATGACAGCAGTTTAAATAATAGTGTTATTTCAAAGTAACACCATCAAAAATATTAACATTTACCTATAACTGTTACTGCGATAGCATTAAAGCAAATTAATTTAAACAGTTAATTTCTGTTATAACTAACTTTTTATGTCAATTTTAAGTCGATAGCATCCATTGTTTGGTTGGTAACAGTTTGCTTTCCTTTTGGATAACAGAACTCAGTAATATTAACAATTAATAATAAGCTAAAGACAAAAAAATTATTCCTCAATAAATGAATTTTAGTATTAAAGCATCTTAAAGTTTTGAAAATATGCAACACAGTGATTAAAGATTATATACGAGTAGTACTGTTTGCAGCATTGTTTTACTAAAATTAAAAAACTATTAGCCTTAAATCTGAGAGATAATTTTGCATTCTAAAACCCTTCTTTAATTATATCGTCTCGCTTGGGACTATTAGTAATTACGCTTGTGCAATGTACTGGTTAGAAAAATTTTAATTGTAATATTATCTGTCTAAAATTCTTCAATTATTGCAAAATTTGTTTAATCACAATGGGAGAGAACTGCAAAGGTATGCTGCAATTAAAAAAAAATGACATCGTGACATCGTACAAAATGACCCCCTAAGATCACCGAGTTGACGAAAATTTAAATGTAGCGATCAAACTATCCTAAGGAAAGAGCTGGAATTTTGCATTGTCATTCAAAAAGTCCTAATTTATATCCTTCCATCAAAATATATCAAGGTTACTATTCGTAATTTTTAAGAATATTAATTTAATAACTACTTTTGAAAATTAAAATCTATTTACAAATAAAACCTTTGGTAGATTTTGTTTGGGTCCCTTCTTAGTAACATGGTATAAAATATCAGCTCTAAAGAATATTATTTCGAAAGATATGAATGCGGTCTAGGAAATTGATTTAACATTAGGAACTCCAAACGTTTTATGCTCATAATTCCGAAACGGTTGGACAGAATGTCATGAAACTTGGTATCTGAAGTTAAATTCTGATATTAATTTAAAATTTTATGTCGAAGTAGGGGGTTGCTATCGAAGATATGAAGTTTGTGCACAATTTAGAATGAAGACTGAGCCTTAAGAAAATTTTATGCTTATGAATATTTATAGATTTATAGACGTTATTCCCTGTCGAATGTCATCTTTGAATTTGTTTTGCAGTTAAAAGTGGCCGAATGAAAAGGGGTAGTTAGCTTTATCACAGTCGCGGAAAAAAAACGAACCACCCCCTTTATTTCGAACACTATTCGTAGTAGAGCAAATTCAAAGAGATCATCTATAGGGAATAACGTCCTCTACAAATTCTAATGCAGAAAATGCATAAAGGGCAGTGTCCATATAAAAGTTTGCACAAACAGCAAATTTGATGCCTTAATCATTCTGTATCGTTAAATTAGTCTAAATACGAAATTTCATGACATTACTATCTTTATATCCGGAGAAATGCAATGTTAAAAATTTTGTCAATTTCAGGGGATCATCTCCACATTGAAATCGCTGTTCGTATTTGTGATTAATTACAGCTACGCGAATTTAAAATTTGAACACTATTTCAAACGTATTAGACACCGCGTCCAAACGATCCGAGAATTATTATATTTGTTATGCAAAAGCAAGCGATCCGAGAAGTATTAAATTTATTATACGAGCTCAAACGATAATATGGTGAACAGTAACCATGATTAAATTGTGATAAAAGAAGGATTTTCGAATTGAGGAGAATTCGAAATGGAGAAAGTGTTGATGGATGTTCTGTATAATTTTGTATCGTCTTTAGATTTCTTAATAAATGCTAATTTTTTAATTAGCGCTCGCCTCCATGTATGCAACCAAAAATCCTACCTACAATTTAATACAATCGAACTGATATTCCGATCATCCAAGAAGTGAATAGAATCAGTCATTCAATTGATCATTGATTAGTAGAGTTCATCTATACGACACCTAACTCATATGGTAAAAGGCAACGTATTTTAGATTACATAAATAAAATTTCAAATCATTTTTGAAATATTTAAACATTCCTCAGGTTTGTTAGAAGTTTTTAAACTTTTGTTTGCCTCCTAAAATCGTCATAATGAGGAAAATTTAATGTAACTCAAAACTAATTACTTTAATGAGCTGAAATTTTGCCATGGTCGTATTAGAATTGCTTCTGAATCGATTCCCATCAAGATATAGTAAGGTTCCAATTCATTATTTTTTCAATTAATTTAATTATTATTGGATACTAAAAACTATTTTTAAAATAAAATATTAGGAGGATTTTGTTTGGGTTGTTTAACAATAACATGGTACAAAATATGAATGCTATAGATATAGTATTTAGGAAGATATCCATAAGTCTGAGAAATTGATTTAACATTAGGAGCATCTTTCTTTACTCAACTTCGAAATGGTAAGATCTAGTGATCACTAGACATGAAATTTAGTATCTGAAGTTAAATTTTGATAGAATCGAAATTGTGTGTAAAACCAGGGAGTTTCTATTGAAAATTATGAAGTTGGTGCTCAATTTAATATGAAGACGTCTCCTTATGCAAATTTTATCCATTTGAATTCATAGTAGACGTTAGTTGCTGTCGATGTCCATCTTTGAATTTTCTCTACTCTTAAATTTGCTCGAATGAAGAGGGGTGTTTTTTCTGCGACATTAGCTCTTATGTGTTCTAAAAATTCGTTTCTGTACACTAAAATACTGAACAAAAATTAATTTAGTGCATAGGAAACACAGTTGCACTGAAAACTACGTATTTATATGTAGTAAAAATAAATGCTACATATTCATTAACAATTACGCTAAACACGCATTCTCATACGCATTCTAAATAATCACAAGAATAATCCTTATATCACAAATATTATATCACAAATTCCTTATTTGTTAATTGGTGAATAATTTTCCTAAAATACTTAAAATAATAAAAATAAACTAGCTAATATACTTATCAGTAGAATAAAGTAAATACAAAAATTAGATTAAAATACCTTTCGTACAAAAATTTTACAAGTATTTAAGTGTACGATCGAGTGCAAATCGATTTTAAACACTTTAAAGTTCATAAATTTAATTTATGTAATTAAAATTGTTACAACTCTTTTAGCTTGCTTGAAACTCAGAAATAGATATATTTAATTTAGAAATGTATGTATTCATATCACTTTGTAGTGCACTGTCATAAAGAATTAACAGATTTGTTTCATTTGACTTAATCATAAAAATTAAATTATTGAATTACATTCAGCGCTTATATCTAAAATTTAGAGCTATGTTACACACTTGATAGCTATATCAGAAAGAATTAATTGTATTTTATTTGTTTTTAACCAAATAGTTAAATTTTGACGCTTGTTGCTGCAATTTGGAGCCATATTACATACATAAGTCATGTGTCCTGGATGGTGTCATGGATGCGTTTCTTAAATTCAGCTAAAATAATTTTCAGATGAATATCATATGCTTGCATTTCAATCTATTTTACTGAGTTAAAGAATTTTCATACATTTTTCGGATCCGTTATAACACATAATATTTTGTAATTTAATTTATCTGTAAATCGAATAATTCCTCTCACTGCCTTCTAGCCAAGAAGGCAGTACCTTCAAATTTCGTTATTTTGGGTTGGCGATTGTTCCATATTACATAAATAAGTTTATGATACTTTATTACGCTTGAAAACAATAAAAATACTCAATCAACAGCTGATTGAATGAAGTTGTTTTCTTATGGAAAGCATCAGAACCTATTTACGAATCATTGAAAAAACATTGGGTAAAACTCACGAACACGGTAGTGACTCATCGCGAAATTGGAAACTCAATTTTTTTTCTTTGCCAAACATTTATTTGCATAGGTTAGCAATGTGTAAGTAATTGGAATTTACTTTGCACTGAAGCAACACAACGGACTATTGGCGACAGTTCAGAATGAATCCTGAGAGGACAGATCCGAAGGTCAGTGACTAGTTACGACGTTCCAAAATGTCCGCCAATTGGTGATGGTACCGTGTTTTTCTAACCCAAACATTAATTCTAAATTATCAAACTGGAAGACACTGCCTTCTTAACTTGTAAAGCATCATAATACAGTTTATGCAATGTATATAACATGCGATTTCTCACTGAGCAGATTACGTCGAAAGCATCTCCTGCTTCAGAGATATGATCCGGAACCCAGATCCTTCATGTCGCCGAGATGCTGGCAGACTTTACGGGGCCTACAGAGAAGATTTGCCAGAACTTGATGACGAAGGGACCTTCGAGCAAGTCATGGCAGAAGCACAATGCATGTAAGAACACATTTATTTTGATGTCTACCATCATAATATTCAACGCAAGTAATAACGCAATGTTATGTTCATCTGCATCTACATGTGACGAAATTCGGAAACACCTTTTCATTACCATATCGATAATCGCATTTAATTATTTCTTTATTGATTTATGACTTAAGTCAGAGTTTCTGAAAATGGGCGCTGAATTAGTCTGCTTACCCCAGTGGAAAAAGGGGAAATTAAGGACTAATGAAATATTGAAAAATGTGTCGCCTAAATATGTGTTAGGCAAATACTTATCCAGTTGACCAAGAATTATGCATTCCCACAAGAATTATAGTTGTAAAATACGAGTTACAACTGATTGGTCTAAAAACAGGAAAACAGGTAATAACATGAGAGAGTTAATATATATGTATTTGCGCTCACTTATGAGATTCTTACAAATGCATCGGTAGGAATTCGTATATGATATGTCAGGTTAACGGTACAATACTATAAATAGGTAAGACTTTAGACTTTCCCTATTAGACATACCGAACTGGGTGAACAGTTATCAGTTTATTGCTCAGCTACATAAATACTCTGGTGGAATTCAAATATTATAGGCACAGCTAATAGAGATACCCGTTCATCAAGATTTGATCAGTTTTTCTAATGACGAGATACCTCATCGAGGATCCCTTAAACAGGAAGGTTAAGAGTACATTGAACTTTGAAAATCCCCAAAATCGATCGAAACATCTATTTTTTATTTAATTTTAGATTTAACTATTAATTGACATCAAACTCTACAGATAGCAAAAGTAATTTTTCAATTACGATCAGTTTCGAAGGAGTTTCATGGTTACATATGCAACAACATAGAGTATGGTTGCAAAGTATATAGTAAGTCTACTACGAAAAGTGTTTTTCTTCGATTGAAAGGTTTTGACATTTTTCCTATTTTGAACTGTTCCCTTTATCTCGATTTCTTTGAAAATCGTTTAGGATAAACCTTGCACTCTGTTGTATATATCTGTAAACTAGAAATTATCATACTTCCAAATTTTGAAATTTTGACTTAAGATGTTTAGCCTATGATTGTTTTCAAAATTTTAGGTGGTTTAGTATATTTTTTTGCTTTACAATTCAGTGATACATTTACCAAATGAAGTTAACTTTATTATATGTTTACTATTTTCAGTGAGTTCAAATTTTGATAAAAAATGTATAATTAATGTGCATTTGACTTATCCATTTTTGATAGTTGATCAAAACCTTAGACAACGTATTATGTAATCACATCCTCACAACTTAGGAGTTTAATACCAAGCTTTATATATGATGATGATAACTTCGAAGGTTTGTTTTTGAAAGTGAACCGTCCTTTTTTCAACCAAAGAATACATGGCAATAATTTGATGACATAAAATGAATGATTTTGAAATGATTTGCAAAACAATGAAAGTATCCTCATGTAATTCTATATTCTGGGATATATTCAGAATTCTTTCCCTATTCTAGAACATCCGCATACGGAATGGCGTGTACTTTGATGCAGATACAGAAAAGCTGCGGAGATGTGACCAGGGACACGATTCGGGAAGTTCTGAAGAGAATCCAGTTCCTGAAGCTCGGTTTCTGCAGTGAAGGGGATCTTGTGACCTTAAAGACAAAGTTTGTGGATTTCCTTGAAAAACAAGGAGAACAACGAGATTTCCTAGTTTCAGCATTCGACTTCAGAAGGAAGAAGTAAACTGTCGCCGAAGGCATAAGTTGTATACAAACACATGAATACTTTGGATAGATGACAACTTGCTAATTTTCTTTAAACATTTTCCAAAGTATCCGATTCCAACATTTTTGATTAAATAAGATATGAACTATTTATTTTAATGCTTATTTTACACTGCTGGCCACCCAAATTGCAACACCAAGAAAGACAAGAGATATCACAACAAAATTTATTTTGTAGATAACATGTTGACCAAGTATAAAATGATTAAATTTATAGACTTCTGTGAAGTGTGGTTCCTGCCAAAATCAGTAGCCAGAGTAGCCGCCATTGTTGGAGATCACTGCTACCACACGCCTCGGCATTGATTCAAAGAGACTTTGGATGTGTTCTTGGGGTACAGCAGACCAAGCAGCTTCCACACGTTGCCAAAGTTGATCTGGTGTGGCAGCTGGAGATGTATTCTGGGTTAATCGTTGAGCAACCATAGACCACATGTTTTCTATCGGCGAAAGATCCGGAGAGCGAGCTGGCCAGGGAAGTAATTCAATCTGGCGATTGACGAAGAACCCTTGGACAATGCGTGCCACGTGTGGTCGCGCATTATCCTGTTGAAATATGGCTGTGGGCAAGCCCTGAAGGTAAGGAAGGACAACTGGCTCCAACACCTCGGAGATGTAGCGCTGGCTGTTTAAAGTACCGGCAATGCGTACTAGAGGAGTGCGAGAGTGATATCCAATACCGCCCCATACCATAATACCCGGTGCAGGACCAGTGTGGCGGTGCATAACGCAGCTGTTCAGCATCCTCTATCCACGGTGTATCCAGACTCGAATCCGACCATCGTGGTGTTGCAGACAGAAGCGTGACTCGTCAGTAAAGACAATTTCATTCCATTCTGCCGTCCACATCCTTCTTTCATCGCACCATTGGCGGCGGAAACGTCTGTGGTTCTGCGTCAAGGGTAGACGAAGCAATGGACGTCTTGCGGACAGACCACTCTGCTGTAAACGGCGTCGAATGGTACGCGCAGACACTGGATGATGCGGTACAGACTGAATGTGCTGTGCTATGGTTCGTGATGTGGCTGAGCGATCCGTCACTGCCATACGCACAATATGCCTGTCATCACGTGAAGTGGTGCACTGAGGTGGATGCGATCGAACACGTCGGTCCGTCGTACCCTCCTGCATCCAACGATCACATATCCGCATTACAGTTGTTTGGTTTCGTCCAACACGACTACCGATTTCCCTGAAAGATAATCCACAATCTCGGTAGGCCACTATCCTTCCTCTGTCGAACTCGGATAATTGATCAAAAGATGATCGCTGTTTTCTACGAGGCATAATTGATCGTTTTTTTTTTAAACCACAAGAAAAACACAATTGCCGTACTTGAAATCGTCGAAATCTCCAAGCCTTAAATAGCGCTTTGAAGTGGCGCCACAGGCGCGCGTGACGTGCGTCTGCGCTGAAATTCTAATCATTTCTTCTAATTTTCTTTAAACATTTCCCACTGTACCTGATTCCAAAATTTTTGATTAAATAAGACATGAACTATTGATTTTAATGTTTATTTTATTTTATTTGTTGATGATCTTAGTCATCTATTGGTTCATACGTATATATCCGTTCTGAAACCTGAGTCTTCTCTGCAGGACTTCTAGACAACTTTGACCTTGATCAATATAAACTTTCCTTGAATTCTTAAAACTAATATTGGATTCTTTCACCGATCAATACATGAGGCTATTTTGTCATTATGTATGTGAAAAGGAATAATAATACTACAGTACTCGAAAATCTCGTAAGCTCAGGGATTTAAGTGTTAAAAGGCAGATGCAAAGCGTTTTTTGGAATAAGTGTTCACCAAATACATTATATATTGCGTTACAGTCGACGCGTTAAGCACGTTTACGTAACATTTTTATCGTCACTAGAGTTCTGAGCAGTGTACTATTGCTTCTACATATAACACTGATAATGACTAAATAGCCATATATATTGCTTGAAAAATCCTTGAAATGATTCCTAGTAAATTCCTGTAAATGGTCTAGCTGTTCAGTAGTTTGCCACAAGTATTGCACTAGTATGTCTTACGAATGGTGAAATGGTTTAAATTGGATAAGATTTATTTCACCTCAGTGGTGTTCTGAACATTTAACAAGTGTGCTCAGATGTAATATCATAACCCAAAAACAATACTCGTATAAACAATTTTAAATATTAATTTATTACAATGTATAAATAAATAATTTCAATTTGTTTTAATTGCCACTTGGGAGCAGAGTCTAAGTAATTAATACTAGTTTTGTAAATCATTCAAAATTATAATTTCTATTGTCAGATCGATGAAAAATATAAAAAAGTTTTAGTGTGCCGCAGAATTTTAGTACTTTTATGTGTGTCACGTGATGAAAAAATTGAAGATCATTGGTCTAGAAGACTAAACTAGAAGTTATAATTCATGCAGGGAAATCTGCATCTTGCATGGTGCAATAATGCTTGCATGACCCTCGGAGGGTTAATCAACAGACCTATCATGACTAGTTTTAGAAGATATAATTGGACTTCAGATTAACTCGTTGATGGAAATAAAACGATTCACAAAAAAGCAATGTTAGAGAATACGAAAGGCCATTACATAACGGGAGATGCATATGATGCAAGTTCTCTTTTGATTAGTTCAATTGATTTATGTTACATATGGGAGTGTAAATGGTTTTCTATATTGCTTGACAAATCCTTGAGTTAAGACAACGGTCGATCTATTCATAATGTACCGAAATCAAAGGGAATTTTTCGGCAGATAGTGTGGTGTTCCGAGTTGGTTGCAAATTCATCTGGGGGATGAAGACTATAATCACTTTCCGGGTAGTCAGAATATAAGTGAGATTGTTTTAAATAGTTGTAGATTAGCTTTTCCGTGCGCAATTGGAGACTTATTGGAAAATTTATGCATTTATCAACAAACTAAAGACGATAAAGCCAATAAAAACGTGGATCAACTCTTTTACACTCTTTCGTTTGCGCTTGCTTAAAAAATATAATATCAAGACACAATAACGTTTACAAGTACTCTAGTAACAGTTTTAAGTGCATAATAAAAATTAAATTCACGTAGTGCTTACACGCGCTAACAGAACTCTTAATAGTAAATTGCATTAACATAGAATATGGTGTTTTATTTATAGTTAGTTTTTAAATAAAGTATCTCGTTGGAAGGACTAAGCACGCGTAAATGTAAATAAGAAAAAACTACTCTTTCACCTTTACAAATTTTAATATAGGAATGGTTAAATTAGATCAGTATTTATTCTCATTTGGCTTATAGCTTGTGTTTTGAAGGCGTTTTATGTATGCAGTTTGTAACAATTCTTTGTTAAAAGGCTTCTATATACAAACTGAACTAACTATTAATACTTATTTTACCTTACCTAAAACTAAATACTGTTAATTGCGCCATTATACATTTGACATATTAAACACCACTAAACTAGGACTTCTCTTGTAACATATTTTAATAAACGAATCTAATATAAATGTCTTAATATAATGGTTGTAGATATAGTTACTTAATATCTTTTAATTTTTAAACTGGGAAAGGTCATGAATTTTGTTCCGAATTTATGGTTGGTTGGTTTGGGGGTTTTATGGTGCAAGGGCCATATTTGGTCATGTTGCTCTCCAGACACAAGACATACAATATCAAGTAATAGACACACACAATGATAGTTTTACTGACACAGAAGAGAGAAATACACCCATGGAGGAATGCACCTGACGGTAATCGAACCTGCGCCGTATACAACTTGAAGGTTTCTAGCGCAGTGAGGCATACCCACTGAGCCACTACGGCCCCTTGAAGTTATGAACTGAAGAGATACGAAAATTCGAAAAACACGTTTGATGTTTTTGAGGTTAATGATGATATTTCTAACCTTACTTATCATTTTTATCATCTAAATTATTCCATTGTCTCCACGGCGCTAAAGAGAATTTAACTCTCCTGGTGGTTGTCTCGACGAGATATCTCGTCACAAGCAGAACTGACCAGATCTTGATGGACGAGATATCTTGCCATTAGAATCAAACTTAGAATATTTTGATCTCGTCATCATAAAATTATTGGCAGTATTTTTGACTAAATGCCTCGTCATTAGAAAAATTGGTCAGATCCTTATTGAAGAGATATATCTTCGAAACCACATGGAGAGTTAACATTTGACACATATACATGTTTTCAATATCTCTCAATGAATTTTTAGTTGGATGAATACAAATATGCATACAGGTCTTAAGTTCACAAAGGTACAATTCGAGGCTACTTAAGGGTTTTTTAATAGCCCTGAATACAACTATTTATACAGATAGTTTCAGGGAGTATAGGCTGATCACAGGAGATATTAGAACCTATCATTGATATCGGAAAATTATAATTTTAAGAGGGGAGGACAGAATTGTGAAAAGAGAAAGTTCTTTTAAGACCTGTTTACATATTTCAATTGATTTTTGTTACATTTTACATTTGTTACATAACTTCCATATAAATATGTTTTTCTATATTTATTGAAAATATCTTGAGAGAAAGTATAAATGGGTCGATTCATAATGCACGACAAAAGAGATTTCTTAGTGAATTGCATTAACTGGTCTAAATGGTTTCTACGAAATACCTCATCATTTAAGTCAAGTTTGATATTTTTTATTAAAATGTAAATGTGGATATTTCGAATTTTTTCTTATCATTTCTAACATCAAAATTACTCCATGCCTCCACTCGTACCATGATACTAAAGTATTCAATGTTCAACACAGATAATACACGTTATATTTAATCTCTAACAAGGACCTTTTAGTTGACTGATGGTTTTAAGTCTCAGAGTAATAGTTATTTATGCTGTCAGTTGTCTAAAGACTATAATACTTTATAGTCTTTAGTAGACTATAATACTTTATATATACTTTAGTAGACTATAATAGACTATAGCATGTTATGCTTGCAACAGGAGATATTGTAAACTATTTCTCAAATTGGAAAATTTTACTTTAGATAGTGAGGATGTGTGGAGAAGAAAACTTACACAACTTAGGTATTTCTGAGACGTTGAAGATTATGCATATTGCTATAAAATATTAAGAAACTAAAAATTACGTATTTATTGTTTTACAAAATTAAATAAAATCTTACTTCTTATGATTTACCGAATTTTACGAGGAAATTTATTAACACGAAGAAAAATAGAACATTTATATCCATGTGGGCATAGATACAGGAACTATAGTACGCATGGAGTGGCTACAAGAATCTCCATTCCTAAATCCAATTCCTCGCGTAATAAACTTCCTGGGGAGAAGTTTTGCTGGGGAGAACTGTCAGTGACCTAAACTAAGGCTGGCATCTGCTTAAAATCTTAGGTAAAAGAGGATTGGTAGCTAAACCTTCGACCAGAACCTGACACTATTGCTGTCTGGATCACATAGTTCATGGATCATATCTTTTATTGAGGTACTTAGTTCATTGCGATCTGTAATGCCATTTTCTGGCAACTTGTGTATCCGGCTTCAAAAATAAAAACTAATTGACTTCAAGATAGTAGCAACTAGGATTTTCTCTGAAATTTCGGTGATTTTCAACCGGCGTACTGCAAGAATGAAAATGGTGTGCCTTACTAATGGTGAACCGGTAGAAATTGTGCAGGATTTATTTCATAACTAGGTTAAATTTTAAATTTGTGACAAGTGTTTTCAAAATACACTACTGTGTGTGAAAATTGCAACACTATGAAGGAATCATACCAATTATACGAAACTTGCAGGAAATGCAAGACAGGTTAGGATATGCAAATGATTAGAATTAAAAAGCGATAACTCATGTGTGAGCCAAGATACACCTTCTAAACTTCCAAGTGAGCCGTTTATAAAAAGCACTGTAAAGGTGCGTTAAAATGTGTGTATCGTCGTTTGACTGCTGTAAATGATTGATTAGAAGTCAATATGCCTCGAGAAAACGAAGAGTGCAATAAGAGCAACTAACTGAGTTCAAACGGGGACGCGACTTTCGTAACATGAAATCGCCACTCGCACGGGGCGTAATGCCACAACAGTGATGCGTGTGTGGAAGAGATTGACCATCGAAAACCGCACTCGAAACCCCAGAAGAGGGCCATGCAATATGACGTCACCACGGGACGACAGACACTTAATCCGCATGGCGGTGACGGACCGTACCTTTCGTGCGTTGGCACAACATTGTATCACGTCTACAGGTGTCTCATTGTTCCCCTGCGCAGCATTCCCTTGACGCTGAACCACCGACGCCTCCAGCTACAATGGGTTCACTGACACAGCCAATGGCGTGCCGATTGGAAACACGTCGTCTTCTCAGATGAGTCGCGCTATAATCTGGACTATAACGATGGACGCGTACTCTCCAGAAGCTACAGAGGTGAACGCCTTCTCCCGGAGTGTCTTATTCAGCGTCATACTGGACGAACGCCTGGCATTATGGTCTGGGGCGCTATTGGATATCATGGGCGATCCCGCCTACTCCAAATTGTAAGGACCTTGAACAGCGGGCGCTACATCAGGGAAGTTGTGGAGCCCGAGGTCCTACCTCTCCTGCAACGCATTCCCTGAGCTGTAATTCAGCAAGACAATGCCCGTTCACATGTTGCTCGGAATGTACAAGCCTTCTTCAGTGCACGACATCATCCGCTTCTTCCACGGCCTGCACGTTCCCGGGATATGTCGTCCATTTAACCTGTCTGGGATTACATCGGACCACGACTCGTTCGTACCTCTCGTCGGGCAGAGAGTACGGCTGAACTTTGGCATCAGGTAATAGAGGCCATCTCTAATGCCATTCCTCAGCATGACATTCAAAATCTCTATGATTCGATGCCACGACGTGTACAGGCTCTCATCGCTGAGCGTTTCGGCTGCACAAGATATTGATTTTCGGCATAATTTTTGTTTCATTGCTCATTAAATGTGATCGTTTATTTAAACCCCTATAAGTAATACGTGGAATAAATTTCATTTATTTCTGATGAATCTTTAATAGTGTTGCAATTTTCACAAACAGTAGTGTTGTTTGAAGTAATAAACGTATACGTAGTTTTGAGCATTACTTGTTTATTATAAAATATCGTTAATAAATTACTTAAAACAATTTTAAAGCCACTTTAGAGCAAAAAGGGGTAGATAATTATTTTTAATAAAGTAATCAAAACTGTACCGATTTTTTGTAACTATCTTTTGACGAACTATCTGACCGTAGTTCAAAGTTACGTCGTGTTGCCCTTCGATCTTTCCCTTCGGGATTGATCCGCGACCCTCGTCAATAATTTGCTGTGTTGCTCCAGTGATATGTTAATGTCAGATCGGCAAAAAGTACATATGTTTTGGTGTGGCGCAGTACTTTTAAAGTTAATTTTGTGTGGCATGACATGGGGATAAATGTTGAAAATCGCTGGCTTTAAACTGATTCTCTCAAAATAATTACACAAAATTGTCGAAATGTGTGCGATTGATATTCGAAAATGAAAACCCAAATTCTCACTAAACTAGAAAAACAAATTACAGTAGTTAATAATTTAATAACTGTATAATCTCTACGAAAAAGGCCACAGGTAGAGACCGAGACAGGTTGGCCATACATATGCTTTAGTCTGCTAATGAAATTTCTGAAAATGATAGATAAGTTAAGCAACATGAAAGCGCTTATCTTACTCAAGGCGTCAGTGGAAAAGTAGCATCCAGACAAGAACCTTTTATAATGTTAAAATTTTGTCAGATCAGTGAATTTTCAAATTCATATACAATAGTTTCTGATTTGTTTGTAACATAAATCATCCATTTTGACGAATATTTTAGTCCAGAGTTCTATCTTGGGCATCTATTCAATTTTAATATTTATTGTATAATTTGATTTGAGCATGAAAAACAAAAAAGTTCGGTATTGGGCAGATTGATCCCACCTAGTAAGACAACAGTAGCTACCTAAGCAGTCTGTTTCAACGTCAAATGTTTTCCCTGGCGTCACCTAAGTTAACGTCTGTGCCTGCTTCCAGATGATGCAATCGTGTAGAAAGGGATAAGAACGGTATTTGAGAGTACGGTCGCTAGACTCCGAAAGAGGTCTCGTAGAAACCTGGTGTAAAATATCAGTTCTAAATCGATATTGGGAAGGTACTTCAAGAGTATGAAAGTTGGACGCCCAGAGAGGTTTCGTGGAGACATGGCGCAAAATATAACTTATAAACCGATATTAAGATCCTTCGAGTGTACAAAAATTGGATGCATAGGAAAATCTAGTGGAGACCTGGCGTAAAATATATTTGGTAAACCGATATTGAGAAGATACTTTGAGACTATTACAGCTGGACACCCATAGAGGTTTCGTGGGGACCTGGCGCCAAACATAACTTATAAACCGATATTAAAGTCCTTTGAGGGTATGAAAGGTGGACGCTTAGGGAGGTGTCCTGGAGACGTGGAGTAAAATATTATTTGCAAGCCGATATTGGGAAAATACTTTGAGAGTACGAAAGCTGGACTCCTAATGAGGTCTCTTAGAACCCAGTGTTAAATTTATCTTTTAAATTAAAATTGAAAAACGCACTTTGGTAGAACGAAACATTTAAACCTGGGGAGGTGTTCTGGAAACATGATGTTAAATATAACCTATGAACGGGTTTTTCCTGTAAACATTATATTTTTATGTGTTCTGTGGCATCCCAGATAAATAAAATGTAAGTTCCACCATTCCTCTGAATTTCGTAGACAATTAAAGAACCACACCACCAAACGCGGCACAGCAGAAGTCCGAGGTTTAGTTCTTCCTCCCAGTAGGACAACAGTACAGTCACAATTTCACATCAAAGCTACCTAAGCAGTCACAATTTCAATGTCATATATAATGAGACCCAGGACAAATATTTTTTTGGTGAAAGCAGATCCAGGAAATTAAGACAAAAAGTAGGAACAGAAATTTGCTGTATTGGTCATACACCAGTCAAGCAAGCATGATAGGAAGATCAAATAAAGACAGAAATAATATTGAATGCAATTTTTGAATGTGTATCGTTATTTTTTACATGATTTTGCCGTCAACTTATTAAGATCAAACTACATAGGGAAGTCTCGTAGAGACTGGCGTTAAATATGCCTGGTAAACTAAAATTGAAAAACATTTTTAGAATGGAATTTTTACGTTTGGAGAGAAATGGTTGGTTGTATTGGTGTTTTATGGCTCAAGGGAGATATTTAGCCAAGTTGGGCCAAACAATGTAAAATAAATTAACAATTCCACAAGGAAACTTTTACGCATACAGGAGAGAAATATTTCCAGGGAGGAGTCGAACCTGTGCCTTCTACAACTCACAAGATGAGGCAGTTTCTTGGTGTCATGTTTTAAGAAACAAGCTTAAAATTGAAATCGCTACCATAGGGTAAACTAGACAGTTATTGACACCTCGGACAGTTATTGACACTTCGGAAGTTATTGACACCCTAATCTTTAATTTTAAAAAGTAAGTTTTCAAGTCAATTTTCAGTTTCAAATAAGGGCGTGAAAAATTCCTTGTGAATCATAGAAGCCAGCTGTGTTAAAAGATTTTCAAACTGTAAAATCAAGAAAGGTAATAAAACCGTAATCAAGAAGTATACAAACAAGGTACAAGTTAAGAGGACGGTTTCTTCTGTTTTTGCTAAGAAAAGAGCATGATCATGTTTTGTAAGATAGATTAGCCATAGATCCCTTTGCTATTTCCCTGTCCATTTATACTGCAAAAATAAACTAAATAAGGATGAAGGCATGTTAATAACTGTGGTGTCAATTACTCATCCATGGGGTATCAATAACCGATTTTGCACTATCTATTCTCAATATATTGCGTAATACCATCCAGGGATAATTTTTTTGTATGAAACCCTTTATTCAGCTTAAAGTAGAGTAATTCTGGAAAAGTTACAATGAATTTCAACTTGATTGAACTATTTTTACTACTTTTTCCATGAGTTTATGGTATAAATATTGCCTTAAGCGTGTCAATAACTGTCTTGTTTACCCTATGTTTTCAATTTTTCCCATGGCTATCTTATTCATGAAAGACGTTGCTAATAGTAGGAGGTGAGAGCAAAATTACATATATTGAATATAATTTCTTAAATATGTAAAAGAAAACGTGTCCGGTTTCGCTTATTGAAAATATCGAGTTGTTCTTTCTTTCGTGAAACAAAGGATATGTAATCGCAGCAAAACAGCGATAGTTACTTTGAACTTTACGTATATAACGAAGCTTGACGTCAATTGGTTTTCAAAACCTTTTGAAAGACGTACAATATATTTTAAACACAATTACAATTATAGGAACTATGACGGATAGAAAGGTTATTTTAGGAAACATGGACGTTATATCACACGGATGTAATTATTATTCCAACCCCCTTGCTTTTGAAACAATTTTTATTGAAATTATATGAATTGGAGATTGGCATCGAGTGTAATATTATCTGTTTCCTCCCTCGACTAAAAGGAACTTCGAAGGAAGTCATTTAACATGTTGATTTCCGTTAATTAATTTGCCGTTTGGTTAGCATATAAACTCGAAGAATAGAGCTCAAGCTACCCTGTTTGATTCTAAAATTATACGACACCGTTACTACAGAGGCCAAAATGAAGAGCGTGATTTTCATTCTATTGCTTACGATTGGAGGTAATGTATACATTTTAATATTGTTTTCTATTTGTTTCTTGTCTAACAAATACCCGTCAATTAAATTTAAACTGAAAGTATAAAACTATAAACAGATATAACACAAAAAAATCTACTGTGATCGAACGAATTAAGTATGCATTTGACGAAATATGATAATATCGTTCATTTTAATTTTGTTTGTGACTATTTTCATAAACTTAGGAATTTTCTTAGAATCGCTGGAAAACAGAATATTATGCACAAATATGGTAAATTCAATGTGGGCCTTGACAAAGAAAATGCTTTGATTTCCAAATAGTGTCATTCGGTGAACTTTGTATCTAAGCATGTAGTTCTAATCGCCTTGTACCTAAGCTTCAGAGTATGTTTCTACATTCCTCTACTGTAGTGGCTAAATGGGATTGCCCAATGCGTTAGCAACCTGCAAGTAGGTGGCACAGTTTCGATTACTCCTGTGTGTATTTCTCTCTTTTATGTCATTAAAGTTTTCCTTGTGTGTATGTCCATTTACTTAACATTGTTTTGGTTCAGGTTGGTCAAATATGGCTCTTGCGCCAAAAGACCCAACCACCCTTTATATACATAGAATATTTATATATTCCAAGAGGGGAACAACAGGTGGCCCTACCTCCCCTGAAAGGTTAAATGTTTACAATTTCACCTTAAGTCAGGAGTAAACGATCCTGTAACTGCGGAAATGTAACGATTATTTTTAAAATATTAATTTTATTACTTTGTAACTAAACAAAATCTTTACAGGAGATGTACTAGAGAACCTTCATACATATCACCTCACAATCGAAAATTCACTATGCATGATACAATGTATGACTAATGCAAGTAATTGTTAATCACTTACAGAGTAGTATTAAAACACGAAATGAAACAAGATATCTTCACCTAAATGGAAACATACACTTGTAACTTCCTGGGGTATTTCTTTCATCTGTGTTAATAAAAATTTCTCTGTGCCTGTCCATTACTTGATGTTGTTCGGTGCAGCTTGACCAAATATAATCCTGGCGTCATAAAATTCCAAACCGCCTAATCGATAAAAATTAGACGAAAGGAAAACTTTGGGTTTGTTGAACTATATTAGTTTTATTTCTCAATACTAATCAAACTTTTCTTTCGTTGAATTGATCTAAGATGTATCAAAACAAATTATATACATATATATATATAAAGTGTTGTATTTTGATGCAAAGAAGTCATATCAATACAAAGATTCTGATTTTATTTTTCTTAAAATGTGTTATTTTTTTGTTCAATTTGAAGGCTCTATGGGTGGATTTTTAGATAATTGTAAAGCGGATAAATGCAATGATATAATTCCCGAGAGAGAAATTCATGATCTTGATGGATTGCCACCTACTGAAGAAGTCTTAAAGAGATTGTGTCCGTAAGTAATATATTTTATTAAAAGGTATGCGCACTATTAGTATAAATAACGTTATATTTAAAGCTAAAAGATATTCTAATCTTGTGTTTAAATGTGTCATAAAATTTGCAAAGACAATTGAAAAAAATATGGTCGTACTCAAGAATTAACCAACAAATATTAAATAATTGTTTTTAAGCCAAAAATGAAATTTTTAAACTTCCGAATGGATTATCATTGAGAATTAATTTTATCTGTCCTGTAATTTTTTTATGATTAGAATTGGTAGCATAATTTAGTTAATGCGCAAGAGATATTTTATCTAGCAGTATAAGCTTTTTAATTATTAAAAACATCCAATAAATTAGTAGAATAAAATTATATGCTTTCAGATATATATATATATATATATATATATATATATATATATATATATATATATATATATATATATATATATATATATATATATATATATATATATATATATATATATTATTGATATCAAAGTATTTAAGAATTCCAAGTTTTAAGAAATACATTTGTGATTCACTCATATACACATAACAAATATTTTAGTTTGAAAAATGTGAAAAATGAAGTAAATGTATGTAAAAATGTTTGCAACATTTCAAACTGTTAATATTTATATGCCATGAATTAGGACTTAGTAGGTATCGAAAGAATTGTGAGAGAAATATGGTTACAAAATATTTAAGGGGGTAGGTAGTAGTGAAGTTTTCCTACAATGAATGTTATTTGAGAGTAATATTTCAATATAATATATGCCCTTATATATTATATAATGCATATGTTATGTTCAAAGAACGTATTTTGATGCTATTTTTTATTTCAAATTCGTACATATAATTTAGTAGAGCATTAATTTTAATATTCAAAGTTAGTTAATCTACATGTTTTCATGGACGCACCTACTAATCTTAATTTAAAGGATTGTGTCGAAATTCACACATATGATGCTAAAATCTTACAAAAGCTGTAATATATATATTTGATCTGTGTAGAAATACAAATTAACAGTTTGTATGGGTATTGGAAACATTTAATATATTTGAGTAAATGAATTAAAGATAACTATGATAAAAAATAACCAGATGGAATAAAGTAAACTAATCTAAAAAAATTCAATTCAATTGATGTTACTTTCTTACTATGTACTTCCACTAAGTAACATATATATTTATTAAAATGTAAACCTTGATAAATATTTCTACCAATCTCATCGCAAGTTGAGAAACTAAGAGATTTATTATACTGTGCAAGAAACATTCAAAATTTTAACTAAATTCAATTTTGAAAATATTGTTGAATAGTATTGATGTACATATTGCAATTCAGATATATACATTATTTATCTATATGGTCATTACCAAAATGTTATTTTATCTTTAAAGTTGCTAGTTACTCTACAAAAAATTTCTTATATTTGATTCTAATAAAGGAACCTACAAGGTAGATATAGGACCCCTTTTCTCGATAAAGATATAGTTCAGAATTTTAGAGGTAACATGTTCAGTAGATGTTCGTTTGAATGAACTCCTATTTTACAAACCTACACGAAGTAATAAACTGTTATCACGTCCGGATGAATAATCATAAAAATGCTCATTCCTTTGTAACAAAATAATTTTTTTCTTCACTTCAAATTAGTATAAGTTAATTTTTTGAAGTTCTTGATTCTAGGGGTTAAAAAGATTGAGACACAATGGATAGAAAAACTCTTCAATAATAAAAACTTCAACTCGACGGTTTATTTTTTTTAATAGACAAACGGATAATTTGCGACTATTTTGAGAAAAAATTGCAAAATATTTTGAAAAGACAGTTAAAGGAGATACACATAAATATTTAAAAAATCTAAACTTTTGGATATAAATATCTCACCAACATGACAGACAGCTCACTGCTGGTACGAGATTCAATCTCTGATAGCATAGTTAAGATCAGAACCAATCGCAAAGCCCATATAAAGAAGAAATGGAAATAGAAGCAATTTATTAAGCACTTTTAAAAATTTAGCATAAGCTTTCCCATGAGATTTTACTGAAAACGTCCTGTGAGGTATAATAATATGCAAATGACTCCGAGTCGATTTTGAAAAGGGGAAAGAGATTAGAATACTGTGTCTGAGACAGATGGCTACACCTTTTTTTAACTAACTTTAAATTTAAACTTTATATTTATTTGATTATATATTTCCCTGGTACTAAGGGGCAGAATATAAACAAAAGAAGCATATAGCAAAATAAATTAAATGATATTAGCAAAAGGAGTATCGGTTGTATTTACATTTTATATGAACTCAGATTTTTCAGTGTCGATCAATTGGTCTAGTAGTCAGGGTTCTGTCTTCTGGAATAATTTATAGGGAAAAAATTCCAACGTGGTTTAACACTGAGTGTCACGAGATTTCTTAGTAGTGTAATATTGCTTTTTCTTCACACCACTCATAATAACTAAATAATCACATCAATTGGTTGAAAGAATCTTAGAGCAAATTGTATTGGTCAAGAAGGTTAAAACTCAGAATTCGGGATAGTTAAAATGTTGTCTTCTAGAAAGGCTGTTCGGATATTTTTTGAACGATTTTGATGAGCTGTAAAAAAAATTGTATGCTACGAAAAAATTTTATTTTCACAGCAGTTAAATAGTTAAAGTATAACTTATCATCTGCTAACTCAGAGTTATGTTTACTTTCAAAATGGCGCTTTTAAATAAGCAATGGATGGAAGGCTATGTTTAATCTTTCCGAAGAGAATTATGCCTATTCAATTATTCAAAAACGCTATAAAAGTCATGGTTTTTCGATATCTAAAGGTACGATAAATTATAAATATCTAAAGGTACGAAGTAATATTATAAATGAGAAAGGAAAAAAACGTAAAAGTGGAAAAATACTTCCAAATAATATCCAAAAAAAAATTGAGAATATTTGTAAGGTAAGATCTTTAATTTTATAAGATAATCCGCCAAGTCAAACGACTACAGCAAAGTGAACGTGAGAACTTTCTCTAAGAGATTTATGACTGTTGTCGGTTTTGCATATAATGGAAAATTAAAAGTAAAAAGAGGCGAAAAATGTAAAAATTAACTCCCACATATTATCAAGACCATATTTTATCCCCAATATTCAAAAACGAAATACCATATCTTTACCCAAAGTGCCAACAATCAGTAGAACTGCATCAGGGTAAAGCAAGCAGAGCCACACACATAAATCGACTATTAAATTCTTGGAAAAAATGGAACAAGAAACTGGTATCAAGTCCCTTTACTGATATTCCTGCTAAATCTCCAGAAGTTTCACCCATGGACTTTTGTGCTTTTGGACTTTTAAAAAGGGCATTATCGAAACGTCGACCGAAAACCATTCAAGGACTGGAAAACTGTGGAGCAGGAATGGGACAAAATACCACTGTCAAAAGTCATTATTATTACAAAAGTCATTATTATCATGGAAATTAATGTATAGAAAGATAGTTAACAATAAGGGCTATCAAATGGAACATTTAAAACACAAAAATTTCACGTAAAGAATTCAGCTTCAGTCCATTAAAATCGTTCAAAAAATATCCGAACAGCCTCTGTACATCAAAAGGTTCCTGGTTTGAATCCGGGGTAAGGCATGGATGCATGTCCATATTGAATGAATGTGTGGCCTCTATAAACGAGTTGAGACTTCAAAATGTGATGTAACGTATCTCTGGTGCACCAAGATTATGTAAAATGGTTGACAATTCCGCCCTTGAGTGCCACAATGAATAATGTTCAATTGGATGGCTGTAAGGAAAAAAGACGCTCTCCCACATTTTCAGTGGCGATCTGAGGACTCACATTTTGCTGCACTCGCAAGATTCATCCTGTTTGCCCTAAATGTCAGTCTGACAAGACCTCCCCAGCACACATTCTTGAGTGCTTAGGGTTGTCTCGAGACGACCTGTTTCCTGAACCTCTTTTGGTGTATGACTTTGCGCAGGTGAATGGGCTCGTGGATTTGGTCTAGCTGAAGCTAGACGTGGAGATAAGAAACAAAAGATTATTTTTCTAAGTATGGATAGAAGATAACGCTACGATACAACTTGCATTATATGTATTTCTAATGAAAGCGTGTCAATAAAATTTCAAATTGAGGAAGAAATTTTAAAGCAACTTGCATATTCTATTGACTAAATGTTAATAACATTCTTCCAGGCCTGCTTTAGAACTTATGGATTGTGCTTCAGATCTAATTACGGAATGTACTGGACAATCTCCCGAAGAACTAGCAACATCAGATAACGAGACCGTAGCTATGTTGATGACATTATTTTCCAGCTTTAAGGACCTCGGCAGGGATTTATGCGATGAAGACAGTACACTGCACAAAAGTATGTACTACGTTATTTTTAATAACATAGGTGTGAGAAAAACGAACCCCTCCTTATTTTTGCATTGTTCACAGTAGAACAAATTCAAAGGTACCGTAGTTTACTATCAACAAATTCATTTACAGAACATTTGCATTTCTTCATGTTAAATTACGCTCAAACGTTTTGATTTGCAAAGGTAACACCAAGTTTCGATGCTGAATTTCAAACCAAAATAAAAATTCAATCTTGGATACCAAGTTTTAAGATATTTGATCCAACTGTTTCTGGAATATGGACATGGAAAGTTTATAGAGACTCTAATATAATGCAGCCAATTCATTCAATCTAATACATAATATCAGAAACTAGTCATGAGTAAAACATTTGTCTTATAAACAAAAAATTAAGTTAAACATGCATTTATACACATTAATAAAATTGTCTCAAATCTTAAAACATAATGTCTCTCCATATACTAGCCTTATAATGATTAATAATAAATACATTGATGTATGAGTTGACAGACAATTTAATTAACCCTTCAAATGGTTTCTACAACAAATCTGATCCAAAAAGATCTGAATAATTTTGCTAATGACGAGATATCTTATCAAGATATTGCCTATTTTTTATGATGCCAAGATCAAGATTATTTGATGCCACTTTTATACGCTAGATTAAGGTGAGTATAAGCGTGGCATCAAATATTGTTTTTGTACCTGAATATACTTTGAATTTAACCCAAGCGTGTTTGAATAGATTTTAAATTTTCATTGCTAACATATTTTTATACTTAGTTGTTAGAAACATTAATGGACTTAATATACTTTTTTTAATTCAAGAGAAACTATTTTTACTTAGACTACATTAACTTGTAAATATATAAATGTATATTATGATACATTAACTTGGATTCATTATACTTGACCCGAAACTTATAAGTCAGTTGACTTATAAGGGACATTCAATAGTAAAGCTGCAAGCTTTAAAATACGTCATATGGAATTCTTATGCATTGTATTTTGAAACACGAGAAATGCCTGGGTGGTCATTTGAACCTTCTATCAAGCTTGAGTTTTTAAAAATTTTGAAAATTAAAGTATTACATAAACATTAAAGATACTATTATTGAAGCACAATCTTTTTTTGTCTCCATCTATTTATGAATCGAATAACTACTGTAATTTTACACAACTAAGGTCCTAAGCCACAACTATGTTCCAAACATATGCGCAATCAAAAACACCGAAATTTGAAATATAAGGGACATTTAGTGAATTATTATGCATTAAATGACAGAGTATGGATTAAATTATATTATTTTAGTACTGGAGTGCACTTTGTCCGCCACGTGTGTGCACTTGTCAAATGTCAGTGCAAGTTACTTATTACATCTAATATATTGCAAAACATTCTCTCAATTAGGATTTTTTATCGATTTATTGAGGAAATATTCGATGTAATATAGTTGTGTACTTCATAACGCAGCTATGACCCAAAATGTTTTGTCAAAACATAATTAAATATATAAACTACATTAAGGAATAGCTAAAGTTTTACATATCAATTATTGATCTTTCTACAGGTAATATCAATAAAAAATATTTCGGAAAGTTTTATATTAGAAGGTACAGCGAAAAATATAAGCAATGGGGTGATTTGAACCGCAGTTGTTTGAAATTACGAATACAATTTAAATAATATGATACTTTTATATTAAACAGATTACGTAACCGGCATAACCTGCTTCAGAAACATCTTCAGAGAGACAGCAGAAGAATGCCACAGAGAAGCGGGCAGAATTTATGGAGCCTACAAAGATTCTTTGTCGGAATTGGATGACGAAGATCATGATGAAGGAGAATGCATGTACGTATACGTTTATGTTTACTATCTTCCATCAGGGAACACGAATAAATCTTACACCAGTAGAAATAATTGTGTAGTTGTTACTAGTCATCTTGGTCAAGGTCCTAGACCAAGTCCAAAAGGCCATTTTTCCAAGTTGCACAGCAACCAACTCTTGTACATACACCAACTGTCCCACAAAGGTATGAACAATGCAATTCAAAACACGGGAAGAAGTTGATGGGATAGTAAAGCAGGGACAAGTTGGAAAGTTCTAAACTCCTCCACAGAGAGAAAATTGCAGTTTCCTTTCAGTAAGGTAAAAAAAGGTTGAAGTCTGACAACGTCAAGAGATGCCTGTTAGCAATTAGCTGGAAATAAGGATTGTCTATCAGGCTTAAGTAGCAGAATTCATATAATTTATTTTCCTAAGTACATAAGACCGTCATCTGACCGTGGTTCAAAATTCGATTTGTTGTTCTCGCATGTTCCCTTTCGTTTTCGATCTCGGAACGTTGCCAATCGCCGTTATGTTGCTCCCCAATGCGACGTAAATTCAGCTACCCAAACCACTAAGAGCGTAAGGTAAGTATAGATTTATAAATTTATGTTGCGTAACTAACTGATGAAATGTAACTAACTGATGAAATGTAATAAAGTAAGTAACTAATGTAAAGGTCAGTAACACGGTTACCAAACTTTAGCCAAATTGGCGAATAAATGTTCGTATCCAAACAACTTTTGGCCACCATTTTGGATGACTTCCACTTGCATGCAAGTGAAAGCGCATGTAGCAAACCCTATGACGCGTTGCCTATTCCAAATTTATTGCCAATTGACGATGGAAATTATTGTCAATTATCGATGGTAGTGTGTTCTTGAGTCTAATACAAAATGAATGACTTTCCTTGTATTCTAGGGTTGCAGGATACGGAATTGCATGCGTCTCGATACAACTGCGTAAAAGCTGCGACGAAGCAGCCAGCGATGCATTTCTAGAAATTATAAGGAGACTCAAGTTCATGAAGCTCAGTTTCTGCAAACCAAAGGATGTTTTGACCCTGAAGACGAAATTTTTAGACTACTTGGAGGAGCAGGGAGAACAGCGGGATTTCTTTTCTTCTGCATTCGATTTCAGAAGGAAGTAAACTAATCTGTTATATCAAAGACATAGATCGAACGTAGATGAACCTTCCTTGAATTTATTTTACTGACTATCTCTGTATTCTGAATTTCATGTCTTCATATTGTTAATGATTATAAAATAAAGATTAATACTGAATTATATTTGATTTAAATGTGTCGAACATTTATTTTTCTCTAGTTATTGTCTCAGTTAACTTATAATTTTCAATAAACTTAACCATTGGGGTTTTTAGGATTTTTATTGTTATTGATTTTTTAGGAAATTATGAATTTTTTCTTAAAGCATTTTGTTGTTTAAAATGTAACGAAGTTGGACTAATCCTTCTAAGGGGTTCTCATGGGTATCCGTTCTGCAATTTGCAGTCTTCCCTGCATGATTTCTAACTAGTTTTTACCTCCTTTTCGGATAGAATCTTTCCAGGGATTCTTTCCAAAAATAGACGTGGTTATTCAGTCTTTATGGGTGTTACGAGGAAAAAATAATACTACACTACTCGAAAATGTCGTGATGCTCAGAGGGATAATATCTTAATTTTCAGAACAACTCAGTCGTCTTGAATTGCAATAGTAAATTTGTCCTCTTAATAATTCATACAGTAGCATTAGATGATCAGACAAGAAACAATCATTGAATTATATGGTGACAAATTTCGATTCTTACAAAATTAATTCTAGCTGAAAAAAGTGAAAGTGTATTTAACGGGAATGGAAACTGTTGTGAAATGTGTTTCTCAAAAGTTAGATATTAAGTAAGAAATAATCACAGATAAAACAGTTGTGAAACTAATTGTGTTGAAACTTGCATAAGAAAATAAATTACGTTCATTCACATTTCACAGGCATGAAATTGATATTTATAAATGTTGTCTGTCAAATATTTCGGCATAACTAAGAATCTAATAAAACATAAAGACAATAGGAAGTGTAGAATTAATAATTCGAGCATACTTAACGGTATTGAGCATTTAATTGATCTCAAACAAAGTCTGCTATGCTACTAAACAGTTTGTGCTCTAATGTTTTCCTTGAACTGTTTATTCGTTGTTTGATCGTATTGCAGGCAAGCCGAGTAAGTATTTTTGTAAGAGAACGAATTAAATCCATTTTCTAATTTAAAAAGGATTATATGAATGTAAAATTCCTAAGCTATTTTAATGTTAGACTTATTCAAAAAGTGTCCGTTGAATTAAATATGATTGGAGGAACATGCTTCACAACTAAATATGTTACTCGCTCTTAAAAGCAAACCGTTTGCGTCGAATTGAATTAAAAATTGAGTTCAAATAAATTCTATCCCTACTTGTTATATGGCTCCTAGTTATGTAAACACTTTTATTCAGTTGATTCGATTGAAGACAAATTGAAATTTATTTCTACAAGTTATCCTCATCTGCAAATCTATTATTAGACAAGCAAAGGAAGCACAGGGAAATTCTATCGTAAAATAATATTTGTGCCCCTAGTATGTTTGTGTATTTAGCACGAATTGTTTCTTGCTTACGCATATTTTCAAAGCGTATAGAAAAGCATCATTTTTTTATTTCTAATGCCTGGCCTCTTTGGTACTACGAGGACTGAACTCTTTGTGAAAGAACGCCAAACGGGTGAGCTGCCATTACTCCTATGAGGAACAATCACCAACATCGATGATCTTGCAAGCTTAAAAATGAAAACACCAATGTTTCAAACTTACCTACCTCTACTCTTTTACCTCTCCTCCTCTTTAACAAAAATAAATTAGTTTAGAACTGCAAACATACTTCAATGAAATCTCATTAGTTTCGTCGGAAGCCTAAGCGTCTATAAGTCTTGACAATATGTTCTTGAAAATTGAGATTTTAACGCACACTAACATTATTTAGGTGTCCTGTATTTATATGAACTAGTAGAAACATGAATTACACTCTTCAGTTTTTCAAACTGAATTACAATTTCAAAGGTGACTTAACACTAATATTTGGTGTAAGAAAGCATGATTATTTTATGAGTAACTCATCAATTGGCAAAAAATGAATCTAACAAAATATAAATTTTCAATTCCAGAAAGTATCTTGATTTATAAGTATTTTAACATTTGTATTCTACATCTTAAAATGAAGTTAGGACTTGTGTTGTCTTCTGAGTCATGATCTTGTTCCTTAAAAGGTTTAGTGGTCTTGAATTAAAAATAAATAATTTACTTTTATAATTGTAACCCTGTTTGCCATAAATCTTTCTTCTAATTCAGTTTATGTTAACATAATAATAATTTAGTAAATTTTGAAATATGTACGATAATGGCATTTTAAGCAGGTTTTGCAGCTTTCTTGCATTTAGGCTAATATAAAATGTTTCCATAATTTATACAGTTCAAAGAACCTCAGTAATTAAAAACTATGAGAGAAGTTTTCAGTACAAACATACAAACCAGTGTAATGTGGAGAATTCACTACCGCAACCCAAATGCTCTTGCAAGATGCATATCGTAGTTGCCTTAAAATGTAGTTTTACGCCGTTTTCGCAACGTTTGAAGTTTAAACCAGTTGTCGTTGAAACCACACCACCGACTAAGGCACTACATTGGCAGGTGGTGTACTTCTTCCTCACAGTAGGGCAAAAGTAGCAACCTAAGCGGTCATAATTTCAATGTCGAATGTAATGACACCCAGGACATTTTTTTGTAAAAGCTAAAAAAAAACAGGAGTGAAGGCAGAAAATAGCAACGGTTTGTTGTTAGTTTTCGGATTCTATGGCGCAAGGGCCATATTTGGCGACACTACGCCAATCCCAAGAAAGACAATATTTTAGGGTAATTAAGATGGATGTATAGCAATGCAAATAATTTTAAGGATTGTGAAAACTCAGCGAGAGCTGAAAGAGGTGATGTTTCCAAATGTGGCGCAGGATTTTACTGATCGCGAATGGCTGTGCCAAAGTGCAATTCTTGCACCAAGAACGAAGATATCAATGTCATCAATAAGCAACTTTTACAAGGATTGCCCGGTAGTGTTCAAATTTACAAATCTATCGACACTACATATGACACAGATAAGGCTGTGAACTACACAACAGAGTTTTGGAACATATTGGAGCCATGGAAAAGGTTGAAAATTTATTTGAACTTTATCTTCGAACATAATAATGCCTTTACAGTTACGTATATAATGTTTAAAGAATGCATTTTAATACGATGTTTTTTATTTCGAATCCATGATTTGTACACGTAGTTTTCTAGAGCATTGATTTGGAATTTTAAAGTTAGTTGCTCTAATATGATTTCATGAACGCATTTACTAAAATGAACTTCATTGAAACTATTATGTCAACTGATGCAAAAATTTTACAAAAGCATTAATAAATGTTTACTGTATGTAGAAGTATAAAATACAGATTAACAGTATTTAAGCATATTATTATTATACAACCATTTAATATATTTTAATAGATGAATTGTAATATAAATATGGTAAAAATAGCAAAGGGATGGAAAAGGGGTAAATACAGTTGTTCAAAAATTAAACAATTTTTACATATTACTGTTAAAATATGTAGTAATAAATGCAGTTAGATGTTTATTAAATTGTAAACCTTGCTTATAAATATATCTACCAATCTGATCACAAATTGAAAAACTGAGATTTGCTGTACGTTCAAGCTATTCAAAATAACAAAATAAAAGATTGCGAAAACATTGTGTTGTATAGATTAAAGCACATTTTTTTAACATTCGAATATATTCATAATTAAGACAGATGACTACTCTAAAAATGATATTTTACTTCTATATTTTAGGCGCGTATTAGACATTTATATGCGTATATTGTCCACACTCGTAAAAGTTTGGAGAGTGGGGTGCCAACTCAGGTGTTGCCTCGTCATCTGACCGCGGTTCAAAATTACTTGGTGCTGTCCTCGGATATTTCCCTTCAGGATTGATCCCAGACCGACTCCAATAGCCTGTTCTGTTGTTCCCCAGTGAGACGTTAATTAACTACAATACTCGTACATTTAATTTTTAATTAAATTTCAATAGATAAATGACTTTAGATCAAAGTTCTCTGAGGGGGGTGGGGGTATTTCAATTAACGTCACACTGGAGCAACACAACGGGCTATTGGTGACGGTCCGGGATCAATCCTAAAGGGAAAGATCCGAGGACAACATCACGTAATTTTGAACCACCAATGTTTTCTGAAAGTTACTGTAATTTATCCCTTACCACGACCGAAAAAACGAATTTTTTCGAATATCGGGATTATGCTACTACTTTTTAAATGTGGCATAATTTAATTACATAATATTATTTTTGGGTCATTTCCTCATTACATTATTTTGCAAATCAATACAATTTATTCTTGTAAGTAATGATAATAACCAAACAAAATTGAAGCTTTTATTTGAAAAAACTTTTAAAACTTATTAGATACTTATTAGATACATATTATTATAAACACAATTATTAATATAGTGAATACTCTCACGCACATTTCCAACTTCATTCACATTCATATCTTAAAAATTTATTTTTATTGTATGAATTCTTAATATGTATGATATAGAGTATTATTTATCACACATGATCTGTATATATATTTCACTAACGTCGGGGCTCAAAAATCGGCGTTATTTGTTAATAAGTGATTGACAACAATGAATATAAACAATATAAAATCGAGCGTATCGGGATTCATTCGCCAATTTTCCCGCTAGGTTTAAATAAGATTGATTTGAGCTACGGAGAGGAATAATGCCACAACTGCACGGAAGATCTCGCCACTTTAGTGAAATTCTTCAGCAGTCTGATTGCAGAAAGCAATGAGAAATCTGGAAGATAGAAATTAGCACTGAAAAGAAAATATGAGCAAAAATAGGCAAAGTGTAGATAAAATCCGAATCGAGCTTGAACAAGGCAATGTTGTGAAATTGAAGTAGATGTATAGAACTTGATTGTAGTTACATGAGCGAGGTGTGCTTTTTGTCATGCATTTTATTGGAAGCAAGAATTAACACGTGTAAAAGTAAACAAAATGATGTACATATTTGGGATAACTTTATTTCATTTAGAGGTATGAAATTCATTTATGTGAGAATATGGATGATATATTTATTATAAATACATTGAAACAAAAGAGATATAAAATGTGGTAAACTCTGTCATCAATAGGCAAGTAGGTAGGTAAATTTACGTCGCACTGGAATAATACAACGGACTTTTGGTCTTCTTTGCGAAATACTAACATGGGATTTTGATAAGACGTTTAGAGGAGATACACGCGAGTGTTTAACCTAAACTTTTTTGACATGAATAGAAATAAATAAATACTTTGCCAATATGACAGACAGCTCACTGCCAGTCGGAGATTCGATCTCAGAGCTGACTGCATCAGTAAAATAAGAGCCAAACGCTTATTTTACTAAAGCAGTCAGGTTTAGTACCTTCTTTTATACCTCCTTTTGTCCAGGTACCCTTAGTTATCAGGGCAAAAGAAGGAGCCTCGATTGTATTTGCATTTAACATGGTCTCTTAGATTTTTCAAAGTGCCGAACAATCGTTTTAGGGTGCTGGCTTCTGGATCGAATGGTTCCTGGTTCGAATCTGGGGTAAGACATGGATATTTATACGTCTGGAATGAATGAGTGGCATCTCTAAATAGGTTGTGCCTAGAGTGTGATGTGAAACGAGATCCCCTGGTGCACCAGAGTGATGCGAAGTGCTTCACAATCCTGCCCTTGTAGTGCTGTAATGAATAATGTTTAATAGGCCGGTTATTAGAAAAACAAAAAAGATTTTTCGAAGTGTAGATATATAATAACATAACGATACAACTTGCATTTCATGAGTTTCTAATGAAACCCTGTGAATAAAATTTCGAATTGAGGACGAAATGTAAAAAATATTTACTCATTCTATTGACTAAATGTTAATATTCTTCCAGACTTGCTTTAGAATTTATGGATTGTGCTTCAGATCTAATTACGGAATGTACTGGACAATCTCTCGATAAACTGGCAGCATCAGACAACGGGACCATAGCTATGCCGATGACATTATTTTCCAGCTTTAAGGACCTCGGCACGGATTTATACGATGAAGAAAGTACACTGCACAAAAGTAAGTACTACGTTATTTTTTAATAACAAGATGCGGGGAAAACGAACCCCTCTTTATTCTTGCATTGTTCACAGTAGAACAAATTCAAAAGTACCGTCGATGAGGAGTAGCATTGACAAATTCATATACAGAACATTTGCATAAGGATCAGTCTTCATGTCAAATTATGCTCAAAAATTTCGATTTCCAAAGATGACGCCCGATTTTGATGCTAAATTTCAAACCTAAATAAAAATGAAATCTTGGATAAGTTTCAAGTTTCAAGATATTTGTTTCAACTGTTTCTGAAATATGGAGATGGAAAGCTTAGAGACTCTAATGTAATGTAGGGGCCACGGTAGCCCAATTGGAAGACTAGCGGATTATCAACCGGAAGGTTGCGAGTTCGAAGCTCGGTCGAATCACAGTCGTGCACTCGGGGGCTGGTGCACGTTAAATCTGTTGTGCTCTCAAATGTGGAAGTTTGAAGAGTGAGGTGCCAGCTCAGATTTTTTCTCTTCATCTTACCGTTTTTCAAAATTACGAGGCTCCAGTGCGACGTTAATTAACTACCTATCTACTTAATGTAATGTGGCTAAGTAATTTGTTCCAGTACATAATATCAGAAACTACTCATAAGTGAAACATTTGTCTATATACCAAAATTAGGTTACTATGCATTTATACATATAATAAAATTGTTGCGAGGCTTAAAAATGTATATTCACACATATACGAACCTTACTATAATAATAAATACATTGATGCATGAGTGGCCAGACAATTTTATTGAAATACTTAAAAGTTATACAATTACATAAACAAAGCTTTTGGTAGGTCTAAGCTACCAAAACTAAGCTGCAGATTTACGAATAAAAGTGACATTATATATTGATTTTATAACCTAAATATGATTTGAATATAACCCAAGCGTGTTTGAATAGGTTTTAAATATTTCAATGCCAATACATTTTCATATCTAGTTGTTAGAAATATTATATATATATAATGTACTTTTTTCATTTTTTAAATCAATGATTTATTATTTTTATTTAAGGTTACATTAACTTGTAAATACACTCAATGTAAAACGTTAAGCACGGAGAGGAAAATGTTAATTTCCGGAAGCCAATCTGAATTTGAGAGGCTGCATTTCGCTGCAGAGGTTGATGGAAGTATGTAAATATGTTCTGTATCAGCCAATCACGGTTTTGTGTCGAGAAATATGCAAAAAAAGGCAGTCGTATAAGAAGCCAGCATTGTGAAGGGTTAGAGGAGTTTCATGTAAGTGCTGATAAAAAGTGTTTAGAACTTTCGTACGATTAGTTTTCAAGACAGACGTGATTCTATGGCTTCCAGAAAACGAATGGAAGATAGTGAGCGCTGGCGTTCTGTGGGACGTATTGAAGCAGGACAATCAATCACAGATGTTGCTCTTTTCTTCGGCGTTCATCATTCCGTCATTTCACGATTATGGAAACAATTCCAAACTAGCCAAGTAGTTGTCCGAAGACCTGTGGCCGGTCGCCCAAGGGTTACGATCCCTTCGGAAGATCGATATATTGCTGTTTTAATGTTCAAAATGGAAGCCATAAGCATTAGATTATCAGATAAGGAAGAATCATAGAATTCTATCATGAGAAATTTCGATTCTTCAAATTTAGTTGTAAATGGAACAAAAGTGAAAGTGTATTTATTGGAATGGAAACTGGTGTGTAGTGTGTTTCTCAAAAGTTAGACATTAAGTAAGAAATATTCACATATAAAACAGTTGTGATAAATTAATTGTGTGGAAACTTGCATAAGAATATTAATGACGTTCATTTAAATTTCGCGTATACATTAAATTAATATTTATAAATGTTGTTTGTCAAATATATCGGCACAACTTAGGATTTAATAAAAATAAACACATAGAAAGTGTAGAATTAATATAATTAGAGCATACTTAGCGGTATTGAAATTTAAATTGATCTTAAACTAAATATACTATGTTACTAAAAGTGTTTGCAGTTTCGTACTCTAATGTTTTCCTTCAACTGTTCACTCGTATTTCAGGCAAAACTACTAAATATTTTTGTAAAAAAATATAAATCCACTTACTAATTTCAAAAGAATAATATTAATCTATAATTCTTAATTTATTTCAATGTTAGTCTTATTCAAAAAGTGTCCGCTGAATTAAATATGACTGGAAGAACATGGTTCACAACTAAATACGTTACTCGCTCTTAAAACCAAACCGTTTGCCTCTAATTGTATTATAATATTGAGTTCAAATTAATTCTTTCCTTGCTTGTTTGGCTTCTAGTTATGTAAACACTTTTATGCAGTTGTTTGCAAAGTCTATTGAAGACGTATTGAAATTTATTTCTACTAGTTATCCACGCCAGCAAGTCCTTTATTTATCATGCGTTGTATAGTGAAGAGAAATGTTTGTGAACATTCTCTAAAAAAGCACACGAAAATATTATTGCAAAATAATCTTTGTGCCCCATGTAAGTTTGCATATTTAGCACGAATTGTTTCTTGCTTACGTTTGTCTTCAAAGCTTATAGAAAAACATCATTTTTTATTTCTAAGGTGTGGCATCTTTGGCCTTTAGCACAACAAGGAGTGAACTATTTGTGAAGGAATACCCAATGGGTAAGCCGCCATTACTCCTAAGAGGAACAGCACCAACATCGATGCACTTACAAGCTTAAAAATGAAAACACGAATGTTTCAAACGTATCAGTCTCTACTCTTGTACCTCTAGTAAAACAATTCTACTCCCCATTTAGGGACATATACATAGTTTAACAAGTTTTTCTAAAATTAATTGTTGTATACATACTCCTTTAATGCTAGGGAAAGTTTAGTCGTATTATAGAGGATCTCCATAGGCAGTTAAAATAGTCATAAGCGATTCGTATAGATTACAAGATACAATTTAAATAAAGATTTTGTGAACCTTTTATAGCTTATACCTCAGTTTGGTTTTGGAGGTCCATGTCTCTTGTATAACAAAATTAAATTAGTGTAGAGCGGCAATCATTTAAATGAAACCTCATTAGGTTCCTTGGAAGCCTAAGCGTTTGTAAGTCTACAATATGTTCCTGAAAATTGAGAGATTTTAGCGCAAACTAACATTATTTAGGTGTCTTGAATTTATAATAAACTAGTGAAACTTGAATTACACTCTTCAGTTTTTCAAACTGAACTACAATTAATTTTCATTACTTCATAGAATTTCAATAAAGAACTTAAAAGTGACTTAACACTAGTATTTAGAGAAACAAAGCAAGATTATTTTATGAGTAACTCTTCCATTGGCAAAAAATGAAACTAATAAAATCAAAATTACGTTTGTTTTCAAACTCAATAATAAATCAGTAACTAGATTTATTTATATTGTAACTTTTTATAGATTATATCTGAAAATGAAGATAGAACTGGTTTTGTGTCTTTTGAATCATGATCTTGTTTCTTAAAAAGAAGAGGTTTTGTAGTCTTAAATTTTAAAAATTGTCTGTTTTAATTGCAACTCTTCTTATCATAACTCATTCTTCTAATTTATTTTAAGTTATAATAATAATAATAATAATTTAGAAAATCCTGGAAACATGCGAGAGTATGGTATTTTAACACTTCAAGTGGTTTTGAAGAGATATCTCGTTCATCAAGATCAGACCAATATTACTAATGACAAGATACCTAGTTAACAAGATATTGCCGATTTTTTAATGATGACGGGATGATGATGTGGTCGTTTTTTCTAATGATGGGTAATATCATTCATCAAGATATCTGGTCAGTTTTGCTAATGATGAGATACCTCGTTGAGACAACCATCAGGAATGTTAAGTAGGTTATACAGCTTTCTTGCTTGTAGACTAATGTAAAATGTTTTCACAATTTATTCACTTGAGCCTAATAGTCAAAAACATTAGAGAAAGTTTTAGAGCAAGCATACAGACTAGTGGGAAGTGGAGATTTCTCTATCACCACCCAAATGCTCTCGAATGGTACGTATCGAGTTACCTTAAAATGTAGTTTTAGCCATTTTGGCGACATTTGGAGTTTAATCTAATGGGTGATAGCCAATCAGCTATCCTTTTTCAATTCGTAATTATTTTTTGGAGTTTTAATTAGAGATGCGCTGAAATCGTATTCAAAAAGCAGGCCAAGTCATATTCGGAGTTCGTACAAAAAACATGTTCTCCACAGAAAAGAAATTTAGTTTGACAGAAAAATGCCCTCCAAAACAGATATTAAAAACAGCTGATAGCGAAAGTAAGCAAAAATGTAATATTTTTCTTGGGGCAATTTAAAATTACCAGTTTAAATCAATTTCCCTAAAACTATCTTGATGCATGATCTCAGAACATCTAAGTTTGCCTCTGGTCATAAGCATTTAGAAGTTATGATATGAAATCAAAAGTCTAATAACGATCCTTTAATTGCTTACTCAATAAAAGGTGGTTGAATTATATTTTATACAATGTGAGGAACATTTAGTGTTTTTTATTCATGAGTTGTTTTGTTTTGGTCTTGATATCAAAACCGAATATAATGAGCGGAAATTGAATTGGTTACGAAGGAAGGAAGTCTTTTAGATACTTGCTATCGAGTAAGGAAATATACGACCCTGAAATGGACAGAGTAATTTTGATCTCTATGTAAAGAAAATTTATAGTGTGCTGTTAGTTTGATTACCCCTTTAAAGATTAAAAGGTTACATTTTAGTTTTCATTTAATGAAAATTGAAAGTAAAGTCAGTTGTCCACTAGTAAGCAGATGAAATGTAGACATCTGCATCTTTTAGTTTAATGTATACATATACCCCATCACTTTCCTATAAAATTATATTAACCAAACAAAATTCCGTTTGAATCAATGTTTTGTGATTCAAACCTACGAGTTTGAAAAATTTAGTATTTTGGAAACTATGTACATGTTAATAAGGAATCGTTTAAAATTTCATTTGATAGCATTTTTTATAGTATTGAAACGGTCTTAGTTTATCTGTAGACTTCAATGCAGATAAAATGCATCGTCGGCTTAGAGCAAAAACTTGTTGATTGACATGGTTTAGGAGACACGAAATGCTTATTTTTATGAGAAACGTATTGTCATATTGAAATATGTTTGAAAAATATATAACATTTTCAAAATGCTTATAATTTTTACTTTTTGACGTAAAAACTAGTACGTAAAACTAAACGTAAAACTTTCAATCGGATTTTTTCAACCAATATATGTAGTTATTTATTCATTAATTGTGTTGTGAGGTAAAAGTTATATAGCACTACTGGGTTCATGGGGTTAAATGATCATCCATCATAATTTGGAGTAACAGAAGGGACAAGATTCAGTGTCCTTTATTCTGATTTGATTTAGTTGATGTGTCTACAAATAGTAGTGAACCTGAAATATTGTTATCCAATTAAAAATTTTTGTGGTATCAGTTAACGGTTACATTTTTTAATGTTAATTTGCTAACAATGGAAGCTTAAGTAATTTTCAACAAAGAATGTTCCCTCTAAACAACTTTGGTCTTCCTTGTCTGTGTATGTCCATTGCTTGACGATGTCTCTCTTGTGTTTAGAGATGCTTAGCCAAATATGGCCCTTATGCCTTAAAACCAAATCAACCAAACTTTAAAAACTGTGGTTTCTTTTACTTGTGTTGGAAGAGCAACGGATTAGCAACCGGAAGGTTGCGAGTGTTCGAAACTCGTTCCAGTTAAAGACCGTCGTATACACGGGGGCTTTTTGCACGGTTAAATCTGTCGTGGCCTCAAATGTCCTCACTTTGGCACGGTGTGGAAATTTGGAGAGTAGAGTGCCAGATTAGGTGGTGACCTCGTCTTCTGGCCTTGGTTCAAAATTACGAGGCGTTGTCCTCGTATCTTTCCCTCAGGGATTGATCCCGGACCATCGCAAATAGCCCGTTGTGTTGCTCCAATTCGAAGTTACATAACTACTTATCTACCTACCTTACTTCTGCTGATTGGAGAACACTTGAAAAGAGCTGTTTCAGCTCTTCAAAAATGAGCTTTACCATATTCATTGTATGCTTATTTATTGGCAATTGCACGGAGGGTGAGGATCTTGTGGAATACTCCCTTGTATGTGACTCCCTTTTCATTTTGACTTTTATTCGTCTACTTTAAAACTCGGTTGTGAAATGACCAATGCTATCCCCACATTTATGAACATTTCATGACAAGGATTAGAATGAAATCCCTTCCAAGATTTCACATCCGGAATCAGTTTTCCCATCTGCAGTTCCACTACTTCTCCGTTCTGTATTTGTAATTTTTCACATCGATGACGACGACTCTCTTTCGATGATAATCTCTTTCTCAATCCTTTCATACCTCTAAGATGACAGTGTTGACAGTGTTGATCGTAACTTGAACCCCGTTCGTAAATCATCTTCGCAACTACTGTATGTTATTCGAAGTTGGATACCACTTCGAGTTGCTTTCCATTACATCTTGGTGCATGAGTCCGGCGCATTGGCACCAGATGTAATCACTATGTCTTCTTTAAACATGAAACGCAATATGCATAAAAAGGAAAAGGATTGAGAGTTACGCAGTCGAGTCAAAAATTCATTAAAACAGTTCTTCCGGTACAGAACAAGATGGGCTCTAAGGTCATTCTGTTCGGTTTAGAAAAACAAGACATTTGTCATAAGCAGCATGGTAGAATCTTTGCTAGACCTGAGTGCAATTGCGGCCTCTTCTAGCTTTGTCAGCAAAAGTGGCAACTTTCTAAGGACCTTCGAGAAATGGTCTCTTGAGTCACTTTTATGCTCTCCTACACCTTAAAAACCAATTTCATTCTCATCAGTGTTTTAACCCTCCTGATGGTTGTCCTGGTCTGCGAGATATCCCGTCATTTGCAAAACTGACCAGATCTTGATGGACGAGATATCTCGTCATTAGAAAAAACTGTCCAGATCTTGATGGACGAGATATCTCGTCATTAGAAAAAACTGTCCAGATCTTGATCTAGTCGTCATAAAAAATTGACTATATGTTGTCTGATGAGATATCTCATCATCAGCAAAATCTGTCAGATTTTGATGGACGAGATATCTTGTCGAAACCATTTTGAGGTTTTATGGAAGTTCTCTAGAATTTCTAATATCTGAATCAGCAACGTGGAATCTGTGACTGAGTGACAAAATAGTTTATTCTAGCTTTGGTAGCAAATGTCCAACTCTTCTAGGGACTTTTCTGAAATACATAAGGTGTTCCTGTTGAAAAAGAAAAAGTTGCCGGTGCACAACAGTGTAATTTCAGAATTCTAAAAAGTTGCTTCATTCTTAATCTTTAATACATAAGAAATGAAATTCTCCTTCTCTAGTTCAGAATAGTTGAGAAGCAGCTGTTTTATATAGTAGTGTTTATTTTTAGTTTAATATAGGAAGATCTCTACAAATATTTCTTTTTCAGTGGTTTAGTATATAAATAGACAATTCAAATCTTGTCGATGGTTAATCCTAGGGGCCTCCCTTCACCTGCACTCCGGGCCACTGTATCAAGATGGATGACAGGTCCAGTATCAGAATAAGGGACCCCTCATGAAATGAAAATACCTATCGCTAGAACCTAGTGTTTAACTTTCAAAAATATATACATTTTTCTCTTATTTTCCTTCATACAACTATTGAACACAGCGGAAAGATAGATACCCAATAATAACAAACAAAAAACAGACTATACATTATAGTAGAGAAACTTTTCTCACTTCTCATCACACCCCTCCAGATTTCGGGCCCTGGTACCATGGTACAGGTGACACTCACTACATGAGGACCTGGCTTGTTGACGGATTCATGTAAAATTCATGGGAAATAATTTTACACCTTGACAGCAATTAAATACTTACAGTTCCCCATTATGTGCTAAAATGAAATACTGGAGATATGCGTACAACTTTGTTCTGGGAAATGATTTTACCGCATTGAGAGTAATTATGCACTTACAGTTTCACGTTAGGTGTAGAAATGGAAGACTGCAAGCATGTGAACAATATTTTTAATGGGAAACAACTTCACAGTTTGGCAGTAGTTGTACACTGCCAGAGTAGGCGATAAAAGTTTCGACCACCAACAGTAATACACGCCTGATAGCTTCTACGTATGGATTGACGTACATGATCGCTAATTCCCTGCATTACGACACCACTTGCAGCCGCGACAGCAACTCTCGCAATGACGTCAGTTTCGTAATCAATGGAGGTCTAGTATGGTACGTGGTGTCTTGAAGAATGATATCCCCAGAAGAAATCAGTGCATGATAAATAAGACGATCGAGGTTGTCAAGCAGCAGGGTTCATCCCGGGGCTATTCATCGAACCCCAAAAAGTCACTCTATGTTCCCTACCTGCCTTTAAAGCTTGTATGGAAAGTTTTTTAATATCTGGATAAGAATAATGACTCCATTTAAAATCAGTTATAAATTGCTTTTGGTATTCCTCCCTGCAAATTTGAATTGGTAAGAGATTGCCAAATTTTTGCATTGGTGTAGATTTTAATTAGTTGAAGTTATTGTAGCCTTTCTTCCTCCTCAAGATGTCGTTTTATACAAGTGCATTTTAGAATGGTAATAGCTGGTATCTAAGTTTTCCATTAGGATACATATTGTTTGCTTTTGGTTGACCTTCTGACTTTAACTGTTATCTTCATTCTATCCAGTAATATATTTATCATCTCTGATTGAATGATCAGAATACTTTTATGAGTCTTTGTTCCACTTCCTTTACAAAGACTCTTCAAGAGGATTTCCTTGCAAAATCAAATCCGGGATCGTCACATCCGTTAGAATACCAACTTGACACATTAACTGCAAATACAATTTTTTTAGTTTTAGATAGAGTAATTAGAGATATTTTCAGAGATCCACAACGAAAACCAAGATGAAGTCGCTGTTACCATTATTACTTCTGATTCTTAAAGGTAAGGTTAGTAAGATATAAAATTTCAAGCATTAATTCTTTGATGGGCGGGAATAACTGTACAAGTCAATAAATGATATTTTTTAGAACAAAAAACCATTTAATATTCCATATTGTGAATGAATAAAATTTATAAAATCAGTTCTGCTTCTTATGTCTGACTACTTTAAAGGAGAAATTAAGAGAAATTTTGGATGTGGCCCTGTGATAAAATTAAGTTGCTTGTACTGTTCGAGCCAAGAAAATTGTGCACATCACAACTGACTTGTACTGTTATTCCCGCCCACAAAGAATTGAAATTTCTTTTATGTAAGGAAAATGTTTTATTTTGAACTATTGTTTGGGGAAGCAAACATTCAAAAATAACTCAGCTAAAAAGGGAATTTTTCATTCAACCATTCATAGTATAACAGGTATATAGTTTCCAAATTCTAATTAATTCTTTTGTACTTGAGAGTTCAAATCATAGCTAATAAAATTCATTTTATAACTTTGAAATTTGAATTAATATTATTAGAGAAATTTTCATCTGATTAATTGGCAGTGGAAAAATCTAGCATGGTTTAACTCTGAGCGCCACGAGATTCCTAAGTAGAGTAGTATTGTTTTTCTTCACAACACACATAATGACTAAATAATCGCATCACTAGATGGAAAGAATATTAAAACAAATTCTATAGGTCAAGAAGGTCAAAACTGGGTTTGAACATCATACAGGAAAGACTGCAATATACAATGCGGATGATACGCGTAAAACTCTTTGAGGATTAATAAAATACCTAAGGTTGGTTGATTGTTTTGGCGTTTTATGGCACAAGGGCCGTATATGGCCAAGCTACGCCAAACACAAGACAACATCCAATAAAAAATGTGAAAATGAAAAATGAGGAATTGGGGAACAGAATAGGGGATGAAAGCAGAAAAATATCGGGTATCCCAAAAACGCGATCCCTTGTTAACTAAATACAGTAAAGCCCTTGAGAATCGAAAAGATCTCTAGAGTGAAGCCCTTACACACCTAAAAGATGTGCTATTATTTATGAAGTACCAGAAAACAAATTTATCAATTTCAATATCTCATTTTTGATACACCTCAAGTACTTATCTAAAATGTTTGACGTATTGTTTTTCATTCCAGTTGGTTAAAATTTCAATTCATTTAAAAATCATTGGAATACTTAACAAATTTAGGGAAATGTGTATAAATGCGAACAGTTACTTATAGTTTCATATACAGGTGTAATAGATTATTAATTATACACGATCCTCATTTTTGTATGCACCGTCTGTATTTGATTAGCCTTCGTGTAAATTTCAACAGAGTAAGAAATCAAGTCAGTTTCATTGGGTTACCTCCGCGAGTCTTTAAATTGTGTGTGGTTAATCTATTTCATACATCATGTTACTGTTTTGTAAATAAAATACTGTGGTACGTTTCATGATGTTTTTATACTTCTCATTTTATGTAGCGTAGTGTAACATAGATAACTGGAGATACGGAGATTGGAGAGGCAAAACAATCTAATGAAAAAAAGTTTTAAACAAGCTTATAAAACAATTCGATTCGGAGTTTGTTTCTTTTCCCCACAAAGACAATACAATACAAACCATTTTATTCCTGAGTTAAAATAGACTGCTGTAGCTCCGGTTGCAAGAGTACCGGAGGATTGAGAGTTCGAAACTCGATCCAACCAAAGACGTGTGCACGTTAAATCTGTCGTGACCTCAAATATCCTCACGTTGGCGTGGTATGGAAGTTTGGAGAGCGGGATGCCCCCTCAGGTGCTGACCTCGTCATCTGTCCGTGGTTCGAAATTACGAGGTGTTGTTCTCTGTTCTTTCCGTTCGGGATTGATCCCGGACAGTCGTCAATAGCTGATTGTGTTGCTCCAGTGCGACGTTAATTCAACTACTTACCAAAATATGTAAATGATAAGTTTATATCCACGTGCATTGAATTATATTTCTTAAAATTATACTTTTTACAATGTTTTGATGCTAAAGTTAGGGGGCATTGTGAGCGAACGAACGAGCATGATTAACGCAGAGAATCAATGAAGATTGTTTAGAATGCTTCGAGGGTTGGGGAGAGGAAACGAGCAGGAGGTGAAGTCCCCTAAGAGATTTATATCCCTTCTATAAATAAAATTATTTATGGTAAATCGAAAATAAAATCTTTTAAGTTTCATGTTATCTACATTTTTGAACATTTGTAAAATTTTTATATATCGACAGATTTAAACAATAATACTTTTTCGCCCATCAAGCGCAAATCAAAAAACGACATTTTTCAACGAAAGGTTTATTTGAATAAATTTTAATTCCCTTCAAACGTTTGAAGAAATCAAAATATATTTCCATTTGAAGTATAATTTAACTCATCTTCCTAACACCAGATGGCAGTACCAATGAGAGAAAATGAAGTTAGCCAATTTTGATTGTAAAACATCAAATTTAGTTGATCCCATATCGTGGCATATACTTGTGAAAATCATGATTCAGGTGAAATAAAAAGAACACATGAATAATTTTCACAATGCAAAATTCCGTTGTCCTTTGCCACGAAGGTAAATGGTATAGTTTGGATTCAATTTGTTTTCGTTGTGAATACTAGTCAACGAATAATAAACGCTAAAAATACAAGTATTTGAAAAAAAATTCTGGATTTAACCGCCTTTCAAAAGAGTATAACTTTTTCATACCTGAAAATTGTGTTGTTTGAGCGTATTACTTTTAATATGTTAATTTAACTTCGTCATTAGAACAATATCTACATGGGAATTAAATTTTTATGACAATTCCTTCCGGAATTATATATTTTGCTTTAATGAAGTGGTTACCATTTCAATATCAATTGCAATAATTAAAATTTCAGTATTTCTGAAACACACACACTGTCAAATTAAAGAAAAAATTACTTTATTACAATTAAAATTCGTGATTATTTCAAAATATTATTGTCGCAAAAAATGCCGTCTCGAATGCAGGTTATTGACAATTTCAAATTTTTTTGTCATTTTTCCCCAGCTTGCGGCCGTATTTTCCAACAGGTCGTCCAGTCATTTTATCAGCGATGTCATATATATTACATGAAGTCTGAAAACTTACTCTTAAGTGGATTGTAAATGTATTCTTTTCTATACGTTAACATTTCTAAATTCTAATTTTTAACAATGGAAACTAAAATTATCATGTACAGTGAACGAATAATTATTATAACATTTTTCTGAACTTTAAACCATAGTTTCCAAAACCTTCCCCATTTTCAAACATAGTTTTTCGAAGCCCCTCTTGAGAATTTCATCTCCGTTAAAAAATTGCAAGTGTAGCTGTGCCTATAGTTTTTTAATTTCAACAAATATCTCTTTTAGAAATTCAAAAGTAAGTTTGAAAATAGAACTGCTTGAAACTTAAATTATAAGCTGTTTATTAAAGTGAAATAAAATTGCTCATAAACATACTAGATTGCTCACTATTTTAACTAATTAATATCAATCCAATCATTAAAATTAAAAATTATCACTAATGAGAAGGATGAGCCAGCAGGTTAGCAATTTGTCTATATTAGGCTGTATTTTCGTCCCTGCAGTCAACTATTTGTGCACTCGGTTCCTCTCTTTTTATTTAAAACAATCAATAATAATGTATCTGCAGTGATTGTGTCTGTGGTAAAGTGGATAAAAATGATTGCTTAAAAAACTTTTAGGCGAAACATTTTTCTAGCACCTTCTTAATGGCCACTCTTGCTTCTTAACACTCCCCTTATTTCATTTTAGTCCAGCAAGATTACTTCAGCGACCATCGGGGGCGGTAGTGTACACTTTAGGAAACTATGCTTTAAACTAAAAATTGCTTTAAATTGTCAAATTAGACCCCTAGAGTAAATTGTTATTGTACATTATGTCAATATACGTTTGAGTTAATATATTAGAATAAATCGAACGCAGAGACAAACTAAAATCTCAATTTTAAATATTTTGAGACATTGTGTACGATGAAACAACAATTATCATAACTTCTTAAACTTTAAACGGCCAAATCAGCCCCATGTAGCAGAAATTGAACTCAGAGTGACAAACTAAAACCTAAATTTTAAATATTTCGAGGCATAGTGTTCATTGAAAGAATAATTACCATAACTTCGCAGAACGGCAAACCAAATTAAAAATATTTTGAGACTTCATGCACAATGAAAGAATTTTTTCATGACCTCCCTAAACTTTAAACTGTCAAATCAGCTCTCATATAGCAGAAATTGAACGCTGAGAGAAACTAAAACCGAAATTTTAAGTATTTCAAGGCACCGTGTACAATGCAAAAGAATAATTACCATAACTTTTTAAACTTTAAACGGTCAAATCAGTCCTCGTGCACCTGAAATTGAAAGCAGAACATTAAGCATAAACCTAAACTTTAAATGTTTCGAGGCATTGGTTCTGGAGGATTTCGTGAGAAATTCATCTCTGGTTATTTTTAACAGAGTAAGCTTTTTGTGTGTGTAAATATCTTTATGGGTAACTCCTTTTGTGAGAGGTGATAAAATGATGTTTCAGAAGAAAGATGAACGTCAAAACTTCTAAATGCACGAGCAATTTAAAATACAATTAATATTCGAGTTGACTCAGTCTCGATAATCAGTGTATTCGTGAGAACGTTTATCAATTGCCCAGATTGCATCTGAATGTCGAGAGATTAATGACAAAAATGAAATAAATTCTGCATTGTGTTGTATCTTAAAATATTAAAGTACTATTTTATCAAACTTCTTCATTAACTCGACAGCCTTCTTAACCTTCATGTTCCATTTTTGCCTATAATTGGCAATAATTATCCTGTTCTCTGTTTTACAAATGCCAGTCCTTCCCTACACATTCAATCCATTTAACTTTGGTCTCCTCTAGGCCAATCTCCAATTGGCCTGACATATTTTTTGTAATCATTTAATCGGAGATTCAATTGCACCCTGCCCATCTTATTCTCTGTATTTTTATACATTTAACAATATCTGGTTCTTTGTATAGATGGTATAACACGAAATTAAACCTTCTTCACGACAAGCCATTTGTATGTATGCCACCAAATATGATTCCTAAAATCTTTCTCTCAAAGGTTTGCAATGCATTTTTGACACTCAAGGTCATTGTCCAAATTCCAGAGGGGTACAGATCTAATTAAAATCTTGAATAGTGTTCAGCAATTCAAAGAAATGAATTGAACAAGTAGAATGGAACATAGCTTCTGCGCTAGTTTCTAAAATTTGTGTGTAATTGATGGCACAGTGATACTAATATCTGACATCATATTTAAATTCATTTATAACGAATATAAGCATCGATATGAACATTTCTTACCTACAAATGAAATAAAATTTATCAAAAATTTAAAGCAACATTCTTAGGGGTAATGATTGAATAGTTCTAATGGCAAGCAAGGCAAAAAGCGCACACTTTATTCAAGTTATCACAATTAACTTCTGAACGTTCACTTGAATTGCATCCCAAGAACTTGTTCAGAGGCTATGCTATATATGTATATCATTAATAACAATTTTTTTTATTTCTTACTTCATTTCAGGCATAATAGTATGGGGAAGCACTGAGCAATGCTTGATGGAAAAATGCTTTGATAAAATACCAACTTCAAGTATTGAGGACCTTGGACCCACCCCACCAAATGAAGTGGAACTAAAGGCACTATGTCCGTAAGTGATCAGAAATAAGGCGACTTGATCTAATGTAAATGAACAAATTTGTGGATACTTTTGGGCTCTACTAAATTTTCTCTCAATTTGTGCTCTGAAAAAGTATCAGATCCGAAAACACCAGTAAATTAGAAATGACTAGCAGACCCACGCACATCATCTGCGTTTAACTTTCTCAATTGCATACATCCATTGATGCAAAATGTTGTTACTCACATTTCATATCTTATTTCAATCCATTTGTAATGAATGTAGCATCCATATTAATAAGTGGATTTCATAGCTCTAAATGAAATAATATTTTCCAAAAAAATGTAGCTGAATTTCGTTAATTTTTCTTCTGATGTTACTTCTTATTTCCAATAAAGTCCATTGCAAAAAAAGGTAACACCTTAGTCATATTACCACAATTAGATCCCGAACGTTCACTCCAATTTCATCCCATTCACTTTGCTCAAAGACGATTCAGAATTTATAACCGCTGAACCTATTCGCTTATATTTTCTTTCCTGAGCTGATTTCTGATACTATCTCAATACTTTCCGTAATAAGATTGCTGAAGAATTGCATCACAGTGGAGAGCTCTTCCCCGTGTTGTTTTAGCAATATTCTGCAACTTTGTACCTCAAATCTAACATACCTAAACTAAGCAGCAATATTCTTGAATGAATCACGTAATTGTCGATTCTATATTGTGGTAATATTCGTCATTGCTGAGACAGTAGGCAAATGAGATCGATTTCTGTGCCATGTATGTAAGTGAAAGCATCCGTACAAATTCTTTTAACTATATACAATTTACAAATTATTAATCTTCCAGTTTAATGATGGTAAACCATCTAATTTAGTCTTAGTCAGGGAATAAAACTGTACAGTGGTAGAAAAAGGGTCAATTTCCAAATCCGTTGTTTTTGAGTCATGTCCATAAATAACTTCAAGGTAATGAAAGCTATAATAAAAAAAGTACCAATATCCTCCCATTCAATACATTATGAAAGAATCAATATATTGGAAAGTATGTTCTGAGTGCTATATTAAAAATAAAAATTACTAAATGAACTGTTGGCTGCTACTGTTGGCTCACGCTACTCAGATTGTTCCATGGGAATCGTGAATTGGGTTTTTATTTGTTGCTCAGGAGTATTATATCTTCTGATTTCGTAAAAGCTTTTGTCCGTGCAACCAGCACACACAATATCAATTATGATTAAATGCTGTATAAAATTGCCAAATGCATCAAAAAGTCATTGGTGGATGTCTGAAAGATAGTCAAAGACAGAGAATCAAATATATTCAGTATGTTTTTGTTAATTGGCTGAAGAAGCTATACTGAAACATCAAAGGCTTGTCTAGAGAATTATGCACGGTATTCTACACCAGTAGACCCGTGCATAGCATCTGAGCTTGTTTCTTTGCATAGTATGTCTATTGATTGAACAATCTGATATCTTATTTAAATCCATTCATAATGAATATAAACATCGATCATCATCGTTCGCTCATTTATCTCGTACCTCCTAATAAAATAAAATAAATAAAACATATAGAGCAACATTTAATACTCCCTACTAGTTTTGTTTATTCATGTTTCTAATAAAACTGTATGGCAAAAAGTACGCACTTTAGTCATAGTGTCTCAATTAGATTCTGAACGTTCATTTTACTTACATCCCATCAATTTGTTCAAAGCCGATTCGGTATTCGAAGTCCAGCTCTAATTTCGTGTTCGCTGACATTTTGTCTTCCAGATCTCCCTTCTGTAATCAGACTGTTGATAGATTTCATTACAGTGTTGAACTCTTTCGTGTAGTTTTGGCAAAATCATGCCTCCCTTATCTGAAATGAAACATGTTTAAACTAAGTGATAAAATTTGAGAAATCCCACAGCGGTTGAATTTAAATTGTGCCTATCCGTTTGTCCAGTATACAAATAATGTCGATTTCTGTGCCACATACGTTAGTGAAATAAACATAGATGGTATATTCTATATGATATGTTATAATTCCAGATTCTTACATTGTAAACGAAATGGGTTGTAAAAGTGGATGTCGCACGAGGATCATGTTAAATATAACGAATGTTTTAATTGGACTGAATGATATTTTGTTAGAGTAAATTTCAATTCTCAACTAACAACCAAAAGAATATTCGTAAATCATTCTCGGTAGCTTTCTTATGAAAAGTCTAACACATCTACTAAATTCACGTTATTTGTGTGAGTGAGTGTTTAACATAAATTTACACTAAACAAATTCATATTGTCGACTTACAAGTGAATCACGCTGCCAAAACTTTCAAAGTTTGACTTTTTTGGCTTTTCTAAAGCAGAATGTGGTGATCTTTTGACTATTGAAGTCCACTAAGGATGAATCACTTTGCAGGAAACGTTATGTTTCTTCTTAATAGGTAGGTAGTTTAATTAACGTCGCGCTGGAGAGCAACACAACGGGCTATTGGCGGTGGTCCGGAACCGATCTCGAAGGGAACGATCTGAAGACAGCACCACGTAATTTTTAACGGTCAGGTTATGAAGTCACACTTGATTTGGCATCTCACTCTCCAAACTTCCACATCACGCCAACGTGAGGACATTTCAGGTCCCGAAAGATTTAACGTGCACCAGCCCCCATGACGGTCTTTGGATCGAGTTTCGAACTCGCATCTAATACGCTACTCTTTAACCGGGTTACCACTGCCTAGATTTTTCTTATTGAGTCTTCACTTAGTGAGTGAAGCTATTGGGTAGAATTTTTCTCCCTTCGTTTTCTCAGAACTGTTTCACTTCGACAGTATAATAATAAATTTTTTCATGATTTTTCAATAATGTGTTTAGTCCTTAACTGTTAAATTTTAATATACAGGTTTGAATTTTTTCATAATTAAAAAATGTCTGGATTTTGTTCGGATTTTCGTGTAATTTCGGGATTTTAAGAAATTTTGGATTCACCAATGTTATCCATATGTTATTTTTTGTCAGACCCATACTGGAGTTATACAAGTGCATACAAGATAAGCATAGTGAATGCACCGGACAAGATTTGTTAACATCAGCTATATTCGGCAACAGTTCAGTTTCACCCTTTGCAAAGTTAGCTGTAAATGTTGGTCTCATCGTTACAGATCTGTGTTCCAATAGCACTGCCCTTCATCAAGGTAAATTTTAACTAAATCTCAGTGAAAGTGAAAAAGTATTATTTAAGTAATCGTTGAAAAGAAATGTTAAGTCTACCGTTAAGATATATATTCAAATATCCTAAGAATATAAACCTATGACAATACAAACATTCCTTACTTAACCCTATGAGTGGTTTCGACGAGATATCTTATCCATCAAGATCTGGCCCATTTTGCTAATGACGAGATATCCAGTCATTAAAGCTTTGCTAGTTTTTTTACGAAATCAAGTTCTGATCAGTGTTTTTCTATTAACGTGATATCTCGTCCATCAAGGTTATTGATGAGTTTTTCTAATGACGAGATAACTCGTCGAGATAACCACCAGGAGTGTCCATGATCGAGTTCCGTTCCTTCGGCTAGATCGTTAGTGATTTGGTCAATAATCGCGAGTTGCTTAACTGATTTGGTTTGTTGGTTGGCTGATTTGGATTTTATGGTGCAAGGTCCAATAGCGACAAGCTGAGCCAAACGCAAGACAAAATTCGACTCAGTAGAGCTTAACTTAAGCGATTTGTTTTGTTCTAAACGAAGAACAAGGTTTTCACACACACCTGTATTGATAGTATCAGCAACCAGTTTATTTTAGGGCACGCAAACAGTCCCCAAAAGATTCAAAAGAGTTAAGAAAAACATTCGCAAAAAAATTGAACAAATCACCTCAGAAATGGACTCAAACTTAATGGAAAATGATAAAATGGACCACATTTGTAGCACGACCAGAAGCTATAATTTGACAGATGTCCTATTCCATAAATTCTAAAACAAATTAGTGCCCTTTCATAAAAAACAATCTGTATATGCTTTACTAATTCGACATAAATTTTTATACGTAAATACAATTATGTTAAACATGGTAGTATAGTATTTTAAAAGTAGGTCAATCCATTTTTTCATTCACACATCCGTTATTTTATTATCACGGCTTGTACTTTCATCTGACTTGTAAGTTTCTGATTTAAATAAGGATAAATTTCTCTGACAATCATTCTCCAACGACAATAGAGCGGGTGCATTTAAGAATTAATTAGAGAGATAGTATTTAAATCGTGTGTTTGTATTGCTACTTTATTTTACATTACTATTTAGTAAGTTACTAGGCTCAGAAAAGTTTATATTTTTCAAACACATCTTTATAGCTTATGTGAAGGGTATTACTTGTTTCCGAAACATCGTCCAATCGTCAACGTCCAGGTGCAACCAAAAAGGTAATCGTACATATACAGATTTCGAAGTATCTGGAGGTACCGTATCCGAAGGCAACGACACCACTGCAATAGTTCAAAAACGGCAATGCTGGTAAGATTCATTTTCTCTGTTATCAAATCTTATGATGGTAATTGTGAGGTTCTCCGGATAGACAAGAAAGAATGTTAACCGGAAGTAACCATTTGATTCCGAAGGACGTTGACGGGTGTGTGCTTGAGATGGTCATCCGGGTCCTGTGAAGAGGAGTGAAAAGAATATCGGGTGTAAAAGAGGTGACAAGAGAAGGGAAGACGGGAGGGGAAGTTTTGGTCAAAGTATCGATATCCTGTATCTGTCCGTTTCGGAGCACGTAGCATCAATGCACCTAAAATATCGGACAAAAAGTATCTATCCGTAAAGTATCAGTATTGGATACCAACAAAAAAACGTTTTGTTTCACAGTTTACCATGTTTTCTTCTCGCCACCTCCTCATATTTGCACCGGCTGTTCACGTCCCCTTGATATCGGACGAGCATCTACTAGAAAAAGTATCAAAGTAGTCCAACCCGATTCGAAAGAATGTAGGTCCTATACCCGGTATGAGTATTTTAAGAGCATCGGTCCCCGTACAGGTACAAATCGCTTGGTATCATACAGCTTTTGGATTGGATAGACTTTGTGTTGAACTAGCATCGCCTGAAAAAATTTTCGGCTCGGTCCGACCGGATTTCAACGGATACCTGTCCGATACCGAACAGCGCTAAACATTGCAATAGTACACTGGCGTGCAAAGCTTAAGGAAAACCATTATTTTCAAAGGTTACAACCTAAAAATTAAACGAAACAGCTCGTGGCTATTTGCATAACAGAAGATATTCAGTAGAAAGATAGTGCATATTCCAATTTCGGAATCGTGACGTCAGAGGCTCTAAGATAGGGATAGATTGTGCTACAAAAGGAACTCCTCCGCAACCTCATTTTATGTATGTAAACACAATACAAAGTCTGCAACAGTGTTCGAGGTGATCATACAGCCTACAGTCGTCTCTTTTTTTAAGTTTCCACAGTTATCTACTTGGCTTACGGCCTCCAATGCAATGTCAACCTCTTCAATTCAAAGACTCTTTCGCTGTTCGCTTCTGTCCTTGTTTTCGTTTTGTTTTTACTCATAGGTCTTATAATTCTCGAAGAATAATTTGTATAATTTTCGCACATGCAACAAGTCACTTCATTGCAAAGTAGCAGTTGAAAACCTCACTGTTCCTTAAGTCTTGCACATCAGTGTACGTCAATACATTGGGTTGTTGCAAAAGTTCGTCCCGTTTTTTAGAACAAAAATTGAAGAACAAATTGATTTTTTATTAAAAATTACATTTAATCAATATAGTATGTGCTGTTCTATTCGATATCCTTTCTCCATCTCTCCGATAGTTGCATAGCCCCGCTCTCATAGAAGTTCTGAGGTTTCTGGCTAGAGAACTGATCCAGGTGACGAAACTTTCTGAACTACTTACGGCACGTGGAATCGTCAACGGCACCCTCACCATACACAACGCATATCTTCTTTTTCGTCTGCAAAGCATTCTTGCCTTGTCGGAAATAAAAAAAGCATAATATGTCTAAAATGCTCCTTATTTTCTGCCATTTTTAATCCTTAACAAAATTTTGAAAACAACCAAATAGCACAATTTTTCCACAAGTAAACTCTGAAATTGCTTCTTTCAAATAACATCAAAACTTTACACGTATGAAGTAGATAACACTTCGGTTTTGCGATGCAATGTCATCTAGCGCCAAAAACGGGACGAACTTTTGCATCAAACCAAAAGCAGACTAACAAATTTCAACAACGGAGTCCTTTTTCATAAGTTGATATTTCTCCCACACACTTTTTACAAATTTATTTGGTTTTCAGAATACCATTTTCTGTTGGTAACGTTAAAAAAACTTATTCTTGGTAACATTATAACTTATTGGTTACTAATTGGTAACATTATAAAACTTATCCCCGTATCTTTACTAAAACACAAAAATGTTGTTTTTACCATAACTTGGAAAAGATTTCGAGATAATGTAAAAATGTAAATCTGTGATTTTTACTTTAAGAAATACAAAATTTTAAACTATTTTACCTTATTTTCAGGGTTACAGCATACACAGCGGCGTGTATTTCGGCAGTAGCTCGAGAACGTTGTAGTGTAAAGGCAAGTTTAACTTTTCTAGAAATCCTCAAGAAATCGACACTTCTAGATTATAATTCCTGTAAACCTAAAGATACTGAAGCGGTGACAAAATGGTTTCTACAGTCCATGGATATAGAAGAAAAAGGGGCTCTTTCTGATGCTCTGATATATTTAACCTAAACAATTGTTATAAAATGATAATTTTTGAATGCAGATTTATTTTTATGTATTATGATTAAGAATTCATATCTTCTAAACTAAACAAAAATTGGTATATAAACACATTGAATCGGATAGACGATCTTTTTTTAGCAATGTGGTAATAAGGAATAAATATCATAAATTCTCATAATTTTCGTTTTATTCCAAATGTATGTTAAAATTATTAAAAACTGTAAACCCTTAAAACTATTCTTTTTCCATTTGAAACACGTTTCCCTTAACCCTCCAAGCACCACAAGATTTGAGTAGTGTAGAGTTGAGCGCATTTTTACCCAACATCACATGACGAAATAACTACATCTATTGATTCAAAGAATCCAGGAAGCATTCTATGGTCAAGAAGGTCAAAAGTGCTTAGAATGCATGCTGCACATTGCCAAATATATACAGGGTGTTTCGAAAATATCTGGTAATATTGTAAAGGGTGGTAGAGGGACCCAAAATAAAAACTTTCCGCAAGAATGTGTATCCGGAAATGCCGTATTTAGGTAGTAGAGGGCGCTGTTTTGGTCAGTCCATAACATTGTTTCCGTGGCGTAAGGCGTCAGTCCATACTCGAATTTTCAACGTCATGCATCGCTACACAAATTCGGAGCTTGCCTTTGAAAATCCGGTACTGACACCTTACACCACAGAAAAGATGTTATTGAAAAAATGAATAGTCATTTTTAACGATTTTGCTCAGATTTGGTCAATTTTCAGTGCATGACGCCCCCTTTTAACTTCCTAAGTGTCACGAGGTATCTGAGTATTTAGTATTGCCTTTACACTACACCCCATTTCATGACTAAATAACCACATCTATTTATTGAAAGAATCCTAGAAAACATTCTATTGGTCAAGAAGGTCAAAATAGTGTGGTTGCTCTGTGGGTTTGCCCATGCCCACTGCTATAGCAACCTGCGAGGTTAAGGCGTCGCAGGTTCAATGTGTATATATTATATTTCTTGTATCAGTAAACTTTCATTGTGTTTGTATGTTCATTATTTGACATTGCTTGTTCTTGGCGCAGCTTGGCTATATATGGCCCCTTGCGCCATAAAAACCAACCATCCAAGCAAGAACGTCAGGAATAGGTTAAAGGTCGTGCAGAGAAGACTGCAGGTTTCCGAACATATGACGAGTGTGCGCCCGTCAGTAGGTTAACCCGCTAGCAGTTAGGCATTGATCTTTTTTCCTCACTCTTTGACACTAGATATGTTGTAACTGATCTTGTTTTACAAATAAAATGTGTATCGTACTCCTCAATCAGAAGAGCAATACTCAAATTTTTATTGAAGACACCACATCGTATCACACAAAACATCGAGAAATTAATTCTGCATACCACATATTTTAAAACTGCAGTAATTTCTTTTAAGAACCAAATACTTCAACTCGCTTACTTTCTTCTCCTTTTCGTCACCAACCCCTCTCACGAATCCTACCCCCTCGTTTCTGTCCAATCGAAAATGCTTTGTCTTCCTTTGCGTTTTCAAGGATATACCACCACGAACAAGTCCCTTTGGCCTGGGGGTTGAAATTGGGTGGTGGCCTTGATAACTCTGAATGTTTTCTGTTGATGTGGGCAAAAAAGTTATACTTGGGCGGAGAAAAGGGGGTACTCTCTGTTCGGGGAAAGAAGTTGGAAGGTACCAGGGACGAACAGGACAAGGTCGCTGACCTACCTGGTGAGGACAGGACATGCCACTTTCAAGCGCACCAGCTTATCTCCACATTAAAATTTAAGTTTACATAAAAATAATATTACATAACTGATAAATTTTTAAGTTAAAACATTTGATCCCTGGATTTGATAATCATAATAAATCAGCTAATACGAAAATTAATACTATCGTCAAGTCGCGGAGCATTCAGGTAGTCACCCTAGTATTGACCGTGGGTGAAATCCTCCATTTGATTACATTGTATCTGGAGTCGGCATTTTGACTCCGGTTTTAACCGGTGGGTGTGAAAACGATCTAAGACTAGGTAGGTAGTTGAATTATTATGTCGTACTAGAGCAACACAGAGGGCTATTGATGGTGGTCCGGGATCAATCCTGAAGGTAAAGAACCGAGGACAACACCTCGTAATTTTGAATCACGGTCAGATAACGGGCCTAAGTTTAAGAAAATTATTCCCTCTCCGTCTTAGAAGATTCTCCGTTCGAGATCTGGTCGTGAGTCGGAACGGGTGTCAACTCTCCAAGTGGTTTCGACGAGATATCTCAATCATGATCTGGTCAATTTTGCAAATAAACGAGATATCTCGCTGAGACAAAACTGCCCTATTACTCCCTTACTTAGAACTGGTCCCTTACTCAGAACTGGTGACAGTTTGAATAGGTTTTTGCATCAGAGGCTAGACACTACATTGCTGTTTTCGAAGCGAAGATAAAACCACAAAGAGGGTTAAACAAGGAGGTGGTTAAGTGATGAATATATATATGTGATAAGTTATATTTTTAGAAATGCGTGCTAATAAAAGTTACGAAGTCTGTACGATTGCATATACGTTTTCATTCTATCCTCAAATATCCGTTGGTCACAAAGATCAACGCGACCACACGTGTAACTAGAAGCATAGCTCCTATTCGGGGTTTAATAGCGGTATAACATTTTAAACAGATATCTAGTATACTTACGTAGATCTTGAGGATAATGCAGTTCAAACTGAAATTTAAAGCTCTCCTTTCGGAAGAAAAACGACCCTCCGACACACGTGCATCAACGCCTAAACAATTTATGGGATTTTAAGTCTCGCATTCTAAACGCGAGAGGGGAGGGTGTTGGAGAAACGCATTCGAAAGCGAGACATAGACACGGCCGGAGCACCTGTGGACTGATTATGATTTAAGTGACGTGCAACGGGAAAAGGAGGAGCAACAAAAATGCAATCATAAAACGAGCCGTGACGAAATGTGCCGAGCGTTAAAAGGAACGATCGACCGAGAGAGGAATTCGGAGACGCGTTTCCATGGCGACACGTTCTCCTCTTTCCGGATGCGGATTCATTAAGCGCGGCCGTTAGTCGCGGCGAAATTGGAAGTCCGGATGCTGAGATCGGGACGCAATATGCCGCTCATTCCGCTTTCGGGATCGCAATTTGACAGTTAAACTCCAGGCCGTGCCGTAAAGTCAGCTGATGTGGGGTGGTCGTGTGTGACGAGGATTCTCCCCCCGCCCGATGGTACAAATGAGACGATTTAGGGAAGCTATGTGGAGATAACGAAATGCCCATTGGGGAGTTTGGGTGTTAAAAATAAGCAATCAGGACGAGGAGATGGTCAATAAGCATATGTAATATATACCTATTCAGTAACGCGTCGTATAATTGTGATATAAAGACGCTATCACAATTAGGAATTTTAACCACATAAGAAAACCAAATTCTAATTACATTTCATTGAACCGTGTTGGTGGTATAGGAATTAGAATCCCGCTTGGGGGACGCAAAGAATAAAATGACATGATGCTCAAAAATCATGTCATGTTATTGTTTGAGCATATAGCTTCATTCGTACCCTTGTGGGTTTTTTTACTTTCTTGTCGGGTGTCAATGAAACATGTCCTATACCCACTCATTGACGTTTCTTGAGTTTTACTTTATTAGGAAAAATCTTGATAAGAAGGCATGTGTGGATCGTTCCCCCAGTACACTCTTGGTATCGTGAAGATTTCCCCGGAAGATCTCTTGCTCTCAATTGCGACAGACATATTCAGACAGCACTCTCCCGCTTTTTCAGTGGCCATCTGAGAAGTCTCACATTTTGCTGTGATCACAAGGTTCATTCTGTTTGCCTTAAATGCCAGTCTGACCAGTCCTCCTCAGCACACATTCTTGAGTGCCTTTAGTTGCCCCGAAACGACCTGTTTTCTGAACCTCTTTTAGTGTATGACTCTGTGCAGGTGAATGGACTTGTGGATTTGATCTAGCTGGAGTTAGACGTGGAGATTAGAAACAACTTACTTTTATTGAGTTGCCACACTATTCTTCTAAAAGAATAAGTCCAGCACGAGAAGAGATTACGACATGCCACTTTTAAGGAGAGTCTCATGACATAGGAGGGGTTTCATGTCATCGCATGACGTAGGAAGGGATTTGTCTGTTCACATGGTGATCGTATTATAACAATATTATCTTTTTAGGTAGGGCATAAAACAAGCAATAGGGAATAGCGGAAGTGGTCAATCGAATTATAATTAATATTTGTTGATTTGTGGAGGAGTTATAGGAATAGGAATGACCGCGCGCGCGTTGGGGGTATTGTACAATCATGCCATGTTATTCTTTGAGCATATAGCTTCATGCGTACCTCTTGTGGGTTTTACTTACGTTTATTGAGTTGCGACACTATTCTTCTACAAGAGTGATACGGCTCTTGCCGTGACGACCATTACAAGATACTCCGGCACGCCACTTTTTAGGAATTTTATGACATAGGAGGGGTTACATGATACCACTTGACATAGGAGGGACTATGCCTCTTTTTGTGGTAATCGTATCATAACGATGTCTCCTGGTGATCGTATCATAATAATTTTATGTAGGGTGTTCAGATCGGGATGCAATTTTGCTCACTCCGCTTTCGGGATCGATTTAATAGTTAAACCCCTGGCGGTTCTATAAACTCAGCTGCTGTGGGGTGTTTGTGTGTGGCGAAGATTTCCCCATCTCGATGATATAAATGAGACGATTTGAGGAAGCTTCTAGGTTAGTTGGTTGCATTGTTTTCGTGGTGCAAGGGCCATATTTATTCAAGCTGCGCCAAACACAAGACAAACAACACCAAGTAGTGGACAAACACTTACAATGAAAGTTTAACTGACGCAGAAGAGAGAGATACACCCAAGGATGAATCAAACTTGATAGGAATTTATCCTGCGCTGCCTACGGAAGCTATGTGGAGATAACGAAATACCCATTGGAGAGTTTGGGTGTTAAAAATAAGCAATCGGGGCGATGAGATCGTAAGCAAGCATATGCAAAGTAGACTTTATTCAGTAGCACATCGAATAACTATGACAAAGAAACTGTCACAATTTGGAATTCTAACCAGGCAAGAAAACCAAATTCCAGTTACATTTCATTGAACTCTAGGTGTTGAAATTGAATGGCGTTTGGGGAATGGTACAATCATGTCATGCTATTCTTTGAACATATATCTTTATGCTTACCTCTTTTGGGTGTTACTTACATTTATTAAGGCACTATTCTAGGAGCGTGACAACCATTACGAGAAGACTCCGGCATGCCACTTTTAAGGAGTTTCATGGTATAGGAATTCCATGGAATCATATGACACAGGAGGGGTTGGGTCTCTTCTCGTGGTGATCGTATCGTAACAATGCTGTCTTTTTATGTGGGGTGTTCAGATCGTAATATGCTTTCGGGATAAGAATTGTCATATTTGGCTATTAGACTTGTGGTAGATATCGTGTCTTCAATGGACTTGATTCAACATGTGAGTTTTTTGCCTGATTCTTGTATTCAAGCAAGTGCTGTGTAGACTCCATTTGGTAAAACGCATCATATACAGAGCAACTTGGATAATTCGAAGCTGAAGGGACCAACAAAAAAATTCGAATTATCCAAAACTTCGAATTAAAAAAGTTACATCTTTTAACTTTAATTTCAGATCCACTGAATGCTTGAAAAGATTATTCTGTCAATAAGTAAATATTTATTCAGAAAGATCATGGTATGAAGACTTAAACATTATATGTATGTAAACAAAATAAGATTTACATTACGTAAGCTACAGTACATATTACATGTACTGTAGCTTACGTAACAGGTGGGGGAAGGGGGACTCAGCTGTTACGTGTTGAACAGGTGGGGGTATTCTGGCGATGATTTCTTAACGATGAAAGGCCGAAAAGTCGTTATGGTTGGAAAGTTTTTATAAAAAACTTCGAATTAAGGAAGTTGAACTTCGAATTATCCACCATTTATTAACATTGATTTAATGAGAAGTTCAAGGGACTAAGAGAAATCTTCGAATTAACGACGATTTCGAATTAGAGACGTTCGTTTTATCCAAGTTGCACTGTAGTACACAGTCATTGTTTCATCGCCTGAAATAACTCAATTTCAGGAGAGAGAAAAATCATTTTTTTTGCACTTTATAGAACTGTTTAGATTCTTTTGTAATTATAATCGTAATATTTAAGTGTATGACATTTGAGACTATATTTTTTTACGTAGATGTCGTTTGAGAACATGCCTCTCTGTATGTTTAACTTTAAAAAAATTGTTTTTTAGTTGAGATCAGGACAGTACAGTACCAAAGCCCATTTCTATTGAGAAAAGCTATTTGAAAGTCTTATAAATGTTTAAAACAAAAGGGAACTGCATATATAGTACACTCACGAGGATATTCTGAAAAGAGGTAGCATAACATTCATGGTAGAACTTCAGAAAATATTTCATTCTCCGTAAAAAAAGCCAACCTGAAATCCATAAACTCAGTGGTCATTTTCAACTATACTTCTTGGAACTCTTCCAAATCATTAAATTCTTATATTAGATTCCATGCAATACGAATAGAATTCTGTTCCTTTTCATGAAGTAAAGAATAAATTATTTACAGTTTTCCTTCAGTTGGGAAACATCTTGAATTTAATCTTGCTAAAAATAGTCATCCATAAAGAAGATAGCGTCTGAGAAATGACGGACATTAAAAGGAAGTATAGACGAAATGTATGACCTTAATTAAAGAAGTTATACATACAAAGAATATATAAAATCTGCTTACACAAATTTCAACGTTGCTATTTGCAAAATAGCGATACTCTGCTTTGCTACTTTAAAAGAATTTTTTTTTGAAGTACCCTTTATAAATGCAACACATCTACAGAAACATTCTACCTTTGGATTATTGGCATTACAGGACATCGTGGTCATCCTCTCATTTTATATCGCCTCGAATGTCATATTGGTCTAAACTTCACTGTGGTCTCCGGGTCTTTTAAACCTGTTCGAAGTGCTGTATCTGGTCTGTGGGCCTGGGAAACGTGTTCAGAGGGCCGTATCTGGTCTGCGGACCTGAGATAAACTTATTCGCTAAGACTTGTTTAACTTATGCGTAATGACTTTTGTAGATGCCACCTGACCCCAATAAGGAAACAGCTGTTTCTCAAATAGCTAAAAGTTCACTCCTTACTCTTTTCAAATTAGCGATGGAAAAGAGGTATGAATGAGGCATTTAAAATATTCTTTGCCATAGCGATACCTTTTTTTGTGTACTAAACAATATTGCAATACTAAACAATTATCACGTTTTTTCATGTTATCCATTACATGGTCATACTTATAGAGATCTTAAATATTATCCATCATTACACTCCTTACAATAATCATTATTTATTTGTAAGCATTCAGTGCCGATTGAATACTGAAAGTCTGTAATATCCATGCTTAAAATATATTCAAACATGTTTCAGTTAAGTGTATTTCTGTTATAATTATTATAATGTCCATGTGATAATTTTCTTCGAATAATTTTTTTACGTATCATAATTATAAAGTTTAAATTCTATGCAGGGTTTGCAATATAGTTATCAATGCTATAAAATTTTATTCATTGGATAATAGTTATACTATTCTTATTCTTTCTTTATTATGAATAATGCAAAATCACGATCAATAAAAGGAAAACATACGAAGTATAAAAAGTGGAAAATGTCAGCGAAATCTGATCAAAGAGTAATGGAAAATCCCAGGCAAAAAATATTTTAATATTGAAAAGAGATCAAAGGGAGAAGGATTATTTCTGACTGAATTTAAATCAAATTTGTATCTATGACGCTGCATTAATCAAAATAAAATCAAAGAACTACTTTAGTAGCCAGAAAAATAAAATTGAAATGTACTTTTATCTGAGGTTAAATGTTTAAAACGTAAGACTAATTATTGTGTTACTAATGATGTAACTAATTATTAACATAATTGCATAGATATATTCACTTTAATTTGTGAGATGAAAATCGTGTAGACGCTTTATTTGATATTATTTTGTATCGATCTTCCTTTCATTCAGTAAATTTGCTGAAATTATGTCAGAAAGCATCGAGTTAAAGATTCTGGTAAAATATAATTTGGCTGACCTATGTTTTGCATTTTTGAATAAAAACAAAGGAATAATTTTTTGAAATGTAAGGATTTTGCCATGTATTGAGTAATATCATCGCATCTACAATTTAAATTGATAACATGATTTATAATGTATAAAATTCAATAAAATAGAAAAACCTCTGGAAGGAGTTCAAAGGTCCCTCCAAATGCCCCTATAACTATTTCTATAAATATTTTATTACAAAAACCTTAAACGTTTTACCGTATATAGCAAAACTTTTACTTTGCACGAAGTACAAATCAAAATACAAAAATGATTTCTAATCCCAGATTTACTGTTGTGTCTTTAACAGCTCTTCAGTATTTATTGCTGTTCAATTCGTGATAAATATCTTATTTATAATGTAAAAATTTTTGGTGGAAAAATAACAAATTTAATATCAGAGTGTTTAGAATGCTGCACATATAAATATCTATATAACCCAAATAACGTTCGTGACTAGTTGACTCTATTTGTCATTGTTGAATGGCAATGTATATAAATAATATAAAATCTATCGTTACGGGATTCATTAGCAAATTTTGCTGCGTTTAAATATGCTTGATTTGAGCTATACAGTTGCATAATATTGCTAAAACTACACGGAAGAACTCGCCACTATAATAAAATTATTCAGCAGTCTGATTAAAGAAAGCAATTAGAAATCTGGAAAATAAAAATTAGTACAGAAAAAAATATGTGCGAAAATACAATAGGTAAAGCGTCAAAAAATGCCGAATAGCTTTTAAGCAAGGAAATGAAATGAAATTGAAGTAGACATTCAGAATCGAATTGTGGTAAAATTACTGATTTGTGCCTTTTGGTATGTATTACATGAATTAACACTAGAAAGATTAAATGAAATGCTGTTATACATTTTTGAAGAGTTTTATTTCATTTAGAGGTATGAAATCCATTTATGTGAATATGGATGCTGTATGCATTATAAATGGATTGAAACAAGATATGATATGTGAGTAATTATCATCAATGCGTGAGTAATGCTGTCATCAATAGATATAAGCAATTAACAAAGTTTAACGCAGATGCTATGCGAAGGTCTGCTTGTGTCAGATAATGCTTCAGTGACTTCCCAGGCGGCAGATTGAACGTAATCAAGTGTTTAAAATTCTGGCTCGGTACTGTCTTTTAACAGTTTCCAACGTTTCATTATATTCTGAACAACAATCGCTATAAGCTCTAACATCAAAACCCCATGCACTCATCCGGCAAAAAGAAAGAATCTATTCAAATTCACCCTGTACAAACACCCACCCTTATTAACACTCGAAGTAATAATATGCAAATACGTATATCATAAACAATAGACAAAGAAATCTGCATTTGCTCTTTGGCGTATTAAAGGATCAAAAGCACCAGCAGTCATTTTGCCTACCGCAATCGGATTTCATTACGAATCCCTTCTGAGAGGGAATGAGATGCAACAAAGTATATTCCTCATAAAATATGCAAATTAGACGTTGACACGGAGTGCTGAAGACAATAGGACAAAAGTGTCCGACTGCTCCTTTTTAATCTGAGGAACAAAAGAGATGTCTTAAGCGCACGGAACAAACGAAAGAGGGGAATTAATCACACGTAGGGAGGAGGATGGGGTAATATTATCATCATCATTTGTGTGTATGCTCTGGTTTTAAAATACCCATTAGAGTGTTGTCAAACCGATGCATGCAGCTTGCCTTTATTGAAATGATACATGCATTTTTGATTGTGTTTCAGCAGCATATTGCGTAGCAAGTTGCTATAGCCGGGCACACGGCTTGACTCTATTGAAATGACATATCTCGTACATTTTTATTATATTTCGTAATATGTTTTTTGCCCAGTAGCTACAGCTGATGAGCAGTTTGCCCCTATTGTAAGGTATATGCAGTTCCTTTATATATCAGTATTATATTTCTTGGCCAGTAGCTATTCCGGTGCACTTAGTTTGCTATGAAATGGGGTGCATTTTTATTTATATTTCAGCAATATTTTGCTTGTCTAGTAGTTACAGCTAGTGCACATAGCTTGCCCTTCATGAAATGGTACATGTATTTTTATTTATATTTCAGTACCTATAACCGGTATAGACATAGTTCCCCTATTGAAATGGTATATGCATTTTCATTTATCTTACAACAGCGTATCACTGTCCCGTAGCTATAGCCGGCGCATACTGCACGAGTTTGCCTCTATTGAAATGGTATATGCATTTGGATTTATATTTCATTAGCATATTGCTGGTCCAGTAGCTACATAGTTGGTATATGCATTTGGATTTATATTTCATTAGCATATTGCTGGTCCAGTAGCTACATAGTTTGCATTATTGAAATGGTAGATGCATTTTTATTTATATTTCAGTAACCCAATGCCTATTCAGTAACCATACCCTATGCACATAGTTTGTCTTATTGAAATGCTATATGCATTATCTTTATTTCGATAGCATATTGCTTGCCCTATAGCTATAGCCGGTGCAAAATGCACATAATTTGCCTCTTTTAAAATCGTATAAACATTTTTATTTATATTTCAGTGGCATATTGTTTGACTATTTGCTACAGAAATAGACAAGTGCACATAGCTTACCCTATTGAAATGGAATGTACTTATATTTCAGTAGCATATTTTTTGCCCATAGTTATAAAATCGGTGTTCGTTTGCCCCTATTGAAATGGGGATATGCATTTTTATTTATATTTCAGTAGCATATTGTTTGTCAGTAGCTATAGCCCTGTGTAAATACTGGTTCCATTCTATTTATATACTATGATAGAATTTTACCAAAGTCATCAGAATTGTAACAGAGATGGTAATTCTTTTCTTTCAAAACGATTTTATGTGATGAAATTTCGATGCTAGCGGCACGTAAAATTAAAACATAAATTGTCATAAAGCTAAATAAATATACAGAGAAGTAAAACTGTATTAAGAAATTTCAAATTATCTAAAGATAAATTTTGGTAAAAAGGAATTCACCAATTATCTGGTTTCAAGACGGAATTTGATCTTCATAACCAAACAATATCTTGGCACATATATCCTAAATAAAGAATACTTTTTCAGGTTTTCTACCAGAATAACAACAATGCTTGATGTTAGAAACGTTAGGTGACTCTTGTGCACCCAAGAAATATCGAAATTTGTATTAATTTTTAAAATAACTCGGAACTCGTCAGGTATTGAGGCTGATGCTTTGTTCAAAATTTTAAGAATTTCTAGAAAACATGGGATTTCTGATATAATACTGAAATCTAATCAATTTTCAATTTAATTAATTCATTCAAATAAATAGTTTATTTTAATTACCCTTTACAAGGAATCCTTCGGTAACGTGGAAGTTAAAAATTAAAAGGGAAGCGTTTTGATAACTTGCAAATTTTGTGCAATATTTTGTTACTCATTAATAACCTTTAAACCCCTTGTTATTGAGAAATTAGTTTTACAATTTTCAAGGCTAATTGACAATTTGTTTCGAAAAATGTTTCAATCGGTCATTGCAACAGGAATCCCAACTCCTTAAACATAAAGGTTACACGCAACGCTTAAAAATAACCCTCAGTTAAGTTAGTACTTATTTAAATAGAAGTTCACCAAAACAAGAAGTGAAAAACATCTTTAAAATGTAACCATGTGTTAAAATACTGTGTAAAAATATAAGAAATATCCAAATTGAGTTCATTTTGGACTATTTTTGAGTTTATTCTAAATAAATACACAATGACGAGGAAGCATGAAATAATTTTAAATGGGAAATATAACACTTATATTATTAGCAGTCATTTGTTACTTGAAACAAGTGAAGATACCATTGAAAATAATTTTTTTCCTACTTTCTTTGATAGATAAAAACCATAATGGTGATAAAGAATCAGAGAATAAATGGTATTTTATTTAATAAAGCATATACGCGTTGGCTTAGAAAATTAAAACTATTCATTGTTTTAAATGTCTTAAAATATAGGAAACAATTGTAAGCACACATCCTGGAATGAAGTTAAGGAAATAAGTAATTCTATATTTTATCTACTAAAATTCATTAATTATTCGAAACATCAATTGCTAAAGCTGGAAAACGAACTATTCAACTCTGAAGCAAAAGAATACTTAAAAGAAATGGTGTTTAATTAATAAAAGCTATGTGACTGTTTAGAAAGCTCTACGACTTTATTTGTTACTATATATTATACATCTTAGTATAGAAAAAATTAAGCACCAATCTTGGTATGAAGTTGTGGAAATAAGCAATCTTTGCTTTCACCTGCTAAAATTCATTAATTATTCGAAATATTAATTGTTGGAGCAGGAAAAGGAATTCATCTCGGAAGCAACAGTCTTTTCTTCACAATTATTTACTAAATGACGTCAACTCTGTAGCTTATAGACGCAACAAAAGGCACCGGAAATGTGGTAAGGACACGTCATTATGACGTCATTAGCTCTCATTTCCTGTCGACCCCTCTTTTATTCTTTCCCCCTCCGCATTGTGTGGCCTGTCCTCGCGAAAAGGTACCACAGCCATTGGCCTATGATGAGTCCTTTAGGTCCTTTCTCGCTGAGTCCGGAATTGCAAAAGCGTTTTATCGGCCATTGGGATGCTTTTTATGTGCACTGAGTACTACTCGAAAACGCAGGAAAAAACCCGACGAGTTTTAGTTTGCAACAAAGAAGAACTCGGCAAGTGATAAAAGAGTTTTATAGCGTATCCGCGGCGAGGCGTAAATTCAAACAGTTCAGTCGGGCTACTTGCGAGAACATTGAGAAACACTACGACTACCTCAGTTTCAGACCTTCACTCTAAAAATTATCCCCAGGGATTTTATTACGTTTTTGAAAGAAGTTTAAAGGTCTTTTAAGAAAGAATTGTGTTAGGGGCTGAGAATAGAATTTTTGCTTCTTAAACTTAATTTGAAACAATTTTAGATAAGTGGGTAAAGAGGTATACTGTAAAAGGTACAAAATATCTATGATAGACATTTTAAAAGTTATTAACTGTTTATAATTATTAGCCCAACATATTCATAACCTCATATTTAAGAATATGTTACGAGTTCGATATTATTTTACAAATTGAGAAATTTCCGAATAAAATTCCAAAAAATTGCTGTATCTGAAACGATTTTTTAGCACTTGTGATACTACGTATATTCAAGGATCTGAATCATACTTTTCAGGTTTCTATGGAGTACGTGAACTACTAAGTTTACCCAGTCATAATAGATAAAAAACTATTCGAAGAGACAACAGGTGACATGAGCTTCAATAATGGCACAATTCAAAAATGTGATCTTTTGGAATATATAAGTACTCGCTCAATATTGAAAATTACATACTTTCTAGTAGCAATCCGGTGAATCTCTAAATTCAATAATGGACCACTAGATGGCAGAAATGTTTCACAGCACGCTATATATTCACGCAAACATTAAGCCTGTTTTATCTCCAAATGTTATTTTTCTAATTGTGCCACTAGTTTAGCCCATGACAAAATGGTATATTCCTAAATTTAGGTTCTTTTCAATGTTCTTGCCAATTTGGATGGACGCGAATTGATAATCAATACCAAAAGTGAAACTAAGACTGGAAAGATAATGAAAATACCTAACACTTATAGATAAGTGATTGCAGGATCAACTTATATTGAAGTGTTCGAAATTTTTTACTTAACTATATTCTTATCAAACTTAAAAATATCACGGCTATTGAAGATATACACATCATTTCAAATATATTAAATGCATGGGTCCCACATCGCACTTAGTGTCCCAGAACCAGGACGGAAGACGAGCCCCACATGAAAAAAAAATATATTTCAAAAACTCAATGTTTGACTTCAACAACTAACCTCTTTTCTTATAGATATATAGTGGGCTTAAAATAGAAACTCATTCACCCTCCAAGTGGTTTCGACGAGATATCTCGTCCTTCAAGATCTGACCAGTTTTGCTAATGACGAGATATCGCGTCCATCATGATCCGAGCTTTCCTAATATCTCGTCCATCAAGATCTGGTCAGTTTTTCTAATGATGAGACACCTCATCGAGACAAACACCAGGAGGATTAAATTTCAAAAGAATTTTTTTAATGAACAACTCTTTAAAGACTAAATGTCAGTTTTTGGATTAAAAATAAAAACTATTAGTGTGTAAAAAATCTTTAGTGTTTCCGAAAAATTATTGGTTAATGAGTTTCTGCTTTAAGCCAACGACATTCACAATTCATGTGGCCCGTTGGATCTCGGAGCCATTGTACAGATCTGGTTTCCTATGTGAGGATGTTTCCAATCTGACTTGTTTCCTATGCGAGCATTCTATAGGAAGGTGGAAAGATTATAGATTTTTTCTTGTTTTGCCCTTTACCTGTTACGTATAATTAATAGAACATATCATCGACTTAGAGCTGAAACTCATTAACTAAAATTTTTTCGAACACACTAAATGCTTATTTTCATGACAAGAAATACATTTTCATATTGTAATCCGTTCGAAAGATATGTAACTGTCATATATATTTTTTACCTAAAAGTTAATAGTTATTCTTTAAACAGCTGTACAGCAAAAATTTATTTTGTCAGCTAACGATGTTCTGCTCTAGTCCGACGATATGCTCATTCACTTATCTCTTGATATTTAACACTTAACATTAAGCAGGTAGATGAAGACAAAAGCATTAGACCAGGGGTATCCAACCTTTTGGCTTGCCTGGGCAGCATTAAGTGAAGAGGAATTGTATTGGACGCATATAAAATATAATACTGTTAATGTCTATAAGTAAAAATAATCATTTTTTTTGTTAAAGCATTGAAACAAGTGGGCAACATAAGTATAAAGCTAGTTGAATATTTGACCTTGTTTTTGTGAAACTAATACTTTAATGTCTGGTTCAATGGAAATGGTTACAATTCTTAGCGAGTTCTCAAGGTGTAGTCAGAAAATTTAATTTAAATCTAATTTTATTCTTTTCATGTGCTTCATTCTTAAAAACATGATGACATGAATAAGGCGTTATTGTGGAGCGAGAAATACTTTTCTCTGGAAAGATAGGTCTTCGAGTCATGAAAAATGTCATAATAATCATAAAATAATACTAAAAGTTTACGATCTCATATGGGGCCACATTACTGGATGTTCAGGGTCAGTTTGGACATCATTGCACTGAACATTTCATTTATAATATTGGATGACATAAATGAAGCTACATATATGAAAACAATATTAATATGATATATTTAACATACATAAATATATAATATATATAATACACCATTCCAACTGAAGTATGCGTACAGTAATTGAGATATCTGCATTTAAGATCCTGTTTTCATCCTATGTAGCACATGCTCTTTACATTCCTGCAAAAAGGAAAAAGTCTGAAACGTTTTAAAAAAGAAAGTTCCTGTTATCGATATTTGTGATGGATTTTGGTCATCAGGGGCTTTTGAGGATTCAACCGTCCTTACACCAACATTTGTAACATAAGAGCATCGAAAATAAACTAAGAATAGGAGTAATCCTGTACTACAATCTAGGAGAAAAAGAAATTTCGTTTCTTTCTTCCTTTACTCAGAATCTATTGGTTTAATCTGTTTATCTTGTATATGAAGGGGCTTTTCAGTGTGAACAAACCAGGGAGGGTACGGAAGAAGGATATTTTACTTACATATCGGGTAGTACATTAAAATGTAGTTTATCGTCATTTTGACAACGTTTGGTGTTTAATTTCATTGGCGCTGACCAATTAACCATCATATATCAATTCAAAATTAATATTTTATTGGTAAAGGGCTGAAATCGTATTAAAAAACAATCCAAATAACGTTTCATCCGAAATACGTACAGAAAGCACGTTCCTCCTCAAAAACGCTACTGTCACTTACATTTAGATTGCCAGAAAAAGTCATTGCTTCAAGAAATAGCTTAGCCCCTAACCCCAGAACGGGCCAATGATTCTCATTTTTCTCTTTATTTCCAAAATTGCTTTCAGTTGTATTCACAAAATACGTTGGTGGAAATCATTGAAAAAATTACTTTTAAATTCCATCAGTTCCGAATTGCTGTCAAAGATGTTCCCCGATTTGTATCTATGTTGAATCGAAGTAGCAACAAGCTCTCCCACTCAATCCACTGTTACACGAAAAAAACATGCTCCAAGAGCACTTTAACTTCCCTTGAGCCAACAGATGACTTTGCACGAAGTCGATGACAAATTGAAAACAGAATATTTCCGAGTTAAACCATCCCTGAAACATGAACTGCACGGAACTCACATATTTGAGCATTTAACAAGCTCAGGCAAACTCCAACCCCCGCAAGCAGTACGTGCGTCGGAGCCATATTTAAATTACAAGCACTTTCAAGGGAGAAGCTGTGGGTTCGTTCGTACGCATCATCCGCGTCTACAAGTCTCCCTTTCAGCTGCTCCAGACCTTAGGAACGGGAAGGAAACAGTACTGTATTGTGGGAAATCAACAGATTGGCAGAAGGGTTCTCAAAAAGCTCATGGGATGGCAGGGAGAACGTCTGAATTTAATTTCTTTCTTCCATATTTATCATATGCAGCGTGTTTTGTCTGGGAGCAGGTGGCCATTCAATGAATTTGTACATTATTTCCCAGATTAAAAAGAGGCCGGCAATGAATAGATGCAATGGATGATTGTATCTATTCTACTAGTTTTTCGATTAGTTTGGTGGAGTTTTCGTCGTTTCGCATAAAATCGATTTTTTTTTTCAGTAATTATCTGTTTATAGAATGAAGCTGATACGCCGTGCTTGTTAAAACTAGCTTTTCAAGTTTGGTAGTTTCGCGTTCAAGATTGTGCTGAACATCTTCATTGGTTCGACAACCAAGTGTGGACCTATACTTCAAATTGTGAAAATTGTGGCCACCAAGGAGTTTGAATCTATTGTAAGGTATATGCAGTTTCGTTTATATATCAGTATTATATTTCTTGGCAGTAGCTATTCCGGTGCACTTAGTTTGCTCCTATTGAAATGGGGTGCATTTTTACTTATATTTCAGCAACATTTTGCTTGCCTAGTAGTTACAGATAGTGCACATAGCTTGCCATTCATGAAATGGTACATGTATTTTTATTTTTATTTCAGTAGCTATAACCGGTATACACATAGTTAGTTCCCCTATTGAAATGGTATATGCATTTTCATTTATCTTACAGCAGCGTATCACTGCCCAGTAGCTATAGCCGGCGCATACTGCACGAGTTTGCCTCTATTGAAATGGCATATGCATTTTTGATTTATATTTCATTAGCATATTGCTGATCCAGTAGCTACAGCCGGTGTACATAGTTTGACACTATTGAAATGGTATATGCATTTTTTATTTATATTTCAGTAACGTAATGCTTGTTCAGTAACCATACCCGATGCACATAGTAGTAATTAAACCTGAATATTAGTAATTTCGTTTTTTTTATTAGATCTGACTTCAAGTAACTATACAATCCAAAGAAGCAGAATATATATTGAAGTGCCAGGAAAACCAGTCCAGATGAACCTATGCAAAATACATACTAACACCACCTATGTATGTTATTGGTTGCGTCTGACAAGGCATTCATAAAGCAACAGACATTAATGGAAGCATCTAGAGCTCTTTCCACCGTGAGAATGGCAAGATATCACGATTTATGGGATTTTCAACTCAGTTTAATAATTCGTGAGATGGCTCATGGCATTTTGAAGGTAGAGAAGTTTGTACTTTCACTAACTATCATTTCAAGGGTATACCGTGACTACAAGGTTTCTGGCAAACTTTTCAAGTTTCTGGCTAACTTTTTACGAATTTTAAATATCAAAAGATATTTAAAATTCGTAAAAAGTTATATTCTTACTCTATCCGTAACAACTCTAAATTCAAATGCACGTATTCATTCATAGACCATCAAGACATAATCCAACGAAAAATCAGAAGACACGAGTATCAGAATTTTTGTCGTCTAAGGTCTATTATTTTTCAAATATTTTGATTCTGAATTTTCTTTATATTTAATTTTAAAACCCCCTGTCTCGAAATGGGTTTGCACCACTATTAAAGTAACACCTTTACAGGATTCGAAACTCGATTTAACGAAAGACCATCTTATATGTGGGGGCTGGAGTATGTTAAATCTGCCATGGCCTTAAATATCTTCATGGACTATCCCATCAACATGGTTAGACCACAACAAACAAGGAGTGTGGGGGGGGGTATTTCAATTAACGTCACACTGGAGCAACACAATGGGCTATTGGTGACGGTCCGGGATCAATCCCAAAGGGAAAGATCCGAGGACAACACCACGTAATTTTGAACCACGGTCAGATGACGAGGCAACACCTGAGCTGGCACCCCACTCTCCAAACTTCCACACCACGCCAACGTGAGGACATTTGAGGCCACGACAGATTTAACGTGCACCAGCCCCCTTTGTACACGACGGTGTTTGGCTGGATTCGAACTCGCAACCCTTCGGTTGCAAGTCCGTTACTCTTCCAACCGGGCCACCGCGGCCCAACAAGGAGTGGAAAACAGAAGCACAAATAAACTTTTCCCACGATCTTACAAGCTCTTACTTTTCTCACAAGGAGAGGGCGTGAATTTGGGGTCGCCGGATTGAACATTGTTTTTAATGCAGAATAGTACTTCATTAGAGCAGCTGTGGGGATTCTTTCACACGTGGTGTGGAAGTTTGGAGAGTGAGGTGCCAACTAAGGTATTGATCTCGTCACATGAACTTTGTTCAAAATTTCGAGGTGTCCTCGGAACTTTTCGTTCATTTTTTATCCCGAACAGTCGCCAATAGCCCCATTGTTTTGCTCAGTGTTAGGTAAATTCTCTTAACTCTGCCTACCTACCTTTGGTATACAAATAGTTTTATATTCGTGGGTTGAACATTAGAATGATGGATCCCATCTCGTTTCTGATCTCCTCAAATGATGGCGGTCGTGGCCAGAAAGGAGCTTTGTTTTCACGAGCTTTGTCTACAGGGTCTGAAGGCATTACTGAAAAAATGAAGTGAGAATAGGAAAGCTTTCTAGTGTGGATTTGATATACAATCGGGCCTTATTCGGCAATGGACAAGTGACAATAATCGATGAGACAGTAATATTCAAACGAGAGAGTTGAAATGGAGTGTAGGAAGAAGAAAGTAATAACGCATGTAGATATAATATAACAGAATTTCACGTATGGACAAGAGATGGCGTTTATGCCATTTATGGTTTGAGGGACTTGCTTATGCAATACGTTTTGGCCGAACATATCCTTTTTGTTCTTTTCAGAAATTGTACTGATAAAGAAGTCACCTTTGTTTGTTTCGTCCTCGTTTTGTACATTAATGTATTCCTCTACGATAGTAATAAACATCTGGTTCTTAACCCTCCAAGTGGTTTCGGCGAGATATCTCGTCCATCAAGACCTAAAAAAATTTGCTTATGACGATATGACGAGCTATTATTATTATTATTAATTTGCTTATATCAGCAATATCTCGTCATGAAGATATTGCTGATTTTTTTGTGATGATGAGATCAAGATATGGTCAATTTTCTTCTTATGACGATAAGATTTCGTCCATCACAATCTGCTAATGTTTTTGCAAACGACGAGATACCTCGTCAAGACAACCACCAGGAGAATTAAAGGCCTCTTGAACAATTTTATGAAAACCTACAATACTAAAATATTTAAATTGAATAAATAGGAAAGGTTTTAGGCAGGACAAAACAAAACAATTCAGTTCTAATTTATTATTTTAAATCCTATTCTCCAAAAACATTTAATAAGCCGACGATATAATTTACCAAGTTAATTCAGTGTCAGTCCTCCCCAAAGCTGCACCTTGTTGAATAATCTCCCTCAGCTAACCGACTCGGGCTAAATGAACGGTAAAGATACATCAGGAAGTTCCTAACATTTTTGTTCCTCCTCTTTCTCTCACCTGGAGGAGGTATTCCAAAGCTACTTCGCTATTCATGAGGAAAACCTTAAGCGAAGCACGTGACATCTCCGGTGGAAAAAGGCAATGAAGTTGGGAGCGGATCTCATCAAAACTTCAAGACACTTTCTGTTTTGACGAGCAACAGGCCTTCTCCCCTAAACACAGGGAAAAGAAAGCGAGAGAAAATCCCCAGCGAAGCCGAAACAGGAATGCGCCGAGTTGTAGTTATGTATGGTGTTTCTGTAGATGAGATGCAATAAATTCTTTAGTTCGATGCTTCCATTGTTATTTGTGCGAGTAATTGTTAGAGGAAATGAGGGTTTGATTTGGTTAAATAAATCCTGTAGTGATATTGGTGAAACGTTATTACATTACTTGCTCGGAACTGGCTCTCGAAACAGATGGATATTTTCGTCTGAGAAACATGTTTTTTCTAAGAGTAGTTGTTGAGGGTAAGAAAGGTTTTATTTGGTTAAATGAACTCTCTAGTGATATTGGTGAAATATTATTATATTACATGTTCCAAACTGGCTCTCGGTAAAAGATCGTTGTTTTCGTCTGTGAAATATGTTATTTATAAGAGTAATTGTTATGGGAAAGGAAAGTTTAATTTTTTTAATAAATCCTGTAGCGCTATTGGTGAAGCCTAATTAATTTACTTTTACAGACTGGTTTTTAATAATTTACTGTTTTCATCTAAGAAATGTGTTATTAATACAAGTAATTATTCGTGGAAATGAAAGATTGATATGCTTAACTCTTGTGGTGGTTTTCTGGACGAGACATTTTGTTATTAGCAAAACTGATCAGCTTTTGATGGACGAGATATATCGTCCTTAGAAGCAAATGACCAGATCTCAATCTCGTCATGATAAAAAATCGGAAATATCCTGATGACGATATCTCATCACTAGCAAAATAGGTTAAATCTTGATGGACGAGATATCTCATCGAAACCAGTTGAAGCGTTAATTAAATCCTACAGTGATTGATATTGATGAAACGGTATTACATTACTTGATCCAAAATGGCTCTCAATAATAGATAGATGTTTTCTTCTGAGAAATGTTTTATGTATGCGTTTAATTGTTATTGGAAATGAAGGTATGATTTGGCGAAATAAATCCTGTAGTGATATTGGTGATGCATCATAGCATTACTTGTTCCAAACTGGTTCTCCATAATAAATAAATATTTTCGTCTGAGAAATAGCAAAACAGATAACATGATAAAAGAGATTACATAAGAGTTAGCATAACAAATGACGGCTGATAACATTGGACAGGACACACCATCTAGTATTTGTTTCATATTGTCGTTCAGATAAATCCAATACCATGAGAGTGAAAGAATTTGCGAAATAGCTGTAAAACAAAGCACAATACAACAATAAAATTAAGTACTATTATTCCTAAAATTATGCGGAAAAGAAGTTTTAAAATAATTTTTACTTTATTCAGTAACTTAGTGTATGAAAGGGAAAGGTTTATTTATTGAAAAATACACATATTACAGGATTCATCTTGTAAATTTCAGAACAGCCATTGTGTTTCATTTATTACAAAAAGGAATTTTATAAAGTGGTTTGTTATTTTAAGCCCTGTACAATAATATTTGGAAGACCCTAGTTTGGTTCATGAGGGACCCACAACAGTTCCTTGTGTGATCTGTCTAATAATTATTATGTATTTGAAATTCTTAGTTTAACCTTTTAATATGAATTTGACACGGTATTGTAGAAAAATCTTATTTAATTCTTAATCTTCCGAGTGATTTCGACGAGATATCTCGTCCACCAAAATCTCACTAATTTTACTGATGATGATGAGATACCTCATCCACTAAAATCTTGCAGTCTTTTTTATAAGATCAAGATCTAGTCAGAATTTTCTTAAGGGCCAGATATCGCGTCAATCACGTTCGGGTCAGTTTTGTTAATGAGGAGATACCACGTTGAGACAACCACCAGGAGGGTTAAACTGTACCATTTGCATTTCTTCTATGTATTATTATTTTAAATTTGAATTTTTGAGTAAATTTCATAATCAATCCTCTTAGGGGCTTGTTGCCGCACGTGCGCCAACCAGAGAGGCGAAAATGTTCACGCATGCGCAATACCCGAGCCGACTGAGCCCATCGCCAGTTGACTACTAGACGCTGCAAAGTTAGCAGCAATAACGAGAAGTGGGTAATTAATGTTTATCTCGACCCTCACAATTGCTTCAACTCAATAATGTTTAGCTGTCTTTATATGTTGTACAAAATGTGTGTGACGTCCTGTTAAATAAAAAGCAGAAAAGGCAGCTGTGGTCCGTCGAATTTTATTTATGCGTTTTTAAAAAGGTGAACGCATCACTTGGTCCCGTCAGAGCGGGAGACAGAACTCAGCAAAATGGATACCATAGAAAAACTCGTAAAAGCGAAAACTTCCTTAAAAGGAAGTATTACCAGAATTGAAAACTTTGTTGATAAAGTGTCAACAGACAGAAGTAAAACGGAACTTGATGTGAAATTGAAGAAAATAGATCAGCTGCAGCAAAAAGTTGATGAACTGAAACAATACTCCTTCTGCATAGAAAAGGCCCCAGCACCTGAATTAATAGAATTTCAGGATGATATAGAACAGTGTGAACTACGCCTTGAAGATTTAGAGGTAAAGATTAAGCTCTTTATTAATTCTAATAAGAAATGTGAGTCTGTGACTGAAGTTGACGAAAAACAAACTGAAACTTTGCTAGTTAAAACTAAAATTCCACCTGTTGTCCTTCCCACATTTACGGGAAAATATGAGCATTTTAGTGCATTCAAAAATCAATTTGATGATTTGATAACGTCGAACGATCAACTTAGTCAGTCACAGAAATTATATTATTTAAATTCTTGTCTTGTAGAAGAAGTTAAAGAATTTGCATCTACTTTCGATTCATTTTCTTCCTTATACGAAGCCCTTGAATCGCGATATGACAATCAACGGTTAATTGTTGATGTTCATATTCAATCTATTTTGAACTTTAAGAAAATAGAACGTGAGAATGCACAAGAAATTCGTGCAATGATCGATTGTATCCAAAAGAATTTACGCGCTTTAAAGATGCTAAAATATGAACAAAATGATTTATTTAACATTTTTCTGTTAAATATTATGCTTAAAAAATTGGATAAAGAATCCAGAAAGAACTTTGAATTGTTACAAAAATCTAAAGAGGTCCCTTCCTTTGATCAATTCATGACCTTTTTAGAACAACGTGAAGCAGTCTTGTTAGCTGTAGACAGGAATTTTATTCCCGAAGGAAAAACGATGATGAGAAAATCCTTTAATTTCGTTTCCAAATCCAAAACTCTATTGCTTAATCAAAACAATGAAAATAAAAGCTGTATAATTTGTTCTGAAAAGAATCCTCATCCTGTTTTCAGATGTGCGAAATTTCTACAATATTCCCTCGGAAAAAGATTTGAACTGGTTAAGTTTCATAAACTTTGTGAACTGTGCTTACGAAAAAATCACAGAAAAAATGAGTGCCGTTCGAATTATTTATGTAGCTGCGGTGGAAAGCATTCTAAATCAATTTGTAGACATGCTGACGCTAGTGTGAAAGAGGCGCCGGTCGAAAGTAAACACGTGTCCGCAGCGGATTCAGAAATCAAAATTCAAAACGAAAGCTCATCTGCCGCAATAAATTCTTCCACTTTCCAAAACACTGTTTTAACAAGCATATCTAATCAAAATAAAAAGAGTGTTTTATTATCTACGGGTATAATTTGGTTGCAAAATAAAGATGGAACATTAATAAAATGTAGATGTATTTTTGATAGCGCGTCAAATGTTAATATATTGTCCAGAAAAATGAGTGATTTCCTTGGTATTAGATTAGAAAAGGTACAAACTTCGGTTTCTGGATTAAATTCAACAAAACAAAATTTGAAAGGGAAATTGACGACTTTCATCTCGAATGAAAACGGAAGTTTTGTGGAACCTATTGAGTTCTTAGTTACTGACAAGATTACTGGGTTGACGCCTAGTGTTAATTTAGATATTTCAAAAATAAAAATTCCTGAATTTTTGAAATTAGCTGATCCTTGTTTTTTCGAAGCCGAAGAGATTCATGCGTTATTAAATGCAGATATTTTTTGTCGAATAATGAAAGATAATCTTTACAAAGTGAGTGAAGAATTACTGCTTAAGGAAACTGAATTTGGTTGGGTCGCGGGTGGAAGACTCGACGAAATCGAAACTAATGATGTGGCATCGTGCTTTCTTCTTAAAGACGATAGTTCTATAGACGACACTTTGAAACAATTTTTTGAACTCGAATCTCTTGGCATAAAAGATGATCCTTGCTTTCGTGAAGACGATCAGGCCATGGAAATCTTTGAACAAACAGTCAGATACAATAAAGGGCGATATACAGTGGGATTGCCATTTCGTAAAGATTGGAAACAATTATTAGATAATCTTCCGGTAGCAAAACAACGATTCCATAGTTTGTGGAGAAGGTTTCAAAAAAATTCGGAACTTTATTCACAGTACACAGAAATTATTCAGGATTATTTAAATCAAGGAATAGTTGAGAAAGTCAAAAATTCTGAAATAAATAAAGACAAACCAACATATTATTTGCCCCACCAAGCCGTAAAAAAGGAAGGTCGGGTTTCAACTACAACACGTATAGTATTTGACGCAGCATCGCACCAGACTAATGAGTTGTCCTTGAACGACTGCTTGTGGCAGGGTCCCAACTTATATCCAAATCTACTAGATGTGCTTATCAACTTTAGACTTAATCGAATTGCAATATCATCTGATATACGTCAAGCCTTCCTTCAAATTTGCCTGGAAGACAACCATAAAGATGCTGTACGTTTTTTGTGGACTGACAGTAATCCTCGTATTGACAAAAGGCCAAACCTGCAAATATATCGTTTCAACAGGGTACCCTTTGGGGTCAACGCTAGCCCGTTCCTGTTAGCGGCTACTGTTAAACATCACATTGATAAGTATAAAGATGAGTTTTGCACAGCTGTACAACATCTAGATTCTTTCATGTACGTTGATGATTGGATCACAGGACAAGACACTCGTGAAGAGGCACTTTTTATTTCCAGCTGTGCCAAAAATATCATGAAAGAAGCAGGGATGGTGATGCGAAAATGGATCTCCAATGACGCTACGTTGATGAGTCAGTGGGCTGCAGAAGGTTTCGAGACATATCCAGTTGAAAATTCTGTCAGCTTGGGAACCAGCAAGACGAAAGTATTGGGTTTGGCTTGGCAAACACAAGAAGATTGTCTGACCGTGGACACAAAAGGTCTATTAGAATTCATTTCAGACAATGAAAACACTAAAAGATTTCTTCTGCAAACCATTGGGAAAATCTATGACCCGTTGGGTTTGCTTACTCCCTTTACAATAAGAATGAAATGCCTCATTCAGGAACTCTGGTCGAGAAAAATCACATGGGATGAAATTTTACCTCCAGAGATTAAAGAAAAGTGGTTGAATTGGTGCAAGGAGCTGCCGCTCTTAAATGAGCTCAGAGTCCCAAGATTGGTACTAGATTCTACCAAAGAAGAAAATGACATCATAGAAATCCATACCTTTTGTGACGCTTCCAAACTTGCATATGGAGCTTCAGTTTATGTGAAAGTTAAAAAACAAAGTAAGGTACTTGTAAACCTCGTCACCTCTAAAGTCAGAGTAGCACCATTAAAGAGTGTTACGTTACCTCGGCTCGAGCTTCTGGGTGCTTTGGTAGCAGCTCGCTTGAGTTCAAAGGTTCAAGAAATCATCAGTCAGAAAAGGCACTGCACTGTGTTTCATTGGACAGACTCCAAAATTGTTTTATTTTGGATCAAGGGGTCTTCAAAAAGGTGGAAACAATTCGTGGCGAATCGAGTCCAGGAAATCACAAGGTTGACAAATCCCGATACGTGGTATCACTGTGCCGGAAAGGACAATCCTTCAGACCTCTTGTCCAGGGGTCTTAAAGCTGAATCGCTTCTACATAATGAAAAATGGTGGAATGGACCTTTCTTCTTACAGTCTGATGAACTCGTGGAAACTGATGAGTGTCCAGTACCGAATGAAGAAGAGTACTTACCAGAACTAAAATCTAAAGTCTCTAATGAAAACACTTTATTGACTTTAAATTCTGAAAACACAATTTTTGATTATCTAGTTAACCGTAACAGCAAATTTTTAACTATAATTCGAATTTTGAGTTTTCTTTTTAGGTTTGTGAATAATTGTAGGAACCCTAGGAATAAGAGACAAGGTCCCCTGGGATCGGATGAGATCTCTAAAGCTGAGGTGTTTTTAGTCAAACAACTTCAAAGTGAGGAATTGTCTGCAGAAATATCAGCCCTCAAGTCCAGTGGTAGTATTCCAAATAAAAGCAAGATTTTAAATTTATCACCAATTTTAGACAGTAAAGGTATCTTAAGGGTAGGAGGCAGACTAGAGAATTCTCAGCTGTCATATTCAAGTAAACACCCTATATTACTCCCCTCAAAAGGTAAGTTAACTGAAATTATCGTAAGATATTATCATGAAAAGTATTTTCATCTTGGACCTCAACATTTACTTTTTCAGGTTAGGCAAAAATATTGGCCCATTCATGGAAGAAATTTGTGCAAAAAAATCGTGCATAATTGTGTCATTTGCTTTAAAGCCAATCCCAATGAGTGCTCACAAAAAATGGGCAATTTGCCAATGCAGAGAATAACACCCGATAAAGTTTTTAATTCGACTGGAATTGATTTATGCGGGCCATTCTTAATCAAAAACAGATATCAGAGAAAAGGTCCCGAAATTAAAGTTTATGTTTGTATATTCATATGTCTAGTGACAAAAGCCATACACCTCGAAATAATCAGTGATTTAACTTCACAAGCTCTAATAAACACACTGAAAAGATTCATTTCGAGAAGGGGAAAATGCCATAGAATATTCTCGGATAATGGGACAAACATGGTGGGGGCTAATAGAGAACTTAGAGCCCTATTTAGATTTGTTCAAGAAAAAGAGGAATCTTTATTTGCCTTTTTCGCGGAAGAAAACATAGAATGGTCTTTTATTCCCCCAAGAAGTCCGAATTGGGGAGGCCTCTGGGAGGCAAACATAAAGGCATTTAAATATCACTTAAAACGCGTTGCTGGGAATTCAAAATTTACTTATGAAGAGTTGCTAACTCTCGTGACCCAGATAGAAGCTGTTTTGAATTCTCGCCCGCTTACCCCTCTCTCGGCCGATGTTGATGACTTGGAGGTGCTGACGCCGGCACATTTCCTGATAGGAAGGCCGATGACGGCCATAGTCGAACCGTCTCTAACTGATATTGAGACAAATCGCCTTAATGCTTGGCAGAGAATTACAAAATCGGTACAAACAATCTGGAAAAGATGGAGTCTTTCATATTTGAATAGTCTACAACAAAGAAAGAAATGGGTAGTTGATAAAGAAAATCTAAAAATAGGGGACATGGTTTTGATAAGGGAAGAAAATCTCCCACCATATAAATGGTTATTGGGACGAATAATAGCCATATATCCCGGACAGGATAGAAAAGTACGAGTTGTTGACGTGAAAACCAGTAAGGGAGTTTATAAAAGGTCCATCTCCAGATTGAGTGTACTGCCTATTGAAAATTAAATGTATTGTTTTAAAAAAATAATAATAATATTTGTTCTTTATGAAAATTCTAGTGCTTAAGTGCATACTGTTTATCTTACTATTGTGATTATTGTATTCATAGTGATTAGTTATTGTTTATTAGTTTACATTGATTATAACTGAAATTTAAGCATTCATTTATGTTTGGACTTATACAAAAAAAATAGAATTGTTAAGTTCTTGCATGAGAACATGGCAAGGCCGGGCGGGATGTTGCCGCACGTGCGCCAACCAGAGAGGCGAAAATGTTCACGCATGCGCAATACCCGAGCCGACTGAGCCCATCGCCAGTTGACTACTAGACGCTGCAAAGTTAGCAGCAATAACGAGAAGTGGGTAATTAATGTTTATCTCGACACCCACAATTGCTTCAACTCAATAATGTTTAGCTGTCTTTATATGTTGTACAAAATGTGTGTGACGTCCTGTTAAATAAAAAGCAGAAAAGGCAGCTGTGGTCCGTCGAATTTTATTTATGCGTTTTTAAAAAGGTGAACGCATCAGGGCTTACTCGCATATATACGATTTGGTAACTGCAGTCTTCCCTTGCATGACTTTAAATCCAATTTTGATCTTCTTGACTAATAGAATCTTTTCTAGGATTCTTTTAATCAATAGATGTGACTACTTATTTATGTGTGTTGTGGGGAAAAGTAATACTAGATTATTCGGAAATCTTGAGACCTCAGAGCGTTAAAACAATTTATTGCTCATATAATTTCATCAAATAAGACTAGCATCATAACTTAAAAAACGGTAGCTGTTCTTAAATAGGTAAAATATCCCGATATATATATATATATATGGAAAATCTGGGAAGTGGAAAATTAATCTTCGTAATAAAGCAAGGAAAAACTCGAGAAGTATAATTAAACATTAGTACAATCCTCGCATAGTAGAATGTATTGATATAAAAAAACTGTATCTTCGCAATTGAATTCAAAAGAAAAAACACTTCTGATATAGGATCAAACATTTCTCTTAAAGAATTTTAATTAACTTCAAAGAATTAAAGAATTTGAATAATTGCTCTTTATTTATCAGGAAAAGAAACTGATAGGCTTTCTAGTCTTTAATTTATTTATTTATTAAATTAAAGACTAAAATTTAATCTAAATTTAAATCTAAATCAATTACTTCTTCACAATAGCATAGAGAAGTACTTCTCCCATTTTGCCCCTCGTTTTGAGTTTAGTGCTTTTGACATAGAAGTTAAAAAGTGTTTTTTTAATCATTATCCAGTACTTGTGACTTAACTTATTCAGTTCCTAATTAAATTATTCTTGCTTTATCGATGACGAAAGATCAAAAGGCAAATATTTATGTTAATCGATTTTTCACTTTAGTTTGCAAAGGACAATTTTCATGAACTATTCTGTTGCTCAACAAATGGTTTTCTTGAAATTTCAATAAAATATTCTTTTCTACAATGTTTTCACGTGACTAAGTGATTAAACAGCAACCTAATTTTTAACTAACCAGATATCGTTACATAACTCTACATTTTAATCGTCATATTTTAAAAGTGCAAACAGATTTTCGAGGAATCTATTGATTAAGGACCAACTATAAAATACAAATTTCTGAAAAACTCTTGTTTTCATGATTATGAAAAAATTGGGAAATAAGAATTTCATGAATATGAAAACAAGAGTACATGCCAGGATTTTTCACCAAAAATTCTATAGTGTTGCTTACACTACTGCACATGTAAAACATTAGAAACTGCACAAAACGGCAATGTACTCGTGTCGTTTATGATGAAATTTACAAAGAAACGCCTTTTCTAATAATAAATTCGGGTGCCTATTTAAACGATCGTATTAAGGAAGAGTGTTCAAAAAATAGAATGATCTTAAATTTTCTGTTAACAAAACGGCATTGAAAAAATCATTATGAAATTATCCTTATAATAAAAGTCAAATATATATAGAAATGTGAATAAAAATATAACTGCCTATATCAGTGAGAAATACACCCCACTATTATTTCTCAGAAAGACAAAGTTAAGAATAGTGGCATTATTGGATTAGCATTGGATATCTTTATTTGTCTGATTTGATGACTTGTGGAATATATTTATTATTGATGTATATATTATGAGCTCCAATTTGTTACTTGCTAGTATTTTTGGTGATAAAAAGATATTGTACCAAAGCCAATGTTGAGGGACTACTCAATAACTAATTAATATCTACCATAAACAAGTCATTTTTGTAGTTGTCACAAGCCATAAACAAGTTTATGTTTTCTAGCCAACAACTTGTAACTCAGAAGCAACAATGACGTTAGTACTAGCTGTAGCTTATATTAACTTACGTTAACATGTTATTTTCAAAATGGTGCTTTTAATAATTGTATACAAAAACAATAGTATATTCAACATTATTTAGTAAATCTAATTTCTTCAAGCTACTATAATAGTTTTAAAACTCATTACATAAACTAGTATCTAAGTGCTATCAACGTAACAATAATATTCGTTTGTAATCGACTTTCTCTCTCCACCTAATCTGCATAATATTATAAAACTATCAATTATTAAATTATTCTGTTTTAGCACATCATTACTAAAATATTCAAATAATACTTCATCAAAATGTTTGCCAATTCATTAACGTATATGTTGTAAGTATGAAGTTTCTGTTCAAAATAGCAACAAAGGCTTTGACAATAATATTCATTTACAGCCAAGTACTTACGATACTATGAATATATTAACATATACATGTTGAATTAGAAAAATTAATTTTTTAATAAATTTCCAAATAGTTGTCTATCCGTCGTTACATACAATGTCTGTATCTATATGCTATCAGCAGTATGTATCTATATGTTATATGCTATCAGCCTGAAAAAATACTCATTAATACCCAAGCTTCATTAACATGAAACTAATTCGTATCTACCAACACCTTCAGATAGATAGCAGGGAAGAGAAGAATTTCCGTAACTTGTGGACAGCTGCTTGTAGTCGTATAGTACACGCACACAAATTGTTTTAAAAATGCATACTTTAATTCCGTGGGAAACCAGCGGGGTATGCAACAACGAATTAGTAAAAACGTTACGTTTTTCATTAAGCTATAATGATAGTTTTCTAACTCGTTATATTCGCTGCTTATATAAATGTACTATCAGCAGTAACACAATAGCTATCTCGGTTTAGTAAATTACTCCATTTGAATGTTACTATTTTATAATATCAAAAGAATATCCCATTGGTATCATCATTTGCTTATGCATTTATGCGTGTGGTTCGGATCAGTTAGGTTCGATTCCTCCTGGGTTATTTCTCTCTTCTGTGTCGGTAAAATTGTCATTGAGTGTATATCTATTTTACTTGACGTTATTTGGTGCAGCTTGGTCAAATATGGCCCTTGAGCCATAAAACCCAACCCACCATCATTGATCCATTGTATAAGCATGAACATGCATTATTCAATAACAAAGATTTTGTAGTACTATCCAATACCCTAAAGTTTAATCGATAACTTGCGTGAACTTATTCGTTGCTGTCAAAGAGCGTTCAAACTGAGATTGGTGGGGGCGCAGGTTCGATTTCTGTAACTTGTCCTGGGTTTATTTCTCTCATCTCTATCATTGAAACTTTTTGCGTGCTTTTCCATTACTTGAAGTTATCTGTCTTGTGTTTGGAGAAACTTGGCCAAATGTGGCCATTGTGCTATAAAACTCAACACAACCAACCTACAAAAATTCATAGAAATTCCATTTATAGAATCGTTTTAAACCTTTCTAGATTTGCATGCAAATTTACCCTTTTGCTTGGTTGGGATTGATTTTATGACTCAAAGGCCATATATGGGCATTCTATTTACTTACTTTACTGATTCATCTCAAAGCAATTTTTTACTAACCGTGGTTCAAAAAATATTGTTCAATTAATTGCCCTTGTGCTATAAAATCCAATCCAATAAACTAACTAAAAATTATTTTAAAAAATTATTAATTAAAAATTGCAAGCAAAACCAGTAGGGTAGACACGAATAAAGAGAAAAATGTAAACATCGATGGAAATTTTTTACATCGTATGAGAAGCATTTTCTGTCAAACTAAATGTTGGTGACAGTAGTGTTTCTATGGCGCTATATAATTATTCCAAACGTGACATCACTTGATTTGTTTTTCTAATTTGTTTCGAGCATAGAGCGCCAAATTCTAAAAGAATGAATGCTACCAAGTTAATTTATAATAGTTGATTGGTCAACACCATTTAGATTCAGGGCCAAACGTAATAGAAAGCTATCTACACCTTTTGAGACGTAACAGGTAAGAAAAAGGTTTCGGTGACAGGGACTGCAGTTTGTATCCTTTACGGCAACTGTACAAAGTCTCTCACCTGCAATTATAAGGAATTCCGTGGGCCAAAGGTGGAGCGGACCAGTTAGGTGTTTCGTAAGGCGAAAACAATCTGAGGCTAAGATTATCTGAAAAACTTGTGGTGTTACCAAGAACGAATGAGAAGAAGAATATAATTTTTTAAACTAGTATGAAGTTTTTCGAAGTTGTATATTACTTGCACCCATGAGCTATCAACCTTATCACTACTCCGAAGATAGTATTCATTTATCACCAAGCTAATCCGAAGCAAATAGAAAGTTACTTACACCTTCTAAGACATAGAAGGCAAGAAAAGGGTTTCGGGAACTTGCGGACTGCAGTTTGTATCCTTAACTGCAAAGGTACCAAGTCTCTCACCTGCAATTATAAGGGATTCCGTGGGGAAAAGTTGGAGCGGGCCAGCGAAGTGGCTCGTAAAGCGAAGATAATCTGAAGCAGGGGCTTGAAAATTAGATAAGCAAAGGAAACCATAACCCTTAATCTTCATCCGGTAGGACGACGAGAAGGTGGGGGGGGGGGGTGCTTTAGTGGTCCCACGTGACCACCAACTTCTCGTCACACGGACGGAGGCGTTTCTTGGTTTCACTTCCTTTCCTGGTGCTCAGACGGTAAGGAACGTTAGTGGGAATGTAGGTGGACCAAAAAACAGAAGTCCATAAACTCAATTACGCTACTGGGTTGGTGCGTTGTGAGGTCAATTAAAAATTAAGATGTCCTCTTTAAATTTTTGCGTTCACGAAATTGTTTTGAAATTTTTATAATTATTTCATATTTAATTAGTTTAAGTGCAGCAGAGTTGCTTTTGAAATGCGTCATGATGTTCGATACCAAATCTCTTGTATGAGGAATTATAGAGGAACAATTCTCTTACATTCCTATTTTGAGGTTAACATTAGATGCTTGTAAGCGTGTGTACATCCTTTTGTTTGTTCATGATTTTGTTATTGGTGTTGGAGTTTTTTCAAGTGTTGGTCCAAACAAAGAAACGTAGCTAAATCTATTTTACTTTGAAGCAAACTTTTAACCTAATGGGCCGTGTAACCCGGTTAAAAGAGAGAAGAGGATTAATAACCAGAGGGGTGCGAGTTGAAAACTCGATCGAATCAAAGATCATCGTGTACGTGGGGGCTGGTGCACGTTAAATCTGTTGTGGCCTCAATTGCCCACATTTGGCGTGGTGTGGAAGCTTGGATGCTCGGTTCCAGCTCAGGTATTGATCTCGTCATCTGACCGTCGTTTAAAATTACAAGGTGCATCAGATCTTTCCCTTCGGGATTGATCAAGGACCGTCACCCGTTGTGCTACTCCAGTATGACTTTAATTCAATTACCTGCGTACCTACTTTTAATCTAAATCTATCTACTTAGTTTCTCTGGAATAAAAATTGTTCTTCCTCATTACTTTGATGTCTTGTACTTAAAACCATAAATAATACCATCATTTCGATTCATAATATAGGATTTCATAAATGATATCATAAGTTGTTAATTTCATCATCTATTCATATAAAGCAGAGTTGGATTCTGCTGTCTGTCTGTATGTTCTCTATACAAATCTACACCATTTGACCAAACGACACTAAATTTGGTACACATACTTTGGAACACTGCCAGTAACGCAAGTTACATATTTATCCCCGTTCTCTTTAACCTAAGTGTACAGAAGGGGCTAAATCTATTCGAAATTGCAATAGGAAAAACATTGAGCCTAAAACGATTGCTGTACGCAACTCAGATTTTTTTACCAGTATTGATCGAAAATCGATTTTCTAATAAAATTGTTTTACCAGTATTGCTAGAAAAACAATTTTTTCCGAAATGTTATATTTAAACAATTTGAAATTATAATTATGTTTGAACTGATTTTTTATTTTTTCCACGGTATAAATAATTTAGGAATATTGGGGGGAGGGGGGGGAATTTCAATTAACGTCACACTGGAGCAACACAATGGGCTATTGGTGACGGTCCGGGATCAATCCCAAAGGGAAAGATCCGAGGACAACACCACGTAATTTTGAACCACGGTCAGATGACGAGGCAACACCTGAGCTGGCACCCCACTCTCCAAACTTCCACACCACGCCAACGTGAGGACATTTGAGGCCACGACAGATTTAACGTGCACCAGCCCCCTTTGTACACGGCGGTGTTTGGCTGGATTTGCTAGTCCGTTGCTCTTCCAACCGGGCCACCGCGGCCCTTAGGAATATTGGAATGATGAAAAATGAATATTTAAAATACTTAATTTTACACAACTTGCTTTTTGTAATGGAACACGAAAAACCAAAACAAAGAACTCATTGATCATAAAAGCGCAATTTTGCAATTCGGTATCTGGCAACGCCAGAATTAATGTTTTATTTTATAAATTAGATTTAGAATTCCTTTGTGTATTTGCGTTAAGACAGAAATGTTGCGGTCATATTTGAGCATTTCCAAGTTTTGTAAATTTGTGTTCTTTTTGTAAATAATTCATTATTGTCTATCAATATTTTTCAAGCGTCCTTTCCGAATTTCTCTAATTCAGAATATTCTCATGACGTCGAAATTCGACACGCTTGCTCAGATCATTCTTTTTTCAGAATTCTATATTTTTCAATGACCAGAATTTAGTTTCTGTTTGCATTTATGTGTTCTATTACTTTCCATATTACAGATATACTATTTAGAAGTTAAATTGTAATGAATTATTTTTATTTTCTGCCAAATACCACTAGACATGGGTAATTTCTTGGTTGTATATGTATATTTTGACGAACTTTCCTTAAGTCTGGTTAAATACGTTACAGTTTGTAGAATTCTGTTTCATAAAAATAAATGGAAACCTTTTAAATTAAGGTATATAACTTCTTATTTTAAAATGACTGGTAAAGTGAAAATAAAGTTATTCTAAAATAAGGTATGTTACGTTAAATCACAACGGGTAGCCATACGTTGTAGTTCAAAAATATTTCTAAATTTTGACATATTTTCATTACAAGCCGATTAAAATCTATTTAATTTACACTAGTTTTTCATGTTTCATGGGTATTGTTGAAAGCTGTACTCCATTGTCAAGTAACTACATCTATCATTCTAAATAGGTACGTGGTTTCCATATAAAAACTGAGTCTCTCAATTGAAAAAAGTACTTTAAGGATTCGATTTAAAACTAAATTTTCCTGTTGGAGGTAAGTGAATTTTAAATAAGACTGCTGATCTTGGAATATTATCATAGTGAGGAAGTATGTAAACTAGGACTGTTGAAAAATAGAAATTTTTTGTCTTAAGTGGCAGAAGGTAGAGGGTGCTACTTGAAGTTGAAACTGTTCGCATACAACTTAGGTACATGTGAAACATTCATTGAAAGTAATGATTTTGTAAAAAGTGTAATCGATTGAGTTTGTTTTCTCTACACTGATGTTTTAAACAAGCTCTGTTATTCCATGTGCGGCTGAATAGAATTTTCAAGAAAAAATGTGCGCTTCAAAATAAATTAACCACGAATGCCATAACAGTTTAATTTGCCGTCCTCTCACAATGAAAATGTAATTCGAAAACATCGAATCCATGGTGCAAGGGTAATAAATAGTGATTGGAAAACTGATTGCAAGACTATACCCTGAAAGTTCCTCATTTTTACTGAAAATAAACTTAATTGGCATTCGTAATCACTCCAAAACTCAAAATCGATTTCTGCAGAAGTCATCTCAGAAAAAGCTTTTGTAGTTTGTCTTACAGCAAGAGTATGCTGAATATGAAATGGATTACATGGACGGATATATTGTTTATACATATTTGCGTCCGAAATAAATTGTAGAAGCTACGAAAAAGTAAAAACGATGTTAAAAAATATTTTCTGTACACTTAAATGATGCTTGCATTTTGCTATGAAATAGAATCAACATTTAACCAATTCAATCCGACATCGCCGGGTAATTCTGCTAGTTGTATATAACACATAAATCACACATATTTGGATTACAAAATGTATGTAATTTAAATACTTTTTCTCTAATTCTGGTGTATAATTGATCCACTTTAGATAATTTTTAGAGTTCCTTCTTTTCATTAGACTTCGGATAATTTGTAGGAATCTTTTCAGAAACAGGTAATTCAATGAAACTATAAAATCACTAAAATTTAGCTTTGCAATTTAAAAACGGTAAGAAATAGAAAAAATTTTCTTCAATTCTTCAAAAACGTAGGTGTTTTCACTCTATTTGAACACAATGTATTTTTTCACAATTTAGGTTCAAAATATTGAGCAAAGAATGGTAGAACACCAAGATAAACATAATGAACATCTTAGTGAAATTGACTAAATTTGAAATTTACAGGGCGGTCACTTTGAAAATGGATGTAAAACTAGTCTCCTAGCTACTTCTAGTAGATAGAATTCCCAACTTTTTATTGCGATGAAAAGAAACGTAATCCTCGGTTTCTTAAAGAGTATTTTCGAAGTACCTTACGAACACGTTCCTCAAACTGATGTGTAAAGTTTTGCCAATTTCATCCAGTTTGTGTCGGAACCCGAGGCATGACGAATCTATTAAAATGCAAGGGAGGGGTGAAGCAGAATAGATTATCTCCATTTCCTATGCGTGTGAAGTGATATTAAGACAGACACTTAAGAAGGATGATCAGGGGTGGATAGGTAAAGACAGATAGGACCTTCGCACGCCGATAGGTATGACGATGATGAACCACCTGTCAAGTCAGCTGGTGTAAACTTCTTTTTAGAGCGTTATGGCACACAGAAGTGGTCGTCAGGCGAAGATGTTCTGAGACTTAGGACGCGTCAAGAAGATAAGGCGTGAAGAAAAAATGCTGAATGTTGTTTTGGAAGATAAGAGCTGCACACAAGAAAACTTGGGAGGCGTTTTCTTTTTTGAATTTAGTTTTTTTAAGTTTGGAGGTGTTTACGTAAAAAACGCTTTAGAACGACAAGTTGGTTTTCAATTTTACATATCGTCGGCTTACAAGTGAAGCACACTAAGTCAAAATTTTCGAGATATGAGTTTTTTTCTTAGACTGGTATATAGTTCATTAAGTCATTCTTTTGTATGAAGGTTAGATATATTCTTGAGAAACACACTTAGTGAGTTTGGCTAGTGAGTAGAATTTTTTCCCATTCGCTCCCTCATTACTATGCTTTTGACTTTATGTGTTTCGATTGTAAACCAATATGTACCTTTATATTGAATATTTAAATTAGAGGTTTTGATTAAGATGTACATATGTTGATTCTAATTTAGACTTGTCATTCTTATTTGTATAAACTGAAAAGAAATTATTGGGATTTATTTGAGCTAATGTACTGTTATTTGATTACTTATTTGTATTGCTGTATTGTTATTTGGATCATATTTATTATTTATTTGCACATTTATAATTTATTTGAGACAATAATTGCTTTATAGCAATGGCCTGAACGGTAATTCTCGATGTATTTTTATTGTTATTCTTATAATTTTCATATCATATACAATATCATAGGCAATATCATAACCAATGCCATAACCCAGTATCATAACTTTGCTCATAACTTTCTGGATCCAAATTTTACAACGTTTTTTTCTTGTCACCCATTGGAATTTAAATAAATATATCTATAGGTTTGTTTTACAAAGCAAAATAAATACTAGCAATATACGACAATTGAGAGAAACAATTCACTGCAATTTTAATGATATCTATGTAAATATTTAGTACTTTGTTAATATAATCGACATAAAAATGCAAAAAGGTCATTTAACAAGTTGTATATCAATATAATATATAATTAAATACCCAATCTATAATTTAAAACGGTACGATTGATTTAAATCACAATGAAATGCAATTCAATCCCCACTTTATAGAAAGTACGAATTAAATTCAAGGCTAAATATAATCTCCCTGTCTCAGGTATTTGACTAACAGCAGTTTACTTTCAGAAAGTAAGCGCGTATTCATTAAACAGAACAAAATATCTTAGAAATGCCGGATTCTAAAAATGAATAATGAAAAATATGAATTATGATGATTTTGCTGATCTTCAATTATTTTCACTTGAGCTTATGAAATACTTGGGAGAGGACGATTAATGATTGACTCATCGGAATTCTTTTAGTGAACAATTTGGGCCCACAATCCTTAGAATACAATAAAATTAGGATTTAAAAAATGGCATCAAAGCGGGTAAAAATAAATTTTTAATTGGATCGATTGACTTTGAATGGGTATGGTGGTGACCATCATATCAAGCCCTATTTCCACTGATGCAAAAGTGTACACTGATTTTTTATAACTTCGATGCACATGATAGGCATGTTCAATCAAGCTAAATGTATACTCATGTCCAAAAGGTAAGCATAATTCGTAAAATGCAAAAAAATCGGAGTAAATATGGATACAATGGTTCAAAATCACCTGTGGAGAATCGTGGGACGAAGGTAAAGTATTGCGCATATACAAAACAGTTCAGTCAACATCGACATGCGCAAAGCACCGGCGCACGTCGGAACGAGTATAAAACGGCCTCGAACGGCATGGCCAGTTTAGACAGAAATTTCGCAATTGCTGTGTTAGCGAAACAGCGAGCGTTATTAAAAATCAGGAAGAAATATGTCACAAAGATGCCAACTAGACATGTTTGTGAAGGACTAATTATTGGAATGATGGAATCCAATCAATCCCAAACCGAAGCGTCTCGAATTCTGAATGTGCCTCAGTGTATAATCTCCAGACTGCGGCAGAGGTTTCAAACCACTGGAGATGTTACCCGACGACCACTACCAGGTCGGCCAAGGGTAACAACCGCTCGACAAGAACGATATTGGGCGATAACTGCTCGACGTCAAAGGAACCGTTCTGCCAGACAACTGGGTTCAGCCCTGACAGCCACCATAGGAGTCATAATTTCGAAACAAACTGTTTACAGGATATTCAGACACGTTGGTTTCTATGCCAGACGACCAGCAGTTTGCATCCCCTGACGTCTGCACAGAAACGCGCTCGTTCACAATGGAATTTGGAACATTGGCAGTGGAGTCGACAACAATGGGACAATGTCATGTTCAGTGACGAGTCCAGATTTAATCTGCAAACTGATTCTCGTCGTTCCACGATCTGGAGTGAACGTGGAACGCATTTACACCCGGGAAACATCACGGAAAGACATCGTTTTCTTTCAGGGGTAGTCATGGTCTGGGCAGGTAACATGCTGGACGGCCGCACAGACCTCCACATCTTTGACACGGGTCTGCTACCGGTCAAAGATACAGAGACGAAGTCCTTGAGCCTACCGTTCGTCTGTTTCGAGGTGCCGTCGGTCCTGGTTTTATATTCATGGATGATAACGAGTCTCTTCACCGTGCAGCCCTGGTCGACGCCTTCCTTCAAAGTTAAGGTATCCACCGCATGCAGTGGCCTGCCATTTCTCCTGATCTGAATCCTATAGAGCATGTGTGGGATTTGCTCCGGAGGCATAATGCAGCCCTCCGCCACCCATCAAGCGCGTTCTGGAATTCAAAACTGCTCTCTTGAGGCTTGGAACGCTTTGAGCACACAACCCATCCATACCATCATCGAAGGTATGGGAAATCGTTGTGCAACATGCGTGGCTACCAGAGGTTCCCACATACCGTATTAAACTTCAGCACCACATTGTTTTAATCATTCTGTTTCACTAAAGTTGACACTCGTATTGTGAACCTTTCTCTTTCAACCCTTTTCTTTGTATAATAAAAGTCATTATTATCCTTGCTTTGCATTGTTTTCTTCTTCTATAACCCTATTACACGCGCATGCCGCGTTTCCTTCCATTCTGATGTAGATTTTCTGAAATATTCACATAAACAGCAATTATGCTTAACTTTTGGACATGAGTGTAGGTGGCGGTAGTGTTTCTGCTACGGAATGCGTTCACTCAGCGTTTTCCGAACATATCATTTTGTTTGTTTTTCAAATACAATTTCAGCACTTCGCCAGTAAAGATGACAAAGAATGAACTCGGAATATTTGTGATAGTCGATTGATAAACACTAATTAGATTAAACTCCAAATGTTGCCAAATCGTCGATAAGCAATATTTTAAGGTTACGCCGATATGTACGATGCGAGAGCATCTTGATAGCAGAAGTAAAATCTTCGCATATTATCTTGTTTGTTTTCTTGCACTGAAAATCGTTCTCGTTAAATAAAATTACGATTAAAAATGGAATTAAGGAGGGTAAAAATAATTTTTGAATTTGATTGATTCGGACTTTGAATGATGACCGTTAAATCAAACCGTACTTACTAATTCAAAAAGTGTATACCTACAAAATTTTATAATTTCGATGCGCTTCATTGCAACATACAATTTATGAACACCGTGTATAGTCACAATCACTTCTGTTCTGATACTATGATATACTCAAACCAGAAAACTTCCATACATAATAGGTAACAAGTGAAACACTCTTAAGTCAAAAGTGCAGTTAAAAAAGAAGAGGAAAATTCTACTAAGATGAACTCTACAAGTATGTTTCTCAAGAAGAAATACAGCCTCTCCACAAGATAACATGATTCAGTGGACACTTTACCAGTCTAAAGATTACTACATTCTGATCTAGAAAAGATAAATAAAAACTCGTGTCTTGACTTAACGTGTTTCATAAGGAGACGATATCATTCCATTAAATTTGGGATTGCTTGTTTCAACCAATGTTGAACTAAGAAAAAGAGCCTTCGATTTACTCGCTCAAATTTTTTTTAACGCCACTAATATATTCTACAAGGAACCCACCTGCCGGGAACATACTTTGATGCATCATATGGAAACGCAGCTGGTATGTCTAAGTGGTCTGTCCTACTCATTCTTTCAAAGTCCTTGGCATGTCGCGCATCGCCATGGAAACAGACATTGTCATTATTTTCCAGCTACCTTCCCCCAACTGTAGTTTTACTAATCGGATTGAGGTTTAGAGTGGAGGGGACCATCTTTGCCAATTATACCCTCTCGACAAAGTGTATCGGCCCAATGAAGGAGAAAAAAAGGGGAAATGTATGGATAAGGGAAAGTATTTTTTGTTCTTATCTCCAGTGCATGGATGTCGAGGTTGGCTTTACTTTATTGAGCTGTAACAGACGGATGGAGCATGCATCTGTTTCGCGTCCAATTGGTTCTGGGATTAGGAAAAGTTGGGATTGTGTTCAGTCGTTTTAGTCGCTCTCTGCTGATAAACGTGTTCAGAGTGGTTCGCTTTTGGATATTTTGATTTATTCTTAAGACTGACGTGAGTTATAAAAGTAAAATACGCTATAGCAGGGAGCTTGTTTAACCATTAAAAGACCACTGACAAGCGGCACAGCAACTCATAAATTATTTTGATAACAACCATTATGTGCATTCCAGTTGTTCCATTTGTAATCATCCAGAAGACAGATTCTGTCTGCTTACAACAAACAAAAACTTTTTATCAGTAAATGGTCGGCAAGTCCCCTGGACTTTAAAACTATTACATGAATTAACCCTCCTGGTGGTTGTCTCCACGAGGTATCTCGTCATTGCAAAACTGCCCAGATCTTGATGGACTCGTAATTAGAAGAAAATTAACCAGATCTTGATCTCGTCATCATAAAAATCGGCAATGTCTTGATGACGAGGTATCTCGTCGGAAGTAAGTCGAAGCATGATTGTAAAACCAAATTCCACTTTCCTGCAAATTCTATTTTAATGTTCCAAAAGGCTTTGTTTTATTCTACGTTGCAATATGTAGGAAGTACTTATTTATGTATTACAACTAGAAACTAAATTTTTGAAAATTTTATTTTTGTTATGAGGGTTAAATATATATATTCAGGGTGATTTGAAATTATCTGGAAAACTTTAAAGGGTGTTAGGGTGCATCAAAATAAATATTTTCTTGATTAAATAATGTATATTGGCACACTGTTGTGTGTAGGTGTTAAATGGAGCTGTTTAACGCATTTGTTTAGCGCATCGTTCATATTTAAAAAAACGTGGATTTTGTACATGATGACACGCAATTCTTGAAAATCTGATATGCATCTAAGATATGAGCTGTCAAAGGAAATGGGAGTTAAATTTAAAAATATTTTATTTACATTTATATCGGTTGATGGTTACTTTAAATGCATGAAACTCATGTGACCACTCAATAAATAACGATAGAGTACAGCCCTCTCCCTTCCTTAAAAATATATTTCTTAAACTGAGAAACAAACTACTCTTACTTTAAGAAAATAATATGTGTTTTCTTTTTAAATGCTATATGATTTATCACTTATGGTTTCTTTTCATTTTTAAGAATATTCCCGCACTAAATGACGCTATCAAATGTGTTACTACGTGTACTAAATAACACTAGATGATTTATACCTCAGATTTAGGGAATTATTTTAATTTAGGAACACCACGAGATGATCTGTTTCGAAAATTCGAAACTACTGTCGTTTCAAAATACTCAATTAATAACTTGATTTCTTTTTTGTATGGCCTAGAGCTATTGGCTTGCTTTTCTCTCTTCATATTCATTCGCTTTGCAAGAAATATTAGTCTAAATAAAAAAAATTTCATAAATTTAAATGATAGGCCAAACGTTCGAAAAGAGATAAAAATCACCTCGGGAAGATCAACCTCAATTCTGCAAAAGAAAATAACATTTTTAATTGTATGTTCATGGCTCGATTGAGATGTATTTTCTGTCAAATATAGGTGGCGGTAGTGTTGTTTCGGCGGCGGTAGTGTTGTTTCGGCGGCGATACTTGTTTCCTGTATATATACTGAACTTGATGTTACTTGGCTTGTTTTTCGAATACGATATCATCACTTCGTCAATAAAAATTACAAAGAATGAATTCCGAATTAATATAGGGTGGCCATAAAATAACTTTCACTCTTTGGAGAAGTTGCATTAATCTTAGTAGGAATCTGTAGCTGAATCGAATAAGCAGAGGAGAATGAAATGAAGCCTTTTGAAGATAATTGGGGAGTTGCATTACGCAAAAAAAATTTTAGTACCAAAAGTTGCTGATTGGGGAACATTTAACGCTGTTGGAGTCGAAAACAGTTTAACATTTGCATTAAACGCAGATAAAAATGGATTATGCAAAGTTTCGACTGCGTAAGCAACAACCACGCCACAAATTACAGCTAAATATGTGGCGAGTTGCAATAAAAATAATTGGCAACAGACATACAAAATTTAAAAAAAATTAAACTCACAGGAAACAATCTTGTTCATTTGAACTTTGTATAATCCATTTTATCTGCGTTTAATGAACATATAAAGTCTGTTTTCGACTCCAACAATTCCAAATGTCCCCTATTGGCAACTTTTAATGCTAAGATGTTTTTGCGTTATACAACTCCTCAATTATCTTCAAAAGTCTCAATACCAAATTTAGTTCCATTGCGTCTATTCGATTTATTTACACATGCCTCCAAAGAGCAAAAGTTATTTTATGACCACCCTGTATGATGGTTCATTGGTCAACGCCAAGTAGATTGAACGGCAAACGTTGCCAAAATGGTGATAAACAACATTTTAAGATAACCTCGATATGTATCAGCGAGAGCATTTGGATAGTAAGGTAAAACCTTCGCATGCTGTCTGGTTTGTTACACACAAAATCCGTCTCAAAATTATTGAATTGCTTTGCTTGTATCGTATTCATTCGCAATTTCTAAGAAATGTTAATCTAAATAAATTGTTTCTAAATTTAAAAGATTAAAAGCAAAACCAGATCAAGTCCACAAAGAGGTAAAATCACTTGGAAGATCAACGTCCACTGTACACAAAAATCTTTTATACTTTTATGTTAAAGGTTTAAATAGAGGAAACAGTTTTGCATGCTCCAAGTTAAACGATACACTCACACCAAAATAGTAGTCTGCCTCTACCAGACGGTAACAGCGCCAATATTCCATCCTTCAGCTTTTCCGCTCAAACGAACAAGCATATTCCCTCTCCCACAGCTCAACTTTTCCACACACAAAAAACCCAGCATAGAAGCTTTAAGGGGACCTGAGCAGAAGACTTTAAGGGTATCCTGATAAGAAAGGATACTTTCCAGTCATTGAGTTTCATGTAATTATCCAGGAAAGAAGCAACGACGAAGCAGAAAATAAAACGAATAAATACGTCGAAATAAACGGCGAACGCTGAATATTACTGAAAATCGCATTATTACTGCATTCGCCTGTAGAAAAACCGAACGGGATAAAAAGACCGCTTTGGCGAAATTGTTTGCGTTCCGTTAAATGCTCTGAGTAAATATGGCGTAATGGAATTCTTCGTTCGTCTTAGGGTTAGTGGAGCAACAAACGCGTATTTGTGAGTACATATGCTTTTTTGTTCTAATGAGGGTTATTCTAAAAAAGTAATTGACTGTTCTCGTAACAGGAAACGGCCTTTGCTTCACGTTCCATCGATTGAAAGGCAAACAAAAAATTACCAGTTACTGAAAAGCAGAATTTAGAAGGAATGGGAAATAGTACTTTTATTCTAAGGTGAGGGAGGAATGAAGTTTGCTTTTGGACGAGCATTGGAATGTGGATGGGTGTAACGTTTTTGAAAATGGCGGGTTTGAAGCATCGTTTGCATTTATTTGATTATCGTTTTCTGACGCTACTGTCAAAGCTGTGTGATTAAAATTTCATTCCTCTTATTTTTATATTTCAAGTTCGTCGTAGATTTCTGTTTCAGTTTTCTAAATTGAATTTAAAAGTTAAACTGTATGTATTCAGTATGACAGGGAATTTCAGCGTAAAACAAACCAGACGGAAAGTGAAGATTTAACTTCAGTTACAATACTGGGTTACTTTAAAATATGATTTTTCACCGCTTTCACTACAATTGGTGTTGACAAATAAACTATCATACATTAACACTCTGAGCATCACATAATTTCCGAGAAATGTAATACAAATTTTTCCACCACAGCACACCATAATGATTAAATATTTACATCTATTGGTTGGAAGAATCTTCAGAAAGATTTTATTGGTCAAGAAGGTCGAAACAAATTATAAATTCATGCAGAGAAGAGTAGATTCAGAGCGGATAAATGCTTGTGAACCCGTCAGAGTTTATTTGGAATTTATTCTTTTGAATTTTTATTAGTGACATGCTGAAATCATATTCGAAAAACAAGCCATGAGTTCGGAAAATGTACAGGAAACAAGTTCTATTGCGGAATCACTAACAGTACCTGCATTTAGCTTGACAGAAAACGCCTCTCATATAATAAACAATAAATACTTAATTCGCCACAAATTGCAGTTCTATAAATAAAATTTAACGAAGTAAAATATGTCGAATATGCTTTTGTCTTCATAGTCACAATATTGCTGTAAGAGGCTTTTTCTGTAGGTGGTGGTAGTGTTTCAACGGTGGAACATGTTACGCGTTGTAGACGTGGTAAGTTTATTTTTGTATGTAATTATGTGTTATTTTGTATGTATTTCTCTGTTTATGTAAGTAAACTCTCTCTTTGTATGTATGTCAATTCACGACGAGATATGCCTTGTGTTTGCCGAAGTTTAGCCAAATATGGCCTTTGTGTCATAACATTCGACACAGCCAACCTCATAAGAACGCATTTAAAGTGAGAAATTTTCAGTGTAAATAAACAAACCATATGAAGACTAGAATTTTACATCCTGTTACCGATGCGGACCGATGCACATTCTCCCACTAAAATGTTAGTGACATATACCCATTTCACTATACAAAAAAAACCTCTCATGAAATATTGGGTTAATAAGTAAGCAATTATAGTTCTCAATCAGATTTTTATTTCGAATGAGTGGGACTCTTTCAGTGTAAGGAAAGTAATCACCGGAAGATGATGATTTTACTTCCTGTTACCCAATACGAAATACGAACAGATGGTCACTTCCACCACAGAGAAAAAATAGCGCCATCTATAGTTAATTGTTGTTTCTAATTCCTTTCGGTCTAGCATATGATAGACCAAGTCGATGAAACCACTCGCCTTTAAATTGTCCGAAATCATCAAAGGATTCTCAAAAGGCTTGTGAGAATCCAAACCGAAACACGAAAGCATGTGAGCCGGGGACGCCTGTTTACAGAACACCTCCCATATATATGAGAAGTTCGAAGTTTAATGCTTTTAAAAACCAAAAAGTAGCAATTTAAATCACTCAAACCTCGTTACTTAAATAGTTTCATTTTTGCATTTATGAATGAATAAAATCATAATGCATCAATGGATGTAGAATTTTTAACTTAAAGAAAATTTCCTTAACAAGACATTTTCGTCTCCAGCTTTACATTTTTGAATACATACTGTTGTAAGATTTTCGTAGCATAACTTGAACCATTTCTCCCTACATTACATACACATTCAATTAAGTGAATATTTTTTTAAAATAAGAAAAAGCATCAACCATCTGCAGACATTTAAGTAATTAAAATGTTAATATCTAATCCGCATGCGGTTCTTCAAATTATATCCTTATATAAATCCTCCCAACCTCTATCGCTTGTTGATCTGACTTTTTTTTATCTCGGTGATTACCCCACCCCATCACTTTTTATACACCCCTTTTTTCAACGGGCATTTGTTATTCAGCACACTGGATTTCATTTTTGCAAAGAGTGCAGCCGCTATTTTATCTCCCAATTCATCCGTTCTCCCAACTCATGAGTTATTTAGAATTCCTTTCAAGATGCGGCTAGAAAACAGAAATAGCACTTTCCTTTATTAAAAACTTGAGGGTTTTTCCCCCTTCCTTAAAAAATTCATTTCAGCGTCATTGTTTTTTACTTTTTTAAGAAACTTGAAACATAATGACTGAAGGAATTTAGAACATTTTTTTTAATTTAAGGAGTAAGGTTAGTTCAAGTCAAATGTTATGTATAGATGGTTTTAATATTAAATTTGCAGCAGTCGAATAAATAGCATAAAATATTTGGTTGCATAGTTATTTATCTTTTTCAGTAATTAAAACAGAATCAATTTCTATTTTGTTTAAAAAACGATATTTTATATTGAGTTGAGAGATATTTACGTGGTATTTAAAGTCTGTTTATTTTTATATTTCTTGTTAAGATGATTCAGTTTCATTTTAATCCTAAAAAGGTTTTCAAAAAGATGATTAATTGGTGATGGTGATAACTGATAAATAATACTGTTATTTATTTACAAAAGATTATTTTGCGAAGTTTTGTTGAAAGTATGAAGCCCTTCCTTTAAAAACAATGTAAGTAATTTACATCACACGTCTGGAATAATCCACAAAAATCCTTATTTGTAATTAAATTGCATAATAAAAAATGAAGCTTTGCAATGCAACAAAGAATAAAATTTAAATGTTTGCATTCTATTTATATGAAAAATACAGTATTGCCTCGTAGAAATAATTAAAATTTCGAGGAGGAAAGGTTTATTTGGCAAAACTAAACACAGAAAACATCAAAGAATAACAGATGAAAGAATGGAATGGAATCTCATAAATGAATAATAATAAACCTTATATATAATTTTAAAAAATCGTTTGAAGTTTCATAACTTGTGTTACAAGATGCTTCTTTAAAATTCTATGATGTCATTACCAAAAGTACAAACTTTAATGACCAAAACTAGATACGGAAAAATATCATCTGCTATCGGCGCTTTTGAACATGAAGCTTGTTTTCTTTCAGATATTTAGCCGTATGCAGTTCAGTATGTGTCAATATTTATATTAAATAAAAAATATTATTTATAATTATACGAAAAGTATAATATTGTGTTATGTTAGTTTAAATATGATTTTAAAATTATACGTCAAATATGATTGTGAAAATTACATTAAAGCAGAATATCTGCATCGAGATAATTGGAAAAAGTAATAAATGCAAAGCTATATCGATGTTTACATTATTATTGACAATTTCTTACTAATGAGAGATTAGATTACCACAAAAACATATGCACTAATATTTTCCCTAAAACCAGTTTTTATCAAGCAATGAGTAGTTTATCCATAAAGATGCAAATAAAAAGTAAAAAGGCAACGCAATCTTTTTCTGGAACTGTGGAATTTAGATTGCGTCAAATAATGGTTTAGACAATTTCTACCGTAGCATTTAGTCATTTATGTGTCCCCCAGTGCATTTGCTTTGAACCTCAGACCGACCCAAGACGAAAGAAAAACTTACAACGTCTTCAGAACTCACTGCCTTAAGATGTTTACAACTCTCAACATTCTTGTTCCTAAGGAATGCTTCCTTCTATTGTTCATTTAATGGAACAAACTTCTTAAGGAATGCCCATCTTGAGAAGAACAATGGCACATGACCAGTTATATCAGATTTACTGAAATAATTGAAATAGTACCGCAGAATGATACAATTTTTCCAGCACTTCAGGAAAATTTACTTTACTCGGAAATCATTCTTTGAGTTATGAATATTTATTTCAAATGACAGACACATGCTGACGTACAATTATACACTACGCAGTACAAAACTTTTATAGACTTGGAGCAGTGAAAATATTTTGTTCACTTTTGTAAGTGATTGCCCATTATTTGTACTGAGCCTACATTATAACATGCACAGTGAATTTTCTACTGTGCTCTGATGTTTATGAAGCTTCTCTAACAGTAGATCTGCTCTAATGATTTAGAAAATATATTTTTTATATTTTACAAATGTTAAAAAATTAATATATGCAAACATAACTTATATATTTGAATACAGGATCATTTACTTGTCCACATTTGGTCAAGCTGCACCAAATATCGTCACGAAAATCGACATGCACTAGGAAGCTTTCCGACGCAGAAGATATAAATACACCCAATGTGGAATCCAACTTGCAATACCTGCAACTCGCAGTATGCTAGCACAGTAGGCAAACTCACTAAGCCGCGGCGACCCTTTGGCCTAGAAAATCTTTTAAGGCATATAAATATTCTCTTGATATTCTTTTGTCTTTGGAGCTTGGGAAAAAATATAAATTCGACATGTTCAATGAAGCTAGGGGAAAATTAGAGCCTTGCTGGGGATTCAATGTCTCCAATTCCAAAGTTTCCTCGTAGTTCATTAGTTGTAGATGACGGAAGTTCGATTCCTGTAGCTTACCCTGAGTATATTATCTCTTCAGTATCAGTGAAACTTTCCTGGTGCGTATATGCTCATTATTTGATGTTGTCTTTTTTGTGTTTGGCGCAGTTTGTCCAAATGTGGCCCTTGCACCATAAAACTTAAATAACAAATCTCATAGTTCAGGCTGTTGCTTACTTTCGTCTTTTTGGACACGGGAAGGATATTGAGAAGCAAGAAGGCTATTGGCTTAGTTGTCAAACGCTTGGCATTAGTAGGAAAACAAATATTCCGAAATTTATATAGGAGTTCTCTTGGTAGATGGTAAGACATTACTGGACCTTCGCCACTAAACCCTCCTGGTGATTGTGTCGACGAGATATCTCGTCTTTGGTCAAACTGACCAGATCCTGATGGACAAGGTATCTCGTCAATCGAGAAAACTGACCAAATCTTGATCTCGTGATCATAATAAAATTGGAAATGCCTTAATAACGAGATATCTGGTCATTAGCAAAATTGATCAAATCTTGATGGACGAGATATCTCGTAGAAAACAGTTTAAGCTAATTAAAATTTTTCTTTTTTTTCTTTTTCAAAATAGATTTATACAATGTGATATAGGTCTGTGCCCATAAATTTTCCTAAATTGCTTTTAGATGACCTTTAAAGAGTTAAAATTTGCAAATGCAATACAAAACACACCAGACGGATTTAATTAGAATTGCATTACTTTTTTATATAAATATATTTACCTTTTGCTTTGGTTCCACTAAGTGCATGTTTCTACCTGTAGTGGTTTTGTAGTCATGCTCCATTAAAAGCGTCTTTTTCACAACCAGGTTTGGAATTCATTCTCCCGTCCTTTCTGGGGCAGTCTTGGCTCAGTGGGTACACCCGCTGCGCTAGCAACATGTAGGCGACGCAGATTCGATTCCATGCTGGGTTTATTTCTCTATTATGTGTCAGTAGGTAGGTAGATAGTTGAATTTACGATACATTGAAGCAACACAACGGGCTATTGGCGACGGTCCGGGATCAATCCGAAAGGAAAGATCCCAACTAGGCAGGTAGGTACTTGAATTATCGTCGCACTGGAGTAATACAATTGACTATTTACGACGGTCAAGGATTAATCCCAACTAAAAGATCCGAGGACAACACCTCGTAATTTTGAACCACGGTCAGAAGACGAGATCAACAACTGAGCTGTCAGCCCACTTTCCTTGTTTTCCACGTCAACGTGAGGACACTTATGGCCATGGCAGATTTAACGTGCACCAGCCCCTAAGTGCACGACGGTCTTTGGTTGATTCGAGTTTCGAACTCGCAACCCTCCTATTGCTAATTCTCAACTCTACCAACAGGGCTACCACGTCCCACTGTGTCTATGTCAGCAAAACTTTCTTTTTGTGTGTGTATGTTCATTACTTGACAGTGTCTGTCTTATGTCTGGTGCAGCATGGCCAAATATGGCCCTTACGCCATCAAATCCAACCAATCCTTCTTCTCGTCCTTTCTATGCATATTTATTCTGTTTTTATTTATTGATTGCTTATGTGTATATTCAAATTAGCATTTTTGTTTAAGATCCTTATATCGTTTTTCTTTTCTTTAAATCAGGTTACGAGGATGTAATCTAATTTATCTTTTATTTAATTTGCTTTGCGCTATTGATCATCCCTGAAAAGGTACATTTTATGATTTAAGCTATTTTTTTATTAAAATTATTTGACTGAAATTAAAATTCTTTTTTTCGATATGCAGTTTTTCTAGAAAAATGGTCCAAACAAAAGCAGTTCAGATCTAATTATTGTTATTAAGTCCCCGTAAAATTGACCTAGTATGATTTCTCATACTGGTTTTGCATATCCTATGATGAAAGTTGACGACGGCTATGGACGATCAATCCCGAAGGGAAAGACCGAGGACAACACCACGTAATTCTGAACCACGGTCAGATGACGAGGCAACAAATGAGCTGGCACCCCACTCTCTAAACTTCCACACTACGCTAACGTGAGGACGTTTGACGCCCCGATGTATTTAACGTGCACCCCACCCTGTGCACTACGATGTTTGACTGGACCGAGCTTCAAACTCGCAACCCTCTGGTTGCTAGTTCGTTACTCTTCCAACTGGGCAACTATGGCCCTGGTGTTGTCCTTGGATACCTTCGGGATTGATCCCGAACAGTCGCTTGTCTGGCACAGCATGGTCAAATATGGTCCTTGGGCCACAAAATCCCAACAAACCAGCCAACCAAACCCGAACAGTCGCCAATAGCCTGTTGTGTTGCGCCAGTGCGAAGTTAATTAACCTACCTACATACCGATTATGAAAGCGCACGTTTTATAAACACTTTTTCGAAGTAGAACCCTATTTCTTAATATCCTAAGAACAATACATCCTAAAGTCGCGGTGGCCCGGTTGGAAGAGTAACGGACTAGCAACCGGAAGGTTACGAGTTCGAATCCAGCCAAAAGGCCGTCGCGTACAAAGGGGCCTGGTGCACGTTAAATCTGTCGTGGCCTCAAATGTCCTCACGTTGGCGTGATGTGAAAGTTTGGAGAGTGGGGTGCCAGCTCAGGTGACCTCGTCATCTGACCGTAGTTCAAAATTACGTGGTGTTGTCCTCGGTTCTTTCACTTCGGGATTGATCCCGGACCGTCGTCAATAGCCACTTGTGTTGCTCCAGTGCGACGTTAATTAATTACCATTACCTAAAGTGGCAAATAGCGGGTGTGTTGCTCCAGTGCGACGTTAATTAATTACCATTATCTAAAGTGGCAAATAGCGGTGTGTTGCTCCATGCGACATTAATTAATTACCATTATCTAAAGTGGCAAATAGCGGTGTGTTGCTCCATGCGACGTTAATTAATTACCATTACCTAAAGTGGCAAATAGCGGTGTGTTGCTCCATGCGACGTTAATTAATTACCATTACCTAAAGTGGCAAATAGCGGGTGTGTTGCTCTAGCGCGACGTTAATTCATTACCATTACCTAAAGTGGCAAATAGCGGGTGTGTTGCTCCAGTGCGACGTTAATTAATTACCACTACCGAAAGTGGCAAATAGCGGGTGTGTTGTTCCAGTGCGACGTTAATTAATTACCATTACCTAAAGTGTGGCAAATAGCGGGCTCTAGTGCGACGTTAATTCATTACCACTACCTAAAGTGGCAAATAGCGGGTGTGCTGCTCCATTGCGACGTTAATTAATTACCACTACCGAAAGTGGCAAATAGCGGGTGTGTTGCTCCAGTGCGACGTTAATTAATTACCATTACCTAAAGTGGCAAATAGCGGGTGCGTTGCTCCAGTGAGACGTTAATTAATTACCACTACCTAAAGTGGCAAATAGCGGGTGTGTTGCTCCAGTGCGACGTTAATTAATTACCATTACCTAAAGTGGCAATTAGCGGGTGTGGTGCTCCAGTGCGACGTTAATTAAAATACCTACTTACCTAAAGTGGCAAATTCTGGCATTTTTTCACAGAAAACTAAATACTTCTAAATACTGTTACAATGTATCAAAATATACTAAAATCTCAAATCGCATGATGATGTCTGATAAATCTCTTGTTTGTTGTTAAACAGAAAATAGCGGACCGCGGATTTTAGGCTAAACTAAACGCAGGCAGAGCATTAACTCAAGTGTCCGATTGCAAGTATCAAAACGAAAACAATTCGTAGAATAAAGCTCAAACTACGAAGAACTGTAGTATTCAAATTTTGTGGAGTGATTTCAGAAGTCTGTTGTACGAATTGAAACTAAAGCAAAAAATGATTGTATAAATATTAAAATAATCTGCTTGTGTGTGTGTGTGTGTGTGTGTGTGTGTGTGTGTGTGTGTGTGTGTGTGTGTGTGTGTGTGTGTGTGTGTGCGAATTTTACCGTACTTTTTAAGAAATCACGCTATACCTTTCTATCGGTACTTTTTAAAATATTTTTTTATATGTAGGTAGCTAAGTGGCTCAATTTAAGACGCACTGGAGGAACACAAAGGGATTTTATCCACGATCCGGGATCACTCCCGCAGCGAAAAGTCCGTGGATAATATCTCGTAATTTTGAATCACTGTCACATGAAGAGGTCAGCACCTGATCTGGCACCCCACTCTCCAAACTTCCACACCACACCAACGTGAGGACATTTGAGTTCGTGGCAGATTAACGTGCCACATTCCCCACGTGTCAGACGGTCTCTGGTTAGATCGAATTTCGTATTCTCAACCCTCAGGTTGCTAATTCGCGATTCTACCAACTGAGCTGTCGCGGCACTTGTTTTTTAAAAATGAGTATCCTCGAAGTAGGTAGGTATTTTAATTAACGTCACATTAGAGCAACACATCGGGCTATTGGCGACAGTCCGGGATCAAACCCGAAGGGAAAGATCCGAGGACAATACCACGTAATTTTGAATCACGGTCAGATGACTAGCTCACACCTGATCTGGCACCCCACTCTTCAAACTTCCACACCACGACAACGTGAGGCCATGTGAGGCCAGATTTGACGCGCACCAGCCCCCTTTGTACACGACGGTCTTTTGTTTGATTCGAACTCGCAACCCTCCGGGTGCTAATCCGCTACTCTTCCAACCGGGCTTCCGCGGCCCGAGTACCCTGTAGGAATACCTGCTATTCGTATCTGGTCTTCGAGCCGTATAAAACATATCCGGAGGGCCGTATCTAGTATTGGGATTGGGTAAGCATATTCACTTCAATAGCTTTATTTTAGACATACGAGTATTTCTGGACTCCAACAGGCCCCATCCAGAATAATAGCTACTTATTTCGCCAAATAGCTAACAAACAAAAACAAAAGTAGATAGAATAAAACATTATCAATGAAACACTTTGTAGTACTTAAATATTCCACTGATTGCTTCTGAAAACACTATTGTATCGTGCAATAAATACTCCTAAATTATATTTTAAGAGTCAATAATTTTTAACAGGAGGTATTTTAACTAACGTCGCACTGGAGCATTATAATTGTTAAAATTCTGCGTATAAAAGTATCTATTGCCTCATACCAAGTATTGAATTTTCCACACAAAACTCACATGACTAAATAACTATTGATTGATTGAAAGATTCTATTGATCAAGACTGGTTATGAGTTATGTAGGTGAGCACCTCGGGGGGTTAAAATATGATGGATTGCTTTCATAAAGACAATTGTAAGTATCGAAAACACTATTATAAATATCTCAACCAAAGTCATATGCAGTGCAGCATATTCAATAGAAGAAGCACTTAGCATTCCCGTCAATAGATACATGAAGTGGTACTTACATCGTGGATTCGATTCAGTCTCTCACCGAAAACCATTTGGGGGTTCCAGCTTGAGCCACTGTTGTTCTCTTTGAGGGCAACAGCCGAAGGAAAGTGAAAAAAGGTAACGAGGGAAGTTGTGCCTAACGATCAGATATCGTCTTTATGCGAAAGGCAGGAATATTCATTCATTCGAAGCGGGGAAGACCCAGAGGATTCCAGCGATTAAGTTAATAGGGTTATCATTTTTAATTACCCCGTTTCGTGGTCACGTTTCTTCAGAGATATTCCCCGTGTCTGCAAAGTGGGGCTCATCTACGAGAAACGTCTTAATGGGGGTAACAGGAAACTCCTTTTACGCACCGAGTCGCCCCGATTTGCAACACGTCAACTGAAGGATACGGCAGTGCATTTTGATGCCTGTTTGCCAGGCTGAAATTGATGGAACTGTTCGAAAAATTAAGTGGAATGATACCTCCCGATGCCGTCTAATATATTGTCTGAAAATTAGTAGTTTTCGAAAGCGATATATAAAGAGGTTTATAGAAATCATTATACCTTACTGTACAAGAATATTACAATCTGATGTTCATTTAAAATTATAACTTTATCACTCTTATTTATTTAAATTGCCTTTTCTGTAATACGAGACGACATTTTCTGTCAAGTTAAATGCAAAGTGTTTCCTATATGTATTCCAACTTAGCGTCACAGCTTATTTTTCAAATGCAGTACTTCGCTACTAAAAATTACAAAGCATGAATTGATGTATTTAAATTGATGAATGATAGTTGATTGGTTTCGGGGTTTTATGGCGCAAGGACCATATTTGACCATGCTGTGCCAGATACAAGACATACAATAACAAGTAATAGACACACACAATGAAAGTTTTACTGACACAGAATGGAGGAATACACACAGTTAGGAATGCACCTGACAGGAATTGAACCTGTGCCGCCTACAACTCGAAGGTTGCGAGCGCAATGGGCATACCATAGACGAAATATAAGTAGATTGAGCATCGTATTGAGAAGAGCTTCAAACAGTGCGAGCAACATGTCGCTAGTAGTCACGTGACTGCCACGCGAAAATTCAGCTTAGTTGATTGATTTGATTTTTTATCGCTTCTCTTGGTGACATAACATTTATTTATAAAAAGTTAGCGATGCGAATGTGTATAGTACTGAATAGTTCTTGAATTTGAGTTACGTTTTAATGTTTTTAGCTATTTGAGTTGTTATAATTAGCTGAAGTACTCGTTGGGATCAAGTTTAACTAGCACGATAGATAACGCGTACGATACATAGGTTGTAGTGAATAGATTGATCTCAGACCTGGAGTCCAGATACGGCCCACCAAATATTTTTATCAGGCCCGCAGACCAGGCCGTGCCTTCTTGATCAGTTTAACCAACCCGCAGTTCAGATACGGTCTTGCGGACAGATTTGGACCTGATTTCTGGTATGCAGAGCAGGACACGGTCTACATACCCGATACGGCCCTCAAAATTTTTACCGTAGTTCAAACACGACTCTTCGGACAAGTTTACCTGGCCTACAGTCCACATACGATTATCCAAATATTTTTATTAGGACCGCACACCAGATATACCCGAAAGGTTTAAACTGCCCGCTATCTAGATACGGCCATCAGGAAAATTTTACCTAGCCCGCAATCCATACAGTCCTCCAAATATTTTTTTATCAGATCCGGTCCTCCAAATCAGTTTAACCAGCCTGCAGTTCAGATACGGTCCTCCGCACAGGTTTACCAGGCCTGCAGTTGAGATCGGCCCGTAGTACCCGTTTGATTTATCGCTCGACTATTACCTTAGCTATTGTATATTAAGAGCACATGTCAAAGGGGTTAGGGAATGTTCACAAGTATTTCGTCACTAATTAAAATTTTGTATAAGATAGTTGTCCTAAACCTGACGTTCTTTAATTAATTCAATACATTATATATTTTTTCTTTTGCCAGTATTAGGTGTTGGGGAAATTATATATAACTAAAAGATTTAATAGCAGAAAATAATTCAAATTTCCTTGTTCAAATTTAATGAGGTTAACACAAGTTGGAATAAATTGAAAAATAAATGCATGTTTGGAAATGACCGCTTCAATAATTATTTTACTGATGCAGTCATGATTAATAATAAATGTAGTGAAAACATTAATAAAATTAGTGAAAACAAATAAAGTTGCATGCTCAAATCAATTCAAGGTCACCACTGAAAGCTTTCATTTATATTATAAATCCTTAATTGTTTATGTTTTCGTAAACGCAAATTTATTTTAGGTCAGTTACGCATAAAAATATTAACATGAAAAATTATCTATACAATCTTGATGGAAGGTAACTTTTTTAGCGTAGCTATTTTGCCTAATTTTAAATTTCTAGTTCAAAAACTAAATAAGTTACACCCGTGTGTCTATATCTATATTTTAAATTTACCAAAGCGATCATGCAAATAACTCTACAATTTTTATGATTTTAAGTGTGTGCAAAAGTACTGTGCAGGATTTTTAATATTGCATTTCTATTATTTATTTTGTGTGTGAAATCAATATTTTACAAAAACGAAAGATATATAAGAAACGGTAAATTTATTGTCACATTCATCACACTTTAAATCCACTGAATAAAACTCATAGAAACATGTAGCCATTTACTATCCATCTTCTTTCTTTATCTTTAGGAAAACTAATAAATGGAACAAAATAATAATTTTAAGTACATAAGAACTGAATAAATGAATTTTTAGCAGGTACACATCTTTACAAGCTCTTATTGCAAATAAATACGAATTGTTTTACTTATAGCTCTAAAAATCATAAATACAAAATTATATTTATAGTTTGTGAAGGACAATACCTTAAGAGTTTAAGTTATCACAAATTAATGCTTCTAAAAAAGTAGTTTTTTTCAGCTTAAAAAATGTAAGAAATAAATGCTTCGCTCGATTGAGGAGCATGTTTTATGTGTGCATAAATTTTCACAAATATGTTTAATTCATTCAAATATTCTACTTAGAGAGAAGAAATCAAAGTGTCCCCTTTTGAGGTCGAAAACAAAAGAGTGAAGGATTTCATTTCGCTTGAAGAATGTGTTTTTATCACCATCAAGCTTATTTATCGGGTTAAAGAACCATATAAACATTGAAATGTTCAAAAATATTCTTCGAAACAATCTGATTCAGTATAATTTTTCTCAAGATTAAAACATATAAGGAAGAAAGATGAAACTGGTTTAAAGTGGAAAATAATTAAATTTTAATGTTAGGTTTATTTAAACACTAAGCAAAAAATCAGGGTGATAAGCAGATGTTTTTACGAAAGGAACTTTTGCAGCTGCGTGGATTGTTTGGAATTAGTATAAAAGAAGTTTCATTTCGTTCTCTATTGTTTGTTTTCCCAATTTGCTATATTGTATGCTTCATTAACAAGAATAAAAATACGCCATAACAGATACAGTATTTCAATTCCCGTTCAAGCACTGTTTATGTTGTTCACATAAGAGAATGGCAATTTGTTTTTCGCCATTCCAGTAGAAAGTTATATGTTCAAGGAAAATTATTTGAAAGAAAACTCTTTTATCAAATAAAATCTTATAATGAAAGATTTTACATATATTTTAAAACTTGAACAAAAAGGTTCCATAAGCAGCATAAATGTGGTTCACATTTATAATACGGTTTATGAAATTATTTAATCCTATTTTTAACAAATCGCTTTTATTTAATTTATAATTCTTAAAAGTTTCCAAATTTATCTTTTATTTTAATTATTATTCTTATATAATTCCACAGATGGGTAGATACAAAAAAAAATTTCAGCAAGAAATAACAGTTTAAATTATGTACTTTCGTTCATGTTTTCAATTCATAACATTTTTTTCATATAATACATGAAAGAATATAGTTCTCCTAGTTGGCGCCAAAAAAGTCATCGCCAAGACAGAGAACGATTTCACACAATTTTTTAAAGTTTGATTTTTTAAAAATATTTTAAGCCCTTATAGGTGTAGAATTTACGATAATAAACACACTAGAACATCAGTTATTTCATAAAAACGTTATTTTAGATATATATTGATTGCAAATCTATGAAATCTTTTTTATAGAACGGGAAATGCCAACAGGTTTTATTAAGAATTCCAAAGTTAGAACATCTATTTTTATCATACTAGCGTAGCAAATACTGAAAAACACAAAAACAAATGTAAAATACAGGTAAATCTCTCACCTATGAAAGTTATGTTTCCACCTTTAATAAATTTGGAAAAGCATCCATATGCACAGCACAATGAAACCACGTTAGCTTTCACTTTCAATGCATTTGCTGTGGAAGAAGGAATGCGTAAACTACATGCGCGTTGGAGAAAACAGTCTAAGAATCACGTGACTACTGTTTTTGATCACATGATCATGTGGACATAAAAGGGTTGCCTTAGCTCACTCTACTTTTATATCTCCTCTATGGGGCATACCCACTGAGCCCCGATAGTTGATTGGACAGCGTAAGTTGAATTAAACTCCAGACATGTCCAAAATGTAGATTAGCAATATTTTAAGGTAACTCTGATTCATACGAGTAAATAGGTTATCATTTTTAATCGTCCCGTTTCATGATCACTTTTCTTCAGAGGTATTCCCCGTGTCTTCAATGTGGGCTCATCTCCTCCAACAGGAAACTCTTTTCACGCACCGAGTAGACCCGATTTGCAACACGTCATCTGAAGGATACCATAGTGCATTTTGATGCCCATTTGACAGGCTGAAATACACTGCTGGCCACCCAAATTGCAACACCAAGAAAGACAAGAGATATCACAACAAAATTTATTTTGTAGATAACATGTTGACCAAGTATCAAATGATTAAATTTATAGACTTCTGTGAAGTGTGGTTCCTGCCAAAATCAGTAGCCAGAGTAGCCGCCATTGTTGGAGATCACCGCTGCCACACGCCTCGGCATTGATTCAAAGAGACTTTGGATGTGTTCTTGGGGTTCAGCAGACCAAGCAGCTTCCACACGTTGCCAAAGTTGATCTGGTGTGGCAGCTGGGGATGTATTCTGGGTCAATCGTTGAGCAACCATAGACCACATGTTTTCTATCGGCGAAAGATCCGAAGAGCGAGCTGGCCAGGGAAGCAATTCAATCTGGCGATTGACGAAGAACCCTTGGACAATGCGTGCCACGTGTGGTCGCGCATTATCCTGTTGAAATATGGCTGTGGGCAAGCCCTGAAGGTAAGGAAGGACAACTGGCTCCAACACCTCGGAGATGTAGCGCTGGCTGTTTAAAGTACCGGCAATGCGTACTAGAGGAGTGCGAGAGTGATATCCAATACCGCCCCATACCATAATACCCGGTGCAGGACCAGTGTGGCGGTGCATAACGCAGCTGTTCAGCATCCTCTCTCCACGGTGTCTCCAGACTCGAATCCGACCATCGTGGTGTTGCAGACAGAAGCGTGACTCGTCGGTAAAGACAATTTCATTCCATTCTGCCGTCCACATCCTTCTTTCATCGCACCATTGGCGGCGGAAACGTCTGTGGTTCTGCATCAAGGGTAGACGAAGCAATGGACGTCTTGCGGACAGACCACTCTGCTGTAAACGGCGTCGAATGGTACGTGCAGACACTGGATGATGCGGTACAGACTGAATGTGCTGTGCTATGGTTCGTGATGTGGCTGAGCGATCCGTCACTGCCATACGCACAATATGCCTGTCATCACGTGAAGTGGTGCACTGAGGTGGATGCGATCGAACACGTCGGTCCGTCGTACCCTCCTGCATCCAACGATCACATATCCGCATTACAGTTGTTTGGTTTCGTCCAACACGACTACCGATTTCCCTGAAAGATAATCCACAATCTCGGTAGGCCACTATCCTTCCTCTGTCGAACTCGGATACTTGATCAAAAGATGATCGCTGTTTTCTACGAGGCATAATTGATCGTTTTTTTAAAAAAACCACAAGAAAAACACAATTGCCGTACTTGAAATCGTCGAAATCTCCAAGCCTTAAATAGCGCTTTGAAGTGGCGCCACAGGCGCGCGTGATGTGCGTCTGCGCTGAAATTCTAATCATTTGCATATCTCACCTCCGCTAATGCATGTTGTAAATTTCATATTATTTCCATGCTTCCTTCAGGGTGTTGCATTTACGGTGGCCAGCAGTGTAGATAGAAAAATTAAGATGAAGTGATACCTATTAGTTGGGTAGTTGAATTTACGTGGCACTGGAGGAACACAACGGGCTATTGGCGACGGTCCGGGATCGATCCCGAAGGGAAATTCCATGGACAACACCTGGTAGCATTTGAACCACGGTCAGATGATCAGGTAAAACCCTTGAGCTGACATCCCACTCTCGAAACTTGATGAACTTGATATGAAGTACGTATAAAAAATATGCAAAAAAGAATTTTTATATTTTTAGAGTCAAAAGGATTTTTGGACGATTTTCAGTATCAGACTTCCTTAAAAGAACAATTGAGATTTATCACAAGTATTTTAGTAGTGCATGGAGAAAGAAATGGAATTGAAATTTGTAAAGTTCTTCATGAACTGCCTCACGCTAAACATTTTTTTTTCTAAACAGCCATACGCTACTTTGCTGTTTTGTACAATACCGGTTCTCAGTCTTTTTTGTATTCATTACCTTAAAAATCCATAAATATCATTTGGGAAGAATTCATATTCAATAGCTGAATTACCTGGCTGTTGCTCGGGTTCATTGGTTAAACGCTGATTGAGAGTGATCCGAAAGATCGCTTTTATTATCAGTGGGTTTTTCGCAATAGACTCGGTTTCCTTGCAAAATGTAAGTTATGCAAAGTTAAATGTTCATAATTATTTCATTTCATTAGTCAAATTTTGTTTGATTATTGATATTTTGGAAAGAAATAAAAAATAAGTCCAAACATGAGTATTAGAATTTTTATTCTGTAAGTATAATTTTTTTGGAATAATTGCTTTTTCCAGCACTTCTGGTAAAAATTCTGAGTTACGTACCGCAATCATGATAGTATTCAATGTTATTCCCATGGGGATTTCGAATTGCTTTAATTTCCTTCTGCATATCTAGGACAAATAGAAAGGGAATCATCAGTAGTCTGTTACCTGTAAGGTTCTAAAGAATAAGTGTACTACATTTGTTGTAGATTTGTCAACCAGTGAATATTTGTAGAGAACAGACTAGGCCAACTGCTTTATATATTAGATCCAATCTAAGGGTAGAATCCTTATTGCTAGGTTTAAGTGTCTGATACATTAACTAAATTGCATTAGCAGGTATTTAGTGTTACTATCCATACTTTAGATACAATTCATATATACACTTCAGTTGAAGTATACACTTCATTTGATAGCTTACACACTTTTACTTGCCAAAGACGGATAAAGATTGCATACAAGCGTACAGAAGACATGCTAAATGTGTGTGTTTACATATAAAATAAAACTTCAAAAGTGTTTATTCAGGGTTTTCTTTCAACATTCAATTGCATGGAACTTCCATACAAAACTAATCACAAATCTTAAAACACTTTTTATTCCTTTTCCTACAGAAAGTTTTAACAATTGAATGAGTTTTTATCTTAAATATTGCATAACAATCACGCTTTCACCTTTTTCAATTTATTCTATTCAAATAGGAATTGAGATTTCAAAACTGAAAATCCTTTTGATGTGATGCAATATTTTTTTTAACAGGATGTCTTTCGTAGCAAATGTGAGTTCTGCTATTTGTAGAAAGGCTTTAGGTACAATGAGTTTAATGCAAGAACACAATTTTATTTTTAAATTTCATCTAAATGAAACAATTTTTTTCATATTGTTTACTCAAATAATTGTAATTTGTGGAATATGGCATATCTGTCATATTCGATGAATTGCATCAAATAACTCCCTCTGATCTCTGCAAATACGGGTTCTTTCAACCAAGTGATTTGTGCAATTTTTTGTGCTTCATTTCGACATCACTGAGTGGATACGGAAACAAAATAAACAGCCGTTATGGGGAATCAGAAAATACGAGATGAATTTATGAACCTGTTCATCGCCGTAGAGCAACTGCTCTGTGTGCAATTAGGATTGGAGGCATTGTTGGATTTTTTTGTTTTCTAGGATGGTAATGGAAATGCGGTTACAGTCAATTGTAAACGATATTGCTATGTTTCGAAAAATATTTCTCTCCGAAATTGATTGACAAAAGTAGTTTCAATAAGATGAGGGAACATGTCATCTGGTGCAACCATGCGATATCTGAAGGACGCATTACGTGTCCGAATTATGTCAAAATCTGGTGCTGTTGATTGACCTCCTCATTCTCCTGATTTGACCTTGAATGATTTATTTATTTATTTCCTTTTGATCTACCTAAAGAAACGAGTCTACGAAAACAAGCCGACAATGATTCAACAACGTGTGCAAAAAATTCAATAAAAATATTCTAATTAAAAGTTATTCCTGAGCAAAATGGTACCCTTATTTAAAACAACCTGAATTAGATTTTTAATCATCGAAACAAACAGATCATTAATATTATTTAGAGTTCATTTCTATACAACATTCTGAGAACCAACCCTTACCGAGCGTTTTTCGCTGTGAATGACGAATACAGTTTAAGAGATTCAATTTCACAGCTTTGAATTCCACCACGTTTCTCACTAATAGAAGATACAACAGGAGCATCTCAAATCCACATATCTTAATATGTGTCTATCTTGACGTCACGCTCTGTCACAGCTTTTGTGAAATAGCTTCTAACTGCTACATAAGAGTATAGAACGCTACATAAGAATCGTCTATGTTTTACGGTGAGTCTCGGACAGCCGTAGTTGTCGGTCTAATTATTCCTCGTGTCTCAAAAAATGGTCATAGAGTAACAAACCAAACTGGTACTCAATTAAACTGGTCATGAACCCACCATCTAATCCGGTATTGGCCCTGTTGGTATAACTTGATACTAGAGTCCAGAGTATTGATGTGGAGGAGGGCTGAAACTACCAGCAAGCGTTTCCAAAGATTGAAGAGAAAGAATATAAATTCTACTCAGAATATATTAGCATAACTAAAATTGGTCTTTAAGTAGTTTTAAACAATACAAACGCACTTTAAACAAAAACCACTTGGTACTGAAGCCCGTCATTTAAAGTGGTGTTGGAGCCCGCTATCCAAACTAGTATTACAAATGGGTTTGAATCGCGGTCTGCTGACCATAGGTGTCTGTCTAAATGGAAATCGTAGAAAAAAAGACCAAATCTAACTAGCAATTGGACCGTCAATTAAATGGTTACACGGAGAGTCAATTAAACTGGTACTGGGGACTTCAATTAAACTGATGCCGGGGCCATCAATTAGATTGGTACTAGGGCAGTCAGTTAGATTGGTACTAGAACAGTCAATTAACTGGTAACAGGTCTTTGAATTAAACTGGTACTAAGACCATCAATTAATTGGAACCGAGACCATCAATTAAATTGGTACAGAGACCATCACTTAAATTGATCAAGAGCAATCAATTAAATTGGTATTACGATCACCAATTAGACTAGTACTGTGGTCTTCAATTAAACTCTGGTATTAGGACTGTCAATTAAACTGTTAAAAGGACGGTCAATTAAACTGGTACTGGGGCCTTAGATTAAATCTGTACTAGAGTAGTCAATTAAATTGGTACTAGGACCGTCGATTAAACTGGTACTAAGGTTGCCAATTAAACTGTTAGGACCGTCACTTAAACTGCTACCGGGGCCTTCAATTAAACTGGTGCTGAGTCCATCAATTAAATTGTTACTAGGGTAGTCAATTCAACCGATGCTGGGAGTCGCTTTCTACACTGGTATAGGGCCCATTGTCTAACTTGGTACTAGGGTCTAGGGTGCTGAGAGTTGTGTACAAAGCTAAAACTAGGATTAAAGAGGAAGAATATGGATTTAACTCAATAATATTACCATAATGAACAATAAGTCTTTAAGCACAGTTTTAAACAAAACAAATGCACTGTTAAGCAAATATCCCCCAACTCCCTTTTTCTGTCCCCCATAAAGATGGAAGTCTCCCTTAAACTGGATTACTTCCGAAACTCGATGAGCGTCGTTTATGCAGTCAGACAATAGCCTAGCAGCGAAATCTGCGTCACTTCCAGCGAGATGTCTCACCCCGCATTGCTACGGAGCAAGATGAATGGATGTCCGCACCCCCGTCCTATTTATCAGGATCCCTCGGACGACCATCCCTCATCCCATAGATTGAACAGCAGCGCAATTAATAACATTAGCTTCTGTGAGGAATTCATATTTCCGTCTTTATTTTCCGTGCTGAATCGATCTGGCGGGTAGCTATTGTAATGAGTTTACTGCAACAAGGGGAATAGTCTTTAAAGATACAAATAGGATTGAACAATTGGATTTGTCAATAGAATGCAACTCGGTAGAATTCGAAAAATTGAATTTTGAAAACAAAATTGATTCACAAAAATTTTCAGACAATAGCCTAGCAGCGAAATCTGCGTCACTTTCAGCGAGATGTCTCACCCCGCATTGCTACAGAGCAACAAAAAAAACGGAAAACAAAATTGATTCACAAAAATTTCAGGGACAAAAAGATTTTAGTGATAGCAAGAAAAGATTTTAGTGATAGGCGGAAGAACGGCAATGAGAATTTTAGAAACATTTAGTAAAACCCAAAATTAAATACCCCCTTATTGAAACTGCTTATGGGATAGAAGAGACTTTCTCAAAAAACAATTTTGAAGTTAGATATTGATTAGGCTGGTCAATACAAGGTTAAAGATGCATTGTAAGGGAAGATCAATTCTGAGTGCGATTTGATACCGATTCTAGTAACCAGCTTTCCTTTTTTGTTTTATAGCATTCGGCGTGGCAATCCCTCAGAATTAGGGACAAATTTACACCTTGTCAAAAATTATAAAAAAATATGTCTAATAAAGATCGAATAAGGAGAAAATGGTCATTAGCTATTTCGGTGAAGTAAAACGACCTCCATCGTCAGGACACATCCGACCTTTCTGCCATGCTCCACCGAAATAGCTATTAATCTTTTCACATTGGTAGATCTGATTTTAAACTCAGTGTGACGAAAGTTATATATCTGAATTTACACTTGACTACAAAAAATCCCCAACAATGTATCATTTCCCAATAGAACACTTGAGAGGGACGATAAGTACATATACAGGGTGTCCCAAAAAGGTTGTTCCGCAATTTATCTTTTTGCCATTTGGAGATAGGTAGGAAATGTAAATTGCAAAAGTGCACCAAATACGGTAAGTAATTAAGATATGTGAATAAAGTTATCACGTGATAACAATTTAAGCGGATACAGTTTTTAATTTTTATACAACCCCTCTAGATAAAAATCCGAGATAGCAAAAATGTTCCTTACCTGTATCCCTATCGTTAGTAAAAAACCATATTTCTGTAGGTTGAATAGTAACGGAGATACAAGAGTTTCCATTTTATGGGGGCCGTATCTAATTTAGAACGATGGCCAAAAATGAAGAGCTAAGTTCTGCATTGCTGCAGATGGAAAACATTTTGAACATGCGTTGTAAATTTCCTTTTATTTTTATTTAAACCATTTTTTCTACAATATTTTTATTGAAGATTACATTGTCTACTATTATTCAGTGCTATTTTCATCTGCAGTTGCAATACTACATTACTTTGCACAATGTTGCACTTTCTGACCGAAAAAAATGCTTTTTAGCATTGTGTATACGGTCCCTAATCTGACTGCTTGAACAGCTGTGCACAAGCGGTATGTCAACTTTTTTGCGTCATTATGCCTCCGTTACAGTTCAACCTACAGAAATGCAGTTTTCTGCTAACGATAGGGATGCAGGTAAGGAACATTTTTGCTATCTCGGATTTCTATCTAGAGGCGTTGTATAAAAATTAAAAACTGTATCCGCTTAAATTGTTATCACGTGATAATTTTATTCACATATCTTAATTACTTACCTTATTTGGTGCACTTTTGCAATTTACATTGCCTACCTATCTCCAAATGGTAAAAAGATAAATTGCGGAACACCTTTTTGGGACACCCTGTATATTGAGACGAATTATTATTAAACAGAACTGCACAGAAATTAAACATTCTTTAGTGTAACGACATTCCTCGATACAGATGTATCTAGCGCCTCGTCTAGTGGTAACACTCTTGGCCCGTTTTTGGCGCACTTTTTTATGTCGCCAAGGAAAGAAATCTTAGAATTTTTTTTTATCTTTATAAATATAGCATCTTCATAAATCTTTCCGCTTGCCGAGGTTACCATAAAAACGGTAACAACCCTAAAGGTGGGTTACCTTCCATATGCCATAACTCGCTATTAAAAGTGCGCCAAAAATGGGATCGTTCCCTTCGGGATTGATCCCGGACCATCCCCAATGTGTTCCTCTAATGCGACTTAAATTAAACTGCCGTATTACATTCTTAACAATGCCGGCCAGACCCCTCAGTGAGACAGCGAAGATATCCTTTTCTCTATCGTATATGTTTACAATAGAAAGTTTTCTATTTGTATGACTACGATAACGTCTTTTCTGTCACTATCTTGAATTAATTTTACTATGATGTCAAGAAAAAAGAAATACTGTGGTCAACTTATTACGAATTTTTCAATAGAAAATGTTGAAAGTTGAGATAGTGACCAAATCAAACGTTGCTGTTTGATTTTCGAAAGGTGGTAGACGAAAACATTAGTTTGTCTAACATAGATGTTAAATTTCTTCCAATATTTTCAGTCAGAATGGAGTGATTGGTTCACCATGACATTAATTCTAATCATGTTGTCTAAAGTAATTTATAGTGAAAATAAATATACTTTACGTACGAATTTAATTTAGCAATCAAATGTAAATACATTTTAATTGCTTCATGATATTTTCTACTCTTAAGGAATTATCCACATGTCTTTAAAAGAATAGTTTAACTGACAGTTTCTATAAATCTGCCTATTTATTGCACTTTTCCTGAAAAATGCCCAATTATTTTTTGACTGCTACTTTCTCTGTGAACACAAAAAATGTAAAATAGTTGACTTGTTTATCACTTTAATTTTACTGTACGCTTTGCAGTTCACTTACTACAGTCCTACAATACTGAATTAAATGAAAAATCGTTTAGTCGGTGAAATAATTATTTACTTTAATGAATTGTAAAAAAATTCAATGCTTTGAAAGTGAAATTATGTTAAATACTAAATAGGGCATTGCTTATGTTTGGCAATTTTTTTCGATAGAAAGCATTAACAAACAGCAACACAAACAAAAAATTATCTCATACGATAGTCAATTGTTAGATTGGCTACTTACTTTGATAAAGTGAACTGAATGAGTCTTTTCTTTAAATAATTTTCCAACCTCATATTAAATATAACGCGATTTGTAAGTGTGATTTGTTTAAGATCAAGAATGGTACATATTTAATTGTTGTATGACTTTGTTTTTCGACCTTACTGTTATTAAAATTATTCTTAACAAACTTTCATATCAACATTGTTGGGTAATAATACTATTGGAATAATTATGCAATGCACAGTATCAGTTGCAAAGCAGGTTGCAACACATAAAAATTAGTCAATTCTGTAAAGTTGATCACACACTAGCATAAAAAGTAAGATAAAAGACAATAGGAAACAATACAGGCTTAAGAAAATCTTTCATCATTTATTCTAATAAGTTACAGTATCTCGATTTTTCTCGACACTTGTTATCAAAATTTTCTAAAACTTTATTCTCATTTCAAATTTTGTAATGTGTAAGATACTTTTTTATAATAAATACCAGAATAAGAAAACATACTCCTGGTTAACGTTGATAGGGGTTTATGGCGAAAAGGCATACTTGCCAAGCTTCGCCAAACACAAGATAGACAGTCAAGTAAATGAACATACACACAAGAAAAGTTGTATGTTCAAAACCAAACCAACTTCCGGTTAAGAGCTAACCAAATTGATCAGTATTTTAACGGTATCTGAAATTAATTTTTAAAATTCATTTTGTGAGAGACATGTTGAAACTGTATTCGAGAAACATGCCAAGTTACATTACAAATTAAGAAGCAGGAACTGCATGCATCTACAAAACAATAGCGCCCTCTATATTTAGCTTACAGAATCATCCTCTCATACGATTCATCTCGCTCAAATGTAGATATTTTTGTTAAAATATCATTTATTAGCTTAGATTACAATTCCCTCGTTTAATGTTTAGACAATTTTTATTACCCAAATATATCAGCTATAAAACTCAGAAGGAAATGAATACAAGTTTCATTATTTATTCATCTCAATACTGATAGATACAAAATCCAACCATCTTATAATATATATAATACATAGATAATTTGTTCTAAACCAAACCTTTCTGAAAAGTTACAGATTAAAATTTTAAATTTTCTCTTTAAAATGCAGTTATAACCACATAAAACTATTGACTCTTATGATTAAGGAATATATTTTAAGCCACTTAGCTTGTTTCAGTAGCTAGTTAAAAGATACATAAATATTAAAATTATTAATCATGCAGGGATTATATTTACTATTGAATGTTAGCACATCGTATAACTCTTTAAATAGACAAAGCAAGTTAACGATGCAGTGTATATTTTCAAGCTTTTGAATTTTTGACTACCAGTTTGACGAAAGTTGGGTATCTAAATTTTTTCCCTAAACTACAAAACGTACCCAACAATCTTCAGTGACCCATTACTTTATAGAAAACGGACGCATAAATTGGGACGAATTACTGTTAAATAGAACTGCACAGAATGTATATGTTCTTTTGTCTCACGGCATTCTTAGCTCAACCCCGGGCAAACTCATTGAGACAGAGAATGACTAATAATGTCGTAGTATGTTAATAATAGAAATTGTTTACAAAACATCCGGTTCATAAAAGCAAATATAAAAATGTTCATTAAAGCATTACTTCAATTCTAATTCCAACTGTTTTCGCCTTTAAGTATTCTCGTCGTAGAAATTAAAGCGTTATTGCTATGTCATTGCAGATGACAATGCATTTTCCCTCCTTTCATGGCCCTGACCCGTATCTTACATTACATGCTTCATCAGAACGAAAAGTAATTTTGAATGCTTTTATTATCTTGACGAGTCATGCACATTTTTTTCATTTAAGACAGGCATGAAACTTGAAAACTTGAATTCCTAATATATATAAAAAGAAGGTTAAATAAAAAAGTGTAACATAAAATAGTGACTTGTAAAATATCCTTTATAATTAGATTAAACTCAAATACTTTTAGAACACTTTATAAACCACCAATTTCACCCTGAGATAATTACAAACTTTCATTAAACAACAAACATGAGTTCTTCATTTCAAAAATGAATACTTTTTCGGATTATCTAGAAATTCGTTTTCCGAAATTTAATTTATTGTATCCGCGTATTCTCTTTAAGCTTTTTTTACCTTTCATGTATCATACCAGAATGGGCCGCGGTAGTCCGGTTGGAAGAGTAACGGATTAGCAACCGGAGGGTTGCGAGTTCGAATCCAACCAAACACCGTCGTTTACAAAGGGGGCTGTTTCACGTAAAATCCGTCGTGGCCTCAAATGTCCTCACGTTAGCGTGGTGTGGAAGTTTGGAGAGTGGGGCGCCAGCTCAAGTGTTGCCTCGTCATCTGAACGTGGTTCAAAATTAAGTGGTGTTGTCTTCGGTACTTTCCCTTTGGGATTGATCCCGAACCGTCACCAATAGCCCGTTGTGCTGCTCAAGTGTGACGTTAATTAAAATACCTAACTACATACCAGTATATTCCATGTATAATTTTAATTCCAGTGCATTTTTGCAATCATAAATTGAAGCTCTTTTATATTTTTGAAAGGGTTGTGAGTTTAAAACTTGGTTCAACCAAAGATCGTCGTGTACAAGGGGACTGGTGCACGTTAAACTAAAGGGGCCTTAAAGTCCTCACGGTGGAGTGGTGTGAAATATTGGAAAGTGGGATGCCATTTCGGGTGTTGCTTTCATCATCTGACCATGGCTTAAAATCACGATATGTTGTCCTAGAATCTTTCCCTTCTGGATTGATCCTGTTCCGCTGACAATAGCCCGTTGTGTTGCTTCAGTGCAACAGAAATTTACCTACCTACCTCTCTTTACTGGCACAGAAGAGAGAAATACACCCAAAGAGGAATCTAGTTTCTGATTATTCCGCACTTGACATTCCTTGGCTTGTTTTTCGAATGCGGTTACACCAATATAAATTCCTAAGCATGACTTCCGAATTGATATAAAAATGATTGGGTCAACGTCAATTAGACTAGACGTCAAACTTCGCCAAAGCAACTATAAACTATATTTTAATATAATCCCAATGTGCATCATAATACAGTTATTGGGTATAGTGGAAGTAAAATATTCGCATTTCGTCAACTTTGCTTGTGCATTGAAATTCCCTCTTATACAGCCAGTCTACCATACCATGCAATTTTCTATTTTTCTTTCGTTATTTTGAAGGATTGATGGGTATAAATCAAAATAATCGAATTTGGACATCGGCCTTTTTCCAACCAAGGTACAGTAATACAGAAAACAAATTTTACAAATCACCAGGTAATGAAGACATTAGTGCCAATCTCAAACACATGATCAGCAGCCTGCATTTAAAACTCATTTTAAAACGGCAAAAAAATACGAGAGCGTACTCGATAATCGTCCACTTAACTCATCGTAAGCTAAATGTGTTTATTTTTAATCACTCTCCGGTACCTGTCAGCGTAATCGGATTTCCATTTACTGCAAATCATCACGAGGCAATGGGTAGGCATTTAGTGAGTGCCCACCAGGCGAGTCGTTAGGCAAATGGACTCATTATTCAAACATTAGCTCGATTCAGGCCCCATTCATCGGGTTGATAAATTCATCAGCGCTGGAGGTTAACGCAGACCTGGTCGGGAGGGTAACGGCTACTCTTAAATCTCGGTCGGCCTATTCCGGAGTTATTTATGGAAGTTCCTTTTCTGGTGTCACTGAGTAACGTGTGAAATATTTTGAACCGTGAATGAGGCCTTTGTTCGAGGTACCCGGGTGAAATCAAATATTATAGAAAGGGTAAACATTTTGGACATCTGTATCTGAGAACTAGTAGACAAAGTATGGAACATTTGTATTTGTTTTGCCGGAAATATGGTAGTGTTTGAATGTATAAAGTGAAATACGCGACGCATATGAGTAGAAATGGAAACGATTAGGATATTTCAACATTTTGAGGTGTTGATAACCAAAAAATTAAAACGGTTTTGCCTGAGCATATTATCACTTCATCTCAAACATTAATGAGAAGTGAATAAGGTCTTTATTTAAGGACCAGGGAGAAATCAAATGTGGCCGAAAGTAAACATTTTGAACATCTGGTGTCTGAGAACTTGTAGACGAAAGTATGGAACATTTGTATTTGTTTTGACGGAAATATGGTAGTGTTTGAATGTATAAAGCGAAATACGCGACGCATATGAGTAGAAATGGAAACGATTAGGTTATTTCAACATTTTGAGGTGTTGATAACCAAAAAATTAAAACGGTTTTGCCTGAGCATATTATCACTTCATCTCAAACATTAATGAGAAGTGAATAAGGTCTTTATTTAACCCGCGAAGACGCGCGCCGGGCCTATCAGGCCCGAGCATTACAAAAACTTGGCACAGAAAATCAGCCCCTCAATGGAATAAATCCAGTTTCACAGTAGCTGCATTCAAGGTCATGTAGGTCACAACCACAGGCATTTCAAGAATTTTTCCCCACTTGTTTTCTCAGAAAAACGGTGTGCGGGCCTTTGAGGCCCGGCGCGCGCGCTGGCGTTTTCGTTAAGATCGCGAAGGAGAACAGACGGATTGAAAATGTCTCGCTATTTGAGCTATGATGATGAAATGAAGAGATTACGGACGCTATTAGCTGAAGTGTCAATTGATGAAGAATCCATTAATGAAGAAGATGAAGAAATTGTTGATGAAGAGGAGTTTAGTGATCATCAGTCAAATTCGGAAGAAGATATTGATTCAAGCAATGAATCAGATATTTTTGAATCTATGGATCACTATCTTGGTAAAGATAAATTAACAAAATGGAATAAAAAAGAACCAAGAAAAAATGTGAGAACTCTGGCTCACAACATCATGACAAAATTGCCCGGAAATGTTGGAGAAGCGAAAGCTGTATCCTCGCCTGTAAATTCTTGGCAATTGCTTATCGACGAAACAATAATATCAACTATTGTGGAGTGTACGAATATTTATATTCAATCTATTGCTGGTAATTTTGAACGGGAAAGAGATGCTCGCCCCACAAGTACCTCAGAAGTAATGGCATTCATCGGACTTCTTTATTTTGGAGGACTTTACAAAGCTTCTCATGTAAATGTTCGTGATCTTTGGGCTACTGATGGTACTGGGTTTGACATTTTTCACAGAACTATGTCATGTAAACGTTTTTTATTTCTAATGAGGTGTTTGAGATTTGATGATGTTAGAAACCGTTCTTCTAGAAGAGAATTGGATAAACTTGCTCCCATCAGAAATATTTTCGAAAGATTTCTTGAAAATTGCAAAAAACTGTATAGTATTGGCGAATATGTAACAATTGATGAAAAGTTAGAGCCATTTCGAGGAAGATGCTCGTTTCGTCAGTATATCCCTAGTAAACCTGCAAAATATGGACTCGAAATTTTTGCTCTAGTGGATGCAAGAACATTTTATACTTGGAACCTTGAAATTTATGCAGGAGCTCAACCTACAGGTCCGTACAGGACAGAAAATGGTCCCGATAAAATTGTCAAGAGATTAGTGAAACCCATCTTCAATTCAGGGCGAAACCTTACTGTTGACAACTGGTATACCAGTTACAGTTTGGCAAAGGATCTCTTAGAGAAGAAAATTACACTTGTTGGAACAGTTAGAAAAATAAAAAAGAGCTACCAAAAGAATTTATTTGTGGAAAGAATCGGGAAGTGCATTCATCATTATTTGGATTTCAAAAAAACATGACTTTGGTTTCCTATGTGCCAAAGAAAAACAAATGCGTCGTCCTGTTATCTACAATGCATAATGATAGTGCCATTGATAAATCGACAGAAGAAGCCAAGAAACCAGAGATTATAACATTTTATAATCTAACAAAGGGTGCTGTAGATGTAGTGGATGAAATGTCATCTACATATTCTACTGCTAGAATAAGCAAAAGATGGCCCATGTTTGTATTTTTCAGTATATTAAATATTGCAACAATAAATGCCCGAGTACTGCTATTGTCAACTAAAACACCGGCGATTCAATACAGAAAACGAAGTTTGTTTATCAAAGAACTTTCGTTAGAACTTTTGAAGGACCACCTACAAGAAAGAAGTTTGCAACCAATGCTTCCACGTGAAATGCGAGAAAAACTAAACTGTAGCCATAGTGAATATTGTGAAGCACCCCCGACAAAAAAACAAAAGAATTCTTCAAGAAAAAGGTGCCATGTATGCCCCAGTTCAAAGGACAGGAAATCACAAATTTGTTGTGCTAAGTGTGGAAAAAATGTATGTGGAGAACATAGCAATGTTCTCTGCAATAAATGTCAGTGAAATGTAAGTTTTATTTTCAATTTATTAATGTAACAATAATTTAATTTTTCATAAATGAATACTATTTCTAATTTGGTTTCTTAAATTTCGTTTTTCAGTATCAATGTGACATAATTATAAATTTAAAATGCATTTTAAAATGTAGAATTTTAAAAGCTATATTTATCTGAAAAATACTTTTTTTATTTTTCATATTGTGTTTTGATTAACTAAATTAATTTTTAACGGTAAAATAAATTTTGTTTATGTTTTGTTAAGAAAATATTGCTTCGGGCCTACGAAGCCCGGCGCGCGTCTTCATGTAACAACAAGTAGCGCGCGTCTCCGCGGGTTAAGGACCAGGGAGAAATCAAATGTGGCCGAAAGTAAACATTTTGAACATCTGGTGTCTGAGAACTTGTAGACGAAAGTATGGAACATGTGTATTTGTTTTGACGGAAATATGGTAGTGTAGTAATGTATAGTGCGAAATACAATACGAATAAGAGTAAACGAAAACTATTCGGATATTTCAATATTTTGAGGTGTTGATAATCATAAACTAAAACTTTTTTGTCGCAAGTTTTCATTTCATTTCAAGCCTTTTTGACGGGATTGCAGTCCCTATTCAAGTTACCCGAGTGAAATTGAATGTTGTGGAAAGTGTACACATTCTGGACATCTGTGTCTGCGGACTAGTAGACAAAAGCATGTAACATCTGAATTTTATTAGCAGCGAATGTGAGTTGTAAGAGGCGCAGGTTTGAATCCCATATCTTCCCTGGGTATATTACTCCCTTCTGAGTCAATAAAATTTTCCTTGTTTGTGGATGTCCATTTACTTGATGTTGAGGTTCGAACTCTTGAAACTGCTAAAAATCTCCAGTGGACAAGGTTTGCCTAAAAGAATAACCTAAGGAGGACATTTTTAGGAAGGCGGATAAAAGAGGACAAAAAGGGGAGAGGCCTTGTGTGGAGGATATTGCTGAAAGGACAATAGTTATTGTCTAAATTAACTGATTTTAATTACACAGAACCCTTTAAAGCTTTGTAAATATCTAGCCTGTAAATAAACCATGCTTCATAATTCATTTGAGGTTTATGTTATCTGCTTTCGATTAATAAATTGATTGACACAAAATAACCACGACAGGTTAATTCTAGTACATTTGAAGGGAGAGATATTTTACTGTTTGTCGTGTTTGTGGGTTTGCGGTAGTTCTGTTGGTAGAGTTGCAATTTCCGAAGGGTAGCGAGTTCAAAACTCGATACAGCCAAAGATCATCTGGTATGTGGGGGTTGGTGCACGTTAAATCTATCGTGGCCTCAAATGTCCTCATATTGACTTGGTGTGAAAGCATGGAGAGTGGGGTGCCAGTCAAGTGTTAACCTCATTATCTGACCGTAGTTCAGCATTACGCCTGGTCCTCAGATCTTTTCTTTAGGGATTGATTCCAAATTGTCGTCAATAGCCCGTTGTGTTGTTCCACTGCGACGTCAATTCACTTACCTACCTTTCTTGTGTTTAGTGCAGATTGGTCAAATATGAATCTTTGATTGATGAATTTCATCAATATACGCATAAATAAATAACGCAAATAAATATACATTAAATTTTTCAATGCCCGACCTTGGCCTTGGCCTTGGGTTATAAGGGGCGAACTGATGACTATTTGTAAGAAAGCACCCAGTGAGAAAGCCGCCATTTTTCCTAATACGGACATCGCCATCTGATTGGCTGAAAATAACGAGATGTCCTCGTGATTGATCCCGGACCGTCGCCAAAACACATTTGTTCTGCTCTCCTGCTACGTTAATTGAACTACCTACCTAATAACGACAATAACCAACACCATGTGTTTACAAACCGGGATTCAAACCCGGACCTACTGGGTGACAGGCAAACACTATGACCAATATACCAGGTAAGCGTCATACATGCATCAGCATCTATAAAGTACGAAAAACAATTCTGTAAAAGAAATGAAATATACAAAATAATTTATCCCAATAAGAAAACAAAACTTGTTTTTCAATGAGAAATTTTCCGGCTGTATACTCGTTTGAAAATTTTGGTTTGTTTCTTTCAAAATTTTCCTCCCTACTTGAGAGTATATATAGAGAGAATTATCGTTATATCGAGAAATCTTTAAATTGATAGAATATAATACGAAACCAATCTCAACGTTAAAGGATCTATATTACTTCAAGAAAAATTCTTATATTTTTCTTTATTTTAGTGAATAAATTTATTTTATGTATGTACTATTTCATAACATTGGAATTTGTTTACCGATGGAGTGAATATCGGCAGTTGAAGTTTCACTAAGAAATATTACAAGTTAAAAAATTATGCCAAAGAGAATATGATTTGAATTATTATTGACAATTTAAAGAATTATCGTTACATCGATAAATCTTTAAATTGATAGAATATAATACGAAACCAATCTCAACGTTAAAGAATCTATATTACTTGAAGAAAAATTCTTATATTTTTCTTTATTTTAGTGAATAAATTTATTTTATGTATGTACTATTTCATAACATTGGAATTTGTTTACCGATGGAGTGAATATTGGCAGTTGAAGTTTCACTAAGAAATATTACAAGTTAAAAAATTATGCCAAAGAGAATATGATTTGAATTATTATTGACAATATTTCTCATGATTGATCCAAAGCAGAAAATTACGCTATTATATTTCTAGGTAACAAGTTATTTCTTTTGTAATGAAACTAATTGGCTCAAAAAGAAAAGTAATGACAAGTTGAAGAAATTAAAATCCTCCTTTTAAAGAATGTTTTGAGACCGAATTTGTAAACAATTCTTCGAAATTTCACATTAAATAATTTACAAAAACAAATGTCGATAAAGTATCAAAGTAACAAGGATATTTTGATTAGAGTTCATTTCATGGTCGTCTTGGCTGTTACCTCACACCAGTTACCGTTGAACCGCAATGTTTTGTCCCTATTTGTATGCTCCAAAAATGCCATATATTTATTCACGAAGCCCTCACACCAAAAGGATGCTCGGAAACAAATTCCAACCGCGCTCCCTCGTTAATCAATCGCGGAAATCTAATTTTATTATCTTTACTTAATGACTTGTTTCGAGCTCGTCGCTGAGTGACAGTGTTTAGCAGGCCTCAAGACCGAGAGCCGCAGGAAGCGGAGCCCTGGAGCGCGCAGGCCCCGCGAGATGGCGCCGCAGTCGCCCTCTCCCCTCATTCACCAGCGGCGTTCCCGACCAACAAACGACACTGGGAGAGGCTGCGGATGAAAACACCATGGCTGTCGATGCCAACCGATACGCCAAGGAAGGTAAGTGTTTCCCTCAATGCGTTCATATGCATGAAACTCTCGCACCCATTCCGCTGCGTTGCTGAACTGATGGCGTTATTGAACTCGGACCACCAACTCCGCGGACACGAACGTGTTTGGTTTTCGTGGAGCGATCCACCACCGCATTGCGTAGTTTGGTGTTGGTGACCGGCCACCCCCTGCCCCGCAGTCTGTCACCTGTTGGGGATGGGAACTGGGTCGAGACGGACCGCCAACCCCTTTTCCGGATGGAGCTTTCGCCCGGGTGATCTTGACCTCTCCGACCGCCTAAAGGTCATCTTCGTCCCGGGATGATGACGATTCCTCTTGCTCATCCTCGGAAGGATGGAGAGACGCGGTATGCCGGGGAGTTAGTTTCTGTTTGTGCTTATCTCTACGTCAGTCACATGGTGTGCACCTCATGCGTATTTGTAAACAATATGTGAAGGGAGGGGGCATGACCAGGGCCGACCTTACGAAGCGCGGGGCCCTTTTAGATCAGTTTTTGAAGGGCCCCACAAAATATTAAAAATAAATTTTTTTAATTAAATGATGTTTTTCGAAATTAAGGGAAATGAGCAGTTGGCATTAAGAAACATTTTTTAAAGAAAGGTTTAAGTTGTGCCGTTAAATAATTTAGGGATAAAATTATTTAATAATAAATGCATCTTTTCCCAATCCCATTTATGACAGGTCTTTTGAAGTGTGTGTGGCTCCATTTGAGGGAATCAGTGAAATCGGGCCAGGGTCGGTCCTTTACATGACTGATTGCCAGACCATTTGATTGTCTTTCACCAAATATGATACATTTTTAAACAATGATGATTCGAAAAAGACATAAATCACTCCTTACTTATTTGAACAATCATACTCTATTTATGATAGGCGATGATGCATCGCATGTACAATAATTGTGCTATCTGTTTAGCAACACAGCAAACGGAATAACCTATATTCATATTACATCAAAATATTAAATTATAAGCAATACTTTTCAGTACAGTACTTTTGAGGAAGGAACTTAATAAGTGCTGATCATACTAATTGATAGTTATGTATTTCATCTAGTGACTATTTGGAATTCAATAACATGCTATCATAACCCTCTGAGAGTCAAGAGATTTCTGAGAAGTATACTATTGTTTCTACCTTACAACAAATTTAATGACGACATTTTTATTTGGTAAGAAGAATCATGGGAATGATTATATTGGCGAAATGGCCGAAACTGGTTAATAGCCTATTCAGGGAAAACTGCCATTTGTATGGTGGAATAATAAGTGCATGACCAGTCAAAAATTTTTACATCTATAGTTTTTGGATATGGAGAAGCTGTGTTTTATTTACGCAATTAATTGAACAACTTTTTATCTCATGTTTTTAAAGATTATATATTATCATTTAAAGCTATTTTTTAACCATACCTCTTGTATGGGGATGATATGCCTTGTGTATTGATTTATTTATACAATTGAATGAAAGATATCTCGCATATTACAAATCTTTTCACTAATAACATGAATTCTCTCTCGTGTGATTACATTGCACATTCTATAAAAACATAACATTGGATGCAATTTTAAACGTGCCCCATCATAGTAGTATCTGGTACATCATTGTGAAGTAATGAACGTATTTACTTAATATAAATGTAGAAAACAATCTTATCATTGGAAGCTATTTTACCTCTACATATCCTCATTGGGCGAGATAAAACAATGCACAGAACAAACTATTCGTTTCTCTGCATTGAAAAGCTATAATTGGTTTCACCTACCATGATATGCTTTTCATCGGCACAACTCATTTGATTATGTGCATGTAGTTTAATTTAAAACATAATATTAATAAATGGCGTTGCAGTTGGTTCACTGAGATTAAGATCACTACGCATGACGTATTGTGATTATAAGGTTACTTAATATTTTTATTTTGCAGTTTTGCATCCATCATTGACAGCTATTTATGCATCTGTTTTTGATTAGTAAAATTAAAGATGCAATGCAGGATGGAATGATGGTCTACTTGCTTTGTATTCTATGTGAATTTGTTTTTATTTAGTTTAAAGATCCAGTGGTTTGCTTCTTACGTAGGATGTTGGAATTCAAACGTGATTGATTATTATTATGATATCGTATTTATTCGATGGATTTTTCTGTCACGCGAGAAACTTATTCCTTATTCTGACAGAAGAATAAAATATTCTTTAAAAGGCTTCTCAGAAGGGGGCTGATTTATTTTTCAGCCATCTTTATTTAAAGCGAATGCCTGTAATAAACTGTATATGCAAGCTTATTTCTTTTCTGACTTTTTTGTGGTAACGCTCTGTACATCTGTACAGAGCATTTACACGTTGCTTTCATTTGCATTTGAAGACAATCCCTATTTAAATAGGCTGGATAGAGAATACTTCCAATGAAAGAGACAGGGTTGATTTATTCTAGTTCATTTCGATGACATTGGATAAAATATATTATTCTATGAATAAAATTTTAATTTTCCTTTTGATTGTGTATTATAAAAAAAGTGTTGAGTAGTTGAATTTACGTCGTACTGGAGCAACACAACGGGCTATTGGCGACCGCCTGGTGTCAATACCAAAGGCAAAGATCCGAGGTAAACACCTCGTAATTTTGAGAAATGGTTAGACGACGAGGCCAACACCCGAGATATAAATTTTTTATTATAAATTGTGCAGCCAATTTTATATCATCCATCGTCATTTATTTTTCTTCGTAGAGGAGTTAAGGTGCACTTGATCTTGGTAACTGAATAATCTGTAATTCTTCCTTTTATTAAGCATGTTATCGAGCAGTTCAAAACAAAGCATAAAAAGACCCCAATTTAACACTTTATTTTATATATGCTTTATTTTATAAATGCTCTGTGATTACTCAGTGATAGTTTTTTCTTTTCTTAGTTTCGCTTTCTTCGATTTATTCGAACAGTTATTTCTATTAAACTATTCTATAATTTTCAAGATCTTCTCACCTATAAACTCTAACCATTTTTATTTGTGCTGTAAAATTATTTTTTTCTTTTTTTTTGTCTCTCTTGTATCATTTTTGAGCGAATGAAAACTGGACCTTCAATTTAAACAGTGTACTTAGAAACTTTATTTGAAAGACACAAAATGTTTAGATTTCTTCCTTATATCAGATTTATACCTTATAACCTTTTATTGGGGTAAATTAACAATCAATATTATGCAGGAATCGTGTCGTTTGTTGTAGTCATTATATTCTCTTGGTTAATTTATGTGTATGTAAATAGTTTACTTAGCTTTCAAAAAATAATTTTTTTTGGTTTTTATCTATCTATAGCAGCGATTTTAAACTTCTTTTGTCTTGTGGCACTCATAAGCTAATTACTAAAATTTTGTAGCACACCAAAGATATTTTTTAACGATATGACAAAACATTTACGTATAATTTTGATCGATTTACAAAAGAATAACAGTATTACTTATCATCTCTTTTTTTCCCAAAGTAGCGTTTTAAAAAGTCTTTTTGAAACAATCATTTATATCTCGTAATAGAAAATAATTTTCAAAATTACATTTACGGATACTATGTAAACACTTGTCAAAAGAGCAAAATTAAACCGTTGAAATGAAATAAATCTTACATGATTTGTACTGTTTCACTATATGTAACACCTTTTTCTGTTTCACAATATGAAAGGCACGCCGGTTCAAAATCACTTATCTGCAATTGAAGAAATTACGGACACGGAGCAGAATGTGTTTTGTAATATAGTTAGTTACTTTGTGTATTTTCCCCTCTAGTTACATGGCATCTGGAGTATACTTATAATAATAAACGGAAGCAGGATCAGCGATAAACATTTCACCCACCGGACAGATAAAAGATAAATGCCATGTGAGTGAACAGTGCAAAGTATTTCAAACTCTGCAGAATTAATAGCGGTGAAGGTCAGCTGCATTTCGGATAATTTTGTGCTTCCTTGTTCGGGAGAAAAACTCAAGTAGATGGTCATTTGAAGGGAATTAGAAATTATTTCTTTGATAAATTATAGCAATTATATGACCTCGAATATAAGACGTAAAGAGTACTTTGGGAAATCGATTATAAACAATTAACATCAATTAAAAATGCTTGAAATTATATTTACAACTTTTACCTTCAAAGAATTCTTAATTTTCTACAATTTAAATGCATTTACATATTAATAAAAAATTCATCGGTGTTTTAAAATATTTTCTTGTTTATTAACAAATTAAACGGACTTAACTAATATTTAGTGCTGACAAATACACTGCTGGCCACCGTAAATGCAACACCCTGAAGGAAGTATGCAAATAATATGAAATTTACAACATGCATTAGTGGAGGTGAGATATGCAAATGATTAGAATTTCAGCGCAGACGCACATCACGCGCGCCTGTGGCGCCACTTCAAAGCGCTATTTAAGGCTTGGAGATTTCGACGATTTCAAGTACGGCAATTGTGTTTTTCTTGTGGTTTTTTTCAAAAAAACGATCAATTATGCCTCGTAGAAAACAGCGATCATCTTTTAATCAAGTATCCGAGTTCGACAGAGGAAGGATAGTGGCCTACCGAGATTGTGGATTATCTTTCAGGGAAATCGGTAGTCGTGTTGGACGAAACCAAACAACTGTAATGCGGATATGTGATCGTTGGATGCAGGAGGGTACGATGGACCGACGTGTTCGATCGCATCCACCTCAGTGCACCACTTCACGTGATGACAGGCATATTGTGCGTATGTCAGTGACGGATCGCTCAGCCACATCACGAACCATAGCACAGCACATTCAGTCTGTACCGCATCATCCAGTGTCTGCGCGTACCATTCGACGCCGTTTACAGCTGAGTGGTCTGTCCGCAAGACGTCCATTGCTTCGTCTACCCTTGACGCAGAACCACAGACGTTTCCGCCGCCAATGGTGCGATGAAAGAAAGATGTGGACGGCAGAATGGAATGAAATTGTCTTTACTGACGAGTCACGCTTCTGTCTGCAACACCACGATGGTCGGATTCGAGTCTGGAGACACCGTGGAGAGAGGATGCTGAACAGCTGCGTTATGCACCGCCACACTGGTCCTGCGCCGGGTATTATGGTATGGGGCGGTATTGGATATCACTCTCGCACTCCTCTAGTACGCATTGCCGGTACTTTAAACAGCCAGCGCTACATCTCCGAGGTGTTGGAGCCAGTTGTCCTTCCTTACCTTCAGGGCTTGCCCACAGCCATATTTCAACAGGATAATGCGCGACCACACGTGGCACGCATTGTCCAAGGGTTCTTCGTCAATCGCCAGATTGAATTGCTTCCCTGGCCAGCTCGCTCTCCGGATCTTTCGCCGATAGAAAGCATGTGGTCCGTGGTTGCTCAACGATTGACCCAGAATACATCCCCAGCTGCCACACCAGATCAACTTTGGCAACGTGTGGAAGCTGCTTGGTCTGCTGTACCCCAAGAACACATCCAAAGTCTCTTTGAATCAATGCCGAGGCGTGTGGCAGCGGTGATCTCCAACAATGGCGGCTAATCTGGTTACTGATTTTGGCAGGAACCACACTTCACAGAAGTCTATAAATTTAATCATTTGATACTTGGTCAACATGTTATCTACAAAATAAATTTTGTTGTGATATCTCTTGTCTTTCTTGGTGTTGCAATTTGGGTGGCCAGCAGTGTATTTTCAAAATATAGTAGAACCTTGATTATTCGAGGTAATGTGAACGGGATATCCTCGAATAACCAGAAACTCGGAGAGTACAAAAGTGAAACACAAAGCAGCCAATACGAAATGCAAAAAAATACTATATTATACATGTGTTATCCTTAAGGAATTCCAACATTTAAAATGCATTTTCATGTTAATAAAGAATTCTTCAGTGTTTTAAACTATTTTCTTGTTTATTAACAAATTAAAAGAAATTCACTAATATTTAGTTCTAACAAAAATTTCAAAATACAGTAGAATCTTGATTATCCGAGGTAACGTGAACCGTTATCACCTAGAATAACCAGAAACTCGGATTATACAGACGTAGAAACACAGAACAGCCAATACGAAATGCAGAAAAAATTTAGTGTACCACATATTAATACTATTGCTATTGAAAGATTCATAAAGCAAGGATGTAGATAGTATATACTCGGATTTGTGTCACAGTATGCATATATTGTGATAATTTTAAAGTTTTTTGATGATGAGCTTTATAACGAGTAAAGGAAAGACAGTTCAAATGACAGCGTATCAAGTAGTTAACAGAGTTGCTGCACAGTGTCAAGGAATGTATAAACAAGTCTGGTCTGTTATGTAACTTTTAAATTCTTTTGAAAAAGTCCTTAACGGTGTTCTGTTTCGCAGCACTTTCTTGCCTTTGGACTAGATACCCACTCTAGTGCTCAAAGCTTTATATAAAGCTTTAAAAAAAACCTGGGGTAACAAATTTCGCTTGGAAGACACGGTAGGTAGTCGAGTCTAATTGACGTCGCACTGCAGAAACACACAATGGGCTATCGGTGACGGTAGCCTCCAGGGAAATCCTGGTCTTGGTTTCAAGTACTCGGATCTTTTTCTTTGGGAAAGTTCAGAGGACATCTCCTAATTTTGAACAACGGTCAGATGACGAGGTCAACACATGAGCTGGCACCCCACTCTCCAACCTTTGACATCAAGCCAACGTGAGGATATTTAAGATCACGACAGATTTAACGGGCACCAGCTTCCACATACACGACGGTCTTTGGTTTGATGGAGTTTCGAACTCGCAAACCTTGAATTGCTAAATCGCTACTCTTTCTATCGCGCTACCGGGCCCCCTCGAATAACACGGGACATTCAGTTAATTGGAACTAAGGTAATGAAGGTTCTACTGGAAATGTAAATTTTGAAACACATTTATTATTAAACTAATAATGTTTAACTTCATTGTTAAGGAATTTTCAGTTATTATTTAAAAGGAATAATTGTACATAATTTATTGTTAAATAATTTCTAAAAGATGAGAAAATAAGTATTTAAATATTGATATTGTGAAATAAATACATTAATTATTAAATATATACATTATGAAATCAAAAGATTAGAAAATCACAGCTGAATTTGCAAGGAGCTTGAATGTAACAGCTGCGAATTATTACTTACAGTTCATTATTTAAATTACTTATTTCAGCTAGCTGATGAATAAAAATTGAAGCAGATAACAGCAATCAAATTCTTACCTGTCTAAAACAAAGTACCGATAGAAGCACACTGCGTTGAATTAATTTTATCTGACACTCTGTTGATTTATTAAAAATTTTAAAAATATGCTGCTAATATTAAACAGCGAATAGAGTGTTCAGGTATTTATTTTACGATATAAATGGTATTGTCAATGATATAAATGCAATGCCGTCGATATAACTTATCTTATGCCATGTTATTTGCCAAAGGCTTAAGTACATGAACTCTCATTTTCAGTTATGTATTTTTGCTTTCCAGTATATTTTTATAAAACATTTAGAGGCATAAATAAAAATAATAAACTCAAAAAGTTAAAAGTAAATTATAATACAACTACTTAGAGATAAAACACAAAGAAACGTAAAGATACACATAAATAAACATACACATAAAAAATCTATATAATTTTTTTAAATGTAGAGAAATTCTGTCATTTCCTATTCTGTTGGATAAAAACTTTAATGCGATTTTATTAGATTAATAGGCTTATGGACGAAATAACTATATACAAAATTAGTACTCTTGTACTAAAAATATATATAATTTTATCGAATATAGTCCCCTAAAAATGCTATAATGTTACATTGTCTTGATAAAAGAAGGCCCTGCTCATTAATAAATTCATATTATGTATGGATGATTTAGAACTTCCCAAAAACTTTATTTTAATCTTTTTTGTGCATAGGTATTTAATGTGTGTGTAAGAGATGATCAAAAAGTACTACAATCAGGTCTACACAGATATAAGACTACAATCATGCAAACGGAATTCTAACATCCACTTCTAAAAATATTTTTGTAAAAAAATCTAAATTTACTACACAATTATGTAAAAACACAAAAAGAAATTCTGCCCTTTTCATAATTTCTTGCTCTAGCCAAATATCTTTCAGCGTTTCAACACATTTCACCGAAATATAAAAACTATTTTTGAAGGTCAATTCGATTATTTGTTGCTATACCATCTTATTAGAATGGATTATTGGAAATAACTACTTGAAACCGATGACATTTTACACTTGTTTTTCACTTTGAAAAATGTTCACTAATGAAAGACCCTTTCTTGGCTATAAGCAATTTGAAATCAGAGTTGAGAAAAATCTTAAAGTAGTATTCAATGCATAGGCGACTTAGATGTTTTCAAAATTAAAAGAAAATGTGTTTAAGTAATATGTTGACAATGTATAATCCAATGCTATTAATCTAGAAAGTAATTTATCTGTTTTCACAATATGTAAGAAACAAGACAACCAATAACTTTAAAATGCAACTGGGTACTAATTATTTTGTAGGTAAAGGAATCGGTGTGTACATTTTCTAAACATTATTTCCGACTTTTCGTTAGTGTTCCTATCAAGTATGTACGTTACCCTGTGCCAACAGTTATAAAACTAAAAGTTATAATAAACTTAATTTAAGCAATAAACGAAATTATTCAGACAATACGTTTCTTTATATAAAAAAGCATTGGGTTTTTAATCACAATACTACAAATAATTTTGTATACAAATTATATAATAAAAATCGTTAATACTCACTTGATAGAAATATATAACCCGCAATAGGTATATGTAGTTTTGAATAATCCTTATTCAGATTGTTGTCTCTCGTATGTGAGTTGTTTTAGAATTTCTACTCTTCATTGTTTACATTTTAGTATAATCTTCTTGACATTCGAAGTTATATTACCTGTTTAATATAAAATAAATTTGTGTGTGACTCGTTTTACTTCAATAATAATTTAAAATTTTTTTGCCAACTGCTTTCTACTCATCCAATATATTATGAAATTCTCATAGTGGCAATCAGTAAATTGTAAATCTTCACAATCTCAAGAAGTTTCAGTATTATGTGAAGTTAAGTATCATAAAGCAAGCTTATTATTTTATTTGTCCTGGTAAATAGGTATCGGAATTCTCCAATAGGACACACGAAAGCTCTTCCATGTGTGTGATATAATAGTTTGGGATTTCACTACGTCTACTGCTGTTTCTTTTCTGTTTCGTATGTAATAAGTTTTTATCTAGCACAAAGTTTAAACGTAACTTCGGTCTTTTACTTACGAATGGTTTCAGTAACTTTCAACATGTTAGACGATTGTTTTTACAAGGTTAAGACCATGCAAAAAAGTCATTTGTTAAACATGTATACGGTACGACAGAACATAAAACAGACTGTAACTGGTATTTTGGTCAATCAAACAACTCGCTTTCGAAGGTAGCAGATGTTATGCTCAATAATATTCTTCATAGCTAACAAAGTAATTTCAATCATCAGCCATACAAGCAAATTTATTTGTTGAGTGTAGAATGCGTTAGCATAAGACATCAAATCTAAAATATTTCATAATTTTACGGTAAATGATAGGAATAATTATTTTTAAAATAAAAATTATTTAGTTATGCCAATTTCTAAGATCCAGTAGTTTACGAAAGGAGAGTATAACAATAAAAGCAATTAGGTAGTTATTGATCGAGCTTTATAATTTACCTTAGAATATCTGCTTCAGTATGCTTTTTAGTTGCACCATGTAGCTGATAGAAGTAACTCCAAGTCTGGTATTCAACTAGTAGCGCTACCAAAACTTTTTCTCCAATCTAATTTATAGCTTAAAAATTTTCTTTGCACCATATTGCATCTTGAGCAAGAAGTTCTGCAGAAAACTACCTCCGACCCTATATCTCGTGATTCTGCTTAAATTTTGCAGAGTGAGAAGTCATATTTTGTATTCTATCATTTGAAAAAGAGTGTTTATGTTAGATGGTATTGGTTCTGATTGGAGCCCATTGTTATATGATTTTAAATTATTATCTTCGTTAAAATTATTTTCTCAGAAGCCTAGAAAATGGCGCACGATTTCTACTTTACACTAAATCTTTAGCAACTTCAGGCTTGAAATTGTTGTGATATGCTATTGGCCTGAACTTGTCTGAACCTGTTCTCGGCGACAGTCTGGATAAACAATAGTCTACTATCCAGTAAAAAAAGCTAAGTTAAAAGAACAAATCAAAAAGAAAATTCCGATAAGTTTTCTATGAAAGAGTGACTGTCGTGGCTGTAGATAGACAACGAAACATGTTCTAAATTTAAAGGTTAAAAGTCACAGAATTGCTTTAGAGACGTAACATAACCATACTCCTAACGAAAAGTCACGAAACCACTTTAAACTTTCAGAGAAAGAACAAACTCAACAATGAAAAGAAATCTGCAAGAGGTCAGAATGTCCTTTTCCCCCGATTCTAAAATTGCAGCTCTATTTTTATTCAGTCGTAATATTTTACTGTGGTTCAAGCCACAAAAATTCGAAAGGTTACCAACAGTAAAAATCGTTCAAAGGTCAAAAGTTGCTTTGATGATTTCTATTGATTTACCCGGTTGTCAAAGAACGTTTTGAATTCAAATATTCTTTTCGGATTTTAAGGGTCTGCATCACAATAAAACTGAAACGAGGTCCAAGAAAAAAAACTTTTTCAAAATGCACAAAAAGCAAACTTCGGGTTGGAGCTGTTTCACATTGCCAAATACGTTTCAAAATCCAGAAAGAAGTTCTTTCATTTTTAAATGCACCTTGTTACGTGATAAGCCACGTTTCTGCGAACTACAGTCACTAAATTTATGTACTGCTTGAGAAAGGTCTGTTATCGCTTACAATGAGTAACGTTTCTTCCAGTTTCTGCATCCCTTCTGAAGCAGCAACGTTCTCTGGAAACGAGAAGGTGCTTCATAAACATATCGAAACGTGCCGGAAGTCATCTCCCGTTCACTTCCGGGAACTAACGAGCTGGGGAGAGATCCAAGGAAAAAAACAGGAATCCGGCAATTTTTTCCCCACTTAAGAACTACCTTACGAAAAAGTTTTCCTACTTTTTATCCTATTTTCTCCAGTACGGAAACGCGTTTATCGCCAAACTGTAAGGGACATTTTAGAAGAAAAACTCGAAAGTCATTAAAGAAGTTAAAGAATAGTTTGCGGAGTTACAGATGGTCACTGTATAAGTTGGAAGGAGTGGACTACTTAGCTGCAAAAGTACGTTTTGACTTTTGAAACAAAGATTAGTCCTCTTGCTGAAAAGAATAAATGATAAAAATTATCAAAAAATAGTTTTAGCTCGTTTGGAAACTTTTACGAGTTTTTTGGAAGTTCTTCAAGAATGTAGGTATTAAGCGTCAAGCTTATTATGTTTACAAGTGTGTCAGATAGAAGTCACAAGAATTGAATTTCAGTAAACATGGATTTTTATGAAAGAAACTAAGTATAAGTAATTTTATGAACTAAGAAGATTGTAAAATTGCTTTTGAATTTTAAACTAGAGACTATGCTAAAATTCACATATCAAAATATATTACGATAGGAAAGGAAATTTATCATCCCAATTTAGATACTAAGTTAGCAGAATTATTCGGCGCGCCATAGGTTAAATTAATTCAGTGCAAAAAAAATTCAGTGCTGAAAATTGTTCGAAAATTTCAATCTCTTATAGAAATATAGAACTAGAATTTAGTCTGTCCAAATTGCAATTTTAGTTATTCCATTTTAAATATTTAAAAAAATTCCAGTTTGCGTAGGACAAAATACGTACACATGCTGAATTCATCCATATAATTCATTACTCTCTCACACATACAATTCTGAATTACATAATAAGAGATGAAAAATTAATTTCATACAACATTCATGATCTCATTAAGATTAAACATGTATTTAGGTAACAATTTCCACATAGTTATACTCGAAAGGAAAAAATCTTATATTAAAATTAATCGTCTTCAATACAAGAAAAAATTGTTTATCATATTTAAAGAAAGAAAATCAGTTCTCAATAAACATTTTATAGAAAAATGAGTTTCCAAAGATTAGTTTCTATTTAATTCGTAAAATTAAAAGCCTCTATAACAAACCTAGGGATTTATAAATTTTTTTATATACGTAGTTCAAATACTTTTTTAGACACTAATATTCTTTCAAGAAACTGCTACCTGTAAAATCTTGTTTGTTTGATTCCAATTGAAGTGACAAAATTGAATTTTTAAAGCCCTCTTTCAATTCAGTGTCGGAACGGAACAGCTATTCATTTTGCACGGTAAATATCGAAATCAAAATGATCGTTGCAAATATTTAAGTTACATTTCGAATTATATCCGATTCATTTGAAGTTCTGTATAATCAAAATTGAGCATAAAATTGAAATGAAAGCTTGACTATTGTTAGAAGGTCCCTTACATCTCAGCTTCTGCAACACTGACAGGTTAGAGTCGATTCAAGTAAGGAAAGGGGTATGGATTCTCAGACGTTTTCAGACCGAATTATGTCATAATTTGCTTCAAAAAGATTTAAAAAACAAACTACTTTGAAGCAAAAGGGGTCTTTAATTACTATTATTTTTGTAGATCAAGCAAAATTATACCTTTTTCGTCACATCGGCGAAAAATACCATTTACTTTTTCGTGTTCCGCAGAAATTTATTAATCAGTTTGTGTGCCATGAAATGAAAAAGGTTGAAAACAGCTATCGTACTCCAAACCCAGTCAAAACATCCTAGCAAAGGCCAAATCGTAATTCTTGCTTTGAATGTAGTCAATATTGAATTTAAATTTTGCCATTCGAAACCAGTAGTCAAATTACTTATTTCATCAGAAGAAACTTTCGTGCAGCTTCATTTCGTGCACGACAATCACGATCTCAAAATACACATCCAAGATCAATTTCAGGAATATTAGTCTCAATGACAAATAAGGTGGATCTATTCTTGTAGGATGTGGAATGAAGATAAATTAGAGGCTCTACTTCCTCCGTGATTGATCACTACGTACATGGTATATCTCTGTTGGACAACTGAGAACCTTCGCTGTTGTATTTTAGTCACGGACACAATATCGGTAATGTTGCAGCTCTAATCGGATTTTACATTTGTTTTGTATTCCCCCTACCCACCAACTAAGTTAGAGGTTCTTGTCACTAGTGGTGTATATCATTCGCCATGGAAATCACTATTTTGTACTATTTAATATTCTATTGGGTATAAAATTATACTTAATATAATTGCGCTTTATTTACCAACATTTATACATTTTAAATTAAGTTTAATGAATGCTGTTCGACCAAAAGTCGGAAAGAACGCGAAATTTATTTTTTGTACATCTTTATTTTACGTTTATATCAGAGGATTTTTCTGTAAAGCTAAATATTGAGGATGAATTTAACTGGTGGAGCTCTAATCGCATTATTCCCCTACCCACCAAATAAGTTAATGGTTCGCGTGCCGTGTATATCATTTGCCGAGGAAATCACTTTATGTTGTTTGATATTTATATTGAGTATGCAAACAATACAATAGTTACTCTTTATTTCATGTACACACCGTTTGTAGTTTGTTTTAATATTTAACAAAGTTGAAAAGAACGTGAGAGTTATTACTGCACTTCGTTATTTTACGTTTACATTTATATCAGAGGGTTTTCCTGCAAAACTAAATATAGAGGGTGCTAGTGTATTTTACGTTTATTATTGCGTTTACTAATTGTTGCAGCTCTAACTCGATTTTAGATTTGTTTGGTATTCCCCTACCCATCAAATAAGTTAAGGATCCGTGTCATTGGTGTATATCATTCTCCGAGGATATCATTTTTTTTGTGTTGTTTAATATTTACATTGGGTATGAAAATTATTTTATAGTTACTCTTTACTTCACGCCATATTTATTTATACTTATATACATTTATACTTGCATACATTTATACCTATATATATTTATATTTATATTCATTTATACTTATATTTGCATTTATATACCTTTAAGTTTAGTAAAATCTTTGCATTACTTCTAGATTGTTTACACTGAAAAGACTTCTCATCGATTTGATCATAAAATTATAATTATGTTAGTATCCTTTTTAATTTAACTGGAACATGCACCATTCCAAATGGCTGCTTGAAGTATGGCTATACTTATTCCACACAAATACTTTAGTGTCGGAGGAAATTTACGTCACACGTTGTGGAAACTGCAATACATCATATTCGTTTTTAACTGGAAATATTCTCATCTTACTGAAAGCCTCTCATATTTTAAGTACGTTTCGTTAATGATGTTTGACGACAATTGGAAAGAGCGTGAAGATTATTATTGTCATTCTTCACATTTAGCGTTACATTTATATACTTTGAAGTAAGTTTAGAGTTATTCGAGTTTGGTAACATTTGGGGGAGAGCGTGAGGATTTTATTCTGATAAAACGTTTTTAAATAATTAAGAGAGCATATTTGAAGAGAAAGATGATGCAACTGCAAAGTATGACTCTGCATGTTTGTAAATTAATCATTTTTATGTTAAAGTGTAGAATGGATTTCTTTTATTTCAAAATAAAAAGTAATTACACACGCACTCGAGTCTACAATTGCTACTTTTATACTATTAAGATTTAAGAGTCATTATTATTAACTATTCTTATATTTCATACATAATTTACTATCCTTATTGACAAAAGTAAAAATGTTCCTTTTATTACAGGCATCATTAAACACAATTATTTGTTGGAAATTTTTGTTAGAAGTATTGCTTGTATCATTGAAAAATAGTGACATTTTTACTATGTTTGGTGTTACCATAAGCATTATTATGATAATATTAGTATTATAGTAATGTTTTGTTGCAAATGTTTTCAAAAGTGTTGCTATTTGAAAATTATAGGCGTTATGATTATTATTTAAAATATCATTATTGCTAATAGAGAGAAATGAAACTGTTATATATTTTTGAATATGGTTGATATGGTTGATAATGATAAGGCATATTGGTCTATAATAATGTAAAGAGTATTATTTAAAATTATAATAGTACTAAAAGTAGATATTTTGTTAAAAGTTATAAATATTAGGAATTGAAATTCGTTAACATTATTATATGAACTTGGAATGACTTATAAAAATAATTTTTACAGCTAATATACATAAAATTCCTTACAGATGTTAAATGAAGTGAAAACACTCAAAAAAAATCTGCGTTAAAAGCTTTTGATTATCTGGCAAATTATCTTTGATTTTATTCAAAACTGTGTTTGGAAATTTGGAATAGCACATTGGGATTATTTTTAATTTTTATAATTGACAAAACTATATATCAGGCATTATATCGAAGACAATGACAAATTAAAATTCTTTTGAAACATGAGTAAAACATTCTTTGCATATATAAACTTGGTAACAAGTTGGTAGTAGAATTTACGTTTCACTGGAGCAACATAACGGGCTATTGGTAACGGCCCGGGATCAATCACGAAGTGTAAGATCCCAGGACAACACCTCGTAATTTGGAATCACGGTCAGATGACGAGGTCAACACCTGAGCTGGCACCTCACTCTCCAAACTTCCACACCACGCCTACATGAGGACATTTGAGGTCACGACAGATTTAAAGAGCATCATCCTCACGTACATATATGGGGGTGTCTGGTTGGATCAAGTTTTGAACTCACACCCTTACGATTGCTGATCCGCGACTCTACCAACTGGGTTACCGCGGCCTTCTTAATAGTAACAAATGTGGTCAGTAAGAATGCATCTCACCCTTGTTCGCTAATTGAAAATTAAAAAATACCATTTAATAATTAGCTTGTAATCGTTTTTCGAAGTTAAATATATTTACTAAACATATTACTTACAAAAGATTTAACTAAGTACATTTACTCATGAAATTATACTATTTAATTTTTGTAAATACATTAAAATGATTTTATTAAAGAAGTACTTAATAGTCCTAAGTAGTCTATAAATTAATATTAATAGTCCTAAGTAGTATATAAAGGAAAACAAAACCAAAATAATCCAATAAGGTTCATATATGATTAGAAATCCATAATGAATAACAGGCATCCCATTTGTACAATAAAATATTTATTAAATCTGGTGTACAGAATATTTCATGTATAATATTCGAAAAATATCTTAAAATAACTTATAAATTAAGTTGATATAACTTAGAAAGAAAAAGTACAAAACCAATTCAAAGAATTTGGCATTTCATATTGCTTTTAAATATCAGGCATTTAGCTTTATGCCAAAAGCTTCCAAAACATCAGATTTGGTGTTACTCCTGGTATACGATGAGGAAAGAGGACTTAGCATATACACATTGAGGAAATATAAAAATAGAGTGATCAATGGTGTCATTTTTATGTGCCCAAAGCTAGTAGTGACGTGACCCTTAGACTACTTTCGTTTGCCGCTTGGAAATAAACATTCATCCTCTGACTGGTCTTCGGAACGGGAAAAGACGTCCATCCATTGGTTCGTCATCTGATTGGTTTGTGCGACACAGTAGTACTTTCGCGATTTCACCATTTTTGTCGCCACTATACAAATGCGCACTCACTCTGTCATATATAAGATGTTATATCACCAAACTTGGCGATGAAATGCCAAATCGGCCAATCAAATCAATTTTTCACAGAGCAATCACGTGATAACTAGTCGCCATTTTGGTCACACTTTTTGAAATTCCTCTCAATAGCAATGCTCAGTCTGTTTATATTTCACTTATATGGATATACACGCAGATGCGTGGTGTATATACCAAGACATTTAAATAAGCTGCACCTGAAATCGAATCAATCCCTGCATGGTCCGTGAAATATGAAATCCATGGGCATACTCACCCGTAAGCCATCTCCAACTCGCATTTAACACTCCAAGTAGTTTTGACGATATCTCGTCCATCAAAATCTGACCAATTTTGCTAGTTACGAGATATCTCATCATCAAGATATTGCCAATATTTTTTATGATGGCGAGATCGAGCTCTGATCAGTTTTGTTCTAGTAACGAGATATCTCATCCATCAAGATCTGGTTAGTTTTTATAATGACGAGATACCTCGTTGTAACAACCACCAGAGGGTTAAATTAAAAAGTCAACAAATAGAGTTTAACTAGATATAAATGTTGTGTAAGATATACATAGAATCTATTTTGAACATTAATTTCTGGAAGGCCCAATAGGAATGGTTTAGTTTCGCAGGAGCCTTGTGAAAAAAGTTCTTTGTTCGATTTCGAACACTGATTCGTGGCGGGGGAGTGTAAGTTCACTTCACTGCCCTTATTAGCCTCGATAAAAATTGGTCATAGGTTCCTTATCACGCTTTTTCTAACACTTGAACCCCCTTCCATACGGATAAGGTATCGGAATATGAGCTACTGCCATGTGAATTGTAAGTCATTGATTACTTGTAAATAAATTTTAACTATTTTAAGTATTTAAATGTTTCAAATAAATATTCCATGAATTCCATTTCATTGCGTAATGTTAATAAAGTTTCTTAATACACGAGTTTTTGTACTCCATGGAAGGAACTTGACCGTGGATCAAAATTTACGAAGCGTTGCCCTTGTATCTAATCCTTCGGGATTGTTGTATAGTCCCGTATAGTTGCCAATAGCCCTCTGTGTTGTTTCAGTGCGAAGTTAATTAACCACCTACTTACCTACCGTGAAAGGAACATTTGGAAATTCAATGCTTAATATAAAAAGGTATGGATTTTTTTTACTTTTCACAGAAATTTTCTTGATCGTCAGATAGAGCAATGCATTCACCCCGGTCATCTAACAATATCGTCTATTTTGTTCCTTTTTCAGAATATTCTATAAAGCGTATAACTATCGCTTTCAAAACAAAAACAAGAAAGGGAAATATATAACGGTTAAAGCTGTGGAAACATAAAAGGGGATCATATATTTTCTTTTTCGAAGAAAAGATGTTTTCGTACATATTTTCAAAGAATAAAAGAAAGCGATATATTTTTCTAGACTCTTCGCCAAATGTTTGAAGTGTTGCAATCCATAAAACATTTTTTCTCCTTTCATCTGTATAAAACGAACTATAGTTATAATGCTCCATAGGGGATTCACACGATGAAATATTTTCAAAAATTCGAAACTGGAAGACAATAACACTGACTTCGAGGCCTCAAAATAAATTTTAGTTTCACTCTTTTTAAAAAGATTTATTTGTTAAGATACACAAACTTACGGGACATAAGTAACATTTCTTGGAGTGATACTGCATTGATCTCGGATACATAAGTAGCGCAGCGATTTTCAAATTTTTCATCTCAAGCACACATCAAATAATCACTAAAATTCTTCTGCGCCCCAGAAACGAATAAATTTTTAGACGTTTTGACAAAAATAGGTATAATTCTGCTTGATTTGCAAAAAAGTATTTGGAATTACCTGCCTTTTTTGCTCCGAAGTGGCTTTTGAAGAAATATTTTTTAAATAATTTATTTATGATACTACGTAAGAAATAAAATAGTACTCAAAATTAATTATACGGGTATTACTTAAAATTATTGATAAACGCACTTGTAGAAAGTTCAAAACTAAAACTTTGATATGAAATAAATCTTGCACAGTTTAAACCATCCTCAAGGCACAATAGTGCGATTGTTGTGGTACACCAGTTGAAAATCGCTGAGGTAGAGAGATTAATGTTCAATTAGCTACAATATAACAACCTCTGGATTATAAACCTGGTCTAGACAAGGATTGTCGTGGTAGTATGGAATTTATTTTACGTCATAGGTCCCGGTGTAGTTAGGCCGTGTGTAGTAAAACTTCACCCAATAGCGACAAACCAATCCAAAACACCGCTTAATAAAACCCCTTTTGTGTGCTAACCATTTAACATGTACTATGCAAAAAGATATGAACATATTTTATATGAACATATTTTTAACGAAAATTTAGATTTTTAAGGAGTGGTAGACCGCTTTATGTTTCGCCGTCCATCTAAAGTGTTCCTAGACTTCATAATAATAAGCGAGGAAATATTTATAAAATTTAGAAGCTTTAATGTCCCTAGAATAGACCATTTGTTCAAGCCCGATCTGCATTTGTAGCCGCACAATGGGGTTGAACAATAAAGGCGAAGGCCGGTAGTGATATCGGAGCCATAAATCTCAATGCACACAATCTTCAATTTAACTGAGGTTGGCTTGGCGACAGGGTGAAAGTGTCGAGATAGGTACTTAATTAACGTCGCACTACGCAACACTAAGGGCTATTGAGATAGTGTCGAACGTACTAGATAATTAGTGAGAGCGTTCAATTATTTCAGAAACGGAAAATAGGTTGTAAATAAAGTTGGGTCGCATTGGTTGATTAGAATTTCTTGTTTTAGTATACAAAGTACACACTTTCTGAAAATTGAGTGCTTGGGTAATATAGTTTATTCCATCGACCTTCTTGTAATGAAATAGACTGAGTATGTGAGCATAATTTCATGCTCTTTCATCTAAGTCACGTGGTAAATGTGAAAGGCATGAATCTTCCTGCGAGACAAATTATTGATTGGTCAAAGTGATTATCCAGCGGGATGATCAACACTAGTCTGCGCTTCTATAGCCAAGTGTTCCAAGTAATTCGTAAGCCCACGTGACTTACACTTCTAAGATCTTACGACAGCGATTTTGTCCACATAATCTGTCTATTTCAGTAGAAGGTTGATGGTTTACCCCAATACCATTTCCAGGAGGTGAGACGCCAAACGGTTTCATGTAAGGTTCGACAGATTTTATTTTATTAATCAGGTGGTTTTATCGCAGGAAATACAAAGTTTAGATTTGCTATGAAAACAAATACTACTTTCAATGCCACCAGAAGTAAAATCAGAAATTGAATCTGACGTAAGTAAAATTAAAAAGCCCGAAGGTGTTTAATTTTGAATACACCAATTTATATGTAATTACATACGGAAAATTTGATTTCACAGAATTATAAGAAAAATTTCACATGAACATTCAAGCTTATTTAAAAAGAAGGGCCACGATAACCCGGTTGCAAGATTAGCGGATTAACAACCAGATGGTTGCGAGTTCGAAACTTCATCCAACCAAAGACGGCCGTGTACATGGGAGTTGGTGAGCGTTAAATCTGTCGTGGCCTATAATGTCCTCATGTTGGTGTGGTGTGGAAGTTTGGAGAGTGGGGTACCTACTCAAGTATTTACTTTGCCATCTGAACCGTGGTTAAAAATTACGAGGTGTTGTCCTCGGATCTTTGCCTCCTGGATTGATCCCCTATCGCCACCAGTAGCCCGTTTTGTTGCTCCTGTGTGACGTTAATTCATCTACCCCCTATTTTAAAATATTGCTTAATTAGAGTTTGTTTCAGTTTCCATGTTCCAATGTTCATAAAAGAGTAAAATTGATTAATTTGATGTCATGTTCAAATGATCGTCATCAAATCATCCATGCAGATTAGAAGGAATAGTTTATCTTTTATCCTTTATGTGGCGTACATGATATTTTGAATATAAAGTAATTGAAGAAAACAATAAAAATATCAAAAAGTTCACTGAAACGAAACAAAAACCATTTGTTTGATATATCAAAATTCTGACGTGCTTAAATCTTAAAAAATCTTGAATATAAAACCGTCATCTCTTTGTGATATAAAAACTACGAAATATGCAGACCTTCGCTATGACTGAGGTTTTTAAGAACATCCAAATTCGTTTTAAATGTTTTTAATTTTTCTTGTTATAAACCTGCTTATATAAAATTAAATCACATCTCGTCCATTTTCGTATTCATTATACGTGAAACCTATTTTCAATAAAAAACTCATTAGCATATCAAATAAAAACTAATCCAAGAAAAACGATTAGTCCGGATCCCCGAACAGGGAAAAAAATTAGACCAACTTCAGAATACATCAAGATTCAAGCGTTTTCTTCAGCAAAATTTTCCAGTCGTCGTCTCCGCAATCTATAAAATAGATCAGCGTTCCACGATGTCGAACGATTTTTTTATCAGTAAATAAATCCCCCCCCCCCGTTCCTTTCGCGTTCGAAAGTCTTTTCAAAGGGAAAAGAGAAGAAATACCCCAGTCACGTTGCCATGACGAAATGACTTCTATCCCACCCTCCTTTCAACCTCCCCTGACTTCCAGTTATCGGTTTTCGTTTCGTCCGTACCCCTTCTCCTTTTTAATTGATTCGATACAGACGATCATTAGGAATTTTGGAACAATTATATTCTAAAGTCCACTTTTGGGGGTTTCTCGGAGTTTAGGCGGCCGTTGCCTTCTTTGTGTTCCATTTCGATGAATTTGTTGCTGGGTTCGAGGCTTTGAGTTTTAATGAGAAGAGTTTATTGGTTGTTGAATAAGGTTTGGGGATTTCGAATCTCGAAACAGATGTAGTGTTGTTGGATTTAATGATTTGCTTGAAATCCGAAACACGATCTGAGATTTAAGGGGGAAAGAGGTCTGCATTCTTATTTATTCGAGGGGAAATACGATTTTTAAAATGTCTTATTTAAATTTAAAAATGTTGGCGTATTGAATTTTTTTTTCAAGTAACGGTGTAAAAAGGTATGTCTTTAAAATTCAACTGAAAATTAAAAATATTTTACAAATCTGATTAATTGAATTGTTTATTTTGAAAATACGCCATTTTAGTTTGGCATTTGGATAGTTTCTAGCTTCGTTTTAAATATACACGAAACAATTCTTTCCTTTCAAAATTTTATTCGCTAATAACATTTTACTTCCATTTTAATAGCGGTATATTAAACATAGCTATTAATAATCTTCGAACAGCTTGTGAAAAATTTAAAGCAGAAATACTTACAAAAATACTGGATAGCAATAGGCATCTGACATTTACAGTGGTGCAGTCAGTATATTATTTGGAAATAAGCGCTATGGTCCGATTGCTCTGTTCAATACAAATCAAAAGTTTACCTGCAATGGGTGCGATTCTGAAGAGAACCAGAAATACGTATCCTGTAGAATGACATCACTAAATACCATTATTTAGTGATGTCATTCTACAGGATGACATCACCAAAGTACGTGGTAGTGTAATGATGTACTTTAAATTTCCATTCAGAGACCGCTTTTACCATCATGGTGAAAATGTATTGCAATTAATTCCTTGATTGATGAGTGCGATTCTGAAGAGAACCAGAAGCACGTATTCAGTAGAATGATATAATTGAATACCATACTTTAGGGCGTGGTAGAGTGTTGATGTACTCTAAATTTTCATTCAGAGACCGCTTATACCTTCATGTGAATTAGCTCAGGTGAAAACAAATCGCAAGTAAGTCCTTGATTGATGTGTGCTATTCTCGAAAAAACCAGAATATATCGGGGCTTTTGAACATTGCCTTTTCTCCTATGGGAAGACAACACCTGTCTCTACAAAAAGAAAATCTTGTTTAATAATATTTAAATCGACGGTGTAGACGAAGTATTTTCTGGACTTTAATCCAGTTAATATCCTGTGTTATCTCTAAAGTGGTTATCCCTGCCCTCCTGTTAAACTTAGGGCATAAATTTCACATACACAAACCAAGGGTTTAATTTTTAAAATTTTTATAACCCATCCGTCCTTTCACGCAAACGGCTGGAGTACTATTAGAATCAAGAGATCGATTCTTAAGTGTCAGGGGAAAAGAGTTCTTCCCTTCCAAAAAAGTTCTATATTAGAAAACCATAATGATAACCTCTTTTTCAGCCCTCCCCGAAGAAAAATGTTTGCTGCAGTCTCTTTACCAAGTTTAATAATTATAAATCATCTCATTGTATTAATAACAATACAATTATGGATGAGTAAAAGAAAAGAAACTTATATATCTCTGCAACACAGGATAAACATTACTTACAAGATGGTTCCACCAATGAAACCGCTAGGGAAAACTAGGGCCCAGATGTAGATGTGTAGATATATATCGATGTAGATGTAGGAAGCCTGCTGTAATGCATAAAATGCTGACGTATACTTAGGATAATAATGCCACTACTTTATTTCTTCCGTGGTAGAATAATTCGACCTATAAATGTAAACATCAAATGGACTCAGAAACAATAGCAATACTTAAAATAAACAAGCATAGAACATTGTGGTAAAACATAAACTTTGATTTTTTTTAAATTAATAAATTCTATTCCGTTAACTAAAATATAAAACTATAACCTCAAGGGGTAAACTAGAAATATTGCAGCAATATCAGTGGCTTAAAACACAAAAGTTACTGCAATTTTTATTGACCTCTGCTTGAAAACATCAAAGACGATCCAAACACACCTAAATCTAGACTCTTTAAACCTCATACATTCCACCACCACATCGAACATTTGTAAATAGTGGAAATATTTGTTTATCCAAGCACCGAAGTTGCTGCAATTTTGATTGACTTCAGTGCCTAAAAACATCAAAATCAATCAAAGCACACCTAAATTCAGACCCCTCTAGCCACAATCCTCGAGCGGCACATCAAACCTTTGTAAATAGTGAAAATATTTGTTCTTCAAGCACCGAAGTTGCACTGCAATTTTGACTGACGTCAATGCTGGAAAACATCGAAGTCAATCAAAACACATATAAACTCAAACCCCTCAAGCCTCAACCATTTGAGCGCCATATCGAGCATCTGTAAATAGTGGAAATTCTAGTTTTCAAACACGGAAGTTGTTGCAATTTTTATTGACATCAATACTTGGAAACATCGAAGTCAATCAAAACACACCTAAACTCAGACCCCTGAAGCCTCAACCACTCGGGCGGCGCATCCAGCATTTGTAAAAATCGCACAATTCTTTACGGGCTGTTGCAAAATCGTGAATTCCGTTTTCTTCTCTGCCAGACCTGCATTCCAAAAAAGAACCCGAACGATCGCATACTTTATCGTTGGTCGGATGGTGTTGAAAGAGAGAGAGAAGGGGATGCGAGTAGGAGCGTCGTCATGGCAACCGCATCTGCCTTATCCAAAGAGAGAGAGAAAGGGTACCCATGCGAGACCTACCTCTGCTGTGTTACGCGCTGGAATAATATTTAGCACGCTGCACTGACAAGGGGTAAGAAAGGCCTTTCCAATATTAGCTGGAGCTCGTGGCTGAACAATAAAAAAGAGTCGTTTGTTTTTATTTTACGTTTCTTCTTGCGAGGAAATAATAATAATAATAAATCCGAAAAGCTCGGATCGAAAAAACGCAGCGGATCGGGAAATGAAGAAAAGCGTGTAAAAAATTAAGGGAGAATTTAGGTTGTGTTTTCCCCGCTATTTTACTTTTTTATTAGAATAAAAGGAGTAGGAAAGACAGAATTGGGTATCGGAAGATCATTCGTTGCTCATATTTATGAATTATTTGATTTTATAAAATCAATAGAAAATGGTTCAGTTTATTGCTCTGCGGCCAGTTTTCGGTGCACAATGATTAATTTCATTGTAATCAACACCTTAATCCTCCAAGCAGCTTTGACAAGATATCTCGTCCATCAAGATCTGACCAATTTTTTCTAATGACGTGATATCTCGTCAGCAAGGCATTGCCTCATTTTTTGTGATGATGAGACCCAGTGGAAATAGGGGGTGTTCAAGAGCAAGAGTGGGCAATAAGACGTAAAAAACTTTGTCACCCAAAACTTTTTAAACAAACACTTATCCACTTGCCCCAATGCAGACACTCACTACAATCTGCATTGCCGAAAGAATTATATCTTGTAAAATCCAAAATATAACTGTCCAAAACATGTTTACCCGAGGGTTACAGCTCTAAACACTCGGTTACCAGGCGAAAATAAAGGTGGATGAGGAAAATATATCCTCATCCATCGTACTCAATGCTCTCAGTATAACGTCAATCTCATTATGAGTGCAATTTAAACTGCAATAATTATAAAAAATGCATTTGAATTAAAATTTAATCATCTATTTTGTTTTGAGGAAAATAACAATATCATTGCTTTTTAAATTCACAAAAGTTGCACAAAAAATTTTTCAAAGCTTAATCAATTTAATTATAGAAACTCAAATACAGAGTACGTTTAACCCTTTCAATGGGTTGATACCATGTATACGTTCAGCAACTTGCAGTCTTCTTTGCTTGGCTTCCAACCAGTTTTGACCTTCTTGACCAATAGAATCTTTACTGAGATTCTTTTAACCACTCAATATGTTTATTTAGTTATGTGTTTTTGTAGTGCAAAAGGCAATACTACAATACTCTCGGAAATCTCGTGACGCTCAGAGGATTAAAAATGTTTTAATTTCATCAACTATCTAGCTCTCTTAGGATAAATACAAACTCGTGCTTTTAAAGTAGGTTAAATTATTCAATAAAATAAATGTTGCGAAACCTGTAAGCGATCAGCTTTCTTTCCCAAGTTGCAATGCAAATTTGGTTATTGTATGAATTTAAAATCACTTGTTCATGATTTTTTTGTCTATATTTTTGTAGTTTCGTCTTATTTTAATCATTGCAACATAGTGTCTGGGTGGGAGTGCTTGCATAACGTACTACGCGAAAAGATCCTTTAATTTGTTAATAATTTGCTTTTAACCCTCCCAGTGGTTTCAACGAGGTACCTCGTCCGTCAAGATCTGACCAATTTTGCCGAGATCAAGATCTGGTCAGTTTTCTTCTAAAGACAAAGACGACGAGATCTAGATGGACGAGAAAATCGTTCATCAAGATCTGGTCAATTTTCTAATGACGAAATACCTCGTAGAGACAACCACCAGGAATATTAATGATTGTGATATAGGTAGAATACTCTTTTAAACGTTAAATCTTACAACATTTAAAGATGCCAAAACATGTCTTTATACTGATTGATTAAAGAAAATAATGAAAAATACAATAATGTGCCCTAGTGTAGCTTTTTAGTAACAAACTGCGCTTACAAATTCACACATACTAGATGCAGTTCAATAGAACCATAACAATATTTTAATAAGAATATCATAGAATTGAATTATTTATAAAACAATAATAAATTATAATATATTGAAGAATTTATGAAATTCAGTTTGATAAAGATTGAATAAATAATAAAACGTGCTGTTTTAATTAGCATGTTCTCATTTTTAGATGTTTCTATTAACGAATTTGTGATTACCTAAGCATAAAAACGTAGTAGTAGTACAAAGTTCAACGTAATTAAGGCGAATATTAACGATCGTTTCCAAGAAGACAGGGGATGGTTTCATTTATTAGGCACATCTGTTACATTACTCCCTGATAACTTATCCGTTACCTTCCAAGATAAATTGTTTCCACCAGGGGAGGAAAAAAGTGGTTTCAGAGTTTCAAGCGGCAACAGCTTTGCGATCAATTTTCTGAGAAGGAACTGTGAAATTCTTACATCCGTATGTTTTACGGATGGTCTTTATTTTGATTTTTGAATAAATTACGAATGTTTCATTCAAAATTAGGAGACATACATCTTACGATTGAAGTTAAATTTTATTGAAAACAATTATCTTTCTATTGTAGCATCTAAAGCCATAGTTTTGTGTGTAAGAGTTGGTTAAAGTGTGTTGAATGGAAACAGTTTGCGATCAATTTTCTGAGGAGTTGTGAAATCTTACTATCCGTGTGGTTTGCCGACGATATTTATTTTGATATTTTGAATCAATGATACATGTACGTTCAAAATTAGTGAGCGTTCTGTGATAAACCCAAAACTATTGTTTTAAACGTTACAAAAGGAAGACAATTATTTTTCAATGAAAGTCAACTTCTTTCGGAAAAACAACTTTTTCCTAATTTTGAACGAAACATGTCTAATTTATTCACAATATCAAAATATTGATCGTCGGCAAAACCACACGGATATAAGATTTCACAGCTCCTCAGATCAAAACTATCATCTTACACCACTCTAAAATCAACTCTTAAACACAAATGTATCGGTTTGGACTTGATAAGGATATTAAGAAATTTTTCAACAAAAATCAACTTGTTGAGTTTATTTAAGAGGGTTCGATTTGTATTAAATGTTCTTATCGATGCTAGTTCCATTTGGATGTTTTACGCATGTTACAGTCAAAAGCTATACAGAAATTCGTATCATAATTTAAAATGAAGAAAGCATCTCTGAATCTGAATAGTCAGCGTTATTGAGTTCAAATAGAAGATTAAACCTTTTGAACAGAAGCCATTTAAAACTCGTAAAATCTATTTCAGATAAGTACAAAACATTTCTCAAAGATTTCTCTTGACCAAATAATTATTTTGCTTCGCATGAATGAACATACACCCGTCACACTATTAGCTATAACGATCAGAACAATTTTTTAAAACATGTCATTTATTCTTACACAAATCATTTCATAAGAGGATATGGGTGGAGTTTAAAAATAATTACACCATTTTATGACACTCAAATTTTTTAAAGCTCTTAAATCTAATTCCGTTTTTGCTGTTTTCCGTAATCTTTTCAATAACGCAACAGGCTCCATTTTGTTTCAACCAGAATTTCGACACCAGTTTCTGCCGTAGATGGAAAGGTAAATTAGTTAAGGTTCATTGAAATGGACAAAAGAAACATTTATTTAGGCAAGTGAAATGAGGGATCGCTGAGGCTCGGTGGGTTTTCCCACTGCGCTAGCAACTTGCGAGTTGTAGGCGATTTCTCCCTGAGCGTAATTTGCTCTTCTGTCAGTAAAGCTAACTTTGTATGTGTGTGTCCATTTGACGTTGTTTGGCACAGCTTGGCTAAATATGGTCCTTGAGCATTTCAACCTAAACAACCAACTGATGAAATGAAAAACGTAATTATCGTGTGTACAGAGAAAAAGTTTCTAACAGATATATAAAGAAATCGTTTTCGCTACTTTTATATAACAACACTCACAAGGTCCTTGAAGACATCAGAATACTAGTTCGACTTCATTTCTCCTGTTTGGGTTCCGACACTAATATTTGATAGGTTATGCAACTTTACTACTTATCTTTATCTTAATATGATTCGAATCTAATACATTAATGAATACTACAATCTCAAACAAAGCAATGCACTACGCTGAAGTTAATGTGGGAATGATTTTCTAGTACTTTTTAACACTAGAAAGACGAGACGTTCTCTTAGACCAAGAAATACAGAATAGGCCAGTGTGGCCCCACGTTCTAATAGATCAATGGATCCAATTCTATAGATTATATTAGGTAACAAAAAATAGATTATAATTCAAATTGAAAATTTATATCACACTGATCATGTGTTCGTATTCAATGTGGTGTCAGGTGAGGAAGTTGTCAACATTCCAAACGTTTGGAAAAAGAATTACTAGTCAGTCGACAGACTGCTGCCCAAACACAGTGTTCACTGCCTGTGTTCACAGCTGGGGAGGGGACATAACGTTTGTAAACAGAATGTAAAAGGAAGAAAACAATATGAAACTACTTTGTCATTGCTGTGTAATTAATCGTCCTCAACGGAAAGAACTTCACGGTATTATTGCGAAATACCATAGGACCAGTCTGGCTCCTCCCAACTTTTTAGGTATATGGTCCTATACCTCTGGTTCTATGGCCAGTCTGGTCAAAATAATTAAATACACAAGTGTGGATCAAACAATTAAAAGTCATGAAATAGCAGTATATTCAATTCATTGGTAAGAGAGTTGGCTGGTAAAAAGTGCGCACAAAAGTCGCAGAGGCCCCTTCCGTCTATTTAGTGTTAAACAGTTTGAGAGATAAAAACCTTCTTATTACTGAAGGTCATGTCCTGTGGTTATACAACTGTTTTGATGCGTCTTTCTAAATGCAGACGCATGCATTAATTTAAATACAGCACATGACGTGCTTTACTGAGTAGGTGTTTTGGGAATCTGTGTAGGGAATATGTAAATGAGATCTTATCGAACATGAAGTGTGTAAAGTCTGCGTTTGTGCCTAATAAGAGGAAATTAGGAAGAACACGTTCAAGATAGGAAAGGAAAACTTGATAAAATGTTGGATTTTGCACCATTTCAGAATTTATTTGTTCACTGTTTTGTCTAATTTTAGTACCTTACGTTCAACTAAATAATTAATTTCAGTGAAATGCAAAACATTACTATAAAATAAAAAGTTTTAGAGGTAATGAACGAATTTAAACTATCGTAACATTATTTTATAACTTCGATTGAAATTTATCATATCATGTTTTAAATAAAATGTTTCTCTTTTCTATCTTAAATTCTATTTCCACGCCCTATCCTTGTTTGATGTATCACGGTTAATAATGTTAGCTTTTGAAATGTTTTTACCATTTAAAATAATTCAAAATCAACGTCAAATTTAAACAAATCGTCAAATACTGTATTTATAAACATTTGTCGAAACACGCACATGCTTATAAAGAGAACAACTAATCTTGTTCAGTAAGTAATTGAATTTACCTCGCACAAGGAGAAACACAGCGGACTATTGGTGACGGTCCGGGATCAATCTCGAAGAGAAAGATCTAAGGGCAACTCCTAATAATTTTGAACCACTGTCAGATGACAAGGTAAACACGAGCTGACGCCTCACCAATTTTATAAGGTAATGTGTCTGGAGTTTTCTAGGTGAATACTGGACATGTTTAATATTTTCTTCTTTTTTAAATAATATGTAGCTAATTATAGTTAATATAAAATACTCACATGCCCTACTTAGAGTTTATGGCATCGAATAATGCAGAATTGCAATTAAACTAACAGATGAAATCACTTCAATTTTTATCACCATTTTTATTATCCGGATGAAAAAACTTTAATTATAAGACTTCATTTTATAGAAGCTTCTATCGCTTTATATATATTGCACTCTTACACATGCCTTCAAGAAACAATATACAATAGAACCTTGATTATCCAAGGTAATGTGAGCCATCTTGGATAACCAAAAACTCGGATTGTTCGGACCTAGTTACACAAAACAGTATATACTCTAAATACAGAAACAATTTACTGTATTACATGTTACTGCTACTTCTACTGGAAGATTCATAAGGCTTGAATTAAGAATAATCTATAATCTGATTTATGTGTATTTATTGTGATAATTTTACAATAAATTTGATACTTTTTAAATTTTCTTCAAAAATATCTTAACGGTCTACTGTTTCGCAACACTTTCTTGCCTTTTGGTAGGTAGGTAGTTTAACCCGCACTGTAGCAATACAACGGACTACTGCCGTTGTATTGCTACAGTGATCATTGATCATTCGGGATCAATTGATAATGATCATCAATTAGATCATCAATTAATAATAACCAATGATCTAATTGATCATTCGGGATCAATTCCGAAGGGAAAGTACCGAGGACAACACCCCGTTTTTTGAACCACGGCCAGATGACGAGGTCAACACCTGAGATGACACCCCACTCTCGAAACTTTCACACCACGCCAGCGTGAAAACGTTTGAGGCCACGACAAAATTTCCGTGAACCAACCCCCACGTTCACGACGGTCTTAGGTTGGATCAAATTTTGAACTCTCTACCCTCCAGTTGCCAATCTCTACTAACCGAGCTGCCGCGGCCCCTTCTCACATCTTTGTAAAGACTCGTGCTAGAAGTTTAATGCAAAACTAAAACAAACTCGGTATCCAATTTGACATGGATAATATGGACATTCGATTAATCGGAGCTCGATTTGTCAATATTCTACTGTAATTGAACAATACCAAACGTATATACAATAAAAAATTTATTATAATTCCCCAAAAAAGAAAATATATACATATTGCAACCTTCAAAGTGGTATGAACGTATGGGAGAGAATCGAGTTTGAAGAAAGTTTCACAAAAATCGCCATAACTAACTTTCTTATCGTCCTAACTGACAGCTAACTTGAGTTATTTTACTTTCCCAGATATGAGTGTGATGGTTATATATCATGTTCTCGTTTGCCAATATCGTATTATTTAACGAAAAGATTCCGCACTGCCAAAAGAAGACGATTGCGAATGCTGCGCCTGTATCGTTAAAGAGCAGATTATGCAAATCGTTAATCTTGATGACGCTAATAGGCTGTGAGCCAAGAAAAAGTGGCAACTTTCCGAGAGCAATCTTAATTGAATGAACAAAGTAATAGTAAACTCTGAAAGAGTTCTTTTGCACACTTTTGCAGTCCTAAGTGTTGGCAAATAGTTCAGAAAATACACTATACTAGCAGACCAACACATAGCATCTGCTCTAGTTTTCTTAATTGCTAATATGGTGGTGCTTGATGTCATTATGGGCAGTGTCATTAGTCACATCCCATACCTTATCTAAATCCATTTATAATGAATGCATCGATATGCAAATTTCATACGCGTCCATATGAAATAAAATTAGTCAAAAAAAGAAAACGGCATTGTGTTTACATTTTTCAAAAGAAATTGTACAAGTGTTCACAATATTATTTCCAATAAATTGTATGGTAAAAAGTAAGTGATGTTATCACAATTTGCTTTTGAACGATTAAATACATTTATATTAATCTAAATCCAATTATAATGAATATAAGCATCGATATGCAAATTTCAACGCATCCATATGAAATAAGATTAGTCAAAAAAATATAACTACATTTTATTTACATTTTTCAAGAGGAATTGTACAGGTGTTCACAATATTATTTCCAAATAATTGCATGGGAAAAAGTTAGTGGTGTTATCACAATTTGCTTCTGAACGTCCACTCTATTTGCATTTCATTCACTTGTTCAAGTGCGATTCGATATTTTTCTCTTAACTATTCGATATTTTTCTCTTAACTATTCGATATTTTTCTCTTAACTATTCGATATTTTTCTCTTAAACTATTCGATATGTTACCACTATACCTATTATAAAACGTACGATTCGATATATTACCTCTTCGTCTATTTTTGGGTTGGGTCAGATTTTCTTTTCTGCGCTAACTTCTATCTTCCACATTTCTCATTGCCTCTCATCAGACTGCTAAAGAATTTCATTAGAGCGGCAAAATCTCTTTAGTATAGTTCCGGAAATATTATGCTGCTCATTGCTCATTTTAACTTTGAGGCAAAATTGGTGATTTAATATCATAGCAATTGTTTTTATTACTATAGCAATTATTATTATTTACGTACGTTGGTGAAACGTAAATATAGATTGTTAAATTGTTTTATTTTTAAGCATGTGTAGCCAGTGCACTAAATTATTTGAGTAAAAAATGGTATAGTATTTTAGACCTACTAGTTAAAGTAACCCGACTTCACTCGACAGTTCTTGCTGCTTCAAACAAACCGTGGTGCCTTTGTTTCCTCAATAATTTTGTTGAGTCATCAAACAGCTTTTTGAGCTTAGTCGTTTCACATGCCTTATATTCTTTCCTCTCCCGATTACTTGGCTTATGATAGCTTTTCACATTTTGTGTTGATGGTTCTCTAAGTGCGTAATGTTTCATATTAAATTTTGTTTCTGTCGTTCCAAGGGAATGACGCTGCAAGCTGAAAAGCTAAATGGCCTTGATCAATCAATTATCATATATCAATTCGGAATTCATTCTTTGGAATTTTTATTGACGAAGAGCTGAAATCGTATTTGAAAAACATGTCGAGTCACAATCGCATTCGGAGTACCTATAGGAAATACGTTCAGTCTCAGGAGCACTATCGCCACCTACATTAAGCTTTACAGGAAAATCTTCTCATATGCAGCAAGACGTTTTTTATTCAGAACATGATAATTAGAAATCCGGACGATACAGTTCAGAATTCGTCAGTTATTCATGTCCCTCAAAGCACACAAAGCTATTACTTCTAAGAATGAAACAGACCACTCACCTTAATGACTATTTAATGTCCTGAGTTTGGACTAATATATCCCCAGCATGCAATGGTATTGAATATGAACCAAGCACTTCGCTATGTAAGTGTGTAGAAACAGGAATGTTTGAGAAATCAACGTGTGGTGTTTTTTCACGTCTCTTAAATTTTATAAACCTTTTTGAGTTTCTACAGAATGAAATTTATGACCCCCGCTTGCCGAAAGTGTCTATTTTGCTGTCTGTAAGTCCTCTGAAAATATCCTATATTTAATACAGATTATAATAAACAGGACCATTTCAGATATTTCTACTTCACCTGTATACTTTTATGCGTAACTATATTTTTAATCATCTGGATTTGACATAGTTTGTCGTAAATGATCGTATGCCATTGTTTCAGATAATCATGCATGGATGTTGGTGATTCTCTCTGTTAGAAGATGCAGCGCCTTACACATTGAGTGCTCCCTCAGAATTAGCCATCAGTTTGTCCCTTGTGCCAAAGGCCTTAGAGGTTAATGGTTTGGCATTAAAAATTAAAAAAACATTTTGTTTAACCCTTCTGGTGGTTGTCTCAGAAAGGAATCTCATCATTATCAAAACTGACCAGATCTTGATGGATGAGATATCTTGTCATCTGAAAAACTGACCAGGTCTTGATCTCATTATCAAAAAATCGGTAATATCTCGATGACGAGGTATCTTGTCATTAGCAAAATTGTTTAGAACTTGATGGACAAGATATCTCGTCAAAATCACTTGAAAATTTAATGTCGAGTATGCACAATATATCTCAAGCAGATCCAATGCAACTAAATTATAATAAACCACTTCCTTTTATGTAGATATATGTTCATCGTAAAGGGGAGTATAAATATCAACTGCATCGAGTGAAACAGCCCGATTGCGTCGATTCTTTTCACATCTGTAAAGTTCCACGAAAGTTAGACATCCATTCTTATATGGTCTGTTGGGTTTTATGGCGCAAGGGCCATATTTGGACAAGCTGAGACACAGTACTCAGTATCTACCCCTTTGATTTCCTCTTTCTCACACTCCGATTCAACGCTATCATTTGAATATGAACGAAACAAATGCCAGGCAAGTCATTCTCAATCTGGCTTCCCAATACTTCTGTACTCTATTACTGATATCATTAAGTGCAGTGCACTGTCTAAGTGTTGAGTCGTCGTAGGTTATATACTATTACATAAAATTCAGCCAAGAGTCAAGAATATTACAATAAAATAAGTGCACGCAGACAGTCATGCCCAATCAGAAAACGAAACTCAACAACTGAAGCCTTCCGTGGAGAGTCTGGGACGACGTCAATGGAGGAAAGAGGCATTCCCAAGATTTATCCTTGGCAGCATTGACAAGTCTTTCTTTTAGGCCGTGTTTGAACAACTCTTTTATCCAAAGTTTCGACAGAGGGTTTAATGGCTTTTGGGTAGTCTTGGTTTCCTTTTAGGCAAGATCGTGTAATGTGTAGGCCTCCTCGTGGTGCTACCTGGATAACGCCAAATCTGCGACATTTTTGTTGTTTCCTGATACTCTGCTATCATTTGAATATATAATTTAATATGTATTTCTCGGCGATAATTGTCAATTCATCGTTAAATAAAAGCCGATCGATAATAAATAAATACCACAACTATACTTTCTCAATCTCTCTTCAATAATCCCCTCAGTTCTGTAGACACATCATGTCAATAAGTTCTGTATGACCCCCATTTTCCAGGGGGTCTGTTCTCGTCTTTTTAAGGGGCACATAGACCAGCTGATTGTTGTAACCGGGTGGAGACCCATCATTGCAAAACTAATTACTTTAATTAAATTATATATTTAAAACTTATTCCATGCACACACACGTCTCATGTGTTTTAGCAAGATTTGCATATGTACACAGTCCTTTAACTTATTTTATCCTTTACCTGTGTTAGCAATTATTCACAGATATATATTTGATGAATTGAGTTTGGCTTACTATATCTCTACTAGATCCAATGCTATCAAATGAATGGTACTGGGGAAAAACCAATCAAGTCCCAAAACATGAAACATGCGATGGTTGAATTACCACCTTGTGTTCAGACTGCAGTTTCACAAGGTCAAACCGACAAAGAGAGGATAGACCAATTCTGTGACAGTTTTAAAGCAAAACAAAATGAGCACAGGAAAACAGAGGTCAGGGATATGCATGGGCATACAAGCTGTTGTTTTGGCCTGATAAATTTCGATGTTCAAAAAATTTATTTAGTATTACTGTATTTTTTATTTCTAGCACATATATTTGTGATTTAAAACTGATTAAAATTATAAAGTTGCTTGTTTTAAAGATACACACACTCAAAATCCCCCCCCCTTCATATGTGTTTATTATATAAAAATACCCAATTCAGAAGAAAACGCAAGTCATTTAATAGGCATATAATTAATTCATATCGGATGCTGTTAATATACTATATATGTGGCAATACCAGGTTTGCTTAGCCTAAGGCAATTTTTTAATTATAGGCAATAGAAATCTATGAGATGAGACTATAAATTTTGAAATTGAGTTCCATTGAAAAATTTAATTATGTGACGATTAATTTTTCTCCTGCACCCTCCAAATATTAAACAACTACCAGTTCTTTAAGAGCAAATATAAATGTACACATTGAAGTTTTTGCAATTCAAAACACGATGCGTAAAAATTAACCGTTTCCCAAAACAGCCATATTTGTCTTCATATTCCTTGAAGAAATCCTCCCAAAACTTTACCAAATTCCTGAAGAACGGAATTTAAACCACCCCCACCCACCATCTCATAGGCTGTCTCGCTGTCAGTAAGTCCTCCCGAAAGCCCCCGACTGAAAAACTGATTTTTAAAATTAAATTATACATTTAAAATTTATTCATGTCTTATGTTGTAACTGGATGTACATGTATTCGTAGCTATTTTTCATATATTTATCTTTTCAGCTGTATTTGCTATTATTCACAACTACATTTCAGTTTAATGAATTGAGTTTGGCCCACTGATCCAATGCTATCAAACTATTGAAGTTTTTCTATACAACGTACGGTGTATAGAAATAAACAGAATCCAGAAATTTGTCGATTTTTCTTCGCATCCCTCCCAAACTTTTCTGAGTTTCTAAGAACACCTTAGAACCATCCTCACCCTCCATCTCATAGACTTTCCCACTGTCAATAAGTCCTCCGGAAAGCCCCCTGACACCGAAGATTAAAGGCAGCGTGAATGCGTCCCGAACACCCATTCACACTGGGAATGAGGTCATCGTCATCGGAAATCGTTAGACGCAACTTCTGACAGCAACCCTTTCGACCCTATGAATGAGGGACTTGTCTTCTACGGCAGATGAGCAGATTACTGCAGACAGACGAGACGCAGGACTTCGGCATTTTTTGGAGTTTCTTTCAGCCTGCCTTGTTGGGAATATGAAGACTGGAGCTTTTCCGTTGGGCTTTATCCTTTATCCCGAGCACATGCTTCTATCTCATGTAGCTTCTAAGGTTTCGCAAAAACAAGGGATGGGTTAATGCACTGTCTAGACCTAGACATGTCGCTGGGATTTGATTTTTACGCCGACTTCATCACGTGCTTGCAGTGCGGATTGAAATAGATTAGAGGAAGTTTAATTTTATTGTTTTGGTTCTTGCTTTTTAATCCAATGGCGTCATATTTCAATGCCCTCGCAGGGAAGTTGGAAGCATAATAATGTATAAAAATCGTATAAAATCAACCAATAAATATTTTTTTCTGAAAATTTGCATGCATAATACTGAAAGCATAAACTCGCCGATTCTTGACCTTAGTACGATTTTGAGTATGGTAGATCTCAAAATATTCTTCCAAGTGAAGAGCACACCGCACTTTTTACACTGCCAACAACTTTTATCAACTTTGATGGTTACTGAGGACAGCGAAATACGGTGAAGAAGGAAATTGCTTTTTTTTCACGATCAAGAAGCATCTGATGGGACTACACTGGAGGAATTGCCAATGTCACATGCCTGAATTTTCTTTCAGGATCCATATAAGTGACATCTTGGTGCTGGGCATTGAACTATACGCATTTATATCAAGAAATTATAGCATTGCGAGCTCAGCTCGTCATATAAAGCCATTATTTGTAAGTCACAATCTCAAAATTAAACGAATCAGACTGGGGCGATTTGCAAAACCGAAGATATTCAATAGAAAACTGGGGCTTATTGAAATTTTAAAAATCGTGACCTCAGAGGCTCTAACATAGGAATGGGTTCTGCTATTGCGTTAACTAATACACAATCTCATTTTCAAATTGCGAACGCGGTGCCTTCAAAGCCTGCATAGGTGTTCGAGGTGATCATACAGCCTACAAAGGACCGCCTCCTCTCTTTTTTAAGTTTTCACGGTTACCCTCCTGCTTCACTGCACCCAGTGCAAAATAACCACTTCAGTTCAGGTTTTTCTACTGTTCACTTCTGTTGTTATCGTTTAGAATTTTCTCATCGTTTCGATACCTCTCGACGTACCTTTTGTATCATTTTTCTACATAAAGGTCACTTCTCTGTAAAATAGCTTCTGAAAGACTTACTGTTCTTTAGGTTTTGCACACCAAAGTAGCATGTATCATTTGGTGTTATATCTTTAAGCATTTTTAAGAATTTTGAGTACTTCTTAAGATTTGAAAGCTTGATTTTTTCGTCGGCTAACAAGTGAAACGCATTAAGTCAAAAAGCATAGTTCTGAGAAAACGAAGGAGAATTCTACTCTCAATTCTATATTCACTAAGTTTGTTTCAAGTAGAAATCTAACCTTCATGTAAAGAAAAAATGACTGGATGGACTTCACCAGTTAAACAGATCACCACATTCTAGTCTGGAAAAGCTAAAAACCCCAATCTCGGAAATTTTGAGTATTTCACTTGTAAGCCGACGATATGTATCAAACAAAAATTTTCGTTCACAAAATGTAAAGCAAAATCGGTATTTATCCACTATGTAAATCTATTAAACTTGAAGAAAATTGTGTACACAGCTGAAAATATAACAGATTAGTAGGAAGCTTGAAATTAAGAAATATAGCGCCTCCTGTTGTTACTAACTTCCTTGGCCACGATATAACCTACCAAGTCCAAAGACTACGTTTTGCAAGTAGCAGAGAGCCTAACTCCGGTTCATCCAGGAACTGTCCCACAGAGACACCGATCCATCCAAAAATATAGGAAGAAGTTGCTGGGGTTGAGAAGCATCGACAAGTTGGAAAATTCTGAACTCTTCTCACAAAAATCATATTTAAGTGCATCTTTAAAAATGGAAGTGCATAAATGTGAGGAATATTACTTAACTTTTACCCTGTGCAGGGTATGTATTTTTCCATGAATATATTTCGTCTGTACAGAATATATTTTGTAACTACGGAAAATAGGTGGAATAAATGGAATCAATAGACTGATGATGAGCAAGTTTTAAACTCTTGTAAATGAGGAGGTTAATGCTTTACATCCATGCCAGGTCATTATTTAAGCAAATAGCATTCAGAGGAAAATTAATAAATACGTCAATTAATTATACATTCAAAAATAAATCCTCTTGTTACCTTCATGATAAGAGAGTCAAGAACCAATTTATTTCTATAAAATTATGTGCACGCAACGTGCAACGTTTATAGCTTAGCTGAAGTAAATAAATACAGGTGTGGTTGTAAATGTCTTATAATACTAAATATAAGTTTCCTTATAACCTCTTTTGATTAATGACTATTAAAGCATCAAATTCTAAAGAAAAAAATATGGCTACACTATTTTCTTTCATGGTTCAATATTTTCTTTACTCCGATCTGTTCTATTAATTAATAGTCTGTTAACGAACTATTTCTGAATTATTCATCATGACAAATTAGCTTGCTTTAAGTCTTCATATAATTGCTTGATTTTGCATTTCGAAGTTAAAAAAGGAGTATGTTTTTTATATTCCTTATTATAGATCACTCTTTATTTTTAAAAGATAAAGCTAATCGAACTAGAAAAATCCAGGCAGATGTGAAAGCCGATTAACATGTGCCATCAGTACATATGTTCTTTAAAAGCCAAGTTAGCTTACCACGCGAATATGTCAGATAATTCAAATACAAAACAAATCTTCGTTTAATCAGCTGCTGATGAAAAGCGTTGAAATGTCAGATAAACCATACACAAGCCAAACGATTGTATCAGCTGTTAGAAATTGTGTGCAACTGTTTCCTGGAACGCTATTTTTAATTTCTCTTTCTCAGCTTGGTATTTGTAACATTTATCGGTGTTCCATAAAGCAAAACAAAGTATTTGAGAATTTAAAACAATAATAGAGGAAAATTTTTCAAGTTTTTTTAACTGACCTTTCTTTCGTGTCAAGTATATTTAAGTATGGATAATTTTACTGAATTTTAATGAAGAATTGTTTACATTTTTAATGAAGAATTATTTTTTGAAAGGATCCATATTTATTTAGAAGTAGAGCTTATATTAATTTATAGCTTATTATACTTTTACTGTGGAGCCTCATTCAAACAGAAAATCAATCTCAATATTCCACAAATATACATACTCTTAAGACAAGCCAAAAGTTGTGTCGTGATATTCAGTAATGTTCATCAATTAACCTAATTTGAAAAAATTAACCCAACTCAGGATGAACAGACAACAATGTAATGAAACTAAGTTTTTATGTCATGAATTTGTGCTGAGAGGTTTAGGTAGTTTAAGTTATAAATTTACCAAAGACCTACTGTATATGGATGCAAAATTGTTCAAAAATTTCCAAGCAGTAATAATATATATTATTGTTATTAACAAATATTATATATTTGTTGTCACATAGATATATATTATTATTAAGTAATAATGTATATTTGTTATTTAATAGATATTTTTGTAAATATATAATATTATTTTTAAAAATTAGTTTTCATAAAATTATATATATATATATATATATATATATATATATATATAATTTTATGAAATAAAATAAAATAAATAAATCTATTTAATAAATCATTAAAATAAAATCTATTTAAATATTTAAATGTTTTATATTTCATATAATAATTTACCTTCTGTCGTGTGGATGGAAGATTAAATTATAAGTGCTCATTGAAAAGGATAAAATGAACATTTATTTAGGATGAGAAAAAGGAGAAGAGAGGAAGCTTCTAACAAATATAAAAGGGAAGAAATCTCTTCCACGTGCTTATACACACTTGTGCAAAAGTTTAACAAACTTTTTATTTTTACTAAGCATCATACTTTCTGTATTCACATTTTCGTTCGAAACATTTAAATGCTACAATTTAACTTCTAGTTGAATAATTATTGATTCCTACAATACTGAGGAATGTAATTGTTGTTCCGCGCATGTGTGATAAACGATGATTATTTTTATCCATTTACAGTTTATAACAAAACATAACTGTCTAACAATTTCAAGAAACTAATTAATTACTATTGAAATGTTAACACAAGTATCAATATTAATTTTTTATATATGCTTACAGCTTGATTACGGCCTTAAGACCTGTCGGGTCTTTTAGTATTTCGTTACCTTTGTTTTTAACGACAGCAGCAAATACGATGTGGCATATAGTCAACAAGATATCATAACACATTCTGGTTGATGCAATGATCCTACAGTATAATTATCATTTTTAGATGTGTGTAACAGTTTCGGGTTTTTCTATCATATTTTTCTTATCGTCAACAACCTTAAATTTGAATTGGATTAAGGTCTAGGCCAAGGTAGAACATCGAAATACAGTTCCTTGAACACTGTCTGAAACTGTAATTTCAACTCAATATTAATGCTGAAAAGGAATGTTCGAAGAAAAGGTCTGCAATCAACTCTCTACCTTTCAAAATGTGGTGCATGTTGCCAAATTTTGTTGGACTATCTATGTTAAAGAATGAATAAAATTCTATGCTGATAGAGGGCCTCGGTAGCCCGATTGGAAGAGTAACGGATTAGCAACCGGAGGGTTGCCAGTTCGAATCCAAAGACCGTCGTGTACAAAGGGGCTGGTGGACGTTAAATCCGCCGTGGCCTCGAATGTCCTCACGTTGGCATGGTGTGGAAATTTGAAGAGTGGGGTGCCAGCTGAGGTGTCGCCTCTTCATCTGACCGTGGTTCAAAATTATGTGGTATTGTCCTCGGATTTTTCCTTTGGGATTGATCTCGGACCGTCACCAATAGCTCGTTGTGTTGCTCCAGTGTGACGTTAATCAAAATAGCAACCTACCTTTGCTGATAGAAGAACGTGTTGTCTAACAGCACTTTCACTGTTCGGAGTTCATGGTGTTTATCGCGAAATAAAAAGGGCGTATATCATTAAAGCTAAAAGGCATATCAAATCACAATGGAAGCAAAGAGTTTTAGTTTTTCTCTGCACACAATTTGAAAACATTGCTTCATCTGAAGTGCGGCGAACAATAGGCTGATCATCACTACACAAACTGAATCGACTTTCATTCGAAAACAAAACGTTTCGCCATCTGCCAGTAGTCCACGATTTGTGCTGTTTGGCTCTTTCCATACGTTTCTTCATTGTTTCAGTTAATAATGGCTTGCTTTCCCTTGGACTATGAATTCACTTTAACATAGGAGACGTCTAACAATATTCGGGCTTACAAAAGCAACTGTGGATTTTCGCCATTTATCAGTAAGATCAGTAGACTGCTGAATCTGTTCTTTTTATTCAGATGTAACAATATTTTGACTTTCCTAGGGAAAGAAAGTCTGTGAAAAAGTGGACAACCAGAGACGAGGTTTGGATGCATACTTACGATTTCCTTGTAGTGTTTCAATAATCGAGAAACAACTGATTCAGAGCAATTTAACCGTTCAGTGATTTATTATTCATTCCTGTAAAGTATTATTCATTCCAGCAACTTCGATTCTTTTCCGTTTGCAAGGTGCTAATTCTAATACTTGACCCATCTTCCAATATAAAAACTACCACAAGCATCAAAATTCACTCACAATAAACTGCCAATGCATTGGCTCCCGTGCAGCCATTTTTAGCATTTTGTTTCGGATGATACAATCGCACATATCAATTTCAGGTTTATCAAGGTCACACAGAAAAAGCGGATATTGTATCAGACTTCAAAAAACTAAAAAAGCTTTTAAAAATTACTCATACGTATTTCATTTATTATCTGAATTATAACAAACTTAAAGTCACAAACTAGAAAAAATAAAAGGTTTGCTTAACTTTTGCACACGTGGTATGATCGAGTAATATCGAGTTAAGCGACTGTTCAAAATATTAGTTCGACTTCATTTCTGAACGGGAATACTTTCTCTTGTTCGAGTTCTTACGCCTCACGTTTTAATACCATAAAAGATTTAGAATTATTGTTTTCCTTTAGAATTATTGTTAGCAGTTATTTAACTGTCGTTTATTTCGTTTCAGAGGTGGCATCCAAAGAGAAAAAGTCATCCAGAATACAAAAGTTGAGAAAACACCTCAGTTGCGGTTTTGGACGTCTCTGTAAGTATTTACTTAAGCCATTGAATGCGGGATGCCCGCTTCTATTTACAAAGAACTAAAAAACATCAGTCTTAACCCTCCTGATGATTGTCTCGACAAGATATCTTGTCAGCATCAAAACTGACTAAATCTTGATGGACGAGATACCTCGTCATTAGAAAAAAAACTGACCAGATCTTGATCTTGTCATGATAAAAATATTGGTAATATCTTTTTGATGAGATATCTCGTCGAAACCACATGGTAGGTTAACAAATAAATATAATCTTAAACTTTGTTGAAACTGTTTACGCTTATACGTTTCGACACTCACAAAGTAATTTGACCAATACCATCACTTCAGTGAAAACTTTTAGTCATTTTACACACATTATAACTCTACAATTAGAGTTCAAATAGTTGTATTACCCCCAAAAAATTAAAAATTGTATATAGTTTGCAAAAAAAAAGAATGATCAGTTATTTTTGGGAAAAAATATTCTGTACACTTTATAGATGTGTGAATTACCTGCAAGAATCCCCTCTGACTACTTTTTGAAAATGTCTCTTCGAGCATTCTATGGACTACACATGCTGAAATGGAAGATTTAAACCATCGATATAATTTGAAGGATAGAGGAAAAACCAAGATTAAAAAAATATGAAAAATGCGATAGGTGAAACGTCTCCTTATACTCAGACTGTCATTTCACAAGGTCAAACCTCTAGACTGGATGAACCAATATTGCCTCAGTTTTAAAGCGAAAAAGAAAATGAGTACAAAGCGAAAACCAACACAGGTAAATTTAAACCACTTAAGAACTAACAGAGTCCATCGATGCGCATGCACGTAAAAGCTGTTCTAGACTGGGGAACTTTCGATATTCTAAAATTCATTTTGTGTTATTATGTTTTTTTATTTTTCGCATAAATATTTCCTTTAACACTGCGATTTAAATTATAGTGGTGTTTTTTTAAAAATTCACAAGATCATATTATTTTATTAATAAAATATAACATATAGACGAAAAACCAACAAAGTATTTACTAGATATACATTTAATTAATATCAGATACTATTAAAATAGTATGTATGTGGCAATACCAGGTGCGGTTTGTAGTACCCGATGGGTTTTTAAAGAAATTATAGGCTATTTAAATAGCTCTCATATGAGATATGAGTCTATAAGTTTTGAAATTGAGTTCCTGAAAAAATTAGGGTTTTTTACTCTTGTTTTTCCCCCTCATTTATTTTTAGTATTCAATAAAACACAAATCCATAAACAAACTGAATTTATGAAATGATCAAGAATGTTTTTATAAGAACAACAAATATGTAGTAGATTATATTTGTGGTTAGTCTAGATATTCTTTAAGTCATTCTGTTGGAACACCATCTCTAGAGAGGTACAAAGTTGAAAATCCTCTGCAGTTATACATACCACCGGAAGCAGAATGTAGATTTGATATTTTTTCAAACACTAATTAAACTCATGAACTCAGTATAAGTTAATCATCCTGGTGGTTGTCTCGACGATGTATCTCGTCATTAGCAAACTGATGGTCGAAATATCTCACCCTAAGAAAAACTGACCAGGTCTGGATTTTCTCATCATCAAAAAAATCGTCAACATCCTGAAGACGAGATATCTCATTATTCGCAAACTTGGTTAGATCTTTATTGCCAATATATCCCGTCGAAACTACTTGGAAGGTTAAAAGCTACTGGAAAGAACAGAGACAAATTGTATGCTCGTGCAGATTTACCCACTGAGTTTGATATTTCTGAGTAATGTAACATTGCTTTTACCCCGCAACACAGATATCACAGCGATTGGTTGAAGGACTCCTAGGGCACATTCTATTGGTTAAGAAGGTCAACTGATTATAAGTCATGCAGAGAAGACTACACTTTATAAATGGATATATGCGTTTAATCCCCTCAGAGAGTTAAGAACGGTTGATAACGATTGTACTATTGAACTTCAGTCGACACAAAGTGGCTGGTTAAAGGCTAAAACAATACAAGATTAGATTACAATGGATAATTACGCATCATATACTGAAATCTCGCAGTTTTTAATAGGCTATTTTTATAAATTTTTACCTCTTGACTTCCAGGATGTAAACGCTCTAAGGTGGACATCTCCTTTAAGTTTGTATGGGCTTCACGAGACCTAGGTACTCTAGTGAGCTTTTCCTTCCCCATAGGGTTTACTGTCTTTAGTAAACACAGGGATCGTGCTCAGGGGATACCTAAGTTATCTTTTTTCTGCTTTGATCAAACTACTCTATTCCCCAATCCCTCTTTTTTCCCTTTTACGGTATTTTTTACCTGATGTTATCTTGTGTTTGGTGCAGCTTGACCAAATATGGCCCTTGCTCCTTAAAAACTAAAAACAACCAACTCAGGATATAGACCGAATGCATCCTCTTATTTCGTGACTTTGTCACCATACGTAGTAAAAGAAATAAAACATTTGATTACTAATAAGGCCAAACAATAATCCAAAGCAGCGATCGTCATCTGATCGTGGTACAAAATTACGTGGTGTTGTCCTCGGATGATTGTCCCCTTTGGGATTGATCCCGGACCGTCTCCAATAGCCCATTGTGTTGCTCCAGTGTGACGTTAATTAAAATACCTACCTAACAAAGCAGCTAATGTCATCCTTTATCATCTCATGGAGAACACATCAATTTCCAAATTTCTGAGGCACACCAAAAATGAAATTTTTTGCCGACGACAAAAAATAGGTATAATTTTGATTGATTCATAAAAATAGTAATTACCAAACACTTTTTGCTCCTATGTGCGTTTTTAAAAATCTCTTTGGTACGATTTATGATATTTAAGGAAAGCATAATACTCAAAATTACTTATACTGGTATATTACTTGAAATAGTTTGGAAACACACCTTGTCAAAAGTTCAGAACTGAACCTTGAAATTGTATATAAAACTTACACAATTTAAACCGTTTCACCATCCTTAAGGCACATCATTGTCATTCTTGCGACACACTAATTGAATATCACTGTACTGGAGTGAAAGATGAAAACCTTAGCCTTACTGTCAGTCAATAGTGTAAATGCTTCAAAAAAGGACTAAGAAATAAGATAAAAAAATATGTTTAAAATCAAACTGATGAGAAAATAACAGCTGTGTTGAACGATGGAAGATTGGATACAATGTTAGTGCTTCCCCATCTGATTACACTATCCTGGAAGAGCTTAAAAGAGCTAGTGTGTACCAACACTGTTAAAAAGATAACGTGTTTGAAATCGAGTTTTTATGTTGTTTAACCTGACTAAAGGCCGATTTCACTATTGTCAAGGCTAGGGTTCATCTTTCGCACAAGACCGTAGAATCTCTTTCCTACTTCCAACTTGTTTATTTTGGTCCTGATGCTGGTGGAAGTTTCATTTTACGTTAAAATAACTATAAATCAGTTTTATTATCTTGTTTTCTTTATCAATCATTTTTTGAAGCTCTCATAGATTATGGACTAGTATTGTACTAACTTTTTTAACCCTAGCCAATCAGTAACAAACATTTGATCTTACTCGATATTGGTACACAGGTGTGTAACGACCATGTGCTGAACCAGAATTTCGCTATGAAATTATTTGAAATAGTATAAAAGAAAGATGAAGTCTTGTATTTGCTTTGTCACTTGAAAATTTACTGTTGCTTATTTGCTTGTTTTTACCACCACTGCCATGAATGGTATGATTTTGTCATTCATAGAAATGTCAGTGGTAAAAGTATGTTAGGTTCAAAATGTGAGCATCATAAAATTGAAAAATAATCTACAAAATGATTTTAAATAATATAACTGATCAGAAAATTGTAAAAATGAGCTAACATATCGTCGTCTTTCAAGTGAAAGATATTATGTCAAATTTTTATAGGTATGAAACTTAGATTTTCTAGACCAGAATGTAGTGTTCCTTAGACTGGTGAAATGCGTGTATTGGCTAAGGCATTTTTTCTTCGCATGACGGTTATATTTCTTGAGAAACACACTCATTGAGTAAATCGTAGCGAGTGGAAGTTTTTCGTTTTCTCAGAATTATTTGACTTAGCGTATTTCACTTGTAAGACGAGGATATTAACACTCACTTTTTAGAAATTAGCAAATATTCTCCAAAGACCCTGATATATGTATCAGGGCTACCTACCCTAGAACTAGTGCCCTAGACCTTTCCAAAACTACTTATCAGTCAAAGGGGTCTGTAAAGTATAATCAACAAAAAATAGTTTTCTGTTTATTTACAATTTAAAAATTTTGCTTCAATGAGCTGCTACAAATTTTCTCCATGAACTTTCATTTGACAGTCCGAAAATGCGATAATCCACTATCCGCAATTCACAATAAGTGCTTTAAAAGGGTAGGTAGATATTTAATTAACGGCGCACTTGAGCAACACAACGGGCTATTGGCGACGGTCCGGGATCAATCCCGAAGGGAATGATCCGGACAACACTACGTAACTTTGAACCACTGTCAGATGACGAGGTCACTCTGAGCTTTCATCCCACTCTCCAAACTTCCACACCACGCCAACGTGAGGACATTAGAGGTGCTTTAAAAGGGATTCAGTTCCTAATTTTCAAGTTAGTTATAATTTTGTGTAAATACGGGTATTTTGTGCACATTCGCTATTCGACGAATGTCGAATATTCGCCTTTCGTCAAGTCTCGAATCCGGATGATCCCCAAGTCAAGAGCACACATGTACACACATTCGCCTTTTGCCGAGCATCGAGTCGTTGTGGTAAGTGACGATTAAGCATCGTCAGGATGACTTGCCAATCTATTTTGGCAATTAATACAGACGCTGCTCTTCGTTCGAAATAATATTGATGTGTTAAAAATATAAACAAAGTAATCTATAAAAATAAGACAGATCATCCTAATTAGTATCATTAATTTTCATCAACCGATCTATTCACGATATTATCGATTAAAATTAATTTCCACTTTAGTTACTTTAAGAATAATTTCCATTTACCGATAAATTACGTTTAACCTTCTGGAATTAATTTACTTTCACTCGACTTTAAAATAACTAAATACTAACTAATTTCAACGAAGTGTGTTAAAAATTTTGCCTCTGTTCTAAATCGAAAAAAGTGGGATATTCAACATGTTAACCACCCGACAAAATGTAATCTGCAGATTTTATTGTTGAAAATCTGAAATTTCATCTTTGACTATAGGTCCGTGTGTATAGGTCCAAAAACCGTGACTCCGTGTCTATAGGTCCAAAAACCTCTCTTGTCCATGAATCTTACCCAAGAGCAAATAAATTTATTTGTCTCCATCTGCCTGTTGCTATCATCATCTAAATCTTCCAAAACCGTACAAAGTAAGAGAAGAAAGCCAGACCGAGGGGTGGAAAATCACTTACAGGGGTGGGCGGACAAAGGCAGAATCCGTGTCCAAGATTAAGGTGGCTATTAATCGGGACGAGTTTCCGGCCAATTAAGCAGCCCGTTTCTTATTTCGCCAGTCACATACTCCCCTCTACTTCCGAACCCTAAAGAGTCGTTTTCGGTACTGTAAGTAAGTCATGTCTCACATAACATGGTCATTCAGCGAACAATTATTCGGACTTAGGAAAAGAAAGCCTTTTCTCACCCTACAAAATAGAGAGATAATAACCTTGGAAAAATTTCTCTTTGTGGCTATCAAAGGAAACAGAACTGTTATTCAAAAATATATAGGGGACCACGTCTTTTCATAACCAAACAACCAAAATAATTTATAATCTAATAAATGTAATTTAATTTATAATTAAAAGGTAGTCATCGATAAATTATTTTTATTAATAAAGTAAGGCATTGAAGCCTCTTTCAGGGATGTGAGCGAGCGAAAATTTTGAGTGTGTTGCACGTGGAAAAATTGCCCAAGTGAAAAAGATTTTTAAAAATCCATGAGTTTTATGGAAAAATGTTTTATTCGAGCTAATTTGTATTTTGATTTTACAAATTCATTTCGTATCATCAGCTAGAACATAAACTCATTAACTGATATTTTTACACTAAGCTTATTTACATACTGAATGCTTATTAACATGATGAGAAATACATAGTCGTACTGTTCCGTAATGATGGTAGGTGGCGCTCTTGCGCCAATCAGTTGAACTGTAACAATGGAAGTGCAATGACGCGCTTAAATATCTTGGCCGCATTATGAAGCGGAATTGTATTGTAATTTTAAATGTCACCTTATTAAATTTTTGTTAAGTTTTAATCTCAGTGAATTTATTGAAATTGGATTCATAAATCTTGACTCTGGACAGCAAAATTTGCAACTTGACTTTTGAAACAGGATATGGACTCTTGAAATCATTAGCTCTCCCACCTCTCCCACACGTACTGTTATGTGTTTAAAAGATACAACTCTATTAAAATATTCATAATTTCTATTTTTTATCTAAAAACTATAATGGTTAGTCTTTAAACAGATGTACAGCAAAAAAATTTCTTGCCAGTTAACCCTCCAAGCGGTTTCGATGAAATATCTCTTCCATCAAGGTCTTATCAATTTCGCTAATGACGAAATATCTTGTCATTAAGATATTGCTGATTTTTTATGATGACGAGGCCAAGATCTAGTCAGTTTTTCTAATGACGAGATATCTCATCTTTTCTAAATCTGATCACTTTTACTAATGGCGAGATACCTCATCGAGAAAACCACTAGGTGGGTTAATGAGTTCCTGCTCTGTTGATATCTTTAATACAATTGATTTAAAATTTTCCCTTAAAAGAAATCATGTGATTCAGTTTTATAGAGAAAATTATAGCTGCAAAATTCAACAAGAGGCTTGAACTCCTCATTTTCTATTCTGCTTAGAAGATATATAAACTAATAATTACACTTACAACTTTTTTTACCTAAAATCTAATAGATGAGTTTCTGCTCTAAGTCGACGATATATTTAATTAACCACTTAACGCATTTGCCCGTGTTTGACACGGGCGAAAGTTACCGGCAAATTTGCACATGCCCGTGTCTCACACGAGCGCTCTTGTATCTCGCGTTATATTTTAATTTTAATGCTCGTCTGAGATCCGTTCTAGTAAAAATAGATAGGCTAGATTATAATTAAACTTATTGACCATAGATGGCACCCTATGCAGCATTTTTCTTGTGTAAACCACGTGGTGCATTTTGATGATTAGCTATAAGTTTGTTAGGAATTCTTTGTTATAAAGCAGTTGTTTGGTGTGGAAAAGGTAATATATCCATTTTTATTACGTTAAATATCATAAAAGTAAACAGTTAACCATAAATTTTAATTTTTGCTAAGTGTTTTTATAACTTGTTTAGAAAAAGTTATCTGATAATGAGCGACTCGTACGATTTTGAATATGTCAATTTATCAGAAAGTTTCAGCGATGAAAGTGATGATCTCTTGAGTGATGGAAGTGAATCTGAAGTTAATATGAAATTCAAAATAAACATGTAATCAAATCGTTTACACTTTGTTTGTATAAAAAAAAAATTTTAAAGCTTTTACCCCACCCCCCGCAACTGAAATTGCAAAAAATAACTTACACTATACCTATATATTCATTTTCTGTAAAAAAAACTCGATCCTTTTTTACCAGTTTTTCCGAAAAAAACTCGTGCATTGTGGTTAAATTGATTTCAGATTGATTGGGATTTAACGAGTAAATGATATGCAATATTCAATAGGGACTTGAACTATTCCTTTTCTTAGGCAATTCATTCAAACAATGTAATATTGGGATTACTATACGTCCCAGTTCGATCGAGATTGTGAAGATTGAAGGTCCCTTCCCGGTTGGTCCATTTTCTCCCTGTCAAAAAAAACAGTGTAGCCACGTTCTTTTAGATTTATTGGTCAATACTTCTCAAAAGCGAGAAAATGTGCTCCTTTTTAAATGCGCTTCGAGTGTAACACTGATACTGATTCTTTGGAAATACTACGAAATTTATTTTTGTTTACAGAAGTTTTACCCATCCATCCAAACTATTATGGATGGTATGTTCGGTCCTAGGAACAGAGAGAGATGCTGATATTAATTTGGATATTATATTTTCCAAAATCGAAATGTTTGCATAAAACTTAAACCGATGATATTCTGAGATAAACTGCTTGAAGTGGTGATTGCCAAAGTATCTTGTTCTTTCAACAGTAATGCATGGAAAACCGAGAACTTATAGTATTTTAGCTTGTCCCTCTACGATCACCTATTGTTACTAAATGGAAAATTAGACTGGAATCTACAGTTTAAAGTATTTAAACACAGGCGCAGAGTTTTCGTTTATCACACCACTGTATAAAAGTGTCCCGGTTTGAAAAATAAGGTAAGCCTACTTAAAAAGTGTCTCGTTTAAAAAAACCTATGATACACCTATTTATAGAAAGGTTCCGGTTTGAAACAATATAAGTCTACTTAAAAATGTCGATTGAAAGAAAAATATTATGCTGCCCCTATGTTTTATGATCATTGCGAACGCATGCGTGGAAGTATGTTTTCCATCTGGTAGGTCGGTAGTAGAATTTACGTCGCACTGGAGCAACACTTATTATTTGCTAAGTTCCGGAATCAATCCCAAAGGGAAATATCCGAGTTTTCAATCAATCTGAAAACAAGGAAATAGAAGAGATTAATGTAATGGACATTCATAAACTGTAGGTCGCAATGAAAATTCGAAAAAAACTCTTTATATTGAACTTCAATAGACGTGGTAATGGCTTTGTAGGACGATTTTATTCTTACCTTAATAATTATGCAGTTAATTAATTAATCATTATGATGTAAAAAGAATATCATACCGAATGTATTTATTTTCGAATTGCAAACAGTAACTTTTGTCCATGCCATTTCTCGGAACTGATAATTTAGTCTCTTTTGGTTTTTAATGAAAAAGCTATAAATAAATTCAGCAAAAACAGATGTTTGAAACAAAACATTCAAAAAAATAGGAAAAACTTTCAAAAGTTGATTAAAAATGATGCAGCTCGAGGTTATAAATAATTACGGTCGAAACAATAACGGTGCATAATAAAGCAAAATACTTGTGCTTGTGATAGATTTTCAAGAACGTCAAGTCTCCCACAAGAAGTTCATTAATTAAGCTTTAGTGAATTTGAAACAAAGGAAACTGGAACATTTTAGAAAAAAAATGGCCTCCTAATAAAACTTTAGAAATTAGATATCACTTTCGAGAACACTTCATTTTTGAAACAATGAATTAGTGTCTGTAGATTCAATTCTTCTTTTGTGAACAATTCCAATGAAATGGAAATTAGTGCTAATTATTTAAATTGATTTCTTAGTACTTTTCGTTTTAATTATCATTTATACAGTGTTCTCGTCCAAACACTATTCAAGATTACTTAACTTCGAGTTAATAGGAATTTGATTTAATGAATAAAACAGTTGTTTGAACTTATTAAAGGAAATACTTTTAACCAAACGATAGTGTAAGCCATTAATAGCTCATTCCATTAATAGAGTTGAAAGAACAAGATCCATAAGAGTGAAAGAGAGAAAATGAGCTATCTTAAGACTTAGGATAGATGTAAGAAGAAAGTTTTCTTACTTAAATATATAGGTTACGGAGATGGGTTACTTATCTTTATCATCAAAACAAATGCACTCTAAATGGAGGTTGCCAAGTTTTTGTGAAAGACAGAACAGAATAAAAGCATAAACAGAAAAATTTAAAGTATATAAATACTAGTCATGAAATAAGACAAAAATACTCGATCAATGGTATTTAAAATGCATAATTAATAATCACTTGCACAAGTTCAGTTCATTGAAGAAAATAAACATGTTAAAGTCATTTAAGAGGAAAAGTCATTTTAAGGAATTAAAAAATAATCTTATGATTTCCGAATGGCGATATTGCATTGAAACACATTAGTCAAAACAGTTTGGAAACCTAAATTGGAGGATATTTGTGTTTTTTGTTTCTGTTTAAAACGATACAAACAATTAAAATCATACATTATTATATCGAAAGAATTTGACATTGACAGAAAAGTAGAAGGAAAGCGATATTTAGAATTCTAAAACATAAACTCACTACACATGTGCCGTTGCCATGGTGACATACTTGTCTATTCGAGCTTTCGAGGGGAAAGGCTACAGTGACTGATATTAACACAATTTACAGTTTTCAAACAGGTTGCTTCACTTTCTCAAATAGATCCAAAACTTGTTACACATGAAGGAAATGTAAGAACGCTATGACTTCAAAGCAGACTTCAGACTGTTTTAAGGCGATATTTGAGACTTTTTCTGTCAAAGCTAAATGTAAGTAGCTGGAGTGTTTCTGTGACGGAGCATGTTTCTTGTGCGTATTCCCAACATGACGTTACTTGGTTTGTTTATCGAATACGATTTAAATACTTCGCCAATAAAAATTCCGAAGAATGAATTCCGAATCACAATATATGGATTTATTGGTCATCCTTATTATATTAAACGCCAAACTTCACCAGAACGGCGATAAACTACATTTTACTGTAATCCGATATGTATCATGCGAGAAGATTTGGGTAGCGGAAGTAAAATCTTCACTTTCGGTTTGATTTGTTTGTTCACACTGAAAATTTCTCTCAACTTCAACAGCTTTTTCCCTGGAGCCTCGCACTCACTGCAAAACTAACCTCCAAACTTATTTATAGCTTACACGCATGAAAGCAACAGAATTACAATACCTTCAAACTACATCGACACGTGGGGTTGAAGTTCTTTCAAGCAGAGAAAACTTCGAAAATCTTTCCTCTCAAAACCCTCTCTCTCCTACTTCAAACTCAAACTTCACATACTATACTGAAACGAGATATTCTATATTAATGAGGAAAATCTTAGATGAGTAGCTATGCTGGAAAAGTAACTTTCAAGCATCGATTAACCTGAGTGGCATTGCAGGAAATAGACCCATCTGGCTCCGGCAAATACATCTAGCGTACATTCATTATTGGCGAGCAAATGTTATCTGCATCACGCAATAAGAGCTTCACTCTCTCCTGCTCTTTAATAATAACAGCTCATTCGGGCTGCATTGGACGGGAGAGGCAGAGAAATCCGTACATAATATTCTACGTGACCGCGGTAACTGGCCTCTCATCGATTGGACAATTGCCTGGCCAATTGGCCACTGACCCTTTTCTCGGCGGCACGTGTGTTGTGTTCGTTGCTGAGATGGAAAGAAGGGTGGAAATCGGGAATTTATTCGAAACGAAACGTGCGAATGTTTTTTTGCGAGAAATGGAACGTAGCGTGGGCAGAAGTCCAAAAACATGTCTGGGATAAGCGTCTTTTTGACTGATAATATATTGTTCTAATATGAACTGGGTTCTAATGTTTCGTTCTAAAATTAAGCGCGTTAATTTGGTTCAAAATGAACTATATTCAAATATGAACCTTGTTATACTTTTTCTAATATGAACCGTGTTATAATATTTTCCTCGAATATGAACCTTGTTCTAATGTGAACCATACTTTTATTTAGGTCTAATATGAACTGTGATCTAATATTTTGTTTTGATATGAACCGCGCTCTTATTTTTGTTCTAATATGAAGTGTGCTCTTATTTTGTTCTAATATGAGCAGTGATGTAATATTTTGTTCTGTTTTGTGAACTGTGTTCTAATATTTAGTTCTAATAGGAACCATGTTCTATATGTGTTCTCATATTTTTGTTCTGACTTGAACTGTGCTCTTATTTTATTCTAATATGAACTTGTTCTAATATGAACCATGTTTTAATATTTTTGTTCTAATATGAACCATGTTTTAATATTAGATCATAGATTCTAATATGAATTGTGTTCTAATATCTTGTTCAAAAATAATCCGTATTGTAAAACAGAACATAAAATTGTGAGGACTTATTATCTATCATAAATACCAGTATTGCTCTGCTCTTTTGTTGCGTTGTTTCTAGATACATTTATCTTTCTTAAATTTTTACATGCGCATTCATAACGTTAATTCATAACGCAAAATGTTTGGCTTCACATACGTATATTTGCTGTAGCTCTTTTGATCTTGAAAACAGAATTAGCTTCTCATCTTGACATTTGTTCCATAGAGTTTGCTTAATCATCATAGAAAAGCGCTTAACTCTCGGCTTACTTATTGTCTGTATTTTAATTGGAAAACAATTGACTTACACCGGACATGAAGAAACTTGACACTTTTCCTTGGGGCCTATATAAACTGATCTTAATTGTTTCAGATCGATTTAATGTATTACAAAATATACTCGGTTACAAAAGTATTCTCTCTACTCTGATGAAATCTCTTACAATTTGGAGAAACATATCTACATAATCTTTCTACTACAGCGCCCAAAGCTTAGTTTACTTTTTCATTCATTTTAGGTTTTACAAAATTTGATATAAAGAAAAACCTTTTTTTTCTTATTCCTTCTTGGAGTCTGTAGATCGAGCTTAATATTTTTTATCGATCTCCAACTCGAATCTTCTTGAATCTGAATGTATTATTATACAAATTAAGTAGTGAATCAGTGAAATCTCATCTGACCTGGAGAAGCATGTATCTTCTGTCTCCTCTGAAAAGTACACAACACTTCTTTTGGTTTACTTCTTTTCTGCAGTTTTTGACTAAACAAACTTATACATCCAAAGACATAAAGAACCTTAACATTTGTTCTATGAGGTCGATGTTGATCGATGCACAACTCGAATATATTTGCATCTGATTGTATTACAAATTAGAAAGTGAATCAGTAAACTCTTTTCTGACCAGGAGAAACATGTAGACTTAGCCTCCCCTAGCAAAGCAACAACGCTTGGTTTCCTTTTTTGGCAGTTTTGTATAGGATATAAATTGACACATTCAAAGAGAATTATCTTTACACTATTCTTGAGGTTTGTGTAGCGATTTTGTGATCCATCTACAGATCTTTACATCTGATTGCATTTAACACAAATACGAAAGTTAATCACAGAAATCTGATCTGACCTGTACAGACATGTAGGCAGCCTCATAATAGAACGACGATACTTGACTTACATCTTTCCTGTACTTTTAGACTGAACAAAGTTTGATCTATTCCAAAAACATAAAGAACATTGACGCTTGTTTCTAAGGGCTTGTGTAGATTGAGCTTTATGGTGTTGTCTACAACTCGCATCTTTTAGCAACCGATGGCAATTCAGTTCTAATTACATAGCGAATTAGTTAAATCTGTACTGACCTGAACAGACATGCTTAGTTTTCCAACTAGATCATAATCGTAGTTTCCTTCTTTTCTGCATTTTTAGACAGATTTGATCTATATACAAAGACATAAAGAACATAGACATTTGTTTCTTAGAGCCTATGTAGATTGATCTTTAATGGTTTAGTGATCGATCTACAGCTCTCTCAACTTTTTGCGACTAATTGCATTTCAGTACAATTACATAGTGAATTAGCGAAATTTGATCTGATCTGAACATACATGCTTAATCTTACAACTAGAGTTAATCCTGGCTTTCTTCTTTTTCTTCATTTTAGACTAGACAAATTTCGACGTAATAAAATATCGCGTTATGCCTTATTGTTGATATTATATATTATTTGTTGAGTAATTACAGAGAGCCATGCGGAACGAATTGCGAACAATCGTTCCACTAGAAGAAAACCAGCAGAAAATTTCGCTCCGAAATTTATTTTCCTTCCCAAACATTCTGCGTAGTTTTAGGCGACACTACTGAGTCACTCTTGCTTTGGGTTACCATTCGAACGGAAAAATCCAGAAATTTGCGTGCGTTGCCCGGAATTAAAAAGATTAAAGAAAAGTTTTTATTAATACTTTATAAATTAGAGGTATTATTTACCCGGACTTTCGTTGAAATGTCAGGATTTTTTATTGAGTTTGTCAGGAACTTCGATTTTCAGATTTAGCAACCCTAGTCTTGCTGGAAGGAAGGAAGGAGTCGCATCTCAATTCGCGCGGCGTGTTGGAAGCCAAAATTATTAACTTTATCGTACTTGTGGACCGTAAGTTGATATCTCGTATTGTATTGTCTCAATGGTTGTTATTGAAACTGTTTGGTGTTCTCCAGTGTTCATTTTCTATGTTCACAGATTAGCCTTTGAATTAATCATCTGATCTTTCGAGACAAACGGGAAAATAGGTGGGATTGCAAATATTTCTATGGCAGAATAAGAAAGCGTGTTAAAAGTTAATAAGTTTTATTAAAACGTAATTTACATCCACTATAGAATTCACAGAATATTTTCATACTACATATTTGTGGAACTTCTATTCATTGTATTTATCTCATTTCTATTACCACATAGCAAAATAATATCAGAAAAGATAAAAATAAAGCATTACTATCGTTTGCAAAACATATTCCAAATTAATGAGAGGCATTTACTGCCAAGTTAAATCTAGGTAGCGGTAGGGTTTTGTGGTGGAACGTCTTCCTGCATGTACTCCTAGAGTGACGTCACTTGGCCTGTTTTTGAACACAATTTCGGCACGTCGCCAATAAAAATTCCAAAGATTGAATTCCGAATTTTAATATGATAATTGATTGGTCAGCACCAATTAAATTAAACGCCAAACGGCTATAAGCTATATTTTAAGGTAAACCCAATATGTATAATGCGAGAGTATTTGGAAAGCAGAAATAAAATCTTCGCAGGCCGTCTGGTTTGTTTACATTAAAACTCTATCATACTTTTTTATGAATAATTATCGTTTGATAAAAAAATAAGAATTTTTACTTTTCAACAAATATTGCTTTGTAAAATATATTTATCGTAATTTACTAATAACAATTTCAAAATTCGGAATTGGTTCATTATTCGCATTCACAATTCGTGTACACATTCGAATTGCGTCTAATGCATGTTCCAACTTTACGGAACAGCCTTTAATATTATTCCCACCTCATTTCCACAGCCGTTCCACTTGTGTATCGGTTACACCACCAAAAACAAACGCATGCTTCAAAGTGATAAATTCTGATGAAAGGAAATCAATGGCGGTCGTGACGCCGGAGTTATTTATAGAGTGCACAGTGGTTTAGCAGTTGAGATGATTGCAGCTAGGCCGTCTGGATCTCCCGGTGCGATTTATTACGGCCAGAAGACGTCCGGCTGGCGCCCACGCAATTTACCTGTTTCGATTTCTTTCCGCTATGACTCATGCGAAGGGAAAGCCCTAGTCGATAATTTTTCTACGTTTTCATTTGAGGAGAGCGATTTCGAATCCCATCGGATGCATTTTGTGGAAGTGGTGTTCGAAGACCTGCATTTGCGATTCGAATAAATTCACCGCGCTTTAAAATGGGAGTGCCTTTTTTTCGCAATTTTCGTGTTAAAAATTATAATTTTCTAAAAAAAGCATTGGTTATTGGCTGACTACTTTTTATGTGTGATGTTTTATGCTTTTTTTATTTTACTACACATTGTGTTATTTTTTGTGAAGCGATCATTAAGATGTGTGTCAGAATAATAAAACAGTTTTTATATCACAAATTAATTAAAAATGGGAAAGTGCTTTATGCCTTGTTATTTCCCGTTAAAAAAATTATTATTTTTAAATAAAAATGGCATTCGTTGATATTTTATTTTTTCACGTGGGGTATTTTTATGGCTTTAATTTTATTTTGCATCCAGTTATTTTGTTGTAAAACGATCATTAAAATATGTGTTAGAATCATAAAATTATTAGGTTATTATACCACAAAATATTTGAAATAGGAGAGTGCCGACGTTTTGTTATGTTGTGTTAAAAATCATACTTTTCCATTAAATTGGTTCCATTGGTTGAGATTTTATTTTTTCATTGTTGTCTTTTTAATTTTACTTTGCGGCCATATTGTTTTTCTGTAAATCTATCATTAAAATGTATGTCAGAATCACAAAACATGTTTTTGTATCTGAAATTGTACTAGAATATTTTGGATGGAAGGATTTTTGAATGAATTAGAGTTCTATATAATACCAGTTTTTCTAAATAATTTTGTTTTTCAATAAAAAATTGCAACTATTAAGATATTTATATTTGAATGAATTTTTTGGTGACGGTTATTTTATTTTACCTCTTGTTAGGTTATCGTAAATCGACTTTAAAGCAAACACAATCAAAAGGATAGTTTTTCTTTTAAAGTGAGAGACATTAATAGAAAAATTTTAATGGGAATTTTAATGCTTCTAATACACATAAATATTTTGATGGCATTTATGCGTTATTATAGCATACTATTTGTTCTAATAGTGGGTGAAATTTTAGTTAATGTAATTCTTTTTGAGACTTTCAATAAAATAAATAACTAAATGATTTTCTCACATAGAAATAAATGTGAAATGATAATCATTAGGGAGTTCAGTGGTTAATAGTTCTTATAAAATTGTTTTAGATGATTGTGATAAGAGTAAATAAACTTTATTTTGAGTAACTTCAAGCTTTACTAGGTAAAACCTTTCATAATTAAAATGAAAGTATACATTCTCTTCAAATAATTTAAAATACCTCTATATTGTCATATATTTCAGTAGTCACAGATCCTGTGTCTAATTCTATTTGATTTTGGTACTAATGATACATAAGGAATCATTTTATGCTTAATATTTTAAAACCTCAGCAATGGATATCTTATACAGTCAAAGTTGTTAATACCTCTGCCACATCTAAACTACATTATTCTCGTAAGAAATGAGAATATTGCAATTTATAATCTATCGAATTAAGCCATCATATTTGTTCTAGTATTTAAATGGTATTAAAATAAAATTGAATCAGTTCCCGTAGTTTCAGTACTATAGATATATCGATTCAGATTTTTCTCTTATCTATTAAAAAACTTTTGTCTATAAGAACTTAACCTCTAAGCATGACGACATTTCTGAGTAGTGTTGTATTGCTTTTAACCCTCAACACACTAATGACTAAATAACTACACCTATTGGTTAAAATAAGTCTAGGAAAGATTCTATTCGTCGAGAAGGCCTAAATTGTTAGAAGTCACTCAGTGAAGACTACAGATTGCATAACGGATATATGCGTGTGAACTCCTCATAGGGTTAAAATTGTTTAGTATTATTTTAGATATCACATTTTCTCGACCCCTTTTGTGTGGTGAAATCATTATAAAAGTGATTCCCTACTGAAATGTATTCACAAATTATTCAAATTATCAGGTTTGTGTTTTGAGCAACCTGTTAACTTCTGGATTGAAATAGGAAATCAATTTATTTCTTTGTTATACATTATTAATTAGCAAATATCAAAATGAAAAAAATATAAGTAGAAGAAACGTATAAATCATTATCATTAGCTAATGAAAAGTGTTAATTCATTTTATATATATATATATATATATATAGGTAGTTTATAAATAGTAATATAATAGTTTATAAATTTATAATAATTTTTATATATATGTATGCACTTTTGAAAATTTAGCGCATATCCTATATACGTGGGTCTGCTTATATAGCAGACCCATGTATATAATATCTGCGCTAAATTTTCAAAATTGCATACAGCCTTTGATTACAAAGTGTCATTACACATATTTCATGTCTTATTCCATTATTAATAAATATATCATCCATATTCTCATAAACATTTTTCGTACCTCTAAATGAAATGGAATTATCCAGAAATATGTTACAGCGTTTTGTATTCTTTTACTAGTGTTAAGTCTTATTTCCAATAAAAAGTTAATGGCAAAAAGCAAACTAACCCAGTCTAATTACCACAGTTAAATTCTAACGTCAATTTCATCCAAGTCATTTGTTCAAAGATTATTCGGCGTTTTTTGGCACTTTTCGCTCATATTTCTTTTCTGATCTGATTTATCTTCCAGATTTCTCATAGCTTTCTGTAATCAGACTGCTGAAAAATTTCATTAGAGTGGCAAGCTCTTCAGTTTAGTTTTAACAATATTATGCAACTCCATAGCAGAAGTCAAGCATTTTTAAACTAAGCGGAAAAATTTTCGAATGAATCCCATAACGGTTGATTTTACATTGTTTATATCCGTTGTTGCCATTTGACAATAAACCAATAAACAATATACGATCATTTTGTATGCCACATGTGATAGTGAATAAATTTAGAGTTTTGAGATGCTGTATTTTAAAAATGCACTGAGAAATCATTACCAAGCATTATTTGTTTTTCTTTTTCTTTCAGCAATATCCAAGGAAGAAATGATTCCAGAATTTGGTCAAGACAATGAGGTAAAATACCAATTCTGTTTAATGGCCTTTTCTCATTTAACATTTACTTAATTCATGAATATTTTATAATTAATAAAAATAATGTTGCGTTTATTTTGTTATTGTTTTTCTGGTTCAAATCATGATTATATGTATGCATTTGTATATTTGTCATAAATTCTCTATGGCTATTTTCATTATTAACATGTTTCTATTTTGTATTTTAGTTCTTATAATTATATAATTACTATCGTAGCCATTGAAAAGTTAATTAAAAAATTAATCCTTAATGTTATAATTATGTCCCTTAATTTCATTGTAACTAATATTATTGTTTTATCGGTAGTAATCAATTTCAGATATGTGCTGTTACTGGGATTAATAGTGTTTGTAAAAATTTGTGAAAGAATGTTTATTCTTGTCGTTTGGTTAGAATAATTTCGGTTATATTTGTTTATAATTAGTAATTGTCTTATTATTTATGGTTAAATATCGTTTTATTGTTAAAGGTATTTTTCATATTAAATATTAATGATATAAAGTACACATATAACAGTTACTCAATAATTGTTATTATAATTAATGTTTTAATAATATTACTAATATTTTTGTCGTAACATTTATTATTCCTGTAAAACAGCATTGAATAAAGTAATTATCTATGCGTAACTACTTTAATAAATACCGTTGTAGAAACCAGTGTTTTTACCTCTTATAAAAATATAAGTATTATTTATTATATCCAAAATATGAAATATATCCTTTTAAGCAGTAGTTATATACAGGAAACTCCTCATTCCTTCAAACAAAATTTGGTATCTATAAATCACATACAGTAGAACCTTGATAATTCGAGCTTCGATTAACAGAATGCCAGTTTTTTCCGAATTTGCTACCGCGGTTGTTTTTAAGCTTTACATAAACTTTAAGTACGAGTATGCGCACTTTGTCCAAAGAGGTATGAAACAGAAGACCGCTAAGCACTTTTTCTAGAGTTTCAAAGGTGCGTAACTCACGTCCCGATTTATAGTAAAATTATCGCAATTTTATGACACAAATCCGAGTATAAATTATTCTTAACCTTCCAAGTGATTTCGACGAAATACCTCTTCCATCAAAATCTGACCAATTTTGTTAATGAAGAGATGTGTCGTCATCAAGGTATTGCCAATTTTTTTATGATAATGAGATCAAGATCTGGTCATTTTTTCTAATGAGATATCTTGTTTATCGAAGTCTGGTAGTTTTGCTAATGACGAGATACCTCGTCGAGGCAACCACCAGGAGGGTTAATCCTGCTTTAGGAATCTTTCTGTAGAAGTAGCGGTAACATGAAAAAATAGTAAATTTTTCTATATTTCATATAAGCTGTTTTGTGTTATTATTACTTCCGTATTATCCGAGTTTCTTGTTAACTAATATTACCTCGGCCCACATTACCTCGGATAATCAAGGTTCTGTAATAAAAAACGATTTTCAGTCTTTGAATTTTAAAACATTTCAAGTCATCGTGAATTAAGAACATCAAATAGCAGCACTTACATGACATTCATTGATTACCTATTCCAAATATGCTACAACACGCGGCTTCATATATCTTACACATCAATGCCTTAACCTGTTTATATTTTTACATTATCCACCGAAAGTCCTTGAGAATACCCCCTTTAGCACAGCAGAAATAATTTCTCTCAACTCCTTTCCATCAATTCTCAAATTCCATTTCACACTGTACCCTCGCACCCACGTGACCAACAGAAAGCACAAACTTGAAAAACCGTTCACTGCAACCGTAGCTATTTCATACCAATGTGGCCCCCGACCATTTCGTTCACTATGAGCCACCGCCGATCGCAAAAATGGGTTGCTTTTTTCCATCCATTTCTTAGCATCCCAAGGGTTGCTTTTTCCATTCAGATAAAAACATTAGGCTGGACGATTTGAACTACTCACTTCCGATGTTTCTTCCATGTGATATAAGGAATAGATGAAATTCTCTCCAAGGGCCATCATCATTTTCCCACCATGACAATTTCCTGGTAGTATCCCGGAGCTTTTTCAAACATGCTCGTGTGTTTGCTTAAATTCTGAAATGGAAGGACTGCTTTCTTTGTTATATATACTTTGGGGATATAGATTCAATTTCGCGTCTCGAATCTCCGTTGTGTGTTATCTCCGTTGTGTGTATGTGGTTATTTTTGCAGCGTGTTTGTTATTCTGAGTTTGCAAATACAGATTTCTTTTAGAACTCAGATTTTCAATGCATTCTCTCACACTAACATAAAAACACACATTTATATATACTTGGAATGTAGTAGTAGTTTATCTGTCAAATATAGGCAGCTGCATTTGAAGCTAGTATTTCCAAATGCAGCTGCCTATACAGAAAATGCAGTAAGTGTAGAGCATTAGTTAAACAGAAAACTAGACATCACGAAATTGTTAGTAATATCGAATAGAACATTCAAATGTGTGTGATATTATGAAGCAGTATGTGTACAATTTAACACACGCAAACAGTATTCGTAAAGCATTAACTTTACTTTTTGCTATAAACTTGTACATAATTCTACCTATAAATAAAAATTTAAAAATAATTGTTTTTATACACATTTGTATTAGCAGCGCACAGAAACCTTCGCAAAAAAATGACTATAAGTAACACCTACTTAAATCGAAACCTGTTTAATATGAATTTATTTTCATTTCTTAGCATTCCGGAGGCACAAGTATTTTTTATTAGCCTTTATGTAATTGTGGCTGTATTGAATAGAAAAATATTTAATTAATTGGATATATTTTATTTTCATTACAGTAGAGCAGTATTTTGTTCGAACTTTTTTGGAGATAGATAATTTTTATTTTCTAGAAAACAAAAAGCATTTCTGCAGGAATAATTGATATTTTATGTAATTACCGACGCGAAAACATTAACAACAGTGAATCAGAAATGGAAAAAGTAACTACTCATTAACAATACAAATAGCAATAAAAAATATAATAAATATGAAAAATAACTATAACAATAAACTATCTGGACTTGTTAAAAACTTGTTTTTAATAATTTGTGCATGATTATAATCATTCCTTAACTATGTGCAGGGCATTTAGAATAATAAATGTATGTTAATCATTTATTTTCCTTACTGCCAAATCCACTCTACTATGCTATCAAGCTTTATAAAAAACAAACTAAAAACTCTAAGGGGGTTTCTTTTCTTTTTTCTCATATGCTTAATCATTATTAATATTTCATTAACCATTAAAAAGAGAAAGTTCCTTCATAAATAAGCGTTTGATTTTATAAAAATACATTTAAGTCTATTCATTAATGGGCCACCCGTACGTTTTTTCAAGTTAATGTGAATAAGGGGGTTTTAAATATGTTTTGACAGCATTATTTTTTAAAGAATTAAAATGCTTTTAATTTTCCATTATGCATTTCAAGTTTTAAGAATTTTCTTGAACACACTTAGATAAATTCTGAGTGGAAATTTTAATGAAAAAAAAGAAACCAGACGAAAACCGAAATTTTACTTCCGCTATACAAATGCTCTCGCGTGATACACACCAGGGATACCTCAAAATGTAATTTGTCGGTGTTTGGAAAAGTTTGGCGTCTAATCTAATTGGCGTTGACGAATCAACTATCATATTCAGGATACGTTCTCTGGAACTTCTTTCGGCGAAGTGCTGAAATCATATTTGCAAATTAAGTCAAATGGTGACGTCACATTCGAAATACTTACAGGATACACTCTTCATCCTATTAACGCTACCGTCGTTTACATTTAGCTTGTCAGAAAATGCCTCTCATGCGTTCTTAAATAAAACACCTAACTAAATTCTTTCTTCAAAGAACAATAAACGAAAATAAATTATCCGAAAGAGCATAAAACCACCTATCCACCTATCCACATCCGTAAAAAATCGATGCTTTTGAAAATTTGGGGTTTTCTAACTCTCAATATGTATCAAGTAACAAAACACCGAAGAAGATAATTCGTGCAAAAAGAGCATTACTCACGAATACAAGGAAGCGGTGAGGAACAGAAATTTAATCAGTACAATTTAATGAAGTGTCACCAACATTATCAAAAGTGAACAAAAAATTAAAACAATATTTATCACCTCTGGCCGATTTATACCCCAATTCCATTTCCTTTGATTGGTTCAGGAATGTAGTGTTAAGATGGCGCAGAGGGGAATCCCCCAGGAGTAATGTGCTTGTGGTATATGGATGGTGGACGGTAATGATAAATATCCAGATCGAGTCCCGTGTATATAAAGGAGAAATCGTTCCGTTATGGCGGTATACATGACACAAAAGACTATCCGAGTCCAGAAATGATCAATGTGTTCCCGCTCCCTTTGAGTGGATTGAAAAGGAAAGGGATTTTGCACAAATTGCTACTCTTGCTGAAACTCGAGCGTCGCTATCCTGATAGAGGCCGAATTATATAGGAACCCACTTAAATCCTCTGAGCATAACTTGTAACCAGTTTTGAGTATCTTGACCAATAGAATCTTTCTTAGGATTCTTTCAAGCACTATATTTGACTGTTTTATCGTTATGTGTGTTGTGAGGTAAAAGCAATACTACACAACTCGGAAATTTCGTGACACTCAATGGGTTAACCTTCCTGGTGGTTCATCTTCACATCGAAAACTGCCTTGTACTGTCCAGCCTCTGATACAAAACCTTTTCTTATTTGGATATTCATTCCCCTTGGAGTAATAGGGCAGTTTGTTTCGACGATTTATATGGTCATTAATAAAACTGATCAGATCTTGATGGACGAGGTACCTCGTCGAAATCACTTGGAGGGTTTAGCCGTAGGTCTCTATCTAATTCGTCCTCAATTAAATGACTCTGGAGCGGAAAACTAATCAAATCTAGTGGACACGAAGAATCTCGTGGCAGGTGCCTCCATGTCACTGAATATAGGATTTCCTACCTTTCTAATAAAGCGAGTAGACCAGCAATTTTCAATTGGTGTGCCACAAAAAGGGAAGTAGTGTGCCTTACTGATGGTAAAGTGGTTAAACTGCTTAAAAGTTCATCAGAGAGTAATTTATAGCTACAAACATCAGGATAATTCCCCCACATGGTTAAAGATTTCAATAAGCACCTAATGGAAAATTGAAGCTCAAATAAAAACTTTCTTCAAATGGTCTTACTAACTCTCACTAACAAGGAGAGGACGCTAACGGGAACAGTTAAATACGCGTTTTGGCAGATATAGTTTTTGCTACGGATATTCAGGATCAAATTGTTTACCTGTATGTAGATCGGTCCTTTTTTGCTTGATATATTAAATATTTAATAAAATCGTAGATAATTGGTAGATAAATAAAAACTGCTATGGTAAAAAATGTTGTGTACAATTTTTTTATATTCATCAATGTGTTTAAAATGATGAGAAAATATTGTACAAATGTGTCACTAAACATTTTACAGGAGAATAGAAAAGTTAAAACCTGACTTTATCAATTGTTTTTAGAAACAGTCATTCTATTTTTGCGTATATCGCAGGCAGTTTCAATTTTGTTAAGAATATTTATGCAGTGTTGCAGATTTGATTATAAATTTACCAATTTATTATCAAAAGGCGATGCATTTTTCAAAGATGTTCATGAATATTTATTCTGAATTTTGCGATGATCAAAAAGTATTAATATATAAGTTTATTTAATATTCATTAATGTAATAATATGGTTTCATTTTATACTTTTAAATGTCTTATACGATTAAATTCCGAATAATTAGTGTGTTTCAATCCATATTATAATATAACATCAGGAGGTTTAGAAGCAAAAGAAATTCTGCCACCAAACTTACTAAAAAATTTAATTTAAAACTGTAATTTATGCACATAACAAATTTAAATAGTTTTAATTTATGCACTCTTACAAAGCACTGCATATTTTTTCACTCTTGGGAGGGAGCTTAAATATTAACATTCTTCAAGATATAAGGATTATATTAATTTAAATGGGGTATGAAAAAATTACATATTTATAGTAATCTGTCAAGTTTGTTTTACGAGATTGGAAGAAATAATTATAGATGTAAAGAAGTATATTAAATTTATGTACCACATGAAATAGTAAAAAATCGAATATTTCATAAATAAATAAGTTTAGTTAAAAGGCAAAAGAAATTAGAATTTATGGAATAAAAAATATGTTTTAAAAGATATTTACAAAAGAAATTATAACAGAGTATTTGGAATGATTGAATTATGATAGAATTATTTCAACAGATTCGTTGAGTTTGGTAACATTTTTATGATTTTTTTGGATAGATACATAGAAATTCTTACTTATTAAACAATCTATCTTAGAACATTCATGTCTTACAAAACATGGAGATCCATTCGGAAATTATAAAGACAAAGAATGGTAACAAGTGTTTTATAACTATTTCTTACTAACAATCAAAACGTGTTTGAAATTTTTATCCATTTTCGTAACAGATGGGAAATAAATTATTCTTGATTATAAAATTTAAAAAATTAAATAAGTCTATTAAATTATGTTTTAAAACTTCGTTTTTCTTTAATAATTTGGAAACAAATTTCAATGATTCGTGGAATGTTTTATTAAATGTATCGATTTTGTGTTTCCTCTATTCCAACGTTCTTGTAAATTCAATGATAGAAATTAATAAACTCATTTTTTCTCACTAAGGTTTAAAAAAATAATGAGTTATACTATAAACCATCGAATTTTTTTGCAAACGAAGTTGGTGAAGGGTACAGGTAACGTTAAAATTGTAATTCGTTTTACGAAATTTCGGATATAATTTTCGATTTGAAATTTTTAAGACACTTAAAGACTTAGGGATTATTTTGAATTATTTTTTAGTTCGATTCTAGAGATAAAGAACGATGATTAAATTTCGTGCAAGCCATCGTCTGCTTAAATTGATTTTTATTGTATTTTGTCAGATTCGACGATTTCCTTGATAATTTTCAAATAAATAGGAAGGTTTTTCTTGAAATAAATTCTCGTTTGTTTTAGTTTTCATTAATTAATACAGTTATTATTTTCCAAAATAATTTTGTTAATGTAGATGCATTCAACTATTTTAAACATTACAATCTTGCAAAAGTATTTGTATTCCGAATTTATTACAATTGTTTGTTTTTTAAATTCGAAAAATATAAAAACACACGTCAGAACTACAGATACACAGAATATATGTAACAATTTTTGAATGTTATATATAAAATATGAAAGTAAAATACATTAAAACCTCGTATTAGCTAAGAGAACCAGTTGATTCATCAACGATAATTGAAAGTTTTCGAACCCCAAAATCAAGGGGGGAAAATATAGAATTAAGTCTGAAAATATTTGATAGACTGCATACCTTTAAGAGTTATTAGGCAAAATATATGGAGTATAATTACTAGAACTTAACCGAGTGATAACATAGTATTATAACTTATTCAGTTTAATTACTGACGTGAATCCGAAACCGTTGAGTGCTCACAAGCATTGTCCTCTCTACATCAGCGCATAAAAAGCATTCAGCGATCATACAAAATCGTTTGGCGATTCGCCAGACAAAACCGATCGAAGCCATTTTTAAAAGGCTAGGAGCTGTAATCTGTAAGCGATCAGAACCGCACTTCTAACTCGACCAAGCACCTGGAACTGACGTGTTTCATAACTGTTTTTAACCAATAAAAATTAGCTTAATAATATATTAAATTGCTCAGTTCTTAAATAATAAACAGAATGGTATGTAAAATTTTTGTGTTTCCTAATTTTGGGGTACTCATAGATTTTTTAAATAGATACGATTTTAATATAGCCCTGATTTTGTTAAACATATTTTTATTTACATGTCAGTAAATCTTATCAATGCAGCAAAACTAAAAAGTGGACAAAGTCCCTTTTGGTTTAAAATTACATTAAGTCTTGAAATTGTATTGACGTCAAATACGCTTTGCAAGTATTCACTTTTTAGTAACACACATTTGGTAATTATTTGTTTTTGTAATTCAACTTTTTAAAATATGAAATTAAATGTTTGTGATAACATAAAATGTAAATATGAGTAAATTCATGTGCAAGTTTAAATAATTTAAGATGTCGTAAAACTTAATTAGGTGTTGTAATTTTACCTAGAAATGAAAGGGGGTTAATAATAACACACAAAAATGCTCAGGGAAGTATGAAGACTATAACAAAACTATGAAGTTATAACTATTTTTTTAACGTTTCACAGATTTAGGTTACTCAGAACGCGGACCATAGACAATCAGCAATAATTACCATCGTCAATTGGCGATAATTTTGGAATAAGGCAACCCGTCATAAGCTTGCTTCATGCATTTCCACTTGCTCCCAAAAGGAAGGCAACCAATATGGTGGCTTATCCAAATAGCTGTTGGCGACGAAAAGTTCAGTCGTCAAGTTGGCGAAGAGCCGATACCGTGTTTTGAATTTTGCCCGATATTATCATTATTGTAGCGAAGATAATCAAGTTTGATTAATTTGGCTCAGTTTTTCCAGGTTTTTTGTAATAGTCTTACTCCAAGCATTCAAACTAATTCTTCATTATTAGTAGGTGTCTTTAAATTCCATTTAGAAGTGAAGAGACATTAAGTAATGTAGTAGATTGCTAAGCCAATTTCACATAAATGCAATAAAAGTTTGATTTAATGTCAAACCTATAAAGTTAAGATAGTTGGTGTTAAACTGTGTTGATATATGGTGACAACTTTCAATACTATTATTTGGTTGGATTTTTTTAAGAATTGCAAATAAGCCTTCCTTTTCTGATTCATCCCATTCTGTTTGACGTTCTTTAGCAAATTTTCTCATTGAGGGTTTTGACGAGTGAACTCTGGTCACATTTGAGGGATATTTTTAAGAGGTAATGATTTCCGATGATGCTAGCATGATGTTTTTAACCAATTATTGTGTCTTTGGATCGGGATAGAGATAAGTTGTTGAGAGATTTTTATTATTTTCTGTTTTGTTGCAGGGGAAATTATTGATTGCTTGTAAGCTTCCTTCTCTCTCAGTAAACATTGAAATTTTGCAATTTTGGGCAAATTCTACTCTTTGTTGATGGTCCATTTAATAGCTCACAAAGTGTATCATTCGTATTGAGGATTGATGATGAACTGACCTTTGATTTTTCAGCCTTGTATGCAATTAAAGCACAATTAATTCCTGAGTCGGTTTTGAAACGAATGGGATATTTGTGAAAATTGTTAATGCCCCGCTGGTTTTGATTAAATGTAATTTTACTTTAGTTGTAGTATCTGTGGCTCATCTGCGTGTGATTTCCTGGTAGCCATCATTGAGATACCAGTTTCTTGTGTAATCTAAAGTTTTACTGGTAATTGCTTCCTTTTTATGGTCGTTATCTAATGGTGATTCAAAATTACGAGGGGTTGTGCTCGGATCTTTCACTTTAGGATTAATCCCGAACTGTAGTCAGCAGTTGCTCCAGTGTGTCGTAAATTTAACTACTTTTACCTATCTACCTTTTTTATGGTTGATTTAATTGACGTGAAACCTCTTTTAGCACATGGAACGCATCACTTGATGTTGCTTTGTTAGCTCTAGTGATTAGAAGTGTTATTAGAAGTAAGAAGTGTTCAACTATTTGCTTTCTCGAATGTACTTTTATTGTGAAGACGCATACATTAAAAATGATAAAAGAATTTAATGAATGTTGGAATTGTACTCAGGATTGAACTATGCTGCCTAGTCGAAATTCATATAAAGAACCAATGTATAAGCAAACGTATTTTTAAAATCGATATTTTTCAAAAGCTGTTGAGCGTTCCATCCTGCCACTTTGTACTAATATTGCTCTAGTGCAGCGATTTTCAAACATCTTCATTTCATGGCACAGAAACCAATTACTAAAATTCCGCGGCACTTCAAACATATTTTATATTTTTTCCGATCTAATAAAAAAGTTATAATTTCGAATGATTTGGAAAAATATATCATTACCGTTTCCTTACTCCTAAGTGGCTTTCTAAAAAACATTTTTGAAACAGTTGATTTATGATACCTTATAATAAAAAAGTTAGCATTAAATTATTTATTCGGCTGTGTCTATTGTGATCTTCAACCATGGTGGGGGAATTGCCCTGAGAATGAGTATCGATTATCCTCTGTTGAACTCTTATGTAGTTTATTAAATCGATATCTGATGTTTTACCACTAATTTACTTATTTTTATGGAAATACTGAGAGGTTTTTTTCTCATTACTTTAACCCTCTGGGGGATTCACACACATCTTTCTGTTCTGCAACCTGTAGTCTTTCTTGCATGACTTCCAACCAGTTTTGACCTTCTCGACCAATCTTCTCGAATCTTTTTTTAGGAATCTTTCAACAAAGAGATGAGAGGTTATTTAGTCATGTGTGTTTTGGAATACAAACAACACTGCACTACTTGGAAATCTCGTGACGCTAAGAGGTTTAACCCTCCGGCTTATATTCGTGTCGAAAACTGCCATGTTATGGCCAGTCTGTTACAAAAACCTGTTTGAAAATATCACCAGTTTCGTGCAGTTTGTTTTTCCTACTTGGACCCCCATTTCCCTTGGTGTAATAGGGTTGTTTTTCTCGTCATTAGTAAAAGTAGCCAGATCTTGTTGGGCAAGATATCTAGTCATTGGCAAAATTAACTAGATCTTGATGGCAAAATTAACTAGAACATCTGGTTGAAACCACTTGGAGGGGTAAAAGCAACGCAGATTACTATCTCAACATTTCGAAACACAATCCACCTCCCTAAAAACACCAAATGCGCAACATCCTTTTCATTAGCAACAACGACGCCCCCACCATACATCCTTCGTTAACACTCGCAAAAACCCAACCCTTCTTAACCCCCTTCCCGAAACGGCAGCGCATAATAGGATAACTCCAACCCCTTGTTTTTCTGAAGTGGGTTCGAATCCTGTTTAGAATCATCCCTCCCGGTGAATGGCAGAATCCGGAACGGAAGAAGAGAATTAATTTATTTCTCTCTCTCTCAAGTTAGGGAGGGGGGTTGAGAGCGAGAAAAGGCGGAGGGGTGACGGGAAGATCAAGCATGATGAATGGACCCTATCTTCCCATATCTGTGGCCTCCCCCCGCGGGACTGGTGCCTAATCCCCGGAACACGTGTTTATAAATATGGAGATGGTCTTAGGATCTTCCTGGAGGAAACGACAGTGTTCTAAGGGAGAAGAAGCGTGTGTGAGAGACATTGGCTTTCCGAGGGTCGGGTTCCTCCTCTTTTGAAGCATTAGGGGTTATGGGGTGTATTTTTCAGGATGATGTGTTTTCGGTTGAAAACGCCAACACCGTGTGATTTCCTCGAGGATTGGATTCTGGGGGTGGTAAGTAAGTGATGGTGGCGACTGTCGCAGAGGAATGCATTGATTTTGTGTCGTTTCATTGATAGTTAGATTTTTAGGCTTTTAGAGAAGAGTTGAGTTGTTACAGAACAAGCGAGACTGAGGAGGGCAATGGATTAAAGACGAAAGAAGGATTGGGCTAATCGTTTAGTAAAGTTGGAGCATTTTGTAGGCTTTAACCCTCTGAGCGTCACGGGATTTCAGAGTAGTGTAGTATTTATTGCTTGTACCCCACAACATACATAACTGCACTTAAAATTTCTGAATTATCGTATTAAAAGGAGGCTGTTATGGGTCTTAAAACTGTTGATGTATTGAGACTGGAGATCTGGTTGTCCTTCAACGTCTTAAGGAAGAACGAAGGAAACTCGAAGTTGTATAGAAAAATAATTCATTTATCCAAAGAAAATAATTACAAATCTCAAATTGATAAAACAAACATCTCAACCTTTTTGTGAGCTCAACTGCGTCATCAATCTTCCAATGAGATAGGTATATTATGTTCGCGCAACTTCATGCTATTTCTTCCGATCGCTCAGTTTAGAGATCTGTCGCATAGTAGTGGGAGAATCCTAATGCGGCATAAATTAAGGATTAGCTAAAGTGATTATCCAGCGTGATTAAAAACACTAACCTGAGCTTCGATAGCCAATCGGTCCAAGTCCATTCGTAAACCCACGTGACTTACCCTTCTGAGACCTTACGACAACGACTCCACCCACATGCTCTTATCTATTTAATTAGAAGGTCGATGACTATACAAGTTCGTGACGTTATGCATCTCGTGACGAGGCGTAGAATAAATCTACGCGTGCCTTTTAACACAATCAAAGCTGCGTGCAGAAACAAAAAGTTGGTCCATTGATACAGTCAAGTCACCACATTTTTACATTTTACAGGGCTGCCACAAACGACAAAAAGCGACTTTTTCCTATTATTTTCAACCTTTGTGACTAGGGGTATCTTTTTAAGCAAAAGCTCCTATTTTCAAAATTTTAGCGATTGTTTTGGAAAGTTACCAAAGGTCTTAGAAAATTTAGTCTCCTTTTTAATTAATAGCGAACGGAAAAAAATATTTTTCGGATTTTCGTTGAAGGAGAATATTTTTCAAGGAACTCCTATTTCGAAGTTTTGGCATGAAGCCGTGGCAACCATAAAAGAAAAAAAAATTGGAATCTGGTTGCTAGATTGTCATGAAAATCATATTTAAAGAATTTTTTTTTTATTTTTAAATTTAAATTTCTTGGCGAGATCTTCGTCTGTTTCATTCTGAATCTGCACATTTCATGTTTTAAACGTTTCATTTTGTATCTGAGCAACCAAAATAGGGTTTAAGATACTCTTTTCTGCTACAATTTTTAAACATTTATGCAACTAATGCTGCTATTTCACGAGTGCTATGGGCTATAGCAGTCTTGCATTTACAATTTTACGTAGGAATACACACGGTTACCACCATAAGACACAATATAACAGTATGAACATGAAGTACGATTAGTTGATCCAAAAGTAAGACCTGCAAGCTGGTTGGAGGTAAGTCAGGTAGGTTACTTAATTAACGTCGCACGGGAGTAACAAAAACGTGCTATTGGAGGTCAGTCAGAAGAGTGGGTAAACTATATGAGAAACAGCCAGCAGATCGATTGAAAGATGTGCCATCGGGAAATTTGAAGGTTGGTTCTCCGGTTCCTGAGAGAGGAATGCAATGGCATGGAATTAATAACACAGATCTACGAAATTTAACTTCAGCGTGTAGTTTGAAAATTTTTGGATATTTTTACTACGCACAGCACGTAATAAAAAAATGCTTTTTAAATACTTCTATCACTCCGTATTTTCGCGCAAAACCGGTTTCAAGTTACATATTCAATGTATTTGATGAAAAATGTAATATTCAAATGATCATTTCTGTATTTTTTGTCTGTATCACTGTTGCTTTTTTCATGCCTAATAGAGAAACAGTATAAATCGTTTACCTTGCATAAAATGTGTTACTTTTTTCATTTCCTCCTTTTTTATATCCAAAACAAAGTTTAATTTAGCGGTAAGGCGTTTGTGTACTGCTTCAATACACAAACTGTACTCTGTGAATCACCCAACAGTAATCCGCCATCATGTTAACATCTCATGGTCCTTGGTACATCCTTTTCATGTCCTTAGCCCTACTGGTGGTAGTCTCGACAAGGTATCTAATCATTAGAAGAAAACATGATCACGATCATTAGAAATAAACATGACTACAATCATTAGAAATAAACATGACTACAATCATTAGAAATAAACATGACTACAATCATTAGAAATAAACATGACTACAATCATTAGAAGAAAACTGACCAAATCTTCATTTCGTCCATCAAAACACCAGCAACAACTTGATGACGAGATATCTTGTCATTATTAAAATTGGTCGGATCTTGATGACCGAGATATCTCGTTGAAACCACTTGGAAGGTTATTATCTTGATGGAACGTTTCGCCCTGATTCTCCCTCATGGCTCACCCTCCTTGAATGAAATTCAATCATTTCACTCTCTGACTTTTATGACCGCTTCGAACTCTGAATTAGATATATGTTTCATAATGTTTGATTCAGTAAATATTCCTTTGTTCAATTTCGTGTCGGATAAGGCTGTAAACATATTAATTAGGTACAAAAAGAAGTTTCCATCCTCAGACAAGGGATGGAAATAGCTTTCCTTGACTCAGCTGCACTGCATTTTTAGTACCTTGTTGCAAGGCTTGCCTATGTGGTCATTCCTTTTGAACCCAATGTATATACTTTGCTCGGCTGTTCTATTAGCAGAGAAAACATGGATACTTTGTATTGAGAACCCATAAGCTCTGCTACATCTCTTACTAAATCATCCCAAGATCTCTTACTAAATCATTTACTTTGCTTTGAATTAAGGATTGTGACACATTACTTGAGTCTCAGGAATGAATTCGTAGTCATCACTTTCAAGCTTAGTTTCTCTGTCTCAAGCGCATTATGCATGAATTACATATAAAACTACATTAAAAATTTATTCCTTTTGGAACATGGAAAACATTTGGAAATGTCAGAATTTTTAACCGATTATAAGTATCTACATTTGAATTTTTTTTACTTCAATAAAAATCTTTGTACTTGAAAAAGGGCGTTTTATGATAAACAACCTATTCCTCTGATATGGTGAGTGATATAACAATTTAAGCCCAAATTTTTAGTAAAATAGGTCCCATTCAGTTTTGTATAGAAACTTTTTATGCCGAAAAGTATAATTTAATCCTTATGTCCATCTTTTGTCTCTTTCCAGAATTTAGAGGCAATGATAGTCAACGGTGTCACAACTAGCCACTCTGAGGTGCTGTCCACAGCATGCCACGAGCCTGTGGACAACATCCGATCTTTGCTAGAGCCGAATGGCAACGTCCTTCCCCCATCAGCGTCTTTCATCCGACCACTGCCCAGAACAAGTTCCAGCCACAGTCACCTCGACAAGTACCTCAAGAAATTTGGAAAGTCCGGTGAGTCTCCATATTTCTACGATTTTAATATTCTACAAATACACTGGAAGACTTTCATCTGAAAGCGGAAACAGCTATTTAATTGCTGTTTCTCTATAGAAAAATATACAATTGCACTGAGAACTAAAAATAAATTGTCGAAAAAATTCAAGATGACTATAAATTTTAGGAATTTACAGTGATTCCAGATAAGCAAATGCTTATTTCAGAGGTGAATTCATAGTTTAGTTTTTGTTCGACTTTCAGCCGGTTCATGCGAGAGTGGCTAGTATATAGTACAGTTCTAACGAATTAGTATTTGAGTCATGTGGTTTTGGACGAGTCTATTCGTTGAATTAGGGGATAGGTTAAACGTAAACAAATCACTCCTACAATTATAGTGTGGATCAGACGAGAAGGCAGTTTGAATGTGGGCCGCCAGCGATCTTTGAAAAGGTGTGAAAGCTAGTAAGAAGGCTGCCGTACGCAAAAACATGAATGGAGATAATATTGGATGGTTCCCACCACCACCACCAACTTTCTATCACTGCTCTCGCTTTTGGCTGAACTTAGAGCCAGAATCCGTGTTCAAGACATCATTTATGGAAGCGATTTGTTTATGTTCCAACCTATCAACTATTAACTCGCCGTATTAGAACCAAAGTGTCTTTAGCGTGGTTTGTCGCTCCGATTTTATTTTTTGCAGCCATTGCAGTAATTTCAAGTTGGCGAAACAAATAATCACCTATGGCGATCGCCCTGCTGTATTTTGAGGATATCAGTATTTTTTCTTGTGTGCTCAACAACCTTTGTACAAATGGACTTCCTCTAAGCGATGTGCCTTCTCAACTGAACCGCACAATACGATGTACGAGTTTCGGATCGATTTGTATTTTTGCATTTTCGTTAAATAGCCGTAATAAAAATTCTAACTCTGGAATGAACAACTCTGCACTTTTAGTTTAATAAATCTAGAGAATAATCTAAATTCTATTCGATGTTTTATAAAAAATATTACATCTAATTGTAAACGCAGACCCTGCTGTATTTCCTAGAAATACTTCATAGTTCTTACTCTTCAATTATCTTAATAGATAGCCAACCACTAACTGCAACTAAATAAAAAATGGGCAGATTAGGATTGCTTTTGATAGTAAACTTTCCTTCCTTGCTGAAATTTTTTCACGAATCAATATACTCCAAAATGCTTTATAACTGTATCAAATTGACAAAGTTCTTGCTCCAAAATTCATAACACTTGCTCCAAAATTCATAACACTTGCTCCAAAGTGTCAAAATAACTGCTCCGAAAGGTGTTGCAATTCATACCTTAGCATTACCACTCCTTACACTAAAAAGTACAGAATCAAACAGAAAGAGGCAATGAAGATAAAACCGTGAAGGGTACATAAATAAATAAATAATAACATCAGTCGCAAGTAAAGTAGTTTCATTCAACTTAGATTTCTAGTGTAAACACACAAACCAAACGGTCTGCGAAGATTTTGCCTCTGCTGTCCAAATGCACTCACCAATACATATCGGTGTTACAATAAAATGTATTTTATTGCTATATTGGTAGCGTTTCGCGCTTAATGTTATTGGTGACCGTTTTTTTAAGACACTAACCGACCAGCTTACCCAGAGGGTGTTAGGCTACACGAGAGGCGGCCGGGAGGACATTCGTCAGGTCCCATAAGGCCCTCAGGGTCCTTAGTCCGATTGGAAAACAAAAAACAGTAGATTCGTACAGAACAAATACAAATAATGAACAAAAATAATGTTACATAGACACTGCATCCCATAAGACAACTTAACTGCTAGACACTAGTGATTATAAAATTTACAATGTGAGCATAGAAATCATACAAGGAAAAAAGGAAGCATAATAAGGAAACACGCATATACACTGCTGGCCACCCAAATTGCAACACCAAGAAAGACAAGAGATATCACAACAAAATTTATTTTGTAGATAACATGTTGACCAAGTATCAAATGATTAAATTTATAGACTTCTGTGAAGTGTGGTTCCTGCCAAAATCAGTAGCCAGAGTAGCCGCCATTGTTGGAGATCACCGCTGCCACACGCCTCGGCATTGATTCAAAGAGACTTTGGATGTGTTCTTGGGGTACAGCAGACCAAGCAGCTTCCACACGTTGCCAAAGTTGATCTGGTGTGGCAGCTGGGGATGTATTCTGGGTCAATCGTTGAGCAACCATGGACCACATGTTTTCTATCGGCGAAAGATCCGGAGAGCAAGCTGGCCAGGGAAGCAATTCAATCTGGCGATTGACGAAGAACCCTTGGACAATGCGTGCCACGTGTGGTCGCGCATTATCCTGTTGAAATATGGCTGTGGGCAAGCCCTGAAGGTAAGGAAGGACAACTGGCTCCAACATCTCGGAGATGTAGCGCTGGCTGTTTAAAGTACCGGCAATGCGTACTAGAGGAGTGCGAGAGTGATATCCAATACCGCCCCATGCCATAATACCCGGTGCAGGACCAGTGTGGCGGTGTATAACGCAGCTGTTCAGCATCCTCTCTCCACGGTGTCTCCAGACTCGAATCCGACCATCGTGGTGTTGCAGACAGAATCGTGACTCGTCAGTAAAGACAATTTCATTCCATTCTGCCGTCCACATCCTTCTTTCATCGCACCATTGGCGGCGGAAACGTCTGTGGTTCTGCGTCAAGGGTAGACGAAGCAATGGACGTCTTGCGGACAGACCACTCTGCTGTAAACGGCGTCGAATGGTACGCGCAGACACTGGATGATGCGGTACAGACTGAATGTGCTGTGCTATGGTTCGTGATGTGGCTGAGCGATCCGTCACTGCCATACGCACAATATGCCTGTCATCACGTGAAGTGGTGCACTGAGGTGGATGCGATCGAACACGTCGGTCCGTCGTACCCTCCTGCATCCAACGATCACATATCCGCATTACAGTTGTTTGGTTTCGTCCAACACGACTACCGATTTCCCTGAAAGATAATCCACAATCTCGGTAGGCCACTATCCTTCCTCTGTCGAACTCGGATACTTGATCAAAAGATGATCGCTGTTTTCTACGAGGCATAATTGATCGTTTTTTTTAAAAAACCACAAGAAAAACACAATTGCCGTACTTGAAATCGTAGAAATCTCCAAGCCTTAAATAGCGCTTTGAAGTGGCGCCACAAGTGCGCGTGATGTGCGTCTGCGCTGAAATTCTAATCATTTGCATATCTCACCTCCGCTAATGCATGTTGTAAATTTCATATTATTTGCATGCTTCCTTCAGGGTGTTGCATTTACGGTGGCCAGCAGTGTACATAAGCATATCTTTATCCATATACGTATATACATAACCGTCAGAATATAATTGGTGTTGACCAATCAACTATCATATCAATTTGGAATTCATTCCTTTGAATTTTTATTGACGACGTGCTGAAACCGTATTCAAAAGCAAGCCAACAGACGTCACTTTCTAAATAATACCGGAAACACGTATTGCCGTAGAAACATTACACCACTTACATCTAGCTTGACATCTAGCATCTCTGTTACTGAAATTAAATAAAGGAGGAAAAGAAGGTGTGGTTATAACACTTGCCTTAACTTGAAATTCCGTCCTTAATAAAATGCAGCTGTTGTATTATGCACTTTTGTTCGTTTCCACAGTAGGTGGTCTGCGATCTCCTGTGAAACGTCAGTGGTCAGCGGGGGAGTCCCATCTCAGCCGAGACTTCTCCAAGACAAGTGACCTGGATGTCCGTCCTCGACTCCCACCCAGGCCCAAGTCCGAATTCTTCAACGTCGGAGACCCCAACAGATATGCCAAAAATTCCACTTCCACCTATGAGGTAAGTCATTTTATACTGCGCAGTGAAATAAACAGTGGCAATCAAATATTCTTTACCTGTATTGGTTAACAGGACCTGGATTTTGTTTACTTAAGATGCATAACAATTTATGAAATGACCTAAAGATGTGAAAAAGGACCTAAAAATTTAACACTCCGAGTGTTTTTGACGAGATATTTCGTCCTTCAATATCTGATCAATTTTGCTACTGACGAGATACCTCGTCATCGAGATTTTGCCAATTTTTATGACAAGATCAAGATCTGGTCAATTTTCTTCTAATGATGAAATATCTCGTCCATCACAATCTGCTCAGTTTTGCTAATGACGAGATAATTCGTCGAGACAACCCACCAGGAGAGTTAATACACTTTCAATTTTCGAAATATTTTCCATGACAGACAAATCGTTTGTTAATAAAACATAATTTCGTGCACATGATAGGCATTAAAAATCGTATTCGTGTTTTCTCACCAAGGCATTAAAAATCGTATTCGTGTTTCCTCACCAAGGCTTTAAAAATCGGAGTGTTTCTCATACATATTGGTTTCACATCTTGGAAACCTTCAAAATTACGAGATGTTGTCCTCGGCTCTTCCTTCAAGATTGATCCCGAATGTCGCAAATATCCTATTGTGTTGCTCCAGTGCGACTTAAATTTAACTACCTACTCACCACTTCGAGATCTGATCTGCCAAATGTATGACTATCCTCCACGACACTACTGCCTCCTTCTACGAAAACTAAACCCCAGTAAAAACGCATGGAGAATTTCCGTCGGTAATTTACCAGTATTCAGAATACCGGTAATTTGAATCTGTACCAACAACCAGAATGAAGCTCACTGATTTGTTAAAATGTACAGGTATATCTATCCTCTACGACATTAGTGTCTCATGCTACGGAACAGGATAAGAATTAAATGCCGGTACAAACGTAAAAAGAATACCCGTCGCTAATTTACCAGTATTCAGAATGTTGGTAATTTGAATCTGTAATAACAATTAGATTATAGCTCACTTAGAGATCTAATCTGCACGACCATCCTCCACGACATTAGTGCCTCCTGCTACAGAGCAGAATCAGAACTAAACACCGATCAAAACGAATGGAGAATTTCCGTTAATAATTTACCAATATTCGGAATTCCGGTAAATTGATCTTTATAAACAACTAGATTGTAACTCACTTAGAGATCTAATCTGCTAAAATGTACGTCCATATTCCACGACATTAGTGTCTCCTGCTACGAAGTAGAATTAGAACTAAACACCGGTAAAAACGAATGGAGAATATCCGTCAGTACTTTATCAGTATCCAGAATGCCTGTAATTTGAATCTGTAGCAACAGCCAGATTGTAGCTCCCTTAGAGATCGGATCTGTTAAAATGTACGACCGCCCTCCACGAAGGATTAAGGTACTTTATCACCTCACACTCGGCCCTTCTGCTTTATTTAGATTCCGACGGGCAGTAATGAAAGCAGCTTCTCCTTCTGACAGACATCCAATGCTGTACTTCACACTCCTCTGCATGCGTCGCCCGAAATAACCACCGCCAATAAAAAATGAATCCGGCCTCCCTGACACTCCTCTGGGAAGTGTCCCTTTTCTAATCAGACTTCACATCATCGATCTTTGAGGTCCGTGTATCCGGACGGATCCAGAAACGAAAATTAATGACGCCCGGATTCAGCAGAGCGACAACAACAGGTGCTCCAGGGAAAGAAGACGAGAGATCTGGGAGGAAGAGCGATCGCCCTTGCTAAGAAAAATATTCCTTCTTTTCTCGCTGTTTAGCTAAGAAAGATTAATTGGGTGTGACATTATCATGAGACCGTTCTTTACATACTGGAGTGATCACCTAGACGAAATCTCGGCAATTATCCCATGCAATGAATTGATGGTGTCAAAATCTTCAGCGTCAATTCCTGGTCCTATCCTCTATTCTTTATACCGGATCTATTGGTTGAAACGTTTCTCACGTATAGAAAGTAACCCCCGCTTTTAAAACATTTCTATAGAACGCATGAACCATTAACTCCTATACTGGTCGTGGATTGGTATTGAGTAGGTCGTTATAATGATCTAAGAACGATTAATTGGGAATGGCATTGTCATGAGCTACGAGCGATTAATTCGGAATGGCATTATCACGAGACCCTTCTTTGCTACTGGAATGGTCACCTAGATGAAATCTCAGCAATTATCCCATCCCATGAAAAGAATTGATGGTATCCAAATATCCAACGTCAATTCCTGGTTCTTTCCCACCTATTTTTTATTCCGGATCTATTGGTTGAAAAGTTTCTCATGTTTAGAAAGTAACCCCCGCTTTTAAAAAATTTCTGCAGAACGCATGAACCCTTAACTCTTATACTGGTCGTAGATTGGCATTCAGTATCGCATTGTAACGATCTGGGGTATGGCTTAATTGGGTATGGCATTATCATGACCTAAGGGATTAATTCGGTATGGCATGTGTTGCTCCAGTGCGACCAGTAATTAAAATATCAAATGGCATTATCAGAAGAATATTCTTTACATACTGGAGTAATCACTTAGACAAAATCTCGGCATTTATCCCATGTAAATAATTGATTGTGTCCAAATATCCAACGTCATTTCCTAGTCCTCCCCACCCTTGGGCCATTGTAGCCCAGTTGTAGGTAGAACCGAGGATTGCGAGTTTGAAATTCGATCCAACCAAACACTGTCGTCAACACCGAGGCTAGTGCAAGTTCAATTTGCCGTGGCCTCCAGTGGCTTCAAGTTGGCAGGGTGTGTAAGTTTGAAGAATGGGGTGCCAGCTCAAGTGTTGACCTCGTTATCTAGCAGTGGTTTAAAATAACGAGTATTCCCCTCGAATCTTTCCCTTCTGGATTGTTCTCAGACCGCAGCCAGTTGTGTTGCTCCATGTTATTCAACTACCTCCATAATGCTTTCAACGAATAAAATCTATCTCACATTTGACGTATATAGGGCTTGATTTCATTCTAAAAAAATCCAAGATTCGTATTTACTCTCTTGTGACTTGAGGAACAAGTACATTTTGAGTACAGATGAGTGGGTTGAAGTTTTTGCTAAGTTGGCAGTGGGTGGCTCTTGGCGAAGGTGGGTGATATCCTCTAACCTCACAAACTTCCTGGCGAGCCAATTGTCGCAAAATGCACTAATGTGACAAACTGAAATGCTTCAAGAAACACCTATAACAGTGGTTCTCAAACTCTTCAATCCAAAGACTCCTCCATGAAAATAAAAAAATTTCAAGTACCCCTTGATATTATACAATTTTTTCGGTCATATGTAAATCTGAATTAGACCATAATTGTTCACCTTATAGGGAGTAAAATATTAAGAGATAAGTTAAATAGATTCTAAAACGCTAAAATTTTATATTAAGGATAACTAACAATTTTCAATCATTAGGAAATACTCCTTTAGATCAAGTTCAGTTGATCATTTTTAGAACATATAATTGGCATTTTTGATAAAAGATTTTTAGAGTATAGTAACTTTATTAGGGTATAAAAGATTAGAAGAGAACAATATAATATTTAATTTTTTTTTGAAATGGGGTCTTTAGTTCTTCAGTTCTATTAAAATATTGAATGTTTTCCGAGGACCCCTCGAAACCTTATCGTGGACCCCTTGGAGGTCCGGCAGCATCACTTTGGGAACCACTCTCCTAATAGAATATGGGCTGTTTAGTTTCTAGGTCAACAGGCAAGTACATACGTACTATCTGGTACATTTTCTGTGGTAGCAAGACAGTACGATTATCTTCAAACTATTTCCTTTTCATTTTTTATGATGTAATTTTAAATCTATAGGAGCTGGTCTTGAAGTGTTGTTAGGAACCAGCTACTACATAATGAGCGGAATTTCTCTACTATATCACGTCAATTCCAGGTATTCATTTTGAAATAGGTCCTTGACACGCGTCTGTTTTTGGTCGCTACTGCAAATTTCTCGAAGCGTGTGCCCTATATTCATTATCGCACACTTGCGATATAGCGACATTGTCACAAACCTATTTTTACTCACGGTTCCAATAGCCATCAGAATATCAGCAATTAGGCCAGGGAAGGAAGGATATCAGTTGCCAATTTATAGTAGCAAATTAATTTGGGGAATCTAAATAAGTTTTATTTGAGATCTCTGCTGCAAAATAACTCTGGTTTATATCACTTGCTGACTGACTTATAAATTGACTGACTTTAAATTGATTTTTAAAATATATATCCACATACTGTCTTGTTTATCTCTCTATTTACGATCCTCCTCCTATTCAACCTGTAACAGTCGACCGTCTCTGGAGGACGATTGCGAACACGAAAGGAAGAGAGAAAGGAAGTTGAAAAGGGGAGGAAGAAAAGAGGACAGATGAGCCAAACGGTTTGAGTTTTAGTTCCGTTTCCGTTTGTTTTCCTCTTTTGATATTCATAGTTGCACTACATGCTATGACGAAGTTAATTAAAGCTACTGGTTTACAAACAATTTATTCGACTACTGGCTTGAATTTTCCCCCATTCGTTAACGAGTGAAGCATGCAAAACCCTTGCTTTTTAAATGTTAAACCAATAATGCACATTCATTTCCTTTTATTGCAAATACATATTCACTATCGCTTTTAGTGATTGCAAATCCATGTGTAACACGGAAACATATCAGCATTACATTGTCCCCCCTCATTTTGCGCTAAACTCGTTTGGTTAACGAAGGTGGGAAGACGATATTATTTGTATATTGACGAATGGCAACGGAAATTAACAATATAAAAATCAACCATTGCGGGAAGCATTCGCCAATTTCGCCTATACGTTTAAATGTGTCTTATTTGACTTATAGTGCTATAAAATATTTGTAAAAATACTCGGAATTCTTCAACAGTCTGATGACAAGAGGCATTGAGACATCCAGAAGATAAATATCGGCACAGAAAAGAAAATATAAGCTAATACGAAAATGGGCGTTAACTTTCGAAAAAAGTACCTAATCGCCTTTGAATACAATTCAATGGAGGCGGAGTTTCTACAGCGAATTGTCGTAGCATGACACCTTTGCAGTTTTGGAATGCAAGAATTAACACCAGTAAAAATATACGAAATTCTGTTAGACACTTTCATCAATTTTATTTTATTTGGAGGAACAATATATCTATGTTTATATTATACAATATAGATGAGACAATTAAGGATGAAAATAAGGGATGAAATGTGCATAACAAAACTATGATCAAGACATAATAAAGGAACTAACGCAGATGCTTACGCAGTCTATTATATTACTTAGTTTCTCGGAAAACTCAAACAATTTTACTTTTGCTAGTTCATACTTTCCCAACATGCTTTAAATATTGCTCCGTATAATGAATGATCCAACATGCTTCTTCTACATACATATATAACACTAACATAGTACCACAGAAATCGACATAATTTGTATATTGACGAAAGTCACACACACACAACAAACGAATATAAACCATATAAAATAAACCACTACTAATTTGCCGATTGGCGCTTAAATGTGCTTGATTTGATAAATGGAGTTACAAAATACCCTTCTGGTGGTTGTCTCGACGAGGAATTTCGTCATTAGCATCTCGTTTTTCACTAGATCACGTCAAAACTGACTAGATCTTGATGCATGAGATATCTCGTGATTAAAAGAAAACTGGCCAGATCATGATCTCGCCATCGTAAAAAAATCGGTAATATCTTGATGACGACATATCTCGTCATTAGCAAAATTGGTTAAATCTTGATGCCCGAGATATCTCGTCGTCACAACTTGGAGGGTTAAAAAATATTCGGAAAAGCTCGCCGCTCTTTGGAAATTCTTCAGCCGTCTGATGACAGACGAGGACAATGAGAAATCTGGAAGATAGAAATCAGCGCAGAAAAGAAATGTAAGAGTATGAGAAATTTGGTTTGGATGTTTAAATATACCGAATAGTCTTTCAAGTAAATGGTATGCAATTGAAGTGGACGTCCACAAGCTAATTTCGGTAACATGACTGAGATATGAGCTCTTGTACATTGTATTGAAACGCAATAAAGTACACCGAAATGCTGTTTTATATTTTTTTCCATTTGGAAGTATTAAATATGCATATCAATGCTTATATCGATTATAAAATTAGTTTAACCCTCCTGGTGGTTGTTTCGAAGAGGTTTCTCGTCATTAAACAAAACTGAGCAGATTTTGCTGTACGAGATATCTCGTCGAAACCACTTAAAGGGTTAATTAACCCTCTTGGTGATTGTCTCGACGAGGTATCTAGTCATAAGCAAAACTTGCCCGATCTTAGTAGACGAGATATCTGATCACCAAAAACTGAAACAATTTCGTCATCGTCAAAAAATCGGCAATACCTTGATGACGAAATATCTCGTCATTAGCAAAATTTGTCAGAACTTGATGAACGAGAAACCTCGTCGAAATCACTTGGAGGGTTAAGGCATGAAAAATGTGTAACGACACTACCATCCGTTTATATAAGTAGAAATTTCAGCTCAGATGCTATGCGCTGGTCTTCTGGCATAATGAATCTCACAATACCCATAACACACGTATGGGTCCGATTTATTTGTTGAATTTGCAGTCGAAACGGCTTACCCGAACCGACGCTGATAGCCAATCCTCCTCCACAGCACGCAATACATGCCGAAACCATGGCACCACGGTGCAGTGTTAGTCGCTGATAAGATGGCAGGGGCACGTCACCGTTCGGTCACTACTCCGTGGCCGATAGAAGGTCAGCGCTAGACTGACCGGCGTCACAAGAGAATTGATTAGCCGACATTGCGGGGACACCTGTACACGTGACACACCCTCCTTTATCTACCGGTAATTCCCACCAGGAGTTCGAGATTCGTTTCTTTCTTTCCCGAATGACACTCAATCTATCAGACTTCCTGCGGCGGCAGACATGCTAACGGAAGCACTTGAATTGATTTTATTGTCGTCACTGTGCTGTTTCATGTTAGGGTTTTTCCTATACACACTAGCAAACCAGCGCATAGCATCTGCGTTGAACTTTCTTAATTGCGTATATCAATTGATATATATAGCATAGTGCAGTTACTCACATTTCATATCTTATTTCAATCCATTTATAATGAATATGTTCACATAGATGAATTTCATTCCTCTAAATGAAATAAAATTATCCAAAACTATATTTTATTATAATAGCAATTTGTTTACTTTCACTGGTGTCAGTTCTTATTTCCAATAAGATGCATGTATCAGCAAAGAGCACACCTCATTCATGTTACAATGGCTCTAAGTCAATCACTACTTTCATCGTTTCTACTTCATCGATTCATCATTCTGCAATTGTGACAATTTCTGTAGTTCAAGACATCGATCACGTCCTCTTTCATTGTCCATTGCTTAACCCTCCAAGTGGTTTGGACGAAATATCTCGTCCACCAAGATCCGACCAATTTTGCTAATGACGAGGTATCTCGTCATGATATTGCCGACTTTTTGATGAGGACGAGATCCAGATCTGGTCTTTTTTCTAATGGAGGAGATATATCGTCCAAGATCTGGTCAAGGTTTTTTCCAAAGACGAGATATCGCATCGAGATCTGGTCAGTTTTCTACTGATGGTCATGATCGTGTTTTCATCTAATGATGACATATTTCGTCCAAGGTCAGTTTTGCTAATGACGAGATACCTCTTCGACAATCACCAGGAGAATTAATCACGAAAGAAGATTTCTCTTTCAACTTGGCTGCTTCTCTTGGATACTTCAGTGCAATCTGCTCCCTACTGATAATTATTTCTCTACATTTAAGAACTTACTTTCGATAATAATTTTATTACAAAATTTTTATCACAACTAGTAACTAATTCGATCTATGCATGTAATACTATTGTGGTGCTTGTGGAAACAAAATTATTATTAAAAAGAGAAATACACGAAGTCAAAATTTTAAGGTACGAGTTTCTCATCTTTTATAGACCATAATGGGGTGATCTTTAGACTGGCGAAGTGTGCACGTATGTGTGTGTCCAAGTGATTTTTCTCTGCATGAAGGTCAGATTTCTTCTTGGAAAACACGCTTATTAAGTTTAGTTTAGTGAGTAGAATTGTTTCGTTTCTCAGGGTTATGTTTCTTGAGAATGTGTTTCACTTTTAAGCTGTTGATATATTTCCCGGATCCCCCTCTGAATACTCCTCAGCACACAGTCAAGGATCGAAAAGAAAGACACAAACTCGGCGTGAGAGGAAATGAAGAATAAGTGAAATGAAGGGAATTCAAAACGTCAGATGATTCCTCGCTCACGACCTGCCAATGACAGTTCGGTTCCATCCACCAATTTATTTCACACTCTCACGCGTGCACATTCTCTCACAAATCAATACTAATGCACTTCCGCCTCTCCATCACACCCCGCGGACCAACAAACAATCCGAAAGCGTTTTAAACTTTTATTACCGGTGTATATATGGGTGGGACGGGGCTTAGCCCGCAATCTCTGGGGACTCAACCACCTACTGTCCAGCGTAATCCTTTAAAGATTCTTGAAAGCCCGGTACAGATGGATTCGATTTTCTTGACGCCTGCCTTGCTCGAATGGTTGTATTCCCTCCTCTCTCTCTTGATTTGGAGTCCTGAGGGCTGACAGCTGTGATCCCTTCTGCCGTTTCCTTGGAGCGGAAAATGGACACCTATGACGGATTGTGAGCAAATAAAGGATTTAGGGGAGAGTGTCTTGTTGAATGCTGCTTGGGCTTGGGAGGTGGAAGTCTGGGATAAGAGTGTCTTGAATTTTCGACTATTGTGCTTTTAAAGGATTAGAGTGTAATGTGAGAATAACTGTGTTTTTTATTGTATTTTTTGTTTCAAGTTGTGACGGCAACAGCGCAATGCTACGATAGGTAAAATTGCGGTGACTTGACTCAATCGACTTTTCTTTCCGTGTATTGCATTGCCCACACAAACAGTAAAGAACTTGACATAAAATAATCGTAGTAATTAAAGTTGTTTTTTGTCAAATGTTTTTCTTTGAAAACTTTAATTTTATTTGTTTCGTTTTTGGACACCCTAGTTAGTGTTTTGCAAACCCCCCCCCCCGTTTTGAGCCAGACCCCATAACGAACACAAAAACAGATAAAATTTCTTCAATCAACATACAGTTACTATAAAACAATGTAAGAAAAGCACGAGGCAAAAATCACTGCATTGAGCGAGATTCCGTTAGCCTCTTAGAAGAGTGCGTAATTGAGGCTAAGAGAATCGTTAGGGCAAGCACTCAGTTTTGAGCCAGACACCCATAATGACAATAAAAATATGCAAAATTTCTTCAATCAACATATAAAGTTACTACAAAACAATGTAAGAGACGAACGAGACAAAAATTACTGTATTTCGCTAGAGGCCGTTAGCCACTGATAAGAAGAGTGCGTAGTCTAAAGGGGATTTTAGAGATCACAGAGACTGGATGTTTTTGTGCATGTGTATACATGCACCAGATGTATTCCTAGAAATAATAAGTCAACACTAAATTACTGAAGGACGTTTTGGAAAAAATTCAAGCAAGCTTGTGGGTGAAAAATGCTTTGTTGAACAGGAAAATATTCGAATTTTCCAAAAAATAATTACGAATAACGCAAGTATGTATTAAAATTATAGGAAAATCAAGACATTTCAAATTATCCAGTTATTCGAATTTAAAAAGTTGCAATTGCAAAAGTTTCACTATATATTTAAATGCATACTTCAGGATCAATACACCGTTAGACCTGAAACAATTGATAACCGTGCTGTAACTTCAGTGCATGTTATTTCGGGCAGACTAAGTTTTTCCCTTCTTTACCCGAATCTGAAATCCCAAACTCTCTGCCCCTCCAACACGAAAAAACTCTCCCTCCGTCTATTTTGTTAAAACCTAATACAAAAGGCAAGAATAGAATGTAATTGATTTCGCAAATCCTTTGAAGCTGTAGCCGCGATGAGCATTTCTGCAACGAAAAAAATTCCACAACATGTTTTCGTGGAAGACAGATAAATTGGAGCCGGTCCAGTAAAGTAGTCATTGTCTTTCATTTGAACCGTTACCGTGGTAACCAATTGTGGGGCTTCCTTCCTTATCTCTCGTCCTCTTGGCTCGTCTTTTGTCCATATTCTTTTGTGCGGACCGAATGTCCGTTTTCTGAAGGGAATGAAGACAAAGGCGGGACGAACCCTGATGTCCGAGATGGGGGCCTTTCATAATGGAAGTGAAACAGGAGAGATGGCCACTTGATGATTGTTGGGGAAGGTCCCTCGAAGAGATACAAAAACACTTAAGCTGACTGCAGATGGGTCTCTGATTTCAGTTTCGGAGGAATTACTTTTTGTGCTGCAACTTTATTTCCAAATACTTCCCATCTACGGTTGTTTATACATACTTTTCGTTAAATGTAATGATAAAACATACTTAAGACATTCTGCATGAATAAACAAATGTTCTTGGAAAGAACTTAGGTATTTACATTTACTCCCAATCAATAAATTAGATATTGATTTTAGAGTTAAAATATACAAAAAATTTTTGTAAAAGTTTTTTTTCAATATAGAATTAGATCATAAAAAAAGGTTGTCGGAATATTGAAATTGAAGAATAATCATATAAAAGCAAAATTTTGAAAATTAATCTTGGTTAAATTATGATTTATTTTATGAAATACAAAGGTAAAACGTATATACTAATGAAAATATGCAAAATACTTACAAAACATTTATTAGAAATGAAGAATTATTAGAAATCACTATCCGCAGAGGAATCCGAGAAATTCTCATCAGTTTCGCTATAACTATCTTCAATATACTTGATATCAGAGTCAGAACTGCTATCAGTGTCGGAAATATTGTCAGGAATGTAGGTTCTATCACTCGCGAAACGCTTCCTGCCAGACATCTTTGAGCTTTGAAAAGAGCGCTCAAAATGCTGCAAAAAATGCTTGTATATTTCGCAGAAATGTGGACATCTAAAGCCATCTGTTAACCCAGATTTGAATAAACAATTAAACATCACAGAAAAGCCAAAATGAAACCATGAACGGGAAAAAGCGGGTTGCACAGTTAAATAGACGGCAAAAATGCATCCCGCGGAAATCGCGGGATGTGCAGCGAGAGGGTTAACACGCAAAATGACTAAACCACATCTATTGGTTGAAAAAATCCTCGGAGATATTCTATTGGTTAAGATCAAAACTGGTGATGTGAGTCGTGCAGGGAAGATTATAGATATTTTAGAACAGATATATGCGTGTGACCCCTCAGAGAGTTAAATACATTGAGTCATACATTAATAAAATATTACATTATTGTAATATTCCAAACGCGTTGTTTAACTGTTTGATTCCGATTATTTATGGGCCGCGGTAGGCTGGAAGAGCAACGGATTAGCAACCGGAGGTTTGCGAGTTCGAATCCAACCAAAGACCGTCGTGTACAGAGGGGCTGGTGCGCGTTAAATCCGTCGTGGCCTCAAATTTCCTAACGTTGGCGTGGTGTGGAAGTTTGGTGAGTGGGGTGCCAGCTCAGGTGTTGCCTCGTCATCTGACCGTGGTTCAAAATTACGTGGTGCTGTCCTCGGATCTTTCTCTTTGAGATTGATCCCGGACCGTCAGCAATAGCCCCTTGTATTGCTCCAGTGTGACGTTAATTAAAATACCTACCTACCGATTATTTATTCTTTTCGGCAAATTGGGTATGTTTCATTATGTAAATTAGTGAAGTATAAATATTTTCATCCTGTGTATTCCTTTGTTATATCTGAATTATTTCGATTATTAATAAGAAATACATAATTTTCTACATGAGCTATTTCTACATTGATACACTTTACCGAATTTATCAGAAACAGCAATGATATAAGCTTATCTATATGTCATCTTTTTTAAAGTAAAATCTTAATTGTTTTTTCAATAACAGAAACCAATGGAAAACAGAAACCAATTGCTTTGATTTGTGGAATTTGTGTGTTTTAAGTTTTAATAAATCTTCAAAATATTAAGCATTGGTACATGTTATTTCTGTTTTAGTAGAAACATAATGCAAGTTAGAAGTAATTTTTTTAGTTCATCATTCCTATTTATAAATATACAATCATAATTTAGTTTGATTAATAAAATCAAACAGAAAATAAACAAAGCATGAAACACTAATCCTTAAGAATTTTAATAGAAAAGAACTTCCATATAAACTTCACATTTTTAGGGTGTTTACATACCCATTTAATATGGAAAAAGATCTATTAGATAAAAGTGTCTCAACATTCTCTCATGCACTCTTGACCTACAACATAACATTGCAAATATTGTGTTCTTATTTTTATACCGCTATGAACAAAAGTTCAATTCTTGAAACATCTTAAAAATATATACGATCTTGGTTTTCAGCTAGAATATATTTACAGTTTCTACGCTTCATACAGGATACGAAATTCTATCGCTCATTCTGTTTATATGTTATTCATATGTTCTCACTCCCCCAACTCAAATATTCTTTGTCTACTTAACACAGTTTACATTATCTGATGCAGTGAAGTGTATATCCAAGCTGAACTGGAAACGAATCATCTTTTATTCTATTCTTATATCCTTTCGAACAGTTGGAAAAGAAACAAAGTATTCTTTCAACGATATTATATGAAATGGAGTGGGAGAGTAGAGTAACATTGCCAAAAACCGTATCGTAAAGTATTTTCTTAAAAGCATTCTCAAAATACATAAGTATTGATCGCAAAGAACATAAAGGTATAAAGCGAATAAAAACACTACGTGAAACCCAAAGAGGTCTGTTTAAGATGCAAAGTCTGAAACACAAGGCTTTTAGGGTCGAATGTCCGAGCTATCATGTGACACGGCGTTTGTATTGTTTCACTTCACTTCCCGAAATAAGATTTATGCGTGATTTATCGGGACTCGAGTCAGCACATTTGTTTTGCTTTACGTTACTTTATTTTTTACTGCTTTATGGAGTAGAGCGAAAGTGGTTCACGTTTCACATAAAAAGTGTTACCCACGTTGTTTGTGCTCTATAAATGTACTATATTCTTGCTGTTTGAGTGTCGGTGTGTTTTACGTTGGTGTACGTGAGGATCTAATTTACTTTGCAAACTATGTTAACAAGAGAATGTGCTGCTGACTACATTAACGTTTTTGTTGAACCCGCTCGAAATCTTATGCACTTAGGTCTTTTGTGAGAGTTTCACGTATTTAAATAAAAATAACGTAGCTTAATCTGTGGGGATTGGATTTTCAGGCGAAAAAGAATCCATTACGTTTTAAACCACCATTCTCAAGTTTCCGATTTTCTGTATTTAGAAATTGTCTACAAATTTTGAATTTAACATTTTATTACTTGTGGCTTACAAAGAGACAAAATTTAATTATGGTTGATTGTTTAATTTTATGGCGCAAGGGCCGTATTTGTTGAGAGGCAAACATAAAACAGACAATGCCAAGTAATGAACATACACACACAAGGAATTGCGTATGTATGTCCATTGTTTGAAGTTGTCCATGTATGTCCATTACTTGACTATTACGTGTTCATTACTTCTGTGTCACTGAATATACTCAAACAAGGAATTGTGTGTGAGAGATACACCCAGTGCAAGTTACCATTGACACACAATGCAAGTTACATCAATCGATCCTGTGTCCCCTACAACTCTCAGGTTGCTAGAGCTCTAAGAGAAGATACAATAGTTACAGTTGGGAACTAATTTGATTTGACACACTTTATAATTAAGCTTTAAAGAAAAGCTCTTTCATATCCATGAAAGGTTTCTTTCGTCGAGGAAAATCGATTAAAAACTAAACTCTAAGAATTAAAATTTATTTCTCTGTTGATGTCTTTTGTATTTAAAATCGATTTTAGCAATAAATAGAATTTGTTTAACTTTTTCATTTAATGTTTGCTTAGTTAAAAGATTAAATTTGTTTAGTTGAGCATATTTTGCATAGTGTGCTAACGTGAAAAATATAGACCTTCTAAGGTCTATATTTTATACATGGCTCTTTGAGGGTAAACAATTTTGAACGTTACCTTTTATAATCTCCGATATTTTAATCATAAATCCGTATGATGAAAAGTGGAATTTTCCATCTTATACTCTTTTGTTATGTTTCTTTAATGCACACAATCTTCCTGGTCCTTGATGTCCTTCCTAGTTTGCTTTGTGTGATAGCAGTTTTTAATATTTTTAACTAACACAGATTTTAAAATCACATTTTTCAATTATAATAACATCAAATTTAAAAAAGTCATGTTTATATGTGATATACAGATGTTAAAAATAAAACTAACCGCAAAAATAAAATAGTGTCATCCAAAATTAGAAAATATTCCTGATAACTTAAACTAAGCAATAATTAAGCTGTGTATAAGATCGCCAGTCTATGGTTACAAAGTGAGCTCTGTGCTCAACAAAGAATTAATGTTTACGGGCATGTTCTTGAACTAATTACAATAATGCAATATGAAATTTTTAAAAATTCAAGAACGTTAATTTCGAAAATAAATTTCGATTAAATCAACGTTTGAACGATTTTTCTTTCGCATATATAAAGCACAACTATCATTAAACTCGTATCGTTGATTAAAAGTTAAGCATGAATTCGACATCCTTAATTACGATATAACGTTTGTTCCTATAAGGTTCGAGTCTTGAGACAAGTAAGGATTGTTTCTACCTTTTTCGGTTTATTCCCATCAGGCATGTGAGGAAATGGAATCTGTATCTGGGTAAAGGAATCGAAAGCGTAATAGCTTAGGAAATGATATTTCCCTAAGAGATCTTATCCCAAGAGACTGTGATTGCATAGAAAATTGCATTTCATTTCTTCCTGACTGGAAAAAAACCTGGAAAATTCAGATCAAAAGGTTTGCATAAAAGATATCGATAAACCCATGAATAAATTGACCACGACGTCGCACTTGTGTTTGGAATCGAGCAATGTCCATCCATTTGCAACCTAACGGACATGCCGTCAAATGGAATCACCCCGAAAGAAATCGGTCACATAAAATACCCCACACTAACCGCAAACCGCACGACACACAATTCGAAAGGAACGGCTGAAAAAGAGTCCTGTGACAGAGAACACGAAATGGCAATCATGGAACTGCAGGTCTTCCACCACCACTCTCGCGAGGCAATAAAAACCAAGAGTTCGGTTTTTCGAAACTTGACAAACGATTCTTTTTCGCCTTGTCGGTTTTTTAGCCTTCTGTCCCCTCGGACTTCCAACCCTCCCTGCCATCTTCATTCCATCCCGGGGCTTTTGAAAGAGTTCTGAACCACGCTGACATTTCTCAGTCATTGGACGTTAATGGCGTGAAATTGAATTCTCGAGTAACGTGAAAGGCCGCGTTTTATTCGAAGTGCTGCAAAGACAGGCTTTTGGAAAGTTTTAAATACGGTTATTTCTCAATTTAGTTTTTGAAGGTGTTTTTTTCTTTTGTCCCTCATTATCGCTTGATAAATAATGGTTTATCGAAGGGCCTGAAAGGGAATATAAAGAATGCTTACTCGGCTTTATCAAGACTGAGAGGGCTTGAGTTATCATGATTGAATCAAAGAGACCACTTTATTTTTCAATCCTTAATTTTGAAATAGGCTTTGCTTGACGGAAATTTACCAATACTTAGTTGCTTGAAATGTTCTCATAAAAAAGTAAATTAAAAGTATAAAACTTTTAAGAAAATTATTTTTTGTCGAGTACGTACTTATCTTATGGATTTTTTCACAAAATTTTGGAATTTTTATAATTCTTTGTTAAAAAGAAGTCTTTTTATTGATCGTGAATAAACTTTCCTGCCAATCTGCTGACAGGTTCTATTTAACTACTTCTGAAAAGCTATAGTACTTGAATGACAACGAAAATTGTCTAAGTAATTCAAAATACTTAAAATTCTCAAAACTTTTCTAAGTTTCTGAGATATGAGCGAACAATTTTGTGATGGAGAATATATTTATAGTAGTTATCGATTTACAAAATTAAATCTTCTTAACAAATTATTGTGAAGTTTTCATAATGGTTCAAGAAAGTCATTAATTTCGTATCTGCCGACAACTCGAATAAATTATTTATTATAAAACTGGCTTTTAATCTTCGTAAGTTCATGAACTTCAAATAACTTCAGACAACATTAATATGCATATTTCTGTCCATATCTCTTCGGCCGTAAAAAGTTTGCTTTCAATTAAACTCCTTGAAAACAATTGGTCAAAAGAACAAAACATAATATAAATCATCCAACTTCGAAGGTCGATGCAAAAAGAATTCAATTGTTCACACTGAAGCCCGAGAATTCTACTTGTCCACAGTGACGTAAGAAATTAACATGCATTTGTGTTTAATTTTTGAATTTTAAATACATATTTACATTGAAATTCCTATGTACATTGGCTTAAATAATTGAGTTTACACCGTGAATAGGTTTTTAAAAGCCCAAAATACTAATAATAAATATTGATTTGTACTTATTTTTAAAGGGGTGATTAAGTTAATGTTATTTTTATAATACGAGTTGTATTCATCAATGAATTTAGATTTTTGATCACGTCTGCTGGTAGTTAAATTAAAATAGCACTGGAGCAACACAACGGGCTATTGGCGACATCCGAGATCAATTCCGAAGGGAAAGATCCGAGGACGACACCACGTAATTTTGAACCGCGGTCAGATGACGAGGAAAAAACAATTAAAATCTGCCAGAATCACAGCATGGAAGCGATTTGGCAGACACCAGAGATACCTTCGGAACGGCGTACTGCCTGTTCAAAATAAAGTTGCTACTACCGAACCATTCTCGGCTGACATTTGTGGTTGAAATGGAACTACCACACACTCTGAAATCATCACTAACATAATTAACACCCTTTTCTCAGATGCCCCACAACTTCCTTTTCCAAACATATCCAATCTCGCGAGACAGGAAACAATTTCGAACTTTATCCCCTTCACAATGGCTGAACTTGAGGACACCGTTCAAAATATCAATACCAGAAAATCCCCTGGCTCAGACATTGACCGAAACCTCATCATCAGAACATTTGATGTTATCCCGAACTCTCCTTTATTTTGTCAACACGTTCGGAAGACTTGGATGTTTCCCGACTCCCTTAAAAAAGACTGAATCCTGCTACTTCAAAAACCAGGCAAAAACCCATCGCTCCCAAATTCTTACAGACCTATCTGCCTGTTACCTATTCTGGGAAAGATAATGGAGAAACTCATCATCAATCGCCTAGTACACTTCTTTCAAACTAACAGTTCTCTCAGCGTAAACCAATACAGTTTCACAGAGGGGACCTCAACTAAACACGCCATCCTGGGTGTTTTGGAAACCATCCGTCACAATAGAAAAGTGGTAGATATAGCACGGTCATTTCCATCGACATCAAAGGAGCCTTCGACTCTGTTCAATGGTCTCTTTTGTTGGAAACTCTCAGACTTGAAATGCCCTCCCTACCTCTTCCATCTAATTTCTAGCTTCTTCCATGAAAGATGGATTTTCACGGCATACTCCTCAGCAACAACCAGCAAGTATGTCTCCCAGGGCTCCAGACTGGGTCCTCTCCCTCTGGAAAATCTTAGTTGATGTCCTGCGAAAATCTTGGCCAGATCACTGCCAACTCCGGGCTTTCGCGGACGACTTTCTGTTCACAGTGTCTGGTAGCTCAAGACTAGAGATGGAAACCAGGGCAAATGAATGTCTCCAATCTTTCTGAGAATGGGGTATACACAACCGCCTAATAATAGACAAGACACACACCATCGTATTCAGAAAAAATGATAGGCAAGTACTCCAGTCACCAGTCTTTACCCTCAACGGCACAAATATCCGAGTTGTCGACACCATGAATGCCACCTGTCATTTTGGGTACAAACCCAAAATGCCAGATATTTAGACGCCTGACCACTGTTCAGTGATCTTTCGCTCTTGGTATTACCAGAGCCTACAGAACCACCTCCACAGATGCAGTACTTGTACTGGCCGGTCTAGAACCAATAGACTTCCTGGCAGAAAGGGAAGTCTATCTACGGCTCATGTTACCAGACTCGGCAAACCCGCCACATCATATGGTCTCTCTTAGTTTCCCCACCTTGATTACCACCTGCCCCATCACAACTCATCTACATATCAAGGAACCAACGACACAGCACTATGACGCCTGGCGTAAACGCCTGGCTGTTCACCCCTTACTACTAAGGAAAATCATACAAATCGTGGGATTTGTGGCCTCCAGGGAGTTTGAACTGAAGCAAGCGATTTAAAATTTGTCGACTTTGATGTGCACAGTTTTCTTTTGGCCTAACCTCTTTTCACCTAAAGATAACAGCCCTTAAATTCAGCCTCTTGCCTCTTAAACCCTCACAGAAAAATATATTTAGAGCAGCACCTGCGTTTGCATTTCATAACTTAAAATTTCTGGTTCGCATCTCAAAAAAAATATTCCTCATCCTCATCTAGTCATCTTTCACGTTATGAAATTTTTTTGTTACCGTAAACCCTTCGTAGGGTCGGTATCCCATGATGGAGTTGAATTGAGTCAACACCTGAGCCGGTACCCCAATCTCCAAACTTCCACACCACGCCAACGTGAGGACATTTTAGGCCACGACAGATTTATTGTGCAACATCACCCGTGTACTTAGGTTGGACGAAATTTTGAACTCGCAACCCTCCGGTTGCTAATCCGTTACTCTTCCAACTGGGCTACCGTGACCTACATACTGAAGCCAGAGAAACTTACGTGTCTGCAGTGACTTAAGGAGTTAATATGCATCGTGTTTCCTTTTATGAATTTTAAATGCATATATTTATATGTACATTGACTCCCAAAATTGATAATATACCATGAAAAGATTTTTCAAAAGCCCAAAACACTAATCTATAATTATTTGTACTTAATTTTATAGGGGGGATAAAGTTAGTGGGGTAATTTTTGTAATGTTAATTTTATAATACGAGTTGTATTCTTCAATGAATTCAGATTTCTGATCACGTCTTTACTGGTAGTAAATTGCAAGACACTATTCTATCACATTCAACTCGAACAAGTAAGTATTAAATATCCACTACCAAACACAAATTTGCTCTCTCAGCAATCCTAAAACGAAAGAAATTCATTGCACCCCCCCCTTATGTACTTTCTAAAACAAAAGTTAAATTAAGTCAACTATGATCAATAAAATGTTTTTCTGCGTCACCCTGAAGCCAGAGAAATGTACGTGACAAAAATGAGGTAAAAAGATAATATACAAGTACATTTGTGTTTCATGAATTTTAAACGTATATTTTCCTATGTACATTGGCTCCCAAAATTGGATATACAACGTGAAGGGATTTTTTAAGAGCCCAGAACACTAATAATAAATAATGATTTGTACTTAATTTTTAAAGGGGTCATAAAGTTAATGTTGATTTTTCTGTCAGTTTTTTACATATTTGCTCTCTCAGCAATCCTAAAACAAAAGAAATTCATTGCACCCTTATGTGCTTTATAAACCAAAAGTTAAATTAAATCAAATATAATCGATAAAATGTTTTTCTACTGAGTCCTCGACCTCTCTTTATTGCCATTACATTTTTCCAAACCGCTTGCCGGAGACGACCATCTGTCATACCATAATACATATGTATCGCAGCCTGTCTACAGAGGCCTTGCACACCCAACCCCGGCCGCTGACGCTTTAATGGAGATTTTATGAAATACGGCGGCCATTAGAATCGTTTTATCACCCACAATTAAATCACGGCCACCGAAATCCACGCGACGTTTTTACGATCACAGTAAACGTCCCCGAGGACGTTAAACAGCGAGCCCCCAAATCCCTGGGCTTTGCACTGAAATCCATTTTACAGAACGATCGTCTGCCGAGGTGTTTTTCGAATTCTTCTTATTCTCCCCCAAAAACCTCTTTCGGAAACAGATGTTGCAACTGGAGACGTTTTCTCACCTTGAAGAAAGACAATGGTGGTGATTTTTTTTCGCTTGCTAGTGATTGTAATTGTAGGTGTTTGGGTTGTGCAACGCGTTGGGTGAGTTATCGTAATGATAGCGTGGTGTCGGTGTCAATAATCGTGTTTGGACGGTGAGGTGTCTTATGGCAAATGATGGGGATTTCCGTATTCGGTACTATAGCTTTATTAGATCGTTGGTTGGATGTCGTGAAATCATAGTTTCCCAACTTATTTTGCTCAACATACCCTTTTTAACCTTCCAAGTGATTTCAACGAGATATCTCGTCATCAAGATATTGCTGATTTTTTAATGATGACGAGATCAAGTTCTGGTCAGTTTTTATAATGAATAATACCTCATCCATCGTGATCTCGTCAGTTAATGACGAGATGCCTCGGCAAGCCAATCACTAGGAGGGTTAATCCTAGCTAGCCTAAGATTACTTTTTTCGTGTCCCTATGGAAAACTCTATCTCAGCTAATAACAAATTGAAGTCTATCTGTGACTAATTTTTTAATTTCACCCAAATATTTATGTAGCTGTGTACAATTTCAGAATTTCAGAAAGCTAGTTTAGAAATAAAACAACTTGGAATCGAAATTATAGTAAAAACTATATTTATATTAAGATGAAATAACAAAATAAATTGAACATGAACAATGGAGATTGCTCAATAGTTAATATCAATAAAATGAGTATAATTAAAAACAATCTCTAATGGATAAAAATAATCACAAATGCATACTTCTTAACACTTGCTTGTGACGAAACGTTTGTGACAATCCGTCACTCTAGTGAGTGTTTGTATGGTCAAGTGGATATAAGAGATTGAAACATTTTTAAGCAACAAATTGTTTTAACATCTTATTGCTCACTCTTATTCCTCAATGCCCCTTATTTCTTCTAAAGTCAACATTGCTCCAAGATTCCATCAACGACCACTGGAGGGCGGTAGAGCCAAAACTATGGTGAAGAAGAATGTAGAGAAGCCCAAACTTTGGGAAACTATGGAGGAAGTCATTAAGGGGCCAGCTACCGGGATTACCGATACCGGAGTCCCCAGAAAATGCGAAACACTTTTTGTATTGTAATGGTCTTTTAAAGTGTAAAAAATCTTAAGATTGCATAAGTGTGTAAAGAAAATATGAAACTGCAAATCAGATAATGTTACTTGGAATATGCATTTTTAACTGCATAAGGGCCCTGTCAACTCAACTAGCACCTGGATACGGACCGCAGCTGTGAGGGAAGGTGCTGCCAGCTTCTGTTTCCTTTTTTGTTGTGGTCATTTATTTCGAAAGTACAACAGATTCAGAATCGATAATTAAAGACGTTTAAATTTCAGCCAAAAATCACACTGCCACTCAGCAAAGTAAATCCAGATGCAAACATCCCTGCCCTGACAAAAGACATGATTTGCTTATTGAATCTTCAAAGCATGCAAATAATACAAACAATGAAAAATATATACAAACGATTTACAATTATTGGCGCCTAAATAACTACTAAATTAGATTATCGTATTAGTATTTTATAACTATTAATTTACTATTAAATTTGGTTGACAAGTTAGTTTGTCTACATCAGTATTCGTATACGGGGGCTAATTAGATGGATTAAATTCGGTTGATAAAGCCTAAGTCATGTACGATCTGTTGTGAATGCACAGCAAAATAAAAGGTATTTTTGATTGAATGAGACATTTTATTAATTTTTATTTATAGTTTTCTCGATTTGACTGGCAACAGTAGTTTTACTTCTAAATATTGTATTATGAATTTGGCAACATGTACAACATATGCACTAAGAGGTTACATGTTCTGTATGTCATTCAATATTAAAAATTAAAAAAATATTTAAAACCAGACATTATGAATTCTTTCTTTTTCTAAGATGATATAATTAAAGATTTGCAACATGAACTAGTTATTTTCCTTGATGTTGGGAAGAAGTGAAAATATACCCTCCACTTACTGGTGATCCGGACTTGATTTGATCACGCAACCCTCTTATCTGGAGTAAGCAAACTCTGATACTTTTGGTCCATAACCTTCTGATTAGGAATCAAAATTAAAAGTTTTCTGTTTTACGATTTAACTTCCAGTGCCCAAGTCAAAAAGTGCGTTTTCCAGAAAATTTTGAAACAATAGGAAAATTCCATGAGTGTAAAAATATTGTTCGTCGCACGTTCGTCATTTAGATTAGAAGATTAGTTGCACCAGGGATGCAACAGCTTAAAAAGTCGATTTTTGCCATGTTGATTATGCCATGGCTTAAAAGGTCGTGTCACTTTTTTCACAAGGGATGCATGTTCTAAAGGTCCATAGTACTGAATCGTGTGTAAGCCGTTTAGACTTGTATACAATTATTTTATTTTAATTGACTTGCAGTGGATCCCAAGTCATTGTGGTAATATATGGTAATGAATAAGCTGACCAATCGATTAAGTCTGGAGCACAGTTGCTCCAGCTAAAATCCCATTGCCTCTACGTAACATCAAGAGGATTATATACTCGTCTATCAAGACTAATAGCTTTTCAAGCGACAAAGATATGTCGACAGGAAAGAACAGGAATGTTCGATTGAGAAATAAAGCCATCCATATTCCAGGTTCCTTGACCGGAGCTATTGGAGTCGCTTGTTTTCGACTTTTTAGCGAACATGACTAATTACAAAGGCACTTACACCGTATTATTGGGGTATTTAGAGTTGTAAAATCAGCTATCTGTCCTCTTTGCGAACTGGACACCACCTCAAGGACTGCACTAAAATTCTTGATAAATAGTTCCAAACACAATGGTCTTAACTTTACAAGTGGCTTCGGAGACTTATCTCGTCCATCAAGATCTGCCTAATTTTGATAATGATGATATATCTCGTCATCAGGTATTGCCGATTTTTTTACGCGTCGTCCATCAAGATCTGGTCAGTTTCTTTTCTTGTGACGAGGTATTTCGTCCATCAAGATCTGATCAGTTTCGCTAATGACGAGGTACCTCGTCTAGACAATCACTAGGCGGGTTAAAGGACGGTATTTTTAAAGGATATTTTATCATTCCAGAGTACTCTTGGGGTTGCGCGTAGATGCCGAGAGGCCTGGCGACTGGTGTTGGATAAAAAGAAATTCTTTCTGTTTTCTAATATTTCCCCGTTGGGTTATATTTTGGATGTGCGTTCTTTTCCATCGTATCTTTCAAAGATACAATGTCATTTTGAAAAACAGCTTCTCGTTCATGCGTGTTGTGAATCAAAACATATCCCCTTAAAGAACCCAAACTAAACAAAACTCTCACAGACCTATGCTACCGGAAACAGACGGAAGGGAAAATATTCTAAAGTTGAAACACGATGGAAAGGGATCAAACAACTGAAAAAACATCGTCTCTTTTCTTATCGTTGTTCACTACATATTCTAAAACTGTGGAAGAAAATTTGGGAAAGTAACAATGGATGTTGTCACAGGATGTTATGGTATCTTTTATACCTAAACAGAAAAGAAAACCAAACGGGGCAAAAATATTTACAGGCAACCCGATGATCTGCTTAGAATGCAAAACGAAGTAAGCTACTGTTTCAAATCTTGTAAATTCGTTTTTGTTGAGAGAATGTAGTTGCATCATGACTGCCAAAATTGAGTTACCCAAAAGAAGCTTTTAAGGCAAAATATTCAATCAGTGGTGGAGCCAAGGGGACTCTTCTCCCCTGGATGGGTGATTTATTATTTTTATCTCAGTACAACTTAAATATACTTCTGTGCCTTGGTAAAAAAATGGCCAATGTTCATTTTGAAAGTTTTTGGCAAAAAAATGGCTAAATTTTCTTTCTTTAATTTTTAATACAACGTACAAAAAGTATATTCCAGCGTTTTGATTAATTCATAATATATAGACTAGAGTACACTGGTATTTTTTTCTATTAAGTTTCATTACATTGAAATAATTTGGAGATAAAATCAGCGAAATTGGACATTGGCCCGCTTTCTAGTAAGGTACAGAATTGCGACTGCCCATTGAGGTCTGGTATAAATTTGCTGCCTGCAACTAGGATGCATGCTACATAATTATCAGTCTCATCATCTTTCTGAGCGGAGACAGAGAGTCATTCATTGGCTGATTAAAATCAAAATTTTAAATCAACTTATGGTTGACGTTTTCCCAATGGATATAGTTGTTTTGCTGCCTAGGAAATCTTAGCAGATTGTCCTCATTATGCTTTCATGACTTCTTATGAACCTGCATTGTTTATATAGACTTCTCGACCTTATTTTACGTTGTCTGTATTGTTGTTTTTCTCTGTTATTAATTTGCGCTATAGTACTTCAGTTCATGCTGCTCTATTTTATGCTCTAGTTCCTGCCCGCAACATCTTCGCATCACTGTTTGGCATCTCGAGATTTTTTTATTTATTCTCAACTTAAGATCTACATTCTATGATGTAGTCAGCCGTAAAGCCCTCCGGGATCAGCTCCGTCGAGTGGTAAAAATCAAAATACTTCTGTAATATTCATCAAATGAAATAATAGCTACAAAATTAATAAGCAGTTTTCTTAATTAAACATTCAGGAGGAAATATAAAAGAAAAAATATACTTAATGAATTTTCAATACCTATTAAACATTATTTATTGTCATTGTGCACATTCGACGAACGCAACCATTCTTAGGGATGGAATCTTTGGAACAATGCTCTCTCCAGGGAAAATAAGGGGATTGAAGAACAAGAATGGGCAATAAGATGCTATACTAATGTGTTACCTAAAGATGTTTTAGACAAACACCTATCCATTTGACCATACAGACACTCTCTACAGTGATGCATTTTCATTGATTATTTTAACTGATAAGGGAACCAACTGTGCAAATAATGGATTATGGAGATCTAAGGATGCTGCGGAAGAAAATAAAGCCTAAATAGACAAATTGGTAGCACAATACGAGACTCATCCTTCTCATAAGTGATTATTTTTTATTTTGCGGATTTTAGTGATATTTATTACCAATAATACTGACCAATGTTGTGTGTTTATATGTAATTTGTATTTTGTTATTCCATTTAAATAAATAACTTTATAATTTTAGTTCCAAGTTGTTTTATTTCCAAACTAACTTTTTGACATTCTTAAATTATACAGCTTACAAAAGTATTTTACCTCGGTCCAACAAAAGACCGTCGTGTTCGAGGGAGTTGGTGCACTTTAAATCTGTCGTGGTCTCAAATGTCCTCACGTTGGCGTGGTGTGGAAGTTTGGAGAGTTGGGTGACAGCTCAGATGTGACCTCGTCATCTGACTGTGGTTCGAAATTATGAGTTGTCCTCGGATCTTTCTTTTCGGGACTGATCCTCGACCATCGCCAATATAGTCAATGTTGTATTGCTCCCGTGGGACGTTAATTCAAGTACCATAAATATTTTGGTGAAATTCGAAATTATAGGCATAACTACACTTTCAATTTATTAGGTGGGATAGTTTTCAGAGGGGAACGGCCGAAAAAATTGTCTTTCAAAAGGGAGCGTTGAACCAAAAGTGTTTAAGAAACTACCTTAAAGCAGATAAAAAGACTTTTCGCGAAACTTAGAGTTTTATTAAGCCATTTTTCAAAAATAAAAATAATTTCTAATTCTGGATCCTCCTACGAACTAAAATCATTGCTACGCTACCGCTCTCTATTGTGTGTCTAATGTATTGACTAGTTTTTTACATTCGCAGTTATTGAATTTCAGTCGGTTTAAACAAAATTATCGGATGCAGCCATTCTTCAAATTCTATCAAATCAAGCAACACACAAGTCAAACTTTCGTTTTGTACGATGATCGAAACAGGAAATGTCTGACTTTTTCCGTAATAAATCGTGGATATTCAACTGATGGTTTTCCTACTCGACCACGGTCTGTAACGGGCACGAGAACTTCCGTTGGCAACGGCCTTGTTAATGACATTCATGAATAATCTGAGTTTTTACGCAGATGGTTTTCGTAATTTAAGCACCAAAATTTCTCATTGAAGAGCGGCATCTATTTCATGGCAAGGCGTAATCAACTGAATCCCTGTGATTACCTTTCCACCACACAAATCATAACTAATCTGCAAATTAAAGACTAGACAGGTTTAGGAGAGTTTGTAATTGATTCAGAGAGAATTTTTTCCTACTTTAGCGTTTCGGATTGCGTATTAATGGATGATTTCAAAAGGGAATATCTTTCCAATTTGTCAACTTAACGAGTTTACGCTCATTTGGAAAACAAATATCCCATTTTTTTTTCATTGGCTATGGCGGGACCTCTGTTTCCAGTGGGTTTGCCACTGCGCTAGAAACCTGTGAGGTTTAGGCGGCGCCGGTTCGATTCCTGTAACTTAACTGGGAGCGATTCTCCCTCCTGTGTCAAAACTTTCCTTGTGGGTGTATGTCCATTACTTGACATTGTTTGTTTCGTTCTTAGCGCAACTTAGCCAAGTATAACCCTTGTGCCATAAAACCAAACCTACCGACCAAATTCATCAGTTCTTCAACTTATATTTATTTAAGTTAATTATTTTAAGACGCAAGGGCCATATTTTACTAAGATGCGCCAATAACTATACAACGTCATCACACAAGGTTGTGCAGTTTAACTTTTCTTTTGTAGTTTTTATAGTTATGCTTACTCCTTTACATTGCTAACACAAAGGACATCTTTGAAATTTGTCTTGAAATTACTTTTAGTATATAATTCAACGTCTATTATTAATTTGGCACACCTCGGTCAAATATAGTCCTTGCGCCTAAAACCTAAACAATCAATCCGAATTCTGTCTCAATCATCTCGAAGACTTCCATGTGTTATTCAACCTGTTGTCCATTACCCTCGTCGATTCCGAAGAAGAATGAAATAGGCTCACGCCTTAAAAACCATTCAAACCATTGACCCTGACTAAAAGTCCTTATCAAGGTGTGAGGGACTAAAAACAAGTTTCTCCAAATTTGTTATTAATAAACCCAATTTTATTTCCCAACTTGGTATCCATGTCTATTCATCGGTTTTGCTGTGATCATCGGTTTTAAACCTTTTTCATCTCATGGCACACAGAAACTCATTACTAAAATTCAGTGGCATATCAAAAAATGTTTTATCATTTTTCCGATCCGACAAAAAATAGGTATAATTTTTATTGACTTACAAATACCTATCCTTTTTGCTCCCGAGTGACTTCAAAAAGTCTTTTTGAAACTATTTATTTTTGATACTTCCCCCAAGTGGTTTCGACGAGTTACCTCGTCCATCAAGATCTGTCCAATTTTGATAATGACGCAATATCTCGCTATTAATATATTTCCTATTTCTTTTTAAAACGAGATCAAGATCTGGGCAGTTTCTTCTAATGACGAAATATCTCGTCCATATCTGGTCAACTTGTCGAGACAACCATCAGTAGGGTCGATAGAAAGCAATACTCAAAATTATGTAAACTGGTATCAGTTGAAATTATTTGACACACTTGTTGAAATCTGCTAACTAAAATGTTCAAATGAAAAAAATCTTACACAATTTAAACCAAGCACCATCCGTAAGGCACGCCAGTGCTATTCTTGCATCACAGGTTAAAAATTTGTGATGTTAGATATTCAAAAAAATTGAGACATTTCTGGAAATTGAAAACCAAATTAATTTTCTTTCTTGGAATCCGTAATCATCCTCGTGGACAGTCAGAATCAAAACGCTTCTGGGGATCCGTAATAATTCTCGTGGATAATAGTCAGAGAATCAAAACGTTTCTGGGAATCGAAAAGAAATGAATTTCTTTGCTTGGCGTTCAAATTGAGGTGAATAGTCAGGAATTAAAGCATCTTCCGGGAATTGAAAAACCCAATGGATTTACTTCTTCGGTATACATATACACAACTGTGGATAGTCAGAAAATTGAAACAGTTCCGCCAGTCGAAAAAATCTTTTATTCCCTAACTTAAGAATTTATCGATTTTGTAATCCGTTTGAAAAACGGAAAAACAAGCCTCCCTTTCCAACCATTTGAAAAGCCCGATCATGGACTTCGTCAAAATAAATTCCAGCTCTTTACAGCCCGCTTTTTATCTTTTCTCGAAAAGAAAAACCAGCCACCCCTCTCAATTGATCAGAATAGAATTAAGTTCCGTTAGCCGTGTACGTATATACAGACTCCCACTCCTGTACCTTTTTGACATGGGGAAGAGCCTGAGTTGTGCCTAGCCTGGGAAGGGGTGTCTTAAGACATTATCTTTCCTATTTTCCGGATGAATTCGTTTGGTCGTGGCTGGAAGAAGACAAAAACGGGGTTCGGATCTAAAGGGCGCGAAAATTGGAAAGCCCCGGGGCTGGGTTATTGCTTGTCGAATTCAATGTGACAGCCCCCGCTTCGATGAGGCTGCGGTTGTGGCTTTCCGCCTCGTTCGCTTTTTGGCTAATTTCTGTGGGACCTAATAAGCCTCTTATGAGGCAGTCGGCGGTGGGTTCCCTTTCGGGTTCAATTTGTGTAGGAGAAGGTGGGAGTAATGGTGAAACGAAACTATGAACCTCCTAGGAATTGGACGCTTTTAACCCTCCTGGTGGTTGTCTAGATGAGGTATCTCGTCGTTAGCAAAACTGACAAGATTTTGATGGGCAAGATATCTCGCCATTAGAAGAAAACTGACCAGATCTCGATTTTGTCATCATCAAAAGATCGACAATACCTTGATGACGAGATATTTCAACAAGCATTAGCAGAATTGGTCAGGTCTTGATCGACGAGATTCCTCGCCCAAATCACTTGGAGGATTGATGTCAAAATAATTGTATTGTAATCTCAAAAGAAAAATACAACTGTTCCAAAGTGCAAAAATAGAGATATTGATAGTATAGTCCAAACTTGTACTCGGGTATTTAGGTAGATAGTTGATTAACGTCACACTGGAGCAACACAACAGGTTTTTCATCCCTGGATGTATATCTCCTCTTCTGTATCAGTAAAGTTTTCCTTGTGTGTATATGTAACTTTGCTTGACGTTATTTGGCGTAGTTTGGCCAGATATTGCCCTTCAGCTATAAAGACCCAACCATCTAACTGATGAAATGAAGAAAGTAATCATCGTGAGTACAGAGAGAAAGTTTCTAACAGATATATAAACAAATCGTGTGCACATTCTTACATAATATCACCCACGAACGGCCTTGAAAACATCAGAATATCTGTTAGACTTTATTTCTAAACGGGAATAATTTCTCCTGTTTGGGTTCCGACACTAATATTCAATAGGTTATGCAACTTTACTACTTATCTTTTCATAATATAATGTTAATCTAATATATCGATGAATATTGCAATCTCTAACAATACAATGCATTACATAGATATATATATATATAGGAATGATTTTCTTGTACTTTTTAAGCATTTTGATAACTATTCCATCGCACTACTGAAGGTCATGTCCTGTGATTATACAGCTGCTTTGACGTCTTTCTAAAAGCACCACAGCTTGGCCAAATATGGCCCTTGCGCTATGAAACCCAACCAAACTCGCTATCTGTCTATATATACTCGCTGCGGGTATACAAGCTCTGGTATAGCGCTTCGATACATGTATATAGTTTTACTGGTACTATGTGATATTAAGAGTTGCGATCAATGTGTTTTGGCTTTCGTCTATGTGCCCCAGTTTTATGTCATATTTTCGACCATCGACCTGCTAAACGAAATAGACGGAGCACGTGCACGCAGTTTCGTTTTATTGCTTCCGATCGCTCTTTTCGAAGATCTCAGGGTGAAGGTCACCTGGGGTTTCGAGGAAAATACGAATCCTAATACAAGATTAATTAGCGAGAGCGCTGAAAACCACTTGCGTGCGCTTCTATAGCCAATCAGACCAAGTCGATTCCCAAACCCACGTGACATTCACCTTTGATATCTAGACAGTGATTCCGCCCATACGCTCAATCTATTTCATTGGAAGGTCGATGATGAAGAGATTTTCAGTGGCAGTAATTCAAATTTCTGACTATTCTCCGATTGGCTACAAATCCCATGATCTTATAAACGCATCGAAATATAACTAACGATATACTTCAATGATAATGAACTGTAATTGAATATCTTATAATATATAAAGCAAAAATTATCATATATAAAGCAAAATTGATTATGCCTCTGATAAATACATTTATATTTTATTTTAGCCTTCACTTGGGTTTGGTCGTTCCGAGTCCTATATCAAGCTGGAACAGCTAGGGGAAGGATCCTACGCTACCGTCTACAAGGGATTCAGCGAGTAAGTACTCAAATACATCTTAAGGACCTCCCTGTACACCTTCCTCCTTAATACGCCTCACTATTTTTTAAATGCATTGTTTTATATGAGTGTTTGTCATTCTGTATCATTAATGTGACATTCATCGCTTGAAAGTCGTAACTGTCATTAAACTTGGAATAATAGTGTAACAAATTGATAAGTAACGAACAGTGACACAATAAGCTTTTCATGACACGAAGAGAAAATATATCCTTGGTAATTTGCTGTAGCTGCAACAAGCTCATGTTCGAGTATTAATGAGATGTCAAATTTTATGAACTATGAAGTAACTGGAGTCTGTTTTCCGTTAGACCAAATTTGAATATATTGCACTTCCATATGTGCATGAGCTGTTACCAATTCAAACGTTTTTATATAAATACGTTTTTGATACTATAGTTCTGCGTTTACTCGTTACAAAATATTTCCCTGTATTGACAAAGTAACTTTTAATTTTTCACAATAATTTAGACATAAGTGCACAATTATATATCAAATTGATAAGCCGTCATAAATAGAAGCATTAATTTTGTTTTCCAGATATATATTGACAGTTCTGTACTTTCAGAAAGAATAACGGGAGGGAGGGGTGTCATTGGGGGTCAGTAGCTTTTCCCGCTGAGCTATCAACTTGCGAGTTGTAGGGAGTACTGGTTCGATTCCTTTGTGGGTGTATTTGTTTCTTATGTATCAAAAAACTTTTTCTTGTGTGTGTATGACCTTACTCAGTGTTGTCTGTCTTGTGATTGATCAAACAATGACTCAAAGTCAGATTATGGCACAAAAGGCCAAAATCGGTCCTCTTGTGCCATAAAACCCAACCAACCTTTGCGATTAAGAAGTTTTACATAAGTAATTTTTGAGGAAGGAATAGTGGTAATTTATTTTCAAGAATATGAACATTTTATTCTCTTATAAGTTATGATTTGTCTCATATCATTAGTTTAAACTTAAATACGTGTTTTATAGTATATATAAAATAGTTTAAAAACAAAAGTTGGGGTTGGATTTTTGTTTTGTATTAGGCTATCCATGGACATCAATGGATGTCAGGATAATCGATTTCCTTTTGTAAATTGTAGCTGTATTATATTTAAGCTTTATAAAGTGTTATCTAAGATTTGTACTCTATTCAAACATGATTTGATTGAAATATCACAAGTCAGAAAGAATATCTGCATTTCAGTAGCGGAATAATACTTAAAAGAAATATTTGTGAAAAAATAAAAGAATGTTTAAAGATAGTTTTCGTTATTTCTTTATGCAGAGAGTATTGGTTTGAAGATTTTTTAGTATTTTCTACAGATTGAAAGGAAAATATTTCAGTAGAATGCATTATTAAAATTATGATAAATAAATCAAAGGATTTCTTCACTTATTAGAAATATTAAAAAATGGATAGAACATACATTAATAATGGACGTTGAATTTTATATATGAAACTATTTTCAGGCAGATGAATTTCAAAGGCGTCCTTCGTGTTAACAATGTAAAGGAGTAAACATAATTAACCAAAAATTGCAAAAGAAAAGATAAAATGTATAGCTGAAAGTTCGCTTGTCCTTGTGTGTGTTACTTTGCGTTGTTTGTCTTGTTTTCGACGTAGCTTAGCCCATGCGCCTTCAAACCCAACCAAAAACCCCACGTATGATAAATATAATCTGAAGACCTGATGACTGGTTGGTTAGTAGGGTTTTGTGGAGCAATGATTATATTTGGCCATGCTGTGCCAAGAACAAGACAAACAACGTCAAGTAATGGACAAACAACACAAGGAAAGTTTTAATGATACAGACAGAAATGCCAGAAGTTGTTGGATAGAACAGGAACAGTTGATTGACAGGAAGAGTTCCACTTTTTACTAACACAGAACATTTATTACGAAAATATTTAACATTGATGTTCAGGAGTCCACATTCAGAAGAAGTAACAATTTTTATCCACAGAGGATTAATATAGAGCCACTAAGGTCTCCCGTTCTTAAGATGCACGATCAGCCACACAGGTCTTGCGCCATTTCACTCTCGCTGCAAACTACTATCCACAGAGGATTAATATGGAGCCACTAAGGTCTCCCGTTCTTAAGATGCACGATCAGCCACGCAGGTCTTGCGCCATCCGCAAATTTCCATGTTCTCCCATTCGAATGAATTATTTTCCCGCTCTGCTTTGAGCGTTTCCATCGCGACCAGAACGCACGGAACTCCAACCAATCAGAACATAGTGACGAGAACGCATGAAGCTCCAACCAATTAAAAGATCGCTCTCGGAATGCGAATATGATTGAGTGTTCTAAGACGAATGGGAAAAGGTGAAACGATTCAGTCTTGACAGAAATATACATATACGGTAAGTCACAACAATCGAACCAGCACCGCCTACAATTCCCAGGTTGCTACGGTTACTAGTGCAATGGGCAAACCCATTGAACCACGGCCGTGAGAATGTGGAAAATTCATCAGTTCAATTTTTATTTCAATTGAATTTTCAAAATCATAATAGTTCAGAGCTAAAATTTGCAGTCTACAAAAAATACATATTAAATATGTCTAAAAACACCTTTATCCTTTCAATAACACATGCAAAACATCAAACACTCACAAAAGTCATTCTGAGAACTCAGCCATGCATTTTGCAATCTTTTCCAAAATACATTTCTGTGAATACACAATTTTTATATCAATATAACTCCTGACTTTAGATAGACTTTATTGAGTACATTTTTTAGGTTTCAATTTTATGCTTTCTTAAAATCCTCTCTTGATAAATTTATAGAGGCTCTATCCGTGTGATATACCTTGTCATAAAAACATTCAATTTTTTCAATTGAATGCCGTTTTTATGAAAATGGGCATAAACTTTTCCTCATAACTCCAGGATATGCAAAACACCTATAACTTCCGCAAACGCTCAACCATAAAACGTTTTCCCCGCTCTCTGTAGGAAAATAAATGTAGATCGTGAATTCAAGTGCATGTAAACTTACTTTACTAACCATAAAGTGAATGGTTGTCCGAAGGATGTAAAACGGATATAAGTCCGTTTTATGGTTGGTATCTATTCAACGCTTAATGGGCAAAATAGAATGGAAAATAATACGATATTTTAAAATTTATTAGATTTAGAACTGCTCTTTCAAAATCTTTTATCTTTACAATTTTATTAACTTTAAACATATCAATTAGCATTTTTCATTTTAGAGTATTTTCGTTTTAATGTGAAGCTTTTTAGGTAGTATGTCTGAAGCTATTCTTACATTTTAACTGTAATTAACTGACCTTAAAGTTTTTAATTTTAGTGCCAGTAAGTAGTAAATGTAAGAAGTAACGTTTCTCCTTAGATGTTACTCAATGTCAGTCGGATAAATAAAGGAAGTCTTATCCCAAGGTTAAATGGGCATCCCCAGGTAGGTAGGTAGTTGAATTTGGGTCGTACTGGAGCTTCAATATTGTAGATGTTCCTGGATCAATCCCGAAGGGAAAGATCCGAGGACAACGCCTTGAAATTTTGAACTGCCGAGGTCAACACCTGAGCAGGAACCTACTCTCAAAATTTTGATACCACGCCAACATGAGAACATTGGAGGCCGTGACAGATTTAAGGTGCATCAGCCCCCACTTACACTACGGCCTTTAGTTGGATCGAGTTTTCGCACTCGCAACCCTCCGATTGCGAGTTCTGCAACTCTGCCATCTTGGCAACCAGGGCACGGTAAACAGTTGAAAGCATAACTAAAGGTAAATCGATTTTTCTAGTCAAATTGTAAATGTATTCCAAGATCAATAGATTACTCCAGGTATAAATAGTAGAAAACCCAATGGAAATAAAGGCCCCCGTGGCCAAGTGAATTTGCCCCACAGATTTAACTTCCAGTCAGCCAAATGCTTTCACGTGATATATATCAGAATTACCTTAGACTGTAGTTATCGCCGTTTTGGCTGCATTTTGCGGTGACAAATTTACCATCATACATCAATTTGGTAATTGGTAATTAATTACTGTGTCGCACTGGAACAACACAGCGGGCTTTTTACATCAATTAGAAATTCGTATTAGAGGGATTTTCAGTGTAAACAAACCAAACGAAAGAGGAAGATTTTACTTATACTGTCCAAATATTCTCGCTTGATACATACAGGATAATCTTAAAATGTAGTTTATATTCATTTTGGTATAAACTACATTTAATTATACCAAATTACATTTAATATAGATATAGATAACACATTAATACAGATTACTACATTACTAGATACAGACTACATTACTAGATACATTACTACATTACTAGATACAGATTACTACATTTAATTATACCAAATTACATTTAATATAGGTATAGATAATTGATCAACGCCAATTAAATTGAAAGCCATACGAATTTATGGCTTTCAATTTAATTGGCGTTGATCAATTATCTATATCTATATGAATATATCATGTATGAATTCGGAATTTTAAGTGACATCACGTTCTGGACCTGTACTGGAAGCACGTTCCACCACAATATACTACCACCACCTACCATTTAACTTGGCAAAAATAGCCTCTCATATAGTACACTCACTACCCAAAAGCCAATACCTGTCAGTATACATTTGCCTAGGCATACGAAGAAAACCGGGAAAAGAGGCAAACGGACAAAAATCTCCCGTTCGCACGTCTTCTCCGAAAATGGAGGACGAGTGAGGAAAAAATATTCGAAATTGTGAATAAGGGCTGCACCCTGCTGGGCTTCGGACCCAGCAGGGTGTGGACTGACCGGAAAATTTTTCCATCGAGACGTTCGCTGCATGCATAATCAATTGGCGGGGGAAATCTTCACTTCCGTCTGGATAGTCAGTGGCTACATTATTCTTTTTATCACTCTGGTCACAAGGGACCGTCTAGAAGATCGCATGTGGTGGATCATTTGGGAACCTTTCCAAGGGCATTAGCATTTATGAGTTAATATCTGGAGACTAATGCTGATGTCCTCCGAGAAAGGCATTGCTCAATCTTGTGAACCGTTCACAAGGTACATAGGAAACTTCTTTGATACGTGCATTGCCGCGTGTACCGTTTTCAGTAAGTACTCAAGGAAACTTATTTACAGGTCAAGTGATGCATAATTTTGCATACTTTCAGTATGAATTGAATTTATTATTTTTTGTTTGATATATTGCGCATTTTATATTTTTAATACTTACTCAACTAATAAATAAGTTTTCAGTTCCCGAAAAGCGAAAAAGTAAATTATTTTTACAAATCAGTTTCAATGGCGTGTTTGGATTTCCCCCTTCGGGATTGATCCCGTACCGTCACTAATAGTCCTTTGTGTTACTCCATTGCGACGCAAATTCATCTACCTACTTGCCGTAATAGCGTTAACCGTTTTAGGTACGCGTGACCTGAAATTGATACTCAAAAACGTCTTGACAAGGAACGTGTTAACACGATAGAATTTGATTCAAATATTTTAGAGTGCAATTACAGTTGCTTTGCATAACTCTGCCTAAAGGTTCCTACTTCATCGATGCTTTAACTCTCTGAGGAATTCTCACGCATATATCAGTTCTGTAACCTGAAGTCTTATTCAACCAGTTTCCCCCAACCTTTTTAACCCAGTAGAATCTTTCAAAGGATTCCTTCAACCAATAGATGCAACTATTTGGTCATTAAGTGTATTGTAGAGTGAAATAAATACTACATGACTCGGAAATCTCGTAACGCTCCGAGGATTAAGAATGTTATGTTTACAGACATTCGATGCAATGAGCAAGCATATAACTGAGTTGGAAATTAGTATTGTAGTTTCGTTTCATTACCAATGCCACAAAACTCAAAAACAAACCAACCAACCGTATAAACCTTTAACCTATTTTGACCAATAAGAACTTTATTAGAATTCTTTCAAACAGTAGATGTGGGGTTTTAGTCATTATGTATGTTGTGGAAAAATATTAGTACACTGCTCTGAAACCTCGCGGCGCTCAGAGGGTTAAGCATGAACCTACTTCTATATGAAAAATATACGTACCCTCTTCTATCCATTCCGTTTCAAAGGTATTCCTCTCTAGATATTTTTAAATCTGAGCGATCCCTTAACTCACCCCTCCTGAGCAATATTGCCTGAACTTTAACTTTGCAAAACTTATTTGTCGAGATTTTGACCGCAGCTGCAAACTTTTTCTTCCAGAAATATTTATATTTCATCCATCGTGGTTTTTTTCTTTTTCAGAAACAATGAAGCATGCCAGTATATTTTTTGAATTCAGAGACCCTATTAAATAATGGAGAACAGCGTCTTTTCAGTTGGTTAGTTTCGGGTTTTATGGCACACGGGCACTTATTTGGACAAACTTCTCCGAACACAAGACAAACAACACAATGGTGGAGGAAGAAAAAGCAAAAGGCAGACAGGCGAGGGTGAAAATAAAAGGGAGGAAACCTAGGGAGTTCGATGCACATACACACTTAAAGAAGATGTGCCCCAGAGGGCACACCTTTTCGGAATCAGTGTACGATAAATCTCATCAATACAAAGAATCGCGATGTTCTTGAATTTCGTAACTCCTAGATCAGACCTAAACAGGCTTTTGCAGGCTAAGAACTACTTTTAATGTTCTCCAACATATGTTTATTACTGTGCAAAAAGTAATGCAATTAAATAACTTTTTTCAAAAATTTAAAAAAACAGAAATTTAGTATCAATGTAAATAAGAAAATTCATTAACTTGTTGAAGACTTGGTCACACTGTTAATTTACACAGCTACTATTAAATTCTACTATTATAAACAACCTTATGCAAGTGAATATCGCTAAAATGACTAGTTTTCTTGTATTTTTCTCGTTCGAAACTAGGTCCAGCCAAAGACCGTCGGGTGCACCGGGGCTGGTGTACGTTAAACCTGTCGTGGCCTCAAATGTCCTCACGTTGACGTCGTGTGGAAGTTTGGAGAGAGGGATGCCAGCTTAGTTGTTCTTGTCATCTCACCGTGAATCAAAATCACGAGACGTTGTGCTTAGATCTTTCGTTTCGGAATGGATCCCGGACCGTCACTAATAGTCCGTTGTGTTGCTCCATGCGATGTTAATTATCTACCTACCGTATATTTCTCTCGAAACACTTTAAAAGAAATATTGGTAGTCAAGGTAGGTAGGTATTTACGTCACACTGGAGTAATACAACGGACCGGGATCAATCCCCGAAGGGAAAGATCCGAGGACTATACCACGTAATTTTGAACCACGGTCAGATGTCGAGGTCACACCTGATCTGGCACCCCACTCACCAAACTTCCACATTACGCCAACTTTAGGACATTTGGGGCCCCGACATATTTAACGTGCACCAGCCCCCTTTGTACACGACGGTCTATGGTTGGATTCGAACTCGCAATCCTCCGGTTTCTAGTCCGTTACTCATCCAACCGGGCTACCGCGACCCGGTAGTCAATCAAATTAGTTAATTATTTTTCCTTGAAAATTTTAATTTGATGAAAAAATTTTTATTTTGAAAATTGATATTGATTTTCCAAACCCCCTGATCATCACGAGATTTCCGAACAGTATAGAATTGCTTTTCCTTACAACACACAAATGATTAAATAACTATATCTACGAGAGGAATTTTCAATGAAAACAAACCAGACGGAAAAAACGGAGATTTTATTAGATAAGTTAATAGACCAGGCTAAATTGATTACTCCAGGTAAATAGTAGATGACCCAAGGGAAATAGGAACCCCAGTGGCCAAGTGAGTTTGCCCCACAGATTTTTCTTCCTGCCATCCAAATGCTTCGATGCATATCGGAATTTCCTTAAAATGTAGTTCATCGCCGATTTGGCTGCATTTGGCATTGGCAAATTTATTATCATACATCAATTCGGTAATAGGTAATTATTTAAAGCCGCACTGCAGCATTACAACGGGCTATTTACATCAATTCGGAATTCATATTAGATGGATTTCCGTGTAAACAAACCTAACAAAAGACGAAGATTTTACTTACACTGCCCAAATGTTCTCGCTTGATACATACGGGGATACCTTAAAATGTAGTTATTGCCATTTTGCCCGTTTGACGTTTAATATAATCTGCTTTGAACAATCATCTATCATAAAAAATTCAAAATTCATTCTTTATAATTTTTATAGGCGTAGTGCTGAAATCGTATTCGAAAAGGAAGCGAAGTGACGTCACGTCCGTAATGTGTACAGGAACCACTTTGAGTCGCAAAATACTAACACCACCTATATCTAGCTTGACAGAAAAGCATCTCATAGGTTGTGTAAGGGATTTGACCAAGAGGTATCCTGATGTTTACTTGGTGAACACAGAGGAACGCAATCTTGCCATCAATTATTTATTAGTAGTTATATACATATGGTACAGGACACTACCATCCATTCCGAAGAGAACTATACTGCTCCAACCGAGCGGAAAAACACCCTTCCTTTCCCTTCTCAATGCGAAAAATGATCTTACGCAGTCTGGAAAAATAACTACTGGAGCCGAGCCGTTTCATATACACTTAAAGAATGATCTTAAAGAATGATTACAAACGAAACAACTGGATTTCAACAGAAATGGATACGAAAGTTATAATATAAACATACAAATAAACATATCTAGAGAAGTCTCACAGGTTGAAAGAATCAGGAAAATTAATAGTCAAGAAGATCAAAACTGGTTAGAAATTATACAGGGAAGACTGCAGATTGCAGAACGCATATATGCGCGTGAACCCCTGAGTGGGTTAATTCAGACGGTTACCCTAAATCCTTTGTGTATCCCTACGTCGTCTCCGGCACAGCCTTTCAACACGACTTTTATGTTTACTCTATACTTCAAGTGACCAAATAATGATATATATTTTTGCAACAAGCCCCATCTTATTTTAACCCTTCAAATGGTTTCGACAAGATATCTCGTCCATTAAGAATAAGACCAATCTGTTAGAAATAAGACCAATCTGTTAGAAATAAAACAAATCTGTTAGAAATAAGACCAATCTGTTAGAAATAAGACAAATCTGTTAGAAATAAGACCAATCTGTTAGAAATAAGACAAATCTGTTAGAAATAAGACCAATCTGTTAGAAATGAGACAAATCTGTTAGAAATAAGACCAATCCTAAGACCAATTTTGCTAATGACGAGACAACTCGTAACCAACTTATTGCCGATTTTTTTTATGGTGACTGGATCAAGATCTGGTTATTCTCTTCTAATAACGAGATATCTCGTCCATCAAGATCCGGTCAGTTTTGCTAATGACGAGATACCTCATGTCGAGACAACCACCAGCAGGGTTAAGAAACCCGATCTTCCTACAGCAGCCCTTTCTTTGAAAAGTTCATATACTCCACGGCTACGTAGTAACTGAAATATTCCGAAACCACTAGTGCAGAAGGTTAAGGGCCACATCACCAGGCCGCGGACACGAGAAATGTTTTTGCCACCATCGCGTCAAGCGGCCCGCCATCGTATTTTACGACGGGGTACATAAATTCCGTCCATGAGGTGACGTTACTGCAGACCACCGTGGCCGTTAGCTTCGAACGAGATGTCGTAACGCCGCGAAACGTGAGAATGCGTCCACTTCCCCCAACGAGTATTGAAGACATTTTTGGAGGATGAACGCCTTGGAGTTTGCCACACGTGCACCAGCTGTCACTAACGACTTCGATCTTGCCCGGCCATAATGAATGCAAAACTACGGCATTGATCTGTGCTGAATCACGTCTTCTGTCGGGGCAACCAGCGGGCGCATGGAATTGTGTCCTATGATTCGGTGTCCGGTAATGTTGGATTGCGATAGTTTCAAGGGGGAGGAAAACGGAGAGGGTGCTTCGTGATTGGGGGAATAAACATGCATTACTGTTTTGTTCGGCCTATTTTTGCCAATTGGGCAGAATTTTGTGGTGAGGTGGAAGAAAATGTCGACTTTGTGTGGAATATCTTTATTGATCACTGATTCTGGTTTTTTAACTCTCAGAGGGATTCGCACGAATAATCCGTTCTGTAACCTTTCCTGTATGACCTAATCATTTTTTAGCTTTACAGCCAATAGCAACTTTCCTAAGATTTTTTCAACCAATAGATGTGGCCATTCATTATGTGTGTTGTTAGCGAAAAGCATGTAATGTTCGATTGCGATAGTTTCAAGGGGGAGAGAATGGAGAGGGTGCTTCGTGATTGGAGAAATAAACATACATTATTGTTTTTTAGGATCATTTTTGCCAACTGGGCAGAATTTTGTGCTGAAATGGAAGTGTCGAATTTGGAAGAACTTTATTAATTTCTAGTTCCAATTTTTTAACCTTCTGAGGAGTTCGCATGCATATATCCGTTTTATAACCTTTCCTACATGACTTCTAATCAGGTTTGACCTTCTCGACCAATAGCAACTTTCCTAAGATTCATTCAACCAATGGATGTGGTCATTTATTCGTTATGTGTGTTGGTTAAAAGCAATATAGCACTACTCGGAAATCTCGTGACGCTCAGAGAGTTAATGCTTGAGGAACTGTATTATAGAAAAAATTCTAAGGTCTAAAGTATCTATTTTCAACCTTTTTATCTCTTGCCCATATAACCTAATTACTGCTGCACGCCAAAAAAACATTTTTCATGGAACTGACGAAAAGTTAGGTATAATTTGGTTGATTTATAAAAATTTATAATCGTAATTACCACCTTTTTGCTACAAAGCGATTAAAAAATATTTTCTTTCAATTTAAACTCTCTCATGCGTAAAGCAATTTAGTGCCATTCTTGCGGCATTATCTCATGAAAATCGCTGTTCTAGTGGGTAGTGTTGAAATGGGGAAATTATTGGGAAGGGAAGTAAAACCCATTGCTTCATATCTCATGGTATGCAACAGAGGCACAACTAAAAAAATAACATTTTGAGATACAATGGATTTAAAGTTTTCATTACTAGCAGCCCTGATTAAAAACACTTGTCATCTAGAGGTCCAGTATTGAATTTAGAGATTTACCATAATATATTGTAATTCCAACGGTCGTGGACGATGATAAAAGGGCAATATTTTTTTGTAGTAAGGAAAGTGAAAATTAAAGTATTGCTGCATAAATATTAGCTTTCTTCGATTAGCTGCTTGATGATCCAAAGCCAATGTTCTTAACTTTTTAAATGATATAGATCTATGTTGAGTTCCTACCGACCGCTTTAATTTTTCAGTGACTTGAATGTTCATGTAACAATATTTAACAATGAGCTTTAGAAGTTGTCTCATGTTATTTTCGGATTACGTTTTAAAAAGTTCTGGTTTCAGGAACATCTGTCCTGAAAAATGTAAAAGTAAAGAAGAGCTATTATGGATTATGCATAAAAAGGGCAGCATGAATAATTTTTAACTTGAGTTCTTTTGCATTATATGTGAAAAGATGTCGTACAAGATATACATTACACAAAACCCTTTAATTTAATTTACACAAATGGAATAGAGCAATGAAAAGTATAAGTAACTATTACGTATTAAGGACTAATACTATTTAAGTACTAAGTGCACAATATTATAAAAATAATGCTTTGATCAAGACAACAAAATTATAGAAACAACGTATAAGATTTTGTGAGAGCGTGTTTATATTATAAAACACTAAATCGAGAATCGCCCATGTATATCATGTTAAGATCAAAGAACTATCTTTAACTATTTAAAATTTTGATAACATATTTTCTACAAATCCGTGAAGGGTACTGAAATTATGGGATCAGCATTAATTTTAAATATAAAGTAACTTTCTCCCAAAGTAGTTTTACATTTCATTTTGCCAGTATTACAACAATCATTGAAGAAGCTTGAAGGTTATTCAAATATCTAATTCTTTTTTTATAAAAAAAGCAGGCCTTTCATCATCTTGATAAAAACCTGCGTTTACGTGAAGAGCAAAGACTCTTTCTCAAACAATTCGTTATCCCTAATGTAAAGTTTCATCGAAATGAAACTTCTCTATCATACCTTCGTCATTGTGATTTAAATATTGTATAGTTCAAATCAATATTAAAATTAGTTGCATATCAACTTTTATCAAATAAGTAATGAATAATAAAAACTTTTTAACGGGTCACTGAAATTTCCATTAATTTTCCATTTATATGTTAAGTACTCTTTCAAATGATAAGTAAAAGTTGCCTAACATGCGTTGGTAAAACCAAGGTATTAAATCCGGCTATGGAAATTACTTTATTTTTTTCAACTTTACTTTTTACTTCAAATAACAAAATCAATCTTGGAAAGACAGTTATATTACGATGGGAAAGAGTTTGAATAAAATTCATCTCTTCATAGCTTTACTTTTTTTATTTCTTGGTTTTTTTATTATAATGTGTTACACAACTTAAGATAGGTATTTTCGGTCAGATTATTTATGTGATAGATTTCTTGGGAAAGTCTGTGGTAAAGGAAGATGGCTAGCTTGCAAACGATAATGGAAGCTCTAATGTTTTGTTTCTTAGAATATTAAATAGCAGTCATAGGACATCTGTTCTTGCAGTTTAATTCCATGGGGCATTTTGTTTGTCGCTCTTGTGTGTTTAATTGTTAATATTTTATTTTTTAATAAACTTTGATTTGCACAACGATAGTTCTATTGAATTTAAAATAACTGCATACAAACTTATGAACGTTAACGTTACTGAAATTTTCGCTCCAATAATGTCTTTTCTTGTCTACTACTAAATATATAGTAGCCATTTAGTTGACATTTTCTAAGCTATCAAAACGTTTAGTGTTTAAACGGAAATTGTTTAAACTTTTATCTGCCAATTAATAACTTGTTTCTTGTCACTAAAGCTCAAATTATATAGAGTAGATTTTTAAATGGAAAAGTGTAGCAAATATATTTGTTGCTTTTGAAACTTGTTTGTAAACGGCAAAATAATGCGGCTCAACATTTCCTCACAAAGTAATTCAGCCGTGTTAAAACTATTCTTCCATAGAGACGTTATGCTAGCTTTTTATACTTGAATTACCCCAACCTTGGATTATAAAAACAATATCTATACACTTTCATTTCACGACAGTTACGTTTGTTCTTTTCCATTGAGTACTAATGAGGAACTTACATTAAGCAACTTGTGACCTTCCATTTTTTTCTAGTTTATTTCAATTAAAATTTCGCTGCTTGGAGATATCATTTCATACATCTAAAGAACTTTTTTACATAAGTTCCCATTGAAATGGAAAACGAACTTTCAGCTACATAGTTTAACTTTTCTTTTGCAATTTTCGCTGTTAATTATGTTTACTTTTTTACATTGCTAATACAAAGAACGCCTTTGAAATTCGTCTTCCTGGAAATACTTTTCATAAAGAACTGGACGTCTATTATTGATTTATGTTCTAGTCATTTCTTGGTATTTCTAATAAGAGAAGAAAATCCTTTGATTTATTTATCATTATTGTAATAATGCATTTTGCAATCTGTAGAGGATTCTTTTACACCTTCAAAACAGTATTCTATGCATTACGAATTTATAAAAAGAAATATTTCTTTAAACATTCATTCATTTTTTCATATATATTCCTTTTAAATATTATTCATCTACTGAAATGTATGTACTTCTTTCCTGACTTGTTATACTTTATTAAAATACTGTTTTGAATAGAATACAAATCTTAGATAACACTTGTAAAGTTTAAATAAAGTAGCAATTTACTATAGGAAGTAGATTCTCGTGACATCCATGGCTGTACATGGATAGCCTAATACAATCATAATTTATGCGAGAAAAGATCATTCCAGTGTTTAAACTTTATTCGGTTCACACATATGCTTTCAGAAAAAGTTAGTCTTGATTACATAATGTAGTAAAAAATTCTGTCACATGTTGTGCTCCTGTATGCAGGACAAGGAATACCTTGAGATCTATGTGGAATTATCACATCTAGTCAGTGCCTCCCTGAAAAAAAGTAAACCTAAAAACTTGTATTAAGGATGTCGATCTTTTTAAAACCTCAATGAATCCATATCGTAGTAAAAATTGTCACATGTGGTGCTCTTATATGCAGTACACAAATTACCTTGAGATCCATGATGAAATTATCACGGTTAGTCAATACCTCCCCGAAAAAAAGCCCTAAAACTGGTATTGAGAAAGTCGATCATTTAAAACCCCAATAAATACATTGTCAACTTACAATTACCACCTTAGTCAAGAAATCTAAATTAACCACTGATGTAATGCAGCACATCTCCTTCGCTTAAAACTTCACTAAATGCCTAAACTATTTATCTTCTAGGTTGAACAACAAGGTCGTAGCGCTGAAAGAAATCCGTCTCCAACCAGAAGAAGGTGCCCCTTTCACAGCCATTCGAGAAGGTAATCGAAAAGCTCCTTCACCCACTTTATTACTTCCCTGACACCTCCTCTAGAAACTTCCACCGACTGGAGAGTCCCTCTGACAGGCTCATTTATTTAAAAAGCCCCAAGATGGGCCAGCAGTTTCGTGACAAAAGTTTCAAAATTGACTTCGTTTATCGATGTCCATTTACCAAAAAAACCTAGGGTCGATTTCGTCTAAATGATTTGGGAATGGTTGGGAAACTAATTACCAAATCACGATACTCGGTTTCCCTTGAGTGAAAGACTTCTGCGGGGTTTCTATTACGAGGCAGAGTAATTTGCATAAATTAATCCTTAAATGGGATATTTTGCAGGTTGTGAGTTTTTCTTTGGGAAAAAGGGTTTTATCTATAGAATTGACAATTTTCAGATATTTCTTTGTTGTAGTAAAATATTGTAGAAAGTCCTTAAAAGTGATCAAGTGTGAAATGTGTTTTAACTCGGAAGCAATGAACCAATGAACCGAGAATATTAAACAGGGGAAAAATACCCTGTTTCTTGCTAAAATCGTAGATATGACCTCGGTATAATATCTAGTACTAACTTTAAAAGGTCGAGTCTTATTACTATAACTTTACTTATAATACTATCTTACTTTGGTTGTGACGCATTAGACTTTTTTACCTAACGCATGGGTATCATCGTAATCTAGTAAAATAATAAACACATTTTGTCTCACTTATGTTACAAATTTTAATAAGCCTTTATGAAATTCCTTATTGTTTCATCAGCATTTTGTGCTTTTTTCCACAATAGACGAATTTCTAATATTGGAAAACCTTTAAAAGAAAAGAGTTAACATGAACAATATCATCTAAACAGTTCGATCTTTTATCTAAACCATAGGAAATGATAATATCTGGCTTGTTAAAAAATCATGAAATTTGAAATATGGAATGATATACTTTTATAGTACAACTAACTCTTTTAATAAGTGTTCCACAAATATTTCTAAGAAAAAATTTTAACGCAAAACTCCCTGTTTTAACTAAATACATTGCAAAGTTAGTTTTAATAACAATTTTAGATTCTTGAGCGAATGTTTTGTAAAACTTAATAAGTATATATAAAAATTTTAATAAAAATAACTCGTATTCACCATAACTTCTTATAGGATTGGAGCACCAACTTTTAAAACGTTTTTAAAATTTGATTTAATGTTACATCCCCTCGTGAGTTTACAATTCATCAATCTAACGATAGTTTAATTTGTAATCATAAATGTGAAATAAATACTTTTAAAAGTTCGTTTAGAAACAAATGTTCTTTACAATTGAATTAATTTTCATACGCTTATAGATAATTAAGCATATTGATGACTTGTTATTGTCTAATATTCTCGATTGAAGTACTATTCTACTGATTGGGAAAATTGCAATACAAAGAATTAGATTAGGCTTAGATTTCAATTTTCAGAACAATACAACAATTATAACCTGAAAAAATCTGAAAGTTGTGAAGCTCTACGAGCTGCAATAGGAGCTGTTATACGTCGATATCAGATCAAAGAAGTTTTGAATGAGTTCCTGGGAAATTGCTTGCCAGGCTGCTTGTTTGCGAGCCCACAGTTCTCCACAGTATTGGCTCTGGAGGTCTTTGATAATCTAGATGCTGAGTGATCATATCCCAGACATACTCAATATGACGCTCTCTACAATGCATGCTGGAAGATTGAACTCACTACTATACCTTCTAATGCGTATGCGGCCGTCATTGTAGCCCAAGTTAAAGCGGGACTCGTCCGAAAACACGACATGTTGCCAGTCAGCACACCATCGTCCGTTTTCACGAGCCTATTGTAGCCTGAGGTGTCCGTGGTTTAATGTTAAGAGAAGCCGCCGTAAAGTAATACGTTCAACCAGTCCTCTGTGAAGCAGACGCCGTCGGATTCTCGAAGAAGACAATTCCACACCTGTTATTGTGTTCCACCGTCGTTCTAACACTTGCGATCAAGCTGAATTGTTTGACACTGCCATACGAAGAGTTGTCTATCATTCGTGGTGTCGTCCCATTTCGTGGTAGACTTGTTGGATTTCCATGTGTCCGGTTCTCTTCAGCCCTCTGCTTCAACACACGCGTCACTGACGTGTGACGTCGTGACGTTTAGTCCAGTATGAGCAGCAATGTCGAGGTACGGAAATCCACCTTCACGGAAGCCGATCTTTCGTATTCGTTCGAAATTATATTGTATCCTTGTTGATGAGACATAGCACTGGAGAAACTTTTACATCTCGCTGTCCACAATACACTACTTTTATGGCTATAAACAATGCTTTATTTATACTCCAAGCACAACAGTTCAGAGGCACAGGCCTTTGCAACCACTTTGCAATTCTAAACATTGGAATTCTATACCCTGTTCAGCATATCCATATATAAGTTTAAAATGATTATCATCATTCTCTTACTGTGTGGAAAATTTATATGTAGATCGGCCAATGAGAGCCGAGCTAGGTGGCGCTAGCACTATACTGCCCCTCCTGGACTGACGGAGAATATTATTACTTGCAAGATCTTAGTGTAGCTGTAAGAACCTCACATCTCCTCTGTATATGATGTACATATGCTAATCTTCAATAAATAGTATATATACGGTTTTGCAATTTTTACAAGTAGTGTTTAAAATATTCAGTAGGGTATCAAATATTTTTTTTTATTTTCATGTAAGCAATAGTACTTTCCTTTTACTCGTATTTCAACATTTTTCAATAAAAATACTCTCTTTTTCTGCCTTTTTTATTATTTTTATTTTATATTTCCGCTCTTTCAAGATTATTTGATATTATCCCTTAATTTCAGCTTCTCTTCTCCGTGGCTTGAAGCATGCGAACATTGTCACTCTTCACGACATCATCCATACCAGAGAAACACTCACCTTCGTCTTTGAATACGTTGTAAGTAAAATATTTCCACCTTGTCATACATTAATAGCATGTTTCGAGGTAATTCAATAACACTTCTAAAGTTTTGACATTCTTAACATCCTACGATTCAGTTCTAATAAACTTTGTTGAGCCCCAAACTGCAAGTTAGCTCATTTATGTTACCTAATCAATCCGGGAAAGGATGTATCGCATTTAACCCTCCAAGTGGTTTCGATGAGATATCTCGCCCATCAAGATCTGACCAATTATGCTAATGAGGCGATTTCTAGTCATTCTAGTCATCAAGATATTGACGATTTTTTCTATGATGATGAGATTAAGATTTGGCTAAAGACGATATTCCTCATCTGTCGAAATCTGATCATCGTTGATACAATCACCAGGAGGGTTAAATTAAGAATAAAAATCCCTGTGTCGTTCAGAACCACATGGAGGTTTGGTAATTTTTAAAAATATAACACAACAGGATTGAAAAAATAAATTTATTGTTTTCCTAAATCAGTAACTTTTTAGAATAAAAACGTGAACGAAAATTCCCAATAGTTAATTGAAAAGTTATTTTAATTCCCATCATGGTACATAAATTATAAACTAACACAAGCCTCTGTTTTCTGTCAAACATTGCATTGAATAAATATTACTCCCACGCATCATCATATCGATATTGTTAAGAAATAGCAGGATAACTTCATTTCGCTCTTCTAATTGCCATCTCTGCATCATTTATTACCAGTTTTTACTTTCATTATAAATAGAATCTTTCAGGACTCTTTCAACCAACAAATGAGTCATTTTGTGTGTTGTGGGATAAGACAAATATTATACCAATCTTAACTACTTATACTTAACTACTTATACTCTTAACTACTATACTACTTAGAGGGTTAAACTCGTATAGAATGAATTTCATATATGGAGGAAAAATCAAAGAAAAATTGAAAATTAATTATTCATTCACGTGCTGTGTATATCAAACTGCGCATATAAATGAAATATTAGTTTATTGATTCATCGTGTAGGAGAGAGATTATGAATACAAATCTCAATTTAATCTATTTTATACGATAAAAACTGTTTCGTGTAAAAGGTCTTAAATTAAAAATGTGAAACTCATTTTAACCACAAATTAATTTTTTACTGTTAATTTCAGCATACAGATCTCAGTCAGTATTTAGAACGACATCCTGGAGGCTTGCATCCGAAAAATATAAAAGTAAGTACATTTTTGCTGTCAATACAATGTTGTGTTGCAATGATTATTCTGCTTTGATGCATGCGCTGTACTAATTATTTGATGTTTCAAATATACTTAAAACATAATTATAATGAATGAATATATAGAAGCAATGTTTTTCGAAATTTTATAACCTTTTTCGTATTTTTATCATTTTTCTATCACTAGAAATAGTGACTAGTTACTTGTACGGTCAGTAAAGCTCGCCAAGTTGGCGTCTTATCTAGCAATGTTATAGTCTACCTCCCACGAGTTGGCAATCGAGTCACGTGGTTTTGAAATTAGGGGATTGGTGTAAACAAAGAATTTCTATGTCTTTAGCGAAGATTTTGTTCTGTTTATTGTTCAATGTTGAAAACGATAGCAGTTACAACGAATTGGTAAACGGTTGGTTGTTTTCGGATTTTATGGCGCAAGGGCCATATTTGGCCAACAACACCAAACACAAGACAGACAACACAATGAAGGAGGAAGAAAAAGCAGAAGGTATGCGAGGATAAAAATGAAAGAGAGCAAGATCACTCGGATACCTCGGGGTTATGATGCCCGCACACATTTAAAGATGTGCTCATGAGGACAGTTGACAAAGGGAAACACACACTGCGAGCGCCATTCAAGCTTTGGTGATGGCGGCTTTCTCCAAATGCGATTTCACACCTTTTTAAAAGTCGACTGATCCATTGTCGACCGCCTTCTCACTGTAGCCCGTACCATTTGGCATCGACTTGGCGACTAGAATTGAAATCCAGCCAAAACCGCAGTTTCTTTGGATTTTCTCCCAATCACTGAGTGAAGTAGCTAATTTTCGAACCATTATAAACTTCATTCAAACAATTGCCTTTTGGAATTTATCAAATGTAATTCGATAACCTGGTCTTTTTCTTTTTTATCTACACATCTTTTACTTTTCTAAAATACATATGCATTTAATCAAATTAATTATTCAAAATACGAAGTCTTAAAACAGGTGTCTACGAACTGCAAATTTTAAAAAGTTTGTAAAACTATTATACCTTTATTTCTTTCCACTCTCATTCTTTTTCTCTTTCACTTTTAGCTTTTCATGTTTCAATTATTACGTGGCTTAGCTTTCTGTCATCAAAGGAGAGTGCTGCATAGGTACTAATTTTTACAGTAACTTATTTTATTTCTGTATAACGAGTTTTATTAAACAAGCATTTCATGTATTTTGTTTTCCTTGCAGGGATTTGAAACCCCAAAACCTGTTAATCAGTGAGGTAGGGGAGCTTAAACTAGCAGACTTTGGTAAGTTTGAGCGATTAGTTTTATTAATTTAAAATATGCGTGTTTGCATTATGAATCATTCATATTCGTTTCATTACAGATAATCAATAGATATTGACATTGATTCATATTATTTAAAGATTTTATTAAATATTAAATGAAGAGCTATATTTCAGAATAGGCTTCTTTTCTATAACTCTGGCAGACAACCAACATTAATGTATATCAATGGATTGTTGAATGAGAGGAATAGGATTAATTTTATGGATAGGAAAAGAGTGACAAAATTTCAAATGACTAAAAAATAATTTTTTTAAAGATCGGAATTATTTTATGGATAGAAAGAGTAATAAAATTACCATTTTATTATCAATCAATTCTACTTAATTTAACTATAAAATAATGTTTAATGAATTATTAATGAATCGTATTAACTTTGTGGATGAAAGAGTAGTAAACTTTGATTTTATCTATAATTTAACTATAAAAAATTTAATTTATAGAATTAATTTTATGGATGAAATAGCGGTACAATTTTCATTTTTATTATTGATTCAACTTAATTTAGGTCAATTTCTTTCAACTTAATTATCAATTCAACTTAAAAGGCAACTATAAACAAACTTTAAAAATATTTTCAGCTTACGGTGATATATTTTGGTGCGGCAAGTTCAATGTAAAATCAATGTAAATAATCAGCATATGAAATAAGCATGTATGAAAGAAACCAAATTAATTTCTATCTAAAATGCGTAATTTGTAGTATTGATAGCATTACAGAGAACAAAACTTGAAACTAGTAAGAATAAAGGTTGTGAATTTTTATAGCAGACACATGTTTAATTATTGTTTTGTTCTTCCGTACTACGTCATAAAAATACGCTCTCGAAACACTTTCCCCGCTATTTCTTATGTATAATAAAGTACATTACTTAGTGAAATTAGTATTATTTAAAATTTTAATGTACGTGTCGGAACTACTCTCAGCCAAAAAAGAAAAACAGTTTCATAACTCTTACGAAAAAAATTAGTCTGAAAAAGTAAAACTTTGAGAAGTATTCACCAACATCGAATGATAAAAAGCAAATTAAATTATAGGGCAGAATTTGTTTCCAATAAGGGTGGTTTTACAAGTATGGTCGCGAAGGTTACAAAGTTGTTCGTTCGTTAGGATGCATTGTTTTGATTTTTAGCGACATAAATATTCCATTTTGATATACAGTGAACACACTTTTTAAGTTCAAATAGTTATACATTTTTGTCAATATGAAATTCTTTTAGGTCTAGCAAGAGCAAAATCCGTTCCCAGTCGGACGTTTTCTCACGAAGTCGTAACACTGTGGTACAGACCTCCAGATGTCCTGTTGGGTTCAACGAACTATTCCACCTCCTTAGACATGTGGTGAGTTTTTCAAACTATACATCCATGAGTGATCACAGATAAAATCGAAATAAGTACATTACAGTCCTTTGAACCAAAGGGGAGACAATTTGTTGTATTGGGCAGAACAACGATATTGGACGCGTTGGGAAATTATCCATTCTTGCTTCAGGTCCAAATATGAGAGGGAGGATGGAGGTTAACAAACCAGACTGAAAACATAAATTTACTTCCTTATACCCAAATGCTCACGCATGATAGATATCGGGTTTATCACCGTTTTGGTGACGTTTGGCGTTATATCCAATTGGCGTTGACGAATCAGTATCGTCGGCTTACACACACAAAGTTACACACTTAGTAAAAATTTCAAGATATTAGAGCTTTTATAAATCAGAATGGGATGAACTTTAGACTGGTGAAGTTCACAAAGGTATCTTTTCTTTGTATAAAGGTTACATTTCTACTTGAGAAACTACTTGATATTTACACTTAGTGAGTACAGCTTAGGAAGTAGAATTTGTTCCCCTTCGTTTTTCCTGAGAACCGTCTTTCGTCTTGGTGTATTCCACTTACAAATCAACGTTATATCCATTCGAAAACCATTCTTTGGAATTCTTACTGTCTTGCCGACATCGTATTCGAACAAAAAGTCGAGACGTAACGTTCGGAATACATACAGGAAACACGTTCCATTGCAGAAAAACTAACTCCGCCTAAATTTCGATTGCCAGAAAAAGCATCTCATAGGGAAGTGCGGATCATTGGTACCAAGGACTGAGGTCCAGTAACGGACAGAGCCACCGGGAAATCGGGAAATTCTCGACCAGCCGATTGGATCTTTTCCTTCAGGATTGGTCCCGGACAGTCACCAATAGCCCTTCGTGTTGCTCCCCAGTGTGACTTAAATTCAACTATTTACCTACTTACCTTAGAATACATATTTTCATTTCAAGAAGCACCCGTTATCTAAACGGATAATGGGTCTCGATCAAGTTGTTGACTTAGTCATCTGACCGTGGCTCAAAATTACAAGGTGTTCTCGGATATCTTTCCCTTGGGATTGATCCCGGATCGTTCCCAATAGCCCGCTGCATTGCACCAGTGCGACGTTAATAACCTACCTGTTCAACATGCCTCCTAATTTAATTAATAGACTCGTTCAAAACCACGCAACTAATGCCAACTCGGCAGAGCTGTACCACTGTATAATGACGTAATGCTTTTAAACCAGGTCATGTCAATGAAACGTTATTGTTTATCTAGGACATCAGTTGCTGTTTTACTTCAATTAGTACAGTGAACGTTGCGATCTCCTATAGAAAAATAAGCAAGTTGAGATAATCAGACTTCGGCATTCACTCTGAAGTCTGATTATCTCAATCATTTTTTGTTATGGACTGTTCTAGTTCGTTAAAAAGATTCCAACGAGGTAAAAACTTTGAAATCAATTTAACATCATATTCATTCTTAACCCTTCTAGTGGTTTATCTACGCGTCGAAAACTGCCCTGTAGTGGCAACCTCTGAGTAAAAACTTGTTCCAAACTGTCTCCAGTTCTGGAAAAGGGACCACTTGTTTTTTCCTCTTGGGTCTTCATTCCCCTGGAGTAATAGGGTAATTTTGTCTCGACGAGGTATCTCGTCCTTAGAAAAATTGACAAGATCTTGGACGATACATCTCGTCGAACTCTTGCTGGTTAACCTCGAAATTAGATTAGGACAACCCTTTGTACTCATTACCGTATTAATGGAAAGCGTCCTTTTAATGAAAAAAGAAGTCTTTTCAAATATTAAATATTTTAATAGGTAATGTATCGGTCGTATTTAACGAAGCAGCATGGGCCTTGTAGTTAAGACTTAAAAAGTAAATTTTTTAAGACATAAATGAACAAGAATTTCGAATAACGGTCTCATGTGGAGGACGTCCGAGATGTATAAAAATTACGAGAGAAGTATGTGCGAAACAACAATCAGAGATAGGAAAGATGGAGCACAATCTAGAAATTCAGAGATTGGTTCACAGGCTTCAAGAGAAAAAAATGTAATGAGATTGGATTAACGAGACTGCCCGAGAATTCAATCGAGAAAAAGAAATTAAAATAGAGCATTGCGGGGAAGTTTGTCGGATTTACTTTAATTCATGAAACAATACTAAAAGTAACCCCTAAAATGTAATACTACCAATGATTAAAATGTAAAATGCCTCAATACCTAAAATGTAATATTCTCACTACGCCTATGACTTTGATTTATGTTATTGTGATAAGCATATATATATTTATCATTATATTTCATAATTGATATCCTCCAATTTACCTCAAACGAAATTGCCAACATGAAATTAATCCTATGATATTCTAGATATTTATCTGAAAATTAAAAATAACTTGGCCAAAACTGAACATGGTACCATAAAAAAACAACCAATATCAGGTGGAATTATTTCTAAAATTTGAGAATGATAAAAAATTGAAACGAAATTTGTCACTTAAAACTGCATGTTGTGAATAGTATTCTTTCTATTTATTAATGAGTATATATTTTTATTACAGGGGTGTTGGGTGTATTTTCGTAGAAATGATCACAGGAAAAGCAGCATTCCAGGGCATGAAAGACACGATGGACCAACTAGACAAAATATGGAGGGTAATTATTCATTTAATCTTTTTCCTTATATCAGTTGTATATGCATGTAGGAAATGCTGTTTGTAATTTAGTGCATTAAAATGGTATGTCTATGCTTTTTTGGAGTGTTGCTCAGAAAATTACTAAATATGTTTTTAGAGAACTAAGACTAGTTTGGTGCTGAATATTGTACTTGTGTTTGGCGTTGTTATTCTAGAAGAAATTTTATTTGTTGAGCAAATATGGATCAACAAATTTTCTGCTCATTCATTGAATGTTATATAAATTGGGCAAAATTTTTGGCATTGTCCATATATTGTTTATAAAAGTCCAAAATGTTCTAAAATTGTATGATTTTTTAAATGCGCAGTTAAATAAGTCAGACTCAATTTTGAATAAGAATTTAACATTTAAAATATAACTCGACTCCATTCAATGCATTTTCCAACGTGAATATAACGTGTCGCCATCTATGTTCGAAAGGAAATACTAAAATCTCCTCACTCTTAATATCTTCTCTTATTCTTATTATTCTATATTCAGCAAAGAAAAATCTTAGTTATTTAAAAGATTACTTAAGAAATATTATATATGTTCCTCAATATTTCTATGTACTGAATACTTAAAAAATTACTGTTTATTATTTTTATTTTGACGTTTTAAAAAATAGTATTTGGATTTTATTTAGGAAAATTTTGAATTTATTTAGTTTTTCATCGGTAAAATTTTGTGTTTTCATTTTGTTTCTCTTCCGACCTTTTGACTCATGAGCACTCAAAAAAATATATTTATGAAACATTACCTGGAAACTCTTATTTTGGCTTTGAGTATTTATTTTATTTTTGATTTCATGTAATTACCCACATGTGAACTTAACTATTATGCTACAATGATAATGCTACCTTACGGCTTAAATATATAAAGCTGTTTTATATCTGGTCACGAAATAATAGAATTTCTGATTTTAATCTTGCGTATTATGTACATTTTTCCTTTTGGAAATAAATCAGAAGAGTTGACTCTCATTAAGTATATATTCATTAGAACTTTTCCTCAGGTGATAGGAACACCGACAGACAACACGTGGGATGGAGTCACACAATTTCCCAACTACAAACCTCGTAAGATAAATCATTTAAATTTAAAATAAAGCTTCAATCACATGTGTATGCTGTGTCTCTCATTCTCATCTGTACTTGCTGTTTCAGAAAAGTTCGGTCACTACCCACCCAAGTCTCTGTCCGCTGCCTTTCCAAGGATAGCGGAATTGCCTCAAGCAGAAAATTTAGCAAACAGTTTTTTACAGGTAAAGTCTTTGTTTAGAAGAAATAGGTCCTATTTTTTATAAATCTTATACACTGGTGTGCAAAACTTAACCCTCCAAATAAGTATTTCGACGAGATATCTCGTCCAGAATCTAGTCAATTTTGCTAACGACGAGATATTTCGTCCTGACAAAGCTACTCTATTACTCCAAGGGAAATAAAAACCGAAGCAGAGGAAATACAAACTGTCCCTTCCCCAGAACTTGTGATAGTTCGGTACAGGTTTTTGCACCAGAGGCTGGCCATTACATTTCAATTTTCGACACATGAACCACCAAGAGGGTTAAGGAACGACATTAATTCGAAGGTTGGAAACTCAAAATTAAACTGCACAGACTGGTGATTTTTATAATCGGGGATATTCAGTAGAGAACTGGTACATAGTCAAATTTCGGAATCGTGACTTCAGAGGCTCTATATAGAATTGCGTTCTGCTATCTCAGGAACTCATTCTCTATATGCAAACGCAGCTGCATCAATGTTAGAGGTAGTCATACATCTCACTAAGGACCGCCTCTTTTTTTTTCTGGCGTCACTACTTTCATCGTTTTTTTACTCATCGGTAACTCTTGACATACCTTTTGTATTGCTTTCCTCATCCAGATCACGTCACTGCAAACAGCAGCTTAAAATATCTTACTGTTCTTTATCCCTCTGTGGTTTCGACGATATAAATCCATAAAGATCCGGTCATTTTTGTTAATGACGAGATATCTCGTCCATTAGGATCTGGTTAATTGGTTAATTTCACTAATGACGAGCTACCTGGTTCAGACATAACTGGGGAATGAAGACCCAAGTAATAAAAACAAATTATCCAATGATTGAAACTGGTGACAATTTGAAACAGTTTTTGCCGAGTCTGGCCATTATAAGGTAGCTTTCGACGTAAAGATAAACCACCAGGAGGATTAAATTTTGCACCCCAGTGTATAAACATGGAAACATAAACCTGATTTTCCGCTTCCCTTACTTTCCATCAAATACTAGATTCGCTATTGATGCTTAATAGTAGTCCATCATTTTAAAACAACTATATATTTCTCACATAACGAAGTCTTTTGACGTAGAACTACGTCTTTATACCATATAGGTTATCAGCGGACCGACATGATTATGTGACCGATTTCAAGTCAATAACTCTGGGGTTATCGAGGGTGTGGCAACGGCACTAGTATCGTTTGATAGCGCAGATAGTATTCAGTGACAATTCTAAATGGTGGGGATGGCAGATCAATGACAGTTCGTGACAGCGCGCTGAAGTGAATAGTCATTTTTGTGCTCTTGAACTGAATTTATACTTTGTTTTAGTTTTCAATACTTCTGAACTATAGGTGATTGAACATTGATTTTGGCACGTAATTAATGTTAATACGATGGACTAGAGTGAATTGATAAAATTACGATTGCAACTGTTAACAAAGACAGGGCATACGTAGTTCGGCGTTTAGACACAGTGGACGAATCCACTTTAGTCCCATTGGTTTTTTTTCCAAAATTTATGAAAAGTGTGCCAACAGAAGAAGCAAAATTTGTATCGAATATTTAAAGGTAAAAATAATTTATGTATAGAATTTGATAATGTATACAATTCATTTCAAATTCCCTTCAAAGAGGGCGAGTTACACTTCTAAGAGGAGGTACCAGAAAAGAACATCTCAAGAATAACTTCGTATAGAACATTGTTGGCGGTGCTGAGTTGGTGACCTCTATTGTGCTCTTTTGTCGAAGCCGTAGGAGCCAAATTGAACATTTTGTGGAGCTGCCAAGTTAAAATTAAAAAGTTCAATTGGTTGGCAGGTTAAAATTAGTTCCCTTAATTTGATATGATCTAAATTTAAATGCACTCGAAATAAAATTATTTGTCATTTACTTCTCAATATTATTTGAGATTAATATCCAAGTATTAAATGAGCAGTTTTAGTGTTTTGGGAGAAAAAGCAACATACCTTTCTTCATTCTTAATATTTATAGAATTCGATTATTTCACTCTATATTTGGTTCATTGAGTAGTTCCTAATGCCATTTGCTGCATAAAACCTTTTGCTTGATACAACTGTTACCAAATTCATTCTTACAATTGCACATTTTTTAAATTGCATTTTAGGCGTACATAGACAATTATATCAATGAACTTTTCTTTCTTTCGATATGATGTTTTTACCAAAAATATATATATTCCGTAGAATTTATAAATTAGGTAAACAAAATCCAAAACTTATAACTGTAATGCACTCACCATTGATAATTTTTTTAATTTTTTAATTTTTTCAGTTACAACCGCGAATGAGGATATCGGCCAGTGAAGCTATCCACCATATATATTTTGATGAACTCCCGCCCAAAATCTACGACCTGCCAGAACGTAAGTATTCTTACAATCCACAGATGGACTCAATGGAAATTATTTAGTAGCACATTATTTAACTATTACTATTAATGTTGATCAATCAACTGATATCAACAAACTTCGTTATTGTAGTGTGGTAAACGTATCCACCACTATTAAAATTAACTTACAATACAGTAGTATATTTAATAGTGCAATCTATCTCTACCATGAAGAACTTTTAGTATGAATAATTGCCCTGTCTTTCATGCATCTTGCGATATTGGTGACTGGCGGACGTTCATGCGCGTATTATGCACGCGCACTTTCGTAAACAAGCCATTTTACAAAAAGCAACTGATAATTTGTTAGTTATATACATTAACTATGTGACCCAAGATATTCCTCTTACCTCAAAGTGACCCAAACTATACACAGACTGTATCACTGCAAACTTCTTGTTTATCATCGGCACGAACGAAAGTGAATCGTCATGGGGCCGATAGGGCCGCGGCAGCCCAGTTGGCAGAGTCGTGGATTTGCAACTGAAGAAGGGTTGGGTAGATGAATTAACGTCGTACTGGAGCAACAAATCGGGCTATTGGCAGCTGTCCGAGATCAACCCCGAAGGGAAAGATTCGAGAACACCAGAGCCTGGCACTCCATCTTCCACATCACGCCAAATCGAGGACATTTGAGGCCACGACAAATTTAATTTGCACCAGCTCCCACGTACACGACAGACTTTGGTTAGATCAAGTTTCGAACTCGCAACCTTCCTGTTGTTAATCCGATACTCTTCCAACCGGGCTACCGCTACCCTCAGTAACCGGAGGGTTGCAAGTTCGAAACTCCATCCAACCAAAGACCGTAGTGTGTACGTGGGGGCTGGTGTACGTTAAATTTGTCGTGGCCTCAAATATACTCATGTTGACGTGATGTGGAAGTTTGGAGAGTGAGGTGCCAGCTCAGATGTTGACCTCGTCTTTAGCTCGAAATTACGAGGTGTTGTCCTCGGATCTTTCTCGTCGGCACTGATCCAAGACCTACGCCAATAGCCCGTTGTGTTGCTCCAGTGTGACATTAATTCAACTACTAACCTTAATTTCGATATCATTACCGGTTGTTAACCTTTCTTTGTCAAACTTCATATTTCCGCAATAGTTGTGCCATCAGTCTTCCTAAATGTCTGACAAACTATTTCTCTAAATAAATAATTGGTATCCGTGAATACTCATTAAATCACATGAAAAGATCGTCTTTTATAACCACATCGGTGTGACAAAATTTGGAATGTAAATAAAAATATTATTTTACTAACATCCTCGTTTTCTTTGCAGAAGTGTCCATTTACACAGTATCCGGTTGCAAACTAAGTCCAGAACCCAACAAGCAGACAGTCATTAAGATCAAGCAATGACCTATAACAGTAAGTGTAAGTCTGACTTGTTTCTTATTTCTTTCAAGAATTTTTTAAATAATGACCGATAATTACTGTTAACTCTTAACTACTTTTCTTTTGCTTTTGTTTCAGAATTTTACACTTCGTTTTATATTTCAAATCATAATATTTAGAATATAGAATAACTATATATAGAATATAGAATAACTATATATAGAATATAAAATAACTATATATAGAATATAAAATAACTATATATAGAATATAAAATAACTATATATAGAATATAAAATAACTATATATAGAATATAAAATAACTATATATATGGAATAATATATAATGTTTCAAATATTCTCAGCATTGCAGAAAGATGAGTTTTATAAATGAAACCTTAAATAAATTCAATACCTAAATTTTTACTTGAATAATAAAAATCAGCAAATAAATTTTTTTAATTATTCAGCGGAATATTTCGCCTTTCGCCGATTATATTATATTTGAAACGTCAATTTTCTAAAATATTATCTGAAACTTTTACTTCCCTTCGGGATTTATCCCGGACCGTCACCAATAGCCCATTGTTGTGCTCCAGTGCAACGTAAATTATTATCTATATCTATCATCTGAAACTTTTACATATAATTACTTAAATTTTACACCTCAAATGATTAGCCGAAATATTACTATTCTAAAAACATTTCTGTCGCTTGTGGTGATCCAGTAATAAATTATTTGAGTCCAGATATTAAAAAGAAATAATTATGCTATTATTTTAAGAGGCTATAAATGCAGATAATAATTGTAAAATAATGTAGATACATGTCGTAAAATAAAAAGGACATATTTTTTGTTATTTCCTTAAACGTGATTTTGAGTGAACATTTTTTTTAAATTCAGAAAGTTCAATCACCTCCTTGTGTTCCACAAAGTACTGACCAAAGCGTTTGTACATAAATGGTCGATAATCTCGTCACTTTGATTAATTTAATAATTGCTATTTTAGAGCCATTTGCGTCCAAAGAAATCGAATGTGCTTTTTATCCCAAACTGTATATCGATAAAAGTTCAGATTCTCACGATTTGTGTACATCATTGTTACAAAAATGCGAGTAGTTAAATAAGAACATTGGTAGCATGTTTCGAGGACCCAAACCGTAGTTTTGATGTGTATGCTCGGTTCTGATGTTGGATTGATGATGAATGAAGTAGACATAGGAAGTTTGAACGAATGTTTAATGAGAATATTCAACAATTAATTTACAGTTTGAATGATTAAAGTGCAGTTTGGTTTTAATATTGCAGAACATTTTATTGATTAAAGACATGTGCTTGTATCGTAGTTTGGTAGCTTTCGAATTACGGTACTTAAACAAGTCCTCCATGCAATCCATAGTTACACTTATCCCAAAGCTCACCCAGTAACGTAGAATTTCAACGTATTACGGACCCCCTTCCCATGCTCAGTATACCTGCGCACTCGATTCAAAGGTCAGGTACGAACATTCTTTGTCTACACGACATCTAATACTCAACTTTTCATACATGCATCCCAGTGCTGTTCGATTTTAAAGACATATTCAGTAATAAATGCGTAATTTATTACTTTTTTATTTAAATGGATAACGCAAAATTCGATGCTCTACTCGCTCGGTCATTGCGAATGCAATGGTCTTAAAGTACATGCATTCATTCAAGGGCATCTAATACCTAACAGATTAGTCCAATGGGTTTGAGATTTTTCACGCATGTGCATCAATGTCCCCTGTCTTCTTGTCAAGTTAGATGAATCCCGCACAAACTGTTGTAGTAGTTGTGTAAACTTTGGGTATGCATTTCTCAATAATTTTGCATTATTTATTTTTGTTTTCTAATTGTATTTCGTACATTTTCAGACTTTCTTGTAATCGATAGGAAAGTACAAGGGCCATCATCTCCACAAGAAATCGTCACAGCAGTTTTCTTGAAGGGATGCTCATCATATCAAAGAAAGTCATTTCCTTACATTCCAAGCATTTCGCATTGCCCGAGGCTGGGCCCCAGGACAATGCGAGGACTTAAAAACTGAAGAGACATTTTTCATGTTTTGTTTTCATCAGAGCGTCATTTTTCGTTTCACTTATTTATTATTTCATGGCCGACATTGAAGGTATATAAAATGGACCTATGTTCAGTACAGGGACTAAATGCAAATTTTGCCTTGAATCTGAAAATTTGTTGATCTGAAGCTGATGTCATAAAAGAAGGATAGTGATTCAAGTGTGCAAATATGAACTTGAAAGAGTGAAGAAGTTATGGAAACAGTTTTGGGTTGCATTTTCCGTTTTGGGTTCTACATACCCAGAAGTTTAAAGGACAGAATTCGTTGTTTTTATTTTTGCAGCATGCAAATAAGCCTTAGTACATTACTTTATCAACATGGGAATGTTCTCAAATTTGTATTAATTATTTTATTTTTATACGTATTTTTACAATTTTTGTTTAGCTTTGAGTAGCTATATTTGCAATTCAATCCTTCAGTTTGGCAACAAGTTTTAAAGTCGTGCACGTTTGAAAATTCGCTTGAATTAGAAAAATTAATACCAGCATTTTTAATTTGAATAGCTTTAATTTGGTTTAATATTATATTTTAATACACAATTTTCTTTATCTAATCTTCATATAAATAATTGTAGTTGACATTTTAAATTTAGTGGACTCCTATTTAATGTTTCTTTCATTGTTATTTTATTTTTAATAACGTTATACATCACACACAAAATATAAAGTAATTATTTAAAATTAATCTGACAGGGAAAAATAATTTGAAAATTCTTTCCCAGGTTTCTCAACAGTTAAAGTATTCAACGAGAAAACGTGCCTTGTTAATTATATTGGTACATTTAATTTTAAACTCAACATTTCTAAAACGAAAATATTTAAATCGTCAGACAACTGCATTGCATTAAACTTTTAGTGAATATAAGAAATAAAACAATGATAAATGTTTTAATATTACTGAAAGGTTGCCGAAATTGCGAACCAATTTTAGCAAGGATTTAACGTCCGTAACTCCTTATAAAATTACTGAAATTTTTGTTGTCTCCTCGTTTCATAATATATTCCAACATAACATTAATAATATATTCCAGCTAAACTGGAATATGAAATGTTTAGTATTTAAGTTGAATTGTATGAGTTGGATTGAATACACACACAAGTCGTATATATTGCATACTACAATGAGAATATTCTCAGTAACTTTTATAAATATTGAATGACCATAAGCATTCCTGGTTTGTTTAGGCTGAAGAAATCTAATATTCAAATATTTGACATTCATTTTTTTGTAAATCGGGATTTCATACTAAGGACGCAACTTCTTTATCCAGTGTATATACGAACACAAAGGTTAAAATTTATTGCAAATGGTCTCCATATTGTTTATTTGTAGCTTGGCACTTGTGGAGTGTCAAAATTCATAACAAAATAAAATTGATATCGAAGATGTAAACTTGGATTCCTGGAAGAAATTCGAAGCTGACCGTGCTGCAAATTATCGGGTGCATTAGATGAATATGTGGCTTTTCAAGGAAGGATATGTTTTTCATACATTTGTAAAAGCACATGCATAGAATAAACATTTGTACACTATCGACACTTGCTTTTATTTATTTCAACTCCTATACACATAGAATGCTTCTAAATGAATTGTAAAAGTCAACAAAATGACCACCATCATCAAAAATGTTTTTGTTTTGATACTCGTGGACGTTTTGTTTCACCGAAATAATTGCAAACCAATTTCATCTTCTGTCGAGATCATAGAAAAATACAAACTAGTGGAATGTAACTATATTTATCTATATACTATATCATATACTAACTATACTATCCTACGTACACATAGTACTATCCAAAGTATATAAAGAATGGTTCCTGGAACTGAACGCTGACGATATCGACTTATCGCGCCATAGGGCCGGGGTAGCCCAGTTGGAAGAGTAACGGTTTAGCAACCGGAGGGTTGCGAGTTTGAAACTGTCCAGCCAAAGACCATCGTGTACGCGGGGGTGGTGAACTTTAAATCTGTCGTGGCCTCGAATGTCTTCACGTTCGCGTGGTGTGGAAGTTTGGAGAGTGAAGTGCCAGCTCAGGTGTTGATCTCGTCATCTGACCCTGGTGTTGTCCTTGTTCTTTCCCTTCGGGATTGATCCCGGACCGTCGCCAGTAATCCGCTGTGTTGCTCCAGTGCGATGTTGATTAACTAATTACCTATCTATCACGTAAAAGATCAGGCACTAACTGAGATGTTTGCAACTTCCTTGGCGCTCACCATATACATTAAAAGTTGGCTTGTCTTCGAATACGATTTCAGCACGTTGCCAATAAAAATTTCATAGAATGAATTTCGAATCGAAATGGGAAAGCTTGATTGGCTAACGCCAAATCAATTAAATGCCAAACGTCACCAAAACGACGATTAACTACACTTTAAGGCAATTCCGATATGTATCGTGCTAAAGCATTTGGGTAGCAGTAACTTAAATCTCCGTCTTCCGTACGATATGCTTGTGCTTGCATGAAAATTCCTCTCTAAACTTCCTAATTGCTTATATCTATTGATGATAGTGTCGTTTACATTTTATATCTTATTTCAAACCATTTGAAGTGAATATAAGCATCCATAATCACATAAATGGATTTCATACCTCTAAATGGAATAAAATTATCCAAAAATATAGTAGCAATTCGTTTACTTTAAATGGTGTTAATTCTTATTTTCAATAAAATGTATGGCCAAAAAAGCACACCTCAGAGAGTCATGTTACCACTACTAAATTCTAGCCATCTACTTCAATTTCATCCCATTCCATTGTTCAAAGGGGCCGCTGAAGCCAGTTGGAAGAGTAGCGGTTTAGCAATCGGAGGATTCCGAGTTCGCAACTCAATCTAACGAAAGACCGTAGTGTACGGGGGGGGGCTGGTGTACGTTAAATCTGTCACGGTCTCAAATGTCCTTACGTTGGCGTGGTGTGGAAGTTTCGAGAGTGGTGTGCTTTCTCAGGTGTTTCCTCGTCATTGGACCGTTGTTCAAAATTACGAGGTGTTATCCTTGGATCTTTTCCTTTGAGATTGATCCCGGACCGTTGCAATAGCCCATTGTGTTGCTCCAGTGCGACGTTTGATTCCCCTATCCCCTTGTTCAAAGGCGATCCCACATTTTTTACGTTAAACCTATATCTCTCGTATTTTCTTTTCTGCATTGATTTCTATCTTCGAGATAGCTCACTGCTCTCTGTGATCAGACAGACTTCCGAAGAATTTCATTAAAGTGACGAGCTCTTCCGTGTAGTCTTAGCAATATTATGCTGCGCCAAAGCTCAAATCCAGAATACTTAAATTTAAGGGTAAAATTGGTGATCGAGCCAGTAAGGGTCGATTTTATATTGCTTATATCCACTGTAGCCATTTTACAATCAACAAGTAACGTGGATTTCTGTGCCACTTAAGTTAGTGAAATATTTTATGTGTATATTGTTTGAGTTATAGAAAATACATATCAGAATTGATGGATGAAATCACTCTGCAGTAAAAAACATCAATCTTCTTAGTGACTTTGGAATCAACATTATATCGACAGTTGTTTTGATTTATGACTATAGTTTCCATCCGAGTTATATCAATCGATTGAAATTTTCCCTCTCCAATTAATGTTTTATAAAAAAAGTTCTCAATACCCAATGCGTCTTTTTTATGGGTTGTGCTTTTCAAATAATTACTTTACTTTCCATCTTTTAACACAACAATTACGTTCATAATTAAAAATGCGTGTGCTAAATTAATGTTATATTTTACATCAGAGGTGCTGAATTTTTTTGTACACGTAAAGAAGCGAAACTATCAATATAAAGTTTAAGATTTAATCTAAACATTTTATTGTTTACTGGCACAAATAATTTTGATCATTCTATAAAACATTCCCATACAAAAATTTATCGCATATAACGTTAGCATAATTTTTCGTCTTTCGTTCATAAATCAAATCGCTAATGAATTGCTACAGACAAGAAATTAGTTTATAATTTCTTTACAACAAAATGAAATATTCTCCCAGAATAAGTGGCTATATACAATGTAAACTGATACTTTTCTGAATAAAATTATTGCAAATGCGTTCGTTTTTATAATCTTGTTCTTATTCTTAATCTAACATGTTTCATTTTGTGAAGTTCCAGGTAAAATATTTAGTAATAAAGTATTCAATCACAGTTAAAACATTTTAATTTGTCTCTTAATATAATACAGTTTCACATTTTAGTTGAAGTATTAAAATTTGTAATTTGGTTTTAAAAACAAGAACTAAAGTACGATATAATAGCTTATTAACACAATAATAATTTTTAAAATCCCCTACAACATCTTCAAAGCCTGTTATACGGACTGTAATAGACCACCCATTCACATAGAGTTGGTAGACTTCCTCAAAGGTTTTCCCGACCTTTCTCTAACCACGTTTTAACTCTGTCAACTAAATTAATGGTAATTACGAACGCATCACCGCAACACAATAAGTGCAGGAGTGGAGAAGAGAACGACTTCACAATTCGGGACACTTCGTTATAAACAAAGTGAAAGTTCTCTAGAACGGGTCGGAAACGAAATTGCAAGAATCCAATGCAACAGTTTAATAGACTGTAATACGCATGAAATAGACCCCCACATTCACCAAGCGTTGGCAGATTTCCTCGAAGGTTTTCCTGCCCTTACTCTGGCCACTCGACAACTCTGTCAACTAAATTAATGGCAATAAGAAACGCATCACCGCAACTCAGTAAGTGCAGTGGTGGAGGCGAGAACGACTTCACATTCGAGAAACACTTCTGCAAAGTGAAAGATCTCTAGAACGAGTCGAAAACACCTTTGGAAGAATCCCTTTCGACATATTGATTCACATTCGAAATACTTCTTCTACAAAGTGAAAGTTCTCTGTAGAACTGGTCGAAAACACGTATGGAAGAATCCCCTCTACATCTTGATAGCATGTAATACGGACTGTAATAGATCCCCCTCCACCTAGCGTTGGCAGACTTCCTCAAAAGTTTTCCCGCCCCTTCTGTGGCCAAGTGTTAACTCTGTCGACTAAAATAAAGGGAATAAGAAACCCATCACCGCAACACAGTAAGTGCAGTGGTGGAGGCAAGAACGATTTCGCATTCGAGACACTTCGTCTACAAAGTGAAAGTTCTCTAGAACGGGTCGAAAACGCCTTTGGAATAACCTACGACATCTTGGTAGCATATAATACGGATTATAATAACCCCTCCATTCATCTAGCAGACTCAATTAAACGTTCTACCGTCCCTTCTATGGCCACGTGTTAACTCTGTTAACAAATGTAATGGAAAGAAGAAACGAATAATAGCATCACAGTAAGTGCAGGGTCGGAGGCGAGAACGACTTCACATTCAAGACACTTCGTCTACAAACAAAGTGAAAGTTCTTAAAACGGGTCGAAAACGCCTTTGGAATAATCCCTTACCACATCTTGATAGCCTGTAATACGGGCTGTAATAGATCCCTCATCATCTAGCGTTAGCAGACTGCCTCAGATGTTTCCCGCCCCTTCTCTGACCACGTGTTAACTCTGTCGACTAAACTAATGAAAACAAGAAACGAATTACCGCAACACAGTAAATTCAGGAGTGGAGGCGAGAACGACTTCACATTCGAGGCACTTCGTCTACAAAGTGAAAGTTCTCTAGAAAATGTCGAAAACGCCTTTGGAAGAATACCTTACGACATCTTGATAGCCTGTAATACGGACTGTAATAGATCCCCTTCACCTAGCGTTGGCAGTTTTCATCAAAAGTTTTCCCGCCCCTTCTCTGGCCACGTGCTAACTCTGTCAACAAATCTAATGGAAACAAGAAACGAATCACCGCAACACAGTAAGTGCAGGTGTGGATGCGAGAACGACTTCACATTTGAGACACTTCTTCTGCAAACAGAGTGAAAGTTCTCTAGAACGGGTCGAAAACGCCTTTGGAATAATCCCTTACCACATCCTGATAGCCTGTAATACGGACTATAATAGATCCCTCATCATCTAGCGTTAGCAGACTTCCTCAGATGTTTCCCGCCCCTTCTCTGACCACGTGTTAACTCTGTCGACTAAACTAATGAAAACAAGAAACGAATTACCGCAACACAGTAAATTCAGGAGTGGAGGCGAGAACGACTTCACATTCGAGGCACTTCGTCTACAAAGTGAAAGTTCTCTAGAAAATGTCGAAAACGCCTTTGGAAGAATACCTTACGACATCTTGATAGCCTGTAATACGGACTGTAATAGATCCCCTTCACCTAGCGTTGGCAGTTTTCATCAAAAGTTTTCCCGCCCCTTCTCTGGCCACGTGTTAACTCTGTCAACAAATCTAATGGAAACAAGAAACGAATCACCGCAACACAGTAAGTGCAGGTGTGGAGGCGAGAACGACTTCACATTTGAGACACTTCTTCTACAAACAGAGTGAAAGTTCTCTAGAACGGGTCGAAAACGCCTTTGGAATAATCCCTTACCACATCCTGATAGCCTGTAATACGGACTATAATAGATCCCTCATCATCTAGCGTTAGCAGACTTCCTCAGATGTTTCCCGCCCCTTCTCTGACCACGTGTTAACTCTGTCGACTAAACTAATGAAAACAAGAAACGAATTACCGCAACACAGTAAATTCAGGAGTGGAGGCGAGAACGACTTCACATTCGAGGCACTTCGTCTACAAAGTGAAAGTTCTCTAGAAAATGTCGAAAACGCCTTTGGAAGAATACCTTACGACATCTTGATAGCCTGTAATACGGACTGTAATAGATCCCCTTCACCTAGCGTTGGCAGTTTTCATCAAAAGTTTTCCCGCCCCTTCTCTGGCCACGTGTTAACTCTGTCAACAAATCTAATGGAAACAAGAAACGAATCACCGCAACACAGTTAGTGCAGGTGTGGAGGCGAGAACGACTTCACATTTGAGACACTTCTTCTACAAACAGAGTGAAAGTTCTCTAGAACGGGTCGAAAACGCCTTTGGAATAATCCCTTACCACATCCTGATAGCCTGTAATACGGACTATAATAGATCCCTCATCATCTAGCGTTAGCAGACTTCCTCAGATGTTTCCCGCCCCTTCTCTGACCACGTGTTAACTCTGTCGACTAAACTAAAGAAAACAAGAAACGAATTACCGCAACACAGTAAATTCAGGAGTGGAGGCGAGAACGACTTCACATTCGAGGCACTTCGTCTACAAAGTGAAAGTTCTCTAGAAAATGTCGAAAACGCCTTTGGAAGAATACCTTACGACATCTTGATAGCCTGTAATACGGACTGTAATAGATCCCCTTCACCTAGCGTTGGCAGTTTTCATCAAAAGTTTTCCCGCCCCTTCTCTGGCCACGTGTTAACTCTGTCAACAAATCTAATGGAAACAAGAAACGAATCACCGCAACACAGTAAGTGCAGGTGTGGAGGCGAGAACGACTTCACATTTGAGACACTTCTTCTACAAACAGAGTGAAAGTTCTCTAGAACGGGTCGAAAACGCCTTTGGAATAATCCCTTACCACATCCTGATAGCCTGTAATACGGACTATAATAGATCCCTCATCATCTAGCGTTAGCAGACTTCCTCAGATGTTTCCCGCTCCTTCTCTGACCACGTGTTAACTCTGTCGACTAAACTAATGAAAACAAGAAACGAATTACCGCAACACAGTAAATTCAGGAGTGGAGGCGAGAACGACTTCACATTCGAGGCACTTCGTCTACAAAGTGAAAGTTCTCTAGAAAATGTCGAAAACGCCTTTGGAAGAATACCTTACGACATCTTGATAGCCTGTAATACGGACTGTAATAGATCCCCTTCACCTAGCGTTGGCAGTTTTCATCAAAAGTTTTCCCGCCCCTTCTCTGGCCACGTGTTAACTCTGTCAACAAATCTAATGGAAACAAGAAACGAATCACCGCAACACAGTAAGTGCAGGTGTGGAGGCGAGAACGACTTCACATTTGAGACACTTCTTCTGCAAACAGAGTGAAAGTTCTCTAGAACGGGTCGAAAACGCCTTTGGAATAATCCCTTACCACATCCTGATAGCCTGTAATACGGACTATAATAGATCCCTCATCATCTAGCGTTAGCAGACTTCCTCAGATGTTTCCCGCTCCTTCTCTGACCACGTGTTAACTCTGTCGACTAAACTAATGAAAACAAGAAACGAATTACCGCAACACAGTAAATTCAGGAGTGGAGGCGAGAACGACTTCACATTCGAGGCACTTCGTCTACAAAGTGAAAGTTCTCTAGAAAATGTCGAAAACGCCTTTGGAAGAATACCTTACGACATCTTGATAGCCTGTAATACGGACTGTACTAGATCCCCTTCACCTAGCGTTGGCAGTTTTCATCAAAAGTTTTCCCGCCCCTTCTCTGGCCACGTGTTAACTCTGTCAACAAATCTAATGGAAACAAGAAACGAATCACCGCAACACAGTAAGTGCAGGTGTGGAGGCGAGAACGACTTCACATTTGAGACACTTCTTCTGCAAACAGAGTGAAAGTTCTCTAGAACGGGTCGAAAACGCCTTTGGAATAATCCCTTACCACATCCTGATAGCCTGTAATACGGACTATAATAGATCCCTCATCATCTAGCGTTAGCAGACTTCCTCAGATGTTTCCCGCCCCTTCTCTGACCACGTGTTAACTCTGTCGACTAAACTAATGAAAACAAGAAACGAATTACCGCAACACAGTAAATTCAGGAGTGGAGGCGAGAACGACTTCACATTCGAGGCACTTCGTCTACAAAGTGAAAGTTCTCTAGAAAATGTCGAAAACGCCTTTGGAAGAATACCTTACGACATCTTGATAGCCTGTAATACGGACTGTAATAGATCCCCTTCACCTAGCGTTGGCAGTTTTCATCAAAAGTTTTCCCGCCCCTTCTCTGGCCACGTGTTAACTCTGTCAACAAATCTAATGGAAACAAGAAACGAATCACCGCAACACAGTAAGTGCAGGTGTGGAGGCGAGAACGACTTCACATTTGAGACACTTCTTCTGCAAACAGAGTGAAAGTTCTCTAGAACGGGTCGAAAACGCCTTTGGAATAATCCCTTACCACATCCTGATAGCCTGTAATACGGACTATAATAGATCCCTCATCATCTAGCGTTAGCAGACTTCCTCAGATGTTTCCCGCCCCTTCTCTGACCACGTGTTAACTCTGTCGACTAAACTAATGAAAACAAGAAACGAATTACCGCAACACAGTAAATTCAGGAGTGGAGGCGAGAACGACTTCACATTCGAGGCACTTCGTCTACAAAGTGAAAGTTCTCTAGAAAATGTCGAAAACGCCTTTGGAAGAATACCTTACGACATCTTGATAGCCTGTAATACGGACTGTAATAGATCCCCTTCACCTAGCGTTGGCAGTTTTCATCAAAAGTTTTCCCGCCCCTTCTCTGGCCACGTGTTAACTCTGTCAACAAATCTAATGGAAACAAGAAACGAATCACCGCAACACAGTAAGTGCAGGTGTGGAGGCGAGAACGACTTCACATTTGAGACACTTCTTCTGCAAACAGAGTGAAAGTTCTCTAGAACGGGTCGAAAACGCCTTTGGAATAATCCCTTACCACATCCTGATAGCCTGTAATACGGACTATAATAGATCCCTCATCATCTAGCGTTAGCAGACTTCCTCAGATGTTTCCCGCTCCTTCTCTGACCACGTGTTAACTCTGTCGACTAAACTAATGAAAACAAGAAACGAATTACCGCAACACAGTAAATTCAGGAGTGGAGGCGAGAACGACTTCACATTCGAGGCACTTCGTCTACAAAGTGAAAGTTCTCTAGAAAATGTCGAAAACGCCTTTGGAAGAATACCTTACGACATCTTGATAGCCTGTAATACGGACTGTAATAGATCCCCTTCACCTAGCGTTGGCAGTTTTCATCAAAAGTTTTCCCGCCCCTTCTCTGGCCACGTGTTAACTCTGTCAACAAATCTAATGGAAACAAGAAACGAATCACCGCAACACAGTAAGTGCAGGTGTGGAGGCGAGAACGACTTCACATTTGAGACACTTCTTCTGCAAACAGAGTGAAAGTTCTCTAGAACGGGTCGAAAACGCCTTTGGAATAATCCCTTACCACATCCTGATAGCCTGTAATACGGACTATAATAGATCCCTCATCATCTAGCGTTAGCAGACTTCCTCAGATGTTTCCCGCCCCTTCTCTGACCACGTGTTAACTCTGTCGACTAAACTAATGAAAACAAGAAACGAATTACCGCAACACAGTAAATTCAGGAGTGGAGGCGAGAACGACTTCACATTCGAGGCACTTCGTCTACAAAGTGAAAGTTCTCTAGAAAATGTCGAAAACACCTTTGGAAGAATACCTTACGACATCTTGTTAGCCTGTAATACGGACTGTAATAGATCCCCTTCACCTAGCGTTGGCAGTTTTCATCAAAAGTTTTCCCGCCCCTTCTCTGGCCACGTGTTAACTCTGTCAACAAATCTAATGGAAACAAGAAACGAATCACCGCAACACAGTTAGTGCAGGTGTGGAGGCGAGAACGACTTCACATTTGAGACACTTCTTCTACAAACAGAGTGAAAGTTCTCTAGAACGGGTCGAAAACGCCTTTGGAATAATCCCTTACCACATCCTGATAGCCTGTAATACGGACTATAATAGATCCCTCATCATCTAGCGTTAGCAGACTTCCTCAGATGTTTCCCGCCCCTTCTCTGACCACGTGTTAACTCTGTCGACTAAACTAAAGAAAACAAGAAACGAATTACCGCAACACAGTAAATTCAGGAGTGGAGGCGAGAACGACTTCACATTCGAGGCACTTCGTCTACAAAGTGAAAGTTCTCTAGAAAATGTCGAAAACGCCTTTGGAAGAATACCTTACGACATCTTGATAGCCTGTAATACGGACTGTACTAGATCCCCTTCACCTAGCGTTGGCAGTTTTCATCAAAAGTTTTCCCGCCCCTTCTCTGGCCACGTGTTAACTCTGTCAACAAATCTAATGGAAACAAGAAACGAATCACCGCAACACAGTAAGTGCAGGTGTGGAGGCGAGAACGACTTCACATTTGAGACACTTCTTCTGCAAACAGAGTGAAAGTTCTCTAGAACGGGTCGAAAACGCCTTTGGAATAATCCCTTACCACATCCTGATAGCCTGTAATACGGACTATAATAGATCCCTCATCATCTAGCGTTAGCAGACTTCCTCAGATGTTTCCCGCCCCTTCTCTGACCACGTGTTAACTCTGTCGACTAAACTAATGAAAACAAGAAACGAATTACCGCAACACAGTAAATTCAGGAGTGGAGGCGAGAACGACTTCACATTCGAGGCACTTCGTCTACAAAGTGAAAGTTCTCTAGAAAATGTCGAAAACGCCTTTGGAAGAATACCTTACGACATCTTGATAGCCTGTAATACGGACTGTAATAGATCCCCTTCACCTAGCGTTGGCAGTTTTCATCAAAAGTTTTCCCGCCCCTTCTCTGGCCACGTGTTAACTCTGTCAACAAATCTAATGGAAACAAGAAACGAATCACCGCAACACAGTAAGTGCAGGTGTGGAGGCGAGAACGACTTCACATTTGAGACACTTCTTCTGCAAACAGAGTGAAAGTTCTCTAGAACGGGTCGAAAACGCCTTTGGAATAATCCCTTACCACATCCTGATAGCCTGTAATACGGACTATAATAGATCCCTCATCATCTAGCGTTAGCAGACTTCCTCAGATGTTTCCCGCCCCTTCTCTGACCACGTGTTAACTCTGTCGACTAAACTAATGAAAACAAGAAACGAATTACCGCAACACAGTAAATTCAGGAGTGGAGGCGAGAACGACTTCACATTCGAGGCACTTCGTCTACAAAGTGAAAGTTCTCTAGAAAATGTCGAAAACGCCTTTGGAAGAATACCTTACGACATCTTGATAGCCTGTAATACGGACTGTAATAGATCCCCTTCACCTAGCGTTGGCAGTTTTCATCAAAAGTTTTCCCGCCCCTTCTCTGGCCACGTGTTAACTCTGTCAACAAATCTAATGGAAACAAGAAACGAATCACCGCAACACAGTAAGTGCAGGTGTGGAGGCGAGAACGACTTCACATTTGAGACACTTCTTCTGCAAACAGAGTGAAAGTTCTCTAGAACGGGTCGAAAACGCCTTTGGAATAATCCCTTACCACATCCTGATAGCCTGTAATACGGACTATAATAGATCCCTCATCATCTAGCGTTAGCAGACTTCCTCAGATGTTTCCCGCTCCTTCTCTGACCACGTGTTAACTCTGTCGACTAAACTAATGAAAACAAGAAACGAATTACCGCAACACAGTAAATTCAGGAGTGGAGGCGAGAACGACTTCACATTCGAGGCACTTCGTCTACAAAGTGAAAGTTCTCTAGAAAATGTCGAAAACGCCTTTGGAAGAATACCTTACGACATCTTGATAGCCTGTAATACGGACTGTAATAGATCCCCTTCACCTAGCGTTGGCAGTTTTCATCAAAAGTTTTCCCGCCCCTTCTCTGGCCACGTGTTAACTCTGTCAACAAATCTAATGGAAACAAGAAACGAATCACCGCAACACAGTAAGTGCAGGTGTGGAGGCGAGAACGACTTCACATTTGAGACACTTCTTCTGCAAACAGAGTGAAAGTTCTCTAGAACGGGTCGAAAACGCCTTTGGAATAATCCCTTACCACATCCTGATAGCCTGTAATACGGACTATAATAGATCCCTCATCATCTAGCGTTAGCAGACTTCCTCAGATGTTTCCCGCCCCTTCTCTGACCACGTGTTAACTCTGTCGACTAAACTAATGAAAACAAGAAACGAATTACCGCAACACAGTAAATTCAGGAGTGGAGGCGAGAACGACTTCACATTCGAGGCACTTCGTCTACAAAGTGAAAGTTCTCTAGAAAATGTCGAAAACACCTTTGGAAGAATACCTTACGACATCTTGTTAGCCTGTAATACGGACTGTAATAGATCCCCTTCACCTAGCGTTGGCAGTTTTCATCAAAAGTTTTCCCGCCCCTTCTCTGGCCACGTGTTAACTCTGTCAACAAATCTAATGGAAACAAGAAACGAATCACCGCAACACAGTTAGTGCAGGTGTGGAGGCGAGAACGACTTCACATTTGAGACACTTCTTCTACAAACAGAGTGAAAGTTCTCTAGAACGGGTCGAAAACGCCTTTGGAATAATCCCTTACCACATCCTGATAGCCTGTAATACGGACTATAATAGATCCCTCATCATCTAGCGTTAGCAGACTTCCTCAGATGTTTCCCGCCCCTTCTCTGACCACGTGTTAACTCTGTCGACTAAACTAAAGAAAACAAGAAACGAATTACCGCAACACAGTAAATTCAGGAGTGGAGGCGAGAACGACTTCACATTCGAGGCACTTCGTCTACAAAGTGAAAGTTCTCTAGAAAATGTCGAAAACGCCTTTGGAAGAATACCTTACGACATCTTGATAGCCTGTAATACGGACTGTAATAGATCCCCTTCACCTAGCGTTGGCAGTTTTCATCAAAAGTTTTCCCGCCCCTTCTCTGGCCACGTGTTAACTCTGTCAACAAATCTAATGGAAACAAGAAACGAATCACCGCAACACAGTAAGTGCAGGTGTGGAGGCGAGAACGACTTCACATTTGAGACACTTCTTCTACAAACAGAGTGAAAGTTCTCTAGAACGGGTCGAAAACGCCTTTGGAATAATCCCTTACCACATCCTGATAGCCTGTAATACGGACTATAATAGATCCCTCATCATCTAGCGTTAGCAGACTTCCTCAGATGTTTCCCGCTCCTTCTCTGACCACGTGTTAACTCTGTCGACTAAACTAATGAAAACAAGAAACGAATTACCGCAACACAGTAAATTCAGGAGTGGAGGCGAGAACGACTTCACATTCGAGGCACTTCGTCTACAAAGTGAAAGTTCTCTAGAAAATGTCGAAAACGCCTTTGGAAGAATACCTTACGACATCTTGATAGCCTGTAATACGGACTGTAATAGATCCCCTTCACCTAGCGTTGGCAGTTTTCATCAAAAGTTTTCCCGCCCCTTCTCTGGCCACGTGTTAACTCTGTCAACAAATCTAATGGAAACAAGAAACGAATCACCGCAACACAGTAAGTGCAGGTGTGGAGGCGAGAACGACTTCACATTTGAGACACTTCTTCTGCAAACAGAGTGAAAGTTCTCTAGAACGGGTCGAAAACGCCTTTGGAATAATCCCTTACCACATCCTGATAGCCTGTAATACGGACTATAATAGATCCCTCATCATCTAGCGTTAGCAGACTTCCTCAGATGTTTCCCGCTCCTTCTCTGACCACGTGTTAACTCTGTCGACTAAACTAATGAAAACAAGAAACGAATTACCGCAACACAGTAAATTCAGGAGTGGAGGCGAGAACGACTTCACATTCGAGGCACTTCGTCTACAAAGTGAAAGTTCTCTAGAAAATGTCGAAAACGCCTTTGGAAGAATACCTTACGACATCTTGATAGCCTGTAATACGGACTGTACTAGATCCCCTTCACCTAGCGTTGGCAGTTTTCATCAAAAGTTTTCCCGCCCCTTCTCTGGCCACGTGTTAACTCTGTCAACAAATCTAATGGAAACAAGAAACGAATCACCGCAACACAGTAAGTGCAGGTGTGGAGGCGAGAACGACTTCACATTTGAGACACTTCTTCTGCAAACAGAGTGAAAGTTCTCTAGAACGGGTCGAAAACGCCTTTGGAATAATCCCTTACCACATCCTGATAGCCTGTAATACGGACTATAATAGATCCCTCATCATCTAGCGTTAGCAGACTTCCTCAGATGTTTCCCGCCCCTTCTCTGACCACGTGTTAACTCTGTCGACTAAACTAATGAAAACAAGAAACGAATTACCGCAACACAGTAAATTCAGGAGTGGAGGCGAGAACGACTTCACATTCGAGGCACTTCGTCTACAAAGTGAAAGTTCTCTAGAAAATGTCGAAAACGCCTTTGGAAGAATACCTTACGACATCTTGATAGCCTGTAATACGGACTGTAATAGATCCCCTTCACCTAGCGTTGGCAGTTTTCATCAAAAGTTTTCCCGCCCCTTCTCTGGCCACGTGTTAACTCTGTCAACAAATCTAATGGAAACAAGAAACGAATCACCGCAACACAGTAAGTGCAGGTGTGGAGGCGAGAACGACTTCACATTTGAGACACTTCTTCTGCAAACAGAGTGAAAGTTCTCTAGAACGGGTCGAAAACGCCTTTGGAATAATCCCTTACCACATCCTGATAGCCTGTAATACGGACTATAATAGATCCCTCATCATCTAGCGTTAGCAGACTTCCTCAGATGTTTCCCGCTCCTTCTCTGACCACGTGTTAACTCTGTCGACTAAACTAATGAAAACAAGAAACGAATTACCGCAACACAGTAAATTCAGGAGTGGAGGCGAGAACGACTTCACATTCGAGGCACTTCGTCTACAAAGTGAAAGTTCTCTAGAAAATGTCGAAAACGCCTTTGGAAGAATACCTTACGACATCTTGATAGCCTGTAATACGGACTGTACTAGATCCCCTTCACCTAGCGTTGGCAGTTTTCATCAAAAGTTTTCCCGCCCCTTCTCTGGCCACGTGTTAACTCTGTCAACAAATCTAATGGAAACAAGAAACGAATCACCGCAACACAGTAAGTGCAGGTGTGGAGGCGAGAACGACTTCACATTTGAGACACTTCTTCTGCAAACAGAGTGAAAGTTCTCTAGAACGGGTCGAAAACGCCTTTGGAATAATCCCTTACCACATCCTGATAGCCTGTAATACGGACTATAATAGATCCCTCATCATCTAGCGTTAGCAGACTTCCTCAGATGTTTCCCGCCCCTTCTCTGACCACGTGTTAACTCTGTCGACTAAACTAAAGAAAACAAGAAACGAATTACCGCAACACAGTAAATTCAGGAGTGGAGGCGAGAACGACTTCACATTCGAGGCACTTCGTCTACAAAGTGAAAGTTCTCTAGAAAATGTCGAAAACGCCTTTGGAAGAATACCTTACGACATCTTGATAGCCTGTAATACGGACTGTAATAGATCCCCTTCACCTAGCGTTGGCAGTTTTCATCAAAAGTTTTCCCGCCCCTTCTCTGGCCACGTGTTAACTCTGTCAACAAATCTAATGGAAACAAGAAACGAATCACCGCAACACAGTAAGTGCAGGTGTGGAGGCGAGAACGACTTCACATTTGAGACACTTCTTCTGCAAACAGAGTGAAAGTTCTCTAGAACGGGTCGAAAACGCCTTTGGAATAATCCCTTACCACATCCTGATAGCCTGTAATACGGACTATAATAGATCCCTCATCATCTAGCGTTAGCAGACTTCCTCAGATGTTTCCCGCTCCTTCTCTGACCACGTGTTAACTCTGTCGACTAAACTAATGAAAACAAGAAACGAATTACCGCAACACAGTAAATTCAGGAGTGGAGGCGAGAACGACTTCACATTCGAGGCACTTCGTCTACAAAGTGAAAGTTCTCTAGAAAATGTCGAAAACGCCTTTGGAAGAATACCTTACGACATCTTGATAGCCTGTAATACGGACTGTAATAGATCCCCTTCACCTAGCGTTGGCAGTTTTCATCAAAAGTTTTCCCGCCCCTTCTCTGGCCACGTGTTAACTCTGTCAACAAATCTAATGGAAACAAGAAACGAATCACCGCAACACAGTAAGTGCAGGTGTGGAGGCGAGAACGACTTCACATTTGAGACACTTCTTCTGCAAACAGAGTGAAAGTTCTCTAGAACGGGTCGAAAACGCCTTTGGAATAATCCCTTACCACATCCTGATAGCCTGTAATACGGACTATAATAGATCCCTCATCATCTAGCGTTAGCAGACTTCCTCAGATGTTTCCCGCCCCTTCTCTGACCACGTGTTAACTCTGTCGACTAAACTAATGAAAACAAGAAACGAATTACCGCAACACAGTAAATTCAGGAGTGGAGGCGAGAACGACTTCACATTCGAGGCACTTCGTCTACAAAGTGAAAGTTCTCTAGAAAATGTCGAAAACACCTTTGGAAGAATACCTTACGACATCTTGTTAGCCTGTAATACGGACTGTAATAGATCCCCTTCACCTAGCGTTGGCAGTTTTCATCAAAAGTTTTCCCGCCCCTTCTCTGGCCACGTGTTAACTCTGTCAACAAATCTAATGGAAACAAGAAACGAATCACCGCAACACAGTAAGTGCAGGTGTGGAGGCGAGAACGACTTCACATTTGAGACACTTCTTCTGCAAACAGAGTGAAAGTTCTCTAGAACGGGTCGAAAACGCCTTTGGAATAATCCCTTACCACATCCTGATAGCCTGTAATACGGACTATAATAGATCCCTCATCATCTAGCGTTAGCAGACTTCCTCAGATGTTTCCCGCCCCTTCTCTGACCACGTGTTAACTCTGTCGACTAAACTAATGAAAACAAGAAACGAATTACCGCAACACAGTAAATTCAGGAGTGGAGGCGAGAACGACTTCACATTCGAGGCACTTCGTCTACAAAGTGAAAGTTCTCTAGAAAATGTCGAAAACGCCTTTGGAAGAATACCTTACGACATCTTGATAGCCTGTAATACGGACTGTAATAGATCCCCTTCACCTAGCGTTGGCAGTTTTCATCAAAAGTTTTCCCGCCCCTTCTCTGGCCACGTGTTAACTCTGTCAGCAAATCTAATGGAAACAAGAAACGAATCACCGCAACACAGTAAGTGCAGGTGTGGAGGCGAGAACGACTTCACATTTGAGACACTTCTTCTGCAAACAGAGTGAAAGTTCTCTAGAACGGGTCGAAAACGCCTTTGGAATAATCCCTTACCACATCCTGATAGCCTGTAATACGGACTATAATAGATCCCTCATCATCTAGCGTTAGCAGACTTCCTCAGATGTTTCCCGCCCCTTCTCTGACCACGTGTTAACTCTGTCGACTAAACTAATGAAAACAAGAAACGAATTACCGCAACACAGTAAATTCAGGAGTGGAGGCGAGAACGACTTCACATTCGAGGCACTTCGTCTACAAAGTGAAAGTTCTCTAGAAAATGTCGAAAACGCCTTTGGAAGAATACCTTACGACATCTTGATAGCCTGTAATACGGACTGTAATAGATCCCCTTCACCTAGCGTTGGCAGTTTTCATCAAAAGTTTTCCCGCCCCTTCTCTGGCCACGTGTTAACTCTGTCAACAAATCTAATGGAAACAAGAAACGAATCACCGCAACACAGTAAGTGCAGGTGTGGAGGCGAGAACGACTTCACATTTGAGACACTTCTTCTGCAAACAGAGTGAAAGTTCTCTAGAACGGGTCGAAAACGCCTTTGGAATAATCCCTTACCACATCCTGATAGCCTGTAATACGGACTATAATAGATCCCTCATCATCTAGCGTTAGCAGACTTCCTCAGATGTTTCCCGCCCCTTCTCTGACCACGTGTTAACTCTGTCGACTAAACTAATGAAAACAAGAAACGAATTACCGCAACACAGTAAATTCAGGAGTGGAGGCGAGAACGACTTCACATTCGAGGCACTTCGTCTACAAAGTGAAAGTTCTCTAGAAAATGTCGAAAACGCCTTTGGAAGAATACCTTACGACATCTTGATAGCCTGTAATACACCCCCATTCTCTTAGCTTCGACAGATTTCCTCACAATTTTCCCGCCTCTTTTCTGGCCACGTGTTAAGTCTGTTAACTAATCAGCATCATTATAGTTGGCACGATAGCCGTTTGTGAGCCTTGGCTTTCTTCAGAAGTTTTCCCCACACTATCCTCTCTCCAGCCATGGATCTCCAGTTCTTGACTTTCATGGCAATAAATTCCGAATCCAGACAGTCCCCCCATCTCTTTTTTGGTCTACCCCTTTGTGTTTCGCAAAAGGGGACTGCATTAAAAACTTTGAATGGCTTTCTTAATTTTTCAAAAGATAAATTCTCAAAAGATGACGTGTCCATCTCATTCTGTTCGATTTTACAAATGTACTGTCTTCTTTTTCGTAAAGTTTGTGTAATTCAAAATTGTATCTCTTTCGCCAAATATCATTATCAAGGAAACCACCAAACTTGGACCTCAAAACTCTCCTTTCAAAATTTGCTAAACTTTCTGTTCCTTTGCTGTCAATGACCATGTTTAAGAGGCATAGGTTGAGACACTGGTCTTATCAGAGTTTTATACAGCAGAATTTTTGTTTTTCTTTTGATAAGTTGAGATTGCAACTGGCTTCTTAGACCATAGAAACAGTGATTAGCCGTAATAATTCTTTTCCTGATTTCAAGGTCAATCTCATTCTGACGCTCAATTTCAGATCCCAAGTAATTACATTTTTTTAGATTTAAATTTAATTTTCTCAATTTCAATTATATTAACCGGGTTTCCTTTTTTTCCACAATCTTGATACCATGGAATGCGGAATGCAAGAGACACCCTTTAACCTAGTATTGGCAGACTTCCTCAAAGGTTTTCCAGCCCCTTCTCTGGCCACGTGTTAACTCTCTCAACTAAACTAATACCAATAAGAAACGCATCACTGGAACACAATAAGTGCAGGGGAGGATGTGAGAACGACTTCACATTCGAGACACTTCGTCTACAATGTGAAAGATCTCGAGAACAGGTCGGAAACTTCTTTGGAAGAATCCCATACAGAAACTCGAGTAAACCGAGACTAATTAACCGTAAATACATTCCATTCAAGAAGTCCCAATGTTAGGTAAGTAGTTGAATTAACGTCGCACTTGGGCAACATGACGAACTATTGGAACTACGGTGCGGGATCAAATCCGAATGGAAAGATCCGATGACACGTCATAATTTGGAATCGTTGTCAGATGACGAGGTCAAACTTGAGCTGGCCCCTCACTTTTCGAACTCCCACGCCAACGTAAGAACATTCGAGGCCACGAGATTTAATGCTTAACAGTCCACACGTATACGACGGTCTTTGATTGGACCTAGTTTTGAACTCGCAACTCTACTGATGCTAATCCGCTACTCTTTCAACCTGGCTACCTCGGAACCCCAGATGTCCCATCGGCAGAAGTTGCTACAATAACCCAACTTCTGACAACCTGCTTTCTCCTTTGCACTTTATGCCAAGAAATGGATATTCGCCAGCTACGAATTTATACTGTTCTCTAGTTGGGACCGATAGTGGGATTCTAGAGAACGGATGGTCACATAACTATTTATCTTATCTAATTTCCTTATCAATTTTACGTATTATTTGTTCGTGTATGTAACATATTTTGCTTTCAGGTTGCCATTGAATGGTTGGTTTTGGGGTTTTATGACGCAAGGGTTTTATTTGGCTATGCTGCGCCAGACATAAGACAAACAATATCAATAGATACACACAATGAAAGTTTTACTGCACAGAAAAGAGAAATACACACAGGGAGGAATGCACCTAACAGGAATTGAACCTGCGCCGCCTACACTCGGTCGCTAGAGCAGTGGGCATACCCACTGAACCCCGACTGCCTCTCTTGCCATTGGCAATAAAAACCTTTTACGAAGGTTAGGTAGGTTTAATTAACGTCGCACTGGAGCAACACAACGGACTATTGATGACGTTCTGGGATCAAACCCGATTCGAAAGCTAGGTTACTGAGCTTAACATTAAAAGTGTTGAACAATTGAAAGATTCATTTGAAGAACGCGAATCTTTTTTTTGGAAAAAACACAAACGTACTGTAAATGACTATCCTGGATTTATATAAGTTTTATTGGTGAAAGAAAACCAAAAAGCAACCGCAAATATTCGAAGTCAAGATGATAATAAAATTCTCATTCCGATCGATCGCAACTAACTCTATATTGTACAATTTGGATTTCGGATTTAGAAATTTAGTAGTTAGAGTAATAGCGAAAATCTCTAAGATATTCAATTATCGTAGACTTGCGTATCTTTATTTGAAACAGACAGAAAAACTTACCAAGTCTCTTAACACGAACTCAAAATTTCTGACAATCTGAATTTATGAATTAAATAAAATCGTAATTAAACTAAAATCACTTATATGCTGAAGTCATCGGGTAGCTGAAGTCATAACGTCTTTTCGTTCTTTTGTAGGATGACTTGTTTGACTTGTATGGAGCAAAACGCCAGATCACCGCTTCTGATGGGAATATAATGACTATGGACAATGAACTGTCAACATCCGATTTTGCATTTTGCACGATTATGCTCTCCGTGACCTAATTTTAAATTAAATATAATTATCAGTGGACTTGTAGGTAGGTAGTTGATTAACGTCCCACTACAGCAATACAACGGGCTATTGGCGACGGTCCGGGATCAATCCCTAAGAGAAATATCCAAGGGCAACGCCTCCTAATTTAGAAGCTCGGTCAGATGGCGAGGTCAAAATCTGAGCTGGAACTCCACTCTCCAAACTTCCACACCACGCCAACGTGAGAACATTTGAGGCCACCCACATATTTAACGTGCACCAACCCCCATAAATACACGGTCTTGGGCTTGACCGAGTTTCCAACTGGCAACCCTCTGGTTGCTCTTCCAACTGGGTTACCGTGGACCGTGAACTTTTAGGAGTGACGATAAAAGACATCAGTTTTAGAGATAGGACAGGAGTAACACGTAAATCAATCGAAAATTTCAAAATTTACATTAATACTTCAAACAAGTCTTGCAGCACATGTGAATTACCTTGACCTTGAAAAAGCAATTTTTGTGCGGTTTTTAATATATAGTTTTATTTTTTGAAGCAAAATTTTTTGGAAAATTACTGGAAGTTTCAGTCCTATTTCTCAGTACAATTTGTTTCAATTTAATATCTTCACAATACGAACTTTCAACTTAAATTAGTATCAATCACATTAAATACAATTACTTGTGTAAAAAATATACCATGCATGTATCACGTCAATCAAAAATGTTATACGAATGAATATAATTCCTTGCATCTACAAAATTTATAAAGCAGATATAATATAAAAAGAGTATGCTTAATAACATACGAAAGAATCATTAAAAACTAGTGTAATTATAAACGTGTGAAGAAATTACAACAAATACATGTTAAAAACTGGTAGATTAGTTATTTAAAACTATCATAAAGAGGCAATAAAAACGTGCATTTAATTTTAAATGCGTCGTTATAATGTCAAATATATACTTACAAATATCCACTGGAAAGCATTTGCGATCACCACTAGTTGTATATTTATTCGTTGATTCTTTTATAATGGACCATCTGTACTAAAATCAGGCTTCAAACTATCAAAGTTTGCGATACTGAATTCTCTTTTCTCGGATAAAGTTGAACGAGATACTACTCGCTCAATTTCCAAACTTCTTATGACCAAAACCACAGTTGCGGAGCTCTTTAACAATACAAATTCATTGTTAACACCATTGTTTGAAAACTTCATTTTTATGCAATAATGGTCATATTTATTACGAATTCCTTTGTTACTAACAATTTGAAAAGTGTACCATTGTTTCAAAATATGAGGATAACGGTTTTCATAAGAAAATCTGAAATTAGCAAAAATCTAAGTTTATACGGTTTATATAAATAAAATAACCCTTTTTTACATTTATACGCAAGGCGTTAGATGATAAAAGTACTTAAGCTGTTATAGTTATACTTCAGAACACAAAATAGCATTTTCATGACTATAATCAATGCATATCTTAGACAAACTTTATACTTAACATTGTTATTTTCTACTCATGTATAACTATTAACAAATGACCACAACAATAGTTTTTATCTTAAATATGCATTGAACTCTAAAAACAGTTATGAACCATATCTTGTGTGTAGAACCATTTCCGATTGTTTCAGTTACGTGTGTATTGGCATTCATAGTTCAATATTACAGCATAAAAAATAAGATATGAAAGGCTTATAAGAAACATTACTTCGTAAATTTCTACCCATATAGAACCCTATATCAATAAATGACAATATCAAAGGTTTAAAACTTAAAAATACATATAAAAAATCAGAGTGTTTATGAACCCTATCTTCTGTGTAAAACTTTCCGCATGTTTCAGTTATACGTGTAGAATACTTGAAAATTACGTCATAAAGTTTAAATACAAAAGGCAAGTTACATTTTATTATAAAAGGGTTGAGTCTCAACTAACGTCTGAAACTTTTCCTCAGTAACGTCATATTTCCTCTCACTTTCTTCAAATCGCAAAATGAATCGACTATAATACGTTTATACAATTGTATAAAAGATAAAGACGTGGGTAATTGTTTCGTCACAATTCTAATAGAGTAATATGAGAGTGATTAATCCATATAGCAATATTATCTACACAACTTTTGTTTTTTGAGTAAAAGATAAAAACCTTAGTCAAAACTTGTCAATGAGAGGACATTTTAGTGCAAACAAACCAGACCGAAAACGGAGATTTTACTTCTTACCCAAATGCTCTAACATATCATATCGGGGTTACCTTAAAATGTAGTTAATTGTCATTTTGGCGTTTAATCTAATTGTCGTTGACCAATCAAATATCAAATAAATTCGGAATTCATTTTTCGTAATTTTTGTTGAAATCGCATTGGAAAAGCAAACCAAATGACGTCAAATCCGAAATATGTATAATAACAGTTCTGCCAGAGAAATACTTGCATCCTATAAAAAAAATCTGTATCTAGCTAGACAGAAAAAGCTTCTCATATATGTAAAAAGTATTTAAAAGAGAAAATGAAATTTGGAAACTTACGTGGAGAGCAGAAACAAAATTGGCAGCCTTTATCGCCTGTCACAGCAAAACAAGGTCGTTTCCACATAGCCATACGTACACAAGACTGAAAAACTATTTCATTGTGTCTTCATCAGTGTATTGGAATAAACATAAGAATAGTTTTATGCTCCATACATACAAATCCACCTGTTTTCGCAAATTCATCACATGACGTTTCAGTTATACGCTGCTAGGGACTCTAAACCAAGCTTGCTAGCACCGGAACTTGGATCATGTGAAGGCAATAATCTTACTAACATATCAAGTCATTATTTAAGAATATAAGCATGATGAAATTGTTTACATCATCATGTTCGAGGTAGTCGATCTCGTTGTCAATTCCTCGACGTCGTTTAAATATATTATCCTATTTGAGGGTATAAATTAGCAGGCCTCCCTCGTGGTGTTGTACCCTGGTTAATGCTAAGCTTGCTGCAGCCACTCTCTGGTTCCTGCTCCTTATTTGTTAGTTTTCTTGTCCAAGTCGCAGGTGGTCGGAAATGCAGGCCACTCATTGATTAGAGGAATCTCGTCCAGGACACCCCAAGATCTGTGGCAATTGCCCATTTCAGACTTTTCACGGGTGTGACAACGCATGGAAAGACAGCAATTTCAGTCCACCCAAAAGTACTTCATGATGGTAGGTTGTTAATCAACGTCGCACTGGAGCAATACAATAGACTTTTCACAATATTTCCGCCCGGGATCAATCCCGAAGGGAAAGATCCAAGGATAACACCACGTAATTTTGAACCACGGTCAGATGACGAGGTCAACACCTGAGCTGTCATCCCATTCTCCAAACTGCCACATTACGCTAATGTGAAGACATTTGAGGCCATGACAGACATAACGTGCACCAGCCCGTGTACAGAACCGAATTAAGAACTCGCGACCCTCCGGTTGCTAATCCCTTTTTCTTCCAACTTGGTTCTCTCGGCCCAAACTTCATGGTGGGGATAGGTTCTGCTCCGTATACTACTGTATTGTAGGTTAATTTTTGTAGTGGTGGTTAAGTTCCCCACTGTACTCCCATTGTAAAATTTAGCATTGGCTGAATTCAATAGATGCTTCCTTGATATTGTGTGTCTTGTGACTGGCGCAACATAACCAAACATGTCCCTTGCACCATAAAACCCCAACAAAACAAAGCAAAACGAAACAAAGCCAATAGATGCTTCCTCTATTTGTCATATTGTCAGTTGCGTGAAACAGTAAAAGATGTATTATGATCACGGGTTCACTCCGATTCTCTAAATTCTAGTTTGAATCTGATTTTTTTTAGTTGTGCTATAATCAGAAACAAATTCTACAAAAAATAATTTCACCTTCATTAAAAAAATCTAATTAGCAACTTTGGTGTCAATTTAGAATTAGCGAAAAATTTTGCTTGGCAACAAAATGTCTGTAATGTTATTTTTGCTCCTATTACCTGGAGTAGGTAGGCAAAAGCATTTTCGGCACCCAATAGTAGATTTAGTTGGATCTGGGTGACAAGGAGGACACGCCTGTGAATTGGCACCTATAAAAGTAAATACGGGTTTACAAATAGAATTTACAAATTGGCTTAGACAGAATTGATAGAGAAAATGCAAAGATATTTTTTTAAAGAAAATTTGACGAGTTTTCGTCATTTTGGCCCAACGGGGCAAGGATTATTGAGTAAAGACAAGTTGGATTACAGACACGGATTCTAAATTGTATATGAATCGTATTGCTGAATGTTCAAGGATAGGTTCACAAACCAGGAAGAGCCAAACATTTCTAATCTTATACAAACTGGAAAAGGTTGACAGAAATTTAAAAATTAAAGCGTTGTGTCAGATGGACGCGTGGAGCTAGAAGAGGAAAAGTTCATTCATACTCGTATTTCCAAATCGAACATATTCAGGTTCTACATTTTTTTTATTTCTAACCCCAACCACTGACCTCTTCGGCCTTGTGACCCTACCTAGTGAGTAATCCACCGTTGCTCGTAACATGGACAATCACAAACATCCATGAGCTTAGAAATCGAGACTTACTGGGTGGCAGAAAAACGCTATCGATCTCATTGTTGCTCTTAATGGAATAAAATTTGATTTTGTAAAGTTTTGTCAACCTCTTGACTTAAAATATAATGAAAGAAATACGGTTGTGTGAAAAAGTTATAGATTGCACAGTAAATATATTTATCTAATGATATAATGACGTATTACGTATATCATTTTATCTGTAAAACTGATATGTTTAACTAATGATACAAAAACAAACTTTCAACTGCATTTAATTTTTATTGTAAATGGTCAAAGGCAAACTTAGAAGATATGAGGAAAATATAAAATTTTAACTACGTTAAAAAAAATACAAAATATTATTCATTTATTCAATGGTAACCACCCTGTCCTTTCAGAATGATCATATTCCGAAGAATTTTGGCTGCCCGATATTTAAAGAATTGTATAAATAACTTCACTTTCGAATGCAGCTTCATTGTACAAAGAACTTTGTTAACTCCGAGAGACAAGAGATTTTCTAGTAATGTAGCATTGTTGTTACACAACTAGAAAACATCATAGATCACATTTAATGACTAATTTACCTCATCCACATTGGTTGAAAGAATCTTATGAAACATTTCATAGGTCAAAAAGGTCAAAACTGGTTAGAAGTCACACAGTGAAGACTGCAGTTTGCAGAACGACTGAGCATGAACTGATTATTTATATACCTATTTTGTTATATATTTAATTAAAATTGATTTTAATTTCCCAAATGAAAAATTTCTATAGAAGTTGTGCAATAAAATAATAAAAAAAATCGTACAGAAACATTATACTTTCTGTGGTTGTATTTTTTGTTCTACTCATTAGAATGTTACAATTTAACTTCTGATTGAATAATTATGAAATTTTTGTTCATTTATTCAAATTGAATCATTTCTTTGTTCAAACATGTCTGATGTACCTGATATCGTGTGAATAAAAATATTTTATTACGCTCTTTTTCATTCAAATAATTTTTCAGACTGTTTCAACATAGATCAACAATCTTCTAACAAATCGAAAGGATTCGTTTTTCAATATTTTCGTGTTTTTAAAAAGCATTCACTTAAAAAAGAATCAACTAAAATTAAGGAACAAGTACACACAGTAGTTAGATTTTATAATTCACAGATGGCTTTCATAAATTAAGGTGGTTCTTTGCAAATTTTATTCAAAAATTTGCAAATGTTTGCGTTTCAGTTTTCTAAAATCTCCACTAAATGTAAGCAGGCCGCAGACAGAGTGAAGATATACATCCAAATATACAGGCTTTAAAGACATTAATATATATACAAGTTATCAACAATTCTTGAGACTTAACAAAATGAGCTGCCAGCTCAACGCATTACATGTTTCGTTCTCTGTTATCAAGAGTTCTAGTAATGTTTATACAAGCAAATCATTTGAGAGCGGAAAGAGAAATTGTGGCGCCTCGCTTTATTGCTTATGTTTTTCTTTATTCATAAACGCAACCTCTCAGCTTGTTCAGTTACCATGGAAACGAAGCAAGATCGGTTGCCATGGTAATAATGACTGACACCACGATCGAGGGCTCCACAGTGTGTGTGAAATCCAATGTTATTTCATAGACGATTACTTCCTATAACAGTGACGCCTCTGTATGCGTAGCTATATACTTTGTGAAATAGGCTATGAAGCATTGTGAAAATGTCAAATATATTTATTTTGGATATTAATATTTACTAAAATAACAAAAATTCCCTCTCATTACAGCATGCAGCACAAAGAACTGTAACTAGATTTTCACCTTTTACGTGATCTTTATATTGAGCACAAAATATTACAACTATAGAACTGCCGGAACCTTCACAATTGGTCATTATATCGCACCGAGTCGTGAAATCAAGGGTTCGCGGTAGTTCAGTTGGAAGAATCGCGAATTAGCAATCGGAGAGTTGCGAATTCGGAACTCGGTCCAACCAAAGATCGTCGTGTACACTTCGGCTGGTGCACTTTAAATCTGTTGTGGCCTCAAATATCCTCACATTGGAGTGGTGTGGAAGATTTGGAGAGTATAATGCCAGCTCAGGCCACGGTCATCTGAGCGTGGTTCAAAATTACGTGGTGTTGTCCTCAGATCTTTCTCTTGGGGATTGATCCCGGACAGTCGCCGATAGCCCGTTGTGTTGCTAGAGTGTGACGTTAATTATCATTTTTCCATTACCACGTGATAGATCTCCAAACCGTACGATCGGCACAAATAACATGAAGCTGTTCTCACATGCTCCGTCTATTTCATTAGAAGGTCGATGCTCAGGAATAACAGGTAGTGTTGTGATGATAGTGGTTACAAACGTATATTATATTAGCAGTATCACTAGAGAAACAATTATTTCCAAAAATTATTTTTACAGAATTTAAATTCTGGTAATTTTTGGTCGGACATATTTTTTATTTCTTTCCCAAATATAAATAACTTCCAAACAAATGATATATAAAGGGAAATAAAAAATATCGTTTTTCATAATTTTCACTTCATTAGAACTTTCATTTTGAACTTTCGTTTCGTAAGGAAACGAGTTTCATTTAATCCGAGAAGTGAAAGCGAAATCACCTGATAATGAAAGGAGAATTGTGCAACTCAGTATCTGCCAATAACCTTTTTTTCAAAAGTCAATTTAAACACATTTTTTTGTTCTCATGCAAATTATTTACGCGGTTTCAGGAAGTAGCATTTATTGCTCATTGTTTTCACGTCATTGTGCAGATGTCTAATACTCATAAAACTATTAAAACAATGAAACGAGCCGTAGAAACAAGACTGCCAATTTTTTATAGAAGATTCTTGAAGCATTTGAGTTAGTATTTGAATAAATAGTTGCAAACACAGTGTGCTTAACCATCCAAGTGGTTTCGACGAGATATCTGACCAATTTTAATAATCAGGATCTGACCAATTTTATTAATGATGAGTTCTCGTCATCAAGATGTTGCCAATTTTTCGATGATGAGATAAAGATCTTGTTGGTTTTCTTCTAGTGACGTGATATCTCATCCAACAAGATCTGGTTCAGTTTTACTAATGACGAAACGCCTCGTCAAGAGGAGGATTAAAAGCAACGCAGGAGATTTGAAAAACACATGTGATACTGCGGCAAAACAGATACCAATTGGTAAATAAACCATTATTCCTCAGTCTCCTCGCCGAACCTTCTATGTGGCCGTACTCATCCCCACTCAAAATTTATAACACCTGTTTCTAAAGTGATCACCAGTACCTAGACATTGTGTCTGAAGCAGTTCTCTCTGATAGACAGACAGCAGTTACTGCTATATGCATTGTTTGACAGATTAGTCAGATCTGTCCATTGCGCCATCAAAAAACCAAACAACCTTATTTAACAGAACTATGATGTCAAATGCACTGTCATCCATGTCATTAACTGTGATACAGGACGAACGTTCTTTCATACCTAACTCAATTTCAGAATTTTTCAATCGACTCGTACACGCTTCTTCGTGTTACGTTGAATCTTGATGAATTTATGTTGAATCCTGACACGCCCTTTGACCACGAAGAAAGGATTCTTGAGCGTTTTACTTTGGTGATTCATTGTATGTGTAGAATGTGTATACAAAATATTTAGGAGAATCTTCAAAATAAAACCTGTGCCCCTTTGTTTCCTTTTCAGCTCATGCCCTATTAAGCTCTGTACACGACGCAGTTATATATAAATGTTATACGTTATACTATGTGTCATGCGTATGTTATACTATGTTGCATGTATGTTATATGTTATACTGTGTGTTATATGTCTGTTATACGTATATGTTATGCAATGTGTTTTAAGTATAACATATAGATAATATATAGTATACAGGGTGAGTCTAGACTAATAATACAAACTTCAGGGGGTGATAGAACACAACGAAACAAACACTTTTCCCCATAGAATGTATGGTCGCAAGTGCAGCGGTTGGCCGCTAGAGAGCACAGTCAAACGCTTGTATAAAAGCGTTACGTCGGCGATGACTGTAATAGGAAACAATGTCATCTTAGCAGGAGATCTCAATTCTCCCCACATTGCTTGGAATAACCATAGCACACGAGAATGGGGTAGTAAATTGAAAACAATGTTGGACAAAATTAAAGAGATTACGATCATGGTTCCGGATGACCCTACCCACATAAACGCAAGAGGTATCACTGACTCATATTTAGATTTGGCAATAATCAAGTATGTCCCTTTCCAAAAATCGATCAGTTATTAATGAACTTAGCTCTGATCCTCCCAGTGGAACTCACAATAAATTCATCCAAATTAACTCAAAATTTGCCAGCACAGGTCTCCACAAATTGGGGAGACTTCAATTTTAATTTGGCCAACTCCACCCTTCCATCACTTAATGTTACCTCGAATGATGACATTGATAACTCCATTGCTCAATTAGGCATTAAATTTAAGGAAGTTTTCGATGCAGCTTCCAAACCCAAATTAAAACCTGATCTTCCTCGTTTCCCAGAAGAAATCAGGGCACAAATTAAGCATCGAAATCAAGTACGGAAAATTTGGCAACGTTCTCGTGATCCCCAAACCAAAGAAATTCTCCGTACCGCCAACAGAGAACTCAAAGCACTGATACATTCTCATGCGCAAGAGAAATGGTCAGCAGACATAGAGTCCCTAACGACTGAAAATAATTCACTTTGGAGGAGAGCCTCCCAATTAAAAAAGACATTCAAAACAATTCCGCCACTAACTGGCGCTAGCGGTGAAATTGCTTCTACTGCGAAAGAAAAGGCTGAAGTTCTTGCAGACAGCCTTGAATCGCAATTCATTCCAAATCCAGCCCTGGCGAATTTGTATACGCAAAGCCACCAGGGCATACACACCCAGGTTGAAGAGTTCCTAAGTACACCATTAGGACCGAGTATCGAACCTGCAACCGCGTCCGAAGTCACCCAACACATTTCCCTCCTTAAAATCTAAAAGGCTCCCGGTATTGATTCCATTTCGAATCGCATGCTCAAAAACCTGCCCATTAAATTCATCCTATTCATAACATTTTTAATTAACGTTATGATTAAAAATAGTTACTTCCACCAAAGCTGGAAAATAGCGGTCGTAATCCCTATTCCAAAGCCCTCTCAAAATCTTAAATTACCACAAAATTATCGCCCGATCTCATTACTCAGCTCACTGAGTAAAATCTATGAATATATTTTGCTTATACGCCTGGATCAGTTCGTTCAGGAAAATAACATTCTTATTCCTGAGCAATTCGGGTTTCGTAAGAAACATAGCACCAACCACCAGCTGTTGCGTGTCACTGAATTGATTCACGAAGGCTATCGCAAAAAAGCACACACAGGTGTGTTATTCTTAGATATTGCCAAAGCCTTTGACCGTGTTTGGCATGAAGGACTAATTTTCAAGCTCATGCGACTTGGTTTTTCGGCCCATTTCATTTCAATAATCAACTCGTATCTCAGTAAACGTTCCTTCACTGTACGAGTTGATCTAACCCATTTTTCATCCACCCGCCCGATCTGTGCCGGAGTCCCACTGGTATCCCTTTTGGGACCCCATCTCTTCAACCTGTTCGTGAACGATCTCCCCAAAACGCTGCACAGTGAGTTGGCTATATACGCCGACGACACCGCAATCCTCGTCCAATCGAACAACATCTACCATATCCACACACGAATGAGAACGTACATCCGTGAACTCGAGGACTGGATCTCTGACTGGAAAATCAAAATCAATGCTTCGAAGCGTGCCTGCATGCTGTTCGCGAGGAAATTCGTTCACTACAAATATACAAAATATTTTGACATTAAGCTCAATAACCCAGACTATTTGGACATCCCCCATTTCTCTATTTGGCACACCTATGTCTGGGTGCGCAGGTACAAATACTTAGGATTAATCCTTGATCCAAAATTACTTTGGAATGAGCACATTAGTCGTGCTGGGCAAAATGCTGCCATTGCCAAAGCCCAAATTTATCAGCTCATAGCTCGAAGGAGCAGGCTGACTACACACTAAGCTTCTCCTCTATAAAGCCATCATTCGGCCTACCCTGACCTACGGTTCCCAAGTATGGGCATCGACCAGTTCAAAAAATATGAAAAGGCTGCAGATCTTTCAGAACCGCACACTACGTGCTATCACTGGAGCCCCTTTTTATGTCAGGAATGAAGTCATCCATTCGGACACTAAAATTAAACCCATAGCTGAATTCCTACAGCGCATATCTTTCAAATTCTTCCAAAAACTACCTCAGGTGCCAAACGAGGCATTAAGGGCAATACCAGCATACGACCCTTCGGTCAAAAGCTCGCAGAAAAGACCAAGAGCCTTTCTGCAGCAAAATCTTCAGACCTTCCCACACAGACCCAAACGTCAATGTGGAGTTTTTCGTTTGGACCTTGAGGCTTTCGACTTTAGTTCCATTAATCCCCCCCCCCCCTGCAAATCAATTGCAATATCCAACTTGAATGGACCGCGACAGTTGTCACTCGTAATGTCGAGCATTAAGACTCGACTGGACCCTTATTTATATCACAAAAACATCAACTAGTTTTTCTTTAAAATTCCTTTCACCATGTTCTTTAAGCAAAATATTTTAATCATGTCTTAAATTCTCTTTTTAGTTAGACTTCATAAGCAGACTGATAGGTGAACCGCCTGCCAGCTGCACGGACCATCAAATGCTCGCCCCTATCGACAGCGGACGGCACTAGGAAGGATAAACCGACCGACCTGTCGATCCGCTGTTAGGAACGCCCCCTATATTTGAAAATCTGATCATCTTCTTTCTGCCGCACAGCTTTTGATTTTAATAAACTAATCTTTATGTATTTCTATTATTATGCACGCATTATGATGGGGAGATAAGCTATTTACAGCAGGTGCTCCGTAAGTGATATGTCCAGTCCAGTGCGAGGCCTGCATCAAGTGTGGTGGCCGACATTTTGAACAGCTTCTGTAATTGTGCATTTGCGTTGTACTTATCGACTGATGTTTGTACATGTCGTTTCATTTCCATGTGAAAAGTTTTTCATGTTTTGTACATGTCATTTCTTTCTTACCCGTTGTTCCTTGTACTTATCTTTAATTTATGCAAATCTAATTGTATTGTTTCGTTTTGTCAAGCAGTTATTGATGTTTATTTGACATTAAAGCGTTGTTTCCATATTTCATGCCTCTTTTCCTTTCCAGCTTGCATCGGACCGTGTGTTTGTACCGAAATGGAAAGCGCTCTCTACCGGCCAACCGCTGCACTTGCGACCATACATTCTATGGTGAAAAGTGTTTGTTTCGTTGTGTTCTATCACCCCCTGAAGTTTGTATTATTAGTTTAGACTCATCCTGCATATATGTATATGTACTTATATGATACGCTACTGTAACAGATATGTCTGCTTATGTGTTATACTATGTGTCATATGTATGTTTGGTCCAGCCAAAGACCGTCGTGTATACGGGAGCTGGTGAACGTTATATCTGTCGTGGCCTCAAATGTCCTCACGTTGGTGTGGCGTGCAAAATTGAAGAGTGTGGTGCCGGCTCATGTTTTGTTATCTGACCATGATTCAAAATTACGAGGAATTATCCTTGGATCTTTCCCTTTGGGATTGATCCCGGACCGTCATCAATAGCCCGTTGTGTTGCTCCAGCGTGACGTTGATTAATTACCTACCATATGTATGTTAAACTTGTGAAATGTATTGACGAAACAGCACAGTGTCAGCTCCTTCTGGACACAGAACATGACAATGAATCAACGAAAGTTAAATTTTTTATTAAACAAAAACACATTCAATACTACTCGCCATTGTGGATGCTTCCAGTATTTTTAATAAATAGAGAGAGATGCACACTTGAAAGCATTTGGAATTGGCTGAGCATCGTGTATTTCTTTAATTTCAGCGAAAATGGTGTGACATATTCAGCGGAATTTTTTGGCTCAACATTTGGCGCAACATTTAGCGGAATGAATCTGTCCTCGTCAAAGATGGACATTCACAGATCGGGCAAGAAGTTCCAACATGTCTAACGTAGCAATAACCGGGACAGTGAAGAGGCGGGCAGATGGGATCACACTGACAGTACTTGCACCCTTTATTGTTGATCTTGATACGGCAACCTACAGGGCAAACTGCGATTGTTGGACAAATGTGCTCTGAAACGAAAATAGATTTAACAAATGGAAATGGAAAACTAACTACTTGTTGGATTCGAAGTGGATGGCAGTGACTTTCTTTTTAATTATTTGTCGTTGAAGCCTATTGTCAATTGTTTAAATATACAGTTGTGTTAGTGTTTATCTTGACTTCACGCTGGGGCAACACAACGGGCTATCGCTGACTCTCTGGGATCAACTCCGAAGGGGTCCAAGTCTGATGACCCACCTTCAAGCAGACTGATAAAGGGTCTGGGTAAGGTTAAATCTGTCATGGCCTCAACTTTCCTCACGTTGGCGTGATGTGGAAGTTTGGAGAGTGGGGTGCCGGCTCAGGTGTTACCTCTTCATCTGACCATGGCCCAAAATTAAGTGATGTCGACCTCGGATCTTTCCCTTGACGATTGCTCCCGGAACGTCGCCGATAGTCCGTTGTGTTGCTTCAGTGCGACGTTAGTTGAAATACCTACCTACCTAATGTAACGGATTAGCAATCGGACGGTTGCGAGTTCGAAATTGGGTTCAAACAAAGACCGTCGTTCACACGGGGCCTGGTGCTCGTTAAATTTGTCGTGGCCTCAAATGTCCTCGCTTTGGCGTGGTGTGGAAGTTTGGAGAGTGGAGTCCAGGTCAGATGTTGACCTCGTCATCTGACCATGGCTTAAAATTACGTGGTGTTGACCTCGGATCTTTCCCTTGGGGATTGCTTCCGGAACGTCGCCAATAGCCCGTTGTGTTGCTCCAGTGCGACGTTAATTAATTCCCATTACCTAATGTAACAGTTCAGAGGACAGTGCTGAGCCCAGGCGCCCGCAATCACTCTGGCTCTGGAATTCTAATAATTTTCATTTAATATCCTGATCTGTATATCCTGTAAGTTTCAAATTATTACCATCATTCCTTCAGTTTTTCAATTTTCACAAACAGAAGTGTATATGGATTTGGAATTCATTCTTTGTTATTTTTATTCTGAAATTGTATTCGAAAACAGTGACATCTCTTCCGGAAAACGTTCAGAAAACATGTCTTCAGCAGAAATAGTTCCGTTACCTATATCTAGCTGGACAGAAAAGCCTCTTACTGGCGTAGAAAGTGATTAAAAGAAATCCAATAAAATTTGGAAATTTACTTGGAGGGCAAAATCAGAATGGGCAACCGTTTTCCTTTGTCACAGAAAAACAAGGCCTTTTACACCCAATAGGTGGGCAATAAATCTCTAGAAGAAAGCCCATTATAATGTAAATACATAAACATTAACTATAGTTTTGTGCACCATACATACAAATCCACCAGTTTTCGAAAATTCATTACTTTACTCTTCAATTATATGCTGTTGGAATCTTAAAACCAGAGCTGGATAGCAGCTGGACTTTGATCATAGGAAACCAACAATCTTTCTACCAAATCGTCAAGTTATAAGTAATTTAAGAATACAAGTAAATTGTTTACATAATCATATTTGAGGTTTACATCGCAGTGAAGGTTTACATCGCAGTGAAGGTTTACATCGCAGTGAAGGTTTACATCGCAGTAGATTCATCGATGTCGCTTGAATATATTATCCTATTTGAGGGTTATAAAGTAGCAGGCCTGCTCTTGGTGTACCCTGGATAATACTAAACCTGCTACAGCTTTGCAACTCTCCTGGTCCTTGCCGTTAATTTGTTAGTTGCCATGTATGTCTTTCCCAAGTCCGCAGGTGGTAAGGGGTGGAGGCTACTCGAAGACAAGAAAGGAATCTTGTCTTTGAGTAATCTCCATCCAATATGTGAATGCAATATATATATATATATTATACTGCTATAATAGGTGTATTGTAGTCACAGACTTCACAACATCTGAGGCCCATATCAAGCTTTTAACGGGTGTGGCAACGCACGGAAAGACAGTGTAATGTCAGTCAACCAAAAGGTACTTCAAGGCAGAGATGGGCTTTTATTACGAAAGCAGTTTAAATAACACTGTTTAGGCAAAATTACAGTTCACAACTGTTATCGATAATACTAATACTAGTTTTCGATAAATTTTATTGGGATAGCAATGAAACCATTTGAATTGAAAAAAATCTTAAATTAAAGAATTAAATTTATAAAATATTTGATAAAAATAAAAAGTTGAAAGACAAAATAAATATTTTTAAAACACTTAACGGTGAATTTAAAAAGTTAATAACTGCTATAATTAACCGTTCATTAGTAGATAAGTGGAAGTATTAGTTGCTAACACATGACAAAATTAAAAATATCAACAGTTAAGAATAATTGTTATGTATTTCGAAGTAACAATAATAGTGAATATTGTTATCGTAAAATAACAATTTTGCCCATCTTTTCTTCATGCTGGAGACGGATTATTCTGCCATAAAATGTATTGTAAGTTAATTTTGGTACTGGTGGCTGTTACCAGTACTTCCCCTGTAGAATTTACCACTGGCTGAATTCGATAGATCATACAACTAGTTGACAGACTGCCAATTGCGTGAAACCGTGAGAACTGTATCAAGATAAGGTTTACTTCCATAAAGCAACGGATGATTGAGATTCTCAATGTTTCAATTTCGAATCCAAACATTTTTTACACGTTCTATAATTAGAAATCATAGCCTACATTGTAAACGATACATAATTTTAGCCTCTACTGAAAAGACTAACATGCGACTTTGGCGTCAATTTGAAATTGGCGAAAATTTTTCACTTGGCGACTAAGCGTCTGAAAAGCATCCCTACCAAGATTTCGTCTTATTACCTGGAGGTTGTGGGCAAACACATCTTCGGCACTCATAATTAGGTTCACTAGGATCAGGATAGCAATGAGGTTGACATGGTGGACACGGTGGTGAATTGGCACCTGTGGAAGTAAATACGGGCTATCAAAAATACTTTACAAATTGGTTTAGAGAGAACAAATGGAGAAATGCAACCTCTGCAAAATATTAAGCAAAAAAGTTTATATAATTCGTTGACTGGGTCGTATTAAGATATTTTTATTCAAGAAAATTTGATGAGTTCGTCATTGTGGCCCAATAGGAAAAGAATGACTAAGTAAACACAAATTGAAATACAGTCTGAATTGTAAACTTATCGTACTGCTAAATATTCAAGGATAAATTTGCAAACCAGGTGAAACTTAAATTTTTAATTTTGTACAAACTGGAAAAAGTTGACATAAAAATTAAAGTGTTAAGTTTTATGGAAACGTGGAGCTAAAAGACAAAAGAAAACATAAAACTATTGTTATGTTTATGTCTTTGCAATATAATGGTTATATTTTAAAATGAAACATATTCATATTTATAGATCATCGATCTTATTGCTCTTTAAAAAGCAAAATTTGATTATGAAAAGTTTTATCACCCTCTCGATTTCAAATTTAATCAAAGAAAAAAAATCTTTAATCAAAGAAATAAATGGTGCAAAAATGATTTGGACTAATAATATAGATGTACTAAAATGACGAGTTATATGTAATTTAATCTGTGCAGCTAACAAGCATAACTAACGATACAATAACAAACTTTGAAGAGTATTTAAATGTGAATGGTCCAGGAAAAACTAGAAGCTATGTGAACATATATTTTTATTTCTACATGGAAAAACTATCTATAAAATATAAATATTCATTTATCCCCTGGTAACCATCCTATTGTTCAAGAATGGCAGTCCTCCTAAGTATTGTGACTGATAACTTTGAAAGAATCGTATAAAAAAATTCAATTGAATAATTCAACAGCTTCATCGTATTATAAACCTCATTGTTAACCCTCTAAGCGACACGAGATTTCGTAGTTGTGCAGCATTACTTTGACCTTACATTACATTTAATGATTAAATTACAACATATATACATTAAATATTGGTTGAAAGAATCCTAGGAATGATACTATTGGTCAAGAAGGTCAAAACTGGTTAGACGTCATATAGGAAAGCCTGCAGTTTGCAGAAAGGACACATGGGAGTCAGTCACACCGAGCATTAAAATTATTTTTCGAAATCTCATAAAATTTTAAAGCAATTTGAAAATTAAGTTTTCGGGAAAATTTACCTCATTGGTCGCACCTTTTCTCTAAAGTACTAAAGGCACAACAGTCTTGAGACTCAATTTAATTCGCACTTTCTTTATGGGGCTAATTAAAAAAGTTTTTTCACAAAGGCAACGCTCTACGCTTAAACATCAGACAACACTTACGACGCAATTTCAGAATCTGCCGTAGAACGGCTCTTACAGAACACGTCATTGATAAGTAGATCGATACTGGACTAAAATGCACAATTTTTTCAATTATAAATTCTTAAATAAGCTGTATTTTCATATTCAAAAAGGAATAATTCATATATATTACCTTAAAATTTATTAACGTGCATACTCAGGAATTTTGCCTCAGCATGTATAAAAGTGTCATCAAAAACATAAATATCCAAATATGCGAAGCTTTGCTACTTCCATGGTATTCTTGCTCTAAAAACACTAAGTGTTTTGTAAATGCTATTAGTCAAAAAATGAAACTTTTAACCACGCTAAAATCGCAGAAAATAAATTTTTTGTAACAACTATATATTTACTTACAACAGTATTCAGCCATCATCACAATCGCAAGTGTTATCAGGAACTTCATGATGTGTATAAGAGTGGTGAAATACACCCTGTATTCCCTTCCTTTTATAACAGTTTATAACTTCTATTTTATTTGTTGTGAGGAATCATTTCGTTACTAATTTCCCTAAAACTGATGGCACAATGGAGGCTGGTTTCGAACGAAATTATCTATTGAATGGCACATTCCTGTGAGTGTTGGTTTACATCCTTGGCAAGAAATGCAGATTGGTTGTTTTTATCCGATATTGTTTCAGCAATGACTCTCGTGTATTATCTCTCGAATTCTCATCGAATCATTCCACGGAAGCATATCACATTGCTCAGGTGTTGACCTCGTCATCTGACCGTGGTTCAAAATTACGATGGTGTAGTTAAGACCGTGTGACGGATCCCCTTTCCCTTCGGTATGGATCCCGGACCGACTCCAACAGCCCACCTGTTGTTCCAGTTCAACATATTTTCAATTCCACCCTTACCTGATAAGGGAAACCGTAGCCCAATTGGAAGAATCACAGATTAGCAAACGGAAGTTTGCGAGTTCGAAACTAGATCCAACCAGAGTGTCGTGTATGTGGGGGTTGGTGCACGTTAAATCTGTCGGGGCATCAAATGTCCTCACTTTGGAGTGGTGTGGAAGTTTGGAGAGTAGGGTACCAGCTCAAGTCTTGACCTCGTCATCTGAACGTGGTTCAAAATTACGAGGCGTTGTTTTCGGATCCTTCTATTGGGGATTGATCCCGGACCGTCGCCCATAACCTGCTGTGTTGCTCCAGTGCGACGTTAATTCAACTACCTACCTACTTCACAAAACATGAACTTTTAATTTTACCGTTTCAAAATGCAAAATTTAGGGAAGCCAAATTTTTTTCCCCTCTTAAAATAAAAAGTTACGTTTATAAGAGCAGTAAAAAAATTTGGGGTTGGAGAATTTCATCATTTATTAATTTTCGAAATAATGTCCTGTTCCGTTAGAGGTAAATCTTAGATCTATGCTTCTTTTCGTTTCGCACTTTTTTTCAGTTTTAAAATTAAACAAAAGTATTAAATGAAGAGATATAGCTGTAGAAAGGTATAAAATAAGAAGATAGAAAAACACAATAAAATAATTGGCGCAGCTTGTCCGCTTTTGGACCTTGCGACATAAAACCCCAAAATTCAATCCAGTAGAATAATAGACTCAGGAAAGATACAGAACGCAGAGTTGGAAGGTCAAGGAAAGTTAAAAAGTACCGCAGTAAAGAAGCTAAAATATTTAGAGTAACTTATGGAAATTGTAAATGATCTGAAACAAAACGTTTCTAAAGTTGAACTGTTTTATTTTCTACACTTACAAAAACTTGATACCAGCCTCGAAGTAAAGGTAATATCATTAAGCATCTAGCGTGAGCTCTTCCTTCCAATCAAAGTAAAAGGACTTCAACAAGTATCTTAAATATCTTCAGATACTTTTAAATTTTTCAATAGTAAGTGTTGAGCTCTCTGAAAATATTCTGCAAATGTTTTCTTGGTTGATGTGCTGAAAGATATGAAGGAAATCTTTACCAATTATAAGAGTTATGAACATATTTTATGGTGAGAGTGTTTCAAAGTTATTAGAACTTATTTATTGTATTTTACTGAAATTATTCTCCCCTCCAATGACGAATCACCGTTAGAATAATTCACTTTTATATCATATTTTCCATGGACCCCAGTCTATTCCCTTGTATAGAAAAAATGACAATAGAGCGCAAACTAAACAAACAATTAAGTGCATTATACCGTTTGATAAAAGCTTTCTGATACTTTTGAGTTTTTGCTTTGTAAAAATAATATTTTACGAAGTGATTACCATGCACTTTCTTGCGAATTGTGCCTTTTGATGGCATTACATTTGGTAAAGGCGCGTAATATTAAGAAACGGAATTAAGAAATGAAATATGATTTGAATAGTTGGATACCTTTCGTTGATCATTCCTTTTTTGATTTGTAGTTACAATGTTTACAGCTCTTGTAAAATTGACAAGCTATTGTGACACTGATCTGTGTTCCTACTATGAAACAGGGGGTAAAAAAACAGAATAATTGACTGTTGGATGAATGGATTGGTATTGGTCAGAGCATGTATTATGAAACTATTAGGTGGAGATGACAAGAAAGGATAATTACAATTTATCGTGCTAAATATAATTTATGTTTTTTCTGTGGAAGTGTGTAGACCTGTGATGAGGGTTCTCCTCGGGGAACCCAAAACTGGAAACAGCTACCACCAAAGACCCCGTAGCATCGAGTCTTTCATCACGTAGCAGTAATTAATGGCACCCCACCCAAAAAGCTAACCACAAATCGGTGAGAACCATATCCCTAATAATTTTTCCATGAATTTAACTTTGACACTTTTCAACAATTTAACGAACTAACACACTTAAAACACGTTCTGTGTGATAGTTTCTCATTTTTGCCTACTTCTGCTCTAAACAGCTAAAAATAATTACGTTGTCCGGAATTGTAAGTGTGTAGTGAATTATGTATGCAACTATACTCCAGAATTAGTCACCTAGCTGGTATGGTGGCACAGCGTTTGTCTGCCTTCGCAGTAGCTCGAGTGGAAGAGCAGTGAATTGAGGATGAGTTCGAAACTCGATCCAACCAAAGACCTTCGTGTACGAGGGGATAGAGCACATTAAATCTGTCATGGCCTGAAATGTTCTCACGTCGGCATGGCTTGAAAGTTTGGAAAGTGGGGTGCCAGTTCAGGTGCTTACCTTGTCATCTGACCGTGGTTCAAAATTACGAGTTTGTGTCCTCTGATCTTTCCCTTCGGGATTGATCCAGGACCTTCGCCAATAGTCCATTCCGTTGCTCCAGTGCAACGTAAATTCGACTGCCTTCCCCGCCACTCAGTATGTTCAGAGTTATAATTCCGGCTTGCAAGCTTATGGATGTTGGTGGTTGTTCCTATTGGAGTAGGGGGTGCTTAACCATTTGTGATCCTTCGCAAATAGCCGTCAGTTTACCTCTTGCAGTACCGGAAGTGGTCAGTAGTCGGGCATTAGAATTTTTTTAAAATTACACATAGTTGTAATAACAATGTCTTGACTCTGAATCAAACTGCTAAACAGTTAAATTGCTATATTAATTGCCAATAATCATTCAAAGCACATCAACCTCAACAACTTTCATACGCAAAGGCTAACTCAAACTCCTGAAGGTGATATTAACGTATTTGTGGTGCATCTCTGAGTCGTAATGAAATTCAGAACTTCCCATAAAACTAAGAAACAAGTCACATTTTTTGCTGAACATGAGTTTGGAAGTTTCTAATAGCTTTTGAATCACTTACCGTGCCAATTACGTACAGCCGGAGAAAAGGCAATTTCAATTTTGCGAATTTAAAGTTGCCCTCGTGCTGAGACCATGCTGGCACCATGGCAACTAAGCTAACAGCGGGACAGTTCCAACTTAGCTCGACATCCACCACCAGAAAAAAGAAACACACCAGGAAGATCTTCCAGCTAATGTGAGTCCTTGATGATTCCGTGGTGTTAATTCAGGCGCTGAATCCTTCGCAGGTCTATCTCGTTCGAATTCTCCTTTTTTTTGTTCGAAGGAAAACCTGCAGCATTTCGAAAACATATCCATATATCACTTCGGTGAGCTTATTTGAGTATTTCTTCGCGGGGACAGAGTCATATAAACTATTTCTTACCTAACTACTTCCGTGTTGATGTCCCCTGAAGGAACATCTCGGATATGTCCGTAGGTTAAGTTCTATATATTTCAGACATTGAGTTCTTACTCGTATTATATGCTGTAAGGAAAGAGATTTTTGTTATTTTACTCAATATTATTAAAATCCAAGTATTTGACATTTTCAAAATGCTTTATGTCCTATTTCATAATACAGTAAACTCGTTTTATAGCGACCCTTGATTTGACCGTATGTAGTTCAAAATGGCGTCGTCAGAATGGAGTGCACTTAATAGTAGTTTTGGCACCATTATGCAGCTCAATAGCTCAAATCAAACATGTTTAAATTAAGCGGCCAAATTGGTGAATAAATACTTATGAGTCAACTTAAATTGTTTATCTCTATTTGTTGCCATTCTCTAGCATACAAATATATATTAGAAAGTAGGTAGGCAGTTAATAAACGTCTCAATGGTTAATAACACGCGTCACGTCGTTGATAACACAACAGGCTATTGAAGGGAAAGATCCGAAGATAACACAACGCAATTTTGAACTACCGTCAGATATGAGGTCAACACCTGAACTGTACACTACTCTCCAAACTTCCACATCACGCCAACGTGAGGACATTTGAGGCCACGACAGATTTAATAGCCCGTTGTACCGGCCACCATCTTTTGTTGGACCGAGTTTCAAACTAGCAAACGTCAGGGTGCTAATCCTTTACTCTTCCAACTGAACTACCGCGGACCCTTGATTTAACGACTCGATGCGATATAATGACCAATTGTGAAGGTTCCGGCAGTTCTATAGTTGTAATATTTTGTGATCAATATAAAGATCACGTAAAAGGTAAAAATCTAGTTACAGTTCTTTGTGCTGTATGCTGTAATAAGAGGGATTTTTTGTTATTTTACTAAATATTAATATCCAAAATAAATATATTTGACATTTTCATAATGCTTGATAGCCTATTTCACTAAGTATATAGCTACGCATACAGAGGCATCACTGCTATAGGAAGTAATGGTCTATGAAATAACATTGGATTTCACACACACTGTGATCGTGGTGTCAGTCATTATTACCATGGCAACCGATCTTGCTCCGTTTCCATGGTAACTGAACAAGCTGAGAGGTTACGTTTATGAATAAAGAAAAACATAAGCAATAAAGCGAGGCGCCACAATTTCTCTTTCCGCTCTCAAATGATTTGCTTGTATAAGAACTCTTGATAACAGAGAACGAAACATGTAATGCGTTGAACTGGCAGCTCATTTTGTAAGTCTCAAGAATTATAGATAAATTGTATATATATATTAATGTCTTTAAAGCCTGTATACTTGGATGTATTTCTTCACTCTGTCTGCGGCCTGCTCACATTTAGTGGAGATTTTAGAAAACTGAAACGCAAACATTTGCAAATTTTTGAATAAAATTTGCAAAGAACCACCTTAATTTATGAAAGCCATCTGTGAATTATAAAATCTAACTACTGTGTGTACTTGTTCCTTAATTTTAGTTGATTCTTTTTTAAGTGAATGCTTTTTAAAAACACGAAAATATTGAAAAACGAATCCTTTCGATTTTTTAGATAGAAGATTGTTGATCTATGTTGAAACAGTCTGAAAAATTATTTGAACGAAGAAGAGCGTAATGAAATATTTTTATTCACACGATATCAAGTACATCAGAAATGTTTGAACAAAAAAAATGATTCAATTTGCATAAATGAACAAAAATTTCATAATTATTCAATCAGAAGTTAAATTGTAACATTCTAATGAGTAGAACAAAAAATACAACCACAGAAAGTATAATGTTTCTGTATGAATTTTTTTTATTAATTTATGGCACAACTTCTACAGAAATTTTTCATTTGAAAAATTAAAATCAATTTTAATATAGAGGCTGTTCGGACATTTTTTGAACGATTTTGATGAGCTGTAAAAAAAATTGTATGCTACGAAATAATTTTATTTTCACACAAGTTAAATAGTTGAAGTATAACTTATTGTCTGCTAACACAGAGTTTTGTTTACTTTCAAAATGGCGCTTTTAAATAAGCAATGGATGGAAGGTTATGTTTCCTCTCTTTCCGAAGAGAATTATGCTTATTCAATTATTCAAGAACGCTGTAAAAGTCATGGTTTTCGATATCTAAAGGTGCGATAAGTAAGTAATATTATTAATGAGAAAGGAAAAAAACGTAAAAGTGAAAAAATACTTTCAAAAAAGTATCCAAAAAAGAAAACATTTCTGAGAATATTTGTAAGGTAAGATCTTTAATTTTAAAAGAGAATCCGCCAAGTCAAAGGACTATAGCAAATTGAACGTGAGAACTTTCTCTAAGAGATTTATGATTGTTGCCGGTTTTGCATATAATGGAAAATTAAAAGTAAAAAGAGGGGGGGAATATAAAAATCAACTCCCACATATTATCAAGACCATATTTTATCCCCAATATTCAAAAAGTAAGTACTATATCTTTACCCATAGTGCCAACAATCAGTAGAACTGCATCAGGGTAAAGCAAACAGCCACACATCTAAATCGACTATTAAATTCTTGGAAAAAATGGAACAAGAAACTGGTATCAAGTCAATACGCTTTACTGATATTCCTGCTAAATCTCCAGATGTTTCACCCATGGACTTTTGTGCTTTTGGACTTTTAAAGAGGGCATTATCGAAACGTCGACCGAAAACCATTCAAGGACTGGAAAACTGTGGAGCAAGAATGGGACAAAATACCACTGTCGAAAAAAGTCATTATTATCATGGAAATTAAGGTGTAGAAAGATAGTTAACAATAAGGGCTATCAAATGGAACATTTAAAACACAAAAATTTCATGTAAAAAATCGAGCTTCAGTCTATTAAAATCGTTCAAAAAATGTCCAAGCAGCTTCTGTATAACAAAATAGGTATATGAATAATCACAGAAAATAGGCCATAATTCTCAGATTCTAATTAAGAACAATTTTAATTACATAACAACATTATGTAAATAATAAAATATGTATACAACACCAAAAAATAGTACAAAAGTAATAAAATGTATAAAACATGCCATTATTCAATAAAATTTTGAATACCACGTTCCATAGAGTAAAAAATACAAAAACTAACACTTTGAAAGATTAACAAAAATCAATAATCTTGAGCGAATAAAACGTCTAGACACTATATAGAATTTACACAGCTAGTGTAAATATTCTGTAATTATGGAATTAAACATGAAATTTAGAAAGTAAGAGAGTTAATTCACTCATCTGATGATTGAGTATGTTGAGAAATAGATTATGGATTGAAGTGGAAAGCTATTTGAATGATTATGATGATTTCAATGAATTTTTTATTGCAAGCTCAAAATTCCACTTAATTTACCTGTTCTGAGGTTATTACACTTACACGCCATATATTTTATGCTGTTCATAGAGAAAAGCTTAATGTTCTTGTATGCTAAGTATAAGCCCTTTTTGTGAGCTTGGAATATTCCTATGAAATAATTGTCAATGCTCAAAGATTTTTAAAAAGTAGGCATATTTTATTTCAAATTTTTATGCATTTTATTGTCATGTATTATTTTTTATTGTTTACCTACAAAAACAATTTTTTCACAAAGTTATTTTTGCAAGCTAAATATTAATGACAAGTGGGAATGTTTTCAACAGGCAGGTTCCTTTTATTTTATTTTCTATTGGTGACATGATGTTTTCTCAAAAGCAAGTCTTGGACCAATTAACTATTTTATATTAAAATTATTAAAATTATTTTATATTAAAATTAAAATTAAAATTATTATCCTAGACATTTTATTCATATATGATAAATAAGTAATGCAAAAAAATTCTGAAATTTGTACGATTGAATAATTTTATAGGAAAATTTATAATATGGAGTATCCCACAACCTTGTTTATATAGGTCTAAATATTTCACGTCACTGGTTATGAGTTAAACTCAAAGTAATCTAAACCACTTGAGAACCAGATGGAAAACCATTGCTTGTGCATGGCACTTGTAGCACCGTTCTATTTACTCTTTCGTGTGATTTACTTTTCTAATTCTTATGTTGTATTTTCTTTAAAAAATTTACCTAATTGTATTTCCTAATACATTATTATTATATATCATAAATATTAATGTTTAACAGAAATCAAAAATATCTAGAAACTACACTATTTGCATATCCAATGTTCAACAGATTTAAACTTATACGGGCAAGGAATTAATTAAAATCACAAAAAGACGATTTAAATTTTTTTAAATCTGATTTTAATCAAATAAATCAGATATTTTTGTTTTTTTTTAATCATGATTTTTTCACACCCTGATTGTAAGCAGCTTACCTTTCAAGATTAACGAAAAAATTGAAGAGGTCTTTCCGTTGATTTACAACAGCATGAAAATTAATTAGAAATAATTTTCTATCATATGGAAAGATTATTAATGAATTAAAAGTTCAAATAAAATAATTAAAATGTACTGTAAAGAATTCAAATAAAGCAGATTTTTGTCGAAAGGAACAAAGTCAAAGCCACAGAATAGGTTTAACGTTGATGGCGACTACTCTGAGTGGAATTTGAAAAAACGTGGGAATTAGGGTCCACACAACACAATCAAGGGCGCTGTAAGTCAAACCTTCAGACACCTCTGTATGCGTAGCTATTTACTCTGTGACTTATTTCATAATACAGTAAACTCATTTTATAACAACCCTTGATTTAACGAGTCTGTGATATAAAGACCAATTGAGAAGTTCTCGGCAGTTCATATAGCTGTAATTTCTTTGATCGATATAGAGATCACGGAAAAGGTTAAAATCTTGTTACAGCGAATTTTAGTTGGCTTTGTCTACTGATTCGTTGAGGCTATTTAGATTTTGTTGATTCGTTGGGGGTTTCTTGGCGCGATTTGGGAGTTTTCGGGTCTCTTGCCGTATCGACAAAATTGAAAATTAAAAAAAATGGCAACGAATACTTTTATGTCATAAACCATTTAGAAAATGGCTTCTTAGAATGATTCAGATTTTACAGGAAACAAATAATAGGATTTTTCAAAGATTTTGAAAGTATGTTAAAACTATTAACAAGTACAATCTTTTCATTACTGCAGTGCATTTCTGCCTCGCATTAAACTGATTTTTAATCTTCAGTGGTTTTTTATTTACATGTTTTTTTAGTTATTTACGTGTAAATTTTTCCTATTCTGAAGTTCATACTTTGATACTGTTATGTTATTCATTAATGCTTGTATGAAAAGGAATTACAATTTATTTAAAAATAAATATTTTTTAAATTGAAGCACATAGATCAAAGCGAAATCAAACTGAAGTCGGCGGAAAAAAGTTGTTCTAAAGATATTAATTCACAATTCTTTTCTATCTCGTGAACTCGCATAGTTGCCACTTGCAACTAAAATAGAACAAATTTAAAAATACGAAATTTACTCCGAACGAAAAAAATCAGAAAATAAAACTACTGCACGTGGTCAACGAACACGAGGTTCCATTTCGTTACACTTTAAAGCACTTATTTCAATTCGGAGATTCAGTTTTGAATGGAAACCACTTACCTGTTTAGAATGAGAATAGTGGTGTTTCTTGCCTATTCGGTGCTGCTTTCAATAAAACCAAGTAACTTTATTTGAAACATGGAAGTTTTGCATTGAAGAAATGCAAGTTTTAATGTGTTTAAAATCATTTTGTAAAGGAAACCTATGTTAAAATATTAAAATACTTCGAATAAATTCAATTAGCTATCAGTCTTAGTTCAAAAAATTTTGTGCTCTATATGTTTTACTTCTTTTTATAAAAAAGAATTCTAGAGTCACGTGGGTTAAACCAAGAACGTTTGAGGAAAATTGGTCGAAATGTACACATGTCCAGAAATGAACATGCGTCTTTGCAATATTTTTTATTGAACAAAACCGAGCTCCTCGTGCACCACAAAAGTACAATACAGATCCTACAGAAGTAAGTTGATTTATCAAAGAAACAATGGAATATAGAATTTAATTAAAGTTACAAGATTTGATGAACTTAACGAATGAAAAACAGATTAGATCCAACAGAAGCACCGAGTTTCAATGGCCATGTTTTATCCAATCTTCTCAAATCATTTTGAAGGCACATTCAGGAATTATCAAATGCAGGGCAACTAAAAAGCAAATGATCAACATCTTGTGGCTGCTGTTTTGAATAATCGCACCTGTCATTAGTCCGAAGATTGAACCTATATAGGTATTTAGCAAAATTTCCATGGCCAGATAAATATTGTGTAATTTTGAAGTTTGTGAAGAAAAATAATTCTGAGTTCAATCTATACTAAATAGTAGGAAAAAAATTTTTGGTGTGTCCAGCTTTCTCAAACGAGGCATACTCTTCGTTCCACTTAGCAACAAGCTTGTCATAACATGAGGCTTTCGAGTAACATTTTAGGAATGTTAACATTTACATCAACTGCTAAATTCAAAGCCTCTTTGGCTAAAAATTAGCTTCATTTCATTCCTGTAAATCTCACAATGTCTACGCACATATAATGTCTTTGCAATATTGGACATAAAATAACTATTTTCTTCCAAGCTCTAGTGCAAAATTGAATGTTTTATTCTCTTTATAACATCCGTTTGTTTATCAATTGGTTATATTTCGAAAAGAAAAAGTTAGGCTGAAAATAAATTATGTTTTAAATTCCGTAAAAATAATTTTTGGAAAATTATTACTTTTTCAGCTGTATTGATAACACAATTCAAGTAATATCAATACTCAATTTACCTCCCATCTTCTCCAAAACTGCCAAATTAAGGATGATTTTAGTATAGATATTCAGATGTTTTAGCTTGAAACTTGCATAAATGTGTTAACAACGAAAATTTAAGTAATGCATTTCCTAAGCTAATATATGTATTATACAACATTAAACAATTTATGAAATTCCGTTGTATAAATTTTATATTATACTTCCACAGAGACCCCAAAACAGATATAAAACGAGAAGACTGACTCAATGAAGTTACGTCATTAAATGTGTGTAAGTACTCACAGTATGCAAAATTGCATGAAAACATACCTAGCCGTTTGGACGTAGTACAGACACACATGCAGGCAGACAACAAACGTAGAAACCGTTGGTTTTGCATTAGAATTACCCAAAACGTATAACTAATATGAAATGGTTCAAAAATATTCAATGTACAAACAAACACTCCATTCCTATTTATATAAGGGCCGCGGTGGCCCGGTTGGAAGAGTAACGGACTAGCAACCGAAGGGTTGCGAGTTCGAATCCAGCCAAACACCGTCGTGTACAAAGGGGGCTGGTGCACGTTAAATCTGTCGTGGCCCCAAACGTCCTCACGTTGGCGTGGTGTGGAAGTTTGGAGAGTGGGGTGCCAGCTCAGGTGTTGCCTCGTCATCTGACCGTGGTTCAAAATTACGTGGTGTTGTCCTCGGATCTTTCCCTCTGGGATTGATCCCGGACCGTCACCAATAGCCCGTTGTGTTGCTCCAGTGTGACGTTAATTGAAAATACCAATACCAATACCTATTTATATAGATATTCATTGTTATACTATAAGAACATTGCAAGTAGCGTGAACATACAAATCGCCTTGGGCCGATTGGTTATAGAAGTGCAGACTAGTGTTTTTAACCACGCTAGCCAATCATTTTAATCAATTTGTCCCACACTATGATTCATGCTTTACCCCATATCCACGAGACAGATCATCAAACCTAACGATAGGCAGAAATATCACGAAGCTATGCACATATGATCAGTCTATTTCATTAGAATTTCGATGCATAAGAATAACAAGTAGTGTCGTTGAGATTAGCGGTTACAATATCTCTTCTAAATTCAACCCCATCCAATAATCAAATCTACCTTTCAGCTGAAATCAAACAACTTATCAAAAAAGAAATCGAATTAAAAAATCCTGGAAACTAAGACCCCAAAACTAAAGACTCCATTCTTAATTTCCTTCTCAGTGAAACTTAAAAACAATTTCGTAAAAACCCATTTCTTCCCATTCTCGGGACTTCTGGAAAAGTCACCTTGAATCACTAAATACTGAAGATAAGTCAAAAGGGAACACCATTAAATATTTCACGAAAGCATATTCACCCCCTCACCAGTTTCCAAGAATCTAGTTATCAGATATTGATAAAGCCAACCTGATTGCCGATAGCCTTGAAGAACAATTCAAGAAAATTGCATTAATGATTCAAAAACACAACGAAAACAGTTCTTGAAACTATTCAGGAATTCTATAAAAAAAACGAAACTACGTATTACTATCCTTCCATCCAAAATCATTATCCATATTCAAAACCTTAAAATCAAAAGCTACCCTAGAATAGAAGGGTTATCACTAACAAAATGGTGCAAAATTTACTTCCCTTCAATCCTTATTTTATTTATATTTACTGATATTATGAATGCAATTTCAAATTCTAACACTTCTCTACCCCCTGGAAAACAGTAAGTATTATCCCCATTCTAAAACCTCATAAACCTCCCCAAATCCTAATCTTCCTACTTCCCATATTAAGCAAAATCACCCAAGCTGTATTCTTGAACACTACAAAGAATTTATTTACTCAAACGACATCATGGTGCCCCAATAATTTGGCTTCACCCCTCATTTCTCCCACTAACCACCAACTACTCAGAGTCATTGAATACACACATTCAGAAAAGATCTCACATACCATGACCAGACACACATGCGTTGTTTCCTTCAACATTTACAAAGCATTTGACCAAATCTGGATTCAAAGTCTAATCAATAAAATGATCAAATACAATTTCCCCGACTATATTATCCACATTATTTCTTCCTACCTTACCGACAGAAATCATGTAGTCAAAATTGATAATAATATGACTAATAATAATAGAATAATGAGATGACTAATAATAATGGAAAGAGTTTTCGATTTGATTTTTCTTATCTGATTTTTGGTGAAGGTATATATATATATAGTATGTCATAACATAATATAATGACTGACATATATATTGTTGTTCATCATAAGTGTAAAACATTTTTGCCATTCGTAAAAGTATTCAATAGTTAAAACCATGATCCTTTTGGTTAAACTGAATAAATACATTCTGTTTAACACCAAATTGTGTGTAATAAACGCATGAAACATATCCTCGTTTATAGACAAAGTTTTTGTTACGACTTGTGAATGTGTGTTGACTTGAATTGGAAAGTTAAATGAAGACAAATCTTTGGTTATTGTTTTTTTAATTGACAATACAAGTTAAAATTTACAATAATTTGCTTTTAACTCTTATTTGAGATGAAATATCAAGTACTAAGTAAATCTCCTTTCAGCGGAATAGTCAAATAAAATAGAGGTTTTTGTTTGTAAGTCACTTTCCCTAAATACTGGAAATCATGATGCCCTGCCTAACTATGGTATAAGATCTGTCGAATTCTAAATAGAAATGAAAGACCTAATTTTTGTTCCTAGAATTTTTTTAAAAATACTTCATTATCCATAACACATATTCACATGAGTTTTAAAACAATAAAAGTGTATAACGATTGTATGAAGGAAAAGAAGAGAAAATTTTATGCTCTGTACAGTTTAAAAATTGAGCATTTGGAATACATAATTTATTTCATAAGGGGCTCATCTCTTACTAGGTATGGTGGGCCCGGTGTGCAGATGTTAGGACATGGAGTTTGCACTACTGAAATGAAATGAATTGATAGGTGCGAGTCAATTATGGGAAGGAGACTCGAGCATCCTTCATAATTCAAAATTATGGAGGTTGTCCAGGATTGTCATATACAAATAATTAAATGCAAAATAATTTCTGCAGGTCAATAATGAAAAGACCCGAACCCTACCGTAAAATTTCTAAGAAACGAATTTCTTAACCCTCCTGGTGGTTGGAATCTTGTCATTAGCAAATCTCGTTATCACAAAAATTTTTTCAATATCTTGACGACGAGATATCTCGTCATTAGCAAAATCGTCAGATCTTGATGGACGAAATATCTCGTCGAAACTGCTTGGATGGTTTAGCTAATTATTAACCGAATTTGGATTAAAAATACAAGTTGTGACCTAGATAAACTAGAAGCAAAGTTAGGACAATGGCTTATCCATTTTCAATTTTCCAGATATCATGCTTCCTACTTATAATATTCGAGTTGTATGCAGGTTCGATTCCTATCAGGTGCATCCCTCCCTCGGTGTATTTCTCTCTTCTGTGTCAGTAAAACTTTCATTGTGTGTGTCTGTCTATTACTTGATGTTGTGTCTGGCGCAGCAAGGCCAAATATGGCCCTTGCGCCATAAGACCTCAAAACCAACCAACCTATTTAAATGTTCTTAAAGTGCTTTAAAACAGTTTTGGTAAACCTTTATTGTCTTAACTCTTTCAGAGGCTTACGCCATACGCCTCATAGCCATTTGAAAAGATATATGATGATGTTTGTGTACACATAAATACTCAAAGTATATTAGATCTATGAGGGGTTCACACATATATATCCGTTCTGCAACCGGCAGTCTTCCCTGCACGACTTATGACCAGGTTTGATCTTGATCGATAGAATTTTTCGTATGATTCTTTCAACCAGTAGATGCAGTTAGTTAGTCATGATGCGTATTGCAGGGGAAAAATACTACAGAGGAATTTAATGAAGCTCAGATAATTAAAGCTGTACAAATATTCTTCTATTTTGAACTCTGATGTCAAGGTCGGCAGTGGAGCATTTCCCCTTAAGAAAATTTAAAATCATTGAGTAATGCAGAATACTTTGTTATAAGGTAATAGGTCTTCCCCATACTACGTTTTATTTTAAAAAGTTTGAAGACAGTGCCCTCAAAAGGAGCTGAACAACAATAGGATCGAGCAAATGCGAATAAAAAAGATTAATGTTAACAATAACTCAGGACAATGGTTTGACTACTTTGATCAATTTCCACTCTAATCTTTCTACCAACTTATCTCCTAAAATGTTTGAAGACCGCTTTGGAACCTTTTCTGCCCTAAACCTTTCATCGGCAACATGGTCCTATCGAAAAAAGTTAATGCTAACCGATCTCATAAAATGCGTGCCTTCCCTCTCAACTTAAGGTTTAATACCCTTGAAATGTGCTATCCTCTTAACCACCATCTCCCAAAAAGCACTCAAAAATAAACAAACCCACCAAAAACCTAAGAAGATCCCGACCTTTCACTCAATAACTCGCACTGGGCTATTAAACAAACAACACACAGAAACCGAAGCCACACTTGAAGAAAAAAAACACCATCGGGGTGGAGGAGGGGAGCCTACAAATCAAAACAGCAGTCGGGACCTCTTGCCCGGGACCTCCAATCTGTCACCAACCCCCCCTCCCTCCCAACCACCGTCGGGCAATCTTGGCAATCTGGCATAAACCGAGCCGTCCAGAGGAGAGTAGCATCAGTCGTTTCTCAGTCGTTCCATCAGTCTGGACGAGATTTTTCGCTCTGTGATGGATCCGATGTTGAGCGTGGAGGAACAGGATGACTCCACCGGGCTGGAGTCGGCGGCGTACCCGGCCTCGATCCGGGCGGCGGTGAGCCGTGTGCTGCAGGGGTACGACTGGAGCGTGGTGCCGGCGCCCGTCCGAAGCGGACCCGGTGGTGGGGCCGGGGGCGACCGCAGAAAGCCGTACGTGAAGAGGCCGATGAACGCCTTCATGGTGTGGGCTCAGGCTGCCAGGAGGAAGCTTGCGGATCAGTATCCGCATCTGCATAACGCGGAGTTGAGCAAAACGTTGGGGAAATTGTGGAGGTAAGCTCACTTTACTACCCACTTTTGTACTTTTGATGTTGCTGTATGAAAAGGGGCGTTTTTGAGAGGTGTGATGCCCGTGCGCATGCACTCAGAGAAGGAAAAATAGGGGTGTAGAACTTGAAAAATGAAGTAAATTAACCCTCTTAGTGGTTTCGGCAAGATATCTCGTCCTGACCGATTTTCTGACCAAGATCTGATCAATTTTGCAAACGACGAGATATCTCGTCATCAAGAAATTGCCAATTTTTTTATGATGGCGAGATCAAGATCTGGTTAGTTTTCTTCTATTGACAAGATGTCTCGTCCATCAGGATCTGGTCAGTTTTTCTAATAATGAGATATCTCGTAGAGACAGGGGGAACTCGTCACCAAAAATGTTGAAGGAAGATTTCATTGGTGATGAGGCAACATTTGTAAATAAAGTGCAGCTAACAAAATATTCTGCACTATTACCAATAAGTAGGCAGCTATGGTGGTCGATATTTTGTTGTCTCTGCGAAAAATGCCTACAAAAATTTTACTTTTTAATTTCTAATGCCTAACCGGTGACCTCTTCGGCAGGCATTACAAGGGGGAAATGGTGGCTGTTTGTGAAGGAGCATCCAGGGAGCAAGCCGCCGTTTTTCTTAACAAGGACGATCAGTAACATCCATGCACTTACAAACGGAGATTCGAGCCGAGACCTGCTGTGGGACAAACGCTATGACCACTATACCATTTAGGTGAATTTGCAATAAATATGAGTGTATGGATCTTAAGTTTTACTGAAATCATTTTTAAGGGTGATTTTTTGGATGTTTATCGCTAGTGTGGCTTGTTGAGAATTGCACGTTAGAAGCTAATAGCTCAGTAATAGCTCTAACCATATTGTCTGATTGCTCAGGGCCCCTCAGTCATAGGGTCCCAGGTTATGCAACCTCGGTTAATTAATATTGTGATTACAAATTTAAATAAATTGTTCCCATTTGCTAAGTCGTTCAATCAGGAATAATCAGTCGTAATGGTCAGGAATGCACTTAAAAAGCCGCACGTCCGTTCGAGTTGATCCTCGTGCAGCAAAACAGAACCACTCAATTTGTTCTGACTACAAACGAAGCGTACATACATCTTATTTAAGCTATTCGTTAAGTTTAAGTAACTATCTGTTACTTATGCTATTCTTCTGTTTTACTATTAAGGAGAAAAATTATTAATTCTGTCTTGTAGAGGAAGGGAAGCATAAATATGCATCCTGAAAAACTTTGATGTTGAAAGAACAATACAATATTTCTTAACAGTTATATTCTACAACATTTCTGTTTATAAATCATAAAAATAATTTATTTATACTGGACAGTTAGGCAATTATCATTTTATGCTTTAAAATCTTACATTCAAACGTTTCTGTGCATTTCACATCATGCTTTTTAGATTTATTAATATTGATTAGATTGGAATCATCAAAACTCTGTCTTATTTTAGTGGCCATTTGCATTTTTAAACTTGGTAATAGGTGATTAAGAGCTCCAGTTAAACATTTTGATTTAGACCTTAGTTGGCAAACAAATATTCTTTTCGAAGCTGATAAATATTCTCTATAATATGAATATAATTTACTACATCCGAAATTACCTTTAAAAACACATATCACCAACCATTTCTGAAAATTAGGTTGCTTTTCAAGGTACTTGTAAGAAAATAGCGATGCATTGGAGTAAAATACAACAAATCAATTAAAAAAATTTACACTATAGTCATACAAGCACTTTAAATTTAATAATATACTATTCGTATCATGTAATGAAATTAATAATTATGGTGTATATAGAAGAAAAAACATAATAAAGTGCCCCGTTTTTTTAATATAATTATTTAAGATTCAAATGAACGTAATCAATTTAAAAAGTATGATGGTTGAAAGTGTTTCTATATTCTAAAATGAATAAACACAATTTTCTAAGTTATGTTTAAAATTCGTATATACATAATAACTAATTCATTAGTTTCCTTAAAAGTGGTAGATAACGGTAAATAATAAGTCATTTTTGGTTTCTCAGTATATCTGTAAGAAATCCTGAAGTTACAGGGAGGAGGGAAAGTTTTTTTTATATGCTGACCAGCGTTATTTTCCTGGTTAGTTCATGCATGCGTAAAATTATTTTATTTCTTACTAGTAAATGATAAAATCAGGCTTTGACTTTAACACAAGTCATTATGAGATGATAGCTTGAGAGAGAAACGAGTAACAGAGCTTCATTTCAACTCCAGTAACCGAATTCTCACTCATTATTTAAGCAGTATGTTTCCAACTCAAATGTGGTGATGAAAAGAGTACAAGACTCGAATAGGTTACCATATCATTCGTAAACATCACGATGACAATCTAAAACTTAAGTCAAAAATTTTGTAAAATTTTAGTTTGTTTTCAGTTCTAGTTTTGTTAGATTTTCTAGTCCGCTTGTTACATTACGAGGAATACGTGACTCAAATGTCACTCATATCATTTGTATAAATTAAACGGACTTTCTAATTACCCTTTATCGAAATATCTTGTTATTGTGAGAGATGATGGGTCGTGAGTTACACAAAGTAATTTCAAACCTTATCCATCGTTTTATTTAAATTCTCATGTGCATTAACTTTTTAGTACGTTCTAAACTCACTCAAAACTTTTCTGCGGGCAACTAACTTTACGATGTTGACAGAAATGATAAAATTCGTGATTATGCTATTTATTTTTCGATGCAACCTAATGCAATGTTTTGAAGCAAATTTGACTATGGAAACGTTTTTAGACAATTTACATTCTGTTTGTGTGACTAAATTTCAGTTCGCTTCTATTTGAAAATAACTGTTATCGTCCATTACAGGTACGGTTTCTAAAACAAATTTGAGCCTGATCAAATTTGAAACAAATTTAAAAGTAAAAATTTTATAAAATTCTTTCATAGAATGAACAACTTCAATGTAAAGACCTAATAAATAGTTTAATAGGCACTTACTGTAAAAATAAGGAAGAAAATTTGCGAAAGAACAAATATATACACTCTTATTGAAATTAAACGTTTTAGGTAATGATTTATTTATTGAACCATCGTATGGGGGGGCTCTCATCCTTTTACTTTATTAACATTATTTCTTTATTTTTTTAAACTGAAGTATCATAACATTAACAACGAAACTAAATGCAGGGTGCTTGATCTTTCGTATTTTCACCAACGAAATGATAAGAGGGTAATTGATCTGTTTCTTTGCATAGGAATATTTCAAAATATTAATTCTTAAAGTCAACATATTAATTTATACAACCCAACCAACCTTTTATGCTCTATATGATTGATGAGTTGGGAAAATTCCAAATACTACAAAGACAGACAGAATACAAATCTAATATGCAAGTGACAAAGGTGAGTTTTTCTCCAAGAAACTTTAATTAAACAAGACTACATATATTTATGGATTTCATGGGCGCATATTTTACGAATAGATGAGAACATTTGTTTCTGCATACTCTAAAGCTTATAGTGACAAAAATTAGTTACTGTTGCGTAATTTCAAAACTATGGAAATACGTTACGACAAAAGGCTTAAAAATTTAATCGATAAAACGATTTTGGAATTGATCAAGAATAAAAGTTATAGAGAACGTGCCAAACTAATCTTACATCAGCTGATGCAAATTATCTTTGGAAATAGTAGATCTGAAAATTTCGTTTTAATTTTTCTGATTTCATTTTTGTATATTTTTTAAATTCAATAAAAGAAAATTGTCTTTTGACGGGAGAGGGATTTTAAGGAATCAATTTTTAATTTATTTTCCTATTCAACGGGTGCCTCGTATATATATTTATGATGAATATCTCTGGTTGAAAAATCGAGATTTCGTGACTTCTATAAATGTTATAATAATTTTTCTCGTACAGTATCTCAAGTGAAATTGGCCTATTCAAGCTAAGTATTGTTATATGAATATAAATTGACTACTAAAAAATTCACAAAATCAAATAATGTTATTTTTTATCTTAAGTATTGCATCAACATCAAAATGTTAACATTTATTTAATAAATTAATTAACTACAAAAATATTAAAAGAGTGCTAATTTAGTTGTTAATTTTCGATTACAATAGATTGAAACAGCTTTCAAAATTTTCTAATACATTATTTTTATTTCAACCATTAAATCTCTGCTTCTTAAACTATTAGCATTAGTAATCGCTGTTTTAATAGTAATCTCTATTTCCCACTTGGTAGAGTTACGGATTAATAAATGGAGTCTTGCAAGTTCAAAACTCGTTCGAACCAAAGACCGTCTTTTACGGGAGGAGGGGCTGGTACCCTTTAAATTTGCTGTGGCTTGAAATGTCCTTTGGCGTGGTGTGGAAGTTAGGAGAGTGGGGTTATAGAGGAAATATAAAAGTAGAGTGAACAATGGCAACCTTTTTATGTGCCCAGGATCATGTAACCAAAACTAGTAATAACTTGACCCTAAGACTACTTTAGTTAGCCGGGTGGAAACGAACATCCTCTGATTGATCCACAGGAAGGGAGAAATCGCCTATCCATTGATTCATCCTCAGATCGGTCCGTGCGATATAATTGTAGACTTTGGCGATTTCGCCACTCTACAGAAATGCGCATTCACACACCTACCCTGTCATAAGATGTTATATCGCCCAACGAGGCAATAAGATACCAAATTGGCCAACCAAGTCAATTTTTCACAGAGCAGTCACGTGACTACTAAACGATTGGTTGGTCCCACTTTTTGAAGTTCCTTTCAATTTCAATGCTCAATGTACTCAGATTTCCCGTCTATTAGTGGGATGCCAGCTCAAATTTCGACGTCATCTGACGACCGTTTTCCAAACTTCGAGGCTTTGTACTCGGATCTTTTCCTTCAGGACCGATCCCGGACCGTCGCCAGTGTATTGCTCCAGTGCGACGTAAATTCAACTACCTACCGACCTCTATTTTAAAAGAGATGCAGCTTAACAGTCATGTTGAAACAAAAAAACTCCCTCAATCTTTACCAGGAATCCATTACGTGTATTTTTACATTTAAATATTTAGCGGTCAGTACTTAAATTTGTAGAAACAAAAGCAACCAGATCCTTTATTTTTTATTACAATAAAAATTATTTATTACAAACCAATTATATTACTCTACATGCAAACGACAATATTCAGCAGAAACTGAAAAAAATCTGTATGTTCTCTTTATACGGCATCTGATTCAGTTTAACAAATGGTATTTATAGGTATCCTAAAGTATTTTACGAGTTTATTATTATGAAATGTCTTAAAATCAGTTTAAACAAAGGCCTCCAATAAGGCAGTCCCCTCACAATTCATAATGGGTCCTATGTCAGCACCTCCGTAGTACCTTAGGGTAACTCAGAAACTTCCACGTTCTCGCCAATTAGTGATATTATAAAAAATAATGTCTTAAACTTAACTGTAAATAAGTGACTAAAATTAAATTTATATAGCTAATAAAAAATACAATTTATTTGAATGTTTTATTTTTGAAACGCCATTTATTCTTTTAAACAAAAAAAAACGCATTTTCTACATAAAGGAGCTTTTGAGATTTACGTTTAGGTAAAGAGAGTCATGGACCGAAAAAGTTTGAAAAAGTCTAGTCTTGAGGGTTGACTGAAAAATAAAACTGGAACAAGTGAAAAGGAAGTCAAAACGCTATCTATCTCCCTTTACATCTCAAAGGTTTCCCTTCGGGTGTTTGACCTGTAGCTGCTACTTTGAAACGGGTGTAATCAAGGCTCTTCAATACCGTTACACGCTTACCTTTTTGTATACATAAATATTTGACCTCAACATCATCTAACGTGGCGGATCTCACGATACCCAGTGTGACGAATGATCTCTAACGTTGCCTCTGGTTGACTTATCAGGAATACATGCCGCGGATGGCATGATTTAAGAGGTCAAACAACGTATCTGATGAGAATCGACGCAAAAAATATCGGAAGCATACTGAAAACCACACCCAGATAACACTTTCTAGCGATAGTGCAGCTATGCAACATCGAACCGTTCGCTGAATCTTGATTGATCAATATGGACTCTATCTCGCGTTGGTACAGAAAATTGGAAGTGTCTCAGTGAAAGTCGAAAATAAACTGTTCTGATTTTTTTTACGAAAGTTTACCAGTTATATATTTTGAAAGCAAACAAAGAGATCGTCAACACAAAACCAAAGACACGAATCTGCATTGTTGGTTCCTTTCACCAAACAAATTTTTAGATTAAGCCCCACCAGTGACCGAACAACTAAAGGCGTCACTCTTAAGAAATTGGTGTAGACTGAAGCACTTAGTTACGACTTTAAGGAAATTGGTAGACTGAAGCACTTAGACTCGAATCTCGTATACACCACAATCGAGTTGACTGCTTCAAATTTCCTGGTATCTTCAAGACGACGATTATATCCGGGCTCCCCAAAGTCCTCTCGAAGACGTGTTAAATGTCACCACGGACAATGAAATAATTTTTCGCTTAATTGGGTTTCAAGATAGCAAAACCAAAAGTACATGTATATGACCTTTCCATAATATCCACGTATGAGGACCTCTAGTAGGAATGTATTACATCGACACGTAAATGTGGGCCAGATTCCCTAAGACAGATAGGAAAGTATTTGTACCCTCACTTGTTATGAAAAATAAAGACGCATTTCGTTCAGACGTTCTACTGGCCTTAGCAACCCAAGAACACTGATCGGATTCAGTCGTTTGGAAATAATTTTGGCCTTGGGTTTCAAGATAGCAAAACCGAAGTCCACGTATATGACCTTTTCGTTGCACCCAGAGTAAGGACCTATAGTAGGAATATGTTACATCGACAAGTAAATGTGGGCCATATTCTCTAAGCCGATAGAAAGCATTTGGAGCCCCATGTGTTACGAAAACTATTAATGTATTTCGTTTAGATGTTCTCCGAGCCTTAATAACTCAAGAACACAAATCGAATTCAGTTTTTACCAAAATGCAAGTATTATTTTGGGATAGAGGATTAGGTTAGCTACACTAGACATGTTGACTAGCCATGTCAAATCAGATGTGTAGATCCCGATAGACATCAGTTATTGGAGCGTGAGTTGATATGAGATAATGGTAAAATGAGTTTGGCCGAATCATGGCTAAAAGCATCTAGATAGTCAAAAGGCTCATTCAACTCCAACCAACTTCATTGACAACCAAAAGTACATGTATATGACCTTTCCGTAATATCCACGTATGAGGACCTCTAGTAGGAATGTATTACATCGACACGTAAATGTGGGCCAGATTCCCTAAGACAGATAGGAAAGTATTTGTACCCTCACTTGTTATGAAAAATAAAGACGCATTTCGTTCAGACGTTCTACTGGCCTTAGCAACCCGAGAACACTGATCGGATTCAGTCATTTGGAAATAATTTTGGCCTTGGGTTTCAAGGTAGCAAAACCGATTCATAAAGATTTTGATTTGGTTTTTATGGCGCGAGGGCCATATTTGGCCATGCTGCGCCAAACGCAATATTCATAAAGTACGAAATTTAAGTATTTTCTTTAACTTTCTGAGGGGTTCACATGCACACATCCGTTTTGCATCATGCAGTCTTCACTGCATGACTTTTTAAGGGTTTTGACTATAGAGTATTTTCTAGGATTCTGTTGACAAATAGATGTGGTTACTTATTCGTTATGCGAGTGTTGTTAGGAAAACACAATACTACAGTACTCGGAAATCTCGTGACGTTCAGAGGGGTAATGGGACACAAAATTGTATAAGAGTGGCAAAATAATCATGTTACACAAGATGAAAATGCACGAAGAATTTGTAATATCGTATGATTACATAAAGTGCATTTATAGGAGAGAAATTGCATAGAAAAGACTTATACTGATGAAACATGTAGACCAATAGAATAGAAGGTTTTCCCAATTTATGTATGTGGAGGTTGTTTCACGTTAAATTTGTCGTGACCTCAAATGTCCTCCCAGACCATCGCCAATAGTCGTTGTGTTGCTTCAGTGCGACATAAATTCAACTATCTACCTTCATACCCAATTCATTTAGCGGGAACTTTCAATCGTTTTATTTTTCAACAGGTTGCTAAACGAAGAAGACAAGAGACCGTTCATAGAAGAAGCTGAAAGGCTGCGTCTGATACACAAGCGTGAGCATCCCGACTACAAATATCAACCTAGGAGAAAAAAAGCAACCAAATCTGGCAACGAAAAGCCTCCACCACCTGCTGGTCAGGCCAACACGGCTATCGTTTTCAGGTACGTTTATCGTTTGCAACATTCAGATTTCAATATTTCACAGCAAAAGGTTCGTGTCTGAAATGGAGTAAATAAAACTTCAGCCAGTATTTATTTCAATTAATTTATGAGATTTCCCTCATCACCATGTGCTCAGTGGATTTTCTCACAGTGATAACTATTTCTCTCTTAGAAACTGTGTTCCTCTGTTCTGTGTCAGTGAAACTTTATCTGTGCGCACGTCCTTTACTTGACCTTGCCTGTCTTGTGTTTGGCACAGATTGGTGAAATATGACCTTTTTGCCATAACATCTAATTAACCAACCTTCATCACCTTACAAAAAATTTTTCCTGGTATACATAATTCAGGTGAAAATTAACTTTGCTAAACGTATAATCTTTCACACAGAGAAATTTTATACATTCAATGTCATATTTCATTTTATCACTGGACAAATTCCTGAAGGGTTCAATTCAAACAAGCCTCCGAATGCAGTAAAATTTAAAAAACTTAAACTCCAGTAAGATCGTATGTACTAAACACATTAAATTCATTAAATAAATTAAATGTCTTCATTTAAATTGTTTTTAAGTAGGTTTTAAAATAAAAGTTAAAAATCCATGGTTGTTTGAAAAATCATTCACAAAGCATTTTAGCATGAAATATCCAATATTTTGAAATTGAAATTAACATTCATCCGCTGTTGAAAATTGTGAGAGGAGTTAACTATCCATTCATGCTCCACAATTACAGCAACTTCTTTCCACAATTTAAAACATTTTGGTGTCTCTGGAACAACTGGATGAACAAGAGTTGTTCGCTGTGCGACTTGCAGAACATAGTCTTTTTGATTTGGTCTAGACCTTGACTAAGAGAATTAGTAACAACCTGTTGAAGAAATTGTTCTAAAATAAAGGAAAGAAAATATAAACTTCAAGAAATTATTTTAAGGAATACATAAAATTAAATTATGTAAGTTATGAAATATTCAACTTTTAAGTTGAAAAGGATGGGACAATAAACTGAATTTCAAGAAACATAAATCGTAATATTCCATTTGTAAACATACGGAATTTGCGCATTTATCATAAGCGAAATACTATTCCATCAAACTATGCTTGAAGTCGAACATATTTCATTTAATCATTTTCAAAGATATTAGTGCAATTCTGTGCGTAACTGATACATGTACTTTTATACATCAAGCCATTATATTCATCGACATTCCAGTGATAGAAACAGCATGTGCGCGCAGCTTCATGCTGTTTCTTCTGGTCGCTCGGTTTGAAAATCTGTCACGTGGTTGTACGGAAAGCATGATTGTTAATGTGAGAGAAGTTATTGATTAAGAAAAGATTTTCTCCAGCTTGATTAAAAACACAAGTCTACGCTTCGATAGCCAATCGTTCCAAATCGATCAGATGGCCCATGTGACTTACAAGAAAGAACTTACGCTAGCGACTCCGTTCACGTGCTCTGTCAATTTCATTAGAAGGTCGATGATTATATTTAGTTAGAATATTTCACACAACTATGGTCCTAAAGCCTGTTTGCACGAAAACTCCGATATTTGACATATGAGCGACATCAATTGAACCGTTTAAGTTCTAAGTTACAGAACATTGACTGAATGATATTGTTATGGTATTGGAAAGTACTTTGTCCACCATGATTTTACACTAGTCAACTGTCAGTGCGAGTTGAATATTGCATTAACTTATTGCAAAACATTCTCTCAACCATGGTCTTCTGTCGATTTATTAAAGGAAATGATAGATTTAGAAAAGTTTCTACGTCATGGAACTACTATAGTCCAAAGCTTGTCAAAAAAGAATTGAATGTATAAACTATATGTAGAACAAACAAAAGTGTTTAGTATCAATTTCTTCCTACAGGTAATATCAAAAAAAAATTCTGAAAAGCTTTATTTTGGAAACTATAACGAAAAATCATAAATGTGATTTTGAACCATACTTGTGTAAAATTACCGTAATTGACACTCAGTATAAATATAATACAGCATATAACTGGATTAATTTATGATTACTACAACTGGCATTCCATTGCAGATCCCTAAAATACAGTGACTCATCAGATTCCGGTTCAGTGAAAACAGAGGGCGGCGTTGGTGCCCCATCCAGCCCCCCTACACCCCCATCGAGTCCTCCAGTCGAGAGACTCACGGCCTTAAGCAGAACAGACTTAAGCAGGAGACTTAAGCCAGGTAATTCCTTCGATCAGTTGTCTTAGAGTTCAAAAGAAATATTTCAGTTACTGGTTTATATCTTAAGAAAGATTACATGTTTCTTAAATCGAATTCTTTGAAATTTAGTCTACCCCTCTGAGTATCAAGAGGTTTCCGAGTAGAAAAGTATTGCTTTTACCTTACATCACAATTAACCCTCCGAGTGGTTTCGACGAGAAATCTCGTTCATCAGGATCTGGCCAATTTTACTGATGACGAGATATCTCGTCATCAAGATATTGCCGATTTTTTGATGATGAGAGATCGAGATCTGGTCAGTGTTTTTTTCTAATGACGAGATACATCATCCATCAAGATCTGGTCAGTGTTTTTTTCTAATGACGAGATACATCATCCATCAAGATCTGGTCAGTTTTGATAATGACGAGATGCCTCGTCGAGACAACCACCAAAGAGGGTTAATGACTAAATAACCACACTTGTGTTGGTTGAAAGAAAATCCTAGGAAATATTCTATTGATTAAAAAGTTTTTAAACTAGTAGTAAGTCATATAGGAAAACTGCAAACTGTCGAGCGTGCAGCCCTAAGATTTCTAGAATATTCTTTGCCATTTTTCATGCTACAGTAGTAAACAGTATTAGTATTTTGAAAATCAGCCATACTTTCAAAAGTTTTTAAATCATGTATATTCAGTTGTTAAAAACATGCATAACAATCTATATTTTGATACTCATAAAAAGTTAATTAATACTATATTTTGAATATTAATAATACATGACTTCGGTTAAAGGTGTCTGAAATGTTTCGGGGTATTCAGTATTCGGGTATAATATTTTATTTCATTTTTATACTATATTTTAATGAAAGTAGTTTTATTCATTATTGTATACTAAAATATCTGTAGATACTTCAAGCTTGTAAATAGCACCGATATTTCACTAGTCCAAATTGTAGTAAAAACTATTAAACATTTACTGTCATCAAAATATAATTATTTCTGATTAGTTGAGTTTCGTAAATTTCCCCGTATAGTTTAAGTTTTGTTTAAACTATTCTGAAGGATACCATTAGATATAATTTATCTAACGAAGAGAAATATATGCACACACAGCGTAATAAGAAATCCTTTATCACTTGTCATTTAACTCTCCAATCCTTTATCTCTAATGTACATAAATTAAATATTTATTAGATTGAGATTTATCTTAAATATTGATAAATGTTTCTAAAATTAAAAAGCAAACATTAAACAAAAACCACGTGTAGAAATTAAATTAAACACAGACATCGCACAAACATCAAATTTCGAAGAAATAATTTTCAGACAAACAAAAGTTTGTAAGATGTGTCAAGAAAACTTCATTGCCAAAATACGATCTATGAGAACAAACCCTAATATGAAAGCTATTATTAAATTGAAAGTGAAAAGAATTATAAATTATTTAAATTGTTTCCAATTTCAAACAAAAGCTATATACTGAAATTATAATGTTACATGGTTACATGGAACATGTTCTATATTGTTATATTTTAACATTTGCAAATATGTCTAATCATGAAGATTGGAATATTATAATTGAATACTTTGGAATTACCAAATACGCGTAAATATACACATCAAAGTTATCTGCCATATAAATATTCATTCATATCATACAGTAATATGTATATGAAAATTGCAAAATATTAATCATATTCATAATAATTAAATATTTCTATAAAATAAAATAGAAATAAAATATTAATTAGATTTAAAAGATTATTGTTCACATAATTAGTAGTAAACAAAGCATTACCAAAGTAAGCACTTAATTCGTCAAGGAAATGTTACAAAAGAATTTTTAGAATTGTATCTAGCTATATTGAAATTGCGACAAGGTATTTACATCACCTCAAAAACTGTCCAAGATACTAGACGAGAGGTATAGTGTAGTAAATCTATCAACAAACCTTACATTCAATCTTTGTCATATATTTGATAGTAAATCAAGATTTCTTATTAAGGATATCTGTAAATAAATAATTGTAAAATTATAAGAGATAGGTAGTTGATTAAATAATTGTAATATTATAAGCAAGAATTTAAGTCGCACTGGAGCAACACATCGAGCTATTGGCGACTGGCACCTCGTGATTTTGAACCACGTTCAGGGACGAGGTCAACACCTGAGCTGGCACCTCATTCTCCAAACTTCCACGCCAAACCAACATGAGGACAGTTGAGATCACGACAGATTTAACATGCACCAGCCATCAGCCATAACGGTCTTTGGTATAAAATAAGAAATTTTATGGATATTGAGGGATATTTTATAATCGATAAATTTTTCGAGTACTTCATTGATATTAGATTTCAATTATAACCACCAGTAACAAATGCATGCTCCCAACAAATAAATGCCTTCTATTTCAAACAGATGGAAGCAACTATGAACCGCCAATTGACTTCAGCTATGTAGATGTCGGTCAGCTTACCAGGGAAGCCATGGATAATCTGGACGAATCGGAACTTGACCAGTACCTCCCACCGTCCAACATCAGGCAATACGTAGGATTGCTGCCCCCTCTGATAGACGATTTCGGGGGCCCTTACCCTGTGAACACTGCTTCATATGTTGGAGGAATAGTTGGAGACGAGCAATGGACATGCTTTTGAGCAGCCTTCGTCGGCAATGAAGAGCTTCTGTGAGGTGAATACGACTGGTGTGAAAGAAACAAGGCGATTACAATTCACGAAAGTGAACACATTTACAAAATTGATAGATTTATACCTGAAAAATACGGATTATACAACCAAAGAAGCGACGTAAATGCAACAAATTTAGTAAAACGGATTTATATAAATAATGAACTATTATAAGAGATTGAAGGAAGTTTAGAAAAAAGTAAAATGTTTACCTTCCATTCGACCCTCAACGATTGGCTGTTTAATTAATGTGCTGTAGCTTTGATCAGACAACATTCATGAAGGAAAGGACTTGTTTGGTTCGTCATTCTACTATCGCATTTTGCTACATGAGGGCTAACTAGATCTGTGCTTACTGATTTAAGTGGCTTCCGAACGAAAACGAATACTCATGCTCATACCGTAATTCAAATCTAAAGGTTGATGAACTAAGAGCCAGAGCTCTAATCACTTGGTTACTAGGTCATGACGAATATCAACAAAAATAATACTCATCAATAGGAAACCTTACATAAATTTATTCAGTAGAAAGAACTTAAAAGACTTGCTGTAATTTAGCACTTTTAAATTTTAGTATTGGAAGGTATCACTATAATATGGATGCGTTGATTAAAAGGCTTTAATGAAATATGTAAGGTACTCAAACACATGAAATTAAATTCGAAAATTAAATTTCTTCCAATAAATCTCGATTAAATTTTCTGATACACGAATTGTTCACTGTAATATAATTAAAAAGTACAAGCATTTAGCAAGCACAAGCTCGACACAGAACACTTGTGGAATTTTAGTTACACTGAACAAAACACATTCCAGATCATTACAATTTTACATATTCACCAGCATGGCAGCAGTATACCAAATCCTGACACTGAGTACTTACAGAATTTCTAGTCCTGAATTTATACAGAGTTTGTATACAAGTCAGAATAAAAAATTTTCAATCCCAACGTACCAGACAAGTTGCTCATTTCGTATCTCATCAAAATATCTTGAGGCAGTCGAACATTTCTTGCAAATGCGCGACTCAGCCGAAATTAATGCCATTCAAAACAGCAAAAAGAAGGCTGGAGCGTAAAAAACGCCACAGAGTAGCATTCCCACAATGTCTCGACACTAGAACCGAAGCTCGACATAGAACACTTGTGCAATTTTTTCAATCACCAACTCTCGTCTCATGATTCTGGACAGCTGTGCTGTGACTGGAATCTTGAAGGAAGGTGTCATTTGTCCGATCGCACGATGGTTTTATCACTTCTCATCTTTGATATACGATATATTTTATACATTTTTATCGATACTTCTCCAAAGTAGCAAATATTTTGTATCGTTCATGTTTTTCTATTTTGCATATTGTGTGTTGTTCAAAAGCCTGGTGCTGTTGAAACAATAAAGATATATGTATCTTTTCGAATTATTGGTGTGCTTATTGAAACTACAACTATCAATCCATGTAGATAAACTTACCTTAGAAGCATTGGTATCATACGGTTGCTTGAGTTTAATGGTGCTAGGGTCATATTTTATCAAACTTCGTCAAACAATATCAGTTAATGGACATACACACACAAGGAATCCTCACAGTCGTAGGGAACCAAAACTGATTGCAGACATCTTTTAAGAATTACTGACTTACATAAATGTTTTTTTAGCAGTGTAGCACTTGAAATACATTAATTCACTAAAGTAAACAGCACAAAAAGATGGAGACAAAGAACAAAGAGACAAAATATCAAAATGGGACAAAAAGAAACTGAAGTAAAAATAAACAGCAGTTAAATAGTCTGTAGGCTTTGAAACAGATCTTTTGTCTGTAAATATATTAAAAATGCTTCCAGACAATTTTTGGCAAACCCCAAGGAGGGTTACATAAATGTCATTTTAAAATTTGAGGGAATCAGATGCAAAAGGGGTAAATGACATATTTGAAAAAAAATTAGTTAAATGCAGTGAGGATATCAAATTATTTGGACACAGAAATATTAGTGATTCAGTCAATTTTATGCTAAGATATAGAGCTTGAGAGAGAGAGAAAGAGGAAGAGGACTGAGAAAAATTTCACTTTTGTATGTTGGAAAAGGAATGCAGCATTTACTCCCCTTTGCTTTCAGATGAAAACTCTCTTTCAGCCATGGCTTGCTACGGCCATAAGAAATAAAAAGCTATGCCAATTTTTACACCTCAATGAATCATATTTTTACGTATGGGGGAATGTTCATCTTTTTGAAGCATGCTCACTTTTAAAATTTCTCCGTGGTCAGTTTGAATCAAATACTTCCAACGTCTCTCTAAAGCTTAACGTCTTACGTATCCCATTTGAACCTGTTTGATCTAGACCGTTAATCCTGAGTTCATTTAGAACCAGCACCGATTTTTTAAGAAATCCTTCCTAATGACTGACTCAATGCAGGAAAGTAGGTGCTCAGGAGAAGCCGCACTTGGTGTATCCTCCCCTTGAAAACTTCATGAGTCTTAACCCTCCTGATGATTGTCTAGCGAGGTATCTCGCCATTATCAAAACTGGCCAGATCTTGATGATTAATAGATATCTCGTAATTAGAAAAAAACTGGACAAAAGTTAATCTCGTCATCATAAAAAATCGGCAATATCTCGATGACGAGGTACCTTGTCATTATCAAAATTGGTCAGATCTTGATGGACGAGAAATCTCATCGAGACCACTTGGAGGATTAAGGGAATGTGGCTTTTTAAGTACGTCACCCCTATCTTTTCTCGTCTGAGTGCAAGAGCACGGTCAAAATTGGTCAGATATTTATTGACGAAATATCTCGTCGAAACACCGGGGTTAACCAACTTGCTGATTGTATTGACGAGGTAACTCGTCATTAACAAAACTTACCAGATCTTGATGGGCAAGATATCTCATCCTTAGAAAACCTGCCCAGATCTTGATCTCGTCATTACAAAAAAATCGGCATTATCTTGCTCACCATCATATATCAAAATTCGTCAGATCTTCATTTAAGCGATATATGTCATCGAAACTCGGGAGTTATCCCTCCTGGTGGTTGTCTCGATAAGGTATCTCGTCATTAGTAAAACTGACCCGATCTTGCTGAACTTCGACACTAAAAGAAAACTGACCAGATCTTGATCTCGTCGTCAACAAGTAGCAATATTTTGACAAGTATCTCGTCTTTAGCAAAATTGGTCAGATTTTTATTGATGATATATCTCGTCGAAACCACTTGGAGGGTTAAATGCACATTTTTGAATCTTGAAAATGCGATATGGTCCGCTGTGTACTCACGGCTACTCGATTGTTGCACCGCGACGGAAGTCCTTGAGACCAATCACGAGCAAGAAGCCTCCTCCAAGCTATGTTGTTCTAAACTATTACCTTCGAGTATACCTTCTAAAAAGTTAACCAACAACTAGAAACTTGTTGGTAACCATAGTTAAGTTTTAACTAATTACATAAAAACTTTCTTAATGTAGTTTTACAAATTAGTGCTTATCTCTTAAATCGTGAGAAACTTCATATAAAACTGTGCGTATGACCCCCCCCCCCAATTCTTATTTCTAATTAAACCTTAACTATAAAAGTTTTGACACGTTTCCAACACTTCAAGGTTTAACCATACATTTAAAAATATTTTAAAGTAATTCATATCCCGTTGAAGAGTGATTACAAATCCTTTCTACGTAGATTTTATCCAATGTTCTCAGAAAGCAAACAGTAATTCTATCAAGGGAGAAAAAAATTTTCTTCCTTTCTAGAAAAACGATTTGATAAAATTTCAGTCGATAGTTTATGGTAATCCATTTCAAGTTTGAAATCTATATATATATAAAGCAGAGTTGGCGTCTGCCTGTATGTTCTCTATACAAATCTACATCGTTTAACCAATCCACACCAAATTTGGTACACTTATACGTTGGAACCCTGCGAGTAACGCAAGCTACATATTAACCCCCGTTCTCTTTAACCTAAGTGTGCAGAGGAGGCTAAATCAATTCGAAATTGCCATAGGAACATTGAGCATAAAACGATTGCGGTACGCAACTCAGATTGTTTTACCATTGTATTGATCGAAAACCAAATTTTCTAATAAAATTGTTTTACCAGTATTGCTCAAAAAAACAATTTTTTCCGAAACGTTATATTTAAACAATTTAAAATTCGAATTATGTTTGAACTGATTTTTATTTCTTTGCACAATAGAAATAATTTAGGAATATTGGAATGATGAAAAGTGGATACTTAAAATACTTAGTTTTACACAACTTGCATTTTGCAATGGAACACGAAAAGCCAAAACAAAAAAACAAATTGATCATAAAAGAGTAATTTTGCAATTCGGTATCTGGCAACGCCAGAATTAATGTTTTATTTGATAAATTAGATTTAGAATTCCGTGTTTGTGTGTTTGAGTTAAGACAGAAATGTTGCGGTCATGTTTGAGCATTTCTCAGTTTTGTAAATTTGTGTTCTTTTTGTAAATAATTCATTTTTGTCTATCAATATTTTTCAAGCGTCTTTTTCGAATTTCTCTATTTCAGAATATTCTCACGACGTCCTCTTGCTCAGATCTTTCGTTTTTCAGAATTCTACATTTTTCAATGACCAGAATTTTGTTTCTGTTTGTATTTATGTGTTCCATTACTTTCCATACTACAGATATATTATTTAGGAGTTAAACTGTAATGAATTATTTTTTATTTTCTACCAAATACCACTAGACATGGGTGATTTCTTGGTGGCATATGTATATTTCGACGAGCTTTCATTAAGTCTTTGGTTAAATACGTTATAGTTTGCAGAATTCTGTATCATAAAAATAAATGGAAACCTTTTAAAGTAAAGTGTATAACTTCTTATTTTAAAATGACTGGTAAAGTTAAAATAAAGTTATTCTAAAAATAAGATGTGTTACGTAAATCACAACGGGCAGCCATACGTTGTAGTTCAAATATATTTCTAAATTTTGACATGTTTGTATTGCAAGCCGATTAAAATCTATTTAATTTACATTAGTTTTTCATGTTGCATGGGTATTGTTGAAAGCTGTACTCCATAGTCAAGTAACTACATCTATCATTCTAAATAGGTACGTGGTTTCCATATAAAAACTGAGTCTCTCAATTGAAAAAGTACTTTAAGGATTCGATTAAACTAAATTTTTCTGTTGGAGGAAAGCGAATTTTAAATAATACTTTGCTGATCTTGGAATAATATTATAGTAAGGAAGTATATAAAGTAATACTGTTGGAAAAGAGAAATTTTTTGTCTTAGGTGGCAGAAGGTCGAGGTTGCTTACTTGAAGTTGAAACTGTTCGTATACAACTTAGGTACCTGTGAAACATTCATCGAAAGCAGTGCTTTTGTAAAAAGTGTAATCGACTGAGTTTGCTTTGTCTACACTGATGACATTTGTTTTAGAAACAAGCTCCATTATTACACGTGCGGTTGAATAGAATTTTCAAGAACAAAATGAGGGCTTTAAAATAAATTAACCACGAATGCCGTAACAGTTTAATTTCTCGTCCTCTCACATCTCGAAAACATCGAATCCATGGTGCAAAGGTACCACAAATAATAAATATTGATTGGAAAACTGAGTGCAAGACTATACGCTGAAGGTTCCTCATTTTTTCTGAAAATGAACTTAATTGGCATTCGTAATCACTCCAAAACTCAAAATCGACTTCTGAAGAAGTCATCTCAGAAAAAGCTTTTGTAGTTTGTCTTACAGCAAGAGTGTGATGAATATGAAATGGATTATGTGGATGGATATATTATGTATACATATTTGTGTCCGAAGTAAATTGTAGAAGCTATGAAAAAGTTAACATGATGTTAAAAAATATTTTCTGTACACTTAAATGAAGCTTGCATTTTTCTATGTAATAGAATCCACATTAAACCAATTCAACCCGAGCATCGCCGAGTAATTCTGCTAGTTAGTAGTTTAAAATCAAAACACAATGAAGATAATCACAAATTTGTTTTGAGAGCATATGCATGTACTGGAATTTCATTGTATAAAACTTTCTTATGAGACACTTCGTATTCATACTTCGAAATAAATGTTTTAGTTTTTGAATTAATATAAAAAAAAATTAAAATTATTCTACGAACTCTAGGACCTGTAAAAAATATTTCTACACCTCAAGATCAAAATATATTAATAACAAATTTCAATTATTAGACATGCATTTGGGTTTTTAAGGCGCAAAGGGCATATTTGACCAGGCGGCGTCAGACACAAGACAGACAACTTCAAGTAATGGACATACACATACAAGAAGTCTTACTGACACAAGAGAGAAGTGCACCCAGAAAGGGATCGAACCTGCGCCGCCTACAATTTGTGAGTTAAAAACCCTTACGGAATAACTGTAACTATTTGTTATCCAAGCAATACAAGGTTAGCTTTTAATAGTCTTGATTCTCTTAGAAACATCAACTGTAAGATCCCGAAAACAATACAAAATAAATAAAAGAATTCTTCACTGTTACAAGCAAAAGTGAAGTTAAGTTTTGTGATTGCTTTGTAGAAACAGTTGGCTGGAAATTAAATTTATGGAATGGTGGTTGTTAGTTATAGAGAAGTATCTGTTGTGATGTACGTTACATAATAAATCTTTTGATTAGCTGAATCCTTCCACTTCCGTCCCAATCCTTTCGAGTGGTTTCGATGAGATATCTCGTCCATCAAGAATGACCAATTTTTCCAATGACGAGATATATCGTCCATCGAGATCTGACTAATTTTGTTACTGACGAGTTATCTCGCCAATTTTTTTTATGATGGTGAGATCAAAACCAGTCGACCAGTGAGATAAGATCTGATGACCAAACATCTCGTTCAAGATCTTGTCAGTTTTGCTAATGGCGAGATACCTCGTCCAGACAACCACCAGGAGGGATAAGATATCTTTGCAACGTTTACGTATTTAGTAATGGTACTAGTGTACGTACTAATGTATGTCGTTAAGCAAATTGGTGGATAAGCGAGGAGCTTAATCGTTTTTATCCATTTTCATTAAGTGGAGTACCTGTAGTTGTTTTGAAAAGGTGGTTGTTTTATAACAGCGACGTTTTTTAGCAAGTTCTGCTTTGGAAACAAACAAGAAATTTGCATGTCTCCATCTGCTATAAATTTTTGTTCTATTGTTTTAAATTCGTCAGGATTTTGAGAATTATTTTAATTTCAAAAATGAATTAAGGTAGGTACGTAGGTAGTTGAATTAAAGTTACGCTGGAGCAACACAACTGGCCATTGGCGACTGTCCGGGATCAATCCAGAAAGCAAAGATCCGAGAACACCTCGTAATTTTGAATCTGTCAGATGACGAGATCAACACCTAAGCTGACACCCCACTCTCCAAAACAAAGATGAGTTAAGAAACAAGTTTAAAGCCATTCAGAGATTACTGAAGTATATGTATGTCTCAAAATTAGAAATTGAAAAAATGCATACATCTTTAATAATGCATTTATATTCAGCTAGCTTTACTACCTAACTTCGCTCGAGAGTTTTTACTGCTTATCAAGTCGAGTCTGTTTCGTAAATACTTTCATTGCGTCATCGAACATCTTTTTGTGCTTTATCCGAATCACGTACTTGTGTTCTTTCCTCTTCCTACTGCTGGGCTCTTGACAGCTTTTGACGTTTTATGTTGCTTCGAGTTTCATTAGAAATTGGTCTTTTGCGAATTGTGCTTTATTACATTTTATATTTATGGTTCTAAGGGAACGACGTAACGCACTGAAAATAGTTGCGTTGACTTAGAAATTCCATATAAAATAAGCTGTGCAAATTTCAGGAAGCTAGAGTTCAGCGTTCGAGTTTTTGCTCCTTCAGACTAACCAAATCGTTCCAAGTGTTTCCTTAGCAGTTTCGTTGCGTCGGCGAACATCATTTTGAGCTTTTACTCCTTCACCTTTTGTGTTTTATTTTTTCCAATTGCTCGGTTCGCCACAACTTTTGACGTTTGATGTTTATTGGATTCTTCTTGCGTAATGTTCAATATCAAATTTTTATTCTATGTTCCAAGAGAACGGTATAATGAGCTGAAAATAGCTGCGTTGACCTAGAAATTCTAGACAGAATAAGTTATGCAAATTTCAGAACATCAGAGCTGTTTTCTAGAGTTCTTATTGCTTCAGACAAACATATTTTTTATAACTTCAGAATTGATCCCGAATCGTTGCCCGTTATGTTGTTCCAGTGCGGGACGTAAACTAAACCTAGCTAGCTTTATTTAAAATACACAAATGAAATAAAATTTTATGCCATTTTGTTCTACTTTCAAAACTTTATTTTACAAACGCCCCAAGAAAAAATTGTACCACCTGCAGAAGGGCCACAGAATGATTTGGATTGGAAAGGTCAGCTCTGTGAGAGGGATTTTCAATTTGAACATACAAACCAGATCGAATGCGAATTTACTTCAGCTACACAAATGCTCTCGCTAGATAAATATCGGGACTACCTTAAAATTAAATTATATTCGTTTTAGCGACGTTTGGGTCTTAATGTCGTAGACGTAGACCAATCAACCATCGTGTATCAATTCGAGATTCATCCTTTGGAATTTTCATTGGCGAAATGCTGAAATCGTATTCGAAAAACAAGTCAATGACGTCACAGTCGGAATAAGATCAGGAAACACTAACGCCACCTACATTTGACATGACCAAAAATGCCGCACACTGGGCACACTTGAAACATGCCGACTTCGATGAACCTGTGGATCATTATTGACCAGTGAGTGAAGGTCTGTTCACCATCCTATAAAAGAAGATATATTGTTCTCCCAACTCAATGGTCGTTATTTGTTTATGGAAAATTTATGGTCTTATGGTATTACACCGAATGTGTCCCAAGTAACATTCAACTTGAGTCAAATCAAGTTGCACTGTATATTTAGTTAGAGAATCAGTGATTTTCAACTGGTGTGCCTTAAGGATGGTGAAACGGTTTGAACTGTGTAAGATTTATTTCTTTTAATCGATTTAGTTCTGAACTTTTAAGAAGTGTTCACAAATAATTTCAATACCCGCATTTTTAACCCTCCAAGTGGTTTCACCGAGATACCTGGTCAATAAAGCTTTTTGCTAATGACGAGATATCTAGTCATCAGGATATTGCCTATTTTTTTATTATGGCGAGATCTATCAAACACAGTATTTTTCTATTTCAGATTTCATGTCCTGGTCAGTTTTTTAAGGATATCTCTTTCATCATGATTCAGTTCAGCTAATGATGAAATACCTCGACGAGACAACTCCCTGGAGAGTTAATACAGTATAAATTATTTTAAGATTATTTTTTATTATAATGTATCATAAATAAATTGTTTCAAAAATATTTTTTAAAAGCCACTTTGGAGCAAAAAAGGTAAGTAATTACTATTTTTTTGTAAATCAATCAAAATTATTTATATTTGTCACCTCGGTAAAACTCGTATTTTTGGTGGGCCGCAGAATTTTAGTTATCAGTTTATGTGTATTGAGATGAGAAGGTTGAAAATCACTAAGCGACACTAATTAAAAAACTCGAAATTAAGAGCCTACTTACAGCTAATTTGTCTTATCTTTTTCTTTCAAATAAGGCATTCGACTGAAAATATGAAAAAATTATTTCAATTTTAGGAAAACTATAAAAAGTTTGCGTAAATAAAAATACTAACCGTTAAAGCAGAAATTCTTCCGCATTCCATATAAAGCAAACATTCACAACTTTCATGGGTAAGTATCCAGCATTGAGGTGAAGGAACAACAAAATCAGCTTTCACAATGATCTCAGATTTCATATCCCTCTGGACGATCATTGAGAAAACCAGTTTTGTCTCATCTTGAATCTTTCACCTTTCAATTTCTCTCCAATTCTTTGCGAGTTATGGGCTTCACATGCATCAGCTCAGAAGACTTGAAAGATGTTGAAATCTTTTAAGCATAATGAAACAAATCTGAATAAAAAATTAGATTGACATTTTTACATTTCACATGTGGTAAATAAATTTTAAATTTTAAAATCTAAAATATCTAATCTATAAAAATTTTTAAAGATCTAAATCTTTTAATCTATCAAATTAAAAATAAATCTTGTTATTTACATTATCTTACATATATGTAGTAATTCCAGAAATAGGGGATTACTCGTTAGTAGTCGTGACTATGAATTACCAAATGATCCAACTGAAGAACATTTATTAATAGGATAATAGGATTGTGTACAGCGTACATGGGCAGATGAAAAGTACGGAGCTTGGACATACGCCGCGTCCACCTAGCTAGCTTCCCTTCGAGTGATCGGGGAACCAGTTTTGGGTGAAGGAGAGACTGGGGGTTACAGAAGTAAAGGCACGGGTGCATCTCACAACCTTGTCCTTGGAGTGATTTAAAATATGGGGTTTCAATTAGGGGTGGCTAGTTCCAGGTTAGCTTATTCGGGGAGTTTACAGGTGGGGTTATTGCATATATATATATATATATATATATATATATATATATACAACTTGATCTACAATGCCTGAGTCATATTCGTTTCCACTTTTAAACCTGTGTGTCATATTAAATAAATACGCAAGATTTAACCCAAACATTTAATTTAAAAAAGAACAAACATCATGATACAACAGGCAGAAATATATCAAGTGAATTGTTAGTCATACGAGATATGCAGCTCTGGGCACAATTACACTAGTTAGGCATGTGCCAAAGTTATGAGTTGAGTTGAGTAACACAATTTGCATAAAAATACATAATAAATTAAATTAATATCTTTATAAGAAAAAATTCAGTAATTATACTTAATACCATGCAATGCACTATCACTAGCTTTCAACACCATTATTTATGGGTCTCTCTAGTACATTTTACAAAGCAGATTAAATTTCTAGAATGCATCACATGTGTTATCTTTCCAGGTATGGAAAATTAATTGTAATGATTTGTCTATGGTCCTATCATTGCAATCAATAAATATAGCAATTAACCCTCCTGATGGTTTATCTTCGCGCTGAAACCTGCCCTGTAGTTTAGCCCAAAAGCCTCTGAGGCAAAATCTTGTATCAAATTGTCACCAGGTCTAGGCAACGGAGACTTTGTTTATCCCCTTGGATCTTCATTCCCTTGAAGCAATAGGGCAGCTTTATCTCGAAAAGATATTTCGTAATTAACAAAACGTCAGATCTGGATGGACGAGATATCTCGTCGAAACCACTCGGGGAGTTCAGAAACTTTAGCACCGATGCTATGTACGGATCTGCTAGCTCATTATATTTTAATAAAAGCCGCATGGTACCTATCCACAAAAATTTGCAAAAAAAAAATATTCCCACATCAACGCGTAAGGATACACCGCAAAATTCCCCAAAATCTCTCCACTCAACACAAACCAACTCACAAATTTTTCCCAACCCACACCAGTTGCCACTGAAGGATCGAAACAATTTCCCGAAACTGCGCGACTCCTCAAGTAGTTCTCACAACTCCCCCACCAATCCGCGGGTGCATCCCCAACTGCATCCTGGTGCTCAGTATCGAGTTCATCAAGAACCATGATGTCACGGAACGGTTCGCATTGCGCACGAAAAAGATCGAATTATGAAGGACTGGCATTGTTATGCATGGGGACTTTTTTGCTCGCGGACCCCGACTTTGGAGAGACCGATCATTAGCGAGTACCCGGACTCATTTGCCCGGAGGCAGACACTGGAGGCACTTTTGGAAAATAATTAGGAGGATGTTTGTTTTGAAATTTGAAGGTGTCTGGGGCTTAGAAGAAAGGATTATTCAAATTGTGGGGATCAGGTTGTCCCGGGACAAGGTTTTGGAAGCTCTTGGGCTAAAGCAGAGTGACGTACTGAGCTCTGTATTGGCTGGCAGATAAAAGAACTGTTCTTGAAGAATAACGGATCTGATCTTATCTTCGTAAAAACTGAAATCAGAAGTGCTCGTATTACTACTGCATGCCAGAATTTTAAGAAACGTAAGAGCGTCCGTTTTGTTTACCAATAAACATATAAACTATTTATTTCAATGCTATATATCCTTGGGAAAAAGCTTTTGAAAGCTCTTATGCTACTTCAGAATGACGTACTAAGATCTATTTGCTGGGAGAGCAAAATCTAGAACTGTTGAAGAATCTGATCTTACTTTCAGAAAACTGAAAGCTTAAGTGCTCCAATTACTACTGCATGCCAGAATTTCAAGAAACGCAGGAATATTCATTTTGTTTATCAATAAACAACTATATATTTCAATATTATGTCCTCCCAGGACAAGGCTTTCGTAAGCTCTCGTGTTCATGCATTACAGAACGCCAGAATTTCAAGAAACGCAGGAACATTCTCTGTTTACCAATAATTATCCACAATATTTATTTCAATATTATGTTCCCCTGCGTTAAGGCTTTTAGAAACTAATGTACTAATGCAGAATTACCTACTAGTCTCTGTATTTTCTGGAAGAGAAAAGACTAGAACTGTTGAAGAAGCTGATCTTACCTTCTTAAAAATTGAAATCTTGATATTGCTCGAATTACTACTGCATACCAGAATTTAGAGAAATGCATGAGCATCCATTTTGTTTACCAATAAACATCCTTTGTATATTTCAATACTATATCCTCTTGGGACAAGTCTTTAGGAAGCTCTTATGCTAATGCACTACAGTAATCCAGAATTTCAAAAACACAGTAGCATCTTTGTTTATAGCTGATAAACATTCACAGCGTTAATTCCAATATTATGTCCTCCATAGTACAAGGTTTTTGGAAACTCTTAGATTAAAGAAGGATGATGTACTAAGCTCTATGGTTAGTTGGATTGAGTTTTATGGCGCAAGGGGTACTAAGCTCTATATTTGTTGAGAGAAAAACAAATAGTGTGTTAATGCAGATCTTGATGGAAGAAGGTGGCATTAGAAGCTCCGAATTTGCTGGAAGAAAGAAAAGTAGAAATCTGTTCTTGAATAATTTCAAATAATACTATATAATATCTAACTTTTTCCAAAAAAGGCCTCTGATATAGTCATTTCATATTAGCCATTATTAGCAATCTCGAGACAGAATATTTGGTAATAGTTGAATAATTTATGCCAATTTTGAGAGTTTAATAGTTCTCAAACACAAAGTTGAAAAGACTTAAAGTCACATTTCCCTATACCAAGAGAATTTGTATTGGCTGCTAGAAAAAATAAAAATAAAGAGATTTATTCTGAAAGAAATTCGAATTTGATATTTGTTCAATCTGAAATCCGAAATACTCGAATTCTGCACGTAAGAATTTCAAAAAAACGCGAAGCATCCAATTTATTTCCAATAAAAATCCCAATAACTTTCAAAATATTTTAACCATTATTAACAGAGTCCTGTGATAACATTTTGAGCTGGTTTAGAATATTTAATCATAAGGTTAGGAGCTAGTACAGTTCATTTGAGACAAACAAAATTTTATCAACCAGTTTTCTTTTTCTCTTTTTTTTCAAATATACAATTTACACACATTTTATCAGTGTGACGTTAGTTAAAATACCATACCATACCACACATTTTATCAATTTAATAATTCTCGTGCACAATTTTCAAAATGCAAAGGAAGCAACATGGCACAAAATTTTCCAATACATCTCGAAATTCTGTATATTAAAAGTATGTCTTCCTTCAATATCAGAGCTGCTGTAGCCCGGTTGGAAGAGTAACGGATTAGCAACCGGAGGGTTGTGATTTCGAATTCAACCAAAGACCATCGTGTACAAAGGGAGCTGGGGCACGTTAAATGCCATGGCCTCAAATGTCCTCACGTTAGCGTAGTATGGAAGTTTGGAGAGTGGGGTGCCAGCTCAGGTGTGACCACGTCATCTGACCATGGTTCAAAATTACGTGTTGTCCTTGAATCTTTCCCTTTCGGGTTCGATCCCGGACCGTCACCAATAGCCCGTTGTGTTGCTCCAAAAAATGCGACGTTAATTGAAACTTTTTACCTTCTATATCAACGGTCGCTAATTCTGCAAAGTTAGATGTTGAATGTATTTTGTATACTTAGTTTTAAAACCTTGCGAAACGGTCTCGGCAAGCAAACCATATCATTCTTATGATCATTATAATTTTACGGAAGTTTAATTTTCGGTAAATGCATTAAAATGGTTGCCTCGGTCTTCTGAAAAATTCATCACATTTATTCATTTTTGTTAGTGAAGTGTTTGAATCTTTTTCGAAGAGCAAACCAAGTAACGTCACAAATTTGCATCGCCTCGGGCAATCACAACTTTATTTAAAAGATTTCAAAACTCATAGTAACTGCACATTCACTAAAAAAAATAATTGTACACTCTTCAAACACCATCTCATCAAGAATTTTAAAAAACTTAATCAATGTCCTTTGTAACATCTTGAATTTCCCCGTATTGTTTCGAGATTATTATCTTTATGAAATAGGAAAACCGCCAAGACTCTCTTGTTACGCAGACGAAAAAAAATGTTGCGCTTTTTGCCGCTCAAATCGTTACCCTCATTAACACAGCATCAGAGAAAAAAATCCTTCTCCTGATAATCTTAGAGCTAAGTGAAAGGACAATAAGCAATTAATTTCTAATTTATAATTAATTTTGATTTGAGTATCAGATTACAAGAGTTGATAATCTAAAAACATTGGGTTTAAAGTGTCAAACGGAGCTTAAACGAGATATTAATTTAGTATTAAGTTCGCAAGTTTTCAATTTTCAGTACAGGTTGCAAATGTAATCAAGTTGTAACATATAATACTCACTCTGAAACACTGTCAAAAGGAATATTAGTTTCGTTAAGAACATTCGGTTTTCCTCTCGTAAATCTGCTACTCTCCTTTAAATTAGAAAATAAATATGGTATAGACTTTTCTGTTTAATTATAAGTAGATTGGAAGTTTAAGCGAAAAATTACGGCATGAATCACACAAAATGTTGTCAAAAGATACTGCTTCTTCCATCCTTCAAAATTTTTACTTCGAGTTTCACTTAAGAAATACAAATATCTTTAAACTAAGCCAAAATTTTTGAGAAGCACAAATCTATTTTCTAATAACACTATGATAGATCGTGAAGTTTTAAATACAACTTCGAGCACGAGTGTGCTCATTTGATTAGTTTGGTTTGGCAGGAAGATGCTAGGTTGGTTGGGTTTTATAGTGCAAGATCCAGAAATGGATAACATATGGCAAAAGTGAGACAAAATTCAATAATAATAGTTTTAACCCAACTAGTGGTTTTGGCGAGATATCTCATCCAGCAAGATCTGATCAATTTCGATATTGACGAGACATCTGGTCATCAAAGTATTTCCTATATTTTGTTGATGACGAGATCAAGATCTCAGTTTTCTTCTAATGACTACATATCTCGTCCATCAAGATCTGGTCAGTTTTGCTATTGACGAGATACCTCGAGACAATCACCATTAGAGTTAAAATATCAAATTAATAACCAGACTAACATGACAGAAACATTTAAGTCAACAACGTTAAAAGAGAATAAGTACTTCAAAGTATGGAAAAGTAAACATTAAAACTCATCAACATGAAAAAGGAAAATGAAGCTTAAAATACATTGATGTGAAAGACGTAATGATGCAGTTTGCGTGTGTGAAACTGCTATGAAACAATACCATATGAACTTTTTCAAGAGAACTTAAAAGGTACGTAACTCACACCCATATTTACTGTAAAATTATTACAATAATTACATACTGTGGCACAAACCCGAGTATATATTATTTGTAATCCTTGCTTTATGAATCTTTCAGTAGCAGTAGTAGTAACATGTAACAGTAAATTTCTTCCTATATATATAGTTTCATATAGGTTTTATTTTGTTACTACACCCATATTATTAGAGTGGCCACAATCCACATTACCTAGGACAATCAAGGTTTTACTGTACACTCTAAATTTATTTTTCTAAAAAATCCCATATTTTTCTGAGCTTAAATTTATCATTCTATATATACGCTGCAGCCTACTAATAAATACATCAGCAATGATATTTTAAAATGAGCTTAATTATAAATCTCTCAGAAGCAGTAGCAATAACATGTAGTACAGTAAATTTGTTCTGTACTTCGTATAGATTATATTGTGTTACTGCGCCCATGTTATCCGAAGTGGTCTCGGTCAATATTACCTCGAATGTATAGATAATCGAGGTTTTACTGCATATTGAAAATCTATTTTTCTAAGCAAATTTCCACTTTTTCTGCGCTTAAATTTACCCTTCCAATATAAAGCCTACTAATAAATACGTCAGCAATGATGTTTTAAAATGGACTTTCGATGCTGCATTCCGATGAAAATATCGGAAATTATATTAGAGGCGCCCAAACCAAGAAATGGGCGACGCCGATGGTTGACAGAAAACACGTGCTCTGCGAAACAAATAACCGACATTAGCTGTTCTCGCTCTCCTCTTTTTTCCCTTCTTCCATACTTTTAATCTTTTATTATTTTCCCCCGCGTTTTTTCGCCCATTCCTTTTTTCTCATCGCGACACATAAGTTGAAATATTACAGAGGCTGCGTGTGGCAACAGTGTCGCCTCAAGAGGTCACGTGATCCCCATCGAGGCGTGGTTGGGTCGCGAAGCCACCTGACTCCTGACGTCACTCAGCAATAGAGACACGTTACTCAGCGAGGGATTCAAATTTCATATTTTTCTTGGAGATAAATTTTCTCACATGAGCAATCTGCGGAGAGCAGGGGTTGAACCGATCACGGACTCCTACGATTTGAAGAGAACTGTGTGCAACGGGACCCTTGAAGTGCCACAGAGCTATGGTTTGATGCCTCAGGTCTCGGAAGTCTGTCTCCAGGTCAGAAGGATTTTAATTCGTTAATAGCAGCAATATCTAGCACTGCACAGTACTACAAGATACGAATATCAGGCTACCTCGTACTGTGACAGTACTTAACAAATAATAACAAAGCACAGAAAACAAGACAATTGCTGTCTTGAAGAATGAGAGAACTTTGTCGGAGTAACTCATTTTATACATATGTTCATCGCGCAGAACAAAATATACACCTAATCGTTTGACAGGAACGAATCGGCGTTTGCATAATGCAGCAAAAAGGCTGATGCCACCACAGAGCTTTGTGGGTGGAGAAAAATAAGAAACGGAATTCATTTTCATTTGGAAATTTAAACAGACTGGCCTTCATGGTTATATTCAACAATCTCTATAAAAGACAACGGAAAATCGTTAAAAATTAAATCGGAGTCCACGCATCAGTACTTTTTCCTCAGTACCAGGTTGTATGGCCGGGCCTGGTATTAGGTTGAGATCCCAGGTCTCTTCATGAAATACCAATATACATTGCAGGCTATCGAAAATGCAACGCCATGAAGGACAAGACATATCAAAGCCATATTTATTATACAAATAACATAAGGCACAAGAGTGGAATGATTGAAATTACAGGTCCGCTCGACTAGCGGATCGCGAAGAAATCAGTGTTTTATATTGCCAGTAATAACTACTGGTACGTCTCGGCATTGAGAAAGAGAGAGAAGACAACAGACTCCGAAACTTCAATCCGTGGCTCACGGTGCCATTCGTTTGTCATGTGCGGCTTTCTGCACACCATTGCAGCAGCAGACTTCTGTAGTGTAGAGCCAAAGGCGGTCGGTGCAATGGACGTCTTGAAACAATTCCCTGCTGCTACAGACGATGTCAATTGAACGTGAGGACATAGATTATTGTGTAGCCCATCCTAATTCTTGAGATAGGGATTTTTATGTTGTAGTACGATCCGTAATAGCCATGAGCACAAGATATCGTCCTCTCGTTCAGAGTGTGACGAGGCTGCTGTAATCGTTCACATCGGTCAGTTCGTCTCTCCTGCACCCATCGATTCCATATTCGAATCACTGTGGCTTGACAAGCATCAATTTCTCGGAAGGATAATTCGCAGTCATAGGACGGCCGTTTTTTTCGAAGAGGCATAATTAATCTTTCTAACACAGGAACAGCGAGAAAACACAATACCAATACTTAAAACCGGCTCTCTCTGTACTCCCTTTTTATACTGATTACATGGGTCGTTATTGGTACACATGATTTGCATATAAGTTGCAGTGCTAATCATTTGCACAGCCTTCCATGATGACGCATCATGCAAATTAAGGCTATTGGATGCCATATTCATTGTGTATTTTCGATGATCAACGCAGTTTTTTCCAAGTACCATTGTTTAACTTTATTAGCACAAGTTTTTAATTTTTCCTTTTCTTTGCACAGTTACTGTACAGCTTTTCATAAAAACAATAAAGATTTAACTTTTGAACTGAGATGGTCTACAATTTAAAATGGTCTACAATTTACAGTACAAATATTTATTTTTCTTGCTCTCGTCCTGGTTACAAGGTATCGAACCCCAGCCGCCTTGCGGGGACCTTGAATCAATATGTGACATTAATATCCATCAGTTTATCCGACAAGTGACAAATCAACTCTGACATTTAGGTGATTGGATCCTTTTTAGTTAGCGTGGTTCAAAATTACTTGGTGTTTCCTGGGATCTTTTCCTCCGGATTTGATCCCGGACCGTAGCCAATAGCCCGTTGTGTTGCTCCAGTACAACGTTAATTAAAAATACCTACATTTTTTTGTTAGCACAAAAAAAATGTGATCATTTTTGAAACGGATACTGATCTTAATTTTTACTCATAATATCTTGATCTTTGACATCCTGATCTTGATCTCCAAACCCCCTTGATCATACAAAAACTAATTTTTAATTTTCCATTCCTGAAAGTTTGAACATATTTTGCTATGCTATTTTACGATAAGAATCCTGTCTTAATATGAAAAATCAATATAACATCGATACCACTACGTATCAATGCAAATAATTTCTTGTAAAATCTAAGATGTATTTTGAAAATTTGTGATAAACCTCGGAGTAATTGTGAATTAAATCCATTAGATCAAACATATCATTAGATCGACATTAGCAAATACCATGTGGTACCGTAATCAGTAATTCTCATCCTTCCAATTTCAGACGCTTTAAAATTATAGAAAAAATTTAACGAATATATTACTTGACAAAGAGAACTTAAAATAAGATTTCGAAAAATGATGACAATGTATTAAAAATTATTAAATTATACACATTAGAAAACAAACATGTCTATTTTTAAATCACAATACTTTTGGGTTACTCTCTCTTGTGAGCTTTACAATTTTCGTCGACAAATCAAATTAATTGCGATTAGTATTACTTCTGCATCAATTATTGCATTTCTGATTTCCAGCATTCAAAAATTCTTTAAATTCTGAAATACGATTTTTTTTTAAATTGACAAACGATAACGATAAGACCTCAGGAAATCGAGGGAAATGTTATTGAACCCGACCCATCTCGATTCTTAGTAAAACATACGCAATTCCATTTTTTGTTCCTTTTCTTTCTTGTTCGACCCTTCTTAAGGACAGAGTGAATTATTCACTTATCACAGAGAGAAATGTAACAGTACTTGAGAATTTTCGAGAGAAAAAAGAAGAACGATGGCGGAAGAAAGTGGAAGAAGAGAAAGGGAAAGAAGGTCCTCCACGATTATTAAAAAAAACGAGAAAAATGTTTTTCGCAGGAGAAAACGATAGATCTGTCCGCTCGCATCTTTCGCGATACACGTACATGAGCGAACGCGTATTCCGAGAACTCGTTAAATACGCGCCGTTCATCCATCTTGAGCGCAAACGATTCCACCGCGTGCAAAAAGTGGAGTTCGCCCTCTCGGATTCCCGGGCGTTGAAAATGTTACCATTTCCGTCCGCATAAATCGAGGGCCGAGCAAAAGCTATGAAAACAAACGGATAAGCGGCGGAGCAATAAATAAAAAATGAAAAAGTTCCGAAGAGCCAGGTCGTAAATCTTTCCGATGTCTCGCCGTGCTCCGGGGACGAGGGGAATGGAATGGACAAGACGATGACGAAACACGGTTCTTCCATCAAGAAGGATCGTTCCCGAGAAGGCGGCCGACTAGCTGAGAAAAAAACAATCCAAGAAAGATATGAATATTTTTAATACAAATTTGCAAAATGGAAATGTCTATCAGACGTGTTTTATGCCAAGTTAAATATAGGTGGCGGTAGTGTTTCTGTGACACACTTTTGTAGGGATTCGAAAGTGATGTCACGGCTTGGGTTTCGATTACTATGGTTGGTTCGTTTGGGGGTTTTATGGCGCAAGGGCCATATTTGTCAGACACAAGACAGACAAAGTCAAGTAATGGCACATTTGGCAGTAATATAAGCTGCAGGTAATGAATTAAAAAATTTCTTTAAATGTTATAAATCTGTGGGTAAGTTGCAGGTGCTCCAGGATGGCCTATGTGGCGTCGATATCGTCCTTGTAAACCGGCAGTGTGCCGGTCGTCGATTCTTAGTTAATGTTTTTGGACCCTGTTGGTCCTTTTTCTATGTATATTTTTAAAGAAAAAAATAATAAATGGTGGTGCCCTGGACTTTGGTGCGGACGCGCCGGAGTCTGGGTGTATCCTCTCTGTGTGGGGGGACTGGTTTTCACGGCGTGCCCCTTTTGTGCCCATGGTTAAAGTCCTCCCCCTCCTCCCATATAAAAACTCAAACCTTATCGGTGAGTTGGGACGAGGAGGGTCTAGAAGAAGAAGTAATGGCACACAAAGAAAGCGTTACTGACATAGAAGAGGCTGGTAGTTAATTAACGTCTCATTGGAGCAACACAACGGGTTATTGACGAAGGTCCGGGATCTATCCCCAAGGGCAAGATCTGAGGACAACACCACGTAATTTTGAACCACGGTCAGATGACGAGGCAACACCTGAGCTGGCACCCCACTCTCCAAACTTCCGCACCACGCCAACGCTGACACGAAAGAGAGAAATACACCCAGGGAGGACCACCTCATACAACTCGAAGGTTGCTAGCGCAGTGGGCATACCCACAGAGCAACGGCCCCTTTGATTACTATAAATTCCGAATAGAAATATGGCAGTTGATTGGGTAACACCACTAAAATTTGCAAAATGGAAACGACTGATTTTTATTTTATGCAATGCATCAAAATAGTCGGTTCGATTGAAAGATGTTTGCTGGAAGTTAAATATAGGTAGCGGTAGTGTTTCTGCGGTAGAAAGTGTTTCCTGTATGGATTCGAAAAATGACGTCACTTGACTTTGTTTTCGAATTCGGTAAATTCCAAATTGATAAATGACAGTTGATTGGTCAACACCAATAAAAATTTGCAAAATGGAAACGACTGATTCTATTTCATGCAATACGTCAAAATAGTTGTTTTGATTGAAAGGTCTATGAAAAATGTTTAATTTCCAGCTATATATGGGTGACGGTAGTGGTTCTGCGGCAGAACGTGTTTCGAGTACGTATTCCGATGATGCTCACTTGGCTTGGTTTTCGAATAAGATTTTAGCAGTTAGCTTATAATATAATGAATAAATTACGAATTGATATATTATTGGTCAAAAACGCTATTAAACGCCAAATGTCACCCCATAACGGCGATAAAACTACCTTTTAAGGTAACCCAGATACGTATCATGAGAGAGTATTTGCGTAGCGGAAGTACAATCTCTGCATTCCGTCTCTGAAAATCATTCTTGTATTAGTTTCTTGAAATGATACATGTACACGCTTCAAAAACCATTTCATCAAGAATTTAAAACGAGGTTGGATTCGCAGGTTGCTAGCGTAGTGGGGAAGTCTACTGAGCCACGGAGACTCTTATATTTGTATACTAGAGAATGACAACAAATGAATACACACAATTTATGTTAGCGTGTACGAAATTTATTCACCAATTTTAATGTTTTATATAAACATGTTTGATTTGAGCTATTGAGCTGCATAATGGTGCTAAAACGACACGGAAGAGCTCGCCATTCTGACGAAACTATTCAGCTGTCTGATTATAGAAGGCAATGGGAAATCTGAAAGACAGAAATCAGCGCAAAAAAGAAAATGCCCGCAAAAAGAGGTCTGGAAGTCAAAAAAATACCAAATACCAATAAGTGAATGGATGCAGTTGAAGTGAATATGGAGAGTTTTCTGAGATAATACGAACTAGGTGCGCAGCCTTTGCCATTCCAGTTATTAGAAATAAAAATTAACACCAGTAAGAAATATTAAATGTTGCTGTATATTTTTGATTAATATTATTTCATAAGAAGGTACCGAATGTGCATATAGATGCTTTTATTCATCATAAATGGATTTAAACAAGGGATCAGACGAGTCTCTCGTCATCTGACTAGTTCACAAATACGTTTTGTTGTCTTCTGATCTTTCCCTTCGGGTTTGATTCCTGACCGTCGCCAATATCCCATTGTGTTGCTCCAGTGTGACGTTAATTAAAAATGCCATACAAATACAATAGCAGATGTGACTCGTGCCATCGAAAGCGTCAATTTAAAAAACTAGCGCTGATGCTATGCACTGGTCGACTAGTGTTAAAATATTTCGCATAATCCTGAAGCACCAGCTCTTCATGCAAGAAATACAATCATTCTGGGAAAATACAACACAATGCAAAAAAGACCATTGCACGTCAATTACTTATGTCTGACCACCACCATTCAGACAGATCGCAGAACCGAAACAGCTCCCAGCCATCTCCAATGCCAAAGTTGGCCGAGATGGCATTGGAGCGATGTTTGCGTAGCTGGGGCCTGATTCTGTTTCTGCAGCTGATGAATGTGAATTTTTCAAGGCAGCACCAGCCACGCTGCATCAACGGCCGTGTCATCGTGGGGCCCGGGGAGAATCTTCTCTCAAAACAAACTCCCGGGCCATAACGAGTCCGTCTCACTTCCAATAACAAATCATCTCAATTAACGGAGGAACCCTTCCGACCGACGTCTGATTTCGGGATGCTTTTCTTTTTTTTTGTGTGTGTGTATCGGCCGACCGATGAGAATGGATTGGAGCGCAACTTTTACGCTGTTATCGTTTTTCGGCACTTGTCAACAGCTGCAAGAACAGGGTCTGCGGTTCGGAATGTAAGGTCTTGATGGATGGATGTCTTCCGGAGTTGGAGGATCGGCATCGAGGGTGTTCCTGGGAAGTAAGGTGGTGGGGATCGTGAGGTTGTTGAGATTTGAAGTTTTAGTAAATGAAAATCAAACGATTGACGAATGTCAAATGTGTTAACAAATGCAAAACTCTTACGTCGCCAGTGATAGTGTTCTATCTCAGTAGGATAATAGGTATCAGGCAGTTCCTGAGCGATGTGAGTGCATCCGCAGGTTGTAAGGAAAAATCAAAGGTGCTCTCCTGGAGAAGAAGGTTGTGAAAGTGATGGGGTTACTATTCAAATTTTAGTTAAATGAATACGAAAATTGAACGATTGACTATTTTATAACGAGTTTATAAACGAGATGCTCTTATGTCACAAGTGATCGTCTCCTAACTCTGTAGGATATAGGGGATCAGGGTCTCTTAATCGGTGTTCTTGCAACCGCTTGAGCCCTACCAAGCAAGTGCGCTGCAATCAAGCACTTGCTGGTTATCAGGGGAAAAAATCAAGGTTGTTCCTAGGAAAGAAGGTTGCGATTTCAATTTTAGTTAAACAAAACGAAAATTAGACGATTGATTAATGCAAAAAAGTTAATAAATGCGATACTCTTACGTCGCCAGTCTTAATAGGATATAAGGAGTCAGGGACGTTCCCGAATGGTGTGATAGTAGTGTATTTCCACATAGTCATTAAAAAGGTCTGAAAGAACTATAGATATAAAACTGAAATATGTCTGCATTACTTACCAATGAATGGGTATGGGGACAACAGCGGTGTGATGTCCACTTTAGTCAAGAAGCTCGACATCCTCTAACAAAAAAGGTAAAATTAGGTAGGAAAAATAAATAAAAAATTAGACAATTTGAAGCAAAAGGACATTTTTTTAACATAAATCATCACCAACTCCAGTTGGTAGAGTCCCAGATTAGCAACTGGAAGGTTGCTAGTTCGAAACTTGATTCAACCAAAAACCGTAGCTTAAGTGGGGAACTGGTCCACGTTAAATCTGTCTTGGCATCAAATTGGACAGAGTTCAACATGTTAAGAAGTGAAATGAAAGGAAATTCACGTGCTCTCTTTCTTTTGAGGTATGAATACTTCAGATATTTGTTATTTTATTTATATTCAAGTAACAGAATAATTGCTTTGCAGTATCTGCACATTGAAACAATTTTGAAATATTACTGTCCGATTCTTTCCTGCGTATATTTCTTTTGCGTTGATTTCGTCATTTGACCGTTGTCCAAAATAACGAGGTATTGTGCAAGGATCTTTCCCTTAGGAATCGATCCTGAACCATCGCTCCAGTGCGTCGTAAATTAAACTACCAACAAACCAACAAATATTGCTTTACTTAAAATTGCAGATAGTTGAATTAAGGTCGCACTGGAGCAACCCAACTGGCTACTGGCGACGGTTGGGGATCATTCCGGAAGGGAAAGATCCTTGGACAACATCTCGTAATTTTGAACCACGGCCAAATGACGGCATCAACGCAGAAGAAATATACCCATGGAGGAATCGAACCGTAATATTTCAGAAATGTTTAAGCTATAGGTACTGCAAAAAAGTACTGTCACATGAATTTGAATAAAGTAACAGTGACTCTGAAGTATTCATACCTCAAAAGAGAGAATGTGAATTTCCTTTCACGCCAATTCTTAACACGTTGGACGCTTTGTGAGTTGTATTTAACTTAAGCTAAGATCCGGAGGACAATACCTCATAATTTTGAACCACAGTCAGATGACGAGGTCAATACCTGAGCTGGAGCCCACCTCTCTAAGCTTAAATATTCGAGGCCAAGAAAGATTTAACGTGTACCAGTCCCCACATACACGACGGTTTTTGGTTGAATCAAACTTCGAACTCGCAACCCCCCTCCGATTGCTAATCCGGGACTCTACCAACTGGACTACAGCAGCTTCCAATATTTATTGAAATGACTCAAAGCGAGTTTTGTTTATTTGAATTTCATCGACAACTCACAACATTGCGAAGTAAGTGACACATCTGAATAATGGCGGAGTCAAATGTGGTGCAACATCCGCATCCTTTTGCCGCATCTCACATTACGCTTTGCCGTCTCTGTTCAAAAATCAACAATACGCATCGAAATAAAACCGCAATAATCTCCCTTCAGAATCGGCGTTCCACGTCAGGGCGTGGTGGCTGTGACGTCACAGGCACCCGGGGGCTCACGTCATTAGGACCGCAACTGGAGAAGGGGGGCCCCAGACTCTGTCAGCCTCGGAAGCCCGGGGTAATCTGATAAGAGAGGTCGGGGGTCAACCGAGTCGGGAAAAAAAATTCCGGGCTTTTTTTTTCCTTCACCCTTTTGAAATGAAAATATTTTTTCCCGCTCTCCCTAACCTCAGTCGTGGTTCTTGATCTGTGTCAGAGTAGTTTAAGGGTAAATCGCCAAGTGGTTGCACGGAGGTTTTGGATTTCAAATTAGTGTCCCTTTGTGTTAATCTGCCGCTCTCGTCTTGTCTGAAACGTCTTCCGATGATTTCTTTTTTGTGTTGGAGGAATTTTTGCCTTTCTTCTTTGCTTTCCTCTCTACTTGGTTGTGCAATCCCTGAGTTGCTGGTATCTCTCAGGAATGACGTATGACTCAATGTCGAGAATTAGTCTTCTCACCTATACGCTATTTTGTTAAGCACCGGTTTATTGAAAATGAGTGTTTTCGGCTGTCTAATGTATTTAGGTAGCAGGCTACATGAAACTATTTCTCCTAATGATCTTTGTAGGATAATTTTAATGGATCCAAATTTGGCATACTTGCATTCCATTTAAATAAAAAATTTGTATTTCTTCGTTTTCTCAAAACCCTTACACAAATGAAATTTTTGCACTCCTGCCGATTTTATTCTTAGAAGCAAGCTTCATGCAAATTTTTCTACGCACGACCTATCTGTGTGATAATTTTATAATGTATCCAAATTTGTAGTTCTTGAAAGAATTCAATAGGAACAAAACCTGAACTTTTCACGGACATAACGTTATGTGTCTAGCCAAAGACTTCTAAAAAATAAAATACATCCGGAAAGGCTTATATCATAATTTTAAAAATCTAACCATTGATAGAACTTTCATGACAATCGCATTTTTGTATTCTTTTATGACCTTTTTCTACGTTTCTACGTTTGGGAATGTTTTACATTTCTGAAGCGTAATATTTTTGGGGGGTTCGATATTTTTCTGAATTTTCTTCATTTTATAAAGAATATTAATTTTCATTTAGATTACGCTTGTATACTGCAACACTCAGAGCCAGTAGCTCATTCTAGTCACTGTTCAAGATTCAGTTTAGTGGATTTCCGTTTGGGTAGGTAAATTAGTTGCAATTACTTCACACTGGAACAACGCGCTATGGGTGACTGTCCGGGATCAATCCCGTAGGTAAAGATCCGAGGACAACACCTAATAATTTTGAACCACAGTCAAATGACGAAGAAAACACATGTACAAGCACTCCAAATTTCCACACCACACCAACGTGATGATATTTGAGGCCACGATAGATTTAATGTGCATCAGCCTCCACGTACACGATGGTCTTGGATTGGATCGTTTCGAACTCACAACCCTCCGTTTGCTAATTCGTGAATTAATCCGTTTATAATCTCCAGTTGTAGGTCCCTATCTGTTTTGAACAGTTCCATACCTGGTCCTTAGTCCTAGGAAGAGAAACGGCTTTATCAGTGTCTGACATATACTGTAATGTCCAGTATATGTCTGAGATATACTGTAATGTCCAGTATATGTCTGAGATATACTGTAATGTATTAAAAAAAAGTACAGTTGTGCTTGATTTACAAAAAAAAAATAGTTCAACCTATCCGGTTTGCTCGAAAGTGGCTTTTTTTATCTTTTTGAAACAATTTATTTATGATACTTTGTAATACAAAATAATACTGAAAACAACGTATTTATACGGATATCACTTGAAATTATTGTGAACTGTCAAAGTTCAAAACTAAACCTTCGAAATGAAATATATCTCATACAATTTAAACCGTTTCACCATTGCCATTTTTATGGCACACAGATTGAAAATCGTTGGTTTAGACTTTTCGAGTTAGTATGCTAACAATACTTCACACTCTTACACCTATAGTCTATTACAGAAGTCAATAAACTGGGTTCATGTAAGTCTTAGCTGCCGTACTTAATGAGATCCACACTCATCAACATAAAAAAGTCCAGACATTCGAAACCACCCCCACTTTTTCTTCATTTAACGACCCTTTTCTAACAGAGTTCACAGCATTTAATGAAGACTCGCGCCGCATTTCGAAAGAGAAGGGGGAACAATTTAAGGATGATTTTTATCGGGAGATAAATAATCCCGGTTCCCTTTTTTTAGGTACGAACAGATAATGATAAAAAATTGAGGAGAGAAAAAGCGCGGAATGAGTTTCGGCATTTCTTTACTCATGATGTCCCTAGCGAGGGAAGTTTTATGGGATGAGGCGAAAACTAAACTGCGGCTTCCAGAGAAAGAATGTCCGAAATTGAAAAAATCTCTCATCTGATATGTAGCTTATTCCAGATATTCCAAGGCGCAGATGTGAGAATGTGATCCTGGGATCACCTAGATTGAATCTTTTTAATTGCATTTGTCTTGGATCTTACGATAATGGCTACGATCCTCTTATTTTGCTGTGTCAAGTTATGTCCTTAATTATTTTCCTTTGCTGAAGATCGTTTTTAGGCCCAACTAGTGGCCTCAGTATTGGATGCCAATTCGACCGTTCCTGAGTGGAGTGCTCGGCATACACCTACACATAGTCAAAGAACATGGAGGCAGCAGAAAGACGTTATGCCACCAACTTTAAGGGGATAGTGGACTTTCGAAATAAACTTTTGAAGTTATATAATCCGATTGTTTTAATATTTACAGAATTGTTTTCTACTAAATAGCCCATACATAAAGTTAGGTTACAAAATATTAAGTTGTGTGGAAGTAATAACTTAAAAACGTGGTAAAAAATTTTGGGAAATTACCAAAACTTGATGGGTTGTATACGCATTAATTTCCCATGTGCTGTCAAAAATTTTTATATAATACATACACTGACGAGCCAAAACATTATGACCATCCCCACATTTTTCAATGAACTCGTCTGGATGACGTGGAGGGCACGTGATTAAGTGAGAATGGTATTTAACTGCTGCTGGAGAAGGTAAGTAATTATTCTTGCACTTACTTTTGTGAGTGATGGGAAAGGCTGCTGATCTAAGCGAATTTGGTAGAGGGCAGATCATAATGGCCCGAAGACTCGAAACGAGTATTACCGAAACTGCACGACTGGTAGGGTGTTCACGATCTTCCGTTGTTAGTATTCATGCAAAGTGGATAAATGACGGTGACACCAGCAGTAGACGCCAAGGTGTTGGTCGTCCACGCGTCATCAAAGAAAAAGGACGTCGGAGACTGTCCCGCTTGGTAAAGCAAAATCGGCGCGAGACAGTGGCTCAGCTGACAGCCCAATACAATGCAGGTCCAAGCGCAAGTGTTTCGGAACACACAGTTCAGCAGACAGTGTTGGATATGGGACTGTGCAGCAGACGTCCCACTCGTGTGCCTCTGTTGACCAAGCGTCATCGTCAACTACGCCTACAGTGGGCCCGGGAACATCGAGACTGGACTATGGATGAGTGGAAGAGAGTTGCCTGGTCAGATGAATCCCGATTTCTCATTCATCACGTCGATGGTCGTGTCAGGGTACGCCGTCTGCCAGGTGAACAGTTGCTCCCCTCTTGTACAGCAGGTCATATACAGGCTGGTGGTAGCGGTATTATGCTTTGGGGGACGTTCTCATGAGTGACTCTGGGACCCGTAGTTGTGGTAGAACAGACCATGAACGCTGCGAACTATCTGAACATCATTGCGGATCAGTTGCACCCTTACATGGCGTCTGTCTTCCCAACTGGAAATGGAATCTTCCAGCAGGACAACGCCCTATGTCACGAGGCTCGGATTGTGTTGGAGTGGTTCGAGGAGCATACTGATGAATTCCACTTAATGTCCTGGCCACCTAACTCGCCGGATATTAATCCGATAGAGCACATTTGGGATGTCATGGAGCGGCAGCTCAGAGCTCAAACACCACCATGTCCGAATATCTCGACTTTGCGTGACCGCTGCTTAGACATTTGGTACAACCTGTCTCCAGTCATGTACCAAGAACTTGTGGCATCTATGCCCAGGCGAGTTGCAGCTGTTTTGCAGGCCAAATGAGGCGCAACGCGTTATTGAGTAGGTGGTCATAATGTTTTGGCTCTTCAGTGTATATACAACATTTTAAACCAAAATTTCATCATTTGAAAGCATGATGAATACAAAATATTTGGCAAGGATTATCCAAAAAAAATTTAAGCAAATAAATTAAAACCTGATGCGCAGGAAGCATTTTGAAATCAGAATGCCAAAAAATCTCAATCGGAGAAAAATTCGTTTTTGTAGTAGACTTACTATAATTATCTACTACATGTTTTATGTTGTTAACGTAACTCCATCAAAACAGTCAGAAAAATCATGAAACGCAATGCTCATTTAGCGTTATGGCATTTAAGAACCGAAATAATAGACGAGAGCATTTTTGAATATGTACTTGATGAAGGGCATTCTGTTAGAAAGTCTGATGTTTATATGTGGGTAGCTACTACCTCAGGAACGGCTTTGGATGTCGGGGCCCTGTAGAAGGTGTGACGACGTGTTTCCTAGTGAAATACAGAAATTCCAAGCCTTATTACATGCACAATATATATAATTTTCTCTTCATTTCCTGTTCACTTATTGTACAGCTTTGTTTGAAGCTCATGTTTACTTACTAGAAAATATGAGCTTCAATAGGGAATCAAGCTTTGTTCAACAAATTATTTTCAATAAAATTTTCTCATTCATTTTCATTCCATTGACATAACAACTGTAATCGGAGTCCTTTTTAGCATGTATTTACAACACATGCTTTAGCATAAAAAATTGCATACTCAAATTAAAAGAGTATCAACAGTCTAAAATATTGGGGAAAATTCGGAACTATTTCATTCAGATTAGGAAGTTAGCTTAAAATATTCAAATCTTAGAATCCTTTATATTAAAAAGCATAAAATTTGTAGTCCTTGTAACAAATATTTAATGTTTAGCAAATAGCAACAGAAAATAACTTAAGTGGTGAACCTGTTCGGTATCAAATTAATCACGTGATTTTTCACAGAAATATAGATATTAGAATAAAGCTCTGTTTTCAAGTTTTCTTAACAGATACCCCAAAAAGATTTACAAACTCGACTCAGCCAAAAATTCTTCGGTTTTAAACTACTTCAAAAACTTTCGTGTGTCAAATTAAAATTTAAAGAATTCCTCGTGAATATAACCATTTGTTGCATGGATCTTTTTTCAAAATTCCAAACGTAGACATCTCTTAACTATGGATATCGTACTAAAATATCCATAGGGCATACAAAAAATTATTTTAATTGAAAGTTATACGTTTGTCATGTAAAAACTTTTCATTATATCACTTTTATTTTAAAATCATATCCTTGATATCCCAATTTTACCGCAAGGCTCGCTAACCCTCTGAGCGTTCATGAGAATTCCGAGTAGAAAGTACTTCTTTCACCCTTCAACACACATAACGACACTTTTAAAACGTATTTATAGGAATGGCAGTTGAGTTAATAGGAGTGGTGATTTTATATCAATTCTTCAATTATGTATTTTTGCTAATACCATAGGACATTCAGAAACATTCTTCTGAATTGCGAAATAATTTCGGTTTCATTACTTTGAAGCTCCGTAGAGACATTGCTTTAACAAAACCTTTTACAACCTCCTGCCAAACAAAATTGAGAACTGAATTCAAAAAAATTAAATTGTTTTGTGTTAAACTCCTGTATGTAACAAATTTGCTACAAATAGACTTTTAAACTCTAATTCTTTCTCGAAGTCTGAAATACTTTTGTTGGTGATTTTAATTCAATAAGTAATCTGCTTTAATGAAGTGTTACGTCGTATCCCTTATCTAACTGGTTTTGGGTATGTTTTTTCTTGCATTTATTTTATCATATATTTTGTATTATCTGTAATTGTATATTTATATACAGCTAAGCAATTAAATAAATAAATAGCCACATCTATTATTTGAAAGAATCTCAGAAAGGATTCTATTGGTAAAGAAGTCTTAAAACTCGTTAGAAGGTGGGTAGTTGAATTTATGTCGCAATGAAGCAACACAAAGGGGTATTGGAGACGGTCCGGTATCAATCCCGATGGCAAAGATCCAAAGACAACACCTCGCAATTTTGAATCACGGCCAGATAACGATCAAAAGTGGTTAGAAGTAGTGAGGGAGCAGAACGGTTAAGAACATATATAAGCGTGTGTGCCCCTCAGAGAGCTGACATTCCTCGTGGTTTATCTTCGCGTCGAAAACTGCCCAGGCGACCAACCTCCTGGTGCATAAACCTGTTTCAAACTGTCACCAGTTTTGGTAAAACAATTTGTTTTTCCTACTTGGGTCTTTATTCCTCTTTTGTCTGGACTAGGTGTCAATCTGCAAAAGCGATCAGATTTTGATGGACGAGATATCTCGCCATTAGTAAAATCGGTCAGATCTCGATGGACGAGATATCTTGTCGTAACTTATTGAAGGGTTAAGCTAGCACGTGAACACAAGCGTTGATGGTCGTAACTGAGGCAGTAGGACAGTAGTGCCAGTTCCAAGACATCTATCGAAGGAACAACCTCCAATGCTGGATAAGATACTAACCCTAAAATGAACATTGCTTTTGTCCCCAATGACACAAGAAATTCCTATTGGAGCTTCGGGACATCTCTATTACAGGCTATCCTGTTACTTTCGAATTATAACAAGGCCAAACAAAGCTTTCGTACACCCCTCAAGTGCTTAAATACAACGGGGTAAGTTATCTTCGTGTTCACTAGATTGGAACTGCGAATTAGTAGCCAATTAAAGAACCAAAGAGAAAAAAAACACATTCACGATCTTAACGAAAGGCAACACATGTCTGAATGAGCACAATTGAAAAAAGGAGAGTAAACAGCACAAAAAAGCAGGAACGAATCCAGAGCGAACAAAGCGTCTTGTACCAACTGTTGTTCTACTTTTTTTCGCTTTGGTTCGAACATTATACATTCGGATTGGCAGATTTGCACTGAAGTCAAGGTTGAAGTCCAGAGAACAAGAGTAAGCAAGACGCACAGAGCTGCCGATTGTGGACTGCCGGAACCGCCATCTTGCGGCAGACGCGGAAGTTTTGGTGATCCAGTAAAGAAAGGGTTAACATGATCCGAAGCCGCCATGTTGGGTTTCTGTCCCGAGGGTTAATTTATTCGAATACAAATTGAAGGAATGACGGAGACTCACACTTCAATTACTTGTGCTGAAAGCGCGATTTAAGAGCTAGATAAGAAAATATGGACGTCTAATTATCGGAAACGCTTTTTTTTCTTTCGTTGTTTTCTTTCGTTGTTTTCTTTCTCGTTTTTCTCCGTTTTCGCGAATCTCTTGAGTTCTGCAATTATACACGCAAGAAAACATGCACCATCATTACTTAGAGTTGAGCAAACAGGATGCTTCACGCATAAATACAAAACATTTTTTTAAAAAAGGAAATCAGCATGAGTTTGTCATTTCTTGTGTTTCCGGCACCCAATGAATATAAAGAAAAATAAGCGAAAAGTAAAAAATCGCGAAAAGTTTAGTTAAATTACGCGAATGGAGGGGAATTGAAATTTCAAACATGTAATCTATGAAGTAAGTTCATACTATAAAGTCTAATTCTTAATTAAAATTCGAAATTTCGCGAAATTTAAGTGTTTAACAGAGGCGGTCTGGCAACTCGAAATATGCAAATGCCCGAAAAGCTGGAGCTGAAATGGGCCACTGATGCACGCTCAAATTTGTATCGATTTTCATTTAATTAATCGAATTCAAAATTTAAATCGCATGCAATACACTCGAATTTCATCAAATGTTATCCTTCAGAGGTATGCGAAAGAGGTACTAAGTTTGCCTCGCACCTCGATAAGCATTCCGAAATATTCACAAGTTAATAAATATCAACTACTTTTCCAGCTGTTTCTAACCGAATGCTTAAGTTTCTGTTAATTACTTTTAACAAAAAATACTTCATTATTAATTTGGGAATATAACTATTTGAAAGTGAGCGTTTCTCGGTGTATATTACTTAAGATCATGACTTCTGTTGTTTTTAAGAGTGTGATCCCCTTCCCATACTAATCGGTGAAAGTGGGCCTTGTGAAGATTCGAATTCTCCCAGACGTTGCATAGCATTTGGTAATTAAACGTCTAAGCGTCACGAGATTTCCGGGTAGTGTAGTATTACTTTTCTCCGTACTATACTTAATGGCTAAATAACCACATCTATTTGTTGAATCCCAGGAAAGATTCTACTGATCAAAGATGTCAAGACTGGTTAGATGTCTTGCAGGAAAAACTGCAGTTTGCATGGTGGCGTACTGCGTGCTTGATGTTCAGAGGGTTGACTGTAAAAAAAATTCATCCTCAAAACAAATTCATCAAAAGAAACATCCAAACGTCTAAACAATATTATTGGTCGGGACGTATAAGCAGGCTCTCACAGATATCAAATAAGGACAAGACATTTCCATTTTTTTCTGACTCCAGTAAATTATAAAAAGAAGAAACAAAAATTAGACTAAAGCCAAATTAAGAATTAAAACCAAGTGTTAATTTGAGGTTCACCTTGAAAGTTCGTTAAATGGCCAGCCGATCCCAGGCTCAAGTCTTGGGTATAAGTCATGACGACCCAATTTTTCAGAATACTTTTTAATGATTTTCGAATACTTCAGGTAGGGAGGTAGTTGAATTCACGTCGCACTGGAGCAACACAACGGGCTACTGGCGACGGTTCAGAATCAATCCCAAAGAGACATCTCAGCTGGGATCCGAATCTCTAAACTTCCACATCACGCCAACCGCAAACTTCATTGTTAATAGAAATAATTGAACTCCTTTACTTTCAAGAATTATGTTGCAAGGCACATCCTTTCATTTCACATAAAAAGATGACAGCAAAAAGTGCATTAAAGCACAAGCAATTAAATTATGGTAAAACAGTAACGCTTTACTCACTAACCTCCAATACATGAATTTGATTTGTGTGAAATTTACTTAAACCACTGTAAACCAACCAACAGTATTTAATTACATTGCAATCGGATGGAACGGAACTCCATCAAAGTGCTGACTCATCAAGCGCAGTTAAGATTAGGATGTTTTAATCCAGACTTGGCAAAACGTCTATCAATAGAACCATCAAGAAATTTCTGCTAATCGCCTGAAATTGAGAGAAAAAGGATAGTAATTTTCAAAAAAATATCAATATACTTTTATTAAATTGTAATATTTAAAGTAGGTTATTCAAGGTGCGTGAAGAAAAAAATAATTATATTTCCGTGACTATACTCACTTCTTCGTCTTTTTAACCCTACAAGTGGTTTGGACGAGGTATCTCGTCCATCAAAATCTGACCAATTTTAGTCAGATTATCAAGATATTGCCCATATTTTGATAATGACGAGATCAAGATCTGGTCCGTTTCCTTTAGATGACGAGATATCTCTGATCAGTTTTGCTAATCAGTTTTACTCCTGAGATACTGCGTCGATACAACCACCAGGAGGTTTAACTCTATGAGAGGTTAACATGTATATAGCCGTTCTGTAATTTGCAGTCTTCTCTGTTTGCCTTCTAACCAGTTTTGACCCTACTGAGCAATAGAATGGATTCTTGCAACCAATCGATATGGTTATTTAATTATGCATGCTAGAGGGTAAAAGCAATACTACAGTACTCCGAAATCTTGAGACGCTCAGAGGGCTTAATAAGTTTAGGCTTAAAATGATGTAAAAAAAATCTTCGAGCTATTCACTTGCAAAATATCAATTTACGGTGGTAAAAGTTAAATCGTCAATAAGTATGCAAATTATTGAACAGTTAGGGTCTATGAGAAGTGACATCAGCAAGGTCATCTGGCGAGGGTTTCCCATTGCCTCAAATTCATATTTTGATAGGACAATCAATTATACTAATATAATACTTGTACCTCCTTGTATCTGCTCTCCGGCCACTAGTACCAAATTTGAGAACGAACACCAGCACTAGATTGGCTCCTCATGTACGAATACGTATCTAGCATACTGCATACGAAAATTTAACTTATTCAACTGAGAAAACATTACAGAGTTCAAAACCTTTCCTTATGTCCCAGGCTCCCTTTTATATCAATACCATGGTACCTGACGTATCCCAACATAGAGACTTTGATTCTACTACCGTTGTTTAGTAGTAACTTTATATATACTACATACTACATACTATTACTAGCTTTGCACCCATATAACACACATCATTTCCTAAACCGAATGTCCGCCTAAATGCTTCCGCATTACTGCCCTAGAAGCTCCTCGGTCTTTCTGCTTCAAGGACTTAAGAGTGCTGTAGTAGGTCCCAGGATCTATCTAGGAAGGTTTGAGGCAAAATGACCGAAGTTGGCAGGATGATATTAGGAACAGTTTAGGAACTATCAGGAATGTTAGCCTGTAAATAGGAGATTTTTGGAAGATAAGGGAACTTATTACCCCGATCTCTCCTTTGGACCTCCATGTTAACTTCCTACGAAAATCTAATGTCCACTGAGAGACAATGATGTAGTATGTACGTATTTCTTCATTTTTGTTGAAGTTAGTTGGCTCAGGATTCTCTTAATCGCGATGAATATACAATGCAACTGAATTTTTCTTGTTTTCAGTTCTTATAAATTTATTTGATCGGATTGCCTAATTATTACTATTACCACACTGTATAAGCATGCGGTGGACCGCGACATTTGATGGTAATTAGAAGATTTAATTTCCTCTAAATATGCTCTTTCCTGCTCGAAATACGCACTGTAAAGTGAAAAATTGACGAGAACAAGAAATATTTTTGGCTCAAAACTAATAATTTATCTCCTAAGAGTACAGTTACAAACCGAATGCCTAAATTTCAACCCAATCTCTCGTTTCGACTTACAGAGTCAAACCCTTCAGAAACACCGCCCGATCATTATACCTTTGGAAGGTAATGAGACCGCAGGCATCGGCAGATCACTCCCCATCGATCATCACCCACTCAAAAATATCCGGAGAGGTTCAAAGAAGGCCGGACAGACGGTCGCCGGACTTATCGCGTGCCCCCGATCTGACCCCTGACCCCGCCGCTTCTGTCCGCCCTCGCCGACGATACGGCAAAAAAGATGCAAACATTCCGCCGCTACGGCGCGGAAAATCGCGCGATAGGGCGTGTCAACGTATGTTTACTCGTTATCTGTTGACCGGCAACCCCAATGAGATTTACTCAATGACTGACCGAAAGCGTGGGTGCCCGGCTTCCTCGGTTATAAATATCAGTCGGAAATTTAAGGATGCTTTTTTTTTTTAAAGGACAGATCCGAAAGGTTTGTTTTTCCGTCTGGTGGGGTTGGTTGGCGACAATGGAGGCAACACCGAAAACGCATACGCGTGGTTTCAAGTGCCTAAGTGGACGGCACGCCTCTCGATGTGATGTGTTCATTATGCTCTTTGGTGCGTTTCGTTTTTTTTCCCTTTTTAATGTTCGCTCGCGTGTGATTTCATTGACATTCGATGCCGTCCATTCTTGGTTGGAAGGAGTCGAGGAAATGGCCACTAGTTCAAGTGGCGCGCTCAGCATTGGCTTGAGAATATCGGGTGTTGAAAACAAGTGCCGTGAGAAAATACAGGAGAAATGACACTAGGACAAGTTGGAATGAAAGCTAAAACCCCCAATGTACTTCGAAAACTGTATTTTAACCGATTGAAAGTTTTCTTATAGCAAATACAAAATTATACTGGCTGTACCAGCCCTCTTCCACATCTGAATTCCGGGCTCAGATATCAAGATAGATGGCAGGCCACAGTACAAGGTTCGTTACCAGTTACCTCATGAAAAAACACAAAATAGTATTACAAGTATTTTAATGGGCCTCAGCAGTGGCAGAGCAACGAAAAGCGTCGCACTTAAAAAATTGGTAGACTTGGTTATGGAATATCGGGTGTTGAAAACAAGTGCCGTGAGAAAATACAGGAGAAATGACACTAGGACAAGTTGGAATGAAAGCTAAAAACCCCAATGTACTTCGAAAACTGTATTTTAGCCGATTGAAAGTTTTCTTATAGCAATACAAAATTATACTGGCTGCATCAGCCCTCTTCCACATCTGAATTCCGGGCTCAGATATCAAGATAGATGGCAGGCCACAGTACAAGGTTCGTTACCAGTTACCTCATGAAAAAACACAAAATAGTATTACAAGTATTTTAATGGGCCTCAGCAGTGGCAGAGCAACGAAAAGCGTCGCACTTAAAAAATTGGTAGACTTGGTTATGAGTTCGAATCTCGTATATGCCAAAGTTGGTTTGGTTGCTAAAAGTTTTCTGGTTCCTTTAAGACGACACGTAAACGCGGGCCAGCTTTCAAAAATTCCACCAGGAAGGCATGTCTCCCCCAGAATTCACGGTGAGAGCGATGTGGCTGCACCTCCCATGGTGTTCAGCTTTCAAAAATTCCACCAGGAAGGCATGTCTCCCCCAGAATTCACGGTGGGAGCGATGTGGCAGCACCTCCCATGGTGTTCAGCTTTCAAAAATTCCACCAGGAAGGCATGTCTCCCCCAGAATTCACGGTGGGAGCGATGTGGCAGCACCTCCCGTGGTGTTCAGCTTTCAAAAATTCCACCAGGAAGGCATGTCTCCCCCAGAATTCACGGTGGGAGCGATGTGGCAGCACCTCCCATGGTGTTCAGCTTTCAAAAATTCCACCAGGAAGGCATGTCTCCCCCAGAATTCATGGTGGGAGCGATATCGCAGCACCTCCCATGGTGTTCAGCTTTCAAAAATTCCACCAGGAAGGCATGTCTCCCCCAGAATTCACGGTGGGAGCGATATCGCAGCACCTCTCATGGTGTTCAGCTTTCAAAAATTCCACCAGGAAGGCATGTCTCCCCCAGAATTCACGGTGGGAGCGATGTGGCAGCACCTCCCATGGTGTTCAGCTTTCAAAAATTCCACCAGGAAGGCATGTCTCCCCCAGAATTCACGGTGGGAGCGATGTGGCAGCACATCCCATAGTGTTCAGCTTTCAAAAATTCCACCAGGAAGGCATGTCTCCCCCAGAATTCACGGTGGGAGCGATATCGCAGCACCTCCCATGGTGTTCAGCTTTCAAAAATTCCACCAGGAAGGCATGTCTCCCCCAGAATTCACGGTGGGAGCGATGTGGCAGCACCTCCCGTGTTAACTCTAAAGGCTCGTTTACATTTGTACGTCTATTCAAATCCGCTTTTCGTTTTCGGATACGTCGAGCCAATCAGCAACGAGAACAGGAATGATTAACAGGTTTAATCACTTCCTCTTTCGTCGTTCATTGCCTCGACAGATCTGAATACTGAGAGTGTATTCAGACAGCCACATTAGTATAAATGAGCCTTAAGACTCCCAAGTTCTCCTCAACGAAAAGTTTGAAAGACTATATATTATAAACTGGTCCGAAATGTTACCTGGTAGAGGACCTTAATGTCACTTGGTACTGGGGCCCATAATGTTACCTGTACTGCGGCCCGTAATGTAAATGGGGTAGGGGGCTGCACTTACTACAAAGTTTATCAGAATAATTACCATGCAACCCCATTGATCATCTGCTTCGTTAGTTCTTCTAAACGAGGAATATTATTCATGGTCAACATAACTTAGATTAAAAGAAAAAACATTTTAAAGATAGCTGGACAAATGGTGTAGTAAACGTACGAATTATCAAAATTAAAAAAAAGCCAGTGATGAAACCAAAATAATGTGATAACTATTTATTTGTTATAATTTTTGGGATAATAAACGGTACATGTGTGATTCTCACACTGAATAGATGTTCAAGTACTGTTGTACAGATTTCAAATATAATATTCTTACACGCATTATAATGATAAAAATATGATACGTAATTTACCCTTTCAACCTAGATGTCCGAATAACTGTGGCAATATGCTGAATTACCATTTTCTGTGTTTCGCCCTAAGGCAATTTGTCGATCATTCAACTGAAGTATCTGTTTTGATATTGGCAACAGAATCAAAATAATTATTTCCCTCGAAGTTGTGCACAAATCTCCTGAAAGCAAAGATATTGCAAAAAAATTTAAATTTTTGTAATTTTTATGAAAAAAAGTCTTTTCGTTCAGTAAAACATTTTGAATCTCAAAAATTTTCGTAAAACACCAGATCATCAACGTATTATGTGTCAAGTAACATAGGTACTACCGGCAGAGTCACCTGTTGATTATTTTAAAAGATAAATAATGGAGTATAATGTTATTTTCTAGAAGCTGCACGATTAAAACAAAGCAAAATGGAATTCTGTAGGTTAATTATTTCTCAAATTTATTTTGATTAGTACATTTCTAGTACGTTACTGTCTTCAAAGGAACACACTATAGGTGTTAGTTAGGTAATTCGATTTATAAAAAGCTATTAACTTTTGAATATTATTATATTATTTATTTATTATTTAATTATTTATTATTTAAATTATTTATTTATTATTTAATTATTTATTTGTTATTTTATTATTTATTATTTATTATTTGTTTATTATTTTATTATTTATAAATTTATTATTTGTTTATTATTTTATTATTTATTTATAAATTTATTGTTTTATTATTTGTTTATTATTTTATTATTTATTTATAAATTTATTATTTGTTTATTATTTTATTATTTATTTATAAATTTATTATTTATTTATTAGATATTATTTAAATATATAAGTATAATATAAAAGGCTAACCTGTTTACTCTGCACAAAGTCACTGTGTAACCAAATACAGAATATCTTGTTAAGCATTTCTGTTCTAAAAAAGAAAAGAAAAATGTTACAATTCTATAAAGCAGTTTACTGAGTAACAAAATTTAGAAAAATAAAGAGAAAAAATAAGAATAATTTTTTATCTGCAAAGCTACAACTCAGTTTGTTGATGTCAGAAAAGAAAATAAACTCAAACTTTAGTTAGTGTAGAAAATGTTCAAGTGTTTTTTTCAATTAACACATACATAACAGGACTACACTAGTATAGAAACTCGTGAAGAAAAGTTTTTTAATGCCCTTCCAGAAACAACAGTTACTGCCATGACCAGGATAAAATAAGAAAATTGCAAATAAAAAGTGCGAATTTCGCAGAAACTACAGAAAAATTTATTAGAACGTAGGTACATTAAAAATAAGTCACATTTAAATCATAAGTACACATCCTGGCATTTACAACAAAAACAATTTTTCAATGATAGCCTTGACGTCCCAGAAGCACAAAAAATGCGTCTAAAAATCTTCAGCAGGTAGAAAGTCTAACTTGTAAGAAAATTAATATAACTTTTAGTAGAAATAAAAAATGTACGCACTTTTGCTATCATTATTATTTTGAAACTCGTTAATTATTTTTTTCTATATTATCAACAAGAGAAAAATTTTAAACAACTATTCTGCATATACATTTTATACGAGTGTAACAGAAAAGTTCCAAAATAATTTCATCAACAATTAAATAAAAATGGAAAACGAGAACGTTGTTGTGCTGAAGTGGTTTAGAAATCAAACTTGAATTCATAAATTCGTTTCAAATCGAACTTAATTGAATGCTTAGAATTTTAAATATATAATATAAGCAAGTTTCAAGATTCACTTTTAGATTCGATAAAAGTTTTGGTGCTGCCATCTACAGGAATTATACCACACTAATCGTGTCCATAGCCATAAGTCGAAGGTAGGTATTTAATTAACGTCGCACTGGAGCAATGCAACTTCGAAGGCATTACAGAATGAATATAATCTTTTACATTTACACAGTTTAAAAATAATAGAATTACTTTGAATAAAATAACTGTATTTAAGTTACTTTCTTCAAGTGAAAGTAATTTTCACAAACCATTTTTAATGATGTGACAACCTCCTTCTCTTCCTTTTAAAATTTAATTTCGAGTTTTAAGTCGAGATGATTCATTTTTCAAAAGAAAAATGTGATAAATATGAAAAATGTTAATAAAGTATGCAATACAGTTTGTGGACAAATTTTAAAGTTTTTATCCATGTTCAATTTCCTCTAAAAATCTTTAACCAATGGGAGAAAAAAATCGTTAACATTTGAGCAAGATCCTTCCACTCCCAAGATCACGTCACGTAGCGCCATCTATTTATCGCGTAACAAACAATATTTTCTCCCAATCGGATTGTTTTTCTCTGTGAAGATGAGATTTTCAACGACTTAAATGTGCAAAGAAGATATTTTTAGTGATAGTTTCGCACTAAAAATAGTGAAAATATAACACAATTATTTACACTCAGTTTATCAATAGTTTAAATATTTAGGGATTTAAAAAATCCTAAATTAATGTAACTTGAAAAATCTGCATGCCTAGAAATTATGTTTTAATTTTTATAACTTTACTTTACCTCACTTCGACTATTTAATTTTTGCAACATTAAAACAGCAATTATTTTATTTTCTAAATTCCTTTGCACAACACATTTAAATTTTTTTATTTGTACTCTAGAAAATCAGCCATATAAATTTAAAATAGCCTACTTTACCTTTAAAGGAAAAAATATTGTTTTACAACAAGTATATAACTCATAATTATATTGTGACAATAGTATTTATTGTAGGTTTTACATATTGTTCTCTGCATGTGAAATTTGATAAACAAAACGAAAATTTCCCAAGGGATTATGGTAAGGTTGAACAAATAAATACAAGTTGATCAAATAAATATTATTAATTTCCTAAATTTTGCTTAAATGTTAATATTATGCAGACTGTTTGTTGTTTAGAGTAAATTGTGTGGTAAAAATTAATCAAACTTATGAGAAAATTGTGGGTTCCTGGCATTTAAACAATTTTAAATCACCAAACAAAATCAATTTTCTTGAATTAGATTTTTTGGGGGCGTGGAGATTATTTTTTATAAACTTTTATGTACCCCGAATTTTTCCCTATTTTTAGGACAAAATCTTATTTATGCAGTTTTAGCTCTATTGAATAAACTGGAAACACTGCATTTTACAAAAAATAATCTTACTTTCCTGATTTTTTTGAGAAATTTTCCACTTAAAGGAAATCCGCCTGTTCTTCGTTTTCTACAAAACTTCTATCGCAGTTCATTTACCATGATACAGCTTTTATCTAGACATGTACATTGATACTCGTGAGGTATCAAGGATTGTGGTTCTGAAATCGAAAAACTGAAATGTTGCCAGCTTCTACTTAACAGTATCGCCTTTTGAAAGCAAAGTTCTTATCATTAGATACACCAGAATTAATAAATTAGGTAGGTATTTAATAAACGTCGCGCTGGAGCAACACAACAGGCTATTGGCGACGGTCCGGGATCAAACCCGAAAAGAAGGATCCGAGAAAAATACCACGTAATTTTGAATCACGGTCAGATGACGAGGCCACAACTGAACTGGCACCTACTCTCCAAACTTCCACACCACGCCAACGTGAGGACATTTGAGGTCACGACAGATTTAACGTGCACCAGCCCCCATGTACACGACGGTATTTTGTTGGATTCGAACTCGTAACCCTCCGGTTGCTAATTTATTCATTCAAGCGATCTACCACGGCCCTAATAAATTAAGAGTTAAAATTCTATTCGTTTTTTACCAGATTCTTACCTACTCCTGAGCTGTTATTGTTTAATAAAAAAACTATTAGCAACCAAGTAAGAACAAATCGACTTCATACAACAAAATCAATAGCTTTTGGTGTAACAAAAATAATACTTGCTTGAAATAATGTGTATGAATTTTCAAACACCTTTAGTTTAACACTGCCAATCAAATCATAAAAGACGTGATTCAATGAAATTTTTAATGTATCGTAACTGTCATGTCCGTATTATAATGAAAATATGCGTGGGAATGAACCAAACTTGTTTGAGAAAAAGAAACTAAAGCGCGTAGAAAAAGTAATAAATAAATTGATAAAGAGTTGTCGAGAAGACGAAATTAAATTAATTTTCCCCTTTTCGCAACAGAATCCTTTTACGGAAAGTTGAACGTATGGCTGCCTTTCTAATTTCAAAAAGCTGTCACGGGAAAGGTTGAAAGCAACAGTAAGAAAAGATTTTAGCACACAAGAAAATTTAGACATCAAGGAATCTTGCTATTTCCAATGATCACATCTTAAAGTGCTATTCAGCACTTTGGGATGTGATCCCCTGTCGGCCTATATCTGAACAAACGAAATTTTCCTTTCAGTTCCAAAGTTTACAATCATACAAGGTAAAATTTGGTTTGAGTATGTGACATTTATTTACAAAATTTATCAAAAAATTTACATAAGCAAAACCAGTTTTAATTCAAAATTATTTAATTACAAAGACACAAAACTATGGTCATTCTTCAACACTGATTCCCATGAGAAATTATTATAATACCCACTCTTTCAAGCTAGAGCTAAAAATTACAGCAAACTTTGGTTTGTGTATTTGACAATTCTATACGAAATGTATCAAGGAATGTGTATCAACGAAACCATTTTTAATTGAAATCTATCTACGGACACAAAACAAGGGCAATTCCGAACTGATTGCACGAGAAGAAATGATTATCATTCCCACTCTTTCAATCCAGAGTTGAAAATTACAAGATGAAAAATATACTATTTTTTTTTTAAATATGGTGAATTTTATTCCAATTCACAAAAAAGATAAAGATGAAGATTTAATTTGATTAAACTGATTAAATGAGGAGCAATGATTATAATATATCCACTCTTTCAATCCAGAGTTAAAAATCATCAGATGAAAAATATAATTGATTTTTCAAAAATGTGGTAGGTTTTGTTAATTTACAAATATATAATTTGCATGAAATATTAAAACAGGTGAAGATTTAATTTGTGTCTTGTTTTGGAGGTGGCTGTTTATCTCCACTGTTCTCAAACTTTTTTACAAATCTGTTTCGCTTTCGAAAGCTTACCATTCAGCTTTTGTAAAGCAGAATGGTAATCTGTCCAAATCAATCCGAAACAACGTGTACGATGGAGGAATCCACTTGACAAACGACACCTTTTAAACGCAATTGCGTGGTCCATGAACAATTAAAACCACGTAGAAGGAGCTGTTGAATTCGAAGGCCTGTTTACTAATTCACCCTCGGAGGGCTATTCCACGGTTGACGGATGAATTGCGCTCTCGCAATGGGGATCCGATCTCATTTGGGAGTCCGCACCACTGTTGACTCTGAAACTGCTGCGCAACAAAATAACTCCTGCTTCCGGAAACGAGATGTAATAAAGTGCGCGAGTCAAAACACACGCGCGAGACGGATTTATCTCTGCGGGGTGGGAGCAAAAAAGGGGGAATGGAATTGGAAGACACGTGGAATCGGTGTTTGTGTTTACGGTGAAAGCGGACTCGAAAATATGACATAGTCCGATTTCGTCGAGTTCGCAGTCGAATCACGTGGTTTTGTACGAGTTTATTCTTTAAATTAGGTGATAGGTTGGAACGTAAACAAAGCGCTTCCACACCTGACGTCTTCAGCGAAGATTCTGGTTCCAAGTTTAACGTTTGGTGTCGAAAGCGACAAAAGTGATAAAGAGTTGGTAAGGGAAAACCATCCACGGCAATCCCCATTCGTGCTTTTGAGTATGGAGAACCTTCTGCTAACAACCTTTCACGCCTTTTCAAAAAGATCCACTAACCCAATTTCGATTGCCTTCGGAGCAGCACTTTATAATCCGACTACTCTGAGTTGGAATTTAAGTTACATGTTTTTGGATGAGTCTGTTCATTACATTAACCCACCAAGTGGTTTCGACGAGATATCTCGTCCATCAAGACCTAACAAATTTTGATAATGGCGAGATATCACGTCATCAAGATATTGCCGCAATCTTCATTCAACTGTCATAAACCAATGACGATTATTAAAGCACTATTCATTGGTTCGCTACGAACAAAAATCGCTTCGCTCGCTCACGAAACAGCAATTTGAGAAATGTCATTTAATAAGCGTAGAAAGAAATTTATCAGTTATACTTACGGGATTTCGAGATACCGACCATACATCAAGAAAACAGTATTGCTTGACCTTAAGAGAAACCCATTGAAGTAAAAATCATTGCGACATTCTATTCCTTGTTGCACTAAAGATAACTTTTTATAACTTTTCCTATCATTGAAATCAAATTTGTTAAAACACCAGGACAATATAATTACTTCGGAAGTACTTAACTGCATTACCTTCTTTCTGTTCTCTCTATCTCTCCTTACCTTTCACGGCTTTCTTCAAAGGATTTATTTGATAGATGATTGTGCTTTCATTTGTTATGAATGTCCTCGATTCGTGAGTAGAATCGCATGATACTGGATCTCGTCACTTCCATACAACAAATACAAACTAAGCCTTTTTTCGCACCACGTAAGAGAAATAGTGTGACGCGTGGATGAAAGATTGTGCGTGTTCTCTTAATTTTAAAAGCTTTTAAGAGGAGTTGATATCTTTTGGGAGGAATACTGAACTAATTGCGTTTTTCTCCAGTAAGTTTGAATACTTTATAAACAATTTTTTCTAGCTCTTTAATCAAAAAAATTGTGCTTGGATTTTTATTTTTGTAGAGTACGAGATGTGGTTATTCAATTAAATATTGATAGATAAATTATGAAGAATTTTAATGAAAACGTGAAGTTTCCCTCAAGGAACTTCTAAAATAGCTACATTAAAAACATATTTTATGCACATTTATGCAATGGCAATTAGTATTTGTGTTATTCTGTGAACCAAGATAATAAAAGTACTTTCAAGTATTTTTTAAATTCCAATAATTTATTTAAGAACACAAAATGATTAAATATTTGAAGCGTTGATTACAAATAATAGAAATCACTCATGGGCTCAATTTATTTGAGCATTCGGAATTTATCGTCAAGGAAAAGCAATTGACGTTTTGCAGATGGTATCGGTCCATTTAAAATACTAATAATTATTAAAAAACAAAATAGAATGAAATGCTGATTGATTAAGAGATGCAGATAACGATAGCTAAAATATACAGATTAGCATAAAAAAGGTGTCTGACTGTCCTAGCGTGAATCCTACGACATCCAATTGAAGATATTTACTCAATTTATCTTTCCCATTACAATCACGACAATGCGAATAACATTTTGGGGCTTCACTGTTCGGGAGAAGCTGTAAATGAAAACTTGTAAAAACATCGAAATTGGTATAAAATTAAGAATGCTAGCAATGTCATTAACCCTTTGAGCTTCACGAGATTTCCTAGTAATGTAGCATTGCTTCTACCCTACATTACTCATTTAATGACTAAATAACCCTACATTACTCATTTAATGACTAAATAACCACATGTATTGGTTGAAATTCTATTGGTCAAGAATGTCAAACAGGTTAGGAAGAAGAGGAAGACAGAGCAGGCCACAGAACGGATATATGCGTATGAACCCTGTGAGAGTTAAGGACTATTCAATCGAAATTATCGATTAAATTCAATTTAAAAGCTTAAAAGGTTAAATCTTCATTCTATTCATAATAATAAATTTATGCAATAAGTGTATAAAGAAATAGAGAAAAAATTATATCATTGTGTAAGTTAAGAAATATGTACTTGGAATACTGTTGGCATTTCATGAGGGTTAGTCATATATCCTGGTACTGGGTATCGGAGTGCAGTTATGGGGTGATTTATTGTATCTCAATCCAATCGCTTATTTAAAAAATATAAAAGAATAAAAAAATATTGCTAAAAAAATCATAAAAACAAACATGCTCAGTTCTGATGGAGTCGTCAATTTGGAGCGTAGAAATACGATTTGCAAATCGTAGAGTTGAAATGAGTCGAGTATTGTTTGAAAGTGTTTATTTAATTTGTTAAAGTCAACACTTGCCTATGATAAGTAACTTACGTAATTTTTACAAATACTCTTGATACATTCCGAGCACATAGCAGATCGATACACGAATCACCAAATGTTGTGCCCTTCTTGGAATTGGTTACAACCTTCCCTGCCGAGATCACGGGACAGACTTTTCGAATCTCGTAAATTCACCAACCGCATTCTGTAGAGCGAGACAATGGGCATCAATAACAAACACGACCGAGAGTGCCTTTTGGCGTCAGGAGAAAAAAGCGGGAAAGTCGGAGCTGTTTGTAAACAAGACTCAAGGCCCCGAAATTAGAAACTCGCATCGCGTAACGGAGCAGCTGAAGCCCTCCCTCCACCTCCCACCCCTTCCACATACACACTGGGATCGTCCCCCTTCTTACTTTTTAATTCACATCCTTGTTCATAAATAAAGCGCAGTACGTTGCTCCTTTTTCTTCGATACGGCGCAGGTGTTCAAACGGTGGGTTCGCCTAACCATGCAGATCACGTCCGACAGATCTGAAACGCCATTTTTGGAAGCAAAATCTGAATTTTAATGGGTGGGTCGAAAGGTACTGTAATTGGTGCGATTTTGGACGAATAGGGATGGTGTTGAACTTTTCCACTTCATTGCATCCCTCGGAACAAAATTATGCCCTGGGCTGTCATTGCATTTTAAAGATTCAAGACTGCACTAGACGCCAAGACTTGGAAGTGGGCTCATAAGATATCTAACGAATATAAGTTGTTTTCCTCTTGTGACTTACACTTGTCCTGATGATGGTGAGGAAACCGTGGTAGTCCAGTTGAGGGGAAGAAGAGCAACTGGAGGGTTGCGATACAACCAAAGACCATCGTAGGGGGTTAATGCACGTTAAACCTGTCGTGGCCTCAAATGTCGTCACATTGGAGTGGAAGTTTGGAGAGTGGGGTGCCAGCTCAGGTGCTGACCTCGTTATCTGAGGTCGTAGTTAAAAGTTATGAAGTGTTATAGTATTTTTTTTGCATAATTGATCCCGGATATCGGAATTTATATTGATCCTTGACCGTCACCAATAACCCATTGTGTTACTTCAATGCGATATAAATTCAACTACCTGATAATTGTGAACGTCTTGCTCCACCAAAATGGCCATTATGATTCTGTTTTTAATCTTTATTAATAGTTGTTTCGAAGTTTGGCATTTTTATACAAGAAATATGACCTCTGGGGCAGAAGTTAAAAAGGATCCACCTTCTCCGCTCTCCGCAAACACAGCAACTCTTTCCCATATTTTGAATTGTATCCTTGTCTCTGTGGTACAGCTCTCGGATGAACAGTTGGTCTCTATGCGACTTGTAAAACATGGTGTTTTGGTCTAGGTTATACCTTGACTAAGGTTATTAGTAACAACGTGATTACGGCAATACGGTTTGTGAGGTTCTCCGGACAAAAAAACTGTTAGCCGTAAGGAACCATTTGATTCCCAATGGGCATAGGAAGGAGTGTTCTTGGACGACCATCCGAGTCTTATGAAGAAGAGGGAAAGGACTTTCGTGGCAAAAGGGTATCGCGGGTTGGACACGGAGAAAGGACGTAAGAGGATTCCCCTTCGAGCGTCATGTCGATAAGACTGAACTATTGTCTTGAAATGTAAATGTTTGTAAAATACTATATATATGTCGGCTAGGTTGGATTTTTATGACGTAAAGAAAAGTTATATTTGACCAATCTGTCTAACGTCAAGTAATGTACATACTATATATAGAAACTATGATACTCAGAACGATTAATAAATGTTTTAATAAGTGCGCACCATTAAAATCGTTATCTTTAGTAGTGTAGAGATGAAAAACCATCATAATTCATTTCACTCTTTTTTACGGGATCCGGATGACCATCCAAGAACAACCCCACCTACATCCATCGGGGATCAAATGGTTCCTTCCAGTCAACATTCTTTCTTGTGTGTCCGGTTCTTAGATGAGCAGGTGTTGGTCGCTGTGCGACTTGTTTTTTAGACTTAGTCTGGGTTATACCTTGACCAAGAGGATTTGTAACAACTGATTATGGCAATCATGTTCATCGAATGCATAAAAAGACCATGCAATTCATGTGGATAATAGCATTCAACTCTCAAATTTCACATTTATATCAACAAATTTAAGTCGGAAGGCTAAAGCTTTTTAAAGTTAATTATTTCAAAGGCGGTTGGATGTCCAGCGTGTTTGATATCCTGATATGTAGGTAGGTAGTTGAATTCATGTCACACTAGAGTAACACAAAAGGCTATTGGCGGTAGTCCAGGATCAATTTCGAAGGGAAAGATACTAGGGAAAACCTCGTAATTTTGAACCACGGTCGAATGACGAGGTCAACACCTGAGCTGACATTCTCCAAAGTTCCACGCCAACATTAAAACATTTAAGGCCACCATAGATTTAAAGTGCACAGCACCTTTGAAAACAAAGTTCCTCCTTGGGAGGCACCATATAATTCCTGGAAAAATAGTCATAGTCAAGCACAACCCCTAAAGTCTTTACATGTATCCCGTAAGACCTAATTGTGCGATTGATACTGTGTAGATGATAAGCTTCATTATACAATAATTAAATCAGGTTCATCATATCGATATGTTTAATTGAACAAAATAACTTTAAAATGTTTTGACCTAGAACATATTACGAGCTAGAGAAACGAGCATAGTTTGCAGAACGAACCTATGGAAATAACTTGTCCATCTTCGGGGGATGATGAGCAGGTGATGAAACCCCTAGTATTACATAAATACGAGAGCGCGTTTATGTAAAATTCAATAAGAATCAAAGTTATTCCTGAAACTTTGCTAATTTAAGAAGTTTTACATTTCTGGAAATTTTATGACAAGATGTAAGCAAAATTTGAACATTTTAATTGAGTTTTACACACCTATGAGTGATGCAGCGAACAATCTTGTAAACACAACGTGTAAGAACTCTTAATCTGAGAGACTAATAATGCGGTCAACTACCACCTACTTAAGGTTGTGATGGATGCATCACAACCTTAACCACCATAGAAGGGGGAAGTGGACCTTCATGGAGTCATGAAACTTTTGAGGTCCTTTCACTCGAGTTAGCGATTAGATTGTTCATTTGGTGGATTGTTGAGTTTGCGAATCACATGAAAATCACGTAACTACAATAACTAATATCGTCTTTATTTAACTTTAATTTATTGCAACTTTCTATTTTAACTCTTGTCAAATTAAAAACAATTACACTATTATACATTTAATATTATATTACAATTACACAGTATAAAAATATATTAAATATTCACTCCTATTTGAATTTGAAGAATAGCATTGGCTTTCTACGTACTTTCCTCCTTCCATCGTTGAGATAAAAACCCAAAATACCTTGTGTCAGTCGTGCCAAATCGAATTAATAGAATCCAATCTAATCCATCGAATTAATTGATTCTTTAGGGTTCCTTTCTTTAAGCCTGTTTATCCAGTATTATGTATAAAAACAGATATTGGGTTATACAAATAAAATAAAATCTTAATACAAAAGCTTAATTATAAAGCTGATAATCGCTACTATCTTGAAATACTTCACTATATCAAAGAAATTAGGAAATATAATATTTTAGAATACCACAGAGTAGTAGTTGGGAACAAGCACTGATTCATTAAAAGAATCCAGATGAGGCGTGTTATTTCCTCTATCATTCCCCTTTCATGACGCAACTTGTTCTGTTTAGAACTTTCCGCCATAAAATCCAAAATTCAATCCAATCCCTTTACTATCGGCAGTATACCACCAATCGGTCATCCATAGTCTGTTTTGGCATTCGTTACTGAATGAGGTTGAAATTTTACCCCGTCAGAAATGGGTATAGTTTTATGCTCGATGTTTTCTTCTTCAGCTCACACATCTAATGAAACTATAAAGGAGTTGCAAGACTATGACATTAATGTAGAGTAGCTTATGTTAATTCACTCATGAATCCAAACTCAAATTCAACCTCTGAAGAACTTAGTCTATGTATTTTAGACGCTCTCTCGTCCTGATAGGCGTACAGTGACTTTTTTCAATGTTTTTCGATGTTACGCAATAAGGTTGGTAGGTAGTGAATTAACGTCGCACTGGAGCAACGCAACGGGCTATTTGTTAAGACCGTTGCGTTGCTCCAGTGCGAGTAAAAATACATTATTTATAAATTTAAATACATTTTTCAGTTACCTACTTTTTAATATGGCCCAAAATAGCTTCGTATTCTTTTTAATGAATAGTCAATGCCTGTCAGCTAGGAAAGAAAACTTCGAGCACCTCGCAGATTCCATGCATTATTTATTAATTTAAATTATTTACAAATTTAAATTATTAAAAAATTAAAAACGCATTATTTACAAATTCAAATTTTTTTGGTTATTTATTGTTTAGTATGGCATAAAATAAGCAACATATTTTTTAAATGAATAATCATTGCGGGAGCAACGAGGAAAGAAAACGTCGAGCACCTCACAGATGCTCGAGATCTCATTTGTTTACTCACTGAACGTCACGAGATTTCCGAGGTAAATATCACTGCTTTTAACCCACAATACACATAAGAACTGAATAGCTTCATTCATTTGTTTGAAAGAATCCTAGGAAAGGTTATATTGGTCGAGAAGGGCGAAACTGGTTAGACATTATGCGGGGAAGACTGCGGGTTTGAAGAACGGTTTTTCTGGGTGAACCCCTCAGAGGGCTAAAAAAATCCTACGAACTGATGGAGGGTTAAGTGTGAGACCACCAACTCAGATTTCCCATTGGTACATGTACTGACCACCCCCTAAAAGAGGGTTAACTACAGTTGCACACACCTAGTTACGGGAAGAAAATTAATGAATAACATACATTTCAATGGCTATGAAATAATATTTTAATAGTATACAGCCACTTAAAAAATTTCTTAATTAGCTTTTTTTAAAACCGTTGTTTGAAAGGAATTGATTTTACTTCGATGCTAAATACATAAAGAAAGGTCACTCTATGTTCACGATCGTCTCTTGAGAGCTGTTTTTATTCTCTCATATTTTTTTTGCATTATTTTGGCCTTGATTCTAAGATAGCTCAAGACAACTCGAAGAAAAAAAAGGTTCCCTTTTTCAGAAATACAGAGAAACGAGCCGACTTCCTGCAGGTGTGGTTTTGAACACGTGATCGATGTTTTCGTTCGTTCATTTGGCAAAGTGGGCAAGAGAAAAACTGTCTCATTGGAGAATCGAAAATCATAATTTGTAATGAAGAACGTGTTTATAAAAAACTAACTGCACGATTTAAGGGGAGTTGATCCTAAAATCTTTTCGAATCGAAAAAACGTTTTCGATTCGATTCGATTTTTTTGAAAAATCGATTTGCAGTAACGCAGAGTAACATAACTTGGGATGCCGGGATTGGATCTAAATTTTAAAAAATCTAATATTCAGCTTTTAACGCCTCATTATTCACCGTTGTTTTTTTTCCCCTAAAGACAACATAATACTACAAATCAGTTTTAGGCTTAAGTAAAAAAAGAGAGTCCGAAAGGTGTAATCACGCCCAATCCTAGGAATTCTGTGTGGATTATCTAAACGCTATTTTAAAGCTTGATGGCACTCTTTTACAAAGGAGGGAAAATGAGGAGATAATGATGACCATGAACTGGTCTTCCACACTACGACGATTTGGGATTTTTAGATATTTGGATACTATATTTTAAGCCATTTTAAATTATAATATAATTTTTATTTCAACTACAATACATAAAATACATAAGATAAAATTAATAACACGAAAAACAAATTCAATTAAATTAATTCAAATTTAGAAATTTCAATTTCTCCAGAATGAACATTATCTATCTTCGTGGCCACCTTTTATTCGAAACTACTTTAACCTAGTTTGTAGTAATACTTTCCATACCTGCCTTATAAGCAACCTATATTGTACTGAAGTGACTATTTTGTTATGTGAAGTAATTATTTGTAAACAAATTTTTACAAACTTAGAAAAATGGTAGGATTTTCTCGTTAATTTGATAAAAAAATTTAAATGTAATTACAAATTAATCCTCACTTTAGTGGGACCGCGGTAACCCAGTTGGAAGAGTAAAGGAGTAGGAACCGGATGGTTGCAAGTTCGAATCTCTCCATCCAAAGACTGTCGTGTACATCGAACAAGGATCTATCCCTTTGGGATTGATCCCGGACCGTTGGCAATATCCCATTGTGTCGCTCCAGTGCGACGTTAATTAACTACCAACCTACCTCACTTTAGTATGTTATCAGTAAATGTCTACTACAAAAATGTGTTTTCCTCCGATTGAAATTCTTTGACATTGTTCTGATTTCAAAATGTTCCTTGAGCATCAGATTTTAACTGATTTTTTAACTCTTTTTTCATAATCCTTGTAATTCATTGTATACATCTAAGTGCAAAAGTTTATGCTTCCAAAGTTTGAAAATTTGGTTTAAAATGTTGCTTAACCTATGCTGTTTTTTTGCAACTTTAAGTGCTTCATTGCGAAAAAATTTTTTGCCTTTCAATTTAGTAATTCATTTACCAAATGGGAGGTAATTTGATTAATATGTTTACAAACTATTATGTGACTTAAAATTTTGATAATACCTGGAATATTAATGAGCATGAAACCTATCAATTTTTGCTAATTTTTCCAAATTTTTGACCAATTTCCGAATGACTAAATATGTTAGAACCAAACTTTATCTATACACTTTTTAGTGGAAAACAGTTTTCGCAAATTTTATAACAATCGGATAATAACTGAAAAACTGTTTTGAAAGTTCACTGTACCCTAAGATTAACGAAGTGCGCTCTTGCTGAGAATAATTCACCAACATGTGATGGCAATAACACTAAGCCAGATGTGTTAAGTAAAGTTTATGGTACAACGACATTGTTGTGAAAATAGAATTTACTACATACAAATAAATAACACAATCGAACGAAATCCACGGATAAAGGCAAAAAATTCGAAGCAATTCATCTAATGTTTCAAAAGGGGACATTCAAAATAAAGTCTTTATGCTCAATAACGGGACATAACATATTAAATTATGATAAATCGATAATAAGAGTCATTGTTTCACAATGAATAAACCCTAAAATGTAATAGTGAATAAAATTTATAATAATATTATGTACTTTATTCTACACACAATTATAATTATATACGCATATCTGTATAATTGTTGAAATAATATTTATACTAGCGTGCCCGTGCGAGAATTCTCGCATGAACAATTTCATCCCAACTCCCATCTGTTGTAAGGGTGAAAGATGTAAGCTAATTTTTTTTATCCAAAATATCAAAAAAGTTTATTCAATCATATTTACAACACTTCTTCCTTGAGATTACTGTTAGCGTTGTTCCAACCATTTGTGAAAAGCACGTAATTCTTCCGCCAAAAGGCCTAATAAGGTTATCTTAACTCTAGAATTCACAAAAATTGTTAAGTTGTATTTTTTCAATTTTTTTTCAAATCTTAATCGTCTTTTAATTCAAATCTTAAAAGACGTGGAACATGCGTCTTTTAATATCCTTATATCATCAAATCACATATTCATAAATGAAAGAAATGAAAAACCAGTTCAATACATAAATAAATAATTCGTCGCCTGTAAGAGGCGTAAAAGTGACTATACTATAGAAATAATATAGATAATGAAAAAAAAAATTTCCGAGTAATACTTGTAAAACAATTTTATTGGAAAAGTTATTTTTCCATCAATACTGGTAAAACAAACTGAGTTGCGAACCGCAATCGTTTTACACTCAATGTTATTCCTATGGGGATTTCGAATTGTTTTTAGCCCCCTCTGCACACCTTGGAGAAATAGAACGGATTCTTCAGTGCTCCGGGAAATTCTCTTTCTTCTGATACCTCACTTGTTAAGATTCGTCGCGTGTAAGATGCGTAAAAGGGATCTATACTATATAGAAATAATATAGATGATAATGAATTGGGTCCATTGAAACAAAACAGGCATGTACATACAAAATAGGAAAAAAAACTATTCAACTATTCCTATGGGCGTACGCGTAATAAACTAACTACATTTCACTTCTTAAAAATTGAAAAATTGTATTAGGAGATAGATGATCTAGCTTGACTCATATAAAGATGCTTTTTATATTGACAAATTATATCTTCACCTGATCATGATAATATCTGTTTGTCGAGGAAATTGAAAATGAGTATTTCCAGCAGCTTTTCCACTGAGAATTTACAAATTTAGAAGCGCAACTTACAATTTTGAGAGTATTTCAAACACAGAAGATTGTAATAAACAGCAGGATAACTAGATTACAGCTTTGATAAGCATCACGAGGATTTGGTATATGCCATTCCAAACGTTCGGAAAGGGGGTTGGAAGTGAAAAGATAGTCGCATCATGTCCATTGACCTATGACATTCGACACATCCAAAAAATATATCTTGCTTCAATTCTCCCCATCTTTGCTCCTTTCTTTTTCATATTATCTAGGTTTTCCCACTTTTGCATAAAACTTATACATCTGATGAAAAAATATCCGACCTTATTAACCAGCCTGAGACTGGACTAGAGTTAGAGGAAAATAAAATTTTGGCGACTATTGCACGTGTCAGTCATTGGGAAAGGCCAGGGCCAAAGAAAGGCCCATTCAAAGCCAGAAGATATGATAGGTAGGTAGTTGAATTTACGTCACACTGGATCAACATGCGAATGTGCGATGGTCAGGGATCAATCCTAAAGGGTTAGATTGAAGACAACATCTAGTAATTTTGAACCACGGTCAGATGACAAGATCAACACTTGAGCTGGCACCCCACTCTTCAAACTTCCACACCAACGTGAAGACATTTGAAGTCACGTCAGATTTAACACACACCATCCTCCCCATTATACGACGGTCTTTGGTTGGATCGATTATCGAACTCGGAACCCTCCAAATGCAAATCAGCGACTCAACCGACTCAGCTACTATGGCCCTAAAAAGACACGGCAATCACAAAGCAACCTAAAGCTCTGGTAAACAATGTGCTCTTTAGGTTTTAAAATTATTCAACAAGGAATCTATCGTCTTAGAAAAGTTGTCAGGTGAAAGAGATTACAGTGTAGACACAATGGAAATTGGACGATCTCCCTCCTTTGACCCTATATCATTGCACCTCATCTAGAATTCTTTTGGGGTAAATAACAGCCATGCACAGTTTCCGCAATAGATTTACTTTTTATCCAAGTCACACATGGGTCCAACATCAGTCTTGCAACAAGCACTACATTGGCTGAAATGATCATGCGTACCGTCATGTTTTCTGTTCAGAAATAGAGTACGCATGCCAATGTATATTTTGTCGCATGTTGCTCCAGTGTATAGCCGGATTTAGAGATGGTTCCATGAGAAACTTGGTCAATTCCCATGCTGAAGATAACGCTTAAAGAGTAGGATTTCAGCACGCGGAAGAATGAATGCAAGATAAATCATCTGACGAAGATCCCAAAAAGTTACGTTTTAAAATGCCTCTGGCTGTTGAAAACTCAGAAAGTGTCTTTTTTTCACTGGGACTAGTTTTAAACTAAACACGCGAGGTAATTATATTTTTCTCGTCCAAAGGTAAAATACTTTTGAATCAGTCCTATTTAATGTCTCGATACATTCTTCAGAATCTCTGGAAAACATCTGTTAACAAATAATTAAATCCGCATACTTATTTTTTATTTTAAATGTTTAATTTCAACCTTTAAATTGATTAAATTGCGATTCCATCAGCATAACAATTCTAACAAAGCATGCCACATCCCTAAATAGGCTGACCAGGTTAGAGCTGCAGATTTTGCAATTTCGTGTAACAAAATATCATTTTTTTTAAATATGAATTAATTGCAAATTAATTTATTGTTGTATCTAATAAAAGCAAGTTCCGTGTATTTAAGCATATTTTAAGCATATGGCTTGATACAAAATCACGACCCACATCGTACATATTATTATGGCCGCAAGTTTTAGATTAGTCAGACTACAGCATACTACAACAGATTTTTTATGAAGAAATATCAATTATTTTAAATTTTCAAATCAAAGAAGCATAAAGCTTAAAAAATATAAAGCCCTGTATAAAATATTCCCAAAACCATAATGGTAATAGTCATGGCTCATTAAAATTTCCCAAGGTTAAAAATATTTCCCATACAAATATGAAGGCTTGATTTCATTATTTGGGATGTATTTACTTCAATATAAGTATCTTTGACGCTAAAATAAGCGGACTGCAACAAGGAATCAATAAATAAAGCCTGTTATGAAATTTTAAAATAATAAGAAAATTGAATTCGAAATAATTGATTTCCTATTATGTTCAATGCACAAAATGTATTAGTAGGTTCTCCCGATTTTATCTATGAAATGTGAATGAGTAAATACTTAAAAACACGTTTTGCAATCACAAGTCGTTTTCATTTATTTGTATAAAATTTGTAAAATGTTCTTTAAACGAAAAAACACTATTTATATAGTCCCTAGTTTCTAATATACATATGGATACGTCCCCTGGCAGATACAATTTCACTTTCAATACAGAGATATGGATGCAGTAAGATTGCGTGATTTCAGCTGTTTTTGAAAACCGAACAATTTGAAGAATAACTGTGAGTTTATCTTACTGATTACATATTCATATTGATTACTTCAAAAGTTTTTATATACTCTGAAGTCAACCAAATTTAAATTATTCCGCAGAACTATGCAGTATTTTAAAAATTGAAATATATCACTAATTTAACTTATTTTTTTTTATCTTACTAATGATTTACTTGTAAAACATTTACTTACGTCTGTTTCGTACCTATCCTATTTAGTGATAATAATTGGTTTGTTAAATTTTTCTACTAAAAAATCAAAAAGAGAAGATTTTGCACTAATATGAAATATTTATTTTGATACATACACACGATAATTGTGTTTGTGAACATTTAAAATAATACCATTTTCATTTATTTCAATATTTCCATACTTAAACTTAATAAACTTATTTCTGATATGTTTAAGACAGGTAATGCTGATAAATTTTGTACACATAAATTATGATAAGTCGATTGTAATTTTGTCATCTTTGTTCTTTATCTTCAATTTAAAACAAACACAACAAAGCGATGTAAAAAATTTCGGCAGAGCTCTGTCATTTATACCACATTTTATAACACTACATACTATATTGCCTTCAGCGTTTAGTTTATATTTTATTTGTGAAATTGGAAACTCCTCCTGAGATAAAAGTTGTATATTAGCAAAACACATGCAATCAAAATGTAAGTGTAACTCCCCCCCCCCCCACTGTACAGCAAAATTTTAACTATACAAAGTTTATGAAATAATTATAATCTAAAAATAAATAATAAAATATAACCTTGAGATAGAAATACTTAAGGTTGAAATTATTATAAGTAATTAAAACACAATCTTAAATATGGAATACAAGTTCTTAAAATTAACTCCTCCCCTGGGGCAATTGATACTGGTGGAATTAGAATTTTGTGGGACTGGGGCAAATGATGCTTAACTGCGACTCTTCGATGTTGCGTCCTAAACAAAATTTATGTATTTTAAAATGTCAAGAAGTATATCTATTTAAATAACGTGGATTAATTATTCTAATTAGTTCCATATTAATTTTAACTCACCAATTATTATTTACAATATTAATTATCGATTGCAATTAATTATAACTATTTTATAAATTTATGTTAAATATAATTAATAATTATAGATAAATTATGTTTGTTAAAGCAAATTTACCTCCACTTTAAAAACAGCTGGACACACGAGTCAATTTTGAGTGTATAATATTGATTAACCTTTGTTACAACCATGATATCTTAAATCAGTACTAGTAATGGTTTAAATTTAGTTTGAAATGTATAATTACTACTATACTTTTCAAATTATTCTTTCGAAAAGTATAGAAGATTTAATTATTCTTTTCAATGGGATTTTATCTAGATAGCCGCAGTCTTTCCGAATGTGTTATCTATGATGTGTATCTCACTACACTAAATAAAATGAAAAGGCCTAATGAATTCCGTCAAAAGTAGCTATCCCTAATTGAATCATTCTATGAAGTCAGAAGAGAAGATACGTAAAAAATTCTTTTAGAAAAGATGTTTTCCAAAGAAATTCGCAAGATTAACAAATATTTCTAAAATGCCGCCTATATAGACATTGGTTCCAAGGGCCTATAGCCCCCCCCCCCTTACCTCTGGAGGCAGTTGAATACAGAAAGAAATTAATGTACTGTTATCATTTCCATCTTTATATTTGGTGGAACATTATTTAAGTGCGTACCGCAGCTGATATCAAAAAGTGAGGGGACAGTTAACTAAACAGTTGCTAAACTGATTACAGTTGATTAAACTGGTTCCTGAAATCCAAACCAAATTACAGTAAACACCAAGTTCAGAGATCTTACTAACTGTATTTAAACAAACATGATGGATTTTTTATTGAATTTGATGAGCTAAGTTACTGAGATTAATTTGCTTTTGCCTTATTTTTTACCTGATTGTGAACTTAAATGGTATTAATTAATCTAATTGCTTGTTTTTGGTTGTTTTATAAATTTTATGAAACGCTTTCAAATACATGTTTGTTTTTATATTAATGGTGATCGTGGGACCTTTTGAACTATCGTTGTGGGTATGATGAATAATCTACCGTATATGGCACAAAAAAGGTTAAGAATAGCTGATCTTTAAATCCCGTTTCGATGTCGAGTCTAAAAGATTGGCAATTCTGGTAAGTTGGCTTTCCCGCAATATGACTTAGTGTGTCGTGAAACGCCTTTTATAGGGTTTCGTTCATAATCGGTTGATATATTTAGGTATATAACCCCTCGTTGTATCGATACATCGATATATTAATGATTCCGTTTTATCACACATTTTTGCTTGTCATCCAATGAATTTTAAGTTTGCGAACTGTAGGCGAAATCCCACTTTAGGAATTGAGAGTTCAGTATGTCCCCTTTTCTGTGGCTCCTGCCATAATGTGAAATTTCATAAGGCTTCTATAGATATCGTCGTTAGAGTGGATGGGTGATGTTCTTCATCGGTCGGACCCCGAAAGGAAGGTATAAAAAGCGTAAATGTTCTATTGTGTTAACAAAAACATTCTAGGATTGCAGATTTACATATTTTTTTCTCATATTAAGTACATTTTTCTCAGCCCTTATAATATCACTTCCCTCAGAAAACCAGGCTATTTTCTTTATCCCTAGAAGAATGATACATCAAAAAGTACCGTGCTCTTGGGGATAAAGCGTACTGTATATTTTTTCTTCTAATTTCCGTAAATATTTCCCGGTATAATTCCGATTCAAATTATCGACTGTTATATGATCAGTTAACTTCGTTCACAGAGAATAAACGAAAACCGTGGTGTTCCAACAATCAAATAAGACAGTAAAGGCTGAGAACAATCGTATTCCTTTGCTAGTTGAGATAAATTTTGAAAAACTGAACTTTTACAGTAGTCTTAATAGTAATAGATCTACATTTAAAATTTGCAGTTTTTACATGTAAAAGCACTTTGTATACGACTGCTATATTAAAAAGAAAAAATACATTCTTGTTTCCGTAAAATTTTCTATATATATTTTTTCTGCGAAACAAATAGCATTTTCTTTACTTTAATTATTTAGTCAAAACTATTTACAATAAATGTTCTAATGGACAATACGATTTTATCGTACTTTTCCTAAAAATCTGAAAGTATTAATTGTATACTCAACAGACATTTACTTGTATACTGAAGTAAAAATTTGGCATTATTTTGAACAGAATGTTTTAAAAAAATTAACTAGAAAATCAGTCCTTCTGTACTTTGTTCTTAACAATTTGTAAAGAAAACGGCTGCTCTATCTATAACGAAAAGGTCATTTCGGGATAATATGTGATGCTTGTAGAATATACTGGGAGAATTTACTACCAGGTTCAGTGATTTCTTGCAAGAAGTACTTCTTAGAAAATGTCCGATTTGAGAAAACCGAATGCTAAGTTCAAAAATCGAGTTTATTTAATTATTTATTATATATTCGTTTCACCTTCTGGTAGGAGTTGAAATAAAAATGAAGTATAAGATGAAAGAGCATAAAATAGATTATCTAAATCTCTAAAAATCTCAAAACCGATACATTTGAAAATTTTGGTTTACAAATTTAACATGTTTTATTTAAAGTTTCAAAAAGTTAAAAGTTAACATCCTTTCTAAAGATATTTTAGCACAAAAAATCGCATCCGCATTTGCTCTTTAAAAAGGATAATTTTTCACCCCATCCGACGATGACGATAAAACACAGATTAAAAAAGCAACATTGACATAAAAAATGTAACAAATCCTGAGCAACAGCAACAGCAAAAAAAAAACCAACGAGTCAAGTAACCTCCACAAAAATGCAGCCAATTGCCGCCTGGAATTCCTGAACCTCCTTCAGCGTGGTCAAATCGCAGGTAGTTATCTATTCCAAGAAAAGAACCAGACCAAGAAGAAGAGAAAAAAAAACGAAACAAGAAGATAATAATAAATAAACGAATCCTCAGACGATCTTGGCAGGGAGTGCACGCGCGGTCCATCGGCACCACACAGTCTCAGACGATCGGCAAACTATTTAGCTCTTTTTTCGCTTCAGGAATGTGCCCTCGGACACGAAAAGAAAAGAGACCACGTTCGGCAAAGAATGAGGATAGGTACGCGCAAAAATAAGCCTGCTTTAAATGAAGTGGGGATTTCCCACGAGCCGATTGGGTTAAGCTAGCGGACGAGCCTCGGAGGCGACTGTTTGACCCTTTCCGAATTGGCCCAGACAGTGAAGGGTTCGACCAATCAGAGTCAGCTCTTCGGGAATCGAAATGCGTGATGTTATTTGTATTTCTAAAAGAAATGCGCATTTTTTCAACGTCATCTGGTGGCTTTTTTTCTTTGTGTTTTCCTTTTGTTCAGGATTGTGGTACTAGCTGATCAGGGTGGTCCAAAGGGGATGCAGGAATAAATTAGCAGGGTTGTAGTAGTCGAATAAAAATATAAAAATTGTTCAATTAAATCAGGTGTAATTATAATAGATGGGTTCAATGAATATCGGAGATATTCTGGAAAAAAGTCGGTAGAAATTTTGTCTAGGTGATACATTTTATCAGATTTAAAAGAAAAAGTAGATAACTTAAAGAAAAATTTAAGCTTCTTTGGAGAAGTTTTCTATTAACGTTATTTTAAATGAGATTTTTTGCACATTACTCTCTAAAAATAACGTGAGAAATAGATCTATTCATAAACATATGCAAAAGAGAACAGTTTTAGAGAAACAGCACAAAACCAAGAGAGATTTAAAGAACGTAAAAACCTAACTGGTCGCTTCATGCCAGGTACCATTTATATAATTAAGTATCCTTTTATTAATAAGAATAAAGTTCCAGAAAAATAAATTTGGAAATATTTAACCATACGAGATTTAATCAAGAGTTATGGTAATTAAGATCCCGTCTTTCTGTTGTGTCAGGTTCGTGATGAGGTAACAACTTTTCAAGATTCATAATTTCGTAATGTACAACGCTCTTGCATTCAATAGGTATTTTCTTCAACAAATTCGTATCGAAACAATGTTCAGAAAGGATACCTGTACTGTTCAGAAAGGATACCTGTAGTGTTGACAGCACTTCACATGCTTTCTATATAGTAAAGCTTTCTATAAAGTAAATGCCTTCTATAAAGTAAATGTCTGTAGAGACAGCTTGTTTCATATGTACTGTTTCGAAAAAGCTTGTCCTTTTTTTCAAAACTTATAAATTACCCAGAAAAATAATTATACCAGATTTCAGATTAAATGTTCCAGGGATGACTTTTACATAAAACCATAAATTAAATGTTCATATTAATAAATTAAATTCTGTAAATTAGCGGCTATAAATTGATTGCTGAAAATCTGATATCGTGTGTATTTCTTGCGATCAATTTTCGAATGTTCTCATTTCAATACCTGAATTTGAATACTCTCTTATAAATTACTTTAATTTAATAGCTCGTAGTTAGAATTTTTATTGTTTTTTATTCTATAGTTGACCTTTGATCTAACATTGTTTTCTGAGTTAATTATATTAAGAATTAATATATTATTCATTCTCTCATTATTCATTCATTTTTGTTAAAATATCATACTTAAAATCTTTACTTTTTTCACTCTTCTTACTTCCTTTTCCCCTAGCGTTACTTATCTTTAACTTTTATCTATTCAAAGTTCTTTGATCATTAAATTATAAACTTTCTTATTATTTATGAAAGTTCGCTGAAATCAAGTAGGTACTCGGTAATTGATACGTCCGTTCCGTTCTTATAATTCAATAATGTTCACATTTCATTCTATATTTTACAGATTCCAAAACTTTAATTCAAATTCACAAAGAATAAACTACAATTATAAATATTCTGTATTTTAAATTTGAAGTAATAAAAGTTGTAATTCATAAGCTCAAGAAAGACATGAAATAGCCAATTCCGAGCTTTTGGATAAAATATGAGAAAATTAACATTGATTTCAAAGTTGAAAAAATGTATAGACTAACTCTCTAGTTCACCTATCTTGCATTTACAATCTTAAACTTAAAAACCCACACAACTCACGTTTGCGTTTCATTATTGGTTTTCTGAAGTTAGACGAAACTAGAAGAACAAAACAATAAGAAGGGTATATAATTATGTTCTATTTTAGAAGTTCAAATAGCGTTAGGAAAGAATATTTAAAAAAAAATTACTTTTTGTTAAAATAATATGGAAGAGATAAATTTGAATGAAAAAATCTTTTAGAAATTCTACTGCATTGTTTTGTCATTCAGATAGATGAAGTCTTAAATAGGTACATCAATAGTGATATTTTAACACTATGTATCACTTTTTAGCTAAATGAAACGTGCTTAGTATAATTTAAGTCCTGTGTCTTCACTTGTTTATAAAAACCTAAAAATAATATTTTGTACATTTTATAGCTGATATAACATACTTAATCATAAACAATAAGGATTTAATCATTTTAAAGAAGTAAGTTTGATAGTTATTGCACTTCACATGCATATTTTAATAAACAATTTAAAATCCGAACTTAATTTAGGTTTCACAAGAAGGGCAAGCATGGAAATTGTTGATGTTTCAAATAAACAATAAAACTTGACAATTCTTAATTATGGCCTTGTGATAATAAAGAAAAAAAGCATGAGAATAAACACTTCGCTGAATGAACATCAAACAAAAAATATCAAGAACTTACCAAAAAGAGACGGAATCGCTCTTCCCCATCTGCAAGGAAATTAAACAGAAATCACTCCATTGACTCTCATCAAGAGGAGAAAACTCGACGATAAGCAAATCATGATTAAACAGTGATAACTTTTTTAAAGAGAGAAAACAAACACATACGTAGCTCGAGCGCGAACTTTTCCCAGCATTGGTCGCGTGAAACTTATGATTTAAGAGAGCCACAAACTTTCGGGGATATACTGCGCACTTTTTCCGAGAACTAAAGTTGTCTGAGAATTCCTGGTCACGTGACAAAGGCCTTCGCTTCACTCCTCCTCAATGAGCGGCCATGAGAACTCAACACGAGCATAGCAAAGCTTTCGGGAAAACGAGTTTGCCATCCTTGGCGAAGGATCCGCCAATCTTGGCACCGTAACGTCAAGAGCTCAACAAGTCGAATCCAATTTCGGGATCGGTAGTTTTTTTTCCCAAGCAGGCCTTAAATCGTAGTGTCCTGTTCGAATGTTTTGTCGCGTTCCCTTCCCAGAAATTCACAAAAAATCTAACAAAAAATCACTTTTGCACCCTGCCATCACAAATTCTGCACCCAACCTGTAAATATTGCTTAACTCATAAGAAAAAAAATCTGTACTGGGGAAAAATCTGAAAAATAATTTCTATAAAAGACTTTTGGAAGTATTTAGCCAGTAAACTGTCTGAAAAAGGAATTTACCTCTTCTGAAATTCTCTTAATCATTCGAAACTATACAGTGAATGCTATAGTCACCAATAATTAATTAACTCGTAGCAAAAAAGGATGTAGAGCGAAAACCAAACCAAGCATTATTTTTCGGTTAATAAGATCTTACACATGACTTTGGGGAGCATGTTCTAATCGTATCTCTGATTTCAACGAGAGTCCGGAATGAGTGAGTTCTTTTAAGTCTCGTAAATATCTAGCAAAAATTTTTGTGTCGTTTTCAAGACTATGAAATGTACTTTTGTGCCTTAAACTTAGGAGACAAGCACATAGACACACATACTTTATTCCACTAGTCAAGACCTTGCACCATTAAACCCAAATCAACTAACTATTAGTCAAGGTGACCTGACAGTATTCATGTGTATGAAGGAATTCTCACTTTAAATTAGTGTGATCCTATTATCTTTTAGTAAATTTGCTTTCTAAGCATTTACAAGAAAAAATTAAACAAAACCATTAAATTAACTTGAATTTAAAATTGTGTTGTTATTTTTAAATTAATTTTTTCATTTCCGAAATAACAACTTATTCGTTTTGTGTGTTAGAATTAATGTGCATGTATTCTTATAACATTCATATTTACCAAAATCTGAATGGGATTACCGAATTACATATAATGTACATGATTTTCATGTACTTGCATTATTCGCATGAATATGATAATTTCTACTTACTTTTATTGAAGTGCTCAGAAAGGTTTTGCAAGTATAATACAATTTCCAAATATCGTGGTTTGCAAAATCATTCACTCTTCACTGTTTTGTTATAGAAATTGAGCGAGGTTTATTTCATTGGTTTGTTTAGAAATAAAAATATATTTGAAACACCATAATTTTAATTTTCAGCTCCATATAACTATAAAATTTCAAAAATAATTTCTTTATTTACCAATTAATCTTCCTGTATCAAAGTATAGCCTTAAATATTCATAATTTTCCACACCCCAACTAGATATTCTATTTTTATTATCACATCTAAAACTGGAAAATAGTCAACTGAAGACACAAAAGTATTCACAAACAAACGGAAATCCTTTCAAAAACCGTTGAGCCACAAATTCCCAATCACCAATCAACCAACCTTCCTGAAACGTTTATTTTAATCACATCTAAGAAATATATGGTTTATGATTCATGTATTAGCATCGTTTATTGTCCAATTTAATGTCCAATCTAAAACAAAAAAAGTCAACTAAAGATACAAAAGCATCCCCAAACATTTGAGGAATACTTTCCGAAACGTTTATTTTTAGTCACATCCAAGAATATGAAAGGTTTATCATTCGTTCACTGGCGTCGTTTACTTATTGTTCCATTTAAAACTAGAAAACAGTCAACTATACAAAAAATATACTACACGAGCACACAGGAATCCTTTCCGAAACGCTTTTCACATCCAAAAATATGAAAGGTTTATTATTCGTATACTTACATCGTTTACTTATTGTCACATCTGAAACTAGAGAATAGTCAACTGAAGATACAAAAGTACCCACTAACACACCTGAATCCTTTCCGAGACGTTTATTTTTAATCACATTTAAAAATATGAAAGGTTCATCATTCGTTTACATGTTCTTCACATATTGTCCCATTTAAAACAAGAAAACAATTAACTATACAAAAGAGTCTAGGAGCACACGGGAATCCTTTCCGAAACGCTTATCACATCAAAGAATATGAAAGATTTGTAATTCGTTTACTTACATCGCTTACTTATTGTCACATCTAAAACTAGAAAACAGTCAACTGAAAATACAAAGGTATCCAAAAACACACGGAAATCCTTTTCGAAATGCTAATCTCATCCAAGAGTATGAAAAGTTTATAATTCGTTTACTTACATCGATTACTTATTGTCACATTCAAAATTAGAAAACAGTCAACTGAAGATAAAGCAGTATCCACGAGCACAGTGGAATCCGTTACGAAACTTATATCGCAACTAAGAATATTAAATATTTAGAATTCGTTTGCATATTGTCACATCTTAAACTACAAAATAGTCAACAGAAGATTCAAAAGTATCCACAAACACACTGGAATCCTTTCCGAGACGCTTATTTTAATCACATCCAAGAATATGGAAAGGTTTATAATTCGTATACTTACATCGATTACTTATTGTCACATTCAAAATTAGAAAACAGTCAACTGAAGATAAAGCAGTATCCACAAGCACAGTGGAATCCGTTACGAACTTATATCGCATCTAAGAATATTAAATATTTAGAATTCGTTTGCATATTGTCACATCTTAAACTACAAAATAGTCAACAGAAGATTCAAAAGTATCCACAAACACACTGGAATCCTTTCCGAGACGCTTATTTTAATCACATCCAAGAATATGGAAAGGTTTATAATTCGTATACTTACATGTGTCACTTTTCTTTTTCTTCATTACGTCGACTTAAGTGAGGCTGTTCACCGTTTCAGCCATCACATAGCTCCTCTCAGACATAAACGTTTTTTACAGGTACGGGGTAAAAAAGCCTGACGCTCCTTAAAATAGTACAGACAATTTAGACGGTGGAGCTAGTAAAAGCCCGCAACATAAACTCCAATGACAAGTTGATTCAGCATCCAGAGCGAGAGCAATAACTTTCTTAAGCGCCACTTTAGACAGTGCCAAGGTATGAGGGCTCCTCTCTAATACATAGGTCACACCGAGTTAAATCAGTTAACTGTCAGATGGGTAAGGAGGTAAATTTTTCTGTGACTATATTGATGAATTCCAGTGATTAAACAAAAACCACAATGTTAAAAATATAGTTTTGTTATCGAATGGATAATTTAACTAGAGCAGAAAGAAAGCTGTTTCTAATAAGGTTGTAAGGTTCAATCTGAAAAACTATATTTCAATTATCTTTTCCTTTCGGCAACGCAATTTTTTAGACAGAAACACAAAATTTCAGCATAAAATTCAGTTTAATTTTATTTAGAATAAATCTTGTTCGAAGAAATTCGTCTCATAGGTAAGGAGTGACTGTAATGATGTATTCTTGTGATTAAACAAGAACCCGAGAATTGAAAATTTAGTTGTTATTGAATGGAAATTTGGTAACAGCAAAATAATGATTTTACTGAAGCAGAAAGATTGTTTTTTCAATGCAGTTGTAAGGTTCAGTTTGAAAAATTATATTTCAATTACCTTTTTCCTTTGTGTACCGCAATTAGTTAGACAAAAAGGCGATTTTTTAATCATAAAGTTCAGTTTCATTTCTTTTAGAATAAACCTTGTTCTAAAAAAATACAATCCTTATGAACTTGTGCTATTACCTCCAGATAAATAGGGGCTATGAGTCCATGGAAACCCAGGAGGTTGGCATCCCCTAATAAAAAATACATAAAATTCGGTGGCAGATAAAACCTGAAGTTGAAACAATTTTTTTAATGTAAAACTGAGTAAGACGTTCATTTTTTATCAAACGTGCTTGATTTTGATCACAAGGAACCAACCACGGAATAATGAAGCTTGATCCTTTAAGCCTCAAATATCTTTTTACTATGATTGGTAAATGGCAATCAACCCCCAATAGTATCTTCAGCATAGACTTTTCTTTCTTACCCTACGCTTCCTATTAAGATAAGCATATCTTAAGATAATATGCGCAGTTGGTCCTTGCGCATGGTCTATTATTCTCATTTTACCGTCTTTGTAAGGGCAGCCTCAGGCTCTAACGGTTGTTTCACACTAACAGAATCCGGGTCTATCTCAATCCAGTCGAAATTGACTAATAAAGATTCGGGAAAACCGCTTCCATAATAGCTTGTTCGTTTTACCTTTCACACTGCCTGACTCCGGGAATGTTCTGTTTCAATTCACCCGAATCTAAGTTAGTCAGATTCTACTGGATTCAGATTGATTTGGATTGCCCCGTATTCTGTTGGAGAGAAGCACCCCTAAGACAGCACTTGGATCATCCATGCAGAGTTGCTAGGATTAAGCGCAATCACGCTTTTTGGTTTCCATTTTAAGGCTAAAAATTATTTGTATTTCATTGTCTTTGAAGAACAGAAACAACTTATCTAGTTAAATTATAAGGTTGTCCAAAGCTAAGCACAAAACGCTAAGTTAGTCAGTTTCTACTGGATTCGGATTGACCCGGAATCTATTGGTGGGAAAAAGCCTAAGACAGCGCTTGGATTATCCACGCAGAATTTCCAGGATTGGGCTCAATTACGCCTTTTGGCCTTTATATTTTATTGTCTTTGAGGAAAAGAAACAACTTATCTAGTTGAATTATAAGGTTGTGTTAAGCTAAGCATTGCATTTTTCTTTACTTTCGATTCAATTTCGTCATCCCCATTTATTAATTTTACACTACTGCTGAAGACATGCCTTGAAATATAACACAAATAATTGTTTTAATTTCTTAGAATTTGACATTAGTTTCACGAGTTTTGATATATTTTTGTTGTTTTTATTATCTAATGATTGTAAAAATCTCACGGTCACTCAGTACTCCTATCCTAGTCTAGAAGGCTGTATCTCCAAATGGAGGCATTAAGTTTGTTAAGTGCTTTGTATACTAGTACCTGATACTTTAAAACACCATACTACAAGATCACGCAGCCAACTGTTAACTGAGTGTTTTGCACTGCTTTCTAGCGTTATGAGATATAGTGCGGCTCAGACGAGAAGGCAGTTGACCTTGAGTCAGTCAATACTTGAAAAGGTGTGAGAGCTCCTTAGGAGAAGGTTGCCATACGCAAAAGCAAGAAAGGCGATCGCCGCGGATGGTCATACCCCAAACTCATTATCAGTGCTATCGCTTTCAACACCGAATGATAAAATTACAACCAGAATCAGAGCTAAAGTCGCCAGTTGTGGAAGCGCTTTGTTTACGTTCCAACCTTTTACCTAATTTATGGAATAATTCGTCCAAAATCACTTGACTGTCAACTCGTGAGAGTCGGACTTTGTCATATTTTCGAGTCCCGCTTTCACATTTCGTAAGCTTAAGCGCAAACACCAATTCCCCAAAATCCACGAGTCTTCCAATTCTATTCATTCTTGCCTCCTACCGCCTATATTATATACATGAGAGGCATTTTCTCTGAAGCTTAAATATACGTGGCGGTAATATCTCTGCGTCTATACGTGTTCCCTGTATGCATTCTTAAAGTGACTTCATTTGGCTTGTTTTTCGAACACGATTTCAGCACTTCGCCAATAAAAATTTCAAAGAATAAATTCCGAATTTCCATAGGATAGCTGATAGTTGATTAGGTCAGTCAGCATCAATTAGATTAAACGCCAATTGTTACCAAAACGGTAATAATCCACTTTTTAATGTGTCCCCTATATTTATCATGCGAAAGAATTTGGACAGCAGAAGTAAAATCTTCGTAGATCGTCTGGTTCGTTTATTTACACTGAAAATCCCTCTCAATACTCAGCTTGCAACAATCGTCTATTCTACATCAACCTTTTCTTATAGCTTCTAGGTGGTAAAGGCTGGATGTTTTGAAAAATAAGTTAATAAATAACGAAATTTAGATCTCGGGGTTTTTTTTAATATAACAATAGGATACGTTGATCAAAGTACCAGGGTTGCTTAATTGGAACAAAATGTCTTTTATTAGATTTTCAAACTATTTTTATCGTAAGAACTTTGAAAGGTAATTCACATGGGCTTACGAATCGACTTAGCCGATTGGCTATCGAAGCGCAGACTAATGTTTTAGATCACGGCGGATAATCATCTTATCCAATCAATAATTTTGAATTCATATTCTTTCTCACAATCAAGTGACAGATCTTCAAACCGAGCGATCAGAAGAAATAACAAAGCTGCGTGCACATGCTATTTCTATTTTATTAGAAAGTCGATGGAAATAAGCGGAGTTTGTGTTCGAAGCTTCATGCTTTTTCTCCTGATCGCTCGCTTTGAAGATCTGTCACGTAGTATTGGGAGAAAACATGAATCCCAATGCAGAACTAATTATTGATTGGTTAATGCGACTATACAGCCTGATTAAAAACACTGCTTTATGCTTCGATAACCAATTGGACCAAGTCTATTCCCAATCCCACGTGACCAACACATCTCAGATCTCATGGCAGCGATTCGCCCACACGCTCCATCATGTTCACTAGAATTAAATTTTGGGGGAATTAAACTAATATATGCAATATGTATTATCATATCAATAAAGAATCCTAATCGCTAACTGACTTCGAATTTGTATTTATATCAGAAAAATTAATGAGTTTTGCATTAAGAGTAGTAAAGGAAAGTAAATCATTGAAATACTTTCTACAAACATGACCAATAACATCAATAAGTAACTAAAAGTTTCTCACGATTAATTATGATTTGATATTCTCTTAAACTCCATTTCTTACTAGCAGAATAATCCGGCGTTACTCGGGTTACATTGGTTAACTAATTTCAGTTTTCGTTAATAAATTGTAATTCCCTCTATTCGTCCCATGAAACAACTACCTCACTCTAATAAAAGTACACAATTGTTAAATACCCAATTTCACAAATGTAAATAAATGTGACAGTTAATATTTTATATTTTTGTAGAATTTAAATTTTCTCTAGACTGCCAATATTACCCAGAATGCATAGAATAGTTTATTAGAGTATGCATATAAATGAACTGTTTATCATTTAAAAACAAAAGCGTTTCCCAAAATTATCATACAATGATTAAAAATATTTTAAAGCTAATTAAACCATTATTTACCTTCATTACAGTTATTGAACGAAGAGCATCAAATTAAAAATCCAGAAATACATCTTAAAACAGAATTTAAAAAAGCTTCGAATGAAAAGTAATGAATGTATCTTTTTTTCACAACAAAATAGATTCTTGGAATAAAACGGACACAAATTTAAAAAAGCAAACGACTAAAAAAATACCAAGGTTGTCATATTAGCTACCAGTCCTATTTTAAAACGTTTCGTTCTGTATAGTTTTATTCTCTTCATCGTCTTTCCCAAATATTGAGAACTTTTTATACTTCGTAAAGAAAAAATAAGGCTCGAAAATAAATATACAATTAGAATTTCAATTCCGTAAAAATAGTTTTGGGAAAATCATTGATATTTCTGCAGCACTGGTAAAGCAATCCGAGTAATTGTACTGCACAATATACCTCCCAGCTACTCCAAAACTACCAAACTACCTGTATGCTTGATTTAAGTAGAGTTACTCAGATATTTCAACGTGAAACTTGCCTAAATATGGAAGCAAAGAAATTTTAAATAATGCATTAACTGAATTAAAATATGGTGTATCAAATACAAAATATTAAATTAAAATGTGTTGAGCAAATCGCATGTGATACTTGTACAAACACACAGACACAAAATCGAACATAGAATGGGAAGACGGACAGACAGACTTACGTAACTAAGTGCAGTCACTAAATGAATGTAAGAATTCACAGCATGCAAAGTTTCATAAAAGTTTATTCAACCATTTGGACGTAGTATGGGCACACACATACAGACAGATGGACAGACAGACACCAAACGCGCAAGAGACGTATTTTGCATCAGAAGGCTCCAAAAAACGGATAGAAATTTTGAAATGGGTCGAAAATATTCAATGTACAAACAAACACTCATTCTTATTTATATAGATATTAACGCCAGCTGAAGATGTATTTATTTCATTTTGAATGTTCAGTTAGGATAAAAATTCTCAGTAGATAATCTCTAAAAAACATGTATTCCTAATTTTTTTATTTTACATTATTAATTTCAATAAATATTACATTGACCGTGAAACTTTAAATAACAGTGAAATTGCGTAAAAAAAGTATTGACATCATTTTTAGGGAGGCATAAATTCAAAATAGAAATGAAGGATAAATTTTCTGTTGGAACTGGTTTGTTTTCTCAACCTATGATCATTTATTTCTACAGCAGAGCTAATTATACCTGGACCTATTGCTTAAAATAGCAACGAACATACATACACAAATCGGTGTGCAACTAAAGCTAGAATCCGGACTGAGAAAATTATTCTTAATCCCACATTTGCTTTTACAGGAAGCATATATATAATTTCCATTAAGATTTCATCTGGTATGTCCTAAGAAAATTTATAAATAAGTAATTTCAGAGTACAATTATTCTAAAACAATACCATCACATTAGTGTATGCCACATGAATAACGAAAAAGTAGAACGGTTCCCCTGAAAAGACAAAACCACGATTTTAGATTTTCCTAGGTTTTTTCGCCTTATTTCAATTCAATGAATATTCTTAAATATTACTTTTCTTTAGTCTTGAAACACTTTTAATGTCCATAAAATTATTTACGTATTTGGATGTTCTTAAAGAAATAACAAGGGTAAAATTCTCATGAACTCCTTTAACATATCGTTGTTAAAGCAGGTTATGTAAAGCAGTTAGTTAAAGCAGGTTATGTAAGGCAGTAAATTAAAGCAGGTTAGGTAATGCTGTAATTTAGTTAAGGCAGGTTATGTAAGGCAGAAAGTTAGTTAAATCAGGAGATTAATCCATCAAGTGGTTTCGACAAGATATCTCGTCCATCAAGATCTGACCAATTTTGCTAATAATGAGATATCTCGTTAGAAAGATATTGAGACTTTTTTTATGATAAAATGATCAAGATCTGGTCAGTTTTTCTTCTAATAACGAGATATCTCATCCATAAAGATCTGATCAGTTGTGCTCTTTTTTCGAGATGCATTGTCGAGACAACCACCAGGAAGGTTAAGGTACTTCAGATATATATGTTACAAATGTACATATTACATTTCTGTTAAGAACAAAATACCATATTAATTACAAAGGGTATAAAACAATCATTTAAACACCATTACTTGATTAGAACAAGTTATTAAATATCATAAACTCGCCAGTGGTTATTAAATATCAAATTATTTCTCATCTACTTCAGATATATATGTTACAAATGTACAGATTTCATTTTTGTTAAGAACAAAATACCATATCAATTACAAAGAGTATAAAAACACTCATTTAAGCATCAGCACTTGATTAGAACAAGTTATTAAATATCATAAACTCGCCAGTGGTTTTTAAATATCAAATTATTCCTCATTTACGCTTACGATCGGATATATGCTAAAAATAGAAAAGGTTAATGGCAATAACCAAGAAAGGGATTTACAGAAAGTTCAGAAAACGTTTCTTATTTTTATTCTGTGATTTTGCACTTTCTCAAAATTTTAAATCATACATTTGCTCTGATAACGTGACTTTCATAAGAGCGAGATCTCAAAAAAAAAATCTAAATTAATTCTGTTCAAAAACTGAAACTAATTTATATACCATCGAATACCTTGAAATGAGATTTTTCAGGTGTTATACTTTTTAATTTGTGTAATTTTCTAATCATTTTTATTCCTTATTTGATTATTTCTATTTTTTCCATATCTGAATAATGATTAAACGGCGAAATATCTTCCAAAACTTCAGAAAATTTAAATACATACTTTAAACTGAAACTAATTTATCTTTTATCAAATATCTTGAAATGGTTGTTTTTCAGGTGTTATGCTTTTTAATTTGTGTAGTTTTCAGATTAATTTTAATTCATTAGTTTATTATTTTCATTTATTCTTCATGACTAAAGGCGAAATTTCTTCAAATCAATTCCACAGTTTCTACAGAAATTTAAGTTGAGTAGAAACATTTCTATTTGTTGTATCGAATGGAATGCGAAATAGTTTCCCTGGTGAAAAACCGTGAGGGTTTTATTTCTAAGAAAGCGAAAGACCAATCATTAAGATGTGTAGTCTTGTAAGTGGGGAACTAAAGTGTTGACTATTTTAAAACTCCGGTAGAGTCTCTAAAAATAAAAGAGACTATTTCATGATTGCGTTTAGCACCTTATCTGTCACGGCTCAAGTAGAGACATCTGCTAGGGAAAAGGGCGCTAAATTTAATATTCCACTTGTGAAAATGGCTGCTGGAGAGTCTAAAAATGCGTGATTATAATCGTATCGTTGATTCAGTTTCCACTTTAAATGTTATACGTAAGCGTAAATTTTTAAATACATTTTCTGTGCGTGAGAGATTGCAATTAACACTCGTTTCAAGAACTCTCATTTTACTAACTATCATCAAATCATGATAAAAATTATCGAACAAATTTGAATTAGCTTTAATTTAATAAAACTTTTTGGTTGAAATTGTTTCTTTGGACCTTGTGATTCGTAAAAATTACCCGACTGAGTTTAACTAATGTTATCACACATAATAAGTAAGTTTTATTAGAGTTGAATGAATATTTCATTATAAAAACAGATTCAATTAATAAAAACGAAATTTAAAATTTTATTAAAATCATAACCAATCAATTAATTATAAACAATATTTTTTCGAGATAAAGCCCAAATTGCTTTTCACGAAATCCATATCTATTTTTGAAGAATATTAATTGGATTTATATTTTTCGACAAACTACAGCAGAATATATTAAATTATAGTTATTACTTTAGTATCAACAGGCTAATAATAGAAATGTAATTCAAACACATCAATTTTACAATTAAAAACGTAATCACCCCTCTTTAAGTATATGCTAATGAATGTGCAAATATACAGTACAAAAGTTTCATTAAGATGTCGCCGGCTTATAAATGAAACACACTAAGTCACAATTTTTTGAAGTTATAAGATACTTAACTTTTCTAAACCAGAATGTGGTGATTTTTAGATTGGTCAAGTACATAAAATTATTTTTCTGTAAATAAAGGTTTTATTTCTTCTTGAGAAAAAACACTTAGTGTGTAAATCTTAGGGAATAGAATATTTTCTTTGTTTTCTCAGAACAATGTTTTTTACTTAGGGAATTTCACTTGCAAGTCGACGATATGGCCATTATAGAAACACAAAATCCTTTTGTTGTCCAATGCCAACACTGACTTCACGAACTTTCATCAAATCTTGTCCACAAATGTCATTTAATAAATTTAATTCCCTTTTAACGCTCCTTCTACTTTTCTACTTTTTCTAGGGTATTGCAATCCCGTGGTCAATATTAGATCAGTTTCATATACTCCCCTGCGAAAAATGGTCAAAAGAAGTCTCTGATCACCATGAATGTGCTTACATTACACTCCGAAACACTGTTGTACGTGGTCAGGACTACCCATGCTGTTACCCTGACAGTATCGTAAATTTGTTGCTTGCTTTAAAAACAGGATTATTACAAATTATTCATCCGGTTTCAAAACACTGTATTTGGCAAAGTATTACACATGAAACAACGAATGATACTTGAAAAGAACTAGAAGTGTTGTTCACGTTTTAGTCATAACTCTACAAATGCTCTATGTGAGCTCCTATCGTTACACGACACACATCCATGCTGTACTCAAGTTCGGCCCGATGAATCATTTGTAATATAACCTTATATTATGTAGCCAATACATCTTGAATCAATCACTAAAATATATTCAAATATAATTATTTATTTACTTAATTAATTGTTGTTCCTCTACAGAAAAATTTAAAATAACAGAGAACAAAACACTTTTCTGAAGCAAATTACTCATTGAATTGAAATCATTAAAAATTTATCAATCTCCGAGAAAGAAATACACAGTTTAAAAACAATTTGTAGCAAATTTGTTGCATATCTTCTTTTTTAAGGGTTTTAAAATTAATTCTTTTCTCTCTCTAGGGATTGCCTGGAGAAGTTAAAATCTAAACGCGATACTAAAAAGGGCGAATCAATTTTGCTATGTAGGAGTTTCTAAAAAATTTTTGTTAAAGCATTGTCATTACGAAGCTTCAAAGTAATAAAACCGAAACAATTCCCACAAGTCAGAAGAATGTACATAAGATTCATAATTCTTTAAATAAATACATCTCAAAAATGTATTCTTTCGATACCCATATGAGTCATAATAAGGATCATATCGCTACGAAAACTCTTTGAGTGTATGAGTGAAGAGCACATTCTGAGTGAAGTCAAAACTGAATCTTTCTCCAAGAGTCCACATCCTCAACGCACAATCGCGCGTTTTATTATGAAGTGTAAGGATGCGAAGGGCAGGTGATGAACGATGTGTTGCTTTCTAAAGACAAAGGAAACACTTCCGAATCAAAACAGCTGCCGAAATCTGTCATAAATGGGTAAGAGCAGCTGGATCTTGGTTTTTCCTGTGTACCTACAGAAGGGTTGCCACGCCGTAATAATTAGTACGCTTCGGAAAAGCCAGCCAAGGCGCGTCTCCTAATTGAGTATAAAGTTCGTGTGCACTTCAGATGAGCGAAACAAGGACAGCTTGGATCCGACCATTGCTGATAGCATCAACACGCACGTCGAGCAGATGTGTACGGGACATTAAGGAGGTCAATTGCCTTCTATGCATGAACTGGAATTTATTACAGCATAGATTCACAACTCGATATTACGGGGATTCTCAGATGCTAAGAGAAGTATAGTTTATATTTAGTTATAGATGCTATAGAAGAATAGCATATTTTTAACTTACAAAGTATTATATTAAAACTATACGTAAATATTAGTATCAAATTACTTTGGGAGGAATCGGCAGGGTATAAATGCACCCAAGTCCAGGAAGGTTTGAAACTATTTTAAAATGGATAATTATTTTAATGAACTATAATTGGTTGGTTGGGTTTTATGGTACAAGTGTCCTATTTTTCCAAGCTGTGTCAAACTATGTTAAGAAAAGGACATACACAAGGTTGATTTGGGTTTTAGTCGCAAGGGCCACATTTTTTCAAGTTGCTCCAAACATCCAAACATAAAACAATGTCAAGTAAATGGATATACACAGACAAGGAAAGTTTTACTGACACCGAAGAGAAATACACCCAGGGAGTAACTGAACCTCAGAGGAATCTAACCACACGCACAAGGAAAGTTTTACTGTCATACAAGAGAGAAATACACTCAGGGTAAATTACAGGAATCGAACCTGTCCGCCTACACCTCACAGGTTGCTAGTGTAGTGGGTAAAACATTGAGCCACGGAATTTTAATAGGAACTTAGTTTTTATTAACTCATTTTGTGCATTCATTGAACTGTGGATAATTGTTTGGATGAGGTTACGATACTTAACTTTATACTCTCAACTCTAAACCTAAAAATATATAGTAATCGCTAACTGACCTCAAACAATAACTGTTTTGCTTATATTATTAAACATACATGCCATTTAACTGGTATAGTGGTCAGAGCGTTTGTTTGCCTCCAGTAGGTCCTGGTTTCTAATCTCAGTTTGTAAGCGCATGGATGTCGGTGACTGAATCTTTTAAAAGTAACAATTACTTACCCACTCGATTATCCTTCACAAGTAGCAGTCATTTCACCCCTTGCATTGCCGAAGGTCAAAGAGGTCAATGGACGGATATTATAAGTAAAGAAATGCTATAAAATATATGTACCTTGTTTCGCCTTTTACACATGCTTTTGAATAATCAAATATTGGGGACATCCAATTACTTATCCTCTTAATAATTCTAATTCTAATTATTGATAAAAAAAACAAATTTTATTTTTAGAGAAACAAAATTCGTTTCATCTATGTTTGGTACTATACTGCCCTGCTAGACAAAAATGGTGTTTTTCCAGTTGACAATTATTAAGTGCTGTGTAAACATCTAATACTTAATAAGATCTTATATTACAGTATGATCCCTAAACCATCTGTTGAATGAGTGTGTTCGGATTTATACCTGATATATATATATATATATATATATATATATATATATATATTCCCTAACTCAGTTCGAGTTGAGCTGGACTTGTGACTGTGAACGCTTCCACGCGCAGGTGGAGCGCCGTTTATACAATTCGTGCATGTGCCAGCGTGTAGGCTGTGCCGGCAGCATCCATGTAACCTTTCATGTATTAGTTAACCTTATTATTAACCTAGTAGTTCGTAGAATAATTAAATGTTGTATTTGTCCTAATCTCCGTGTCATCCAGCTTCACTTCATCACACCCTAGACACCGTACCATATATATATATATATATATATATATATATATATATATATATATATATATATATATATATATATATATATATATATATATATATATATATATATATATATATATATATATATATATATATATATATATATATATATATATATATATGTATATGTATATATATAATATATATATGTATATATTCAATATATACATATACATATACATATACATATACATATATACGATATATACATATACATATATATATATGTATATGTATATATATATATATATGTATATATATATATGTATATATATGTGTGTATATATATATATGATATATATGTATATATATGTATATATATGTATATATATATGTGTGTATATATATATATGATATATATGTATATATATATGTATATATATGTATATATATATGTGTGTATATATATATATGTGTGTATATATATATATGATATATATGTATGTGATATATATGTATATATATATATATATATGTATATATATATATATGTATATATATATATATATGTATATATATATGTGTGTATATATATATATAATATAAAAGTATCTGATAACTTTGCGAGTCATCAGATACTTTTATATGCAATGCTCTAACAAATAAATGACCAAACTTCGACATAATACTCCTTGACTAGCACGGGAGTATAGTGCACGAGTTATAAATGCAGAAGTATCAATACCAAAAAACAATCCATACTATGAGGGAATGCCGTGTATAGAATTTACCATAGCATATAGAAATATGTGCGTCTTCGTAATCAATCTTTCTTTTCCATAACGTTATAGATAAATTCTACGAAGTTAACCATACCAAAGCAGTAGTATCAATACCAAAAAACAATCCATACTATGAGGGAATGCCGTGTATAGAATTTACCATAGCATATAGAAATATGTGCGTCTTCGTAATCAATCTTTCTTTTCCATAACATTATAGATAAATTCTACGAAGTTGACCATACCAAAACAGCAATTCAACTGGCGTGAAAAGTTAGAATTTTCAGGTTCACAATCACATTCTGTTCATAAAAGCTTGCATCTCTGCCACGTTACTAGGACCGCTCCTGAGGTATAAGTCTCCCACTTGCAAACTCAATAAGTCGCACCCTTTTCATAAAAACATTTGATTCCCAAAAAATTTAACTTTGATTAATGCCGCCTTTTGAATATTTCAATGTAAATTAACACATTGCCTGTTAAATATATTTTAATGTAAGATTATTAAGATATTGCCTATTAAATATATTTTAATGGGAATTAAGATATTAGACATACAACAGCCGTCTTTCGGCAGCCGCAATTTTTCCATCGACCTTCTAATGAAATAGACGGAGCACGTGCCCTCAGCTTCATGTTATTTCTTTCAGTTGCTCTGTTTGAAGATCTGTCACGTGGTTGTGGGTAAAAGCATGAATCCTAAATTGTTGATTGATTAAAGTGATTATCCACCGTAATCGAAAACACTAGTTTCCGAATCGACATAAGATAAGTCGATTCTTATGTTCATGTGATTTACCCTTCAGAGATCTTACGACAACGACTCCTTCCACATGCACCGTCTATTTCATTATAAGGTCGATGAATTTTTTCTGATGACGTGCGGCCAGCACACCACTCATGAAAGGCCCTGCATGTTACCAAAGTTATGAGCAGAAACGAAGAAAAAGGCAATACGCTATTAAATTGTATAACTCCTCACGTTAATGATTACATCTTTCTGTTCATCTGGTTTGGATACTCAAGAGGAATGCTCACAATAGACATCAGTTACTATTATCCTGTGAGGTTATTTGGTTGAGTGTTATTGCGCAAGAGCCATATTGGCCATGCTGCGCCGACTACAAGACACGCAACATCAAGTAATGGATATACACACAAAGAAAGTTTACTGACAAAGGAGAGAAAAATACACCCAGGAAGTAATTGAACCTGAGCCGCCTACGTTTCGCAGGTTGCTAGTGCATATGAAAGTTCACACGCATATATCCGTTCTATAATCTGAAGTCTTCCCTACGTGACTTCAAACCAGTTTTTCCATCTTCACAAATGAAATCTCTACTACAATTCTGTATGGATCTATACATATAAAGGAGAGTTGGCGTCTGTGTCTGTATGTTCTCTATACAAATCTACACCGTTTGACCAATTCACACCAAATTTGGTGCATTTATATTTTGGAACCCTGCAAATAACGCAAGCTACATATTAATCCCGTTCTTTTTAACCTAGGTGTGCAGAGGGGGCTAAATCAATTCGAAATCGCCATAGGAAAAACATTGAGCATAAAGCGATTGCGGTACACAACTCAGTTTGTTTTACCAGTATTGATCGAAAATCGAATTTTCTAATAAAATCGTTTTACCTGTATTGCTCGAAAAACAATTTTTTCCGAAACTTGACATTTCAACAATTTAAAATTCTAATTATGTTTGAACTGATTTTTTTTTATTTCTTTCCCATTATAAATAATTTAGGAATATGTAAATCATGAAAATGGATATTTAAAATACTTAATTTTACACAACTTGCTTTTTGTAATGGAACACGAAAAGCCAAAACAAAAAACTCATTGATGATAAAACGTAATTTTGCAATTCGGTATCTGGCAACGCCAGAATTAATGTTTTATTTTATAAATTAGATTTAGAATTCCGTGTTTGTGTATTTGAGTTAAGACAGAAATATTGCGGTCATATTTGAGTTTTTTAAGTTTTGTAAATTTGCGTTCTTTTTGTAAATAATTCATTATTGTCTATCAATATTTTTCAAGCGTCTTTTTTTAATTTCTCTATTTCAGAATATTCTCATGACGACGAAATTCGACACGCTTGCTCAGATCTTTCGTTTTTCAGAATTTGACATTTTTCAATGACCAGAATTTCGTTTCTGTTTGTATTTTTGTGTTCCATTACTTTCCATATTACAGATATGTCATTTAGTTAAAGTAATGAAGTTAGTAATGTTAGAGTTAAATTGTAATGAATTATTTTTATTTTCTGTCAAATACCACTAGACATGGGTAATTTCTTGGTGGTATATGTATATTTCGACATGAACTTTCATTAAGTCTGGTTAAATACGTTATAATTTGTAGAATTCTGTTTCATAAAAATAAATGGAAAACTTTTTAAGTAAGATGTATAACTTCTTATTTTAAAATGAGTGGTAAAGTTAAAATAAAGTTATTCTAAAATAAGATGTGTTACGTAAATCACAACGGGCAGCCATACGTTGTAGTTCAAATATATTTCTAAATTTTGACATGTTTTCATTACAAGCCGATTAAAATCTATTTCATTTACATTAGTTTTTCATGTTTCATGGGTATTGTCGAAAGCTGTACTCCATTGTCAAGTAACTACATCTATCATTCTAAACAGGTACATGGTTTCCATATAAAAACTGAGTCTATCAATTTTAAAAAGTACCTTAAGGATTCGATTTAAAACTAAATTTTTCTGTTGGAGGAAAGTGAATTTTAAATAAGACTGCTGATCTTGGAATAATATAGTAAAGAAGTAAGTTAACTATGTCTGTTGAAAAATAGAAATTTTTTGTCTTAAGTGGCAGAAGATCGAGGTTGCTCACTTGAAGTTGAAACTGTTCGTATACAATTTAGGTACCTGTGAAACATTCATTGAAAGCAGTGATTTTGTAAAAAGTGTAATCGATTGAATTTGCTTTGTCTACACTGATGACATTTGTTTTAAAACAAGCTCCGTTATTCCACGTGAGGCTGAATAGAATTTTCAAGAAAAAATGTGTGCTTCAAAATAAATTAACCACGAATGCCGTAACAATTTAATTTGCCGTCCTCTCACAATGATAATGTAATTCGAAAATATCGAATCCATGGTGCAAAGGTAATACAAATAATAAATATTGATTGGAAAACTGAGTGCAAGACTATGCGCTGAAAGTTCCTAATTTTTACTGAAAATGAACTTAATTGGCATTCGTAATCACTCCAAAACTCAAAATTGACTTCTGAAGAAGTCATCTTAGAAAAAGCTTTTGTAATTTGTCTTACAGCAAGAGTGTGATGAATATGAAATGGATTATATGGATGGATATATTATGTATACATATTTGCGTCCGAAGTAAATTGTAGAAGCTATGAAAAAGTTAAAACGATGTTAAAAATATTTTATGTACACTTAAATGATGCTTGCATTTTTCTATGAAATAGAATCGACATTTAACTAATTCAACCCGAGTATCGCCGGGTAATTCTGCTAGTGTGGTTATACTGTGTGGTGTGGAGTAAAAGTAATATACTATACTACTTGGAAATCTCGTGACGCTCAGAGGTTAAAAAGACAATTACATAAATTTTAATGCATAACACTAAACGATTTTATTGGCGATTTAATACACCAACTTTTAATGTAACTTTTTTATACCAGGAAGAGTTCTTTTGTCAAGTTCATCGTCCACTGACCTCGATAGCGTTATTCGGTCTGTCTATGAGGGAGAGATTCCCACATCGCTAAATGAGAACCTAGAGACAGAACGGGACGCGACGAATCAAGTCACAGGATACACATCCCGTCATCCAATCAAGCCGTGACATTCTTTGCCCGACTGGACGACAGAGGAAATATGCGACTGGACTAAACAGCGGATGAAACATTTTATTTTCCTCTCCGCAGCTCTGTTTCGGTCGTTTCAAACGCCAAAAGTAATTTTCGGCGATGAGCAATGAATGAAAGCGCGAGTAATCAGCCGCTCACTGTTTCACGAGGACGAAAGTTCCTGAAGTGTCTGGGATTACAATGTAATTAATGTAGTGTAGCTATAGTAGTAGTCATCGTTTATGTAAGAGTAAAAGTCTGCCTACATTGCGAAATGCCTGTGGTTCTAGTTGGTTCGGGTACAATCAACGCAATCCATTCCTTCCAAATATAGCAAATAATTACCACAATATCAACATTTAAAATTATTTTATAATTAAAATCTTGAAAGATTTTATTTGAAATCATTCGAAATGGCTGTGGTCCGTGCTGTAACACAACAGCACTATCATCAATGAGGCAGATAGGTAGGTAGTTAAATTACAGTTGCACTGGAGCAACACAGTGGGTTATTGGCGACGGTCATGTATCAATCCCTAAGGGAAAGATCCGAGGACGTCTCTTAATTCTAAACCACGGTCAAATGACGACATCTAGCAAATATTATAATCTTGTTTTTCGAAATTCGTTTTTTGATCTTTTTTTCACTTTTGAAACATTCATGTGTTATGTAGAAATGCGAATACACGAAATGGTTATTAATGGGGGAGAAACAAATTATTATTAGCCACGAATTATTAACCACGATAGATCAAAGTGCACCAGCCCCTACGTACACGACGGTCTTAGGTTGGATCAATTTTTAAACTCGCAGCCCTCAAGTTGCTAATCCAATAGTCTTCCAACAGTGCTACCACAGCGCTTGTCATCAATGAGAGATTTTCATTGTAAACAAACCAGAAATAAAACGGAGAATTTACTTCTTGTTACCCCTATGCTCTCGCATGATACATATCTAGGATTATCTTAAGCTGTAGTTTATCACCGTTTTGACGACGTTTGACGTTCAATCTGATTGGAGTTGGCCAATCAACTATTATACATCAATTTGGAATTCATTCTGAATTCTTACTGGTGACATGCTGAAATCATATTCTGAAAATTAGTTAGAGTGACGTCACGTCCTGAATACGTTCAGGAAATACTTTCCACCGTAAAAGCACTACCGTTACCGACATTTAGCTTAAAAGAAAAAGCCGATCATCGCTACAGCAGTTAGTGATCGGTTATATAAAAGTAAATGTCTATCTGTATTGAGAAGTGCCTGAGATTCTAGTGCAATCAATTACTTCACATAAAATTATAAAATTATATTCATATGAGATCATAGCAAAACAATGACCACAATATCAACGTTTTAGATGATTTTATAATTAAAATCTTGAATTTTTATTTGAAAATTATTTTAGATGACTGACTCGTATTGTAACAAAATTCCACTATAGTTCGGATCCCACGGGTTGACAGTCAAGTCATGCGGTTCGGAACGAGTCAATTAGTTAAATCAGAGGTCTGGTGGAAACGAAAAAAAGAATTTCCTCAAAAGGCGTCTTTAGCACGGATTCTAGTTCTAAGTTTAACTTTCGGTGTCGAAAGCGATATAGTGGTGAAACGAGTTGTCATTGGGAAAACATTCACTGCGATCTTCATTCATGCTTTTGCATATAGCAGCCTTCTCTTAATGTAGGACTAATTGATGAACGTGATGAAAAACAGTTTGTACTTCGATACCCAACCAGCCGAAGTCGATTCCCAAGCCCACGTGACTTACACTTCTGAGATCTTACGATAGCGACTCGCCACCCACATACACCATCCATTTCATAGGATGACCGATGACTAAAATTTGCATGTGAAAAACCATTTTTCATTCATAGCACAGTTATTTTAAAGTAGCATCTAATAAGGCTTACATCAGTTGCTTCAAACCGCATTCGCATTACATTTGTGTTCTTCTTATCGTCATAATTTAAATTTTATACCAGCGCTCAAAATAATTTATATGTATCCAAAATAATTTCTCACCATTTTTAATGTAGTATTTAGATAATATAGTCATAAATATTCCTAAAATAACTGAATAATTCGCGAAGAAAAAGTAATTTCTATTAATTTTGTTTGTGTATACTTTTATAACCGGTATTAAATATCTTCCTTGCAAATCTGCCATAATCACATAGAAATTTTAATTTTAACTTTTAGTAATAGCTGATATTATCACTTAAATGGTGTTGCTCTTTAGGAAGCTTATACCTCCGAATCTAATGAACAAACTAAGTCTAAAAACATAAGATACAGTGAAATGTTTCTCTTTTTCAACTATTTTACTAAAACGTTTTGAACCATTACCATTATTCAAATTCCAAGAATATGTAAGAAATTTAGTTTACGCAGAGATGATCGGCTTTGATCTTTTGAATACTTTTAATACAAAATGTAATGAAGTGTGCGGCCGCGATGCAAAATACGAATTACAAGAACATATATTGCAATTCAACTTCATTTTTTAACGATACATTTAAATCGCTTATTTTAAATGTTTTCTTTTTTATGAACCATCCCACCCAGCCTACCAACGAGAGTTTAAACCTCGAAGAGGTTCACACGCATATTTCCATCTTGGAACCTGCAGTCTTCTCAGCATGATTTCTAACCAGTTTTAACCTTCTTGACCAATAGAACCTTTACAAGCATTATATTCTAAGGAAATGATTGGTAGAATCTTCCAAAGGATTCTATTCTAAGGAAAGAAGCAATAGAATCATTCCAAAGGATTCTAATCTAAAGGAAGGAGATTAACGTCGCAATGGAGAAACACAATGTACTATTGGCGACGGTCTATGATCAATGCCCAAGGGAAAGATCGAGGACAACACCTCGTAAATTTGATCCACGGTCAGATGACGAGATCAACACCTGAGCTGGCACCCAACTCTCCAAACTTCCAAACCACACCAACGTGAGAACATTGGAGGCCACGAAAGGTTTAACGTGCACCAGCCCCCGAGTTTCGAACTCGCAACCATCCGGTTGCTAATCCGTTACTGTTCCAACTAGGCTACCGAGGCCAAAGGAATCTAATCTAAAGAAAGGAGCAATAGAGTAGTTCCAAATGATTCTATTACGCAGAATGGGCCGATAAAATCATTCCAAAGGATCTTTCTGAGGAAAAGGCCAATAGAATCTTTTCAAGGGCTGAAAGATTTCAATTACTAGCAAGATGTGATTATTTAGCAAGTTGGATGGTTGGTTTGGGGGGTTTATGGCTCAAGGGCCATATTTGGCCATGCTAAGGCAGACACAATACAATATCAAGTAATTGACACAAGACGTACAATACCAAGTAATTGACACACACACAGTGCAAGCTTTACTGACACAGAAGAGAGAAATACACCCATTGAAGAAGTTATTTACCAAGATGTGCATATTTAGTTATTAAGTGTGTTGTGGGGTAAAAGCAACATTACACTAGTCGCAAATCTCGCTAAGCTCAGAGGGGTGGCTGGGAGGGTCTTCCAGCCGAGGAGGCCTAGTGGGCTCTTGCATACACCAGGCAGCATTTAACAATACTCAATCATAAGGCGACGAAGGTTCAGGGAGATTTTAAACAGAAAAGTGCAATGTTACAGGTATAAATATGAATTTTCTAGGCTGTCTAAAAGCAATGGCCATCAAATAAAAACTAGGAAAAACAGTAAAAATCGACTGGGAAACATATAATCATGTCAAAAGTTCTCTTCGGTATAGAAGAATACGGTATTTTCCAATGCTGCACGTTATATACTGAATACAACAAGCAATTATTTTAATTAAAATTATTTAATGAGAAAAGTGGAAAATTCGTAAAGGAAAATCATGAGAAAGCATTCTTTCCAAACAGAGAAGAGTCAAACAAACAAAAATACAAAAGCAGTAAAATTCCAAAAAATGTTTTGGGTAGTCCTAAAAATCTATGCACCAAGTTTGAGAGGCATTTTCTGTCAAGTTAAATATAGGTGGTGGTGGTGGTGCTTCCTATACATATTCCCAACGTGACGTGGTTTGCTTTTCGAATAAGATTTCAGCACGACGCCAATAAAAATTTCTTAGAATGAATTCCGAATAGAAATATAAGTGATTGGTCAACGCCAATCAGATTAAACGCCAAACGTCACCAAAACGGCGACAAACAGCATTTTTAGATAACTGCGGTACGTATCATGCAAGAGCATTTGTGTAGCGGAAGCAAAATATTCTCATTCCATTTGGTTTGTTGACAGTGAAATCACTTACTCCATACTGTCGTACTATATTATTTTGAAGACTTAATTAGCAGTCTAATTTGACATGAATTCAAAAAATATTTCTGCGTCTGGAAATACACACAGACTACCAGAAGAGTCAATTTTTTGAAATGCAAGGTACAACGGCTTCATTCATAGTCAAACACGAATATGAAAACCGGTGTTGCGAGAAATAATATCTCCCTTAATCGCAAAGTTCCTGTCTACTAAACGATTATTGCTCCTTCACACAGAGGCTATTAGCATACATGAATAATAACCAGATAAACAATAGACTGAGATTACGTTAACTTTGCAAGTACAACTTTTATATAGTGGATTTCATTCTTGTTTGTTTTGCAGGGATTTGTAGTGAATTCCTGTCGATCAGATGCGCTACGGATTTTCGGGTTTTTATTTACTATTTATTTCAGTTTTTAGAATGGAGATCTTGGAAATAGTTGAATCATCCTGTTTATCAAAGTGATTGAATAGCTGTGTAATATGCTTTTTTTTAAGCTGATGGTTTTTAAGAAAACATTTGTATGAAAATTTCCACATTAATCTGAGTAATAGAAGTTTCATTCACCACACCAGGTGACCTACCTCTCTATGGCAACAGAATTTGTAAATCCTAACTTAGGTTTCACTTTTAGTTGAGTGATCCTGAAGATATTTTCAGATCAAACCTGTTTTCCGAACAATGCTAATTTCCTCTCAAGGTATAAAATATACATAATTTTCCTCTGTTCCAAAATAAATGTCATATTTACACATTTTGTTTCTGATATTAATAATGTTTCTTCAATTTTGAAGTATACTGTACCAAATAGAACAACATTTGTTAACGGTATAAAGCAACTTAAGAATACCATCCGGTCGTCTTTTTTATTATAAACAAAGGTTGGTAAAAAATCGAAAAAGGGACTTTTTAAAAGTGCTCCAGCAGAAGTGGAAAAGTTAGAAAATATTTAATCAACATTGCAAACCTATTTGGGAAGGGTAAAACTGTCATTTGGAAGTAATGCCTACAAAATTGTACAGGTAATACAGAAAAACTGAGACGTGAAAATTGCCTTCTCAATAATGTTAATTATACTTCTGAAGCTATATTACAAGATAACGCTGTTTTAATATGTAATGTTTGAAAATGTTAGAAAAATATACATTTTAATCTACGATTAAATCTTATTTTTCTTTTCCGTCTTTTGCACAAACTTGATAACTATTTCAGAGCAAATTTGAAGAGTTAAATGGGACACTTATTTTGGAACAAAGGGGGATACAAATATGTGAAAGTAAACGTCCTATGTGTTGATATGTAGATTAATACCATTACTGATACAAAAATAATAATCACACAAGGAATAAATATTAGATGATTTTCTCGAAAATTCTTTCACATATCTTAAGCAAGAGAATAAACAATTAAACACCTTACACAAGAGCATACCCTACAACAAGGGATTCTCGGAAATCTTTTATTTGTAGACTGATGAATAGCAAGAGATTTTAATTTGAATACAGATATCTATACTGCTATTAAACTATGCTGACATAGTATGCACATACAAACAATAAGTGCTTTACTGTTTGATAATGTTGTCGAAAACAATACCTTTGTTATCGCAAATTTCAACATTAAACAATGATATACAATTTACTATAATGCATAATCATCTATTTACAGAATCGCATTTTGTCTATCTGAAACACTTGGTTTGTTTTAATCCTAGGACACTTTTTACCTACAGTGTGGCTAAACCTATCAATATGACAACCACAGGCAGGTGGCGAACTCGGTTCTAAGAAATTCCTAAAACAATGCTTTTGCTGTAACCTTAGCTAATGCAAAGAAAAACAGTTCCAGGTAGAAAAGAATACAAAACTAAAAATGTCTTAATTTTAAATGCGCACAAAGTAATATAACGTGCCCTTTTTATGCAACATACAGCCTAATAAGTATTGCAGAACAAATTTACTGGATTAAGTGAGACGTTTAACGATTAACAGACGAACTCAAAATTAAATTTCACTCGTCAGTTTTAAGAACACTAAAACAGAAATTCCCTAACTCTTCCTGACGATGACTTAAAATTAACCCTTCTCAAAGCGAGAAAAACTAGAGAATTTATTAATTTGTGAAAAGAAATTTTAAAAAATATATGAAACTTCATTTTGGAAAGCTTGTTTTCCTGCTAGATAAGTAAACTAGCTGGAAAACAACCTCTACAGAGCATGCAAGCGTCTTGATTCAGTTTTCTCTTTTGCTGTACTTGTTTCCACTTACTGACCAAACTTCAATAATGCCCTACTTATTTTGTGTATGCATTTGAATAATATATACAGCATAGACTAGGTTCAAGCATTTTTCTCCGTAAAAGGGAATGTGTGATCTTTCAAATCAATGAAAATACTTTAGTTACAATATTACTCAAGGCACATATTTTTTAATGAATTTGTTTTATCTTATGGCAAGGTTTTCTTTTATTTCACCTCTTTTAAAAGACAGAAGCGGAAATATAAATATAGAAATAACGGACAAACTAATTCTTGATCATCGAGTTCAAATGATAGTATCTTATGTATATTTGTAATTAATAAATAAATAAATAAATAAATATATATATATATATATATATAGGTAAACGGTTTATAGTAACACAATCCTAGAAATGCCATTCTAAAACTTAAATTCAAATCTTTTTAACTTGCTTGTAAAATGCAGATGAACTTTCTTAAACTGCATTTTGCATACGATTTCTACTACCCATGTGTGATACAACTTATTCAGGTGCAAAACTCGTCTGTTCTTTCTCTGACAACGTGTTTTATACACGTTGGAGTAAATAATATTTTACAAAACTTTGCAAATGATTTGAGACACTCCCAATTTAAATTTACTCAATTTGCAATACTCGTATTTTGCAGCCATAAACAGTAAATTAGAAGTCCCCATATCGTAATATCTGAACAAAATTTTACTCATGTAAGTATTTATAGTCGTAGCAAGAAAATCAAAATATTTTATGGATTAAATAAACTAAGCTAAAATTATTTGCTTTTCTTTCGCATAATGTTTAATACAAAATAGCAGCTAGTTCATAAACTAACACTAAGGACTCTACCCCTCGCTCACACCAAAATTGCTCAATTCTGTTTGGCTGGCCTTCACTCGTTAGAAGGTTGGATGCAATTGATCCAAGAATTCAAAATTTTGGAGGTTATCTAGCTAAATAAACACATCAACTTAATGAATTTAATTTAATAAGTTAGAAGAAACTTATCAGTTTCCTTTCAATGCCCGGCCAATTGAACTATATTCAATGGCACTACAAGGATGGATTATGAACCACTTTCAATTACCCTAGTGCACCAAGGGAAGGGGTTCAAGTTACACCTCACATACAAACCACACATTCTAGACTACAACCCAATTACAGAAAGGCCATACATTCATTCTAGGTGAGCAAATATCAATGCCTTATCCTGGATTCGAACCAAACCTAGCGATTCAGAAGCCAGCACCCTCACCGACAGGACTCTTTTGATGGTCCCTGGGCTAGTGGTTGATCTAACCATATACCCCAAAACAGTATGGTCTGATCCCAACAAGAGTCTTCGTTTTAGAATCCATGGAGGTAAAAGTCATTGCATTCCCTTGTATGTTGCTGATAATTGTTTGTTCACCTCATTACAAATTTAGTATTTTGAAACTTGCTCCGTGAAACTCAAACCAATCAACCATTACAAATTTAGGAAGAATTCTTTCATCCCGGTATCACTTCGTGTAATCTTAGGAAAACTCCTATCCATCCAACAACGAGCTCTGTAAAATTCACTCTAATCACGTTCTACAACATCAACATATTCATTATAAACCGGATGCTCACAAGTTTTGCTTCTCCCCCTTTAACTTTCTATTCTCTTTTGGCCTTTCTCAGCTTTGCTCTACCAATCATGTGATCATTGATTACGCCTTTGAGGGTTGTGAATAAAATACTTGACAATACAATTAAATTTCGTTTTTAATATAGCAATTTCAAAAGCCCCGATCGCTTTTCTGTTCTAGCCCCTGTGAAAAAGCTCTACTTTTCAATGGCAGATTTGATTCACAAGCGGAATCACGTGATGCTTGTTCCAGTCGTTATCAAACAAGAAATACACACTTATTTCGGGGATACATCAGTGAAATCTATCGTCGACACCACACCAAAGGCACCAATCTGAAAAATTGTTTCAAGACAAACGCGCAGAGCATTATGAGAGGCATTTTCTGTCAACCTAAATGTAGGTGGCGCTAGTGTTTCATATACTTTTTCCGAACGTGACGTCACTTGGCTTTTTTTCAAATACGATTTCAGCACGTCACCAATAAAAATTCCAAATAATGAATTCCGAATTGATATATAAATAAGCCCATTGTGTTGCTCCAGTGTGACGTTAATTGAAAAAAAAAAAAAAGATATATAACAGTTTTTAAGGCAATGACAAATATATTAAACGACAAACGCAGCCCCGACGACGATACTCTACATTTTAAGGTAACCCCGATATATATTATGCGAGAGCAATTGGATTGCGGAAGTAAAATCTTCGCATTCCGTCTGATTTGCTTGTTTACACTGAAAATCCCTGTCATGGGAAAAGTAGTGTAGTGGTAAAAATTTAGGTATCGATTTGGTGTGTTAAGAATTAAGTCTTTTGGGGTGGTATAAAACATTAAATATTTGGCAGAAAATGCCTCAAGGTAAAACCATCTAAACTTGCTGATTCATGAATTTAATTAGAGAATTACAAGAAATGCCCTATCATCACAAATCCATTACTCCTCCAGAAATATTTTTCTGATCATTCTAAAGAATATCCTTTTGGCACGAAAGCATGACTCCTTGGTAAAGTAAAACTAACAACTGGGATGTTGCAAAATCTGATAAGGAAATTATTTAGGTCACGTGATGATGATAGTTTAATTTGCATCGTACTGGAGAAACACAAAGGGCTATTAGAGACGCTCCGAGATTGTTCCCGAAGTAAAGTATCCAAGGACAACACCTCATAATTTTGAGCCATAGTATGATGACGAGGTCAACACCTTCCTGAGCTGGCACCCCGCTCTCCAAAATTCCATACCACGCCAACTTGAAGACATTTGAGGCCACGATTGATTTAACGTGCACCATCCTCCACATACACGACGGTGTTTGGTTGGATTGAATTTCGAACTCCGGTTGATAATCCTCGACTCTACCAACTGGACTACCGGGGCCTTTGTGCTTTAGTTTGAATGAAAGGATCCAACCTCTATTACCAACAGTAGTGATTGTTCACCCTTTTAAAGTCATCGAAGATTCGATAATTAATATGAAAAAGTTGCGCTATTTAATTGAAGTGGCATATAGAATCAGAAAACAACAGAAAAAAATACATCTATTATTTCAATCTGCCATAAGAAGCCGTTTCCTTAAATTGCAGTTTTTCATCACTTTTCAATGAGAAATGTATGAAATTTACCCATCAGGGTAGATCGTATAAAATCAGAATAAAAAAAATTCGAATTGCATTTTAAGTTTCTTTTTACGTTGTTCCTTACATTTTTATACGAAATTTTTGAAAATGGTTTATCGTACCATTTCCAATTCCTTGAATATCAAAAAAAATTATTCGTGCAGCAGAAATTGGCTCTGAAATATTCCAAAAATCGTGCATTCAGAACACATTGATTTTTAACTAGTACCCTCTTCGAAAGTGAATTCTATGAGCAGTGTATGAGAGAGATTTTATCGGTATACAAACAAACCAGACAGTCTGCAAAGATTTTACTCCTGATGTCCATATGGTCTCTCATGATACATATCAGGGTTACCTCAAAATGCAATATATCGTCCTTTTTTCAACATTTGGAGTTTGATCTAATTGGTGTTTGCCAATCAACTATCATATATCAATTAGGAATTTATTCTGGAATTTTTATTGGAGAATTGCTGAAATCGTATTCAATAAATAAGCCGACTGACGTCACGCTCAGAATAGGTATAGGAAACACGTATCGCCGCAGAAACACTACCGCCACCTACATTTAGCTCGACCGAAAATGCCTCTCATGTATAAAAGAAATTATTTTTCAATTTAGATTGGTACTTCATTCTAAGTTAATGCCTATTTGAACATTTCTTTATGTGTATGAGAACAAAAGATACATGGAAAAGTGCCACCGAATTTTCATACAAAGGGTTCTTACTAAATTTTACCAGGATTTTAGTCTATCGCGTACTTCTTCAGTAATTTTTGAACATAAATACAAGAAAAAAAGCTTCCATTTCAAGAAGGAAAGTAATTCATTACACCCTATAACAATCTCTGTTAAAATTTTGTTTTCTAGAATTGTTTCCGGGGCACAAATGTTTAACAATTCCGCGCTTAGCAATAAACAATACACTTAGTCGCTTACACTTACCACTGCTCTAAATCATATTAATCTGTAATTAAGCTTACGGCGTAATAATTTTTCCCACAAACAGGAATAACTTTATATTTTGTATTCAATTTCAATACTAAATCCACCGTTCTTCATGTCCACTATATCTCCGACACACTCATACGAGAAATTGACAATCATGACTCAGAAGGTTCTAGCATGGCCGGCTTACACTAAAGTAGATCGGCCTTGTTTATGATACAACAAATTGAAATGCGTGTCTTGATATGTCATGGAGAATATTTCATTGAAATTCAGCATCTCAATTGCCATCAGGGGCACATTTTCTTTAGGAGTGTAGAGGTGTACACGGGTACCACGCACGCGGGTATCACACGGGTACCTTGGGGCATCATAATCCCGAGGTACCCTTGTGATCTGTCCATCCTTCTGTTTTACTCTCGCCTATCTTTCTGCTATTTGCTTCTGTTTTCCTCCATAGTTTTTGTCTTGTGTTTTGCGCAGCTTGGCTAAATATGACCCATTAAACCTAAAACCAAGCAACCAATCATCATCTAAATTACTAAATGTTCAGTTTTCAGCTTTTATGAGTCTTCATCACGAGGGAATAATTTGAGGATTTGGTACAATTTTAAACACTTCAATTCATATTTAAGAGTATTTATTTTTCCTGAAAAAATTGCAAACTTTTCTGTCTTAAATTTGTCCCTTTAGGCTGCGTCTTACTCAGCCTATTTAGAAATAGGCACCACAGACCTGATAAGTTATGAAGAAATCTGTCTATTCAGACGAAAAGTTAATTGAAAGGTTTTCAAACATTCCAATGAAAAACTGAAATGTTTCCGAACATTTCAGGCGTTGATATATATTCTAGACCATAGTTTACCGAAGTGGGTTCTACCATCTCTGAAGGAATATTGGGAGAATAGAGAGGGAACTGGACCCAGGGGAAATAGAGAAGGAAACGTTGAAAAGCAAAACTGGACAATAAGAATCTAAAAAGTTTGTCACCTAAAACTGTTTCAACCCTCCTAGTGGTTCCAACGAGATATCGCGTCCATAAAGATCTGACCAATTTTGCTGATGACGAGATATCTCATCACCAAGATATTACCGATCTTTTTATGATGACGAGATCAAGATCTGGTCAGTTTTCTCCTAATGACGAGATATCTCATCCATCAAGATATGATCAGTTTTGCTAATGACTAGATACCTCGTCGCGACAATCATCAGGAGGTTTAAGTGAACACTTTTCACTTAACCAGACGCTCACTGCACTGCTGCATTGTCACTGATTCTTTTAACTAAAAATAGAAACAGACTGCAAATAGTTGACTGTGGAGATTTAATCATGGTGCTGATGAAAATAGACAAATAGAAATATAGACGAATTAATAGCATAACAGACTCATCCTTCTCATTAGTGATTATTTTTAATTTTGCTGGTTTGATTTATATTAATAACCGATAATAGTGAGCAATCTAGTATGATGTACAATTTATTTTTGTTTCATTTTAGTAAATAGCTTTATAATTTCGTTTCAAAATTGTTTCAGTTCCAAACTAGCTGGGCCACGGTAGCCCTGTTGGAAGAACAACGGATTAGCCGCCGGAGGGTTGCGAGTTCGAAACTCGGTCCAGCCAAAGACCATCGTGTACACGGGAGTTGGTGTACATTAAACCTGTCGTGCCTCAAATATCCTCACGTTGGCGTGGTGTGGAAGTTTGGAGAGTGGGGTGCCATCTCGTGTTGTTCTCGTCATTTGTACATAATTCAAAATTATAAGGTGTTGTCTTTGAATCTTCCCCTTCGGGACTGATCCAGGACCGTCGCCAATAGCCCATTGTGTTACTCCAGTGTGGTGTTAATTAACTACCTACCTGCCTACCAAACTAGCTTTTTGAAATACTAAAATTACACACAGCTACATTCATATTTTGGAGAAATTCAAAAATAATAGGCCCCTCGGGGCACATCTTCTTTATGTGTGTAAGGGCTTCACGAACCTGAAGTAGCTTAGCGATCTAGTCTTTTTCTATGGGGTTTATTGCCTCTAATAAATATGTGGGTCGCTATCCCAGGATGCCAAGCGATCTTTCTCCTCTACATCCTTTCTTTTCACAATTACTTGACATAAGTCTCTCTTGTGTTAGCACAGCTTGGCCAAATATGGCCCTTGCACCAAAAAATATGCTTTAGACCAAATGTTAACTGAACTGTTTTAAAACATATCAATACAAATTATAACGTTTTCAAGCATTTAAGGAATTGACGTTCTAGCCACGCGAAAAATCTCATCAAAACATGTCCCTACCATAAATAAAATCAGAAAACTAATCAGAAACAATCAAAAGGGTAAATAAAATCGGGGACCAATCAGAAATTGTTGGGTTGCTCACATTTTTTATGGGTGACTTCCAACTGAGAATATTTTACCTTACTATAGATCCGTTCTAAAGATTCAATTACAGAAGCCGGAAACAAATGCAAGAATGGACTATACTTGAAACCCTTTTGATTATTGTAGCTACTTGAATATTTCTACTGTCAATAAAACTAAGAAAAACTATTTTCGGTATTGACATTATATTTACTTTGAGGATTTGAGCCGTTTGTATCCAATTGTATGAAAAAATCCTGCAATTGCTTTTGAATAAGTTTCCCTATTTGAGGGAAAACAAACGTGAAAACGTTTCCCCTCATAACTTTTGTTCAGAAAACATTTCCATTTTTAAATGAAGTTAATACTTTATAACTTCATTTGAAATATAATTTAAGTTTTGGTTTGCATAAACTTAAAATTTAAAGTAGGAGTAATTATTTCGTAAATCCACATGAATTCATAATCGCCACAAATAAGTAAACAAGATCGAATAAGTGAGGAGAAAACGAAAGATGCAAAAAAAATTCTTCCATTACAGATATTTTCTGTCAAGCTAAATATAGGTGGCGGTAATGTTTCTGCGGCGATATGTGTTTCCTGTACTTACATTTAACGTGACGTCACTTGGCTTGTTTTTCTATTATGATTTCAGTAATTTTCAAGAAAAAACCGCAAAAGAATGAAGTCTGAATACGACAGTTGATTTATCAACGCCAATTAGATTAAGCGCCAAACATTGCCAAATCGGCGATAAACTACACTTTAAGATAACCCCGATGTGTATCATGCTAAAGAATTTGAACAGAAGTAAAATCTTCTCAGACAGTCTGGTTTGTTTATTCACACAGAAAATCCCTATGTATACAATTTACCTCCAGATTTCATTTTAGAAATTTAAATTCAGGTTTGATTTTCTGCAGTGAGAATTTAAGTTTGATTCTTTTTCAAACTTCAACATTAGTTTTTATTAAATAACGAATTATCATGATAAACTAATTACATATATTATTGTGATAAAATTATTACAGAATAATCAAATCATTACTAAATAATATAATATTATTATGATTTTATGTTAATTTTGTGACGAATTTTTTGATAAATTAATTATATTGATAAACTAACATTGTTAAAAAAATTTTGACTAAAGAATTTTTGAACAAAGAAAAATCATAAGTTTTGCTTGTTAATTCAAGACGTGTTTTTAAAAAAGATTGAAATTGTAAAACACGCTCAAATAAACTAATCAATCTTAACACATATATGACATACATGAACTTTTTAATTTTTAACAATGACTTTTTAATATTTAACAATGAGATTTAATACTTAACATTATTTTTCATACAAAATTTAAGAAATTATTTTCGTAAATTCATGAAGTGGATTGTTACAAACATACTATTCAATCAATATTAATTAAGGATTTAAACATCCTAGTATTAAAAATAAGTAAACTTGCTACTTCAAGCTAATCAGTATCCTATCTTCATAAATTTTAAGTATAATATTCGAATAATTAATCAGAAAATACTTTTTAATATTCTACAATAAAAATATTAATTAAGGATTTAAACATCCTAGTATTAAAAATAAGTAAATTAATAAGAATTTACATTGTAAGCTTTAGTTAAGAACTTCAATTCATTTCTAATTGTACCTTGTATCACATTTCAGTGCTTGAAATTTAGTGTTCTAGTTTACAACACAAAATAAAATTAATTTTAAAAAATCTGGCTTGAAAACAAGTTTCTTACAGAATCGTAAATATTTATTGAAAGAAAAATTTTATTTTATTATTGCGAGCAAAAAAAAGCATTAGACATTTTTAACATGAATATAACACAAACGAGAATATCTTACCATTATTTATAAGGAAACCGAAGCTAAGTACTCAAGAAGCGCCGAGTTTTCGTTTCGAATCCTTTGGGCCCAGGGAAAAAAACTGTCTCCAATCTTCCCTTAAGAGACCACCTGCATTTGGAAGATTCGCAGGTGTAGGCAAAGCTCTAAGGCGAAAATAAATAAATAAACGAAGCAAAAAACAAAACCAAAAAAATCACCATCTCCACTTGCATTGACGGCCGCGGTAACATGACTGCGGTCACTGACTACACCGTTCGGTCACATTCCACGCTAGGTTGCTGTAAAAATACGCCCGAAATATCGCCAACCTCGCTGAAACGTTCAGGAAAAAAAAGCCAAATCCGAACTGTAGGTTGCTAAAAAAAACCTGCAGATATACTGTGACTGGTTTAAACTATTGACAACGCATTTAATTTGCTGTGAGAGGGATCCGAATTTTCCGCTCCAAAAGCAAACTGAGAAAAACGTGTTGTTTTGAGAAATAAGCCGAGATTTTTTTTCTTTCGCGTACTTAGCGTAATTGCTAGTGTCGCTTTGAAAAAACCGACGCCAATTTCGGGGACAGTATTTTGTTGCTGTTCTTTTTTATTGTTCGCACATTTTTGGTCGCAGCGGCATTTTTTTAAGATTTTTCTCGCGCCGGTTTTGTGTAAAATGGAAGAAAAGCGTGGGAACGGAATTTTGTGGCGATCGCCAGTAAGTGTGGTTCTCTTTACTCTATTATGTTTGTTTTCGAAAGTTTCGCCGATTGGGACAAATAGTTTCCCGTGTCAGTGGTTACAACTTTTTAATCTCGTAGTAAGATCTTTCGACCGTTTCCATCCAAGAACGTGAAGAGGGGTTGGGTTTTGGGGACTAAGTCCTTTCCCTTTTCCTCTTCGGGTCAAAAGTGCCTTTTTCTCAGAATATCTTGATCGGAAATTTTTTTGAAAAAGTTATATATCTAGTAATATTTATATTTAAAAACTTTCAATACACACTATATCCATTTCTTCAAGGGCCCTCTGTAGCTTGGTTGGAAGAGTAGGGTTACGAGTTCGAAACTCGATCCAACCAAAGACGTATAGGAGAGGTTGATGCTCTTTAAATCTATCGTGGCCTTAAATGACCTCACGTTGAAGTGGTAAGGGAATTTGGAGAATGGGGTGCCAGCTCAAGTAGTGACATCGTCATCTGACTGTGATTCAAAATTTCGAGGTGTCCTCGGATCTTTCCATACGTTAATTCAACTTCTTACCTTCCTATCATTTCTTCAGAGCTTTATTCACGAGTAATTCCAATATAAGTTGAGGGGCCACCGGGACTCAGTGGGTTTACCCACTGCACTAGCAGCGTGCGAGCTGTAGGTGGATCAGGTTTGATTCCTGTAGCTACCATAGTTACGACTCGAGGTCAGGATCAATACCTACAGGTTTTTCACTGACCGCCAGTCCTAAATCTCAACCTATCTGTCTTGAAGATCCCTTTCAGATTATTTTAGGGACGCACTAATACCCCTCTTTAATTAACTATCCTTCAGTGTCAAAAGGGGAGAGAGGAAGGAGAAAATTAAGAACACTCAAACTACTGAACAACCATTGTAAAGTTATTCCTGTACTCAAATCAACCTAGATGCATCGCTATAATTTCAATACTTATTTTTAATAATATTTTTGTCGTCCAAAGAAAATAAATTTTAGTGAACCCAATACCTTTTAAAGTGTGTTCAAATCGTCTTTTTGGGCATGTAAAGTTCCACTTTTCACTTTGGGCCCACTCCGAAATAAAATTCTGGCTGTACTGTTAATAAAGTTCTGACTCGATACTGTGCAGCATTCACAAGATCATAACATGCATTTAAGAGTTAATTACAAAAAAAAGTATCATTAGATATTGATTAGATTGGTATTTATCTAATTTATGTATTATATCTTTTCATCTAGCCAATGAAATAGTAATAAAATATTTTTTAATTACATTTGTTTTGCAATTAAATCTATATATTATTTAAATCTCTGTGGTCTACCAGATAGTGTTGTCATAGCGTTTGCCTGTCACCCAGTAGATCCTAGGTTTGAATCTAGGTCTGTAAGCACATGAGTGTTGGTGATTGTCCCTGTTTGGAGTAAAGGCGGCATATTCACTGGATGCTCCCTCATAAATAATCGTCAGTTCGCCCCTTCTGCTGAAGAGATCAGTGGTTGGTCATTAAAATTGCATTCAATTCAGAAATCAGCACAGTAAAATAAATCTGTCATTGAACATTTTAATTGTATATCTAGTATTATATTGATCTTGAAACAGTAACTGCATTACTTTCAAATTTTTCGATTAAATTGTGAAAGTAGCATCATCCTCTGTAAGAGAAAGCACAGATGTACCTGTTACCTCTGAATAATGAAAAAAGTAAATTGAACAAGTATTCGTATAGATAAAAAGAAAACAGAAGAGTGGAAATAGAAGATTAGCTTCATCGTAGGTTTTAGTTACAGAATAGAACAGTTTTGCATATAGAATTTAGTATCCTGCACAAAATGCAAATCATCTAGACATGTATTAGTATTCAAAAAGAATGTAGAATATAGAAATATATTGTATGCATATTATTTTGCATTGAACCTAATCATTTAAAGCTAATCTTTATGGTCAACGTACAGAAATGCAAAGAGTTGAAAATTAGTGGAATTTTAAAGTAATTTTGTAAGGTAAGCGAAAATCAACATAAAATAAATATGCAAATGATGACGATTTTTTAATAAAGGGGTTGCTCTATAGATAACAATTTCTCTTATTTATCAGCAGTGAGTTCAAATTTATTGTGCGACTAACTGGAATTTGAATCATTTATATTTCAAATGGTTCTATGTAATACACGATTTTCTAAGCTGTTTACATTGCGACTGTCTGATTTTGCAAGGAAAGATTTCCAGAAAAATCAGTAAATTCCAATAACATACGTAGCACAGAAAATGGTGTTATTTGTATACAGGCGAATGGCAACAAGTGGATGAAAACAATATAAAAACAACCACGAGATTCATTCGCCAAATTTTGCCGCGTAGTTTAAATACGATTGTTTTGAGATATGAAATTGTATAATATTGCTAATCCTACATGGAAGGGCTCGCTTTCTTAGTAATATACAGCAGTGAAATTCTTTAGCTTACAGAAGGCAACAGAACGTGAAAGATAGGAATCAACAAAGAAAAGATACTGCGCTTAGACGTCAAAAATACCCAATCGTCTTTGAACAAATGATTGAGATGCAATTAAAGTGGATATTCAGAAACTAATTGCGGTAGCATGACTGAGGTATGGACTCTTTGCCATACATTTTATTGTAAATAAGAGTTAATATCTGTATTACAAAATAGTTTTTTAACTATTTGTATTTCATTTGAAGGCACGAAATGTGCATAGAGATGCTTAGCTCATATTCATTGTAAATAGATTTAAATATGATAAAAATAGAGCAACTACATAACCATAAGTAGATGTAAGCATTTAAGAAACTTTAGGTGCAAATGGCTACGTGTGTATATGCTAGTAATGTTTAATTGCGTTTCAAAATATGTGGTGCATTAAACCAATGTATCTTCCACGTCAGGGCAGAAGGGAAGTCTGAATTTTGATGGGTTCAAAGGAGTCAAGTGCATAATTTAAAAAATAATGTAACATGTTTAAAATTAAAATTAAATTAATCTACTAATATAAATTATAATTATTTGTATCATGGCATGCTTCTTTTTCTTCCTTAATATTTGTGACAGAATGAAATATTCTACTTAAGTTTCTATAAGAAGTAGCCATTTTGACTTAAAACCCTTTTTGCCCTGATACGGAAGATATATGTATGCTTATAGAGTAGGTGCAACGAGATTGATGTAAAAAAGGGGATTTAAAAAAGTGAATAACCATATTGTTAGAAAGCAAAGTACGGAAGAGAAAAATAAATAATTAGTACCAATAACTCTTGCTCTTATTAGTAATTAATAAGAGTGCAACTTTTTAACAATCTCAAAGCATTTTATTCTAAATTAATTCGCACAGGAATGATATTACACTCCAGGATATAACGAAGAATTGCAGAAGACAGTGCTTGTGATAACATGATTCAGGTGTGAATTATTTGCTATACATTTTACTGAAAATTGAGTAAACACCAGAAGGAGGAACGAAATGTTTTCGTATTTTTATATTAAGAAAATAGTCATTCTATAACTCCGAATAGTAATCAACAGGTTATGCCGATTTAAATCAGCATGATTTAAATATTTATTAACATTAGATGATTTGTATTAATTTTAGTTATTAAATTAATAATTTAAAATGTGAATAACTTTCTTCTTTTTATAAGTTAATAATAATATTAAAAATAACCTAGACAAGATGCATGTCGTTTTTTTTATTTTCTAATAGTTAAAAAATGTACTTGTACTCATTAATACCCAAGAATGACCTTTTTTAAGTAAAAGTTTTCTGTTCCTTCTTTGAAAATTATTCATTCACCCCATCACAGTTACTGTTTGTTATATTGATTGAAAGAATATTTTCAGCTTACAGTTAGTACATTCGAAACAAGTTGAGTAACGAAAAAATGAAATTTATTTAACTGTTCTAATATAAAGTCTTTAATTCACATAAAACTTAAAATTAAATATTATCTCACCTTATTCATTGTCAACTTTTTAACCTGAAACTTTTAGTATTATGAGCTTTTATTATAAAATGGAATTAAATGAAAGGATATAAAGGTAACGCTCAATATTAGTTTTAATCTCTGGAAAGCTTTAAAACATTTTTCACGTGGAATAAATTTATGTTTAGTATTAAATTGCGTTTTAAAAAGTATGTTTTAATGAAAAAATATTAAAAAATAAATATTTGTCTTGTTATATTTTCTACTCTAGTATATATTAATGTTTAATATATTTCTATACTTTACCATTGTCTGAACCAGGATTTAAGTACTTGTGCTAATATTTTCGAAATTATTGCTTTTTAAACATGTCAATTTTACGTATTTTGGTATTTTAGATTTTTTAAATTGTGAGAAGCACTACAATTAATTTTTTCCTCTAATCCTCTTTAACAGAACTACTCAAATAATTGTCATCAGATTGTATCAATAAAGCTTACAGTGTATTTATTTCAAAACTTACCTTTTTATAAAATTAAGTTCATCCCAATGAGTTATTTTTCATTGTTTTACATTATGTTTAATTGCATTACCACTTATTTTGTTCCCTCAAAAATCAATATATAGTGTTTCTCAAAACACATCGCAAGCACTTTAAGAGGAAGTAGAGAACACAAAACTAAAGCTTATTCATATAAGGATGTATGCCCGCGAGCGTTACTCTGATGTTATTTAGGGTACACATAGGTAAAGAAATGAAAGGATAATAGTACGTGAACATTTTACCAGTCACAATTTTGCAGTTTGAGCTTAGTTGTGCATTTATAGTTCTATAGTTAATGCCCAAAGTTACGACCACCCTCAGTAAAGCACGCCTGACAGCGTCCATTCATAGATTACCACATAAACTGGCCAATTGTCGAACAGCTCACTCGAATAAATCTAGGTGGCTTCGATTTAGCACACAGTAATTCGGAATTGTGATGGAATCTCTTCGTAATAATAACGCCCTCTGGAAAATCCAGGTGGTGCTTGCAGGTATGCATCATTCGGTTTCACAGTCTGACGTAAACGGTTGGTGATTTTGAGCACGTCTGTCGGGGTACCGTTCACGGTAAAATCTCACAGCAGATCATTGGTTTCTTATAGCTATTCCATATGCTTAGTAAATATTAGCCATCCCAGCATTCGTGAAATGATACGTGATACCCGCAAGAAGACAGCGCCTAAAATTACGTACGCCTAACACGACGAGGGCGCCAAATAACGCCCTCTGGAAAATCCAGGTGGTGCTTGCAGGTATGCATCTTTTTGTGAATATGGGTAAATTTCGTGTTCCTTACATCTCCTTGAGGTTCGTGCAGAAAGTCCTGAAACACCCAGCATAAATGCAAAATACTTAATTAAAGGGATAGAAATGTTCCATTTCATTACTAAATATTCAGAACTTTCCGATTTATTAATTAAAGAAATCGATCCAATTTTGGTTCACTATTTCTACTCAAAACGTATTTGCTTCACTTAATTATTCATTCTACTCGAAATAATATTATAAACCCATTTTTTTATACTGCGTTTTGAGATTCAAAAATAAACAATGGAATAAATAATGTATACGCTTGTAAAATAGTCTTTCGTAGTTGACCTTCTGATTAGATTTGTGTAGAGTACCCGTGCGCATATTTAATCAGGCATATAAGATATCCTCATATGTTCAAAAGCTTGGCAACTTAGAAATTTATCAAAAACTTCGCATCAAAAGGTATATTATATTTACAATCAAGGTAGGTTTGTCAAAATCTTTTCTCAAAAAAATCTAATTCTTTTTCCAGTTACATTTATTGACAAATTCATTTTCTTGGCACAGACATAATCGTGTTACATACTAAATATCTGTATTGTATTTATAATTTAATGACTCCAAATCTGTTTTTCCAGAAATTTGTTTTTATGTTTAAGTCGACTGCTTCGAACTCATTTAAAGTATTTTATATTTTTATCTTTAACTTGCCACAGAATAATTTTTATTTGAATGATCATCTTCTGAGCTTATTAAATTAGGATCTAGATCATCTGTGGAAGATAAAAGATATTATCATTCTAATTAAATAAGGGGAAATTATGTAGAAATGTTTCAAGCATGTCATAGGAAGGGTCAGATTAAATAAATAAATGAAAAATATTATTCATCCCATTTTTTGATTGAACAAAATACTCTTATTAGTAGTACGTGCAATCAATTTTAACACAATACTTGAATAATTATTTTCCGCTTGATGAATTCAATATTTTAAAGATTTTAAAATTAAAATAGTAATGACAGCCCTTTAAAGTGGACTCATTTTTAAATACATATACGTAACTACTATTTTAGAATTCATAATCTGGGGACGAAAAAATTACAATATATTTTTGTGATAAATCTTACATTTTATTATGAAGTTCAGTTACAGTTTTAGCGAAATTTCAATTTTCTCTATCAGACGTAATCAACACATAAATACGCTAATCAATGTTTCATTGCCACACACAACTCTTAATATTTTGTCATCGTCGAAATAGTAAGTTTTTACTGAATGCGTAAGTAAAATTTGTAATAATTGTTTCACAGTGATACCTTTTTTAAGTTCCTTTCTCAAAAACGTTAAATTCTGAGTTTGTGCATAAAGACAGAAAAAAGTTGGTAAAGTAGAGAAATTACTTATAAAATAACACTACTTCTAATTCAAAAAATCAGAAACAGAAACAATTTACTTGAAAAATACATAATCAAAATAAAACGATTAGGTTAAAATTCACCAAGAATATAAAAATATTCAAGATAATGGTTGAAGCCAATTGTTCCCAATCTTTTCAATCCAAGTAAATCTTGAAAATTAAACATTTTTTCCGATCCCTTCAGATTATAACATTGAATAGCGCATACAATGAAGTGCTAGAAAAACTGGTACACCATTCCAATACTTGGTAGGACTTCAACGGGAGCACAGAACAGCAGAATTGCGACGGTGCATGAACTCCATGAACTTCCAGAAGTATTCTGTAGGCATTGAATACTTCTTGCAGAGCGGTCCACAATTCTGTTGTATTCCGAGGTGTAAGATTTCTGTGTTTCACAGCGTGTTGCATGGCATCCCAGATAAGTTCGATAACGTTGAGATTTGGTGACTTAGGTGGGAATGACAAGACCCCAATCTCAGATGAGTGTTCCTCTAACCATAATTTCGCTTGTCTAGACTTGCGTGACGGTGCATTGTCCTGTTGGAAGATGCCAAACCCAGAAGAATGAACGTTAGACATGAACAGGTGCAACTTATCAGAAAGGATGCACACATAACGTTCACTTGTGAGAGACGTTTGTAGACGAGCCAGAAGTCCCATCGGATTGGAATAAACAAACCACATACCATTAGGGATCCACCAACAGCCAGTACAATCCCCTGCTGACAAGCGGTATCGGGGCTTCATGTAGTTTTCCTTGCACATAGATCCTTCCATTTGCCCGAAATAGGTGAAAACGCTTCTTGTCAGACCAGGCTACTCGTTTCCAGTCATCAAGTGTCCAGTGGTGATGTCCCGAACTTAAGCGAGGCGCATAAATGTGTGTAGAGTATTCGTCAAGGGTACTTGAGTTGGGTGTCGTCTCCTAAATCCCATACCTTTGAGGAAACAGTTCTCACACTGATGTTTGTTGAGGGCCCAGCATAGAATTCCGATATTATTTGTGGCAGTGTTGCACGCCTATCGCATGAAGCGATTCTTGCCAGACGATGCTGGTCACGTTCACCCAGAGTTTTTTACGGTCATGCTGCTGTCATAAGTTACAGGTTTTGCTATAATTATTGTAGTCACGGTACTATCTTGAAATGGAAGTGCGTAAAAATCCCAATTTTTCCTCTACCTCTGAAATGTAATGACCTATCTCATGAGCTCCAATTATTAAAACTCATTAAAAATTGCTAAAATAGATAACTTGTCATTTTCACGGCTGAAATAGATCCATATTCTTCCACACATCTCTATCGTTATTTATATGGATATCTAGACCAACCAATGACGTGCATAGGGGGCGTTGCTATGTATTTTGCATAAGCTCGTCTGCACCAGTTTTTCGGGCACTTCAGTGTATATCTTAGTCTTGAGCTCAGTGAAGCTGCTTTTTAGCAATTTGCCAGCTATGTATGGTTCCATCCATATAAATAAGAATGGATTGTTTGTACATTGAATATTCTCGACCCATTTCAATTTTCTATCCGTTTTGGGCCCTTCTGATGCAAAATCCGTCTCTTGCGCGTTTGGTCTGTCTGTATGTCCATTTGTCTGTCCGTATGTCCATCTGTCTGTACGTGTGTGCCCGTACTACGTTCAAAAGGTTGAATATATTTTCGTGAAACTTTGTATACTGTGAGTACTTACATTTATTTAGTGATTGAACTTGGTTGCGTTAGTCTGTGTCTGTCTTCTCGTTCTATGTTTGATTTTGAGTTTGTGTGTTTGTATAAGTATCACATAAAATTTATTTAACATACTTTAATGCAACGTTCTTTGTTTGATACATCATATATTAATTTAGTAAATGCATTATTTGAAATTTCTTTGTTTACATATTTAAGCAAGTTCTATGTTAAACAACCGAGTAACTATACTTAAATCAACCGTAATTTGGTAGTTTTGGAGTAGCGGGAAGGGTATATTGAGCATTGCAATTACTTGGATTTTTTTACCAGTGCTGTGAAAAATTAATTATTTTTCCAAAAGCTATTTTTACGGAATTTAAATTCTAATACTTTATTTATTTTGAGCTTTATTTTTCTTTACGAAATGTAAAAATTTCTGAATATTTGAGACAGATAATAAAGAGAATAAAACATTATAAATAAACTATACAGAACAAGACCTTTTAAAATATTACTGGTAGGTAATATGGCAACCTTGGTACTGTTTAATCGTTTTCTTTTTTAAATTTGTGTCGGTTATATTCCAGGAATCTATTTTGTAATGAAAATACAGATACATTCATTAGTTTTCGTTCGAAGCTTTCTTTAAATCTGTTTTAAGATGTCTTTCTGCATTTTCAATTTGATGTTTTTCGTTCAATAACTGTAATCAAGGTAAGTAATGGTTTAATTAGTTTTAAAAACATTTTTGATCATTGTATGATAATTTTGGGAAACGCTTTTGTTCTTAAATGACATATAAGGCATTTATATGCATACTCTGAACTATTCTATGCATTCTGGGTAACATTGGCACACTCTAAAGACTTTCTTTCTTACTAAAAATTTAATTTCTACAAAAATGTAAAATGTTAAAAATGACATTTATTTACATTTGTAAAATTGTGTATTTAACAATTGTGTGCCTTTATTAGAGTGTGGTAGTTGTTATATGTGATGAATAGGAATTAACAATTTATTAACGAAAGCGGAAGTTAGTTAACCCATTCAATCCGAGTAACGCTGGGTAATTCTTCTAGTGTCTGATAATTTCAATATTAAGGCACTCTCAAGTTCAAGTCTGTTTCTTAAGTTAGATCTCAAATACGTGAGCTGGAAGACCATTTTTTAATATCATTTTTAAGAACAACATTTTTAGGACAAAATAGGTAAAAATAATGAATATTTTATTTTCTCTTGAAAATTTTATATTTTACCTAGAGCAATATTGCACGTTTTCCGTCCTCAGACTCTGAAAACATTATCACGGCCCCTGAGAGTCTGCGGACTACACTTTGAGGACCACTGGTTTAAGCTATTGCCTGAATGTCATATGTGTAAATAAATTATTCAATCACAAATGGAAATGGGTCAAGCTTTATGGGTGCAGAAACATTTAAGAATTCCGATTTCTTTGTTGTATCTGTTTTGGACCCTTCTAATGCAAAATCCGCCTCTTGCGCGTTTGGTGTCTGTCTGTCTGTGTGTGTGTGCACGTCCTACGTCCAAACGTCTGGATGTATTTTCGTGAAACTGCTCACACTGAGTACTTGCATTCATTTGGCGACTGAACTTGGTTACATTGGTCTGTCTTCCCGTTTTACATCGGTTTTTGTGTCTGTACAAGTTTCGCATAAAAAAATTTCAATATATTTTAATTCAATATATTTAACGAAAGGATAAGCCGCTATATTTTTATGCTCCTGCTTCTTTCAAGTTTTTGCAAGAAATAGTTATAATCCAGATCTGAAAAATTACCAAAAGTTTCAACTCGAATAAACCTACAAAATGGTGTAAAATTCACGAAAATCTACCTAATGTAAGTCCGGTTTCCGGCATTTCTTCTTCTTTCGAATTGGATTTAAATTTTTTTTCATCTTTTGGCCATTGTTTTGATCCATTACCACCTGGAGTACGCTTCACCTCTATTGCCAAGAACTTCATCAAGTCCAGCAATCTTCAAAAATCAATAGAAAACCTCCATATCATCCTACAGTCTTCAAAGTTCCTTCAACTTAAAGAACCAATTCAAGATCCTCATTTCAACATCTGCGAAAATTTGCTACATCTGTGAGTCATTTTATATTTTTTACAAAATTCATGACTTTATTCTGACATTTTGTTGATTTTTATGCTCCATATTTGTTATTTTATAGACTTGTTTATCTCAATTGTTCCCCACTTAATCTAATTCTTTATTTATTTTACATCTACTAGTTCCTTTGTTTTGTTTATCCCTCGACTTTATTACATTGTTTAAAATTTTTATCTTTAAATCTCTTTCCCATCTACTAGTCTCACTGCTTTTTCTTTTTTCATCTACTAGTATCATCGACTGCATTTATCTTTCAGATCAGAATCTTTATCTACTAGTCACCTTGCACTCATTTATATATCTTGATTCTTTATGATTTTGATTTAATTATAGACCAAAATTACGTTATATTGTTATTATTTATTGCTGTTTGTTATTTTATTATTGTTATTACTGTTAAATGTGAGATACCCTGATCAGAGTTAGTACCATGAATACTACCAACGATAGGGATAAAAAGGACCCTCCGGGAAACTCAGATAAACTAATTCAAAATTTTTCCCCAGAGGAGTTAAAGAACCCAGGAATTCTAATTATCAAACAATCTATCGAATCCTTGAACTCCTTATGCAAAACTAAATCAAAGTGTAACGTTAAATCTCCTCCTTTCCAAGAGGGTTTAGCGACTCACTTACAAACAATTATTGAAATTAGCATCGAACTTGCTAACGAAATAAATGAATTGAAATATCAACTATTAGAAAAAGACGAAAGTATCGAGAGATTATGGGAAACCATAAAAATCTTAGAAGAAGAAAACCTTGCTTCAAGTACCGGAACAGATGAAAAAACCGGCACTACTAAAAGTAAGCGAAAAAGTGTCATTGAGATTTTAGACAAAGAAGTCTCTCGCTCCAAATTAGAAATTTCTTCATTAGAAGAAAAACTTTCTGAAGAGACTATTGAATGGAATAAAGCCATGAAAGAAAAAGACCTTAACACCCAGTCCCTACAAACATTAATTAAAGACTTAGAAATTGACAATGCTTATCACAGAGGAAAATCGGATGAAAAGGAATCTACCATAAAATTGATAGCAGAAACCTTTAAAAACTTTCAGACAAAACTCATTCCTTAATTAAGGATTTAAAAGAAACTCCTCCAATCTCTAATCCAATGCCTTCTACCTATGCTGCCATCACTGCCAGGCCCCCAAGGGATATTTCAACTCATCCGGTACAAAGGTACCTCCCCAAAATCATGTAGTTTTATTGAGGCCCAAAAATGAAGGGGACTCTGCCTCCAACAAACCTAAAATACAATCAGCGCTTAAAAGCTCGAACATCAAGATAAAAAACATCAAGGGAATATGTGGTGGAGGTGTGGCCATAGAGGTGGATTCACTCGAACAGGTGGCCGCACTAGAAGCCGATCTTGGTACCAGAGAAAACATATCAAGATATTTTAACGTGGCTAGGCCGTCTAGGCGGAAGCCAAGAATTATTCTCCTCAACGTCGACAATTCTATACCAGCAGAAGAAATTTTCTCAAGCCTTAAAAACAAAAACGAAATCATAGAAAAAGAAGATTTACACATCGCATTTAAAATAGTAGCACACAGAGGCAACCATTGGGTTGCCACAATCAACCCATCCCTATATCATCCTATCATGAACTCTGGATACCTCTATATGGGATGGCAAAGAATTATAGTCGATGAATTCAAAAGCATAAGGCAATGCACTGGATGTGGTCAGTTTGGCCATTCCAAAGCTAAATGTATTAATCCCAAAAAATGTCTCATGTGTGGTGCAGACCACGATATCACTAAATGTAACTCAACCAAACGATGCATAAATTGCATTGCTTCCAACATCAAATTTAATACCAAAGACAACGACGGCCATGACTGTAGAGACAGGAAATGTCCCAACCTTAAAAGGCAGCAACATCTCTTAGCCGCTAATACCGATTACGGTACGGAGTGATGAAAAAAATCAAATTTCTCCAAATAAATGTTAATCACTCTCTTTCAACCCACAGTCAGGCCTTGGTAACTGCATGCGAATTTAACTTTGACTACGTTTGCATCCAAGACCCTTTTTTGATAAACAATAAAATTTTATCTCCACCTTCTAACTGCCTTCAAATCTCCTTCCAAAAATAACTGCCTGATTGTATCCCTCCATAACCGTGATAACTTTAAATTAAAATTTAAATACAGTAATTCAGTCTTTGCAGAAGTATCCACGGACTCTGGTCCCTTGATGCTTGGCTGCCTCTATTTCCCTCCTCATGACAACATCGAACATCTTTTTGAGGAGGTCGACTCGCTAAATTTTAGCAACAATAGATTCCTCATTCTGGGTGACTTCAATTCGAGGTCTCCAGTATGGGGCTACAACTTTGAAGATGCCAGGGGACGGCGAGTCCTGGACTTCTGCAGTACTCATAGTTTTTTCACCCTCAATATCCCTGAATTAGGGCCAACATTTTTGTCCCATTCGGGACAAGGCTGGCCAGATTTATCTCTTTCCCCTTGCTCCCTTGCCAATATAATTGAAAATTGGAAAATACTTGACAGACTCATGCAGTGACCACAGGTACCTGTCTGTGGTCCTAAATTCTAAACCAATAGCCCCCTCTGGATTCTTCCTCAGGACCAAATTTGGCCTGGGGAAGATTCCCAAACAAAATAAAACCCATAGTTAAATACCTTGAATCCGTTGCTTCCTCAATCTCATCCACCAATGAAATATATCACTATTTTAAAATTTTAACCTGTAAAATTAAAAAAGTTGCCTTACAAACGCTTAAAAAATTCCCTAAAAATACCAGGCCCAAAATTCACTGGTGGTCCCCTATTTTAGCCTCCTCGCGTAATAGAATTACTGCCCTGTTCAAGAAAATTAAATCCCTTAAAAATAATAACTCCCCTCCCTATAGAAATCCGGGCCGCAGAGCTTGACTAAAAAATTAGTAAAAACAAATATAAACTCAAATTAATGGATGCTAAAAGATCAGCCTGGACAAAGAATTGTACTGACCTCACGGATAAATATGGATCACTTTTTAAATTTGTCCCACAAATCCAAATTTAATACAAATCTCAACCTATTTTTCCCGAATGACCCTAATTTAACTCATATTCAAAAAATTGATAAACTTATGGATAATTTTTTCGGAAATGGCACTGTCCCTGATCCTTCCCCCATCATCAATAACCAATTTAACCCTAACATTAATTTAACGTTAAAAGAATTGAAACTAGCCTTTTCTAACTTAAAATCTGGAAAAGCTCCCGGCCTGGACTTAATTGATTATAAAATTTGGACTTTTATTTTTCAAAATTATCCTAATATTTTGTTAAAACCTATAGAAAAATCCTTCAATTTAGCCATTTTCCCAGGTGCCTCAGGTGTGGTGATGTCCGCTTCATAGGGAAGCCTGGAAGGGATCCATCCTCCTGCGGCGCCTATCGTCCTATTTGTCTTCTAGCTACAATAGGGAAAATAATTGAAAGGGTCTTCACTAGAAGACTTACCACCTGGTTGGAGACCCACAACATTTTACATCCATTACAATACGGATTTAGAGAATTGCGATCCTGCGAGGAGGCTATTAATAATGCAATAAAACAAATCCAAAAATATAACGGAACTCATCACTCCACCCTCACTGCCATCGACATTACAGCCGCCTTCGACAACATGGAATGGCACTTGCTTAGAGAGGCATTATCCTCTTTGAACCTCCCTTCTCATTTCATTACCTTTATAAATTCCTACTTAGAAGACCGATCAATTACTTATTCTGATTTAAACTTAACCCTTTCTAGAAAAATTTCTAAAGGATGCCCCCAGGGATCGGTACTTGCACCGTTCCTCTGGAACTTATATTTCAATTCTGTTTTAACTCTAAATTCTTCCCACCTATTTGTACAGGCATTCGCGGACGACCTCGTGGTCATAACCGCGGAGTTGACACGAAGGGACCTGGAAAATAATACCAATTTAACTTTAAAAATTATTGCTGAAAAAATTTCCAGCTTAAAACTCTCCCTCTCTCTGGACAAGTGTCAGTCAATTATTTTCTCTAAAACTTTCAAACTTAAAAGAAATCCAATCTTCAAAATTAATAATCACTCCATCAAAATTAAAGAATCCATCAAATATCTAGGAATTAACATTGACCCAATAGATTAACTTGGAATAAACATATTTCTGGGAGGTGCCTCGAAATTGGAGTCACTCTCTAGAGTGTCTGGTGGTGGATGGGGCGTCAGGGCCCAGCTCCTTAAAATTTGGTATTTGACAGTTGTTGAAAAAATAATTTCATATGGAGCTGGGGTTTGGGGTGGAAATTTAAATCTAGCTCAAATCGACAAATTGAAATCAATCCAACGACCATTTTTATTAAAAATTTCAAGAGCTTATAGAACCGCCCCAACTGACGCCTTAAATGTTCTTACCGGAATCCCTCCCCTCCACTTGACACTTTTAAAACTAAATAGAATCTATAATACCTGGAAAAGGCGACTGTCTGACTCAAATGTACTGGGGCTGTCGCCAATCAACTGCGATAATAACATTCAAATAAATTCAAAATTACCAAATTATTTAATTTTAGATTCCCCTAACACCCTTTCGGACTCCGAACTGGAGGTGTACACGGACGGCTCCGGCATTGATGGCAATGTAGGAGCGTCCGTGTGCATCTTCGAAGAAAATAAACTAATTACTACCCTCTGCTATAAACTCCATAATTTTAATACTGTTTTTCAATCAGAATTAACTGCTATCCACAAAGCCATTACCTGGGCCACCAATAAAAATAAAAGAATAAATATTTACAGCGACAGCCTTAGTTCAATTCAGGTACTTCAATCTTCCAAAATAAAATCTTATATAAATTTTATCAAAACTGATTTAAGCAATAAATCTAATTTTAGCCTGAGTTGAGTCAGAGCCCATTCTGATGTTCATGGCTATGAGGTAGCGGATCACTTTGCAAAGTTGGGGACTGTTGGAGGTGAGGTGCTTGATATTCCAGCCCCTAAATCTTATTTTGAAAAAAATTTCGAAAAAAAAGCCAATACAGATTGGCAGACTTATTTTAATAACTCTGATAAGGGACTTAGAGTCAAACCCTTTATTCCCACCGCTAATTCAAACCGACTCATCTCCAACAGACACATAACCTGGTTCCTCACTGGCCATGGCCCTTTTGTCGCCTACCTACACCGCTTTAAAATTAAGAGATCCAACCTTTGTTCCTGCGGTGCCGATAGGTGACCCAGATCATTACCTTTTCAGCTGCCCCTCCACCTCCTCTTGGCATTTAGTTAAGCCAACCAATCAAAATAAAGAAAACTGGTTAAATAATATCTTAAACAATCCTCAATCTTTATATATGCTTGGGAGGTGTATGGGGTTCGCTGCTGAGGTAGCTAATCGCATTTAAAATTTCTAATTCGAATCCTATCCCTTGACTTTAGAACTTTATTTTAACTAACCTAATTTATTTGGATTCATTTATTGCTTTCTAAACTTTTATGAATTTTGTTATATGATCTATTAAAAATAATTGTCAAACTTAATCCATTTATTAACTTTCTTCTCGATGTTTATTTTTAATCTTGTTACAAAAAAACTCTGTATTAGGCCTTTAGCCTTTATATGTAAACAATTATTATCTTTGTTATTATTTACTAGCTGAATTACCCGGCGTTGCTCGGGTTGAAATGGTTAAATGTTGCTTGAAAAGTGAATTAGAATAATCACTTTTCTTCAACAGAAAAATGCAATCATTTAAGATGTACGGAAAATACTTTTTAACTTTTTCATAGCTTCTACAATATACTTCGGACGCAAATATATATTTAATTCCTGAATATATTGCAATATGTAAAAGATTAAGATATAAATACAAACAGAAACGACGACGAATTTCCGACGAAAAAATGCGTTCTACAAAGTTTTATATAAAAAAGTAAACAGTAATTCTGGTGTTGCCAAATACCGAGTAGCAAAATTACGCTTTTATGATCAATGGGTTTTTCGTTTGTGCTTTTCGGAATAATGGTGCTTGGGTTAGAAATAAATGTAATCGGTGTAGACAAATTAAACTGAATAGATAAAAAATTTTCAAAAAGAAGGTCGATTTTACAGAATTTTTCAGAAAGAAAATCACTGTTTGCAACGGAGGATTCACATGTAACTATTCCGGACATTTTAAAATAAGTTACACGCCTTACCTAAAAAGCTTATGAAACAGAATTCTACAAATCATTATGTATTCAATAAATTATTTAAGGAAAGTTGGTCGAAATATATACAACTTTCCTTGAAAATCATCCTTGAACTCCTAAAAATCTTTCTTGAATTTCCTTGTAAAAATAAATATTTTAAAATATTATTTCTTAAATCAATAAAATATCTATAATTTATTTACATCATGGGAAGAACTAAAAAGTCAGTTCAAACATAAATATTGTAATTTAATTTGTTTCGGAAATTTTTTTTTTCAACACTGGTAAAGCAACCACACACATAGCTGTCTAAAGCAATAAATCTATGCTCAATGTTATTTCTATGGCGATTTCGAATACTTTTTAGCCCCCTAGGGCCAATAGAACGTGGGTTAAGGGTTAGCCTATGCTGACCGCAGTGTTCTAAAGTATAAGTGTACCAAATTTGGTGTGGATTGGTCAAACGGTGTAGATTTGTATAGAAAATATACACACATACACACAAACATCCTATTTTATATATAGATAGATTGTTCAAACTATGTTCTGTGCCCTGTTGGCCCATTCATTTTCTGTATATATCTAAATTTGGAAAAAAATAAATGGCGGTGCTCGATGTTCGGGTTCGCATGTGCTACGCAGGTTAGGGTGGGGGTGCGCTTTCCCTGCTCGTCAGGGTGGTTCCCCTTGCTCCTCTTCGTGCTGGTGTTGGAGGTCTCTTCCCCTCCTCCCATTAATTGCTCTAAACATAACGGTGAGTAGGGAGGAGGAGGGTTTATAATATGTTTTAATGATAAAGGCTTTAAGCCTTATTCGGCGAGCCGGGAAGCGGTGGGTCTAGAATATATTTTAATGTTAACATAATATCTGATATTGAACCCATCGGGTTCTGTCGGTATTAAACTAATTTTCCCCTCCTCACATAAATTGTTCTACACCTAACGGTGAGTAGGAAGGAGGTGGGTCTAGAATATATTTTCATGCAATGTTCTAAATTTGATAAATTATTTTAGTTTAGTGAATACGTTATTTGAATTTCCTTTTTTTACATACTTAGTACTATTCTATATTTTCTTACATACTATAACAAATGTACTTCCGAAATAAATAATATCCTTAGACCAACTTTTTATCCCGCCAATTTTTATTTTGTTTTATTTTCTGTTTTAAATATTTATTATTTTGATAAATTGTATTTCCTTTTCATCACACGCAACACTACCACAAAGTATTCAATTTAAAGCGGTAAGTTAGAATAAAGCAAATTTTAAGTTAAATTTGGCCATTATTGAAAGAACGTTAATGTTAAAAATACTAGGACTTTTGAAATACTACAGATTCCTTATTATAACGATAGAAAGTCAAGGTGGCTTATTTTACGAATTGAAGCAAATATACGAATATGTAAGCAACTTATATCAGTAAAGTTTGTTTGAAACAATTATTTTTTGAAGAAACGCTGTCAAATCGATTTACTATTAAAAAATGATAATATGTTACCTTTGCTTTGTCTGTACTACAGACATTCAATTTTAAAACAAGTTCTTTTATAAATGCACGTGCCACAAAAAGAAATTTTCAAGAAAAAATGTATTCTTTTTAAAAACAAACTTAGTGATAAATATCTAATCAAATTATTTTGTCATCTTTCCCTTTATGATAGCGAAATTCGAAAATGCCGAAAGCCTGGCTCAAGACACAAGTCAAAATATTGGTAGGTAGAAACTATGAGTGCGAGAGTATTCGCCGTAGATTTGTCATTTTTACGAATTCAGATGGGCAATTTTACAGAAAAAGAACTTAGGAAAATGAAATCATAATCCTCCCACAAAATCGTCTTTTCTAGTAGTTTACCTTAGTGTCTGTCACTTATCGTCAGTTAGTAACTTTATCAGGGGTGCGATATATATTGAATGTATTACGTAGATGGATATACATGTGCAGGATTTTTGTCCAAACTTGTAGTTGTAGAAATTATAAAAATGTCGAAAAGGTGTTAAAAAATTATTTTACTCACATTTAAATGATTTAGCATTTTGCTACGAAAGAGGAAAATGATTATTCTGGTCACTTTTCAATCTGTAAACCAATTTAACCCGAGTGATATCGGGTATTCTGCTAGCTAAAAAATAAAGTTCCCAAATGTAGTTTCGCAGAAAATGTCCATTTAAGAACATTAGACTGGTTTTAGAATGTTTTTAATGTTAATCGTTGAGAGAAATAGATGTATCTTGATTGACGAGTGAAACATTTTCAGTGTTGTCTACTACTACAAATTAATCTGATTAAGGATAAAACAAAAGCACTAAATAACATTTTTTAGAAAATGCTTCTGAAAAGGTGTATGTTCTCTGATATCGTTAATATTTCCATTATATTATTCATTCGAATTTTTTGGTATCGGAAAAATATTTAGAAAGCATATTTCAATAAAATGTAATTTATTCATTGAAGTCAAATCAAAATTTTAAATGTCTATCTGGAATATAATTCAAGAAAAACTCAGTTGTATTTGGTAATTATAATTCAATATCATCTGTACCAGATCCACCATTCTTGTTTAAGGCATAATTTTTCTGTACGCTAACAGACAGAAATAGAAATAATTTCACTTTGTAATAAAGAATTTAGAGCTTGAATTTGAATCTAATTTTCAAACGATTAGATTAAAAACTTAGCATATTTATAGTGTTAAATATTTATTTCTACTGATGATTTTACTAATTTTTATTAGTTTTAGGAAATTACATTAAAAATGAATATTGTATTTTATTTATCCCAACAAATTCCCTGAAATAATTTTAGGCTTTTGATGCAATTTGGCTTAGAATTAAATAAGGGATAGCGAAACAAAATGGGCTGTTTTTGTAGCCTTGTATCGGTTAGTTGGTCAGTTGCTCTACTGTCATTATTTGCAGCGATAATTTTGTTATATATAACTAGCAAAGAGCGCATAGCATATGCGCTAAACTTTCTTAATTGCTTATAGTTATTGGTAGCAAAGCAACGTTAATCACATTTCATATCTTCATTTCAATCCATTGATAATGAATATAGCATCCATATTAACATAAATGTATTTCATATCTCTAAATGAAACAAAAGTATCCAAAAATATATAGCAGCATTTTGTTTACTTTTATTTGTGTTAATTATTATTTCCAGTGAAAAATATGTAACATTTCCATGGCAAAAAGCACACCTCGGTCATGTTATTACAGCTAGATTCTCTGATCACCTTCTACAATTTCATTCATTTCTTTGTTCAAAATCAATTCTGCACTTTTTGACGCTAAACCTATTTTCGTTCGTATTTCCTTTTCTGCGCTAATTTTTTTATTCAGATTTGTCCTTGTTTTCTGTCATCAGTTTGCTGAAACATTTCATTTGTGTGACGAACTATTCAGAGTAGTTTTAGCAATTCCAATCAGCTTCATAGCCCAAATAAAATATATTTAAACTAAGAGGCAAAATTTTTGTATGAATATTGCTTATATCCGTTGTTGCTAATCGGCAATAAACAATATGGTAGAGTTTTGTTTATTGTCGAATCTGTTGACTGAAAACTGTTCCTACGAGAGCACTAAAATGTGCTTCTCGTGGGGACATTACTAGAACAGGAAGTTCATTTGTTCGGGTATCGTTGACTGAATTCTACTCCAAAGAGCTATCCATGCATCTTGACACCATTGTTAAAAAAGTAGGAACACGTGCGTATTGTAAGACTCTCCAAAGAGCCCGCTGTTTGAAACTAGAGCAAGATAAACTCGCGAGGGAAGGAATTCCGGCTTTAACCTAGCGGTGGCTTCTGAAGATACCTCCTCTACAAATAGCTATTAGATAAACGAAATCCTGTAGATACACGTGTGTAGCATATGGCCCCAGAAATAGATGTCCGATGTCAAAAGCCCACTCGAAAAGGACGATGTTAAGAGTACCCTGTTATAAATGTGATTGAGAGGGACCCAAACTGATACCCAAGTGTTGGAATCCATAACAGATGATAGCACAAGTGTGGAATACTAACTATTTGGGGATTTAAACATGTGTTGGAAACAAGTTAGTCGAAATTAATCCACCAAGGGAATCATTGCTTTAGGTTTTAGTTTGATTGAAGTCGTCACTTTTCTAACAAATACTTCTTTCGTTTCAACAGGGGCGCGCTTACGGAGGGGGAGCTTAACACCCTCCTAGGTGATGAAGCACCCATAGCCCCCGTAACGAACAAGCAAAAGTATCCTTACTTAATTTATCTTTAAAAATCGTGCTCTATGATTTTAACATTTTTTAAAGATTGACAATCACCAAATACCCATCCATTATTTTTCACCCTATTTACGAAAGCGTCCTAGCATTTATTAAAAGAATTAGAAGAAATAAGGCTTTGTACATCTTGAAAATATTTTACTTGTTTTATTATTTGGAGGCATTGGGTCACCTTTTCCTTTTAATACAGATTCACACTTTAAAATAAGTTTTAGTGGTAACTCTAAAACTACTCTGTTCTTCAAAAAGTATTTTTAATATGATAATCATGACTCTCCACATTGATGATTTTCTTGGTTAAACGATTTAATCACCTCAATCTACTACCCTCTAAACCAGAGAGCTAGGTTACAAATGTACCCACCCCTTTCCTAAATGATATCCTGAGTGTGCTCTTGCATTTCATTGAAGTTGAGAATTGAATAACTTTATTTGCCATTTACATTTATTCATATCCTGTGAAAAGAGATGTCGGAGAAATGTATTTTTGATATCGAAATCAAAATATTTTTTAAATGATGGTGAAAAGGCTTACAGCAATAATAGGTTGATCCCCGGTACTTACATTCAAGGTTGTGCGTATAAGTCCAATACTTGACGTTGTCTGTGTTGCTAGCGCCCACTGCACTAGCAACCAGCGAGTTTTGGGCAGCCCTTGTTCGATTTTTTCCTGGATGTATTTCTCTCTTCTGTGTCAGTAAAGTTTTGCATTTGTGTCCATTACTTAATGATGTTTATCGTGTGTTATACTCAGCTTAACCAAATATGACCTCTTTCGCCATAAAATCCAATCATTCAACCTGAGTTGACCATTCTAAAAGAAGGTTTTCGTTTTGTTTCACTGAAAAAGGGTCAGCGAACTCTTTTTAAAGGCAAATGTACTATCCCCCCCTTCACAATAAATAAAACTCAATTACCTTAATTTAATATTTTAAATTATTAGGGTTATATCTAGGGTTTAGTATAAAAAAATAATTCGATCATCCGGACTTTTCTATGAAAGCATTTGAATATTTTACTGACAATAAAATGTTTCCGATTCTTTTTTGTAAGAATTTAGAAAAATTAAACGGACCATCGAATAAGAGAATCGATTGTAAAATTTGAAGGGGAAAGAAATTTTTCCACGATAATCATATTAGTAGCATGATTATGGCTACATTCTTAGCCTCTTCCAAAGAAGCATTCTGAGTGTCCGTCTGTTGGAGGAAAGGGAATATTCTCTGAAAATTTCGAACGTACGCTCTACACATACAATCAGACGAAGCTGATATAAAAAACCTGGAAATTTGAATCATTTACTAAACAAATTATATCCATCTGTTCTTATCAGAAAACGCTAAAAGCTGTTTATAAAAACTAGATAAATCACGGCTTTAATCCTCTGAGGCGTTCCCAGCTAGCACAAGAGGTGATTTTTTAATAGGTAGCAGCTGTCTTATACATGTCGTGGCAACAAAATTTTTGAACAATTATGTATTTATCACATCTTTTATGCCACGTGCTGAAAAAACTGCGTCGTCGCAAAACAACACCACTAAGACCTCGCAAATACATCGTTTGTTTCTATCAAAAACCAAGACCAAACTATTAAGATTGCAGCGTTTAGCACAACTCCACTGTTCACTAATTGAGCTGTTCGTCTCATTATCCCTGCAAGCAATGTAAATATGATAGGGAGAAAAAGGTAGTATGCCTTTGACATCTGAGCATTTTATTCGAGTACCTATCGATTATCATCAACACATCTTAAATATGTGGCTGTATTGCTTAGATTCACACGCATATATCCATTGTGCAACCAGCAGCCTTCCCTGCGTGACTCCTAAGCATCTTTGATCTTGACCAATATAATCCTTCCTAGTATTATGTCAACCCATCCATGTGGTTTCATTATGTGTTTTGTAGGGTTAAAGCAATACTAGACTATTCGGAAATCTCTTGACGCTAAGAGGATACACGGTAACGTCTACTATCCAAGAGTCCAATATGTGTCTCAATTTACTAATAACTCGCGCTTGAATAAGACTACTTCAAACGCAAGAATTCCATGCTGTGTAGTCAAGGCTTTTAAGTGAAAATATTATTAGATGTATTTTGTAAGTCATCTAACATTTTCCATCAGTCCGTGATCAACACGTTCTTACCAAGGGCACTTACGACTCAATTGAGTCTCTCCTTCTGCCGGGCCCTGATTCTATCGATCATTTCTAGAAACGTATTCTAAAAATAATTTCGGAGAGGATCCAGTTTTTCTTTCCCGGTTCTCAATTCTTATCGAATTGCCAGGGCTGTTCCCAAGTGGGCGTGCACTTGCAAGTAATTAGAAAAAATAGGAGCGATCGAAAGAGGCCAGGGGGTGCGTTTCCCCCTGGTATAGAAAATACTAGACCAGGTTCATAAGATCTTGACGCCTGAGCAGGAGAGAAGCTGTCTCCTATTGGTCTTTCATTAATAAATTCAAAGAGGCTCCAATGCAATCAATGATATAAGAGGGAGTTGCAAGCGAGGCAATGCAGGAGCAAGAAGGAAAAATCCTGTCCCTGTACTCGAAAAGCATACTCTTGTTGCCATTTCTGTGTTTCGCCAAAGCAGTTTGCAATGATCTTGGACCACCAAACTGAAGGGAAAGTACATCGCGAGGCGCAGTATGCCCTCAACTTTAGAAAGCATATCCAACAATACATTTTAGACGTTATTAACTTAATCGTTACTCATAAGTTAATATCGGAAAATTATACTTCGATTAATACTTATTCGTTTTTCGCATGATTTTTTTCGCGCGATTGTAATAAAAAATACTTATGAATCTACATATTTTGTTCTTTACATTTAGGGGAATATATAAAGCACTCATCATGGGCAGGGTTGTATTTAGGAGGAGAAAAGCCCGCAGATCTCAAATTCTTCCCGTAATTATTTCGGAATTGAAAATGTATTAGAAATATAAATTGAAGATAGTTATAGTAGAGAGAATACGAATTTTGTAAATCACTTGGGAAAATATAAGTCTGATACGTCAATTGTCTCAAAACAGTCGAAAACATTATTATTAACAATACTCATTTAACATGACGGTATTTAGGGAACCGGGAGAAAAAGACGACCATCAGAAATTATTTTCTATACACGTGTTTGAAGGGTCTTTATTTTTATTATTTTTTTAGAAAATCGAATATTTTTGAGAGGAAGGGACTGATTGTTGAGGTTTTCACTTGGGCAGCTAATACCTCAAGAACAGTATTGTAAATTCCAATAATGCTAAATGAGTATTACACTGAAGGATTTTACTTCGACTGCTTCTACTCTTTTCTTTTCCTGTGTAATTAACAAAATTTCGATTTACTAGCTTCAGCGCTTATTTTTTTTCAGACAAAATGTATATGTGGAAGGGGTTGAGTCTGGTGGGCCCTCCCCTGAATTGATGCTTCCAGACGCGACGCTTTTTGGTACCTAAGGCAAATGTGGCTGATGCCGCTCTTGATTCAAAACGAAATTTGAGCATTTAAAGTTATCATTTAAAAACTTAGGTAATGGTAATTAGTGATTAATTAACGTCGCACTGGAGCAACACAACGATCCGGGATCAAACCCGAAGGAAAAGATCGAGGAAAACACTACGTAATTTTGAGCCATGTTAAAAACAGGATAAATATACTAATTTGTACCGTATTTTATTTGTTAGTAACTTATTGTTCAAAATATTAATTTTTGAATGTTTTATTGATATGCGTATAAAAACTATCAAAAAGACAAGCTTTGTTGATGGGTCTCAAAAGGATTTGAAGTACGAAAAGCCCCCTCCCCGTCTTTGTACTCCAGACATTTGTGAGGAGATAATTTTATTGCTTTGTATCTTCACTTTCATTTCTGAATTGTAATATGATTTATAAGGGAATAATGAAAGGAAGGATTGACTTCTAAACGTTGTGTTCTAAAGAATGAGTGATTGAAAGTATTCATTTCACGCTCCATAGCATTGGTAAATACTTCTTTGGCAAGGACAAAATTGTACCGAAAGTTTTTTTAATTTCCAAGAAATAATCACAAACTTTAAAATAAGTACTTCTGACAAGCTGCCTCTTTTGACAAAGGCGCCACTGTAGACCCTCTCCGCCCCTTATCCTCCGGATGCCAGAACACAGCCTGTGAATATTCAGTCAGTCCCAAAATTCCATATTTAAATTCAACGCCACTATTTTGAGTTGGAATCGGGGCGTATGAATGGGGCAGCGAGAAAAGAAAGAAAACCATAAAGAGGGCCGAAAAAGAAACCAGTGGGAAAAGGTGGTGGCGAGAAGAAAAAGAATTCTGGAATAAAAAAAGACAAGAAGAAAAAAAACGACGGCGTGTGTGGGAACGGGTCAGATCCGTGTCCCGCGGGTGTGGGTTCTTCATTCATAAAGAGCTCTGAGTACAGGTTTCTTTTTGGCGTGGAACGTCTGGAATTTCAGCCACGTTAATATTCAACCGCTTTAGGCCTACTTTTGTCGGTCGCTATATTTGGCGAGGGAGCCATAGTCTCGCAGTGGCCAACCTCATGCTCTGGTGGAGAAAGTTCAGAAAGATTAGCGTAGAGATGGGTAAAATCGAGTACTTTTAAGAATGGAATATTGGTGTTTGAGTACTTTCAAGCATCGGATAATTCGAATACATAAGAAAAGGTTAATCGACAGTAAGAATTAGCCAACTCCGATATAAATCTATTTCATAATTGGTATTTGAATACTTAGGATGGATACTTTCGTATCTGAATACTTGGTATCCAAACACTTAGACTGAATACTTTTGCACCAGAACATTTTGCTATTCAAATACTTAAGATGAATGTTTTGGTATTCGAGTACTTTGATATTCTACATTGAATGAATACTTTGTATTTGAATAAATTGCTTTTTTTTTTCAAATTCTTAGAATGAATACTTTGGTAGTCAAATATTTAGAATGAATACTTTGGTATTTGAATATTTTGGATGAACACTTTGGTATTAGAATACTTTGAATGAATACTTTAGTATTCGAATATATTTTCATGAATGCTACTGTATTAATGAACAACGAGAAATAATCGAGCGCAATATATACTTCGAGTATTGAGTATACGAGTACTTTGAATGAATACTTTAGTATTCGAATATATTTTCATGAATGCTACTGTATTAATGAACAACGAGAAATAATCGAGCGCAATATATACTTCGAGTATTGAGTATACGAGTACTTTTTATTCGAATACTTTGGATGAATATTTAAATACTTGAATACTTTGGATGAATATTACTGTATTCGGAAACAACGAGAAATAATCGAATCCAACGAATACTTTTAAGTATTGAGGTACCTTTGTATTGGAATATTCCCTTCTCCAGATTCGCAGTATCAACCTCAAGAGGCGTAGCAAAGAGATAGACTAAGGTTGCAGTGGTGACGTTGGTCCTTTTTTTGAGGGGGCTTAAGCCCCCATGAAATTTTTCCAAACCCCAAAAATCAGTGCTCCTCTTGTCAAGTCTGTAAGGGACAGATTGTGAATTACATATTTTGTTTTTCTCTCAAGTGTTTTCATATTCAGCTTTAACTTCATAATATTTACTAGCTGTAAAAAAATCATGGGAAAAGCACATTTAAAATTGACTCGCAATCTAGGGGTGCTCTGCGATGCAATTTGGAAAAATTTTTCAACTTTATTTTCTTTATGATGAGATTGCAAAATAAAAATTGTTTTTAGCTAAGTTTACTACTTTTATGGCGCATGAAATTTTCATCTGCTCCCCCTCCCAAAAAATAAACAAAAGATGCTGGCAACGCGTGTTAGTTTATAGCCAAGATTTCATTCAAAGGAGGCTCAAAAATTAAATTTTAATTGTTATGATAAGTGTAATTTTACAACTTATTGCATTGTAAAACAGTTTCACTAAATCTTTATCCTGCATTTTAAAGTAGGAGATTATTGTAGACATAAAAATTATGACATGTTTCAGTAATATTTCGTACGCTGTGGCGAAAGCAGTCCTGACACACTCACGTATTCGTCAGCGTGAAATTTTGTTTTCAAAATATTGAGAAGCCATGAGGTTTTGTTATCTTCTGTTCTTTTGTTGAGACGAAAATCTTTAGAATAACTACAGGCGAACAAGAAGTGGTCGGCATCGCCCAATTCGCCACGGAACAAAGGGGAGAACTTTTAATTTTGAATCTATGGAGATATAAAAGAAAAGGGCCATGACCAGTTAAAAAAGAGAATTCAAAATCTATTGGTAATAAAAAGTTTTAAGTTCGTGGTGATATTTAATGCATCAGGTAACCAAGAAATGTCGTGTCGTTTCTAAGTTTTGTCATTTTCAAACCGTACATGCGCTCACTATCAATTAAAAGTGTGGTTACATAAGCTTAGACAAAAGAGTACCTAGAATTAGAGAATTTACCGTTATATGATATTTAAGAATATTAACAATTTAAAGTTTTATAAGAGATCTCATTTGACTGGTGTCAAAGTCAATTATTCGGGTTTGTTTTATTTACGAATACAAATTGGGTACTAGGCCTTCAGAGGCTACTCTAAAAGTATCCTCCACATTTGAGATGATGCAATGAGTGAATGTTGTGGTCGAAAGTGGTTCCAGAAATATGCATCTGGTGAGACTTTTGAAGACACTCCTCGCTCCAGAAGACCATAAGGCCTCCACGATACAGAGCTGAAGAACCGTATCAAGTCAAATTCAAATCAAACTTGTCAAGGACTTATAAGACAATTTAATGTGAGCGATGAAACCATCCGCACCCATTTGCATCGACTTGGAAAACCATGGAAGCTGAGCAAATGAGTTCCTCACGAACGGAGCGCAACCAACAAGCTCGGGCGGTTAACCATTTGTTGTCACGCCACAGAACCGAACCATTTATTGACCGCATATTGACATACGATAAAAAGTGGATAAACGTGGATATTTAATCAAGTAACTGCTTGACAATTGTATTAAATTCATTTAGAATATGATTATGTATTTCATGAATTGTATAATCGTTGTTTAAAATACAAGGATAACCTCTTAGGCTAATAATTTTGGACGCATCTCTATAAATAAAATATTTAAGGTTATTCATCTTAAATATTTTATTTTAAAATTCTAGTAAAGTTAGAAGGTTTTACTGAATTGATGCCGGAGTTAAATTCGAAAGAACTTGGAGGATAAATCAAGACAAATAGGGGCTTTGGCAGAGCCCCTATTTGTTTTTTTAAACTAAAATTGTATTTAAGGTATTGCCCTAATAGAGATACGAATGGTAGAATACCTACAAAAATATTTCGTGCCAGCGCTCAGGAAGTTCTATAGGCACCTGTTATTTTTAATAGAAATATTCGTTGGATAGAGTTGTTTCTTATCCCACTTTCCGGACATTAAGTAATTTTACCTAGTGAGTTCAAATTTTTGCCTCTATTCTTGAAAACAAGGAAATTAAGCATAGAAAGTATTTGACATGCGTTCGGCAGATCTGATTTATTCTGTTAAAAGCTCATTTACACATGAAGCTCATTTCTAAATCAAAATATTTAAATGAATTTTTCAAGAACAATATCATAATTATTTTGATAATTTTGATATTGTTAATGGTGGCAACTGGCTTTAAGCGTTCAGTTTTTATTTAAAAACTCACGATTTACAGCTTGCATGCAATATATATACAGAGAGAGAACTATACAAATTATAACGGAATTTATCAGTAAGTGTTCGGCGACGAATTTGCTAGAAAATCAATTGTACTCTGCTAGTCATTTTATAAAAATCGAATGATTTAACACAAAGCATAATGGGAAAAATTAGATCTTAAAGGTATTTTCCTTAAACCAAAACATTTTATTTTGGTAACTCCTGTCTTAATAAGAAACGGCTAGTGCAATTATTTAAATAGCATTGCAGCAGTGGCACAATTTATTTGGTATTCAAGCATGCAACACATCTCGAACGAAAAAAGTGAAAAATACAAATTTTACCACATTGTTGTGATAAAAAAACTTATTTTAATTAATTTAATTACTTATTTTAATAACTTTTATATCATTCATGCAAAAAATAATATAATATAGTTTTTTCTTTCAATAACTCAGAAAAAATCGGATGATCAAACACTAATTGAATCGTTTATTTCAGAAACCCGCTAAGTGAACTTTTTCAAATTTTTGGGAAACAAAAAAAATTTTATCTTTGATATTAATATAGATTTTGACTTAAAAAAAATTAGAATATTAGTTAACATCCTATCAAAGTGGATGTTGCCTATAATTAAATTTAATATTTATTCCTTATTTTTTTTAATTTAAAATTTTGCAATTAGCTGGTTGCAATAAAATACGTTTTTACTGTAAAAACGAACATTTTTAAAGTTAATTTCCTAATTTTGTTGTGGCATTAGGATTTTTAACAAAAAATACAATGTTATAAACTATATTTTTTTATTTGAACACAGACTCAAACGCTAAACTATGGATTTCACTATTTTTCATTAAAATAACAATGGAAAACATTTTAATTAATTTTTTGATTTGTTCAACATACATCAGTAAACTGATGGTAACTGTTAGCATGGTATTAGTGTCCTACAAAAACCACAGGACCTATACACCCTTGAAAACTACTATGTATTAATGAAATTAAACGGAGAAAGCTAAAAATTAATACTACAGTGAAAAAAATTTGACTCGCATCTGCTTTCAGTCTATGGACCTACTCATCTTCGTATTCCCTGTCTACGTTGCACTCCGCTTCCGTAGTAGGCCACTGGAAGATGTTAGTGTAGAAACTTTCATACCCTATAGTGTAGTTACTTAGCTTCTTCAGGTCATCAATTTTTTGTTATTGATGGGTTCTTTTCCAGAAGGGTACGCTCTCACTGTTGGGAGTTCAGGAAAGTCCTTGTACTTTTTAAGGTAAACGTTGAGGACGAAAAACCATCAATAAAGTGCTTAACAACTTTCCTTTGATAGCTTTGTTGAATTCAAATTGTTTGTAAGATGAGACTTTGAATGGGATTGTTTGGTTCTTGGGAACAGTTCTTCCAGATGTTTCATCCGAGTTCACAGTTTTTTGTAAAACTGAGGCCACCAAGACTTAAAGCTGAAGATCTTCTCGTTGGTTATTTGGTGGACGGACAAACGCCCAATTTTACTGCCTTTTAGAATCAGCTCCGCTTACTGGTTTGGCGTGTACACTCTGCCCACTTTTCGCACAACTCGTTTTATGGATCCAAAATCACGATCGCAGGGCAAAAAAGAGTGTCCCCTTATTGGGAAGTAGTGAGTCAAACACTCCCCTATCAGAAAGGTTCATTAAAAACGCACAACAGTGTGGTTTTTATTTTGACTAGACGGGCCGTCGCTGAAGAGAATTAGGTGCTTTACTCCATTCGAAACATTTTTTTTTAAATGATACAAGACTGAGCAAACTTCATCTGGCGATTTATTCGCTTCACCTTCATGGTAAAGATAAATATTTGCTTTGTTTGTCTTCATGTCATGAATATAAAATACATTAAGCCAAAGCTGGCGCATATAGAAAACCTCTTGAACAGGTATGTTCGGTAACGGAAGATTTTGCATATAGTCAAAACAAAGTATCACTGTATCTTCATCCTTGTTTTCACTGATTTCTTTTAGTTTTGAACAAAACTTCTTGGCCCTCCGCTTGTGAACCATTTGTTCAACTGTTACGCTACGCTTGACGTTGTCGCTTAAACAAGGATCTCTTAGTCTTGCACTGAAGTTTCCACACTGGCTGCAAACGTCAACTTGTGACCGCCCGAATGAAAAATTGAAATTTTCTTTTAAATATTTGAAATTAAACTATACATGACTTTATCTTTCATTTCGGGATGTTCCGTTTGAAACATCTCATACACTTTAGAAATATTCAACCTTGCAATCAAATATTTTTTTGGTTTGCCTCATAGTGGGTTTTCTTGACTTCAAATCGAGATCATTGATCACCATTGATCTTAATATTGTTCATATATAAGGACACAAATAATTCAAATGGAATGGAATCAACACAACAAATTCAATGACATTTCCACTGCGATTCTTGTCTCTCATATCGACAGGTGTTTTATTCTGAACTAATAGGTTAGCAAGCTTTCCAATTCGATCGCGAGAAGCTCCATAGATTTGTAAAAAAACACTTTTGCAAACTGGTGTAAGAACACCATTGATCTTAATATTGTACACAAATGACTTATTTTTGGTTTTTGAGGATGGAGTTTCACTTGAAACAGCTTCACAGTGATTTGATCTTTGTTTTTTTTTTCACCCTACGCTTAATTTAACTTTACCTCTATCAATGTTTGCAAATATATATATATTGATTGTTTTTAGTATTTAACGAATAAAAAGAATTCCAGATCTGATTTTTGGTTTCATCATCAATAGATATACTGCATTTACCTGGACATTTGCACATAATCTCATCAGGAACAGACTTTGATGGAACCATTTTACCTTTATAGTTTTCGTAGCCTTCACCTTTCACTCTTGCTTTTCGAATGACTCTTCGTATATATTTCTCTTCATTGGTAATACCACGTTTCCTTTTTGCTTGAGGTTCATCTTTAGAACTACTACTAGCCATTTTAAAAACAAGCTATCATAAAACACTACTTAAAACTGTACAATTGCAGAGGCTGTTCGGACATTTTTTGGACGATTTTGATAAGCTGTAAAAAAATTGTATACTACGAACGAATTTTATTTTCGCAGCAATTAAAGTTCAAGTATAACTTATCGTCTGCTAACTCAGAGTTTGTTTACTTTCAAAATAGCGCTTTTAAATAAGCAATGGATAGAAAGCTATGTTTTCGCTCTTTCCGAAGATAATTATGCTTATTCAATTATTCAAAAACGCTGTAAAATCATGGTTTTTCGATATATTGCTAAAGGTACGATAAGTAGTATTATTAATGAGAAAGGAAAAAATGTAAAAGTGGAAAAATACTTCCAAATACGAATCCAAAAAAAGAAAAGAATTTCTGAGAATATTTGTAAGGTAAGATCTTTAATTTTAAAAGAGAATCCGCCAAGTCAAAGGACTATAGCAAAGCCATTAAAATGTCCAGTTTCAACTGTAAATGAAATAATTAACAGTGATTTGAATCTTAAAAAGGCCACACAATGCAATGCTGATCTTCCATCTCCACGACATATTGCAGAACGCAGAACTCGCTGCAGAATTCTGTATGAGAAGCATTTAGCTGGAGAAAGATGAAAAATGGGACAATAGACGAGGTATGGGTGTATTTAAATGATTGCAATGAAAAAAGAACAATTTATTATCATAAAAGATGAGAAAAAATCTTAAAACGTGGTTCAAAGAATCTAAAGAAACTTTCTCAAAGAGATTTATGATTGTTGCCGGTTTTGCATATAATGGAAAATTAAAGGTAAAGAGAGTGGGAAAAAATGTAAAAATCAACTCCCCACCTACTATCAAGACCATATTTTATCCCCAGTATTCAAAAAGAAATACCATATCTTTACCAACAGTGCTAACAATGAGTAGAGCTGCATCAGGATAAAGCAAGCAGCCACACGTCTAAACCCACTATTAAATTCTTGGGGGAAAATGGAACAAGAAACTGGTATCAAATCAATACCTTTAACTGATATTCCTGCTAAATCTCCAGACTCATGCACTTTTGTGCTTTTGAACTTTTAAATAGAGCATTATCGAAACGTCGACCGAAGGACTTTGGAAAACTGGAACAAGAATGCGACAAAATACCTCTGTCGATACTACAAGTCATTATTATCATGGAAATTAAAGTGTAGAAAGATAGTTACCAATAAGGGCTATCAAATAGAAAATTTAAAATACAAAAATTTCATGTAAAAAATTGATCTTCAGTCCATTAAAATCGTTCAAAAAAGATCCCCACCCCCCAAACAGTCTCTGTATAACCACAACATTGTAGTTTAACCTCTACACGTGAACTTACTGTTTAGTAATGTAAACAACTGAAAACAGATTTACTGCAGAAACACGCTATGTGATGTCGCTTGTCGTGTTTCTGCACTAAACGCAATATTCACTGCAAATAATAACCTATAAAACGGAATGGCAGTTGACGGGATGGTGCACAAAAATGTGTTCACAATATGAGATTCTGATTCCGTAACAAAAAGAATTTCCATAAAAATGTCTGTTGATGGGTTTCTGAAATAAACGATTCAATTATGGTAAAACGTCCTTCTCGGAAAAACAAGTACAAATAAAACTACAAATTTCACTAAACATCACTAGTAACATCAGAAAATACGACTCATGTTTCCAAACGACATCATTCGGCGCCACATCAGTTGTTGGACAGCCCGGATTTCCGTCGACATTCAAGGTGCAAGGGCAGATTTACCATAGAGCGGGATCGTTGCTTCCGCTGCCAGATCAACCACCAAAATTTCTACAACTATATTTTATTCAAAACGAACAAATGAAAACTGATCAGAAGTGCGCCTACATCTCGGGAACAAGACGTCAGATTGTGTTAAACTTACAGAGGATGTTTCATGAGCACAATAATCTTATTAAAACGTTTGAAACAGCATTGGAACGTATGCCAACAGATGAATATAAAGTAGTCATAAGAGCAGACCGAAGACCAGCAAACGAACACGAGCGGCGCTTTAACTCTCCTCAAGCAGATGAAGTCGCGGTGGTTATATCAGAATACGAGTTTCATCAACGGGATATCGTTATTCAACGACGAGGTGAATCATTGCAGCGTATTTCGGAAACACATCGATCTTATGATGCTCTGCAGTACCCAGTGATATTCCCCCATGGTGAAGATGGATATCATTTTAATCTGAGGCAGATCAACCCAAGAACAGATGAAACAACCAGCAAGAAAGTTTCAGCGATGGATTTCTATGCGTACAGATTAATGGTTCGAGATACTGAGCAGAACCACGTATTGAACTGCAGGCAATTGTTTCATCATTTCATCGTCGATATGTACGCAAAAGTTGAGAGTGAGCGTCTCCTTTACATTCGCCTAAATCAACGTAAACTGAATGTTGATATATTCACCTGAGAGATGCTGTGTCAAATGAGGGAACGTTGAAAACCTCGGTGCCTTAGTCGTACTACCAGCTACATTTACAGGCAGTCCCAGACACATGCACGAATACACACAAGATGCTATGACGAACGTGAGAACGTACGGGAGACCAGACTTATTTATCACCTTCACCTGCAATCCGACTTGGACGGAGATCAAGGAGGTTCTTACCAATGCTCAATTACCCAGTGAGCGCCACGACTTGATTGCGAGAGTATTTAAACAGAAGCAGTTGAAACTGCACTTTGCGCATCTTTCGTTTATTTAGAATTCTGCAATTTTCGTCGGAATTTCGTTTCTGTTTGTCTTTATGTCTTAATCTTTAATATTGCAATACATTCAGGAATTAAATGTATATATTGGCGTCCGAAGTATATTGTAGAAGCTATGAAAAAGTTAAAACGTATTTTCCGTACAACTTAAATGATTGCATTTTTCTGTGAAAAAAAAGTGCTTATTCTAATTCACTTTTCAAGCAACATTTAACCATTTTAACCCGAGCAACGCCGGGTAATTCAGCTAGTAATAGGATATAACAATATTCACACTTGCAACGATAGTTCCTTTTTCACCGATGGTTTTGAGAATGAGATCACATAAGCAATCGACTTACTTAACTTAGTTGGAAAATATTACAATTCGTTTGACGACTTTTAAAGCGATTTAAATATGGATAAATCAACGATTATGGCGTTTTTAATATTATTCCCTTGGATTTGGGGACTGTTTGGATTGATTATCATCAGCAATGCCGCTTATATTGTACCCTGATGGCATATTTGATGTTGGTAAAGACTTTCGATGGTCATATGAAGAAAATGGTGAATACTTTTTAGTTAAAAAAGAAAACATTAAAGAAAAGGGGGAAAGGGAGAAAAGTGGTAAAATACGATGAAATAGGATCAAACAAAGGTGTAAGAAGCAAATGATGGTGATAAATATGGAAACAGATCGCTTCAGGTTGTGAACGAAAATATACAATGAAACCTCCGTCTACCAAAGCACTTGCAATGACAAAATGATGGAAAAGTTAATGAATATGATTATGAGGATAAAGAAAATGATGGAAAAGTTGATGAATATGGTTGTGAGGATAAGGAAGATGATGAAAAAGTTGATGAATATTAATGTAGAGATAAAGAAAGAATGAAAAAGTTGATAAATATGATTGTGAGGATAAGAAGAATGGTGGAAAGTTGGTGAATGGCGTGGGGATAAAGCACAAATGATGGAAATATTAATTAATATAATAGGAAAGGTAAGGAAAATGATGGAAAAGTTGATGAATATGATTGAGGATTAGAAAAGTGGTGAAAAAGTAATGAATACGTTTATGGGGATAAGAAAAATGATGGAGAACTGATGAATATGACTGTAAAGATAAGGAAAATGATGAAAGAGTTGATGGATATGATTGTGAGGATAAGGGAAATGTTGGAAAAGGTGAATATGATTGTGAGGATATGGAAAATTATAAAAAGTTGATGAATATGATAGTGAAGGTAGGAAAGTAATAGAAAAGTTGATGAACTGATTGTGAGGATAAGGAAGGTGATGTCAGAGTTGGTCAATATGTAATTGACCAACTCTTGATTGTGACCCATTGATTGTAAGAATAAGGAAAAGTATGAAAAAGTTGATGAATATTATTGCGAGGATAAGGAAAATGATAGAAAAGTTGATGAATATTATTCTGAGGATAAGAAAAACGATGAAAATACCAAGATTGTCGACACCTCCAAAGGACATGATAAAATTAGTACTTTGGACTGTGACTTCCGTGAAACCAGGTACTAAGATATAGGAAAATATTTAACCAAAAAAAATGTATACCTGTTCTAGAAAGTAGCAAGATAGGAAAGGTTAGAAGCAAACGAATTGTGTGGATTGCTAAAGGAGAATTACCTGGTCCAGCTTACTTCATGAACAACAGCAACCCTTACATTCTGCATCGTTTCGATTGGGGCAACATGAAGAGATTCAATAAGAACCTAATCGAAGATTCATTGACGATGGAAACGAAGAGGAAAATATGCATTCCGTATGCCATGATACAATAACCAGTGACTCTATGACCTTGTCCAATGCAGAGAACTTAACCTCTCCATCAGAGAATGGAAATGGATACAAATTGAAAAGAAATAAACTATTCCAAAGAATCAAGCAGAAAGTCTTTAAAAAGAAAAACATCAGACTTTTCCCATTAATAGACTATTATTTTAATTGAAGATTTACATTTTTACATGGATTATTTATTTAGCGTTTATCACATAGAATTAATAGAAGAGTGTGTGCAATCCGACCTTCCTAATTAGAAAGTTTTGACCCCGATAAGATTTTCGTTTTCTTGATACCTAAATTAAAAAAGAAATATAATTTGGTTTTTCAAATCTTTTGTTTTTATTTAATTTATTTATTGCATTTACAATTATAAATTTGATAACCTTGGTTTATTAAGATCATGCAATGTGAATCATGATTCCACTTTTTGTTACTTCTATTGAAAAACACGTTTTAAAAACCGTCATTTTACAGGCTAGTGAAGCATATCAGATCAGGTGCATGAGTATTTGGTTTAAAATAAAATTCTTAAAATATTGTGTATGTATTTCAAAATCTCTATTTTCCCCACCAGTGGCCGAGTGACTAAAGGCATCGCTCTGAAGGAACTGGTAGACTGTAGGGCTTGGTTACGAGTTCGAATCTCGTATGTGCCGAAGTCGGGTTGATTGAAGCTTCTTGGTTTCTTCAAGACGATACGTAAATGGGAGGCAGCTTCCCCAAAGTCCTCCAAAATGGCATGACCTCCAGTTCACGGTGGGTGCGATTTGGCAGCACCTCCGTGAACCAAACTCAGGTTGGTTGTTTTCGGGTTTTATTTCACAAGGACCATATTTGGCAGACAATACTATGAGGGAGGAATAAAAGGCAGTATAGGCGAGGGTAAAAATAAAGGGAGGAAGTATTACTCGGGTACCTCGAGGTTGTGATGCCTGTATATACCTAAAGATGCGCCCCTGAGGGCTAATATTTCTGAAATGCCGACCTTTCGACATTGGCACCCGCTACGCTACTGTATAGGTGGAAGGAATTTTCCAAGTCTTGATTAGTTTATTAGACTGTTTAGTGAAGTTACCATAAGGGATAACATTTTCGACGAGTTTGATTACTTGACTACTTTGAAACTACTTGAGCCCCTCTGCCATAATTTTCTAGTTTTTAAGCCCTAGTCTCTATGTGCTGCAGTGTTGAGCAGAAAGAGTTAAGGGCTGAAATAGAAGAAAGGCGCTACAGTAGGGTTCATTTTCTGAAGGGAAATATTTTACTTGCACATGCAGTCATTCATAGCTATAGAAAAATAAGAACTAAAATTATGATTAATTTTACATAAATATATGTAATTATGTTTACCGGGGGAAATGCTAACTGAAAAATTATTAAAACTAAATATATCAGGGCATTAGGATTCATAGATTCCAGTTTCATCCTACAGACAACTCACACTTGAACAAGGCTATGAAAAAAGAAATTCCACGGTGTATTATCGAGACTTAAACAAAAATATTAGATAGTTAAAAATCATATAAACGTTTTATCGAATTTTATTATCAGGAAATTTTTGCAGAGGCACTTTTAAAACATAGAAGGACGGAATTGATCCCTTTAGTATTCCCCTTTTGTATGGCCCTTATGAGCTGAGAGTAAACAAAGGGCTCAAGATCTCCCACTTCCCATTAGACATCAAATCACATTTTTCCTCCTTAACATTCAACACATGGTCACTAAAAATCTATTTTTATGCATTGCTCTTTAAACATGATGAATCTGACAAACCTATAAAAAGCCGACTTAATCCATTTCCCCCACGATGTCAGGCAATGGCTTAACCAAGGGGTATAATGAGGTTCATAACCCTTCCCTTGATCCGATAAATTTAAAAAATTGGCAAAAATACTTTTATCGACAAAATGAATTTAATTTTTCTTTGGTCTTATTGAAATAATTATGAATATTTATTTTTTAGGACTAATTCGGTAATGAATAACACGAAATCTGTTTCCATCTCTGAACATTTTTCTTAAAATAGTTTTATTTTATTAAAGCCCATTAAAAACTTCGAGTATCAGATCATTTAGACCGGCCCACTTTATGGAGGAAAGGGGTGTTGTATAAGCAGGAACCCCTCTCATACTAAATGTTAATAAATCGCGATTTTCTACTAATCACTTTGAATTCGTATCACTGTCGGCAGTTTGCATCCGAGGGTACTCTCTCAACCTTGGAAGATGCCAGAACTTTTATCCTACCTTTAACACTTTCACCTTAGGCTCCAGTACCAAGTTACATGGGGAGCCACGGTACAAGTTTAGATGGCGGGTTACAGTACCAAGTTAGACGACTGGCCCCAGTAGCAGTTTAAATAACGTGCCCAGCCACAAGGTCAGATGGCGGATCACGGTATAAGCTTAGATGGCGGGTTCCAAGTTCAAGTTACATGGACCCGTATGAGATGGCGGGTCACGGTAAGAGCTTAAATGACGGGACACAGTACCAAGTTAGTTGACTGACAACAGTACCAAGTTAGATGACGGGCCCCAGTACGAGTTTAAATGACGATCTTCGGTACAAGGCGGACTTTAGTATCAAGCTAGGTGACGGATCTCGGCACGAGCTTAGATGGCGGACTCCAGTACCAAGTTAAATGACGACCCACGAAGCAAGGCTAAATGGCGTACCAGTACAAGATGGAATGACTGACCCTCCATGAAAACCAATGCTTTTCTTCGCCTGTTCCTTTCCACTTATTTAACACCTTTATTATATGAATACAATATTTATTTGCTAAGCGGACTACTCATTGAGTTTCCAGGCCCCTTCTCACTGCCCTGGTACCATAAGTGACACACACACACACCCTGTTTATGGGTTCTGCCTTAATTTTCTATTTAATTTGCTCAATATAATTGTTTATTTGTTAGGTATGTTATAACTAAACTAAAACATGAACTATTGATAATTTCCGATAAATCTGCTGGATTAGAAATTATTTCAGATATTTGCATTTGGAACTAAGCCCCCTCTATAATTTTTCAATTGTTACGCTCTTACGTTGGATAAAAATATTCATCCTTTTTAATCAAGTTGAAACCGACATTCAGAAAAAAATTTGGGAGTCGCCTCTTTTCCGGATCTTTCTTCAGGAGCGGCCTTTCACGTCTTCCCTGGATCTCTGCCCCATAGAACTGCTGAAATCAGTGTGATCAACATTTAACGATTACTTTCGACTGTTTTTAAATGTCTACGTTTTTTCAATATGCAGTTAACGAAACAAATTTAAGTTGATTACATTAGTTATCAGCACATTCAGTTTTGCTAGCTAATTAACACCCGCAATATTTCGGAAGTGGCACATGTTGAACCACTCTTTAAATACGTACCTGATGAAACTCGTTTAAAGTTTAAATATATATATATATATATAAATGTCTTCTATTCGTTTTCTGTATTTTTTGTTTTCTGTACAGAATCTGTATTTTATTAATGCCAACTACAGAAACTAACTGTTAACACATTGAGGCAATTCAATATATCCTATTTTAATGTTGTGTTGCTCGAGTGCGAAGTAAATTCAACTGCCTAACCTAATATTTACAATATTTTAAAATTTAATACGTTATAATTTTCAGACTCCAAATCGTGATACTTTACAATTTTTTTTTATTTACTTTCATTTTAAAAAATGTTAAATTAATAATAAATCGAAAATGTAATAAATAATGAATACTCAAAATATTTTTCTGACTTTACGAAAATGGTAAGGGCTAATGAATAAGATTTTTCGTCCAAACAAACCAGACGGAATGCAAAGATTTTACTTTCACTACCTAAATGCTCTTGCATGATACATATCAGGGTTACCTTAAAATGCAGTTTATTGCCTTTTTGGCGTTAAATTTAATTGGTGTTGATCAATCAACATATATCAATTTCTTTGGAATTTTTATTTGCGAAGTGCTGAAATCGAATTAAAAAACAAGTCATCTAACATCGTGTTCATGTATTGCAACAGAAATACCACTGCCATCTACATTCAGCTTGACTGAAAATGCCTTCTCATGCCATAATTTTCAATGCAATTGGAGAAATTTCAAAAATGAGTTGTCATTTTTACATTTTATAAAATTTTTTCTCATTTTGGTTTCCAAAATTAGAGATGCAGAGTTGAATTGCTAAAGTTGAAAAAGTTTTTATTTAATACCAACGTCACAGTCAGCAGCATAACTCAGAAAATTGCATGAAGTAAAAAGGACTCCATGCAATTTTTTGTATGTATTTAAAATTTAAATTACTTTCAAGGTATATGAAATACGACAAATCGCAATCAAAATTTTTTACTTGCATTTAAAAGTATTTATCTCTAATTAGATCTTAAATAGCTATATTAGAGTTTTAATATAAAGTCATCATTGACTCAATTACATTCATTTTGAAAGTCAACTCCTGTTGTTTTTATTTCAATGTGAGTTTTACAATTTATGTAATCAAACAATAAGTAAATTTTCTTGATCCATGTGGCAAAGTACCTCTCACAAACTCATTAATCACAAGAACTTTAGCCAATTTTTGATACATAGCATTATATATATATGTATGGTAATCAACAAAACTTTTCACTTGGATATCAGAAATTCAAATTTGGTCTCGAAAATAAACTAAAAACTCATCATTCTCGATGCTCAAATTGAATATTATTAGTATGCAAAAAATATTTCAGAGATCATATCTTTTCATCTGGGTGAAATTAAACATTTAGCAAAATAAAGCAAAGATTAAATTTAAAATGAATGTTCTTGTACTTTTTTGCAAATTGTTGTCAAATATTAACTATATACTTATGCAAAATAACCTTAAGTTCTTGAAAACATCTGTCACATCTACATCCTGTCCATATTTCAAAAATAATAAACAATTAATTGTTATTGGTTACCACAAAGAAAAATTCAATAAAACAACACTAAATAATAATATAGTTTATTGAATGCACAATATTTATAAAATCTAGAACCTTACTTTACATGAAACAAAAGCATAACTAAATTTACACCTAATTTTTAAAATCTTGTGAATGTTCTAAACAAAGAGAAAACTAATCTAGATTAAAACAATTTCTTTAGAAAAATGTGAGTACAAATAATGCTTTATAGCTGAAATATTCAAATATACAAAAATAAATCTAAAATATGTTGCAAATCAAAGGACATAGTTGCTTTAAAATTTCTTCACAAACCACAACTAATACAAGTTGGACACTGGATAGACACAAACAAATGGCAAGTAATCCATGAACCCCTCATAAAAATTTTTTGAATTAAATGGAAGAAATATGAAAAATGTATTATATCTTTAGAAATATTTAAAGCCTTAGAGATTCCATCTCCAGAAAAATATTACAAGTGATCATAAGTGCTGAAAGTCAAAGCAATATTTATATTATAATGCTAGAAACAATTTCATATCACCAAAAAAAATCTTTTAAAATTCTGAACAGTAAATCAACTACTTTAAGTAACCATTTCACATTAAAAGAATTAAAATGACTCAAACATATATTTATCAACGATTCTTATAGCTACAATATTTACATATAAATAATCTATAATGAACAGTAATGTTTTGTAAACTTTTATGATTCATAACTACATTGGACTAAATTCATTTTTATTCTTATGTAAAATCATAGGTAAAAATGAAAGATTGAAAAAGGTCAACTCTAGAATACATTACACACATAATTAGCATTTTATACACAACTACAATAGTTTAAAAATTACATCACAGATCAAAGTTCCAGATACTAAGTTTTGCCTGGCAATCGTAATAAATGGAATGAATGTTGCAAGACGAAGCTTTTTTTCTTCTTAATTCATACAAATTCTAAGCACATAAAAGAGGCATAAAAATACTTCATGGAAATGAGTTTTATCCAGAATTTTTTGTTAAGTATAACAAGTGATAGCAGAACACATTTCTTAAACTCTGGAATATGCATGTCTTAAAAAGTTTCGTTTTTGCAAGCACCATAAAACTTGCCACATGCAATTACATTTATCCCACATTAAATGATTTCTTCAAAAGATATCCAATGGAAGGGTTTGGATCACTACAGCTCTAGAAAATATTTTTGATCCTACTTTTTAGTTTGTGAAAAGCAAATTAAACAATTTGGGCGCAAAACAAATCCCAAAAGTTTCATCACTAGGATATATATTATCTGAAAATCTGAGAAAATATATTCTTAATTATAAATTTGAAAATATGAAGGCATGTTTACTAAAAAAGTTTAAAACTGTAACTACTTGGTATAACTTTGTTTTTAAACGATGGCAAATAAATATAATTTAATACCAATTGAATATATTGGGAAAATGGAATTTAAAAAGATCATACCTTAAGCCTTGCAGATTCATGAGATAAGGAATCTTAAGAACATTGACCAGAGTAACATAGCTTAAGCATCAAAAATATTATATATATATATATCACTATACATTGATTTAGTTTTTCTAGAGAAATATAGAAAAATGAATTTTAAATTTCTTTACTTTTTATTCATTAGAGACAAATGTGAAAAGTATTAAATTGGTCAAATTAAAAATCATGATTGTCCAACACAATATATTAATTTATATATTACACTATTGTACAATTCTTTACTTTTTGTCTCCTATAAACTTAGAATATGACAAACTACTTTCAGCTCCAAACCCTTCACTACAAATGAACAATTAAGATTCAATATGTATAAATATAAATGTATGAATCACAAAACAAAAACTGGAATCAAATCAATTGTGTGGATTCACAACTAATTTTATACATCATGTCACCTGAATACAGGAACTAGGTTGGTTGGATTTTATGGTATAAGAGCCATATTTGGCCATGCTATGCCAAACACAAGACAGACAACATCAAATTTCAAACATATACACAAGGAAAATTTTACTAACACTGAAATACATTCAGGGAGGAATCAAACATACACTACCTATAACTCGCAGATTGCTACTGCAGTGGGCATACCACTGCACTGAGCCACGACTTCCCCCACAAGAACTAGGAAACCCAATTTTTGGTTTTTGAGCTAAAGGAGAAAACAGTTTGCAACCAATCCCATTTTCATATATACCTACTTTTTTCATTAACCAATGGATACAGCTTAAGTTGTCAATAAGTTACCTGGTGCATTCAATTCTGTATTTCAGCTTTACTAATTTAGGTAAAATACACCATTTCTCCTGTAACCCAGTTCTTGTATTCAAGTGACGATATATTAACAGAATTTAATTTTCTGACCACGATTTATAAACACACTTTTATTTAAACAGATGCATTTAGGAAATAGATGCATATTAGAAAGGATAAAAGTAATATTGAAAGTGAATGTTCAATGTAAACGACTAAAATACAAGACATAATACTTCAATCATACATAACAGAAAAACTGTAATGGTGAGACTAGTATATTCTTCTCAAGTGTAGCTAAAAATTTTAGGACATGTTCATTTTTTCAAAACACTGTTTACGGTAATTGCTAATTTCTTGAGAGAGGTTCAATCTGTAATCAAACTGAGAGATTAAAAACTGCTGAGTGTACAATGTCCCTTGGAACTGCTCGAAAGTAATGCCCCATTCTTTCTGTGCATTATCTTCAGCTTCATCATAGGATTTGGAAAGGGAACTAACTTTGTCTGAGACACAATCCTCTTCGGTCTTTGCTTCCTCTAGAGCTGTCTTCGAGGGCAGCTTAATAGGAAGACTCTGAGTCCTGTGGCTGGGATTGTCATCATACAGTTCCATGTCTTCGAGGTTTTGTACTACGGTGCCGAGTTCTCCAATCTGGAGCAGCAGTGTGCCTACAAAAAGTACACATCCATGGGACAGCAATTATGCAAGTTAACACAACAAGCAAAATTTTATTCTAGCATTTCCCAACCTTTTTCCAAAAGAGAAGTACCACTTCCCTTGTTAAAATTATATCACCCCCAAGAGATTACTTTTGTGTCAAAACCCCTCCAGTAATGATCATCTTCTGAACTTGTAGAAGGCATGAAACTGGCAAAAGGAACTACAATGGGTGTGATAGTTTTCTCTTCACTTTGTAACTTAGTGGGAATAAAGATCCAAGTAGGGTTGGTTGTTTTATGGCACAAAGTCCATATTTGGCCAAGTTGTGCCAAACATAAGACAGCACCAAGTAAAAAACGTTGTGAAAGTGGAAAAAAGACAGATCAGGGAACAGATTAGTGGGATAAAAGAAAATAGCTCTAAGGTACTCGATCATCGATACTGGGTACCCAGGGAGTGTGACACCTGTTTACTAAAGACAGTAAACCCCATGGGAAAAGAAAAGATCATTAGAGTACCTCAAGTCAGTGAAGCCTGTACACATCTAAAGGAGATCTGCCCTGAGAGTGATCCAAGTATGGAAAACAATTTGTCTTTGCCTGAAACTTGTGAAGGTTTGAAACAGGTTTAGAGATCAGAGGGAAGGAGATCATTGACTGCTGTTTCAGAACTGGATGCTAGGCATTCACGAAACTGATTGGGTTTGCTTTGTGATAGTTTTCAATAGGGTTGGTTGATGTTTTATGGTCCAAGGGTCAGATCTGGTCAGGCTACATCAAGCAGTTTTTCTGTCAAGTAAATGGACATACACACAAAAGGAACGTTTTGCTGACTGAATAGAAATGCACTCAGGGTAGTTTTACTGACAGAGGAGAAAAATACATCCAGGAAAGAATTGAACATGCACTGCCTACAACTTACAGGTTGATAGCACAGTGGTGAAACCCACTGAGCTATGGCTCCTTTTAGATTTTGGAATACAAATTATACATCTGTAGAATTACATGATGAAAAATGGAAGTAGTACAGAAATGCATTTACTACTGTAAATAAAACTGCATTTCTGAAGGGAACCCTGTTAATATAATTCCATTTGATACTGAAAAGTTCTATTGGTTGGGAAATATGATTTAAGTAAATCAGCTACTTTTAAACAATTTTTCAGGATGCAAGAAAATCCTAATCTTACCAACAGTTGCTATGCAGTGATAAATCCTCTGCTCTTCTTTATGCATGACAAACATATCATACATGGACTTCCAGAGATCAATGAATCTATCCTAAATACACAATATGATATAGTTAACTTATTTTAAGAACTTTGACCATAGTATTTAAAACTTCCTAACCGGTTATATAACAAATTATTTAAAACTTGATTGATATGAAACATTTTTTTTTGCAATATTCAAGGTAATGTACAAAATCCTAATTTTGTAACCGATATCAAAATCAGTTTTTCATCTGCTCTAAATAAAAATTCGAAGATATATATTAGTGTTATTACTTTTGAAAATCATCCGATTTATTTCATATGTAATGCAGTAAGTTCAATCGTATTTTTAAAAGTAACAAATACCAGGAAAGTTTTTAAACTTTGAGCCAGGAGTTTCATACTATTTAGTTGTAATGCAAATCAATATAAACTCAAGCATATCAACTAATAAATAGCATAATTTGTTTGTCAGGATAATTTGAAAGTCTTGTGTTAATAAGACATCACAAAAAGCTAAGGTCTCATCTCAGTGAAAATTATATGGTCAGGTAAACACTTGCAAGGGTGATTATTTTCCACAAATGAAGTTGAATAGGAAATATTTTTTTAATTGTTTCAGACATGGTGATAAAGTCAACAACTGTGAATTGAACTAAACAGAATAAGGATTATGAGAACAGAATATCTACCAAAAATGATGACTTCAGTAAAAATCTACATTAAACTATCCAAACCTGGTGCACTTGTATTATAAAATTTAAACAAATTCATAAATAGTATGTAGTAACAACTTTTTGTGATTCTCAATTATTATCGATTAAGAATAAAAATAAGGACTCACTTGGTTCATGTTTGGTAACTGGCGATCTGAGTTAAACAAGTACTCTTTAAGCTCTTTAACATTACAAGTTTCTGAAAAATAATTTACAAAATTTTAATTCTTTTTATAATATATATCACTTGGTATGACACAAATAATGTGTTTTGATAAATCTTTTGAGTTAAACCACATTTTTGGACTTGGCATCAAAGTTAAATATATATGTAACAAAATAACATTATATCACATTTATGAGTTTAATAAATTCAGGAATTGAAATACATCTCTCATAATTAGTAAGTGAAAATGAGAGCTGTATAAAGGTAATAAAACATAAATCCCAAAATGGAATATGGCTCCAAGTAATAAATTAAAATGCGGCATTTACTCCATTATATATTAGTTAAAATATTCTGACATGGGGACATAACATCAATCTATGGCATTAGATCAAGCATTTAAAAAATAGAATTTTTGTACATAACACAATTCTTGAATCGAATATACAATTAGAAAATACATACATGATGAAAATATCATTTTGCTACACATAATATGCTTCATTTAATTGTATACAAATTTTATAAAAAATACAAAACGTACATTTTATATTATTGCATCATTCTTCTTTCTATAAATATTTTAGAAATATGAGAACTTCAGTTATTTAAGCCAATCCTTAATATCCCTTAACATAATAAAAACCTATCAGTAATTTTCAAAAATAAAATATTCTAAACATAATTGAGAAATTAGAAAAAATGTTAGGTACCCGTAATGGCATGCAACGGTAACTGATCTGAGGATGATTGCACAGAACCAGCATCACTAGCTGTAGCATTACTTTCAATACTGCTGAAAAAGTCTTCTGCTTCAGCTGCTTCTTCAGGTTCCCCTATAAAACACAATACATACATCTTCAGCACACTGAAGTGCTAGAAAAAGTGGATGATCTTATTCAAAATACATAGTAAAGTTACCTATGCATGTCATGGGTTGCATCTGCCTGTGCATATATAAAGCAATAGACAAATGTGGGAAGAATTTACAGCGGTTTCTGCTATGAGAATGGAAAATTACAATTTAAGCAATTTTCAATGCAGTTTAATAGTTCGAGCTAGTGAGATGGGTCATAGTATTTCTGAGGTAGAGAAGTTTGGATTTTCACATACTACTATTTCAAAGGTTTACCATGACTACAAGAATTTTAGCAAAACCTGTAGCTAAAGTTAGTGGTGAGGCCATAAAAAAAACTGGGCGAATGCAGCTGGCAAGAATCATTTCACATAATAGGAGTGCAACACTGACAACTGAATTGTAGACCCCTCTGCAGGAAGTATGGGGTTCAATGCCTACAAAATATTTCCGCAAACTTGTGAAGTCCACATCCTACTGTGTATCTGCAGTTCTATGCTCTCGTACGATTTCACCAAGAATAAGACTGGTATGCTAGTTTGTTTGGCACTTTAGTGTATTATATACAAGTACATGTGTTCGATATTTATTATAATTATATTATTTAAAAATTAAATATGGACAACTAAAAATACCAAATTCTTTTAAAATGAAACATTTTCTAAAATTGCTTTTTGAAAATATGTTAGGTAAGTAGTCCAATTATACAAGCACTTCAAAAAATAACAATGCAGAGCACAGAACATTCATTTTGCATTTGAAATCTGCTTCCTTATGCACACATAACATTTTCATTCTTAAAAAATTTTCCCCTCTCATTTTGAAAACTGTACATGTACCCATGGAATCATGAAGAATTACTAAAATTGCATATTGCAGAGAAAATATATACCTAACTATATGTCCCACTGAATGCAAAAATAATTAAGAAATTAAGACAAGAAAAATAGTTTCCACTATCCATAAAGAGAAATATTTTTGCCAAGCATAATTTAAGAAAAGGAAAGATGGTTGATTGTTATAGAGTTTTATGGCATAAGGGCCATATTTGGCCAAGCAGCATTTAAGAAAAGGAAGGTAAAAATTCTTAATGGAAAGGTATGCAAGAAAATAAAAATTGCAATAGTAAATATATCAAACACTATTGCTTATTATTTTTAAATGTAAAATCTACAAATATCACTTTTGTTTAGTATTTTTTAAATGGTTGTTCATCTCAATACATATTGTGAAAATATTTGGATCAAGTATTCAAAAGAACTTAAAATTGGGACATGTTTTCAGTAGTAAAATATAACAAATCGGAGAAACATCAAAAACAGCCTAAGCCATTTTAATAATTTAATTTAGTGCTGGTTGGTTGGAGACAAAAACAGAACTGTCACCAATTTTCAGAGTCTATGAACCCAAAGCTGGTAAGTTAAAATAAAACAAAAATTGAAAGCATACCAGAGAGTGATGTAGTTTCACTGCGGACATCTGGAGTGGAGCAAATTAAATGGCACAGATAAAACATTTTCAGTTTCATCTCAATATCACTACGACAAACTATGGCAAGAAACTGCAGAAATTCTAGAAAGCTCAACATATTGTCTTGATTATCATCGATCAGCTATGACAGAAAGAATGCTTACCATTAAAAGATCATAAAATTGAAAATATTTACAAACTAAGGATAAACTGATGAATTGATAAATACAAACTATTGATAAATATCTGAAAAATGTCATTAAAGGGGCATAAAATAAAACAAACTCATAATTTTGCAACATAGTATCAATAGCACTCCATGTTATGAAATAACAATTGAAGCATTTGGCCAAATATTGGTTTATGTGTTAATTTTTCGAAAATGAGATTTTAATGGAATATGGCCTATTTAGTATTACATATTGATTCCTACCAGTTGCTTCCAAAGGAAGCCACTAGATGGTGTTGTGGGTCAGTAACTAATATGAAATCGCAGGTAATGGAAAAATCTGTGGAAACTCCTGCCTCCCACTACTCATATTTGGGGTATATACTATATGGGATAGGTTATGGAATCGGTAAATCTATTGCTTGTTGTGGTTTGGTCCTGTAATTCTTTTCTTTATATTGATATATTTCACAACCATAGAAGAAAGGGTAGGTATGGTATGTATTTTTAAATAACGTCACACTGGAGCAACACAATGGATCATTGGTGTCAGTTCGGGAACAATCCCAAATGAAAATATTCAAGAACACCACGTAATTTCGAACCATGGTCAGATGACGAGATAACATCTGAGCTGGTACTCCACTCTCCAAACTTCCACACCACACCAACGTGAAGACATTTGAGACCACAACGGATTTAATGTGCACCAGCCCCCTTTGGACACTATGATCTTTGGCTGGATTCGAACACGCAACCTACGGTTGCTAATCCGTTACTCTTCCAACAGGGCTACTGCAGCCCTAGAAGGGAAAAGGTGAAACTTTCTTCATGTGACATCAATCAATCATGTTAACAAGCTCAGTCAAATTTACAAAATGGTGAAGGAAATAATGGTCCATCTAGCACTTATCCAAGTGACATTGAAATCAGAAATATTATTGAGCATTTTTTACTACTTCTGTAAAATCAATGATACGTCAGACCATTATTCAGCTGAAAGCTTCAATTTTCAACCATGCAAAATTGTACATGGAATACCTGGCCCTTGGTTCAACAGGCTCTAGGTTTGAATCCAAATTTTGGCAAGGATGTTCGGAGTGGTTCAAAATCCACTTTAAACTGTAGGTTCCACTATTGCTAGAGTGACAAATGAAATCAAATGTACATTGAATAACAATTTAGAAGTGCTCAGGGAATTAAAGCAATCCAAATCATGTTTCATAGCTGTTATGGAAAGCTCCTGACAAAAAATAAGCCAATTTAAAAACCTACCTGATTTTAATAATTCAAGATTTATTTTTCATGTACTGCCCTATCCAATCAAGAAAGCCTGAATGACAATGTGTTAACAATTGCACAATGAAATGAGAATTTAAGAAAAATTAAAGAAATAAAAGATTATATTGTTGATAGAATCTGTTCTGAAAATATTTGATAAGTAACTTGGTATGCTAACTTTGATGTAAGAATTGCATGAAATTTTGTTCTTGATTTCATTATAAAATGCTATTTTATTTATAAATTTCTATAATAATTTAAAACATTTTAGCTTTAAAGTTTTTTGAGACATACATTGAAACTAACTCAAAAAAGAATTATGATAAATTAAGCATACAATTTTGAAAAATTGAATATATTTTAACAAAGATTTATAATTGACTTTAAGAATGCTATTGACTTTATGATTAAAGAGATCAACTACCAAGAAAAATTATTTTTACCTTGAAAATACGAGCACAGAGTACTTTGGCATTTTCCCCTCGTCCCCAAGGCGGCAGGAGATTGAAAAATATCCTAAAAATGTCATAGTCTATCAGGCACTGCTCATAAAAAGGCATGGTAGGATCATACTTTTCATGACCATTACATACTACGGCAGGACTCCAATACATCTGTTGAAGTTGTTCTTCCTGAAAGACACAACAAGTACACCGAATTACTACTGAATATATATATGCACACACATATTAATACATTTAAGATTGCACCAAGCAAATCTATTTTCAAATAAAGCATACACATCAGTGTCATAATGCATAAGACAAACATGATGTATGTCACTTTTCACTCATTTTCTCAATGATTCAAGTTATATTTAAATTATCCTCATTGGCTAACAAGATCAAGATCTGGTCAGTTTTCTTCTAATAACTAGACTACAAATATTGAGAGATGATACATCTCATACATAAAGATTTGGACAAACTTGTTAAGAGATACCTCGCAGAGAAAAGAACCAGGAAAGTTGAGAATAATCAATATTTTAAACGATAGCTATGCAGGTTACATAACTATTATACACACTAATATGACAAAAAAATTAAATTTCTGAGGCATAGTCTACACATGTTTGAGGATTTGTGCATTGTCATTTATCCAATAAGTTTTCATTAGAAATACACAATAAGTAATTATCAAATACAAGTTCTACAGAAGGAGGATGCAAAATAATTTGAGTTTTAAATATTAGTTATAGCAATATCCAATGCATTGAATTTGAAACAAAATATTAAAGTTCAGGTCATGTTAATAACTTTTTATTTACCTTTATAAAAGTATAGACATCATCCACTTCTTCTTGAGAAAATACTGATTTCACTAAATCATCATAAAACACGCTTCTTACAATATTCTTACGATTAGTGTCTTCCAGATTCTGCATAAAAATCTTACAAGTCAATAACAAATTATAAGCATACTAAACCTAACACTTATAATATATAATAGAATTTATTAACGGTGTGATTATAATTCATAGTTGAACCATTAGCTTATCATTTATGACTTAATTTTTTGCCTTGCTAGAATGGGTAAAAACCATTTAAGAAAAAAAATTATATAAGGTTCGCAAAACCAATAAAAACTTAATACATAGAAGTTTAACATAAAAAACAACAGATATTAGACATCTTAAAGTCTTGAAAATTTGAAAAACATACCAGGTTATCCTTTGATAATGTACATATTTTTATAATTTTGCTGCATAACATAGATTTGAGTTTAAAATTTAGAATACAATATTTACAATAATAGAACTCAATTATGAATTAAGTTAACCTATAAACAGCATATGAACTTTAAATAAGTTCAGTATTAGAAAATACTGTCTTGTGAAAGAATTCAAAACTTGTATGAATTTTAAAGAATTATAATCAGTTCTAGCTACTCTTGAGATTTAACTACACACATTTTTAAACTATACCAAATTCAAAATTAGTAGGAATTTCAATTTTTTTTTCTGAAACTGGTTTCGAAAAACATTTCATTTACAAATCTACTAAGAAAAATGAATTTACAAACATGAACTACTATTTTGAGTCTTATGAAAACAATGAACAAGAATATCAAGGAAATACAAACTTCAAAAAGCATTTAATATTATTAGATTATATCCGAAAACACTGTTCATATTAATTCTCCATAAAAGTAAAAATTGGCCACAAAATTATAATTATACAGATTCTGCTTATAAAATTAAACTACATTAAATTATATTTAAATTCATGGCCAACAGTAAACAATCATTTTAGAGAAAATTTTATTTTTTAATTAATTTTTACTGTTTTACCTGGACAACACGTAACCTCTGTTTCATCCGTAACTGCTCGATTGTATTGTTTGTAATAAACCCATACTGAGCATATGCTTCTTTGATGAGCTTGGCTACGTGTATTCTCTAGCAAAAAAAGAAAATTAAAATTCTATTGTTTGAATATTTGTAGCATATAAATCTTTACTCAAATTAAATATACAGATGCAAGTGTTGCCAAAAGTAACCTATTTTTTGTAACCTTAGTATTGACAAATATTCTAATTGTAAAATTAAATATTCTGGATCGGATTTTTAAAAGTAATGGAAAATGGCAAATAACCAATAAGATCCAATTTAATTAAAAAAACAAATATTAATCAATTCTAATAAGATAAGTCATAATTTGGAGAAAAATCCTCCTAGAACCTTTTTTAAAACTAACATAAAAACATTTGTTTGAAATGCCAGAAGATCAATGAAGAAAATAACTATTCTACTCGAACTGCCAACATTTTCTTTTCTTCTCTCCAACATCTGCTTGTTACAGATTTCATTTCTAATTTCATTACATATTAAATTTCTAATTTCCAAAATAAGTATAGGATACAAATTTCACACTATGTTATTCATACAAGATATTTCACTTGAGTAAAAATAACACATTATGTTGACTGAATATACAAAATACTTTTAAAACAATTCTAACACAACTCTGGCATGAATAAACTCACTAGAAGATCCTTTCCAATTTTGTTTGAAATTATTTAAATAAAAACTGTTTAATATACTTAGAGAAAACCTACATGATGCATGATATAACAAAATATTATGAATACCCCTAATACTAATATAAAAATTATATTCTAAAGAATGCATTGAACACTGCTTTTATTATGGAATGCAGTGTCTAAGATACTTTCTAAAATTAACTTCTGAAAGAATTTTATTTTATATAGATCACACTTTTAAGGACATACAGAGAGATTCAATTTTCTGTACGTAGAAAGTTTTCCATAAAAGCACCAAGGCTATTTTCATGCATTTAAAAAAATGCAAATTAAATTTGTGTTAATCTGAGTTACAGAACTTGGGATTCAACCAGAAAAATATGAATACGAGGAACAGTTAACATATTTTATAAAAGTCGATATTTTGCTTTCCATAGTGCATATTACTTACCTATATACATATTTAACTAACATACATGACAGAAATCGACATTTGATTATTGTCAAATGGCAACAACTGATATAAACGATATAAAATTGACCATGACAGGATTCATACATCAATTTTGCCACTTAGTTTAAATAAGCTTGATTTGAGCTATGGAGCTGCATGATATTGCTAAAATTGCAAGAGCTCTCCACTCAAAAAAATTTAAGTCTGATTACAGAAAGCAATGACAATCTGGAAGATATAGAGCAGAAGATAAAATAAAGTGGAAATAGGTTTAGCATCATTGCTGAATTGCCTTTGAAGGGAATGGGATGAAATTGTTATAAATATTCAGAATATAATTGTGGTAACATGACTGAGGTGTGCTTTTCGCTATGTACTTTATTAGAAACTAGCAAAATTGCCCGACCTCACTTGGGTTAAATTGGTTAACTATATATTGAAAGTGACCAAAAAATATAATCACTTTCTTCTTTCATAGAAAAATGTCAAATCATTTAAGTATGAGTAAAATTATTTTTTTTAACACCTTTTCAACATTTATATAATTTCTACAACCTACTTTGGACACAAATTCTATACATGCATATCCATCCATGTAATACATTCCATATATATCACAACTCTGATAAAGGTACAAATTGGCGAAAGGTGAGACACTGAGGTAACTACTACAAAAGATGATTTTGAGGGAGGATTAGTATTTCCTTTCTTAAGTACTATTCCTGTAAAATTGAATCTACAGAGAAAACTCTGGCACTCATAATTTATCTGCCAATATTTTTTATTTGTGTTCAAATGCTGATAAAAACATCAAATAGGATTATGAAAGTTCAAGGTCAAAGTAATAACATCAACATATCACACAATTTACAAACATACCCTCTTTTTAAACTCAGGAATAAAGTTTTGATAGGAAATAAAAGAGGAAAGTTCGTCTCTGCAAACCACACTGCTCAAGTAGTCACTTAACACAGTCATTGCTTCTCCATCATCATTGGAGGCCAGCAAGTCCTGTCTGTTTGCTTCTAAAACTTTCAAAGCTATTTGGAAAACAACCTACAAAATGAAAATAAATTATAAATATGATAAAACATAATTTGCATGAGAAAAAAAATTTATTTTGAAACTCATCTTACAAAAATTTGAATAGTTATACGAAACTGAGATGTTTAAAAATATGAATACTCAAAAAGTTTTTGAACAAATTCATCACTTGATAAAAGTTTTAACATATAGAACATTACACAATTAATATATTTTTAAAAATGTAATATACCTATATTCCTGAACAATTTAGTACCATATATTTAAAGCCTGCAATACAGCTATCCAGTGGCCAATTAAGTCACTTCTCTGCCTTTCCTTTTAATAGGAACCATTTTTTCCAACCCTTCCCCTTTGAAGAGCATACATCGCATGGGAGCAGAATACTTCCTGGGAACATCTTACTAATTGACATATAATCAAATTATTCAGTTGTAAATACTTTTTATCCTAAATAAATTCATTTATGATATACTGGAGTAATCATTTGTGTTCAAAAGCCTCATTAAGTAGGTAGAATTTCTTTCACAAAAACAGATAAAGTCATAATTACTAAAAGAAAAATCAAATTAAAAATGTGACTTCTAGCAGGAGTTAGAAAACTCAGAGGTGTTAACTGATAAGGTATAATTTGGAGCACCATTCAGAGCAGTTACTTTAACAATTTGGAACACAAGTAGTTTCAGAGTCAGCATTTTGTCAATTTGGAGTAAATTCATAAAAATTTTAGCAAGGAAAGTTTAGTAGGAAAAGCAACCTGGTCTAGGCCATTTATTTCTTCTTGGCTTCAGTCTGAAATTAGTGTGACCGATTTGGCGAATTTTAATGTAAAATGACACCAAACATATACAAATATCCAAGAAACCATTTAAGTTTTTTATTGCAATTTTATCTATTCATTTTCAAGCAAATCATCTATAACATATGAAATCATTGCCTTCTTTTATCACAATTTGGCAGATTTTCTAAAAGATGCTCTTTTGGAAGAGCTTGGTGAAATTGGCACAGAATTAAAATCCCTGCAAACTTCTCAAGCTTTTTCTATAGAACTAAAAATAATGCTTACTTTAGCACCATCATAAAAGAAACAGTCAACTATATTGACAGCTGAGTAGAAGGGTATCACACTAGAAATCGAAAACATTTATTACAATCTTATTTTAAATTAATACAACCATGCACAAAAAATAAGCCCAAAAGAGCAAATCATTACCTTAAAAATATTGTCAGAAACCAGGATAATGAGATCATAGATAAGACACCAAACGGCACTAATTTTGCATGGATATCAGGAAGATGTTCACTAGTCAAATGTTCTAAAACACCTATCGAAAAACAAATTATAATCTTTCAAAATTATCATCAGCACCACACCAAAATCACAAATCTGCTTACAATTGTTTTCACCTGAATGCATTTCCAACACCGTTATTTTATGTTTTGTACAATGCCAAATAGCAGTATAAAACAATTTTTTAATTGTATTTTGAAAAAGTATTTCTTTAACAAGTTTTAAATAATGAAAATTAAATGTTTAATATGAATAATCCTCATTATATTGGTATGTCTTATACCAGTCTCATCTATATATATAAAAATGAATGTGTGTCTGTCTGTCTGTACTCGATAAATTCAAAAACCATACATCCAATCGCCGTGAAAATTTGGGAAATTATTAGGTATATCCCTAGGAAGGTTTTTGAAAAAAATTTTAAAAATCAGAGTTTGGGTTCTAGGTGCTCCCGAACAAATATCCCAAAAATATCAAAATAACATTTAATTAGTAATGATGTTTTTATATATATAGATATGATGTGTGTGTGTATATTTTCTATACAAATAGTAAACGGAAACTTAATTGGACTCATGGTGGAGAACATTCCAGCACCCACTCGATTCTTAGCTGGTTGTATTTGAAGGAAGCTAACTCGGTAAGTCTTCCAGTTTATCATCTTTCAGTGTATTTGACAGTTTTAATTCGCTCTTTCAGTTGATTGTATAAGTGTTTCCTACTTTATTCGACAGTGATAGTGTATATTTTGGATTAATATTTCTAAACTCATGTAAGTACTTCATAATTTTGAATTTGTTTCTTCGTTAATTTTAGCTTTTTATTGAATTCTATAATAGATTTCATTGTTCAGTGAGAGTGTGCCTTTTGCTTAATTTATGAAATACCTTTTTGTATTCATTTACAGATTTCTTTGCTGTAGCAATGTCTCCAAGGAAGCGGAAGGCGATAGGCCAAGTACAGTCAACGGCTAAGATGATGAAAGATAAGCGTAGTCAAGAAACTTGCGAGGAGAGGAATAGAAGACTTGCGATTGCGAGAGAGAGCTACTATATTTAGAGCAACAGAGATGGCACAGCAGCGTGAAGTCCGACTACAGGATAAGAGAGATAGTGTCAAACGATCACGGACTGCACACCATTTTAGCTTAGCATTGGAAGGATTCCACACGATTTGCATAAAGACTACTCGCTGCATGTAAGAGTTACCAATGGGAAAATTGAAATGGTTTGTAGTTACTGTCAAGCCAAAAAGTTTAAATCAGAGTCTACTGGTATTTGCTTCAAAAATGGAAAAAATATTCTCTGCCAACTGGAACCACCACCACAAGAACTTTAGACATACACATCAGGAGATACGTCAGAGTCGAAGCATTTTCTTCATGAGTTGTATTTTCTTATCAGAAAATACAACTCATGTTTCCAAATGACATCATTCGGCGCCTCATGAGTTGTTGTACAGCCCGGATTTCCATCGACATTCTAGGTGCAAGGGCAGATTTACCATAGAGCGGGATCGTTGCTTCCGCTGCCAGATCAACCACCAAAATTTCTACAACTATATTTTATTCAAAACGAACAAATGGAAACTGATCAGAGGTGCGCCTACATCTCGGGAACAAGACGTCAGATTGTGTTAAACTTACAGAGGATATTTCATGAGCACAATAATCTTATTAAAACGTTTGAAACAGCATTGGAACGTATGCCAACAGATGAATATAAAGTAGTCATAAGAGCAGACCGAAGACCAGCAGGTGAACACGAGTGGCGCTTTAACTCTCCTCAAGCAGATCAAGTCGTGGTGGTTATATCAGACGATGAGTTCCATCAACGGGATATCGTTATTCAACGACGAGGTGAATCATTGCAGCGCATTTCGGAAACACATCGATCTTATGATGCTCTGGAGTACCCAGTGATATTCCCCCGCATGGTGAAGATGGATATCATTTTAATCTGAGGCAGATCAACCCAAGAACAGGTGAAACAACGAGCAAGAAAGTTTCAGTGATGGATTTATATGCGTACAGATTAATGGTTCGAGATACTGAGCAGTACCACGTATTGAACTGCAGGCAATTGTTTCATCAGTTCATCGTCGATATGTACACAAAAGTCGAGAGTGAGAGTCTCCTTTACATTCGTCTAAATCATCGTAAACTGAGAGTTGACGAATATATTCACCTGAGATGCTGTGGGAAATGACGGGAACGTTGAAAACCTCGGTGCCTTGGTCATCCTACCAGCTACATTTACAGGAGTCCCAGACACATGCGCGAATACACGCAAGATGCTATGACGTACGGGAGACCAGACTTATTTATCACCTTCACCTGCAATCCGACTTGGACGGAGATCATTGAGGTTCTTACCAATGGTCAATTACCCAGTGAGCGCCACGACTTGATTGCTAGAGTATTTAAACTGAAGCAGTTGAAACTGATTGACGTTTTAACAAAGGGCCATGTATTTGGAATACTGAGATGCTCGATGTATACGATTTAATTATTATTATATTTCTATGAGGAGTTTTATATTTTTACATGAATATTATGAATATTTGATTGATAAAAAAAGAATATTTAAAATATTTCATTATTCATAATTTACATTTTGTAATGGAACACGAAAAACTTCAACTCATTAATCATAAAAGCGTAATTTTGTTATTTTAGATTTGGCAAACCAGAATTAATGTTTTATTATTTTATAAATTTGATTTAGAATCCCGAGTTTGGCTGTTTGAGTTAACACAGCGAAATGTTGCAGTCATATTTGAGCATTACTAAATTTCATAAATCATTATCGTCTTTATCAATATTTTCAAATTTCTTTTTTCGAATTGCTCTATTTCAGAATACACTCAGGCAGTCAAAATTCGACACTGTACATCATTCGTTTTTTAGAATTCTGCATTTTTTCGTCAGAATTTCGTTTCTGTTCGTATTTATGTCTCAATCTTTTACATATTGCAATATATTCAGGAATTAAATGCATATATTTGCGTCCGAAGTATATAGTAGAAGCTATGAAAAAGTTAAAACGTATTTTCCGTACAACTTAAATGATAGCATTTTGCTGTGAAAGAAAAGTGATTATTCGAATTCACTTTTCAAGCAACGTTTAATCATTTCAACCCGTGCAACGCCGGGTAATTCAGCTAGTTTCAATATATAACTAAATTTTCCAAAAGCTTAAAACGGAAAACTTTTTTCTGGAAACAATACGTTTAGCATAGTTATGACATTTTATCAAAAATATAAACTCAACCCTTTAGAGGGCACTTTGCTAAAAAAAAAGAACTTTATGAGTGACAACCTATCATCTTTTATCAATTTTCAACTGATGTGTAGTAGAATGGCGGATATGCTCCATGGATGGCGAAATGGTTTAAATAGTATAAGATTTATTTCAGATCAACAGTAGTTTTGAACTTTTCACAAGTGTGTTCACAAATAATATCAAGTAACACGTATTTTTAACCCTCTCCGGGGTTCACATGCATATAAATGTTCTGCAACCTGGTCTTCCCTGCCATGACTTCTAACCAGTTTCGACCTAATAAATTTTTCTAGGTTGGTTGGTTGATTTGGGTTTAATGGCACAAGGTCCAAAAGTGGACAAGCTGCGCCAAATACAAGACAGAATATAGCCCAATAAAAGTGCAGAACATTTAAAAATGTGAAGTCCAAGACAAAGATAAAGGGTAAATTTAAAACATGCAAAATGTGTAGAGAATAAAAATATTTAAATAGTTAGACAATAAAAACAAGATCATCATCTGAGGCATAACTAATGAGACTGAAGAATTTAATTTACATATGAACAAAATAAAAATGCATAAATTTTTAAAAGTATGAAATTGAAACAGCCGAAGACAGATAATCCAGACAAGTCAGAAGTGCTACACCACTAGCATGATTGTTTTTTAAATTATCTCTTCTTGCAATATATCTTCCAATTTTTGCACATACTGCTGGTGTCAAAAAATGTTTCCTGCAGACCAAGACATACAGGATGGCAACAATCCATTTCCACATCATCACATGGTTATGGCAGCCTTTGCAATTTCAAAATATTATTTTAACCATTATGATATTCTTTCAGATTTTTTGTGTTTGTGCCTACTCTTTTTATTTTTGTCTATTTCCATTTTCTCACCAGTTGAGTCAGAAGAATAGGTCTCCCAGTACTTTCATTGATTCTATTAGATTTCGTAGCATCTAATTTCATTTGTGATTTTGTTTTAGAAGTGTGTGTAAGATCAAGATCAGATAGTTTGGCAATGTTTTTCTTGAATTTTCTGGTTACCTTTTTAGAATGGTTGCATCTTTTTCTTGGATGATCATTTCTGTTTTGTACAATTGTATTTTTAATTTCTTCATTGGGAATGGTATCTGTTTGGATAGCAACAGATTTCATCATTTTAATTACAGATGCGTATGAAATATTTGCTCTTGGTGTCTGACTTTCTACTAGTTTTTTGCTTCGAGATATGAAATCTTTTGTTTTATCTTTATACTTTTAATTTCTTTTTCTTTTTTCTATTGAGGACAAGACCTGGAGTAAGTAGGATGATTTCCCTTACAATTGAAGCATACAGGTAGGTTCATCAGTGCCATGTTCGGGTTTTGAGCATTTCGCACAAATTGCGGGTGATCGGCATGAAGCCTGGGTATGTCCAAACCTCTGACACTTAAAGCATCTTTGGGAGTTTGGAATGAATGGTCTAACGCCGTAATTTAAGTATCCTGCTTTAATGGTTGTCGTCATGTCTGGTGTGTTGAATGTTAATATTACATGTTTTGTGTTAATACTTTTATCATCTCGTCTGATGCAGATGCGTTTGGCCAAATAAACATGCTGAGAGTTCAATTTTTCGATAAACTCCTGTTCAAATACATTAACCTTTACACTACGGCGCTTTTATTCCGCTAACATAATTTGGGATGACTGTTGTCCCGCCCGTAGTCAAAAGGTTAAAAAGATCAGATTCAGATATAATTCCATGACTAGAATTTAGAGTTCTGTGTGGAGATACTTTAACTTTTAGTTCACCAATTTGGTTTAATTTCATTAGTTGCTCAGATTGATATGCAGATACAGTTTCTATGAAAGTTCACAAGACCGCAATTTTTTTATTGCTTTTTGCTCACCAGCAGCAGAATGAATATATTTTGGTACAGCAAATGGTGAAAAGGCTGCAAATTTCCTTTCAGGGTTCTTGATAATTAAAAATTCAGGTATTACAAAATTAACATTGTTAAAGGGATTTAGACCTCCTCTAGGGCAAAGAAATTTTTGGATCCATAGATTGAATATTTCACTTCTTCATGGTGAACCCATACCCATCACAGAGTCCATCAATGGGAAGTGGTTACTGGCTCTGGAACATTCCAACCTCAGCACACACTTCAAGATACCACCATGATATAGTTACAGTATCAGGATGTGGATCCGCCAGTTCACCCAGGGCATCCCTAGCTGCAGCACTAACCCAAAAAACTTAAGACCAGTGAAGTCCAGCATGACAGAGGGGCTAAGCACTCTAAAGTGGTGAAACCCAGAGAACTTAAGTGAGTCGACTGACCAGAGCGGGCTCACTCTGGCCACTCGTCTACGTTGAAGCATGGGCCAAAGGGCATGCATCAGGTACCCCAGGATTCCATTTTCCCCATTACGGGATGCCGCATATGGCAAATATGTGGGTCAGAAAAAGTACTGACATTTCATAAAGTAAAAATTAAATAACTCAGTGATGGAAAAAAAATTTAAAAAAGCGAATCAAATTGGAAAACTCAAAATGGAATCTTGATGATGGATTTGATAATTGGATTTCAAAGCAAAATTGCTCATAATTACAATGCTGTTCACAAGACACATGAAAGGGGAAAACAAGAGGGGGTGGGGATAGAACAGTAGGAGAAAAAGAGAAAAGATTGCTTGGGTACCCCGGGAGTGCAATTCTCATGTTTACCAAAGACAGTAAACCCCATGGGAGAAGAGCAGTTCACTCGGGTACCTCGGGTTTGTAAAGCCTGTACACACCTAAAGAAGATGTGCCCCCGAGGGGAAATTTTTTTTAGGATTCATTTAGTCAATGGATATGATTATTTAGGCATTCTGTGTGATGTAGGGTAAAGGCAACACTACAATACTCATAAATCTTATGACATTCAGAGGATTTTAATACCAGTATAATTTTGAGTATTCTATTTTTATAACTATCACAAATTAATTGCTTCAAAAATATTTAAAAAAACATTTGGGAGTAAAAAGGGAGGTAAGAACGATTACTACTGAATTTAATCAAAGTTACACTTTTTTGGCCAGATTGGTAAAAACAATTTTTTTTTGTATGCCGCAGAATTTTAGGAATCAGTTTATGTGGGCCATGTGATAAAAAAGGTTGAAAATGACAGCCTTACATGAATGTATTTTGTCACAATAAAAATTACCTATTTTAGTTTCATAAAGAGTAGTGGGACCCCTTATGTATCACTGCCCATCTAAGACATCAGAATATGAAATGAGAGAATATTTATAATATATATACATTAATACTTAATATACCTAGAATATTTAACCATTTCAAGGAGGTAGGACACTAGTTGTCCCACTTCCCCTGAAAGGGTAAATTGTGAAAATTCAAATATACTGATATACTTTTTCAATTGCCATCTACACCAACACTAGATAAAAAAGTAAAATTACCTTGATCAACAAGGGCTCCTACAACTTTAGTATTAAAATAATCAGGCAGCAATCTCTCACATATAGCAACCAATAACCAAAATGCCTCCTCTTCGGATGCATAAATCAGCAGAACTGATGTGACAATGTTCATAGCTTGACAGTAACCTTAAACGGAATGCAATGGCTATAATTTAGAAATCTCTTAAGTATTGGAATTGGTAATTTGGTCACCTTTTTATGAATCTCAGAAATTTAATGCAAGATGAATTATTAATATCAAAATAAGTGTACAGCTTGGATGTAAAAGGTACAGTAAAACATCTCTAAACTATTTTCAATTTATTGTATTTACACTCCTGGTAACAGTAATCTATTTTTGAAAAATAGCTCTTAGAACATAACCATTAGCAAACAATTAAAGTTATATCAATTTCTAACCTTAAATTATAACAAACTATTTTAATTTTCAAGAGAACTGATATTAAATACATGAAACGGTAATACAATTTGTTAATATTTGAATCAGATTTCCTAAACAAACCTTTGTAAGACTACAATTTGAAAACTAAGAAAATGACTTACTGTATAATTACTTCCTTATTACATTAAAGTTATGAAACAATACCTTCTTTATGATTATAGTGAAATCAGATTGTAAGATTATAAAATTTCAGTATTATTAAGATCAAAATTTGTGTAAACATATTACTCAGTATTAGGAGACTACCTCATACACTCATAAGATTATAAAATTTTTAGAAAACTTACCAATGCTTGGATTTCTCCATGCATAAGCTGTCAATACTCTTCTAAGGGCATCAATTCCAAGATCTGATTGAAAAGCTTTATGTTCAGGAAGGGATCGATGTAGATCTCGTTCAATTTCTTCAGCTGCAATACTGGTTTTCCCTTGACTTTCTTCTACTAACCATTCGTAGTAACCAGGATAAACTATCAACTAAAACAAAAATCTATGATTACATACAATAAATAAAAATGTAATTCTACAAAATTTGCTATTCGTGTAAATCATTTATATGCATCTTCACAATTATGTGGTTAATTTGATTATAAAATATAATACAATTGCAAAAATTTATTGTTCAATACTTATTTAAATTTTTAATTTTCACCTATTACTATTTCTATTAAATTTTTCATTTGTATTTTGATGATAATTGCTGAGTGTACAATAAAAGGCAGTAACTTATTTAAACATTGCCCCTTGATTGGTTTTAAGATCACATACTCCAAGTAGGTAAATACACTGTTTTACTTGTCAATATAAGAGTTGGAAGTATATCTTGAAAGTCAAACCATGGAGAGATTTTAAGTTAACCTGGCAGTACAGTCAAAAGATGAACATTTCCCCACATGCAAAAATATTCAGTAGTTCTTTCCATGACTTACAAGCTAAGGCCTTAGCTTGCAAGGAGGTTTCATTTGGAATAGGGATGTAAGTGCACTTGCATTCCTTTTCCCCAAAACAAAAGAAAATTTTTCTTAGTATCTTTTCTTTCAAGCACAAAATCTCCACACTTATCTCCACAAAAAATCAATTGAACCTAATATTTCAGTGTCCAAATAGTTTGATTTGTGAAATATCCCTCACTGCATCTATTTAATTTTTTTTCTATTTTGTCACTTACACCCCTTTGCATCCCAACCCCTTAAATGTTAGAATGACATTTATGAATCATTCTCACTTGTGTAAGCAATCACTCTTAACTCCCTACCACAATAAAGCTCCAAACCTGGCATCTATGGAATTTCTTCAAAACTTTTAAATCAAGTTTGAAACTCTTGTCCATCAAAAACACCACCCAGTTTTGAAAACGTGAACATGGTGTGGTTTTAAACCTATATTCATAGCAGTTAATCATTTTTAGAGAATGCAGGAAATGAATTCATTTTAGATAAGCGAGGAAACCATTTTAAAGTAAATTTATTTTTTAATTTGACAAAGAATTTTTTAATTTGATTTAGAATGATAGAATGACCTGCTTCACACATTTCTATGAATTTATTTAAGGAACACAAAAAATGAATATCAACTTTAACACTCTGATGAAAAGGAAAGACAAAAATTAATCACAGCTATGTAACATTTTTTCATACATCCAACTACTGTGTTCTAACTTTCTGAATTTATAAGTTTTGGGAAATGGCAGATTTTTGCAATCTGTGCCAAATATCCATACACTTATTTTGATGTAAAATCCCATCTGAAAGGTTTTCTGTGACTTTCTGAATTATTATGTAGACAAATTACTAATGCCATGGACATTGGCTGACCATTGTATCTCATTAGCAAATTGTTTTACATTCTGATCATGTGGGCTCCTGCTGTATCATATAATCTTAAATAATCCTTAACCTAACATTGAAATTTAAATTGTATTAACACATTTAAATTCTATAAATGTGACAACATCTGGATTGTTTCTTTTGAAATAGATTCAAAAACACTCAACAAAAATTATAACTAGAAGTTATTCTACCAGAACCTTTAAATACATCAAAGAATAAAATATATCTGAAATATTTTGAAAGAGGAGAGGAGGTCAAAATTAAAACTTTGATCTTCTTAATTAGAAATCAATTATTATAATGCTAATTACCTCATTTACAGCACCAGAATAAAGCATCCACAATTCATTCCGAAGTTCTATTGGTATACCTTTCAAGATCAATTCTCGGTCTTTACATGTTCGATAAGACAATACACCCCTAAATTGAAAGATGTAGAATTAGTTTCCCTACCATTTGAGAATGATAGACATAATTGATAAAACATCATTAACAAGCAGTTTTTAACATAGCTTGATAAAAACTTGAAGGTTAAATGAAAAGTATTTAGCATTGCTGCTAACTAGAAAATACCAAAATTAAAACTTAACTTACCTGCCACCACTACCAAATAACACAAGAAAAACCAAAATAAAATTTGTCCCTGTTATCAAACCAGAAAATTTAAAATTATTTTATAAAAGCTACATCAGTAGATAATGTCACATATAACTAAGAAAGTAAAAGATTTGCTTCCAAAGCAAGTCTTGTAATCCATTACCATCATTTATCAATCAATATATTTTGTAGTAAATACATTTTCAAAACAATAAATAAAACTTTTTTCATTTTCCAAAGATTGGTTTTACTTGTATAGTTTGAGAAAAGCAAAACATGAATTACAGTAATTTTTATTATATATATATCTTGAAGAACTTGGAAATAGAAAAGATTTAGAACTTATTTTACACTTATCCAATGGAATAATCTTTTTTGTGGAAATAAAATCAGCAACTTTACGAGATTGAAATGAAGTGAATGAAAAATTACCACAATTCCTTCATAAATATTACAATCTGTATATAAGCCATATAAAAATTATATGGATTAATTTGCATCATATAACTTATTTGCTCCTGTGTTACCAATACACTTAATTATTAATGAAGCACTTTTTATGGAAGAAAACAATAAAGATACATATGGAAAAATAAAAGAGCATCATTATCCTTTTCGTAAATGCTTTTACCATGCCTCAGAAAAGTATTAATCCACATAAAAACTTAAAATTAAGTATAAAATTTTCAAGTTATTTTTTAAAATTTTTAATATGAATTAATTTATTTTTCATTGAGCAATACCAAGGAAATAAACCTCATTAGCTTTCATCGACTATAGAAAATAGAATCGTTTAGTTTTAATTTAATCAATCGGCCTTATTATGTTCTAACTCTTAACGAAAATAACAATAATATTTATTTTGTATATATTCCTAATTTCTTATTAATAATTTAGTTGATGCCTGGCTACAGAGAGTTTAGAAGTTAGAAATGAAAGCTTACATTTTACCTGCCATATTCAGAGAAATGATCATTCCATAAATCTACTTTTCTTCTCTCTTCATTATCATCAGTAGATGATGTTAAGGACTCAGGCTTGAATAAGGTATACAAAGGAGGCTGCACAGTCCAAGTACGCTTCTTACCTGTGCATTCAAGATCAATTTTTTAATCAAGACCATCCATTTTTAAATACAAATAAGTAAAATTCACTTAATTTGCTAATTGTTTAACAAATGGAAAGCTTCAGAACACAATAAAGCATCTTAAATCAGTGAAAAAATGAAAAAGTTTCAGTGAAATCAAAAATTTAATAACTTACTAAAGTCAAAAGTATGTTCTTTCCTTGATTGCATAATAATTCTTTCCATTATATTAAAGAACCTTTAATTTTAGTTAAAAATAATGCAATTATTTATAAATCTATCAAGACTAACCAAGATAAAGAGAAATTTGTTTGGGACATCATCAAAATGCCTAAGCTCAATAGCATTAGGCTGCTAACCATAGACACAAGTGTATCATATTCATTAATTGTAAGATTTTTACACCTGCATATATTTCCACATTCAAAGATAAAACAAGTACATTTTAATATATTTTATTATACTATAAGCAAATTCAATTTTTCATAAAATTTTTTGAACGAGAATTCAGAATTGAACTTAAAGTTTACCTGTTTTAGCTCCATTGGAACTGCTATCTTCTGAATCTGATCTTTCAAAACTGAAAACATGAATCAAAATTTAAAGAGAACTACTTCAAACTATTAAAGATAAAATTATATCTAATACTTTTTCAGTATGCTCCAAGAATTGGTAGAAATGCACTTTGGGATACTGCTTCATTAAAATTACCAGACAATTGAGAAAGTGGGTGAGGCACATCCTAATGCGCATTATTAGCGGAGCCATTCATGAGTAGTGTACTGGGAGGTCACTTGCATGCAGTCAGAAAAATAGGGGTGGTCAAAGACAGAAATAGCGCACTTCCGAATTTAAATAAAAATGCCAAGCCAAAAGTTTTGAAAAATCAATTCTATATTCTTCATAGGTTCTTTCTGCGATTGGAATTAAAGAAACTTATACTTTATTACTTATTAGATAGATTATGATTGATACCTATTAAAAGATATGGATCTGCATAATCTGTTTTTAATTTAGATACGAATATTCAAAAAGCACTCATCAAGGGCAGGGAAGTTTTCAGGGAGAGTACCCATTGGGCTCGGATCATTGATTTTGGAAATAAAAAGCTATCAAAACATTCTGAAGCTAGTTCAAATAAAATCGAAGTTTCATAAATGACATAAAATATATTTTGGAATTCTTCAAGTCTGAAAACAATAAAAAAAAATCATAAAATGCAATGCTCATTTAATATTACAGCCATTTAGGGTTGGTTAGTAAATTGGGTTTTAAGAAGCAAGGGGCCATATTTATCCATGCTGTGCCACACAAGACAGACAATGCCAAGTAATAGACACACAAGGAAAGTTTTACTGACACAGAAGACAGAAATACACCCAGGAAGGAATCAATCACATGCTTCCTACAACTAACAGGTTGCTAGCATAGTGGGCATATCCACTGAGCCATGTCTCCCTGTATTTAGGGAACCAGGATAAAGAGTAAAATTATGTTCTCAATAGTGCTTGATGAAGGACATTCTGTTAAAAATGTTTTTGAGAAGGGATGGGTTGCCGAGGTTAGGACGTGGGCAACAAATACCTCAGACTGCCTTGACTAGACCACTGTGACACAAGATTCTCTATCAGAGGACAAGATAAAAAAATTTAAATATCATAGAGAAAATATCATTTAAAAACTTAGAATATAAATAATCAAATTGAACTTCTGTGAAAATTGTTAATCACTTTACATGACACCCTTATGATTGAGAGTACTGTTTGTAAAGTTATCCTAAATATGTCATACTAGTTAAAATCATGTTGTCTAACTATCATTTAAACATCTTGTTTATAATCTCAGCAGGTAAATAAATAAAAGTGATATTTATGTTCTAATATTCTATAATTTGCTCGAGTAAATCATTATTGTTACCTGCAAAAGTGAGGAAAAATTTGCTGTTAAAATAAGCTTTTTTATCAGTTACCCTTTGGACGTAGTCTACCCAGCATTTTAGAATCACAGAAAAATACAAACTAGTTTTTAAACAATCAAATAGTAACTAAACTACTTTATATAAAATATCATAAAAATACATCTAGGAACTACAAAAGATATTTATTCAAAATTTTAATTCGATAACCCATTTAAAACTAAAAATATGTTAAACATAAACATATACCCTATTAGCTGCCAAACTAAAAACAAACTTTAAAAATCACTTACACATGAGGTCGCACATCAGGAACTTTGGCAAGTAATTCAGAAACTTTTTGTACAACGAATTCCAAATCTTCAAGATCAGCAAAAATAAAGTTTTTCTAAATTGAAAAATAAAATCATGAAAAATTGCATAGAATTAAAACTTAAAAGTTTTTAATTGTTAGAAGAACATGTGAAAGAGCTTTAATGAAAATATTATATGAGTAAAAGTTAACTAAAATAACAGAAAAATTACTGAAGATAATTTAAAGCCCATGTATTAAATACATTGTTATAAGTTCATAGAAAGTATAATAAAGTAATATTAAGACAATTTCCTCACATTTACTGAAGTGAACAACATAAATTTTATTTGACATTATGTTTCTTAAAAAATTATAAATATTCAATTTTGTTCGTTTTCTTGGGTAGAACTAAATTTTGTTTAATAAATTTCAACTACATATAGATTCTGTAGTTTAACAAACCAAAATTTTTTATTCTTTTCATACATGTGTACACACAAATCATACATCATTTTAAACAAGTGATTTGCAAGTGAGTGCCTTTATTAGGCTGTATTTAGCTTAATTCAGATGGATAAGATTTGGATAGATGGGTGGAGATTTTATTTTATTTGTCACTATGAACACCCATGCCAATACTGGGATTTGAAAGAGCCTGGTGAATCCAAAGGCCGACAAGGCAAAAATTATGAAAAGGATCACTCATAATCTTGACATTTAAAACTTGTTTAAATCTTGAGGGAAATGTAGCCTAATGTATATAAATAAAATCAAACAATGTATATAAATCCCCTCAAACCCCACAGATGCTTTGCTTTATATTTAAATTAGGATTAAGTGAATAAGTGTAACAGTAATTCATAATTTATTAAATCAAAATCTGTTATATTTGTCTTTCCTTTCTTTGTCCAAATATTTCATTTTGTGTTTAAGAACCACATATATACCACATAACCTGCTCAAAACTAATTTCAAGGCAATTGATGTGGGAAATTCACAAAATCAGGTAAGAATATTTTTATTGTAATAGGATACAAATTTCTCATTTTTGAGGTGTATTGTTCTATGAATCACAGAACCTGTAGCAAAACGTTTATATTCTACGTACACGAAATCAGATCTCAAGATAAAACTTTACACTAGTGATGCCTTCAATAAAGAGTATTTTACACAAGTAAAGGATTATCAAAACTAATTATAATAAATTGTTCTATGTGGATGTGCATTAGAAAAGAAAATTTATATCAATAGATTTGGTTGGTACAAAAAAGTAGCTTGAATTATAAAATCTTTAAGCTTTACAGTTTAATGAGTTTTTAAAATATACACCTCAACAATACATACATTATTGTTTTATACTTACCTATAATGTTTATTGTTTTTTATTTATGTTTATTGGCCTATGAGTCATTATTAGTACAAAACATAATTATATAATATAAAAAACAGAATTATATCATAACTCAGAAAAGCATAAATGAACAGCAACATCCAAAACTAAGCCTGTCTGGAACACAAAAGATAAAAGTTTAATCAAAAATATGTTAAGAATATTAGATATCAATACTTACTTTGTCTCTGGTAGTTATAAGCAATGCATTCTTTATTGATCCTTTTTCAACAATGGACATCTCACGCATAGGAATGACTAATGACACTAAAAGACGAACCTAAGTGAAAAAGATCCATGTATGAAGTTTACAGTTATGCTGGGATCAAAATAAAACTTAGAAATATAATTAAATTTAATACTAATAAAATCCGTAGAACAAAATAAATAAGAATTAAAGAAACTGATTTTGTCATCCTACAATCAATTTTTACTACATGAAAGCTATTTATGCTGAAAAATCGGAGAAAGGCTAGCTTAAAAATTCAGCTACAGCTTGCAATTGGTACAAAATCCATATTCCAGGTGTTTCCTTTGCTCAAGCAGCTAGATACAAATTTTGTAAAGGTGATCTCGACTGCACATCAGAACAGGCAAGAGAAACATTGCTTGACCCTAAACATCTAGCCTTAAATCCCAATTTTAATTTGGTCTTGATGTATAATTTTACTTATAAAATTCCAAGATTAAACCATTTTATTTAATGACAAGTTGCTTTATTCAGTTGGAATTTCATTTTTATAATGTACAACATAGCAATTTTTGTATGAGTTGCAAAGTATGCAAGAAAAATAATTCTATCCAATTTAATAAAAATTCAAATTTTATTTAGCATAAACTAAAACAAATTGCTAAAAAAGTATAGTCATAAAGAAAATATTATTTTATGAAATATATATATTAAATTGAGAATAAAATAGTTCAGAAATATAGAACATACTTCACTTTCAAAACAAATATAGCTGCTGGATAAAAACATCTTCCCCCAGACATATTGTTTGTTATAGGGTGTCCATAAAGAACATTCTGTGCTACCATCCAATTTTTCTTCTAAAGGTAGTCTAAAAGTAGACCTACAAGAGAAATATTCTTTAATTTGAAATAAAAGCTACAGAATTTTAAATATCACAATGAAATTAGTATTCTTTTAAGTAGACAAAGATAATATTAAAATGAATAGGTTAGAATGTTTGTATCGAATAAAAAATTTTAACCCTAAATTTAAAATTCCAGTTTTTCAGTTTAAATAAATTATTTAGATTCAGGAATTTAGATAAATGAGTAACTTATCAGCAGTAATAATATTTTATCAGTGACAATATTTAATTTAAGTGATATTATTTTCCAAACATGTAATAGAAAACAGGAATTATACCCTTATTCGTTTAGAAAACCAATTGATTAATTTGGGCACATAAGAATCAAAAATGAGCACAAGAAAACCATTTTCAATCATCAATATATAAACATTACTAGTAATTCACGAATTTGTAAAGAAATTTTAAAAGGGATGATTCTACAGTGCACAGACATGTTTTACAGTACGATTTTTTAACCAGTCATTTATTGCTTCAATTTCAGCAGCACAGGTGTTTGTTTGAAAGTGAGTTTCTCATACTATTTTCTCTCATCATGGCACAAACAATGATGGGTTAATATGTCCTAAAAAGCTGAAATTGTATTGTAAATCTTTCATGTGAATGAGCATTCTAGCATCGAAATCTATTTCATTCATAACTTTTACTAAAGAGGGTTCTATTTCAAATAATAAACTTTAGTTGAAAAGAATATAGTTCACATGATTTTATGTGTAATTCTTTCACACGCATGCAACACTCATTCCCATCACAATTAAATTCTTTCAATATTAAAAATAACTAAATACAGCACACACTTATCTTACAAGGAAAATACATATAAGTATGTTTTCAAACAAATAAATGTCAATTTTTACCTATAAGTTTCACTATGAGCTCGTGCATCTAGATCTCTTTTTAAATATGACGGCTTCTTTGGCACATTTTTACTCAGCTTGTTTACTAGTTCAGTATCTGTTTCAAAACTTTCTTCAGAAATTAATCTGTTAGAGGGCATTTAAAAACTCAGTTCAAACATGTAACAACCATTAGAGTTAAAATAAAAGTAAGTAATAAAAGTATTGCTAACATAGTATATCATAGAGAAACACTATTACAATAAGACTTTTATAAGATTTATTTTGAATGCAAAATATATCAACATGGTCAGAGTTAGAACTGCAAATTTTAACTAGTTTAGAGTTAAAAACTAAACTAGGACAAAAGAAAAATGACAATACAAGGAATAATTGCTAATATTTACAATAAAAATTAATTTATTTTAGTGATTAATCAATTTCCTTGTATATTTAATAAAAATACAATACTTACTTTCTCATTGCAAGATTGGCAAGTTGTTGCATTAAGGTAAAAGTTTCATCAAGCTTTAAAAACATGGAAAAGTTGAACTATAGAAATAAAAAATATATAAATTAGACCAATTAAAGAGCAAAACATTTTAAGATTTTATTAAAAATTAAACATGTTTTCACCTTTCTCATTCACACATTTAATCAAAAGTGGCAGAAAATCAAAATTACCTTGTGAGAAATTCTCAAAATTTTAAACATGATACATTAAGTATCTTAATGCATTCTTTGATTTCTAAAGCAATTTCAAAATGTAAACAAAAAATTTCATTAAAATAAGTCAACCCTTTTCAAATAATTAAAATATAATACAGTAATCTAATTTTTTTAATAAAACTTCTTAATTTTTAAAGTATATTTAATTAAGAGGAAAATGGAAAATTTGTAAAGTAGAGGGATTATATACGATCCATGTGGGGGTGAGGACAAAATGGCATTGTTTACTTTTATTTCAACTAACCATAATTGTAAGTAATAATACATTCAAAAATTTGAATTTATAGCCTAGATGGACAAACTAAAAAGTACCTATGAATGTTTATTACATGCTTAAATGCAAACTTCAAGAAATGTGCATTTAACCGACGTATTTTCAAATTAGATTCCAGTAAATGAATTTTCTAATCCTCAATCTCTTCATCTTAACATAAAAGTATATTTAAATAAGATTACAAAATAGTGTTTTATGCATAAAAAATAGATACTATCTTCTAATTTAAAGTTAATATATTATATAATCTTCCCAAGTGCTCTCTATTTTTAAACAAAGAAACAAACATAAAAATCACTGCTAATGAAATTATAATCAGCCTACTCAGAGCTTTTGCACTGAAGGGTTGGTTTGTTCGGGTTTTATGGCGCAAGGGCCATATTTGGCCATGCTGCGCCAGACACAAGACATATAATATCAAGTAATAGACAGACACACAATGTTTGCACTGAAGGGTCTACTGCTTGTATTGATTGATGACAGTTGTTAAAAACGATTTATCTTATATAAATTTGATTTAGTTAAAATAACAATGGAAATCAATCACTTAGGACTGCATTGTTATCCTTTGTTTTTATAATATAATTATATTTCTTTAAAGACAATTTTACCATGAGAAATAATTTTCAAATTCTAAAACAATCCTTCATAATTTGGAGATTGATAATGAAATGACTAAATACAATTAGATTCATTGGTCAAAATCTTATGAGAAATAACAAGTCATGCACCAAGCCAAAATAGTAGGTAAAATAAGCATTAGACAAGAAACTTTTAATCTCTACACATATATATAGATGATTACAAGCAATATTCTAATTAACTAACCACTTATGATGAAATCAAGTATGCTTTTATTTTGTATTTCCTAGTGAAATAAAAATAATCAAAACCAAGTGGCTGGTTTATTTGGGTTTAATGGCGCAAGGTCCAAAAGTGGACAAGCTGCGACAAACACAAGACAGAATATAGCCCAATAAAAGCACAGAACATTTAAAAATGTGAAGTCCAAGACAAAGATAAAGGGTAAATTTAAAACATGCAAAATGTGTAGAGAATAAAAATATTTAAATAGTTAGACAATAAAAACAAGATCATCATCTGAGGCATAACTAATGAGACTGAAGAATTTAATTCACATATGAACAAAATAAAAATGCATAAATTTTTAAAAGTATGAAATTGAAACAGCCGAAGACAGATAATCCAGACAAGTCAGAAGTGCTACACCACTAGCATGATTTTTTAAAAATTATCTCTTCTTGCGATATATCTTCCAATTTTTGCACATACTGCTGGTGTTAAAAAATGTTTCCTGCAGACCAAGACATACAGGATGGCAACAATCCATCTCCACATTCTCAACATGGTTACGGCAGCCTTTGCAATTTCAAAATATTATTTTAACCATTATGATATTCTTTCAGATTTTTTGTATTTGTGCCTACTCTTTTTATTTTTGTCTATTTCCATTTTTTCACCAGATTAAAAATAGGTCTTCCAGTATTTTTCATCGATTCTATTAGATTTTGTAGCATCTAATTTCATATGTGATTGCTTTAGAAGTGTGTTTAAGATCAAGATCAGATGGTTTGGAAATGTTTGTTTTTGTTGATTTCTTAATGGTTGCATCTTTTTCTTGGACGATTGTTTCTTTGTTTCGTACAATTGTATTTTCAATTTCTTCATTGGAAATGGTATCTGTTTGGACAGCAATGGACTTTTCAATTTCTTTATTGGAAATGGTATGTATCTGTTTGGATAGCAACGGATTCCACCGTTTTAATTACAGATGTGTATGAAATATTTGCTCTTGGTGTCTGACTTTCTACTAGTTTTTTTGCTTCGAGATATGAAATCTATTGTTTACCTTTTACTTTGGATTTTTTATTCTTTCTTCCATTGAGGACAAGACCTGGAGTAAGTAGGATGATTTCCCTTACAATTGAAGCATACAGGTACATGAGTGTAGTTTTCGCTATGTTCGGGTTTTGAGCATCTCGCACAAATTGCGGGTGATCGGCATGAAGCCTGGGTATGTCCAAACCTGATACTTAAAGCATCTTTGAGGGTTTGGAATGAACGGTTTAACGCTGCAATTTAAGTATCCTGCTTTAATGGATGCTGGTATGTCTGGTGTGTTGAATGTTAATATCACATGTTTCGTGTTAATACTTTTATCATCTCGTCTGATGCAGATGCGTTTGGCTGATAATGCTGAGATTTTAATTCTTCGATAAACTCCTGGTCAGATATATTAAAAAGATCAGATATAACTCCACGACTAGAATTTAGAGTTCTGTGTGGAGTTACATTAACTTTTAGTTCACCAATTTGGTTTAATTTCATTAGTTGCTCAGATTGATATAGATACAGTTTCTATAAAAAGATCACAAGACCGCAATTTCTTTATTGCTTTTGGTTCGCCAGCAGCAGAATGAATATATTTTGGGAAGTGGCTACTGGCTCTGGATCTTTCCAGCCTCAGCACACACTTCTAGATACACCATGATATAGTGCTACAGTATCGGGATGTGGATCCGACGGTTCACCCAGGGCATCCTAGCTGCAGCACTAACCCAAAAAACTTAAGACCAGTGAAGTACAGCATGACACAGGGGCTAAGCACTCTGAAGTGGTAAAACCCAGAGAACTTAAGTGAGCTGATTGACGAGAGTGGGCTCACTCTGGTCACTCATCTACGTTGAAGCATGGGCCAAAGGGCACGCATCAGACACACCAGGATTCCATTTTCCCCCATTATGGGATGCCGCACAAGGGAAACGAAAAAGCAAATCAAATTGGAAAACTCAAAATGGAATCTGGATTGATGACGATATATGATAATTGGATTTCAAAGCAAAATTGCTCATAATTGCAATGCTGTTCACAAGACACATGAAAGGGAAAAACAAGAGGGGGTGGGAGATAGAACAGTAGGAGGAAAAGAGAAAAGATCGTTTGGGTACCCTGGGAGTGTGATTAATGTGTTTACCAAAGACAGTAAGCCCCATGGGATAAGAGCAGTTCACTTGGGTACCTCGGGTTTGTGAAGCCTGTACACACCTAAAGATGTGCCCACAAGGGGAATCAAAACTAGGAAACAGCATTTGGTGAATTTTTAGACATGTTTAATTCATGTTTTTCATGAAATGTAACAAAATGTGCACAGATGTTTTTACAATCATGTTCCTGCTTTTTCACATTAATAGCATCCTATTCACCTGTTTAGACTATTCACTGTTTTCCAATGTCTTGAAATTCAGCAAATTTCACTATCAATTAAACTATCTATTCTGTACCAATCTATCACCTACCTGTTTATTAAATTTATCATTGCGCTTCTTCCACCAGGATGCTGAAGAGTTCCATTAAAATGTAGAGCTCTCAGCATTTTTCTTAATTTAATATTTTGCTGTTTCATAACAAAAAAAGATTGCTCTTCTATAACCAGGCCATATTTGAATAAAGGCAAAACTGACAATGATTCTTCGAGTGGTTCATTTTATTAGTCTATAAATGGTTTGCTGCCATGCACCAATATACAAATACAGATTTCTGTGCCATGTGTGTTAGTTAAATATATAGATTATTACTTACTTTTTTAGTTCTAGTTAAAACACTTATGCTGTCAGGGAAAACCAAGGAATCATTCTTTTCAATTTGCTGGAAAAAATTTCATTTTTAAAAACAATTAGATATTCAAGTAATATTTATTATGTGAAACATAATATACACAGAAGTTTTTATTACATATGAACTTTTAAAAGTATAGGATATTTGTAAAGACTCACTGTAACTTCAACCCATCTGATGACTAATTTGATCTCTTTTCCAAACAATTGAGAATGGAAGCACATATGGTTTACACTAAGGTACAGCCACCCTTGACAAGGTAGCTTCTTTTTCCAATAACAGCAAGAATAGTCTACAAAAATAAAGTGTGTGATAATAATCTTATCTGATGATACACCACTTAGTTAAAGAATAGCTTGTAATATTACACAAGAAAACTAGTCTACAAATAAAATTAGTTTTAAGATTGGAAGATTTTTAGGGAAGTTAACTAATTTTTTTCACTTTAACTACAATTTACTACAGATATTTATTTTTTTCCCTTAATAAGTGAATAAATGGACTGAAAGTAATATACAATGAAATGTACAATTTTCAAAATTTCAACATTTAATTTCACATATTAAATAAGGGGACCATGTCTGAGACTAATCCATAAGGTTGGTTGATTTGGGTTTTATGGCGCAAGATCCAAAAGAGGATAAGCTACGCCATTTAACTAATCAATAAGGACTCTTATGTTCTTAACACTGTTGAAAGAAACTGTCTAGAGAAGCTCAAAAGTCAAAAACAGTAAAAAGATAAACAAAAGTACCAATTTAAAATGTAATCAATAAAAATATAATATATAAAGAATATAAAAATATATTTAAAAATTGAGTATTGAGTTAATATGAATCATTTTGGAAAGAATCATTATTCAGAACACTATTATTAAAGAGAATATACAAATTTAGTGGGCAATTAGAGGCATAGCTTTAGATACCACAACCATGAAAATTCGGTATTAGCATCAATTTGCTAGCATTTACCTGTCTTATTAGTATACTCTCTTTGCTAGATGAAAGAAAATGCAAGACTTTTGTAGGAATCTTGATATTTTCTTTACGTTAAAGATGTGTTAAGATAAAATTATCATTTGATCTTTATACTAAAGTTAGCCTGTTTTATTTAAACAATTGAATGCCTGATTACAATGAACCCAGAATTCACATCCATTATTAAATGCTTAGTAAGCGATTAAATTTGAAAATTTTTCTGCTTTGAATAATTCTCTAAAGCTACCCACTGGGAAATATGTTACATAATTTCCAATCGAATAAGCTGTCCCTTTAGATTGAAAATATCAAACTTTATGAGTGTATAACCATATCTAAATTGGCGAGTTCAATCTCAATTTTACTTCTGTGGTCCCATTGTAAATCACAAATGGTACAGAGAATTGTTAAGATATGCAAGTTGGAGTTAGAAATACTTCAGTGTTTGAATTTTACTTACAATTCACTAATTTTTCTTCTTTAGGCATGTTGAAAAGACGAGAAAACTTTAATGTTGATATTTTATATTGCATGCTGTCTGGATCCTGAGTGCTGTCAAATGACTTCTGAGCAACTAGACTTTCTATTTTACAAGCTACAAAGTTTCTCATTTCATCTTCATTATCAAATGCACCTATATAAAGTAAAAAAACCTTTATGGAATAAGTACATATTATATAAAGTTAAGTAGACCTCAAGCATGCTACTTTTCATACCTATATTCTGTTGAATCAGTAAAATGAAGTTGTATTCCTGTTTCTAGTTGCAGCATATATAAGTATCATAAATGAGCATATGAAAATATGTTTTAAATGTTACAAATTAAAATATTCAATATTTGAATGGAATATAATTTGTAGTAAACCATGGCTATTCTCCTGGGGACAAATGTCAAACCCATAAGGTAATAGTGAAGTGCAAGTTGGGGGAAATTAAACAAATTTGCTAAGGAAAATTGGAACTTTGACCAAACAATGTAAAAAGCTTATGTCATGATTTCTTCAGAAGCTTACTTGTATAGTTAATAGTTATACTTTCAAAGTGGTTATTAGATGAAAGTCATGCCTCACAAATTACAAAACAATTGCTTTGAAAGTGAAACAATAAATTTGCAGTTTGAAGAGTATTTTTATGCCATAAACTTTTGTTATATTGTTCCAAATGTGACAGGATTTTTTACTTTATGTTTTTGCTTAAGGAAGTCTGATGAAAACATGACTCAGCAATGAGCTCTATTCTTCAAATTATGTCATAGGTTGGTATATAAACAAAAAGGGCTTCCATAATTAGTGTCTTTAGCATAGATTCTAGCTCTAAGTTTATCATTTGGTGCTGAAAGCGATAACAAATTGTCATAGGAAAACCATTCGCGACAAGCGGCATTCATGTTTTTAGCATGGCAGCTATTCTCCTAATGATCTTTCATCCCTATTCAAAAATCGACTGGCCTAGGTCAACTGCCTTCTCGTCAGAGCCACACTATACAATTTCATTTAATTTTTAAACAATTTATTCTATGCTGTCTGGAGAACATTGTAGTACCTCATCAAAATCTGCAGAATGATTTGGAATGACTAATCCTAATTCAAAAAATGCAATTAATGCATGATATAAGAATATTTATTTTTTAAATTAGAGATCATTATAGCATAATATCATGAGCGAATTAAATACACAATATGAAGGAAAAAGAAATGCTTACTCAACGTTGGTAGAACATTCTTCTCCAACCATTCCCAATTGTCTGTTATGTCATTTTTTGAAAAAGCACTAGCAACTACAACTGCAAATAAATTTAACAATACATTAAACAAAATATTAATTAAAAATCACACAAGTTTAGTTTTTGGTCAATAGATATATCAAATATTTAAATTTATCAAGATTTTTAAGAATTGCTTTACAACAAAGTCTATAAGATATACAACTCAATTTAAAAACAAATACACTTATAGGTTAAAAAGAAATTATATGCACACTTGAATCAAGTGTTAGTTCAGAAAAATCATTGTCATTTACACCTTTCTCTGTATTGAATATTAAGAAACAGTTGTAAAATTTAAAAGCAGCATTAGCCTGAAGGCAATTTTGGACATAAGCAGTTTTAGTATTACTTTTATATTAAGGCATAAAATTAACATTATTAATTTATGAACAAAATCTATTTTTTCTATTTTAATTTACAATATCTATTTGTGGTGGAGATGTCGAAACCGGGGCACTGGCGATTTATCGCCAAACATGGTAACCCTGGCATTTTGATCCAGCTTTATGGCAACCCTATTAGGTTGTTTTTCACGAAGGGAAGTCCAGGTTTTTTTAACGAAATTGCGATGTATTGCGTTCCATGATTCGTTAGCGTTTTGAAGTTTGGATTTTTTGCGTTCTCTGATTGCTTAGCTCTTAAGAATGATTTTCAATGGTTTCCGTTTAACAGTCTTTTCTGCTTACAATGGATTTTATCAGTGTTTCTTTGGTTTCCATGCTTGCCATTGGATTTCTAAAATTTTGATTACTATCTTTTCAAGTAAGTGGCACATTTCTATTGATATATTTTGGTTTTTTAATTTTTTAATTAGAAATTCAATTTATTAATTATCATTCTTGATATTATAGATTTATTAGCCGCTCACTTACCCTTGATTAGGTATGACAATGGATGGCTTGACTGGACATATAAATGCATATTTTTTTGGAAAAATGTATGATGAATCTTTAGCGAATCAAGAGAGCTTGAAAGTGATTGAATGGTGCCAGAAAGTTGGCTTGATTGCGAATAGTATCAAATGTCCAGAATGTGGGAGTGAAATGGCTTTGAAGAAAGGATGCATGCGATAGGTATGAATGGTTGTTTGAATGGTTAAAATTTTCAACCCGGAGAATTCTGAGAAATTGGACCGTAAGTTTTATTTTTCTTTACTTTTTATTGCTTATTTGTGCATTCCTCATTTTCACTTGCTGATGTAACAACTCAAATCGCCAAGATGGCAGCCCAAGTTGGATGCCATCTTGATTTGGCGACAAAAATTGCTTAGCGACAAACATGCCCCGGATTCAACATATTTACCCTATTTTTTCTACAAATGAAAATGAGTGTAGTTCTTAATGAAGTTAAAAGTTTGTTATTCAAGAAAAAATGTGTTCATAATGAGGGTTAAGAGATAACTGAGTTAAAAAAGAATTTGATTTGGGTGATTTGGTATGCAAGTGTCTTATAAATTTATGATATACAAGTACTTTAACTTCAATCAGGAGCTAGTTTCTATAATGTTTGTAAGGATTTGGAAAAACGATTTAAATAAACTTAATATTAATGTTATTTTAGTCAAATTAATCAGTTTATAAATGTTTTTTACAAAGATTTACAATTTGAATTCCACCAGAGTTAAAACATGGAAAAGAATAAATTTTTATTTGTATAGGCCCGCAAAATTTTACAATTGGCAAAGATTATGGAACCACATCCCCTTTACCTTTTGAATTGAACACTTTTATTCTCTAAATTTCACAACTTTTGCAATATAATTTAAACAAAACATAATAGTTAAACAATTTCACTTAGAAGATTAAAATGGAGATCAAATTATATTTATTTGATTGAAACATGCCATAAAAAAATAACCAAATAAACTTATTCATTTGTATCCAATCAACTTTTTTGATTAACATCAATCAGAATTGTATTTCCTTTTTATAAATGTTTTGTTGTATAGATTTTATAAAATTTTAATACATTCATCCTCAAAGAAATGATAAAAAATTTGCTCAATTTTTGTACAACCAAAGTCATTCAGACATTAATTTTATTTAAAAAAATTTAGCACTCAAATTTAAAAATATCTCTGCTTTACACCAAAATTAAATATAATTTTTGAATGCATGCAGATTACTTAAAATTCAAAGACAATACTTACGAGGATTTTTGTCAGAAGAGGAGGAAGAGAGAAGGATCCGAAATGGTAAAGGCTGTAATAGTTTTAAAAAAATTAAAATTGTAAGACATAATAGCAGAATCAATGGCAATTACCTTAAAATGAATAAGATCAGATTAACAGAAGAAAACATGAACACATAATCCTTTTAATATTTATAAGGTAAATAAATTATTTAATTTTCAAATTTAGTTGCACATTTAAATATCAATTTCTCGCATTTCTTGAAAAATAAATATATGTTGCTAGGCAGAGTGAAATATATATATATATAACACCTTTCAATTATTACTTGCCTTTGTATCAAAAACACTGTCGAAAGTACCCACAAACAATGAAGAGAGACCTTTGGTGCCATAACCTTTCCTTTGTTGAAGAATGAAATTAGAATTGTCTCGTTCACGTAACCTAATAAATTAATTGAATATGCTATAAGTAAAATTTTTAACTTCATACTAAAATGAATGCAGCTGACTACATAATAAAATAGAATATAAATTAGAAACCTGTTACTATTATAACTCAATATTAATATTGTGTAATACTATAAAAGATGCAAATGAAGTTTCTCACTTATACAATAAAATATTCACAATAAACAAATTTTATTGGGTCACTGCATAAAATGCACTAGTCATTATAACCAGTACCCCTTGATATATCGTGCATTCGGCTACATTTCTTTCTTGTTCATAAATGAATTTTTGACTTACCAAAACAGAGGTTGGTTATCTAGGTTTTATCGCACAAGGGATATATTTAGCCAAGCTGCACAAGACATGCAAAATTAAGTAATGGTTGGTAGGTTTTATGGTGCAAGGTTGGCCACAACACATCAAGTAATAGACACACACAAGGAAAGTTTTTACTATACCGGCTACACAGAAGAGAAATATACCCGGGGTAAAATATAAGAATCAAACATTCTGCCCCTACAACATGTAGGTTGCTAGCACAGTGATCAAACCCACTGTGTCATACAAAAGCAGAGGAATTCTCATACTAGTTCATTTCTTTCAAATTATAAGATTGTCACTTGTTTGAAGTTTTATGAATCTTTTCTATTCTCACAATGTCAGGGAACATCTAATAACTTGTAGTCAAAACATAATTTAAAGTGCAACTACTTTACTCACTTGGGAACAGAATATGTGTCCCATATGAGGATACGTGAAAGGTTGTATGTGATTATCACCTAATACATCAAATGGATTGAAATTTAACTTTTCGACTACCTACATCTATGGTAACAATCACCATCCACCCACTTTTTGATTGGCCATTAACAGAAGAACCTGTGAAACGCAACAGTAGAAAGAAGTAAATATAAGATGCAACTTTTGCTTCAGTGATCAATTTCACTTGTGCTTTTATGCTAACTCTCATTCGCTTCATTTCCTCAAGATAATAAACCCCATTTTAAAGCATGTTATGATATATATATACATATTTTTGCTGAACAAATTTAGCTTTTATGCCGATTTGCAGTTCCAATCATAGGTTTAATCAGAACAAAGTCAGCTGGCATGCTTTTCTGAATTATGAATGTTTTATGACAGTGATTAATTATGTGATTTCAGAAGAGCTTAAAGGTAAAATAAGGTCATCTAATAAAAAAGATTCGTCTTATGTCCTTGAATTCTATAGAAGAAACTGATAACTGAATAAGGGTAGTCATCTAGAGGCTTTGCAGTGTTTGACAGATAATGTTTCTAAAACTATGTCCCCTTTTTATTTGATATCAATTGACCATAATTGAAAATGTGTATTCTTTAGCATATTGTCAGGTGGAAGGAAATAAATATTATTTCAGTTTTGAAAAGGTACACAAATTTAAGAATATTCTGCCCATAAATTTCACTTCAGAGTAATAATTCACAATGTTCCAAAATTAAACTCATGCTTTTAGTAGTTTTAATCGTGAACTTCGAATAAATAAGACAAAATTTAAAGTATTGAAGCAATATTATCAAATTTCTTACATAAGGGTCGGTAAAATGCAAGAAAAATACATTGAATATTAACAGAATGCATTTCTATAATACAATTGGCATTGCTTTGTAAAAGTGTACTCCGTGAGGAAAAGTTTTCAATTTAAAATGTTTCACCCCGCATGTTTACATCACATAGTTAACTATTTTGGATAGTATGCAAACTAAAATATTCAGTGACAAGATAATGGCACACAAGATGTTGCATTAAATACCCCTTTGTTATCAATGATAAAATTAAGAAAATAATTCAATTTTTACCATAAAGTTCTCCCAAAGTTTACTTCTTGAGGTTTTACCCACATTTTTCCTTACGACATAACTATGAATAAAAATAATAAACTCGTGACATCTGTACGTATAAAACGAATATTTACACAAGTGTTTACAATTTCGTTTCAGTCATGTCACTCTATCGATGCCACTAATATTTAAAACTATTACACTCTTAAATTAGGTCCTCATCCATTCAATTTTGTGTTGAGTGGGAGGGAGTATTTCAATTAACGTCACACTGGAGCAACACAACGGGCTATTGGTGACGGTCCGGGATCAATCCCAAAGGGAAAGATCCGAGGACAACACCACGTAATTTTGAACCACGGTCAGATGACGAGGCAACACCTGAGCTGGCACCCCACTCTCCAAACTTCCACACCACACCAACGTGAGGACATTTGAGGCCACGACAGATTTAACGTGCACCAGCCCCCTTTGTACACGGCGGTGTTTGGCTGGATTCGAATTCGCAACCCTTCGGTTGCTAGTCCGTTACTCTTCCAACCGGGCCACCGCGGCCCTTTGAATGATTCAGAAAACGGAACATATTCTCTCTTCACAAATTATATTGAATTACAATATCTTATACAGTTCTCAAGTATGTATTTTACAAGTTACATTTACGCCATTTCGAACGCGATGAAGTTTTAAAACTGTGAGGTAAGTAAAGACTGAAATATGAAATCATCCATCAGTCATTTGGATTCTGTGGTTCTTTCTATACTGAAAACAATTTCCTGTTGTTCATCTTGACAATCTTTATACCTTTAATGAGGTACCTTTAAAGTCATTTCCTAACTTTAAAGACTTACTCGACACACAAAATTTTTACTCTAACGTTAATGAAACACCACTCAACCACATTAAAACATGGGCCGCGGTGGCCCGGTTGGAACTCGCAACAGAAGGGTTGCGAGTTCGAATCCAGCCAAACACAGTCGTGTGCAAAGGGGGCTGGTGCACGTTAAATCTGTCATGGCCTCAAATGTCCTTACATTGGCGTGGTGTGGAAGTTTGGTGAGTGGGGTGCCAACTCAGGTGTTGCCTCGTCATCTGACCGTGGTTCAAAATTACGTGGTGTTGTCCTCGAATCTTTCCTTTTGGGATTGATCCCGGACCGTCACCAATAGCCCGTTGTGTTGCGCCAATGTGACGTTAATTGAAAACACCAATATCAACCTTTAAAACATCTTTGGAGAGTGGGGTGCCAGCTCAGGTGTTGCCTCGTCATCTGACCGTGGTTCAAAATTACGTGGTGTTGTCCTCGAATCTTTCCCTTTGGGATTGATCCCGGACCGTCACCAATAGCCCATTGTGTTGCTCCAGTGTGACGTTAATTGAAATTCCCCCCTTTAAAACAACTAGAATTTAAATTTATTTTTTTTTTCAGGTTCTAAAATGCAAAATATCAAACTTTCTTACACAAAATAAAAATAAATTTCTTTATCTTTGCTTCATTCGGCCCATGTTCGGGCTTTTTCGAAGTGATAATTAAACTATATGGTTTAAAATAAAGTATCTTAACTCAAGATTGCTATGACTCTAGCGCTGTCGATATTTTATTTAAAATGATTCGAGGGATCTTCTATCCCATGAAGTACCTTTTCATGACATTATTTACAATTTAAGCTTATGATAGTTAATTTGATTTACTTTTATAATGTATTGATGAAATATATTTATTTAATCAGCTGTAAAAGAGCTTCTAAACTTCCGGTGACGCCATGTTGTGAGTTTGACGGAACGAAATTTGTGTCTTTAGATATTTATTTCTTACATCCAATTGAATTACTTATGGTATTGATTATGTTTTGTGATTTATAGAAACGTGATACATTTAGTGAAACCTCCTTAACATATACTTTTGGTTTTCTTTCTTGATGTTTTTTCATTAATTTTTACTGGGTCCGTTTTATTTGTTTCTTGTTTGTGGAATGTGAATAAAATTCCATCAATGTCTCATTTTTGAGGTCTGAAATGTGAGACAACCGCATGGAAAAATTAATATTTATTAATCTAAAAAAAATATAATGTTTGACTACAAAATTAAAATCATTATTTCGCTCTATTCTTTAAACTATTTTCGCCTTGGGTTTGGGCGTGTTTATTTGAAACAATGATCTATTGTGTATGGACTCATTTGTTTTCGTATTAGTCACTAGCATTTTTATATTGACTTAGTCGTATTTTAATAGTTTAAACAACTAGTTCCGTAGTTTTAAACTTGTTTTCTTCCTAGCTCTTCTAAAACTGCAATAATAATTTAATGAAGAAAATGACTGCCGATTTAAATATAAGTTCCGTCAACTTAAAATGGGATCCGAAGAATTTAGAAATCCGAACCAGAACTGTAGAGAAAACTTTAGAGCCCTTAGTTATTCAGGTATGTTTTTAATCTATATATTATGGCTTATTAGTTAGTATATGCAAAACTAAGATAACGTTAAAATTTTAGTACATTATGAATGTTTAACCTAATCATTGGTAAATGCAGTATCTGACTTTTTACTCTATCATGGAGAAAAAAATGCATAATTGTTGTTGATTGTTCAAATTATAATTTTAAAGTAAGATTTTCCAAATTGCGATATCTAGTTTTATCTGAATTGAAACACTTATTCCGCAATAGCAGGTGCAAGTATTTATGTGCACCTATTGACAAGAACAGCAAAAATTTTATCATAACTGAAAAAAAATTTACTTCATAGAATGGAAGATTAGATTGACTACTGTATTGCTTTCAATTTGGGTCTTTTGGAAGGTCTTTCTGTGTTTTTAAAAGTAATTCAGTTCGATTCTTATAATCGTTGTGGTGGATAACATTTAACAATTCTGGTAAAATCCAAAAGTAATTGTGTGAAAAGCAAAATCAGGTGTAATGTGCATACTGTCAGTATTTAGTTTTTCCAAAACTAAACTACCTCACTTCTCATTACATTACCACCTCAATCGTGTTAACATTAATACAAATGAAAATACTGAAATTTTGCCGTCATGTAAAAAATGTCATTAAGGAAGCAACAAGAATTTTTAGTGTTTTGCTCAGAAACATATCTTAACTGCCAATTTAATAAATACATTAAAAGTAATATCAGATTGCATAAAATAAATTACGTTTTAGAAAAATTTCTTAAAGGTAGAGATAGTTGTCTGAAAGGATGTCAATTTCTTCACTTTTTATAGAATGGAGGGTAATATCCAACTCTGGAGTGATATCTACTCATGATGGATAATATCTGTATTTTATTCTGCCCAGAACAGTTTAAAAGCTAAATGTATGGTTGTCTAAATGTAATAGTGATTTTGCTCCTAAAAATGTCATCGTGCAGCTTGTCTGCTTTTGGACCTTGTGCCATTAAACCCCAACATCCAATCCAATCCTAGAATATCAACTGCATTTCTTAAGTTATTCGACTGATGTTATCTAAGCTGGGATGCCTAAGTAATTCTGTGAACTTTGCCTTTATTGTACCTTAAAATATATTAATGTGTATATTATATGTCTTTGTCTACCTTTCTTTGCATGCAGCTTTTGAATCCTATAAAGGTAAGTGGTAGTTTGTAATATGTATATCCATGAACCTTTTTTTTTCATTCTGAGATACATTTCAAATTTATGATTTTGTATGCAAAGTGTCTTGAGATAAAATTTCAATGATATTAATCATTAGATATATTTTTTTTACCATGTGTGTTTGTTTCTCAGCCTGTTAGTCGAATTAGCGCTCTGGCTCTGGGTTAAAATCCTGGTCTAGACAGATGTTCAGTGTTTTGGAATCCACTTTTAGCTGTAGGTCTCAGTCTAATAAGCCCTTGTGTAGCAAATTAGTGATAAACCAAATCTTAACTAATTATTTTATATTTGAAATATGCAGTTGGTTGATATTGCCAGTTCAACTGAGTATTCTATCAACAACAGAAATGTTTTTGTTTTCATATATACACTGCTGTGCTATTAACAAGTGGTATTGTATTGATCTTTTACATCGCTGTACCCTCCAACTTTTGGCCGAGGCCATAGTGGCTCAGTAGATGTGCCCACCATGCTAGCAACTTGTTAGTTGTAGACAGTGCAGGTTCGATTTCACCCTGGGTTTATTTCTCTCTTCTGTGGTAGTAAAATTTTTCTTGTGTGTGTATGTCTATTACTTGATATTGTTTGTTTCATGTCGAACAGGATGGCCAGATATGGCCCTTGTGCCATAAAAGCACACCCAACTTTTGGCCATAAAGTTGGTCTGGTTTAACACTGAAGAATTTTCAGTACTTTTCTATCATTATTTCAAAATGTTTTTCTCTAAATTCATAGTTAAGTGTTGACTTGGGAAATTATAATATATATATACATTGAAGGGGGGGAGCCAAAACATTATGACCACCTACTCAATAACGCGTTGCGCCTCCTTTGGCCTGCAAAACAGCTGCAACTCGCCTGGGCATAGATGCCACAAGTTCTTGGTACATGACTGGAGACAGGTTGTACCAAATGTCTAAGCAGCGGTCACGCAAAGTCGAGATATTCGGACATGGTGGTGTCTGAGCTCTGAGCTGCCGCTCCATGACATCCCAAATGTGCTCTATCGGATTAATATCCGGCGAGTTAGGTGGCCAGGACATTAAGTGGAATTCATCAGTATGCTCCTCGAACCACTCCAACACAATCCGAGCCTTGTGACATGGGGCGTTGTCCTGCTGGAAGATTCCATTTCCAGTTGGGAAGACAGACGCCATGTAAGGGTGCAACTGATCTGCAATGATGTTTGCAGCGTTCATGGTCTGTTCTACCACAACTACGGGTCCCAGAGTCGCCCATGAGAACATCCCCCAAAGCATAGTACCGCCACCACCCGCCAGTATATGACCTGCTGTACAAGAGGGGAGCAACTGTTCGCCTGGCAGACTGTGTACCCTGACACGACCATCGACTTGATGAATGAGAAATCGGGATTCATTTGACCAGGTCTCTCTCGGGACCATCTGATCTCTTCCACTCATCTATGGTCCGGTCTCGATGTTCCCGGGCCCACTGTAGGCGTAGTTGACGATGACGCTTGGTCAACAGAGGCACACGAGTGGGACGTCTGCTGCACAATCCCATACCCAACAGTGTCCGCTGAACTGTCTGTTCCGAAATACTTGCGCTTGGACCTGCATTGTATTGGGCTGTCAGCTGAGCCACTGTCTCGCGCCGATTTTGCTTTACAAAGCGGGACAGTCTCCGACATCCTTTTTCTTTGATGACGCTTGGACGACCAACACCTTGCCGTCTACTGCTGGTGTCACCGTCATTTATCCACTTTGCATGAATACTAACAACAGCAGATCGTGAACACCCTACCAATCATGCAGTTTCAGTGATACGCGTTCCGTCTTCGGGCCATTACGATCTGCCCTCTATCAAATTCGCTTAGATCAGCAGCCTTTCCCATCACTCGCAAAAGTAAGTGCAAGAATAATTACTTACCTTCTCCAGCAGCAGTTAAATGCCATTCTCACTTAATCACGTGCCCTCCACGTCATCCAGACGAGTTCATTGAAAAATGTGGGGATGGTCATAATGTTTTGGCTCGTCAGTGTACAACAGAATTTTTTTCAAATGATAAAATGTTGATACGGGGAAGTTGGGTATGTCTACGATACTTCTATTTCATAATTTTATGGTAGCATAGGTGTTTTTCATGACATTTTATTCTATAGAAGACATAGCTGTGTTTTAGTGACTAATTTATGTCCAAACATTTCCATTCAGGTTACCACATTAGTCAATACTAAAGGCCCTTCAAAAAAGAAAAAGGGCCGGTCCAAGCGGGCTCACATTTTAGTTGCTGCTGTTGAAAAAGCTACTGAAAACTTTATTACAAAGGGAGAAGAAATTGCTCGAGAAAACCCTGACATTCAGCCAGAAATGCTTTTAGCTGTGGATGAAGTGAAGAAAACAGGAGAGATAATGAGCAAAGCTTCCCGGGAATTTGCTGAAGATCCTTGCTCTTCTGTTAAGCGAGGTACCATGGTGAGAGCTGCTAGGAATCTTCTCTGTGCTGTCACTAGGCTGCTAATTCTGGCTGATATGGTTGATGTTCATAGACTGCTGAAGTCTCTTCGATCTGTGAGTAAATCATCTTACTTAATATTTTTAGTACCTTTCATTTCATAGTAGTTCTGTGTATGGTAAATATGTTGAATCCGGGGCATGTTTGTCGCCAAATCAAGATGGCGTCCAACACCAGTATGGCAGCCAACTTGCCGATTCGATTTGTTATATCAGGAAGTAAAAATAAGGAATTCACAAATAAGCAATAAAAAGTAAAGAAAAATAAAACTTACAGTCCAATTTTTAATTAGGTTTGTCAGGGTTCAAAATTGTAACAATTTGTTTTCAAAAATTAACTTAAACAATTAATAAAAATTAATTAAAACAATTTTTTGCAAAAATTTAACATCCACACACTTTTCTACAAAAATTAAACCAATCAGTCATCGTATGGGTCGCCACATCCATTTCATTCATAACGCATTTAATTGGCATTTCATTCACCCAATACCACGTAATCAAAAGAATTTTACACATATGCAATTTACTGTTTCGAACCATGTTCTTTTTCGTACCGACTGCTTTCGCTTATGTCCACCCTTTCTATACAACCATTCGTACCTATCGCCCGCATCTTTTCTGTATTTTAAAGTCATTGCACTCCCACATTCTGGACATTTCACACTATTCTCAATCAAACCAACTTTCTGGCACCTATCAATCACTTTCAAGCTCTCCGGATTCGTTAAACATTCATCATACATTTTCCCAAAAAATATGCATTTATGCGTCCAGTCAAACCATCCACTGACGTACCTAATCAAGGGTAAGTGAGCGGCTAATAAATCTATAATATCACGAACGATAATTGATTAATTTAATTTCTAATTTAAAAAATTTTAATTAATCAATAGAAATGCGCCACTTACTTGAAAAGATGGTAATAAAAATTTTAGAAACCCACCTGTATACACGAAAACCAATTCAAAACCAATCCCACAAAACTAAAGCTCTTCAAGAGCACCGGCTTCAAATTCAACGCTGAGAAAGCAGAACACGCAACACATGCCAAAAGCCAGAACATTAAGTGACCATTAAGGAGTATGGTAACAACTTTCTCTTATACCTTTAATAGCTTATTGCAATTTCAGATTTAAGACTGCAGTGCATTAACATGATTTAAAAAACTACCTTAAAGCTATCTCAAGGATCTCACTGAACATTTTTTACAGTAGCTTAGCCATTTCAAAAGGACCCAAAGTTAGAAATTCTATATTAATGCCAAATAAGATTCGAATTGTAAATTTTCAAAATATTTTGCATCTCATATTTAGTTTAAAGTACTACTGCAAGCATATAAAAAGTGACATTTTAGTAGATTTAAATACAGAATTCTCTTAACACTTGTGTTTGTGAAATGTTTATGACAATCACTTAAACCAACTTTCAAATCTTGTTTCCCAAAGTGCCTTTTGAAGCATTTTGTAGTTGTGTGAATATGTGAGGTTGTTAATGAAGTAAAAGGAAATTCATAATTTTTGTACTTTAAAATTTTGTGGTGAATGAGTAATTTAATAAGTTACTAATTCCTTTGTAATAATTTATTATTTCAAAATATAATATATAGGTTACAAAATGTATAGAAATGTATGACAAAAGTATCCTGTACATTTGATACTTAACTTATAAACCTAAGACCCCAGAATTTTTTTCTCTTAGTTTATATTTGGTAGAGCTTGTCTTTTCACATTGTTCCATACATTTCATTTTGGTGCTACTGAAACAACATAATTATAAACTATTAGTTTTACACAGTTTTGAAATAAGATAAACTTATAAATTACAGAGATTTTGTTTTCATAAAATGTACATTTTATGGAAATAGGTTGCCTAGGGTTACACTAATAAAAGATTGAAATCACAATAATTTATTTCCTGACATGTAGAGATAAAATTCTTTCTAGCAAAGAAAAATTTCTTCTGTGATGAAAATCATTTATCAAAATTATGTTTAGTTTATTTGAAGATAAATAGAACTTTGCTTTTACTGTTCAGTTTTTAATATACTTTCAAAGTAGTGCGATGACTGAAAAAATAGAAGAATGTGATATGCATATACTTTTAACCATGGAACTAGTCTTAAGATATTTGAAGAATGGGAGCAAAATTACTTTTTAATGTTCTTTTAAATAATTAAATTTATAGAAAATGTAGTGATATTACTTCTTAAAATTATAAGAAACCAACAGATTTCATAAAAGTATATCATGCAAATACTTATACTAATGAAATGATTAAGACTCCCTCATTGAATTTTATTTTATGTATTTTTATTTACTTTACAGGTTGAAGATGATTTAGATAAAGTAAAAAATGCATCTAGCCAATCGGAGCTTATGAAATCATTCCAAGATTTTGGGAAAAATACTGCTGAACTCATACAGCAGGCAGCTAAACGTCAAGCTGTAAGTATTTATGTAGAGTACTCTCTAGTTACTGTTATTAAGCAAGTATTTTTAAACAAGCTTTTTATTTTAACGCTTTTCTTTTAAAGGAATTGAAAGATCCCAGATTGAGAGATGATTTGGCTGCTGCAAGAGCAGTTTTGAAAAAGAACAGCATGATGCTTCTAACTGCTTCAAAAGTAATTATGTTATGCAGTTTACACAAATATTTTTCTTTTAGTTAAATGGTAGTACTAATAGGTAATGCAGTAAACTTCTGTTACAAGTGTGGGTTGTATTTGGAGAATGTTCTATTTAGGATGAATTATAAAAGGTGCTAAGAACTAATCACCAAACTAAAGTGCAGCATTTCACTGCCATTTTATTAAAATGTTATCACTCGCCTTTTCAATTTGTTGCCAAATTCTAATTAAAGCAGAATTGTATGTCTTGTAATGATACCATATGTCATGCGAATACATTTGACATAAATGTTTTATTTTGTAGGTAATAATTAATGAATATTAAATGTGACAGTTGAAGACATGCTTGTCAAGATAAAATGAGCAATTCTTTTCACTTAGGAAACTTAATCCCATTACTTTTTTATCTTCTCATTCTATCTCTAGTTTGGGGGATTTTGTAAGATGAAAATTCTCCATCTTTTAAAGTTTTTATTCCAAGTTTAAATTGTTCATATTTTTCCCAAAACAATTTTTGTTTTAATGTTCAGTTACAGTCGACAATACCATGCACCCATTTTATTAAACCACATGATTTTATAAAATTTCATGTAGTCCTGTTCAAATATTTTGCGAATAAATTTAATACCCGCTTAATAAATTTTCCAATTTTGCTAACTTTTTCCATGGTTCTTTGTTCAGAAAAATGTATTCTTTTTTTTCTTATTTACAAAATGTTTCTATAATTCAAATTTAGATAAATAATTTAACTTTTTCTCTTTAGGTCTATGTTCGGCATCCAGAATTGTCTGCTGCCAAAGAAAATAGGGATTATATATTCCGTCAAGTTTGTGAAGCAGTCAATACAATTAGTGATGTTGCTCAAGGTAAATCCACCAGTGGGGCCTTAGGACAGCCACCATATGATGGCCCTGGAGAATTAGCTGCTGCTCTCGATGAGTTTGATGTAATTTTATTTTCTATTTTGTTATGCATTTATGTTATCACAAAGAGCTAAATATTAAATACAGAACTGCTTTTTATTGAATTCATTTAAAATTGCATAAACTTTCTGAATGTTGAGGAATTGACAAAACTAAGTGCTTAATTGATTTTAAGATAGATTAAAAAATTAAATTTCTGCATAAAACCTAGTATCTTCAGTTCTTTGTAGAAATAAGCACTGATATTAAGACTGGTAAGGTAAATATATCATCTGCTTTGAGAAAAACTGGCACTTTTCCAGGCACTAAATGCTTGTATTCATGATAGTGAAAAATACATTGTCGTAATGCAATCTGTTTAAGAGATGTATACACTATCAAAATGCTTATAATTTATATATTTTTCTAAAATCTTAGAGTTGGTCTTTAAATAGCTATATAGTAAAAGAATGTTGATTAAGGAGTTTGCTTTAAGCCAAAGGTAAGGTATCTAATTTCACAGGCATTGTTAGATATTAGAAATGGAAAAATACAGGGTGCTGTCAATTATTTCCACCATATTACGGAACTTGTAAAACCTCTATCAATATTCTTGGAATTTAAGTAAGAAACAATGTTCTGAGAAGCAGAGAATGGAAAATGTTTTCCAGATGAAAACCAGTTTTATCTTGAATGAAAACCTCTTTGTCATAGGTAAACACAATGCTATATAAAATTAAAATTACTAATTAAAGTTATCTAAAACCTTTAAAATCCTCTTCTATTGATTCAGCAAGTTTGTTATCATCACATGTTCTTGTTGTATTTCAAATAAAATTGCAAATATTTAACGTTTTGTATTTGAAATACTTAAGTATTTATATATTCTCTTAGGAGCGCATCCTCATTGATCCATTGATGTACAATGAAGTGCGTACACGTCCAGCTCTGGAAGAGAGACTCGAGAGCATCATTAGTGGTGCTGCTTTAATGGCTGATTCTTCATGCACCAGGGATGAACGGCGTGAACGTATTGTTGCTGAATGCAATGCAGTGCGCCAAGCTCTTCAAGATTTATTATCAGAATATATGTCAAATGTAAGTAATTCAATTGTTAAAAACATTTTTATTGTATATCTTTAATAAAGCTTGCAATTTAATTGAAAAAAAAACTTGACAGCAATATCTATATATATTTCACGAATATATGGCACATTAATCAGTGTTATTTGTGTATTATCAAATGCAACAACAGATATAAATAATATAGAATCGACCGTTACAGGATTAATTCCAATTTCGTCTCAATTTAAATATTGCTTGGTTTCAGCTATGAAGCTGCATAATATTGCTAAAACATTGTGAAAGAGCTCACTACCATAATGAAATTCTTCAGCAGTTTAGTTACAGTAAAGGAACTAGAAATTTGGTTGGTAGGAAATCAGTGCAGAAAAGAAAATGAAGCAAAAATAGATTTAGTGTCCAAAAATGCTGAATCACTTGAACTAGGGAATGGGATGAATTTGAAATAGAAATTTAGAATCTAACTGTATTACCGTAATTGAGGTGTGCTTTTTGCTATACATTTTATTGGAAATACTAATTAGCATGAGTAAAAGTAAACAAAATCCTGTTACATATTTTTGGATAATTTTATTTCATTTAAAGGTACAAAATCCATTCATGTGAATGAATGCTGCATTCATTATAAATGGATTGAAATAAGATATGAAATGCGAGTAGATGCTATGCACTGGTCTGCTAGTTTTTATTCATGTATCAAATTTATAGAATAAAACTTTTGTGGTAACAATCTTTGTTGACTCATTAGACTTAAAATATTTAAAATAATTTTGTTAGAATTAAAATGTATTTGACAAACTTTGATCTTCATATTTTAGGCTGGAAGAAAAGACATGTCTGATCCTTTGGACAAGGCAGTTGATCACATGACGAGAAAAACTAAAGATTTGCGAAGGCAATTACGTAAAGCTGTTGTTGACCACGTTTCGGATTCTTTCTTGGAAACTAATGTGCCTCTTCTGGTTCTTATAGAAGCAGCTAAAAATGGAAATGAAAGAGAAGTAGAACAATATTCCCAAGTCTTTACAGAACATGCTAATAAATTAGTTGAAGTAAGTTTATAGATATTGTATTCGTTACTGAGACATGCACTTTCTCAAATGCAAATCACATTCTATGCTTGTCAGCATAAAATGTGATTTATCATTTCAGAAACCAGTTTTTGGAGCAAAATATCAATTTTCTTATTTAGCTTTAAATATTCTACTTTCAGGTTGCTAATCTGGCTTGTTCCATGTCCAACAATGAAGATGGGGTCAAAATGGTTCGCTTTGCTGCTGCTCAAATAAGCAATCTATGTCCTCAGGTATCTTTCAATTAAAAATGTGTTACCTAAATCAAATTAATGATTTAAAGTATATTGTGTTGGAGGGTTGTCAATTACTGTGAAATGTCTTTAGCATAGCTCTTGATTCTGTTGTCAGATCAGTTAGTTTCTGATTAATCATTTTTTATCCTTATTGTATTTGTATTACAAAGATATTTCAATTTGTTTTTGATAAAAGAATGAAAAATATTTATGGATAAAAGCTTTTGAAATATCAGTACATTAAAAATAGTTGTTCGAGGTGGGAGGACAAAATGTGATTAGTTTATGCATGTTGCCAACTTATTTTCAGTTAGTAAAAAAAAATATTTGTTTTGCATTAAATAAAGTTAAATAATAACATACTATATATATGTATCTATTTTAGGTTATTAATGCAGCTAGAATCTTGGCTGCTCGTCCTCGATCAAAAGTTGCTCAGGAAAATATGGATGCATTTAAAGAAGCTTGGGAAAATCAAGTTAGAATTCTCACTGAAGCTGTAGATGACATTACAACAATTGACGATTTCTTAGCTGTTTCTGGTACATCACACACAACTGAAAATTATTTTTTATTTGTTAAAACCATTTCCCTGGTCTAAAAATACAGCTACTTTATTGTATAGTACTAAAACTTGATTTCTTCTCTCCTGAACTTGAATTTCGAATGAAGAAATTTAGTTTTCATAGTTGAATAAATTCCTGCATTGTTTCTTTTGTCTTCTGAATGTGAAATTGCTAGATTCTCCTGTGATTTCAAGACATTTGTTTTCTTAGATTAATAACCACTTGTAATATTTGGTTCATATTTGCTAATTTCTTTTATATTCACAGGGCTGCCACAGGTGACTTTTTGCTACTATTTTTTAACTTTGGCGATTAGGGGTACCTGTTTTCAAAATTTTGGCAACTTTTTTTTAAAATTTACCTACAGTCAACAAAATTTAGTCCTTTCTTTTTGACTAATAGCAAACAGAAAAATGTTTAACAGATTTTTCTTGAGGGAGAAAATTTTCCAAGGAATGCCAATTTCTAAGTTTTGGCTCCAAGCCTGGCAACCATGAAAGTAAACATCGAAATCTGGTTGCTAGATTGTCATGAAACTAATTAAGAAAGTATTTAGCTTTAAAATTAAAACGTAAGATCTTTAACGTCGTATTTAATTAGCACATTTTGTTCTTTAACCGATTTTGTATTTGAGCTACTAAAATAGGATTTAAGAGGAGACTATTTTCGCTACTTTTTTTGTAGATTTCTTTGTGGCAGCCCTTTATTCATGTTTTTGATATGTTTACTTATAAAGAATTTGTGTCATTCTAATAATTTTTTAAAAAGCATTCATTGACAAAATATATTAGTTTTGCTTATTGGTTAGTTACATTAATAGTGTGAGAAATATTTTTTAATTGGTTTATATTTTTGCAGAGAACCATATTTTAGAAGATGTGAATAAATGTGTGCTTGCTCTGCAAGAGGGTGATGCTGACACATTGGATAGAACGGCTGGTGCCATTCGTGGACGTTCGGCTAGAGTCTGTAACGTGGTCGCAGCTGAAATGGATAATTATGAACCTGGTATTTATACAGAAGGTGTTTTAAAAGCTGTAGCTGTTCTTAAGGATCAAGGTTGGTGCAGAATTTAATTGTTTACAGTTATATTTCTTAGGAAACAGAATTTCATTTTGTTTCCCCATTTGATTTAATTATCAAGATTTGTGAGAAAGCTTAAAAGTTTTAATGTGAGGAGCGAGTGGTTCTCACTGCAGGGTCAAAGCATCATTCATAAGAAAGATCTAAATATTCCATTTAAATCATTTTCTATTCGGGAATCTAGATTTTAAAATGAAAGGTAATATGAAATAATAAAAAAGTAATTTTGTACATTTGAAATGGAAACAAAATGTTCTGAGACAATAGATATGAATAAAGAAGCTACTCAATATCTACATTACAAATTAGCTAGACATTGGATGTTTTTGTTATCTTCCCTCATCCTAACGATGAACTTTGAAATATGCAGGAAAATATTAAAAACTGTGCCAAAGTTACTTTCTGGATTCTCTGGTGGAAGAGTTTTAGCTTAATATGGTATAGTCTAGGCAGAATTGCTAGGAAACAAAAGTATTAAAACAAATACTGAATTCATAGTAAATATAAATTAAGTCAAACTTTATCTCACTCCAGTAAACATACCATAGGAGTGCAACAAAATGAATATTTTTGGCCAGGAGTAGGATTTGGATGTAATCAGTGGCAACAAAAACAGTACTTAGTGCTGTCTCAAAATCAATTTTATCTTCAATTTTGTTTATAAAATTAAAGAAAAAATATGATTTCAAAAATGAAATTTTTTTTAAATTATTGAAATAATTGCCCAGTGCTGGTTATAAATACATTTTGAAGCTAATAATTGTAACAATCATTTTCAGTTTTGGTGATCAAAACATCAATTTTCAAATTTTTTACTTATATTTTCATTCAAAACATTATTTCCTGCATTTATGGAAGGTTTTCTTTGCTTTTATTTTAGTAATGACAAATTTTGCCTCGCGGGTTGAAATAGCTGTTGAAGCTCTGAGTTCAAATCCTCAAAAAGAAGTGGATGAGAATGAATTCATTGATGCTTCACGTCTTGTTTATGATGGAGTGAGAGACATCAGAAGAGCAGTTTTGATGAATAGGGTAATTGATTTAACTTTATTATAACATATCTGAATATCATTCAAAATTTTCCAAATGTTTCATCATTCACCTCTTTCCTTCAGACTGCCGAAGAATTAGATTCAGAAACAGAAATAGAATTTGAAGCAAACACTTCTGAAACAAAAAGCAAATGTAAGTATATTTTCCAAAAAGCTTGGGAATTCCAAACTGAGTCTTATCCAACTGTAGATAAAATTTTCTTTCATATTGATGTTATTAATAGGCCCCAGTTTCTTAGGTTTTCACCTACTTAGTTCTATGCACTTTATTTTAAATCTCTTGACATATTTTTGTGATTAGAGTTTACAACCCCTATGAAAACTTAAAATGACTTTAATACCTTAAATAAACGTAAAATAACTTTTGAATCTTACAAAAGCCTTTTTTTGATATATTTAAAGTTCAAATGCATTTTGAGTGTGATTTTATAAGACACTACAGTTTTGTAAATGCACAGCATATGTAGAAATTTCAAAACACATGCGACTATATTAAGAATTGAAAGATACGTTTAAAACAAGCAAAAGCCTTAAAAATCCAGTTGGTTATAGCAAACTATTCTTATCTTTTTAATATTTCATTTGTTTATCAATAAATGATGAAAACAGGAAGGTCGGACCCAATGTCCCACTAATAAGAATGATGATTTCTTAACTTGCCCTTGGTTTAAGCCCAAACGAGATGGTGAATTTTTTATATTTGGTTTGTTTATCTTATATTGTCATCCATTACCTAGCTGGGAAACAAAATGGGTTAAGTTAATAATGTTTGGAATACTGCAATTGACGTTTGTCTAAAGGTATTATATATATACATCAAAATTGCATTTTATTTTGGTATCAATTAAATCACACACATTTCCAGCACTTTTCCAATTTGAAAAGTTTATATTTTTTGCAAAATGAATGCATTGGGAAGATACAGATGTTATTTTGAAGTTACTTTACATTACATGATAGAAGTCAAGTGACTGTATCACCTGAATTTAGAAAGAAACAGGCTAGATTTAAATGTAATATCTTTAGTGACCGATTGTAGATCTTTTGGGAGACAGATTTTTGTTTTGTGTCTGAGTAAGTCCAGTAAGTTAGAAGCTGCCCTGGTAAGAATCCCGATTGGTTACTTTAAGAGTGTTAAACAGACCAGCCAAGAATTCGGGACTTCAAAATAATGGAGCAGGTGAATCATGTTTTTCGTTGAAAAGTGGAGAATAATTTGAGTTAGAGAGGTGGAGATATAAGGAAATTTCTCAAATGAATTTTGCTCCCTGGCATATGTGCTTTGTTGTATGTTTTCTTCAGAACCAAGACTAGTCTTTGAAGGTTTGAATAAAACTTAACTCCTGGGAATTGATCTTGGCATTTGATTGCATGCAAATATATAAAATTAAATTTTGCTTCCATAAAGTTTAGCTTATGCATTATAAAAAGTACTATTAACTTTTCAGCAATTTAGAGGAACCTCTCTAGAAACATTGATGCAATGTTAATAGTTTGCTATTGCTAATTTTAACTCATGTCTTCTATCTATTTTAGATGTTGAATTCAAATTTTTATTGTATTAAAATTGTTATTACTTGTATTATATTAGCACCGCTCATTTCAAAGCAAACTGCTATTTAAAAAATATGGATCTAATTTTTTTAAAGAATTTTCAGTCATCTAATTTTCTATATCAGTTAATTCATAGCTACTTTGTCAGAATTTTGTGTAAAGTGCAAAATTTCCAATTTCTTATGGTAAAACCCAAGTTTTCACCACCAAAATTGCTATTATTATAGAAGCTTGCATTGCAACTATGGTTAACACTGAAAAATTGCTTGCTCCCTTTTGAGCTATCCAGTGTAATTGTCACTTCATCTACCATTGTTAGCCAGTAAATTAAAATCAATTCCATTGATTTCCAGTTTAGTAAAATATGTGGATGGTTTTTGTCACTCTGGTTATTTATTGCTTTAAGAAGGTGAATTAGAGAAGAACAGAACTTCAATCTAAAAAAATTATATATTAATGGGTACTGTTGCTGTGGTAGATAAGTCTCCAAAGTATCATTGCAAAAAAGTCTGTAAACTTGTCTCGTTATCTAGTGATTTTTTGTTAAAACGTGTAATAAAACTAAAACACAAGTTGAAAAACCTAATTTAAGGTTTTTAGTACTTAAAAATCTAATTATCAAGTATTATTCACCAACCACTACCTAATATTTTAAGGGGGCCGTCATGGCTCAGTGGGTATGCCCACTGTGCTAGCAACCTTCGAGTTGTAGGTGGTGCAGGTTTGATTCCTGGCAAGTGTATTTCTCTCTGTGTCCATAAGATTTTCATTGTGTGTGTCGGTCTATTATTTGATGTTGTATATCTTGTATCTGGCACAGCATGGCCAAACATGGCCCTTGCACTATGAAACCCCAAAACCAACCAACCTAATATTTTAAGTAAAAATAAAATTGATTATTAGGAAATCAATTCTGGTTACTTTTAATTTTGGGCCTGCTGGCAATATTAGTTCTTTTATCCTTTCAACTGCTATAAATGTAGTATTTAATTTATAGTTAGTTAATCATGAAACGAATAAGGGCTACAGTATGATCTTGACCCATGAGATCCTTCTAATTTTGTAATGATCACATGACCTTTAGGTCCTTGTTTTGATGCTCCTATTCTCTGGTTGTTCAGTACATGTCCTCTTCATGTTACAAATGTTAATTAAAATAACATGAGGGAAGTTTTTAGTTATTCAGAATGACGATTTCATCTATCAACCTTTTAAACATTATGTACAGTTTTAAAGTAGAATGTAAAAAGAGTTACAATCTGACTGATGGACTTAAATCATGTTTGATACTAAAAAGCAATATATCTAAGAATCTTTTTCTTAAGGTAGTACTCATTAATTTAATATTGTACAGAAAATGTACATTTTTTACTGTACCTCATTTCCATTCCTATGACTGGTTCATTAAGCAAATTGTTCAGTAAGCAAGGAACTTAATCGTTGTTATTTATTCTGATTAAAGAAAAGATATAAAGGAAGCTTCTATTTAGTTTTAATTTGCATCTTACATATTTCAGAACAAAAACATTCAGATTAATATTTTAGTCATTGAATTTAGTTAAAGTGTGCTAGTGGTTTCATTAGTGTCATTATTGGAGTTATCAAGGAACTGCAGAGGGCCAGGATAAGGGAAATAATGGTGAGGAAATGGTCCTGGTGTAGCTTTTGGGAAAAATCTCGTTCAGTTTGTATCTAAGCAACTACATTGCTACTATTTCACAAGTGCTTTGGCTGTGGCAGCCTTGCAATCATTAAACATGAGATTGTTCAAAGAGGAGTACCAGTATTAAACAATTTACAAAACTAACAATAATCATCTTTCAAACATTTTGACAAATTTTGCATATATCTTGTATAATACTCTTTTGTTTTTCAGTTTGATTTGTATTATCTCTGTTTGTATCACTAAAATTTGTATTTTCTCTTGTGACATGCATTTCTTATTTCAAAACTTTGAGAGTGATGATATTGCTAAAATGGATAGTATGATTCTTCTATAATCATTTTTAAAAAATTGAAATATATAAGTTTTTTATTTAAACACAAACTGCTATTAGTTTGAGATTCATGTGTATTTGATGTTTATTAATTCGTATTTTCAAACAAATGCTATTGGTATCAGTCAAAGAAGCAAATTAAATATTTGCAAAAATAATTGGTAATTTGTAAAATGTGTTTAATGAAATAGTCATAATGCTACATTCATCAAACTATTACCCTTGTCAATGTACTCATACATTTATGTATTTGACTTTATGTTTTATCCTGTTACAGCCAGTGCACATACTGATTTTGATGAATATCCAGAAATTAGTGGTATCAATAACACAAGAGTATGTATAAAAACTTAATTTCTATTCTATTCAGTCATTCCAACTTTTTCATTGTATAAATTAAATTTAATTGCAGTCATAATCTTTTGAAAACGAAAATAGTTTTTTTATCAGTTTGTATTTTGTTTGGGAGAATTTCAAAATTTTATGTACAGATTAATCAATTGTCATTATAAAGAATAGTTAAAATCTTGTTTTAATTAAATTGAAATCATATTTTTATTGAAATAGAAGTGTAATGTAATTGTTCTCAGAAATTAGTTTTTCAAGCCATATAATTTTTAATGGATCTTTCTGTTTATTTCTACTGTATACTTACATTGTCTTTTGTAAAATTTTCCTAGGATGCCTATCGGTATATTTCTGAAGAAGATAAGCAAAAAATTGCAGCTCAAGTTGAAAATTTCCGTACTGAAAAGAGCAAATTTGACAGAGAAGTAGCTAAGTGGGATGACACAGGAAATGATGTCATCGTATTAGCTAAGCAGATGTGCATGATTATGATGGAAATGACAGACTTTACCAGGTTACTTGCTTTATGCATTGCAATAATTTTTTAAATAAGCTGTAATGTCTTATCTTTGACCAAAATATTTTCTGTGCCCAATTTAAGTGTTAGTTTCGCTAAGTAAAAATTTGCAAATATTTTCCCCTTTATCCTTCTATTGATATTTTAATTTCTTTGAAACTTTATGCCTTAAGGGGCATACCTTTAGGTTTACACGGGCTTCACAATCCTAGGGTACCTGAGTGATCTTCCCTCTCTTTCATATTTCTCCTCCCCTATGTCATTGTGGTTGACTCCTTGGAGGTGAGGGCTCCCCTTGAGAGAAGCTTTTCATCACTTTTTATAACTAAACTTCTTGATGCATCCGGAAATAATAACTTATTTAAAAAAATATCTCCATTTCTAATAAACAAAACCATACACTCAGTTCTCGGTGAAGTAAAATCACTATAAAAACTTTGTTCAGGAGACCTTTTGATCGAAGTTTCAAATTCAAAACAGGCTGTAATCCTTTCTAGTCTACTACTTTGGGATCCTTTGCAGTATCTGTAACCGAACATCTAACCACAAACGAAGAGAAATGTCTGAACCCGACTTATTATATATGTCGGAGGAAGATATTCTCGAAAATCTAAGAACAAAACGTTTGCGGAGTATACAGAATACCTTTACGTCGAGAAAGGAAGGTCATTCCCACCAAACATCTTGTCTTGACCTTCAATACTCCAACTCTTCCACCTCATCTAAAAGTGGCTTACTTGAGCTCTCCAATTCGCCCCTATGTTCCAAACCCGATAAGGTGCTTCAAGTGCCAACGGTTTGGACATGGGAAAGCCTCCTGTCGTGGAGTGGAAGCTTGCGCTAATTGCAGTCAAGTCGGCCACGACTGTTATAGCTATACTGCCTCAAGCTGCTGCGTTAACTGCAAAGGAGAGCACCCTGCATACTTTAGTTCTTGTCTAAAATGGATAGTAGAAAAGGAAATAGTCTCTTAAAATCACTAAGAAATTATTTTACTCAGAAGCCTGCAAGCTGGTTGAATCCCAGACTCCAAAAGTTTGGGTTTCATGCGCAGCAGTGGCTTCTAAGACCTAAAAGCATATCAACCCAAACAGATACCCTTAGGGAATTAATATTCTGCTTCCGGATTTTTCTTTACCCCCACTACTTCTAGTACTTCCTCTGAATGTCTCAAGGCCCGTGCCTCCAATATTCCAAAACTGTCCTCACGTCCTACATTTAAAAGCAAATATAAGACTTGATTGTCCAGTTTTTAATCATCACCGTCAATACTTTTTAATTCGTCAATTTTAAACTTACAAGATTTAATCATAGAAATTCCCCATCCAAATATTTTAAAAATTTTACGAAGCATAAAATTTTAAAATTACATCTAATGTTTTTATCTCTCGTTTCTTAAAATTCATCAAACTTTTAACTGACGACAATAATCTCATATTTCACTATTTAATCGTGGCGTTTGAATATTTATTTTTAAATTCAATTACTTCAAATATTTTATTTTAAAATCTACTTGATATTATTGGTTGGACAAATGAACCTTAATTTTTTTCTCGTATTGGGTTACGTTGTCACGTGTTTGGTGCAGCTTGTCCACTTTTGGACCTTGGACCATTAAACCCAAATCAACCAACCTTTGAAACTTTATCTGCAATATCTCAAGATTTAAGATTTTAAAAATATGCATATTATTATTAAACAGGGGTAAAGGACCTTTGAAAACTACGATGGATGTAATTAATGCTGCAAAGAAAATTTCTGAATATGGTACCAAATTGGATAAATTAGCTCGTCAAATTGCTGACCAGGTAATGTTTTGAGACATGTTCTATTTGTGTTGCTTAGTGTTCATAGTGTAAAACAATATTTTTCTTAATTTTCCTATTTTTATATTGTTATTTCTTTTAATTTCAGTGTCCTGAATCAAGTACTAAAAAAGATCTATTAGCCTATCTACAGAGGATAGCTCTATACTGCCATCAACTTAACATTACAAGTAAAGTTAAAGCTGATGTGCAAAATATTTCTGGGAGCCTTATTGTGTCTGGTGTAAGTGTTTCGTTTTTAATTATATTTTTAAACTTTAGTAGATCAAAGTTTTGACACTATTTTTCATCAGAACTTGAAAAAAATCCTTTATGTAATTTGTTGGATACTTTAACACTCATCATAAATTTAAAACATTTTAGATCAATGTTATTCATCCTTAGTTTCACAAATTCTTAGTTTTCTGTTTATTGCAGCAATACTTCCATTACTGAATTGAATTCCATTGCTCAAATGAAAAGTTATGTAGAAAAACTAACGTATGATCCTGTCACTAATTAGTATCCAAGATCATGCAGAAAAAAAAGCACTATTACATTTTGAGTAATATCAGTATTTAAAGTAAAATATTAGCATATACTTGACGCTATTTTGCCGTAAAATATTGCTGAAGCAGTTGCTGCAACTGCGAACTGAATTCTGCTATATACTACATTTATAAAGCTATATTTGCAATTTTTTATTAATTGTGCAGACTAGTTTTTTAACTTGTAAAATTATTTTTATGATTTGTTTTCATAACTTTCAGTTTCTGTTTAAAATGAATGATAAAATAATAGTTTAAACTACGATAATTTTGGAATTTATAATTTTTTTAGCATTATTAAACACTGAGAGACGAGTGTTTTGAACAAATTGTGTTAGTGTCTTTAAAACTCTAATTTTTAATTTGTATGAACTCTGAATAAAATTTTGTATGAAGGCATTCAGCTGGTCAGAAATTTCTAACAAAATGTGAATTAATTGTGCAACTGCCTGTTTTGTTGCAGCTTGATAGTGCCACATCACTTATTCAAGCAGCAAAGAACTTAATGAATGCTGTCGTCCTAACGGTTAAAGCCTCCTATGTAGCATCTACTAAGGTAATATTTTGAATTACTTAATATCACTTTAAGCTTATTTCATTTTAAATTGGAAATGAAAAGCTTTCTGTTTCTATAAGCAGTCATTCCTTTTCTTGTGTAGTTATGATCTCTTTACACAGAATAAAACATCTGTACACATTTTGTTTTTTAATTAAATTTAAATTTTTGTCATCTCAAAATCATTTTTCTCTTTTAGTATCCAAGAAGTGTCCAAGTCGCTGTAAGTATTTTATGCATTTTCTTTGTCCAAAAATTCACTTGGGTCAAGTTATTGGGGCACATGGGAACTATCACATACAATTATACTAAATTTAACTATATACTTTGCGTTTCTTCCTTCAAAGTTTGCTCTAAATTAACTTAGTCTAGTGAATTGGAATGTGTTAAATCTTTTCAATCACAATACACACCCTTCTATAAATTATAATTTAATTTATGTGAGCAAATATGTCAATAAATTAGATGCATTCATTAATTTAGAATTTGAAGATTTGGTGTACTTTTTGTCAGTGTACGTACACTTCATAATGAAGTACTATTTCAAGGCCTCTTGCATATTTGACTGTTCAGACTCCTGGTATTTTTTAAATTCCAATTTTGATTATTTGTTATTCAAGAAAATTTGGTTTTTAAATTGATTTTTAAAATCATTCAGAAAATTTTTCGTGGAAAATCAGTGAGACTCGCTGATACATAAAATCTGTTCATCCATCCTGTTAATTAAAATAAAAAATCTGGGGTGTTACATTCCAACAACTAAAAAGTATCGCTTAACCTGGAAACAGGAAGACCCGTGATTCTAGTAAGCACTGCAGACAGTATGAATGGAAAGGGGAGGCGGTTATCAATATAGTTAAAATAAGCATCCCTTTATTACTTATAAACCTCTTCAATTCTTTTGTTAGGGATGAAAATCTTCACACATCCACAAATTTCCTTTTTATGTTTTATCTTTCGATTTCAATTTTCCCAAAAAATTTCTGGAAGATTCTGTTTTTCCTGATGTGTGCTAGGGAGGGAAAATAGGCCTTTATCTTTGCTGATTATTTAGATATCCTGAACCTGTGGGAAATTACGATTTATCCAAATCATTAGTGAATTAATTAATATAACCATCAAAATAGAAAACTGATTTTGTTTGCTACGTAACATTGAGAATTACTTGACTAAATTTTAACAAAGCAACTTAATATCAGCAAAATTTTGTCATTAAATAAATTTAAATCTGCTCTGAATTAACGTCTCGCAAAAACATTTTTCTAGTCTTTCAGATGAAAAATCTCCTAAATTTTTCTTTTTAATATGAAATTTTTAAATGATATCAAATTCAGCATTTGGTATCAAGTAGCAAGCAATAAAGGAATGATACTAAATAGCTGCCAACTTTTTCTGATAAACACTTGTTTATTTTGGCCCACCAAATGGGAAAGGTATTCCGGACATTTGAGGGATTTCAATTGACGCCAAGAGCTAGCAACCATGAAAGAAAACATCGGGATCAGTGGTTGGTAGATTGTTGTAAAAACTTCCTTGGCCGCTAATTTTCAAATCAAACCTACGACTAAAAACACAAAACACCAAGGGAAAAGTTTTAATTGCTGATTTTTGCATATATTTCGGTGCTGATTTGTGTAAACAGCACCAAACTCATTCAGTCTGGTGTGTCACAGTTCGAACTGCCGCCAAGCATATTACAGTAAAGAGCAGAATTACTTTTTCTGTTTTTAATTTCTTTCTTAAACACAATTGTCACTAATTTTGTGCTTTTAATTCTTTTTTATTTTAATATCATCTTTCGGCTTTTTTGTGACAATTGCACTTCGGTTTTTGTATGTTGAAAAAAATCTTGCATATTTTTCTTCTTGGAGGTTGGCAGGTATACAGTTTTGCAGTTTGAATGTTAAAAGTAGTCCCATGAGTTTTCTTTTGCATTTTGTCTGTTTTCATCCCTGTTTTGCAAAACATTTGTTGTATTTTGCATATCTTTCTCTAGTCCCCCATAGTTGTATGGAAAATGAAGGCCCCAGAAAAGAAGCCTCTCGTCCGTCGTGAGAAGCCAGAAGAAGTTAGAGCCAAAGTGAGGAAAGGATCTCAAAAGAAGCACATCGCCCCCATCAAGGCTTTAAGTGAATTCCAAAGTCCTGCCGAGAGTGTGTGATTTTTCCAGATTGACTGTCAACATGAGTGCTCAGTGCCTATGGCCTCATTTTCATTTTGCCTGTGTGTGAGAAGAAGAGTCAACTTTGACTTTTTCCATTTGCCTCTAGTGTCTTTCCACTTTTGCCCTTCTACTCAGAACATGACAGCTTCTTTCTAAGACTACAATCCCCTTGTTTTGGAAAAGAAGGGGCTCCTGCTGTCAATGCAAAAGTTGATAGGATCAGTGAGCTCTGGCTTTTCTCCACTTACATTGTACTTATGTTTTAACTGGTTAGTTTGTATTTTATATTTCTGAATTTTATATATATTTTATATATTTATACGTTATTTTAGAGTTTTAATATATGCTTTACATAGGATGGCATTCCTTTTTGACTGGAAAAAATTGTTTTCTCCCTTGTGGCATTTAAGAAACAATTCTGTATACCACGAAAACCTAGTAACTGTGAATATCTTGTGTCGTGTTACTCATGCAGTCTGGTGTGTATGTATTTTTCATATGTTGTAATTCAAGCGTAAGACATTTACCATTGATACTGTCGTAGTATGTTGTAACAAATAGCAATAAAAAAGTACTGTATGTTTACTCGAAAGCAATTGTATGGGTTTTCTTTTCTTATGCTTGAAATCTGATACCTTGTCAAATCTTTGTTTCTTCTATTTCAGTTTGTATTCTACTCTTTTATCTTGTGATTTAATATCAATAAGTGATCTGAAAAATAATTTTCAAAATTCTGTGTTTAAATTGTAATAAGGCTGGAAATTCAATACACAATCATGCTTGACTATTTTTCTGTGTTTGACATATACAGTAAAATCCTGATTATTCATGAGTTCACCATTTTTATGTTCTATTACCAATGCTTGAGTATTTATTTTAAAAAGGCTTTTATATCTTGTGTGTTGAAAGCTGGTTCTGCATGATTCCTGTAGGTGATAGTCACAAAGACATGAATCCATCAATTAACCCTGATTTCCACTGCTAAAGACATAAGGAGTGAATGTTTTTTCCTTACAAACTGGCATCTGACACATTTTCTTCTGGGGCCATGCACTAATCATTGATACCTCTTAATAGTAAATTGAACTCATTTTTATTGACGGGTTTTATATTAAAATGGTAGCAAAATCAAGCTTGTTTTGTCATCTATGCTATGCAGCTTTTGTTACTAAACCATATTTAGATATAACCAAATGCATCTATGAAATTTACATCAAAAATTGAAAACCCAAGTAAGAATATTAGCATCTGTTCACACAGTTTTAAATATGCTATAAAAATAATGATGGATAAACACATCAGTATATTTTCCAAGAAACATTGAATATGCAATTGATGTGATCTGAAAATGACTTATGAACTATGCTCTAATTTTTTATTTGAATCGAATGACTTCATTTTAGATATAATCTAGGTTCTACTGTATATTACCTTTATTATAAAAGTTCGATTTTATTACTGTCAAAAAAAGAATTTTTTAAATTCTTAAAATAATTGATCAGTCAATCTATTAGAATAAATTAAAATTTCTCCAGTCTTTTGTCTTGTAAAATTTCATGCTTTTTTATTTCCAATGTATGACTTATAAATGGTTCTCTTTTGTAACATCTCATATCTGTAAGTCTTAGAAAAGTTTTAAGACTGAAACAAACTAGTTTTTATTTGTAGCAATATTGTGTATAAGAAATATTCATACTATTTGTTTTTAGAATTGTATATTGGATTCAAAATTAATTGAGTAGGATATGTGAAGTATTGAGAGTTTGCGCTGTATGAGGTGAATTTTCAATAAAATTGTAATTACTCTTAACTTACTAGACATTAATTATTTCAGTTATCATGTTCACATACCACTGAAAAGTTAAGCCATTGAAATAGTTATTTATAATTTTACTGGCATATATTCTAAATCTAATTTGTATTTAATTTAGAGAAATAGCCATAGTTGAAATGTAACCTGATTTTTTAAAGCAAATAAATCAGGTAAAAGCAAAATAATTATACTAGAAAATTATTTGATTGCTATTAATTTTCTAACAGTTATTTTATCAGTAGGGCTAGGATTTTTATCATTTTGCATCTGTTTTTGACAAGACAAGTGCTATTTGAGTGAATAAAAATATGGTTCATGTAAAGACTGCTGATTGAAGGCCCTTTGTCAAGGCAATTTTTGTGATTTTTATGCAAAATGGCATTTTTTCAGGTTTTGCGGTCGTTTTTGCTAGTTGAAAGAAAGGGTCTTTTGGATGAATTTCCAATTACCTTCAATTGATACCTGTCAGGAAAAAAATTTTCCCTTTATTAAATGTTAAATTTCAGAATTTGACATAGTGACATTTATTCAAAATGTTCCTGTGTTTTCAGAAGTGGAAAGGAGCTTTTCCATGTTTAAAACCATTGGCAACCAAAGAATATTATTCTATTTTAAAGACCTGAACTTGTTTTTAGTTCTATGTTGCAATCTAGACTGATGGAGTACAAATATGGTTAACTACAAATATTCAATTAAATGAAAGTTTCTCGCATTTTTCTTTTCATTTATGGGACCGATTCATTTTCATTAGCTTTGCATCTAGGAACTGGATTTTTAAGTTTTTACCTATTTAGTTCGATGCACTCAATTTTAAATCTCTTAACATATTTATATTATTTGGGATATCCTGAGTAAAATATGTGAATTTTATAGCACCTAAAAATATCTACTTTGGGGTTTACAATCTATAAAGACCTAAAACGGCTTCACTAGATAAAATGACTGAAACCTATAAAACTTTTCCGATATTTCGACTTCAAATGCATTTGAGTACTATCTCAAAGGCTGAAGAGGTTTTACCAATACCGCTTTTTTGTAAATGCACTGTGTATAGGAACTATAAGACATGCGACTGTATATTATGAATTGAAGACATCTAAGCAAAAGTCAAAATCCGCTTGGGATACCAAAACTTATATTTTAATATATCATTTGTGTATCAATAAATGAAGGAAACTAGAAGGTAGGCAGCAATGTCATGGGTTTCACTATTAGGAATAATGTTATAACATGGCTTTGGTCCAAGCCCCAATGGAATGGATAATTTTCATTTTGTTTGCAAAGCTTATAAACCCAGTACCCAACTTGAGGAATGACGACAGTAAACCGGAATTGACACCGAACCAAAATCCCTTGTATTTTGTTTGCAATATTGAAAATGATTGACACTGGTACTTAAAGGTACATGCGTTCTATATAATACTAACTGAATTACTGGGCGTTGCTCCGGTTGAATTGTTTGTAATTCATCGTAATATACTCAATATTATTCCTAGGGTAATTTCGAATTGTTTTTAGCCCCCTGCAGACCCAGGACAAATCGAACGGGGTTAATATATAGCCTATGTGTCCCGCAGAATTCTACAGGATGAATGTACCAAATTTAGTGTGAATTGGTCTGACTGATCGTATAAGCGTAATGTTATTCCTATGACTCCCTGTACCAAATCGACGATACGAAAAGACCACTTTCTACAAAAATCTTATATAAAAATTTACTTTCCAATAACAAAGCTCCAGTTTAAGAATTGACGGGATACACAAACGATAAACAGCGATTTTCAGCGCAACCGCATTTGCGATTGCACCATACTCAGAAGATTCTAAAAACTCCAAGGTCATCTTGAGAGGCGACTCCTGTAGATGTTAACTCTGACGTCATCTGCACAGGCAGACCGGGAGAGAGCGCCCCCTAGCAAGTGCTCTGTCCAGGATGACGAGAGTTGCACACCCAAGACAAATAGAACGGGGGTTAATATGTAGCCTACATTACCAGCAGGGTTCCTAAGAATTTGCGTACCAAATTTGATGTAGATTGGTCAAACGGTGTAGATTTGTAGAGAATAGAGATGCCAACTCTGCTTTATATGTATAGATTTCAGCTTATTTCTATATAAATTAGATAAAATTTCAAGGACTTTCCCCAATCGAATTATATCTTTTGCAAAATGAATGCATTGTGGAAGGTATTATTAGATTGAAATTGTAATGTGAAAGGTAAAGTTATTTTGAAGTTTCATTACATCACGTCAGGTAATGGGACTCGCGTGTCTGCAGCATCTGAATTTGCATGTCCGATGAGAAATAGCTTTGGAAATGACCCCCATACAGCTAAAAGTAATTACCTACAAGCTTCCGGCATCTTACGTCACAGATCTACTATAAATACACTGCTGGCCACCGTAAATGCAACACCCTGAAGGAAGCATGCAAATAATATGAAATTTACAACATGCATTAGCGGAGGTGAGATATGCAAATGATTAGAATTTCAGCGCAGACGCACATCACGCGCGCCTGTGGCGCCACTTCAAAGCGCTATTTAAGGCTTGGAGATTTCGACGATTTCAAGTACGGCAATTGTGTTTTTCTTGTGGTTTTTTCAAAAAAACGATCAATTATGCCTCGTAGAAAACAGCGATCATCTTTTGATCAAGTATCCGAGTTCGACAGAGGAAGGATAGTGGCCTACCGAGATTGTGGATTATCTTTCAGGGAAATCGGTAGTCGTGTTGGACGAAACCAAACAACTGTAATGCGGATATGTGATCGTTGGACGCAGGAGGGTACGACGGACCGACGTGTTCGATCGCATCCACCTCAGTGCACCACTTCACGTGATGACAGGCATATTGTGCGTATGGCAGTGACGGATCGCTCAGCCACATCACGAACCATAGCACAACACATTCAGTCTGTACCGCATCATCCAGTGTCTGCACGTACCATTCGACGCCGTTTACAGCAGAGTGGTCTGTCCGCAAGACGTTCATTGCTTCGTCTACCCTTGACGCAGAACCACAAACGTTTCCGCCACCAATGGTGCGACGAAAGAAGGATGTGGATGGCAGAATGGAATGAAATTGTCTTTACTGACGAGTCACGCTTCTGTCTGCAACACCACGATGGTCGGATTCGAGTCTGGAGACACCGTGGAGAGAGGATGCTGAACAGCTGCGTTATGCACCGCCACACTGGTCCTGCACCGGGTATTATGGTATGGGACGGTATTGGATATCACTCTCGCACTCCTCTAGTACGCATTGCCGGTACTTTAAACAACCAGCGCTACATCTCCGAGGTGTTGAAGCCAGTTGTCCTTCCTTACCTTCAGGGCTTGCCCACAGCCATATTTCAACAGGATAATGCGCGACCACACGTGGCACGCATTGTCCAAGGGTTCTTCGTCAATCGCCAGATTGAATTGCTTCCCTGGCCAGCTCGCTCTCCGGATCTTTCGCCGATAGAAAACATGTGGTCCATGGTTGCTCAACGATTGACCCAGAATACATCCCCAGCTGCCACACCAGATCAACTTTGGCAACGTGTGGAAGCTGCTTGGTCTGCTGTACCCCAAGAACACATCCAAAGTCTCTTTGAATCAATGCCGAGGCGTGTGGCAGCGGTGATCTCCAACAATGGCGGCTACTCTGGCTACTGATTTTGGCAGGAACCACACTTCACAGATGTCTATAAATTTAATCATTTGATACTTGGTCAACATGTTATCTATAAAATAAATTTTGTTGTGATATCTCTTGTCTTTCTTGGTGTTGCAATTTGGGTGGCCAGCAGTGTAGTTATCACGCGTGTGAAGTACAAGTTCCAGATTTAATTAGTTGCCGTAAGGTGCTTCCAAATTCGACGTGGAAAACTTCAGATTTGAGTCATCTTTACGAATTTAAACTGAGACTTTCTGCTGCAGTTGCTGCTCGAAACATTAACACAACATTCGGGGAGAATACAGCCAATGAACGAACCATTCGGCGATGGTTTGCGAAGTGGAGATATGGATTTGAAAAACGAACCACACGTGGTCACCGAGAAATTGAATTTTTTGACGATGTTCTGCTAAGTATGGTCGAAGCTGAACCGCGTAAAACGTGAGATAACAACCGAGCTAGGTGTCCAATACACTACAATTGTTCGCCGTCTGGCTGCACTGGGTAAGGTCAAAAAGATGAATCGACAATTGCCAACAAGATAGACGTTTGGAAGTCTGCATCGCTCCTTTCCAGGAATGAAAGAGAACCTCAACTGCAGCGAATCGTTATCTGCGACGAAAAATGGGTCCTTTATGACAATCGGAAACGATCTGTACAATGGTTGAGCAAAGCACAACCTCCTGGACGCCATCCCAAGACACCCTTACATCCCAGGAAGGTTGTTTCTTGTATGGTGGTCTACAGCTTGAATAATTCATCGTGGCCAAACCATCACTTCAGAACGATATTGTGATGAATTACGACAGATGCTCCGGAAATTGATGATAAAACAACCGGCTTTGGCAAACAGGCATGGCTTTTTCCTGCAAGATAACGCCCGTCCTCATATCGCACAACGGACGATGCTGACACTACGTGAGTTGGGCTATGAAGCGATGCCTCATCCCCTGACTTGTCACTTACAGATTTTCATGTTTCGTCACCTGGATTGCTTTCTGTCTGGCAAACGGTTCACCCAAGATACGGAGGTTCTAAGTGCAGTTGATGACTTCTTCGCATCTCAGCCACAAGTCTTTTCGTTTCGGGATCTTGGACTTCTCAGACAAGTGGCAACAGTGTCAATTCAGGGGGAGGTTATTTCGAGTAGGTCAGATACTTTATTTTTCATTTATCGCCATCGAAATGTGGTCATTTTCCGGACATTTCATTCGTACCGATCCAATATAAAGTTAACTTAAGAATTGTAAAAAGGCACTATTAACTTTTCATACATTCAAAACAGCGCTGTAGAAACCTTGATGCAATGTTTAAGTCTGCTATGGAGAATTCTAATGTCTTATCAATTCCAGAAGTTGAACCCAAATTTTTACTCTTAAAAACATCTCTAGTATTTGTCAAATCTATCAAAACAAACTGCTATACAAAGGACTACACCTAATTCTGTTTTTGCACGAACCTTTTCTACACGAATTCAAAATAAATATTTCATTCTCTTTACGCGAGTCATTTTGATTTAACACGAGCGGTCCAATCCAATCTCTAACAATTTTTTTTGCCTAAATTCTAAGAAAACAAAATTTTATTTGTGGTGTAGTAGATCATTTCTATTATCTGTATGTATAACAGCTAGTGTGTTTTGAAACGAGTGCTTTCCTCTAGATACATTACATAACGTTTTTATTATTGAATTTGGTGCACATCTACCGTATTCGTACATTGTATCTTCGGAAGACATTTATTATGTAGCTCTATTTCAAAGTGAAAGAATTTATAGTGAAATTTGTGCACATATAAATTTTGCCGAAAGTCAATAAATTGTTTGTTTACAAATTTTTCATACCTTTATTTATTAATTTTAATTTGAGATATTTTTCGGTAGCCCTTATATAATGTCACATAATTCACCCATTACCAAAACGAAAAGGAAAGCGATTTCTTTGGAACTTAAAATTCAAATTTTAGATCGTCTTACAACTGGACAAGGTGCTACGTTTGTAGGAAAGCATTTTGGTGTACATGAAGCTACCATAAGAACAATTAAGAAAAATGAAGCTGCAATTAGGAAGTCGGTATGTTCTGGAATAAAAGTGTTAATTCATCATCATATACAAGAGATATTGTCAAGGAAACGATGGAAAAGGCTCTGGTAATATGGATAGAAGATAAGTCACAAAAAAGAGTAACAGTAGATGGAAATGACATCAAGTAAACAGCACTAAGAATTTATAGATTAAAAAGGAGCCAAGCACTCCATCTCAGTTAAACAGAAAGTATGAATTTTCTGCAAGTACAGGTTCGATGACAGGGTTTCTTAAAAGGCATGCTCTTCATAATATAAAAATTAAAGGTGAAACTGCATCTGCAGATGAATCAGATGCTAAAGTATTCCCACAGGAACTTGCTAAAATTATTAAAGATGGAGGATACACTGCTGAACAAGTGTGGAATGCAAATGAAAGTGGTCTCTTCTGGAAACGAATGCCGAACAGAACGTACGTAGCCAAATCGCAGAAAACTGCTGGTGGTTTTAAGGTAGCTAAGGATAGTGTGACCTTATTATTTTACTCCAACGCTTCAGGAGATCGTATGTTGAAACCACTGCTGGTAAATCGAGCCCTAAACCCACGTTCAATGAAAGGTGTAGATATAAACTGCCTGTTCACTGGATGGCAAACAAGGCCTGGGTGACCACTGCTATCTTTACAGAATGGTTTAACAAATGTTTCGTCCCAGAAATCAGACGTTAAATGAATGTGAAAGGTCTCGAATTTAAAGTTCTTCCGATTCTTGACAATGCACCCGGCCATCCTGTCTTGGAACACCCAAACGTACAAATTTTATTTCTGCCACCTAATACTACATATTTGATACAACCGCTAGACCAAGGTATAATTGCGACATTTAAAACATACTACGTAAAACGAACATTCCAACACGTTTTGGACAAACTGAATGAAACACTAAGTCATTGATGTGTGGAAGAAATTCTCAATCATGGATTGTATCAATCAAGTTGGATTAGCGTTAACTGAATTAAAACCAGCAACTTTGAATGCGTGTTGGAAAGTGGTTTGGCCACAATGTGTAAAAAGCGAAGATCCCATCATCCCTAATACTACCGAATTTCCTAACATTACAATGGCACACACAATTGGTGGAGAATTCTATGATCTATCGTTTGAAGATATTGAATTATTAGTCGATAAAGCCTTAAGCGAAGATGAAATATTAGAGGTTGTCCTTGAGACTCCTAATCCCACAGAACGTAGTGATAATGAAGAAAATGATCCTGATCGAAATGCAGATTTAATAAAGATCTGGAACTGGCCAAAAAATTGGGTAACATTTTGTCAAACATGACCCTAATGAGAAACGCGCTGGGAAGTTTCAACGTGAACTGAAGTTGTTGACAGCCTCTTACAAAGAATTACGTAACGGCCTAACCAAACACAAACACAGCGGTTAATAACTGAATTCGTTCGTAAAACCGGTGAACATCAGCACCAGAGGAAACTTGTGCTGATTTTGCTTAAGAGATCACAGAAAGAATTTCATTAATAGAGGAAGACGATGTCCACAACATTTCTAGTGATATTCCAGTCGTACGCAAACATATGCGCCGTTTATTGTCAGAAAGTGAAAATGAATAAACAAAATTTGTGTAACAGATTTTTTTTTGTTCATGAATTTTTTTCATTTTCATCACATATGTATTGTTGAAATAAAATTAGCTTAAAACGAATATTTTCATGTTTTTTTTTTTAAATTATTTTTACTGATTTTTTAGATCCGGAACCAATCTTTTCTTCCATAGATACGTCTTTTTTACACGTATTCTTCAGGAACGTATCTATCGTGTAAAAACAGAATTAGGTGTATATGTGGATCTGATCTCTAAAAGAATGTTTAGTCATGTTAATTTTGTATATTCGATTATCTAATTGTAAAACATTCAAACCTGCTTTGTCATTAGAACTCTTACTCTAAAGTGCAAAATGTCTGATTTCTTATGATAAAATGAGTTTTTGCCAGCAAATTTGCAATTGTGATAAAAGCTTTACAGTGTGACAATGGTTAGCACTGAAAATTGCCTTCCATCTATTGTGAAGAGTGCCATCTGGAATAATTGTCAGTTCATCTAGCATTGTTAGTAAGTTCAATAAATGCCATTGATTTCCAATTTAGTTAATCATGTGAATGGTTTGTCCCTCTGGTTATTTATTGCTTTAAGGCTAATTAGACAACAGAAAACTTTAATCTGAAAAATAATTAATGGGTATTTTTGCTTTTTAAAACAGCACTGTATTTTTAAATACACCTTTGCAGAGGTAGATAAAAGTCCCCTAAGTATCACAAAACTTTCTATAAACTTGTTTTATTATCTAAAGCGATTTTGCTAAACCAACCTAATAGTTTTTTCAAAACCTAAACCACCAGTTGAAATTACATAAGATAACTGTTTCAAAAGAAATTCCAAACTACATCATTTGCGCCCCTACATGAGAATTAAGAATTAATATTAATCTACATGCACGTATTTATTCACTTTAAATGCAGTTAAAAATATATGTTTCTTTGTGGCTGCTTTCATCCAAGTTTATCAAAAAGAAAATTACAACTTTAAGACTGTATACTGTAGAACTTTAAATCTTATTTAAGCTTTTGATATATTTAAATCAAAACTTCTACAACTCTGGAAGTTTTGTTGTAGTTTGGTTGATTTGGGTTTTATGGCAAAGGTCCATTGGACTAGCTGCACCAAACGTAAGATAAAATTGAACCCAGTAAAATGAAACTTTAAAAATCTATCCAGCAATAAAGTAATTAAAATATTTGGATCATAAAAAAATAATAGTATTTTAATACCGATTCATAATAAAATCATGATCAAATAAAGAAATTTTGTTGTAAATTGAGCTTGAACCATATGTAAAGTGACATAATTGCTTTTTATAAACCATGGGCAAAATTGAAGTCAACTTCAATTGATGCACTTAGAGGATGCGTCTTAGACTAATAATAGTTGCATAACAAGAACGGGTTAGCTCTTCAATTATAATAGCAAAAATCTATTCATTCTTTGAGAAGATTCAAATTATGAAATAATTTGATAAGCCATTTTTAAAATAATTGTTTTATTTTCAAGACATTTCCACTACTTACTGTAGGTGTTCATACCACAAAAGCCAGTTATAAATACATGTCACACCAATATTTGGTCTAGAGATTCAATTTTTTATATAAAATGTAACATGATATTAGCGACAAAATTAAAGGATGTGTGTGCCCAGATGTCTGAAATACATATTTACATGACAATGAAAGGAAAAAACAAATGAATAGTTGTATATTCGTTTCAACAATCTAAATACCAATTCAATTTATTAAATATGATTCAGTATCATTAATCTATTGCAGATCTTCTTTTCCACCTAAGTTGCTACAAAATGTAAAACAAATTTTTCAGATCCTTCGAGTATGAAAATATACAATGACCTTGCAGAAAAACAATTTAAGATTGCCAATGATTATTTCATCCCCAGATGCTTCAGTATAGTATGTACAGACATCCTTTAATTTTGCACAGAAAATAAAACCACCCACATGATATAAAATCTTGCCGCCTTTTTAAAACAAAATCCTGCTATGAGGAGGCAAAATTGCCATAAAAACAACAAACACCATGCACTCAGTCTGTATTTGTACAATAGTTCACTATGGGAGGAAGGGTACAACACCTATTGTTGCTGCTATTCTACATGTTCGAGGAAGAACACACGTATAAGTCAAGTTCACTGGAATTTGTGGAAGAGCTGCTAATACTTTCTCCGAGTGCCAGCACATACAAAATGCAACGGCATCCTCTGATTTCTTTCGAGTGATTTGTTAGGCCTATTGGCTAATAGCTGGTGAGGGTTTTTTGTCTTCCTGGTTTTGTAGTTGTGGTACAGAGCCCGGTCCTCCGGTCTGGTTGCGCTCTGGGGGCTGGGAAGGAGGGGCACCGGACCAGGACGGTGGAGGGGGGCCCCCACCGGGATTGGGTCCTTGGCCGACAGGATTTCCAGAAAATTCGTCTCCGTCATCTAATCCATTAGCAGCTGCAGCTGAAGCATCATATTGAGTATTCTCCAACCGGGTGATGAGGCGTTCATCTTCATCCCCGAATTCTCCTCCCATTAGGGATGGTTCTCCGACTACCATCACATCCTGAGGGGAAAAGAAATTGAAATTATCCTCCAAACACACCTAACTTTATAGGCTTAAATAGTATTCCAACACAAAATTTCACATTAAGAGCAGCTTATTTTATGATTAACTAAAAGCACAGGGTTCCCACTCTTGTATAAAAAAAACAAGTATTTTTCAAGAACATCAGAAAAATGTCCTAATTTTTTTTAGCTGTTTTCAAGAGACTAGATAAAATTCACGATGTGACAGACAAGAAAAATAATTACAAAAATATTTAACTCTTTTAGGAAATGTTTTAATGGGCAGCTGACTTGGTTAGTTTATTTTCACACCTAAAGTTCTTGTTACCAGAATTTTGAAGTGAAAAATTCTCCCATTTTATTTTTTAACAGGTTAAAGTAGTGACCTAATCTCCAAAATCTATTTTTTTGAAGTATATCAATTCTTACCTTATCTGACACACTAATTAGATATTATCACAAATTCTTTACATGTGGCTTTGAAAAAAAGGATGGCAGCAACACAGACCAAAGTTTATGTAGTTCAACTCTGGCAAGTTGCTATTTAAGCAACAGTTTTGGACAAGTCTACTCATTAAGTTAGGGGCAGGTTACATGTAAACAGTACATTCCAACAAAGCGTCTAGCATAGTTGGCTCCAAATTGCATCATTCCATGAAGGAAGAGATAAAATGTGGCCACGACAAGAAAGCAGTCAACCTTGAATCAATTGATTTTTGAAAAGATGCGACAGCTTGTTGAGAAGGCTGTCATTCGCAAAAGCATGAATGGTGATCACTGGATGGTTTTCCTTCAGCTAATTCATTATCACTGCTATTGATTTCAGCACCGAATCATAAACTTGGCACCATAATCTGTGCTAAAGATGCCCACTGTGGAAGCACTTTGTTTAAGCTTCAATCTATCACTTAATATAAAGAACAGATTTGTTCAAAACCACAGGACTCGACCAGCACCTCGTGGAGGTTGGACTGTTTACAGGATAGCAAAACAAATTACCATTCACATTCTTTTTGGGGGCTGAACAATAGTAAGTATATAGCTCCACCAAAATGGCCAGACTTAAGACTCTTAATAAAAAATATTAAATAGTCCTAAGTCACTGGCTATTATTTTAACTCAATTTTGATATTTCTAAAACTTTAACCTAAGAAACTTATGTTCCATTTCCGTATTGAATATTGTTAGCAAGTTTGAACAGCCACTACATAAAAAGGCTGAGAACCAGATGCCAGTCATTTAAGTCATACAAAACTTAAAAACAAACTACAGAAACATCATTTCAATTTGATTAAAAACAAATTCTGGAAACTTTCCAGCCACAATAAAACAAAGTCTCCAGCATTAGGAGGAGTACAAAAGGCAGGTGAAGTTGCCAGAATTTGTTTGAACTCAAAAGAACATGCATTAATCACTATCGTCACACATCAGGATTAGTGTGTAAAAGCTTAAAAGGACAAACACGGAGGAGATTATGTTTCAGTAGAGTATATAGTGATTAGGAATACAACACAAGAGAGAGACAAGCAGAGACATCATATGCCAATCGAACTGACACACAGCTAAACACAGAGAGTAAGAGTTGAGTGACACCAAAATGAGGAAGTGAATGTTAACTGTGGCAAAGAAATTATTTTCAAAATTTTCTAATGTATTGCAGCATTTTTTGGTAGAGAAATCTGGCAATTTCACCTGTCTTTCAAATTTAAGGCATGCTGTTTGTTAACAGGAGAGGAAAAAACAAATCAGTCAACTGTCATTGAAACAAAGGTTAAGTATAATTGCTTCTTACTAAATTGGTTACATACTTTTTAAACTATATCCAGGTCTTTCGTTACCACCAAAAGCAGACTGGCCATATCAAAAGCATGCAAAGCAGTATTATTGATTTTTAATAAATAATGCCAAATACTGGCACATTTTATTAGGATTCAAATATAGTGCACAACTGTTATTCACATTCCTTATTACAAAAATGTTCAGCCATAGATAATTTTATTTTTATTAAAAACCTTTTTAGACATTGTATCTACAAATAGCTAAAAATAAAAATCCTTACACAAAACAAATTCTAAGGAGCTCTTTTTTAATCACAAAAGGAAGCTTTTGCTATATTTAATTACAAGTTATATTTTTAAAAATCTGTTCCTTGAATGAGTTCTAAATCACTAAGAGCAGCATAATGATAGGATGAACATCTGCATGATTAGGTTCTATAGTATAGTTAAAGGGTTGGGAGGGTGAGAATTATTGATATTTTAGTCTCTTAATTTTTTTAATTGGGTAGCTAAGCTTTAACTTGAACTTTTTATTGAATAAAATAATTACATTCAAATAGTTGGAATTCATCAAAAATATTAATATTAGAATTGGCTCAAATGAGATTGGACACTATGTTTACAAGTCATTACTTTAGTCAAAAAAGCACTCTAGTGTTAGTAAACTTTCTTCATCTCAAATAGAGGAATACATCAAATGATTAATTACACTGTCATATGAAATGTTTTATTGAGTTTCAATATGACAGGATCAATTTAGTATTCAGGCCAGTGGCAGCAACCTATAGTAGTGATAGCAATTGCTTTGTGTGATGGCAATGAAATCCAATTTTATGTGCACATGTACAGTCGAAAAAGTTTATCTACTTGTGCCTTTCTACATAGGCTGCAACCCATTATTCAAATGCATTTGAAACAGGGAAACAGTCTTTTTACTTTGATAATGGAAGAACCATATCTAACTTTTGACCAAAACAGTGAATTAACCCTGAGCATCATGAGACTTCTAGAGTATTTAGAATTGCTTTTACCCTGCATTACATGTGATAAATAAAGAGAAATAGATTTACTGTAAAGCAAACCACAGTACTTTTCCCCCTCATTCGCAAATAAATATAAAACTGATTACTCTAGTAGTTTGATACAGTGGTGTACTGTTTCCTCTATGAATTAAGATAACGGGAAACTACAATTCTTTAACTTTGACATAGTAAACCTTGTCATAAAACTAAAACCAAAAAAAAAAATCTCAAATAATCACTTTTAATACATGCAGTTTTTATATTAAGCATTAGACCTCACTTTGATTACATTTCTCGAGACTCGGTCCCAAGCTGACAACTTTTGTGGCTACAGCCATCAAATAAATTCAGCCGATATAAGTATGCAATTAAAAATAACCATACCAAAACTTATATTATAATCTAATATGGTAAGACAAAAAAATTATATCAATTGCTTCTATTTAAAGGCCAAGGTGCTAAGATTAAATTTACCAAAAGCAAGCACACAAGATCTGCGTTTCTAGATTTTTCAAAAGTTGCTCAAGGAATAATCAGAAAGAATGTTTGAATGAGAGTTGACTGTATTGCTCTAACACATCATACTTCAATTCATTGGAACAATGAACTGGGCAAACATAAGAAAATGCTGAATACAATAGAAAAGAAAACACTCGATACTTGCCACACACTAACTTCCTTAGGGTTGAGAGCTTGGGTTCTAAGAATGGAAAGAAAAGATGACAGAAGCATTAATATAACAGAATGTAGATGCGGGAAAATGCCCATAAAATTGTTAGAATAATCTTTTTCTTATCTATTCTAAGGGATTAGTGAATGCATGAATTTCTTATACAATTCTATAGTACTTGCTCTTTCCATAGAAAATATTGAAAAATATATGAATGTCTTCCAAATGTATATTATCTGCCCACAGCATCAAGAAATTCTATGCTCCTTTAAACCCTCCAAGCGGCATGCCCGAACGCAGCTCAGAAAATTCAGTTTGAATACAGCCCATGGAAATTGCCACACAGCAAGTGGCAGACCCTAAATGTTTAGACATATCCCCCTGACCCCAGGACACGTCTCGCTCCTCAAAATATTTCGCGTCTGCTGCCCAACATACAGAAACCCTTCTGAACTGAACTCGTGCATGCCGCTTGGAGGGTTAAAGAAAATACCTTATTCTGAGGATTAATTAATGGATTTTGATTTCACTTTTGCCATGAACAGTTTTCTGGTTAATGGAAAAATGTTGATACATTTTCTCAGCCAAACGGAATTGAAAAGCCTTATTTTTTAACCATTAACAGACAAATCAACACTTATTATATTAATTTACTCAGAGATAATTAAGAAATACATAGCTGAAGTAGTAAAATAAGATAAAACTTTTAGTGCAACTTCAATTTTTAAACCCTCTGGAGTTTCCATTTGCAAACATTGAAAAATGGAATTCATGTGTGTATTAAATGGTTTACATTATAAATTTAAATTTTGAAATTTTCAGAAAAATCTAAAGCACCATACCTTATAACTCAAAAAATATTAAACATTTAATAATTAAAAATACATTTCATGAATTTTTACTTAATTCATTGTAAAAAATAATTAACAAATTCTAAAAATTTGAGCTGCCTTTAACAAAATAAGTTGTTTTCAGGCCCATTTTCAAGTTCTTGACTGTATTTCCCCATTTTTTCCAGAAAATTGTTCAAGTTTCTTAAGAATCTAAGGTTTACTGTTTATATGGTAATGCATGAGCCAAATTATAGTATTGGGTATAAAATTTCAAAGTTAAACATCCAAATCTCTAAAGATTTTCTTCAGCAGTTGGCAGATATTCATACATATGAAGACAACTCAAAATCTTACCGACAAAATTGCAAGTTACCATGATAATCAAGGTTTGTCTACATAAAGGAAAGGAATAAAAATAGTACTAAAATTTCAATCCCTTTTCATACCAACCTGTGAGGCCAGAGAAAAATTAGGAGGACCAGGTGACATATTATTTTTCTTTTTCCCCGAACCCGTTCCTGTGTTATTTGCATTGTTTGTCGCAGATGATTTCCTCTTTCGCCTCTTACTCGGTGGACGTTGAGTTTCTGGAATTAGAATATTGGAAATCAAGTACCTAAGGAATTTAAAACAATCACAGCAGGAAAAACATACTTTGAACAATTCTGAATGATTTAAACAAAACATTTTGTTGAATAGTTACTTTAGTATTATAATGGTGAATTATTAATTATGAAAAATTTACAACTTACAGCAGTACACAAACAATGAAACAACATTGATGAAATATGATTTGGTTTTTAATTAATTTAATCAATACCTTGGTTTATCTTTCTTTGATAGTAATTTAGACTGGAGTTAACTACTGGTACTAAAATAAGTTTAAATTTGTAAGATTTTTTTTGAGCTATATAAAATGAAACCTTGCCTTTCTTGTACTAATTTTATTTGATTAAGAATTATTGTACTTAACAAATTTTTGATAGAAACCAATTTTCGTTGCATGGATGGATGGTCTTTGATGGCGAGCTTAAGGTAATTTTAGTTATTTGCAATGAAAACAACGGCTTCTTCTTCTCGTAAACCACAAAAATTATAAGCAAAGTATCATCCACCTAGTGTCAATGAATATTTCTATATAAATTTTCCAATCAGGGAATAGTATAATGAAAATTTCATTGACTTGTCTATAAGAATGATATTTTCCTCTAGAATAAATATTTTTTAAATGTCTCATTCAACAGAATCAAATAAACTCGTTTACATATTAAAATGTGTTACCTTTACTGAGCAAAAATTTAATTTTAATTTGTTTTCCAATGTAAAAATGCTTTCAAATACATATGCATACACTTACTACTGAAAATAAATTGATTGTTTAAAAAACTTTAATGATATAACTGATTTTGCTTCCTAAAAAAGTATTATAAAAACCATCATATCAGCTAATATAGCAATCTATAATGAAATAATAATGTTTTTACTAAGTTATGCGACTAAATAGTCTTAATTAAGTCATGCAATTTACCGTTACCACATGCAGATTATTTAAAAAGCAAAGCATTAAAACAGCAGGAAAAAGGGAACTCATTATTTTCTTTTTAAGATACCTCAAATTCAAGAATGAAAGATTTTAAATTTTAACCTTGTTTACTTTTTAACTTTATGGAATAATTTATATAGAATGGATCTCAGGAATTTTTTTTAAATATGCAAATATCTCTCAATATTCTCGGGTGTTAATTTAGTTTCAACAAAATTAAATCATTAAAATCAGTTTGCATACTTGTAATTTGAAATATTTTATTAGGTAAAAAAAAAGCACCTAGCAATTTGCTTGTAATTATTTAGCATATTGTACTATTTTTTGGGGGAATATACAAAATGAATTATACTTTAAAATACGATTTTGTTAGAAGGTACAAAACCAACTCATGGTTACTTCAAATGAAAAAATCCATAAAATAAAAAATTCTAAAAAATATTAAGCCTAAAATTTTTAAAGAATTTCTATTTGCTTAAAATAAGCACCAAAAAGTTGCAAGGAAGCGTTTCTTACAAGTATAAAACTTTCATAGGGACTGGAAATCTTTCAAATTTAGGAAAATATATCATTGGATTGTAAACAAATCGAAGTGCATGGGATTAAAAGTTGATACCATAACCATTGCACTATTCTACTGATGCAAAGTTTTACAAGCTAGAACATAAATCATGAACATTTTTAATTTATACTTGCACTATTAAAGTTATCAAAAATCAAAGTCATTAAGATGTGCCTAAATTGATTCTGAGTTTAAGAGTTATTTATTCAAGAAGAATTGAAAAAAAGATATCTGAAAAAAGATTATAATGAGGAGATTAGCCAAGGAACCCAAGAAATAGAGCAAACTTTTCAAAAATGTACCACCACCAAGATTATGGGGCTAGAAAAAAGCGATGCCCCAGATTGATCTTTTCAAACCTACCTACGTCGGGCTGCATTTTAAAGTCAGTGGGACCAGCACGGTGAGTACCACCTATTGAGATTAATGAATGAATAAGCCACCATTGCACCCAGCTTCAAAGTGCCTTAATGCTTTTAGTAGGATTACAGCAAGAGTAATAAAAACTTAAAATATTCTCAAATTACTCCACTAAAGAACAATCATGCATGCAGAAATACTTAAATAATATATTTCAATACATAAATCTACAATTCAAATTCTAGCAGAAAAATAAGCAAAAGAAATCACAATTCCACAAAAAATAGAAATACTCAGCAATATGGAAATACATGCATCATAAAAGCATAAATATAAAAACTAAGTTCACATATTGTATTATATTAAATATTATGGAGGCTTTACAACTAAGTAAATATATGCAAGCATAGCAATAAAGACGACTTATTTTTGAACTACAGAAAACTATTTTCTCTAAATGTGAAAGAAAATCACTAGTTAAATTTAATATAAACAAATTTTTAATTAATGTCATTAATTTTCAAAAGCATTACATTTATTATAAGAATATTATTTTTATTATTTTAAGGATTGATTTGTTGCTTTATGGGCATTTTTTGCTGCACAAGTTTAGCAGTGTAATCACTTTAATTAAATTCAATATAAATAAAAGGTTAAAATTTACAATTTAGTTAATTTTAAACATCACATTTGTCATTACATTCTCTAAAATTGTATTTGTTTCACTGCAGCCTAATTGAAATAAAATATTGATTTTCAACATTACATTAATTTAAATTTGCTGTTTAGAAAACACTGCATTTTATGACAAGACTAGAAACTAGCACTTAAAACATCTTAATGTCTTAATTTTTTCCCGAGGTTTTTTAGGATTCTTTTTAACTCAGAATTTCCAAAGTTACTCAAAAGGATAATTTAATTGACTATAATTTAGTGTTACATTACATAAATTATTATAATTGCACCTTAGAGATTGAAATCAAAAGGTGTGCAACAGTTACAATATTGTTATTAAAACATTGTTATATTTTTCAAGAATAATAATCATAAACTAACCAGGTGGAGCTACCATCCTTTGCCACTTTTGAAACAGAGTTGTTTTTAGACAATCTCTTGGACTAAGGGCATAAGCTTTGTGTCTGGACATAAGCTCTTGCATAGGTTCTAAAATCACACATAGCTGAAAATAAAACCATTATTTTTAAACAAGTAAACAAATGAAAAAGGCATGAAATACATTTGTACGCTACAATCATGTTTGATTTGTTATAATGTCAAACATTAAAGAAAAATGACATGTACACTTCTGGATTTAAGTCATACGGGAAAATAAACTCAATTTTGTATGATCAGTTATATACTTATGTACCTTATAATAAAAATGTGTATTAATAAATTATTATATTTTGAAGAGGGCACAATAAGATTACTTTATATAAGGACACAAAATACAAGTAAATCTCATATCTGATTGGTTGGGTTTTATGGCACAAGAGTCATATTTAGTAAATCTGCACCAAATACAAGACTGACATTGGCAAGTAATGGATATTACAAACATAAAGAAAGTTTTAGTTGCACAGAAAAGAGAAATACACCTAGGGTAGGTTACAGGAATTGAACCTGAACCACCTACAACTCGCAAGTTGTTATGACAAACTCACTTTTCATCTGATTATAACGATATTTATTATTTTAAGAGCTGGTTCAAATTCCAGAAGAAATATATTCAAATTAAACTGCAAAGAAAGGGATGTGGAATTAGAAATAATAATCACAGAAAAACTTTTCATCACTTACCCTGAGATAATTCAGAGTGGAATTTGTTAAACCTTGCCTAGTAATGTTTTTGGATAATTGTTCAAGCATTGCTGGGTCTTGCTGTTGAGCCTGATAATAAAGATTTGCATTAGATATAAAATACAATGCTATGTACAGACTACTAAATCTATACATATAAAGCAGAGTTGGCATCTGTATGTTCTCTATACAAATCTACACTGTTTGATCAATCTACACCAAATTTGGTATAATTATACTTTAGAGCTCTGCGGATGACTTTTTTTGGATCACTTTCAATCGACGTTTAACCAATTAAACCCAAGCAGCGCTGGGTAAATTCAACTAATTTGTTTATATATAATTAATGTTTACAACTCTATAATAAATTTAAGGATTTATTTGTATAGTATTTTAAAAACATTCCTTTGTATACAATGAATTAAGATTTTAAATAAATGACTGTACTTGGGTATTGTAAAAATTTTAAAATAAGAGCAATGAGGTGCACAAACCTGTGTTACCTGCAATGCAATTAAACTACGAGGGACCAATTCTCGATGTTGCCGTGTTGCAAAATGCCAAGATTTTATTCTCATCAAATCATCAAATGTGAATTCAAGAATTAGGCGCCCTTCTGTACACACCTAGAGACATGAGCAAATTTCAAGTTATTAAACAATAAAACAGAAAGGATTAAACATTAAAAATATGTAAGATATAGTTTACAAATGAAGATTCAACAAAAGGTTCCAAAAATAATGGAACGATTACAGAAAAAGTTGATCATAGCAGAAATTCACAAACTCTTCTAGAATAAAATAAAAAATGTATTGGAAAAAATTAAAACAATGCAGAAGTAGTTTCATAGGCAGTAAAAATTCTGATTTTTAAATAAAGATCAAGGCACTCAATGGAGGTCATTAACATACAATTGTTATAAATCGCAAGCTATTTATGTATTTTAAGCTATTTTGCATTTCGTAAAAAAAGTTTCACTAGTGATTCACTCTTGTGCTCAAAACCCGATTCACTTATATTTTAAATTTATGAAAAAATTATATCTATGATATGGATACAGGGTTACGGCACAAGAGATGTATCAGCTATGCTGCATCATGTACAAAACTAAAACTATCTTGCAATTTAGTTCATAGTTTCATCATAACAAACTGCTTCAATTCTCACAACTAAAATCTTATACTCCAAAATATTAAAAGTCTGATATTCATGTGTTTATTTCAGTGCTATTTAATAAAAAACATAATAGAAATTACTGTGATAAATAACCCTAAGAGGCAAGGGAAAACAAGTAAATAAGACTATGCTATAATGATACAACTTACAGTAAAAGCTTTCATGCTTGCCATACAGACAAGTCTCAACTTTGGCACGTTTAATTTGCAAGCATTCTTCACAACAAATATTATTTAATAGTTCCTAAAACTTAGCATCACGTTCGTACTAATGTAGAAAGTACAACGCTGATTAAACAATGAGTTCATGTTTGCAAATAAATATTTTATCTCTGATTTCCTTTATTTGGTTAGTTATTTTTTATTTTAATTTTGGTAACCCATAACAATTAAGTCAATAATTCAAAAAAAATAGTGATTTGCATACAAAGGTCTGGTTGGTAGGCAAAAGATCCAAACAAAGTCTGACCATATTTTAAATATTTATATTCTGTCATTACCTTTATGAGGAAATGTGAAGAAATCACATTTTCATATCATAAAATAGTGAAATAACTTGAAAATCTATCTTCAAGGGAACAGAATGAAATTTCCAGTTTGACCCAATATCTGATGCATGCAATGATATTCAGTCTTAAAACAATCTAGGCTGGAAGACAAAATGCTAAAAAATCATACTTATTTTCTTGTTTTTGCATAACTTTGCACTTTTTATGGCATGAGGGCCAATACTTTTGCCTTGATTTCATGGGTTACGTTACATTTTAAATATTTTTAGCAAAAATTTTACTTATTCAATTATTTTGATGGAAGGCTAAATATAGAACAGGGCTTTTATCCGATAAAAATTCAAATCATAATTTTAATTATATGCTTATCAAACTTATGAAAATAGTAAGGAAACATGGGGTGGGCGAATACCTTTGTGACCCCACTGCATAGCTACCCTCTTTAAGCAAATAACGTTCCCAGAATTTCAGGAAGCCTGTACAACAGTTATTATTTTATATTTAATATGTGAAATATCTTGTATGCATAAGCACATAGTTATCTAATTCCCATTATATTCCATCCAATGCCAATCTGCTTCTAGTTGTAAACATTCTCTGGTCCTGACAAGGTCTTCTTAATTTCAGTTTCGAAACAATTACACTCCTACACTTTTCGTTCTCTTGTCAGCTATTCAAGCCTCATCAGGTTATATGCAAAACTTTATTTTTTTAGAAAGCATCATACAGAAAGATGCCTTTCATGGCTCCCCTGCTCTTTATAAGTTATCTGAATGCTGTTTAGTTAGTTAAATGAGATGGATATTTGCTCACAAGGTGATTTAACAGATTATTTAACAATCACATAGCAGTTAAACAGGATCCCACCAATCAAAAAGCTGTAAAATGGGAGAAGCTAAAGAAATCTTATGGAGTTCATATTTCTCAAAGGGATTGCCTATCTTGAAAATGGCTATATTTGTGTGAAATAAAATATTAAACTAAAATAATTACATGCCAATGCACTTTTAGTTATGATAAATTAAGGGTAGGAATGCAACAAGATGAGATTATAAAAGTGACCTTTAACCGAAATATTTTTCAATACTTATAACATCCAAAATTAGTACTTTAATTGCGAGGATTATTTTCAAAAGCTGAATTCTTACTTCACCACTTTCTAAATTAAGCCTTTGCATGTATTGTAAGTATTAAGAGCAATTGGAAGAGAGTTAAGGTTATTTAAAAAATTAAGACTATCATACCTGCCAACCACCAAGAAAATACATAAGATTTGACACAAATTATGAAATCAAATGAAAAATGCCTAAAATTATTATTGAAATAAATGATAATCAAAGATTCAAATTGGGGGAGCGACAATTGCACTAATTTGGGCTTTAAGAAAGTAATTCAAAACAAAAGTAACTCTGCTCCCTTCTACTGTAATAAACTGCAAGCAGTTCGAACTTGATGAAACTGATTTGGAGATATTTTACACAAAATGGCATCAAAAATATGCACAAGCAACTAAATTGTTCTTGAACATTTTAGAGGTATATTGTACTTTTTAATAGTTGCCACAGTTTTGCCCCAAAACTTTAAAATTGGCATCACTTGAAAATTTTCTGTTCCTAAAGAAAAATCCAGATAGTATTTCTACCTGGAAGACCAGAAAACAAAATGTTTTTTCCGGGAAAGTTGACTGCTATGCAATACTGATCTTTCATAGATTGTCACAACGTGGAGCCAAATAACAAACTGAACGTAATTTGAAAATATCTTGTATTGAAAAGATAATCCAGAAGATATTGTTTCTGTCCAGAAGACAGGGAAAAAGTGGAAGGATTGGCAAGTATGAACTGCAATTATAACTGACAAACCATTCACATTGCTTCCTTCTTATAAAAATGCAGAATGTCTGACAAAAATATATTAAATGTGAAAACAATAGCTCAACTATTGGAGCATATGCAGCAAAACTAATGAAAGTTTTAATTTTGGATTTAAAAAAAATGGAAGGATTGGCTAGTATGAACTCCCATTATAACTGACAAACCATTCTTATTGCTTCCTTCTTATAAAAATGCAGAATATGCCTCACTGACAAAGAGATGTATTAAATGTAAAAACAATAGATTAACTACTGGAGCATATGCAGCAAAACTAATAAGTTTTGATTTTGATTACATATTCAAATTTAAAAAAACAATCAGCACTTGTTTTGTAATTTGGTTCAGCTACTTTCTACTGAATTATGAGTTTTATTTAAAATGCCAAATGTGGTTTGTAACTAAAAAAAATTAAGAATTGGAACCAAACTCAAATTTGTTTTTTATGGCATTTGGCATAGAAATGGGTGAGCCCCTCAAAATTAGGAACAATGCTTACCACAACAGCATTATCTTTGGCAAGCTGTTCTTTCATAAGTTCATTGGGATACTGCCCTCCTAAAATCTGTAAAATTTACATGTAACTAACTTTTTAATTTATTCCAACAGCAATTATCTCATTCAATATTTAAAGGCACATAAAAAGCAATAAAATTAGAGCATTTTAATTCAGCCGAAATCACAAATGCAAATCAATTAAGCAGAAAGCAAGGTTAATTATAGCAGCAGAAAAAAACAGCAGACCACAAAAGAAAACCAGTATTTATCTCTAGATTCTAAATTTATTTCACACATTGAAACATTTAGATTATCTCTCACAATACTCTATATTTCTTGTATGGGACATTTATCAAAATAAATCCATTTCTGATGGAATTAACAATAGAGTAAAGCATTGCTTTCCAAAACTTAGAAATATTTGTTAACCCTTTTGAAAAGTTTCCTTTACCTAATGTTTTGATTCTCTAAAAAGTTTGAAGGTAAGTTTGCTTAAGACAACTTTCAACTGGATTCCAAATAAAGATGCACTTTATTGAGTAGTGAAATCATTTTTATCAAAAACATGCTGAAGCACACTGTTTTGGTCAAACACAACTTTACTAAAGCAAAAATTCATAATAGGAAAACCCTGCTATTTGTGTTAATGTACCTTAATTTTAAGTAGGTATCAAATATCATTTTTGAACAGCCGGAGCTCATATACCGAATAAATCTCACTAAAGAAGCCAGTTTAACTAAATTGTATTAATTACTTAATAACTACTTTTTTTTACCAAGTATCCCTTGAAACTGGAATACAAAACATACTAGAAAGCAATGCCATCATTTGGCCTTTTGGGAGAGGCTCAAGTCTTCATTTTCTCTTATTTGTTTCCATAACAAGCTTTCATTTTACAATATTTATCCCTGCTATGAGAAAAAAATTTGCTGGAGGTTGGTTTGTTGGGGTTTTATAGAGCAAGAGCCATATTTGGCCATGCAAATTTGCTGGAGGAAACACATTCAAAATTGAGTAAGTTCAAAAGTGCAAGGCTATACAGTTTGGAGAAGCATTCTATTCTTTTTATTTTATTAATTTAATGCAAACTAAAAGTTATGCTTCCACTAATTAAATTACTTTTTAGAATGCATGCAATTTTAATCTAAGCTCCCAAACAAAAGAATTTGGTGACATCACTGCAGAAATGTATTAAAAAAAAAGGCTGAAATAATTATACCAATCAGATTTATCACATTACATAAATAAATAGATTTGTATAATAGATTAATTAATACAATTTTCGAAGTACAAGAATTAAACTGGCTTTAAAAGTGGGGCTTAATTTAAATAACTGTTACATTCCATTCCCTCTTAGAAACATTTTCAATGATAGATTTTCTTTTGTACATCTATTTCATTTTATTTATGAAAACAAGAAATAAAAAGTAAAATATTACATGGTTATAGCACAATATATTTTTAATTCCCCACCTCTTTGGCACAATGAGTGAACCATTGGGGCTATTTCTGAGAAAGCAATTCAGTGAGTAGGTTAGCTACTCCTAACAGGGACATTAACCATTATCTATGCACGAACAAACCAGGATGGACTAGGTGGTAGACAAATGCTATGACCACTATACCAGGTAGCCCAATATTATCAACAGCAAAATAACTTTTGTAGTGCAAATTTCAGTGTCAGCACATTTTCCTACCCATTTCACTAATATAATTAATAAGAAATCATTTGGGCTTAAATATGCATGTGACTCTTTCTAAACTGATATACAATTCCTAGAGATTTTATTATTTCCAGTGAGGCTAGTTTATTTAACAAATGTTGATTTTGGCTACCACTGTTAAACCATTGTTACGAAATGAAAACAATATGAATAATCAAATATATCTTAGTGAAAATATTCTTAATTTTATATGAAGTACATGAAAAACAATAGGAATTAATAGAATACATAAATACTGAATTTACAAATGATATGATTGAGCTTAGAATTGCTCTTTCCCTTGCCTCTGAAATAGGTTCTCACTCATATTTAAAGCCTTGGAATTAAGTACTTTTGGAAGAAAGATACACATTCGAATATAAATAAGATAAGATTATATGAAAAGGAATCTAGTGAATTGATTAGTTTTTAATCCAAGACCTAATAACATTGGTTCATTGTAATTTATTCATTCATATTGGATGGAAAATTGCCATCCCACCATCCATACTTCTGGATCTAAAAACATTAAGATTAACTGAAACATCACAACTTGTACATCCATGCTCCAAAATATTAGCTCAAAGAACAGAAAGATGTTTCAATACATATTTGTATGCATTCAGATGTAGCTTTAACTTCTATGTATTCCAAGATTCAATATAATAAGACTCACTTTATTGTACATGGGTTTGCCATGGTGTGCAACCATTGTGCATTGATCACAGTCTAAAGTTATTGTTGTGTTGTGGAAAGATTCCTTTGCATGCTTGAGACTAAAATACAAATCCGTCACCTCCCCTTCAAAGATACTGCGAAAGTAACGTGGAATCAGCGTCCTTCCAATTGCTGAAACATAAGTTGACATGAGGGTATATAAAACCAGTACTCATAAAGTGATAGTTAGACCATTTTAAATGTTTAAGATATATATGGCCCTCTAAACCTTAAGGAAATAGAATTTGGGGAAAGCACTTACTGTATCGCTTTGGGCCATCTTCCAGGCAGAAGGTTAAGGTCAACGTAGCATCGTCTTCAAAGAACTCTGTAGCAAATGCATCCCACCACAAATTGTCACTATCCTGAAGAATTGAAAGCACAATTGTACATTATTTTTAAAATGTCATTCATTTCAATAATTACAATAACAAGCACAAGATTATAGGAGAGTGATTTCAATAATCGGCCAGCTTGAAGTTAACAGAAATCAGGAGGGTAGGTATTTTAAATGACGTCACACTGGAGCAACACAATGGGCAATTGAAATCAGGAGGGACCTGAGCAAAATCATAAGCATTAATTAGACAGGCCAGATACCACCACAATGAAAATAAGACAGGAAATTACAGTGAACAAGATTCAAGTTAGGCTAGCAACATTAACAGATGAATAACTTAGTTCACAGATCTTTATAATCCTAAAAAATTAAATTTCCACTATTAGATCAACTATTCACTGCAACTAAAACAAGTGGCTGACAAGTTCAGTTTAACAATGTTTGAAAGATGGTCAGTTGGTTTATATGAAAGGACCAGATTTGGTCAAGCAGTTATATCATTTCTAACAATTAAGTTTTCTTAAAATCCCGATGATCAACAAAAGTTTGTTGAATTTTCATGTCACTGTTTGTCACACATTTTCATGTCACATAAACCTTGTGAATTGCTTGCTGAATTACATAATTCACAAGGTCATATCTGTTTGCATCAACTAAACATTGGATACCCATGAAATAAAATCCATTTATACAAATTTTATACATCCAACCCATTTTATACACCTGTTCTTTCAGAATACTTCGAATTTCTAGACAAGGGTACAACAAAATCAAGTACTCAAGTGAGAAGAAATTACTTTTTACTTTCAGCACAAAAAATTATACAAGTGTTAAACAGTTGAACTTTTAAGCAGTGTAGAGTTGATACTTCTTGCCAATTCATTATTAGTCTTGGGCATATTTACCTCGGCTGTATTTCACATTGTCTGAGGTGACATTCTTAATTTTACTATGTTAAGTTATTTTGAAAAGAAGCACCACTTTAATAAAAGGTCATTTTACACAGAAATTCTTCCGGAAAGAAAATGTGGTCGAAGACACAAAACAGATATAAACAAAATAACTCACCTCAGTTCTTTGCTGGAGACGTTTATTCATTTCATAAATCCTATAATCTGGCTGGCTGAAGTACGGAGTATGTCTCCTGAAATAGGATGAAAACGGCGATGAGTAAAATGGATCATTTGGGGGGCCGCCAGGAAAACCGACCCCCGGATTCAACATGGGCTTCATTCGCAAAAATCAAGTGGTCATCGCAGATCCAAAATAAATTTCATGTGACAATATCAACCGTTCGTAAGTCCGCGCTTCTCATTCTTCCATAGTCCACGTGCAGTTGGAGAAAAGATGTCAGAACCACCGCGACAGGATTAAGTCGGGGCAGGGTGGCTGTCAACAATTCGGAGGCCGAATTCGATTCCAAATAGAAGAAACCTCACTTTCCAAGTGCAACACGATACCCAAAAACAAATAGAGCAGCGATTGGGGAATGATTTACAACACACACACCGGTTCTTTTCTGAAGTAAAACCTCGAGGTTTCCTGTTATGAGAGTTCGAACCTGCGTAGTTAACTTCACTTCCCGCTTTTACTGGCAGCGGAGCTTGGAGCTTTCTCGCGCGCTGTTTTCCCCCTTGCGCCTCCCCATCCAGAATACCTCCATGCATTCATTCATCCATGTGGGGGGAGGGGTGGGACAGGCCAGGTCCTCCGGTTCGAGCGTTACGAGGGGAGGCTCGTGTACTGGTATGACCTTGCGTAGCGCGTGGGCTAAACCACTTTGGTTACAACGCGGGTGGGGAGTGAAGATCTCCCAAGTTCCACACACCGAGCTATGGAAGGATCAGAGGGATTAGGGAAAATGGAATGATTGATTGGAATTGGGAAACAAAGAGTTTTATTTAGGAAGATGGTCAGTTGAGATGGAGACCGGAAAGCGAGTTATATTTTTGGCGTTTTAAATTATTGGTTTGGGTGATTGATAAGCATTCGCTTGACGTTATTTTGTTTCTTTTGGATTTTAATATCCAATCATGATCCAGAACTTAGTTGCAGCATATTTTCGTTGGACCTAATTTCCGCTCCATATTTTAACTTTCATTTTGAATAATTAGTTGAGAAAATTACGTGAAAGATGAAATCGTAAAGCGAGTATTATTTTTGGTGTTTTAGTGAGTGATTGAAAAGCATTCTCTCAACACACTTTCGTTTATTTCGGATTTTAATATCAAATCAACTTATAATCATGATCGAGAACTAAGCAGCGTAGTTCCTGGGATTGTATATTTTCTTTCATTGCGAAGGATAATCACTAGGGGAGAGACTGAAGTGCAAGAAGAAACCGTAAGCTATATTTTTTTTGGCGTTTCAAATAATTGATTTTCGTGGATGATTGATAAACATACACTAAACACTCTTGTTTCCATAGGATTTTAATATCGAAGTTAACTTATGGGTCACAATCTAGAACTGAGTCAGCATATTTTTTCATTACGCTGTGTAACTACCACAGTAATGGTAGTTTACGCTGTGTAAACTGTGTAGTAACACAGTTTACGCGCTGTGTAACTACCACCTATCTATATTACTACCACAGTAATATAGATAGGATTTCTGAAGCTAAAAGGGTTGTCCGAAGTCGGGAATTCAATTTTTAGGACAAGTAAAGATCTCGACCTTGTAACATTTTTAAAAATTTCGCCAAACGACTATTTTGACATCTAACAGGTACGTAGGTAATTGAATTAACTTCGAATTGGGGAGCAACACAACAGGCTAATTTCGACCGGGATCAATCCCGAAGGGAAAGACCGAGGACACCTCGTAATTTTAAACCACGGTCAGATGACATCCAGCAAATACTCAAAACTTGTTCCTCAAAATTCGTTCTTTATCTTTTGTGATTTCTGAAACATTCATGCGATATGTAGATATGCGACTTCACACGAAATGGTTATCACACAATGGAAGAAGCAATTCACTTTCATATATCCAAATGAATTAGTACTTAGGGGCCCTCGTAGGCCAGATGGTAGAGATGCGGATTAGTAACCAGAGGATCTCGAGTTCGAAACTAGATACAACCAGACTGTCGAGTACGTGGGGGCTGGTGCATGTTAAATATTTCATGTCCTCATATTGGCGTGGTGTGGACGTTGGGAGAGTAGAGTGCCAGCTCAAGTATTGACCTCGTCATCTGACCGTGGTTTAAAATTGCGAGGTATTGTTCTCGGAGCTTCCCTTTCAGGACTGAGGGCCGCGGTGGCCCGGTTGGAAGAGTAACGGACTAGCAACCGAAGGGTTGCGATTTCGAATCCAGCCAAACACCGTCGTGTACAAAGGGGGCTGGTGCACGTTAAATCTGTCGTGGCCTCAAATATCCTCACGTTGGCGTGGTGTGGAAGTTTGGAGAGTGGGGTGCCAGCTCAGGTGTTGCCTCGTCATCTGACCGTGGTTCAAAATTACGTGGTGTTGTCCTCGGATCTTTCCCTTTGGGATTGATCCCGGACCGTCACCAATAGCCCGTTGTGTTGCTCCAGTGTGACGTTAATTGAAATACTCCCCTTTCAGGACTGACCCCGAACCGTTGCCAATAGCCCGCTGTTGCTCCAATGCGACGTAAACATAACTGTTTACCTAATGAATAACGGGCCGCGGTAGCCCGGTTGGAAGAGCAACGGATTAGCAATCGGAGAGTTGCCAGTTCAAATTCAGCCAAAGACCGTCGTGTACGAACGGGGCTGGTGCACGTTAAATCCGTCGTGGCCTCAAATGTCCTCACGTTGGCGTGGTGTGAAAGTTTGGAGAGTGGGGTGCCAGCTCAGGTGTTGCCTCGTCATCTGACAGTGATTCAAAATTACGTGGTGTTGTCCTCGGATCTTTCCCCTTGGGATCGATCCCGGACAGTCACCAATAGCCCGTTGTGCTGTTCCAGTATCACGTTAATTAAAATACCTACCTACTTAATGCAATATTAAATTATTTATCAATTTATTTTGTATTTAAAGAGTATTACAAAATAATCTATGCATTTTAATTTGCAGAAATATAATACAGAACTAACATTTTCGGTAGGTAAGTATTTTAATTAACGTCACACTGGAGGAACACAACGGGCTATTGGTGACGATCCTGGATCAATCCCAAAGGGAAAGATCCGAGGACAACACTGTGTAATTTTGAATCACTGTCACTAACGTGCACCAGCCCCCTTTGTACACGACGGTGTTTGATTGGATTCGAACTCGCAACCCTCCGGTTACTAATCCGTTACTCTTCAAACCGGGCCAACGCAACGGACCCTAACATTTTCGGAGAGGTTCCGAGAGCTTCCCCTCCGCATACGCCTCTATTCTCGTAGAGCAAAGGGTTGAAGTGCTAAGAATGAAAATAGTACTAATTTTCCGAAACAAAAATTTATTTTAAGAATGGGAAATACTACAGGGTCGTAAATTTATACGTAGAAAACTGACCGCGATTATGAAAAGTCGAGAACTTTCGTTAGTAACATATTCGGGTCCTCTTTAAAAAAGAAACTGGAATTCTAAAAATACAAAACTTCTCATTTTTTATTTGCTCATCTTATTTTATATACGACGAGGTAGATATAAAAACTGGAATTTTACATTTTAAAAAATTCGAAAATAATATATTAATTAAACATAAATATATTTAGGGTTGTATATTTGGGTATTTGGGTATTTCAATTAACGTCACACTGGAGCAACACAATGGGCTATTGGTGACGGTCCGGGATCAATCCCAAAGGGAAAGATCCGAGGACAACACCACGTAATTTTGAACCACGGTCAGATGACGAGGCAACACCTGAGCTGGCACCCCACTCTCCAAACTTCCACACCACGCCAACGTGAGGACATTTGAGGCCACGACAGATTTAACGTGCACCAGCCCCCTTTGTACACGACGGTGTTTGGCTGGATTCGAACTCGCAACCCTTCGGTTGCTAGTTCGTTACTCTTCCAACCGGGCCACCGCGGCCCTTAGGGTTGTATAAAGCGACAGTGTTTGCTATAAGAAAGGGCATCCAATACTGCAGGTGAAGGTAACTAAATGGGATTAGGTCATTTTTAAAATAACAATTTTTAGTATGGAACAGATGTGCATACATAAAGATTAGAAGATTAATCATAATGTGCTTAAATTTTTTTATTTCATTCGAATTAAATTATGTTTTGAAATTATCATTTTGGGAGGATTTAAAATGAAGGGCTCAGGAACTGCATATAATTATAAGTCATTTCTCAAAAATTTCAGGCTAGCGATTTTTAAGTTTTAAAAAATTTCAAAATTATTATATAATGGTTTGTCAGTCTTTCGCACTCATTGAACAATCAGATTCTTTTCGGTCCTCTTGAAAATTTAATTCTAATTCTTTTCATTGCGGAACACATTTCTGTGACTTATCACGTTTCCGAGACCCTTCAATTTCAAAAAAAGTTGTATTAAAAACGTAGTTAAAGTACTACATAGTTATTCGATTTTAATTATGCAAAATCCAGATTCGACGAATTTCACGAAGTTTGGAAATAAAATAGCTACACTCAAAGAAATGGTTTCCTCGCATCTATTTAACAAATTTTTAGGTTTTTTAATTTGAAAAATGAGTTATATTGAACGATTTTGTTCTAATTTGTTATTCCCAAGAATATAACATTTTACTTCCCGTTTTCCAAGTACCGTAGATTCTAAAATTGATTATAAAATACAAAATGTCGAAGCCAATTAAACTGCTAATCACCCTAACATATTTTCGATTTAACAGAAAAAGTAGTAATAATCTAACCTACAAAAATTTAAACAAAATAAGTTAAAAATCACATAATTTATTAAAGATCGAAGAATTTGATTCCTATTTCAGTAATTTTTCAACGTTCTCAATCTCAAATGCAAATCTGCAGGGCTGCAAAGACAAAGTACTTGAAAATAGAAGCATATTTTTTTTAAATAGGAAGCAATAAAGCTCTAGATGCAAGATTGTCAAATAACACCTAGAGATAGTGAGGAAAATAAAAAATATAATTTGGTTCAGTGTACTCAGTGTTAAGCATTTGCATAGGCATTGCCCGCTTGTTGAGAATATTCATTTCGAAACTCGTCTTCATGAACAGATTTGGTTCGTTGGTTCGTCTCTGTACGGTCATTTTTTTTGCTATAGGAGGGCAAATTAGACTTGGGACCTAGGGCTCAATCATGAACAAAAAGAAGGAAATCCGTCAGCAGGTTGTGAAAGACATGTTAAAGTGCACCAATGCTGATTATGATTTCATGAAAGCAAAATCATGATCGAAGATGAGTCCTAGGTCTACGTACCACTTTGAGACGCGCCATCACTATTCATATATTATTATTATTCATTATTAGCGCAAGGACCTAAAAAGTCATACTGCTCCAGTACAGCAGAGACGTGCATCACACTTCATCCAAAATTATTTGGGCAATATCCCGCTATACCTAGGTTTGAGACTCACTACTCTCCAGATTTGTTTCTTTGTGACTTGATTCATTTCCCAGCATTCAAAAAGGACAAAATTTCAGAACACAGAAGAAATCAAGACCAGTGCGACGGATTACCTTATGGAGATTCTAAAAAGTGATATTGAGAATACTTCCATCAATAGTTGCTCTGGAATTAATGATTCAGAAGTCTGTTTCGAAGAGGAATAAGTTTAAACTAAACAAGTAAAGTAGTTTTATTTTCTAGCATAGGTCTGATACTTTCCGATCAATACTGTAATTAATGGTGATAAACCAATAGCGAATTAGAAAAATTGTAGTGTTTAGAAAGCGTTTTAATTGTGTTAAAGTATTTATTCTATTAGGTGTTAATTGAATGAGCAAAAAACTTCTGGTTATCACTAATAGCGTTAATCTAAATATCTTAAATGACAATAGAATCCTGATTAACCGAGTGTCCGTGTTGTCCGAGACAAATTGGAATACCAAATTTTTATTCATTTATATATATTTTTAGATTAAAATAAAGTTTCAAGCATGAGTGTGCTCACTAGTCCAAAAAGGAGAGCCTTTTTGGACTAGTGAGCACAAAAACTAAAAAAACTAAACAAAAGACCGTTAAGGACTTATTCAAGTGTGTTTAAAAGGTAGCAACTCACGTCCAGATTTATTGTGTACATCGCAGGCACAAAATTTTTAATTCATAGTGTACACTAATGCTGCAATTGAAAACGACTCCACTGAGAGAAGGTACAAAGCTTCTTTACTGTTTTCTGCAAACGCAATGAAAGGATTAAAACTAAACGATACCAATGCGTATAAATGTGCTGTCATTAGATGACAAAGCTTATAAAAATCATAATCAATGTTCATGATTGGAACTAACAAAACTTATTTCAAGCAATAAACTTTGAGTGATTTGCTTCAAACGCACCAAAAGGATTAAAATTAAACTATAATCATGCGTGTAAATATCTACTGTCATCATATGACAAGATCTTATCGAGAAAATTGTTTTCGATTTCCATTATTTGAAGCTCACGAAGGCAACGTAAGATGCTCTTTTCGCTCTCCCATGTCATCGGATTCTCTGCTAAAGAAGCGTAAGATGAAAGATGGGAAGTCGCCTTAAAATCAATGCCTGTCACCTCTCGACCGGAGTCAAAGTGACTTCATAGCGCCTGAGCGCCCCTCATCGCACAATCGGATCGTCGGAAGAGTTTATCGAGCGTCCACGCTTCATCCCTCCGCCTGAAAGCTGACTTCCCTCGAGCGGTCGACAATAGACCGCGCCGAATTCCCAACATCATAAATAGAGGGGGAGGGTTTGGTGGAGGAAAGAGAACGGAACAGAACAAAAAGAAAAAAAGAAGTTTGTCTGGTCTACTTTTTTTCTTTACAAGAACAGGATTAGAGCGATTTCTCGTTCTGCGAAAACTTCGGACCGAGAAGGGTTTCTTGGAGTTGTTTTCGAGAGGGTGGAAAATACTCAATCCGAGCGCCCACTCGAATATCAATACAAAAAGAATCGATGAGGAAATTAGTTTATTTGTTCATGTAATCTGTAAAATACCGAACGTTCACTCAATAGGGCAAAATGAAACCAAGCTTTTCAATCTTTTGTTTGGAATTAAATAAACCCATATTTGTCATTCTTAAAGTTTTAAAACTGGTAATAAAATTAAACTAACCGATCGTGAAATTTTCAAATTTAGGTTTAGCGAAGCAGTGAAAAGATCCTTGTAATATACTTGTTTACCCCTTCAATGAAAAATTTTAGTTTAATTGTTCAAAAACAATGCATTTCGATCATATGGTTGTTCGCATTGAATTTTATAGCTTAATAGCGCTAAGACAGTACTTGGTCAAGTTGCGCCAAACAACGTCAAGTATTAGACAAACACAAACAATAAAAGATTTTCTGACACAAGAAACACACTCAGGGAGGAGTCGAACCTGCAACCTCACACAAAGGCGGCTCCGATCATTTTACGGTTTATCATTCTTTTTTCACAAATGCAGTTCAACTTAGACAACTGATTCAGCCTTTATTGAGGCAGCTGCATAATCATAATAAAAGAAACTTGGCCATGACGTGTGTGGATCACTTTTTATACTCGCTCTATCACTGGTAAAAGTTATATTTAAATTATCCTCGATTAAATCCTGATATAGTTATAAGGAAACGAGTAATGCAAGCGATAATATTTATAAAGCGCAAGCTATATTGTTTCAGAAACAGAAAGCGCGCACAAGATAAAACATTTAAATTATTAATTAATATGTAATATTTTCTTTATCTGGGCACTGCCAGAAAAATGTTTATCTTTTCTGTTTTACTTAGAATTATTAATTGAGATGCAGTTTTGAGCTGTGAGTTGAATTCAATTCTGAAGTTTTCTTACGATTATTACCGAGACTGAGATATATTTTTGAATTGTAAGATATATCAATTGACTTACATTCTCTGAGTATTTTGAATTGCATCACGCATCCGAATTTATCTGCATGAACAATGAAGAATATCAAGGATATGTTTCAATGTGCATCTATTAATTATGATTACTCCGTAAAAGATAGTAAGCACTGGAATAGCAATGATTTCTAGTTACCCTTTGTATTCTTATTTCAACGGGCATGAAAGCTAATATTCAATAAATTATATTTATTGATTAGCACAGAAATATGTTACAACGCCTAATAAAGCAAAATAAAATTTTAACTTAAAATACTATGAAGCACACTATTAAACATAACGATTTTTTATAAAATATTCACGTATGAATTATGGGTTTCAGAAACCAGCACTAGGATAGAAACTTAACTCACGCGCCTCTGAATATTTATTTTGAATCTAGATCATCTTTTAAAATGGGTAAAAATCGCAATTAAAACATCATAACTAATTTGCTGATAAATCTCGTGAATTTATAGACATTTCATAAAATGAGAAAACTTGGTTTTAAGTAAATTCTAAACAGGTGGACAGTATTATAGCGTGAACAATTTCTCAATTATTTTCGAACTTAGCAGAACTTCAAACAGTACATTCAGTCAAATGGAATGTAAGAGAACAGACAGGAAATGAAAGAAATAGAGTATTTTGGTACAAGCGCAGATATTGGCAACTTATGAAGTCAGTTCAAGAATAAGTTTTTGACGGATTTTGATGTTCGCATTTGAAGGAGAATTTAAACGATTTCCATGTCTTTTTCTAATATGTCTAATTAATATGAACGAAACTGAAATGAGAACGTCATCTCATTATCCTGCAATATTAAAATAATTTTAACCTAGCTATGATTTAAATGAATGGGAAAATCCCGCTTTAAAAATATGATGTCTTTGCATCTGTTGTCTTTAATCATTTAGATAATTATTCGTAAGTAATTAAACAAAAATATTTCTTATTAAAGTAGTTTAAATGTAAGGGCAGATTATGAGCTGTATTTTTATGTTTTGGTTTTTATGAAATAACAAGATTTCTGAAGCTAAGAAAAATGTGGAAAGTTAATTAAAAAATAATCTGATGATAAAAAGGAGGCATCATCTACAACAAAATTACGGTAACGCATATGCACGAGAAACAAACTCATTTCTTTGCGGGCACAATTGGGATCGTGCTGCCATCTCTACGTCGTAAAATACACAATAGTTCCCCCATTCTTATTCTGCACAAAGAAAAACACCCTCATAGGGGAGTTACCATGGGGTAGCCGAGAAATAAATGTGAAAAGTTTTTGTACTCTTAATGCGACCTGTGGAACAGCTGCAGTATAGACCCCCCCCCTTCATTTGGCGACTTTTTTTGTCGCCAACCTTGACGTTACTTGGCGACATTTTTTAACAGACGTATTACAAAAAAAATGTACATAAGTTGAATATCGGTTTAAGCTTCATTTCAGAATTGCACTTGGAACAAATCATCTTATTAGCAATCAAGCGCGCCTCCATCCAAAAATCGTTCCCAAAAATCCAACACCATTTTTTTTTCCTGGCACAAATGTATAAGAAAAATTCGATTAGCCAGGCCTACCAAAAGTATGTCTCATATTAGTAAATTTAAAATTAAATTTACTCCCAACTCACTCTTGAAACTTTGAAACAGTAGTTTGAACGGACATGACTAACAAATAAAAATACTAACTAAAAACTAAGATGAAATTCCAATAAGATTGAAACGGTACAACCTGTAGGGTTGCTAGAATGGAGTGGAAAAAACATCAATTGCAATCGAGGGTTGGCGACGTATAAAGTCGCCAAATGGAGGGGGGGGGGTCTATACTGCAGCTGTTCCCGACCTGTTTTTCAAGTTCAAAAGGAAATAAATCTTTTCGTCGAGTTTATAATAATAACGGTATACAACAATTGTATCAAGAAGTAGGCAGTTGAATTACTGTTGTCTGAAGCAAAACAACGCGACGGTCCGAGATTAATCTCGAAGGGAAAGATCCGGGGACAGCACCTCGTAATTTCGAAACACGGTCAGATGACGAGGTCAACACCTGAGCTGGCACCCTACTCTCCAAACTTCCACACCACGCCAACGCGAGGACATTTGAGGCCACAACAAATTTAATGAGCACTAAACCCCCATGGCGGTCTTTGGTTGGATCAAGTTTTGAACTCGCAACCCTCCGGTTGCTTATCCGCTACTCTGCCAAATGGGCATTCGCGACCAGTATAAAGAAAGAAAAGTTAAACATTGATTACTTGGGATTCGTATTTTTATTTTATGAGGGGGTCATCTAAACAGGTACTGAGCAAACGCAATGTGGTGCGAGGTGTGGTAAAAGGGAATCAAGAGGGACGGCGACCCAATGTCTAAAGGGGTGGCAGTACAAATTTTTTAAATACATTTACTTAGTTTTTTATTTTTAATTCTAAACACAGTTTTCCCTTGCCATAGAATTATTTTCCACATGAATCAAATGCTTTCATGCACTCCATCTTTAAAATACAGCGTTTTAAAAGTCAATCCTTGCTTCCGTGCAGCTCTTGCAATCGTTGGTACTATTCAAAGATGCAAAGCAATGAAATCATCTTCTCAGACGTCTGGAGAGCACAAAACAAGACAGGGGACGTTTTTCTTACCTTCGCCCTTGAGATTCAACAGGAGCCATTTACAAAGCCCTGGTTTTTTTTCTAGTTTTTATGCATACTCAGTAAAAGATTGCAATCGAAAATTAATTTTGTGAGCAGTAATTTTTTGCAAATACGGTACTAGTTAGCATATTTTATCCTAATTATTTAAATAATATACTTTATCGTCATTTTAAAAATGACAATTTTGTTTTGGAAAATCTTAGTCTAAAGTGTGGATGTGGAGATCTTGCTAAAATCGCATTTTCTATAAATTAGATACCAATTTTAACCCTGCCTCTGTCTAGTGTTATCATATGGCAATAAAAAGGACTTATCCCCTCCTCGAATAAATCCTGCCCTCAGGAACACATCTGCTTTAGGTATGTACTGGCTGCCACAGACCCAAGGTACTCTAACGACCTTTTCTTTTATCATGGGGGGTTTACTGTCTTTAGGAAACATGAGGTACCCAAGCAATCTTTCTCTGCTTTCACCCCACAACTCTATTTCCCTCCCGATCTCTCTTTTTCTCCGTTAAGACATTTTTTTCTTGGCGTTGTCTGTCTTGTGTGTGACGCAGCTTAACCAAATATGACCCCATGCACCGTAAAATCTAATAACAACCAACCTCGATGGATTTATGTTTGGGTTTTATGGCGCAAGGTCCAAAAGCGGACAAGCTGCGCCCACAACCAACCTCGAATAGATCCAGGATATTAAAAATACTCTGTTAGCTATTTGAGGAATAGCCTGTTCTCGTCGGAATTGGGTTTACCCAGCCCTCAACAAAAACCGTAAGCGTAAGATAAATAAATGTTAGCGAATAGATTAATCTCAGGACCGCAGGCCAGATACGGCCCTCCAATTATCAGGCCCGCAGACTAGAAACGACCTTCCCGATAGGTTTAACTGACCCGCAGTTCCTCCGAATATATTTTATGAAACCTGCAGACCAGATACGGCCTTCCAAAGATTTAAGCGGCAGCCGTTCAAATACGGTAACCAAGAAATTTTTTCACGTCCTAGGGGCCAAATATGACTTTCCGAAAAGGTTTTCTCGGCCCGCCGGCGAGATACGGCCCTCAAAATATTTATTTCTCTTTAATTCTCAACTTATTCGTTGTACCTGCAATTTTTTTAAAAAAGTTCAAATATACAGAGGAATACTTTATCAAAGATCATCAACATCTGCTGTAATAATTTTTAAAAATATTTTGAGGGACATAAAAGGCTTAATATTTTCAGAACATGCTTAAAATTTTTTAAAGCCTTAATTTTTGCAAGAACACGGCATATTTTACTTCATCTGTATACGAAAACCAAGGTCCAGCGAAACATAACTTTTAACACGTTACATAAGGTTTTCTACCAGATAATTATTCCAAAAGTAATAATTTAAAAAGACGATTTTGGCAAATAAAATATTGTTAAAAGATATCCATTTTTAACATGCTTGAGTGAACCACGGTAGAAAAAAGTACAAAATTATCAAATTTATATATTAACAGCTAGACAAATAGTTCCAGTGAATTGAATGGAAGTGAAGAAATAGAGGAACTCTAAAATACAGTACTTCAGGGTTCCCACTCTTTAAGCAAAAGAAAAAATAGGCCTTTCCAATGCTATTTCCGCTCTTTTAAGGCCACATTCCACATGGATCGCAATATAACCGTGAAAGCCCATGTAAAGAAACTTTCATGAGAGCTATGTTTGGGTTTCAGGGGACTGTTTTAAAAACATCAAATTTCAGCTTACCTATAAATATTATGCTATCGATTTTTGATGAAGTTTGACCTTTGTTTTTGAATGCAGGTGGAATAAAGTATGCCGTGTTCTTGTAAAAATGAAGGCTTTAAAAAAAGTCTAGCACTTTCTGCTATAAAGTCCCTTAAAACCTAAAATGAAAAGTCAGGCCCATAGGAACACTACTTGAAACATTAGTCACTTATTAGCCAAGAAAAAATTAAATCAAAAATTTTAAAGATAATTTAAGTTTATTTTAATAATTTAAAAGCAAACATAGCTCTTCGTTTGTGGTTGGGAATTTCAATACAATCACCAGAAGCGGAGCTAGAGTTTTTGAAACTTAGGAAAAAAAACACCGATATATATATATATGCACGGATGTGGGCATATATATATATATATATATATATATGCACGGATGTGGGCATATATATATATATATATATATATGCACGGATGTGGGCACGGACTTTGCGTTGCACCCTGTATATATATATATATATATATATATATATATATATATATATATATATATATATACCACCCTTTATTTTCGCAACCGTTGGTCGTAGACATATACTTCCAATTACAAAAATGTTTCAAATGAGGTAAACATTCATGTTATGACATTTTGAAATTTAAAAAATCAATTCTGTAAAAATTACAAAATCTAACTTTTTATACAGTCCCCCGTTCCTTATAGTGATATTTAGTAAAAGTTTACACTCATCCTAACAAACGTAACACAAAAAGTTTCACTTCTGTGTGACAAAAATTGACCGAGATATTTAATTTCAAAGTTTGGGATTTATTCAGATTTATTTTGCCTTCATTGAGGGGTCGGTTAAAATATAACTTAGAATAATTCGAGATTGAAATCAGAGTACAACCCCCATTTTACGGCCAAAGGGGGGTTCCCCGACCATAAACGATGGGTGCATGTATAGTAAAGTGGACATGCCCGATTCACCCGATTTTGTATATATATATATATATATCTTTCTTTCGGGACCTTTCTCCTAGGGTTTGATCCCAGACCGTCGCCAATAGCCCGTTGTGTTGCTCCGGTACGACGTTATTTAAAATACCTACCTACCTCGTTTCATTCCGATTCATTGAAAATTGCGGTCGCTAGGGGCTCGCATATAGAAAAAGTCACTTTATGACCACCCTGTACATTGCATTACTTTGATAACTTATTCACTTAAAGAAAATTAGAGAAAAGTATTCTTGCATGATATTTAATTTTCATGGATATAAAATAGAAACCACATTACCCCTGACTATGCCATTAGTTATCTTTAATTATATTTATATATTTATTTATTATATTATATTCAATAAACCTCCTCCGATTACTTTTTAAAATCTTTACTATCAACTAAAGCGAAGTTGATTAGATTGTTGAATTTTAATTTAAAATAATGCAGACTACTTTTTAAATATTTTTATTAAAATGGAACAAATAAATGTTACAAGCAAATAACTGTTTGGATTATAGGCATAATTATCAGTCCTCCTTCTAATGGCAATCAGTTCCATGCAGAGTTTGTGAACGGTAGTGGCTTAAAGCCAAAGAAAGTACTTTTTATGACGCTTCTAAGTCATGTTTCCTAAGTAACTCTAGAAGCCTGAAAAACTTACAGGTCTATGCAGTTGTCATATCGATAGCCTTTCGCGTAGCTTTACATCCTCTGGGTAGGCTGGGAGGTTAGGGTTTTGAAAAAAGACAATGCAGCAATTTAAAACTAGAAGTCAGTGGATTGTCCTTTCGAAGCTGAATAGGAGTTGAAGGTAGCATATTATCTAGAACAGGAGGTTGTTCTGACGTGTGGGCAATGAACGTGCAACTACGAAGAAAACTAGAACCACACCATCCCTTTATTCGTGTATCGTTTGTAACAGAAACAAATTCAAAGATGCCATTAAATAGGCTTGAAATTCATTTGCACAAAAGTAAGGTGTCATCTTCACATTAAATTGCACGCAAACCTCATAATTTTGAATTGCAACACCCAGTTTTGGTTGAATGGTCGATTGGATGCTTTTATGAAACTAGGGCCAGATATGGCCAAATTGCCCAACACATCATTTATATTTTGCAATTTATAATTCTCATACGAGTTCTAATTCTTTTTAAATAAGAAATTAAGTACAGCAGGCTGTGAGATTAAATTGAATTTATGTCAAAGAATAAAATTTTAAAAAATCATAAAACCAATGTTAGCAACAAATAAAAATAAACTTCTGTGATATGGATCCAACAGGTCTTTAAAATTAAGAGAAACACTTCCCAGACTATTCACGTCTTCTGAAATAAATAATCTTCCTATTGCTCTGAAATTCTTTATTGTGTTACTATCCAAGAACCCAAACAAAATGCACGTAATGTTTTACAACATCACTGCTATAAGCAGAAATGTTAATATTAAAGCGATCCTTGCTAGCACGACTGCATAGCAAACGCCATCTCGTTTCCTTAAACCTCCTGGTGGTTTATTGTTTGTTGGAAAACTGCCTTGTGTTGTGGCCAGGTTATCTTACAAAAGCATCTACCAAACTGTCACTGCAAGGGAAATTTGTTTTTCCTACTTGGATCTTCATTCCTCTTTAAAGTTTTGTCACCAAGATGGTCCTGTCCGACTGACATTCCCCGTCATTAGCAAAATTGAATAGAACTTGATGGACGAGATATCTCGTCATTAGGAAAGTTGACCGGATTTTGACGGACGAGATATCTCGTCAAACCACTTAGAGGGTTAATGTGGCTAAGTGACTAAAGGGGGCACTCACCCGTGCTCGAGGGGCCTTCCGTCCGGCATGGTGTGCGGCGGCATGGGATGCGGGGGCGGCGCCTGCGGGTGGTGGGGCGGCATCTGGGCTGGCATGGGGCCGTGGTGATGGTGGTGGATGGGGGGCCCTCCCTTCCAGCCGGGCGGCTCCTCCAGGGCGGGGGGTGGCTCTCGGGGGCCCGCCCCTCCTCCACCGGGGAACGCGGTCCAGGTTCGGTTCACGGCTGACGGGGCGCGGGCCCTCCCCGGGAAGGGTCCCCTCTTTCTGGCGATGGGGCTTCAGCCAGGGACCATCGCTCTCTAGCCAGCACAGCGCTTAACCTGAAACAAAGAATTGAGCAGTTAGTACCTTTTAGTTCATGCCATTTAACTACAAGCAACAAATACAATATCAAGAAACGCGACACAAAAAGAAAAGCCCCAAAAAGATTTCGTAGGAGAGTTAAAAATTTGAAAATCTTTCCCAAGTAACATCTTGCTTTTAATTTTGAAATTCGCAGATTTCGTTCATATCTTTGTTAAAATGCGTAGCATATTTTCTGATTTAATTTCCATGATTTGTGTTCAAGTATATACATTTCTTTAAAAATTAAATTTCCATTTTGTGCTGTGAGACTTTTGTGGAGAATTTACTCACCACATTAAAATAATTAATTTTCAAAATAGTAGTTTAATAGTAACGGGCCTTAGCCTTGAAGTACTTTAGGGCAGTGATTCTCAACCTTTTTTTTGTCACGGTACACTTTTAATAATTTAAAAATTTGGCGGCACACTAACAATAAGATAAATTTAAAAGAATTTTACTTGGTTAATTGATTGATGTACCTAAAATATATTTTGTAAAAATAGCATACGATAATTATTTAAAATGAAATATAAAATGAAATTCCATTACAAAGTAAACAAAATGTTTATTTAATGATAAATTACATTTAATGCCAAATTTGAGCTTGGTGTTTTTTAACAACTTCATTTATATATGGGCGTAAAAAGGATAATGCTACTCTCATTTCTTGATCCAGATTTAAAGTTTGGATCTTTTCTTCGTTTTTATGTTGGTCAAAGCCGAAAATCCGAATTCGCACAAATAAGATGTGGAAAATTGTAATAACACACTCAAGGCTTTTTGAGATATTGTGGGATAATCGTATCTAAGATTAATCCAGAACGAATTAATTGATTCTTCTGAATGTTCGCAGTGGCGGCACGCTTCAAAAATCTCGCGGCACACTAAAGTGCCGCGGCACAGTGGTTGAGAATCACTGCTTTAGGGGATACATTGAGATTGCACTCTTACTTTTATCCAGAGAGTGAAATATAGGCAATATCGATATTTCAAGGCCACTTTTGGGCTCCCATTGGCATATGTAAAACAAATAAAGCCTATTCCCACAACATGAATTCGTTTGATTTTTCGATAAGAAATGGTTAAGAAGAGTTGTCAGAGACAGTAATAATAAGTGTTCTTGTGCCAAAGAAATTAATAGAGCAATGGTTACACAATTTTTGCATAAATAACTTGATTTTCCGGTACGAATATTCAGTATACAAAATTTTGTAATGAAAGGGCTCCGGGCAACTTGTTAAGCTACAAAAATACTTTCCGTGATGGAAAACATTAATAACAAAGTATTCAAAATAATTTCTGATTGTTTCAATGAATGCGTATTACTTGAAAGTTTAAGATCACAAAACCTCTTCAACAGTAGAAAAACTATTATAACTTCGGAATTTCTTAAAACAGAAATTGCTAGCTTGAAAATTTTGAAAAGTGGCTTACCATATGTTGCCCAAAGCCCTTCAATTATAATAAAAGTTAAAAGATGGAATCGATAGTCAATATTGAGCGATTCGAGATCGATATGTATGACATTATGTTGTCATCCAATACAAATATCAAAATTATGTTTACAGTTAAGAACTCAGGAAAACTTTAAAAAATTGAATAGAAAAAATAATTTCAGGGGTTTATAACGGTCAAAGCTACACATTTGAAATAGATGGGTTCTTTGTACAGTTGGTTGGTAGTTGAAATTAAGGTCCGGGATCAATCCCGAAGGAAAAGTCATGAGGTTTTTCGTACGAAACACTAACCCCTTTACTTCGTATACTGGTTTTTGTAGTTTGTATTTACGTTTTTAAATAAAAGTTATGTCATTTCTCATAAAAAATAATTCAACAATGTACCCACAATACACTACAATAATCTCAAGTCCATCAGATTGCCTAACAGCTGTTACCCGTGGTGCCGACTTTGGGAAATTATTAGAGGGAGCCCAAATAAAGCTCCAGTTGTGTGTATATATATGTGTTTTCAGAACTATTTAGTTTGTAAAAATATACCAATACTATTTTTTTCAGTATGTTTGTAATATTTACGGTTCGTGTTGAAAGGGGCAACAATAAAATGTCGGGATAAAGGTTCGAGCTCCTAGAATTTTCCCCTTCCGCCTCCTAACATAGCAGTCAAAGGACCTAATGAGTGAAGTTAAGTCATCCTGTATATTTAGTAACTCGTATTATTCTTATTTTTTAAGATTAAATCAAAATTTAGATTAAACTTTTGTTTCGAAGATTTTAAAGATTTCATGAAAAATATTTACGAAAATCTTTGTAATGTTCGAGCTCGATTTATCAAATGTTACACCAAATTTATGAAGTTGTTATTTAAACTGTTATATTTATTTATGTTTTCTAACTACTTTCGAATCTATCTCTCCGTATCCGTTCAAGATACATTCGAATAATTGTATATTTTTCCTTCACTGTCCTATGATAATTCCATTTTTTGATAGAGTCACCACACAGTAAAATAGAATTCAGTCGGTCAGGACCGTAAAGATGAGGTGGGCTGTAAAGTTATCAAGCCCCTTTCCCTTTAAGCAAAAAGTGCCCTTTTGCAAGAATATCCGCATAGTGAAATTTGATGCACTGTCAATAATGATCTCATTCGTTTATTTTTTAGAGCAGCGTTTAGTAAACATATTTTTCCAATAAAAATAGTTTTGCATATATTCTTAAAAGATTCAAAATTTCAGTTTTTATAGGTTATGAGCAACGATCATAAGTAGAACATAAATAGAAAATAATTTAAATATCGTATTCGTACTACAAAAATGGTCCCCTTTTTAAAAATTTGAGCCCCTTTCCTAAAGAGCTCTGTACGTCATTGGTTTCAGTCAAATAAGTGGGAATAATAGTTTGGCTCAATTACTTTCAAATCGTGACATGTTAAAGACTTGTCTCATTTTATAGTCGAATGTATTAACACGTTTCTCCCACAATAAAGCGGGGAAAAAATAATTTAAAAAGAAATGCGGACCTACGAAAATAAATCATTCAGATGTACAGCAGTGAAATTCGTAAATGTGAAATATTTCTTTAAAGTGCTGCCATCTACTGAACATTTTATTTACTCTACAAAAAATATGGAAGATATCTTCCAGTAACCCAAAAATTTTCGATTTTGAATTGTTAAAACCTTTCAAAATCAAGAAAGTTTTATTTGAAATATGAAGACACATTTGTTAATAAATATTTCAACTATATGCATACCCGATAATAAAATTTGAATTTCGTAAGAGCTGCTTGCATCGGGAAACACGGGTGAACTATCCAAAAATTGATTACTACGTTGTCTTTTTTACATTTAATTCTCAAAATTAAATAAAAATTAAAGTGTGAGAATCATCTTCATTGTCTTATTTAATCCCCCTGCCCAAGTACTTTTATCTTTAAATTTTCTCGACTGAACACTGCAGTGCTGCCATCTACATTGTAAATAAGAAAATATCGAATCTAAAATATTGCTTGTTCTCAAGAGCTTATTGGTCAAGTCATTTTCAAAGTTGGCACTTTAGTCACATCTGTGAATACTTGGTTTAAATGTAACAATTTGAAGGTTTAATTCTGATATAAAATGAAGTATCTATTAAAATTCACAGAAAATATTAACTCAGTTAAAAAATGCTCAAGAAATATTAAATACTTTGGGATCCTTAAAGGGATAAAACCACGAATTGCAAATATCAAAGTTTACTACATTAATTCATCATAATAGAAGACACATTTTAAAAGAATATATATTTTTTGTCTTTTATTTTATCTTTATTGCAAGGGAGGGACAGAGCAGTCCTAAGGAAGTGATGAGCCCAATTCAATCAATATATGAGGGTCATGGCGGGACCCCTTGGAGTGTGGGGACCCCATTTGGAGAAATCGCCTTTCAACCAGCCTTTGGGAGGGAGAGAACCAAGGTAGCTGCGCTTCTTTTTAGGTAAAAAGGGGGGGTGGGAGGTTCATTTCTGACAACTTTGGAAATGCCTATTTTCAAAAACATCTCACCCTTGACAAAAGACGAAAAGTTAGAAATGTACAATCCGCAGAATTATTTAATTACAAATTATACAACCTCGCACAAAGCTTATATATAAGTGTTCATTGAATACATAGAATTAACTTTGTTTGTGTTTCTTTTGAAAACTTTTACCGCTACTTTTACTTGGACACAAAATTCATATTTTCTAGATACACCACTTTTTGATAATAGAAACACTTTCGTTTGTTTTACATAAATCTTAGATACGTATAACAGAAGATTTCTCTGTTTTGTGAATAGATTTTCATTTGAAAATATAGTTCTAATACTATATTGTTTTTTATCCTAACATATGACTGGTCAACCGTGGTCCGCGGGCAAGTCGCATAAAAAGTCGCGAAAAAAGTAAATAGAAATAAAATAAAAAATATAGATCCAATAAAATCCACAGTACCAAATTACATACGATCGGATCTAAAGACATACAAAACTCGAAATATATATATACAGTATAGCCCCAATTTTTGTTTCTAAGCATTCATATTTTTACCTAGGTGGACCTATGTAGCAAGGATGGAACAATACTTATAATCGGGAGAGCAATAATTATTTTGATGCAATGCATGTCTAATAACAACGATCGTAAAAAAAGTTATTGTAAGAAAGCTGTTTGGGAACGAAACAACAATGAAGAGTATGGGAGGAATGTTTATTTTTCTGTTATACAATTTTGATCTAGATTTGTCAGGTTTTTTCGGTGTGTGGGGGTCTTTCCAAAATGAATAATGTAGACCTAAAATTAGAAATCGCAAAGAAAAAAAGCAAGCTTCGTCAAATACTCTAATGATTTGGGGTTGGCCAAAGTCCATCCAAACAGAATGTTCAGAAAAACATTTTATTTTCTAGATATAGGAAATAATTTGTTGGAAAACAGATTGTTTTCAATGATACTCATTCTTAGTGACACAATCACATCAAGTTAGAATTGTTGATTAGAGAGGACTAAAAAAGCTTCTGTAAACCCAAAATGGAGGCAGCCAATAAAATTACTTCAAAGTACTCATTTTAAATTTATTCAAAACTTTTAAGATTACAATTTTTCCTAACTAAAACAATATATAATAACGAAACAAAATGTTTTCTAACAAGTGCATCTTGCTAGTAGCGCAGTAGATGTTCTGATATGGTTTTGGTGATGTCATTTTTGAATTCGGATACGATTTGATGGAAACGCTTCTACTCCAGTTCATAATTCTCATATAATTTAAAGAAGGAATGGAAATGTGTGGTATTAGAATGCGTGGCTATAACAATATTTTAGGACGTATATCAAATCTTCATTATTATATGTTGTGAATCTTCATATTAACAGTTGTGAATATTTTCCATTGATTCTTTAAATGATTTTTACGTATTCTTTACGATTGTGCAACATTAAACTATGAATAACAATGTGAGATATCCGCAAGTCTTGAATGTCAGCTGTTCATTTCTAAAATTAAATATTGTAATAAAAATTGCGGCAACTTTTTCAACATAAAAGTGTTTGTATTGGTTTAAAACGATCATTGTGAGAGTATGTTTTTTCTTTTACTCAAGCACTACTCTATTTAAATTAATAGAACACAAAAGATAATATTTTGGACACAGTACCCACAAAAGCGTGTGAGAATAGGAAAAAAACCTTGGAATTGAAGATAATTGTTTTTTGATCATACTTTGTTGTGATTTGAATCACAACAAATACTGTATGGTTTAACAGAAAGACGAAGCTTCGAGTAGATATTTACACATATTTTAAAACTATAGTCGTTTTATTTATTGGATTGATAATTAATTTCCGATAGAAAACTCAGGATTTTGTTTACTTTAAAAAGCATGAATTTTGCTTAGCGGCAGACTCCTATAATTTATAGAATACTTATTTCTGAATGAATGATTAGAATGTGAATTAGAATTTCTATGATTAGAATTACTTATTTCTGTCAATAAAATGAAAAATTGTTGTTGAGTTTTTATTAATCAATTAATAATAATATTTTTCCCCATCATATAATCCCAGACGTTGATTAGATAAGATAAAAACTGTTTGGGTTTATTATTTCACGGTCATTGTTTGCTACAAGAGGACTCAATTAGACTTGAACCTACAAAGCGTACTGGGAGAGGTCACTTTTGAGCATTTCCTGAACTGTAGGTGGCTCCAGTTCCATTCCTGTAACTACCCTGTGTATATTTCTTTCTTCTGTATCAGTATAAACTTTCCTAATATTGGAGAGCTCCCCACCACGATTATAAGGGGGCCTGTTCGAACTATACAAACTCTCTCTTTTCCATGCAAATAATGCACTTTGTCAGTTATTTGGAATAGCTAATTTGCAGGTGAATTTTTTTAATTTTCGACAAGTGAAATTTCTTCAATTCAAAGATGATGAATAAATCTTTGTAATAGGTCATTAAAAAAGGGGTCTCTTCCTCAAATAAAAAATAGATATTAGAAGTTCGTCTATGTATTTAACGTAAAGATTTATGACCGCATCCTTTGCATGTTTAGTGAAAGTATTTGTTGACAAGAGATCGTTTGATTGTAAGAAAAAAATAAATCGGAATCTTACGAAAGACTTCCTGTTGAACTCAGTAATTGTGTAAATTTGTATAAAGCGTTTTCACTTAGTACATGTTATCTATATACTCCCTTTACCTTTCCCCAAGCTACTAATACATAATAGATCTATTAACAGAAGATGTGTTAACGCAATGATATTTTAAAAACAGATTAATACAAAAAAATAGAAATTGAATTTAACAAATGTGAGAAAGAGAAAAGAATTAGAATATTTCTTGTGAAAAGTATTGTTTATTGTAAGTTTAAGTAAGTCATTCATTATAATTAACAGCGAAGAAATTAATAAAATTAGATATTTAATAAGATAAAAATGAAACCAAGATTTATAATTCGTTTCGTGAGTTAATAAAATATGGGAGAAAAATGTAACATTTATACCTGTTACTATAACACCAAAAGCAGGACATAAAATTCCCAGTAAAGGTTTCAAGGAAGCCAATAACCAAATTGGAGATCAAAGTATTACCAAAATATATTGTTAAAAATGTCTATTTTGAGAAACTAAAACGGAGAACGAAGCGCCCATTTCCCCGAAACAGAAACAACAGATGACGCATGTCAGCAAAGTTTGGAGAATGACATCGAATAGGATGAAAGCTACAAACTTCCATCTGGCAACACTTACTAAACAGAATAAAATACATGAACATCGGAACAGAGCTCCGAGATGAAACAAGAGTAACGCCAGAAAATCCGTCAAAATCAATATATGTATGAATGCCATTACATGCTGGGCAATTAAGGCCAACGGTAAACAAATATCAATAGTCTGAAACTTTCAAGAGATGTGGAAAAACAAGCTTATTGCAGTTATACGAATTTGAACTCTGAAACAATATAAAAATGAGGTAAACTCTACTAACAGGTAAAGTTTTATACGTTAACTCATTACAAAATAATAAAAAACTGATTAGTGTGAAATCTAAATTTTAAGATCTATGACGACGAAAGGCTTAAATGAATTGAAAACAATGAATCAAGAAAATTCTATCTTATCTCGAACACAAATTAATAGCAAAGTTCTAAAACAAATATTCGAAAGATATTCTTAGTACATTCTATTATTCCTCGACTAACAATCTGAAGTTTTCAGAAAACAAAATATTCCGAACGAAGTAAATATTTCCTTATGTATACGAAGAGAGGAGAGAGTGTTACAAATGTCCTGATACTGGTCCCTTACTGGAATTATTCCTAAACAAAAACTACTTGTCATTAAAACTCAACTCGGTTTTCATCCTTATTCCACAATTTCCGAACATAATAGTGAGTAAAATCGGATGAATCGTGTCAAACATTTCAAACAGTACTATAAGAAATCAACACAGCTATCATAGAAAATTTTGAGCTGAATCAAAACATCGTAGAACATATTTTAACAACTGAACATTTAAGACCAAAAATTTTAAATACAATTTAAAGGATAAAATCTAAAAATACACTAAACCTAAAATGCGTCTTTAAGTTCTTTTAATTTATTGTGAATTATTTAATAGAAATTCTCCGATTATTTTGTCGCTAGTTTTCTCGGAAAGTTCCAAATAAAATCACACACAATGCGAACAGAAATATAATTTCGTTGACAGTATCAAAATTATTCGAAAACCAACAGATCATAGTATCACTCAGAAGATAGTTCAGAACATCACGAAACAATCATCAACATTTTCCCCGGAAAAGTTTAACTGAAATGAAAATATTGAGAACCGTCTAAGTCCAGCACTTGAAATCCAACATAATTCTAACTCGGAACAAGTTTGGAGCAACATAACGAGCAAAATCTGACCACATTCCCAAAAAATACAACACTTCGGAAACTTTAAATAAATATCGTACGAATCAACATGTAAAGTTCCGAATAGTTCATAGAATATTGTTCGAATTCGAAACATAATTTTGATGATAAAATCTGATGACATCACCGAGACCAATGAGCACACACCAAATGTTATGGTACGTAATCGACACTTACCGCGGAAAGCTCCCAATTGAAGAATCGAAAACATCGCAGAACCGAATTCTCAAGCTATCCCGGGCGGAAGAAGACGCACTACTACTGAGAACATCCAGATTTCTTTTAAGTGGTAGAAGCAGGAGCCGCACACAAAGATCCTCGACTTGATGACAAGCGAGCTGGCGGATATAGAAAAAAAGTGCAAAAAGCAGCAGCAGTGGAATCGACCAGAGGCACTTCTTATCGTTCTTTCCACACACGAACCGTTTACCCCTGAATCCCCCTCTGTGCTCCCCCAAGCGAATCAGCCTCATTCGTTTCTTCCACTGCGGATGGGGCAGCGGCAGCTTTTAAAAGGCGATAGCTCGGCGAAAAGGAAAGATGGCTGCTTGCACAGATTGGAATTGGATCAATGAAATTATCGACTGCCGCGCTCTTGAGATGATTCGCTCCGATTTTTTTTCTTCTTTTATTTTCCAGAGGGGTGTTTCACTTTGATGGTGGCTCTTCTCCCTTTTTCGTTTCCCTTTCAAGCAGGGCTGCTGTATCGATCGGTCGCCGAGAATAGTCATTACGGGGTTTAATTGTTTCCGAATAGTTCATTTGAGAACTGGTAATTGATATTAGAGAGGTTCTGATTACGTGCCTCCGACTTGATTAAGGGAGTTCGATACAGATAATTGATGATGTGAGTAACCTAATCAGGTGGAGTCTTTTTTATGTATACATGTACAGCGGCCGTAGACTTTTCTAATGAGCTCAGTAATTGGTTTCAATTGATGAACGAAAGAATTTGTCGTGTTTTTCACGAATCAAAATAGAATTTCTAATTTTTCCAATTGTCTAAGCGATAGCAACAAACTCAAGATTCAAAGCCAGGACAAAATCGCAAACACTTTTCACGATAAGTTTTTATAATGCAGGTTGACAAAATAGATTGTTCTTTCAAATACATATTCGAATTCTTCCGCACTTCCTTGCATCACTGTTGTTTGACAATTAAATGTAGTCTATTGCGTAAATATGTATTATTTCAGTAATTCTGATGGAGTTGACGTTGAATTAAGCAGATTGGCTCGATTGCTTTCAAAATATGACATGCCAGGATATGTGATGTTTCGAAAATAAACTAACCTTTCGAATCGGTTTTGCAATGAACGTAAACATCTGTTCTAAAATAAACCACAAAAAAAGAAATCGCCAAAAGTATGAACATAAAGAAAATAAGAATTAATAAAATTTTAAAAATAAACAATTCACTTGTTTCAATAATCGTTTTATTTGGAAATAATTTTTGAGGCCAAACTAAAACGCAAGAGGAATCCTATTATTTTAGATAACATTATATTTTGATAACTTCATTTGCATTTTTGAATTCAGCAGAAGTTATAAAAAATAGCCTTTATATACGAATTACCATCTGCTAAATAAAATTGAATCGTTCGGTAGAATTGTACGCATCTTTATAAAGACATAGCGGTATAACCATCGAGTTCTCTGGTTAAGTGGATCAAACCGCTTTTTCAAGATTCAAAAGGGGGCATTTAAGGACTATGAAGTTCGCACGGTAAGTAAAGAATTTTTAATTTTGCTCCAAGCGTATTGTCGCACCGGCTTCGCCTGAGGACCTTCTTTCCTGCATTGGAGTTCAGAGAGAATTTCTTAAAAAGTCTTGGCTCTCAATGAACTCAGGCCAAACGGTCTTCTGGATGTGATCCAGCTCAGACTAGGCCAAGTGGGGTAAGTAAGAAGACACATCTTTCCATATTACTCGCAATACATGATAACATGCTCCATTTACATTTTTAATCAATTACAACGCATTCCTTGAATACGGTTTTAAGATGATTCATAGTCACATAAAGAAAGGGGAACAGTTTCTCCCTTTGGTCTCTTCGGGTCCAGAGTCAATAAAAAGTCGTTGATTTCTTCATGCTTTCATTTTCAACAAAGAAATGGAAGTGTCACTTCGTTGCTGTAACTCAATACAGAGACGAAGCCAAACAGTGTAGCATGGCTTTTTGTTCACTAAAAGATAACCTTGCGCCAAAAAACTCCAAACATCCATTAACTCTAAAAGATAATCTAACTAGTTTTTGGAAAATGTATTCTAATAACCAGGGACATGTGGAGAAGAGGGCTACACGAACTCAACCCCTGCCCATTTACTCTACGAGTCCAAAATTTCCCCTTTGAAAGAATGTCTTCATCGTGAAATTCGATGAAAAAATTACGTGTTTACAAAATGTCTCGTGATTTTTGTTTAAAATGCCTGAATATACATAATAGAATTAGTTTAATCGCATTATTCAAGAAAGTTTTTATGTTAAAATTGGAATCGTTGACAGTAAACACTTCCCTTAATGGCCTCGTCATTTAGATTTTTATAAACATCTGTTAGTTAGCAATTTTTCCTGTGAACATAATCGAATGTATTTATTTGAAAAATTGTTCAAAATTGTATTTTTTATAAGCTATGATTAATATGCGGAAAAGTGCACACAATATGATTCAAGAATTTTTCTCCCTTCCAAAAAATCTTTGTGCTCTTAATTTTTATTACTCCTGTCCCTAACGAGTTCTCTGTACTGCACTACTGGTAATGAACTATCAACCGAGAACACACAACAATATTGTTATTGGTAAGATTAAGCTTCAGATGCATAACATGGAATGCCACTTAAAAAGTGAAAAAGAGAAGTGTTTCATTTTTTAATGTCTGATATTTAAGTTCCGAAAAACTCTACAGTTCCACCCAGAAATACTTAATGTGAAGATACTAGCTTAAAAGAAAAAACAGCATTAGATAGTTCGCATGTATTTATGCTTAAAGATTTATTGCTGAGAACAAGTACGCCTTAACAAAGGAAGATACTTTAATTACATTGCTTCTCAATCTTATACTTATAAGTCAGTTGCAAGGTACAAGAAGCTTTAAAATACTTATGAATGCCCTTCCCGAATTACCTAATACTTGTTATTTTGATCGTAAAGTAATACTTGCTATTTTGAGTCGTTCTCTGGATATTCTTGAATAAAGACAGTTTGTGAAAACGAAATTTACCTAAACTATTATAGCACTAAACCTAGACATTCATTGTAAAATTCCGATAATCCAGTTGCATGCTGGTAAAAGGCTCATATAGTTAAAATGGCGCAAACGGTTCATATGCAAATCACACCGATGTAGTGTAACATTTTTCAATTGAAAACCAACAAGTCTTTCTACCAAGGTGTAGCGAAATGCAAACCACCCCTGCGCATTTGGAATACAACTGAAGAAAAACCCGACCTCATAAATATCGAGGATGTTTGACAGAGATGGGGCTCCAAATAGGAGTTCAAAGAGGCGACTTGGCAGTAAGGAAGATATGCTGTGTTTTACAGTAAATGCAAAGACAGCTAAATTTTGGGGGTTTTGTGTGAATCTATGCTCTCGATGATCGAAGAGTATATCGAACTATTGAATCTGTGTACTTCAATGCCATTTGTAAACTTTGCGTACATGTTTGATAGTACCGAAGACTTGTTTGTGATATTTGTCCCAACCACTCGCTACGACATTACAAGAATTGATCGAAAAGTAGTGACTACTTTGTATAAGTCACACTCTTTCACAAAGAAGTCATCGACCTTCTAATGAACTGACCAGCTACTTGTAAAATAGTCAGTAATTAGCGTTGTAGATACTTAACAAATAATTAGACTTCATATTGTAGGGGAACCTGATGTGTATAGAAACGAGAAAAACTATTTCCCGTTTATACCCCGTTTAAATCTGATTGCATTTTACTTGAGCCTACATATTCCAACAAGAAAATTCATTCTAACCACAATTATAAAACTGTCAAATTTCCTTACTTTGACAACTAACACACAATCGGCACCTCTGTACTTGAAGTCCTGAGACCTCGAATCAGATTTCCGGGCGTTACTTTGACAACACCCATTTGGGTCATTAATTTGTGCAATACCTCATTTAATTCTATTCTAAAATTATCACAGTAATTTAAAATTTTAAATTAAATATAGGTTCAAATTAAAAAATTAAAATCAATTTAATTTCCAAAATGAAATTTTTTTTCCTTTAGGAAAATCAACATATAAACACAAAATGTGCTAATTAAGTACGAAACAGTCGTTGAAGATTTCGCCAAGAAATTTAAATTTTGAAATTAAAAACTAAATATTTTCTAAATAAGGTTTTCATAACAATCTAGCAACCACAGATTCCGATGTTTTTCTTTCATGGTCCCAAAACTTCAAAATTGGCATTCCTTGGAAAATTTTCTCTCTAAAGAAAAATCCGAGAAATATATTTTCTGTCCCTATTAGTTTAAACTACGATTACATTTGGTGAATTTTAAAAAAATGTCACCAAAATTTCGAAAATTAGAGCTTTTAAGACGATTTTGTTTAAAAGATACCCTTAGTTGCTAAGATTGAAAAATAGCAAAAAGTCACCTTTAGTTGCCTGGCAGCCCTGCTATTACCATGAAGAAAGGGGTTTTATAACTAAAAAATTGCAAATAACTATCCTAATCAGTTTTGGACTCCATTCATGAATTTCATGTATGGAGCCATATAACCAGACTGGTTAGAGATATTCTTAATTTTAAGTAATGAGTAAACATTAAAGATCAATTAAATAATTACTCTAATTTATAATATTCTAATATCTAGGAGTGTTCTACAGGACGGTGAGATATAAGGGGAACCCCATAAAGAAACTAAATTTTTATTGAGCAAAATACCTACATTAAGATCTTCATATATAAAGTTTTTGTTCTTTCTTCAGCATAGTTCTCTTCAAAGGTTTTCTAGTTTAACTTACCAAACACAGGTTCTTTGGTGTTAATGTAGTGTTAGGCACTTTCGCTAGAGGGCATGCCACACTTAACTGATAAGAATATGTGAATTAATATGAAGAACGTTCGGCACCGGAGCGCTTGGTTGGTTGTCCGTATACCTGGATGTAATAATCGACAAACGGTTATCATGGATTCCTCACGGCAAATACCTGAGGGGAAAATGCTATAAAGAACAACCGGCAATAATAAGATTTGCTTCAAAGTCGCGGGATATCAGGGAAGAAATTTTAAAGCTCTGGTATAAAATAGTGGTATATAGAATTCTGGTTTACGCTGCAGTCTGCTGGGATACAAACCCAAAATGCCAAATCTTTAGACACCTGGCCACTGATCAAAGATCTTTCGCTCTTAGTATTACCAGAACACACAAAACCACCTCCACAGACGTCACAAATTTCTGATTTGCATCACAAAACAAAATATTCCTCATCCTCATCTGATCATCTTTCACGTTAATGGAAATTTTTTTACCGTAAACCTTTTGTAGGGTCGGTATTCCACGATGGAGTTGGTTGACCGTGGGTGTGTGATCTCTTTTCACCAATTCGGAAAGTTGCTCCTGTATGAAATAGGCACACATCTGCACTACATCACAATCTGCCCCATTATAGCATCATGACATATGAAGATATCTGCCTACCACCTTAAAATCGCATGGCTCAGGAATATTACTTGTAACAAGAGCTGAAGGGTCAAAATTATTGGCATGGTGAGATTCATAGACTCATCAGAAGAAGATCTCAAGAGATTAACTTCTTATAGTATGATGTTTTTAGTGTAATTCCCTTCAGATGTAATGTACACGTGTTATAATGTATAGGTGTAATAATATATGATCCACTTTTCTGGATAGACATACCACCTCGGCGGCGTGTTATATTCATCCCAACCACACTTATTTAAACTGGTACAGTGTCCCACGACACTAGGCACGGGAGTATTTGACGGTGATAGTTACATCTCTTTTCATCGACCACGTAGGGCCTTGCTATAATTTCTTATTAGTGTAAATAAAAATTGTGTTTTCGTGAGTATTAAAAATATATATTGCGTGTTGGATCCTTTGAGATTTGCATACCGCAACGCTAAACTTTTACTTTTTGAGTAAAAACTTTTTTGAATAATCACTTAACTTTTTATAGAGTAATCGCAATATTCAATTTCACGAGACAACGAAAGAATCTCAACAAGGAATAAAAAACATTTTTCTCTACCAAGAAAACACCATTTTTGGAAACACGCTAGTTGGATTTTTTAATCTTATCTCTAATTCCTTAGTGGAAAAACTGTAATTAAATTTCTAGGACACGAAGAAATGAGAAGTACAAATTTCGTCCACATCAAAACTTTTTAATGAGAAAACGTTTCCCGTCAACAGATGTCGGTATTCTCTTTCAATTAAATGATTTCCAATTATTGTTCTTAAAAAAAGCGGCAGAGATATTTGATTTCGAGAATGATGATAGACATATTTCGAACTATTGCGAAAGTGTTAAAGAATCGAACAGACGTTAAAGCGGAAAAGAATAAGCAAATAGGCACTCTGGAATTTAGATTAAGATCTTAATCCCAAAATGGCAATTAACAGCATGTTGAAAGCGTGGATCTTCTAAGGAGCCGCCGCGTAAGTGTTCCGATTTTATTTCTCGTTTAAAATCATTATCTTTTCGTCTTATTTTTATGTATTCCAATGACGAAGTAAATCAGTAAGGAAAGGCAAAAAGTGTTTCATAGCAAATCATATGGGTATGCTACACAATGATCTGCAAATTTATATCCATAAATTAAATCGAAATTTGGAAATCGACAAAAGAGGGATAAAGCTAGTAAATAAATATTGCCACCGCTATGGTTTCATTATATAGGAAGTTCAAAAACTTCCAGTGCAAACCTTAAGAGAGATAGGGAACACAAATAGTATCCACAAGGAAGGAATGTCAGCAAGAACTACCGAATGCACTTATTCACTGTGCAGAAATGAAGGACAGAAAACATATGAACAACTTTTTCATTAATCCTAATTTTAATTTGGCAATGGTATTTCTTTTACAAAATTCCGTGGAATGTTCCGGTTCCACAATCTGATGTAAACATTTGGTGTTTGGGCACACGTCTGTCGGGGTACCGTTCACGATGCAACTTCAAAGCGACTCGTCCGTTTCCGTTAGCTATCCCATGTGCTGGGTTCATGTCAGCCCATCTTAACATTCATGAAATACTAGTACATGGTATCCACATGCAGTTAGTGCCTGAAATGACGGGGCCGAAACTGGAAAATTGCTGCGATGCCGAACAGCGCCCTATAGCTAATCTAGAGTGGAGCTTGCGGATTTCCATCCCTTGTGAATTCGCTTTAATTCTGAATCCTACATTTCTTAAAACATATCTTTAAAGTTAGTACAGAATGTTTTGAAGCACCCTGTACACGTTCGATTACGTCCATAATCACAGTTTTGAGAGATATTGAAGAAAAATCCTATCTTCACAGTCGTCGCAACAATTAAAGAGATGAAACTATTATGCGTACATCTCCCAAATCCTAATTATTGCCTAGTTAAAAGGAGATTTATATAGTTGAGTAGGCTTTTCCAGAACTCATCAGAATCTACGCTTGGTCATTCATATATACTTGAAAATCATAGATCTGATGGTGGTTCCAGGTTACATGGTGTGAAGACTGCTCTTTTAAACTATGTTTGCTGCTAAATTGTTTAAGGTTTGAGCAGTCAAAACACGTTTTTTTTTAAAGAATAGAGTTGTCTTTTTTATTTCAAAACAAAAATAGTCTGCTTTCTCTCAAATTCCTCTGAAATCCTAAATCAGCCTTCAAGCGAGCCCAAGACAGACCAGTCAGAAATTCACTCAATTGGTTCTTTGAAATGATCAACAAGACCAGTCGCAGATTTTCAGCAAAAGGATACGCAAACAGAGATGAATTTCATTAAAAAGTCTTACTCTCCTGAATGCACCAATATTTAAGTACGCAGAAGCAAGCCCAAAATTCCTCCTTAACTGCCAATCTTCGGCATAACCAAGGGAATAAAAGAGGCGAAAAAGCCACCCAGACTTAGAATGAAAGCGAATAAAAAAAGACAACTGAAGAACCATTCCGAGAAATACGAGATTTGGACCATAATTATCAAGTCTAGGCAAGCTTTTTATGCTTATTTATGCGCACTGATGAACTCCAATTTCCACGAAATATGACCAAAACCCTATCATCATTCGAAGAAAGGAAGAAGGAACAGCAGTGGAAAAGCGGGTTTGAAATAATACGGTTGAGAAAACTGAGATGAGAGATGAGTGATTATCGGCTGGCAATTTATCGCATGAAGGAATCACTTTCGGTACAATCTCGCTCGCCCGATTCGTCCTGCTGCGATATTTTTGAGTTCACTCCCTTTCACCGAAAACAAGAATTCAATTCTTATACAGAAAGACGCAAACATTGTGGAGAATGGCGTTTAGATGCCAATGTCGACTTACGAGTATCAGACAAGTCACACATTGGTCCATCATTGCACGAAATTGGTTGAACTACGCATGCGTATAGACATGTTTTCTGCAAAGAAGCGGAATACGCATGAGCATATCTTACGTTTTGTCGCATGCTGCTCCAGTGTGTAGTCGGGCAAAAAGTGATGGAAGACTCAGATTATGTCATAGTACGTGCAGAGAACTTGTAAAGGGCTGAGGTTTTTATACACTTCAAAAGGCTTTCCTGACGGGAGAATAAGTAAAGAGTGAAAGTAATTTTTATTCCAATACCAGCTTAAACATTGTTTGACGGAAACTTGCTAGTCTGGTTCATTTAATATCTTGGTTAAAAGTGCCTCCCCTTTGTATCACACATAATGCCAAGCTCAAATCTCAATTGCATTCTGTTGAAAATGCAGAAGACACAACATACTATGAGGAATTTCTTTATATTTTTTTCTCTGATGTCAGATCATGGACTTATCATTTTCTTCAAACATTTCTTGACGAGAACATGGCGGTCATAGGATTGACCCAGGGCAAAGTGGGAAGTGCTACCACATTGTATCCAGCGTGAACTGGGGAGATATGCCTTCCTGGAGGAGTTTGGGGAAACTAGCCTGGATTTACGTATGGTCTTGAAGCGACCAGGAAACTTCAAGTAGCCAACCCTACTTCGGCACGTAAGCTATAAGCAGAAGTAATTTACAACTTGCAATCATTGGCCTTTCAAAACTGAATATGAAAAGGTGGCACATTGTCTTGGACCAGAGATTTGGTTTGGTTTGTCAATCTACAGTTCCTTTTTGGTATAGGAGGACTGTTTAGGACCGAGGACCACAGAGATGGTTTACATCTAGCGGATAATGGTTGGTTGGCGTCTTGTCCACCAGGAGTCAAATCGAACCATGAACAGATAATGTCACTTTATCTATATTTAGAATCCCATCAGAATAAAGCTTTTCCCGAGGAAATATATATTTATTTTCAAGTGGACAATGAATGGCACTTAATGTGAATCTAGTTAATCGTGTGCATACAAGGCATTTAAATATCAAATAATTATCGTTCTTTCACATGCTTCCTCAAATTCTAGGATGAAATTATTTGCTAATAAAGGAGAATTTATACCTTGAAGTTAAAAAAGGATAAGTGGCTTGAGCCCTGGTTGGTTCCCGTTTCTGTATGGTCTTGTCAGTTGTCTCCAAATAGGTGTGTCCAATGTCAATGGTTCGAATGAATCTCTACTAAGGATGTGATGCTACCAGCGTTTACATCATTCTTTTATATTCGATTTTCACGGTTTTGCTTTATACGATTTATATACATTTCTACCAAATGCAACAGTTCAAAATCGCAAGGACATCAGGCACGAAGGATTTTCACCTCGTCCTTTCTCTTCACAGTCCATCCCTGGGTCCTCTTTTCTCCCTTTAATTCCTCACATTCCTTGAGAAATAAGAAGACCCGGATAAATGTCACTGGGACTATTCCATCTACGACCAAACGGTTCCCTAGGGTTTCCATTCTTTTACACGGAACAGAATTCAAGAACTTTTCAGGGACATTTAAATTTCGCTAATGACAAACATTTATCTTCGAGACTGGTAGTTGAAATTCATCGAACTGGAGCAATACCAATGGACTATTGGCGACGGTTCGGGATCAACCCCTAAGGGAAAGATCCGAGGACAACTCGTACTTTTGAACCACGGTCAGATGGAGAGATCAACTCCTAAGCTGGCATCCTACACTCCTAACTTCCACAACATACCATCGTGAGCCATTTGAGGTCACGACAGTTTTAATGTGAACCAGCCACACATACACGACGGTCTTTGGTTGGATCTAGTTTCGAACTAGCAACCCTCCAGTTACGAATTCGCGACTACCAACTGGATTTCCATGGTCCCACAAGAGACTGAATAAAATTGACACATGAAAGGGAAGAACTGAAAATCTTATTATTAAAATTATTTTAAAACAAATAATTCAATTCCTAAGCGATAAGGAATAGTAAAACTTTGTGTACAAGCCTCTACATAACAAAACGGGAAAATGCATACATTGAAAACACAGTAACCACTAAAAATAGCATAATTTTTAGTTTTTATCATATGCATATAAATTTAACAAAATAAAATTATTAAATCAATCAGCAGTGTGCAATAAAAAAGGCCCTGAAATAGAAAATAAAATTCATGTACATATCAATGACTGTGGGAACCCTGGATTCCTCCTGGTCTACATTGTTCAATATCTCCCAACCATTCGGGGAACCCCACAACTACTCAATTGATATTTGTTACTTTTTGAAATTTGTTGCCCACTGCGCTAGCAACCTGTGAGTTGTAGTCGGCGCAGGTTCGATTCCTATAACTTACCCTGGATACATTTCTCTTTTCTGCGTCAGTAAAACTTTCCTTGCGTGTATGTCTATTCTTGACGTTTTTGCCTTATGTTTGGCGAAGCTTGACCAAACATGGCCTTTGCGTCATAAAACCCAACCAACAGAAACTTGTTTGAAGGATGTTTTCTTCTCGAAAGCTGATTAAATATTGCAATTCCTGGTCTCAAGATGCTTTTAATTTCAAATCCCCAAAGGTAAATTTAACTTTTACGACAATGACAATATTTTTGCTGCAGCGATTTGAAAAGTGACATTCATTTTTGTGTTAATGACGGGCATTGGACATTTTTTCTTTATATTGTGACAGAACGATGAAATAAAATTGACCAAAACTTGAAATGTAATGTAAGCATCTGATACTACCGCAGATGCCCTCTGATCGATGAGCAATCTGAATCATCCAATACCCTTAATATTGTCTTAGTCTAGAGAAAACATTCTGTTCAATATTAACATCACCGTATCATTACAATTGTACTAATCTTTCGGCTTCGACCAGAAGAAAACAGAATATTCACTATTTTATTTTACTCCTCTTTTCATATGAAAAAGTACATATTTCCAAACAGACGGCAAAGTATTCTGTATATGTGATACTTGCTGTGATTGCCATGGAATAAAATTGGGCTCTAAAATCCAATATCGATTTAGATTTTCAATGAACAATATGATTTATTAAATTGATGAGTGACTTTTAGCAAGGTGAGCTTTGTCTACCAAAAAGTATTTCATGGTAGAATTAGGTTACACTGCAATCTATACTATTAAGTTATACTGTTTTTATGATATTATATTGTAAGTTATTTTGTGTAGTGGTGACTAAGTTCACCAGACTTGTTTATATAGTACTTAATTCCTTTGAGCTGATCTCATTTCCTCTGTATTACATTATAAACACTAATAAATTGAACAAAAATTTGCATACTATAAAACAAATCACGAATGAATTAGTCATGAGTCATAGGCGGAATAACAAAACGTTAACAATTTTAAACAAACTTTATGAGTAAAAAAATTGCTTCCTTTCAATCTGTATTTCTTCACAAGTTTATGTTGAAAATTCTGAAAAAGTAAAGGAATGAAAGAATAATACTGAAATTGGCGATCTCCAGACCAAAATTTCGCCATGTTGGCATTAGCAAATACACTTCCCCAACGCCAATGATCAAAAAGATTCGATCAAAAGATTTCCCCTTTTGATGAAATAAATAAAAAAAAAATCGGTTAAATCCCTCCCGATATGACTCATACCAGAAAGGCAGTCACAGTTGCCCCACAAAGGCTCCCCCAAGTGAAGCGGGATAAGAGAAGAGCAACCGACATCGATTTTGTATTGAGGTAGCTCGGCTAGCGCTGATTTGGCATCCGCCGCCATAAAACTTAAAAATTCTCCGGCTTTTGGCGGGTTTTTTTCACGGGCCCCGCTTCTCTTTTAAAAGAGTCGGAGGCAAAGATCTGTATCCAAGCCAAGATTCGGTCGATGACTAGAGAGACGCTGATACTTGTGCCTGTGCATAGGATTTTCTCGAGACTTTCGTTTTGAAATGAGACGGATTTTTCAGCCCGCCCGAAATTCTCCGGAACCGGATGGGAAGTTTTATTTGTTGCGTTGTTTCTTTTTTCGGGGGTCTGTCAAGAGATAATTGGTAGGTTTTAAAACAGTGCGAAATAAGAAAGTAATGCGCAGTATGTTGGTAATGATCTTTTTTTTTCTTTCTGGAAATGGAATATTTTGCTGACGGCTTTGTCTTTTCCGTACCAGTCAGGGAGAAACATAAATAAGGGATGAGGGTATTTTTAAGGTTTCTTTCCCCATTCCATCTTACAAATTTAGATTACAGCTTCTAGAGTATTTGGGGCCCCCGAACACATATCTGCGAGCAAACCTGAATCACTTTATCCTCCAAGTTACCAAAAATTATTTTGATCACAAAAATGCCAATAATGGCCAATTTTTTGTGTTTGTTTCGGATGAAAGACTATTTAAGAAATTACAAACAAATGATACTTTTAATTGAACACATACCACATAGACACAAAATTTCTAAACCAGTGATTTTTCATCTCAAGGCACGCATAAACTAATTGAAAACTGACCGAAACAAATTACACATAACACAGAGACACTGAATTTTTAGACCAGTAATTTTTCAACCTTCTTTATCCCAATGCAAAGATAAACTAATTGCTAAAATTCTGCGCCACACCAAAAGATATTTTTTTCTATCAGACAGAAAAATAGGTACAATTTTGATTGATTTTCAGAAATAACAATATATTAAATACCCCAATTACCTACTCCCTTTTTGCTCCCAAGTAACTTTAAACAAATCCTTTAGTAAAAATTTATTTGATACTTTAATAAAAAATAATACTCAAAATTTTTTGTTCAGGTATTTCTTGCAATTATTTATCAAAACACTTGTCAAAAGTTCAAAACTAAACCGTTGGAATGAAATAAACACAATTTAAATCGTTTCGCCATCCGTAAGGCACACCAGAGCTATTCTTGTGGCCCATCTGTTGAAAATCTCCGTATTAAACACATTTTTGAATGGTGGAGTCGAAACCGGTGTGTTAAGAGGTTTAAGTTCCACATTTGATAAAACACCGAGTATTATTGTTATTACATTATTGACACTATTTTAAATTTAGGTAATAAAATGACGTCGATCTCGTCGCTTTTCAGATAGGAGTGTTCATTTCTTAAGGAAATGAACTGATTTTCTTTAGATTTTTGATAATTTGTTAAGGTATACAACATTATTATATGGGGTGTTTCAAAACTTCCGGTGCAAACTTTAGGGAATATAGGAACATAAAATTAAACTGTATTTACATAGAAAAATGTAAGTCTACAAGCGCTACCTGGATGCGCCAGAGGGTACTAAGGTATCGAAATGAAAATGTGAACAATATTTTTACTCGTCTTAATTTTTGTCTCATAGAAGCATATCAGTTACGACCAACAGAAATACAAACCTAACACATAAACGTGAAATTTTAGTAGACTGATCATTGCTATGGAGAGAAGCTCAAGTGTGACCAACATGTCGATTAGTAGTTACATGACTTCTCTGAGAAAAATTGACTTGATTGGCCAATTTAGCATTTTATCGCGTCATTCAGCGATATTATACCCTATGACAAGGCAGATGTGTGAATGCGCATTTCTTTAGTAAACTAAAATGGTGTAATCGCCAAAGATTACTGCTATGTAGAGCGGACCAATCAAATGATGAATCAATGGATGGTCGGATTCTCCCGTCCCGTGGACCAATCAGATGAAATATTCGTTTCCAGCCGGCAGACCAGAGTCTAATGGTCACATTACTACTAGTTTTGGTCACATGATACTGGACACATAAAAGGTTACCATTACTCAACCTACTTTTATATTTCCTCTATGGCCTAACATGATCGACGCATGGATTGCCGTAAAAATGCCCCTTTGCCGAACACCGTCCTTTAACAAATCCAGGTGGCGCTTTCATACATACATTACAAGGAATGCGGTTTATTTTTGTGTTCACTATTTCCCCTTGAAGTTTGAAGTACTTTGCAGAAATCTTCCCGAACATCATCGAAACGTAAACCAGTGCCTTAATAACTTGACTGCGATGAACTGTTTTCAACCGCCAATAACATATAAATATTCCTCTATCCTGCAAGTAGCCACACACTGGAGATCTTTTTTATCATGTTATTTAATTGTTTGTTTAGTGCTTAATACCTTTTGATATTAAGCTATGCTTTTTGATATAACCTTTGGCCCCTAATTTTAAGTAACCCATGCACAAACTGATCTAACACTGAGGCAAAATGGTGTGGTGACCCGGACAAATGGTGACCCCAACAAGTGGTGACCCGGACGAGATTCGAAAAACGAAACCTACGTATCTGGAGTCAGATTCCCTGTACCCTGTATTGTATATCATGATCACGTTCATAATTTTTTTATTTCAAAGTGTGCATACTAAGTCAGCGGGATTTGTCGGTGGTACGCAACAGAATTTATTGTAGTAAATTCATGATCCCATCGGGTAAAATTTGGTCTACCGTTATATTCCCTTTGCTTAATTGTATGTAATTCTTGCCAAACGATAGAATAAATAAATATATATATATAAAATTTACTTAAGCAGTATATTGTTCATGTTGCTACAGGGCTACCCAGAATAGAACCAACGGAGAATGGAATTGACCTTTAAGATTGTCTAAAACTAAACATAAGATTTGTTTTATTTTGCTTTCGATCTAATCTTAGCATCCCCAATTATCAATGTTACACTATGCTACTGGTAACTATGTCTGTATATGTAACTGACGCAGCAGACAACTAAATTCAGAAAGAAGTAACGACTCTTCTGACGCCAGTTTAACCAAAATCTCCAACAATAATCGTCTTGGTGAAGAAATAAAAGTCGCTTTGAAGGGGAGGACAAACAGAATAAATCCAGACTACCCATTGGTACAATGGGCCTTTTCTTCAATAAACGCCGGCTTTTAGCATTCTTGCACTCCAATAAATTCGACCTTTTCCAGTTTTCAAAGCGACGTTTGTTCGGAACCTGTTTACCAACTGAAACTTGAGGGGTACGAGAAAAGATAAGGTATGAAGAAAGCAAGGGAGGAGCGTTTATCCATTGGAAAGGCGACTTTTCCGTTGCGAAGATCTTCCTTGTTAAAATAAAAAGAAAAATAAGCACGCTAATAATTGTACGCATGGTCCCCTTCTGCAATTTTTTTCGTACTTCTTTTTAACACCTGCCGCAGCAGAAGCACGTCCTGCGCATGCCCAGGTACAGAAGAATGAAATGGTGCGTAGCGAAACGTAACAACCGAGCTCGGGTGAGTGACTCTGATATTTCGATAACAAAGAGAACAGACCTTGCAGTGAGTATAGGCCAATCGAATAGGCGGAGCACGGACATTATCATGGAGTACGGTTTGTCGATATTTTTAGTAGGGAAAAAAATGGTTCCCGTCGGTTATCACATTTTAGTTGGTATGCTGAAGGTGCAACTGTAAATTGCAATAATTCATAATTCTATTGGATATAATATAATATTTTGATCCATTCTTCAGAATCAAAATCAGGTTTCTTTTGACAAAATGCGTTTATTTCACAGCAGATCCAACTGTGCCAATATAACTTGAGAGAGATCATTCTGGTCGTCAGTACATTTAAGTAAAAAGTTTTTGAAATAAAAAAGATGGGGCGATTCGTCTATCTCGAGCTATCAATAATAAAAAAGTGACATTGTTCTCCTTTCACCTACACCGACAAAAGTCAACTAATAAAATACAAATAATTCAATTAATTCTCAAGCACTATCGGCTGTTAAATTACAAATTAGCGTTTTCGTAAATCTATCCACAAGTATTTAGAGGAACAGTTTAGGTAGAACAATTTTGTGAATGAGTTTCAATGACACTTTTATTGATAAAACTGACTTCATTGTTTTTTAATGTTTTCTTTTTATCGTACATTCAATTATATTAGGCGTAACCATTAACTTCATTAAGTATAGTCTTTTTAAAATCTGTTTGAAATTGGGAAGTGGAATAAAATCAAATAAGAAAGCTTTAAAGAACAAATAACAGCGTAATGAATTTTCACTGCTATAACGATATAACTGTAAGGAAGTGGCATTTACAGATTATTTTTTTTAAAACGCTGAAGGCAAATTAAATCCACGTCTGCAGAAACAACGTTATATAGAACTAAATTTGCATTGGAAATGCATAAGTTTCAAACAGATACCGATATTTCCCTAAAATTCTATCTCGTCCTGTGTAGATAGAATACTGACGTTATTTTTCTGGAAGAAAAACAAATTCAGAAAGTTAACCAACATAACCGAGAAAATAAATTAAAATTACGAATATTAATCCCTTCTAGCATATTTTTTTTCTGTGATTCATTTTTAATATTTGTTTAAATGTATATGCGACAAAATAAAAAGAACTACTATAATTATTTCCAAGCGAAGACAATAACATCCGTGACAATTTTAATGCGTCAACATAATGAAATCATATTAATTTATATTTCAGCTGAATGAGTGTTCTTCCACAGTAAAGAAGAGATGAGAAGCCAGAAAAGAGAAATTTTGATAAGGGAGTATTTCGGCAGTAGAATCAAAGTAAAGCAATGTTCATATAATGGCGGATTTCCACGGATTGCGATTTGCGAATGGATTGCTTTATATAAACATATTTAATAGCATCTCACATATTTATTAAAGAAAAACCAACAAAACACTTCAATTTTAAGTGGGCTGAATTTTTTATGTCATATTTTAAAGCTGCGAATGAAATATTGCAATCGAGATAAAAAATAACTTTAATAAAATTCTTCGATTGATAAAAGAGATCTAGGATTCGTAATTCTTTCTCCCTTTATCAAATAAAATAAATTTTAGATATTTGCTGGAATATTTGCAAAACGTTGATAATAAACATAGCTATACCTTTTTGTGTAAAATGTGAAAGTAATAGAGAAAATAAACATCAGAACAAAATTAAAAACCATTCAAAATCTTTGAGAATAAATAATCTTACATTTATTTAAGGCACCCCTTAGATTCAAAATTCTTTCTGGAATGTTACTTTGACTGCAATCCATGCAAGTTCATAAATACAAAATATCATCGGCTTAAAAGTGCAAACACACCAATTTAAAAAAATAGTTTTGAGAAAACGAAGGGGGAAAATACTACTCTCACTATGCTATACACACAAAGTGTGTTTCTCAAGAAGAAATCTAACCTTTATGCAGAGAAAAAATTACTCAGTAGACTTCTTCGCCAGTTTGAAATCTGGTCCAAAAGAGCTAAAAGATTCTTATCTCGACAATTTTGATTTCGTATGTTTCACTTATAAGGCCATGATACATTCTTTTAAATAAATTTACACTACTAATTTCAGAAAATTCTGTCCCAGTTAATAATCAGAAAATTCAGTCCCAGTTGAAGAACTTTGCGAAAATATGTAAAAAATACAAAAACCCAACATTCTAAAACTCAACTATTTCCCAACTATTCTTCAGATTCAAAATTATTTCTACAACACGTTAACTAAGCTTCAACTCGTAATGTGAGAACGAGAGAAACCACAAACGATGAACCACTCGAAATACAGGTTCAAACTTTTTCCAAATTCTAGGCAAACTAACCTAATCTTCTCAGCACACTTCTTAATAGTAACTGACTTTCCACATGCATCATTTTTGTAGGATACTGCAAACCGAGTTCCGAACACGCACCGATAAATAGCAACGATTCACCCGATCCAAAATTTTGTACCGTCCCCTCAATTAATTCTCAGAAAAACGAAAAAGCTGTTGGTATTTCTTTTTCTTCTTGCGCATTAGACAAGACAGGAAAAATAGCACCCTCCACAGTAAAGGAGAAGAGGAGGCCAGAAGAAAAAGAGAAATAATGATAAGGAGTGTTTCGCGGCAGTAGATCAAAGCGAAGCCACCTCCAGCCAATGGCTGGGTTACTATAGGTCGCGACCTTGCCGGCTACTGTATGCTTCACAGACTCAGAATTTGATGAGGTCGCCCGACAACTTCGCAGTCTCGTGCAAAGGTTTCGTCGCCCATCGACTCTTCCGCCATCTGCCGGGTGCTTTATACACTAGAGAGGGCTATTATACCCGCAATGAAGTAAACTTAATAGCTTCCCTTAATCGTTGACTGTATGGTAAATTTATTAATTGCGGTTTCGGAAGCGTTGGGCATTTATTCATGTGATTTAATTGAAAATGTATCAATTAAAATTGTACAACAAAGCGTTTTTGAAACTAGGTGAAATGAATGCTGAATTCAGGGAGTGTTATTGATTATTCTAATATCTATGATAGGCTTTTTTTTGTTTAGCTAAATGCAGGTGGTGGTAGTGTTTATTGGTGGAACTTGCGTATTTCGGACGTAAAGTCATTTGGCTTGTTTTAGAATATGATTTCAGCACAATGGCAGTGGAAATCCCAAAGCAAGACCTCCGTATTTATACGACCAGTTAATTGGTCAGTAAAATTTCAATAAACTAAGCTAATTCCAAAATATATCATGCGAGAGGTGCGGATAACAGGAAATAATATCCCGTCAAACGTCTGATTTATTAGTTTACATTAAAATTCCCTCCTATATATATATTTTCCTTAAGTTTGTTTTATACTAGAGCAACGTGGATATAGAGCGGACGCACCGACCAATCAGCGACAAAACACGTAGTGATTAATAGGGGAATGACTGCTTTTGTCGTCGCTGATTGGCTGGCGCGTCCGCTTTGTTGTAGTGTAAAACAAGCTTTACCTGGATCGAAAAAGAACTCATTTGAATTTGTTGTTTGGCAACCATTAGATAAAACATTACGTGATTTCTCTGGCGAATTAAGGCCTGCTAGCGAAAAGAAAACAAACTTTTTCATCGGATTTTAAGCAAAAGAAATGCGATGAGTAATTTCAAATTCGTGCTTTAAAAATTAATTAAAGCTGTTTTGTCAAATGCAACATTCATTAAAAATAAAGTTGTAATCAATCAGAGCAAATTGATTTCTGGAGGATAGATGAGAAATATGAGATCATAGGAAGAAGTTAATTTTGAAGATAAATAATGCATCTGGCTGGATAGATGTTGATATCCACATATGATTTCTATGGATATGGCGGAGTTTCTGCTGGATTTAGAGGATTTTTTCTGAAACCACGAAGGTGCTGTCATAAAATGAAAAAATACTTCAAAAATAACTGGATTATTCTGATGTTTTAACAATCTTGATTAAGCGGAGGCGACAGTTTCAAAATGGTCTTAAAAATTATCAGCAACGTGATAATGAATAGAACGTTGCCAAAGTTTTTACCTCCTTAAGATCCTCTTAGAAATGGGCCATACTGTTAAATAAATGCATAGTCATATTATCTATATACAAGTCCAAAAGTCTTCTACAGTATCGATTCTTTTAAAAAATAAGAGTTAAATGGTTTGATGTCAAGGCGCATTGCAAGCGTAGTTCCACAGCGAATCAATGAAGATTGTTTAGAAATCTTCGAGAGTTTCCCTACCCGAGCGAGTTTTCTTTTCCATAAAAATTTTAAGGTCATCCAGCACTTTATTAGGTTAAAATCTAGTTTATGGTACGGTCTTAGGGGGAGCAGGGCATTAGTGGCGATTGTGTGAGTGATACACTCTCGATTTTGATAACACCTCTCTTCCGTTTACGTCGGGTTACAATAATGAAGATTGGTGACAGTCTGCTATGGCTACGAAAAACTAACAAGCTCCAGGTCGTACCATCAACTAGATTTTAACTTTTTATTTTAATAATATCGTCTTTTAAAGTATAGTAAACCAGGTAATGACAAATATTTTTAAACCTATAAACCCTAATCCCAGTCAAATCGTTACAGTTAATGAAACAAAAACTTCATTACTCATATCTACCGTCCTTTTATAAAATATATACTCACCACAACACTTGTTTAAGAATAATGGCGGTTTATCGCTCTAAACATCAATAAATTGTTTGGTCGAGACACGAAATCATCGACTTTTTACAAGTTTTTCAAAACTATGATGAAATTAAAAAAACAACTGTTCTGTCGAAATTGTAATAAATAATTATTTCGCAGTTGGTGTTCAATTTAAAATACATAATCGATGTGTCAATGCATAATCAGTCAATTACGTTTCAAAGTATCTCGTTTTTATAAGTTATTGAACATATAAAATAAACAATAGGAAATCAGATTCGAGAATTTTGAACTTTAAACTAATTAATAAAGAGTAACAAAGTCTAATGAATTAACCATTTTGAAGTGTATAACACTTGGGAGTCACTTGAGTAATGGGTCCAAACTCAATTTGGGGATAATTACCTCTTAGAGAATGCTCACCTTATATAGATTTTATTGAAGAAAAATAACTCTTGATTTTCGTAAATAAAAGAACGATAAAAAATCGAAGTGTTTCATTTTGTAAAGAATAATTGAGGTCTTCAAGAAAGTCTATTTCAGGAAAGACACAAACTTTCTACAGAACCAAAGAAGAGTTCCAAGCAATTTCGACGTTTCGCAAACTTCTCACTCCCAAATTCCATTTTCTTAAACTCAAACGGATTCATTCCGCACATTCAAATGTGGAAATGGGCGGAGCACGGAGTCACACGAGACGTTACCATAGAGACCGAAGAAAGCTCGGAGACTCATCAGTAATCTTCGACAGTGAACAGAAGAGAAAATAAATCCCGAAAATCGGAACAAAGCAGCGCACAAAAAATGCGCGCGGAATCCGGGATAGAAAACGGGAATCACTACGACCGGCTCTGCCTTCCCATTCCCCCGTCCCCTTTCTTGGGGAAATAGAAACCTTCTTCCGTCCGCCATTAAATGCGAATTCCACTGCCGCGTAAGAAAGCTCCTCCCTTCACTTCAGTTTTTTATTCATTTATTTTCCCTTTTCTTTATTTTATTCCGTTTTAAATCGATCCGGCAGGGATCTTTCTTCTAGCGCGTCTCTCCTCTTACGGTTACCGTTGCCTAGCAGCAATCTCGGCCGCATAGTATTCAGTTCATTTCGATTACAATCTATTCTTCGCCCCCCTTTTTTTGACCGAACGCCCACCCTTTTGTTCGAAAGGCCTTCTTTGGAAATGGGATGCGAAAGGCAAACGATAAGAGGAAAAGCGGGCAATTTTCGGCTTCGAATTTTATAGGCGTGTGCCAAGTGTGCCTCTCTCCCTTCAGAGAATGACATGGAATAAATTAGAAAATTCTTTTCCCTTTTTCGCGAACTTTTAATCTATTTCTCATTAACTATGCACATGGCGCTGTTGCCGAAAGCAGAAAGAGAAAAACAAAACCCAATTACCCTCTGTATCTTAGCAGTTGCCAGGCCTCAGCTATTTCACGGGACTCTGGTATTATTATTGTCCTCAATAGCCCCGAAGAATTTCATTTCGCTCCTTTTCCCTCACGGACATTTTCATTTCGGAATATTTTACGACAGGGTTGGCAGGATTTTCGAAGTTGATTTTATCTAGTGCAACTGATGGAATTGAATTTCTGGTCACATTTGACGCACGGTGAATTCGAATTCAGATTTGATAGAGGCATTGCGTCTTTTAACGCGATGTTGTCGCTGAACTATTTCAAATCATTGGTAAAAATTATAATCAATGACAGAAACTATTTCAAATCATTGGTAAATCTTAATTATTTTATTAATCCACATATTAGTAATTGTTTTACGCTCAACTCAAAATGGCATCACAGGCGGCAAAAATATTGGTTTCGTCTATTTATATGAGTAGCAAAGCGTAATATTGATAATTATGGATGCCGAGATTCGATCGAAAGCAAAATAAAAAAAAATCTTATGCCTAGCTTTAGACAACCTAGAAGTCAACTCCATCACCGTTGATTTTTTCCGCAAAGACAATACAATACAGATCATTTTTAGCTCTTAGCCCAAAAGACGCGCAATTGCCCCTAATGTGCGCAACTCGGTATGGATGGACGAAACGTTATCTTAAAGCTTAATGTCAGTTTTACAAGGCTGAAAAATTGGACAATGATAGACCACGCGCATGGAGGGACCAACAACGCATGTTATCACGACTGTGTGGGAGTGTAATCAGAGTGTGCTGGAGATGCCCATTGCGCATGACACCATTAACCAATCATCGTAAGAAACCATTTGAAACTGAAATGATCGGGCATTCGCATACCTTGGTTGGCATTTTGGGGTGAAAATCAAGGACGTTAAAATAGAATAGTCTCCCTCGGATTTACGTTTAAAAATCGTTTTTTGTCTTTAGGTTTTGGCGATTTATTATTATAATTAGCTAGTTGAGAAATAATTGTCGTTTTCGCTTTGGTCAGGTTTAACCAGCGTCCACAAAAATTAGTACGCGAAAGATAAATAACTGTAGAAAATAGACTGATCTCAGACTCAGAGGCCAGATGTGGCCCTCCTACTTTTAGAAGGTACATAGACCAGACACGGTCCAAGTTTTACTGAAAGTTTTTAAAGAATTAAAATATTTTTAGAAAGAATTACTTTACGAAGCATAAAATCAATTCATCTTGATACGTTTACCCTTTGGTTTATAAAACTTTCTTCCTAAACGAATTTTCTCTAGTTGGACTTTTGATTATTCAAAGTATATGCAGTAAGTCTATGTTGAAACCGAACACCGCAGTGTAATTGGATGAAACAGTCGTAAACTCGGAAAAACTGTGTATTTTTTAAGTTCTACACTTAATTAAAAGGTAATTTATTGCACTTTTTGATGCAGCTATTCGCAATTTTATAGCAATTTATATTTATGATATATGAAAAGAAAGGGAATGTATTTTCACCTCAAAATATCAAAGGAAGTGGTTTTTCTTTTAGGATTCCTGACAGGTTCATTAGTTGACTGTGGATTTTGAGTTTTGTAGCACAGAGCTACTAAGAACTTTGAAGTTTAGTACATTATTTCGTTTATTAAATATTTTTATCTATTTTATGATCTTCATATATGGTAGGTCATACCACATTGAAATCCGTAAATTCATTTTATATCACAATAAATCTAACAAAAATGTTCAAAATATAACAAAACTACTTATATATAAGTCTACCTACTGAATATGAGTCATTTAATTTTTTTTAATATAATAAAATTGAAAGACGAAGGGAAGTCAAGTGTACATTTTTCAATAACGTAGGATCGTAAGTATAAAACAAGAAATAATTTCCAGTGTTCCAAAACTTGTGGATGAAATTTTCAAAATTATCCCAGAAACAATAAGAATTATCATTAAAAAATATGGGTTGAGAATGGAAGAATCAGTAGACGTAAACCTTACACCAACACTGTCAATAAGGAAAGACGCCTAAAATTAGCAAAATTCAATTAAGGTTTTTACTGTTGAGACTACATATTTAACTTGTCTGGTTCTGACAGATAAAGTTACGGTTTGATTAAAGTTAAACTAAAGGTAGGTTCTCAGACTTCTAAATAGCCCGTTGTGTTGCTCTAGTGTGACGTTAATTAAATACCTACCTACCTCTCAGACTTCTAAATCAACAATAAAATATGATGGAAGTTATGTATTAGTTTCGGTATGTCTATCATAATCTATAGTGTATTAAGTGTGGGCAAACTACATGTTATAGAAAGAAATATGGATCATTATGTGTATGAATGTTGACATTCTGAAAAGAAATTATAAAGTACAAGAAAAATTGGAATTGAACTCGACATTAATTTTTATCAAAACAACGATTCTAAAAATAAAGCTTGAATTATGAGGAGACTGTTGCCGGATAACTAACTGCTCCCATCATGGAAATACGTCTCCAGCACCTGGACTCTTAGTATTGACACTTCATGGAAAAACTATGATTCAGCGTATCACATTTCGAACGCGAAACCATTTACAACTAATTTTAATGGAGGTAAGGGAGGAAATGGACCAAATTATCGCAAAACTAAATGAATAAATGGCTAAGTGACTTTTAGTTATCAAACTTATAAAAGAATGCACAATAGCACCAAAAATGATGTTTCCTTCTTCGTACTTAAAAATGCCTTGAATTTCACTGTGTCTGTTTTCCATTTTGTGATTTAAATGTGCAGTTTTCTTTTTTGTTTCATTTCTTATAAATATAAATTGTTATAAAATTGTAAGTACTAACATTGAAAAGGTGCAATAAATTTCTTTAAATTTAATTTATAACTTAAAAATATTCGTAGTATTCCTAGTTGTTTTCACAAATTTCATTCGGGTGTTCACTTATTGTAGATATTTATGTTTTCTCTAATTTTAGACAAGTTTAGTGAACTGTCAAAATTCAGTCATTGAATTTACGCTGGCAAAATAATATGAAACACCAAAAGTTACCCAGATTACGTCAAATAAATGTTTGTTTGAAACATAGTGGGATCTTCTGCTAGCAAGATCAAAACTAATATTTAGAAATTACCGTTACCAAAATAATCCTGTTCCAAATTCAGTTTCAAATTTTATTCCTGAAATTATGAAAAACATGACAGAAATGTTTCTAAAATCCAAATTTTTACTCTCCAAAATCAGACTAGTAAACAGTGACTATTAGAATCTTAGTAATCAATTAAGGATACAAAAATTAATCCTAAGCATTAAAAGCAAATGAACTAAGCAATGGCAACATAAATTTCAATCTCTTATCTTATTGACTTAATTAGTCTTTTCATACCAAATGGAGATTAAAAATTAATGTTATCCCTAGCACCACTTTATTTTAATGACAGCAATTAAAATTAATAATTCACGAAGGAAATAAATATGGCATTCAATTACTACATAAGTAAACAGATTTGTTATCTACGCTCTTTATTGGAAAATGAAATTGTGCGTTGTTTCTGTTGACAGAAGCGCGTAAGAAAAATTCATTTTTACATTTTCCAAGAATGATTACATCGAAATTGAAATGCAATCGTCTTCAGGCTATTTTGCTTGATTGAATTAAAGATGCACATTAAGTTCCCTGTCTTTTTGGATACACTATATTATTTGATAATCTTTATTTAAAGATAGGATTAATTGAATTGTGATTTTCTAATGGATGAATTGGATTTTGTATAATTTATTCTTTAATTTTAAAACTGCAAATTTATTTTGCTGCAAAAACATCGACATAAATATCAAGAATGACCATAAGTTAAATTTTAGAATATTTATCTTCCTTAAATGATCACAAAAATAATTTTAAGTATATGCATAAATTTGATAATCTTTATTTAAAGATTATATAATTAATTGAAGAATTGAGATTTTCTAATGGATGAATTGGATTTTGTACATTTGGTCTTCAATTTTAAAAGTGCAAAAAAAAAATTTACTGCAAAAATATAGACATAAATAAATATCATGAGTGGTTCCATAAGTTAAATTTTAGAATATTTATCTCCTTTAAATGACCGAAAAAATAATTTTGAGCATATGTTCATTTGCATCCAGTTTTTCATCGCTTGTGCTTATCGTCTTGTTTTTAGTTTATCTTTATCTAAAAAGAAATAATAACTTACAATAAATACGATAAAAGCCTATTAACAATCTCACAAACACAATAGCCAAAAAAAAAGTTTTTCCTCTGAGTGAGGTTATCAATGTTTAAAATTCATATTAATCGTGAAAAATCTATTTTGCAGAAAATAAAATTTACGATACAGAAAGTTTGAGTTATTGTTTGAAAAAATAGTTATAGAAATTTATGTTATGTTACGTTATATTATTAAAGTTATATTATGTTGTAGAAAGTTTGAGTTAGTAGAAATGTAAAAAATTAGACTTCGATTTTGCATTACCTTTAACCTTTTAATTGTTATTAGAATATTTCCATGAAAATTGTCGATTCTAAAACTACATTAATTCTAACACTAAGCTATTATTAAAATAGTAGTGTCATTATATTTGATGTTCAAGATTTTGTTACATATTCTATCACGATATATTATAGTAAATTGATCATTTAATCGCACTAGTTACTTCATATTTAATAATGATATGCCCCTTGCAACATGAATTCTATTACGAGCATGTCTCATTAAGTCGCTGAACACAAGATATGTACTATTAAAAGTATTTGTATTTATTCATAAGTTATTCTATTTCTGTCGTAAATATTTGGGATTAGTCAAGTCATCTGATCAAGTTTATTCATAATTCTTAAGATAGATATGGTTTCGTAAGAAGTACGTTCTCAAATGCTTCCACGTCACTTTAATCCTCCAAGTGATTTCGACGAGATAACTCGTCACCAAGACATTGCCAATTTTTTTATGATGATGGAGATCAAGATCTGGTCAGTTTTCTTCTAATGACGAGAGACAACGAGATCTTGATGGACATCTCGTTCATCCAGAGTGGGTGAGTTTTGCTAATGACGAGATACCTCGTCGAAACAACAACCACAAGGGTTTGAATAATTATGTTACTCATAAAAACACTTATCCACCTAATAGTTGAAATAATAAATTATTCCTTTGAAAAATTCAATGAAATAAATTATTTCAACAATTTATGTAAAAGCTCAACAGCCATTTCTAGTTCTTTTATGTGGTAAATATTATTTTAAAATTTAACTATTTTAACGCAATTTGAGGTCATAGTATGATACCCTACGATGAAACTATCGTATCAGTTCAGATGTTACGAAATATTTCCTTCGACACCATGATTTGTCCTATTCACTTCAAGCTCGCATTTTTACAGCAACTCAATCACACTGCTCTTATCAAATCTCTTTACTTTGATCTCAAACCTGATTTATTTTCAGAGAAATGTGCAATTTTAAAAAGAAATCAGTTACAGAAGTCAATATTTCCACTGCAACTGCCCCCATCATAGAGACGAAAAAGCGCTCGCCCCATGCCGGTCTTTCCCTCAGTAAATGAAATTTGTCGATCAAAGAGGATTGGATTGAGTGAAGGCTGGATGGTAGGGCAGAAGAAGTTGATGCTCTCTCCACAACAGTAGACGTCTCCCATTTCACGCAGGCATGGATTGAAAATCGACTCGCTTCCTGATTGGTTGAGAGATTTAATTGACGCCCGAAGCTTTCGGATTGCCATTTGGCGCCCCGCAATCGATTCAGTGTGGCGCGATCGGCGTCTGTGTGGAGAGATTCCACCATTGGCTCGACCAAATCTTTGCGCTTCGGTGGATTTTCTTTTGGGCGAGGGAGGAAGAAAAACGAAAATGGTCGTCCCCTTCCTTTCGACGTGCAGAGTTTTCTCTCCAAAGAGGGTGTATCTTTCGAGCTCTGGAATGAATTATTTCTCTGGCGTTTGATATTGACAGTTTCGAACGCTCATTTCGTGACTTTTTCTCTCTCTGGAGATAAAAGAGGCTGCAATTTCGCAGTTATCTTTCGCGAAGGAGAGCTAGGAACGCCAGATGAGCTGACGAGGGGATGTGGAATTGTGGTTGTCTTTCGTGACCATGTGATGAGGCGTAGCGTTAAAGTAGTGGTTCAGATTTTTAAAAAAAAGAACGTTTGTTCACATCGAGAAGATACGTTCTTGTGGGGTGTTGTAAACTATTGGGCAGAGCGGTTTGCCAAAAACGACACAGCAAAAATATAATTAACCTTCCTGATGGTTGGCTCGACGAGGTATCTAGTCGATAGCAAAACTGACCAGATCTTGATCTCGTCATCACCTAAATATCTTGATGACGAGCCATCTCGTCATTGGCAAAATTAGTCAGATCTTGATGGACGAAATATCTTGTCGAAACCACTTGGAGAGTTAAGATAATTATTTATTAGACAGATGAATTTATACTATTTCAGACTCGTATAGTGGTCATAGCGTTTGTCTGCCACCCTGGTCTAGGGTTCGCATCATGGTTTGTAAGCGCATGGATGTTGATGATTAACATATCTGGAGAAGAGGCTCATCTACTGGGTGCTCCTTAATAAGTAATAGTCAGTTCGCTCCTTGTAGCCCCGAAGAAGTCAGTGGTTGGGCATTAGAAATAAAAATATACATAAATTTTGAATTTTAAATTATGGTCTATGAAATACCGGTATCTTGGTCCCTTAGCTGTGGACGCTATAAAAATGGATTAAGACCAAATGGCTGGCGATCGAGAGGCCAAAAATCCTCCACTCAGTGCGAGAGTTCAAAGTTTTCACCCTTCTCTCGCGCCCCTGACAACGAGAGACAGTTAATTAAAAAGAGGGTAGCCGAGCACCCCTTAAACCACCATCTGGATGTTGAAGGAGATCTATAAGATAGCTACACTGGCTACTCCGATCGACCGGCCGATCTTCCACGATCGGTGGTCAGTGGAAGATCGGCCGGTGTTGATTCCGGACTCCAAGCTGTTACTATGGTCGTTACAGTGCCCACATCTGCACTCCGGGTCTATTCCCAATTTAAATGACGGGTCCCAGTATTAATTTAGCTGACAGCCCAGTTACCGGGTTCATCAATAATAAAAATGTGCATCTTAAATGTTCAATTCATAACTGCCACAAATTATTAGTTTTTCTCATCTTTTCCTTTATAAAATCCAAAAGTAGATTTATAGTAATATAAATTGATTTTCGTCCAGGAATTCCAGACAATATTTTAAAACTTCTTGTCTGAACATATAAATTACCTGCTATCAGATGGTGAAGATAAGAATACACAGCCCATTTTACTACAAGGAAAACAATAAACTGACACTCGAGATCGCAGAAGCAGATAATCAGTATAATTAGAAAGTATGGGTATAACAGACATAGCGGCCGGATTGCTGCTGGAAGGAATTTAGGAGAAATTTCAAAGAAACCCATAAGGTAGTAACTGTTTTTTTTTAAATATAAATATTATTTCTGTTCAATTTTGGTCAATTTAATTTTAATAAATCGTAACTCCCAGCCAATCAGACAATAATGGGGAAATGGAATGGAATCGTACGTATTGCACATAATTTGTGGCACAGTACCTGTTTTTCATTACATAAAACGAATTTATGCCCTAAAATCAGTGGTGAACCAATGGAAGGGGCTACGGGGCCTTGAGACCATCCCAGACCTTTCAAAAACTTAAATATCCTAGTTTAATTAACTTCTCCGTTCTTTAAAAATCGTTCATGAAGATGTTTTTTATATTTTCTCCTTGTTTCAACCGATAAATAAACAATCCACTATTTTTACCACACTTAAAAAAGTGCCTATCATTATTTATAAGGGTTTTACAAAATAATATAAACGCTTCGAAAATGTTTCATATTCTTTATTAATTAGAATAGGACCCCCTCCCTCCCTATGTCTAAAATATGACTTGAAATAATCCTTCAAAACTTGTTTTTAGTAAAACTCTGAAACTACTCAGTGTTTCGAATAAATAAATTTCAAGCTTAAAAATCATGACACACTACATTTATGGCTCAATGCTTAAATCATCTCAAATTAATACCCCAATTACTAAAATAGGGAGCTTACTATACTAACTAATACAGCCTCCTCCAGATTGAAGTCCAGCGTGCGCCTTGCCTAAAATATAACACATCTATAGAATATATAATTCTATAGAATACCAATGTTAATGGCTAAAAGGTGGACTTAGAGTAGAGTTATGAACCATGAGTTAACTCTAATGTCACTCTTCAGGTTCAAAGGTCACTTCGTGCCAAAGCGAATGTCAGTGTCGAGCGATTCTAAATATATGTGACCATTACGGATGTGTTGATAACTACTCCGTATTAGGTTGGATACGGAGTAGTGATCCTAAATTAACCACTACTAACGCAGGGAAATACTCTAATACTCAGTGCCAAATTTTGAATTAGTTTGCAACCTAAAGCGTCAAAAAATAACTACTTCTAGACAAGAATTACCAATTAGTTCAGTGCTACGCTGTCCAATAAAAGTAGAAGATCCAGCACAATAAGTAGTTGAGCAGGTGAGCGCAATTTGTGATCATATCAGTAATACATGGTAGTAGGTTCTAACTTAGCCTACAGGCGGCAAAAGAAAAGTGTCTTGCCCTGCTGCTACTAAAAACCTCTACAACAGTTTCTTAAACAGTTTATGCGGTCCTTGTAGGTATGTTTTCTGATTTCGTGATAACTATTGGCAGTGGCAGCGTCAATTGAAATCTAGTAGCCCGGCATTCGCAATTAAAAAATTTAAAATTCAGTGGAAAAAATAGTAATAGATAATACCCGAAGCAAAACCAACGATATTTTTAACGTAAATCTGGGCAAGAATAAGATATCAGTTTGTATTTTTACGCCATAGGTTTTCGCCACAAGAACCCCAACCCGGGACTGCTAATGCCCCATCCTATTCAACCTCAAATGTATTCTCTCTGTGATTGGTTAATGGCGTTTGTCAAGCGCAATGAGCATACACCCTTCTCCTATGCTTTCTACTGACGCTAGCATCCAGTCAAGATAATATGCACAGTGGGTCATTACGATAGTATATAATTCTCTACCTGTTCTCTCTCATTTTCCTGCCTTTGTACAGACTTCCTCAATCTCAAAGACAACACTTTGATCATCCACACAGAATTGCTAGGATAGGTCATAATTGCGTTCATTAATTTTTTGGGCTCCATTCTAACATTGGGCTAAATATTATTTGCATTGTATTGTCTTTGCGGAAGAGAAAGTACGATTAATCTACTTGATATAAAGTTGTATAGAACTTAACATTAGATTTTGTTTGCTTTCAATCCAAACTCGGCATCCCCAGTTATCAATGTTGCGTTACATTACTATTGACAAACATGCGGCTGACGTAAAATCTCTGCCAGCGAACGAACAATCCGTCTGACCAATGATAGTCAAATTCGTCAGACCATAAGAGTTGAAGGCAGACTTCCTTGTGTCAACTCACTCTGTCGCAGAAAAGTCATCAAAAGAAATGAATCTGGGGATCCATTTTGATCTAACAATGTTACGAAACAACATTTCCTTTTTCAAAAGGAAAATAAATTATTTGTTATGCTTGAATGACAACGACAGAAACGATACGAACCCTGTTGACAGGGGGAAATTTAATCAGTTTTTGACGGTCGGGAGTCGGGCCGGAAATCCAATCTTTCAAAAATTCTATGCTGATGAAAACCGCTGATCACGTTTTCTTGTGTGTGTATGCTTTAAAACAAATAAATAAATAACGCGTAAAAATTTTCGTGCTCACGCACGTCGCAGACATGTCGATGAAATTGAACAAAAGCAATTCCAGAAAACTCGTGCTCTGAAAAAATATCATAAAAATAAGTTTTGGAATTCGATATTTTAGAAATGGCGCTGACGAGGCTCACAGATTTCAACAGTATTGTGTTATATAAAATCAGAATGAATATGTTTGCGTTCCAAATTAGTTTCGTTTAAAGTGTTTTTAAAATATCAGTTTTGCGTTTTAAATTACATTCTTTCAGTAAATTACTTTAGTTTATATTAGCAGAATTACCCGGTGTTGCTCGGGTTGAATTAGTTAAATATTGATTGAAAAAGTGTTCGGAATAATTAATCCCTCTGTGACCAACGTACAAAGAAAAATGCAGATATGATTTAAGTGGTAGGGAAAATAATTTTTTAAACGCCATTTTGAAATTTTTATAGCTTTTACAATTTGCAAACACGTATATATGCTAAATCCATCCAAATAATCTATTTCACATACATCACCCCCGCGGCGTAAGAAGAAAATATACAAAAGAGGATTCTAATGTGAATACTACAAATAGATTTTGAGTTTGGGAGTAATAATGGACACCCCTGTAAGTTCATTTCCTGTAAAAATAACGAACCTATAGTGAACATTCTTGATTTCAGTTTTCCTATAATATCTTTTATATGTGGCACTCTTGCATCAGGGGATGTGACATTTCCGAATTTCACTACCATTATGAGATGACAAATTAACTGGATACGATATTCGGTGATTAATTTCTTTTGATACAAATACATTTTTCTTGAAAATTCCATCAAGCTGTACATGAAATTGCAAAGCTTGCCTTGAAAATTAAATGTCTTTAATACACAGACAAATCTATTACAATTTTCCAAATAAACGGAAAGAAAATTTGAGCTTTAAAAAAAGAAAATCACCGTTTTCAACGAATGTTTCATAAAGAGCCAAGTTGCATAACAATAGCTTCAATTCGAAAAGTAAGCAACCTGACTTTCTATCACTTAAGACAAAAGATTTTTAATTTTTCAAAAGTCCTATTTTGAATACTTTGTGACAGTGAGATTCCAAGATCTGCAAAGTTTTATATAAAATTTATTTTGCTCCAATTGTCACGCAGTTTAAAATCTTTGGCACATTTTCTTTCAATTCAGATATTCGGTTTCTAAATAGAACCCACGTACCTATTTACAATGATATACACTCATGTCCAAAAGTTAAGCATAATTCGTAAAATGAAAAAATGAATGAAGTATTTAAATCAGAGTCACCACTTTTCACTGGGAGACAAACGTTCCCGAAGTTTTGACATGGACTTACCCAAAAAACTTTTCGCCAAAACTTTACATGTCAAAATATATTCGGTCTTCTACAGTGATCTGACGATTGGAATATGTAGTGGCTTTTCAACGATTCAATCACTTAAGAGATAAGGAAGAGCTCAAGAATACCGTTTCCAGAATTTCCGAAGTTTTTAGGTGGCAAAATGGTCAAAAGTTACGCTTCTTGTGAAAACATTAAAATTTGAAATGATTAATAAATGTCTAAGCTTAAAAGAGAAAACAAAATATACGAATAGTTTGGTCACGATCACAAACACAAATATGAAGTACACATCTTCATAGCATAATTTTTACAGAAAGAATGCATAATGCAAGATAAATGCGTATTTTAAAGGACAAATAACTGTCATCACAGAGCCTAAACATACTATTTCTCAAACTATGCTGCATTTTGTCAGTCAACGCCAACACCCGCACGAAGGCCCCATATCTTCCAAACAGCTCCAGCGGAAATTCTCCAACGCTATCTGCTTTTAACACTTCTGTTCAACACTAACGCATCTGTTTATCGGACGAGCGACAACAGATTTGTCAACAACATTCGGTCTCGTAGAAACTAACCCAACTCTGAGTAGTCTTATCTCTGGTGTTTTCATAACTCCATCATAGTATTTCATTCATATTTTCGGAATGAAGGCATTTATACCAAGAGAATGTGATTCATGTTAGATTTGTTCTCATTCTGCTGACATAACTCAGATTTATGTTAAGAGAATGTGACAGTAATTAAATATGTGTCACTAACCTTATGGCATGAGTAATCATGACCAAGATTAGGAAATTAAATAATTTTTTGAAGCTTCACCTTATCTGATTCACTGTTTGCTTGTTTGTAATGTGGTAGTATTGTGAGTGGGGCAAGAGAATATAATTTCATTCATGCCCTTCTTTGGTAAGCTCAACTACCCTGTTGAAATTCGAAGCGCTCCTAAAGGGGAAATTAGTACATATAGTACTCCTTCGGGCATTTCCAGCAGGTGGCAACCCCTCCTTTAATCATAGACACGTATTATACACTATTCAATAGACACGTTTACCCCGCACACATATTTTCCCTATCTAACCCTAACGTAAGGTAGGTAGGTTTTTAATGAACGTCACACTGGAGCCATACAAAGGACTATTGGTAACAGTCCGGGATCAATCCCAAAGGGAAGGAACCGAGGACAAAACCACGTAATTTTGAACCACGGTCAGATGACGAGGCAACACCTGAGATGGCAACCCACTCTCCAAACTTCCACACCACGTCAACGTGAGTACATTTGAGGCCACGACAGATTTAACGTGCACCAACCCCTTTGTACGCAGAGGTGTTTGGCTGGATTCGAACTCGAAACCCTCCGGTTGCTAATCCGTTACTCTTCCAACAGGGCCACCGCGGCCCCCTAACGTAAGGAAGCAGAACAAAAATAGGTCAAAAGAGGAAGCAGTTTTAAAAAATCTTAAAATATATTTAATTGCATTAAGATTCGTAGGTATGTAGTTAGGTACTTTAATCAAGGTCACACTGGAGCAACACAGTGGCTATTGAATACGGTTCGGGATCAATACCGAAAGGAAAGATCCGAGGATAACACCTCGTAATTTCGAATCGCTGTCAGACGACTAGTGAACACCTGATTGGCACCCAACTCTAACCTTCCATACCACGCCAGATAAGTAGTTAAATCTATGTCGTACTGGAACAGCACAATGGGCTATTGGCGACCGCCCCGGTATCAATCCCGAAGGGAAAGATCAAGGACAACTCGTAATTTTGAGCCACGGTCGGATGACGAGGTCAACACCTGAGCTAGCACCTCATTAACATCCACATCACGCCAACATGAGAATATTCGAGACCACGGTAGATTTAACTTGCACCACCATCTGTAGTTAGATCGAATTTCGAACTCGCAATCCTCCGGTTGCCAATCCACGACTTTACGAACGGGCTACCGCGGCCCCTTTAAGTTTCATACAATTAATATAATATATTAATGTAGGCTAGGATTGATTTCACTTTCAGCAAATGCTCAGATGCAGTCCAGAAGTAACGTACGGAGCAGATGTGAACTGTTTCTCAACAAAATCCTTCATCTTCTCTCCCTGAAGAGGCCTCTGCAATCTACTCTTCGGAATTCCTTTGCCGGTGTCGTACGTGCGGTTAGATGTTCGTGAAATAGGGTTAGAATTGAGTGTTAGAAGTTGAAGTGCTTAAAAGTAGTGAGTTTCATTACTTAGCGCCTCTTGTTTCTTTGTAAAATTTATAATCCTGTAGTATATCAGGAATTTAACAGATTCTCAGCAGATTACTGGATTAAAAATGCTGTTACACAGTAGAAAGGGCACACATATAATGTCTTTTAGGTATTTATACACTAGCGTTACTCAAACGTGTGCTGGTTAAATGTCAGGATAATTTTTTTACACAGCATGTAGCGCATTTTTGGTAGTTAGGCGATGTTTATTTATAAAGAGAAAGATACGAGATGTGATAAAAAAAGGTACGCGGACTGCTTGCTTACGTTTGGCATAGCACGGGATACCAGGAATGACATGAACACTGTAACTTACCATTTCCCGTGAGTCGTGTTACATGTCTGCGGCTATCTCTTGCTGTAGAAATGACCTTAAACCATTTTCATAGGGGTGCTTCAAGAAATGTATTCAACTTTGTCACATTGACGCATTGAATGATAAATTGGAAATAGTGACTTACTTGTTGCAAGATCTATACTAGTAAACTACCTTCTATGTGTGCCACCAATATTCGCCAGAAGCAAAATGCAATTTAGACATCCACCCGCATTCACCCCAACTCAAAATGAACGAGCTCTGTTCCTGTAGCGAAAGCCACCATCCAGACTTTCTGGTGGGTCAGTTCTCGTGGTAGACTGAGAGTACTTGATCTTTTGGTTATTTTACAATTGAACTTGGTTCCAATTCGCTTGTAGCTGTTCGTCCCATTTGTCATGTCAGAAAAAGTTATTAGCATCAAAGTTTGCATGAAATTGACGAATTTGCAGACACGTACTTTAAGTTTCAGAAAGTTTACAGGGAAGCTTGCACGAGTTGTGAAAATGTTGAGGGGACAAAACAACCAGTAAAGCCCACAATCAGAAAAGGTGAAAACAATATCGAAATTGAGCACACTCTACTGGAAAATCGTCTAACTGCATTTTGTACGATATCTGAAGCATTTAGCAGTAGTATCCGTTTAGTTTAGCTGATTATTATGCACGATGCCCGTAGCTACCAAATCTGTACCTAAGATGCTCCTACTAAGCAAAAACGGGAGTGTTTCAGTAACTCGTAATATGTTTGAAAGCGTCAAAACCGATCATATTTTAAAAGCAATCATAAATGGTGATGAATCATTGGCTTTAAAGTATGACCTAAAAATTAAGGCCCATTCAAAGTATAGAACAACAATCTCTCTAAACTCGAGGGCTTCGGTAGCCCGATTTGAAGAGTAGCGGATTAGCAATTGGAGGGTTAGGAGTTCAAAACTCGATCCAACCTAAGACTGTCGTGTTCGTTGGGGTTGGTGCACATTGAATCTGTCGTGGCCTCAAATGTATTCACGCAGGCGTAGTGTGGAAGTTCGGAGAGTGGGGTGCCAGTTCAGGTATTGACATCGTCATCTGACCATGGTTCAATATAATGAGGCGTTGTCCTCGGATGTTTCCCTTCGAGATTGATTCCGGACTGCCGAAAATACCCCGTTATATTGCTCCAGTGCGATGTTAATTCAACTACGCCCCGAAACTAAAAAGTACTATTGCGCAGTATTATTGTCAAAACGATGTTTATTGTTGTTGATCATGTGAAAATAGAGCGTCATATGCAACTATACGACCAGAGAGTGACAGGGGGTATTATTCGAGTTTTGTGGTGTTAGAGATGCACTTAATCGCTACAAGCATTACATGATAAAGGCAAGATACAATACTACCCATGCACTACAGTTGAACAGTTTCTTGCAAAACAACGCATTGGAGGCTTGGCTCTTATCATCAGACGATATCCTTCGAATTCTTTCTATTTCTAAATATCATGAACCCATATAAAGTAAAGTCATTGAGACAATGCAAGGAGCAACTGTTCGCGATTTCGGAAGGTAACTTAAAAACTGTTAAGAGTACTAGAAATAGCGAGAGTTAAGAGTGTGTGGCTTCTCTGGAAGGAGATACTTTGAAGGATATTAGGTTTCAAGTTCTACTATATTTCTTAAATAAATCCTGTAAAGGTACTTTTTTATCACACTTCATGTATAGGCCTAGCCAACCCATTCTGCGGCCACATTGAGGAGAAACAATTTTCCCATGATCCGCATGGAGTTTTTTAAAAAATAAAGCATAAAATTACGTAATATTCATTTCATTCATTCATCTTGTTAAATGCATCAATCAATTTTTTGTTTTCTACGGAAATGTTCCTGCTAACTCAATTCAAAATGTAAAAATAGTCAAAACCTCACAATTTTAGAATTGAACATAAACGTATAGTAGTAAGATACAGACTCAAATATTTTATTTCGACAGACCTTTTATAGTAACCGGAGACACATAGCTGTTATTAAATAGACACTATTTCACACAAATTATAACTACTATTCTTAATTAATAAGTATTTTCCTAATAAAAATTTGATGCAGTAAAACTATGAATAAGAAATTAAATATGATTAGTTGGATTTACGTATTTCGGTTTTTGCACGTTTCTAAGGATCTCTGTACTGGGATGCAAGTGATTAGGAATGATGGCTCTTGCTACAGTTTTCTTTATTTTATTACATCTACACTGCCAAAAAAAATCGGGGGAAAAACCCGTAACCAGTGTTCGATCGGAATGAAACTTAGCATGTGTGATGTAGATGAAGAGACAAAAAAACTATCATAAAATAAGGACTATCACTATATAATTGCATCAGAAAAGTCACCATACTGCGTGGCAAGGAGTCAAACAACACCCTTATGGTATCAGTGGCAAATGATGCAAAGCATTCTGCAGCTGTTACTCCAGATCCGTCAATTGCACCACCTAAGGAATAATCCTTAGGTGGTGCAATTGACGGTCTAGCATGTCCCAGACATTCTCTAGGGGAGATAAATCTGGGGATCTCCCTGGCCAAGGAAAAGCATCATGTTTGGCATTATTTGCCACAGGATAGCTTAAGGACATTTGATTCCACGTTACACCGCGTATTGCCGCCAGAGGGGGCTTTACAACTTACTATAAGACCTTTATGATGTAATTCTACAATGATAAGAGTTCTCTAGATTTGATACTTTGACCATTTCTTTATCTCTTCATGTACATCGCATATTCTAAGTTTCATTCTGATGAAATGCTAGCTTCGGGGTGTTTCGAATTGGGGAGCAGTGAGTCTATTTCATTTTTGTTATTTTATAGCATTTTATTTAACTTGCGGGTCGTGAGAGATGTATTGACCAGCCCTTATATAAGTGTGTTATAGAGCTACAAACATGAAGATTTTAGCGAAGAAAGTAAATTCGATGTTTTAAAGATTATGACCAATGGTATGTTTATCGTAACCCTAAAAGTGAGTTGCAACCTCAGCATATTACATCCAGTGTCATTCATGGTTGTGGTTCGGTGCTTGTATAACACTACAAGTTGACTGGAGAGCTTAGAAATTTAGTTTTTATTGATAAAATCACGGGAAATTGAAATACTAAACTTTATTGAAGGAAACTTCAAAAGAAAGTATTTAAACCCTGGATTTATGGTCATATTTTTGTGTCTATAGATGACTTCCCCACAAAGAGCGAGAGTTGAGGTTCTGAGCAAAAACAGTTGTCACCAGCTTCTGTACCATCTTAAATATTAACTATATATCATACCACAATCAGAATTTCAGGATCTCAATGGACTCGAAAATTCGTGGTCTTGATTGGAAAAAGAGGTTGAAAAGTCACTTTATTTGAAGCACAAAACACAAGAACGATTCTACAAGAAAATTGGACAAGTACACACAAAAGTAACTCAAAATCTTAATTCAATGCCAGAGTTTAGAAGCTGTTCAATGTGAAAAATTATATGCACAAAAATTTATTTTACGTTTTTATTTGGTTTCTGGACGGAATAGGTTAGATGTATACTTAATTTCGTGACTTAGATTTTTGTAAATTTGACAATCGAAGTCTATCTTTAAAAATTTTATAGCGAATATACTAAATTGTTTAATCTATGTTTCTACTTTACCATTTCAATAAAAATTAAGTTTAAATTGCTAGTTACTAGAGTTTCAGACTTTTAAGGAAATCACTTGGTATATATTCAATTTTAGGAATCGTGTATATATGCTACACGAATTTTGATAAATAGGCCAATGATAAATTATACATTAAATTTAAGTCATAAATAATTGCTGTTCAAGGTATACTTTTCGGTATTTATAAAATGTTATCCTTTGACACTTTGCAAAGTTTAATTTTGACGGTATTTTACATACAGTGGATAAAAAAAAGTTTCCGTATGGAAAAGAAAACGGCGTATAAATTGTTATAATTTCTAAATAAATCTCACCAAAAATTCAGAAACTGCACAAAAAATTTCTTTTATACTAGAGAATGTGTTCTCAACAAAAGTTCCTTAATTTTCACAAATAAAAAGTAATTAATTAAAACTTTGGGAAAAACATACAAAATGAAAGGAAAAGAGTTTCAGCACGCACTATGAAAATTGATTAGAACGTACAGCCCCGCATTCAATTATCATAACTATAAAATGAAAAAGAACTTCAGTATTGTGTAAGTAATCATTTCAAATTATTTTTATACCATTGGATCACCTAAAATGGGAATTCCGAACGCTATTCGCGTATTGGTGATAAAGGTGAGAAATAACGGATAATCAATGAGGAAAATATTGGCGAAATCGCAAACAAATTTAAATCTACTGTAAAAATCACTGAAAGATATAGTTAGATAGAAACTGGAAAATAGGAACCGATCCGGAAGACCTCAGAAATTGAGCCATATACACCAGGAATATTCTGCGAAACGTTCGTGATAATACACGAATTAGGCACCACAACTTGCATCCTTGTTGAAAACTGATTACAATCTTGAAATACAACCTCAGACTGTAAAAGTAATATAAAAGGTAGCTACAATGGGCATGTTGCACGTAAGAAGTCACTCCTTAGCAAACTTAACAGAAGAAAGGGTCGTGAGTTTGCAAAAAGCATGTAACCCTTTAACTTTATGGTATTCTGTACTTTTCAGGTATCAATCAAAATTTGTCTCTGGTTCAGATGGACCAGTTTATGGCATGTTGAAAACCAAAACATCAAATGCAAACGAAAACCTGTGTAGAACTGTAAAACACGGCGGGAGAAATGCAAAGGTATGGGGTTGCATGAGTTCTACTTGTGTGTATAATTTATGTTTTGTTGAAGGTAACATGGATAGCTATGTGTACCTAGACATTCTGAAATAAAATGTGCTTGCTAGTATTACGAAACTGTCTCTTGGAAGACCATTTATCTTCCAACAGGACAACAATTCAAAACACACTGCAACGTTCTGTAAAGAATGATTCCTTTGCCATATGTCGCAGCAACTTCACACACCACCAGTCTCCTGATTTAAACCCCATGGAACACTTATGGGAAGAAATCGGTCGTGAACTGAAAAATTATGATACCAGCAGCAAAGATAACCTAAAAGCTGAACGTCTGGAACCATTCTGGACGTTTGGAACAAAATTACTCCAGAAACAACAAAACAACTTGTGGGATTCACACCTAAACTTCTGAGAGAGGTCATTAAAGCAAAAGTAGGTTCAACTTACCATTAAATGATGAAACATGCGCGAGGAAATAACGTTGAGTGAAATATTTTTCACCGTACGGAGACATTTTGCTTCAGATTTGCCACATTTTTGGGTTATTGTGAATTATGCGTTAAATTATATTAATATTTTTGTTTAAATGTAATAGAAACTTTCTATGCAATTATGCTCATTTGTTTTTCCATTTTTATTTCTTCAATATTTATATTCTGCAAATAATAAAACAATTTATTTCAAATAGTAGGGGCGTACGGGAACTTTTTTACTCACTGTATATTATATCTAGTTTATACCAGTCCTGAGGAGACGATGAACAAGAGTACTGTACTGTGCAGAATGCGTTCGGTTTGAAATCTTGAACACATTCGGAAATTTATGAATTATGTGTTTCCTTAGCTTCTGAAAGATTTAAGATATACGTGTTTAAGATATACGTGGATATGGGGATCAATGTGTAGTCATGATAAAAATTAATTTGTATGAGATCTCTCTCTCTAGTTTCAAAGAAAGAATCTACACTTTAAAATGAGAAATGGATGACATTTCCTGTGCTGACAAATTTAGATTACGGGACAAAGCTGATGTTCAGGGGGCTTATGTCAATTCAGTGGGAGAAAAAAAATGGCGCAAGGAAGACTGGGACGCGGTCTGTTCGATCGTGAGAAAGAATGCTCTTTCGTGCGTGCATAACGAGCGGCCATTTTTACTGCTTTTCGCCACGCGTGAATGAATGCACGACGCATGCGCAGTAGGCTCGCTTCTCTTTCACAATGGATCGCTGCTTTCGAATCTGGCTGAATTCCCAGGGGATGCTTTTAAAGAAAAAAAATCGACGCCATTTCTTTCTTTGACGCAAATACTGATTCTTGGGGATCTGGCAACGACCAAGATAATCGTCTGCTTTTAAGGATATTGCTCGCTACGAAGATTCGTGACGAGCTGCACTATCCAAAGGCGTAATAAAATGGAAGGATTTTCGAGAGAGGGCCATATTTCTTTGTTACGTGAATCGAATTTAAGTCGGCAGAAAGAGCGTACACATAAGTATTGAATGATTTTATCCCTCCCTTTTTTATTTAGTATGAAGTTTAGAATATTTTCTTATGGACTTTTTGAAAATCCGTATTTTTTCTTTAGTGGCAAAAGCACTAACAATTCTATTCGCGAACTCACTAACCATTTATTTTTATTTCTTCTTTTTATCTCACAAATTTTAATCTTGGCGCATTTTTTACTGTCAACTGTCTTCTACAACCTAGTCCATACACGAACCCCTTGATTTTAGTGTCCTCGACAGTTGTGCCCCAAATGGGCCTTTGTGAATGCAGAAAAATTAGCTGATTTAAAACACTACTTTAGGGTCACCGTATATTTGAGACTTGGTCCCCTTTTAGGTTAAATAAAACAATACGTGACATTTTAGAAATATAATTATAAAAATTAGAGTTGTTCCTCGTTTAGTACTCTAGTTATTCACAATATAGACTATTGTTGTATACGCGGAGAAAGTTTGCGCTAAATCTGCAGGTCCAGAAATTGTGTTGTTCAAGATTGAAGATTTTGGAGCCGTTCATAAAGAATTGTGATAAAGATTTGGGGGAAAATTGTATAAAAATGCGTATGCAAAAAAACTTCATCGCTTTTCTATATTCTACACACAAATCTGTAATGTCTTAATAATCATGATTATCAAGCTCCCGTAACAATTATTGTGACTCACACAGTTAGAACAATTATAGGATTAAAATAATTACAAGACAAGAAATCTTACATGGTTATGTTCAACAGCAATAGAAACAACTCTCCTTATATAGAATTCTAATTGACATTAAATTTTCAAAAAGTATAGATCTGTCCTTTTCCTAACTTCTTTCTCTTGTAAGTACATTCTAAAAGTAAATCTCAAAAACAATCATAAATGCCTTGTCATAAATTGAATGAGTTAAACAGAAACCAACCCACACATAAGATAATTGATAATCCTGTAATTGAATATTCGAGATGAATATATCTGTTAACTAATATGATGGATTCTCTCAAAAAGACATAAAAATTAAAACAGATGAATATCTACTGTCACATGATTAGTCATCTGTCATTGAAATGCTAAGCACAACTAACATGCTATAAAACCCAACCAACCATTTAAAATTTTCCAACACACTATAATGAACTTATAAGGGGAATTAAAGTTCCTTACAAATGGGACATCAAGACAGGGTTCATCGAATTAGGCTCATTTTAGATCTGAATAAATTTAAGAGCTATTCTTTGATATGCAGGTGACACGAAATTACCTGGACAAACTTTAAAGTGTGGTAGGGTAAATATTTTTTTACAAGGAATGTATATCCGCAACTGTTGCTCGTAGGTGACGAAGTTTAAAAAAGGAAGAACGATTTGCAAATGCGTCCAACAGTGCCCTCTAGCAAATACACGCAACAGCTGCGGACATACATTCTTTGACAAAATTTTTTTATTTTGATGCATCCTATCACCTTTTTTAAGCTTGATCAGGCAATTTCGAAAATCACTTGGAGTAGCTTTTATCTTTTGTGTCATGTGCAAGTTTTTGTAGAGTTGTCAGTCATAATCTTTCCCACTTAGAAATACTTTAATGCAAATATTTGTGATTAGTACGAAGTTCATAAGGGTAAGATTTGGAATGTCGCTCTGTGAACATGTTTTGCTATGCGGGAGCAATTAGACCAGGACCGATGGCTTCAAGTAGACACTACGAACATTCAGGCCCGAATCGGGATTCGAACCCAGAGACTGTTCAACCGGGGGTTAGACAGACTTTTAACCAATGAGCAATTTGGACAGGCTGATAAGTATAAGAGTAGATCTTAGATCTACCAATTTGACGCTTTCAAAATTTCTTTGATTATTAAATTTCAATTGATTGAACTCGAATAATCACACACAAACTAAATTTTAAATTCATTTAGTTTCAGAATATTGGTCGCGAGCATATAAAACTAAATCAATGAGGTTTCGAACGTAATAAGCACAATGAGATAATACAAACTAAAACTAAATACAGAGCTCTTGTAAATTCAAATCGTGGCATTCCTCTTAGGACGACATAACTCAATTTTGCACTTCCTATTTAGGTCTGAAATGAAAAACAGAATTGTTGGTCCTAATCGATAGTGAAAAAGTGATAATTTGTTTGAGTGCAAGATCAGACATTATACAGTTCAAACTTCACCGTTCATACTTTTTGTTTACACCATGTATTTTATAATTTGCATACACAAATCATCAGAAGCACCAACTCCTGGGAGCCAAACCCCTTTGTCGATCATCTACGTTTGTTGGTAAGAGACCGGGTCTCTTTAAAAGTGAGGAGAGTATTAGAGTAAGAGCCCTACAGGGGGATTGCTGGTACTAGGTAGGTAGTTCAATTTAAGTGGCACTAGAGCAACACTATTGGCGACGGTCCGGGATACGACGGTCTTTGATTGGATCGAGTTTCGAACTAGAAACCATCCGGTTGCTAATCCGAGACTCTACCAACTGAGCCACCGCGGTCCTCGTTGTTACCAGAGTCCGAGGGCGACGGAACCAGGAAATGCGAAAAGTTCTTTGTAAATGAGCAGTTTATTTTTTTTGTTTAAAAGCTACAAATATTTTTATTCTATTTATAACAAAGCTGCAAAACGGTGTATATGAAACTTTTAGTAAAATATAACATGCGTGCAAATTAAACTGAGTACTTGTAATACTCGTTTGTTTTCCGAGAGGGTCCCGTCATCTAATCCAGTGCTGGAGCTCGGGAGTTTGAATTTAACAGTAAAAAAGGTTAAGATAAGAACTGCTTCAGAACTCTTGAGTACAACAGCCGGCAGATTCGAAAGAATTGAGCCAAGCATTCCTCCATAAATTCATCCTCGGCAATAAATAATCGTTTAATGTCATCGGTTCAGATGAAGGAATAATTTCCAGATTCGCCTTTCAAGAGCCAAGAATCTCGCTGCATTGAGATTATGAATGCCCGTTCAAAATGAATTCGTAGCGATAATGAATTCAGAAGTGCGTGGCTGGATGACTCCTCATTGATGACACGTAATGCATAAGAGTAAATGCCGAAGGGCACTCATCGCGAGACACATAACTCTTCGTTCGGTCGGAAGGAGTTCGAGATATAGAGCCCTTGTAAATTCTAATCGCGGCATTCCTCTTTGGACAGCATAATTAAATTCTACGTTTCCTCTTTCGGTTTGAAATGGAAAGCTGACATGACACAGTCCCACTCGAGAGCGAAAAATTGATAATTTGTGAGAGGAGGATCGGACATCATACAGTCTAGCCTTCAGTTTATACTTTCTATTTAATGCAATACATTTTATCGCATACACAAATCATGAGGAGCTTCAATTCCTGGGAGCCCTACCCGTTTATCAATCTTCAGTAGTTGGTTAGGGGCAGGGCTCCTTTAAAAGTGAGCGATAAAAGTCACAAAAATACAAATAATGTAGTAATGTAATAATGTAAATGGATAAAATAGTTCGACAAAACAATATATCCTCTGTGTTCAACCCCTGGAAATGATTGGAGAATTTCTTGACGCTTTCTCCCAATGATTATTCAAATTCGGTTCCAGTATTTATATAGTGTCAGTATTACAACCGGCTTCGAAGGAGAGCTTTCGCTGCTTCAGACAAACCAAGTCGTGCCTCTTTCCTAAGTTTTGTTGCATCGTTGAACAGCTTTTTGAGCTTTGTCTGCTTCACGTGCTTCCCTCTTCCGATTGCTCAGCTCGTGACAGCTTCTGACGTTTTTTGTCGATTAGAGTTAGATTAAAAATTGGGCACTTTCGATATGTTCTATTTAAATTTTATTTCTATGGTTCTAAGAGAACGACGCAGCAGCTGAAACTAGTGCTGTTGGTAAACCCAATGAGTCACGGCGACCTAGGTGATCCATTCGGAACCTAAATATTTTATTGTTTAGCCGCAAGTGTTTAAGTTGTTTGACCACTGGTCACGCAAATTAAATAGTGTTTTCAAATACAAATCACTATTAAGAAATAATTCAAGTGGTTAAATATAAATAGTGAATACCCGAGATAAGACTCCCTCAATACAACAAATCTTTAAAGCAAGCCAGTGATTTTAATATTAAGTTCACGCTGTTTAATAAAATCACTTATGTTCCAATGGACTTGACTTTCTCAAGCGACTTATTCAAAATTTAGTCTTTTTATGAAATCAATTACTACTCTCCATACCATAGGCCAAATGTAAAAAATGAAGTCAGCAATTAAGGGTGTATAATTTTTATGAGATAATATAAATTAATTGTGATGGTATAATAGATATGTTTCGAACGTTTTTCTGCCTTAGCAATGGGAAATACATTGCCGGAAAACATTTATAAGCCTTTCTACTAAAATAAAGTTTTTTCAGCTGAAGAATCAGACATTCCAAGAAATGAACAATATGCTTTTGACTTATTCTTTTTGCTCAGTCTCTGTTACTAGTCATAGTAAGACTGGAAACATTTTATAAGAATGATGTTGATTTTATAACCGTCTATTTTACTGATATTGCGGTGATATGAATTTGTTCATGGGAATTTAGTTTTTATTACCAACTATAGAATACTACACGGTGTTGCTCAAGTTAAAATGGTAATCCTAAGACGAAGTTATAATGCATACTCCTCCATGTAATCCATTTCACATACAAAATTGTAAGACAAAACTACAAAAGGTGATACTAAGTGACTACTAAAAATCAATTTTAATTAGGCGGTGATTATAAATGCCCCCTCTTAAGTATAATAACCAAAATGATGGTTGTACAATAAAATTACGTAAATCAAATTGCAAAAATGGCAAATCTACAGCAAACTGTCTAGCCCACTCGCAGTTTTACTACCAATATTGTGACTTGTGGCACTCTTGAATCAGGGTTGCGCTATTCCCGAATTTCACCATCATTAACGAATGGATGAGAAATTAATTTGAAAAGATATTCATGATTAATTTTTTTAAAACAAATACACTTCTTGAAAATTCCATTCACTGGCATATGAAGTAATAATCTTGTTTTAAAATTAAATGTCTTCCTGTGGTTCGTTTCTTTGCGCTGAAAATCTCAGAAAAATGCAGGGTAATCGACTTACCTTGACAAAAAATTTTGTAAGAAAAACACTGCTTTCAACAAGAGCTTAAAAGGTAAGTTGCATAAGAATAGTCAACTAGTAAAGTAAGCAACATCGACCTATGTCGTGAAGACATTTTTTTGAACTTTTAAAAAGTCCGAGTTCTCTCTTTCGCATATTTTCTTACATTAATAATTTTCGAAACAATCAGTTTCATTTAAAACTTTCTTTAGTTCAACTGACAAGCAGGTTCAAATCGAATCTTTATGGCACTTTTTCGGTTTCTAAATGGAAATCACTTATCAGTTTAGAATTATACTTGTAGCTACACGTATGTACGAAAGATGTACTCAATAGTCATCTTTCAATAAAACCTAATAATTTAATTTTAAACATGAAAAATAAATGCAAGGTTTACTGACATTAACCGTCTTTTAAAGGAAACCAAAGTCGAAATTTAAAAACTGAATAATTACAACCGATCAGTTAGTAGTCTTATTTTAAAATATTTACTGTGTATATATTATTTATTTTTATGAAATGAAATTCTACAACCAATATATTAAACCAAGAACTTCTGAGGGAAGTTGGACGAAATAGACTCATGCCATCAAGAAATGAATACAAGTATTGAGTGATATTGGGCTCATAATTGGTTAAAATCTAACTTCTAAATAATTTATTTGCGACATATTCAACAACCTAATACCTACCTACCATCTCAATGAAATGTTCAAACATGAATGTTTTCAATTCTTTTTACATCATCTTTCAAACATTCGAAAATTTTTCATAGTTTGGAAAGAAATTAAAAAAATGTGTTCAAACAGAAAAAAATCAGAATTTAGTTTCTGTAAAAATATTTTTTTCATCAAAATTCTTTCTCCTGCAATACTGGTAAAGCAATCTGAATTTAACTGATGTCTCATTACTCATTTCCTGGGCAGCCGCCCGCTGTCCTTATTATAAACGGAGATCATTTTATAATCTGAATCATGATGAATCATTCCGGCTTACAAGTTGAATCCATGGACTTGAACAAAATAGAAAAGGCGTCACTGCAACATGTTGGCTGCAGTGAACCGAGCAAAAATGTTCCTTTCATAACAAAGCGACCTACCTCATGGAACATTTTACGGCGACATCTGCTGTTTTCATTCGAACAGTTCGTATATATTATGCATTCCTAGGGTCAGCAATAAATAGTGGCGTAGGAAAGGAAGGGATCAGGGGCTTCCTTCTATTTGATATCGAACATTTTTCTCTTTAACACCGAATCGCGTTACTTTTAACCCTCCTGGTGGTTTATCTTTGCTTCCAAACTTCCCTATATTGGCCAGCCTCTGGTGCAGAAACCAGATTCAAACTGTCACCAGTTCTGAGCAAGAGACAACTTTTACTCTACTTGGATCTTCACTCTTCTTTGGAGTAATAGGGCAGTTTTGCCTCGAGGAGATATCTCGTTCTTAGCAAAATTGACCAGATCTTGGACGAGATATCTCGTCGAAACACTCGGAGGGTTAAATGCCAAATTTGAAATCTTGTTCATTTAAAATATAAAAGTGCATATGAAACAATCGATAAAAATAACTACTGAACTGTCTAATAATAATCTGTCTGAAATAACTATTTACATATCCAGCTAGTAAAACGATAGTATTTAGACGTTAAAATTCATACAAACTTTTTAGAGAATGCTTGGAATAAAAGCTTGATAAAACAGCAACTCCTGCTCTGAAATTTACCGAGTAAATAAAATAATGTTAGGTTTGAAATCTACGATTATTTGATAGATTCAAAAATTTTTTAATTCAATTTAGCAAATGACATTATACGATAAATTATTTTCGAAAAATTCAACTAGTTTGCCCATTCGACTTAGTATTTTCTTTTCCATTCCTTCCACAATGATTTTCATAAGTAACATATTTCCCATCAGATACTGGGCCTTTAATGAGAAAGCCTACATTTTTTATGTGAGGTAGAGGACAAAACTAACTATTTGGTCAAACTGAAACCAATTTCATTATATATTCTGCTGTGATGATAGATTTTCAATGAATCTCACTATTTAATGACGAAAATGCGATTTCTTCAAATTTCCTCCTGAAGGTAATAGGTTACAAATCTTCAAAACGAAGTTTAAGTCGGTTTGATATTGTATATATCAACCTGACCTTTGTAAGCGAAGCACTACTTTTTGGATCCCTGACATGGCAAACAAAATCTGTACTTAAATTCAAAATCATCGTCACAAATGTTTTAAATTTGGTTTTAAAAAATCCATATATGCATATTGAACATTAATACTTGTAATAAATTCAAATATGACTCCAGCTGCAGACATCCTCCATCCTGATCATTTCATGGTATGCTCTGGATTTGAGAGTTGAGCGGATATTGCAGTGACTGAATTCTAACTTGAGCTTCTTTCACTTACTTTTCTTCTAGGCTTCATCAAATACCAAAAAATATTAATTCATAGTTGAAGATTAAATTTCAACATTCTAATCCATCATTGAAAATCACTTTTTAATTTGAAGGAAGATCGAATCACAAAGTTTGGTCAAAAGTCACTGTCACGTGTAGAACATATTCTGTAATGATCTACATATGTGTGTATCGGCAGAAGGAACTGAGGCACTTGAATTTATTGCCATCAATATGTATACATTTTCTTTTTTAAATAAATGTAAAAAAATTTTCTGCTAAATTCGAATTAAAATACAGATTTTGATTAACCATGACAATCATCTATAACCCAGTGCTTTGCATGCTAAGGTCTGATTGATATATAAAAGATCCAAAAAGATTTAAAATCTGTCCTCAGCTTAAAGATTTGTATTCTGTCATTAACTTTCTGTTGAAATAATTATTTCAATTAATAATCACATAAATAATCATAAAAGTAAATAACAATTTGAATATTTCCATTAAGGATTTACAATAAAGTGTGGACTCTTGCTTATTCTTTAGCTTGGCGTATATTCGATTTAAACACTTCGTTTTCTTAATGTATTCTATACTATTTTTCTTGGAAAAATGAACATCCCTATAACTAACAGACTGTTAACAAGTGCTTCAGTACAAGTTGCTTTTTGCCTTTTCAGAAGACAAGGGACAAATTGTTTTATTTCACAATATTAAAAATATCTCTCTGAACATTTTATTTTATACTTAAAACTCGTTAAGAAATCACATTATGAGATGAAATTACATTGCTATATATAGATATTTGCTTTTTCAGTTATGGAAATCTAAATCACCTAATTGGAAAGTTAATTTTATTTTAATATAAGCTGTTATTTACATACCTTCTTCCAATTTAAATTAAAAGTTCAAGCACAAATGATTTACGTACCACATAATTTAGCCAGATTTTAATCCAAAAGAAAGTACTTTAACACGGAAAAAGTCCGTTTACAGTAACATTCGAAACTACGAAATAAAAACGGTATTTTAGATTCTAAGAATCGTCTACTCACGGTCATGTCTTCTTATTTCTTTTCACTCGATTTGATTCAGCTCCAGATCTGTCTTCTCGTCAAGGAAAACTTGAGAAAAGTACGCTTGTCTTCTTACCTGATGTGACGGAGCAAAGTAAACAAACGTAAGCGCAGTTGCAAGTAGGAAAGAAACTACAGTAGCCCAACTCAAAGCGTCTTCGGCCAGCGAGTTTTGAAATGAACCCCCTTTGTCCGACCGCGGTGCATTGTGGGAAGATGACGTCACCGCGATCACAATTGTATATTCCAACAACGCGCGTTTCTCTTTCCTCTCCCCTCTAAACTCCTCCCTTTTTGTGTGCGAAAAGCAATCGTTTTGATGCTTTTTCACGATGACGCTGACGAGTTTTGTCCGGTTTCTGATATTCGGTTTGTTATCGCTCTTTGGCACGAAAGCGTTGGCGAAATATCTCCCGCTGGTACGCTGATTGTTTACCTGAATCGGATTCGGTCTTCATTAGGGATGGAACAAATGAATAAGGTCAATAGAGTCATGCGATTGTTTTGTTTGAATTGAACTGGTGAGAGTTTTGATGCAGTTGCGTTCCCTTCTCATTTTGTAATTGGGAGCTCCTCACGATTTTAATGTGTTTCCCAACAATTGGTATCTGTAAACGAAGGCCGAAGTACATTGCGAAGGATCTTTAATCCCAGAATGCTAAACATATGCTTCGGTTGGTTGGGTTGAGGTTTATGGCGCAAAGGCCATTTTTGGCCAAGCTAAAGCCAAACAACTTCGCGTAAATGGACATATATACTAGAAAAGCTTTACTTAGACACAAAAGAGGGAAATACACACAGAGAAAAATCGAACCTGCACCGACAACTCGCAGGTTGCTTGCGCAGTGGACAAACTCACTGAGCCACGGAGACCCTAAGCATTAGGATGAACATTTGAATATTGAACGCGTTGTTATACAATAAATGAAAGAGAGGCATTCTCGAGTTAAACAATTCCAGAAAGCTTTTAATTTTAGGAACAAACTCCTTCGCAATGACAAAAATTCAAACATAACACAAAAAAATAAACTGACACAGTATTCAATATTAAAAGTCACATCCAATGTCCTCAAAAACTTATTCCGATTTTAACTCTACGGTCAGATTTGCTACACGAGGGCTAATTCGACAAATTTAACTTTAGAGTTTTTAGGGATTCCCATATTTCAGGGAAAATGCTTGCCTATATCTTGTTTCCCTATGTGGTATCTACCATTCTTTATAAAAATCCTTACAAGAAGCATGCCACACACAAATCTAACTTTCTACCTCCAGATTAATCACTCCATACGATTATTCAAGGCACTTCTGTAGAATTGGATTAATCACTTCTCAGATATAAGGGGATCCCGATGCCATTTAGTAGCTCTTTAAGGGATTCGAAGTTGGTCAGATATAAGGGATCCCGATGCCATTTTGTAGCTCTTTAAGGGATTCGAAGTTGGTCAGATATAAGGGATCCCGATGCCATTTTGTAGCTCTTTAAGGGATTCGAAATTGGTCAGATATAAGGGATCCCGATGCCATTTTGTAGCTCTTTAAGGGATTCGAAATTGGTCAGATATAAGGGATCCCGATGCCATTTTGTAGCTCTTTAAGGGATTCAAAGTTGGCATGTATTTAAGTGTCGACTTGACTGAACCAGGAAGCTCCAAGTAGCCCGTCCATTATTGACTCATGCTAGGATCGAACTTAAAACCAAGCGCTTCAGTCTGCCTCTCTCTAAACGAGTGCTCTAACCATTCGGTCATTGCGGCGATAAAGCTTAAGGACAGAAGTGGTCTTATAAGACTCGCGATATGGTCCGAATTCCATATGATCAACTAAATTGACTTGTGCGAAGTAAGGATATACTAAATCTGAAAGTCAGAAAGTCCTCTTTTCTAGCTGTTCCAAATTGCGAAAGATATGACTCAAATGCCCTCATCTGCTGGGAACTCCTAAATGCGATTTGTTGGGCTCAATTCAGCCAGAAAGTCCTCTTGCCTAGCTGTTCGAAATTTCCAAAGGTGTAAGACGTAAATGTCTTCAACTCTTTGGAACTCTTAAATGTACTTTCTTGGGCTCAATTCAGTATCTTAGGAATTTGTTTTGAATTCCAAGGCGCAGGTAACTTTAAACCTTTGATTCTTATTATTATTCTCAGATTTGCTGACCTAAATACGCTTCCATATTTTATTACACAAATTTTAATTATATTTTTATAACTAATCAATAATACGATAATTACGAATATAAATAAAAAGTGCAACAAAAAACTTTCATAAAAATCTGTTAAGCAGAAGTAAACCCAACACTCCCATGAGTCTTGTGTTTCGATACATGTCTCAGATAAATATTGTAAACAAATTTATTGCTATCGAACTGATCGTAAAAATTCCACTGTTAAATTAATCATTGATTCAGAAGAAATTTCTTACTTAGTAAAAGTAATGTTAATGAAGAATCTGTGTGAAAAATTATTACACCCATTCTTCTAAAAATATTAGCCCTCAGGGGCACATCTCCTATAGGTGTGTACGGACTTCAGAGACCCACGTGATCTTTCTTTTTCACACGGGATTTATTGTCTTTAATAATAAAGGGTGTCGATCTCCCGGGGTACTCAAGGGATTTTTTTTCCGATTTCATTCCACTACTCTGTTTCCCAATCCGTCTCTTTTTACTCCTTTCACGACATTTTGTACTTTGCATTGTCTTGTGTTTGACGAAGCCTAACCAAATATGGTTCTTGAAAACGCCAGAACAGCCAACTAACCATCGATAATTATTAACATTTGATAATTCTCAACCTATTACAGAGAAAATGAAATAAAGTTAATCTATTTTTTGATTTCAATCATGACATTTTGGTAACTTTATAAAGACTGATGAAAAGTACTTAGGTTTAAATAGAGTAGTTAAGTATTAAAATATCATTAGTTTCTTAAAATTTAAGAAAAATCTTAAAGCATGTAAACAGTGAAGTTTTTAGAATAATGATGCAGTGAAACAATCGCTAAATAACATTCTTTTAAACACTATTACACAATATTTAGAAAGCGATCACTAATGCATAACAATACAGTACTTTTAAATTTCGTTATTATGATGGATTTTCTCGTTATTCGATATCTTTGCTTTTGTGCCTTTAGTACGTGTTTTGTCCAAATCGTTTATAAATTTATTCAATTTTTCGAAGTTTTTTATTTACAGCTCTCTTTGAGACATACTCAATATTTCGAGAAGTCGTCTCCATTCAGATTTCATTTTATTCTTTCGGATTGAATTATTGGAAGATTGAGAAATTAGAAATTAGATTGAGAAATTAGAAGATATTGTTTCCTCGTCTTTGGAAGAGATTTTTAAGGGCGAAGTTAGTTAACCACTATATCGAATTTCTGGCTTCAGTAATGGTATGCTATTTTAAAAGATTTTTGTAGATACATTGAAAGGTATTTTATATATTTGGAAACGTTTGACTCACATGCATGTAGATTTATAAATGATTAGTAAATAAAAACTACCAAACTGAAATAAATGTCTTACAAATTTTAAAATGTAACTTTTGTCAAGTATTCTATTTAATATTAGTTAATTGTATTATGGAAATCTGTTGATTTAAAAGGTTGTTCAAATAGGTATAAATTTACAAGTACAGTATATAATTTACTTTGTTTTGTTTAGTAGATGCAAATTGTTTGAAATCATTTTTAATTTATATTAGATTTGAATCTCGAAGCCACTAATCTTTTATGATCGATACAATAAAAATCGCTTTCAAACTTTATACTGTAAGTATAACATTGAACAAAATGTTTCCCATGCATATTTTTAATAAATAATACTTTATCTTAAAGAGATTCATTATTTTATTACACCTGCTCTTTTACAGGAAAATTTGACACATATGGATTGGAAAGCCTTTAAAAAATAAAGATTAAGGTAATTTTTCAACTATTGATTAGTACCCATAATTTAGATAATATGGAAATGCCTGAGCATGAAATACACAAATTTTAGTATTCATTATATTTTCCTGAACTTAAGAGTTAGGTGGGTTTTTTCCCAGGAATTTGCTATAGACTTCTTTAATCAATTCAAGCCCTTCAGCATTTCAGAATTATGGATGACTTCAACTATGTAAGCATGCTATATACAAATAAGTATTAAGTGAAAATTGTTACTTAATTAAATTGATAGGTGCTTTGTAGTAACAGTCAACGTGTGAGACCGTTAGAAGAGTTCTGTTTCAAAAAAGTAAATACCAAGTCTTCATTAAAAAGACATTCGAATTAAGATTTTAAGTTTTATTACTTATTTAGTTTTATTTAGATAAATAAAAATAAATATATTGTCTAAATTAAATATATGTGATCATTTGCGGTGAAACAAAGAACTTTTATGTCGATAAATAAATCATCACTTACTGAAACCAAAACTTGCTTTAATAGTTTTATGACATCAAATTTCATGACATGAAGACTAAATTTGCATCCACTCATACTAACAGAATTTGGAAGGTATCTGCTACCCTTTCCTATTTCACTTATAGTTATACTATTATTTTTTGGATTGTCATCTCACTGGTATACCATAATGATTTTCAAATTTTTATATATTAGTATGGATATACTAGTTATTTAAATTCTGTGGCACACCAAAAAGATTTTTTTTGCTGATTTGCCAAAAAATAAGTATAATTTGGAAATAATAGTAATTACTTATCCTTTTTGCTCCAAAGGGGCTTTTAAAAAGATTTTTATGAAACAATTTTTTATGATACTTTGTAATAAAGAAAGTAATACTCAAAACTATTTATACGGTATACTCGAATTATTCGTGAACACACTTGACAAAAGTTCAAAACTAAAACGAAATGAAATAAATATTGCTGAAATTAAACCGTTTTACCATCCTTAAAGCTCATAAGTACCATTCTTGTGGCACATCAGTTGAAAATTACTGGTGCATCACATAAGCAATTATAAAAGGAATGAGTGACTACTCTAAAATATTTCTTTGCCTGAATATTGCAAGTGCAAGCTTATTCGTTGAAGATCAGAAAGTAAAGCAAATATTCAAACAAATTTCATACAAAATTCAAATTATTGGGAGGGAATATACCGTCGGCATAGAGCAGAAACTCATTAATTGACATTGTTTCTGAAACACTATAATGCTAATTTTTATGATGATGGAGAAATACATTGTCATATTGTAATGTCTGTTTAGGGGGAAAGAACTATAACATTATCAAAATGCTCTCAACTTATTTTTTACTTAAAAACTTCGGTCTTCAAACATTGTACTGTACAATTATTTTTTGTCAGTTAATGAGTTTTTGCTCTAAGCCGAAAATATCTTAAAGAATATACATTGTCCTAGTCATCAAAGAACCTGCCAAAAAGCATTATCTGATGCTTTATCTTCAAATATTAAAATCTTCGAAATAGTACATGCTAGTCAGTTTTTGTATCCATCTAATTTCTCGAAGATAATTCCACGCTAAGCATTTAGTCAGATTACAATATTAACATTTTAAAGAATTTGAAAAAACAGAGTTCTTAATATTACCAAAAGGATTCACAAATGACAGAAAGTATACAAAATATTTTAGTTATTCCCCGTCTTGTTAAACAAAAAATGAAAAACAAATGTCTATAATGTAACAATGACAATATTCGTTACTTTTGCTGTAATTTGACAGAGCGTTGCCAAATGGACAAAAACAATATCTGGAATCATCTAAATGGCTCTTATAAATTAGTATTTTTTAAAACTTCGGTTAGGCATTGAGATATTATAAAAAACTTTATATTTTTATTCATTTTATATTACGATAGTTTTTCTTTTGTGAAAGACCATTTTATATGTTCTTTGCAAACATTATCATTATAGCTGGGTATTTTTTTGTTTTTATTTTTTCAAGTGTGTTATTTGTTATTCGTTTAATAGAATGTCTACTTAATTGGTTGTACTTCCACGACATTCCAAAAAAGTTTCCTTTATAGGTAACAAGAAATTCTTAAACTGGTCTTATGTTTATATAAATTAGTTAAATTAGATGGGAAAAAATAATACCAAAATAATTTTTAATGAAATCGAATATTTATATTAGGAGCTTCAAATTCGTTCACGAAGAATGGTGCGGCATCATGTTTTGAAATAATCTTAGTTTGTTTTCAATTTCCGAATTCTATTTACAACAATAAAGAAATCCTTTGACAAAGTCATTGAAATTGTTTATCAAATGCTTTCTTTCTAAACATTTCAGTATAACTATAAATAGTCATAAATAGAGGGAAATTTTTTATTGTTATTATTCTTTTATATTATGCCTATGGCAAAAAAATAACTAAAAATTGTAAAGGAAGGTTTGTTTTGTCGATCTATGGTCATTTTCTGTTATTCGAGAGCTAATAAAACCATGGTAAAAGAGGAAGAAGGTTAATTAGTTAAGTCACAATTTCAAAATCAAAGGGAACAATATTTTTATAAATACAAATATTGAGCTACAAATTTTTTTATCAGAAATCGTTGCAATTGGCAATCATTATTCAACTGAAGTATTAGTTAAGTAATGGTTAGAAGTTAACTTGAGATGATACATTTCTGTGATTTCCCACTGTTCATTTTCTTTGTCATTTCGTCTTGTTTCGTGCTTATGTACAAACGTTGATGTAAAAATAAGGAAGAGATAACACTCATGATTTTAACGTGCATAAAAAGGGCTTTAATAAGTGTCAGTCATAAACGACTTTTGGCATATAGACTATATTTACAGAACAAGCAATAAAATTTTCCTGAATACTTACGGACCTTTATTACGGTATTGAGGTGAATAGCGAAATTATTACGGAATATCTCAATAGTTTGATTTGTAATAATTTTTCATCTCTTACACAAATTAGCACTTTATTAGCATTACAATTTGGAAAGGTACCAAATAACCAAAATTTGGCCTTATTTTTATTACTTTTAAATTCAGAAATTTTATGAAAATCGTATTTATTCTATTCTTTTGAACGACTTTCATTATTTTTAAAGGCGAAAAAGACAAGCTAGGAAATTTTTTCTGCTTTTACATCACTACAAATGTCTGCATGCCAATAAAAAAGGTAGCTATTTGCAGATGATAAAATTAAAAATATGCATCTTTAGAACAGTTTATTTTAAATAAAACTAATATGGAGATGTTTCTGTTTGAGAAATCCTATCTCCTGTTAAGAAAACCTCTACCTTTGAAAAATGCTAACAGTAGTGATAGAATATTGAAATAACGAATTAAAAAGAGCAGTTGAATTAGCGTCGCGACGAGCGCTATTGGCGACGGTACGGGATCAAATCCGAAGGGAAAGGTCCGAGGACAACATCTCGTAATTTTGAACCACTGTCAAATGACGAAGGGAGTTAATGATAATAGCGTTACAGTTTAAAATAGGTCTGATAAAGCGAACATTAGTCTTGCAAACGATAATAGTAGTTCTGATGTTTTTAGAATGTTAAGTAGTAGCTACTATAAGCACCCATTCTTTTTGTAGTTTAACGCCATGGTAGATTCCGTTTCTTTTTTTGTTACTTTTGTGTATTTAATTGTTAATGTGTTTCACTTTTTAATAAACTTTCTTTTGCACGAGAGTTTTATTAAATTTATAATTAGTTCGCAAAACCGACTTGACAAATAGTTCTCTGAAGTAGAATTAATGAAGCCCAGAGAGAGCAACAAAACTAAAAACATAAGCACATACGTATACATAGTTAATTTGTAACACAATATTGATAAAATTATCACACATAAAAAAAGTCCAAAGTATATCATTCGAAACATTCCGAAAATGCGTAATTCCTACGAATCCCATTTCGAATTGCTAAAACATCTCATCAGAAGTTGGCATCTCTGCATTAAGTATTTTCCTCCTCAGACAGGCGTAGGCTCGAAAACCGCGTGTTTACAATGTGGTTAGTCAAAGGAAGTAGTATTGAAATATCCTTTTTGTTACTTGTCTGAGATTTATCTTCCTCCTGGAAGCAATGACCTCAGATTTGTCCAGTGTCGAACAATAACTCAAGGTCGGTCACACATTGGGCGGTAAAGGTATGAATGGAACAGAATCCGTAGGGTCAAGAAAGGAGATGTTCTTCGAGTGCATATCTCACTCGGGTAGGTCACGGACCGCCAGAGAACACCCAGAATAGTCTTCTAGATATAAATTTTATGAATAACTTAAGCTGAGAGTTAGTTGGCACATTTGGTTTTTATTAGTCCTATCACTTTAGTACAAATAATCGACTTTGAAATCAAACACATTTCTTCTACTTTAAATTTGTATGTTATTGTGTTGAAGAGAAACAAGAGGGGGTATATAGAAAAAAGTAATTGTAACGAATCTCCCCGTCACCCCGTTAAAATATTTCATTGTAAAAAGATTTCATTACTTTAAATGAAATTTCTCGAGATATTAAGTCCATATCAAAATCGTCCCATTTAAAAACTATCTTTCTCGATTTTGTTCTGTTTCTTGATAAGACCACGATGTAATGCTGATGGATCGATTTCATGCAAATACTAATGAATTATGGCAACCACATTTTTCATTTACAACTGAAAAAGTACTAAAGAGCCACGAAGTGAAAAAAAATTATCCACCGTTTTTACAGCAAATAAATTATCAGTTAATTTTTCGCTTGAATTGGAAGGAGTATTTCTTAAAACCTTCTGAATGATAAAATGCCACAATTTCTCGTAAAAAAGCAGGTATGCCATCAGGGTCGTTCCCAAGGTATGCTTCCCACATGCAGACTTAGTAAGCCGCCTCTCTTAAAAAACATTAACTTTTCTAAAATAACGCATTTGTCAAGCACGTATTCATAAAGTAATCTCGCTCTTCTTTCTTTTCTCTACATGCCGTAATGTTAAATGAGCATTGCGTTTAATGTTTTTTTACGACAATAGTTTCAGACTATGGATGAATTCAGACATATATTTTACCTGTAACGTACGATTTTTTTCTGATATAACTAGCTTCAGCATGTGTTTTTTATAGCTTTTTAATTTCAAAATTTTTCGGGGAGGATTCGAATCCTGTGGGCTTTCCCCATAAATACACCTACGGGGAGGAGGGTTAGGGGTTTAAGCCGCCTGACACGATAAAGCAAATATATCCTTATTAACTGACGAACACGACCACCAAAGAGCGGTTATTCGGGCTTCTGCCCACATGATCCGAAAAAAGCAAGCATGTCCGTTTTTAATTTTTAGGCGTGGTAGATCGATAGGGGCTTAAGCCCCTTAGACCCGAAAAACAAAGGTATTCTTTTTATATTTATGGGCGCACCTACGGGGGCTATGAAGGCTAATGCCTCCAGACCCGAAAAAGGCAAATATATCCTTTTTTGAATTCATGGGCGTGTATATCTGCTTTGCTATGGGGGTTGCTAGATATAAATTTATGCCCCATAGAAAGTGCAGGTTGGTACACGAAAAAAGCAAGTACTTTTTTAATTTATAGGGGCTCCTACCGTAAGGTTACGGGGCGTAAGCCCCTCAGACTCGAAAAAAAGTAACTATATCCTTTTAATTCATAGGCCCACTAAAGGAGGTTATATTCATAGGCCCACTAAAGCTATGGGTTTCTCTCAGACATGTTTAATTTGGGTAGTTATTTTATGTTGGTATTCATTGGGCTCTTTTCATTTTATGCAAATTAAGGAGGTAGATATGTGATGCATAACCTATGGGGACAAACTGGGGGTCAGCATTTCGGATAATAGAAAAAAAGAAAGATAATTTGTTAGAGGAATATCCACAGAGCAATTCTCCTTTATCTTGTGTTTATTTACCAGGGAATCTTTTCTGGGTCCTGTAGAAGGTGTTCAGGTGCAGGAGATCTTAAGCACATCAATCAGTGAAATGGTCATTCCGTTTTCTACTAATCCAAATTTCTATTGTATTTATGATCTCTGTAATTTAACTGCAGGTGTAAAGTTGCTACTCATTAGTAAAAATTTGGGCTGTAAAGGAGAATATGATCTATCTCTCTCTCTAACAAGTATAGTAATAATTACTCGTTTGGAACTACATCTAATCCATTACAGTTCTGATTTCAGATGTTGAGTGAGGTTCCGCTATGATTCTCTAATTTTATTATCACATAAAATTACTTTGTTTCATCACATTGGCTTCAGAGGTATCCCATTCAACTAGAAAAGGGGATTATCCAAACTAGGTCTCATTAGTTGGTCCAGGATTCTTAGGTTTTAACCTATTTAGAATGTTTATGTGAAACAGACCTATGTGTAACCTATTTAGAATTTTATGTGAAACAGAGTGAATTGAAATTCACTGTTTCACATATGTTAACTTATCTCTATGATTGCGTAACTCCTGAATAAAATATACACATTTTACAACACATAAAATACCTAGTTTAAGGGTTCCGACCTATAAAAACTCAAAACAGCTTTACTGGTCTCAGACCGTCGTCGGTGGCCCGTTGTGTTGCTCTAGTGCGACGTTAATTCAACTACCTAGATACCAACCTAATTCGAAAATTTGTAAAAATTAAATTCAAAATGAATACATTGCGAAGGTAAAGTAGTTATATATTAAATATAAATGTTTTTAAGCATAATGAAAAATTAATTGTGATCAGTTATTACACTGCTTGACAATTGCTAAGGAACAGTTGCATTTTTCGGAATAATTCATAATAGACATTGATTGAAGAAATGAAACTTAGTACATATTTAGTAGAGGTAGTGTGCATTTATTATTCTGCAAAATGGTACAGATTTCGCCACATGGAAAAAGAAGAAAACGAAAAAGAAAAAAGATGCTCTTTGGAGCATTTCCAAACAGCCACGAAAAATGGGTCTTCCTGCCAGAATGAAACAGATATGAGTACCTCAGTAAGATGTGTGACCTCCTCGGACAGACACTAATGCACATTTTGCATCTGTTATTCATGCTGTCTACTAAACTATTGAGGATTCTTTAGGGGATATTGTCCCACTCCTCTCTCAAGGCGTTTTTCAGTTCTTGCACGGTTCGGGGAGGGCAAGTTCTTTGAGAAACACGTCTGCCAAGAGCATCCCAGGCATGCTCTATAGGATTTAGGTCCGGAGAGTAAGCAGGCCATTGCATACGTTCAATATTTTCACTTTCTAGTGTGTCCGATACTTCAGCGGTCCTGTGTGGGCCTTCATTGTCGTCCATAAACAGAAAGTCTAGACCTACAGCACCCCTAAAAAGACGAACATGATTCAGAATATAATTTTGTGAGTAATTAATTGACAAGATTTATAAAGTACTAATCAGGATAATTTAACCCATCTGTTTTAATAAATAATTTTAATTATTTCAATCAGTCCTCGTAATAGAAAGCGTTTATATCTAAATAATCTCCCCAGAATGAAATCCTGTTTGCGTCCCTTCTCCCTCTCAAAACATCCCTGCCCTTGATGAGTGCTTTTTGAATATGCTAACGTTAATTTCGAACAAAATGCAAATTAAAAATTATTACCACTACAAAAAGAGCCCACAAAAACCAAATAAGTATAAAGTGATAATATAAGGAAATTTATTGCTGGAGATGGTTTATTTAAATTTGGAACGTTCTGACTTTCGGCCGCCTTTTTTTTCTGATTACGTGCAAGTGCACAGAAACGTTCGTGACCAATGGCGCACTTAGTGGCGCCTCCTTCAGCATCGACTTGAAAACGTCATCAACTGGTTTAGTAGATTTGCTAAAAAATGTTGGTAGGTTGTGTAGAGGACATGAACAGAACTGTCGTTTCAATATGAATATTCGTTTGATGTTGAATTGGGAATGAATGAAGCAGACATAGGAAGTATGAACGATGGTTTATTGCGAATATTCAACAATTAATTTACAGCTTCGATTAAAGTGCAGCATGATATTAATATTTAAGGATAATTTAATTGATCAAAGGGCTGTGGTTGTAGCGTAGTTCTGTAGTTTAATCGAGTAGTTTAGTAGAATGATTTAGTGGGCTCGAGAATGGAAAGTAGACGGTCGAGTAGTATCCCCCCACCCCACCTCATTAACCACTAGCGTGCCACTGGACAGGTCTGAACATGTCTGTTTAGTAGAGTTCATTAGTTGTTCGTTATCATTTCTTGTGTGTGTGTTTTTATCGGCAACATGACTCGTTGGAGTGATGATACTACTGTCAAATTTGTTACTGCTTATGTGGAACAGGAATGCTTATTGAATGTGAAATCTCCCCTGTAAAAAAAATAAAGCAGCCAAGGCAGTTGTAATCGATGAGTTGGAAAAAGCGATGGGAATACCGGAGTTTCGCGAGAAGGAAATCAAACAAAAAATTAAAAGCATTCATAAATAGCTTCACAAACTTCTTGAACGAATTCAGAAACAGTTGACTTCCCTATTCGAAATAAGTGTGTCAGGGCCCTTCAACTGCATCCACTTGCAAGAAGTTATAGTTTCAGTTTTGTTTTTGCAGGTATGGCTTCTCTTAGATGAGTATCGGTACGCTGGATTTTAGCCTGTACTTTTTCTAACATAAAATTGAAGCACCTTTCCGACATTCTCAGAGTTGAAAAGTATTCTTTTGGGTCTTCAACTGGGAGTTCTCTCAGAAACACATTGGAGGCTCCTTGCAAATCTCTTCGACCAATCCATTCTCGTAATCATTTCCTCTTTTATAATCTCTTCTTCCAGGATAAGCCTTGTAGCAACATTTATTGCTCGATTCAGGCCCGCTCTCCGTATCATCTTTAGCAGTCGACACTTGTAAACCAACTAAACCAAGTCTGAACACACACTTCCCACTTGCTGTTTTTTCATTTAGTAGAGCTACTAAATCACTCGCTTCTGGACTAAATTACTGGCCTAGAGTGAACCAGCCTTTAGTGCGACTGCGCACTCGGTCGGAAAGTTATGTCAAGTAGGGACATCCTTTGTCAACACGGCGCTATATTTATCTTCTGGATGTTTTTCTTGTTCTGAAATCACAAAACAGTTGTAAATCTTTTTGTAACGTTCAATTTTTCATGCATGCCTCCCAGAACCGTTCCGATTTTAAAGACGTATTCACGTCAAAAATTGTACACCAATCACTGATATGAAAGATACGATACTTTAAGCTACACTACATTAGTTCCATCCTGTCTAGCGGTTTCTTTTCGCTTCTTTGCTTGTTTGACAGCAGGCAAAGGAAACATAAATCTTTTCGTGAGGGGATAAGTCATCTCACCCCTTACCCTGGGGTAAAATTCCACCCTTTTCCGTAACGTAATAGCAGATGGGGGTGGCCTCATGGTGGGATGCTACCGAAAGTTAGGGGATTGAGACAGGATGTAACACGTGTTATAGGCATCCTTTTAAGAAACCAGTGCTCGTTTCCAACGTTCTCGGTCTTAAACAGACAAGGCGATCTGTCAAGATTCCAAACCGAATTTCAACATTCTTCATCATCAGAAAAATTACGTATAAATTTCAACCGCACAAACCAAAGTTTTATTTTTAAATTTGTTTATAATCCACCCATTTTCTTTCTCTAATCGAAAGGACTGTTAGAACAGGCTATCGATTGTAAAAGTTTGGAAAATAATCCTCCTAATAACCTATCATTGTCATGATTGTGAACACATTCTCAGCCCTTCCTTCAAAGAAAACTTCTATCGACTAGCCTATCGAACACAATAGTTTTGAACTACAAATTTTAAAATCTGATTTAAAACATTTAACTGACGTTTCTTTCACTGTGTGAGAGGAATTTTCAGTGCAAACAGGCTGAAAGCGAAGATGTTACTTCCGATACCCAAATGCTCTAGCATAATACACATCAGGATTACAATACTTTACCTTAAAATGTAGTTTATCGCCGTTTCGGAGACATTTGGCATTTAATCTAATTGGCGTTGAACAATCAACTATCAAAACTCAATTCGGAATTCATTCTTGAAACTTTTGTTGGCAACGAGCTGAACAAGAGAAAAGACAGAAACAAGTTAAGGGACGTCATTTCCAGAATACTCACAGGAAACACGTTCCTCCACAGAAACACTAACCGCCATCTACATTTAGCATCACAGAAAAGCCTTCACATAGGCGCAAAAGTTGTTTAATACACACGTTTACGCTGTACAAACAATGGATATTTAACTGTAGGTACAACAATACAACTCTGCTCTCACTTGATGGCTTTTGCTATTTGAAGTGTCAGAGGACAGCAAATTTATTTCTTGTTAGTTAAGGATATGCCATGTTTAACGAGAATGGAACGATCTCTTTTAAACAAATATATTTCTTTTCCATCAAAAGAACTTCTGTGATTGATTAAACACAAAAGAGTATTAAGACCAAGTTTTTCCAACTGAAAAGCTCCAGCTGAAGGAACTGAATTTGAGTGTTCAGATTTTCAACTCTCTTCTAGATTATATCTTCAAATCAGTGATGGCCAAATGGTTGCCATCTGGCCAGGCTCTTTCCAGTATTTCTCTTGTGTTATTTAATTATATATACCACTCGTTCAAATTGCAGAAGTAACTTCTATCACCTGCTTAATCGAACAGCTGGTTATTTGGTCAAAACATACATTTAAAACATTGACACAACTAGTACAGTATACAGGCTGGTATAAAATTTTCAGAAAGGCGCTCCATTTGAAATTGGTAATATTTTTCATACACTCATGTTCAAAAGTTAAAGATAATGAAATCCGAAATTAATCCCGCTTCAAGTACCTGTAAAGAAGAACCTCAAATGACAAATGAATATTGCGCTATTCCACAAGCTATTTGGGGATTATAAATAGCCGCACATGCCTCGTGGTGCTACTGGGAACTAAGGAAACAAGGAGAAAATGCTTAGGTGAACCCCATAGTAGGTTTTATTTATTGCAAAAGAAAACAATTGTTGTTATTTTAAACCTAATAGTAATAGGAAATGTGCTGTATACTAATGCAAGCCTCACAACGTGCAGACGTGTTTTTGTGCAAGGCTCTCCAAGAGTTCCTGCGGCAAGGAGTCCCATTCAAGCTCTGGAGCATGTTTTTCCTTTTGAGTGGTCCTAGGTGGCTTTGTGTATTGACGGTAGTGCAACGTCCGAGAGCATCTCAAGCATGCTCTATTAGATTGAGATTAGGTGACCTTGCTTGATACGAATTCGGCCTTATCCTTATTTTTTGACGTGTTTGTTTTGACCCTCAATTAAAAACTTCATTAACAAAATCTCCAGCACATTTTTTTCTGAAATTAAAAGAAATGCCAATCTTGTAGTAAAAGAAATTGAAATGTATGATCCAACGCTCCCCCAAATAAAACAAGACCCGAAAAAAATCTTGGAAAAAAATCTTGACCGCAGTTCCCACAATTCATCCTCCTATCTCTTGTAGTACCACCAGTGATGACTTTGTATTTTATTGCGTACAGTCAATGAAAAGCTTATCAATTTCCTCGCTCGTGATCAGCACTTCAGAGCTCTCCAAAGTGCTAAATGAGAACGAAGCGCAAGTTTTTCAAGATTTAAATAAAATAATTTCACTTTGGGCTGGATTTTAACTGGCTGTCTTTTTAACATCAAAAATTAAACTTCAATACGAAACAAAAACCTGCCAATATATTTTTTTGATTAAATCTATCTTCCAACGTGCATGATTCCCAAATACCGAGGCAGGCTCATTTATGCAGTGCTATACGGTCAATACCGAAGATTGAGGCCCCTCGGGGCCAGGTTCTCCATGACCTCATCAATACCATTAAGTATGGGTATTCAGCTGTTTTATCGTGAAACTTATCTAAATATGTAAGCAAAGAAAATTCAAATAATGTATTCATTAAGTTATAATATATTTTACAAAATACTTAACCATGCATGAAAGTATATGGAATAAATCTGCGTGATACACAAAAAGACAAAAATCAGTCATAAAACGGAAAAAAGACAGACTGACGTTGTCAAGTTCAGTCTCTAAAGAATGTAAGTATATTCATAGTATGCAAAGTTTCATGAAAGTATATCCAGCCGTTTGCATGTAGCTCGGACACACACATACAGACCGACAAACAGACATACAAATAGACAAACAAAGACAGACACGAAATATTGAAAGCATTGAACCAGAATGACCTCAAATGAATAAAAAACTTCAAATGGGTCGAAAATATTCAATGTACAAACACTACATTTTAATTGTTTTTCCCATTTAGTGTTACTTTCATTAGGACACTAAATGTTAAATGCATAATATTTCTGAAAATTCCAAAACATATGAACCAAATTAAAAAATATTGGAACGATTATGAAACATATAAATGAAATGAACGTAAAAATTGTTTGTCTAGAGATGAAAGTAATTAAAATTTTTATTTGAAGGTATTTATTATTTTATATTTACACATGTATCCTATTAAAAGGAAGCAGTCATTGGACTTGAGGTTAAGAAAGAAAAACTAATTTATTGAAACATGAGAATCATAAATTATGAATAGTACATAAGGACCTGAGGAGGAGACGTCGAAGTTGCGAGGAGGTTAAAGACAAAAGAGGAAAAAAATATGTGCAAAAGGGCGTGAAAAGTGCACAATCAGCAAATTTAGGGTTTGGTTCATATGTTCTGAGAGAGGAATGCTGTGACCTTGGAATCTGACTGGAAACGTGATCGGAGGAATGAATAGTGGATACAGATTTTGAGTTATTTAAAGGAGTTTCGGGTATTATGTATACGAAATTGCCTTTTAAATTAATATAAATTTCATTGGAAAACTTTCTTTTATGTATTTAGCAACGAAATTATGTATTATTTATCGTATATTTTTAACTAGTGTGTTAGTGAGAAAATAAAACGAAGAAATTTTCTCGTAAATAAAAGGCATTGTATTCGTGTAATAAAATTTCTCGAATTCGACAATGGTGAAGTACTCCCCAACTTTGGTCAAAACTCAGATTTTAATTTTCTATATTTATTGAATGGATCATTCTTTTGGCTTTATGGAACAGGTTTAGTTTTGTCCAATAATAATTAGGTGTGAAAACTTTGGAGAGTCTGAAAGGACATTATTTTGTATAAATATAAAAATTTAAGCTTGCATTTTTCTTAACATGTAACATTTATGCATAAATTGCACACCTTGAAAATGTCAACTCAAAAATACAATTTGAATTTAAGCATTTGTGTGAATTTTGTCTGTTTTCTAGAGTATTTACTTAAAGCAGTGGTTCCCAAAGTGTAGACCACGGACCCCAGGGATCTATGACAATATTTTAGGAACAGTGGAAAACATGCAAAAAACTTTACTACCCAAAACAGAGAACTTCCAAGGAAATAAACAAATTTCTCTGTCATTTTCTCCGATAATTTTATGTTCTAAAATCTAAATTTTAGAATCTAAAACAATTATTAGTAAATTCCAATTTTTATTGATTTGAAATAGACTTGGAGTTGAGAATGGTATTGATATCGGACATTGAATCAAATATTGCTGAACAATTGTTAAAAAGCAGCTTCATTGTTTATATTGAGATTGAAGTACTCATTAAGATATTAATAATTACAATTTTACAAGTTAAGATCATTTTGATTTTAATACATATTAATTAATAAATAAGAGTTTGTTGAATATTTACCGTTTCTTTTATCTCAGAACTCTAGTTTTTCTGTTTCAGTATGGTAAATGGGTATCACTACTCCTTAATGTGAAGTTTTAACGTTTTATAATCTTTTTAACATTAATTTAATTTTATAATCTCAAGGGGTTCGCTAAAATTTAATTTTCAAGAGGGTCCTTGAACTGAAAAGTTTGGGAACCACTAACTTAAAGAATTGTGATTTATGGATATTCCCAAATACGTATATATTATTTATTAGTCTGTTATTTCAATTCTTAATACCATTTTAAAACTGCCGAAAACATATTCATTGTTTACAGAACCCAACGTTTTTCTTTACCCAAAAGATCCTTTTACTTTTAGTTCATTCACCAGATAAAAACAAAATTTGTCATAATTTTTTCTATAAAATGTGATTATTTTTATGTAGCATTTTTAAGAGATTTTGATATTCTTTAAAATTAAAAATTCGTGTGACATGTTTCGTAAACGTGGGTTTTTTTAATAGTATATTTCTTTTAATTTATTTTTGTTAGAGGTATATCCCAAAATGTGATTGAAGATATTTGTATAATATTTTTTAAAAAAGAATCGTGTTCAAGAGGCTTTCTCTTCATTCTGATTGTAAAATGATGGCAAGACTGAATGCGATTTTTTCCCGAACACAATTTTTGTCTTCTTATCTATAGAGTTTTTGTAGATCGAAGCTTGATAAAAAAATTATTATCTCAAGAATCTGGATATCAAAGAATGTACGTACTACTCTTTTTTGTGCTGCCATCTAGGTATTTTATGAGAAACTAAAGTGAAATTATCTAAATGGTTTAAATTAACTGGTAAATAGTTTTCAGGTTATAATTGCAACTCAAATAATACATTAATATTGTGAAATAAGACACAAATTTGACAGAAAGGAAAGTTTTGTATTTAAACTTTGATAGTGTGAAAATGTGTTTCGTGGGAACAAAAATGTAGCTAAGATATCATTTAGGAAGGAGACCCAAAATAAAAATTCACTTTTTATGGAAAAGGAAGCTTTGGATCAAATTTGATTTTTTACGTTCATTAAATTTTTGCTAAAAGTTCATAATTTTATTAGTAGAAAGCAAGAGAATTTTGTAGGAATGAAAATCAGGTATTTCTACACAAATAATTTTTCTCATGTTTATAAATGTAAGACAAATTACAGTAAGCAAATATTCATTCAGTGCCTTTTCGAAAGCAAAAAATTTCAATTTCTAGTGAATGGTTAATAAACTTAAACTGATTAAAGGACTTATTTTTTAAAAGACATTTCAAGTTTTCAAAGAATTTATAATGCTTAATTTGTGCAAGGATAGAAACAAGAAATCACCACTTTCAAGAAGGGGTCTTTCACTTTCAAGTTAAATATACTAAGGAGGAGTCGGGCCCCCAAAAAACCCCTTCTGGCTACAGTACTATATGAGAGTAATGGGTAGAGGCAAAGCTAAACATTTTAGGACCCAGGGCTGATGCCGTTCTCTGTCTAAAGCAAATTGTATTTAATAGCATTTGAAATGAAGGTAAAGTATAATTACTTAAATAATTAAGTTAAAGTGATTAGTGCCACATAAATTTTATCTATAAATTATCATTCACAGCATTAGTTTTTTTTCATTGCACTTAATTATTGATAACGCATAAAACTTGGAAAAAAAAAACAACGGGTTTTGTTATTGTCTTCTGTTAGGGTCACATGACAGAAGTTTTGGTACCCTGTCTTACTTTATGCTCTCTAGACGTTTGTAAGAAAATAACTATTGCTTTGTCTCTTTTCTGAATAGTAATGGTAATTGCAGAGGGCTACATGGTGAAAGGAAGAATTGACTTGTATTCTAAAGATGGAGTGCATGAAAATATTCATTCACACTAAAATCTTTGGAAAATACTTCGAAACAAGGGCAAAATTTTACATAAAATTATGTAGGATTTTCCTAAAGGAAAAACTTTTTAATAAATATTTCTAATATGCCGCCCCAGTAGACTTTGGAGCTCGGGGCCGCTGCTTCTGTCGCTCCACCTTACCTAGGGCACTGGTTATTGTAATGAGGGCTTAAAATAAGATTAGACGGAGAAGCTTGAGGTTGTGTGATTTCAATATAGACCCTACAGACAGTTATTCGTAACAGACTATCAATGTGTGGTTATTCGTGCACTTCATTTGCCCGTATAAACAAAACTATTTCAAAAGATATTCTTTTTTAAATCTTATTACATGTTAATAAACTGTAGAATTGAAAAATGCATCTTAGAAACTTCTCAAAACCAGTCCGAAAGTATCAGAGGTAGGTAGGTAGTTAATTAACATCGCACTGAAGCAACACATTCCGCCAGGGGAGACCCCGCGCCTATCCTTGTGAGGATTTACCGGTTTAGTAGTCTCCCTTGGGAGTTTATTAGTTTTTTTTTATTCCAGAGGAGTCACTGTTTGGTTTTCTTGACGGTCAGCTGGTGGTCATACGGTAACTAAATTTATGTCGTTGCTATGAAATCCTGGCCTCGGGATTGCAGGATATCTATGATTTTAAAAATGTTTTCTCCGCATTTTCTATGCTTTAGTGCTAGATTTAACCATCCTGAGGTGGGTCTTGGTGATGGGCATCGCAGGTGGAGTGAGCTTGTGAGGGGACATTCCAAGGCATAACGCATTGGAGTTCCCTCTATACCACAGGAGCATTGGTTGGTCTGGGATAAACCAAATCTGTGGAGATAGCTAGGGAATGGGCCATGACCCGTTATAAACTGCAAGAGACGTCTATCTTTGATGCGGGTATCCATGGAGACATTTGGGAAGAGATCGTATGTTGAGCGGCCTGTGTCGTCTGTGTTCCATTCTAGCTGCCACTGTTGAAGAATATGGTCTCTAGTGAGACTCTTGAAGTGTGAGGCTGGAAGGGCTATTTGTTTGTCCTCTGGAGCATCTTTGTTTGTTGCCGCTTCCCTGGCAAGACTGTCTGCTTTTTCGTTACCCTCGTGTCCAACGTGAGCCTTGATCCAACGTAGTTCTAATGCTGGCTTCTTGTGGAGGAGGTTCTGGATTTGTTTGATGAGGGGATTTCTGGATGTTGGGTTACGGAGAGCTTTTAAAATTGATTGGCTGTCTGAAAAGATTGTTGCTTTTTCAGGAGCCAATCTAACTGCTTCTGTGATTGCAACCGACTCCGCTTGGAACACACTGTTGTTAATTTGTAACCTAGTTGACCAGGTTTTTGTTAATGACTGAAGCAACACAACGAGATATTAGCGACGGTCCAGGATCAATCCCGAGGGGAAAGATCCAAGGAAGCTCCTCGTGATTTTAAACCACGATCAGATGACCGAAATTATCAGACGGTTAATAATCAGTAATGCTAAAATGGTATTGATTTAAAATTTGATATTTCAAGTTGGTTTTTGAACCAATTTTTCTATTAAGAGACTTCCTGTTCATCGATTTATATTGAAAACTATACCTTCATTCACTACAATAGAACTACAAACTACGAGTGACTATAAGAGAAAAATAAATCTAGTTTGCATCATGATGTTCTCTTGGGTGACTGTCACGTTTTCCGTTTAGGTTAGTGTCGTAGCGTAACCAGAGTTTCAATTCAGAAAAGATTCAATAAAAACATAATTTCTATGCAAAATTTTAATCCGAACCTTTTTTCGCATAATAATAACGAAAAGGATTCGTAGCCTTTAAAAATATTATTTTGATCACTAGACTATGAATATTAAATTAAGGGAGAACATGATAGTTCTAAGGTTTATTTTAATTTAATTAAGTGTTTTCGATGTTAAGTTAAAAATTTTTTAATCGTTCCTGTATCCATTAAATTGGCAGTCTTGCTGGATGGAGATTAGGAAGAGCTAAAATGACCGTCCTGTTGTTTTCTTTAGCACTGGAGTGAGTGTATCCCCTGCAGTGCGAATTGAAGCTGCGAGGGAACGTAGAGAGAAATCGTGGTAGTAGTAGAAACTCAAAACAATGTGATTAGGTCTGAGTCACGAATGTAACGGAGCGTGTGGAGATAGAGCAACTTCGATATGACAAAAATACTTCATGGCTGAGTTACGTTACATTTTCATATACAGGGTGTTTCCAAAATATCTGGTCAAATTGTACATGGTGGGTAAATGATGGTAGAAGGGCCCACAATAAACATTTCTTGTCAAAGAATGTCAAAAAAGCTCCGAATCGGTGTGGCGATACATGCCATTGAAAATCCGAGCGGGGAATGAAGCCTTACGCCACAGAAGCGATATTATTGACGGACCTTAACGGCACCTTCTACCACCCAAACGCGGCATTTCCGGACACACATTCAAGACAAAAAATGTTTATCTTGGGCCCCTCTACCATCATTACACTTTGGCCAGATATTTTCTAAATACCCTGTGTACTGTATTGAAAGTTACGGTGGGTAAGTTCCTCACACGCTACGAGGGATGCACAACGTACGGCCAGCCACCCTCGAGAGTTTTCTAATGTAAACATAACACTGAATTAGACAAGAGAAAAGTATTTACTAGGGAGAACTAGAAGGACGACTCTAAAATGCAGTCTTCGAGAAAAGGAAATTTTATCAGATCACGCATTTGATAATACATTGCCCCCCTGCAAAACTTTATATAATCATATTTTGGAACTATCCCGACACTGTGATAATAATATGCTGAATATCACAAAGATAAAAGATGGAGTTCTTCATTTCCATGTAAAATATAATACTGACACATGCATTTCTGATAGACATAATCTCGCGTTGTGTGATGAAATTTGAGACCTATACGCCAAATGGATAAATCCAAGAATAGGAATTCACAAATGAAATGAAATTTGAAGAAAAAATTAAAGTAAGCCTATTTAAGCTTTTGATTTTCAGACGCTTCTCGTGGAACTAGAGTGTGATTTTAAAATGTTCAATAAAAAATGTGTATCTTCATTAATTGTGCCTTTGTTAACCACTCTGAATCCTTTTGCTGAGTTCAATATTGTCATTGGTTCTCAATATATATGTGACGATTGAAGTACGGGGGTTCTGATTTTATTCATTACTTAATTTAAACTAATTTATCTTTACGCTACTAAGCAATATACTTAAATTTCGTTTTATTTCGAAGGAAATTTACTATAAATGTCATTGATAAATAATTCTGGGGTGGTCCAGTCTTCTCTCTCGTCGTTATTTTACTCGTATAATTAATGTATTTATTATGTTTTTCTTGTATGATTAATGAAACATTGATTTACGCCAATTAAAATGGTTCAGTATGTTGTAATTTTAATTGTTTCTTTAATACAAAATATATTTTGTGGAGGATTCTAGCTCCATAAATTCGTTATTTAATAATGTCTTTTAGCATTATCATTCAAATTTTGCCATAAACGAACACTGTAAGAATTAACCAGCAAAAGGTCTTTTTATGATATGTGAAAATGAGTTGCTAATCAAAAATACAAAGAAACATTAAAAAGACGCATGTTGATAATATTGAAAAGTTTACTTCTCTTCGGATTAAAAATATCACCAGAAAAGAATTAAACATAGAATGTCAAAATCGTTGGAACAATAGTGAAGAAGCAAAATACAACACATCTCACAACATACCGTCGTAACCTCATCCCAAAAGTCAACGCAAAAATTTTTGACCAGATTTTTACACAAACTGATAATCACATGAAATGAATCGTATGGAACTTATTAAGCTATATTTCATAACAAAATAGATCCTTCCCGTTGATTTCGATATGCAACATATATTCTTTAAAACGCTGCGGATAACATAGGCTACATAATAATTAACCTCCGTTCTATTTACCTTAGGTGTGCAGAAGGAGCTAAAAGCTCTTTGAAATGTCCATAGGAATAATATTGAGTGTTGTTATGATTACGGTAGAAGCTCAGATTGTTTTAACAGTATAGCTGGAAAACAATTTTTTTCCCAAAAAATCGTATTTAAAGAATTTAAATTCTAATACTTATGTTCGAACTTATTTTTCATTTCTTTCCAAAATACCAATATTTTATAAATATTTGACTAATGATATCAAACGTTTTTTCTTACATAGCATAAAGCACATTTTGTAAAAAAACAAATATATTTAATGCGAAAAGCGCAACCGAAACACCCACTAACAAAATTGTTATTTTACTTCTTGGCAACGCAAAATCAATGTTTTATTTTCTAATTTTATTTAGAATTCCGAGTTTATGTATCTGTGGCAACGTTCGTAAACAACTTTGAAAAAAGTACAAACCAAAAAGTAATCCATCACATGACCTCCGTTTCATCAGTTCTGAAGTTGCATTTACGAACGATTAGTTTTTTAGTCTCATTCGCCATGTACAGTCGGCGCTGTTTAATCCGGCATTCCTTCGGTTCGGCTCATTCTGTAATCCGGCACCGATCGAGCCGCTCGCATTCGGATTTTTTCGGGTGGATTCGGCCGTTTGTTGACCTCGATCGCCATGTCACGCCATTGCGATGTGATGTAAAAGACTTCCAAAAACAGTTTAATGTCAAAGATGCAATTTTCGCAATTGCCTTAGCGTGGAATCAGGTGAAAGAAGTGACTCTCAGCGGTGCTGGCGCAAACTTTGTCCTAATGATTAAGATGCGGATCAAGATTCAGACATTACCAGTAATGGCCAAAATATGGTGCTAGATTTGGTAGAAGCTGTGCCAAACAATCCTTTCACAGATGTACCCTGTGAGGAAGTTATAGACTGGATTGAAATCGACAAAAGTGTGCCAGTAGTCGAAGAACTGAGTGACGAACAGATTGTACAAAGCGTTGTGAACCCACAAGAAGCCCGTTCAGGATGTGGAATTGGATGAAAAAGGAGTCATGGCAGATGAAGCTAGTCTCGTGTTTGGAAAGAGGCTTCTGATGCATTAAATACATTTATAAAATTTGCCGAATCCAACAAAAGCTATAACTCTGCAGAACTCATAAATTTGTGTATAATCCGTAATGATTTTTGAAGAAGAGATCCGAATCTGATGCAACGTGATATCAGAGATTTTTTTTAAACAGTAACGCTCATGTGTATTTTTTCTTGCCATAGAACAGCTTATTACAACTTGTTAACATCATTGTGCTGTATTAATTTTTCTTTGGTATTCCCGTTAAAACTATATTGACGTTCGATAATCCGGCACGGCCGTGGTCCCGAACGTGCCGGATTAAAGAACGCCTATTGTAATTGGCAATTTGATAAATTCAATCCTAAAATGAGCCTAAACCAGACACAGGTAGAGATGCATTACAACATTCACATCTACCTTTTCAGGAGACAACTTCTGAACTGACAAAACTTAGCACAATCTCAGTTCGTTTCCAACGTTTTTTTTTTCGTTTTCAGTGACTTATGAAACGGCTTGTTTTTCACACTAGAAAATCTGAGATTCTTGGAACGCTCGGTTTGAATAACTCGTACAACCAGTGCGATTTATTCGCGTTTACGAACGAGCCCTGAGTTAAGACAGCGAAATGATACGGTCATACTTGAACATTTCTAACATTTATGTGTTCCAATGTTTTATATGTTGTGGATAAATTATTTAGGAGTTAGTTTAAAACGAGTTATTTATATTGTGCAAAATATCGCTAAAGGTTTGAGTTCATTTCTTGGCGGTATGTGTATATTTCGACCAACTTTCCATAAAAGTCATTTATTCAATACGTAATGATTTGTAAAATTCCATCCTATGAAAATAAATGAAGCATCTGTATGTTACCGTGAAAGACCGAAATTGGAGAACGTCGACTTTCACCGGTGAATGTCGACACATACCAAATACGTCGGTGAAAGATCGAATATTTCATTACATTCTTGTACATTCGGACCCTCACCGGTGTATGTCGACAATCACAGATATGCTCTGGTGGAGGTCGAAAAGAGAGGAGCCGAGGTTTTTTTTTTCCGATACCCTAATTTATACTGAATGGATACTGCAGTGAATCGTGATCTTTTTCTTGAAAAGTTAAATGCATTAATTGCGGGTAAACGAGAAGACAATTGTTTTTATTTTTCTCAAGAAAAGTACTCTAAAATACTTTCTGAAATGTTACGAACCTCACAAAAACAATTTCCTCCTGCTCAATTTGGTGATACTGTACGAATACAAGTCCCTGATGTCGACCGTGGTCGTACAGATAGCCGAAATGTGTTAGCGGTTGTTGTTGGAATAGAAGACTCCGACTTCTATAAACTGGCAAATAAAAATGGTACCCTCAAGCAGCTTTACACACGTAATCAGTTCGTAATTTGTAAAGAAAAGTTACTTTCCATAGATGAGATTTCTTTTCAAGAAATGTCGCTGAGAGAAGCAGCTGCAGCTAATTCGAGAAGCGGGGGGCAAGGCTATACACGCTGTCATTGCAAAAGGAAGTGTTCCACAAATAAATGCAGTTGTAAAAGCAAGGGACTCTTGTGCAATTCAAAGTGTCATAATAGTTTAAGTTGTTGCAATAAATAAGATTTGAATCACATAATTAAGTAAGTTTTTTATTACTATTATTTTCTTTTCTCATTTAGAATGTACTGTATAATTAAGTAAGTTTTTAATTTCTATTATTTTCTTTTCTCATTTAGAATATACTGTTTGTTTTAAGTTCTTGGTCACTCCTCTCAGAAAGAGAGGCGAAAAAGTTACGTCACCCTTGTGACGTTTTATCGCGACTGAAATACGGAGAAGAAAATATAAATCTCCGACATGTTCAACATTCACCATTAGTGCATGGTGAATGTCGACATTTGCCGGTGTAAGTCAGAAATAAGGGTATTTAGAAAATATTTCGGACATACACCAAGCGACTATGTGAATGTTGACATTCACCGGTGAAAGTCGACATTCTCCAGATTTCGGTCTTTCACTGTAACATATGTTATACATATAATTCTCTTACATGGCGAGAAAAGGGGGTCGAATTTCTAAATCTCCTATGACGACAACATATCTTCGAAAAGTTACTCAGCTTCGTCGGTCAGAGTAATCAAACAAACTGCATTTGTACGTTTATTGTATTGTAAGAATAAACAATCGGTGATCGTTTGCGCTTAGCGCGGATGTCACGTGATAGTGCGATCGGATGACTTGAAATGTAATATCTTATTTTATATCTTAACTTATTTTTGTTACGTTTGCGTTGGATTTCAAGTAAAAGCTTATCAATTATCAGTTGCTAATTAGGAAATCGTTATTATCAGTTGGAAATTAGGAAAAATAATGAATTTGAGTCGTACTGTCGGATAATTTATACGAAATCAACAAAGACAAAATAAACGGAGTCAGGAAACAGTTCAGGAATCCAGTTTAAGAAGATCAATTCGAAAGAAGCCGATAATCGCCGTCGCGCAAAACGTGTGTGTATTCGAAACGATGTTGACGAACATAATTGTGGAACTATGTGCGAACAGTGCGATTTTTGTTGGGCTCTTTATTGGAAGAAAGAGCTAAATACTGCCAATAAGTATACCAAATGTTGCCATGATGGAAAGGTTCGGCTACCTGCATTATCTGATGCACCGGAGCTATTAAAAGTATTGGTAACTGAAAATTCTCCAGATGCCGAATCGCCAGCGAATTCGTGAATATAACACTGCATTAGCATTCGCTTCGATGAGAGCACAAATTAAGCCACCACGTGGAACTGAACCATATTGTTACCGTTTACATGGTCAAGTGTACCACAGAGTTTCCCCCTATATGCAAGTGACCAACGTAAAGAAGGATACGGGCAGCTTTATATATTTTATATATTCGACTCCAGTGTGGCAACAGAGAAACGCTTGAGTAACAAACAAAATTGCTTGCAACATGCATTTGAAAAACTTTATTGCACCTGAAGCCATGTGGCGCTTAAATGAATTCAGTTTGTCTGATAAATCCCACATTGTAGTGCGCTTAGCTACGCATTTACCAGAGCAACAGCCGATTGTATATCAAGACGGTCAAGAAGCGAAAGCAATTGCAAGAGCTGCTTTAAGAAAAACAACTCATCATGGTTTGAACTGAACAAAAATGATCCTGAAGCTCACAACATTTCTTACTCAGATATTCCACAATATTATGTGTTTGATAAGAGGACCACAAATTGGAAGAGGCGACAACGTGGTGGACAAAAAGTTATTGGGAGATTGTCAGTAGTTAGTATACAGGATACTGAGAGGTACTATTTGAGGATGCTACTATTGCGTAAGTCAGGAGCATTACATTTCAACAAGCATGTCAGGAGTATGGACTTCTTCGGGGTGACCAGCAGTGGCATGATGCTTTGAGTGAAGCCGCTCAATTTCAATATCTGAGACAGTTGAGCATGCTATTAGCAATGATTTGTGGCTTTGGAAAAAGTGGAAGATGTTCCTGACCTATGGGTGCAGCATCAACTTTCACTTTGTGAGGACTTTGTGCATCGGTATTCTGAAGAGACTGAACCTTACTATGCACTTGCAGATATTGAGGAACTGCTTACTACAATTTAAGTCTTCAAAAGCTGCATCTATCAACTGTGGATTTGCCTGTAAGTGTTTTGAAAAAGCGAACTTTGATGTTGTGGAGGAGCAGGCTAAAGCTAACAGTTATACTGCAAAGTTAAATAGTGAACAGCGGAATGTTGTTGAAATCATATTAAGTGAAGTGTATAACAACTCTCCAGATACACCCAAGTATTATATTTCAGATGGTCCTGCCGGAACTGGAAAAATTTTCGTTTATTCAACTTTGCTTTACACAATACATGGTAGAGGTGATGATGTTATTCCTATTGCATCTACAGGTATTGCTGCAACTCTATTAAGAACAGCTCATTCTGTTTTTAAAATTCCGATTGATTTAAATGTAACATCTACTTGCAATTTGAAGCCAAATACAAAAGAAGCAGACATGTTGCTGAAAACCAAGTTAATTGTGTGAGATGAAGTACCCATGACACATGTCCATGCTTTCTTAGCTGTTGTCAGACTTTTACAAGATCTCACAAAGTGTAAAGAACCTTTCTGGGCAAAGTCATGCTATTGGGTGGAGATTTTCGCCAAGTTCTTCCTGTTATTTTAAGAGGTTCAAGAACATTGACTGTTGCCAGCTCCTTAAGAAACACTATCTTTAGTTGAAATTCCATGAGCGATCCATGGAAATCAACAATAAAGTGCTGGAATGTATGCCGGGAAATGAAACTGTTTACAAAGCAGTTGATAATATCATCAGTGAAGATCCTCAAGATCAATTGACATTTCCTGAAGAATTTTTATATTCTTTGACACCAACAAGTATACCTCCATATGAGTTAAAGTTGAAAACGGGTTGCATTATAATGCTGTTGAGAAATTTAGCTCCCTCTAAAGGATTATGCAATGGCACACGTCTAATTGTCACAAAATTGCAGCAAAACATTATTCAGGCAAAATCCATTGATGGTACAGAGACATTTCTCATTCCTCGAATCTCTTTGATTCCATCTCAGACTAACATACCTTTCAAATTTAAACGTATGCAATATCCCATTCGCTTAGCCTTTTCCATGACAATTAATAAGTCGCAAGGCCAAACTTTTGAAAAGATATGTTTGATGCTCAATGAACCTGTTTTTAGTCATGGACAACTCTATGTTGGTTTATCAAGAGCACGATCTTTTGAATCAGTTTCTGTAGTAGCTCCCAAATGTGAAATATTTAATTGTGTTTATGAGGAAGTTTTCTGTGGTTGATTGTCAAATGTATTTTTTTGCTTTACATTTCTAATTTATATCAATGTTGTAATATTTTATATCTGAATGGATTGAATATGCACATATCTGCTTTCAGACAATTCATTTTTTTGTTGAGCACGATCTTTTGAATAAGTTTCCGTATTAATGCTGTATCAGCTCCCAAATGTGGAATATTTAATTGTGTTTATGAAGTTTTCTGTGATTGATTGCCGGGTGTATTTTTTGCTATTTTTTTAAATATGCATATGCAAGCTTTTAGACAAATACTTTTTTTATGTTATCAACAATCCCTGTCATGTCCAGATGCATTATAGGTTGAAAATGTAGAAGTTTCCTCAAATTAGAGAGTTGGTGACCCATACTTATTGCATGATAATTTGCGTAAAAACTTCTTTGCATGGTAATTTATTGAAATTTTCATCTCTTAGACAATTTGTTCTTCATGCTGAATATTTATATTGTCAAGAATCTGTCAAACAGAAAAATTACTCACCTACTAGACTAAAATGGTTTAGTACACGGTGAGCGAGCGAAGCGATCCGAAAGGAACTGCGTTAGCAGTTCCTGGGGGTTGACGAGCGAAAGCGAGCAGGGGGCTGGAGCCTCCTAGTACAAACAAAACTTTTTAAATTAAGATGGTAATTTCTTATTTTAAAAAGAGGTTAACAGTAAAATGAAGTTATTTTATAATGAGACAGTTGTAACTTCAATTTAAGTCAAGTGTGACAAAAGAGAGATTCTTTTAACCGTGAATGACTTCACAAACTCGGAAAATCCAAAGGACAACATTTATTACATGGAATACGTGCAAATAAACAGAAATGGACATACTACATAACATAAATCATATTATTAAGCGGAAAACAAAAATGGATCTTATTCTTCCATCTCAAATTCAGTGGAGTTGAGTTGTACTCCACCTTCTTTTCACGAAAATTAATAATTCTTGTGACAATAGTTTACGTTGAAATAAGACGAATCAAATATTGAACCATACATTGTAATTCCAAGATTTTTGTAAAATTTTCCCGTAGGTTTCCATTGCAAGGCAGTTAAAATCGGAAAACTTACATTTGTTATTCAAGTTTCAAATTACTATATTATTGGATTGTATTGAAATATATACTCTATAGTAAAGAAACATCTATCATTCTCAATAGGTACATGTTTTTCCATTTAGAAATGGAACCTCTGAATTGACAAAAAAGTGCCACAAAGAATAATTTAAAGCTGCATACCAGTAGGATTGAATTGGATCTTGAATTTTATGGCACAAGGTCTTAAATAGGACAAGCTGCGCCAGCATGCCAGTTTGAGAAAAGCGAATTTTAAATAAAGTTTGGCTGATCTTGGAAGTTAAACCATTCGCCCTTTTTTGTTTGCTAATATCTCAGAACAATACAATCGAAACAATTTTGTGCAGTACACGTTTCCAAATGTTCGCTATTTATTGATCGTCCAGAATTGCATAAAGTACAATTAGTAGGTGAATTCCTAAGATTAATTCTTAATAAATGGATATTGTGGCAACACAAAGCAAAGTTGAACCTCGTGGAAAATTTGTAATTGGTAGGTAGTAGTTAATTAACGTCGCACTGGAGTAACACAGCGGACTATTATCCACGGCCCGGGATCAATCCTGAAAGGAATCTTTCCCTTCGGGATTGATCCCGAATAAGATTTCAACGAACGATAAGATTTGAACGAATACAGTTTTTACGATTTTTTTCTAGTAGAACATACAATAGTAGAAACAATTATTACGTCATCTATCTACAATTAGCGAATTCCATTATCCAACCGTCGTATGAGGAAATTTTGTACAAATTCCACTACTTAACAATCAGATTATTTTTTGTTATTGTATTGCGGTACTGAGGGATGAATAGAAAGGCCAAAACCGTTGAAATGTTATGAATTAATGACCTACTGCTCCAAGTAACATTTCAATGAATAGCTAATAAAAGATTTCATTTTTATTTGTGACATGGCTATGTCCACAGTGTACACTACGGATACTAAAGAGTAGCTATCATTGTATGTAATGGCAAACGAAATAACAGACCCTGGCACCCTCGAATGTGGGGCATTACAGCATTGCTATGGCAACTGATCCAGCTTTGTTTCCGTGGCAACTGAAGAAATCGACAGGTTTACTTTATTCTTATGGAAATAAAGACGTTTTTTGAAGGTAGTGTCGGTTTATCGTTCTAAATATCAATGTAATTTTATTACCAACACACGAAATCATGGATTTCTTATAAGTTTTTAAAATTATGATGGAATTAAAAATTACAACTGCAGTCTAAATTGTAACAAATAATTATTTCCTTCTTGTGTGTTCATTTTAAAATTAAAATATTTGTCAATCCGCGACGTGAAATAAGCTTAGCTATCTTCAAGAGGTTGGCTAGCTGGTGTGAATAGTAGCTGCAGCCCCTAGTTGCACTTGAAACAAGGAAAGTAACAGGAAAGCTAAATATAAACTGTACCTTTGCACTTTTGCTCATACAGTTGTAAGAAGAATATACATGCTTAATACCTGATATTTTGACTGAGTAACAAGGGGTTCCATTTTGTTGATTAATGGTCAATTGAGCTTTATGGCGCATCCATGTGTTAAAAATGACAGCAAACATCATCAAACTTGTCTCTGACAGAACGCTTCAGAGGGCAATGAGAAAGATCTTTACAGATTTTTCTCTACACTAAAGTACAAAAATGAAGGTTTTGGTAAATTGCACTAGAATTTCGTTATGCCAGAAAGAATTGCCATAACATTTGGATGATTTAAAAATATTCTGTTTTTTATGTAAATTATGAGAAATAACATGAGGTATGATGATCCTGATAGCTGTTACAGCTGGGCATGCACCATCATGTACTTTCTTATGTATGGCATGATCAGAATATCTGGATTTCTATTTTCAGAAATAGTTGCCTCTTATAACATCGACAGAAAATACGCCTCTCTTCCTTTTGTTATAAACTCGTCTATACATGGAATCACAGGTAAGTCATTTGCATTTGATGTTTTCTTTCCTCTCTTTTCTCTGTGCGAATACGCACATAAACCTCTGGACGTAATATTTAGCAAATTCGTTTGATTATTAGTAATAAAAATAAAACTATTTTTGTAACAAACATTTTGACGATTGGTAATAAACAACAATTTGATAAAAACGTATAAGCGGTGGAACCAAGTTAAAAATCTTCGCCAAAATTTAGTAGTTAATTATAAAAACGTCAAGAAACTACTAATAAAGATATCAAAAGCAAAAAACGTCTCTCTCATATATAGGCTGTCTACACGAGTACTGCTCCCACTATTAAGTCTATGCCTGTCTGTTGTCGTAGAAGAGGATCTTATTCCCCAATTTTTATAAGCAATGCTTAAAGAAATACATAGAAGTTTGTCACATTGACAGATTGGAAATAGCATAATTATTATGATTTTTACTTGTTGCCAAGAATATCTATATTAGTAAACTATCTTCTCTGCTACAAATATTCGTGAAAAGCAAAACAAAATTAAGACATCCTCCAGTCATCCCTACTCAAAAAGAGTCCTGTTTCCTATAGTGATCAACTACCCAAAATTTGTGGCTGGAATATTTCTCGTGGTGGACAGATAGCACTATCACATGAAATTAAACCATATTCACGTAGGGCTATACATCCGCAAGCTCCACCCGGATATGCTAGGTGGAATACTAAGGTGCAGAAATAAAAACAGCACAAATATGTGAAACACATTTTTATCAGCCCTAATTGTACATGTAGTTGTACACTTACAATTTCACATTCGACAGAATCAACAATACAGAATGCCTGGACTGAGCGTCGATCCCCGCTGATGAGTAACGTGCCTGTTTCCGTGGAGTGTACCTGTTTCGTTCAGTCTGGTGAAAACGTTTGGTGATTCGGCACACGTCTGTCGGGGTACCGTTCACGAAGTAATCTCAAAACGGACCGTCCATTTGCGTTAGATGAAACAAATGACAGTATTTCATTCATAAAATGATGTTTGTTACCCGCACAAAGTCTGCGTCTAAATTGATGAGGCAAATTGGCAAACTGCCGAACAGTGTCCTCTAACATAGATGGCGCTAGTGGACATATCGCTCTGTGAATACGGTTTTATTTTGTATTCCCTACCAAACTTTAAGTTTGAATAGGAAATTTCTAAAACACCCTGCTTACAAAATATAGAAGATGAGTGTACAAAAAGAACTACTTAACTTGTGTTCAGGAAGACTGTCAACTTAATGGATGCAGAAACGACTAAAAATAGAAATCTTAAATTTAAAATCGAAAATACTAACTTAAATTAAAGTAAAATACAGAACTATTCTGTTTTCCCTTAATTTAGTATCCATAGTCTAGTGATCAAATGCGCATACGTCCAAAAATTAAGAATAATGCAATCCTAGACGAATCCCATGTCAAGACCATGCATCGAATTACCTCAAATGGCAAATGTATATTCTTCAAGCTAGTGAAATAAAAAAAGAATACACAAGTGCAAGTTTAGTATTGAGTACGTATTAGTATTTCGTGAGGGATACGTCATCACATCTGTTTCTGGGGTCCGGTATTCAGGTGTAATGAACTTAAAAAGTCGACCAGTGCTAATGAAGAAGTCAGACAAGGCCAGAGTCTGATTCTTGTCCCAATCCACCCCTGGGCTCAGTGATTAGAGCATGGCAACCCTATTTCCCAAATCGGTGAGCCATCAAGGAACTTAGAAACTTAATTCGATCAGTATGAATCCATGAGAAGCATTTTCTGTCAAGCTAAATATAGGTGGCGGTAGTGTTTCTGCGGCGATACGTGACCGTATTCTTAACTTGGCGTCGCTTCGAACACGATTTCGGCACTTCGCCAATAAAAATTCCAAGGAATAAATTCCCAATTGACATAGCCGATAATTGATTGGTCAGCATCATTAAGATTGCCAAAACGGCGATAAAAGTTGCCAAAACGGCGATAATCTGCATTTTAAGGTATCCCCAATACGTATCATGTAAAAGAATTTGGACAACAGAAGTAAAATCTTCGCAGACTGTCTGGTTTGTTTAACACTGATGGCTATCTTGAGTTGTGGATGAATACCGGGTGTGATCATGACTAAAAGTACTTGGGCAGAAGTCCATGCGAGGGAAATGATTTATTTGATTGAAATTAACAAGTGCATCATTTGCAGGTCCTTTAGTTGGATGCCTTATCCAAATAGTGGGATTTCATCCAGTCATCATGATGGGTTCCATTATTACTGTTGTGGGTGTTGTTTCTTTGCTGATAGCATTGTCATGATCTGTGTCTTCTGGGGATCACTGTATGGTATGCAGCAAGTCTTTTTATTATTTATACACAATTTAGTAATTTTCAGCATCATTCTCTTACCTTTTCCAAATTACATTAATCTCTTCCTTCATTTTTGCTTGCATATTCATTCCACATTGACCTTTGAATGCATTTATTTTGCAAATACCGAGATTTAATTCTTGGAATTTTATTTTTTAATGAAATTTGAACATGGTATATGACATTCTTTTTTATTTAGTATATAAAGTGATAACTTTATATACTATATATAAATTTTTAGATTAGTTAACAAGAAAGATAATAGTTTTATAAACTATAACCAAAAATGTTAACATTGAAATGGAATTTAAGTTAATTTAATTTCTAACAATTATTTTAGTTTTGAACATTTTTATCCATAGTTTACCACGACTGTTTCATATTAATTAATTTTTCTTCTAGGAATAGGTAAGGCTCTAGCTTTATGTGCACTTCCACAAATAATTTACTTATACTTTGAAAAGCATGTCTCTACAGCAACTGGCTTTGCTTTAACTGGTGCTCCTATCGCTGGATTCGTATCGTCGCCAATTACAGATGTTCTTTTGAAAAAAATATGACCTTTTTGGAACATTTTTAATGTTAGCGGGAATCGTATTGCATAACCTCCCCGTTGCAATGGTTTTAAAGGAACCTAAATCTATTCCTCCACTTTTAAATTGTCCTTCCATCGAAAGAAATAACAAAGGAGAAAAAATCATCGAGGATATTAAAGGCTCGGAGAAAAATGAACGCTCTCTTAGTTTAAGGTCTGAGAGTGTTAACTGCACAGAAGTTTCAAAACAGGACGAGTATTTCAAAAACTGCGATCAAGTAGCTGAAAATAACAGAGCACAATATTCTCAATGTCATGCTAGCAGGTGTTCACAGTGTGTACTTGAGGATTTGTCAAGTAATAATGTATCCTGTTTATCGATGACATTCATATTAAATGATCAAGTCGATGGGGGGGTCAAGAAGGTCAAAATTGGTTAGAAGTCATGCAGAGAAGATTACAGGTATCATAGCGATATATGTGTGTGAACCCCTGAAGGCTGGATTTTTTAAATACGGATTTGGAAATCACTCATTCCATTGGTTTCGTTAAAAATTCGTTTGTTTACCTTTTGTCTACGAAGTTGATTAGCCTGCGGAATCTCGTAATATTTAACAATGCCATTAGCAAAAGACAAATACAAATGAGGCCTTTTTTTGGAGCCGCATAAAGAATTATGTATGCAGATAATTTGTCACTTCAAAATAAGTACCGAAATAAAATTGAAGTTCCATTTAATTTCTTAAAAGTTGCTCATGTTTTCTAGTGCAAATCCTCAATGTTATGAGTTCATAGATTTCAGATCATCAACCTTGATTCTTGTGCAAACCAATGTCTTTGTTCTGTGTACTTTTGCTATATTAATGGCTAACATTTTGTATCATCATTATAAGGCATCGAAGATGACGAATAGTTGAAAATATAATTTATTTTTCATTTGGTTGGGGACGAAAAAAGCCTTTATTCGAAATGTGTTTTAGGAAAAGCAAATTTCTTAAAACTGATAAATAAGATTTATTTTTCAAATGTTTGAAAAATTACGTATTCTTTGTTTCATGGTGACTCTTCTTCCGGTGGATCATCGTCCAGTATTCCAGTCACATCCCAGACTCGCAGAGTGCCATCAACTGACACTGTGTACAGCTTGTCATTCACTGCCTGAAAAGATATGAAACAAAATCTTACATCTTGTCACACAACAACAAAGACTACTTTTACTTTGCCATATTTTAGACTAATGAATCGACTGCGACTGCAACCATGCATTGTGAAAATGATTCGTACTAATAAAGGAAATATAAAAGTAGAGTGAGCAATGGTAAACTTTTTATGTGCCCATGATCATGTGACCAAAACTAGTAGTAACGTGACCCTTAGACTACTTTCCTCTGCAGAGTGGAAACGAACATTCTTCATATGATTGGTCAACGGGACAGGAAAAGACATCCATCCTTTGATTCATCATCTGATTGTTCCGCGCGACATCGTAGTAGACTACGATTTCACCGCTTTTGTCGCTAATCTGTAGAAATGTGCATTCACACACCTACCCTGTCATAAGATTTTATATCGCCAAACGAGGAATATAAAGCCAAATCGGCCAACCAAGTAAATTTTTCACAAAGCAGTCACGTGACTACTAATCGACATGTTGGCCACACTTTTTGAGCTCCTCTCAATAGCAATGGTCAGTCTACTTATATTTCATGTCAACGGTACTAAAAATCAACTCAAACTGCTAAGTGTTTTTAAACAAGTTGCTTTGTTCTGTGATGTAAGAGTGCGTGTATTGCTTACTATAAAATACCTCAGGGACTCTGATGAGAAGGTTAAAGATTGAAACAAAATCAGATTTAACAAATTTATTTAAACTTAACAAAAGCTAATGGAAAATTACAGATTAAACTAGTAACTGACTGAAGACCCTGAAAAAAAGATATACTAGTCGAACAATGCCTAATTGCAGTTGTTGAGCAAAGCCACTCAAAGATGATGCACTCCTGAATTCGTCATTGACCTTCTAATGAAATAGACGGAGCATGTGAGCGGAGTCGCTACAGTAAGATTTCAGAAGGGTAAGTCAAGTGAGCTTGAGAATGGACTCGGATCGATCAGTCATTGTAGCGCAAACTAGTGTTTTTCATCACCCTCGTCAAATACACCTACATTAGGATTTTAGTTTTCTTCCAATATCATATGATTTTTACCAGATCTTCTAACAAGTCATCGGAAGAAATAACTTGATCTGCAGGAAACAAATCGAACCACCCCTATATTCGGGGTCGTTCGTAGCAAAAACAAATTCAAAAATACCATTCAATAGGGCTTATAAATTCATATGCATAACATCTGTTTAAAGTCGTCTTTGTATCAAATTACACATACATTTGATAAATTCTAATGATAATACCCAATTTTGAACCCAAATGCCGAATCTATACTGAAATTTTACATTGGATACCACGTTTCAATCATTTGATCCAGCCGTTTTTGGATAATGAGTTTGGAAAACCAAGAGCACATAATGCTGAAGTGGCTTCCAAGACTTCTATTCATTCTTCCGAAATAATCCAGCACGCGCGCACTGTCCCGTGTTCAAATAAGTAGACTGATAGTTAAAACTTATTTGCTTACAAAATTTTATGTACTCTAACTCTAAAATAATGCTAATAACTCTAAAATAATGATTCCATGCGTAGCGCTTTTCTATGCTTCCTCACGAAATTTATGCTAAGGCGTATGAAATCGACGTATTGATGGGGATTCTTAGCACAAAAAGTTTTAACGATAACAAAATACAAATTCTAAAGATATCTTTTTAAATATTGCCATACAATTGGCTTCTAAAAAATAAAAACAAATAAAACACTGCAAACTATTCTTAATTCTTCGTGAGCCAAGATATCAATGCGCGCGAGCAAACTATAATCATTTGACATTCGGGCAAACAATAATTACCCGCCACGCGCACAAACAATTGCAATGCATAATTTTTATACCAATTTCATAAATTATATCTATATATATAAAATAGGATGTGTGTGTGTATGTGTGTATATATGTATATTATATCTATATATATAAAATAGGATGTGTGTGTATGTGTGTATATATGTATGTGATGTGCGATTACCCGCTACTCTTCCCACCTCTGATTCACCAACGGTGAACACCGGCATGGACGTAACAGTGAGAACGTTCCAGATGAACACGAGCGACTTCCTGAAGCTCCGAGAACATTCTAGAACACGAGCGATTCCCGCCGAAAGGGTTACAAGAACGTTCGAGCGGGAGAAGAGTTTCAGACGATGAACCGAGAAGACGTGTCAATGGCAGACGGCCATCCTTTTTTTGGTTTTGTTTCAAATATGTTCGTAACTGTCCTGTCCAATATAGTTATTGTTAAATTAAATGTTTTATCGTTAAAAGAAGTTTCAGTGTTATTTAAAGCCCTTTTGCACTACCTCTGAACTTCACATGGGCGCTCAGCCGGTCCGATCTCTACAGTAAACCCCCTAGACCCGGCAACGACGAAAATTCACCGATGAAAATTCAGGATTAATCTGTGCTCTATCTGTGTTTCGAACTGTGCTTCTAATAACCTGTTCTTGTTTTGAACTGTGAGTCGACAACTTGGCTATTGAGAAATTTTGCACCTTCGATTGAATATCGTCAAAGAAAATGTGAGTACTTTGTTTTTATTTCTTCTGATTTGATCTTCAAAATATGAACAGTACACCTGAATTTTAATTACTTCTTGCATTATAAAGAAAATGGGTACATTAAATGACATTCCTCACATTTCCCAAGCACTTAAATCTGGATCTACGAAAATGATTAAATTGTTGCATAGCTTTATTTTCGGAAACGATGCAGGCAGAAGCAATAGGAAGGAACTACGACTTTTTTCTGGTTTTCCAGACTCATATAACATTTCCGAGAAGAAAGTAACACTTTTAACTGCATTTTCAGGTTCTGATTTAATTTCGATTTCAAATTTTCTGCATCTTGAATGTTCCACAAATCGCGATAAATGCTGTGATGTCATCCTAAACGCTTTGCAAGATTTCGGTTTATTCTCTCCCCCTGAACACTCAGACTGTAGCGACAACGATGCCAACGCCACACCCAATGTTCTCTTGGCAGCAAGCCAATTTTCACTAACTAAAGCTTCTGCAAATGAAAATATTTTTTTTCCTCAAGTTGGACATCCGAACGAAACCGAAACCACCTGCCCTTCCCAAGTTCTACAACAACCACACTGCGGTACTGTTTTAAATTTATCATTTAGAGACCTTGCTGATTGTATAAAGTATTTTAACGGATCATCTGATTCGTATACAATTGAAATTTTTATACAAGATCTTGAAGAACTTTTCCAACTTAATAACATTACAAATGATGTTCATAAAATTGTATTCACGAAAAAATGTTTAACGGGTTCAGCTAAAACATTTGTGTATTCTCTTCATGGTATTGTGACATGGGAAATTTTAAAACAACATTTATTGGAAGAATTCTCTTCGAAACTCAATAGCGCTAATTTACATCAAATGTTGCAACATAGACATATGAAATCAAATGAATCTTTAAGTGACTATTTTATTGCTATGAGGGAAATAGGTTCAAGAGGTCAAATCGATATTTCTTCTATTTTTGATTATGTAATTAATGGCATACCAGATTCTACATCCAATAAGATAATGCTACATGGTTGTAACACGGTAAGTGAATTCAAAGAAAAGTTGAAAATTTATGAAAAACTGTTTTCTACTACAAACGTAAACAAAACTCCATGTGTTTCTAAACCAAAACATGACAGTTACAAATCCGATCGAAACTTTGATCGCAAAATTTTCAAAGGCCCTCCGAAAGATATAATCTGTTATAATTGTGGCATTAAGGGACATAAGAGTTCGACATGTGTTAACAAATCTAGAGGCCCTAAATGTTTTTCATGCAATTCTTTTGGACACTTATCCACAGACTGCAAGACGTCCTCTGCGAAACCTACCACACCACATACACGACACGTAGCCTTCCATATCCCTTCACCATCCAACTCCATGCATGTGTTAATCAAAATAAATAATGTTGACATTCATGCACTTCTTGATTCCGGAAGTGAAGCTACGATGATCAACGAGCAGACCTACAAGTTAATAGGATCCCCACATCTCACTCCCTCCAGTACTGCATTCACCGGTATTGGTCAGACGATAATACACCCCATCGGACTTTTTCATGGTTCGTTAGATATCGATAATACCACATTCCATACTCGAATTCATGTAGTCAAGAATGAATTTCTCTGCGTCGAAGCATTAATCGGAATTGACTGCATACAACAGGCCGAGTTTGTAATAGGGAAAAATGGAATACGAATTGTACAAGATGAAAATTTTCTGGTTAATGTAGTCAATGTTTTGGAGGAAAACAATCCTGTTGATCTCACTCATATTTCATCTGCGTCACAACGCGAAGACGTTAAACGACTCATCTCCACTTACCAACCAAATAAAACCAAAAGCACTGATTTAACGATGAGAATCGTCCTCACGGATGACACACCTATCGCACAACGACCGCGTCGACTTGCACATAGCGAAAAGCAAGAGGTTGATTGTCAGATACAAAAATGGTTAACTGACGGAATCATAACTGAAAGTTCTTCTGATTTTGCAGCACCAATTGTGCTATGCAAGAAAAATGACGGCTCCACTAGAATTTGTATTGACTTCCGACGACTTAACCGTAGGACAGTGAAAGAGAGATTTCCATTGCCCCTTATAGAAGATATTTTTGATAAACTACAAGGCGCTCAAGTTTTCACGACTCTCGACTTGAAAAACGCTTTTTTTCATGTCGATATGCATCCAGACAGTTGCAAATTCACTAGTTTTGTGACACCAAACGGTCAATATGAGTTTAAAAAAGTTCCCTTTGGTCTTTGTAATTCTCCCTCCGTGTTTCAAAAGTTCATTCAACTTGTATTTCGTGAACTTTTGTCGAACGATACTGTCATTATATACTTGGACGACATCATAATCCCCTCCCTTGACGAAAACGATGGTATATTAAGACTCAAACAAATTTTTAAAATCGCATCACAGTATGGATTGGAATTCAATTTTAAAAAGTGCACCTTTTTACAGCGTAAAATTAAATTTCTTGGACACATAATTGAAAACGGAATGATTCGCCCTTCATCAGAAAAAACAGCAGCAGTTTTGAAATTTCCACAGCCAACAACTCCCAAACAGATACAATCTTTTTTAGGTCTTACTGGATATTTCCGTAAATTCATAAAGAACTATGCTTTAATTGCAAGACCCCTTAGTGATCTCTTAAGAGATGGTACTCCATTTCATTTTGGTCCAGACCAACAACAAGCTTTTGTTGCCCTGAAACAAGCCTTGTCAACAGAACCTGTTCTGAATCTTTATCAACAAGGTTCCACCCTACAACTGCATTGCGATGCTAGTAAAAAAGGTTACGGATCAATTTTGTTACAACAGGATACTGATGGACAATTCCACCCAATACAGTACCTGAGCAGAAAAACCACACCTCAGGAGGAAAAGTATTCCAGCTATGAACTCGAAGTTCTTGCTATAGTCCAAGCCCTTAAAAAATTTCGCCATTACTTGATCGGAGACAAGTTTGAAATTTTTACGGACTGTTCCGCTTTTCAAATGACCATGACGAAGACAGATGTTCCCCCTAAAGTAGCTCGTTGGGCTCTTTTCTTGGAAGATTTTAACTATGATATTGTCCATCGACCAGCAAAACAAATGCAACACGTTGACGCCTTAAGTCGTAACACCGTCTTAATTGTTACTCCACACGCTGAAGTTACAGCTAAAATCGCCGCTGCTCAAGCTCATGACGAATACATTGCGACACTCAAGACGCTATGTGAAAAGAATGACGGAGGAGAATATTTCCTTAAGCAAGGAGTACTTTTTAAGCATGAAAACGGACAAGACTTATTGGTTGTACCCGATGCAATGCAACCGGAGATCATTCGTGAAATTCACAAAAATGGTCATTTTGCTGCATCCAAAACCGCAGAAATAGTTAAATGCGACTATTATATTCCCCACTTAAAGAAACAAGTTGAAAACGTTATTGCCAATTGTGTCGATTGCATTCTTTGTGATAGAAAACGTGGAAAACGCGAAGGTTTCTTAAATCCAGTTCCTAAAGGCGGTATACCCTTAAGTTGTTTTAATTGTGATTTTCTTGGTCCACTTCCGTCAACTAACAAAAAATATCACCACATTTTCACTGTCGTCGATGCTTTCACCAAATTTGTGTGGCTTCATCCCGTTAAGTCTACTTCAGCTCACGACGCTATCGACAGACTTAACTTACAAAAGACCACATTCGGAAACCCGACCAGAATTATTTCTGATAGAGGACCTGCATTCACATCGAACGAATTCCGAGACTATTGTAAAGACGAAGAAATTGACCATGTACTCATCACAACAGGAGTTCCACGTAGCAATGGACAAGTTGAACGCATTCACGCAATCATCATACCTGCACTGGCCAAACTTTCAAGAGACGACCCAACGAAGTGGTATAAACATGTTCCTGATCTACAAAGAATCCTAAACAGTACGACAACGAGTAGCACAAAATATTCTCCTTTCGAGCTCATGATTGGCACTAAAATGAAGAAAAAAGAGGATGTGAAAATCACACAAATACTCGAAGAAGAATATCAGAATTACGTCATCCAAGATAGAGAAGACATGCGTGAGCACGCCAAACAAAACATTCAAACAATACAGGAAGAAAACCGCCGTCAATACAATCGCACAAGAAAGAAACCTCATATCTACAAAATCGATGATTTAATCGCAATTCAAAGAACTCAATTTGGCTCCGGATTAAAACTTCGACCTAAATTTTTTGGCCCCTACAAAATAGTTAAAGTTAAACCCAATGATCGCTATGATGTGAAAAAAATCGGTCAGCATGAAGGCCCAAACATGACGTCAACTGCTGTCGATTATATGAAGCCATGGAAATCAAATTAAGACCTCATCCCAAACAATTCACTTTCCCGATAATGAACAATTGCACGAAATTCCATTTTTTTGTTTTTCTCACTTTCCAAATATTTTTTCTGTTAAGTCGGCTGAGAAATATTTTTTTTAAACCAACGGACGATATATCTTTGCTAGTGAATGACGAGCCATTTCACTTGTCTGTCACGACGAATTTTTTTTAAGACATCTGAACAACGACGGCATCATCACCACTTCGAAATTATCCTTTTGATAATAACGACGATTAAGACGACGAACTTTTAAGACGATTTTACATTTTTTAAATGACGAACTGTCAAATTCTAACGACTAATTTTCATTTTTTTCGGAAAGACATTTGATATTGAAGACGTGAAGACGACGCATCCCTGACATGCTCATGATGACTTTTGAGCAAACGACGACGGTCATCGATGATACCATATGAGATGAGCTTTCCCTCTTTCTCTTTTTTTTTGTTTTGTCTTTTCAGGTTTTCTGACACCATTCCCTTAGCCTGGAGGTCCAGTCCCGTCAAGATGCCCGAGTGTGATGTGCGATTACCCGCTACTCTTCCCACCTCTGATTCACCAACGGTGAACACCGGCATGGACGTAACAGTGAGAACGTTCCAGATGAACACGAGCGACTTCCTGAAGCTCCGAGAACATTCTAGAACACGAGCGATTCCCGCCGAAAGGGTTACAAGAACGTTCGAGCGGGAGAAGAGTTTCAGACGATGAACCGAGAAGACGTGTCAATGGCAGACGGCCATCCTTTTTTTGGTTTTGTTTCAAATATGTTCGTAACTGTCCTGTCCAATATAGTTATTGTTAAATTAAATGTTTTATCGTTAAAAGAAGTTTCAGTGTTATTTAAAGCCCTTTTGCACTACCTCTGAACTTCACATGTATATTTTCTATACAAATCTACACCGTTTGACCAATCCACACCAAATTTGGTACACTTATACTTTAGAACACTGCGGTCAGCATAGGCTAACTCTTAACCCCGTTCTATTGGCCCTGGGGGGCTAAAAACTATTCGAAATCGCAATAGAAATAACATTGAGCATAGATTGATTGCTTTAGGCAGCGATGGTTGCTTTACCACTGTTGATGGAAAAACAATTTTTTCCGAAACAAATTAAATTACAGTATTTATGTTTGAACTGACTTTTTAGTTCTTCCCATGATGTAAATAAATTATAGATATTTTATTGATGAAGGGAAATAATATTTTAAAATATTTATGTTTGCAAGGAAATTCAAGGAAAGGTAAGGAAATTCAAGGCAATTAGAGAACGAATATTTTGCAAATAGAAAGAATATTAAACAAATTTTTTCGTCATTTTCAATAATTTTTAGGCACTCTATTAGTCAATTTTATCTATCTATATAAAATAGGATGTGTGTGTATGTATATATGTATATTATCTATACAAATCTACACCGTTTGTCCAATCCACACCAAATTTGGTACACTTATACTGCGGTCAGCATAGGCTAACTCTTAACCCCCGTTATATTGGCCCTAGGGGGCAAAAAACTAATCGAAATCGCAATAGAAATAACATTGAGCATAGATTGATTGCTTTAGGCAGCTATGGTTGCTTTACCAGTGTTGATCGAAAAACAATTTTTCCGAAACAAATTAAATTACAATATTTATGTTTGAACTAACTTTTTAGTTCTTCCCATGATGTAAATAAATTATAAATATTTTATTGATGAAGAAATAATAATTTAAAATATTTATTTTTGCAAGGGAATTCAAGGAAAGGTTTTGAGGAGTTCAAGGATGATTTTCAATGAAAGTTGGTGTATCTTTCGACCAACTTTCCTTAAATAATTTATTGAATACGCAATGATTTGTAGAATTCTGTTTCATAAGATTTTAAGATAAGGCACGTAACTTATTTTAAAATGTCCGGAATAGATACATGTGAATCCTCCATTGAAAGCAGTGATTTTCTTTCTCAAAAATTCTGTAAAATCGACCTTCTGCTTTTTGAAATTTTTTTTATCTAACCCAAGCACCGTTATTCCGAAAAGTACAAACGTAAAACTCATTGATCATAAAAGCGTAATTTTGGTACTCGGTATCTGGCAGCACCAGAATTAATGTTTACTTTTTTTTATAAAACTTTGTAGAACGCATTTTTTCGTCGGAATTTCGTTTCTGTTAGTATTTATGTCTTAATCTTTTACATATTGCAATATATTCAGGAATTAAATGTATATAATAAGTCGGAAGTATATTGTAGAAGCTATGAAAAACTTAAAAAATATTTTCCGTACAACTTAAATGATTGCATTTTTCTGTGAAAGAAATGTGCTTATTCTAATTCACTTTTCAAGCAACATTTAACCATTTCAACCCGAGCAACGCCGGGTAATTCAGCTAGTTGTATATTAAAAATAGAAACTTACTATAGAAACATCTCGCTGTGATTTTGTTTTGGTTCTTAAAAGTAACGAAATATAAAAAATTTCAAGTGATAGGAACATTATTTCGGAAGATAGAATAAATGTCTTGGACTCTAATTTAACATTAGGTGCTACGAATTTTCTATACTCATACCCCAGAAACAACTGGACCAAATGACTTGGTATCCCAGGATACATTTTTATATAGATTCGAAATTCGACGTCAAAATTAGATGTTATGATTGGAAATCGTTAAATTTATGCACAATTTGATACGAAGACGATCCCTCATGCTAATTTTGTGCATATAAATATAGAATTCAATATTTCTTATTGAATAGTACTTTTGAATTTCTTCATATATGTACGATGCGAGAATAAAAGGGGTTTATTTGTATCCCGCAGCTGGTATATCATTTACTATTAGAATTCTTAATGTGAGAAAATATGGAAAACTTCCGAACTTAGATTTAGGGTTTGATACAACTGGGGGTAAACCTTAAGGAAAGGTGTTCTTCGCATACCTTGCTTTCTTAATTTAACTTTACATATATCTGAATGAACTTTTGACTTCGAGATTCTTGCTTGTAGCCAAAGGGCACTGCACCACAGGAATGTTCCCTGCGAAAATACCTTGTAGGATTTACCTAGTTAGATATTTCTAGCAGGTTATCTAAAGAGGGCCTAGTGAGGAGAACTTTTATGGGAAGTTGACCCACTTCTAAAGGCTCTCAGGGAAAACCAGGAAAACTTCCGACAGCCAGCCGAAAATACCAGCTAGTTTTCCATCCTAAGCAGTGATTTTAGACACTTGGCACAGCTGATTGGTTGGTAGATAAACTTCAGCAAAGTTGCTTGTATCCCATTAAATTTCTTTGGAGGGTGGGTTGCCAGCTCAGGTATTGACCTCGTCATATGACCGGGGTTCGAAAATCCCCTAAGAGGTTTTGTCCTCAAATCTTACTCTTCGGGATTGATCCCGGACCTTGGCTAATAGCCCTTTGTGATGCTACTACCAGTGCGACTTAAATTCAATTACCTTACCTAATTACCTATCAAATTTCCACAATATAGGATCACAGGGACTCTAATATGGGAGGAATCGAGAGTATTATAGAACTGGTTCCCGGGGGCTACGGAAGGCCTGGAAAATGGTTTGAACAGTTTTTGTACAGTTTTAATATTTATGTAAGTTAAACACTCAGTACTTGTTCTGCATATTTTTAATTTTAATGAGATATCTGTCACTAGGGCCTAGATGCAATTAGGAATGATGCAGGGAGATCTGTAAGATCAATTTAGGTTGGTTGATTTTTTCTGACTCAATGGTCAGATCTGGCCAAGCTGTAACAATCAAAGTTTTTCCGTCAAGTAAATGGATATTCATACAAAAGGAGCTTTTACTGGCACAGATGATTATCAATTTAGGGCGCGTCGTGATAATAATGAATCATAAAAAATAGGCGATGCAATCAAAAGTCACTAACCTTAAGGGTTTGCCATAAAGTGCCTTTCCATTCAATTTTTTTCCATAGTTCTTAATCAAGCCGAATGTTTGAAGAACAGGGTACACAAGCATTCAATATATACATACAGTGGCTCCCAAAAGTGTTCGTACACTTACGAATTTCAATGAAATACTGCTCTATCCATTAATAAAAATTAATATTTCAGAATGGGAATTTTTTAATAGCATCTATAACTTGTTCTTAACAAAACTACATAAAATATTTTAAAAACATAGTAAAACTTTTTTTGGAAAATCAATAAACAAAAAGTAACAAAAAAATTACCTCACAAAAGTCTGCGTACGCTTTAAAATAAATCTCTACATATTAGTAAATATTGTAATATTTCGGTAAATTAGTACTTAGTAGGATATCCTATGGCATCCACAACAGCTTTTAAACGTCTGGGAATAGAGTTCATTAGTTTTTTTGTAATTTCTGCATCAATGTTCCTCCATTCTTCAATCATTACTGTTTTTAGTTCGCTTTTCGTTTTAATGTCGTGTCTTCGTACTCTAACCTTCAGTTCCCTCCAAATGTGTTTTATTGGGTTTAAATCCGGCGACTGAGGTGATGTTTTCAGAACTTGTGGACAATTATAGGGACACCAGAGGCGAACGTTGAGAGCCGTGTGCTTAGGATCGTTATCTTGATAAAAAACAAAATTGTTTCCAATACCCAAATTTTGGGCTGATAATTTAAAATTGTCTTTTAAAATATTTAAGTAAAGAGTATGATTCATTATGCCATCAATAAATACCAAATTACCTAGTCCTGATGCTGACATTCACCCCCACACAAGGACACCTCCACAGCCATGCTTTGCTGTTCCAACTAAGTTCTTGGGATTAAGTTCCTCATTTTTTCTTCTCCATACAATTATACGCCCATCGTAACCAAGCATGTTAAATTTGCTTTCATCTGCAAATTAGACATGATTCCAATACGCTTCGGGATTATTTATCATTGATTTTGCGAAAAAAAACCTAAGCTTTCTATTTTTCGCACTTACAAAAAATGTTCTTCGGGCAGAACACCCATTTAATCCAGCTGATCTGAGCATTCGTCGAACAATTTCAGATGAAATTGCAGTAGAAAATTTTTCAGTAAATTCTGTAGAAATTTTTACAGCACTCAAACGTGGATTTTTCACAAATTTTCTAACCATAAATCTCTGATCAAGGTGAGTTAACTATGCTAGATGACCTTTCCTTACCTTGTTTTCGATCCTATTTTCTTCTTTAAAGCGTTTTATCACATACTGCACCGTAGAATGGGATAAATTTACTAATTTAGAGATATTCCGAACTGATTTACCACTACTATGATGAAAAATAATCAATTTTCGAATGCTGTTCGTTGTTTCCTTACGACTACGAGCCATTTTAAAATAATAAATAGATATTACGAAGTAAGCAAGCAAAGATTAAAGCCAAGCAATTTTTTAAATGTCACCACAATGCAAAAATAAAAAAAAGCGATAAACGATAATTTTATTTATGAATTTATCCGAAAATGTTTCGGTGTACGATCACTTTTGTGACGTGTTCCTTCTCTGCCTCCTTGCATTTTCATTTTCACAAAAAGAAAATGAGTCAATATTTTTTTAAAGAATCTTAGGTTTTATTCAGAATTACATGGAGATGATATGAAAAAATATTGGACCTTATATTCGAATTCAATTCCAGGCTACAGCGCTTTTTCTACAAATTTTTAAAGTGTACGAACACTTTTGGGAGCCACTGTATGTGTTTTATCAGTAGCGTTTTCTGGGCATTATCCATCCTTTTGCAACCTCAATAAGATGTCCCCGTGTTCACTCAAAAGTGTGGAATTTTCCAAACAAATCGTACCTTGCTGTCTCTTTAAATCGTCTAGTGTAAATTAATTATAAAATATGCATTCATAAGTGTCTTTTATCATTATTTAAAAAAGAATCTAAAAATACAGACGAAGGAGGTGTGAAAAATAACAAACAAAAAATATATAACTGGACGTTTTTGTTTAAAACTGGAAGCACACATGGCCGTATCTTGGCCGACCCAATTTTTTTGGATGGCGTGCAATTGCACTCCCAGCACACCACACACTTTTGTATCGTTTGTATCTTTTAAAACCTGAATCTGCGAATCGGCCAAATGTTCCGTAACCTTACGAGTATCACAACCGCATTCTCATAGCACACGATACCCTAATTCCATGATGTTTGGTTTGGATTGTCTCTCTGTGGTCAAATGTTCCATGATGTATCACGCTAACTAATAATGTTCACAAACCTACACAATCCATTGAAAGATTAAACCAATGACTAAATGCTTTAATTATGTGGAAAATTAAGAATGAATCGTCTCAGACATAACAGATTACTAAAATTGGCACGCCTTAATTAGGACTGAAACCTAATTTTTGATCTAATTGTCACCACTGATTCAAATAAAATGACGCGATTTTGAGAAAATAACTGAAATTTAATTTTTAATTAAACACAAAATGTATTTCTCTTTTGTATGGCAAACAATTTTAATCCGTTAATTTCCATTGCACTTGAAATTTCTTTATGACTGCGCACAGAAACTATTTTCAACAAGAATAGGGCATTGAAGCGGTCGTTTAGTGTACTGATTCAATCTACGAGACCTATAAATCATCTTCGGTTTAGAGAAGAAACATTTGAGCATTTATTCCAATTAGTGTAGTCAGTCCCTGATGTTCTTAAATATTTAAATGGTTAACCTATGCTTCCAAATTGCAATGTTGCTTAGCTTAGTTTTACCACTACTTGGTAGGTAGGTATTTTAATTCAAGTCACACTGAAGCAGCACAACTTACCATTACTTGGAAAAAAGGAGTGAGCTGTGTTTTACATAAAAACTACAATTTTAAATTCGAGTTTAGAAATTATATTTAAAGCCAGTCAATGATTTTCAACCTTTCTCATCTCAAGGCACACCAAAAAATTGTAGTTTTTTTTCGCCGATCAGTCAAAAAGAAAAATAGGTACAGTTTTCATTGATTTACAAAAAAATAATAGTAATTACCTACCCTTTCTGCTTCAAAGTGTCTTTGTTAAAACCTTTTGAAACAATTCATTTATGATACTTTTTAATAAAAATATTATACTCTAAATTATTTAAACGGGTATTACTTGAAATTATTTGCAAACATACTTGTCGAAAGCCCAAAACTAAACCATTGAAATGGAATAAATCTTACACAATTTAAACCGTTTCCTATAATCAGTTGTTTTATAATTTAAATCTTTTCACGTTAAGGCCCACTAGTACTATTCATGCGGCACACCAGTGTGCCTTGACACACCGGCTGAAAATCGCTGAGATTAGAATAAATACAAGAGAAATAATTCAAGAAATATCAGCCTTTTGAGTTAAGCTATAACAAAACACCGTTTATTACCTGTACTTGAACCAAAGCTTTTGTATGTCCTCTGAATACCCGTTTGCATTCTCCGGTTTTTGCTTTAAACATTCGACTATATGTATCAGCGCATCCAGTATATACTGTAACAAAAAATTAGATTTAGGTATTATAAATAGCATAAATTAATTGACTAGAATGGAATGTTTTGGTAATCAATATTGTAGATTTGCAGTAGTATAGTACCGTATTATGAAAGTGAGATGACGGAATTTTTGATATATTCCCGAATAGACGCAGCTTTCAACAAGTGATTATATTCAATTCTGTGCAAATATGTTCCTTTCTATAGTTCATTGATGAACATACATAACTGAAAGTAATAACAGGAAGGTAAGACATACATTTTAGGCACTAAAAGCAAAAACTGCCGTAACCAACTCATTTGAAAAAAGTGAGATATTTGGTGTCAGATGGTCATCGAAGTGCCAAAATGTGTTTAAAAATTACTCCAGAGACGCGTCAGTATGTTAACCTTTTTGTTTGTGCGCGCGTGACGGATAATTATTGTTTGCATGAATACCAAATGCTTATCGTTAACGCGCGAGGATTGATACCGTGGTTCGAAAAGAATTAGGAATCGTTTACAGTTAAATTATTTTTGTTTTATTCTTTAGACGCCAGTTGTAGCAACGTTTAAATAGATGTCTTAAAATTTTATGTTCCTGTCGTTAGAACTTTTCGTGTTAAAAATTCTTTTCGATTACCTATATGTCGATCCTTATGCCTCAGCTCAAATTTTATACGGATGTATGGAATCATCATTTCAGAGTTACGAACTCTGTTAATGTACATAGAATTTTGTAAGTAAACAAGTTTTTTAATTATGCACTTCCAGTGTGAACCTGCTACATCGAATGAGACTTTCCTTACATTATATTTTTTATGTTCTCGAAGTGCATGAATAGCCTAAGTAATCTACGCCATTTTTACAGTTACGCCAATCTTGCTCTCAGTGCCTCATTTGTAATGTGCAAATGCATGACGTGTACCGAATTAAGAATTCATAAAACTTATATTATTTAATTTATGCAGCTTTGTTTCCTAGAGTATAAGAGGAGCGACACATTTTAGAAAAGTTTTATTCTTTATATTTATGGAATTAAAATGTTAATTTGCAAGTATTTGTCCTGTTCAGATTTGTAATTTACCAATTTTTAATATTATATGAGGAAAAACATGCCCATGGTAAGTATTTCTATTCATCTCCATAGGCTTTTGAATCAGCCCTGTTTTAGTGGGTTCGAAGAAAACATTTCTCCGCTATTGCTCCTCTTCATCTAACCACAAATTCCATATAGTTTCAATTTTCTAGAAATTCAAGTTATAGAAGATTGAAACCAATCTAGTCAATTTTAGTTAAAAAGCTCACAGCACAACCTTTCATCATTGGGACAACTAGAACCGCTGACAGAGTAACCAAAAGCACATTAAGTGATTGTTTTTAGTCAAATTTAGTTGATAGATTTCTACTTCACCAAACCCAGTAGGTTAAATATTGGAAAACCTATTTTCTGTGCACATTGCAATCTGCAATCAATTTCCAATTCAGTTCCAATGCAGGCTCAATCTTTACTTAATTAAAATCAACTAAACCACTACTCGAAACAGTTACAAACTTTCTGAAATTTAAAGAGATTTAAATTTTGAAGATAGATTTTATTGAGAAATCTCAATTGCGTAAGAGTAGGTTAACTTTTGTCTTTGCATTTCATATCTCTCTCTATATATAAATATATACTAAAGTACCTCACCACACTAATGTAACAAATGGATGTAAATAAAGCATATAACTCTGCTTTAGCCAGTTAGTTATGTTGTTTATTATCCAACTTGGTCTAGACCAAGTGCGTGAGTTGAAGCACTTCAAAAAATCCAAGACGAGCAAAGGATTAAAATACATATCTTCCATGAACAGCCACAGATAAGCAAAGAGAGGACCAGAAGTGCCTGCTCCATCTTGCATTTTCGACAGGTAGAGAAAAACTTTAATCCATGACAAAAATGAAATAGGTCTCAAGTGTTCCCTGGTCAGTCTAGATATACCAGTCTCTTGACCTCTATCATGCTCGAATTTTAGGGCACCTCCGGGATGTTTTCTCTGGAACCAGCTATGTGGAGGAATTTTCCAAGAGATATTGTTATGAAGTTTGTTTTAGCATAAATTTAATCGTAAGTGAAGTATTTGATTCCAATGAATCTGAGATAAACTTCTTTGCCAAGCTATGTGCCATTTCTTTTCCGCTGAGGTCCACATGAGAAGGGTTGGTTGGTTGATTGTTTTGTGGTTTTATGGCGCAAGGGCCATAATTGTCCAAGTTGTGCCTAACACAAAACTCTAACTAAACCATGTTGTGAAAGGAAAAAAAGGAATTCGGGATTATATATATAGAATAACTACATTTGAAGAGATCCATTGTAGATGTATCTCATAGAGAACTGACAATTTCCTAATTTATCTAAATATCGATTCCCATACTATCGCCGATCATGTCCACTATTCTTAAAATTTATTCTCCACAGTTCTTTAAATATTGGATGAAGCTACAGCTATCAGTAAGAATCCAGTTAAGATATGTAATGAATATATTGCATTTAATGATGATTTACAGATTCTGCCTGCGTAAATAAGTGGAAACCATCTTACCATATCCTTCTGAATAGCTAATGCATGTGACACTATGAGTATGATCTCTGTATATTTTGATGCATTCTCCGTAATCCATGATCCAAGCCCTAGCTGTCTTATCTGTACTGCACGAATACAACATTTTATTATGACCCTGTAAATGAAATGTTAGCTATAATACGTACTGCAATTATAACTATGAATTAAAAAATGTTCACACAATTAATTATAACTTTATAAAGCGGGATGAATTTAAGTTGTTGAAATGAATAAATCGGTAAGTTATTTTTAATTTGAAAATAGACGGCCACTTCGTTAAAAAAAGTTTTCACATTTTCCGGAACTTTGGTACCATGGACGTTAATTCCTAGGAATCTACATTCCTTGCCAATCAATAATATTATAGAGGGGATCCGCCCCCCAAACGGAAAGGGTAAATAAAATGTTACCAATGTTACCGAGACATATCGTCATCAAGATATTGTCGATTTTGTTATGATGACGAGATAAAGATATAGTCAGTTTTCTTCTAATGACGGGATATCTCGTCCACCAAGATTTGGTCAGTTTTGATCTGATGACGAGATACCTCACCGAGACAATCTTCAGGAGGGTTAAATGGAGAGCCTGATCCCAGACTTACTAATAGTTTCATTAGTTGAAACAATTGTAACGCCGAATTTCTCCCATCAACAGAAAAGTAACAAACATATCACAGGGATAAGAGAGAATTCCTTACAATGAGATTCAAAACTGCACTTTCGTGTCCAGTCATTTGTCGGACGCATTCTCCTGTTGCAATGTTCCAGCAGCAGATAATTCCGTCGCCTCCACCAGAGAACAAGAACTTGCCTTCGGGATCCGTCACAAGAGCATTCACCGTCCCTTTATGGCACTTCAATATCTGGAATGATAAAGGAATAAGATACAATCGAGAAGAACATTTTGAGGATGGCCCTAATATCCCTTTTCTGACCCCCATATTATGACGATGTTCATTTTTTCCTTGAATGAAACTTTCTCATTTAAGCTGATTTAACCAACTTCGGTATTTCTCAGTTCGATTGCTTTTTATAATACCAAAAATATTTGAGGTTTGGCTGGGACCTCGAGAGCATAGTTGAATCCTCCTGAAGTTTTTGCCAATACTCTTTTTCTAAACAAGCTGAATAACGTCTAGAATAGAGTCAAGGGTAGCAAATTTGAAGAAAGCAAAGTCAAATGAGAGGCATTGTCAAACTAAATGTGAGTGAAGCAGCGTTTCTGCGGTGAAACGTGTTCACTCTACGTATCCTGAATGTTACGTCACTTAGCTTGTTTTTCGAAAACGATTCCAGCACTTTGCCAGTAAAAATTCCAAAGAATGAATTCCGAATCGACGTATGATAGTTGATTGGTCAACGTCAATTAAATTAAACGCAGTACGTTGCCTAAACGGCGATAAACTACATTTTAAGGTAACACAGATCTGTACAATGTGAGAACATTTGGGTAGCGGAAGTAAAATCTTCATTTTTCATCTGGATTGTTTTAACAGAAAATCCCTCTCATACGGCAAAAAATGCATTTAAATTTCTTATATTTTAAGCAGAAATTGTTTTTGTATGAAACAGCAAAAACTATCGAACTTTGGACTCTAGCGTCAAGAAATTTACACAGCTTATTCTGTCTGGAATTTATAGGGCATCGCAACTATACTCAGTTCGATACGTCGCTTCCTTACAATCATAGAAACAAAGTTTAATGTAGAATACGCAAAAAAGGGCGAAAATTTTTTAATCAAACTCGAATCAATGCAACACGTCACAAGCCGAGCAATCGGAAGAGGAGAGAACACAAGCACGTAAAGTGAACAAAGATCATAAAGTTGCTTGACGACGCATTGAAACTACTGAGGAAACAGACTCGACTTGGTTTGTCTGAAGCAGCAAAAGCTCTCGGGTGAAGCCGGGTGGGAAAGCTAGTTTAAGACAAAATTTTAAAAATACATTTATAAAATTAATTCATTGCAATGACATCTTACAAAAGCAGAACTTCCAACACACCAAGTAATTTAACATATGAACAGACTTGTGTTTATCTGCAAAATTATTATGATCGGGAAAAAGGCTGGTAGATTTTGGGTTAGCCTAGAGGTGGTGGTGTTACTTATTCCTTAACCCTTCAAGTGTTTCGACGATATATCTCTTGCAAGATCTGGTCAATTTTGCTAAGGACGAGATATCTCGTCGAGACAAAACTGTTCTATTACTCCAAGGGAATGAAGATCCAACTAGGAAAAATAAATTGTCCCTTGCACCTAGAACTGATGACAATTTGGAACATGTTTTTGTACCAGATTATGACCACTGGTAATTTTCTGGCAATCTGGTAGTTTTCGATGCTAAGGTAAACCACCAAGAGGATTAAGGTCTAAGCTAAGTAGCTAGACCAAGCCCATGAGTTCTAACACTAGATGAGGACTTCCATAGAGATCTTCTCTTACCAGATCAAAGCAGGCCAGATGACTTGGGGAGGTTTGTGACTAGAGGTGGTAAGAAGATTCGTTCTGGGAAAAGGCATGTAATTACATATTTACACATTTTCCTTGATATTTTAATCGCGTTTTGGGTAGTGTGTTTAGTGTGACTAGTTCTGCGTGCATCCCGTAGATTAGTGATACTAGGTTCATCGATCATTCTATTTAGTAGCACGCTAAACTGCGTGACCATACTCCGTGAACTTATTTGCATTACGCAAAAAATCAATTAAAACTAACATGAAAGATGTTACCTTAAAATAACACATGTTATTGATGCTAATATGTTAAAAAAGTAGGATAAAAGGATAGATTATATTTTCTGTTTTGAGGTGCTTTACAAGAGACGTGTTAAATTAATCACACATAGGCTGCTGTAGATTATTTTAGAAAATGGGTGGATATATCAGTAGTTTTTAGACACTTTTTTGATCTCTTGTACATGTTTTTAAGATTCAATAAGAAATCTTGTTCTTTTTACGGGACATGGGTATTTAAATTTCTATACTTAAGACGCGTAGTTACAAAGTTACTCATATCCGCTCTAATGGAAATTTATTATTGTATAATAACCCTTCGCTATATTGCACTTCATACTGTTTAAAACAGTCTTAAGTAAAATAGTCTTGTATTCTATTTATCAAAAGGATGATTCTCTGGAACCAATTAAATGGGAGAAAATATCAAAGGTGGTAAAAACTATTAAATTTTTTTAAATAAATGTTCTCTCCATAAAATTATAATAAAAATGTAAGATATTCTTTTCATATTTAATTTAACCCTTGTTTTTGACCATGTTTTTTGTGATAGAAAATTTTGTTGATGAAGGAATGAAAAATTAACCATTTAAAAGCAAGATTTGTGGTATACTCGTATGTTAAATAACAATAGAGATTCTTTTACGTGAAATTGATATTTATTATGAAAACAGTTGACGGTATTCAATTAAAAAATATTTCTAACGTTAGAAAGGGGTATTTAAAATGTCAAAGCTTGTCAGTGTGCATTCCAAAAACTGCTTTCTTATAACAAGAAATATTTTTTAATTACTCTGAATTTGTTTTTAAATGTTGTTGTTAAAACTAATTACAATATTTAAAACAAAAACTTTCAATATAAATCTTTTTATTGGACTCTAAGGACACTTGTCCCGTGCATCAACTCTTCATTACAGTAACACATCGAAATGGATATTATTAATGTGTTTCTCATTTATGGTTGAAAAGAGATTAAAAACATAATTAAGTATATAAATGTATAATTCGCATGAACAGCCAAACATGAAGCCCGAGATCTTTGATTAATTTGTTTAACTATTTTAGAAGAATACAGGATTTCTTTTTTTCTTTGGTGGTCACTTACACAACTTTCTCTGAGTGTTCATAATCTTCATCACCCTTTGAGGTATGTGGTCATGAGTACCATCATACACTACATCCGTTAATTAAGTTTTTAACTATCATCATTTAAGGTTTCCTCTCTTATTTCCATCAGAATTCTAAAGCATGATAGTATTGGTAGTGAAATTTTTTTGTTTTTTCTTAACAATGGTCTACCTATGATATCTGTGCCATTGCGAAAGGTCATAATTCTTTGTATCGCATACCAATAAAAATTTTTGATGTTCATTTACCATACTCATTTTGAATTTAATCGAGGTTTTATAAGATTTATTCCTAGTACTATTGCATACAAGTGACTTGCGCGTCCATATACCATCTGCTATATCCTTGTATGATATGAAGCAAAGTACTACAAAGAAAATGCTTTTGCATTTATTTCGCTCTGTTCTTCCGAATTAAATTTATTCTTAATTTTCGACTCTAACAGACCAGAACTTCTACATCAGGAAGTGATTTCGGACATGACTCCATATTTCCATACAGCATTGTTAAAAGCTTGCAAAGTTATGCTGTTCCTTGTAATGAGTGGAAAAATTAAATATATTTGATAATTTAAAAGTGATAGCTTTAAACAGTGCCACATTGTTTCCGGCTAACAGAGCATGTGAACTTCATTCTGGTATTTGCATATGTAGTTCATAAAATCTGTTTGCAACACATGCAGAGATGGATTAATTACTTAACATTTAAAACGAAATAACTCTGTATTCGTTTAGTATTCATGTCTTGTGTCACTTTTTCCTTTAATTCAACCCATTTAAGTATTAAGAAAATAATTTAAGTGTTGTTCAATCTTCTTTCACTCATTTCCCTATTCCGATTGAAAGGCAGTAATGTTATTTGAGCGTTGCGTTAAGAAATCTTTCCAACTGTTTTTAGACACACTTACATACTTGTGTACTCAACGATTTGTTAATTTCCATTTGTGCTGATTAAACTAACTTCAGAAGGTAGCTTTTATTGCTTTCTAAAGCCAAAATAATATTTGGGGGAGGGAGGGTTCGAAACCTGTGTGTCTTCCTCTGAATGAATCTGTCGAGGATGTTGCGTGGTGATCGAGTTTAATTTACCTCGGGGATGAAAAACACTATCCACTTTTTCAGAATGATCAGATTATTAGTTATTAGAATATCAGTGCAATAAATAATTAGAGATAAGTTTTTTATTACATATGTATATGGAGACGAACGCTTATTAAAAAATTCAACACTTATTAAGGATACTAAAGATGATACAAAATTACAAAGAACAAAGATCAACTCTCCTTTTCACTCCGTCTCGAATTCTTCTAAATTCCAAATTATTTTTTATCATATTCCATATCATGGTTACAATTTGAGCGTGCATGATTAAAAAATAAATTCCCAATATCATCATTTGCCAAATACATAGTTAAAAATACATTTACTATTATTATAGTTTGCCATGTGCTTAGTAAATCGCTTGCAAGCGCTTCACAGTGGAACGTGCTTCTTGTACGCATTTCTGACGTGATGCCATCTGGTTTGATTTTCAAATACGATTTCAGTACGTCGCCAATAAAAATTCTTTTGCAATTCCGAACTGCTAAACGCTAGGTTATCATTTTGATCTCAGACGTGTGCTGTGAATATTATGTTTCTATCAAGTTAAATTATGCCTAAACTTTTTAAACTTTACATTTGTGTTAAAAGTTCATTAAATTTTTAATTCGATTTCCTGATCTGCAGAATGTTAATCCAATCTCACAAGTGGCATGTTTCCTTTTCTTTTTTAATGAATTCCTTGCACGGCACAAGTAAGATATAAAAGACGCCTAATTATATGTTTGTAATCGTGGAACTTTTTCGCCCATCTTGCTATATTGAGTGACCATGTCAAGAGTAAAAAAAGTGCTCATGCATTTCCGCCAAACTGATTTTACACCTGTGGATTAATGCAACTGTCATTCTTATATTTTCGATCCTTATAAGATCTGAAACAGGTTCTTTTCTGTAGCGCGTTAAGTAATAAATGTCAGCGCTTTGTGCTCGTCAGATGATTCAATTTATATAGATCAAGAGAAATACATCTCTTGACATCGTGTAATCAAAACACAATAATTACATGCATCTAGAAACGAAAAAAGAATTGAAAAATATTGTTTTTACGTGAAACGAAAAACAGTGATGAAAGACGTTTCTCAGTAAAGTGAAAAGAATAATAATAAAGGAATACAAACATGTAAAACTTTCCCCGTTTTGAAAGACCATATCCTTGCTGTTTTATCTGAAGACCCTGTTATGAAAATATCATTTTCACTAATAGTCTTTCCATCTAAATAGCTTTCATCTGCTGGTATGAAGACTAAGGGATACACCGCTTTCGAATGTCCCTAAAATGAAAAAGAATGTATTTGTAGAGAATGCTAAACTACACGTTTAAAGAGAAATTATAAACAAAGGCATTCATGTATATTTTGTAGTACAGTAGATACAGTAGTACAGTTGTATGAACGGAATCATTTTTGTATGAACGGAAGTTACTACATACGTTGCGCCCTCTTTTAACGTAAGCGATATGATTAATAAGACTATCAAAGATGACGTATACCACTTGACCACCGCCTATCGAACACTTACGAAAAGGTACTTGGAGTTCATTATACTCCAAACTCACGTACGAAGCGTATGGTTCACTCAGGCACAATCATGATATAATTATGCCTGGTCTATCACCACCAATAATTCATTATATAATTGGTGGTGAGAGACAATAAAAAAACGAATCTGATTATACGTAATTAATAGGAATTAGCTTCAAAAGTTCCGTCTCTTTTGTTTCTAAAACAATTAAAGTGGTAAATTACAGTGGTTCAGAAGAATTCTCGATGTGTATTGACATCCGTCTAAATAATGGATTGTCCTATCAATTGATCACAGATACCTTGTGATAGATGCTTGTTCAACGTGCTTATTTCATTCTCAGAAGTGTAAAACACCTTGAGCAATGAATAAGCAATTGTCATTTAGGTAATAGGAAACACTAGAATTGATACGGAAAGTTAAAAGGAATGGTGCTGTATCTCGATCAAAAGATTTTAGTAATGAATTATTCAAAGAATCCTGAGAATCGCTTGATACGACAATCATTATCTCGAGGATCATGACAATGCTTCACAACTCTGCTTGCTTGTTTAAAATATCTGGTTCAAATCGATACAGTAATTCTTCCATTCAGAGTTTCTTTGTAGATCTCGTATTTTGTAAATTTTTATCTCTTCCCAAAGATTAAAATACTGTTGAAGGTTGGTTAGGGTTTTATGCCGCAAAAACCATATTTAATCAAGTTGCGCCAAACACAGGACAGAACGTCACACAGAAATCGAAAGTTTCAACGACATAACAGAAAAATACGAGAGATAGACAGAAATTCAACCACACCGCCTACCATTCGCAGATTGATAGCGCTGAGGGTAAACCCACTGCGGCCCCCACAGTTAAATGAGCAACGTTATCATCATGAAGTTGCTGTGAACGCAACTTCGACGGATGATACGAAACAGGTTTCTAACAAAGATTTCCAGATGGTGTTTGAGCAGTTGTACGATCTGTGGTAGAAATGTGGGGCTATGGAAAGACAGTGGGCTTTGAACGTGAATGCTTTTAAGGCATTTTGAAATCTCCAAATCTAGAACTATTTTTGAATATACTACGCATATGTCAGGATCGTTAGTAGTCTAATGTTATACAGAAACAAACCATACAGATTATTTTTAAACAAAAGTACAATTGCCATGGGCGTCAATATGATTTTTTTTAATTGTATGACATCCATTCTCTCACTCGCGCTCTCTTTGTATGGAATTTCAATACATTTTGGTTCAGGCTAATCGCCCCTATCTGCATATAGAGAGGTACTTGAACAAATTATGGTACAGCCGGTCAAAAAAATATCCGACGTCACTAGCGTCGTAGAGGCCGCCGCAGCCCGGTTGATAGAGTAGCGGATTGGCAGCCAGAGGATTGCGAGTTCAAAACCCTATCCAATCAAAGATCGTCGTGTACGTGGGGGCTGATGCATATTAAATCTGTCGTGGCCTCAAATGTCCTCACGTTTGCGTAGTGTGGAAATTTGGAGAGTGGAATGCCAACTCCGATGTTGACATCGTCATTCATTCAAAATTACGAGGTGTTGTGTTCGGATCTTTCCCTTCAGGATTGATCCCAGACCGTCGCCAATAGTTCATTGTGTTGCTCCAGTGCGACAAAAATTAAACCTTCCTACCTACCTTGGAGTTGTAAAATCAAACCCAAGGTGTCATTTGACTTGGAAAAATATTTACTATAAATAAATGTGAATATAAGAGTCCTTCATCATATTAAATTTTTTATCTAAGCAATTTGTTTAAAGGATAAACCCTATTTTCGATTATAGATTATGATTGTCTGGATCAAATTAGTCAGAATTCTTATTAAATGCACATATATTTTGGTCAAATCTATGCGAGTTGTGAGTGGTTGGAATTCTGCGCTCCTCATGTTAAATGTGAGTGCTGCAGTCTTTTTTAAATCTTCCCAAATAATCAGCTGAGTAAGTAATTATTACGTTATATTAACTGTTGAATAACCTAAATAAATTGTATTGCTTATTTTTGTTTCAAAGCAATGTTTTCTAATTATTATTATTAATTAATTCATAATTGAACAAAAAATGAATTGTTAGGTATATAGATTTTGAGTGCAGTTGTTCAAAGGGGTCTAAAACCTAGTTGCGCAAAAATTTAGTTCATTAGTTTTTGGGATACAGTCCTTTATGCAAAACTGCATAATTTTGACTTGTTTGTGGGTCGTTCTAAAATAGAATTTTGAACTCATGTGGAGAAAAAATTTTCTATATACTTAAGGTCAATTTAACTTGGATATACACAATACGCTACATATAGGTAAAAGGTTTCACGAGCATAAATGAGAGGGAGAACTCTGATTTGCAATGAGTGAAATCACTCACTGCTGTGTCATGCGCGAAACTAATATAAAGTACCGTGTCCGTGCGAGAATTCTCACATGAACAATTCCACCCCAACCCCCCATCCGTTGTAAGGGTGAAAGATATAAGCGAATTTTTTTGTATCCAAAATATCAAAAAAGTTTATTCAATCACTATTTACACTTCCTCCTTGAGATCACTTAGTGCTGTTCCAACCATTTGTGTAAAGCCCGTAATTCTTCCGCCAAAAGGCCTAAAAGGTTATCATAACTCTCTAGAATTCACAAAAACTGTTAAGTTGTAAATTTTTCAATTTTTTTTCCAAATCTTAACCTCGCGTGAAACATGCGTCGTTAAATATCCTCATATCATCAAATCATATATTCATGAATTATTGACATTATGGAAATAAATGAAATCCAGTTCAATACATAAATAAATAATTCGTCGCGTGTAAGAGGCGTAAAAGGGACTATACTATAGAAATAATATAGATAATAAAAAAAATGTTTTCCGAGCAATACTGGTAAAACAATTTTATTGGAAAAGTTTTCCCATCAATGCTAGTAAAACAAACTGGTTTTCCGAGTAATACTGGTAAAACAATTTTACTGGAAAAGTTGTTTTTCCATCAATACTGGTAAAACAAACTAAGTTGAGTACCGCAATCGTTTTACACTCAATGTTATTCCTATGGGATTTCGAATTGTTTTTAGCCCCCCTGCACACCTTGGAGAAATAGAACGGATTCGTAAGTGCTCCGGGAAATTCTTTTGATACCTCACTTGTTAAGATTCGACCCGTGTAAGGGATCGTAAAAGGGATCTATACTATAGAAATAAAATAAATGATAAGATCTTTAGCTCTTTGTTACCTTTGCTATTATTTATTAAGCAATTTAGTTAATAATCAAAACTAATTTCTCTCCGGACTTTTTTTCAAGTAATTCTTAATGTTTCATTGAAATAATCTTTCGTTTTATTGAACATAAAACCTTTAAGTTCAAGAAATTGAAGATCGAGGTGTTGGTAGGTAGATATTCCATTAACGTCGCACTGGAGCAACACACAGGGCTATTGGCGACGATCCGCGATCAAACCCGAAGGGAAAGATCCGAGGACAATACCAAGTATTTTTGAATCGCAGTCAGATGACGAGGTTACACCTGAAATGGCACCCCACTCTCCAAACTTCCACACCACGCCTACGTGAGGACATTTGAGTCTACGACAGATTTTACGTGCACCAGTCCCCATGTACACGATTGTCTTTGGTTGGATTCGAACATGCAACCTCCGGTTGCTAATCCGTAACTCTTCCAATCGGGCTATCACGACGCTGAAAATCGAATGCAGATTGAGAAACACTAAAACACACTTCGTGACCTTATTTAAAAAATTCTTAATATTGAGGCGATCCTCCAATATTTTTTCTCTTGTTTCTGTCAATTATATGGTTCGATTTGCACAAAATTTTACATATGGTGTAGTTCTGCTATAGGAAATTTTTTAATGACATTAAAAGTGGGTCTTACTATTTGAAATTATGGAAATAATTTTTAAACAAATATGAAGATGTACTCTTATGCAAATGAAATGCACATTTATTTTGAGTAGGCATTATATTCAAAGTCTACTGACACTTTTGGTTTGACTGTGCGATTCCAGAGATGGGTATAACGAGGTGTTCAGATACTTTGTTGACAGACTGCATCTTTCCCCCAATGTTTTACAAATAGCCTGTAAGAAAGGCAATTAATTTTTCAACACGTGGTCAAATGTTTGCACCACGATTCATTGTTTGTCAAAGAGAGCCTCAGTTCTCATTTGTTCACTGTTTTTCACAGGTCAGGGTTTCATGTGGGTTACGGCTTTCCTTTTATTCATATTTTATTGACATTTTCCCTTTTTAACATCCTGGGAGAGAGCACTAAGTATATTTCCACACTACTGGATTATTTATCCTTTCTTGTATTTTGCTCGATGTTGTAACCATCGACCTTCTTATGAAATATACGGAGTATGTGCGCTCAGCTTCATGCTGTTCCTTCACATCACTCGGTTTGAAGTTCTGTCACATGGTTGTGGGGAAAGCATGAATCCTAATGTGAAACAAATTATTGATTGTTTAAAGTGATTATCCAGCTTGATTAAAACACTAATCTGCGCTTTGATAGCCAATCGGATCGGCCCTAGTCGATTCGTAAGCCCATGTGTCTTACCCTTCTGAGATCTTACGACAGCAGTTCCGCCCACATGCTGTTTATTTCATTGATAGGTAGATGGTTGTACCTCGATTTGATATTTATTTTGTTCGTGCATCTGGTACTTCTATTCTCATAGTTGTGTGTCTTTGTTTTAATACTTATTATGCAAACTGAGATATTTGTGAATGTGTTTTTAACTAGGCACGCTCAAATTAATATCAGTGAATATATTTTTTAATTATGCATGTGCAAACTGTGACCATGGTATGGAATATTATTAATATTAATTTAGAATTTTTAATAAGAATAGTAATGTGTGTTAAAAAAGAAGTTGCTCCGTATTCGTTGTAATTTTGTTTTGCCCTTATTTTATTAATAATTGTCTGGTTTTCTAACAAGTGCTTGTCTCCACGTGTACAACTGAAAATGGGGGAAAGTAATTATATCCACCCATTGAAGACTGAAAAATAGAGGTAAGTGAGACTCACAATGCTATCTGATAAGAAGTTGTTATTTACTTACATACAAAAGAGGCAAAATCCTCTTTTACCAGACGAGAGAAATTTTTTTGCAAATCTGTGTTGAGAAGATATGATCTATGTGTTGCAGACTTGACCAATGCAGCTAAAAACGTTCATTGAATCTCTGCCAAAAGTAGCCAATCCTTTTTTTTCACATATCACGGTAAAATCTTAAGCATTGCATTCTGTTGCAAATGTAGAAGACACAACATACGGTGATGGTTTTCTATATATTTTTTTTCTCCAATACCAACTCATGGACGCATAGTACTTCAAGCCAAGCATTCCGTCTGCGAGAGCGTGGCAATCTCAGTGTTAACCCCGGGCACCATGGAAGATGGCGCCACATCGCCTTTGAGTAGCTTGTCAGTGTCCGTTTGTAGCCCCACATATATCAGAAGCGTACCTGCGAGCTCTGCATTCATGTAGCAATGCATGCCTTTGAAAATCCGAGCGGAGAATGACACTTTCACAGAAACGATGTTATAGACTGACCTAAATAGCTCCCTCTACAACCTAAACGTAGGATTTACGGACACACATTCTTTGACAAAAAAATGTTTATTTTGGGCCCCTCTACCACTCTTTACAATTTGGTTAGCTATTTTCGAAACACCCTGCATAAGCCTTTCTCTTAACGAGCTTTCACACTTATGTTCAACTTTAAAGGTACTCTAGAGATCTCTTCTTTTTCCATGTGGTATGTAAACATCGGACCATGCTCCTGGGATGCCCAAGCCATCTTTTCCTGATTTCATCTCACTACTCTGTTCCCCAATTTCTCTTTTTCCACCTTTCCCTTGTTTTACTTGATATTGTCTTGTTTGGCCAAATATGGCCCTTGCACCATAAAACGCCAAAACAATCAGCCGCACATTCAAAAATCGACCGTTTTCTCGTCGTAGCCGCACTATATCAGTTCAGCACACAAAACAGAGAAAAATAATCGAAAAACTTACCTCAAACTTCCTCAGAGAAATATCGTCTTCCACTGCATATTTCCGCGTGACCAGAGTCCATGCCCGGGCTGTATGGTCCACCGAAGACGAAAACATGAAATCTCCAGCACTCACAATCTTGTTGATCCTATTGGTGTGTCCTTCAAAAACATGCAAACACTCGTGCGTGGAAATGCTCCACTTCCTGATTGTGCAATCGGCAGATCCACTCAGAATGTACTTTTCATGGAAAGCCAAGCAGGACACGTAGTCTGAGTGTCCTTTCAAAGTAGCTTTGCACTGAGTTGGCGAAGTATTGATCCTCCACAGCACCAAGCTCTTGTCCTCGCCTCCTGTGGCCATCAGATACTTCTCGGGAACCATCACCATGCAGTTGACACCCTCCTTGTGACGGGTGAACTTTTCCAGGATGTAGCCCCGAGATGCGTTTGGGTTGATGTCCTTGGATGTATCCATACCCATAGTGGATAGATTTGTATTTTTACAGAATCAACCTTATTTTAAAAGTTTCAGTGACATACTTGAACATCAATTCCGAAGCACAATAGAAATTATCTCCATAGACAGATTGATAAAAGATGATATTTCTCTTTATCTGAACTCAATCTCCGTTTAAAAGTTTTTGTGATTCAATTTACAGATCAAGTATCAATTCTCAACCTCAGTAGAAGCGCTCCTCATGTGAGTACTTATTTTTAACTGAATCTTGGTGTTTGTTAGAACGTCATTAAACTTTTTTTTCCACTGAAAAAGTTACAAGATCCTCACTTTAAATCCGTCGTACTAATTTCTGGGATTAACAATTTTATCTTAAAATAAAATCGTACTTGCATAAAAGATTTTTCTTCTGGGAGGCTAAAATTGGCTTAACATGAAACATCTCTTCTAAGGAAAAAACAGAAATACAGATAAAAATTTCTGATTCAATAATCTAAATTGCAATAAGAAATGTGGTTTTTTTCACAGCCGTGTAAGAGAATTATAAATTATTTATAAACGCGTAGTCAAAAAATTACGTTTGTCACTACTTCAATATTGAACAAATTCAATATTGAAATTGTTATTGGAATAAGCTAATTTAATATATATTGACACGTTTTAAGCAACCAATTTCATTTCATTTCTGTTTTATTGTGAAATTATATCTATATCCAGTGTGGTTTAATTTCCATACTTTAAGTTGAAAAATTAATTAGCCCTCGAGTGGCAAAAAATAACCGCAGAGTAATCAACCAGTGATACGTTATGAAGGAAATAAACATTCTTCATTACAATAGATAGATCTCGCTTTCTTCTAAGAGTAATTTGGTTTTCCTATTATATAGCATATGAGATAATTATTCTTCAAATCATGCACACAAATCATTCTTAGGTGAAGCATTTTCATAGCTCTGAAATGAAAAATAGATATAAAAACAGAAGCTGACGTACTATGAGATTTTAATGTTTTGCAGAAATAGTTACAAACGCAAAAACTAGTTAAATACCATAAGAGATTTATCGTATTTATAATTTCATTGAACAAAAGTCACCCCCTCTTACATTTAAAAATTGCATTTCATAACAGGTTTGGTTTCTCCCTCTTCGGTCATATTTTTCTTCCCGAAAAATAATTCGATAGGGACATACGACTTATATATAAAGTGGATTCGGAACCACTACTAACATTCATACCTAGACTGTGATTCGAACCCAGAAACTATGAACGGAGAGCCAGAGTACTAACCACTTGGCAACCAGGTCAGTTGAACATAAACAGGCATGGATGTTGTTTCAATGGATTGAAATCAATTTAATTCCCCAGGTTCTGGTCCAATTATACCTCGCTCTGCAGAAAAAGACTACAAAGCAATAAAAAAATCTAAGCCAAATTCGTATACACCATTTCGTATTCAATATTTTACAAATCATAAAAGAATTGTAGTTTTAAATGTCTGCTTACGTAACATGTGCAGCTTAAAATATAATTTTCATAGCAAGAAAAAAATGCATTTTAAATTAACTTTTATGTAGTTTATATTAGAAATGTATTTTTACTCACTTAACTTTGACTCATTGCAAATCTGAAGAATAAAGTATAAATTCTCAAAATTCTTGTTCCTTAAAATGAAAAGAAACCAAAAATAATAGAATTCTTATCATTTTTACCTAAACGTTAGTCCTTTTTAATAAAAAAAAATCGAAACACTAAAATACCGTTTCTTTTTAATTTTGATGACTATTTACAAGTAGCAGTTTAGATTTTAAAAATACAATTACTTTTCAGAAAGAGAAGTAAGAAAAGAATTAAACTGATTGAAATACGTAAATTTAATTTGTAATGAATTTTTAAATGGTAAAAATATTTCAAAAGGTCAGAAAAACATTACTTAATTATATTTTTTAAAGTGTGTTCTTGTTTCATACACATGAGATGGAGATAGTACTTCAAACAAAAACTATACTAACTATATAAATGATGTATAGTAAGTATGTGAGAAATGAGAAAAATCTTTTGGAAATAAAATCATACATACTTGCAGGTTTATACAATTATTTTATTATTTTTTATACCCTAGTTTAAAAATCATACGAATTAGATTTTCAAATGAGATCAGTATAATTAGTTATGGGTTTCTTTCCTGTAGATAGAATTGCTGGCTTTCCAAAATTTGAAACAGAAAAAATTGATACTCAGGAAATAATTAAAAAATAATTTTAAAAATTGGGAGTATGATATGGAAATAAAATAATTCCATTAGTTTCATTGAATACTACTCTATTCAGAAATTCGAAGACGCTATTTATTCAACACAAGGATTCTTATGACTAAAATATGGTTTCATCTCAATCACAAAAACTAAACTATTTCCATTTTTCGACAAAAATAATTTCTTTAAAATAAATTAAATCATTATTTGATCGAACACTATTATAAAGTTCGGAAGTAAACTTTTAATAGTGTTTAATAGTAATCAATATGGCATTTATAGTTCAGGCTTCCTTTTCTCATGCATAATAATTTTTAAATATTTTACAGAATCTGAATTAAATACGTGTTCGTCAATTTTACCTAACAAACAAATCAAAATAACAGGCAACTGATTTTATGAATAGGGTACACGTATGTTTTATGTGTGCGCGTGGATCATTTTAAAAATAAAGAAAAAAAAATTTGCATCAGATTTAAGTAACACATAAAATAAAGATCATGAGCCATTTGTTTGTCATGTTTACTGGATACAATTACTTTATGGTGATTTTTACTGTTATTTCAAAGAATTTCGAAACCTCATGAATATAAAGAGGTAATTTATTAACTAATTAACAAAAATTGGGTTACAAACACAATTAAACCTAATCAGTTGTATCATCTTTGACTGGAAATGGGAACGAACGGTCTCTCAAACTGTTACCTTTCGGCCATAACTAAAACTTTTTCTGTTTAAAAACACAAATCCAGATTATTTTTTTATATTTGTTTTAGAAAATAAATTGTGAATTATAAAGCTTAGTAGACTGTTCCAGTTTAGAGTAGAATCACCTTCAGAAAAAACTCAATCAGATTTTCTTTAATTCAACTATTTTCATTTCTACGGATATGAGGATCACATTCATATTAGACAGTAAATTTAAATTGCACCATCATTTTGGTAACTCATTGCATAATTTATCCGAAACAAACGATTTATATTTTAAATAATAATGTTCCCCTAACTTCTCTTTTAATTATCTGCTTTTATGTTCAATCTATAACATTGCATGTTCATAAACGAGAATTCGAGTTACAAAAAGTAAAATATACAAGTGAGAATCCGTGTAATTAAATTTTACACAGAATATAATATATTCTTTTCGGATTTATAAAATACTAGTGAATTCCCCGGATTTACTCGGGCTGAATTGATTAATTATTGATTGAAAAATTGACCAGAATCATATATTTTCTCTCTCGTCGAAAAATACTAGCATCCATTAAAATGTCTAAAAAACAATTTAACATCTTTCGACATTTTTACAATTTCTAAAACTTATTATGGATGCAAATAGTATATATGCATATCCATTCATATAATCATTTCACATACAGCACCCACTTTTGTAAGACAAAAGGTTACTACAACAGTCAACTTCGAGTTTGGGGGTGATTATAAATGCCCCTTTTTAACTTCGTTTCCTGCAAAAATTGCATAACTCAAATCGTAAAAATAACAAATCTACGGTAAACAGTCTAGCCCACACTCGCAGTTTTCCTACCAATATTTTTGACTTGTGGCACCCTTGACACAGGGATGCTACATTTTCGAATTTCATCATTATTAAACGTTGATTTGGTTTTATGGTGCAAGATCCAGGGATGGATATGTGGCGCTCTCCACCAAACGCAAGAAAATAAAATTAAAAAAAGCTTTAAAAGATATCTAGATAGCCAACTAGATCAACATTAAAAGAAAATATTCAATGAATATTATCCAGTGACTTATCTAAAGATAAAATATGAAGGCTAAAATTTTAATCAAAAGAAAAATGTAAAAGTCTATTAAGATAAAATAAGAATTACGATGGGGGTATCCCCATCTCAGACGATAAAACTTCATGAAATGCAATTTATAAGCTGACGAATTATAAATGTGTTAAAAATCCTCAATGCTGAAAAAGGTAAAAAGGGATGAATGCGGGGATTGACCCAACAAGTCCGCTAAAATTGGTGATGTGTTTGTTAAAAAATCGATGGTAAAAAGTTCATCGTAAAGGAAGGATAAATTAATTTCGTAATACATTCATGACTAATTATTTTAAAGCAAATACATTTTGTTCTTGAGAATGTCATGTAGTGGCATGTGTTAAGCAAAGAGCTTGTATTAAAATTGAATGTCTTCAGAACAGACAATTTTTCACAACATGGGGTTAAATTTGACAGCAATTTTTAAAAAGATAGTCAATTTTCAAAAATCATTTAACAGATATAAGTTGCTTAAGAATAGACACATGAATATTCCACCTATCTGTGGAATAAAATAAGAACACCTACAGGCCCTCGTAGTGTCTAAAGAAATGAAAAAATATCCTTCAGTGTATACATTGTAGATTTGAGGTATTGCGAAAAAATGATTTTGATCTGTTGAAAGCAACCTTAAAGGGAATGTACTGGCCTCCGACCCTAATGCAAACCTCATAACGTGCAAACATACTTTTCACAAGGCTGTGCAAGAGATCGTGTCACGAGGGTTGGTTGGTTATGAGTTTTATGACGCAAGGGCTATTTGGCCAAGCTGCACCAAACACAAGACAAAGTCAAGTAATGAACAAATACACACAATGAAAGTTTTACTGACACAGAAGAGAGAAATGCACCCAGGGAAAAATCGAACCTGCGCCACCAACTCACATGTTGCTAGAGCAGTGGAGAAATCCACGTAGCCACGACGGCCCCCTTCACGAGAAAGGCCATTAACGCTCTGGAGTACGTGTGTACTTGTATTCCTTCCGAATGAAAATATTTTGTAGATTGTCCATATAACTAAATCATCTGTATGATATCGATGAATATAAATTTTACGATATTTAAAAATAAAGCACCCTACAAATACGTTGTTAAAAGTGAAGTCGTCAAAATTTATCAGTTTTAGATCTAATATTTTTAAATTTCTTAGTGTTGGATTGAAATATTTCACTCTAGAACGATTAGACATACTTAAAGAATTTCTGAATGAGTACAAAGTACCACATGAAAGTAGTTAGAATATTGAAGATGATAATACTTATTAAAAGATATATGGATGGGGTAAAGATAGAAAGCTCATGATCTCAGACTCAGAATGGATTAGAAACTGAAAGGTATGAATTTCAATTGCCATTTCTCGAGTGAAGATCAAGCCTAGACCAAAATTGGTGACATGTATCCATAAGTTTTATTATTTTTTGTAAATAGATTTTATGAGCACCTCTTAACCTTTTTTCAAATAAGTTTGGGGAATCACCGCCTCCGGCACAGTCAGCTGCGATGTAGTACACACCTGTGCACAGTCCCTAATAACATCATGGTATATGAAAAACCTACCGACCACCTTAAATTCGCACGACTCGTTACTTCTAAAAAAGCTTGAGGCACTAGTATGTTTATTGCTATTATTTAAATTTGTTGCGCATGTATCACAAGAGATTTGCATGTATAGATCAGATAAGTCCAAAAGAAAATTACAAGTGACATAATTTTCACCATAAACTTATTTTAGAAACGAAGTTCTTAACGGCCAAGTAATAATTTTCAGGTGGGTGCAGATTATACAGGAGTAGCCAAGGGTCCCCAAGAGATATAAATAGCAAGTTGTATTAGAAATCTTCCATCAGAATCAATTAATGGGCAATGGAAAAGTGATCGTGATCGGTGTCTTAAACTACAGAATTGTCGAAATTGCATAATGATGAATCGATAAAGTGGAAACATAAAAGCAATTAATTCTTTTTAATAAGGGATGAAAATTTATGTGAGTTTGTAACATTGCTTAATATTTCTTTGAAGCCATATTTGTATCGATGAAATTTTGTGCAATTTGACCTTTATAATCAGTAGACCAGAGTTCTTGCCAAGAAATTAATGAACTACCATAGTTTTTCTTCTATTGATGATTTTGGAAATCTTGGAAATTGATGGGCATATATCTGGAAGCATTTTTAGAAAATTCGTCAACCAATTCATTTTCAAAAGTACCAGAATGACTACTGATCCGCTTTATATTTATACCAGCTCACGGGAGTTTGTGCTGCTGGTGTGGTATTAGTCACCATTAGTTTTGATAATTGGACTAACCAAAGTATTTTTTAAAAAAGTTTTTAAATATTCAACAGAAAAATTATAAAATCATTAGAAGGATCGGAGTGCCATACGTACCAACGTTTCCATTTTTGAAATACTTCTATCATGTTAAACACTAGAAATTGAATCCAAGGAAGAATCCAAATGAATCCAGTAGAATTGAATCTAAATGAAGAAGGCAATGGCCCTTTTGAAAGCACGAGAGTCTTCGGAATGAAATAAATACCTTCTTACTTTTTCCCCCTTTTGATTTAAACTGTAGTCAGAACTTTCCCAGGTGTGTTCTGTCTGATAACTCGCAACGTCTTCGTTGTTATTTGCGAAAGTGGAAAGGCTCTACCCCTGGCATCGTATGGTTTCTATGACAACATGTGACACGACCAGCACGCGATCCCAGTTGTGGAGTGAAAGTGCAGGAATCTCTTGACAAGTTAAAAACAATAATCCCCGGTGATGATCCTGGCGAACAAAAGTCGTTGAGACTGACCCCAAAAGAATAGGGTCGGCTCTTTATTGCACCGAAATAAGAAGAGAAGCATAAAAAGAAGCAGTACACAAAATAAATTCCTACAACTACAAGCTCTTTTTCCGTCACTGTAAGTTGTAAAGTCGTGATTAAAAGCTTTCGCCATATAAACAGCCCTAAAATAAAATTTACTAGAAATTTTTTATAAGCAAAGACTACGTACAAGAGGTTTGGTTTGTCACTTTGTGGTCATCTTTTTGTTACACGAGGCTAATTAGACCCGGACCTAAAGTTTAAAGTGGATTCGGAATCACTACGAACATCCATGCCGATACAGGTTGTAAAATGGTTCTATCCCTTCCTATTAGAAATAATGCCAGTGCTGGTGCTATTTTATACTGTATTTTATTTCATTCCGAGTATCATAGTTCTTACACATTTTTATACATTTCGATTGTAAATCAAATGTACTACTCTGTACAAAGGTAAGGAACTCTGGTTTCCGGAATATGATACACGTTCACCTCAAGCGTCTCAGCATGCTCTCGCTTTCGTATCTGCCCTATGAGTCCCCTTCTGCCTCTCTTTTTTCTTCGGAATTTTTTCACACGCGTATAATCCTCCGAACACCACTGTTCAAAGGGGAAATTATCAAGGGACACAGGAATGCTGACCAGTTCCAATTGGTCAGCATTTCTGTGTCTGACCGATGAGACACAGGGATGAGCCTGAGCCTGTTTCACCGAGGGCCACAAGGTTGCCTTACATAAAACAGGGCCCCCACACACGGTATCGCCGGTGCCATGGTAACGGAACACGAAGTAAAAGGGAGCACTGGATAGGCGAAAATTTGGGAAGAGTGATTGGTGTAGTCCATTTTCTAAGTACAAAATTTTTTTTCCGGAATAACTAAAACCTACAATGTGTTCACCTAAGTTAGTTCCACATGAGGTTTGTTGTTCTTATACTATTCTATATTGCTTGTTTGAATGTTCGTTTGTCATTTGAGGTACTTTGGTGCTGGTACTTGGGGTCTTGGAATTAGGTTGGGATTTCGGGTTCCTCATGAAATACTTAAATATCCCAATTGCTCTTTGTTTAAGTTGTGCAATAATTTTTTTCTCTTTTACTTTGCGAACTTATTGTACAGCTTTATTATTACAAATCATGAAGATTGCACAAGTTAAATAGTGATTATTTGGGATACCTATTGGTATTTCATAAGGAACCCGAAATCTCAACCTAGTTCCGACACCCCTACCTGCACCGAAGTACCTCAAATGACAATCGAACATTCCTTAAGCAACATGGAATAAAATAAGAGCACCAACCTAGTTCCGACACCCCTAGGTACCTGCACCGAAGTACCTCAAATGACAATCGAACATTCCACAAGCAACATGGAATAAAATAAGACCACCAACATCCCACGTGGTAACAAAGGAATTAAAAAATAAGTGTATAGGTAAAAAGATTGCAGGTTTTAGTTATTGCTGAAAATTTTTTTTGTTCCGATAAAAAAAGCAACCTAATAGGGAATGTGCTGGCCTTTGACCTTAATGAAGGCCTCACAACGTGCTTTCCACAAGGCTGTCCAAGAATTCCTGAGGCAAGGAGTCCCATTCCCGCAATTTTTGCTCTTGTATAATCCTTGGTGGTGTTTAGGCTGCAATGCATCCAAACGCATGTAATATTGGATTGAAATCAGCTGACCTTGCTTTATACGAATTCAGAATTATCCTTAATTTTTGGGCTTGTTTGCATATCAGTAGCATATCAAATCTTTCTAATGGTAAGTATGAAAAACACTTTCCGATCATCATCGAAACACGGATTTATTGAATTCATAAAATATATTTCAAATAGAGAATCTTCTTTTCAAACCTGTGCCAGTGTCTTAAAACTTCACTCTGTCTATCCTCTTAGTTCGAAACTTCCAACTGAGAGGACTGACACTGGCACAGGTTTATGTGTAGACACCAGTATTATAAGGGCTGGCGATTTTCTTCGACATTTCGAATGGGTGAAGGGATGGTTTGCACTACGATATATTATAGTTGATCACTGATAAATGCTTTAAAGAGTATATTAGTTTTGGCTAGGATCACGAATTAATCCTACCAGATAACAGAATGCAACAGAAAATGTGCGTCTGGTAAAAATTGTCGGACATATTTATTACCTATTCAAATCCACTCTTTCAATTTGTTTCAATGGAGAAAACGAAACGATTGACTGGAAAATAGAAGGTATTGCTAACAATATGATTGATCTGCTGTCAACTGTTAGATGGTATGCATATTAATGAATGATGTTTTCGGTTGTTTTCCTTTCAGTTTTCATGTCTTTCTTAATGCCCGACCACTGACCTCTTCGGCCTTAGGCACCACAAGAGGCGAACTGGCGTATATTTGTGAAGGAGCATCCAGTATGTAAGCTGCTTAATGTGTGAGCGTGGGGTGTTAACATTGTACATTTGAGGTATATCGAAAATTTAAAACATAAATCTGAATTTTAATAGAAAGTAAATTGTACGAATTGTAAACAAATATCTTTAAAACTTCTATTTTTTAGTTTTTAACAACTACAACAAAGTGTTGCTTTCCTTATAAGCAGTGATTTGGTTTATCACTCAACGGCCATTTTCTGCTACTCAAAGGCTAATTAGACTGGGGTCAACTAATAAAAGAGTGGAAGGAAACACTTTTCGATTTGTATCTGATAAGCAGACTTCGCTACCTAAAGAAGCTTCTCTGATACACCAGTTTGGCGTGGTTTTTAAATATGGAAAGTGGGGTGCTAGATCAGGTGTTGACCTTGTCATTTGACCGTGGTTCAAAATTAATATGTGCTGTCCTCAGATCTTTTATACTAGATCGCAGCCAATATCTCGTTATGTTGCTTCAGTGCAATGTAAATTCAACTCTCTACCTCTTAAAACATAAGGCAGGTTTAATTCCTGTAACTTACTCGGGTTGTATTTCTCTTCTCCGTATCAGCAAAACTTTCCTTAAGTGTGTGTATGTCCACTACTTGACATTGTTTGTCTTGTGTTTGCCACGGCTTGACCACATACGGCACTTCCACCATGAAAACCAACTAACTTGCAGTATAAGGTCCCATGTAAATGCAGTGGGTTTGCTCACTGTGTTAGTAACCTGTGAGTTGTTGGCGGAACAGGTATGATTCCTGTAATTTACACTGGCTGTATTTCTCTTATGTGTCAGTAAAACTTTCCTTATGTGTATGTCCATTACTTGAAGTTGTTTGTCTTGTGTTTGGAACAGCTTGGTCAAATATGACTCTTGCGCCATGAAACCGAACTAATCTACTTCCAGTAGAAGTAAATGCAGTGTGGTTGTTCACTGTGCTGGCAACTTGAGAGTTGTTGGAATCCTGTAACTTATCCTGCGTGCATTTCTCCCTTAATTTGTCAGTAAAACTTTCCGTGTGCGTGTATGTCCATTACTTGATGTTGTCTGTCTTACGTGTAGCACAGCTTGGCCAAATATGGCCCATGTGCCATAAAACCCAGACAACCAACCCAAAGTAAATGAAAACAAAAATTATCATTTGAAAACTACATGCTCATTCAAATTTAATAGCTGAATTAACAATGCGAGAATGAAATACGGAAGAGCTTTTTTACTGCTACAACTCATAAAAGGATGCAGTGAAGATGAATTCGTAACTAAAGCATTAAGAGTACCTTAAGAACATACATTTTTTCAAAAAGTAATATTTTTTCAACCAGGAAAAGGTATAGTATTATCGGGGTTTTCAGGTCCGCGTTTTGTTATGCAAAACCTAGAAATAGAAAATGGTCCAATCCGCACTTTTATCTACTTTCACTTGTAGAAACCATAAATATTATTTTACCACGAAGAAAGTTTTTCTCTAAAGGCACTTCCTCCGGTTGGCCAGTAAAAACACGATTATATAAAGCATGCGTTCTCTGAACAATGGTATCATTATCCAATAGTATCAGCTCAGAAGCTGTTCGGTGAAAGGACAGTAATTTCTTTTCATTGAAATAGAAGGAAACGTCTTCTACCTGGCGTTCTCGATTTGATAACTAAGCTGTCAGTAAGTCTTCCGGTTCCACCTGGCAGCTATCAACATAAACATTTTCGATACGTCACAAGGCATTGCGACTCAAACTTCGAGATCCGCGATTGTCCATAATTACAATACCTCTCAATCAAAAGTTTGAAATTGGATCTCGCTTTGTGGAATTTATAAGGGTTAGTCATTCCCATTATGTCTCTGCACAGATCTCGTAAACGATGACAGCATAAAGCTTTTGAAGTTTTTCCGTTCTAATATTTCGAGATAATTAGTGTAATTTAACTCATTACTATTCACGTGATTTTTTAACTGGATGGAATGACACTTTTTATTAGAGATAATTCCTCTTGATTGAATGTACTCGAGGCAAAAATGTTGCATTAGATCGTTACTTTGTAAAAGACATGTTGAGGAAATTTGGTGATAACACTGTTTGTGCTTTTTTGATGCGATAGAGCAGTTGACGCTCTAATTTTATGAACCCCAAAGCATTTGCGAAAAGTTTAGTATGACAAATGACTGTAAGTTAATAAATAAAAATTTAATCATGACTAATTCTTAACGATTGATCAGTTTTAGTCCTTCCAAGTTAAATTAAGTTTGATTTAGTTTTAGTTTCAATCAAGTAATCATGACTAAAAATTATAATTAAAATTGAGCCTCCTTTCATAATTTCAGTAAAAATAATATGTACCTGTGTTTTGCAACAAAATACCTATCTAACCACATATTGAAGAGGACAATTTCTATAAAGTGAAAGAAAGAATAACATGATGAAACTATTTATTGATATATAATTTACTGAGTAACTTAATTCATGTAACACAACAAAAAATCAAATTACAAAAAGCGAATAAAATATGTTGGTTCAATTAAAATATTTTACAGTAATGAAATTATTGAATCGATTCGCAATTCTAGAAAATCATGCAAATTGAGAGTAAATTGCCAAAGTAATTTGATATACTTCTATTATAGAAATTTAGTTAACATATTTGTGAATAAAACTATAATGATTTAGTTAATGATTATAACTAATCTTGCAATCATAATTAATTTATATCATGATTGAAATTTTAGTTTACCAATCAATTGAAAAAGTTAGTTAACCCAACACTGCCCCAAGGGACAAATTAAAATTTCGTTAAAAGGTATTGAAATTTGTTAAATATTTCGATGAAATTTAAATTGTTGTAATTTCTATTAATAGTGAGGGTAATAATGATTGTCTGTAGTGCCTCATGTGTGTATTGGAAATAAAAAAGATTTGGCAACAAAAGTGGCAACTTTTGGGACTTTCAAAAATACATATGGTCATTCGTCTCTGGTTGAAGAAGAAAAATAGTGCCGATGTACAACAGTGTAATTTCACTATTGTTTCTGTATGACAATGTCACACTTCATTCTGAACGCGTCACAAGAACCTTCTAGAAAAATTTTTATTCGAAAAGTATGTGTAGCAACACTTTTCTTGTAGTACCCACCTTTCATCTTGTAACTTTCATGTGCCTGTACCATGAAGAAAACCTGAGAAGCTGCGATGTCACTCTGTTAAAGTCCAAAATGCGATGCAAGAACCATAAGGGGCATTGAATGGCAATTTTTCTAAGGAAAAGGAAACCTCGTTCCATGCCGCGATAAGGGTTAAATAAATTTGTTGATGTAGAAAAAGAGTTCTCTCGCTTGATTTGTTCCTTACAAACAAACGAAAAGTCCAAAAATTGCAACGTTCTTTACTGTAATGCGATAGTACCTACCTGATTCTACCACGTAATTGATCAAAAAAAGATTTATTTTTAATCAAGTTATTCGCAGTTGTTTAATGAAACGAAGAATTTGACATTGGATAAGGTTAAAGCATTGAAGGAACGTAGTAGAAAACGTAAATAGATTAAATTCAATAAATCCACCTAAGTATGCTCAAATAAAACAAAATGTGTTCAAATAAAAGCACTTGCAGACATTATCCACTCAAAGGTGCGTGTACTCTAGTTTTATTGCTTGATATCACAATCATCTTTTACAGTTTCGTCTTTATTTGCCATGATACTCAGAGTCAAAACTTGACTTATTCAAAATCCATATAGAGTTGAGGATGGGTGACTGAATTTGGTAAGTAAAAGTGTTATGATTTAGTAATTACTTTTCTAATGCGCGCTCAAACCGCTACTAGCGTTGTAACTCAATTTAATATTTATTAGTTTATTTGTGCGCGTGCAAGATGCTCCTAGTATTCTAATAATCTGCTGAATGTATTTCAATTTATTCTTTAACTAACTGCAACTTTAATGAAACGATAAATGTTTACATTTTGAATGTAGAAAAAGATCGTTTGCTACTGCAAACGATCTGTAACGAATTTAATTAGTATTCGTTGGTATGTTTTTCTACTGAGCTACTCGTTTGTGTACATTTCTGTGTGATCCGTCTAGAATAGTCCTTGTAAATTTAATTATTTAATTGTTAAATAAACATACAACAGAAACATTTTATTACAATCAGTTTAACCCTAACTCAAAGCCAAAAGTTATTTTCACTCTTGGTAAAAATTCTTTTAATTATATTTCTATTATTATTCTAATTTAACACGGATTTGAATTTTTCATTAGGCATATCTTTTGTTATTATTCGTTTTTTTATATCAATCTTCCATCCTTTTATATCTATTTTATCCAGTACCACATCCAAAAGAGAGAAAGCATAACTGGAGATATTCGAGAAGCGAGTTCATGCAACTTGAACACACGGTAAACAAGATAAACTTGGGCAATGTTCCTTGCTGTTTAGCTTTGGGATTGATTCCGGACCATCACCAATAGCCCGTTGTGTTGCTCCAGTGTGACGTTAATTGAAAATACCAATACCAACCTTGCTGTTTGGAACCCTGTAGTATATAAAGTATGACAGTGGTTGTCTCCACAAGGTCATTAGCAAAATCATCATCATTAGCAAAACTGACCATATCTTGATGGACGAGATATCTTGTCATTAGACGAAAACTGACCCATGGTCTCATCATCATCAAAAACTGAAACGATCTCGTCATCATCATAAAAAAATCAGCAATACCTTGATGATGAGATACCTCGCCATTAGTAAAATTGGCAATGTCTTCATGAACGAGATATCTCGTTGAAACCACTTGAAGGATTAATGAATCAAATCACGACACATCTAACTAAGATTCATATTGAATTGGCAATTTATCAAACGTAAAATTTTTTTAGTTGTACTAAAATACCAAAAACAGTCAGAATCGTCGATTTGAAAATGTGGTATTTAATAAAGAGCACCTAAAGAATTTGTCACAATTATACAAAACCTAACTTTTCATATGAAAAATTAATTTAATTTGTGCTTAAATACAAAGAAATAAATACCATTCATTTTTTAAATGTACCCTTTTATACATTCAACTTCTTTCACACATTGGGAAATGTTCGGAATATTTTCTATAAGCCATTTTCAAAATAAATCTTTCTTCAGCAAACCAAAACTCTCATTCATTGTTACATTCAACCAACTTTGCATCTAAAATCTCAGGTAATGTATATTTCTTACGAATGGTGCATTTACCGACTTCGGTTGTTTAAATTTCCCAGTCCGATCTTAGTCACCACAGCCAGAATCATAGTCTCATTATTTCTTTTATGTGAATATGGATGTTGCATTCATCACAAATGGATTGAAATAAGATACGAAATGTGAGTAACGACACTTTGCCATCAATAAATATAAGCAATTTAGAAAGCTAGCGTACATGCTATGCACGTGTCCTGCATAGTTTTAAATTAATTTAAAACACTCATTTCCCTTAGAGAATGTTATATAACATGAGAATTTTATTATTTAAAAATATATCCCAGAAATGGTCCACAATATGAAGCATGTTTCATTTAACCGTGCTGCTTTTATTAAACCGCTTGGTTGTCTTGCCGAGGAATCTCGTCATTAGCGAAACCATTAGCAGATCTTGATGGACGAAATATCTCGTCATTAGAAGAAAACTGACCAGATCTTGATCTCGTCATCATCAAAAAGTCGATAATATCTTGATGTTGGTTTTTCTCTTCATTAGCAAAATTGGTCAGATCTTGATGGACGACATATCTCGTCGAAAACACTTGGGGGTTAAAAGAAGTATTATCGACTGATGCTCAAAACAGAATATCGGTGCCTATATCTAATACAGAAGCCTGTCGACCCTGTAATTATCTGTAGAGATATTACGGTGTTCTATATTACCTACACTTACCCTCGACATAGGGAATATGAGTAATACGAATATATGTCGGCGATGGTCAACACTCGCCAGAGAATAAACAGTTTAAGGCAATCACGAGAGAACAAGTAAATGGTCCCGTTTGTTTTCCTAATCACAATAATAAATTAACAAAAGATAGATACAAATGGGATTTTTAAAGGAAATATCGCTTAATTAATCAAAGATTGATTAGATTCACCACTTTCCTACTGTTTTCTTCTATTTTGTCACTGGCAATACAAAGAAGAGACTATCGGAACAGTATAAACAATGCCGATCAGATTTATTTTTGAAAGGCAGTTTTTTATTTCGAGTCTCTCCTACATCCAATTAGATGGATGCGATCTTCTCATGTTAAGTGTCGGCCTATTCCTTCGACATCATCCATCATTATCTAGCCTTGACAGCGTAACGAGAGGGATGTCTAACCTCTTTCTTCCAAAAAGCGATGATTTATCATTTCTCTTACCTAAGGGTCGAAGGTGTGAAAAACTATTCAAATGACAAATGCTTAATAAACAGACTGTGAATACCTGTAGTGATAGGGAAAATATACAGTCAATCATTCTAAAGAAAAGCTTTACTTCATTAGCTGAATGTCATTTGCTTCGTATATTCATCAGACGTATTAAAAGTAATTATAACTATTGAGAGTATGCAAATAAGTTTGGGAGCTGTGGTGTAGCCAGTTGGAGTCCAATATCCCCAAAAAATGTTTCATATTTTTGTAACTCCCTACAGATTAAATACGGGGTGTTTCGAAAATATTTGACCAAATTCTAAAAGGTGGTATATGGGTCCAAAATAAACATTTTTATAAATTGAAAAATAGAATTTTGTAATTTTAAAAATATTTTAAAAAGTAATAAAACAAGATATCGTCAGTTTCCGCTCGTGGCCCCATACATTAGATGCATGTCTGTGAGCTCAGAATTCGTGTAGCGATGCATAACGTTGAAATTCCGAGCGGGAATGATGCCTTACGCCACAAAAACGATGCTGTTGACTGACCTAAATAGCGTCCTCTACCACCTAATCCAGGCATTTCCGGACACTCATTCTTTAACAAAAAATGTTTATTTTGGGGCCCTCTACCACCCTTTACAATTTGGCCAGATATTTTTGAAACCCCCTGTATAAGCGCAAGTAATACTTTTGTAATATCTTATATGTCGTGGTGAACTTAACCCTCCACTACAAAAATTAATTTTCTATAAAGTACTATATAGTAGTGTAATCTATCTCCATCATAAAGTACTTTTGAGTAAACAAAATTACACTGTCTTTTCAAGTTCCACTAAATTGGTGGCTGTCGGTCGTGATTATACTGCGGCTCTAGTGAAAAGGCAGCCGAGTCCCGTGGTTTTGAACGAGTTTATTAGTTAAATTAGGGAACTAATCATTACCTTAACAAATCCCTTCCATAATTTGAGTCTGTAGTGCGGATTCTGGTCCAAAGTTTATCGTTTGGTGCCGATAGCTATAGCATTGAATTGATAATGAGATGACAGAGGAAAAACAATCACGGCGATCGTTATTCGTGTTTTTGCGTATGGCAGCCTGCTCCTAACACACACTTTTACACCTATTCAAAAATCATCTATCTTACTCAAGGTTGACTGCCTTCTCCCGGGAGTAGCACTATATGAACACTCGTAGCTATATAGCTATTATAAAGCTAGTTCGTTAAATAGAAAACTTGTTGAATTCAGTTCATAAAAGTAATTATTCCCAAATAAATATAAAGCCATTAATCTCCTTTTTTCTTCATTGATTCACATTCCACATATTCGTAGACCAACATGTCGTATAAAAGGTTTGAAAGTGGCGAAACCTAAAACATGAACTTCTATAAACAGAGTTTGAATACTTGTGTAGTGTTATTTAACAGTCATTACATATGTTTGAACTCAACAATTGTAAAGTTGTTTTTGAACTCCGATCAACCAAGATCCCATCACATCATGAAATAATTGTAAAAGAATTGTTTCGACTTTTAACTGAAAATAACATTTGTTCTTCATTGACCTAGCTATAAGAATGTACTCTTAAAACCACATTATGTTTCATTCATGTGCTAAAAAATTTTAATTTGTTTAAAAGTTCTGAACTTTTAAAATTTTGGCTATGATTAAAAAAACTCCAAAATATCGAGGACCAAAATTGGACGAAAAGGGAATAGATTTTGTGTGTTCCTTATTACAATTGTTTCCTGGAAAATTCATGACTTCAAATCAAAAATTAAAGGAATCCATTAAGAAAGACGTCATCGGTGGCAATGTATCACACTCGTTGAACACACTGCAAAACAAATATCGCTTAAGCTAATGGGAACTATCTCCTAGACAACTAACGAATGCGTAAATAAATAACATGCTTTACTTTGATTCTTCTTATTTCACAATACAGCAATCCTTGCTTCAGTTTTCAAAGTACCCAAATAACGGGTTATTTAATGTGAAAAAACTCGGTTACATTATTCCTGAATATGTAATTCAGAACAATCCTGAATTTAAATAACCTTATTTTGAAAACACATTTCCGTAAAAGTCAGAGAAATGAGAATAGTGGTTAATTAGCATAAAGCATGTGTGTGTGTGTGTGTGTGTGTGATAATGTAATCATTACTAAACTGTATATTTCTCAAATGAGGAAAACTTTAGATCGTTTCATTTTCTTTCTTTTGCATTTAAAATATATGGGGCATTTTATTTTTCTCGTTATTAGCGATCGATTCGTGATTTTTAGAAAAGGTAAAATTGGTGTATAGTAGTTTAGTAAAATATTTTACATTCTTTTTTAAAAGATGTATTTTTTGAAATTTTAAGAATTCATGCGAATCGAAATCTCTTAGCGTATATTTTCATGCGAAATGCTTTGTCTTCCTTAGTATATGAAATATTTATTCAGGATTTGATGAAATCAAAAATTCAATTAATGTTTGCAAGATATTTTTCTGAACAAAATCTTATGTTTTAGAGTTCCATGGGACTGCTGAAATCAAAACTTATAATCTTATCATGCTGGAACTTTCAGATGCCTTGCATTTGATTCTAGTTAGAAGATGAATGAGACCAGCCTCGACATATCCGACGTATGATAAGGGCTGTGGTAGTCCAGTTGGTAGAGTAGCTTTTATACAATCTGTGGATTGCGAGTTCGAAACTCGATCCATCCAAAGACCATCGTGCTCCTAGGGGTTGGTGGACGTAAAATCTGTTGTGGCCTGTGTGTTTTGTACAGTTTTGTCTCATTGCTACATTCTAATGAATTTTTTTAACTTACGGATATATTATGATATATTTTATTTAATTATTGATAATGTAGCACAACTTGACCGGACCTTGCATTTGTGTCATAAAGAAGCAATCAATCATAGAAGTCGAATGACTTCTTATTTCAGCTCTTTCTAAGAAATTTCTAAAAAATAAGGCTGTTCAACAGATGTCATAAAAATAACTCCTTCGATTATTCGAAACAATTTACACGTACGCTAAGATTTTTGTATTTTTTAATTGATTGAATAAAAGAAACGTTGTAGATTGGTTGTTTTGGGGGTTTTATGGCGCAAGGGCCATATTTGGCCATGCTGCGCCAGACACAAGACATACAATATCAAGTAATAGACACACACAATGATAGTTTTACTGACACAGAAGAGAGAAATACACCGAGGGAGGAATGCACCTGGCAGGATTCGAATCTGAGCCGCCTACAACTCGAAGGTTGCTAGCGTAGTGGGCATACCCACTAATCCAAAATGGCCCCTCAAACATTGTAGAAGCGTAGTTCTTAGTTATTAACAGCCAGTGTCGTTCAGCATATAAAATCAACAAACCCCATATTCTCACACCTCAACACTATTGTTACAATCTATCTTGCTTTATAACAGAGAAACTAATTTATTGAATGCTCCTTCTCATGAAAATCCGTTTCTATTTATCCTGATATAGGTTTTTACAATTTTACTAGCTGAATTACCCGGCGTTGCTCGGGTTGAAATGGTTAAATGTTGCTTGAAAAGTGAATTAGAATAAGCACTTTTCTTTCACAGAAAAATGCAATCATTTAAGTTGTACGGAAAATACGTTTTAACTTTTTCATAGCTTCTACAATATACTTCGGACGCAAATATATACATTTAATTCCTGAATATATTGCAATATGCAAAAGATTAAGACATAAGGACAAACAGAAACGAAATTCCGACCAAAAAATGCAGAATTCTAAAAAACGAAAGATGAGCAAATACTCTCGCAATCAAGTCGTGGCGCTCACTGGGTAATTGACCATTGGTAAGAACCTCCTTGATCTCCATCCAAGTCAGATTGCAGGTGAAGGTGATAAATACGTCTGGTCTACCTTACGTCCTCACGTACGTTATAGCATCATTTGACACAGCATCTCCCAGGTGAATATATCAACTTTCAGTTTACGTTGATTTAGACGAATGTAAAGGAGACGCTCACTCTCGACTTTTGCGTACATATCGACGATGAACTGATGAAACAATTGCCTGTAGTTCAATACGTGATTCTGCTCAGTATCTCGAACCATTAATCTGTATGCATAGAAATCCATCGCTGAAACTTTCTTGCTGGTTGTTTCACCTGTTCTTGGGTTGATCTGCCTCAGATTAAAATGATATCCATCTTCATCATGGGGGAATATCACTGGGTACTGCAGAGCATCATAAGATCGATGTGTTTCCGAAATATGCTGCAATGATTCACCTCGTCGTTGAATAACGATATCCCATTGATGAAACTCATCTCCTGATATCACCACCGCAACTTGATCTACTTGAGGAGAGTTAAAGCGCCGCTCGTGTTCGCCTGCTGGTCTTCGGTCTGCTCTTATGACTACTTTATATACATTTGTTGGCATACGTTCCAATGCTGTTTCGAACGTTTTCATAAGATTATTGTGCTCATGAAATATCCTCTGTAAGTTTAACACAATCTGACTTCTTGTTCCCGAGATGTAGGCGCACCTCTGATCAGTTTCCATTTGTTCGTTTTGAATAAAATATAGTTGTAGAAATTTTGCTGGTTGATCTGGCAGCGGAAGCAACGATCCAGCTCTATGGTAAATCTGCCCTCGCACCTTGAATGTCGACGGAAATCCGGGCTGTCCAACAACTGATGTGGCGCCGAATGATGTCATTTGGAAATATGAGTTGTATTTTCCGATGTTACTAAGAAAATGCTTCGACTCTGACGTATCTCCTGATGTAAGTTAAAAGTTCTTGTGGTGGTGGTTCCAGTTGGCAGAGTTTAACTTTTCCATTTTTACAGCAAATACCAGTAGACTCTGATTTAAACTTTTTGGCTTGACAGTAACTATAAACCATTTCCATTTTCCCGATGGTAACACTTGCATGCAGCGAGTAATCTTAATGTGAATCGTAGTGGAATTCTTCCAATGCTAAGCTAAAATGGTGCGCAGTCCGTGATCGTTTGGCTCTATCTCTCATCCTGTAGTCGGGCCTCACGCTGCTGTACCGTCTCTGTTGCTCTAGATGTTGTAGTTCTCTCGCAATCGCAAGTCTTCTATTCCTCTCCTCGGAAGTTTCTTGACTATGCTCATCTTTCATCATCTTAGCCGTTGACTGCACTTGGCGGATCGCCTTCCGCTTCGTTGGAGGCATTGCTACAGCAAAGAAATCTGTAAAAGAATACAAAGAAATGCTATTTCATAAAATAAGCAAAAGGCACACTATCACTGAGCAATGAAATCTATTATAGAATACAATAAAAAGCTATTTCATAAAATAAGCAAAAGGCACACTCTCACTGAGCAATGAAATCTATTACAGAATACAATAAGAATAAAAAGCTAATATAAACTGAATGGAAAAACAAATTTAAAATTGCGAAGTACTTACACCAGTTTAGGAATACCAAACTTTTAACACAAATAAAAAATATTAATGCCTTACTTAAAAGTTGTCAATCAAAATACTCAAACACAGAATTTTAAATCATACTAAAAAATAAACTTTTATTCTGGTGTAAAAAAAGCATTAATTCTGATCCCATTAAACTTATTTTAAAAATTAAGCAAAAGGCACACTCTTACTGAGCAATGAAATCTATTATAGAATACAATAAAAAGCTGAAAAAAACGAATATAAAAGTATGTAGTATCCGTTTAGAAATATAAATCCAAAATGTACACTATCACTGTCGAATAAAGTAGGAAACACTTATACAATCAAAAGAGCGAAATAAAACTCCCAGATTCACTGAAAGATGATAAACTGGAAGACTTACCGAGTTAGCTTGCTTTAAATACGACCAGCTAAGAATCGAGTGGGTGCTGGAATGTTCTCCACCATGAGTTCAAGGAAGTTTCCGTTTCCCCAACTCTCTAGAAAGTTCTACAAAGTTTTATAAAAAAGTAAACATTAATTCTGGTGCTGCCAGATACCGAGTAGCAAAATTACGCTTTTATGATCAATGAGTTTTTCGTTTGTGCTTTTCGGAATAACGGTGCTTGGGTTAGAAATAAATATAATCGGTGTAGACAAATTAAACTGAATAGATAAAAAATTTTCAAAAAGCAGAAGGTCGATTTTACAGAATTTTTCAGAAAGAAAATCACTGCTTTCAACGGATGATTCACATGTATCTATTCCGGACATTTTAAAATAAGTTACACGCCTTACCTAAAAAGCCTTGTGAAACAGAATTCTACAAATCATTACGTATTCAATAAATTATTTAAGGAAAGTTGGTCGAAATATACACCAACTTTCCTTGAAAATAATCCTTGAACCTTTCCTTGAATTTCCTTGCAAACATAAATATTTTAAAATATTCTTTCCCCCTTCATCAATAAAATGTCTATAATTTATTTACATCATGGGAAGAACTAAAATGTCAGTTCAAACATAAATACTGTAATTTAATTTGTTTCGGAAAAAATTGTTTTTCGATCAACAGTGGTAAAGCAACCATCGCTACCTAAAGCAATCAATCTATGCTCAATGTTATTTCTATTGCAATTTCGAATAGTTTTTAGCCCCCCAGGGCCAATAGAACGGGGTTAAGAGTTAGCCTATGCTGACCGCAGTATTCTAAAGTATAAGTGTACCAAATTTGGTGTGGATTGGTCAAACGGTGTAGATTTGTATAGAAAATATACACACACACATCCTATTTTATATATATAGATTTAAAATAATTTGATTTGAGTTTTGAATGTATTTTTTCAGATTTGTCTCATTGTTAATTTTTAATGAACTTTTTTTAACTTACGGATACATTATTATATACTTCATTTAATTACTGATAATTTGGCACTTGACAGGACCTTGCGTTTGTGCCATAAAGAAGCAACCAACCAAAGAAGTTGAATGACTTCTTATTTCAGCTCTTTTTAAGAAATTTCTAAAAAAAAGACTGTTCAACAGATGTCATAAAAATAACTCCTTCTATTATTCGAAACAATTCACACGTACGCTCTTTTTGCATTTTATTTACTCGGTTGAACAAAAGAAACATTGTAGACACGTGGTTCTTAGTTAATAATAACCACGTCGTTCAGCAGATAAAATCACCACAACCCCAGTATCCTTACACCTCAACATCTTTGTTACAATCTATCCCGTTCTATAATAGAGAAGAAACAAACTCACCAAACCACACTAACCATCACAGCGTAACCTAAGCGTTGAATTATCGAAAACAAAACCGAAACCTCTGCATTAATGAACTGTCAACAGACAGATCGCTATACATAATCCACAGCCTCACATTACGAATTCCCCCACAACAAATCAAATCTGTTCGGATATACGTACCCAACGGTTGTCCCAGAATGGGGTCAGAATTTTCCGTGTCAGAGGCTACCCTTGGATCCCCCTGGGTCATCCTGTCTAAAATCAGGAAGAGGGATTCGAACAGTCCAACCCCCAGTGTCCCTTCCCCATACGGAAGAATAAGGCTTGACCCGGTCTTCGCTTTTCGGGTTTTGTAGATCGACTTTAAAAGGGGCCCAGCGGTGACTTGCTCTCAGATGGACAGGTGAAATTGTACTTGGTGTTTCGACAGTTTGGAGAGGGGATAACCGACAGCAGCTCTGATAAAGGTCAGTGTGCTTTGAATTGTAATTCACGTGTTTTCTTCAGTTTGGTTGTGTTAGAAATCAATCGATAAATGTATTTAAATGATATTGTTTCGCGAAAAGAAGAGTATTGTTAAAGTAGCTTAAATTGGTGATTTGGAGGGAATATCTGATAGCCGCTGAAAGAGGATAGAGTATATTTAAACTATAATTTTCGTGTTTCTTCCTCTTGAGTTGTATTGTTTCAAATCAACGATATTATTTTGGAGTATTGTTAACGTCACTTGGTTAGTGGAATTGGAAGGGATTTCTGGCAGCAGCTCTGAGAGAAGTTAGTGTAGATTTTAAACTAATTTGAGCATTTTCTTCGTTTTAAGTTTTATAGTTTCAAATAAATCAAAAAGTATATTTAAAAAATATTTTTAACGAGTGTTGTTAACATCGCTTAATTGATATTTTGTAAGGGATATCTGATACCAGCTTAAGGAGGTTAGTGTATATTTTAAGCTGTAATTTATGTGTTTGAGTTGTATTGTTTCAAATCAATCTATAAGCGTAGTTTCGATAGATCGTATATTGATAAGCGTATTGATAAATGCCCTTTTTTGAAAAGAAGATTGTTGTTAACGTCGCATAATTGGTTAGTGTTTGATAATTTGGAAAGGATATCTGACAGTAGCTAAGTGAGGTTAGTGGATATTTTGAACTGTAACTTACGTGTTTTCTTTATTTTGAGTTATGTTGTTCCAAATCAACGATATTGTTTTTAAAAGAGTGTTGTTAACATCGCTTTATTGGTTAGGGTTTGATAATTTGGAAGGGATTTCTAACAGCAGTTGTGAAAGTGGTTAGTGTTTTTAGTTTGTAACATGTGTTTTGTTTATTTCGAGTTGAATTACTTCAAATCAATCGATAAGGGTATTTAAAATATTTGTTTTTGAAAATAAGAGTTAACGTGTTAACATCGCTTAATTGGTTAGTGTTTAATAACTTTTAAGAATTTGTGAGTTGTGAGAGAATGTGTGTGTTTAGTAACTTTTAATAAGAATTTTGTTAACGTCGTTTTAGTCATTAGTATTTGATAATTTGGGAGGGATATCTGGCAACCGATGAGAGAGGTTACTGTATATTTTAAACTGCATTTGAAATCGATAAGTGTACTTTAATAACGCATTTTTTAAAAGAGAGATATTAATGTTTTGTACTATTTAAATTCTTTAGAATTGTATGTCAATTCCTTGCACCACTAAAATTATAAACATTAATGGAGAAAATTCCCTTAATAATTTTAATAATTCCCTATCTAATGAATGCATCTTAAGATCATCAGCTGTAAAAAATTTTCTAACTAAAATCTAAAAAATGACAAATTTGTTGTGAGTAATAAATAGTCTTGAGCTTAATGTTTTCCTATCGTTTCAACTCGTGACCTTAAAGCGACAAACCAAATATATCGTTTCAAATCTTATAAAATTCTTATCCAGGATAAATGCACTTTCTAGCATGTGACTCTTGCACAATAGTTACAATATTATTTGAATTCTTTATTAATAACTGCGGCCGTCATGGCTCAGTGGATATGCCCATTACGCTAGCAACCTTCGAGTTGTAGGTGGTGTAGGATTGATTCCTGCCAGGTGCATTCCTCCCTAGGTGTATTTCTCTATTCTGTGTCAGTAAAAACTTTCATTGTGTGTCTGTCCATTACTTGATATTGTATATCTTGTGTCTGGGGCATCATGGCCAAATATGGTCCTTGCGCCATAAGACCCCAACAAACCAATCAGACAGCCAACTTTATTAATATCTATTTTTATTATTTATACTTGAAGACAAAATAATTAATAATTTATTTTTATAATTATTCATTACTCAAACCCAGGAGAGCAAATGCTACCAATGTTAGTCAATTCATTGAGTAAATAAATAATTACAATATTATCTGTGTGTGCATCTTCAAATAATATGAAAATTAGTTCAATAGAAATAAATGATTAGTTGTCTTCCTATATTTTCTAATTTATATTTTTTCATTTTTATCCTCAATAATAGTATACAAGTTGTAATCACTAATTGATTTATCATTTTTAATGTGGCGGTTTAGCATAAGTGCTGATTCAATTCAATCGTAAAGGATTAAATATTGAACCCTTGTTCTAATAGCCAATTATCCTATCACGAGAGCTCGCGTTAACCGTTGATTTGAATATTAAATCATCCAAGCGCAACCATTTTCATTTCGATAAAAATTGAATCTAACGCATATGATGCCAAAATGACAATAAACCGCTTTATAATTATTTTTCTGAATGTAATAACCCTCTTTTTTTACCACTGAATTAAATAAAAATATAATTGACGGTATAAAGTCGTTGATTCAAGATTAACAAAAGTTGACCAGTCGTGGTAATTGTGTTGGCTATATTACATTGAACTGCGTTATGGTTGTGCTTCCATCCTCATTTTAAATGATGTTCTAGTAACTGATGTATTATCATTTCTATCTGTAAGATTTTGCGGTAGATAGAATTCTTTTCTATTTCGATTTCATCAGTAAATCCTGACTTGCGATTAATATTAAAATGTTCAAAGCATGTTATTGAATGGAATCGTTTTGTAAGTAATGAAAGATTTGCTGATCTTTCACTAGTTGGCTATTGGTTAAGGGAATCACTCTCTTGCATGTACATTTTAATGAAATAGACGGAGCATGAGGTCTCAGCTTCACGATGGAAATTTGAAGAGTGGGGTGCCCGCTCAGATGTGACCTCGTCAACTGACCGTGGCTCAAAATTACGTGGTGTTGTCCTCGAATTTTTCCCTTCGGCGGTTGATCTCGGACCTTCGCCAATAGCTTGCTGTGTTGCTCCACAGTGTGACGTTAATTAAAAATACCTACCTACCTACACGTTGGATAATCACTTTAACCAATCAATAATTTGTCCCACATAAAGATTCGTGCTTTTTCGCACAACCGCGTTACAGATCTTCAAACTGTGCGACTGAAAAAATAGCATGAAGCTGCGCTTTGTACTCCGTCTATTTCATTAGAAGGTCGATTCGTATAATGCAAGGACTTTTTCTTCATTAAAACAACTCGTTCATTAACTCGCATTGAAATCCCACGTCTATTTCCAAGTTTTTTAAATGTCAGCTAGCTCACAAGATCAACTGAAAAGGTTACAAGGAAATAAACAATTTTAAAGTTTAACGTGAAGGTATCTGATCAAAGTTGGCATCAAGTGACACCGAAGTTCAAGAAACGTATTTCCTACAAAGAAGATTAGACAATTCGGCATTCTTTTATCTATTTAATGACTAATAATGATTTGCATTTCCCCATACTTGGTAAAGGAGCATGCAATCAAGTTTAGAGAACCGTAACGTACGAAGACGAGATTACTAGTAAGAGGAAAATCAACTCGAATGAATAAGAAATCACCTCGAGATATTTTATTCTTAAATTTCCCTATTAATTTGACGCAATTGATGCAATTCTTATCAAGATATTGATTTGAAGAATTCTTTTAATAGACGAAAGCTATCATTTAGACTTCAGATGGTTCTGAATATGTAATGCAATCAACAAACGGAATTACATTACATATTTTTAATCTGCCGATAAAAAACACTCATAATGAGAAAGATATATATATACAATCATTCTAAGATATATATACAATCATTCTATGTAAAAAACCTGCAATGACATAGATAACTTTTATCCTCTCTCTCTTTTATCATTAAAGTTAAATAAAATATTTAACGCTTTCACGAGAAATTGCTCATGCACGATAAATAAATATTAAATCAAGACATATGTAGATGTAAGGAAACGAGTAATGCAAACGATAATATTTATGATAAAATCGTAGAAAGAGCAAGTGGTATTTATACTGAAACTTTGTGGGGGCCGCGGTAGCCCGGTTGGTAGAGTAGCGGATTAGCAGTTGCGAGTTCGAAACTCGATCCAACCAGATCGTCGTGTAAGTACGTCGTGAGCTTTAAATCTGTCCTGGCATAAAATGTTGTCATGTTGGCGGAAGTTTGGAGAGGTGTGCCAGCTCAGGTGTTGATCTCATCAACTGACCGTGGCTCAAAATTACTAAGTATTGTCCTCGGATCTTTCCCTTCGGGATTGATCCCGAACCGTCACCAATAGCCCGTTGTGTTGCTCTAGTGCGACGTTAATTCAACTACCTACCTACCTGAGACAGTGGAAACTAGCATGCGATAGTTTAATAAAATTATTAATAAGTATATAATTTTCTGTGCTTTACAAAGCCAGTAATATGTTTAATTTCTTAGTTCCATTTAGCATTATTAATTGAGATGTAGCTTTGAACTTTGAGTTTAATTAAGCTATGAGTTCTCTATTACTGAGTTTTAGTGAGATTTTTACTGAGACTGGAGATGTATGTTTAAGTTGCGAGATTTATTAATTAACTTGGTATCCTGAGTAATTTGAGTTGTAAATATTCATGAACAATGAAACATATCAAGAGGATGTTTCCATTCGCACTTATTTACGATTACTCCTCATAAATAAAAAGCACTTGAATAGCAATAACAGATTTCAAGAGCCCGTTGTATTCCAATTTCAACGGACTTTATTTCAAGTGAAAATATTAATTCGTATGAAAATTTTTAAATATAGTATTGGCATTTAAAGTCATTAATTTGTGTTTTAAAAATTTCGAATCAGATAGTTTATTGTTACAATTCCTATGTAAAGAACTTCCTCCTCTTTTGTGCCTCTTTAATACTTTTTTAATTACTGGTTCAAGCATATGTTTCAAAAATAGATGCTGAGTTAAATAATATTCATTAAAACTAGAAAACAAATCTACAACTGAGTTATCCTTATAATCACACATAGGGCGCAAGGATCATATTTGGCTAAGCTGTGCCAAACAACGCCCAGTTAATGGACAGACAAGGAAAACTTTATGGACGCAGAAGAGAGAAATATCCAAGGAGTAATCGAACCTGCACCGCCTACAACTCTGTGTAAATCTATTCTTTTAAACAATATCATCTTTTAATGGAAGAAACAAAATATTCAAATAGTATCAGATAAATTTTAAGAAATAATTTTCTTTGTTAAAAGTCATTTAAACTGCAGGTGTCGGAAAAAGGAAAAACTCCCAGTTACACAGTGACATGAAGAAAGCAAGTGTGTTATAACATTGTGATGTGGAACCTTTCCTGTACAGTAATATCTCCCGATGAGATAATGTTATATCACAAGTGAAGTACAGTGGTATCACAATGAAGTAGTAGTTGTCACGAAAATATATGTTAAACAAAGGTACTGGGTATTGAAATTGGCCACACACAAAAAGGGAATATTATGTTGCAGTTGCACTTCCTTATTATGTTAAGGAATGTTAGAAATTAATTTGACAATATTCAAAGAATTAAATTGCCACGGAGCATGGGAACGTTTATGACAAATTAGTTTTAATGCGGAAGGAGTTTTAGCGTATTGGAAAGATAAATATTTTCTGTGAGAAAAAAGATCTGGATAGCGAGGTGTGGGGCAAAGTAAGAAAACAAAATGTCAGCAAGATCGACTGAAGGCAATTCCATGAATATTCTTTTTTGGGCCCCGTGTTTAAGAGGTCCCTCCTTATAGTTTTGATAAAGGATTTTATTTAAAACTAGAGGTGAAGCTAGACTTGTTTGGTAGATAGGTATTTTAATTAATATCGCACTGAAGCACAAGACAACCGGCTATTGGCGACAGTCCGGGATCAACCCCCGAAGCTAGACTTGTTTGGACCTGGGGCAAATAAGACTTATGTCGCCTTGTCCAACACAAAATTTGCTTATTTAAAATGAAGATAAGGATAAAATACACTAACTCGTACCATATTAATCTTGTTAATATATTAATGTTCTCAATATTAATTAAGGCCACGATAGCCCGGTTGGAAGAATAGCGTATTAGCAACCGGAGGGTAGCGAGTTCGAATCCAACCAAAGACCATCGTTTACAAACAGAGACTGATGCACGTTAAATCGTAGTGGTCTCAAATGTCTTCACGTTGGCGTGGTGTGGAAGTTTGGAGAGTGGGCTGCCAGCTCAGGTGTGACCTCGTCATCTGTATCTGGCTGTACTTGGTATTGTCCTCGGACCTTTCCCTTCTGGTTTGATCCCGGACCGTCACCAATAGCCCGTTGTGTTGCTCTAGTGCGATACCTACCTACCCAATATTAATTATTTGCAATAAGTTATTTTTTAAGACAAGCAAAATCCTGAGATTTGTTAATGGATGTCCAGGGCAAAGCAAAGAAAGGTGCCCCCTATCTTGTTTTGTGTTCTCCAGACGTTTTTGAGAAGGGAAAGAATTTTAATTGTTTATTTTTCTCTTTTCTGATTAGCAATATGATTGAAGGGGGTGCATGAAAAGGATTAACTTTTAAGTGTTGTATTCTAAGAATGGAGTACATTAAAGCACATTCGTTTCATCCGCATTGTACTGGGAAATACTTCTGTTTTCGGACAAATGTTTAAAATTGTAACATTTTTGAAAATACTTTATGAAATGCCGCCCCTACTAGATACTGTCGCCCGTCCTTTACCTTTTCTACATCACGTAAGAGAAATGTATGGAGAGAAATTATTAACCGAAAAAAGTGATACACGAATTATGACAATTTCTTTTTTTCATTCAGCAACAGCAATAAAGATCATAATAAGAGTTACACTTTCCCAAAACCTTATGCTTTTAAGAGAACTTCTGAAAAAAACTAATACAATTTACTTGTTGGGATTTAGTAATTCAAAGGCACAGCAAAATCTCTTGACATTTTGAGAATTGGTATTCATTTCATTATGCGGGTGATTTGGTGCCAATCCCAAGCTTCTCAAATGTTCTATAGCTTTCGGTGAGGAGCCCTTTGGAATTGGAAAGGAATTTCTACAAAACGTCCCATGCAATGCATCTACACTCAAATACATTAATGTAGAAGTATTAATGGCTCGGTGGGGTATGATTCACAAGTCGAAACTTCTATTCGAAGTTTTTAAACTACTTTATTGTACCAATCAATGATGGGATGAGATATGTACAGTGATACATGAGAAAAATATTCGGGATATTCATATATGTCCCGGGACGCCACCCGGATAATAGCGAGCGAATCTGCTCGACTCAAGCACTCAGCTCTTACATGTCAGGAATCCCCCCGCTCCTGGGCGACACACATATTTATAACATTCCCAAAACCGCCCACTCGGGTTCAACTTCTGGAGCCCCACGCGGGCTGCGTCTTGAGGTCATGGACCTTACTTGGCTCGTGAGGAGCGATTTCCGCCCCTACACTCGGCCTTCCTGCTGGTCCTGTGTCCTCACAGACTTCACCAAGACTTATGACCACATCAGAAACCAGCAGACCTCAATTACATGAAAAATGCTAAACTACACAAAACAAATATTTTCTACTATACTATAAACATAACTTGATGAAACACAATGCTACTAAATGAAACACAATACTTTTTAAAATATTAAGATACGAAAATGATATTAAATGAAAATGTCCAATTAAGTTCAACAAATAAAAGTTTATATGACAGTCCACAACTTCATAAAGTCAGCTGCACTTGAAGTTAGGGTTGGGCCTTCATGGCACCCAACTTTTTGAACATCGTACCTATCGTTGTTCTTTACTTTGGTCACCTGATAAGGGCCAAGAAATTTAGGGCGTAGTTTCATGCCAGTTCCGAATTGAGTTTTTTGTATTGCAACCAAGTCCCCTGGCTTATAGGTGTTGGCTTTCTTTCGTTGTTTATTGTACGTTTTTCTATTCTCTTCCTGTATTTTAAAAATGTTTTCCTTAGCAATATCTCTAATTCGCTCTCTTTCTGACATGATGGTGTTGACATACTCTTCGTCCAAGATTTCCTTAATTTTTATCTCGGTTGTATGTCTGAGTCTCACTCCAGTGAGAAGTTCGAAGGGAGAATATTTCGTGCTTCTGGAAATGGTGCTGTTGATGGTTCTCTGCACAGCGGTTACATACTTATACCACTTGGTGGGATCGTCGATGGACAACTTAGACAATATTGGTATGAGAATTTCATGGATCCTTTCTACCTGTCCATTTCCTCTAGGTATCCCGGTTGTTATGGTTATGTGTTCAATGTCGTCATCTTGACAATATGTTTGAAAATCATTAGAAGTGAAGGCAGTCCCTTTGCCACTGACGATTCGGACAGGGCTACCGAAAGTACTGTTTTGCAGCTTCAGCTTGTCTATGACCTCTTTGGTCGTAGTAGATTTGACTGGATACAACCAAACGAATTTGGTGAATCCGTCTACCACAGTAAAGATGTGATTATAATTTTTATTCGTGGACGGCATTGGACCAATATGATCCACGTGGTACGTATGGAGAGGAATGTTTTGTTTGGGAATAGGATTTAGCAGTCCTTCACCTTTTCCCCGTTTCCTGTTACACAGTATGCACTCGATACAGTTGGCAATGACAGTCTCGATTTGTTTTCTCAACTGAGGTATGTAGTAGTTCTCTTTAATTATGCTTTCTGTTTTGGCAACAGCATAATGACCTTGGTTATGGATATTGCGTATCAATTCCGTTTGCATGCTGTTTGGTATCATCAGCAGTTCACGATCGTTCTCGTATTTATACACAATATCATGTTTAATCGAATAATCTCGACTCTCATTTTCCTCAATTAGCTTTCTTAAAGCTTGAATATGTTCGTCTCCCTGTTGTGCAAATTTGATTTTTGCTGTTAATTCATCATGTGAACGCGTCACTAACATTACTGAATTACGACTCAATGAATCGACATGTTGCATTTGTTTACCTGAACGGTGTATAATTTCGTAGTCGAATTCTTGTAAAAACAAGGCCCATCTAGCTACTTTTGGAGCCAGATCTCTCTTTTCAAGGGTTTTCTGAAAAGCAGAACAGTCGGTAACGATCTTAATTTTGTTACCTAATAAATAATTTCTAAATTTCTTTAGTGCCTCTATGACCGCTAGGGCTTCTAGTTCATAACTACTATATTTAAACTGGGTTGGGGTGGTTTTACGGCTCATATAATGGATTGGGTGTAAAGTTTCGTCGTCTGCTTGTTGCAGCAGAACGGCACCGAAACCTGCACTACTTGCATCGGTATGCAATTCTAGCTTTGAACCGCGCTTAAAAATGTGTAAAACGGGTTGGTTTGCTAATTTTTCTTTTAGTATGTTAAATGCCTCTTTTTGTAAGGGACCAAAATTAAATTTACTTTCCGCTTTAAGTAAGTCACTTAATGGTCGAGCAATTTTAGCATATCCTTCAATATATTTCCTAAAGTACCCGGTTAATCCCAAAAAACTTTGTAGCTGTTTAACATTCGTTGGCTCCGGAAATTTTTGTACGGCAAGGGTTTTTGTTTCCGATGGACGAATAGTACCACTCTCGAATAGTACCACATAACCTAAAAATTCGATCTTTCTTTTTAAGAATTGACATTTCGCAAAATTGAATTCTAGACCGTATTCGGTCGCGACTTTTAACACTCTTTTCAGTTTTAACAGACTTTCTTCTTCCGATTGGGCAGGAATGATTACGTCATCCATGTACACGAGCAATGTTCCGTCTTTAATCAAATCTCTAAAAACTGTGCAAATATATCTCTGAAAGGTCTGTGGGGAAACACTAAGGCCAAATGGGACTTTGTTAAATTCGTACTGACCGTGGTGGGTTACAAACGAAGTATATTTTTTACTGTTCTCTTCTACGTCAACATGAAAAAAACCGTTCTTCAGGTCAAGCGACGTGAAGACCTGAGCTTGTTCTACTCTATCTAACACCTCTTCAATTAAGGGTAATGGGTAGTGATCTCTAATTATCTTGCGATTAATTTTGCGATAGTCTATGCATAATCTGAATTTTCCACATTTTTTCTTAGCTAACACAATCGGAGATGCAAAATTTGAATTACTTTCTCGAATAATTTTATCGCATAACCACTCTTGTATCTGATTCTCGACAAATTTTTGCTCTATATATGCTAATCTACGAGGCCTTTGAGCAATGGGTAATTCGTCAGTTAAATTCAAAGTCATTTTTAAATTAGTGGTTTTGGTTTTGTTTGGTACGTAATTCTGAATAAGTTGTATCACTTCATTCCTATTGTTATTGTCCATTACATGACTTACATCAGGCTCATTTAAAGTGATGCAATTAGCGGTCTCTGCTAAGTATACCAATTTTTCTCCAATCTCGACAGTTGTTTTTACTTTACAGTCTCGGGTATTTTTACAATAACTGTCTGCAGCCGGAGAAATGTTTAGACTATCGGAATTAGAGAGTCTCACTTTGTTGTGACTATCGTAATTTTCCTCTATGGGAGCTGTCACATTACTCATTGCATTAGATGAGAAATTCTTTTCCGTTGCGGTTTGTTGACTAGCATGATTAACATACACATAATTTACAACAATGTGATTTTCACTAGCACAATTTTGTCTAACTCCCGTAATTGAAAACCCATGTTCATTTATCACAAAATTTAACTTACTCAGAAAATTATGGCCTAGAATTATAGCATTGTTCAAATCTTCTAACACATAAAAGTCCATTTTGACCACAAAATCATCAACCAAAATATTAGCATTGAAAAAGCCTAGTGGAGAAACTGTACTCCCACTAATGCCAGACAACGTTATAGAATTTTTTGACAGCTCTGGACATCCTAGGGCAACATAAAAATTATAACTGGCCATGCACACTTCACTTCCGGAATCAATCAATGCATCCGCGGTTTTACCCTTAATTCTTATACTTTTCATTATTTTATTAGAACTGGAGCTATTACTACTAGCTGTTTTAGCGTCTTTCATTGGGCAAACGTCAGATTTGTGACCTGGGGCGGCACACCGAAAACACACGGGACCGTCTTTCTTACGGGGACAATGCACAGATTTATGTGAAAATTCACCACATGTATAACACCTCAAACTTTTGTAGTTACCCTGTATTTGATCTTGAGGTTTCAACGTGTTATAGAAATTTTTCCTTCCTTGATTACGATTCTGCGAAAAATTATTTGGGACCCTATTATTGGTATTACGACCGTTATATCTGTTACTCTCATTGCCTTGTGTAAACGACTTTCTTGTATCGGGACTAGAGTATCTAGGACTAAACGCACTCTTCAGGTTATTTCGCGCAGACTCATAGTCGTCTAACTTGTTTATTAAATCATCTATTTTTACTAGTTTGGGCAAGTCATCTACAAAGTGTTCTCTGATGTCGGCTGGAAGTTTTCGTCGAATTTGGTCAACTACAAGAAGCTCTTTTAAGTTATCGAAAGTTGAGATTCCTAACCCGGTGATCCACTCCTCCAAAAAATCATTTATCTCGAACGCGAAGTCGCGCCAAGAAGCCGAATTTTCTTTTCGATGTCCGAAAAATTTTTGACGAAATTGTTCGGGAGTTAAACGGAAACGATTCAACAATACTTTTTTGATATAATCATAGTCGTTGGAGTGAATTTCCGGTTCTCGAGATACGATATTAACAATTTCCAAAGGCAATAATCCCAATAGATACGTTACCCAATTCTCTTTAGAAACTGACATTCGCTTAATTTGTCTCTCGAAAAGACCTAAGTAAACACTAATATCATTTTGCATTTCATATCTGTTCATTAATTTTAGTAAATTTGGATCTTTAGTAGTGTTTGTTATTGTCGTTGAATCTCTGACCAAAGCTAATTCAAGCTCCATTTTCTTAATTTCAAAATCCCTTTTCTCTTTTTCCTTCAATTTCCTTTCGGTCGATTCCTCACGTTCACTGGTAATTCTCTCGAGCAGACTCTTAACCAGTTCCTCATTGTAATTAGTATCCTTTACTATTAAATCGGTTAGCTGGACTACTTTCGCATTTACTAGGGCAGTTAGATTTAATTCCTCAACGAGTACAATTAAATCACATTTGCGAGATCTTGCCAAAAAGGCCATGGTTATAGTACTAATTTTTACACAAGTAAGAAAATTAAGAAGGCACTTACTCTTTTAAAAGGACTCCTAATATTTTGTCCCCACTTATCTGGAATTATTATTTAACACATATTTCATTTAAACCACAATCACAAATCAGCACAACAGAGCTACGAAAAAAAATTAATTGTACCTTTCTTTCACCAAAATAATGAACAATAATAAATCACTGGGAGAAAAACAAATCACTTTCCCCATTTCACAAGAACACACGTAGCAAAAACACATAAAACGCTGAACACTTTTTCTTTTTTCTAAAATACGTACGCCAACGTATTTTCTGTTAATACACGCACACTTGAACACGACGACACGCACACAAACTGGAACGAAGAAACGCGCACAAACTGGAACGAAGAAACGCGCACACACTGGAACAGACCTACATACGTACGCCAACGTATTTTCTGTTAATGCACGCACACTTGAACACGACGACAGCGCACAAACTGGAACGAAGAAATGCGCACAAACTTGAACGAAGAAACGCGCACAAACTGGAACGGAGAACACACCCGCTTGAATGGAGAACCACCGCGTACACTCGACGAAGAATTCTTTCTTCCGCGGCACAAGCCAGAAAGGCGACGACAGTCAGCAGACTCCAAGCAAAGGTCCGAGAACGTACTTGGCTCCACCGTTAGTTTTCTCCAAGCGAAACTCCTTACTCCACTGTAAATTTTCTCTCTCGAGGCCACATCTCGGCCGGACACCCCATGTAGAAGTATTAATGGCTCGGTGGGGTATGATTCACAAGTCGGAACTTCTATTCGAAGTTTTTAAACTACTTTATTGTACCAATCAATGATGGGATGAGATATGTACAGTGATACATGAGAAAAATATTCGGGATATTCATATATGTCCCGGGACGCCACCCGGATAATAGCGAGCGAATCTGCTCGACTCAAGCACTCAGCTCTTACATGTCAGGAATCCCCCCGCTCCTGGGCGACACACATATTTATAACATTCCTAAAACCGCCCACTCGGGTTCAACTTCTGGAGCCCCACGCGGGCTGCGTCTTGAGGTCATGGACCTTACTTGGCTCGTGAGGAGCGATTTCCGCTCCTACATTAATTATACTTACTTTTTCCCCAAGAAGTGCATTCGTTACTAAACATTTGTCCAATTAACAAATAAAAATAGCTTCAGGCTAAAATGAAAAGACAACTAATTTGCTTTCGTATCTTACTGTAAAATCCAAGAATAACGCATTTACCAGTTCGCCAAATGTACAATTTCATTTTTGTTCTAACAAAGCTTCATTCAATCCTCTAGGTTCCGAGGAGTTTTACTGAAGAAGGAATTTCGAAACGCCACCCCTTCAATATACGGCGATACATTCACAATTTGCAAAAACACAAATTGCGAATTTGAAACGCAATTCAAAGTTTTAACCATTATCTGATCTGTACCCAGATGACCGACAACTTTAACCTTATGAATTATGCGGGTTACTAATAAACACTGTTTGAGCATGTTTATGAAGCCGCAATTCCAAAAATTTTATCTGATCATTCTTAAGTTGGGCTCTGTCTTTTAAAACAACTCTCGTCATTTAAGACTAGTTGTGTTGAAAGAATTATCATACGGACATGAAAAATTTATGTAGCAAAATAAGATTTAAGGAAAGGGTATTATGCTAAATGGTATAGGGAGTTTATTGTTATCCCAGCATATCTAAGGGGGTCTCCGCTAGCTCCGATTTGCTAGAAGCCTACACTCTAGAAAAGGTTCGATTCTCGAGGTTACACTGGGTAGTTACACTGAGTATATTTCTCTTTTATGCTTCAGTTTGGCTTTGTTCAGTATGTCGCTCTAATTCATCTGTTGTTACAAGAGGGATTTTCGGACAAACAAATTAGACAAAAAGGGAAGATTTTACTTCCGCTACCCAGACGATCTCGCATGATACATATCGGGGGGTTACCTTATAACGTAGTGAATCACCGTTTTGGCTACATTTGACATTTTCTCTAATTGGCGTTGATCAAAATCTAATGTCATGCATCAATTCGGGATTCGTTCTTTGGTATTTTTAATTGGCGAGGTGCTAAAATCATATTCAAAAAATCAAACCGTGACGTCATGTTCAGAAAAGACGTCCCGCCGCAGAAGCACTACCTATACCTGCATTTTTGCTTGACAGAAAATGCCAGTGTATGGTAAATAGACTGGGTTGGTTGGTAGTTAAATTTACGTCTCACTTTAGCAATCCAACTAAGTGGGCTGGGACTTACTGCTTTAGGGGATTCAAAACTACTATGAACATCCATGATCAGGATTCGGTCCAACAGCCATAGCGCTACCCACTCGGCTATCGAACCAGCTCTGCTTGAGTAAAACTTTTCTTGTTTGCATGCTCAACGGCTCTTTATAAACGGATCCTTGAGATGAGATACACAAGTCGGAATATACCAGGTTTCTTCGGAAAGTATTAATCCAGTGCTAATATAACGAGAAAGATTTGTGCAGCATTGATGTAACTTAGCATCCAAAGAGAGGAGGTATTGATACACACATATGAAAAGTCACGAACCCATTGAACAAATCCGTTGGGCCTTTTGCTCTTGAGTGAGTATGTTCTGTGAGACCGTTGCATTCGCAATGACCGAGACACTGAATTTGTGCCAAATATTGCGGTTAACTTGAAAATTCGTCCGTAGAAATTATTCAGATGATTAAGAAGTTTCCCCTATGGTATGCCCCTAGTTCTTCCTGTCTGAAGAAGGCACGACGAAGACCCAGAAACGTTAAGACCATGTTGACTGTTTTTTTATTGCGAAGGTGTTGTTCATTAAGACTACACTCCTCCAGGTCAAACAATTAATTAGGAGTAATACCTCGATGTTCTTCGTCGGCTGAGAGATGCAGTACGAAGAAAACGCTGCAGCTGTGGGCAATGGGAGATTGACAGATTCATCTCGACAACCCGAGCGCCTATTCATCAAGTCTGAAGTGAGGTCTTTAGACAAAACATCAAATGACCCAGGTGGCTCATCCCCTACAGCCCAGATTTGGCACCCTGCAACTTCTGACTTTTCCAAAGCTAAAATCACCCCTGAAAGGGAATAGATTTCAGAACCGTGGATGCGATTCAGGAGAACAAGACGAGGTAGCTGGTGGTGATGATTCCAACAATGGACTTTACAGTGTTTTGCAAAGTGAAAAATACTCTGGGAGAAGTGCGTGAGGTCCCAAGTGCCTACTTTAAAAGAGATTAGGTGCAAAAATTCCTAAGTGCATGTATTTTGTTTCATATTACATGGATGGATACTTTCCGAACAGACCTCCGTATATGTGTAATCAATCAATCGAATTCTACTGTAGAAAGTGGATTTAGACATTTTTTACGACTAACAATTTCGTACGCAATATTGATTTAATATTGCTATTACAGTGGATAGTTTTTACAAAGTAAAAAAATAAAATATTAATTTGATATGGTGATCGAACTTCGTTTTTTCCTTCATATCATCAACCATGAACATGCTGTAATCATTTTTGCGTTTAGCAAATATTTTAAAACATTTTTCTGGTTAACTTATTTCCCCACTAATAGATATATACATTAGCATAAAACCTGACATAAACACAACACATCACTTCAAAAATCTACTTTAATTCATTTCCCAAACATTTAAATTTTCTATGAATCATTTATTCGTGTACTTACTTCATTACACACTGGAAAAAAGACCAGATTATTTTAAATTCTATAAACCAAATAAATTTATTTAAATTTTTTTACATTAGAAGAGATAATGTAGAACATTCATGCTCACAGTTTGAAGTCTAGGTTCTAAAGTTTCTTTGAACAAAGGCATAACAGTTCAAAAGTCAAGAGAGTCCGAAGAGCTGTTTAAGAAAACAAAATAAATTTCGTAAGTTCTTTTTTTGGTGCCCCTAAAAAAGCTTTTACTACACAAAAGTATATAATTTATAAATGGGGTTTGAAAGGTTAAACTTATTGAGAAACAACTTTCCTTTATTCCTTTAACACCCAATTTCAACACCTTGGAGTTCTTTACTTCCTCGTATTGCGAAAATCTAAGCACACCCTTGAAGAGAACTTGATGCAGTTCCGAGTCCACTTTCGGAAGCTTCCCCTTACCACATAATTGCTCACTTTCTACTCAGAGACCAAATTGCGAAAAGAAATAACACTTCTCGAGTTTGCTCCACTTTAAAACTTTTCTTCTCATCTGTGTCAGGTATACTGAACATTACTGCTTGTTTTTCACCTCAGCTTCCGACAATTGATGAGTCAGTGAAAACATGCCCCAAATATGTCAGAACTCGACGGGTGTCATGCGAAGGAAGCTCGAGAAGATTGTTTCGTCAATGAGATGAACATTATTAATATCTTGTTTGTATTAGAACATTGTTTATTGCTTCAACGACTCTTTGTAGCTATGTTAATGTTGACGTAGGATGGGATTTCGGGATTTATGGCGCAAGGTACAAAGGACAAGCGAAGCCATTATGTAATGACTTGATATCTACTTCCAAAGTCAAATTTGTGATAATACAAATTTTCTACGGTGTACCTTGATTTTAATTCCATTTAAATATGTCGTGAATGGAAGGGTAAATTAATAAGTGGTCGCTGAAACGGACGAACATTAATTTAGGCTGATGGAATGAAAAGCCTGATCGTCGTGAGTGCAGAGAGAAAACTTCTAACATATCTACCATTTCTAACAGATGTATGAAGCAATCCTTAACATATGTACATATAATCGCCCTCAGAGAATGAGATAGAAGATGTCAGAACACATTAGTTCGGCTTCTGAACGGAAATATTTTCTCCTGTTCAATTTCAGATAACATATTTATGAAACAGGTATTATATAATCTGTTTAAATTAATAAATATCATCAACTCAGTTTCAGGAATACTCGAGAGATTAGTAAATTTTTCAAATGCCACATGTTTCGAAGATGCAATTTATTAAAACGATATAGAAATAATTACAATTCAGAAGTATGATTAAATTACGCAACTGGAAAACTCCTATCTAATTCAAGAATTTTCTATTAAATAAAAAAGTATGGAAAAATATCGCATTTCACACAGCAGTTCAAAAGACGGCCTAGTACCACTTATGATGACAAGGCCCAATACCAATTAAGGTGCAAGTCCCAGTACATGTATATTCCAAGTTTAACTCCCACAAAAACAATTTTGTTTCCCTTTCCACACTTGTACAGCTCTATTACAAATGCAATGGAAATATATATTGTTGTAAACTCAGAAGACAGATTGCACATTACAATAGAAAAAACTTTGCATTTCTCTAGCCTCGAGTCCCGGTACCAAAGTACTGGCGATTCCCGCTTATGTGGGAGCCCGGGTCTGCAATAGAAATTTAGAGGTTAAAATTTTCCCTGAAGAACACGCTGTCTTATTACAGTAGGTACAACTAAATAACTCATCAAAGTACTTTTCTGAATTACCTGGAATTCACCGGTACATAATTGTATGAGTTATGCTCCATTTATTCTTCAGTGCTTAACTTTTGGAGGGCAGAGTATATCACCAAATATTTTCTTATAAAACAAAGAAATCCACTTTTATAAGCACCCTATTCCTTTTTTTGGCCATCCGACATAATATTAAATATCTTCTTACTATGAAAAGATTCTCTGCTGTTGCAATAAAGCCTCAAACTTGTCACTAGAGCGTAAATGCGTCGTCTGTCATACCTTCCCAGTAGCCAATTCCGAAAATGGCCTTTCGTCGTTTATGTCTTAATACAATGAGAAAAACGCTCGGCGTTATTGTTGCGCGTGGAGATTTATATTTAAATCGCGGACCTTGTATTTTAAGACTGTTTTAAGCCAATCCTCTGAAGGATTTTTACGTGGATCTTAAATCTGGCTGGTAATTTTCTCAAAAGGTAATGGAGCTTCGCAGCGCTAACTACCGATTCGGGAAAAAACCGTTGCTGCGAGTTTGCTTTTGTAATTGTTAAGAGCTTTTTACTGCAAATTTGTAATTTGAAAATTTGGCGGATTATATGTGAAAGCCAAAATATGACTTCAAAATTTCAATGAATTCAAGCGGTAAAGTATATTTTCCTCTTTATTCTTAACGTGTTAAATTTTTCTTAATAGTACAGTTTATTTATCAACCATAAAGTGGTAAACCCTCTTTACTTTCAAAGTGTGTGTTAATTTTTTCTGAAATTTTCAATATTATCTATTTATCGTAACAGTTAAACTTCCTTTGCTAAATTACAATACTGAAAATATTTGTTTCGGAATATGAACAATGTGTTCTTGGATGTATTCAGAATTTTAAAATCAGCGTGTTCAGCTTTTGTAATTTTCCTCCAACAATCAGTCGGTATTGACTTTTATTAAAAATAACATTTTAATAAAATATGAATGTCATTTTGAATATCATTTATAATATGTCAAATATGAATGTGAAATATGAATTCATTATAAATATAACTTATGAATATTTTTTTATTATAAATGATAATGAATATTTATTATTTCATTATAAATATCAGGTTATCCATAAAAATATTTCATACTGTTCTAAGAAAAATTATCATTAGTGTTCAAAGTATGCTGTATCAAAGTATTTCTATTAAATAATTGTTATTTTGTATGTCAGTGAAAAATTATAATTAACTTCCAAATAAATCGATATTCCGCTGTGAAATGGAATAAAAAATGGGGCAGGCCATTAGATAATAGGTAATTCAATAGAACAAATATTATGTATTTCTACGTGAGGAAATGCAATTAAAACTTGAGTAGAAAATGCACACTTAAGGATGTCTCAAGTGAAATAGAATTGCAATGTCAATAAAATTACGAAATATTGAAAAGAAAACAAATACCTGAGCGGTTCCACTGAAGTTAAATTCGAAATTCAATTGTTTCCCTAACGAATGTCTAACCAAAAACTAAAATTCGTTATTATATTTTAAGTTAAAATATCGTCGGCTTAGAGCAGAAACTCATTAACTGAGACAAAAAAAATTACAGGACAACCGATTAAAGAAAAACTATTAGTTTTTAGATCCAAAATAACGATCAAAGAAAAACTATTAGTTTTTAGATCCAAAATAAAAATTCTAAACATTTTGATAGTATTATATTTTTTCAAACCGAATACAAAAAGACAATTTATTTCTCATCATCATGAAAATAATCATTTAGTGTCACAAAAGACCTTTCCTAAAAATGTCAGTTTACTGAGTTTCTGCTTAAACCGACGATATTTCTTCATTATATTAATTCGAAAATTGATTAACAAAATATTTAGACTATTTGTGCTACCTGTCTGTTTTTGGTTTGAAGTTTCTGAAACTTCATAAGACTTTTTGATTGAAAACTCTTGTTTCTTATCATCTTAACTTGTACCTAACCGAAAAGATTTATTTTATGTGTCCCCAAAACATCCGTGTCTTCCCAAATTACGTAAAGTACCCAAAACGGTGTTTCTTCCGAGTTTACCTCTTAACTTTGATACCATGTGTTAAGGAAGATATCTTAGTTTCACTTGAATGGTCATGCTTGAAAGTTGTAGTACAAGCCTTTTTTCTATTTAGGTCGTTCCGTATTTTTCTTTGTTCCACAGTCAGATCAATTCGTTTTCACTTTTCAATCAGGAAGTGTCGCAGTCCGTCCACAACACCCCGTCACAGGCTTTTGAGAGTGGAAGAAAAATGTTGCCGTTCGCGTGGGCGCTAACACCTGGAATTTTGTTACTCTTTTTGAAAGGTGAGTATTATGGTTTGATAAATCTGAGTATATTTTTGTTTTGGAAAGATTTACTTATGAATATAACTGGTTTCCCGTACAATTTCTGTTTGCATTCTCCCGATTCGCACACTCAATAAATTCTTTTAAAATAATTCTAATTTCTAGCCTTTGCAATTAAAAGATTTTATACAATTATTTCTGTGAAATAAAACGAGATTGTCGCGTAGAAATAATTAAAACTTCGAGATTGAACGAAGAAAATTTAAAGGTTTATTTAGAAAAGAGAAACAGCAAAACATAACAGAAGTAGTGGAATTCATTAATAAATAATAATCGAAGTTATATTAGGGTAATAAATATCGTTTGATGCTTTATAATTGTTTTTGATGCTGCTTTAAGGTTCTACGATGCCACTATCAAAACTAGTTATGAAAAAACATTGTCTGCCATAAAAGTCTAATGACATTTTTGAACCTGGAATTATTTTTGTTTTCTCTTAATTATTTATCGTTTGCACGTGGTACTCTTGCACAGTTCCGCACGTGGAAATAATAAGTTTGATAAGTTGAAATAAATTGAACATAAAATGTTTTTAATGTTCCCTTATAATAAATAAAAGTTAATTAATAACTGGACTGTCAATCACACTTGTTTGAGGGTTTTTTAATTTCGCTTCGTACGATGTGTAAAAAAAAGGTTTACATTTCGCTTTATTGCTAATTACGAGTCCTTTAGACAAACGCAAAACTTCCATTTATGTAAATAGTTTAATTTATCGAGGTAAAGCAAAAATCACACCTATACTTTAATTGAAATATAAAAAAATACGTCTTACTGGAATTTGAAAGTAATTTGATTTTTGAGATGTCTAACCTATCATTTCAAAAAGATGAAGCAAATGAAAGTATAAAATGTTCTTCCATTTCTAAAGGCAGTATTTTCACATCTGATGAAATAATTGCTTAACGCTGTGGCCTTCAGAATCCTTCATTCAGAAAACAAAGAAAGCATTTCAGTTTAAATTTTCAATAAGACTAGAGCATTTCAGTATCTAGTGGAAATGAAAGAAATTACTTCAAAGTATATAATCAAGCATCAGTAGTTTCCTTTTTGTTGTAGGTCCCGGACTAATTATCCATTTAGGAAACAAAATGAAACCAATCTTTCTCATTTTGAGTGTCATTTTTATAAATTGTCAATCTTATGTCACAAGAAAGATTACGATTCAGAAAAGCAACAGTGGAGAACTTCGACTCCTCTCCCCATCAGATTAATTGTGGCATTAAATGTAATTTGCTTTATCAGAAATGTAACATAATTTTTCCGGATTTAAGGCATTATCCATGCTACATTACATGCAACAATAATGTTCTTTTTCCTGTTCATTCTCAATTTTTATTTATTTTCTGAAAGAATAATTCTTTCAATGATGTAGAGGAAACAATTTTAAATGGATATATTCTATTTTTCTTGTTTAATATATGTGATCCTTCAGCATTGTGGCAATTTGTAACAATACACTTTCGTATTTTGAAACGTTACTTGCATGAATTTGTTCCACAGGTCGATTTGTGAATCCAACAGACAGCAATCGCATATCACACAATTTCTTGTTTACTTCAAACAGATCGATTATATGAAAGTGTAAAATCCTAATATCATAGAAACAAACTTTTCTTCGCATAAGCAAAGGAGCATGAAAACATATTTCGTTTAAAACCTCGTAAAAGGTTTTTTAGACGATTAAGAACAGATGACATTTTAAAGGAAAATTTGACATCGAATGAAAATTTCATGCCCGACTAATAAATTTACTATGTTAAAGATATGTCTCTATCATCCCTATATAATAATATATTAAATCAGACCCTTTGTAAAATTAGTTTGTGGGGTACCCAGTTGTTTTTTATGAAACAATCATTTCCATCAATTTCTCCAAACAAACCTAGAACATAAGTAAATTCAAACATTTATGAAACATCCAAGGTTAACTTAATCTTTCATTGGCCATGACACACTTTCGAATCTACTTTATAGAAAAATATTTTGTAGTTAATCGTACTCTAAAAAGTCCCTCGCTACAAGACAGTCTCTAATACCAATCATCGGATCAAATGTAGAATTCTATTTCTCCGTATTTCATGAATGATCCAACTCGATTTACACTTGACCTGCACGAAAAGCATTTGATTCACTGATCAATTCAGTGACACACGAACGAATGTCTGTCGTGTCAAACATTACGAACCTACAAAATCGAAAGCGAATCGCAAATAAAGCATGTCACGACTGATACTTATCAATGTTTGTATTATGCCTATGTTTCGACGAGAGCCTTATACATACAATAGGTCGTTTCAGCTTTAAACGATTAGTCGGAGCTTCAACGAGAGCTTTGATCTCGTCTTTAGGCCAGATAGATAAATAATTTATTCAATATTTTTCTTTTATTTCAGAGATCTAATTATCGATAAATTAACTTGATAAGTAAGAACCTGAGACCTATAGAAATGATCTTCAAGACAGTTTTTGGGTTTCACTCCGTACGTTGAAAATTTCTGCTAATGATTTTTAAATTTTCAAGAGCTGTATCAGAGATATGAAATCAGAGGTAGCATTTTACAGCTTTATCAGTAAAAATGACTTACCCAAATTCAAAGTATTTTATGTGTTTTCAAAAACTATAATTGATGTGGAATAGAGCCATTTGCAATTATTAAGGAATACAATCATTTGTAACTATTATGGAAGGGAAATAATTGAAACTAATGAGGTAAAATGATCAACTTGCAATCATCATACAATATAATTATTTATAAGTATTATTGAATTATTATTTATAGTATTATTGAATTATTATTTATAGTATTATTGAATTATTATTTATAGTATTATTGAATTATTTGGAATAATAATAGAATAGAATTATTTGGAACTATTATAGAAAATAACTACTTAATATTGTTGTGGAATAGAACTGCTTAGAGCACAATATTGTTGGAACTATTATAAAATTTGTTATTTTGAGACTGCTGTTTGGAGCTATTATGTATCAGAATTATTTGGAATAATAATGAAATAAAATTAGTTGGAACCAGTACGGAAAAGAACTGCAGTGCCGTCACAAATGTATTCGGTTACCTTACGTTTGTTTTCATGTATTTTATTAGGATGTAGTTAAAATAGAGATTTAAACTTTACCACATAAAAGCCGTGTCTTTACATTTTAGCCTCCCATCAAAACAATCGAATAATAGAATACAAACCTTTATACTGAGGTCAGATTTGAATTAGTTTTTATCTTTTTTTAGCCAACTAGACCTTTGTATGCAAAGCGTTACGTTTTGGATTACTGTCCCCCTTCTCATGTTAGACTCAAATCTGTACCTTAATTCTAATTTACCACCACAAATTTTCCAATTTCTTTTAAAAGATCAATATATGCCTATTCAACCTTAGTAAAGCAATAAATTAAGTGTATTTACTGCAGCTAACGACACGCCATCCAGATCATTACAGATTATGCTCATCATTTGATAGTGGCTATTAACTAAACTTCGATTTGAGCTTCCTTCAAATTAAAAATTGATTTTATGCTGGATTGAAGTGTTCAAAATCAATTTCCAAAGCTGAATTAATGTTCTTGGCATTTTATGCAAACAAGAAAATTATGCGAATGAAACTTAAATCAGTGTTCGGTCAGTGTAATATCCATGCAACTGCCGAATTCAGAGCATACTCTGTAATGGTTTAGCTGGACTTAGAACTTGTTACTAATGCTAAGATTAAACATTGAACTTTTAAAAGAAATTTGAAAATGTTTGGCTCTGAATTTGAATTAAACTAGATTGATTTTGTTCTACCATAACTAATAAAAAATGTAGTGCTTTGCATACAAAAAGATCTGGTTGATATGTAAAAGATCCAAAACGACTTAAAATCTGACCTCAATTTAAAGTTTTGTATCTTATTACTTTCTTGAGGAAATCTGAAAAAAAATCACTCTTTTCTCATAAAATAGTGAAATCCATTGAAACCAATGCCCCAATTTCATTCTACTTCTTCAAGCAGAATAGAAGAAAATTGGTTCCAGTTTGATCAAATACTTGGTGCAAACAAGAATATTTAAACTTAAAGCAATGTAAGATACAAGACAAAATGCCAAAAAAATATTAGGCAGTGATCTTCATATTTTTGTTTAACATTTGTACTTTTTGTAGAAGGTGGCCGAATACTTTAGTGTGTCTGATTTCGTACGTTATGTAATTTTTATACATTTTTAACAAAAGTTTTTAAAAATTATTTAGTTATTTTAATGACTAACTAAAACAAAAACAGATATTTTGTGTGGTTAAATTTTGTTTTGTAATTTTAACCTCGTCCTTATAAAATACATACGCCGAATACTTGTGACCCACAGAATGTGGAAACTTTGTGGAGTAGATCGGCTTAAAAACTGGTGTTGAATAGATTATTTGGAATATGAAATTGAACTGTTCAGAAACATATTTGTTCAAAGTATTTGGAACTGCTATGAAATGTAACTATTTAGAGCTAATAAATGGAATATAACTATTTAGAATTTTTCTGTTATAGAACTGCTTGTGACTATTATGGAATAAGATATTTGTAGTTATGAAATATTACTATTTAAAACTATTTTATGAAATATAACTGTAACCATCATAGAACCGATCTAGTAAGACCTCATGAAAATGTTTAAAGTTAGCGAAAAGGGAGATTATAATAAAAACTAACGATTGCCTGTGTTAATGAAATTATGAGTAAACTTAACAGCTATTATAAAAAATTATTTTATTTACTGTTCTAAAAGTATTTTGTTCGTTTAAGTATACAAGAAAAATGGCATTTTCATATGAGTAAAAATATGCCGAGATGTTTTTCCGCATACACTTTATAAGCTATAGGGCTTACATACATGTGTTAGTAAACGTTCATGCATAAGACTATTTGAAATTCTAAATTCACAAACTTTCTCTGTCACCCACGTGAACAAAATTGAGTTCAAAATCAAAATTGTACTGCACACACAATAATTTAAATACTTCAAACAAAACATGTCTTAACGAGATTCAAAATCATACTCGTGACTGGAGGATTATAAGGACTATTTAATTAATGAGGCTTGTTGAAGAAATTCTTATTTACTTGTGAAATAGAATAAATTATGAACGGAATAAAAACGCAACATTTATTCTCACGTTTTCGCTCCATTGACGAAAATGAAACTAATTTGCCGCATCGACTATTTTTCTCAAATGGTGCTCAGTGAACCATCCTACAAAATGAATGTTTAAAAACATTTTTGTATACTCTGAGTTTCAATTGAATCATTCAGTTCGAAAAGGGAATGAATCGAACTTTAGTAGATTCGTTTTATGTTAGTTTCGAAATCTATGTCAAACAGGACCTCCTCATCTGCACTCCAGGCACCCAACCAGTTTAGATGGCTAGCTCCTCATAAAATATCAGTACTCACTGTAATCTCAAGTACTCATTGCTTAACTTCCACAAATGTACAGCTCTTTATTTTTTGCACACTTCTTGCACAGATTTATTACAAATACACTAAAGATTTAATTCTTCAAATTTAGAAAAACGGACTACACATCATTACAGTACAAAAATTTCGTGAGCCCACTTTTGCCTTCGAGTCCCGGTAACGGCAACTCCCTATGAAGGGGGCCCTGAAGAAAAGACTCACAATTCCTGAAAAACTGTGGGGTCAGTGAATTTACCACTGCTCTAGAAACCTGTGAGTTGTAGGTAGCACTGGTTCAATTCCTCCTTGGATGTGAGTCTGTAAGTCTAATTCTGAGTCAGTAAAACATTCCTTGTATGTGTACGTCTATTACTTGACGTTGTTTTGTGATGGGTGCAGCTTGATCAAATATGGTCCTTCTGCCATAAAGCACTACATAGAATACTACTGAGAATATGTGGAGCCTATTTCTCTTATAACAATCATTAGTTTTGATCCTTTAGCTCTGAATTGAAAAGTTTGGCTTTTAAAACGCAAAACCATCAAAAAATGAAATTTTCCAAAATCAAGTTTTTCTTATTTCAAACTGCCCAATTCATTCAGAGATCCAAAAACTCAAATGGTATTTGGGCTTAACTGGATATTTGGGAATTAATATTAATGAATTTTTAAATACTCACGGTTTGTAACTAATTGTGTCTCTTGAAGAGACAAAGAATTTGTATTTAGTTCTTGAGTAAACCAAATGGCAGACTGCTCTTCAAATAATTTAATCGTTTTCTTTAATACAGGATTCAGCACTACTGTATTGGATTTGAGCAATATGCTGGCAGTCACAACTAACAGAAATCCGTTAGATTTCCTTAATTATGGTCACTGGTGTGGTCTAGGAGGTAGTGGTTATACTGTTGATAGCATAGACAGGTGAGTTTCGATGTATCGACTTAAATTTATAATATGGAAAAAGTTTTAGCTATTATCACCTAAATCTCTCTGTAGTACACTTGATTAGTCATTTGAGTGAATGCTTAGAATATGCTGAGAAATGAGATCCAGCGGTAGTTAGACTCTTTTGGGTCAGGGGCAACGAGGTTGATACCGCTCTCCGTTCAAAACACAATTTACATATTTAAAATGATGGCAAAATATATTATATATAAAAATTATTGGTCAAATATCCCAATTAGTTTCATACAAATTTGGTAATAAATTATTGTTCACAATATTAATTTTAATTGCAAATTATGTATTGACTATGCATAAAACTAGCAAAAGATCGAGTTTTGGTAATGATTTCCCCTGAATGGAAGTAAGAAAAGGCGCCCCCTGTCTCCTTTGGTTTCACCTTGTCTCTTTAGACGTTTGTGAGAAGATAATTTCATTGTTCTGACTCATCTCTCTTTTCTAAATAGCAGGGGGCTACATGAGCAAGGGCCATATTTGGCCAAGTTGTGTCAAACAACATCAAGCAAATGGACTTACACGCGCAAAGAAAGTTTGAGTGATACAAAAGAGATATACAACCAGGGAGAACTGCGTCGCATACATTTAGTTAGGTAAAGTGCAATGAATGAACTTCGCGTCATACCTTTTAATATAGTTATCAAGACACATCTAAGTAGTTGAATTTACATCACACTGGAGCAACACAACCGGCTATTGGCAACGGTCCGGGATCAACCCCGAAGGGAAAGATCGGAGGACAACACCTCGTAATTTTGAACCACATGCAGATGACGAGGTCAATACCTGAGTTGGCACACCACTCTCTAAACTTCCACACCACGCCAACCTGATTCAGAAGATACTTTTAATCTGGTTGGTTGGATTGGGTTTTTATAGCGCAAGGGCTATATTTGGCCATGGTGCGCCAAACACAAGACAGAACATTAAGTAATATACACGCAAGGAAAACTTTACTAACACAGAAGAGAGAAATACATCCAAGGAAGAATCGAACCTGTGCTGCCTACAACTCGCAGGTTGCTAGCGCAGTGGGCATATCCTCTAAGTCACGACGGCCCCGCTTTTAATTTGAGTTTTGGGAACAAAATAAATTGAAGCCTTTTCTAAACACAAGTTGTAAAAGAAAATTGTCTAGAAATGTGGGAAATTTAAGAATTTTTTTGTTGGATTGATCATGCTCTCTATGGTTACTTGTTTATGTTACGTTAACTGACGGATAATGACATCATTGAATGCAAATGAACTGTAATTAATGCTATTTTCAAATTTTACTAGATGCTGCAAAATGCACGATTTATGTTATGACAAAATATCAGATACGGTCTGCACAGATGAAAAGCCACATCTTGCTAAATATCATTGGAAGTATTCAATGGGCAAGGTACATTGTAGTAAGTATTGTCAAGCTTAAATTATAAACTAGTATTTCACAAACGTTAATATAAATGTTTTTGTCATTTTCCGAACACAATAAATTCACCAAGGTTTTAGAAGTTTTTAACAAAAACTGAGTTACCTTTGGTCACTTTAAATAAGTTAGTCTCAATTAACTGAATACGAAATTTTTTGCAACCAATCGATTTTTCTCATATTAATGCTGTACATTGAAGCGCCAGAAAAACTGGTACACCATTCTTGATACTTGATAGGCTTCCCACGGGAGCGGAGAACTACAACAATACAACGAGGCATACTACATTAGCTTGCGGAAGTATTCTGTAGACATTGAACACCATGCTTCCCGCAGAATGATCCACAATTCTGTTGTATTCCAAGGTGTAGGATTTGTGTTCCACAGCGCATTGCATGACATCCCAGATGTGTTCGATAACGTTGAGATCTGGTGACTTAGGTGGGAATGGAAAGACCCCTAATTCAGAAGTGTTCATCTAACCATAATTTGGCACGTCTAGACATGTGTGGTGGCACATTGTCCTGTTGGGAGAAGCCAAACCCATCAGAATGAACGCAGGATACGAACGAGTGTAACTCGTCAGAAAAGATACACATAGCTTTCACACGTCAGACATTTGTAGACGTACCAGGGGTCCCATTGAATGCCAACTAAGCAAACCCCATACCATTACGGAGTCACCACCAGCCATTACAATCCCCTCTTGAAATGCGAGATACATGGCTTCATGGGGTTTTCTCCACAAGCGGATTCTTCCATCTGCCTGAAACTGTTGAAAACGTGACTCTCAGACAGACTACTCGTTTCCAGTCATCAAGTGTCCAGTGGCGGCGTTCTCAAACCCAGGCGAGGCGCACAGTTGTGTGTCGAGTATTCTTGGGTACTAAAGTTGGCAGTTGGCTCTTAAAGTCCATATCTTTGAGGGAATGTTGTATAGTCCTCACACAGTTTGTTGAAGGCCCAGCATTAAATTCCGTTATTTGAGGCAGTGTTGTACGTCTATCGCGTGAAACGATTCTTGCCAGCAGACGCTGATCACGTTCACCCAGTCTCTTTACGGCCACAATTGTAAGATACAGGTTTGCCAGAATTCTTGTAGTCACGGTACACCCTTTAAATGGTAGTATGTGAAAATCCAAACTTCTCTACCTCTGAAATGCTGACCCACATCTCAAGAGCTCCAACTATTAAACCACGTTGGAAATCTCTTAAATTGTGATAACGCCATTCTCAAACTGACAGAAGCAAACAATGACAAGCATATGTGGCGTTGCTATGTATTTTTCATAGTCTCGCCTGTAGCAGTTTTTCTGGCACTTCAGTGTATATGGTTTCTCATATTGTCTGTGTAATTGAAAAGCAGTTCACTCAAATAAAAAATAATGCGCCATTTTGACTTAATCAAAACTAATGCATAAAATAATTCGATTTTTCTAAATTTTCTTTCGCGAAATTGTGTTTTCATAGAATTGTCTTTATAAAACAGGGAAAACAAATCAACACCTTTAACGTTACCATTTTATATCCTTTGGAAGAACAGTGAGAGAATACTTTTTTAAGTGACTGCTGTGCCCAAAACATCCACTTATTTTAACACGAAAATATCTAAAAATATATGTACAATTCACATTATCCATCTGGTCACGCCCGTTTGAATGTCCAATTTGGTATTTTCTAATCACGTTTTGATGTTACCTAAAATGTTAGACTTTTTATATTAAGTCCACCTTCTGGTAAATAGCGAAATTTTCTTTATGGCAACGAAACATAATGGTGGATGTTTCAACATGAAACAGTTCCTTGTTTGTTTTTATCCTATTCAAAACTCACATATGAAAGTAAAAATGTTACTTTTTAGGACATCCTTTTCCACACGATTCAACTGACAAACATGTAACAAATTTAAGCCATCATTCTTTAATTTTGTTGAAGTTTGCAAGAGAATATTTATCCAATGAACTCTGTATCGTATATTCATTTGAGACAGGGATGCGATTACATTTTATTTTTTAGTTCAGCACAGACCGTCATTTGGCATATAAAATCCTTCTTTAAGTATTAAAAAAGTTGTCAAAACTTTCAATATCTGTTAAGCAATAGGAACTAAACAGGGTTTATTTTATTCCATATAGATCTAAGTTCTCTTACTCTACGCGAAGCCCTTAAGGAAAATACCATTAGGGTCGCGGTAGCCCGGTTGGAAGAGTAACGGATTAGCAACTGGAAGGTTGCGAGTTCGAATCAAAGACCGTTGTGTACAAAGGGGGCTGGTACATGTTAAATCTGACGTGCCTCAAATGTTCTCACGTTGGCGTGGAAGTTTGGAGAGCGGGGTGCCAGCTCAGGTGTGACCTCGTCATCTGACTTGGTTCAAAATTACGTGTTGATCCCGGACCGTCGCCAATAGCCCGTTGTGTTGCTCCAATGCGACGTTAATTAAAATACTTACCTACCTGAACACCATTAACTTGTAAAACAGATAGGCCTAAGAGGCTCCGCCATAGAAATTGATTCTTGAAAGGGCTCCTCGAGTCAAAAAGGTTGGAACCTCTGCTCTAACATATAAGTCAATGACTCAAATTGTGTTTAAAGTGACTACGAACGCAAACGCCTGTTTTACATGTTACATTCAATGAGATTTTTCCTATTTTAGCACAACACATGAAATTACATTGACTTTAGAACCGCAATAATCGTTTTCGTAAATGTGACTGATATATTGAAATTACATATCTTCAATTGCTTCTATAAATTTCTCTTCCAGGTAAATCGGACCATGCTTGTGGCTTAGCAACTTGCAGGTGCGATGGAAAATTTTCTGGTTGTATAAATGTCTATAAGGATACTTATAATCCAAGAGCGAAAAAGATCAGACCGCCACTGTACAACGCACTGACAAGAGTATTATCGCAGTTTAGTAAAACCAGAAGAATGAGTGAACCCTTTATTTCAATAAAACTCTTATAATACTCATGGTCATTTGATGAAAAAAACTGTTTGACAAGTATGAAAATGGAGGAAACTTTTCCAATCACAAAATCTTTCCATTATATTTCCTCCATTGCATATTACTCAAAGTCTTAAAGACAGAGGGGGTTGCAATGCCTCAACGGGTTTGCCTACTACGCTAGCAAACGATTCCCGCAGATTCAATTCCTACTTCGGTGTATTTCTCTATATCAGTAACATTTTTTGTCTATTAACTTGACGTTTGGCCAAATGACTCGTTATGAAACCCAACCAACTCTAAGGCAGTGATTCTTAACCATTTTTCACCATGCTATCATTTACTTTTATACTTCAAAATATTTGATCAGCCCCATTGATATAAAACAATTATGGAGTTGAACGTTTTAATAATTTACAAATCAAGAAAAACAATTTAATAACATTTTAGTTCAGTAAAAATAAGTCGAAATCGCGAATTAGTTCTAATACTTCAGACCCAAGAAATATCCATTCAAGAAAAAAGTTTTGATCTTAAGTTAGTGAAATCCTAGAGCTTGATGTTCTTTACTGTCTGGATTTTATTAAAATGTCACCTTTTTGTTGGCACTTCGTAGACAATGTCCTGCCTGTACAGATGGCAATTCTATTCAACTTCCGATACCAGATTGTAGTTTTTGCTCTTTCCAGTATTTCGGCAATTTTAAGCTTTTAGTCCTGGGTTTCAATTAAATTGTTGTTGAAACATTAGCTATTATCTCATCCATGATTTCGTTATTACAAAATATAACTCATCTGCCAACTTCTGATGCCACAAAAAGTCCGGGATCTGACCATCACCAATCTTTCCACTTTTCAATAGGTAAGTGAATCAACACTTGCAAGAGGGATGTGGGGATCTGTCTTGACAGAAGTGAAAGATCATGTTTTATGCTTGAATCTTTTATTTATATAATGCAAGTTTAATTATCAGCAAAATATAAATTCAGATCGATTGTAGTGACGTACCACGATCGCAGCACATTTTATACTCTATGAAGGATATTAGCAGCAAAACCGATATAGTGGTCGTAGCATCTATCTGGTATCTCATAGGTCTGGGATTCAAATCCTAGTTTGCAAGAGCATGGATGTTGGCGATTGTTCCTGTTAGGAGTAGCCTGACTGATTGGGTGCTCTTCCACAGGTAGCTGTCAGTTTGCCCCTTTTAATGCTGAAGAGATCAGTGGTCAGAACTAGAAATAAATGTTTAGGTAGTTACTTCTCGTCACAAGTTAATTTTCTAATGGAACTCAGGCAACCTGCTTTGAAACAAACTGAGATTCTAAAATTTTTTTGGTTTGGTTTATCAAGAGTATTCAACCTAGCATAACACTGAGTTTGTCTCATAAAAATATGAATTTTAATGTCTAGGTGAAAACATTCTATTTGTAGACCATTTGTCTGTCAGAAAACATTTGCTAATCAAAAGTAAATAAATTGAATTTTTAGATAATCTAACAGGTCTTATTTATAAGTATATAAATTTTGGGCCCTGTTCATTACAAGTGGTTTTTCAGGTGACAATCAGTTTCAAGTCAATATCAAACCAGTTTAAATCTAGTAATAACTGGCATTACATGACGAATGGAAAAGATCAGACTTGATATTAAGTCAGAACGCTTTTCTCTCCACAGCTAAATGAAAATTTTTTTATACTATTTTAAAATTGCCTCCTTATGGCCCAAATGTCCTACATGTTGAGAATCACAGCCTTAAGGGAAAGTCTTGCTATTCCATGAGTAACATTAAAATTACGATATACACACCTCTTTTCTATGGAAAGATTTTCTTGATTTTTTCTTGTTTTCTGTGTTCTATTGATTTGTTTACGTGCTAATAAGTTCTAATAAAATTTATCTACATCAGCATAACAAAGTTATTTAGGAAGGTTCTTATTTGTTTATAAAAGAATAATTATTTTACATTTGTAACAGTTTAGCATAGTGCCGTGCTAATGAAGAAAGCAGAATCTCCAAGTTTAAGGTGAAAGGGTATCAAAATGCTGCTGTTGTTAAACGATCATACTAATACATAGTATTTGTTAGATGCAGCATATAACAATCAACTCAAAAATCTAACTAGGAGATGCTGCCTATTTGACCAATAAGGCAGAATAGTCATTTGCAAGTGAATTTCAGCATCATCTGTTGCAACCTCTTTCTTACATTACCTGTTTCTAAATAAGCATACAAAAGCATCGATTGTTAAAATAAATTTTGATGGCATTTTCGACTTGTGTATTTGTAGTTTCCAAATAAATGGGAATTTAAAGATGTCAGAACTTGTAATCTGATCAGAACCTACAGTGTGGGAGCCAAGTTCATTAATGTTGACAAAGCAATACTAATGAAAGGAAATACTGATCAAATCTGCATTTGTACTTTCATTTTGTTTTTTTCACTTAGGCAGTCCAGTTCTGCCAAATTGGCATTTGAGTCAATATATATTACCTAATTTGTAATCATATATGAATTCAATGCCATTTTTTTCTTTCAGTATTTTAAGTACTCCTTTATCAGAGCAATAGCTGTATATGAATCCTTGAATATGTGTCACAATCATATAAGTAGTAGAATTTGAATGTAAATATTTTTAAGTTGTACATTTTTTGTAAAATATTAATAAAATTATATATTTTTTTCAATCCACATGCATTAGTGTATTTATGAAGACGAAGCAGCATATTTAAAATCATCATTCTAGATGATTTGTGATACTCATTGCTCTTGAATAAAACAAATTAACATTAACTGGTTACTGACAAAAAGGAAGAAAAGGCATGCAAATATGATCATTCTTAAAGAGGGTCTGCTATGACTGGCAAATTCTCAGATTTGTACATTAGTGTAAGAAACAAACTGCAGTCAAATGAAGCATCATAAAAGTGGCATGAAGATATTTTGTTCCGATACTTTCTTATGGTGTTTCATTTGTTTAGACACTATCTACCAATAAGTATTTGGACACCTGTGATAGAAAAGAAAAACCAAATTTATTCAAATTCAATAGTTGGTAGAGCCTCCACGAAGGCAATTACAGCCTCAACCCTCCGGGGCATGCTTTCCACAAGTCCTTGTATGACGGCTAGTGGTATTTTCTTCCACTCGGCTTGGAGAAGACATGCAAGTTCCTTCGCCGATTTTGGACAGTTGTTGCACACCTTAATTCAGCAATCAACTCGTCCCAGAGGTTCTTGATACAGTTCAGGTCTGGGCAGGCCAGTCCATTCGGTTAACTCCATTGTCACCATACCAATCCATGGTGGACCTCGCAACATGACAGCTGGCGTTGTCATCCTGGAAGTAACATGGGTCCAACCCGTAAAACTGCCACAACGTAGAAAGCACACTGTCATCCAAAATAGTGCAGTAGGCGTCGGAGTTGAGCTTACCATGAATTGGGACCAAGGGTCCCAGTCCATACCAGGAGAAATACCCCCAGACCATAATTCCACCTCCACCGAACTTTACTGTGGGCACAATGCATTCTGGCAGGAGGCGTTCTTCAGGCAGATGCCAGACCCTGCCATCCGAACGGTAGAGGGTAAACCTTGATTCGTCACTCCAGAGAACCTGTTTCCACTGATCCACTGTAGGTGTCCACTTTCGACATGCTTTGCACCACATTAACCAAGCAGGTTGGACTTTGTGATCAAAGGCTCATGGGCGGCAACACGACCAAGCAGATGTGCTTCCTTACGGATGGTATTCATCGAAACAACACTCCCGGATGCCTGTTGAAACTCCTGGAGTATGTGGGCCATTGGTTGGATGCGGTTCTTCCGAATTTCTCTGGACAGTACCTGTTGGTTTCTATCTCCCAGTTTCATGGGTCTGCCGACTCGGGGCACAGTCCGACAATCACCGCTCACCTTCCACTTCTGAATCACATAGGCCACTGTCGATTTTGGGTAATTCAGCTCGCTAGATACACTATATGACCAAAAGTCACCGGACACCCCTTCACTTCAAGTAAATGATCCCAGTATGACATCAACACACCTCACCGACGCTATATAAGTGAAGGCAGAAATGCTGGAGCATCAAATGCGTGTTTTCTGTCATGATGAGTCAACGGAAAGAGCTGAATGCATTCAAAAGGGGCATGATTGTAGGTGCCCATAAATTTGGACATTCGGTCAGAAAGATTTCTCAGCAGTTAAACGTGCCCCGGTCCACAGTTAGCGATGTCATAGTCAAGTGGAAACGCCATGGAAGTACTGAACCAAATTATCGCTCTGGTAGGAAACTAGACCGGAGAACCCTGACACGAGTTGTGCGAAACAACAGGCAGACATCTTTGTCAGTGGTTGCAGAGGACTTACTTCCATCTCAGCTCAGGTACACAGGCCAGTGACAGGACTGTCCACCGAGAGATGATAGCACTTGGTTTTCATGGTTGTGCTGCCGCCAGTAAGCCACTAATCACACACACCAATGCCTGGAGGCGTTTGCAATGGTGCAAAGACCACCATAATTGGACTTTGGAGCAGTGGGAAAAATGTCGTTGGGAGTAATGAATCGCGATATATGATCTGGCACTCTGATGGGCATGTATTTACAGGAGTGTATTGTGTCCACCATGAAATTTGGTGGCGGTAGTGTAATGGTTTGGGGCTGTTTCTCCTGGTTTGTGTCTGTTTCTCCTGGTTTGGGCTTGGCCCGTTAGTTTAATTGACAAGTCGATGACTTCTGGTTTGTACAAAGACATTTTAGACAATAGCATGCTTCCAATACTATGGAACAGGTCCTTTTCTGTATCAGCACGATAAAGCTCCTGTTCATACAGCACGCGTCATTGCGTCGTGGTTTGACAATAATCAGGTGGAAGTGCTTGCCTGGCCAGCTAAAAGCCAAGACTTGAACCCTATAGAACATCTTTGGGATGAGTTGGAGCGTCGGTTGTGTGCCAGACCCACTCAAACAAAAACCAAACGTGAACTGTTCACCGTGCTACTGAAGGAATAGGGCATAATTCCACCAACAGTTTACCAGAACTTAGTGGATAGCCTACCCCGAAGGGTAAACACTGCAATTACAGCAAAAGGAGGCCCGGCATCCTATTAGTTACACGTCTGGTGCTTTTCAAATCAACAATACCGGTTGTCCGGTGACTCTTGGCCACATAGTGTATGTCCCTTAAGGATCGGCCATTTCTGTGATACCCGACGATTACACCTTTCTCGAAATCAGATAACTCTGCACTTCGTGGCATCTTGCATGCGACTAATGCCAATGTTGTATTCTACACGATATTTAACGGCAGAGGGCATGACGTATATCAGGACCGCAGATATCGTCATTTGCATGGGTGTCCGAATACTTATTGGTAGATAGTGTATTTCGTTCCTATATCCCTGGAACAAAAAACAGATGATCTCATGGCCCTTTAACGTTCTTAGATCAGAGCAAAATTTATATTAGAACAAGAAAATATTTGTAGCAATAATAACTAATCATTAGAAAAATCAATTACATTTACATCAATACATTTTACATTTATGTACAAGTAGATAAGTTTTACAGTTTTAATGATTTAAGTTCATTCAAAAAGTATCTGCACTTTTCTTTCAAAATGTTGATGGATTCTGTGACTAGTACTTCAGGAGGGAGAGCACCAACTGATTCCACATTAACTATAAAAAAGCATATTTTGTTAGAACAAATAATTTAGTTTAAAAAGTTTCATTTAAAGGAAGAATGCATTTTTTAATAGGAAAAATTCGAAACCTACGTATATTTGTGTACATATAATGCAATAAAAATTAATGTATAATGTAATAAAAGAAAAGTTATTGCGAAACATTTTATATTCCAAACCATTTATTCTTTATTATATAAAGCGACCAATAATGCACATGCCAATACATAAGATGCAGGCCATAAACAAAGAGAAGTTGAGTTTATAAACTAATAAGAGTCAAATTAATTTTTGTCTCATTTTAATTTAAAATTTAATAAATAATTTCAGAAATAAATTCACATTATAGCACAAAAAAAGTTTAAATATACAGCTCTTTTAGCAAAATAATAAAATTATAAGCATTTACAAATTCAATGTCTTATAAAGAACATTTTATCAAAGAATAATCACAAGCATATAATTGATTCCATTACATATAAATGAATAAGAAAAATGTGACGAAAAACCTATGAGTATAATCATAAAATTAAAACTTTTTAAAGAAAAATTTAGCAATGTTGTTAATAAAGCAATATAATTGGTAATCAATAGAAGTCACAAAATATTAAAAGGAAACACTTAAACTTTAGAAATTATAACATACCAAATACATAAAAGGGGAATAATCCTATATGTTTAATTTTTTAAAACAAAATTATTCTACATTATTTTTTCATATTCCAAAGTATAATTCTCCAGCAGTGTATGTGTGCGTGTTGAAAATAGGATTTATTTTAGTTAATGTTCCCCAAATACTTTAACTAATGAAAATGTAAATACAAATTCACATCTTATACTTACATATAAAGTGATTTTTTACTTTCAAAATCTCAAGATCATCCTTTAAATCTTCATGCAAAAGCACATTTCTACTGCACGTTATTTGTCTGGAGTTACTTATTTTTGCAATCTCTCTGCCTACACAGAAAATATTAGAAACAAATATTCCTTTACTATGAAGGTACAATACAATTCATAAAAAATATACATCACATATTCTAAGATTGAACTTTTTAAAACAATTATGAAAACAGCAAGACTGTTTTACAAAGCTTTGCTATTCTCCAATAAAACCTAAGATAAAAATAATTTAATTAATAAAAACCAAGCTATTTGAAGAATGTATGAAATTTGAAGTAAAATGAAAGAAAGAAATTTACATTCTTCTACATATATCATGCGTACAAAAACAAAATCTTTGAAAATCATTAGTTTTAATACACATTTAGCATAATAGATCTAAATACTGAGCAAAAAAGAAAGTACCTTTCTTTTCAGATATTTTAATAACTCCTTCAGGAAAACATCCTTTTAATCTATGAGCTCTTTCACCACTTATTTCTTTAAGCAACCTTAACTGTGGAAGGAGTCTATAGGTGGCAATAACTAGAAAAAATGTATATTCAAGTGAGAGGATCATTTAAATTTTAATTCTGAAACGAATAAAAGCATATATTCAAATATCATGTACTACATACCAACTGGTGAAAACTTTGCATGTTCCCTTCCAATGTTTTTGTAACAAAATGCCTTCAGATCAATTTCCTTAAAATGAAAGAAAAACTTAACATTTAGGCTTTCCCTACAAATGTCATATGTATATAAAGCATACTTAAAATTATTGTAAAAAGCGTTATAAATACAAAAAGAATAACAATACAAGCTAGAACACTATTGATTAATGATTACTCATTATGGAATACCTTATATAAGTGGCAACCAGTCATATGTGAGTAACTTCTAATCAATTTTGATCTTGAGCAATATATTTTCTTTCAACCAATCTTGATTAGTTATTTAATCACTAAATGTGTGATGTAAGATAAAAGCAGCACCATACTACTTGTAAATCTTGACACTCAGTGGATTAAAACTAAGAATCTTAAGGTATAATTATAAAATGCAAACGAATTTGCAATAATTCGGTTTCAAAGGTTTTCATAATCCTTTGGGCTGGGTCTACAAGACTCATAAGAGCATACAAAATTTTGTTTTGCCTATTGAAACTCTTTTATATGATCACAGGTTAATTGAGTGAAGGAAGCAATGGAATTTGCAAATCACTTCCTTGCTTTTTATCTGTTTATCTTATTCATACATTATTTTAATAACCCATTAGTATACCTTCAAGAGTATTATGTAGAGATAGTGAGCATTTAATCTAATATTCTCACAAAAGTCTTAATAAATTTTTGTTCATGGAACAGGCATTCATTTTCTCACAAGCATTTTACTTAATATTTAGTTATTTATTTAGACTTTTTTACTTACATGACCAGGTTTCATTACATCAAGGAGAATATCTTCATGGACTGGTCTGATATTGTCATACTGAGGGAAACAATGGAAAGATTCCATTTATGTCAAATTATACACACCGAATACCATTGAAATCAAAACAATAACATAAAAACTTATAAGATAGCAAAATGCTTTCAGACTTTTTACAAGGAACATAAAAGCATGTAAAAATAAATTAATACTAGCAAAATTAACAGATTACTTCATTAGAGAAAGATGGAATTTTTTCTTAAAATAATTACCATTTCTTTTTGATTTCCAATAGGCACAAACTTTAAATCACCTGACAAAACTATGAAAGAAATAATGAATAAATGATCAAATAGTGCAACACAAAATGCAGTTTGCTCCAGAAGTGGCACTACACATAATCTATTTACTGAACACTACAACCATAATCTACAAAAAAACTAAAGTAAAATTAACACCATAATTTAAAAGCTATTTGTAACTAATTTTTTTAAATACATAGTTAAATATGGTTTGTAGCTATTTACAAATAAATCACAGCATTTTCATGACTTGATTTTTCTTAGCACTTGCAAAAATTACATATTGTGATTTATGAAAAAATAACTGTAATGCTTTAAAATTCAATAAGTCAGTATGAAAAATAAAATGAATATATTCAATCAAAATATAATGACTGCTTATACAAGAATTCCTACATTCCATTGTGCCACTCTAGAGAGGATTTCTAACAGAATAGCCAGCAAAATAATGCCTGAAGATGATTTTACTATAACTCAATTACTATAAATTATTCTGCATTGATAATACTCTTTTGTATTTTATTAATTTGTATATATTTTTTGTGGTAATGTAAAAATAAGCTGCTATTTGAATAGCAGCTAGTCTTGCATTTTGATTGAAGCCAACAGGAACAACTGCCCCACTCTCTTAAAGGCATCTTAAGTGTGTTGACATATTCCTGTAGTGGTTCCAAAAGTAGTGACTTCCTACATTGGTTATGCGAACAGCAATGTAATAGGATGTCTGATTAAGCACCTGTTTTAGTGAAATTAAAAGTAATCAGTATTTCTGTGTGATTACTTATAATTAAAAATTATATTTACTTAAATTAAGTGAATTAATCAATTGTTTGCTATTAGTGTTAATGCTAAAAACTAAATGTTACGCGAATAGTTGTTTCAAGTCCTTGCATTTCATTGAAATTGGTTGCTTGGGATGGGTTTACGGAGCAAGGCCAATCTGCAGCAAGTGTATGTAAATGGACATACACACTATGGAAAGCTTTACCGACAGAAATACATTTAGGGAGGAATCGAACCTGCGAAGTCTACAACTTGCAGGTTGCTAGCACAATGGGCTGTCCCACTGAATCCATCGTTGAAATTGGAGTCAATGGAAACTACTGCCTCACTTTCAAAGGCATCTTATGTGTTGACATGTTCCCTTATAAATGGTGGTACCCAAATCTTCAAGTATTAATTTATGTGTTCTTGTTACATTTAAAAATAAGATGGATAAAATTAAATAACTTTAGCTGACATTTATTAATCGCATAAATGACATTTTTATATTTATAAGTTCAGTGACGAAAATTAAGTCTAAAGAATATCTAATTGTTTTAAAACAAATTGACATCAGTAAGAGTACCTGATAAAATTAGAAAATTATTTCAAATGTTCTTCCACTCAATAAGACACATAAAAAGCGGAATTAGGACCTCGTATACAGGACAAATCTGAATGACAATCAAATATGTAATATAACTTCTTTATGATCTAACTTCTCACTGAAAGGATAGCCTATTGTAAAATAGACTATCCTTTCAAACATTCCAAAACATTTCATTATGTAAAATTTAATGACCTTTAAGAGATAAAATATTCACCTTTTGAATAATCAAAAGCTTTTTCATCTGGCATGGGAACATTTTTTGGAACATTAGGTTTACGAGTACATCTCACTTTCAGCTCAAAGTGTATTGTATCCTCTTCAGTACCACCATCATCATCATCTAGGGCAGAAGTTAAAAATTCAAATACTTTCTCAATGATTACTCATACAAGAACACTAAAATTTTAGCATAAGGAAAAAATTTCAGTAGTAGAACTTTTTTCACCACTGTACACTGCTGAATAGAATAGATTCCATCAGATTTCACATATTTAATTAAATTTATCCTTTTCAAATGAAGTTCACAATTCAGAAATTCTTGGTTTATTTTGCACTATTACTCTTCATTGAATGCCAATATAACATTAGTAAGGTGTCAAAACATGTTTTAAAATGCAATGTCCTATTGATAACATTTGTAATTTTATACACAGCAAAATAACAAACCATTGACTGACTAAAAAAGAAAATTTTGAAACAATTGAAATATGAATTTATATTTTTGAAATTTTGGTAGAATATATCAATGGACATCCAATGAAACAGCTGAAAATGTAACGAATAGAAAATTGTTTTCAGTTATTAACTTATATTTTAATAAGAATTCAATAAACTTTGTATGTGCTCTAGAACTGGAAAATTGAAATTTGAATGCATGCAGCTATATGAAATCCTTTAACATATAAATCTTAAATCTATTATTTTTAACATGATTTTTTTAGAGGGAAAATACTGAGTACAGAAATAAACTTTGTTAAATCATACAAGATTTTTCAGCCCATCAGATGATAATTTACTATGTTTAGTTTGTAGTTAAAAATTGGCATAACACCACACTTGTACTAAAGCATTTCATAAGTAGCAATTTCCATGCATGCTTTTTCAAATTAATACTTTATCTGCTAAGCACAAAATTAAGTACAATTACTGATAAGTGTAAACTACTGCAACCTCTCCAAATGATATATTATTTACCAATAAAGAACAAACCTGTAGATTTGTATGCAAATGCTCTCGGATCAACTTTGATAGGAATCAAACCTAAGCGATGTGCTAAGACTTCATCAGGGATCACAGTTGTGTTATTGTGAATATGTACTTTGTCAATTGCCATTGTTGGAACCTAAAAATGAAAGCTTTCTTTATAGAATATAATATAATAGATTATATAATATTAAAGAATACAATACATACTCAGCATTCTATAAATTCAAATATTTATAGAATACTGGGATATAACACTGCAGTTTTGGAATTGTGGCATGTTAATTGCACAATTCATAATCTACCAAAAACACTTTAGGTAGTTTGATGTTTAATATGTAGTTTTCTGAGCAGTAACCAAAATGTTTGGTATACTACTACGGAGATGTATGATCAAAGATGTAGGTGGAGTTTCATGGCATAAGAACCATATTTAACCATGCTGTGCCAATACAAACAACATCAGATATAGAATCAAATCTTTAAATCAAAAAAGATTTGTCTATTGAACTCATATTGTTTCCTTAAAACTTTCCTATTTTTCTCGTAAAACACAGATGCTAATCAAATTTTCTCCAAAGATCACTGACATCCTGACTTGAGAATGTCTTCTATGTTTAAATGTAATTTGTACCAAAGATAAAAGAGAAAACCATCTAAAACTATTTTGGTGAGCTAAAATTTAGTTAAAAATATTGGGACTCCGAATAGTTTCCAAAGTTTGAAAGATTCTCAATTTTTAATGTTATAAACTGTTCTTGAAGTTATTCTTAGTGTTCTTAGATATTCCTAATGTTAACTGTTTTTATCCAATTGTTATCAGTAAACAAAAAAATTTAAGATATTGTTGATCAACCTGAATTCTCATTTTAAGATATTACAGTTCAAATTTAAAAAGATCTTAATTTTTGTAATATTGTGATTTAAAAGAACAGCTAGAACTAAGCGAATCCGATTAGGGGCAATATTTCACACTAAATGGAGCACATATACGAAAAATGAGCATTTACATTTTTTTAGTGTTTTAGAGGCACTATACTTGTAGATTTTTCTTGAAAATTAGTGTTGAATGTTTTGACGACAAACTAGCAAACACTGATTTCGATGTTTATCTTTGGTTACTGTGGCTTGGAGCCAAAACTTCAAAATTGACATAACTTGAATTTTTTTTCCTAAATAAAGATCAGAATATTTTTCAGTCAGGAAAACAAGCGTTTTCTGAAAGACTTCTGGAAAATGCAGGAAAGTTGGCAGATATGATATTTGCATGCATAAAATTAACTTCTCTCTTAAAGTCTTATATTTAATCATTTACATGGCAAATTTTTGTTTTTATGATAAACTAAGCTGAAAACCTACTTCTGCAATTAGTATTCTTCTTATTGCATTTGCAATTGGTGGTATTGTTCCTATCATATCAAATTCCATTTCAAAATTCTCTTCGTTTATGTCGATAATTTTTATCTGGAACTCCTGAGAAAATTCACAAAACATTAGATATTAATTATATGACAAATATTAAACCAGACATTGTATTGAAAAACAACAAAATATATATATAAGGAAGTTTGTCAATTTAAAAATTAATTCCATTCTAATATTCAAAATGATTAAGTAGTAAATTTTTTTTTAAATATTACTTCTGAAAGTTACAAGTTGCATGATCAATTGAAACTATAATTAAGTATGAAATTACACAAAAACTTACAAATGTAGTTTACTTTTTACACTCAAGGTGTTATTTAAAATTTCTAAAAGATTAAAGTGATAATTTAGGTAGTGATCAGATGGTATTTTGCAAATTTTGAAATACCTTTATAATATCCTCTAACGTAGTGGCTTTTGCACCATAACTGGCATCAGCAGACAATCCCTAAATGCAAAAAACAGTTGTTATTTGAGAAAGCAACATACAATGTACAGCATCATCTCCCAACAGACACTTATGGTTGGTTGGTAGTTTTCGGGTTTTATGGCGCAAGGGCCATATTTGCCAAACTGCACCAAACACAACAGATAACACAATAAGGGAGGAAGAAAAAGCAAAAAGCAGGAGAGGGTAAAAATGAAAGGACACTTATGGAACTAAGCCCATAAATCTGCTAAAGAGGAATGGCATTTTGAGAAATTGGTAAACAATTTTTTATACTTTTGCTGAGAACCAAACCAACATGAATTTTAATTGTTTCATAAGTTCAAACACTTATTCAAGTATTTTTGAAGTACTTTTTGCCTCAGTGTTTCAGCACATTTACTATTATGATTTACAAATGTGAAAATTCTTTTTAGAACAAATGTCTCATCAATGAAATCTCTTCTCTTTCAGATTTATCCAGTTTTGCATTCATTTCAGAGATTAGGAAAGTTCTATAAAATCTATTTTCCTGCATTTTGTCATCCATGACAAATCTAATTTAGATATTTCTTACTGCATTAATGCAAGTGTGTGAAGTTTGTCATAGGATTCTCATTTACATTTCTTAATCTTAACACAATCACTTTCAATGGCATCTGAATAATGGCAATAGAATTTACCTGAATAATTATAAATTTGAAGTAGTAACTCCATCATTTCGGGTTTACTACTTCATTAGTCCCAATTCTAACTTCAGTAAATCTTAGACAGAATCACTTTTGAACAGTAAAATTCGTTCATCTAAATGTTTTAATTTTATGTCACAAATCAATCATTATAATATGGAATTTTACACAAGTTACCAATTTTTCATTACAAATAACATTGATTTGGGAAAAATATTCATGAAATGGCTACAGAATCATATAAATAAATTCATAGAATAATTCTAGCCAATGTAGTTTTTCTTCAGAGTGGTTTTTAAATTTAAGAACATCAAATGTGTTTCTAGTGAGCTCAAAATTTAAAAATGATAAGGGCAGATGTAGCAAAATGGTTTAAAAGTTGTTTTAATTCCTAACACTGAGAGACCAAAGAGCCACTGCCATTTGCTAGGTTTTGATCACTGTTCTGGTTTTTGCTTTCAAATTTTGTCATATTAAGTATTTATGTGTACATATACTGTTGGAAAATTGATTCCTTTGAAAGTCTTGACATGGTTTCCTGCAGGGGTGCATCTATAGAAGGGAATGTGGAGGCTCATGCCTTTCCCATTTATAAAGATGTTTTCTACATTTTCTCCATGTTTCAAAGAAATATTTATCCCATTACAAAAATGTGCAATCATTAGCAGGACTGCCAACCAGTTACAACTGAAGAAATTCGAGAAGCAACTAAGGAAGATTCGGTGCTGTCTCAGGTGTCCAGAATCACTCAAGTAGGATGGTCGGAGTCACCAAGAAACATTAACTCAGATGTTATGTCCTACTATAAGAAACGATCAGAACTTATAGTGGAGGAAGAAATTCTACTTTGGGGAAACAGTGGTAATTCCAAATATCTTCAGACTGAAAGTACTTAGTGAACTACATTCTACTCATCAAGGAATTACAGGTAGGAAGAATATTGCAAGATCATTATTTTGGTGGCCAATTGAGACAAAGATATTGAAGATACAGTAAGGTATTGTTCTATTTTTTTGTGTGCAGAATGCAGACATGCCACATAAAGCTTTACTAGCATGGCCAGCTGCAACTAGACCATGGTCACGTATACATAAGGATTATGCAGAACTTATCGAGAATAAAATGTTTCTAAATGTGCAAGATTCATTTTCAAAGTGGATTGACCTTTTCCCAGTTACTACAGCAACTTCATCAGCAACCATAGAGAAATTATATGAACTGTTTGCTCGCTTTGGACTTCCTTCTTGTGTGGTAACAGATAATGGCACTGCATTTACTTCTGATGAATTTAAAGTGTTTATGAAATGCAATGGTATTTGACCATTTACTCACTGCCCCATACCATCCTTCAACAAATGGCCAGGCTGAGAGAGCAGTTCAATTTGTGAAGAAAAGACTGAAAAAGTACAAGATGATTCACTACCTGCTAGACTAGCAAGAATTCTCATGAACTACAGGAGAACACCATTAGCCCTGTCAGGATTGTCTCTGGCTGAATTACTATTCAGGAGACAGATTAAAGGACGATTTGATACACTCATCGAATATCTGAATCAAAGCTTAAATCATCATTCAAGGTTGGAGATCATGCTAATGCAAGAAATTTTGGAAGAGGTGACAAGTGGATACCTGGTGTCATCTTCTTGGGTATAGGAAACTTAATGTTTTCTATATTATTTCCTCTGGATTGTCAATACACTGACACCAGGATCAACTACGTCATAGAAGTGTGCTACCTTATACATTCTTAGTGTTAACCCAAACATTTCAACGCCAATGTTACGAGACACTACTACATCACAAAGTTACATCGGAAGTGCAATCTGGGAGAGAATAAACTGAACTTAGCTCTGCCAATCAACTTTACCAACTATAAGGTTACGACTTTCAGAAAGTGCCAGACGTCCACATAACAGACTAAAGGTAATGATTGAACTTCTTTAGGAAGAGAGGAGTGTTACATATTTCCTTCCAGTGTTTATATTACTGAGTGTTGTAAATCACGAGTGTAATATTAATGACTTTCAGTGTTTATATTAATGTGTTGTACATCACTAATGGTTATATCACTCTTTCATGGGTTCATATTTATGGGATTCTGTGTTTATATTAGTTTCCTTATACATATTTTTACCAGTTCAATTTGTCTGATGCAATCCTTTTTATGATATGCAGTGAATCAGTTGCCTCTGAGTCTTTAAGCTGTTTGTATCGTTCTGTATGCTTGTCTGTTGCGATGTCTCTTAATAATTATTAAATGTCTTGTTGGACTTGGGACTTACTCTTATTTCACTATCACAAGACAACACCAATCATAAAAATATTTTCCCCACTGATGAAGCAGAAGGCATGAATCTGTGACTGAAACGATTTAGGATTTTCATTAAAATGGGGGACTGAATTTTTGTAGACCTTAGGTGAATTTTCAAAAAATGTCACAAAAACTTCGAATAGGAGCTTTTGTGATGACTTTGCTTAAAAAGATACCTCGTCACCACGGTTGAAAAACAATAGCAAAAATAGCCTGTGGCAGCCCTCTATCTAGTTACCATATTATTTTTTATTCAAACTGGGACAGGGTGGTTGTGTAAAAATGAGTTCTTCAAAATCGAGGTCTTAAGAGATTTGGAGAACATCGATTTTCCTGATATTATTTTAAATACCTTACACACAATAATTTTTAATATATTTTATTAAAAACTGTTCATATTTACTGTTAAACTCATGACAAAAATGTTATGTAGAATAACAGAAACATGATGATTGGTTGGGTTTAACAACCAAGGTCCAAAATCGGACAAGCTGCAATACGAGATAAAACAATCAAATATTGTAAAAATAAATAGTATAAAACATCAAAATCAGAAATGAAAATAGGATAATTAATGAAGGAAAAAATGTAATGAGGATACATATTGAGTTAAAATATTTAAATCAAAAACATGAGATGAGTAAAACAATGCACATTGATTAACAATGTGAATTGTAAAGATTTTCAACAAAAGGTATTTTAAGTAGTGAAAGATATAAAGAATAAAAAGCATTATGTACAATTTTAATACCCAGTAAAAGTCAAAGACTCTTAGAAAATAATCAAATTTTTACTTTATGAAAGTTTGTGCCCCCCCTTCTTTTATTTACTTCACAGAAATGAACCTCAAAAATTTGGCAGGTTGTGTACGGGAACAAAATTCTAAGTGGGTGATGTAGAAATGTACTTCAAGTTGAACTCATACATTGCAGTCTATAAGTGATTTGTTAGAGTGACATTGAAATTACTGGTAAGCATAATGGGTATATTGGTATCATATTGGGTACAATTTTCCTGGTAACCTTCCAAAGATATCACATTCCAAGTCAATATATGACTGAAGTACTTGTGCCAATGTTGATGCTGTAACGTTTCTGGTCTCTAATTAGGCATAAGACAGTTTACAGCACAACAAAATATTTATTTAGAATAGAGAAATTTGAAGATTATTTACGTATTGATAAGATTAATTGAAAAGTATGAGGGTACAGCTATTAACCATCGAATCTGCAAAGGAGCCAGGAGGCTCACCAAAATCTGAGTCTGAAGGACACAACTGCTCCTTTCATGGTTTCAATCTACTCTGGTCTCATCTTTTGAGGGAGGAGTTCATCTCAGTCTTGGAATGTTAATCAAGGTGTTTCCACACCATTTGCAACGGAAGGTCATGGGAACTTCCACAGCCTTCCCGATCCAAGGACAGATTTAATATCTTTCTGGCCCGGGTTTCCACAGAACTGTAAACAAATGTTTTCCTGGAGGTGGCCCGTCTGCATTCCTCTCAAAGAGGGCCCAAGATAATTTAGGTGTTAAAAACTTGTTTTGCATCCGAGGGAGATCTGAATTCCAGATGTGGGAACGCCAAGACCGACTGGTACAATGAACTCAATCTTTATTGTTCGGCATTAGTCTATTTGAGCTTTTCTAATTCTTTTTTAATTTTTCTTTCCGGTGATACATTTCTGATCCTATTTCCTTGGCAATTTTTTCAACATTAGAAAAACGTTCTTTGACTTAGCACTTACCAGCTTATAACTTTACGAATTATTTAATCAGCTATTATAGCTAAATAATAATGTAAATCCTTTTATTCTCGATAAATCCAAACATCAATTTTCCATCTCCTCTATAAATCCAAAATCACACTGCCCAAATGCTGCACGGAGTCATCATTTTCAGTGTTCATGTGCAAGAGCTACCCCTCACACCATTTTAGATACGGACATAAACCCCCTATCCAACAAAATTTAAATAATTAGATCATCATTTATAGTTGACGAGATATAAGTGACAAATCTGGTCACATTTTTGGTCAATAGTTTTTGTAGAGATCCCTATATGGGACCAAATTTAAAGATTATTCACATGCTAATTGAATGTAAAAACGAACAGAAACATGAAGCTTTCTCATTGTATTGATTACATTCCCTTTAGATCAAACATTGTTCGTCACTAAAAACCTTTAGTAAGAGCCAAATTGAATAGAAGGGGAAAACCTATTACTCGGCTGAAGTTTGGTACAGAAATGTTCTGATCCCTGGAATGATTATAGTTTTAGTTTTTCCATGTATCACTGTTTGAAGACCAAAATGCTTTGAATCACCACTTCAAACAGAATTACCATGAACTTCATTAATTGTTCTGCAGATAGTATTCCAATTTTAGGCAGAAAACCATTGTTGTGTTCTTTCAAACTGCAATCAGCACAAAACCTATGTCTGACTTCTAATGCTGGCATGTTGTTTACACAATTAATGCCAGTTTATGGAAATATGACATCAACCAAATGACCACCTCTGTCCACACTGCAAATATAGGCTCTTTCAACCACATTTTCCATTACATTTGAGCACATTTTCAGGTGATTGGCTCAATTTCTTCAAATTTTGCCACAGGTGTTGCTGGTATGTTAGCATACTTGTTCTTTCAAGTAGTCTTGAGGAAAAACATCATCTTTTGTGATCAAATCAGGGTTGCCCGATTCCTCCCAATATCAATTAGACATTTGGCCAAGAAATGCATCCTTCAGACTTTGCATGGTTGCCTGTTGTTGAAACCACGTGTTGCGCACCTTTTGTCGATCCATTTTAGCCAGAAAGAAACTGCAACATTGCACAACATCGTTCATAATTTTCAATAGCATTCTCGAAAAACAATGATGGGTCGTTCAGAAATTAACCTTGGATTTTCTGATTAGCAAAACGGTTGTTTGTTTATTCATTTATCAAATGAATCGGTACAAAGAAATTGATGAAATCACGTGGTCGAAAGAGATCGTATTTACAACGCGGCCAAAGGTTATTTGACAGATGTCATTCTATAAATTGCCATTGAGTAAACAATATGAACAAAAAATAGATAAAATTTTATTTAAAAGTTATTTTTAAACAAAATGGTGCGCCTATATAAAAACACCCTGCATTTCAAACTTCAGTAATAAGAGTTACAAAACGAGCCACATTTGAATTTCAAAATAAACTTACTTTCGATGTACTAAACTCATCAAGTTTATAAACATTTTCGTTCATTTTTGACACCATTTTTCTTTTTAACGAAAATAAAATTCAAACATGAATACAATTTAAATATTTTAGCTCCCACGTGATGTTTCCGTTGTTTACATTCACAGAGGAAAATGCCATGTTCAAGTGACCGGAAATATTCTAGCGGAAATCACGTGATGGTATAAAATTTAGTTGAAATATATCTTTCAATTAAAGTATGGGGCCGCGGTGGCCCGGTTGGAAGAGTAACGAACTAGCAACCGAAGGGTTGCGAGTTCGAATCCAGCCAAACACCGTCGTGTACAAAGGGGGCTGGTGCACGTTAAATCTGTCGTGGCCTCAAATGTCCTCACGTTGGCGTGGTGTGGAAGTTTGGAGAGTGGGGTGCCAGCTCAGGTGTTGCCTCGTCATCTGACCATGGTTCAAAATTACGTGGTGTTGTCCTCGGATCTTTCCCTTTGGGATTGATCCCGGACCGTCACCAATAGCCCATTGTGTTGCTCCAGTGTGACGTTAATTGAAATACCCCCCCCCAATTAAAGTATGGGCAGCGGTGGCCCGGTTGGAAAAGTAACGGACTTGCAACCGAAGGGTTGCGAGTTCGAATCCAGCCAAACACCGTCGTGTACAAAGGGGGCTGGTGCACGTTAAATCTGTCGTGGCCTCAAATGTCCTCACGTTGGCGTGGTGTGGAAGTTTGGAGAGTGGGGTGCCAGCTCAGGTGTTGCCTCGTCATCTGACCGTGGTTCAAAATTACGTGGTGTTGTCCTCGAACCTTTCCCTTTGGGATTGATCCCGGACCGTCACCAATAGCCCGTTGTGTTGCTCCAGTGTGACGTTAATTGAAATACCCAAATTCCCAATTAAAGTATAAAAAAAATTTATGATGTACTGTTCAAAAATAAAATAGACTACAATATTTTTTTTATTTTAGAATCACGTTACTTTGCGTATCAATCATAGTCGTTTAGTTTCATTTCAAAATTGGTTGATATTCTAGCAATAGGGGCAAAGAAAGATGTGTGCTACTGTGGTTAAGTTTGTTTTCATTTCTGTGGAAAAGCAGATTGTAAAACCTCGAGTTTGTGTTGTAATGTAATCAGCAAAATTTCATTCCAAGATTGACAGTTTTACATCTGGAATAATCAAGGTGAAGATTTTTATTGTGCGAAGCCGTGATAGATATAAAAATGAGTTTGTTTAAAAAACCAAACCGCAAATTTAGACAACGTGAAACCCGTGCTGATTCGGAAGACGAAAGCGGTTCATCGGAAGTTCTCGATTCCAAGAGTAAAATAGCTGGAAATGGTTTAAAGTCGTCAGTTGCAGATAATTCACGTTCAAACAGCTCCGTTTCGTCTAAAGATGAAAAACCTGAGCCAACCGTGTTCAAACCAACCAAGTTGCTAAGTTTCCATGACGAAGAAGAGGAAGGAGAAGTTTTTAAACTCAAGAAATCTAGCTACAGCCGACGTTTGGCCAAGCAGCGAGAAAAAGAACGCAGGAAAAATCAAGAGAATACGAGTGCCTCAACTATTGGAAAAGACTTTATATCAGAAATTAAGAGTGAAACTACCTCTTACAGTGCAGAGAAAAGCACTGATAAAAGGTCAAGAGACTCGTTTAATATTTTGGCAGGCAATGATGCAGAAGATATGGAAATGGAGTCAGACGATGATAAAGAAAAGAGCAACCCGTTTAAAAATGTGCTTCAAAGTGGTGTTATCCCAGATGCAGCTACTATCTATGCCATGAAGAAACATAGACAAATGGCAAGAGAAATGGGAGACTTCATCCCTGTAGAAGATCCTGAGAAAGGAGATGAAGAGAAATCCCGTCTGATACGAGATGACGACAATGACAGAAGTGATGACGATGAAGATGATGAACCATCTAGAATAAATTTCACTGTGAATACTGGAGCAGTGGAGAGACAAAAAATTCGGGAAACTTTTCTCTCCTTGCAAGAAATTTCCACAAATGAGTTGGAAACGGAAGAAGCAGCAGAACTAGATCGGTGGGAAAGAGAGCAAATTAAGAAAGGAGTTGGGGTGACTCAAGTTGGACCTCTTGAAAATTCTCAAGTATCGGAATCACAGCTGTATGCTTATCCTCCAGTAAACATAGACACTTCATCTTATGTGAGTGACACAACTCAGCATGTGCCTCTTATCACTACTCAACCATTTCCGACCGAACTCTTGAAAACTAAAGAGCTGAGTCTTACAACTAATGATATCAAGGCACGCATTGAAGAGAGACTAAATACTTCAATAAATGTTAACCAGGCTCATAAACAAGAACTGCAAGATTGCCAAAAGCAATTAGTGGAAGCATCTGAGTTGGTATTGAAGCTTGAAATAGAGGCACCAGTGCTAGAACGAAACTTTTCTATGTATCAGCGCATGACTGGGTATGTAAGAGATTTAGTGGAATGCTTTGATGTCAAAGCTGCCTACATTGATCTGTTGGATGGTAGAATGGTAAATTTGTATGATTCTAGAGCACAGAGATTGTCAGCTCGTCGACAACTAGATGTGCGTGATCAGTCAGATGAATTTTCTACCCTCTCTAGTGAGATTTTGAAAGGCATGAATGTTGAATTTTTGAGTGAGAAACATGCTTGTACTGATGAAACTAAACTGAGGCGTGCAGCAGAGAGGGAGGGGAGGCGTATGCGTCGAAGGAAAAAGAGGGAGCGTATTAGCATCACTACTTCCATCAAACATCAAGACGGAATGTCGTCAGATGATGAGGAACCCGACATAGACATTTTGAAATTTAAAGAAGCCAAAGACAATATTTTACGAGAAGCTGACACTATTTTTGAGGATGTTGTTGAAGACTTTGGAACATTAGAAGGGGTGATGTCCAGTTTTGAAAACTGGAAGTGTCAACAATTAACTTCTTATTGTGAGGCATATGTACCACTTTGCTTACCAAAAGTCTTTGGTATCTTTGTAAAGCTTGCCCTGCTGGACTGGAACCCATTGTTAGAAGAAAGAGATCTTGAAAAAACAAATTGGTTCAATTTACTAGTACATTATGGCCTTGATTATACTCAAGAAAATAAAGATCTTGATCCTGACATTAATTTATTGCCAGGAATCATGGAAAAAGTAGTTTTACCTAAAATAACTCTGTTTATTCAAAAGGTGTGGAATCCCCTCTCACAGTGTGAAACCTCCAAACTTGTCAACTTGATTAAAAATTTAATCGAAACCTATCCTACCATAAATGGCAAAAGCAAACAGTTGCAAAATTGCCTTAAAATGATCAGCACTCGCATTTACAAAGCTCTTGATGAAGACATTTTTATACCCTTGTATCCTAAGGAGCTCCTGGAGAATCGTTCACTTGGGGCATCAGACTTTTTTCAAAGACAGTTTTGGGCTTCAGTTAAATTGTTGCAAAACATCTTATCGTGGGATGGCATTATTGCCGAACAGCCTCTGCAACAAATGGCTCTTGCATCATTGCTCAACCGCTATCTTCTTATGGGACTCAATACATCCATGATGTTGAAGGATACTGTAGACAAATGTAGAACAATAGTGTTAAGTTTACCAAAGGCTTGGTTAAAAAATTTAAAAGGAGGTTCCACCATTCCCCTGCTAAAACAATTTTCAGCATTCCTGATGAAATTTGCAGACTCTCATCATTCCTTGGGCATAAAAAAGGGAATGCCAGTTGAAGAGATTAAGGATGTGATAAAAGACATTGTACAGTTGTTAGTTACTATAGAATCACTGGATGATGCTGTTTGTCTGGCAAAAAAATATTCTGTTAGTGCATTTAAGAATTCATAAGTTTTGTAGATTGACTTAACTATTATGTTTTAGTTTGACTAAAGCACAACTATTGGAAACAATATATGGTCTGATGTTTTAAGGACTAAGCATAATCTATTTATATTGTTGAATTACACTGATTTTTTTGTAGTAGTATGGTCTAATGTTTATAAACGTGTAATTATAGTTGTGTAAATTAAAGTGATTAGAAAGCAGTCCATCTGGCATAATTCAAATTGAGATCATTTTTATAGTCTGACTCTGGCAGACTGACATGAGTCTAGTCTGGCTTTCGTGGTTTTGAATGAGTCTATTCTTTAAATGAGGTGATATGCTAGAACTTAAACAAAGCTCTTTGACAATTAGTGTCTTAAATGCGGATTTTGGTACCGAGTTTATTGTTCAGTGTCGAAAGCTATAGCAGTGATAACAAGTACAACGATCTCCATTCATGCTTTTGTTTGACAGCCCCTCTAATGTCCTTTCTTACCTATTCAAAAATCGACTGCCGTCTTGTAAATTTATGGTTTGATGGCAGAATTGATAGCAGTAATTAAGAGTTAGCGGTCTCCAATATGGCAGAGCTGTTTATTACAACAAGCTTAGCCGCTTTTGTATGGACTCTCCTGATCCGCACTATGGATGTTAATCAGAATAATATTGTTTCGGTTTTGAGTATCGGGTTGCCTACTTTTTCCATCCTGTGATACTGAATTCTGGTATTTTAAAACTCATTTTTACTCCTATATTAATTTTTAATTTGAATAACTATCTGAAAAAATGAAATGACAAGTAAATCATTCTATCAAAATATTGTTTAATCAAAGGAATACAATTTTAAATCAGTTTTAACTTTCATGTGATACTAAAACATCTTTGACGTATGCTTTCACTCTTTATCGTCCTTCTGTCATCAATTGTTGCTACCATGATTCATGCACCTGATGTGCATAAAACTTTGTGAGTGATACACATTTTAATTAGAATTTTTGTGTATCCTGTCAGCAAAATATCAGTGTCTAATCTTTACCTGTGTGTAAAATTGAATTAACTGATATTTTGTTGAATTCAGTAATTTTATCGGAGTTCTGGGAACAACTACCCCCAAGTGTTTTGTAATTTTTATATATTTTTTACAAATAAAATATCAAAATTATTTGTGCTTTTCTAACATTAAAATAAGTTATTAGATAAATTAACAGTTTATTAAATCAATCATTTACTGACATGAATATTATGAATTTTCATTGATAACATAATCATCTTGTACATCTATATGGTATCAATGCTTCAAAAGTGACAGAAATGAAATCTAAGTATTCAAATCTTGTTTCTCAGTGTTATATAATTATCAAAAATACTTGTTATCAAAACAATAATTTAAAAATGATTTCTGTTCGTGGATCAACTGAGTGCATCACTTTTTATGTTTACGTAATTTCTAATTTTAAAATTACTCTATTAATAAAATATAAAGACTTAAAGTGAAACTTTTAAAAATTCTTTTAACAGATCTTTTGGCATAAAAATTAACCCCCCTTTTGGGCCCCTTCAAAATAAAATCCTACAATACTGGTTGAATTTGGTTGTGAAAACAATAATTTAGTGCAAATTAAAAGTTACATTACTACAAACATTTAGTTAAATTAAGTCGCATTTTTCTTTTTGTATAACTTTTCAGGGTCATAAATGCATCTTCATTGGGCATTATTTATTCTCTTCAGGAGTGGTGGGAAGCCAGACTTTGCACCATTCCTAAAAGGGTTAAAGGATGCTTATTTTTTTATTTTTGTAAAATTACAAACCCTATATTATAACAATGGTAAGAATTTTTGTGATTGTGTTATTCAAAAAGCATTCTTGTTTGTAGTACCATCCTACAAGTAAGAATACTTTTAGCATGGTGCTACAAGAGAACAAGGAATGATTTATCTTCCTGCAAGAGAAATTAACAAGAGATATAAATTATTCTCTTTAATATTTATACCTTTCAGTTTCATCATGACAATTCCTCTGAAAGGAAGGTTTCAGTGGTTAGCCCACTGCTAGCAAGCTGTAGGTGGCACTGGTTCAATTCCTCCCTTGGTGTATTTCTCTTGCGTCAGTAAAACTTCCCTTGTGTGTGATTGTCCATTTACTTGTTTTGGCCAAATATGGCCCTTGTACCATGAAACCCAACCAACCTCTCTCGTAGACATTCACCTTATTTTATGATTTCCTCAAAGTAACAAATAAAAGTTTCTGATTTGTTTAATCAGGGTTCAGTCGTATGTGTAACAAGTACTCAATGTTTAAGTCAATAAATTTTTATCGTCCTTTTCCAGTACAGTATCATAGGTAAAAAATGTTAACTTTTTATTTAGAAAATACTGCAAATTACATAGTACCTGTTTACCATGGTTGCATGTGTGAAAGGGCTGGTATAAAAGCTAACTTGAAATGTATATTTAGATTTTCCAAGTTTACAGGACTCCTAAGTAATTATTTTATAAATAATGATTTTTTAAAATGAATACTTTTAAATTAATGGAATCCAAGTTTGATATATGAATGTTACCATAGTTATTTCGATAAAAAATACTTTTGAAGATATAATTTGTATTATAATCTTTTTGAAAAATGTGATAATTAAAATAATTTCAAAGGAAAAATCCTGAAAATTAAAAAAAAATCTATTTTCTTTAAAAAAAATTAGGAATACAATTTTCCTGTAACTTAAGTTTTTACAATTTTAAAATGGGTACAGATGTTTAACATTTTATTTATTGTTATGAAGTTTTACATTATGTGTTGTAAGAAATTATATTAAAACAAATTTTTATTTTTAAAATGAAAGTTAATTTTTCTACTAATATATTTGGACAGTTCAGCAGGGTATGCCAATTTAAACCAGCTTGATTTAAATCAAGTGATTTTTATCAAAAAAACTTTGATTTAAATCAAAATTTTAAATTTCATTTACCTTTCTGTTGTGTTTAATAATATTGAGAATGAAATACTGAACAAGATGGGTGTTTTATTCAAATAAGTTAAGAACTTTGCTCGTACTGAGTTCACCCAAAATTATATTGAAAATCATCCTCCCTTTGAAGACACTAAATAACAGTATTTGCTGATTGGGATCATAATTATCAGACAAGTATTTTCATCTTGGGCCATTGACCAGTAGGTAGCACTCACAAGCTTGCTGGTCTGTGTTAGTTTTGTTTTAAACATTCCGTATGACTAAATCGCACATGGCCAATTTTAAACCTTTTACCATGTGATGAGTGAAGATGCTCGAAATATATTCACTCAAAATTATTAAAACCTGGTAACTTGCTTTCTTTTTCAAGATGTTCTAGTTATTTATTTAGTATTGTAGTCTGTTCATAAAAAATATAAAGACAACGAAGATGCTCGAAATATATTCACTCAAAATTATTAAAACCTGGTAACTTGCTTTCTTTTTCAAGATGTTCTAGTTATTTATTTAGTATTGTAGTCTGTTCATAAAAAATATAAAGACAACGAAAAGATTTTCTGCAGTATCAAAGCATTCCAATTTTGCACATTAATCTTTATAATAGGCAATTTTAAGTTTCATTTTGTTGTGTAATATATTGATTAATTTTTATTTCAATTGGGAAATTTTATGCATTGATCCCTTGGAATTCTTTTCACTGCTAGAATAACTATTCAATATTTATGGAATTGAAATTGGGAATGTAAAAGTTAATTCACTCATCTGGGGATAATTGGTGAGTATGTTGAGAAAAAATTATAGGTTGAAGCAGAAAGCTATTGGAATTGATACATTTTTTATTGCAAACTCAAAATTCTACTGAATTGGCATTATCTGGGAATTACACTTGTTCTATGTTCATAGAGAAAAGCTTCAATTTTTTGTTTTATATATAAACCCTTTTGTGTGCTTCGAATATACTTATGAAATACTTGGCAATGCTCAAAGAATTTGAAAAATAGACAGTTGATTTCAAATTTATGCATTTCACGACGTATCATTTTCTCCGGAATTTATAAAAATAACAATTTTTTCACCAATAAGGTATTTTTGCAAGCTAAAAACTAACGAAGTAGGAGTTTTTCAAGATGCAAGTTCCTTTCACACTCATGTCCAAAAGTTAAGCATAATTGCAGTTTATGTGAATATTTCAGAAAATCTACATCGGAATGGAAGAAAACGCGGTATGCGGGTTATAGAAAAAATACAAAACAAGGATACGACCTTTATTATCCAAAGAAAAAGGTTGAAAGAAAAAAGTTCATAATATGAGTGTCAACTTTAGTGAAACAGAATGATTAAAACAATGTGATGCTGAAGTTTAATACGGTGTGTGAGAACCTCTGATAGCCACGCATGTTGCACAACGATTTCTCATACTTTCGATGAGAGATTTCGAGAGAACGATTTCTCATACTATGGATGCGTTGTGTGCTTAGAGTTCCCAGCCTCACGGAGAGCAGTTTTCAATTCCGGAACGGAACTTGGGTGGCGGAGGGCTGCAATGTCTCCAGAGCATATTCCACACATGCTTTATAGGCTTCGGATCAGGTGAGTTGGCAAGTTACTGCAAGCGATGGATATCTTCACTTTGAAGGAAGGTGTCGACCAGGGCTGCACGGTGGGGAGGCGCATCATCCAGGAAAATGAAACCAGCCCCTCGAAACAGGCGAACGGTAGGCTCAAGGACTTTGACCGGTAACAGACCTCGTGTCAAAGATGTGGAGGTCTGTGCGGCCGTCCAGCATGATCCTGCCCAGACCATGACTCCCCTGAAGGAAAACGATGTCTTCCCGGGTGAAAAAGCGTTCCACGTTCTCTCCAGATCGTGGTACGAAGAGAATCAGTTTGCATACTAAATCTGGACTCGTCACTGAACATGACATTGTCCCACTGTTGTCGACTCCACTGCCGATGTTCCAAACTCCCCTGGAAACGCGCGCGTTTCTGTGCAGACGTCAGGGAGATACCAACTGCTGGTCATCTGGCATAGAGACCAACGTGTCTGAGTCTCCTGTAAACAGTTTGTCTCGAAACTATGGCGGCTGTAAGGCCTGAACCCAGTTGTTTGGCAGAACGGTTCCTCTGACGTCGCGCAGTTATCGCCAAATATCGGTCTTGCCGAGCGGTTGTTATCCTTGGCCGACTTGGTACTGGTTGTCGAGTAACATCTCCAGTGATTTGAAACCTGACAGTCTGGAGATCACACACTGAGGCACATTCAGAATTCGAGACGCTTCGGTTTGGGATCGACCGGATTCCAATAATTCTTCCCTTCACAAACATGTCCAGTTGGCATCTTTCGTCCTTATTGATTGCTAACAACGCTCCGTACCACAGCAATTGTGAAATTTCTGTCCAAAGTGGCCATGCCGCTCGAGGCCGTTTTATACTCATTCTAACGTGCAACGGTGCTTTGAGCATGTCGACAGAACTGTTTTACATATGCACAATGTTTTATATACGTCCCACGATTCTCCACAAGTGATTTTGAACCATTGTATCCATATTTACTTCGATTTTTTCGCATTTTACGAATTGTGCTTAACTTTTGGACATGAGTGTATTTTATTTTCTATTGGTGACATGATTTTCTCTCAAAAGCAGGTCTTGATCCAATTAATTATTTTATATTAAAATAAGTGAAGTAATTCAAAACATTTTAGTCATATGATAAATATGTAATGCAAAAAAATTCTGAGATTTGTATGATTGAAAAAATTCATATGGTGTCGGATCGGGCAACCTTATTTATCTGGGTCCAAAAAATTCACGTCACTGCTCACTCTTAACTAATCTAAACCGCTTGAGAACCAGATGGGGGGGGGGGGGTATTTCAATTAACGTCACACTGGAGCAACACAACGGGCTATTGGTGACGGTCCGGGATCAATCCCAAAGGGAAAGATCCGAGGACAACACCACGTAATTTTGAACCACGGTCAGATGACGAGGCAACACCTGAGCTGGCACCCCACTCTCCAAACATCCACACCACGCCAATAGAGAACCAGATGGAAAAACATTGTTCATCTTGGTATTTGGGGTCTATTTACTCTATCATGTGATTTACTTTACTAATTCCTATGTCGCGTTTTAATCTTTCAAAAATTTACCTGGCTATATTTTTTAATACATTAATGTTTTACATAAAAATATTAATGTTTAAATAAATCAAAACTATCTAGAAACTACACTAATTTGCGTGTCTCATGTCCAACAAATTGAACTTGTACGGGCAAGGAATTAAATAAAATTTCCGATTAAAAATCCGATTTAAATAAAGTCTGATTTAAATAAAATAAATCCGATATTTTTGATTATTTTTTCATACTCTGCTGTCCAGGTTACTAATGCAAAATGACTAATTTGAATACTGAAATAACTGATACTAACCTGCTAATGATGCTGAGAAACATGCATACACATTTTTCTAAAATTAAAAAAATACTGTCAACACTCATTTTAATAAACTCCCATTTCACATAATTTTACATTTCAAGTTCCACTTAAATATGGAAAATTTTAAATTATGAGCTTTTCTCAACTTTTGGTTTGCGAAAAGGAGAAACAAACTGCTTAAAAACTAACACTTTAATCATTAAACTCTTGGTGTCGTTTAAAATTTAATACTAGTGAGTACCAAAATATAATCTTTTTAGACTGTTAAAGATCAATAGCTCAAATAAATTAAGTTATGAAACAGGGCAGTTGGAGTTGCTGTTACCTCTACTAGGTTAGATGACAAATACCCAGTAAATAAAAACACATTCAAAGTTCTCATAGGGGTCGTCATGGCTCAGGGGTATGCCCACTGGAGTTGTAAGCAGCACAGGTTCGATTCCTCCCTGGGTGTATTTCCCTTTTCTGACAGTAAAACTTTCCTTGTGTGTTGTGCATTACTTGATATTGTCTGGCTTGTGTCGCAGCATGACCAGATATGGCTTTTGTGCCATAAAACCCAACTAAGTTCTCACCTTTAACTTTCACAAATGTATATTTTCTCTTTGGATGCATATGCAATTTATAAATGGGAAAGTTAGGAAACAAACTGCATATCAGTCTGAAACTTCATTAGCAGGACTTTGCCCCCATGGCTCGCGGGCTTCGGTACTAGCAGTCTATGTGTTGGCCCGACAACAGGGTATGCACCATAGATGTGTAAAGATCAAACCTTTATTTTTCAATGAGGCCGGTAGTCCATCAATGAAGCTAATATTTGATGATTGAAATGGGATATTTTGTATATGAAAGTGATAGATGTAAATATGCACTTTTAAATGTTGAGTATTTTTGCTTTAATAATTTATAATTTGGGGTAACCCTCCATATTTCAAATTTTTTAAAAACTAATTTGAATAATTGACTTTAAATAGATATCTAAAATACACCCAGATTCTGTTCCATTTTGATCTTCCCAAGTTCTGAAAAAATTCTTTAAATTTCTATGTATATTTAAAAACTAGTTTTTCTACCTGTCCCCATTTTCTTCAGTTACTCTAAACCCACCTTGACCTAGGAGGCTGTTAGACTTGGCAATTTATAAGCAAGTGAATTCCTTTGAGATCACCAAGTATTTCTGTCAGTAAAACTTTCCTTGTGTGTTACTTGACGCTTGTCACAACTTGGCCAAATATGGTTCTTGCACCATAAAACCCAATCAACCCTTTAAGATCAAGCATACACAAGTCAACACATACTCAAACCTATCTTCTGTGCTTTTCAATAGTTTTTAAATTTATGTAACTTTAATTTTTGTTCAGCTTGTAAATCCATCTTTTAAAATTTTAATTTTTTTCATTTTTAATAAATTTAACTCACTTTAATAGTTTCATGTCTAAAGCAAGTCTTCAAATTTTAATGCTAAGTGATGAGTTGAAAATTATTCAGATTTGGACCTATTGACCACAGGCTTTTTAAAATAAGAATTAGAAAATGGAACTAGCTTTTCTCAAGTGATAACTTTAAATGTGAAGTATTCTTGTTAATGACGTTCCAATTGTTTTCTATGCAGCATTAGTGTTAAACTTTAGTGATTTACTCAGACTTAACAAATTGCTGTGTAAGTTATGAAGTAACCAGATTTTAAAGTATCACAATAAAGCCTAAATATCATCTTTCATATTTCCGTTCTATTTCATGCTTGACAAAATTTATATTTTAAGCAGGGTGCTTATGGAACAGTTCCTCATTTCCTTTAAAATAACTAGCCTGCACATAATATTGACTAATTACATCAAAGCTTTTTAAATTTGTAAAATTGCTGCCAAATAGATAATACAGAACCATATCAATATTCACTGAAACTTGCAAGGTCGTTTATTGATGTAATTGCATAGTAGTAGTGTACTAGTCTTCAAATTTTTAATTGTTATTTAACTAATTAAGGCAGCATGCACCCAAAAAATTAGTTTTCAACTTTATGAATAAAAGACATTTGGTTTTGGAAATTTTGTAAAATTATATATATTTTTTTTCAGGAAATTATTTACTATAAAGAACTTATTGCATCATTTAGAATTAAAATAGTATATCAATACAATGCAACGATTCATAACCTGTTTAACTTTAATATTAAAAAGGTTTTCTAAAGTGAAATCAAGTGTTTTCAGTTAATTGATCAAATATTTAATCTATTTCAACCACATTAATGTTAATAGCCCATTATGTTGCTCCAGTGTGCTTTAATTAACTATACTTACCAACCATATTAATGTTAAACAAACTTTCAAAATAGAAGTTTTTTCATGTAAAATACTCAAAGGACTATTAACAAATACAGTTGATCAAAAACAGCAACATAAACAATGAAAGCTGACTTTGGGGAATACAATTCATTAATATTTGATAGCTTGGAGCAATAACAGCTTTGTAAATATGTTCGCTTCATTATTTTGGGTAAAAAGAATATTTGTATCCACAAATACAGTAAACAGGCATGCTAGAAAGAGGAACAGGATTTTTAAAATAAACTGGATCGTCAAATTCCTCACAAGCATTCTATGAAAATTGACCCTTTCAACAAAGACAAAATGAAGACCAATCTTTGAGGAACAAATAAATTATACATAAAAATAAGTTTAAAAGCTAAAATTCTTCATTTTGTAAGGTTTCATAGAATTCATTCCCATGCTATTTTCAAATGTATCTGAATCTTAAATCTTATTCACTTTAGGTGCTCAGCTTTTTCACTGTTAGTTTAAAATGACCACTTTTAGGAGGCAAGCTTAGTAATGTTTGTTACTTTTTCTTCAGCAATAAGATTTATCTTCTGTGGCTGCTTGGGTTTTTTATGGCACAAGGGCCATATTTGGCCAAACTGCACCAAGCACAAGACAATATGAGGTAATAGATATACACATACAAGGAAAGTTTTACTGACAGAAGAAATACACCAGGAGGAATCGAACCTACCCCATCTACAACTCGCAGGTTGCCTGTGCAGTGGACAAACACACTTGAGACATGGCAGCCTAATTCATCTATGAAATATTGATAATTAACATATACCAGAGGATGCTATTATACCTTTAAGTTTCTGAGACTTAGAAGCCGGTGTGATCTGTAAGGTCATCTAGTTTTGCGAATCTAATAGCTTTAAATAAAATAACTCATCGAAGTAGAGTGCTAGGTTGTGATTTTAATTCCCATTGGAGTTTTGCTTAAACTAGTCAACTGAATTCCACACTTTCCTGTGATAATACATATGTAATTCTCGCTGCTTAACTGTTCAAATTTGATTTCATTAAGCTGCTAAATTCGACACCAGCGATTCAAATTTAGGCTTGAGAAATTGTGATTAATGGTGTAATTAATTTTATAACATACAAAAAATGGGGATTTAAACAATAATTTACACATTGAAATTTTCAGTGATGAACCAATGTAGGAAGTTTCAATACTTTTGTCCTAAAATAATTCTACTTTTGACTGAATAGTAACAGGAATTCTGAGAAATGAAAAATATGCTTTTGATTTGATCCTTTTCACTAATGTTACAATACTGGTTGTAATCTGAAATTTTTTAATTATTAATGATGTTCAATTTATTAACCAGTGATTTCATAAAGATACTGTATTGATTCTTGAGAATTTCATTTGTCAGATTCTCCCAAATAGTTACTTCCCAGTGCCCTAAGGGCCCCTTGTTAGATTGCTTCTCTTGGTTTGGGGTTTTATGGCACAAGGGCCATATTTGACCAAGCTGCACCAAACACAAGACATTAAAAACTGACTTGAAAGGGGGAAGAGGGGAACAAAATAGTGATGAAAGCAGAAAAAGATCAAAGAGGTATAATGGGAGCATGACCCCAGTGTTTACTAAAGACAGTAAACCTTATGGGAAAAGAAAAGATCACTAAAGTAACTCGGGTCCGTGAAACACTTCTGGGTGCTCAACTGGTTAGGCACTTGACATTCTTTGTCCAATGTCTTCAATTGTGGGAAATGCTAATTTATTTATTTTATTACATTTTTTAAAACTAATTTTTACTTAGTGTAATTAGCTACACTTAATGTAGACAAAATATAGAGCCAACATATTTGAAAAATTTATACTATATAATCTTTAAAAATATTTTAACTCTTGAAAGTTCATTCGATAATGAAAAATAAGGTAGACAAATACCTTACAAAATCCTATGAATATTCTCAAAATACAGATAAACCTTAAGCTAGTAAGTTTCATCTAGAAAGATTTTTCAAAGGAAAAATGCAATGAGGATAACACAAATTAAAAGGATGCTTAAACATGAAAAATGACACCATAATTTCTATTACTAAGGGAAGATATCAGCTATAAGGAACTAATGTAGGGACATTTCTAATATTTAAGGCAAAACAATTTTTCAAGCAATGTATGGTGAAGAAAGTTAATTTTTGAGATTATTTTCATTAACATTTGAAGAAAATATTTTCTTTAATTCGTTAGCTGAATTGTATACTGAGTCACAAATGCTTTAAAACCAGATAACAGCAAAATTATACAGCACTTAAGAAATTATATCTATTCTAAATTTATATGGAGTAAGTCAGTTAATAGTTATTTTTAATACTTTTCAAAATTAGAGTCACTAATTTAAAGAATTTTAGAATACAAGAATTCACAAAGCACTTATGAGTTTAAAAGATTTTTATATTATAGCCTATCAAAAAAAGATTTTCCACACTTACATTTACAAAGTATAAAATACACAAAATACAGACAAATACAAATAAGTGAACCATATTGATATGGGAAAATTTAATGACTAAAATTGATTTTAATGAGATGACAACAAAACCCGAATTTTCACAGCAGAAATACCTGTCCAGAGAAAGAGGTAGACTCTGGGAATACAAACCCAATCAAGAAATACAAGTTAAATGGTTAAAAATTAAAAAAAGGCACTGAGACTTGGCAGTAGGTGCTTATACACATAAATTATACAAAGAAAGTTTTAAAATTTGCTTCACTTTTTAAAAATATATTAGCAGCTGCTTGACAAATAAGAAATATTTCAAACTAAATAAAAGCCAGCCATGGTCATTGTAAAAGTGACAAGCATAAAGGATAAATTGTATCACGAGGATCACAACACGTCACAGTTATATCACAATATTTACCTTAAGGCAGAATCATTTAAGTACAATTGTACAATTTTTTATACTAGTTTCAAATCTCTACAATATCCTTTTCTTTGCTAGGGACGATGTTCTGATTTGTTTGGTCATTTTCATACTCAACGAAATCGTCAAACAGACTTGGCCATGCAGCAGCGTCATCATAAGAGCTGAGATCATCACCAACAGATTCGGAAAAATTAAGAAACATGTTCCAAGTGTCTCTAGATATCCCTCTGATGTTGGGATGTTTTTCTAGAAAACTAAGCCAACGATGCAGTATCGGTGGTTCATTGTCGTAAAACACAAGCTTCCACAACTGAATGGCCATTTCAGACATTAGCACTCTTTGTTCAGGTTCCAGACCAAACTTAAAAGTGAAGCGGTAGAAGTCTTTGAACTTTTCTGGACAACGAACTTCGGACACCATTTCGGGAAACCTTGCTTGAACGTCCAGGAGGCAGTCGGCTTTCAGGCTTCGGCAGCCATAAAAGAATTCGTCTTTTGTAAAACAAAACATTTGTTTAGCATTGAACTTCCAAGCGAGCAAAAGTACACGGAAATCCTCAGGCTGAACAGCTAGGTCATTGCACAGCCGTTCTATACCCTCAGCAAGAACAGCATTTTCATTTGGATCCCTGTATTGTTCAAAAAAGGAATGGATCTTGCTTTCAGAATACTCTCGGTTAGAATGACTAGAACGTTTATTTTCAATACATGTTGTACTTAGGATAGGAAAAATCAACTTCTCAGTTAAACTCAGGTTTTTATTATTAGCATTGGATTCAGCATTGCTGTTTGCTGAAATGTGACTTTCAAAGCGTCCTTTTTCGCAGCGGCAGACATCACCAGTGCTCATTCCTGGCTGCTGATCTATCGTATCAGGATTGCGACCAATGTCAGTGAATTTTTCATCGCATGTTTGGGTGATGACAGACTGCGTAGCTGGACAGCAGGATAGGCACTTACCCATTGGATGGCCTAGATTCTGAATATACAAAGCAGCTACCTATAGTTTTTCATCATGACAACACCTGCAAAACAAATTTCAATGTTACAAAAACAAAGCACTCAACATCAATGTAAAATTTTGTATAGAATTTCAGAGTCGACTTTTGTGCTCATGTTATTTTTTAGGATTCATGCTCTTGAAAAATTAAACATCACTTATAATTGTTATGTTATGATCTTCGATGTATGAGCCGAACTTGGGGATGTCCGCTGGATGGTGAGAGTCGAGGCGAAAGGGGGTGGCGAATGGGGGTGCTTTCCCCTGAATGACTTGCCAGAGCAGAAGAGAGGAGGAGAGTGAGAAGGACTGCAAATCGGTGAGGTCGCAAGAATAAGGCTCGGGGGACAAAAACGAAAACTCCGGACGCGAGCCAGCGTCCATGCCGAGACAGTCTGATAGAAGTCCAACAGAATCCCGGCGAGTCGTCTCCTCTCCTTATCCGGCCTGCCCCGGCCTCGGCCTCTCACCATATTCAGGTATCCGGATCCCCAAGGTAAAGCCGATTTGTTTTTAAACTGGACCCCACCAATAAATGAATATCAAGAAAAGGAGTTGATTATTTTACAAGTGCTAACCACTACACGATATTTATGTTATGTTATGATCTTCGATGTATGAGCCGAACTTGGGGATGTCCGCTGGATGGTGAGAGTCGAGGCGAAAGGGGGTGCTTTCCCCTGAATGACTTGCCAGAGCGGAAGAGAGGCGGAGAGTGCGAAGGACTGCAAATCGGTGAGGTCGCAAGAATAAGGCTCGGGGGACAAAAACGAAAACCGGACGCGAGCCAGCGTCCATGCCGAGACAGTCTGATAGAAGTCCAACAGAATCCCGGCGAGTCGTCTCCTCTCCTTATCCGGCCTGCCCCGGCCTCGGCCTCTCACCATATTCAGGTATCCGGATCCCCAAGGTAAAGCCGATTTGTTTTTAAACTGGACCCCACCAATAAATGAATATCAAGAAAAGGAGTTGATTATTTTACAAGTGCTAACCACTACACGACATAATAATATATTTGTTGGGTCCTTTTTTGTATTAATTTGAATTGATAAACGTGCAAGGTTCAAATGCAAGGACTCCAACAGTAGTGATTGATCGTATAGTGGAATTTTGATTTGATTAAAACATGACCAACTTATGCTAACCCTGCTCGCAATACTGTGTGAGCGGAGGACTTGGATATCTGTTTATTAATTATAAATTAACATATGTTAAATGCTAATCAACAAAATGGTGAGGAAAATAAACCATAGTTAAAAATAACAATTAAATTTATTTAACAATATAGAGAAAAGTTCTTGATTAAGCATTGCACAAAATTAATGACAATATAGTGTATAAAATATATGATGGTAAGAATGCAACATTCTTACCATCAAGCAATTAAGGAGACAAGATTTTTATAACAATTACTAATCACAAAAGTGCCTTGGCTGACACTAACATCCACAATTTCTACAAAATAGGAATGCATTTTTCAGTTTTCTATTCAATTTGAACTTTAATTCTGTTCATGCTTTATGTTAAAGTGTGTAATTCTTAATTTTGTAAAGAGTGCCATCTAAGTGGAACAATTTAAATGTATCATCTGGCAGCAAGCCAGTTGAGCTTGTGTCTGTACCACACAAAGGTATGCGAGAGCATCTTCCCAGTTATGAGTAAATAAACAGTCCACTAGAGTATCTGAAATTGAGTATTATTAAATGAGCTATTGAATGGTCTAAACATGTGGTCCAGTCTCCCAGAGCAACTAGTGAATTGTGTTCCCATTTAAAAGCTTGAGTATTGCTATTCACATCAGCATCAGACGCAATTGAGGTATATGACTGAGTTATTATTCATGTTATGAAATAGTTATTCAAAATGTTTAAAGGCACTAAGAAATAGGATTTAAAAGCAATTGCCAGTGAGTTATTAGAAGATGTTAATGAGCTAATAACTATTGCAGAGTTAAGCAGTATAATGAGGAAAGAAAGTGAAGAGCAGCGGCAAATAGAACTAGAAAAAATAAAAGTTGAGAATGAAAACAGAATTAGAACTAGCTCCCATAAAAGCACAATCAAAATCTGAGGATGTTAATAAGTCATCAAACTGAATCTTTGGACTCTCTCATCAAAAGTGTCCGTACTTTAACAAGTAAAATTCTTAGTAGACCTGAAGGTCAGGGTTATTTTTTCTCATCATTAGAAAAGGCCTTTGTATATCAAAAAATGTCCCTGATAAATATAAAGCGGAGATTCTTTTAAATTTGTTAGGTGAAAGGGTAACTAATGTGATAACTTACATAAAAGATGATGAATTAAATGATTATTCTAAAGTAAAAGCAATAATAATTCGAGTTTGAACTTACTCCCCAATAGTGTTTAGAAAATTTTAGGAAAACACACTGCCAACCCAATGAAACGTATGTACAATTTGCATCGCGATTAACGATGAGCTGGGAATATTATTTAAAGTTGAGAAAAGTAACTGATTTCGAAATCCTCAAAGAATTAATTATATCAGATAAAATATGTCAAACCTTGGATAAAGAAACCACCTATCATATATGTCTGAGATAGGTGGACATTGGTTTAAACACTGAATTAGCGAAAGAAATTTATTTATATTTCATTTCCCCTGGTAAAACTTTAGAAAAAAATTCAAGGATAAATAAATTTTCAGAGTCAAAAAATACAATGAAAGTTTTCATGTCAGACGTTAAGAGTTACAAGTGTGTTTTTTCATGTATTGATAATCACCCCTTATATAAACGTCCTAATTACAAAAAAATATCTGTTAATGAGCATATTGAGTTCATAAAAGTTAATCACTTTAGTTTTATTTGCTTAGAAAATCATAGAGTATCAAATTGCAAGTCGAAACATTCTTGCAATCTTTGTAGGCGGCGCCATCATGTGACCTTACATTTCCCATCTGAACAAAAACAAAATGATGCCAGTGAAAATATTGTAGACACTGTAAGAGAGAAATACCACCCTGCCCTCTCCACAGCTTTAGAAATTATACCAGCAGAGACTAAACAACTGAGTCAGGATCGAAACTATTTTGTGGCGACGAGTACTTCATCCGTTAAATCGAAAGCTGTATTGCTTAGCACTTTTATTTGTTTTTTATACGATATGGGTAATGTTTTCCCGTTAGTAGGCTTCTCGACGTAGGTGCTAATGCTAACTTTTTAAGTAAGAGATGTGCAGATAAGCTTAATTTAAGAATGGAAAAAGTAAATATTGCAGTGTCTGGTTTGAATGGGCTGTCTTTAACAATTAAATAAGGTTAGTGCTAAGATTACTAATGAGTTGAGAAATTTCAAATTAGATTTAGAATTTTTGATTGTTACAAGAATAACAGATCTGACACTATCTAAGCAAGTTCATATTTGCATTCCAGAATTAAACAACATTGAGTTAGCGGATACAGGTTTTAATATTCCAGGTCCCATTGATGTACTTTTAGGAGCAGAAACTTTTTATGAGCTTTTAAAACCAGGTCAGATTTATCCATCTAATACTAAATTAATATTACAAAACACTGTATGTTTTGTTATGAGTGGTAGTGTACAGACAATAACTGAGAATAATGTACAATGTGGGCTTGTTAACAATTGTATCGATTTAGAGAATATGCGAAATTTTTGGGAAATTGAAAACATTGAGTGAGAAAATAAAAAATGAGGAAGCCCTTATTTGTGAGGAACATTTTCAAAAAACCCATACGAGATGAAAGTGGTCGGTACATCTTACAAATGCCATTGAAAGATAATCCAGCTAGCCTAGGGGAATCAAAGCAGACAGCTATGAGACGGTTAGATTCTCTTTGGCCGCATTTGGTGAGAGAGCCTGAAATTCTGTCCATGCATAAAGCCTTCATGGAAGAGTATGTAAAGATGGGACATATGGAGGAAGTAAAGTAAAGAACCAGGTGTGGTCTACTATCTGGTCTATTAAAAAATGTATAGAATGATTTGGATGCATCCAGGTCAAAGCGATTTATTGAGAATTGTCTGGAAATCCTGAAAAAGATCCTATCAAAACTTAGACTATGTACCATAACTTATGGAACTACTAGTGCACCCTATCTTGCAGGATGGAACTACTAGTACAGAATATTGCAGCAGTTGGCATATGATGAAGGAGCACAATTCCCGATGGCTGAATCTGTACTCTTATCAGACACATATATGGATGACTTGCTTATTGGAGCTGATCAGTTAATCCAAGCTCAGGAACTGCAACAGCAACTTATTTCGCTTTTGGATCGAGGTGGCATAGCTCTGCATAAATGGTTTGCTAATCATACATCTCTTTTAAAAAATGAAGCTGATGCATCTGTAGAATATTCTTTTACTACTAATACTAAAACATTAGTATTTTATGGAAACCTCAAACTGATCATTTTTGCTTCAGTTTTAAACCAGATATAAAGGATGTATATACTAAAAGAGAAGTTCTGTCACAAATAGCAAGGATATACTATCCACTTGGATTTTTGGATCCTCTTGTGACAAAGGCTAAAATTTTTATGCAGAAATTATGGCTGCTAAAAATAGACTGGAGTGAATCACTACAGGAGAGAGAAAATCGAGAATGGCATGAATTTATCGAGTTCCTGCAGAAGGTTCCTAACATGATCATTCCACGATTCATCTTAGTTGAGGATGCTAATGATATAGAGTTGCATGGCTTCTCAGATGCCTCAGAAGCAGCTTATGGAGCAGTAATTTACTGTAAAGCCACAACAGCAACAGCGTCAGTGAGATTGGTATGCAGTAAATCCAGTCTCTCCTTTAAAGAAGACTGCAATACCGAGACTTGAGCTCTGCGCGGCAGTTCTAGCGAAATTAATGCATCGAGTGAAGTCATCATTGAAACTTGAAGTGACAGCTATTCACCTTTGGAGTGATTCTATGATTGTACTGCCATGGATTAAGAAAGAGCCTCGTCTACTAAAGACATTTGTTGCTAACCAAATTTCAAAGTTGCAGGATCTTACCAAAATTGAACAATGGCATTATGTTCCACCTGAAGAAAATCCATCTGACCTTATATCCAGAGGTATGGACGCCAAAAAACTGCTACTAAGTGAAGTGTGGTGGGATGGACCTGACTTCCTAAGGGAAGATGAGTACCCTATTAGAGTTATACCTGAATCTGTAATTGAGAAAAACATTGAACTCAAAAACTGATGATCCTGAATTTGTACCGTGTTAGACTTTAACCGTGAATGCTTTTACTAATGATTTATTGAATTGTAGCAATAAGTATTTAAAAATAATCCATATTATCAGTTTTCTTCTTAGGTTTTGTAGAAATTGTAGGAGCTTACCAAAGAATGTAGGACCATTAGATGCAGAAGAAATAAAAATAGCAGAAGTAACACTAGTAAGGTTAGTTCAACGTGAGTATTTTAAAGCTGAAATAAATGGTCTTCAAAAATCAGGTATGGTTCCAAAGGATAGTTCGATTAAGAATCTTAATCCCTTTATTGATGACTTTGGACTTCTTAGAGTAGGAGGTCAACTAAATTATAGTAATTTAACTTATGAGAAAAAGTTTCCAATTGTTCCGCCTTCTAAACATAATTTAACAGAAGTAATAATTAATTATTATCATCTTAAATATCTACAAGCAGGCCTACAAGCTTTATTATGCCATGTGAGACAGAAATTTTAGATCATAAATGGTAGAAATCTTTGTAGGAAAATAGTGCATAATTGCATAGTTTGTTTCAAGGTGAAACCGGTAACAGTAAATCAAATTATGGGCAACTTACCCAAAGAGTTACTGAAAACTTCCCTTTTAATATTACTGGAATTGATTTCTGTGGTCCTTTCTCTATTAAATATAGAAATCAACGTAAAGGTATTCTCCATAAAATTCATGTTTGTATATTTATTTGCTTCACAACTAAGGCAATACATCTAGAGAGTGTTACCGATTGAACTACTTCTTTCATTGAAACCTTAAAAAGATTTATCTCGAGACGAGAGGTAAACCTGTTAAATTATTCACAGATAATACAAAAAATTTTGTGGGTGCTAGCACGAAGATTAAAAAATTACCCAATTTAATATATAAACCAGATGAGATTCTTGCAGGTTATTTAGGGTCTGAAGAAATAGAATGGAGCTTTCTGCCTTCAAGAGCTCCTAACTTCAGGGGTCTTTGGGAGACAGGTGTGAAGTCGTTTAAATATTATCTTAAAAGAGTTGTTGGTAATTTAAAGTTAACGTATGAGGAATTTAACTGCATAATTACTCAAATTGAAGGAATGTTGAATTCCCGCCCCTTTGTACCAATAACTTCTGATGTTGATGTGATAGAAGTTTTGACACCTGCCCATTTTTTAATTGGCAGAACTCTTCATTCTTTAATTGAGCCTGATCTCACTAATATAAACGAAAATAGGTTAAAGAATTAGCAAAAAATGTCGTGAATTTTTAAAAAATATGGAAAAAATGGAGTATGGATTATTTAAATAATCTGCACGAAAGAAACAAATGGATCTTTTGCAAAAATAATGTGAAAATAGGTGAGAGTTTTAGTAAAGGAGGATAATTCCCCCATTCAAATGGTCATTAGGTAGAATTACAGAAGTGAATTCAGAAACTGATGGAAAATTTAGAGTAGCAGAAATTAAAACAGCTTCTGGTCAGTATAAACGACCAATTTCGAAGTTATGTTTACTATCTGTAAATAACTCATTGTTTGTATATTAATTAACTTTATTTCTAGTGATGTAATGTATCTTTGAGCACCTCATTTATTGTAACCAAGAATGTTTTGTTATTGTTTATGTAATTTAATGCTTCATTTCAATTTGCAATTACTTGAATGTCTTTCACACATTGCAAGCTCAGCACTATGTTAAAGCGTGTAATTCTTAATTTTGTAAAGAGCGCCATCTAGGTGGAACAATTTAAATGTATCATCTGGCAGCAAGTCAGTTGAGCTTGTGTCTGTACCGTACGAAGGTGTGCGAGAGCATCTTCCCAGTTTTGAGTTATGAGTAAATAAAGAAACAGTCCACTAGAGTATTGGAATGAGTATTATTAAATGAGCTATTGAATGGGCTAAACACTTTATATGACGCAACAATGAAATTATACTATCCAGAAAGCTCTTGGAAATTCAATTTCATACATGGGTGAATGGCCTTTCATTAAGCATTCAAATGTAAAATAAACTTTATGCCTATATTTCGAAACACAGATAATTAATTGTTCAATTGTCAATAGTAGTAAACAAAGGCTTCAATAATAAGTGACAATACATGAAACTATTTCAGTTTCAAGAAATTTAATTTGCATTAAATCAATGAATTGGATAAAAGTTTTGGTTGACAAAGCAGAGATTATCAAACCGGTAAACCATAAGCTTAGGGGTACTTAAGAGATTTAGTATGAGCATGCCAAGCATGTTTCAAGGGGGAAAATAAGGATACATTTCTTTTTATTTCCAACAGAGCAGGCACTACAAACATTCTTAGCCTTACAAGGCACAACAGAAAATAAGAATACAGTACAAAGGAGCATTAAACCATCAAAATAAAAACTACAGAAAAAAGCAATTAAAAAGAAAACCTACGAGGACAAAATGTCTGACCTCCCAATAATGAGAATAAATATTTCCAATCATGGTCAAACAGGCGAGTTGGTGGTCAGCATTTATCAATTCACAGCTGGTGCAGAAGGGAATACAGGATTGTTCAAAATTTCAAATCTATTTAGATGGACAGCTAGACAATCATGTCCTGTCTCTAGTCTAAAAGCAACCACAGCTCTTTTGGAAAATCAAGCAGTTGAAGGATGCTCTCTCACCATTTGTTCTGAACTCTCCCCAAGAGTCCAATTTTATAGATATCCTCAACTTTAACGGTTAATAGACTGCTGACTTATAAGAAACCATACTGGGAAAAGCCTGGGGCACATTTGTGCTTCGCTTAGCCAACTACAGCCCTATTTCCTGAGATGCCACAATGGAATGGAATCCAGAGAATAACAATTGGTTTGTGATAGTTAGTGTTAAAATGGGTCTGCATTCTACACAGCTTCCAGAAGCTGGGACTTTGCTACAAGAGATAGATTGAGGGAATTTATTTCTATTTTCTGCAAAGTATGAATTTTTTAGTACAAAAGTGTCACCAAGATATATTTAAACCTGTTTTCGGGAGAAATTTTATCTTGAGGGTACATGAGACTTTTAGTCAATATCAGGGGTACAATCCAAAAGTTTGAATTATTGACATGAAGGGTATATAAATGCACATTTGGCAACTCAGTCAGCATCACAGGGTTTTCTAAATTGAATCATTACTTATTTGCCAAAATGAAGCTAATGGCACAGGGCAAATTAAAAAACTTGACATCAACACAAAAAGTAACTGAAATTATCTTGATTCAGCCTATCAAACCTTTTACTAATAGAACAGCTGCATAACAAAAATTAGAAGAGATGTTTCTATATACCTCCTTTAGGTAACTTCCTTTTTGAGTACATTTCGTATTATAGACCATCACAAAGATTCTCCATCTTGGTATTCAAAAAGCAGATTTCACTGCATACTCACCTAAATAATTATATATTACAGTAAATTTATTATAATAAAAATTAGAAAAAATAATTACAAATGCATATAAACATAAGGCTTTATTTATGCTAACCAAAAATTATATTTTTATCCTAAGTTTTCGTACCATAATTTTAACAATGAAAAGTGGAAAACAATTTTTAATGTTATTATAAAGAAATAATTAGAAAGAAATTATAACAGCTGACACTGCTCTTAAGCTCCATTTAAAATTGCAGAAATGATAAATAAGAATTAAACCTATATCCCCTGAAACCATACAACAGTTTAATTTGGTTAAGACTTTTCTCTGAAATGTCAACACGAAAGGATTTTATTTGGACATGAAAGAGTCATGTAAAGTTGTCCAAGAGGAAAAAAAGTTATCCGCTTAGGTGAGCTCCAGTCATGTTCAGCATCTGTTTCCGTGCTTTACTGATTGTCATGCGAAGGAGCTTTTACCAGGAATTGGACTCGCTATCTGATGAAATCTTTAGGGTATTCAGTTTTAAAACGTTTCTCCAAGGTCAGTCAGTTAAAATCTTCAATCAAAAAGTTTTTCAATATTTTTATTTGAATTGGATTCAATTTCATAACCATAAAAAATAAATCTGGAGGAATTTTTGATCATTCAAATCATACAGGAAACAGATTGTCAGCCAAATGGTATACTTAACCTTATACCTTAAATATCAACACAAAAGTCATGTTTGCATACTTGGGTACTCATAAATGAAGTCATTTGAAATGCATTATACTGATGTATGTGTTTCATAAATTCTATAGTTTAGATGTCACCTGTAAGAAGGGAATAAAATGGCTTGGGAAGAGAAGGATATTTTTTAGTTTAATTTTCCCCCTGCAAACACATACCTTTTGATTTGACTTTCCATTTTAGAACTGAACAATACTGCAAGATAATTGACAAGGTACCTAGCAAAACTGAAGTATCGTTTTTATAATTTATGGATGAATCATAATTCATAGTACAATACTCTTTATCAGACCACAAACCAGAAATGTTTGTTTTTCAGTTTGAGTTACTTATCTCCGCTCTCAAATTAACAAGTCTAATTCTGTCAGCAGATAGACGATTGCTTCGCTCAGCAGTAGATTAACTTTTTCTGAGAATTATGTCATCCGACCAAAAGAGACTTATTATGTTATAATGATACGATAAACAAATTCTTTTAGCATCTGATGTACTACAACCTATGTTCACTTTCTGTCTCAGCATCATGGTAATACAATATTTAAATTTCAATTAAAGAATATTTAAATTTTAATTAGCTTCTCAAATGGAAACATGGTGACACAACCGATGTATTTACTATGGGTGAGTTCTGTGCATACACGGTGCTCTTACACCTGAGCATGCACCTCACGTCTTAGGTAACATAAGCTAAGAAAGCACTTGGATGGCAATTTTTCTTTGACTTGCTTCACTAAAATCACAACTGCTAAGCTCCCTTTTGTCATAGTTCAATGTTTCATACACATAAATCTTGCTTGACAAATGGTCTATATAATGGTGAAAACTGAATCAAATTCCGTCTCGTAATTCTCCAGATTAGCCCAATGAAACAGATGCCTACAGGAACTTTATTTTATATATGTAAAGATGAATATTTCCATTATTGATAAATGCCAACATGCCTTTTGTTTACCTTATTTATAGATTATTAGAAAGTCTGCAGTTTCTATTTTGCAAATACCTGAACACTACAATCACAATCAAAAATATTTTTAATTCCTCTCACTTTAAAAATCAACTTTTCATGGAACACCAATTCCTAGGAGCCTGAACCTCTTTTGCCCCCCCCCAATGTAATGGAAAAGCTGAGCCCAATTCAAATAATAAAATACTACCAGTAAGGAACTAAATAAGTTGCTTCAATAAAACACCCAAACCAGAGGCACATCTTACAAATTGCCCCTCCCCCAATTTTTTATGGTTAGGGCTCGGTCCCCAAAAACATAAAATATAGATAACATTCATAACCAAATATGAAGGGTGATTTGTATTAGGTCATTTGGACAGTATCAGGAACAGGGACATGAAATCCAAGGGGTCTAAATATAGGACCACTTACATGTTCCAATAGTTTGTTTACCCTCTAACATTGGAAATTAATGTTACAAATCTACAGATAATATTTGTTACTGATCAATATAAAAGTTCTAAATGCACACATATAATATATGGAGCAAAAGGTTTTACTTGGGCCTCCCTAATAATATCCCCCAGTTTGTTAATAAGCATTCACTAACAAGATTTGTGTTTATCTTTGAGACTGAATGCACTCAAAGCTAATTTTGTCAAAGCGAGATATCATTGGCTGTTTTCCCATAACTCTGATACAAGCATCCTAACCTAATAAACAAAGCAACTACCAACTTTTGCTCTTCTCAACTTCCTAGATGTGCAAGCAAGCCTTCAGTAACAATTAAGACAAAAAAATAGTCTTAAATCTTGATTGATTTGCCACTGCAGTCATTTTGTTTGCAACACAAGGGCAAATTAGACTGAAACCTAGTCTAAGCCTTGAAAATAAAATGATCAACCCTAAGGTTTGATATGAAATTTGTACTCTGCATCAATCACCTTAACAATAACACTTTTCAGTGATCTACATACTTGTAGTTATCTAGTTAACTACTGTACTGAATTTCTAAGCCTATTTTAATTGTATGATTGCATTTTATGCTGGACTGAGTGTTTAACACTTAAAAAGTGGCATATGAAAAATGTATTTTAAGGCTATCATCACATAAGCAATAATTTAATGTTTGCTGATTTTTTTATCTTCTCTATAATTAGATTTTAAATATTTTTAAAGAATTATTTTCATGGGATGCTTGATAGATTTTGAACATACAGTCCAGACCTCAATGTTTTAATCCAATTAAGAGTTTAAACAGTCAGTTACAATATTTAACACCCTATTTTTCCATTATAAATTTGTAATTATTACAAAGATTTCACCAGACTAGTTCTCATAAAACCTGATATATGAGCAAGATACTTTTCAATTCAATTATAAAATGTTATACTGCAGTTAAATTTGTAATTATTACAAAGATTTCACCAGACTAGTTCTCATAAAACTTGATATATGAGCAAGATACTTTTCAATTCAATTATAAAATGTTATACTGCAGTTTATGCAAGTATGAATAATTATTTCTATACAAGTATTTAAGGACTACACTAAATGTCTAAGGACAAAGTTGAAATCCTGGATCCACTACAAAAACACTCAGTGAATAATTCCATTATTTTGACAATTATGACTGCCAAATTTTTGTTCAGCACCATAAAACACTTTTATATAGATTTGATTATAAAAACGTAACAAAAGTATGATAGACCATTTCAATAACAAGATATAGTAAGTACATACATTTCCAGTTTCCTTCCTTGCAATATTGAAAACTAATGCAACACAAAAATGAATTGAAATAAGTGTTACAATTTCAATTATAAATATATTTGAAGCATGCAATAGCGTATTATGAACATCGAGGAAGAGCAATGTAATCTTGTATATTACTACTCCGACATGAAAGACTTGACATAGATATGATAAACATAAAAATGAAAAACACAAGATTTCGAATTGATTTTTTCCATTGCAAAAACTAGAGAAAAGCATGATGCTAATAAAATAGTTGGAATATACTTCCATCCAAAATTATTGATTACTGTTAATTACATTTGACGGTTTAACATAATATCCCTTTAACGTATATACGATTATGACAAATGAGATCAAACGAGTTAAGAAGCCGTAGAAGTAGGGACAGATTAAAAGAGAAAAGGAAAAATAAATTAAAACTTCAACAAGTTTATGTTACATTTCATTATCAAATACTAGTTAAAAGGGAACATATGACAATATAAAAACAAGAAAGAAAAAATACTTTTCGACATGGAAAATATGACAATTAAGGGTTGAACACTAACTTTAACAGAAATTCCAGAATTTCTTTTTCTTAATACACCATTCCATCCAATTTTGGATGTATTACCCATAATGAAACTTTAAAATACAGAAGAGAGAAGAGCAGACCAGAGAAAAAACAGACAATATTCTGTGACGTCAGATATCAGAATTTAGAGTTGCCATCTGGCTGTGTGCGGAAATGAAAGTTCTCTAAAGCTACTAGAGCGCTACTATTTTGCGGTAATAAGTACTTCTTGTTTATTCCGGAAGATGACAAATTTGGCATATTTCGTCCAAACGTCCAGCGCACATGCGTTTCAAAAGGCTGCCCTATGAAATCTGGATCTAATTTTGTTCCACATGAAAAATAGTGTCAGCTGAAATAGTCCTTTACCAGATATATTTTCTTCGTTTTCAGATGTTTTGCATTGAAAATACTGTCTTCCAGTCGGGTAACCCCGGTTCATATTTGGGTAGGCAAAGGACTCCCGATTCGTTTGCTGGTTCAAAATTACGTGGTATTGTCCTCGGATCTTTCCCTTTGGGATTGATCCCGGACCGTCACCAATAGCCCATTGTGTTGCTCCAGTGTGACGTTAATTGAAATACCCCCCCCCCCCCCCGATTCGTTTGCATGAGAGATTTGTATTGGAAACTGTTAAGAAATAATTATTAAAGTTAAGTTAATCAAGAGTGGCAACACTAGAATTGTTTTATGTTCTGTATCGTATGCATGTTTGTGATCTTCTAGTCCTAGCTGTTGTAGAATTATTATTTTGCTGCTACCATGTTTTGTCCTCAATAAACTAATTTAGCCATAAACCAATGTGTTGTCTCTGCACTAAAAACCTTCAGGTCATGGGACCAGATTATCGTTTGGTGGCTAATTTGAAACAAAAGTAAAAAGCTCCAGGCAACGAAAAAGAAAAGAAAAAAAAACCTAAAAAAATGGCTAACGTATTTGAAGATTTAAGCAGTGTTGAAAAACTGAAAAACCAAAGTAATTTTCCAGTGTGGAAGTTTCAAGTAAATATACTTTTCAAATCTCATTCTTTATTCGATATAGTAAACGGAACTGAATCAAAAGAAGGCTTAACTGATTGTGCATTTTCTTCGTGGATAAAAAGAGATGCACAAGCTCAAAGAATAATTGTGACAACTATTGATAAGAAAGTTATGATGCATATTTTAAATTGTGAAAATAGTTGCGATATGTACAAAAAACTTTGTGCAATATATGAACGGGATTCTGAGCAGCAAAAATGTAATTTGTTGCAAGAATTTTTTAATTACAATTTTGATTCTGAATCCAATATTGCTACGCATATAAGTAAACTAGAAAATATAGCATTCCGTTTAAAAGCTCTTGACAAAGACATAGATGATGAAATGGTAATATCGAAAATTCTCTCAGCTCTTCCAGAAAAGTACAAACACTTTCGAAGTGCATGGGATTCCACAAATAAAGATGACAAGACATTAGAAAATTTAACAGCTCGATTGTTGAATGAAGAAAATTCTAGTAAAATGCCTGAAATTCAAGAGGAAAGTGTTGCATTTAAAGTCCAAGAAAAAAGATGCTTCAGGTGTAACAGCGGAGATCACCTTGCCAGATCCTGCCCTAAAATTAGGATGCAGGAAAAATATGTCAAAGAAAGAAATTGTTATACGTGTAACAGTTCTTCACGTTTTGCTAAAGATTGTAAGAACCAGAAAAATCAACTTCATTGTAACATCTGTAAAAAAACTAATCATGTGGAAAAAGATTGCTATTTTAGAAAAAATGGAAGAAAACAAGTTTCCTTTTTTGCTTCTAATGGAAATTCTACTCACAAATGGGTTGTCGACTCGGGATCTTCTAGTCACATGGTAAATCGCGAAACATTGTTGGAAAATTCTCAACAGAAATTGGTCTTGCAAAGAATTCAGAAGTGTCAAAACAGATGGTTGCATATTAAATCAAGTGTTATATGTTCCTGAACTCTCTAAAAATTTATTGTCAGTAAATGCTATTACTAAAAACAAAGGAGAAGTGAAATTTGTTAAAGATAGAGTTGAAATTTCTAAACAAGGTGAAATTGTGTTAAAAGGTTATAAAATGAAATAGGACTGTATGAAATTGATTTGAATAAACAAAATGAAGCATTGTTGACAGAAAGTAAAAATTATGCAGATGTATGGCATCGTAAACTTGGACATTTGTGTGAAAAGAACATGAAACTTCTATTGAAGCATTCAAAAGGCATGAAGCTGTCAGGAAAAGAAATAAAAGGTATGTCAAATTCTTGTGAAGTATGCCTAAAAGCTAAACAAGTTAGATTTCCTTTTAAAACTGAAAGAACTAAAGCTACAAGACCATTGCAAATAATACATACAGACATATGTGGGCCTATAGAAGTAGAAACATGGGACAGGAATAGATATTTTTTAACCTGTTTAGATGATTATACACATTTTGTTATGGTGTTTTTGATTAAAAGCAAATCTCAAGCTCTCAATGTACTAAAACAGTATACAGAGGAAGCTGAAGCAAAATGGACACTTCGTGTAGATAAAATACGTTGTGATAATGGAGGTGAATATACTTCAAATGAAATGAAAAGTTTGTGTAAGTCAAAAGGTATCAAGTTAGATTACACAATTCCACATACACCTCAATTAAATGGGAAGGCTGAACGCTTGAATCGAACTTTGCTTGAGAAAACTCGGGCATTGATTTTTGATTCTGGTCTTAAAAAATTAATGTGGGGTGAAGCATTAAGAACTGCAGCATATCTAGTAAACCGAAGTCCTACTGAGGTAACACCAGCTGAAATGTGGTATCAAAATAAGCCTGATTTGTCTCGATTGCAAATATTTGGAAGTGTAGCTTATGCAAAGAAACTTGGTCAACTAAAAAAATTGGATTGTAGAAGTAACAAACTTATTTTTGTAGGATATACTCACAATGGCTATCGGTTGTGGGATGAAGAGAAAAGAAGAATAGAAATCTCAAGAGATGTGGTATTCCTTGATCCAAGAAATGAAGAAAGAAATATTTTATCACTTCCAATTGATGCTGAAGAAAATAAGGAGAATATAGAAGATTCTAAAGAAACAAAATTATTTCAGACAGATGAAGAAACACAAGAAAACAATGAGGAACTTGGACGAGGCAAAAGAATAAAGAAATCACCTAATCATCTCAATGATTATGTTTTACTTACATATGAAGAAGCAGTAAATGGCTCTAATAAAGAAAATTGGATAAAAGCTATAGAAAATGAAAAGAAATCTCTGAAAAAAAATGAAACTTGGCAAGTTGTGGATAGAAGTACGGCTGGAAATAAAAAGATTCTAAGTAATAAATGGATATTTAAAATTAAAGATGATGACACATACAAAGCAAGATTAGTTGTCAGAGGCTGTGAACAAAATTATGGAATAGATTATGAAGAAACTTTTAGTCCAGTTGTGAACATTACATCCCTAAGAATTTTATTCGGATTGGCAGCAAAAAGAATATCATATTATGAAATTTGACATCAAGACAGCATTCCTGTATGGAAAACTGGATGAGGAAATATTCATGAAAATGCCAGAAGGTTACAGTGATCAGTCTAAAATATGCAAGTTACAAAAATCATTATATGGTTTGAAACAAGCTCCTTTAAGGTGGAATAAAAGGCTAACTGATTTTCTGAAAAGTAAAGATTTTCGTCAAATTAAATCTGAACAATGTATTTTTGTGGGAAATGATACAATATTAGCTTTTTATGTAGATGATGGAATCTTAATTGGGCCAGATAAATCCAAACTAGTTAAATACTTAGAAATTCTTCAAAATGAGTTTGAAATGACATCATATGATAAACCAGATTCATTTTTAGGAATTAAATTCTGAAACATTGAAAATTCATCAAGAAGCTTATGCGAATCAAGTACTACAAAAATATAAAATGCAAGATGCAAAGCCAATGAACACTCCTATGTTAAAAACTTCAACAGATGATGCAGAAAAACTTGAAGAAATCGTTTTCCCTTATCGAGAAGCTGTGGGAAGTCTTTTATATTTATCGTGCAGGACAAGACCAGATTTGGCTTTTGCAGTGAATTCTAACAGTCGTCATGTTGAAAATCCATCAAATAAAGATGTTGTAAATCTGAAAAGAACTCTAAGATATCTAAAAGGAAGCTTAAATTCAGGAATAAGCTACTCAAAGGAAAGCAGTGAAAAAGAACTTATTGCCTATTGTGACTCTGACTATGCGGGAGATAGTGAAACACGTAAAAGTACTACTGGATATGTGATTTATTTTTGTGGTGGACCAATAAGTTGGTGCTCTAGAAAACAGTCCATTGTAGCTACCTCAAGCACTGAAGCTGAATATATATCAGCAGCAGAATGTAGTAGAGAACTTGTGTACCTTAAAACTTTAATTGAAGAACTTACAAATGAAAACATTTCTGTTATTTTAAACATTGATAACCAAAGTGCTATAAGTTTAATTAAAAATGGGGTATTTAACAAACGTAGTAAACACATAGATGTTAGATACCATTATATAAAAGAAAAGGTAGATGAAGGTTTAATTAATATAAAGTATTGTCCTACTGACATACAAATTGCAGATATTTTCACTAAAGCATTGGGATCAAATAAATTTCAGAAATTTAAATCTGAATTAGTAATATAACTTTATTTCTGAATTATATTAGCTTAGTATTTATGAATGTAAAATTATGATTAATTTTTGGTGTATTTTTTGTCTTTTGCTGTTTTATTTTTATATTCAGTGAATGTGAAAACTTTGATAATTAAGAGGGTGTGTTAAGAAATAATTATTAAAGTTGTTAATCAAGAGTGGCAACACTAGAATTGTTTTATGTTCTGTATCGTATGCATGTTTGTGATCTTCTAGTCCTAGCTGTTGTAGAATTATTATTTTGCTGCTACCATGTTTTGTCCTCAATAAACTAATTTAGCCATAAACCAATGTGTTGTCTCTGCACTAAAAACCTTCAAAACAACCAAACCAGAAGGAAAGCAAATATTTTACTTCTGCTGTCCATATGCTCTCGCATGGCAAATATCGGAATTACATTAAAATATAGTTTATCGCCGTTTGTTTTGATTTGCATAGATCAATTCGTAATTCATTTTTTGGAATTTTTATTAACAAAGTACTGAAATCGCATTCGACAAACAAGCCAAGGGACGTTCAGCTTTATTTCCGCTGCTCTCTCGGTTAGATCTGTCACGTGTTTGTGGGAAAACATGAATCCTGAAATGTGGGACAGATTATTGATTGTTTAAAGTGATCTGTGCTTTGATAGCCAATCGGCCCAAAACTGTCCACGTGACTTACCTTTCTGAGATCTTGACTCCGTCCACATGCTTTATTTCATTAGGTTGATGAGGTATGCGTACAGGAAACACTACCCCCACCTACATTTAGCTTGATAGTCTAATAGTTGGAGGAGACTAATAAAAATAATTTTTAAGTGATTCCATTCAGACAAGTTCGTTTCCAAAATCAGATAATTTGCCCCGTTCTTATCAATTTCTAAGCACCTTGCACACAAATTTAAATATCAATAATTTTGCAATAGGGTGAGTAACGATTACAATTAATCTAGATAGTTTCCAATTTAGTGGTAAATCGTTTTAAGTGTGATACAATAATTTTGACACTTGAAATTTTTAATCAAACGTTTCAAAACTGCAGAAAAATACAAGTTCAGCCCTTTTTTCAGATGAAAACATGATTCTTTCACATTTTCTTCTGGAGTTGCCACTGATACTAAAATCCTTATTAAAGGTATATTGTGTGAACTATCAAACTTTAAGACAGTGTATAAAAACACTAAATTATTTTAAGTTAATTAACATTTAGATTAAATTTCACACAAAGTAGTATTTATATAAATCAATTTCTTCCATTTATTGGAAGGAAAAATATACTGAAGTTATAATCTTAAGTTTTTTCCTGGGAAACCTGTCTTATAACTTGCCCCAAAATAACTTATTTTGCAATAGCGTACACCTCAATATAAACAATGCATTTTTAGTTCAATTTTATAATTTGGACTAAAGTTAAATGTGTAACTTTTCAGATAGAGCTATCAAACCACTTGTGGAGAAAATAGCCCATTTGTGGTCACTTTTTACAAGAGGGATAATTAGATGTTTCATAGATCTAGTGTACGAGTAAAATTGAGTTTTAACCATATTCTTTATTTTGTGCAGTGTATAAACTGTTTGCGAGACATTTTGAAAACTGGTACAGCAAATGTTATTTTTATCAGACAGTTGGCAAATTTGTGTTAGGTACTAAAATACAAATGAATAGTGACATTAATTTAAACAATTTCTTACAGCAAAATGAATTGGAATAAACAATTCTGTTTTTCCATAAGCCATTTTAATGTTTATTCATATTACAGTTTTTGACTTATTGTAACATGTCTCTTTTTTACCCATAATTCAATTTAGGTTTCACTATGGATTTAAAAAATTGTTTAGTGGTTCAACATATTTGTATTCTAGAAGTTTTATACGCTGACAAAAATAGACAAACTTCTTTGAAGCCATTGAATTTCAATTTTCTTCATGTATGTGTAGGGGAGCAAAATATGAACTTCCAACTTGATAAATGATGTTTGTAAATGTATGGGAATTTAATAAGAATAATTTGAATACTTTTATGTTGTTTCATCTAAGTATTATACCCACAATGAAAAACAAAATACTATACAGCGTTCAGAGAGTTTATTTTTGCCTTTTACTCAGTAGATATTTTATGTTCACAAGAATATACACACTCCTTTTATTTACACCATCCCAAAAGGCATAAAAAACCAACAGCATAAAACGCTTTGGTAAAAATTATCCACAGTGAGACAAACAATGGGAGTGTGATATACATTATGAACTTCATACTACACAAAAGAACTTAAGACAAAACAAGAAACACAACATACAATTTGAACACATAAATTGGAAAAAATAAAACTACAGTAATGATATTTTTAATAAAATAATCTTTTGAAAATATATTTAGAAATTTAACATGATATAATTCATTTTACTAGTTCAAATTTTATTTGAAAACAATTCGAGGAAGAGGAAAATTTCAATTACAATGTGGAAAATTTTAAAAATATTTTTAGCAGTATTCAATTTTAAAATTTTACATGAGAACAAAATCTCAAAATTTCTTTTACTTCCAATGACTTAAAAGATTATAAATAACAATCTATATATTAAACTGTGCCCTAATTCCCTTTCAGAAAATAAATATAAAAAATTTATTTGAATCACTGAAATAAATTATAAAATAATAAATTTCAGAAACAGATAACAAATTAGATGATAGAAAAGGCAACATGAAATAAAAATTGAAGACAAAAAAAGCAACCATATTGATTAATAAGTTATTTTCATAACTAAAATCAAATATGGAAATAATCTTTCTAATGATCCAAGAAAATTCAAAACAATTTTTTAGCAAAATATATTTATAAAGAAACAGGAGTACCAATAATTTCAAATTCATGTCACCCCTGAAAGACTAGAAAGCCACAAAATTTCCCCCGATGTTCGGAAAAAAAAATAGTTCGGCCAAGTTCGAATGTTCATAGCAAAAAAAACCAAACAAAAATAAAATATTCTGATAGAAAAAAATTCAAGTACTTCACCAAACCTAATTTTCCACACTGCAATTATTACTTTTCACATTTCAACTGTTCATGAGGAGGTAAACGGAGATTATCAAAACTAACATCCAAATAGGACAAATCAAAAGGAAAAACATTTAAAAACTAATTGAGTCCAACAATACATAATCATGTAAAAGCTACAGCACACAAATGAGAATTATGTACAAGTCTTTAAGTGAGTTATACAAAAATATTTATCCATCTTTGCATAACAGAAACGAGGAATGATTGAGCTCGTGTCAGGCAACGGCGAAACAGTAACTTTCACCGCCTTATGTATTTCTCACTGTTATGAATAAATGCACACACTTTAAAGGAACACCAACAAATCTCAAGAAATGAAAATACACTTGCAATCATAACGGATTGACTTATTATCACGAGCGTAAGATTCCTTGCAATATAAATTGGTTACTGTAAATTTATTCCAACCCATTGGTTCCAACGATCTGTGGTATATACAATACATAAAATGAAACATCAGTGAAGCATATCAATGTAATGTGCAATATTTATGACTATTTTTAAACCGATTACCAGAGAAAACCAATATTTTTTCCTCCAAATACTTCAACTTTATAATAAGGTTCTTTTAAAAACATGTCAATATATATATATCTATAATATATATACACAAGTCAGTAAACAATGCCTAACATTGCTCATAAAAAGCTATTTCTAAAAAGGACAACTTTTGTCAGAAAAATACTATGAGACAATTACATGTTATACACATGATATGTAACAAACATAAACAAATAATACAGCAATGTCAAGATATATTCAATGCATAAATTATAACTATGATTTGAAACCGGGATAAAATATAAGTCACATTCGACCAATCAAATAGAGTATTTTGAGAACACCTTTAGTTTTGTAATTACCATATTTTCAGCAGTACAAATATTTCAAGGTAGCATGTTTAGAAACAAATGGTTTCCCATTTCAATAAAGCAAAAAATAGACATATGTTTAAATCTTGATTACAAATCATTATGATTAAAAATGTTTAGAATTTATTCCATTCAATACTTTGACACATTAAGTACATCAGTTTAAAATGCACTAAAATAAACAAATGATTAAAAAAATTATCTCAAAATTAATATTTGAACTAGCTTAATTGACAAGTTAAATGCATAGATCATTGTATCTTTTAAAGGTCGCTTAATACCAGGAAGACACATGTTCTTTTGTGACCATATGTAAACTATATTTTCATAAGAACTTCATTATATTACTTTGGGAGTGACATAGTGAAACATTTACAACAGAAGATTAAAAAGTTCGACATACAAATAATTAGAATGATGTAATGCATGCATTTTGTTCTTATAATTTTTAATGTCATGTCCACAAAATGAGCAAAGATGTTCTGAGTAACTAAACTTCAAAGAATATTTTTCTAAATTAATTTTAATCATTAAGTCCCCTTATATTGAAAATAGTGTTTTCCTTCAAAATTTATTAACTCATTCATAATTTTTTTTTCTCATTTGGAGTATTATATACAAGATAAACAAAATATTCAAAGACATTCAGTGGTAATTGCAGTTTTTTCGCATGTAAAAATAATTAAGGTCAATGACTAGAAAAATTGTTTTTCCTTCAGAATTTGAATGTTACAAAAATAATGAACATAAATCCAACACATTGACACATTAAGAACCTTATTTAAAGAACAAAATTTGGGATTGCTGGAAAAGTAATTAGAAATAAAAGGAAATATAAAAAACAAAGTGTCAAAAAATATCTGGTCTTAAATTAGAAAAACTGCAGCTCGCAAAAAAAATTATTCATTGAGGCATTAATAACTGCACATCCTTTTGAAGGAATAAGATATAACTTAGCATTTATTAATTAAACTTAGAATGGCAAATATATGCTTACAGCTTATCACAGAGTATAACATTTATATATATATATATACCAATGGGCAGAAATCGCAAACTTACAAACCCCAATTTAAAATGTTTTCCATCCAGTTGAAAGAATTTTTTGTAGTATAATTAGCTTTTCTTACCATTTTGCATAGATACTTTTGTATGTTCATTTTTTAGTAGTTAACTTGTACTTTATCAAAAAAAGAATAATTCTGTCTTTAAAAAGTACTTCACGCAAATACTAAAGAGCTCATTTGCTTACACTTACAACTCATTACAATCTGCCCAGCAGTGGTAAAGTGAAATGTAAGTAAACATGCCTTAACCAATTTAATAAGAACAAATGATTAAAAACAATGAGAGAAAACAAGAATATGACTAACATCTCTAAGATTTATAAACCTACGCATTTCTCTCAGAAGTTTATTTACAATGAGAATCACAATCGATTGTGGCAACGTGTAACATACCGCTGAATAAAAAGGCAAACCTCCCTTTCTGACTGCTAAATAGTTTACAAAATAATACAAATATTTAACTTACACAAGGCAGACAATATATTTTTTATCATTTTCATTTTTTTCTTTCCTTCTGCCCGTCTTAAACCTTAAATATATGTGGCATGTTGTACAAATGATATCTGTACAAGCTTGTATGCCAAAACAATAAAATCCCTGATGCGCACACTATAGTACATTTACCAGGGATACCAAGTAATGGCAAAAACCATTCAATGCTAAGATCAGTATCTGATATATACAAGCAACACACAATAGTATCTTTAAAACAATGTGATATACCTATTTACTGTATCAGAGGTTTTAAAAGTTGAACATTGTAACATTTGAGGCTTTATCTATGTACAGGTTATCTACAGCAATATATTATCATGATTAAAATTGAAAACAATACAGTAAATTATAATAGTTATCAATAAGCTTATTAAGATTGTGCTCATAAGATACCAGTTTTATCTGACACAATACTTACACGTACCAAGCTCTTAACATTTACTTACATGAATATCTTTCACATAAGCAAATGCATCCTACTATGATTGTAAATCCTTTTTATTATTGTAAAATATAAACTCAGAAAATACAAAGTTAGAGGTGCAATGAAATTACAATTTGAAAATAAAGTGTACATTTTTAAATTTCATTCACAAATAAAATTCCATCAACCATTTTCCTAAGGTTAAAGATAAAAAAGGAATGTAAAAAAATATCACATGGACAGCTCCTTTGTATCAGTAACTTCAGGTCAATGTTTGATTTCAGGAATAGGTAAGATTTTTTTTTCTTAATCAGACATACTTAGGGTAGTGTTTAAAATGACAATAAAGCATATAATTCAAGTAGCCAAAGACAAATCCACACTTTCAATATCACAAATCCAGAAAAGTGCACAGATTTTTCTTCAAATACCTTAGTCACAGGTAACTTATGACTACAAAAATTGAAACAATAAAACTTTAGAAAATACACAGGAGTTAAGTAGCAGTACCTCAGAATTTCTAGGGGAGCAACATTAGTTATAATTTGTTGTAAAGACAAATCTATAACTGTAATATTCCTCCAATTAAAGAAGACCAGGTACTGGTAGTGATTGAGTAAAAAACAAAATTTTGTTTTCCACCTAAGAATTAAAAATGAACTAAAATGTTAATCAGAAACAGTTTCTGAAGCTCATGCTCAAGCAAGTATAATATTTTTTTCAAAAGCTAAGTTGCATCTAAGGAAATTACAAACACATAAAAAAGCCTTTTAGAAAAGCCCAAAAGCAAATTAAAGTATATTAGTCAGAATAATTTCTTGGAAAAAAGAGAAAAATACGAAAGCAATTAATAGATTTAGGACACATCTACAAATAAATAAATAAATAACAAACACACATGAAAGTTGTGCAGTTGCTTGCATATATCAGGCCCTAAAAATTCATGGTCAAGTACTCTAAATCAGATGTTACTACAATGAAGTTTTCAACCCATTTGCACTGCCTTTTAACAATACAGATTAAAACAACAAAACAATTGAGAAAGCACAGCAGTTTGAATTGTTGTGACTGGCAGTGAGGACACAAAGGCAGTTGAGAGACCAGTGCAATGACAACAATCAGGCTGCCACGCTTTCTTCAGGCTGGAGTGTTGTACACTCAGAAAGCACATTCTGTTTTTCACATAACATCCTCTAAGTGATGACATGAACAAATGACAAGCAATGTAATCTTCAGTTCAAGTCTCGGTCTTCAAGGTACCTATATTCGAATGTAAAGCCTTCCTTTTTTCTTTGGCCCCATTTCTCATAGTCAAAATAAATATATGTGCCCTACAAGAGGAAAAATAACATTATTAGCAAATAGCATTTATTCAGAAACATTAGAAAGCAAATAAGTAGTTTCTGAAAACATGCAAATTGAAAGTATTTTGAATGCTACACAATTCTTGATACCTGACAATTAAATTATATGGTAATTCAGATAACTGAACAGATAAAAATATTTTTAATTGAAACAAAAGCATGTAAAGCACTTATTTCTTTTTTCTGCTAAGCCCAAAACTGCCACAACCCTCAGTTTTAACAATGCTTTCTGTAGTTAGTTGACAGAAACTAAAAATGCAGTTCTGTATTAGTTGTGAGGTGTAGATACAACAAATACTTTTTAAGTTGCATGATTTGGCCCATATTATATGCAGTTGCAGAGAAAAATTATGAAACACCAAATGATTTTGATTCATAACAAAGTTTTATGAATCCTCCACTAGACAAACCTTGAAGCCTCAACGAGAACATAATTCCAAATGAAGCCCCAGAATATTCGGATGCTGCAAAAAATCAGGCTACATGCTTTTACTACTATATATTTATGCTCTCAAATCAAGCAGTAGCAGCAAAAAAAATTCTTGCAGAAATAATTTGGATACACCTTTTCAGAGAATTTTTTATAGTGCAGTTATTTCACATCGAAACTGAAACTATAAACAAGCTTACAATAGCCCCTAGTTGTCTATTATTTTCAGCGTTGCCCTTAAGAGGCCAGACAATGGTTCAAGTGTCTTTGCAATGTTTCGTACAGCATGTGATTTGACCCGCAATCTCATGAACCATTGTGAATTTTCATCCCTTAAAAGCTTCATTTTTACTTTCAGGAAGACGAAATGCTACAGAAAGCTAATCTGTTGTCATACAGGTAAAAACTGAAGAGTTCAGCATAAAACAGTCCATTGTCGTGGAGCAAAGCTCTTGATAACATCACATGGCAGAAATTTTTTCAGGTAGATATTTGCATTGATTGCTATGCTAGGCCAGGAAGAACAAACTCATTGAAAATAATACTCTGATCGAAAAAAATAAAATAAAAATTGACTTGATGTTACTTTTCACTTGCCTGACTTTTTTGATTGTGAAAGGCAATAAACTTATACAATATCAGATTATATTTTCTTGGTTTTAGTCTTAGGCATAGACCCAGCTTACATCATCATATTGGCAAGTATTTGGATCAATTGCAGCTTGCTTTTGGAACTGTGAGCAAATAGAAAGACAAAGTTGCTTTTGGTATAAGGAAGGAGTAGATCAAATTTTACCGTAATATGCAGGAGTGTCAGTTTGGAAATTTGATTGTGCCTGATAAAAATTGGCACCTTTCAGTTTCAGAAATTGGCTGATTGACAGAAAAAAACAACTAATCAGTATTATTTTAAGAAAGGTATTTAAAACACCTTTCAAAATGCTGAGATTCCAAACTAGATGACTAGCTGGACAGTAATGCTTTTGTGAAAATATACAGCCTTAATTTATTGATACAAAATTTTAACCTGTTAAGAAACAGAATTCATTTTTAGTACATTTGCTATTCCATTATCAGTCAATATCTGTTACTTATATATTGACAAATAAAATGTGTCTCAACTCAAAGAAAAATAAGTTTAAAATAAAAAATAAGTCAAGTTTCCTGGGTTAGATTTTTTTATATGCTGCTTAAAAAATCTCACTCCTTAAATATTCATGTTTACTCTTTTGTAGCAAGTAGTTCATTTGTAAACGACTTTATCCAGAATGAAAAGAACTTTAAAAGAAAAATTACAACAATTTCTTAAGAACACCTTGAAAATGTCCTTATGACTCAATTGATCATTTTATCTGACATCCCATAGAGCTTGGAGAGATAGAAGAGCACAAGCTAGGACAAACTAGGAAGTGATCCAAGTTGGAATTAGAAGTTCAGCAAAGTGTGCATTCCATGGAGGAATAAATATGTTCCGATTCTAACCAGGTGTGATGAAAGGCAATGATTCTAAGTCAGAAAAGTGCAACTGCCCCTTTTCTTTATGCTTTTTTGTCCTGTCACATTTATTGTATATTGTGTTCCATTTCTTATTTTTTTTTAAATTTTTGAATGGCTTTGTGTTTGATTATCTTAGATGACATCTTGAAAATATTACATAAATTACAACTATATCCATTAGATTTGACATTGGTGCATTAATTGCACAAAACAAGCACAAGTGTCTCAGTACTTTTGCTATTAGCTGTCTTTTCTAATTTTAGTTTAGTTTGCAACTTTTTAAATTTCATTAACTAAAGGCGTTATCAAAGTATAAAAAAAGTTAGATTAGCAACTTCTCCTTAGACACAGAAAATTAAAAAGGTAGGATACTCAGTATATAGTGCTTAACTATATGCTTAGAATGAATTAGAGTTCCTAAAAATACAACTTTAGTTTAAATAACCTTTTAATTCTGTTTTTGTAGTATCATTAAATTATTATACTTCCATTTTATAAACAGTATTGTAAATTACCTGTTCAAATTCATCTGTGATTGTTTTTGGTTCTTCGTGCCTTTGAAACCACATCATATACTTTGTATGAAACCTCCACGATTGCTTTTTTAATGCTTTAGCTGCTAAATATTGTGCTTTTGTTCCCTGCAAAAGAAAAATATACAAGAGATGAGTAATCTTTTATTTATCTTTTTAAAGAAAAAGTTAACAGATGTTAGTAATTAGTTAATGAAAATAGATAACAGTTGATAGTTTAATGCTAAAATAATTAGTTATAATAAAAGTAGTCAATAGTTTTAAGTACAATTTCTCTAATCAATTTATCTTCTAATATTAGAAATGGTATATAATTGCAAAATTTTGTATACTTCATGTACAAAAAAACAAAGGATGGAAATTGCTAAAAATTGGGAAATACTGAAGAATACATTGTTAATCACAAGCTACAGATATGGGATAAGAATGATATTGTTGTGTACTTGGTTGAAAATATTCTAGATGAAAAATAACTGATGCTTGACTTACGAAAATAAAAGTTAGGAATGTCAGTCAATTATGGACCTATTTTAAAAGCATTGGAAGTGTTTGTAGAGCACTTAAGTTTAATAGATTTCAAACATTCAGATGGCTGGTTATAAAAGCTGAAAAGGAATGTGTTTTTGTGTCACTGCTGACCCTGACACAACTAAGGATTGGCTGATTTTATTTTACGATTAATGAATCAAAACAAAATGTATGTACTGTCTGTTTATCATCACAACTGCTCCTGACAAAATGTCCGGGTGGTGTTGGTCCCTATAGAAACAGGACTTGTTCATTTTGAGTAAGGGTGACTCTTGGGATGATATAATTTAATTTTGTTTTATGTAAATGGAAAAAGTTGGTGTTGGAAAGATGTAGTTTACTATTCTTTCTGCTAAAAGTTGAAATTTTGTAGTCTAATAAACGTTTTTGATTCAATTTCTATTCTTAGAGCAGAAACTCCTTAATGGTAAATTTTTATGGCACAATTGCATTATAAGCATTTTGCAACTGTTATAAACATTTTGAGTGTTACATATCTTTTAAACAGATACAATACGGCAGTATTTTCATCACGAAAACAAACATTTAGTGTTCGTCGGTTAATGAGTTTAATATCAAGATTGCTAACCACATTTTTTTAATATTAACCTCATAATTCCTATTGTATATTAAACATTATTGGAAAAAAGAAACATTACTTAGACATTGAGTTCTTTAATAGTTAATTATGTACTAATATAATAATCAGATATACATTATTTTGGAAGACATGAATGAATATCTGGGAAACTTAAGTTAGCATTAGAAGCTCAAAACTTTGTACTCGTACCATATAGAAATGTTTAGACAAAAATAATCGGAGCTTGGTATCCAAGGTTAAATTTTGACAAATTACTATAACACAGCATAAATTAGTTCTTTGAATGGCAGTTACATCTTGTTAACCTTAAAATGTAATGAGAGGAAACAGGAACTGATACTAGGTATTAGTAACAAAGGATTACTATTTTAAAATATAAATATTTAAAAATTAAACATTACCTCCATATAATAAAACACGAAAAACAAAGTCTCTGTGGACAGTCGTTGGAAGAATTCTACAGTGTCACAGTGATTTAAGCCATTTGGGTAATATGATGGTGTTGGGACCGGATTTCGAGGAAGATATTGCCTGTTTAGAGAAAAAATATATATATATAGTGTGTATATTAATACAAAACAAATGCTATAGAACCAGCAACCTAAATAATCCTAGCTTTACAAGACATTTACAACAAATAATTACCTAAGCCTTTCAGAGTCTGATGGATGTGGCATGTGCCTTTGAGCAGCTTCTAGAATTCGAACTTGATTATAGCATTCTTTACTAAGGGAAATTGGGCCAAGAGGGGCTACACCTAATAAAGGAGGTATGTGAGCTTCTGAAAAGAGAAAATGCGATAATCACTCTACAAATATAGTTAAAAACAATACCTGGTAAAACAGACAATTTCGGTGACCAGCAAAAATAGTAAGTACACTAAGAAATTTACAAAGAATAAACCTAAAAATTTTAGACATACGTAGAACCTTGATTATCCGAATGCAAAGGGTCAAACAAAGCTTAGAGCACGAGTGTGCACACTTTGTCCTTGACTGGTCTGGTGAAGAGAATGCTGCCTATAACAATATGAGATCCTTGTAATCTTCGCTTTATGAATCTTTCAGTAATAATAACATATTGTAAAGTAATTTTTTTCTGTATTTCATATAGGCTATTAAAACATTAAATCACCTGACTAAACGAAATTTTGGTATTTTTCAAAGATTTATCAGGGTTTTTGGAATATAAAAGCAATATTCCAGTACTTCCAGGCAGGATACTAAGCTTGATTTAAATCAAATGATTTTTATTAAAAATCATTTATTTAAAATCATAATTTAAAAGACTTTCTGTATTATGTTTAATCGTATTGAAAATGAAATAACTGAACAAGAAACATGCTATTTTATCAAAATAAGTTAAAAACTTAGTTTGTAACTCAGTTCACACAAAATTACACTGGAAATCATCTAATAATTTAATGCATTTTTTGACAAAATAGATTATGGATTGAAGTGGAAAGCTATTTTAATGATTATGGAGATTGCAATGAATATTTTATTGAAAGCTTGAAACTCCACACAATTTGCTTCATTTTTTGTATGTTATGTATAACTCCTATTTGTGTGCTTGGAATTTTATTATGAAATACTTGTCCATGCTCAGAGAAAATGTGACATTTTTTTTTCAATTTATACATTTTCTTGTTCTGTAACATAAATCAAAACCATCTAGAAACTACTGATTTGCGCATCTCATGTGCAACAAATTTAAACTTATAAGGGCAATGAATTAAATTAAAATAAAAAAATTAAAATCCTATTTAAATAAAAATTACGATTTTTTCATACCCTGCTTTCAGGGATTGCAGGAGTGAGCCCTGTTTTAAACACAATCTGAATCCCAACAATTACTTAAAATCCTACCTAAAAGGCTAGACTTGTGATGTGAATTACTTTTTATCTATCACTGTTAAAGTTAAATAAAATATTTAAATACTTTCAGCAGAAATTGCTCATTCACAATGAATAAATATTAAATCATAACATAAATGTAAGGAAACGAATAATACAAGCAATAATATTCATGATAAAATAGTAGAAATTACAAGCAATATTAAAACAAACTTAATGAAAATGTGCATGTGTTAGTATAATTAAATTATTAATAGGTATATAATATTTTTAAATTTGGCAATGTCAGTGATGTTTAATTTTTTAGTTCCATTTAGAATTATTAATTGAGAGCAAGAGCAACATTTTGAGCTGCAAGATTTATAAATCGACATACTCTTGAAAATTTGAATTGCAAACATTCATAAGCAATTTAAGCATATCAAGGTTATGCTATAGTGTACTCATTATTTACAATTATTCGAAAAGGATAAAAGATTATAAGCACTTGAACAGCAGTAAGTGAATTTAGAGACAGTTGTATTCTTATGTCAAAGGGCTTTACAGCTAGTTATAAGGTAAAAACATGAAGTAGATATAAAAAATGATTATTTAAATACTTACCTCTTTCTGTAGAAGATGGAGATGTAGGAATATGAGTTTCTAAGCCAGCATTTAGAACAGCCTGCTCAGCCATAGACTTCAAAGAAGACATAGGTTCATTACTCTAAACGAACAAGACAAAATACACATCAATTGTTGTTTTCAATGCAGTAATTATTGTTCCATTTTATAACTGATGAACTGATCAAGTTCAAAAATATGAATTCAATCAATGGTTCTTTTCTTATAATTATTCCGCTTCCATACCATACGAACCCTTACTATATTTACGATTTTACACAGAGGCTATTCGGACATTTTTGAACGATTTTGATGAGCTGTAAAAAAATTGTATGCTACGAAAGAATTTTATTTTCACAGCAGTTAAATAGTTAAAGTATAACTTATCATCTGCTAACTCAAAGTTTTGTTTACTTTCAAAATGGTGTTTTTAAATAAGCAATGGATGGAAGGCTGTTTCCTCTCTTTCCAAAGAGAATTATGCTTATTCAATTATTCAAAAACGCTGTAAAAGTCAATGGTTTTTCGATATCTAAAGCTACGATAAGTAATATTAATGAGAAAGGAAAAAACATAAAAGTGGAAAAAATACTTCCAAAAAAGTATCCAAAAAAGAAAAAATTTCTGAGAATATTTGTAAGGTAAGATCTTTAATTTTAAAAGAGAATCCACCAAGTCAAAGGACTATAGCAAAGTGAACGTGAGAACTTTCTTTAAGATATTTATGATTGTTGCCAGTTTTGCATATAATGGAAAGTTAAAAGTAAAAAGAGGGGAAAAAATGTAAAAATCAACTCCCACATATTATCAAGACCATATTTTATCCTCAATATTCAAAAAAGAAATACCATATCTTTACCCACAGTGCCAACAATCAGTAGAACTGCATCAGGGTAAAGCAAGCAGCCACACATCTAAATCGACTATTAAATTCTTGGAAAAATGGAATAAGAAACTGGTATCAAGTCCCTTTACTGATATTCCTGCTAAATATCCAGATGTGTCACCCATGGACTTTTAAAAAGGGCATTATCGAAACGTCGACCGAAAACCATTTAAGGACTGGAAAACTGTGGAACAAGAATAGGACAAAATACCACCGTCGATACTACAAAAATCATTATTATCATGGAAATTAAGGTGTAGAAAGATAGTTAACAATAAGTGCTATCAAATGGAACATTTAAAACACAAAAATTTCATGTAAAAAATTGAGCTTCAGTCCATTAAAATCGTTCAGAAAAATGTCCGAACAGCCTCTGTACAGTCAATTAACTGCAAGAGAGCAAAATAAAGTTATGGTTATGATGCTCCCCTTTTCAGACAAAAAATAATAAAATTACAAGCAATTTGTAACACAGTATGGAACCACTCAGTATTTTCCAAGATTACTGAGAAAAATTGCGTTCCTATAATACAAGGAAATTTAAGCTCTAAGAGATTGCTTCAAAAAGCTGGTTTTTGTTTGGATAACTTTCTCTGTGAAACTGCTGAGAACAGAAGATTATGTATTTTTAACAAGGTTAGCTATCCCAAATATTACAGCACCTGTGCAACCCATAAATCAGGGTATGATCTTAGTAGCTAAATGAACATGAATTGGTCAAATAGACTGGCTACAAAAAAAGAATTTGAGATAGATGGAGATTTAAAACTTTTAAGTAAAGTTATTCCAGGGTTCCCATTCTTTTTTCAAAATAAAAAATAAAGAGTTTCTAAGGACACAAATAATTTTTTATAAGGACTAATCAAGATATACCAAAAACCATATTGCACCTTCATTGTATGAGTCAACCTACTAGGACAAAAATTAGGGATATATGCAGGATCGTTGGCAGATTTATAGTAACTTAAAAGTAAATTTTTTTATGTCTGTTATATACATTGTGCGTTTTGAAGTTAATTTTTTAAAAACAATGCACAAAAAAGATTAATATATTTTACACCTATAAGCTTTTTAGCCCCATTCAACCACAATAAAACTAATTTTTACAGATGTCATCTCAAGGGGGAAAAAGAAATGAAATTCTAAAAATCATTGCAATTTTTTCTAGAAAATAAGAAAGAATAATAACAAAGATCTATTTTCCGTTTTAAATATAAATACATTTATCTTGTTAAATATTGCCCCTGATAAAAAAGTCTTACGAATAAATTTCAACTGATTTTTTTAAAAATTATTTTATCTAATTCCTTTATTTCAGCTGCTTTTCCTTTAATTTCTTTACATAAAGCCATTTGCACTTTTTAAAAGAGAAAAGTCCTCAGATGCTTCTGCCTCATTAGCCAGTTCTTCAGCTGACTTTTCCATTCTCATTATATCCCCTCAGGACAAATTCTCTTTGATTTTAAGGAATTAAGTTCTTGTAGCTCAAGTTTTCTTTTATTTTCTAAATTTGTCTTCTTCACACTTTTCGTTGTTCTTCTAAATGCATAACATATTTCTGCCTCGAAGAAACAAATTTTCTCATTTCTTTAGTAATTACTAAATTTGGAATATCATTAGCATTTTCATAAATAAGTCTGCAATATAGGAGTCTCCTTCTAAATTGTCAACTTCTAAGGACTTGTTGATATTATATCCACGTTCCACAGAAGCCTGGCCATGAGATAAGATTATGGTTTTCATAACTTTCCATAGTTTTCCCTTTATATCATCTATACTAAGTCATTTAAAAACTATCTAAACACATTGTTTTTGGTTCAAAATTATGAAACAATGAAGCGGATTTGAAAACGGTGCTTTCCATAAAATCTTTGAATTGAAGTAATATATCATAACAATCTTTTTCTGCAACAATCTTTTTCTGAGTAAAGTGTGATAGTACAAGCTTCATGGAGAGTTCATGTGGGTGCACTTACTTGGTCTGATCTTTAACTATATGTCTCGGACCAAGACATGAAGCATCTCGAACAAGCAAATATGCTGCAGGAGATTCAGCCATGAGACGTAGCATTTGTATAACAAAACTTCTGCAATCACACTGCTAATCAAAGGCAGCACAAGGCATTATTTTTTCTCCTTTAACTTTTCCTTTACTATTATTTTCCCAATGAGCCCTATATTGATTTTGTCCACAGGAGAATAACAATAAGTCAGATAAATCAAATTTGGAAAGCTTTTGAATGGTACTTATATTAACTTTTTCTTCTGGTTTTAGAAGATTAAAGTATTCCACACATTGCTTTACAAGCTTTCACATATCATCTCCAAAAAAGGCAACAATGGTTTATTATTTTGATAAAATTCAAGAAATGGTTGCAATAATTTTGCCCTAGCTAAGAAAAAATTAAATTTTGCCAGAATTAACTCATATTTGTAGTGTCTCCTACTGTCAGAAAAGACTTGAAATTTACTTTATTCGAAGTACCCTTTTCTACACTTCCAACATATTTGATAATATCAGTCCAAATTACAAATGCACGTTCTACAACTGGGACATTCTCTAGCCATCTATGACCACAAAATGTTAAGGGAAGCTTCTTGACAAATTACTGAAATCTTACCTTCTTGTAGGAGAATCTTAATAAAGCCCACAGAATAAGTAATATGTGCACACAGAACATGTTTTTCAAAAATTGTATTTCATTTTGTGAATATTATTACATTTCTTTGGGAAATGATAATCGAACGCCGCTGCATTATTTTTCATTATATTAGTACCTAAATAGTTTTGCAATCCATTTGCACCTGAGTTTTTCTATTTATTTTAATTTTCAAAACGAAATATCTTGTTTGTTCATTTTCTAATATCGGAGCGAATTTTTGGAGTATAGGCTCTTAAAAATCATTTTGGGCACGTTTTTAATTTAATTTTATTAAATTTTTTTCTTACGATTGTAAAATGGATTATGCCCAGCACCAGTGCATGATTTTAAAAATACATTAGAACCTAAATCCGGATTTACAATCAATTTGCATTCCATCTGAGTTTTTTATTTTCATTATCATAAAGCACTCGTTTGTTAATTTTCTAATTAAATCGGGGTGCATTTTTGGAATAGGCTCTAAAAATAATTTATATAGTGAATACATTTGTAATTTTATTTTTCATGTAAAAATGATCATTAACGATAGCAAAATGATTAATGCAGTCACATGTATCATTTAAAAATTATATTCGAACCTAAGTATGGTTTTACAATCCATTCGCATATATCCATCTGAGTTTTTCTATTTGTTTTCCATTTTAAGAGGAATGTTTTTGTTCATTAATTTACTAATTATATCAGAGCACATTTTTCGAATATCAGCACTTATAAATAAATTAACGCGTTTAGAAAACTTGATTGTTTTACACATTTTTATGTGTAAAAAATGTGAACAAAAAAAGTTTCCACAACAGCTAAAAATCATCAAATAAAACAATTTACTTCCCAGTCATCAGCTTAACAGCACTTTCCCGCATTCTTCCAATATCAAATTCTTTTTTGCAAACAAGGCATTTTGCTTTATTGTGATCAGTTGAAGCTGCAATCCATTCTTGATACTTTTCATTTGTAGTCCATAAGCTGTTAAAAACGCATTTCCCAGGTATATTTTTTTAACCCTCCAAGAGCTTTGTCTCTGCATTGAAGTCTGACCAAAATTGCCACTCCTTATCAGCGGAACCAAGTTGTTTCTCCTCAAAGTTCTCCATTCCCCACGAAGCACCTAATGCAAACCCATCTGCCATGTATTTTGCTTGTGGGGACAATGTGGAAATAAAGATTGTTATTTATGTGCTTTTTCTTCAGATGTTTAGAAATTTTGTCATTGTAAAAACTATGTGAAAACATCTGGGAAAAAGCCAATAAACGCGAGAACACGAAGCATGAACAAATCTATCAATGGAAGTCATCTATCTCCCCAGACCCAATGAACTAAATGGTCATTACAAGTGAATCAACCTTGTGGTGTGTCCGCAGTCACACACCCCTTTGGAGGGTCAATCAGTGGACCTCTTTGTATTCGTTTCTGAAGAGGGGAGGATAAAAGTTGTCTCTCAGTGAAACCTGCCGCTTCCCATCCAAGAAGATCAAGATCAGACAACGAAACTTGAAAATGGGAGAAATCGGAAAATGACTGCAGTCAGAAAAATTTAGTGTTCTAATTTTGGGAAAAAATAAGGAGGTTTTAAGGACTCTTGATTTTAAAACTAAGGAGTTTTTAAGGGTTCTTAGAAATGATAGCTAAAAATAAGGAGTTTCTAAGGAGCATGGGAACCCTGTCTTCAATTTTGTATTCCATCAATGATTTGGTAAATGAGATTAGGTAAATTCAATGGAAATTATGCTTTTGAAAACAGTACAATTAATACCACATTCTCAACTGAACTAACCACAAAATACAAATGATTTCAGAGAGGGAACTGTAGATATATCTAACACACATTGATGAATGGTTGTGTAGAAACATTAATGTCCCAGAATTTCAGCATTTAACATGTTCCCAGCCAAGCTGTTTTGGTGTAAGTATCACTTTCAGATCATATATACTGAAAATAAGGCACATTATAGTTTGATAGGTAGGTAAAAAAATTATATATTTATTATCTTTTTGAGAGCAGGAAACTTATTTATTAGTGGAATAAATATTCAAAACATTAAATGCACATTTCATATTAAAAATTACATATTATTTGATCTGAAAGCAAGTTTCAGCATGTACTGAAAAAGGCACATGCATCAGGAAATGTGTTAACCAATAAAAAAGAAATAGCAAAAAATAATAAATAAAGGATTAAAGATGAAAAACTTCGACACTCAAATGAAGCAGAAAGCATCATTACATTGACATCATTGTTGAAAACCAGCTTAATCACTTTTAACCCTTTTCGGGCTTAATAGGCATATACGTCATAGAGATTAGATTGGGTAAATAAATCCCACTTTTGAATGGGTTTTTATGTTTTCAGTGTTCTTAAGGAATTAGGGAATAAAAATATGACTAAAGAAACCTGGCAATACTTTCAGATTGCAAATGGAGGACTTATGGTTTTGAGCACGCCATTCATTCTGATGAATTAGTGACAGTGGTTCGGAAACAAAAAGAATGGTACGAAATTAGACGTTAGTTGCCCAGCAGCCATTTCCCATTACAATATGTACATGAATGTAGTTGACCGCTGTGATGAAATGGCTACTTTTTATGGTCATGGCAGAAAATCAGACAAGTGGTGGAAAAAGATTTTTTGGAACTCAGTTATGATTTCTGTTGTGAATGCATGGATTACGAAGTGTGATGTGGAACATAAAACAGAACCACTATTATCATTCATGGTCCCCTTAGCTGAGCAACTAATAAATGTTGGACGGGAGAAAGCAAACACAAAAAGAACGCGAAAGTACGGTCGTCCGTCAAAAAGAGCAAAAACTACTAAATTAAACTACTTTTCAGAGTTAAATTTTAATCATGCAAAAGTCGGGACGAAAGGGTTAAGGACAAAAATGCATTGTCTGATAAGTTGGTTTTCTGCACAGTTCAGTATCAAATTAGAAAACTATTCAGCCATAAAGAAATAGAACAAGTAATTAACTATTAAGATGGGGAACAAATAAGTTTTTAGCATGCATTTTTTAATTTTAATTATAGGTTTTAGCATAATATACATTATGTTAAACATATTTTAGTCTAAATTACTTCGTTGGAGGTTTAATTTTATAAGCCTCTGTAGTCAAATGTAATGGTCCAATGATCAACTTTAACAAATTAAATATCCCCTTTTATCTTTCACTAATTATTTAGTTTTTAAGTCTTTTTACAAACCTTACATTTTTAATAATCCCAATAATAAAATATGACAATATCTCATATCACAAATTTCAATTACTCAGCCATTTCTACATGAAACAATCTAAGATTTAGTGTATATCCTAGTGAACAAATAAATTCCAAGTAAAGATAATTTTGAGAATATGCCTTAAAAGAGGCAGATTATTTACAAAGTGTATTTACATGGGAAATAATCCCTTAACTAAAAGAAAGTGCTAAAACAGCGCTAAAGAATCAAATTAACTTCAAACTTAAAAACGAAAAACTGATAGAAGAAATTCCATTATGGTAAAGATGTGAAAAAACTCTACATAAATGATGTCAACAAAAGTGACATCACTAGGAAAAGCAGAAGCAAACAAAATAGGCATCAGCCTGTCTATTTCTGCCAACTCATTGAATAAAAAACATGAGCTGAACTACAGCTTAAATATTTTGTTTTATACTGTTTTCACATTCAATGTATACATCTCCCTAAATTTTTCCGTTTCAACTTTTGGTTAAAGAAATAGAACTGAAATAGAAATAGAATAGTTAAAGGTTTTGAAATTTTTAGAGTGGGATCTTCAACTTTTGTGAAAAAAATTATTCAGTGGTACATACAAGTGGCAATATCATCATTTTAAAATTTAATTCTTTCATCCTTTTAGTACATTTTCATAATACATTATGCAAAGTAATCTTTTTTAATACAGTAGACTAGCTTAATAACGACTCATAATTTAATAACTCATTGAGATATAATCAATTGAGAAGGTATCCTAAAGCTGTAATGCTATTTTATGACTGATATAGCAACCTTAGAAAAGGATAGATTTCGTTACAGCAACCTTCAGCTGCCGGTGTCTCCTGATTTGAGTTTGTTGATATGTTGGAGTTTTTTAGATGCGATTTGATGGTTTTCAGGTCTTGCTGTACATGGTAGAAAAACACATTTCACATGGCTTGTGCATTGTAAATATTTTTCCTATGGAGTTTGAAGAAATTAAAACCTCACTAATGCACATAATAAGAAACACTTACATTTTTAATTTATCATAGAAATCCAAAATCTATAAATGAAGTAAATATTCGAAAAAGCCATTTTAATTTATATTTCATGAAATATTAGTTAACACTAGTGCAATATGCTTCCTACAAAACTTATTCAGTTTTTCTGTTGGTATGACTGATGGTGGGCATCCAGTCAGATCACATTTTTTACTGTATACTATATATAAATTTCACTAATGTACATGGCACAGAAATTGAAATTATTTGAAAATTGGTGAATAGAAACAAGCAGAAATAAGTCATATAAAATCAGTCCACTAATTTTGCCAATTTGCACAAAATACTGTTATACATGTTTTTGACTAATTTTATTCCATTTGGAGGTTTGAAATGTGCATACTAATGCTTGCATTAATTATAAACGGATTTAAATAAGGCAAACTGTGTAATAACACTGCTATCAATTGATATAGGGGAGACTAGGGAGGTATGATACAGTATCAAATTTACCGCGAAAACTACCTAATTTGTTGTTAAGTTGGCAACAATGCAACACTTGCCTAATGAGGACGCTTTCAGTGCAGTTTCATTTAGACTGTCGTGCATATACATGTTGAAACCGAAGAAAATATTTTTTCCCGCTTTTGAATTATTCATTTTATAAAGGTAAGTGTAAAGATTTTATTCAGAAATGGTTGACTATTAAATTTGCATTTACATTGTCAAAATCAGTAGTTTTAGCTACAATCCCCAGAATAGGACAAACAGGGTTCCTGCTTCCCCTGAACGAATGAAGAAAGCTGTACAAGAAGTTGAAAATGGTTGTTCACTTAGACCTACAGCTACAAAATATCATCTAGATAAAATAACGTAACGCAGATATATAGTCAAGTTTTGGGAACATGGAAATCAGACAAAATTTGTTCCAAACTTTTCAGCTTCACATATTTAGTGAAGAGGCAAAAAGTTTAGTGAAGTATTTATTAACTGCTGCAAAAATGAACCACGGGTTTACTTCCAAAGACACAAGAAAATTTGCCTACTTATATGCTTTAGAAAACAAGAAAAAAATTCCCGAAAACTGGACAAAAAATAAAGTTGCATTGTATGAGGCTTTGGAGATTTATTGACAAAAATAAAAATTTATCTTCATGAACACCAGAACCTACAAGCCTTTCTCATGGGACTGCTTTCAATGAGCATATGTTGGAGAATTTTACCGATTACTTCAGGAAACATTAAATAAACATCACTTTGAATCTCAATCAATTTATAATTGTGATGAAACAGTATTCAGACAGTTCACAGGCCGGGTAAAATAATATCGCAAAAAGGACAGAAGCAAGTTTCTTAAGCCACTTCGGGTGAATGTGAACAGTCACAGTACTATGCGCCATTAATGCAATAGGAAACTCACTACCACCATTTTTTGTGTTTCCACGAGTTCATGAACAAGACTACATGACAACTGGAGCTCCGCCTGGCTCAAAAGTTGTCACTCATCCTAGCAGTTGGATGACATCGGATAATTTTGAACAGTATCTTCTCCACTTTGTTAAATTCTTTAATTGTACTAAAGAAAGGAAAGCTCTCTTAATATTAGATAATCGTATTAGCTACATTTCACCTAAAGGCCTCGATATTTGTGAAGAAAGAGTTGTTCTATTAACAATACCTCCACACACCAGTCATCACCTTCAGCCATTAGATGTGCCCGTATATGGACCTTTCAAAACTTATTTTAACCAGGCCTGTGACGACTTTATGATTCAGAACCCTGGGCAGACTATTAGTTTAAAGGATATTACGAAATTAGTCGACAGTGCTTATACGTAAGCATTTACTCCATTAAACATTACTAAAGGATTTTCAAAAACTGGAATTTATCCATTTAACGCACATTTGTTTTCAGAAAATGATTTTCTCACTTCGAAAGTTACTGATCGACCTCGTTCCTCAACATGAGAACTCACACCAGAACTTATTGAGAATAGTGCGAGTACAAGTAAGACACCTCGAGTTTATACCAGAACATACTGTTGATCCTTTAAATGTTCGTAAGACTCCTGAAGAAATAAGGCCTCTACCACAAGCTCCTAGAAAAAAAATTTCTCACAGACACCCCCAATATGGAGGAAATAAGGGAAGAACAAGCCAAAAGGGAAGAAAAGAGAAACAAAAATAATTTTACTAAATGAAAACTTACATATATAGAATTTAGGAAACTAAGCAAAGCCGCCAACACTGGTAAAAACACTAAGTAAAAAATCAAGGCAGGAATATGAATGATTCAGAAGACTACTTTCTTTATCTGCCATCTTCTACTGATGAAATTAGATATCGAAGAGCAGATAGAAAAAGAATTTCAAGAGAGCTTTATTAGTGGCACAGTAAATGTACATGATTATGTCAGTGTGTTTTGCTACAAAAAGGTGGTATGGCATTACGTTGGACAAGTGATTGAACCTGCTGATGAAGATGAATATTTAGTGAATTTTATGAGATGCCAGAAATCTAGTTATCATTTTGTTTACCCTGACATTCCTTAGTTCCCAGGGATGACATCATTAAGTCGCCCCAGCAAGGTTTTGTTGGTGGAACTGAGAGAGCTACTCGAAAATTGTCGTTTCTGCTTAATTTTGACAGATATGAAAATGTTAACTAATATTACCTAAATAAATGGTGTACTACTACAAATGTTAATAAATATGTCCACTCTTGTTACATTAATTGTTGTCGTATCAGAGCTCCCAGATGATGTATCCAACCTCCCATAGTATGGGAGGTTTGATACAATTTACAGTATAAAAAAAAATCAAAAATTTTGGTAAACTTTTATTTTTATAATACTTTTGCTAGCCAATATGGAAACCTGATTCGTGAACACATCAGAATCCTTAACGGCATTCAAAAGTTTAATAGTATATCTGAGGTTCTATTTTAAACACTAAGTGTATCAAACCTCCCTGTTTCCCCTAAGTAATAATTTCAGCATAGATGATATGTGTGGGTCTTCTAGTTTTATATTAATTTCAATATAATACATTACTTTAGTCTGAGGGGGAAAGAAAAGAACAAGGACTATGTACACAAGGATAGGTAAACAATTGGTGTTTTCGATTGAATCATTAAAGTAAAGGTAAAGAAAATACAACATTTTTTTCTGTTCGCAGGTTGCAATCAAAATTGAGCATTTTAAAAATGCATACAATGGTACTTATTTTTGCAAGTACCAAATAAATTACAATCGAATGGCTGAAGTGCACAAAAGTTGGTAGTAGAGATAAAAGTATTTTTGCATTATATTTACTATTTATTTAAGATCAGGTAATATTTTCTGTTTGTGCGTTATGATTGAGAACAAATTTCCAAATGCAGGGGTAGTACTGCCAAATTTCAAATTTCAGGACAGCATTTTTAGTAAATTTCAGGACAATAAATTACGAAAACTGAGTTAACGCAATATGACCTCTTTTGTTATTCAAGCTTAAATAGGGTCAGGTGGGGTAAAATGACCATAAAATTGGCTTTTTTCAACTTTGCTAAGCTACACTCCTAAAATTGTATAAAATATTTACACTTTTGACACATATTTTACTTTACACTATCTGAGAATTGCTACAATTTTTATTTGCTTTTTTAAACAATAAATCTGTTTAACTGTTACTTTTTTAGGCTAATTATTATAATCATTTTACTTCACCTGACCTATGATTTTTGTTTAAAAATCCAAGTTTTAAAGAAAAATAATATTACATTTAGGACTGATGACATAGTCAGCATACAATGTATTATTATACAAATACACATAATTCAACTTAAAAAATCAAATGTAAATTTTCATATTTTTAAGATAATTAATCTTTTATTTAAGTTTATACACTGCCCAAGAATTCATCACCACAATAAAGGAACCCCAAATTTGGCTACAATCTGTAAATTTGCAAGGTTCCCGGCGATAAATCAGGTATCACAAAACCGATTCTGCCTCAATTTTACATATTTTTTTGTATATAACGGTAAAAAAATATTTGCAGAAAATTTCAAAACAAAAATTGTAATGTCATTAATTAAAAAATAATAATAAAAATAAGAAAGAGAGAGAGAGAATTGGAACTCGTGTTATGGTGGTTGAAAGTAGATTGGTATTAGTATTTTTCAATTAACGTCACACTGGAGCAACACAACGGGCTATGGTTAAAAGTAGAAGCAATGTTCTTTAGAATAAAATAAAAATTTATAATAGTTTCTTTTTTAATTTCTGCAATTTTTTGTCTAGTAGCTGCTAGCTTTTGAGATACTAATTTTATTTTTTCATTAGCAGCTTCCAACATTATCTGGGCAACTTTTACTGCTTGAAAGTCATTATTCTTTACAGCATCATTTAATTTCTCAGATGCATCTTTCATTAGATGATGAGCAGCAGCTTCATCTTTTAGATGTTCATTTTCTTGCACATTAAGAGCAGAAATACATCATTAAGTGCTTCTTTCTCCCTCTTCTTAAGATTCCTTGCTTCTTCCTTTTCTAATTCTAGCTTTCTTTTCCTAGAATTATTTTCTTTCTCCTTTCTCAACTGCTCCAAATACGATGTATACTCAGCATGTGCTTTCTGCATAAATTTAATCAACTCCTTTCTAATCAAATCTGATATAGAATTTTGTCTTTGCAAAATATCTTTGCAAACACGCAATGATCGAATACCTATATCTGACAGTGATGACCTTTCTTGAGTAACAATCACATTGTTGGATGAAAATCCACGCTCTGGTGTCGAATTGCCATGAGATAAAGTTAAACATGCCTTAACTAATTTCGTCAGATGATCATACTTTCGTACTCCAGAAAGGTCTTTCATTTGTGATATTTGTTCCCAGTAATGACAAATGTCATGACTTATTTCGAAAGAAGCAAGTTCTTTCTCTACATTCTCGCATAGGTGAATTTGTACCTCAGATTTCACAGCATCACAGAATTGGTTTGTTTTTGTGACCTTTAACAGGTGATCAGCAAGGCGGGTTATAGCCTCCTTTGATTTGGAATCCTGTTGTTTAGATGGATGTATATATTGCAGGTCATGCAATAATGGACTGGAAAGAGGCAATTTTTTCTGTAAATAGTTGCATGTTTTTATGTACACACTTCGGATGTTGTGGAGGAAATTTTTATGATCTGGCCAAACGAGCAATTTCTTTGCTCCGGAACCAACTTCAATACGTTTTAGGGGTAACCAAGAACTGGCTTCACTACAATTAACACTGCAAAGGGGCAACCCTTCTTTTATTCCAACAACATCAGTTTTTATAAAATTATGCATTATGTTCCTCACTAATTCATTCGGCTTGCTAAACGAAATATAAATCAGGGGAGTCTCCATCTGGAACAGTATGAGATATGACACAAAAGTATTAGCAAAAAACAGTGAAATGTAAATATATTAAATTTATCGGATCTCAAAAATTTTGAAACTTTGCATTTTTCACTATTCTTCTTCTCAATAATAAGAAAAAATTCTTAAAGAGCAGGATATTGCTCAATTATCCTCTCACAAACAGGGCCTAGGGTTAACCATCTGCTTTCAACATGCCTCCTAAACACATGGTCTGCAGAAGAATCCACCAATGTTTCAATCTGAACTTTGTGAAAGTCCTCTTCTCGCTGCTGACAACTTAAACCACTGAAAAATATCCAATACAAATCTGTCTAAATCACAGTCTAGTTCTTCCATACCCTTTCTCATGGCATTGTGAACGACGTGCAGACTACACATTCCAACATCAATTAAATTTGGAATGCGCAATGAATTTAAATGTGCATTTAACTTTTTCAGAAATGATAGATTGACTTTAGGACCATCCACAGAGCATTGAATGACTTTATCAATGCTTAGTCCATTGTCTGAAATTAAATTCAGAATCAATTCAAGAATTGGTGGAGATGTCGAATCCGAGGCACTAGCGATTTATCGCCAAACATGGTAACCTTGGTGTTTTGATCCAGCTTTATGGCAACCCTATGCAAAGGTTTTACGTGTAGGAAGGTCCCAGTTTTTTTTAACGAACATACTGGCTTTGGACGCCATCTTGATTTGGCGACAAAAATTGCTTGGCGACAAACATGCCTCGGATTCTACATCTTTACCCTTTCGGTTCTTTTATTTTTTTTTGATGTTTTGAACACTTAGCATGAGATATTAGTTGAGCAAATCCCATATTTGCAACGCTGAACTTCTTATCACATACTTTGCAAAATCCGGCGAACTTGTCTTCCGAACATCCTCGGCACCAGCTACTGATTAAATCACCGTTTTTATCTGTTCTTTCAGAAGAAATCCACGTTTCTGAAAATTTTGTATTTCGAGGCATTTTTAAAAACAACGCGAGGAGTTTGACTAGACATAAATTCGGATGGAGAGACGCTAACACATCATTGGTTGAGGAAGAAGCAGCGTATGACGTCATGGCGAACTTGGGTGTTTTTCATTCGTCCGTAATAGATAAGACAGGCCGGCCGTAAGGGGACGAGCAAAAGAGGGAAAATGGACACTTTAACGGGTAAACATTTAATGTCGGAGAAAATTTCAGGAATTTCAGGACAAAATACAAAAATTAAGGACATTTCAGGACGTATTATTTTTTTCAGGAATATCAGGAATTTCAGGACAAGTACGACCCCTGCAAATGGAAATTTCAAATTGGAAATCCTGTATGGATTTATCTACATCAAATCCTCCTTACCCACTCCTCTCATAAGCCATCACTGACCTTGCAAGTATTTTTTTAATACCCTACCACTGACCACTTTGGCCCTACAAAGGGAAAGGTGGTGTCCAATTGTGAAAGAATCCCAGAAGGTAAGCCACCATTACTCCTAACAGGGACAATCACCAACATCCATGCACTTACAAATTAGGACCTACTGCGTGGCAGACAAAGCTATGACCACTATACCAGTTAGACAGCTTTGCAAGTATTCCATGATGCTGGATTGCATTTGCAATGAAATACTCAACACATACATATTATAAATTACAGATGTGAGAAAATGAAGTCTTAAATTGAATTGAAGTTCCTATAGCTTCAAAGATTGCATGAGATAGGAAGGTTTGGACTACAAGACAAGAAATCCAAAACATCGAAAAGAGCACTAACTTCACAAATAAATCCCAGACACTTCTAAAAGTAAGTCTGTCTATTTTCTAAACACAGTTAAACAGGGTATATATAAAACCAGAGACAACAAGAAGTTTACGATTTACAGCTAATTCATGAACATTTCTATCAAGATATGCCGATTTTTCACATAAGTACCTAGGCCTTCCTATACTAGAGGCAACTTTCGGGTACTTAATGATTTGATTTAGTTTGTTTTGTATATATAGTATCTGATATGAAAAGTTTTACATTACGTTTACTGCCTACTTTTCCAAACTATAGTGACTGGATCAAAATCATTTCGTCGTTTTAGACTATTGGGATCTCTAGGATTGGGTTTTATGGAGCAAGGGCCTTATTTGGCCAAACAATTAGTCTACTTTCAATGTATGTCACAAACCTTAGAGTTTTACAAATAAGTTAAACAAGAATGAATGGGCAAAAACAGATGTATACAGTTCAATATAGAGCTGAATATAGAATAAACAATGCTGAAATTTTAGAACCATCTCAACGTGAATTCATGTTTTTGTAGTAAATAGTCAAATTTGTTGTTATTTTAAATATATACTTATATTTAAGTTACTTTAAATATATACAATTCATATTTACTCATTAATAGGCAATGATACATTGGAAATATAAAATAATTCACTTTTCTAAATACTGCGAGATAATTATTGTGAAATTAATTTTTCACTGTTGTACAAAATCAAAAAGTTAGCACCAAATTTAATTTTAAGGAATAGCTACTTTAATTATAAAATGCTTTATACAATTAATGCTCTTTTTGACGAACTCAAAAGTTGTTATAAGGAAATTAAAATTTGTACAATATGTGCAGTGATGGATGGGCTCAGATGATTGGTCCAAGAAAATGTAGACATCTACCAGCCTCAGATGGGAGTAGACTTAGAATCATTAAAAGTAAACTAAGCAATTTTAAACAATTTGGCATCTTATAAATTAGATAATTTTGGCAATATTCAACGAAATAACACCTTTTCAATTGTCACCTCGTGGACAAAGTTCTCATGTTTTAGTCAAATACATTGAATTAACCTAAGAAAGAGCTATTGCAAAATTTATTCAAGTTAGATTTTAAGACTAGATAGCTTTAAGAATTATTTCTAAGAAACAGCTATGGTCCACTTTTGAGTTAAAGGAGTGGCATACCTAACCTTCTTTCTTAATACTAATATACCTCACATCAGTACCATCTTTTTCTAGACCTAGCATAGTTTGACAGCTTAATTTAACCATGATCAGCCTAAAATAAACACTTTAACTAATGCTGCATTCTATTTACTATTGAAAGCCCTACTGACCTCTTAGATGCCTCAATCTTTCAGGAACATCCTAATTTTCTGGTGGGCCTGTCTGCCTGTCCATCACTGAATATGAATAATTTTCAGTCACAGAATCATTTGAATATGAGTATGTGGGTGTGACTTGAAAGTTAAAAAATGGCATGAGTTGTTAAAATGAGCACCAATTGTACACTGATAATAAGATTTGGGATAAGATAAGATAATAAGATATGCTTACCACTCCAGTTAGAGATGGCAAATTGTATATTTGACTCGCTACTTTCGGAGATATAGGTCCATTCATAAGTAAACAATTTATCGTGGACTGCGTAACACTGCTTCCTATCACATTGCAAGATGAACTTGGGGGACTGTTCTGAGGTTGCACCGTACTGCTGCGTGCAGCAGTAGAACCCGTAGCAGCTGCTGCACTGTACAAAGCACTGCTGGCAGCAGAGGAACATGTAACAGCGGACGTAGTAGCACACACCGCCGTAGGTGGCTTGATCACATTGTCCACGCATGAAGATGGGGTGGTAGAGTAATGGACGCTACTATTCAAAGAAATGGAGCTTGATGAGAAATTCTGCAGCTGCTGCTGTTGTGACTGTGAATGCTGTTGGGAGAATCCAGATCCAGATATTTGATCAAGGATGGCCGTTGTAAACATGTTGGTAGAGGTGGATGAACTGATGTCCATATGGTTGTTGCTGGGGTTGATTTCTGAGCTATTGTTTAGCGAGGGGGCATCGATACAGTTTGTTGAGGGTTTGCTGTTAGTGGTTGTAGTCGTGCTGGTGTTGCTGTTGGTACTTTCAGAAGGAGAGCTGTGAGCTGTAAGAAATGTTTCCTCTAAAAAAATTGAAAAATAAGTTGTATTAGAAATATGGCAGTATAAAGTATACAAATTTTATGCATTTAAAAGTATCTAATGGACATAAAAGATATTTAAACAATGGAAGTAAATTATCAACATACACTCATGTCCAAAAGTTAAGCATAATTGCAGTTTATGTGAATATTTCAGAAAATCTACATTGAAATGGAAGGAAACGTGGTATGCGGGTTATAGAAGAAAAATGCAATGCAAAACAAGGATACGACTTTTATTATCCAAAGAAAAGGGTTGAAAGAAAAAGTTCACAATATGAGTGTCAACTTTAGTGAAACAGAATGATTAAAACAATGTGATGCGGAAGTTTAATACGGTGTGTGGAAACCTCTGGTAGCCACGCATGCTGCACAATGATTTCTCGTACTTTCGATGAGAGTATGGATGAGTTGTGTGCTCAGAGTTCCAAGCCTCACAGTGAGCAGTTTTCAATTCCGGAATGGAATTTGGTGGGTGGCGGAGGGCTGCAATGTCTCCAGAGCATATCCCACACATGCTCTATAGGCTTGCGGTCACCATGCGGTGGATATCTTCACTTTGAAGGAAGGTGTCGACCAGGGCTGCATGATGAGGAAGTGCGTTATCATCCATGAATATGAAACCATGACTGACAGCACCTCGAAACAGGCAAATGGTAGGCTCTAGGACTTTGTCTCTGTATCTTTGACCAATAACAGACCTCGTGTCAAAGATGTGGAGGTCTGTGCAGTCGTCCAGCATGATGCCTGCCTAAACCATGACTCCCCTGAAGGAAAATAATGTGTTTCCGTGATGTTCCCGGGTGAAAACGTGTTCCACATTCTCTCCAGATCGTAGTATAATGAGAATCAGTTTGCAGGATAAATCTGGACTCATCACTGAACATGACATTGCCCCATTATTGTCAACTCCACTGTAAACACATGCGTTTCTGTGCAGACATCAGGGGGATGCAAACTGCTGGTCGTCTGGCATAGAAACCAACGTGTCTGAATTTCCTGCAAACAGTTTGTGTCGAAACTATGACTCCTGTGGCAGCTGTCAGGGCTGAGCCCAGTTGTCTGGCAGAACAGTTCCTCTGATGTCACAGTTATCACCAAATATCTATCTTGCTGAGCAGTTCTTACCCTTGGCCGACCTGGTACTGGTTGTTCAGTAACATCTCCAGTGGTTTGATACCTCTGCCACAATCTGGAGATCACACACTGAGGCACATTTAGAGTTCGAGACGCTTCGGCTTGGGATCGACCGGATTCCAGCATTCCAATAATTCATCCCTTCACAAACATGTCCAGTTGGCATCTTTCGTCCTTATTGATTGTTAACAACGCTCCGTACCACAACAATTGCGAAATTTCTGTCTAAACTGGCCATGCCGCTCGAGGCCGTTTTATACTCGTTCCGACGTGCGCTGGTGCTTTGCTAATGTCGACTGAACTGTTTTGCATATGCCCAATGTTTTACCTTCATCCCATTATTCTCCACAAGTGATTTTGAACCATTGTATCCATATTTACTCCGATTGTTTTCGCATTTTACGAATTATGCGTAACTTTTGGATTTTAGTGTAAATAACTGAAAACACAGAAGTTATACACAAAACTGAAATCTAGTCATATTAAGGAATTCAGAAATTATTTTCCAAGTGTGTATATTAAGAAACCTGCAAATAATTTATTAGTAGACATGTGGTGCTTAACTTCTGATAGTTACACTTATTAAATTACCTGCACTTACAAACTTTTTCAAACTGTCTTTCCCTATTATGAAATTTGGAATCCAGATACACTGAATTTCTTAATACCAGTGACTACATTTTGCAGAACTTTCTAATCTATCCTTAGAGGACCACAAATTATGATTTTTAACCCTTTTCTCTATTATATATATGTAAAAAGTTACATTTAATACTTTTACTATCAAATACTCGGCTAATTATAAAAGAACAGCAAATCAATTAAATTAAAACACCTGTTGTGCTAAAAATTTGAGATGACTTACTAACAATAGGTTCAATGACTAATATTTCTCCATAGAGGCATATTACCAATTTTAAAATTACTCATTCAAAATTATAATTGTGATACCTTTGGATGATGATGAATTACCAGCTGCTGCGATAGCATATGGAGTGGTAGGAGGTGGTGGAGAAGCAACAAAATGACTATTGTGATGATTTAGAGGTGGAGAACTACTTACACTGCTTTCCGATGAATTGCTAAAGAGGTTGTAGAAAATATTTGATTAAAATCACACAATTTTGAAGAACAGTTAATTATATTCAAGTTATATATATAAGTATAATTAATTTTGAGAATGTATTTGAGCTTGTTTGCAAGGTCTTAAAAAATAGGGTGCCACTACCTGTCATTGCATTACATTTTGCATTTCGATGTATGAGAGATAGTTGTTGCATGGATACAGAAATCAAAACATTTTCCAGAAAATCCGCCAATTGAATGTTTTTAATTCTTATCTAATAGTTGAGCATAAAATTACAAAATAACTTACTCCTAAAGATAACTATATTTTATATTTTTGCACAGAAAATTCCATAATTTTTCATATAATATAAGTCTGCATCCTGGCAGAAAAAAGGCAAATGTCCATATTTACTTTATGGTAAGTAGGTAAGTTAAGTAGTTTTTATTACATTAATTTTTAGTATAGCATACATCCCCAGGATGAGTGAAAGTATAAAATTGGCATCCACCAAAAATATAAAACTTTTCATTCTTTGATATTCGAAACAGATAGTGGAAGATTTAACATATCAGATTTGAGAAAATTTTCTGGCCTTCCATCTGATTGTGATCTAAAGTTGAAAAAGAAACAGTTCTCAAAAATTTCTCTTTGCCTGATCTCATTTCAATTGCTAACATTCCACACCTTGAAGTAACAGCTGAACAAATTAACTGATTGAATTCTGTCTGGATTAATCGATTTAAACTTTGATCAGTGTGTGCAATCAAATTCTGACAATGATCAAAGTTAAGAAACAAATTCCAGTTCAAACACGACTGACACTTTCTCATGATCTTTCATTGAATAATGAAACTATAATGTATCAACAGCCTGATAATCAAAAAGTGATTCTGGCTTACCACATCCAGGCTTAATCGAAACGAAGATTATTCTTCAAATGAAAGTATAATTCATGCACAGCAAAAAGTATTGCATTTCTTGTTGCGATCAAATCCTTTTCAACAGTGTTTGCCTATACCTACTCAACCCAATGTCTCACAAAATTGCTACAAGGAAAACAAAACGTACAAGAGCATCCCAAACATGATCAACTCAGAATGTTTTTCCTTCGTTTGCTTTCTTTTGTGTTTTACAGATTGTGATGATAGCTCCTTCCCATTTTTGTTCAGCAGGAAGACCTAGCTGTATCAGGATGCCAGAGTGGGGGATATAGTATCAAAAATAACAAAAACACCTGCCAGTTCCTGTGATCCAAGAAGTAACAAGAGCCATAATGACTAGATGGACAGGCTACAAAAACAGTGCTGTGGGTATGGCCATGCCTGAGCCACACCAGATGTAACAATGTGATTAACTTGTAAATAGTTCCCTCTATCCATTGTAAATAAACATCTGTAATTGTTAACATCTCTTTTCCTCCCTTTTACAACAAATAAGAGTTCTGCATATATTACACGTTTGTTTCAAAATTCTAGACAAATTTGTTTTGACTCAAGGTTTTAAAGATGAGGACAAAAGTTAATGAAAATAAAGGAGTGAAGAGTAGTAAAATATGTTATGCTACACAAATTAAAATCTATATAAAAGAGAAATTAAATATATACAAATTACAACTAAAAATTAAAAACTACTTATTAACCTATCTATCGCAAATATACTTTTGATAGATCAAATACATTTCTGCCTTGAACAATTTGTTGCATTGAAACTGAACAAATCAAAATGGTCATAGCAGCTCATTTTCAGTATTACTCAACATCAGATGGTCTATTTCCAAACAGTAATAAACATAGAATTTACCTATTGTTCCTCGAAACACATGGAAGAGCTCCTTTATTGTTTTGTACTGTAGTTAACAAGGATCCTGATGATTGTGCCCTAACTGCAACAGGTTTAATAGGTGGAACAGGTGTTTCCTGAAAATTTACAACAGCGTCAACTTTTGAAAGACAGGCAGAGTATAAATTTCAATTTCTGAAAATTGCTAAAATATTCATGAAGGATGTACATTATAAAAAGATCACTATTGTTATTAAATCCAGTGAAAAATGATTATTAGGAACATTTCTACTTACACTTTTAATATACAATTCTTTTTAAATACACTTTTCTTTTAAAGGATTTGCATCGTATATCACTGATTTTTATTCTGCAGAATTAACTATAAGGGTAATCAAAATGGGAAAAGAAGTACTAAAGAAGGATTATGGATAAAAAGTTCAAACTAACTTTTTTGATCTATTTAAATTGTTGTAAATTAGTATACATGACTACCCCATCACCTAATTAAAATCATAACTTTTAAATTAAGATAAATATTATAACAAAAATAATAATATTGACTTAAATCTGGTACTAGAACTGTACTAATATACAATAAGTAAAATTGTTTTTAATCTGCAAGATATAATGTAAAATAATACTTAGTAGATACTCAACAACATTTGGTAAGTGACAAATGTTTGAAAAATACTAAAACCACCATAGCATATTTATCTAACCTGAAGACGTTTACCTTTAATAGATTATGCAAATTAAGAAGTATGACAGAATTAAACTACAGGAAAGCTTTCGATTGATATGTTTATGCAAAATCAGTTTTTATTCCCTTATTGATAGTTTGTCAGTTTGAGAATAAACTTGAGCCATGATTATACAATGATAAACAATTTGGATACTTTGGGAACAATACTAATTTTGAAAGTGTCAAATGTAAATTAAGTGGCTAATGGCCTAGTTTATAGTATAACATACCATTTGAACATAAAGATGACTGAAATGTCAATTTATAAAGTTTTAGAAGTCATTACGTTTGTAGATAAGTAAATAATTTATATGAGTTTTCACTGACAGTAAAGGGATATTAGATATCTATAAAATTATATACAGCTATACTTCGATTTATGATCTCCAAGAGAACTAAATACTATTAATTGAAGAATTCCCTTTAGTGAATATTGCAAAAAATAGTCAATTTAAAAAGCCAATTTATTTTATTACTTTAGTAACATATTACAAATATACAGAAAAAATTACTCACTTCATTATTTGACTTGGAATGATTTGTTAAACCAGGACTAGGAGCCGGAGAACTGGAATTTGTAGAGATTGGTGAATTGGATCGTTGAGAGCCCTCGTCATCACCTAAAATGGTCAGATATGTTAATAAAAATGACTATTACGTATTGACTTTACAATGCAATTTAAAAGAGAAAGAATTTCGAAAAAAAAGTGACTAAACAGCAATGAAACTACTGTTTATCCTCTTAGAAGATTTTATTAAAATTATTTTGTAAATTTTTAATAACATTATAAAAGGAACATAATTTAAAAATTTAGTTATGATCAATTATGATTATTTTTTAAAAATTTGGTTAGAGGACAAAGCAGCATTTAAAAAATGTTAATGGTCAGCTACTAATTTGATGTGATTAAATACTTATATTGTGAGTGCTCTGATTAAAAACAGTTGGCTGTTATTTAAACTGATTTCACTAAAGCTTTCGATAGAACAGATTTTGTAGTGCTAATTTTGACTTTCGACAGAAATTATCAAATGGTTTTATACTCTTATTTAACTCAACTTCATCACGGAATACCAATCCTATGAGAAGGGTTTGAGATAAAAAAGATTTTCATGGCACATAAGATGACTAGAGATTGGCAAGGAATTAAAAAAAATTAAAAACTAAAATTTTGAGCTATTAAATGCACATAAGTATTGCTCTTAAAATATTTTAGTGTGAGGGTTTTGGAAGCAGGGCAACAGAATGAGTTTTACGGAAATTATTTTTAGTTGAAAAGAATTATTTTGGCATAAAGAAATATTTTACACATTTAAAGATGCCTGAATTTAAGCTGGTTGCTTCAGTTCAGATTTTCTAACCCCCAAATTGCATGATTTTATGTTGCAGTGAGGGATAAACTGCCAGGTGTTATAGTGTTGGTTTCCTGATGTGGAGGTGAGCTGTGATAGAGTTGGAGGTAATATAGTGATCCGAAGTCGCTTCCATGCCAGATTCAAAGTTCATTTCATGGATACATACGAAATATTTATTTTAAGAACAGGCAGTGGCCTGTGTAGTAGGGCGTGAGCTCTGGAGTGGAGATTCATGTGCACCCTGGGAAAGAACTCGGAAGTTTTCTGACCTTTGACGGAGTTCAAACCATCTCTCTTGCAGGGGACCTCATCAGGTGAGATACAGGGGAAAAACATCCTACCCGGCAGGGAATAGAACCCTGGTCACCTGCACGACAGGTGGGGATACTGACCACTATAGTACTAAGGTATTTATTTCACTGGAAGACTTTAATTGTTATAGATCTTATTCTGAGGCTTTTGCAATACTTCTGGAGTGCCCCAGAAATCTATTTTAGGACCCTTGCTTTTTATTTTATTCATAAACAATTTGGTTGATGCCTTTGAAACATGTTTATTTTAATTATGGGGTGAAACTTTTACAACCTAGAATCAATGCATGCCACTGTACCTGGTTCCAATGAGGGATTTATCATTGGAATAAATGCGAGTAGGAATGTGCCTAATCCAAAGATGTCAACCTTTGGTTGCCTGTGTCAGTAATAAGTTGATTGGTTTTCAGTTGATGTACAGAATTTCAGTAACAAGAACAATTAAGCAGAGTTAATATGCAATCAAGCCTTAACAGACATTGTGGTAGACAAATGGATGACCAAAATATTGCACATTCAAAAAAAATCTACAATCGGTCTTTGATTAATATTTATATGACAAAAGATTCAGTAAATATATGATTTATTATTGAAATATACACCACAATAGTTTCAATCATTTAGGCTTAAGTAAGCTACCTTGTTCCTAATCATCCTTGTAAAATCAATATGCAAAAAGACACAATGCAGAGATGTCAACCTACAATTTAATATTTTAGAAAACCGCAATGTGATTTTCAGGAATGTTTTTATAGCAATGTTGTAATAATGAACTTTTCAACAAATATGACATTTTAATAAAGGGTACAAGATAGCTACGAAAACAATACACACAATAATTATATTTGCTTTTTTCCTGGATGCTTTAATCCTCCCTTTAGAGAACTATTATCACAACATAATTCAACTGTTATCCAAATAAATTTCGATATTCTTCCATTACTGTAAGATTTTTTCCAATTTTAGTTTTTCCTTTAGAGAGAACGTCTCTTAAGTAAATACAAGCAGTCACATCAAAAGAATTTCTATTTAAATAGGTAATATATTTCATTATAGTTAAAAATATTTTTGAAAAAAAAATTGTCTAGACTGCTAGGCTGCTTTGACTGCAAAAATTAGTCATTCACAATACAGCATAAGTGTCATTAAAAAATTATAAAATGCTTAATTCAGAAGTAAAAAGAATAAGGTGACACTTTGTTTTTTGATACATTGGATCCTGTAATGTAATACAACAAAAGAAAAATTTGCCTAAAGATTGTGAATGGAAATCTTTCATGTTAAAGTTGTAGTTTTAGTATGTATTTTCCATTTGAACACAGAAGTCAGTTCTAGCCATTGGCCATTATGTGCTTTTTACATTTTTTCACTAAATCTCTTGTCAAAGTTTTCCTTTTTCGTTTGAATTTTGATTAAATCCTAATTAACATTATGGGCTTAGGGAAATTTTAACCTTCTTTTGTTGCCAAACTAATGCCAAATGAAAATGGGCTGAAAAAATGCCTTATTGTAATGCAAATAAAACAAGGAATAGAATTTTCAGATTGTTATAAGGCTGAACTTTTTGCAAACAGGAGGGAAACCTGGTGCTGTCATCAAGTTCGCGATCGTACCATTTTATAATTAATTGAGCTTTTCCATAATAATTTCACTATCTGCCATAATAAAGGTGACATGTGTGGTTGGCATTTCTGCTAAACCGACCCTGTGAATATCCTGTATGCTAAAGTTTAATCACTGCAATTTGGCATCAATCAAACCTTATTACTTTTGCTGGCTTGAGCTGTGGACCTTCTATTTGAACTGCATTATTTGACTCCAAGGAAAAAATAGTTAATTATAAGACATAATTGAAGAAACCAGGAAATTTCATACATTCAGACCATTCAAGGCATTGACACATGTGAGGATTGAATCGATAATTGATGCGATGACACAAAGCAAAAGATCCATCTTTTACAGCTTATTTCTTCGCTTGTACTAAATAAATGCATAATAAAAAACACTTACTGCCATACTTTGCTTTTGACAAGTATTCTTGCATATCTTCTAACTGTAGATCTTCATAAATGAATTCATTTTCTTCAAAGTCAGGATCTTGAGAGCTTTCGATGTAATACTCAACATCATCTTTAATTTTCTTAATTTGATCAACATCCACAGTGCTGTTATCTAGCATCCTCATTAATGTTTCTAACTGCTTTATGTGGTACCTGTGTTTTTCCAGCCAAGCTTTCAGTTCTTCCATCCTGTCTAATTTCTATAGAATGTAAATGCAGTTAAATTATACAATAAAAGAGAAAAGTCAATGCCAAACAATATCGTAAAAAAAAAACGCAATTCAAATTTTGGCCCTAAAAATTAAAGTTTATAAAAATGGTCTAACATATTATTATCACAGGTGTTTACCAGGACAAGCATATTTTGAATAGGTTATACAATGCATCAACTGAATTTTTTTTCTAAAACTTTTTTATCAATAAAGACAGGAAAATTAAATTTATGTTTAAAATTCTCTTCAAAAGAGGAAGAGAGTACATTAATTCTACGAAAATATTATAGTATAAAAATACTCACATCTTTATCATTCTTTTTCTTTTTTAAGAGTAAACTTAGAGATTCAATTTCACTCTCAAACTGATCTAGTTGAATATTTAATCCTTCTATGGAGCCCTGTAAATTCATAATTAATTTCACAAATGGTCAGAAAAATACAATTAGTTTAACAATAAAGTAATAAGAATCTATATGTTGAATAAACAATTAAACATGGGAAAATTGTTGACTGTAGTGTAACCTTTTGGATCCCACAGGTTGGAAATGTTCATCTCGGGGTGAGTGGGTAAGAAAATAAGACTCATCCTACTTTTGGGAGTCCATGTGCTTTTCCCTTTCTCCTAGGACGGAGAAAGGGAAAAACACATCCTTTTTAAGGGATCCTTGTTGTTCTTTGGTATTGTCAGTAAATCACATGAGTATTGGGGAAAAGGGGCGGTCTTTTGGCACAAGTTCACTGATTCTATCAGTTTCGAAATATGTGTTCATGTATATTTGAGAAACTGATTTGATAACAGAACTTATTTTCTTTGAGCATACAGTTATTGGATATATTTTAAAATGTGCATCTATGAGTATTTTGGACATTTCATCGAACTTGCAAATCGCACACCTGTGAAAAATTCCTAATTATCATTTTAAAATAGTTTGCATATTTAGAAGTCTTTATAATATCTAAAAAAGAATGCTCTTAAAATAATGCTAGTACTATTCCTCTTCAAATACTACAGTAGTGGCCAAATTACTATGGTTAAGCTAATTTTTAGTTATTGACAATTTAAATTATGCACTTTAAGCCTCAACAATCTATTGTAACTTGCAATACTAAGTAGATTCATCATTTGCTATGATGAAGCTTACATTTGAATTAGCAGACCACATGATTTATTATTTTTTAAAGTATTTTTTCCTTTTAAAGGCTAAAAACTTTTTGAAATTCAAAAATGTTTTAGTAATAAGGAAATTAAAACACAAGGAATTATACTTACAGCTAACCAATTTGTAATCTCATCTTTTTCTTTTTGTGCAGGATCTAATTTTTGTGCAGCACCCAGACCTTCTTTAGAATAGGCTTTGGTTTTTGTTTCTCGTTCTACAACTTTAAACCTTTCCATTTGCTGAAAAAATATTAGTATTATAAAAGTAGAAGATACTTTCTAGAATACAAATAAATATAATATACACTTGATTTTTAAAAAAGTGATTAATACTTGAAATGATTAATTTCTGCCTTGTTTAGCATCTGCATTAACTTCACATGAATAATGCTGAGAACCCTTTTTAAAATTTGGTGAGTCGATTTTCCAAAATATTTTTCATACAATGTGATGACTCGAGCAGTACAAAATCTGGGTTAGCTAATTTTGACAACACTAAGGTGATCGATTAACTAACAGAAATATTCTGTTGATATTGGCAAGTCAAAGCAATAAATGCAGACATTTAAGCATTTTTTCTAGGGGAAAGATGTATTTATTCTGATTATTTCAACCTAAGTAGCAGTGCCATTTTTCTAATACTAGTAGCCCAGTCCAAAGCATCTACACTACTGGTTTTTTTAATTTTCATATCTAAGGGTAGTATTGCTATTCACATTTCAAACTTTATTTATGTACATTAACAATGAATATATATATTGATACATGCATTTTAACCAATGAAATTAGATTAATCAAAAATATAAAGCAGCATTTCTTGTACTTTATTCTAGTCTCACATCCAATAAAGTACATGGCAAAAAGTGCACATCTCAGTCATGCCACAACAATTAGCTTTAGAGCATCCACTTGAATTGCAATCCATTCACCAAAGCGATTCACGTTTCTATTATCTAAACCTATTTTCATGTTCAACCACCCATTTTCCTTTCTATCTTCAGATTGCTCATTGCCTTTTGTGATCTAACAGCTGGAGAATTTTATTAAAGCAGCGAGCTCTTTCATGTAGTTTTAATTTTATACAGCTCAAATCAAGCATATTTAAACTAAATGTCAAAGTCCTGTGGTGGTTGGCTTTACATTTTTTATATCAGTTTGTTGCCATTCTCCAGTTTCAAATAATGTCAATTTCTGTGCCACATACGTTAGTGAACTATAAGTATACATACAAATGCAAGAACAAAAATGAAACCTACCGTTTCAATTAGTTTTCTATTTTCTAAAAGTATTCTTTTATCTTTAATTTCACTGGATGCCATCCATGTTTTAATTTGATCTCGTAACCTCTGTAAAAAATAATTGTTTTTGATTAAATTATTTTCAAAAAAGTAAGAGAAAACAAAGAGTAAAAAAACATAAATTATTACTTGAAGCTTTTTGATTTCCTTCTTGAGATCAGCTTCATATTTTTCTTTTTGGTTCGTATTTGTAGCATTATGCACCTACACAAACAGCACATATTACATAGAAAAAGATTCTAGAATTACATAGAAAAGATTCCAGTTTAATGAAAAGGATATACTATAAATGACAGAACAATTGAAGAAAATACAGCTGTGATGCTATTATCCATCAGTTCCTATTTTTTGCAATAGATGAATTTGGAATATTGTTTTGTTACAGTTGATGGAAATAGTTTTGAATAAAAGTTTTATTTTTAAATGAAATAATGAATTTTAGGAGATTCCTTATTTCATATTTGTGTTCATTATTAAGAAATATATATTATATAGGAAACAGATTAATAACTTAATGAAGGGGTCAAGTTAAAAATATTATTTATATAAAACAAACAAGTTTTAAAATTTCAATATTTTTCAAAGTGCTTTTGAAACAACATTTGCTCTGATTTCCAGAAATCCTTGAAATTTGAAAATTCAAAATCTTTAAATTTACCACCACTTATCCTCTCATTTATACTAAACAAAATGTAGTCAAATTAAAATAAATTTTGTTACTTTAGCATTGCATACATAGCTTTAGATCAGTTACTACTTGGATATACTAATTTCACGTACAAGTTTTAAAATTAACATTAACTTAAGAAAACTCATTTAACTAGAAAGTATTAGTACAAATCTGAAAAAGTTACCTTCAATGGTTAAGACAATTTTATATAATTTCAAATTTCCTTAAATATTGATTGCAAATTCAAATGCAATAGAAGAAAAACAAGTGCATACATTTTACCCTATAATATTCTTTGAGTGATACAGGTTAAAAGATGTTACAGTGAAAAACAAAAAGAAAAATACAAGTATTGTACGGTTCAATTCATCACAATACAACTCAGAAAAAATAAAACTTTTAATTACAGCCTTACAATATATAAATCAAAATAAAACACTCATCCAAACTTATTTCGCAAATAGATATTACCAGTTTTTTCTTACCATCAGTTTTGGGGATTTCAAAGGAAATTTTACCTTTTGCCAGATGTCTTCAAAGGTTTCAACGCCTTCACTGACTTTCTTCAAACACCTTTCGATTTCTCCTAGTTTGAAAGGGTAACAACCACTAAGTCTTGTTAATAGGATAGCACATTAATGTGCCAAACACAGAAATGATTTATTAAAAACACAGGATTATAATATAAATTTTTAAGAAATACCATCTGTCAGCAGTGCACACATGTTCAAATTACATTCACCACTAACTAGTGAAGCAGAATTCAGACTAGTTACTGTCTGTCTTCCATGAGAACTGCTCCTGACACCAAGTCTGGTTGTTGGTCACGATAGGAACATGGCTTGTTCATTTTGAGTAGGGGTGACTTTTGGTCATTACTTAATTCTACTATTTTCCACAAGTGTTGATGGTAGAAAGAGGTAATTTACCAGGATAGATCTTCTCAGTGACAAGTAAAAATCTTAAACATATTACCAATTTGCCAATGTGAAAAATTTGATAGTTCATCAAGGATCTCCAATGAAAAATTGGATAAGGTTCGTTCCTACAGCAACAAATAGGGGTAGACTTTGTGTCTGGAGCAATTCTCGTGGTACATAGACAGTACTATTTCAATCCTTGAAGAATACTTCATGATAATCATGCTTCACTCTGGTGCAGTAGTCAATTAACTCCCCACAAAACATACTGTATTTAAACTTATTAAAAAGTTCTGATGTAACTCAATGGCACAATTGCAAGCAAATACAATTTTATGGAAATGTAGATTTGGCACAATTTAGTAGTTTTGTTTTTCTTGAGATAATGAACCTGTCACAAACGACACACTTAAATATATTGTATGGCATCCTTACATGGCAAGTACCTATCTTTTCATGACTAACGTATCGATTTTTATCAACTGTGAGAGTTCCTTGGAAAACTCAAAAATTGTCTTTTCAGAGCATCAAAAATGTGTCATCTTTCATTGATTATGATATGCATCAATTTTGTTCAGTGATTTTTTACTTCAAAATATGCTAATTTCAGTAAGATTAAATAATGATCGATGGTCTTTCCATAAAGTAGTCTAGCACTGCATTTGTGGACAATTCTGCATTATTAAATATTCTTTTAGGTTGCCTTTATGGAAATATTTTTTACAAAGTCAAAGCTAGTAATAATTACACAACTTGTCTTAGTATAATCTTTCTTACTATCTGGAACTAATTCATGCAATTATGGAACCTCAGATGCATAGCATGTTTTTCCAGTAACTTTTTCAAGAAACTGAAAAATAACGATTCAAAAGTGTTAATGCTACTGTTGATCTCTTAACATGTCTCATTCAATATTTTCATAAATGCACCTATCGGGACTTAAGGCCCTTGGACTCAAAATAAGCAAATGTATCCTTTTTAATTCATTGGTGCACCTACAAGGTTAAGTCTCCAGCCCCTACACCCAAAATAAGCAAATATATCCTTTTTTAATTCATGGGTGCATCTACAGTAATGGTAATTAATTTACGTCGCACTAGAACAACACAACATTCATTTTGGCTGGAGTCAATATCCTAGATTTTACTGTTATGAATGACAACATCATGTTTAAACTCCACCGAAATGGATGTTTCATTTTCTAATCTAAATTCTTACTCAACTGAAAAACATAAAAGGATGGGTTAAATTGTGCAGAACTGCTTCTAGGAAATAAATTTTTTATACGCCATGATGAACAGTATTTTGCTTGCATATTCTTTGTGAAAATATGATTGACGCTGATGTTTAAAGGTATGTCTATTATGTTTAAATATTTTTGGTATAAAATAGAAAATTTCCTGCATTTTTCTAATAGAAAAGTTTTCTAAAAATTAAATTCAAAATGAATACATTACGAAGGTAAAATAAATTTTTTATGAACATAAATATTTATCAAAAATTAATTAGTCTTAATTTAGTGAATAATTAACACTCATGGAGATCAATAAAACACTAATTAGGACTAACAAAATCTTATTGTTTTATAAGTTATTTTATTAGTTCAATCAATCCCCTAAAAGAGCTGAGAGGCTGTTTAATTATAAGTATACTTTGCTCCTACTTTTTAAGAACATATTACACTTAGAGTACTTATAATCACTTAATGAGTTTTACAATTAGTGATAATCACGTACAGAAATTTCTCTCAAATGTAGATTCAATAGGTAATCTACATCAGTGTTCTAAAGTAGTGTAATTTGTAGATTAACAAATGTTACGAGCCAGAAATTGTTTTTCTGCGTGAGCTTAGGAAAGCCGTTTACACAACATTTATATGAAAGAACTTAGAGCTTACGATGACAATCAATCTCCCAGTTTCTTATTCCTATTATTTTTTGCTGGTAGGGGATAGTAGATGCTTTACCACATCAAGTACCTAAAACACTACCTCAAAAAATAAGAATTTTCAGGAGAAAACATATATCATGTTCTATATAACTTCTTTCGGTACATTAAGTTGTGAAATAATTGCATACAATTTAGAAATGATCTTTGTGAGAATAAGAGACTTCTAATCCTTTCCCACCTAGTACGTACCATATCAGATACAAATCTTGTGGGTTTAACTTAAAATGTGCTTTTCATAATACTAATCCTATGAATAAGATAGTTTGAAATGCTTTTGAAAATCTACATTTTCCTTTGGGACAGTCTTCCAAACCAACAATATGAAGCATGCAAAAATCAAAGCATTTCAGAAAATAGGGTCTGGCATATTAAGAGACATTTAGTCTCACGGAACAGATTCTTGGCCTCACCCTTCGATAAACAAGCAACAAATTAGCTGCCAACAGGACCTTAGAATTATTCTCTGCAACTTATGCTGTCAAGCAAACAAATGTTGATTTGTTTAAAATATTAAAAAATAGTAGATAGTAATATCTTTCTTTCAATGGGTCTTAGATGCATGGCACCTGCTGTCTGTGCTTGTGAAGGATGGTCTAAGAATTTGTAGATGATTTTTGCTTTTAAATATGCCAGAAAAGAAAGATTTTTTTGCAAGTTGTCAAACAGCAATTTTGTAGGGATACAGAATTATTTATCGAAAATATTTTAATAATTTTCAGTTTTTGTAAAACTTCAATATTTTTAATAACTTATAGTAATAAAATTAAGAACTGAGTTACATAAAAGTAACAAACAGTGTGAGAGTTAGCATGCATGACAATGTATGTGTTTTACAAATTGATAAACTTATTTAATAAAATGAACTACAAAGAAATGACAAGTCTTAGAACACAACATTAATTTTTAAATCATGTTGGTCAATGTATATTATAGAAAATTAAAAAAAGTTGAGTGTATAAGATAAACAATAAACATCACTAATCTACATGCACTATACCATTATTTTGTGCCATGCAAGAATAAAACATTTTAAAACTCAAATTAGGATCTTTATAGGTTTGTCATCCTCATTTTTTGAGATATAACAGCATTGTTGATTTTTATGCATAAAATTATTTTGAAATGCCATGAGCATTAGTTATTGAATGTTAAGTTAAATTGACCAATATGAATTTTCAAGTTTTCTCACAATTTAAAATTTGGATAATATTCCATGTGAAAGTTAGAGTTTATTGAGGATTTGCAATTCACTAACTTTTATAACTAAGGAAAATAATGAAACAAAATATATTTGTGTTTGCTGCTTATACAAAATGATTGCTAACTGTCAAAGTATCAAATATTTCATTTTAAAGTTGTCAGTTAAGGAACCCACCTATTAAGTATTGAATAATCATCGGATGTATTAACACTGTTTTATAACAAATGCAAACATTAGCTATTGATAACTAATTTGTGAGTGAAGAGTGCAATTGTAAGCTCTCTTAGTTTCATCATACTTTCGGTAACCTAGCAACAACGATTAATAAGATGTGTTTGCAATCAAGTCAATTATATTAAAGGTACAGGTCAGTTTGACACGCAACAGGGTCATAAATAATGAGAATGTTTCTTATCATTTGCAATGGTGTGATCTGCTATCGAAGATAAAACTAGCTAACAAATAAAATTGTAAAATACACGAAACCATTAAAATTAATAAAGGAATGACACAAGGGACACGTTTTGTAAACAAGAACTCATTATTGCAAAGACAATTTAGTTAAAAGTATCGAAATCCATTCTTCAAATTAGAAAAAATGCCATTCCATGTAGTATAAAAATAAAAAGTCGTATGTAATAAAAATATTCTTTGGCGATTAGTAATAAAACCATGCGATAAAGTAATGCTTTAAATATGAAGCATGCATCAACATGAGCACACAAAAGCATTGTTTATTGTTGCAAAATGCTCGCATGCAGTTGTCAATAGTGAGTTTAAAGCACCTTGTTTATATTGTTAAGACCCCATTTTCAAAAACGCTGAAAGTCAACAACGATTGCTTTATTATGAAATCGAAACAAACCTTGCAATTTTCTCCGATCGGCCATAGCTATGAGTACGCATGTAGAAGCGTCTGTAACATAGCAATCTAACAAGAGAATGTTCTTCAGAGTGATAAAATATTATTATTATTGTATGAGAGAATTAATACAGCTTTGTTCGCAACCAAAATGGCTACTCTTAACTAGCAACAGACGGACAGGTTCGATGTATTAATACGCGGCATTTAAGATCATTTTTTGAATCACACAAATATTTTTCGCTTTCAAAATATCTTTCATAACAATAAAGAAATGAAAGTATACAAAGCAGAATGTTAATATTGGTCTTCAAAACTACTTTTCAAATGATGAAATTTGCTATGCTCGTAACATCACAGTACAACAGAAGTAAAAAGTCTCACATGGTTGTTTTGGTTGCTGGGACTGGTTAACTCACTTTTCTTCTAATTTTTATATTTTAACATTTGTGAAATTCAAAATCTGAATATATCTGTCCTGACTTGAAAATCCCTTAGATTCGTTCTATTTTTCAATCGTGTTTTGTATGGATGAAAAATCTTCCTTCTTCATAAGGAAATTTTGAATCGCCTTGAGAGATTTTCAAGAAAACAGTATAGAACGGATTCATAGTCGTAAAATTAAAAAAAAAGGTAAAAGTAACATTTTACGGTGATGGGGCTTTCATGTTTATCTCGAATTTCAGGCTTAGCTTCCATTTTCATAAATTGAAAGGAATAACGTTGGATAATTTTATTTTTAATTTTCAAGCACACATGAGAAGCGTATTTTCAAGACCATGCGCACAAGTCGGTTCATATGGTTTGATTTTTTCTTTGTGGTTATTAATTGCTTAATAAGAGAGAGAGAAAGAGTCGGCAAACTAGATGGGGACCAACAGGTTAAAATACATTCAAGTGGGGAATTATACAACATACAATGAAGGTGCCAGAAAACTGCTACAGACGAGCCTAATCAAAATACATTGCAAAGCTACTTATGCAAGTTATTGGTTGGATGTGCCAGTGCATATATAAAGCGATGGGCATATGTGGATGCATTCTAAAGCTCTTCCCACTTTGAAAATGGCAAGTTATCACGATTTAAACGATTTTCAATGGGGTTTAATCATTGGAGCTCATGAAATGGGTCATAGCAATTTGGAGGTAGAGGTAGCTAGTTAATTAATGTCGCACTGGAGCAACGCATTGTGCCATAGGGCACCGGTCTGGGACCAATCCGAAGGGAAATATCAGAGGACCCCCCCCCCCCCTTGTAATTTTGAACCACGATTAGATGACGAGATCAACACGAGCTGTCACTCCACTCTTCAAACTTCCACACCATCCTAACGTGAGGACATTCGAGTCCACAACAGATTTAACGTGCACCAGCCTCCGCGTGCACGAAGGTCTGGTTGGCCCGAAAAATATCAGCTTGAGGACTGTAACTTTACCTCAAAGATATATATGGGATGCCCAACACGAGTACCCTTGATGAATACTCGACATGTAGCTATGCGCCTAGCCTTGACTGAAACACCACCACCGCGCACTTGACTGGAAACGAGTAGCCTGTCTGACGAGTAACTTTTCCAACTGTTTCAGACAGATGGAAGTATCCGTGTGTGGAGAAAACCACGTGAAGCCATGGATTCAGTATGTCAACAGGACATACAGGCTGGTGGTAGCTTGGTAATGGTATAGGGCACTGTTCGGCAAACTCATTAGTCAAAAGAGCCAAAGATCAGCAGTACAACGATTGAGATTTCTTTTGAGAGCCAAATTTCTTTTCAAGAACCATGTTTTTAGAAGTCAGTTTAAACTAGCTACTAACATTAAATAAAACCAGATATCGTAATAATAATCTTATTTAGTGATAAAAATATTTTTACATTAAAATAAAAATATGACTAAACAAGCACTTAATGTGAACAATGACCTTGCATTTCCCTGGAAAGTTTGGATAAGTCAGGTTTGTATGTCGTTGTTTTTAATTTGAAGCAGGATTCCAGGTTCTCATCAATAAGACGATTTCTCAATTTACTTTTGATAAGGTTCATGCTTGAAAAAGATTGTTCGCATGAATATGTAGAGCCAAAGAGTGAAAAAGCAAATGCTAGTTTTTTAACTGATCATGAGTCAGGAATACTATTCCAGGTGTTGAAAATTATCACGTCTTCCTTCTCCAGGTCTTTCAATGTGGTTCAAAATTACGTGGTGTTGTCCTCGGATCTTTCCCTTTGGGATTGATCCCGGACCGTCACCAATAGCCCGTTGTGTTGCTCCAGTGCGACGTTAATTGAAATACCCCCCCCCCCAGGTCTTTCAAAGCAAACCACTTTTTCTGTGAACTAAGATCACATTTATTTTTCTCCAATTTTTCCATATCAACATTAAGGCGTTCAGATTTGGAGCTCCATAATTCTTTGTTTTTTAACTATAGTAATAGCATTTCAAAAGCGCCAATGTCAATATTAAAGAGAGAAAAATTCAATTCTGTTACGTCAGCACTAAGAGGTTTTTAACAAAGGCTAACGTCGCTATGCTATTTCTGAATTCCTGAAACCTCCGTAGAAAAGCTTCCCTCATATTTAAAATTGTTGTTTTGCAATAGTAAATGTCAATTACCGAGTTATTTTCTTGGCGATGTTTCAGCAGGCTTGGAAAAGGAATTAATGCTTCTCTTTCAAAAACTTAAGGCAAAAGGATAATTTGCTTTCGAATGAAATGACTTCTTCCAACATCGAAAAAATTGTGTTTCCTTTCCCCTGTAGTTTACGATTAAAATTATTTAGATCAGACGTAACGTCTAACATGAAATAAAATTTTTGGATTCACTAATCGTCCGTTAGTTCAGGATAGTCAACATCCTTCTCAAGGAGAAATGCTTTAATTTCAAATTTTTTGGAAGCGAAACGTTTTAAAACGTTTCCTCTTGAAAGCCAACGTACCTTATGCAGCAGAAGATCTGCGTATTCACTCTCCATTTCAACTAAAAATTCTTTAAATTGGCGATGATAAAGAGCTTTAGCTACAATTGTGTTGACAATCTTGATCACCAATTCCATAAAAATGCAAATTTCTTCTGGAAATGTCTGCGCACAAAGCGCTTCTTGATGAATGATGCAATGGTAAACAAGTATCTCGTGATTAATTTTTCCTTCAAAATAGAAACAAAATCTTCTCTAACTCCGGTCATACTTTTTACCCCATCTGTTGAAATTAAAACAATTTTATCGAGTGGAGTATGTTGTTTCTCCATGCATTCAATGACAGCATTTGCAATATCCTCGCCACGTGTTTGACCTTTCAGTGGCAATAATCCTAAGTTCTTTAGGACCCGTAGACGAAATAAATCGAACAGGAAGTGAAACTTGCGCTGTGTCATTTATGTCACAAGATTCGTCAACAGTTATTGATAAAGCTGAAACCAATTTAAGATCTTCGATTTGCTGATTGGTTATATTCGAAGACATTTTGACTGTTCTGTCTTTTACTGTTTTAGCAGACAGTGGTAACTAATTTTTTCAAGAATTTCTGCCTTGTTCTTAAAATTCCGGAATAGCTCTTCGGATGTATTTATAAAACAACTTTTAATGTATTCACATTCTGTGTATGGTTTGCCTCTCTTAGCAATCTCTTGACTAACAATAAAATTTGCAATATTAACGTTGTTGGAAGATTGCACCCAATAATTCAATACAGAACTTGATTTTTCTTGACTCTTCTGAAGTTCCTCAACTGCTTTCTTCCTCGCATCACCGGCGGCGGGATATTTACTGCCAAATGACGCGTGTTTAGTTGTAAAGTGTCTCTCCAAATTTGATTTCTTGTTATACGCCAATTTTTCTTTGTAACAATAAAAGCAGCAACACAAAGTTGTAACAACTTATTAAATTAATGCCAAAAATAGCTGTGAGATCTGCAGGTGGTTGAAAGATACAAGTAGCTTAATGCACCGAATAGGTACAGTCACAAGCTGTAACTGGCTCGCTCTCGCACAACTCGTGCGTTAGTCGCGTGTGCCTCCTCCGCGCCCGCCTGCGCTACGTCAACACGACCGACACCCCGCTCGCCCGCACGTGGTCGAAATCGACTCGTGACAGAGCCGCACTCAAGTGGCTAAAGAGCCGCGGTTTGCCGACCACTGGTATAGGGGTAGTTTATCTGCCATTCAATGTGACCCCTTCTACATACGTTTTTGATTGGTGATCCTTTCTTACGAGTTATACCCGTTTATGTCCTGCGTTTATTCTGATGGGTTTATTTACGGTTAGAGGAGCGCTTATCTGAGTTTGGGGTCTTGCTATTCGCACCTATAAGTCACCAGATCTCAATGGTATCGAACACATCCGGGATGCCATGCAACACGTTGTGGAATACAGAACTCCTACACCTTGGAATACAACAGAATTATGGACCGTTCTTGAAGGAAGTATGGTGTTCAATGCCTACAGAATACTTCCTCAAGTTCGTTCCAGTGGGAGGTCTACTAAGTATAAGATTGAGTTACCAGCTTTTCGGGCACTTCAGTATACACTAGAATTACCTTCCCCTTAGACAAAATATGAGCTACTTCCTGGAGAAAATAATAATGAAATCAATGGTGAGTACTTGGACACGTTTAAAGATAAAATTTTAATAATTTAATGATCTTATTTGATTATTTTTATACTAATTTGTTTTGTTTACAACAGGCAATAAAGGCTTCTAATTACTAAACTAAGAAATAGAATTGAAAAGACAAATTTTCTGAAGTTCGAATGAAAGTACAAGATTGAGCGTAAGTACTATATTTTACATGATTTGATGCGCATCTAAAGTTGAATAATCCGTCTAAACAAAGTTTGATGACTTTAAATATCTTAATTTCTTGATGTGTACTCCAAAATTTCCAGTGTAATGAAAGCTGGCTAGGACAAAAAAATTCGTTTTTTTCTTCGAAAGTTGATTAAATAATTTTTAATCAAAATTTCAACAAAAAAGAACAAATAGTTTGGTCTGTTTTTGGGGATACACTACCTGACATTGAAAATGCAACACCAAGAAGGAGTTGGCAGAAAGTGATGAAATTTGGCAAACAGAGAGAGAGAGAGAGACAGCAACGAGTAGTAAGTGATCTTTATTGCAACATTATACACCTCGCAACTGAGCAGCAAGAACGTTTGATCAGTAGGTTGTAGGACCACCACGAGTGGCGATACAGGCAGCAACACGTCTAGGTATAGACGCAATGAGCGTGCGGATGGTGTCCTGAGGGATGGCTACCCATTCCGTCAACCATTTGCCAGAGTTCGTCTTCTGAACGTGCCGGTGGCGACGCATGCAAGCGACGTCCCAGAAATGTTCGATAGGTGAGAGATCAGAGGAGACAGATGGCCAGGAAAACACCTGGGTACCATGCAGGGCATGTTGGCTGATGCGTGCCGTGTGCGGCCGGGCGTTATCCTGCTGGAAAATGGCAGTGGGCACCCCCTGAAGGAAAGGTAGTGTCACCGGCTGCAGTACGTCATCCACGTATCGTTGGGCCGTCATAGTGCCCTGAATACGGACCAGAGGTGACCTGCTATCGTAGGCGATGACGCCCCAAACCATTATACCGCGTTGTCTCGCGGTATGGCGTTCCACAGATGCGGCCGGAATGGCCCTGTCACCACGTCGGCGCCAGACTCGTACACGGCGACTGTCATTGCTAAAACAGAAGCGTGACTCGTTTGAGAGCACCACCTTGTGCCATTCCGTCGTCCACGTGGCTCTATCCCGACACCATTGCAAACGGAGACGTCTGTGCTGTTGGGTTAATGGTAGTCGTCTCAACGGGCGCCATGAGTGCAGGCCGCCAGCGATCAATCGGCGGATAATGGTCCTGGACGATATGGGAGCATCAAGGGTGTCCTGCACATGCTGCAAAAGGGCGACAGACGTGGCTTGCGGGGCCGCCGATGCTTGCCGGCAGATGCGTCGGTCCACGCATGCTGACGTCACTCTGAGTGCACCGGAACCTCTCAAACGTGCCACATTCCCTTGGTCCAACCATCTGTGCCACAACCGGTACACCGTGGACGCGTGTAGGTGGGTATCTGCTGAGATTTGACGTATGGACCAACCTGCCCTTCTGAGGCCAATCACCATACCCCTCGTGAAGTGGTCTGTTTGCTGGAACTCTCTTGATTGGCGGCGTCCTGGCATTCTCCGCTACTAGACGTTTCCTCTGAGACACAAAAACAAATTGCAACTTGATTTACCTGGCAAACAGAGCGGCGCGAAACTGACCACTTTTGCAGGTTCCTTCCCTGGTTTTTCACTCACCGTGCGCGGGACAGCTGCGCAGTTTGCATCATTTACATATCTCGGTGAGCTGCGTCTACCCTGAAATTTCATCCAGTTCTGCGCACTCCTTCTGGGTGTTGCATTTTCAATGTCAGGTAGTGTATAAGCGTTCAGTGTTTCGTAACGCTACTTGTGCTCCGAACATAAGAACTATATTTACTTCAAAAAACGATTGAAATTTTGAGAAGTTGAGTTTATATTTGAAAAGTATTCTCGGATTTGGAAACAGAAAATTATATTTGATGAAAATTGCATTTTTAGTTTTGCTCACAAATTTATAAATTATCTGTTCATTCAAAACTGTTTTGTGTTAGATATCTTGATGTTATTAAAAATATATTTAGATACTAGCTCGGAACTATCACAAAAAACTTGCATTTCCTACTGAAATACTTATAAAAATATTTTAACAATCAATAAAATAATAGCTTTTAGTCCATCACTCTTTTGTGGTTGTGTTTCTTAATGTTATATATAATCGCAACAAAAATTTAATTAAATAAAAGGTGAAGAACTATATATTGTCACTACAAGCTGCTTCAAATTTCTTCAGATTTCATAAATAACCATATCAATATATTTTTTGAACCACAATTGACAATTGTCAAAACTACAAATCAATAAATGATGTTATATTTATAAAGCTTTCAATCGATCTTTTTTTACGCGAATGAAGTCTATGTATGCTTGAAGTTCAAACTGGAGTGTTATGCAAAATATTAACAATTTGAACACTCATATGTCCGAACGTAGATGGGTAGATGTGAAAAATCTATGTTTGAGTTGTAGGATATATAGTTTAATTCAAGAATAAATAAAAATAATTTCTTATTTTAAGTTTTTCCAAACTACACTGCTGGCCACCGTAAATGCAACACCCTGAAGGAAGCATGCAAATAATATGAAATTTACAACATGCATTAGCGGAGGTGAGATATGCAAATGATTAGAATTTCAGCGCAGACGCACATCACGCGCGCCTGTGGCGCCACTTCAAAGCGCTATTTAAGGCTTGGGGATTTCGACGATTTCAAGTACGGCAATTGTGTTTTTCTTGTGGTTTTTTCAAAAAAAAACGATCAATTATGCCTCGTAGAAAACAGCGATCATCTTTTGATCAAGTATCGGAGTTCGACAGAGGAAGGATAGTGGCCTACCGAGATTGTGGATTATCTTTCAGGGAAATCGGTAGTCGTGTTGGACGAAACCAAACAACTGTAATGCGGATATGTGATCGTTGGATGCAGGAGGGTACGACGGACCGACGTGTTCGATCGCATCCACCTCAGTGCACCACTTCACGTGATGACAGGCATATTGTGCGTATGGCAGTGACGGATCGCTCAGCCACATCACGAACCATAGCACAGCACATTCAGTCTGTACCGCATCATCCAGTGTCTGCGCGTACCATTCGACGCCGTTTACAGCAGAGTGGTCTGTCCGCAAGACGTCCATTGCTTCGTCTACCCTTGACGCAGAACCACAGACGTTTCCGCCGCCAATGGTGCGATGAAAGAAGGATGTGGACGGCAGAATGGAATGAAATTGTCTTTACTGACGAGTCACGCTTCTGTCTGCAACACCACGATGGTCGGATTCGAGTCTGGAGACACCGTGGAGAGAGGATGCTGAACAGCTGCGTTATGCACCGCCACACTGGTCCTGCACCGGGTATTATGGTATGGGGCGGTATTGGATATCACTCTCGCACTCCTCTAGTACGCATTGCCGGTACTTTAAACAGCCAGCGCTACATCTCCGAGGTGTTGGAGCCAGTTATCCTTCCTTACCTTCAGGGCTTGCCCACAGCCATATTTCAACAGGATAATGCGCGACCACACGTGGCACGCATTGTCCAAGGGTTCTTCGTCAATCGCTAGATTGAATTGCTTCCCTGGCCAGCTCGCTCTCCGGATCTTTCGCCGATAGAAAACACGTGGTCCATGGTTGCTCAACGATTGACCCAGAATACATCCCCAGCTGCCACACCAGATCAACTTTGGCAACGTGTGGAAGCTGCTTGGTCTGCTGTACCCCAAGAACACATCCAAAGTCTCTTTGAATCAATGCCGAGGCGTGTGGCAGCGGTGATCTCCAACAATGGTGGCTACTCTGGCTACTGATTTTGGCAGGAACCACACTTCACAGAAGTCTATAAATTTAATCATTTGATACTTGGTCAACATGTTATCTACAAAATAAATTTTGTTGTGATATCTCTTGTCTTTCTTGGTGTTGCAATTTGGGTGGCCAGCAGTGTATATACTCATTGCATATATTTTTTATTTGATAGTAACATGTCAAAAAAGCTCAACATTTTTTTTGTCTTAGTTTTTGCCACACTTTATTTTCAATCGATATATCTTCTAAACTACAAAACAAACAGTAAGTAACAAAAAATTTTAGATGTAGTTTATAGATCAATAATTTATTGCAACTGTTTTGGTTTCTAGCAAATTGTCAAGATGAAAATTGAAAACCTGCCTTATTAAAAATTTGTCGAGCTTGTTCTCTTTAGGTTTTGTTTGGTTCACTGAGTACACAATTTCAATTTGAAACATGGTTTTCATAAACACTTATTTCTGATAAACACAGCACGGCCAATTAAAGATCATTGATAGATTTATTTGTATGGATACGAAATTTTTAAAAGGGTTAATTGAGCCAAATAATGTTTTAGATTTAGGTCTTAAGATTTCAGAAATCAAGTTTTCTGAAATTTATACCTAAAAATTAATAGATTAGGGTGACAAGTGAAAATTACATCCTTCTATTTTAGACTGAACTGCAATTTTTATTTTAATATTTTAGAAGCTATAAACTCTAAAATGTTCAACGTTTTAAAGATCAACCGGAATTTTAAATCACGAAAAGAAAGATATGTAAAAATTTTTGTACTTTGCTGATTCAATGTTTTACAAATTGAGAATGGGAGCAACTTTTCAAAAAAAATGCTTGGCTGGTTTTTAAATGAAAAAAGTCACTTTTATATTTAAAGATAAAAATACTTCCTGAAATATTTTTGTATGAACTTTTAGTTTAAGTCATGATTGAACTTATGTACAGTTTCTTTTGAAGTTGGTGTTGGAAAATACTTCTCTTTTCTAGATTTGCTTTTCAAAAGTTCTTTTGAGGATATATGAAATTAAAATCAAATGGAGAAATCACTTTCATATTTAATCTGAAGAAATCCATTTTCATAGAAACCAGATATGCGACATTTGCAGAATGCAAATTGGTGCTGCCATCTATGTAATTTACTTCAAACTAATCTATTATAAATCTTATAGTGTGTGTAAGTCTTTCTTTTAAATCTTTTTCACCTTTTCGAGAGATCACTTGTTTCTTGTAAGCTTCTTAATAATAGGTTACGTCTTAAAGAAGTATACAGACCAATCTAAGCTCCTACAACAATGCAGGAATGCTAAACAGAATTTGCAAATTCCATTAATTGAAGGCTAACTGCCGAAAATTGCACACATAAAACTTCCGATATAATGCCAGTACATGTAATCAGGTTTGTTTCGATGTGATTTTATCACGAGCATGAACATGTTACATACTTAGTATTATCAACTTAATGACAGTCGCGTACTGATTTTTGTAAAAATTTGTTTAGACGTAGGGTACATCACAAAACCTACTCCACGAATACTCCAATAACTTTCAATTGTCTAATGAAACAATGAAAACAGGAGACAAATGTTCTTTTAATTTTGACAAAATGTTGACTACTATTTTAAATCAGCGTGATTCATATAGCTTATAGTATCCCAACTGCCATTAATACATTAATCCGTTTCATAATCCAATTAAATTTTAAAATCTGAACTTGGCTTTTTAAACATGACTCAAAACACAAATTTATTTTTAAAAACATTGAGTTTCAAACTCTACCATATTTAAAATATCTTTGTGATTTGATCCGCTAACTAGCAGAATTGCTTGGTGCCTCTTGGGTTAAATTAACGACATTCATGAAAAAGTTTACCAGAATTTAAATATTTCTCCTCTTATTTCTTTGGTAGAAAAATGTAAGTGCATCATTTATATCCTGTACAATCCGTTCCCCGCATATTTAAGGAGTCATCAACACTATTGGTATTGTAACCGGATGTGTTATTGATGATTCATGATTCTTTAAATATGTAGTTAAGTATATTTTATTCCTACGTGTGTTATTCAAATTTTTAATAAAACTAGTCCACCCTTTTTGGCGGAAGGATCTGTTGCTTTGTATTAATTGATGAGAGTTGTTAGCACGTTTGATCTCATAAGTTAGCTTTGGATTTAGTTAAAAGAGCAACAATCACTTATGATTTTATCATATCAGTAAAACTTCTTAAAAACATTTTTTCACTATCAATGATTATTGACGTTAAAACGACTAAATACAATTATGAGGGGCGAGACAGTTTTAAAAGTTAATAAAAAAGGGGCAGACAAAAAGGTAAACAAAGTCTGAAAAACACTGAACCCATTTAATTAACATGTTAACTACCATATTTGCCACTTGCTTTTGGATGCCAAATATCTACTTTTACTTTTCAATACAATACTTGATCCAACTGCTTCAACTTATTTGTAGATCTATAAATAATACTGTATGTATGAAATTGCATATATATTTTCTGTTATATATTCTAAAATGTACAAACTTAAGAAAACAACGCTAAGTCAGGAAATAAGCATTTATAATATACAAAAACTTGGTTTTACAGAATACAAGTGAAGCACACACAAAACTATGTGCTATCTTCAATACAAATCAAGGTTTGCAGAATCTGGTAAATCTTTACATAGGAAAGGATATATAAAAAACAAACATGCATTTTGTACAGAATGAAGTCTTGAAAAACAACCTTGTATATTTGTAATTCTTGGTAAGTGTTAAATCTGTATAAAATAATCATATGTGCAAAAATGTATTATTTGAAGAACTTTTTTGGCGTGTTCAAAATTTATTTGGAAATACACAATTCATAATCCCATTTGTATCATTATATCGATTGAATTTCAACATGAAACATTCTTAGGATTTTACAATCAGCCAGTCACCAAAAATAAGTTTCATTCAACTGCATTCTATCCACACTTTCATGCAAATAATTTCAGTTACTTGGCTTTGGCCAGGAAAAGTCCTTGGAATTTCACAATCTCAACCAATCACCAAAAAATAACTGTCATTCAACTACATTCAATCCACACATTCATAGCATTCAGACATTCATGGAAATAATTTCAGTCATTCGGCTCTTTTGACAAGAAACGTTCTCTCGACTTTCGCAATCAGTGCCACCAAAAATAACCGTTTCATTCAACTTCATCAATCCACACATTCATAGCATTCAGACATTCATGCAAATAAATTCAGTCATTCATAATCAGACCATGCAAATAAAGCACCATTTTGCGTTTAAGTACATAGATTAATATGTATACATACCTGAAGAAGCGGTGTTAACCGAAAAAAAAACCGGCCCACAAGTAAAAATGCCTTATGATGTAGTCACTCAAAAAGTACCCGTCTTTTGAGAAGGGCTGTTGCGTAAACGTTGCAAAACGAAGGAATTTAGATTTCTTGTTGATTACCTGGTGATGGAGTGATTTTATTGAGTATTTTCCCCGATCGAAAGAAACGGCCATCACCATGACATTACTGTTGCATTTTTGTGATCTGGCAATTTGGGATCTTTCACTATGAAGATTGGCTATAGATTTGTGGGCTATACCCAAAACCCAATGTTTCATCGCTGTTCCTGAAGTCTTTTAAAACTATCGTCGCTCTTCTCGCACTCAAACATGCCATGAATAGTTGAAATAAAGTCTTGTTTTTGTTTAGCTGAGAGCAATTTTGGTACAAATCTGGTTGTGAAGGGTCTCATACACAAATTGTTCACAAGAACTGTTTGAACTAAGCAAAATTAATGTCTTAATGAATAATGAAGTCTTCAGATAACCTAATAATAATAATTTGATAATTTCTCCGTGTGGTTTTGCATACAAATTCGACATTGCTTTTATTTTTGCTTGTAACTTGCTCATGCTGCATAATTCTAAACATTCTATCACGTATTTTAAACTATATTGGTGTCTATATGAGACAGGTCCTGGATGAATAGGAGTTAGTCGTTTGACATGAAAAACAAGGTATTTTGAACTTGTTATAGGTTATACCTTGACCAAAGGGATTAATAACAACTCTTGCTTTTAGGCTACTAAAGCTGTTTGTAATCTCCAAACCTTTCACCCAAATCCTAAAATAATTATGCCATTCATAAATTTAGATTTGACTCATACAAACCTCTCCGTAGAATTTCTGCAACTTTAAATACATGTGCTACTGTATATAAGTGTCTGCAAGTTCATTGAAGTTTGTGAAATATCTGAGGAATGCTTGTTGATTGAGTTTTTGCAGCATGAGAAATCCGACATGCAGCTTCACCAATGCGAGAACAAAGCTCTATTGTAAAATAGGTCAAAAAAGCTCCCGTCTATCAAAAATGATGGTAAGAAAAACAAACCAAACCATCAAACCAACAATTGTAAAATAATAAAAAAAAAGCAAGAGTCATGTGATTTATGAGTCATGGTATAGATTCGAAGATCCCTCTGTGCCAAAAGGATTCCTTTTCGTGGTTCTGAAGTACTGGAACCAGTCCGGACACTTTTTGATCATAGCTCATGCTTCAATTGAATGAAATTGAATCTGAGTTGAGCCTAGATTACCTTAAAGGAAGACTTACTCGAAACAACGTGATTGATGCGATTCAAAAGGAGATAGTTGGGAATAAGTTGTTGCAGTACTTTTTCGATTTTCTGTTTGACTGTTTTTATATCTTAAATTCTTAGCTTTCTCGTTATTTCCTATTACAGATAAAAGTATAGATAGTTGCTAATCTGGAATCTGCTATAGATATTGACTGACCGGCCTTAGAAGATTTACATCTTAAAACATCTAGTTTTGACAATCAACCTACCTCAATCACCTAATTCATCAATATTAATTAGGTGATTTTTCTGTGACCTTTCCCATTTGCACTTAAGTAATTTTGATTATAATTATAGTTTGTATCAGAAGTCCTTGGCACCATTTAATAATGTATAGATTAAAAAATAAGGGGCTTTAAGATTATTTTAACTTCAAAACGAACAGTTAAAGAAATTCAAAATGTGCTCCAATCTTTGAGGGCGAACATCTAACGTACGTCTTTGACAATGTGTATTCCAAAATTTAGAGAATTTTCGGTTCGTCACTTTTCATTTTTGGTGGACAAACTTTGGCTTTCACATATCTCTATAAGCCAAACGAAGAGATCTGGACTAGGTATACAGATTTTGCTGTAACACATTTTGTTTCTAACCAAGAAATATACATCCTTCTTCTGTGAGATGGTGCACGTTAAATTCGCAGTGACCTCAAATGTCCTCACTTTGGTGTGGTGTGGAAGTTTGGAGAGTGGAGTGCCAGCTCAGGTGTTGACCCTTTATCTGACCTTAGTTCAAAATTACGTGGTGATGTTCTCGGATCTTTTCCTTCGGGATTGATCCCGGACCATCGCCGATAGCCCGTTGTGTTACTCCAGTGCTATGTTATAATTCAACTTCTCCCCCTTTTCTGTGAAGTATATGGATATTTTACAATTCATTAATATTTAAAATAGGCATTTCAAGCTCCCATATTTCCAGAGTAGGGTAGGGTGACTACCATAATCTGAAACTATGGTGCCGTTAGCGTGATCTTTGCAGGAATTTATTTACTACACTTAAGTTGAGGCTCGTGATCCAATTGTTGACTGTTTACCCTCTCAAGAGCAACAGGATATCTGGCGTCCTACCTCATTAAAATGGTTAAGGCTATTAAGGTTGTGCCAAAGTGTACAAGTATTCTCATTTTATAGTCTGATGTCTAGGAATGAAGAAATTGAAAGGGAGACACAAGGTAGAACACCAGCCCTTAAAAACTACGTTTTCCTTCACACAGAAAGTTATTTTCCACAAAAGCTTTTTTCTCAGCAAGGTGCCCTTCAAAGGGTTAAGGAAGAATCCAAACACAAAACGGAAGTAAAGTGGTGTAAGTGAAGACACATCAATTGGAGAAAGCATGCTACAAAGGTAACAGAAGATGTGGAGAGGGTGTGACCTTGAGGCGACTATTTGAAAGTAATGGACTTCACACCTTACTATAAAAACGAATAAATTATTTTTGAAATTTAAAATCAGTTAACAAAATCCGGAAACATTGTGTTCCCATCTCAGTTTTTAGAAAGCCATTTTCCGAAACGTGTCATGGACTTCTGAGACAACCCTGTACCCAATACTCACCGCCAACCATGTAACACATGATCGTCGAACTGATGTCGCAGTTGACCGTCCTCAACTTCCCTTCACCGTCCTCGTTCACAAACATTCCTACGCAGTCGTAGTCTCCGCGTGGCTCATCCTGGCCCCACATGTCGTCGGGCAGGACGTTCCCGTTGTCATAGAGGAAGATGTCGTCATCGAACCTCTTGGCGGCGATCAGGCTGGCTCCACCGACGTACATGTTCTGGGCAGCGTTCATGGCAAGCCGTAGCATCCGCTCGTTTTTGATCGCTGCCGGAGCTTCCGGCTTGCAGTAGTTGATCATCTTGCCGTAGTCGAAATTGCCGAGCAGTGGGAGGAAGCAGTAGTCGCCGTACTGCAACCATGGCAGGGCGTCGTCCTTGCAGGCTGCAAAAACAAAGACCGTCTACAAGAAGATAATGCAATGCGGGCACTCCTCACTTAACGACCCAGTCGCATGAACGGAATTTGGAACTTAACCCTCCTGGTCCCGACGAGGTATCTCGTCAGTACGAAAACTGACCAGATTTTAATACTCAAGTGATTTTGACAGGATATCTCGTCCATCAAGATATGACCAATTTTGCCGATGACGAGACATCTCGTTATCACGATTTTGCCAATTTTTAGGTGATGACGAGATCAAGAACTGGTCAGTTTTCTTTTGGTGACGAGATAACTCTCTCATAAAGGTCTGGTCACTTGCTAATGATGAGATATCTCGTCGAAACAACCACAAGGAGGGTAAAAGTATAGTCTACTGATTTCTTCTTACGAGCCGATATATATATCGTCGTTAAGATATTGCCGATTTTTGATGACCAGTTCAAGATTTGGTCAGTTTTTTCTAATGACGAGAGTTCTCATTCAAGATCTGGTCAGTTTTGCCAATTACGAGAATACATCGAGACAACCATCATGAGGATTAATGGATGAGATATCACGGCACTGGAAGAAAACTGACCAGATGACTGACCTGAAAACTGACTGACATGATCTCGTCATCATAAAAAAAAATCGCAATTTCTTGATGACGAGATATCTCGTCATAAGTAAAATTGGCCAGATCTTAATGGACGAAATACTCGTCATTAACAAAATTGGTCAGATCTTGATCGTAGAAACCACTAGGCGGTAGTCGTAGACGGAATTCCGTTCGTACGACTAAGTAGTTGAGCAAATTGATCGATAAGCGAGAAGAAAAAGTTTTCGCGCAGGCTGTCACGCTGAGTAATCAAAGTGTGGTTCAATGGAGAAGGCAGTTGACCTTGGGTCAATTGATTTCTGAATGGCTGTGAAAGTATGAATGGCAAATCGCCGAGGATGTTTCCCCTCTGGCAACTCGTTATCAATGCTATCGTTTCGGCACTGAATGATAAACTTAGAGAATGCGCTCTATAGACGCCAATTGTGGAAGGGATTTGTCCACAATTACGTCCCCTAATTTAACTAGTAGACTCGTTCAAAACCACATGACTGAAGTGCCTTCTCCCGGCACTATACTATCATTGACAATGTAGTAGATACCCAGTTTATTTTACGGGACTATCCAGAACTTTGGTGCAGCTGAGTAATCAAAAGAGGATAAGGTAAGCAATAGCTTTGACCACCGACAGAGTATGTAATGAGAACATTCTGACTTTCAGTTAGTCGAGTTCAACGCCGGCTGCATTTGACGGTGTAGGCGGCCGGACCTTGCACTGCCTGACTTTATTTTAGTTTTATTTCGCCCAGTTTTTCTATGGTTGTAAATTTAATATATATTTAATTTACTTAATACATTGTAATTCCTATTTATCACACGCAACAACAAACAAACAACGGATTAGATTTTAAGCTGCATGTAATTTAAAGAAATGGTAACTTAAAATGGAGTTTTCAGATATTGAAAAATAATGTTAGAAAACATCAGAATTAGGACTTTGAAGCATTAACAATTCTTTGTTGTAGTGATAGAAGGTCAAGTTTTCCTACCTTAAGAATTAAAGCTAAGTAAAGTTTAGGCAAATTACTGTACCTGTTAGAAGTCCGTTAAAAACAAGGGTTTCTTTAGAAGAAACGCTGTCAAATTGATCTACCATTTTTGAAAAATGGCTATCTTTACTTTGCATGTACTAAAGACATTCAGTTTTCATGGTATTCGCTTTAAAAAATATAGCTATGAATATCTTATCAAATTGATTTGTCATCCTTCCCTTAAAGATGACGAAATTCAAAAATGTCGCATAACTGGAACAAGAGTGTCAGTAGAAAATATTGGCAAGATAACTATGAGTGTTATACTATTCGCCGTAGATTTGTTATTTTTACGATTTCAGTTACTGTAATTTTACAGGAAACGAACTTAAGAAGAGGCATTCATAATTACACCCGAAATCAAAATCAACTTTTGTAGTAGTCACCTTAGTATCACTTTACGAATTTTGTCTTAGAAGCAAGGATGCGATTTATGTAAGTGGATTACATCGATGGATATCCATGTATTCGAACTTGTAGAGCTTGTAGAAATTATAAATATGTCGAAAAGCAATTGAAAAGTTATTTTCAAGCACTTAAATGATGTTGGCATTTTTCTACAAAAGGGAAAAGTGATTACTCTGGTCACTTCTTCAATCTACAATTAATCAATTTAACCCGAGTAAGGTCGGGTCTATATACACTACCTGACATTGAAAATGCGACACCGAGAAGGAATGCGCAGAACTGGATGAAATTTACAGGGTAGACGCAGCCCACCGAGATATGAAAATGATGCAAACTGCGCAGCTGTCCCGCGCACGGCGAGTGAAAAACCAGGGAAAGAACCTGCAAAAGTGGTCAGTTTCGCGCCGCTCTGTTTGCCAGGTAAATCAAGTTGCAATTTGCTTTTGTGCCTCAGAGGAAACGTCTAGTAGCGGAGAATGCCAGGACGCCGCCAATCAAGAGAGTTCCAGCAAACAGACGACTTCACGAGGGGTATGGTGATTGGCCTCAGAAGGGCAGGTTGGTCCATACGTCAAATCTCAGCAGATACCCACCTACACGCGTCCATGGTTCACCGGTTGTGGCACAGATGGTTGGACCAAGGGAATGTGGCACGTTTGAGGGGTTCCGGTGCAGCCAGAGTGACGTCAGAACGCGTGGACCGACGCATCTGCCTGCAAGCACGGCGGCCCCGCAAGCCACGTCTGTCGCCCTTTTGCAGCACGTGCAGGACACACTTGATGCTCCCATATCGTCCAGGACCATTATCCTCCGATTGATCGCTGGCGGCCTGCACTCATGGCGCCCGTTGAGACGACTACCATTGACCCAACAGCACAGACGTCTCCGTTTGCAATGGTGTCGGGATAGAGCCACGTGGACGACGGAATGGCACAGGGTGGTGTTCTCAGACGAGTCAGGCTTCTGTTTTAGCAATGACAGTCGCCGTGTACGAGTCTGGCGCCGACGTGGTGACAAGGCCAATCCGCCGCATCTGTGGAACGCCATACCGCGAGACAACGCGGTATAATGTTTTGGGGCGCCATCGCCTACGATAGCAGGTCACCTCTGGTCCGTATTCAGGGCACTATGACGACCCAACGATACGTGGATGACGTGCTACAGCCGGTGACACTACCTTTCCTTCAGGGGGTGCCCAATGCCATTTTCCAGCAGGATAACGCCCGGCCGCACACGGCACGCATCAGCCAACATGCCCTGTAAGGTACCCAGGTGCTTCCCTGGCCAGCTGTCTCCCCTGATCTCTCATCTATCGAACATTTCTGGGACGTCATTGGACGTCGCTTGCATGCGTTGCCACCGGCACGTTCAGAAGACGAACTCTGGCAAATGGTTGACAGGGAATGGGCAGCCATCCCTCAGGACACCATCCGCACGCTCATTGCGTCTGTACCTAGACGTATTGCTGCCTGTATCGCCGCTCGCGGTGGTCCTACAACCTACTGATCAGACGTTCTTGCTGCTCAGTGGCAAGGTGTATAATGTTGCAATAAAGATCACTTATTGCTCGTTGTTGTCTCTCTCTGTTTGCCAAATTTCATCACTTTCTGCCAACTCCTTCTTGGTGTTGCATTTTCAATGTCAGGTAGTGTATAAAGCAGAGTTGGCGTCTGTCTGTACTCTATGCAAATCTACACTGTTTGACTAATGCACACCAAATTTGCTCACTTCTTTATAACCCTACGGAAAACTTAGGCTATATATTAACCCCCATTCGATTTGTTCTGGGTGTGCAGAGGGTTTAAAAACTATTTAAAATCCCCATAGGAATAACATTGACTATTCCATTGTTAAGATTTCTGTTGAGGTTCATATTTTTCACCAGTATTGTAGAAAAAGCAATTATTTTTCCGAAATATTATTTTTACAGAATTGAAATTCCATGTACTTATGTATGTTTCAACTTACATTTTTATTTCTTTCCACAGTTTTATAATAATTCATGAATATTTGATTGATGATACAAAGCAATTTGAAGTATTTAATTTTATATAACTTATATTTTGTTATTTTGTAAAGGATTAAAATGCGAAAACGCAAGGGAAAACCCATTGATGAGAAAAGTGTAATTTCGTTACTCAGCATGTGGCAAGGCCAGAATTGATGTTTCCTTTTTTTTAATTCGATTCAGAATTCTGAGTTTACGTATATGATTTAAGATAGCGAAATGCCGCGGTCATATTTGAGCTAAAGTTTTATGTGTATATAGTATTATACACTGGTGTTCAAAATTAAGAGAATTCTCACTTTTGGGGATTATCTCCAGAACTACTGGACATATTTTAATGAAATTGGTTATGTTCATAGATTGAAAAATACAAAAAACTAACAATACGACAGTTATAGTACACACGCATGATCGTACGTAGGACTCATCAGCGCAAGAAGGTCTAAAACAGAGGATACAATATCTACACAAAAAATGGGTTAATAGGGGTTATGGTCCCCTCTTACAGTTATACAACTCTCACAACGTGAATTCATACTGGAAATGAGGCAGTTTATGAATCCCAGTGGCAGTCGTTCCCACTCCTCCAACAACGCTGCTTTCAGGTCCTGGATGGTTCTGGGAGGGGGAAAGCGAGTTGAAATTGCCCTCCCAAAAGCGTCCCAAATATGCTCTATAGGGTTTAGTTCTGGAGATCTGGTTGGACAATTCATCCGGCTAATATCCTCACTGAACCCTATGTCGACGAGCGTTATCGTCCATAAAAATAAAATCAGAGCCAACAGCACCCTTGAAAAGGCGAACATAGGGCTCCACGATCTCATCCCTATATCTCACAGCAGTCACAGAGGGGGTCAGGGAGGTATGTGCGCCCATCCAACATGATGCCTGCCCAGACCATCAAAACCTTCGCTGCTATAGTGGTCTCTTCCTCGGATGTTGGAGGACAGGTAGTGAGTCCCTGATTCTCCCCAGATGAACGTACGTCGAGAATCAGTGGTTAGGCTGAACCGGGACTCATCAGTGAATAGAACGGTCCCCCACTGATCCCTGGTTCAAAGTCGATGTTCTCTGCACCATGCTAAACGGGCTCTCCTGTGCGCAGAAGTGAGCGGGAAGAAAGCAGCAGGTCTTCTTGCAAACAGACTTCTCTCATGTAGCCTTTTGGAAGCATTAACCCTTGAAACTCGGCTTCATGTGGCCGCATGAGGGTCACGAGAGAGCTGAGAAGCTGTTGCACTCCTGTTACGCCTCGCTGTAATGGACAAATATCGATCTTCATTGGCCGTCGTGGCTCTTGGATGACCTTGCTCAGGCTTTCTCTCTATGGATCCTGTATCCTTAAACTGATTCCATAAGTTGGACACGACACTGGGCGTTGCATTCAAATCTCTAGCAATCTGCATTTGAGACTTCTCTGCTTCCAGTCTCCCGACGATTACGCTAATTTTAACTGTTTGCTTTTGAATTTCATCGAATGTTGCAAAAACCACCACGAAATTCGTCGAGGTATGCGAGCGAACAAAACGCGAGAAATGTCACGTGCGCTTAGAAAGCCTGTTCCTCTAAATGCACAGCCCACACTCACGTGTACGCTTACATATTTGACACTAAAGATTTGTGTCTTTGTTTGGAAGCATTAGTATTACTTTTCGTTGAGTATTTTTCGAGAAATTCGACAAAATATGCATATTCTCTTAATTTTGAACACCAGTGTATGTATGTGAAAAATGAAAAAATGATGTTTGCATTTTTCTGTGAAAGAAGAGGGATTATTTTGATCACTTCTTCAAACAATATTTAACCAATTCAACCCGAACAACGCTGGGTAATTCTGCTAGTATTTATTATAACCAAACACAATTCTTAATTTGTAAGCAATCCACATGTTGATAGTATAATGTACATATAGTTAGCTTAATAAGTGAAGCACACAGGCATTTTAGGTTTCCTTGACCTGAATGTGATCTTGAGACAGGTGAAGTCCACTGTCATTTTTCTTTGCATGGTTTGATTTCTTCAGAATCAATCAAACAAATGAATAAATGTACATTACTTTTAATTTTTATCACTAAGTTGTTATAGCTACACATAATTATAATGAAAGCACTCTTTTTTCTGAATAATTGATAAATTAATTAAATACAAGTGTAGTTAAAATGATAAAATTACAATTTTTGCATTGCTTGAAAATTATAATTTTTCCTCTTCGTTTTCACAAAATTATATTTTTAGATTAGATGTGTCACTTGTAAACCGACGATATTTTATTTTAACTCCTGAGAAATCACACGCATTTATATCCGTTCTGAAAAAAAAACTTAGTCTTTCCTCCCTGCATAATTTCTAACCAATTTTTACCTTATTCAAAAGAATAATTCTTAGGATTCTTTCAACCAATCGATGTGGTTATTTAGTCATTATATGTGTTGGGTGAAAACACTATTTATACACTACTCAGAAATATCATCGCGCTCAGAGAGTTAAACTTAGACAAAGAGAGTTGACTAATTGCGTATAAAATTATTACCAATAGTGCATAAAATATGTATTATTAGGTTATTGAAGTATAACTGATATATTATATGAGTTTATTAAAATTACAGTATTAAGTTTACCATTTACGGTTACTAAGTTTTTTAACGAAATTCTGAATAAATAATTCATGTTTGCATGAGTTACAGACGTCATAGGACCGTAGTTCACAATTACGAGGATCTTTTCCCTTCGGGATTGATCGCGGACCGTCGCCAATAGCCCGTTGTGTTGCTCCAGCGCGACGTTAATTCAACTACCTACATACCTCATGTGTCACAGATGGATGTCACTATGCAAAAATATGGTAAACATTATTATTTTTTCGTATTTATTACATTTTATGCACTATTTAAGATTTACCTGAACTTTTTATTATAGTCTCTGAGAGTCACAAGAATTCCGAATAGAGTAGTATTGCTTTTTCCCCAAAGCCCCTTAATAATTCTAAAGGAAATATTCTATTGGTCAAGAAGGTCGAAACTGGTTAGAAATCATCCAGGGAACATCATGCAGGTTACAGAACAGATATGTGCGTGTGAACCCCTCAGCGTGTTAAGTTCTGTTAGTCATTTTAGTGCATATTTAGTAGGTAGTGCATATTTAGTAGTTGGAATCTGGACTCATGCATACTTACGTTCATCTTTTTTCATGCATATGACCGGCGATGCATTTTGTCCGCAATTTACTGCCTTCACACGATAGTGCTCCGACTTATGAATGATTGTGCATTTACGAGATCCGTCGGACGGTTCCTTTTCCCACAGCTTGTAATCCGATTGTACTACTGTCGTCTCATCGTACAAAAATGTCCATCTGCAGAAAGACGAGTCACACAGCTAATATACATCTTCTAAACATATTCTGTAACTAAATTCAAACTAACATATGTAAAATACGTGTAAAATATACTAATGAAAAAATTATACTGAGAAGAAATGATGTGTAAAATATACCGATTAGTAGGTAACCTATTACAAACAGCTATTTTGGCTCAGCTCAGCATGGTGGGTCAATTTGCTTTCAATGGATTTCTATGAAAGGGTATCCATTACGAGCTGTCGGCTCGGCTCAGTTTGGCTTAGCTAAGCCCGGTTCCGGCCGGTATCCCTTCCCTAGCATTCATTCGATCTTGCATGTTCATCTCTAAAGTAATATTCACAATTAAAAAAAGAAATCAATATGCGTAGTATAAAAATTTGTTTTGACCAATTTATTCAAATGATATCAAATACTGCATTTTGTTACTTCTATTAACGTTATTCGTTTAATAACCCTTCTGGTGTTTGCCTTGATGAGGTATCTCGCCAATAGAAAAATTGACCAGCTCTTGATAGACGAGGTATCTTGTCTTTAGAAAAAAAACTGATCAGATCTTGATCTCGTTATCACGAAAAAATCGGCGATATCTTGATGACGAGATATTTCATCGTAAGCAAAGTTGGTCAGATCTTGATGAACGAGATATCTGGCCTTTAGGTCCGCCTCCACTGAGGGGCCGTGACCGCCGAAGTAGCAGCGCTCACCCCGGTTGACGAGTCCTGGGATCTAAGGGCATGCTACTCCGACATGACCGGACACGAGGGGGTTCACTCCACGTTCCAGCCATCCCCAGGACAGCAAGATTATTCGCATGCCAGCAGAATCTAGCCTGGGGTCTCCGCAGAGGACACCCAGTTTCCAGCGGCCACCACTAGGAGGCTTCTGCAGCTTTGCAGCCCATCACTACTGCTATGACCCCCGGGCCCGCCGACAAGATTTTTCGGCTCTCAGGAGGGCCCACGCTCCCGAGGCCTACTCGACCAAGATAGGCTTTGGCCGCCCGGATCTTTCCCTTGGGGATTGATCCCGGATCGCTGCCAATAGCCCATTGTGCTGCTCCCAGTGCGGCGTTAATTAAAATCCTACCTCATCATATTGGCCGCCACTCTACGCGCATTCACACACGACCTTATCATACGAAGTTATATCGCCAAATGAGGCGATAAGATGCCAAATTTTTCAGCAAAGTCAATTCTTTATAAGGTAGTCACGTGGTACTAGTCGACATGTTGGTCACGCTTTTTGAAGCTCCTCTCAATATCAATCCTCAATCTACTTATACTTCTCATCAATGCTAAAAACGCCTCGTTTGTCACCCACCTAAGAGATATAGTTACGTACTTTCGTTTCCCATGATCACTTGACGCTGAATTTTCCTTCATTTCCATTCCTATCCAGAAGGAGTTGTGCATTTTGGAACCAATGATTTCGCGCATCTGCTTGACTGCCTCCCTTGGTATATCCGTCATGGGTGCAAAGTCCGCCCTTTCGTGCAGTTTTCGGCACTTGTCTTGAGCGTCTTTGTACTTGGCAACTTCCGCCTGGATTCCGAAACAAAGTCCTTTGTAGGCGGCTGGCATCTTTTCCGGGCAACTACCTGTTTGAAGATAATTGATTTTTCATTAACTTAAAAGGAATTGCAGTGTTCAAAAATCTAAGTATAATGAAACTAGTAGATCGTGCTTGAGTTACTTACCTGCTTTTATCTTTTGATGGCATTGTCTTAACTCACATTTCACACCTTATTTAAGGTGTATGCATACATTAGGAATCACCAAAATCGATCAGAATATCAATAATTTTTTTATTAATTAAAAATATTTCCCAACTCCTTAACCTTCAAACGATACCAAGATCTTGTAAATATTCGAAATAATTTTCTAGTTACAAGTGTTTTCGTTAGGTACTGTCACCTTATACAAACATATTTTCAAAACTCAATTTCTGAAGAACTGTTTTTGCAATAAGATGCTTTGTTCAAACGGTGATTACTCAACAATGAAATAATATATTATTATTATTTTTGTGTCATTATGATCTTTATAGCTACTAGTTATGAAATGAATTTTTATTTAATTTTTAAATGTTGAAATTCTTGGGTTTTTTTTAGATTTTGTTGGTGAAAATAATTGTCAAAACACCTATTCTCTCTTGCAACTTGACGGAAGATCAAAACATGAAGAATATTAGGAGTAATTTCCAACTGGAATTGTCTTTCTGATTCAAATTAGAATTTGAGATATCACTGTTAAAAGCATGCTAATTAGCTAATTATATCTAAATTAGATAATTAATGATCAGTTTAATTTGAGTTTTTGACACAAATGAGTTTAAGCACAAACCAATGACCTATTGTAAGAGAAATTGAAGTTTTAAAGTCAAAATTAAAAAATCGTCTAGTGTATACGTTCACGTTAAATTCATTTATGATGAATCTAAGAATCGATATGAACATTTTTTACATCAAATGAAATAGAATTGATAAAAAATATTAAAAAGCAGAATTTTGCGTATTTTCACCAGTGTTAATTTTTTATTTTCAAAAAGGTGCAAAGCTAAAAGTACACACCTCAATCATGTTACCACAATTAGCTTTTGAGACGTTCACTTCTATTGCATCCCATTCACTTGATAAAGGAGATTCGATACTTTTGACTATCGCAGCTTGTCCGCCTTTTGCACCATAAAACCCAAATTACCTATCTTCCTCGACATTTTTAATGTCTAAATCCAATTTTGTATTTGCTTACACTTTCTTTTCTGTGTTGATTTCTCTCTTCCAGATTCCTCATTACCTTCTGCAATCAGACTGCTGAAGAATCCATTTTAAATTAATTTATAATGAAAATTAGCATCAATATGCATTGTATACATCAAATGAAATAAAATTGATTCAAAAATATGAAAAAGCAGCCTTTTTGTGACTTCGTGTGTTGTTATTTCATATAAAGAGCATTGCAAAAACTGCACACTACAGTCATGTTCCTACAATTAGTTTCTGAACGATCGCTTCAATTGTATCCCATTCACTAGTTCAAAACCGATTTGTCATTTTTTGACGCTTATGTATATTTTCACCTTCGGTCAGATTTTCTTCCTGTGCTGATTTCTGTCTTCCAGATTTTTCAATGCCTTCTGTAATCAGGTTGCTAAAGAATTTCTGACTGATTGAAGAATTTCGTGTTCTTTCGTGTTGGTTTGGCTATATTATGCAGCTCCATAGGTGTGATCAAGCATATATAAATTAATATGCTTGATCAGAGTTATGGTAACATTGACTTATGAATCCCGTAGCGGTCGATTTTATGTTCTTTATATTCTTTTGTTGCCATTCGCCCACTTTGTTTTATGTAATACGTAGTTGCATATTTAAAAAAAGTTCTATTTTGATTTAATATAATATTCAGTGGTAGTTACAATAGGAAATTTCAATTTTATCCCATAAATAGTGATCAAATATGCTCTTAAGTGTCAAAACATACGCGATCGACAGAAATAATCACTGTTAATCATGGTCTTCTGAAAACCATAGCTAAAACTACGCAATCACAGACCGTACATTCTAAAAAACAATCCGAATCTTGCAACATGCATATATCCGATAAAATTCTCCAAAATATTTTGTTTTATCTATCCGTTATAGTTTTTTAATTATCCGTATTAAACTATTCTACACAGCTAGAAAAGAACTAAATATTCGATAGTAATTTACTAGTATATCAATAAAAAATAAATTTTTTTACCGTGAACAGTAATTATGAAGTCCAAGATCAGAGTGAAGAACAGGACACGGATTTTACCTTCCATGCCTTTCAACAAACTTGGTAATAATTGGAAAGCTCTGTAAGCGAGCTACTTATTTTAAATAAGAATGTTTTTGTTCTCCTTGGGAGCTCTGCATTAATAATTACAGTCTGTCACCTGGCAACGCAAACAATCCACTGTTTCAAATGGCCAGCGAAAAACTAAAATGATGAATAGCAGTAAAGCGTGTGGTATTAAATGGCGTGATTAAACTTGTGTGCATATTCACACACACAGTTAACATTCTAAGATAAAAAAGTTCGTTACATTTTTTCGATGCTCACTTGTTTTTCGTTTCGTTGTGAAGGAATACTGAGAAGGGGGATACTTTTTGCTACATCTATCTAGTCACCAAATGTAAGGTACAAAGCATGATCTATAATAATACAGGAGGCTTACAACACGAATGCGGTATTTACTCCAAAAGGGGCGCTGCAGCCCGGTTGGTAGAGTCGCTTATTAGCAATAGCTAGATTGCGAGTTCGAAACTCGATCCAATCAAAGACCGTCATATACGTGGTTACATCTGTCATAGCCTCAAATGTCCTCAAGTTGACGTGGTTTGTAAGTTTGGAGAGTGAAGTGCCTGCTCAAGTTTTGACCGTGGTTCAAAATTACGAAGTGTCATTGGTTCTTTCCCTTCGGCCAGTGGTCAGTTCGTCACCAGTGGTCAGCTGTGTTGCTCCAGTGCTACATAAATTCAAATGCCTAATTAACCTACTCTAAAAATATAAAAAGTGAGTCAGAAAGTAATAGTACATTCAAAATCTGTTTCCAATGTTCTGGGATAAGAATTAAGTGGCAGTTCCGTCAATATAAAACTCTCAGAACATTAAGTCCACATCAGACGAAATACAGGGTGTTTCAAAACTTGAGTTGTAAACTTTGAGAGGATAAGGAACGCAAAATATTAAACCGTATTCATAAGGGATGCCCACCAGCGCCACCTGGATGTGTTAGAGGGTATACTAAAGTGCACAAATAAAAGTCAAAATTTGTGAACAACATTATTATCAACCCTAACCAGTTTGACAATTTCTGCACACTATCATGGTATGCTAAATTCAAACATAGAATATGTATTTGTATTTCATAAGGAATATTTTTTTTAAACGTGTTATTTGAAATTTTCTATGTGCAAATTTATAAAATTTGCATTTGAAATAACTGTATTTTTCATATTTACAGAAATAGTGAGTTTATGACTTCTAGAAAAAATTTGTATCAAACATATTGTGCAAACCATTATATAAAATACCATATAATTTTGAATAACCATTATATAACATACCATATAATTTTGAATAACCATTATATAACATAGAAATAATTTTGCCCGCCGTTTGATATCATTTGGGGTCCCAAAGCTCTACTAACTAAGTGCAGTAAGGTGATTAGTTCTTTATGGAGCTACACAGGAATCTGAGAATTCCAGTGTAGTTTATTACTCTATTTACATATCTATTTACAAATGACTACACGTGAATTATAAGTACACCTATGGCTAGAAAATGAATACTTGGATTATTGTATGAATGGATAGATTCTCTAGGTTGAATAGCGATTGAAGAACTAGATCGAGCTGGAAACCAAATGCAATTGACCTGAGGTTATTTTTAACCCTCTAAGGGGTTCACAAGCATATATCCGTTCTGCAATCTGAAGTCTCTTCTACCTGACTTCTAACCAGTTTTGACCATAACCTTCTCTTGGATTCTGCCAGTTTCCAATTTTTGTGGTTATTCAGTCATAATGAGGATTGTGGGGTAAAAGCAACACTCTATTGCTCGGGAATTATGAGGATTAATCCTCCAATGGTTTCGACGAGATATCACGTCCATCAAAATCTGACCAATTTTGTTAATGGCGGAGCATCTCGTCACTAATATATTGCGATTTTTTTATGATGAGATCAGGTCAGTTTTCTTCTCCTAAAGAGATATCTCATCCATCAAGATCTAATCAGTTTTGCTATGACGAGAAACCTTGTAGAAACAACTACCAGGAGGGTTAAAAAAAGTGACCCCACAAGCGTCCACCAAATTTGACGAGATATCTCCTGGGTAAAATGTGAGTGGCGTTCAAAATGTCTCATTTTAAACTTTAAAAAGTTATGCATTATTTTCGTCCACTTTACGTACATCATGCAAACGATTACCTTCGATTTACCATTCCCGAATCCCGAATTATATGAATGAATCATCCGGAATTCCAGTCGGACCTATCTTCTGGATGCATTTTATGGCGAGGGCTAATGTTCAAGAAGACCCAGATAAATCACATGATATCCGAAAATTCAGACCTGATTTACAGCAAAGAATCACAGGTAAAGAATCTTAAAAGATGCCATATCGAAGATTCCATTCGAGCAAGATATCCTCCCGCCTATAAAACAGGACAGATGTAATAATATACGAACCTGCGTGTTGCAAGAACTGGAGGAGATCACGCGAATTCCGCTCGACACTAAAATGTTTTAAGTGAACCGGCGTTGGAAGATTTTTGACTGTTCCATGCTCGGGCATGTGTTCGCGTTCCCAGGCTTTGTTTCTGTTTTGGCTGAGAAGACCGCTCCGGCCCGAGAGAGTTGCGCTGGTAACTCATTGTGTAAACTTAGTTTTACGGTTAGCGGGCTTTGTTTGTGTTTCCATAAGAATTTTCAAACAATCTTCATTAAGGTGCTTCAGAGAATCAACGGATTTGAAGAATTGGTCGATAAGGTTGGTCGGGATTTATGGCGCAAGGGCCATATTTGGCCATGCTGCTCCAAACGTCAGACAGACAACATCAAGTAATGGACATACACTCAAGGGAAATTTTACTTGCATAGAAGAAAGAAATACACCCAGGAAGGAATACACCTGGCAGGAATCGAACCTGTCAGGTGTATCGAAGGAATACACCTGGCAGAATCGAAAACTAGCAGGTTGCTAGCGCAGTGGGCGTACCCACTGAGCCACGATGGCCCCCGAAGATTGATCGATAAGGTTGGTTGGGTATTATGGCGTAAGGGCCATATTTGACAATGCTACGAGAGACACAAGAGTAGATAGAAAATGAGAGTTCTGGCGCATAAGGGCAGGAAGGGAAGATTTGGGCAGGGTGATAAGACCGTTCCGGGTCACCCCTGCCCAAATCTCACCTTCCCAATCTCTCCCTGCCCTTCCATACCACGTGACCGGAGCCAAGTGACGTCACACCACGTGACAGGAAGTGGGCGTGTCTGAATAACGTGACGTATTGTTTGTTTACATTTTGGACTTGGAATTTTTTTTTGTCATCGACTTCATGCAGGCGTTGAGTTGTTTCAAGATGGCGTCGTTTTGTTGGAGTTGCCATGGTGATGAATCACTGGTGGAGAAATTCGAAACCCTATTATTTTTAATTAAAAAGGAGTTTCTTGGATTCGAACCCGGGTCCATAGGATCCGAAGTCAAGCGCGCTATCCGTTAGGCTGTAAGAGAGTTAACTTAAGATGGTGAATTAATGTAGTGTTTCTTTCTCTCTTTTGGACTTGTATTTTTTCTTAGTATTAGGAATGGGTTATTTTTAGAAAATGGTTTGAATAATTGCATGGCGGTTTTAATAAATGATTTTACAAAATAACTGGTGGCGCCATCTAGTGAGGGGTTGAACAAGTAAACGTACCTTTAGTGAAAATAGTATGATATATAAAATAAAATAGATTTACGCGGTTTTCTCAAATTTTAGGCTGAATGACTCGTACCGCCATCTAGTGCTGGAAGAAGTAACAAATAGTTTTAAGAGATTTATTTTATTTTCTAGCTGTAGACTTTTAGCGTGATACTTTAGAATTAACTGGAGAATTTTTTAAAGAAAACAATACTATGAGGGTGGATTCGAACTCAGCAAAAGGTAATCTCGGCCGCCCGTTTTACACAAGCACTTTAACCGTTCGACGACGATCACCTACTTAGTATAATACATATAGAATACTAGCTCGTGAAGAAAGTTTACATCTTAAGGGAGTGAAAGTATGTGTTTTCTTTATTGTGAATACCTTATTGCCCCTGTGAAGAATGAATATGAACATAAAGTTGAATTTACAAGTTTATATCCATAGTCTGTGAATTATATGTAATGACAGGGAAAGTATCAGAATATAGAACTCTCTGGAACTTGTGAGAATATGACTAAGGATTGTTTTGCACGCGTAAGTTAATTAAGATAACAAAAGGAACTGAGTTAAACACAGTCACCGATAGGATACAATCTTAAGTAAATGAGAAGCTTTTAAACACATTGCTATTTAGGAGAATGGTGTTGTTTTCCTGATTGTGAATAAAGCAAATGAATGACATGCTAGAACTACATTACCCAATGAATCACATATGACATGCCCGAACTGGAACTTTCTATAGGGGTTTTAGCTATGAAATAGTGACGAAGGGATTATCTTAATACTCTAGCGTTGGAACTCGGAACATAAGTAATTGAGGACAACCAATATATGCGAAGATTTTAAGCGTATGAACACTACATGTAAGATAGAATTATAATACGGAAACCTTTTTTATATTTTAATGAATTTATATACAACATGAACTTGAAGAAAATGTGAATGTTTAAGGGTGAATGTTTTGTAGGGAAAATTATTATTACAATTTGAGGGGGAGGACTTTGAGATATGAATAGGACACACAGGCATAACGGTGTATGAAACATTACATTTTTAGGTAAATAAGAAGTAACTAACCAAAGATTTATAGTATACATATTATAAGCGACGGCAAGGAACCGTATAAGATTGATAGTATTAGAAGCCTCTGGAACTTGTGAGAATATGACTAAGGATTGTTTTTGCACGTGTAAGTTAATTAAGATAACAGAAGGAACGGAGTTAAACACCGAGTCACAGATAACGATAGAAACTATTTGATAATAAGAGGCTTTTTAAAGCATAGTTGGAGCATCTTGGGTCTTTGAATTACTTTGCATCTTGTTTTGGGGTTTTTCTGCCCTTTTTCACTGTTTTTAAATAAATCATGGATTCTAAGGACATTAGACCTGCAAAGAAAATGCGTGCAGACAAAGAACTGTGTTTGCAGAAATATTGTAAATATTCTTTATGTTATGAGTATGGCAAACTGTTTACAGATCGTGAAGGCTGGGCATATTTTCGTCGATTGGAAAACGAATTAACGTACTTAAAGAAAGAGGAAACTACTATTGAAATTTATGGTAAAAAATGTACTGTGCCTCGGCAACTTGTAGCATACGGAGACGTAGGAATAAGCTATGCCTTTAGCGGATCTTGTATTGCAGCCAAGCCTTGGTCTCCTTTACTATTGGAAATAAAGGCAGAAGTGGAACGAATAATTGGCACAAGATTTAATTTTGTGTTGGTGAACCGTTATAAAGATGGTAAGGACTGTATAGGTGCCCATAAAGACAATGAGAAGGACTTGGATCTTAATGCACCCATAGCGTCTGTTTCATTTGGACAGAAAAGGCAATTTGTGTTTTCTAGAAAGAACTACAATTCTCTGAAAATTGTTCTGGAAAATGGAAGCTTGCTTGTGATGAAGTATCCAACAAACCAATTTTGGTTTCACAGCTTGCCCCGTGGGAATGCATTATGGCCTAGAATAAACTTAACGTTTCGTAAAATTCTTGTATAAAGCAGCGATAAACCACTTATGTGCCCCCGAACTAGAACTCAGTGTCGTACACTAGACGATATTTGGACAACGTTGCAATTTATCTTTGTCTTTCTGAATAGTATTTTTTTATAAATGCTTATATCTTGTTGTTTTTAAATAAATTTTTTAGCGTGTCTTACCACATATACTGTATTTAGGATTATTTGTTTTTTCATTACATAATTTTATATAAATTGTTTTTAAAATGCAAGATCTGAAATGAAATTTTTCTTTGCTATAAAGATTTATGTTTTTAAGTTAGATGGTTTTACTCAAAAATTAATTATACATTAGATGTTATAGCACATATTTTCAATGCAGAAATTTTGTTTTAAGTATTGTACACACTTAAGTAAGAGTAAGCTTTTGAAAACTTTACAAGACCCGTACTATGAACGTACACATTTTGAATAAGTTGTAATTTATTGAAATCATTTATGCTATAAAATCTAAACCAACTGTTATTTTTTAATTAATCTTTCCTTGCGTATTTTTTAAAATAAATCTTCCTAAATTTCAGTGATTTAATTTTTATTATACAGATTTACAAACTGTTTTTGGATGAAATATAAGGATTTATATTTTTAAAAATTAGATGCTTTTACTCTTAATTATATATTAGATACTATTACACATATTATTACATTGAAGATTTTTAAAAAACGTTTAACAATTGAAAATATATATACTTTAAATATTATTACAAACATTTAAATGCAATTTGCTTTTTATTTTTAATTTTACAATTAAGACATTTTTTAAAAGTTTGATTCTTAAAGTGTGTTTTATGCATAGTAAAAAAAACAATACTAAAAAAAAACATGTAAGAGTAAAAATATTTTATACATTAATTTGAAACTTTGCAAGACCCATACCATGTTTCCTTGCACACTTGAAGTCGTGAAAAATAGTTTATTAAAACCATTTGTCCTTGAAGTTCTAAATTAAATGTCCTTTTTCTTTAATGCTTTTGCAAACCACACATTTTACTCAATATGAACTTCCTTTTATTTGAAAACCTTATGCATATTGTGCAGTTTAAATTGCAGAGCAAAATTCCAATACTGTACGAAGCTATAAAGTATTTTACAAGATACTTCATATTGTTCTCTTAATTTACATTTAATTCATTACTACGTTAAAGTGGATAGCATGTGAGTTTTCTGTTTTTAAAAATAATGTGTGCACATCTGTACTGCTAAGCAAATTAACTTTTGCCTTTTCTTGATATTTAATGCATAATCTAAATATTTACGCACACCGCTGATAGTTTTACACATGAGTAAAATTAAATAATAACTGAAATTTTAAATATTAGTGTGAATTTTAAAATGAATAAATATTGTTGACATATTGGATTAAATCTGAATTCTATGTATTTTCATTGCAAGAAAAAACAGAGACACTTCTTAAACAGATTGAAGGAAGTCACATGGAAACAAAGTAAATTAGAACACTTTTTAATAGAAAAAAAAAACATTGATTCATATATTTTACAAAACTAATACATTGTAGTAAAAAAGAACTTATTTTTACATACTTGCATTTTTTAAGAGACACATGTTTACGACGAGCCAATTATTAAATGCCATCACCTCAGCTTTGGGGCAATGCAAATTATTTTTGTGATGACCACATGATAGTTTTTGGATCTTTTTGCTGCTACTTAGTGCACATAGTACGTCGAATTTGGGACACCCATATTGTTCCAAGTTGATATTCGGAATATTCAATGCATCTAGGCGTTTCTTTTCCACACAACCACCTTTGTAAGCAACTAGGTACTGAGTGGCACTCTTGGTCTGCTCGTACAATTCTAAAAGCTTAGAGTCTAAACTTTCTAAAGGAGACACACTTTCCCATGCCATGGGACAGAAAGGGAGACCACATATGTAATTTTCAACATATCGAACAGTTTTTTTTATCTTTTGCACTCAATTTATGCTTATAAGGCGATAAGTTAAAACGAATACTTGAAGCTACTTGCGATTTTATGGCGATGTATCCGTATTCACGTACTAAGAAACCCTCTTGAGTCTGAAATCCGTCAAAATCCACAATTGCACAAATATTAAACATTGCTATTGAAATATGCTAGCTGTTCTTGGAAAAAGAATTGTAAACTAGAGGCACGAAGAACTGGACTATATACACTTGCTAATCAGTGAATAACACCATACACTTACTAATCAGTAAAGTTAAAATTTATCTTAGTCTTATCTTTTGTGAGTAACTATGAGCGCATAAGTGAAGAATGTACTCAGAAAACATGTGCTTGTGATAATGCACCAAGTAAAATTGTGTGTTGTAATGCAAGAAGATTTTAACGAAAGGATATACTTAAATGTGCATGTGATTTTTCTTTTTACTCTACCACTAGTATCTTAGACAAGTATCAGATTTTTTTTTTTTAATGACGAAGAGAAACTTTTAAACACAATCTGTACTATAATTTTACACTTAAGAGTAACAGAGCATAATATAATTTGTTGGATGAAACAAACAATAATGCCAATGTTGTTTGTTTCATCCAACACCTGTACAATTTCATCTATGGGTGTTCCTTTTAATCTAGGGTCAACAATCGGTCCTTGTTGGGCTACCAAACATTTTGGATAAAACTTTATGTGTTCGTGTCTGACTATATCCTCCTTTTGCCAATTTTCAAGCCCTCCTCCACACCAATAGCACCTAACCCCGTCCGAGACACCCGTATAATACAATCCATTTTCGGCCAAGTCCCTAATGTCAACATCTATGCGTGGCCAATCTCTAAACGTAGATAGGCGTTTATTGAGCATAGACATGTTTGGAACTTTAGGCTTCAAATTTGCATACTGATTACTCATTTTCCTTAAAATTATATTATGCTCTGTTACTCTTAAGTGTAAAATTATAGTACAGATTGTGTTGAAAAGTTTCTCTTCGTCATTTAAAAAAAAAAAAAATCTGATACTTGTCTAAGATACTAGTGGTAGAGTAAAAAGAAAAATCACATGCACATTTAAGTATATCCTTTCGTTAAAATCTTCTTGCATTACAACACACAATTTTACTTGGTGCATTATCACAAGCACATGTTTTCTGAGTACATTCTTCACTTATGCGCTCATAGTTACTCACAAAAGATAAGACTAAGATAAATTTTAACTTTACTGATTAGTAAGTGTATGGTGTTATTCACTGATTAGCAAGTGTATATAGTCCAGTTCTTCGTGCCTCTAGTTTACAATTCTTTTTCCAAGAACAGCTAGCATATTTCAATAGCAATGTTTAATATTTGTGCAATTGTGGATTTTGACGGATTTCAGACTCAAGAGGGTTTCTTAGTACGTGAATACGGATACATCGCCATAAAATCGCAAGTAGCTTCAAGTATTCGTTTTAACTTATCGCCTTATAAGCATAAATTGAGTGCAAAAGATAAAAAAAACTGTTCGATATGTTGAAAATTACATATGTGGTCTCCCTTTCTGTCCCATGGCATGGGAAAGTGTGTCTCCTTTAGAAAGTTTAGACTCTAAGCTTTTAGAATTGTACGAGCAGACCAAGAGTGCCACTCAGTACCTAGTTGCTTACAAAGGTGGTTGTGTGGAAAAGAAACGCCTAGATGCATTGAATATTCCGAATATCAACTTGGAACAATATGGGTGTCCCAAATTCGACGTACTATGTGCACTAAGTAGCAGCAAAAAGATCCAAAAACTATCATGTGGTCATCACAAAAATAATTTGCATTGCCCCAAAGCTGAGGTGATGGCATTTAATAATTGGCTCGTCGTAAACATGTGTCTCTTAAAAAATGCAAGTATGTAAAAATAAGTTCTTTTTTACTACAATGTATTAGTTTTGTAAAATATATGAATCAATGTTTTTTTTTTCTATTAAAAAGTGTTCTAATTTACTTTGTTTCCATGTGACTTCCTTCAATCTGTTTAAGAAGTGTCTCTGTTTTTTCTTGCAATGAAAATACATAGAATTCAGATTTAATCCAATATGTCAACAATATTTATTCATTTTAAAATTCACACTAATATTTAAAATTTCAGTTATTATTTAATTTTACTCATGTGTAAAACTATCAGCGGTGTGCGTAAATATTTAGATTATGCATTAAATATCAAGAAAAGGCAAAAGTTAATTTGCTTAGCAGTACAGATGTGCACACATTATTTTTAAAAACAGAAAACTCACATGCTATCCACTTTAACGTAGTAATGAATTAAATGTAAATTAAGAGAACAATATGAAGTATCTTGTAAAATACTTTATAGCTTCGTACAGTATTGGAATTTTGCTCTGCAATTTAAACTGCACAATATGCATAAGGTTTTCAAATAAAAGGAAGTTCATATTGAGTAAAATGTGTGGTTTGCAAAAGCATTAAAGAAAAAGGACATTTAATTTAGAACTTCAAGGACAAATGGTTTTAATAAACTATTTTTCACGACTTCAAGTGTGCAAGGAAACATGGTATGGGTCTTGCAAAGTTTCAAATTAATGTATAAAATATTTTTACTCTTACATGTTTTTTTTTTAGTATTGTTTTTTTTACTATGCATAAAACACACTTTAAGAATCAAACTTTTAAAAAATGTCTTAATTGTAAAATTAAAAATAAAAAGCAAATTGCATTTAAATGTTTGTAATAATATTTAAAGTATATATATTTTCAATTGTTAAACGTTTTTTAAAAATCTTCAATGTAATAATATGTGTAATAGTATCTAATATATAATTAAGAGTAAAAGCATCTAATTTTTAAAAATACAAATCCTTATATTTCATCCAAAAACAGTTTGTAAATCTGTATAATAAAAATTAAATCACTGAAATTTAGGAAGATTTATTTTAAAAAATACGCAAGGAAAGATTAATTAAAAAATAACAGTTGGTTTAGATTTTATAGCATAAATGATTTCAATAAATTACAACTTATTCAAAATGTGTACGTTCATAGTACGGGTCTTGTAAAGTTTTCAAAAGCTTACTCTTACTTAAGTGTGTACAATACTTAAAACAAAATTTCTGCATTGAAAATATGTGCTATAACATCTAATGTATAATTAATTTTTGAGTAAAACCATCTAACTTAAAAACATAAATCTTTATAGCAAAGAAAAATTTCATTTCAGATCTTGCATTTTAAAAACAATTTATATAAAATTATGTAATGAAAAAACAAATAATCCTAAATACAGTATATGTGGTAAGACACGCTAAAAAATTTATTTAAAAACAACAAGATATAAGCATTTATAAAAAAATACTATTCAGAAAGACAAAGATAAATTGCAACGTTGTCCAAATATCGTCTAGTGTACGACACTGAGTTCTAGTTCGGGGGCACATAAGTGGTTTATCGCTGCTTTATACAAGAATTTTACGAAACGTTAAGTTTATTCTAGGCCATAATGCATTCCCACGGGGCAAGCTGTGAAACCAAAATTGGTTTGTTGGATACTTCATCACAAGCAAGCTTCCATTTTCCAGAACAATTTTCAGAGAATTGTAGTTCTTTCTAGAAAACACAAATTGCCTTTTCTGTCCAAATGAAACAGACGCTATGGGTGCATTAAGATCCAAGTCCTTCTCATTGTCTTTATGGGCACCTATACAGTCCTTACCATCTTTATAACGGTTCACCAACACAAAATTAAATCTTGTGCCAATTATTCGTTCCACTTCTGCCTTTATTTCCAATAGTAAAGGAGACCAAGGCTTGGCTGCAATACAAGATCCGCTAAAGGCATAGCTTATTCCTACGTCTCCGTATGCTACAAGTTGCCGAGGCACAGTACATTTTTTACCATAAATTTCAATAGTAGTTTCCTCTTTCTTTAAGTACGTTAATTCGTTTTCCAATCGACGAAAATATGCCCAGCCTTCACGATCTGTAAACAGTTTGCCATACTCATAACATAAAGAATATTTACAATATTTCTGCAAACACAGTTCTTTGTCTGCACGCATTTTCTTTGCAGGTCTAATGTCCTTAGAATCCATGATTTATTTAAAAACAGTGAAAAAGGGCAGAAAAACCCCAAAACAAGATGCAAAGTAATTCAAAGACCCAAGATGCTCCAACTATGCTTTAAAAAGGCTCTTATTATCAAATAGTTTCTATCGTTATCTGTGACTCGGTGTTTAACTCCGTTCCTTCTGTTATCTTAATTAACTTACACGTGCAAAAACAATCCTTAGTCATATTCTCACAAGTTCCAGAGGCTTCTAATACTATCAATCTTATACGGTTCCTTGCCGTCGCTTATAATATGTATACTATAAATCTTTGGTTAGTTACTTCTTATTTACCTAAAAATGTAATGTTTCATACACCGTTATGCCTGTGTGTCCTATTCATATCTCAAAGTCCTCCCCCTCAAATTGTAATAATAATTTTCCCTACAAAACATTCACCCTTAAACATTCACATTTTCTTCAAGTTCATGTTGTATATAAATTCATTAAAATATAAAAAAGGTTTCCGTATTATAATTCTATCTTACATGTAGTGTTCATACGCTTAAAATCTTCGCATATATTGGTTGGCCTCAATTACTTATGTTCCGAGTTCCAACGCTAGAGTATTAAGATAATCCCTTCGTCACTATTTCATAGCTAAAACCCCTATAGAAAGTTCCAGTTCGGGCATGTCATATGTGATTCATTGGGTGATGTAGTTCTAGCATGTCATTCATTTGCTTTATTCACAATCAGGAAAACAACACCATTCTCCTAAATAGCAATGTGTTTAAAAGCTTCTCATTTACTTAAGATTGTATCCTATCGGTGACTGTGTTTAACTCAGTTCCTTTTGTGTTATCTTAATTAACTTACGCGTGCAAAACAATCCTTAGTCATATTCTCACAAGTTCCAGAGAGTTCTATATTCTGATACTTTCCCTGTCATTACATATAATTCACAGACTATGGATATAAACTTGTAAATTCAACTTTATGTTCATATTCATTCTTCACAGGGGCAATAAGGTATTCACAATAAAGAAAACACATACTTTCACTCCCTTAAGATGTAAACTTTCTTCACGAGCTAGTATTCTATATGTATTATACTAAGTAGGTGATCGTCGTCGAACGGTTAAAGTGCTTGTGTAAAACGGGCGGCCGAGATTACCTTTTGCTGAGTTCGAATCCACCCTCATAGTATTGTTTTCTTTAAAAAATTCTCCAGTTAATTCTAAAGTATCACGCTAAAAGTCTACAGCTAGAAAATAAAATAAATCTCTTAAAACTATTTGTTACTTCTTCCAGCACTAGATGGCGGTACGAGTCATTCAGCCTAAAATTTGAGAAAACCGCGTAAATCTATTTTATTTTATATATCATACTATTTTCACTAAAGGTACGTTTACTTGTTCAACCCCTCACTAGATGGCGCCACCAGTTATTTTGTAAAATCATTTATTAAAACCGCCATGCAATTATTCAAACCATTTTCTAAAAATAACCCATTCCTAATACTAAGAAAAAATACAAGTCCAAAAGAGAGAAAGAAACACTACATTAATTCACCATCTTAAGTTAACTCTCTTACAGCCTAACGGATAGCGCGCTTGACTTCGGATCCTATGGACCCGGGTTCGAATCCAAGAAACTCCTTTTTAATTAAAAATAATAGGGTTTCGAATTTCTCCACCAGTGATTCATCACCATGGCAACTCCAACAAAACGACGCCATCTTGAAACAACTCAACGCCTGCATGAAGTCGATGACAAAAAAAATTCCAAGTCCAAAATGTAAACAAACAATACGTCACGTTATTCAGACACGCCCACTTCCTGTCACGTGGTGTGACGTCACTTGGCTCCGGTCACGTGGTATGGAAGGGCAGGGAGAGATTGGGAAGGTGAGATTTGGGCAGGGGTGACCCGGAACGGTCTTATCACCCTGCCCAAATCTTCCCAATCTCTCCCTGCCCTTCCTGCCCTTATGCGCCAGAACTCTCATTTTCTATCTACTCACAAGACAGATCATATCAAGTAATGGACATACACACGCAAGGAAAGATTTATTGACACAGAAGAGAAATACACCGAGGGAGGAATTGAACTTGGGAGGAATTGAACTTGGCAGGAATTGAACATGTACCGTCTAGAACTCGCAGGTTGCTAGTGTAGTGGGCATACCCATTGAGTCACGACGACCCCGATCGATAAGTGGAAAGAGTAAGATGTTTAATTGAGAACTGAAGAACAATTCGGTCAAATTGTCATTTCATTATCCCTCGTACAAATTTTCTTATAAAATCTTTCGTCAAAAGGAAATATGTACTAAAACCAAGCAGCCAAGGGTAGGTAAGTAGGTATTTAATTAACATCGCACTAGAGCAACACAACAGATTATTGGCGACGGTCCGGGATCAAACCCGAAGCAGCCACGAGGTGCTTTAATATCTGTTGGCTTATAAAAATAGATTTTCTAACTTTAGAATTAATACTTGCGAATATTTCCCGTTCTATAATAAAACATTTCCTAGCTTTATAACAATTGTATATCGAAAATAATGTTTTCAATGAAATAATTTATTTGGGTGTTTGCTTTTATGTACTTTACGTCGATAAAGAATTGAAATAAAATAATAAATCAAAGTTTAAAAAATTGTGTTGAATCTTTCGGCTTGGTGAGGATTTTTGGCGCTCGGATCTTCATTTCGTCTATTTGTTATACGACAAATAATGTGAAGTGATAAAGTAAACTTAAAATGTATTTAAAATTTTATTTCTTGTAAACAAAAATGTTTTGTGCCATCTCGTCTGTAGAAGAATGAGAATTGCGAATAAATAAACGAAAGATGAAGTTTGAAATTCAAGTGTTATGTATAACATGACATTTTTAAAATATCGTAAAAAAGCCTCCCAGACTTATATAAATGTGAAACATATATAAGGTCTTAACAAGATTACTTTTTTTATTTAAAATATATGAAAAATCTTTTATTTTAATTATATCGAACTATTGTATTTGTTGAAAAGGCTTCTTTCCTTAATATAACTTTCAACTGAAAAAATTTAAATATGTATTGTTTAGTGAAAACCAATCAGTGCATGAACAAATATTGAATAAGTATTGTCTAGCTATTTTGAGGTATTTATTCTTTTACATAAAAGAGTGACCAACGAAATGAAAAACGCAATACAGCTTATTATTGAAATAGAAAAAAGAATGAAATTTAACTTTTTTTCTACCTAATTCTAAACTTCCAGAACAGCTGTGAAATGTCCTTTTCGAAAACATCTGCTTGACATTCCTGATTTTGCTTCTCACATAGTATAAATAAAACAAACGATAACCAATTAATTCTTTTCCAATTCCAAACCATTTCTGTTTTTCTTCCTTGCGTTTTTGTAATTCTATGATAAATTGCATCAAATTAGATAACTTCGAGCAATTTTTGAAAACATTTGTCTCATTTTATTTTTTTAATTCAAGAAATAAGCATTACAGCTATAAAAACATATTCGATCCCGAAATGAAATTCCTAAGCGAATAATGCTTTTCTATTCTTCTGGTAACAGGTAGAACTTTTAAATTCTTCCCTGTAAAAAATATAGCATATTGAACCAATTAAAATACTTAGTAAAACTGTACGTATGCACTAAACATGCTTTTCTGTTAAACGAATGCTTTTTACATTGAGAAAATCTAGATTTTTTTAAGCTTTGAATTTGTGATAACTTTTTCAAAAATATAAGGCATTTTCTTGAATCACCCAATCTCGAATGAATCGTACATTCACACATCTACCCTATCATTAGCCAATAAAGACGATACAATGCCAATTCGGCCAGCCGAGTCATTTTTTTCAGACCAGTCACATGACTGCTAGTCGATATGTTGGTCACTTTTTGAAGCTCTTCGCAATAGCAATGCTCAGTCTACTTACATTTCACGTTTATGGAAGTAATACAAAGAGATATTGGCGACGGTTCGGGATCAATCCCGAAGGGAAAGATTCAAGGACACAACATAATTTTGATCCACGGTCAGATGACAATTTCAATACCTGAGCTGGCACCCCACTCTCCAAACTTCCACTTCACGCCAACATGAGAGTGGAATTTAGGAGTTGGAACCGTTCACCGGGTAATCTAAGGAGGCTGCCATAAGACTAAAAATAGGGAGTTTATTAAGACAAAATATAGCGACAATATGAACATGAATAAAGGATAGCTGTTTCAGGAATGAGACGCCCCACCTGCATGGAAATCAGTGACAGAAGGGCGAGAGAAATACGTGCGAAACGGCAAGTGAAAGGTGGGCATAATCAGCAAACAGGAGTTCATAGGATTCTGAGAAAGCAATGTAAGGGCGTTGAATCAATAACGAGTCTGACCTGGAAACTCGATTGAGTAATAAATAGCAAAAATAAATAAAATACACTACCTGACATTGAAAATGCCACACCCAGAAGGAGTGCGCAGAACTGGATGAAATTTACAGGGTAGACGCAGCTCACCGAGATATGTAAATGATGCAAACTGCGCAGTTGTCCGGCGCACGGCGAGTGAAAAACCAGGGAAGGAACCTACAAAACTGGTCAGTTTCGCGCCGCTCTGTTTGCCAGGTAAATCAAGTTGCAATTTGTTTTTGTGTCTCAGAGGAAACGTCTAGTAGCTGAGAGTGCCAGGACGCCGCCAATAAAGACATTTCCAGCAAACAGACGACTTCACGAGGGGTATGGTGATTGGCCTCAGAAGGGCAGGTTGGTCCATACGTCAAATCTCAGCAGATACCCACCTACACGCGTCCATGGTTCACCGGTTGTGGCACAGATGGTTGGACCAAGGGAATGTGGCACGTTTGAGGGGTTCCGGTGCAGCCAGAGTGACGTCAGAACGCGTGGACCGACGCATCTGCCGGCAAGCATCGGCGGCCCCGCAAGCCACGTCTGTCGCCCTTTTGCAGCATGTGCAGGACACCCTTGATGCTCCCATATCGTCCAAGACCATTATCCGCCGATTGATCGCTGGCGGCCTGCACTCATGGCGCCCGTTGAGACGACTACCATTGACCCAACAGCACAGACGTCTCCGTTTGCAATGGTGTCGGGACAGAGCCACGTGGACGATGGAATTGCACAGGGTGGTGTTCTCAGACGAGTCACGTTTCTGTTTTAGCAATGACAGTCGCCGTGTACGAGTCTGGCGCCGACGTGGTGACAGGGCCAATCCGGCCGCATCTGTGGAACGCCATACCGCGAGACAACGCGGTATAATGGTTTGGGACGCCATCGCCTACGATAGCAGATCACCTCTGGTCCGTATTCAGGGCACTATGACGGCCCAACGATACGTGGATGACGTGCTGCAGCCAGTGACACTACCTTTCCTTCAGGGGGTGCCCAATGCCATTTTCCAGCAGGATAACGCCTGTCCGCACACGGCACGCATCAGCCAACATGCCCTGCAAGGTACCCAGGTTCTTCCCTGGCCAGCTGTCTCCCCTGATATCTCACCTATCGAACATTTCTGGGACGTCATTGGACGTCGCTTGCATGCGTTGCCACCGGCACGTTCAGAAGACGAACTCTAGCAAATGGTTAACAGGGAATGGGCAGCCATCCCTCAGGACACCACCGCACGCTCATTGCGTCTGTACCTAGACGTGTTGCTGCCTGTATCGCCGCTCGCGGTGGTCCTACAACCTACTGATCAGACGTTCTTGCTGCTCAGTGGCAAGGTGTATAATGTTGCAATAAAGATCACTTATTGCTCGTTGCTGTCTCTCTCCGTTTGTCAAATTTCATCACTTTCTGCCAACTCCTTCCTGGTGTTGCATTTTCAATGTCAGGTAGTGTATATTAATTTAGGATAGAATCAAAATTCTTGACCGACACTGTAGAAAGAATCGAATCACAGCCTAAAAGGCATTTAGGTGAAAATAAACGAGTTTATTTGTGGTGTGGTTTTATTCACTTTGTGTCCGAATAAGCTCTAAAGTCCAAATCTTTGAAGCTGCAAATAGAAAATTTATGCTTTTGCGAATGCAAAAATGGTAACGATATTGCTTTTAATTTTAATGAACAGCAAGAACACCCATACTGGATGCATCGACCTTTAAATGAAATAGATGGAGCTTGTGGGCGGAGTCACTGTAGTAAGATCTCTGAAGGGTAAATCACGTGGACACAGGAATCGACTCGCCGATTGGCTGTCGAATCGCAGACGTGTTTTGATCACGGTGGATAATCACTTTAACCAATCAATAATTTAGGATTCATGATTTTACCCACAACCACGTGACAGATCTTCAAACCAAGAAACTGGAAGAAATAACATGAAGCTGCGGGAACATGCTCTGCATATCTCTACTATTTTAAAAGGAAGTGTTTGTGTGCGGTGTCCAAACGAATCTATAGCACTTACAGCCATGAAATTTGGCACACAGGTTGTCTTAAAGGTGACTGAATGGCCTTCGAAGCCTGAATTTTAAAATTTAATCTAGAAATTTTTTTAATTAATATATTACGCTGCGCGCGTAGCCCCTCCTCCACTATGACGTATCTGTGTAAACCGAACCGACAAAGATAGCTATCGCTCATGCTAACCTCTATTAATGTTTTGAAACTGGACATCCCACGTATTCAAAGGATTGGATTTTGTAGTTTTATGACGCAAGGTCCAAAAGGGGACTAGAAGCGCCAACGCATTCAAAGAGCTCTTGATTAAACCCAGAAAATCACGCAAAAAGTGATCGGACTCTTACCAAATTTGGACCTAAAATATAAAACAAAAAGAACATCCACAAAAATTTTCAAGACCCGGAGCCCACCAAGGGGTCGGAAAAGATACATCAAAAGAAACACCAAAAGCCAGAAAATTCGGTCAGACATCGCCATGATAAAATCTTTGAAAAGAGGTGGACGATTATCAAACGTGGTACAAACTATTAAAAATGTTCTTAAAGAGAAAAATTTTTACTTCAAAACAGTGGTTTTATAAAATTGAGATATATATCTTTGAATTAGTATTTATATATTTAATTAAAGCTTTCAAAATCAATTAAAAATCATAACAATGGAATAACAGAGGTTTGGTACTCCAAATTTAAAGCTTTTATCATTAAGTGGACCAACTTTCCTGAACCTTTTTGGTTCAGGAAAGTTGAAAGTACAGAAAAATAATTAAAATTAATTGAAAATTCTCAAAACTCTCAACTTTCTCAAAAAGTCAAAATTAAAAGTATATTTGTGTTAATTACATGAAATGAAGTAACAGTGTTTATTACTGTTTAATTTGGTTTTGATTGCGCTGACATTGTGATTCATTTAGGTTGTTTGTCGGAATCAGTAAGGTGACAAGACTTTTTAAAAATACAGTTATATTTAGATTCAATCACATTTTAATTACATTAGGGTTTTTTCATAACATACTTTTAAATTTATATAATTTCTGCAATTTTAATCTCATTTTTATTTCAGGTAAATAACTACATTTTGGTTTAGCCAATAAGCAACTTTTACAAGAATTGCCTGGTAGTGTTCAAATTTACAAATCTATCGACACTACCTGTGACACAGATGAGGCTGTGAACTGCACAACAGAGTTTTTGAACACATTGGAGCCATCTGGAGTACCCTCGCACATATTAGAGCTGAAGATTGAAGAACCGATTATGCTTCTCAGAAATCTACATCCATCTTCACTCTGCAATGGAACAAGACTATCAAGAAACTGATGCCGAATATTATTGAAGGCACCATCATGACTGGACATGCGGCAGGAGAAGACGTATTCATTCCTAGGATCCCAATCATCCCTTCGGATTTCCCCATTCCAATTTGAACGCCTTCAGTTCCCTATTCGTTTAAGTTTCGCCATGAGCATCAACATGGCACAAGGACAATCGCTGAAAGTTGTAGGACTCAATCTCATTAAACCGTGTTTCTTCCATGGTCAATTGTATGTGGGTTGTTCAAGAGTTGGAGAAGCCGAGAATCTTTACATCCTAGTTCCAAATGGAAGAGCATTTAACATAGTGTATCATGAAGCTCTCTAAGAAAGGATAAGTGAGGTGGAAGGAATGAGAGTCGACATGCCCGTTTCATGTCGGGTGGTGGGACTCATTCTTAAAATTATTGTTTTCTTTTTAATGTTTTCAGTATCAGTGAGGACATAGCAAAAATGATGTCACGGGCAACGCCGTGCGGGTACTGCTAGTTTTATTATAAGGTTGATGACTAGATGACATTTACATTATAGACTCAAAACGGCTGAAAATTAGTCTGCATTTAAATTGAACGAATAGATGAGCATTCAGTCTTCTTTGGAGGATTTTTTATGCAAATTCCTATTGTTGTCACTATCAGAAAGTATTATTCAAAATATTAATAAAAAATTGTGTAGTCAAATTTTATACCTGCCTTTTATTCTGCTAAGACGTAGATATACTGTCGATTTGGCTGTAAAATCAACTCAATACAGTAGTATATAACAGTGCGATCCAACCCCAAAACGAAATACTTTTGGGTTGCACTGTCTTTCGTACGCCTTTACGGATCTTTCCTTTCAGAATGGATTCCGGACTGTAGCCAATAGCCCGTTGTGTTGCACAAGTGCGACGTAAATTCAATTACCAACCTACCAATAATTCGTCTAATAATAACCAACCTAATAATACTATAATAATTCGTCTTGCTGAATTGGTGACTGGCGGATGTGATTATGAACTCGTCACCGCACACCAAAATCACATGACGAATTACGTTTTTCATTTTTTCTTCACATCAGTAAATATCTTGTACTACTTTATTATAGCAGAATCGGTACTTGCATGTAAAAAAATTTGTAAATTCATTTTTTTAATTGACATTGAAAGTAACATTAATCTGTAGTTCAAATATTGCTGTATGTCAGCATTATGTGTTGAATCAGGACAAAAACGGTAAATAAACGAATACTTTAAACAAAACAACGTATTCAATTCCAGGTCAAGATACTGCATGAAGAACAGACACGTAGAAAAAATGGCTGAGTGCCTTCAAACTTGAGTTTTAGATCTCAATTTAAATCAAATTCTGGCTTTCCTTATCGTTGCCATATTCAGTTTAAGTTTAACATTCGAAATATATCTGGCTCAATTATAGATTTTCACAACATCCTCCCACCTTTGTAAAAAGGAAGGTTTACAAACTTAAATTAAATGGAATGTTAAGCTATTTAAATTTAAAAATACTTAAATCCTAAAAATAAAGAGTTCAAATACTTTTACAGATCAAGTCTTTCCCTTGGTCGAACAGTTCGCTCAGAGCGTGTTTTCAACGGGTGTTCAATCACAGGTTTAGTTTCAGGTCCCGTTTCAACTTTTCCTTTCATGCATTTAGATCTTTGGATCAAAGGATCTCTTCTAAGGAATTCTTGATATTACAATTAATTTCCAAAGGGTAGACTCGTTGCATAGGTCTCAGAAAACTTCCTCTGCAGATGTTTTTACCCGTACAAAACGATTGATATTATATCTCCCAGGAAATACTTCAATAACTTTCGCAATAGACCAGTTTAGTCGTCTTTTGTCATTTCCAACTAGCATAATATTTTCTACTTGAACTGTATCAGCATTCTTGCCTTTGGGTGATCGAAGCCGTCCAAGATATTCACGTTTAAAACGCATTCTCCACTTTTCTCGGATGGTTTGGAGATAATTAAGTCTTGACTAGGTTCGAAGTCTCAATGTGATCCAGAACGGCCACTTCATTTCCAGACAGACTTTTCAAGAACATGGATGATTTCAATACACGTAATTCTTCGGATTCTTCAGACAAATAAGTCAGCGGACGGTTGTTCATGATAGACTGACATTCACAAAGTAACGTGATTAGTTCTTTTAACAAAAAATCTGGGTCGATTAGATCTTTTAACAAAAAATCTGGGTCGATTAGATCTTTTGTTAAAAGATCTTTCAAAGTTCTTATCAAGCGTTCCCAAAAGCCTCCCCACTAAGGAGCAGTCGGAGGATTGAACTTCCACTGTATTCTCTGTAAGCTGCATTACTGTTGGATATTATTCCAGTTTAATTGTTTTAAAAGTTGTATTCACTCCAATGAAGTTGGTTCCATTGCCAGAGTAGATTACTGAAATCCTTCCTCTCCGAGCAATAAACCTTCGTAGAGCTGGAATAAAAGCACTGCTACTCAGATTGGATCAGCTCAAGGTGCACAACTTTGTAAACAGCACAAGTAAAAATGACAATCCAACATTTCTCCTTGGATCTAGTAAACAGTGGTCCAGCCAAGTCAACTCCAGTTATCTGGAATGTAGATATCTTCGTTCGGTCTTTTGGAAGAGGAGTAAAAGGCACCTGCAGAGCCTTGGATCGATTTCTTTGGCAAATAAGCATTTCCGGACAATAGATCCAACAGTTCTTACATTCAAAATTCAAGCCTTTTCTCTCAGAATCGTAAGAGCCAGTGTTCCTGCATGTTTATGAAATGTGTGTTTGTGTTCTATTATCTTCTCCACTAAAGGATGCTTTGATGGAAGAATGACTGGATACATATATTCTTCCATATCGTCGTCAGCTCTTGATTTCATTCGTAGCATACCTTCATCTTTATAGACGTGTAGTCTTCAAATTACTTGTGTTTTCTTCAGAAAAACTTTCGGATTGAATGCATCTAAAAATCAGCTTTTCAGCTATGGAAAACTCCTCTCCAGTGATATAACAAGGTTTTAAGTCCTCAGAGGCATTCCTTTTGAAACGGAGTATCCATGCAATAATTCTCACGATTTTAGTGCAACTTGAAACTGTTTGCTAGATTGGTTGTGATAAATTCTGTTTCGATGTTCTTAGCAGACATTAGTTTTCCCTTTCTCTTTTTCGACTTCTTTTGATTCTGGAACAGGGTTACTAGAAGGCCAACTTCTTGCAACATCATGCAGCCATTCTGGACCCTCCCACCATCGGGACTTCAGTTGTTCTGAAAGCCAACCTCTTGATAACAAATTGGCTGTATTCATATTTCCAGGTACATGGTTCCATTGTTCTGAATTACTGAGTTTCTTGATTTCTCACTCGGTTCTCAATGAAAATCGACCATGAACCTCGATTTGCTAGCCAGGCTAGAGCTACTGTTGAGTCTGTCCAAAAATAAGTTTCAATGTTATCTACCTTCAGTTCATTTCTTATAAAAGAATACAGACAGCTCCAATATAACAGTTGACATGCGCTTGGGACGGGGAATGGTCAGTACTTTTATCGGAACTGGATTTTGAGTCAAGACTAACATCCCTTCAAATTGTGTTCTCAAACATATGCAACAGAAATAAGGAGCCTGCCTTGCATCACAGAACATATGTAAAGTACTACACTCATTTAATTTTAAGTGGCGTGGAATATTGCATCGTTCTAAACAATCTAATTGTTGTACCCATTTGTAAAATTCAATGAATATCCCTCTTGGCAAAACTTCGTCCCATCCTAATTTCAAAGACCAAATTTTTTGGAGTAATAGTTATGGAAGTAAAGTTACAGGAGCAGTGAAACCCACAAGATCAAATATCTTTTGAGTCATAGATAAAAGTGCTCTTTTTGTCAAAGAACCTTTCACACAATTTATCTTGGGAACATTACAACCAAGTTCTTCAGTAGAACAGTACCACTGAAGTCCTAAAACATTTTCTAGTTTCACTTAAGTTATTACCACACACACACACAACCCATTCTCTAAGATTAAATCCAGCTGACGACATCAGTTCTTTTGACTCAGAGAAGCTCTGTTTCGTTTTCACTCTGAACCCCAGTTAAACAATTATCTACACAGAAGGATTTATTAAGTTTCCCCACTATGTTTTTGAGGTGATCAGGAGCATTTTCTACCAAGTTATTTATACATGCAGCCAAAGAAGGGACTAGAAGAAACACCAAAAACTATTCTACATCATTTGATCATATACATCATTTGAAAAGTCACTTAAATATATTCCCTTATCTTTCAAACTTCTATTAAGAACAGCATCATTAATTTTGGGTACACAACTACAAATTCGATCTTGATCTAGTACATTTACTTCAAATTGAAAATCAGAATCTGTACTCACCAATAAAAGCTTGTAAATGCAATATGATGTTAGTGCAGTTTTACTGTCCCCAAATAATTCTTGTTGTGTATAGACAGCATTCATAGGTGCGAGTTCTAATTCCTTTGCAGTCTTTGGTAGTATAACTTCTGTGACACAGAATCACACAAAATTCTTACCCTTTGCACCACACACAAATTATCATTAACTGCATTTACAATTAGAATTTGGTTATTGGTGTTCTGTCCCTAGAATTAGTGAACAGACTAATTTCACTATCTTATTTATCCGTAGAAGTATTATCCCTTTTAACCAAAAGCTTAGGGCACAAAATCGGATGTTTTCCTTTACATACATCACACTTAACGAATGCTCTGCACTTTGAAATAAGATGTGTGCCTTCGTTTTAGACAGCAAAAAAAACTCCCCTTTTCTTAATTGCCAGTTGTCTCTCCTCCATAGAATCAATGGTCACTGCAGTCCTGGGAAGCATGTGAAAATTTGTTGCAAAATACACACCCAATTTCTTTGGAAGTGCCCTCAGATGAAATCAAAGCTGTAGCAGAAGGCATGACTCGAAGTTTGTTTCCTCTTAGCTGCTTTAGCACCATATCTTGCATCAGATGAATCAAACACTGTATTTCGTAGCTTCAGTCTTTCTTCGCCTTCTACTTCCAGCCTTAGAAAAAGTCCAGCAATTCATTTAAACAATCATCAGATTCTTTGGTTGATTTGTTTTGAGTTATCCGATACCGGAATTGCTGATTCCACTAAAGGGAAAAGCACGACAGCGTACTTTTCCTTGGTGACCCAAAGCGAATCTGAGGCCAGTAGTTGGAAAGACAATTTACAAATATAAGTCTGGATTAATACTTTTTTGTAGAACAAGTGACAACAGTTCTCGAGTGTAGTATTCGAACAAGAGTTCTTCCTTACCATACATGGATTTCAACAAATCAATTGCCTTTTGACAATTCTTTGGTGGCGGAAATCCTTCAATTAATTTGTGGGCTGGTGAATCTGGCTTCATAGATAAACAGATATTCAAATTTTTCTTCTGTTAAACTTTCATCAGTGTGGATCTTCTCAAACTGGCCCCAGAGCCCAATCCAACCACTTAAACTTCCATCATATTTCTTTAGTTCGAGTTTTGGAGGACGCAATTTTGTTTTAATTCCAGCTTGAAAATCACTCAGCATTTAAGTTTACAAATTCGTTTATTAATTCTTGAATTTTAAAGAATCTGAGTTTGTACTCACCGCATTTCTTCAACTTGTTCTTCAGTTCCTTTTTCGTCTTGTAGAATTTCTTTCAAATAGGAAGGGTTTATAGAGATTAATCTTTTCAAACTTTATGCTTCAAATCTTGCCTTGATTTCTAATTTTTCTTCCCTACTGGAGATCAAGTCCTCTATTTTATTTGCATCAATCGTAAATACACTGCTGGCCACCCAAATTGCAACACCAAGAAAGGCAAGAGATATCACAACAAAATTTATTTTGTAGATAACATGTTGACCAAGTATCAAATGATTAAATTTATAGACTTCTGTGAAGTGTGGTTCCTGCCAAAATCAGTAGCCAGAGTAGCCGCCATTGTTGGAGATCACCGCTGCCACACGCCTCGGCATTGATTCAAAGAGACTTTGGATGTGTTCTTGGGGTACAGCAGACCAAGCAGCTTCCACACGTTGCCAAAGTTGATCTGGTGTGGCAGCTGGGGATGTATTCTGGGTCAATCGTTGAGCAACCATGGACCACATGTTTTCTATCGGCGAAAGATCCGGAGAGCGAGCTGGCCAGGGAAGCAATTCAATCTGGCGATTGACGAAGAACCCTTGGACAATGCGTGCCACGTGTGGTCGCGCATTATCCTGTTGAAATATGGCTGTGGGCAAGCCCTGAAGGTAAGGAAGGACAACTGGCTCCAACACCTCGGAGATGTAGCGCTGGCTGTTTAAAGTACCGGCAATGCGTACTAGAGGAGTGCGAGGCGATATCCAATACCGCCCCATACCATAATACCCGGTGCAGGACCAGTGTGGCGGTGCATAACGCAGCTGTTCAGCATCCTCTCTCCACGGTGTCTCCAGACTCGAATCCGACCATCGTGGTGTTGCAGACAGAAGCGTGACTCGTCAGTAAAGACAATTTCATTCCATTCTGCCGTCCACATCCTTCTTTCATCGCACCATTGGCGGCGGAAACGTCTGTGGTTCTGCGTCAAGGGTAGACGAAGCAATGGACGTCTTGCGGACAGACCACTCTGCTGTAAACGGCGTCGAATGGTACGCGCAGACACTGGATGATGCGGTACAGACTGAATGTGCTGTGCTATGGTTCGTGATGTGGCTGAGCGATCCGTCACTGCCATACGCACAATATGCCTGTCATCCCGTGAAGTGGTGCACTGAGGTGGATGCGATCGAACACGTCAGTCCGTCGTACCCTCCTGCATCCAACGATCACATATCCGCATTACAGTTGTTTGGTTTCGTCCAACACGACTACCGATTTCCCTGAAAGATAATCCACAATCTCGGTAGGCCACTATCCTTCCTCTGTCGAACTCGGATACTTGATCAAAAGATGATCGCTGTTTTCTACGAGGCATAATTGATCGTTTTTTTTGAAAAAACCACAAGAAAAACACAATTGCCGTACTTGAAATCGTCGAAATCTCCAAGCCTTAAATAGCGCTTTGAAGTGGCGCCACAGGCGCGCGTGATGTGCGTCTGCGCTGAAATTCTAATCATTTGCATATCTCACCTCCGTTAATGCATGTTGTAAATTTCATATTATTTGCATGCTTCCTTCAGGGTGTTGCATTTACGGTGGCCAGCAGTGTAATATCCGAAGAAATCTGCGTTCAGTTATATTAATTTTAAGTTTAATTTTCTAACTCGCAAATCGCAATCGTCTTGTCGCCGACGCCAAATCTTGATTCAGGACAAAAACGATAAATAAACGAATACTTAAAACAAGACAACGTATTTAATTCCAGGACAAGGCATTACATGAAGAACAGACACGTAGAAAGAAAATGCCTGAGTGCGTGCAAGCTTAAGTTTTAGATCTCAATTTTAATCAAATTCTGGCTTTCCTTATCGTTGCCAGATTCAGTTTAAGTTTAACATTCAAAATATATCGGGCTCAATTATAGCTTTTCACAACATCATGCTTTTCATTTATCTGTTTGCTTTCGTTACTTTTAATTTTAGAAGCGCACGTAGACATGTCAATATTTATAAAGCCCAGGTAAACTAAATTTTAGAATCGCCAATTTGTACTATATGTTTAAAAATAAGCTCGAAGACAAGCTTAAATGGACTTGAAAATCGTGCCAGTATCACCAAAAAACGAAATCTTAACGATCGTATTCGTATTATTTATTCGGAATAACGCTTGAAAACACGGGATATCTGGTCGCAAACTTTTGGAAACTATAACTACAAAGAAACGAACGTGACTTTTTGAAATTTCGGTAGAATCAATAATTTATGACTGAAATCTCAAAAACATCGTTTCTCCACCCTGTTTGTGAGATACGCAATCGAGCATTTTCTCCGTGAAGAACGTTGGGCGATTGTTTTAGCACATGGCATGAGGCTTTTTCTGTCTAGGTAAGTGTAGGTGATGGTAGTGTTTTCGTGGCGTGCTTCTTGTACATACTCCGGACATGACGTCACTTGGCTTATTTTTCGAATACAATTTCAGCACGTAGCCAATACTAATTTCAAAGAATGATTTCCGAATTGAAAAATGAGAGTTGATTGGTCAACTCGAATTAGATTTTTCGTCATTTGTAGCCAAAACGCTGATAAACTACATTTTAAGGTAACCTCCACTTGCATCTTAGATAAGAATTTGCTTTGGTTCAAAATTTCTTTACAATACATAGCTAACACGCCTGAAGTCATTAGACTATACCAGTAAATCTATGTGTTGGATTCAGTAAATGAGTTTGTGAGGACTTCTTTATCTCTTTCACTATAGTAGTGAGAGGGTAATTAATTAACATCGCCCCGGAGCAACACAATGGGATATTGGCGACGGTCCGGGATCAACCCCCAAGGGAAAGAAGCGGAGATAACACGAAGTAATTTTGAACCACGGTCAGAAGCCGAGGTCAACACCTGAGCTGCCACTCCAATCTCCAAATTTCTACACCACACCAACGTGAGGACATTTGAAGCCAAGATAGATTTAAGGTGCACCAGCACCCTGTGCACAAGACGGTCTTTGGTTGTACCGAGTTACGAGCTCAACCTTCCGATTGCTAATATCCGTTACTCTTACAACCAGGCTACAGCGGCTCTTATGGTAATGAGGGATTTTCATTGTTAACAAACCACAGGAAGACGAGAATCTTACTTACTTTTATCCTATGCTCTCTCATCGAGGTGTAACGGAGTTACCTAAAATGTAGGCATCGACCTTATAATGAAATAGACGGAGCATGTGCATACAGCTTCATATTTCTTCCAGTTGCTCTGTTTGAAGATCTGTCACGTGGTCATGGGTACAAGCAAGAATCCTAAAGTATTAATTGGTTATCCACCGTGATCAAAAACACTAGTCTCCGATTCGACGGCCAATCAATTAAGTCGATTCGCAAGTCCACGTGATCAGAGATATTACGACAGCAAACTCCGTCCACATGCTCCGTCTATTTCATTAGAAGGTCGATGAATGTAGGCAAGTGACGTCACTTCCTGAATAAATACAGAAACGCATTCTATCACAAAAACACTAGAGCAGTGTCTACATTTAGTTTTAAAAACATCTCATTCATAATTAAAAAAAATAAATGTGATAATACAATAAAAAGAGCAAACTTGAAACAGCAATTGTTTTAATCACATCTTTATTGAATAACAATTTGCCAATACAGAGAAGACTGATCAGAACAGAAACCGTAGAATTTATTATACAAGCACCATAAATAAAGATATTATTTTATATTAAATAAACAACAGAAGTGTCTTGATTAACAGCGCACGAAGATATTTTAATACATTTTGGAAATTCAAAACAGTTTCTTTCAGATATATCTGTCATGGAATAGAAGTCAAGTTTTCGGTTACAAAGCTGTTACCAAAAAACTTTTGTCTTTTAGTATTTTCCGTCATGAGATCTAATAAAATTATAAATATATCCGAAACTACACAATATAAATAAATAGAATAAAATAAAATGTTCGGCACTTTCTTGAAATTATTTAAAGTGCATTCGTCTTGAACCTGTCATAAACGTCTATATAAAAAGTTGAAAACAAGTCTTAAAAATTACCTTAAAATATTTTTGAATAATTACCCTGTCTTTCAGACAGGGCGGCTTCCAGCAATTTTTGTACAGTATAAACAATTAAATAAGTTCGCAAATAACTTAAGAGATTACTAATATCCCCCTAAATCATAGCCAATGTATGATTTACAAGTTATTTTATCTATAAATATAATAAACAAACATTTCACTGCTGTTAATCAATATGGGTAAATAAAAAGCTGTGTCAGTAATGTACACGCAGAATACTTCGCCATATTGTTTTTGTACGAAGAGAAATTGACACGACAGAAATTCATTTCCTAGTATATACAGCAGGAAAGCTGCTCTAAAAATATTCCTCTGTACAAAACCTTTAAAGACCTTGTAGAAAACGTAACACTCTGGCAAACTTATACTCATTCCTGTTTCCCCAAATTGACTTCGAACATTTATTATGTACACCCAGTTTAATCGGCACAATGTGAAATGAACAGCAGAAAAGTTTACTTGTATACTTTGCTTAGGTCCAAAGTTGGATTTTCAATGTCATTGGGGGGGGGGGGGAGAGTTATTTAAAATATCAGAAATACTACGGTATTTTAAATGTCCATTATGGTGTTATATAGTTTTAGTTCCATTAAAATGATTTTTCACAGTTAATGTCAAACAAAAAAGTCATAAGCATAAGATTAACATGGACAAAATAAATCTTATGAGTGTCATGAGATTTCAGAGAGGCGTAGTATTGCTTTTCCCCATCAACACACATGTCTAAATAACTAAATCTATTAATTGAAATAATAAGGAAATATTCTGTTGGTAAGGTCAAAGCTGGCTATGTCATGCAGTTAAGACTGCAGGATGCAAAATGGATTTATGCGTGTGAACCACAAAGAGGGTTAAATAAAGAGGATGAAAGTGAAGAACTAAAAATAAAAAGAGGATATAGAAAAAATATATAAGAAGAGATTATGAGAAAGAGATTTATGGATAAAAAATATTAGTACAACAGAGAAAGTAAAGAAAAAAATTGGAGATAGGGATAAAAAATGTTTAGATCAATCGAGAAAGAAATATTGAGTGAAACAATTTTATAAAAAGGTTAATTAAACACAGATGAGGAACAAAAAAAGAAAAATAGTAAGAAGGGGACATTTTAAATCTATGCAGATATACGGCAAAATTTACAAAGAATGAAAAAATAGCATTGTCACTGATCTCAAAACACATTCAATTTCGTTTTGTGATAATTTCGAAAACTCAGATTCATTACCACCTTCTAAGAAACAATATCTCACACAATAAGATTCCTCAGACTAGAAAATTTTCCGTCTCCAATATCTGTATCACAGGTGTAAAGACAATCTGACACAACAAGCAAGTTCCAAAGAATGTGCATTAGAAAGTAGTAAAATTCAACTCCATCGTTCAGATGCTGTTATTCACACTGAATAAATCACCATACTCAACATAATAGCTTTAAACAGGTTTCCCCAAACTTTTCTGCTGTCATTTAAAATGCCGGTTAAACGCATTGCGCGTAGCTCTACCACGTGACGAAACATGAATAATATAACATCAAACAATGCCACTTAACAGTTCATCCAGTGAAGCTTAAATCCGATATTCCACGAAGACAAATCACTAAATATTATATAAAACTCACCAAGTTAAGTTTATCTCGGACAACTCTATTCTGTATAAAAACAAAGGTAATATAAAAATTCATTGTAAAACTCTAAAACTTGACGTATGTACACATTTCAGACAGCAGCAATCAAGTGTTATTCAAAACAATCTGGTACAGTATATAAAATACAAATCACACTTAAACGTCAAGAAAAATGCAATAGAAATGGGTAAGTTGGTTGATGTAGTTTTCGTGTGCTTAATTCACTGTATTTTACCTAGTAGTTCGAATTTCATACAAGTAATTAGACGAGAAAAAGGCACAAGAAATTTCAGATTAAGAAGTCAAAGAGAAAAAGATCCAAATTGAGCAATATTTTAGAAACAAAATGGAAACATGTTGAATGTTGATATAAAAATAATAAAACACAGCATATCAATAATTTATCAAAGAGTACTACTAGCTTAAAAGAAAACAATGTATATCATTACGTCAACCCAGATATGCCAGGAAAGAGAAGACAAAAGTATTTCGCAAGTTTTCCGAAATATTTTTATTTACAATTTTTGATAAACAAATAACATCTTAAGGAAAGTTGGCGCGACGCCAATTCATTACACAATAAAAAAATTCATCTTTACCATGTTTTTCGATTTCTTTGTGCGTATTAAAAATACATGGCTACAATGACCACTTTTCTGCATCTTTTTCATACCCATTCTAAATACTGTTTAAAATTAAGAAATTAAATGGTTTCTTCTGAAAATAATACTGATACAGGAATTGAAAATAAATGCTCTTACAACACAGAAAAGAAATGCAATATAGGTTTCCGATATTTTTTATTGCGCAAAATAAATTTAATTGGGTATCACAAATCGATATCGGGTCAGAAGTGTATAAAGGAGTCTGGTTGTTGTGATGCATCATAGATAGCTTTGCATATTACGTAATTTATAAATTGACCACCCCTCATCCATTCCTTCAAATTATTTTAAGAAATACGTTTATTGTCTCTTAAAAAAGTAGAACGAGGATCTAAATTTTCTGATTGGATAAAAGCATCACAAGAAATGACATGAGTCGCATCATTGCCCTACAAGTCACAATGATCGGACCTGCGATAAAGTATTCGACTTGCGCATGCGTAATCCGTTTCTGCACAAAAACATGTTGGTACGTATGTATATTTTAGTCGCACGAGTGATTGATGTTGGATCAATGTGTAGCTTGCTACATTTTAAATGATTTTCTGAATTTGATTGGTGACATTGAAAGTTTACATGGCTCCGGAATTCAATCGATGCAAGTAGGTGTTCTGTATTGATAACGCTTTGTAAAGTAACGTTTCTTTTTTAGCTTATGATATAATGACTAAATAAGACATCCGAAATGAGATTATTCGGACAATGGAAGTGTCAGTCTTAAACGCAGTCTCATTGGTATGGAAAATTGGTGGGAGGGTTTTAGTTTACAAATAGTGAATACTTTCGAATGGTGATTTAACAATTTGTTTAGTTAAGAATTTAAATAAAAAAGCTCTCTCATATAAAATCAATAAACTCATCTATCCAGTCATATCTGGGTTGCAGAGAGATCATGGAGGCAAAATAACCCCGATACCGCTAAACAACTTCAGTGTTAAGTTAGTCTTTAAAATATACACGCGTCTCACATTGTCGTCACACAAGAAATCAAGCAAAAAATGTACAAAAATATGTTCCTAAAAGATTTCAACTCGCGTCGTCGTAACTTTCTGGAGTGGAGGAATAGCTCTCGGCACACGAGTCGCTGAGCGATATATGATCCAGGAGTTCACAGTCCTGGGAATTGAGGCTCGAAGACGACATGTTGTGGCTCAGAGGCTGGTTCCACAGATTGGGCAATCGGAGCTTACGAGCGCTGTAGTTGGAGAACGGCGACCTGGCAAGGGCCATCTTTGACGTGGTAGCTGAACCTTTGGCAGCGCCGCCGGTGGCGGGTGAGAGAAACGAAAACCGTTCTTTGCCGCAGGACGCTTTGCGACTCATGAGTCCAAGAGATGACGGAGGGCTTGTTGGAACGTCGGGTAGTGTGATACCTTGAGTCTCTTGGGAAGGGATTTCTTCTAAGAAATCGAAACAGGCGATGGCTTCTCGTTCTTTGTCGCCGAATCGGTAGAAAAGCTCGCGCCGGCCCATTATGGATGTCCTTTTACGCAGATCGTACAAAGGGTTGTTTGCAGAAGCTGGAATCAAGAGAATTGTTCAAATTGATACTGAAATTCATCGAATTTGTTGAATATTCTTTGGATTTCCCTATAGTTAATGTTGTCTAAAGAGAAATTCAAAGAATATTAGATGTCTTAAAATTTAAATTTAGAATTAAGATTTTTCTAAAAATGTTGCTTGTTTAAGAATAAGAGCTTTGCAGAATTGTACGAAACACATTTATACTTCATAGAGCATACTTTTCTCCTGAGAATCCCCAGTAAATTTTCAGGGAAGTTCCACATAGGCGGCACCTCTTAGGGTAATAGCACAGAGCTCCTTGTAGGTAATTATTAGAGAAGACCTACGGAAATCTCTTTGGGATATTTTAGATAAAGGTATAAAATACTACAATACTACCATTTGAATCACCCCGCTCTCTTATAGCCATTGTGGGGTGTTGTCCCTGTCGCTTACCTATAATACGTTTCATTATTTTAGAATTATTTATTTATTTAGTTAATATACATCAAAGCCTCTTTTTACAAGTTCTTGAACATCTTTAAAAGTAAGTTACTTTCAATTATATTAATGTTATAATAAGCAAAAAAGTTTGTAGCCAAAAAGATTTATACAATTACAGCATTCTTTTGAAGTGAAGCGTGTGATACTTGCGCTCCATTTTAATCTTTTCATTTAATTCTCAATCATCTTTATATAATATTATTCTTAGTTTGTCCCCACTTACTAAAACTTGGAGTGAATGAATGACGAAAATCGAAAGTAATAATTGAGTACCTATGTGATGAGTAGGTAGGTAGTTAATTACCGTCACATTGGAGCGAAATAACGAGCTACTCACGACGGTCCGGGATCAATCCCGAAGGGAAAGATACGAGGACACCTCGTAATTTTGAACCACGGTCATATGACAAGGTCCACATCCGAGCTGGTACAGCACTCTCCAAATTTCAACACCACGCCAACGTGAGGACATTTGAGGCCATGATAGATTTACCGTGTACCAGCCCCCGCCTACACGACGGTCTTTGGATAGACCAAGTTTCGAACTCGCAACCCTCCGGTTGCTAATCCGTTACTCTTCCAACAGGGCAACCGCGGTCCTCTGATATGATGGGTGAAAGTTAAAAGTGCAAAAATATCGCAAATTCGCTTTTTATGAAAAAAAGAATCTATGAGACATGATTATAAATGTTGAAAATGCCAGAAAATATTCTTTGTTCAAGGGAAAGTTGACAGAAAATACCGAATAAAAAAAAGGAACTTTAAACTTAAACTTGCTCGAATTAAAAATTTTCTTCCTTGCTCTTTTCCATGGTTGGTCGTCGATTGGAAGTGATTTACAACTGCACGAAATATACAAAATTTATGTAAGTCGAAATAAATTTTGACGTGTATTACCTTTTGCTTTATGCCGCCTTTCCTTGCATATCCTATGAAGATGGGAGTTTGTTTGTACTATTAGAACTTCATTATCATCTTCCTCAGTGCTGCTACTTCCACTGCTACTAGTAGGGGCTTTGATTGAGTCCAGGAGATTAATTCGAAGCTGCAAAAATAGAAAGGAATTAGATGACAAAAACACTTGCAATTAAAAGATACACAAAGTAAGTAATAAGATTTTTGCAATGATCTACTTTTCATAATAGTCGTTTATATTCTAGATGAGTTTATACTTAAAATATGAAAATACTTCGTGTATAATTGTTGATGAATTTTGAAAAATTCCACTATACGTGAGTAGAAGAATTAATTATACGAAAAATAAATTGTAAAAACTCGAGAACAATTTGCTTCCTAGTTTCAATCCCTTATTGTTGCATTTATTTCCGTATTAATATAAAATAAGCTCACGTTATTTTTCTCTGCCGAGTAGAATGAATTTGAAAGAGCTTGTCTGTACCTACTTAACCCTCCAAGTGGTTTCGACGAGATATCTCGTCCATTAAGATCTGACCAAAACTTTACTAATGACGAGATACCTCAGCAAGATATTGCCGATTTTTTGATGATGACAAGATCGAGATCTGGTCAGTTTTCCCCAAATGATGAGAGACTACGAGATATCTCGTCCTGGTCAGTTTTGCTAATGACGAGATGCCTCGCCGAAAAACCACATGGAGAATTAAAGTATAAAATGCTTTGTCCGAGTTAAAACTCAGGGAAGCAAAAAAAAATGTCTACTGACCAAGCGAGTGGTGCAACCAGAGGGAAAGGGGATTCTGAGGGATAAAGCCCACCAAAAGTGTTTATTTCTTATTTTATACCTTTTTACAAATAAAAACTTGCATAATGCACTTTGATATTAAATAAAATATCAGTTGTTAGATGAATTAATAGTTTATTAAATTAACCATTTATCAGGAAATATGAGAAGTGTGAAGATGATTAATTTTCACTGGCATACCATTCGTATATCTACCCACCGTATAAAAGCTTCAAAAGGGACAGACGAATACAAAATGAATTTCAAGAAACAAGACTTTAGTATTTATTTACATTATTTGATATAAATATTTGTTTGACGAACACATCTATTTTAAAACTATTTTTGTACTTGGATCAAATGAGATGCATCATTTTTATGCTTACTTAATACCTAACCATAAAATTAATCTAGTGATGAAATGTAAGATAAGGCAGGAAAATTTCAAAAATTCTAACAGGTCGAGATTTTTATTTCGCATAAAAATTGCTCTTCAAACTTTGGCCTGACTACTCTACTTGTCCGAGTTGTTCTCAGGGTTTCCAGTCAGTTATAAATACTATCACGAATATCTTATAAATTACTTTAATATAAGATAATTTAGGAAACAAAATTATCTAAATTTATCTTGGATTGAAGTAACCGTTACAAATTAATCAAAAGTGAAAAAGCAGTCGTAACAGAATTATGAAACTACTAGCTGTAAAGCCCGTTGAAATAAGAATACAATGGGTTCAAGAAATCCTTACTGCTATTCAAATGCTTATGATCTTTTGCAGAGTAATCGTAAATAACGATTGAAACTTACCCTTAATATTCTTCATTGTTCGTGAATATTTACGACTCAGAATAGTAAGTCAATTAATAAATCGCACAACTCAACAATACACATCCTGAGTCTCAGTAATAATCTCACAAAACCTCAATTAAACTCGCAGCTCAAAACTACATCTCAATAAATTTATTTCGCACGTACATTTGAAGTTTATGACAGATTAATAATGCCAAATGGAACTAAAGTAATATAAATATCTCTAGTGTTGCCAGATATAGAAAATTACATACTTATTAATAATTTAACTATACTATAGCATATGCGTTTTCCTTAAGTTTCTGTGTAAATATAGCTTGCGCCTTTCTACTATTTCATCATAAATATTTCGCTTACATTTCGTTTCCTTACATCTATGTCATGATTTGCTATTTATATATTAAATTATGATTTACTATTTATATATTAAATTAAGTACTAGAAAACTAAAAGAATTTAAATATAACTTTAACCAATGAGAGCGAGTATAATTAAAATAAAACCAATGATAACCCAATGATGTACCATAATGATGACCAAACTTTAACCAATGATAGAGTGAGTATAAAAAGTGATCCACGTAAGTCATGACAAAATTTACATCGACCTTTTAATGAAAATAGACGGGCTTGATCTGTCACGTGGTGGCGGGAAAAAGTATGAATATTAATGTGGGACACATTATTGAGTCGTTAAAGTAATTATCCAGTGATTAGAAATTTAATGTCTGTGCTTCGATAGCTAATCGGTCCAAGTCGATTCGTAAGTCCACGCGACTTACCCTTCTGAGACCTTACGATAGCGACATGCTCAGTCTATTTCATGAGAAGGTCGATGCAAGTTTGTCTTTAACATATTAAAAAGTTTTCTTGCAAAAAGAATGGTTTCTTACTGTAGGATCACTGAGTTCAGGATTAGCTTGGAGGTGTATCCAAGCAGTGCCACACCCCTCTTTCAAGCGACTTTGCCTGGCCACTAATCTGTCTCGTTTCCACTGATGTCTCTTCGACAGTTCATCCTGCTTGGAAGGACTACTGCTTTTGATGATGATTTTGGTGGGGCTCTTGCTCTTGTCGAGGGGACCCCTTTCATTTCCTCTCGGCGTCGAACACTTTGGAAGACCGATGGATGGTGCCTTTATACTTGGTGAAGTCTCACTGGCAGGAGATTTAGAAATCACGCTTGGAAATACTGAAAAAAAGTTATTAGGAGGAACTTTGGAACAAACATTGGTTTTGGCAGATTTGATTGATTCTGTCGAGCGCTGAACTTTGGAACCCATCGTTGGATCGGCACTCGATTTACTGAAGTTGGATGTGGAAGGAACACTTGGACTATTATTTTGTGCAGCATGTTTGGGTACTTTAGGAACAGGAGCAACCGCCAATGTAACTGGACGTGTAGGTTTGACAAGACCAGTTGGCTTCAGCTTTTCAGACTTTGAAGGTGAGGTCTTTGATGATAGATTTGTAGACCGAGACGCTATACTGTGTAACAGTGGCTCAGAAACCTGCTTTGGTTTGGCCTCTAAGGATTTAGCTGGTGAGCAATGATCCAAACTTTTGAGAGAACCGATGCTGCACAAGGTATAGAAGTCCCCGTTGAACTCTTTGGCTTCTGGATCCAAACATACAAGCTCACCGTCTTCGGTACAGTCTATTTTATAAGTATCCTCGATTGTAATGTTATTGGCAGAGGATAACAAATGATTGTCATTTAATTCTTGTAACAGGTAGGCGGTTCCATCAGTGGGCGAAGAAGTTCTCAAAGATGGGTTTGGTGCGCTTGGATCAGTTGGATAAGACATAAAACGCTTCCTGGTTAGAATTGGAGTTCGAGGTTTCGTCCCAGTAGAGGGAAGAGACGTCTTTCTTCTCACTGATGGAGACGAGAATTCAGTCATTTCTTCAACAGGTTCTAAGGTAGTAACCTGAAAATAAAACAAATATAATCTTAAGTGGATAGGTCATCTATGATAATTTTCGAAAAGAAAAATTGAACATTGCTACTCGACAAAGTGAAGAAATTTCTTTGCATGAATAAGTAGCATATATCTTCATACATTTATCTCAATCTGTCCGTAACTATAACTTATTACACAATATAACCTCTATCTACATCTGTAAAGCGTTTACAATAAATTTACTTTGACCCTGTAAAAATCACACGGGCATACTTTTTCCAAGTGAAAACACAATTCAAATTAATAAAATCACTTCTTTCCAAAATACGTAACACTATACAAAAACACGATTTTCCTGATAGAGAATAAAACTTACTGTATACCTTTTTTATCTATTCAAACGGTAACAATAAGCTACTGTGAAATTGTACTCATACTGAATTTAATAACAATTAATTAAATGGAAAGATTTGAAATTTAAGTAAAGCATTATTAGGTTAAAGAACATTTTTATCTGCATCAAAACACAAAATATCAATCCGTAGTTTCAATACTTTTCGTACTCGGTTATTATGTAGAAATTAACGCGAATATCAAAGCAATTGGTAAATACATTACATAATTTCTCAAATTTTAGGGATAGCAAAAACATCATTTTTACATGAACATTGAATTTCTTAAAAGGTATTTAATATCAAATACAGTTGCTTTCTAATAAATTGCTAAAAGGAGATACTGAGTACAGTTATAAATATTTTAAAGAGGTTAATGTAATAATTAATTTACAAAAATGCGTCTAAGTGCCTAAAAATTAGCAATTAGAAAATTAGCAAAATCAATTAGAATTCCCAGTCACTCCAAATTTTGGAAATTTTTTTTCAGTTTCCGATAATTGATCAGAAAAACATTTAAATTTTTAATCATTCACCATAAATTAATTTTTTTAAATATAAATGTATACTGCGTTTATCGGAAAAATTTTCAACACGCTACAAATATAAAATATATCTCATGATTGGAATGCATTTCTGTTATAAAAATAAAACTATTATACCTTCATTTTAATGTAATTGGAATTTTTAAAACTTTATAAGTTATATAAATGCAAACATTTTAAAATACACTTTACATAAAGTAATAATCAATACGTAATTAATATTTTCTTTAATTATTTTAATTAAAGTGTACTCTTATGTATGTATTCAGTAATATTATTCCTATAAAGATTTTTATAATGCTAATTTCATAATGGTTTTCAATAACAGAATTATGACACTGATTTCGTAATCTATACAATATTAATTCCATTACATGTTTAGCTTTTGATTTGATTTCATTTTTTTCTGTTTTCGATATTACGCAAAAGATAAACTACAAACCGTCATTTTTGGAAGATTGTTGGAAACTATTTCTTTCTGCAGCCATCTTTCCACGAAGTCCTTGTGTTCAAGATTTTCGTATTCCGCATCACTGGCACTACTGAGATCAGGGTCCTGAAAAGGCAAAATAAATAAATTCATACTTTTGCGTTCTTATATGCTACAATTAGTGTCAGAATATAAATTTTAAATCGCAATGTAACTTGCAAAAGAAAGAGGAAGTTCATAAAAGTTGTTTATTCTTTCCACATTTTTAGCTTCACGATTCTTTAAATATAGAAACAGGATTAAAGCAGTAAATGTTATTGAGCAACGTGCGAATATTTTGATTTTTTATACATTTTTTTAACCCTCTCAGTATTTCGACGAGATATCTCGTCCAATAACAGGTCAATTTTGCAAAGGACGAGGTCTGTCGTCAAGACAAAATTACCCTATTATTCCAAGGGGAATGAAGATTCAAATAGGAAAAAATTGTCTCTTGCCTAGAACTAGTGACAGTTTAGATCAGGATTTTGCACCAGAGCCTCGCCACAACGGGGCAGTTTTTGACGCGTAGATAAACCACCAGGAGGGTTAATCATCAATTTTTGATTATTTATTTTTAAGAGTGCGTTAGGAAGTAAAAATAACCAAAAAATAATGTGAACTTCAAACAATGAATTTTGAAGAATAATAATCTTTGATAACCAAATGACCACAGGAGCTATATTAAATAATATAGTTTTTGTTAATGTAATAACACTTAAAACGCTCGCGACATACGAAAGAAATTTTTTTAAGCCATGATATAGATCAGTGATTCTCAACCACTGTGCCGCGGCACTTTTGTGTGCCGCCAAATTTTAGAAATGTATATAGTAAAAATTGTAATGCTTTTTTTTATTAAGAGTAAAGTTTGTTTAAATTAAAGAAAAGTACACTGTAAAAGAAAACTGTTGTTTTTACAGTTAAATACCATATTTTTAACTGTTTTTATCTTCGATAACTGTGACCTTTCATAAAGTGAAATATTCGCCCCAACGTGAAGAAATTTCAAGTGTTCCCAGTATCCCCACCTCCACCCCCTCAATCAAATAATGTATAAAGGAAGTAAAAAGAAGTATGAGAATAGTTTTATTTTCTCTTTTTACTAACAGAAATTATCAAAAAACATCAAGCTCAAATTTCTCATTAAAAGTATTCTTATTATTACCTTGTAATTAATCCCTTAATAAACGTACTGTTGTTTTTGTAGTACATATTATATTATTTTATTTTACATTCACAATTATTATCATAAACTATTTTGCACAGTGTATTATAGGTAAGTAAACAACTTTTAAACTTATCTTTTTCTTTGTGTGCCGCCAAATTTTGAAATCGTTAAAAGTGTGCCGCGACAAAAAAAGGTTGAGAATCACTGATATAGATACATACAAAACATATTTCTGTCATAAATTCGGAAACAAATCTTCGTCTACTCGCAAATAAATTTATATTATACAACGAATAAACGAAAAGAAAAAACTAGCATGTAGACAATGAGTACCTGAGATCCTTTACGACTTGTGCGTATCATTTCAACATCCTCCGTGTCGTCACTAACCACATGACAAGATGTGGACGACTGTAACGAGCTCATGGAAGAACTACGTGTAGGAGAAGGCCATGCAAGTTGCTACAAAAGAATATTTCGAATTAACCATTGATAGCTTTTATAAGATTCGATATCATGAGTACAGTTTTAAAAAGTTTTTATTTCTAGCTGTTATAGAAAATTTGCAAAAAATACTATTAACTGAAAATACAGAATATCCTCTATCGTCGGCTTACAAGTAAAATACACTAAGACAAAAATTTCGAGATGAGCTTTTAGCTTTTCTATACCAAAATATGATGATCTTTAGACTTGGGAGGTCCACTGAATCATTTTTTTGCATGAAGGTTAGATTTCTGATTGAGAAACACATTGAGTTTAGTGAGTCGTATATTTTTTCAATTCGTTTTCTCACAACTATATTTTTGACTAAGTAAGCCGAAGATATTTAAATTTGTTTTAAATGAAAAACAATTTTAAATCAATAATTTTACTGAAAGGTATACTTCGAATGTTGTAATGGAAAACTGTCCGATCAATTGACTGAGTATTCAGTTAATCAGTTACCCAAAGTTAGCTCACCTAGTCTAAGTTAGTGTTTCGTTAAAGTTCTAACATATATAAAATGTTTTTAACTATTGAATTGGGTACATGAACACGATGATTTTTAGGAGGAATTTATGACGCATACCCAAAAGAAAAACAAGTAATTTAAAATAGTTGAACTTCTATTATGTTCAAATAACTATCATTAGTAGTCTAACTTTTTTCCATGTTGATCCAAGTTAAGTGGCTTATAGTTAAGATTCTTGACAGGAAGATAGTTATAAAGAATAAATACGCATGAATTCAGCAGCTAATTTGAAATTAATTCTAAGGTTCTTGTTAACCTTGTCACAAGTGAATAAACAAGAACTATGGTTAAGCAAATTCTCGACGAATTTCGCAGAATATGTTCATCAAATATGCATGTGTTAGCAGTGAAAGTACTTGAAATGCACATGAAAAATGTACAGCAAAACAAACTTCCTTGTTAAAATTCCTGCATGAGTGAAGGAAGTGTAGAGCAATTCAGTCCGCTTACGCATTTCTCAGAATTGCATAACACCGAAAACCATGAAAAATACAGAGTAAAAACACACTCTGAGACATCGGGGAATAAAGTTTTGAAAATGAAACGAATGCACCCACACAAATGACAATGATTTCAAAGAAGCAAGCAGACGTTAAAAGAAGGAAAACTAATGAAGATGAGAAAAGTAGCTTAAGGGTTTGTCAAACACATTTATTAGTCGTGGGTAAGAACGAAATGAATCGCAGATTAAAAAAATAATGTATTTAGAGTTACAGGAAATGAGAATACTTAATTTTGATCAGTAAATTTGTTAATTAGAAAGTATTGTCAAACCAACTAACCAGATAATTTATGTAGAAAATTGATGATGCAACTTCAAATCAAAGTCAAGCAACTTAGTCAAAATGTTTACATTTCAAAATATAAAATTATGGGTTAGTTTAATGGGGATAGTTTATTTCGTATTGTCAGACAACTTTTAAATTTCGGAATGAGTTTTCAGTTGCAGTTAAATACTGAATGTCATAATTTACTTAAGAATGCATTCTGAGAACGCTTTAATTCATTCAGACTACTAATTCATTCGTATGGTCAATAAAATTAGTCAAATGAATCGGTTATAATTATCTTTTTATGAGTTAGGTTAAGCCTTTTTACTCTAAAGATTTGAAATTTTAATTTCAAATAGGAATCAAAATTATTAAGGACAAATGTATGATAGATAAGTCTAAAATGAAAAGGATAAAGAATTTCGAAAAATTGGTTTTGCTAAAAATCCTGTTTCGCAGGAGTTTGAAAAATAGGTCATTAAAGATTCGTCACAAATTTTCCCATTGGTGACCGGGAAACAAGAAATTTTGTTTCCTTACGATGGAGATGAGTTTACAAGCTATAACTGATGAAAACTTTGTTAAGTTTATGGGAAAGGATTTTAACAACGATATTTTTCACCTGTTAACTAACTGAAATAGGAATAAATATTAGAGGTAGCAGTGGAATAACGTTAATGGAAGTCCAGATGGTTGGTATCTTATAAGAAAAAAAATTAGAATTCGGAAAATTCGGTGGCAGAAATAAAGAAATCTATTAAACCTGAAGCAAAAATTGCGATTTTTAAATGTAAATCTGAGTGAGATGTCAGTTTCTATTTTAAGTTCTTGATTTTCACGTAAAAAAGGCAAACAGGATTTAATGATGCAACATTCTTTCAGCCTTTAATGATTTCTTACCACGATTGGTTAATGGTGTTTGTCAAGCGCAGTGAGTACCTTCAGCATACGTAGATACCTCTTCCTTACCCCATGCTTGTTCCTGAGACTAGATTATTACTGAGATAGATTATCTAGTCCAGATAAGATGCGCAGAACGTCCTTGGCATGATCAATTATTCTCTTCTCAATTTCCCGCCCATATAAAAGAGCGCTATCAAGATCTAAGACAGGGTTTAGAATATCCACAGAGTTGTCAAGATTGGATCAATTGCCTTTTTTGGGCTCTTTTTTAATTTGTGGCTAAAAATTATCTGTATTGTATTGTCTTTGCGGAAAAGAAACAAGGTCGAACGGAGGTGAAGTATAAGGTTATGTAAAGTGAAGTATTGGGTTGATGCAAAAGTTCGTCCCGTTTTTGGAGCTAAAAGGCATTACATCGCGAAATCGAAGTGTTATCTACTTCACACGTGTAAAGTTTTGATGTTGTTTGAAAGAAAGAATTTCAACGAGTACTTGGTGAAAAAATTGTGTTATTTAGTTGTGTTTTAAAATTTTATTAAGCATTAAAAATGGCAGAAAATAAAGAGCATTTTCGACATATGCTTTTTTATTTCCAAAAAGGCAAGAATGCTTCGCAGACGCAGAAGATATGTGTTGTGAGGGTGCCGTTGACGATTCCACGTGCCGTAAGTGGTTCAGAAAGTTAGGTGAAAACAATTTTAATCTTAGCGATGCATCACATTCTGATCGACCAACTGAGGCTGGTGGCAACGAAATATTGGCGCTAATTGAAAGTGATCGGCATTGAACAACTCGAGAGATCGGAGAAATTCTTGGAATCAAAAGTCAACAGTGTCAAGGCGATTACGTCCACTTGGAATGGTTAACAAGGCCGATGTATGGGTGCCGCATGAGTCAATGGAGAAACATTTGAGAGACCGAATTTCTGCTTGCGATTCTCTATTGAAGCGCGACGAAATCGATCCATTTTTAAAGCGGATGGTTACAGGTGATGAAAAATGGTTTGTGTAATGGTCTAAGCGCGGAGATGCCCTTACAACCAGCGCAAAAATCACTTTACATCCGAAGAAAGTTTTACAACTTGACTGGGATGTTTTGGTCCATCCCCCGTACTCTCCCGACCTTACGCCCTCCGACTACCATTTATTTAGTTCGCTTCAAAACAGCTTAGATGGTAAAAACTTTACTTCCTTGGAAGACTTGAAAAATCACCTGGATCAGTTAGCCAGAAACCTCAGAACTTCTATGTGCACGGGATTATACAGCTACGGGGGAAGGAGAAAGGTCATACTATATCGATTAAATATAATTGTTAGTAAATAAAATTTTTCTTTACTTTTTGTAAAAAAACCCGGACGGACTTATGCATCAACCCAATATAAGATATATTGTTTTGCTTTCTATCTAAGCTTTTCCATCCCAGTTATCAATTTTATACGCTACGCTACTGAGAAGTAGTACTATAACACTTTATACTCACATTTTGCCCTGACATAGTTGCCTCCAAAGTTCGTAAGAGTTCTGGTTTCAAGCCCAAACTACTTGTAGGAGACGTTTCAGATTCGGAACCAGAGTTCTGATGGAGGGCTGGAATGTTCTTTGAAGACTTGAGACCCCGGCGCATTGAATTTTCTAGCTCGTGAAAGGCATCTTTCAAATACAAAACAGTGTCCGATGCGACCCTTTCTAAGCCCGTCCTAAACTTTTCCGGTGTTTGTCCAGACAAATTGTTCAGGTCAGTCGCCGAAGAATTGTTAGACGATTTCATGATAGGGGCATTGAAAGTGTCGAAAACCTCGGCCCGTGGATTAGGTTCGATGTTTTCGGTCACAACTATGCATGGATTGCAGTTGCTGATGAGTTTGTCAAGAGAAGGTTCACTCAAAAGGGGTTCAAGTGGAAAATGTTTCACCTGGATGTCGCCTTCCGATGAGTATAAGGACCAGATGCTTTCATCGATGAATGGTGCCAATGCTTTTTCACGCCACAATTCCTCTTCTGGTTCAGTAAGTGTAGCCTTTTCTGCTGTTTCTATCTTTTCGTCGAAGAGGTTGTCATCTATGTAGCTATGCCTGGTGCAGAACACTATTTTATCATCATAAATAGATTTTGTAGGTCCCAAATGCCATGTTTTTCTATAGTTTGTCAAATTCAAGATTTCTTTGGGGAAATTCCAGCAGTCAATCATTGTTGATTGATCGATATTCGGGCATTTCTTTTCCTTTTGAAACTTTGATGGAGATAAAGTTTCAAATTCTTGTGAAATCTCTGTGGATTTTGAAGATAAAGTCACATGAACATCGGAAGAGCTTTGAAACTTCAAGGAGTCAGATAGAAAATTATCACAAATAGAATTTGGCTCTACATTTTGTGCCTGCTCACTAGTAGCGGTGGTTGTTCTTACGGTGGGCTTAACGCTTGCTATTTGTTCTTTGCATTTAACAGTTCCGTGTTTCCTGCTTAGAACATCCAATTTAGGTAGTTCATTTACAGTTCTGGTCGGTCTTTCTTCCTCAGGGAGTTCACTTGGAAACACTGAAGTCGCTACCTGATGTAGTGGCCCGAAGCCGCTGTCGGACGAAGAACACATAGAACCATCCAAGCATTCAGTGACACTATCGTCGCTACCACAATTGAGATCTTTTTCAGTAATAACGAAAGTTGCCGAATGTTCTGGCTCACTGATTGTAGTATCGGCCGTTGAATCCGGTTGCAAGTCGCTAGACATCGTGGAGTAGCCTTCGTCTCGAGTTCTGTTCACCCCTTCTATCGTTGTAGAAGATTCAGAAGTGGACGAGTTCTGCTTGTTACCAAAGTCTTCTGAATGTTCTACACTAGTGTCTACGCACAACTTGTCTCTGAATGCTTCAATAGAATCGGCAACTTTTTTCTCGCTTTCAAGCACAGGTACCTGTGTAGTCACTTCGCAGTTGAAACTCCACACTTGCTGAGATTGAGGGAATGCTTTGATGGGAGATATTTCACTCAGACGATCGATGCTTTTGCACAACGGAGTGACATCTTCAGGTGACATTCTTCGCTGCTCCCACCTTATGTGGTTAGACTTCATTCTCTGTTTGGAATCTTTCGGTCCTTTGTCAGCAGGAGATCCATTCCTTGAAAGCCGTTTTCTCTTTGAACAAGTACCCTTAGTACCTTTCAAAGAACTTGGCGACTTAATTTTAGAGGATGAGGGTGTTGATGATTGTTTTGAATTTGGCACAAGTTCTGAGGATGAAGCTTCTCTAGCAGGAACATCATTTCGAGTTGTGGTGAGCTTCATATCCATATCACTCTTTTTGCGTACCAATAAAGGCTTTGAGGTATTAAACGACGGTATTTTGGATGCATGAGGAGGTTTCAAACCTGGTGACGTAGGACTTGTGACCGGACTCTTCAGTTCCGAGCCAGAATTTTTCACAAGATTTGCATTTGTACTTTTAGGTGAATCCTTCTTTCGCTCTTCCGATGAAATGGAAGATTTTTTAAAGTTTGAGCTTCTTTTCTTTGAAGATAGTGTAAGAGGATGATGGGAAGGTTTTCTATTTTGTAAATTGGATGTTGATGACTCAGAATTCGGACTTTTGATATCTTCTGTTTTTTCAACCTGTAACACGTATAAGAATAAACTCAGTAACTCAGAAGATAGAATTAAGTTTATTTTTTATGAAAAAACTTTTTAAGTTAACAAGGGGAAAAATATGAATCAACATAATTAGGTTTATTTAATTTAAGTTAAGTTTTCCTAATGAATTATTTATAGTTGAATATCAAAATATACACAGCCGATGATTTAAAATGTATATGGTATTTATAATTTGATCGTTACGTGTGAATGCAAATGTAATTATTACCATCAATACAAATTTAATAATAATAAAATTTTCGGCCGAAATTGCATTACAAAACGTGTTCTGAACTGCGATTTTGGTAGAACATTCATTTTGGGGTTTGTCAGGAAATCGTCTGGAATTTTCAGACTGTTTTTCTCAATCTCTTTTCATTGACACTCACAAAACGGTTAATATTTAGGTAAAGAATTACGATTTTTTCATCAATAGATCAAGATGAACAGGCAGAAATACTAATTAATTACATGAAGATGACTTTAAATTACAAGATAATATATGAATAAAGTGTGTGGAACATAGTATTACACCGTTTAAATATTTATATATAGTTATATAGTTTAAGTTTGGAGCAAAGCGAAATAGATACCCGCATTTTTAATAATTCCAGGCCTATTACTAATAATGAATTTAGATAGTTATTTTCTAACTAATCAACAAACTAATTTAAAATACTCTAATTATCACATCACATGCAAAAATCTGTGCGTGTTTCTACATACGAAAAATCATATTATGCATTACAAACAGTAACGAGAACAGGTTTTTACTCACGTCCGTGTCTTTATCGTCATCTATAAGTTCCATCAATGTTCCATTTTCTTGCTCCAGTTGCTCAACCCGCAAATGTAAAATTTTGCATTCCTCTTCCAGACGCTAAAAATAGATAATAAAGTTTTCATCTATTGCTAAGGTTTTTATATATTTTCAATTATAGTATGCAAAACACTATGCACACGCTTATCAAGTTCTATTCTTAACAAAAGGGATATATTGTATAAATCAGCTATTACAGCGTTCTATAACACGTTTGTACAAAGCTATGAATAAGCAATGTTATTACAGAAAGAAATAGGTAATAATATTGCAAAATACTGACTTTTTTTGCACAAATGAAAAATACAATGTTCCAAATATAATAACCACCCTAATGAGCTAGAATTAATTAAGATGCTCTTTCATTCCTAGTACGTCATAAACTCCTTTGCATTGACTTTCTAATGAAATAGACGGAGCATGTGGGCCGAGTCAGAAGTGTAGGTCCCGTGGGCTTGGGAATAGACTTGATCCGACTGGCTATCGAAGCGCAAACTAATGTTTTTAATTTTCTTTTTTTAATTCGTTCTACATTAGGATTCGTGATTTCTTCTAATACACGTGACATTCATCCGAAGATCTTCAAATCGAACGATTGAGAGAAATAACATGAAGCTGCGTGCAAATGCTCCGTCTATTTAAAAAGATAGATTCTTTATTAAAGAACATACATGGGAAAACGCCTCAACAATTCATTTTGTAATTGCTTAGTGAGGCATTCGTAACAAGATGTTAAATAGTAAGTGCTAGAAGGACATGTCACTGTCTCCAATTTCTTAACATAATTTACATTACCAAGTGGAGTAATTTCAAAGGTTTGATTTCTCATCATGAATTTGTTCCAATTTCAAGAGTATGTCTAGATTATGAGGTAAAACATCTAACGGGGAACACGGCTGCTCCAAATTCTTGAGACGATCATGTACATAGCGTCGTCTGGCACGCATTTTAGCACATCTATGCAACATTGGAGCAGATTACACAAAAATTCATCAGTTTCAGCAGCTTATGGTAAGTATAAGGGGATTCGAATTTGAATTTTTTGGAGCAAGGTTCTAGACAGCACAAGCTGCCCATTCTTATGTGGGTACAGGAGTTCAGTTGTTACAGAGCGTTACTAAACCTGTGTCTCAGTTTTTTCAAGTGGAAGTGAGATTCCGAAGTTTCAGAGTTTCTAATGCAAAATTATATTGATTCAATAAGAAATAAATTAAACCACTGCTTCAACTTCACGCTAACGATCTCTAAACTGTGCCCCTAATGGAGATCATTCAGTTTTTTTTTAATGAATTTTTAGTAGCATTTCCCCCGTAGCATCCAATGATAAATATATAGTTGCAAATACTTATCATTGGATGTAAAATTTTACTATGTGGATTTATTACATCAAATAACTATCAACATAAACATTTGGGGAAAATACATGCGTGGTTGATTGGTTTTTATGGCACAAGGGGTCAGATCTGGCCAAGCAATGTAAAATTATATGGAAGATTTAAACATTCAGTAAAGGGGGTTACAAAGTTTCAGGAGGACGCGGTAGCACAGTTGGTAGGGTCGCGGATTAGCAACCAGAGGGCTGCGAGTTCGAGACTTGATCCAACCAAAGACCGTCCTTTATATGGGCGCGCGTTAAATCTGTCGTGGCCTAAAATGTCATCAAGTTGGCGTAGTGCGGAAGTTTGGAGAGTGGGGTGCCAGCTCAAGTGTTGACCTCGTCATCTGACCGCAGTTCGAACTTACGAGGTGTTTTCCTCGGATCTTTCCCTTAGGTTTGATCCCGAACCGTCACCACTAGCTCGTTGTACTGTTCCAGTGAGAAGTAAATTCAACTGCCTACCTACATACTGTGTTTCACATAATTTTGATGTACTTTACAATGATTTATTGTTTAAAGTGCAGTTTTTATCAATATTAAAGAAAAAACATTTTTAAGGCTACTCTTTATGTTTCTTTATTTCTCATAAGTAAATCTGTCTCCTTGGACTACGTTATATCACTTCTCTTGGTATAACGCGCTTAGTTCGTCTCCCAAGAAGCGTGATATTTTGAATTCAACTACTTACAAATATATCATCTGTTACTCTTTTCTTGAAATACTCGGTGATTCAAATTTAGTGTCGAGTTTCCTGCGATGCAATTTTCAAATAAAAAACAAAGAACCGAAACTGCTTAACACTATGAAAGTGTATCTCAAAAGGTCTAATTTGACAACGCTGCACTCGTCTTATTGATATCTCGAATATAGGCCTTTTAATACTTTAAAATTGTAACTTTTCAAGGTAGGTAGGTATTTTAATTTACGTCACACTTGAGTAACACAACGGGCTATTGGCGACGGTCGGGGATCAAACCCGAAGGGAAAGATCCGAGGACACCACGTAATTTTGAACCACTGTCAGATGACGACAACGATAATCGCAACTTTTCAAGAGAGAGCAACGTGTTTATTTCCGTTTTTTGAAGCAAAGTTTTATCAGAACGTAGTTCGTTGTTACAAAGGAAGTCAACATTGAAATTATCTGCTTTCTGATAATGTTATCCGACTTTGATGAAAGAAGTTTTAAGAGACCGTTTGGTGTTTAGCACAAAAAAGGAGGGGGGGGATTAGACCCAACCTTGTAAGATGCTGATTGCATCGACGAAGCGTTTCCTCGCTCACCTAATATTATGTTGTTTCATTTTTTTCCTGAAGGGACTAGTGAAGGAAGGACATATTATTTATACGACCTCTGTGACCTCCCTGGAAGATATGAAGACCAGTTTTATTATGATGGAAACAGTTATACCGCAAAAGCTGGAAATAAGCGGAGAAAGTTGATTATCGTTTAGAAATATAAAGTGTTACGCTTGTGTTGAATCTTTTAGCATTCTGCAGTATAAATTCTACAGTAGAGCCTTGCAGGGATTGGGCTACTGGAAGGATCAAGCCATTATCCGTTTTTTTCTTGAATCAAAAGCGTCCTTTTGTAATAATAAGAATGTCTTGGGCATGAAACTTAATGAAACAGTTTGTATGATTTACGAAACGTCAAAAAATTTTTTGTGTCTAAAAACCTTCATATATATCGTAGATTTATTTGGTTTAGTTTTATTGAAGAATGAGTTCTTTGATAAGTTGAAACTGGAATCTTTTGCACACTATTCTAATGCCCAGTGAACACTATTTCTAATGCCCATATGAATTCAGTTTTTCTATAAACTTTTAGAAAACGTTTTCTCCGTTAATATAGTTACATATATTTGTTAGAAAAATGATTCAAAAATTTTAATTTTTCGTAAGCTACGATTCATCGTGCAAGTAAAAAGTGCACACAAAATACTTACAGAAACTTTTCCTTCCTCAAAGGGCAGCGTTAGTTCAGTTGGTAGAGTCGCGGATTAGCAACTGAAGGTTTACTAGTTAGAAACTAGATCCAACCAAAGACCGTTATGTACGTGGGGGTCGGTGCACGTTAAATCTATTGTGGCCTCAAATGTCCTCACGTTGGCGTGGTATGGAAGTTTGGAGAGTTGGGTGGCAGCTCAGGTTTGGACCTCGTCATCTGATCATGTTTCAAAATCACGAGGTGCTGTCTTCTAATCTTTCCCTTCGAGATTGATCCCTGACCTTCACCAATAGCCCACTGTGTTGCTCCAGTGTGTATTCAACTACCCTACCATCTCCAAAATGAAATTTTATCTCCTTTATTAATCATTTCAGCTCCTATCCCTAGCAATCTCTCTACATGGTATTTTACAGGTAAAGCATCTTTGAGTTACACATTCTTATTCCAAAAAAGTTTTACTTTGTTACAGTTTGAAAATTAAAGGTCTCAGAAACCTTGACAATAATTTTGAATCACCCTGTATTTAATAACATTCACCTAGACACAAAACTACCACCTGAATAAAAAAATTGTACTTCTTGATAAATGTTGAAACTGGGAGAGATGGTTCTTTTATGAGAATATTTCATTCACTTATTTCATTAAATAATGGGCATTTGGAGAATAATTTTCACCCAAACTGCAAGATTTTATATTAGCATCTACTTGTGACTGACCTTTTGTGCGAGTAGTGTCTGGACTAGTTTGTTGGCTACTTCGTCCAAGCACGATTCATACTGCATTTGCTGCTTGTGACTACTGCGTTCCATTTGGCCAAGTTTCTCAACCAAAACTTTGGCTTGCTCTTCCTGGCTGCGAGGACTCTGAGAAAAGTTTAAAAATATAATTAGGAAGCTAAAATATTTTAATACAACAGAGTAATGTAGATTAATAGCATAAATGCACTTTATTATTTACGTATTACTTTGCAGTAATATGTAATGCCTTAAACATTTCCATTTAAAATTATGCATCAAAACCTCTTTCAATAAATACAAGTATTTCAATCATCTCTTTAATCTTTCAATTATCTCACGCTTAGTAGAGAACCATTTCCATCCTTTCATACAGCAAGTATTTATCATTAAAACTCATTTTTGTTGCGTTCTAAATTTTCTTTATTTTGCAATGCTCAACAAGTTTCAGATACATGTCCAGAGGCAGATTTCCTTTTTACGACAGTGTTGAAGTATATTGAAAAGTGACAGCAATTTCTTTTCTTTCTAGTGACGAAAATTACGCTATATTTCTGAAAGTACCATAATATTTAAAAGATGTCAAAGCAAAATTACATGTCTCAACTTTTTAATTTAACGTATAATTTCGGAAAGGTTATACCATATTATTGCAATTTTCTTGTTTTTCTATCTCATTCATGGAGGAAACCTAAGTGGATTTAGAATACCGTATGTGGTTCTGCATATCATGTCTCATTCTAGTTAAGAAGTTTCTTTATGACATATCTTTTTTTAGGTTCCGACCCTAAAGCTGCAGTTCTGGCCCTAGTGCCAGTTAGATGATGGGCCCTCATTAAATTAAAAAAATGTGTATTCCAAATACTCAATGTTTAACTTGCACAAGTTAATTTTCCTTTTCTTCGTCATCTTTATTGTTAATATAATAAGGTTAAATACAATGAAGAAATAAATTTCAGATACTCAGATTGGACATTACAGTACAAAAATGTCTCACATTTTCTGTGCCTCGGTATCATGACACCCGTGCCCCCTATGTGAGGATCCTTCTGACCATCAAGACATATGTATCTAACTTTCTTTCTATGAGTGCTGCCATGGGGAATGTATAATCTCATGTTCGTACAGATTATACGCACTATTTAAGAAGTTTACTTACCAAATCCTTGAATTTCTTAAGCTCGTTGACTAACATTCGATTGTCGTTTTCCAGTTTCGCTATATAGTTTTGATACTTACGAAGGCGACCCTAGAAAAGTTTACACATGTTTAATGAATGCTGCTTTAACACCAATACAATTTTCCAACTAAAAATAAAGTAAATTTAAAATGAAGCTAGCCTCAAGAAACTGAATTTCTTTATTTATTTTCTTATTAATTTATTTCAAGAAACTGAACTTCTTTTTGGCAAAATAAAGAAATTTTTTTTTAGTTAAAGTATATAGGCAAGAAACCCTTTTAGATTTAACACAAATTGATGGAACACTTCTGATTTGTATATTCATTTCATAATATTCCTAACACATGTTTGCTTGGGCGGAAGAAAAATGAGTATTGGCAAATTCTTCATCCCACAAGTCTTATCAACTGACATCGATGATAAGAAGTAGAGCCAGTTAAGCAGTGAACACTGCAGAAAATAGTAAATAAGAATGGCAATAAATGATTCTTCAAACGCAACAAATAAAGTAATAAACACAACTAAATGGATTGATCAATACTTACTTCATTTCCTAACAAGAGTGGCGAACTATTATCGGTTGCTAGAGCATCATGAGAAACTTCCATCTGAGTGCTTTTAGATTCCATGGTTTTTGCACTGAAATAAGCACACATGTCCAACTGAGTTATTTGTGAAAGGACATTTAAACTACTCAAGACAAAAGATGTTAAAACAAATAAATGGTAAAAGTGAATAAAAGACTGTCCCATGAAAGATTTCAATTGCTGTAACCAAGTCGAGCAAAATGCAAATGATAAATTGTGTATATCATCCATAAAACTTTATTAAGGTGTTCATAGAGAATCGAAGACCCAGTAGCCCCAACTTGGAAAATAATTGCCAAAGTATAAGCCCCAATAGCTTCATATATGAGAGGCTTTTTCTGTAAAGCTAAATGGGCAGTGGACGCTAGTGCTAGTAGTTTGATAACCTTTTCCGAACCCTCAGAGAAACTTGGCATGATACTGGGAATGCCATTTCATCATGTCGCTAAAAACTGACTCAAAACTTGTAGTTTGTTTTTGTTTACACTGAAAATCTCTCTCATAGGGTGTGTTTTCAGGACAGTTAATTTGTTTTTTTAGGATCATAATCAATATTATTGGTAAATTTTATCCTTTGGGGGCAGGGACACCCCAGCTGCAATGAAATAAGGGTCCAAATTTTCCGGTCCCTAGAACTGGGCGCCCTGTTTCTTGATATAAAGGTGAGCGAGTCGAGACACCATGTACTGTTAGTCTACCATGAGGACTGCTCCCGCCACAAACTCTGGGTGGTGGTGGTTGCCATAGGAACATGTCTCATTTATTTTGAATAGGGGTGATTGGTGGATGTATTTTATTTTGTGCTTGATGAATGCTGGTAGTGGGAAAAGAATTTTACTAGCAAAGGTGTATCGCAACAAGAAAAAACACAGCAAAAAATATCTCCAATTTGTTGTTAAGTGCACCAATTTGGCGAACTTTAATGCATTTCTTCAAGCATCTTCTATGGAAAAGGGTGAAAGGTCCGTTTCTACGGCAACAAAAAGTCGCAGACTTTTTATCGGGAGCAGTTCTCGTGACAGACAGTATCTATAATGTCATTATATTTGTCATAATTATACCTTATATTTGAGGGAACCCACCATAAAAAATTGGGGGAGTGCAAGAGTGTTGGGACCAAGGATTTGGAGCCCGTTCACATTGACCGATTCCATTCGATAAAATAGTATTTAATACAAAAACAGAAAGCACAATTTTTTAAAAGAAATTTCTTTAAACAATAACAATCGATGAAAAAAATAAACACAATTGAGATGTGACTGAAAGTTCCTTCGGAATGAAAAATCAGCTAAATATAAAAATGTCATATTTTATGATACATAAAGTTTAAAAGTTAGTGTACCAGATGGCACCACAGGATATCAGTCAAACAGCCAAAAGTCTTACTTTTCTCTCTTCAGAACTTCCATTCTTTTTTCATAATCTAGCAACTCGAGTAATTTGTCCTCGGCTATCTTTCTAAGCTCTTTTTCTTTATCCAATTCCTGCCTCAGCTGCTGCATCTAGATATAGATAAAAGAAGGATCTTATAGGATAAACTTAAAAATAAATCTCATTTTGTTTACAAGACAAAAATTTTACGCTACATAAAATTAAATCTCTGCATTTTTGTATCTGAATTTCTTTATAAGAGAATGTTCTTTTGCGACTTGTATTTTCTCTTTGCTCTTTGTTCTAAAATTGATTAATCGAATTTTTTTTCAAAAGGGGAATGTAGAAAATAAATTTGAAAATATGTTATTGTTTTGAGGACTCAATTCGGATGCGAATGAAAAAGTCATGAATCTTTAAATAAATAGCGAAGAGAATGAAATGATATATTTTACCTGAATTGTTTCATAAAAAGATTTGACTAGTTTCAGTGGTTTTGATTACATACATGTTAGTCATTCTCTGCAAGGCAAGCAAAGTTGAAAGTATTTCTTATAGCCTTTTTACCACTATTCAAAAACAAAGTAAAATTCAGAAAAGAAAAAACTTTTTAAAAGTTTTGTCTATTATAGCACAGAAAAATCATACCGTGGAAATTTGAAGTGGCGAGTTAATCAAATTGATGGAAAATAATTCTTGAATTTAATGTTAACATTAAGGCTAATAAATGAGCAAATGAAGCAAACTCAAAAGAACTTTCCCTTTTCTGAAATGTAATACATTAAAAGAATAGCGTTAAAAATAAAAAATACAAAATTTCAGAGCCACATTCTAATTACATTGGTCTGACATGTGATATAGTTGTCTGCAATTATAATTCAACGTTTGAGTGTAAGAGCAAACTTGTGTTTTCCTTCCACGTAGGGTGGTAACGTAAGCAAATCGCTTCTGCAACTGACATCGTAAGCGCGGATTCTAGTTTTAATAATTCAATAAACTTAAACTTATAGTTCCGTGCCGAAAGCGATAGCAGTGATAATACGTTGTCGGGACGAAAACCATCCACGGTGATTCTCATTCATGCTTTTGCGTATGTCAGATGTCTCCCAACAAGGTTTCACATCTTTTCAAAAATAGACTGACCAAAGGTCGCAACCGCACAAAACCTGGCCTGGTCCTTGAGTTTTTGATGTTTCAGACAGACCAGATCACGCCTGTTTCCTCAGCAGTTTCATTGCGCCGTCAAACAGCTTTGTCCACTCCCATGTACTTATGTTCTTTCCTCTTCCAATTGCTCAGCTCGTGACAGCTTTTGACGTATTGTGTTGATTCGAGTTTGATTAAAAATTGGTCTCTTCTTGCGAAATGTTCTTTATTAAATTTTACTTCTGTGGTTCTAAGGGAACGATGTAGCGATCTGAAAAATAATTGCGTTTACCATGGAATTCCAGACACAATAAGCTGTGAAAATTTCAGGACCCCAGAGCTCAGTGTCGAGAGTTTTAGTTGTTTCAGACAAACGGAATTTTCGTTTTATATACAAGAAATGGAAGAATCAATTATTGTTTACCTTGAGAGGCATTTTCTGTTAAGCTAAATGTAGATGATGGTAGTGTTTCTGTGATGGAACGCATTTCCAGTACGAATTTAAAATTTTACATCACATTTTTTCGAATACAATTTTAATGCGTCGCCATTAGAAATTCCAAAGAATGAACTCCGAATTAAACGGTGATAAACTACATTTTAAGATAAACCCGATGTGTATCAATCGAGAGCATTTGGGTAGCGGAAAATCTCAGACAGCCTGGTTTGTTTGTTTACATTGAAAATCCCTCTAAGGTAAGGAAAAAACATATCTGGCCAGGCCAATTGATGTCAGACCTGGTGGAAGACCAATTGACTATGTAGACAAGAACTTTGGCATTTGCAAAACTAACTGAAATTGCCAATAACAAGTCAAGAAGGATAAGAAAAATCGAGAAGGCCAAGTTCGCTGTTGAGCCAATGAAGAAAGGAGAAGCAAGTAATCTTTATTTACCTCTATGACCCTGCGCACTATTTAACCCAAACAAATGCTTAATTTCAAATATCTTCATTCTTGATGCACGCCGTTACAAGCGCTTCGAAAATCTGGAATTGTTTCCACCACTTACACCCATCTCATCCTTTTATTGATTTTTTCCCTTGTTGAACTACCCTTCCCGTCACTTATTACCCACAAGCGCACGCAAACTTAACATTAAATTATAGATTCCCCTGCAGGCTGATTTCATTCACGTGTATTTGTAAACGATTTGACGCCCCGTGAAATCACAGATAATAATAATAAAACACGCACCAAGGAAAGAAAGGAAGAGAGAAACTTCCTTTCCCAAGACCGTTCTGTGTGTCGGCGTAACATGGATAGAGAAAGAAAAAGAAAAAAAAAGAAGTTCCGTTCCGAACGCGATTAGAGTCTGGAGCTGTCAAGAAATTTCTCCAAGTCCATAATTTCGGCAGGCTTGTTTCCACCTTACCTAGTTTGATAAGTGGGTTACTTTAATGTTGAAGACTAATGGATTTACTAGGACTGCATTAATCAGCACGGCGAACTTCTCCGTTACATGGCTTTTGACTTTTACAGAGAAAGTTACGTGACAAAACAGAGAATTGAATTAAGAACAAGTACAACGCTGCAATCTTTCACATAGGAGAGCGTTAGCTAGAAGGATATCGGACAAATAACAAAAATCGCAGCTGACACTAGCCTTTCAAAAATCTTGCGAGTTTGGCTTGAATTCGCGGAATAAACCATGGAAAAGACATATTTCTGTTTACATAGTTTCAGATTTTCAGTTAAGTATTCCTTTTTGAAGCCAGGCACATATTCAGAAAACAAATTCGAACGGGACCAATCTTCTTTTCCGATTTTCAATTAAATGGTCTATGATAATTACGGATAACAAGTTTATGACTGTTTTCAGATATAATTACGTGCATTTTACCTGTGTGATAAGCGAAACTTCAATTTACTCTGATTAAATTAGCTTCAATTTGTATTTTTGATGGTACCAATATTTGTAATTTTGATGGGAAAGCGTGACCCCTTCCTTTGAATACGTACGTGATTACTTATGTCTAGGAAATAGACGATTTTTCTCGTCTTGTCCCCCTTCCATTCCCATTCACTCTCACCTCATAGAGGAAACATAAAAGTAGAGTGAGTAATGGCAAACTTTTTATGTGCCCAGGATCATGTAATCAAAACTAGTAGTAACGTGACCCCCAGACTACTTTCGTCTGCTGGGTGGTTCACGCTTAAGATTCACCTAGCATACGAATGTATACCTTGCTTACTTTAGCAACCAAATACTAAATGAGCATTTTGCTTACAAATATATTTGAATATTCTCAGACCTGTCTACGGTTCTTCTGCTTAAGGGCTTAGTAAAACTTTTGATTTACATCAATTATGTAAACTTTAGCATTTATTTTTAAAAGATTTTGGGGGATACTCGCCCCCTGCCCTCCCCTCTGAATAACTACCCTGTATTGAAGATTTTATGAAAAACAAAATAATGGAGATTACATTTAAACAAACAATAAAAGGTGAAATATTTATTCTCTATTAATGGTAATATTGACGATAAAATTGTTTTAAAATGCGCAAACTCGAATCTCGCAGGTTTCTTTGTTCTTTGGGTGCGAGTTGTCACATTTGAAGACCTCATGACACAACAGAGGGATAACTCACATTTTACACGACGAACTATTGTACTCACCAGGGATACATATTCAGGGATAAACCGGACAGCATACTACAATAGAGAGTAATAACATTGGATTAGCTCAATCTCTGGGAATTAGGATGTGTGGAAATTCATCATTTCCACCATCAGTTATTCTGACTCTTGCAACAGTCTTCAATTCTATTTGAGCGTTAGAAGACAAACGTAGCGGTTAAAATTTAGAAATATTTTTTGTCTTTCACAGTTAATATTTAATTCTGTTAAACATCTAAGAACTTTTAAATGGGTGCAACAACGCCTTTGTATAAATGGTGGAATGCTCCTGAAAAACCAAATATTGCAAAAACGAATAACAGTATGATCTCAGCTATCTATGCGTAGCAATCATGAGTTTTTGAGTGAAACACGTTCTTGTGTATTGTAACTCATGATGAGTCCAAGGTAGGATATTTTATAGTTTTTCAAAACATGAAGAATTCTAGGAAACATTCGGCCTTAGGCATTATTGTTTACAAAATTTTTTTTCAAGAAAATTCATAGTTTTAGTCATATATATGTTAAACGTTCTTAACATTAACATATAATTACTGTATAGGTTGAGATAATTACTGTAAAGATTCTTAAATCTATCTATATAATAGATAATTTAGTGATATATGTTATACATAAAATTAAAATGTACGTCATACAGAAATCGGCATTATTTGTGAAGTGGCGCGTCACAACAAACGTTTATGAACAAAACAAATGAAATTAAACGCTAGGAAATTCATTGATAGTTTTGGTGCTTCATTCAAATGTGGCTTGATTTCAGCTCTGAGGGAACAAAATAGCAAAACACAAACAAGTCAACATTTTAATGAAACTCTTCAGTAGTCGATGCAAGGAGCAACGTTAAATTTAAAAACGGTAAAAGGTAGAGATCAGTGTAGAACGGAAAATTTAAGTGGACTCGAAATTCGCTGTATTTCAAGACACTGAGAATAATCTTCGCACAAGTGAATGTAAAGCAATTAAAGTGGGTATTGAAGAGTATAATTGTAAAAATATGACTGAGCTATGCACATTTGTAAAACATGAATTAAGCACGACTAAAGCATACAAAATTTTCTATTTTTGATCCCCTTTATTTCAATAGGAAATAAGAAATGCAAAATACACACTTAAGTCCATTATAAATGGTTAAGTGATTAGAATACGGTTTGCAACCAACTGTATATTTACGTTTTGTTGAAGTATGTTTAGTTAACAATTACATAATTAATTTTACATGAAGTATTTTAGATGGATTTTACGGAAGTACATAGAAACTAGTCAGTCAGTTGAAAACTATTTTTCTTTGCATTGAAAATTTGAAATACTTGCCGTTCCACATTATAGTTGCAGTTCAAGAATAATTACATTGAGACACAGTAGCGGTAACATTGTAGCGGTTTGCACGAGCATAGGAAAAATAAATCACAAAGTTTATAGTTAAATTTTCCCTCTCATGCTTATTTTACCCACTATTTTGACCTGCTGCATGGTTTGTGATTTCTCATAAGCGTTATAACTACGAATGAAATTGTAATTAGTCATTGTGTCAGTATTATGTCTACAAGTTATGAAAGATTGTTTCAATTTAAAAATCATTAATCATGAAAAATTGTTTTTGAAGAAGTTTTACTAAGAAATAAAAAAATAGTAACAATACAGTTGGTTTCCATTGCTCTTTTAAATAAATCCAAACTAACTTTTATGAGAGATGAAATGGCTTAACAACACTGTTATCACAGCGCAGATGTTTTCCTCGGGTAGACTAGCCACACCAATTAGATATTTCAAGAGAAATATTTCTAAAGAAATGCAGAAATTCTTTTTCAGTGGATTTCTAGCTCTCTGATTGGTCTTGAGAATATTTTTCTAAAACTGAAGCACATTCCCATCCGTAAAACTAAAAGTTAGTTTGACAATCGACAACTCCGTATCTGAAAAAGAAAGAAAACCTACTCGGTTCATTGTGCCGGAAGAAAAAAAGCAATAAGCAACCATGCCAATACACACAAAAAAGAAGAAAACCACACATAACGAGACACCGAAGCCAGTTAAGACACAATGAAGAAGCCCAACTCGAGGTGTTTACAAGCTTCTAATTTCCCACAACTACAACTGAAATGTTTCGTCGCCATGGCACAAAAACATAAAGCATTCCGAGGCCTTATGAGATAGGGAAAGAAAGAAAATGTTCACCCAGAAATATTTTAGAATGTATCCACGAGAGAGGAGGGTACACCTTCTAAACTTAGAACGCAAAATACACACTGCGGAGGAATGCAGTTTTTCAGAATAACCCCAACACCACATTCACGTCACAAATGATCATCTTTAAAAAAAGAGGCATGAACCGAGAGAAAAAAATGTTAATGTTGAAGAAAAGTTTCGAAAAACAGTTTTCTTATGTGTGTTTGTAGTGCTGGCATACGATTTTAAGATTTCTATAAAGAACTCAGAAAGAACTATACGATAGTTAAGAAGAAATTCGTAGTTATTGGTGTTTATGATAGCATAGAATTTAAATGTATGAAAAATGTAACTTAAATGTACATTTTTAGTTAAGCACCGAAACTTCATTTTATTACAACAAAAGGTTTCGAAGACTTGTCAAGCAAAAGGATTGTATTTATTGTTTTATTCAGTTAAAGAAAGTTATCGTCGTTTCACTATCAAATCTTCGTATGTCTTGAAATCAAAAATTTTCAGAAGCGATAAGAAACTAGATGCCGAATTGTAGACTAGTTATGATACGATGTTTAAAAATTAGCCCATGAAGGGCTTTGTAACTGACTGCAGACTTAAAACCATTTGAAACAAGTTTAGTAAGCATATTTGTAATCAAATAACGTTACCCCAAAGGACTTACGAGGCTTTGATAGTAGAAGGAAAATGTATTAAGTGAATGAAAGTAAAATAATTTTACTTGATACATTTGATTTTACTACTCAGAAAAAGTTTACCCATAAACAATAAGATTGGAACATTGCACAATTAAATAATTAACTACTCAATCTATTTCTTAAAAGTCACAGTAAATAACTGATGTAAAACATTCTTTTTCGTTGTTTAAACATGTACACTAGAACTATGTGAAGTTTCAACGCCACTATTATAGACACAAAATCAAAATTTCGTATTTCCTATGCCAAGGAAACCTTTATGATACCGTGTAAAATTTAATTACCTTCAAATAAGTGTCAGCACGCAAACTCCTTTGTCCCCCAAACTTGGTCTATTCCTATCTCATTTCCCCTTCAATTACCAACGGGGTCTTTAATCTATGTGATAACATTATCGTCTCTCTTTTACCTTCCCTCAAATTTCAAAACCTAATATAAAGTTCCCCCAAGAAGATTTGAGTTCATTAAAATGCCTCCACCCACCTTGGTACCATGGATTTGCGTTTATTATGGCGCAGTTTATTTGTTCTTGGATCCTTAGGTTAAGAGCTTCATTCATTAAGAAAGGAGTTGCATCAGGAGTATGTTGGCTACCGCAGAAGAATCAAATAACGTTGCCCCAAAATGTGATGTCTTTCGAATTTAGGAAACAAAGGAAATGCTTTAGTTTCTAATGAAAAGAAAAGAATATGCAGTACATACTAGTTGTACTCTTTGATATTTGATTCCCATATTTCATAACCAAAAAAGGTTTTTAGTAAAACCGATATTCTATGGACGAATTTAATTTTCAAAATCACCAAAATTGATAAAAAATCGATTTTTAAAACTTTTTTAGTCTAAAAATTAATTGTTATCAAACTGTATAGAGAGATAACAAAAGAATTTTTTAATTACAATAACTTTTGCCGGAGTTACATTGACAGCATAAAACATAGTAGATAAGTATGGTATGTCTACTACAAAACGCGTTTTTGTCTCATTAAGATTTTTTGACATTCTTCTGATTTGAAGAAAAGAATTGTTTCCTGCTTATTAATTTTTCTTTATTTTCTTAACATTTTTGGGGGGAATCTTTGCAATCTGTTACATACATTTTAAGAGTAAATGAAATTCATCTTGCCTCCTAGTTTTGAAATTTTGGTTTAAAATGTTGCTTAACCTATGCTTTTTTGCAAAAGTTTAGGTGTTTTGGCACAAAATGTTTTAAACTTTACAATTGAGCGATACGCTGGCCAAAGAGAGTTGATTTGATTTATATGAATAGAAGTTATTATGCGAATTTAAATAATAACAATGCATAGAAATTAATGCTCGCGGGACCTATCAATTTTGGTAACTTATCAAAAGTTTGACCACATAATAATGTAATAAATTGCGTAGAACGTATGATGATGATGCCAAACTCCATGCATAAATATTTTAGTAGAAAACAAACTGTGTGCAAATTTTATAACAATCGGATCATAACCTCAAAAATTTGTTTGAAAATTTCACTCTCCCCTGAGTGTTATATTATTTGCAGATATTTTTACGATGTTTAAAATTATCCCTCATTCATGTGCTTGTAAACAATCGAGTAATTTAATTTATCGTATCATATTTATAAATCAGAAAGATATGAAACGATTCTTTTTACTTTTTCTTATAAAAAGGTTTTAGCAACATGAAATTTAAACTTCCTTTTAAAAGTTATTTTTTAAGTTATAATGTCGTCTTCGGTACTTTTTAATATCTCTCAAGTAATTATACTTTTTAATCAGGCTCTCTTAGAGGTCAAGAAAAACCCGAGCCACTTCAAGGTATGAAGCCCTTTAGTATTCTAAAAAAGACATCAAAATAAAAGTTAATGTCAAACATCTCTTAGTTTGAGGCCCCTTAGATTGCAATGCCCATGGCAAGCAGTCCAGCTGCAGCCCCCTTATAGGGGCTCTGCCAAGGATACAGAAGGGTAATCCGAAAAAATAGCTCTATCTCAGAAAACCAAAAGACCATTAAGCAAGAAAATAATTTACACTTAATTTCTCTAAGTACTGTAATAAACATCGAAAGATGACCACGTTCAAAACGAAACTAAGTTTGCAAAACGGAGAGGAAACCATAGGAAAAGAAAAACCAAACAGTGAGTTCAATTGCCAGTAAAGTTAATCTATGGTTGTACCAAAACACATCCAACATGAGATGTTTTAATGTTCCGGGAAATCCTGCAAGGATTGGAATGTGGCCGAATTAGATATGTGCATTTCAAATGAATCCTCATAAAATGCTCCCTTTTTTCGATAACAGGACTTTTTGATCTTAATGTCCCGAGATAAATCTGACTTCGGAACATTCCGCAGTTGTCCCCTAATTTACATAACGGAGATTCACTTGATTTATTTTTGAATATTTTTATCTTTCTCTGAATGGCAACGCATGAAAGGGGGCTGATGTTTATTCCTCATTGTGCAGGAGGGTAATTTATTCCTGGTTTCAACTGGCGCCGAACATGGCAACGCCAACTTGATTTATTTTCCCGATTTTTGAAACACATTTTATTGTATTCAATAGGGAAAAGAGACAGCCTCAAGGTTCTGAAATGGAAACAATCTGAAAATAACAAAAAATTGATGCAATATTTTTATACTCAACTGGTAGACAACAAGGATATAAGATTTAGGACGACTTTTACAGAAATTTTTGCAATTTTTAAGAACATATCGAACAGACAGGTGAACTACCTTTTGATCGAATACGTAGAAATAACAAATGTTATACAGTAAACTCAAGATGAAATTCAAAATGTATTGTTCCCTTTAAGAATACTATTCTCAGAAATTTTAAGAACAGGGTTTAGTTATTAAGTTGTTTTCTGCATATTAAAAAACAAAATACAGCAGTCAAATCATGGTTTTCGTATACAAATTTTCGATTAATAGCAAAAACGTAAGAGGCATTTTGTCAGTAGTTTTATTAGAATAATTAACTAAAGAGATAACAGATCATGGGATAACACTAAGCCGAAAGATCAAACAGTACCATTGAAACAGAATAGTATTTAGGAGTGAGAGATGCATAAAAAGTAACAAATGCAACGAATGCATATACAATTATTGTAAAAAAAATTGATGTTAAGCGTAATTCGCTATACAAAACAAAAAGGATCTTATCGACACACATTTTTTTAACCCAGAACTACAGTTTTCATTTAGACAGTGTATTAAGAAAATTACATAAAAACACCAGTGAACATATCTTCGTGTTTCCCTGTGGCTATCTTTTTAAATATTTTAACATAACAATCGCTAAGAAATAAATAGTAGCCGCTTTCATAAAAGGAAATTATTTGCGGTGCGAGATTACATAAAATTCAATTCATTATTCTTAAGAGTTTTGGTAGAACAATAATAAACAGATTGCTGACAGACACAGGTGATCGAATGCTGTCATGTAGGCATAGTAATTCACATCATTATCTTTCTACGAATTGTTCCTTTTGAATATTAAATAATATTTATAGTTATTTGCTGTATAGGCATGTTACTATTCGGTCAAGATGAATGAACATATTCTAATATCTAACAAAAACCTGCAGATAATTATGGAGAAAAATAATAGGAAGTAACGAGAGAAATTTGGTATAAAAGTATAAAAGCTCTAATTTCAATTGATTGACAAGAAATACTGTGTTCTTGCATTAAAAGTTAAGGATTGGATACCACCGAAAACAACGTTTTCGTGGTGCTTTAGTAGTATAGAAAGTAATGGAATTCTCAAGCATACAAAAACTTACACGGAATTTAAAAATATCCAAAATGTCGTTGGGTTGATGAGAAATTTGCATGTGGTCCATTCCGGAATCATTGGCACCACGCCAAAGGAACGAATCAGAATTTTTGGCTGGTTTAACTAAATGCATTTTCTAGATTGTTATTTGATGATCTATAGTATAGCCAAAGATACAAACACTGATTCGTAATCTAAGTAAACTAAATTGATGCTTTTTATTTTCTTTGATACTCTTGGATATTAAATTGGCTCTTTCATTTTCAATGTAACACAATATTTCCTATATATCAAAACTTTAAGCGCGTTTTTCTCAGATTCGTGCCTAAGGCATAGTGCGGGACGATATCCTTAAAGATTCTGAAGAGCAAAACAATTTTGTTTTAGAGAGTACACTATGGGTGTGGCCTGAGTTTTTTTACATTGTTTAATAAAATCGTACACTAATCTTATTTCCAAAGTTTACCAACACACATACAATCTCCCTCATCTGATTAGACAGCTTTAGGGGACAAAGAACTCAAACTTTCTACGTCAGTATGGATGTCAAATATATTTCTACTGTCAGAAGATGGTGGAAACGCAGCCCCAAACTTAAGGTACAAGAGACTTGGGGAGTTATTAGTTTTGATCCCAATCAGCTTCTGTAGCAAAGCTCCTAAATCACCCGATATCCCCCAGGAACGGTACTTGAGCTTCACAATTGCTATAATTTCTTCTCCCAGGCCAATATTGCTTTCTGAAGTCGCAGTTGACTTGTTTTTATCTTGAAATAAATCTGTGTTCTGTCTTTTTTGTCCATGGCCATTGAACAAGGGTACGTACCATTGGACGTGGTTCGAAGTCATTTGGGGGAGGGATAATAAACTAACAACAGGGGAAAGTGTTTGAGATAAACGCCTGGAAATTGTGGCAAGAAGTGGGATAAGAGACATTTTCTATATTTTTCCATTGTATAGTGAACAGAAATAGTAGGCGAGGATACTCAACGAAAGAAAACTTTCTCAACAGAAAGTGTAAAATTTTATCAAAAAATTATTTACAAGCAAAATGTGTATAATTTATAGCAATTTTACGGAAATATAATATGAGGTACTGAAAATAATTTGAAGCTTACATGAAAGTATTCATAAGAATTAAAAAAAAATCGTATCTCCAACAAAAGGGCGAAGCACTGGACGCATTTATCTAAGCTTGGGGATGTATTTGTAGTCAATGTATTATAATTTAGTTGAAAGTAGCACATTTAAACGTGAAATCGATAAAAAACACGTAAAATTATTTAATACAAATAAGATCTATGAATGCGTTTTAATTAAAAAAGTAATTTAATAATTAATAAAAGTATTAAAATTTCTTATTCTTACGAGGTGTGTAATAACAGTGCAACTGCGAAAAAATTAAAATACAAAGAAATGAATTACGTACGCACCTAAAAGCCATCGATCTTCTAATGGAGTAGACCAAGCATGTGGGCAGTCGTTGACGCAGGGTCTCAAAAGTATAGATCATGTGGGCTTGGGAATTGACATGAGCTGATTGTCTATCGATCTGTCAGTAAATCTGTCAGTCATAACTGTGCACAAGTGCAAACGCTCCGTGAATTTAATTTTTATTGTGCGTGTGTAATTGCTACCAATATACTTGTAAACGTTATTGTGTCATGATATTACATCTATTAAGCACGCGGCAAACTATGATATTAGTAAATGCATTTTTAACTTTGCACATGAAAATTCTAACCATGCTATAGAATTTGATGTAAAATTAATTTGGAATTTAGAAGCATTGGAGAAATGTAAAAATAGTTTATTCGTGTTATTTATAGCTTGTAATCGTCCTTACTTTATTAATAAATGTCTAAATTTTTCTAACAAGCATTCGTCTCCATATGTACAACAGAAAATCTAATCTACAACTATTTAATTCAATCATACTCATATTGGCGATCACTCGAAAAGTGAAGAGTCTTAATCTCAAGATGAATTAGGAGCCGATTCGGGGCTATCTCCCGACATTAATATGGTGACAGCGGTGGGATTCAATATTCTAGACGATTACGATAAGATCTAATACCACATGCTGCGGTAACCCAGTTGGTAGAGTATCAGATTAGCAACCGTAGGGTAGCGAGATCGAAACTCGATCCAACCAAAGAACAGTCGTGTACATGAACTATAGTGCACGTTGAATTTTGTGGAAGTTTGGAGAGTGGGGTGCCAGCTAAGATGGTGACCTCATCAGCTGACCGTAGTTCAAAATTACATTATCCTCATCTTTCCCTTCGGGATTGATTTCGAACCGTCGCCGATAGCCCGTTGTCTTGCTCCAGAAAGACATAAATTCAACTACCTGCCTATCCAATACCTCGCGACATTTACCCAGAGATCTTCAAACTGAGCGATCAGGAGAAATAACATGAAGCTTCCTGTGAGATCACCACCCCTAACTGTAACCGTAGGATTATAGTGGGATGTGGGAGGAAAAAGGGACTTTCTGTTAGTGCTCGAGTAAGGGTGGATGTACTGCCCCCAGTTCTATTATGTTATTTTTACGTTTTTCATTCAATTAGAAAAATACTAATTGTGCTTTATTGTAATGTCCTCTCCTACTGTAAAAAATAAAAGTGTTCGTCCTTAAAAGCTCTCTTTTCAATCTGACGCCATACCGGTACCACCATGCCAAAGGCGCGAATCTGCAAAATTGACGTTTCTACACAAACGCGTTCAAAGTTTTGATGCTTTGGGATTGGATGTTAGGGTTTTATGGCGCAAGGTCCAAAAGTGGACAAGATGAGGCCATTTGATGCTTCGGGAAAATCGAGTTACGACTTAAAGGTTGTTTTCTCATGAAAATCGGCATTTCCCCTAAGAACCAAGATGATTCGTGGCTTTGCCATAGTATAAAACATAAAATGGTGACTCGAAAATGCAGTTAGCCGAAAATCGCCGAAATGCAGATGGCGTGACGTGGTAATAACGATATATCTTATCGAACTATAAAAATAATCCAACGCTGTTCTCACAAGCTCCGTCTATTTCATTCAAAAGCATAATCATAACGTAAATTACGTGTTTATAAGCCAAGTTTGCTTATTCCTTGCTCAACCCAATCACCTAATGGCAAAATGGACAGTAAAACATTCTCCCAAATCAAATAGGCTACTGAAGTGATTGGAAAATCGATGTCGAATTTTAGTTACCAGATTAGTTTTTGTCTTATATGTTTTCAAATTTCGAGAGCTTAACTTGGATTTACAGTCAACTGCGGCACTCACTCAAAACATTTTAGCTCGCTTTTGATCCCATCCCACTTTAAACTCCTTCATGGACGCCAATATATATAGGTGAATTTATCTATTTCATATTTAACCGAAGACCAAATGAATTGTAACTCATCCCCAAATTAAACAGGTTATTCAAATCTGACTGGGAAGTTGAATGAAAGCTACGAATGATTTCGTTTACAATCTTTTCCGAGTTTTTTGAATTTGAAGTTTCACAGCCAACTATGGACTCACCCAAAAGCACAATCAAAACGCGCATCTCTACATACAAGTTTACAAGCCACGACGAAGTACATAAAAACGAGTCTTTCAAAACGCAAATGAGCTTCGGAAAGGCCTTATTTAAGCGCTCGTGCGTGATAGCAGATGGGTGGTATTCCATTCACCACTTCCCAAAACTTGAAATTCAATTTTTCACTCATCTCTCCCGCCCCGTGGATTGGCAGTGCGGAGGGAAACGGTAAAGAGCCCTCACCCTCCCACCAAATTAACTTTTTGAAAGGAATTTCCAAACCAAGACGCGCACAAACAGTTCATAAATTTCCGCTCACCGGCAATTAGCGATCGAAAGTGGCAGTAATAAAAACATCCGACACAATATAACGAACGTAAATCACCGTCCGGCCGCGTAAAAATCGATGCAACCAATTACATTCAAGTTTTGAACTTAAACATCCCTCTTTGGAAAAGAGCGCCCCCGTGAATTAATGATAGCAATTTATTACTCGGTAATTAATACAAAGATTTCGGAGACGTCAGAAGATGCGTTTTTAGAGCAAAAACCCCTCCACCGGGCCTTAGAGACAATAGGCGATGGAAATAACGATCAACAACATGGGAAGAATGATTCATTTTTTACCGATATTAATTACTCTCTTCGCAGTAATTGGTAAATTACGGGGATTGTAGCAGTGCCGCTTATGGTTTCCTTTAATTCTGTCTATTTTTTTTGCTTGAGCTGGAACACGCCGGAATGGCTTGCTTCCAACCGTCTCATGCTGTCAACAAGCATTACAGAAGATTTTCTTTTAAAGCATCGATTAAATGAAAATAAAAAGGATCTTTGTTTCGCAGCGCACTTTTAGTGAGCAAAAACAGAAGGTATCTGTTGTATATTGCTAGTGAACTGCACGCATGTTATCATTTGACTTAACTGAGTGACAACCATTTTAAATACGCAGTAAAATAGTTGATCTATAGTTTTTCAGGCTTGTTCTTATTGTGCTGTCCGTTGTGATATATGAACTGTATCTTTGGATTTATTAAATGTCGGGTTGCTAGATTTAGTTACGCTCTTATTTTGATATTAGAAGACAAAACAGTATCAAACCAATAACAGAAGGATAATGGTTTGGAATAGTAATTTTAGGTTTAATCAGTGTCGCGCAGAGATGGTTAGGGGTTGAAATAATCAAAAGGGCAACTGTTTCTATTTTGAAACTAAAACACTAGAATGGCTTGCTTCCAACGACGAGGTCAATTTCATGCTGTCAACAAGCTTTACAAAGGATTTTCTTTTTAAGTTTCGATTAAATGAAAATAAAAATGGACTGTTTCACAGAGCACGTCTAGTGAACAAAACCAGAAATTATTGAAAAAATAACGTAAGGATAGCAGTTTCGAGTAGTAATTTAGGTTTAATCAATGTCGTGCAGAGATTGTTAGGGGCTGAAATAAAAAAGAATATGTTTGTATTTTGGAAATGAAAGATTCTCAAATTGCTTTGCGTTAAAGCACCCCGCAATTAAATTAATTAAGCTAATGAAAAATAAAAAATTAGAATTCTCAATAATTTTTAAAATATGCAATTGTTTGCAGGAAAAAGGTAACCGAAAACTTCCTGTTTCAATTTACGTAGACCTCACACTTAATTCTCTCTTGAATGATCAACAAAGATGGTTGGTAGGGTTTTATGACACAAGGGACATTTGTCCAAGCTGCACCAAACACAAAGCAGACAACGTCAAGTAAAGTTTTTACTAACACAGGAGAGATAAATACACCCAGGGTAAGTAACAGCAATCGAATCTGCGCAGGTTGCTAGCGCAGTGGGAATACCCATTGAGTCATAAAAGACTATAAAGGAACTTTATGTTTATATTTATTTTTTTAAACAAAAATACTAGTCGATATTTTATAAATAATGTAGATTGTTTCATCGTTTCTTAAACAAGACATTGTTGCAAAATGGTACTTTTGACACGAAGAAAAAAGTCTTGAGGTCCTGTAGTATTCCTTCTCCACATGGCCCCGGTGTCAATTACTCCAAATCAGTTCAGAATGGTTTGGAAGGTAGATATTAAGCATGTGTTATTTTCAGATTGAAAGCTATAAGAAAATATAGACAAGTATTTGATATCGATCTATTGCTTTAACGTAGAACACTGAAATCTGAGAACACGGATGAAAGTGCTGGAAAATAAAGTGCGAGCAGAAACACATGATCGAAAGAGATTTGAAAACCTTAAATAAACTTATATTTGACAAAAAGGATGATTGAAATTTTGTGCAGCAAGGACAGGGGGAGAAAAAGGAAACATTTGAAGATAAGATAGCTTGTGTAACTGTATAAGAGATTGGACCATGCTAAGTACCGTATAAGTGTTCAAGAAAGAGTACTCTGAAACTGGATGTATTACAATTTAAATAATTTCTATAAACAAAATTTTTTAAAATGATTTGCCAGCCTATATTCCATGAATAATATTATAGATATTTGCAATATATATTACAATATATTAGATACTTGCATTCGCGACCACCTTTTGAAGTACCATGAATAGTTGCAATCTATAGGTTTCAACATTCGTATTAACCCACTGGGGTAATAAGATTTTCGAGTAATATAGCATTACTTTTACCCCACAACACATATAATGAAAAAAAATCACATCGATTGGTTGAAAGAATTCCAGGGAAGATTCTATAGATTACGAAGGTCAAAACTGGTGAGAAGTCATGCAGGGAAGACTGTGCAGGTTTCAGAACGGATATATGCGTGTGAACGCCATCAGAGGGTTAAATAAATAAACCCCAAAGTAGTGTCCGCCTGGAAATTTCATAACAACACATTCACACCCAAATCAAATACTCTGGCTTATTCCAGATCCTCACAATACCAGTGGAGTTGAGGTTCTCCAGAGATAGTGATTTGCGGAAAGCTGTGCAGCCAAATCTGACAACCATTCAGTGGAGGCAGCAAACTAAAACCAACAGATAAAGTTTACTGCTTTGTCGGTAACAAACGGTGCAAAGGGTGAGATGGGAGAGGAAGGCAGAGGAGAGAAGTAAAGCTCTCCTTCCTTCCACATAAAGGGATCTCGAGGGCAGCTCGCGAGGCTACACGTGTGAGAGGATGGCGATTTTATTAGCACCACCATGGTGGCCTATAAACGCTCGCGATGGAAGGACAGTTTTATATGAAGCAGGGATCGAAGATAAATTAAATTAGAGAACGACTACTGTATAGTAAACATGATGAATAGATGCTTTAGGATTCACATACTTGACAACACAGTATTGATGTGAATTGAATTATAAAGATACAAAACTCCTAGATATGAAATAATGTTAAAAGAAAAACAAACGCGAAGGTATAAGTAAGGGAAGAGTAAACCCATAAGCAGTATAAAATGTCACATCTGTTGTAGGTTCGATTTATAAAGCATAGCAGTATGATGTATTGCTTGACATCTTTTTCGGCTTTCTCCATTTCAAAGCAAGTCTTATCCTATTAGTCCTTGCATAACAAAACATGACCGTTTAGCGACAAGCAAACTTTTTATAACATTTACAAGGACATATTTTCTTACATGAATCACTTATTGATTGTACATAGTATAACTTAACTGTATATGATTCCTTAATAATGTATGGTTTATTTAAATGTATGTTGATTGTTCGAATACTTTTAATTTCGTCTTGGTATTTCTGGTCTTGTCTTGAATTTTTGTTTGTATGTTTCAAATGTATAGTAATAAATTCAGTTTTGGCATCCGACCTCGTCTTTATTCAAAAGTTTTGCTAAGTGTTACTTATTAGAAAGAAGTATCTTTTACTGAAGCTATATATATAAATTCTTGAATATCCTATTTACGCTTACAGGCGCGGATTATTATAAATATATATATAATTCAAATGAATATAAATGAATGGTGCCTGGTTCCTAGAGCTGGCTCCAGTGAGCCAGTAGTCCCCTCCCGGCCACCCTTTGTCCTTAAGCAATTATTGATAGGTTGGGTGGTCTGGGTCATAAAAAGAGGGAATAATCATAATATTGACAAATTAGAATCTGAATATAACCTCTGATTTTGGGACGATAATTTTAGTCAAGATTAAAGGTATCACTTTGCACCACATCATTACTATTCTCACAAATTAAGAACCCCATAATGGCTAAGGTTTGGTATGTCGCTCAACTATCACTTCTCCACAGTGGATAAATTGATTTTTAACATTTTCTTAGCATTAATCTACCAGTATAAATAAGGAAAAATGCAATTTAAACTAAACTGGTAGACAAATGTCTTTCATATCCTTTCTTCGAAACAACTCTCTAAAAGTACGAGAATGTCATACATTAATGAATGAGAGAGTGTAATCAAAAGCGATGATATTTTGGGGTTATAGTAGTAATGAGTCACAAGGAAGTGTAGACAGAATTGTACAGAAACAAACGTTTTCTAGCTCATTAGAAAAATAGTATTTCTGATTCATATTTATCAATCGTTCAATATCACTTGAGACATTTGATTACATTTGCATATTTCCAATGAGCAATGTTTATGTTGTACAAAGATAAATATAGAAAGATTAACAATGAACATAAAATTAAATTAAAAATTTGAAATGACATGCTAGATTGGAATCAATAAGTAAATTCTACGTCTAAATAGTGAAATATCTTATTACAAATTTTAAGCGTTTCATCACTCACATTCTAAGACAATATTCGTGAGCATTAGTATTGTCTACAAAAAATTTACATTTTCAAATGAAAATTTCTAAAGATACTCTTACATAAAGCAACTGCAGATATTAATTCTACAGTTGAATAATTTGTTATGAGTAAAACGCCAGGAATAAAATTCTGATTTATATATGACAATAATTGTTCATTTAAAAGTACAAATTTTGTTTCGCAAATAATTTTTATTAATGTTTCAATTTCCTTTAACTTTACTTTTATTGACATTTTTTCGCTTTGTGGCAACATAAAGGATATTAAAACAATAAATCATTATATGTTCCACAAAAATATGGCCACGAAAAAATTTTCGGAACTTCTAAATGGGATATAAATAATGTTTAAATAAAAATCTGTAACTTCTATCGCCAAATAGACGCAAGAACCTACACATTTATTAACTTGAACAGTTTCCTCCACACACTTTAATCCAGGATACGAAATAAGAAATCCAAACTAAATCTACAGCATCTACACAAACTTTGTCTGCAACTGACGATAACATGATTTGATACAGAACCAGAGCAGATCCAATACCCTTACACTCATTTTTTATACTTATGAAATCTCGAGGCGATGTTCTCAGAAAAGACACTTTTCCTCAGATCTTATATCTACCCCATCCCCATTCCCTGGGGGCAAGACATCGCTTTTATAGCGAATATAAGCTTTATCGAAGCAAAAGCAGCTTGCATTACTTAGTTGTTAAGAGCGTACCGGGGTAGGACATTAGATTGGCATATTCCGATGATAGCCTTTTGAAGAGATGGTAAGTAGGCGGGACGTATCTTCTTTATTTCGGCTGCCGTCTTGCCTAAGTGTTTCGGGAAGAAGCGGAATAATTCACTTCTGCTGAGAAAACTAGTCGAAATAAGTTGGAGTTGATGGTAAAAGCTTTTGTACGCAAAAATAGCAACGATCGGTCAAACTTATGTAGATCAATAGTGTTGATCGACATATTGCTTCAGAGTTGTATAGAAATTTTATCTCATTACAGATGGGAACGAAAAACGATAACAGAAAATAAGATATGAAAATTGGTTACATTTTTCCTCATTAATATTGCGATTAGTAACAAAAATGATCAAAACGTCTTTCGGCAAAATATTGTTGAATAACAGTTTGGTAACAGAAAATGTGGCCATGAAATTTTAAAAGGGCCACATCTTAATGGCGTGCAATATAATAATTGAAATTCCTTATATTCTCTCATTATTTACGTTCTTGCATACTAAATGCAGATATTTCTTGTGTTTATGTTTAACAGTTGCAGAGCTCTCGCTTTTTCAACAGAAACACCACGTCAATAAGATGAGTGTTAGATATATATTTTGAAAATAACAGAATTAAATAGTTCGTAACAATTGGCAGGTTATAATCAACATCTTGTATGAAAAAGTTAAAAATAAGTAATGTTCTAAATTTAACAATCAAAGAGAGCAAAACAGTATGATGAAATCTACATAAAAGTGAAAGCTTCACATACCTGCGTGTTAAAAGTAAATTCGAAAAAATATTTTGCAGCAGTTTGAAAAGATGTGACCTTAATTTCATCCCTCATAAAATAAATAGTACTCCTTGTAAAACTACTGCATTAAAATTACAAGAAAAGATTTTTCCACAGTGGTAGAAGACGAGGAAATCTTCATACGAGCTTAGTTTTTAAAGTACATTTTAGGTTCCTATTATCAAGTACTATAACATAAATTAAAAAGGCCAAATGAAATGAAAAACTTTCAGAGCGACTGTTCTGTTTTAAATGATACAGCATTTAAATGAATCATTATTTCTTTGCATTTAATGAGGTAGAATGCAACAAACTTCGAAATTTGTTATTTCTTTCACTTCGCAATTAGAAATGAATTGAAAGGATTGCGCAAACACCCCTGTACTTTGAATGCAATTGGAATTTTCTAAAGATATCGCGAAAGAGTATCAAAATTAATTTTTGTTTTAAAGATAATTTTAATGAGGACATCCGGTCATTACATTTCCTAAATAAATATATTTCTAGAGCCAGACGAAGGAACTTTTTAAAACGGAAATTCGTAACAGTCAAAAGCATGAGCGAAAACACCACACAAAACGTAAACGCTTTGTATTGAAATTGAATATTTTCCGTCTTTAAATTTATTTTGAGTATTCAATTCTAAAGGATTCTACATTAAAATGAAGATATACTGTAATGATCCTTATATAACCAGAAATTAATTCAGAGCACAATAAACTATCGAAAATATTTCAACAATTATTCAAATACTTAAAAATGGATTTTTGTGATGTAAGTATTAATTGGAACATAATTCAAACGATCAGACATTTGGATTAAATTATCACACAAGAAAATAACCGAGTCAGAACAATGCTTGATACATTTTCATCTTTGAGAATTTGAACAATACTGTTATTGTAACAACTACAAACTATTCTGGAATGAGAACTCTTCTGTCTTTAAATGATTAATAGCGGAATCATTTTTATTCAGGACTAGAAAATTTTGATTTCTAAACTATTTAATATAGAGCAGAAATTTCGTTGACTTGTTAATTACCCATACTCCTTTATCTCTATAACTATTTAATTGCTAAACTAATTTCTTAGACACTTGATCCTGGGTAAGTAGAAACATTTAAAAAGCAATACCTCTAAATCTGTACCAATTATAAATCTATTTTAAAACATTTTTCATTGTAATTTAATCTGTCAAACTGTTTATATTCAATTAAGGCTGAAATTAAAGCGACATAACATCTGACAGCAATCAAGTCGGCGAAACTAGTTGTACAAAGTTTACTTTCACAATTTTAGAAACCATAACTCTCAACAATTGCAATCGTGTATAAGCAGTAAATGTGTGCAGACGTAGATAAACAGTAAATGAGTGAATTGTAATTTGAATTTTTTAAAATAACATGCGAATAAAGAAAGTGTTTTAGTGTGTGCAGCTATAGGTTACTCTTAATTAAATGCAACTTTTATCCATTATGTATTTAAATAATCCTCTTTCAATTTTTAAAATTAAAATTCCATTGTAATTTTCAATTTTGTGTATAAGATATTGATCTACGGTACTGACGATTATACAGTACATGCTCTGTATTTAAAAATAGGAACTCTTAGCATATTTTAAAACACTAAACGTATTGAAAACTACTAAAAAACCAATCCAGAATGAACCTTGTATATACACAAAATCCGGGGAATAGACTTCTCTGAAACATGGTGTTGTAAAATTATTTGAATGAATGTAGAGTTAAGACTAATCTTTACGGGGACAATAGACTTTAAAAATCCCCAAAATCAATTAAGTCAATTTTTTAATTTTAACGTTAAAAATTAATAAATATCAGTCTGTGGGTAGCAAAAATAATGTTTCCATTTCAAAAGAACAATAATTTTTGAGGGAGTTAAATATACAAGGTAAAAGATAATGTAAGATAAGTATAGTAAGTCTAATACAAAAGTATTTTTTCCCTAATTGAGAATTTTGATATTCTGATTTCAAAATATTTCCTGCGCAGCAGGCTTTAATTTAATTCCTTGGGAAAAATTTTGTAACAATATTTGTAATCTGTTAAACACTTCTAAGAGTAGATGAGAAATTCATCATGCTTCTAAATTTTGAAATTTTGGTTTAAAATGTTGCTCAACCGACGATTGTTTTTGCAAAATTTTTGTTTTTGTTAAAAAATTTTCTGCTTTACAATTGATTTATAATACACTTACCAAATGGAGTTAATTTGATTATGTATTGTGTATACAAGCTATTATGTGAATTAAAATTTTGACAATACAATCATGGAAAATTAATGCGCATGTGATCTATCAATTTTTGGTAATTTATCAAATATTGACTTGACTGCGTTTTATGTATTAACTTCCGCACAACTTAGTATTTTGGACAAAAATTTATATACAATCTTTTTAGTAGAAAATAATCTGCAATTTTTATAACAATTGGATAATAACTGCTGAAGTTTGCTATAAAATTCCATTGCCCACTTTTGAAACAACTTCGCCGATCAGGGTAACTATCTCTGAGAGCTGGCGTAAGACCAATTGCTATCCGTATAAAAATCTGTACACGTTGTCAAAGTTCGCAAGAAGCACAAAAAGATCGCTATATATGAAACTGAAATCACAATCTCGCATGACGAAGAATCATCAGCAAGAGATTGGATTGGACAAGATATCGCACTGGAAGCTATAGTACGAAAGGATTATCTTTTTGATGAACAGAAATTCACAATGTGGATGTATAGTTCGGTTGAGGTTTTATTACTGGTATAACCTCAGTAAAGATGTTGGAAAATTTCCAAACGGTAGTACTCGTATTTTGGGCTTATTTTAGATATTGTGGGCACTTACCGTTGTTTTTTCGATTGCTCAAGTTTTAGGGACCTGCTCGAGTATAACTTATCATTTGCTGAATGAATCGGTGGGCATTGGATGTTGTATCAAGATAATGCATTCATTCACAAAGCAAACATCACATGAGAGTGATTTTTGGATAACGGAATGAGCGTGATGGAATGGACAGCTGTTTCATCTGCCTTTGGAATCAAGGAAATTTCCTGGGGACTACTTATTAAAGCTATTTATGTGAATGATAAGCAATAACCAATGAGGCTGAATTACAGGATACAATAGCATCTGAATGGGAAAATATAGACAAAAAATGGCGGCGTTGGACATACTCGTACGTTCTATTGCTGATTTTTATTTTACTAAAAGCTATGGTTCATATATGGGAACAACTGCTACTTCTTCTAAGATGAAAGTTTGAGATTGTCGCTTTAAAAATCAGTGAAATGTGTTATTTTATTATAGAACTACATGCTGGTTGGAACAACGATTGGATTGGATTTTGGGGATTTATCGCGTAAGGTCCGTAGACGGACAAGCTGCACCAATGAAAATGTTAGGCTATTCTAATTTGAAATAACTACAGTCAGTCTCAAGTTAAGAAGACAGTGTGATGTCTATGTAAGGAACCTTTAAAGGAAACTATGATTTCCACCTATACTGTATTCACATATTTTATTCGTTTATTCTTGGCATTTTATTCATATATTTTGGGCAACTTCTCTTAACTGCATTCAAACATTATCTATCAGTGCTCAAATTTATATTAACAATAGTTTACTATGCACTTAAAAGTAAAGTAAAGAAATTTGGTAATTTTTGTATATATTCTTTCATAATTTTCTTTTTATAGGTTTTTGTCAATTTGGGATTTCAAATTCAAAGTTTTGTTACCACAAAATGTACGTGTGTTTATAAGAATCTGTGCATTTGCATTCCTCGAGGTTGGCAATTTTTTATGTAAACAAAGAAAATTATCATCATGAACTAATCAAGCTTTACGAATCATAAGCATACCAAGTGTGATAAACTTTTAAACTTCATTTCAGTAGCTAGCTAGAAAAAGCGACACTAGGAAATGTATTCCAAAACATATAATATATTTTTTTGAATTGATCGAGAAGTACAACTGATAGCAGTATCCAGACTAATGTCCTATACTCCGTAATACTATCATACAAAACTTGAGGCGAACAAGAGATGCCAATACAATTTTGAAAAGCAGTACATACAAGGGACTAGTTGATATAAAAGGGTTTTATTACATGGTTCAGTTAGAGATTATAAGTCGATGAAACAATATGCGTTCTATCTTAAAACGAATAATTTAACCCTCTGTGCGCCATGAGATTTTCGATTAGTGTAGTATTGTTTTGATCTCACAACACACATAATGAGCAAATAACCATATAACTTGGTTGAAAGAATCACATGAAAAATTATGTTGGTGAATTAGGTCAAGATTATATATATATATATATATATATATATATATATATAATTCAAAGTTACAAACCAAAACAAAGAGAAATCCAAAAATTTCAAAATCAAGAAATTTAAGAAAATTTTGAAAAAAATGATGAAGTGTTGGTGGATCACAGGGTGTCATCAGGGAGGAGCCTCACCCAATCAACACAATAACCATATTGTGTTTCTGCGTGTGAGCGGCAGTACACTAAAAGTAGCTCACACACCCCTCCAAACACCATAAGAAAATAAATTAGAAAAACAAAAATTAGGAAAACAAAACCAGGGACAACCAAGGACACATACCAAAGATAAGTATAATACAAAATTAAAATTAAAAAGGAGAAAACAAACTTACCCACATAGATTGACCTAAGCTCGACAACAACCCGCCGCAAACTACATGAAGACCGCCAACAAATGCCATTCACAACGCCGAAAAATCAACAGATGAGAAATCGGAACCGCAATTCCGAAACGGAACCCCGACTCGAAATTCCGACTCGGAATACCGACTCGGAATACCGACCCGGAACATCGGAATCGAAAGTCGAAAAGATAGTGTTCAAATCCAGTTTTTTAATAAATTAATAAAATTGATAGTCAACAGGAAAGTCTCCGAAATAAGCTATTAAATAATATTAGTAATCTTAAATCTTTCAAAAATAATAATAATAATAAATATATATATATTGAATTCAGTTAAGAACCGACTAACAGCAACAGTAAATTCCCATAAAAATCCTCTTTCCGTCACTTAAACCTATATTATAACGGATACAAGCGTCAGAGCCTCTCGGAGGACTAATGTTGACATCAAAGCAAGCATACATGAATACCAAAGACACCATTTTCCTTAGGTTTGCTGATGTAGTCTCTTGGTTTTATAGAATTCAATTTAAACAACACACCAGACAAATAAAGAAACGAAATTCTAATGGCACTTATATTCATTGCAGCAAAGAAAATGCTCAGTGCTTTTACCTTGTTTCATTTCAGGAATTCAGTTAAGAACCAACTAACAGCAGCAATAAATTCCCATAAAAAATCCTCCTTCCGTCATTTAAACCTAACCCTTTTTTAATTCGAAGCGCTTTCCGGGAAGGGGGAAAAAGGAAACACGCCCCCCCCAGAAACATTTTTAATATCAAATCTCTTCCACTTGCTTTCCTTTTAAAAATGCAAATGAAAGACGAGCAGGAGCGAAGTTCTTCCAGACCAAGACCGCCGTAAGATTTTTTTCTTCGTCTTACAAGGCCGATCTCCGACACTTCTGTGAAGAAGTCGGAAGTTAGGCAGGCGAAATTCTTGTTGAAAAGCCGGGCGAAGAGCCTGCCGGTAAAGGGAAGGAGTTTTGAAAGGGGAAGGGGTGTTTGCTCCTCGAAGAGAACCGCTGAGCTGTGAAATCCCCAAGTAATTGAAGATAGAGGACGTCGGAGTTATCTTATAGAAGGAGGGAAAGGCTGTAAACTTGTTGACGATTTCCGACCGAAAACGTTCATTAATTGGACTTGGTATGCAAGAGGGAACCGACATATGAGCGGGAAATCACTGGAGACAGTGGGATAGAGAACGTAAAATTTAGTTTTCAGCTGCCCTCAATGGATACCTGCAATTTTGAACATATAACTAGTAATTTACAATTTACCCCAGCTTCTTTTGACATTGTTTACCATTTAAAGTTTTACACAACATTCGATACTAAATTTTAGATGAGCAAGCAACTACTGTGAAGACAATAAATGCATGCAACTTGGGCAGAGTGTGGAATTTGGTCTTCGGCTCAGTCTTTATTTCCCTTCAACAACTTCCATATTACTAGTATTTTACAATTACCCCTCGTTTTTTGGCATTGTTTATCATTCAAACTTGTACATAACTTTCGATACTAAATCTTAGTTGAGTAAGAAACCACAGGAGATAGACGAGGCAGCTTCGGATAGAGTGTTGAATTTGGTCTTTGGTTCGATTTCCGTTGAATGCATATCTGTCTTTTTTACAACTGTCCTGGTTTTTTTCGCATTGTTTAACATTTAAACATTTACATTTCGTTTGTTAGTTAAAAATATTTGAGTAGGGATAAGTGGGAAACTAGAGGCAGTGGGTGCAACTTGGGGTAGCTATCGCGGAATTTGGTTTTTGGCATAATATTTATTTCCCTTCAATGGATATCTGCAACACCAAATGTACAACTGGTGTTTTACAATTACCCCAGTTTCTTTTAGCAGTGTTTATCATTTAAACATTTGCATAACGCTTTATACTAAATCTTAGTGAAAATCTTAGAAGTGCAAGAAACCATTGGAGATAGTGGGTGTATCTTTCGACAGTAAGTGTTGAAATCGACCTATAGCACGATTTCAGTTCAATGTATATTTGTGTGTTTTTCACCCCCCCCCCCGATTTTTTTAAACATTTAAACTTTAACATAATGCTTGTTAGTTTAAAATCTTGATGCATGTTGAGTGTAAGTAACTGGAGAAGTGTGTCCAACTTGGGTCAGAGATGGTGGAATTTGATCTTCGGCTCAATCTGAATTTCCCTTCAATACATGCCTGCATTTTTTGCAATTACTTTAGCTTCATTTGATATTGCTTACCACTTAAGTTTTTACGAAACGATCGGTAATTCAAAATTTTATTGTATAGATGAGGATTAAACCATTGGGGACATTGAGTGTAACTCGTGGCAGGAAGCGTTAAACTTTTTCTTCCTTGCAGACTCAATCTTTATTTCCCTCCTATGGATATCTGTGTTTTACAACAAAAATCTTAACTTCGATTCTTGTACAAAAATAATTTTATTAGACTACGGATTCTGTTATATGAAATTATCTTTTTATAAGCAAATCTAGTTTTCTATACATAAACACATATTCAAAGCCAAGGATTGAACTTAAAATAAAAGATAAATTACTTTTTTAAAATTTAACTGCATTTTGTGACATTCTTGTTACAACTGTTGATAAATTGCAGAAATTCTCTTTCGGTTTCTTATAGCAATGCTTATCATTCCACCTTTTATGTAACGTTCGTCAGCTCAAAATCCTAGTGCGTTTCTAACACGTCCAACAGGTTCGTTTTATAACATTGTTCGTGTTGTTTGGGAAGCAGATTATCTTTGAGAGAAGTGAACTCCTCTTTGGAAGTTTTAAAACATTTCAGAGACAGAGTTCAGTGTACTTTGCATGTGTTATTCATGGGATGCTTCTGTAGAATTGATATATTGTTTGATCCAAGAACACTAGATATTCTACCTACTATACGCATTTTATTAAAACATAAGATAGGTCCAAAGATTGTGAAATATTAAAATAAATTTAAAATTCATGCAAAAGGTTTCTGATAGGTAGAAAAATTGTTATGCTTTCAATATAATTTATAAATTGTCTATCACAGCATGGAAGATCAAAATTGTTTTGGTATAAAATAGTATATTAAAATTAAATTGAGTACATCGGTGAAAATGTGTTTATTCTCTAAAGAGATGAAACAAAGGCGCTTTGAACCGCCAATATTCGAGACTGGAAAATTATATCACTTTCTTAAATCGAACAGATTTTTCACTTTATTTAATCCTAACAGAAACCATTCATTAATATTGTTTTGTTAGGTTTACATAGTTTCAATTATTAAGAAATGGTTTACCTGCTTATTGCTCCAAAGCATTTGAGCTTTCAATACAGGAGTAAATCACATTGAAGTTTATAATTAAGTGGATGGTTGAAATGTATAATTTATTTATCGCATAATTTCATTTAGAAAATAGATTTCTCTAAGAAATCACAACACATATCATTAACACACTAAATGTTGATGATATGCCTTGCATTCCTTAAAGAAAAGTACAAAATTTCCTCGATCCAATTTATAAGCTACGTTGTAAAATATGTTGTAAAAGGTCATATAACCCAACTACATACCTAACGTATGCGCAGTACAAGTTAAATATAAATCGATGGTTGTAAAACGTTTCTGGTTATATCTTTGAAGGTCATGGCATTTATGTAAAATATGCTCATAGTTTATTTAAGAACAGAATAATAACCTCGACAGATTTTCTTGCATTTAAGTTCCTGCTATCTAGTCCTTATATCCTGTTAAGAATGCTGGCACACCGAAATGGCACTGTTAGGAAATATTTGAGATGACAGTACTGTTCGTTTACACCATTAGGCGATCCAGGTTTTACAGAGAACAACCACGCTTTGTGCAATGGAATCTGGATAAAGTAGAGGAATACCGAAGGTAAACAAAGGTTTCTTTAAAAAGAGATGGAGGGAAGAAATTCATAGATGTCATATTGTACAAGCAAATACATGCATTGGCACACTATGCATTATTTCAGCATTCCAAATTTTTAAGTTGTCCCTTGTGAACGGTTTCTTTAGAAAGTTCAATAAAAAAAGTTAAGAAACTCATATTCAAGGCGTTTGAAAATCTGTTTCATTGAATTCTTTTATCAGGTACATATCTGAAATGTATTTTTATTATACTTTGCTGAAAATAGAAATTGTAGGGAAAGAATAAAAGTGTTTCATGTGTTAGTTCACAATTTTAAACAATAGAAGCGATTTACAAGCTGTAACTAGCATTAATTACCAAATATGTTTTCACGTTTAAATATGAATACCTTAGAGAACATTTATCAGCGCACAGAACAGTCATGATTCTAAGTCTGTGCAAAACACTTGAAATAAGAAGTGCTGCACAATACTTTTTGGTATCATTATGGCAAAAAGAAATGTGCACTTTACTAGTATTTATTCTGTAATGGGTATAAATATTTAAAACAGTGAATTATTTGCTGTTACTATACCTCTTAGACTCCACACATAGTATGTATCTCATTGTCATTCATACAAGGTATTTTTATTTCAGTTTGGAATTAAAATTCAAATGATCTAAAGTACCTTTTTAAATATTGAAACATAGTATAAAACTGTCCAATTCGCTTTCCTTACAAAATCACCGAATGTCGTCTTGTTCAAGAACTCCCAAGGTTTCTGTATGAAAATTTCACATGATACATTTGGGAAAATCTTCCAAAATTTCGAGATAGGTAATTACAACATTTTATTTCAACTAAAACAAAAATTATTTTTCGTAGGAATCAATTTGCATTCCGAAGTACAGTTGCTCAAAGCACAGTTTACGAGAGAATATTAAAATTGCAGGTAACTCCAGTCGGCAAAAACGACAGTTGGGTCCTTAGCGCGAAACAGACCACACCGGCAGAACGGAAATCGACTTCTCGCGAAGTCCCGAATAATTCGCGAAATAACGTTTTATTCTGCTACATGGCAGAGAATTCCAGAGGACTGCTTGATAAAAGAGTTTATCTCAGTTTGACTTCGTGCCGCAGACCTTTGAATACTTTTCTTTCCGCCTCGATTAAAGATATTTATTTAAAAGCTGAGTTTACATACAGTGGAGTTTATGCTGGGATGGACTCGGGATTTCGAAAGCAATTACGGGAATGTGCTATGGCCCAGCAAATATCGTCTTTCCATTGATAAACAATGCCCAAATTGAATTTGCTCCAGATAAGCTTACGCCTGCATTATCTTTATATTGAGATACTATTCAGGGGGCCGTTTAGTCAACAATACCATGCATGAACTAATACATCGAAGACAGGTTTATGGGAATATGGATGAATTTACTAAGCGGATTTATTTTGTTTAGGTTTCAACTCTTTTGAGTGTTACTATTTGCATATTCCATAAACAACAATATGAAACGTGAGTGTATATTTCATCATACATAAGGTATTGTTATGAATGAAAATGACAGAAGGCGCTATTACCTTTAATTTTGGATGTTTCCTGCGGAGGTTTTGTGTTGTATATTAATATGTATATTAATACGACAGTATGTTATCAAATAGATTCTGAAAACATATTATTATAACCGAAATATTTTTTCAAATCTTATAGCTTATGTACAATGATAATTTTGACTCTTTCTATAGGAAGAAAAGTAGGTGGTTCATTAATAAAAAACTAGAAAGGTATGAACGAGTTTTGAAGTTAGAAGAAGGAAACAGAGTTGGAAAATAATCTTTTTTGCATTCCTTTAAGTACTTCAAACTCAGGATTTAAGCAACCGTTAACTGTGGTTCAATTAAAACTCAATTTAATTCCAAAACTGAAAACCAATAACTCAAACGGAAGTATGTGCACGCAGATAAAAAACATGCTCCATTCAACACGTAGTTCTGCGAATTTCAAAACAATAAATCAAAAATCAAAAACTGGGAGAAGTGAACTATAAAAGCATTAATGATTTCTTTTTAGAATAACCGTTTTTGTTGATTCGGAATTGTATTTACCTAAGTTTGAAATATAATCTTATGAAGTCATATGGGTGTTATATAATTCGTACACATCTGTCTTTTAATATTTTATTTTCTTAAGCAATCAAATGAACAAGTAAACTTCCATGGCAGACATTTTCACACTTGTTATATCATTAATCTAGTTCACAGAATGGCTATATTTTTGTCACTTACTTATCATGCAGTTACCTACTATATTATTCCAAAGTTATTTTAAAAATTTTTATTAGACACTTTTTAAACAGAATTGTAAGAAAAGAAATAACGAAATGATGACTAACTGGATCATGTAGCCGATTTGTAACCTCTTCCCTTTCAGGAGGTCTACATATGGACCTTTGGTTTTGCCCCTTAAAGCTGAACAAAGGGCCAAAAAAGGGCAACAGTCTAACAAAGGTCATGTAAATGCTCAATGAATATTTCAGAATTTAAATTAGAAGTCATGGCCGTTCCTAAGATATGAGCTGTCGCCGTGTAAACCTAGCAAGTCGCCCCCTTTTCTAAAAAAAATTCGATTCTTTACACCCTTCATAAAATACGTGTTCAGAAAATAATTTCGAAGGCCAAGTCTTCTTTTTCGCGGTTACCTAAATGTTAATTAACGTTTCGTTCAATTATTATTTCGACTGTCTTCAGACTATTGACGCATATTTTACCATTGTGATTTAAGAAATGTCGATTTTCTCTGACATAACTAACTTCAACGTGTATTTTTACAGCTTTCTAAATTCCAAAATAATTTCGGAAAGGTTTCGAGTTCCGTAGGAACCGCTGAATACATCCCCGCCCTTGACGAGTTCTTTTTTAATCTTCTCATTTAAAGAACAAAATATGCAGATTTATAAGTATCTTTTATTACAATCGGAAAAAGAACCTACAAATAATGAATGAGTATTAACAGAAGTATAATTTCCGATGTTATTAACTTACAAGTAACTAATAAGTTCATTATATCCGAAAATTTATTGTGTGCACGTTTATTTAAAACTGGAGGCATACCGTGGTTATTTGGGCCATCTCTATTTTTTTCTACCTACGTGCAAGTGCACCCCAGCATATCATTCCCTGTCTCTGGTTACAGAAAAGAATTTGTTCTTACGTGGATTTCAAGAGTGAAAATCAAACATTCACAAATGTGGTTGATTGGGTTGGGTCTTATGGCAAAACCCATATTTGGCCAAGCTGCGTCAAACCAAGTCATGTAAATGGATATACACAAGAAAAGCTTTACTGGCGCACAAGAGAGAAATCGAACCTGCGCCGCCTAGAACTCGCAGGTTGTTAGAGCACCCACTGTAACACGATAGCTCCATACGAGTGTGAGCCTTCGGAAGAAAGAGGTTAGCATAGAAAGTCACCTTGAGGGGAAGTATCGCTCGAACGAAATCTTACGAGCACTTTGAATTTTCGCGACTTTCAAAATAGACGGATGCAAATCCTCGAATTCAGCTACAATCGTTCCCCGCTCGATTACCGTGTCCAAACCTCTCCCCAACAATACGATGCACATTGTATCGTCATGCAAATGTAATTTCCGAAATTCCTCCAAACAACCCAGCGTTTCCCACGTTTTTCTTCGACACAACCGCCAATCGATGTGCATATTCCCATAGCCCTTATCGGAAAGATGATCCGAAATTTAACCCAGTATCGGGAACAACAGATCGATAACACGGCAAATCGCATCGCGCCCACGCAGCAGATGGGTAGGGTGAAACAGGACCCTACCTCCCTCGTTGCACCCAAACGAACCGGAGCCTACTCCTCCTCTCCTGTCGATCAAACAGGGGATCGCGGACCTGGACAAGGGACGCGGAGATGGGGTGCATGACAGAGATCGGATCAGGGGAATTGGATATGAAAGAGCTTCTGCGTGAAAGAGTCCTTTTTTATTTTCTTTGTTTTGGGATTCACCCAGCCCGCAGCGGTATCACACTCCCTTAAGTTCGTGGCATTTTATTGATGCAGGAATCGGATGGACACACCTCGATTGCATTTCAGAGGGGATGTTTAAATATTATAAATGCGGGGGGGGGGAGGCAGGGGAGAACTTTATAATTCGAAACACACCTGGACCGAAGAATTTTCGTTTTATCGAGGTTCCATTAGAATTTTCAGAAATAGTCTTCATTTCTTGTTTACATCCCTCACTTTATTTAGAAAAGAAATAAAGTGCTTCAACATATATACAATGAGCAAAGTAACAGCATATGTCCAGCTGTTACTTTGCCCATTGTAATAATATATTAACAGCATATCCGAAATATGATGTTAAATTTCGTATTTTACTTTTAAAACTTATTTATTATTCACATTATCATTCATTATTATTATTTTATTATGCACATATGTTTTATTAACAGTGCATGTTCATCAATAACTTCCGGGACCACTATGGCTCGGTGGGTTTGCCCACAGCGTTAACAACAGCGCAGGTTCGATCCCTGTAATTTACCATGGGTGTTTGACTCTTCTGTGTCAAAAAAACTTTTATTGTAAACGTATGCCTAATTATTTGACATAATTTGTCTTGTGTTTACGTGGCATTCCCAAGTATGGTCTTTGCACCATAAAACCTAACAAACTATCAATAATCTCCTTGTCATTTCCTGTCGCTTTAAGACTGGTTAAGTCTATTATCGGTTAATTAGGATTCGGATAACCTGGGTTCTACCTATATAAAGTCATCCGTCTCACTGAACTTTAATTGTGTTTGTAAGTTATTTACGAATTTAAGGAAATGTATGCATTTTTTATTTCAATTGGTAGAAATTTTATTCTGTTATAGAAACAGACTATTCGAAAGAATTGATTTTTCGCTTGAGATGAATTTTGTTTCCCCACCTGCGACAAAATCTTTAAGCAATGAGACCAAACACAGTTCTGAATAGACTACATAGGTACATGGGACCGCGATAGCCCGGTTGGTAGAGTTACGAGATCGAAACTAGATTCAACCAAAGACCGTCGTATATGTGGGGGCTGGTGCAAGTTAAATCTGTCATGGCCTCAAATGTCTCACTGAACTTTACACTCACTGAACACACTTTGGCATGGTATAAAAAATTTGAAAATTTGAGAGTGGGGTTCCAGCTCAGGTGTTGACCTCATCTTCTGACCGAGGTTTAAAGTGACGAAGTGTTGTCCTCGTATCTTTCCCTTCGGTATTGATCCCGGACAGTCGCCAATAGCGCGTTGTGCTCGAATACTACGTAAATTCAATTACATGCCTACATACCTACATATACCATATATGCAATTTTCTTCTTCATAGTACTACGTGAATTGGAGGAAAAGTTTGTCTAAAAAGGTATGTGTGCCTGTTAGAATCTCACCATTTTTATACCATACAAACCAATGTACACTTATAGAAATTGACTTGCACCTCTTATTATGGTTCGATTATAAGCTTCTTCATATTCCTTCTTTTTCTTGCTTTGATCTTCATTCTCTCCAGTTTTTCCTCGACGAGGTATCTCGCCATTAGTAAAATTGACCAGATCGTGATGGACGAGATATCTCGTCGAAATCACTCGAAGGGGTTAAGATGTTGATGAAATCTAGTCTTACAAGATTAAACAAAGGGATCTTCTCCGAAGATTATTATTTCGTAAGCTAAAAATCCTTTGAAAATGCTAGTCACGTGTTGAGCTAGACACTGACATTGTGCAATGATAGTAGGAAGAATGCCGTCCGAATAGACCATCCATTCACACATAATATCCACAGATTTATGACTATGTGCTCAAGCTCATAAATCCATTAACCAATATATGAAGAGAGTCCGCTATATCTCTAGAGATTAGGGCGGGATATTTAGATAAGTGTGCACTCCCGGGATATCTGAAGGTTATCGAATGACGGTAATATAAATGAGACGAAATTCCTGCACAATGCTGAAAGGGAATCAGTATGCAGACCAAACGTTAAGGCCACAATCCGAATCTAATAAACGCAGCATACATACGTATACAGAATAGGAAGCGTAGGAACACATTACCGATATAATGCCCAAGTTTAGGCAAGAGAGAAAGTTGCAATGTGTGCGGAATGAAATACTGACAAATGAAATATTTGATTATTGTCATCGCAGATACAGAGAGAAATTCTGTTGTGATATAAAACTGATTATTATTTGATATCGGTGATGTATGCAAGGAGAATTATATTAAGAGGAATAAATATTAAAGAGCAAAACTTCGGTTGAACACTAAATGCTGATTTTCATGGATGAGAAATACATTGTCATATTGTAATGATTTTAAGCTTTTTATTTAACTACCAAAATTCTAAACTTTTTATTTTTTTAGCTTAAAACTAATAATTGGTATCCAAACACATGCACTAAAGTTTTTGTCTTGTTACTGAATGAGTTTTTGCTTTAAATCGACGAAACGAATGACGGAGTCCATTTAAATTAAAGCTAGAAAAATTTGGGATTTAAATACTTCAATAGGGATTTCCTCAACTTAATATGCATGTCTCACTGGAATAGCAATTTTGTAATTATGTATTGAACCATTATATTAGTTCACACTAAATGAGTACGATAACCTGTCCGTTGTGATATGCGAAAAAATTCACTCATAAGTTTAGTATATTTTAAAGGACTAAATTTGCAATTGATCAGAAATTTTGTATACTGGAGACCATATAATTAAATGCTTAGATTCTCTATTTATTATGCAGTCTGTCTAATGCATGTTTTGCTGAAATGATTTTCACCAATGCTTATCTAGAAAGGGAGAAACGCCCGTTCTGTCGCTCAACAACTGTTGAAATAGAATCACATGCGAATTTGACAAAAGAACTAAACAAATGAATAGTAAAACTCTAGTTTAATCTTGACGTACGGAATACCTTGAGCCTCAGACTTCTAAAGGCAGGGTGTTTTACGTTTTTTTTTAGATTCGCACGAAGTATGCAGAGAAGATACTGATTCACCAGTTAAAAAAGTCTAAGAGGCAATTAGCAGGCTTTTCAACTATTACAATAAATGAATCATACAGTTAAATTTAGCATTCAAAATTTTAAATGTTTTAACAAGCGTTGAAATTTTCCGACCAGGTACCGTTGGCGTCATCAGTACAGTCTAAGGCAACTATCATTAATTGCAATACCGAAAGATGTCCAGGACCGTTCCTAAGGCATCAACTGCCCACATGCAAACCTCAATAAGCCGCACCTATCTTCACAAAAACACGTTTAATTTCAAGAAATAAAATAATATCTTTTAGTGCCTTTTTGCATATTCCTAATCTAAAGTAATGTTATTTTAATTGTATAAAATATGCAGATTCATACGTGTCGTATCAAAATCTCAAAAAGAACTTAAAAATTTTTTTGTTAAAAATTGGAGGTGTAGTTTAATTGTTACAGGTAAGGAAGATGAAAACTGGTATCTAAATCTTAATAAAATATTACAAAATTTCTGCAACTACTCTTATACATTTTGCAAATAATATGTAAGTTCTAAAGCCAAAAAAGATCACATACAGAAGAGTGTGATCCGTTTTGGGATATACCCTACTGAACAGGGGCTTGAGATTTACCCGTTCAAGGGATATTGGGATTTACCTATTTGACAATACGTACGTCATAATCTATAACTTAATTGGCTACCCCTAGTAATAAATCAGCTAATATCTAGGAATTTTATACCAGACAAGCTGCAAATAACACATGCACTCAGTTGGCAGATACCACTTCATTCATTCTACACATCAGGGAAAGTTAAGACAACAGCGTCTGTTGCAGACAGAGATCTACGATAGGAAAACAAGATTCCAGAAAAACAACTATTTAAAGCAATTGGTCCGTAACGTCCTATGAGGAATTCAGCTGCAGCTCCCTCGAGACTAACAAATCGCTTTGCACCTGGCCCCTAGCAATTTCAGAGACATTCTCGCACGTTCCCCAACCCTGGGGGTGGATCCACAGGGGTGGGGCTCGCGACATGCAGCGACAGTAATTATTGGCAGAACAGGGGGGCGCGGGATCGACAAGCCCTGCTGAGGTGCACGGGCAAAATGCAGTAAGTTAAGCAATGGCAATAAGTGTGTGGAGGGGTGCCAATAAAAAACGATGGCGAATAAAATTTTCACTTTGACTCCGAATATGTGAGGTGGCAGACACCAATTTGATTTCTGATATGAGACATATTGCATTTCCTATTTGGTATTGAAATTGCTCACCCCCTCTCAGCGCGGTTCTGGATAGTGTGCAAGAATATATCGCCTTATTACCATAATCTGATAACCCAGACACTTGCAGCAAGTTTCATTTCTTTTTGAATGGATTACTGGCTCTCCACTATTATTTCGACTTGAACTTTAAGGATTAAACTGAAGTGAAGCAACGTAATTTCTCTTTGTATTTTTTATATGAAAGAAAGTACTTGTCTTTCATGGAGCATGATGTCATAGTTACCTAATGTGGATTTCTTCATTTTATTGTGTCTAAGCAGGAAAGACGTGTTACATTTACCCCTCATGAGCAATATTGTTTTCTTTAATATTTGTTTTCTTCGCACTGAGTTCCCTTACACTAAGTTACATCAATGTGATTTTCTTTTGAAAATGTAAAAGGGTAATAACGTTTACTGAATAGGATTTGAATGCGGCTCGAATTTCTTTGATATGATCCGTCGGCTTACAAACGCAAAGGAGATGTTGTTTGAGATTGTTTCTGAGATATTTAAAAATATCCGGGTTTTTTTTAGTTTTTTAATTATCTGCTTTACAACAATGACTAAGCCGTTTGAATTAAGAAAAGTAATAGATTATACCTCTATTTGGTAATAAAGAAACTCGACGTTTTTTCTCGTGAAATTGAAAGCCTCTGCATTCGAGATTATTTGAAAAACAACTTTTGCAGCATATCTTCGCATGTATATCAATTCACTATCAATGCTATAAAATTATGCAAAAAAACACGTAAGAGCAAACTCTCTATTATGCTGAAATTGATGAGAATTTTGATTATTTGTACTAATACACAAGATCAACCTGTATTTTCGTTAAAATAATAAATTTCAATGCAGATAAAAAAGTTCTGACTAAGAACTTCTAAAGAGACTGGATTAAAGTATTCAGTGACATCTAGATAGTTAAAAGAGGCACTACAAAATTACAACCTTTATTCGAATTTCCACATAACAGTGAGTTTTAAATTTCTTATACCCTAGAGGTAAGTAAAATTTTTACTTTGAGAAAATATATGTTAATATATTACTGCTTACTTATATACTGTTTATTTATGTTAAGTATAAAAGGAATGTACTGTACAATAAAGCATGCTGATTTTTGTACGCTGTTACACGAAGAATTGATACAAATTGATCTAAATAACATCGTTGTAAATTTTAAACTGTATCCTGCATTTCACTAGACGCAGAGCAAGCAGTATTTTTCCAAATAGTCTCGGTACTTATCCAGCCTTTAATTCTGTCAGAATTTAATAAGTTTTATCATGCAGTTTTATCGATAAAATTTTATCTTATCTTCTGACCACACATGTTCTTTCCAGCGGTTTCTCATGCAGTGTTTTCATTTTACCTTACAAAATGAAAATGTCTCAAAGTATATACCAAACCCGAGATCTTTCATATGCATGAAATAAAAACAAGTTGAAGCTAGAAAGGGAAGATACCGTTCTCTGAACGAGCTAACACAGAAAAGCCTTCGAACAAAGTTCACACCGCCATCTTAAAAAAAAAATGGAAGAGATTTTAAAGAATCGAAGTGGAAAAAAAAGAACCCACCATCTTGAAGTGAATGAAGCAGAACCGGGAAGGGTATGCTAGATGAAAAAGGAAATTGGTGCTCCGAATACATATAAAAAACCAGTAGAATAATAAAACACCATTCTCTTGACACTTGAGTAGCTAGGAAGTTGTTAAGTTTGTGTGGGTGTCGAAACATGTTGAATCTGCCGAGAAAATCATTGTTTCATTTGTCTCAAGTCGGCTACTTTTTTAGACCAATTGAATTCTTCACGGGTAGTTTTTAGTGGTTCCATATCATTTCCTGTCCAACCGTCTTGGTTGCTGCAATTCTGTTCTCGTATAAAAAAAGCGCAACTCTAGTGCTGTTTCCGCTTTAGTTTTCCCTCTTCACGCTGACTTTTTAATTTGTTAATGGTATAACGTTCTTCAAAACATAAAAGAGAACCTGCTCAAAAGAAAGCCGATTAAAAATTCAAAAACACTCAAAGGAGGATACAGTAACATAAAATGGATCAAATTCGTGCTTTTAACTTTTTCGCCTAGTGTTGCTTCACTTATATGTGGTACATGTAAAGTGCTCTTAACCTAAAAGTATACTTTTTGATTCAGCATTGCTCAGAGTGTTCGCATTGCGCAGTTAATCATTAAAACTTCACTACGAAATACAAAGATTTATGACTAGCTTTACTTTAATTTGTCTTAAAGTTAACATGCTTTCTTATTTTAAAATGAATTTTTCGTTCTCGAAAAGGTGTTTGTTCCATAATAAAGTAAGATAAAATCATGAATTATTCCCTTTGAAAATAGTATGAGAGAAAGATAGAACCTATAACTTCGTACACACGCAGCATGGTAACGACCATCAGAACTAAACGACCAAACTTGGAGAACAAGCTGCCTTCTTGACTAGCACAACAGCATTTTAAACCTGAATCAACAAGAGAACTCTAGTGTTGGCAGAAATTTTTTATGTATGGGTTACTGGCGAAAAAAAAACCCTACACTCCCTACCTCAATAAATTGGAACCTTCCAAATGATCCGATGTTTAAAGTTTTCTGTGTACACTAATTAAATAATAAGTGCTACAACAATTTAAAGGGGGAAACAAAACATAACCTCATCTGTGTTAAACATATTTTTACAAATTTTGTTTTAAAAATTACCAGTTCATGGAAGAGTTATGACCTCCTTAATCCCCTTTCTTGGCTTCGCATTGCGAGAATCGATACACAATTCCATTTATAATCAAACAATGAACACCTATTAGAAATTTTGAAATGACTCACAAACCATGAATGGACTATGCGCTATAAATAAATAAATGCATAAATAAGTTTTGGTTACATTGATGTAAGCACTGATACCTTAGCTAGTGGATAAGTAAGGTCACTTTGTATTTTAATTCATTTTGTTTTATTCTTCAGTAGCCAAATGTGGCAATATTTAAAAATATCTGAAGAAGTGTTTGTTTTGTCAGTTAGAATTTTTTCGACTAGCTTTTGGTTGACCTCTGCCTTAGCACAACTTATTTATAAGGACGCAAGGAAGCATAATTTTAGAGTCACGACATCTGTAAGTGTATATAGATTTGTTGTAAATAAATCAGACAATCTATATAAATCATACAGTTTTAATTATGCAGTCCATTTACTCGTACGGAGAGACTATATGAATACATACAAGGAACTGATTCCTATCGCTGCATGCTTCTTCATATTATCTCGAAAGAGGAAAGAAAGAAAGGCAGAATAAGGTAGGACCCTCGTGGCATACTGCCACTGCCGAAAGCCCGGCCTTTGCAGTGTCTTCCTTTTATCACACCTACACATTTACACGGAGTGTTGGAGAGAGTAAAAAATATGACGGAAGAGAGCAGAAAGAGAGAGCCGGCGGAAGGAAATGACAGACAAGAATAAAAAGAGAGGGGGGGGGGGACTGCGTGACGGAGTGATGGTAAGGGGAACCTATTTTCCCCCAGGGGTACATCTATCTTGGGTGTATACTTGCACCTATGTTCTTACATAAAAAGCGAAAGGTAATGGATAAGATAGTGCTTTTTTTGCACCTCTATCGGGGTATGCATTGGGGAAAGTCCATGGACGTCAAGGCAATAAAAGAGCAGAATAGGAAATTTGAAGTATGAATATCAGATGATAAATATTCGTAGATAGCATTTGATAGAAGTATAATTATGCAAACTATCAGACCCGAGCATAGCATCTAGTTGTCTTAACCCTCCTGGTAGTTGTCTCAACGAGGTATCTCATTAGCAAAACTGACCAGATCTTGATAGTCGAGATATCTCTTCCTTAGAAAAAACTGACCAGATCTTGATCTTGTTATAAAAAAATCGCAATATCCTGATGACGAGGCATCTTATTAATAGCAAAATTAGTGACATCTTTATAGACGGGATATTTCGTCAAAACCATTTGGAGGATTGATTGTTCATATCTATTGATGTCAAAGTATCGTTACTCACATTTCATCCCTTATTTCAATTCATTTATAATGATTACAGCATCCACACTGACATAAATGGATTTTGTACCTCTTGATGAAATAAAATTATCCAAAAATATATAACAGCATTTCGCTTACTTTTACTGCTGTTAATACTTATTTACAATAAAATGAATGAAGAAAAGCACAGCTCAGTCCTGTTACCACAGGTAGAGCGTCTACTTCAATTTCATTCCATTCCCTTGTTCAAAGGTGATTCGGCAATTTTTGACGTGAAACCTAGTTTTTCTCATATTTTTTTCTGAGCTGATTCCTATTTTCCAGATTTCTCATTGCTTTCTGTCATCAGACCGCTGAAGAATTTCATTAGAGTGGCGATAGTTCTTCAGTGTAGGTTTAGCTATATGATGCAGTTCCACAGCTCATATAAAACAAATTTACACATAGCGGCAAAATTGTCGAATGAATTTCGCAATTTAAATTGCCTTATATCCATTTGTTACCATTCTCCAGTTTTCAAATAAAGTCGATATCTGTGTCAGGATAGAAAGAGCAATAATATCATTCAACCATTCTAACAAGAGATCCGTTAACTGGTGAATTCATTGCTAATATTCTTAAAAGAATTTGGCTTTAATTTCGATAAGAAATGTAAGTATTTAAAATGCTCTTAGTATTTAAAATGAAGAAGCATTTAAAATGCTCTTAGTATTTAAAATTCTCACATATGTAAATTTAGACTAAAGGAAGCGTTACTGAATTGCTTAGTTCTAAAGAATCTAAGCTAAAACAGTATATATCTTAGAAGCTCATACAATGTCAGAATAACACCAGCTTTTTCAAATGAGCCTTTAAATCAGTTTAAAAATTAACTTCCACTAAATTGATATCCAAATATATTTGTAATTTTTTTAATGCACGATAAATGCAATAAAAAAGTGGCTAAGTGAATTTCACCAGTCACTACCATTCTGGTTTAGAAAACTAAAAACTCATACCTCGAAAATTTTGACTTAGTATGTTTCACTTGGAAGCCGACGATTTGTTAGCAATTTCATATTTCCTTCAAACAAGTAGTAACATAAGTTAGCTCTCTGATCTTCTGTCCAACAGGTTCTGGGTTCGAACAGTGTTCTAGAAACGCGCGTTGGTAGTGGTTCGGAATCCATATTAAGTAAGTTCGGGTCAAATTAGCCTTGGTAGCTAAAAGATCTTAGCCTGGTTGAATTAGCACTCGTGGAAAGTATGACACAAGAGTGACAAACCAAACAATTAGACAGATCCATGCCCTATATTTAACTTTATACTAACACTTATTTTTTAGAAAGGTACGCTGATTTATGGGCAGTAGAGGTTCATTTTAACGAAGAGGTAAGCATAAAAATCGCACTTAATTTGTTCCCAAATGAATGAGTAGATCGTGCCGAAAACTTACTACTCCTCCATTCATATCCCTCTAATTTTAGAACCGGAGGAATGTTCTATTATTGCCCGTTTTTATTTTATACAGTGTCGAAACGGAAGTTGAATGGAGCGCCGTGTCACGATTTAGTGCGGAAGTTAGCCTCCAATTTAGCATCGGTTGCAGGCGAAGACAGCTGTTTATATCTGTATGTGATGCATTACACCTGTTTTTTTCTGCTCTCACTTCCATGGAACTGGGGGAGAGTAAATTGTTCCAGAGCTTCACGCCTATTACATATCGGTATGTATACAAGTCGGCTGAACTTCTTCAGTTTGAGAAGTTTGAGCTGGATGTGAGGTTGGATGGTGTTATGGCAGTTCAGTTACATCTGCTGAGGAAAACCTTCGGTTGTGTAAACGCAAGATTTGAAATGAAAACAATCACCATGTGCATTAGAGGCAAGGTGAAAATATTACGTTTAACACTACCGTCCAGAGAATGGTACCTCTCAGAAACATGATGGATTTTAACCTTCTGAGGGGTTCAGACGCATGTATTTTGCAACCTGCAGTAATTCCTGCCAGACTTCTAATCAGTTTTCCCTTCTTGACCAATAGAATCTTACCTGGGATTCTATCAATCAATACATGTGGTTATTTAGTCATTATGTGTATTAGAGGTACAAGCAATAAAACTTCCACACCATGCCAACGTGAGGACATTTGAAGCCATGATTCAACGTGCATCAGCCCCCACGAACACGACGGTCTTTGCTTGGATCGAGTTTCGAATTCGCTACATCACTCGAAAATATTGTTACACTCAGAGGGTAATCATCGCCATTTATTTCTAAAATGTAATAATAGCCCGCTGTGTTGCTCCAGTGCGACGTAAATTCAACCACCTATTTTCCTGTAATGCAATACCTTTCTTTTATTCGAATACCTGTTGCACCAGGCTACTTACTCTACACCTGGTCCTTTATACACCACTTTTGGCGTATTCGTCTTAAAGAAAACATCGTGACATCTTCCCCACTTTTCTTTTCCATTGAAAAAGAACACCGATTTCAATTGTACCAGCCTACTTAATGGTATAAATATTCATGTACTATCTTATAATACTCGAAATAAAATAATTTTTCAGGAAACTTTCCAGCAAAAATTATTTGAAAAATCAACCAATGCACCATTTTTCAGAAAGATCAATAGTTTACACCCAACCATTAATATTTTCTTTTCTTTGATGATTTAAAACATTTTAGTAATTCTACAACTTTAACGTTTAAAAACTGAGTTTGATTTTTTTCTTCTGTGATTATGTTTTAATCTTTTATCCCCCAGTTTTGTTCTATGCAATTTTTGTTTCGTGTTTATCCGCTATAGTTCATGTTGTATAGTCGTACTGTTTTTTTACTTGTCTGTTGCATGTTCTGTACTTTTAGCCTGATTTACTGTCATGTTTGATTAGCATGGTTAAAGAAATAAATTTATTCAATCCGGTCATGTTAAAAAAGAGCTTATCAAGTTTCTTTTGTGAGTTTTTTTGCATGCACAAATCATATTACTCATCAATAGCTTAAGATTCCTCTGCCTGAAGTACTTTGGGAATTTCTCAGAAGTTAGAACACCCAATGATGAGATTTGGGGAAATACTCTTTCACCATTTTCCAGGGGAAAGAAAGTAAAAGAGGGAAGAATAGGGGAAACAAAGAGCACGGTGGTATTTTTCAAGGAGAAATGGAAAGGGAGTGGGACAGCAAAAACGCAAATATCAAGTTTCACGAAATTTATGAGTATAATAACGGAATCGGAATGGAAAACGGATACCGGGAGCCGTTTTCAGGAACTCCTGGTTTGAAGGGGAAAAATTGCAATCAGGGTTACAATACCGTCAAACAAACAGCGCCAACATGGCGATATACACACTGCAACTTGAAGAGAGGATTAAATATTTTCTTTGAACTTTTTTCAAACTATTCTGTTTCTAAGCAGTATCACAAATATTTCAATTTTTATGTCAGGTTAAAGAGAAATATTATATTTACATAAGGTTTTAACATCATTAGATATGTACTAAAATCAGTGCCAGTGAGAAATCACTTTCTACATATGCAATTTAAATGTTTCTGACCAGATATCGTCAGGGATAACCAAAAAAGAAGCCACTCAAAAATGAAAGAATATATCAGAAATGTGTCGTGACAACGAAAGAAAACCAAGAAAAGAAGCAATTGAACTTTCAGACTTAGAACTGGTCAGGATTGCCTTGCAGCATACCTGGGGAGAATTGGAATATATTACACCATGGAATGCACAATTCGCAGAACTTCCAATTCAAGCATGGTTGAGGATCATCTCCTAGTTCCTTCTCAACAGTAAGCCTGGAACCAAATTCTATTTCAATGCCAGAGATATAAGTATGAGCTGAGACTGCATTTGCCAAAGGAACAACAACATATACATTTCCCCAATACTCCTTTTAAGTACAAGAAAGAATTTACTTAATGTGAAACTCAGAGTGGCAGTTATTCGGGGTAGCTTTGGCCAGCTTCCAGAGGCTATCTTATCTTATTGATTTTTTACATTTTATTTCATATTATTGCTAATTTAAATAATACAGTATAATACAATACAGCGACGCTATTATGTATCATAAAAATTATATTTTCTATCAAGAATATAAAATATAAGATGGACAAGTTTTTCCATGAGTATGAGTAAAATTGGCTCACTCCTTTATTCTTTTAAATATTTACTGAACATTCAAGCTAAATTTGAATTATTTTATTGGTGCATTTTATCCTACTAAATGCAAAGAATCAATAATGCTTAAAAATCCTTGCATCTTGAATTTCCATGGGTTGAAAGTTTCAACGTGGAATTACAATTTTCGCACTGCTTTGCATAATATCCAGTGTAACTTATAAATAGAAAGGAATGTGGTAAATAATGAAACATTCTCACGAATAGTTGTACTACTCGAATCCACATCTTTAAAAAATAAAAATGAAATAAATTAGTCTGTTTGAAGTATACAGAGAGGATATTTTCTTCCTGTTAAATTGAGTTCTTTTAATTTCAGTCTCACAAACGAGTGTCCTTTTCCAGTTCAATAAGCTATTTTTAATGGAAAAGTCTAGAGGGGAAATGTACAGAAAAGTATCCTACATTCCACTTAAAGAGAATTCAAAGGAAATGCGCAACTTTAACAGCAGGGGGGGGGGGGGGAATTTCAATTAACGTCACACTGGAGCAACACAATGGGCTATTGGTGACGGTCCGGGATCACTCCCAAAGGGAAAGATCCGAGGACAACACCACGTAATTTTGAACCACACTTTAACAGCAGGAGCGAATATCATGAAAAAACCAAACCTCAATTTAATGCATGGAGAAATGACTCAATCGGTGAAACGACGAAAGAAATGCGATCAAAGAGTGATCCATCGCCAAATGTAGTCAAGAATTAAAGTAAAAAAATTTTTTGGATCATTTTCCGCAAGTAATGAATTAGAGACGAATGGTTGAACAGAACAGAGGGTGTACTGACATGTGGAAGAATTGGATTGGTGGAGCAATTGAACCTCACCGACTCCCAGCACTCAAACAGCAGAACTTCGATATGAAAAAAAAATTGCGCAAATGTATATGTATTTAAGCGTGGTTACATAAAAACCATCGACATCATTTCAAATATAAAAAGAAATTTATATATTTCAGTTTTAAAAGAAACTTGACCGAAAAACACTGAAGCAGAGAGAGTTTTTGTTTATTTATTAAATGCTTTTACCGATACTTTTTTGTATCATAAACGATAAAAATTGCCCATTTTCTCAACGAGAGATCTTTTATAGTCTATAAATTATATCGGAGAGCTCGGAGAAAACGTTTCTTCTTCCGCTTAGATCGATGCCCAAAACATTTGGAGAAAGTGTTTTTCGATACGCTTTCTACGTGCGCGATACATCATCTCTGTTTAAATTTTCCTCCTGCATTTCAGGAAGAAAATAAGCGGCCTATTTAAAATTCAAAACGTATTTAGAAGTTCTGATCACTCAGTGAAATGCATTACGGGAATTTGCAAGGAAAATAATTTTGCTTTCGGAACTGAGAGTCTTCTGTATTTTTAATCATAAGAATTTTCTTTTGGTAACGATAATTAGATTTAATAAGTCTCGTGAGAGCCCAAATATTGGGAGATACAAATTTATAGCAGTTTTTAAAATGAAGGGCTCTGGGCACAAAAATAATAAACCAATTATCAAATTTTTCTAGAGAACAATTTTCAAGTTTTAAGAAATTCTAAAAATATAACGTTAAATAACAAGGTCTTTTGATATTCCAATATTCAAAAGACCCTTGTTATCTTAAACTTTCAAGTACAAAGCACTTATTCAAACAATTAGAAACTAATTTCATCCTCTGGAATGTCTTGTTATTTTTTTTAATTTATTAACTTTACTAAACAAACACATTTCTGTGGTTTATCGATGTTTTCCGGAAGCATTCAATTAAATGTTAACAAAAGAAAACTTTATTCGTTTACCTACAAACTAAAAGGTTCTGGTACTTTAAGGGTCAAAGTATATGCAATTGTTTTTCATATACCTCATTTGAAAACTAATTCAAATGTATTTAGCTTTGAAATAAAAATATACTTGATTGAAAGTTGAAAACAGAAAATTTTAAAAATCATTTGAAGGAATCTTATTTAACATTTACAAGATCAAATATGGGTTAATTTAATCTTGGATTTTAGTCTGATGATTTGTTTCCTTCCCAAAGAAGTTATACGGAATATTTGTCCTTATAAGGAATACTTGTTCAAATTGTGGTGTCAGATTTTCATCACAATGCAATTGATCGATACAGCAGTAAAGAAAATTGCTTACAAAGTTATTGCTGTTTCTTATAATCAGTTTATGAAGAACTTTATTTCTGGGTTTTAAGAAATAGTTAGAATTATACCCGAAAGAAAATATTTTGTGTACTCTTGAAGAAATCCAGTTACAGAAATATAACATTTATATAGACACCGGAGAGAGTATAAAAAGGGGCAATGATAAAACTTGCAACAAGATGCCTTTATAAAGCTCTATTTACGATGTATTTGAAAAAATATGCTTACATGGTCATGTTTTGCGATAAAAAGAAATTATGATTTTGATGAGCACTTCAATCGACGCTGTTCCTTAAAAATTCAGTTATTTACAACAAAAACATGTTTCGGAGCAACTTTAAAAATAACAGCGCTTTCGACAGTAAAAAGAGTATTTTTATTACCTTAACAATAAAAACGAACGAGTTGACCAATAAATTAACTCAGTTTCTTTTTTTATCTGCTGTTGGCATTGTCAAAATGAAAAGAAATCAACTAGAACTTTTCTTTTAAAGAAAACATACCATACAAATGTATTTTCTCTCTCAAAGAAACAGAAAAGAAAGAATGGAAATAAAAATAAAGGATTGCTTGGAACTTTTTATTCCTTTCGCCTTTTTAAAACAGAGCAAGCCTATAAGAAAGTGAAGATGTCTTAGTCAAACAGGCGTTGGTTAGAAAGAAGGCGAAAAAGCTTTCTCTGATAATCTCACCGAGCTTTATGTAATGCGAGTTCTATAAATCTGTGTATTATTTGCACTGATAGATTGATCACTGGGTTACTTAAGCCCCTTCTTTCTTACATGGCTTTTTAAATTTAACTGGGATACATAAAGCCAGGATTTTGAGGCTGCCTTCCTTAAGTATAAGTTTGGGGCTAGGGTGGTTTTTTGGAATAAAATTAATGCTGGAATTTAAATCCCTTGCTTATCTTTGCTGGAAGTTTTTTAGTTTTACATAAATGCAATTTGAATCATGAGCTCTAATGTGTTGAAAAGTTGTAAAGTGTTTGAAGGGATTTAAATCAAGTTAAATACAATTCTTTTAAGATGCAGGAAGTTGCAATAATTATTATATATTTTGTTTGATATTCTCTTAGTCCTTGGAATTAGAAAAGCGTAATAGTTGGATGTAGTGTACTTTGTTTTTTAAAAAAGTTTTTCAATAATAGAGTCATGTACTCGTGTATTTAATAGCTAGTACGTAGTGCACTTAACTAAAAAAATAAATATCAATGATTTATTGTTTGTGACAAAGCTCAAACTTTGTAAACGTGAACTAGACAATTTGAGACTAAGTAATGTACCATGAAAATGAATTGCATTTACGAAAATATTGATAAACTACTTTAATAGTTGCATGAATACCATAAATTTAATTTAGTTAGTAATCAATGTTTATAAACAATGATAGTATATTGAATAGCAAAACTGAACACAAGAAACCGAATTATTCAGTTTTTGAGAATAATCTATAAGTAGGTGCTTTCAGCTTCATTTTTAACAACCATCTCGACGTACTAATGGCATAGTCAGTGAGTCTGGCTAAAATTAAATACCGGGGTTTAAAAAAATTAAAAAGAAAATGGTGAGTATAGAAAATTTACACAAAATTTGACACTGATGGACAACATAAATCAGAACTAACCATACGATATCTCAGAACACATTGCACTAACGCTATAATAGACTAAGACCACACATAATAAAGTGAATTAAATAAATTCCCTCGTTATATTAAGTCAATATATCGCGAATTTGGGTATTTTTTTTACATGTCTCTCGAAACAGGAAATTTTTTGAAGAATACATATGTTGCATTTTCTATCATTTGTAATTATTAGATATTTACAATTTTCAAAAATATTCTTCTGTTTTACGTGGCATGGAGGCCCAGTTGGTGGAATCGCGGATTAGCAACCGGAGGGTTGTGAGTTCCGAACTCAATCGAACCAAAGACATCGTGTACGTGGGTGCACTTTAAATCTGTCATGGCCTCAAATATCCTCACGTTTGAGTGGTGTGGAAGTTTGGAAAGTGGGGTGCCAGCTCAAGTGTTGACCTCGTCATCAGACTATGGTTCAAATTTGCAGGGTGTTGTCCTCGGTATTCCCCTTCGGAATTGATCCCGGACCGACACCAAGAGCCCGTTGTGTTACCCAATTCGAAGTAAATTCACCTACCTACCTACTATGTTTTACATTATTTTAATATGCTTTACAATGATTTAAAGCTTATAAATTGCAGTTTTATTAATATTAAATAATAAAAAAACAAATATTTTTATGTGTACGTTTTTCTCTTCTCTTGGTATAACGTGCTTGCTTATAGTCCCCTAGGAACGGAATATTTCGAATTGTGCACTAATTCAAAATTCCTGAAAAAGAACTTTCATAAATGAATAGAAGACTACCCTCCATAAAATGTCAAGCCAAACGGAACTGATTCACGGAGCAAAATAATTTGTGACTCTTCCGGCGCCATACTGTATCGTAGGAATTAATCTGAACCGTAGCGTCCTGTCTTATCGCAGGGTTTACCATCAAACCCGTATCTTTCAGTCACCATTTCGAAGAGATGAAAGACAAGACTGGATAATGAGGGGCAGAGCTTTCAGCACTCGCGTCCCGAGAGTTGTCCAAACTACTTACGCTTAATAAGTGTCTATCCCACGGCTCCACCCAAGTTGCTTAAAAAGCCGCGATGCGATATACAGAGGCGGAGATCTATATAATCTCTACCGTTTAGGACACAATCTGTCAGCGAAATGTCGTCTTCTGTTAATCTAAAACTACTTAAATTGGGTTTGGTTCGGTTGTCGTTCTATCGTCCTGCTTAAATTGAACTACATTAATTAGTTTTAGATTATGCGATGTTGCAAATAAGGCGTTACACTTAAACAAAACAATATATTTGCTACAGCGAAATATATTTTTCGCTGTAGCAAAAGTGAAAATAACAATGGAACCTAATCTCTGGAAATAATTATCGATTTCATCCATACTTTTATCTTTTTCCCATCTAGAAGCCGTCGTGGCTCAGTGGGTTCGTTCACTGCTCTAGCAACCTACGAGTTATAGGCAGTGCAAGTTTCAGTTCTCTCTGGGAGGTGTATTTCTCTCTTCTGTGTCAGTAAAACTTTCACGTGTGTGAGTATGTCTGTTACTTGACATTGTGTTGCAAATAGGACCCTTGCACCAGAAAAACGATCCAACAACGTAACAGTGAACTGTAGCCGGAAGGTTAAAAACCGGAGAGTTGCGAGTTTGAAACTTGATTCAACCAAAAACCGTCATGTTCGTGGGGGCTGGCGCAAATTAAATGTATAGTGATCTCAAATGTCCTCACGTTGGCGTGGTGTGGAAGTTTGGAGAGTGAGGTGCCAGTTCAGGTGTTGACCTCGTCATCTGTCAGTGGTTCAAAGTTAAGAGATGCTGCCCTCGGATCTTTCCCTTCCGGATTGTCATCAATAACCCGTTCTGTTGCTCCAGTGCGAGGTTACTTCAGCTACCTTCCTTGTATTGCGAGGTTTTTGCGAGCCCTGTTTGCAAGGCGTCCACACTAGCGAATTTAGTTATATTGTATGTTAGTCTGCTAGTGAGAGCGCGGTTTGCTAGATAACTGTTCCGTAACTTCAAACTTAAGACTTTCCAACAGAAGTATATAGGAGGTATTTTATCTACAAAGTACTATAAAATGCATCTTGATTTCTTTATTACTCGGTGCCCTTAGTAATAACTTAGGGACAGAAATCAAGACAGGTAGGTTTTCACTGGCAACCGGTCTTGTATCTCGACCAAAAAATCTGGAAAATATCCTTCTAGTCCAGATGATTTGAAGACGGCTCCATCTTTAGTTAACTGGATCTGAGTGTTAACTGGAGGGATGAGAGATTTCGAACTCTTGAACAGTGCGGAGGTATTTTTGGCGCTCAGTTGTCGGTCGTTTTAAATTGATCTCGCATGACCATAATTCCATTTTTACAGTACCCTCAAACAAAGGACACAAATCCCTGTTAAAATAATACAAAGTGTTAATTCCTACGTTCAATAAATTTTAAATTTTAATATTTTTGCTGCGTCGTTAGTTTTAGCACACCATTTGGCCCAGTATGGTACAACGAAAAAGGTTTTATATTGATGAAAAATCGTATACTTTTAATCCTATTATAATTGTCGTGCTTTTTATTTGCATGACGTGAAATCCTGAAACGAGTTTTAATAGACATTTTTACCGATCGTAGATAAAAATAAACAACCAAACACTCCTGCATAAAAATGACTGAAACTCGGAAGAGAGCATAGTTAAAAAAATTAAATACAAACAAATCTACAAAACATTTGCAGGTAATGTAGAAGAATTAACCATTACGATATTTTCATTCCGCACATCATCAAACCCCACAAAAATGGCGATAAAAATACTTTGAGCCATAAATCAAAATCTTATGTGTGCTTGAAGAACGCAATTAAAATATTTGCGCGAGCGTAAATATTTCCCCCAGCAAAAACGAAATTAACAAAATAATCTCCCAGCTTCTTTAAGTGCCTATAAATTACGACCTCAACCAGGCAGTCATCATCATAAAAGCACCATCATCATCAGCTAACAGATAATTACAAAATAATCTTCCACCAGCAACATGATAATACAGCCCGAGTCATGACGGAGCTTTCCTTCTTTTCCCCCGTTACCCTGGTATGGAAATGGACGAAAATATTTCGGCCCCTCATCCTTTTGAGTTAACTCAAGACGACTATTACATCTCAGGACCTCTCCTTTAATATCCTTTGATGCAGAGAAAGATCAAAAAGCACCTTAGGACCATTAGAGAGGGAATCACGTTCAGCCGCTCAGGCAGGCATTTTAAGTCCAGAGATTAGTTCATTTTGCATGAATCTTATTAATTCATCTCACGGTCACTGATTGAATGAGAAGCTGGGGAACCAAACCATGTATGAATAAAGGGGTACTGTTTTCTTTGTACCAAATACGAGGAAATATTGAATACTCAAATTTGCAGCTGAAGATTTCTGAATGCATTTCAAGTAATGAATTTTCCTAAATATATGAAAGTTTTATTTACTATACGTTTATGACAATATAAAAGTGGAAACACATTAAATTCTCTTTAACTTCGCAGATAATAATTAATTTGTTGTAACATATCAAAACAGATTTGTCAATGTATTCCAAATAATGTAATTTTCATAAATATGGAATGCGCATTTATGAAAATGGAAACATTTTGAATTTGCTATACTTTTATTGCATGATAATGGAAAAGTAGTTTCTAGTAGGTAGGTATTTTAATTAACGTCGCACTGGATCAACACATAGGCTATTGGCGACGGTCCGGGATCAATCCCAAAGGGAAAGATGCGAGGATAACTCCACGTAATTTTGAACCACAGTCAGATGACGAGGTCACACCTGAGCTGGCACCCCACTCTCCAAACTTCCACATCAAGCCAACATGAGGACATTTGAGGCCACGACAGATTTAATGTGCACCAGCCCCCTTTGTACACTACGGTCTTTGGTGGGATTCGAACTCGAAACCCTCCGGTTGCTTAAACTCTTCCAACCGGGCTACCGCGGCCCAAAAGTAGTGACTGAAAATGAAAAAGTATAAACATGGAACACTCTTCAATTTCGCAAATAACCAATCTGTTGTAAGGCATTAAAGCAGATTTCTCAATATATTCCAAGTAATGCAAATTTCATAAATATCTATTGAAGCTTCATTTACTATAGGAGTCTGAAAATAGATACGTAGAAATATCAAATACTCTTCTACTTTGTTAATAATAAACTATTGAAAGCACCAAAGAACGATTCTGAATGTAGTCAAGAAATTCGTATTTTCATTAATTATTTTTGAAGTTTTATTTAATACATACCTACTTCAGAAAGTTTTTAATTGACGTTATAAAAAATTAGACAGTTACATTTAGATTTATAGATACTTTTTATGTCAACCTAAATGTAAGTGGCGGTCAAAGTTAATGAGGTTTGGCGGTAGTGTTTTTGTTACGGAATGTTTACTTCCTGTGAGTATTCTGGACGTGACGTCACTTGGATTGGTTTATTTTGAATACGACTTCAGCATGCCGCCAATAGAAATTCCAAAGAATGAATGCCGATGATTGGATCACCCGAAGTTAGATTAAAAGTCATATGTTGTCAGAATGGTGATAAACTACATTTTACGGTACCCCCGATATGTATAATGCGAGAGCCTTTGGGTAACAGGAAGTAAAATCCCCGTCTTCCGTCTGATTTGTGTGTTTACCCTGTAAAACCCTCTCATATAGTCCAGGTTCCACGAGAAGGCAGTTATGTGAACATACACACACTAGGAAAGTTTCACTGACACTAAAAAGGGAGGAATCCGTGGAGTATTCGAACCTGCGCCGCCTACAACTCGAAGGTTGCAAGCGGCGCAGTGGGGAACACTGAGACACTGGCGACCCCAAGAATAGAAGTTGGTAAAATGAATTAAGAAATCACATAAAAGGAACAATAAAAAGAAATTAGTACATTAAATTTACAACAGTATCAATATAGACTACTCAATTAAATATTAAATATTCCCACTGTGAATACAGTTCATAAGGCATTCAGGTTAATAATCCTCGAATTAAAAGGCAAGCACACACAAAGGGCACAGCCTCCTTCCGAAAGAAACCCGAGAAAACTAAGAGAAAGCAATTACCACTAACTTTGACTTATGACGTGAGAAATAAAATTTTATTATCCCCTGCCCGAGAAAAAGAAAAACAACACGTTTTTTGACACTAAGTTAAGGAAGTTCAGGGCGCCCTTCGTATGACCGTAACAAAAGCTTATTAAGCGGCTAATTAGCATATAACACAAATTGGCGTTCGCCCATGACTACGCCTCAGACATTGGGGACCCAATTAACGGAGTTGGGAAAAAAACGCTCTCGACTATTCTTGGAAGTTGCCAACTTCGGAGAGATACCGCTTTTCCGTTTTAAGGTATGAATATTTGTCGGAGAAAGAAGGGTGAATTTATCGATTGGGTTTGAATGAAACGGTTTCGAAGGCGTCAGAAATCGAGGTTAGAGAGGGATGCGTAATTTTTACGGTTGTGATAGAAAAGAAACTTCGCAATGATTAAGGTGAGGTGGTTTAATTACAACAAAATAATTCTTCCGTTGGGCGTTTTAACGACTATCTTCTAAGGGGAATTGGAAGTTCCAAAAATGAAATTTTAATTTATCTCTATATACTTTCCTCATAACATGAACGCTGATGAGAGTAATTTCTATCTCGGCGCTAGTGATGGTCGTGCGCAGGTCAAGAGAAGGCCTATTGAAAGGTTGTTGCCGAATTCTCGTTGACCCTGTCATAGCGGACTAACTCCGGATATATGGTTTGTGGAGGGATTTCGTAGGACAGCAGGACCTCCTTCGTTACTATCCCGACGACTCTGAATGCCGAGAGGTTCATCAGAATGACGATCCAACCTGTGTGAAACCATTCATGAACGGTATTGAGGGTGGCCCGTTTCAACATGATAACGTTCTTCTCCATACCTTTACCTCTGTAACCCGACGTGCTCTTAGAGGTATCAACACTCTACCGTGGCCGGAACAATCACCAGATCTATCGCCAATTTGACATGACTGGACGGCGGCTTCTTCTCACCCCCAATCAACAACTACAATTGCTGATCTAACTTTATAGGTACAGCAGGCGTGAAACGCCATCCCACAGGATGACACCCGACACCTGTGTGATCGGATTCATGCACGTGTTCATGCCTACATTCAACAACGTGGTGACTACAACTGGTTACTGGAGAGCACGTCCTTCATATTTTGCATGGCGCTACGCACACATGCATCCTTTCACTTATAATCTTGAAATTGTAATCATTTTCATGCTTCATTCCAATAAATACGTGTAGTTTCATCGAAAAATTGTACAAGGAATAATACTAATATATGCATGCATGAATCTTGATATGTATTTTTGATATTGAGGTTGCATACGCTCATACAGAGTTCATATTTATTCGAATTTCTTAGCATAAACGCTTTAAACAGGAAAATATTACCCTGATTTAATTAAACTACAGAAGACGAACTTTGGAAGAGCAAAAAGTATATTTTAAACAAAAAAGAAAGCGAAATAAACTCTCAAAGAAAAAATAAATTGTCAGTTCCCAGATAGGAATAAAGCAAAACTTCGGAGGTTTTCGATCAAAATAATAAAAGCGCTAAATCAATTCAATAAACTCAACGAACTGAAAGATTCATGTTAGTGCTCGTGAATAAATATATTTATTGATTTGTTCTCTTTTGTCTATATTTTTCAGCCAAACTATTCCAGAAAAAATGCAGATAAATTTAGTAATGCAAATATTTCTAGTTGATAGATATTTCATAACATGAGGTATTAAAGTGAAATATAACAATTACAAACGTGACTTAGTTACAAAATCTTGAAAAATTAAATTTAGTCTTTTACTCTCAAAATATGCTGTGGTTGGAAGAAATGTGTAGCATATATAATTAATCACATCCAGCTGATCATTAAATATATGTAACAAGATTAAAGTTTTAATGATTAAAGAGAGTTTTTTTATTCTTCTTAAAGTTGTTCTTTGAACATTTCTTTTTACTTGAGATTATTCAATTTTGCTCAATCCATTAATTATGATATTCATTATAATAATCTCATGCATGCACAAGGTTCTTTAATTTTAAACATTCTTTTGCGTCATTAAACCGTTTGTTTGCAACAAAAGTAAACAATTCAGTCAATATGTGTTCGAAAAGTGAAAGTGTAACTACACCCATCTCTTGTAAGTAAATAGATGTATTAGAGCATCACGTTGAAGCGCTTACTTTGTAATCTTACTTGTTTTTGTCCATGCGAAGCAGAGTGGTCAAGATTTATGAACCTGTCACTAAATAATGCATGAACAACATGTGCCGGGATGCTGATGAATATTAAACCCGAAAATATATATATATATATTGATTTTTTCCTGGGTTCTCTTATCTTCACATACGTAATTTATCTTTTTATTTTGAGGGAAAGCGTTTTACTTTTTCATGAACGCGTACTCAAAATGCTAAACAGATATTGATCATTATTATGCTTTTTTATGCAAGATCACACGTTTAGAAGAAAGAAGATATTTGCATAATTACCGATCGGAAAGAATGTGTTTCATTCAAGTAAGTGAACCGGTATGAGGCTAATAGGAAATGTACTATTGTAGAATAAAATTTATAGAGCTTATTTTTCTGAAGCAATTAAGACTTTTCATCATCGCATATTAATTATGGCAAAAAAATCCAACACCAATCTTTATTGATATTACAAACAAAAAAATTATTAAATTAAAAATATTTAATCAATAATACTGCTATTAAAAACAATAAGAATCACAAATATTTAAAGAAGTTTGTTTCATTCTATTAAAATTGAACCATTAAAATCATAATGTCCCCTGTATTTTAAGGTTTACTTATACAGTCCCATATATAATATACTAGTATTACAGATTGACTACATTTTCTTGCATAAATCAAAAAATGATGCTTAACTGCAAAACTTTCAAAATGCTATCATGGCACATTAATAAATTCAGAAAAGTTCATAAACAATCTATATGTATATATTTCACTAACATACTTGGCACGTTATTTGCGAATTGCCGAATGGCAAGAACGGATGCAAGCGGGGTAAAATCGACCGATTTAATCGCCAATTTTGCCATTTAGTTTAAATTGGCTCGATGTGAGCTATGAAACTTCGCCACTCTAATGAAATTCTTCAGCAGTCTGATTACGTAAAGCACGAGAACAAGGAATGGAATAAATTGAAGTAGACGTTCAGAATCTAATTATGGTAACATAACTGAGGTGTGCTTTGCGCCATGCATTTTACTGGAAATGAGTATTAACAACAATAAAAGTAAACGAAATGCTGTTAGATATTTTTGGAGTTTTATTTCATTTTGAGGTGAAGAATCAATTTATGTGAATATGTATGCTATATTCATCCTAAATGGATTAAAATAAGGTATAGACACTATTAGGAGAAGAGTATGGGTTAATGCTTAAAAGAAATATTTTAAATAAAGTTTAAAAAGAAAGAAAAATTTGTTTTACGTTATTTTCAGTTGAATCTAAAGTTTTTCTAGAGCAATATAAACACTCATAAAAATGCAGCAAGATTCCATTGAGCTTTCATTTGTGAATCTCCAGCAACTTCAACCACATTAAAGACATCCCCAAATCTGGTATTATTTAAACTGTACATCATTTTCTTAAACGACTGAAAGGAAAGAAATGCAAAACGCCACCGGGTCCCCAAAATATGTTGATCGAGGGGGGTGCCTGAAAAATCGAGTACCGAAAACTCTAAATCTCCCCTCTCGGTGACCGGCAAGCGACTCCTGAAATATAAAAGGTCTTCGTAATAAGGCGTCTTTCGTATTTTTCAGAACATAAATTTTGGAGCCTGACAAAATCTCTTCCGGAGTCCTGATATAACCACTTCAAGTTCTTTCTGCAGCGTTCAGTCCAGGCCGTACCTTGCAGCAGAATTTATGGCGCGGAAATAGCAAAAGATAGGCGAAAATGAAAAGGTCTCCCCCTCCCACCATAAAGGCACTTCTATTTAATCGCCTGAGAGGTAAGACTGTCAGTTGCTGTTTTACTGCGCGATCTGAGAAGCTAGACTTGTTTTCCAAGAGAAATGAAAGAATCTTCGCAGTCTTACGTTACATTAAGTATTGGATGCACAGACATCACGATGACTTTTATAAAACATGAAACGCAATATACATAAAAAAAGGTATTAAAAAACTGAGACAATGGATTGTATATCACATGGTTCATTCAAAATTTCCCTAAAACAGTTCTCTTCAGAACAAAAGAACAAGGTGTGCTTCAAAGTCTTTTACATCTCCAGGTAAACAAGGTATTTGTGTAATGTAAAACTTCAAAACATGACTGATAAAGATTACTACCAAAGGAGAAAATCATCAAAGGCTAAATGCAATATATATTTCTGTCCTGATGATGGACGTTTTGCTCCACCGAAACGGTCATTGACGATTTTTCCCCTTCGATTTTAATCTATTAGTCATATTTTGAAGTTTTACAGTTTACTACCTGTTTGACTAATATTTTTTTTTTATTTACACAAGACATTTATCTGAATTAACTAAGGTGGCAAATTTTCTGGGGACCTTTCTGAAAGATGTAAGATTATTCGGTTTCTTTTTAAAAAAAGGTGCCGATGCAATTCCAAAGGTCAGTGCAATTCCATCACTTGCATAGCATACATCCAACAAAACATAGAGATCAAAACGAGTCCTGAGAATTTTAAATATGTTTCTATCCAACTGGGCTTAATCTTAATCTATCGACACCAAGTGTGCAAGCTCTAAATCAGGAGTTCTATGGGTCGCGGCTCAAAAGTGAGTCATATGGGGCTTCTGAGAATAATCGCCGGCCCGTAGCTGCGTCAGAAAAATAAACAAGCCTTATGTGAATATAGATATTTTCCAGGATGTTTGATCTTGACGTATGTGGTTAGAATGTTCTTATTTACTATAAATAATATTTTATGGAAAACTAAATTTTTAGGATGTTAACAACAAAAAAATCTAATAACAAATGTTGATAGAAAATATTACAATTTGCATAACTGACATTTTATACCTACATTACTGCTTAATAGATAAATGGGTTAAGTAATCAAGCCCAGGAGAAGGTTTGGGTATTTAGGAATGAGACAATGAATTAATTTCGATAAGAAAGAGCAAATAACTTCTGGACTACTGGGCTGAATGAAAATGATAGGAATGAATTATTTTAAACTAGCCTGGTACCCTAGTAGCAGACCTGCGCATAGTATCTGCACTAAAATTTTTCACTTGTTTCTATAGATGGCAGTGTCGTTACTCACCAAACGACGTTCGTTTGAATATATGGAGGTATTAAACGTGCATCGATGTGCATTTTCCATATCCCCATGTATTCATGATCGTGATATGTGCTGACTTTTATCTTCCAGATTTACAATTATCTTCTGTAATCAGACTGCTGAAGAATTTCAAGCACTTCCGTGTAGTTTTGTAATGTTATGCAGCTCCATAACTCAAACCAAGCATATTCAAAGTATATTTTTCAGCATGCAAGTTTCAATTTCCATTATATATCACTCTCCAAACCGTGAACCAAAACAACCTCGAAAGTCCCCCTCCCCTTAAAATAGAAGACAAAGACTTTCCCGGAGAGATCCAAGGGATAAACGAACTTTCTACAAGGAGTGGTGCGCGTTCAAGCAAAAGACGGGAACCTAGAAATCCGTTAAAAGCCTATTGGAAACAAAGCCAGCTACTCCAGGGGAGAAATACTGCTTTTTCTCATTCGAAAACACAGCACGACGGGGGCACGTCCATGCTGAATGGAACCAACCGATAAAATGATAAAACTCTCAGAAGGGTAGCTTAAGCCAATGCGGAGAAAAGCTTTAGTTCACTCTGATCGGAAGAGCATTTCTGCAAGAAGTCGTCAAGAAACAGAATGAATTACTTTCCTTATAAAAACAAACCAAAATAAGACACTTGATTTTGATAAAGGAATAGCTTTCTTATGAAATTGTTGAGTTAAATACCAATATATTTTGTTTTGAGCAGTGTATGCGTTAGACTACTTTGTTATTCCAGTCATACTACATAACTTTAAACTAATGCAAAACATTAAAATAGCTTCAAGCATTCGAGCTATTTTCCTTAGCTATAATACTAAAGAGCATAAAAATTTATCTGTGATAATTTATAATATAAAAATGCATGAACGTTACTGTATGATTACTAGAAAGAGCTGTATTTAAAAAATGAGTTTGCATTAAAATTCATTCATTGAGATATTTAAAAAAAAATCATTTTTCAAATTTCTGTCAAGTATGCTTAGAAATTGTCTCCTTTCTTGTAATACTTCTAAAAATATGTTATGTTTATCAGGACATAAAAAGTTTTTATGTATTGTAAGAAAAAGAGGATTTTTTCGTTCTATTCATCGAATACTTTTTAAAACAGTCAAACAAATATTTCGGTTGTTTTCATAAGACACCAAGTAGCTTAAGCCCATTATATGCAACGTTTTATTTAAAACATTACAAAATTTTTAACTGCACAAGACAGCTCGACATCAATGAAAGCAATTTTTTAAAAATCGAATCGTTATAATAAAAAAAATTATACTTTACCTTATTAACAGCGGTTTCTTTTTATAGAGAAATTTTTTTATACTTGAGACACTTCGGGGTGAATGAAATTCGATATCATTCTAATTTTTTTTATTTTTCCGGTTTTTAAAAATGATATTAAATACTCTATGCACAGCGAACTTTAGTTCTTTTTCGAATATCGAAGCGAAAAATAGAGTCAGTGTAAAAAAAGATCGCTCAAGCTATCAATGTTTCTGCATGTTTTTTCACCAGATGTTTATAAGCACTGGAGCGAACAACATTTTGGGGGCAGAATTCAACCAAAAATGTTAAGTTATCCGAGAACATCCATTCGCTTTCATCCGACATTTTTTACATTCTTTCACATTTTTCCGCGAGTGATTTCTTACTTTTAGGAGAAAAGCTTTTTTTTATCATCGTTTTATTTTGATACGACCTTTTGCTTGAGTTCTACCAAAACGATTTCGAATAAAGAAATGTGTTTCGCGTTTTATTCTTCATCTTCCATCGTCTCACTTTCGAAGTTGAGTGAGCTTCAGATTTGGAAAAAAAAAAAAAAAAAAAATGTTTCCGAAAGGCTTTTTCCGAGGGCAAAATGATAGGAAACTCGTATGACATAAAAACACTTCTAGAAAATCGTTTTTAAATGATTTTTTAAAAATATCTTATCTTCCTCTTTTTCTTGGTAAAAATACAGTTCTTCACATCGAGTTCAAGAAACTCAAAATAGTTTAATAAATCATCTCATTGCAAAACTCCATTTCAATAACAAATAGTTGGACATATTTACTTATTAATTTACAGAGCTTATCTGCTTTAATAGAACTCTAGGTTTTTATAAATAAATAAGATGTACACATCCAGTGTTACACCCAAATACCCATAGGGATGCAGAATTGAATTGAGTTAGCTACTTTAATTTTAACCGTTGATTTTATAAGTTCCTCTTAAACACAAAATATAAAACGCAATGAAATTCTTTTCCATAAACGATTCTACTAAAACCCGCATTACTTCGCTACTATTTAAATTAATTTTATTTAGACTCCAGCTTCAAATTCGGGCTATTTTGAGTAATTTAGTTCGTAATTCTTTAAAATAAGTCTTCCCCATCAGGTTGGTTGGATTGGGTTTTATGGCACAATGGGCCATATTTGGACAACCTACGCTAAACACAAGACCACAGAGGGCAAGTAATGAATATACACTCACAAGGAAATCTCTTTTGATATAGAAGAGAGAAATACACATCGACAGGAATTGAACCTGCACCACCTATAACTCGCAGGTTCCTAACACAGTTAGAAACCTACTGAACCTCTCCCCCTCCCAAATCAGAGACTTAGGTCTTTAAGACAGATCAACACAAACTTCCCGATTTTTTAAAAAAAATGTTTCCGATTGAGAATTCAGGAAGGAAGAAAATATTGGAAAGAAATCGTATTATGCACAGTAGTGATTTTACTAAAATATCAATTATACTGGATTGTCTCAAGTTAATTTATACAAAATAATTTTAAAATGAATTTAGCCAACACCCGACACTTGTTGATTAGTAAATAGGTAAATTTAGAAGCATACTCTAAATAGTCTGAACACTCGGAAGAAGCCAACTCTTCGATTAGTAAACGAGTCAAATTCAGCAGCAAACTATAAATAGTTCGAACACTTAGGCACAAACTGGAAGAACGCCAAATCACCTATTAACTATGCATATTCTTAAGAGGAAATCCCATTAGACACATCGCTGGGATTATTGAATTAAGTTCCCCCCCGAGGGAAGAGCAGCGCAACAGCGACGCTTACTCATGCATGGTGTAACTCTGAGGCAGCCGAGTTGGAAGACTCGGGCACAGGTGAGGACAACCGAAATTGTATCTTGCCCGATTTTCGAGCCAAATTGTATTCCGAAACACACGGGGTCTGTCACCGATCCGGAGGGATTGACTGCAGACAATCCCGCATTTATAAAAGACCGGAGAAGTGAGTTAAAGTCGGGATTGTCGCCGACAGGATTCACGCTGCTTTAATTCTTGTCCCTACGCCGCTGCGGCTGAGGAGGGTGTATTTGAGACTCTTCGTCAATGCGTGACGACGACTTCGAGTCGAAGCCCCTCAACCCCCAGAAAACCCGACGGGAAGAAAGGAGGTGAAAAGGATATTTGAAGACGGTGCATTTCGGCTCGTTTTCTGGATTGTTTTTTACTGTGAATAATATATAGTCTACGTTGACGAAAAGCGAAATGTGTAAAGTGTTCTCTGAAAACGAAATGCATTTTTTTGTTTCTTAAAAATGTGATATAACCATCGTATGCGTTAATTTTCATGACTTTCCAGTACAGGAAACCAAAAAACGAGATTCATTTCTCAGGCTCGGTGTCTTTCTGGGTAAAATAGCCAGCAGAAAAGACCAGACTGCTCTCTCGAAGCTTCTCAGTTAGCACTTGAAGTCAATAAAGAATGAACTGGGTTGCAAGCACTTTCTTCTGCTCTCTCAAAAGCAATTCAGCTCAGGCTTCACCCGAGCACATCTTCTGCCTCGTCTATCCCTCATATCAGTTTTGAACAGATAGCAATAACGACTAAGCATTCTATTCCTGAGCTGATTCTTGAGGGTTCTCAAGAATCACAGGCTAAAAGAGTAGGGGTGTAATTGTTCTATGCCAAGTGAGGCAACAACAGCAAGAACAATAATTAAGGACCAATAACGGGAAAAGAAAATGCCAAAAAGAAATATTTTCAGCTGAAGCTAATTCAGAAAGTTTTGTCGTAATTTTCCAATCTGGGCTATGACTAGTTGTCGACCTTTCTATGAACAAAATGAAAACTCATACACTTCCAATTTTTAACACTATATGCAGCATGGCCTTTGTATACCTTTCCTTCAAAAAAGATTTTCTGATACTTTGAGATAGGTAGGTATTTAATCAACGTTATACTGGAGCAACACAACGGGCTATTGGCGACGGTCCGGGATCAATCCCGAAGGGAAAGATCCGAGGACATCACGCAATTTTGAACCACAGTCAGATGACGAAGTCACACCTGAGCTGGCACCCCACACTCCAAACTTCCACGCCACGCCAACGTAAGTCTGAAATTGTTAATCTTTGTTACAATAAATCCTCAATTATAATGGTCCTCACGTTGGCGTGGTGTGGAAGTTTGGAGAGTGGGGTGCCAGCTCAGGTGTTGCCTCGTCATCTGACCATGGTTCAAAATTACGTGGTGTTGTCCTCGGATCTTTCCCTTTGGGATTGATCCCGGACCGTCACCAATAGCCCATTGTGTTGCTCCAATGTGACGTTAATTGAAATACCCCCCTCAATTATAATGATTTGAAAATGTAGTATAGCAGAGTAGAACATATAAAACGTTATCATGCAATTAGCATTAAAAATTAAAATATATTTTTATTACAATAAATACATTTTCAACAAAAATATTTTTTGTGAAACCAGGCAAACAATTGACTGTTTATTAAAAAAAGACGTTTTATGTAATCCTCTTCTAATTTAGATTCTAACAGATTCTGATTACAAAAAGATAACTACTTTCTTTTTAATATGTTTTACAATTGCAACTCAAGTTTCTCTATAACCTTTCCAAAAAAATTGATAATATGCTTCTTAATAGGCCTTTGTGCCAAAAGCATTCTAAGCCAACTAGACAAAAGATATTTTGAGTAAGTAAAAGTTCTCCGTAAACTGATTCTTTATTTTTAATGAAAGAACTGAACGAATAAAAAAATGAAAATAGATGTCGATATGCATTTCTCTCTCTCTCTCTAGTATATATACTTATTCAAAACACAATCATATAAAAATTCATTTAGACAAGCTGAGTTAATCTTAACGATATAGTGTTTTATGATAATCAAAAAGATAATACGAAACATAAAGCAAGATTCTACGGATCTAAAAAAACAGATAGCAATAACGACTAAGTGATTCAATGATTGATAAAACCCAAACCATCAATTTAACACAGGAAATCGTCTTCAGCACACATCATTGAGCAAAACTTAGCATAAATATAATAGGAAGAAAGAAATTGATTGAGTGCCTTTTTTCGGCAGACTTGTGAACAACCTTCCCCTTAAGAAGCTGACTTCCTGTGACAATGCCCACCGCGGCCAAGTCGGCAGTTCTCATTGATATGCTCCGCCTCATATATGAGGCGAATATTCAAAGAGAAGGACAATATAATGGCCGCGCACTTGTAGTTCGCTGTGAATGTTTCCATGGTGTTGTATAAGCAATGTGGGAAATCACCATGGGAAAAAGTTTCTTTTCACCGTACTTCCGGTCGGGCAGAGGAATAAATAATACCGAGGCACGGTTCAGTCTATACTTTGTAGATGAATAGACCGAATCTCAGTTCAGAAGGGGAGTTGTTTTGTTTTCTTTAAAATTTAGAAGGCTAGAGAGAATATTAGACTCGGAATATCTTCACTGCCTTTTGTTTCATTTCGAATATGGCTCGATAAGAAAGAATATTTTCGTGTTTCAAAAAGGTTTTGTTGATTTAAAGGTATTCAGTAAATTGGTCATATCTTTATCCGCATTTATTCTATCGAGAAGACTTGTAAGATGAAAGAATTATACTTTTCAATATAACATTAAAAAGAGCTATCCAAAAATTATTCTGATTTAATGTCCCCCCCAGTAACATTTTCAAACATGCAAATAAGTTCTCTATTCGATAAAAACAATTAGCATACTATACTTTCCCAGATTCATTCAATTTTATATTTATTGAAAGTGATTAGAATTTAATTCATTCTTTTTTGCAGTAAAATAAAAATATAATTTCATGCTGGAAAACAATTTTAATTACTCCTTATCAACACTTGTAGTATTTTCCAATTATCTTTTGATGAAACGACATACACAATTTTCTATCCATTCACTTATTTATAAATTATACCAATAACATTAGTGTTCTATCTAATAGATGACACTTAAATTTGATACAAAATTGATGGTTCCATTTTTTAAAGAGAAATATTTTTCGACGAAAACTTCATTTTAGTATACCTGAACGAAAACCTTGAATTAGAGGGATGTTCAGTCTAAACAAACAAATCTCTGGAAAACGAGAGTTTCATTCCCGATTACCCCAAAAGGAATATGTTCAGGAAGCACGTTCCACCATAAAACACTAGCGCCATCTACATTTAGCTTGACAGAAAAGCTTCCATACAGGTATATAGAATTAAGTTTGTATCTCATTTATCATTACAGTCTCATTAAATTATGCGATAAAAATAGGCGAAGAAAAGTTACAAAAATCCTAAAAGTGAAACCTTCTTGAAACTAATTTCCTCGAAAATAACTCGAGTGGTACACGTATGGAAGAAGAAATTTTTACAAGACAGTCATAAAAGGAATATTACGAGCTCTCCTCCGACCTTCAAGACTTTTTAAAAGAGAAGGCCAGCCAAGACTGATGATCTGCGAAAGGTAACAAGAGGAAAATTTGAGAAAGGTATAAGCGGCATGACGTCCATTTTTCACATTAAAATATAGGAAACCCAGCGGAGCTTGAATGGAAATGACCTACTTCGAGTAACAACAATAAAAGAGCAAAAAGGAGATCCTGACTTTTTGAAAGTTGATTATAATATATTTTTTTACCCTCCGGAGAAAGTAGGGTTTCTCGTCGCAAGCGGAAGGACATTAAAAAAGTTTTATTTCCAAGTTCTTATTCCCCGCTTCGAGAAGATGTTCCAAGGAAGAGGGGGATAAAGAGAAACAAAAAATGATCCTCTAGAAATGTACAATAGCCGCGAGTTCAGCACTAAGGGACGAATATGAAACTGAAAAAGCAAAATGTATTTAAAAAAGATTTAAAGAAAATATCCGAGGGATAAATCTTTGATCCTTAAAGCAAAAAGATTTTCCGTTGAACAAGAAAGGGATTCAATGTATGATTTTTTGTTGAAATTTTTTACTTCCCTCCTACTGATGGCTACGTCCATCAGTAAGAATCCTGCATTTGTTTCTTCTGTGAGCAGTATGAGAGCTGGGAGGAGGGAAATATGCAATCTTTTTGTTTCAGTAAGAAAAATATATAAATCTACATTTTATTTTTTCGACGGAAAAGAGAACTTCTAAATAAGGAAAAAATATCTTTTATTTTTTAAGATGGTTCAAATATATTATCTCTAAGCTGCACCTTGCATTTGGAAGAAAGGTTCTACGGAAGAAGAGAATTTTCAGGATATTTAGAAAACAGTCATTCGCAGGAATGGATTCCCTCTATTTATCAAGAATTTGAAAATTCTGGCAACTTAAATAGAACGTATTGATTTATTGTGATGCATTTCTTGTAGTTCCTTGAAACGGAGTTTTATATTTTTACAAGAAAAGAAACACATTGAAACTATTAACTTTCAACAAAAATACTACTCGATAGCCAGAAATTATGAAGAGTATCGATTGTATCCTGGATTGACGGAGGGAAATTACGAAGAATCTATTTATAGAATCCTGGACTGACGGAGAGAAATTACGAAGTCTTAACTGATCGAATTATGGCTTGACAGAGAGAAAATACGAAGCCTAGTGATTTAATTCTGAACTGACTGAGAGACAATAATCTAGTTTTAATCGTACCAGGGTAAAACAGTTTACGAGAATAAAGAACGTAAAACAATTGTATACGCCGTACAACTTCAATACCATTGTTTTATTATTATCGTAAATACTTAAATATATTCGCTTGTTCTACTATCGTAAATACTTGAATATATTCGATTGTTTTATTATAATATACTTAATAAATACTTAAATATGTTCGGTTAGCCCAAAATATAAACAAGTTATCTTCTGTTTTTATAATTTTAGACAGGATCCACATAAACATTAAGATAAGAACAGTTTGTTCTTGTGGATATCATTCAGTGTATCCTTAACATATATAATACGAATAAGATCCTCACCACCAATACTTCGTCTTCAAGTTGATGAATTCTATCTTGCTGGTTTTGGAGCTTTTTTCTTTCTAACTGCAAATTTTCTTTCATATCTTTTACTTCCTTTTCTAAAGCTCTTTCCTGAAAAGAAAATGCACTGTTTTAGTATACGATAAAATACATTATATGTGAAATGAATATACGATTTATGAAGTCGAAATGAAAGGAAATTTTCATCAATTTTATCAAAATAAAGTAAGTACGATTTTTGTCATATTTTCTGAAATTTAATATTGAAATTCTCATTTAGCTTTTACAGCTATATTCCGTCTTATTATAGAGTGTTACTTTCTTAGAAAATTTAAGAAATTGTCTGAAATTTTACTGATTAAAAGAGTGCTCGAATGTCCCAATTGATTTTGTGAAAAGCAATAAATATTTGCTCATTGTAATTGAAATATTTGGAGTTTACTTCAGTATTATATACATGAGGGGTGAATGTTTTTTTTTTATTTGAGCAAAACGTAAATTTGAAGCAAAATTTCCGCCATTGTTCAGGATACGCCAATCACGATAGCAACAAATTAAAAAATTTAACAAGTACAGTTTAATTTTCCGTTTCTTCGAGGTCATATTTTAAATACGTTTACATGATATTTTGAGAGTGATATTAGAAGATTGAACTCGTAGCTTGGATATATGTTCCATCTGCACAGAAGACAAAAATGACCTAACTCCAAATTTCGACCCACCTTGTAAATTAAAAAATAAAGAAAATGAAAATCGAAGACAACCAAATCATAAGTTGATATACAAAAGGTAAAATTTGGATCTACCACGCGCAAGGATTAAGAGTGCATATTATCTCGACAAGGTGCTCATCGGAGTCTTGGGTAACAGAAAAATCGATGCTAAAGGTACCTATTGCGCATGACCATTAGCCAATCCATCAGAACCATCAGAAATTATCGGATGTTTACATTTCCTGGTTGGCTTCTTACGGTGAAAATCAAGGACGTTAAAAATCTAAACTGAACATTAAATAATCGTCGGTTTTACTTCGGGTTTCATAGATTAAGTGTATGAATTTTAATTTTTTATCGGGAGATGCCAGGCATCTGGAGTTACATAGAAGCTACACCACTAGTATTCTGGTTGGTTCCCCCTTCTTAGACCGACAGATTAGTATGTCCTTTAGAAACAAGATATTTTTGCAGATGGAACGATGAGCGCATTCTTTTCAAAATACTTTCATAGGATCACGTTCTCTTGATCTAAAAAGATCAAAACCTTATCTTCGTCCCCGGTTACGAGAAAAAGCAACGCTGCCAGGCCATCCTATCTCCAAGCATCTGAGATAGCTTCCCACAACACTTTGAAAACCCTTTCTCCCGAAGTCCGCGGTGAAAAAGCTAGGAAGTTTCTTTTTCTGCGAACTTTTTTCTCCTCCCGAAGATACTATCAGCCACATAAGTGACACCCTCTCTCCCGCAGATCCATCATATACTATACTCTCCATTTACGTCAGGAAAAAATAAAAACTTTTTTGCATTATTTTTCTTCCTGGTCCGCCATTTTCATTTCGAAGCTTTTCCCCCTTACAATATTCTGGCCCTTTTCACGGAATTATTTCGGCTTCTATTCATAGCGGCGCGGAAATAACTCTCCAAAGACGCCGTGTACCCGCAGTTATGAAAATATCTCACAAGCATTAACACTCATTAACTTAATTAACATCATTTTTGTAACAGAAGGACATTACTCTTGGATCCGCGAGCCCACAGCGGAAGTCATTACGATGGGATTTGACGAGTTTGAATGGAAGAAATGGGGGCTCTAAAAGAAACTCAAAAGCGGACGAGAGATATTAATTATCCAGTGTGAACTTAACTACCGTCACATTAATGCTATTGGATGGTTTGCAGAGATAAATAAATTATTAATTTCCCCCGTTTCGCTAATATTTTGAGAAAAGAGAGTGTGATTTATCCTTGTCTCTTTGAGGTTTTGAAATTTAATTATGTTATTAACAAAACAAAAGATAGTAATTTGATTACTTTGCGGATGCTATGCATCATTCTTTAAACAAACTTTGTGTTTGGGCCGTTGGATTTAGGTAAAAAATAAGTGACTATGTATTTTTTTCTAGAATGCCCCCACCAGTAAAGGCTCCGCTCTTAAGAAACTGGTAGACTGAAGCGTTTAGTTACACGAGTTCGAATTTCGTATGCGCCGAAGTCAGATTGACTGCTTGAAATTCTTCTGATTTCTTCAAGACGACACGTAAATGCGGGGTAGCTTCCTAAAGTCCTCTATTAATGAATATCCCTCTGTGTACGATAGGTGCATTGTGGAATCTCCTCCTATGGTGCAACGGGATAAGACTGCCACATTCAAGCTAAGTAATACTTGAAGGATCATACGATTCATAAGCTAAGAATTTGTTTTTCGATAACAGAAAATGATTTTGATGTCAAAGCTTGGGAGTAAAAATTGGATATCTTATTGACGATGGTACAAAAATTAAATCCACACTGATAATTTATAAATCTTTCATTTGCAAAACATGAAAGAATTTTTCTATTTGTACGTAGATATAATAAAGTTGTATCCGTATGTATGTAATTATGCAAAAACTTTATAAGTACAAATTTGAGATTTCCTTAACTGCTTATTAACTTCTTTTTCTAGACTGTAACTGTAAATTTTTGCAGGACTTTTAAATATATGGAAACGAAATTTCGTTGAATAAATTAATAGTATGTTTCCGAGAGTATCAATTAATTTTTTAAAAATTAATACATTTATGATTACATATTTAAATTGGGGATTGGTATCTGGAGATAGCGTGGTAATATGAGTCTAGTTCACCAGGAGATAAAGATTCTTTTTAGTAACTTTTCGGTTATCAGAGTATCAGTAAGATTGCATTAAGTAATTGTACAGTAACTTTTCGGTTGTACACATGGAGACGAACACTTGGTAGGAAAATTTCGACATTTATTAATAAACTAAAGACGATACAAAATTATAAAAAACGCAAATCAACTCTTTTGCACTCCTCCAATTCTTACAAATTCCAAATAAATTTATCATCAAGTTCCATACCATGTTTACAGTTTGCAAGTGCATAATTAAAAATGCATTCATTAATTCATAGTTTGGCGTGCTTAATAAATACAATATCAAGACACAGCAACGTTTATGAGTACTTTAGTAACAGTTGCTAGCGCGTAATAAAAATTAAATTCAAGGAAAGCTTGCACTCGCTCACACAATCAGCCAATCATAGTAAGAAACCGTAGGAGGCTGAAAGAATCGGGGAATCGGAAGCTCTTCGTTGGTTTCTTGCAGTGAAAACCGAGCATGCAAAAAAAGAAACTGACGTCTCACTGAAAGTTGAAAAAAATCTCTATATTTTTGCTTCAAGTTTTACCGATTTTATTTTTTATGTGCCACCAAATTTCTATTTTTTAATTAGGAGATGCAGGGGTTCTGGGTGCGTCCATGGACGACAAACCAATAGTATTTGGTACCCTTTTCTCTAAATCCATCCATTTACAAACTGTCAGCACAGTACTGTTCCACATGAAACCGAAAACATCTGAAATAGTTAATACAGTAACAATGTTTTCCGACATAAAAATGAATTATTTCCTCCGAAACGTCTAAGCTCCAGGACAGGATATGAATAAAGAAAGGAAACACTGAGAAAGATTTAAAGAAGAATCGTAGTTATAAAAATATATGCGCTGCAATGAAAAAAGGATTAAAACCCCGCCTCAGCTTCAAATATCATTGGTATGAATGCTCCAAACTTAATAGTAGAGTTCGCATTACTCACCAACTCTCTGAAGAGGAGAGAGAAAATATTTTTTTCACTCCGTCTGTAGACAAGTTATGATTAATGCCGTCTTGTAAACGTGTTCTAGAATTACGGAATAATCAAAGCAGCAAGAAAACATATGCTACGCCTTTAAAATGTTTGGGGTACAAGCTGTTTTATTATGTACGGCTGTCACGCTATAATTCAAGACGAAGATTAAGATTATTGCAACTTGTACGTGCCGAATTCAAGAAACTGTGCACATCTATTTTTTACCCGTTTTAGTGTGTTGTCCTTAACATACTTCAAATAAATATAAGACACGAAAGACTTGATTCATTGTGGCATAAAATTAGAACGATAAAAACTTACTGCGGTTATGTAATAGAAATAAAGAGCGAGGGAAAAAAAGCACAATGCAACTAACTTAAAACCGTACATTGTCAAGGCGTATTCAGAACAGTGAATTGTCATAAAACAGTAACAGTAAAGTGTTGATAAAATGTACGATGAATAAATTTCATTATTTCGCGATGTTTACTGAAAATGAACATAGAGAAAAATGAATAAATGACAGCAAATTCCGTATAACGCTCGCACCATTGGAAAGTTTGGAGAAATTTGAATTTTTCAATTAAAAATAGTGGTTGTCTGTTTTATGTACCAAGCACAGAATGAAAATATTGCATATCTTGATGGCTATAATCAAACAAAACTAAAAATAATTCGCATAAAATGAGTCAATGCTGCAATGAGTAAGTAGTTTTTATTCTTGAATTCAAACAAAATACGAATGATAAGCACAAGTTTTAAGTTTTCTAACAAAACACGATTGTAAGACCACGTAAAGCAAATAATAACATGCTTCAATATAAAACTTTAAAACAATCTATGACTTTTTCTGGTATTGTAAACAAAAAGGGTTAAGATCACAAAAAGTAACTTTGTTTAACCAGTTTTATTCAAATTTAGTGCCTATAATTTTAAGAAACAAGGTGACGAACCATAGCTCATTTTTTGTAGAAAAATACCACTTCGAATACAATAAAATGAAAATTTACAAACATATAACACGACTAATACACCCATTTCTTTGCAACGTATGTACTAATTGCACAAACTCAACAATATTCCAGTTCTTCAATATAAAAGGAACGAAAAACAACAGAGATACTGTGATCAGAAAAATGGATACCCAGAGGAAACGAAGTCAAACAACCATTCAAAGAACTTGGACTTTGCTTAGAACATTGTGGTGCGCTTTCGGTATTTAGACCCCAGAGACCAACATCAGACATGGAAAAAAGTATTCCAAAAGAAATAGAAGTTTTAGAGATTTTGTTTCGATAAACTTTGACTTCTAAGCATGAGACGACTTCTTTAAAAACCGACTTAAATCAAAGAGACCGAGATTTAGAAAGCTAAACTGTAAGCTGTATCGACAATTGTGATTGAAGGAAAGAAAAGAATTTTATAAACCTGCACTCTCTTTTTTATCTAGAAACGTGATAATTTTATTCATGTGCTTGTACTTATTAATCGGATGCTAAAAAACTGTTTTTCTCTGTGATATCTTAAATATCTTATGGCTCGTCCAAAGACCTGATTAAAAAAAATCGAATAGCTGAACATAAGCAAACCTACAGTGGCTCCCAAAAGTGTTCGTACACTTTAAAAATTTGTAGAAAAAGCGCTGTAGCCTGGAATTGAATTCGAATATAAAGTCCAATATTTTTTTATATCATCTCCATGTGATTCTGAATAAAACCTAACATTCTTTAAACAAATATTGACTCATTTTCTTTTTATAAAAATGAAAATGCAAGGAGGTAGAGAAAGAACACGTCACAAAAGTGATCGCACACATAAACATTTTCGGATAAATTCATAAATAAATTATCGTTTATCGCTTTTTTTATTTTTGCATTGTGGTGACATTTAAAAAAATCGTTTGGCTTTAATCTTTACCTGCTTACTTCGTAATATTATATTTATTATTTAAAAATGGCTCGTAGTCGTAAGGAAACAACGAACAGCATTCGAAAATTGATTATTTTTCATCATAGTAGTGGTAAATCAGTTCGGAATATCTCTAAATTAGTAAATTTATCCCATTCTACGGTGCAGTATGTGATAAAACGCTTTAAAGAAGAAAATTGGATCGAAAACAAGGTAAGGAAAGGTCGTCCGGCTAAGTTAACTCAACGTGATCAGAGATTTATAGTTAGAAAATTTGTGAAAAATCCAAGTTTGAGTGCTGTAAAAATTTCTACAGAATTTACTGAAAAACTTTCTACTTCAATTTCATCTGAAACTGTTCGACGAGTGCTCAGATCAGCTGGATTACATGGGCGTTCTGCCAGAAGAAAATTTTTTGTAAGTACGAAAAATAGAAAGCTTAGGCTTTCCTTCACAAAATCAATGATAAATAAGCCCGAAACGTATTGGAATCATGTCTTATTTGCAGATGAAAGCAAATTTAACATGTTTGCTTCCGATGGGCTTATAATTGTATGGAGAAGAAAAAATGAGGAACTTAATCCCAAGAACTTAGTTGGAACAGTAAAGCATGGCGGTGGAGTTGTCCTTGTGTGGGGGTGCATGTCAGCATCAGGACTAGGTAATTTGGTATTTATTGATGGCATAATGAATCATGCTCTTTATTTAAATATTTTAAAAGACAATTTAGAATTATCAGCTCAAAATTTGGGTATTGGAAACAACTTTGTTTTTTATCAAGATAACGATCATAAGCACACGGCTTTCAATGTTCGCCTCTGGTGTCTTTATAATTGTCCACAAGTTCTGAAAACACCACCTCAGTCGCCGGATTTAAACCCAATAGAACACATTTGGAGAGAACTGGAAGTTAGAGTACGAAGACACGACATTAGAACGAAAAGCGAACTAAAAACAATAATGATAGAAGAATGGAGGAACATTGATGCAGAAATTACAAAAAAAAAAACTAGTGAACTCTATTCCCAGACGTTTAAAAGCTGTTGTGGATGCTATAGGATAGCCTACTAAGTACTAATTTACCGAAATATTACAATATTAATTAATATGTAGATATTTTTTTAAAGTGTACGAAGACTTTTGTGAGGTAACTTTTTGTTACTTTTTGATTATTAATTTTCCCCCAAAAAAAGTTTTACTATGTTTTTAAAATATTTTATGTAGTTTTGTTAAGAACAAGTTATAGATGTTATTAAAACATTCCCATTCTGAAATATTAATTTTTATTAATCGATAGAGCAGTATTTTATTGAAATTCGTAAGTGTACAAACAATTTTGGGAGCCACTGTATTTCATAATCACCTTTCTAAAGTATGTTTGCATCTTTTATGGATTGCACACATCTGTATGTGATATTTAAAAAATGTGATTTTTTTTCAGTTTCATTCAATTAATGTTCCCGACTTTTTGTATTAAAATTAAAATTAATCAAAGTATTGCAATAACCTAAGCTAAGTTTAAGATTGAGAGAATGTTCATATCTAATAATTTACGTAGTGATTTGAAGATTTGCTTTTATTCTATTTCTCTTACATCTTCCTTCTACTTCGAATATTTTAGGAAATCAAAATATAATATCCATTACTTCATATGTGTAACTTACATTAATTGTATCATGCAAAATGAATTAATAGTATTTTCTTCAAGACTTATTTTTAAGTCTAATCAAAATGCAATATTTTTAATTTAAGGCTCATTTAAGATTATTATAAGGTATTGGAAAGATCCAAAATAATTAAGAAAACTTTAATTCAAGAAAACTTTAGTCCATATACAGAGGCTGTTCGGACATTTTTTGGACGATTTTGATGAGCTGTAAAAAAATTGTATGCTACGAAAGAATTTTATTTTCACAGCAGTTAAATAGTTAAAATATAACTTATCGTCTGCTAACTCAGAGTTTCGTTTACTTTCAAAATGGCGCTTTTAAATAAGGAATGGACGGAGGGCTGTTTCCTCTCTTTCCGAAGAGAATTATGCTAATTCAATTATTCAAAAACGCTGTAAAAATCATGGTTTTTCGATATCTAAAGGTACGATAAGTAATATTATTAATGAGAAAGGAAAAACCGTAAAAGTGCAAAAATACTTCCAAAAAATATCCAAAAAAAATTTCTGAGAATATTTGTAAGGTAAGATCTTTAATTTTAAAAGAGAATCCGCCATGTCAAAGGACTATAGCAAAGTGAACGTGAGAACTTTCTCTAAGATATTTATGATTGTTGCCGGTTTTGCATATAATGGAAAATTAAAAGTAAAAAGAGGGGGAAAATGTAAAAATCAACTCCCACATATTATTAAGGCCGTATTTTATCCCCAATATTCAAAAAAGAAATACCATATCTTTACCCACAGTACCAACCATCAGTAGAACTGCATCAGGGTAAAGCAAGCAGCCACACATCTAAATCGACTATTAAATTCTTGGAAAAAATGGAACAAGAAACTGGTATCAAGTCAATACCCTTTACTGATATTCCTGCTAAATCTCCAGATGTTTCACCCATGGACTTTTGTGCTTTTGGATTTTCAAAAAGGGCATTATCGAAACGTCGACCGAAAATCATTCAAAGACTGGAAAATTGTGGAACAAGAATGGGACAAAATACCACTGTCGATCCTACAAAAGTCATTATTATCATGGAAATTAAGGTGCATAAAGATAGTTAACAATAAGGACTATGAAATGGAACATTTAAAACACAAAAATTTCATGTAAAAAATTGAGCTTCAGTCCATTAAAATCGTTCAAAAAATGTCCGAACAGTCTGTATAATATTCACTATAACTTATGTAAATGACAATTACGATGACTTGAAAATGAAACCATTAAAAGTTTAAAAAATATGTTTTTCTGTAATGATAACGCTAAAGAATAGAATAATATAATTTTAAAATTAAACTGTTTCAAAACTTATTAGGACTTCAATTTTAATATACTAATTTGTAATTGAGAAATATTCAAGTACTCTCTAAAGTATAATTGAATTAATTAATAATGAGTGATTAGACTAGATTTATTAAGTGCTTTGAATACGGTAAACAAATTCACTTTCCTTCTGTGATAACCAAGCACGCAATAGATGAGGCAGCTGTGCCCTATGTATTGAAGATATTAATGATTCACAGACTCAGCTGAGAGAATACAATGAACACATTAGTCTTTACTAAACATGGGTGATCGTTGACTTGAACTGAGTTTCATCTGTCAGTGGTTGCGTACAGTTTGTGTCACCTCCACGCAGAATATTCGGATATCATTAATTCCCAGGCGTTGATTTGCATCATCGGAGCAATACTCAATGATCATGATGTTGAATGGATATTGACGACTTCACATTTGAGCAGTTTATTGATATATTTGTGTGCATTAGCGTTGAATGAAACAGGTGGCCACAACATCAGACTGAGACGAATACTCTAATTCAAATTTTGAGTGAAGAGTTAAGGACAAAATGGAAAGATTACATAATTCATTCTATCACGTTCTACAGGAATCACACTGAGTAACGAAATTTTACATTTTGTTTGTCACACGAATACTTTGAAAAGTAAAGTATTCATATCAATGAATTTTAAAATATGATTTTAAGCTAACTTTGGGAAGAACGAACACATCGTTTTACTATTAAGACCGAAGTCCAATTTTTTTGGTTTTATGAGGTTTTAAACATTATTTAGTTACAAATATGTTTACTAAACTTGTTTCAAAAGCTCCTAAATCTACATGTTATAAATCCCTATCGGCAAATTTTAAACCGCGTATTTCATAACTGTATTAACAATCTACAATTTGTGGTCTACAATTTTGAATATAGTTTTATTTATCATACCCTGAAAAATTAGGATTTCAAGACTTACACTGATACAAAATAACTAATCAAATAATTCAATTTTCTTGGAAAAATGAATTAAAAAATTCACTATTATGATTTCGAAATCAACTAAACGTGATTTCTAACAGCAGAAGATTCCAATTTTTAAATCTGGAACTTAAGAGTTTTTCTTGATTTTTTAAGTCTCAAGTCTCTAGGTAAAAAACATTCCCATGTAGTAAATTATATTTCAATATATCAGCACATTTTAGGAAAAAGTTACATGGTATCAATAAGTGACGTCCTACAAAACTGTGGATACTGACAAATTTCTAAGGTGCATATTTGAATTCAGCATACATGGAAAACAAACTTTTCTCATTCTGCGATAAAATCTTTGTTTTGAGTATAATATAGTACTTTTAATTGTAGGCGTCCATTTAAACAATTCTATTTTCATTCATTTCAAGATATCCGGTCGTAAAGTATAACAAAAGAAATCTGGGAGTTGAAACATTGGAAAAATAAAGGCCCTTGCTAGTTTGTACTGACAATTTTTCTGTTTATGGTTTATGCTCATGAAAATGGAGTGGAAGCTGAATATGTGATCAACTCCAAGTTCACAAAAGGTGGAGCTGTATAAAAAGCTAATATCTTCAATTCGATTAATTCTGCATCTTATTTTACATTATCTTATTATTTTCTTATGCATATTTCATCATTTTACATATGCATAAGTTAGTAGTAGTTTTTAATAAAACAAGGCACAGAACTAATTTTTTACGCAAATCAAAGCCTACGTTTTAATTATTATTAAATAATTCATATTTAATTTTCGTTGATCCAGCGAATTAAAATAAAACAAGTTTTCAGATCAATACGAAATCAGCATATAATCCTCCTATAATTACCATTGTCACTCAGACTAAAAAGTATGCATTAAAAATTTAACTTTTATTTGTTAATTCCCCGTTTTCTCATTCATTTTAATTTTAATGAATTCTCAGTTTCATTTCCGAATTCTTGAAAAAAGAATAAAAAGCTTGCATGTCTTAATCCATTTCTCGGGTATTTGCTCTAATAAGAAAATAATTACGTCTCTTGCTAATTGATAATTATCCATCTAACAAGCTGCTGGAAGTTTTTGAAGGCATTAAAAATAAACAGTGCTAATTTAACCAGGAATAGGTAGTTTATTTTCTGTCCTGTAGTTTTTTTACAATTACACAAAGTAAAAAACGTAATTAATTTAGCGTACATAAACTACACAACACAATATCTTCAATTAACGAGATCGTTACTTTTCTGTCATTCTACTCGTTCTAAATTTTTGTTCAAGGTAAATTCTTTCTTCTCTTAATAATAAATTGATACAAAAACACGTAATCTGTTTTAAATCATCACAATGATATATTTAAGTGAAAGAAGCTGAAACGTTACAAAATTCCATTTTTTTCAAGAACTCCAATTAAACATTAAGCTCCAGTTTTTAAATAGCTGGATATATTTAGCAATGACAGATGATAATTTAACATTGTGAATGTATAACAGTAGTGGTATTTAAACTGTGTTCCGCACGGAACCCCGGGGTTCTGAGGAACGTTTTCATGGCTTTGTATATGCAATTTTATTTCATTGTCAAAATTGTAATTTTATTACACAGCATTTTATATCAATTTTATTATACTAAAAAGTCAATAATGTTTTTAAATGTTTTAGATCGCATGAACATTTTTTAATATTTATACTAGATAGTACTGTACTTGTTGAATAGTAAAGATGAGAAATTAGATACTTTTTTATGAATCGAGTTGTTCCAGTCGAGTCCTTTCATATGAAGATTGAGTATTCAGGTTAAGTTGCTAGCTAAAACTTAACTATGTATATTGACTCATTACTCAATTGAATCAAAATGAAAAATTACTCATTTAACTTGAATTACATTAATGTAATACTGAAAATTTATAAGCAATGTATACAACTTAAATATCGTCAGTCGTAAAATATTAATTTTGGTCAAAACTAAATTGAATCGAAAATATCTAAATTATCATTTTAAAATGTTTGACTTTGAAATAAACTCATGACTGCGTGTATTTTTGTGCTACAATTCTAAAGAAGTAAAATTTAAAGTTTGCGGTTTCAACAGTTTTGAAAGTTTCAAGATCATGGTATTACAAATATAAGAGATTGACTGAAGCATGAGCGTGTTACGTTGTTTGAAGTCACTGAGGAGAGAACAGTAACACAAAAGGAAAATTGAACTAGTTCTGAGCAAACCATGTTCTCTTAAACAATTCAAATCCCTGAAGTGCATGCCTCCCACACTACAACGTGATTCTCTTAATAATGAGTGACGCCCTTCCACAATATGTAAAAGGGGTGCATGAGTTAATGTCGTAAAGTGAGTTACTCATTTGTCGTTCCCCTAGCCTTGAAAATTAAATAACTCCATTCCTGGCCACCCCAAATTGACTAGAGCTAATTTGAACGCTCTCTGCTGTGCATAATGCTATGGAGAAATGGACGGTTTTGTTTTCGAAATCAGATAAAGCTTTAACCCTCCAAGTGTTTCGACGAGATATCTCGTCCAAGATCTGGTCAATTTTGTTAAGTATGAGATATCTCGTCGAGACAAAACTGGCTGATTACTCCAAGTGGAATGAAGATCCAAGTAGGAAAATTGTCCCTTGCCCAGAACTGGTGACAGTTTGGAACAGGCATTAGAGGCTGAACACTACAAGGCAGTTTTCAAGGCAAAAATAAACCACCAAGAGGGTTAATAGACAAGCAAGACGCCAATTTCATTGTTCCTCTTAGAGATTTCTTCCTTTGTAAGAAAATGTGCCTAAGGTACATAGCCTACATGAATATTTCACTAGTGTACGTGGCATAGAAATTGACATAATTTGCATATTGGCGAATGGCAGCAAACGGATACAGACAATATCAAATTAATCGTTGCGGGATTCATTCGCAAATTTTGCCGCTTAATTTCAATATGATGATTTGAGATATGAAGCTGCGTAACATTACTAATACTACAGAGAAGTGCTCGCGTTCTTATGAAATTCTTCAGTACTCTGGTTACAGAAGGCAATGATAAATCTGGAATATAGAAATCAGCGCAGAAAAGAAAATGTGAGTGAATACGAAAATTAGTATAGACCACAAGAAATACCGACTGAATCGTCTTTGAACAAGTTAATGGAATGCAATTGAAGTGGGCGTTCTGAAGCTAATTGTGGTAACATGACTAAGATTGCACTTTTTACCAGACATTTTATTCTAAATAAGAATTAAACCAATAAAAAGTACACGAAATGCTGTTTTATAATTTTGACTAATTTTATTTCATGCCTCCATAAGCATGTGCATGTCGATGCGTATACTAAAACTTGATTTAAATAAGACATGTTCATAACTGGTTCCATCAATACATATAAAGAACTTTAGCAGTTATAATAAGTGCAGTTCTGCTAGTATCTTATAAGCACATCTATCGTTAAAAATACAAATGTATTCTTGAACTAAAGAGATTAAAATATAACCTAAAAATCGTTTCATAATTCAGTTAAAAAAGGTTGGAATTATCAAATTATGGTGAAAAAATCAACGATCTTTGTAAACTAAGCACACCCTAAAGTACCTTGGATCCGTATTGGTTTCAAGTGAGAAGGTGTTCAATGAAGCCATAATACGCTTGACTTCTTTGTGACAATGCTAGTTAAACCCGAACAATAAAATAAAGCAGTTGACAGATGTGCCAGAAAGACAGTTCAATATCTCTATAAATCACTGAAAACGTTTAAGATTCTAATTTACGATAAAAGTTTTATTCTTCTCCAAAATAGCAAAACAAAGATATCCGGTAAATTTTTTCAAGGATAGTAGGGCTAAATAGGAATTTTGAAAACGTTTATACTTTGTTTTAAGACACTTATCTAATTTTTTTAACTCTTATCATTTTACAATGAACCAGTAATGATAGAGGAAATTTCGAAACAAAAATAGTTTAAACTAATTTACAAAATTTCATGAACCGAAAAAGACCATTTACCCTGCATCAGCAAGAAGAGAAGCAACACGTCAGGCAGTCTGCTCACTTTAGAAACTTTATTAAAAATAGTTGAATCTACCGAATATATTAAAGCTCTAACTTTATCTATTATATCAGCAAGCACTGAAAAATGTTACTTTTGCAAAAAAGCAATTCATTATAGTTGAGACAGAGGAGGCTGGAGATAGATTATAATCTTTTCAAACACAAAACACGGGATAGATTTTTAATTCACCCAGGAGGGTAATTGCTTCAGATTCCAAAACAGACCTCCCGTTTGGATCAAAATTTAATTAAAAAGGGATTAGGGGTACCCTGGGACAGAATTACATGTAACACGAGGATGTGATTAAGTTTAAGTCAAATGATAAGCTATTTGTTATTTTTCGTTTTGAGTGTCTTAAAATACTTTGCTCAAGTTTTCTTGGTTGCACAAGACACAAGTGTCGATATTTTATATGAAGTCTTTCCGAGATTGATACGAAAGATAAAGTATTTAATAATAAATGGTTTTGGAACACAGTAGATAGTATCAATATTTGCTAAAGTGCAGAATGTTTAATTTGGGAAATCAATTATGGTGGAGCTTTTATAAAAATACTGCAATATTGAGGTCTGAAAGTTTGTTTTGAGCGGAAAACCACAGTTCTCTAATGTTAGATGAACTTAAACTATTGGTTTAGTTGGTTAAGCTACGGTTAGTTTTTGCTTCACGAGAACTAATTAGATCTGGATCCAAGGTATTTAACTATTGTGTCTGCTAACGCCAAATTGTAAATATCAAAGATTGGGTTTTAAGATTAAGTGCTTCAAAGTGAAGGTGATAGATTAAAAACTTGTTCGTTGAAAGTTAAGTTTTATAAAAAATACCAAATGAAGTTAGTATTTGGAAAACAACGAAGTTTGGAGTCTTTTAAGAAACTGATGAATTTTACTCTAATGTATGCTCGAGTATAAACAAATTTTTTTATATTAAAGTATAAACTCATTTTCAGGTTAAAATATGGAATCATTCAAAATCTAGGGGATCTCCTTACTTATTTTATAATATAATTGTAAGTGAATTTCTAAGATTAAATTCTATAGTATTGGTACCTTTATGTCCGATTATTCAATTTGCCAGAGCAGGATTAAAGACTAATAACTGAATTTTTCAATTTGTCGAAACATCGTTTTGAAAACTTTTTATGTGTACCGATTATTTTTATAAAATTTTTGTGAATATTAAAAAGAATTTTTATGCAGTTATAATACTTAATTTTTAGAGATATACGAAACTATGAAATTAACACTTTCGGGGCCCCTCTTTGACTATACACCACTTCAAGAACTAATGTGTTTCATCCCACCTTTGCCGAATCTACGCGAAAACACTCGCTCCGTATACACACCATTGACCAACACTCTCTCGAAATCGAAACCAGCTACACAGATTTCCACTCACGACCGGCGTGTGCTCCTGCATCCCATTCACACACCGAGTGTCCTTTTCCCCCGACGAATGCAAACAAAAACACTCGCCCACGCGACACAACCAAATCCACACCACTTCCCACCGCACCCATCACGACTGCACGCCAAGCGTCGTAAATCACAAAACGACGACGACGACCTGCTTCTGGGCCCAACCCAGCCGGACAAAATGGCGTGACAAGAGCAGGCCATTAGTCAATGTCACCGCGATGATGAACCCGATGTCCATTTCGCTGAATGGCGGCCGATGGAAGAGTATCATTAAAGTTTAATTACACAACTCTATTACATTTCGGCCACCCCATGGAACGAGTGTCCAGTAGGGGAGAGATTCCGTTGCGTTTTGGGGGCAGTGAGCACGAAAGAGGTGTATGTACGGGGAGAACACAGGTGGATTTGTGCGAGTGAGGAGGGATAATTAATCCAGTTACCTGCGCGGTGTATTTCGGGCCGTGTTCGGCAAGTGATGACTCGCGATCCCGTTGGATTCCTGAGAAATTGTGTGAAACGTAAAACAAAGACAAGCTGTTCATGCGAAATATTGGGATCTTTCAAGCTTCCAAAGTTATTCATCTCAACTAATGCATTTTACACTGCACATTTATCACACTCCCACATCACATATGTCTCTCGTTTTTCAAACAAATTTTGAATCGTTTTTCTTTATTATCCCAATTAACAAGATAACTCTTATGGTAAAACTGACTTTTTTAAAAATCTTTAAACACTATTCAAATGAGAAAAACTATGAACGAAAACAATTTCGAAATAAACGTGTATCTGCGAGTTTAAATTTAATCACCTGAGGGGATAGCACATATATATCCGTTCTGAAGCCTGCAAACTTTCCTGCATATCTAACCAGTTCTGTACTTCCCGACGAATAGAATCTTTGCTAGGATTCTTTCAACCTGTAGATGTGGTTATTTAGTCATTCTATTGTGTTGTGGGGTTAAAGCTATAAAAAACAACACAAGTCGGAAGTCTCGTAAAGCTCAGAGGGCTGATACAATTAGAGCAATTTAGAAAAGCAATTTAAGTAATAAAAATAGAAGTCGCTTGTGTGTCTGCTTTAGCACGTACGACTCAAAAATGAAAATATTACGTGTATAAAAGAATATCTCACCTACAGCTCATACCACTATTTCTCGAAGAAATCCTAAAAATAATTGATTTTGAATGGTTTTATATATAAAGAGATATTTTCTCCGGAGCAAGTGCTTTTGAGTTTCTAAAACCATTAGTCATGGGCTTAAATACAAGCCCGAATGATTGTGATATAGAATTTCCTATCCTGTAACGAAAAATGCCGCGTCATTAGAAAAGAAAAATTGACCCTTTTCCAGAATGACGAATGGGCTCGGTTTTTCTGAGATTGATGTTACACAGCCAGTAACACGCGAGTCCGATGTATTAATTTAAGACTGGGGAACAATGACATTTGCTTTTTCGGAGAGGTTTTCTGTATTTAAGTAAATAATAGAGCTGCACACAAATTTAATTCGATTAAATTACCAATATTATTATATAAAAAAGCAAACTGAAACTTTTGTTATATATATATATATATATATATATATATATATATATATATGTTTTGTTACCAAATGAAATCGTAAGAATGATGAAAATAATGGGGAATAGTTAAAAACGTAATATTTTTAAGAAAACTATTTGAAGTCAAATGCTTATGCAGAAATGGAACCATAAAATTTCAGCTACTTTAGGTTACAGTTATTTGTATATACGTAAAGGCATAATCAAAAATTGAAGTACGCAATAGTTTGATGCGTACATTTTTCACTTTTGTTAAAACATTGAAAATGAAAATACTACCACATTTCTAAAATTCTTGGAAAATAAATTAGAAGGAAGAAATCGATATACAAAATTATTTTTATAACGTCATTCATTTCCATTTGGATCATTATAATTTTCATTACGTAGACAAAATAAATGATTAAAAAGAAGTTGATGATGTGTAGCTATTTATTTATTACCATAAATTAAAGATGAAGGCAGTGCCTTTTCAGTAATTTGCAGTGTGAGTTAGTACCTATGAGTTAAAAACGTCTCTAATATAATAATACAACAAATTAATATGCTGCACTAAAATGCAACAATTGGAAGCCTACATTTTGAAAAATCAGTACATCTCGTTCGTGTTTGAATGTTTATCTGTAGTTTTTCTTTTTGGGATTCCGTTTTCTAACGAAAAGTTCTCCGAATCATTTCTAACGTTCATAATGTTACAAATACTCCAAAATATAAAATATTCTAAAGCTTTAAACTAGTTAAAATGTCGCAATATTCCCAGACCTTTTGGATGTGTCATACCAATTTCTGTTTATCGATAGATTGAGTAATATATATTTTATAGTCGGCACGTATATCAAGATTCAACCAATTTAAATGAATTGTTTCCTTATTAACCCTTCTAGAGGTTGTCTGGACAAGGTATTTCGTCATTAGCAAAACTGACTAGATCTTGATGGACGAGATAACTCGTCATTAGCAAAATTGTTCAGATCTTGACGGACGAGATATCTCGTCAAAACCACTTGAATAGTTAAAAAGTCAAGAATTTGCATCAACGAAAAACATGTCCTTTAACTATAAAAGAATAAAGTTAAGGTTAAAGAATTTTCATGTGCTAGAACTGAGAAGAAAACGACAGCAAACTTAAATGTTGAAAAACTGAGCACCGGTAACTTTGACTTCCAACAGTAGAATCATAAGAAAATTTAGTGTAAACAACTGCTGGTGAGCTTTAAGTTATTAGCTATTTGCAAAATAATTGTTGTCCTGGTTGGGACAGGTGGAGTGCATAAAAACCCGTGCCTGTAAAATAAAGGATCGTGCGGGCAAGATAAAGCAGTTGTAGCGAATAGATACGACCACAGACCAAATCCTTCGGATCGGTTTACCCGGCCCGCAGACCAGATAAGGCTCTCTAAATTCAGAGCTTGTGTCCGCCGAAAGGAGAAGCTGAATTAGAGTGTGATCCAGATCAATATGGCATTCAAAACGACATTCAATGGGAGGATGGCGATGATCTACTACCAATAATCCAAAGACACAGAATTCGTCTGTGATTATTGCTGAGTTGAATTAATACTCCTAGATAATACTCATTCATAAAAAAGGATTTAAAAAAGTCGCAAAACAAAGCGTTATTTCGCAAATAGCTACGGTAAAATTTGTGTTTGCCAAGCAGATTTTTATATTCTTGTTTTCAAACTTGTTTTTAACACGCCGAAGTAGAAAATGTATTTCATTGCAGGGGCCCAAATTGGATGAAAACAGCACACATCCAATCAAAAAAGGAATTCTGACTGCAGTCCTCGAAAATCTCTCTTTCCAGGTAACCGGATATTGAAAATTCTCTTGACCAAAATAAATAAATGCAGTCAGGAAAGAAAAGCGTCGCGCAGGCACACAAATATGATGAATTCCTTTCGCCAAGTGAATATAGATCGTATATTCTTCAGAGGCAGCTCACTTCTCACTATTTACTTTCGAACGAATAAGCATTCCTCCCAAATGTAGGGGTTCGTTTTCCTTTTTCGCTTCACATTCCAGGTTGATGCGAACTTTCATGGTACAGGATAGTTTTATTACTATATATATATTGTCTTTCCCTTTTTCTATTTTTTGCCAGATTTATGGCATATTGCAGCAGAAACATTTAATATACCAGCCTGAAATAAACGATTGACCATATATTCGACTCGATCATTTCCATCAGCGTTCAATCAAACTTATTGATTTTCCTGTTTTGGGGAGAGAAAATACATTATTTTTTTGGTTGTTCTGTGTTTCCCTTTTCCTATAAAATCTAAGATAAGAATACGGCTATTTTTCTCAGTAATTTATTGGATTGTTACAGATTGTTATAAGATTACGAGCTGCAGTTTAAACCTTCGGGTGAAGAAAGTTTCCAAGTCTTCGGAGAATAAAATTGTTCGAGCTTATTTAGGATTGAAGAAAGGAAGAAAGATAGGATAGTGCCTTCCCTCTCTTTATAGTTATCAAGGGGACGTTTTAAAATGTAAATTAAAAAGTCAAAGTAATTTCAGTGCATTACACTTTCAAAATCATCAAGCCTAAATCAGGACAACAGATTAAATCTGGATACCTAGTCCATTTCTCATAAACTTAATCATAAAATTGTCGTTTACTTCCAAATTTTTATCTGAAAATGCCATTTGGCTTGTTTCAATTTCTTCAACTTTTCTCGTCTTTTGTTGACGACTGTTTTAATTCCTCCTTACCCGTTTCGTCCCGAGTGATAAGCATATATGCTATAAAACTTTTAAATTACCCGAACGGCTTGCCAATTTGGTTGTAATAAACTACATCTGAAGTTGATGTTACCAATTCTTACATATTGTATATCATTTGGTACCATACTAGAAGACTAACGGTACACATATGCAACATACTCCTAAGCCCATTCCCACCAAATGATTATATTTTTACAACAAAATTCCCCAATTTGAGATCACAGTACTACAGGGTCTCCTCGACTTACGACCGACTTCCGTTCCGACTGACAGGTCGTAAGTCGAGCTGGTCGTAAGTCGGATTTATATTTCTCAACACTACTTTCATTCAAACGGGTTATAAAAATTGTACATGAAACACAAAAATTCAATCTATGTACGTATAATTATTGTACATAATGTGAAAAGTACATAGTATGTACTCTATTGTACGTACTGTAAACAAAAATACAACCTGAAATTACGTAATGTAAAATTAGTAAATAGCAAATTAAATTCCGCTTACATACATACATACATAAAAAAATTGTTTCTGTGAAAAAAGTGCAATTGAAAATAAATTTTTAATTAATTAATTAATTTTTTTGTGATCGTAAGTGCGGTTGATCGTAAATCGCCTAGGTTGTAAGGCGAGGAGAAGGCTTCATGCTAGCCTTTCAAAGAACTAGCATGAAGCTAGGCGCATATGCTCCGTCTACTTCATTAGAAGGTCGATGGTTGGCGATGCTTGATGAAAGGCGTTCTTTCAGGAAATCAAATGTTTTTGAGAAGGAGCGGCTTGCTGAGGTTTGCACGTGGGCAGCTGCCACCTCAAGAGCAGCCCCGAGTAAAAATGAGTGCAGCTTTGAAGTAAGTCTTTTTTTGTATTCAAATTCTATGATGTATACCGTATATTGAATGCTTTTAAAACAATATCAGATACTTTGTAAATCAGGTAAATTCGTTCATCGAATTCCCCGATCGAGACATTCTTGCAAAAGGGTCCTTTGACAAAAAGAGGAAAGGGGCAGGGGCTTGAGCCCATGTCGCCCTCGAAAAGGCCCTGCTCTTGTAACTTCAATTAATGCTAGTTGAGGTTAAATACGAAAGCGATCTGTTTTGTTTGTCCTCTTTTTCTTCCGTTTTTGTAACCTCGTTCTTTTTCGTTGAGGGATATTTTTATCAGCCGCGGCAGCCATTTTCGTGTTGAAGCGTGGAACATCCATCACGCGTGACAGGAGGTTGCCACCGGGGAACACGAGATCACGTGATGTACGACCCCCACGTGCTTTTTTCCGCCATATTGGACGAAAGCAAAACGACCGTAATACAAGGTCTTTTGTTTCACGCATACCTCTGTTCTTCGGCTTTTTGTGGCTGTTCCGCTCCGTTTTTGTTTTTAGTTACGTACGCCACGATCCGCAGAGGTGAAGGGTTTCGACACTTTAATTGAATACTCTTCCCCAAATTAATTCCATTCAGGTTCGCGATTACAGCACGAGCCGCGCCTTTTTCATCAATTAAAGTAGCCGTAACAGCTGTGTTCTATTCATCAATAAGGTTTGACTGCACTGAACAGTGTTTTCAGATGACATGGAAATTGATTTCTCTTACTTTTTTAGCCGCACTAGTCATAAAAAAAGCTTAGAAGAATTCGAGCCGTTTCTTCTTGTCTTACTCTGTAAATGCTGGTCAGTTTGGTAAATTGTGTTGACCACGGAAGAATATACACAGAACCAAAATGTACCTTAATGGTAAGTGTGCTGTCAAGTGTGGCATTCTTCATTTACGACATTTAATCGATTAAACTTGCAATAAAAATTTCTAACAGCACCAAGAGGTGGAAAATACATTACAACGATAATGAAATAATTAAGTGATAAAAATATTATTGATTGGTTGTATAGCCCTGTGGGCACACACAAATTGTCATACAAATTAAATAAAAAACACAAAAATCTTGTTACCATAAGAAAATCGACAATATCTTGACGAGATATCTCACCATTAGCAAAATTAGTCAAATCTTGATGGACGAGATATCTCGTCGAAACCACTTGGAGGGTTAAGGATAAAATTTACGATATCGCCACAAATATATATACAAAAAGGAGAATGAGATTTTAAACTTCCTTGTGGGTTCGTAAATAATAGATAAAGCGAACAAATCTTAATAACATTTAAATAGTCACATCCTTTTTAATGCAATACACACCACTCGAAATCCTTTTAGAGAACTAATGGAAAACCTGAATACTTAAAAATCATATCACACATTGAAAATTAATAGAAACATCAGTCTAAAAAAGGTACAATCAATGCAACAGTAAATAAAATATCACTCGGTTATAAATAAGATTTGACAAAAAACGGTTTTCCGTTTATTAGAATTCTTTAAAGTCTCACAAAAAGCTCTTTGTAAAAAAGTAAGAAAAACCAAAACTAAACTATAATATATAAAGGAAACGTTGTTTGAAAAAACCTACCGCACACCATAATTTATCAATCTCCTGCCAAGAAGTTTCCGAAAAAATGTAGTGCAAAAATAAAGATCCGACCGACATCTACGCTCCAGTGATGCAAACAAATACTAAATTTCGTTGCTACCAACGGTGGTTTTTATCTAAATACAGGTTTCTTACAATGAAAGGGATGACATTTGTGCCATTCAGGGAATGTCATGCGCAGGTGACAACGGCATCATCCATCAAAGGAATCACTTTCTTTGAATTCTGATTGGATCAAAGAATTCATTATTCCTTTCTGTGCGCTTTCATACATTTTAGGTACCTCGTCATTCCAAATAATGCAGTTGATATATTTTTATTGGGTGAATAAGCGGGAAAGCTATGAAAAGATCCAAATTTATTTTGTAGAATGTTGTTTCCGAATAATATAATTTATAATGTTAACATTAGAGTATATTTTGTTTTCCTAGTTTTAATGTATTAATCTACACTACTTTCCAAAAGTTAAGCAGGCGATGCAAATTTCGAGCTTCCAAATGCGTACTTCAATTTCATTGAGTGAAACTCACTGTGGTTGTAGAAGGGAATATGCAGATATCATAGGATAGGCCCAATCAGAATTTACACCAGAAATATGCAAATTACGCATTGGTTGAAGATTGCCTTTCTGAAGCCTTTCAGTAGATGAGTTTAAATGTAGATAGAATATTTTTAAAAGACCATTTTGCTTATTTTTGACTACATAAGGTTATTTGGGGCTCAAAGAAGATATCTCTATTTTATTTGGTTTTCTATGGAAACAATTTCAAACGGGTGTGTCAGTTGTCGGGAGACCTGTTCCCGGTCGTACAAGGGTTACCATATCTTCTGATAAGTATGTCTTTAAGTCTAAGCGCAATCGACGAGCGACAGCGCCAACTCTAAGAGCAATGGTTACTACAACAATTGGAAAGTCAATATCTGCCGCTACTGTGCGGCGAAGGCTATATATGAAAAGACTGTATGCCAGGGTACCACGAGTTTGTGTCCCTTTAAGCGTCAAAGTCATAAGAGCACGATTGAAGTGGTGACGTAAGCATAGGAATTGGAAAGCTGCGGAATTGTCCAAAAAGTATTCACGGATGAATCAAGATTTGGTCTGGATTCCAATAATAGGCGTGTGAGAATCTGGAGAGAACAAGGAACACGGAACAAGCTCAGTAATATTATTGAACACTACGCCTTTAGTGCTGTCAATATAATGGTGTGGGCTGGATTTTATGAGATCGCACCGACCTGCACGTCTTCACCAGAGGTACTGTGATGACTGAAAAGTATCAGGATCAAGTCTTTGACCCCATTATGAGACTACGCTTAAGCAGTTGGTCCGGCATTTCTTATGGACGAAAATGCACGTCCACATAGAGCAAACTTGGTGGATGAGTACTTAGAGAGTGAAAGCATTGTTCACTTGGAGTGGCCACCATATTCGCCCAACCCCATCGAAAATCTTTGGGAAAACCTTGGACGTGCTGTCTCTGCCTGTGTCCCCCCTCCAATTACTCCCAAAGAGCCGGAAACTGCTCTATTAAAGGAATGGTAATTAGTGCCCTCTGGTGCACTTCACCACCTAATTGAAAGCATGGAACATGGCTGCGGAGCTTGTGTGAAGGTCAGGTGTGGTCACATCTCATATTATGATACGTTTCTTTTGTTTGTACAGCCTACAAATTTTTTTGAATGTACGAAATATGTTGTACATACACAAATCAATAAAAATATATGTAAATATATTTTGTTTACTATAATTTTTTAGTCATGAATCTATAACTAAATTGCCTACTTTCATGTGAAATTTTTATTCAATTAATGAATAACTTTTCAGTTATGTCGAATTATACTGTCGCGTGCTTAACTTTTGGAAGGCAGTGCAAATATAAATCAACGTAGCCAAATATTTATTTAAGCAAACTTATTTAACCCACTAGAATATTGCACCTTGAAATAGCTTATGTAACTAGCTCCTCAATTACTTTTTTATAAAATATCAATCCTATCGGATGTCACCGATTTTTATTTGAATTCAATACAACTTGATTATGGAAACTTTTAAGTGCTTTTAATTTTTTGTCATACAAAAGCGATATTACCTATTTATAATTTTTTCAAGTATGTGAAAAATAATCAATGAACAAGTAATCTTATAAACAATGTCACAGCAATGTGTTGTGTTTTACGACATAACGCTTTTGAATGTCAAGATGAGATACTTGGTATTAAAGTTTTTGAAATGTATCTAACATCGATAATTATTCCGTAAGGTAAAGTCTACTTATTTACTTAATGTAAAATAACCCCATGATGATACTAGAGTTTTAAAGTAAGAAATAGACCAATATTAAAAACTAAACTGTATACACAAACAACTAAAAATTAAAAAACGATTAATTTTTAAACTTGATATAGTTTAACTGCTATAATTACTAATCGTGCTATGCAAGAAAACAAGAAAGACATCTAAAAACTGTCCAACAAAACATACTGCTTGATAAATTTAATCCGTATGTCCAGTAATATTGTTCTATTATATCTCTCATAAGATTATTTTTTCATGGACTAAGGGCCAATATGGCCAAACTGCGCCAAACACACACCATTAAAGACAAGTCAAAATTCAAAACAATAAAAACAATATTAAAGTTAAGAAATTAGTTATTCTAAAAATTAGATTTGGTGGTAAAACCCAAGATATTAAAAAAGATGAGATTATAAGATGATGGATGATTTAAAATATTCTGTCATAAAGACACTATTAATGCAATACAACACAACGAAGCTACATGTTACTTTCTCGAACGAGTCTAAAACTCTCAAAATAATCAATACACATTCCAATTCTGTTTATTCTATTGAATATTTAGGAAAGTTTGAAGAAACTTGCTTAGAATGCACAAATAATAGAACAATTCCCCTGCATCAATAAGATTTCGTTAGCTGTCCTATGCTGACTCATCAAACCGTCCCAATCAAGAGGATTATAAAACCAATAAGCCCCACACAATGGGTAATTTCAAAAGTTCCTTGTAGAACTTCCGTCCCTTAGTTCCTATTATCCTCGAATTCTGTCCGTACAACCTTCACTGATCACAAAAATCCCCGAATAAAGGTAGGGGGATAGGACTAATGTAACGCCCTCTAGCGACAGAAGCGAGGGGTTCTTCCTAATGGGATTTATTGACAGCAGGGATTTCCAGCGATAATAACTGGTGCTTTAACATTGTCAATAAAGGACTTCCCCGAGCTGGTAGCTCAGATACTGAGGATAATATGATGGGAAGAGTATGATCGAAGGGTAGGATCTAATTTTAGGGAGGCTGAGGAAATTAGATGATATTTTGGTTCAAGAATAGGCATAGATATGCCTAGAAAGATCACTTAACTTAAATGTGGTTTGAAATGAAAGCTATCAAGTGAAATTGTGGGGAAGAAAGTTTGAAATTTTAACACATTGATTCTTATGCACTTTCATAACCTTGTCGATCGTATATACATTTTGACATTATACCACTGCATTTCCGCATAAATCTGAACATAACGTCCAACAGAAACACTTGCTTAATTTAATTCATTTTATTAAAATGTCGATACTGTCCATCTCCTCGTCATCAACGCAAGTACGCATGCGCAAGCCAAAAGAATCTACTTGCAAAATAGACGCACCATTGTTCTATTTTAAAAGTTTTGCAAAAGCCATAACAAATTCCAAACACATAAAAGTGAAAGGGGAACTGATAATATTTAACACGAATCCTAAAGAAAAACAACCGAGAGCAAAGTACCAGACTTAACACCCAAATTTAGATTGATGCAGTTCTAAGGAGTACTCTTCCTCTATCAACCCATCGTGTTCGGATTCATCCACTGGACCCAGATCCGTCTTCTCGGGTGAACAACAAATACTCAACTCCAGATATGTTTTCATTGAAACGATTTGTTCGATAAAAGTGTATGGTTTTAAACTAACGATACTTAGTTTAAAACCATATTATTAGTATGGACTTAACTAAACGATATCGTTGTTAAATATTTTACTCGATCTAGTAGCAGAGTGGTTAGCGTTCTGGTCCTTGGTCAACAGGCACTTTGTTTAAATCCCAGTATCGGCATGGAAGTTTATAGTGGTTCGGTATCCACTTTAAATCATAGGTCACTCTCTAATTAGCCCTCGTGCAGTAAAAAATGACAGTAGAGGGACAAATCAAGCATACATCATCCTTAAAAGGAACAGATAGAAAAATAAATAATTTGATAAAAGAAGTTTTTAATAAATATAACCTATATTTATCGTAACCTGTCAAATTTAGGTAGTATGAAACAAAATTAACAAAAAGCCAGATGCTACAAAAAACACACGATTTGATGGAAGTTCTGAACACACGAAACTGACTTAATATCAATTAAGATTACAAACTTAAAACAACTTAAAGATCAATGTTATCCAAATTACGCATCGAGGGAGCAAGGAATTTTTATTTCTCAGTCGGACTTTAATCTAAAAACGGGATTAAAGTTTTAAGAAAAATATTTTGAAAAGGTGAATATCGAAATTGATTTGATCGATAAAATAATATTAGGACAATAATCGAACAGTTTATCTCGTGTGCTTCAGTAAAACCAAGATACACCAAACACGACAGACAACGTCCAGTAAATGGACATACACACACAAGAAAGTTTTACTGACACAAGAGAGAAATACATCCAGGGAGGAATTGAATCTGACACGAATCGAACCCAGCAGCCTACACTTGCATGTTGTTAGCGCAGTGGGCGAAAACACTGAGCCACGGCGACCCCTAATCCATGAAAAGGATTCGTAGCCAAGAATATCCTTTCAACTCCCGTCGTACCATCGGTTAGTAGATAAGATCCGCTTATTTAATGGTCCATTACCTAATCGCACTTCTCAAACAAAAGAATATCTCCAATCCGTCGAAAAAAGTTTGTTAATAAGTTGATGACATTATTGCATATTTGGTAAAGTCGATAAAAATCTACAAAAGCGTCGCACACTGACTCTGAAAAGCCCAACAAATTTTTCCGAAATGCGATGCTCCACAAAAACAATCTCCCAAGTTTTTACACAAAGAAACAAAACTTCAAACTTACGTGCCAGTTAAATTGCATTTTTAATTAAGAGCTCGGTAATTACGAAAGCACGGTGGGTTGTCCCCGTTCCGCTAATAATATTACCCATAAAAAAGGTCTGCGGGGTGTCTCCGGACCTTAACGACCAAAATTAGTCAGAGATTGAGCTTTTAAAATCTTTTATCCACCAAATTGTCGGTCTTTTTATGTGAGGGACACAAGCAGATTGGAAATTGTTATTCTAAAAGTTTATCTGGATGTCTTATCTCAAACTTTCTTTAATTTCATTAGAATCTAATTTAATTTCATGATTGCAGTTCGAGAAGTGAGGTTTTTGTAGACTTTTAATCGATTGCATGTTTTGGGGATTTTTGTGCGAAGGAGACTGAAAGAATGTGCCCAAAGAGAAACTGCTTCTTTTTTGTGTTAAAGAGGGGATTATTTTAAAAAGCGGTTATTAAATACTGCACTAAATAAGTAATTTCAGTCGTGAGCAGAAGGTCGAGAGGAGTTGTTTAAAGACTGTTTTTGAGTTGGTGATGAAAATTTTATCAGGATTTTGTTTTTGAAAGACGTCAGGTAAACTTCTGAATAATGAAAATGAAAATTAATGCAAAAAACTAATTAATGAAATATTTAATTCAGATGAAGGGATATTAACGTTAGAAAGTGTCATTTGTTATGAGCATTACGAGAAAATGTTTATCTTCAGTTTTATTTCTAATGTCAGTCTCAAAAGTACTACATTTTTTAACTTATGATTTTTTCATTTATGTATTCATTCATTGATTAAAAAATATATTGCATGGCACGTTAAATTTTTTTATACTTTCAGAAAAAAATTCTCGTCTATTCTCTTCAAGAAAATTCTCCAAAAGATTGTTGCCGAGAAATTTACACCTCTAGTATTATCCGACTGCAATAATATCAGAATTATGGATAATGCAAAAATATATCGTAAGCTGTATTATATTCTAAATGAGGATTTATATACGTATTATATTCATCAGATCCAAAAGATATTTGTTTAAACGTAAGTTTATATTTCTTTTCCAACTTTTTTCAAACGAACTCCTAATGCAATAATACAGTTCACAAAATCTAGATAAAAATTTATAATACTTTAAGTATCACTAATACTGTAATTTTGGAAAAATGGTAAAATTATGAATTAATATCAATTAACATTTATGTGTCAAATTTAAATGAGTTTTGGAAAATTGATTATAAAATTACACTATAGCTCTTGAAAAGGATCACAGCTCAAATATTATGAGATTTGAAGTGGGTACAGACAGATTTAATCGGCGGAATTGGCATACTCTACCATTGTTAGAGTATAATTGTTTTTAAAATTATTGAAATGTGAGTTTTGTATGCCAACTACTGCGATAACAAGTGAACGTGGATTTCAAAGTGCGAAGTAAAACTTTAGGATTGAAAAGATTTTTTCCCAATGGTTATGGACGTATAATCATTCAAGCATTCGTCTTCATGAGAACGTGTCAGTCTGAGTGTTAACCCAGGGCACCATGGGAGATGCTGCCACATTGAATCAACCGTGAACTGGGGGTAGGTAGGTTATTGGCGACTGTCCGGGATCAATCCGAAGGGAAAGACCACGGACAACATGTCGTAATTTTGAACTACGGTCAGATGACGAGGTCAATACCTGAGCTGGCACACCACTATCCAAACTTACGCACCACGCCAACGTGAGGACATCTGAAGCCACGACAGATTTAACGTGCAACAACCCTTCGGTTGTTAATTCGTTACTCTTCCAACTGGGCTACCATGGCCCGTGAACTGGAGGGATATATGTCTTCCTTAAAGACTGATGAAATTGGCCTGCGTTTACGTATCGTCATGAAGAAGCCGGGAAACTTCAAGGAGACTGACACAAACAAAGGAAAGGAAAACTGATTTCGGCAATACGAGATTCGAAGTCAGAACTAAGCGCTCCAATCTACCAATTTCTTAAGAGGGACGCCTATAGCCGCTCGGCCACTGGGATAAGATTAAAAAGTTTGTGTTAAAAAACCTAAGCGGCAATAAGCTTTAAAAATGGAAACAAAATTGAATTCATTATAATAAGCGTGTTACATCAAATTGTGATGGCAATGAATTACAAAAAACAATACGGATTATTCCATTCAATTCAGCTTCCAAAGGCTGCATTTTCGATCGGTTCAAGGAACGAGAACTGCCTCCACAGACGCATAATAAAATACATTAAAACGTGATTAATGAGTTTTAAATGTTTAACTTTAAACTTTCTCTTTTTCTCGGATCGATCAGACGTCGCTAGATAATGAACAAAGTCGGATATTTCTCTAGTTAGAGATTGGGAGAGGGTGGAGGGAAGAGCGAAGAGTAGGGAGAATGGCTTTCGTTTTTATGGAACGGAATATTGAGAAAAGTATTATCTTTTCTTATTTTATTTGAAATTGGGGTACTTTATTGAAAAAGTGTTCTAATTTATACATCAGATTCTGTGATAAATGATATCAAATGGAATCCAGTAGTCACGGAAATGTTCGAATTCAGAATATTTTTATGAGGGAGAGACTGTTAAAAAAGATAATTTATACGCCTAATGCTTTTGCTTGACAAATGTTACAAAAAGGATGGTGCGCGAACAAATTGACGGGCAAAGGTTATGATGACGTTTTCGTTCATTTTGTTTTGTTTCAAATCCTTTGAATCAAAATGGCCCATTGAATAAAAGTGCATTTTTCAAATCACTATTCAATTAAACCACTATTCTGATGTCTACAAAACAAAAGCATATATACATCAGATAATAGACAAATAATTCTCAATATATTTATTTACTGTGAAATGCGATTTTGGATATTCTGTAGGATTTAAAACGTGCTTACAAATTTTTGGAGATTGATCAGTAAAAGTAAAATAAGGTTAAAATTGCAGTTCACAGTTTAGATTATCCTTTCATTCTAAATGACATTAAAATAACCTAAAAAATGCTTTCTTAAAAAACAGACAATGCAGATCGAAAAAATGTTTTAGTGAGAAAAATATTTTTGCAAACTAAAAAATTTCAATGGTGTTGAACGACACTTACTGAAACAAAGTATCCTCAAAGAGTATATACATACAGGTCCAAAATAAGCATAACCTAGATTGGAAGTTTAAATAAAAATTTAAATTTCGTACAATAATAATGCATGGCATACATGGCCAAGGTGTGCTATGCAACGAACGTCAAGTAAATGGACATAAACACAAGAAAAGTTTTACTGGCACATAAGAGAGAAATGCATCCAGGGAGGAATCAAACCTGTGCCATCTACAACTTGCAAGTTGCTAGCGCACTGGGCAAAGCCACTGAGTCAAAACAAAGGATAACACATCAAACAAAGGACATCACCAGTAAAATAAACTGTGTTTAATGCACCAGGGATTGCTGTTGTCATTTTATGAGGTCACTTAATTTATTAAAAACCAAGTTCCACATCGGAAACAAAAATAAAAAAATTAACAAAATAAATTTTGATTTTTTTTTCTCTGAGAAAATATTTGGACAACGAAAATTAAAGACAGTGAAATTTTCTTACCTCTGACACAATTAATACCTCCATATTATTTGTTCGAATAACGGAAAACGTGACATTGCCCCCTCCCTCAGAATTTCCAAAGAACCATTTTCCAATCGTATAAAAACAATTAAGAGGGAATAAAGTATCCCAAGGGTGTTTCACGAACCGTTTAGGCTTGAATCAAACCGTGCTGGAACACTCCCTTCAAATTAAATAAAAACACAGTTCATGGACCTTATTACCCTTAAGTGGGGTTTCGGAATTTTGGGACATTTGCGAAATGTTGACTTTAACAAAAAGAGCAACGCTGAGTTGATATTTGATAGTTTACTTTTTAAAAACCATTATATGAACTAGATTAATGGTTCTCAACCTACAGGGTCACGAGAGGTATTTGGAAAACCCCCATTGTATTCTGTAATTAATTCTTTACTTTGAAAATAATAAGTCTCCAAACTTTGATAGAGTTTCACAAGTAGCATTAATACACTGCTGGCCACCCAAATTGCAACACCAAGAAAGACAAGAGATATCACAACAAAATTTATTTTATAGATAACATGTTGACCAAGTATCAAATGATTAAATTTATAGACTTCTGTGAAGTGTGGTTCCTGCCAAAATCAGTAGCCAGAGTAGCCGCCATTGTTGGAGATCACCGCTGCCACACGCCTCGGCATTGATTCAAAGAGACTTTGGATGTGTTCTTGGGGTACAGCAGACCAAGCAGCTTCCACACATTGCCAAAGTTGATCTGGTGTGGCAGCTGGGGATGTATTCTGGGTCAATCGTTGAGCAACCATGGACCACATGTTTTCTATCGGCGAAAGATCCGGAGAGCGAGCTGGCCAGGGAAGCAATTCAATCTGGCGATTGACGAAGAACCCTTGGACAATGCGTGCCACGTGTGGTCGCGCATTATCCTGTTGAAATATGGCTGTGGGTAAGCCCTGAAGGTAAGGAAGGACAACTGGCTCCAACACCTCGGAGATGTAGCGCTGGCTGTTTAAAGTACCGGCAATGCGTACTAGAGGAGTGCGAGAGTGATATCCAATACCGCCCCATACCATAATACCCGGTGCAGGATCAGTGTGGCGGTGCATAGCGCAGCTGTTCAGCATCCTCTCTCCACGGTGTCTCAAGACTCGAATCCGACCATCGTGGTGTTGCAGACAGAAGCGTGACTCGTCAGTAAAGACAATTTCATTCCATTCTGCCGTCCACATCCTTCTTTCATCGCACCATTGGCGGCGGAAACGTCTGTGGTTCTGCGTCAAGGGTAGACGAAGCAATGGACGTCTTGCGGACAGACCACTCTGCTGTAAATGGCGTCGAATGGTACGCGCAGACACTGGATGATGCGGTACAGACTGAATGTGCTGTGCTATGGTTCGTGATGTGGCTGAGCGATCCGTCACTGCCATACGCACAATATGCCTGTCATCACGTGAAGTGGTGCACTGAGGTGGATGCGATCGAACACGTCGGTCCGTCGTACCCTCCTGCATCCAACGATCACATATCCGCATTACAGTTGTTTGGTTTCGTCCAACACGACTACCGATTTCCCTGAAAGATAATCCACAATCTCGGTAGGCCACTATCCTTCCTCTGTCGAACTCGGATACTTGATCAAAAGATGATCGCTGTTTTCTACGAGGCATAATTGATCGGTTTTTTTTTAAAACCACAAGAAAAACACAATTGCCGTACTTGAAATCGTCGAAATCTCCAAGCCTTAAATAGCGCTTTGAAGTGGCGCCACAGGCGCGCGTGATGTGCGTCTGCGCTGAAATTCTAATCATTTGCATATCTCACCTCCGCTAATGCATGTTGTAAATTTCATATTATTTGCATGCTTCCTTCAGGGTGTTGCATTTACGGTGGCCAGCAGTGTAGTATGGTATCATTCTTCATCTGACCGAGGTTCAAAATTATGAGGTGTTGTCTTCAGGTCTTTATCCACTGGATTGATCCCGGACCAACAGCCTGCTGTGTTGTTCCAGTGAGATGTAAATTCAACTATCTACCTTATGGTGTTGCATCTGTAATATACCTTTTTATTATTTTACTAAGACCCACGAAGGATATCTGTGCTATTGTTTCTTAATTCATGGACCTTATATCAATTGATGGCCATTGTCGTTACTCCGAATTCAAATCTTTTCAATTCATTTATAGTGAATCTAAGCATCGATATGCACATTTCATACATAAACTGAAATAAAATTTATCATAAATATAAGAAACCAATATTTTTTCATTTCATATGTTAAATCTTATTTCAAATAAAGTGCATAGCAAGAATTGCTATGCTCTATACGTGACTCATGTTCCCACAATTAGCTTTTTTACGTCACCTTCGATTGCATTCCATACACAGGTTCAAAGGCGATTCGGCATATTTTGATGTTTAAGCATCTTCTTGTCCACTCATACCGTTTTGCGAAGCTTTCTATCTTGCAGACTTCTTATTGCCTTCTGTAATCAGGCTTGAAGAGTTTCGGGCTCTTCCGTGTTGATTTAGCTATATTAAGCAAGTCCATAAAATAAAAGATATTAAAATTGAGCGTAAAATTGACTTACAAATTCCGTAGGGATGATACATACATTAAGTATAGCCGTAATATAATCTTTTCCCTTTTAGCATTTGAAATGTTAATATCAAACAAGTTTTTTTAATTATATCACTTAGGCAAAAAAGAACACGATTTAATTTAGAACAATTATACAAAAACATTGCTTATAGGGAGCTTGTTGAATATTTGAAATCCATTTAAAAGCATTATTAATATGTGATTCACGATTCCTAAAACTTAAATAATGTGTAATCATGTAGTACATTCGGTCCTTCGTTAGAAAATTTAAACCGAAATGTCTGTAGAAATCAAGTCAAAGCACTGTGATACAAAATACTTTAAAGCTCAAAACAAAAATATCTTCATTAGTGGTTGTCTCTCAAAAGTTTCACTTTCTCTAACTAAAAATTTTATTTTCAGAAGATTAATTCAAAAAGAAAAGTGTAAACCTGGCAAGGTTACTCAAAATCTTTATTTCGTACTACACCTCAAGTGTTTAAGTGAAGTATAACACAGTTTTTCAATTCAAGGATCCAATTCAGTGATTATTTTTAATTCTCACAAAGTTGATATTTAATTGTAAAGATATGTATTACCACTTAATAAAGTTTCATCCGTCATAACAGTAATCACCAGAAGCAGCTTCCTTCAGACTTATAAATAAGACTACATAGATTAATAATACAAACCATAGTAAATGAGGGATTGGTTTTCAATTAGTTTAACACGGCCACGGTCATTTTTCTGTAACTAAAGGAGTAATAACAAAACGTATATTTAAGCTTAAAAGCAATTTTTAGCAAAATTAAAAGCAAAATAAAATATGATTCAAAATTTAAGCAACTGTTAAATCTTTCCACGCAAATCATAAAACTTCGTTTAACAACTTAAAAACCTTACATAAATGAAAACTACTTTCAATACGTGTTAAGATGTTAGTAATGTAGAAGTTTTTTGAAATCGAATCATTAAATTCCCTATGGAGGCTTTTTCTGTAAAGATATATGTAGATAGTGCAATTTTTTGTGATAGAACGTGTTCAAATGATAGTCAAGTGATAGTTCAAGTGATAGTGAAGTACATTTTAAAGTAACTTTGTTAACCTATCAAGCATTGGATAAACGGAAGTAAAATCTTCGTCTTCTGGTGGTTTCCTTGCTTAAATTGAAAATCCCTTTTATATGAAATACATAAAATATTTTTGACAGACTTAATTTCATTCCCAGACATCAAAGCAAAAAATATAATACGAGTATATCAAATTAATAAAAGTATAGAATGGGTAGCATTTATCCTAAAATATTAAGCCTACAGAGAGGTTAGTAATCTGATTTAGTTGCGACTCACATTTTACCATGTTCATTACAAAAGGCTTTTGAAAAGTCAATATCGTTAATGGGAAAAGAGCTCTAGCACCAAAATTTCCCCAGTGGATTCAAAAATAAAAGAAAAGAACTTTTATGGATGAAAAAGCGATGTTTTTTGCGTAAGACATACGGTACAGTTTCCAGCTAACAAATGAAATACTTTGTTACAAAATGACTATCTTGGGAATCGTGAACCCAAACTACACAGTCTCACGTCACAAAATGCTCGTGACAGCTATTCAATGAGAAAATGTCACGCGTGAATAAAAGTAAGATATCATGCATAATAATATTAAAATGTTTTGTTTCGGAATTTCTTTCTGGGGCAAAAAGTATTTCAGCACAATAAACTATGCTTTATTTACTCTATAAAACGACGTGGAGGTTTTGTGTATTTGTCATGCAATTTCCCTGTTGTCATAAGCTTTGTGTTTTTACTTAAACAAGTTTATTATGGTTTGTAAGCAGGCAAATCTTATTTATTCAGCATTTCCACTTGTAATTGTGTTTGAGATTAGTTTGTAGAAATATTAAGCCAATAAGAAAAATAATTGCTTTTCTCCTTTGGTAGTACATAAAAGTTGTCGATGCCATATAAAAGAAATATTTAAATCTTAAGGCGTCCATTAATATTATCCCATTGTCACAATTTACAGTTTATCATTACACAGAATTGTTTACGTAATTATATGATGAATTGAAACCAACACAATTTCGTGATGATTTACAAAAAAACATTTGAACATGGCAAATAACTGGAAAGAAACCAAAAGAAACCTTTGGCCCTCTTCCCTTGGCTATTCGACCTTTGTTTCTTTGAAACAGGTTTCACTAACTTTTATTAATTATAGATTTTAAAAAAGTAGCAGCATTGAATACAAACAAAAAGTACGTAAAAATTATGCATTATTATTCCTAAGTGAGAATAAATTAAATAATGGTGAAAAACTAGTTTTATGAAAAAAGTAATGACAGCTACAATTTTATATGCCAATATATTATTCTACTTTCATATTAAAATAAATATTTGGTTTAACATTTCAATAATTTATTTTCAAAATATGACATATTCAGAATTTTATAAATATTTCATTATCTGCAGGAAACTCAATTATTGCTAGCCTTATTAACATGTATGGCTATACATGTTTAGCAAGACGTGTGAACAGTACAACTTCGTCAACCAAAAAGTATTTCATGTTGGAAGGAGGTTACATGCAATACTATATTTTAAGTTCATTTTTGTAGGGTTGGCTATGTTCCCCACAGTACTCTTCACTTAGAAGTTAGCAATAGCTGAATTCGATAGGTGTTACCACTGCTACATAGATTGCCAGTTGAGTGAGATTGTGAGAGCTATGATCATGGGTGTACTTCCGTATGTGTGGTCATACAATGGATGAATACGATCGTGGACTGTCCTGTTTTGCCTTTAGCAGCCCAGTGTGGAGCGCCGTGGAGAGAAGGTAGTGGCAACAAGAGTGAAGCCGTCATAAGAATAGAAGTGGTATCTGTTATTAGATGACTTTCAGGTTGTTTTAAGGGATTACCATCACATTGGCGATTCCACTGTTCACCGTACACCATGAATTGAAATCCATGCCGATCGTTGCAAGCGCCAACTGTGATTTGTCACAAGCGGCATCAGACTTGTTTTTGAAAGTGTGTGTTCATAACAACGCTCACCAATCACCAATTTAGCAAGACGTATGAAATTTCGTTAACCAAGAAGTACTTCTCGGTGGAGATAGGTTACACTGCTATATACTACTGTATCGTAAATTAATTTTAGTAGCGGTGGCTAAGTTCACCACACATGAAATTATTAAAATAAAATACTGTTATGAATTGCATAGAGGGCAGTTTTAGACAAAATGAATTTTTCGCGTATTTTTAACACAAAAAAAATTACTAAGATGAGAAACTAAAACAAAGCCATCAGGTTTCGAAAATACGGATACGTCATCTTTAGAAACCAAACAATTCAATAGAAGAAAATACACGAAATAAACACGCATGATAAAAAGAACATAAAATTGAATTTAAATTAATTAAAAATACAAAAAATATAAACCCGTATTTAGTTAAAAGTACAAAAAAATTGTAAGAGGTGTCGGCACCTTCCGTGAATTCTTGTCATTGAAGCTGAAAAAATAGAGCTACGAGAAGTTTACTTAAGCTATATTTTCAGCGTATTCACTTCTCCGGTTTTCCCGAACACTTCGTTCTATATTTACACATCATGATTGTCAAGTTTTCGAACTTGTTGCCAGCTAATTACAGAAAAGCCACCAAGGATACAAAACATAGTTCGCAGAAAGAAAAATAAGATTAGAAGAGTACTGATAAGGGTGTTGAAGAGTAGTCATATTTATAAAATTAGAAAAAAGTAATGAAAGAGACAAAAAGGAATTTTCGAAGGTTCTTATATCCCAAATCGTTTCGTAGAAAATGTTGTTCATCTTCTAATCTGGTTTTGTGACTAACAGAAAGTGAAAAATAGCACGGAATAATGTCAAAGCCACTACGCGCTCTAATTTAGGTAGAAGTCAACACTTAACATATTCCAATGGGATAGTGGATAATATTGAACTGAAGCACAAAAGCAGAAAATGCCAAATTAACTCTACATTAACTATAAATAAATATATCAATCATAACTCACACTATAATCTTTAAAATAACTTAAACAAACCATTAAATTGGCGGATTATTTTCTTGTAATTTATTTGACAAATAATTTTGTGAATTTCTTGTTAGAACATAAAGCATTATAATGTTCTAACAAGAGATGTACCCCACTATAAATTTATTCCGTATAACAGAAAACCTGAAATTTCCTGCTATTCTATTGAATGAAGCGGTTTGAAATTACTTGGATTAATTCATCTGTATAATTTATAAAATGCTACTTATAATTATGTTCATGAAATACCCTATGTTATGATTTTAAATATTTTAGAATGAAATTCATGGTTTGAATTTGTTGATTAGCACCAACAAAGCCGAACCGTATTTATTGATGTGATACTATTTATTGAATTCTATTGTAACATTCTCTATAGATTTTAACTGAATTTAACTATTGAAAGTAAACAACAATGGAACACGATGCGTGTATAGCCCATCTTTGACTTAAATGTTATTTTAATTCAACTTTGAATGCTTGAAATTCTAATAAATTGGAACGACAATCTTTTACCCAATGGAGTCTAAAGAAACAAGAGTTTAAACATAAAAACAATGTGTCGTACAAAAAGTTGGAAATATAGGCATTGAAAAGAATGGAAACATAGGCATGCAAAACTTTCTGAATGAAAAGATGGATATGGTTTTAATATAGTGTACCAGAATAAATTTTTACATGAGTGGCAGCAGACAATATTTCTATCGAATAAATTATACAACAATTTAGCAGGTTCTAAACACGAAGTTTAATATTTAATTTCAGTATATATGTTCTTTTGACTGAAAAACGGAACGGAAATTTATTTATTACTTATAAAATTTGTGCAAATCTTGATTTTGAAATAACAGTGCCACACTAATCACAATTCTTTCAGAATTAAGAAAGGATAATTATTTTTAGCTTATATTTCTTACAGAAAATTTTAATCTTCTTAATATTAGTAGAAAAATCTATTAGACCTTTAATTACACTTTTAAACTCTGATAACGCGATTACACATAAGTAACACATGGCTTAATAGAGAATTTTGTGCTAATAAGTATAGGAATATAATAAATAATTTTAATAACACCAAAGAATCCTCAGTAGAAGTTCACCATTTCTTCCCGTTCTCCAGGGCTACGATTGCAGAGTACCATAACTTATCCCTTTTCCGAGATGCAAAACACATTTTAAATCGATGTGCACATAGCAGCAAAAGCGATAAATCCGGAATCCTCTCCTCGTACAAGCCTGCAATTATTGACAATACAAATTTATGGAACTTCGCTTCACAAATGGTTCTCTTAAATTACCTTCCCTTCAGCGTACCCTCCTGCCAACAGAACTACACGAGTTTTGCGTGTTGAGAGGCTATTCCGAGAACTTCGACAGAGAGTTCAAATTAACTGATTAGAGAATGCTGATAGGTTAGTTATTGCTTAAATACCGCCTACCAGATCTTCGGGTGAGGAAGAGGAAAACCGGCATATGGGCCACTGGCAAGATTACACGTTAAAAGATCATCTTACCGATATCTGAAAATCTGATCATTTTAAAATTCAAATTACGCAGAACATCGTAAGATATATGCATGTGTAAAGTCCTGCTATCTACGCCGAGGCCTAATTAGATGTCTTAAGTTCAGATTTAGATTTAGTTAGAGTATGTGAGTATGTGTTGCTAGTACTTATTCCTTAAGGTTCTGCTAAACAGTTGGACCACGTTCATGAGTCCGAACAGGTTTAAAAAGTCCAATACTAGTTCAGGACTTTTATATAGAGATCTTACTTTGCTAGACCAACTCGGGCCAGAAGATGACTTGGGGTGTATGCAGATTAAATTATTGACACATGTTAGTGTATGTAGATTATATTTATACACTACTTGTAACTTTCCCTGCTCTTCTAGAAGTAATCACTAGTTTTTAATAAATAATAATTTATGTTGTTAATTCCCTTTGTCAAGGTATAACCTAAACTCAGTCCAAAAGACCATGTTGTACAAGTCGCACAGCGACCAACTACTGATAATACAGGTGCTATCTCACAGAGACACTAATACATTCTAAAATGTGGGAAGAAGTTTCTGGAGTTGTGGAACATGGACAAGTTGGATAGTTTTTAACTCCACATAAAAGTCATGAAATAATAATGTATAATGATGAAATATATTCATAGTCATGAAATAATAATAATTTATGTGGGGTGCGAATGACAGTTAACACTAATGAAATGTGTCTTTTGAGGAAATTATTTCACAAAAAATACTTTATACTTTTATTTTATCACATATTTATTTCTCATACACTTTTATTTACCCAATTGTTTTTCAACCAATGGCAATTACAAAAAAGTATCTTCTTTAAATATTGTATTATAATGAATGTCGACAAAAGTTAGATTTACTTGCTTTGTTTAATGGTTCATGTAAGTGTATTACTATACATAAATTTGAACATCAATCGTAAATTTCATAAATGTAGCATTGTCTACCTTTCACTGAATCTACGTTACTGCGCATCACTAGAAACTGCTCCAATATTTCTTTACGATTTGGGTTATTGTGCAGGGTTGCATCCTGTTTTCCTAAATATATTTGCTGTGATTCTCTCAAACCCAACAATCTCGGATTCAAATAAAGCGTGGAGCATCCAAGAACAACTTTTAAGCACACCATGGGAAACAAAGAGACAGTGGAATCTCATACCCATCCGTAGTCCCATTTTTCCTCTTTTCTCGTAATAAAAGAGCTCGTCATTTTTGGAAAGAAGAAAAAACCCTGCAAAAAATCCACAGAAAAAGCTTCCTTTCCTTCCTTTGAAACCCGATCGAAAATAATTTAACACTCCGTTGTACCTGAATAGAGCATTCCTTTTTCATGAAGCTGCAGTCCCGTAGTGTTTACCAAGTCGACTTGCAAACACGCCTTTGGAAAGTCTTTTATTACGCGTGAAAGGATATCTATTCATGACGTCGTCTTAGCTTTGGTTGCCCTCCGGCTATGCACATTGATTTCGAGTGAAGAATCCAGCGCTTATACAGTTCCTTTGATAGGAAACAAGCAAAGTGTATTTTCACTTCGGTCTAGAGTTCCGTTTCGGGTAAAAAATGAAAGCCCAAAGAGCTTTTAATAAGGTGAGAGGAAAGGAAATGGCTGCAAGTAGCAAGATTTAGTACAATTAGCTTATTTGGAACTACATAATAATTCAATTTTTCATTTTAGGATTTGAAGAGAAATGCAATTATAAATCTTTCGAGAAAAGGGAAAATTAATTCAAATTTGGAAATAGTTTTAGAAACGAACTTTATCTTGAAAAAGGTTTTATATTGTAGTAATTTTGGATTTAAATGCAAAAAATTAGCTTTCATTCCAATTAGTTTTCGAAAGCATTCTTTTATTGATACAACTCCAAGCGGAATACGCTTTTCATGAAAAAGGAAATTTAAATTTTAAAATAATTCAAAGTGATCTTTCTGAATTAATATGTACAGCAGATGTTGCAAATGCCTGCTTATATATGGAAATATTATTCACTTATTTATACTACGTAAAAACGTAGGATTATTGATGACTCTAATAGCTAAACGATACCACTTGAGTGAGTAAATTTGCTTATTGCTACATATATATATATATATATATATAGTCTAACTTGAGATACCTATATTTTATATATATATATATATATATATAAAATATAGGTATCTCAAGTTAGACTAATTATACAGGGTTGCTACTAAAGAAATAAAGATGTAACCTTGTATTAAACAACTATAAAAGATATACACACCCACCGAGTGTTTCTGTGGAGAAAGTCTCAACGTGTTTTTACGCGCAATTAAATATTTACGATGCTTTCATTCTTAGACACACGTTAGTTATCAAGAAATCCTTACCTTCAAGCATAAACCATTTAGTTAACAAAGAGGATAAGATCTCAATACAATGCTTCCTTGAAAAATGAAGCTATACACTTTCTTTAGATATGGAGTAACACTTCTGAGTAGCCCTTACTCACTTCTCCGTTGCTATGGGATATTTCAACCTCGTATTCAGTACTAAAACTTAGATTCCTTATGAATCCATGAGAATCGTGCCAATATCTTGAAAAGTTTTGTTTTTATAAAATACTGTAAGTATGCTAAATTTGTGTCGTCGTTACTAATTACCTTGTTCAAAGTGAAACATAAACCAAGTCTAAAATGCCATGTCTTTCAAATCGCACAGCAATCAATTCTTGTTCATCTAGGAGCTGTCGCACAGACAGATTCAATCCAAAATATGGGAGAGTTGCTGAAGTTGGGGAGCATGAACGAGTTGGAAAGTTCTTAATTCTTTTCACAAAAGTCATGTATCTTGTGTACCCGCTCCTAAGTCTTGCCAGAGCAGTCTGGTGCAGTCTTGAACCTCTAGAAATGCAACGACAGTCTAGGGAGCTTTGCAGAATACCAAGAATTATTCCGCAAAGCGAAATATTCAATTTATACGGGGAGTAAATTTGAAATCAAATAGCAGCTAAGTGAAAAAAATTCAGCCAAATAGCTGTTTGTAAAAAAGCTAAGTACCAGGGCATTGGCGACAGTATGTGCTGTAAAAGATAAGTTTCAATCTACAATGAAGTCACCACTTGAACAAGGATATGAACAAATAAATTCTAAGTCGTGTATTCAACGCTTTTACACAAAATAATAAGTATTTTGTAAATCCTGAAATTTGTTTATATATCTTCAAACTAAAATATTCTTGCAAAACGGCGCGTTTGACTAAAAGAGAGAAAGGAGTCTTGAAGTCCCACCTTTTTTCATGGTCTTGCTGTATTTTGCATTGTTTTATAATTCTAATGATATCCACCAGTGGCCAAGAGACTAGAGGCGTCTCTCTTAAGAAATTGGCAAACTGAAGCGATTGAATACGAATTAGAATCTTGTATGAGCCGAAGTCGGGTTGACTGAAGTTTCCTCTCTTTTTCATGACGACACGAAATTGCAGGCCAGATTCCATAAAGTCTTCCAGGAAGTCTTTTTTTTACGATCTACCCACCAACAAAGGGCCGGAAGGGGTGATATACAAAAGACAATACATGATGCGCAAAACATTTTACACTACATAAAGTATTGGCGGAAATATAAGAAACTGGAAGTTCGTAATAGTTTTTTTTATATGAAAATATTTATATGGAAGATAAATATTTCCCCCAGGCTACCAACCACAGAGACGCCAATTAGTGCTTGAAGGATCATACTATCCATAAGTTGGCATTGGGAAAAATAACGTAGAAAATTCAGAGTATTTCTGTCTTTTACACATTCAATAGACTTAATTCGGTACTAATCATGCTGATTTCCTTGTCCTTCTATTGGAATACGCAGAACATTTTTCATATGGGGTAGTAAACAAGATATGTGAAGCGTGGTGTGATGGTAGGTGGAGTGGTTCAAATGTGGATGGTAAACAAGATATAATGAACACATACACCTTAAGTATTCATGAGCCTATCTTATGAGGATTTTCCAGCTGAATGAATCCCCTTCATAAAATACATGGAAAACGAAAATCATGAATTTAACTTTTTGTAGAACCAGAAAAATAGAAATTAGACAAATGAAAAAACACCGTTTCAGATTTTTTATTTTGACTTTGTAGACTGAAAATTATATTTGGATGATTTTTGATTTTGTTTGTGCGAGTATTTAAAGGTGCCGGGGATCACACCCCCAACAATTTCTGCGATAACGACTATGCCTTCTCCCGCGCAAAGTTGAAGGAGGGGGATAGACTGGCACAAGATGCTCCCTATTTATGTGCCAGGCGAAGACGGACGTTTGCAAGATAAGCGCCATGAGTGTATGGTGGGGGTCTTTTTCCATCTGGGAAGAATAAGTAACAGTTAGGACAGCTATGTATCGTAACGTTTAACATTGCACCTAATATTTCTTGATTTTGAATACGAACGAAGTTTATTTGTACACAGAACTGGTAAAATATCTTTTCGTTGAGCACCTTCTCTTTTAAGAGTATATACCAATGTGAATGAAGACGAATTTCAAATATGTACTATGCGTTAAAAAAACTTTAAGCATAAAAATATGGAATTGGCACATAAGATTATAATTTAATATATTCAATCATTATTCATAGTAAAAGGTTTTTTAATGCTCAATGAGTAACCTCCTTGGACTTCGACACTACATGAGGCGAACTGGCGGCTATTTGTGAGGATCATCGAGTGGGAGAGCTACCGATACTCCCAATAAGACTGGGTCGCATCATTGAGTTTACCCACTGCGCTAGCAACCTGGGTGTTGCAGGCGGAGCAGTTTTGATTCCTGTTAGGATCGATTTCTCCCTGGGTGTATTTCTCTCTTCTGTGACAGAAAAACTTGTTTCCTTGTATTCATTTACTTGACGTTGTTTGGCGCAGCATGGTCAAATGTGACACCCTTGTACCATAAAATCCGACCAACCAACCCAATCCAACCCAACCTACCTCAGCACAATCATCAAAAAACATGCGCTTACACACCCAGATTCGATCCCTGGACCCTGGGAGGCAGTCAAACGCTGTAGCCACTACACCAGAAAGTCGGATTCAAGGTAATAGGAAATATTACACGTAATTTTAATAACCAGACAAATTAAATTTTAAGGATTAATAATTTTGATAGCGTTAAGCTTTAAGTAATGCACAAGATTATTTGTTTATAATGAACCATCGAAGGAAGAATATTCTGAATGCTACGCACAGGAAGGATCTGGCGTAAGTTCAACTGGGTTCCCCAAATACACTGTGTAAGGACTTCACGCAACGCACAAGATCATTTATTTCAATTAAAATAAAATAAAAATTTGAATAAAAATATATCCCGGTTATTCCCAGAAAATCCCGTTTACTGGCAAGGCAGGACTTTGCTTTGCCCCGCTCTTGGAATGCCGTAGCGTCATAAATCTCAGTCAGCACTGTTCATAAATGCACTTAATTTCGCCGCCTGAAGCCTTCGCGAGCAGAAGGTAGCGTGGTTGCTTCCTTTTAAGCAAGTGCTGCAGTGAAGTCTTGAAGGATGGAAGCGCGGGGAAGAGAAGCATCTAGTAAACGATTTCCCACCCCAACCGCCATCTTGATGATCATGATGATGGAACAGTAGCTTCTGTAGAGGTAGCACTCCAGAGGAAAATAGCTCAAGTCAGCTGAGAGGCAAATTTACGGGTCTTATGGGACTTTTACATAAGCTGAAAGGATGTTAGATTCAGAAGTAAAATTCAGAAGAAAGGGAGAATAGACGAATGAACAGCAAGGCATTCGCATACTTTTCTACTCGGACACATTACCAATATTACCACACCTTCAAGAAATAATGTCACTACTCTAAAACAACATTTAAGTTAACAGAAGTCGAGTTTGAAGTAATGTCAATGGGAAGGAATAGCATCTTAAGTATCAATACAAGCTGTCTGTCTTGTATCTACATATCGCAATCCTAAATTACAGTATAACCAATATTTGCATTTTTATTTTGTTTTCCTCTCGCTAGCGAATATGTATTTTAGTGCCATCGTCCTTGGTCAGTAATCTGTTTCGTTTCATCAACTATTTTAGAAACTTTACATAGGAGTAAGTTCATTAAAAGTTCATTTCACCAACAACAGATTGTATAACAGATTTCGAAGCTTTACAAAATAGGACACATATTAAGCTTCACAATTCGTAATAAATCTAAATGGCGTTTCAGATGTATGCTTCAATTTAATAGAATGTTCAAATGAGTGTGATATTGGGTTTGGTTACAAAGCAGCAATAAATGTCATAACATCACTTAAAGCATCACCACCACAAGGATCTCGTCTTAGAAAAACCCACCTTTAATTTCTCTCTATCTCTCGTGGGTGTATATTTCATCCAAGTTTAAAAATATGGTACATAAAACTAGTGAAAGAATTGTCAAATAAACGCTAGTCTATTTAATGATAAAACTGAAATAAAAAATATTTCTATGGTCTTCCAGAAAAAGTATAATAAATCAAAGTTAACCCATTCCGTACATTTTGTATTAATTACCCAGTAAAAATATTGATTTATACCGGATTCCTGTGGACTTTAAAAGAATAGTGAAAAAGTAAAAGAAAAACATGAATAGGAACCAAACTTCGATACTTATTTACATGAAAGCTAAGTAACATACTTAAAAATTGAAGAGCCATAACTTGTATTTAGACAAAAGTTATCTTTTTATATATGTTAGAAAGAACTGGGATGTAACGTACTATCAATCCCCGTAGGGTTCTAAACGCGATTCTCTACTATATTCACTTCAGAGTTTCAGAGCTGCCAGCCTTCTTGTTACAAAGCACGTGTTTTTCCATGTGAGATAGTAGACTACAATTTCGCTGTTCAAAAATGAGAAAAACTGATGGAGAATTCAAAACTAAATGTATTAATAGAAATGCTTTTATAATAGAAATCCGAAAATGTCATATTTATGGAAAAGTATAATTTTTCGGAGACATGGGTAAACGAACACACACGTTTACCCTTTTCGGAATCTTAATTTAATCACTAAATTAAGTAACTAGAGCGCGAAAGGATGCTCTGATTACAGTCATTTTTAAGACACTTTCAGAGCGCGTCCATTAACATATACGATATTTCTCACACTAAGCCTCTTCGACCAAACAAACTGCAATGTAAATTACGACAATCCAGTGCTGCCCATGTATAACCCAGAGATTACACCAGTTTGGTCCTAAAGGTTAGCTGCATCTGTTAAGGTGAGCCCATGGAACCACACCCCACAAAATGTGACATTGAGGGATTTTTCGCTGCCAACACCACTTACGGGTTGAGTACCCGTATGTAAACCATCAGACGAGGATGCTGTTGCTCCTTTTTAGATACAGCAGTTGCTCCCAGCCTTTATCTCCCCTCTACACGCGCTTTTGATGAGGTTATCCATGCGCTGTGAACGGGGACTTTGGAGGAAAGGGATTTTATTCCCCGGGAAAGGGAATTAAAAAATATCGCCATCCATTAGTAGAGCTTATAATGTAAGTAACGAAACAAAGAGCGTTAGATGAGAGAGTTTAATGTTTTAAAATATGGTATATATAATGCAGTGGGTGTTGGACTATCTGGTAACGATGCATTTTGATAATGCTTCGGACACTTAGTGTTATTTGATTCGTTATGTGATTGATATTTACTCTTACATGTATATTAAATCTTTTCATACTTTGTTTCAAGGTGTATTTTGTGGAAAAGGAAGACACTTTTATTATTTAAAAAACTTAAAAAAAAACACGGAAAACCAGCTCATACACATCTTTTGTATTAAGTTTTCCTCTTGACTATTCTTTTTATCCATATTAATTAGAAAAATAATTATTAAAATAACAATGAGACCATTTATAAAGCCATACAATCTTACTCACATGTCGAAAAGTTAAGGGTAATGTAATCGGATGTTTATCTTGTGCCAAGTATCCGCACCGAAAAAGACAAATGAATGTTCCTCAATCTGTGTGGATAAAATAAGAACACCCATGTGCCTCGTGGTGCTACTGGGAATCAAAGATAAGAAGAAAAAATGGTGAACGCATTGAAGGTGTTAGTTATTGCGGAAAAACATTTGCTCTGTTAAAAACAACCTAATAGGGAATTAGTTGATTTCTAACCCTAAGACAGGTTTCACAATATGTAGGTATGCTTTCCACAAGGTTGTTCAAGAGTTTCTATGGCAAGGAGTCCCATTCGTTCATAAGAGTTCGTCTTTGCTCTTGTGCGGTACTTGGTAGGGTTGTGCAGTCTGGAATGAGACATCCGAGACGTCCGAAGTATGCTCTATTGGATTGAGATAAGGTGACCTTGCTTGATACGAATTCAGTATTACCTTTAACTTTTGTATATATTTGTAATGTACGTAGTACTACAGTCATATTTCTATTTTGAAAAGGACCACATCTTGTCACGCCTTGAAATGGCGCGGCTGAAGAGTATTTTGATACTCGACTTTAAAGACTGGTAGACAGAACCATATACAACTTTTATCTAACATCTATTTCTACATAAAATATTTTTACATAATTGAGTTTTTATAAACATTTTCACGAAAAGAAAACATATTGTGCATTCATAACTTAAATATGAATGCCTGAATATGTTTTTTATGAATAATTTTAATTATATCCATTCTTCTAACAGAGTTAAAAATTAATATTAAAATCAAAACAAGGCTTGTTGAATACAGTATTTTTGACTTAGAGACCGAAACGCAATTTGCAATTACAAAACATACATACTTTTGCAAGAGACACAAAGTTTATTCACTGTACATGCTACCCTATAATTTATCAGGAACACAATGCCATGTGCAATGACTGTGCTGCCTTGCCCCACCAAGTTATTTCATTCAAAAAGGATAACGACAATTTATTCTTTCTTTTATCTTAGATGCATAAATTATTTTCTGAAAAGGTAAGAAAGGTAATTACTGAAAAATCCGTTTATTTTTGGTACTGATACAGGAGCCTCATTAAAAGGTTTTATCGTAAATGGTTAAAATAAAAATACGTATACAGACATTCAATTCAAACTGCTTAAAAATAATTAACAATTATATTAATAATTAATATTTTATGTAATAATTAATATTATTATAAATATTTTAATATACTAGCATCAGTTATCAATTTAAGAACACCACATTGAAATTCATAAATGCTTCTATTCTTCTACTTTCTACTTATCCCACTAGTCCTACTCTAAGCTATACTAGGTCCAAAAGACCGTTAGCCCTGAGTTTATTGAGAGCCAACCTTACTTTTTAAGAAATCCTCCTTTGTGATACCAACACAGAAAAAAAATGCTCGGGAGAAGTAAGAACTGCCATGTACTTAGTGCAAGATAATATTTGTATTAATTCTATAAGCATATAACTCTCATGAATAAAAACAGGTAGGTATTTAAAATCTAACTTCGAATTTTTGAAAAATAAATCTTAAACGTTTTACACACTTGAAAAAGTAGGATAAAAGCAAAATTGCTTCAAGAAATTTAAATTGAAATACATATGCGCAAGCAAGTTTAAAACTTTGGAGTAAAAAGAGACTATAGGCTATTTACACTGGCAGTACCTCTTAAAGCGTCAATGTTTTAACAAAATATTGAAGCCCCACAAGGACGTCAGGCAACAGTCGACGGGTTGTAAAAGTGTATTATGGCTCAAATTTATCACGGAAAGCACTTTAAAAATTTCACGTAGTTTCGGGATCCGTCGTCCTTTCTGACTCTTGGGAATAATGAAGTTTGGGCTTGAGCTCCCAGTGCATAAAAGGACTATTTTATTTAAACTTTGCTCTTATTGCTATTTATCTGCGTCACTTTACAAAGGTATGCATTATAAGTGCTCTATGATGTCGATAAAGATTATCGTAGAGTTTGTAAAAAGGAGAAAACTTTTGCTTGTTGATGAAGTTTATTCATCGTACTCTATGGTCATATAGAGAAAGTGCTGTGCAGTCAACTAAGAGAAATTCCGATAGCTCATTCAATCGTCTTAAAATGAAATGTTGTGTCAATATAAATACGTTCGATCATCACAAGTTTGTCTCATTTGATGAAAACCAGAATGTACGATATAAATTTTAAAGAAATAAAAGTCAAAAGGCATTTAAACAATTCCTTATGATTCAAAGATTGATGTAAAATTGTAAAGGAGTAGAACGATATTGAAAGTTTTCGAAATGAAAAGATATTTAAACTGTAAGGTTGGTACTTTCGATGAAAAAATGATGTAGTAATGCGAAAGAGTAGAATGACATTTAAAGTATTCAAAATAAAAATGTATTTAAACTATATTTTAGATACTTATTTTGATTCAAAGATTGATGTAGTGTTGTGAAAGAGTGGACTGATATAAAAGGCTTCTGCATACATACTCAATTCGTTTAAAAGTACCGTTCGCTAGTAGTAAAAATAAAATTAGAGATCATAAACGAATTTTAACGCATTAACTGAATATAAAGTTCCAGGTCTATATTTTATTACATTCTGAGATTGAGAAACTATAGAGTTCAAACATTTGCATTAGATGATCTCAGAGGCTTATAATTTTAAGTTCGAGTGAAAATATTTAAAATTTTAGATGTTATATATTGCAATGCTTTAGAGTGAAATAAAACAAAACTGTGCGCATCTTTCCTGCAACTTATGTACTTGAGAATGATTTAACGAATCTATAACTATATAGAGCACTGTCACATAACACAAATAATATGATCACAGGCATAATCATTGCACATATTTATATGAATAGTTTAAAAAGCTACACAAATAATGTAAGAGAGAAAAGCGTTTTTCAATGAATTTATGTGATATTTTTCTCAGATATTCTATAATCACAGAAATAATTCATTTCATCTTTCGTTGAATTCTTGTCGCACTGGAGCAGCACAACGGCCATCGGTAATTGTCCGGGGCCACTCCCGAAGGGAAAGATCCGAGAGCACCTCGTCATTTTAAAAATCAGATGACGAGGTCAACACCTGAGCTGGAACTCCATTCTTTAAACTTCCACACCACTCCGACGTGAGGACATTTGAAGCTACGACAGTTTTAGTATGGACCCCTCCCCCACACGTACACGACGGTCTTTGTTTGGGTCGAGTTTCGAACTCGCGACCCTTCATTTGCTAATCCGAGACTCTACCAACTGGGCTACCAAGACCCTTTTAATTTATAGAACTATATAAACAAGTTTTCATATGCATATATAAACACCCATGCTCACTCGTTGCGTTTTATAATCCCAAACTAATGTTTTCACTAATGCTAAAAACCAGCCAAACTCCCCCCTTTAAATCTCCAAAATATCACCACGTATTACCTTCGAATTTTTTATAATTACCTAAAAGTTTTCTACGGTGAAAGATATCTCCCTAAAGAGTTTACATTAATCTTTTTTTTAATTTTGCGCTTACTTATTTAATCAAGAATCTAGAGCCTTTACGGCTTTTTGAAAAGTTGGTGTAATTATGTTTTCATTGAGGAAGGTACGGGAAGAAGCTTCCGTTTGTTTTGTTCTCCACTTTTTTACGCTGCATTGTTTGAATCGATTACGTGAAACTTAGGCGTAAAGTGGAAATCGATAAACCATAAACTACAAGCGGCACTTTTTATTTTTATTTTCACGAAGGCAGAAAAATGACGTATATTTCACCTTTAAAATTGCAAGTCTGTTAATAAATTTTGTACTACGCACAGAATGCAGTACACTGAAACCCCAAATAAATTAGTTTTGGAAAAAGTATTATTTTGCACCTTTTCCATGAATAAATTTGGGTTTCTTTTTTATGTATAAAAATAATAGCTAAGAATATTTTATTTTCAATGAAAAATTCAGTATCAATACCGCTCAATAGGAACTTGTAACAGATTTATAGCAAAATGGATATAGCTATATTTTTTATCTACACTAAAAGGAAATTTGTTACTAAATCAATAAGAGTAGAGTGTGTAAACACATCAAAGTTGCCTACATCATTAAACAATTTGCACGCTCAATTCAAGTGTCAGAAATGTATGGAGTGCTTCGAATCGTTTATTGTTTAAATATAGACTCGTTAAACTATAATGTGTACGAACGTAAGAAAGATACACAATTTCCAAATCCAATTCTCAAAATAGAACGCGTCGAAGGTATTCAAAAGTATACTTAGCGAGATGTCAATAAATACCAATAACCAAGTATTTTAGCCTTTTATTATTTACTAAGCATTTTAAGAGTGTTTATAGATTATTGAAAAAAATGAATGATAAATTAAATAACACATCTACACAAATACATTAGTTGTATATTTAAAACTGTGGCTCCTTTTTTTGGATGATTTTTAAACATTCAAATTGAATATATTCCTACAACATAATTTTTCACGCATCCATTAAAAAAGCATTAAGACATATTTTACATTAAAACTATACATTAGTGTCCTTATAATTATAACCTATGTTATGTAATTATAATAATACATTAATAATTTCGTATTACTGGTCAATTAAAGTAGTTTAATTACTAAGCTACTAACTTAATTATAGAGTACTAATTACTACACTGCTTTAATTGAGTTTATCATTATAATCATTAAACTTGTATCTCCATTAAACCATCACAGATTCATTAGAAATACAAAACTAGGTAATAAATACTTGTCATTTTTTTATTCATATTAGAAAATCCCGTTTTAATCATTAACGCTCTATTATAGAAAGTTTTAATAGCTTAACCCTTTTATTGACTTATATTAGAGGGATTTTCCGTGTAAACAAACCATAAGGTCTGCAAAAATTTTTCTTCTGCTGTCCAAATGCTCTATCACGATATATACCGGGAATGCCTTGAAGTGTAGTTTACCGCCATTTTGGTAACCTTTGTATTTAATCTAACCAATCAACTCTCATATATCAATTTATAATTTATTCTTTGGGATTTTTATTGGCGAAGTGTTGAAATCGTATTCGAAAAACAAGCCAACTGATGTCAGAATACGCACAGGAACCTGTATCGTAGCAAAAATACTACCACCATTTAAGTTTGACAGTAAATGCTTCTAACATAAGTTCCTAATTACATTTCTTAAAATAAATTAGGCGGATATTTAGCGGCTCAATCACGGGAATGTTTGAATTATATTCGTATCATCCTAATTGCTCAACACAGAAACTTCACAGAAGGGTTGCACTTCTGGTGCGCACTTCCCCTTTCATTTTCTCCACCCCTATACCGATGACTCATAAAAATATACTTTCACTTAGCGTACAGCTGTTTTATTAGCACGCCGCGTGAATCACTGACCGAACTCATACCCTGCACTGACTGTCCAGGAAAGAATCGATAGACGGGAAGAGGTGACGAAGCTAATTAAAGGACCATTGAATCAAAAAATCCTGACTCGGAGAGTGTTACGGACTACACCTCTTTCAGAAACGTGACCCTCCGTTGTTCAAGAGATGGAAATTGAAGTGGAATCATATTAGCAGTTCAAAAGTTGTATTATACACGGACAAAGGACTAGCATATTGTCGGCACCACTTCAAAGGCTCGAGTCGAGAAAAACGCTTTTTAAATTTTCGATTAGCTGTAAAATAATTTTGTGCCGTATTGAAAATGTGGGTAACAGTTTAGTTTATAATGAAATGCGCTGAACTTTAAAAAGACGATAAATAATTGAAAGAATATAAAAAAAAGTTCCAGGTTCAAAAATGTCATTAGACTGATCGCATACGATATTTTCCTGCAATTATTATTTTTCATTAAGGTTAACATTTTTGATGAAATGGTGGAACTTTAGAGGAGCATCTTGCAGCGAATCATAAAACTTCAAACGATGTTTATTATTCCATATAACGTCAATTATTATTTATTTATGATTCAATTTCTGTTTTTCTTCTGTTTCTTTGACGTTCCTGCGTTTCTATTTTTTAAATAAACGTTTAACTCTACTTCCTACGAATTTTTAATTATTTTTACGTGATACTATATACAAATCCGAGTATGCATGCCTTTGGAATATGAAAAAGTCGAATTAGAATCTTGCAGAGAATCATAAAACTTCAAACGATGTTTATTATTCCATATAACGATATCCTTTTATGATTAGATTTCACTTTTTATTCTGTTATACTTTGACGTTCATTCGTTTCTTTTTTCTAAATAAACCTTTAAATTTACTTCATTCGAATTTTGAATTATTTCTACTCGACAATGTATACAAATCCGAGTATGCGTATCTTTGGAACATAAAAACGTCGAATTACAGTCTAACCCTCTGAGCTCCACGAGATTTCCTAGCAATATAGTATTGTTTTTATTCCAGAACACACACAATGACTAGGGAACTATATCTATTGGTTGAAAGATTCCTAGTAAAGATTCTGTTGGTCAAAATGTCAAAAGTGGTTAGAAGTTATCCAGGAAGGACTACAGGTTGCAAAGCGGAAGTATGCATGTGGATCCTTTAGAGGGATAGAAGATGCATATAGGTATACAAATAAAATTACAATAGATAAAAATTTAGATTCGTATCTTTGGTGTGGTGCATAATATTAAAACTTAGTGAATCACAGAGATGATAGAATCTTTTACATTAAAAGTATCAAATAAACATCATTAAAAGTTAATAAAATGAAAATGAAAATTATATGCCTATTAATTGACACAATAGATAATAGTAATACATACATTCATATAAAAATAATCTTATGAGTGTTTAAAACCAAATATACATTAGTAACCACTTTATATTGCTTGTTATATAACATACACAGTAAAAGCATAAACCTTGCAAAGTTAACAAATACATTGTCCCGATTGAAACCGTCAAAATCATTCTTCCATCCACAAAATTGTTATCCTTGCTTTATACTGTTTCCGATGCAGTGCAAAAATAAAAATGCAACAAATGCTGGAAATTTTTCATTGGAAGACAAACATAAAAATATATGGAAACGGGCGTCGGATTAGAAAATGTCAGGAAATGTAACTTTTCGATGATTAGAATACATTAATTATGCATTCCTCATCAACTATGCAGCTTAATCCAAAATGCTGCCTTTAGGGACGGTAAGGCTTGAGCGTGACAATTAAGTTACATTTTCGAAGGATTAATACTATGGCATAATAAGATAGTTTATTAATTCGTATAATCACGAGTGTATCATAAATTTAAGAATTTGAAAGTTAAGCATATTTTAAAAAGGAATAAATTAAATAAAACAAAGTTTTGAAAATAAATTTTTGCATCGAAATTAATTGTTTCTTACATACAACAGCAGAATAAGAGATAATCTAACCTTGCGGCATCATAGCATAACCCACATCAAATAGCTTGATAGCCCTAAATTTGGAGGGTTATTTACCTACCCGTGTGTTGAGTGTTTCCACCATGCAATGTTATTTTTCGTAATACTATTGAAAATATAAACTGTCTGCAAGATTCATACCCAAACTTAAAACAAAATCACTGCGTTTCTTAGAATTTACTTGACATTGTTTAGCGCAGTTTGACCAAATATTCCCCCTTTCACCATGAAACCAAACCTAAACCAACAGTGTATGTTAGAAAGCTTCAACGAATACTTATACAAATAAACCATTCATAACAAATTTAACACTACCCATCAAAACGAAGCACAGCACACCAGACCAAACTTGTATGCCCTCTCTGGGAAAACTAACAAAAAAGGGCTGAGCACTATTGTTAAAAATGAATCTTTCAAAGTTATTTTGTAGAGCGTATTTTATACATGCTTTTTTATTTTACAAATAAAAATATATTTTCACGAATTTTTCCAGAAGTGTCTTCATTTTTCTATTGATAATTCCAATTTTGTCACATCTTCGTTAGTTGTCTAGTGTCCTATTGCAAGAAATTGTTATTCACTAAAAGTGGAAAGAAAATAAAGTTTTTAATCAATCAAATATCTACGAAGTGAAGCGTTACAAAAATTTTGCAATGCACCATTTTTATTGGAAGATATGAGACTTCAAAAGACATTTTAAAAGGAAAGGAGCATGTTTTATGCTAGTAAAACTATTTAACGCCAAACTCGCGACATTGAAAAATTCCATTTATCAAAGCAGAATAATAAGAATACAATTCATATGAAAAGTTCTGGAAATGACGTTTCCGAGAAGGAATGACAAACGGTTTGCATTGTACTTTCCATCGTTGTCCCACCAAGATCATCGTTCATCTTCTATCAATCTCTGAACGTTTTGTTCCTTCTCCAGCAGTGAAAGATGTTTTTGAGTATGTTTATTATCAGAATTTTTTCCTTCCACAATATTTTTTCATTCTTCCTTGAATGCCTCGGCGTCCATCCAAATATCGTAATGACCTCCTCATTCTCAGGAGAAGAATGGAATATTTTTTTGGGATGCTTTATATCAGTGAGAATCGTAAAAGTATCTATTTTCTGAAGCAGTGACTAAGTCACATGACTTCCATGTTTCCATTTCTGTTCCATGACTCAGCTAGCATCTAATTGTGCCAAGTGCACTTTGTGTAGCGGCAACAGGTGCAGTTACCTGCTTTTTTCATTTTATAAATAAACGGATTATTCATCGCAGCTGGATAAGCCAATGATCTCCGGAAACAATTCTTTGAGACCGGTGCTTTTCAACAAGCCATGATTAGTTACTTTGTTTGGTTTCTATGAGGCAATGGCCAAATTGGGCGAAGCTGCATCAGTGATTGTTTTAAGTAAGGAGACCAGATTGAAATAATGGCAGAAAATTTAAGTATTTATAAGTCATGTTGCGAAAGAACGGATTGAAAAAATGAAATGAAGTTAGCAATTTCCCTTCTCTATCTTGAAACACCAGGTTTGTTTTACAGCTGTGGTCAGTCTGTAACTAGTCGAATTCAGATTACCCGTTGATGCTGCTGCGATCTTTTGAACATTATCAGAATGAACTATAATTTTTTGAATCTTTATGATCAATTAGAAACTTTACTTTGTTTAAGATTGCGGTTTGTAAAAGTTCAAAAATGCAAAAGTAACTGAAGGGATACAATACCAAAACATCGATCTAAAAATAAAATGTATTTTAAAACCTTTTTCTCAGTTTTTACTTAAGAATAGAAATTTATTTTTGCCTTTTATCTTGAACAGAATGATAAATTAATGTTTAGAGAATTATGCATACGAAACTTATATACATCCAAAAATTTTGTGGGTTGCAGAAATCTTCAATTCAAAAACTATGATTGGATTTATTTTTTTTGGCTCTTGGGTAGCTCTAGCCAAGCTGCTCCAAACTATCATAATTATGTAAAGTATATCAAAATATATCTGTAAATTAAAAAATTTAATCAAAATTTAACAATTGGACAATGATGTACATAAAAATTAAAAATTTAATTAAAATGATTTCAGATAAAATTATAAAAACTACGAAATTCAAAGGTCTGTTTCGAGGTATATTAACCCATTTTCTATATAATAAAACAAAATAACTACAAGGAAATGCCCCATCTATTTTCACAAAAAACAATACTTTAAACATTTTCCGACTGGGAAATGTTTAACACTGGGAAAACTTTCAAGCACGCTTCAAAACAAAGATTGAGTACTTTAGAACCATGGAATTTCAATCAATATTCAACGTCAATATCCATTTTGTGAGCATTTTAGAACAAAATAAACAAAAAATATATCTTTCCTCACCAGTAGCCCATATCGGTAACGAAAACGCCCGCATCGTTTACATGATAACGATAATCAGTTACAACTATCTAGTATAGGATGACGCTCTCTACCAAATATAGACGCAAGTTTTCCATACATAGAAGGCCCTTTGACAGCTCTCTTCCCACCCAAACTAATCATTCATCACCATCAACCGAACTGTTTCTGTCCGTCCAATATAATTTCGCACATGATTTATTGCTCCACTTAGCGATCGGAACTCGGCGTTACTGGAAGTGGAAGTTAAAGTCGCTTTGAATAATTTTAACTGAGAAACGATGTCCATCGTTTGGCAGTTAAGTTTCTAAATGAACTTCGTGGATGGCTGTACTTGAGGTTTATTCTTTGAATGGGAATTGAAAAGGGTACAGCTTTATAGTACGGTAGTTACATCGTTTAAGGGAGATAGAATTTGTAGATTCTCATTTTAAATTATGGTATACTTCTAATTCAATTTAATGGAAAACTTTGCAAGCCACGAAAATTTCCATTTACATATCTATATTGTGGAGATATACATGTAGAACAAATGACTAAAGAAGCGGAGCATGAACAAGAGTGAGACATGAACTTAGAACTGGGACAAGAAAAGGAGTCCAAGAAAAAGTTGTACTCGCAATTAAAATGTCAATTTACAACCGAATCCAAATAAAATTAGATTGAACATAGAAATAAACAACTTAGTTAATCATTCTACCGAAAGTCCATCTACAGTACTATTATGAATTATGTAAAAGTAACAAAAAAAGCAGTGAAAGAATCCTGTCATTCGTAAGAATAACAAATTAGTTATAATACAATCCTAACCAAATTAAAAAAAACTTAGAAGAGATATTTCGTAGAAACTTTTAAATTAAAATAGAAACACTAAACTATGATTACGGAGTAAAATAAATTGTTTCATACCCTGAATAGCAAGACCCCTAATATGTTAGATTTTTCAGCTAAGACCTTTTTGAAATCGTAATTATGCATGTCTCATTCTTTTCCACGGTTAAGCAAAAAATTAACTTTCAAAGAATATATCTGCATCAGATGAACTTTGAACATTATACTTTATTTGAAGTCCGAATTCTAAACTCCCAGTTTAGAGTAACAAGCAATTTATTCTACTTGAAACTTTAAATCCGTAATTAGGATGTTGGATTTCCGGAACAAAAGGGGTTGCAGTAGAATTTATCTCAAATCTCGCCAAATGGTTTCTTTAATCGATACATTTATCCATATTTTTGCGGAAAATGCTTCTAATTAATCACTTGTGCAAACAAAACAATTACTAAAATTGTTTTATATTTGTTTTTTTATGCCTTAAAATTTTTAATTGAATATGTTTAAATTGTAGATAAACAAAATGTTTTTCCTATGTTAAAGGACATTTTCAATCGTATCCTCTAAGGGAAAGTCGAAACAAGAAAAGTACCACTCCTTTTATTTCGATATATTTGCCTAAAAATGTTTGAAATTGATTGCTCATAATGACTCAATACTACTTGTTAAGTGACTGATTTGCTAGTGGACGATTATTTCCTAAATATTATAAAACGTCATAATTATGGTAATGCTCTCTGAAAATAATTATCAGATGAACCACTAATTTACTATTTTTAGTAACCAAACAAAGAAATGTAAATATCCCTGTCCGATTCAAGGATATACACATGATTTAAACTGAATTTTCAAAAATAACCGCTATGTACAATATAAATAGAAAAATAAATCTGCAATTTTTAATCTATGATTGCTTGGTTTATTATTTTTTTATTTAACTCCTTCATCCATCTGAGAAGTTCACCGGCATATACCTGTTCTGCAACCTGTAGTCTCCTGTATGACATCGAAACAGCTCTTTGAACCTTCTTGACCAATGTGATCCTTTCAACCAATCGATTGGTTATTTAGTTAGTATATGTATTGTGGGGAAAAGAACTACTACGACACTATTTGGAAATTTCGTGACGCTCAGAGGGTAGAAAAAATTAAGTAAAAGTTTTCCGATTTTCTTCATCTCAGCGAACTTCAGTCATTATGAAATACAGACACAAGTGTGCGCTTCAGCATTATATTTTCAGCCCATAATGAAACCTGCAGAACAGTTACTGAAAAATTTATTCATTAATAAATTGTTAAACAGACATCCTTTTCTGAAACAATTTAAAAAAAACCCAATCCATTCTTTAAGTAATGAGCTGGCTGGATCAATTCCACCAAAGATCCGGCGATAAATTTCTTGGCGACCTGAGCAGAGGGCGATAAATTTCCTCTTTCAGCAAACCCACAACAAACACGCTTATTTGTTTTTGAAGCAGGGTCCCATAAAGATCCATCTTCCACATCCTCCCCAGTAGCATCCGAGGCAAAATCACAATGGCATCGCGTTACAGCATTCAATTTGTCCGTATAGGGATCCACCCTCAAGACTACAATTAAAGCTTTTCCCGCATTCCTGCAGGTGCGGACTTCGATAAGCGAGTTTATGTTCGCTGGGTAAATTTGCTCTGGCTTTTCATTAAAAGATGAGGCGGTGCCTTGTCCCAGGGATGATGTCTGGGTGCCCGCTGATGGATGAATGATGGCCCGCCTGGGACCAAAGGGCCCAATCGTTAATTATTAATTAGCGCCTTTTGTGTGTAGAAGTTTTTCGGCCCTTGAAGCGAGGTCTTTTTATTGCGATTTATCACTTTTTTTATTATTCCATCCACCGTTTGATAAACTGGATTTAATGAATGGGTATTGTGGACCAGTCCATGAGATGCGGTGGATTGCAGATGGTGCCACCGGAAGAGTGTTTGTTTTAGTAACCTATTTTTCATTATCTGGAACTTGGGCGAGATTTATTTTGAGGTGGTCCAAAAATAGAATATGCATTAAGCGATTTTTTAAGATGACAAATACAACGAAACGCTCTCGACGTTATAATAGCGAACTTTTTTTAATCTAATAATATATATAAGTAATCAATATTGTTGAACTGTGCAGGTGATTAACTGAAAGGAAACGAAAAGAGTCCTAGGTTCCAAAACTGATGGCAGACGATATTTTCCCGTAACCATTTTTCATTAAAGTTTGTATTTTTGATGGTGACATAGTACAACTTTAAAGGAGCAACTTGTAACAAATCAAAACTTCAAACGATGTTAATCATTTTATATAACATCTGTTTATGATTCCACTCCCCATTTTCTTCTGTTATGTTTACTACGTTTCTCTTTCCCTCAAATACCCTTTAATCTTCTTTCGAATTTTTAATTATTTGCATGCTACACAATATTATTTATGAATTGTAGAGGACTCCTACTAAATCAGAATACAATCGCAAAACTAGGTCGTTTTATAACCATCTATTTGAATTCATTGGTACAAATAGGGGCTTATAAAACGTCCTATTTTAATATCATATAGTTATTAATTTTTAGCATTCACATTTCAAGACCATGTCAAGAACTGAACAATTTGAGTTGCATAAAATTGCTCAAAATCTCTTGTCGAATTGTGGTTACAGTGATTGATAATTGCTGTAAAAAATAAATTTGGAATCTAAATAGGAATGGGGTAATAATGGTAATAGGATAATTTACTGATATGAGTGTTTAGTGACAAAATTTACATAACATCTAGCATGACAAACGAAAAATGTTAAGAACATAACAGAGAAACGTTTAATAAATGTGAAATAATATATTTATTTGGGAGAATAGCAAAATTCAGTAATATTCCAGGTTCAGAGATAGAGGTGTATGGTAGGTAGGTAATTAATTAAAGTCGCACTAGAGCAACACAACGACAGGTATATGAGATTTACATCTTAGTTAATTGTTCAGAGTTAAACAGTATTCATAGTTAAAAGAATAATTTGTAAGTCGATTAATATTTATATTTAGAAACCAGAAGGTTCAGAAATTCAGAGAAAACAAAAACGTGTTTTCAAATGTCAGAAATCGTAACAGATAAAGTACAGAAATGCGGACAAAAAAAGAAAATGGTAGTCGAATTATTACATTTTTCTTTGAAAAATTCCTCTACTTAATGTTTGTAATGTACGTAGTACATAGGACAGACAGAAAGCAGGAGTCTAGAATTTTACTTTACACAGTACTGCAGTTGTGGCTCACACAAAAATACAAAACTTTTAAGGACTGTAACTATATTTATTGACAGTGATTCAAATGGGTGTACTACCCTAAGTACACAAAATGTGGTTCCTGGAAAGGAACGCTGGCAATATCCTATCGCATCAAGAGATCAGACACTACTGTGAAGTTCGCAACGTTCTTGTCGCTTGCTAAGTACATGAAAAGTTATGCCAATTAAAGAGTGCCGCTCACAACTGCCACGGAGACACAGCAGTCAAATTTGTAACAAAACATAAATTTAAAATGATTCATAAAACAATTGAAACGATTTATTATAATTTTGTTTACGTTAATTTCTAAATACATCTACCCTTTCAAGCACCATTCTTGAATCTGGTTTTTCTGTCCAAATTCTTATCCAACACAAGCACCCGGCAAGTTTCCCTTTCAAAAACAAACAAGTAAAACTCTAGCTAGGATAATTTAACTTTTGGGTCGCGAATCGGACATCAATATCGGGAAAACTCTCCTTTCAAATACCAATTCCCGTAGATTTACACGCACGGTATTCATTAAAAGCTAGAAAGTAGTTCGCAGAGCCCCGAGAATCATTGCCCCCTGGAACTGCGTCCGTACACTCAGCAGTTCCTTTTAGCAAGATACTCAATACGCAACTGACAACGGCAGGCGGTCGGCAATTTATCACAGTCGCCAAACATTAATCATTTCGGAAAATTAAACTTGGCAATGGCCCGTTTTCACAAACATTTCAATGAAAGATGGCGTGGTATAAATCACAGGCCCGAAGGATGCGCTCCATTGTTTAACGCTTTGCAGGAATTGTAATCATTGTCAAGCTGCGTTTGCGGTGATACTGGGATGAATTGGGGGAATAATGGCTAGTGTCGAGTGATTTGTGGACATTAATAAACTGAATCTCTTAGGTGAAGAGAGAGAGAGAGAGAGCCGCTTTTCAACTACAGTTTAGAATGAAAATAAATTGGAAATGGAGTTTTACATTATCTTGTCTTTAAAAAAATGAAAATTGCACTAGATGATTTTTAATAAAATAGATTCTAAAGACACGAATGATTAAACATGCGATTCACAACATGGCTATACTTCTACAGGGGGTAATTTTAGTATATAGAGAACCAATTTGAAAATAGTACAAGAAAAAAATTTCGGTTAATTACGAAGAGATAATAAAGTTCCATGACTCAAAATTGAGTCCTGACATTATTAACAGTCGTAACAAATTTAAATATCTTAAAACTAAGTTAGAGATTTTTGTGCAATTTAGGAGAAAAATACAACATGTTACAATTCTTTAATCTGTCACAAATGCAATACTCATCATATGCAACTGAATTACTAATCTTGCAAGTAATTTCTAGTATACCGCACTATATATTGAATATGTGTTAGATTTCAAACTGCAATAATTGATTCTTTAGTTTTTGAAAAGAGTGAAGGTATTAAAATTATGATTCACGTCTGATTAAAAATGTACTAAATTTTATGTTTGAGAATAATTTAAATCTTGAATGAAATAAATTTAAAAAGGGATTTTATATGAATGGCTAACAAAATGAGATTCGTTATCAAACTACTGATTCACTCATATAAACATATTTTATTTCGAGCATTAACGTGTACTTTTAGAAAAAGGGTTAGCAAAATATTGAGAATTCAATGTTTATCTTTAAAAAATCTCTTATCGTATTCCTACCTTATACGGGATGAAATAACTAAGAATAATTGCATGCTTATGTTTTTCTTGCTTCAGAAAACTTATATTTTCAAAATCCAATCCATAAATGCAAATGGAAGTGACTAATGCCGTCATATAACATTCATTAAAAAAGTTTACAAAGATAAAATACTCGATTACTTAAAATAAAAAATATACTTACGCTATCAGTTTTGCTTTTTATTCTATTAGTAAACATACGGAGATTATTGTTGGGAATTTTTTAAACATAAAATGGACATAATTTTCTCGGAATAACATTAAATAAGGACACAAAAAAAATAAAAAATTGTTTTATAAATCATAAAAATAATCACTATTAAATTCAGTTTTCCATCAATTAAAACTTCAAAAGCATATTTTTATGTATAAGCTATATTTACAACACTATTTATTCTGAAAATTTATACCTAACAAGGTAAGTATTTTGAAAAATTGTTATTGTGATGTTTTCCATTACCGTCTGAATAATATCTATTTTGGTCTGTGGATATTATTCAGAATTTATGATTTAAAATTAGGACCAAGTCAGTTTGAAGACATCTTATCCACAAAAGATTCAAATGTATTTTTTATAAAAGCAGGTAATTTTGATTTCCTAATACACACCTAATTACCGTCCCTTGATCCAAATCAGGTGCCATCAATGAAGAGAATAAATGACTCTGAAGTGAACAGCCGGTTTAATTCGTATGGAAAATAATTAGCCAGATATTAATTATCGAATAGATAGAATTAATATTTATAAGCCTTGTGAGATCAGAATTAATTCAAGGGATCTCCATTTTCGTGTTACGAATGATTGGATAATTAATGTATTTTTCGATTAAATTGGAATACATCTTTCTCCATTCGTACCAAAGAATTTACTTTGTTCCTTTGAAACTTTGAAATGATCTTATTTACAGATTGAAGGAATTGTAACACTCTCTTGAAATTTTGAAGTAAAAAGTATGTAATTTAAATTGACTTGTACAGAGTTTCAAGTATGTAATTATTTATTGTAAAAATATGTTCCGATCACATATTAGATGCATAATAGAAGAGAGAAAAGTGAATACTCCGAAAGATTCACTAAAGCTTTAATATTAATAACCCTTGTTTGTTTACTACATTTTACAGAATTAAATCACAAGAAATTATATTATAATTCGTTGAAGATCAGAAACTCTTGGAAAAAGTTCAGTTATTTGCAGACGACTAAGACTTTAAAAATACCTCTAAAAAAGAAATTTACAAAATGAATGCATATGATAAAATACAGGAACTCATAAGAATTAGAAAAAGTCACTTTAATGTATTTAAAATTTTATATTATTTAAAAATTGGCAAGTTGAAGCAGTGAGATCATAACAATAAAGCTAAAATTTAAAACAAAACAATATAAACAATTTTGCAAATTTAAACATTAATTTAATAAAGTGTGTTTGAATTTAAGTTAATAAAATAACGTTTAAGAGATCATGGTTCATGCAAACAGTGTTCTAGAACTTGCAATTATTTTAGATGATTGTTAAATACTCTAGCGATACTCTAAATGTTACTTAATATGCATTCATCGGCGTGAAACCTTATGAAAACTTCCCTGCTTCGTTTTGACAATAGTAGAATTAACAAGCTGGGGGCACATTAAATACCCTTAATTAATCCAACGCTCTAAGGGGTTGTTGAGAGACGAGATTTTAATAATTTGGACTTTGCCCTTCATTTATAGAACAAAGGCACTTTTTCTTCTAAACTCCTTAGCGGATTTGGAAGAGAAAAAATGTTTGAAAAAACCTCGAGTATTTCCTTTAAATCTTTTTCTGCTTCTAGGAGCATTTTTCTATGCTGGTGGAGCTTTTTAAACTTTAATTATTTTTTACGCTTTAACTTATTTTTAATGAACGTCAAAAAATGAAATAACGGCTTTTTATAAGACGTTTTTTTCTTTGAAGGGCGGTGTTTTATAAAGCAGGAATTTTGTATCCACAAGCTAAACTTAGAAAAAGGTAGTAGATACTTTTTGTCATCTTGTTTCGGCTGTTAGTGAAAGTCCGTTTAATGACTACAAGACTACCGTGGTTTGACAGAATTTGTTATCTTTTTCTTATATGAAGTTTTTCAATGGCTAACAATGTCCCATTTGTTCTGGTACAGAAAATGACAAGTACATATTATAACCTTTTTTGTGTGTTCTTTTCTGATACACAATGGTCTTGTTATGGCAAAAGTCCTCTAAACAAGGATATAACAAGGATGTAAAGAACTGATAAAATCATCGGATATCATTTATTTTGTGCGTTGCTCTTTCCATATATTCAAAAGTGCTTTCTATAAACAAGAAATGTGAAATAGAAACAGGCCAGCTACTAAAAAATAGTTTTGTATCGCAGTATTATTTGAGTTAAAGGTTCGATAAACATACAAGTAGAGTTTAGGAAAATTTACGAACAGTATTAAGATACACTTTTTTGAGAATATTAAAAGAAGCTACATGGTAAGGCAGAAATTTTGTAAAGAATTAAAAACTTACAGAAGCCCACGTAGGTTTGAAGACAATATATTCAATGGCTTTTGTAAAAAGTTTCAAAACAATTATCTTGTCAGCACCAGAATGCACACACACCCTTTCTAATATTGAAGGACACTGTTCCGGTTTAGTTTCAATTAATCATATCATGATGAATTGCAATTTATTTCTCTTCACAATTTAAATATATTTTAAAATCCCCAATATTTTCATCTAGACAAAATTCGGTCTTTGCTAAAAATTTGTATGTAATGTTATTTAAAAATGGTCAAAATTTCGTGAAGTTCATAGAAAATACTTGAAAATTAGCAATTCGAATAATCTCACTTCTGGAGTGTATAAAAACATGGGAGTAGTGTTCGATTTAAGAAGTTCATTGAGTAAGTTCAATTTTTTAACTAAACCAAGCTACAGTTAAAAACTCGAAAGCATAACGCAAGCGAAAATATGAAAGTATAGAGTACGGGGACTGCTATTTTGGTTTTGCGTATCAGAGCTAAGATTTCCAATTAATGTCCATATGGAAACCATAATCTGTTTACGATGGATTTCTTCCAGAACAGCTATTCTTGACTTTGAATTTACAGTTGAATATACGTCATTATACAGCTCGAAACTTCGATAAGTGATGTTTTGATATTTGCAGACGGGAAATTGATTCAACTTCGATAAGAATTTTCTTCATATTTGAACTAGAAAAGGTAAGAGCTTTCTTAATGATTTATTTCGTTACACTCCTGTTACCGATTCCTGTTAAATGGATTTTCGTGTTGCTTTTATCTTTCCGAGTTCTGAAGCGGTTTGTTCGGATATGCTGTATCAGAGCAGACCAGGCAAACAGAGTAATGAAAATATCGTGACTCAAAGAATCTGGCATCACAGTATTTACGATGGGATTCAGAGGCAATCATAATTCAATAGCACCTTCGTTTTTTCTCTAAGGCAGATATAGTTTTCTACCATTTGCTTCTTTTTCTGAAAAAGCAGTTCCCCTTTTGTAGTGTGGGATAAAATTTGTTCGAAGGAAAAATCACTTTTCGTGTTTTATACATTCGACTCCATTAACTCGAGCGATGTGGAAAATGGGGATGGGACGCAAATTGTGTCAGGTGCACAGACATTTTGCGCTATGGTTACCTTGGCTGAGAAAAGCTCGTTTAGGTAATGTCATGATTAGATTAATCGTAAAAAGCACACACAGTAATTATATACCTCCAATTAATATAGAAATAATTTCGCGAATATCAAGAATATAGTAGCGTTAAACATAGCTTTTGTTTTTCAGGTTAATAGCTTTTGTTTTTCAGGTTAATCGTATTCTAAACCATGCGCGTGTTTATTTATGTTAAAGTCATACTTAATTCATAGAAACGTCAATTCTTATTCAAGGGGGTGACTTAACTCAAATAATTTAAAATCAAAAGAAATGGAATAAAGTATAAAACTGTAGATACACAGATGAAACCTGGTACTCAAAATTTTCAAAACTTCAAAATCAGACTAATAAAAATTGAAAAAAAGTGGAAATAGTCAATAGATATTTCGATGAAGTAAAAGTGCCTACCATCATCAGAACAATAAGCAGAGTTTAAGTGTATGCTGACGCAATTATATATTATTCAAACGCACTATTTATGTTTACATCTAACAACACATTAGTGAATGGTACAAGTGCTTCCACACCTTTACATGCGGCCGGGGATGGCTTAATTAAAAAGCGAATGGTGGAAACACTATTCTAAGGCAACATATTTAAACAAGTATTTTCCTTTCGTTGTTTACTTACGTCCTGGTGACGATGGTCAATTTGCTGCCATCTATATCTAGGCCATATTCATCCATTTAAATCTTTATTAATCATATTCTGAAGTTTTGAAATTTTTAACTCATAAAATCTCAATTTATCAGCAATTATATTGAAGTTCGAATTCGTTTGTACAGATAAATTTTTAAATATTAATATTAAGGATAATAAATTTGAAATAGAAATTACTTGACATTAAAGTATACTCAGTCTAGAAATTATTAAAAACCTTTCTAGTGAAATGTAAACAAAAGTATTTTTTCACTAAATATATATTTTCATTACCTATGATTATCCAACAAGTGGAATATTATTAAAAAGCATAAGTCAAGTTCCAATGTGAAGTCGTTGCTATAAATGCGATTGTAAGATGTTAAAAGAAGTTGCTTAGTGCAAACTTTGATCGATCTTTTGCTCCAAATCCATACTTGTCCATTTGGTATGTTTGTTCCAAAAACGACAAATATGTGCAGTCATAAGTAAGCAAAACATTTGCTAAAAGTATTTGAGAAGAATAATACTTTAAACGGGTATTTTTGACAATTGTTTTGAAAGCATAAACATGTGTATTTCTTCTACTAACTACTAGAGACAGAAAGAGTTCGGAATAGCTTTAAAAATATTAAGTAGCGATTTGAAATAATATTTAGATTAAATATAGGAAAGGTGGAACGAAATTTGAAAAGGCTATAAAAGAAAATTTTGCTCAATTCCATATCAGTTCACGTATTCAAAAAATTCTTTTAAAATATAATTCATACATTATAAAACCATGTTTCTTTTTAGCTAACTTATGAACAATCGTAGTAAACTTTAGTTCATTAATAAATGAAAAATAACATCATATAGAGCTCTCTCTCTCATTGAGGATATTTAAAAAAAGTGAGTTATCTCTACAACTGGGAACTGGTTATCACAAACTGCTGTTTTACAATTGTGCTTTAAACTTGCATTAAATTTTAAATGTCACTTGGAAATCAGATAAAAAAATAGTAACTATCTTGATATATCACATTAAAGATAATCATTGAATCAACTGATTGAAATTAACAATTGAACTGACGATTTGAACTATAACTTGAACTAACAACTGAACTATTAATCACATGAAAGCTCATTGCTGTTTTTAATAATCGTTAGTCGCCCAAGAATGGCTAAAAACATGCACTTACGAACAAATTAATGTATAATTCCGTAAAATTTAGTAATGGGCATTTTTTGTTTATGGAAGAGGAGGAATCTGTAGGCTCTCTAAGAACGTTCTCTAAGAACGATGTACTTTTAACTGATATCTTCTGAGTAGTGAACAAATGAAAATAAATACCAGGCATGGGCCGCATCGAACTCAAAGACACTCAGAAACGTGATTGGGTGGCAGTCCCCCATCTAAGATATAATGCCTTTAGAAATCACTTATTTCTTCGGGGCTCTATCAAGCGGGTCATTTACCCACAATCCCCAAGAACGCCATAATCTCTCCCTGCCGTCACCAGTCCTTCTCGATCCACGAAGAATCACTTAAATTAAAGGGCACAAAAAGTGCATAAAAGATTTAATATAGCGAGGAGAGAGGAGAAAAATAGTAAATAAATAAAAGAGGAATTTAAAAAAAAGCATGAAATTTTGAAGATCCCGTGTTAAAGTATTATGATCGAAAAATGGAATTTTAATGCATTTTTTCTTTTAAATATTTAGTTCTTTATTCTTCGCATATAATGATTTATTTCAGTTAAATGAGCTATTTTGATGTAGGCACTTAAAGAAGCGGATATATTTTGATTAGAACTACTGGCGTTTAAGGACCTTCCCTATAGGAATTATAAGATTTATATGAAATTCAAAAATTTCAAGAGAGCAAATTAAGGCTTTTTTTAAAAATATTAGGCAATCGATATTTTTAATGTTTTTTAAGTTGAACATAAATAATGAGTGTTTTCTAATGTCGTATAAGGGAAAATGTCAGTTTCAATATATACTGACATCGCTCGATTAACGAATATCTGATATCTCCAGTCCTTCGCGATACTAAGACCGTAACTGAAATTGGTTATTAATTAAAGGTTAGGTTATCCTGGATTGTGTGGTGTAATTTTCTTATTTTTTGTTTAGTTCTTATAAGTAAATCAAACAGTTTAATTTTTCCTAATGACACAACAAAATATATTTTGAATACAGAATGCTAGGTTTTGAAATCGGAATTTCTGTTGTAAATTTGAACAAACCCGGAAGGAAATTGAAACAATTTCTGTTCAAAAGCTGTTAATTACAGCAGGGTTTCCATTCTTTATGCAAAAGAAAAAATAGAGTCTTTTTAAGGCCTTTCAAGGCAAATTTTTAAGTTTTTAAGGCTACATTTCACATCGATCGTAATAGAATTGAACTGTGATGAAGAAGCTTTCAAGAGAGTTAGGTTTAAATCTCAAGGACCCAGTTATAAAATAATAAATGTGCCATAGGTGGTTATTTGGTGGCACTTGACAGCTGAGGGTATCATTGACCTTAGTTTTTGAATGCAGTAGAAGTAAACTAGTGTTCATGCAAAAATTAAGGCTTATCCCAAAATTTTAAAGACTTTCAGAATATGAATTCTTTTTAAGGTCCTTAAGGGGGGGGGGTATTTCCATTAACGTCACACTAGAGCTACACAATGGGCTATTGGTGACGGTCCGGGATCAATCCCAAAGGGAAAGATCCGAGGACAACACCGCGTAATTTTGAACCACGGTCAGATGACGAGGCAACACCTGAGCTGGCACCCCACTCTCCAAACTTCCACACCACGCCAACGTGAGGACATTTGAGGCCACGACAGATTTAACGTGCACCAGCCCCCTTTGTACACGACGGTGTTTGGCTGGATTCGAACTCGCAACCCTTCGGTTGCTAGTCCGTTGCTCTTCCAACCGGGCCACCGCGGCCCCTAAGGTCCTTAAGAACTAAAATGAAACATCAGGTCTATTTAAGACACTTTAAAACCCTTGGGAATCCTGTACAGGTATTGTATCATGTAATGTAGATAAAAAGTATTACAGTACACAGTACATAAGTTATAAATAAAATAATATTACTTTATACGAAAAAGACGAAGCATTGTTTCACTTTTTAATAAAATATAAGCAAATATGTGCTACACAAAGGCTGACATAGCCTTTAGCAGATATTTACCATCAAAAATAGCCTAAAATAAAAATAAACTGATGCCAAATATACTATTTCATAGTTAACCTTCCATGGTAAGATCTCCAAACTATCCTCCGAATCTAAAATATTACAGCTATAGTGAGTACTACCATTAATAATATTACCAATTGAAGTCAAGTTACAAATGATTAGAAGGACAATAAATGCGAACCAAGAAATTGCAAGAATTATTCTACCTCAAGAAGGAACCTAAGGGAAGGGAAATAGTTTGAAAGCAGATGGTCCTCTTGAATGTATTCTCACCTGCCCTACATGAAAGAAACACGTAGAGACGTCTCAAACGACAGACGTCTGCTTGTCACTGAAATTTAGTTTAAGCGCTATTTATTTCAGGGACTTCATTATCATTAGCATATCTGAAGCTGTTGTACTCATGGATTATCAACATCCCAGTTCTGAAGATAACTATTCATTATTAGCTTTTACTTATATTATTAGTGTAAACAGACAACTTAAAATGCCCTTTTATTGGTTTAGATGATAAAATAAATCAATCGTATTATTGCCATACAGTATTAATGAGTTTCGTTCAGAACAGGTTTGAATCAAAGTACATCAAGATAGATTAGAATATTAGTCGTTGCTATTTCTTTGCGGTGTATATTATGTTGTAGGAAATCGCTTAAAGCTGGATTTAGATCAATTTTAAAAAATAGAAAATGCTCAGGGGTAATAGAGATGAGTGAAAAGCTTTTGAGTTTTACGTCTTGCAAATATTATTTAAGGAAACATTTTGGTAAAAAATTTAATCGGACTTCAAAAAATTGATCTTGTGGAAATCGAATAACAATTATTACATCATATGTGACATAAAATATTCAACATTGGTTTGTATGAAATGAAAACAAGTACATATTGAACCAATTAGTCAGAAATTTAAACAAAGTTAAAATTTTGTTGTAGAATACTTAAGGAGGGTGTGTGTGAAAGTCTTGTTATTAAGCCCACATTACCACAGTGACTCAATATTAATCATCTACATATGGAAACAACGAAATTATTAATCACCTAAAGCAAACGTAAATCAACATACATTTTTTTTGTTGGAAGGAAGATTATCAATGAGATAATACTTGCGTATATGCGTAATATTACGCTGCCCTCTCCAATTTTACGAAAAACTGTCAACTAGTTTTATGCATATGCTTACCTAGAGTTCCCCATTCAGTAGGAACCGGGTTCGAATTCCGGTGTTTCATAATCACATGGGTGGTGATTGTCCCTGTTAGAAGCAACGGAGGTCAAACCATAGAGTGCTCCTTCACAAATAGCCGTCAGTTCGCTCTTTGTAGTTCCGAAGGCTGAAGAAGTCAGTGATCGAGCATTAAAAAATAAGTTTTTTAAAGAAATGTTCAAAGCATTATTCTTTTGTCAGGAAAAGCGGCAAAACAAATCTTTGTTTTTGAACAATGAACCATAATTGGGTGTCGATGAGGTCATGAAAAACCTGGCCCCGAAGAGGCCTCAATCTGCGGTATTGATAGTATAGCACTTGATAAATGGGCCGCCTTGGTATTTGGGATCATATTAATTGGAAGATAGATTTAGAAAAGAACTAAATATATATAAATATATATATTGGCATATTTTTTAAGTATTAAGGCTTTATTTTTTTGTGTTGAAAAGACTCACTGTCACTAGGTTAAATCCAGCCCAAAGCAAATTTGTTTGATCGAAATCATGAAAAAATTCGATCTGGATGAGTACTTGGGAGAGCCCCGAAGTGCTGTTCTAGATCGTTGAAATGGATAAGAGCTTTTCATTGACATACGAAATGAAATGCATAGTTATTGGTGGTACGACATAAGGTAAGATGTTGAGTCGGGGAAGTTGCGGGATATCAGTCTCCAAGAAGAATTTTGCTAGGTCTTGTTTTATTTTATGAATCACAATTCTATCTAGCAAAATGACAGTATCTGCAAGCTTGGTCTTTTTTTAGGTGAATTTGTTAAAATGTGTTTCGCGTATATGTAAGTGATAGCATTAGTTAACAGTAAGACCATTCAACCGAACGTTGATTGAGTGTATTCTTGTTATATAGCTTTCTCTAAGCAATTGTTAACCCCAAACATGAAATTCGGAGAAACTGTCATTTTGACCAGTTCGGAAGAATGCACACGAATTAACATCCCCGAAATATTCTCCCGAGTCCAAATTGCGATTTTTCTACCATATTCATATCAAAAATTTCTTACCCAGTGTTCTCTCTTCCATTTAAAAAAGAAACCACCTGGTGTTCCATCAATATTCTTTTCGTTCTCGTCGCACTTCTTGCGGAACCATCCGTGGTATTTCTGTCTAAACGCTTTTGAGGGATGTTTGGAAATAATAACCAGGGAACGACACGCGTTCTCATATTATATTCGAAGCGGATCTTCTCAAGTCATCTGGAATGAAACAGCTGTTCTCAGCTCAGACTGCCACCTGGGAAGCAAGCTGTCTGCGCTACAAAACAACCTTTAAGCTACATCAACTTTTTACGGAGAAATATTTATTAACTTTTATCATAGTACGAATTGGATAAGTAGAAATATTTTCATTAATAAACATCTGCCCTCAAAAATAGGAAATATAGATATAGTTATAAACCTAAAGGCTAAAAATGAATATTGACACTAATCACTTGAAAAACTAAGCTACACAGATCAGAAAATATTTTTTTCAGCGTTTTATTAGTAAAATCAAGTTTGTGTGTGAGTATATTAAATATTTTCATAGTAATTAAAATTTACTTTTGATATTAGGCTACCACACTAGTCTTTAAATAATCTTGCGAATAATTTTAGAGCATAACAAAAGAAAATTATTACATTTTCTGCGGCAATTTTTCTTAATCTTAACTCAAGCGGTATCGTGTACAAGTATCATATTTTTCGATTACTATCTTTTCACATACTCACAGTATTTTTCAACGAATTTCAATTAACTGCAATAGAGAGTGTGTGTTACACGCAGATAAATCTATTTTGCATAATCCAATAGTTCGTTACCAAATAATATCTAAATTACTTTTCAGCATATAATTCCTTGTAAAATGTGAAAAATGTGGAGTTTGTACGAAATGCAAAGAGAATAGAGAAATATCCACACTCAAATGAATAAACCTAGTTACAAAATGCGCCTAGGTATCTTTACGAAATTTGACAGAAACTAATCCATCCTGTTTAAACAGTAGCAGTCCACAAATAAAATGTTTTTTATTGAGTTACTTAACTGAGGGTGACTAAGAAACTAGTAACAGAATTAATTGCTTCCACCTATGAGCTATACTCTTGTTGAGAATTTAAAAGTGCATAAAAAGAAATCTAGGTCAGCATCAAAAGATGATCAAGGTCAAAAGCAAGCTTTATGTCTGAAATCGCAAAAAAAAATTCGTTTTCCGATTAATTTTCCTTTAATATGTTTCCGCCCTTTTGATCGAGATGCCCTTGAAAAGCGAATATGATGAATAAATATCAAGTAGTGACCTTACCGGTGTCTGAAAGACACAAATATAACGTGGTCAGGAAGTCTTGTGGATAAAGATTTGACTTCTTAATGAACCGGGCAGTTTGATAAACAACATGACTCATGCGAAAAGGAACTTATTTATTGTATTATATATAATCATTTACATATAGTAAATTTGGATTAATTGTATAATTCTTGAATTGTCTTATCAACTAAAGTCTAAATGTTTTGAAATGAAAATCTGCACGAGTGAGGTAAACAGTTTATAGCTTTAAATATCACTTATCAGAGTCAAATACAGTCATCAAAAACACATTAACTGGCTTAATTGGGCCATATTTGATCAAACTGCACCACATACGAAAAACGTCAAGAAATGGACATACACATAAAGAAAGTTATACTTAAATATGGACATACAGAAAAGAAAGTTATACTTAAATATGGACATACACAAAAAGAAAGTTATACTTAAATATGGACATACAGAAAAGAAAGTTATACTTAAATATGGACATACACAAAAAGAAAGTTACACAGAAGAGAAAAATACACTTAGGGTAAGCTACAGGTATCGAGCCAGCGACGCTTACAACAAGCAGCTTAAGTATTTGAAAAACATAGTTTTGTATTTTATGAGGAACATCATATGACCTAGTTTCGGAACCCGTAATATAATTTGGTACTGGGACACGGAGTGCTGATATGGGGGACTTGTATGAAATGGAAAACATTTTAAGCCTTTGATTTATGGTTGGTTGGGTTTTATGACATAAGGATCATATTTCGCCAAGCTGAGCTAAACAAAAGAAAGATCACGTCAAGTAATGGACATACATACACAAAGAAAGCTTTACTGACACAAAAGTAGGTAGATATTTGAATTAACGTCGCACTGGTAGCAGCACATCGGGTTATTGGATACTGTCCGGGATCAATCTTGAATGGAAAGATCCAAGCACAACACCTAGCAATTTTGAATCAAGGCCGGATGACGATGACAACACCTGAGCTGGCACCCCACTCTCCAAACTTTCACACCACGCCAACGTGAAAACACGACAGATTTAACTTGCACCACTTCCCACGTACAAGATTGCCTTTAGTTGGGTCAAGTTTCGAACAAGTTTTAACCCTCCGGTTGACAATCTTCTTCTCTTCCAAACTAGCACTGACACAGAAGAGAGAAATATACCAAAGATAAGCTACAGGAATCGAAACTGTGCCGTTTACAACTTGCAGATAGGGTATTTTGAATATATAGTTCTGTATTTTATGAGGTGTCTCATATAACCTAGTGTCGACTTGGTTGGTCGTTTTCATGGGGCAAGGGTCATATTTGACCAAGCTGTGCCAAACGGAAGATAGACAATGTCAATACATGCACATACAAGGGGAAAGTCTTCCTGACACAAAAGATGAACCGACGGAAAAATTGAACTTGTGCTGCTCGAAAGTAGTTAGCGCAATAGACAAACTCAGAGTCGGGACCTGTTATCTTGTTATACACTAGGGCCAGGATTGTTGATGTAGCGGGCGTGTATGAAACAAAAACGTAATGCTGAATGGAAATGTTTTAAGCCTTTTATTTATGATGCCGCGTTTTGTTGACTTTGATTTAGTCTGAATATATCAATTTAGTCTTAGTCCTCAGATAATGAGATAGGTTAAATGAATTCGTTCTGGGACCTCGCTTTAGGAATAATATGCAGGGAAATAATTAATCTACAAGACCCAACACAGAAAGGAAACTGCTGAAGGACTCACAACTTTCATACAGATCCTCCATAAGGCAGAGAGGTTAGAAATTATTTTAACCCAATATATTGATCCCATACCTTGCAATCTACAAAGTAGCCTTAGCAATCCTATACATGAATTCGTTGACCATGAAAATTCGATATATATCACCAAAGTAATTAAGGATAACAGATCGATGTATTTTTGAGCAGAACAAATGAACTGCATTTTACAAAAAACACAGAAACAAATCATCTATGCACAGCTTGAACATAAAAAGCATGACGAATTCCTACAATACAAAATATATGTCCAACGAGCACAATGAAAAATCGAATCAACATCATGTATCATGCCGTCAGAAAATATGTACCAGTCTCATCCTTTTATCACGGCAATTTATTTCAGTTATGTATGAAGTCGAACTGGTTTTTCCATGGCTGTCACACCCAAGAGATAAATTCATAGCTCGATTCGACCAAAGAGAGGAAAATAAATTTTATCCGAGAAACATTGGTCGTATATCTAAAAAGATAGATCTTAGCATCATGTGCGTGTGGAGAGTAACAAAAAACATAAATACATACTTAATTCAGTAAAATATGAGATTTTCGGGTATTTGAAACTGAACGAAATTTAATTTTTGTGGATTAAAAATGAGAACAAATATAGTGCGTTCAGAGGATGCTAACATAAAATGATTCAAAGCATTATCTTTTCGATAATTTTGAATTACGACATAAGATATTTGAAAACTATAAAAATACGAATTTTTCATTTAATATAGGTACATCATGCTTATTGTAGGATAACACACCGATATATTTGCATTAACATAGATAATTGATATAGACAATTACATATTGATGAGAAATAACCGGTAAACAATAAGTCTCCGAAAATACGTATCGCTCTTTCTGGTAGATTCGAAGTATACGTAAAACACCTCATGGACTAAAATCGCATCTCGACAGATTCACTCTAAAATGTAGCAGTAAATTCATGCGCCAGAAAACTCGATAGGATAATATTTTTTCGAAAGTAATTATTAACGTATTTAATTTTTAAAACAATTAAATGTAACTTATTTTTTTGCACTGTGTGTAAGAATGCATGAGGTGGCCCGGTTGGAAGAGTAACGGATTAGCAACCGGAGGGTTGCGAGTTCGAATCCAACTAAAAGACCGTCGTGTACAAAGGGGGCTGGTGCATGTTAAATCTGTCGTGGCCTCAAATGTCCTCACGTTGGCGTGGTGTGGAAGTTTGGAGAGTGGGGAGCCAGCTCAGGTGTTGCCTCGTCATCTGACCGTGGTTCAAAATTACTTGGTGTTGTCCTCGGACCTTTCCCTTTGGGATTGTTCTTGGATCGTCGTCAATAGCCCGTTGTGTTGCTCTAGTACGACGCTAATTAATTACCAATACAAGCATCTACCACAAAAGTTCATATACCTTTTCAATTACGGTCGAGGGTAATTGGTCAATAAATAAAAAAGTCAAAGGCAATAAACAATTACTACTTGTTTTTTAAGCTAAAATTGTGGTTTTAACAGATAATTGTGGTTTAAGTCCATGAAACAATTTTGAAAATGAAGCATAATATTTTACAGGGTTTTACAAAAAAGGAGGCTGCAATTGACATGGAAATTAATCGAACTGGTTTATAACAACTAAGAGAATAAACAAGTAATTTGTCGCAAGATGCTTTCAAGAACATTTTAAAATTCTAAACATAGTAATGGTGAATTTATGGAGGCGTAAGAAAAACTAGCGATAAGCATGAAAGCGCAAATATTTAACAAAAAATTTGAAAACCATTTTAAAATGAAACGCCTCTTTTAAGGAACTGGTTTGTGACTAATTATTGGCTTGAAACATTTTAGTTATACTTCTGTGATTCTTATCATTGTTGAGCAACATCCGGCCTTTTAGACCAATGTATTACTAACCTCAATAAAAAAGCGATAGAAATAATGTTGCTGAACTTTAAGAATCTCGTTTATTGTTTTCAATAGCAGGCAAACTCATTGACTGTAATTTGGAAGAATTCATTTCCAGATCCAATTTCGAGAAAGGCTCTACCAAAGTGGAGGCCATAATTGGGGCATTTCGTCAAAGAATGAGGACCAAGCCCAGCCAGAGGAATACGGTAGATTCAGTTTCAGGTGGTTTCATATATCACCAAGGCCACACGTGTGAAGTATTTGCTAAGAATCAATTGAATTCTACCATTTTCAAAGAAATAAACGAAGCTACACAAAAAATAAAGAAGTTTTTTAATGCCAAAATGTGATTAGCCTTGTTTTTATACTAAAAAACTAATAAAAAGAAGAATCTATACGCTGAAAAAGTAATGACACAGTATACAAATGTGTCTTTATTTTGCGTATTTCAAAGACGATTACACAGATATTTAAAGCATTTCAAAAGAGCAATGCATGTATTGGTTGATCATTTATTTTTCATTGAATTGAAACATAATGTTCCAAAATCATTATATTTTAGTAACATAATAACTAGTTCAATAATTCAATATTAAAATTAATATTCCAGCTAATTTTTAAACCAACAAAATTCAATAAAATCAAAATTTTGAGCAACACAGAATCGTTAATTCAATCGAAGAATTGTATTTTTGACACAAAAATCTATTTTAATTCATTTCGTCCAAGTAAATAAATTAAGTCCACTATATTGAAAGTATACACAGTAACATAATATACAATGATTATCAGTGTCCCTATAGACCTAATTTCTACGAAGTAAAATATTCAAAAGTACTTTTTACTAGTACTGAGTCAGAATTTTAGGGCATCCTTAAACTCATGAACAAAATATGGCTTTCAGTTAAAGAGAAAAATAAATACTATTAATTGCTTTTATGGAATTAAACATGATATATTTAAAATGAATCATTCACGTATGTCAGTAATTTATTTGTTGTGATAAGATAAGTAGCTCAAGAGCAACAAAGTGTAATAAAGCGTTGTGCTTCGTAAACTTCATTACGTTAACTATACTTAGAACCACAGAAAATAAACATCGACGTTTGTCCTCAGGAAATAAACATACGAAATCTATTAGCTTCATTAAACATTGGGCAAAAGTAACTTCAGAGAAAAGTGCATTAGTTTTTCTACCGAATTACTTTTCATCCAACTCTTAAGTGACCACAGAAAGGCCGGAAGAAAAGGAAAAAGGAGAGACAAGAGTTCCTATCTCCAACTAACAAGGTCAAGCGACGGCGATTCCGATTAATTGTGTTTGTGTCCTCTCGCTTGTCTTCCCTCATCCTCTTGCAATCCTTCACCCCCCATACAACTTGCTCTTCTTCCTCCCATTGGAGATGGATTGGACTGTTCGAGGGGTTGTATATAATTAAAGTTCCACGAGTTAGTAATTATTCATTGTACAACAGTAGTGGCATAGTTTAATTTAGAATATCAAAGATAATTTCTTTAGTACTGTAAAGGAAAGCATAAATTGGAAGTATTATTTTGTGACTTCATTTAAATGTGGAGGATAAAAGGGAGAAAATCTGGAATAGGAGATTTCATTTTACGTTTTGAATGTTTTTCAATTATGAGTTTCAAATAAAGGTGAAAGATGATAGTCCTCTTAAACTCTAAAGGTCTTCATTCGTGCATTGAAAAAATATGCATAATCCTTTGATACCAAACTGGAATTAAAATATTCGGATCTAACAGCAGAATAGTTTTTAAACAATCAAAACATAAAAGCGTTGCGGTTGATAGAATTTTATACGTCATTATCACGAAAACATCAACCTTCTAATGAAATGGACGGAGTTGCGGTCATAAAATCTAAGAAGTGTAAGTCACGTGAGCTTGGTGATCGACTAGGCCCTATTGATTTAGCTCAATTGGAAGCTCAAACTAGTGTTTTTCTTCACGCTTGTCCTTTCATTCTGCATTAGGATTCGTGATTTTCTCAAAACCACGTGACCTTCATCCGGAGATTGGAAGATATAACATCAAACTGCGTTCATATGCTCCATCTATTCCATTAGATGGTCGATACATCAAAACGCGTTAATGTGCGTAAGAATACATTGACTACAGCGAATAGTGTTACATATAAAATAAATTAAACACGTATTATAATACATGATATACAATACAATATTCAATACAATACAAGTTTCAGTACATGACATCACATGAAAGTAATGCATTATCATTAAAATGTGGAAAGTATTTTAAAACTTAATTAAATCTACACTACGTGAAATCCTCTAGTGCAACCTCATTAATGAATAAATTTTGAAATCAGCTGTGGATTTAATCCAGCAATAAGCATTTTTTGCAATGCATTCCCCAGAAAAGTTTTATCTTCACAAATGGATATATTTTAATAGTATAAATATTATCTTCCGTGACTACCTTTTAAGATACAATACCAAGTAAATATGGACAAGGGAAAAAATTGAGAGAAATATTCCCACGTGTAGTTAATTCAGGATAGAATTCCTTCACAATTGCAACAGAGTGCAAGTAAAAATTGTCATGGAATAACTTTCCAAGGCGAAATGTGTACATACCCTCAAATCCTACTCGAATGCAATCCCTCAATTCCTATCCGCCCCCGTAGAAGGCAAACATACTGGACCATCTCTCCACATGGTCACTCAAGAAGAATTTGATGTCATTATTTTTCCCTATTATGGCTTAGGACATTCCCAGCTACCAGGACTGGGGTTAAGTCTAATCCGGGCCAAACTAAACAAAGGAAGGAATCCTAGTTTTCTATTAAGACCGCAGAATTGGACCCGGGAGAACAGCCTACAACAGCAACTACAGCTACCCCAGCCCATTCATTTTCGCTGATAAGCAGTGGGCTGACACCTTTACTCCTCTCGATCTTTGTTGACATTGTACAGGAAATTAATCAATGGCTGAGAATTTTTTTCGTCCAAGATTGAGCTCGAGTTTTAAAGGGGAGTTTGTCGAGGATTAATTCCATTGTTTCGGTGGAAAGTGAAGTGAAAAATAAGATCTGTACAGATAAAAACTAAAGAAAATCGCCGAAGAAAAAGTATCGTAAATTTGTCACAAAATGAAAAATGTGGCAAATCATCTAAATACTTTAAATGTGGAAGCATTCATCTAAATACTTTAAGCCTCTGAGCATCACGAGATTTCCGGAGTAGTGTAGTATTGCTTTTACACAATAACACCCATAATGACCAAATAACCACATCCGATGGTTGAAAGAATCCGCGGAGAGATTCTATTAGTAAACGAAGGACAAAACTGGTTAAAGGTTATACTGGAAAGACTGCAAGTTGTAAATATATGCGTGTAAACCCCTCAGAGGGTTTACAAAAGATTATAACTACAATTGAATGTTATTTAGAAATATTATCTAAAACACGTGAATTTCTTATATCCAGGTAATAACTATGAGAGCTCTGAAACTAAAGGATTGCAAATATTTTAACCCAACTATACGTATAGTAACACTACAATTTTATAGGAAACCTTAATTTTGCACCCAATCCTTGTAAATTTATCAATTAAATTTCTTCACAGTTAAATATACACTACTTAGATAAGTCTGATATCACGTAGTTATGTTTGAGTATCTTTAAATCAAAAATCAATCAATTAGAGTAACAATGAAGTAACCACATGGATGTTACGTAGTTATGTTTAAGATAACTCGAACGTTACAGTTATGTTTAAGAATTTACCATCATCAAATCAATGATCAATCAATCAGAGAAAAATGAAGTAACCACATGAAAAAAGATGAAATTTTATTTTAACAGCCAAAGATTAAGCGAGATTGAATTTGCTATGTTATGTTCTACCAGAATAATCTAATTTAAGTCATCTTAAAAATGCAACACCATTATAGAAAACTGAGTTTGTAAGGGAGACTTCATCCAGTACAAACCAGTAAATTTGTCATTTTAGAGTCTTTTCTTGTAGATACTAATATCCATCATTCATATTTCAAAGAATTCTTTCTTGTTTCTATAAGGAAACATGTCAAAGGAATATGGATAAACAAGCGACCAATTGCAATATACCGTCCTCGTCGTATATTTTTATTTTTTTCTTTCGTATTTGCTGTCACCTTTTTGTCCTGAAAATTTAAGAAGAGGAAGAAAAACTCGCAGACCACAAACCTGACATCTGTCCCAACGTTTGGAAATAGGAAAGTATTTTTTATGTCCTGACTTCTGCAAGTACTGCAGCGCTTCAAAGAGAAAGTAAGGGAAAAAACTTTAAGTAACTCAAGTGATAAAACCCGAAATTAGACTCGGGAAGAAAGTTTCCTGGAGATGTAAAGTTAGAAAAAGCTTTCTCCTGTTTTTTTTGCTTCTTTTGACTTTAATATCGTAGCTTCGGAGTTTCATAGATATTAATTTGGGCAGGATGTCGCAGTTCTTAGCGTCTAAATGAAACACCTGGAACAAGATCTGATATTTTTTCAACTTTAATTAATTTCCTCGTTCAAACACTTTTATTTTTAAGTATAAGATTTTATTGAAGGAGTGTTGGTGAGAAAAAATGTGAATATTTTTCTCGATATGAAATTTCAATGAGTTCTCAAGAGATTTAATTAATTAATTTACTCAATGTAATTTTTAATTTTATTACTCAAATAGAAATGAATAGATAATTACAACTTTATTCGGTTTTAATACAATTCTTAACGTGATGGAAAAAAATGTTCTTTTCACGAATTCTGAAACACATAAGATGTGTTTTAAAAATTTGTATTATTTGAATGGTTGAATCATAAAAAGAGGAGGGGTTAAAATAGCAATGTAATTTTGGGAAACAATTATAAGCAAATAACTTCAGCGGGCAAAATGCGAAATTTTTAGAATGAGAAAGAGAAGGTTTTGCAAAAAAAATAATAATTGGCACAAATAAAGAATGTTTTTCGGGATTAAGAACCAAATTCTTTTATAATTATCTAACTTTTGAAAAAACTCAGCAATCATAAAGATTTAAAAAAGTTTATAAGTACATTTTATGAAGAGTTGTTTTATTCGAAATACAGGTAATTATAAATTAAAGTTTAGTTTTTAGTTGTTATAATTTTGCTTGCTTTTCTTTTTTTATTGAATGTATAATATATATCTTATTTTGTCTTTTATGTATTAATGTCATTTAATATTTCATTTTATCAACTAATTTTTTTCTAATTTAAACTTAATTTAGAATTGCTGTTTTAAAAAATATTTTTAATTTTATACCAAATATATCTGATTCGTCGCACATAGAAACGAACTACAAACAAGGATTTTGATAATAAATAAACAGAAGTTTGCGTAAAAATAGGATGGCAATAAGAAACTACCAATATGAGTCTAATTCAAAATGTTTCAGTAAATTTTTATTTAATAAAAAGTTACATTCAGTAGTAAGTTCGAACAAATTAAGATCAATACATACTTTTAAGTGTGAATACACTTATTCAATTCGAGGTTTATTAAGTTACAGATTTTCAATCGTCAATTAATTTAAATTCGCTACAAATATCTTAAGAAAGATTTTTTGGAATATTTTATGGCTTTCCGGTTCACCTTAAGACATCTACTAATCGATTATATCTTGAATAACGTGTTCTCATGGAACACACCCTTCTGGATGTCCATTTATTATAAAACTATTACGCGCGGTTTAGAGGATTGCGGTGTTTTGAAATATTTATTATAACGTTTTAGAATGAATCTATTTATTTATTTATTTATTTATTTCAATTAACGTCACACTGGAGCAACACAACGGGCTATTGGTGACGGTCCGGGATCAATCCCAAAGGGAAAGATCCGAGGACAACACCACGTAATTTTGAACCACGGTCAGATGACGAGGCAACACCTGAGCTGGCACCCCACTCTCCAAACTTCCACACCACGCCAACGTGAGGACATTTGAGGCCACGACAGATTTAACGTGCACCAGCCCCCTTTGTACACGACGGTGTTTGGCTGGATTCGAACTCGCAATTTAGAATGAATCAATCTAAGACAATATAATTTTTTATAAACTAAGAAAAATAATTAAATAAGAGTTTTCAAAGGAGCATTCAAAACTTAACTCTTAAAATATTAAATCTGAAGAAATTATTTGAACTAAAGGATATAATTAACTCCAAATGAACCAATTTATTATGAATGCAATTATCCTAGAATAACTATGCTTATTAGAATAGTTTAGTTATTATCACCCTTTCAATTTTTATTACTTTCTTTATTTCTATCTTTTGTAATATAAATTGCTTACAAGTGAAACACACTAAGTTAAAATTTTCGAAGTATGACTTTTTAAACTTCCATAGACTAGGAATGTGATGATCTATATACAGGGGAAGTTCACTAAGTCATTTTCTTTGCATGGAGGTTGGATTTCTTCTTGAGAAACACGCTTATTGAGTAGTTTTTCCCGCTAGTTTTCTCAAAACTATTTTTTGACTCGGTGTGTTTCACTTGTAAGCCGACGAAATATACGAATTGTTACACTATTGTCCAACTTTAAAATTAAATGGCTGATTCCCAAAACTAACTCTTTCCTCCAAAACAATTTAAGAGAAAATTGAAAAGTAGGCATAATGCTGTAAAGTACGAGCTATAACAATATTTTTCTTAATTAAAATTAATATGCAAGCATACCTATAATGATAAATGTCTACATGCTTTTATTGACCTGTCAAACTACAGACTTCTCGGAAAATGGCTGCACAGATTTAGGAAATCGCCCCTCAATTTTTCAACCCACAGATTTCGTTCCAAAAGGCGAATACTACAGTTAATTAAATAAGTATAAAAAGCCAGCTAAGTATTCAAATTCTACCGTAATGCAATAAAATCTAATGGAAAAATCTAATTACCAAATCATAATACCCCAGTCTACCTCCAATTCCGATATTTAATAAGTCTTAAACGGGTTTTAAACTTCGTTAAAAAAATTCGCATCAAAGAGCCTCCCTTAAGGACAGGGAAATTCCCTCCGTATCTTGGGGAAAGGAGAACTCACACTTTCCTTCACTTTCCCCTTAAGAGAAAACATCGGGTGTTTTCACACATAAAAACGGGAGCGGCATCTTTTGATGTGTATTTAAGTTCTGTGGAGCGGCAATAAGCTATGTTTTTTGAGAAGGGAAAATACAATTACGGTGAGACTTGGGGGAGAAAGTAATTCAACTTCAACTACGCTGGCGATAAAATTTCGGTGATATTGATTCCGGACTTTGATTTTTGTTTTTAACTTTTCATTTGTTTTTTTAGGGTAGTAAACGCGCGCGCGCGCGCGCGTAAAGAAAGGGAAAAAGTAAATGAAACAATTACTTTCGCTGGTGTTGACTCTGCCGAAGAACCTAATAAATGAAAAGACTTTTTTAATCAAAAGGTTTGGAGCTTTAAAAAGGTCTTAAAATAGTATGCAATCTTCTATATATTTTGAGATAAAATTGAATGTTTTATCGATTCTGCAGCAGGAAAAGAAAGGAGAATAAACATGCACTTAATCTGACAAAACTTTTTTGCATTCATTTTCTATTTTTTGCTCAATAAAACAATAATTAGCTATAAGATAAACTTGTGCTAATTAGATAAAATATAATATTGCAAAAACTTATGATTAAGGTTTTTTTATTGCAAAAATTGAAGAATCTGTGAGCTCTAATGATACCCAAATTAGGCTCAGAAATAAAAATCCCACTAATTTGTACAGTAATATTTCAGGAGAGAGGAGCAAATGAAGCATTTCGAAAATCCAGATTCTTAATTCATTTATCCAATACAAATTGAAAGAAACAAAATTAGATTTTTTTTATTTGTTTGTGATATCAAAATTTGGTTCTGTTCGTAATTGCATTAAATTTATCTATAAATTACTTGGTAACATTAAACCATTTTTGTAAAACAAAATGAACAGTGTCCTTTCACCGACACCTACGCTAAAGGAGCTGTCACAATGTTCCATTCTAAGATCTGCATGCAAGTTTCCTTTACGCAAATATAACCATAAAACTACATGGTATACCTCAAATGAATGAAATCATTTTGGAAGGTAGGCAATTGAATTTACGTCTCACTGAAGTAACACATCAGGCTATTCGTGATCGATCCAGTAGGGAAAGATTCGAGGACAACTCGTAATTTTGTACCACGGTCAGATGACGAGGTTAACTCCTGAGCTAGCACCCCACTCGAACTTGCGCACCACGTCAACATGAGGACATTCGAAGCCGCGACAGATTTATCGTGCATCAGCACCCACGTACACGACAGTCTATGGTTGGATCGAGTTTTGAATTCACAACCTTCGAACTCGAACTTTCCGATTACTAATCCGCAGCTCTATCAGCTGGGTTACCGTGGCCCCCATTTGGGAAGATGAAATAATATAAAATAAAATATATAAATGGTGAGCCCGCTTACTTTATCAAGGGGAATAAAATGATGAATTCTATGGATTTAATTATAAATTAAGTTTCTGTAGATACTGAAAGACGTATTAGAGTTCCAGGGAATCCATAGAAATCCATAGAATTCATCATATATGCAGGGACCAAACTACTATTGACAATCAGCTCAAAACTCTTAAAACTACCCTCTTAAATAACTTCCCCAACAGTTTTCTTAAAAGTTTATCCATAATCCTTTTTCAACCTCATTTAAAAAATAGTTTTTATTTTTATTTTCCTTCTTATATTCACAACCAGATGGAGCCATCAATAAATTTCATAATTATATTTTTCACTTTCGCTGTCTTTTATTCATATGCTGTCTTTTATCATCAATTTCACCCCTGCCACAATCTTAATTTCTTGTCACAATTTTAATTTCTTGTTAAAATTTACCTTTCTCTCCTCCCTTTCACTTGTGCAAATCTTTCATATGATCTCCAAGCCACCCTCTTTCTCTTTTCAATTCAACTATTCTAGATTGGGCGGATCTGGCAGTGTTTTGCTCTCCTGGCTTGCGCGGCAACATTCGGTAAGGTAATTCCTTTGGCTGTTCTATTGATTTTTCCTTCCTAACCTTGGTAATAGGTAATATTTTTTATGATTTTTCTTTCTGGTAGTACTTTGAGTTTTCGGGGTTAACTTGTGTTGATCTCTTCGGCCGGTCTCACACAAGTACAGAAAAAACTCAAAGCATATACTTTTAAGTGACTCCTGGCTCTTCTCCCCTTGATAAAGTAAGCGGGCTCACTCCCTATATATATATATATATATATATATATATGCCAGAGAAAATGTCTGGCAGACAAAAACAAATATCGCAGTGCTTCCAATGGACCAATACCAGTATTAAAATGAAAGCGCATTCAAAACGAGTAAGTTTTCTTGTATAGAATAAATGGCCGATAAGTGTAAAAGAACGCGTCTCAATGTTTTTCTTCTAACCAGGACAAAACAACCTAATGGCCGGGACCTTGGGACATGGCTGTCTATCCCCAGCTATACAATCTGAAATGTGGAACTGGTTTTTTTTTCATTACACTGCCTTAAATTTCATAATTTTTTCTGAATGAAAACCTGATTTCGTTATTTTAACGAATCGAGGTTCGTAATGCATTCTACCCTACGTGTATCCATCCTACAAACCACTTTAGAAGCTCTGTTTTCCTTATATTACATCCATTCAATTTTTTTGAAGTATAATATTTATGAGCAGTGGAATTTGTTTCTGTGTAAAATTAGTTCCTAAAACATGAGATTTTCTCCTCTAAGAAAACATTTATTATCATTTATATAATGTATAAAATGATTGAATACACTACACAGCAGAATAGTTTTTAATCAAAAAACTTACCATCACTAAATAAATATTTTTTAGTTTCCTAAAAGATCCTAGATTTTAAGAGTCGTGAAGAACATTCTATGAGAACTGTGTTAGATATTTTCAGAAAATACTTTTCCTGGATTTTTTCAGGTAGGATACGGCTCTATCAATGGAAAAAGTGCGTGTATCTTGAAAGTCTTAATCCTATGGGAGATTGGGGATGAACAGCTACAAAAACACTTCATCTTGGGATCTTAATGCCAGCTTATGTGGAATTGAATATTTTCTTCTTTTGCAGATGAAAAAATCTCTTCAAGGCGTAGAAACACTCTGGAAAATATTTTATCTGTATCTCAGAGGGCGTAAAAACGGACTCTGTCCAGTGCAAGGAATACTTACTGCGATAACATTTTATGAGAAATTTCGAAAGGGATAAAACATTTATAGGTTTGAGCGAAAGAATATATGATGGAATGTAGTAACGATCGCTAAATGAGATATAAATGCGTTTCTTCGAAAGGAAAATATCTTAAAACTGCAATTTCTTTGAACTATTTTTCAGAAAATACGAAATGTCCTTTCAATAAAGTTAGGGAGTTTTTAAAGTCCCTATACTCCAAATCAATCCTGATGTCAACTCCAACTTATTCAACTGTTTGCGACCCTAAAATATATCCTGAAATACTTACATTTCAGACCTTTTTATTGCAATTATCAATTTTCTATGCACAATGTTCACATAGGGCATTATAAAAAATGTCAACTTTTAATTATATTTTGTTATAGTCACAATAGAGACAAACCAAGCCAACTGCTTGACAGACATCACACACGAAACAATCAAAATATTGATAATCACTTAAATTGCATCGAAATAATATAAGTGTACTTAAAACTGTAATTTTACTATGCAGAGAAGAATATATACTTAGTTTAATAAAATGATTGTTGAAATAGTAAATCGCTTGTAAGAATTTGATACAAATCAGACTCAAGGCCTAGTTATTTACCTCCTCCAAGACCGGACATTCTTCATGTCCATGGTTCAACACTTTTGTTACGGGTTATCCGGTGCCCTTTTTATGCTCTAGAGCATTGCCATGCACGGATAAATGTGTATCCTCTCTGCAGACATCCGTTCTAAATTTGGCATTAGAACTAGTTTTAAAAACTCCACGAGTTTTTTCGAGTGGTTAAACATTTATCCTTATAACAAGACCAAATATATGTAATTTTCCCCAATAGTAAACACTATTTTGCGAATAATAGAACAGAAACTTTTTGTGATAAAAAAAATACCAATTTGATCATTCATGAAAATTATCAGAAAGTGTAAATCATACATTTTTCTTGATATAAATTAATTTTGTTTTAAAATTGTTTCTGATACATAATGGTGATAGTAAATATTGAAATGCCTTCAGTAGTAGATTGATAAAAAATCAGATATAACAAGTATTTCAAATAACATTCTGCGTCTTTCGTTTTTCAATTATTTTAGTTTACGTGCTAAAAGATAGATCCCATTTATAAAATGAAACTATATTACTTCAATTTACTGTAAGCGAGTAAATGAAATTCAACAAGCCAAATATTAAGGGAGAGAAAAATACTTCGTGTATTCGTCAAGTTGAACTTTCAGATGACGAAAAAGTAAAAAGCTGATCAGAAAAAAGATAAAATTAAGATGAATAAAAAATGAAAATAAGAAAGCGAGAAAATGTATAACAATGTGCATGCTTTTAAATAGAAATCCGAAAATGTGGGCTAAAGAATAGCGGAGATAATAAGTCTAACTATATACACAGTGATAGAAAGTAAGTAAACAATTTTGTTTTATTTTTGTGTGGCATGATCCACCTTGAATGACCTTGACGTTCCGCAGGCGGTTAACGCAATTGCAAGACCAGTTTGGCCCTTTAAAGCGAAAGACGAGATGCATTATAAAATAATAGTACAAAAATAAAATATCTAAGTACCCAATGTCGACGGCCTTGTACGTTTGAACTATATTAGCTGTGAACGATGAAGGTACAATTACCTCAGAAAAGAACGCACGTGAGGTACGATTTCTTATTGACAACTGTGGCTAATTGTGACACTTTTCAATTTTATGAACTGAAACAAGTTTTGGGTGCCACTATAATTCAACTTAAATTTTGCAAATCTTATAACATTTGTCAAAATTTTTCATGTGTAAATATTCTACGTTTCATTTTAGTCATATTTTATTTTGTAATATAAAACTCGAAATGAAGACGCTTCGAATATTTATTCGATTAACCTACTGTAATGAGAACTTTTTGTTTATTGAGTATGGATTTTACACATGTGATTAAGTGATATAAGTACACTACTATACAACTATGCAAATTAAAATTTGTTGATTCGTAATGGTCTTAAATAATTACAGGAAAAGGCTAAAACTATTATTCTATAAAAAATGCATTTTAAAATATCTCTGCGTGTCTCTTTATTTCAGAAACTCTATTAGATAGACATTAATGCACTACTCCATCAACACATCAATACATTAATTCCATCTAGTCATACATACATTTACATTGTAATGTAAATACATTTACATGTTATGCAAAATCATGCATATTACTTTCAATCTAGATAATTCAATTCACTCTTTCGTTTATTTAAAATATATCCATCTGCTTCAATGTAAATGAAAATAGGTAGTCGAGTTAGCAGAAACGCATTAACTGAAAAAAATTTTTTTTTACTGTTTAATGACTACTATTAGCTTTTATAACAAAAATAAAAATTATAAACAGTTTGATAGTATTTTATATATTTAAAATAGATTACAATCTTGCAATGTATTTCTTATTACCATGAAAATACTCCATTTAGTGTTTCCGAAAGAATGTCATTGGATGAGCTTCTGCTCTAAGATGACGATAAACGAAAACAGTTATATTTCAAAATAAATTTTTTAGTTACAATGAGGAAAGCATTTGTCAGTCGCATAACAAACGCAAAGCTTTGCTAAATGAAATGTAATAAAACATTGAAAAGGGTTTTGCGATCAGAAATATTTATCTACAGTTAACATTCGTAAGTTTCTTTTATGGCTGTGAACTTTAATATTACTTTTAGAAATAAAATATCTGAAGCAAATTGTTAATAAAGCAAGAACTAGGACAGCCAACTTCGTGGTTAACTCTAAGAAAATTTCATTGACAAGTCACTTACCGTTTTATCACAAGCAGCTGCAGCACTTTGCTTACATTCTGGAGGAGCACATTCCATGGGAGCTATAACATCACAACTGGTGAACATTTTCACTTCAATATCCGAGAGTCCAGCTTCATCCATCATCACCGATGTCCTGTCACAGCAAGGACAATCAAAATCATCACTTTCATGAGATTTCTTTAACACATCATGGCAGCCTTCCATGATGTCCGCGTCTCTAGCGCATGCGCCCACATCACTGCTGACCGCGTCACACATTACATAGTTTCCAGGAAGCGAGATATTACTGAATGGTACTGATCTAGAATTATTTTGATCCGTACGAGAATCCAATGGTTTCTGATTAGATGAACTGCTGTGAGCGGTGCTGCTGGTGTGCTTGCATTTCTTTGAATTTTCATATGAGGACTCGATAGGTAGAATAGGAACACTGCAATCTTTTCGTAGTTTACGCATGTCATCCGAATATTTTCGGACATCAAGTTGGTCTTTTCGAGAAATGGCTGATTCCTTGGGAATGCGGCGTTGAGGTGAAGGAGGGGTGATCTTTCTTCGGTCATCGATGGAACGCAGTCTGTTATCTAAGCATTGATTGCCAGTGCGACTTTTAATGTCCTCTTGAATAGGTTTACCAACCCCGTTTTCACTCATGTGGACTTGTATTTCTGAAAAAAAAATAGATTCAAAAGCATGAAAAGCACTGCGTGCCATGAGATAGAATGGCAACTGTGAAACTTAAAAAAAGATAGAAAATGCGGTTCTCTGTAGGCTGTATGATCACTCCGAACAGATACAGGTTTGCTGTGAACCGCTTTTGAACATATTATTGATAACGATGCACGAAAGAAATCGCCGCTCTTATGGAAGTCTGATTACCGAAAGCAATTAGAAATCTTGAGATAGAAACAACTCAGAAAAGAAAACGTGAGCGAAAGCGAAAATAGGTTTAAACATCAAAAACCTCGAATCGCCTTTGAATAAATGAATGGGAAGCAACTGAAGTTGATGTTCGGAAGATAGCTGTGGTAATAAAACTAGGGTGACCTTTTTGTCATGCACTGTTTTAGAAATAATTAACACCAGTAATACACGAAATGTTACTTTAGAATAATTTTATTTCATTTGGAGGTATGAAATACACATATTGATGCTTATATTCATTATAAATGGGCTTAAACAAGGTATGAAATGTGCCATCAATAGACATAAGCAATACAGAAATTTTTGGGCAGATGTTTGCTAGTTATATTGATTAAAAGGTCTGGACATTAATTTAGTACCTGTTTAAGAAACTCAAAAAAGTGGTCATTTTGAATGGATTGTGATAGTTTATGATCTACATTAAATTAAATTAATTATATTTTATTATAAAATATTTAATGTCATTTGCTTTTCCTAATTATTAGGTTTTATTTGTTATCAGCAGATCACTAGCTAGAGTCGGGATGATATGGTCTAATTTTCAAATTCAGTTTCTTGTTTTATTTACTTTTGTCCTCCTAGTGATTTGAAAACCACTTTCCACAGTATGTTAGAGAATAAAGCTATCATTGATTAGTTTATTATATGTCTTCGTATTTTATGTTCTGCGAAGCTGCAAGACTGTTACGAATGAGGTTACAAAGTTTAGCTTTTCTTAGACTAATTTCGCATTTTAGAAAAAATAGAATTTTGAATTATAAGTTGCAGCAAAACGTTTATCGGTTGATAAACAATGCAAATAGGGAATTTAAACTCAAAACAATCATAGCAATACATTTTCAAGTAGCGAAAACAACTTGAAAAAGTCATGCTCGAAGAGGCGGCCTTTAAAATAACAGAAAAAATAATATCGCTATTACTTGAGATATAAGTTGCTTATTATCTTCAACTTTTTTTTATCATGTATGACCAGAACATAAGACGCAAACTACTCTCACATGTAGATTATTCCTAAGAGTTAATGTAGATAATTTAACAAAAAGTGCTAACGCTAGCTTAAACTGAATTCAAATTGTGGAGAGTCACACACTTCAAAGAAAGTTATATTGTTCATTAGTAAAGTTTATAAAAATTACAAGAAAATAATAAACAATGAAAAGTTAATTTAGATTATGGAAATTATTTTCAAGAAAGAATACAAAATAAATGAATAAATGCACAAAACGGCTCTCTTAACCGCTTGTGAACTTCATCTCTACTAAGCCGGAGAAATAAGTAATATAAAAACCGAAAACAGATTACAATAACTCACAAAGATCAACAATACAAGTTCTCATTGAACAATAGAAACTAAAAAGAAAAGAAACAATTCTATGGCGAAAAGGTTAAGAACCACTATTGTATCATTGCATTCAATGATTTTGAAATCTTAACACTTCAACTGCCAAAATAAAACTAACAATCATACTGGTAGTAAACAGATTTGAGATTCCATAACTTTTCTTTTTTAATTTAATAAAAAAGCATTTACCTTCTTGACTATCTGGACAAATTTTGCCTTTCTTGTTCCGTGTCAACAGCCCTTTTCCGACGGACAGAAGAGGACTCTTAGGTGTGGACGGATCCGATCCTAGGTCTTTTTTAGCACAGATGTTCGGTGGCCGTTTCTTCGGTGGTCTCGAGGCTGGAACTATCCTAGCGTCTGGAATGTAATCTTCTTTCTGCCCAGAAGCACAGCAAAAAGAAGTGCTGGACAACAGCGACATTTTTGCTTGACTGCGCGAAGCGACGCTGCCAAGTTCAGAGTCAGTGTCATCAGCATCTACACCCTTGTCGCTTTTACAAGAGGTTTTCCTGAAAGTAAGACTTCAGTCAGTATTGGAATTTTACAATAAAAATATTAGGGTAGAAACGAGAAATGAATAATTTAGAAAAAACAAGGTGCATTTTTGAATTTATCGTAAATAATATCGTAACAGGTTATAGTAAGTAATACTAAAAACGTTTCATACAATTTATTCGATGTAACAATTATTTCTCTCTATTTTAATTTTCTAACATTCAACTATTTATTTGATATAACATTTTGTTAACTTATTATGTACTTAGTTATTTGATTAATATTACCGCTTAAATTTATTTGTGAAAGTCTAAAATGAAATAAAAAGTTTTTTAATGCCCGAAAACTGACTTCTTCGACGTTCAGCACTACAAAGAGCGAACTGGAGATCATTATTTTATGGAGGAACACCCAGCCGTTGCTCCTAACAAGGACAACCACCAATACCTATGAGCTTAAACACCGATATTCACACCCGGGACCTACTAGGTTGGAAACAAACGTTTTGACTATTACACCAGATCAAGTGGCAGTGAAATGGAGCTAAGTTTTGCTACGTCGTCGGTTTAGAGCAGAAACACATTAACTGAAATTTTTTCGAAGACACGAAATGCTTATTTTCATGACGACGAGAAGTATATTGTCTTATTGCAATCTATTTGACAAAAATATAACAGTATCAAAATGTTTATATGATTTTTATTTTTGTCCTAAAAGCTAAAGTTAGTCTAAACAGCTGACAGTATAATTTGTTTTTTTGTCAGTTAATCAGTTTCTGCGCTGAGCCGACATCACCTGACCGTGATTCGAAATTACGAGGTGTCCTCCGATCTTACCTTTCGGGATTGATCCCAGACCGTCGCCAATAGTCCGCTGTGTTGCCCCAGTGCGACACAAATTCAACTACATATCTACTTCCTCCAAGCCAACGATATGAAAGCATACACATGAAAACCTCACATATAAAATGAAATAATTTTTGAAGCCAAATTTTATTTAAAAATATAAGAGCAGAAAGATATATTTAAAGGTAGGTATTTGTTGAAGGAACACGAACTCTATAAGGGGGGCAGTTTTTATCCCTCCCCTTGTGTGAAACAATAAATTTGTGTAGATTTGTCTTTGAGAGACAGAAGTCTAGTTTTACTAAAAGTAAACGCTTGCTAAAATTCATATGAAGTTCATCTATTAAAGACAAACTTGTTATTTAACAATATTTCTAAAAGTACAATAAATTCTCCCTCATATCTCATATTACTTGTGAAATAGAATTTATTTCTATATATCGCCAACAAGATTAACAACTATTAAAAATGAAACGCACGAAGTAAAATCTTCAAATATGAGTTCTTTAGTTTTTTTTAAATCAGAATGTGGTGATGTTTATACTGGTTAAGTTCACTAAATCATTTGTTTCTGTGCATGAAGGTTAGATTTCTTCCTAAGAAACCCACTTGAGAAACGCATAACGAAATTAATAACTGCTCGTTATTTATTATTACTCTAATAGGTTAATTATTAATTTTACTAATAGGTTGTTATATGCATATTCAAATTGGAAGTACTCTTCTCTGAATGATCAATTGAGTGAATACAAAGCTCAATAAATAATTATTAAAATAATAAATTGCTATTTTCGTATTGGTGAAAAATAAATTTTTCCTCTTCGTTTACTCAGAACCATATTTTTTGGCGAAGTGTATTTCACTTGTAAACCGGTGATATATTGTAGTACATAAATGAATTCTATTTGCATATACTAAGCATAAAAGAAGTCGTTTCAAATAAGTACCTCAATGAACATGTGAGACTCCAGAGAACAAAAAGATAAACGGACATTTCCATCAGGAGACCCATTTCAATATCACGGTACCCATCTCAGAAATATTTAAATATTTCTCATTTTGAAATCACGAGTCGCAAGCAAAAGTTTCGGTGACTGAGCTCCCTCGGGAATAAGACATCATGATACTGCAAACAGATCCACGCGTCACCACATACCACTAGCCATGCAAGAGCCACATCAGCTTCGCATCATAAAAAGACTGCTAAAAATATTACTCACGAGGGCTATTTTCGAGCAGAAAACACACACAATCCCCAAATCGTGAGCTAATTTACATAACAATAAACAAAACTTAAACATCCGTATTCACACACACACGTAATTTGAAAAAGCAGAAATAAAATGGAAAGAGATTCGGCAAAATATTCAGTCAGTGATGAATTTCGAGCGGTTGGGGACACGAAAAGCGAATAAAAACGTCAAAATGCCAGAGCGCATCCTGCGTTTAACGGTAATGCCTGTCATATTCTTATCAAGCTTGATGACGAGTTTAGAGGCAAAAACCTGCATTCGCCCTTCAATTGCCATCCCCTCCTTGTGATGCCGAATCTAAGAGCCAACGACTCGGAGATGGAGTCTTATGAATTATTAATTTCGAGTGCAACAAAAGAATCAGTTCTCAAGGACGAAGGTAGCCCTTAAGACATCGGCACTTGCCACATTCATTGCAGCCGAGATTGTTTGCTTCGAAAGCCTTGCTTTCCCGAGGATTCTATACAAAAGCCAATTGCGAAAAGGAGTGTGTAGTTTATTCCTTCTATTTAAAATTCTGATTCTCGGACCACTCGAAGTCCATGAAACCAACTCACACAGACTGATAAGAACAAGCATTTCAATCATTTTAAAAGTGTTTGAATACTTTTTAAACTATTCATAAACAATGTTTCAGCATGTTATTAATGCTATAGACCAAATCGGGATCGTCTAATCCTCCACTGGTTGCGGGTCTTTTTTAACAAAAGAGATTGAGGTGCATCTGTGAGGTGTTCGAAGCTTTCTTTCCAGTCACACAAGCATTTTGAAAAATACGTAGCTTAGGACATACTAAAAACTAAATCATTGTAAAAATGCATGATTTAAATTTAAAAACGATACATATTTTAGTTATTCTTTTCATTGCGTAACACTGAAGAACTGAAGAAAGTCACAGTGCACCTGTCAGGACCACTGCGACTACATGAGGGTTAATTGAAATTACTACAGCTTAAAATAAAAGCTGGAAAGACTTAATTTTAAGATTGCGAACGAGCTTAGATAACTGAATACTATGACTAATAATATACTAGTAAATTCTAAAACAATTATACGTAGTCTATTATTTATCCATTAAATAAATTTCTAAAATAGTGAGAGTGAATCATTATATTATCAAAAACATAAAATACTAAGGTTAATAATTTGTTGTGAAAGAAGTTAAATATAACTAAAAAATAAAAATCACTTTGAAATTAGAGGCATGTGCAATTCTTTAAAAAGTTATGCAAATAAGTTGTCTTTAAACATGTGGCCAAAATGACTTTCCTTTTCGTTGGTGGTGAACTGAAGCTTCGTTTAAGGAAAACTTTTTTCATTTTTCAAAAAACTCAACTTTGAGCGATTGAATTTGTTAAAATCAGAAGAAACTCCAGACATAAAGGAATATGCCAACCAATATAAAACAGAAAAGATCTTCGTCTCTAATTACAAACATTATTTGACATTGATTGAAACCAGCTTTTAAAGAAGGCTTCCTTAATATATAGCTTTTCGACTATAACAAAAAAGATGACTTTATTACAGCAATGGCTTTTCTTAAATGATGGAAATAAAAAATGATACAAATCATGACTTAAACTTGGTAATGGTTCCCCCTTACCTTAGCGAAGACACCTACAATACATTAAGAAACGTCATTATTCTCGAATCACAGCAATCAGCTTCATAATAAATGTAATCTCGAGTTCTCCCACGAATATTTTAAAAGCATTAGTTTTAGAAATCCAAAACCTTTATTAGAAGTTATCAGATGGACCTCGGTTAGCCGAACACAAATTAAAGCCCATATTATAAATCCATTACCTGTAACTACACCACGAAACCTTTCATTATGTCCTCAAAATCAAACAAGCGAGTCCTCGGAGAGATAATGCAGCGCTCAATGGACAAAAGGAACAGGAATTTACTGTCATGAGCAGCGATTATTGCCGGCCCATCGACAGGAGAATCAACTAGATGGCATGACGTCATCTTGATAAGGCCCATGGATGAGAGGGGAATGGGCATTCGGGAACGATGGGGCGATTACTATCTCCAGAAGGGGGGGGGGCGTTTGATAACGGTCTGTAGCTAATTTATTTGCGTCTCAGAGAGCGTGCAGCAGGGTAGATAACGTTTAGATATAAGTAGAAGGGGAAAGAGTGAAAAAAATAAAGGAAAAAACGAGAAAAGCGTTGGATTTGTTTTTTTATCTTGATGCTTTCTCCTAATCGGAAGATCGGGAACGGATAGAGATCGCCAAGAACTGTGACATTTCGCCAATTGAACAATGGCTGTTATTTACTGCATAGTGCTTTTTTAACTCAAAGTAAGTTGAAGTTGAAGTACGGATTTAAGTATTTAAGCCCGGTCACAGCATGCGATAAAACATACCACATGGCGCATGCATATTCCGTATCTGTACAGAAAAATGTCGGTACGCCATGCACATTTTAGTCAATTTAGTGTCGCAGGACTGATGTTGAACCTGTGTGTAGCCTGTCTTAAAGAGTTTATCACTCCTTACAATTAATTGATTGTCGAATAAGAAAATAATTTGCAATACATATATTACGTAATATTATAAAAACACTTTAATCCCAAATGATTATCGGGCCGCGGTGGCCCGGTTGGAAGAGTAACGGACTTGCAACCGAAGGGTTGCGAGTTCGAATCCAGCCAAACACCGTCGTGTACAAAGGGGGCTGGTGCACGTTAAATCTGTCGTGGCCTCAAATGTCCTCACGTTGGCGTGGTGTGGAAGTTTGGAGAGTGGGGTGCCAGCTCAGGTGTTGCCTCGTCATCTGACCGTGGTTCAAAATTACGTGGTGTTGTCCTCGAATCTTTCCCTTTGGGATTGATCCCGGACCGTCACCAATAGCCCATTGTGTTGCTCCAGTGTGACGTTAATTGAAATTCCCCCCCCAAATGATTATCTTTTAAAAGAACTAGAAATTATGTTAAGCTCTGAAATTTAATTTTATAAGTGATCTTAAAGTATACCTCTTAAGTCAATCCAATATGTATAAAAAATTAGAGGGGTATTGTAAAAAAGGGGGAAATTCTTAAAAAAACCCCCCAGAATTTCATTAATACTGGTTTCCAAACATCTAAAGAGTAACAGAATTTTAGGTCATTTAAAATTATCCACGTTCTCTTAAATACTGCATGAAAATACTACAAAAGATATATGTTTCTAAAAAGCCAAAATTTCCTTACAAATAATACAAGTGTACCGTCAGGTGTGGAGTCAAAAAATTATTTAAACGTTAATGGTATGTTTAAATTGATCGTACCAACTTTAGCATAGTAAAAATTTATAAGTATTGTAAAAAAAGTGCTAAAATAAAACTACTGTGTTTGGTTTCCGCATCCCTTACTCACATAAGCAAAAGAACCTGTAGTGATTTGTAGGTTGGTTCTGGGTTTTGTACGCAAAATCCATATTTTTCCAAGCTGTGCAAAACTCGACAGACAACGTCAAGTAATGGGCATACACATATAAAGAAAGTTTTTCAAACACAGAAGAGAGGAATACTTCCATGGGTAAGCTATCGCCTTCACCACAGGAATTAAACAGGCACGTAGTGAAGGCGCTTAAATTGTAACTTAAATTTTTTATACTCCGATCCACACCGTCCATATGACCCCAGATTTCATATTTTAAGCAATTTAAATTCTTCTTAGTTTGTAGCTCATTTTCGTTCTAAACATCGCAGCATGTATCGTAACGCACACATTATGTAAAAAAAACGTTAGAATATACAAGAAGTCAAAGGTTGTTTGACCAGCAGTATGTGAAAGTTATTTATAAATGTTGCTTATCGTCTTTCAGATATTCAATTGTGGAAAAGCAAATCATAGCAAAATATATATTCCGAGCCTCCCCTACAAGATCCAACTCACGCAAAGAACTGTATTCTGAAATGCGAGATGAATTTCATAAAGCAATTGAAAGCCAAATGTGGGAAACTACCTCTTTATTCCTCACGGGTTAGCACGCTTTCTCTCAACTCGAAGCAATGACTCATACGGGACCTCCCGAAAAATCCTTGGCGTGCCCATTTTTGGACTCGGGACTTGTTAACTCCCAGCTCTATCAGTAGAGCAACTCTTTTTTCCCACTCTTCCACTCCTGGATGTTTGTGAATTTATTTTCATTATTATTTCATCCGCATCTCTTTTTTAATCACGTTTTCCCAAACAAGAAATATTTTCATTCAGATTGGCTTTATTTACTTTTTTCCGCAGCGAGTGCATCTTGCTGAAGGATCCATGTTTATTGATTCTTTTCTTTGATACACACTATCCTTCACTGTAATGGAAAAACTGGCCGCGGGGCTGCCGTTTTTAATGCGATGCATATCAGTACCTGCGGAAGGACATGATCTGATTGGCGTTAATAGAAAAGTGTGATGAAAGCCAAAACATGCAAAATACATGCCTTGAGATGAGATGCAAAATGAGGTTCCACAACCACGCATATTTTCGAGATGAAATGATAGCCTACTCCACGTGTTCCGAAACTTGAAAGAGAAAAAATATTCTGAGGGATTTGAGGTTTCCGAGACTCCCAAAATGCTTTTTTTACAGAGAACGCATTTCTTGAAATCTTCTCAGAACGTACTTTTCGGATATCATCGCAACAATGATTTATTCAGATGCTTCCTTTTCCTTCCGATTCGACGTTTCAGGGTTCCTTTACCACCCGTTCTTTGCAAACGGACTCTAGCAAAGCAAATACATCAGATGCTTTTAGACGAATATCTTTTAAGTAAAATATATAGCTGTATGTATCTCATTTCAAACAAACCGTACCATCAAAAGGAAAATCTTATCTGTTACAAGATTTTTAGTGGTTTTACACAGCTTTATTTCAATGGAATATTTTTTTGCGTAAGTGCGAAAGTAACACAAAAACAGTAAGTTGAAAAATATCGACTCGGATATAAACTTTTTGGTTTAAAAAAATTATTTCTTATTGTGATTTTATGTACATTTTAAGACTAATTCTTTCTAATAGAGGATAAGTTGTTCAGTAATTTTTCGGAAACATTTTTATAGTGTTATTTTATTTTTTAGTTATTCTGAAGAAAAACCACAATTTATAATTTAATAACACTTTCCATTTTGTGAATTAGATTGCGTTAATACGGAACTTAGTTTTATAAAATTAATTGGTCTGGATAAACGTAGTTTCTTTTCTACAAAAACAAAGTACGCATAGTTTAAATTATATTTTGATAGTGTGTGATACTTATGAAATCTAAAAAATAGCGCAGTTGGATGTTAGATATGAAGTTGAAATATGATAGAAATGATCACTAGGAAATCCTTGAAGATCAGGTTTCAAATCTGAATCCTTTCATAATAAAGCTCATTTAAAGCTAATTACAAAAGGAGAAATGTAAGTTTTTTAACCTAGGAAAAAATGTTTTGTGCTTTTAAGAATCACTATCAAAGGAATAAGAAAATAACTGCACTCGTATTTATTGTCATAGAAGAGATATAATAAACAGACCTTCAATTGAGAGCACACAAAAGTAGTTTTTCGTTCGGGAAAGTTTATAAAAACCATAACCAGGATATATAAAGAGTTGGTATTTAAAAGAACAAGGCCCATTTAGATACTTTACATATGAGTCATTTCATTTGACAACTGATCTCTTAAGAAATGAAAGAAAAGATCATTTGATCGTGGCGAAGGTTATGGATGTGTGTTAACTTGGTGATGAACTTTTATGTGACTAGTTTTTTAACTCACAAATACGTTGTTTCTTTTTTAAGATTCTTTTATTCAACTGTAATTATATATTGCAGTAAGATGGCATGATGATTACTACATTACCCCAAAAAATTAAGGTTTCAGGTTAACAACTTAACTACTTGAGTTTCTTGCATCCGTAATCACACACACATTGAAAGGCATAAAAGGTCAAGGCACAACTTAGGATAACAACTGCCAAAATTTATTCTACGAATTAACAGGAAAATAATTTTTGAAATTCCAGTGAACTGCGGTTTGTGTGCTGTTTTAAAGAGGAAATAATTTGAATAACTTTACTAAAATGGGGTATAAAAGAAAGCAGAGTAATTAAAGTGCGCAGAGTGTACTTTTTACAATAATCAACAGATGGAATAGCTGAGAATTTCAAAATTTAACATTGCTTCTATTATAAGACAATATTCATCACTTGAAGTATTTCATTTTAGTAGCTGATAACAACAGTTACACGAATATAAAGTTGTTTGATAGATCTGTATCGACTATAGAGCAGTTGGTGGCATAATTCTTTCTCAATGAATTTCTTTGTATATTAATTTGAAACAACACGAAGTAAAGATTTTGAATGCTCAAAATTTGGATTATTCGTTATTTCATAAACAGATTGATGGGTTGTCAGATGAGATACTCAAGGCCATATGCTCCTCACTCTTTATTCCAATACCAATTTAATCTCACGTGATATTAATTGAATGTTTCCAAATAATTTCATTGTTCAAAATTCAATGAGACGGATGTTACAAATAGTCCTGATGAATTTTCACAAGTGTGATTAATAAGAAATCAAGCTACGACTTCAATTAAAACCAGAAAACCAAGAAAGGTAATTTAGCAAATTATTCTCTCACGACTTCAGTCTATGGTTTCGTAACTCGTCAGGTGTATTCCTCCGATCTGAAGCCTTAAACCAAGGGCAATACATCTTCAGACCCGGCACAAGTCTTGTTGATCCCAAGCTATTTCAAGAAAATTGTAGTAAGAAAGATAAAAAATTGTTTCGAGAAGAAGTCGATGGCCAAAATACCGAGATCTAACAAAAAGGTATAAAATAAAAAAATCTTTCAATCTCAACCTGCTTGCAGCAAGGATTTGAAGCCAGAGGTTAAGTGTCCTGGATGTAATAAAACATACACCGACCTTCCAAGGGAAGATGGGATTCAATATAATTCACGTCCAGGTTGGTGGCACGAAGCTTATTCTTCACGTGAAAGGTAATTTTTGTATGCGGCTGTTGCACAAAAAAGGAACACCTTATACTTAGAGACAAGCATATTCACTTATTTTTCTGACTTCTAAGAGTAAGTGCACTGTATCCTCATTTGAAAAATGCGTGATTCTTCGATGCTTTGTTCTCTTTTCACATTAACCGCGGTGGGTGAGTATGGCATCACATCACAGCATTCGCCATAAAAGTGTTTAGCTCAATATTAAACAGAGCATGAAACAGCTAATTTTGGCGTTATATTCAAGGACATATAATCCCATTTTCTAAGAAGAATGCTAGTGATGGTTTGGACTAAAATTACCATAATTAAATACACGAATTACATCATTTCATTCATATAATTAGTATCCTGATCAAAACTTTTTTCTTTTCAGAATCGATAGTAAAATTAGTAATTTTTTCTTTAATTTTACACTTCAACAACCACATTACATGCAGTGTTTTTTCGAGGTAAGAACAAGTTACTAGCCCACCTGGTGGTTGTCTTGACGAGGTATCTGGTCATTAAAAAAACTGAGCAGATCTTGATGGACGAGCTATCTGGTCATTAGAAGAAAATTGACCAGATCTTTACCTCGTCATCATAAAAAATCGGCAATATTTTGATGACGAGATATCTCATTATTAGAGAAATTGATCAGATGGACGAGATATCGCGTCAAAACCACTGGGAGGGTTAAATTGTTCCTTGCTACAGTTCATCATCTCCTAGAGATTCTTTGGGGTAATGTATCGGTATATCATCTGTCCCTCTAATAGTAATTTCTCCTTTACTAATTGGAAACATATGGCTGTAGAAAAGATAGAAATTTATTTTACCCTGTTCGTGCCGCTCTATTTTATATCACACTGTTTCTTAAATTGTAGGTATATATCTGTGTAAAAGGAAACAAATACTTGGTTTTCCCATTGGTTGTCGCAACATCATTGTTAGTTATCTCCTGCCAGAGGTTTTCTTGATTTATTTCTAACTTATTCAAATCCACGCTCTAAGGAATAGTCAGCCGTAAATCCCCCGGGATCGGCTACGTAGAGTGGTCAAAATCAAAATTAAAAAAATGGTTACTTATATATATTCTCAATTCATTTAGTAACAGTTATATTCACTAATAACCAAGTATATATTTAATATTAAACGTCTAAGGAATGATTCTTCTTGCAACATTCGCCATAAACATAGAAATGCAGCATCACTAACGAATCATTAATCTAATCTTTTATACATCATTCGGGATCGAATTGACACAGTTGACAACTTTGATATGTGGTTTTGTAACGCGTAAGGTCATTGAATGCATTACCGCATCGGAACAGCGTTTCAATGATGGAAGGGTGTACAGGTAGCCCTCTCGAAATAAATTCCACTCAACGGAACTGATTCCGGATGTAGCCTGACGCAACACACAAAGTTTTTCCAAAAGCGTGATAGAAAGCTGCGAAAGTGATGGAAACTCAATAAAAAATTCTAAATGCAAGTGACCACATGGGTTCCGCCTACCCTTCCGGCTTAATTCATGAATGCGGCTTTTTGTCGGAATATTCCAAGAGCATTCAATCCCGCATATCTGATCGTTATCACGCCTAGACATAGCCAAGAGTGAAAACGGAGAAAGAGGTCAGTGTACTTTTAATGAGCAGTCAGCGAGTAGAGTTCGAGAATTTTATGAAGCGAAAAATCACACCGATGTAATTAAGAACCCATACGGGATGATTTCAGGTGGATGTAAGGTTGGCTTGCTGTTTTACACGAATGCGCAGAACATCACTTCTTTGGTATAACAGATGGTAGCAGAGTATTTTACGGACGAAAGCTAGTGGTTTTTTTTGTGTTCCATTAATTAAAACGGAGGTGCCTCAAAAGCTGAACTCTAAAACAGTTTTTTTCAAATTAGTTCTGTATTTTATGAACATGTGGACAGTAAAGAAACAATGACTTTGTATGAAAACACATATTAAATTAAATACAAGACAAAGTAGAGAAATCTAATATTAATACTGTTTCTAAAAAAATTATCTTGAAAAGTTTGTGGAAACTCGGAAAAGATTAATTCGCCAATTTTGCAGCAACATTTAAGTATGCTAAGTTTGAGCTAGAAGCTTCATAATATTGTTAGAGCTCAAAGGAAGAGCTCTCGAAGCTCTAATGATATTCTTCAGCTGTATTATTGCAGAAGGTAATTAGAAATTTGGAAGATAGAAAACAGAGCAGAAAAGAAAAGTTGAGCCAAACCCGAATACAGTTTAGGTGTCCAAAATATAAAATCACCTTTGAATAAATAAATGAGATGCAATTGAAACTAATTGTGGTAACATAACTGAGGTGCGGACTTTGAATAAGAATTAACATTTGGAAATAAGAATTAATACTAGCAAGAGTACATTTGAAAAATTTAAGCACAAATCCGTTTTATATATATATATATATAACTGATTTTATTTCATTTGAACGTATGAAATGTGTGTATATATCAGTGCTTAAATTCATTTAAATGGATTTAAATAAGGTATGAAATGTGAATTACAACTACTTTTCCATCAAAAGCTATAAAGAAAGTATAGCGCAGATGCTAATAATGTGTTAAACGTATAAATAAAAAGTTTATAAGAATAAAACAGAATTAAAAAGAATTAATTTAGACACACTCGGTAAAATATATGAATGTCTAAGACAGAATTGAGTATTTTAAATTTAAGTAAAAATAAATTTCGTTGAAATAACATCGAAACTTCTATAAATCGTACCCCCCCCCCAAATAACAATAAACATTTAACACAACATCTAAACTAGATTTTTTGCTAAACGGAAAGCAACAACGGATGAAATTTGTGATTGTTGCCTAGAACTTATTTCAGAAAAAATTAGAATAGAAATGAATGCATAGTTATTAGCTGCAGTTACAAAATACCACTGTTTGACTAATTTATATGCATTCCAATCAATTGGACCCTTCAGGCTTTTTATATGCGTGTATATCCCTTTGTTTTTTATCGTATCTCTCATTTTTGATTAATTTTCTGCTGAGAGTTAAAAAGCAGTCTCGTTAATAAACTGAATTTTTAATTGGAATTGTTAGAGTAATTTCCTTGCATGGTCTTTGAAATAAAAAATCAATAATGTTCCCCGTTTTGAAATTTTATTTATTCTGTTTTCAGAGCGCATTTTTCAATTAACGTTTGTACCATTGATTAAAATAAAACGTATGTACATTAGAAAAGTTTTACTGGGTTGAAGGTTCTTCTAAGATAAAAAAAGCTTTCGTTTTGAGACCATCACGTTTAATGTTCAAAACGTGGGTTTATCTGTGCATGTTCATTACTAGTTTTATTTATATATTTAAAACCTAATAGGGGTTGTAACAAAAGTGAAATATATTTCGAAAAGCATAAAATAAACTATCTAAATCTCAAAATTAAAATTTTGAATATTTAGGTTTCCAACTCCCTCTAAAGATTCGAATTAAGGATTGAAATTATTCATCACTTTCCTTTCAAGAAAACACCCCGCCTAAAATGAACCGTAAATGGGACCAAACCGGACTGCCTCCATAAATATCCGATTAATTCGAGCAATTTAATAAAATTTCTCTCCTTTCGGGCAGAGCGTCATCAAAAATCCGAAACCCTCTGTCCGTAGAAATGTAATGTATGGGAAATCGTTTCCAAGGAAACAATAAGGGTTATAAAATTCCGATTCTGGGAGCAGCGAGTTCCGGAAATTCTTCTTATCCGGGAGAAAAAGGCCAAAATCCGAAATCGTTTCTCCTAAAGTTGTTTCCGATGTCACCATGCTCTTCCGCTGTACAGGAAATAACGGCCTTATCCGGCATTAATGGCGCTGTACTGTGCTGCTGTACTGTGCTTGTGTTTGTGGATTTTCTGCAGTTCTGGAGAGAAAACGACCAATAAAGTCCGTTTTGGGGGTTAGTAATCTTGGAAGATGATAAATCTGTAAATAAAATTGATGAAGAGGCTGGGGATGAATATGTGAAACGTGATACGACTCTAAAAAATATAACGCGTTTCTAATTTATGTGTGGTTTGTTACAATTGCTGAAATAAAATTCGATCAATTGAAGAGCTGCGGACAACAAAGTGATAATGGACAGGAATGCATTTCCGTAATGAACAAAAATTAAAAACAAAATATTCAAGAGGATCAAAGAAATTTCCGATTGTTTGAATGAGTTCTGAAAACTTAAAAGTTTAAAACAACATGATTTCATGAATAGTGGATAAACTACTATAATTATGCAACTTTTTGAAACTTGTAAATTGCTCTCCTGAAAAAGAATCGAAAATTGGCTTATATTGTTCGAAGCCTTTCAATTCTACCAGCCCTTTTTTAACAAATTTCAATTTTTAAGCAAATTATTTTCTACAGCGTCGGAATATTTGAATTTATGTTTTCAAAAAAGGTTATCCATTTTGATTGGAATAATTATGATGTTCACTGTAAATATCAAAATGTTCACTGTAAAATCAAGTTTGCTTATTTGAATTAACAAAATGCCAAATAACAAATTTCAGCCATCTTTGTAAGAACTTCATAACACAATTTATTTGAATAAATTCTCCCCAGATCGTCTTATCCAAACATCTGAATGATTTGGTTATACAAAAAAATATTAAAAGCTTTATTCTCTACAGCTCTTCATGTACTCTCGATTTTAATGTTTTCTGACAAAATCTAAATCAAAGATCTTAAAAATTATTTGATTAAAACCAAATTAAAAAATACTTAAAAATTGATATCAGAAAGCAATGTTTAGACAAATCTGAATATTTAAGAGAAAGTTAAATTACCGAAAATTAATAATCGTTATCATTATGATTCGTTTTTACAAGTTTAAAAACAGACTTCCAAATCTAATAAGCAAATCACACGTATCAAATTGGTTTGACCTAGTTATTCAAATACAACAAATTGTCTAAGCTCACAAGGATTAAAAACGAAGTTTTACTTGAGTACAAGGAAGCTGCTTATAATATAAAAAGACATAACCTCAACGTAAATTTTCCTAGCTATAAACTAAAAGAAATTGCTAACAATCTTTTACAAAGTTTCTGAACCAATTATTCATTCAGAATCTTGCTAGTTCTCACTGAGTATATAGATACTTATTAAACGCAAAAAAGTTTTACTCTTTAAGCATTTTAACAAACGAGACAGTAAATTGTGGAAACTTGCCAAAACTCGGAGGGGAAGGAAGAATACAAATCCAACAAAACAGAATACAAAATTAAAGAATGTGCAAAACAGTTGCTAGCGATATGCTTCAAAATAATACATATACAAATGAGATAATATTTTGGAATACAAATGCAGATAAATGAGCTTATGTTCCATCTTTGGAAACCTTTCGCAAAGTACAATTTCAAAAGATGTGAAAATAAGGTATTCGTGATCACATGCATTTATAATTTCATACGATTTTTTGTTTTGTTTGAAATTGATTCTGCGGAGAAAACGAGATAACGAGGGGTAAATGAAACGAAATTCAAAATCCTGTGACCTACAATCCTGGAATTGGAGTTTAGATGACGTAGGCCATTTGAATCTGATAGAAACTTTTTTAATTATATCCATAAGATGATTATGATTAAAATGTTCGATTCAAAGGTTTAACAGAATTTTATTACTTTGACAAAAAAAAAAGAGAAAATTATTTAACATTTAACATGGTAAACAAATGCTCAGTGTGGCTCCGATGAGAAGGCAATCAACTTTGAGTCAGTTAACTTTTTGAAAAGGTGTGAAAGCATGAGGCTGCCATACGCAAAAGCATGAATGGCGATCGCAGTAGGTGTTTTACTCCCTGACAACTCGTTATCACTGATATCTCTTTCGGCACCGAATGATAAACTTAGATCAAGAATCCAAGATGAAAATGCCATTTGTGGAAACGTTTTTTGTTTACGTTACATCCAGGTCTAGTTAACTAACAGACTCGTGCAAAATTAAATTCGGTCAGCCAATTAGTGGGAGCCAGATTATAGAACTAATTTACATCGAAAGTTTGATTAGCAACCACGTTACTGCTTAAGTATGTACGGAATTACGAAAAGGAAACAAATAATTTGAAAAGCGATACAAAGTCATCAAAACATCCACCGTCTTACCACAGAAGATTCATCTTAACACCAGCTAATCCATTTGGATGAGAAAAGCAAATACAGTAGCAACTTGATTATCCGAGTTTCGATTAACCAATCGAATGTCCATGTTAACCGAGACGAATTTAATACCCAATTTCCTTACTTTATGAATCTTTCAGTAGCCAGAAGTAACATGCTGTACAGTGAATTGTTTTTTGTATTTCGTATAGGCTGTATATTGTGTTACTCTGTTCGTATTATGCAAGTTTCTGGTTATCTGAGGTGGGCTCAGACCACATTTCATCGGATAATCTAGGTTCTATTATAATTTGTAAACCGTTGACATCATTTTAGACCCAAATTCAATCAACTTATAAAATAACTCAATGAGATAAAGACACTGAAAACAAATCTACGGAAAAGACATTGGGACATAGGAATACGGGAAGACATTTCTAGCACATCACTTCACTCAACAGGTGACGCAAAATGATTAAAACATCCAGTTCACTCCCTGCACAGAAGATTCGTCTTAATGCCAGCTATCCATTCTGATGCCCATAAGGTAAGTAATCTATAAAACACTGACATCAATTAACAACTGATGTATTCCTCTACATAACACAACTCATTAAGAAAAGGACACCGAAAACAAATCTACGGACATAGGAATACTGAAAGACATTTCTATAATATCACTTCACTCGACAGGTAATGCAAAATGATCAAAACATCCAGTGCCCATCCCTACACAGAAAATTCGTCTTAATACCGGTTATCCATTCGATGCGCATAAGGCGAGCAATCTGTACATCACGACACCCAGCGACTTGACGTTAATTACGGACAGTGCCTGCAAGAGTTCGATTCGCCATCAAATAGGGCGGTGGTCCTGGTGTCGGAAATACATTCGACACCCTCCCCGTAACAAAGGTGGGGAAATCAATTCCAGGGATGGAGAGAAATTTCCTGGGAGGAAGGATGAAGTGATAGCGGAGAACTTTAATAAAGGGGATAAGGTTGGTATTTAATTTAGTTAAACAAGTGGTAATCTTATATTACCTATTTATTCTTTTTTTGAGCTTCTCCATTGATCATATCGTCGGCCTACAAGAGAAGCACACTGTCAAAATTTCTAAGTTATGAATTTTTTTAGCTTTTTCTGGATTAAAATACGGTGATCTTTAGACAGATGAAGTCCACTAAGCAATTATTTCTTTGCAGGAAGGTTAGATTTGTTCTTGAGGACCACACTTAGTAAGTTTAAATTAGTGAGTAGAACTTTTTCTCTTCGTTTCGTCAGAACTATGTTTTTACTTAGTGTGTTTCACTTGTAAGTCAACGATACTCTGGTAAGGATAGGATTTCAATTCGGTGGTGGCCCGATTTTAGAATTGCACAGCATGAATTACTGTACAAATGTCTTCGTTTGGTGATATTCCAGATGATTTGATTTTATTACTTCTAAATTCATTTGTAAACAAAAGATATGCGTGGACATTTCTTTTCTAGTGCCGTTGATATGTTCCGTTATTTTTCATTTTATAAATGTAAAAGTGAAATTTTCTTTAAATTCTAAGTCTTCGCAGGTCAACATTTAATTTATTAAAATCTGCTTCAGAATAAAATATAGTTTTGTAATATATGCAAGAGTAAAATGCAACTGAAGTAGACTTTTCTTCACTTAATAGACCACCTGATAGACAGATTACCAGCAGAAAGAAATAGTTTTGTATTTAAGAAAAAAATAAAAAACTCGATTATGTAAGTCGAAACTGTAAGATAGATTTCAATTGCGTACTTTCTTCTCAGCAAGACAGATACGCTCATCAACGTTGCTACCGTTAAAAAAAAGCATAAAACATTGTATATATATATATCACCCGAAATTTACGACCATCGAAATATTATTCAAAGGAAGATCAAGTGGGTAGCCGAAAATACCAGCTTTTTATTGCTCAGGGAATTATAGGACAGAATAAATAATTTCGCATGGCGATGAAACGATACTGCGTGATGTGACCATGAATTGTTCTGTTTTCAGTAGAATTTCAGTCCGGGTGTAAATTTACGTGTCTACATGAGTTAGTTACACGTCAGGTAGAAGAACGAGCTTCGTGGCACCTCAAGAAAAACGTGATAGGTGCAGAAACGAATCTCTTATGAAACCTTTGGTGTATTCAGATGATTATAAACAGCAGGTCACGTGTTATGACAATAAAAAAAGTGCGACACACTTGCGTAAAAGGATCGACTTATATAGTAAACATGAGGAGATTTATGGGTTTTCTGAGTACACATTTATTGAGTACGCGAAGTACTCAATAAATGTGCAGTAGGGAATCTGTGTCGTTACTGTAATTATTTCAAATTTCATAATAACAATGCAGCGAATTGTAATAGAAAATCGATTGTATCATTCTATTGGTTACAGAAAAGTTGGTGTCTATTTCACATCAATCTGTATTAAAGAGTTCTTCATTTTTTATTTGACTAAAAAAATTGAAAATTTTATTCATTTGACTTAAACGACGCAAAGTAATTGCAATTAATAAGCAGATGTGTAAGCCACTGTTGGAATTCGAAGATAGTCTCGCAGAAAACCATCCAAATCTCTCAGACAACAATATAATTTTCAACTTTTCATTGAGGTTATTAAACGAAAAATTGTCCACAAAAATATTATTTTTTCTCAATTTCTTCCAAAACTTATGACACGTTTTATAACAAAAAAGTTGATTGAAAACTTATGAAAGATAGAACGAACAAAGTCAACAAAAAAATTTTAAAAATCTTTTTGGTATATCTAAGTAGTATAAGATTTATGCTTAAATTTTAAGATGCACAGTAATAAATGAATTAGGTAATTATATTAAGTGTCCCATTTAACTACAATAAGTATGATATATTCATCAACTAAATGCTTTATCTTATATTAATATTATGCAACTGATGAATAAAGATTCTCTAGTTGGTGTGTAAAACTTGTGGAATATGTTGCGTAGAAATAATGAAAAATTCGAAAGAGAATAAAACTTAAAGGTTTATTTTTGGAAAAGAGAAACATAAAAACAGCAAAACACAACAAAAGAGGAGAAATGGAATGAGAAATAAATAATAATTAACGTTATAAAAAATAATAAGCATATTTTTAAGTTGTATAATTCGTCACTGTAAGTTGCTTCTTTAAAGTTTTGCAATTTTGTCATCAAAACTGCAAGTTTTAATAGTTACGCATAAATATCGTCTACCATCAAATACTAATGGCGTTTTGGGCCTTGGAACTCTTTTTGTTTTCTTTCCGTTACGTATCACCTGCACACTTCAGCACCTGACAATATTAAAGGTAATTTAAAATTGATGTATTTAAATTAATTAGATTCACAAATTATTTATATAATTAAACTATCAACTCCAATCTTCGGCAATAAGATTCAATCTCCACATCATTTTCGGAATTAATACCAGTTAAAACTTGTACAATTAACAAATGACAGATTTCCGAATAGTTTTTCAGAGTAGTTTTGTAAGAGAATTTCAGTAGCATTAATCAGGAAGAAAAAAATATGGTACCATTTCGCAGTCATCGAAACGTTCAAATTAAGGATCATTAGCCACAGGGAAGAGCAATTTTTCTTCCAAAGTTCAAATACTTTTTCTGGCAATTTTTTTCCCAAATAGGGAAAGGGAAGGCTAGAATAAATTAAACGTATCAGGTGAATATAGAAATATCAACGAAACTGAAATCTACGCATATCATTACGCATTCAGCCAACCAGCTAAAATTGGGGGAAAAGTTTCATTAACCGCGACCTAATGGCTGTAATTTTTTGTCGATCCTACAGTAGTTTCGAACAAAGATATTTTTTAATATTTCGAACTACCTGAATTAATGAACCATTTTTGACTTTTATAGGTTTTAGTATAAGTTTTCAAGGAAAACATTTCGACAACTATTTGTTTATATAAGTCGGAAACTACATCGAATGCACTATAATTTAGTCAAAATGGAAGAGTACTTTTCTCTCTAAAATATTTTTTAAGAAAGATTTGCTTCAATTAGATAGGTGTGTGAGTGTGTAATTTTCTAATAATACAATTTTATATTAAGATTCAAATAAAAACTTCGAAAACTGTTTGCAAAACACATAATAATAATGATTAATGATTAAAAATGATTTTAATAGGTATCAAAGCATGTGGGATCCCACACAATGATGTGTAATTACTGCTGTGTTTTGCAGGAGAATATGATAATAAGAGAAAAGAACGATCAACTTGTATAGAGTATACGAGTATATAGGTGCATAAATTTAATTTGGTATTGACATTTTCCTTCCATTGCTCTGCTGTCTCATGCAGTGATATGTAAATATAGTATTTATAATTTTTAACACTAATTTATAGCTAACAAGAAACAAATACTATAATAAATTACAATTTGAAGTTCAGCATTAGCTTGTAATAAAATAAAATGACGTTTACTTCTTCTTAGATGTGTAAATATTGCATTGTATATACATATTTTGAAATATAGCAATTGTTCATAAACAGAAAACTGTAAGTGATGGAGATTTTTTGGTTATATTTGAATTCAGCGCCCGAAAATTAGGAATACCTCTTTACATCTTCGTTATCAAAGAAAGTTTAAAATTGTTGACTAGTGTTATTTGAAATAATATCAAAAGATACATTCAAAAATTTCTATCAACTGTTGATCGTTTGATAAAAAATATAATCCCATTATTCTTCACTTCCATAATTTATAAACAATCATCTCTCTCTATATATAATATATATATAGGTTTACTTTAAACAAAAGGATAAATTTTTATCAGATATCCATTTAATTCAGACGCGTCTATTGGCAATACTCTGAAACACAAACAACTCTCTCTGCAACGCTTACACAATGCCCATTTCGCATTCAAAGGCCACTGGCACCTTGAAACACAAAACCGCACAGATAATCACGCATACTGAAATCTATATCAGCATTAGAAAACGCATTTTGTTTACTAAGGCAAGAAAATAGCCCACTCTAGGCGAAAACTCTTTCATAGATTATCCACTACAATGGCCATTGACGACAGCAATTGAATTCGAAAGTACCAGCCGTCTTCGGTCTACGCGTGATTGAACTGTGTGCGTTTTGGTGGACAGGCCGTTTCCGCATCCAATTCTGGCGACAATAAAATAGCATAAGTCGCTTTATACTGATAATGATGTCATGGGAAGAGGATGAATACAAAGCCTCTAGAGCACTTATTTTAGAAATCACTGCAGATACGGATAATTCAAAATGATTGTGTCCAGCTACTTAGAAAAGTAGTTTCCTGAAGGGTTGTATGAAATTTATTTATTTTGTAAATTGTATTGCCGGCTCGGTCTAATTTGGTTTTATTATCTATGAAAGAAAATATAGGAAGCGATGTGCAGAGAATCGTATGTCATCCGTTTCCTACTTTGATAGCGTTAGAAGGGGCTATGAAAGAACAAATACCTTTATTGAATTGATTGATTGAATACCTTTAAAATACAAAGACTTGAAAGTGCAAAGATAATATAATAAACAGATTTTAAGGTTAGACAAAAAAATAAATTTTATTGCGACATAAATGAATGACGAACTGTTTATTATGGATAAACATTCTATAGATAATTACTAACCTAATAAGGACTTTTACGCGTTTATATTGTTACCAAAATAGAAACAAATCGATTCGGAAAAACAGAAAAACGGTGTAATCTAAAGCTAGAAGAGTAATTGTTTAAAATAAATCTTGCGAAAACAATAGAAACAGTGGAAATGAATTAACATACAGTTTCTGTATCTAAGAGCGTAACAATTGAAACCATTGTTTAGTTTTACAGTTTAAAAATATTAATCGTTTTAACATGATTTTAAGTAAGTTTGTCGGTAAGTTCGGCCGAGTTTGCTTCACGAGGGATAATTAGACCAGGACCGAAGTGGATTTTGAATCAGTACGAATATCCATGCTCAGACCCGGATTCGAACTCAGAGTTCGAATTAAAGGTCAACCACTCAGCTGTCAGTCCGGTGAATTTGCGTAAGATTTTTAATGTAATCAAATGTTCATGTTACGTATTAAATAGGCTTTCTTTTTTTTAATTCTGGAAAATGAGATTGTATTCTACTCAATTTGATATCAACCTATTTATACTATTGTACTAAAATGCATTTTTTATAAGATTAAATGTAATCTGGCTCATAAACACCTCTTCCTTGGAGGAGAAAATTATTCGATTTGCACTTAATGCATTTGTCCCTTAACACATTCGACCAAATATTCGAATAATCAACGTTTGAAATGTACCTTGATTTTAATAAACGTGGCTGGGGAAAGCCTTTATCCAAGCATTTTAAAATTTTTACATGATATTGGTTCATCCAAATATTTAATTTTATACTATATCGTTTGTTATTACCTGAGTTCTATCATTTAATTTTTATTATATTTCTAAAAAATTACATATGTTGAGCTTTTACTTTTGAGTCAATTATACCAGGCATTGTTTTAGACTTGTGTTTATGCATTGAGATATTTTTTGTTGAATAATGCTTGGTAGAGATAGATGTTTTTAATATAAATTCGTGGGTTTGACATAAAAACTTTGCCAAACCCAAGACTAAATTACATACAATCCAATTCAACAAAGAGATACAAAATAACAATTTGTGGAAAAATAGTTTGTTGTTGAAATACTTCAGCAGCGGTATCCGCTTTATAACTTGCATTTTTAAGTCGATGCTTGACAATTGCACTGTTTCATGAAAGGCTTCTCCGAATTTGATCCCGTTACTGTCATCTTATTTTTTCTAACAGATAAAAATGGAATATGACAGGATGACTTGTAACACATTTAAATCGGACAATAAAAGTAGGATTTGCTGTAACTCTATACTAGCATGGAAAGATTTTGTCAAAAATGAGGAGAAAGGAGTTGAAAAAAACTTTTCCAACCGATAAAAAAATGAGCTGCAGCGTTGAGACGATTACGAATACTTCGCGAAACCCGAACTTTCATGAATCGCTACTAGTGTCTTTGAATTCTTTGAACGCAATACTGGATTCCACATCACCACTCTTCCTCCAACAAGGACCAATTGTAGTACCAAGTGACTTACAGGTCTGAAGATGTAAACTAAACTCCCGATGAAAGCATCACAGCCCACCAATCTGTCGTCCAATGCGGAACCTCGGCGTTTCCCCTCTCGGTTTCCTCGGAAACACCACAGGAGCGCCACCTCGTGGGAAACGGACTCGGTCTCCGTTTGTCAAGGTGGAGTAAAAGACGCCATAAAGCAAACCAGGAAACGAACGGAGAGGAGGGATTACTTCGGAAAGTGCCCCCGCGCGGTTGCCATATTTCTTGCCCGCGTTTTGCCGTTGTCACTTGATAAAGTCGTCTGCCACGGCACCTGCCGGAACACTCCCTCCGAAGAGAGAGAGGGAGAGAGAGCTGGTGAAAAGTGATACAGGAGTACCTAAATAAATTCATTAGTTATGCATTAGGGAGAAGGAGGGTGGCTCGAAGAGAGGTGAACAGTTCTTAGCTTCTCAGATGCTTTGCAAGGTTGTGGAAGATAAGGAAGGCTGGGTCTGATCGTAGAGGTGATCCGCATAGTTTTAAAGGTAGTTCTTTTTTGCATTCAGCGAAAATAAATATAAACTATTTAGTTCTGTAGGTAAGAGAAGATGATGGCTCTTTCTTATGGGGAAGTCATATTCGATCTCTTATCTCTTGAGCATGTAATAGAGATTACCATAATACTAACGATTCTGCAAAAATATTATTCTGGTTAAAAATTCCTTAGTGAACTGAATTAAATCGTTTATAACACACAGAACATCAAAAGTCCTTTATAATATCCTTTCCCACGGAGATCCCATGTTCTCTACAATTAATTGATCAATTAAATTTAAAATTCGAAATAAAGATAATGCATTTTTCAAAATTACACGTTGTCTCAGATTATAGTGACTTTGCAAAAGGAAAGTATAATTTTGCGAGACTGAATTATACGAAAACAATTTACAAGATTTGCAGTTCCTTCAATTTTGAATGGGATATACTACTCAATTTTTTAAATATAGATTTGGATATTTTAAAATGAAGATGATACTTGGAGCAACTTATAATTAGTATTCTCATACGAAAGTCAAATGAAAATTTAGTATGATATGTAATCCTTTCACAGCTGAAGACTGCTTATTCGCATAAAAAGCTTGCAGATAAAATTTGGCAAAGTTACACGAGTATAATAGTAAATTCGGATAAAACATAAAATAGATGAAAAAATAATATGCATGAATCTCGTGAGTTACTTTTACACAAATAGTAAAAATCAAAACATCTTTTGTTTTAGAAAACTTAATTATTCTACTAAAAATGACTTCACTCACATAGATAACAAAATATTATATGAAATTAGTTGGAAAACTCAGTTATTATTAACGAGTTCACAGGTTGCTAAAAATGAAACAAAACTCACATTTTCCTCTTTCAACAATTCCTTACATTTTTCTTTATTTCAGATACTTTAGCAATAACTTCTTTGATCAATATAAACACAAATAAGAGTACGCAAATCACGTATTTGGGATTGACTGTGTTATTAGTAAAATATGGCTTTTTTGATTAAAGTTATATAGTACATATTTATTTAGAGTCTAATTAAACGCAAGATTAATTATAGAGACATTGCTATTGTGTTTCTAAATCAAAAACACAATTTTTTTGAAAGTTCACCAACTAGGCGCGAATGTTATGAAATTTAGGTTGGAAAACATTTTCGTTTCCGACGGTAACCCAATTAGTTCGCAAAGCCAAAGTTTAATTTTTTGAAAATCCCCATAACAGAGACTCGCATAGCCAACATAAAAAATGGATCGCCTATAAAAAGCCTAACATTTTGTCGAAATAGAAAAACGTGACTTTTTCACGGTAAAAACCCTACTGCACCGCAAGAGCCATCTTGAGAGGAAGAAAAACTCTAACAATAAAAGAAGCGGACAAAAAGTGCAAGTGGGAAAATATTTGTAAAGGATTTTTTTCATACACGTAAGTGCCAATTTATTTTCGTCTTTTTCTACCGTTTTTCTTTTCTTGTTAAATTTTTTGACACCCTATCGGGTTTTAACAGGTGACTATGATATGATTAATCACTTCCAGCTTGAATCGATCGGGCACCCTTAAATCTGAAGACCTCTGAGAGGGTCTTCCCAGCGGTCAAGTGACGGATAAGATAGTTTTCTTTGAAGCGATCAGAGACAGGAATGAAGAACGGCAAACTGAAATTTAGTCTTTGCCTGAAGATGACGCAAAATATTCTTTAGAGAGATTCTTTGAAACATTGCGTACGGAAATAGAAAATAGGACTGCATTCTAAAATCAATATGGGTATAAATTAGAGCTACTATAAGAGGTAGCCCAATGTTTTGCATTTGCAATATGTATATCTTTAACCCTTTGGACAATAGGTTTAAAAAAGGTTTTGAATAAAACTTTATGGTTAACCCATCGCTTTATGAGTCCTTTTCTGTCAAGCTAAATGTAGGTGGAAGTAATGTTCTTGTGGTGGAACGCGATTTCTGTACGAATTCCAAACATGATGACACTCGGCTTGTTCCTCGAATACGATTTCAACACTTCGCCAAAAACATTGTAAAGACTGAATTCAGAATTGATATCCTTAAGGGCGGGGGCCCCCGAAACTAAGAAGGTAATCGAATTTTTCTAGTCCAGAAACATGCACAAAATATATTATACTGAGCGATAAATATTTCCCACTTTTTACAGCTCAAGTGACCGTGGTTCAAAATCAGGTGTGTTGTCCTCGGATCTTTCCCTTTTTTGATTGATCCCGGAATGTCACCAATAACCCGTTCTGTTCTGCATCGCGACGCAACTTGAACTACATATCCACGTTTTTATTCACTTTATTAATATTTTTGAAACAGAAACTCTCTGCAAACAATAACTTCATTAAATTCGAAATTTATTTTTCAGTGTTGACATTTGTTTGCTCAAGGTCTTCAAAGTGAATAGTTTTAATTTCAATTCGAATCCCATTTGCAGATTTATATTTATCGGAACCAACATAACTTGAAGAACAATGACATCTGCTGCTAACAATGGGAACTATTGGGTGTCAGGACTACATCTTAAGAATAGCTTACACAATAACAAAAATCTTCCAAGATATATTCCCCGGCGACAATTCCTGGATTAAAAGACTGTGTAGGTGTTTTAAATCGCTGTCATTACACAAAGGGTGTGGAACCTTTTTATGATAAAGAAGAACACCCAGAAAGATTTTCACTGTAGCGACGGGTAATCTTATCAGAGGTTGAGTTGGTTCGAGTTTCAGGACTAGATGTATTGTTGTTCAATTGTAGCTCACACCCTATCTTATAAAATAAAAAAATATAAAAGTATCGATATCAAGGATGGTATGGCAGAAATTTATATCAGTGAGTGTTGTTTAAGAGAAATATGAATCTTCAAGATAAAGTATATTCATAAAAATTTCAGAATATTCTTGTGAGAATTAATGCTTTCTAATACAAGCGATGGAGTTAGGTTAGAAAATCAGATTAAGAATTTGCATTGAACAATGTGGCTGTGAAACGTTACATACAAGAAAAAGTAGGTTATCCACAACTTATACTAAAGTTAATTTTTCAAGAATTTGCGTCTAATAAATACTTAATAAATCTTGTACATAATAATTGTCTACTTTTATATAAACAGGGTGATTCAAAATTCCCTAATTAAATTTTAAAAGGTGATAATGTACACCAAAATAAACAATTTTGTCAAAGAACGTACGTCCGTAATATTTGCTTGTTGACTGTAAATTGTTGTAGACTGTTGCTGAAAGACGCTGTTTGGCGCATATTTTTTCTAATCTTTCTTTTTTAAATTTACCATTCGCAATGCTGACTTTGCATTTGATGAAGCATTGTACGAATTCCTAGATGGTAGACATGCATCCAACATGTTGGATGCCAATAGGCATGGAATAGCTGCTCTAAGATTGTACCGTAAACATTTCCTCTATAGGCGAGAGTCGAATCGTCAAACATTTGAGCGTTTACACCGTCAGCTGTATAAAGCCATCGAAATATTTCATATAAGCAAGCATGATGCGAGTAAGCCCAGAAGTTCGAACACTACAGAAATCGTAGAAAACATTCCACGCAAGGTTTAGAGATATCCAGGCACAGACACGCGAGCTGTTGTACGTAGCCTGTGGGCTAATCCTTTTTTTTTTATTATCCTGCACCCATCTCCGGCCTTTGAGCCATCAGTCGACGACTAGCACAGTAGAGAACTGAAGTGATAAAATATGTTTTAAAAACACTATTTACAGTATTTGTAACTGTATTGTCAAAAATTTTAGGACAGTCCTTGAGGTGGTCTCAGCGCAATACAAGCGAATCCAACAGATCCGGGATACGCGTTTTATTTCTCAATAAAACAAGCAATCTTTTTTGTTAAAAGAAGCTAATACATTGGCAGCCCCTATCGTTAGATGCATCTCAGCCATCGTGCAATGCTCCATCAAATCTGCGTTACGAATGATGAATAAAAAATTATTTGCAAACGCTCCAAACAGCGCCCTCTAACATGTACGAGCAACAGTAACGAACAAACGATCTTTGACAAAATTTTTTATTATAGTACACCTTATCACCCCTTAAAGTTTGGCAAGAGAATTTGAATCGTTTTGTATGGACGAATAAATTGAAAAAAATTGAGTTGACAAGAGCAACAAAAGTTTATGTTTCATGCTAATAAACACATTTGTTTGCATTTATTCAGTACATGACTAAAAATTCTTTACGTTTGTGTTAAAAACAACGGGCTTCTAAAATTCAAAAGCCCAATAACATAGCTACTAGTTTAACCTGCGCGTAACAAAGAACGGAACTTTCTCCACTTCTTGCTTTCGAACAGAACTAAATTTTAAAAAAAATCGAGAACAATGGATTCCATTCAAAAAGGTGCACCACGGTAACAAAGTTTCTCCCATCTTTTTTTTGAGCCCATGGATGAGTCATAGATAGAGGTCAAGAAAACTTCCCATCCACTGAAGTGTGATGAGCGAAAAAATAAGCATCCATGGCGCTAATTACAAGCGGAATAATGGTATCCATGAGCCCCAACCGGTTTGGGGAAATGATTGGAAAGTTCAATTTCAGATTCAAATGGATTGGAACCGCGATTTTGCTCTCCCACGGAAAAAGGAAAAAGCGAAACTCGGAATAAGAGCGAGATTTCATTATAATTCGCACGAATCGGTTCAAGAAAACAAGCCAAGTTCGGAATTCACGAGCACAGAAGAAATAAATCGCTCCAAGGTCACACATGCTGAGGTCTTTCACTTCCTCAATGCTGGGGAAGTTCAAGGTGCTAAGAGGAAAAGACTATTTCTTCGATCAATCCTTTTCCAATGCAGTCCAGCTGATGTTGATTGATAGTTGTACTTTGACAAACCCAACACATTTTACATTCCCGACACGAGTAGACATAAAACTTTACATCCTGAGCAATAAAATACCTCCGCGTTCGGAAAGAAAAACGGTTATTTTCTAGTGCCTCTATGAGAAAGGGAGTATCTATACTCCCTAGAAGCTGATTCTAATAAAATACTAAACAATTCAAAAAGCTTTCATTCAAATCAATCTCATGGATAATCCAGGGCCCTAAAAAGAGTTCACCGGTACTGGCATACCACCGATACATAAAAGCAAAAGGAATCAGTGAATGCAGACAGATTTGTAGAACAATGTGCACACCATTTCCTTAATTTAAAAAGTTAGGAATGAACAAATATACATATTTGCAAATTCAACAATGAGCTCTTGGTATATGCATTGGTATTTTATAACGGGCGCGTCATCTCAACCTCGTTTCAATGACCCGAGTGCAGCTGAGGAGACTAAAAATATGAAGGATCATAAGACCAATAACAGAACTATCGATCAAGATCAAGCGAAAATCTTCATCAGGCCTATCACATCAAAGCATGCAAGAAAAGTTTTGTTTCACAATTAGGATAACATATGTTATATAATTGGAAGGGTTACAAATGAAACACACTTGTAACCTTCAAAAGGAGTTAAATTTGAGTCTTCTCGAGTCAACATTTTTCAGTTATGAGTTTTTCAGCTTTTATAGTCTAGAGTGTGATAATCTTTAGACTGGCATTGTGTCTACCAGTCATTTTTTTCGAGAAGGTTAGATTTCTTTTGTAAAACCCAGTTAGTTTAGCAAGCGAGTAGAATCCCCATTGTTTTCTCAGAACTATGCTTTTGAACTTTCTATGTTTTACTTGTAAGTCGACGATATGATAATTCCAGATGCTTCACAAGTATTCTTTTTTCCTAAACAAAAGTGTCAACCTCTTAAGATGTATGTTTTCACAGGCTTTTTAAATGCAAAATGAACGTGTAAACTTTTTTATTTCTAATGGCAGGCAGAAAAATAAATATAAAATATAAAGGTTAGTGACAAAACTACGCACACACAACGCATACAATTGATAAAAAATGCAGACAAGAAAGAGGAATAGAAAAGTTAGCTGCCATTCGTTCCTCTAACCTTCCAGTATCGGCCTTAGAGGTCTCAACTGGAGAAAGCAACGCAAATTTGCAGGTGACAGATGGCCATTTCCTGGGATTTAGTACAAAAGGTGCAGCAGAGGCTTAGTAAAATTTTTAAGTGGTAGAGGTGTTTAGTCAAACAACCGAGATCAATCAGAAGTCGGGATATTATATCCTGTCCTTGGGGCATCTGACGTGTAAATTAAATCATTAACCATTTGAGGTTAGATAAAAAAATATTGAAATTTCTTCAGCAAAATGGTTTCTGTTTTAATTGACGGTTATTTATCCTATACTTTGCCAAATGTTGCATATAAGAGCAACTGACAATGCCAGGGAGAGAGAATTGTAGTTTTGTTGCCGAAAATTATAAAAATTTTCTTTCCAATACTTCCACTTGAATCGAAAATGCATTTCTCACGAAAGCGTATTGAATTTCTGAAAAGATTTAAAATTCTCTCTTAGTATCTTGAGATTTCCATGCAAGTAAACAATCCAAAACGGTATTAATCAATCAAGTGTTTTTACTCACGCTCTTCTGAGTTGAAAGCTTTGGCTCCCCGGCTGGAATTTGATTTCGAATGAACGCGGATATGCACTTTAAACGTCATCGGGTGATTTAATTTTTAATTGGATGAGAATCATTCTTCAAAAAGGTTAATGATTGCGCAAAGGAAACTGTTTCAAAAGGAGAGGGAAATAAATAAAAAAGGAGAAAATTGAAACACTCTATTATACAACTAAGTGACCATCCTACGCATTTGGCGACCTACGCGGTTTGTTTTTGTTATTGTTTATTTAGCTTTTCACCTATTTATTTTCTTTTCGGGTCTTCCAAGCTCATGCTTTCATATTTGAGGTGTTTCACGTGATAAGGAAGGGTGTCGCACTTGGTGGAGCAGTTAATAACGTTGATTTTGTTTATCACAAAATAGATCAACGAAACTGGCATCGTCTTCCTTTAGGTTCTGAAGTTTCCTGTTGCGATGGAATCTTCACTGATGTACGTGGCACAGAAATCGGCATTATAGTGGCGAATGGCTCCAAAGAAATTGAAATAACATAAAATCAACAGCTACTGGATTCATTCATCAATTTTGATGCTTAGTTTGATTTTAGTTATAGAGCTGCATAATATTGCTAAAACTATACGGAAGAGCTCGTCGTTCTAATTAAATTATTCAGAAATCTGATGACAGAAGGCAATGAGAAATCTGTATTAAAGAAAAGAAGATGCGAGCATAAGTGAAAATAGGTTTAGATACCAAAAACAATGACGAATCGTATTCAGCAAGTGAAAACAGTGCAATTGAAGTAAATTTTCAGCAGATAATTTGGGTAATGCGATTAAGATGTGAAATTTTTGACATGCATTTCATTGGAAATGAGAATAAATACTGGAAAGAAGTACACGAAATGCTTTTATCATTTCTAATTTCTTATTATTTGAAGGTATGAAATTTGCATTGATGCTTAGGTTCACTATAAGTCGATTAACGTAAGGTATGAAGTTGAATAAGGGACACTGCCATCAGTAGGTATAACCAATTAAGAAATTTGAGTGTAGGTATAACCAATTAAGAAATTTGAGTGTAGGTACTATGCGCAGGTAAGCTAATAATTTTTGAACAGAAAAAAGGCACTCAGACTTTACAGACAAAAACACAATACCATCCATACCTTATTAGTTCATTAATTAGATGAGTCGACTTCAAAAGTAAACTTTAAGAACAGTACAGGGAATAGAATCGATAGAACAGAAAAATAAATCGATTTGATATTACATCAGTCCCATTTTAATGTTTACATTGGAAGTGAAAAGCATTAGAAATATACTAACTAACCGTAAATACTCAGAAAAAAATCTTACTTATACTTAATTTCTATGGAATAATGTACAGATGTGAGGAAAAAAAGTGAAAATGGATGCAATGTAATGAAAATTAGAATAGAGGAGGCACTTCAAAGTTTAATTAGAATCACAAATAAGATGTCCATGTCTGTTACTTTCTTTTTTACGATTTTTTCAGCTCTAAAAATAAAAAAATATCAAAGAATTGAAAAACTTAGTGCATTATTAATTTTGAATCTACATTTAATTAAAAAACTTTCCGTTTGTATTCGTTTTATAAAGCACAGGATGGAAGAACATGTCGACAGATTATTTCCAGATTTCCAATTTAATTCCTAGGGCATTGTTAGCTGGTTATTGTATAGAACTAAGTCTTAGTGATACATGAAATGAATGTATTTTTCATATTTATTTAGTTGTATTATATGTGTAAAATCATCGTTCAACTCTTGAGGGGTTCCCATTATATATCCGTTTTTTCAACTTGTAGTATTCCTTGCATGGCTTTTAACTAGTTTTGATTTTCTGCACATTATAGGGTTTTTCCTATGATTCCTTCAACCAATAGCTAGGTTATTTAGTCATTACGTGTGTTGTAGGATGAAAGTATATCGATCCCGGATCGTTGCCAATATTACACTTCTTGGAAATCCCGTGACGCTCATAGGACTGAAACCAATTAACCTATTTAACAAATGTTTAAATACACGCACACACAAACGAAACCAGATGTTATTTTGGAAAAAATTAATTTAATTGCTCTTATTCAAAGAAGCAACTGATGTTATGTCGCGAAATTTAAATTGCTTAAACTATCATTTACTTTTGACGGGTAATCGACCCAAGAATATCAATCTAGTCAACATACATCTAATTTTCGTCTCATAAGCCTATATTTAGGAGAGCGAGAGAATTGCTTACATACCATCTTTTAACGAACATATTTCCAACGTTTCTTTTGGACCGCGGTAGCCCTGTTGGAAGAGCAGCGGATTAGCAATAGGAGGGTTGGGAGTTCAAAACTCGATGCAAAAACCCTCGCGTAAGTGGGGACTGGTGCACGTTAAATCTGTCGTGTCCCCAAATGTTCTCACGTTGGCGTGGTGTGGAAGTTTGGAGAGTGGGGTGCCAGCAGGTGTTGACTTCTTCATCTGACCGTGGTTACCATTACGAGGTGTTGTCCTCGGATCTTTCCCTTCGAGAATGATCCCACCAATAACCCTTCAATATCAATTCCCTTCGGGAACGATCATCGGCAATAACCCAGTGTGACTTTAAATCAACTACCTACCTACGTTTCTTTTAATTTTCATATTATCCTCACCACGCCAAAGGCACGAAATTGCAAAATCGTTGTATCATGAAAGTCACGTTTTAAGATTCGACGTGGTGTAGGAAAAACATCGTTGAAGCCGTCAAAAGTTTTGGGTATTAATTTTTGGTGTTTAGGTTACTAATTAGGGGAACTAGTACTTTTTTCATAGTATCCTAGTATATAAGAGGCAAGAGTTGTGACGATGTAGATCACTTTTAATGCTTTCGCTTTCATGGTTAAAGTTAAATATAACACGTTTATATACTTTCATGACGTGCATAATATAAATAAATATTAAATCGTGACATAATAATAAGAGAAAAACTGCTCGAGCAATAAAATTCAGAAGATGAGTTCACAAGTCTAATGTTCTGGTGGGAAGTAATGTCATGATTAAATATACCAGGAATATATCTTACAAAACTATTCATTCAACAGTAAAAATTCTTATTTGTATTTTATCGAAAGATACATTTAAAATACAAATTTGATAAAATATTCTACGAATAATTTTTATTAATGTTTTAACTTCCTTAGTTTCAGAATTAAATTTATATACTTCTTTGTTCATGTTCTTTTACGATGTTTCAACAAAAAAGATAATAAAAATCAATGAATCGATAAAAATAGTCGCACAGGATCGTGGAATTTATTAATGGGAAAAATGTTTAAATAAAAAATATTTACATTTTCCTGTTCTTCTAAGAGAATGTATGCACGCCTACAGATGTAAATTGAGTAGTCACCACAACTCCATTGATATTTATGCGTTTTGTAAGCCATTTGAAGTTTAATTTGGAAACTCTATATCAAGAGTATTTTTCAATGCACTCATTATTTACGATTACTCCGCAAAATATAAGCGCTTGAATTGCAATTAGTGATTTCTAAAGCCTATTGAATTTTTATGAAATTTTTTTTAAATCCTTGACCTCCTTAAAATCTGAAGACACAGGGTTTTTTCATTGAATTTAAAAAATAATGCAATACAAGAAGAGGAAAAGAGTAAAAAACACCATCCATAACTCAAAAAGATACTACATTAGCTCATGTATAATATGCATAGATTGTCCGTTACCGGAACTTGCGCCATAAAAATCCCAAATCTAATCCTTGTTTTTGACGTTTAACACAAGTTTGATACGTTCTCTACCATTTTTATTCTCGATTATTTCAAAAATCGAGATCTTATAACAACGGGGTTTTACAACTCGAATACGTCTACTTTCTATTCAGATCCACATTTACAGGAAAAAAAAAACTTAAGGAGAAAAACGCTTTAACGAAAAATGCGTCCGAAACTCTCCTCCCCAAGTCGAGAGCAATAACGAAATTTGACATCGGATGCCTATCATTCCTAAAGTAACATTATCCCTTTCTCCGGTCTTCTCTCCTCATATATCGAATAAATCTCATCTCATTGAAAGAGAGACTGCGAGAAAGAATTACCGAACTTCGGATATCTCCATAAGTGATGGATATCGCAGATATTATTTCGATTTTTAACGCCCGTGATGGATAGTGCTTGGGAAGAGTCGAATTATTTTCGTGATGGAGCGAAAGGGGGAAGGACGCGTATCCGTTACTGATGGACGATTCCCCTTTTTTACATTACACCCTCACTTATAAATAAAGACTTTGTGGAGAGATGACTAGTGGCGTGTTACGCGATACGGGACAAATGAAGTGATAAATAACACGTGTTATTGCTCGTCAACAAACGGATTCGTTCTGGAGATTACACACGCATCGATTCCTTTTACACAACAAAATCTATTCAGCGGAGGGTAATTGTATGCTGTGTTTCTGCGATAACTTCCAAGAAACTGCAATTATTTGTGTTTTTTAGAGGTTACTCGGATCTTTTGAAACTTTCAACAACCAGAGCCGAATTTATTCGTTTGATGTAGGCTAACTTAAAACCGGTCACCCCATATTCCTAATCTGATAGCAGGTCTAACTGAATTTACATAACAGAAAGCATTGCATCGTCAAATTTAACTTCTTTGTTTGCCTTCTTAAGGTTTTTTTTTAATATATTTTGTTATTTTTGCTTACAAACTCACATTTTGCCGCCCTAAAATATTTCGCTGCAGCCTAACACAGTCGCTTTGGAAACACAGCATCAGCGTAATGTAGAATAATGTCACAATTTATTGCACTTTTAACGAAGCTCAGTAAAGAAGAGTCCTGTATGGATAATTAAAACGCATATTCCTAATATGCCCGTTGTGTTGCTCCAGTGCGACTTTAATTAACTACCTACCTAATGTCCTTCTGTGCTCACATATTCTAACGAATGTGATAAAAAGAAACTTGTGCACTAAAATAGTGACTCGCGCCCTTAACTCTTGTGAATAGGCAATTGATTTCAATGCTATTGATTATTTTTGTTCTATCATACCGGCACATAGGAGATGACACTTGATTTAAAATAAACTACCAATAAAGTTGTCAATTTTAAACATCATTGAGAAAGGAGGTATTAAAGCACATGTGACCTGTACCGATGTTCAAGACTCCTTGTTTGAATTAATTTACATTTTTCACTTGGTGTACAAATCATATCCAACATGAGCTGGCGTGTAGCAATTGCTTAATTCAATGCATGCTATTGAAACGAAATATCTAAGTCATGACCTATTATTGTATTCCAAGTACTTTAAAAGATGGATTTTTCTTAAGCTTGAAACTGCTTTTATTGTTGCAGTTTTTAGTGGAAGGTATGATATACGTATTTCAAAGAAATATATCGAAACAAAGGAGAAAAGCAAATGATTCATATCCGTCATCGACCTTTACGATAACGAGTGCAAACAATGATTTCGCGATGTTTGAGTTTCATAGATTGCAAATATCCTAAAGAACTATGCAATATTCACTCATATTCTTTAAGAAAAATGTCTGATAAATTTTGTGAAATGGTCACACATATCATGTAAGAAAATTGTCAGTCAATTTTACCTGATTTAAACATTTGATACAAAAAGCATCATTGAAATTTAATTTCAATTATAAACAGCTGTGGTACCAAAAAATAAACTGTTTATATTGCATATTGTTCTTCAACTTGTGTTGATTTCTATCCATAACATACAGATATATTAAATAAAAATGTTGTAGATTTGCGATTTTAAAGAAAATGTTTACAATCGAGAAAATGCAACCCATTCAGATGAAAGAGAACAGGTTTAAAATATTTCTAGAACCAAACTGGTGATGTTTAAACCGAATATTCACATTTTGATCTTCGGAGAAATTTTAAAATACTTTGTTGTAACATGAATACTCAGAAACGGATTTAAGATAATACAATACATACGAGGGCAAATATTAAAAAATTTAGTTGTAATAGAGTCCACGAGTAATTTTCACGACAAAAACAAAAGTTACATCTCGAGTTCTACCAATAAAATGTATAAACATCTTTCAACAACACAACAAACGAACCCCGTTTGTTTACAAACAGCAACAGAACACTTACCTCCGCGGCAAAGGTATGTGTGACAAAGGCCCAGCAGCAGTCAGAGGGTTGCCGTGCAGGCCGGCTTTGGGGACAGCTGATTTCATAGTTCTATATTTGAATTCGAAATTAATCGAATCAAACCAGAACAGAAGATATTCCTGAACGCACAACTGCTCATTAATTCCTACGTGACCGAAATCTCATAGTGTACATGCTCGCAACTTCACGGGGAAAGATTCCCTTCCGGACCATTGTCGTTAACGAAATGTCGCCCTTTGGTTTTCGGGAATTATAAAATGCTCTGAAATTTATTCCAGAATGTATTAAAATTCACCGCTTGTCTGAGTCACTTTCATCGCGTGCCTCACAACTTCCCTCCACGAATGCTCGATTTGCTCTGAACTGTTCGTTCCAAGTCGCAAACTTATCCAGCACGGTATCCTGAGAGATTTATCAACAGGAAAGAAGAAGAGCGCCATCTGTCGGATGGAAAGCTTACCAATTGACTTTGTTGGAATAGAACATGAAAATGCATCAGAACAGAGAACCGTGAGCTTTTAAAACTATATACGATTAAATTGGGTAGTTTTCTACACTGATGAGGTGCTTATAAATTCGTCACGCCACGCCCTCTGCAAAAGGGGTAGCAATACCACATCGGTGATTTTTCTTAAAAACTCCACTCTGTAATCTATTTATTACTATTCATGCATTTATCTTATTGTAATTTATTTATTTATTATTTTTTGCTTTTTAATAAACTCACAAAAGCACAGGCTCGTAGGCACATCTAATGGTACCCTGATTTCATAAAACAGCACTCAATTCGTAGTTTATAATAATAAATAATTTCAGGTAAACTTCATTTTAGAGTACTAAGTTTACTTAGTTAAAAATTGTAAAACAAAATTTTAGCAAGCAAACAAAATTTTCTTACCAGTTATGTAAACAAATAAAATTGTTACATTGAATGTGCTTCGGATTTCCCTCCTATGAATATTCCATAAGTTTCAAAATTACTTTTTTGTTTGGAATGAAAGTAAAAATATTTTTAATTATATCAGAGATTAATGTATATGCACTTTCGATTGAATGTTTCTAACGGGAAAATTAAGAAACAATTTGAGTTGAAGACCAAGAATTAATTAAAACACAACAATTAATCCGAATAAATCGAATCTACTTGATGACAATTGGTGAAAATCGTCGGCTTGGAAGTGGAAGCTAAGTCAAAAAATAAAGTTATGAAAAAGTGAAGGGGAGATTTTACTCACTGTGTTCTGAAGAAGAAATCTAACCTTAATTCAAAGAAGAAATGACTTAGTGGACTACCAATCTAAAATATCAACATATTCTGGTCTAGGAAAGCTAAACAACTCACATCTTGAACATTTTTATTTAGTTTGTTTCACTTGCAAGCCGACGATACATACAAATTCGTAAGGCTGTAAAATTTATGCATAATATAAAATTATAGAAAGCAAACAAACGATTTCAAAATAACATTTTATAATATATTTTAGGTTAGTGCAAAAAAGTTGTAATTTACATAAACTAATTTTAGCCAACGATCACATGTTAGGAGTCGATGATGAACCAAACCTTTTCATAAACTTCCAAGAAATCCCATTAATACATATGTAAACAATTGGATAAAATATTTAAATAAAAAAAGTGGTCGAATTAATCTAATATCTAAAAAAGTTTTTGTTGTGCGCAGTTTTAAAATACGAAAACTATCAAAAGCTACTGCGCCTTTGAAATAAACATAGGTAAACGAGAATAAATCCGAGTAGGCGGCATGTATTCCTTGGCATCATTCCAACCGGTAATTTAATGGCTCAAGAAGGTGTAAGTGTGTGTGTGTGTGACACAAATTTACGAAATTACTTATTGGGTAACGCAGGCGGGAAGAAGCACGGTATAATCGGAGCTTTCATTAACGTGGGTGTACGAACAAATTCGTTAGCAATATTCAATTACACAATTTTAATTCGAGAGACTTATTTATTTGTTTACTTTTGATAGTGCCATGCTACTGAAGTGCGTTGGTAGCTATTGATTCGATGTTAAGAATATAAATAATGTTGTCTAATGGGATTTAAAAGGCCTCTGTGTGAAAAATAATGTAATAAACAAGATCACACCCGATTGCATACCAGGTAGTGACAGCAAATTAGGTTTGAATGCTACTTGTTCGTGTTTATGTATTTGGAGTTAGTGCGTTTGATATAGAGAAGAAAAAAGACATTAAAATAGTTTTTCGGCAAAAGAACGATGTTTGAAGTATGTTGTTAAAACATCTGGTAACGCAGTGAAATTAACCTTCCTGGTGGTTGTCTAGACTAGGTATCTAGTCATCAGAAAAACTGATCAGATCTTGATGGACAAGATATTTCGTTAATAAAAGAAAACGAACCAGAACTTGATCTCGTCGTAAAAAAATCAGCAATATCTTGATGACGAGGTATCTTGTCATTAGCAAACTTGGTCAGATGTTGATGGAAGAGATATTTCGTCAAAACCACTTGGAGAGTTAAGGAAGCACAAACATCGATCGAAATAAGTATAGACGAAAAATTACAGCTTTGTTCAGTTATTCAACCTCAACTAGACGAACTATCACCTCGAAATGTACCTAGAATTAGATTATCTTTCATAAAAATATAAATATATGTATTCAGTTTTCCTTTTTGGTTTTTAAAAGTAAAGATTAAAAGTGTTTATGAAATAAATTGGTAAGAAATTCAGGTAATCAGATAAGTATTAACTACAATAGGAGGTCACTAGCTATTCAAAAATCTATTTGTTAGATGTGATTGACATTTGTATGAATTCTTAAAAAAGAATGCTAGATTGAGCTATATTCAATTTCTCAAACTGTTTCAAATGGGTGGAATTAAACTAATCATAACAATGTACGAGCTATTCTCTTGAATAAGTGACACTTTTAAACATTTGTATGGATATTTTTAAAACTTCCATGCTAACGTGAAGCTGTCACTAGAAATATAGAATGAAAACTAATTATTATCTCAACAGAGCTGTTCCTGAAGTCTGAGCTTCCCACGTGCAAACCTCATTAAGCCGCCCCTTCTAAAAAACATTTGGTTTCTAAACGTGCGCCCTTCATCAAGCATGTATTCAGAAACAAATTTCGTATGGTTCAGTCTTTCTCCCGGTTCCTTGAATGCCTTAATGTTAAATGGGCATTGCGTTTAATGATTTTTTTTTACTTTTTTCATGCTGTTGCGAATAAGACATGTATTTTATTTGCGTTATTTCTGAAACTTCGATTTTCTCTAACTAGCTTCAGCACAAATAATTTCAAAATCATTTCGGGAAGAGTCCCGTGGACTCTTACACAGAATACATCCCTTCTCTTGATGAGTGCTTTTTGAATGTGCTGATGTAAATTGTACAGAGACTGTTCGGACATTTTTTGAACGGTTTTAATGGACTGAAGATCAATTTTTTACATGAAATTTTGGTGTTTTTAATGTTCCATTTGATAGCCCTTATTGTTAACTATCTTTCTACACCTTAATTTCCATGATAATAATGACTTTTGTAGTATCGACAGTGGTATTTTGTCCCATTCTTGCTCCACAGTTTTCCAGTCTTTGAATGGTTTTCGGTCGACGTTTCGATAATGCCCTTTTTAAAAATCTAAAAGCACAAAAGTCCATGGGTGAAATATCTGGAGATTTAGCCGGAATATCAGTAAAGGATATTGACTTGATATCAGTTTCTTGTTCCATTTTTTTCAAGAATTTAATAGTCGATTTAGATGTGTGGCTGCTTGCTTTACCCTGATGCAGTTCTACTGATGGTTGGCACTGTGGGTAAAGATATGGTATTTCTTTTTTGAATATTGGGGATAAAATATGGTCTTGATAATATGTGGGAGTTGATTTTTACATTTTTTCCCTCTTTTTACTTTTAATTTTCCGTTATATGCAAAACCGGCAACAATCATAAATCTCTTAGAGAAAGTTCTCACGTTCACTTTGCTATAGTCCTTTGACTTGGCGGATTCTCTTTTAAAATTAAAGATCTTACCTAACAAATATTCTCAGAATTTTTTTCTTTTTCGGATACTTTTGTGGATGTATTTTTCCACTTTTACGTTTCTTCCTTTCTCATGAATGATATTACTTATTGTAACTTTAGATATCGAAAAACCATGACTTTTACAGCGTTTTTGAATAATTCAATAAGCATAATTCTCTTCGGAAAGAGAGAAAACATAGCCTTCCATCCATTGCTTATTTAAAAGCGCCATTTTGAAAGTAAACAAAATTCTGAGTTAGCAGACGATAAGTTATACTTTAACTATTTAACTGCTGTGAAAATAAAATTCTTTCGTAGCACGCAATTTTTTTACAGCTCATCAAAATCGTTCCAAAAATATCCGAACAGCCTCTGTAAATCAAGAACAAAATAGGCAGATTCAAAAGTATATTTCATTGGAATAGCAAAAAACCTACAAATTCCGAATGAGTAAAAAATTGAAAATATCAGAAACTTTTTCTAGTAAGCTTATTTAAAGTTGGAGGTCCAATGCACCTGTTTTGGATTACCCCTACTTGAAGAAAGCAATTATGTTGTACCTTCTACTACATTATTCCCATAATTAGCTTCAAATCACTATTCTTCCCTTGATTCACATACATTTTAAGTATAAAAAATAAGTCATTTAAGTTTGCTTACATAATGTGTTTATTTACAGTTTGTTTTCTATGTATGATTACAGGATTTTTCATCTACCTCAGCAATGCTATCGTCTCCATCCTCTACAGAAACGATTTTCAACTTTTTCATCTCATGACTCATTTTCCTCTCACAGCACCATATAAATGAATTACTAAAATTCTGCGGAACACTAAACAATATATTATATTTTTTGCCAATCTGACAAACAAAAAAGGGTTTAATTTTGTTTGTTTTACAAAAAAAAAATTATTATTACCTACCCTTTTTGCTCCAAAGTGGATTTAAAAAATATTTTTTAAACAATTTACTTGTGATGCTTTGTAGTACAAAATAATGCTCAAAATTATTTTTACGGACGTTACTTGAAATTATTTGTGAACTCAAACCCAAGCAGTTGAAGAGAAATAAATCTTACACAAATAAATCGTTTCGCTATTCATTAGATACACCTGTATGTAGGGGGCTGAAAATCGTTGTAATTCGTTTCACCATTCGTAAGGTAGTTGAATTAACGTCGCACTGGATCAACACACAGGGCTATTGACAACGGTCTGGGATCAATCCCGAGGGGAAAGACCCTATCACTATTCGTAAGGCACACCGATTGAAAATCACTGCTCTAGAGTCATCCCAATAAAGCCAAGAATCCATGCATTGAAAACGGCAGAAGTCGTCATTCTTATGGTTCAAATGCAGGATCTCGTGTATATGGGAGATGATAGTATTTTCAAAGTGTCTGAGTTGATGATTCAGGGGGGTCTGAATGGCATTCTTTGTTGACGAAACGGCAGGTCAGCGAGGTTGCATGTCAGTGCAGATAAGCCTCTTGCAGTGGCATGTTGACGGGGTGAGACAGAATGATAGAAAGAAAAGAGAAAAAGAACCGTGTCTATTGTTAACGGGCGGTTGGATATGAGATTAAAAAAAGAAGCGGTCTGGCTTTTTTTGTCATGTCCCGATGCGATGGGGCACCTATTTAATCTTGTGATTTGTTTTTATTTTGGTCATTCTTTTGTTTCGACTCCGTAGTGAGCGAGGAGGGGCTGTCCCTTCTCCCCGTAGTAGGGATTCCGGAAAATCATTAGGGCGGAACTAGGTGAACAAATGAATACTACATTCTACAGGTAATGAGAAAATATCTGAAATGCCTCGTAGCAGAGGGACTTAACATAAGCTTTTTCGAAAAGATTTGGTAAATAAGCTAGGTTTCTACGAAGATTGCGTGCGATTCCGGGAGATCCACTCATTTATACGAATCTCTACCCTCGGGGTAGGTGCATTGTTAGGAAAATAAACCTTGTAAGGATCGTTAAAGTCGTGTTTATTTAAGTGATAACTTGGGTTTGCTTTAGTTTAGTTCTTTTTCTGATGACAAATGAGCTGGGAATCAAAACAAATTGAAACCAAGTAGTGTTAAAATAATATTAACAAGTACATTAAGATAATAATAATATTGAAGATTAAAGGTAATTATGGTTATACTAAGGGACCCGCACAAAGCATCTGCTTCACAGTTTCTTCTTCATATCTATTTATGGTAGTGTCGCTTTTTCAAATTTCACACCTTATTCAAATCCATTTACAATGAATACACAAGATATGCATATTTTATAATTCCAATTGAAATAAAATCAATCAAAAATATAAAACAACATTTCTTGTGTTTCTTACTATTCTTACTTCCAATAAATTACATGGGGGAAAGGTGCACCTCAGTCATATCACAATTAACTTCAAAGCGTCCACTTCAATTGCATCCATTGATCAGGACGATTTTTTAACATCTAAACTTATAAAATCCTATTAACATCTAAATACATTTCCTTTTATACGCTGCTTTCTATCTTCCGGATTCCTCATTGCCTTCTACAATAATCAGAATGCTGGAGAATTTCATTAGAGCGACGAGTTCTGATGTATTGTTTCCACAATATTATGAAATTCTGTAGCTCAAATCAAGTCAATTTAAACTAAGCAAGAAAATCTTGTAGCAGTTGATTTAACATTGTATATATCCGTTTGTTACCATTAGTCAGTATACAAATACTGTCGTAAAATATATAAATAGATTCTTATAACAGAAACAATTGCTTATTTCCGAGGCTTACTTAAATGGTGTGAAATGGATTTTTTATTTCCTGCATATTGTAGTATAGCTCATGTGAAAATGAATATAAAATGAAGGAAACATTTGTGTCCATGTTACAACCTACTGAAATGTAAAGATGTCATACGTTGAAATATGGATTTAAAATCTATAATTTCAGAAACATTAGAATAACGAAAAATGTTTTTCACAATAAGAAGTCAAATTATTGAAAAAATAACGCTTAGAAAAAATATAAATGAAACGCATATAAAATGTTTCGAATGCCACTTTACATTTCATTGAAGTTTTATAGAAAAAACTATTTTATATACACGATGGTTTATTGCTTTGCTTTCGTAAAATTTTCGTTTAATAAAGTTAATGTTGGACACTTTTTACACTTTCATATGGATTCAAACAATTGCAAATATATGATTGATTTCATACAACATACTTGAAACATACAACATATTCCAAAAACAATAAATCAGGGAATTTAGTATAATAGTCAAATTCGGAAAAGTAATTTCAAGTTTGTAGGAAAGAATTGCATTTGGCAAAACACCAATAGACATTATTGTGAAATAAAGCGCAATAGAAATAGCATATTTGAAACATTTATATATATTTTCCACATTCTAGGGCAAAAGTTGATTAAAATACAATCAGAATAAAAAAATTTGACGATCAATTTCACATTAAAGCGGATCCAATAATCCTCTCGACACGAGTTTCCTCTGACGAAATTAGATTTTGCTTGCGGGTGGCTTACGAAATATATATTATCTTAGAAAAAATTCCAGAAATTGTGAGAGGCTGGTCTTGTTGATTAATTAAATGTCCAAATAATACTCGTGCAATTTAAAATCTACTTACCGTTTCTCTCAAAATATTGTCAATTTAAAAAGTATAATCAGATATTGTACTTATAATGGAACGAAGTGAGTAGAAATGAATTTGTGGGAAACATTTTCCAAACAAAAAAGTGAGTAAATGCGAAAACAGAACAAAGTAGTGCCAAAACATTAGCGAAAATTAATATGGATGGAGTTTCGTAGGAATCCTTGGAATTTTTAATTTAAAAATGTCAGTTGAGAACATAGAAAAAACTATTTCGTCATAAATTCTAGTTTAACCAAACAAACCATGTATTTGTGGTGGCAAGAATGATAAAATTGGAAATGAAGATTACTGGTTTTTCTGATGATCAATGGAGACATACTATACATCGTCTCTGTAAAGCAAATTGGTATGGATTGCTTTCTATTTGTCTAAGGACATGTCTTGGGTGATTTTTTAAAAAGAATTATGCTTTGAGATTGTAAAATGTATACACTATGAATATGCGTAGAATTACACATTTTAGTTGAACAGAAATTGCTACATTTCAAAATATGCATTAAATAAGTCAGAGGAAAGAAATATCCAAAACACACATTTTATATGTATAGAGAAGCAAGTTAATATCGATTAACAAAGCTGGCATTTCAGGTTAATTCTTGTCAGGTTTCAAATTGAAACTGTTTCAATAGACATGGGCATTTTAAACACACTAGTTTTGAGACATGGAAGAAAAACTATTAGAACTCCGATTTGCATTTAAATTGTTAGGAAAAGTGGATGAAGGGAACGTTTTATTTAAGTATTGTTTTTTATTTGAATAAAGTAAATCAAAGGAATGTATGAAACATTTCGAAATTATTATTGTTTTTATTTTCATATAAAATAAAACTTCGATGAAAAATAAAATCCATTCAACGAAATATATTTTATTTTACGAATCGTCCGTATTAAGTTTAAGTATTAACTCTTCTAACAAATGCAACAAAACACTAGTTTCAAAAAGCTATAGAATTTAGTTTGTTACTCAAAAAATTGTATACAAATGCATGTTACCTAAAATTCATTTCTTTCTGAAATCTATTTTTAATATTCTTCAATTAATTATACTTAGACATCAGAGTTCACAATAATTAATACAGCGTTTATAGGTATAAATATACAATATGTAAATAAATATAAGAAACATTCAATTCGTGGCAGCGAAGGTCCGGTTAAATGTCAAATATCAATTTAGCAATGGCCTATAAGGCCCATTTGTTTTTTAAGTCCATCATATATTTTTGTAGAGAAATACTACAGAATAAGATCAATAACACAATATTCTCTAGAATATCTCGCAACGACAACATAACGCTGAGGCTGTTTTATAAAAGTTTCATTTTCAGTATTCTTCAGATAAGAAACTGAAGTAAAATGAATTTTTGATCAACTTGAAAATTGAGTTTTCCTCAGCAAAGAATAAGATTCATCTATAAAATCCAGTATCTCTACATCTAATGTAATAATTGACAATTTGATTTTCACATTCCGCAGTTTCATTTAATTTGATAAAAGATAAACTCCGTTTCATTCAATTAGTGAGAAGTTATTTCAATTTAATTTACAATAAAATAGTAATACTTTGCTTAGAAATCTTGAAAGACCAAAGGTTATTAACTGTTGATTCGTTGACCAGACAAAAGATATCAATCAACAGCAAATTCTTTTACTCTGAAGTACAGGAAATAATATACAGTGTTAGATGTTTTTATTAGAAACACGAAATAGCAATTCTATACCTAAAATGAGTTGGCAGACGCTTTTAGTGAGTTCTAGCCTACAAGTTTATTCGTTAAATGAATTATAAAAATGTCCTTACCATACCTAAAATAAGTTAGCAGACGCAGCTATGTAAGTTCTAGTATACAAACGTATTAGTTAAATGAGCGATTAAAATAGCAATTAGTACAAAATATGCACTGTCAATACAGATAGTTGACTCACTAACAGTCTTAAGTTTTTCTACCATTTAATTAAATGATAATAGCTCATGAATATGCAGTGATAGAAGCACAAAGAACATTCAGATGTAAATGATTGAAATACTAATAAACTTAAAATATGTCATATCACTCACTATCAACTAATATTTCATAAATATTCAAGCCTACGGAATATCAAATTAATTCCACAAAACAATGATATGATGAATGAATAAGTATAGTTATTCTTGAGATAAGTAATGATATAGAAGTGTGTAAACCTAATGCAGCATTAAATTTCTATTAAGCGTTTATAAATTCAATATTCGATTCTTATTCTTCGGCCTTTATTAAAACAGTTATTAATGACTCGCTTGTAAAGAATGACTGTTTGAATTAAAAGTGTAATTAGCTGCCATTGTTTTTTCCCCATTTCTCTCCATGAGGCATTACAAGAGTAAAGTTCTCAGTACACATCACGCCTACTCTGAAAATTCATTTATAGAATGACATTGAAGGGTACAATGTGGAAAGATCAACATTATTTGTATAGGAAGTATTCACAGTTGCATACTTGTACCAAATGGTTTAATATTTAAAACTTACATCAACTCTCGGAAACGATAAGATTAGTTTTTTGGTTTATATCAATAAAAGTTAAAGAAATCAATTAAACGTGTATTGTCATTCAGCAAGATTTATGAATTAAATAAATATCAACTAGAAGTTTAATCACTCAAATCTGCAGTTTACGGAAATGCATAACTGCTTTTATGCATAGTAAGACGTCTCACAAAAGATTAAAAAAATTAATGATTGAATGGTTAACCTAAATGAATACTCTATAAAATTTTATACTGTTGTAATCATTACTTTTTCAAATTATATGTGGGATAAAATATTAAAAAACGTCGTTAGATTTTACATTAACAAATATTATGTTCAAATTTAAAAAAAACTAAAACTTTTACTAAAAAATCAAAATTTATTTAATAAAAACCTACAGTAAAAATTGATTCAATTAGAAATTAACATAAATGAACCTTCTAATAGGAAATACAGAGACGGATTTAATAAACAAGTGAAAATTTTGTTACCTACTTTGTTTTAAAAAATGCAGTAATATACGTTACTCCAATGTAACACTAATTTCAATTTCTAAGGAAATATTGTTGATTAACAAGTGACACATATTACGTCAAAATTTTCAAGATATGAAATTTTTTAGCTTTTCTAAACCAGAAATACATTGATATTTAGATTGGTTAAGTCCACTAAGTTATTTTTTCTTTGTGTGTAAAGGTTGTATTTCATCATCATAGTGAGTAAAATTTTTTCTTCTTCGTTTACTCAGAACTATGTTTTGACTTAGTGTGTTCCATTTGCAAGCCAATGATATGAAATATGTGTGAACAGAGAAGTGACTCATTCAAATTCAGCTGGCATTCAAACAATTTCATTCAATTCCATAAAATAATTATTAAAGCTGGTATATCTACTCGCAATGATGAATACTGATAAAGATGGCTCAATGGTCAAATGTGGATGCCAAACATTTTAATCTTCAAATACAAAAAACACCAATAAATGTTTTTCATTTCTTTCCTCTTTTTATGCCATTCGATAAGAAACACCACAAATAAACCTAGTAGTGAATTTATGTCCTTTTCTCTTCAATTTTAGATCAATGGGCTACTCAGTTAGAAAAGAGGATTACCATAAGCCTTAGAACACAATCATGCTTGATTGAGGGCATGAAGTGAGAAAGAGAAAAGAAGGGATGTGGAGTCTAAAAAACTAGGAAACTCATGAGTCACTGTTCGAACACGCTCGAATGTCAAGGTCAAAGCAATTATTCTGCTTTTACGACTTTTTTAACGTTCATTGTACTTTTCAGATGAGTTTTTTTGTAAACTTTCTGATTCTTCTCATGTGACAGAGTACGGAAAGATGTGTGTATTGTTCTGTATAAAACTTCACCGGATGAAAGAGGATTTTTTTATAGTTATAGAAATGTCTCTCACATACTATTACTCTAAGATCACATTCAAATTATTTCACTTCTTGATACTTGACACACATTTTAAGAAATAGTTTGTCAGACTTGTTCAAAATTTCTTCGAAAATTATATGCGCATGGCAATGCATAAGCAGACAGGCAGTGCAAGGAGCCCTGTCGTTTTATCTTCGAGCTATAAGAGGCACTTTCTGTCAAGCCAAATGTAGGTGGCGGTAGTGTTTCTCAGGCGGAACGTGTTTCCTGTACGTACTCTGGACGTGACATAAAGTGGCTTGCTTTTCGAATACGATTTCAGCACTTCGTCTATAAGAATATTGATGTATGATAGTCGATTTGTCAATTCAATTTGACTAAAGGACAAACGATGTCAAAATAGCGCTACATTATTCTTTAAGGCAACCCCTATATATGTGTACCACACACACATTTGGATAGCAGAAGTAAAAACACTTTTTGTCTGGTTTGCAAACAATGAAAATCTCTCATAATTGTCCCTTTTAGCTTACATTTGTGAATTTGAGGTAGCCCATGAAACAACCACAATTGTTAAATGTTCAATGTGTGAAATGTGCTGTTATACGATTACCTACTCATTGCTCACCCGTTTTGAACGATCTCTAACCCTAGAGAATATACCTCTTATATTCATCAAAAGTTCACAGATGGCTAGTTTCAACAATTACCTCGTCAACTTTTTGGGTCTTTTTAAATACTTAAAGTATAAGGAAATTTTGCCATTTTTAAGTTTTAAGCCTCGGCGTTCTCCTAGTTTTCACGGCACAGCCAGCTGAGTACAACAGAATCCTCTCCTACTTTTTAATGAAATTGGTTTAATCAAAAGTTAATGTTTACTAGATAGCTAATTTTTTACCTCTTAAAATAACTCATTCGGTTCCTCCAAGAATGGGATCTTAATCTTGTTATATCTGCATGTAAAAATTGATAACCCCGGTACCATCTTTCATAATAATGATATATAATAACGAATTATCTGAAATAATAAATAAGGGATTATATAAAAACTTATGTAAACCAGTCGGACGAATACATATAAACGAAAAACTGGTATAAAATGAGCAACAACGATGAACTTTGTAATTAGCAACATATGATTATTTGCATAGTTAAATATAAAATGGTTTCACACGTTTGCTTAAACTAAGAGAAAAAGTAGAGTATCTCAAGATTAGACTTCAAATAATATGCATTCAATATATGCAGCTTTGGAATAAGATCTAGGTATATGATATGCAAATATTATCTGTATTTTTTGAGAGAAGAGTTTGCGAAAGAGTTTACATGGGTAATTTTTATCATTTAATCTTTGATTATTTTTGTATTTGAATCATAAATGTACACTTTCAAATAGTTTTCATCGAGAGGGAAAATTTTTTTCTCATCCCGGTATTAAAAGATATCTCAGATCGTAATGAATGTCAAAAGGAAAATGTGTACATAATTTTAAAAACTCTTATTTTTAATCAAAACTTTCCAGAAAATATTATGTTTATACATTAAAATATATTTTTTTCAATCAGAATGTTTTCAAGTTTTCGTAGATAAATATCTCTATGACTCTCACCCTAAAATTATTCCAAGTATAATTCCATATCCCCTTCAAAATTTGTGATGTCTATCACACGGGATTTAAATCACATGAAATTAAAAACAAACTTAAAATGATCCAACGAAAGAAAATCAGTTTTGCTTTTCTCTAGAATCCAAAGCACTTGAAAATAAATAGCATAGATTGAGTTGTGTTTGAAAAGTATTATTTTACTTTCTTCCTAATAGCTCAGTTCAGGAGAAATGCATGTTTGTAATTCGAGCCTTTTCCATCCAATTACAGACCAATTTAAAGGATGGTAATATGAGTGAGTCTCACAAACTCCCGAGGTATTATCTTTCATTCATCAAAGAAAATAACAAGGAAATAAAAATTCTACGTCTCGAAATTGATTCTAACAACTAATATTAAGGAGAGATCCATTGCCTTTTGACGTAATTACTTATTTTTCGTGTAGTTATATAAAAGCAGTTTTTTACTTGCGACATTTTGTGATATTAAAGAAATGTCTATATCAACTCTAGATATGAACTGTTTTAAGTTTCGAAAATATACCAAGCTACGAATTGCATATATTTAGATATAAGGAACACATTCTTTGGTGTTTAAATTAAAGGAATTTCCCTTTAAAAAAGGAGAGTGCATTTCTCTCTAATAAATGCTAAACACTAAGTTAAGATGGTTATTGAAATACTTTACGAGCCCATCAGCGGCCGAGCGGGTAAAGACATCGCTCTTACAAAACTGGTAGACTGAAAGTGCTTGGTTACGAGTTGGAATCTCGAAGGTGCCAAAGTCGGACTGGCTGCTTGAGATTTCCTGGTTTCATCGAGCGACATGTAAAGCGGGCCAGCTTCCCCAAATTCCTACAGAAAAGCATGCCCTTCCCCACAGTTCAAGATGGATGCTAAGGTGGTAGCGCCTCTCATTCTGACCCGGGTAACGCAGAGTCAGCCACGATCTCGCCAATTAATGCCCCGAAGGGTTACGATCAATTCAAGTTGGCATTTGAAAAAAAGTATTTCGTCTCGTGTTTCTCAGTGAATGTACAGAAAATGATAGAGAATAAGTGTAATGAGAATAATTACATACCTAAAAGCCGTTCTCGTTATAATTTAAGAGTAATTATTCAAGATTTTCAAGTGAAATATTTCGGCAGCCAACTATGTTTGGACATTTGGTTCCCTGGATACTAAATACATGAGTAGTAAATTAAACGTAATCAAATAAGTTAAAAAATCTGGCAATGCGATATATTTTAATAGTGTACCGTTGAATAAAAACTTGCGCTGTGGAACTAAATTCGTATTGTACGAGAGCATTATATAATTGAAGGTTATAGTAAAGCTGAGGATTTTATTTGGATCAATTTTGAAAATCTATTACTACTTTCTAAAACATTTATTTCAATGCCACTAATTCTAAACATTCATATAATGTTCCTTTATGACAACGTGTTAGTTGGATTATAGAATACGAATAACAATGCCATCAATCAACTTTTACTTCGTACTTTTCAAAAATAATTTTGAAATAAGTTACCTTGATAACTTTATTAGGCATTGCACCCTCAGCTTACACTGAAATGAATCATCTTGTTTTAATTTACAAACAAAGCAAATTCAATCTCCAATTACTTCTATATAAAAGCCTGTGTGTTGTTATAATTTGTGCCTAATGCAAATCCTGAATTTTAATTTAAATCACATGTATGCTAACTCAAAACTCATACTCTTTAGTGTTAGATGAAATTTTTGTTGACAAATCCATATAAAAACAAAAGTATATTGGCGTCAGCTTTCACGAATACTAAATATACAATTTCCACTACAGTGCTTGGTGTAGGCATTTAGGTTCAATATCATCCTACAACAAAACAATTCATGGAAACGTCACTTTCCAAACAAACATAATGAGTTTAATCTTATCAATTTTGTATTCCATTTGGTGGATGGCGAATAGTAATGCCAGGATGACACAAAGCGAGGTAATTTATTATGCTTACAATGGAACATTGTTCGATTTCAGTCCTCTCATAACCAAAGCATAATTTAGATATCAATCTAGCGAAAAAGAAGTGCACGATGCATTTTACCAACTCAATAGCGCCAACGTCAAAATAAGATTCGTGTTAGATAATAAATCTATTCAGTTAAGTAACATACGAATTTGGAAGAACCTCACACTTGATTTTCTATTCACTTACAAAATCGCTAATATGCATCCTCTGAAATTCTTAGGAGAAAACATGTCTGCTCACTCTATCATTGTTAATCTTGTCATTCATCACTTCAACGAGCTTTGTTCGAGAAATAAATCATACAAAGTACAGATTACAACAATAAAGATAATAGTAAATCTTCCTCCCGGCTATTCGATGTCTTCTTGATCTCTTACATAAAAATGAAATCCCGTTACATTTATAAAAGCTATATCACAAAAAAAGTCCATGTTTAGAGCATGATCTGGAACATGCGAGGATGTTATTTCATCCCGTCAAGGCATTACAGGAGCTCAGGAGGTTTGGTGGCAAGACGAAAAAGCCTTGCACCATTTCTGCCCACGTTTCGTGGGGACTGTTGTTATCCGTATTAACGCTAATTGTAGGTTTTAAAACAATTAATAACAATATTAAAATTGAATAATTGATCTGAAATTGAATAATTGACTTGGATTGCTGTTTTGTGCTAAAATTGAGGTCGCAAAGAAAGTTTTGCAATTCATTAAACATATCTGTTTCGGAACTCACGGAAATTAAAACTTAAATTGAGATGAAGATTAAGATTCATAAAGCTAGATACACCACAATTGCAAAAAATAACTTTTACATATCGTAAATTTAAATAAACCATTCAATGTATAATCGTGAAGCGTAGGAAGAATTTATTTCCTTTCTTTAGGTTTCCAATTTCTTTTAGTATTTGCACTAAACATATTTTGTAAAACCAAGTGCAATGAAAACAATTTTAAATTAATTGAGACGCCTTAATTTAAAATCGTTTTCATTGGCACGAAGGTACAAATGTTTAAAATTCTTATTTTTTTTATTTTGTGTTGAATTTCACCTTTGCAATTTAGAATTTTTTTTAATTTTCTACACTTTATTTAAATATATGGTATAACGATTTATAATAATGTATAAATTATACCGTTTGGTCAATGCTTATTGTTGTTAAAATTGCTTTCAGTGTTTGAAACTGTAGAGTCCAAAATGCATTTTGAAATCTCAATATTCTGAGAGTTTTATAGAGCTTATCTCGATTCCAGATTTAATTCTTTTTTATGTTTCAGAGCAAATATAAATAACTTTACGCGCATGCATGAAAGAAGTGCATATAAAAGCCTTCTGCGAACTACCAAACTCAGTTCATATTCAGCATAATGCAGCAAAATATCACCACGTAAATAGCACTGTCATTGTGGGAATGTTGAAGCCTAGATTCACACATGATCACTTATTCTATTAACGTGACTTACTACTGAATCTATTTTCGTTGTAAAGTAAATTTTTTTCGTCTTGACATTCATACGTAATAGATATGTTCTATAAATTAGTAACATGAAAAATATCGCTGTCTGTGATATTTTTATTATGAAGGCCATGGAAGAGTATTTACAAAGACAAATTGTAGACTGCTCAGGCAATTGAATATTTTTCATTCTGTCTGTCTTTGCAACTGCGTGTCTGTCAGCCAAATATCTCTACTGTTTGTTTACGATGGACATAAGCTGCAGTTGTGATGACTTGTGACTTTCACCCACACGTGATCAGGAATTAGTAGTCACAGTGCGTATTTAATATGCTATTAAAAAGATCTCAACAGAGTAGTATCTTCAAAATTTTTGCTCCGCATTATTTTCACAATATTGTTTTACAATTCAAATATTCATCACAAATGAAAAACAACATTAAACATTCAAAAATAGGACTTCAAATGTGTTGAATCCTGTTTCATTTAAAATAATTAAAAAATGTAAACATTTTTGTTAGTTAAAATAGACTTATATTAAGTTTTAAATTTATTAAGCATCCATTTACAGGTTACTTTTAAACCTAAGAATCAAGCAGAGCGCATATAAGTAATTCTATTTGCATATTTAAAGCTCCATGATGTAAAGGCCTCATTGAGAATTTACAAAAAAAGATAAATTCACAGCAAAAAATCTCAATCATTTGCTTTAATTAACGATAAAAATTAATTCATACTGTATAATTTGTCAACTATTATTTATATATTAAAATGTTTTGAAGCTCTAGATTTTAAAGTTCCTATTGATTAAACGGTGATTTGAATTATATTCCTTATGTCAGCATTGTGGGAAGCCGGGAAATGAACAAGCGGACTTTTTTGGCCATAAAAAGTGCTATGGTTGTAGAAAGTTTCAAAGCCTGTGTCTTTCCATTCGTCAAAACTACATATCAAACTGATGTATATGGAAGAATTTTAAAGTCTCTCGCTATAGGTAAAGGAAAGCATTGGAGTGTCCTCTGTAATCGTATTTCATTTGTCCAAGACTCTCCTCAACGGGATGTGGTTGCCGAGTTCAGACTGCTTACTGACCACGATTGTTTTCGGGCCCATCTCCACCGAATAGGATTTGCTGATTCCCCAGACTTCAGTTTGTGTGACATACGACATCCTATGTCGGATGAACAGTTGGACGAGTGCCCTGCACTAGTACTTTTTAGTTGTACTGTGGTAAAACATTGGAGAGCACGAGATCTAATGGTCTAGTGACCAAACGACCAGCAATCATCAACATGTTTAAGCATTCGCCGCCTACCTGGTATTGTGATCATAGAATTTGTCTACCACCCGATATGTCCCGGGTTCGAATCCCTGGTTGTAAGCGCATAGATGTTGGTGATTGTTCATGCTAGGATCAACGGTGGGTTACCCACTGGGAGCTTCTCAGAATAAACGCCAATTCGCCCTTATAGTGACGAAGAGGTCAGTGGTCGGGCAAAAGTAAAATAAATGGAAAAGCATCAACTTTATCAAAAGTATCAATAATAGTGTTAATATTTCTATTTCCGTTTATATTTTTCCTCTTTGAATAGGAGCCCCTCTTTACATTGTCCAGGGCGTACAATAACCCTCAAGAACCATGGTATAAAGTCGTGTTAAAACAGATAATCGTGGTTGAAAATGGATGTCTCCGAGTCCATTACTTATTTCTACTGGTGGCCGAGAAGACTGATTTTGAAGGAAAAGGGGGCTTAGCATCAAAGACAATAACTTTCTCCCAAATCATTCTCCCACCCCAAGAGGGTGGGTTTTTTTCCTTCTGGCGTAAACAAAGCTGTTGACTACGGGGCGCCAGTCCGATTCAAGTATCTCCGAGGCTTCAGCCCCGTTGTCGCCTGAGATCCCCTCCTATGGGAGGGGGAATGTGCCCATCTCAAGGGGCGCAGCGATAGGCGAGGGAAGGCAAAACGGCAGGGACGGTTAAAAGTGCCATTGGCTCCGACACAAGTATTGCGGATAATCGAGTGTGTAGTATTCGCGGCAATCATAGCTGAAGAAAGGGAGACATCTTTGGCAGGAAATCGCCTCTCATTACATCAAACTAGAGTGAAGATTTTAAATTGGTAACAACGTGCGCTGAGCTCAAAAATCAACTCGATCCCACAAAGGGAAGACACAGAATGAAATATTTAAATTACTTTCAATCAAGAACGTCCTTTAATCTGTTTTTTTATTATCTATGATGTAGCCATAGGCCTGCTCTGGGAGAAAAGCCCTACATAAAATTTGATTTCTTATTTTTATATCTGTGTATAAATTCATTCCATACATATGTATATATTTAACTGTAAGTGGCATAGAAATCAACATTATTAGTATACTAGCAAAATTGCCCGACCTCACTCGGGTTGAATTGGTTAACTATATATTGAAAGTAACCAGAAAATAATCACTTTCCTCTTTCGTAGAAAAATGCCAAATCAATTTTAAGTAAAGTTAAGTATAAGTAAAATAATTTTTTAACATCTTTTCGACATTTTTATAACTTCTACAACCTACTTTGGACACAAATTCTATGCATGCAAATCCATCTATGCAATACATTTCATATATATCGCACCCCTGCTAAAGGTACAAGTTGGCGAAAGGTGAGACACTAAGGTGACTGCTACAAAAGACGATTTTGAGGGAGGATTAGGAATTCCCTTTCTTAAGTTCTATTCTTGTAAAATTGCTCAACTCAATTTGTAAAAATGACGAATATACTGCGGATACACTCACATAATTTACCTGCCAATATTTTTTTATTTGTGGCACTCTTTTCGAATTTCGCTACCATTAAGGGAAATATGACTAATTTGATAAGATATTTATCACTAAGTTTGTTTTAAAAGCGAATACGTTTTTCTTGATAATTCCGTTTCATGGCACGTGCAATAATAAAAGAACTTGTTTTAAAATTTAATATCTTCAGTAGTGTTAAAGCAAAGGTAACCTAATACCATTTTTTTAAATGCTTTATCCATTTGACAGTTTTTCTTCTAAAGAAAATCATTGTTTTAAACAAACTTTCCCTATATAAGTTGCTTAAATATAGCTTCAATTCGTAAAATAAGCCACCTTGGCTATCTGTCGCTATGACAAAGAATTTGTAATATTTCAGAAGTCCTAGTTCGGATATTTTTAACATTAATGTTCTTTCAATAATGGCAAAAATCCACTCATAATTTGCTTTATTCTTACATGCCGCTTTGAACAGAATACTTTGCGGTGGTGTTGCGTGTGATGAAAAGGAATAACAATTTATTAAAATAATAAATATTTAAAACAGAAAAACAGAAAACAGAGAATTAAAACAAAATAAAAGTTGGCTCGAAAAAGTTCTAAAGATATCAATTCATTCTTTTTTATCCCTTGATCTCGCATAGTTGCCACAACTTACAACTAAAAATTAGATAGAATTTAAAAATACGAAATTAATTCGGAGCGAAAAAAACATCACTGCGCCTGGCAAACGAACACAAGTTTCCGTTCTGTTGCAAAATATCGTCTGTCCCAAATGTTCGGAAATAGTTTGTTTTGCTAAGAAAATAAATAAGGCTCAAAATAAAAAAGCATTTGAATTTAATTTCTGTAAAAATATTTTTTTAAATTAATTTTTCAGCAGTATTGGTAAAACAATTTAAGTAATTGCAATGCTCAATATTCATTCCAGCTTCTCCAAAACTACTAAATTATGATTGATTTAAGTAGTGTTATTCAGATGTTTTAACATGAAACTTGCTTACTAAATGAGGCTTCACTAAATGAATGTAAGAACTCACAGTATGTAATGTTTCATGAAAATATATTCAACCTTTTGGACGTAACACGGGCACACACATACAGATAGACAGACAGACACCAAACGCACAAGAGACGGATTTTGCATCAGAAGGGTCCAAAACGGAAAGAAAATTTGAAATGGGTCGAAAATATTCAATGTACAAATTCTTATTTATATAGATTGAAGAATGGCAACAAATGTGCATAAACAAAATAAATTCAACCGCTAGAGGATGCAAATGGAAATAAGGCAAAAATAGGCTCACAAGTCAAAAAATATACGGAATAACCTTTAATAAATGAGTAGGATGTAACTTAAGAGGCCAGTTGAACAGTTAATTGTGGTAACATGAGGTGTGTACTGTTTGCTCTGCAACGAGCTTTACTTTTATTTCCTTTAAAGGTATGAAATGTTCATATCAATGCTCATATTTATAACAAATGTATTCAAATTAAGGTATGAAGTGTGTGAGTAACGACACTACCATCAATAGAGATAAGCAATGAAACAACTTCAGTTCAGATTATATAGTCTGCTAGTATCATTTAATATTAAAGTAACAGTTCATTAAGTTAATCTGTGTACAACCACCTCTCTGCTAGTATAATTTAATTCGAATATTTGATAATTGTTACTTAATTGTCATAAATATTTGGAGAAAGCAACCATCGGGAAGTGATTCCTGTTCTTTGAACAATCCCGATGGATCACCTTTTATGCTTCTAATAATTCCTTACTTTAAAATTTAGTCTCTGGTACCAAATTAAAAAGTACATACTTTTAATAATTTTTTTTACAAAATTATAAAAGTCTAGCTATTTTTGTCTGGCCCCAAAATCATACTTCTAACTTTGGGCCGCCCACCGCGATGAAATCCTGGTTAGGTATGTAGTTGAATTTATGTAGCACTGGGGCAACACAAGGAGTTATTGGCGGCGATCCGGGATCAATCCCGAAGATGAAATCCTGGTTACACTACTGGTACAAGAAAGATTGGTTTGAATTTCGAATAGAATATTCAATCTCGGAGACAAATTCAACTACCCGAAAAAATTAAGTCAGAATATCCTAATTCTCCCTGAAACATAAATTAAAAATCTTTTACATATGGATTTGGTTCGAAGAAAACTAAATCAAAATTTAATCCAGGCTTATAAAATTCATTAAATCTGTTCGGAGGCAAATAGTTTTAAAATGTATGTGTTCAAATATTAATAACTAATAGGTTTTAAAAGTGTAAATGATAAGTATTTATCAAAAGTGGAAAAAAGGAGCTTAAAGTTCTTCCAATATAAAAACATTCTTAAATATCTTCGACTTTGCATGATTCTAATAGATATTAATTTTAGATACAATATTTTGGTTCCATCCATTAAAGCTTGATAATTAGACATAAATTAAATATTGATATAAAAGTATTTAAATATTTACTTTATATTTTGTATATTAAGGATGTCCATGAGTACACCTGAATCATTAGGATTTATTTTCACGTCATGGAAACTTGTGCTTATACATTTTATTTATATGCTTATTTAGGAAGTAGATAACTTCGATTAACAACGCGTTCATTAAGACTTACACAATGGCCAAAAATCAACATTCAAACTTCGTATTGTTTGGATGAAATGTTTACCCAATTGTGTATGTGAAAGAGAAGAAAACAAGCGAAAACATCCTTACACGAAACAATCCCACGAGATTATAAAGAAAAAGGAAAGAAATGCTGTGAAATGTGGGTGATATGCAAAATGCGTACACGAATATCACCAGGAAAGTGTTGGAAACCAAAAATCAGCTTATTATGATAAGCAAAACAGAGAAAAGAACGGTAGGAAAAATGAGAGAACCACACATCGTAAAGCCGTGATCTCGACTTGCAGATTCACGTTTTAAAGATGAGAAGGATTCATAGATGGTACCCTCTATGGATAAGATGAGTAATTAATTAACACCAGATTTTTAACTTTAGTGATTGATTTGCTAATATTACTACGACTCATTTATGATTAAGTTATTTTTAGGAATTGCTTTACTTCTGTTTATGTTATTTTAATTAAAGCACTATTTACTTTATTTGGATTGTCAATAAATATAAACGTATTGGAAAGGCCTAAAATGTTTTCATTCTCTCTTGTTCTATTATCTGGCGACTTATAACCAACAGGATATCTATCTAGGATAAGAAAATACTTTCTCCTTTGTCTCCACAGCAACCCTAGAAATTTAGAATTGAAGTTGTAATGTATAACGTATAGAGAGAAGGAGCAATATCTTTACAATTGCCCAACCCGACTTCCTCTTGTCTTTCAGTCAGCTCATACAATGCCATTCTTCATTCTCGGTAATGTCGCTTCACTTCTCCTTGAAGAGCGTAATAGACTGCACTTGTTTGGAATTTATTGTTCAAAAGAAGAGTATAACATAAACTATAATGCTAGCGAACACGGAAATGAAGAAAAAGAAGCAGATATTTACATCACGAAAGAAGGTGCTTATGGTTTTGTTCACTTTATTACGCTATCAAAATCTTTCGTAACAAGTAATTTTTAAAATCGTGATGCGGATTTCAAAAGTTAGCGCTTGGGATACAATGCACTTTTGAAGAGCCCAGCCCTTCGCAATCTATTTCTTGATTTTTGATTCATTGTGCTGCATGAAATCGTTCCATTGGAAATGCTTTAGATTATCGAATTTATTTTTTAAGTAAATTAAATAAGTTTAAAATGACCGGTCGTACAATTTATAGACAAACTTCCAATTCAAAAACTAACTATAATAAACTTACAATTCTGCAACTTCAGAATGTAGTTTTAAAATTTCAAATGAAAAGAATATAAATTCTATCACAGTAAAATTAATTCAAATATTAAAATATTTCTAGTTAATAATTTTATGAATATGTTAAGGCACACAGTATTTTACCAATTATTTGCAGTATTAACAGGGAATAATGAATTATTCCATAATTCTATCGATCTAAGCAAAATTATTTTGTTTTTATGGAGCTATAAAACCTAATTTAATTCATTCGAACATTTGCATTTGAAAACTACTTTTGAAAATAAGAGTTCTCCATGACTTTAAACATCTAAGCGTACCATAAGATAAAAGTAATTATGGTCTAAAATGCTTAAAAATATAAAATAAACCATATTTTTATTTTACATATGAACTCTGTTTTGGGGCACTATCAAATCCGCATTTATCTGGTTTTGTTCGCAAAATCCAACAATAAATCTTTCTATCCATTAATCAATGCAACATTTTCCATGATCTATTCTTAATTTACTAATGTATGTGGTAGAGAAATCAACATTATTTTTTATTGTGGAATGGCAGCAACAACGGATAAACAATATATCCCGCTACGGGATTCATTCACCAATTTTGTCTCTTAGTTTAAATATACTTGCATTGCGCTATAGAGATGCATAATATTGCTATGGAGATGAATAATATTGCTAAAACTACACGGAAGAGTACAACACTCTAAAAAAGTTCTTCGGCAATCTGATTACAGTAAGCACTGAGAAATCTGGAAGACAGAAATAAGGGGATAATTTTATTTCATTTGGGGGTATGAAATATGAATATGCTATATCATTATAAATGGATTGAAATAAGACATGAAATGTGAGTAATGACACTTTGCCATCAAAGGATTTAAGCAATTAAAGGGACAATAGACTTTCAAAATATAGTGTACGATTTTTTTTCTTTACAATTGTGTAGTGATACACTTACCTAATGAAGTTAATTTGAATATGCGAATTAAAATATTGATAAAAAAATGGAAAATTAATTCGCGGGGACCTATCAATTTTGCCAAATTTTCAAAATTTTCGACCACGTATTATGTAATAACCGCAAAAGTTAAGGTTTTGTACCAAACTATCTATAAGTGTTTTAGTAGAAAATAAACAGGCACAGTATAAATTTGTCAATAATCAGTTAATTTCAAAAGTTTGTTTTGAAAGTCCAGTGTCCCTTTAAAAATGCTTATCACATATCCGTAAGTTTCAGAAACAATGTTCATAAACTCCACTTTCTGTAAAGAAATACAGAAATAAAAGCGAAGGTGCATTCCTCTGACAGGATGAACCTCTCTCTCACTTCTTTTCGGTGTAATGGATGAAGTAATTCTTGTTACTTTTTCTGTAAAACTTAATCGAAGAGTGTATCGCAATTTTTTCAAATCAGGTTGGATGAAGTCTAAGAGACATGGTTGTGACATCCTATTTAAGACTTAACATGAGCTATGTGAGGTGAACCGCCTGTCAGTTTTCGTGATGGGTATTTTAGGGAATTATAGGATTTTCGTTAGAAGCCTAAGCATGACATTTAAGAAAGTAAAAACCTAAGAAATATTACAAGTAGTCAAGTACAAAGAGTATTAAATGAAAAGAACTCGTCAGGTATCTTAAATTGCATCGTCTTGTTGACAGATGTAAAAAGAAAAGATTGTCCCTTCGAGATTGTTGCGTGTTCATGAAAAACGCGAAATATAATCCCGCATTTAAAACAACCATTTCAAAGAATACACGGAAGAATATAGCATATCAAATTTTAAGAGTTGGGTTTATTTGCCAGGATCAGAATTTTTTTGTAACTATTAACAAAATCTACAAACTCAGAATACAACAATCGGAGCTAATACCATGGTTATCATAAATTTTTAAAACATCTTTCAAGTTGTTATATCAAGTGTTACCACTTTCAACATTTTTAAGCCTAAACTTCCTGACCATAATTATTAAAACTCACAGATTCGCGCAAGTTTTTTAATTATTCATATCTATAGATGGCAGTGTCGTTGTTCACATTTCATACCTAAATTACAATGAACATATTCTCATTTCATACCTTCAAATTAAATTATCAAAAATATTAATCAGTCTTTCTTGTATTTCTTGCTGATTTTATTTATTCCTATTTACAATAAAGAGCATGGGCAAAAATACCCATCTCAGTAATACCACAACAATTCGCTTTTGAACGTCCAATTAAATTGTATTCCATTCACCAAGGCGGTTCAGTACTTTCTAACATCAAACCTATTTTCACGCTTTCGCTTACATTTTCTTTTCTACGCTGATTTCTATCTTCCAGATTTATCTTTATCCTTTTGTAATCAGATTGCTGGTGAATTTCATTAGCTAGGCGAGTTCTTTCGTAGAATTTTAGCAACATTATGCATTCCTGTAGCTCAAATCAATCATAATTAAACCAAGCAGCATAATCACAGTGTTTATTTTACATTGCTTGTATCCGTTTGTTTCAATTCGTCAATATACAAATACTGTCGACTTCTGTTCCACGCACGTTAGTGAAATATATAATATCTATTTAAATAAAAATATTAAAGTATGTAATCTAGATTTATATAGATCACATATTTCAATATTTTTTATAGGTAAAGCTAATATATAACAGTTATATCAAATAAACTTTCAAAGCACTCAACTTAAAAAGACGTAATAGATCGGTATTCAGATGTAAGCCAAATGGTGTGTGTATGAACATAATTTTTTTCATACAATAAACACAAACAACAAAATGATAAACTGTGTTTTAAAATAAAATGAGGAAAATAAAATTTCTCAATATAATTATGTTTGGTATTATTAAAGTAAATAATCATTATGAATACCCAATTTAAAAACAAAATATAGTGCGCCCTATATATATAAACCATTCTATCACATCAATATATTCTGACACAATACTCGTAAAATCACTTGAAAATCGGGAAATCTGAAAAGTGATTGAATAAATCAAATCCCCCAAATAATAATGCATTCGTCACATTATAAAAAACAGAGTTATTTTGAATAAGACTATATGCTGTAAAAAAATTCAGTGCATATAGAATTATCATGCAGCTAAAATAGAGTGTAACACGAAAAATGATATATTTAGAGATTTCACGCATATTTAGAGATTCACGTCAATATCTACATGGGCAAAACACCCAAGCCTATTTTTATTTTTTTTTTAATTATCAATACCAAAGCAAAACAATGATCATTGTTCAACAGACCGTGAAAATGAACGTGCCTTTAAAAATGTGCTGTGTAAAATAAAACATTAACCAAAAATTAAAAAATTAGAAGTCAGTGATCGCAGTGAGAACCATTGAACTGAACGTGACATCATACACAAAACATTTTTTGCATTCTCACAATTGATTTAACCCTATCAAGTTATTTATTCTAAACGAAACAAAGCCAAATTTGTTAACTCCTTTTTATGTACGATAAAGACAAGGTTCTACTTTTCTCATTGAACGTATATCAGTGCTTAGTCGACAGACTAAACGATTTCAAAATCGATCAAATGAGACCAGAGATATTACAAACTCAAGATAATTACCAAATTCCATATTTTAATTTATTTTGTTCAATTTATTTTTTCGTTGCATAAAAGAAAATGTTTGTAAACATATCCTAGTTTTTGAGTTTTATTTTAAAACAAAGAGTAGTGTTATATAATCTGAAAATTACTATATTTCTTAAAGTACTATACTTCTACACAATACCAAAATTTCAGAAGCCCAATAATGTAGCAGTTATTACAATTCTCGTTGTCTTTATTCTTGGTATTCCCTAATTCTAAAGACTAATTAAATTAGACTTCGCGTATAAAAGTTCAATTTTTGACCTGAATATACCTTGAAAATCAGAACAGTACTGGGAACACGTATGAAAAGTCGAGCATTACAAAAAGCGTTACAACTGTTTTGTATTGTGATTTCAGAACTAGAAGAAACATCCAGAAGGTAAATACAGGGTGTCCCATAAATTCCGAAATAGTTTAAAAATTCATAAAAATTGAAGGAATTGGTATATTTGAATGCGGTTTGCGATAACGTTATTCTCACGAAAGGGGATTTTTTTTGGTAGAGAAAAAAAAATTAGTTCAATCTTTTGTCAATAGAGGGCGCTGCACGCAACCAATCATAGAATTCCGTGGAAAACGACGTTTATTTCCATGCAGGCAAATGTTTACAAGCACATCACAGCACTAGAGTACTACTTGTTCGATTAAACTGAGGTAAAACAACTTAACCAATAGTGCTTTATCCACCAATGTCAACATCACAATGAAATCACAGGAATACGTATCAATCACAGGAAAATTCAGAAATGAGCTTTAAATCATACACCCAGCATTTTGTAGGACTCTGATTTGCATGTTTCCTGTGATTGGTTGCGTGCAGCGCCCTCTATTGACAAAAGATTGAACTAATTTTTTTTTCTCTACCAAAAAAAATCCCCTTTCATGAGAATAACGGTATCGCAAACCGCATTCAAATATACCAATTCCTTCAATTTTTATGAATTTTTAAACTATTTCGGAATTTATGGGACACCCTGTATAGCATCGTGTAGACACAAGATGTTCGTACCTGACATGATCTTCGGACCGAGTACATAGGTACACTGATATCGGGTAGGGGTTTCGAAATACGTCGAAATTCTAAGGTGCTGGACGAGCTTCAGACAAGTATAACTTTCGATTGCGTGGAGTAAGGACTGTGTAAGTGGTGTCATTTGAAAACTACGCTACACAACTGCAGTCTTTAATCAATAAAATTATCCTTCAACGTTAATATCGAACTGTACTTAAACTGTTCAAACTGTATATTAATTATTGAATATTCACTTTAAACAATGGTTCAAATTATCTAAGTCTGATTCATTCATTCCACAATCCAACATCAGGCCCGAGTATTCATGTCAGAACTATGGTTTGTGTCCTCGACACAACTATTAAATGTTTGGTGCTTAAAAATAAGATAAGACGAATAAGAAAAAGGTTAATATATTTCTTAAGAAAGCTAGTATGCTTTTTCATCAACGTAAAAACGAAATAAATCAGAATGTTTATATATATATATATATATATATATATATATTTCAACATATCAAGATTTTAAACCTGTTAGTAACCTTTTTAATCAAAACTGAAAGTAACACCTAAAATACCACGATCTTTGATTGGTTATTTAAAAAGTGTATATTTTAATTTCATTTGTAAATATTCCATTAGATTGCATGATTTTTCGCGTCAACAAAATATTTATCTTCTTGTAAATATAGAAAAATAACCTAATCAAAACGAAAATTCGAAATATTGAAATTAGAAACGAACTTCAGTTCTTGCATGTTTAATTGCAATGAAAGTAGAAAAAATGCTCACAAAATAGTATTTTTTAAAAATCGATTAATGTTCTTAATTAATGAATTATAATTTTTTATCTGGAAAGAGAAATATTGCTTTGAGGTAAAAAAATTAATTAATTTGTTTTTGGTGAGTAAAAGCGTTTTGCAGCATAGAGTACAGCATAGAAAGACTTCAATATAAGACATCAATGTACGCCATAAGTACAAGACAACCTTAACTCTCTTTTGGCAATGATTTAATTCATTGTTCAAGAAATTCTTCCGATTCTGTTTCTGTTCTCAGAGTTCCAATTATAAAAATGCATTCGTCGTTAAAATCTTGATAGCACAATTTTGCAATTAAATTGACATAATGAAATGAAAGCACAAAAAGCACATTCGGAGTTATTTTCCTCGGTGAAAGCAAACAAACAAAAACAAATAACAACATAATGACAGCGTAGAAAAAAGGATGATCGATTTTTGCCAACGTCGATTCGCATTTAATTTGCCCTGGAACAAATGCAAAACCATTCCGCGAACATTAAATTAATTTCGGAACTACAAGAGAACGACGGCGGAAGAGCATTTTTTCCAATTCCGTTGAAAGGAAAATATTTCGCTTCGAGATTGTTTAAATAACGCTGACGCTAAGATGATATCGCGATCAATTCTTTTTGCATGTGAGTGCTGGGTACACAGAGTTCCGCGCCAAAAGTTCGAAAATTAAATTGCATCTTGAAATGTGCCGCTTTTGGAGTAATTAATTAGTTTCGGGTCCTACACTATGTTAAGAAAAGCTTATCCACCATTCCTTCCATGACAGCCAACCAGTTAGAATGTTATGAATTCTGAAGGTAATCCAGATAAGAAGTTGTTTAGTCTGCAATTTATTGATGGGAATTGAAACGGCTGAAATTGTGAGGTATGGTAATACATCTGACGAAAATCGAATACAGTACACCTAACATATAATTCCATATGAAAAAAGTTGCAATTAAAGATAAAAATAAGTGCAGTTATACCAGTAGGTATTATCCGGTAGTGATAAGTTGGCATTGATCATTGTGTTTTAATAAATATTCTTCAAATTAGACGTAAGACACAATATTCCCACAATTGACATATTTAGCACTATTTCTGTTATTAAATCTATCGTTAGGTACCGGAAAATGATAGCAGTGGTAACAGGTTGGCGGTTTAAAAAATCATTCACTGCGATTGCCTTACTTGTGAGTTCGCAGCCCTTTCTCCCTGACAAGTTTGGCACTTTTCTACCAATGGTTGCTCATAGAATAGATTGCTCATTATTAAATTTTGGATCTGTGTTTCATAAAGCGGTATAATGAAATGCCAGAAACAAAACATTTCAGAAACTTTTTTGTATTATACACAGAAAAACTGAAATTGGTATAGTAGTTTCTACTAATTAAAACTGGGATATGAATATTATAATAAGATATGTTCATATATGAAGAAAGATAGTTTTGTAGACAGATATGTAGCGTATTTCTTACAGAATTAATCACGCAAAAAACAGTTTGGCTCTTTATGAGTCACTTGAGATAATTAAATTCACACACTACAAAGGCAGAAAATTTTAAATTGGCGAAATATAGCACACAAAATTTTTAACTTGCTGTTTTTGAAACTTTATTCGCATAGATGTTTTTATTTAAAACACTTTTTCATTGCCTTTCTTCACGACGAAACACATTTAAGAATATTTGAGGATCATAATATCATGAGACAAGGTATCTCCAGTTCTTAAAAACAATGTTTGGTAGACAGAAACACAATGCATGACGCGTCCAATGTCTTAATCATGTTGATTTTGATGCTAATTTGTATCATGTTCAACTCAAAAGAAGAAATAAACACGAATGAATTGATAGTAAAGGACTCAACGTTATGGTAATTGATTTAAAATCCCGTTTTTCGCGAACAAAAACGTCACATTTTGTTCCTTTGCATGGAAATTTAAAAATATTTACCACGAGAGTATGCAAAGGGGAGACGAAAATCCCTAGTGAATACATCGTCGGCTTACAAGTGAAGTACACTGAGTCAGAAAACATAGTTCTGAGAAAAAGGAGGAAAATTCTACTCATTAAGCCAAGCTCACTATATTTTTCAAGAAGGAATCTAATCTTCATATAAAGGAAAAATGACTTGGTGGACACTTCACCAGTCTAAAGATCACATTCTGGTTTAGAAAAGCTAAAACAAAAACTCGTATCTCGAAAATTTTGACTTAGTGTGTTTCACTTGTAAACCTCCATATAAAAGAGAAATATGTAAGTAAACTAAGTTCCTCGTCTAGACAAAGCAGGACAGTTCTCATATTTAAACAGCAATCCTTCAAAGACAATTAGTTTTTTGTTCTATCAACGGTACAACCCATTTAATGAATCCTCAAGGCTATTTCCCCTGGTAAGCCCATAGATTAACGCTGAAGGATTACCCGTTATCTGCCTAACCATGATGGCAGGCTTATCCATCAACATAATGAGAAAGCGACAGGAACTCTCACATTTCAGGTAAGTTCTGATCGTGTCTTAATCTGGCGTTCAGACCGGAATGCCGATAAGACTATTACACGATATACTGCTGTAAACGAGTGTGGAAGAATTGCCTCTCCCTATGCGTGCTTGATCTCAAATCCCTGTGCCATAAGACGGGAACTTAATTTTTTCTCCACCGTATCTAGGTATCCATGTACTGTTTTTCTTCCCCTTAAAAGAGATGTATCAGAATGATTAATTGGGCTGTTGATTCTCAGCGTTGTTTGGTTGGATAAGGAAAAATCTACTTTTTCAGCATGTGACATGTTCAATCATACTTACTGACTGCGGACATAAATGTTCATTTTTAGTAAAATTAGAAGTTTTATGCATTCATATTTTGCGTTGGACGCGGGAATGTTCTCACAAGAATTCGTAAGTTCATTAATACTTTAATCATAGATTTGAATTCTACATTGTTGTATGCATCTGTGTTTCGAAAATACTATTGACGTCACTAATTTAGATAAAAAATAATAATGGTTGGTAGGGTTTTATGGCACAAGAACCATTATTGGCCAAGTTGCGACAAACACAAAATATACAGTCAAGTAAAGGACATACACACACAAAGTATAGTTTTGCTTGCACAGAAGAGAGAAATACAACTAGGGTTAGTTACAGGAATCGAATACGAGGATAAAAATCACAATGATAGATAAAAATTAGATTCCCGGGATGTTCTTCAATTATAAGGCACATAAAAATTAGTTCAGAGCAGTGAGTTGAAATTCATTAAAGTAAAACTAAGGGTTTCTCTAGCAATTTGATAAAGGGAAATGCAGAGACATTAGTGAATCAGAAAACAACAAAATACGTCTTTTGTAATATCGGTAAAAATTATATTAGTTAGAAGTTAACTCCCCCCCCAAGCGATGCAAGTTGAAAGTAATTCTATGCCTAGAAAAGATGTGGCAAAAGTCAAATAAATCCCTTTTGCATAGCAACCTAATTCAGATTCATATGTACGATATTAGAAAAAAAATCATTCAGAATGTTACTACATTGATGATTTCAGTACATACTCTACAACAAAATTTCAAGTAATGCAATGTGGCGAATGCCTCTGATCATGACTCGTAATAAGTAAAATTTCCGGGTCTATCCTTGTTTTACAAAGAGGAAAGAAGGACTTAAATGGCTTTATCTAGATTGCAAAAATGGTCACCTTAGGAGCATGAAGTACCTGAATGGTCAAAATTCTCTTCCAGTTTGTCCTAACTACAAGGGGAAGACGCCTCTAGCAATCACACTTTCTTTCCTGTATTACAATAAGCTCTTCAGACTTATTCCAGAATCTTGATGACATAATAATTCTTTGAGGACGAATGACTTATTAAACTTGGTTCAGAGGATGGTTAGACCAGGAGGAATAAACAACACATTTTTGATGGTTTTAAGTGTTATTAATAATTTAACTTCTCAATCAATTTTGGAAAGAAAATTTTACTATGATTGAAATATACATACTTTTCGCAAAATCTCTGAAATAAGACAGAATTGAAACAGTTCGGATAAAAATAACAGGGTTTGATCTAGTTTTCAACTCAGATTAAGTCTTTCGAACACACAAATTAGGACGTTAAAGAATAATTTCCATTAACAGCTTATAAAAAATAAGCTGTTAAAGGGAATTATTCTTTAATGTTAAAGAATAATTCCCTTTAACAGCTTATTTTTTATAATTCCATTATATTCCATCTTCCATTAAAAGCTTATGAAAAAAATATAGTGTTTTTTAATGGAAATTATTCTTTAATATCTTAAAACCAAGAGTAATGGAACCTTAAATTAGTTTTTGTGTTTGAAACAATTGAACTTATAATTTTTATAAGACAAAGCTCTAACTTGTGCTCTAAAAAGCACAAATTCAACTACTAGCAACTATAAGTACTATAAGTACAAATGGTTGCTCAACTTTCTACATAAATAACTGGTTGAATGGGCACTAAAAGAACACTGTCTGAGGAGTCTTTTCATAACCCATACTTCACGTTAAGAAGCAAATAAATGAACAGAAGAATAGAGAAAATGTACTTCCAAATTAACCGACATGGATCCCTCAGTTGTGCAATCAGTCAACTTATATTTTGTTGACCCTTATTAACATCAACTAACAATCACGCTCTGTAATTTATGGAGATCTTTACCCTGGATAACATGCTGCTGTATCTTAAGAGAGAACAGGAGACAACTTCCCTGACTGTAAGTCTTTTGTTTTCAGCGACTGTATGCTTAAATTCTGACTCACGTTACCTTGAATGGCATTTGAAATGCAATAGTTTTTCTTTTGTCTCTTGTGGGCACGGAACGGACGCATATTTCTGCAGCATATATCACACAGGGAGGTAATAATTATTGTTGAAAGACGACCCATGATGTTTGTTTATTGTTTTTATGGTCATGATGTGGTCAAAGGTTAATGGTGGATGTTTCTTGAAATGGATTCTGATTTCTTCCCCTCCAGGTACATACGATATTTGCAAACGTGTTTAGTTTTACGAATGCAGGGACCTAACTGCCGTATATTTTTTTAGTTTAGGTTGTTCGATTTCTTATTTATGTTTTATTGTTTCGTAACTAGGAATGCAATACATGAAAAAAAAACCTGTACGGCTGGATAATCACATATTTGTTTAACCTTTACGTTTTCTTTCACTTTCAAACATGATAAACGGCATTAGTTAGGAAAGTATTTATGTAAAGCATATTAATTGGAAAATAATTATTAGAGTCAACATTAAAATACATAAAGGTTCATTTTAGAGTCAGCAATAAACAAGTTTCATTTAAATTTTAAGATATTGCAGAAAATAAAGTATTTGGTTTGAAACTACATATTGTAAAACTAATTATCTTCCATAAGTCGGTTAATGAGTGACATTATTTTAGTTGATTTATTAATCTGCAGCCACCCAAATCGACCGTTTAAATTCTGGAAGCCACCCCTAGAAACGCTGGTAATATACTAGTAAAGGATATCAAAGCACTAGCTAATTCTCGCATCAACTGATACTTGAGTTGTTTCTTTCATTACACGTTAGCAGAGCCACTGGTTTCAATACCAATTCAAATACGACTTTTATTTTTACCACCGACAACTTAAATATCCGTAAAAATGAAATTAAATTCAACTTAATTTCTGACAATAAACCTATCATGTAACCCTTCATATATGTCATACATAAACGTATCACGTAAATATTTTTAACATTTTTCTTCCTGGCTGATGAGCCTATTTTTCCTTTTTAATTCCTTTCCCTAAAGTTAAGCTATTTTTCTCAATAATCTTATGCGGAGTAAAAGCTTCTACGATGTCGTGGATTTCAAAAGTATGTAGTTTAATAGATTTATATTTATAGTTTACTTAATTACAATTTTTTTACTAAAGCTCAAACCATTCGAAGAATTTTTAGAAGGATGCTCTAATAATTCTTTAAATTAAAACGATGCTCACTTAAAATCTTTTAATATTCTGTAGTAAGTGAAAATATTACCGAACCAAATAAAATTCGTAAACTCGGAAATTCTTCAAGTAGAAGATTGTATATTACCTTTTAAAGATAAGTTATATATTTTTTACTCTTGTAATCGTTACACTTTACTACTAACAATATCTTTAACAGAAAAGGTATTACTTATTAAAATTTTAGTTTTTTTTAATTATATGTTAATTAAAATTAATATGTCTGGGATATATACATATCTATATCTTACATTTTTATTCAAATACTTCATAGAATGTACATCTAGTAAAATTATTCATTCAAATTTGAATGAAAATATACATAAATCAAATGTAATTTTAATCAACAGTAAACATTTGGGCAAATCTAGTGTTGTAAAATAGCATTGTTCTTTTTTATTCATTTCCATTTATAGATTAACGAAAGCTTACAAATGGAAAATAACACTTTTTCAAAGTTATTACAGCTCTAGACTTAGAATGCTGCTGCGTATAATACGAATCATTCTCATTTTATGTTAAGTAAACCTATTTACTTAAGCATGTATAGCTGATTTAAATAACTAGAAGTTAAAAGTTTTCCATGCGAGAAAAACAATTTTACTAGAACTTAAAACATAAATACTATTGTCATCGGAAATATACTTTCTCAACAGCTTCATCTCAGATACGAATGTCTCATAAATGCGGGGGAAAAGAAAATAAATAAAAGTTTTGAGACAAAATAAGAACGGTTGGGCTGAGAGTGGAAAGCTGAAATACATAGTTCAAGACTCTTCTGAGAGTAAAATTATTACTTTTGGGGGAATAAAATTCTTGCGACTTTATTTCATATAGCAGACAGAAGTTCACGAATTCAAATAAAGACACGCACTGGATTATGAAGACAGAAACCATCTTGGTTACCAAGGCAACCTTTGTTGTTCCTCTTCTACGTTGCCAGGATTCAAACTGAACGAAGGTTTAATGGCGTTCATATGTATGCGTGTTAAAAATGCTAGAGAATATATATTATTATATTGGTTTCCCTACACATTCCCTAAGTCTCTGGGGAAGTTTATTAATAAGAAAGGGAGAAAGCAGAAATGATTTCTAGCACTTTGTCGGTTCAATTTGAATATCACCACTAGGAAGTTTCAAAGGTACAATCTGACTTGAATCCTTTTTACTAAAACTTGCTTTCTAAGTAGAATATCAGGAATTCCGAATTTACAAAACAGGTACATTTTAATGTTCAATCTTATATCACAGTATACAAATTTTCAAAGTAGACTTATGGAATACTTTGTATCACATACTTAATCGAGCTCTAAATCAGATTCTCAAAATAAAATCCAAACACATCAAATTTCCGTGATAAAATAATTTCTCTAATGCGCACATCTTAATCTGGTTACATTTTAAAATAATTTAAAAGACTAGGGATACATAACACAGCTATTTTCGATTATGCCTATTCCATTCGAAATAAAACTTTTAAAGGAATCCACATGTATGTAATTCATTCTTTCAGAAAAAGTGCTCACATAAGGCACATTTTAAAAAATGTAAGAAAAGCCACACTCCCATTGAGGGGATATGTGACAAAAATCCGACTTGCTCATACGTACTCCATTTCTGAATAGAAAATATGTATGCTGGATTCATGTTGGACCAATGTGTGGCTTGCCTAATAAACAAATCAATATTGCAGAATTTAAATCATGATATAGGAATTTATATAAAAGACTAAATAAAATACTCTCCAAAACTGACGATAGAAATTGAGGTGGTAAACAGTTATATTATTAAAAGAAAGTACGCTAGAATTGAAAGTTAAGAAATCACAACACAAAATTAAAATTTCTTCAATTTTCAACGATAATAATGAAGCCGAAAACACTAATTTCTTGAAAATAATAAAAACAAGAGTAATAGGCAGTTAGGTAATTAAATTTACGTCAAACTGGAGCAACAGAACACGCAATGGATGTAATTGAACATTTTAAAAACATTTTTTTAACTGCCGGAACACTGACTTCTTCTGTCTTCGGCACCACAAGGGACGAACTGGTGACGATTTGTGAGGGAGGCCAGTGGGTAGGCCATCGTTGATTTTAAAAGGAACAATCACTAGCATCCATGCATTTACAAACCAAGATTCGAACTCGGAAGCTATTGGGTGACTGTTGGTTGGGTTTTGTGGAATAAGAACCATATTTTGCCACGCTCCACGAAGCACAAGACAAACATCGTCAAATGAAGGACATACACACCAAAAAACGATTTACTGACACAAAAGAGAAAAATAGACCCAGGTAACTTACAGGTTGCTAGCGCAGTGGACAAACCCACTGAGCCACGACGGTCCCACTTACTGGGTGACAGATAAACTCGATGACCACTATGCCAAGTTGGCGGCACATTTTGAGAACCTTCTCTTTTTAATACGAAATCTTGCTTAAAATTATCTTAAATACTTTTATTTTGGTTATTGTATTCGGTATTGTTGCATTGGAAGAAAACTGCATTTTTATAAGCCGTCATTAACTGACTTTGAAGAAATAACATAACTATTGGTATTTTCGTAAAAACGTTTTTGGCAAGCGTATAGTTTTGTATGCAAATTGATCGTTTCATTCTTCTTTCTTCATAATGATGCTTTGAAGTCCACTTTGTTTGAAAGCAAAATAGATGGATTGGCTCGATAATTGCATTTTACGTCCTACTCAGTAGAAATCTGCCACCCCGTTTTTAAACTTCACCATTTCAAATCGTCGACCCTTCCCTCTTTTATTGTTCATAAAAACTGGTACAAAGGAGAAATACCTAATTGGAGAAAAAATGCTTAGTCTGTTTCCTTCAGCTTCTGAGACATTTATTTTATTACACGTATTTTACTGACTCATGAAAGAAAATTTCCTTCGCTACATAAGGGAATTTTTCTATATGACCACGATTTATTCTCTAAACAATAAGAAATAATTCAGCTGCAGGAGGAATATAAAAGCTTTTTCTCTTTCTCTTCCCTCCCTTTCTTAGCATTTTAAAGAATGTGTTGACAGGAAAATGAGTAAAAATATACAAATTATTCTTTGTCAGCCAATAGTTTTGTATTACTGTGTGTATTTTTAAAAATCGCACTCATTCCCCTCTCTCAAGTACGGTATATTTATTCCCTTCAAACTGAAAATTTGATGCAGTTTTGTGTAATTTTTTAAATCTTTTGTGAAGATGCAAGCGCAAGCAAAAAAATTAATGAGAAGTTCTGGGGAAAACTTATTTTTTATATTTCGCTTTTTATCCGTTTGTAAGGGAGGAATAGCTTCCCATCGCCATTCTTCTAGACATTTGGCTTTGAATTCTTTTGAAATATTTGTGAAAGAAATTAAAAGTTATATCTATTGAAAAAACGGCATGTTGCCGCTGTTACGCTTTTCCTATGCATTAATTCATTCATTCCCCTTGGATTCTTTTGTTACCCGCATCAGGGTGAGAAACCCATCGCAGGAGCTATACAAATCGTAGTTTCCGTTTCCTTTTCCTCTAGGTTTTAATTCAAAAATACGAATCGAAAAATCAACAAAACTTTCGGCCTGAATGGTCGTGAAAGATTTCATGTCATGAATTGGAATATTTTAAGGTATTCTTTCTAGACAAAAGTAGCTACTCATTGGTTAAATTTATTTTTGAAAATTTCATTTGTATCAGAGAATAGCAATATTATAATATGGTCTCTGCAATATGAAATTGCGTTTGAATTCCAAAGCTCTATCAAGTATTATAGAACTTTCACTTTGCACACACGCTTTAGTAAAACTAATGCGTGTGTGCTTATAATAGAAAGTAACCTGATAATGAGATGGATAGATAATAAACAAAAACACGTTTTTGTTATGCAGTTTTAAAATAGAGTTGAATTTCTTAAATCTAAGTTAAGAAACTATTAATAACGTTAAAACATGATTTAAACGTGTAAATATGTCAGATCAAACAGCATCATGCTAGAAAGACAGCTACCTAACAATAACAACTGCTAGCAATATATTTGTAAAATTGTGCCGAAGTAAATAGCTCAAAAATAGATAATATTCGGGTAACAAAACAGAACGTGCCAAAACCTGTTTGTAAATATGCTGCATTGCAACAAATTTGTTGTCGACTCAGACATTCATCAACAGCTTCCAGATTTTCACTACTAGTTGAAAAATAGTTCTTTTAAGATCGTTATCAGATAAAATGTAAGATTATAAAACATTTTTTATTTGTACAACCATTTTTGAAAATTTAAGACTTATGAAACCGTTATTTAGTAAATTTCGGAACATTCGGGAAAGACATAAATTTAAATACATGATTACTTTAAAACATTAAAAAATAAAAATATTTTTTAACTTAACCGCTTAAGAAGGTAATTTAAAAATAAACCCAAAATAAACAAAACATTCTAATAAAAAATAAATGCCCTTACAAAACACTACAAATTCAGAAATCTACAATAATGCTTAGCATGACTGGTACACTTTTAAACATAGTGCTGGCAATTCACGCAATATTAGACAAAATTGTACGAATTAATTATTTTTATGTATTAATTATTTTTACGTATCTTACCTTAAGTATTATTTTCCCCCAAAGATAAAATGAATAAGTAAAAAGTTAAGAAAAGTTACAACAGTTTTGAAACGACGTGGAAGAAAATAACACAGCATGAACTCTGTTCAATTCAGTAAAAAGTACATTATCGCATATTTTATCAAATGACAGAGGAAAATGGAATTTTAATTAAGTTTCAGAAACTATTTGAGCAATAAAGATAACTAGCTATCCTCTTCAATAAGTAATGGTCCTTTGTTTCTTACAGTCCCAACTTCTCTTCATATTACTTTAATAGCATAGTTCCGATGATCCCTCGAAAAAGAAGTATTCATTCACTCTCATTTTGATGTGAGAGAAAACAATTTTGGGCCATAATCAATTTGCCAGAACGAAGAGTATTGTTTCAGCGCAATTTAATTTTGACATAGATGAGATATTTCGATTTTCTTTTAAATTAAGGATTGAAATTTATTACCTTTACCTTTCAAATGGGATCGTAGTAGCTAGCGTCTGTCACATAATTTCTACAACGGATTAAAATGTAGAAATAAAACTATTTCTTAATCTAATGCAGATTTCTTTGTGCAATTTTATTCATCTATGGCAGCGATTTTCAACCACTGTACTACACGAATGACACTGGTATGCATTACGGTTGTGAAACGGTTTGAATTGTGTGATCTACCAACTAAGAACAAGCTCATTATTGTAAATGCGTAAATGAAACACTTGGTTTACACCTAGAATACTCAACCTCGAAATAAACGTAGTTTGAACCTGAAATTTAACCCTCTGAGGGATTCACTCTCATAATTCCACCTCTCAACCTGCAGTCTTCTCTGCTTGACTTCTAAGCAGTTCTCATTTACTTGACAAATAGAATATTTCCAAAGAATTATTTTCTTTTGAAATGAGCAACAGAATATTTTCAAATGATTGTATTCTAAGGATATGAGCAATAGAATATTTCCAAAGGATTCCATAAGGAAAATAAAAATTGAATATTTCCAAGGGATTCTACTATTTGAAAATGAGCAATAGAAGCTTCCCAAAGAATTATATTCTAAAGAAAAGAATAACAGAATCTCTTTCCAAAGGATTCTATTTAAAGGTAAAAGCCAAAATCATTTTTCTAAAGGTTGAAAGAATCCATGGGTTTCTTCAATCAAAAAATGTGTTTATTTAGCCATTTGCGTTGTGGGATTGGTTTAATTAACGTCACACTGGAGCAACACAATGGGCTATTGGCGATGGTTTGTGATCCATCTCGAAGAGAAAGATCTGAGGACACCTCGTACTTTAGAACCAAGGTCGTGTGTTGTGGGTAAAAGCAATGTACTCATAAATCTCGTGACAGAGGGTTGAAATTGCAGAAAACGTTTTTAAAAGTTTATTTCTCGCCTTAAATTATTTGCATTTCCTTTTATTATTTTTTCAAGCTTGCCACGTAATGGAACTTCCCAAGAGTGTGACATTTCACGTGACAGCAGACACATGTAGGTGCATTATTTTTCGTCGAAATTCACATTAGATTCCTTTAAGAGACTCATAAAGAGTATGTAGGTAGGTAGTTGAATTTACATAGCCCTGGGAGCAACAAACAACACGGGTTATTGGCGAAGGTCTGGGATCAATCCCAAAGGGAAAGATCCTAGGACAAAACCTCGTAATTTTGATCCCCGGTCAGAAAACAAGATCAACACCTGATCTGACACCCATCTCTCCAAACTTCCACACCACGCCAATATCAGGACATTTGAGGCCACGATAGATTTAGCGTGCACAGCCCCTTGATTGTATTGAGTTTCGAACTCAGAATCCTCCGAATGCTAATCAGCAACTCTACCAACTGGGCTACCCCGGCCCAGACTCATAAGGGGAGAGCAATATTATCATAATTCAAGGTCTATGATTATCTGTCATCTTAAAAAGTATGCATTTCCAAATGTATCAGTGATATATCTCATCGATACAACTCCTGTAATTAAGAAATATATTCAATTTTATTAATTAAATAGGTCAAGGACAAGCTCGTTACTCAGTGAGGTTTGCCCACTGTGTTAGGAACCTGTGAGTTAAAGGCGGTGCATGTTCTCCACCTTGGTTGTATTTCTCTTCTGAATCAGAACTTTCCCCGTGTGTATGTTCATTTACTTGACTTTGCTTGGCGCAGCTTGGCCAAATATGGCCCTTGCGTCATAAGACACCAACCAAGGGTAAGTTCATAATTGCAAATATGTAAATGAAAAACTTGCTTACACCTAGAATACTGAACGCGAAATAAATGCAGTTTGAATGCGAAATTTAAAATCCCAGAAAACATTTTAGAAGACTTATTTTTGCCTTAACTTGATTGCATTTTCCTTTATTATTTTTTAAACTTGCCACGTAATAGAGCTTCCCAACAGTAGGCCATTTCAAGCGATAGCAGACGCATGCGGGTGCATTATTTTTTCTTCGGAACGCACAACAGATTCTTTTAAAGGACTCATAAAGGGAGAGCCGTATTATCAGCATTCGCGGTCCGTGATTATCTGCCATTTGAGAACGGAATACACACACATTTGACGGAAGAAAAAAAAAATTTAACTTTTTCCCCCTTCCAGTAAATGACCACGGAGCAGCAAATGATCCTTTGCGGCGACCCGCAGTCTGTGAGCGACTGATTCTCAACCAAAACGAAACTAGTTCGAAAAAAGAAACGAAACAAAAAAGATAACTTGGGGAGAGAGGCAGGGAACTAGGTCTATTGCACAGCAGAGGGTTTGTATAGTAATGAACTGGTTGCGGCGAAAATGCGTTTACGTAGTTAATGCCCTCTCCTGCGATTCCCTTTCAACTGCTATTAGGGGACGCTTCATGTGAAAAATAGTGATACCGATGAAAGGTGGAAGGATGTATCACTTTCAGATCTTGTTCAACTTTTTAAACATAAATTCTATTGAATCCGAAGAATGTGATGGTTTAATCTGTCACGTGTACACAAAAGTATGTCGCCGATGTCTTTTGACGAATTGAAATCCATCCCACTACACAACCAGATATTCTTGACAAAGAAATTACTAAGGCTTTATTGCTTCCTTTACACTAATAATTGCAATAAAAATATCCTCATCGTTTCCATATGACCTAATTTTTTCAATAATAGAGCATAAAACTCGTATACGTATATACAGGTATTAATTGAAAATATATCCGTAAAAGTCCGCTTACAAATTGTAATGTAGGTTAAAAATATAAGCGCAATTTAATATAAGGCTTGCACGATATAGAGATAGTAAAATAATTCTAAATATTTCGAACCTAACTAATTGCAATTTAAATGCAAACCCATAATACTTAACGAGGCAATTGATTAATTTATTATATTAAATTAAAATAAAGTTTAAAAAAATGTTTATAAAATGTATTTATAACATCCTAAAATAACAGTTTCATTTGTTTCAGTAAAATGTATTTGCTGTATGAAGTAGAAAGCAATCGATATCTTTCTTGAGTGAGATATAGAAACATATTGTTATCACTACTAAGTATTTGACGCTTCTATTTGAAAGAACAATTCAAATAACACTACGAATAGAATAAACTGTTTTCTTCACAGTAGTTGTTCTTTACGGTTTATGTTCAAAACTGTTCTACTATACATTCGGTGAAGTGTGTCTCTAGAACACATTAGAAAATTGAGATTTTTACTTCAACTTATTTATAGCCTACTCCGTTATTTGATTTTGCAACAAACTAATCAAAAGCTCTTTCGACATTAAATTGCCATTTCATTCAAAAACCTTTGATAAAGTCGAGAAACTTTGACAAAACATTTCTGTTCCTTTTGTAAGCATTCCTGTTACAGCGCAGGTCTCAAAGGATTCTTTCATTGAATTTTTAAAAATATGTAAACAAACAATAAAAATATATGCAAACGATTTAAAAATCTACCAATCAGTGGCGTAGATAGGAAAACAGGTCTGGTGGCCCTAAGCGCCAGTGTTGAAATTGACGGCATTAAAAAAGTATTGATTGAAAATAATTTTCGAAAATTTGTTTTAAAATTCTAAGCACAATTTTGTTCTTGTCACAAATATTTGCTATGCCTACGAAGTGAATAATTTTAAACTCTTCTTATTTACGATACACTAAGTCAAATTTTCCTTTCATGTTGCTCGTGTAGTTGTATCGCTATTCAGAAAAGAAAACAGAGATAACGCATTAAATTATCTCACAAACACTCGAAGTTCGACACAAAAAAGACAGGGTCACCCTGTCCTTGAGGCCCATAAACAAGAGCCATTAACAAAGTATGACAATTTGCTAGCTTTAATGCGTATTCGATAATGAATTGAATTCAAAAATTAATATTACGAACAATAATTAATTAAATGCTATTAATCAGTATATTTCATCCTAATTATTTAAGTAAACATACTTTATTTTCATTTCAAATATATAAATTTTGTTTTGAATGATGTGCATTAGCCTCATTTACCCCGGTTCTCCAAAAGTTTAGCTTAGCCTCTGATACGAACTCTTTTCTAATAGTACCTGCAGGAGCTCACGTATAAATTGTTTTTACAAGCTTCTTCAGTATTTTATTTTTGACAAGTTCTAAAATTGGTGTACCTATCGAATTTTTTAAATCTTTGGTCCTAATATGGTTTCATAATTTGCATGAATAAAGTATGTAGCAAATAAATTCTAATAGGTAAAACAATCACTACAGTTGAGAATATGAATCCCAACACTACGACATAAATGTTTGTGTTTGTATGAATCTTCCTCGATTTATGTACGATCCCCTAATTTTGAAGAAAAGCAACTCCAGGTATGCATTCTCGTATGTATGAATGCACGCAAAGCGTGAGTCACCGCCCGTGCACCTGTGCGCGTGTGTGTAGGTGTGTACCCCCCATGAGTAGTGCTGACTGCGACCTCTTGTGACCTTGCTTCTGGAATGTAGGGCTTTTCATTCAGTTAATCTTTTTTTTAGCTTGCTCATTTAGACTTCTCGCGGTTTTTTTCTCAAGGCTTTTATCACGAATCTTTGTTCGAATAGAATAAAGGAAAGAAGAAAGAACCCCACACTCGTTAATGAAGATGGTATAATTTACTCCTCTAGAATACGTTGTTTAAACAAAACTGTTGTGATTTATGGTCCTTGAAGATAGCGAAAATTGTTTGGAAGTTAGTTTTCTTTTCATGGCTTCCTTTTCTGCAAAAAACTACCTGAAAAGGGTTGTGAATTGAAAATATAATGAGTTTTATAGAAGATAATCATGGGAAAATAATTGAATCGTCCTTTTGACACAAAAAACGATTAAATTGTGCGGTTTATATTTGTTCTGACTTATCTCCTTGAAGTAGCACAGAAGAAATATACATAAGATACATATGCAAACATACAAAGAAGACTTACAAGACAAGAATATTTAGTAACTAAAAAGTTTGCCCACTACCAACAAGCAAACATATCAACGTTAAACTGATTCTAATTCTATTTTAACTGTAATTTTGTATTTCGGTTATCTCTAAGTGATTAACTGGTTCAGTGTTATTGAACGCTAGGTATAGGGTCATGTGCTGATTTTAGTTACCTCTTAAAATCCGTGGTCTGGTCCTCCTCCACATTCTTCATATCCTGTAAACCACCCTGGACTGTCATTGCATTTTAAAGGATCAAGACTACGAAACTGCTTTGGCAAGACTTAGAAGCGGGCACACAAGATATAATTTTCGTTAGAGGAAATAAGAACTTTCCAACTTGTCATGTTCCACAATCTCACAACTCTTTCTCACATTTGGGATTGTATCAGAATCGCTGCGGAAAGGAACTTTTAATTGCTGTACGACTTAAAAAACAGTCTTTTGAACTTGATCTAGGTTTCACCTTGACCTTGAGTGACAACACTTCTGAGATTTTCAGCAATTGCGTAATGTTTACCAATCACTTAATTGTTGTTTAACTCAACAATTGACTAATTGGTAAACATTAATTTCGATAATTTACATTTGAACAATATTATATGGTCTAGTTTTAAATGACCGATATAAACACATAGCCAACAATTTCGAATTATGAACTTATTTGTGCCATATTAAAAACAACTAGGAATAGTTTAAAAGTAAGGTGAACTGTAGCTGTTTTAATGATAAAGCAATTAATGTCCCCATCTCAGTTCAGAAATTATCATTTCAAAATACTGAAAAATAATCAGAATCTGGCGACAAAACAATTCAACGAACAAAGGTCGTATTTGTCATCATAAGCAACTCAAATTATATTTGATGGGATACAAAATAAGGCAAAGCTTTTCAAAATTTCATGTTTTCTTAAATTTAAACATTTTGTAATACTGAATGGAATACTTATTTCAAAAGTTTTCAATTCTTAAACAGGAATTGGGTCGTCGATTGCAAAATTAGAAATTCCATAAATTCATATTTGTACAGTCGCGGAAAAAAACGAACCACCCCCTCTATTTCGAGCACTATTCATAGTAGAGCAAATTCAAAGATATCATTCAAGATGGAATAACGTACTCTACAAAGTCTAATGTAAATAAATTGAATAGGGGAATGTCTTCATATCAAATTTTGCACAAACAACAAAATTTACAAAGGAAACACCGTGTTTTGATGCCTTAATCAGATTTTGCATCATTAAATTAAACTAAATATGAAATTTCATGATTTTACTACCTTTATATCGGTAGATATTCAATGTTAAAGTTGCTGTCAATTTCAGGGATCATCTCCACATTGAAAATCACTATTCGTAGATCGAGATTAATTGTAGTTATAGTTACCGGAATTTCAAATTTCAACACTATTTCAAAAGTATTTGGCAGCGCGTGCCAAACGATCCGAGAATGAAAACGATTAGAGAATTATATTATTATATTTATTATGGAAGTGGGGCAAACGACCCGAGAATTACTATCCGAGGTTTGTCCGACTTTTTTACACTTTTGGTTTCCCACTAAAATCGCCTTAATGAGGAAAATTTAATGTAACGCAAAAACTAACCATTCTAATGAGCTGAAATTTTACATGGTCATATTAGAAGTTTTGAATCGATTCCCTTCAAATTATAAGGCTCCAATTCATAATTTTTTCAAACATTAATTTAATAATTATTGCATACTAAAATGTATTTTTAAAATAAATTATTAGGTGGATTTTGTTTGGACTGTTTAACAGTAACATGGTAAAAAATATCAGCTCTATAGAAATATTATTTAGGAAGATATCCATAAAAGTCTGAGAAACTGATTTAACAATAAGAGCTCCAGTATTTCTATACTCATAACTTCGAAACAGTAAGACCTAATGACGTGAAATTTGGTATCTGAAGTTAAATTTTGATATAGATTTGAAATTGTGTGTCAAAATAGGGAGTTTCTATAGGAAATTACGAAGTTGGTGCTCAATTTAATATGAAGACGGTCCTTAGGCAAATTTTATGCATTTGAATTTATAGAAGACGTTAGTTCCTGTAGAACGCCATCTTTGAATTTTCTCTTCTGTTAAAATTGCTCGAATGAAGAGGAGTGGTTAGTTTTTTCCCCATGACTACATTGAAATAAATACTAAATTTCACATAATGTTTGGTTGTGAAATTTAGATCACAGTTTTTAATTTCATATAATGTTCTAGATCACCAGATGAATAACGAAGCAAAACAAAGTAAATTACAATAGTGAGTTTCTATGAAATATTTATGAAAGCAGTGTCAGACACATCCGGCAGTTATTATGATTACTGTACACTAGAAATTAAGAAAAAGCTAAGAGCGAATGTTAAGAACCTTGTTTTCTCACAGAAGTAAATTGTTACGAAAATACAAAATTCTAAGGTTAGATCTTTTCTTCCAATACATTTAACGCTTTAGACTATTGCATCACTGTTCTAGCTCAAAGACATGCATTCAAGTACGGTTAATTTCGTGCTCGCTATTCGCTTTCTATACTTATTCTCAGAAAATTTGATTAAAAGCTTATTAAATTCTTTAATATATAAACCACATTAGGCCGTAAAGTCAAACATTAAACAAATCAGCAGTTTAGAATTTCCGATGGATGCCTCTGGGGAAATCAAAGTTCTCAGTCCCTATTTTAATTAGCACTCATATCTGCTCACCGAAATGGACGTACAAAACTTTTCCTTCCAACAGATTTGGCAACATTCCATTCAGTCCTCGCAGACGATTAGGAGTCTGCGAACATCGGAATTAGAATCTTTAGGGAAAGATATCAATAAACGTCGAATATTCTAAAACGCAGTCAAGCCTCGGCTCGATGTAATTTTTAAAATTCGAAACAGGAAGCTAGGGGAAGATAAACGAACCTGGAACACGCATTCATTTATAATCAAGAGGGATGCATAGTTGGTGTATTTTCTTTGTTTTCATCATTTACTCGTGGCACCATTTATGTGCTTGAGAAATATTTCTCTATCTATTCGCTTGATACTAATGATGTGTTAATCGTAAAACTACCGAAATAATGTTGGCTTAACTTATTTAAATATTTAATAACTCATCCAATAATTAGACTCTACAACGCTTAAGGTAAACCATAGTTTAGCACGATCTCCATTGCTTCCTACGTTAAGCTTAATAATACTTCATATCCTTTTCTCTGATCCAGTGCGACGTAAATTCTACTTACCTTTTCTCAGAATCTCTCTAATCATCATAGGCCTATAGTTTTTATTACTATTCTTTGAATAGTTGTAGATAGTTTAACCAGCCACTTTGTTGGAAACATTTTTTCTGCTGATGCAATGAAAAAATTCCCAAAGATCTGCCAAATTTTTTGAAAAATCAAATTAAATTTTAAAAAATATTATTTATATATTTAAATACCCATAAAATCTCTGATTCAAACCTGCATTAAAGTCCTTTGATTACTACATAGAATATTTAAGTGTTTGACCATAATGCTTTTTGGAAAGATACATTATGTGGCAAAAACGTCACTTAGAAATAAACCATTGAAGGGAGCTTAAAACAGTCCACCAAATGAGAATATTTACATTTAAAAATATTTAAAACTTTCACAACAGCTGCAAAGAAAAGTAATACATTTTTTAAAAGTAAAAGCTTTCAATTAAAAATATAGAATCTGATTATTTTACTCTCCTTAACATAATACAATTTATGCAATGGAATTGTTACAGAAAAATAAATTCAAATTCATGAATTTTTAAAGCTCGCGCCATTTTTTATTTACAATCTTAAATTTACAAAAAAAATGAATGCTGTAACGTATTAATTTTAATAGGAATTTATTAATTTTAATGTGGAAAATACAGTAGCTCCCGAATTTGAGTATACACATTGAACAGATTTCTTCAAAAGCCCAAAAACCCCGCAATAAATAACAATTTGAACTTATTTTTTATACAAAAGGAAAAGTACACCTTTGGAAACATTTTCGGTTAAAAACAATTCTATTTTGGCGATAATATTTCTAAAGGTTGGTTTTAAATGTTAAATTTCTAAAATTCTGTCACAAAATTGAGTAAACACCCAGCTTATTTCGTATAGAAATACAATAAAAACGTAAAATAAAGGGAGAATTAAAAATTTGCTTTGTTTTTCTGAATATTTTTTACCATTTGTCTCAGAATCATTCTTAAGTTCTGTGCTCTGAATATCGTGATTTATAACCACTTTTATTAGAAACACAAACTTTCAAGCCCATTGAGGTAACGTAAGAACTATTCCATTAGACAAATGGGCAAAAGTAATCAGAAAAACAACACATATTCTTCTTAATTCAGTGTCCCTCGGTTTACAATATGTTTTCATGTAAAAATATGTGCCAAAAAACTTTATTTTATGTTTTCATTGTGTTTCTGTACGAAATAAGTTGGGTTTATACTCATTAATCTGGGTGTAACCTAAAATTTTGCAAATTTGACATTAAAACCTATTTTTAGAATATTATAGCCAAAATGTTTAGCCTGTATGTTTCTAAATGTGTATTTTACAATTTCTACAAAAATTAAACTCGAATTATTATTTATTAGAGTTTTGGGGTTTTAAAGAAATTTCTTTAAGGTGTATACTCAATTTTTTTGGGGGGTCACTGTATATTAGGATCATTCAAAATGTTTTACATCACCTTTTTGTACATGAGAAGTATTTTCAGTGTAAACATTAACAAATTACCGATGAAGAAAAAATTATTCCGATTAATGATTAATTTGATTCATTGCCGCTTTAAAAATTTTTGGCGTTACTTTTTTAATATGAACGAGATTGTTGAAATTACACTCGACTAGAATGCCAAGTTACGACGAAATATTATGAAAAAGGTTAAAGGAATTAGTGAGCTCTGTTATTTAGTTTTATAGAAAAATACTCTCATAAATAAAAGCTTAATAGGAAAAAATGCAATGGAACTTACCAGCAAATATTCAACATCTTGGGTGGCTTCAAACATCTGTTCTTAATGCTTATATTCTTATGTAATAATCATTGCACTATTCTTTATTATTTGCAATCTTTAAAAATGAATGGAATAAAAAGTTCTTTGGTTAGAATGGTAGTTTTCTTTATATTTGAATTATTCAGTTGAAAAGAAACGACAACCTAACAACTATCGTGAAATGTCGTGGAAAAGACATCAGACGAATTGATATTCTTTATCGAAAAAGTTTATGAACGCCTTGATAATTAGAAAAAGAATTCAATCTAAACTAGAGAGTAGAATTGCCACACTACGTCAACAAAAATTGTAAGCACTCAGAGTATCTAGCTACCTAAACAGAGGTATCACTATCACTGTATGTAATGGCAAATGAATGTATGTATTTGTATGTATTTTAACTGACGTCGCACAATGCCAAGTGCAACAAGTGTTTCGCATAGACGGTAGCGCCCTGGATTGTGGGGCTTAGAAACATTGCTCTGGCGAACGATTCTGTTTTCTTCCATAGCAACTAAATAAGTTGACAGGTTGCATTTATTCAGATGAAAATAGACAGAGAGAATAGATTTTAGATTTCAGAAAATCTACTTCCTACGTTACTTTATGGCTTGGAAGACCTTTTGTTTTATTGCTATACTTAAAAATTAATATATTAATATAGATATAATTTTTAATTAATATTATAGACCTATCAATTTTGGAAATCAAATTGGTTGATCTTTGAAATTTGCATAATCTGATCTTAAATAGTACATAAATTTATGAAAAACATTTGTAAATTATAAAAATGTGAACTTGTTTCTTTAATTAGAGTTATCTGTTTTTCAAGTGAACGCGTTTTAAAAAAATACAAAGCACCAAAACTAGCCCTTTTGACTTTTTAGATAGAAGATTGTTGATATAGTCTATGAAACGTTATTTGTAAATTACGTAATAAAGTATTTGTATTCATACAATAGCAGATATAAAACAAAAACAATACAGATTCTAGACGGGTACAAATAAAAATAATTCGAAATTTCTGTTATCAGAATAAATATTTGTGGTGGAATATTGAACTCTTGTGAACAAAGTGTAAACAAAGAAATATGTAAAACCTAGTAATCAGAATTTTTGTGCACTCTCAAAGGATAGATTTTGATTTATATCATTATTGTACCCTGTAAGTATCACTTTAAATCTATTACCCAGTAAAAATGATCATCATGCAGTAAAACAAGGCAAGTGATATAACTTAATTTATATCGATACTGATACATGTAAAATAAGTATCTCACTCTTATAAAGAAAGAAGCATCTTGGAACTTACTCTGATCATGAATAACAGTTGGAACCAGTACACATACTACATTCTGATGTTCCTTTCAAGTATATTGATTTCAATAGGTTTTTCGCATCGACGGAATACGCGTCGTCCACTACCATTTTATTCATAAGTAAAACACATGCATTTTACAAAAATAAAACCTTTTTTTTAATGTTTCGGGGAAATATCATATTAAAGGGTAGGTAGGTAATTAATAAACATCGCACTGGAGCAACACAACAGGCTATTTATCAATTACAGAGAAAAACAGGACTTCTAGAGTGCTTTAGAGTACTACTGTTACTACGTTAAATATTTTAACTACTCGTTACTATGAGAGAGATACTACAGTAGGTATACTACTTCGTTACATTCTTCAAATAAAAACCTGAGATTAAAAATACAAACGATCAGAACGAAAACTAGAAAAATACAAACGATCAGAACGAAAACGAAACAGATAAACAAGTTCGTATTAAAAATGCTGTTATAAATTAAGTTAGACTTGCATTCATCTCCATATTTGACATCAGAACAAAACTGAACAGAACACTCAGAAGAATCTCCGTTCGTTCAATCCGCATGCTTTTTTGGTGTGGATGAATTCTGGAACGGCTAGTTTTGCACACTGCAAAATCTGGGATTTTTGGAACACTGCGTAAAACTCATGTAACCCTTATGATTGGTTTCTGTTTATGAACGATCCCTATGGCAATTACAAACATGGCGATTACTCTGAGAGGAATCGGAAAAAGCGCTGGAAAGAGAGACACACTTCGAAATAGAGGGTACAGCTAGCAAAACCCACTGTCATGTAGCTAAGAGAGGTTTTTGTATAAAGCTAAATGTATATGGCACTAATATTTTTGAGGTAGAACGTGCTTCCTGTAGGTATTCCGAATTGGGTAACCGGAAGTAAAACCCTCGTCTTCCGATGGTTTATTTTTTACACTGAACAATCTGTCTAATTTTCTCTGCTGGTAAGCAATTCTATATAAAAACTATTTTTAATGAAAGCAATACTGATAAAAAGGTGTCTAAAAAAGTTTCATTTTCATCCTTTTTTAATTACATATTTGGAATAAGCGACTTAGGGCCCGATTCAACTGAAACGTGATCAATTTCTTCGATCTACTGAAAGCACTGTGATCGAGTCTTATTTTGGTATTCATCTTCCCCATTATGTAAGATCGAGGCTGTTAGAGTTACCACAGATTGGTTGGTAGGTATTTAATTAACGTCACACTGAACAACACAACGAGCTATTGGTAACGGTCCGGGGTCAACCTCGAAGGGAAAGTTCCCAGGACAACACGTAATTTTGAACCACGGTCAGATGACGATGGATTACCACAGGAGTAAGATTGCTCAAAACGTTGTGACGTCCCGTGATCGTCAATTGATCAATAAGAGAATGCTTGTGATTGCATATGTGAATCTGTTTACCTTTTTTGTAGATTTGGTTTGACTGCAAGTTCTACGAATGACATTGTGTAAGTTGGTAAAACCAATTCCCTAATTTCGCTTGTGTATTCTGGATGCAGTGTTCTGGTTCGCACGATATTCTGATTCACCAGAGTATCACCAACGAGAGAGCGAACAGTAGAATATAAAATACAAAAAGCAGAATAAGAACAAACATTCTGATGCTTGAAAAGTTGAAGATAATTTTTTGATATTTTAAAAACAGAATGATTATGTTTTTGTACTTGTGTGTGTATCGCGTTGTTTTCCGTCGAAATATATATTTTTATATTCGAAGTTCCCTTTTATACTTAACAAACCACTGCCCTGCATATTTACCTACCAGATCGCACTTCTCAAATCACCTTGTATGCATCTAACCCTAAACAAGAACAAAATATGCATAAATATTTTAGACAAAACAAAGCACGTCTGTATTGTTTTTTCATTCATGGGTCTTTTACTCTTAATTGTGCCTTTACATGCATCAATAAAATTTACTTTTTGTTCTCTAGTGCAGGTTTAGAGTTAAATTATTTTTAAATTCATTTGAATGAAATTTGAATCCAAATTTTAAAATATTACTACTTTATGCTTTCAGAAATTATTCTGACCCCATATCTATAAAAATTCCAAACAATTAAGAAATTGTGCATGTAACTTTAATTAATTAATTATTAACTAAGTCTTTCATATTTCTTAGAAATACCAACACCAAGGGTGATAAGACACCGAAGAAAGAAGAGGAAGTTGCAGAAGTGTATATAAAGTATTGATATTTAAATTTGTCAATCAAAACACTAACAATATTCCACTTCTGTATTCAGTTAATTGAGATAATTGATCAATGCATGCCAGATCAAGGGTGCAGACTCAAAACAAACACAATGAAAGGTACAAAATGAAAACCAGATATCAATTGATTCAAATAAACCACTGAAAAAGTGTTATTCTGCGTATTGTCATTTGTAACCCAGAGGTAATTCTTGTCTCATTCAATTAACATTTCTTATTTCATGCAACACACCATTGAATATTTGAACATCTATTTTCTGATGTTGAAATCTCATGAGTTATAATTATCTGTGTGGCAAGACACAGCATGATAAATGAAAAGTTAAGAAATCATTACAAATCTGGGGGACCAAGCCAAAGTGCCTAATAGGAAATATGACCCATGTCCGAAATGCTTCTTAGAACATTAAGTAAGCACTAATAAATCACGGGAAAATATTTGTTACCTAAAAAGACACTCGAAATGCATAGAACAAAATGCCTATCTGTATTTCTACAGAATATCTACTGGTGCTGCAAATCAGCATGAAGAAAAACGCAGATGACAAAAACGCCTCTGTCCACTCTATGTCGGCGGCAAAACTCTCATTTAAATCCAATGGATTTCCTCGAACTCGTAAATATCGAGGAATTCTTGAAAGATGAATGTTATCCGCCATGTCCAGAAGAAATGTAAACAAAATATGATCGCATCGAGCGTATTTGCGATGTGGAGAGGAGTAGAATATCTTCGATTAATGAATCGAGTATACACGATCGAGTCGTTTTAGTTGCATCGAAACATGGGCGTTAAGTCCCGCCCAATCGGGTTTCAAGGCAAAATGATCAAGAAATTTTACAGTTGAATCTGGCCCTTAAACATATTTAAACAAATCAGAAAATAAAAAGATTATACTGCATTTTGGGTTTAACGAAACATCTTTATTGGGTGATAATATATCGTTGCATATTTTACTCCGATTAAAAGGAAGGACATTATTAAACAAGTCATTTATACCCAAATTTTTTTAACAAGAAAATATACGAGATTTTATTAAGCTTAAAATTACAAATAAATTACTATAAACCTCGATTCCTGGGCCAAGGTTTTTCATAAACATATTTTTAAAATTATCATACGTGTGTGAAGAGCTATTCTTCATAATCAAATTATTAACTCGGAAAATCCAATATCATCTGAAAGATAATTGCTTTAGGAAGAAAGCCCAATTGGAAACAGACACGATATTGAAAAGAACTATTTTCCCCTGTTTTTTTAGTATTTTAACTTGAGTGTGTGACATATAATCCTCTAGTATGATTGAAAAGTGAATTCTATTACTTTCTGACGTAAACATAAATTAAAGTAAATTTTCAAAATTATCATTTATACGATGACTTCCAAAAATACTGTGAAAAACTGTTCTTTTCAATTCGTTAAGCACTGTTTACAATTTTTGTGAATGTGTCAGCTTGATATTTCAAATGGAAACTATAATAATTTTACTACACTTTTCAAAAGATCGTTAACTAGAAACAGGAAGTAAGACTGAAATATAATGTACCAAAGGAATTTTAAAGGATTATCTTTAAGAATAAAATCGTTATTAATCGTTCCAGTGAAAGTTCAACATAGAAAAAGAAATAAGCTAGAGAATAGCAAAAGAAATAAAGCAGCATCAAGTTTTAAAACCAAGCTTAGTATTAAAACAACTATTCACATAAAATTAATTTACAATGAAAAATACAACCATTGGAAAGACAAAAATTAGAATTTTATGGAAAAGAACATAGCTATAATTGCGACAATTTCGAACAACTGACGCGTTATCAACTTACAAATATTAGCCTATAACTATTGGAACAAATTTTACACATAACCAAAAAATTGAAGGAAACGTCGTAATATACATATAACCTCGAAGATTATCAATAATGATAAACGAGCTCCTCTTAAAAAAAATTAAAGCACAGGCGTGGAATAATTTGATTCAGAATACACCAGATCCGTCTCTTGTCTGATAAAACGAAACGCAAGACGGAGTTTAAAGAAAGAAAAACACAAACGTAATCTGTACAGAACAATTAGATTGTTCGTTAAAATTGCCTTCCAACAAAGGGAAAGGGAGTGAACAGATTTCGGATGTTTGAAAAAGCTATTATACCAGATTATAAGAGTCAGCAACTCCAGGGTGGGGTCCCAAAAGTTATGTCCATGTTTTCGGCCAGCCGGGTATTTGGATTGAAATTTATTTGGTTCTTTCGAGAGATTGGTATTGTGAAGTCCCATTATAATCGCACTTCAATTTCGTGGAATTATGGTGGCATTAACTCCTTCGCCTGTTGGATTTACAGCTCATTCTTTTTCGGGTTCATTCTATTCTGTGTTGATGTATGTAGCGTAATCCGTCTCTCCGTTGTCGGAAAGTTCCATTTGAACACAAAACTTGTTCGGGCAAGTTTTGCCACTTAAAATCGTATGTCGCTAAAGTACAAGTATAAAACGAATGAAAATATTCATTTCTGATTTAAAATGCACTGGTTTGCATAAATTAACAGAAAAAATCGCAATTATTTCGTAAAAATATGAGATTGACTTCAAACTTGGTGAATTAACCAATGATGTGATTACGTTCAAACACACATCGTATGCATAGCTGGCCACAATATAAAACTCGCGGAAGAAGCGTTTAGATCGGTATTTCGGGACTGAAAACAAGAAATGGAATTCGAAATATTCATTCTATAAATCTATACCTCTGTAGAAAAAGTGCCAATGTCTAAATTCACCGATTTTGCCACAAATCACTTCAAGGTAAGAATAGATATAATAGGAAAAGTGCCAATGTCCTCCTCTCAATACATTCTAAAAGTATCGAAACATTGAAAAGTATCTTCTGTACCTGTTCAAATTCAAAAAATAAATACAAATTACTAAATCAGTTGTTACAAAACTTGCAAAATGAACATTGACCCTTTTATTTACCAAGGTCGAAGCAACATTTGACTACAGAATGCACACTGATACACTATTTCCTACAGAGCTATCGGCGGACTCGAAGCGTGACGTGTAAGATGGCTGAATGTAAGCTGTTCCGTGGTCTACAGGTTGTTGAGCCAATATCAAGCAACATAATCACCATATCGACAAATCAGCAAAGGTATGCTCAGGGCAACGACAGCCTCCGATGTGTTCTTATTTGTGCTTATCTGCGCTAAGGAACAGAACTGCTACCTCAACTCACTTCTTGATTGGGGACGCAGTCCCTCAGCCCGACCAGCTGAGGTCACTACCAATATAGGGAAGGCCCCAAGGGGGTTCGGCTGAGGGTCTCGTTTGTGATTACGAGATTCGCTTTTCATTTTGGTCGATGTGAAAACGGAATGGGCATTTCTCATCAGCCGTAGGCTGGTAAGGTTTTGCTTTGAATGCACGTGTATTCGGTCGGGGGATTGGATTGGATTGGATGTTGAAGTTTTATGGCGCAAGGTCTAAAAGAGTACAAGCTGTGCCGAACACAAGACAAAATATGACCCAATAAAAGTATAAAATATTTTAAAAATTAATAGTCTAACACAAAGATAAAAAAAGGTAGAGTTAAAACATGTAAAATGTATATATTAGAATAAAAATATTCAAACAATAATTCAGATGATAAAACAAGATCATCGTCTGCACTATAACTAATGAAACTGAATAATTTAAATTTTATACATATGTAAATTAGAGTGCGAAATTTAAACGATGGAAAAAAATTAGATAAAGTTTAAAAATCCAGCTGAACTTAAAAACGCGAAAAGGTTTGAATGGGAATTTTCCCCAATATCTCGCAGATCCATCCATCGATCAGGGTATAGATAGCGCTATTTTCTTACTTCTTCCATCCTACGATTATAGGCTACTAGAGGGTTCCAGCCCCCTGCTCGCTTTCGCTCGCCAACCCCCAGGAACTGATAACTCAGTTCCTTTCGGATCGCTCCGCGATCCAAGCTCGCTTCGCTCGCTCACCGTGTACTAAACCATTTTAGTCTAGTAGGTGAGTAGTTTTTCTGTTTGACAGATTCTTGACAATATAAATATGCAGCATGAAAAATAAATTGTCTAACAGATGCAAATTTCAATAAATTACCGTGCAAAGCAGTTTATAATTCTTTACACAAACTATCATGCAATAAGTATGGATGACCAACTCCCTAATTTCAAGAAACTACATTTTCAACCACTAATGAATCTGGACATGACATGGATTGTTGATAACAAAAGAAAGGGATTGTCTGAAAGCAAATATGTGCATATTCAATCCATTCAGATATAAAATATTACAACATTGACATAAATTAGAAATGTAAAGAAAAAAAATACACTTGACAATCAACCACAGAAAACTTCCTCATAAACACAATTAAATATTTCACATTTGGGAGCTACTACAGAAACTGATTCAAAAGATCGTGCTCTTGATAAACCAACATAGAATTGTCCATGACTAAAAACAGGTTCCTTGTGCACCAAACATATCTTTTCAAAAGTTTGGCCTTGCGACTTAATTGTTATGGAAAAGGCTAAACGAATGGGAAATTGTATACGTTTAAATTTGAAAGGCATGTTAGTCTGAGATGGAATCAAAAGGATTCGAGGAATAAGAAATGTCTCTGTACCATCCATAGATTTTGCCTGAATAATGTTTTGCTGCAATTTTGTGACAAATAGACGTGTGGCATTGCATAATCCTTTAGAGGGAGCTAAATTTCTCAACAGCATTATAATGCAACCCGTTTTCAACTTTAACTCATATGGAGAGGTATACCTGTTGGTGTCAAAGAATTTAAAAATTCTAGTATTCAGTAAAAAAAGTGTATTTAACACTTTTAACTAAAGCACAAACTTCACATTAATATATGCATTAAATTTTTTAAGCAACCAAGGATTATATGGGACAACCCATCTATTATCGATGGAATATTTCCCTACTTGGACAAGTTCAGTGGCTCTTCTGCGATAAATAGTGTATCCATTAACATTTTCCTCGGTATCATCCTTGAATTGCTTGTGAAAACCTTTGCAGCACTGTCCATCTTTCATGCATGGAGAAGATACACTACCTGACATTGAAAATGCAACACCAAGAAGGAATCGGCAGAAAGTGATGAAATTTGGCAAACAGAGAGAGACAGCAACGAGCAATAAGTGATCTTTATTGCAACATTATACACCTTGCCACTGAGCAGCAAGAACGTCTGATCAGTAGGTTGTAGGACCACCGCGAGCGGCGATACAGGCAGCAACACGTCTAGGTACAGACGCAATGAGCGTGCGGATGGTGTCCTGAGGGATGGCTGCCCATTCCTTGTCAACCATTTGCCAGAGTTCGTCTTCTGAACGTGCCGGTGGCAATGCATGCAAGCGACGTCCAATGACGTCCTATAAATGTTCGATAGGTGAGAGATCAGGAGAGACAGCTGGCCAGGGAAGCACCTGGGTACCTTTGCAGGGCATGTTGGCTGATGCGTGCCGTGTGCGGCCGGCCGTTATCCTGCTGGAAAATGGCATTGGGCACCCCCTGAAGAAAAGGTAGTGTCACCGGCTGTAGCACGTCATCCACGTATCGTTGGGCCGTCATAGTGCCCTGAATACGGACCAGAGGTGACCTGCTATCGTAGGCGATGGCGCCCCAAACCATTATACCGCGTTGTCTCGCGGTATGGCGTTCCACAGATGTGGCCGGATTGGCCCTGTCACCACGTCGGCGCCAGACACGTACACGGCGACTGTCATTGCTAAAACAGAAGCGTGACTCGTCTGAGAACGCCACCTTGTGCCATTCCGTCGTCCACGTGGCTTTATTCCGACACCATTGTAAACGGAGACGTCTGTGCTGTTGGGTCAATGGTAGTCGTCTCAACGGGTGCCATGAGTGAATGCCGCCAGCGATCAATCGGCGGCTAATGGTCCTGGACGATATGGGAGCATCAAGGGTGTCCTGCACATGCTGCGAAAAGGCGACAGACGTGGCTTGCGGGGCCGCCGATACTTGCCGGCAGATGTGTCGGTCCACGAGTGCTGACGTCACTCTGGCTGCACCAGAACCCCTCAAACGTGCCACATTCCCTTGGTCCAACCATCTGTGCCACAACCTGTGCACCGTGGACGCGTGTAGGTGGGTATCTGCTGAGATTTGACGTATAGACCAACCTGCCCTTCTGAGGCTAATCACCATACCCCTCGTGAAGTCGTCTGTTTGCTGGAACTGTCTTGATTGGCGGCGTCCTGGCATTCTCCGCTACTAGACGTTTCCTCTGAGACACAAAAACAAATTGCAACTTGATTTACCTGGCAAACAGAGCGGCGCGAAACTGACCACTTTTGCAGGTTCCTTCCCTGGTTTTTCACTCGCCGTGAGCGGGACAGCTGCGCAGTTTGCATCATTTACATATCTCGGTAAGCTGCGTCTACCCTGTAAATTTCATCCAGTTCTGCGCACTCCTTCTGGGTGTTGCATTTTCAATGTCAGGTAGTGTATATTTATAGTTCCACATGGGCCATGTACCATGCATTTTGTCACAGTTTGTTTTGGAGTCTAAGATCGGTGCTAGGATCTGGAAGTTCTTACAAACTTGTCAATATAATCTTTCGTGCGAATTTTGCTTTATGAATCTACTGTTAGTAGAATGTGGGCATGAAGTAAACCTCGCTCTTGGAACTCAATAACATAAATATAGGCCAAAACAGTTCCAAATATTTCATGCTTGCATATCTTCTAAAGGTTCTTTTAGTTTTATATTAAACACAAGTACAACAATATCAGGTCGATTTTCTGGACGTTGTACTCCCTCTATGCAATTTAAAATTTCAGGCCAAGATGGGTTGCAAGAAAACGTTATCTGGCTTACCAAACTTGCGTACCTTTGACATTGAATCTTGGTAATTCTGTTGCATATGACGTGAGCTCCCTTGGAAAGATGGCAGTATAATAAGTTTTCCTTTGAGCATATTTTCATTGTGTGCTCGACATTCTAAAGCATCTAAAATCCCCCAATAAAGTTCAATTCGCAAATCTTATTGATTTTGTCGCAAAAAATGTAAACGTGAGCCTTCAGTTTTCACATACGCATCAACAATATATTACTGAAAAAGTTTACTACTGTGCAAAATACTGAAACCATTTTGCTGTGAAAGTCTGTATGCATAATATTGTAGTTGAGTGACACGGGTGCGCTTAGCTGTTCTCTCTTCTTCATATTCCATTCCAGTGTTACAATTACACTCGCCCCTTGGAAATAGCAAAGGATAGGTCATTGAATCACAGCATTGATTTAGTGGTGAAATGCCTTGGCATGTATCACCGATTTTGTAAACACAAATGTCTCGGTTGGCTGAGGGCTCTCTATTATCACCAACAAATATAACTGCAACTTCAGTGCACAAAGTAGGAGCATTATAGCGCCGCATATCCAAATTTTTATCTTCCAAAAATACCATTTTTTACAGATGTAGTTGGGTGTTCTTGTACCAGTCGGTGCATTTGAAGATAAGACTGAGCAAAGGGATTGATTTCTCTTAACATAAAATAAAGTTTTTCAAATACATGTTGCAAGCAATTTTGATTGTTACTCAAGCGTTTCTCTGTTGCCTCACTGGAGTCGAATATATAAAGCTGCCCGTATCCTTCTTTATGTTGGTCACTTGCATAAAGGGGGAAAACTCTGTGGTACACTTGACCATGTAAACGTAACAATATGGTCCAGTTCCACGTGGTGGCTTAATTTGTGCTCCCATCGAAGCGAATGCTAATGTAGAGTTGTATTCACGAATTCGCAGACGATAATTTTTAGCATCTGGAAAATTTTCAGTTAGCAATACTTTTAATAGCTCCGGTGCATCAGATAATGCCGGTAGCCGAACCTTTTCGTCATGGCAACATTTGGTATTATTGGCAGTATTTTGCTCTTTCTTCCCATGAAGAGCCCCACAAAAATTTCACTGTTCGCACATAGTTCCACAATTGTGTTCGTCAACATCGTTTCGAATACACACACATTTTGCGCGACGGCGTTTATCGGTTTCATTTCGAATTGATCTTCTTAAACTGGATTCCTGAACTGTTTCCTGGCTCCATTCAGGTTGTCTGTTGATTTCGGATAAAATATCCGACAGTACGACTTAAATTCATTATTTTCCCTAATTTTTAACTAATGATAATAATAATAAAGATTTCCTAATTAACAACTGGTAACTGATAAGCTTTTACTTGAAATCCAACGCAAACGTAACAAAAATAAGTTAAGATATAAAATAAGATATTACATTTCAAATCATCCGATCGCACTATCACGTGACATCCGTGCTAAGCGCAAACGATCACGATTGTTTATGCTTACAATACAATAAACGTGCAAATGCAGTTTGTTTAATCTGACCGACGAAGTTGCCATCGGAGATTTAAAAATTCGACCCCTTTTTGTCGCCACGTAAGAGAATTACTTTTAGCTTGCAGGGCTAAGGAGAATTTTTACATAGGCATCTTATTCCTGTGACCTTCATGGTTTAGACGTACGTCAACCAACACACCTTACTGAGTTCTGATGTCTGAACCATTCTCCTCACCTCACCCTCGGCGGAGGGCTTGGAGTAATCTGTGCTTACTGCAGCAACCAGAAGGGTTGGTATCGGCTTTTACGGTACGCAGAAGGATGCATAGAGGAGGACTCTACGCTAGGCGACCGTAGTGTGCGTGTCCTCATACTTGACGTCACAAAAGGGATCGTTTAAATTGTGCACGAATACATATCAATTAAAATGGAGATCAATGGAAGTTCGTACTTTTCACGGTTAATTCTACATCATTACAGAATGATTCTGAACGCATTTTTATCTGGAGATAGTCTGGGACACGGTATCCTACTCTTATATCATTCCATTTGAGCACTGAAGGGCACCTCATGAAATCTAAGCATACATATTTATGTACATATACTTCAAGGATTCTATATGTTTAACACTTTCAGGCGTGGCAGGATGGCTGGCATCCCATCTCTTTGAAATGATTAAAAATTATTGTAAATATTCTATGTACTATATAAGAGCTGTTAAGATATGCAAATATTTTCTCATTTATTATAATTATGTCTAAGAGTGGTTTCTGATGGACTGTGGGAGATAATGGAGCCCCCACCACCCCTTATAAAACTACATTTTTACTATGCGAAAAATACATTAGCATAAAATCATAATTTTCACCCATTGGGTCTTCAAGATTTATTAGCATAGCGTCTTTTAAAGGGTTAACTTGAACCAATGCAGACATTATTCACTTTTTTTTAAATGTAGCATCTATTAAATTCAGCCACTCCTAAATTCTAGAGAATTTAATAAAATTGACCTGATTAACCACTACAAAAATAAACTTGCAATATAGCAGTATATAAGCAGTGAATGAATTAAGCATGAAGTATTTTTTTGATAGAACTGAAATTGGTGCGCTGTCTGTAGACGCTCTTCTCAATTGAAAGAATGAAATATTCATTCTGAGTTGTATCACTTTTCTCCACTCTAATATCAACGATGCCTGTAAAATTCGGAAAGCGTTGTTTTAATCCCAATTCGACTATCACTTTAGAAGAATATATTAAGCAGTTTAGATCTAGTAATGCATATTACCTTTCAACAGAGATTTTGTGCCCCAATTTCTAGAACATCTCTCTCTCTCTCTCTCTCTCTGTAGCAACAAGTTCCTTCAAAATTTAAAGAAAAATCAATTCCTCTATAATTTTATTCTTACGTTTCATTCATACTTTGATAAATTTCTGTTTATCACGCTAGTATATTGTAATCAGATAATCAGTTTTCTTCCGCACGCTAGTACCTCATTTTTCAGCATGATAAATTCCATTACGGGATGTAATTTCTAATCCCCAGATTTTTTGATACAACAGTTGTTTTCTCAGTAAAATGCGGTATGTTCTGATTTTCGGATTCCATAATATTTTTCAAAATTTCATAAAGATCTTAACTTTAATAATCCCTCAATATATCCCACTTCTTGGAGGACAAGAAAAAATTTCGATAGATCGAGGATGGCGATCTTACAATGGCCGAAAAATGTCATCGGAAATTAAAAGGCATACGTTATACATCAAATAAAGTGTTTGTTAGTTAACATCATGTACAACTACAAGATAAACAAAACAAATCGATGGTAGAAACATTTAACCCTCTTTCTTGTTGACTCGATGAGGTGTATCGTCATTAGGAAAACTGACCAAATCTTGATGGATGATATATCTGGTAATTAGAAAAAAACTGGCCAGTTCTTTATATCGTCATCATACAAAAATCGGTAATATCTTGATGACGCAGTAACTCGTCATCAAGATATTGCCGATATTTTGTATGATGACGATATAAAGAACTGGCCAGTTTTTTGACTCAGTATCACGTCATCAGTGAAATCGATCATATCTTGATTGACCAGGTATCTAGTCGAAACCATTTGGAGGGTTAATGTAACACTAAATATAGTAGAATATTTTTGAAAATGAATTCCTTCGACCATGCCTTCAAGGATCCAAAGCTTTTATACCAATTCAGTTTTGTACAATTACTTGAAACACGTGACCTTTGAACTAACCTCCCAATTCTAATGAAATAGATTGATATTTTTCTTCTGTTCACAAAATTAAAATTTACTGAGAAAAGTAAAAAGCCCTAATGCGTGATATATCGAGTTACTGATCTTTCTATTTCACAATCGGAATAAAACTTAAGAAATGATTCTTGAAATAGAGAGATATAAAAGCTGAAATTGAAAAGTATTAGAATTTTTTTAAATATAAAACCGATCTAAGATCTGTTACTTTTTGACTATGTAAGACACTACTATCTCCAATGGAAGAATCTAATCGTGAGAGGGGTAAAGTAGGAGGAAAGATGAGTTTTGTAATTACAAGTGTTCTTCTAAAGGCAATTCTTGTATTTCTTTAGTATGTTTCGATATCCGTATCTGGATCATACAGGAAATATAAAAGTAGAGTGAACAATGTTAGTCTTTTTATGTGTCTTATATCATGACCAAAACTAGTTGTAACGTGATCATTAGACTGTTTTCACCTGCTCGATGGAATCTAATATTCATCATCTGATTGGTCCATGGAACCAGAAAAGACCCTCATCCACTGATTCATCATTTGATTGGTCCACTGATTGATCATCTGATAGTAGGTTTTGGTGATTTCACCACATTTGTCGACATTCTATAGAAATTCGGATTCACACTTACCCTGTCATAAGATGGTATATTGCCAAACGAGGCGTAAAATACCAAATCGGCCAACCAAGTCAATTTTTCCCACAGCAGTCACATGACTTCGTCGACATGTTGATCACACTTTTTGAAATTCCTCTCAATAGCAGTGTTCAGTCTAATTATACTTCACGTCAATGATCTGAATTAGTTCAATTAGTAGAAACGCACTAATGTTGACAGTACTTGATTTGAGTAACAACTATACTGTATACAATATAGTATCTAAACGGTATCGTAAGCATCTCAATGGTACTTGGAATGTTACACTATATGAGAGGCTTTTTCTTTAAGCTATATGTAGGTAATTGTAGGGTTTTGAGGCGGAACGTGCTTCCTGTTCGTATTCCAGGCGTGACATCAACTGGCTTGTTTTTTAATACTATTTCAGCCGCCATAAAAATTCCAAAGAATTAAAGATAGTTGATTGGTTAACATCATTTAAATAAACACCAAACGTCGCCCGAACGGCGTTAAACTATATTTTAATTTAACTCCGATAATGAGAGAACATTTGGGTAACAGGAAATGAAATCTGTGTTCCGACCGGTTTGTTTACTCTGAAAATTCTTCTCATAATGCACCAATATTTTGCATATCACATCATATCGCGAATTAGCAACCGGAGGGTGGCGAGTTCAAAATTCAAACCAACCAGATAGTCGTATACGTGAGGGCAGTGCACTATTAAATCTGTCGTGGCCTCAAATGTCCTCACATTGGCCTGGTGATGAAATTTGGAGAGTGGAGTGCCGGCTCAGGTGTCAACCTCGTCACCCGACAGAGATTCAAAATTACGAGGAGTTATCCTGGGATCTTACCCTTCCGTATTGATCCCAAACAATCACCAATAGCCCCTTGTGTTGCTCCCTCCAGTGTGACGTAAATTCAAATTCTTACCAACCTTACTCACACATCGTAATAAACACCAATATCCTGCATAAAACAAGGAAATAAATGTGAAGATATAAAAGTTCACTACAGTACTTTTTAGTTCAGAGATTCATATTTTTCGATTAATTATCCTGAAATATTTTTTGCTGGGTATAATTTCTAATTGACCACAGTGAACATACAAAAGTATTTAAAAACTAATGAAAGAAAACAAAAGCACAAATCGCAAGTATTTATTGCGTATTTCAAAAGAAAATCTGCACTACTTTATGCTCAATTGACTTGCAAAATTTCAGATTTCGACAAATTGAGAATAGATTGTTCGATTGACTTGGGTTTTATGGCGCAAGATCCAAAAGCGGACCAGCTGAGTCAATTGAGAATAGGAAGTTTAAGGAAAATTTTCAAGAATTTATGGATATTACTTCACCTGAAGTTCATTGGCTCTACAAAAGCGTAAAAACTGGAGATCGTTTGTGTTAAGGAAGTTCCTTCTTTTCGAATCAACATTCTGCTTTCCGGCATTAATTACTCGCAACTTCCCTGTCAGAAGATATCCTTTAATGCGATGTTAAGCAAACTACATAGTTATGTTGCGTACGTTCTTTTGTGCTTAACGTATTTTAAATAGTGTGTGGTGTAATTTTAAAGTTCTAAAACAGAGGAATAGATAAATACGAATATTGTAGAAAAACGAACATTACACTCAAGAATTGAATACTAGAGGTTAATAAACTCTTTAGCATTTGCAGCACACTTTAGAGTATGATTAGATATTGGGACCCTCATTCTAGGATATTTTAAATCATTTTTTCATTTGTTTTAATAGTTAATCAAAGTGAGATACATCGTAGGAAAAATGCCAAATTCATGTTTTAAAAAATTGCTTACTCCGAACTCACGAGGAAAAGGATGACAAGCACTGGAATTAAAAACTTTAATGCAGTTTTTAGCATAACTATTGAAATCGCCAAACACTAGACGACTACAACAGGAAATTGTATAAAACTATTTTGTATTCCGAATGTGAGACAAGCTATTGATGCTTCAGATACAAAAGGTTCGTATCAGGTCTAATAGTTTACATCGATCAAGATTCAGCCGTCTGTTTCTTGCTTTGGAATTTATTGTAAGCCCCCGTTGAAAAGGCTTGCTCACATAAATAGTGAGTCGAGTAGGAATTTGCCGTCAATTATTGTCATTGAGTAATAAAATAATTAACGCCCATTAAATAGACGAAATGAACAATTTTAGCTAATGAAATGAAACTTAATCATTGAACACGAAGACAAAAATTTCAAAAAGTTAAAATTAAATTATCGTTCGTAAATATTTCATCGGCTTGGTAGGTAGGTAGTTGAACATCAGTCGTACTGGAGCAACACAAAGGGGTATTGACGACTGTCCGGGATCAATCCTAAGTCAACACCAGAAAGCTTCCACTCGGCTATCAGGCTCAATCCACTAAATGAAAATCAAGTATAATAATATATAATAATCTACACAATGGAGCACCCAGAAAACAACGTTCCATTCAAAACCCGAATTTCAATTTCGACTATAACTACAACAGAAAACAGCGCAGAGAATTCGTCAATTTTTCCCCACCTTAATTCCCAACTCGAACAGACATCCATGTTTACTTCACGATTGGCCCAATTTAGTTACGTCTTCCCCGACATCCGTTTCAGTTTGCCCATTCTTTTTCTTTATTTCACTCTATCGACGTTGTTCATCTGCGGCTCCTTTTTAAATTGGACTGATATTGGTCCAGACACTGTCGTTGTTAAAATATTTGAGATTTTCTCTTTCTTATCCAAGGCAGCATCGGATCTCGCCCCGAATCTGAGTTTATTAAATTGGTTTTGCGTTTTTGATGTGCGTGCCGTGTTTCGTTTCTGCTTTAAGGTTTTCGGGATGTCCTGCATCATTATACAGAAGTCGTGATGGGAAATGTACCGTTTTGAGTTGCAATCAATCATCGGAGTTTACACGAGGACAAAATATCTGGTTTAAGGTTCTTTTTAAGTGTGTTCAAATACATTATATATGTGGAAGTTTGTTTGACATCTATTCCGTTTGAAGTTCTAAGAAAGAAATATTCATTAGAATTTAAAGCTATGCTTCGAAAACAAAAGAGTATGAAAGTGGATTTGAAACAATTTAAATGGTTTGTTGTATTCATTTAGTCTGACTCGTCCGAGGACCTGTTATTTACACTATTTGCTAATAACTTTCTTTTCCAAACACAATATGCAACTTAAACACAAGATACAACATTCCTTCCTAAATTAAATTTAAAAGAGTTATTTTCAATCACAATAGGAGTGCGTTGGATGAAGAGTTCAATTCTATCTGTAGAAGGCTGTTTACGGAGCATGCTTGTTTAACATTTATTCAGTTTAAAGTTATAAAAAGGAATGCATTCATTGAAATGCAAAAAGAAGTCATTGTTTCTAAAATCGGCTACCCGAGGCTTTCCATGGTAGATAGTTTCTTTTTGACGCATGTCACTCATCTGTATCTCTCTGTATTTTGGAGGGAATCTCGTTCTCTGCTTTGTCCTAAAGCAGAAATGACGAATTCTATGCTCGGCAGTATCCTCTATCGTGGTTTATGTTCCTCAGGAAAGTAATGAATTGGAAACAGAAGAATGCTCAAGAAATTATTTTATTGAAAGAAAAAACAAACACATTGAAATCAACCGTAAGATAAATACAGGACTGCCACAGCCAAATAACTTGCGAAATAGAACCATTAGAAGTATATATTTAAAAAAATGCACCAAACTCTCCTCTTAAACCCTAATTTAGTAGCAATTTTAGTTGCCAAGATACAAAATGAATCAGCTAAAACATAAAATGCGAATTAAATATGAAACAGACGTTGAAGATCTCGCCAAAAAATTTAAACCTAGAAATTAAAAAAAAAAACTAAATATTTTCATAATAATGTTTGAATGAAAATCCAGCAACCAGATTACGATGCTTTTCTTTCATGGTTGCCATGGCTTGGTGGCAGAACTTTGAAATTGGCTTTCCTTGGAAAATTTTCCTCCTGAAGAAAAATCCGAAAAATATTTTTCCCGTCTGCTATTAGTTAAAAAAAGGAGGAATACATTTTCGCTGACCTTTGGTCAATTTCCAAAAAAAGTCTAAAAATTTTATAAATAGGAGCTTTTGAGACTATTTTGCTTAAAGATGCCCCAAATCACAAAGGGTGAAAAATAGTAACAAAAAGTCGCCTTTTAGTCGCCTGTGAAAATTACTTTTGAATGTGCTTTAGCTTCTTAAAAACATTGATAATTCGATGATTAAAAGTTCAACAATCCCTTTGCCGGTCATTCTGAGCTACAAGCCTACTTATTTGTAATTACTAAAAACTGAGATGTTAATATGTTGCTAATTTTCATGTGTATTTTAATTTAAAACTACTAAAACCCGATGTTTCAGAACGAAATATATTATAAAAATAAAATTTACTTTAGAAATATTTGCAGAGAAAATGCATGAAATAAATGAAAAAACTTTTAGTCCAAAGATTTGTGTAAAAGGTTTACCAGAGTTTACTAGAATAATATGTTGAATTTAATATATCTGTTTTAAATGATCTCCTAAACCCATTTATAAAAGAAATAAAAAGCTTTTTTTAATTTAAAAAACATAAAATTTGAAGTATTTCCCATGGTAAAAATGTGACGCATTCCGTCAATTTCACCACGACATGCAATAAAATTCGTCCCAAAATATAGCGTATGTGAATTAATTATACAAAAAATACACATTTTTGGACGGAACAAACAAATTATGTGTGTGATTCAGAGACTAAATACTTTTTATCTATTACAATTTTTAAGCGAACGAAAGAGCTGAATATTATCATTTCAACAGCGACAGAAATATACAGTGAAGAAACAGATTGTATATTTTATTAATATCTTTCTGTAGAACTTGTTGGAAATGAAAATTTACTCAAAAAATGTTCCAAACATCCACATCGTTTTCCAGAAAGTAATTTCCGAAAGGACCCCTTTCATTTTGGGAAACATCGAAGAAAAAACATCTTCGGAATACGTTTTATCCACTACCACTTTAAAAAGATTTGTTCTTCCCCAAGGATTCTACCGAGATTCCATCGAAGAAAAGAGCGGAAAGGAAAAATAAGAAATAACACAGTTGATATGCTTTACTCTCATTCTTTACTTTTCTAATCGATTTAAGAAAGTTGTTTGTTTCCATGCCATTTTATCATTTAATTTGCCGATTTGAATTACGCCTTCGGAGGAAGTTTTGACAATGCGTAAACAAAAATGATGGGAAAACTTTCTTTTATATCCGAGTTCCTAATAGTTATTCTTTTTATATTTATCACGGCAGATCGTAAAAAAACTGCAAACACGGTTTTAAGATGTGTGTTCTGAAAGATGAAAACCTTCTACGAAATACTCTTCGAAAATACATTAGATTCCATTACAAATTTATCGTTTGCGAGGAAGAAAAAGAGACAAACTCGAAATACAAACATACTCTATAAATTGAATATCATGAGATGTGCAGAAAAACGAATCGCTAAATCATAAAAAAAAATTAAATTCTTTTATAAGATTTTCTGTGAAACGAAATTTAATGACGATCTTATTTGATCAAAGTCCCTGCTTCATTCTTTTATCAAAATCCCACGATTTAAAATGAATTAAGGACAATTTTTATATTTTTATTGAATATAAATAAGAATATTTCACTGTAATTAAAGTGCTCGCTTTATTAAGATAATTTAAAAATAGGAATACTTGTCCAAATAGAAATTTTGTTTGCTTTTTAATTTTTCTCGAATTATTTACTTGTTTTGCATCATATTAACTTCCCCATTTGATGCGTGTCTTCAAAATAAAATTTACCTTTCTATTTTATTCTCTATTGTCTTTCGCTACAAAAATAAACATTCTGAATTTATCTGTACAATCATAAAATTTATACAATGCTATATTTTTACGTTCTTTTAATGTTTCATTTATGAACAGTCATACTGATATTTGTAAGCCCCGTTTATATTCTGTGATCCATAAGGACATTGTGAAGTGTTCAATTCAAAATGAAAACGATCTACCAATGTGTCAATCATGCTCTACTCTTTAAGTGCTCATCATATTTTAATTGCTTTTCAGTCTTTCAATCATTATCGTTCAATTTTTATCAAAAGTGCAATTCTAAATTTTCGAGATTTGATTGGGGAAAATCCCCATTCCATTTTACATTCCATTATTGTTTGTTTTTAAATCTCGTCTTTTTTTCAAATTCAAAATGACCCAAACTTAGGACCTTGTACCACAAAATCCAAAATTCAATCCAATCAGAATAGAAAATTAAAACATGATTACACGGCAATTTTCATTATCGAGTTTTCTCATATAAAATGAACAAATTAAAATTATTGCAACATTTAGACTAAGTAAATATAATACAACAGCAGATTCCATATTATAATTACGGAAGTTTGTTCGATTCCCATGGTACACCGTTAATTCTTTTATTATGCCAATCTTGAGGGTAGTCTGATTAACCCTCTGATAGTCACGAGATTTCCGAGTGGTGTAATACTGCTTTTTCCCCAGATCACGCATGACAAATAACCACATCTATTGGTTAAAATAATCCTAGCAAATATTCTATTGGTCAAAAAGGTCAAAAACTGGTTAGAAGTCATGCAGAGATGACAGCAGGTTGCAGAAGGGATATTGCCTGTGAACCACCCAGAGGGTTAAATTCCATATATTTTTATGTATTTATATATTTTCTCACTTAGCATAATAACATTGAGCTACGTAACCAGAGCAAAATCCCCAATCTAAGACTTTCCTAGTTAATAATTAATAATCAAGGTATTCTAATAGAATAACTTTAGACGATCCATTAAATGAATTCTCAACAACTGATGAACAAGATCACGCGACCCTGTATATTATTATTCCGAATATCAATTTATACATTTTTGTTTGATTCATGAAAATCTGCTAAGTTCAACACATCTATGCGAAAAACTATAAAAACTACAGATTATAATTCAATTTCATCCAACTATTACAAGACTAATACATTGCGTATGTCTTGTTCTTTTTATAATTTTCGAAGGAAACTTCACTTGCAATTATTTTTCAATTCCTCAGATGATTATTGTATTATATTTTAATGAAATGCCGTCACAACCTTCAATTTTCAATTAAAGATGCCTTTATTCAACATGACTATTATTTTAAATTCAGTTTATTCAAACCTTAAATTATAACCGCCAGAAACAATCATTCATATTATTTTAAATATTCTTGTTTCACCAGGAATTTTTTTATTTTTGTTTTGTCTCGCCCAACAACGGATTTATATAAGAAAATCATACTTAAACGAAAGATATAATTATCGTTCGTTTACGTATGATTTTCTTTTAGTATTTAAGAAATTTATTTAAAGCTACTAGTATTAGAAAAGGTCAAAGTAAAAGGTAATTCCGATATGGACACAGGTGTTTTTTATGTAAAGGGACCATTTTGCTTTGGTAAAATTTTTAAATAAATTTTTGATTGAATTTTTTCATGCACATTGTTAACTGAATTAATAGCAATATTTATGGAATATGACATTGGTCAAATAATTACCTCTGGTCTAGCTGCAAATATGGGCTCTTTCGACCACATTATTTGTTCAATTTCTTCGAGCTTTTTTATTTCGACATCAGTGGATACATAAACAAAGAAACCAGCCGTTATGATCAGTAAATCTAAGGTTAGTCCATTAACGACTTCTTTAGCCCTGTAGAGCAAATGTTTAGTGTACAATTTGGAGTGGAGACATTATTGGACCATTTTTATTTTTAGGATGCTAATAAAAATACGATTACTGTCAATTGTGAACGATATTGTGCTATGTTGCAAAATTTCTTTCTGTCTGGTTTACAGTACATGTGGTTTCAACAAGATGAAGCAATTTGTCTTATAGTTCGTGCAACCATGCGAATTCTTAAGGACACATGTCCTATCCAAATAATGGCAAAATCTGGTAATGTCGATTGGCCCTCTCGTCGACCGGGACAGATTTTTTTTTTCTAAAGGGTAACTTAAAGGGGGGACGAGTTTACGGATCGCAGGAATTGAACAAATGATCCTAGAAATGTGATCAAACGTAATGGAAAATGTGGTCGAAAGAGCCTATATTTGCATCGCGGTCAGAGGCGGTCATTTGGTCGATGTCATACTTCATAAATAATACCATTAATTGAGTAAAGAATATGTAAATAATTAAATATAAAAATGTTTTATTTAAAAGGTATTCCAAAACAAAATGCTGTCCTTGCACGTAAAAACAACACTCTCTAGAAAGATCGAATTTAAAAACAGTTCATAACTTCATTCAATAAATCAAACAATATAATCTCGAAAGACTGCTCGAGTTCTAAGTCTTTCAACCACACATACGATACAAATCTATTCAAACCGACGCTTTGCTTAAGCAAATAAGAGCCTTTGACGTGCCTAATGTAGGTTAGAATTATACTTTCATTCGATAGGTTAATGGATTGAGATGAATTCGAGATCTGGAATTCCTGATTCAGCTCATTTGGATACGGCCATGAATCAGTTTTCCTGAGTCATTGTTCCAATTATCACGCTCCTGCCGCTGTTCGGTGCTCTTAGATAAAATCAAAGTCCATTGTCACCGGTCCTGTGGCACCAGCTGTCAACTGCAGGTGTCACATCGTTTGACCAGTCACCCATTGAAACGTATTTTATGCAGTTATACTCGCTACTGAATCGGAATTCCGTGCCAGCGCTCTATTCTTCGGTCAAGTAAGTCACAAATACGTTCGATAGGGACCTGCAATGTGATTTCAAAGCATTGGGTCTCTTAACATCTGGGTCGCAGCAAGACGCGAAAGATTACAAGTCGGAATTGGTATTGCTTAATTTATTAATTAAAATTTTAATTTGACTCAAAATTTCATTTTGAATACAACGTTGGTTGGGCTGGGTTTTATGGCACCGTATTTGGCCAAGATACGCCAAGAACAAGACAGACAACTCTAAATCAAGTAGTACAAATTAACTAAATATTGAATTATGCACTTCTATGCAAAGTTCTTCAAAACGTCTTGTGATAACTTTAAAGGGGTAGATTGATGGATTTTAGATTTATGTCGCTAGGGTCATATTTGGCCTAACTACGCCAAACAACGTCAGGCAAATAGACACTTTTCACAGTCGTCGCAACGCTTTAAGACCAAGCAATTGCACACAAGGAAAGTTTTATTGACTCAGAAAAGGGAAATACACCGAAGGAATCAAGCCTGCGCCGCCTATCACTCGAAGGTTGCCAGCGCAGTGGGCAAACCCACAGAGCCACGGTGACCCCCTTTAAGGGAATATAAATTTAATAGTGTTCACAGAGGGATACAGGTCTTCTCGCCGCCCGGTCATGTCAGAGGGAAAACGGAGGTGCAGAAATGAAAGACAGCAAATATGAACAGCATTTTTATCAGCTCTCATTCTAGTTTGGCAGTAGTTGTACGCTCAGTTTCAAAGTGGTTGCTCACAGTGCGACCATAGACAGTAATACACGCACAAAAGTGTCTATGTGCCCTCCAACAAAGCTAGATGGCGTTTTGCGGACATACATCCTTTTGTGAATATTGTTTATTTTTGTGTTCTCGTAACTCCCCTAAAGATTTGTATAGGAAAGTTCGTAAGACTTTGTTGGTTGTTCAAGGAAAGAAACTTAATGTGTTGTTGACGAATGTGTCGAGCATTTGGCTGTGATGCCATTACCTAATGGGATCTAGGTTTACGAGTCCGTTAGTCTTAAACACTCTGAGGATTTCTACATGCATATATTCGTTCTGCAATCTGCCATCTTGATTGCATATGACTTCTAACCAGTCGTCTTGATCTTGACCAATATAATCTTTCCTAGGATTCATTTCAACCAATATATGTGGCTATTTAGTCATGTGTTGTGGGGTAACAGCAATCCTACACTACTAGGAAATCTCATGAATCAAATGAACGGCGTAAAACATACTGTATTCATAAGAAATGTTAATCATAAGAAACAGAGAAGGGATAGTCCGCCAAGTTAATTCGAAAGAGATAAGCAGACAAATAATTATGACCCGTTATGGACAGCTGCCGCAGAATTTGAGGAGTCTTAAATGAGATTTCTCTAGCTAACGAGTGGCCTCTATCTTTTACCATCTGACTTGAATATGTCTAGATTTCACCACTACGTTACAAACGTAAGTAAGAACAATTTTTCCAAAATAATTAGTTAATTATACATTCATTCAAATAATATTATGAGATTAAAAACTCACGCTAGCTCATTATCGACAATAAAATAATCTGGAATTATTTTAACCTAGATGGCATTCCATATAACACGTACTTTAATCTCCCAGTCACTTTCTTCCGCTTTTTTGTCTTGGAGACAATGTGATTCCGGACACATGATCAATCTGCACGACAGCTCAGTTACAAGGCCTCATGCCCGTTTGAACTTAAGAATGCTGTTGGACAAATGCAAAGGGAAAACACCCGCGATTAGCAATTCTATCGCTTGTATCAGAAACACAATAAATAATATACGCGATGCTACGGATTCATTAAGTATGCGAACAGTTCCCGACGTGAGGTGATTAAATTCTAGGCGCATTTGCGTATGTTAATCATCTAGAAGATTTGCATACAGAGAATGAATGCTCCTAAGAAAACATTATTAAAGAAAATACAATTATCAGATATGATTCTCGAAGACTCGTAGGATTGTCTTCGGTGTGAGAAGAGAGGGAAAGGCATTAAAAGAAGATTATTTGAGTAGTTGTTTCATTTAGAAAGAAATGATATTAAGTGGGATGGAAGATATATTATTGGAACAGATTCCATGTATTTTATTGTTTTTTATTTTCTTAATGTGGTGTGAAATTGAAAAATTGTAAGAAATAACGAAATGAAACGAATTCAGATTCTTACTACACACTTATTCTATAGATAGCACATTTAATTATTTTTGCTCAGCTATAGATTTTTTAGATGTTCTTTAGGAAAAATAAGGAAAATATTTGTATTTTTTCTAAGTTTCTACCGCTAACTGCATTAATTAATCTTATATACAAAACATATATTGTTAGAATTTCAACTCTACAAAATGTATTGTAAATTCGTTATAATTTCAGTTTTATTCATTTAATTTAATTTTGATTAATTGATTGATGTAGATATTTGACCATACTTTGAAATACTAATCTCTCTTTAGAATATATGTTGTTAAGCTGAAATTATATTCTTAAAATATATACTTTGGGTATATATTTTATATACCCCCAAAAGTACATATTTTATATCTAAGGGGAAAATTACCTTTTTTTACAGTTGGTGTTTTAAATTTGAAACTTCAAACTATGACTAATACAGATTAAAACCTGGTCAGTAGTTATTTTGATGTAACAAAACCTCCACCCTCATCAGGGTAGGTAGTTGAATTAACGTCGCACTGAAGAAACACAAACGGCCATTGGTAGCGATCCGGGATCAGTCTTGAAGGTAAAAATCCGAGGAAGACACCACGTAATTTTGAACCACGGTCAGATGAAGACCATCATCAGGACAGGAATAAAAATGAGAGAAAGAAAGCGTGTTTAAAAGATATTATCCAAGAATAGTGTTGCTAGCATTCTCTTTTTTAATTAAGACCTTCCAGGCCGCTTGTAAAGAGGAATCATTAGTATGATTCATTAATGGGTTAGTTAACGTAAGAATAGATAAGGCTTCTCTGCTGTTTAACTCGGAAATAGATCTTGAAGATTGGACCACTTTCGCTTGTTTGAAATAAAATTGATAAAATTCCCAAGAGTGTTGAGGATGGCGGATTAGTAGATTTCCTTATTTTTGACGCATCGTATGTGTTCTTGCAACTGTAATTTCAGTGCTTGTTTGGTTTTATTAATATAATCCACACCACATGTACAGGGTATATAATATATATTTCCCATTTGTTGGTGACTTGAGTAAACTGTAACAGACAGAAAAGGGATCTTTTATTAAAATAAAATTTTTAAAATGAATTGTTTTGCCGATCATTGACCGCATTTTATAAAAATTATACTATCAAGTGAAAGACGCTTTTGATGTCACTAATTTCGAATGTTTATGAGTTTTCATTTTATAAAACTGAAAATTTTCAAATATTTCTCTTCTAGTGATTTTATCTTCATAACATTTTCTTCTGGAATAATTCTGCAATAACTCAACTCTACAATGACAATAACTCAAATAAAATAAATGGATCTATCGCAATATTTTTATATTCATTTACCAGATGCAAATTATTTTGGCTATGTGAAAGGGCTGCGGTAGCCTAGAGAGAGCAATTGGAGGGTTGCGAGTTCGAAATTCGGTCCAGCCAAAGATTGTCGTGTCGTTGGGGCTGGTGAAAGTTAAATCTGTCGTGGGCTCAAATTGCCTTACGTTGGTGTGGAAGTTTAGAGAGTGTGGTACCAGCTCAGGTGTTGTTCTCGTCATCTGACCATGATTCAAAATTACGATGCGCTGTCCTTGGTTCTCGTCATTGAGAATTCGGGATTGATTCTGGACCGTCATCAATGGCTCGATGTGTTGCTCCAGTGCGACGTTAATGAACTGACCCACCCATAATGACAATAACTCAAATGAAATAAATAGAACTATCACAATAATGAATAAGTTTTTACCACATGTAAATTATTCTGGCTACATGAAACCCACAGGTAAAGTTTGAGAAATGCAATAAAAAATTAATTTTTTATGTTCGTCAAAGAAATCATATGTATTGAAGAAGACAAGAAGTATTCTGTGTATGGTCTTAAATAAATAAAATATATTGCTAACGATGTCTTAAGAGTCGGTAAAAGATGTGATTTTTCTTTTTCAGCTTAACGATGATTAATACTGTTACATAACGTCAATTTCTATCCATTCTGCGTAAATATGTCGAATGAATCCAAATAAAGGTATACACCAGGAAAATATTAATCTATGATCCCTGAAAATTAATAGCCCTTTAATCTGTATCATGAAAGGATTTTGTTATTGTTCGTGCAGTGTTCTTATTTCCTTTAATTACCACGTATCGCCTAATACAAATGCTGCTCAGCGTTCTAAAATGATTAATATCAGTAAAAGAATGATAATAAAGCAATAAACTATATTTCTTAACTTCTATAGCAAGTGAAATAATAACTACAGACATAGATGCTACTTTTGACACTAACAATCCATTCTCTCCACGGTTTCATTTGATTAACAACCTCACTGAGGAAGTTCAGAGATTCGGTCCTTGAATAAACTACAAAATAGTCTTAGTTTTTGCATATTAAATCTAACGTGATAAACACACTGCCGTCGAACATCGAAACAAATAATTTTAGGTCCAACAGGCAGGTGAAATTAGTGCATTATGATCAGATGCTAACTGAAATGTCTTGGTTTTTGAGGGTTTTTCCCATCCGCTAAGCTATTTCAGTGCTTTACTTAAACAGCCGATGGATTACTCAACTGTCAATTCAAAGTAAAGCTTCTCAATGTTAATTGGGGCCAAGGTAGCCCGTTTGGAAGAGTAACTGATTAGCAATCGGAAGGTTGCGAGCTAATCTCAGACCTAAGGGGACTGGTGCACGTTAAATCTGTCGTGGATTCAAATATCCTCACGTTGGCGTGGTGTGGACGTTTGGAGAGTGGGTTGCCAGCTCAGGTGTGACCGTGGTTCAAAATTACGTTGTGTTGTTCTCTGATCTTTCCTTCGGGTTTGATCCCGGACCGTCGCCAATAGCCCGTTGTATTGCTCCAGAGTGACGTCAATTAAATACCTACCTACCATCTCAATGTTAATTGAGCAAAAAATGTTTTTTTTTCGCAACAAAAACATACAATATGTGTCCACCTCAGAGTTTTATCCCCATTTCTTTACTTTCCAGTAGCACCACGAGTCATAGGTGTTCTTTTTTATTCCACATAGCTTGCAGAATAGGGGAATATTCATTTTGTCATTTGAGGTACTCGGCACGGGATTAATCTTATATTGCAGTAACTTCAATTTTGGACATGTGTGCATATGCCATTTATTTACAAAATATAAATAACAAACCAACTCGTATATCATGGGGATTTTGAAGGCTACCTTTAACCACTTAACGCATTTACCCGTGTTTGACACGGGTGAAAGTTACCGGCAAATTTGCACATGCCCGAGTCTCACACGGGCGCTCTTCCGTTCTAGTAAAAATAAATAGGCTAGATTAAACTTATACCAAAGATGGCATAAACTTATTTATCATAGATGATTTACCATTTATTTATAGATGGATATTAAACTTATTTACCGTAGATGGCACCACTATGCACCATTTTTCTTGTGTAAACCAAGTGGTGCATTTTGATGATTAGCTATACGTTTGTTAGGAATTCTTTGTTATAAAGCAGTTGTTAGGTGTCTAAAAGGTAATATATCCATTTTATTACGTTAAATATCATAAAAGTAAACAGTTAACCATAAATTAATTTTTACTAAGTGTTTTTGTAACTTGTTTAGAAAAAGTTATCTGATAATGAGCGACTGTGACGATTTTGAATATGCCAATTTATCAGAAAGTTTCAGCGATGAAAGTGATGATCTCTTGAGTGATGGAAGTGAATCTGAAGTTAATATTTTATTATTATTAATATTTTGAAATTCAAAATAAACATGTAATCAAATCGTTTACACTTTGTTTGTATAATAATTTTTTTTATAACTTTTACCCCACCCCCCGCAACTGAAATCGCAAAAAATAACTTACACTATACCTATATACATATATTCATTTTCTGTCAAAAAAAAACTCGATCATTTTTTACCAGTTTTTCCGAAAAAAACTCGTGCTTTAAGTGGTTAAAGCTTTTGGGTTCTCCTAGACTGAGGTATGCAGTTCTAGTGAAGGTAACACACACTCCGTCCCCGTAGAAAATTATTCTTTTGAATGAGTGATTAGAGGGGGCATAGCTCTACTACATATTATTTTCCTCAATTTGGCATCAATCACATCCGCTTATTATCGCCAAGTTGATTAGACAGTGAACTGCTATTCCAATAGGGCTAATAGTTTCCGAAACAGACATAAGGTCAAATGTATTCATGGAGGACTAGAAGGAAGCAGGCCATCACTTAAACGTCGAGTTGAAGTCAATAAAATTCAGGCCCGACCAGCGGCATATACGAGAATCGAAATCACAACCAAGCACTTCAGTCTACCGGTCTCAAACACCGTGCTCTAACCATTCGATTACTACAGTGGTGCAGACTAGACAGTAAACATTTACTTCTGAAAAATATCTCTCTAATTCCAAAAAGAAAACTTTCAACTTATTAATTAGCCACAATGCATTCGGACTTGGCCAATACTAACAATACGTTTTCCTTTTTCAATGAATATTTATAATGTCTAAGCCCCTCTTCTCAAATGCTCCCACAATGTGGCTATAATGTGGCTGGTGGTTGTCGCTGATCGGAATGGCTTCAGTACGCCCTGGAGGGTTTTACCCAAGACGTTAAGGCCATTTCACAATGTCCAGCTAAAGCTGTCAGGTAAAAATGCAAGGTAGGACTTCTACCCACATACCAGGACTCGTCTTTCAGAAGCCGCACTCATTTATCCTACCTGCAAGTTGTAGGTTCTGCAAGTTCGATTCCACCCTCCTGAGTGTATTTCTCTTTTCTGTCAATAAAATTTTCTTTGGATGTTATGTTTATTACTTGACGTTGCATACCTTGTGTTTGGCACAGCATGGCAAATATAGCCCTTGAACCATAAAAACCCAACCAAACAGCTCATTTATCCTGATCTAATGTTGGACTTTTTGAGTGTTCGAATTCATGAACTGGTGTATCTAGGCTTTAAGGAACAAGTAACTACGCAATGTCTGACTATAAATTTGCTTTACCATTGTTTATCTTTTTTATTTGTATGTATTCTGATTCTTTGAAATTTATATTCTTTTATACGTACCTTTTTAATAATATCTAATCGTGCATTATTTTTTATTTATTTCTATAATCCTCGTAACACATTTCGTGTAACAATTAAGGTATGAGATGGGGAATTTCTTCAAAAGAATCCGACTTATATCGAAATTTATTTTGTATTTATAATAACTTAAAACGAATGCAATGCATTTTAATTTGACAAATAACGAAACTGTTTGCTTCATAAATTGTGAAGCGCTCTTATATCTGGTGTTTAATTTTTCGGAAACAAATTAGTTGTTTTGGAATGCTGTTCTTAACCTGAAAATGAATCGAACGTCAGATGATAACCTAAGCACACTTTGTAGCACAAATATTGATCTAAGTTAAGAACTAGGTCGTGTGAAACTTCTGGGGTGAGAAAAAGATTAAGATTGTTTTTGCAATCTTAAGCAAATATTTTTAAGATTTAATCTAATCCAATAATCTAGAAAAACAAAATTTCACTGGAAGCTCATTCAAGGAAAAGGTAGATTTAACATAATCATTTTTTCATTGTTACCCACGATAGTGCAAGAGACCGTTGCGTTGGGGATATCTTTTAAGTAAAATTCATTTCTAAGAAAATTAAAATCGATAACATTTTCTAATTCAGAAACAAAAACCTACAGTAACTAAATCTAATTATGTACGAAAAGTGTACTAATGGATAATATCCTATTTTTTTAATATGTATAGCATGCTATAACAAATAACTGCAGCGTCATTAGACATTGCATAATTATTTGTTATATCTTAGATTGTCATTTTTATTATTTAAATGGAATTATGAAGTGACAAATTGGGAATAATTCCATATGAATATAAATAAGAAGCAAAATAACTTCTAAAATATAATAAACTTGGGGGTTCCATCCCCTGCTTACAGCAACTCCTGAAGATTGAAGCAATCTTCATTGATTCATTTCATAATTCCTAGCCTTTGCCATCATGGTGACAAAGTATTTAATGAACTACTTCAGATACTTCAGGACAGAATCAAAAAGTGTGGTTTTGTGTTACAATGATATTCATATACAGGTGGTTATCAAAATAATGGATACACCTGTGAATAAAAGTGACATTTAAGTAAGCATTAAAATATAATCCTAGCTACCAGTTTTTTTAATATAAAAAGTACTATATATCATGGTAGTATGAGGTAGCTTTAGTGAAGTTGTACACGTCGTAGATTTTTGACAAAAGCGTAAAATGTCAGACCTCACAGACTTTCAAAGAGGCCAAATTGTAGGAGCCCGACTAGTTGGAGTAACTGTGACCGAAACATCCCAGCTTTTAGGCGTTTCTAGAGGTACGGTGTCTAAAGTCATGACAGCGTACATAGAGCGTGGCAAGACAAGCTCGGCAAAACAAAATAGCGGACGGAAGGAGAAGCTGAGTGAAAGAGACCGACGGGTATTGAAGCGGATTGTAATGTCTAAAAAGAAAACAACTGCAGCCAAAGTGACCGCAGAGCTCAATCAGCATCTGGATTCTCCAGTGTCAATAATTACAGTTAGGAGGCACCTTCATAAACAGAACATTTACGGTAGTCTAGCAATTCCCAAGCCACTTGTCACAAATGTTAATGCCAAACGTCATCTACAGTGGTGCCACAACCACAAAACCTGGTCGATTGATAAGTGGAAGACAGTTATATGGTCAGACGAATCATCTTTCACACTTTTCCCCACAACAGGACGGGTGCACGTTTGGAGGACACCTGCACAAGCGTATGATCGTGATTGTCTCCTTCCAACTGTCAAGCATGGAGGTGGATCTGTCATGGTATGGGCAGCCATGTCGTGGTTTTCTACTGACCTAATCGTAACCCTGAAAGGAAGGATCACTGGGGAGAAGTATAGAGAAGTTTTAGCTGACCAGGTCCATCCTATGATGCAAACTTTGTTTCCTGCAGGAGATGGAATTTTCCAGGATGATAATGCTCCTATTCATGCAGCGGGACTGGTCCAATCATGGTTTGATGAACACGAGGATGAACTGAAACATCTACCTTGGCCAGCACAGTACCCCGACCTCAATATAATCGAACCGTTATGGTCTATTTTAGAGCGTTCAATCCGGAATCGATATCCTCCACCGGCATCTCTCCCGGAACTTTTACAATATCTCCATGAAGAATGGTACAATATTCCTCTAAACACTATTCAGCACTTGTATGATTCGATTCCCAGGCGAATCCAAACTATATTACATGCCAAAGGCGGTCCTACGCCATATTAGTAAAGGATTCCTTATAAATCCAGTGTGTTTCCATTATTTTGATAACACCCTGTACATTCAATTATATTCATCAGACTACGTTTGTTATCCTCGAGGCGTCTAAAATTATCAGAATCCTTCCAAAGGTTATATTCCAAGGAAAGAACTAATATAATATTTCCCAAATGATTATATTTTAATAAGACATATAGAATATATCCAAAGGTTGGGAAGAATCTATGGATTATTTCAACCAATAAATGCGATTATCTAAACACACACACATTAATGTGTGTTGGGGGTAAAAGCGCCAGGAAAAAAGTGGGGCCGCGGTAGCCCAGTACGAAGAGCAATAGATTAGCAACCGGAGGGTTGCTAGTTCTAAATTGGTACAGCCAAAGACCATCGTGAACATGGGGCTGGTACACGGTAAACCTGTCGTGGCCTCAAATGTCCTCACATTGGCATGGTGTGGAAGTTTGGAGAATGGGGTGCCAGCTCAGGTGCTGACCTCGTCATCTGACCGTGGTCCAAAAATACGAGGAGTTGTCTTGGATCTTTCCCTTGGGGATTGATCCCGGACGTCGCCCGTTGTGTTGCTCCAGTGCAACGTTAGTTAACTATCTACCAACCTAAAGCAGTACAGTAGTGCTCGGATATATTGTGACGCTCAGAAGGTTAACGAGAGGAGTTCTATTAAATCAGCGGATGTGAATTTTGAGGGAGAAGTTCATTTCTCCCCTCCCAATAACTACATCAGTACTATGAAGATGATAACTTTCTCAACCCCTCCCAAAGAAGAATTCTGGGTGCGTGCATCAGTCAACCGAACGCAATTAGTGTCTCTAGGTGATAAGGCCTGTGGAACTATCCAATTTGAATACGTTAGGAGGCAATTTGAAAATTCAATAAGAAAAGGTTATTTAGCTGTCAAGATAGAAAAATAATTGTGACTCAAAATTGAGTCACCTTAGCGGAAGTTTATATTCGTCAATTTAATTCCAATAATAACTAGTTTGGTGTAGATTATTATGTTGGATTGTATTTAAGAGGGAGGATTGTATGTTGGAGGGGAGTTGTATTGAGATGCTTAATTGAAGAGTTTCGTGCACTTTATCATGCAGTCGAAAATATTTGTAGTAAATACCAAGTTCAAGGATCTCACTAACTTTTGGTTTGATGAATTCTTTAGTCTGATGAGCTAAGGCTTCTAGGTCTACTCAGACAAATTTGAATTTAACTACATCACTACTATGAAAATATTTTTTTGAATTTATCATCAAATTTGAATTTACCATGTTTTTCCTAATAAAATAAAATTAGTGGTATCATTTATTTAATTACTTCTTGTTTGCTATTTTGTGAGTTTTATTATACCCTTTGAACATTTTATCTTTATATCAATATGGTACAGTACTCTAAAATTTTTGGGAATGTCGAGTAGAAATATGGTGCAAAAAGTTAAAAGCCTATTACACAGAATGCTTCATCAAGTACAAACTTTAAGGGATGGTAAGGATCACAAAATTAAACCATATTCACCCAGGGATGATGTCAAGCGCCAACTGGATGTGCTAGAAGGCGCTGTTCTGCAGCGTGGCAATTGACAATCCATGTATCATAATTCATTTGTATAAAAATCCATGTGTGAATGCTGTCCATACCGTGAAACTACAAGTGAAAAACACGGCAAAACTGTAAAATTAGGGGTATTAAAATGCTGTTGCTTGTTGTCTTTCATTTCGGCACCTTAGTGTACCCTCTCGCACATCCGGGTGGCACTTGCAGGCATACATCTGTGTGAATAAGGTTTACTTTTGGGTTCTTACTTCCTCTTAAAGTTTGTACATGGAGTTGTACAAACTTCCAACAAACAATTTCAAATTCAACATTTTTCAAACAATTTCATATAGTGCGGCTCCCTCGAGAAGGCGGCTGACCTTAGGTCAGTTGATTTTTGGTTGGGTTTTTATGGCGTAAGGGCCATATATGGTCAAGCTGTACCGAAGAACATGAAGTAATAGACATACACTCAAAAAAATTTCACTGACACAGAAGAGAATCACATCCAAGGAGGAAACTAAATTGACAAGAATAGAACCTGCGCCGCTTACAACTCGCAGATTGCTAACGCAGTGGGCAAACCTCACTGAGCCACGGCGGTCCGAGTTAATTTCTGAAAGCTTGGGAAAAGTTGTCTTGGATAAGGGCTGCCATACGAAGTACCCAAACAAACATGTCCGGCGATCGCCGTTGATGATATATCTCTCACCAACTTTGGAATCGAACTATAAACTTAGAACCAGAATCGGGTTTAAAGATGCCAGTTGAGGAAGGGATTTGTTTACCCCATTTCCACCAGTCCCTCAATTTAGCTAAGACTCGATCAAAACCACGTAACCCAACTGCCTTCTCGTGGGAGCTGGACTATAGTATATGCGCTTTCAACTTTGGGGCATAGAGATGTAGGTCTCAGTTTAATTAACCCTCGTGCAGCAAAAAATGACCGCAAAGCGAGAAACCAACCAACCTTGGTGAAGACCATTTTTTAATGACCCTGTCTACCCAGTATACCAACAAGGGTTTAGGGTCAAACAAGGGGTGATTGGGAGGCTCTTGGCTCACCGGAGCTAGTAATGCGAGGCCCAGTGGGCAACCCCCACGCACCAAGCAGCATTTATTTACATTAAATTCAAAGATCTTATATACATTTACAATTATCTCATGCAAGCGAGAATAGGATAATAAAAAATTTACAGCCTCAGGGAAATCAGACCTCTTTCTAAGTAACACAAGGAAAAATTTTGAATAAATACCAATGCCAAACTTTATTAATAACTGTATTTTTAAGACATACAAACAGATGAGAGTCATGTATTGCGACCTCCACTGGAGATAATTTGTTTGATCAATTCGTATTCACTGCCCCAAACGATAATCATAGCCAGAAACCAATCTAAAGACGCCTATTGTAGGAACGCATTATTTTTAACCTGCCCCCTAATTTAGCGAATAGACTCATTCAAAACCACGTGACTCAATTGCCAATTCGCCAGAGCCGGACTATATGCTCTGTAGCCCACAAGATGAGGGGCGGATCGGAAATGGACATTCGTTTCGATTAGTCCACTCTTGGATGCATCATCCTCCGCTTAGAGCGTGAGCGTCGACTATCAAAAGCGGAGCAGAATACGAAAACAATTTTGTTACCGAATGTGATGTTACTCTTACGTCAAGGATTTTCTCTCTCTTTCTCTCAATCCATCTTTCGAAAACGCAGCGTGAAAGTTTTTTCTTACGATGTGGAAGAACGCGAGGCTTAATCTTCTTCAATCCGTTTACAAAGGAAGAAAACACGAAAGTGTAAGCGAACGTACACTTACTCTCACAAGAAGGAATGTAGTGTGACGCCTCGTTTAATTCTCCAGAATGTCTGTTGTTGGGAACATGTTGACAGGCTAAGTGGAAAAGCGTTTAAAATTGATCTGAGTATGCACGTGAATTAAGTCGCGAAACATCCAGTCTTTTCTCACAGTTGCAAGTCTCTCAGACAAACACACAATATTTGTCACAGTCTGTGACAAATATTTTTATTTTTAGACTTAAGGACATAACATCATCGCCAATTGGCAATAATTACCATCGCCAAGTGGAAGGCATTCAATGTGGCGGCCTACCCAAATAGTCGTTTGGCGAGGAAAATTTTAGTTGGCGAAGGGCTTGAGTTTTATCTTTTGTTTAGTAAACTAGTTTTAACAAAACTATATAGTAGAGTGCAAAGTGGTCTTTTCTAACTCAATGAGTAGTATCAGTTTTTATACTGTAACAGTTTTAATAGAAAGTAAATTTTGTTACCGACACTTGGGGAAATATTTGTACCTTCGTTCCTCAATTGAATCTTTGAATTCGAAAAGAGAATAATTTGAATTTTGGGAGAATTTCGTATTTTTGAAGAATTTGCATTCTATAATCAGGGTTGTTCCTTAATGGTGTGCTTGGCGTACATTTTCACATCCTCAGAAAAGGTAGGATACACATATTTACCACCAATAATTTTAAATTTCCTGAATATATTTTCTAAAAGAGTACCTTCTAGGCTTATGTTATCATTTCTTACTTGATGGTACATATGAATGCCACACCCCTTAACAAATCATTCCATATTTTGTAGCAAAACCCTCTGACATCAACATAGTTGAACGGCATTTCATTTGATCTGATAGACAAATTTTACGTAGTGACGAAAAAGCTACCTCTATTGTAATGTAGTTGGATTATTTCCGAACTCTTTCAAGGTATAAATTGTGACATTAAAGAATAGCCTTAATGAAGAGTATGACTTTTGTAGGTACGAAACTTATTTCGATTCGTCTATTCAACACTACAATTTACCTTTAAAACAATGGTAACATGCAATTGGTAATTGATACATTTCCGTTTTCAATGCTTTTGTGTGCAAATCATTAAAAATTTCTCACAATTAAACCCTTCAGATACCTCTTGGTTATTGCAGGCACTTCGAGGGACTGAAAGAAATCATCTTACCTAAAAAAGAAAGGAAAGACAAAATAAGCAACCATAATAATAATGACATAGGATCATGTATTCTAAATATCAGATATACAACCATGGAACATAAAAATTCCCAACCACACAACAAATGAAAAAGACATTTAATAGCTGCTGAATATTGTAATGCAACGTTACAAATAAAATTAAGTAAATAGTTAATGTAAAGAATAAGTAACGAGTATGGATATCGAAACGGTTTTTAGGTATCCAATGTTTTTCATATTTGTGATTTCATATAAAAAAGGTGTAAGAGTTAATCCAAAGTAAAATACATACAAACCTGAAAATTTACATACACGATTAATGCTTTTTTATATTTGGTAAAGCCTAGAATTAAAGGCCAGAAATTTAATGCGAATAGATGTTGAGACTGGCAAAACAGTCGCGCGATATTAAACCCCACATGGTTTATAAATACATTACTAAAGTACCCTTTATTCGCTGTCTTATAGAGGGGTTCTCAATCTGCATTTTCTAACCAATCCTAGAGTTGAATTTGAGAAAGATTATATTACTAATGAAACGGGATTTGCTTACCTCCCACCCCCCGATTTCTATTTATAATCATACATCCTTTTCCATCTGAGAGGCTTTTTCTACCAAGCAAAATATGGGTGACGTTAGCGTTTCTGTGGCGGAATTTATTTCCTGTACGTATTGCGAACGTGAAGTCACTTGTCTTATTTTTCAAATAGGATTTCAGCACTTCGCCGATGAAAATTCAAAATTCCGAATTAGTATGTGATAATTGATTGGTCAACACCAAAATGTTGATGAAAATCATTTTAAGTTAACCCCCGACATGAATGCGCATTTAGGTAGCGAAAGTAAAATATTCGATATTCGCTTTCCGTCTGATTTGTTTGATTACAATGAAAATCCCTCTCATAGGATGCTGTAGGTTATCCTAAATTTGCCACCATATTCCTGACCTGATTACAAGTCGAGTTTAACTGCTAACTTGTTCACTGTGCTGGGTCTTGTGCTTATGTTAAATGCCATCGCAATTTTGTAACTTTTGTACATTTTCAAACCAGTTTAAATTAATATCTAAAAAAGCGAATTTGTTCCTCGCTGCAAAAAATCTAAACTTAGTCGCTATAGGCTACAACCTTATTTAGAAATGCGGCACTGTTTCTTATATCATGAGAGTGGAAATTCCGTGCTTCTGAATTGGTAAATAACATTTGACTAATTTAAAAAATATTGCCAGTAAATAGAGAGAAATCAAAATAAGGAATGAATTCTATTACGACGCAAAGCTCATCGCCATAGAAGCAACATCTGTATCCCTAAGCAAAATAGGTATTTGTTATTCAATTCAACTTGTAAAACAACGAAACAATTAAAAATATTTTCACCAGAGCTTGGAGTGTTTGATCAAATGGATCATTAGATCCGATTTAAAAGTGTGATGATTTTCTGTTTGGTCTATACTTTCAGGTAGGGTATTTTATTATTTTTTACAACCAACTTAAAAGAGACTTCAATATACCAGCAAGTGAAACTGGAAAATAACCATTTTAAATCACATAAAATGGTATCCAAAGAATTTACCACAATCCCCTAACGCCATTTCAATAATGTGTAGGGTAATTCTTATCGTGACTGAAAAAGCCCACTATAATATGGTTATTATCTTTAAAAAAGCTCCCGTAGACTAAATAAGGTAACCTTGCAAACATCAAAACATTTTCAACACTTTTTATGTATAAGAATTATTTCTTCTCAAAGGTGCCGGGCGGTCATCATTTTAGGAACCCTATGTTTAAAGGAAAAGACCATAGATTTTAAGTTTAACAGTTTTCTTCAACGGAATCTTTTAAGTATCGATATTTGAACCAACATTCCACAATTGTCTTCATTACAAAAGATGGCTGTCAATTTATCACTAGAAAATGTGCTGCCATAGGCAAAAAAGTTAAATCGACCCCTAAAATAGTATTTTATAATTTATGCGCATATATAATGTCAACACCGGAACTTGATTTGCTTGTTGTAAACTATCATAAAATAATCTTTGCTCTAACAGAACTTACCAATACATTTTTGTTTCAGAGTTTAAAAACAAATAAAAATATATTATTTAAAGGTTGGTAGGTAGTTGGATTAATGTCGCAATGGAGCAGCACAACGGGCTATTGGTGACAGTCCGGGATCAATCCCGAAGGGAAAGATCGAAAGACAACACCTCGTAAACTTGAACCACGGACAGACGACGAGGTTAACACCTGAGCTGACACCCCACTCTCCAAACTTCTACACCACTCCAAATTGAGGATATTTGAGATCACGACAGATTTCGCTTGCACTCTTTGTTTGGATCGAGTTTCGAACTTGCAACCCTCCGGTTGCTAATTCGTTGCTCTTCCAACCGGCTACCAATATTATTCAAAAATAAATATATTTGTCGAAAATTTCATATATGAGTGTTTCAACGTTTTTTATTTGTATATGGCATTCAATGAATACTTTAAGTAACGACATTCGGTTAGTATGTAATGAGCCCTTGCAAATATTGTTAGCTTAAAGAGAATGAAGAATCTGATGTTTTGTTTGAAAGTCTGCAATAAATAAAAGAAATATTTAAAAAAGACGGAATTTCATAAAAGATTAAAATATTATTCCAAAAAAGAAGGAATATTTTTAATTGGTATGACTGTATAATGAAAGAGTAAAACAAAAATAGTGTCAATTTGTAATGCTTGACCTATCACTGGCCCCACCAGAAAAATCAACACCCTCCATTGTCTAACAACCCAGCAGAGGAAACGGCACTCATAATTTCCATAACTTCACACTTCGTCTTTCTTAATTAGCCTATGGGCCATTCAACGGTCCGCCACCCAAACGCTCCACGGACAAAAGAACCTGCTGCAATTGGCAGAGGGAGATTCCAAATGGGGGAGAGGTCGAACACAATACTGGGAATGTGACATTCGGAGATGGAGTCGTCAAGCGTTTCTCAAGTTCGCCGAACTCCGCTTCAAGTCACGCATCGAGATAAGCGAAGGGACAAAAGCAATGTTATTGTTTGAACAAAATCGATAAGCGGTTTTATCTCGTGTTCTACAAGACGTGTTTAGTTCCGGCGACAAAGACCCACCACGGACCTGTTGATGGGAAGGGTCGATGTGTACTTCGTATTATTTATTTGCTTGCAAATCGCCAGACGAGGGATGTCCCCGGCTGACCTGGATAACTAAGGTTTGCCTTGAAAATGACTATCAAGAAGTGAAATCTATTACCTGATAATCTCGTAGGAAAATATTTATTTCGATAGAGGTCGATGTATTAGCAATTGACACAATGCACTGACAAGTGTGTTGACAAGTAACCTGTCACATGGCTCTGCATATTTGAAGATACAGTTCTAGTAGCGCAGCAAGAACGCAAAAGATATTACCATTTTGAGGGTGTTGAGCCCCAGAACTTCTCTTAAGTGATGGTATCTTACTTTTATATCGATACAAATTCAGTATTATAAATGCACCTGAATTAGGGTCCTCGAAAATGCATTTTGGAAAATCATGAAGAATTTAATACTAGCACTATGTAACTCAAATGACCACAAGCTCTATTTATTAGCTATTGAAAAATGTAGCTATATATTATGAAACTGATTGTTTTTCCTACTTCCAAACTCAGACAGTGGTAGCCCAGTTGGAAGAGTAGCGGATTAGCAACAGGTAGGTTCGCGAGTTCGAAATTCGATCTAACCAAAGACCGTCGTATACGTGGGGAATGGTGCACTTTAAATCTGTCGTGGCATCAAATGTTGGCTTGGTGTGGAAGTTTGAAGAGAAGTCCTTTGGGATTGGTTCCGAACCGTCGCTAATAGCCCGTTGTGTTGCTTCAGTGCGATGTTAATTGAACTACCTAACTACCACAAAAACAAAAGATTGAGGTATTTAGTTCTTCAGGTATTCAGGCGACGATACGATCCGTTTGATACTGTATGGATAAAATAAGTTATTAAATTAACTGCTAATAGTTTATTAATTAATTTTATTGACATAGCCATCTAACATATCCCAGTTACCTAGTTACCGTTCCTAACTCTGTGATGGAATAATAGGGACAGAAAAATAAAAAATGAACTTTGAGAATATACGTTGCTTTATTTACTTGTCATAAATATTTACTGATTATTTACAGACTTTATTGATTATTTTCAGAAACCACTTCACTGAAAATAATCAGTAATTAGATTTATATACTCGGTAGGTATGTAGGTAAGCATTTTAATTGACGTCACACTGGAGCAACACAACGGGCTATTGGTGACGGTCAGGGATCAATCCCAAAGGGAAAGATCCGAGAACAACACCACGTGATTTTGAACCACGGTCAGATGACGAATTTATATACTCGGAATAATAACCCAGATAAGTCAATATTTATGCGTAAAGTAATCCTTTATTTTGAAATTTAATCTGGTAACTAAATGTAAGATGCTGACTTAAACACATAAGACCCAGATCTTCATAGGCATAAAAACTGTATGTTGAAATTTGAGTAGTAGGTACTTCAATTTACGTCACTCTGAAGTTACACAACAGAGTAAGTAACACAACGTGCTATTGACGATGGTCCGGGATCGATCTCGAATGGAAAGATCCGAGGACAACACCTGTAATTTTGAACCACGGTCAGATGACGAGTTCAACACTTGAGCTTGAACCTTACTCTCCAAACTTCCACACCACGCCCACGTGAGGACATTTAAGGCCACGACAAATTTAACGTGCACAAGCCCCCACCTACGTAACTGTCTTTGTTTGGAACGAGTTTTGAACTCGTAACCTTCCGGTTACCACGATTCTACCACTGGGTTACCTTGACTCTTTTTAAAATTGGGCCCCCTCCGAAATGAAATCTTGGCTAAGCACTGTATAGTCACTGTACTGTTATGAAATCTAAGAATAAGGCATCTGTCATATGTCCGATGCAGTGATTTTACTAAAGTAAAGTATCACTCATTTATGGTGTCCCCATCTATTTTCTAATCAAACAGACAGAGTATGTAGGTGGTCGCTGTTGTAGAAAGGGTAAGTCAAATGGACTTTCGAATCGACTTGGTCCAATTGGCTATCGAAGTGCAGTCTAGTGTTTTTAATAAGTAAAGACTAGTGTCACACATTCGCTGGAGAGTCCCTTTAACAAATCCATAACTTGTTCTAAATTAGGATTTGTGCTTTTTCCCACAACTGTGATTTCAAACTGATCAACCGGAAGAAATAGTATAAAGCACATGGTCCGTCTATTTCATTGGAATGTCGATGGGTGACACCTTAATGAACCTCCTTCCATACAAAACCACAAAGCGCCATGGTACTAATGTGCCATTGATTATATTACGAACTGCGCAGAAATATTTCTATTACCCTCATTCTCATCTATATTATAAAGTTCTAAAAGTAAGTTAACAGTGTTTTAGACTTGTAGGTATATCATATATTGATGCACAATATGGAAGTTGGATTACCAGAAATGTTTGGATAGATGGTTATTCCTTGAAATAAGAAATGGTTTTGCGAAACTGATAATTATTTGCACAAAAACTTTAAGGACAGTCCGCTTGCCTCCTTTGATAGTGACACACGGTGCAATCCGCCCTCTCTGACCTCCCTAGTCAGATACGATCAGGTTCACCCTTATTAAGTATGGCAAGCTTCAATTTGTTGTCCCATTAGGATTAACTAATGTGTCTAACTTCTCGAAATTCGCAAAAATACATGTACCTTAAAAATAGCAATGACTTTTGTATCAACAACGGCTTTGAGTTTTCCCAATTCAAAAGCAGTTAATCTGTAGAAATTTTTATTGTTTAAGGAATAAACTGTTCTGGAATTACAAGTTGAATCATTCATTCTTCAACAAATTTTTGCGACAGTATTCTTACGAGTAGGAATCTAAGAATTAGTAAACAAAAACTCATATATTTACTATACTGTGTGTAACTTCTCCGATTTTCCATGGAGCGTCACAAAGTACAAATTTCAAAAGCCGTCAACCTGTTAGTACATTAAAAATTCTATATATTTTTATTGATGTTTAAACTATCAACCAATTCCTATCACCACGCGCAACTGTGAAGTCGGAATCGATTCGTAGAAAAGAAAGTCTTTTCCAAGCTTCTGTAAATTAAATTAAGCTGCACACAGCGACATCTGTATGACAAGAAGAGAAACAAAAGCTCATAGATTAAAGAAGCGTGTTAAATTCAAAGAAATGGGCAGTTTTTGAGAAATGAATGTTTGTTTGGTAACATCCAAAAATTTTACAAAATTAGAAAATAATTTGTTTACCTGCCTTACATTTATTCAGACAGTTCATTTAAGGTAATTTATTGAACAATTCACAGTTTATGTTTGAGCTATCTACTAATAGATGGCAGCACAATTTACTTTCCTAAGAATTAAGTAATCTATTTTGGAAGGAATTTGAAAATTAAAGGTTTAGAGTAAATCACGTTCACATTTTTTCAAACCGTCTGTTGTGTGTGTGAAAATGCGAAGAACATTAGTATTAGATTCCAAATATGTAAAAAGAGGTATTCTAAACTCATGTAAAATGTAGTATTATTTCTTCACAATAGATGGCGCAGTGTATGATTTGAAAATATATTTAATTTTTGAACAAGATCGGCAAATTTTTGGTCTTTTATTCGTTTTTTTCTGCATTTCTTAAAAAGGTGTGGGATCAAATTTTTTCAAATAATTTTAGAACAATTCCGTGGGTAAAAACAACAAAAGCATTTTGCACACATTATTCGTTTATAAAAATAATCACAATTCTAATATGCATTTATTTTTCAGTAGCAATCATTAATACCTTTCTTTATCATACGAATGATCGAAGCATCAGCTCAGAATAAAAATAACCATCTCAGACTAACAAATGTATATTTTTATCTTGAATTGCTTTATTCTGACAGAAAGTTGTCCGGGGAAATTTTGTCATGATAAAGAGATAATAAAATAATAAGAATAAAATAATAAAAGATAATTTAATAAAAATGCACAATAAAACTTACGGGATGAATGAAACAATAGAATAATTTATTAATAACTGAATGAAAGACGATTCGTTAATAGAATTGCATTATATGGCAAATAAAGTCATTTTTTCTACACAAAATTTCATAATCTGTGGTTTTCGTAACAGATTCCAAAATTTGGTATTTGGCCTACGGAAACTGTAGAAACATTGATAAGAATTCATCAAGCAACGTAATTAAGATGGATCAGAAAGATTAGAATCGCATCAAGGAAAAATTATATTTATTTATCGTTGTCGGAAAACTTACAATTCTATATAGTTATAATGCTTTTAGTTAGCAAATTGCTGTTTGGAGTGTATGCCCCCTTCAAAATTTATGTTCTGATATTTCTTCTGTTAACCGTGTCGCAGTATTAACCCTCGGAGGGGTTTACATGCATATATCCTTTCTGCAATCTGTAGTCTTCTCTGCATGACTTCAAATCAGTTTTGAGAGTCAGGATCAATATAGTTCCTATGATTCTTTTAACCAATCTATGTGGTTATTTATTCATTATATGTTGGTGTGGGGGAAATCAATGCAACACTAATTGGTTGATCTTATGACGCCTTGATGTAAAAATGACGCCTTGATGTCTTATGACGCCTTGATGTCTTATGACGCCTTGATGGTTAAAATGATTATGAATTGAATTGTACATGTGATTTCTCAAAACTAAATTTACCTATCGCTCCACGGAATTCTAACAAATTAATTTTTAATGAATGCATTGTTTCAGATTGACGATTTGTCTATAGTGGCCTTGCGAATGATATTCTGCCTGTTGAGGTGATACAAAGTTTAGGCATAAGGCACGTATACCGTAGTTGTTGACAGTAAATTGATTGCTATATCTTCATTCAAGAAGTTAATGATCCATAATGGATAGAGGTAATACCAGCCACTGGCAGGGTTTCAAAAGTTTCCAGATCTATGGAGTTTCCTAACAAACCCAATTATGATTCCTGACAGTTCAGTGACAGTCGGGGTAAATAGACAGGGTAGTAAAAAAATAAACAAATCAATTGATAGGGTATTAACAAAAAACTTCTATATTGAAACGATCAATTGAACGTTGTTAAAAACAGGAAATAATAGTATTACAAATAAAAATACTTCTTAAAAAAAACAGTCAGACTCTGCGCATACAATTCCACAAATTACCGTTAACGACTAACATATGTATTCTTTGTACACAAAAGTGATTGAACTGATTATTCCTCTGATACTGATGAAAATCCGGACAATAATTCTCGGCGCTATCCGGGATTCCGCCGGGAATTGTCAAATTCTGGACTTATCCGGACGTCTGATATCTCTAAGTGTTACCGTCGCCAATAGTCCATTATGTTGATCAGTGCGACGTTAATTCAACTACCTACCAAAAGTATTACCCGGTGAATGCTAGAAAGGTAGGTAGGTATTTTAATTAACGTCACACTGGAACAATACAACGGGTTATTGGTGACGGTCCAGGATCAATCCCAAAGGGAAAGTCCAAGGACAACACCACGTAATTTTGAGCAACGGTCAGATGGCGAGGTCACACCTTAGCTGGAATCCCATTCTCCGAACTTCCACACCACGAAAACGTGAGGATGTTTGAGGCCATGACAGATTTAACGTGCACCAGCCCCCTTTGTACACGATGGTCTTTGGTTGGATTCGAACTCACAACCCTCCGGTTGCTAATCCATTACTCTTCCAACCGGGCTACCGCGACCCTAAAATACATAAGATAAGCCCCACATTGGTCCAACAGGAGTCCTGCAAGAATAAATTGACTGAAATGCGCATGAATAAAGAAATGTTCTCTGTACAGAATCGTACGCATGTCGTATGTTTTGTAGCATGCTGCTCCAATATATGGCCGGGCTAACGCAAGTCACATTTTGCCCACATGAGTCCTACGAGACTAAATTGGCTGAAATGCACATGCATACTGACAGGTTTTATATTCAGAAACGAAGTACTCATGCGTATGTCGCATGTTTAGTCGCATGCTCCTGGTGTGTGAACGGGTTAAAGGTGCAGACATGCCGAAGTTTTCATCGCGATTCAGGTCGATTTTTGCATACATAAAGATCTTGGTGGAGGTAAACATTCCTTTTTGATTGCTGTTGAAGTTAAAGGTATAAAAAATATTTAGAATATTCGCTCGGAATTAACCATCTAAGCGATATGTTAGGAGTGTAGTTACTTTTAACCCACAACAGACTTAATGACTGAATAACAATATTTCTAAAGAATTCATTGATTCTCAACATTTAGAAAAATTCTATTTGTCCTTTCCTTGGAACGATTCTGTTGGTGCCTTTCTTGGAATAGAATTTGTTGGAAAGATTCCATTCGCCCATTCCGTAAAATAGAATCATTTAGAAATATTCTATTGCTCGAATAGAATTCTTTGGAAATTACAGTAAAGATTTCTATTGAATAGAAATCTTTGGAAAAATTCTGTTGGTCAAGAATGTCAAAATTGGTTCGAAGTCACGCAGGGGAAAACTGCAAGCTGCAAGGAGAAAATGCATGCAAACTCCTCAGAGGGTTAAAATAAAAGTACGTGAACACAGAACACAAATACAGAATTTATTCTTAAAGAAAAAACACCGATTGTGATGTTATTTACGGCGTTGGTTCCACACAGTTCAGTGGTCTACGTAGCAATAAAAAATTTTGCCCGTCGAGCCACATACCAATCCACACAATTGCGAAAAATAGCATTGGAACACAACGCTACGATAAACAATTATGAAAAAAATAGATAAAATCAAAAGTAGAAATGAAAACAATACAGATATGCCAGTCATTTCAAACAAAACAAACACGAGATTACAATACGTTCAAAAAGCAATCTCGTGCGAGATACAAGTGTTACATTCTATCTATGTACAGGCAAAAGCTACAGTGCTTTGCAGAATTTACGAATTTCCAGTTATTTAAAAATAAAGTAGCTCCAAACCATACATTTCCTTGCGATAATTTCCTATACCTAGCATGGCAATAATAAGAAAAACGAATCTGATAGGAAAGTGCTAGTTTTTTCAGATCACGATTTTTAAAAATTATATAAACAGGCTGCGATACTTAGAACTTATAAGGGGAATGCTTATTCACACAGAACTAGAAATATACAAACAATAGTACCTAAGTAAATAAACTTTTAACGTGTATTTAGCTTATATCGCACTTAGTACAACAATTCTTTCTTATGGAATGAGTAAAGGTATTTATTTAGCCCGTTGAAAAGAGGAAGATAACAGCTTTTAACGATGGCGATTTTACACGATAGGTTGTTGTTTTAAATTCCTTCAGTTGCAAGATCATTATAGCCAAAAGAAATCTTCTGAACATTGAAACAGAACAGAAAACATTTGTTGCAAGCAAATTAAACTAAATAGCAAAAATTCGTTAAGACGATGAGATATTTTCAAGAGACCACTGGAGGATCACTCATGACTTTTACTGGATGAGAATATAATGGCAAAGTAATCTTGTAGCATACGGCGGTTAGCCGAGGTACCTCGTTAGAAGCTCAGTTGTGACCTCGTCATCTGACCATGGTTCAAAATTACGAGGTGTTGTCCTCGGATCTTTCCCTTCGGGATTGAACCCTGAAAGTCGTTAACAGTTCGTTCTGTTTCTCCAGTGTGACGTAGATTCAATTGCTTAACCTAACCAATGGTCAGAAGAAAAATTACGAACTACCATGGTACTAAAGTACAATTTACTGAGAATATTTTAACGGATTGAGGAAACCTTTTCCATCTTCCAACAAGTTAAAGAGTCAATTCGTATTGCAAACAGCAAAGTAGTATAAGACAATGAGGAGCAAGTAGATTATTGGCTTGCTCGATTTAAACCATATGTAAGATGCGGAGAGCTTGCTTATTGAATCTGTTTATAAAAATGGGAAACAACGTAACAAAATTATAGAATCAAGGTATATAGCATACGAATTGAAAACAAAATCAAATTGTGTAATACAGGCTCTTAGGTACTATGGCATCTTTATTTTTCATACTAGTTAAAAAACCTGATGCAGATACTGGCTGTTATTGTCCCATGTTCAGATCATTTTACAACACGATGTACAAGTAAAACTGAAATTATTTAGATATTTTAGAGCTCACTTATCTTTCGTGATGATTATATTTTGTATAAATAAGTAACTTGCTACATGATCCTCAATTAACTCATCGCACCCAATTTCTCCTGGAGCCAGCATTTCCCCCAGGATTCCTTCAGAAATCCCATGGGGCGGTAACGCCTACTTTGGGAAACTATGCTTTAAGGCATCTATCTCTTCCCGTTCCCTCGAACCCAAAGGATCATTGTTTGGTCTGCGATAATCGCAATCTGTGGAAATAGCTGGGGAACGGGGTATGATCGGTTACAAACTGGACAAAACGTCTATCTTTGATTCGTGTATCCCTGAAGATGCTTGCTGAGAGATCGTGTATAGAACTGCTTGTGTCATCTGTGTTTTAGCCTTGTTTAAAAAGATTTATTCCATTGTTTATACTTCGGGAGCACATCTTTAGGTGTGTACGGGTATCACGAACTCGAGGTACCCTAGTGAAATATTTTCTCACGGGGTTTATTGCCTCTGGTAAATATGGAATTTCGACCCCAGGATGCTCAAGCGATCTTTCTTCTCTCCATTCTTTCTTTTCGCAATTACTTGACATTGTCTATCATGTGTTTGGCGCAGCTTGGCCAAATATGACCCTTCGCCATAAAACCCAAAACCAACCATTGTTTATAGAAACAACAAAGACTGCCGATGCAGTTATGATTAACAGTCCAAATTTTCCCGCCTGAGAAGCTTCCTATTATATTGGACTTCCAAGTCTTCCGATGAGATATCTCGTCCATCTAGATCCGTTTTACTCATGACGAGATACTGTGTCAAGACAAAACTGCCCTATATTGCCAAGGGGAATAAAAATCTAAGTAAGAAAAAAAACAAATTATCCCTTGCCTAGAATTCGTGACAGTTTGGAACATGTTTATGAACCAGAGGCTGATCACTACTGGGCAGTTTTCGACAAGAGGGTTAAAATGTGATAAATTATTGTTTCTGAGACCACGTTAGTAAGTCAGGGAGGCCAAAGGATTATTAAGGCGAGCTTGTTTAATTAGGTTCGATCAGTCAAGGAGCAGATGGATCCCTGCCGTTGTGGCTAAGTGGATTCTCCCCTGCGCTAACAGAGAGCGAGCTGAAAGCAGAGCAATGGGAAATGTGGAAATTTCATTGGAGCTCCGCAAAAAGCTGAGCTCCAATGAAGAAGATTCGATTCTTGTAACTACCCTACTCCTCTCTTCTGTGTCAATAAAAACTTCCCTTATCTATTTACTTGACAGAAAAACATTGCTTGGCACAGCTTGTCCAGATTTGGCCCTTGTACAAACAGACAAACCTCTTGACACACCTGTACTGGTTACTTGTTCAATTACTGTACAAAACTGGTATCACTTTTCCTGTGCCTCTCACACCTCTTAGATAACGGTACAATGGCGTCTGAAACACCCTCTATGTGTTATCTCTATGTGCTGTGCCTTGTGTTTATATTGTGGAAATTTCTTGTGGAAGAGAAGTTGATAAGTTCTACTTCTAACGATTAATAACTTGCTCTTTCAAAATTGTAATTGATGACTGATAGTTTCCCCACCCACTAGTATTTAAGCAAAAGAAAAATTTCGCAACCAAGCCGGAAGTTTTTAACAGTAGCCCCACCCTCTCACAGCTGACTGCTCCAGAGAGCCTTTTCAATGCCAGATCCTCTAATAAACAACTAAATAAAAACCGAAACTCGGAAAATGAACAGAAGCCTGCCTATAAATCTCAGCGAACAAAAACGTGGAACGACTCGTTGAACAACAGACGAGGGAAGAGGGAAAAAAAGGCTCTCTTATGTTTACTCTCTGACATCACGACTGTCAAATGTATTTAAACTTCTTTTCATCGTAATCGTCATCGCCCGGAAGCTCCAATAGAAACATCCGGGGAAAAGTGCTTTGAAAAGATGAATGGATTGAGTAAACTTGTAGAGAATCTTTACTTTTACATCGTTCTATGAGTAGAAACCTCGAATGTATTTCGGATGACAAGGTAAATTCTTACCCACAACGGTTGTGTTGCTCCAGTTCGACGTAAATTCAACTATCTCCTACACAAAAATGAAAGCGTTCAACGAAATAGCTTCGTCTGTGATAGATTTTTTCAGTGTGAAAACAATGCCTATAAGAGACACGTGTTTTCTGTATGTATTCCGAATGTGACGACACTTGGCTTGTTTTTCGAATACGATTTCAACACATCACCAACAAAAATTCCAAAGCATGAATTTTTAATTCATATATGATAATTTATTGGACAACGCTAATTATATACAACACCAAATGTCGCCAAACGACGGTAAACCCCATTTTAAGGTAATACAGCAGTTGTGTAACAAAGGTAAAACCTTCGCTTTTCGTCTAATTTGTTTGCATACTCTGAATATATACTGCTCAGACACACCACCAGAAAAAGACGAAATTACATCCGCTTAAGAACTAATTTGATTTAATGCTGTTTCGGGTGGTATTTGGCTTAATTTCTCCCGTAAGTATTCATTTTGAATATTTAGAACCGATTTTACAGAGCAACTCATTTCGACATATCTCTCTCTCTCTCTCTCTTTCAGCCATGTTTAAAAGAAAAAAAATATATTACACTCGGTATTCTATCTACTAGAGACATGGTGAATTTGCATTCGAGTGCATCCCAAATTACACAACTTCCAGAATAAAACAGGATTACTATCACCAAACTCTATGTTTAGCAAGGAAAAGAACTCACTAATAATCAACGGGAAAAAAATCGATCAGTGAAAAAATAGATTCTTTGGTCGAATGGCTTTTGTTATGTTTAGCTCTCTATGTTTAACCAGGAAAAACTTATTAACAATCGACAGAAAAAATCCCATCTGTGAAAAGGATCGATTTCTTAGATCCGCATACTGAAGAATAATATGAAATAGCTGTTATATCAGTGGCAATGAAAACGTTGATGTCATTTCCATGTTTATCAGTGAATTGCTCGACGTTTATGGAAACAAAGGCCTTTTCGTGCCCTTCCAAAAGCGCACGATTCAATTTCAATTAAATTCCTTGAGACCTACCACAATTTTCTAGGATATGAGTTGCATTTTAGTGTATTTTCCGCCCATGCTATATACGCAGACCACGTGAGATTTCAGATACAATAAAACTGCATTGCAAATGTGAAATAGAATCACGACTTCGTCATCCCGAAACGTGATTTTTGAGGAAAAATCTTTTTTTCATGTGCATTAAGTTTTTTGACTCGGAAGATTGAGATAAAAAATTCTAACCGGATTTTAAGGCTTTCGTGAGCATTAAAAACAATTTAAACACTCGATATTTCATCTCTGCATTGCAAGCATTGAGTGCTTTATTATAAAAAGTTAATAAACTTGAATGTTGAGTCATTTAAAGTACATTTTTGGCTTCCAATTTAAAATCAGATTTGCTTAGAAACGAATAGCTTCCCTTTTTAAATATTATTTTCGTAAAATCAATTTTTCTATGTAAACATGAACAAACTTCCAGAAAAATACTTCCAAGTTCAGAACTATTCTTTTCTGGTATGTACGATAAATAATTATCTTCATCTCATTTTCCTTAAATTTGTCGCCAAAGCCACCGTTTTGACGACATTCGGTGTGAATTCCACCAACACTAAATTATTCGCGTGCAAATATAGCCAGGTTTCATGGAGCAGCTGTTTACGACACGCGTATTGGAAATGTTTCAAAGAAAGTTTAAAAGGTTATTAAATGTATGAATAATTTTACCAGTGGCAAATACTGAAATTGTATTCGAGAAACATGCCAACTTACTTCACATTCGAAATGAAACTGGATGTACGAACTTCCATAAGAACACTAGCACCGTCTGTTTATTTAACTTAACAGAATATTCTTCTCATACAACAGAAACCAAAATGAAGAATGAAGATAAGTTTTTCCAGTGTGCAAAATTCAAACAAAGGGTGCAAATGCCGCTTTAAAACTTGAAAAAATATGAAATATATTTATAAGAATGGTAACAAGTACATACCGAAATTGCATTCGAGTAACATGCCAAGATAAGCCACTTCCGGAATGAAACAGGCAGTACGTATTTATTAAAAATCTAGTGCCTTCTGCATTTAACTTTACAGAAAAACCTCTCATACAACATAAATCCAAATGAAAAATGAAGATTAGGTTTCCCATCGTGCGAGGTTCAAACACATGCCGCATTAGAATGAAAAATTTGATCGATAGGTAGATATTTGAATTAACGTCGCACTGGAGCAACACAACGGGCTATTAGAGACTGTCCGGGATCAAGCCTGAAGACAAAGATCAGGAAAAAATATGAAATAGATCTCTAAAAATGTCACAAAATACATACTGAACTATACAGGGTGTCCCCAAAAGGTTGTTACGCAATTTATCTTTTTACCATTTGGAGATAGGTAGGCAATGTAAATTGCAAAAGTACGCCAAATAAGGTAAGTAATTAAGATATGTGAATAAAATTATCACGTGATAACAATTTAAGTGGATTCAGTTTTTAATTTGTACACGACCCCTCTAGATAAAAATCGGATAGCAAATACACTGCTGGCCACCCAAATTGCAACACCAAGAAAGACAAGAGCTATCACAACAAAATTTATTTTGTAGATAACATGTTGACCAAGTATCAAATGATTCAATTTATAGACTTCTGTGAAGTGTGGTTCCTGCCAAAATCAGTAGCCAGAGTAGCCGCCATTGTTGGAGATCACCGCTGCCACACGCCTCGGCATTGATTCAAAGAGACTTTGGATGTGTTCTTGGGGTACAGCAGACCAAGCAGCTTCCACACGTTGCCAAAGGTGATCTGGTGTGGCAGCTGGGGATGTATTCTGGGTCAATCGTTGAGCAACCATGGACCCCATGTTTTCTATCGGCGAAAGATCCGGAGAGCGAGCTGGCCAGGGAAGCAATTCAATCTGGCGATTGACGAAGAACCCTTGGACAATGCGTGCCACGTGTGGTCGCGCATTATCCTGTTGAAATATGGCTGTGGGCAAGCCCTGAAGGTAAGGAAGGACAACTGGCTCCAACACCTCGGAGATGTAGCGCTGGCTGTTTAAAGTACCGGCAATGCGTACTAGAGGAGTGCGAGAGTGATATCCAATACCGCCCCATACCATAATACCCGGTGCAGGACCAGTGTGGCGGTGCATAACGCAGCTGTTCAGCATCCTCTCTCCACGGTGTCTCCAGACTCGAATCCGACCATCGTGGTGTTGCAGACAGAAGCGTGACTCGTCAGTAAAGACAATTTCATTCCATTCTGCCGTCCACATCCTTCTTTCATCGCACCATTGGCGGCGGAAACGTCTGTGGTTCTGCGTCAAGGGTAGACGAAGCAATGGACGTCTTGCGGACAGACCACTCTGCTGTAAACGGCGTCGAATGGTACGCGCAGACACTGGATGATGCGGTACAGACTGAATGTGCTGTGCTATGGTTCGTGATGTGGCTGAGCGATCCGTCACTGCCATACGCACAATATGCCTGTCATCACGTGAAGTGGTGCACTGAGGTGGATGCGATCGAACACGTCGGTCCGTCGTACCCTCCTGCATCCAACGATCACTTATCCGCATTAGAGTTGTTTGGTTTCGTCCAACACGACTACCGATTTCCCTGAAAGATAATCCACAATCTCGGTACGCCATTATCCTTCCTCTGTCGAACTCGGATACTTGATCAAAAGATGATCGCTGTTTTTTACGAGGCATAATTTATCGTTTTTTTGCAAAAACCACAAGAAAAAACACAATTGCCGTACTTGAAATCGTCGAAATCTCCAAGCCTTAAATAGCGCTTTGAAGTTGCGCCACAGGCGCGCGTGATGTGCGTCTGCGCTGAAATTCTAATCATTTGCATATCTCACCTCCGCTAATGCATGTTGTAAATTTCATATTATTTGCATGCTTCCTTCAGGGTGTTGCATTTACGGTGGCCAGCAGTGTATGTTCCTTACCTGCATCCATATCGATAGCAAAAAACTACATTTCTGTAGGTTGAACAGTAACGGTGGCATGACGCATAAAAGTTGACTTATACCGCTTATGCACAGCTGTTCAAGCAGTCAGATTAGGGACCATATACACAATGCTAAAAAGCATTTTTTTTTCGGTCAGAAAGTGCAGCATTGTGCAAAGTAATGTAGTATTGCAACTGCAGATGAAAATCGCAATGAATAATAGTAGACAATGTAATCTTTAATAAAAATATTGTAGAAAAAAATGGTTTAAATAAAAATAAAAGGAAATTTACAATGCATGTTCAAAATGTTTTCCATCTGCAGCAATGCAGAACTTAGCTCTTCATTTTTGGCCATGAGTCAGTTTCCGATCTAAATTTAGATACGGCCCCCTTAAAATGGAACCTCTTGTATCTCCGTTACTGTTCAACCTACAGAAATGCAATTTTCTGCTAACGATAGGGATACAGGTAAGGAACATTTTTGCTATCTCGGATTTTTATTAAGAGGGGTCGTATAGAAATTAAAAACGGTATCCGCTTAAATTGTTATCACGTGATAATTTTATTCACATATCTTAATTACTTATCTTATTTGGTGTACTTTTGCAATTTACATTGTCTACCTATCTCCAAATGGTAAAAAGATAAATTGCGGAACAACCTTTTTGGGACACCCTGTATACTGAATGAAATAGGAAATACAAACTTCCACTAAAACTCTAGCGTCCTGAATATTTAACTTTACAGGAAACCCCTCTAAGGCAGCCGAATCGAAATGAAGAATGAAGATTGGGCTTTCCAGTTTGCAGATTTTAAAAAACGGGTGCATATGCCACATTAGAACTTGAATAAATATGGAATATATCTCTAGGAATAGTAAAAATACAAACTGAACTGACATTGAAATTGCATAAGAGAGACATACAAAGTTTCGGAATAAAACAAGGTGGCTCAGGGGGATTTTCCACTACCCTAGCAATCTGCGAATTGTAGGATGCACAGGCTTGGTTCCTGGCAGATTCGATTCCTCCCTAGGTATATTTCTCTGTTTTGTGTCAGTAATACTTTCCTTGGGTGTGTAGGTTTATTTATAACATTGTTTCGTGTAGCTTGGTCAAATGTGGCTCTTGCACCATAAAACCCCTAACAACCGGAAGGCTAGTGTTTATAAGAAAGCACGAACTTGCATAAAAGCACTAGCACCCTCTGTACTTACATTTATCTTCATCTTGATACATAAGTCCGGAGTGTTAACGCCGATTTTACAATGTCTTCTATTAACCAGTAAAGCAATGTATATAAAATGAACATTAGAAAAAACAATAAGAATAGAAGATGAATCACAAATTTTCTTTAAGAGAATTCCAAAAATGTTCTTTCCGGTGCAAAAGTCAAACTTTCCAGAAAAATCCTCTCACAAAATATGGCCCTTGCGTCATAAATCCAAAACCAACCAATCCTCTTACACAGAAGAAATCAAAATGAAGAATGAAGATTAAGCTTTCTAGTTGTGCAGAGTTCAAACAACGAGTGCAAATGCCGCATTATAACTTAGAAAAAATATAGGATATATCTCTAAGAACGAGCAAAAAATACACATGTTCATAAATATCTTCGCATCGTAATTTTCTTCAGCATGCTGAAGAAAAAACTCTTTCCAGATAACTCAATTACATGCCTGGTACTGAAATATACTTCACGTTCATGAATGAAAAGATAACTATATGCAAATGACAGGAAATTTTCTGGTTTTATGTGTCTACTTAAATAGCATCCGATCATAAATTCTGCAACTGAAACGCATTGTGCTATGACCACTTCCAGAAATCGTCAGGAATTTACAGCATTCCAGAAAGGGCAATTTATTACATCAGAAGTCCTAACTGCAATTGTATTGAAACGTACTGACTGCATCATCCAATTTTATCACGTATTATTTATTGTTTTACTTCATTTTATTTTTTATTTGCTTTACGACTTGTCTGTAGCCACATGATTTTTATAGGAATATGCATAGCAGTTGAAAAAGTACATCTAAACACAAATTCTGCTTTCATTAATTAAAAAACATTACAAAACAACTTCGAAGCTATTGAAGGTTCAAATTTTTATGTGCCATTTATTAACCAAAAGAGAATTAGAGGTTTCATACTATGAGTAATACATACATATCATTTAAAAATTAAAAAAATGCATTGGAAGATGAAGAGTTCTATCTTCGCCATAAGATAAACAGGATATTTCCAAATTACATATACAAACTTTAAGAAGATTGACGTGACAGTTGATTTGTCAACGCCAATTAGATTAAACGCCAAAACGGCGATAAGCTTACATTTTAAGATAATCCCGATGTGTGTCGTACAAGAAAATGCGGGTTGCTGAAATAAAATCTTCGCATTCCGTCTAGTTTGTTTACACTGAAGATTCATCTCAGCAAAAGACAGTAGTGGATGAGAAAAAAAATTTCCCCTTATTTTCATAACTTGAGTTTTTAGGTCAATTGAATTTTTGGGAATAAATCTGATGACATTTTAAAAAAGCGCACGTTTGAAATTAGTTTAACGTCAGATTCAGAAGGCTATATAGCGATAAACAATAGAACTTACTTTAGCTAAATGATGTCAACCAGAAATAATGAAAAAACGAAAAGAAGTTGGAATGATTCATGGCCCACCCGGAATTAGATAAGCTGTTTTCCGTTATGTTTAAATAGAAAAATTTGTGACACTACGTAACAAGTGGTTAGTCTCAATTCAAAGGCGTCGTTACAGGTTTGGAAAATTGCACTTTATAATTCTTCACTTGTTTATATTCTGTAAAGTAAATATTATTGTACGTAAATATAAGGCATAAAAATTAACATTTATTATGTGGAAGCAACATTATTTTAGTTGTGACGTGTGTTGCTTTCTACAATTGGAATGCTAAATGCAGGTAAGTTGAATTCCTTTTTATGTCTGTTTAGTTAGAAAACCACAAAATTAAAAAGAGAATTCCTTTGAAATCTGTTTTTAAGATGAGATACCCTAAAAATAACCAAATATATAACTCAGACTACCCCAGTGTCGGGAGTAGTTCTTGTGATAGACCAACAGTACTTCGACATATCCTAGAGAAGAATAATCAAAATAAATGTCCGTATTTCTATCTCCGATATGATCCTTTGAGTTGTGCAGAATCCTTTTGACTATTATTGTTAACTTCCACAAGAAAAGTGACCACCATTTTAATTAATCTATTGAACGGTATATTTAAAATCATGTGCGTTTGCATAGTTTAAAGTTTAACGAAGCTGAATTGTGGGTGTAATAATTTTACCTAGGAGTGAAGGTTTAAGAATAACATGTAAAAATGCTTAAGCATATTACGAGGAAGACAAATTCTCTAGGGTTTCAAATATTATCCATGTTGTAGCGAAGATAATTTATGATTTCTATTATTTGGTTCTGTGATATCTTGTGGAAAATTCCATGAAGGACGTTCCGATTGTAAGGATCTTCCTCGACTGGGTCAACACTCTCACCGATCATAATATAATGCTACTTAGTGACTATCACATCTTAGGACCTGTTAAGAAGGATCTACATGGACGACGATTTACACAGTCGATGATATTATACAGGAGGTTATCGACTGGTTCAAAAGGCAAGTTAACTCGTTCCATGAGGCCACCTGGTCGAGAGATGGGGCGAGTGCCTAAATTACTTTGGTGATAATTCTTGAATAAGGACGTTTTTTAGCTCTGTTGGAATTGCCACTTTTATTTGAACAACCCAAATACTTATAAGATTTAAACCATGAAAAAATCGAGTCAATAGATTATAGAAAAACAAAGCAATCGCTGCGAAATGAGATCATCTGAAACAAAAAAGGATTGCTTTAAGACGGGAGAACATTTAAATTAATAAACGCAACCGTAAACGCTAGCTGAATGAGTCATCCTTAGTAGAGCGTTCCTCAACTTTTTTAGTTCATTTGGAAAACTAACGCAGTGAAGGAAACACGATTATTTTAAGATTTGACACTGATGGCAATATTTTATCAATTACATTTCGTGTTCAACAAAATAAGTTTTCGTTGGCCACGCACTGATTACTTAATTCCTATAGAAAATCGAATTTCTCATAAAAATCTAAAATTTTATGATAATAATTTTTGTAATCATTTTACTTTTTACTATGCACGTTTACAATTTAATATTTGGAAAAAAATTTGGTGAACGCGGTTTGGCTACAGTGGAAGGATAGCGCGTTTTTTTTAGTTCGATTCTGAAGATCGGTAGATATTGTTTGAGATTGGCCAAAATTTGGAATTCTGTCTCAAACGTTATCAGTTTGGTTATTTTTCTCTATGAATAACTTTTTTGTATTACAAATGTTCAAATGTTCGAATATAGAGGTTGTTAATGAGAGAAAGTTTACAAATCTACTCCCGGGGATCAACAAATATATATTACATAGAAATCACATGATAGACGACAGTTTGTGTATTATGGAGAGTCCCTGTATTAGTTTTAATTAACTAAAGCAGAACGTAGTTACCAAATTTTGACAAATCTAGTTTAATACTGCAGAGAAGCTTTTTATTGATCGTCTCACGACTGGCTATCATTATTTCTATGTATAATCATTTAACTACGATACAATCTTCTTTCAACTTCATAACCCACAAAGGAAACATTGCGAAAAACCAAGTGCAACTTGCGTAGGTAATCGACTATTTTTGAAGCAGATCTTTAACCTTGTTCTCCAAAGTACATAACTACATGTATCGTTCTTTTCTTTGTGATGAATTAATTTTCACCACAAACAGAATTTTACTTTGAGAATGGATTCTTGGAAAATCTTAGGTCATCATAGTCACGATGACTAGAGAATAGGGAGAAAGAGGTAATATTAGGGCAAAAAACATTCACGCTTCCATTTTAGCTGTAATATGGAAGAAGTCGTCACGATATTTTCGAATCGTGAGGACTTGAGAAAAACACCATTTTCAAGAAGTTAGGAAGATTTCAATCGAAAATAACTCCCTTTGGTTCTTTGTATTGTATCTGATAGATTTACTTCTTATGAGAACATGATGTCGATAAGAAATTTTAATAAAAATAAATTAAATACACATATATCTTGCAAGGCATCTTTTTGTTATGAAATGCTAAAAATATTTAGCCGACCTTTTAAAAATAGCTTCATCAGATAAAGAATCAAATATATAATTTTCTCTAAATAGATTACATTCTGCGCATCTATTCCCATTTTTCCTAGTAGAAGAAAACTGCGCAATAGTTTTACCAAAGCAAACAGTATTAAAAGCATTGAAATTTGGGTAAAACTAACTCATCAAATGACGGTCTTAAATCTGAGCTTATGTATTTGAAAATTTATATTACATGTAAATAGTTCTTGTGTTATTTCTTAAATTGGCACTTCACAGTATAGATGTCGAAATTGAATATCAAAGAGTGACGTCATACTTGATATTAGCTCACAAGTTTGAGCGTAACAAATATGTTACCCATAACCAATGACTATAGGTAATGGAGGTAAGCTTGGAGGGTTAAGTTTCGTTAACCAAGTGGTTTCAACGAGATATCTCGTCCATGAAGATCTGACCAATTGTGCTAATGACGAGGTAACTCGTCATGAAGGTATTGCCGATTTTTTTGACAGGATCAAGATTTTTTCAGTTTTTTCTAATGACGAGATGTCTTCCATCAAGATGTGGTCAGTTTTGCTAATGACGAGATATATCGTTGAGACAACCACCAGGAGGGTTAACGTTAATTTTCTCCAATCTTCAAAATCGATAATGCATTTCAGGTTTTTAAACTATTTTGTACCAATGTATTATCGTGGGCTTATAAGAAAAAGGCTAAGACCTGAAATCCAAAAAAGAGTTATTTATAGTAATGAGTTCAAAATTTTGCATTCTCTCAAGGTAAAAGCCCATTTAAAGCTAGATTATACTTCCTTCACAATAAACAAAATATTAAGTTCACATCAGACAACGTATCGTCAACTAAAGAAACATATATCTCAAAACTTGGTATATTTTCCATGTGAAAGGAGCCATGTGCGTTAAGTTCAAACCAACTAAAACGTATGAAAGTTTAGAATATATTATATTTAATTCGAATTCTTTTTGAGGTTAGAATAAAAGCGTAGTAGAGTAAAGAGAGAGTGAATAAATTTCATTTTACATTTAAAGTAAAATATGAGGCTGAGTAGAATACAAATAAACTTCAACAATGAAAAATAGTCTCGTAATCACACAGGAGAAAATTAAGAGTTCAAAGTCTTTGGAATTTTTATGAAAACTTCACCGTGGGAATTATGTTACATCTAACTAAGTCACAAGTACAGTATTCACTAACAAAGACACTGAATCCTCCATTTTCTTAAAACAGTGCTTCACACTTCGCTTGCCATGCGAAACGCCCAAGGAAGCCGTTTTAGATGTTAGTTATTACGATAGTAGGAATATCAATACATATCGTCGGTGTTATATAAAAAGGGCGAATCCGCCATATCTATGATTTTCTGATTTTCGCCTTTATGACTTGCCGATATTAAGAGCTATCAGTATGTAAAAATGGCGTATCTGTAGGATTGATGGTTTCCAAGAAAATAGCATGTGAGAAAAAGGCGAACGTAATATCAGCTGTGTTAAAAAGGCGAATAGTATTTTATCTTATATCTAAAGAAGGGACATGTAAGGATCTTATATATAAAGAAGGAACTTGTGGGACGAGACTGAAGGAAACAGGGGATCAACTGAAATAGGAACCTGTATTTTCAAATACATCAATGGCCACCCAAATACAGAAGAATTTATTAGCTAGTGGTGGTCAAAACTTAAATCAATATTTTTCAACAGCGCTCCTGCATTCTGTTCGATTGACAAGCTATAGTTATAGATCACATTTTTTACGAACCAGGCCATTCTCAGCACGAAGAGACGCAACGCACTCTACTATAGAAAGGGCGGCAAAAAACATACAGGTTAACGTGCCTTCAGAATGGGATGTCATTTACCAGACTGCAAGAAAGTCATCAAAACCTTACAAAGTGGTTCATTTGAACCATGAGTGTTTTATTGATTGGGTTTCTCTGGCAAGTAGCAACAAAGACACTCAACGATACCATGTTTCTGGCAATGTCGTTGAGTGGAGAAAAATTAAATGGTTTCGGTACATGAAGCCTAAACCAGATTCTATTTTTTCAAGTACCAATATGATGGTGAGATATTTAATGAAATAAAAATATGAAGTGTTGGTAGACCACATCAGCTCCTTGAGGCATACAAAAAAGTCTGCCAATATCGGCCCCAAAACACAAGGACTTAATGGATCTTAGTAAAACTAGTCATTCCATTACGCCACCATAGTTTTTATGAGAAACTGTCATAAGGTCACTAATCTAAAGGAGAAAAACGGAAAGGGAGAGGGAAAAACCAAACAGGAAATGAAACTAGAAAGGAAAAAAACTCAAGAAATTCTGTCTTATTAAAAAAATCTGTCTTATTGAGAAATTCTGTTCACATTAAAAAATAATTTTGCTTATTTGAAGTTATTTTTCTGGAATGTAAATGGACGCATATTTCTGGAGTGTAAATTCTGATTGGTCTCTCCATCATATGATATTTGCATATTCCCTACTACAACCACAGTAATTGTCACTCAATGAAATTGAAGTACGCAAGCTCAGAATTTGCATCGCGTGCTTAACTTTTGGAAGGAAGGTGTATATACGTATATATACACAGGGCCTGCAGTTTTCGTTATTAATAAACAGTTTAGAAGACACGTTAAAGCGATATGAGTAGTTTTTCTGGAAAGTTATATCTGGATAGTTATTTAAAGTAATGGTCATCACTTGTTGAAATAAATTGATCAACGCTTCAATTGTAAGATCGACGAAATTAAGGACAAACGAACAATGACATGGTACATAGATTTAATATTTAAAACTGATGTTTTTAAAAACTGAGTTTGCTGTCTACTTAAAATATCCTATTGCTCCAATTTGCTTAGAAAAATAGCACTTAATGCGAGCTATTCAGAGAAAAATTTTATTTGCATTTTATGTATGTAACGCCCATATTCAAACTTCTTAATAGGTAATCTAGTCTTTAAATATCTATTTCTATAACTAACATACGCACTAACGTCATGTGATACAAAATTCTACGTTATTTGTATACTGAAGAATGGCAATAAAATTATCCAAGCAATTTAAATTTAAACCCTACGGGATTTATTCACCAATTTTTTCTACTTAGTTTAAACATGTTTGATTTCAGCTATATGGAGCTGCATAATAGTGCTAAAACTACAAGGAAGAACTCGCTACTCTAATGAAATTCTTTAGCAGTCTGATTACAGAATGAGAAATCTGGAAAACAGAAAAGAAATAGAAGATAAAATTGGTTTAGTACAAAAAAATGCGAATCTCCTTTGAGCAAGGGAATTGGACTATCAGAATCTAATTGTGGCAACATGACTGAGGTGTGTTTTTTCCATGAATTTTATTGGAAATAAGAATTAGCACTAGTGAAAGTAAACAAAATGCTGTTATATATTTTTGGATAATTTTATGACAGAGGTTTGAAATCCATTTATGCGAATATGGATGCTATAATTATTATAAATGGATTGAAGTACGATACGAAATGTAAATAACGACACATTGTCATCAATAGATATAAGCAATTATGAAAGTTTAGGGCAGATGTTATTCGTGGAACTGCTGGTTTGTATTATTATCGTAAGTAACCTTACGAAAAAACATTGATTTATATTTAGCTACATTTCACCGCAGAAGACTCTTTTTAATCATTTTTACAGGTGAAATTATGCATTACATATATTTAACCACACATTTTTCTATTTCATGTTAAATATAGAGTAAATTTAAAAATGATATTTCAATAAAATTATTGGCATACACAAAAATCCGATAGAGAATCGAAATAAAAAGGCGAACTCTCTGAGTCTATATTCTAAAACAGGTAAACAGACAGGTAGATAGGTAGCTAAGTAACGACGCACTGGAGTAACACACTGGACAACGCCTCGCAATTTTGAACCACGGTCAGATGATCAGGTCGACATCTGAGCTGTCTCCCCACTCTCCAAACTTCCATACCACGCCAACGTGAGGATATTTGAGGCCACGACAGATTTAATGTGCACCAGATCCCCGTGTTCACGACGGTCTTTGGCTGGACCATTTTTTGAACTCGCAACCCTCCGGATGGTAATCCGTTGTTCTTCCAACTGGGCTACCACGGCCCCACAGACAAACAGGAAAAAGAGTAAATTGAACTACAGGAATAAAACAAAAATGCGGATGGAATACGCTTTCCTCCCTTGTTTTAGTACCTAGTTTTGTACCTTTTTCCTACCTAGTTTTGAACTCGCAACCCTCCAGTTGCTAATCCGTTGCTCCTTCATCTGGGCTACCACGGCTCAAGTAGCTGAAAGAACGCACTACTCAAAAATTGAACTACAGGAATAAAACAAAAATGCGGATGGAATACGCTTTCCTCCCTTGTTTTAGTACTCTACAAAGACTTGCGTCGGAAATGAAAAAGTCATTTGTATAATTTAGAAACTTTATTCCATGATTTTAAAAACTTTATTCTATGAAAGCAACTGTAGGAACCGAAAACACATCTACAGAATTAAGCAAAAAATGCAGATGGAAATAAACATCTGCTCCCTTACTTATAGTACCCTACAAAGGCCGGCGTGGGAAATGAAAACTTCGTTTGAATCATTTTATTTTCAAAATCAGGACGGCTGACATGTTTGATATAATTACATTTTATACATAAAGTACCTAGGGCCTTGGTTAAAACTACCACACTTTGGAATAATGTGAAAACAATAGAATAATCATTCAAATGTAGTCAAACAACCTGAACATGTGTAGAACATTCTATATAAAGGGCAGCTGCACCAAGATCTCTGATAACAACCTGTACTGAAACAACGGAAGAGCATGCAAATGAACGTGGAATTCGGTTGATTGTTCGAACATTTAACAGAAGTAACATTTGGATTTTCTTATATTCTTATCAGTTTGTAACAAGTATTCCAACATTGGCCTAGAGCTATTTATTAACGATATTTCCCCTCCCCAAATGAATATGGGGGCCGTCATGGCTCAGTGGATATACCCACTGCTCTAGCAACCTTAGAGTTGTAGGCGGTCCAATCTCGATTCCTGAGAGGTGCATTCCTCCCCGAGTGTATTTCTCTCTTCTGCGTGTGTGTCAGTTACTTTATATTGTAGACCCTCCCTGGGCCGGCTCACCATTAGTTTAGAGTCTTAAAGCGACCCAGGGGGGGGGGAGTTGATTCCCACTGCGCTCGAAAGGGCCGGGGGGAAACCCAACCCCGTAGAGCAGCATTTATTAATCCCAAAAATTGTACATGGGCAGACAAGGCCAAGCGTAAAATTCACAAGACAATCGCAAAAGAAATCAACACAAAAAGAACACAAATCTCAAAAACATGAATAAAAACCAATAAAATTTTACCCCTCTTTCCTCTTTTAACAGAGAAAAGACGTCAAATACAGGTGCCGTGTAGGCTTAATTTAGCCACTTAAAGTCCCCATTTTAAAAAGAAAAATAGAGGCCATTTTAAAAAGAAAAATAGAGGCCATTTTAAAAAAGAAAAATAGAGGCTTATAAAAGACGCTCCATAAAAACTGGTTTATAGTAAATGTTACTTTATATTGTATGTTTGTGTCAGTTACTTTATATTGTATGTCTGTCAATTACTTGATACTGTATTGTGTCTGGCACAGCATGGCCAAATATGGCCCTTGCGCCATAAAACCCCAAAAACCTCCCAACCGAATGAATATGTATTAGTTTACGATGAAAACGCGAAATCTGGAAATTAGATAACAAAACGTATTCTTCTGACACAAGAGTGTGATAAACTACTGTGAGAAAAAGCGTACTTCTTAAACAAGACGCCACAGAATATTTCTGTTACTTTTTATAGGTCCAGTGATGTTATAACTATGAAAAAGTTACTGAAATTTCCTTAATAACTCTTCTCCAAACTTAAAATTGTGATTTTCAGGCAGAAATGTTGAAAAAATATGTTATAATACCCCGACAAAAGAGAGGAATAATTGAAATTTCAGTGTAGTATGCAATTAATTTAACATTTAACGTCTCGTATAAATCGATTTTCATGCAATCTGGCTTCAATATAATCTACAGCTGAAACAGTGTAATTAATTTTTATAGATGTGGGAAGTTCATATATAAAAAATGTCAGGCTATCATCTATATGCAAATAAAATATTTATACCCTATTTCAGATTATTAATAATTATTTACAGACTTATATTACAAATACACCATGGGAAGTTTGATTTGTATGAAGTATGTCTCAATAAATTATTTGGCTCTATAAATCTGGAGTAATTTTATCCAAACGATACGAAAAGGTCTCAATGCAAAAAACAGGCAAGAAATTTCAGGATTTTTAGGATCAATTAAAACTACTGAACCCTTGATAAACATAGAATACGTCATAATAGTTTAATTTTAAGAAGTAAGAAATTAAATTCCATCACCAGAATGAAATTTATAAAAATATATCGTACCAAAGAGAGGGGAAATCTGCAAAGAAATTCGTCCTTACAATCGATGAGCTATAATTGCATAAAGAGAAAAAGGCTCTTCATAAAATAACCACTAATCTCGCAAAAAGAAGAGTCCAGCAAAATGACAAATTCCAGTTCTGAACATTTTACAATGTATAAGTATTTAAGTATTTCATAAAATATGTTTTTTCCTTCAGTTCTCATTTCCCAATGTGTACCAAAGTCAAACCTTGCAAACCAAGCGCGGAGGAACTTCAAACATGTTAGGCATTTACCACATAGCACATGAAACACGAAACTATTCGCTGAAACGAAACATCCCCAACGAAATGAATAAAAGAGAATTGCAAGAAAAAGAACTCTGACTCTGAAGACTAGAGAAGCGAACAGAATTATTCTACCAACAAAGAATACACATTTTTTTCTCGAGATGTAAATAAAAATCAAAAACTGCAATTTTCACCTTCTAAAAATGGCACCAAGCGAGAAAAAGTTATAAACAAAGAAAAATTCGAAAACGACAATGACAGTAAGCTTGGAGATCGTCTTGCTTAACCGATCAAGCGCAAACGTTTGTTTCGTTCTCGTGCGAGAGAAGCCATCTGCCTGTCCATAAAACACATTTGGAGCATTCAAAAACACCCATGAAAAATGGACACTTCGCACGTATTCTGATTTTATCAATAACAACGTTCTTCTAGGAATATTAAGTAGAAGGGTTTCGAGTAGTTCCAAATTTAGAGGATCTTATATGTGATTTAAAATCAGAGGGTTTCGAAAGAAATATAAACATCGGATTTAAATTGTGATCCTGTCGCACGAGAGGAAGCGTGGAATAATTGTTGTCAACCCAAATAAAATCTAACAAAAATTGTAACAGATTAATTTGAGAGTTGGAAGCAGAAAATTATATATATGAAGAGCTTTCATTCAAAAACAGTCCACCTTATCTCTGTGCGTATACTTACTGCCTAGCAGCCTGCGAGCTATAGACATTTTGATTCCTGTAACTATTCTGGATGCATATGTTCTGTGTCAGTAAAACATGTGAGGTCAACACGACGTTATTCCTTTTGTACTTATGTTCATTTGATTGAAGGAAAAAGGATTACTTGGCCCCGCAAATATCTGGCCCTTTCGCCATTATAAAAACTAACCATCTGATGAGCGGATTCGATTTTGTATGCAACACTTAAATCAAACGTTTTACAGTTTGCATCAATGCAAACCTGCTATTCTAATTCTTATCTAATCTAAGTTAAGTGATTTGAATAAAAACATTTACTGAAAGGAAAGGTGACTTGTAAATAATTCTAAATCTTAATTGTGAAAGTATGTAAATCCTATGACTTTTAGTATCCAAATAGTGAGTGAACATGGGGAAACGGTTAGTTTATTCGCAATAGAATGCAGTATGCTTAAAATGATATTAACACTCAATTAAGGAATAAAAAACATAAATTTCACAGACCATGTATAAAGGACTTTAAACAACTTATTTTCAATTTACTTATATATTGACTACATATATGTATGTTAATGAAACGAAGTTATTAACATAGATGTAGATAGAAAAAAAGGTGCAAAAACCTGAATAACGAATGCCTTTTTAAAAAGATGGCTTTGCCTAAATGATGAATAAAAATGGACAAACAAGGGTGCCCTTTGCGTAAAAATCTGGTCTTTAAAAAGAGTGGTTTCATGAGGTAACCAAACTGATAACCTTATCAGTATTGCTGGAAACAATTTTTTGACTGAACACTGAAAATGTCGATTCCGCGCTGTGTTGGGAAGTGTAACAGTGTATCCAAAGAGATAGGATGTTGAAAATGGTGTCTATTTGCAGAGACTCTGCAATATAATTTCATCGGTTATTAGTAGTAATAACTAATTAGTTGTTATTAGTAATAACCGATTAAATTAAATTTGTAGTTATAAATCGATAAGTGTGCCAAATCGAAGAAAATTTTCATAATGTCGAAAAAATTACAAAGGAAATCTGAACAGAAATGTAAGAAACGCATATCATTCGAAAGGGAAAACTCAAAAGGAATTAGAAAAGTCCAAATTTTCTAATACTGAATGATGAGATTGTATAGAGCTTAAGAAAGCCAAGCGCGTCAACGCCGGCAGCCTATTAGAGTGAGCCGCCGCCTGAACGGAAAGTAGGTAGGTATTTTAATTAACGTCACACTGGAGGAACACAATGGGCTATTGGTGACTGTCCGGGATCAATCCCAAAGGGAATTTCCGAGGTCAACACCACGTAATTTTGAATCACGGCCAGATGACGAAGAACTAACTGACCAGAACTGAAGGATATTGACTTAGAATATGATAACTTCGAAATATTAAGATGAAATTAGAAGAAATGATAATATTACTGTCGCAGTTCATTCTTAAGAGTTTGTAAACAGATGAATGATGTCCATTACGAATCGGCACTTATCAAGAATGAGTTCTGTTACGTTTGTAATGTTTGTGATCGCTTATGGTTTATAAAATGTTTTTTTAGCTGAATGACCCGGCGTTGCTCGGATTGCATTGTTTATAATTCATCGTAATATTACTCAATATTATTCCTCTGGAGATTTCTAATTGCTTTTAGCCCCCTGCAGACCCAGGACAAATCGAACGGGATTAATATATAGCCTATGTGTCCCACATAATTCTACAGGATGAATGTACCAAATTTAGTGTGACTTGGTTTGACATTGATTGTATAAATGCGCAATGTTATTCCTATGAGGATTTCGAATTGTCTTTAATCCCTGTACCATATCGACAATAAAAAAGACCACTTTCTACGAAAATAATCTTATATTATCATAAAAATTTACATTCTAATAATAAAGCTACAGTTTAAGAATTTACAGACAGATACATAAACGATATGATACTGAGCGATTTTCAGCGCAAACGCACCCATCTGCGATTGCATCATACTCTAAGATTCTAAAAACAAACTCCAAGGTCATCTTGAAAGGTAACTCCTGTAGCACAGCCGATCTTAATAGACGGATCTATTTAGACGGCTGTGCCTGTAGATGTTCTGACGTCATCTGCACAGCCAGACCGGGAGAGAACGCCCCTAGCAAGTGCTCTGTCCAGGATGACGGGACGTTACACCCCTCTGCATACCCAAGACAAATAGAACGGGGGTTAATATGTAGCCTACGTTAGCCGCAGGGTTCCAAAGAATAAGTGTACCAAATTTGGTGAAGATTGGTCACACGGTGTAGATTTGTATAGAGAACAGACAGATGCCAATTGCTTTATATGTATAGTTTTGAAGCCAGTTAGTTTGAAATATTTTGCTCTGCGAATAGAAGAATTTCAAATTGAAGATATCAGATAGTTTCAATTCTGTAACACTTGTCGCCAAACAATAAATGTTAATGATTCGTTATCTGGTCTGCGGGCCTTACAAACCAATTCGGCTGGCCGTATCTGGTCGGGTTACTCGGTAAACCTATTCGTTACATCATTACATCTGTTTTTTCTTACTCGTACGTGTTGTTACGTCGCCAGGCCTAAATTAGGACAATAGGTAGTTCGCAAATAGCGAATACCAAATAGGATATTCAACCATTATAAGCCTGAATATCCAAGATACCAAAATAGATGCCAAAATCATCGAAAATCATCTCGGTAAGCAAGATTAATTTCTCACACGTTTTAAATCAGATGCGAGTAGAGGGTAAGAGCGTATCGAAATTTTGCATCAGAACCTATAACAAATGATCTTGTGCTTGAAAACCAAAAACAAAATTCCGCTTTTCTTAGCAACCAAAGGGGCGTGGCTTTAAAATAAATGAATTGAGAATCGGATATTATACATGTTACATTCACCTGTCTTGATCATGATTACTTAACACTGTGTGTCTTGGAACCTTACTCAATTTCAGTTCACATAATTTCAAACCTATATTTAAATCTAAATAATATATATAAAGTGAACTTCTGAACTTATTTAATAAATCTATTCTTTAGATAGAAAAATAAATCATCTTCCGCCCTATGAAGTACATCCAGTGTGGTGTATGATATAATCAAAATAATTTAAGTAATCATTAATGTAAATTTATAGACTTAAGCGGAATCAAATTTGAGTAAGTTAAACTATGAATAGCTTAAGGACAGTGGACTTTCAAAAGACTTGCAGTTATTATCTTATTGTTATAAAATTTGTAGACTATTTTCTACCATAAAAAGCGTATATTTACACTTCAGTCCAAAAATGTTAAGTTGTGCGAAGTTATTAAAAACATGGTCAACGATTTTGATAAATTAGCAAAAATTGAGATCCCATTAGCATTAATTTTCCATACTTCGTCAAAATTTTAATTCACATAATAGTTTGTATACATATAAATGAAATCAACTCCCTCATTTGGTAAATGTATCTCTAAAATGCAAACCTAATATGCGTACTAAAACACCTAAAATTTTGAAAAACGGATGGGCTAAGCAACATTTTAAGCTAAAATTTCAAAATTTCGAAGCATGATAAATTTCGCATTTGCGCTTAGATATATACAACATATTGCAATGATTATTAAAAAAATATAAATCAAGAAAAACTTGATGCGCAGGGCACATTTTGAAATTAGAAGAATGTCAAAAATTCTCAATCGGAGAAAAACGCGTTTTTGTAATAGACTTACTTTACTTATCTACTATATGTTTTACGTTGTTGTATATGTAACTCCATTAAAAAATATCGTAATTGAGAAATTACTTTTGCTATCCACAGATTTGGGTATCAATGAATTTTAACGCAAAAATTAAAAAGTCCATTTTTATGATTTTGGTGTGTTTGAAAGTCTACTGTCCCCTTAAAAAATTACCAACTAAAAAATACTTTTTATTTCTGCATGACCTTCAAATTGGAATTGAAAAGAGAACCACATAGATGCATTAAGATGCATAGAAAAAATCTAGAATTCTTCAAAGGTTGCGTTTTCTACAAATTCCTAGACCTTCATAAGTACATTTTTATTCAATGTGAAGAGTTTTCGAATAAGACACACTGAACTCCCTTTTTTGGACTGTTTGTATAAAAGAACGTACCTTTGTATAGAATTCCTGAGTTTCGTACTTTTGCCTGGATACTTGAAGTATAGGCAGGAATGACTATATAATTGAAGTCTACCTTTAAGATTCTCGAGTGTTTGATCGTAGATGTAAAAATAGAATTACTTGAAGAGGGCATTTCATGATTATTTACTGAGCCTAGTTCTGATAAACTTGCAGTTTGTGTTCAAATAAAAAATTTCTTTTAAATGCCAGATTCCAATAAGAATAATTAAAAGTTTCATGGGTATTGGTATTTGGTATTTTCAATTAACGTCACACTGGAACAACACAACGGGCTATTGGTAACGGTCCGGGGTCAATCCCAGAGGGAAAGATCCGAGGACAACACCACGTAATTTTGAACCACGGTCAGATGACGAGGCAACACCCTGAGCTGGCACCCCACTCTCCAAACTTCAACACCACGCCAACTAAGTTTCATGGGATATTTCTGTTTAAGAAAATAGAGAAATTTCACTTACAGTACTCTATATGTACTTTGTTAATGAATTTTATAATGTGATTTTCGTTTTCATTTTGGAAGTTTAATTTCAATAGCAGAAAATGTGAGTTCATATTCTCTGCCATTCAAATTCAGCTGAGCAGATGCTAGATCAATTTTACAATTCGTTCACGTTTGTTTCGTTAACTGGAGTGAAATTAGTCTTCCTATGTTACATTATTTTGTTATACAACTTATGTTTCACAACGCTTTCTCAGCAACAAGCGAACAAGAACGTATTATTTTATTTTATTTTTTTATCAAAGCCATTTAATATCGTGAGGGTTCGGTAAGTTTATTCTTGATTTTTTTTAGCTTATGAAAATCAATACACACATAGAAATGAAATTTATTTTTAAATGGCTCAGGTCTTAAAGGACGATGTACTAGCATTTTAGCATTTATTTCATCTTTGTTCCTGTTGATTTCAATTAAACAGGTGCACGGAAAGACATGTGGAGGTGGTTTACAGTAGTGAATAGCAAAAGAACTTGCAAAATTTCATATCGAAAAGAACTACAAGGATCGAACAAATTACAGCTCCAATTTATCATTAGTACTCTTTTAATGAGTACCCTTTAACTATTAAATCAGTTGAACCGGTAACACAATTGCTTTTTCCCTATACAATTTCCGAGTTAAAAATCTTTCCCTTTGGGATTGATCCAGGACCGTTGCCAATAGCCCGTTGTTTTGCTCCCCAGTGCGGCGCTAATTAAATACCTACACCTATATCGAGTTAAAAATTAAACAACGCGAAGGAAAAAAAATTGAAATGTAATTACATGGAATCAAAGTTATTGTATTTAAAAATCAGTATAAATACACAACTTCTTGGACTAATTCATTTTAATTAGTGAGACAAAGCTCAAAAAGCATATAAACGACTTTTATATATTATAGAATATACATTTTAGCATTTTAAAGCTATTTTTAAATACTCCAAAAAGTTTCGCAGCACCATAAAACTGCGTTAAGTAACGGTAGTGTTTTTGTCACGGAACATTTTTCCTGTACGGATTCCTAACATGTCACTTGATTTGTTCTTCGAATGCGATTTCTCACGTTGGCGGGCTGTAGAAGTTTGGAGAGTGGGTAGCCAGCTGCTCAAGTTGACCTCGTCATCTGACCGTGGTTCAAAATTATGTTTTTGTTGTCCTCGAATCTTCCCTTTGGATTTGGTCCCGGATCGTCGCCAATAGCCCGTTGTGTTGCTCCAGTGCGACGTTAATTAAATACCTATCTATCTATCGCTCATAAAGTAGGTAGGTATTTAATAACGTCGCACTGGATCAAAACATTGGGCTATTGACGACGGAACGGAATCAACCCCCGAAGGGAAAGATCCGACGACAACACCAGGTAATTTTGAAACACGGTCAGATGAAGAGGTCACACCTGAGCTGGCACCTCACTCTCCAAACTTCCACACCACGCCAACGTGAGGACATTTGAAGCCACGAAAGATTTAACGTGCACTATCCCCCTTTGTACACGATGGTCTTTGGTTGAATTCGAACTCGCAACCCTTCTGTTGCTAGTCCGTTATTCTTCCAACCGGGCTACCCCGCGGCCCACCTCTCATAAGGATACAGTGAAAGAAGGTATTTATTTTTTCATTCACGAATCAACAAATTTCTGAGAACATTCCCAAACAAAAAAAATAAAGTATTTATTCTTCAGCGAATAAATATTTTAAAATTTCGGTGAACTTTTCCGTGTGATGACACATACAACAGTTGTAATTTAGATATAACGATTATTTTCCCTTTAGGATAATCAAAACACATTTGAATAGAAAAGTCACTAACAATAAATGCTTAGAAAAATAGAAGTTTCAATCTGTTTAAGATTATTTGTTCCAATCATCCCAAATAGATGTTATTTTAGTATTTAACATGTTTTAAATTCGTAAAAATAAACCAGGAATTTATTTTTATTTTAATGCAGGCTGAACGATCATTGCACAGGTAATGCTTTTCCAGGGATCTCATTTTTATAAACAATTTTGAAAAGCAAGTATTCCTATTATTCTACCATTAGAATTATGAAAACACATATTTCAATAGTACATTTGGATCTGTTTTGGCATGTTTTTATATAAAGAGTCAATGCCCTGGCAACAAATATAATGGGAAATGTAAGGTCTGGTTTCTCGGTCGGTAATCATTTTTGTATTTTCTACACCAGGGCTAATGAAACCTTAGTGTATGTTGAGTTTGAAATAAATCCAGAGCTCAAAAAGAGATTCTGGAGATGTTGCTTACATGTACAACTTTTGATACAGATTAATTACAAAGTATATTGGGGAACCCAAAATTTTCGAGAATCGAGGGTTTTCGGGTGTCAATTTTGAGAATCGTAACTACTTGTAATAATTATCGGTTAGATCATATCTTCTCAAATTTTTTCGGCTCAGCACCACCTTTTCAAAGACAATATTTTTCGAAGCCTCTGGGAAAACCATCTCAATTAATAATAATGTCTATAAAAATCAACAACTAATAATTATGCTTATAATTTTTGAGTTTCACCCGAATATTTATGTAGCTCTGTGTATGTTTAGAATTTCAAAAAGACAAGTTTGGAAGCAAACCAACTTGGAATTGAGATTTTAAATTTATTTATTAAAATTAAGTAACAAAAAAGAAATTGTGTGATAAATAAACATTCTAGATTGATCACTATTATTAGTAATTAATATCAATCAAATCAGTAAAATTACAAATAATTACTAATGAGAAGGATGAGCGTGGTGTTGTGTTACCATTTTGTCTCTATTAGGCTGTAAGTTCGTCAGCAACATCCATAAATCTCGTCAATTATTTGCAGTTGGTTCCTATTTTTAGCTTAATAAATGGAAATGTTCATTCTTTTGACTAAGGAGGGTCATATCTGACCTGTTGATCGGATAAATATATCCTGAAGTCCGTATCTGCTCCACAGGTAGAGTAAAGCTGTTCGGAGAGCCGTATCCGGTCTGCTGGCCTGATGAAAATATTTGGAGGGCTGTTTCTAGTTTGCACCTCTGAAGTAAATCTATTCCCTACAACTCGTATATTTTACTCGTACGGTCCTTTATCATTACGGGGGCCGCGGTAGCCCGGTTGGAAGAGTAACGGACTAGCAACTGGAGGATTGCGAGTTCGAATCCAACCAAAGACCGTCGTGTACAAAGGGGCTGGTGCATGTTAAATCTGTCGGGGCCTCAATTGTCCTCACTTTGGCATGGTTTGGAAGTTTGAAGAGTGGGGTGCCAGCTCATGTGTGACCTCGTCATCTGACCGTGGTTCAAAATTACGTGGTGTTGTCCTCGGAGATTGCATTCCCTTCGGAGGTTGATCGCGGACTGTCGTCAATAGCCCGTTGTGTTGCTCCAGTGCAACGTTAATTAAATACCTACCTTTATCATTTTAACCGGTGGCGTTCATAAAAAACCTTGCGCATTACGCGCAAGGTTTTTTATGAACGCCACTTGAACCTGACGAGAACAACAACTATTTCTCAAATAACTAATAATAATAGCACTTTAAATCCACATTATATTTAAAAGAAGATAGCAGCATTAGGAAGCTACAAGAACCGTAGTAGATTTAGTGTCATCCAGGTGTACCACGAGGAGGCCAATACATTACCCACATCCATGCCTTCTTTCCTCCCGTGACGTCGTCCCAGATGTCCAAGAAAGGCTTCAGTTGCTGAGTTTCGTCTCCTAACTGGGCATGACTGTCTGCGTGCACACTCATTTTATAGTAATATTGTTGACTCGCCTGGTTGTATTTTATGTAATAGTAGACAACCTATGACGGCTTAACACTTAGACACGTGCACTGCACTTAATAATTTTAGTAAGAGTACAGAAGTATTGGGAAGTCAGATGGCGAATGTCGTAAAGTCAAGTGACTAGCATTTGTTTTTCATTCATGTTTAAAATAATTCAACTAAAACCATACGAAAAAGGTTTTAAAAATCTCAAAAAAGCATGAAAGTGAATGATGATTTTTAAAAGAAACGTATAGATGAAAAACACCTGTTTAAAAGAAACGTATGGATGAAAAAACACCTGCTGACCAACGCGCAAAGAAAAATGTTAAGTATGATAGCAGACAATCATTTCACGACAAACAAATTAAATTGTGATCGATAACATGGTATTTTACGATGATGCTACAAGGTAAAACTTCTGTATATAAGTTTAAAACCAATGGCCTAGAAAAAGGTTGAGATTTGGATGAGGTTTTCTCCTATCTCTTCTAACTTAGGTATAGAATTGACAAGAAATATGATCCGATGGTAGTTAAAAACAAGACATGCAATTAAAATGTGAAATGTAAAGGGAACTTCACACGTGTTAGAGTAGCATTTTCTGCGAGCTAATAGTATGTGTGTAAAACTCGTGTGTCATACGAAGATAAGTCATTTTGATATCATTCCTTCTCATTGAAACAGACAAATTAATTGGTAGTTTAAGGAAATAAAGTTTGACGGTGATCTATACATTCCATGATTACTGCCCCAACAATTTTATTAACTCCTTTGTGAACATCTTGATATCAGAAAGGGAAATGGCTAGAATCTGGTTTAGCAGCATCGCCAACAAGCTCATTGACCTTGATACCCACGTGGCTCTCAGCACCCTTGCTGTTCAGTATCTACGGATGGTAAAAATACCCAATAGGATAGAATTACCAAGAAACATGAAACATTTATCCCAGCACACTCAGGCTGCCAATGTATATACACTTATATTGTGCGCAGGGTGGGAACCAGAAGTAGTTAACCGCTGAAGGAAGACAGCTTCAGCAGTATATACTGAGCAGTAAATATGAAGACTGTAACGAAGGTGATACTATCAAAGATTATGCCACAGCCGACATATCCTGCTTCATTTGAATCATCCGTAAACTAAGGTATATGGGACATACCTTAGAAAAGCCGTTGTAGAGAAACGATTTTCTGGAAAATATTACATTGAATCTCATTTAAAATGCAACAGATTTGAGTTACAGCAAATAAATTCATTTGGGATATGACGTGATACAATTTATAGAGGATTGAAATTAAAGAACTGTTAATCAAAAGGAACATGCAAAGAGCAGCAATATTTGTGTCCACATTTAACAGTTATAACTGTTTACACACGACGTGACATTGATCAAAAGATTCTACGCAGATTCAACACAATTCGTCAGTCATGACTGCGGATAATGGCACATGAATCAATTTTGGTGCAATTATGTCCCACAGCGTTCGATTAAAGACAAATTGAGTGACAGAGCAGGCAGAAGAAAAGAAAAGTTGGACAATTCGGACGACATGGAGAGGAGCATTGTACTATCGAAAGATACTTTCAAATAGGGTCTGAGCGAGGGGTAGGATTTCTGATTCCAAAACCTCTTTGATTTGCTGTGACTGCTCATAGTGTCTGCGATCCATTTGAGGCGAGAGAGTGAATGAAATGAAATAGTACCCCAATCTTTATGCTTGGAGTAGAACCACTATGACGCTCTGTAGTATACCTTTCAAGATGCCGATCTCATTATCTTCGAACAAGGATCATACCGTCATGTGTCCCTAAATTGCATCTGGAATTGTCAGAAAACATGATTAGCTCTCATTCAGTTTTCCAGTGTCTTCGTTCTAGGCAACATTGAAGGAAGACACAGTAACGGAAGTCGAGATACGAGCCCTTGTTGTAACAATCGCCTGCGAATAGTGCTGGCAGACATCGCCCGATGCAAACCATCTTCCACTGTTGTGCTAACGGTGTTGATGTCGCTGTATGATTAATCAGCGCCATGCTTAAAGGTTTGAGGTGCTAGTTCACCGCCATGCGCCATGCCTATCTTCCGTTTGTTGCGTAGCCATAAGTACTCCAGATCTCTCACGAATGCACAGAACCTTCTTCTGTCCATTGTATCCAAATAGGTATGATTATAATAGCATTCCCCCCCCCCCTCCTCTCTCTCTCTAACGCGTACATATGAGATATGATTAACCTCCTTCCATAAATCGAATTATTCATCCCCCGCACAATGACAAAACTATCATAACGTCTTTTTGCGACGACGCATATTTACGGACTAGCAGCAATATCAATCGAATTCACAGATACAATATTTAGGATTTGTTTTTTGAGGCCTCCTTTTATATCTTCCTAGTCACATTTCAGTCTATATTGCACGCACATCCTATTTGCATACTCGGCTGCGATTTTAATTATTTGCATTCGCCATGACCCGTCTGACTCTGAGGAACTTTATTTCGCTGACTATAGGAATCGGTGTGCTGCGTTATATATACACTGCTGGCCACCGTAAATGCAACACCCTGAAGGAAGCATGCAAATAATATGAAATTTACAACATGCATTAGCGGAGGTGAGATATGCAAATGATTAGAATTTCAGCGCAGACGCACATCACGCGCGCCTGTGGCGCCACTTCAAAGCACTATTTAAGGCTTGGAGATTTCGACGATTTCAAGTACAACAATTGTGTTTTTCTTGTGGTTTTTTCAAAAAAACCATCAATTATGCCTCGTAGAAAACAGCGATCATCTTTTGATCAAGTATCCGAGTTCGACAGAGGAAGGATAGTGGCCTACCGAGATTGTGGATTATCTTTCAGGGAAATCGGTAGTCGTGTTGGACGAAACCAAACAACTGTAATGCGGATATGTGATCGTTGGATGCAGGAGGGTACGACGGACCGACGTGTTCGATCGCATCCACCTCAGTGCACCACTTCACGTGATGACAGGCATATTGTGCGTATGGCAGTGACGGATCGCTCAGCCACATCACGAACCATAGCACAGCACATTCAGTCTGTACCGCATCATTCAGTGTCTGCGCGTACCATTCGACGCCGTTTACAGCAGAGTGGTCTGTCCGCAAGACGTCCATTGCTTCGTCTACCCTTGACGCAGAACCACAGACGTTTCCGCCGCCAATGGTGCGATGAAAGAAGGATGTGGACGGCAGAATGGAATGAAATTGTCTTTACTGACGAGTCACGCTTCTGTCTGCAACACCACGATGGTCGGATTCGAGTCTGGAGACACCGTGGAGAGAGGATGCTGAACCTGCGTTATGCACCGCCACACTGGTCCTGCACCGGGTATTATGGTATGGGGCGGTATTGGATATCACTCTCGCACTCCTCTAGTACGCATTGCCGGTACTTTAAACAGCCAGCGCTACATCTCCGAGGTGTTGGAGCCAGTTGTCCTTCCTTACCTTCAGGGCTTGCCCACAGCCATATTTCAACAGGATAATGCGCGACCACACGTGGCACGCATTGTCCAAGGGTTCTTCGTCAATCGCCAGATTGAATTGCTTCCCTGGCCAGCTCGCTCTCCGGATCTTTCGCCGATAGAAAACATGTGGTCCATGGTTGCTCAACGATTGACCCAGAATACATCCCCAGCTGCCACACCAGATCAACTTTGGCAACGTGTGGAAGCTGCTTGGTCTGCTGTACCCCAAGAACACATCCAAAGTCTCTTTGAATCAATGCCGAGGCGTGTGGCAGCGGTGATCTCCAACAATGGCGGCTATTCTGGCTACTGATTTTGGCAGGAACCACACTTCACAGAAGTCTATAAATTTAATCATTTGATACTTGGTCAACATGTTATCTACAAAATAAATTTTGTTGTGATATCTCTTGTCTTTCTTGGTGTTGCAATTTGGGTGGCCAGCAGTGTATAAAAGGATCAGGATATAAACCTTGATTTCTACAAAAATGGAAGCCTCCACTCCGGGTTGGAGAAATGGTGAGCCCATTCAGGTAGTACCATGCCACAAGATTGTTTATAGTATTGAATATGGCTCTCAGTTAAACGAATAACTGATCCTTGCAAGAAATCTAATCATCAACACATTAATATAAGGTTGAAGTTTATGAAGGATGTTGGTAAAAATAGTAAAACTTGAAACATAACCGACTCCCACTGCCAAAGTAAAATAATTAGAAAGATTCGTTAAGCAATATATAGTTAAAAGTAGGTCTTGCCTATTAGTTGGAGCTGAAATGGAGATCCCCTCATTTACATTCAAACCCCCTTCATCATGTTTATATTTTTCACAGTTGTCTATTTAAATTCGTATACCCTGAACATAGTAATCGTTAAACATTTCAAAAATATCTAGACTCTTGCGAGTTCATTGATTTTTGAGCTGGAATGTGAGATGCGTCCATTAAACTTGTCACCTTAAAATAAGCGGATTGCTTTGATAGAATATGCCAATATTTTTTATCACAATCATAAAAGCCCAGAACTACTTCCTTTTAAACTTCTCTTGTATTGTGCAACGAATATTTCACAAATATTCATTGCGAGTTCCAATTTGAAACAGTCCAATTACGTTTTAATAAAGCAAAACACAGAATTTAAATAAGCAGATTATTTTATTTCAGGGTATAACCTACTTCACTTCAGTTTGAATGATATTCAACTGACCGCTACATCAATACATCATTACCAAAAGAGGAAGTACAGAAGCCGTATAGTTTTACTCTAGGCACGAAAGAAAGAACTGATTGTTTTCTCTCATCCAAACACGCAAATCTGTATCATCGGATACCAAAATTAAGTAATCTTAAATATCAATGTTCCAGTGAGATACATTTTAACCAAGGTTAATCCTGTTTCAAAAAGAAGGAACATCTGCCTTCCGCATGATTGTTGTCCGCCAAACGCTTTTCAAGGGTAAATGGTCTCATTCGTCATCATTCATTTAGACACAATAAGTGACACAGTAAAACGTGAATTCATAGATTTGATTGAAAACACAGAAATTCCATTGTAGTTTTAGAGAACCACGTTTTGGTTGATTTGGTTTGGTTTGTTGGGGTTTAATTGCACAAGAGCCATATTTAGCCATGCTGCGCCAGACACAAGACGTACAATATCAAGAAATAGACATACACACAATGAAAGTTTTACTGAAACAGAGAGAGAGAGAGAGAGAAATACACCCAGGGAGAAATAGCACCTGACAGGAATCGAGCCTGCACCGCCTACAATTCGAAGGTTGCTCGAAGGTTGCTAGCGCAGTGGGCATACCCACTGAGTCACGACGCCCCCCTCCCCATGTTTTGTGGTCTGACTCCCAAATGAGAAAATTGTGTATTCAAATCACGTCCGGGTCAACTCGTGTTGAGTAGAACACGTGCAGTAAAACTACATTTGCTGTTTTGCTATCAGAAGGGCAAAACACAATTTAAAAAATCATGTTTTATTTTTTGCTTTCAAATAACATGAAATCTAAAAACTTAAACAAGTGCCTTCAATTGCTGTCAGCTTGACTGCTAAAAATAAGGACATTAAAAAGCGAGCAAATCTGATGTGACTAGTGTTTAAGACTATACGAAAAGCGCATGAGTACTCCGTTTGTATACAGAAAACATGTCGGTACGCAACCGCATTTAAGGTAAATTAGTGTCGCAGAACTCATGTGGACCAATGTGCGGCTTGCATATTGAGAAGAAATATGTGCTCAAATATCACCATATAGTGTAGTAGGGCCACCCCAAACATTGATGGAGGTGGGAATTTCTCATTACAGCCTCTTTCTTGCAGGAGAAAGTTTTTACGTCATTGCGCCGTTAGCAACCTGTAATACTAACAAAGATTTCATATTTTTAAACTTTAAATAACTAGCAATGATTGGTTGACATTTTCGTATTCCACTTGAATAGTAATTTTAGAAATACTTATTGGCAATTATACGAAAACAATGTGCCATTCAACGAAGGCAGTTTCAATTCAAATTTCCAATCATTAGGAACGTATTTGACAAATTGTACGAAAGTGCAACTCCTCCCATGTTATATCGCATTTAGTTATTTCTTTCAATTTTGTATTCATTTTTGAAGAAAGTGATACAACTGGTTTGGTCTTCAATTATAAGGGTTCGAAATTAGTGATCGTTAGTCGTATTTTGTGCATTTAAATTTTGTTGTTTCGACGATAGAAGTTTTATACTAAAACAAAAGTCCTTAAAGAGAAAAGAGCCTACCCCCTAATACACATGATCATCAAGTACAGGCCCTAATCATTAATTACGATGTATCCATACACATCCACGTAAAAAAAATTCTTTAAAATTGCATCCAAATAGAACATTTTGGCAGCAGAGGTAAAATCTTTAGGTGCCATTGACGTCTGATTTTCTGCACTCAATTTCTATCTAATACACAATCATGTCCAAAGTATAATTTTTACACAGATAATTTTTAATGCCCGACCACTGACCTCTTCGGCACCACAAGGGGCGAACTGACGGCTATTTGTGAAGGAGCACTCAGTGGTTAAGCCGCCGTTACTCCCAACAGGGACAATCACCAACATGCATGCGTTTAAAAACCCGGATTTGACCTGAGGACTGTGTGGCGAACAATCTGTACATTGTAAACGCAATCTGTACAATGACCCAAAACCAGAAAAGTCCTTAAAGAGGAAAAAGCCCCCAATGTAGTCATCAAGTCTAGGACCCTGTCATTAATTGCACTGTATTCATATGCATCCACTTAAGCAAATATGCTTTTAAATTGCTTTGCAGAGCATTTCGTCAACTGAGGAATAATATTCAGGTGTCATTGGCTCCTTTCAGCACTTAATTTCTAGCCCTACAAACATACAACCATATCCGAAGTGTAATTTTTACACATATTATTTTAAATGCTTGACCACTGACCTCTTCGGCAATACAAGGGGTGAACTGGAGGCTATTTGAGAAGGAGCACTCGGTGGCTGAGCCACCGCTACTCTTAAACGGGATAATTACCAACATCAATTCTTTTACAAACCCAGATTCGATTTCGGGACCTACTGTGTGGCCAACAATATGTGCACTGTAAACGCAATACAATGCCACAAACCAGAAAGTGCTTAAAGATCCTTAATCCTTAAAAAAAAAACAAATGCAGTCATCTGGGACCTAGTTATTAATTGCACTGTGTTCATATGCATACACTTAAGCAAAATATGCTTTTAAATTGCATTGTAGAGCATTTCGGCAACCGAGGAACAATATTCAGGTATTATTGACACCGGACATTCTACACCTAATCTTTAACCTTGCCGAATGCACAATAGTGTCCAGATTGAAATTTTTACATAGAGGATACAAAATATGAAACAATAGCAGCTAAGAGGACACACAAGAAGTATTCCAATAGACAGAGAATCGTGTATTTTGTTTTGCATCAAACTCTCTTACTTCCCGTTAAACGTATCTCTTCCATCAATGAGCATAAAACAAATGAATATTACTTCTCATTAAAAATAACCCATCTCGGATCCCTTCGATGATAACGGTCGCAATTACAACCGAAGAGGTGACGCACCATGCAGACATCCACTTACACCGAGATTTTTATCTACCTTTTCTTCTGAACATCAAAGGAAACAACACATCTTAAACGGATATTATGTTAACCTGATTTCTTTCTGATACCTTCTAAATGCGAGCGTTTACCAATTTTGTAGATTATACAAATAATCATAGTATCATCTTGAACTAATAATTAGTCTGTGAAGTTTTCCACTGTATTAGACAGGATGGACGAGAAAACTCGGGCATCTGTTTTTTTTCTTTTTAATTCCCAATTAGGCAGTCTAAGGTATGTCTTCCATTAAAGAATATCATGCGATGAGCACCTTTGGATTTTTCTACTCAACCATGTATGATTAAAGAGTGCTAGGATTCAATCAAAATAGGTAAACACGGAAATACAACAGGGATTCAACTTTTTGCATGAATAAACGGCCAATTAAATTAATTACTTTAAAATGAAAGACAACACTTCGTAATCCTTAGAACAAATATGACAAAAGGATTATTTCCTTATCACGGATAACAATTTTCTTCAATCAATACATGTGAATGTTATTCATTTAAAAGGATGCTGCACAATTGTAGCGTTGACATGGAAAAGCATGTAAGTCACAAAACCGAATTTTAAAGAACAAGCAAAAACGTTTGTGAGCCTGTTAAAAAGGAATTTGTTTTTTGTATAAACTAGAAGCCAGTAAGTGCTGCAGAAAACTAAACTATTTCTTCTAGCGACTTACTGGCTTCACTATGAAACTAGCAAGGGTTCTTACTATCTTATCCGCTAAAAAACTAATTTTCGATTTTTTTTGTGACACATGCCATGTTAATGCCTCAATTATCAAAAAGTAAGGATCGAACTTTTTATTATTTATAGTTGCTATTATTTTTATAATTTTGCAATTGTACTGAAACATATTTAAGCATTAGGTATCATTGCTGAATTTTACTCCCGATTCATGAACATAGGAAACAGTGTTATATATATTAGTGTTTATTTGAATTTAAACTTGGGTCAGGTGAAAAAGGCGAAAAAATGATGTGTGTTTTGCCACAGCATAATGATTTACTGTAAATGTGGAATCAAAAGACGAAATTCATTGCCAATCAATATCTATGAGCTGAAGAGAACTAATTTCATTGTTTGGGCTAACATTCCCCACAACACATTCATTGTGTTTGTACGTTTTAACTCAATAATTATTCAATCGATACCAAAATTTTTATTGGCTGCAATAGAAAAGTATTTCCAAAGCTGTTTTAAATTAGTTGTAAAAATTCAATTAAAACAATTTAAAATTTCAACTTCTTTCAATTTCTTGGAAGGATTCGATTTCTCCTTTCCTTAGAATAGAATCCTTTGGAATTATTCTACCGCTCCTTTCATTGGAAGCGTATTCTTTGAAAAGATTTCGTTGGTCCTTTCCGTAGAAAAGAATATTTTAGTAAGATTCTGTAAGTCATTTCCTTTAGAACAGAATCCTTTGGGAAAACTCTATTGCCCCTTTCCTCAGACTAGAATCCTTTGGAAATATTCTATTGGTTTAAAAGGTCAAAACTGGTTAGAAGCATGCTGGGAAGAATGAGGTTGCAAGGTGGAATTATTGCGTGTGTACCCCTCAGAGGATTAATCACATACACAGTAGTCTCCACCAAACTGTTTCCCCCGAAATATTTCATTCCATCATTTCAGTTCTTCCACCATATGAAAAAAATCGCTTGACGCATTTACACGTTTCACTTCTTTTTCAAACAGACCACCTGTTTCACCTTGACCGCTTCGCTTCTGTGAACCGAAATTAGAGTAGCCCGGGATACGGTTTCACATCCATGAGTAATTTTCCACGTTAGACAGTCGTCGTCGTAATTTTCACCGCCAATTTTCCCCCACTCAATTTTTTCGGCAATTTATCACGATTTTTTTTTTACATGGTGGCCTAACACCTGCTGGTGTTGTAAAATCCCCTTCATTGTTACAACGTACGATGCAAATAATTTGGGAGGAAATTAGACGATTGTATTAACTTGGGTGTTAAAGAAAGAGAAACAAAAAGTCAAAGTTCTGTCAAATGGTGCATGGAACGGAAGCTTAGCATAGTAAGAATACATTTCGATCATTTGTTGAATAAATCATCTGCTATATGGGATAAAGTCGAAGCTTACGCTGTTATACCTTGTAAACAAGAAATAAACTTTGTATCAATGCAATTGTTGCATTAAAAAGTTTGTAACGTATAAAATAGCAATTTCAACAAACCCATCCACTTCTATATTGTAACAGTTTTGTTGCAATCCAAATAATGCTATTTAATATGTGAATAAGCATGTAAAAAACACTTGAATTTTATGGATTAAATTTAAGTAAATTTGAAAGAACCAAATTAAGGTATCCGTAAACTTTAAATCTGTCCAAGAAAATACACTGACTTTGTCAAAGCACTGAATATAAAAAAATTGAAGAAATATCTACTCAAAATTTAATATTTTTAGTGCATAAGTTAAAATGATGATTTTATAAACATGATGGGGTTAACAAGAAAATTTTCCAGAAAAAGTGTGCTCGTAAAACTGTATGTGTGTATGCAGTCCGGTCCCAAGGAACTTTAAGACATTGACAGCTGGCAATTTGTGTGCGCCCCCTCGGAGTGGTACAGAAGAAGCAACGGGGCTTTTTTTAGAGAAGGAGTGAGACCAGAGGGGAGGCCTTGTGAGGACGCTTTACCTGGACAATAGTTTATTCTGCTAATTAATTCTTAAGTTTAAATTACCCAGTCCTTTTAAAACTTTTCTGTAATATATAACCTACCTGTAAATAAACTTTAATTTTTAGTTAATTATTTCTGCCTAATTGACCTCTTAATAGATGAATCTTTCAAAAAACTACAAAATGGCCACGGCGTGCTCATCCGAGCACATTTGAAGGAGGTACGGAAAAGTGGTACAGTGTTAGATGTTTTTGGCATTTCTATTGTCTCGGACAAAATATTATTTCCGTTAATTTTTTTGTCAAGGTTTGTACATTTCCTTTGTTCTGAACTCAATAGATTGATATCAACTCATGTATTGATTTGTTGTTAACTCAATATATGACTCAATTTATAGCATCTTTATTAATAATTAAAACAGAATCTTATTGTATATTATTCTGATTTAATAAACAGCGTGATATTTCTTTCAAAGATAAGATGATCGGGAAAAACTTTTCTATAGCCCCTAAATTCTATAGAAGCATTTTTAAAAGTGTTTACAAAATCTTGTAAATCATCTCAAAAATTCCCGACATTGACTTGGTTGGTTGATTTTTGTATGGTGCAAAGCCAGACTGTTCAAGCAATGTTTTTCTGCAAAGTAAATGGACGCACACACAAAATTAAATTTTTTTGTCTGACACAAAAGAGAAATACACCCAGGATAGTGACAGGAATCAAAGACAAGCCCCTTACAGCGCACAGGTTGAGAGAAAGATACCACGACAACACGGTGACACTAAAACTTTATAGGATTTAACCCTCTTAGGGGTTCATAAATGTATATCCGTTCTGCAATATGCATGACCTCCAACCTGTTTCAAACTTCTCGATCAAGATAATTTTCCTTAGGGTTTTCTTAGGATTCTTTCAATCAATGGATGCGGTTATTTAGTCATTGTGCATGTTGTGTTGGAAAATCAATACTACACTACTCAGAAATCTCGTGACGCTCAGAGTCAAACCGGATTAGATATTAATAAACTCCAGAATTAAAAAAAGCTAGGAAAATAATCCACTTATGGTGATTCTTTTTTAATAGAAAAATACTGAGTGATGTAAATCGCATTAAATTAACGAAAGGAAATTTTAGGAACAGTTGTTAAAGTGAAAAGCAAAACAAAATGAGCTCAACTCAATAAAGGATCAGAGTGAAAAGAATTCGATATGCCAATACTCCGTTTTTTAATTTCAGTTATGCCCTGACAATAGCAATACCGGATCACAGTCGTGTTTTAATCGCATCCTTAAATTCACAAAGCACTCTTTGTATACTTTAAACTTAAATTAGTTAGATTCCATTTCCCCAGTGATGAAATGGAATCTAACTAATTTTATTTCCCCAGTGATGAAATGGGAAACTGAGAGCCTGCTCCACGCAATCATCAAAGGAAGAGCGAAGTTTAATAAATCAATATTCCTTAATAGGAAGCATGAAAGAATTTCCTAATTTTTCCCCAGAGTATATTCTCAGAAACTTAAAACTCCTTTGTTGGACGAACTTCGAGAGGAAAAAAGAAAGATCAAAGAACAAAATCATGGCGGTACAACGTCCTCATTGAATCGAATCAATCGTCTGCCCATTGTTCCGAGAATAGAAACAACAATGATGTTTCCGGTGCTACCAGTTTGGTGATAACAAATAAATGGCGAAATTCACAGAGTTCGGTAAATGCACCGTGAATGTTCTTTCCAAGGAGGATGTTAGAATTTTCTAAACAGATTACACGAATTTAATTGGGATTCTAAAAAGGAAACTAGACCATTCATTTGATCTGTGTACCTTTTAGTTCCATTTTCCTAGGCCAAACGCGACGTATTTGGAAACATAAATCTTTTAAACAAAATAGTAAATAGTTAATTTTAAAGAGGTTTCACATATTTGTGAAGACAGACGATAATATGCAACAAAAAATAATTAACACTAGCAGACCCGTTCATAGTATATGCTCTTAAGACCTTGGAAAGGTCAAGAAAAAGTTGCCTCGAAATGAATCCCAAGTCACAGTGGTATATATCGCAATGAACAAGCTGACCAACTGATTAAGACTGGAGCACCAGTTGCCCAACCTAAATCCCCTTTGCCTCTACTTAACATCAAGAGACTTATATGCTCGCATATAAGTACTGATATATTTTTAATCTACAAAGAGATGTCTACAGGAACGAAATTGAATGTTTTACTGGGAAATACAACTCGTATCTAAGGTTCCTTTCCCAGAGATGTTGGAATCGTCTTTTCCCATTTATTACCGGACATGACTACCTACAAAGGAACTTACAACTTATTTTGGAGTAGCGAAATTAGCTATCAGTCTTATTTGCGAACTGGGCAAAATGACTGGAGACCACCCCAAGGACTTCCCTAAAATTCTTGACAATACAGTAGTTGCAAGTATTATAGATAGTGTTTTAAAAATATATTTTGTCACTTCAGACCTCTATTGCGCTGGTCCGGCTTATTGGACTGACGGCCGAGAGGTCGGAGACAGCATTTTATACAAACGTAAATATATATTTTGTATTGACATAAAAGTTCAGCGAACAGATAACTTCGTAAACGAAAATCTCAAAATCACAGATGGCTCTCTGCAGAAAAAAAAACAGGCGACCTCTAGAATTTTTCAATCACTTTCTCCTTTCACACACAATTAATATAATTTTTTCCCAATACCGCAGAGCGTTTGAAAAAAGAACGTTCCTTTGAGAAGCTTCCATCAATCGCAGGCTCCAAAACACTCTACGCAGGCACGAAGCCGTAGGGAGTGCAATAAATAGTTATTTTCCTGTTGAATACGATGGGAGACAACGGGGGTCCCCGAGTAAAAAAGAACTCCTTTCATTTCAGTTCGGTTTTTAACCGGATGTCTGAGTGCTTGACTAGTGGACGAGAGGAAAAAAGTAATTTCACAATTTTCCTGTTTTGCCTTCCAACGAACAAAAAATGGCTCCATTAAATCGAATTTTTTTAGTTGCATGCAAGAGGTGTCATATTAATTTTTTTATAGAGTTGCTCACTCTTATAAATAAAATATGCAGATATTAGATTAATATAGTGCAAGGGTGCACAACTTACGGTCCGCGAAGGTCTTACATCTTTTAACACTAGACTACGAAACAGTATTTTAATTTTGATCGGTTCTTAAAAAATTTAATGGGTTAAGTTTTCAAATGGCAGGTATAAGAATGTTTGTGAAATAAAAAGAAATCGATATAAGTTGAGTTCTAATAAGATGCCAGACACGGTATTACACGTTATGTGTATCTGAGAATAATTAGATAATAAATTACTGATTATATAAAGATTATATATGCATGAGAAGAGACTAGATTTGGTTGGCTGGTTGAATTTTATGGAGCAAGGATCATGAGGACTAGAGATCGGAGTTTTTCGGACCAGATGTGCATCGAACACCAACGAGTTATATTTTCAGTATTCAAAGACATATAAGTCAAAATTTAAGGAATTTTGTTTATTTGGTTCGAACGAAAACCTGAAAAAATGGGTAAGTTTAAATATTTCATAATAACTGAACAGAAAAGGTAATACATTTTTTTTCCGAAAGTAATCAAGCTCTATTATTGATATAATTGATAAAATAATCGTCTTACTTACTAATACTGAATTATTGACATTTATTTCGATAAATTTCATACTCGTTGTGTCATTTTTACGTACTTTATGCGTTTCAATTTTTTGAATTTGTACGATAAGCTTCATTGAAATACGAATTACTTTGCAGTTAAATCTCTATATTCTGAAGGTGTACCATCGAAATTTCAGGTAAGAAAATCACTGTTTATTATTCACAATTAACCCCTTTCTGCTTGACAACCACTTCTCCCTTGCCGTCCTTCAGAGACTCCACATAAAGGGAGGAAATGCGAAGCTTTGTATACTTTGATATGCAATCTGTTTTCCTGTTAAGTTTATAAGTGTACACCGTGTAAGCCTACGCGGAGAAAGCGGATTTGTGTTTGTGCACGTTACAACACTGGTACATGAAATACACAACTTTAATTTAATGAAGAGCCAATTATCTAACCTGATATTAGATCCTGTCATCTTATATGGTAGGCTCATTACCTGACCTGCTACTGGGATCTCTTGAGAGCCTCATCTAACCTGGTACTGGGATCCGTCATCTAACCTAGTACTGGGATCCGTCATCTAACCTGGGATTGGAGCCCGACATCTATACACTGGTACTATGTGCCCAATATCTAAACTGATAATGATAATCATAATCTAATCTGCTATTGGGCTCATTATCCGACTGGTACTGGAGATCGTTATCTAACCTACTATTGGGGTCTGCCATCTAACCTGCTACTTGAACTCGTGATCTAACCAGCAACGACAGCCAGCCATCTAACCTGGTAATGGGGCCCATTATCTAGCCTGGTACTGGGATCGTCATCTAACCTGTTATTGGGCCCGCCCTCTAACCTGGTACTGAAGTCCATCATCTTACCTGGGACTAGAGTCAGACATCTATTCTGGTACTAGAGACCGTCATCTAACCTGGCAAATGGGCCCGTTATTTAAACTGGTACTGGAGCCCATTATCAAAAGGGATATTAGTGTCTGTCATGTAACATGGTACTGTAGTCCATTATTTAACCCAGTACAATGGCTTGTAACCCAACCTGGTACTGGGACCTATTATTTAACTTGATACTAACTTGATAATTGAGTGCAGATGGGGGGGGGAGGCAGATGTCATTTACCCGATTTTATTTTCGATTTTGTCTAAGAAATGAATATAAGTGACTGTTCCTTCCAATTCGGTAAATTGAGAATCAACTGTTTATTAATATTTTTAGATAGAACATTAATGTAGTGTATTCGAGTCATTCCCATTATCGAATTTTTTTAGTCTCAGAGGTATCTTTCTCACAAAGAAAAACGCAAAAAAGGTTTGTTCTCTCCCTTTCACGCAAACAGTATCCCCTCAGTTGTGCATTATCCTTTTCTCATTGTGTTAGTTTATTCCAACTATTCCAGCTGCATGATCTCATGGCAGTAGTGCGATGAACTTGAAGAGGAAACATCGTCAGAAATGCGGACTTGACGTTTATTCATTTAAAACGGCTTTTGTACCTTCATTGTCACACACCGACTCAGAATACCATGCCGCCATCCTTTGATATTGCTCTGCTTAGACTGATGTTGTGCAACGAATAGGATGATGTTTTGAGCTTCGTTTGATCCTTGACGAGGAATCATTGCCTTTAATGACAATACCAGGGAATAGCTTTATTTAGGGCTGCACGGAGTTTCCCGATTCTGGGATTAATCCTCACCTCCATACAGGTGGATCGCTAGCTGGTAAGGGGGCCCGAAGCACACGGAAAATGTGAAACATTTCTCTACTGCAATCTATTTTTTAAATTTGAAATTTATGTCAAATCTTAAGTATGGAAATCGGCAATACGGTAATGTAAAAATATATTTATAGATGAAACATCTCTTAATAAAATTAGTGTTTCTAAAAGGAGAAACGGCGAGAAAAAGTAGAGTGCACGCAAATAAAGCTACGTCATGTGAATTGTGACGGCGAAAGTAATCACAGTTCTTTTTCGAAAAAACAAGAGACCACAAACAACTGACTACCAATAGAGATAAATCATGAGAAACACAACCATATAAAGCAGCATTTCATCGGAATAGAAACGAACAAAAGATGATAAATTTAAATACGAACTAACAATTAGAAATTCTGCTAATACATAGAATTAAATCATTCAGATGTCATTGGTAATACAGGTTGGTCGTTCGTAATAGTAGCTGGTGGAACTTTTAAAAATTGACGGAAAGCACCTTTGATAGATAAAACATTAAATGATGTACGGATCATCGCTATCCTACCTGATTTATGGGGCTTGGTAGCTCATTTGGTAGTCTCAGATTATCAACTGGAGAGTTGCGAGTTCGAAACTCAATCCAACCATAGATCGTCGTGCACGCGATGCACGTCAAATCTGTCGTTGCCTCAAATGTCCTCACATTGGCATGGTGTGGAAGTTTGTAAAGTGGGGTGCCAGTTCAGGTGTTGACCTCGTCATCTGACCATGGTTCAAAATTACGAGATATTGTCGTCGGACCTTTACTTTCAAGATTGATCCCGGACCGTAGCCAATAGCCCGCTGGGTTACTCCAGTGTGACGTTAATTCAACACACACTACCTATCTACCATATTTATAAAGGAGTCTACAAAGAACTTTACCACACACAAATTAATTTTTATGCAAGTGAAATAACTCCTAGATATATCGCAATTGTAGGGTAAGAGAAAAAAGCGCGATATACCGAGGAGAACTATCTGTGGAAACTTACTATAAAAAGACACAAATTAGACGATGAATTCCGTGTTTTTTATATTTAAAACTATATAAAACTACATTTTGAAGTTATGTAACAAACACAAAATCAGTGGAAAAACCTATTCAGATAATGCTAAATATATCAACCTTCTATGAAATTGACGGTGATTTTCTCAGGTCATTAAATCCATCAAAAAAGAACCAACGCCACCACTGACCTAATACTCCCAGAAAAGATTTCACGTTCCTGATGACTGGCTTCGTGGACTCTCATTCATTGGTCATCTACCAACATTTCCGCTTAATGCACATCCGTGGTCATTGGCGGCAGAATAACAAAGTTGGACACACTTTGATGGTCATTAAATTATTCACCATCTGAATCAATGAAAGAAATACGCGAGGCATAATATTAACTTTACATTCCTAATCAGAATAGTGTGGAGTGACGAAGTATATATATATATATATATATATATATATGAATTGCTCGATTTCTTTCGCAGCAATGCTTGCGGGAAAATATTCAGCAATACTGCACATCAAAGTGTTATAAATATCGGTTGTGAGCGACAATAAATAATATTCATTTTAGTAGAGATCTTTATGACGATGGGGCAAAACAAGATCACTTCCCTTATCGAGTTTCGTAAGATCGAACAACTTTCGACTGTATTTAATTTGTAATTTACAGATTAACAACCAAAAAGTACAATAAAATTATTTATGGACGTTCGTTTATTTCGTTTTAAAGCTGTGTAAATGCTCAGAAAATGGCAAAAGATAGTAGTTACTACATGTTAAAGGAAGCGAAAAATATGTATTTTCTTAAATATACGAAATCGAAGTTCATAAAATCAGAAGGGCCATGCTAAAATCCCTTCCACACAATAATCCATCAATTCCTATTCATTAAAAAATTTATGATTGGGTTTATGGAATTTAAAAAACTGTCTGCGATATTATATATGTTACATTACAGACATTTTCTCTTTCGAGCAAATCAAAATTTATGTTTTTAAGAACAGCAATTTTAACGAAAGAAAAGCTATCTAATCAGACATACGTACCATTTTGTTTCACGTTCCAGCTGTAGAAACATTCCAAATGATGCACAATGTCATCAGTGAAAGTGAAAGAAATAGCTCTGAGAGGTCAAAGAGTCGATAGTTTCTAAAGAAATATTCCACAGATGGTACACAGATGCAACGAAGCTAACTATTCTTCTTCACAGGAAACGGTATTCAATACATTTACGTTCCTTTTCCAGTGTGTGCGAATTTTTTAAAAAAAATAGCTGCACGAATAAGCAAGAATAAAATTCTTACATTTCACTACGAATAAGCAAGAATAAATTCTTACATTTCACTACGATATTCTTAGACGAAAATCTGGATAAATATTTCAATAACAATAAATTCTTATTATTTTACAGAAATTGCCGTTCTGTAGGGATAAATTTAAATAATTTTCTACATTTTAAAATGTTCAAATACTTTAGTAATTTTAACATTACAAACGTGTTTTTAATTTCCGCAAAACACAACATATTGGATGAAATCTCATGTTATAAAATCTGCCCTGAGTCATAAGATCCTTTTGATATTTCTTCCTGGTCCCTCTGTAGTCACTGAAAAAAAAGGTGCCCCCTTTTGCTTCTTGGGTGGTCCTTAATTCTTTAGACATTACTATCAGGAGAGGTTGTGTGTTGTATAACATAAATCAAATATTTTGTTGTCTACTATTTCATCCTTAAATTTCCTTATATATATATATATATATATATATATATATATATATATATATATATATATATATATTTATTTATTTCTATATATTTATGTATAAATACATAGATAATAATAAACATTAAAACGTTAGGTAACAGAAATGAAGACAAGCAAAAGGCCAAATGGCTAAAAAGCCAAAATACTGGGGGTATAAAAATAGTCAATCAGATAGCATGGATAACAATATAATTCAATATAACAAAACAAAGAGAAATTTAGGAATTTAAACTTAAGAATGCCAAGAAAATTTCGAAAAATGAAGAAGTGTTGGTGGATGAGGGCATCATCAGGGAGGAGTCTCACCCAGTCAACGCAATATGGTGTTTTCTGCGTGTGGGCGGCAATTCATCAAAAGTAGCACACATCCCTCCAAACAACATAAGCAGAAAGGCAAAATTAGAAAACCAAAACCGGGGACTTCCAAGGACACACACCAAAGACAAGTACAATACAAAACTATAGAAGGGAATACAAACTTACCCATATTAATAAACCTCAGCTCGACAACAACCCGCCGCAACCTACATAAAGACCGCCAGCAAATGCCATTCATAGCGCTCAAAAATCACAGTTGAGAATTCGGAACTGGAATTCCGAATCGGTTTATCGGAACCGGAAACCGAAAAGATAGTATTCAAATCTAGTCTTTTAATAAAATAAGTTCTATTATATATAGTATATCAAATAGAATTGATAATCAACAGAAAGTCTCCAAAATAAGCCATTATGTTAAATCATCAGTTAAATAATATTAGTATTTTTAAATCTTTCAAAAATAATCTTATAAAAAGAGTGAGGCTATTTATTATTAAGAAGTGTGTTAAAGAGATTATTACATTGCAAAAGAAAGTTAGATTTAGAGTTACAAATTTTATTGAAACGTACCAGTTGACTAGCCAATTGTAAAAAAAAAAAAACATTCTTTTAGAAAAATTTTAATTCCAATATATTAATTTAAAAACCGGAAATTCAAAATCACCTCTCTTATCATAAATATTAATATCACTTCTATTATTTAAAGTGGATATATTCAAGTCTACAAAGACGGCTTTATTATTATCTGAATTAGTTTAACCGGAATTCCGAGTCGGAATCAGAATTCAGTTCCGAATTCTCAACTGTGATTTTTGGATGCTATGAATGGTATTTGCTGGCGGTCCTCATGTAGGTTGTGGCGGGTTGATGTCGAGCTGAGGTTTATTAATGTGGGTAAGTTTGTATTCTCTTCTATAGTTTTGTATTGTACTTGTCTTTGGTATGTATTCTTGGAAGTCCCCGGTTTTGATTTTCTAAATTTGCCTTTCTGCCTATGGTGTTTGGGTGTGTGTGTGTGCTACTTTTGGTGAACTGCCGCCCACACGCAGAAAACACCATATTGTGTTGACTGGGTGAGACTCCTCCCTGATGACGCCCTCATCCACCAACACTTCTTCATTTTTTCGAAATTTTCTTGGTATTAAGTTTAAATTCCTAAATTTCTCTGTTTTGTTTTTAATATTATATATATATATATATATATATATATATATATATATAAGTTTTTATAATTTTCTACATTTTAAAATGTTTAAATAGTTTAGTAATTTTAAGATTACCAATGTGTTTTTAATATATATATTTGTTGTCACCAATTCCAATGATTGTCACACCAAAGGGCCATGGTAGAGCAGTTGGAAGAGTAACGGATTAGCAATCGGAGAGTTGCGAGTTCGAATACAACCAAAGACCGTCGTGTACAAAGGAGGTTGGTGCACGTTAAATATGTCGTGACCTCAAATGTCCTCACGTTCGCGTGGCATGTAAGTTTGGAGAATGGGGTGCCAGCACAGGTGTGACCTCGTCATTTCACCGTAGTTCAAAATTACGTGGTGTTGTCCTCGGAGGTTGCATTCCCTTCGGGGGTTGATCCCGGACCGTCGTCAATAGCCCGTCTAGTTGCTCCATTGCGAGGTTAATTGAAATACTTACCTATCCGCCACACCGAAAGCTATAATTATTACCAGCATTGAACGTCCCTTACAATGCATCTTTACCAAGAATATGTAGATTAGCATGTTTTGCAGTTCCACACCACAGTGAATGTCTTCTACTTACGCTCATGTGGAAGTGCATGTAGCAAACCTATGACAAGTAACCATATTCCAAAATTACCGCCAATTGGCGAATGTAATTATTGCCAATTGTGTTTGAGTCCAATCCATTCCCCTTTCCTGCGTACATCCAAATAGAAACAATTATAAAAATGCGATAATTCGCAAGACGGAACAAGACTGGAAAAGCCATTGCTACAAAAGCCAGACCACATCCAACATTCATGATTTCTGTGAGTTGAGTCTTCATTATACATTGAATTGCAATCATTATAAAAAGTCTCACTTGTCAGCTCCATGCCGTTTGAAAATAAATCAGAAAAGAAGACACGAAACATTGAAACAAATATTTTTTGTGCAAACGATTCAAAAGGAAACTGGTTTCGCGTAAAAAGAACATCTCAACACGCTACAATTTTTGTGTCTCCATAACGGATATTCATTTGAATTCGGTTTCCTCGGCCAATAGTTGAGAAGGCAAGTAGCGGGAGTGTTTTGCCGGAGTAATTTGCTGCGCTGTCACTGACTTAACAATGGACAATGGCGAAGCAGAATTTTGTCAAAATATTAGTCACGCTTTGCGATGGATTCTTAAGTACAAGGTCATTTGTAACGACTCTCCAGTCGCTGGGTTAAGTGGGGGGGGGGGGCGCTCAATTGCAGTTCAAATGACCGTTTGGTAATTTCGCAAGAGCATTTGATTCTAAAAGACGAAATGTACCATTCGGGGGCCTAATCAGATCTTTTTATTTCACAACCCGATTTTGTATGACCGTGTGTGAAAAGAACTAACAAAATTTCACAATATAGTTCCCACGTGTTTAATATTCTTTCTTTAAAAAGCATGAGGTTAAGATGATTTCAATTGAATTTTTTAACCAAAGGAAGATATATTATTACATGTATATATTGTATAGCCGTGTCGTTAGGTTGGTCATTTGGAAAATATATAAAGAAAATCTTTTTTATTACCAATTGTAATGAAAAACGTAAAATATTTTTCTCTTCTCACCGAAGCGCTAAAGATCATCTCTTTGAATTCAAAACAATATCAATTATATTCAGTTAATATTCAAGCACAAATTATTATGTAAGTAAATTTAAAAAATAAAACTTAAATCAATTTGCAGACTATAATAATAAGGAGAAAAAGACAAAAGGCGAAAAGTGTATGAATTGGAAGATTTTAGATGCGGGCAAATTTTATTTAAAACTAACTTCGAGGTAAAATTCATAGAATTTTCAAAGGTTAAATAAAACTAGCTGTGCTGAAGTTTCTTAGTTGTTCACATGAAATATAATCAATATATAACCCAATGAAATATAATCAGTCAAAAAATATAAAATAGTATTTCGTGCATTTCTAATTGATGTTAATTCTTACTTCCTTTGGCAAAAAGTTCTCCCTTCAGTCACGTTACCGCAATTAGCTTCTGAACGTCCACTTCAATTTCATCGCACTCAATTCTTCAAAACCGATTCGATATTTTTTGACGTCTATTTTCGCGTTCTCTGATTTTTGTTTCTCTGCTTATTTCTATCTTCCGGATTTCTCATTGCGTTCTGAAATCAGGTTGCTGAAGAACGTCAAAGCTGCAAGTTCTTCTGTGTAGTACTAGCAATTTATTATGCATCTCCATCGCTCAAAGCATATTGAAACCAAGCGGCAAAAATTGCAAATGAATCTCGTAGGTGATCAATATTTTTTATTATTTCCGCTTGTTGCCATTCGCCAATATACAAAGTCGGTTTCAGTACGTTAGGGTAGCAATTTTCAACCATTTTATCTCATGGACACGTAAATCAATAATTAAATTATACGGCACACCAAAAAAATTGTTTTTGTGACCAAAAAAGGTAAATTTTGATTGATTAACAAAAAATAACAACAGGAATTACTTAACCTTTTTACTCCAAAGTAGCTTTTAAAAGTATTTTTGAAAATTTATTTATACCTTGTAATAAAAAATAATGCTCACAATTATTTATATGGATAATAAAAATTCGTACATTATTCGAAATTATTTGTGAACGCAAAACTAACCCGTTTATATAAAGTAGATCTTACACAATTTAAACCGTGTAGCAATCCGTAAGGCACACTGACGGCACTTCGGTTGAAAATAGCTGAGTTAGGGAATAAAGATACTGGTATGTCTCAAATGCTATTGCAGAATTATTCCAAGCCCCGAATTAGAAACATAAAGCACTTCTTGGGGACTTTAAAAATCGTGGGAACACTTAAATTATGCAACGATTAGAAAATGAGTTCATTCGGCTACATAAAGCGCAATTTGGAATTCGAAGAAAAAACTAATTTTATCAAATTTACTACCATTAACGTTGAAACAGAGGTGATTGTAACACAGTTTGCTTTTCTTGGTACTCCAAAGACTATTTCATACAAGAAGAATTTTCAAGGATAACGGCAGATCGCGTGCGATTAAAACACGAACTTAACGCTCTAGTGAAGTGCGGAGTGCATTACAAACTGAAACAGTCCTTTGGAAGCCAAATTAAGCAAGACGCTGTACTAAGACCAACAAGACATTCCCAATACTGATTGCCAGGCAATTTGTAATACGCTTAACTACTTCAAATCAACATATAATCACCTTTTCCTGACCGACTCAACTTTGGTCCGATTGCTTAAAGATGATGATTGCAGGGGAATCATTTTGGAACTTTTGTGATGCTTCCCGAACGTTTATTATGTACTTTGTGAGTGAAGATGCTCTTTTTTTCGTATCAGAGCACTTTTCGGTAAACTTTGCTAGAAGAATAATGTGTCAGTTAAGTGTAGTGAATCCTAAAATATGTCTCTATGAGAGATTTTCTGTGTAAACAATCTATACGGTCAGCGAAGATTTTACTTCTGGTGTCCAAATTCTCTCGCATATGTATGGGGTTTACCTTAAAATGAAGTTTAGTGCAGTCTTGACGATGTTTGGCGTTTAATCTGATCGGTGTTGATCAATCGACTATCATTTTTCAATTCGGAATTTGTTATTCTGAATTTTTATTGGCGAAGTGTGGAAATCATATTTGATAAACAAGCCAAGTAACGTCACGTTCGGATTACGTACAGAAATTACGTTCAGCAGCAGAAACACTACCGCCACTATATTTAACTTGACAAAAAATGCCTCCCATTCCGGGTCAGCTAACAACTACGTGTTGATCATACCATTTTCTACTTCAGGAGCGCCAAATCCTAGGAACCTAACCTCTTCTATAGTTGGAACTCTGCCCTATACGTAATGGATAAACATTTATAAACATAATACATTTTCTATCAATCTAAATATAGGTGGAGGTAGTGTTTCTGCGACGATATGTGTTTTCTGTGAGTATTTTGAAAGTGGCTTCAGTTGCCTTGCTTTTCGAATACTATTTCAATAAAAATTACAAAGAATAAATTCCGAATTGAAACATGATAGTTGATTGGCAATTAGATTAGCTAAATTAGATAAAATGCCAAATGTTGCCAAAATGACGATAAACAACATTTTAAGGTAACCACGATATGAATTATGCGAAAGCATTTGGACATCAGAAGTAAAATCTTCGCATACCGTCTGGTTCTTTGTTCAAAATCTCTCTCGCAGTCCGCCTCTGGTTAAGTGGCATTTGAGTCACGTACTTTGTAACGAGTCTATCCGTTAAATTTGGAGAGTTTAAACGCAAGACAATGCGTTCCCACTATTGGCGTTCATTTTGGCTCCAAGATTATCATTCAGTGACGTAAGCGAATAGATGGGATGACGATTAGCGAAACAAATAATCACTTATGGCGATCGCCATACATTACTTAGCGTATGGCAACCTTTTCCACTGACTAGCTTACTACTTTTGAAAATGTACTTCTCCAAGGTTATCTGCCTTCTCACCAGAGTTACACTATAATGTAGACCGCCAAACATGCAGGGTGACTCCACCTTATTCCACTAAGTCACATAACTTTTATGCTGGGAGACAAGGACGCGAGCCTTACAAGTCCGAACATCTTGCTTTTCCCTCAATATGTTCATGCTTTGGACCCGGCCACCCAAAATATGAAGGATAAACATTTAAAATAAAAAAATGATAACTAGCAGACTTGTGCATAGCATCTGCACTAAACTTTCTTAACTGCTTATATCTACTGATGGCAAAGTGTCGTAACTCAAATTTCATATCCTATTTCAATCCATTTATACCATGAATATAATATCCATATTATAAATGGATTTCATGTATCTTAATAAAAATTAGCCAAAGATATGTGTATAACAGCATTTTGTTTACTTTCAATGATGTCAATTCTTATTTCCACTAAAATGGATGGCAAAAAGCACACCTCAATCATATTACCACAATGAGATTCTGAACTCAGTACAATTTCATCCAATTCCCTTGTTCAAAGGCGATTCGGCATTTGACGCTAAACCTATTTTCTCTCATATTTTCATTTCTACGCAGATTTCTCTCTTTACAGATGTTCTCTTATTCTCGTTGCTTTCTGTAATCAGGCTGCCTTGTAGTTTTAGCAATATTATACAGCTCCGTAGATCAAATGAAACATATTTAACTAAGCGACATTGAGTATACAGTACTTTTTAATTGAGTAAATAGTTTTTTAATTGAGTAAACAGTAGTACTTTTTTCAGCTTTCTAATGAAATCGCAGTTACTGTCGATTGTGAACGATACTATGAGCTGCTACAAAATTTATTTCTTGCCTGAAATTGATCGACGATGCTTACAGCATACATGGTTTTATCAAGACGGAACACCACATCATACAGCTCATGGAATCATGCGAATTCAAATGAATGCATATCCTGGCCGAATAGATCGACTGGTTCCCTCGTTTTCCTTATTTGAGCAGGCCTGACTTTTTCTATGGGGCTACTTAAAGAAACAAGTCTACGCTTCAATTCTAAATAAGTAATCTGTTTCAATGAAGGGTTTTGTTTTATCTCTTACCTAACTGTATTTCAGTACGTCTTTTTTCTTCCATTTTTGGGGTCATATCTTTTCGTTCACTGTAATCGAATTTTTTTTCGGTCGAGTAGCAACAAATAAACAAGTTTAAATTTTTATACAACAGCTTAAGCAAAACGTTCGTGAAGGAACTGAACAAATCACCCCTCAAATGTGCTCAAACGTAATGGAAAAACTGGTCGAAAGAACCCACATTTACAACACGGTCAGAGGTGGCCATTTCTCAGGTGACCAAATACAAGTAATTCCATAAATAATGAATAGCCCGTTGTAATGCTCCAGTGTGACGTTAATTAAAATACTTACCTACCTACCTCCATAAATAATGTCAGTAATTGAGTAAACGATATGAAAAAAAGATAAATTTAACTAAAAATGTTCCATTTAGAAGTTATTCTAAAATCAAATGGACCCTTAAATAATATTTAACAATATAATAATTACCCTGCATATAAAGTAACCGGGATTTTCTTAAAGTTGGCATCACTGCCTTACGTGAAATGTCGTACTGTATTTTGTTCCCTTACCAAACCTTTTGAGATCCAACGAGAGATAAAAATTACAAAACTGCAGTAATGTGGATTATGCGGATCATATTTGAACAAAGCAGTCCTGTGATTAAAAACATTTTACCCTCCAAGTGGTTTCGACGAGATATTTCGTGCATCAAGATCTGACTAGTTTTGCTAATGACGAGATGTCCATCAAAATCTGATCAATTTCGCTAAGGACGAGATAGCTTATCAACGAGATATTGCCGATTTTTTTTATGATGACGAGATATCTCGCCCATCAAGATCAGGTCAGTTTCGTTAATGACTACATACCTCGTCGAGACAACCACCAGGAGGGTTAAAAATAAAATAAATATTTTTTTTATCAAAGTATGTACTGTTGCAGGAGAGTGCATTAGGTACGCGTAGGTTTGGCATGTTTGCAAATTGTTCTTTCTTTAAAAAAAACTTTGCCATTCGCAACGCAGTTTTCGCACTTGATGGAGCATTACACGAATTCCTAGAAGGCTGACATGCATCCAAAGTATCGGGCTGGCAATGGAAACGGAAGAACTGCTCAAAGATTGTACCGTGAACGCTTCCTCCATCGAATCGTCAAACATTTTTGCACGGCCAGCTGTGTGAACTGGGACACATCATGTCAGCAGGCATAAAGCGGGTCGGCCGAATCATCATTTTCTGGATAGTTACTCGAACCGCTGAGGGATTTGAGAGCGCGCGCAAGCAATCCAAGAATTTAATTTTTATTGCGCGCGTTCAACTGATACTTTCGTATTTGTAAACGTTATTATTATCTTTATTAAGCACTTGCAAGCTATAATGCTAGTAAATATCTTTTTTACCATCCACGCCAAAACTATGATGTTATGAATGTATTTTTTAACTGTAACCGTGATATGGAATGTGATAAAAAGAGTAATTTGGCTTCGTTAAGAGTAATTGGAATTTAGAAGATTTGGAGATGGAGTGCAAAAGAGTTGATCAATGTTTTTCGCAATGTTGTATCGTCTTTAGTTTTTTAAGTGTTTAAATTTTTCTAACGAGTGTTCATCTCCATGTGTGCAACCGAAAAAAGCTTGTCTACAGCTATTTAATGCAATAGAACTGATGTTCTGATCATCCAAAATGAATAGAATGAGTCTTCATCTCCAAGGTAAATTAGACTCGGATATCACCAAGCAACGTCCCGACATCATTTAAATACCGAATATCATTTAATGATGAATGGGATGCAATTGAATTGGATATCCAGAAGCTAATTGTGATAGTAGATGACTAAATTGCGTACTTTTCCCCAAGCACTTCATTAGAAATAAGAATTAACTCTAGAAGTACAAATACTTATTTGCTATTTTAAATGGAAATATTGTTTTACGTTTGATAATATTTATTTCATTTGAAGGTATTAAATATGCATATCTATGCCTGTATTCATTATAAATGGATTTAAAATAAGGTATGGAAATGCGATTAACTACACTGCTATCAATGACTCTGAACAATTAAGAAACTTTAGCTCATGCGCTATGCGCGGTTCTGCTAGTTCATATTCCAGCCATAAATACGCGATCCGCCTGTGCTATCTGATTCCCGTGCACGACGATAATGACGGTAGGGCAGTGGTTGCAAGACCGACAGACCTGAATTGGGATTCGACTCGATAAAAACAGATTATCCGGAAAGAGATGATTGACTCTTCGTGCACGGAGGTGGGCCCGAGACCCGAGGAGATCAGCGGCTGAATCAAACTGGGTCAGGGGTCCCCTTAACGATGGACAGAGTGCAAGATCTCAATCAGATGCTGCTGAAAAGAGAGCCGTTTTAGAATTATACTAAGATGTCGTCAGAGGGGTTGGCTCTGCCCCTCGAAAGGGTCTACGATACCAACAAAAAATTATTTCTATGCATTCAACGCTATTTTAAATTCTTCAAACAAAAATATAATAGTAATTTTACAATTAAAATAATTATTGTTTTGTTAATTAATATTCATTATATATATAATATAGTTGTATCCACATGGCAAGTGGCCATACATACCGTTTGTCTGCTACCTAGTATTTCCCGGATTTGGATCACGGGTTATAATCCCGTCATCATCATCTTTAGGAAAAGAGAGCCGCTGCGAATTGTAACTCATGCTCTCCTTTTCCTGTTATCGTCATCTGACCGTTGTTCAGAGTTGTTGGTCTTCGATCTTCCCCTTCGGGCTATATGATCCCGGGGTATCGCCAATAGCAAGTTGTGTTACTCCAGTGTGACGCAAATTTAACTATACCTTTTCTGTTAATCATATTTTGATTACCTGCCCCATCTTAAATGGTCTTAATTTTTTAAAGTACAGTTTTGAATTTGAAAGATTTTGGAGGGAGAATCCCTATTCAAACCTTTTCGCATTTTTACATTCTTTTCGTTTTTTAAATCGCATCTAAATTGTTTACCAATTCAAAATGACTCTTTCAATGTACTTTTTCAAATTGTTTGCTTTAGAATTCCATCTTTGAATTTTCACTTTCAAAATTTGATGCATGTAAGTTAAATTCTTATAATTCTGTCTTAATTCTTTACTTTTCATATTAGCAGTCACGGATTACGAACCGGAGGGTTTGCGAATTCGAAACTCAATCCAACCAAAGACAGTCGTGTACATGGGGGCTGGTGCATATTAAATCTGTCGTGGCCCTACATTTCCTCACGTTGATGCGCTGTGAAAGTTTGGAGAGTGGAGTGCAAGTTCAGATGTTGACCTCATCATCTGACCGAGGTTCAAAATTACGAGGTGTTGTCCACAGATTTTTCTCTTCGGAATTGATCCCGGACCGTCGCCAATAGCCCTTCTGTGTTGCTCCAGTGCAACGCAAATTCATCTTCCTATCTCAATTTTAGCCTTTAGCATAACGTTGCTACTTGTTGCTTGTTCTATTTAGGACCTTGATGGACAAAAGCCCCAAAATCCAATCCTGATTTGTAAGTGCTGGATGTCCCATTTAGGAGTAACGGACGCTTTCCCATTGGGTCCTCTTACCGTAAGTTTACTCCTTTCAGTACCGAAGACCGAAAAGGTCAGTGGTCGGGTATTAGAAATAAAAAACAATAATATTGTAGTTTTATGCTTAATATTCATTCCGAAGTATGAAGTATGGATAGTACTTTTTCTGCGTGGATCATCTTCTCACATATCCACATATGTACGAGGAGTATTCTTCCAACAGACACAAAAGTAAAAAGTGAATTTCTAAAAATAGGTTTGATTATTTAATAATATTTAATATGATGTATTTTGTGAATATTTGCGAAACAACCATTGTGTCACTTTTTATGGGCTGGTAGTGAAAAATAACACAAAATACCTTTTTCAAATGTGATAATCTCTTTATATAAAGAAGTCTAGTCTTATCTTTGGGACCCTTCCGAAATAAAATCCTGACTTCCTGTTGATTTTAAGGCTTGTTTTGATTAAATTATTTGAATTAATTATTATTTGAATTGTTTGAATTAATTATACTAAACACAAATTTGGAAGGACAAAACCGAAATCATTTATAAGTTTGAACATTATCTCCATCTACTCTGTAGGAAAGGGAGGGGCTGGCGACCCACATCAAGAAGAGGCTGGTACTATGGCTACGAAATATGTCATTTTTGGCGCATAAATGTATTTTCGCTCACATCTTTTCAGCACTGATTTCTTCTGTGATCAGACTGCTAAAGAATTTTGACTTTTCCGTGTGATTGTATCAATATTATACTGCCGCTCCATTGATTAAACCCCTCAGGGGCACATCTTCTCTAGAAGTGTACAGGCTTCGTGAACCCGAGGTACCATGGTGATCTATTCTTTTTCCATGGGGTTTACTGCCTCTGATAATATGGGGGTCACGACCCCAGAATGCCCAAGCGATCTTTCTCTTCTTTCTCCACTCCATCCTTTCTTTTCGCAATAATTTGACATTGTCCTGGTGCAACTTGGCCAAATATGGCCCTTGTGCCATAAACCCCAAACCAACCAATCCACTGATCAAAAGCATGTTTAAACTGAGTGGTAAAATTAACGATTGAATCTCGTAGAGGTTAATTTTATATTGTTCACGTCCATTTGTTGCCATTCGACAATATAGAAGTAATGTCTATTTCTGTACCACATGTGTTAGAGAAATATATCTATATATTCTGACGTCAGCGAAGGTTGGTATCGTATCACATTGTGGTAGATATTCTTAGTCAAAAAGCGGGCCAATTTTGAGAATGGATTGAATGGATGGATAAAGCAAGATTACGTATTGCGTCCAAAGTAAATTGTAGAAGCCATAAAAATGTCAAAAACGGAGTTTTAAAAATTATTTTCTGCTCATTTATTATTTTTTTTTTCTACATTTGCATTTTTCTGTGATGGATAACAGTGATTTTCCGGATCACTTTCAATCAACATTTAACCAATTCAACTCGAGCAACGCCGGGTAATTCTGCTTGTAGGATATACATACGAGTAAAAGAGAAAATTTGCGCCCACTCATTCTTTGCTACAGAAAGTCTTTCTTATTAGACCAAGAACTATAAACAGAGGCTGACTGATATCCAAAATTTGCTGTGAGAAATTTTTGAACATATTATTTCTTTAATCCCTGAACCTTTTCGAGGAAACCTCTTTGTGAATTTGAAATCCTCCTTAATAATGTCATGCAATATTGTATAAGTGTTTTGAGCATGATGTAGAATGATTGAATAAAACCCATAGAAAGGTCAAACAGATATTTTGCAAGACGTGTGAAAGACAGTGCAATTTTGTCTACCAAAACGTACTTCGTAGTGGTTGGTTTGGGGTTTTATGACGAAAGGGCATATTTGGCCAAGCACTTCATAGTAAAGATTGTGGTTACTATATAACAGTGCATAGCCTAGTAACTTATCTCCACCATGAAGTACTTTTTGGAAGACACCGTTGCACTGTATTTCACACGTCTTTCTAAATTAGTGATTGATGGATGTGATTATGAGCAAGAGCACTTTCAAAAATAAGATTGATGGAGCCTCTGAGAAAAAACAAGATAGCTCTCGCAGCAATCGGCACTCTCTTGGATGGTCCACGGTGAACAGTTGCATTGCCAATGCAATGCCAATCACGTCTGGATCACCGATTTAGCAAGACGTATGAATGACAAAAAGTACTTTATGGTGGGGATAGATTACTATACTGTATATTGCTACATTTTTAACGCATTATAGGCTAATTTTTGTAGTAGTAGTTAAGTTCACCACAGATCTAATAGAAGGGCGACAGGTTTTCTTGATGCTTATGAGTGATTGGAATAAAATTTTAAAAGTATTATCATTCACAAAGCATACTAGCCCATTCGGCCCTCCAATACACCAGCTCAAGCGGAATTTTCCATTTCTGCATATCCTATTTTGCCCTGACTACAGATTAAAATTTAAACAGAAATTCGAGATCTGGTTTTGAACAAGAGCATGAAACACGAAAACAGAACATGAAAACGAATTTTGTACACAGTGACGGACAGACCCACCAGGAAAATGGCAAAATCCCAAGAGGCCGGTACTACTTGGAGGCCTGTAGGCTTTTTAATAAGAACAATTCGAAAATAATATTTTTTACAAGAATGTAGAGAATTTATTTCACAGTAATTTAATGTTTTTTTTTCCAATTAGAAAAATAGTAAAATGCTATAAATATTAAAAAATCAACTCTCATATTCGACTGTAACATCGTTTCTCTGTTATACTGGGTAGCAATGATGATCACGGTTGAATTAAGTGGTCAAGATACTGAAGAAGCGTCGGTCCAGAATAAGGAACACACAGTATTGATATATGAGAGTCCAAGAATTAGCCTTCCAAGTGGTTTCGACGATATATCTCGTCCATTAAGATCAGGTCGATTTTTTAATGACAAGGTATCTCGTCGACACAAAACTGCCCTATTACTCTAAGGGGAATTAAAATTCAAGTAGTGAAAACATATTATCTCTTGCCAAAACTAGTGATAATTTAAAACAGGTGTTTTTATCAGAAGCTGGCCACTGCAGGGTAATTTTTAACGCGAAAATAAACCTCCAGGATGGTTAATGAAATTTCACCCCATCATTTTTGGCTCATCAATTTGGAAACAAAAGCATTCAACTAGGAAGGGAATTAAGTATAGACCATAGCTGTTTCTTAAAATCAAATCTCAATGTAGTCTAAAATCATCACTTGGATCAATTTTCTAATGTTTTATGCTAATATTATAGCAATATTTTACCCTCCAGGTGATTTATCTCCACGTCGAAAACCACCCCGTAGTGGCCAGCCTTGGAAACAAAAGCATGTTCCAAACTGTCAGCAGTTCTAGGCAAGGGACAATGTTTTTCCTATTTGGATCTTCATTCCCCTTGAAACACTAGGGCAGTTTTATCTCGACGAGGTAACTCGTAGTTAGCAAAACTGACCAGATCTTGATGTACGAGATATCTCATCATCAGCAAAATTGACCATATCTTTTATGAGATATCTTGACGCTCCCCTCCTGTGCCCGATTGGTTGTATATCCTGGACTGATGATCTGAGCCAATAAGCCACTGTACAGTCACTGAGAACATGGAAAAAAAATTAGTTTTCAAGAAGCCAAGAAATAGGAAAATTGCAGATACGCTGTACACAAAACTAACGACCACTATTCCATGTCCAATTCGCTGTCCAAGGAATCCTAATCCCCCTTTCATCTGATAACCCTTAAAATTGCGGCGGATTTTGATGTATGTGCTATTAACTGCGGAATTTTTATCTCGAACCGGTGAGGGAAAGAGCAACGATAGTTTCAAGGGCGAAACGTGCTTGGACTATTCATCATGAGTGGCTTCAGGATGCAGGGCGTATTCGAAGTGAAAACATCTCAGAGAAACACCATATTTCATCCTTTATAGTATAGAAGAGAGAAACAACATGTTGTTATTTATTATTAGGGATGTTGTCTAGGAGTGGACTGGGCCTTCAATTAGAGCCTTTGCGAATGATAAAGTGGGATTAAGTGTGCGATACAAATGATGGGAGTTTAAAAGTTTGGGATTTTGTAGGTTAGCTAATGTGATGTATTTCTTTCGCACTCGTGGACTTTTAAAGATTGGGCGGGGTTATGGTGAATTTTTTGGGCGGAAACAGTTGTGGAAGAAGAAATGAAACAACATATATATATATAATATTTGGTGAATCAAAAAAATCGTCGGTTTATAGCAGAAGCTCATTAACTGACAAAAGGTTTCTTTTCCTGACACAGGTGTTTATAGAATAACTATTAGTATTTTTTAGCGAAAAATAAAAATGTATAAGCATTTTAAACACCATTTTATATATCTTTTAACATACCCTTTAAACGGATTACAATAGGACTGTATCTCTCATCACAATGAAAGTTCGCATTTAGTGTCACCGAAAAAATGTCAGTTAAAGAGTTTCTGCCTTAATCGAAACGCTATGTACCTTTCAAACCAATTCCCAGGTGGTATTCACAATTACGATATCTGCAGTATTTAGTGGTCTTTTTCGCTCGAATATGACGCTAAAATTTAAATTAACACGATTCCAAGATGATATTAATTTTAGGAGCATTTTCAAAACCACTGGATCTTTTACGTTTTAGTATAAAAGAAATAAATGTTTTGTAATTAGAAAACGTCAAACGAAACTGTCTCGATTATCAGAAAATAATGCATACAAATTTCACATTTGCAGTTGCTATATAATCACATAGTATTTCTTTCAACCAGAAAATGTGGTGATAAAGTGCAAGATTGACACCTTAGAGGTTTTATGTTCGGTTTCCATGTAATTCTTTTCACCTAAAAATAACGCCCCAAAAAATTCATTATCTTGCCTCTAAAACCCTCATACCAAAAATTTATAGGAGCAGCGTGTTCATTTATGCCTCGCAATTTTAATTTTGAGTTTTAAAAAAAATTATTCCTCGCCCACCTTTAGATATCTTATAAGTAGAGGGAATTTCTTTTGTTGGAAACCCTTTGGGTAGGGTCGTTATCTCATAGTAGAATTGAGTGTAATAATGAAATTAGATCACTACTACTCATTTAGACTTTCGAAGTTAAGATGGAAACAACTCTGCCTTGTCAGAAGACACTAAAAAATCTAAAAAGTATTAACTTAGGACTATAGAAACAGGTTACGACAGTATATTTATATTTATTTCGGTCCTTGGGATGCTCCACCCTGCTTATACTGTATACTGCTGTATGGTTCACGGTCATGGGTAACAATTAAGGACAAGCACAATATTACGCGTTTGGTAGGTAGGTATTGAATAAACGTTGAACCTGAGCAAAACAACTGGCTATTATTACGCTTTTGTGAAAATACGAATACAGCGAAGTATATGTTGGATTGATAATTGACTAATATTACAAATGCCGGCATAAGACAAGATTCATTTACTTTTAAAATTCGTTTACAATTGAAGGAAATTATTTTTCTTTAATTAAAGGGCTTCTTTCTGCATAAGCCACTTTTTAAATTTTTCAGGAGAGGAAATTTTTCAAGTTTTAAAAAATTCCAAAATTGTGAAGGTTTATACGTTATTCAAGAGGTCAATGTTATTTTAAACTTGAAAGTATTAAGCATTCATTTCCATAACCAGAATTTCTTTTAATCCTCTTAAATATTTGTTTGCGATATTTTTTTCATTACGGAACATATTTCTGCGACTTATTACCTGTTGCTCGAAACCGGAACCTTTAAATTCAATAATATTCTTCCCCCAACTGAATAAAAAGAACAAACCTTTATAAACATTCAACACATATTTAATAGAAGTACAAAAACAGATGATTCATTATTCTATGAAAAATTATGTTATATTATTTTAAAAGTTCTGTTTAAAAAAGCTTGGGAATTCTTTTCAATGAAATTAATGAGTTATCGCTTTTAGACCATGAATCATTCAGCTTAGAAAGTTTCCACTGATAACTTAAATTGGTGATATTAAGTGTCAGAAAATGTGTTATCCTTTCCTCTAATAAACTTTGTTCATCCCATAGACTCGAATAAGGTTGACATGTTTATCCGTTATAGGTTTAAAAAACTCAAAATTACTGATTTAGAAGAAATAAAAGTAACAAACCGGCGGAATAAAGTTGAACAAAAGAATAGATTTAAAAATCTCTTATAGAAGTCCCCTATATTTTTAAGAAAGAAATATTCGTAACCACAGATAGTTATATTTTTAAAAGGAACTTAGCGCAGAAAAAATGAACAGCCAAAATGATATAGCTGATGAAAAATAATGGGTAAGAACAGTCTGATAATGCAACACAATGAAAAGTTGTATCGTTTTTCTAAAATGCATTATAACTACAATTAATTTTATAAAAATGGATTATAGTTATATTCACTGAATATAAATAAATTCAGTTCACCTACTAGAAACAATGTCCCTATTTGAAAAGGATAGATATTTTGATTGTGATAAACTTCTTTGAACCAATTCCCGAATAATAAAAATAGAATAAATGTTTTCTTTTTTTCGTCTCTCCTCACAACCAAAAAATTGGAAAGGTGTACCACCATGATGATTTTGTACAATTTTAGAATGACGCATCTGATTATTTTTATCCCGAGTTCCATTGTCCACCCTCACTCCATTGTCACGCAGAGACATGCTGGACACAATTGTAGTATGTAAGCAATCCATCCTTACCTTTTTTTGGACATTCGAACAATCCTCGTGAATCTCTTCATCCTGTACCAAGCCATGGAACACACTCCGGATCCAAGCCCCAAAAGCTTCACAAAAAACAACCAAAATCCACTTCGAACTTTTCAAAAATGCCTCTCTTAACCGGACCAAAACTCGATAGTGACCAACAATCCCGTACTTCCAAAACAGTAACATGTGCCGCTCCGAGGATGATCGAAAGAGCGAAGAGCCGTCGTTGTCAGATGACGTCATGCGCATCAGTCGCGCCACCTGGTGGATTGAGCGAGCGGTTTGAGAGGAAATGGGAAAAGTGTTGGAAGCGTGATGCGGAAATAGGCTTTATTGCTTTGTCGATGGGGGCGATTTGGTTATTTTTTTATGATTATATGTGTTGTGAGGGAAAAGGATAGTGAATTTAATAGAGTACTCTTATTTCTCTATCAAAGAAGTGAATGGAAAGTGTGGAGTGAAACAATTCGAAGGAAAGGCGTTTTCGAATAGTTCGCCAGGTGCGGTATTGCATCCGTTCTTTCAATGAAAATTTTGTTCCAACCTGAAAATTTTATAATTTAATAATCACGTCTGATCAAATTATTTTGTGATTGCTTTTAAATGTTTATCAACTCTTCAAACCTTGAAAAAAGTGACACGGAGATTTAATTTTTACAATTAACAGACAGCCAAACTTGCCAAGCCACAAAAATTGAATCATGAAATATACAATTTTTAAGAGATATGAACTAATTCCAAATTTAAAACCAATGAGTAGAATACGCCACCCATCAAGATATTCAATTCCTGCTTTTGGCTCTTTTCTTGTAAAGTGTACTTTTTCACAAGTGTGTCACTTTTATAAGAGAAGGTATCATTTTATTAAAACTCCTTTATAAATCTTGGCGTGGTGTGGAAGTTTGGAGAGTGGGGTGCCAGCTCAGGTGTTGCCTCGTCATCTGACCGTGGTTCAAAATTACGTGGTGTTGTCCTCGGATCTTTCCCCTTCGGGTTTGATCCCGGACCGTCACCAATAACCCGTTGTGTTGCTCCAGTGTGACGTTAATTGAAATACCCCCCCTTTATAAATCAGATTTTTGAAGAAAAATAAATTATTCGAAAATATAAAGTTCTGTGGGCAAAATCGAAACACCCCGAAGCTAGTGTTCGTCAGGAATGAAACTTAGCCTGTGAGACGTACATGGAAAGATAAAGAAATTATAAGACTATAAAATGTAGGGACTTTATTTTGTAGAATTATATCAGAAAGGTCATAAATTAGTAAAATGTATGGACCCTTCAAGTGGCAATACAGGACGATATGTGTCGTGATATGGAGTTAAAAGGAGTCCTTATGCTATCCTGTTTCAAATTTGGCCAAACATTCTGCAGCTGCTGCTCTAGATTCCTAATTTTCCGGGAGTGGTATAATTGACGACCTAGAACATTATGGACATGAATAATAGGAGACACATTTGGGGATCTCTCTGGGCCGTCGTGGCTCAGTGGGCTTGTCCATTGAGCTAGCAACCTGCGATTTGTAGGTGGCGTATGTTCGATTTCTATCAGATTCGACTCCTCCCTGATTGTATTTCTCTTTTCTATATCAGTAAAACTTCCTTTGTGTGTGTCCATTGCTTACGTTATCTGTCTTGTGTTTGGCACTTCATGGTCAAATATGGCCCTTGCGCTAAAACCCAACCTGGTTATTTCTCTGGGGTTTCAGCTCCACGAAGGCACTCCACGGAGAGGCGAACAAGATGTCACCGGGCTTCATGGTGATGATAAATATCCCCTTTGACAAGTGAAAGACATATCAACAGGCTGTGGGATCTACTAGACACGTATCGCTGTGCTGTCAAACTACCTTTATCACTACTAGAGGGGACTAGCTGTTGTAAGTGATACTTACGCACGCCATTACACTTGGAGTCACTTCGGAGTGCCATTTTACAGTAAACTCAGAACGGGTCTTGAATATCGTCTACTGCGTTTGGAATGGTGCAGTGCCCGAGATTCGTGAACAAGCATAGACTGGTGGTGTATCATGATTAGAGACGAATCTAGTTCCTGCCTTTAGGAAGACGATCACCACATTCGTGTGTGGCAGAGACCCGGCCAGCTCTACTTTCTCAATTTACTGTTGAGTGATACACCGCTGTAACTATTAGTGTAACGCTGTGGGGAGCCATCACTTTGCAATCATTCCTCTAGTAGTTGTACGATTTACTTAGACAGCAGTGATAGGACCAGTAGATCGTTTAACCTGTTGTTTTGCCTTTCGTGTCACGCATTCAAGGGGATGTTTACCAGCACAATAACTCCTGGTCACACAAGCCTCGCCTTTCTCAGGAGTGTCTCTGTGCTGTTAAAAGCCTCCCTTGGCTCGAGAGTTGGCTAGTTTCCCTTTGAGCATTTATAGGATATGCTAGGCAGACAATTGCAGCACACTGGAGTGTAAAGGATCTGGAGCAGTATCTGCAGAATGCTCAGCATAATTTTTCACAAGATAGCATGACACCATTTAAGTCCAGGCCACACCATATATCGATTTGTATCTCCACCAGAGGGAACTTTACAACTCACTAGTTTTTGACCTTTCTGTTGCAATCCTACATTAATAAAGGGTCCTCTAGATTTGATAATATACGATCTCTTTACATTCTTCATGCAGATCACACTTGCTGAGCTTCATTCCAATCGTACACAGACCAGACTTCGGAGTATTTGAGTTTATGGCAGAGTATATTTCCACCAAATAATAAACATTTCAGAAAATTACCAAAGCAAATACAACTAGAATTAACAACACTAAAAAATTTGCACAACCTCCATGTCATGGTCTAAAATTTATATAGCACTATGGAATAAGCACCAACGAACAACACAAAAATTCACAATTACACTACCCAGCTCCCATTACCAATCGGGCTCCAGCATAATCCAATCCAGAGTTGGCAGTCGAGTCGCCTGGTTTTGAGCTAATCTATTAGTTAATTTAGGGGGACTGGTGGTAACGTAACTCAAATCGGTTACACGATTGACGTCTTTGGAAGCAGATTCTCGCTTTTTTGTGTTATTTTTTAATGTTTTAGCGTAGTATTGCTTTTACCCTGCATCACTTTTAATGACTGATAATCAAATCTATATAATGGAAGAATCCTAAAGAACATTCTATTGGTCAAAGAAATCCAAACTGGTTAGAAATCATGCTGGGAAGACTACAGCTTGCGGATGTATGTGTGTACCTACTAGTGGGTTAACATTGTTTTTTAAATATAAAAATGGTATTAATAAGGGGATAAATGTACTGGGTAGCGTTAAAACAGACCCTTATTTTACAAAACTCTTTTAGTGGGATGAGATATGAACATTTTACAATACATTATCTCTATACAAAAACAAAAGCTTCGACTTCTCTTTCCTTCACTTCACAGCCCGATTCTACCTTTACATACTCTGGGTTTGTCAAACGTGACATTATCACTACATTGCCATCGACCTTTTAATGAAATAGAACGAGCATGTGAGTGTGGTTTCATGTTATTTCTCCCGATCTCTCGGTTTCAAGATCTAAATACGAAGGTCACTTGATATTGGGAGATTAGAACTAATTATTGACGACTGGTTAATGCGATTATCGAGATTGATTGAAACACTAGTTTGTGCTTTTGCAAGTGAGTACCCAAGCCCACGTAACCAATATTTCTGCATCGACTTTAAAATGAAATAGACGGAGCATGTGCCCGCAGCTTCATGTTATTTCTTCCAGTTGCTCGGTTTGAAGATCTGTCACGTGGTTGTGGGTAAAAGCAATAATCCTAAATTATTGATTGGTTAAAGCGATTATCCACCGTGATCAAAAATACTAGTCTGCGTTTCCATAATCGATTTGTGATTTACCCTTCAGAGATCTTACGACAACGATTCCGCCCACATGATCCGTCTATTTCATTAGAAGGTCGATGCATTTCTGATGTGTTACGACAGTGATTTCGCTCACCATGTTCCATCTATTTCACTAAAATGCAATCGATTGGATCTTATTTAAATCCTGCCACTTTAATAACTATTGTGTGAGTTAAAATTGAAATTGAATTGTCTGTAAATTTTAGACTTCTCGCACTGTGAGCGCATGCTTAATGTCGGGAGATATCGTGGTGATTCGAATTGGTTTAACTCACCTGGAGATAAAAACTCTTTCTAGTCACTTCTTGAGGTCAGAATATCAGTAAGATTGCATAAATATTGTAAATTAGCTTTCAGGTTGCACATATGAAGATGAATACTTGTTAGAAAAATTGAGAACATTTATTAATAAGCTAAGGACGATACAAAACTACAAGTAACAAGGATCATCTCTCTTTTACACTCCTCCAATTCTTTCAAATTCCAAATTAATTTTTTATCGATATCATAGTTACAGTTTGTATTTGCATAATTAAAAATACATTTACTAATATCATAGTTTGGCGTGCATAATAAATATAACTCGACGAGGTATCTCGTCATTAGCAAAGCTGACTAGATCTTCATGAGATATCGTGTACATCAAGATCTTGTCGTCTCTCGTCATTAGAAGAAAACTGACCAGATCTTGATCTTGCCATCATCAAAAATTGGCAGTATCTTGATGACTAGTTATCTCGTTATTAGCAAAATTGGTCAGATCTTGATGGATGAGACATCTCGTCGAAACCAATTGGAGGGTTAAATTCATCAAGATATCATTATATAGTAACCTGTAGTTTAACACTGGGTATTTTTTAAAGTTAATATAACATAATTTAGTGACACACACACACAACAGATCTTGTATTTGATGTAAGTAAATTGATCTTGGAATTCTAGTAGAAGATATACATTTGCTTTATAGTCCTTTTAAGAATGTTAATTTCAGAAGTGTTTCAACCACAAAGGATCTATTCTCTTTATAAGAAGAAAGAGAGTTCTTGATCCTACATTTTCAAAAACCACCAATAATTTTCATCATAGCTATTGGAAACTTATACACATTTACGTTAAGCATACACAGCATTTCTTGCCTTTACAATATAAATAAGTGCATACTTTTCTTCACAACTGTGTGGCTTTCATTTAAATTAGTTTCTTTTAAATATAAAAATACCTTTTGAAAATTCGCATTAATGTTACTTGTCTCATTCGATACAAAAAGTGGGATTAATTCTTACTTGAAACTCGAATTATTTCGAAACGAATGGAAGAGTGGACTATTATGTCATCTAACAACAGACATGAGGACGAGTTCTTGTCTGTTTGGAGCCTCCCACCGTTTCTCAGTGGGTTTGTTGACTGCGCTAGCAACCTGCGAGTTCTAGGCGGCGCAGGTTCGATACCTGTCATTTATCCTGGGTATATTTATCTCTTTTAACTTCTTTAAATAAAACCTTCAGAGTGAATGTCCATTAAATGACGCTGTAATGTCTTGTGTTTGGCGTAACTTGGCCAAATATGGCCCCTTGCACCATAAAATTCAACCCAACCTGGCTGCAAAATGAAGCCTGATAATCAAGGTGTCTTAAGATGGGTCATGTTACAACGTACCTCACCTTCCCCTATCCCACAGGAGCACTAAACTATGAGTAAAAAGTTACACCCCTAGCAAAAAAGTTGTAAAATTGAGAAAACAATCTTTTTCAATAATCTTATGAACATAATAAACTATTATGTAAATACTATACATATTTACACTTCAGATAATCTCTTTTCTCAAATTATTCACATTTTTATACAATATATATAATTATAATTACTTCTACAGAATTTCCATACATGACATGTAGAAAAATTAAATAACGACATATATTTCTTAAATATGAATTAAATATCCACTCAAGGCTGTAACAAGATTTTGCCAAAAAAATTCGTTAAAAGGAATGTACACTATCTGACATTGAAAATGCAACACCCAGAAGGAGTGCGCAGAACTGGATGAAATTTACAGGGTAGACGCAGCTCACCGAGATATGTAAATGATGCAAACTTCGCAGCTGTCCCGCGCACGGCGAGTGAAAAACCAGGGAAGGAACCTGCAAAAGTGGTCAGTTTCGCGCCGCTCTGTTTGCCATGTAAATCAAGTTGCAATTTGTTTTTGTGTCTCAGAGGAAATGTCTAGTAGCGGAGAATGCCAGGACGCCGCCAATCAAGATAGTTCCAGCAAACAGACGACTTCACGAGGGGTATGGTGATTGGCCTCAGAAGGGCAGGTTGGTCCATACCGGTGCAGCCGGTGACACTACCTTTCCTTCAGGGGGTGTCCAATGCCATTTTCCAGCAGGATAACGCCCGGCCGCACACGGCACGCATCAGCCAACATGCCCTGCAAGGTTTCCAGGTGCTTCCCTGGCTAGCTGTCTCCCCTGATCTCTCACCTATCGAACATTTATGGGACGTCATTGGACGTCGCTTGCATGCGTTGCCACCGGCACGTTCAGAAGACGAACTCTGGCAAATGGTTGACAGGGAATGGGCAGCCATCCCTCAGGACACCATCCACACGCTCATTGCGTCTGTATCTAGACGTGTTGCTGCCTGTATCGCCGCTCGCGGTGGTCCTACAACCTACTGATCAGACGTTCTTGCTGCTCAGTGGCAAGGTGTATAATGTTGCAATAAAGATCACTTATTGCTCGTTGCTGTATCTCTCTGTTTGCCAAATTTCATCACTTTCTGCCAACTCTTTCTTGGTGTTGCATTTTTAATGTCAGGTAGTGTATTATACATATCTATTTCAGTATACTTTTAGACAGTTATTTAGCATTATAATTCTAAACATATCTGTTGCATTTATATAAATGAAAACTTAATTTCATAACGTACAAATTGTTTACTTACACATTGCATCACAACAGTGTTATGAATAACATGTAATCTGAAAAAGTCTAAATATCGTATGGACTGCAAAAAAATCTAGTTGCATTTTCAGCATTTTTATTAAGAGCGGAAGACATCTTCCGATGTATTGTCTTCGAGCTAATTGTATTGTCTCAAAATATGTTTATCATTTCTTTTTCGACGGCTTGATAAGTTTTACTCATTTACACATCTACTGTAGAGATATTTCAGTGTCCAAAATCTGAATCTTAATAAAACTGACCTCGAGCTCCTATTCTTAAGTGTGCACTGTCGTGTAGGACAGTCATACAAATTCATTGTCATCGTATTATATAAATGAAAACATACAAGTGACCTGTTCCAATTATAAACTGAAAATGTGTTTTTATCATCGACCTTCTAATGTAATAAATGGAGTATGTGCTTCATCGAAGATCTGTCACGAAGTGGTGGGAAAAAGCATGAATCGTAGTGTGGGACAAATTATTGATTGGATAAAATGATTATCCAGCACGATTAAAAACAGTAGTCTGCTTCGATAGCCAAGCGGTCCAAGTCGATTCGTAAGCCAATATGACTAACCCTTCTGAGATATTTTGATAGCACACAATTCCGTCTACATTCTCTCTCTCTCTCTATTCATTAGAAGATCGATGTTTTTTAAAGTTAGTAATGTCTTACATTTTATGGGTATAAATTAAAAGGCTTTTACATTACAGTATAGCAAATTATCAAGCCAGCTATAAATTAAATAAAATCTCAGGACGAGTCACAACATTTTTAACAGACAAAAAACAAAACAGTACACATCTCTAAACGATCAACAGAACGATTACTCTCTTGTTTTAAAAAACCGCTTCTCTTAAAACGGGGCACATGAGAAGATGAGAGCACGATCGTGCGCACTTGAAATGAACTAAGTCTTGAAATGATGAGTCTCTCGATCCGCTCGGGGAAAGAACACCGATTCCGTTACAGTTGTTAATTGAAAAGATGATACTAGTAGTACATCGATCTTAAAATGAAATATACGGAGCATGTGCCCGCAGCTTCATATTATTTCTTCCAGTTGCTCGGTTTGAAGATCGGTCACATGGTTGTGGGTAAAAACATCAATCCTAAATTATTGATTGGTTGTGATTATCCATCGTGATCAAACACTAGTCTGCGCTTCCACAACCAATCGGCTAAATCGATTTGTGATTTACCCTTCAGAGATCTTACGACAGCTATTCCGCCCACATGATCCGTCTGTTTCATTAGAAGGTCAATGTGATAGTATGAGTGACGTGCCGCGTTCGAAGCTCGCTAGTTATTTTAAATTAAAATTTTGATCGGCGCCGTCTAGATGTAAATATGGAATTTAATAAATATGTTGCTGCTTTTTGAGATTCTGAATCTATTTCTTTACTACTGACCCTCAACGGATACAACATACACGAAGAAAATCTCCGTTAGATAGAAAGGTGACTAAAAGAAATAATCAGTGGTCGGCAAAAAATAACCTAGTGTACAACACAAAAGTATTGGATCAATTGCTATAGGAACAGAGGGCTCGCTCATTTTTGTAGGGATGATTAAGCTGGATATCAACTTTGTTTAGGGCGAAGTGCCTGGAGGAAAAGTAGTTTATTAGTAATCCTTCTCGACAGCATGTAAAATGTAATCAATGTTGACAAACTTGAATATATTTCTTCAATCATCTACTATGGAAAATGAGATACGCTCAGTTTCTAAGCAACAAGAGGGAACTGGCACAAATTTTGTGGTGATAGCCATTCTCGTCGTAGGCAGATAGTATTGTAGTGAACACTACTTTTTAAGCACAATGCTCAATAACAATGCTCAGTATATATATATATATATATATATATATATATATATATATATATATATATATATATATATATATATATATATATATATATATATATATATATATATATATATATATATATATTTTACTTCTATGCTGCTTGACCCCTCCTCTGAGAGATCCTAGATATTAAATATTGCCCAAACAGCCGTCTTGAAAACTAACCTAAGACTTGCTATTTTGATCACAGGCCGTCTTCAATCTTTCACGCCCTTAAATATACCTCCAGCTTAAATTTGATCTCGCAGGTACAATAGTACCGAGATTCGAGGAATATAGGTATTCCTAGGATATGGGAAAAGTTTTTGTACTATTCTGTGTGGTCTGCTTTTAGGTTGGAAACTGAAATATTTTATTGTTTTTATATTGATAATGGTTTTTTAATGACAATTACTTGTTTAGGTGTAAATTGCAGCGAACTTCTTGACCTACACTCCAAATTATCTTATGTTAATTTTTGAAGTATTTGCTTCAAGACACAAAAGAAGTCACAGTAAATAAAATATATCTTTCAATAATAAGCTACACCAAATCGGCGATTTATTTTTGTACAGAAAACACAATTCCTTTACAATTTGTGACACATTTGAGAAATTTTTAGAGATTATTATAGGACAGTTAAAGGAGATCTATAAAGATGTTTGGGGTCGTAGTGGCTCAGTGGGTATGCCTACTGCGCTAGCAACCTTCGAGTTGTAGGCGGCGCAGGTTCGATTCCTGTCAGGTGCATTCCTCCCTGGGTGTATTTATCTCTTCTGTGTCAGTAAAACTTTCATTGTATGTGTCTATTACTTGATATTGTTTGTTATGTCTGGCGCAGCATGGTCAAATATGGCCCTTGCGCTATAAAACCCCAAACCAACCAATCAATCCTAAAGATGTTTAACCTTTCGACATAAATATAAATTATTAAATATTCCCCTACATGACGAATAGTCATCACTAAGTTCGGGATCACCAAGCGATCACTCTTCAATTGAATAGATAGATACAAAAGTAAGAGCACCAAGAAAATTCAGCAGAACCGATTGCTAAGGTACTTTTAAAAAAGTAGGCACAAGTTTTCCTCTTTGTAGTGAAAACGATTCGTGTGAAATATACAAATAACCAAATCGATTTTAAAGAAGTATATTAAAGTTCAGAAAACGGAGACGTTAAAAATTGTATAAAATAAAAAAGAAAAATATCATTTGTGTGAAGTAAAATTACTTATATACATGACCCACCCGATTCAACAAGGAGGTTTAAAGCACCGAAATTTGGCGAAACAATTAGTACTTGGTACACATATCTTTATTTCGTGAGAGCTTTGGAACTAGGGCCCTGAGTGTAGATGTGGGACCCAGATTGCAGCCTACTTAGCCCATTTAAACATTTGATGCTGTTCCAGGGGCACACCACTGATGGGGCTATGGGGGCTCAAGCGCCTACCAGACCTTAAAAGAGCAAAAATAATCTTATTTAATCAATTGATCTCTTTAAAATTCGTGAATGAAGGTGATTTTGATAATTTTCCTTGCAAAATCTCGCATCCCAGCTGCAATACCACCAAACTAGAAAAAAGGCAGTTTTAATTTTATGCGTAAAAAGATTAAATGAATGCCGCTCCATGATGCAAAATTAACATAACTCTCTTCAACTGCAGCCTAAACTTCCCTCTACTGGAATTCAGCATGCAGAAGCACGTATTTTCATTTCCTACGCATAAAACTAGGAGGCAGTGGTAGTCCAATTGGTAAAGTCGCGGATTAGCAACCGGAGGGTTGCGAGTTCGAAACTTGATCCAACCAAAGATCGTCGTCTACGTGGCGTGTACTTTAATCTGTCGTGACTTCATGTTGACGTGGTATGGAAGTTTGGAGAGTGGGACACTAGCTCAGGTGTGACCTCGTCATCTGAACGTGTAAGCAAAATATTTACTTGTGAGTATATGCATTTACTTGACTGAAAAACATCTCTTGGAGCATCTTGGTCAAATGTACGATAAGAAGCTAAATCGACAAGCTGAATTTTACAAGGCAGTCATGTCAATATTAGTATACTGCTGCTTATATACCACGAGAATTGATTTCGCCACAGTCTGGATGCCTCCATTTACCTGACGGAAAAACATTGCTTGGATTCTTGGCCAAATTTACGATGAGAAGTTAAATCGACAAGCCGAATTTCACAAAGCAGTTATGTGACCACTAGTATACTACTGTCTATCAGCCATGAGAACTGAACATGCCACAAAGTCTTGATGGATGACTGTTCACCTTACTGAAAAGATCTGAAGACCTTTCAATAATAAAAACTACATTAACTTGGCAATTTAGTTTAAACAGAAAATATAATTTTTTTTCAATTTGCGACACCTTTGCAATGTCAAGGGGAGACTGAAGAAAAACATTAGATAGTGTCCAGTTAGATAGGATAGTCTTGTATAGGATTAGTGTAGAGGATATCCACAAATGTATTTAGCCCTTCAACATAAATATATAACCTTTCAACTGGTCCTTGCGCCATAAAGAAACAACCACATTGACATCCTGAGTGCATCCCTACCACGACGCGAAATGAATGACAGATTTGATTAATAATTAAAACACCCGAAACCCAAATAACAAATTTAGATTGAAACGCAACTTGACAAGCTGTGCTGTATATTTCATTGTCTAACTGATGCCAGAAAAATGACTGGTTGTAAAAAACAAACGGCTGGAAAAGCATTGTGTCGCGGCAATTAAATCGAACCTCGTAAATCATATTCGGGTTTGTTGCAGCAACACTGCAAGTCCATCAGTGAAACAGTGCGAGAATCACACTACTCTAATGAGGATATCCGTCAAATATTTTGTGCGGTCCAATTAGCAAACACACTGGTCGGTCGGAGGAATCCCGAAAACTCAGGGTTACTACTCGTCCGTGGACCAGGTGACGGAGGCCCTGCCTCCTGAAATAGGTAGATTTCTAATGCTGTGAACGGTTGGGTATATTTGTTCTTCCTCTGATCAGACGCTGGGTGCTATTATTTAATTGGAGCAAGGACTTTCCATTGTGGTTAAATAAAGGTTTGTTTCCTTTCCGCGTGTGTCAGATGAAATTGCTTGATTTATTGTGCAGTGTGGGATTGTGCATGCTAATAATTCGAGTTTAATTGATATAAGAGACGTTTTACTTTGCATTCAAACTCTACAACCGAACATTACAGACGAAAATATATAATTTAAAAATATTTCAAGGATTCTCTAATTGAACTTTTATTTGCGACTGTGCTCTGAAGCAAATAGAAGAATGTAGTCAAAACGACTCGAAGAATGTTGCTCAACTATTGAACCAGACCTGAATTCTGACCATTCGGCTACCATGCTAGTCTTGTGTTTGGAATTAAATGGGTATTTCTAGTTTGTTTTATTTGTTTGTCGCTCAGCAGTCATTCTTTGCTACACAAGGGCGAATTAGACAGGGGTCTTCGACTTAAAATTGATTCCACAGCAAAATGCATGACCGGGCATGGATGTTTGTTGTGAAATCAACTTTAAGCCGTAGAACCCAGAAGTATTTTTCTTCTAAGGATTTAAATCCAGGACCTGTTGAAGCAAAATACTCTTAGAACGGAAGCGTAACTTTTTTGCGGCAGTGATCTAGAGCAAATAGCTTTTCAAATTGATTTTTTGAGTTAGTTGTCAGGAAAAGCACCCAAATTTGTAGAGAAAGTTATCCGATTTTTATGCCATTTGTTACAACATATTCTAACAAAATTGAATTATGTGTATAGGTTTTTAAAAAATGTATAGGAGAGAATGGATACCGAACTTTTATCTCCTGGTGTACAGTTAAATGATGCTGAAAAACATAATCTTTCACATTAAAGTGTGAAAAATTGAGTCTAATGTATTGCTCTCTATTACTTTTCTTTCATTCTAAACATCATATATTAAGAAGAAATCTGTCTGATGCAGCAAAAGGCTGTCGAACGCTGAGCTACACCTTCATGTAATTTGGACGGTTTATTCTGCTCTGGGTCAATGCAACTGTATTCCGCTCGCTACGTCTTTTTCCCCTTAGAACCGTAGAAATAAAATTTAACTTAAAACATTAAGCAAGAATACACCCCTTTATAATCAAACTCGAAACACAAAAGTCAAAAGCTGTCACGAGCTTAGCAATAGGAAAAGAAAAAAACACAAGCACATAATCGGACAAAGCTCAAAAAGCTGTTCGACGACTCAATGAAACTGCTGAAGAAACAAGTGCGATTTGATTTGTCTGAAGCAGTAAAAATTCTTAGGAGGAGCCGGGTAATGAATCTAGTATATAGAGTGTTTCGAAAATATGTGGCCAAATGGCAAAGGGTTGTAGATGGACCCAAGATAAACATTTTTGTCAAAGAATATGTGTTCGGAAATGACGACGTGTTTAGGTGATAGAGGGCGCTGTTTAGGTCAATCGATAACATCGTGGCGTAAGGCGTCGTTACCCGCTCGGATTTTCAACAGCATACATCGAATTCGAAGCTCGTAGATATGCATCTGATGTATGGGGCTGCGAACGGAAACGGACGAGGTGCTTAAAGGTTGTACAGTGCACGATTGCCGACCACATTTTCGGACACACATTCTTTGACAAAAAATGTTTATTTTGGGCCCCTCTATCATCCTTTACAATTTAGGCAGATATTTTCGAAACACCCTGTTTATAAAAATTAAACATAGCGTGTTTGCTTCTCCAGATTGTAACCATTACAAAATCGATTCCAAACTTTCTATGTGTTGGTAATGGATCCACTTTAACACATCAAATTGAAGGCATTTTCAGAAACACTCGCTCCTTCAAAAAACTCGTTTCGTTGAAATTTAATTGGGACAATACTGTTGAAAGTCAAATTCTAAAGCTGCAATACACAATAAGAGTACATAACTTATATTATATATAATTTAACATTATATGCTTCAAATTATCCAGAAATGGTTGGACAAAATGGTTTGAAACCTGATGTGTTTGAGCTTAAATTTTAAAAATAGATTTGAAATGGGACGTCAAAAGTGTGTGTAGTCACTGGAAATTTTGAAGTTTGTGCTCAAATTTTTGAAGACCCCTTAAACAAATTTTATACCAAAGATTTTCGACATTATTCCTTATGGATAAAGAAGTGTGGTTAGATTTTCATTCGCGACTATACTTGAATTAAGTAGTGCTATTAATCCTTGAGGGGCATTATGCCAAAAACAATTTTTTTGGCAAAAATTGTATCTTTATATTAATGCAGTTTATTTTATATTAATACAAACCAACATTTAGTGGTTTTGACTTTTTAAGGGGAGGTGGTTCTACCACCCAAATAAATCACTCCATACACTCAAAATATCAAATGAGAAAAGGTTCATTTTTTTATTTTTACATGATAAATATTATTCATGAAAAATTTCAGCCTTATACGAATTAAAAATATTTTTAAACCTGCAAAAAATAAGTAATAATGTAAAGTAAAATTAAATCTAAACTCATAAAAATAAAATTTGTAAATTACAATTATTCTGTCATCATTCGTTATAAAAACTAGATCATAAATGAGATTATAATATATAGTTAGTACACATTTACACTTATATCAAAAAGACAAAATCACGAAAATTAAGCATAATACGAAGCCTAAACTTTTCAGAAATACCGTGCCAAGGATGTAGTTAGACTTGACCTTTCTCCAATTGGTAGCAAATAGTATTTCACATAATGCTATAATAACAAATACTTTACGTACATCCACATTTTCCACTCTTTGAACTGCCATTTCGTATCATATAACAAACATGAATTCATGATTATACAGGTTGTTATACACACACACATTGTCCAAAGTTCCTGTACAAACTTTAAGGGGATGTAGGGAACACAAAAGAAAACAGTATTCATAGGGTGTATGTTTGCAGGCGCAAGCTGAATGTGTTAGAGGGTATACCAAGGAGCAGAAATGAAAGATATCAAGTATATAAACAACATTTTTACTAGCCCTAATTTTACAGTTCGCCAGTAATTTTTTTACAATCCGTGAATAGGTAGGTAGGCAGTTGAATAAAATCGAACTGGAGCAACACAACGGGCTATTGGAGACGGTGAAGTATCAATCCCAAAGGAGCAACCCCTCGTAAGTTTGAACGCCGGTCAGATGACGAGATCACACCTGAGCTGGTACCCCACTCCAAACTTCCATACCATGCCAATGTGAGGTCATTTGAGGCCACGACAGATTTAAAGGACACCAGCTCCGACGTACTCGATAGTCTTCGGTTTGATCAACTTGTAGCCCTTGGTTGCTTATCCTCGACTCTACCAACTGGGCTCCCGTGACCTTGGAATATTCCAGTTTCACGCAGTCTGATGCAAATGATACAAGACTGTTCATGATACAATTTCACAGTGGTTCGTCCGTTTCCTTTAGCTACTACAAGTACTAGATGAAAGTCAGCCATCTCAGAATTAGTGAGATGGTATATGTTACTCGTACGAAACCAGCGTCTAAAATGATGCTAACTCGAACAAATCTAGCCGGCACTTGCGGACATAGATACGAAATTCCTTCGTAAAAGCCGTAGTGCCCAAGCTTTAATCTATCAAACTAATTTGAGACAGATGAAGATTTGTGAAATATTAGTGACAAACGCTAATATATTTTTCCCAATCAAGACATGATCGTATATTTCGTTCTTGGAAGTAACTGCTGGTAGAAAAGTACAGAAGTTGAAGTTTTCTAATTCATGCAATGCTAATAAATACATAATTTCACTAAAATGAAATAAATTTTGTCTTAAAGAAATTGTTTTCCAATCATGCACTTTTTAAATTAGTTCGTTCTGAGCAAATATACAGATGATTTCCACTGTTGAAAAATATACGTGTTATTGTTTCAATAAAAGATTGCATGGGAAGAGCACATTTCAATCAGTTTACGACTCACAGTGTTAAATATTAAAAGATCATTGTATAAATCAATTTCATGTTTAGAAATAAGCATGAAAGATTCTAAAATCAAGTAAAAATTATAAATTCGACCTTCGTTCTCACATCTTTTAGAATTATAAATAACAGTAAAAAGAAAAAAATATGTTCTTCAATGAAAAGGTCAAAGAAAAGAGTTCCATTGTTTCATTTAAAATATAATATCCTGTATTCTTTCAAAATTGCATTTGATTTAGAAGTTTGCTTCCGAAAATGTCCCGTTTTTCTTTACATTAAAATCAATAATTTAAAAAAATTAAAGAAAACTTTAATTCAATTGTCAATTGGGAAAATAGTTTGATTATTTTTCGGAAAACCGTTTCCAGCTTTCCAAAACTAATATAGAGCCATCTGTCACCCCCTTTTCAACTCGTCCACCCTTTCATCTAGTGCGATCTTCCCATCAATTGGAGCGATTCTATTGTGTCGTGGGAACAGCAGTCACTATTTGCGATTAGTCAGCAAAAAAGTTTGAAATAACAACGCCGATGATTGAAGTTACAGACATGACACACGATGAAATAGCCGACAAGCTTTTTTGCTATTTTTTTCCATACTGTCTAGGGGCTATATACAATATTACGTTTGTTATAGTTACACACCTGTCAGCGCTTAAAATGACTGTGTTGCAGGCCCCAGTTAATTAACGGATCCCGGTTCACGTTTAGATGACGAGCCCTCATGATATAAAAATTTGAATTCCAAAAACCCCTTACCTTGCACAATTTTATAAAGTTGTCTTTTATCATTTGCATTCTTTTTTATAATTACTTCAAGTCACTTTGAAAACAGATTCCGATAAGTTCTATACAGAAAAATATATTTAAAAGAATTAAACTTTGAAAACCAAATTTTGAAATGTAATTTCATTAATAAATCACAATTGAACTATGTTTAATCTATACGAAAAGTATTTTCAGTGCAATCAAACAAACCACGGGAAAGAAGTATATTACTTCTTGTTACCCAACACTGGATGGGGCGCGCATACAGAAAGCACATTCCACCACTAAGACACAACGCCATTTATATATATTTAGCATTACAGAAAAAGTCTCTCATATATTTCACGAACGTACGTAGTACAGAAATGGTCATTTGTATATTGGTATAATGCAACAAACGAATGTAAACAATATAATTTCAACTACTAGAGAGGATTCAATCGCTAATTTTACCACTCATTTTAAATATGCTTTATTTGAGCTGTGGAGCTGCAGCATATTGCAAAAAACTACACGGAATAGCTCGAAACTCTTCAGCAGTCTGATTATAGAAAAGCAATGAGAAATCTGGAAGATAGAAATCAGCGCAGAAAAGGAAATGTGAGCAAACCTAAATAGGTTCAAACGTTAAAAAATGCCGAATCTGTTTTTTGAGTCATCTTTTCTGTGCAAAATTTTCTTTACGACTAACCTCTTTTCACCTAAAAATAACGACACCTAAATTAACTCTCTTGCCTCTAAAACTCTCACAGCAAACTTTTTTAAGAGCAGCATCTGCATGTGCATTTAAAAACTAAAAATTTCTGCATTGCATAACAAAAAATATTCCTCGTCCACATATAGTCATCTTACACGTTGTGGAAATTTTTTTTGTAAGGTAGGAATCCCGTGACGAGTTAGTTTTGTGATTGGCGCGGCTTGGTCAAATATGACCCTTGCCCTATAAAAACCAATGCCAAACCTACTTTAGAAATCGATCAAATTCTTATGAAAGTAAATCAGTATTCATTTGCAAATTTATTTGAATATTGTCAGAACTGGCCGCGAGTTTTCTACTTATAGGCTAAATAAAACTTCGATTTACATCTACTTCATCATTAATTTTTGAAACATCAATAACATTTCGAGGGTACCCTGTACCCCTGAACATGTCCCTGTTATAAGGTTATGTTTTAAGATTGATACATTAACGAACGAAACATAATCTTTTATTGAATATTAAACGAAAAATAATATTATTTTATCAAAGCTGATACAGTATGGGTTAAAATAAATCCCTGCTGTTTTAAAAATATTTCCGACATCACTTAATTTCAGTTTTTTGATCGAAAACAGACCAAACAGAACCGAAAGAAATCGTAGACGGACATCCAACTAAAAAAGTGTTCGAGACTTCGTTTTTTATTTCAATTCCTGTCGTGGTCCGAAAGAGATGTGCCAGTAGGTCAGACAGTTGCGCACAGAAACAAAACGCACAACACATTTGTTAAATTACCGTAACCCGCCAAAGACAATCTGGTTCAAAATAGATTTATTTAAAAGGTAAATGCTTAGAAGGAAAAATCTGGTATGTGTGTGGTTGGATAAAAAGTTTCGAAGAAACAACAATCATTTCATAAAGACAAACTCCGATATCAAGTAATTATTTTTATCCTTTAAAAGTACATAAAGGAAAATTGTCTTCACATAACAAAAAGCGCTGTCGCTTTTCAAATACCAAAAATCTGGTCACTATCGTAAAAGTTAAATTGATCTCAGGGACTAATCCCTCTAACTTAAATTTTGACATGGGCATCTAAACACACAAAAAGAATTAGATTTCATAGGTTTGGTATGCCACTCTAAGGCAGAGATTTCCAACTTTTTTCATTCATGGCATACATAAACTAATTACTTAAATTCTGTGGCACATCAAAAAATATATTTTATGCTGATCTGACACAAAAACGTATACTTTTGATTGATTAAAAAATAATTCACAACCCTTTTTGTTCCAAAATGGCTTTTTAGAATCATTCTGAAACAATTTATTTATGATACTTTGAAATAAAAAATACTCTACGTTATTTAGATGAGCATTACTTGAAATTATTTGGAAACATATTTGTCAAAAGTTCAAAACTAAACCGTTGAAATGAAATAAATCTCAATGTAGGCCGTTTCACCATCTGTAAGGCGCACCGGTTGAAAATCACTGCTTTATGGTCACTTTTGATTACATGAATGCTAATTACACCAGGACTGTAGATTTCAAAGGAAATATTAATGTTACATAAATAATAAACATATCTTTCGAATTAACTTAAATAATTAATTACATTGTTAAGATAAATCAAAAGATGAATTGTAAAAATGTACCACACATAATACTCTTCTCTCCACATCTCTAGAATATCAACCCGTTTTTCGAAGTGCATCCTCGCATTTAAGGAGAACTTTTAACATGACAACCTGCTATTTTTTCCTTAGTCTCCCCCTTAGATTCAATTCCTAATCGATAGCTCCAGCGTTACTCACCATTCTACTTACCTATCATGTAATCCCCTATAACAATAAAGAGTGTTTCGGGGGTAAAACGCACCATGGCGTATAATTAAGATATTGATGGGGAAGGGCAGTTTTCAGGGTCCGGTAAAAATAGCCCTCGTTGAGGGGGTAGGAGTGCAGCACGCGCACGGGACCAAACACAGCTGCGATTGAAACGGAATGACCATCCCCATTTCAGAGTCCGCGAACTACTGTTGTCAATTATTCAATGGCAAATCATATGAATATGGGCAGGTGCATGAGAGTAGGATGTATTGTTGATAAAGGAAGAGCCATGAGTGCTCTTTCGAGGGCAGATTCGCTTAGCTTTTCATTATGATCCGTTAGCTTCGAAGACAATGGAACATTCTGCAATTTTTTCAGAATAACCAAACCTATCCTTTTGCCTCGTGTTGTCTTACTAGAATTTGTCTTTCCCTTCTCGATCTGATCTTTATTGCGAAATGTATATTATATTTGTTTGCCAGGCTATATTCATCTGCTGAAATTACTTATTGTATTAAATCGTCTGCTTATTAGACGTAATCATAATGAACTACATTTCAAAAATAAATTTTAACTACTATTTTGAAATAGGGTGAGGTAGAATTAAAGTTCTTTCGTCGGTTAAGTGCGTTCATAAATATAAAAAGTGTCTGTGATTAAAGTAGAGGCTGCCACCTGGCTGTAAATGCTTGAATGAGTCCTATAGATTAGTTTCACGGCTAAAGCGCTTCGAATTTCGGCAGGGAAAATGCACAGACCAAAGGGCATGAATGAAATTGTATGCTCTTACCTCACAGTACATTTGTCTACTGTATGCACTTGTTCCATCATGTCAGTCATGTGAAACAGCATGAAATAGCATTAGAAAGTAATCTTTAAAAATTATATCAATGGTAAGTTTGAACAAAGAGTATAGATACATACTAGAAGAGTCTAGGAATGTATGGTAAAAATATGAAATGATAAAAAAAAACTGGGACAGTGTGAAGAGCAATTGGATCAATATGAATTTTGAAGAGTTGGATTTGCACTTGCCCTACGTTACCCTATTTCTTTTTTGTGCAAAAAACTCCGGTCACTTAAATTTGCCAGATTAAGCTCCAGTCTATTTAACGTATTTGAAATATGACATAGCTCTTCATATTAGTTCAAAGTGTTTGTTCGAGGCAAAAGTTGACTCGTTCATTGGATTTTTAATATTTAGGATATTTGTATTTGATTAATTTTGTTTCTTTTCTAACATCTCTTCGTCTTCCTTTAGGTTAGAGCTCTAGTTATAGAAAAGAGCAGCGATATTTGAATTTGATTTTTAATAAGTTTTCGGGTTCATTGGATGCTCTCAATTTTTTAATAGTGCAAATTCTTTTCTATACCTTTAAGTTTTCTGCACGATTGGTATTTGGAGTAATTTTGAAAAAGAAACTGAAATCTGACAGTAAACACAGTGCCCTTGCCCAACTACACATTTAGCTTTTTATAAAGTTATTATAAACTTAGAATTTTCCCTTGCAGCAGGAGTTTAGCTGCATTATTATGTGAATTCACTTGCAAGTGTTTTAAAATTCCAATATTTTTTCTTAACTAAATGTATATATGTAAACTGGGCACTCAAAATTATTCGATTATCTTTGCCGTTCAAAAATAAAACGAGAGGTGATCTTTGAACTTTTCAGTAGTAAACAAATACTTAAACAGCAATCAACAAATAAATTATTAAAAAAACTATATTAAGTATTATAAATGTATAAAAACGTGTTTTCAAAAAGGATGCATTGTCTTTATGCCATGAGCATAATGATAAAAGATTTTAAAAGAATAATTAAGGACAACCTCAAATTAAGTTATTATTTGTCGAGTTGTTCTTCTATTACAAATTATTTTTGTTAAAAATTTGTTCCTTAAAATCTTGGTAAGCCCTGCCAGTGTACGAGCGGGTAAAGGCATCGCTCTTAAGAAGTCGGTAGATTTGAAGTGCTTGGTTGCGAGTACGGATCTCGGATGTGCCGAAGTCCGGTTGGCTGGCAAAGTTTCTTGGTTTCTTCAAGTCGACCTATAACATAACAACGACCTCTTCACACCTTTCTTCCAGTCCTCCAGGAAGGCATATGTTCCCTTCCCATAGTTCACGATGAGTGCTTAAATGTAACACCACCCATGGTGCCAAAAAGATTGCCATGTCCTTATGAATTAGTGCTTGCAGGATCGTACGATCCATAAGCTTTCATTGGGAGAAAAAATGATGATTTTGAATAGTTAAAAAATGTAGATAGGGTGCCGTATGAGTAAAATGTCGAATATATGTGAGGAACCATCAACTAATTCTCTAATACCTCCCTAATTGCATTGTTGTCTTTTCATTGCTGATTGAAATAGAAACTGTTCTTCCCTTCATATTTTTTAGAGAAATCTTATCTTTTAGTTAAAATTTTAGTTTTAGGACACAAAATATTTAAACGAAAATTCATATTTTTTAAGTTATGAACAATTTGAACAAAGAACTTTTTTGTAAATCTGATTCCCAATGAAAAGAACATGAATCCAATCATTGTTTCGTGACTTCTTGAAGAAATCCAATTTTCGTTAGCGAAATTATAAAATCCTTTCAAAAATTTAAAAAATATTCTCATTTCCTGCCTTCTCGTCTTTTTATCCAGTGCGCCATCTACTGTAAAGAAATGAAATGAAACGTAGAATATAGTACTATTTATTGAAATTATAAAATTCCCTTAAAATATCAATTCTATTTAAATTAATGCCAATAAAAAATTGTAAATTGTGTTGATCGAAGTACCTCCATTTTAACTAAAGGTAAAGCAATTAAAATGAAATTTCAGACATAATCGTAATAAAAAAAATCAACATTTTTCTATATAACAAAAATGTACTATAATCATTTGGATAAAAAAATTTTCTTGTATAGGAAGAAGATAGCATGATTTAAAAGTAAAATCTACATTTACGAAATGGAAAATGTTACTTTTAAATTCGTCTGCTTCCATTCACGTTTCCATCATATGTTCCTGTAGTATATTTCCTTTAAATTCCAACGCAATAATAAATATTTACTTGATTCTTTACAAATATCATTATACAAAACGCCTTCTCTGGACAGCATAAGAATTTGTATTTAAATTTTTTTGTAATTTATTACATAGACATATTAATTACTTGACTTTGATTAATTTTGACTTCTTAATTCAAAAATACACGTAAAAATTATTTTTAAAGAAGCATTTTATGACAAGGGTTATTTAAAAATCAACCAATTGTCCAAGTCATGAAGATCGCAAAAGTTTACCGTCAAGTCTGGTCATTTTCTTTGATAATATCGAATAGAATTGCTGGGTAATTTTTTATAGTGTGTTTCCCTCTTTTTTCCACTGTAAATAGATTTTACTTTTTTTTTGGAAGAAAATACAATACATTTGTAAACAATTGTTTTCAAGGATGAAGCACATGAAGAATAAAATTAGATTACAAATTTTCTGACGAGCACCTTGACAACTCACTAAGAGTTGCAACAACTTCCATCGAAGCAACATTGATGCATTTATTTCGCTAAAATAAGTTCAACTATCCTACTAATTTTGTGTGAAAGTTCCTCTTTTTCTAATTTTCTATGAAAAAACAAAGGAAATTTTGTTACTTTTTACATTAATTATATAATATTTTATATGCGGCCCAAAGGACAATTCCTCTTCGCTCAATGCAGCCCAGGCAAGTCAAAAGGTTGGGCATTTCCGCTGTAAAGTCATTTATGCTCTTCCCTCTGGAAGATATATATTACAATTTGCTAAATGATTCTTTTTGTTCGTTGCGGTTTTTGATAATCAAATTGATACGCTTGATCAAGATGCAATTTATTTAAATAATTAATTTAACTTAAATAAACTTTAACACAAAGGTAAATAGGTAGATATTTTAACTAACGTCGCATTGGAGCAACACAATGGGCTATTGGCGACGGTTCGGGATCAACCCCCGAAGGGAAAGATCCGTTTACACAATGGAGTTCCTGGGATTTAAGTTTAGGTAATAGTAGCTGAGAACAAGAGTTTGAAAATGGTTGCGCTAACCACTCAGTTACCAAGCTGACCCCCAAACATGAGCAATAAATATTACAAGTAGACACTATGTTGGGTAGTTAAATATTCCGAGCAGCTCGTCTCATTCATAATGTCGTACAGGGGCCCCAAATTCCTCATGCCAACCAAGTTTTTCTTTCGGTTGCGACCCCACCCTCAAAACAAGCATTTTGAACAAGCAAGCAAACTTTCTCGAACTAAATTGTTTCGAAAATGCGCATACATATGCTGCAAATGAAGTCTACTTACTCCCCCCTAATTTTACACACACACACACACACACACACACACACACACAATGATGGCGCCATGAGTAGAAAATATTTCCATATTATAAGCTGTCTGAAGGTGAAGGTCAATGAAATGAACAGATTTCTTCCTGCTTTGCTGGAAAAATTAGGAAAGAAAATTATTCTGACATTGGAAAGCTTCCTTTGTCAGAACATTCGTATTCCAGTCCGTCATTCGAAACCGATCACAGGGAAAACTTGACTCAGGGAGGGCTTCCCATTTCCAGTCATAAATTTACTTTCCCTTTCTATAGAAACTAAAAATACCCATTGATACTTTAAAAAGAAAAATAAGTTTAAATGGAGTTTATGTGGTATTTTCCTGAATAAGGCAAGGAAAACATTTTAAATATTTTTTGTATACTTTACCGTGAAATCCCAAGTATCCAAGAGCACAATACAAACGTATCACACAATTCAACAAACACATCCATGCCATTTAACTGTTTTTTACCCCTGGTTGCTAGAACTAAGAGCTAGGAGCGTGCATAAACAGATTGAACCGTTATAATATCGCAAGCCAGCAGCCAAAATTGTATCACAAAAACTTACACATTGTAACTTTGAGTGTACATATTTTGCATTTAGACCACAGGCGCCTTATCATAAGGGTCCGAACTCCTTAGGCTCCAATAATTTTACGGAGGAGCTCAGGCCCCCCAAAAGAGAGGGGTAAATATTTCCAATGAGTAACGAATTCTGTTTAAACTAAACACCATTCCAGAGTAACTGCCCAAGGGCCCTCTAATAATTTTATGGTTGGGGCTCTGATCCCTGGATATGGAAATAAATATCACAAATAATACGAATAACTAATATCCAAGGTGACTCAACCTCATTTACCAGGTCGTTTGGTCGCTATATCGGGGATAAGATCGCAAAGTTGAGGGACCGAAACACCTCGAACCCCAAAAGGTTCGATACCTTGGTTGGGTTTTATGATTCAAGGACCATATTTGGCCAAACAGCGACAAATAAATGAACATACACAAGGAAAGCTTTACTGATACATAAGAGAAATACAACCACGGAGGAATCGAAAATCCTACTTAGGGATAAATGTCTCAAATAAACCGATATAATTGGTAAGAATCTGTTTTTCCAAAATAAAATTCGGGAAAACATATGAAGGAATTGGTTGTTGGTTGCCCCATCCCAAATAATTTACCCCAGTTGGCGTCACAATCCAAGACCAAACTGCACAAACGCATTCTGGCCTCTGCAAACGTCTTCCTATAGAAATGAGTTTTGAATGCTAAGTTTTGATGGTTTGCTTGAGAAGACTTACCGTTTAAATGTAACTCGCAGGAGAAATCAAAATATTTCCCTGTACTTTTTATTTTTTAACCACAAGGCTGTTCCAAGTAAATTAGCATGGAAATTCAGATCCTCTTTATTGTATTTAGTTGTTGATATTTTTCTTAAGTTTCGATGATACCTATTTGTAAATTGCTGCTAAATATTTCGACGTAAATAATAGTGTGGATTCAAAGGAATAAAAATGGTTTCAATTACACTGCTGGCCACCGTAAATGCAACACCCTGAAGGAAGCATGCAAATAATATGAAATTTACAACATGCATTAGCGGAGGTGAGATATGCAAATGATTAGAATTTCAGCGCAGACGCACATCACGCGCGCCTGTGGCGCCACTTCAAAGCGCTATTTAAGGCTTGGAGATTTCGACGATTTCAAGTACGGCAATTGTGTTTTTCTTGTGGTTGTTTAAAAAAAACGGTCAATTATGCCTCGTAGAAAACAGCGATCATCTTTTGATCAAGTATCCGAGTTCGACAGAGGAAGGATAGTGGCCTACCGAGATTGTGGATTATCTTTCAGGGAAATCGGTAGTCGTGTTGGACGAAACCAAACAACTGTAATGCGGATATGTGATCGTTGGATGCAGGAGGGTACGACGGACCGACGTGTTCGATCGCATCCACCTCAGTGCACCACTTCACGTGATGACAGGCATATTGTGCGTATGGCAGTGACGGATCGCTCAGCCACATCACGAACCATAGCACAGCACATTCAGTCTGTACCGCATCATCCAGTGTCTGCGCGTACCATTCGACGCCGTTTACAGCAGAGTGGTCTGTCCGCAAGACGTCCATTGCTTCGTCTACCCTTGACGCAGAACCACAGACGTTTCCGCCGCCAATGGTGCGATGAAAGAAGGATGTGGACGGCAGAATGGAATGAAATTGTCTTTACTGACGAGTCACGCTTCTGTCTGCAACACCACGATGGTCGGATTCGAGTCTGGAGACACCGTGGAGAGAGGATGCTGAACAGCTGCGTTATGCACCGCCACACTGGTCCTGCACCGGGTATTATGGTATGGGGCGGTATTGGATATCACTCTCGCACTCCTCTAGTACGCATTGCCGGTACTTTAAACAGCCAGCGCTACATCTCCGAGGTGTTGGAGCCAGTTGTCCTTCCTCACCTTCAGGGCTTGCCCACAGCCATATTTCAACAGGATAATGCGCGACCACACGTGGCACGCATTGTCCAAGGGTTCTTCGTCAATCGCCAGATTGAATTGCTTCCCTGGCCAGCTCGCTCTCCGGATCTTTCGCCGATAGAAAACATGTGGTCCATGGTTGCTCAACGATTGACCCAGAATACATCCCCAGCTGCCACACCAGATCAACTTTGGCAACGTGTGGAAGCTGCTTGGTCTGCTGTACCCCAAGAACACATCCAAAGTCTCTTTGAATCAATGCCGAGGCGTGTGGCAGCGGTGATCTCCAACAATGGCGGCTACTCTGGCTACTGATTTTGGCAGGAACCACACTTCACAGAAGTCTATAAATTTAATCATTTGATACTTGGTCAACATGTTATCTACAAAATAAATTTTGTTGTGATATCTCTTGTCTTTCTTGGTGTTGCAATTTCGGTGGCCAGCAGTGTACTTGCATCTGGAGCTAACAATTTAATTTTAATACAATACTTTTAACTTCATAGCCTTCAAGACGAGTAATTTAAAAATGCTATTATATCAAAGCAAAATAATTATAAAAATTTTCTTAAATCAGATTGGTTTGATAGATATGGAATGTCCATTTTTGTACAGGTTCGATTCCCCCCTGGGTGTATTTCGTGCCCATAAAACTTTTCTAGTGTGGGTCTATTACTTGATGCTGTCTGTATTGTGTTTGATGCTGCATGAGCGAATATGGCCCTTGCACCATAAAACCCAACCATTTTTGTACAATCAACAATTTTATTTAAGATGCAGTGTCATAATCAGAGGGGGTTCTCTGGGGCCACAAGCCTGAAAATGTTGGGATCTGATTTAAAATGTACAAATAAAATACTTTTTATATTCTTCAAATAAAATATTAGTAATGTTTAAACTTACAGGAGAAACTATTATTGCAGGAGGAAGTTATTTTATTCTTAAAATATCTATTATTTTTTATGAATTAATATTCACTACATAATACTTCGATGACTAATATTCATTGCAAAGTACAAATGCTATAATTGTGTACATTTCTTATTGTGCAATGACTCAAGTATCTTCTTATTTCTGTCTGCGTATTGTGTGAATCTCCCAAGTGACAAAAGCAAAATGTGAATTTCTAGAAACAAGTTTAAACATTTGCTTGATGCGATTTAATATAATTTAATCCTTAATATTTTCGGAACACTGAGTCATTGGAATATCTAGATCAACTGAGATGTGTCACTTTAAGCACCGACAATAGTTCTTTGGAAGTTCTCTGGTCACCCAAAATAACAAAAAATTGGTTTTAAAAAAGTGATAAGAATTTTGCATTAAAAAATCCTTTTTAAACTTTGCCCCCCCCCCTGAAATAAAATCCTGACTATGTAGCTGATAAGATTACATGAAAGCCTATGGGGGATGAAACTTAGAAAGTTTTTAACCATATGCAAATTGAAAATAATGTATATGCGGGTTTCATAGAATCTATTTCAATAATTTTTCTGCAAAAAGGACCTAGCAAATGTCTAATTCAGTAGTGAGGAACATTTTCATGTTGGAAGGCTGCTTTAATTTAGCAATAATCAAATAACTGCATTCAAGAAACTTCAATTAGATATACTTAAAACTACATTATTTTGTAAAATTCTAATTACTATATAGTACTTAATAATTTCCAAAAATAAAAACTTTGCTAATTTTAAAGTTGACTAATCTCTTAATGACTTTGATGTGTCTGCTTTTTGTTTGAAAGATATTCAATTTGTCGATGCTGATGCTCTAGATGGGTATCTGTCATTTCTGACCTTTAGGGCATCTTCATTTGAGTTAGGTAGGAGAATGTAAATTCACAGCAATAAGTGGTTGAAAATCAAGTGGTTGAATCCACGACTGTAAAATGTCATTTGTGGAGAGCTCAATCAATTCCATCTGTAATTCTTTAGGTACCTTGGTGACATCAACTAGGTGAGGCTGAAATGCTAATTTGAGTATGATGTCACGATTCTCAAAGTCAGTAAACCTTTTATTGTAAGTTATCAGACATTTTAGAGTCGCATTAGAATTAAATCGTGAACATAGCAATCGCCAATTTAGCTCTTATGTTTTAATTGTACGGCCGAATCTGGAAGGATTATTTTGATGAAACTTATTTAATTCTTTGTTATTTTAAATGCTTTAAATTTAAAAATAAAATATAAGCAATGAATAAAAATGTATTATTAAAAATCATTCATCAGGATTTGTGCTCTAAAATTTGGATTCAGCCGAAAAGCCACAATTAAGGATCTAGAAGACCATATGCGACCTTAAGGTCACAGGTACCCCATCCCTGGTCTAATTTATTCAACAATAATAACATTTGATAACTTATTCAGTCTTGTAATAGACAGCTTTAGCTATTTTCTTACTGTGTTCTCCAAAAAATGAGATAAGGCTGATGGAACTAATCTTACATCATACAACAAATTCACAATTTGAAAATGCAGTGCACTGGCATGTTTTTTTATATTACCAGAAATTAATGTTTCCTTTTACATAAAAAAAGTCGATTTTGCTTTACACAATTTCAGAAAATCACATGCAAGAGAGTAAAGAATATTAGTAAACCTTATTTTCAAGCGGTCGTACTGTGTTAATTCTATTTTAGTTTTCTTAGATTAACTATCTTAATTTTTGTTGAGGCAATAAATACTTCCTAGTAATGCTCTCAAAGCAAAATAATCAAAATATTACTCATGGACTTAAAATCGTTAGAGTAAAAGCAAACTAATTCAACTTATAATGGAAGTGATTTAAGGTTGTTCTTTTTGGATATAAGTACAAATAATTCTGTTGTTGTTTCTCAATATATTTACATTTATTATCTACTACTATTGTCATTGGGGCTGAGGGTTTTCATTCTGTAATGAAGTCCATTTTCTTAGTTAAAAAACTTCAATCTCTCCATTGTATTTCTAATAATAAAGGAATAAAGAAATAACTATGCATAAGTACAAGTCAAACAATGAGTACATGGGATAAATATTGGTGTTTCGCCTAATTTAGAAACATAACAGAATCCCTCATGATCTTACTAGAGCAAAAAGTTCTGCCTGCTTCTGAACTGTGACTTGACATAATTACTTTCAGTCTCATTTGCATCGTAATGGACTGACATTCCCATTTGTCACTTTGCGGACATGTAAATATGAGCAGCAACCACCTTTCGGCTAGCCCTGATCTTGGTGACATCAAGTGGACAGCTCTAACTGTTTTTAAGTGATTTTCAGTTGTACTGGACAGCAAGGCATCACATGTTTGAAAGAAAACAAATGGTCATAGAATTTTAAAAATTCATTACGTTTTTACAGGTGAAAAAAGAGTTGACATAAAATTTAAAAAATATACGGTACATTACATTATAAAAAACCTTACATTTCCCAATCTCACCTGCCCTTGGTACTGAAAATACTCCCATGAGTGGGCCTGATCGAATAAAAATAGTCACAGCATTTGGGTTGGTTGGGTCTTTATGGAGCAAGGGTCGTATTTAGTCATGCTACACAAGACACAAGGCATACATTATCAAGTAATGGATATACACACACAAAGAAAGTTTTACTGACATAGAAGACAGAAATACATCCAAGGAGGAATCGAACGTATACCGTCTGCAATTTGCTAGCACAGTGGGCATACCCACTCAGGCATGATAGCCCCCACAGTATTTGGGTCTAAACAAGTTAGACCAATCAATACTGAAACAAATTTATAAATATGTATGGTTGATTTAGAACATTTACCAAATGTGAGTGAAATAGAATATCAAGTGAAAATAAGTCTCAATTCTTTCACTTGAAATTATTTTAATGGATTTGGAAACATTGACAATAAACTTTGTCATGAATCACAATGTGAAATTAATATTGCACCGTTGAAACTTAGAGGCTATATCAAGAGGAGATATCTAACACTTGAAAGTAATTGTTCCTCCAATACAGAAATCATTGTGACACTTGATTTCATAAAGATGGAACTTGTGACTACGTACATTTAGGAATTGGAACGCTGTATATACTTCCATGTTTGTGAAAAAAAATTTATTGTTTAACTTATTTGATTTATTTTCTCTCAAGGATTGCCCAAAATACAAAATTTAAAAGAGATCACTTCTTTTCGGTCAGTAACTAAGAAATGTTTTATTTGTTATTATAAAAAAACAAAAACTAAGAACTTTTCCGGTCAGGAATTGCAGCTGATGGAAATATAAATGGTAAGTAAATACAATAATGTGACAATCAAATCGAAGAATTTCTTCGTAATTCCCCACACCTCTCTTTATTCACCTTGCCGGAAATTGTCCGACTTTTCTCAAACCAATGAATCAAGAAGCAGTAAATGAGTAGTATTGTTTTGTGTGTAGCAATGATAAAAAACAAAACTTTAAACACTTATAGCAACAAAAATAAACAAACAAGAAATAGCGTCGTCGTGTCATGCCTTGCCAGATTCTTGATCTTGAAATTTTAAACTTTTTATAGAAATGTTGCATTTGAATAAAACTACGCATTACTTATCATTCCATTATTCATCACCATCTTTAAGAAAATTTCGAGAAATTTAAGAAATCTATTAAAATGCATTGATATTGTTGCCTTTTCAGAGCTTGACTGCATCTGTTCGTTATAAAATCGTCTCCATATTTAATTTCAAATTGAGTGAGACATGGCATCACTATCGCCTATTTCCCGCCATACATAGAGTTAAATATTGCTTTCGTTGCGATTTGTTTTCATCAAAATTCTTAATGATTTAGCGGGAGAATTTCATCAATATGTTTATTAAGCAGGTAAGAATAACTCTTCTTTGTTTTGCAAACAAAATACAATGACCGGACTATTTATATATCAAGATATGTTATCGGGAAAATTTGATATTCCATCGTCAACATTAGCTTCATTGAGCCCAAACGAAAAATATTTCTTTTATGATTCATGTTTATGAATGTTTTGTGTTGTGATATTCAATAAAATTTTGTGTCCAAAGAGTAAATCCTTAAAAAATAGGATCAAATAGATTTTCTCCTGATGCAGTTTGTGAGAACATGGTCAATTCATACAATTTCGAATGTATACAAGCGATTATGATCGCCAAATTGATTAAGGTGTAAAAATGTATTGGTATTCTGCATCGCTGTCTACTTTGCGTAAATAAAATCAATTCCAAATTTGATTCTTCTATTTATCAGACTTCCGTTTTGCATTTCATCTCGGTTAATTTATTTGAATATTCCAAGCTTATCAACTTGGGGTTCTCTTGCATCGTCCATTGCTTTCTAATCCCTATCAAACTTTATTTCTTTAGAATACGGAAATAGAAATTTATATATTCATGATCAGAAAAGTTTTGGAGTAAATTAAACGGTGTATCTTTTAATAGCGCCTTTTTAGTACTGACAAGCAAATGATTCATTTAGAACTCAATTGCATTTTCAAGTTTCTTGATTCTAAAATATACAAAAAGTTGCTGCTCATTCAAGCTTTAAAATTTAGTGGTTAAATCACTTTTGCTTACTTACACCAGTTTTAACAAGAAATGTTTTCTAATCAACTTTCTTTAAACATGTCATCTTTTAACATGATTGAACAAAATTACAACAGAATAATCTTGTACATAACTAAAGTACTTATCAATTAAGCTGTCACAACATTTTAGCCCTCTACAAAGCATTATTCTTTCTAATGTTTTTAAATGTCTTGAAATGATTAATAAGTTGCAATTTAAAATTAAATTTTTAATTTTTTCATACATGTATAGTGAAGAGTTGTATGAAAATTTCCAACTAATTTCATACTTATATTCTTTGCAACGTATCCTGTTCTCAATTTGTCTTAGTCAATATTGGTCTGTATACTTTTAGACCAAATTTTGTATGTATGACTCCTTAAAATGTTGCACTTGAGGAGGAAGGTGCTGTTTGCAAGTTTATTGAGGGAAACGATATAGGTGAGGGCTTAATGGAATTAAAAAGGAATAAATTAAATTATGTATACTTTATTCAGGATTGTGAAACTGCTGGTTAAACACAAAATTGATGGTAAAACCTTTTGAAATAACACAGAATATGGTAAAGTATTGAAAATATGTAGAAGCTACATAGAACTGGCATTTTTTACACTTTTCAAATTGAGTTTTGGTAGTAGGTGCAGGCAAAAGAGCTCCAATGGCTCTTTATTCCATAAATCGTCATCAAAACAAAGCTTTTTCTGTTTAATCATCAGCACTAAAGTTGAATTCAAATAAGGATCAAAGTGACATTCACAGACAAATCAGTTGCATGCACAAGCGACGTTCCTCTTCCAGTTATCACTTCAACTCTTGTTTTGTGCATGTCGCTTTGCAGCTTGCGTTTCCTATTTAAATTCAGCTTAAGTAGTACTTTTACTTCTGTAAACGGCCCTGTTTACGCATGCATTGCACAATGTTCGTAATTTTTATTCGTTCAGCTGTGAACAATTTGCAGAATTTCCCACTCTTAACTTCTTTCGATTCCCTTCTTAATTTCACCGCATCCAATTTTTTCATTCAAAATTGGGTAAAGATGTAGAATCCGAGGCATGTTTGTCGCCAAATCAAGGTGGAGTCCAAAGCCTGTATGTTTGTTTAAAAAAACGTGGACTTTCCTACGCGAAAACCTTTTGCATAGGGTTGCCATAAAGCTGATTCAAAACACCAAGGTTATCATGTTTGGCGATAAATCGCTAGTGCCTCGGATTTCTACATCTCCGCCCAAAATTGTGTTGAGCACCTCATTGATCAAGAACAAAAATCGATCCTTTCTTCATTCGAGTTAGCCTAGGTAAAATCAAATTTGCAAAGTGAAAACTTTTCCGAATGGCCATTGCAGCTTGTGAATTTGCCTGCTATGCTAACCTGCAAGGTGTGGGCAGTGCAGGTTAAATTCCTGTAACTTCCCTAGGTGTATTTCTATCTTGTGTTCGTAAAACTTTCCTTGTATGTGTATATCCATTTACTTGGCAGAGAAAACATGATTTTCTGCAACATTTCTGTATATGGCCCTGGTACCTTTAAAAAAACGCCCTGGTTTTTTTCAAGTGAAACTGACAAATTCGAAATGCATGCTAAATTTAACAAATCAAATTTTAATTATGACTTTGTTGAAGTTGTCAAAATTAATTTTGTCTTAAATTCAGTCATTAAATCTGATTCTATTCTTCACTTATTGTGAGTATCAGATGCCAATTTAAAATGCATTACACTTATTGAATAAGATAGATGTTTAGGGATTTTACCTATTTGCTTATAACTTTTATTGAGTTTTGTTTTGGGTTGTTTCGAAGGTAGAAACTTGTAGACAAGGTTTTAAGAAGAACATAGTTTGAACAATGTTTCTCTTTTGTGTTCTGTGAGACTAACTGTTTAAACTGTTACATTTTTTCAAATGATAGTCAGTCTTACCATTTCCAACCAAAACAGGATGATGGTAGCATTTTGAATTTTAAGTTTAATTGATCCATTCAAAGTTCAAGAGTACTTGAGGTTCTTTGAAAATCAATCAGAACCCACATTCAGATTGTGTTTTTTTTACTACAAATCACTCTTGTCTTAATTTTAATTGCAATGTCAGTTATTTTCTTCTCTTGAATTTGTATATTATGAATGAAAATTACTACGTATTAAAATATTTTAATGCTATAAATATTTTTTCAGATTGTTATTCAGGGCTTCCGAAGTTATCGGGAGCAGACTGTGGTTGAGCCTTTTAGTTCTCGTCATAATGTTATTGGTAATGTTTCCATTTCTTTTATATCTTTTAAGTACAGTTATCTCAATATCATGAAACATTAATTAAATGAAATACAGGCAGCTCTCGACTTTCGCACATGATTGGTTCCTGAAAATGCATGAGAATGTTGAATGTTCGAAAGTAGAGGGATGTAAAAAACATCTAAAATTGTATTTTAAAATATTTATTTATCAGTAATATATTAAAAATATTTATTTATCAATATACACAATTAAGTTAACGAGGCGTGTTTCAGGTGTTTTCTTTATAAACTTGTCAAGTGTGTTAGTTGAATACCACCTTTTTTTTTCTTTTCTTGATAAAGAGTTCTATAACATGCTTTGTCTTTCTCAATCGCCAAGAAGCAATGTCGGTCAGTTTTTAGAAGGTTTATGTCCAGGGGCAACTGATTCTTCCTTCGATAAGAATGTACGATTAGGCATTTTTTCCAAAATAAACCCGTCTCATCTACATTGAATATTTGGCTAAGAGAATATTCCCCATCTACAATAATTTTGGACAATGAAGAAATAAATTCTTTTGCAGCATCTTTATCTGCATCAGCCGATTCTCCAGTGAATTTAATATTATGTAAAAAATACTTCATTTTAAATGTATCAAACTAGCCATTGCTTGCTTGAAACACTGTGTTAGAATCTTTTTATCTAGTCTTCTGATCTTCATGCAAACTAAGAGCCTTAGCTTGAATAATAGAAAATCTCAGGAACATCGTTTTGATGTTGATCATCAATTCATGATGACAAAAATCTTTCTATTTCATCCATCACTATGCCGTGTCTTTTGGAAACAATCTTTGAAGATATATTTCCACAATTCTGAACGTATTCCTTAATTTTATTCTTGTTTTTCAAAATTGAACGTATCGTAGACCAGTTTATGTCGTACGAACGGCTGATTGAAGCAAAAGATTCACCGCTTTCAGAACATCTAATTATTTCCATCTTTGTCTCGATCATATGAAGTTTACGAGTCCTTAATTTCTTTTTGTTCGTATCAACACTGCAGTTTCTCCGTTTCTCACTCATGTTTATAAATTTATGAGGGCGAAATATTTAAACATAATCAAATAAATTTGCAAAACATGCAACGCATTGACACACACCCTAATTCAAGACTAAACCTGTTTAGTACATTGTATATATTTGACATTCGGCCCCCGCCGCCACGGCTCGGAACCCTAGTGACGTCACAACGATTCCGAGAAGTCCGCTACTCTAGGCAGCAATGTGGGAGTGAGCGCGAGCTTCCACGCTCCGTGGGAGCGACTGCATGGAAGCGAACAATTTTTGCATTATCGACAAAAATCTTTAAAAAACTGAATTTTAAAATTTTCGAAAGTAGAATATGCGAAAGTCGAGGGCCGCCTGTACATGTCATGAGTAGCTGATCTATGTTATTCCTATTATATATTTATTCTGTGCTTTCATTTATACATTTTGAGCCTTTCTGAGTAGCTGTATTTGACACCGATTGAAAATTTTATTCCTATTTTTCTATGTACTAAACGACATTTTTGAAGACACACTAAAATTCAGCATTTCAAATGACTAAGTAAATGAGAATGAGTCAGAAGAATCTGGCACTCTAAGTTGTATAAATGAAGTATTGACTTTTTATCTATATATTTATGTATATATACATATATATATATGCATATGTATATATGTGAAGGTTTAATCAAAACACAAATCTTGGTCTCCAATTGAATTTACTACACATCTTATGATTATTTACAACATGGAAAGAGAATATATTGATGTTGGCACACGAAGTGCATTTTCGTTATCTCTGGTGTGGCGTACTTTTCTCTAGGTGCATCTTGGGATAGTCTCAAACATGCAAGGCGGGAAGGGGAAAATGACGACAAGGCATGCACGATCGGAATTCCGATAAGTTAAATTGTTCGCCAAGAGGTTATTCTGGTTAAGAGTTTTTAGGTAAACATTTACTGTACGGTCACCCTTGGCGACTTTTTCAAAATATCGCCAAAAGTCGCCAAAATGGCGACTTCCTGCACGAGCGAGATCTAAAGAAAACAGCGTAGTGAAAAATGGGTAAAGATGTAGAATCCGAGACATGTTTGTAGCCAAGCAATTTTTGTCGCCATCAAGATTGCGTTCAAAGCCAGGATGTTCTTAAAAAAACCGCGGGCTTTCCTACGCGAACAACCTTTTGTATAGGGCAATAATAAACAAGGAATGCACAAATAAGCAATAATAAGTAAAAAAAATTAAAATAACGGTCTAATTAATCCTATGGATGTTCTTTAAAAAAACGCGGACTTTCCTACGCGAACCTTTTGTATAGGGCAATAATAAATGAGAAATGCACAAATAAGCAATAATAAGTAAAAAAAAATAGAAATAACAGTCTAATTAATCCTGTGGATGTTCTTAAAAAAACGCGGACTTTCGTACAGGGCAATAATAAATGAGGAATGCACAAATAAGTAAAAAAAAAATAACGGTCTAATTAATCCTGTGGATATTCTTAAAAAAAAACGCGGACTTTCCTATGCGAACAACCTTTTGTATAGGGCAATAATAAATGAGGAATACACAAATAAGCAATAATAAGTAAAAATAAATAAAACTTACGGTCTAATTAATCCTGTGGATGTTCTTAAAAAAAAACGCGGACTTTCCTACGCGAACAACCTTTTGAATAGGGCAATAATAAATCAATCATCTTCAAGCTCTCCGGTTTTGCTAATATATTCTATTGCGACCCGGTGATATATTCCGTTGCGACCCGGTTAAGCGGTAACCAATTACAATCCTTCTAAAAAGCTAAGACATCAACTAACACAAAAAGAATTCAAATTTTAAAACGGTAACCAATCATAGAACGCAAAACATCGATATTTTGTTAAAAAAATGCGTTCGTTAAAAAAAAAAGAAGCGCTCTTTCCTTCCGAAAAACCAACCTTTTCCAAGGTCCAATAGGGTTGCTGCAATTCCTTGTCGGGTCGGATGGGGGTTGCCATATAAAAAATTTATCGCCAATGTGGAAAAAATCGCGCCAAGGGTGACCGTACAGTAAATCTGATCCAGTTTTTATGCCATTATATATATATGTATATATACATTCCAAATAATGTTTGTAAATTTTAGTATCTTATAACTGGCATGTTAAAATCATTAGAATTTCGTTTAAAATTACTAGCTTTCCCGTATTGATGAACAAAAGTGTTTGTTTTACTTGGAATAGTTTTAAGATTTATTAGCAGTGCATTTGTGTAATGGGAGAATTCCATTGCAGTTTCTTTGGGATTGATTCCGAACAGTCACCAATATCCCGTTATGTTACTTCAGTGTGACGTTAATTAAAATACCTACCTACCATTGTTGTTTCTAAACTATTATCAGCTATCCTTACATATTTATCTTTTTTTAAGGGTTCTTAGATAACAATTCGTATAAAGAATTTTTCATAATAGCAGAAATTAAAAAGTAAATATCTAATAGTTCATGCATAAAATGCATGAGATAACAGTATCTACTGATGGAATAAAATTTCTACCTCCAACTAAATGCTCAGGAAAAAGAGCAGGTGTCAGATGAAATGCTAGCAGCTGAATCAGTTTTAATCTTGGGGCAGGTGCTATTTGAGGATATTGGTTATATGGACAGGGTGTTTCATTTAAATCCCTTTTGACATTTTGTTTTTATGAAGATTTGTATTTTAAAATAATTATGGTGTTTATTGAATTTAATTTTAGTCAGCTGCCAAAGCTGTTTTTTTATAAAATAGAATGAACAACTTAAGCATGTAATGAAATGAAACTTTGTTATAATTTCTCTTATTACTGAGCTTGGATTCTTTTCAGTGTCAAGTTTCCCCTTTTCATTGAATTTGAATTATTTATTTCTTACAACTCTCAGTAATTTATTTATTGCTTTTTATATAGTGGGAAGAAATGGTTCTGGCAAAAGTAATTTTTTCTATGGTAAGTATAAATCTATTATTTAAGTATGAGATTTTTCTGTGTATTCTTTTGGGAAAATACATCCTATATAGCTCTGGTTAATTAGCAGATTTTGGAGCTTTGAAACATTTTTAAATCAATTAGAGATAGATTAAAGGAATAAGAAAAATTATCTTTCTTGTAGTGAAATAGGAATACTTGAATGCTTACACATTTGTTTTATCACACCTTTCTAACATCTTTTGAACATATTATGATTAAAGTATGACACAATTATGTGTACTTTATGTATCCACTATATAATCTGTTCATAGTGGATTTCAGTATTCTAACAGGTTGGCAATAAGTCTATTTTATACTATACTAGCAGAATTACCTGGCATTGCTCAGGTGAATTGGTTAAATGTTGATTGAAAAGTTATTAGACTATTTACTTTTCTTTCATAGAAAAATGCAAACACTGCATCATTTAACCCTCTGACACCTGTACACGTACGCCTTGAGATGTCAAAAACCCAAAACGGCTGAGTATCATTAGTACAATCACCAACCATTTCTTTCCCCCTCCTTTTACAACTTATTTTACACCTCATAGGGGTACCCCACCCCAGGTCCAAAAACCCCCTTCGTACATAAAGTGCTCTTTTCAACTTGTAAGTTGAATTTGGAATTTGACATGTTCGTCTTTGCTGATGTTTTTCATCAAAAGCATAACCTTTTTTAAACTCATAAGGAAAACATTAATCTAAAGAAATTGTGGTTAGAAAACAATTTTATCCATGACATAAAAGAACTTTCTTTCAATGAAATACACCTAATTCTGTTTTTACACGATAGATACGTTCCTGAAGAATACGTGTAAAAAAAGACGTATTTTTTATCTATGGTATATCATTGTATTCATGTATCTATGGAAGAAAAGAAGATTGGTTCCTGATCTAAAAAATCAGTAAAAATAATTTTAAAAATCCATATGAAAATATTTGTTTTAAGCTTATTATTTTATTTCAACAAAATATATATGTAATGAAAATGAAAAAAATTCTTCATGAACAAAAAAAAATCTGTTCTACATCCCCTGTCATCCAACCTGTACTTGCAGAAAATTCATACTTTCTGTTTAACTGAGATGAAGTGCTTGGTTCCTTTTCTTTAATCTGTCTATAAATTCTTAGTGCTGTTTGCTTGATGGCATTTCCATCTACTGGTACCCTTTTTTGTGACTTATCTTCTATCCATATTACCAGAGCCTTTTCCATCTTTTCCTTGACAATATCTCTTGTATATGATGAATTAACACTTTTATTCCAGAACATACCGACTTCCTAATTGCAGCTTCATTTTTCTTAATTGTTCTTATGGTAGCTTCATGTACACCAAAATGCTTTCCTACAGACATAGCACCTTGTCCAGTTGTAAGACAATCTAAAATTTGAATTTTAAGTTTCAAAGAAATCACTTTCCTTTTCGTTTTGGTAATGGGTGAATTATGTGACATTATAAAAGGGCTACCGAAAAATATCTTAAATTAAAATTAATAAATAAAGGTATGAAAAATTTGTAAACTTACAATTTATTGACTTTCGGCAAAATTTATATGTGCATAAATTTCACTATAGATTCTTTCACTTTGAAATAGAGCTACATACTAAATGTCTTCCGAAGATACAATGCACGAATATGGTAGATGTGCACCAAATTCAATAAAAACGTTATATAATGTATCTAGAGGAAAGCATGCATTTCAAAACACACACACTAACTGTTATACATATAGAAAATAGACATGATCTACTATGCCACAAATAAAAAAAAATTAGAATTTAGGCAAAAAAAATCATTAGAAATTGGATTGGACCGCTCATGTTAAATCAAAATGACTCGCATAAAAAGAGAATGAAATATTTATTTTGAATTCGTGTTAAATCAAATTCGTGTAAAAAAGTTCATGCAAAAACAGCTAGGTGTATAGCAAAAAATTAAAACAATGTGAAACTTTATAATAGAACTAGGAAAATATTTTTTAATTTTAGATCAAACACTTTACAAGTGAATAAGATTTAAATTAATTTGTTTTCAATAACGGTTTTAAAAGATCAATTTCTTTTATTCATTTCTCTCCAGTGTATTTTATTTCAAAGCTTTTTACAAGAACACAATGGCTCCATTTTTCCTGTCTATAGATATGCGGTTGGTGCAATATCCCAACGAAATCCGTGCCCACACCATGATGCTTCCACCTCGGAATGCATGATGCTCGATGATGTTCTGGGGCCAATTGCGTGTGCCTTGTTCTCTCCAGACCCTTACACGCTTCTTATCTGGCTCCAGGGCAAATCTTGACTCATCCGTGAACATAACGTTGGCCCAATCAGACACAGTCCAATTCACATGTTGCCAACACCACTTTAATCGTGCTCCTCTGGATTGGACAGATAGAGGAACACAAACTCTTGGTTCCCGGGCGTACAGTTCATTCATGTGTAGCCTTCGGCAAACAGTAGTGGCAGTTAACGTCTTACCAATGGACGCTGCAACCATAGATGTCACACGTGTGGAGGTCGCTCTTCTATTCCGCTTGACTTAAACAGCAATATATTGATCTTCCGTGGGGGTCGTAACCCTTGGGCGAACGGCCACAGGTCTTCGGACAACTGTTTGGAATTGTTTCCATAATCGTGAAATGACGGAATGATGAACGCCGAAGAAAAGAGCAACACCTGATTGATTGTCCTGCTTCAAGGCATCCCACAGAACGCCAGTATTCACTCTCTGCCATTCGTCTTCTGGAAGCCATACAAACATGTCTGTCTTGAAAACTAATTGTACGAAAGTTCTAAACACTTTTTATCAGCACTTACATGAAACTCCTAACCCTTCACAATGCTGGTTTCTTATACGACTGTCTTTTTTGCATATTTCTCAACACAAAACCGTGATTGGCTGTTACAGAACATATTTGTATACTTCCATCTAACTCTGCAGTGAAATGCAACCTCTCAAATTCAGATTGGCTTCCGGAAATTACCATTTTCCTCTTCATGCTTAACTTTTGGCAGTGAGTGTATATAGATTTAGTCTGAAGAAATATTCATAAGTACCCACTGCATTACATATGTTAAAGCTTGTTTAGTCTCTGGATTCATATGGTTGCTACTTCTGTGTATTCTCATCATGTTGAATTGAATGTAAGAAATGATATTTAGATATTGATTGTGTGAAATGATATTTAGATATTGGGGGGATTGTTGATAAAGTGTGACTTGCTGATGCTAAAACTAACTCACAAAAGTATAAATTTTAATTTACAATTAGTCTTTCTATTTTGCTCAAGATAGAATTCTTTAAATTGGAAAACCCAAAATATGTGAAAGTCAAACTACCATGAAAGTATTTTTTCAGACCCAATATCATGTGAAATTGGGTCTGACCAATAATATCTGATCACACCAATATGTGTAATATGATGGTAGAACTCATTAAAACCAACACGTTGAAAACATTTTTGTCTTAGCATTTCTTTTCATTGCTAATTGGATATTTTGTACATTTACATGTTTTACAAATGCTTTTTCCTGATTTCATTAAATTTTCTTGTAACCAAATCAAAATTTCCTTTTAAAATGCATTTCTGTTTCTAAACATAAAATAATTATTTTTCTAGCTATACAATTTGTGTTAAGTGATGAATTTTCACATTTGCGACCTGAACAACGCCAAGCATTGCTTCATGAAGGCACTGGACCAAGAGTTCTTAATGCATATGTAGAAATCATATTTGACAATTCTGATAATCGATTACCTGTGAGTACAATGATTTTGAGATTTTTTTCAAGTTATTGATATTAGAATGGTGCTTACCTTTATTTTAAATTCAGTTCTATATGATCTTTGAATAATAATTTATTTTTAGATTGACAAAGATGAAGTTTCCCTCAGAAGAGTTATTGGATCTAAGAAAGATCAATATTTCTTAAACAAAAAGATGGTTACGTAAGTATTTATACTGATCCTAGTTTTTGTTTCCATTCTAGTTTACATTTCTTAAGTACAGACATTCTTCATTTATTGACTCAAGTTCCGATCTATGACTAGATCGTTAAATGAATTGGTCAATAAGCGAGGAGCTTAATTGTTTTTATTTATTCTCAGTAAAGAAAAGGTTTTCACACATCAGCATTGATGTTGTCGGTAATTATTTACTTATGGTATTTTAGGGGACTATCCAGAACTTTGACTCAGTTGAGTAATCATAACAGGAAATGACAAGTGCATGGTAAGCAATGCGCATCAATCATCAACAGAACATATGAGAACATTCTGATTTGTAGCTGGACTGGCAAATCTGCCGGTCTGAGCTATGTGAAATCCTCTATTTGATTACATTACATTTGGGGCAGGTTTTGGCACTGGTTTTGTCTTTGTGCGGCCATTAAACAGTAGGTCAATGAGTGAGGAGTACCTATATGTATATCCAATGAGTAGCTGTAAGTAATCTGCATATAATTTATATGTATTTCAGGAGAACAGATGTCATGAATCTGTTGGAGAGTGCAGGTTTCTCAAGAAGCAATCCATATTACATTGTCAAGCAGGGAAAGGTATATTTTCATTTTATTGCTGCTGGAATCAATATTAGTTTAACAGTTTTAAGTTCAGTTAACAGTTTAAGAATATGGCACCCAAAGTTTTTGCCATTGAACATAATCGATATCAAATTTAAATTCTAAGGAGAGAAAAATTGTTTGCATACTCTGAAAAAGTCTAAAATGTATTTATTCGATTTGATATATTTATTCGAGAATTTTTGCAAATATTAGCTTTGGCTATTCTAACTGTAGGAGATTTTTTCATCAGGTCAAGATTCAGAACCATGATGCACTTATATTGATACCTTTCACTTCCCTTTATTTTTCTTAGTGGGATGTAGCTTCAATTACATTCTCCTTTTATATCAATTGAATGTTAAGTTATATCTATCTGTGAGTTAGCCCACTGCTTTAGCAACCTGTGACTTGAGAAGCTACACAGGTTTGATTCCTCCCTGGGTGAATTTCTCTCTAAAGTGTTAATAAAAGTTTTCCTTGTTATGTCTGTCCATTTACTTAGCATTGTTTGGCTAAATATGGTCTTTGCACAATAAAACCCAATTAAACCACACTTTTAGTGAAGAAAAGCTTAATATTCTGTTCGTTAAGTTCAATTGTATAATGCTACTCATCATGAAATTGTCATTGTCTTAATTTTTTAGAACTGTATCACACTGGATTAGTATTCAAAATTGAAAATTATTACTCTGCCCAATTTATTGTTATACTTGCATATAACCAAGAGATGGACTCTTAATTTCAATGTCTCTACTACTTTCAGTTGCTGAGAAAATTGACTTTGTTTCTGACTAAAGTAGAAAATCTTGACTAACTGTAGCTTTGTGAAAGCTCTTTTAGTTCTATCGATATGCTTTACAATGTATAAACTGGACATTTTTCTATTGACTGAATATGCAAGAACTAGGGACGGATTTCTTGTGTGATAATTGTTGTGGTAGTCTGAAAGTGGCAATTGTAGAAAGGAAGTAACCTTTATGAAATGGTTGTGAACAACATGTAGTTTTTGTTGCCATATCTATTTGGTCAAATTTTTATTTCAATTTAAGTGGAGCTTTGTATAAACTTTGACATCAAATTTCAAAGTATTGTTTTGGCCCACTAACCAGAGCAGTGTTCTTAATTGGTATGTATGAAATGCGTGAAATCAATTTGAATTGTCAATAATATTACTTTATGTTTGACAGATTAATCAAATGGCCACTGCTCCAGATTCTCAGCGTTTAAAATTGCTACGAGAAGTTGCTGGAACCAGAGTTTACGATGAGCGTAGAGAAGAAAGTAAGAACATCTTGAAAGAAACTGTTGGTAGGACGGAAAAAATCGATGATCTCCTCAAGTACATTGAAGAGAGGCTGAAAACCCTAGAAGAAGAGAAAGAAGAATTGAAAGAATATCAAAAATGGGATAAAATGAGGAGGTAATAAAATTGCCATTCAAATTTCTTTATAATGGAAAGTATTGATGTATAGTACTGTTCCTATTCAAGTGTTTAGGAGTACATATTATAATTTACTTTCAGATAATTCAAATTAAATTTTAAGTGAAAGAGAAGTGTTATGTTAAACTAAGTTAATACATGTTTTTACATAAATTAATTACTTTTGCAGCTTTCATTTTATACGTATTCTATTTATAGGTCTTTAGAATACACCATTTACGACCATGAGCTAAAAGATGCACGGAAAAAGTTAGAGGAAGTAAGTGCTCTTTTTCCTCTACTGTACTACAAAATGTAGAGCATATTATCTATTTATTTTAATCTTATGGAGTTTTAAATATATTCTTGTTTTAGTATACTGCAATTTTTTATTACTTTGAATAATCATTTAAATAAGAACATGATTCAAACAAGTATTGCAAAAAGGCTGCAAATTTTACATTTTAAGTAAAATATTTTATCTAGATTAAGTTACATCCCTAGGGATTTTAGTTTCACAAACTAAAGATTCACTGTCTTTCATGATTTTGACCTCTAGTGATTATGTAATTAGTCATTGATTTATCTCTAAGCTTATCTAATAAGTTATTAAAAGTATTTTTCTATTTGTATGAATAAGTTTTACATTAACATATCCTTCTTTCCTTTATAGTTAGAGACAAGAAGAGAAACTAGCAGTACTGTGACAGAGAAACTCAGAGAAAGTGCCCAACAAGCTGCTGACCAAATAAAAGTAAGTTAAAGGCATTTTATGTTTCACTTATCTAATCCCACTTACTGGTAATTTAATTTTAACTTATGTAACTTAATTTGAAGTGGTGTTTGATAACCTAAATCGCCCTGACTTTTTAAAAATCATTGATAAATATTAACATTTTAAATGTCCTTATTTTTTTTTAGTTTAATATAAAAATTGAAATAACCTGACACAGATAATATGCAAGATAATACAAAACAGAAAATATAAAATTATGCTTTTTTCAAACATAATTTTAAAAAAATTTGCTTGTGATTTATCCTGATATGAACTTATTTTCAATTGAAAGTAATAATCAGGTTGTCCGATTTTATTTTCTTAACATTATCCACTGTTATTAATTTGTCTTGTGTTAAACTTTGTGTCCTGTTTCTGTTTGTCTAGTGGTAATTTTGAAATGTGCATTTTTGCAGTGCAAAATAAATCAGAACATTTAAGTATGTTAGTTAATGTATGTATATTAATTGTATTTATCATTTTTATTGCACTAAAATTATGTGATTTGTTTAGTCTGTTCATCATTACTTTCTCACATGTTTCTAATAAAAACTGCACAACACAGAAAACTCATTTTTTGTTTAAGAAAATATATTAAAATGTTAATTGAAAGAACAAAATAACTAGGCATGTCTAAAATTTGTTCTTAATTATTTCTTATAATTGACTAGCTTAATTTGCCCGGCATTGCTCGGGTTTAATTGGTTAAACGTCGATTGAAAGTGATCCAAAAAAATCACTAGAAAATGCAAAGAGAGAAAAAATAAGTGAGCAGAAAATAATTTTTAAAACTGAGATTTTTATAGCTTCTACAATTTACTTCAGATCCGTTTCACGTACTATAGGTAAACAAACTTACAAAACTGATACTGACATGACTAAATATAAAAGTCGATTTTGAGGTTTGGAGTGATTGTGAATGCCCTTTAAGTTCATTTTCTAAAAAAATGACATACATTATATTGCAGTCATTTTCTTTTCTTATTATGAAAGGCTGACAAATCATTGATACGATATGATCAACATTTCAAGCAATTACACTTTATGCTTGAAAATTCCATCCCGCATTTTGCAGGCAGGATACTTAATATGATACTGAGCTATTTTCAGCGCAACCGACCATCTGCGGTTGTGTCTAACTCCAAGGTTCTAAAAAAACCTACAAGGTCATCTTGAGAGGCGACTCTTGTTGATGTTAACTCTGACGTCCTCTGTACAGCCAGACCACCGGGAGAGAGCACCCCCTAGCAATACTCATTGTTATTCCTATGGGGATTTCTAATTGTTTTTATCCTCCTACGATAAATAGAAAGGGGGTTAATATGTAGCCTATGTTACCTGCAGGGTTCTAAAGTATAAGTGTACCAAATTTGGTGTGGATTGGTCACAGTGTAGATTTGTATAGATAACATACAGACGCCAACTGTATGTATAGATAATGTTAGAAAATATTGCACTTGACATATTTTAATCCAGTTTTTTATTTTTGTTTTTCCATATAAAGGTTGTTTCTGTTAATTGTTCCACTCTTTTTCTGCTATAACTTTTGTTAGAAATTATTTAACTTAAAACAGACCATTGGAAATTTTGTTTAAAATTTTTAAGGGTATTTAATTTAATGAGTAAATCTTAAGAGATATTTCAATTTTTTGTACTTTCACTTAGAAATTAAACAAGGAATTGAGAGATGTTAAAGGCAAATTGCAAGCCTACCGAGAGGAGAAAGAAGCTTTGACTCAAGAACAGTCATCCTTATTTAAAGAGAAAACCCGACTAGAACTGACTATAAAAGATCTCCGTGATGAAGTTGAGGGGGATGATAGCTCACGTAAGAGGGCTGAGCGTGAGTTGGAAAAACTTAAAGAGACAATATCTGTGAAATTAACTCAATTGGAAGACATCCGCCCTCGTTACGAAGCTCAAAAGAAAAGGGAAGAGGAATGCACTCGAGAGTAAGTTGAATGTGTATATGAAATGTGTGTATGAAATATTTTGCTTTAGAATTACTGTTAAACCTTTCACTGGCAAAAACTCAAGAAAACGAGTTTTTCAATCTGTTATGAGCGAATGTGATGTTTGAAAATAAATGTCTTACTGATTTTAAAACATTAGTGTCTTAAAAATACCTAAAACATCAATTAAAATTTAAGACAAGTGGTTAACATAAGTGAATAATTTTGAAAATGAATAAATGAAGTTAATTTAGTCAGATACCTGTCAAGAAATTGTCGCCACTGCTCAAATACAAGTGTATAAACTGACCTATTGAACATCAATTGTTCACTCAAGACTGTCCTAGGCATTTCATCAACTTCTCTTTGCCTATATTACACAAATAATGACACTGATTTCTTGTATAAAGTAGAACTAAAAAGGAATAGACATTAAAAGGTTTACCCACTTCAGTTACCATCTGAGAATCAGTTGAATCCTTTACTGCTAAATGTGTACTCTATTCTCTTCCTCAGGGTGAGTAATCCATAGAAAAAGTTGGATCTTTATTTACACTGATTGTCTGCATTTTCTTGCCAGTAAAGTAACACACTTTAAAATTGTCTCCACTGCTTGGGTACCCAAGCAGTAATACAATTTTAAAGCCACTTTGAATAGAGATCATTTTCAATTTTCCGGATTTCTTTTGTAGTTGGATAATGAGCCTCAACTCCCTGACTTGGTCATATTAATGGATATCTCTGAGAGATTTCACATAGTGAATGGAATTTGTGTGAAAAGGTTGATAACAATTGCCAGTCATTTCAAAGAAAGAGACAACAGCATGAGAATTGCTCTGCTTCCACAATTCGAAAATTTATCTTAGGATAAATAGAAGAGTGGTACAGACGATTCTATGAGGGTACTTTTCAAAATCGAATTAGATTGTAGCATATTAAAGTAAAGAAATATTCCAATTTATTTTCTTGTTTTTAATGTATCTTCCTTTTTTGTACATCAGATTGAGTTTAAAAGAGCAAAAAAGAACAGAATTATATGCAAAGCAAGGGCGAGGCAGTCAGTTCACTTCAAAAGCTGAAAGAGACAAATGGATTCAAAAGGAATTAAAATCTCTACAAAAAGCTATTCGAGATAAAAGAGAACAGGTCTGTTTAATTTTTATTCTAATCCACTTGATAATTTATTTAATTCTTAACTTTCACTTGGGTGAGATAAAATTGTATTTTAAAATTTTGACATGTTTATTGGTTTTACAGATAGAGCGACTACAAGAAGACTTCACTAAAGACAGTGAAAAGAAGAAAATGCTGGAAGCTAAAATTGAAGTATTTTACTGTCTTGTTTATATTTTATTTTTAGCATTATTTCTAAATTTGTTTAAAAATTAGTTGAGACAAAATTTGAGGGTTTTCAGAATTTTCTTTTAAATGATTATCTTGTAAACAGTTACTAAAAATTGTGCAGTATGTCTTAAAATTTCAGTATTTTAAATGCTTTAAAAGTCAATTTGAAACATTAAATACGGCAGGAAAGCAGTTCACATGAATATGATGTGTATATGAAATCTGGATTGTGTTGAAAAATATTATTTTTATTAAATTTGCAAAAGCATGCATATGTGATATTAATATAAATTTTTCTTTCAGGAACGTACTAAGGAGCTGGAGAATCATCGTGAAAGTATTGACAACCAAAATAAAAACTTTTATGAAATGAAAAAGAAAAAAGATGCCTTGCAAAGTGAAAGAAAGTAGGTTTCCTGTGGATTTTTAAAATTTTGTTTCTTCCCATACAGAAGTCAGTATTGGCTTTACTATACAATATTCTTAACTCGTACTTAAAACTAAAAAACATTGAGACCAAACTTTTTAAATGACAGTGACCCTCCAAGTGGTTTTGATGAGAAATCTCGTCAATAAAGGTCTAACCAAATTTGCTAAATCTAGTCATCAGGATGTTGCCATTGTTTTTATCATGATGAATTCAAGATCTGGTCAGTTTTTTCTTCTAAAGATGAGACGATCTTGTCCATCAAGATGTGGTCAATTTTGCCAGTGACGAGATATGTTCTCCAGCAAGATCTTTTCAATTTTCCCAATGACGAGATACCTCATTGAGACATCCACCAGGATGGTTAAGATACTTAAAACTTCCAATTGATCTAAGCAAAATTGTGATGGAAATTTCTTTAACAAAAATTTCTGTCTAGCCTAAGGTTTTTCTCAATAACATGAAAATAAAGTACCAACTTTTAAAATTATTTTGCTATTTAATATGTTATTAATAATTCCACAGTTACCCTTTACAATAAAATATTTTAATGATCCTATGGTATTAACAGGAATCATGTGTAATGTAAGTTTATATTTCTGTTTTTTCTCAATAAATTGCTTTTATATTATTCTAAGTTTTAGATATATTTAATTTAAAGGTGTTTATTTTTATGTGCAGTGAATTATGGAGGCAAGAAAATGCTATGCAACAAAACTTAGCAATGCTTAAAGAAGAACTGTCCAAGAAAGACCAGGGACTGAGGTCAATGACTGGAAAGGTAAGTAAATTTCATATTGTGAAAGAAAATTTTAAGAACTCACAAATAAAAAACTTTTGTTTCAAGTGAATTATACTTTTCTATTGATTTTTTTTCAAGAACTTCATAAATTTCTTTTTTATTCTAGGCCACATTGAATGGGCGAGACAGTGTGAAAAAAGTTCTTCAAACATTTCGAGAGAAAGGAGGAAGTCATGAGCAAATTGCCAATTCCTACTATGGCATGCTCATTGAAAACTTTGATTGTGATAAAACTATATATACAGCTGTTGAAGTCACATCTGGCAACAAGTAAATTTGATTAAATCATTTCCTTTGAAATCTTTTAACAAGACTTAGTTATTAGCTTTATTGGATATGCTTAAAATATTTATCAATCTGAGCTCATTTTTTTTATCATGTATTTTAATTGAGAAAGTTAATTTTTCATTTTTTATGTTGCCAAATTATTAGATGCCATTCTAATAAAGAGTTGGTCCTCTAGCTCTGATCACACCTGTAATTCTATTAGGCAGATTCTACAAGGTGTTGGGACCATTGTGCAGGAATATTGCCCCATGCTGACAAACCAGTCCTTAGTTCGTTTAGATTGGATGGTTGTGTTTCTAGGCTTCGAACAGATCTTTCCATTTGCGTTTATTGTTTGAAGCTTTTTGTTGCAACTGCCATTTCTAGAAAAACTGTTGCATGAGAAATGCCGAGAATTTTCGAAATATTGGAATCGGCTCTTGTCTCCATGGCCATCCCTCATTTGAAATTGTTCTTTGGTCTTACCCATGTTCAGGCTAGCTGTACCAATAAGCAAGTCTCTTGATACCATGCATGCCTTTTATATGCTACACATTGCTGTTGTGTCACTTACAGAGTAATCCAAGTTAGGATGGGGTGTCGAATAATTTGGCCCTACTTTATATATTTTATATATTAATATTACATACAATTATTCATTCACACACATCTCTAATTTTCTTGATATACAAACCTATCATTAAGATTAGTAAGCCTTCAGGTGTTCCTAATAACTAATTTTCATATCAAAATAAAGTGTTATTGTAAAGTTTGTCATACACATCAGTAAAACAAATCATTTCTTACATATTTCTCTTTCATGTAATTTTATTTTACTGAATTTAAACTCCACAGTGTAGAAGCATTTGGAGTTTAAGTCAGAAATCTGTTTTGTACTTATTTATAAACTTATTTTATTTATCATGTACCTTTCATTGCAGGCTGTTTTATCATATTGTGGAAAATGACAAAGTTGGCACTAAAATTCTACAAGAAATGAACCGTCAAGCACTACCTGGAGAAGTTACCTTTATGCCTTTGAATAGGCTAATGTATAAAGATGTGCAATATCCAAATACTAATGTATGTAAATATATCGTCTGAATTTCATGTTTTAATGTCTACATTTTAAGAAAGCTTAATTTGTCGTTTTATATACAAAACCAAGGTGTTCAAATATTGAAGATTCTTTACCTATGTGCTTGCATTAATCATTTGCCTGTATGAATGCCTAGAAATATGTACATCATGCATCCTTGTAATCTTGTTCATTTAAATATTTAGGATGCAATCCCCATGATAAGCAAGTTAAACTATGAATCAAAGCACGAAAGAGCTATGAAGTATATCTTTGGGAAAACACTCATTTGTCGAAATTTGGAAGTTGCAACTCAAATTGCCCGGACGTCTAATTTAGATTGCATTACATTAGAGGGTAAGTAAATCATTTTATATAGATTTAATTTATCAGTCAAAACTTTCAAACTAAGTTTAATAGAGTAACATTAACAGAGTTTGATATTAAAACTTGTTTTTTGCCGTTGTTTAGGAGATCAGGTGTCCCACAAAGGTGCTTTGACTGGTGGTTATTTTGATACAAGGAAGTCTAGATTAGATTTGCATAAAGCACATATGCAGCTTGTTACAGAAATTAATGAACAAGAAAGACAGTTGGGTCAACACAGAAAAACACTGACAAATATCCTTTTCGGGTCTATTTTATCAATACTTTGTACTAACTAGTAATCCCCTTTTATTATCCCTGACTGAATATTTGCTGATTTAAGATTGTTGTAATTATTTGAGATGACAATATTTGTTTTTTAACTCTTGAGTGCTAGTTAGAAATGAAAATGTAATTTAAAATTCAGTATGAAATGCAGAAAATTGCTTAGGGGTGAGAGTAGCCATCATAAGATATATGCTGTTTAGTTGGTATTAGCTCTTTGCATGTTTCAACAATTAAGCTTAGTATTTAGGTATCTCTTCAATTAAAAATTCTCCAATATTTATGTGAGTACTCTGAAACTGTCCATTCCTTTAACTTGCAGTTTGTTTATTTTCACAAATGATGGAAAATTGTGAAAATGATTGGTATGTTTCCTTTTTTAGTATTTTATCTATTTGAAGTATTGTACAGGTTTCAGAAAATAGTTGCTATTACTAAATAAATTTTTGCCTCATTTATAAATTATGTTTTTGAATCCTTGAATGTATTTATTCTAATTTTCTAATCATTAGCAAATAATAATCCTTAACTTTTCATACATATTGAAAGTCAAATCAATCAAATTGTGAGTGATATGCAAAAAGCTGAAACGAAAAACAGCAAAAACAAGTAAGACATTTTTTCTAGTTTTATTTTATCCCTCTATCGTAAGAAAAATCATGATATAACAAGCTACAAGAACACTTTATAAAATTCTAATATTCCTTGTACTTGTTTACCTTCCATCAATTCTAATATTTCCTTGTACTTGTTCCTTGAACTTCCCTAAAATATGGTCTGTACAACAAAATTACTGCTTTTGGCTTATAATTCTTAACAGCTTGGTTTTGTTTTTACAGCGTTTTAAAATTAAATTAAAACCTAACTTGATTAGTACACAATTTAACTCTAACCAAGTGTTAAACATAACAGATTATCTAAAGTCACATTCTGAAATAATTCTACGAATGCAATAAAATGGGTCATATTCATTGAAATGAAGGGGAGGAGAAAACAAAATTAAATGGAAACTAGAAAAAAATTCAAAAGGCACTTTGTACCTGCTGCCCTAAAGCTTTCAATACAATATCAACTCCTGCATTTAAACTTATATTGCAGTAAGCAATTTTATTTTCATGCTTTAACAGAATGTGTCTGAGATTAATGCCCCAAATATTGATTCTATACATATTTAGTTGTATTCAATATTATACACTCATATTTATAATCAATATGTAACTAATTAACTAAATAATAACGCATACAGTGGGTGTTAAAAATTACAATTTGAATAATTTTGTTGAATATAAAAGTTTTTATTTTCTGCATTAAAATCCATTCAGTCCTTCAAAAGTGCTATAGGATTGAAATTTTATTCTTGTAGCCTCATTCATTTTCATATCTGTTCTTAAACTTCAATAGGTGATTGTCACCTGATCTAATTAATCCCTCATGTTGTAAAAAAGGACCATAAAGTGACAACCAATTAATATCACTTGGAGTTAGTGTTTGAGGTTTCCTGTTTATTTTCTCTGGCAGTTAATTTTTTATTCCTGTAAGTGAAGTGGAATCATTTTCTTAGAAGAAATTTAACATTAAAAAAATGAATTTTTTTAGGGATGTGTTTGAAAAACTAAAAGCTGATATACGCTTAATGAAGGAAGAAGTTGCAGCGTTGGAACGTTCTCATCAACCCAAGGTATCATCAATATGTGGACTTAATAATTTAGATTATGAAGTAAACACATTTGTATTTATATGCACTTTGCATTACATTTTTACAATGATATTCTATAAATTTCCAGGAAAGAAGTTTAGCAAGTCTTGATTCTAGTCTTAAATCAATGCAATCAACTGAGCAATCTCTCCGAAGTGAACTGCAACAAGATTTACTAAATCAACTCTCTGTAACGGACCAGCAGGAAGTGGATAGATTAAATGATGACATCCGAAAACTCACTCAGGAAAACAAGGAAGCATTTAGTGAAAGAATGAGGGTTAGTGTTTCTCATTCGTCTTATGTCTAAAAAGCTCTAAACCATTAAATTAAAATTATGCTTGGTTAAAAAGAATATCAATATTATGCAGCTCCTAGCTCAAATTGAGCAGATTTGAACTTTGCAGCAAAATTTACGAATTAATGTCAGTGATTTCTTTTTTTTTTATCTATTTGTTTCCATTGATCAATATACAAATAATGCTGGTTCCTGTGCCACATAATAGTTAAATATGTATATAGGTTAGTAGATGGTATGAAATTAAGTTGTCTGATTTCTTAACGGTTATGCATTTCTAATTAGTAATTTTATCTTTACTAAGCAATACTCATTTTATAGTTAAATGCATCCATGCTTTTTGGATTGAAAATCTTAGCTTGTTTATTCGTCAAACGCTAGACATTATGGAGGTCAAACTAATTACTGTACGAAAGTAAATTTTCCTCTGAGAATTGATAATGTATATTATATTAGAACTAAAATGGTTTTAGAAACATGAATTGTCATTCTGTTGTGCTGAAACTTTTCTTGGATGTGGATTGGAATATATTTTACTGCAGTTGAAATATGTAATTATCCCTTATGGGTTAAAAAGAAGTTTTTGTTCTTATGAAATAATTTATATTTATGAATTTGCTTTCATTTTGTAGTTGGAAGCTGAAAAAAATAAGCTAGAAAACCTACTTAATAACAATTTGTATAGAAGAAAAGAAGAATTGGAGGCTGTAAGTAGAACAATAATTGACAATGGAATTAGCTCTTCCTAATTTTGATGTCTTTAAGATTTATCTGTAATGAAACATGTCTTTTAGGCACTACAAGAAATTTCTGTTGAAGATAGAAGACGGAAATTAGACAACAGTAATGCTGAACTTAGTGCTATTAATCATAGGATAAATGATTGCAATAAAAATCTCAAAGGTAATGTATTCCTGTTTGCATTGAAGCATTGATTTATTTAGTCAGTTTTGGAAAGATCAAATGTTGAAAATGCACATTAAGTATGGAAGGTTTTATGGTTGTATTAGACTTTTTCTTTTAAAGAATTGATAGTCTGAAATATTACCATCAACTATTGTTAAGGTTGAATGATGCCATCTTGAATTGTTTCAGACATGTAACATGTCAGCATGATGTTATTGTTATAATAGGTAAGCTATCTGATATTTGAATCTGCCTTTTTTAGACCTAGAGCAAAAGTTTGAAAAATTCAATTCTGAGCAAAAAAGTACACAAAAAGAATTAGAACACTGGAAAGCACAGGAAAGAGATTTTCAGGAGCGTATGAATGAAGATGCTAAGGATTTAGAAAAAATGACCAGCAAACAATCAGTTTTGTTGAAAAAGGTATTTTATCTCTGCTTCATGTTAACTTTAAGGCTGTATTATGCACCTGGAGTTTTGAATTCATATATTAATGAAGTCTAGTTTGCTTGTGATTAATTGTTGAATGTATTTAGGTGCACGTTTTCATATTAGTTGAATTTAAACATACCTACCTATTATTACAGAATATCCATAGTTCTTGTTTTCTAAAAGCTCATTATGGAAAGTATTACTGAAACTAGTATAATTTTGTGTTAAAAATTACTTGTTAATTAGTGTTTTACTAAAAATAACTACCTTTTACTTGGAATTAAATTAAAAATAACTTTATTAGTGAGATTCTCCCATGCTTAAAGGTGCAAAACACTATCTGCTTGGTTCTTACTATTGTTATAGTATTTGCTTAAATCGTTATGGTGTGGCAAATGTTAAAGTGAAAAGTAATATTTGTTAATTTTACAGAAAGAAGAATTTACTAAAAAAATCCGAGAGCTTGGTTCTTTGCCATCAGATGCATTTGAGAAATATCAGAATCTTAGTTTCAAACAGGTTAATGTATTTCAGTTTTATATAAACAATTTTAATTTATGTATTCTTTCTTACTTATGCAATGTTAGTGTTTTGATTGATTATTGAATAATTTTTATAAATGATACTGAACTTATACAGAATTTAATTACGATATCAGTTATACTTGGGTTTGACTTCTGTACACTTAAATTGTAAACAGTGTTAACAGCTCTTTGAAGATGGTTATATTTTTACTCACACCTGTAATTGGTGATAATTTCATTTTAATCATTAATCATAGTTTTGATATACATCTCCAACATTCATCTTAAGTATTCATACATTCTATCCATGCACATTTTATCTTTTTTATATTTATTTAGTTTACATGTTTCTTATAGCTATGCAACTATTAACAGGTATACAGTATGAAATTATTTCAGTTGATTTTGTTTTTCCTGCTTTATAAAACCACAAGTTTGAAAGAGGTTTTAATTTAAACTGAAAGATTTCCAAGCTCATTTCTTTAAAATTGCAAGTTGCTAAGCCATTTAAGATTTTTTTTATTTTGCAAACTTACAAAAGTTTAAGTATTATAGAAGAATATTACAGGATACAAGTTTCTAGCTTTACTACCCCGGATTTGCCAGTTTTCTCTACTTTGGACAAACCATATCATGACTTTGTCAGCAGTTTCATTACATCTTCAAACAGTTTTTTGAGCTTTGTCCACTACTGCTTTGCACTTGTGTTCTTTCCTTTTTCGATTGCTCGGCTCATGACAGCATTTGACATTTTGCGTTGACTGATCTCTTGCATAATGTTCTATGTTAAACTTTTTTCTTTGGTTCTAAGCGAACGATGTAGCGATCTGAAAAAAGTTAAATCAACCAGAAATTCTAAACAGAATAAGCTGTGCCATTTCATGGCGCCAGAGCTTAGCATTTGATAGTTTTTACTTCAGATAAACAGATTTCTGCTTTATATAAACTAGCAGAATTACCCAGCATTGCTCGGGTTGAATTGGTTAAATTTTTATTAAAAAATGCAAACATATATACATGATATATCCATCCATATAATTCATTTCATATTCATAGCACTCCTGCTGTAAGACACTACTAAAGTTTTTTCTAAGGTGACTACACTAATCGATTTAGAAATATCTTTGAATGTATGACTACCCGTTTTAATTTAGCGTAGCCTATCTTTGTTTAAAATAATTTTATTTTTACTTTACCGGTCATTTTAAAATGAAGTTACACACCTTACTTAAAAAGATTTTGTTTTGTATATCTTATCTATTTTTATGAAACAGAATTCTACAAACCATTGCGTATTCAACCAAAGGCTTAAGGAAAGTTGGTTGAAATATACATATAACACCAAGAAATTACCCATGTCTAGTGATATTTTGCAGATAATAAAATAATTCATTTAACTCCTAAATAATGATATCTACAGTATGTAAAATACTGGAAAACAAATACAGACAAATGAAATTCTGGGCATTTTAAAATTGCTGAATTCTAAAAAATGAAAGATAAAAGGATGTGTGTCATTTTGATTTCCTGAATATATTCTGAAATAGAGCAATTCAAAAAAAGACATGAAAAATATTAATCAAGACTAGAATGATTTATTACAAAAAAGAACACAAATTTATAAAATTTAGCAATACTCAAATATGACCGCAACATTTCACTGTCTTAACTCAAGTACACAAACATTGAATTCTAAATCAAATTTATAAAAAAATCTTTAATTCTGACTTTGCCAGATATCAAATAGCAAGATTATGCTTTTATGACCAATGAGTTTTTGTTTGAACTTTTCGTGTTCCATTACAAAATGTAAGTTATTTAAAATTAAATATTTTAAATATCCTGTTTTCATCAATCAAATATTCATAAATTATTTATAGTATGGGAAGAAATAAAAAAATCTGTTCAAACATAAATATTAGAATTTAATTTGTTTTGAAAAAAAGTTGTTTTTAAGCAATACTCACAAAACAATTTTATTGGAAAAGTTCTTTTCCATCAATGCAGGTAAAAAAAATGAGTTATGAACCGCAATCATTTAATACTTAATGTTATTGTTATGGGGATTTCTAATTATTTTTAGCCCCCTCTGCACAAGTAGGAAAAATAGAACGGGGTTTAATATGTAGCCTATACTAGCTACAGGGTTCTTAAGTATAAGTGTACCTAATTGGTGTGGATTGGTCAAACAGTGTAGATTTGTATTGAAAACATGCTGACGGATGCTAACTCTGCTTTATATATATATAGATATCTTGCAATGTGACATATTTGGTTGCAATCATTTGCTTTTTAATTTGTAAACAAAATTTATGTTTTCTTTAATTTTGTTAGAATTATATTTCGCTGTTACTTTAACATGTTATGTAATGTTTTAAACTGCGGGAAATACAGTTTTATTGTGTGCTGTTGGTTTCCTTCCTTAATGGTCATTTAGAGCTGTGTGACTTAGGGTTTTATTTTAATAAATATTTCATCTCCTAGCATTTAGTGTGAAAGCTTAATATGATCTACTTGAAAAATAGTACAGATCTACATTATTCAGTAGTAATAATCTACACAATTCAGCAGTAATCTCTCATTAAGTGTTGTGCAATATTGTTTCTAGCTTATGTGTAGCTCTTTAGTAAAGTTGTGCGATTTGATTTGTATTCAAATGTCCTTTTTCCTTGCAGTTATACAAGAAACTTGAACAATGCAATCATGAGCTAAAGAAATATAGCCATGTGAACAAAAAAGCATTAGATCAATTTATAAGCTTTTCTGAACAGAAAGAAAAATTGGTAAACCGTAAAGGTGAACTGGATAGAGGCTATAATGTAGGTGATATTTTTTATTTTATATCATTGCAATTTGAATTTCTATATCAATATAGCTGATTCTATTGGTTAAAATTTTAGTCTATCATGGAATTGATGAATGTCCTGGAATTGAGGAAGTATGAAGCCATTCAACTAACTTTCAAGCAAGTGTCTAAGTACTTCAGTGAAGTATTTAAAAAATTAGTTCCACAAGGCCATGCTACACTCGTGATGAAGACAGATAATGATGATTCCGGTAGTACGGTTAGTATTCATTTTAATGTTCAATTTAGTTGTGAGAATGAGTAGAACGATAATATTATTTTGTTTAGGAGATATAGTTCAATTAGAGAGAAGGGGGAAGCTAGTCAACCTTGTGTCAGTCAATTTTTGACTAGGTGTGAAAGGTTGCTAGAAGGGCTGCCATACACATCAAAGCATGAGTGGCATTCCCCATGGGTTGTCTTTCCCCTATCAACTCATTATCACTTGCTTTCGGTACCTAATGATCAACTTAGAACCAAAATCCTTGCCAGGCACCAATTGTGGTACCTATTTGTTTACGTTACCACCATTCCTCTGTTAACTAATAGACTTGCTTAAAACCACGTGACTTAACTGCCAACTCGCGCGAGAGCAGGACTATATATTCATATATTTCTCTATTTTTTATTTACTCATTTCTTTTCGTAACTATTGTGAGTAGTACTTTATGTTTTCTTGTGTATAGCGTCTTAAAATATTTAGTTCATGGTTCTGCTTTTGTAATTTGATATAATTTATGCATCATCTGCAATTCTCATAAAAATGACATGTATTTTCATTGCCTGTTTAAACATAAGCTTTAAATTTTATTATGTTTATTTGCTTAGTAACCAAATTTAATCTATACAATGACTTTTTTATCTTATAGGGTGCCAAAGCTCAATCAGTGGAACAATTTGTGGGGGTCGGTATTCGGGTATGTATTTATATCTTCTATATGGATTTGCTTGGAGGCTTTTTTCATAATTCAAATGTTAGGAATCTGCATTCTTTGTGATGTCAATACTTTTTCGCTTGTTTGTTCAAAACATAAGTAAAAAGAAGCAGGAAAGCAGTTACTTCCATTTCAAAGCAGCTTTAAAATGGAAGTAAAACTTGAAATTTTTCAGTTCTGGTCTTCCAACAATAAAAATACACAATTAATTCTTTTTAAATGATAAAGATATTTCTGATTTTTTCATATTTTTTAACTGATTTCCTATTCTGAGCTTTGTTTTCTAACAATTTGATTTATTTTCCAGTCTTATTTTACAAAATATGGCATGAATACTTATTTTTCAGGTTTCTTTTACTGGAAAATCTGGAGAAATGAAGGAAATGCAACAGCTGTCTGGTGGACAAAAATCTCTTGTTGCTCTTGCCTTGATATTTGCTATTCAAAAGTGTGATCCTGCTCCATTTTATCTATTTGATGAAATTGATCAAGCTCTTGATTCACAGCATCGGAAGGCTGTTTCAGGTTAGCTATTTCCTTAAAATTTAATTTACTTTCAGTTTTCTTGTTTGAAAGTCATTTAAATTTTTCTATTGAACTTCTCAAGATTGATTTTGCTTTTAACCCTTTAAATTAATGTTAAGAAATTATTAAAACAATTGTATGAATGTTTAACTTGAAATAAAACTATTTTTGTTAGGCTTATAAAATATCCGTGTACTGCATATTTTGCAGTCTCAGTTAAATTTATTGACATTTTTTGCTCCAATCACTACAGAAATATTTTTTGTCATGTCAGTAATTCCCCACTTGAATTCATATTTGTACCATTTGTAACAACTAAGCGGAGGTTTAAAATTGTTATGCAACATGAAAATTCCAATTTAAATTTCTAAATGTTTTTTGTTTTCTAGATATGATTCATGAACTTTGTCAAGATGCTCAGTTTATCACAACTACTTTCCGGCCAGAGCTTTTAGAAAAAGCAGATAAATTTTATGGTGTGAAATTCCGAAATAAGGTATGCTATTTTATTGTTTTCATTTTTAGTTACTGTTTTTACGTGTCTCAGCCTGCTAGTATCTACTTGCCAACTTCTAGAGGATGTGTTATTTCTACAAATTCTGTTGACTGTCTATGGAGCTATGTTACATGTTGCTGGAATCGGAGATTGTAAGACAGCACAGTATTTTCATCTTTGTAGATGGATTTTGTACATCTTATTAATTGATATTAAATCATAGCTTATTTAACTGGGGTTTTGATTTCAAGTCTTAAAATTATAGCTTGGGTATTTTTTATGTAGAATCTTTCAATAGGAGGATTTTGGATATCTGTTAACCAGAGTTTGCAATAGCCCAAACATTATCGAGATGTTCTTGTCCAACTTAACTTTACATGATATATTGTCGGCTTAGAGCAGAAACTCATTGACTGACAAAAAATATTTTTACCATACAGATATTTAAAGACACTTGTTATTTAGATTTTTCAAAAATCAGAAGTATTTTGATAGTATTATACATTATGACAGATTACAAAATGACAGTGTATTTCTCATCAGGAAAATAAGCATTTGGAGTCAATGCATTTCCAAAAAATTAACGAGTTTCCGCTTGGATGACTATATATCATTAATCAGATTTCTCAACAAATTTGTCATATTTGTTACTTATGTTTAAGATCTGGGCAAATTTTTTTTCGAGAAAAAAATTCCATAAATTTTAATAAATCTACCATATTTTCAAATGAGTAATTTTGATGACTATGAACTGTTACTGATGGTTACCCCTCTATATATTAATTCTTATAATAGAAATGCTTTTATGAGACATTTTGTTGGGTGAATATTTCAAGTGATTAATTTCATTTCTTCATTGTGTTTGGGTTTTGACACCTACATTTTTTCCTGAAAATTCCCATGCATTTTTATGTGTATAGGAATTAAAATAAATCTGGGAATAACTACCATTTCTCAATACAGTAATTTTGATGGCTTTAACTATAAAATGTCATTTAAGTTGGATTCCTTTATGTATTAATTATTGTCTTTAAAATTGGAAAAAAAAAACAAATAAGGAATAATTTTATCTGTCGGCTATGAATATTACTATTTATATAGATGTATATAAGCTCAATTCAGTAGATTATCGTATTATTGTACTAGCAGTACTTGATTAGAAAGGTCTAAACAGGATTTCTTGAAGTATTAATACTTAATTATTTCTCCTTTTAGGTCAGTCATATTGAAGCAGTGTCCCAAGATGAGGCAAGAGATTTTGTTGAAGATGACACCCCTCATAGTTGAAAACAAAGTATAAACATTTCATTTCTCATGTGTTTTAATATCCATTGAAGGTACAAAGTGTAAAAAAAGCCAAGTGCTCGGTGCTGCAAGTGCCGAGCGGAAGACTTGATGTTAGTTATTGGATTCAGAGACTTGTCTGTTTAAGTTTCTCATTCGCAATGTCATTTGGAGCTTCATATCAGCATTTGTACATGTGTTTTCTCATTTACTCATCTTATATCTTCACTTTGTAAAAAAAAGAGTAAAAACTCATTTAATTTACAAGTTATATCTCACAGAGTTGTTTTTTAATATTTTAAAAGTGTATTATCTCATTTGTTGGAGAAAATGTATAGATGTCGCTACTCTCTGGACTTCTAGCAAAGTGTTACTTTTTCTTTCCTTTATATGATGTGGACATTGGTCATTGTACAGAGTGCTAGAAATTTTATGCGGACAGAAGAAAAATATATGTTTGCCGAATTGTTAACACAAAAGAAAGCACTGTGATTTTAAGACATATTTTGAATTCTATTTTGCAAAGATGGAAAAATAACTATGCCGGATGCTGCGGAAACAAGCATTTTTCTAGATAGACTGGTTGGTATTAGAGATGTTATTTTGCGTACTATTCAAATATATAGTGTACATATTTTTATTTAAGTATCTCTTGTCTTGCTATGCTGTCATTCTCTAGAATCTGAGGTGAAAAAATTCATTTTCAATGTGAATGTTTAACATAATATATTTTTATTTAAAACATGAATATCATTTTACCCTTTTTCATTTGTGCAGTGTGGGATGGATCTCAGTCTTGTGTTTTAAACTTATTTTCTGTGCTCGTGCATTTAAGAAAACATTTTGTGGGTAATTAGTCGCTTTTATTGTATTTTTTACTTTTGAAGTGTGTTGTTTTTTATGCATAGCAAAAATATACTGCACTTTAAGATGTTATGATCCCATATAAGGGTTCTGAATCTAATTTGGACGAAAATATAAATGTTTATATATTTGGACAAAATATAAACAGCTATATTTTATTGTACAATATACATTGCCACATGTTTAGTAGGTAAAGAAGTACTTTATATTTTATTTTAAATAAATTTTACTGTTTGGTACATTTAGTTATAATTTCTTAATGAAATATTGGTTCACTTTTATCGTTCAAACTCATTAATTGCTACAATTGTCAGCAATTTAAAAATAAAATAGTTAATAAATGTACCTTTAAAAAAATTATTGATTCAGAATCGATTTTAATTGTTAAATTGCATATATACCTGTATCATACCTGCCAACTTTTCAAGGAGTTGAAAACACTTGGTTTTCTGATCTTCAGGATGGAAAAACATTTTTCTGTAGTAATAAAATTTTCAAGCGACGCCAATTTTGAAGTTTTTACACCAAGCTGTAGCAACCATGAAAGTGAAAAGTATTGGGATCATTAAATGTTAGATCGTTTTGCGAACATTCTATGGCATTAATTTTCAAGTAAACCCCACAAATGTACCTCTAAAAATTCAAGAAATTGTGCAATCTTTGATGTTGCTTATCGTAAAATATCACCAAATTGGTTAGGCCGAGTTGGTTGGAACTGCCACCAAACATGCAACAGTAATAGAAAGGAGTGTTCCTGTTTCGAATTATTTTTTAGGCCATTTGGGCGCACTTGTCTCTTATTTGGAACTTTTCATTATTTTTTACTTCAATAATTATTTTTAGGCAGTTTTGGTTTGTATGTTGCATTTTATATTGTAAAATTCTTCCTGGTTTTCTTGGAGGTTGGCAGGTATGCTGTAGTATGCTAATATAATTTAACAATTATAAAATGCTGCTCGGCCAAATTGGTTAGGCCGAGTTGGTTGGAACTGCCACCAAACATGCAACAGTAATAGAAAGGAGTGTTCCTGTTTCGAATTATTTTTTAGGCCATTTGGGCGCACTTGTCTCTTATTTGGAACTTTTCATTATTTTTTACTTCAATAATTATTTTTAGGCAGTTTTGGTTTGCATGTTGCATTTTATATTGTAAAATTCTTCCTGGTTTTCTTGGAGGTTGGCAGGTATGCTGTAGTATGCTAATATAATTTAACAATTATAAAATGCTGCTCGGCCAAATTGGTTAGGCCGAGTTGGTTGGAACTGCCACCAAACATGCAACAGTAATAGAAAGGAGTGTTCCTGTTTCGAATTATTTTTTAGGCCATTTGGGCGCACTTGTCTCTTATTTGGAACTTTTCATTATTTTTTACTTCAATAATTATTTTTAGGCAGTTTTGGTTTGCATGTTGCATTTTATATTGTAAAATTCTTCCTGGTTTTCTTGGAGGTTGGCAGGTATGCTGTAGTATGCTAATATAATTTAACAACTATAAAATGCTGTTTACATTATTAATGTACCTAAGTGACAAGGAAAAATTCTGTTAATTAAAACATCATGAGTAAATTAATGTGATGTTACTTAATTTAAATATTTATATGTTCTGACTGAATCCATCACAAATCTGCACTGTTTCGCATAGTCATTCATATAACAGACATGTATAAAGAGCATCTCAGATTCTTGTGAATATATGATTCATTCTTTTCATGCCAACCTTCATTTTTTTAATTTATAGTTCAACTAAATGTCTAAAGTTTTATATCTTAATCTGTGCCACTGGTGTGCTGGTTACAATTTTATGATCGTTCCTTGTTATTTACAAGACACTTTTTACCTAAATCAAATTGTAGCTCTGTGCAAAAGTGGAATAAATTTTTGACAAAATGTTTCTACAAGTGGAAGTCTTATTGAGTGTTTTCAGTTCACTTTTCAAAATTTTCGTTGTGCTTATATCATTGATTACTATTTTAACACAAAAATGGGTATTTATCAATGAAAACATAATATACTCAAATATTTATCACAGAATTCTTTTTAAAAGTGAGTGAATAAAGCAGTAGTTTATTATGCTGATGAGATATGAATGATATTCCCATGTTTAAAAGTACTATCATGGTTTTTGTTTCACAGACAATTTCTATCCTGTTATTATATCTAAAAAATTAAGATAAGAAAAACTACTATACTCATTTTGTATTCTTAATTTTGCAATGAGTTATGCTACACTTACACTTCATTAAGCATAGTAAAACTCATTGTGAGTTATTGAAGTTACATGCATAATACAAAATTAATCTTTGAAAGCTGATATACACAGTGAAAATCTAATTCACAGTAGTGGAAAAAATTTGGTCTTAGTTCCCCAACTCTCATTGGATTATATTTTTATGGTTGGGGCCTGGTCCTAACATTCACAATAATATGAGAAAAATGGGTAACCAAATAAATCGCAGATTGGCTTGATTTCATGCTCTAAATCGTTTCAGCATTATGACAATTGTTAAATCCTAGGGGTTTGAATTGGCCTGGTCAACCCAAATAGTTCTGCCTTTGACAAAGTACAGTTTACCAGTACTACTAAAGAAGCAAGCACTATGTTATGTTTATTTTTAAAAATTTTATGTAATCAACTGCAATTTCTGAAATCTAATATCTGAAATAATATCCTGAAGAAGAAATTGAATAGCAACCTTGATATATTTTGGTTTAAATTATTTTTTAAATGACTGGCAAAATTTCATCTGACAGCTTTGTTGCTGTGATAAATTTAACTATCGATATTTGTAATCATTTTTTGCACTAAGAAATAACGAATTTCTTCCAGCAGGTGTGTTGCATATCAGTGTTTTTGAATCGATTTCCATCAAAATATGATTGTTTTCTATCAACTGTTCGAATATTTATTGCCACTAATCACATTACACATAATTGGTTTGGAACAGCTAATTATTTCTTAAATTATTCTTATTGCTTTAAATTGCAGTGAGACACTAAATTGCTACTAATTATATGTCTGTTCTCAACTAATAATTAAAACTGTTAGGCCTGAACTGTTGAAAATCAAAGTATAAAATTTCCATTCTTGAACTGACGATTACTTTAAAATTATAAAGTCTACGTAAATTCCCACTTGAAATAAGATGAAATACTCCTGCATACTGACATGTTTTTGTATTAAACAGAGTACACATGATTTTCATTCTCTTCAGTGTAATAGAACTGACAATTGATTAGCCATGGAGAAGCAAAAACAGCAATCAAGCTTATGCTTCAAAAGATATTGAAAATATGTTATGTGCAATGAAAAATTTGTTAAACATAAACAATTTAATTTGCAGGAAGACTTCAAAATATTAAATCTAAAATGTGTTTCCCTTTCATAAATGGTCGCAAGTATTCTAGAAAAAACAAGTGTAAACTGATTCAATCTCTTACCATTCCCAGGCATAGTGGGTAAGGTGATTACCCTGTGTTATCCAGGTCAGGGATTCAAATCTCAGTTATGGCTTGATGGTCAGTGCATTTTTGAGGAACATGTGAACAGCTTGTTTAAAACTTATCTTTTCTCTTGCAAAATGTAAATTTTTTTCGGTGTCATTTTCCTCAAGGTTCTGTTTCTACACTGCTGGCCACCCAAATTGCAACACCAAGAAAGACAAGAGATATCACAACAAAATTTATTTTGTAGATAACATGTTGACCAAGTATCAAATGATTAAATTTATAGACTTCTGTGAAGTGTGGTTCCTGCCAAAATCAGTAGCCAGTGTAGCCGCCATTGTTGGAGATCACCGCTGCCACACGCCTCGGCATTGATTCAAAGAGACTTTGGATGTGTTCTTGGGGTACAGCAGACCAAGCAGCTTCCACACGTTGCCAAAGTTGATCTGGTGTGGCAGCTGGGGATGTATTCTGGGTCAATCGTTGAGCAACCATGGACCACATGTTTTCTATCGGCGAAAGATCCGGAGAGCGAGCTGGCCAGGGAAGCAATTCAATCTGGCGATTGACGAAGAACCCTTGGACAATGCGAACCACGTGTGGTCGCGCATTATCTTGTTGAAATATGGCTGTGGGCAAGCCCTGAAGGTGAGGAAGGACAACTGGCTCCAACACCTCGGAGATGTAGCGCTGGCTGTTTAAAGTACCGGCAATGCGTACTAGAGGAGTGCGAGAGTGATATCCAATACCGCCCCATACCATAATACCCGGTGCAGGACCAGTGTGGCGGTGCATAACGCAGCTGTTCAGCATCCTCTCTCCACGGTGTCTCCAGACTCGAATCCGACCATCGTGGTGTTGCAGACAGAAGCGTGACTCGTCAGTAAAGACAATTTCATTCCATTCTGCCGTCCACATCCTTCTTTCATCGCACCATTGGCGGCGGAAACGTCTGTGGTTCTGCGTCAAGGGTAGACGAAGCAATGGACGTCTTGCGGACAGACCACTCTGCTGTAAACGGCGTCGAATGGTACGCGCAAACACTGGATGATGCGGTACAGACTGAATGTGCTGTGCTATGGTTCGTGATGTGGCTGAGCGATCCGTCACTGCCATACGCACAATATGCCTGTCATCACGTGAAGTGGTGCACTGAGGTGGATGCGATCGAACACGTCGGTCCGTCGTACCCTCCTGCATCCAACGATCACATATCCGCATTACAGTTGTTTGCTTTCGTCCAACACGACTACCGATTTCCCTGAAAGATAATCCACAATCTCGGTAGGCCACTATCCTTCCTCTGTTGAACTCGGATACTTGATCAAAAGATGATCGCTGTTTTCTACGAGGCATAATTGATCGTTTTTTTGAAAAAAACACAATTGCCGTACTTGAAATCGTCGAAATCTCCAAGCCTTAAATAGCGCTTTGAAGTGGCGCCACAGGCGCGCGTGATGTGCGTCTGCGCTGAAATTCTAATCATTTGCATATCTCACCTCCGCTAATGCATGTTGTAAATTTCATATTATTTGCATGCTTCCTTCAGGGTGTTGCATTTACGGTGGCCAGCAGTGTATTTATCAGAAAGTGGATTTCTACTGAACTTTCATTTTCAAAAAAATGGTTTGGATCAAAATTGTGATCGGTAGGATGTTTGTAAATTTTTTAATGTTACCCATGTGTTAGTTATTTCGAACATTTGTCTTATGTTTAAACGTTTTTGTATGCATGGACGGGATGCAACTCGAGCTTCCAATCCTTAAGCATAATTAAAAACCAATATATTCAGATACATAAATTTAGACATTTGGATAGTCTACTTTATGATTTTCTAAATATACTTCAGATTTGCTTCAACTCCCTCTACAAACCCTGTTAACATAAATGAAACTAACAATAAACTCAGATTTTTAAATTCAATCTCGATTTTCACAAATTGAAACTTTTTTTATCTTTAAAGTTTGTTATCTAAAAAACTACTTGAAAACAGTAACTAAAACTTTCCCTAGATGTTCTGCAAGCATTAATTGTACTCGTAATGACTCCCAGATTTGAGTATACATCATTAAGAGATTTCTTTCAAAGCCCAAAACTATTAAATAATTTGAACTTAATTTTTGTAAAAATGGTAAACATGTGTAGAATTTTTAATATTAGGTGTACCGGAAAGTTCTGTCCGTTCTTTTTACAACAAGTATGCGCATATTTGGCTCTCTTTTTATCACTGAATGTATACATACTAACCTAGCAAATGAACTAAAACGAAGATGATTTATGTTAGTATTAAGTGAGACGCGATCGTGTACCCATGGCTACTGATAAAGTTCATTTACGCCACTGTATTTTGTACGAATTCCAACAAGGAAGAAATGCTACAGAAGGGCGTGTAGAAATTTATTGAAAGTGTTTGGTGAAGGTACAGTTTTTGATAGAAGATGGTTCGAAAAATTTCAAATATGTGATTTCGACCTTTCTGATAAGCCACTCTCTGGGCGACCATCTTTGATCGACGACGATACTGTCAAGATCATGTTAGAGCAAAATCCTTTTTTTGACAACATCGGAGATTGCGGAAAGGCTTGATTCAGCTCTAAAAACCATATTCGGAAACTAGGATTGGTGTGGAAATATTCGAGATGGGTGCCACATGAGTTAAGAGAAGAATTTGAATGATCGTGTCATTTGCACATCTCTACTTGCACGGAACAAAATCGAACCGTTATTGGACCGGATGAAAAGTGGATTACCTATGAAAACATCGTAAGGAAAAGGGCATATTGTGAATCCGGAAAACCTGCCCCCTTCACCTCTAAACCGAAGTTGAGCCTGAGTAAGAGAATGTTGTGTATATGGTGGGACATTCGAGGACCAATACATTTTGAGCTGTTGAAACCGAACGAAAAGCTAAATTCGGAGAGGTATTGTCAGCAATTGGATAATTTAAAAACAGCACTTCAAGAAAAGAGGCAGGCGATGTTCAATAGGAAGTACATACTGCTTCATAATGCCAGGCCACATACTGCTTTAGGGACTCGTCAGAAACTCGCAGAGCTAGGCTGGGAAATTCTGTCGCATCCACCATACTCCCCGGACCTAGCACCCTCCGATTATCACTTGTTTCTGTCCTTACAAAATTTTTTGCAGTGCAAAAAATTCAAAAACGAAGAAGATATCAGACAAGCACTGGTTCAATTTTTCGCCTCTAGGGATAAGGCATTTTTTAAAAATGGGATATACAAATTGCAATCACGCTGGCAAGAAGTCATAAATAATGATAGAAACTATATTATTCGATAAAGTTTTTCAAGGTATGAAAAATTTATTATTTTGTTTTATTCTAAAAACGGACAGAACTTTCCGGTAGACCTAATATATTAGGCTAAGAAACATTCCATATTTGCTATATTTTCAAAGGCATGTTTTAAATTTATAAAATTGTATATACACCCTGCCCCCCCCCCCTATTTCTTATAAAAAACACAACAGAAAATTTAAGTTTTATTGCGTTTCCTTCAAATTTTTTGCACCTAGAACAGATTACCAGGTACACTGAATTTGCAAGAATTTGTTTATCTAAATATTTTTGCCCATTTCTTCTATACTACAAACATGATTTTCAATCATTTTTTCCTACTGGGACCACAAATTTTCAAGCCTACTGAGGTTCTAAGATTATTGTTGGGGTGTATGGTTGCTGTTTTTGATCTGTGACTCCTTTCTGAGGAGGCATATAAACACGAAAATCGGACTCCAAATCCAAATGTTGAGCACTTTTGTATTGTTGAATGGAGTAAAATGTTTCACTTTGCTTGATTTCATCAATAAAAATTAAATTTCCAACCTCTTCAGCAAGCATACAGCAACGCATCCATGCTTGGGAATGGGTATAGTGTGCTGAGGATGCAATTCACTTTTAGGGTATATAATCGACCTTCACCCAGAGAAACATTGTATTTACTTTTTTAGCTAAACGTTGCATTAATTTTTGTAGGTGATGACTGATATGTTTATAAGAACTCTGGCAATAAAAATTATAATCAATCTACTTTTTCGTATATAAATAAATGGATCATTCCATGTCATATCAAGAGACCAAAGTATCATTTTTAAACACCTTTTCATTTCAATGAAATTTAGTGCATGTAGCCTCATGAGAAATGACTACTAATAAAAAAATATGAAATGGATATGGGTCATTCCATGTCAAACTGCAGTCCACGACCATCTCCGATTTTTTTAACGCAACTAATTTGTTGCCTATATAAGAAATTTTTAGCTTCCAACTTGCAATAATTTTTTTTTTATGGTTATTAATTTTCAGTTTGAAAAATTGGAAATTTTTCATGATTTTAGACTCACTGAATCTTCTGTACCTCTGGATCTAATTGTGCAATCATACAGAATGAAAGCTTATTTTGTAGAAAAATGTACCTTTCTAAATAGCGTATCATGACCTTTTTAATTTTAAGGTCATTCAATTTGATCTTTGACCTACAATTACAAAAAAGTGTATTTTTTATCTTCTAAAAAATATATGTTAAAGGTACACACTTTATCTTTGAAAGTTTGATTGTGGGATATGCTTACAGTTAGAAAATATTCGAAGTAAATAGCAGTATGCAATCAGTACCCATAAACACCTGTATCTTTTTACCTGTTTGTCCAATATTACATGATACTATGAATGACCTTTCTGATTTTAAAGTCACTCGATTTGACTTACAATTACAAAAAAGTATTTTTAATTTTTTTCTAAAATATCTGTTTACGGTGCACTATCTTTGCTTTCTGAAAGTTTCAAGTTGGGACACACGGATAGCAATCCATAAATAAATTGCAGCAATAAATTTTATGTAATTCAGCCATCCAAGCAGTTAGGAAATTTAAATAGGATAAATATTTAAAACTGAAAAGTAACAAAGATATGTTAAGGTTCGACTAACTGAACGAAACTTGCCTTATTTATCGCAGGAAAAAATGTTCTAATATCCTGTTGAGTACTGAAATCACTTCCAATTAGAGAACCACGGCCAGAATCAGAATTTCGAACAAGCGTTCTACAAGAACAAACAGTATACATCTTTTTCGACTCCTACCGAAACCTCCATGAGAAGTCTTTAGGAAATACGAATCATCTTTCAGAAACCTTTCACTGAGTTGGAATTTTTTCCACATTCCACACAAATTGGTAATTGTATTCGAATTCATTCTGCGATTGGTAATTGTAATTAATTGAAAGCAGTTTTCGATGGATATGTTTTATTGTTTTTATTTGGAATATTGTTTCTATGAGCTCATGCGTGTCCCAACTTTACACTTTCAGAAAACGAAGTTAAATAATGTACTTTTAACATATTTTTCTTAGGAAAAAATAATGAAATACTTTTTTGAATTCAAAGTCAAAGCCTTGAATTTCAAAACTTTAAAGTTAACCTTTCTGATGTTATATTACATGATACTATGAGTGTGAGTGACCTTAAAATCAGAAAGGTCACTCATAGTATGTAATACATCATCAAAAAGGTTATAATTTTTATAAAATAAGCTCTCTCATCTCAGTTGAACAAACAGGTTAAAAGATAGGTGTTTATGGGTACTGATTACATACTTCTATTTACTTAGAATATTTTTTAACTATGAACCCATGCGTGTCCCATTATAAAACTTTCAGAAAGCGAAGATAAATAGTGTGCCTTTAACATATTTTTTAGAAAAAAATAGAAAAACACTTGTAATTGTAGGTCAAAATGAATGACCTTGAAATTAAAAAAGTGATACGTTACTAGAAGGTACATTTTTGTACAAAATAAGCTCTCATTCAATATGACTGGACAATTAGATATAGGAGATTTAGTAAGTCTAAAATCATGAAAAATTGCGCACTTTTTCAAACTTAAAATTTTTGTACATAAAAACTAGTAGTTGAGTTGTGAAACATGGAAAATAATAGAACAGAGGGAAAAAATTAAAATTCAGAGATAGTACCCAACTCAGAAAGATTATAAAATTTATAAGCAAAAATATTCCGAATTAGACAGAATGGTTAAAAAGTCTGCTAGAAATGTTGAGATGTTAAAAGCAGATGAAAATACAACCTTGTATTGCTTACATAATCTATATAACACAATATGGAAACTGAAAAAATACCGGAACGATGGAAAGAAGCAGTAATCGTTAAAATTCCAAGAAAAGGTGATAAATCCAGTTGTGAAATTTGGAAAGGAATAAGTCTACTGCCGACAGCATCACAAATATTTGGAAGAATTCTAGTTAATAGAATGAAAGATGAAATAGAAAGCATTCTCAGACCAGAACAAACTGGTTTCAGAAGAGGTAGTAGTACAGTACATATTTTTACACTTAGAAATATAATCGAACAGACGTTAGAATATAATGCTACAATATATTTAAACTTTATAGATTTCTGTAAAGCATTTGATTCTGTTATTAGACCCAATTTGCGGCAAATTTTAAAACATGGTATTCCACAAAAAAATCATAAATATAATATAGGAAAGGTATAGAAATAGTAAAACTTGCATTAAAGTAAACGGAAAATTAACAGATTTCTTTTTAGTGGAAAGTGGAGTTCGACAGGGCTGTGTCTTATCAGGTCTTTTTATTATCATTGTTGACTGGATCATGATAACAACTTTTAGAAATCAAAGAACAGGAATAAGATGGAATTTTACATGTTTTGGAGGATCTCGATTTTGCAGACGATATTGTCATGTCCAGATTAAGAGATTTACAAACTAAAACGGATGTCTTTTCAGAAAATGCTAAACTAGTGGGACTAAAAATCAATCAGAATTAACGAAAAATCTAGCACTCCCATCAAGGTGCAAAATAATTCAATAGAAGATGTAAGCACCTTTTCATATCTGGGAGCAACAATAAACAAAAATGGTGGTACTGATGAAGATATTGATCTTAGAATTTCAAAAGCTCGCAACTGTTTTAAGAATCCTAATAAATTGTGGAGAGCAACTAATATACAGTGGCTCCCAAAATTGTTCGTACACTTTAAAAATTTGTAGAAAAAGCGCTGTAGCCTGGAATTGAATTCGAATATAAAGTCCAATATTTTTTCATATCATCTCCATGTGATTCTGAATAAAACCTAACATTCTTTAAACAAATATTGACTCATTTTCTTTTTATAAAAATGAAAATGCAAGGAGGCAGAGAAAGAACACTTCACAAAAGTGTTCGTACACCAAAATATTTTCGGATAAATTCATAAATAAAATTATCGTTTATAGCTTTTTTTTTATTTTTGCATTGTGGTGACATTTAAAAAATCGTTTGGCTTTAATCTTTGCTTGCTTACTTCGTAATATTCTATTTATTATTTAAAAATGGCTCGTAGTCGTAAGGAAACAACGAACAGCATTCGAAAATTGATTATTTTTCATCATAGTAGTGATAAATCAGTTCGGAATATCTCTAAGTTAGCAAATTTATTCCATTCTACGGTGCAGTATGTGATAAAACACTTTAAAGAAGAAAATCGGATCGAAAACAATGTAAGGAAAGGTCATCCGGTAAAGTTAACTCAACGTGATCAGAGATTTATAGTTAGAAAATTTGTGAAAAATCCACGTTTGAGTGTTGTAAAAATTTCTACAAAATTTACTGAAAAATTTTCTACTTCAATTTCATCTGAAACTGTTCGACGAGTGCTCAGATCAGCTGGATTAAATGGGCGTTCTGCCCGAAGAAAATTTTTTATAAGTACGAAAAATAGAAAGCTTAGGCTTTCCTTCGCAAAGACAATTTGAAATTATCAGCCCAAAATTTGGGTATTGGAAACAACTTTGTTTTTTATCAAGATAACGATCCTAAGCACACGGCTCTCAACGTTCGCCTCTGATGTCTCTATAATTGTTCACAAGTTCTGAAAACACCACCTCAATCGCCGGATTTAAACCCAATAGAACACATTTGGAGAGAACTGGAGGTTAGAGTACGAAGGCACGGCATTAAAACAAAAAGCGAACTAAAAACAGTAATGATTGATGAATGGTGGAACATTGATGCAGAAATTACCAAAAAACGTGTGAACTTTATTCTCAGATGTTAAAAAGCTGTTGTGGATGCTATAGGATATCCTACTAAGTACTAATTTACCGAAATATTACAATATTTACTAATATGTAGAAATTTTTTTAAAGTGTACGAAGACTTTTGTGGGGTAACTTTTTTATTACTTTTTGATTATTGATTTTCCGAAAAAAAAGTTTTACTATGTTTTAAAAATATTTTATGTAGTTTTGTTAAGAACAAGTTATAGATGTTATTAAAAAATTCCCATTCTGAAATATTAATTTTTATTAATGAATAGAGCAGTATTTCATTGAAATTCGTAAGTATACGAACACTTTTGGGAGCCACTGTACATGTAAAAACCAAATTAAATCTGAACAAATCACCAAAATAGCCCATTGTGTTGCTCCAGTGTGACGTTAATTGAAATTCCCCCCTCCCTCCTGAACAAATCACTAGTACTTTCAGTTCTCTTATACGGTTCTGAAACATGGAAAATTACCAAAACACAGTACAATAAACTAAATGTTTAAGAATCATCTTAAATATTTTTTGGCCATCATATGAAGAATTATTAAATAAAGCAGAATTTTATGAAATAGGAAATGAAATCAAATTTAGACGTTGTAAGTTTACAGGACACATTTTAAGAATGAACAGGGACAGTATTCCTCATATAGCATTGACCTGGACCCCTGATGGAAAGAAAAAACGTGGACGTCCCCGTTTGACCTGGTGACGTATGATGGAACAAGAGAATTGAGACTGGATGGGCGAGCTGGTATGAAGCTAGACTTGCTGCATCGGACAGGAAATTGGCGATCTAGATTGAAGGCCTTATGTGCCCCTAAGCACTAAAGAATTTATGATTATGATGACAAAAACTGTTGGAAGCTAAAAATTTCCTGAATTTATATGGCTGGGCAACAAATTAGCCGAGTTTTTAAAAAAATGGTGGTGGTCGGGTCGAAAATGACCATTTTCTGTGCGGTTTGACATGGCCTATATCTAAATATTATTTTTCAAACTACAGGGCAAAATATCTTTTAACATAATGGCAGAATTTGGGTAACAAAATGCAAGAAATTTTGTAAGAAATCAGAAAAGATAAAAATGCAGGGTGCGAAGATTTTGCAAGAGAAACAACAAAAATAGCTGCCAGATTGCAAAAGAATGAGCCTGCAAAGAATTTGCAGAAAATATATACCTCGAGAGATATGAGATGTACTGATTGCTTCAATGAATATAGAAACTTAAATTATATTTAAATAAAACATGTTAAGAGTGATATCAATTTGAATAATGACCTGTCGCCTAAAATTAATCTGTCTAATTTGATACAACGTTCTATAAAAAGAAGTGGGACTACACTGACCCTCTCCGTCTTTCTAGCCCTCAGGGGCATACCTTCTTTAGGTTTGTACGGACTTCACAACCCCGGAGTACCTGAGTGAACTTCCCGTTTTTCATTCTTCCCCTCCCCTTCCGCTGTTTTCTTCCTCCCTCGTTGTGGTTACCTCTTCGGAGGTGAGGGCTCCCCTTGAGAAGCTTTTCGCAACTCTGCCGCTTTCAGCTCCTCTTGGGGATTATATCACCCACGTGTTTGCCGTGCGTGGAGTCCCGTGTCCCTTGAAAACGGGATCCTGGCAGTTGAGGGGCGACATAGTGACCCAACACACTGCTTCGACCTCAGCTTCAGATAAACGGGAGGTGTACATTGGTCCCGTGTGCATCAATCGACTGGTAGATTGGACTTCGCCGTCGGCTAGGGATCAAGCGAACGGTCACTTACTAGGCACCGCATTAAGGGTGATGGCTGCTCCGGGGGTGATTTGTAAGCGTATAGCCCTGTAGCACCAGTGCAGAGTTTGCATCCCCTTGTTGGACTCGATGGTGGGTGGTTCTGCAGGACCCGAACTCTTTGCTCTTTAATAATGGACAACAAAAATTCTACTTTTTCTCCCCCTGGAGGGGAGCAACAAATTGCAGATTCCTTTCTCAAATCCACGTTTTTTCATCGTAAAATTAATTAATGATTCTCAAAACCTAAATCATACAGGAGCCTTCCTTTACTCGAACTTAACCTTTTTTAATAAGTAAAACATTTCAAGCATTTATTCGTACCCTAAAATCTTTAAAAAAACTCACATCCGGAGATCTAATAGAAGTCAGTATAGAAGCTCAATCAAAACTATTATCCACATCAACTTCAATAGGTTCTTTTACTGTTTCTGTCATCCCCACAATACTTTAAATTCTTCACGGGGAGTTATATCCGAGCCCGATCTATACCATTCGCCTGAGGAAGAGATACTGGAGAACTTGCGGGACGAACATGTATGTGGCGTTCGACGAATTACCATCCGTCGTCGGGATAGGACTGTGCTTCCAACGAAGCACCTCATCCTGACTTTCGACCAACCCACATTGCCGTCCCGAGTTAAGGCCGTCCACCTCAGCTGTCCCGTCCGCCCATTCATCCTGAACCCTCAGTGCAGCTTTAATTGCCAGGGTTTCGGGCATTCAAAGACTCCCTGTCGTAGCCCCACTAAATGCGCTCTTTGTTGGCATGTGGGACATGGCAATGAAACTTGAATAAGCCACCTCAATTGTATTAACTGCAATGGGGACCATTCGGCTTATTCGAAGTCATGCCCTAGATAGAAATTTTAAAAAGAAGTGCAAACAGTTAAGATTAATCAAATTATCTTTTCCTGAAGCTCGTAAGCTTGTTGAGTGCAGAACTCCCAGGACTGGCACTTCATATGCTAAAATTTCATCTAAAACATCAAATACAATATCTACACAAACTGATCCCCCTTCAGGAATTCATTTACCACCACTAAACTTTTCAATATCCACGCAGACTTCAGTGAATACTGAATCAATTTCTAAATCTGTGAGCACATTGCGCCATAAAACTCAACAAACCAAATCTGTGAGCACCTCTTCTACACCTCGTCCGTCCTCTGGTGGCTCTGACGCCCGTCCACAAATACCAAAAGCATCTGTAAAGACAAATAAAGCCATGAAAAGAAGATAAATGTAAGCTTTAATTCGAAAAATAAAACAGCAAGATTCTTTGAAAATTTTAATAAAACCCCAATTCGTCTATAAGGAGACGAATGCTATGAAATGACAGAACCTCCAGGGCAGAAGAAAGAGTCTGCCCCTCCTCCTAACCCTAAGTGATAGAATCCCTTTGTATCTTGGAACTGTCGTGACTTTGGAAATAAGTTGGACGTAAAAACCCTGATTGCAGAGTACCATCCCGCCTGTGTCGCACTTCAGGAGACATACATGAGGTTGTGTGCCACTGCGAAGATCCATCGTTATGCTTGTATTAGAAGAGATAACGATAATGATGGAAGAGCATCAGGAGGTGTTGCTCTCTTCACCTCTCTTGAATACCCATCTTTAGCTATCTCATCGAACACGCATTTACAAGCAGTTGCTGTCAGAATACAAGTACGACGGATGATTACCCATCTGTGCTTTATATTTATCACCAAATAATTCCATCCAACAACAGAGCCTTGAGAACTTGGTGGATCAATTGCCGCAGCCGTTCATTATTCTCTGTGATTTTAATGCCCATAGTGTGCTTTGGGGAAGTAGGGATACTAATTCCCGTGGGCGACAGATCAAACAGCTGATCACAGATCGTTGTCTTTGCTCAATAATGGCGAAGTTACGTATTTCCACGAACCATCGAGCACCTATCATGTCATAGACCTCGCCATCTGCTCACCTACCATCTTTCCTTCTCTCTCCTTTTTTGTCGGTAGCGACATGCGCAACAGCGATCACTTCCCGATTTTCGTCACTCATATCGGTGGAAGTGATCCTGTTAGCCGCCTTTCACGATATATCTACGAGGCAGCCGACTGGCCTAATTTTACATCTCGGGCCATTATATCAGAGAAGATGGTAGAAGGAAGCATAGACGAGGCGATAGCTGAAGTCACCGATGCTATAATTAAAGCTGCTGATACGGCTATCCCCAAGAAAACTCCATCCTTTCAAAATCATTGTAAACTATGGTGGAACTCAGAATGCACTACAGCCATCTAGATCCAAAGGAAGGCGTGGGGTATTTTCCGCCGATACCCCACAACTCAAAATCTTGCCTTCAAACGAGCGAAAGCTAATGCTCGCAGAGTGCGACGTCGCAGTCAGAGTCTTGGAAGATATGTGTTTCAGGCATAACATCCGCCACTCCTTCCAAGCAGTTATGGGACCGAGTTCGGAAAGTGATGGGATTATATTCCGAACACAACATCTCGTTCGTCGAAGAGAATGGCCAACTGGTCTCTGGGGCTGTTGAGATAGCCAATGCTATTGCAAAAACTTTCTCTGCAGCCTCCAGTTCGGATACATATTCGGAGGCGTTCCAAAGCACAAAACATTGTACGGAATCTCATAGTCTTAATTTCTATTCACGCACGGAACTCGTCTATAACTGCCGATTTACGGAAAGGGAGCTGAAGTGATGTCTTCAGAAGACCAGGATGACTGCACCTGGTCCTGATGGCATCAGCTATGTAATACTTCATTCAACATCTGTCTTGTCACTCCCTTTGTAACATCTTGCTTCTATTTAACCGTATATGGGAGAAGCGTACCTTCCCTTTGGCTTGGCACAAGGCAATAGTTATACCTTTTCCTAAAATTGGAAAAGATCCTACCAACTTATTTAACTATCGACCTATCGCACTAACCAGCTGCATGTGCAAGCTTTTCGAAAGGATGATAAATGTTCGTCTCGTTTACATCCTTGAGACGACTCAAGCTGTATGACCTTTTCAAAGCGGTTTCAGGGTTGCCCGCTCTACGGTAGATAACATCTTGTGTCTTGAAACTCAAGCTCGCTGTACGTTTCTGCGCCGAAACCATCTAGTCTCCATCTCTTTTTATATAGAAAAGGAGTACGACCGCACCTGGCGATAAGGAATACTCCGTGATCTACATTCTCTTGGGTTTCGAGGGCATCTACCGATTTTCATTCAGAACTTTCTAGCCACTAAACAGTTTCAGGTCCGAATTGGATCTGTCCCTTCGAATTCTTTCACTCAAGAAGAGGGACGCCTCATAGTAGCGTCCTCAATGTAACCCTTTTTTCCATTAAAATCAACAATATACTGAGTCAACTACCACCAACTGTCCAGGGTAATTTCTACTTGGATGATTTGAGCATTCAATGCCAGGGGAAGACATGCGATTTGTCGAGCGACAACTTCAGACAGCTGTATCTTGCTTGACGCGGTGGAGTGACGAGAACGGTTTCAGCTTTTCCGCTCAAAAGACATCCTGGGTTCATTTCTGCCGACATCGGAACCTGCATCCTGACTCAGAGATCTTCCTGGGTGGAATAGGATTGTAGTGGAGAGCGATGAGTAGTAAGATATCTAGGTATTATTTTTGACCAGAAACTTACCTTACTTCCCCACATCGTACAGCCTGCGGATGTCTTGTGAAAAAAAGCTCAATCTATTAAGAGTACTCTCTCTAATACATCCTGGGGGCGGAACGATCCTCCATGCTTAACATCTACCGAGCTATAATTCGATCCAGATTAGACTATGGGTGTGCAGCCTATGGCTCTGCCCGTCAATCTGTGTTACGAAATACGGTGCATCACACCGCACTGAGGATCTGTTCCGGAGCTTTTCGCACTTCACCCGTCAAAAGCATGTATGTAATTTGCCAAGAACCATCACTGGTTTCTACTCGTCTTTTGTTGTCGCTACGACTATTACCGCATATTGAGTCATCCAGCTCATCCACTGCAAAATTCACTCTTGGACAATTCGTATGACCTTTTTAGGAATCACCCATCTTGTATTCCTCCCTTTGGGTTACGAATGAGAACTGCCCTGAGTAACACTCCCCTTAATGACAAATATTCATGAGCGTCCATTGTTTTCATTTGCCCCTTGGAAACCGGCAGAAGTTTCTTACCTACTTCCATTCTCAGGTTTCGAAAAATCAAACGCTGCTCCCATCATTTGCCAACTTTTTGCTTCACATCGCCATTACAGAGACTATACAGCAGTTTTTACTGATGGATTGAAATCCATATAACATGTTGGCTGTGCCTTTGTGTGTGGATCGACCACTGTAAGTTTCTCTTTACCCTGTTTGATCTCCATTTTTACAGCCGAATTTTATGGTTTATATGAAGATTTAAAACACATTTCTCACTTGCGGATGAATAATTTTATCATTTACACGGACTCTAAAATTGATTGTATTTTGAAATGTCTGTCAGCAGATCACCCACAACATCCCTTAGCTATTGCCGTGCTGAAATTCCATCATCAGCTTACTCGACGTGGCTATTGTATATCTTTCTGTTGGCTACCCGGCCACGAAATTGCTGCTGTTAGTGCTACCAGGAATGCAACAACCTTTTTGAGTCTGCGAATTCCATATGATGATGTGAGACTAATTATACGAGACATCATATGGAATGATTGGGAGCGATACTGGGAACTGCAGAGTGATAATAAACTTCATAGGAGGGATTCAACCGATCATATCACCCTGGCCCTCTTTGTTTCCTCATCGTCTTGGCGTAATCTTAACAAGACTTCGTATTGGGCATTCGAGGATTGCCCATCGGTACTTACTGGCTGTAGAAACTCTCCTTTTTGCCACCATTGCAATGGAGACAACTATCTCTCACGTTTTAACTTCCTGTCCAGGTCTGTGGCATTTTAACATTCAATATTTTAAAGCTCCCTCGCCTAATTTGCCCGTCTTGCTGGGTAATCCTCCTCACTCTGCATTTTTCCATTTCTTACACTCTTCCGGATTTTTAACATGTATCACTATCACTTTTTAAGTATGTATCAAATCATACATTTTTAGTGGGTCATACTTTTTAATCATACTTTTCTTGTGGATAGGGAAAATCCTATCCACATTTTATTGAACACTCAAATCTTTTTAAACTTTTAAGATCAATTCTGTAAAGAATTTTTATCACCTTTTAAACTGCATCGTTTCATCTACTTTATGATCATTCTCTTCATCGAAAACATTTTAATCTTTTTATTCAGTCTTAATACTATTTAATGTATTTCTATTTTTAACTAATTTTATTGAATGACATTTTTATCTTGTGTTTGGCGCAGCTTGTCCGCTATTGGACCTTGCGCCATAAAACCCAAATCAACCAACCAACCAACCGTCTTTCTAGGTATAATGCCGTTAATATTGATAGTTTGAATCTTGACAGGCAAAATGTCCTGCTAAATGTTATATCGTCGTTTTACCATCAAAACCTCATTTAACCAATTTTTTGAGGTTTTAGCATTATTTGGTAAAAAATGTGCTTATTAAATTTGTTTCAAAAGCTCCTAAATCCTTTGGTATTGATCCCGGACCGTCGCTGATTCTGTCTGTTGTGCTGCTCCAGTGCAATGTAAATTCAAATACTTATATTCAAATTCTAATACACTTATAAGGTCTTCTATGGACAATTTTTATACCTCGTATCTCATAACTGTTTTATAGTTAAGCATGTAGTTTTTTCATTGCTCCTAAAAATTCTGATTTCAAGACGCAATGTTCTGAAAATAAAACGACAATATGTGGTGCTAAAAACTCTGCTAAACTTGAGTTCATTTTTCAAATGTATATTGAACACTTGTGTGAAAATTTAAGGTACAAATTCTTATGCCCTTCGTTTGGGCATATTTCACCTGTTTGCCTTGTTTACATCTGCATTGGGAACTTCACTTGTCCTTAAATCATGGTGAAAAATGAAATTATCCAACAGTCGCGTTAATATTCCTTCCAAATGGTTAATATATTTGAGTGATAATCTTTTAGTTACATAGAATCTGATTTTAATGGGCCAAGGTAATCTCCGTGAAAGAATATTGGGAAGAAAAACATTTTCATTTTGCCTTTGATTTTATTTATTATGGAAATTGGTTTTCTGGGTTGATTGAATGATCTACATATTCTGGTAAGCTTCTAACTCTTGTTTGTAATAATGCTTATACAACTAGTACCAGCGTAACTGAAAATTAAAAGGTCATGGCAGGTTATTCCAATCTTTCAATCGAAATTCTTCGTTTTAAAAAGGTTCAAACTGGCATTCTTAGAAGAGATCAGTATGTCGGAAAATTTCCTAAAGTTGAGCAACCAGGAGAATGTTGGCTCTCATCTATTTTCCAGGTTTTCCTTGGATGTTTTTCAAGGTCTGAAATTACTTTGCGGAATATTTGCTTCTGTGACTCGCAGAAATCTTTCATCATCTTCGGCATGAATCCTAAAATAAATTAAATGATATTAATGGTTTGCAGATTTTATTTTTCCTTCGGTTGGTTGGATTTTATTGCGCAAGGGATGAATTATTGGATTGCGCAATATTCGGAGGGAATTCCGAATTTGAATATGGCGCAATGTGGCGCCATATTCAAGGGATTGCGCCATATTCGGATAAATTATTTTTCCTTCGGAAAATAGATTTTATATGAAGACAGGGTTTTTATTACATTCATTGGCTGTACTAGAACTTGCTAGTTAAACTAGAGAAGCTAAATCCTATTGTATCCTATCCGAAACAAGATCTATGTTTATCACATAATTTGCCATACTATTATTAATCGCGGCCCTGACTCAGAAAATGCATAATTTGCGTCTTAGCTGAGATTTCTATATTGTAAAACTAGAATAAATTACCTTCTTCAGAACTCTCATCTTTCGAATAACAGTGCCTTTTAGCTTTCTCCTCTCCGCTTTTGCATTCGTGATCTCGTTTGCAGTATCCCACTGGTCTCATGGCGGATAATCTCATCGCAAGTTCTGGCCTTTTCGAGAGGACTGCATAGGTTGCCCATGGATATGACAGTCCTACCTGATCGGGCAGGTCGGGACAGTGTCCTGTATATCTGAAATGCAGTTCATTAAAATTCTCGAAATTTTACTTCAACCACCTGCAGAAAAGTGTAAAGGCCTTCGAGGAAATATGGCCCTGTTTGAAACTCAATTCTCCTGTGAAGATAATTGAACTCATCTAACAAGCATAGTCAAGAACAGAGTTAATAACTTTATTGCAATTGCATGTGGAAATTAAATTAATATCAAATACCGGCAAAAAAGAGCTCTGCAATTAGTTTATTGCAATTACATATGGAAGCACACTAACATCACAGATACGGCTCCAACGTGTCCTCCATTACCTTGCTCTGTAAATTGCATTCGTTGCACAACACTTGACAGCAGAATGCAATTGATTCGTACTGATTTGTGTCACATGTTGTGTCGCATTGATTTGTGACACCAACGAAATTCTATCTTTTAAGGTGTTAGAAACAACTATGTTCTCTCTTTAAATAGCTCACAACCGAATATCAGATCTGTTGATCATGACGTTGGAAATGATCTGCTAATCACTCTGTCGACCGAAAAGTTTTGCCGTAGTAAGGATTGTCCAGGTAAAGAGATATGAGGGAGTGCACCATCTTGCATGAAGATTGTGGTGTCAAGTCTCTGCTGAAGTGATGGAATTACAAAGTTCCGGAGCATATCTGGAGTTATTAACAGAACGTGTCACTGCCCCACGGAAATGTTTTCTTCAAAGAAGGACCAATGATAAAAGATGTAAAGCCACACCAAACCTTTACTTTTGGTGCATGCGATGGAAGTTGGTGAGGATGTGTGTCAGACCAGATATGACAGTTATGAGTGTTCACAGCACCATTCAAATGGAAATGAGCCTCATTACTCCTCAGTATTCTACAAGATCATGCATCATCCACCGTCATCCGAGCGATGCAAATGTTTTCGAAGCAAATGTTTTCCGCGTATCATAATCACCAGAAAGAAATTCTTGAGTATCAGATATCTTATAATAGTAAAACACATCCAGACATTTCGCAGAACTCTCCACAATTCCCGTGATATCGCACGTGCACTATTGCTACCATGTGCATTTGCTATTTCCTGCTCCATCACAGCTGTTGAAACTTCTGCAGTCCTATTGGCTTGCGACCTCGTCTTGGTTTTACAGAAAAAGTTTCTGGGTCTGAAAAACGCAAGATCATATTCCGCAGATTAGAAATTGTCAGAGAACCTCTACGAAGCCTTTTAACTAGCCAAAATTCCTTAAGTGCAGCAGAAGCATTGCTCTATCGTTGATACCAGAATTTAACAAGGCGTCATCCAGTGAGGTGAATTTCATGACACTAAGATAGTCATCGATTAGTGAAAAGTGATGTGTGACTCCTTATATAGGCGGAGAATGAGATAAGTTCGACAATATGCAAATTACCTGAACCGCAGCGCCAAATTTGCCATTAGAGGCCACAATTTGAACTTTTCTTCTTTAGAAATCTAAACCGCATACTCAGAAAAGTATTTGTACAAAATTTGGCTGTGATTCGCCCAATGTTTTCCTACAGAGGTCTAAACACCTGTTTCCTTTGGATCACCCTGTGTACATTTAAATTAATTACTAAACTTCTGTGGTACATCGAAAAAATATTTTTTTTCCGTTCTTATAAAAAATAGGTATCATTTTGATTAATTTACAAAAAGTGATATAGTTCCCTATCCTTTTAGCTCTAAAATGGTTTAAAAAAATCTTTTTGAAACTATGGTTTGCAGTTTGCGAATTTTTAAACTTTTTTAGGAGTATCAAATGTTAATAACTTTTTAGATATACAAACGAAAATGAGAATGCACATTTTTTATAAAAACAATTTTATTAAAATCCCGGGCAAATCTTATTATATTTGCAACACCCGCAAAAATAGTTCACGATTATTTATAGGGCTATTAGTTGAAAATATGTGTACCACACTTGTCATGTTCAAAACTAAACCTTTGAAAATCTACACAATTTAAATCGCTTCATTATCCATAGTGTACACCACTGCCATTCTTGCGGCACATCTGTTAAAAATCAGTGTACTAATGTAATATTTGTTGATTAATAAATGCTTGCGATTGTTTGTCCATATCCTAGATTTCTTGCCGAAAACATTTTTGTTTTTGATTTATGTGTTCCTAACATACGTCTTTTAGAAGATATTAATTTTTTTACGAGCATCGCTTTTTGTGGTCATTGACTTCATTACGTACATTGTTTCGACATACTATTTTGAAATTGAATAATCTGTTCAGTGTTGTTCTCAATTGCATTGAGCGGAATGTTTGGCCTTGTGTTTAGACGAATCGACGGAATGGGATGTCTTTCTACTTACCAGTGATTTACCAAATCGTCTTGAAAATTTCTTACAAAAATGCTGAAGATTTCAGCCCTTTACATTGTGTAGTCATCGAATGTTTAGAGTAATGTTTGCCTTACGAATGGAATTACGTTCAGTCCCTTATTTCCCCCACCCCCATTTCACCAATACATGATCATTATTCGGTAACTTCTTTTTATTTTACAAAATTGTGATTCAGCAATGAAGACTTGTTCTTCAACCAGTAATTTCAACAATGGACACTTGTCTTCAACCAGTAAGTACATTTAAAATAACTGGGAAGTGCACCATAAATTTGTAATAAAGAAACAGCAAATTGAAACATCGAGGTAAAAAATTTTTAATATTAATTTCTTATACACATGAGCATTCCAAGTGTGAGGATGTTTTGACTGTTTTTGTTATAGTTAAGAGGTTGAAAGATCCGATTTCTAAACATACTCATCACATAAGAAAAATATGCTTGTGTTTGGCTCTGCATGACGAAATACGGCCTTGCGTCATGAAACTCAATAAAACAACCTTTATGCTTACAAACCGGGATTCAAATCGGAGACCTAGTGGGTGGAAGGTTGGGCTGAGATTTATAGCCTCAGGGCCATATTTGGTCAAATTGCGCCAAATAAGGCAGACAACGTCAAATAACGGAAATGCAAACACAATGAAAGTTTTGGTAAAGATGTAGAATCCGGGGCATGTTTGTCGCCAAGAAATTTTTGTCGCCAAATCAAGATGGCGTCCAAAGCCAGTATGTTCATTAAAAAAAAACGTGGACTTTCCTACGCGAAAAACCTTTTGCATAGGGTTGCCATAAAGCTGAATCAAAACACCAAGGTTACCATGTTTGGCGATAAATCGCTAGTGCCCCGGATTCGACATCTCCACCAAAGTTTTTACTGACATAGTTAAGAGAAATACACCCAGGGTGGAATCAAACATGGGTGGAGATGTCGAATCCGGGGCACTAGCGATTTATCGCCAAACATGGTAACCTTGGTGTTTTGATTCAGCTTTATGGCAACCCTATGCAAAAGGTTTTTCGCGTAGGAAAGTCCACATTTTTTTTAATGAACATACTGGCTTTGGACGCCATCTTGATTTGGCGACAAAAATTGCTTGGCGACAAACATGCCCCGGATTCTACATCTTTACCCGAACATGCGCCGCTCGCAGGTTGCTATCGCAGTGGGCACACCCACCGAGCCACGGCGACTTCCCTACTGAGTGGCAAACAAATGCCATCACCACAAAACCAGATAGGCGGCAAAAGACCTTATAAATAAAGTTTATGTATTGTATTTCAAATTTGAAAAATATCAAGCATTACAGTGCACAAAAAGTTGTTGCAAGTTGTGCACAAAACAAATTGTTCATTCGCCAAATAAAGGCTTAATCTTTGACTTACCCGGGTATAAAATGAGGCTCTGGAACCGGACCATGCTTTGGAATAGCATAATTTTGGCCCTTGTTACATTTATCGCATCCCGGCATCTGTTAATTTTGACAATATTGTGATTTAAATTTTCTAACTGAAAGGAATTTTGATAGCTACTGGACTGTTTAAATTCTGATTTTCAACTGCTGTTCATCTTTTGGGATTAAAAAGAGAGCTTACTTACGCCCTCGTATTTGAAATAAGCACAGTACACCATGACTTGTCTCGTGAGACACGTTAAGTCATTTAATCCGAAAGGATAGATAATTTACCTGACCAACCACCGAGTTTGAACACCATTCTTTAAAGATTCGTAAGCGAAGTACTAGTTTGCGAGTTCCAATCCGCTGCTCTTTAGTTGGTTGATTGGTTTTTATGGGCCAAATGTGGTCAAGGCAATGTTTTTTTCCGTCAAGTAAATGGATATACAAACATTCGAGGAGAGAAAGTTTTATTGACGCAGAAGTGAGAATGTACTTAATGGAGTTACAGGACTCGAACCTGCGCCGCATACAGCTCACAGGCTGCTAGAGCAGTGGGCAAGCCCACGGTGGCACACCCTTTGTTTAATTAAAGATGCCCTAGCATACATATATATCGAAAGCAAAGTCCCGCTAATGGCGTCACTATTACGAAACTGGTGAACTGAAGCGCTTGGTTTCGGTATATACGAGTTCGATTCTCGTATATACCGAAATTGGGTTGGCTGCTTAAAATTTCTTAGGGACGACCCGGGTCAGCTTCCACAGTATCCTCCAGGAAGGTATACCATAAGAAGGAATAAATGCGCATATATCGACTGGAAGCTTGCCACAATCGGAAGTAATGGGGAAGGGGGCGAATATGTATTGAAGATACCCATTGCTCCCACAGTTCACGGTGGGTGCTATGTGACAGCTGCTCTCATGGTGCCCCGGGTTAACGCAAAGACTGCCACGTTCTTGCCAATTAATGCCTGACGAATCATGCTATTCATAAACTTGCATTGGAAAAAATATTGAAAAAATAACCAACTGAATAAGCAAAAAGTGTAAAATACGACAAGTGGTATAAATTTCCGAGAGACAGTCGACACTCATGTTTCCAATCTCCCTCCGAGACCGAAGAAAAAGACTGGAAAATGTGGAAAGAATGTTAGACCATAAGAAGGAATAAATGCGCATATATCGACTGGAAGCTTGCCACAATCGGAAGTAATGGGGAAGGGGGCGAATATGTATTGAAGATACCCATTGCTCATGACAAACACTTAGTCAAATACCAACAATGCATATCTACTTTTCAGGGAATATATTTACGTCTCGGATTATTAATTTGCTTGTCCAATGTTTTGTTTCATTTTTGTATGTATGTTTGTAGTTTGATTCTTTGAAATTTATCTTCAAGAACTTCTCCAGACACAAAGTCTTCCCGCCTTTTGCCGCAGAAGCTGACTATTTATTTTCCATAGGGGATGATTGAAGAAATATATTTGTTTGTTACATTGGCTCACTCAAAGGCAATTTGGAAAATATATTTAAGATTTTTACCAGTCCCTAAGATTATCTATACTAGTAAGCTACTTCTTTCTGCCGCCAACATTCACCAGAAACAAAATAAAGTTACGTCATCCCGAGAATAACCTCCACTCAAAATGAACGAGTTCTGTTTCTATAGCTACCTCTATCACCCAGACTTAATGGTAGACAGTACTTTGAAGAACCCGCACATATGGTAAATCTTGCTAAATAAAAAAACGTTAAAAATTTAGAATAAAGTATTACTCTTTTGGTACATCTATTTACTGTTTTAAATACACATCAATGATTGCGCTGAACATATCCTAAATTTATTTCACCTTCCCTTCAAATTTGTTTTTGGGTCAATGTATTTCGACGGGCTAAATCGTGTCGCAGACGCTTTTTAGAAGAAATCTCAAAATTACTATATGAATATTTTCCCCGTATAGCATTTATAACCGCAGCATTTAGAACAAAGTGGGATAGCCAGTGATAAAAGAACTTCCTTCACGAAGTGTGCCATAAAAGAATGTTTAATTTCTTTGATGTTGTGGGGCATGAAAACCGAAAACGGTTCTTGTTCAGTGGAATACATCACAATCGCGGTGTGAGCAGAAAAGGAGAGAGTACAATTATGAGTAATTCCCCTGTCACCTCCAATTTGTTCCAAAATGGGTTTGATTTGTCGATCTACGATCATTTTTTGCTCACAAAGCGTCATTATACAGACACCTACGACATAAAATGAATTCCAAACCACTACGCATAGACCGAGATTCGAACCCAGAGCCTGTTGAATCGAGAGCCAGAGGTTCTAGAGACATGTTTCTATAAAGTATTCAGTTAAGCATTTCTGTAAAGCATTATACGCATTCGATATCTTTCGTAGCCTTCCTGTGAAATAAGAGACCGCGAGTTATTATAATTTATATTATACGCTGCTGAAATGTTATTATATATACTCTACGGGGATATATTATTATATATATTATAAATTTTCGATTAATGAGTCTACAATTTGGATGGGTTTTTTTAATTACTAGGATAGAAAACTTCTTGAAGATTTGGGTTCGCATTTGCCCCACCTTACCCTAATAAAAATATTCAAAACATAACATCTTTATCACACATAATACGTACCTTATTGTTATAGTATATGTAAATAGAATCTTGCAACGTGTTCGAGACGAACCTGAAGCCTGCCCTGTAAAGTAACAACTTCTGTTTGTTTCCAGAATGCGCACTTGTACATGTCGACAACTAGATGATTTCTAGTCCAAAAGTAAACACGCCGATTTTGAACGATAGATTGTAGTACAGTTTCGAAGCACACTGACGAAAATTTTAAACCCGCAGTAGTAAAATTAAAACATCTCATAAAAATTTCTCTAGTTTAGATGGCAATTAGCTTTGCACTGGAGCAACACAACGGACTATTAACGACGGTCCGGGATCAAATCCGAAGAGAAAGATCCGAGGACAACACCACGTAATTTTGAACCACGATCAGATGACGAGGTTACACCTGAGCTGGCACCCCACTCTCCAAACTTCCACACCACGCCAACGTGAGGACATTTGAGACCACGACAGATTTAAGGTGTACCAGCCGCTTTGTACACGAGTCTTTGGTTGGATTCAAACTCGCAACCCTCCGGTTACTAATCCTTTACTCTTCCAACCGGGCTACCGCGACCATTTCTAGTTTAGAATAATTGTATTCAATTCATTTAAGAAAAGCTATTCTAGGACGAAATTGGATTCGAAATCTAAAATTAATATTAACGAAATTAACCAAACTTATGATGTTGAACAAATTGTTATCTGTAGTATGCACTCATGTCCAAAATTATCTTTACATGCATAAAATAACGGATTTCTCAGAAACTGTGAACTATAAGTTTATGAATTTGAGCGAAATGATACATAACACACATACAAAGAAAAATTTTAAGAGCATTGCATATGATATAAAACTGCAGCATGAAACAATAAAAATGGCAATAATATGTGACAAGGAGAGTTCAGAAAAAAACCCAATAACTCAGAAAAGAATTAAGGCTTATGAATTTAATATGGAATGTGATCTCCCCTGACGTGTACACACATATCACACCGTGTTTTAATACTGGCAATAATGATGTGAACCACAGTTTGGGGAATTAAGTTCCACTCCTCCAGCAATGCGGTATTCAGGGCATTTAATCTCTAGGAGGAGGATGTCTCCGTGCAACTGCTTTTCCAAGGTAGTCCCAAAGTTCTCTATTGGATTCATCAGGAGATTTTGATGACCAAGGTATTCGCTCAATGGCTTCACTTTCAGGGAATTCGTCAACGAGGTTTGCTCGATGTGGACGAGCATTATCGTCCATAAATAAAAAGTCAGTTCCATATACTCCTCTGAAAAGTCTTACATAAGGTTCTAACACTTCATCCCGATATCTCTGGCCGGTCACAGATCCGCTGTTGAAAACGTGTAGGGGCGTACGTCCATCGATCATTATTCCCCTCCCCATACCATCACACCTGCACTACCGAAACGGTCACGTTCCATAATGTTCGAAGGAAGATTTCACGTTCCTGACTCCCTCCTGATGTGAACGCGTTTAGCATCAGATGTTAAACTAAACCTCGACTCGTCAGTAAAGAGAACATGGATCCATTGGTGTTCACTCCAGTTCTGATGAACTTTGCACCAATTAAAGCGCTCCCTCTTTTGTTGTGAAGACAGAGAAACACATTCCCTTGGCTTTCTGGCATAAAGGCCCTTTTCATTAAGCCTCCTCTATACAGTTTGCCGTGATACAACAGTTCCAGTGGCGGCTGTTGCCAGATATCGATCTTGAGAAGCAGTTGTTATTCGTTTACGACCTTGTCCAGGCCTCCTTACAGCAGTTCCAGAGTTCTGAAATTGTTTCCATAGCGTAGAGACAGTCTGTCTTGAAATAATTACACTTCTGCTTCCATAATTGTCTGCCCTGCTTCTAAACGGACGATAATTCGCCACTTCACAGATTCTTCCAAATGATACTTTGGAGTCATAACAAACCGTTTTGAGTCCTTACACACTGAAATCAAACGCTGTATTGCAGAAATTAGCTCAGATATTCACTGCGCAAAGCGCTTGATTCACCGTCGGATAACGTAATGCCTTGATTTGCATATCAGAAACCGTTTGATCGCTTTTGATTGGATAAATGCCAATTAGGCTTGTCTTTCACACATCCCCTGCAAAAATGGATTACATCGATTGGATATTTAATGGAATGTCATTATTTTTGGGTACGTAAAGATAAATTTGAACATGAGTGTAAGTAAGTCAATTACGAAAATACTTAAAGATTCTGATACCGGATTACATGTGTTCACTTAAATTACACGACGATGCAAGACCAGTATTTTTAAAACCACGTCCAATACCATATGCTTTAAAAGAAAAAGTGGATGAGATAAACTTGAAAACGATGGTATGATAGAAAAAGTAAATCATTCAGATTGGGTACGCCGTTTGTTGTAGTTCCAAAATCTGATGGTTCTATTAGGATTTGCGCCGATTACTAAGTCACAATAAATCAACAACTGCTTGACGCCGGACTCCGATTCCACTAATCTCGGATTCAAACAATTAAATTAATCGTAGTACCTATTTAGCCAAAGTCTTGTTTTTTGGTATTAAAATTGCACCAAACGATTTCCACCTATTAATTGATCAATTTGTCCAAGATTTAGATGGTGTGATGGCATATTGAGATGATATTATCAAAGGTAGAACACACGAAGAATGTATGTCTCGCTTAATTAAAGTATTAAACAAGTTAAGAGTACATAATCTACATGTAAATGTGCATAAATGTAAATTTTTCGAAAGGGAAGTTCAATATTTAGGTCACAAATAGTTGTGATGAACTAAAAAAAAATCACCAGATGAAATCAGGGTAATTCTCGATGCACCACGACCAAAGAGCGTAGATGGACTTAAAAAATTTCTAGGGATGGTTATGTATTATTCGAAATTTATCAAAAATGCTTCTAATTTGCTTTATCCTTTGAACAAATTACTCAGGAAAGATGCACAGTTTGACTGGACAGCTGATTGCGAAGCAGCGTTTATTAATGCAATCTGAAATAGTCAGTAATCGTATTTTAATACCATTTAATCCAGATCTTCCTGTTTCTTTGACAACCGACGCTAGCCCTTTTGGACATTCTGGTATTCTTTCCCACAATATGCCTGATTGTAGTGAAAGGTCTCTAACATTTACATCGAGATCGATGACTATAGCAGAAAGAAATTACAATCAATTAGACAAAGAAGCTACAGCTGTCTATTAGGCTTGCAAAAAGTTTAACGATTATATTTTTGGTAGAAAATTTACCTAAGTCGTTGATAATAAACCCATGATGACAATATTACATCCAGATAAGAAAATTCCTATTTTATCATTAACACGAATGCTCTGATATGCACGTTTCCTGTCGAACTTTAATTATTCTATGGTGCACCGTAAATCTAATGAACATATCAATGCTAATTATTTGTCTAGAAATCCACTTCCTTTAACTAGTTTTGAAGTTAATATAGTCGATGACGAATGCATTTTTCAAGAAGCTGCCACATGACACATTTCCTCTGAAACAGTTACATCAGAAACAGTACGGTAATCGAAAGACGGGAGAGTTTACTATCTTGTGGAACTTGACGAGCCAGCTTCAGTGACCAGATGGAAATACCCTCAAGGGCAACCACGGAGTCAACAATCGAGACTGATACAACGCCAAAGTCTTCTGGGGAATCGCAATCCAGTTTCCAGCCGAGACAATCCTCCAGTCCCACTGTCCAGGAATTCCTCAGTGTCGAACAGAGGCAATCCCCTTCTCCAGTCCCCAGAAGTCCCACTGTCCTGAGCCTAGCCGGAACAACTTTCCAGTCACCGGGAACTACGTCTTCTACACCTACACGTATTCGGAAGCCTGTGGTTCGATTTAATTTCCAATAAGAACTTTGCGACAGTCGTGGCTGAGTGGATATGCCCACTGCGCTAGCAAACTTCGATTTGTAGGCGGCTCAGGTTCGATTCCTGCCAGGTGCATTCCTCCCTCGGTGTATTTCTCTTTTCTGTGTCAGTAAAGCTTTCACTGTGTGTGTCAATTACTTGATATTGTACATCTTGTGTCAATTACTTGATATTGTGCATCTTGTGTCAATTACTTAATATTGTACATCTTGTGTCAATTACTTGATATTGTATTGTGTCTGGCATGGTCAAGTATGGCCTTTGCGCCATAAAACCAAAACCAATAAGAACTTTAAAATTTTACTTTATGCTTTTATACTATAAATTTAATAATCTATAATTAAAATTTAGCATGGGAGAACTGTTATATATGTAAATAGAACCTTGCAACGTGTTGGAAAAGAAATGGAAGCCTGCGCATGCCCTGTAAAGTAATAATTTGTGTTTCCAGAATGCACACATATCGACAACCAGGTCGTCTTTAATAAATGTCTTCCTTCTAAGCTGCTTCCTTCCTGTCCAAGTATACAACACTTATATTACCTATAATGTATACTACTTATACTTCAGTTCTTTGTTTTCCAAATGCCTTTTAAAGAAATTAAATTATAAATCGATTTTGTCTGCTGAGTTTTCTTGAAATCGCCATCTTCCACACGTTAAGCTCTGGTTCCCTATACCTCAGTCAATTACAAACGTTGAGACCAATCGTCATTAGAAACAGGTCACCCATCAGTGGTAAATCTTTTGATTGAAAATCCTTTCCTTTTTGTGTCAGTTTTTTGATTTAACGCTTCGTGCTTCATCAGTTGGGTGAACTGACTCCTTGGTTGATTGAACTGTGCAATTTGTTTAGATTGCATGAAATATCAATCAACCGAAAAGAGATGGGAGAACAAAATGGAGAGTTATGAACGAGTTTTTTAATGTCGATGACAAAATCATCTCGCTTCCAAATGTTAAAATATAAGCATTATGAAACATATTACAAAAATTTGGTAACACTCAGCTAAAAATTTGTGAAGCGAATGCACTTTCATGCCCTCCACATTCAGAATACAGAGCTTAAAAGTCAATTCTTTTCATGTACGCCCCTGAAATTGTATTAATAAGAGATAATCGGAACGATTGTATGAAGAGACAAAGATTTAAATTATCTTCTCAAACATTTAGAGAGAACAAAACAACACAAGGAGCTCGTTTTCTTATATCTATTCTAAAGGCCCATTGACTCTACATGCGGTTTCGACGAGATATCTTGTTCATCAAGATCTGATCAATTTTGCAAATGACGAGATATCTCGTCATCAATGTATTGCCGATTTTTGATGATGACAAGATCAAGATTTGGTCTAATGACGAGATATATCGTCCATCAAGATCTGGTCAGTTTTGCAAATGACGAGATACCTCGTCGAGACAACCACCAGGAGGGTTAACGAAGCTCGGTCTTTTGTTAGTCTTTATGCATAGTCAATAATTAATTGAAAAACATTAATATTGAGAATATTAATGCATAAACAAAATTAATATGGTTCGAATGTATATATTTTATCCTAATTATTGTGTTTAAATACGTAAATGTTGTTTTGGACAGGGGCCTGTATTAGCCTCATTTGCCCCATATTCCAAAATGTCTAGCTTAACCTCTCAAAACATTGGATTTCCTAAAGAACGACCTTCATCAAGCATGTATTTTTGAAAATAATTTCGGAAGGGGTCATCTTCCTCCTGCTTTAATAAAGGCAGTACAGTTAAATGAATGTTGTGTTTGTGATGTATCGACACTTTCCAGACTATTGACGAATTCAGTAGATGTATATTTTGTCTACAATATACGAAACTGATACGCTGATCTAATTAGCTTCGGCACGTGTTTTCGATAGCTTTTTAATTCCAAAATCATTTCGGGGAGGATTCCAGCCCCGTGGACTCTACCCCTCAGAACGTCCATGTCCTTGATTAGTGTTTTTGGAATGTAAATTAAGAACAGAATATGCATATTCAAAAGTTCTTTTCTACAATCGCAAAAAAATCCCTTACAAAGACCGAACAAGTATAAAATTAATTATATCGGGAAATCTATTGTTGAATATATTTATTTGAAGTTGGAGGCATACTACACATAAATATATACACTTGTCTTTTGACCGCCCCTAATTTTTTTCCCTACGTGCAAGTGTACGCCCGGCATACCACCCAGGAACGGCCCTATTGGTATCATGATACCGATGATCCCCCTGTGGGTACTCTGGACACTGGTGAATGAAACATAACATTTGGGGTCCATGTTGAGAGTTTGTGTTCTGGATACTTTTAAACTTTCTTATCGAACTCTTATGAATAATTGAAAATCCTTTTCTCCTAACTTTAAATTTTATATCATTCAGAAGTAAGGCCGTATCTGAGGTATTAGGTGCCCACGTGCAAATACCATTAAGTCTCCCCTTTTCTCACAAACAATTTTCTCGAAGAACGACTTTCAACAAGCACGCATTTCGAAAATAATTTCTTGGATAACCCAGTCTTCTTCCACCCGCGAAACTCTAAATGCCGTAATATTACATGAGTATCGCGTTTAAGGATTTTCCCCACTATTTTCCAACTATTGACGTATTCAAACGCATATTTTGACTGTATGCTTTACGAAACCGATTTTCTCTCGCAACTAGCTTCAGCGTGTATTTTTCATTGCTTTTTTATTCCAAAATCATTTAATTCCGAATCATTTCGAGTCCCGTGGGCTCTTCTCTAAATAAATCCGTTCTTGATGAGTGCTTTTGTGAATAGTCTAAAATAATTTGAGAGCAAAATATCCAGTTCTTTTTCTCTCATAAGTATCTTTTATTACAAAACGAACCCAGAAAAACGAATGAATGTAAAAATAATATCGGGACATGTTGATTTAAATTTGAGGAACACTGAGTCCTTCATTTTTTCTCTTAAAGTGTAAGTGCATCATGCCCAGCACACCAGGAACGATCTTGTTCGGAACGACTTTTTAAGGGGATGGGGGACAATTTCAGCTCTTTCAACCCAATCGATTTGTCACTGAATTTAATCTTGGCAATTTTATTCATTTTTTTGTAAAAAGAAATTATGCACATAGCAAATTCATATAACTCTTCTAATTTTTTCTACCTCCACTTTTGTATGAAGGAATCTGATATGAAAGTTGGCCGAAATTTACAATATTTTATTTTTTACGTTCAAAAAATTTTAGAATCATGTGTTTAAAAAAAACAAAACTTAGGTAAAGAGAAATATGTTCGTGTTACCAAATGGGACAATAAATCACGATAAATTCCACGAAACGCGTCAGTAGATGGCGCTGTTACCGGTTCAGAATATTTGCGAAGTAGGCGGACTTCTATATCATCCAACTTCCGAGCGCGAAAAGTTGATTTGCAAGGTGATGCTTCTCCCAACAGGTCCATCACACAGGATGTTATCCTCACTTGTGTTTGCTTTCACAGCTTTCCATGTGATTTTCATATCTGGAACAGGTGAGTCAAGTTATACCGCTTCTCTTCTAATACGTTCAAAAATGTTCGTTTAAAAACAACCATTATATTCATTCACATATCGTTGGTGGTATTTGCACGAATTATTCGAAAAAACATTCTGTTATTGATAGTGTGTGTTGATGTCTCTTTAATATTCAACAAACCAATGATAAATTATTTTTCATTAAGAAATATTCTATTCTTTACCAATTTCCAGTTTATTCTATTGTAGTTTTTAAATTAAAATTAACGATCATAAATTCGATTTGCGATCGCTATACTTACAACCAAGAGCTTAGCAGTTTTCAAACATTTTTAAAGATACAATTTTTCGTAATTCTTATTTTCATATTATGAAATCCGTTCAAGGAAGAATGTTTCTTCACCAGTATTTCATCGTTTTACTATCAAAACCTCGTAAATCATGAAAACAAATATTTTGAAGAACGATAAATACTAGATACCAAATTGTATTCCAGTGACGAAATATAACGTTTAAAAATTCGTCCATATAGAGTTTTATAACTGATATAGACTTAGAGACTTTTGAAATAAGTTTAGTTTATTTATAACCAAGTAATGTTAAAACCTCATAAACCAAAAAATTGGTTTATGCGGTTTCGATAGAAAAGCGACGATTTGTTCATATCTATATAGCAGAAATTAAAAATGTCTGTTGCCTGTTATAACGATAATCTTTCTTGTGAAGAAGGAAGAGAATAATTTTCTCTTTGCTTTGGAATATATTTAACTTCCTTTTCAACTTTCTTTGATGTTATCGTAATTTCACTCGATTCTTGACTCTATCATTAGATTACATTTTTATATTACTTAATTCAATTAATTTCAATTGAAGTAGAAGAGAGGACTGGTCCTCCCCAACATTATTTTCCAAATACGTGCCTTTAGAGGGTCCCTTGATTTTAGGGCCCCGTGATTAATTTATTACCAACCGATTAATATTAATTAGCATTTTAAAGTCATTCATAACGTAATTGTTCAAAGAGAATGCAGTCGGTATAAAATTTGAATTTTTTAACTTTTCTAAATAAAAGTGAAACTAATTTGTTTTTAATTCCTGTAATGGGTGAATCGAGGCTCGTTGGATCCCACTGTATTCTACTAAAAATTTGAGTGTGACAAATAGGTTCACTTGGTTCAATATAATGTTGGATGCTTTGTCGCATGTCCGATCAGCGCCTTTGGCGGCGAAACTTCCGACACCCCTCAGTGATCGACTATACAATCATCTACCAGCCTCGGGAGGGAACTGTTATCATTATCCTCTTGTGAAAACAATTTTTGACATTAAAAAATTGATGAAGAGTGAGCCTCATTGTTTAGTTCTTATCGAAAGGTCTACCGAACACCAGGCTCTCGGGAATTTCAAGATTTTCCTGTGAACCTATCCATCACTGCATCTTTGGAGCAGCTTGTACTATTTTGGAACTTACGCCATAAAATTAAAATAAATAAATAATCAATTATCACTGCATCCGTTATACGCATGTGTATTCCATTTTTGTACAGAAAACATGTCAGTACGCACTGCTTATTTCAGCTTTCTTTGCGTCGCAGGACTGATGTACCAATGTGTGGCGTGCCAAAATATAAAATACCGACCGCTGGTGCACATTAAATCTGTCGTGGCCTCAAATCTCCTCACATTTGTGTTGTGTTGAAGTTTGGAGAGTGAAGTGCCAGTTCAGGTGTTGACCTCGTCATCTGACCGTGATTCAAAATTACGAGACGTTGTCCTTAGATCTTTTCCTCAAGGACTGATCCCGGATCGTCGCCAATAGCCCGATGTGTTGCTCCAGTGTGACGTTAATTAATTACCAACCTACCTATCATATAACTAACCAATCAACCGTCATTGCATCCGATATGCGCATGCGTATTCAATTTCCATATAGATAACATGTCTACACATGGCGTATTTCAGCTTACTTATCGTCGCTGGACCAATGTTCAACCAATGTGTGGCGTGCCAGGGCAATCCCCACTCGCACTCCCGTAATAACAAAACACAACTTTCGTTTCGAATAATTCCATCTCTCAGATCACAGGCGAGACCTCGTTCCAGACTGCTCTGATTGTCCTTTTACAGGGACAAGCACCAAAACAAAAGAACGCACAACCACCGGGCCACTTTTAAAGATTCGCAAATGGGCCGAAAACGCGACATCTCTCCCGCGCTGGAAACAATGCGGCCTCTTCTGTTTATTTCTCGTGCATCGCCGACAAGTAGGACGGACTGCTGTTCGAAAAGAACCGGTCGTTGACTGTGAGAAGCGCACGTGAGCTATCTAGGTAATGGGAACGGGTAGTCGCCATAAAATGTGGGATCTCATCCCTCCTCCATGTTAGCGTGCCGTAATTTTTTTCTTAAATTTAATGTTCGAAAGTCACCCGCAGTGGTCACTTCCTCCTGGTGCAACCACTTCCAGGTGGGCTGCCTTGTTAGGGCCTCCGTTCCTTTCCCAACGATCGCTGTGAAATTCGTAGGGGGGTATTTCAACTAACGTCACACTGGAGCAACACAACGGGCTATTGGTGACGGCCCGGGATCAATCCCAAAGGGAAAGATCAGAGAATACCACCACGTAATTTTGAACCACGGTCAGATGACGAGGCAACACCTGAGCTGGCACCCCACTCTCCAAACTTCCACACCACGCCAACGTGAGGACATTTGAGGCCACGACAGATTTAACGTGCACGAGCCACCCTTGTACACGACGGTGTTTGGCTGAATTCGAACTCGCAACCGAAGGGTTGCGTGTTCGTTACTCTTCCAACCGGGCCACCGCGGCCCGTGAAATTCGTAGGATTTGCATTGTAGATTTAGATAAGGTGCAAATATGATTTTCGCCGAATTAGTGTCCGAATTAATAATTGAATAACCGAATTAATAATAACGTAATCAAATTCGGTAATAGCGAATTAGTAATCGAATTTAATGTTTTAAAGTCAACCACCGGTGATCACTCACATCTGGTAGGTAGTTAATCAACGTCGCAATGGAGCAACCCAACGGGCTATTGACGACGGTCCGGGATCAATCCCGAATGGACAACTCGTAATTTTGAACCACAGTCAGAGAAACGAGGTCACACCTGAGCTGGCAGCCCACTATCCAAATTTCCACACCACGCCAATGTGAGGACATTTCAGGCCTCGTGCACTATACCCCGCGTACACAACAGTCATTGGTTGGACCTAGTTTCGAACTAGCTACCGTCCGGCTGCTAATCCGTTTCTCTTCCAACTGGACTAACGTGGCCTCACGCCTCACTTACTCCTGGTGGAATCACTTCCAGGTAAGCTGCCTTCTTGGGCTTCCGATCCTTTCTCAACAATCGCTGTAAAATTCTTAGGATTTACTTTGCAGATTTACATGAGAAGATGCAAAAATAGGTAGTCTCGCCGAATTTAATGCCGAATTGATAATCGGATAACTAAAATAATAATCAAATAATCGAATTCGATAATTAATAGCGAATTAATAATCGAAATTAATGTTCCAAAGTCAACCGCTGATGGTCACTCCTGGTCGAACCACTTTCAGGTAGGCTGCCTTGTTGGGGCCTCCGTTCCTTTCTCAACGTTTGTTGTGAATATCGTAAGATTTGCGTGATAAATTTAGATGAGAGGATGGCATTGGGGAATTCTTACCGAATCAACGTTCGAATTGAGAGAATTCCCCGAATTAATAATCAATAATTAATTCAGAATTAATCGAATTTTATGTTCGAAAGTCACCCTGGTTGTCACTTCCTCCTGGTGGAACCACTTCTAGGTTGGCTGACTTGTTGCGGCCTCTGTTCCTTCCCCAACTATAGCTGTGAAATTCGTAGGATTTGCATTATAGATTTAGATGAGAGAAAGTAAATAGGATTCTCGACGAATATGTGTTTGAATTTTATTCCGAAATATGATGATCGAATAACAGAACTAATAATAAAATAATCAAATTAGATAGTTTATTGCGAATGAACAATCGAATTTAATGTTCTAAAGTCAATCGTCGGTAGCCTCTCCTAGTGGAACCACTTCCGTGTAGGCTGCTTTGTTGAGGCCTCCATTTCTATCCCAACGATCGCTGTGAAATTCGTATGATTTGCATTGTAGATTTAGATGAGAAGATGCAAATAGGAAGTCTCATCAAAGCCTAATTCAGTTAAGGGCTTGAAGCTTTTTACGTAAGAGATCAACCAAGCGAAGCAATTAGAAATAATTAATATTTCTCTTTAGTTTTAGTTCATTGTTTTACATCCGTAGTGGCTTAGTGATTAGATCATTTGTTTGCTTGATTGGGTTTAGTGGCGCAAGGTCCAAAGCAAGAGCATTCGTTTGGGAAATGGAAGACTAAAGTGTTGTTGGGAGTCGAGACTCGCATGGCTGCTTGGACCCTCTTGGTCTCTTCAAATCGACGCTTAAATGGGGGCCAGCTTTATACATGACCTTCACGAGGGTATTTGGATCCCAGTATTTCCCAAACGATTAGGTTAACAGAAGTCTTTCGGGTCAAACCAACCTGGCAACTCTAATCAAAATAGCATTGATAACAAATTGGAGTTTAGTCTAGGGTTGAGGTCTAGGTAAGACGAGTTCTAGCCATACTACGTACATAGGAATGTATCCTTATAGGCAACAGGTACTGTCTGCTTTATCAGGAGAGCTGCACCCCACCGCAAAATCTGCGATTGTCTGTTGCTGTAGAAATGGATTTTATCCCTTTTCATAGTTGATAGTTGAAGAAATTTTTTCAAGTTTGTCCCATTGACGCACTAATGACAAATTGTAAATATATTTATAATGATTTTACATGTTCCCTAGATTTATACGAGTGAACTAACCACCTAACTGGTACAGTGAGTAACGTTTGTCTGACACCCAATATGTCCAGGGTTCGAATCTCGGTTTGTAAGCGCATGGATGCTGGTGATTGTCCCTGTTAGGAGTAACAGTAACTTACCCACTGGGTGCTTTTTCTCTTTTGAGCCGTCAGTATGCCCTTTGTAGTGCCGAAGGCCGAAGTGATCAGTGGTTGGACATTAAAAAATCTTATGGCTACGTCTATCCTCCGCCAACATTCGCCCTACAAAATAAAATTAAGGCGACCACCACTTCTCAACATGCAAGAGCCCTGTTCCTAAAGCTACGCCACCACTTAAACTTAGTGCTAGGAGCTGTTATGGTAGGTAGGTAGTACTAAGAGGGTATGGTGATGGTGTATTTCGCTGTTTTAAAATTAATATTAACATGTTTCAGCAAGATAGCGATAGTATCTTCATATTCGTGCTCTTTAAAATCAACTAAATGAATAATCGTGGAAAAGATAGCATTAAAGTCTGTTTAAACAGTTGTTCTCATCGCTCCCCGAATTATCTCATTGTTTCGAATTAGATATTTTTAAAAGAAAGCATTTAGTAAGAACTGAATAGTTTAAAATAGAAGAGATGCATCTGCTTAATAACAAATATAATTTACAATCAAAATGATTAATAGGTTCTTAAACTATTCAAATTTGATTTCTAATCAAATTACACGGTATTATATGTATCTCGATTCATAGAAACGGTTTCTACCAATCAAAAAGTGAGCGGCAAAATCGGTATTCGAAACAACAAATTTTTTTTTAGTATTACTGAATAATTTAAAATAACAAGGGTGTATCTGCATAATAACAAATGCAGTTTGTCATCTAAATTATTAATAGGTTCTCGATCTATTCAAATTTTATTTCTCATCAAATTTCGTGGCATATGTATTTTGACTCATACAAAAGGTGTCTATGAACCTACAAGTAAGCTCCGGCAAAAGCGATATTAAAAAAGTTATTTTTAGTATTACTGAATAACTTAAAATAGTAGAGGGTATCTGCATAATAACAAATGCAATTTATCATATAAATGATTAATAGGTTCTCTATTCATGATTCTCAGCAAATTTCTCGTTATTAATTATATATATCTCGATTCGTACAAACGACTTCTATGAACTAAAAAGTAAGATTCTGCAAAAACGATATCCAAAAAAAATTTTTAGTATACTGAATATTTTAAAATAGCTGGCATGTATCTGCATAAACAAATGCAATATGTCATCTAAATGATTAATAGGTTCCCTATCTATTCAAATTTGATTTCTCATCAAATTGAATGGCATTAAATGTGTCTCGATTCATAGAAACGGCTTCTATGAACCAAAAAGTGAGCTGCAAAAGCGGTATTTCTGTCATTCCAGCAAATTATTTTCTAAAGAAGAAACAAAAAAGATCCCTTACAAGTTTTACGTAACAGCCGGTGGGAGGGGCAGGTCCTTTACGTAAGGTGACAAGCAACTCTAACGTTGGCACTCAGGTAAATGACCCTTCCAACCGGCTTTTTACCCCCTCTTCATTTTAATAGAGAGCCCGACACACTATCTACCTACACAAACTTTTTGAAGGGCTGACTGTATTCATACCATTACACGTACAACCACTTCTCTGCATTTCCCCAGAGTGCCAGGCTCTCTTCTTTGTTGCTCGTTTTTTGACCATTCGACTGGCCGATGGTTTTTTATAGGTTTTGGTTTCCCTTTCTGGTTTCCGGGATGCACTGTCTAGAATTCGTTTCTAATTTGGTATTTTTTTTTATTGACCACATTGTGCGCGGTGTATCAATTGTTGGTTAACCTTCCGGTTGCTTTATTGGGGGACAATGAGCTGTTGAAAGGCAGGGAATAAAACGTTTTCGTGATGTTCTTCGTTGTTGGGGAAATGTATTCGCTATTTCCTGCGTAAAGGGATTTGATTTCAGAGTTAACTGATAGAGATGGGGAGGTTAATAACTTGATAGCTTCTTTTACAGAATTGAAATCAATGATATTTTAATACTAAAGAGTGCAAAATATTTAAAAAGATGTACAACTTCATGTTGTTTTCCCTTAGAAACAATTTAAAAGGTGTGAAAAATGTAATGTTTTTAAGAAAACAATGCACAAATAATTAGCCGCCTACCAGATTTAGTGGCCATAGCGTTTGTCTCCTAATCAGTAGATCCCGGGTTTGAATCCCGGTTTGTAGGAGCATGGATGTTAGGAGTCTTACACTCTGGGTGCTCCCTCATAAATGGAGGCCATGGTAGCCAGGTTGGAAGTGTAGTGGATTAGCAACAGGAGGGTTGCTAGTTCGATACTCGATCCAACCAAATACCGTCGTGCATTTGGGGGCTGGTGCACGTTAAATCTGTCGGGCCTTATATGTCCTTATGTTGGCGTGGTGGAAGTTTGCAGAGTGGGGTGCCAGCTCATATGTGTTGTTCTCGTCATCTGACCGTGACTCAAAATTACGAGGCGTTGGCCTTGAATCCTTCCCTTAGGAATTTATCCCATACCGTCGCCAATAGTCATGGTATTGCGACGTTAATTAGCTACCTACCAACCCATTGTTTTCTGAATACGTGTTTGGTAAAGGGCTTTCTTGTAGAAAATCAAATGCTTTTGAAAAGAGATGACTTGCTGAGGTTTGCACGTGTGCAGCTGATTCCTCAGGATCGGGCCGGTCATGACATTCGTGCCTGAGCCCAAACAAAGGGAAATTCATGTGCACAAAAATTCTTAAGGGAACGCGCAAGAGTTTTTGCTAGGACAAAATTCATTTGCATGTCATTATGTGATTAGTAAAAATACTAACTCTAAACATTCTTCAACAGATGGATATTATTCTACAGCTCATTTTCACTCTTTCTAGTTGCACGATCTTGCATTTTTTAATAACATCTAAAAAGATATAAAATTGAATATTCCTTTTCACTAATGTTATTTAAAATCGGATGAAATTTATTCAGCCTTCACACAAAAACGTGTTCGAAATTGGTTTCGACTGTGCGCGAAGAGATTCAAAATGATTAGAACCAAAACTTCTGAAGATTTCCTATAACGGCGTAAAAAGAAAAAGGCCAACCAGAGAAAATGCGCTACGGTGATTGGATAAACCGGTAAGGAGTGATGCCATCCCGAGTCCCGAATTTAGAAATACCTATTTTAAATGAAGCACGCTATTACGTGAAGGATGCACCTGTCTAAATGAAATAGTTTAACTACTCTGGTAGCTCTCGCGGTTTGCCCTTGGACCTCTTACACCAACGTATCCGGTTCGCATGATCTTGTTCTTTATTTTCATGAGGTTTTTAGGAGTTTTTTTTAGAGTTCTTCCATTTTTCACAAAATCTCCGTCGCCTGTGAATTTATCATATGCCGTTAAGAAAACTGTTGAAGTTATACAAATCTTAAAGTAATTTACTACTAGAAGACCTGCGCATAGCATCTGCGTTGAAATTAGTTTTTCAACTGATGGCAGTGTTGTTACTCACATTTCATGCCCTATTTAAATCCGTTTATAATTGATATAACATTGATATGCCCATTGGATACCACCAAATGGAATAATGTTAGACAAAAAACATGACTAACTTCACTTCTTAACTGTTGTTAATTCTTATTTCCATTGCAATAAGTGGCAAAGAGTTCATACTTCAGTCATGTTACCACAATTAGATTTTGGACCTTCATTTCGATCACATTTCATTTACTTCTTTCTTATCCCAGTGTGAAAAAACAAAACAAATTACACTAGTAATTGAGTCTGCAAAAGTGTTTTTGGGAAATGGCAGATGGATCCTTAAAAATGTCTGCATGTATGGCTCCAATGCAATTCAGGATGTGTGAGGGAGAGGATGGTAATAAGCTCCACTTTATACAGGTGGGAAAGGATTTCTGGTCATCAATGAATATCATCTTTTTCAAATGGCCAGATCGGAACCTGGAAAGCATAGAGAAAGCTTCCCGGGGCAAATTTAGGGCAAGCAGCTCTTCTGGTGTTCCACGGTACTACTGATGAAAGGGTACTGGAGATGATCTGCGCAATTTCTTTTTAAGTACGGACAGGTGATCGTCTTCTGAGAGCAGGACTTTCATTTACTTGAAAGGCGATTCGGTATATTTTAACATCTAAACATATTTCTCGTTCGCTTACATTTTTGTCTTCCACATTTCTGATTGCCTCCTATCATCAGACTGCTGAATAATCTCATTTATAAGGCGAGTTCTTCCGTATATTTTTAAAAGTATTCCATAGGTCAAATCAAGCACATTTAAACGAATAGGCAAAATTAGGAGCGGTTAATTTTATATAGTTTATATCCAATTGTTACCATTCGCCAATATACAAATAATGACAATTTCTATGCCACGTGCGTTATATACTGTATTATTGTTATGAATGTTTATGTAAAAAGCTTATAACATCTATATTATAATATAAAACCCATACATGATATTACTAAAATAAAACAACATCATAACATAAAAAATACCACGTACAATACCGCATCATTGTAATGAATGTTTACGTAAAAATATTTATAACATTTCTATTACAATATTATGTCCAAACACAATATCTCAAAAACCAAAGCATCTCTAAAAACATATCTCTAAAAAAACATAAATCTCTTGTTAAAATGCAGCAGCCTAGTCGATTTCAATTCGGGAGGTTCCAAAATTGAAAAAAAAAGTTGGGGCAAAGATTTGGGGACAAATCATAAAATTAATTATTTATTCAAAGGTTTTTTAACATGAATGTTTTCACAGATCTATACTAATTTCAGGTTTTTTGCGTCAAAGGAGACGTAGCCTTTTTTGTTAGTGTTATAAATGTGATTTTATGTTTGCTCTTACTCTCTCTCTCTCTCGATCATTCTAGGTTTAAACTCTGTTGTACACGTTTTAGTTGTGAATGTGATAAATTTATTCTTTATATAGTTGTATTTTATTCGATCCACGACAATAAAGCGAAAAACTGGATATCAGTTTTCATGCGTTTCCTTTCTTGTTAGCTTTTTCTAGGATCCTGACGTTTATGTTCATTGGTCTTTTATATCATTTGTCAGCACCCTTTTTAAAGGATTCAAAACTAAAATCCAATTTTCATTAACAATTTCATTGACAAAAATTAAAAATCCATCGCTATAATCTGTTATCAAATACATAGCAATATTCATAATTTGCTTTAATGACAAATTTTGTGAATGGAAGTCTTATACATTAATGCGCTGTTCAGTTTCTGGAAATTTAATTGTATTTTGTGGTAAGAAAAATGTTAAAATGTCTTTAATGGAACTTGAGCCGTTTATGCATGCACTTATAAAATCTAAATGTAATTGTTTTGGAAGGAAAATTCTGACTAAAAATATTTTATATTTGATTGTAAAGTTATTTTGTTTCTTCTTTATTTGTAGAGATAAAAAGTATATGGCCAACATGCACATCTCATGCCAGATTATAACATCACTGAAATACTTTTAATTGGCTAACATGTGAAATTAAATTTATATGATTTTTACAAATAATTATTTGCCCCATTTCCTACCTCTAAATTCAAATTTCCTTTCAATATATCGAGATTAGGAGTTCCCACAACTCGCAAGGTTTAATTTGACTCGAGTTGTTTATAAGTCGTGGCAAGCAGCTTCAAAAATAAATTCGGTATAACGATGTGTGCAAGAATAATACATTTCCCATTCAAATTTTAAGGTCAGAAGGCTCAACGTCTCACCTCGATTATTCATTTCTATATTCATGCTCAGGTACATCGTAAAGAGCGCTCGTGCAACTAGATATAATTTTCCTTCTTTTCCTCTGGTTCTCTGAGTCTTCCTGGTTCACTATGGTCACCAGCAAGAGATTGGGCTGTATAATATTGAATACTAATGCAAATGTGACTAGGAATTGCTACTCGTGTAAGATATTAACATTATCTTTCGAATAAGATTTGCCACACCTTCTCATAAATATATTTTAAAGCCTGATTTCGAATGTGGACAGTCTGCCGTTGAGTATTTGTCAGGCAGGGCCCCCAAATACTCTGGCAAGAGGAGTCACGATAAAAGTGGAAAGTTTTTATACTGCAATGTGTACTTAATTTTTAAGTTTAAAAAGTTAAATCTGCATTGTATTGCAAAAGGTTAAAGAATAAGCAATACTAGGGAACCAGCTGGTGAGGCCACAGGCTATGAAAAAAATACAACAGTGTTTGAATTTTTAGAGGAGATATTCTCAATTTATTTTGTATTCGCCTGTCCACATATACAATCATTCAAAACGAAGGATACACAAAGACAATAATCTGGATTCTATATTCTAATAAATATATGCGACTATTTTTACCGGAGCAACACAATGGACTATTGGTGACGATCCTTGATCAAACCCGAAGGGAAGATCCGAGAACAACACCTCGTAATTTAGAACCAGTCAGGTGACGAGGACACACTTTAGCTATCACACCAGTCTCCAAACTTCCGCACCACACGAACATGAGGACATTTGAAGCCATAACAGATTTAACGTGCATCAGCTTCCATTTGCAAGACGGTCTTTGGTTAGATATAGTTTTGAATTCGCGACCCATCTGTTGTTAATCCGCTACTCTTCCAACCGGGCTATCTCAACTCCCATGTATGCCCCGTGGAAAATGCTTCTGATTCCTGATTTTAAAAAGCTGTATGAAGACATTGCAGACCTGCTATCAGATTCCAGTTTTAACCCACAAAGAATTCGCTTTGGTTATGAACAAAGAAATTCCCAAATCCAAAACTGTTAAACAAGTATATGACTATTTTGAAAATTATGTAAATTTTCTGATCAAATTTCGTGATCAAGCTAATCGTGAAAAAGGCACTTTTGACAAAAAAAAAGGAGGAGGGGCAGCTACCTGAGCCCCGAGTCACTCTCTGCACAACTTGACAATCGGTATGACAACGATTGATTGGTCAGGTTTTATGGTGCAAAGGGTCCTATTTAACCAAGCTGTACCCAAAAAAAATTAAGTAAATGGACAAGAGGGAAAGCTTCACTGACAGAAGATACACCCTGGGAGAAATCGAACTATTTATGCAAAAGAATGAACAAATATTTTACATTTATAGAACAAACACAGTGAGTACTTGATATACATATTGGTATTTTATGAGGGACTGCCATCTTTCAACATAGTACCGGAGCATGATGCTGAATACCTGGTACATATAACCTGATACGTTAGAGCTGAATTTGATAGATTCTTCTACTAGCAGACTGATTGAATTAGGGAGAAAGTGAGAGCTTTATGAAGATCGAGAGTGTACTTCCTTATACTCAGTCGTGTAAAGGATGGTTGAAACCGTTTGTCTGTCCTGTAACAACTGAGGAAATGTGAAGAAGGCTGAATAGCACCAAAGAGTGAAGTCGTGATGGGCTTCATGGCGCTAGGGTCACATTTGGTCAAGCAGCGCCAAACAACGTCAAGTAAATGAACATACACACAAGGAAAGCTTTACTGACATAGAGCAGAGAAATACACCCCGGGAGGAATCGAGCCGAAGCTGTGATAAGAGTAGATTGCATTGGATTTGGGATTTTATGTTGCAAGGCATCAGAAAACTGAAAAGATACGCCAGTGATAGAAGTAAAACCAGAAGTGTTATCACAGGGCTTCAAACAGTTGTAAACTATTTGCATCGATTTGGCGATTAAACTGTTCACAGTGGACCATCCATCGAAATGCCTTCCGAATCTGACGATCTCCGAGCGCCTTGTAAACTTATCACAAGCACCATCTGGCTAGCAAAAGCGCGTGGATTCATGATTACACTTATTCAGTCACCGATGTAGCACAACGCATGAAAAGACAATGTAAATTCAATTTTCGAAAAAGTACTTCATGATGGAGCTTCGTTGCCACTGCTAAAATAAGACTTTTTGTATGTTAATTTCTTTAGTGGTGGCTAAGTTCACCATAAAGTTTTTCCTATATTGTTTCTAAGAATATTTAAAACATTCATGGAAAGGATAATCTGGAAACTTTGTGTGTCCATTATGTCTTACCTTACCTAATATTTTCGAATTAATTTAATGTTCAACATGAATAAAAACGTTTCAAAATTCCATCACGTTTTCCAATATTAACTATCTTATGAAGACCTTAACCAGTGATATCTGAGATCCGCTCCAAGCTTTCACAGATGTTTTTTTCTTATACGAAGAGTTACTTATATAAACAGGGCGGAATATAAATGAAATCGAATGTTTGTTATAACTCTGACCGCCGTATTACGTAGCTCACCCGTTCACTCAAAGCATATCAAAGGTCACTTCCTTCAACTATACGTGACCATTATGCCATTTGTGTGTGCATTTTGCATGGTTAACGGCGCGTTTAACACCCTAGATTGTTGAGCGCTCCAAATTGGAACACATTTCCCTAATTAAAAACTTTTTATTTTTTACCTTTTTCTCCTGTGATTACGACGCTCGCAGATCTCGACGTTTAAACCGACTACGCATTGGGAGTGAATCTAGGGCATTTCTTCAATTTTCTAATCTAGGAGGTAAATTTCGTGATGTGTCTTGCTCTCATTTGCATAATGTAAATTGATCGAGACATGGATGGGAAGTAAATAAACAGGTCTGAACTAAGCCTAAAGTTAGAACACATTAATGAGCTTGGCATTTTCTTTGAAGCTGCTGTGAATCGTAACGAGATCGTTATCGAGCTAGTGTTTAGACTCTGTTACTAGTATATTGCGCAGCTCTAGAAAGTTAGGAATCTAATTTTGACTCACAGGCTGTGAAATTCATTAATAGATAATCTTTCAAAACTGCTTGCAGCATTTCCATATCGCATTTGTTTTGTAAAATGTAAATATGTAACAGCGTTATTTAGAACAAAATTCGCTTACTTAAGAAACCTCTGTAAACTCTCATGTACCAAACGTATGGCTCCAGAAGTCAATAAATATCAGATGCAAGTGAAACCCTTTCAGGGCGGTGGGACGTCTGAGGTTCTACCTCCTAGGATTCGTTAAGGCTAGATTTATAATTATTCTAGGCATATTAAGGTCTTTTAAGCCTCTGAGCGTTGTGAGATTTCCGAGAAGAGTAGAATTACTTTCCCTCTACTATTTGCATAATGACTAAATAACTGCATCTGTCGGTTGAAAGAATCAGGGAATACTCTATTGACCAAGAAGGTCGAAACTGGAAAGTCACAGACAAAGAATGCTCTCGTATTTTGATGTCTAGGAGTGTTCTCAATGGGAATGAGATACAAGGGCCCCACTTATCCTTAACCCCCATAGGGGCTTGCATGGATATATCCGTTCTGCAACCTGCAGTATTCCCTACATGGCTTCTTAAAGGTTTTTATTTTCTTGACCAATAGAATCTTTCCTAGGATTCTTTCAGCCAACAGATGTCGTTGTTTAGTCGTTATATGCGTTGTGCGGGAAAACAATTCTACACTACTCGGATACCTCGTGACGCTCATAGGGTAAATTTTTTTGTTGTGTGGAAATTGCATGCAAATAAGTCAGCCTGCAAATATAACGCTCTTTTTTTACTTTTTTAGAATCAAGTTATTTATTAGCCAAATAGTTATTTTTAGTACCCTTCAAAAATTTGAAATATTATCCCAGTTATACATAAGCGAAAGTCAACTTACGAAGAGAAAAACACATCAGGTTGCCTACAGTTAGGTTAAAATAAACCAATAAAAATAGAGGTAATAAAAACCAACAAAACTGATTGAGATAGAACACTAACAATATGAAAACGAAAATTGGCACATTTGGTCGTTTAATTATAATCCTCATATATTGAAGGGATCCAAAAGTAAAAATAATTAATTTTAGTATTTGAAAATATAATTTAAAAATTTCCTTTTATTCCACGTTACAAAAGTAAGCAAACAAAACTGCTCTGACTGCATTTTATTTTCCAAATTTAATATCAGTTCAAAATAAATAAGTTCGTAAAATAAATGGGTATAATATTGTTGAAACGTTATAGTGTTTGAAGTGTGTGCAATATATAATGGATCTTTGTTTTTTGTTCATCTGCTAAGTGCTTTACTTCAATCTTTCCCCGGTGTTTTAAAGCGGGTCGTCTTTGAGAAGTCTTCATGGTAATCTTGCCTAACAACGATGCTCATAAATAAGTCAAACACAGTCACATCGTCCATCAAAGTATTCTTGATTATGTCAGATCGATAAAACCGTTTTGTAATGATGCCCATGTGTAGGCGGTGGAGGTAACATTTTCGTTATCATTGTTCTATGGACCAACGGCATAATTACATGCAATTTTCTATAACTGTTTATTCGATGAAACGTATAGCAGTTCTTTTGGAGATTTCGAATTGTTTTTAGCCCCCTGCAGACCTAGGACAAATCGAACGGGGTTAATATATAGCCTATGTGTCCCGCAGATTTCTACTGGATGAATGAACCATATTTAGTGTGAATTGGTCTGACATTGATCGTATAAATACGCAATGTTATTCCTATGAGGATTTCGAATTGTCTTTAGCCCCTGTACCATATCGATGATAAAAAATAATTCTATACAAATAATCTTATATTATCATAAAAATTTACATTTCATTAATAAAGCTACAGTTTAAGAATTTACAGACGGGATACATAAACGATATGATAAACGATATGAGCGATTTTCAGCGCAACCGCACCCATCTGTGATTGCACGATACTCTAAGATTCTAAAAGAAAACTCCGAGCTCATCTTGAGAGGCGACTCCTGTAGATGTTAACTCTGACGTCATCTGCACAGCCAGACCAGGAGAGAGCGCCCCCTAGCAAGTGCTCTGTCCAGGATGACGGGACGTCACACCCCTCTGCACACCAAAGACAAATATAACGTTAGCGTTAATATGTAGCCTACGTTACCCGCAGGACTCCAAAGAAAAGGTGCACCAAATTTGGTGTGGATTCGTCAAACGGTATAGATTTATATAGAGAATAGACAGACAGGTGCCAACTCTGCTTTATATGTATAGATTGCGCAAAATAAAATATTGTTATCACAATTGGCACTATAAATAGTTTAGTTTATTTCATGCTGAATGAACACACCCCATGGACACTCCCCTGCATCTAGGGGAGTGGACAAGAAGCCGAGCATAAAGCTATTTTTTTTATCGTGTTCCATACATTTATATTTAAAGATAACATTTAACATTAACATTTACATTTAACCTATACCTTTGTTTCAGCAATCTATTTAATTTCTTCAGTAAACGATCATTCTGTTGGCAGATGTGTTTTATTATTTTTAAACCTGTCTACGTTTCTTCCCACTTATGGGTTTTACAAAATTTCGATTCGCATAGATTAAGCGAACTTCAACATTTCCTTTTGTAAAATCAGGAACATTTTGGAGGGTACACCCCTTGGGTACTTCTGAATATGTTCCTGTGTACCTTGTTGCATAAGACCATTCAATTGATTTGATTGAACCATTCTCACGGATGTCATGAAATTGAAAATAAGTTCTTGTTTCCTTTTCTTCCATTTTTTTGATATAGCAGGGCTGCCACAGGCGGTTAAAAAGCAACTTTTTACTACTATTTTTCAACCTTGGTGACTTGGGGTGCCTAGGGGTATATCAAAATCGTCTCAAAAGTTTCTATTTTCAAAAATTTAGCGACTTTTTGAAAACTCATCAAAGGTCAACGAAAATTTAATCCTTTTTTAAACTAATAGCAGACGGAAAAAAATATATTTTGGATTTTTCTTTAGGGCGAAAATTTTTTAAGTGACGCCAATTTCGAAGTTTTGGCGCCAAGCCGTGGCATCCATGGAAAAATATCGGAATACGTGGATTCTAGTTTTTCATGGAAAAAATATTAAGAAAATATTTAGTTTTTTTAATTTTTAAAATTTAAATTTCTCGGCTGCATCTTCAACATCTGTTTCCTATTTATTTAGCACATTTTGTGTTTTAGTCGATTCATTTTGCATCTGGGTAACTTCAATTGTTACTAAAATAAGGTTTAAAAGGAGACTTTTTTGCTACAATTTTTTTAAATGTATGCTACTATTTCAGAAGTGCTTTGGCTGTGGCAGCCCTGTTATAAACAGAAAAATCTCCCACAACACAAGCTATAACTATTCGAGTGTTGATCCTGAGTTTGACCATGACATTGTTTGCAAATTAATATTTCTTTGTACGCGTTGTGGGAGGAAGCGAAATCCACAGAGAAAGATGAAAATCAAAAGGGAAAAATCAAAGAGGGTCAAAGGTCCCTGACGTGATTGGGAACAAGGGAGAGCGATGCATTCCGACATTTTCACTCTCTCTTCCTACTGTCACATTTAACCTACTTTTTCCATCACAGCTACCTGGCGGAAAAAATGTCTTTTGGGTCGCTCGCTTAAAAGGAGGAAAGGAATAAATACCATCGCGGAAGATTTCATAATGAATGTGAAGACATTTTTTCAAGTATGCACATGCAATTGGAATAATCGAGATTACATTTTAACCCTCTAAGCGTCACGAGATTTCCATATAATGTAGTATTGCTTTACCCCACAACACACTAAATGGCTAAATAACCGTATCTATTGGATGAAAGAATCCATAGATTCTTTTATCAGTTGGACAACGGTTCTGTGTGCCCTGTGTCTATCAGTTGGACAACGGTTGAAAATAGCTGCCTTAAGGAAATTACGCACACACATTTGTACTCAAGATTCCAGACGGAACACAAATCATGCAATCTTCAATGTCGTTTTTTAGATTCTTCCATTGACGGGCCTAACATACTCACTGAAGTGTAACACAGCTAGAAGCTATGAAATAATAGGCGATATAACTTTTATTAGGCCACTGTTTGTTACAGTTAATTAATCACTGTCATGAAAGGTATTTCGAAGTTAAGTACCCGGGCTAGCAAATGCTGCACCAATTAGGAATCCTCAGGTTTTCAACCTCGTTTCAACAATGCTGATTTCCCATTGTGATCCAGTTTTATTCGGAAAAAGATAGCGACTAATCTAGTTAAGAATTGTTTAAGTAATGGTTCTCAGATATGATATAATATAGTAGAGAGATAATTTGGGTTTGCTTTGGAGTGGATGAAAACTAAAGTAATTGTTCGAGATTTAAACAGTTTCTTAAAATGCTATCTTTAAAAACAAAGATGTGTATTGGAAAGGGTGTTAATGATCATGAGAGGGATTTTCAGTGGAAGGAAACAAACCTGACGGAATGCGAGATTTTACTTCCGCTACCCAAATGCTCTCGTATGATACATTTCGGGTTATTTTAAAATATTATTTAACCGTGACGTTTGGCATTTAATCTAATTGGCGTAGTCCAATTTACTATTATTCTCAATTTAGAATGTACATTTTGGAATATTTATTGAAATCGTATTTGAAAAATAAGCCAAATAGACATCAAGTTCGGAATAGGTGCAGGAAACATGTTCCGCTGCAGAAACAATAACACAACCTACGTTTAGCTTTGTACGTTTGTATGCCTCTCATGATAGTATGAGAATTGTTTATTATTCAAATGAGAACTATACATTCCAACAGTTTCTGCTAATTAAATTTGGTAATTTAAAATCCTTGCTCTCGTTCTTTTACAGATACTATTTAGTATTTCTTGCACTTTTAATGATTTTGTAAATAGCAATTTTAATTTAAACGTTACAAAAAGTGCCTCTACTGAATATACGAAAGAAAGGAAAGTAAGAATTCGAACACCATAAATGGTGCTATGGAGGGAACAGGCGTTGCAATTTTCTATGAGAGAATTTACTTTCCTGGTAAGTGTTAAATTTAAAATTACGTGTACACACGTTGTGCTTTCAGCTGAGATTTTTTAGAATATTAAATATCCTTTACGAAATGAATAACTGAAAACCTGGAGAAGCTCATATTAAGCATTGTATGCTCTTTCAGTTTAATTGCTGTCATAACGCAACTGCGAATACCAATGCAATTTCTGCAAATTGTTTAGACGTTCGCAAGCGCCAACGACGGTTCAACAGATTTTGTAACTGCAATTTTTACCTAGCAGATGCCCCAAGAAGTGGTCGTTTAGTTTAATTTGATGAAGACGCTTTGTGGCTATTGTGGAAGAAGATCCTCGCCAAGCAATTAAGGAAATTTCAGAAAGGATAAATGCTTCTTGGTCAACAGATCAACGCCACCTGAAATCCATTGGGAAGTTTCAGCATGGCAGTGTATGAGTATCCCATATGCTCAGTGATAACAAACAGCAAAGGTCTTCCATATGCAATTTGCTCATAAACCGACATGAAAGAGAACCGTTTTTGATCGTATCATAACGGAAGACGCGAAATGTGTTCTCTATAATCCAGTGATGAAAAAACAATGGCTCTTCTCTGGAGAACCACCGAGAAAAATTCAAAAGCCCATCCATGGAAGCAATATTCTCCTATGTGTTTGGTGGAACATTCATGGTGTTGTTCATTTTCAGCTGCTTAATTTTGGAGAAACCGTTACTGCAGACATTTATTGTGGTCAACTTGACCAATTGAAAGCTGCAATTACAGAAACCATCCTATTTTGATCAACATAGATCTCGCGTTATCATGTTGGAGGTGCAATCCTCCAACATGATAGCTTTTCTTTTCATATTTTTTAGGATAACTTGAATGGTTTTAGTGTATGATTAATTATATATGAGAGACTTTTTCTGTTAAGCTAAACAGTAGTGTTTCTGCGGCGATACATGTTTCCTGTACCCATTCTTAACGCAAAGCCATTTGACTTGTTTTTCGAATACGATTTCATCTCTTCGCCTATAAAAATTTCTAAAGAATGAATTCCTAATTGATAAAAATGTGTTGATTGATCAACAATTATATAGAACGTCAAATGTAACCAAAATCGCTATAAACTGCAATTTAAGGTAATCCCGATATGTATCATGTAAGAGCATTTGAAGAGCAGAAGTAAAATATTCGCAGACCGTCTACTTTATTTGTTTACACTGAAAATTCCTCTCATTCAAATATCGTCGAGTTACTGCAAAACCACCACCACTCCATTTTGTCTTTTTTGAGTTAAGTGTATCTTCATACATATAATAAGATACTGTAAACAATTTCTGCTGCGCATGTACTTTGATAGGTTTCAAGTAGAGTTCATAGTAAATACTCTCACAGTAGAGTTATCTTGTTTTCGCAGAACATACTACTCACAATTATGTGTGAAAATATACTCAACTCGAAAAAATATGTAGTCATCTTGTAATTGCAGTTACCCACCGGTATAAAACTTAGTTGATCTTGTGATTGTGCGTTTCGTTCATTAAAAAACTCATTCTCCTACTTTTGGCAATCTTTCAAAATTAGGTGTTCCCTGTTGTATGCCGTTACACTGAAAAAGAAGTTTTTATCCAACTATCATTGAAATCGATACGATTTGTGATTAATAGAATTTTATTCTCTACTCAGCATACTCTCAAGACGGTGCGTGCTTGAAAAGAAATGAGGCCATAAACATTGCCGTGATTGATTTGCGTCTGGACAATTCTGTTGAGTGTCAAAACTTCTCGTATCTTTACAAGTCACCGACATAATTGACAAAGATATCGAACAAGTACGCAATGTTCTCTCTCTCTCACGGCGAACTCAAACTTTTTTAATAGAACTGGTAGCTTATATGGCAACGTCGGTATTTTTAGAAATTATTTTTGACATGCGGAACAATTAGTTCGAAACAATCATTATTAATCGCTTGATTTTTAAAATTTCTGTAATCCGTTAGCTTATATTCCGGTAATCCATTTTGTGGTGAAAAACAGATACATTCAATGCTTTTCGCGTTCGAACCTTTTTTTATTCTCTTTTAAGTGTATCTCTGGATTTTTAATTTGATGTTTTTTGTTGAATATCTGTAATCAAGGTAAGTAATGTTTAATTAGTTTTTAAAAAAATTTGAATCATTGTATGATAATTTTGGGAAACACTTTTGTTTTTAGATGACATACAATTGCATTTATTATATGCGTACTCTCAATTCATACATTCTGGGTAACTTTGGTACACTCTAGAAACTTTTTTCTTACTAAAAATTTAAATTCGACAAAAATGTAGAATTTTAAATTTGACATTTATTTACTTTTGTGAAATTGTGTATTTAACAATTTTGTACCTTCATTAGAGTGTTGTAGTTACATGTGATGACTAGAAATTACAAGTTATTAACGAAAACGCAAAATTAGTTAACCAATTCAGCCCGAGTAACGCCGGGTAATTCTGCCAGTAATGACACAAAAAAGATGAAGAGATTCGGTCAAATAAAATAAACTAAAATTACTCCAATTTTTATAAGGGTATTGCTTTCAAAAAAGCACCATGAATAATCGATACAAACCATATAAAATCTATGAAGCATCTTTTATACACCTTGTTTTAATTGTTGGTATCGTCTTCGAAAATATTGTATTCCCATTTTGTACTCTTTATAATAAAACAAATATTATTACATAAATTAATTTTATTATACGTGTATTAAAATAAATTTATTATGAAGAGTAATAAAAATGAACAAAATTAGTTAATTAGAATATAGTAAAAATTAAAAAGATTAAATTATTAAAAATAACATAATTTAAAAATAAATTATTAAGCATGCAGTAAAAATTAAATCATTACAAAGATAAGCTATAAATAAAAATGGAGTGTTTGTACATTGAATATTTTGTAACCATTTCAAGTTTTCTATCAGTTTTGCATCCTAATGCGAAATCCGTTTCTTGCGCATTTGGTACCTGTCTGTCTGCCTGTATGTGTGTATCCATACTACGTCCAAACTGTTGAATATATTTTCATGAAATTTTGCATACTGTGAGTACTTACATTCATTTAGTGACTGAATTTGGTTGTTCTAATATGTCTGTCCGTCGTCCCATTCTATGTATGATTTTGTGTCTGTGTGTTTGTAGAAGTATAACATAAATTTTATTCCAGATATTGAAATACGATATTCTTTATTTCATACATCGTATTTTAGTTTAGGGAATACATTATTTAAATTTCTTTGTTTACATATTTAAATAAGTTGCATGCTAAAACATCTGACTAACTATACTTAAATAAACCATAATTTGGTAGTTTTGGCGAATCTGCAATGTGTGCACCAGTGTTTTCTTTCTCTCCTCTCCGAACGGACCGAGGAACTGTTTATCAGCTGTTTCTAAGTCTGCATGATTGTGCTCTCTCCTACTCATGTGCCCCTTTTGAAAGTGCTAGCATCTGTTTCTGTAAAGCGAGAGGACAATCGTTCTGTTGTCCTTTTGGAGATGTGTACCGTTTTTGTTTCTGGTTTGTAAATAAATATTGTTTCTTGTCCTGAGATTTTATTATTTTATTTTTATATAGCTGATCTGATAAGTTGCTATAATATTAATTTTTTTAATAAATTGTAATTACTTTTCATCACACGCAACAACGCCACAAAGTATTCGATTTAATTTGGCATGTAAGTCAAAATTAAAGAAATTAAGTAGAATTTTACCGTTTTGAAAAGAACGTTAATATTTAAAAAAATCCGAATTAGGACTTTTGATTGATTGGTTGGAGTTTTATGGCACAAGGGAGACTTTTGAAATTAAAAATTCATAGTCATAGTGACAGAAGGTCAAAATGGCTTATTTTACGAGTTGAATCTATATTTAAGCAGCTATGTTAAAAGAAATTAATTATAATTAAATATATGTTAAAAGTTTATTAAAAACAATGATTTTCTTTAAAAAAATGCTGTCAAATCAATTTACTATTTTTTTAAAAAATGGCAATAGGTTACATTTGTAGATCTGTACTGGTCATTCAATTTTAAAATAAGTTTTTTATTATTAAACGTGCCACAAAATGGAATTTTCAGGAAAAAATGTATTCGCTTTAAAAAAACAACTGGTGAATATCTTATCAAATTAATTTTTCATCATTTCCTTAACGATGGAGAAATTCGAAAATGTCCATGCCTGGGGCAAGAGTGCTACGGGTCAAAAAACATTGGTTGATAAATAATGGGTGCGAGAGTATTTGCTATAGATTCGTCATTTTTACGAATTGAGTTGAGCAATTTTACAGGAAAAACTTAAGAAAGGGAATTCCTAATCCTCCCATAAAATCGTCTTATGTAGAAGTTACCTTAGTGTCCACCTTTCGTAAGTTTGTAGCATTAGCAGGGATGTGATGTATGTGAAATATATTACATGGATGGATATGTATGTATAGGATTTGTGTCCAAAGTAAGTTGTGTAGAAATTATAAAGATGTCGAAAAGTGTTAAAATGTTATTTTATTCTACGAAATACAAAAGTGATTATATATTCTAATCATTTCTTCAATCTATAGTTAACCAATTTCACGAGTATTGTCGGGTAATTTTGCTAGTAAATATTAAAAGTTAAATTATATCAAAATAAAATGAATTTTTTAATTAAAAAAATTAAAAACTAATTATTATAAATTTGATTGTTAAAAATTTAATAAAAATTAATGAAAAATTTAAAAATGATTTAAAAATTAGTTCTTATTCCTTAAAAAATGTGGGTAAGTATTGGAAAAGTTCAAAACTTAAAAGCTTTTCCATACAAATCAAATTTATTCAATGTAGAAAAAAATCAAACACCATTAAAAGTCAGTGATTGACATTAAATACAAAACGAATGACTTATAAAAGTGGAACAGAAGAAAGGATAAAAAATGACCTACATGTAATATACGGCAGAAACTAAAAGAAATCGGAATCCCTTGACAACACTTTAAGAAACAAAGGGAAAACCTTGAGGAACCTTAAAACAAGCCTCATTTGAAAGTGTTAAATCTCAAAAGGGTAGTGCATTATCATCTCAACTCTTTGTTACCGCTAAAAATATAGTAAATATAGGACACGTATAATTTGAGACTTCGAATAGGTTTATTCTTTATTGCTTCATCAATGCATTGCCAAATTGCCAAATGTTTCTGCTTCTGATTGCAAAAGTATAAATGGATAGGAAACATTAAATTTCATTTTATTTTTCAAACCTATTCTTTACCATTTGATTTTAAAGTGTAATAGCTTAAGTAAGACAAAAGGAAATTATTCCAACTCGTTCAATGGATTTTTATTCATTTTTAGGAATACAGATAAGATGATTTGAAAACGTTTCTTTTAGTATGAAAATCACTGCTTTAAAAAAATATTCTTTCTTTAAGCTGATTCCATAAAAACTCCATCCTCTTTCGATTATGTATCAAATTCAGATCTTTTTAACAACAAAAAATAATTTTTAGTGTAGTTTTGATTAATGAAAAAATTTAAACTTAAAAAATATTTATATTCGATACTTCTTTTATATCGTATCAAGGAAACCATAATATTTTATGGATAAGTCCTTTGTTCTTTGTAGTACTATAATGCTCCATAGAATGTAAAATAAAAAACTGATTGAAAATTTCATTTTATTTCACTTTCTTGTTTTCAAAACCGAACTTCCAAATTTTAGATTCGATAATTTTTATATTTGATACTTTTCTTCTTCAATACCCGTGTCAAGGAAACCACTATTTTTTTATCAGTTACCTTGTGGAACCCTAATATTCCATAGAATATTATATGACAGCTGATTGAAAATCAGCATCTATTCCACATTTTCTTGTTGTTTTCACGGAACAAAATCTACACAAAAAGAAATGGACGCGATTTAAATCAATGCTGGCAATAATGAACATTAATATCGTGATGATTAACAGATGTACATTGAAATATAAATGGGAATTCACAATGTATTTATTCACTTCCGGGTAGCTCATATACTTGAAAAGCAGACAGTTTTATGCTTGCGGTTTTTACGTTTTGAAATAAATGGCACTTGAAAGCGTGTTCCACTCAATTCAGATCTGCCACAGAGATAACTCGATTGAAAATATTCCATTCTCTGGTATGGCAATGGCGTTAATGAGCGCTTGCGTCTGGTTGCTATGGAAATACGGCCACTGACCCTCGGATCCGATCGCCTCGTAAAAAGATTGTCTGACCCCGAATAAGAATTGGAGGGAGTAAATAGCGGTGTATAGTGCAAAAGTGAGTAACGCGAATTACAAAATACACTGAAACAAAAATGTCGATAAGTGAGTTTATATATTAATTATGAATAAAGAAACTACGATGATGTAAAGCTTGTTGCTTTTAGTAACCGATAAAAGAAGAGTAGAATAGATGTTTCAGTTTTTCCATTGTGACTGAAATATCTGTGTGATTTTGCTAATTACAACACTTTTTATCGAAATTCCCTATAACAATGGAATTGATATTTTCAAAACGTTTTCAACTTTCTTTTTTTTATTAAAAAATAGATGACTGAGTCTTAGATTAATTATATTATTATTAGTGATTATCAAAATCTTAATGTAATTAATTAAACATAATTTTGGATAAGAATATTCTTGAGAGCGGGATGTGTGTAAAATTAGGGTAATAAATTCAATGAGACACTTTTATTCATTGCAATAAGAATGACAAATTTTAGTGTTATCATGTATCATCATCAGATCACACGCCGAATGATTTTGTGCCACTAAACGATTGTGATCAATTCAAAAGCCATGAGCTGAAATCACATTCGAAATTAAAGTAGCATCACTTCCGGTTAAAAGGAAGTACGTACCCTACAAAAACACTAGTGCTCTCTGTATTTAACTTTGCATAAAAAAATCTCGTACCATGGAGGGGATTGTTTTGTCTCTGCAAGGATAGCAATCCTAAAAATATGTCTATAAAGGATGTAGTTAAAATACAAATTTTCTGTGTTGTTAGCTTTTGAGGAGTTCACTCTGCCGATAAGAATGAATGAAATTACGTAGAACGTCATTTTTAGCCCAAAAATGTGCCCGAGCGCATAAAGCAAAAAAAGTTGCCCAAAAACCGCAATTGCGCCCAACCTGGCAACTCGAATAGATTATTCCGAAACCATTGATTGAAATGTCTACTCACCGGAGCCGAATTGTGAGGGGCACTTACAAGTTAAATGTAGACGGCGGTAGTGTCTCAGCGGAGATCGTACGTGCTTCCTGCACGTATTCCAAAAGTAAAGTCATTGTCTTGTTTGTAGAAGACGATTTCAGCATGTCGCCTAAAATTCCAAGGACTAAATTCCATATTGATATATGATAGTTGATTGGTCAACGCCAAACTTCACCAAAACGACAATAAGCTGAATCTTGTGGTAACCCCGATATTTATCATGCAAGAGCATTTGTATAGTTGAAGTGAAATCGCATTCCGTATGGTTTGTTTGTTTACTCTGAAAATCCCTCTCATATCGCACGTTTCAACACATCCACATGCACAAATAACGAGCATGTTTCGTTAGCATCATTAACAATAATCTGTAATAATTATAAACATAATCATTTGCGTTAGATAAAGCATTAATTGAGTATACGATGGAATCAATCGCATGATTAATTCCATCGTACACCGAAAACAATCATAGTAAACAAGTTGTAAGGTACAACTGAAAGTTGCTTGGAGATTGTTGAATGTCGATGTAATCAGTCAGAAATCCCTAGTGATAGGATCTCTTTTTCAAGCTACTCCTGAGCAAAGATTAGGTCGTTGACGTCTTTGAAATATCCGTTTACATTTAAACATCTGGAGCGTATAGGAGCAGAAAGTAGAGAAAAGTTGAGAACGGTTGATGACAGTAAAATTATCACCGAGATGCTTTCATGCTGCTGCTTTCGTGAGATGTCCTAACCCTTTATTAGAACTACTAGTAGACCCGCGAATAGTATCTGCGCTAAACTTTCTTAATTGCTTATATTTATTGATGACAAAGCATCGTTACTATCTTTCACGTTCATATTCTTATTTCAATCCATTTATAATGAATACAGCATGTACATATTCATATGAATGGATTTCATACTCTAAATGAAATTAAATTATCCAAAATGTATAACAGCATTTCGTTTACTTTTACTGCAATTAATTCTTATTTTTAATAAAAATGCATGGTGAAAAATACCTGTCATGTTATCCCATAGTTTCTAAAGGTCTACTTCAATTTCAATCTATTCCCTTGTTCAAAGGCGATTCGGCATTTTTTGACCACTAAACCTAAATTCTATTCTTTTCTTCTCAAACACCAACAGCTTTTCGAAACCTCGTACTTAAGAAGTCACAGATCATAGATCGTAAATCATTCTTTGGAAAAAATCAATGAAGTATAAATTACAATAAGACTCTTAAATCACCCAGAAAGCTCCCGATACCCACCTTCGGAAACCTATTGTAAGTGGTCCTTACACCCATCGACCTGCTTCTGATACGCAGAATCCTTCAACCATCCGTCATGTCCAGAGTGTGCCTGAAACCTCGATTTCTTGTGATGTCTACTGAGATGGATCTGTCACACGTGATTGAAAATCGCCGTCAAAAGACCACGAAGCGGTAGTTTTCACATGAAAATAAGGAATCAGTTCTGTGTTTTAATACTTGTCTGGCTTGTCTGATGCTACTGATAAGTTGGAATTTATATGTACGACTGTTGTCAGATATGTTTCGTTATGTTTAAAGATTGAGGTGATGTTGAAAGGCCTGTACGGCAAAAATATAACGCTTTGGGACATTTCGTATAAATCACGTTTTCTGTATCTAAAAAAGAATAATCCTTTTATAGTAATAACGTTCTTCTAAAGAGAGAATATCTTCTTATTCTCTAAACTATGCTAAATTATCCTACTACAATTTTTTCTTCATTTTTTTTATCATTTACAATTGCTTATTTATATATTTTTCATTTTTATCACTTATGTCTACATTATTTACTATAGTTTACTTTATATATAATTTTTTTCGTTTCATTTTATCATTTTTTAAGAAATAGTGTATTTAATAATTTTTGGGGTGTTAAAATAATTTTGCATAAATGCTATTTCATTCAATATTTTAATGGAACGTAATTCTACTTGTCATTATGTGTTTCATCAACGACGTTTTTGGAAAATTGGTTGAAATATATATTTATACCGCCAAGAAATGAACCCATGTCTTTAGCGATATTTTGTATAAAATAAATAATTCGTTGGAATGTAACTCTTAAATAATTTATTTACAACATATAAAACTTTGGAACACATAAATGTTAGAAATGTTCAAATATGACCGCATCATTTCGCTGTCCCAGATATATAACTCAGATACATAAACTTAGAAATCTGAATGAAATTAGAAAATGAAACAAGAATTTTGGCGTTTCTAGATACCAAGTAGCAAAATAACACATTTACTTCAGTGGGTTTTTTCTTGCGCTTCGCATTAAATAGAGTTGTTTCTTAACAGATTGTAAGTTATGCAAATTCAAATGTTTTTAATCATTTCAACATTAATCAAATATTTATAACTTCTTGATATTTTGGAAAGAAATAAAAAATAAGTTCAAACGTAAGTATTACAATTTCAATTCTTTCTTTGAATATAATTTTTAGGAAAAAAATTGTTTTTCCAACTGATAAAACAACCTGCGTTGTGTATGGCAATCGTAAAAATACTCAATGTTATTCCTATGTGGATTTCGAATTGCTTTAGCCCCTCTGCATACCTAGGACAAATAGAACGGAAATTATTATGTTGCCTATGTTACCCGCAGGATTTAAAAGAATAAGTGTATCAAATTTGGTGTGGATTGGTCAATTGTGTCGATTTGTACAGAGAACAGAGAGACGCCAACTCTGCTGTATATGATATGTCGCTTAGAGCAGAAACTAATTAACATTTACAGGAAAGCCATTTTTTGATACTGAATGATTATTTTCATGATGAGAAATAAATTGTCTAATTGGTATTCGGTTTGAAAGAAAATATACCCCCTACTATCAAAATGTTAAATTTTTATTTTTGACCCAAAAATTCAGTCCTTGATAGGCTGTGCTGTAAAATTTAGTTTTCTGTCAGTTAATGAGTTTGTGCTCCAAGCTTGCGATATAGATGTTCAGTGTAAACTTTAGACTCACAGCTTGTTTCTCAGTTATATAACCTCAGCAATATCAAACAAGATAAACACGAAACGTTACGTTATTATTACTAATGGCGATTCAGATCTTTTATTTTCTTCAATTTTATTTTGCTTCCTTCTTAACAGTAACAAGTATTGTTTCCGAAATAGCTTTGCAGTACTCTCTCCTTATTGGATCTTCAATTCTGTAAAGTAGCAACGCCCTCAAGCAGACCTACATTGACCTTTTCGAATGAGACACCTGCCATTTTTTATCCTCTCTAAAAAGCGGGACCGGACCAGTCAAGTTAACTTTTTCTTGTTTGTGCTTTTGTTTTTACCATCATCCACAATAATTGCTACTCCCTGCTTTAATTAGACGTAAAAGAAATTCACTACTAACAAAGACGTCTCGTGAACGTGTATCAATTTTTTGCTGAGCATGGACAAAAAATATTCTCGATATCATCTTCGTAAAAATTTGTTTATTTATGCTTTGCTTTTGTATTACATTAGAGCGCCGTAACCATAAGCCTCAAAGTATTCAACGATCTTGAATCTTGTTTTATATTAGAGGCAATACCCTTATTCCACGGTCAGCATCTGACCTTTTTTATGATTTCAATTCGTATTGCTTTTTTAAAGGTTAGTAATTGTGACAAATCGTTCCTGGAGTAGTGGAATAATGTTTCTTTATTCAATTTGTCAATGTATTCTTTGTGAAAGGCATTTCGAAATAGTAATTACAATGGTTTCTTTGTTATGCTTAATTGGTTTCAATTATCTACATTAATTCGCGTTGTACCAACTTTCACTAGTGGAAATTAAGGCTAATTTCATTGTCTAAGGCGATAGAGACATCACTATTCAGTAGTATCAGGATAAGGACCATTGTTTTAAAATATGTATGAAATTAATAAGTTATATACTAGCCGTGCCAAGTTGAACAGATTGCAGAATATTATTGCATATCAAATTAAATAGTATACTTAAATTAGACCTATCTTCATTCAGTTCAGCTAAACCGTTTCGTGCCTTTGATTTCTTTTTGTTACCTTAGAGCGAGTTCGGATAAAAATGCCTTCGGTTGCAGTAAATTGTAATCTAACCTACTTATAAAATTGCTATAAATTATATACAGTAGAATCTTCATTATCGGAGATAATGTATACCGAGATCACCTCGGATAACCAGAAACTCGGATAATATGGACGTAATAACGGAAAATAGGCCTATACAAAATATAGAAAAAATTTACTGCACTTCATATTACTACTATTACATTTTTATACTTACGAGTCCGGAAAGTAAAAGAAATAAGAGAAATATATGTATGGAACATTTTTACTTCCTTTACATTCGTTTTCCTAAAATTCGTATTGAAATCTTTAATTTTTGTTGCTTGACTGTCTTTAACAAGAAATCATTCAATCTATGTAATGAATCAAACAACTTATACTATTTACATCAATTTAAAATAAGTAACAAATTCGTTATAAATATTATTGAAAAAGTACAAAAGGAGTAAGACTACATTATATTGGTTGGTTGGTTTCTATGGCACGATGGCCATAATTAGCCATAAATTAAATAATCATACACACACAAGGAAAGTTTTACTGACACACGAGACAAATACACTCAAGAGCGAATCGAATCCGCACCCTCTACAATACGCAGATTGCTAGCACAGTGGGAAAATCCACGGTGACCCCACGTAAGTTTGGACTTAGCTTCAAATTTAGGTTTGACTCATTGCATCAGTTATGGGGATATGGATGAACGAATATATTCACAGAATGAATACCGTGATTTTTTTTTATAAATGCTTTACGAAATATTCAGCCTGATTTAATCGTAAGGACATTTCAGGGCAATGACTTTATAGAATACTTACTTTTTTGCCTTGGAAAGCAGACACAGAAATTGAGCAGGGATAATTCGATTGTCATCACTCACCTATTGCTTTGGATTTATTTGAAGCGTTCGTAGAAATATACGCCAATTAACAAGCTTTCACTGGGATTAACGCTCCATTTTATTATTAAAAGTATAATACATATGTATGCAACGTATACGTTTCATTAACGCGGAAAATAAATTTGCATGTGAAAAAGGAGTAAGGACCTCAAAAGAATCCATTAGAGGGTTCGTATTTTTTGTTTCTTTCCGCAACCTAATTTTACAGATGTTCCGAAACTGTGGACTTGACACACCCTCAGATTATGCGATGAAATTGTGCTGGAGTTAAAAGCGATCTCATTTTCATAAATCATTCTGTGGACAGCCTTTTTCCTCTTCTCAAATAACTTCACATAGTTGCGTCAGTGAGTCCCGTACAATTAAGTTAGAAATTTGAGTCTAATGAAGTAAACGCCCAACTTTTCTTAAGTGATAAACCACATGACTTGCAATCATTACAATCAGCTCTAATTCAACGGGTTCTTGGAAAATAAACCATTTGCACCTCTTCCCTTCTTTTTAAGGGGTCGCCGTGGCTCAGTGGGTTTGCCTACTGCACTAGCAACCTGCGAGATGAGGAGATGCAGTTTCGATTCCTCCCTGAGTGCATTTCCTCTCTTCTGTATTAGTAAAATCTTTCTTTCCATGTATGTCAATTTATTTGACGTTTGGTGCAGCTTGACCAAATATGACTCTTGTGTCATAAAACCCAACCAACTCTTCTTTGTAAAGGAGACAGTATCTTACTCAAGATTATTTGTCTTTTCTACGCAAATAGCCCGTTGTGGTGCTCTAATGCGACGTTAATTAACTACCTATACATACCGAACTTGTCGTTTCTACGATAGTTAAATGATCGACTTCAAGAGCGTTGTTCGTCTGTTTTTCAAATAGATTGTATTTGAAAATAATTTAACTTAAAAATAAAATAACTTAAAAATAATTTACGTATTATGGGTGGTTACATTCCATTTTGAATTTTGTCGAAATTTATAAATGAAAAATGAAACATTTTAAGATCCAATGAGTCAGTTATGCATTTCAGTTTTCCCTATTTACTTTTTTACTACTGAACCAAGTATGAAAGGTATTTTCTGTCAAGTTAAACATATATGGTGGTAGTTTTTCTGCGGTGGAGCGGTTTTCCTGTACGTATTCAGAACGTGACGTCAGTAGGCTTGTTTTTGAACGCAATTTCATCCCGTCGCCAATAAAAATTCCAAAGAATTCCGAAATGATATATGATAGTTTATTGGTTAACGCCAGAGTTGAAAGTCAAGTATAGCCAAACGGTAGATAACCTATATTTTAAGGCAACCCCGACATATATCAGGTGAGAGCATTTGGTTAGCGGGAGTAAAATCTCCTCATTCCGTCTGGTTCGCTTGATTACACTGAAAATCCCTCTCATACAGACATTTCAGAATTTATGGTTCATAATATTTTAAGAGTTTCTTTAATAGTAGAGTTAAAACATTTTAATTACGTTAAAAAGTCAGTGTTAATTTGAAAGAATTTATGTTTAGAAAGTGTGATTTGTCCATATTGCTCCTCATAATTTAGTTTTTAATTACATCTCTTCATTTTTCAGTTGATGCACAAACAAAGTATTTTGGGAAATACGTAGGAGAGTTCAAAGCAAATGTTCACGGAGTTAAAGGAAAAGTGTACATAGCAAATGAAAATACCTTTTTTATAAAGGACTTCGAATATGACGGACAAGGTCCAGGTAAATAACGTTAAGAAAATTCGAGATCTGAAGGGTTTAAGTCTGGATGTAATAAACTGTGCACTTCAATTTGATTCTTTTGAAAAGCCAATGAAAATATGAATGATAATCAATTATCGTTTATTGTAATGAAGTCATTCATTCACTAAGTGTAAACTCAAAGTGGCTTAGAATATTGCAAATTGGACATTTAAAATATATTCCTAAATATATAATAGAAAATATTAAATTGTTTTATAGCCTAGTATATTTCTAAATTTGTGCTTTATCATTCCTACAAAAATTAAGTTCAAATTATTCATTACAGTTTTGAGATTTTATAGAAATCTCTTCAGGATGTATTCTCAATTTCGGAAGCCACTGTATTTGCAAGATAGATTAATAATAGATAGATTTGCATCTTTTTAAGGCAAGAAAATGTTGCAAGTGGGAAGGATGTTTCTGCTAATTTATTGACTGTAAATATGCTTGTATCTTTCCGCAATTGATAGATGTAACTAGAAAGGAATAAGAATAAAAGGTTATTTAAAACGTTCGTTTTAAGTAATTAATAATGTAATTCTACTGTTTTATATTTTATAAGGCCGTTTTTAAACCTACTCAAGTATTCAGAAATACGATTCAGAATATTGAAATAAAAATTTACTGTTTCTCTTCTGAAACTACTTCGAAAAAGGAATAGCGAAATCAAAATACTATCTTAAGTAGATTTAAATATTTATAGGATGTTTTACTTCTCGATCTGAAAGAGAATTTTATGAGTAAAATACCAATATATGAGTAATTACCAAATGCTATTTATTTGAAAGTAAAAATTATATTTTATCAGACGATAATTATTCACTTAATAGTACAAAATTGATATGTTTTGCAAGCGATTTTTATTAATTTTTATCACACTTTCCTCTTCTATTCCTAAAGATAATATATGCACACCAGAATCGACAAGAACGAAATGGTGAGCAAACTTAAAAAAATCTTGACTTAAACAATGTGTAAATCATCCATCATGTCCAATAAAACATAATATGTTGAAATGGTTAATATGTTTAAATTCTAAGTTATCTATCCAACCTTATCAATTTCAGATGCATATTTTTGGGGAGATGTGACGGAAGAACCGACAAAAGGAGGTTTTATCATCTCACATGATAATGGATCGTAAGTTAGTTTCTATATCTGTAGAGAATATTTCCATAATTGTAATAACTACGCAAATGTACACCATATAGTTGTTCATATAATTACTGACGTTCTTGTTTGAAAGAAAGTTGTAACATAAACATAAAAATAACTGGGTTCGTGTGCACACCGATGGATCTCTTGATGGAGGAGGAAAGAGATGCAGGGGCTGGTGTATTCTGCGATCTTTTCTCCTTTTACATTCCTGTATTAATCTCACCGCTTTGATGGAGAAGTCGAAGCTATCCTTGTGGCTTCGATACAACTAAGCATCCGAATAAATTGCTTAAAAAATCCATGATACTGTCCGATTCAAAATCTGCCCTCCAATCTTTAACTAATAACAAGTATTTCGACTGTCTGCATTTTGGACTGCAGAAAAATCTTGAAAGAACTCGGTGATGCAGTGACTTTACAATAGATACCTTCCCATTGCGGTAATCCCCGACAATCAATAGCGGACTTCCTGGTCAAAAAAGAATACAGCTGTAAATTTTAACCCTTCTGGTGTCAGAAAATCGGTGACGACGAGATATCTCGCTATTAGCAAAATTGGTTAGATCTTGAGGGACGAGATATCTCGTTGAAATCACTTGGAGGGTTAATCCTTGCAGACCCTTGTCCTTTCACTCAGCAAAAATTCGTATGAATAAAAAGATGAATTCTAAAAAGAAACTTGATTGCATCCGAGCTGCTGAGGGCAAGAGCTCGAGTGTTCTTCAAAGTAAGAAATCTCATCCCGTACGTCCCTAGGATCTGCTGCGGTTGCTCATTTTAGGCTTTTGACTGAGCTCAACTGTTTGACTACCCATCTAGATGGTCTTAATTTATTTGATTACAAATTACGTGTTTTTGACTCTAGACAAGTTTTCAGCGCTGATCATTTGGACGGATGCACAGCACTTAAGGATTAATGTGCATCCGTGCACAATTACTGGAGAGCTCGTGAGTTAATGGCGTGACTGCCAAATGCTCAACATTTGCCTGCCCTTTAAATATAAAATATCTTCAAACATAAAATAATTAATGCCTCTACTCTCTGCTGTGATAAAATAAGTCAGTAAAATTTCTCATATTCTGTAGCAACTTGAAAACACACATTTCTACATATTATTAATATATTGAATTTTTTAACCTGATGGTTATATAGGGGAAATTATTGGGAGTTGAAGTCGTGAAGAATGTGTCGAATATTGTTTCAGTTTATTTATTCATTTGTATCATATATGATTTGTTTATGTGTGTGCATGTAAAAAAAATTTCCAAGATCACAAAATCCAATGAAACTTTTTACGACTATGAGTTATCTTGTAATACAAATTCTTGGAGAATTCACAATTTCATGAAATTATTAAAAATGTTTAATGGCCTTTAATAGTTATAACATTTTGAAAGTTGTTAATACTTCTTTTTTACTGCTTAATAATCTATAATAATGCTTTTAGCAATTTAAAAATTTTAATTGTTTCAAGATTTAGTTTTGTACCAGTGTTGATGTCTCTTGTGTCATTATTTTTAACAGTGAAGAAGTATTAAAGCAGTACAACGGCCAAAATCTTATACTTTATCTACCAGATGGAAAACTCGTTAGAGATATTAAATCTCTTTCAGTATGGTGTAGAAAGTTTTCAGTAAGTATTCGCTCTTTTCTTTCCCAGATACACTTTCTCTCCACATAACCTCCCCTGCAATAAATATTCTATAAATATTTTTCAGTTATTTATCATCAGCTATTATGATGGGCAATTAAAAATATCAGCTTCAAACATTAAAAAGCAGTGGCAAAGATTTATTTGGTTATAATTACAGCTAAGATAGAAATGCATAACCGCCAATTCTTCCGCGTTTTCCGGAAGTTTCTGGAAGGGAGGGAGTATTTTTCAAATTTTCTTTTGGGAGAAAATTTTCAAGTGACGCCAATTTCGAAGTTTTGGAGCCGATTCGTGGCAACCATGAAAGGAAAAGTGTTGCTAGTTGGTCATAAAAACCTTCTTTTGTACAAATTTCAAGAAAAAACATCAAATATACCTCGAAAACACTAAAAAATCAAATTTCTAATTTTATATGTTTGGCACCATTTTGTGTAAAACCTTGCCAAGTGGATTTGGTTGAATTCGAACTGCCTCCAAGTATATAACAGAGAGAAAGGTTGCTTTTCTTGTTTTGAGTTGCTTTCTTAAAACCCAATATGGCACAATGCGCTAATTTAGCGCTTTTAATTATTATTTTTTATTTTAAGAATTTGTAGGCATTTTTCAATCTTCTCATTGAAAGTTGCGCGTTGGTTTTTGCAGTAAAAATCTTCCGGATTTTTTTCTTTGATGTTGGCAGGTGTGCTGATATGTAAGAGCAATTCAATCTTGTCAAAGGATCAAGGACTTGACGTTTTTATGTCATAATTTCCGAATGACTTAATATTCTTGGACCAAACTTTAGGTATAGACTTTTTAGTACAAAACAGTCTGAGAATTTAATAACAATCTATAATAATTCCAAAAGGTTTTTTGAAAGTCTGTTCCTTTAATAGGTCTAACGGTTAATCAGGTCAAACTTTCATTTGGAATTAAACTTGAAACGCAATAGAAAATTGATAGAAAACGCAATTCAATTGAATAAATACAAATAAGTTTTCTTCATTCAATTACCATTAATTGAGATATAACATTTAATTTGACCATGGAATTTTGATCACGCTAGTAGAGGTAGGATTCGTGAAATAGAATCATGAATGCACAAATCCTAAACTGAATCCGCTCTAAATCCGTGGTACTGAACAAAAGTTATTTGAAAATTTAGATAATAATTTTAATGGAATACTGTCTCTATGGGAATATAAGCTTAGAACACTGGCTAAGTGTAGTTGAGATGTTATATGTAACTACTGTCCATAAGTTTGGAAACACTCTGACGTTTATCAGATCAAAAATGAACTCTATTCCGACCTGTTTCACCAAAGCGCTTTAGTGTGTTATCCACAGTACTCAATGAAACCTTTACAAAAGCAGTTATTTTGCGAAATGACATACCAGTCTTACGAAGAGATACGATTCCCGCTCGTTTATCGAGAGTTAATTCCTTCTTAGGATCATATAAATTCAAACTCTGCAAATGAAAACCGCAAAGGTTTCCGAAGCACTGAATTGAAAATGTGCATCACAGAAGAGTTCAATTGCTTCAAAGTTTTAAGTCAACTTTTACTGATCAGATACAATGAGAGACGACCGCGTGATTCACTAAAAATTTGCATACTCTCAATTTTCCGTCGCGTTTTTCGGTCTTATACATGTTATGAAACGTTAAGTTAGACAAATAAATTATACTATTGTAACAAATTCTACAATAGTTTAATTTATTTGTTTACTATTCTAAAAAATTCCCATTTTATTTCACAGGCATGATATTTAAATACAAAAATATCTTTCATCTTTTTAAATGGCGGACATAGATTATTTTAGGAATGTGAAAAGTGTTTCTAAACTTATGAAAATGATAGTGTATAAAATAATTGAAATTCAACAAGGTAGGTAGATAGTTAATTAATGTCGCACTGGAGCAACACAATGGACTATTTGAAATTCAACAAAATGCCCAAGTTACAGTAGCAGATAATGTTGCTAATGCCTACGAAACACTGGCTTGGTCCCACTTTAAGTATTTTACTGGTGCAGACAAAATAAAAGTATCGCTTCTAAGAGAGAAATGGATAGTATAACTGCGTTATTCAAATGTGGCCTGAATTGTTTATAAAAGTGTTATTAGGAAAATTTCCCATAATGTTGTTCAATGTTAGTTTTTTAATATTTTACCTTTTTCTTTATAAAACTTCATACAGTATTTGATACGGACGCTAGTTCGGAATAATGGGTTTAGTATAAATGCGAAAATTATACGGAAATGACTGAATTCCTATAAATCACGAACTTCACGAGATATTTTTGAATTAAATAAGAAAGATTGTTTTCTTTGTGGTTGATAAGATTATATTTTTCAATCCATCTTGAAAAATATTGTGTTACTGTTAAAAAGTATTGTACTGAATGTAAAATGTTCCCACCATAATCTTGTTGTCCTCGGATCTTTCCCTTTGGGATTGATCCCGGACCGTCACCAATAGCCCGTTGTGTTGCTCCAGTGTGACGTTAATTGAAATACCCCCCACCATAATCTGCTTAATATACCTTAATTGCATTAATATACCTACGTAATACCTTAGTCTGCATTTATGTACCTTAACTACTCAATTTAGGTATGCATGGAGTATTCCGATACCATTTAATATCACAAGATGTGTCTCAGATATTGATGATCTGAACATTGTTATTTTTAAGAATAAAACCATGATTATTTCATTGTTACGAAAATTACAAAATTGTTATGATTTATAGAACTAAATAATTCTATTTCCACACCTATATACGGCAACATTTTATCTTATTTATAAAGTGACAAGCTTTTTCGTTTGATTAGTACTTTGTTTTCACAAATTTAGGTAAACTTTGGCAGTGTTATTTTACCATCGGATGATCTTCCATATGAAAAAAGTCTTGGACCTCTTCCAACCCTTGCACATGGAGTGCGATCCGATGACGTAGTCATAAAAGATTCTAGAACAATATTTATTGCACATCTGTATTACGATGGAGCTGGACCAGGTAAGATATGTACTTTCAGTATTTGCATTCTTAATTGTTTTTATGCTTTTAAAACGCATTTTTTCAATGATTTTCAAATGTATTACCCATATCAGATCATTGTATGGTAAAACTCAAGAACACGATACTGTTTCCTCGCCAAATTGGCGACTAAGCGTTTCGCCATCAAACTGCTATTTGGATAGGCTACCATATTGGATGCTGTCAAAGATAATAACCACTGTGATTAAAATAAGTAAATTTTAGGTATCAATATAAAAGGTTTGCGCTGTTAGTACTCATAATCGTTACCATATTCCCAAATTATCGGCAATTGGGGATGGTGCCGAGTTCTCGAGTCCTAACCCATTATATATATATATATATATATATATATATATATATATATATATATATATATATATATATATATATATATATATATATATATATATATATATACATTGTATCCATATTACGTTCTTTTACTGTGATTAAAATAAACTTCAGTTACAAAGTATTTAATGTTTGCGCAGTTCCTGTTCGTAGGCTTAAATTGAATTTATTAAAATGTTATTGAATTTTTCAGATGCTTTTTTCCTGGCTGGTAAAGGTGTCAGACCCCATAACAAAGGAATTAAAATTCCAGATGAAAATGGAAGGTTAGTGATTCCAATAGAAGTGTGTATTCGATTACTATAAACATATATAATTCAATCAAGCAATTCTCTTGATAATTGAAATGACTGGACAAATTTCTGTGCATACTTTCCTTTTGATAATTTCAGCGTTTCCAAACTGTATTACATTCCAAACTAACCACTTTAACAAATAAACACCAAAATCCTAACAAACGCGTTTGATACAAGATGGATGACACAACCTTCCATCCGAAATTGGTCCTAAGAAGGTTGAGCCGACGCGATGACTCGATGTTCGATTTTTGCACTTGATATCTCGAATCGCCCCGTTCGAAGCTGAAATGATGGATCGCGTTATGAGCACGTTATGTGGTCGTAGACAGTACATATAAACTGGATGGAGGTGAGATTTTTTTATATAACCTAGACCTCCCAGCATACCAACAAGGGTTTAACTCTGAGGATCATGCACTCATTATTCCCCTATGCAACCGAGGCCAGTTTGTAGAGTTTCGGATTAGCAACCGGAGGATTGCAAGTTCAAAACTATCCAACCAAAGACCGTCGTATACGTGGGGGTTGAAGCACGTTCAATCTGTCGTGGTCTCAAATGTCTTCACTTTGGTGTGGAAGTTTGGGGCGTGATGTACCAACTCAGGTGTGGACCACGTCATCTGACCGTGGTTCAAAATTACGAGGCTTTGTCCTTGGATCTTTTCCCTTCGGGATTGATCACGGACCGTCGCCGATAGCCGTCGTGTTACTTCAGTGTGACGTTGATTAACTACCTACCTGATTCGTTGAAGTGACTTAAGTTTTGTTGATTCGTTGAGGGTTTATTTAGGACCATTTTGGCGGTTTTCGGGTCCCTCCGTATATCCAAATGATTCGCTTCGCTCCAATTTCTCTTTGCGTGTCAATCACATGTGATGGGTTCTTTTTGAAAGTCACCATTTAAAAAGTCACCACTTTTTGAAATGGGCCATTTAGAAAATGGCGTCTTCGAATCGTCGTGGGAAATTTTTACAACAGACACGAGTAACAGAGATTTTTAAGGAAATCTAAAAAGTATGAAATGCTACTAATAAGTAAAAAGCCATGGCTTCTTCGTGCATAAAACTATATTTTAATACATTTCATTTTATTTAATTCAATTAATATTCGATTTACGATCATTTGATATGTCTTTGGATATTGAAAATCCCCTCAGTGTTCTTATACCGCGAATCTTGCGCTTATTACATCTGTCCCTCATATTTGGAAGTGGGGAGTTGAATTATCGTCCACCGGGAAAGATCGTAATTTTGAATCACGGTTAAATGACGAGGTCAACATCTGAGCTGGCATCCCACTCTCCAAAATTCCCCATCACTCCAACTTGGTGACATTTGAATCCACAACAAATTTAACGTGCACCAGCCCTCAAGTACACTGCGGTTTTTGGTTGGGTCGTTTCGAACTTTCCAACCCTCCGGTTGCTAATCCGCTACTCTACCTATCGGCCTACCGTGACCGGGCTACAAATAGTATGTTCAGTCAAGTTGTTTGGGCCTCTAGTTATCATCCTAGTTCTTTTCATTGTATTATTTATAATAATAAAACTAGTGTACAAAGGAAATGAAGATAAAAAATTATACACTGAAGCAGGTTAACCACTGGTGGCTCAGAGGATTCGTCAACCACCCTAGTAGACTATAAACTGTAGGCGGCGCAGGTTCGATTCCTATAACTACCATGGGTGTATTTCTCTCATTTATGTATCAGTAAAAGCTTTCCTTGTGCGTGTATGTACATTAACTTATGGAAAAAGCACAGCCACAGCAGACCAACTAATCTGATCGGAAAATAAAAACGTAATGTGCTCTAAAATATACATCACATCAAATATAAATATCAGTTTTACGTAAAACGAAATACAATCTGTGGGAGGAGGCTTTGATGCGTGTGAAAGTAAATTTGAAATTCTGTTAAAATTCTCTCATTCGCATTATAATGAAATTGTAAATGACCCTATTTTCTAAACTTCCAGGTTGGAAAAGCTACACGGCTATATCGGGGAAAACGTAACTCTGCAACTACCTGGAGATTTGACGGTATTTGACATTGACTGGATAGGACTTTACTGTATCCGGTTCGAACAAAACTTTGGTCATGTATTGCTTCCAGAGCAAGCTAATATTCCTGCGAATATGGAAGACTTGCAGATGGCATTGAGTGAGTAATGTATCATCAACCCGTAATTAGTTTTCAGCATTTAATCCATCCATTTTCACATTTTTTGGTCCTTTTACCTAAACGTTAATCATAGTGGCTTCCTCGTGCATAAAACTATATTTTAATACATTTCATTTTATTTAATTCAATTAATTAATTGTATTTAAATTAAATACAAACATCGAAATGGCAATTCAAGAATTAATTTGTTTACTTATTTACAGTATGATTAATTATATCAATTTAATTGGATTTTCAAGTAATTTCACTAGATCAATCCCTAAGGAAAAGATCCAAGGACAACACCTCGTACTTTTGAACCACCGTCAGGTGACGAGGTCAACACTTGAGCTTGCACCCCACTCTCTAAACTTCCACACCACGCCAAAGTGAGAGCAATTAAGGCCACGACAAATTGCACCAGTTCCTAGTACAGAACAGTCCTTGCTTGGATCGGGTTTCGAACTTACAACCCTCCGGCTGCTAACCCGCGACTCTATCGACTAGGATACCGCGGCCCTCAATAAATTATGAATTGTTTTGGCGTTTTATGGCGCAAGAGCCATATTTGGCAAAGCTGCTCCAAACACAAAACAAAGTTAAGTAAAAAATGTCGTAAAAGGGGAAAAGAGAGGATTTGGGGAACAGAGTAGAAAGCAGGAAAAGATCGCGACCCCCGTGGTTACTAAAGACAGTAAACCCCATGGGAAGAAAACATCAGTAAAATCACTGAAGTACCTTGGGCGTACACACCGAAAGGAGATATGCCCCGAGGGCCAATACATTATTAAAATATCTAACATTGAAAAGTACTTTTGTACCTTGTAATTAAACATTTTTTAAATAAAAAGTACTAATCTAAAAATTTGCAAGATTTTGTTAATTTTTTTAATAAAAATTAACAAAATCTTGCAAAAGGGACATTGGACCATTTTTTACCATGATACAGATATTTGTCACGCGTTTTTTATTTAAAATTATAAGATTACAATCTGTAGAATATTTTTCAACCTTCCTTTCGGGATCTGATTTGGATCCTCAACCCCGTAACTTTACGATGTCTGTAGATACCCCTACGAAATTTCACATTATGGTAGCAGAGTCCACTGAAAAAAATTAAGATAACTGGTAAAAACCATCGATCTCCTAATAAAATAGACGAATTAGTGCGAGCAGTTTCAAGCTATTATTTCCCGTCGCTCGGTTTGAAGATCTGTTGGTTGTGGGAAAAGGCACGAATCCTAATGTGGGACAAATTCGTGATTGGTTAAAGTGATTAACCAGCATGATCAAAAACACTAGTCTGCGCTTCGATAGCCAATCGGCTTGAGTCGATTCGTAAGCCCACGTGAGCTTACGATCTTACCCTTCTGAGATCTTAGATCCTAGCGACTTCGCCAGACTACTCTGTTTTGTTAGAAGGTCGATGGTAAAAACATGTGACCTTTGGTCTCAATTCTAAAGACACATATTGGATGTCCTCTTCTGTTTCTAAACTGAAAATTTATCAGTAGACAAGGGATAAAAAAAGAGCGATATATCGAGATAATGTTGAGATGAAATTTAATGAAGGGTTACTTAAAATTTATATCTATTGTTCTTGATCTTTTTGTCGATTTAGGTATGCCAAGTGAAATGACGACGCAAGGTCGATCGGTAGACATGCCCCTGAGTTCTAAACTTACAAATGACAACTACTATGGGAAGCCAATAGGCGATTTTAAGACAAACGCTCACGATGTGAAAGGCACTGTATTCGCAGCATCCGAAAACACATTTTACATATTGAATTTCAGCTATGATGGAGAGGGCCCAGGTAAGCATCTTACGACTATTTTCTTACTACTAATAATGATTTTACTGTCTTATCTTAACTTTTATTACCTAACCAAGTAGATTATGATGAGTGTAAGAGGTATTTGGTTATAATTTGAGCAAATTTGTACTCTTGCAGATGCCTATTTTTGGGCAGGGACGAGTGATAAGCCTTCACCCGATGGTTTCATTGTACCCGACGAATTTGGAACGTATGTATCGATGGAATTTGTCAGCTTATTTTTTGTGCGCATTGCTGTGTTTGAAATAACTACAATCTATCCCCACATAAAAGGGATATCCCAGTACAATGGTACCAGGGTCAAGACGAATAGGACCCTGGAAATTTTAATTTTTTGTACTGTTATGTTCAGTTAGTTTTCTATGTTCAAAACGTAATCGATGCTCGTTTTTCTGAGTCTTTAGCAAGACACGTGAGTGCAACTTCGTATACCAAAAAGTATTTCATGGTAGAGACAGTCTACATTACTATATCTTCCGTGTTAGCAAAAAAGGTTTGTCAAAATGGCTACTTTTTAGAATCTTAAGTTCCAAATTACACTCTTTCTCACAAATATTCAGGAAGAAAAGAAGCATGCCATGATATAAATGATTGTGAGATTCTGATTCGTAGATTCATTTAGTTTCAATTTTAAGTGTATTATATTATTTTTTTAATTAATGATGCACTTGGACTCCTTTGTACCATCAAAAGTCAGATTTAACCCATTTTGTCCGGACATGGAAGATATATGCTTTAGTATTGAGTCAATTTTTTGAAGTCGTGGCAAAGATCACCACAATACTCACCCTCCGTAATTTAGCAGTGGCTTAATTCGAACTGGTCAAGTGTTGCTTTTAAAGGTAACACTTGACCAGTATGGGGCGCCGTATATGCCGAGTATGGGGCGCCGTGTGAAGATAAGGCTAAGCGGCAACGAGAAGAATGAATCCGTGATAGGAATAGAAGCAGTGTCTGTTATCACAGGATTTCAGACAGAAGTTGGAAGTGATTGGCATCGCATTAGCACTCCAATTGTTCATCGTGGACCAACGAAGTTCGTGCCGATTTTTACTTGCGACATCTGATATTTGTCAAAATCTCAATCTATTTTGAAATGGCGTGTGTTCATAAATTACGTCTGCAGTCACTAATTTAGCAGAGCGTGTGCAACTTTGTCCACCAAAAATTACTTCATAGTGGAGATAGGTTGCACAGCTGTATATTGTAATGCATTGTGTTAATTGTAATTGTGGCTAAGGTGCACCACAATATTAACTACAGTCACTGTATAACTTCGAAATATTTCTTTTAAACATTTTCGTTATTCAAGTAGCTTTTCTTTTTCATTCAGAAGGCAAGTACTCGGAAAATATTCTAACCAGAAACTGGCCATTACGCTACCGGACGGAAAGAAAATTACGGATATTAAATGGTTGAGTGTGTGGTGTCGAAAATTCGCTGTGAGTATACCAGTTACGTAAATAATAACAGGATATGTGGGGGAGAAAATCCGTTCATAAAATTCCTCAAAATAATATCACTCTGCATTTTCTTTTATTAGAGAACTTATTCTACGTACTGTACTACTGTTTGTGAAAATTGCAACACTATGAAAGAATCATCAGAAATAAATGAAATTTATTCCTCATATTTCTTATAGTGATTTAAATAAACGATCAAATTTACAGAGCAATAAAACAAAATAATGACGAAAATCAATATCTTGTGACGCTCAGTGATGAGAGCCTGTACACGTCGTGGCATCGAATCATAGATTCTGAATGTCATGCTGAGGAATGGCATTCCAGATGGCCTCTATCTGATGCCAAAGTTCAGCCGTACTCTCTGGCCGACAAGTGGTACGACCGAGTCGCCGTCCGATGTAATGCCAGACATGCTCAATGGGCGAACTATCCCGGGAACGTATAGGCCATGGAAGAAGCGTGCACCTGTCGTGCACTGAAGAAGGCTTGTACATTCCAAGCAATATGTGGACGGGCATTGTTTTGCTGAAATACTGCTCCGGGAATGCGTTGCAGGGGATTCCTTGCACGTAGCCCATGGCACAGCAGACGTCGACGAACCGTGAGGGCAGACAATGACACACACCTGTAGACTTTCTCCAATGTTGTGCCAACGCACGAGAGGAGGCTGTACGGTCCGTCACCGCCATGCGGATGAGGTGTCTGTCGTCCTTGTCGTTTTGACTTGTCCGGTTCTCCATGGTCCATCTCTTCCACACACGCATCACTGTTGTGGCATTACGCCCCTTGCGAGTGGCGATTTCACGATACGAAAGTCCACCCTCACGGAGGCCGATCATACGATCCCGTTCGAACTCCGTTAGTTTCTCGTATGGCACTCTGCGTTTTTGGCGAGGCATATTGACTTCTAATCAATCATTTACAGCAGTCAACGACGATACACACATTTTAACGCACCTTTACTGTACTTTTTATACACGACTCACTTGGAAGTTTAGAAGGTGTTTCTCGCGGCCCACACATGCGTGATCGCTTTGTCATTCTAATCATTTGCATATGCTAATCTGTTTTGCATTTCCTGCAAGTTTCGTTTAATTTGCATGATTCCTTCATGGTGTTGCAATTTTCACAAACAGTAGTGTATTATGAAATTCAAATGAAACTCTTAGGGCATCTTATTCCTATTATGCTTATATTTATTTTATAAAAACTAGTAAAAAGGTATCTAAATTTAAACTTGAAATTACTTGATTGATTTGAAAAATTATAGTTTTGGGATGATAACGAAATCCAGACTACTTATCTCAAACGTTTTTCTTATACAGTCTATGCTTGTTTTACGAATTCGAAGAAACAGAGTAAGAGAATCGTAAAAATCGAAAGTTTGTCAAAAAAAGAATAAAACGTGTTCGATGATATGTAGTCTGGACTTAACAGTTCGAGAAATCGTATGGGCTCGGTAAAATTGTGGACTAAAATTTATTTAAAAGTTCTCATATATTTAAATGAACATTTAAACGAAGAAGTCATGGGCCTATTAGTTAAGACTTTGCTTAGGGGGTCCAGATCAGAAGGTTGCATGTTCAAATCGCGATCAGGTCACATTGCCACCAGGGTTAACAGGTTACTACTAACATGTGGATTCTCTGACTTCCCAGAAGGGTAATTAAGCGAATCTACAACTATTTACTGTACAGTATTTAATAAACACAATAGCTACACTTACCATACATTAACTGTTACATTACACATGGCTACAGGTTCTTTGACATTTTGGGCATGCGTTCGTTGCCTGTTTCATGACTGGCAGTGTCTGCTACAATGTCCGCCACATCGGATTTATTAAGATATAATATAAGAATATTATAGATATGAATTACGAATGGTTGATCCAAGGGTGAGAGACGTCCACGCTGCATAGAATTTAGCGACAGAAGAGAGTTGGTTGGGGTTTTTGGTGCAAGAGCCATATTTGGCCATGCTGCTCCAAACACAAGACAGATGACATCAAGTAATAGACATACACACACAAGGAAAGTTTTTACAACAGGAGAGAGAAATACACGCAGCCAGGAATCAAACGTGCGCCTCCAACAACTAGCAGGTTGCTAGCGCAGTGGGCATACTGACTGAGCCACGACGGGCCCCCGTCAGAAGAGGGAGAAAAGTAATAGGAAAGATAAATAAGTAACAAATTTGGAGGCTCGGTCGGAAGCGTCTAAAATAGGAATGTCGGAACGTTGACTTAACAATTCCTGGGAATTCGATCGAAAATGAATAGCGAATATACGGGGTCTACCCGGAAAGTATTCAGCCATATAATATGAAACTAGGTATAGGGTCTCCTCGACTTACGACCGAGTTCCTTTCGGACTGACAGGTCGTAAGTCGGATTTATATTTTTCAACACTATTTTCATTCAGACGGATTGTAAAAATTGTACATAAAACACAAAAATTCAATCTATGTACGCATAATTATTGTACATAATGTGAAAAATGCATAATATGTACTCTATTGTATCTTTTTGACCCTACCAATGTAGTTATCTTTATTTACTATTTTTATTTATTTTTTTGTGGTCGTAAGTGGAATGGTCGTAAGTCGCATAGGTCGTAAGTCGAGGAGACCCTGTACATTGCTCCTAGGACTTTTGGCACTACTCTCCTTCAAAATAGGCACCTTGGGACCTCATAAACTTCTCACAGCGTCTTTTCTACTTTCTAGTCATTGCTGAAATCGTCATTAGCTGCCTCGTCGTGTTTTCCTGAATCGCTCCCACAGTCTGAAATCTCCTTCCTTTCAGAGGGGAATTTAGCTTTAGGATGAGTCAGAAGTCGCAGGGTACCTAATCCGGCCTGTAGGGTGATGAATGGTGAATGGAGACCGCCACACGTTTCATGTTAAGATCCTTCATCAAAATCTCGAACACGGAAATTTTAGAAATCCCAGATAATCTAATTTCGCACTGTCAGTCTTTGTTGATTGCAACATTGATTCGCACTTTGTTGATTGCATTCAGTTCACGTTAAACATTCCTGTTGAAAGCTTTCCAGAATGTGGATAACTTTCAAGGGATTCGTGGCCATTTTTGAAGCGTCTGCACCACATTTTTATTTACTCTCCACTCATTGCATCGTGCCCGATAACCTTCTTAATCATCTGAATAGCTTCCATAGAATTAGCTAATGGATTATTCACGATATTTCATGCATGCACGTCAGTATTCTTTCTCTGTCTGCCAAATTATAACGTTGCCGCGCAAACCATTCTCATTACATTAACAATGGCTGGATACTGTCCGCACAGAACTCGTATATAGAGTGTATTAAAGAAAACGTTTTCGGTATTTCATTACATGCATACAGCAGAGCTTAATTTATACGATCACGACAAATGTAGTTAGTGTGGAATTAAGTTCCACCTGTTCAGAAATATGGACGGTAATTTTTGTCGTGACACCAAAAAACACAACTAAGAAATGACAGATGCATTTTATTCTGATGTGGCAGAAAGGAGAGTTCTGTGTGTGACGTGTGTCTCCAATCAATTGCCGGAAAACATATTATCATATTTGCATAACTTTTAAGAATTAGATATTTTTCTGTAAAGCTAAGAATAAATGGCATTAGTTCCTAGAGCTCAGAGAAAAATGACGTTCCGAAAACCGCTTCTACTTCTATCATAGAATGTTTCAAAAGCACCCGCATGCTTAGATTCTGGTATTCCTCCCCTCAACTTGTAACAGAGTCCAGTAATTCTAATTGTTTTTTATCACGTTTCAGAAACCATCTGCGCTGAGGAAATTTTTCGGGTCAACTCTTGGCGAGTTAACCTTAAACACTTAAATTCAATTTTACGAAGCGTTAAAGAAAAAAAATTTGAATTTAATCTTACCTACTATTACTTGTGCATAATGAGTAATTTCATCATGTCGCTTAAAAAATTGTAAATTTAATATTTTTTCTTTTTATTAAATTGAATACGTGAACAATGCATGTCTTCAAAATTTGCCATGAAGTATGGCTCTAATTTTTCCACACGAATGATTCATTGTGAGTGAATTAAAGTTAAATGTTGTCTAAGCGGCTTTTCATCAAATTTAAAAATTTCAAGTTTCTTGAATGGAAGTATTTTCTTCGTTTTCAGATAGTTTATTTATGGTTACACTGAAAACTCTGTCAAATAAATGTTATTGTTTCTCAGTTATTGAACCTATTGAAAATTCCTAAAAAATGACGTTTTAAAGGGAAATGCAGAAATTACTTATTCCCATTTAGATGACATTTCTTATCAAGACTCGAACTAAACTGGATAGCTATGGATTATATTCAATACTTATGATATTTAATTCATTGCAGGTCAACTTTGGCTTCATTATGATCCCAGAAAACTTCGAAGCCCCAACTGTGATAGATTTGGGACCACTGAGCTCTCTAGCACACGGTGTGAGATCCAGTAACGTAATGATAAAGGACTCCAAGACGATCGCTATTTCGAATCTTCATTACGATGGAGCTGGACCAGGTTTATTATATTTTAATGTTTGATTACATCTTTATTCCTAGAGTATCCTTTTATATATTAAAAGAATAGCTTTGTTTACCTTTTGTCGGGACCTAGCGTGGGGATCCTAGTCTAATTTACCTTGGAGATCAAACCTAACTCTATTCACTTTTTGGTCGATCAGAATATCAGTTCGATTGCATTAAATAATTGTGTATAAGCTATTCGGTTGCATACAGAAAGACGAACGCTTATTAAAAAATTGAACATTTATTAAGAAAACTAAAGACGATACATAATTATAAAGAGCAGCGATCAAATCTTTTTCATTGACTCGAATTCTTTAAAAATTCCAAAATATTTTTTATCACATTCCATATCATGATTGTAGTTTGCACGTGCATAAAAAAATATATATTTACTAATATTAGTTTGCACATGCTTAATAAATACGTTTACGAAAACGAAAATAGCAGCAATAAAACACGCGGTTCTGGTTCAAGGGATAATGTCTTCAAATTGGTATGCATACCTGCAACTCTTCCGAATTTCCCGGATGTGTTCCGGGAAACCACTTTTCTTCCCGGTCTTTCAGATGGAAAAAATGCCTTCCGGATTTTTCTTTTCAATATAGGAAATTTTAAAGTAGAGTCGGAATTCGTCTCCACGCCGCGGCACTCCATTAGGAATTGTATATTATAAAATATTTTGGTATCAGGTTTGCGATTTGGCCAACAAATTTACTTTGGGCAAGTCGACTTAGGGATTTCACGCATGTTGTGAAATAAAGGCCGGTATAAGCGCCATTTTATTTTCAAAATTAAAGGACCAGCATTGGTATCAGTTGGCGTGCTTCCAGAAAAATTTGTTTTGGGCAACTCGACTTTGGGAAACAAGAATTGATGCATATTCCTGTTATGAGAGAATTTTTCATTTTTAGTGAGGTACCTCTTAACATCAATTCGTTGTGTCCGTTTTGAACTTCGACATTGGTTCCTGCGCCGGTCAAAATGTTCCGGATTATTTTTTGGATGTTGGAAGGAATGATAATATGCCCATTCGACCACCGAAAGTTTCAACCTAAGTGCGAAATCTAGACTTTCCCAAGTCGCAAAAGGTAAAAGATGGAGGCCAATTATTAGGAATCTCGTATCAGACTCCCCAATATCGGCAGCAGATACTTATATCATACTTTTAACAAGTCATGACTTTTTATATATTCATCTCTTTCGAATGGGCTTACCTGTCTTCTCTTCTGTCTCCAGATAAATAGTTTTCTACGATGATCATTGGACACGTGCACAGTACTTTAAGACTGTAACGAACTTGTGCAAAAGTACTGGAGAGATCTATGGCGTCATAGCCAAACGCTCGGCATCTGCCAACATATATTTACTCTTTACCCATTTTGGCTTTCACACGAAATCTTCCCGATATTACGATTTCCTCGAAATAGCGAATGAAAAGGGAGATCCCTTCCGTTGGCTGCACTTACACAGGGTGTTTCAAATGAGACCGACAATGTTCTCCTTGCATAACTTTATCTTTGATTAGAATGGAGAGAAACTACGCCAGTAGGCATATGTGAGTCGAAAGGAAATTAATGCAAAAGGTATTTCAAATGCGTTCTCTTCAGTAGTTATTCAGTAGTGAATTCTTACGACAAACTAGTCGATTGCTAGTAGTAACATTTCGATGGGAAATATCGAATTTCAATTCGCTTTCTTTTTCGTCCTCAATTTGATTCATCAGAGCTTTGAGTGAGTTTCATGTATTTACTAAGCAATTTCATCAGAGTTTTGATACCGGTTTTTCTTGGCCTCCTTTTAATGCCGATTGATTTTTCGCTATTGAATTTCTTCCTATGGAGCTATCTTAATGATAGTGACACACAACAGGCCAAGGACACTTCTAAACCTTCAGATTATCAATGAAAGTGAAATTCGATCAATTGAAATCAAAATGTTTCTTATTCCAATCGACTAGTTTGTGCGAAGATAATTTGGCAGGCGTACTACATTGGGGAAAACGCCAGTACCATAGTACTGGGGCCTAAGTTCTAGAAAGGCCAGGAAATATATCGAGTATAAAACCTCTTCACTATCACCCCTCCCCTTATTTCTGCAACTAAAGGAGTGGATAAATCCTCATATAAAATATATTATTTCATGCTATAACCAACCTGTCATTGTATTTAACCGTCCTGGTGCTTTCCTCGACAATGTATCTTGTCATTAAAAAGAACTGACCAGGTTTTGATCTCATCATAAAAAATTGTCAATATCTTGATGTCAAAATATCTCGTCGTTAGCAAAATTGATCGGATCTTGATGTACGAAATATCTCGTCGAAACCACTTGGAGCGTTAATGATCGACTTGATAAAATCTGTATGGAATAGACGCCAAGGGATATTACGGAAGAAGAAAGCCATGTTTGTATTGGACAGTTTTCGTGGACATCTAACTGATAATGTAAAAGAACTTTCCATTTTTTCGAAAACTGATAATGCGATAATCTCAGGTGGTCTTTCCTTGATTCTCCAGTCCTTCAATGTTTCTATAAACAAACCCTTTAAAGATCGTTTGTGCAAATTTTATTTGGAGTGAATGGCTTCAGGTATGCACACCAACAGGACATACTAGAAAGCAGTCCTTTGAAATCATGAGTGAATGGATTGTGCAAGTTTGGGTACTCAACAACACATTCAAAAGGGTGAAAAAGAGTTTAGAAAGACTTGAATGTACAATATTGTGATATAATAGAAGACGATATGGTCTGGAAAAATGAAAATGACGACATCGACGATAACGAAAGCAGTGACAATAGTTGTGATGATTCAAGTGATTAATGTGTAAACAAGATAATAGATACTTTCTGAGGTTCGTATGTTAGACACTATCCTACTTTTCGTCTCTTAATTCTGTCATTCGGAGGGTATTATACTCGAGAAGTGTGCAAGAAATATTATGGGAATATTTTATATATTTGTTAGAAGTTGAAATTAAATACTAATATATATTTGTATTTTATGAGGGGTCCGTAATCTGATTTGGTAACTGGAGTTCAGGATATGTGAGGCCTGGAATTCACCATTTAATGGCTGTGAATAACTACAATTTCGATAGCTTATTCGCTAATTTCATTTTGACCCATAAGCACGTAATCCCTTTTCATTCTAATCAGATGAGAGTTATTCTTTTAAATTGTTTATGCCCATTTGAACATATTAAGCCCAATGAATTCTATTAAAGCATTAATTGGGCTACAAAATATTTTCAATTTTAGTTTTTCTTTCCAACACTTTTGTATACCATTACTCTAAAAGAGTAAATGAAATACTAAAATATTTTTTTCTTATTTAGATGCCTTTTTCCTCGTTGGTACAGGGGAATCTCCCCATACCGGTGGTACCAAAGTACCCGATGAAAATGGGAGGTGAGAACTGTTCTTGTGATATTTTTCATTTTAAGGTCAACAATTTCACATGTATAAGAAAAATTATTGGAAATTTCGAAAAGTATTTCATTTGTTAATGTTTATAGGGATTGTTAATTTAAAAATTGCAAACATTATGGAAAGAATTCAAGGATGCGATCAAATATGTTTTTATCTATTCCCCTGAACATCTACCCCCATCTACTATCTACCACTTTTTTAATTTCCTTAACTTGTAAACAGATTATCAGTTTTTTTTGTCATTCAGCATAGGTAAGCATGTAGCCTAGCCATAGCATAAGCATTCAGCCAACATACCACTAGACTTCTGTTGTGACTTTTCCCCGGGACTATTCCCGCCATTAATGCTCAGTTGCGAGTCAGCCATGAAAGTGCTAGGTTGCATACTTCGAGCACCTAATGTTTTCTTCTAATTTCTATTTATTTCTTTAGTGTTTAAATAAATTTTTGTGTAAGTGTTTTTCCCCTCGTGCTCTTTTGGGTCTTGTTGGAACAATGCTGACACAAGCAGCATTTATACTGTTCCTACTCTTATAAAAGATCGCAATACATCTGAGTATTTTTCTGTAATAGAGATCACTAGCGTTTTGGTTACCTCTTTCGTAACTTGTGACATAGCATGTCACTCTGCTCGGTACTCTTCACTCTGTTCGGATTTCAGCATGCTACTCATATTAAAAATTAACGCTAAATATCGCCCAAAAGGCGATAAATGAAATGAGTTTTCAGTCAAATGTATTTTCTGTTCTCCGGAAGTTTGTTATTGTTTACACTGGAAACCTGGTATAACCATCCATTTCAGTATTTGAACAAAAAAATGTCATTAGACGAGAATGAGAGAATCGAGTTCATTATCATCATAGATTTCTACATCTGTAATTAAAATACTAATTACTAAATTTCAACTTAATCAGATATTATCTGGCATGAAATGCGATTGAGCTCAAAATATCACCATCCTATAACATTGTCATGCGAATTTGGTGGATAACATTGTTAAGAGTTTGGATCAAATTGCGTAAGGAGACAGATTACGTTCAAGGGTTACTCGAGTGTGACCATAGGAACGAATATTATCTTCAACATTTGAAAGCATTTAAATGAATTAATTTAGCTTTTGAAGTTGGGGGAAAGAATAGTTGCTAAATTCTAATTACGTTGTTTTTACTGCTTTAATTATTAGAGTAGCGTAACATTTACAACAGGATGCCGATGTTCTTTTCCTTAAGTGAGGAAAGGACTCGGGAGATATCAATTCCTACAGACCCATCACACTTCTCCCGGTTCTCTCCAAGTGGTTAGAGAAACTGATGGTAAATCGACTTACCTTCCACTTACAGTAAGCAATCTCCAGCCACTTCAATTTGGTTTCCGGAAAAAATCTTCAACAGAACATCTCTAGATACCCTTATTGAAAAAATCCACGAAAACACGAACAACAATGAGTATTCGGTCCTCATATCTCTGGACGTCACTAGAGCTTTTGACCATCTAAACTGGAACACAATCTTCCAAAGACTTCAAACTTCACAATGTCCACCAAAATTATATGCCCTCTTTAAGAGGACCATCAGCAGTCCCTGATTGGTTTATACGGTGAAAATCGAGAAATAAAGTAGAAACACTTCTCATTCAGATTTACGTTATAAAACAATAGTTTTGTTTCTGGTTTTATCGATTAGCATACATTTTTTGCCAAAAAATTTTGATTAATGTATTAAAAGATGCAGGAACTTCTGGACCTTCCATGGGCCCTTCGCCACTGGCTTTGATATCGTTGTGCAAAACCACTTATCACGCTGTCGAAAGAAGTCACTTGTACCCATAAATTGAAGGGGGTTGTCTTGATAGGGGTTGTATCTACAACTATATCAGTTGATATTATTTCTATACAGGATAATGCCAACTGTGAATCAGAGCAAGAAAACTGGACTATAGGGGAAAGTGATTGCAAGATAAGAAAGTGATAATTTCGGATTCAAGGAATCCATGTATTCGATATTGATTAAAACAGGCCTTTTTTAACATGCTTCACAGATTCTATTTTTTTTTGGCTATGGGAATAATTAATCCTCTGAGGGTCATGCCCGCATTATTCCACCATGCAGTGTAGTTTTCCCTGCATGATTTCTAAACACTTTTAGACTTCTTGACCAAAAGTTTTTCCTAGGATTCTTTCAACCAATAGATGCTAAAATGCAACCAATGCCTCGAAAATTCAGGCTTTGAAATTTCGTCTGCAACATTTTTTCACACTCCTTTGGAATGTTAATTAGTTTTCTTTGAAATCATATTACTCAATGTTTTATTTGTAATGATGGATAAAAGATAACTGAAACATAGTGAGCACTCACAGAAAAACAAATGTATAGGATATATTTGATGTGTTGAAATATACTTAGGTTTATATATATAACTAGCAATACCCGCACGGCGTTGACCGTGACATCATTCTTGTTTGTCCTCACTGATTCTGAAAATATTAAAAAGAAAAAACAATAATTTTAAGAATGAATCCCATCATCACCCGACATGACACGGGCATATCGCCTCATTCCTTCCAACTCACTGATTCTTAGAGAGCTTCATGATACACAATGTTGAATGTTCTTCCATTTGGAACTAGGATGTAAATATTCTCGGCTTTTCCAACTCTTGAAGAACCCACATAGAGTTGACCGTGGGAGAAACATGGTTTAATGAAATCGAGTCCTACAACTTTCAGCGATTGTCCTTGTGCCTTGTTGATGCTCATGGTGAAACTTACACTGAACACACAGGGAACTGAAGTCGTTTAAATTGGAATGGGAGATCCGAAGGGATGATTGGGATCCTAGGAATGAATACATCTTCACCTGCGGCATGTCCAGTCATGATGATGACTTCAATAATATTCGTTATGAGTTTCTTGATACAGTCTTGTTCCATTGCAGAGTGAGGTGGATGCAGATTTCTGAGAAGCATAATCGGTGCCCCAATTTCTAGCTGTAATATGTGCGAGAGTACTTCAGATGACTCCAATGTGCTCAAAAACTCTGTTTGGTACTCCAGATGGCTCCAATGTGTTCAAAAACTCTAGTGTAGTTTACAGCCTCATCTGTGTCACTTGTAGTGTCGATAGATTTGTATTATACAAATATAGAAATTATACAAATTCAAAAGTAAGTTATCTAAAAAACCACTACTGAAATAAAAATGTGATTGAATCTTTAAATATAATGCTATACTTTTAAAAAGTCTTATTATGTCACCTCACTGATTCTGACAAACAACCTAAATGAATCACAATGTCAGCGAAATCAAAACCAAATTAAACAGTAATAAACATTGTTACTTCATTTCATGTAATTTATTAACTGAGTTGCAGAAAATTTCTTGATGGTAGGAACTTGGCACTTGGAGTCGAACATGTTGGGGGGTGGAGCTTCAGTTGTTTGCTTTTCATTGGTGGTACGAAAAAGGCCAAAACAGTGACAATACAGAGAAACCAGAGTTTCAGAATTGAAAAAGCTGCATAAAATCAAATTTTAAAAAATAATTGTGTTGAATTCAAAAAACAAAAGGATAAAATAAATGTAAGTACAGAAAAAATTGGAAGGATTAGAGTATATTTACTATTTTTAAAAAGTATAGAGGCGAAAAATAAAAATGAACCGAAACTCAAGAGATCCCCTCCAAAGCACTGCCCGCTACTTCAGTACGTCGCTTTACCCACTGCGCCATCATTTCAACGTGCGGAGGGATGGTTTTAGTGAAGAGATAGTATGCGCGATTAGTATCTGTCAGATCGGTTTGCGCAGATACGTCATAGTGGAGGAGGGGATACACGCGCAGCACGAAATATTAATTAAAATTTTCTAGATTAAATTTTAAAATTCAGGTTTCGAGGGACATTCAGTCACCTTGAGGACTACGTGTGTGCTGAATTTCATGGCTGTAAGTTTTATAGATTGGTCTGGACACCGCACACAGACATACAAACACTTCCTTTTATAATAGTAGAGATAGGTAATATTTTTACATTTGTTTTTTAGGCTGTTTAATCAAGTTCGTAACTATTATATATTTGTAGATTGTAACTATTGTAATTGTTAGTTATAAATATCAAATCAAATGTTTATACCAATTACCGCATTCTACAAGCACAATATAAATTTTTTCTTATCATGATTTATCTCTCATACTTATCTTATTACTATTTTATAAATACTTCAATAACAATATATCTTTAAAGCTTGAAGAAACTTCATGGCTATCAAGGTGAAGATATAGAACTGAGACTACCTGATGATGTAACTGTATTTGACATTGATTGGCTAGCTCTGTATTGCATCTCCTTCCAACAGAACTTCGGACACGTTCGAGTGCCAAGGAATATTAACATACCGGCGGATTTAAAGACACTGACGGCTGAAATAAAGAAAGTAAGCATTATCTCCACAGAATACTTTCACCCTTAAAACGGCATGGTGGGTCCTTGGGATAACTTGGGAACGTATCTCAGACAATTGTGCTAAAATTAAAACTTCGTATTGAAGTCAACTAGCTATTCTTTCAGAATCTCCTGAAGTTAGGCACATATACTTTCAACCGTAAATCGCCAGTACAAAAGGTTATCTAGAAATTCCTTCTTTAACCCTCAGGGGGTTTCTACGAGATATCTAGTCCATCAAGACCTGGTCAGGTTTGCTAATGACGAGATACTTCATTGAGATAAAACCGAAATATTACTCCAAGTTTAAAAACAAATTGTTCCTTACCTTGAACTGTTGACAGTTTGGAAAAGGTTTTGTATCAGAGGCTGTTCACTACAGGGAAGTTTTCGACGCGAAGACAAACCAACAGAAGGGTTAAAGTAATTGACAGATACAGCACGTACCGAAGAGTTAATTCAACTTGATAGTAGTATATCTACTCAAGACGTCATTACTGAAATGAATACTTGAATCAACAGAAAATGTAGAAAATTAAACGCATTTTAAAGCAAGAATTGATTTTCTAAACTCTTCATAACAATTAAAACTTTCTCGGTTTATTTCAAGTGGCCCTCCCCCTTTTCAATAAAATTAATACCCCATCTAGATTGTTACTATTTATGAACAGGTCACGAAATATACTGGAACTTTATACATTTTCCAATGTTTAATGCATCAGAAAAATTAGTAATCAAACTTTACAAATTATCTCTAAGGCTTCTTTTACATACATCATGCACGATTATAAAGTCATTTGTGCTATTGTTGTATGACCAGGTTTACTAGGAAGTCAAGTTTAATGCGCGAAATTTTAAGATAGTTACCAGTCAAAATTTGAATTGTAAAACACAAATGTATGGTCTTCGCCAATTATGTGTGTGTAATAAGAGTAATTTAAATCTGCTTAACGTTTCCATTAATTTTTTTCAATATCGTTCATCCTACAGAGTGAAGTTAAAAAAAAATTTTGTAAAAATTATGTTTAATATTGAATATTTAATAGCATAACACTTTTTTTCAGGACATCAAGTTCGACAACTGTGAAGAAATGTTCCCCGGAATTTTACACGTCAGCTGGAAAATCATGGGACATGATCTCTTTCTTCAGATGGTTGGTCGTGCAAGTAATACTCTTTCAGTGGATCCGTTTTAGTCCTTATATTTGTGTGTTGTTCTTATTGTTAATCTATCTATCAATTCGGATACGGCAGGAAAAGGTTTCGTCTAAATTCTAATTACTAAAATTCAGCGGCATATGAAAAAATATAATATATTTTTGCAGATCTCTTAAAAAATAAGCACAATTTTGATCGATTTTCATTAAGAAACAAGTTTCTTGTTCCAAAATGGCTTTTAAAAAATATTTAAAAAGCAATTTACTTATAGCACGTAGTAATAAAAAATCCGGTTAAAAATCGTTGCTCTACAGTCATCTTTCATTACACGAGGGAAAATTAGACCAGGACCTGCGGTTTAAGGGAACTTGGCATCCAAAATGCGGTCAAAATGTCGATTTTTTGGTTTTGTCCTAAATTATACTTTATACACTGAAGAATGTTTCTACAGAGTTTTATGTTCCTGCGACAAATTTATGATAATATTTTTTACTGTCTCGGAAATCTGAGATTTTTCTTATTTCTACCGCTCGCTACTCCCTAAAATGCTGTGTGTTCGATTCAAAAATGTATCAGCGAAACCTTTTAGGGTAATATTTTTTGAGTTCATAGTCCCATAATGCATGAAAAATCAATTAATGAGATTATTTTTCCATATATTCTGTATATATATAAAAGATTGGCAAGAGATGATATTTTGAAAAAATGCCTTAAATGTGAAATCCAGTCTTCTCATAATAAGTTTCGAAAAGGCATATTTACATCTCCAAGTATATATGCTTTGTTCTTGTAAGTTTTGGCTTAGTTTTGGAGTGCCTAAAACATTCAGAACACTAAAGCACTTTAGGAAATAGCAATGAAAATGTAAACCACAAACTGAGCATTGTTGGTTAGAAGAAAAGTGCTTTTGCAAATCAGATGACTATCTAAATTTCAAAATGTTAAACACAGCTAATTAAATTTTCTATTTAAAAAACTGACCGATAAAAGGGTAAAATTGTGATTTACAAAGCCGGTGTATTCTTGGGAAATCCTGTTCTTAATTGTGAATTAAAATTTCGACTTTTGCTCTTGATAGAAATTGATATTTTTGTTTGAAGTGATTTAAATATTAATTTTGAGCATCGTAAATCATTGTTTAATTATTTAAAATGATTTTGAATAACTATTCATTGTACTGAATTTGTTGTATAAAAAATTCATTTTCTCCATTTTTTGTGATGTCCCAGTCACCTTTAACTTTGACTATATAAAGGTAAAATGTTTGTTATATTTCCTTAAAAAAAGGTAATAGACAAACACATATGGGCTATAATAATTCATAAGATAATCAATTGTTTTATTATATTTTTCAAAAGTTTTGCACGAATACAAAATCTTTAAATTGATTTTTCTGTTTCGATTTTTCACGTACTTTGCCATGATTGAAATGCTAAGGCTTTTTACTAACTCTTCAAATCATCTAAAATTTCTCAGACGTTTGCAGTGGTCAGAGTAATAAAACTAAGGATAGGATTTTTAATAAAATAAGTAGAAATTTTTATTAAAGGTAAACTTTTGAAACATCTAAAATTGGTCATGATTTTTCGGGAGTTTTTCACCTTCGAAATTTTTATTCAATAACTATTTGAGATAACCAAAATCACATCCTTAAATATCACCAGAACGGTTTCATGAGTATATTTTTAAAGTATCAAGCCAAAATATCGCAAATTGAAGAAGTAGCATTTTAAATTGTGTTAAAAAATTCACGAAATTTTAATTTTTTCAAAACTAGGACGTAATTTCAAATTTTTCTTCTAGTAAACCTTTATTTAGACTCAAGAATATAAATTGCATCTTACAATATTATCAAATAACTAATATTTGAGAAATTAGCTTTGAAAATTAATTAATATGGGTACCAAGTCCCAGGACTGACTGGGACCTTGGCCCGAACACAGAACCTATTGCACCAGGACAAAGTGCTCATTGATCATAACACTATAAAAATGTCCCGGTTTAATCCAAAGTATGGTAAGCCTACTTAAAAATGGCCTGGACTGAAAGAAAATTAATATGGAAATCGTGGTTTTTAGCTCTGATATCATTACACTCCCAGCAGATCGTCGTTTTACTATCAAACCTCGTAAGTCCAATATTTTTGGTTCTGAGGTTTTAACATTATTTGGTTACAAATATGCTTACTAAAGCTGTTTCAAAATCTCTTAAATCACTTGTAAGGCCCCCTTATCGGCGAATTTCTAAACCTCACACCTCATAATTGTTATACAGTTCGACATCTAATTTTTCATCGAACCTTGAAAATTTTGATTTCAAGATTTACGAGGTTGTGATAGTAAAACGACGAGACACTCAGTTAAATTGCGATACCAGCTGGAAGATAGGATATTTTTCCCGAAAAGTTTACGAACCTTGTTTATGAATTATGCCTGCAATATTGGAATTCTTTGCTTGTTGGTGTATGACAATTTTATTGTTGTGTAATGAAAATAAAGTTTAAAGAGAGTTCCTAATTCATATATTACTATAAAGTAAATTTTCTCTCCCCAGATGAAAATGAATACATTTCGTTTGGCCGCAGTGGGAACGATGACCGCGCAGCCATGATAGGAGCTGATGTGGCTGTAGCCTATTTCGATAAAGAGGTGCAACAGATGAAAGTTGTGGATTATTACCTCAGTGCCAAATCGCAGGTTCGATATCTTTTGTATAAAGAAAAATTTACCATTCCCCTTTGTATTTTTAACGGTTTTATAGTATTACAGTATAACATTTTTATCCAAGTTTATTTACTCATGACTTGGGAAACCGGGTATTCACAAACCTACTTCAATGCAAAAGAAAAGTAATTTAGGGTTTCATGAACCGGCACAAGCCAAATCAAGAGAGAGGTCTACGGTTTTTATATTAACTGAAAGTATATACATAATTGATCACTCGTTTCTCATTTGGCACTGTACATAAGCTACACCCGAGCCCATGTTGAACTCCTAGAGTCAAAACGCCACAGCCACTACTATTGGATGCACAACCATAAACTCGTAGTAACTCCTCTCGTTAGTGCGCTCGTGTTCCAAGCTTGCGAGTGAAGATAAAGGGAGCATATTTTTATGTCTTGATTCAATCTTGAAAAATGTGTGTACATGACTTTTTAAGCAGGATCAATTTAAGTACAAATACATAATTATATTAGGTATGTGTTTATTTTTAAAATTTATGCCAACATGCCAGGAGTTGCGTATGCTTTTGTGCTCCTATGTACCAGACGTCACTCTAATAATGCTGTATTAATTTTTATATTCTTTTGTATAATTTATGTTTTCCTTTTGGTAAATTGTAGAGTTTTTTCATTTTGTTTATATTTATATCTATTCTACTTTGATTGCGTTCAATCTAGCGTAGGTCTTTTTCCATTAAAGGAGTGCGCGTAGATCAATGATACTGGTTGTCTGACTAGTACCTGTTTCCTTGGAATGTTCCGGTTTCAGACAGTCTGATACAAACGCGCAGGATTTTAATGTTTCGGCGCTTGCATGTCGGGGTACCGCTCATTATACAACCCCAAAGCAGCTCGTTTTGGTAAAGCTCAATTACATAGTATCGGCTTCTTCAATTGGCGACTAAAATTTTCGTCGCAAATGGCTATTTCGATAGGTCGCCATATTGGATATCTTTCACTTGCACTCAAGTAGAAATGTGTGTTACAATCTACGACGAATTACCATATTCCAAAATTATCGTCAATTGGCGATGACATCGTGTTTTTGAGTACAACCACTCATCCCATATGGCTGTCAGCTATCCCAGCATTTGTGGAAACATACGTTACCCATACAACGTCAGCACCTAAAACGATGGCCCATACCGGTCTACTACCGTGTTGAGTGAACAGCGCCCTCCAGCAAATCTAGGTGGCACTTGAGGACATACGGCTTAATTTTGTATTCTCTACTTTCCTTCAAAGTTTGTAAGGAAGTTTCAAAGCAACATGTATAATTTAAAACTGCAAAGGGGTCTTAATGACGCTTAAAACTATTTATTATACTAATTTCTCGAAATCTAAACTTTGTATTCTGCTCCTCCAGCCATGAAATTTACATATTCTGAACTTTTTATTGTTTCATAGTGCTCCCAAGGAAGTGGTGCTTGTCCCGATCGAAAGCTTCAAGGCCAGGAAAACACAGAGTTGTTGAGTTGGGAGAGAAAAGATGGTATGGTTTCTGTAACATTCAAGAGACCTCTGGCATCTAGTAAGTCGTGATGTTCTTAACTTTTACTTGAAATTAATTTTTAACTAAGTTAAATTTTTTGTGCTGTTATTTCCAAGGATCCAAAAGATTACGCCACTGTACATTTCTACAATTTTTAATTATAAAAACTTCATCAACTCGGTAATTTATTCTAACAAGTAAAAATATGACACTTTCTTTTAATCGATATAATTAAAACAATTTCAACGCTTGCGTGAAATCTTAACTTCCTAGCCTTATTTTGGAATCAAAATTTATTTAGATTTGGTCGACAGTTCAACAGTGCAGCATGACGGACTAATAATCGTCAAATGGAGCTTCGCTCTCGACTGCTTAAAGGTCTCATCAACAGATAGATCTTGTATATAGCTGCTTAAAGCTATCATCAACAGATAGATGTATCTCAGAGATGGCCCTTTAAAGCTCTCATCAGCAGATAGATCTTGTAGATGGCCGCTCAAACTATCATCAGCAGATAGATCTCGGAGGTGGCTGGGTGGCTGCTGAAAACTCTCATCCTCAGATCTCGGAGATAGCTGCTAAAAACTCTCATCAGCAGATGGATAGATCAGTAGATCTAGTTAGCATAAGCAATCGCTTGAATAGCCTAAAAATTAGCATAAATTTATCTCTGATTATTGTGTCTCGTAAAAAATATATACATAAAAAGTTCAAAAGCCATTAAAATTTTGATTTATTAATGACAAATCCTAACAATTAACGAGAGTTATTTGCAACTTTACTACAATCAATTCAACTACAATCATTGGTTAATACTTTCTAATGTAAATAAAAATGTAGAATTCCAGATGATTTTAAAGGGCGAGAATAAAAAATATGAAGTTGTTCTTTACCAAATTATTTAAATTAGGTGATGCACGATTTAAATGGAAAATTAGATAATCCTCATAGGAGAATTGTTTTCTTTGTAGGTGATGGTCAAGATCTTTTCATACCAGTTTCGATTCCAGTGTCTGTAGTAGCTGCAATTGGACCTATTGATAGTCGAAACGAAGTAACATTTCACACTCATTACTACAATAAAGGTAAAGTACATTTTCGTTTTATTACATTCGTTTTACTCACCGGAAACTCCTTCGTTTATTATAATAGTTGTATTCACTCCCTTTCTGTTGAGTTATCAATGTATTCTTGGTAACAAACAGACTAACATACACATACAAGTCGCTTAGACTTGCAATGAAGTTTGAACTTTGCTTTGTTAAGAGTTTCCATTAGTGTGTAATGTAAATGTTAGCAATTATGTTTGGTAATTGTGTTTAATAGATGTGATGTGCTTTCATTTGCTTTTGCTCTTACTCTTTGCAGATGCTAAAAAGATTCACATTGGCCGAAGTCCCCCTCAGGATCGGTGCAGTCCTTTGATCGCTACGACGACAATGAAGCCCAAATCTTGGCCTCCTACTAGAATAGTGGATTCTACTGTATTCAGAGCTCAAATCGGACCTACGGGCGGTGAAAAGGGCTATCTCGCAATCACAGGTATAGACTTTGTAATAGAGATGGTTTTCAGTCTTCCTTCACGAATTTGTGACTCAAAATGTTCCTCTCTCGGTATATTTGGTTAACATACCGAGTAATGCAAATTATTTTCGCAGATGGATAGTGTTAATGTTTTAGTTTTGTTCCATTTTTTGGTGACGAAAGTACTATTCAAAAAATTTTCAAATAAACTATTTTGCTTCAGAGAAAATATGTGGAACAAAACAATTAGAAATACTCGTATCTAATTCGCGATGGCTCACAACTTCTGACTTTTACATTCTAAAAATTTATCACAAGCTTATTGTGGGGATGGGTTTCTCGTAATCTTAAATAACACATTTTTACAAAACCCTTAATTTAAACTCTAATCACCTTAGTTGTCAATCTCAAATATCATTTTCTCAAAATCCGCTACGCTTTCTAAGTCCAGAAATAAGGATGCATACGTTGGTTTGTAATTAATGACTGGTAGATATCAAATCTATAATTATGTAAGATCGAAGTTGCATGAAATATCAAAACTTCCTTTGTCCATAAGTGGTAACTTAAATTTTAGATAACTGCTAAATATCTGAGTCACATCTGGGATGACATGCAACGCTCTGTGGAACGCAGAAATTCTACACCTCGTAATACACATAATTGTGGACAGCTCTGTAAGAAGTATGGGTGTTCAATATATAGAGAATACTTCCACAGGCTCGTGGAGTCCATGCCCCATCCTATTTCAGTAGTTCTATGTTCCCGTGAGAGGCTTATCAAGCATTAGACTGGTGTACCACTTTTTCTGGCACTTCGATGTATAGCATAGAAACGAATCCCAACCATAGTGTACTTTTTGAAAGACTGATATTGCTCTATCTTATCACGCTCTGCGACAATGTTTCATTCCCTTATTTCAGTGGTGTAAACTATAACAGCTCTGTTTTAAACCATAGATTCAACGTCTTGGGGCATAGCTTGGTGGATCAATGGTCTTCTCGTCCCAGAGTTGACTGTCCGAAGGGGTACCAACTACACCTTCGAAGTGGAAGGTGGAAATAATCCTTCCAATACTGCTGCATATCATCCTCTGTATATCACTAATAACCCCGAAGGAGGTGGAGGACAGTTTCTGGATCAGTTAGGACTTCCCGTAAGTTGTTTTCTGTTTTCAGACTTTATTTAATTATCGACTGCTTATACCTATTGATGGTAAAGTATCGTTACTCACATTTATATCTTATTTCAATCCACTACAGTGAATAAAGCATCTATATTCACATAAATGGATTTCATACTTCTAAATGAAGTAAAATTATCCTAAAATATGTAACAGAATTTCTTGAACTTTTACTTGTGTTAATTCTTATTTCCAATAAAATGCACGGTAGAAGGCGCATCTTAGTTATGTCACCACAGTCAGATGCTGAACGCCTACTTCTATTGCATCCCATCCCCTTGTTCGAAGGCGATTCGTCATTTTTTGTCGCTAAACCTATTTTCGCTCATATTTTTATTTCTGTGCTGATTGCTTCCACATTTCTCACTGCTTTCTGTTATTGGACTGATGAAGAATTTCATTAGAGTGGCGAGCTCTTTCGTGTAGTTTTAGAAGCATCATAAAGCTCCATAACTCAAATCAAGTATATTTTTTAACTAAGAAACAAAATTGACGAATGAATCCCCATAATGGTCGATTTTATATTGTTTATATCAATTATTGCCATTCGACAATAAACAAATTTACGTCTATTTCCGTACAATGTGCGTTAATGAAATATACATATATAGATTGTGTAATACAGGGTGTTTTATATAATCGATATATATCCTTGTTAGAGCACCATTATTTATTATTATAGTAGTATATCGTAATGTAATGTAATGTAATACAGGTAATATCACCATAACATTACTGTAATATTATGTAAGGGCACGACTTTTTTTGGAATAACTTTTAAATAAACCATTTCCATTATATATTTTACATATTGCTTCCTCAAGTATTGTTTATGGACATTGTTTATGGAAATGGTCAAATGACTGCATCTAACCACGTTGCAAATATGGACTTCTTCACGAATATTTTATTTAATCTGTTAAAACGTTGTCGGCTTGTTAGCGTAGAGTTTTCCTTAAGTTGCTCTACAGAAACAAAATCCGCTGTGGTCAAATGAAAGGGTCGAGGTATCACCAGGTTTTGAAATTATTTGGCCAGGAAATGCGTCCATTAGAATTGTATTTATTCCCATGTTCCTTCATCCTGTTGAAACCATTTTTGTCGATCAATTTCAGACAGAAAGAAATTTTGCAACAATGCACAGTATCATTCACAATTGATAGTAACTGCATTTTCATAAGCATCCTCGAAAAAAATGGTTCAATAATGTCTCCTCTCCAAATTGCATGCCAAACAGTTGCTCTAAGAGAATGACGAGGTTGTGAATTAAACTTGGATTTTCTGATACCTCTACTCTGTTTATGTATCCAATGCTGTCGAAATTTAGAGCGAAGAAACTGAAATTATGTGGTTGAAAGAATCCTTATTTGAAGCTCGACCTAAAGAGGTTATTTCATCAATGTCATATTCCATAAATTGCCATTGAGTAAACAATATGTGCAAGTAAATTGAGTAAAAAATGTTTTATTTTTAAGTTATTCCAAAACAAAATGATGCCCTTATATAAAAACACCAATGCAATCGATAATCCTAAAACAGATTGCCAATTTGAAATCATCAATTGGACTAAGTTGGAAGTCTTGAAATTTATATATTTTTAAAATTGAACTTCTTATTTCAGTTCCTTAAATATTTCCAGTGTAAATCAATGTAAAGTACTACAATATCACTGCACATGAAATCAAATCTAACTACTGTCAGTATTTGTAACAAAATATTTCGATAAGGCTCTACCTTGGTCAGTGGCTTCTCCAAATTACTCTTGATCATTTAAAATAATTTAAATGTCTTCAGGAGAGGACAAAAATTTTAATACCACAACTTGACTGTCTTCGGAACACAATTCGTCTTCAGGATTCTTTGTACTTGTTTCATGATTTAAGATTTGGTTCTTGGAAAATACATCTTGATGCATGTTCCTGATTTCTTACTTCTCTTTCAGAACCACACCATCTATGCAGGTATTGACACATATGCAAATCAAAGAATGGTCCCAACAGGAGGTAATATTTCTAAACATAAATCCGTTCTTAAAATCCATCTTATGCTGTAGTATTAAATCCGTGTCGTAAATTGTTAGGAAACTAATTTCGTTTAAGAGAAATCAATAACAATGTTTAAATTTGAATTATCTCAAAGTTTTCAAGATATTAATTCGTATCTTATGTAGTTATATTCGAACGGTGGAATTTTGTCTGCCTTAAATCTAATAGCTGACTTGTTTGTCCTCCCCTTTTATCTAGTTAAAACTCTTTATTTCTTACCATTTCTTTTGAGATTTGTTGAAGACTAGTATAATTATTCTACTTTAATCGGTTTGAATTGGTTAACTAGATTAAAAAAGTGACCAAAATAATCACTTTCTCTTTCGTAGAAATATACAAACATTTAAGTGTCTGGGAAATAATTTTTTAACAGATTTGCGGTATTTTTATTAATTTCTGCAATTTACTCTGCATACAAATCATATATACGAGCACATGCCTAAATCCATCAATACAATCCATTTCACATATATCGTACCCTTGTAGACAGCTACAAAAGTTGGTACTAAGGTGATTGTGAATACTCCTTAGGTTCCTTTTCTGTAAAATTGCCGCAAATCAAATCGTAAAAATGACTAATCTACTGCGATTAGTCTAGCACTCCTAGTTGTCCTACCAATATTTTTTGTCTTACGGCACTCTTGCATCAAGGATAATTTTCATGACCCATTTTTAAAAAACATATTTTTATCTTGAAAATTTCATTTAGTGGCACGTTCAATAACAAAGGTTATTTAAAATTGAATGTCTTCGTACAAAGTACAAAGTTGGCTATTGACGATCCGGTATCAACCCCCGAAGGTAATGATCTAAGGACAACGCCACGTAATTTTGAACCACGGTCAGATGACGAGGTCCCACCTGAACTGCCACCCCACTCTCCAAACTTCCACACCACGCCAACGTGAGCCCTCACGTTGGCGTGATTGAGAGATTGATCCTTAGAGATTGATCCCGGACCGTCGCCAATAGCCCCTTGTGTTGCTCCAGTGGGACGTTAATTAACTACCTACGGCAACCAAATGTGTTAAACCAAGAACTTTTGAGGAAAGTTGGTCAAAATATGCACATACAGTTTTTTAATAAACACACGTTTTTAGCAATTTTTGGACACTTAACAAACAATTACTACCAAGGTTCTAGTACATTATGCAAAATGAAATGTTTTGTTCTTCGATCATCTGTCCTAAATATTGATAAATTAATTTTATTTCACAAAGATAAAATAAATTACATAAAAGTATTATATTATTTAAATTCTATAAAAATAATTTTTGGATATAATTGGACAATAATAATTTTGATAACGTACATGCCATTGTACGTTAATAAATTAATTGGTTTTTATGTGATACTTGCACAAACATACAAACACAAAAGTAGATATAAAACGGGATGAGACAGACTGACGCTGTCTAGTTCAGTCGCTAAATTACTGTAAATACTCTATACAAAATTTCAAGAAAATATAACCAGCTTTTTGGACGTAGTGAGGTAGGTAGGTAAGCATTTTAATTAACGTCACACTGGAGCAGCACAACGGGCTATTGGTGACGGTCGGGATCAATCCCAAAGGGAAAGTCAGAGGACAACACCACTTAATTTGAACCACTGTCAGATGACGAGGCAACACCAGAGCTGGCACCCCATTCTCCAAACTTCCACACCACGCCAACGTGAGGACATTTGAGGCCATGACAGATTTGACGTGCACCAGCCCCCTTTGTACACGACAGTGTTTGGCTGGATTTGAACTCGCAACCCTCCGGTTGCTAATCCGTTACTCTTCCAACCGTGCCACCGCTGCCCTTTGGACGTAGTTAAGGCACACACAGACAGACACGTAACAAGGAAATTACTGGATTTAAATTAAAATGCTTTGAGATAGGGCGAAAATATTCAATGTACAAAGACTCCAGTTTTATTTTTATAAGGGTCGTCTATTTATGCCTTTAAAATACTTACTTTCTAGTGGGCAGGTTGTGCGAATGGAAGCATAAAACAATTGATAAATATGAAGAATCCGAGACGTTTGAAGATTACAAGAAAACCCTTCGATTAGACTGTGCAGATGGCCATCCGGGAAGGTTTTATTGGACGCCTGATGAAGACACACCAGACCTCGTTTACTATCAGGTACAGTGTATTGATTACTTTTATGTACTGATTATTCACTCTTAAATCTGGATTAAGTTTTTTAATAGGAACGAAAAGTTTAGAAAAGTGTACTGTAATCGATCTGGTCGACCGCGGTCGAACTAGATGCTACTGTGGGGAAAGCAATCTTGCCATTAATAATTTATTTCTATACATACAATGTAATATTTACGCCATCGACCTTCTAATGAAATAGACGGAGTATGTGCCTGCAGCTTAATGTTATTTCTTCCTGTCGCTTGGTTTGAAGATCTGTTACGTGGTTGGGGAAAAAGCACGAATCCGAAGTTATTGATTGGTTAAAGTGATTATTTACCTTGATCAAAAAGACTAGTCTGCGCTTCGATAGCCAATCGGCTAAGTCAATTCGTTAGCCAACGTGATTTACCCTTCTGAGATCTCAAAACAGCGACTCCCTCAGGTTCTATGTCTTTCATTAGAAGGTCTATGATTTACACAGACTGTATGGACATCGCATAGTAAACTCCAAATTTCTGTTCTAAAAAAACTTTAAAAACTGCAATCGTCTCCTTTATTTTAGGCCAGACACTAGTACACTTGCCAGCATGTTATGTTTATTGAATTTTGATTAAAGTTACTTTATATTTTATCTACTAGTTATTCATAGCACCACTCTTCATATGGAATCACCTCTGCACAACGGAGGTCACCTTTTCTTCCAATCTTTCGGTCTTTTCCTAAACTGTCTCGTATAGCTCTCTTTTCATCTTCCCTCGCGTCCAGTGGGTCCCCCATTGGACGCGAGTGAATCCTCCAAGAAGCTCCCTTGTGAAGAAAAGGGATCTGAATTCTCACTTGTACAAAGAGAGTACGAAACAATAGGGTGAATTGTATATACAGGGATACAATCGTTTCAGGCGTGAATCGGGCATTGTGTTTTTAGAGGAAGAGGAAGATGTAAATGAAGTGTTGGTGGTAATAAGTGAGAGCGAAGTCTAATTTCCTAAATCAAATGCCCATGATAGAAGTAAGATACATATGGCATAGTATTTACATCGATGTTTCTCTCACAAAGGTTAAATCTATACAAGTGTTGTCCAGAGTATTGGGCAATGTAGGAATGTTCTTCAAATTGAACTCACGTTGCATATAGTCTATAAGCGATTTGTTTTGAGTAACATCGACATTGAAATCACGGGTAAGCATTGTGGGCATATATTGGTATCTGAAATCATATTGGGTATAAGTTTCCTGTTAGATTCTTTCGAAGTTATCACATTCCATGTCAATATCCATCGTTTCAGGAGGCGGCGTACTCAAAGTACTTGCGTCGGCGTTGACCAGCTCGATTTTCTTATGCTCTCTATACAATCTACATCTTTCGGCATTGGTCAATTTGGGCTTTTTTGTGTCCTTTTGAATTTTTCTTTCCAGTGATTTGCATTTCTCACATTTCTGTTCATATTTCCTTTTCAATTTTTTCGGACATTATGAAAATTTTCTTCAACTCAGCACTCTTATCGGTTTATAACTTTACAATTATTTATCGGTTATTATTGCTAAACAGTATTGAAGATCCTGTTCTCTACAAATCGACACCAATTTCACATTCTCTCTCTTCGTAATCCAAAGTTACACTGCCCAAACGCAGAGCGGCGTCGCCATTTTGAGTGTTCACATACAAGCGCTGCCCCTCCTCCCCTCACTTCTGCACATTCCCACTACCCACCATTTAAGAGAAGGACATAAACCCTCTATCCAACAAAATTTGAATCATGATATTGTCATTTATAGAGTTTACGAGATATAAGCGCGACAAATCCTACCATTTTTGGTTACTAGAGTTTTACTAGACTTCCACTATACCGAACCAAATTTAAAGACGTATTCATGTCAAAAATGTCCATAAAACGGATCAAAACCAAATTGGAACCAAATTAAAATAATTGAGACTTTTGATAGGAAAGAAAATTATAGACAAGTGTACAAAGAGAGTAAGAAAAACTTGTTTTAATAGATACTAGAGGGTGTAACTAAAGCAATTAAAATTGTGTCGTTAGGAGATTATGTTAGCTTCAAAGTTGCTGCAAAGGCGATAGTTGTAGTCACTGTGACCGTGTGCACCGTGTTGAATTAACTTCAGACATGCGATTCGTACTCCGTTTCTGTACAGAAAACATGTTGATAGGTAGTCGTATTTCATCGAGTTTAGTGCCACAGTACTGATGTTGACCAATGTGTGGGTTGCCTGAAATGTAGACTTGGTCCAAAAAAACATCGAGAGGTACATCCAGAGGCGTAGCTAAATGTATGGAGAAGGAGGTTGAGGCCCCGATGTCTAAAAATGTGTGCACTTCAGAATATTTATTAAAACGTTTTCTAGATTTTCATGGGAAATGTTTCACAATTTGGTCTTTGTGACAATTATTTTTCAAAGCTGTGAGTGAGTGAAGCAGCCCTGAGTAGATAGCGCGGTGTGGCTGAGGGGCAACTTCATTTACCGCTTACTGTAGGGGCTCGTAAGCTGTCCCTTAAAAGTACCTAAAAAAGTACCTAATACCATTTTTGCTATAGCATGAAGCCTTTAAACATATTTTACTCGAAGCAGCGATTTTAAATTCGTGCTTTTGGCATCGTGCCTACGATAGGTCTCTGTATATTTCCACTTTATTTAACCCTCTGAGACTCATGCGATTTCCTAGAAGTGTAGTATTGCTTTTTTCGCATAACACATAATGACTAATAACCACATCTATTGGTTCAAAGAATCCTAGAAACGATTCTGTTGGTCCAGAAGGTCAAAACTGGTTAGGAACCATGCAAAGAAGGCTGCAAGTCACAGAACGGATATATGCGTGTGAACCTTCAGAGGGTTAAAACTCTAGTAAAAGTAATTAATAATTGATATATATCCCCATGGATATCATATCTGCAGTCCGCAGATCTCGGTCAAATTAGTCCTCGTGTTTACTGACCGTAGAGAGAAGCCAAATCGATCCCATTGCGTATTTCTCTTGTAGTTATTGTCGCCAATCGAGCGTTGTGTTGCTCTAGTACGACATTATTTCAATTATCTACTTACCTTGTAGTTCCTATATATGTGCAATTTCAATTGATGAATTATGCAAAAGCCATACCTGCCAACTTTTTCGGAAGTCTTCCCGAAAAACACTTGATTTTCCGAATTTTTTTTAGGTAGAAAATTTTCAGTGAGACGCCAATTTCGAAGCCGTGAAATCATGAATGAAAAACATTGGAATCAGTGTCATGAAACCTTCTTTTGTCTAATGTCAGGCAACAACCTAAATATACCTCTAAAACACCCAAGGAAAAGTATAATTCATCATTTTGCATATTTAGATACCATTTTGTGTAAAATATCGCCAAATTGGTTACTTCGAGTTTTAACTACCACTAAGCACGTAACAATTAGCAGGGTTGCTTTTTCTGTTTTGAATTGCTTTCATAAAACCCAATTGGGCATAATTGCCGCCAATTTGTTACTTTTTTTATTTTATGAATTATTTCAGGCATTTTTCATTACTGACAGTTTAGCGTTGCTCTTTTATGTCGAAAAGATCTTACGCACTTTTTCCTTTGTAGGTTAGCAGGTATGAAAAGTAAAAAAAAATTTTGAAGATGAATACTAAAATATTTTTTTCTTTCACAGTGCTTCGTCCATCGGTATCTTGGTTGGAAAATCCACGTCGTCGACGCAGACGCTGAAGTGGCTGGTGCCATGCAGAGCAACATTGAGCCAAACTCAGCATATGCTGGAAAAGTTTCCTACTTTCTTTTGTTCATTGCGACAGTAATATTCCTTCTTTGACAAGGTCATCAATATTTCAAGCATACATTCAATTTAGTGTAAAAGTGCTTTCAGTGTCTGCTTGAATATTTCTAATGAATTCGATGACATTGAAAAGAATGGAGGAAGCTTCATTTGCATGCGACTGCTAGTGTGGCCTCCTAATGCCCTAAAAAGGACCCGTACAAAAAACGTTGAATTAACTTTTACTGTGGCGTATTGCAACTTTTACTTGAAGCTTTGGAAATAAATCCAGAAAAATTTCAGGTCATGCGATAAGGCTTCTAAAAACTCACGGCAAACTGGATTGACAAAAAACTTCTAATTGCAGCTAACTAAATTTGAAAATTCCTTGTTACAGCGCGTTTCACTTTTCTGCCCAAAGCGCTAAATGCCGACCCTATTTTATTATTGTCACTCAGAGAAAAGTTGAACTCGAAAACGTTGTGTTGTGCAATTATTTTTGCAATCTCCAAACCTTTAAAATATTGTTTAATTATTTTAGACTTTATAAAATTAGTTTAATAGAAAGAAAACTGCAATGTTAAAATGAAACGAAGCGGACTCCTCAATCGAAAAAGTTATGAATGATCTCACACTACAAAGATTTAATTAAAAACAGCTTCAATTCCGATTCGTACTAAAAATTAAAACAAAAAACGTTATCAGATATTGAAGTAAAATTACATAGTTAGTTTTATTTATAAGTATTATCGCTTCATCTATTTGTTTTCTTACACCTTCCTTGTTTTAAAATGTTTTTTGGTACTTCTTTTTATGAAATGAAACGTTGCAAAGACAAAGGACTATTACAGAAATATGGTCAGAATAAAAAGGTTTAAAAAGACCATTTCCGTGTCAACAGAATGGAATATTTAGCAAAAGATAATTAAACATCTTTAACATCTAGTTCGTATTCAACGAGGGTCGGCGCTCAGCGCCTCTAGCAACCATTTTAGTAACTACAGCCAATATACAGAGCCCGAAAACATATCGAAAATTTCGGCTAGCCGCTAGTAGAAGTTTCTCTTGAATCCAGTTAGCCGTGAAAGCTGTACCATAAAATTATCTTTCTGTTTAATTGAAAATTAATTAAAATTCTTATTTCCCCAAAAATGGTCAAACAAAATTATTACTTTCTGTAGCAATTAATAATTTATTAACCTTTGCTATAGAAGGGAATGAATACTTATCAATTATCATTGTTGAACATAATATTTGAAAATAAAACACTTTTTAAGTCTATTAACATACAAATGCACATAAGTGATTTAAAAATGTTTAAAACATTTTTAAGTGTTGATTTCAATGGGAACCATCCAATCTGAAAGTAATATATCATAAACATGAAACATTTTTTTAAATCTCAATAATATGATTACTGAGGCTTCCGTTTGACAAATTTTGGTAAGAGAAAAACTCTTTAGAGAACAACCTAAGACTATTTGAAGTTGTGTTTCCATGCTTCTTACATGAAAAGCCCTAGATTGAAAAGTCACGAATCGTAATTTATATGTTTTGTTATCTATGGCTAGCTATGGTTTTTTGATACTATTGGATTTATACGAGAAAAAATTTTTATACAACGATAGCTATGTAAGTGCAATTTTAGCTACAAGTATTCGTTTCTGTCCTCTGATAGCTTACTGTAAAATATACGTTGTCCAACAGTAGAATAGATGAATTAATCTGAGTGAATTTCATTATATATATTGTTCAAGAGTGAAGAGATTTTATGCAATGTAATGTTCAGATATTTTTTATGTATTATACTTTAATGTTTTTGTAATCTTTTTTATGCATTCTATTCCATATTTTATTCCTTGCTGTGAAATATATTTGTAATTTTATATTATTTTTGTTAATTCAAGGAAAGATGTTTTTGCACATATTTTTGCGATATTTATTTTCATTCATTCGGAATAAAATTTAGATTCATATTTCAAACTTTTCATTTAAAATCTCAAAAAATGTTGATATGAACATTTTTGACTTTCATTTTTCGTTCTTTCAAACATTCAAAATTCTCCGTGTTATTTGCATTGTTTTGTTGTACCATATTCAAAAGTTTTCATTTCAATTATCTGTGCACATGTACTGTTTTCCTTCATATATCTAAAATAAAGGATTCGAAATCCGTGTTTATCATGTGTATTCTTCACAAAAACTCCTTTGTTTTACTTGCTAGTCAAATTTAAATAATGATTTGCAAGTATTTTTATTTTCTTCTGATTTTTAAAACATGGATTTTGAGCAACGAGAGAATCCTTCGTAGTGAAGTCTATTAGCTAAATTAGGGACTGGCGAAAACGTAAACAAATCCCTTCCTCAACTACAGCCTTTATAGCTGATTCTGGCACAGAGTTTATAGTGCGATTCCAAAGCTGGCGAAGGATAAATCTATGGCGATCATCGCATGTGTTTCTTTGGCTTCTACGTATGGAAGCCCAAATCCGAGAAAACCTTTCACACCTATTCAGAAATCAACTGACCCACGGTCGACTGCCTTCTCTCGGGAACAGCACTATACCCTCTTGGTTTGTCACAAGTCTGCACGAGCGAATTTTAAAATTTGAGATATTCTCTTTTGTTACGTGATTGTCGCGAAAGAGCAAGATCCATAGCTTGGAATTTATAAGAGTTTAAAACTCGATTAATCATTTGGTTGGGTAATTTTTATGGCGCAAGGGTCATATTTTTCTAAGCTGCGCCAAACAACGTCAAGTAAATAGACATATATGAGAAAAGTTTTACTGACACAGAAGAGAGAAGAATCGAACCTGAACAGGAATATATGAATCATTTGCAATCCTGTATTTTACAGCTTTATTTTTAAGATAATACTTTCGGAATCTATTTAGCTCAAGTGTTGACCTCGTCGTCTGACCCTGGTTCTGGACCTCTATGGAGGTGTCATCCATAGAGGAGATATAAAGTGGAGTGAGCTATGGCAACATTTTTATGTCTCCATGATCATGTGACCAAAACCAGTAGTAAAGTTATCCTTAGACTCTTCTCTCCAACACGCATATAGTTTGCACGTTCCTTCTATAGCAAATGCATTGAAAGTGAAAGTTAACATGGTTCCATCGTGCTGTGTATGTGGATATAATTCCATTACTTTACATTGCATTTCACAGGAGCAATTTAAGTGTATTTTACATTTGTTTTTTGTGTTTTTCAATATTTTCTGGTATGATAAAAATAGATGTTCTTAATTTGGAATTAATAGTTACGATCTGCGGACATTTCCCGTTCTATAAAAAAAGATTTCATAAATTTGCAATCAATATATATTTAAAATAAAATAACTGATGTTTGAGTGGGTTTGCTATTGTAAACTATATCTATAAGGGCCTAAAATAATAAACCGAACTTTAAAAACTTGTGTGAAATGGTTCTCTGTTTTGGAGATGATTTTTTTAGTGCCAACTAGGAGTACTTTGTTCTTACTTGTCTTGCACGAAAAAAATGCTAAAAGGTGATCAAATGAACATAAGTACATCTTTTAAATTGTTATTTCTTGCTGAACAAAATTGTTTTGTATCCACCTATCTGTAGAATTATATAAGAATGAAAAGAAAATAAAAGATAAAGTTTGAAACTTTTAAGAATTATATATTAAATAAAATCGATTTGTTAAAAATAGGATTAAAGCATTTCATAAACCGTATTATAAATGTGAACCACATTTATGGGCTTTAGGTAACCTTTTTGTTCATGTTTTAAAATATATGTACAATCTTGAACCTATAACTTTCTACTGGAAAGGCAAAAAACAAATTGTCATTCTCTTATGTGAAAAACGAAAATAGTGCTTGAACGGAAATTGGAATACTATCCACCTATTTTAAAGTATTTTTATTCTTGTTAATGATGCATGCAATATAGCAAATAACTGGAAAAACAAAAAATTTGGGAACGAAATGAAACTTCTTTTGTACTAATTCGAAACAATTCGCTCAGCTGTTCCTTTTCTAAAAACATATTTGACACCCTGATTTTTTTATCTTCGCATTTAAATAAACCACATTAAAATTTAATTTCCACTTTTAAACCAGCTTTATTTATATTTTTTAATCTTGAGATGAATCATACTAAATTTGATTATTTCGAATAATATTTGAACATTTCAATGTTTACATCGTTCTTTAACTCGATAAATAAGCGGAGATGAAAACATTCCATAGCGAAATGAAATCCTTCACTCTTGTTTTCTACCTTTAAAGAGGACACTTTTTAATTTATTTTCTCTAAATAGAGTATTTGAACAAATTATATTTGTCAAAATGTATGCTCACATAAAACACATGCTCCTCAATTAAGCGAAACATTTATTTTCTGTAATTTTTTTAAACTGTAAAACCTATATTTTTAAAGCATTAAATTTGTGATAACTTAAAACTTTTAAGGTATTGTCCCTCAAACAATAAAAATATTTTTTTTTATTTATTAAGTAAAATAATTTATTATTTATTAAGTAAAACAATTTATTATTTATTAAGTAAAACAATTTATTATTTATTAAGTAAAACAATTTATTATTTATTAAGTAAAACAATTTATATTTTCTTGTAACAAAATTTGTAAAATTGGAGAGAAACTTTAGAGCGGTCCAAGCTGAAGGAAAATTAATAAGAAAGAATATAATGCATCAACTCCTTATTCAAACTTTCCAAGAAATGAATATCACCTTTGGACTATAATGTGCGTTCATATGTATAATGAATCAATGTCCTCTTGAAAACCACAGGCTGTCACTAATAAAAGCTGTCTTGTTTGAATATTTAAAATAAGATTTTATCATGTGAGAAAACAAATGACGGAAACATTTCAACTTAAATAATCCGAAACATTAATAACAAAACCACAATATTTAAGGATCAGTAAATGGCTGCATGTTTCTATGAGTTTTATTCAGTGGATTTAAAATGTGATAATGTGACAATACATTTTATGAGTTTACTATTTCTAATTTATCTTTCTTATTTACAACAAAATATTGATTTCACATACACAATAAATACATAATACAAATTTAATTTTGAAAATTTTGTACAGAATCTTGCTCACACTTAAAATCATAAAACTGTCAAAAGTTATTTCCATGATCACTTTGATAAATTTAAAATCCAGATATAGACACACGGGTGTAACGTATTTAGTTTTTGAACCAGAAATCTAAAGTTGGGGGCAAAATGGCTAACAACTTTAAGTATATGGTTCAAAAAAGTTACCTTCCATCTTGTAAAGATTATACTATGTATAACTTTTCATGTTAATATTTTTATGCGTAATCGTCCTAAAATAAAGTTGCGTTTACGAAAACATAAGCAATTAAGGATCCATAATATAATTGAAAGCTTCAGTGGTGACCCGGAAGTGATTTGAGCACACAACTTTAGTATTTCTATTTTATGCATTGGTAAAATATTTATTGAAGCAGTCATTTCCAAGCATTTTCATTTATTTTTCAATCTCGTGTTAACCTCATTAAATTTTAAAAAGGAAGTTTGAATTATTTTCTGCTATTAAATCTTTAGGATAATTTCCCCTGCACCTAATACCAATTGTTAAAGAAAAATAGGGCCGCGGTGGCCCGGTTGGAAGAGTAACGGACTAGCAACCGAAGGGTTGCGAGTTCGAATCCAGCCAAACACCGTCGTGTACAAAGGGGGCTGGTGCACGTTAAATCTGTCGTGGCCTCAAATGTCCTCACGTTGGCGTGGTGTGGAAGTTTGGAGAGTGGGGTGCCAGCTCAGGTGTTGCCTCGTCATCTGACCGTGGTTCAAAATTACGTGGTGTTGTCCTCGGATCTTTCCCTTTGGGATTGATCCCGGACCGTCACCAATAGCCCGTTGTGTTGCTCCAGTGTGACGTTAATTGAAATAACAATAACAATAACAATAAAGAAAAATACATCATATTGAATTAATTAAAGAACGTTAGGTTTAGGACAACTATCTTTTACAAAATTTAAACCGGTGATGAAATACTTATGAACATCCCCTACCCCCTTTGACATGTTCTCTTAATATATAATAGCAAAAGGTAACAGTCGAGCGATAAATCAAGCCAGCATTACAGGACCGATCTCGACTGTTGGCTTGGTAAACCTGTGCGGAGGACCTTATCTGGACTGCAGGCTGGTTAAACGGATTTGGAGGGCCGGACGTGATAAAAAATATTTGGAGGACTGTATCTGGATTGTGGGCTAGGTAAAACCTCCTGAGGGCCGTATCTGGACAGCGGGCAGGTTAAACCTCTCCGGCATCTATTCTACTGTCCTAATAAAAATATTTAGTGGACCGTATATGAACTATGGGCCGGGTAAATCTGTTCGGAGAGCCGTATCTATACTGCGGTCCTGATAAAAATCTGGAGAATCGTATCTGGTATGCAGGCCGGGTAAATCTGTTCGCAAGACCGTGTCTGGACTGCGGGTTGGTTACACTGATTTGGAGGACCCGGCCAGGTCTGAGGGCCTGATAAAAATGTTTGGTGGGCTGCATCTAGTCTGCGAGCCGGGTAAACATATCCTAAAGGACGTATTCGGTTTGAGGGTCGGTTAAACCTGTTCTGAGGCTCATATCTGGTCTCCGGGCCTTAGATCGATCTATTCACAACTTATTTATCTTACGCGTACGGTTTTTTTTTGTGTACTTGCAATTCAAACTTGATCCCAATGAGAATAGCTAATTATATAACAGCTCAAATAGCTAAAAACATTAAAACGTAACACAAATTCAAGAAATATTTAGTAGTAAGCATATTCGCATCGCTAACAATGAAAAACGTAACTCAAATTCAAAAAATCTTCAGTATTATTCACAATCGCATCGCTAACTTTTTAGATTAAATAAACATCAGGACGGAAGTGGCATATCTACAAAAAGCGATTCTATTATGTGTTTAGTTTTTTTAAGTGAATATGTCTTTAAAATCGATATACAGGTCATCGGCAGAAACTTGCGCATCACGAAGCGTTGATATCTCAAAACCCCATAACTCCAGGGGAATCAGCCTATGGGGATAAATGACCTACCATCGTGTAGAGGAAAGTGGGCCACCAGTAGACCACTAATCCACTCCCCCTCTGACCTTTGTAGCGTGGTGGGGGAAATGAGTCACATTTAGGGCACATACGATGGCCTGTTTAACCTCTGTAACTTCAGTTCTAATCTACGGATCATGGCGAGTGCGTGCTTAAATTGAACGACGAGTTCTACAATTCCATTTGACTAGTTGACAGTTTAAACCATTTGTGTGAAAATTGTGTGCAGTGGAAAGTAACGATTCGTCGAAGATTTCACTATGAAGTCAAAATATCACAATAAATTTCAATTGTGGCATAGAAACGTAAACAGGTTGAAATAGCAGTTCAAGACTAAAAAATGATACCAGGAAGTCTAAACCTATGACAAGTGCGGAGAGATCTAGTGCTTACCGAAGACGCAAGAAGGAGCAAACCGAGCAGGCGCGTGTAAGCTGTGACGTCGCTAGACCATCTAACGAGCTGCCACTACGCTTGGAAACACCACAATCGACCTTACCTTTGTCAGGAACATCAGCATCTATACCATGCCGTTTGTCTCGAACTTTAGATATCACAGACCCATCATCCAAAAGGTCGCCATAGAATACTAAGCATTGCCCACACTAACACCACTGTTAGGTATTCACCAAAACTGGCTAATTAAATAAATGTCAAACAAATACCCGCCATCTTCATTTCACTAGCGACCCACTTAACAGGTATTCCTCCCAAAAGTATTCACGAACCAAACCTTACGGTACAGTGGGGACTGTGCCTACCCGCTGTTTATTTCGTTATTATGTTATGAAAATTTTGAATTTAATGCCAGTAAAAACCAGTACCAAGAATTTCTGTTGGTAATTTAAAGGTTATTGAGAACGACAGTAATTTAAGTGCAAGCCTTAATTCTTTGAGCGATTTTATTCCTCCGAACTTCATACGTGTGTTAGTGTTGAGTGCCATAATTTTTACTCTACATTATAAATAAATTTATATTTAAATTTTTCACATGCACATTAAGTTGTAAAAATAGTTCTCCCATTCTTCAAAAACATTTCTTACCATGCAGTAGTTTTAGGTGCATTTTGAGATATTTCCCAAATGAAAACACTTATTTATGAAGTTCCGCCTACATAAATAAATGTTTACAAGAGGAAGAAAGATCATCTCGATAGTTGCTCAAAACTGTTTCCGAAAGCTATCCAGACGATTAAAGAGAAACAAAGTTCCAACTACAAACACATTCAAATTAGTATTAAAGATTTATTATCCATAGAATGAACTGATATTTGGGATAAATTGATACATCTGATATTTTATTTTTGACACAAAGATTGCTTAATTTAAAATAAGTGAATTTACTTCAAAATCCATTGGTTTATGTATTATTGGTTATGGAATCAAACAGTTTTTAAAATTCAAGTAAATAATTACACTGTTTCTAATTAGAAATACAACGCAAAAAACCACTTTCTAAGATACTCTTAGAAGTTTTTTACTTAAAAGTTATAGAGAATGATTCGTTTTGCACGATTTTTTGCCTATTCGATCTGTTAAATATTTTGACTATTAGTAACTCCAATCCTTATAAACAATGTTAGTGCACAAAAAGCAACCTCGATTGTTTCAGACCCATCATTGCTTACTCAAGTCATTTTTCCTTCCATGGCGCACATTATCCGTTATCGGTCATTGTGCCACAAAACCTGAACCAACCAACCATATTCCTTTCTTTAATTTAATGCAATACGAGCGTATTTAGAAGTATACTTACCAAAGGCAGTAGAAAATGCTGGAATGATGTGCTACTGAAAAGCTGGAAAAGATTTACTTACTTTCTAAGTAAAATGGACGAACACACAACACATTTATTACATTATATCACTTGAAATTAATACAATCAATTTAGTGATTTTGAATGTGACATGATACTTTTACTGACAAACAATTGCTTCCGTTTCTGCGTATGCATATGTGCATATTTACCTATAAGAACTAAGGCCCATCATTGATTCTCCAAAAATTCCTAATGAAGAGAAGTCCTTTAAATGTTACAAAAAGTACTTTTGTATTTACACTAACCCATCGAAGACAAATTTCATCTAAGAAATGTATCTAAGAAATTTACTATCCAGGAATACTCATATCTACTTAAAGTGACCAGTAGAGCGACAGATCATACCTCCTACCTAAAAATTATTTTGTGCTGTGAAATGCGTTTCGTCTGATGCAGCTAGTTTAAAATAAATAACTGCATTGTATTTGATACGATACTGTTAAAAACGATATTGTTAAAAAAGTAGCCATTTCAAGCATGTATTCAAGTTAACTTTTCTTTATTTGGACCAAAAATATAAGCAGCTTTTAAATTTCATACTGCAACAGAATTTCGAAAATAATTTCATGAAAAGTGAAGTTATCTTTTCAATTGGCATTTTGAAAACAGAATTTCGTAAATTATAGGCAGTTAGTTGTCTAAGGGAGCCAAAGAAATCAGCCTGTATCTTTGTTTTTGTCCGTCTTTTCTGGAATTAGTTTTTTAGTGACTTCCCTGTGATTTTTGCCTTTAAAATATTCCTCTTCTTTTTGATCCTGTTGTACTTACATTGGATATTAAATTCTCAACTCCCTTCTTTTCTCCGAAAACATTTGATTGTCTGCTTTCAGCACTTTTTGAAATCGTGGGTAAATTAGTTCTTGTTTGAACCAAGTTCAAAATTTTGTCTTCGGTCTCATTCTCCTATTCTACCTTTCCCTTTGTTGTGTTTTTATGTAAATTAAATAAATCCGGCATTGCAGTATTATTGCTTAATTTCGTTTCTAACTGACCCAATACCGATCTCAGTATTGAATTTACCAATAAGTCATGAAATTTACCAATAAGTCTGTCTCATTCGTATACGGAGCCTGGTTTTTTTCATCATTCGTTGCAGTGACAGCATCGAATTTAGAGGACTTATTTGTGACCGAATAGTCATGAACTTCGCTTCTAGCTTGAACTTCTACACTTGGTGTCAGTCCGACAACTTTTCCGGACGAACGATAACTTTCCATTGTTACTTCTTCCGAAACAGAACTAGAGGATTTTGTCTCGCTCTCATTCCCCAAGCCTTGTCTTTGCGTTGCAGCAGGGGAAAATATAGAACCTAAAAGCTTGTCTTTGGTGGTAATATTTGAGGTCAGTGTAGTTATTTCGCTGGGGTTGAGGGTGGTAACTTCCGTGTTTCTTTCCAAGAAGTTCCTTAGGGTCAACTTCAAGCTCCCTCTTAGTGATTCAACATCATCCATGTTCGTTAAGAAGTTGCTTACGTTTGCTTCAGCGAGAATGGCGTCGATCAGGATTCTTTGCGAAATGTTAAAGGAGGAATTCATGGATTCAGAAACTGAAACAGAATTTGGTTTTGTAGCAGAAGGTAGAACATGTTTCTTTGTAATGGAATGTTTCAAACTATGTGATTCAGAACTAGGATAGGTCTTTTCGGAATTTTGTTCCTTCAGTTCAGATTTGTTTCCTTCTTGTTTAACAATAAATAGTTCTGTAAAAGCTTGATTTTCTGGCAAAAATTCATCAAAGGTAGAAGAGGAATGGTTATTCCTTATAAAAGTCGAATTAAGATCTGTTTCATTTTCTCGTGATAGAGATCCTGTACTCTGATTTTGAGAAGTAGAATAAAATTTCAATTCGTTTGATAATGAACTTTTGTAATTCACATTCGTACCCGTGAAAGAAATTGATTCAATAGAACTGATTTCACGTTTATTTTCATTGTGTATTTTTTCATCGAACACAATGCTGACATCTCTATGATTTACTGATGGAATGACGTCTCTCCTGCTATTATTTTCAGTGCGTTCTGCAGCATAGGTAGCATTTACTATATTGAAGCGGGTGTTTTCTGCAATAAAATGAATTCCAAATATGGCAGTGTCGTTTGTAGAGTTGCGTTCCATTAAATCAGCATTGGGTGCATTTGATTTATATAAAAAATTTTCATCTACTTTCCGTCCGTATTTTGTATTTAATATAATAACATTCTTCATGCTTTGGGTTGTAGAATCTGGTTGTATCAAAGAAGTGAAATTTAACTCACTCGATTCCTTTGATACCGTACTTTGAACGAGCTTGCTAAAGAAAGTTATTCTCCCATCTAACTTTGGACTCACCGTGCCCATTGATCTCAAGTAATCAACAAGAAGCACAATTTCCAACCGCCCTACAAGAAGAAAAAGGAATATTTTAGCTTATATATCAAGAAAGTAAAGTAAATACTATGGTTTAGTATTGAGATATTTGGATACTAGACCTATTTGTGATACCATTTCCTCAACTCATACATTGTTTCAAACATCACTCCAGTGGCCTTTAACTGTGCGTTTTAATAGTTGTGGTGACACTATTTTTCAATGAGTCTTGTGGTTAACATTAAAAACAAGTACAGCTTTGATATACAGTTATTTGTTGCAATGCTTTTGGCCCGTTTTTGGCGAGCTAATTGTAGCGAGTTGTCATAGGCAAAGGCAACCCTGCGAGGATTATGACAATCTCGCGATTATTTGATTCTTAATAATTTTGTATACCATTATCTTTTTTTTATTTTACCATTATAAACAAGTTTTCTGGCTCAAGATTGTTTTAATCTTTTTACATTCATGTTAAAAAGCATGGTTCTCCCCATAAGACTTTACTAATAAATTATTTAACTTGGACAAACTTCTATAACAATATTCCAGAAAAAGTAAAGATTTTTAATCAAAGTAAATACTTACCTAGTATTTATATGAATAAGTTTTTTTCTGTTTTTAAATTATTTTTGTTTGTTTTTTAATTATTTTCCACTGAGCTCAAGACTGTTTATTTCTAAGAAATTATTCCTTGACGACATAAAGAGCATGCCAAAAACTCCAAAAGCGTTGCCACAAAAACTTTTTATATCAAAGCTGTACCAAAAAGAATTTCATAATGAAGGTGGGTAAAAATGGTTTGCTTATATTAACATACGAACCAAAATCATCAGGATTCTTCTCTTTGGATTTCGGATATCCATCTCCTCCTTCGGCAATAAATTCTGGCATCGCAACAATGTAAGTCTTATCTTGTTTGACGTCTTCGTAAGAGTCATTACAATGCCTGCAGAGGACAACTAGTGTTCTAACTCGATTTCCAGGTGTTTGATCCAAATCGTATGTGACCCTTAGTCCTAAAGTGAAAGAGTCGCTTACATTTCTTTATATTCAGTCAAGCATATAAATTTGCACCATGCTTAAATTACTTTATTTTTAAAACTTAATTATGTTTTTCAAATCTCCAAATCTTTGTACTTTGATTTTTGCAGTAAGTATTAAAAATATCTAATGTTCGTGTCCTTTTGCTTCTTTCTAATAAAAAACAACGAATGTGTATTAAATAGTTCAAATAAAATTCGGCTCAGTTTCAATTCAAAATCATTCCTATATTAACAAATTCTTTTTAAATATTTATCTACATAGTCAAATTCCGAAATGTTATTTTTTCTACAATTTTCTAATTACACTGCTGGCCACCCAAATTGCAACACCAAGAAAGACAAGAGATATCACAACAAAATTTATTTTGTAGATAACATGTTGACCAAGTATCAAATGATTAAATTTATAGACTTCTGTGAAGTGTGGTTCCTGCCAAAATCAGTAGCCAGAGTAGCCGCCATTGTTGGAGATCACCGCTGCCACACGCCTCGGCATTGATTCAAAAAGACTTTGGATGTGTTCTTGGGGTACAGCAGACCAAGCAGCTTCCACACGTTGCCAAAGTTGATCTGGTGTGGCAGCTGGGGATGTATTCTGGGTCAATCGTTGAGCAACCATGGACCACATGTTTTCTATCGGCGAAAGATCCGGAGAGCGAGCTGGCCAGGGAAGCAATTCAATCTGGCGATTGACGAAGAACCCTTGGACAATGCGTGCCACGTGTGGTCGCGCATTATCCTGTTGAAATATGGCTGTGGGCAAGCCCTGAAGGTAAGGAAGGACAACTGGCTCCAACACCTCGGAGATGTAGCGCTGGCTGTTTAAAGTACCGGCAATGCGTACTAGAGGAGTGCGAGAGTGATATCCAATACCGCCCCATACCATAATACCCGGTGCAGGACCAGTGTGGCGGTGCATAACGCAGCTGTTCAGCATCCTCTCTCCACGGTGTCTCCAGACTCGAATCCGACCATCGTGGTGTTGCAGACAGAAGCGTGACTCGTCAGTAAAGACAATTTCATTCCATTCTGCCGTCCACATCCTTCTTTCATCGCACCATTGGCGGCGGAAACGTCTGTGGTTCTGCGTCAAGGGTAGACGAAGCAATGGACGTCTTGCGGACAGACCACTCTGCTGTAAACGGCGTCGAATGGTACGCGCAGACACTGGATGATGCGGTACAGACTGAATGTGCTGTGCTATGGTTCGTGATGTGGCTGAGCGATCCGTCACTGCCATACGCACAATATGCCTGTCATCACGTGAAGTGGTGCACTGAGGTGGATGCGATCGAACACGTCGGTCCGTCGTACCCTCCTGCGTCCAACGATCACATATCCGCATTACAGTTGTTTGGTTTCGTCCAACACGACTACCGATTTCCCTGAAAGATAATCCACAATCTCGGTAGGCCACTATCCTTCCTCTGTCGAACTCGGATACTTGATCAAAAGATGATCGCTGTTTTCTACGAGGCATAATTGATCGTTTTTTTTTGAAAAAACCACAAGAAAAACACAATTGCCGTACTTGAAATCGTCGAAATCTCCAAGCCTTAAATAGCGCTTTGAAGTGGCGCCACAGGCGCGCGTGATGTGCGGCTGCGCTGAAATTCTAATCATTTGCATATCTCACCTCCGCTAATGCATGTTGTAAATTTCATATTATTTGCATGCTTCCTTCAGGGTGTTGCATTTACGGTGGCCAGCAGTGTATTTGCAAAAGACAAAAAAAAAATGAAAGAAATAATAAAATTTTAAAACGCACCACAATACATTTTCTTACACGACTAAAAGACATTTACTGTCTAGGAACAATTTCAATTTTTGAATATATTTTATAGAAGACTGATGGTAACTGACTGAAGTATGTCTAAAAATGCAAGCCGTCGTTCAAGGAGTCCTAAAGGAGAAGTGTTTGATGGGCTCACATGAGCAGCAGCTTCTACCCCCTTCTGCACTCTGGGCTCCAGTTCTAAGTTAGATTACGTGCTCCCGTACTAGGTTATAAGATAGGTCCATCATAAAACACAAATATAGATGTTCCAGGTAATCATTGCATAAATTGCACAAACGTGTACATTTTTCTGTCCGTTTCCTTCGCACAATTGTGAAGATTACACTTCGATGAGAAAATTCACAACTTTTTAACTTAACTACGTCATGTCTGTTCCGAACCCAAAGGTCGTTTGGATTTTGTCTGACCAGTCGCAGCTCCATCCAACATCTATCTAATTGGCGCAATGTGGGAGGTAGAACTGACATAACGATCCTTAACAAATTCAAGCATGTCTCATCCTTCTGTGAGGTGCACCTACAGTGGATCCCTTCACACGTGGACCTCAGGGGAAAAGAAGTAGCGGATGGTTTGCCGAAGGCGGGTGTCGGAGAACTATTTCCGATACCCACTCATTGACATTTCATGAGCTTTACTCTATTAGAAACAAATCTTGATGAGAAGGCATAGATCGTTCCCCGGTACACTCTTAGTAAAGTGGTGATTGTCCCGGAAGATCTCTTGCTCTCAATTGCGACATATTCAGACAGCGCTCTCCCGCTTTTTCAGTGGCCATCTGAGGAGTCTCACATTTTGCTGTGGTCACAAGATTCATCCCTGTTTGCCTTAAATGCCAATCTGACTAGGCCTCCCCAGCACACATTCTCAGATGCCTGGAGTTGTCCCGAGACGACCTGTTTTTTTAACCTTTTTTGGTGTATGACTTTGTGTGGGTGAATGGACTTTTGGATTTGGTCCAGCTGGAGCTAGACGTGGAGATTAACAACAATAACTTTTTAAACTGAGAAAATACACTGTACATTACAACACAGAGATTTTTCTCACCCTCGGGCCCTGGACCATGGTACCGGTGCCTCTCCCATATATGAGGGTTCCTGTTACAGCTATATCGGAATAAAAACTCTACTGTCAAAGTCTAAAATATTGAGATAGTCTATCAAGCGGGTCCGATGATATGAGATAAGCTTGTCTCAAACCTAGCTTACTTTGAATACTTCTTTAAAAAACTTGTTTTTTGATAACACAGTTCTTAAATCCTAATGTTTCCTATTTTTAATTTCATGAAAATAATTCTTTTTTTGAAGCCGAAGGGGGGTTCACGCGTTGAAGCTACTACATTTGAGCTTATTCAAGCAAAACGTATTTAAATATGATATTAATATGTTTTAACCTTATTTCATTTTTTTAATCTTTACTTTCCTGAAAAGACTCGAATTTTTTCAATTTCTCTTTTGTTGATATTGTTCAGCTTCAGGCAGATTAAATTTATGCAGTTTATTCAAGCGTAGCTTATCTAAATATGATATTGAAACCAATTACCTGATAACTGTAAGAAAGATCCAGGAATGTCAACACCCTGAGAATCATAAGCTTTGACTGAGTGCTCCAACAGTTTTTGCAACTGTCCACCTGATAATCTTACCCTAGTCATGAATTCTCCAACAAATAAGGAATGCAACAGATCCTTTATTGTAATAGGTCCTAAAAAGTATTAACATTTTAACTTGAATGTGTAATAAGAATATATATGGGATTTGAGAATTAAAGGGCTGTTACAGAGCTAAAGCACTTCTGATCATAAATTCTTAAAAATAGTCTCCTCATAACATATTTTAGAAACGATTTCAGTTGCTCAGATACAAACTGAATTGGCTAAAGCACAAAATGCTCTAATTATGAAATAGGTATTGAAGAATCATTGAGAAATTTTGATATTAAAAAACTAAATATTTTTCTATGAAATTTCAATTTTTAACACTGTCAGAATGAGCGAAGCGTTTTTAGCAATTGCATATAACATTGTTGATAAACAGTAGCATTCATATTGAAGTAGATTTTTATTTTAACAACTCACAAGAAAGCCAAATTAAAACATTCCACTGATAAATTTATTGCATCTTTCTATAAAATGATAATTATATAGTTTCTGTTGCTACTAAATTTTAAGGACATTTTTGTTTATTGTTTAGTATAAATATAGCACGTACTTAAAGGCGTTAAGGTAATTATTCTTTAGGTAGATAGGTAGTTAATTAACTTCACACTGAAGCAACACAACGGGAGCTATTGGCGATGGTCCGGGATCTTCTGCTTCTCCCAATCAATCCCAAAGGGAAAGATCGAGGACAACACGTAATTTTGAATAACAGTCAGATGACGAGGCAACACTTGAGCTGACACCCCACTCTCCAAACTTTCACACCACGCCAACGTGAGGCCATTTGAGGCCACGACAGATTTAACGTGCACCAGCCCCCGTATACACGACGGTCTTTGGCTGGACCGAGTTTCGAACTCGCAACCTTGTGTTGCTAAACCGTTGCTCTCCCAACTGGGCTACCGCGGCCCCTAATTATTCTTTAGAGCACGGTTCAGAAGAGTTATTTTGAGAAAATGGACCAACCCGATGGGTAAGGAAACAGCAATATAGAAAATTTGGGGAAAAAATTACAATTAATACATTTTGGATGATATATTTAATCAATTTAGAGCAGATTTAAATTAAACTATTGATGAAAATAAATAGCTTTTCATAAATCTTGAAAGCTATTATATAATCTGTTAAAAATCTAATCAGAAAAAGTAGAGAACTTAATCATTTATATTTTATGTTTCTTGTACTATGTATGATATTGTTTGCTGTCTATCTTTTATGAGAACACCTTATAACTTAAAGAAATATAAAAAACTGAGTTTGAAAATATTACTAGCAAAAATATGAGTACTTTATTGAGTCCTCGCTATTTCTGAGTATCTGAATGCCGTTACTGACAATTTCTCTTTAAGAGTTTATGTAAAATTACGGAGTCTCACACATCAAAGACCTTGAAACAAGTGTTCGATGAGTTATGAAAAAATCCAAAAGTAATTCTATAAAATGTACTTTTTAAACAATTTACACATAAAAAAATAATAATCTGAAATCAATCTATTTTAAGACTTCATTTCAATTCTGGTAAAATTTTTCAAGTGTTATTCTCAAACAGAAGCAAGGTGTTTTAAGAATTCAAAAACTAAAAAAAAATCTTCCTATAGGCTGTATCTGGTCTATGGGTCAAAAAAAAATCATCTGAAGAAAGCGAAAAGAAATCGCTAGATGTATGCAGTTTAAGTTAACTTTACCCGTGAATCCAACTTTTAAAGAGGCGTAACTTGTCTATTTTGGACTTCGCGCTATTTAAACCAACTACCCTATAATTAGCAAATCCATTAAACTTCAAATGATGTTATGGAGTCGAGGAATGTTTTATTTTTGTATTGCTTCGGGGGTGACTGAAGTCTATCAGTCCCTTCGTTGTTCCACTGTGCATAAATGACGCATTTTGTTAGGGAAAGTCAAATTGAAATTTACCTGCCAGCAGGGGGTATCGAATTGCCCCGGAATTGTACACAACCGCATCGACATCATCCCAGTTATCTGATTCTCCAGTATCGCTGGCTTTATTGTCACGATTCTTGTATACCTGGAGCATAGCATCGGTGGCCAGGTTTCCCAGGCTGCATTCCTCCATCCTGCATCTCCTGGATTCGAAATTTTCTGTCGCTTTGGCGAGAATTTCTCTGTCATCGGGTAAATGGCTGTGTTCTGCCAACTTCTCCAGGGCTTTACTGGCGTTTTGCAGAAAGCTCAACGTGTCTTTATCTGGAAGAAATGCGCAGTTGGAACAAATTTCTAAGAAATCACTTCGTAAGGTCTTTTCTAAGAATTGTGGAATAAATATTCAATGTATTAATGGCAGGCGCCACACATGTAAGGAGAGTTACCGTTACCGTGGTAACCTTGGAAATGTGAAACCTTTTAGTGATGGATTTTTAGTGTAAACAAACAAAACCAGACGGTCTGCGAAGAATTTACTTCCGCTTTCAAATTGCCTTGACATGTCACATATCGGGGTTACCTTAAAATGTAGTTTAGCACCATTTTGGCAATGTTTGGCGTTCAATATAGTGTTGACCAATCAATAATCATTTTTCAATTCGGAATTTATTCTTTGGAATTTTTGTTGGCGAATTGCTGAAATCATATTCGAAAAACAAGCCAAGTACCGTCGCGTTCAGAATTCAAAAACACTACCTCAACCTATATTTAGCTTGAGAAATAAATGCCTCTCATAATGGCATAAATATACGATATATTAATGGCAGGCCCCTCTTACATAAGGAAGGTTAAAATTATCATAGTAACCTGGGAAATGTGAAACATTTTTGTACTGAATAGCACATTACAGCATCTTGATGATATATGAACAAACAATATAATAAACCCATTAATCTATTCACCTAAGAGGCATATTAAAAAAAATCCAAATATTTCTCTTGCCTCTGGGAGTGCTACAAATTAGAAATTTATATTCTCTGAAGTGGGAGAAGTGTGAAGTGGTTTTTGTGTCATTATTAATTGATAGATAGTTGAATGTGGAATGCGTATTTCATATTCACGTCTTCTTGATGTCTGAAGCTTAAATGAGAATAAGTTCTGTTTAAAAACGACGCAATCAATAATTTTGCATTGTTTTCTAATTTAGATATTTAGAAATTCGGGATGCTGACGATCTCGACAATTCCGGTAGTAATTTTGATTCGAAAAATTATTTTTCCAATTCGACCTAGAATAACAATAGGAACAGAATAACTTAAATTAATATTAAACAACAAAAACATTTTATTATTCTTTATCTTGATGCATACATTTCAAGATTACTAAATCCTCAAAAATAATTTTTAAATGTTTGTACCAGCGAGAAAGTAAGTTGAGTTTATTTTAGGAAACATAGAGCATCTTTTTGATACTACCTTGTTCGATACTGCTGTCCAAGAGTATGGTATCTCCACTTTCACGAACTATTCTCCCATCATCATCAAAGATTACTTGAATCCTGCCTACGTATTTACCATGTGGAGGAATGTGCAACACAAGAGTTTTGTTCTTCGTCCTTTGCTCAGTTTCATCATTATTTTCTTGGTGATGAACTCTAGGATAGTTTCCATGAATATTACCCGCAGCAGATGCTCGGTGGTTTTCTGTTTAAAAAAAAAGATGTTTTAAGAAACCGATATTTGAATACTGTGAAGTCCATGATGAATGCAATTTGGTGCAGATGTGTTTCAAGGTACATACAAGATTTCAGTGTCTCCGAAAGGAGTTAAGACCTACACTAAACTACCCAACCAGTAAAAAAGTGTCATTCTGTTGTTTTCTTTTGGGTATTATTTTCTATATATAACATTTTATAGGTAGGTATTAGAATTTACGTCGCACTGGAGCAACACAACGTGATATTGGCAACGGTCCGAATCCCGAAGGGAAAGATCCGAGGACAACACCTCGTAATTTCAAACCACGGTCAGATGATGAGGTCAATACTTGAGCTGACACCCATTCTCCAAACTTCCACACCACGTCAACATGAGGGCATTTGAGGTCACGACAGATTTAACGCGCATCAGCCCACACGTACACGACGGTCTTTGGTTGGATCGAGTTTCGAACACTCAACTCTCCGATTGCTAATCTGCAACTCTACCAACTGGGCTACGGCGACTCCAACATTTTATAGGTAAATGACATTTGTTTTGATTTTTAGAATCCTTGAGAGCATGTGATTGATCAGTGCTGAAATCCAAACATGATTCTAATACATATAGAACATGTAAAAGAAAACTAAATTTAGCAGAAGGTATATTCTCCCAACCCCTTAAAGGGATGCAATACATATAATCACAAATAGGGAACACTAATAAATGGAGAAATAAATTTTAGCATCTTCTTTATTATATTCTTTACATGCATTTTAATCTACTGAAAACTGATTTTGTCGTTTGTTGTGGCTATTTCATTGAGTTGGGTTGATTGTTTTTTAGCGGTCCTTTCCCCTGCCAAGTTTTGTACCTTTCAAGTAGTAGATTCGACCAAGACATCTGCCTTCTTACCAGTGCCACACTATAGTCATTTCTACGGGACAATAGAAAGGAAGTGAGGAGGAAATTTCAAATATAATTTTCCCTCCAATCCTTTCAAGATGATTTACATGACAACGAATTCGCTATTTTAGTACGTTTCTAACATTTTCAAATATAGTACAAGAAGGATAACGTACCACTTTCCTTCTCCAGCACAATATCAGAATTTCCCCCGATGACGATGTCCACTCCTTTTACATTGCTGGCAATTTCTAAATCTGTTTTGTACCCTGAATGTCCTAGAGCAATTATTTTGTTTATCCCGTCTCCTTCAAGACGCATGACTTCCTCTTCGATGGCTGGTATTTCAGGATAAAATTTCACACTCACAGCTAGAAATTACAAGAACGTGAGCTTTACACAAGGACACTAGCTATTATCAAGCACACAATATTAATTATTTTTAGGTCAAATTTATCTACAGTGATTCCCAAAATTCAATATATACCAAGAATCGATTTTTTTATAAGTGCTCTAACCTATGTTGTAAATAATTATTTTACCTTGATTATAATAGGAATGGTAATGTACATTTAAAACATATTAGGCTGAAAAGAAATTCTATATTTTCTCTATAGTACTTTTAAAGGTAGATTAATTGTCAAATATTTACGAAATTCCAAGTCATAAAATTGAATACACACTCAGCTTATTTCTTCCTGAAACCAAATAAAATTCTGTTCTGATATTTTTTTATGTAGAACAGCGTCTAAGAAAAGGGCAATAAATTAACAGGAACTTATTTTCTGGATACTTTTGCCCGTTTGTCTCAAAAAATCATTCTTATATTCTTTGCCCCGAATGTCGTGTTTTTTCAATCGCTTTTTCATACTAGAACCACAAATTTTCAAGCCCATCGAGGTTCTGAGATTGTGGTGAGATGCATAATTGCTGTAACAACTTTATTTTGCTCTGTATCTCTTCCCTATGTGGGGGCGTTATCTATAGACAGAAATTTAACCATCAATCCAAATTTTAAGCACTTTTTCTTTTGAATTGATTTTCAATAGTTAAGCATTTCACTTTTACATGATTCCATCGATAAAACTAAATTCCAAATTCTCCAACCAATAAGGTTCCATATAAGCACCAAAACACCTCCCTACTTGATAATGAGTATAAAATATTGAAAAAGTAGCTCATTTTTAGGGCTTCAATACACATACCATCGGTCACATCGAGAAACATTGAATTTGCTTTGTTCGCTAAAAACTGCCTTATGTTTTTGGAAGTGATTAATTACCTCGAAACCTCACATCGAGAAACATTGAATTTGCTTTGTTCGTTAAAAACTGCCTTATGTTTTTGGAAGTGATTAATTACCTCGAAACCCTAACTAGATAGCAGAATATTTTCTTCGTGAGTGCACATTAAAACTCAAATTTCTCCCTCATAATTGCAATGAATTAAAAAGATGTAGACTGAAATTAGAGACTTTTCTTCACTTTTAATAGCTATGGCATTGGAATATAATCTTATCGAACAAAGGAAAAAATAAGAGAAGTTTTAACACTGTTTTACCTTTCTTGGATTTTTCTAGAGTCTCCGGGTGTAAGTAACCAATGATTCCGATCTTTTCTCCACCGATGTCTAAAACAGCACTTTTGTTCACTCTACTGTACATGAATGATGTTTCTTTGGCCCACATGTTAGCACAGAGCACTGGGAATTTCAAGCCATACAAGAAGGCTGACAGCTGAAATATTCCACTACTGAAATCATGGTTAGCCAAACTCTGAAAAAAGGAGAAAGTATAAACCACATAAAATCAGACGCTGATAATTTTGTATACTCATTTTAATGTTAAGGTACAGAGGCTATAAAATACTGTTAAAAATACTCGGAAGGTATCAACGCTAAATGAAATTCTTCAGATGACGGAAGACAATGAGGAATCTTGAAGATAGAAATCAGCTCAAAAATGAAAATGTGAGCGAATGCGAAAATAGGTTTAGTCGCCAAAAAACAAAATACCGAACAGTCTTGAACTAGCGAATAGGACGCAATTGAAGATGTTCAGAAGATAATTGCGGTAACAGGACTCAGATGAGATTTTTTTACCATTATTGTTATGGAAATGAGAATTAAAACAGGAAGATGGAAATGCTGCTTTATGTCTTTCATGCATTTTATTGCCTTTGGAAATATGAAGTGTGCGCATCGGTATATATTTACTATAAACGGAGCTAAATAGGTGTCAAACGTGGGTAACGACACTATCAATAGATATAAATAATTAAGAAACTTGAGTGCAGATTCTATGCGAGAGTCTACTTGTTCAGAATAAATAGAAAATTGCTAATAATTTCTACAGCACGTAGGTTTGCCGTTTTAAGCTGCAGCTTACACAACTTATTATAAATACGGAACTGTCTAACTGAAAATTAATGCTACATGATTTGAAGCATCAGATAGAATATCATGATTTCCCCTCTTAAACAGCAGGTGATGAAACAATGCTAATGGTCCATTGGGCGGAACTATGCTCCTACCGTGGATCAGAACCAATGCTAAACGTGATGTAGGAACTAATTTATTAGAAGGGTTGAAGACAATGACAAACGTTCATTTACTCTTTAACACTATCTTATCACCAACGATTGGGGGCGTTTAGCTCCACCAAAATAGTCAGAACTTTATCATCCGAATCAGGGTTTGATGACTTCCTTTGAGCACATAGTCGCTAAGACATTTTATCCTCGCTCAGATGAAATTTAAAGTAAAAATTGGACAATCTGATGTCCAATTGATTATTTAAGCACAAAATTTTGCTCGCTCGTTAAGCAATTTATTAAAAAATTGCAAATTTATTAAAGATTTTTGTTTTTGATTATATTTAGGGATGTTATTTGGGTCGATCATTTTCCAAGAAGTTTGGAATTTAAAATGTACAGATTATGTAAAATAAATATTTGATTTGAAATAAAAAGAAACACCAAAACATTTATGGTAAAGAATAAAATGGACAAAATAAAAAATAAAATTTTCCAAAGAATTCCCATCAAAGAAAAATCAAGCTAAAGTGGAGCGAAGTGTATAGTACAAATATTTTTTTTCGAAATTCCACAGATGTGTAAAACCAGCATTACATGGTTCCATGAGGTCATGTGTCAAATGTAGTTTTTGTTCTGATCAAATCCTTATGTACATAATACGATCACCAAAGGTCCTATCACTGTCAACGAAATTGCTGTGCATACTGATTTGGAATTCAACGAGTACATATTCGTTTCTAACCAAATAAAATTATATTTACGCAATTGCTAAGGATCAATAACACGGCCTAGGGTTGGAATGCAAATTACTTTTCACATTTGGGTACATTCATTGAATTCTACTTTTGTCTTCAAAATATTTTCAAACTGACTTTAGTTTATTTTAGTTTGCGGTTTTGGTCTTTAGTACTGATTATCGTCAAAGATATTGGTGAGACTGGTAGAAACGTGGGACGTATAGAGTACTTTTTAAGCGAAAACAAAACATGTTTTACCATGGCATCAATGTCTAATAGTGGCAATAAAGCGTTAGCCAATTTCCATCCATGTATGGCATTGAGTGATTTCCCGAGAAAGAATTCCCCAGAGCTCAAGACAATGACGTTTTTGCCTTTACTTCGAATATCATTCACCTAAAACAGAAAAGTAAAGCTTCTCAAACAGAAAATACACATTGGATCAAGAGGTTAGAAAAAAGGGATATACACTGCTGGCCACCCAAATTGCAACACCAAGAAAGACAAGAGATATCACAACAAAATTTATTTTGTAGATAACATGTTGACCAAGTATCAAATGATTAAATTTATAGACTTCTGTGAAGTGTGGTTCCTGCCAAAATCAGTAGCCAGAGTAGCCGCCATTGTTGGAGATCACCGCTGCCACACGCCTCGGCATTGATTCAAAGAGACTTTGGATGCGTTCTTGAGGTACAGCAGACCAAGCAGCTTCCACACGTTGCCAAAGTTGATCTGGTGTGGCAGCTGGGGATGTATTCTGGGTCAATCGTTGAGCAACCATGGACCACATGTTTTCTATCGGCGAAAGTTCCGGAGAGCGAGCTGGCCAGGGAAGCAATTCAATCTGGCGATTGACGAAGAACCCTTGGACAATGCGTGCCACGTGTGGTCGCGCATTATCCTGTTGAAATATGGCTGTGGGCAAGCCCTGAAGTTAAGGAAGGACAACTGGCTCCAACACCTCGGAGATGTAGCGCTGGCTGTTTAAAGTACCGGCAATGCGTACAAGAGGAGTGCGAGAGTGATATTCAATACCACCCCATACCATAATACCCGGTGCAGGACCAGTGTGGCGGTGCATAACGCAGCTGTTCAGCATCCTCTCTCCACGGTGTCTCCAGACTCGAATCCGACCATCGTGGTGTTGCAGACAGAAGCGTGACTCGTCAGTAAAGACAATTTCATTCCATTCTGCCGTCCACATCCTTCTTTCATCGCACCATTGGCGGCGGAAACGTCTGTGGTTCTGCGTCAAGGGTAGACGAAGCAATGGACGTCTTGCGGACAGACCACTCTGCTGTAAACGGCGTCGAATGGTACGCGCAGACACTGGATGATGCGGTACAGACTGAATGTGCTGTGCTATGGTTCGTGATGTGGCTGAGCGATCCGTCACTGCCATACGCACAATATGCCTGTCATCACGTGAAGTGGTGCACTGAGGTGGATGCGATCGAACACGTCGGTCCGTCGTACCCTCCTGCATCCAACGATCACATATCCGCATTACAATTGTTTGGTTTCGTCCAACACGACTACCGATTTCCCTGAAAGATAATCCACTATCTCGGTAGGCCACTATCCTTCCTCTGTCGAACTCGGATACTTGATCAAAAGATGATCGCTGTTTTCTACGAGGCATAATTGATCGTTTTTTTGAAAAAACCACAAGAAAAACACAATTGCCGTACTTGAAATCGTCGAAATCTCCAAGCCTTAAATAGCGCTTTGAAGTGGCGCCACAGGCGCGCGTGATGTGCGTCTGCGCTGAAATTCTAATCATTTGCATATCTCACCTCCGCTAATGCATGTTGTAAATTTCATATTATTTGCATGCTTCCTTCAGGGTGTTGCATTTACGGTGGCCAGCAGTGTACTTAAAAACCGGTACTATCGCCGATTGGCGATGATTTTATATCGCCATTCGGGTGAAATTTTGGAATATAGTAACTCGTCTTAAGCTTATAAGAATAACCCTTCAGTAACAAAAATTTTATTCGCCAATTTGGCGATGGACTGGCACCGTGTTCTTGATAGTACTTAAAAAATAAAGTATACGGTGGAATCGCAATTGGTGTCAAACATTTGTCGCCATAGACGATTATTTTCTAGCTTTGCAACCGCTAGAGGAGGCCACGGTGGCGCCGTAGGAAGAGTAACGGATTAGCAATCGGAGGGTTGCGAGTTCGAAACTAGGTCCAGTCAAAGACTGTCGTGTACACGGGGGCTGGTGCACGTTAAATCTCTCGTGGTCACAAATGTCCTCATGTTGGAATGGTGTGAAGTTTGGAGAGTTTGGTGCTAGCTCAGGTGTGACCTCGTCATCTGACCGTGGTTCAAAATTACGTGGTGTTGTCCTCGGATCTTTCCCTTCGGGATTGAACCCGGACCGTCACCAATAGCCCGTTGTGTTGCTCCAATGCGATGTTAATTAATTACTATTACCATTGCAACCACTACACTAGTTGCTATTCCATGACATTGTATGGTTAGGGTTACCACAGGTTTTTAAGTCATTTACCTTGGCGACAAAAATAGACCTGTTCTTAGAGTTATCACCACGATTGTGAGTTCGAAACTCGGTTCAACGAAGTACCGTAGTGTACGTGGGGGCTAGTTCACGTTAAATCTGTCGTGGCTTCAAATGTCCTTACGTTGACGCGGTGTGGAAGTTTGGAGAGTTGGGTGCTAGCTCAGGTATTGACCACATCTTACCTTTGTTCAAAATGACGACGCGTTGACCTCAGATCTTTCCCTTTGGGACTGATCCAGGACAGTGGTCAATAGACTATTGTGATGCTCCACTGCGACTTAAATTCCACTACCAGCCTACTTTGGCAACAAAAAAATGTTTCTTCTACAAGTGTGCACCGTGTACTTAACTATTACCGAATCAAGTTTACTAGATTGCGCAATTAATTTTTCTTACCAACGTAACGAGTCGAGGGAAGCCTCCGAAACATTTTCCAGCTTGAGATTCTTCATCAGAGCATTTTTTTTCATTCTCATTAAATTCAAACCAATGAGAGTGAAAATCTGTTAAGTGCACAATAGTTAAGTTATATTCACAAATTGCTGAGCCCTGTAATGCAATGAAGGCAAATAAACATAACAATGTAATGCGTAACATCTTAGGTTGAATTCTGGATTTATTGCGACATATTTTAACGGAAACTAAGTAATCGGATTTCAAATATGTTATTTTCTTGGAATGTTTTTTATCCCGATGCGTACAAAATAAAGCAAAAATGTTGCCACACATTTCTAGCTTAAATGATTTAATAAAAGCAAACTAACAATCCTAATTCAGAGATAACAACTACTACTTATAACCATCGACCTTAAAATGAAATAGACGGAGCATGTGCCCGCAGTTTCATGTTATTTTTTTCAGTTGCTCGGTTTGAAGATCTGTCAAGTGGTTATGAGTAAAAGCATGAATCCTAAATTATTGATTGGTTAAAGTGATTATCCACCGTGATCACAAACACTAGTCTGCGCTTCCATAGCCAATCGGCTAAGTCAATTTGTGATTTACCCTTCAGAAATCTTACGACAGCGATTCCGACCACATGATCGTTTAGCGCAGCATGGCCAAATATGACACTTGCGCCATAAAAAAACCAACCCGAAAAACACATGATCCGTCTACTTCATTAGAAGTTCGATGGTTATAGCAAGCAATTCTTTAACTCTCTGGGCGTCAAGAGTTTTACTAGTAGTGCAGTATTGTTTTTTCTACAACACATATGATAACTAAATAACCACATCGATTGGTTGAAAAATCATAGGAATGATTCTATTGGTCAGGGAGGTCAAAACGGTCGGATTACCGAATATGAACCCCTCAGAGAGTTAAAGAATAGAATTTGCAACTAATATTTTTAAATGGTGCCAAGTAAAGAACTGAAAAAATGTCTGGCACTTATTAATTATCAAAATTAAACTTTAAAACGTGATTAAATTCCTGAAACTATTTAAAAAACTAAATAACCAAGTGGATTTGACCGCTGTGTTGAAACTTGAGACTATGTATGCCCTGTCTTGTGTCTAAGATAAGATCGTGAATAGAATATTCAGTGAGTATTAGTAAAACTGTTTCCCCTTATTCTGTCGCAATGTTTTGAAATTAAAATATTTTCAATTTACGAGACTAGAATTCGCTATGTTAACATTAATTATCTGAGTGAGCAAAATCAATGCTCAATCACCTTTAGTTTTGAAGTATTGACAACTAAAACAAAAGTATATACTCGCGTCGTAGAGCACAAAAATGAACATCCACTTCGGCGCATTGTCGCGAACTGACATTGATCCCCGCCGGGACCCCATCACTTATAATTATCTCCTAAATGTCATCTATGGGCTTCCAAACGATACTAGTGCCGTTGCCAAGCTTCCGATAACCTCGGAGTTAATGCAAGTTGAAATCGGTCACATGACTATATTGCATCCCCTCTAATCTGTATCGTACCATAAGACGTAGCTCTAGGTAAAAAAATCTGATTCATGGATTATGGAAGTTGAGGCATTGCGAAAGGATAGAGCTTATTTTACAATATTTAGTACTTCATGTTCCTGACAATTTTTATGCAGTTTTGTTTATTGATACGCTTCTGCCCATTTATGTAACATCAGGCATACGCAATCAGGAAGACTTGCGTCAACCATGTGGAATTCCGTGACGCCTATCAGCAGGCCAGCCATTGGACAAGAGTAACCAATGAGAATCCAGCTAACGCTCAAAGCGAAAACACCTATGCAGGAGAAGGACCAGAGTGAGAGAAATATGAAGATGGCGAAGATGCCAGAACTGGCAATTGCCTCATTGTTTTAATTTTCATTTTATATAGTTTCATCTGTAAATTGTTAAATCTCAATTAAAATCGTTTAAAATGATGGGAACTCTCGCCTCCAATCCATCAAAACCAAAGGACGGGGCAACTCGTCCATAATATATTTATGAGATTTTAGTGTAAAACTTAGGAAGATTAAGATTTTACTTCCTGTCACCCCCATTGCGGGAACCATTATCTCTGAACCAACTAGAGCCATCAATATTTAACTTCGCGAAAAGGCCTCTCATGTTGAAACAACAGTAGTCTGCAATTACAGGTCTACATGAATCAGATTTAACACGAAGAGCACCAAAACCAGTGCTATGCAGAGATGGTTAAGGACAGAGGCTGGGGGAAATGAGAAAGAACATAGGATTTTAATTTGGGAGGAGAAAGATTCTACAACTATTTTAAGTACACACATCTTAGCAACAATCAATCGTAGTTTTTTTTTAAATAAAAATTGGAATTTGAATCACTTTTCAGTTAATCATAACCTATGTTTACAGAGCAATGCTTCAAGCTGTTTATAAAACGGAATGTATCAGAATATTTCATTCAGTGTTTAGTGTCAGATATCAGTTTCATCTTATAAAAGAATTCGCTCTTGAATAAGACTAAAGATAAAATGAAAGTTTTTAACAATATTTGGTGTAAATTTTCATGTCAGACGTGCACCCATAATTTTTCTTTGGGAGAGGAAGAGAAAGTGGCACTATGATCACAATGATATCCTGATTTAATAATCCTCACCAGTTTAGGAATAAAAAGATGAAACTAATGAAAATTTTTGAGAAAAATTAAAACTTTATTTTGTGTGTGTGTGAAATTTTGCAGAAAGTTTGTCAAAAAATTAATGTGAAGAAAATTCATTTAATTGGAAAATCTTATGAACTTAGATTATCTTTCCAAACTTCTTTCAAACTGATTGAAAGGATATTTCGCAGACAACCTTTTGGTGGCGTCATCTAGTAGTGATTTTATCAACCCTATGCTATTGGGAACTTAAAATTTGAAAACGAGACTTTGAATTGCATGATATCAATGTTGGTTTCTTGCAACTAAATACTTTTGGAACCCATTAAAACACATCTCCCATTTTTCATAATTTTCTTATGATTACAGGGAATCTGTCCAGTTTACATGATAAGAGTGAAGCAGTGGCGGCTTTACAAGGGAAGGAAGGGAAGTGCAACATTTTTCATCAAATTCATTTTTCAAATTATATTTCTCAAATTAGTCTTTTTTTCAGTATTTCATATATATACATTTTCAAGATTTCTACGCAAAGTTTTTCTTTTTTTTTTCTTTTGCGATTATTAAATTACTAAAGTACTTACAAATAGGAACGAATTTAATTTCGCAGAGCTCGTTATTCAATACACGGAAAATATCTTACAATGCTTACGACTGTAGACAGCGAAAGCTTAGCACGAAAGTTATTGCTGAAAAATAGCTGTTCATATTCCGTAAGCCAAGTGGTTGCTATGACAACACCGGTATTAGCAGCCAAAAAACATTTAGACTCGGCTCCGAAGGAAGGAAAAAGCTAGAAACCTCGATTCCCCTTCCTCTGTAGGGTTGCCGGTTGAAATCTAAAAATAGATATCCCTCGTTTCCCCTTTCAAGCAGCAAATACATAAAACTAATAGAGGGTGCTTTAACGCCAAAAAGTCTAGCCAATCGCGCCAAAACTGCCGAATAATTTACAGGAAACTCCATTTAGCCGGTGGAAAGACGAAGACAAAAGGACGTATTACGTCAAGCACGTCCAACGGATTTATTGACGACAATGGCCGAAAAAGAAATTAAAAAGAGCGGTATGTCGTACAATATTAATTTTCAAGAGTGTTGGTTTACTCAGTATAAATGGCTATGCAGTACCCAGGTAGCCGATATATGTCGGCCAATACTGAAAAAAAAATATTGGCCAATATTGCTGTCGATATTGGCCAATGTAAAAATGACACACACCCTGGCGATATTGCTCAATATCGATTTTCGACATTGATAAATATTTTTTTCTGACCTTGCTCAATATCAGTTTTTCAACGTTGATAAATATTGTTTTCTGACGTTGCTCAATATCAGTTTTACGATATTGCTCGATGTTCTTTTTCAACATTACTCAATATCTGCTTCCTAATATTGATAGGTATTTCCATTCAATATTAATCAATATCCTTCTTATGGCTGTGATTGTATATTTAGAGGACATCTGAAATTTTTAAGTAATAGAGAATTTTAAAAATATTAATCATTAAAAATATTTATATAGTACAATAGTTTATAAAATTGAAGAACACATCAGTTTTAATATTTTAAATTATTAAAAATATGCTTATTACAATTTTTGTAACTATTGTATTGTATATTATCTAAATATTTTTTAATGATTATTGTATAACAGTACTAAACTTATTCATAAAATAGTAAAAAAATTTGGACGAATCATATATGCCGTAAATAGGATATGGACCAATGTTGAATGAAAATACAGTTGAACCTTGTTAACATGAACTCTTAGAGGGGAAGGTTATATTCTTCACAATATCAGTAATCCATGTTATCTGTATAGAATTCAGCGAAATTTAGTTTGATAAGTGTGTTCACATTAACGAGGTTCGACTTCTTTCCAACATAAAATGGCTATACATCATTTTTACGTGAACTAAATTAACAAATTCTGCAGAATGACAAACTCATCTTAATATGCAGAATTCAGAAAATAAACTATCTAATAAAACAGTTCTTTGAATTTCAAAATGCTTTACTTTTGCAAAAATCCTTTATCTCTGCAAGAGGATAATTGAATTTGTCCTTCCCTAGAAAGTAATAACTTTCTTCACTGCTTTTAATGTATTACCATTTTATATTTCATGACATTCAAGGAAACAATTTCTAAAGCAATGCTTTTAGAAATTGTGGCTTACTTGGCTTCTTCAAACCTAAACAGGTGTCCATTATCAAATTAAATTTAACATTTAAAATCCATTTTTCACCCTTTAAATGTACTCCTCGGTAGATTGAAAATAAAAAAGAATACATAGTACACGTACCAGTTTTTACATGTTTTATTGTATAAGATTTTCAATTCAGAAAATTGTTAGTTTTAAGGTTACACTATAGTGGTAACCTTAAAACGATTATTTTGTTGGCCATGCTTGCTTTTTAGTAATAAACATTCTGTTTGGAATAAAGACGGATTCGCAGACTTATTAAACATAACGCGAGCACTCCATAGGCACGATGATTCTGCTGAACATCTGAAGTGTGAATGAATGCTAAGAAATTTTTTTTAAATCAGAACACGATTGCCGATGCCCTGAAGGAGAATGCTAGGCTTTTTAAAGTGCATTTCAATGAAAACGTTCGTTTGAGTAGACTGTTTCTACAAACAGTGATTGATGCAGTAATATATTTGAGCAAACAAGAAATGGCATTCCGGGGCCATGATGAAAGTAGTGACTCCATATATCGCGGAAATTTCAAGGAATTACTAGGATTGTTGATATCAAAAAGTCCTTAGAAATTCAAAATCATTACAAAAATATTAAAAACGTCTTCACTGGTGACTCCAAAACTATTCAAAATGAAATGATTGAATGTATTTCAGATTAAATAAACGATCACGTCAAAGGTTAAATAAATGGGGCTAAATTCTTTTCCATTCAAGTGGACGATACCACTGACATAAATCAAACTTCCAGTGCTCCTTAATATTAAAATTTGTGAATTGTGAAGGCATATTAGTTGAGCGATTTTGGAGTTTCCATGATGTGAGTGAAGACAGAACGTCAGAAATGTTATACAAAATGTTGGACCAAATTTTGGATCCGTTTGATTATCAACACAAATTAATAGGACAATATTACGATAGGGCCAGTGTAATGTCTGGACACTTGAATGGATTCCAGAAAAAAGTCAAGGATAAAGCTCCTCAAGCCATTTTTGTCCATTGTCTAGCACATCGTTTCAATCTTGTATTGCAACAAAGTTTTTCTAAAATTTCTAAGTGTCGAATTTTTTTTTGCAAGCCTCAGTGACATTCCTTCGTTTTTTCATCACTCGGCGAAGCGATCTTATGCTCTTACATCAAATTCCTCCTCCTCAAGACGCATACCAACCATAACACACACTCGATGGTCCTCCAATTCGAAATTAGTGAATGTGATCGTTGAAGATTGGAATAAATTAAAAGAAATATTCGAATTTATGACAAACAGCGAACATTCAGACAAAGCAACAATTCAATTTGCAAAGGGATTTTTAAATGATATGAACGATTTTGAATTTACATTTTTTGGAAGTAGTATTCAGCGAAAATTTTGGCCTTACTGATATATTATTCGATATGAAATTCTCCAGAAAAAATCACTAGATTTATACTGTGTACCTCAAATAAAATACACTCGTGAGCTATTGAGCCGTAAAAGGGACGATGATGTTTTTAAAACACTGTTTGAAAACACTCGTAAAATCACAGAAATAGTCCAATCTAAACGGGAATATGCCGCTCTCACTAAAAACAATTTCTCAAAATTATAAATAGCTTTATTTTGAAATTTTAGACCACATTCTTATGGAAATAAACACAAGATTTCAAGATTGTGAAAAATTTCAATTTATTTGTCTTGCTGATACAACGAAATTCGAACAATTTAATTTACATTTTCCATCTCAGGCACTTGAAAATCTTCAACGATTCATTTTTAAGGCGATGTGTTTAAAAAACCTCATCGCCTTAAAAATGAACTGTCTTATATTTGCTGATGGAAAATTCAGGAATATATCGACGCAAGAACTTCTTCGAATGCTTTATGATAAAGAAATTTTCACAGAAGCTTATAATTTGTTTTCTCTCGTCTTTACAATTCCATCTGCAAGTGTATCAGTGGAAAGGAGTTTCTCTTGCCTTAAAAGAATAAAAGCTTACTGAAGTACTATTTCGTAAGAGATACTTTCTTCTTTAGCAAACATTTCTATTCAAAAAGACATTAGTGACGCTTATGAAGAAGCAGTCATTTTACGATGACATATCAGACAGATTTGCAGCATTAAAAGACAGAAGAATTGATTTATTTTACAGAAAATAGGGGTAAATCCTCATTAACTCATTTTCGGAACTGCTATCTTTTCATATCATTGGCATAGCCAGGATTTAATTTCGGGGGGTTGATTCCGGGGAGGCCCTTTCCCTATTTTTCCAACCAAGAGCCACAATAGCCCGTTGTGTTGCTCCAGTGTGACGTTAATTGAAAATACCAATACCAATACCAACCAAGAGCCGCCGCTGATGTGAAGGATATACTTCAAGCTCTGTTCATTAGCAAAGTGAAAAAGAATTCATAGTATAACTATCCACTTATTTTAGTTTTGCATTTTTATTTATCTATTGTACTATTTTTATGTTTTAATAAAAATTCAAAACGTTCGTGGCGGTGAAAGTATATCACCGATTTTATCGAATATGTTTTGCTGCAGCGAAATGGCAACATTATTTGTTTATTTATTTGTATGCTTATGCTTTTACGGATTACATGTGCAATGAACGGTAAATAAATATATTTTATTTTGTCAAGAAAAGGAAATTTCCACCCAAATCATCAAAATGGCTGACAGAAAACGTGAATTTGACAACGAAGGGACTGTATCATCCAAAGTAAATTTGTATTTCATTTACTCATTAGTAACTCATGCTTCAATAAATTCGGAGTCTTCGATTTGAATTGCTAGATGTCGAGTACTGTTTAAAGTGATAGCAATATGGATCGAATATAACAATAAATAACGTTGCAAAAATGTTTTTTTATGTTTAATTCACATTTTTTTGTGCTATAAAACCCTAACTAACCATACGCACTTTTGTGTAGACGATTTCAGTTAATTGGCACATATCAGACTAAAAATCTTATGCTGCTACCGTAAATATATGGTCTCATCAAGTATATGTTTAAAATCCTGAAACCTTCAATTTTGTTATATACGTGGGTGTTAGAATAGCACAATGGTGGTATGATCCAATACTTTCAACAAATGTAATTATTACCTATGCTTGCAACCAAGGTTCGAAATTAGTGATCGGTAAACGAATTTTACAACTAAATATGGTTTTCACTCGCGATTTTAGACCCAGTCATTATCTTTGACACCAAATTCTGATTTTTTTCCACTTTATGATGCTTATAAAATTTACTATTAAAGCTCTATTATGAGTGAAAAATCACTTCCAAACATGAGGAGTGCAATTTCGTTTCCCTTACTGAATAGTAGTAACCAGTGTTCCAGAGAATGGACTAATATTGCATTGTTTTTGGTCATTTGTTGATCCTGGTTCTGATTGATGGATTTTGAAAACACAATCAATAGAAAATTTTACTTTTATTAAAAGACATGACAAGAATCTAAGCTAACCCAAAACAAAAGCCCTCAAGAGTAAAAAGCTTCCTAAACTTCAAATAGTCAATGCAGGCTCTAAGTCAGATTGTGTTTATCACATCCTTTTAAACAAAATAAATTGAAGATTGCAGTAAAAAACATTTTAAATATTCTTCGGTGGAGATGTCGAATCCGAGACCGTGGTGATTTATCGCCAAATATGATAACCTTGGTGTTTTGATCCAGCTTTATGGCACCCCTATGCAAAAGGTGTTTCGCTTAGGAAAGTCAACGTTTTTTTTTTTAAACAAACATACTGGCTTAGGACGCCATCTTGATTTGGCGACAAACATGTCTCGGATTCTACATCTTTACCTATTCTTCAAATAGAAAATTGTTTATGTGCCTAATCCTTGCTCGGTGTTTATTTTCACCTATGAAATAATGTACAATAGTATGCAACGCTTTCTTACACACTTAAAATATGACTGGTGAGAAAGTTTACTCATAAATACACTCATACAGTTATTAAAGTTCAACTGCTAAGTAGATTGACTTAAGTAAATTTATGTTTTTATAAGCCCTATTTTAATATAGTGCCTTTGTTACAACATTTTTTATTTTATTTTAGGAATTAATTAAATATTTATGTGCTCTTGATTTCCTAGCATTGATATTTTTGTTATTTAATATCCCTAATAATATTTAATTATATACAGTAAAACTCTTATATAATTCAATTCAAAGGGACCACACAAAAATATTAAAATTATTCAATGATTAAATTAAAGATGTTTTTATCAATACCATTTCTGAAAATTAATATCAAGTCAATAACAGACATTGCATATATTTAAAACTCAGTATAATGCACTAAAAAGAAAAAATAAATAATGTTTTAATAAAAAAAATACATGTACATATATTTTATTCAACAAACATAAAAATAATTTGATATAAAGAAGCATCATAATTTAAGAGTTTTTTAGTTTGTCTAACATTTTTTTTAATTTGTATGTTTCCATTTTGTGTTAACACTTAAAATAATGTTTTCCAGGCACCATTTTGAGCCAGATCATAATGATAAGAAACTAGTACAATTTTTTCAATCAACATTTTCTCTGCAAAACAATTTAAGAGATGTCCGAGACAAAAATTACTGTATTGCGCAAGATGAGAAGAGGGGATAGAGATCACGGAGACTGGATGTTATATGTGTATGTGGGTGTATGCATGCACCGGATGTATTCCTCGAAAGAATGAGATCTTTTCTTTAATCTTAACTTTTCTGCTGCCACGTTTAGGAAAAAATTAAAGCAAACTTGTATATGAAAAATGTTTTGTTGGATAGGAAATTATTCAATTAATTCAAAACTAACTTGAAATTAAACACATGAACATTTGCATTAAGACTTTAGGAAAATCTGGGGCAAAAAATTCAAATTATTCAATAATTGTAATTGAAAAGTTCGAATAAAACAAGTTTAATTTTCTCCTCTCAATCTTTATTGATTTTTACAGAGACACAGACAGGGCAATGAAAGTGCTAGTGAGGACAGTGATTATGAGCCTTACATCCCTTTGAAAGAAAGGAAGAAACAAAAAGTAAGTATAAATTATACACTAATAAAAATCTATATGCTCAAAATAAAGGTTTTAAATGCATTTGTAGATAACTACATTTAGGAAATATTAAGTGATACTATATCTTACATATGTTTTGAGAAAAGCTCAAATTAATTTTAGAATTTTATTTATAAAACTGTTTCCAGCTGTTCTGCTTTTATGAGATTAATGACAGCAGAAAAAAGCAAATCTTTTTTCTGTTGAATATTGTGATGCTGTTTACATTAGTGATTACATCTTGCGATATCCTGGTTCTCTCCTTTTGTAGCTTCAAAGATTGGGTCGATTAGGAGCCATTCTACAAGAGAAGAAAACTGAAAAATACAAATCTAGTACAGATGGTGAAACTGATGAATTCGATGATGACTTTGGTAGGAAGTCCAATGTCAGTCTTCTGGACCAACATAATGAATTAAAGAAGAAAGCAGAAGGTAAATTTTATATAATGTTTGATTTCATTTTATTGTATACTTTGAATTTAGACTTGTCATTTCTGTTATGTATTTGTTTGCAATAAAATTGTTTTTCAATTTTGCAGCCCGTAAAGAGAGTGCCCTTGAAAAACAACTTAAAGAGGAAGAAAAAATTTTAGAAAGTGTTGCTGAAAAGAGAGGTGCATTATTTTCATTTTTAATCTTTTCACTTGTTAATTACAATAGTTCGAAATCAGGTTTCCTCCAAGATTTAGTTTTATAAGTTGTGTAAAGGCATGACACTTAGAAATCATGTAATATTGCCCTTTTTTAAAATATAAGTTGAATACATTCTCACAATTTGAAATCATAATAAATTATTTAACGAGTAATAGTGTATAGGTGGTGCAATGCATCTTAAAAGCTTTTACTCATAAATGATTCTACTTTCCCAAAGCTCCTTTGTATATTTGTAAAAAGTAATATTTTCAAAGATTTATAATTGAAAAATAGGCTAAATTCTAATCTTAATAAAACTCTTAGATCTATAAGACATGTGTTGAAATTTAAGAATAAAACTTGAGTGGCAAATAATTGTGATGTGCTGATTCATTACATTTGTCATATTCAATTGTTTTCTCTACAGCTTTAATGGGTGTTGCTGAATTAGCCAAAGGAATCCAATATCAAGAACCAATTAAGACTGGGTAATGTTTTATTCTTAGTTTCTTATATCCTTAATTCTCATATTATTTTAAAAATTTATTGATCTTTTTGCTTGTCGTATCATCAAATCTCCCTAAGTTTCTTTGGTAAATTAAGCAAAATCCATGCATGTGTTACATAAAAAATACATAAGAAATTATAAATCAAACATTAAAAATCCATTGATTTATCCTCTCTTAACTCTTTATAGCTTTTGTTACAAAACTGACATTTTTTGCTGCTCTCATTGACATCACTACCAAATTTATATTAGTGACTAATTATCCTTCAGTTGCTGTTTTTAAAAATATTTTTGCTTAATTATAGGAAATATTTATGGATTAATCTTTTTAGTTTTAGTTTAGGTTTTTTGTAAATTTTTTATTTGAATTCATAAATGTTTTTGCTGAGATGTGGTAAAGTTACTTTATGTTACCATATTAGAATGTAAATTATATCACTAGTGGGAATTATGTCACTAGAATGTAAGTTATATCAGTAGCATACTATTTCTATTTATTTATTTTCAGACCAATGTAGTTGCTTAAAATATGTAACCCTTTGTTGTTTTAACTAAGAAATGTATCTGGATTCTCGATGGAACTGAAAAAAGCAAAGCTGAGAGAATTATTTTTAAAAATACAGTAATAGTTATAAAAACATTTAATTCCATATAAGATATGTAATCAAGTAAGTTAACAATTTGATACTAAGTGTGAATAGTTTTTCTTGGTATATTAAAGCACAAAATCAGAATATTTTGATTATATAATGAAAAGTAAATATTTTTAGTAATGTTTTTTTACAGATGGAAACCTCCTCGTTACATACTTGAGATGTCTGAAAAGCGTCATGAGCGAGTGCGGCGAAAATATAGAATACTTGTTGAAGGTGATGACATTGTTCCTCCTATAAAGACTTTCAAAGTTAGTCTCATGTTTATGTTTATATACATGTTTATGTTTATATAAATATACTTTTTTCTATTTTTTTTTAAATACGAATATGTGTTTTATTTTGGAAAGATTTCTTATATGGATTATCCTGTTGCTCCATATACAGTGCTTGATGTTAATGAAATTAGCCACTTATTCCCACACGACTCGTGCAGAATGACTACACATTCATGGATCTAAAGTGGATTTGTCTTAAAATTCTATACATGGCAGAAACCTTATCTTACTAGTAGCTCAGTTTATAAATGTTACCTTTGATAACAAAGTGGTTTGAATCCCGTAATTTTCTTTGTTTGTGAGAAAGATAATTTCTTGACTAGGCAGTTTCTAGACACCCAGTGCGAGGCTTTGTGTTCTTCATTCTTCGTCTTTCTCCTTGGGGCACGTTTTTAGGTGTGTACAGGCTTCACAAACCCAAGGTACCCTAGTGATCTATTCTTTTTCAGTGGAGTTTACTGCATCTGGTAAGTATAGGAATAGCGACCCCAGGATGCCCAAGCGATTTTTCTCTACTTCTCTCCATCCATCCTTTCTTTACACAGTTACTTGACATTGTCTGTCTTGTGTTTGGCACAGCAATATGGCACTTGCACCATAAAAAACCCCAACAACCAACCACCCATTCTTCGTCTCTAGCCCTCCATTGGCATAGCTTGTGCGCTACTTGAGCTTGTGCCATTAAACCCAAAATCCATCCATCTGTCCTTCCATTACATGTGATTCTATGCACTGTATGAGTGTACATGTATTTGGAGTGGATATTTTCTATACCTCCCATGTTTCATAATTGATTTTAATTCTTTTTAATGTCTCAAATTGTATTGCAGTTATGTTTGGCTGAAGACATGAAACTGACAAAATAGTAGCAATTTGAGATTTCTTTGATAGTTTTAATACAAATAGTAAAAAGGCATACATCATTGTTGAATATGTCACCATTGACAAAAAGCCAGTCATATACATGCATTTAGGCAAAGTATAACTAAGAAACTTGCTAAATAAGAAATAAAACTGCACTAGTTCTTGCACAAACTTCTTACTCTTTCCAAATTGAAATTTATGAACAGCAACCTGATGATGTCTTTAAAATTAGCAATTCCTCAATTGATATTGTAAAAAGAGTATGTGCTTCATTGCATTGCTCAGACTAATATAACAGTAGATAACTGGTATACAAGCTATCCACTAGCAAAAGTTAATTTAAGTTGCTTCGACTAAAAGTACTTATAAAAGATATATTTCTTTTCAAATTAATGCCTGAAGAGTAATTTTAGAAAAAAAAGCAGACCTGTTTTGTACATAGAAAGCATTGACCTGTTGAGATGATCTCATGTGAGTATTAGCATAAGAAAACACAGTGTGAGTTCTGCCAGGTTAATATAACAAATCCTGAAGCATAGGTTCAAATTAACGTAATATTGTAAAATCGCAAGTTAATAAAATCAACAGCAACACTTACAAAAATTTAATTTTTCAAGTCTGACTTCAAGTAACATAGCAACTGAGCAAAAAGGATCAAAAGCATAATGTTCATCTCTGAATTTTTTCATAACCCTTCAGAAAAAGTAGTTTTATTTTAAGAGAGGAGGAATGATTATGAAAGGTTTTTCCAATGGTTTTTTCCTGTCAATATTTCTTATCTGCATTTTCTTCTCTGAACTTTATACTGGCTTATAACAAGGAACTGAGATATAATAAGCTGTATTTGTTTTTATTGCGTTAAAAATGTTTTTATCTAATAAAAATCTAGTTTATTTGAAAGGTCATCTTGTTTCCTTAAACTAACTATTCACCTCATGGTATTGCACTAAAAGTATTCATAATCCTTATTTTGATTCTATTCATTCATTTGCAAATGCAGTAGAACCAAGTGTATTAACCAAGTGTTTGCATTATCCTAGCAGAATTTGATACAATTTTTTTTAAACTTTGAATGAAGCTTTAAGCATGAGTCTGCACGTTCTCCTCATCTGGTCTGGTTTGCTGTCACAACATGAGAGTCTCATGTCCCACCCATGCCCATCTAAATTGCTACGATAAATACACTCATGTCCAAAGTTAAGCATAATTACTGTTTATATGAATATTTTAGAAAATTTACATCAGAATGGAAGGAAACGCAGTTTGAGGGTGTAATAGGGTTATAAAAGAAGAAAACAATGCAAAACAAGGATAACTTTCATTATCAAAAGAAAAGGGTTGAAAGAAAATGGTTCACAATACGAGTGTCAACTTTAGTGAAACAGAATGATTAAAACAATGTGATGCTGAAGTTTAATATGGTGTGTGGGAACCTCTGGTAGCCATGAATGCTGCACAACAATTTCCCATATTTTCAATGAGGGTATGGATGAGTTGTGTGCTCAGAGTTCCAAGCCTCACGGAGAGTAGTTTCAATTCTGGAACGGAACTTGGTGGGTGGCAGATGGCTGCAATGTCTTTGGATCAGGTGAGTTGGCAGGCCCCTGCATCCGGTGGATATCTTCACTTGGAAGGAAGGCGTCGACCAGAGCTGCACAATGAGGAGGCGCATTATCATCCATGAATATGAAAGCAGGACCGACAGCACCTCGAAACAGGTGAACGGTAGGCTCAAGGATGTCTCTGTATCTTTGACCGGTAACAGATCCTGTGTCAAAGATGTGGAGGTCTGCTGCCATCCAGCATGCCTGCCCAGACCATGACTCCCCCTGAAAGAAAACTTTGTCTTTCAGTGATGTTTCCCGGGTGAAAACATGTTCCATGTTCTCTCCCGATCGTGGTACGATGAGAATCAGTTTGCAGACTAAATCTGGACTCGTCACTGAACATGACATTGCCCCACTGTTGTCGACTCCACTGCCGATGTTCCAAACTTCACTAAACGATCGCTTTTCTGTGCAGACTTCTGGGGATGCAAACTGCTGGTTATCTGGCATGGAGACCAACGTGTCTGAGTCTCCTGTGAACAGTTTGTCTCAAAACTATCACTCCTGTGGCGGCTGTCAGGGCTGAACCCAGTTGTCTGGCAGAATGGTCCCTCTGACGTCACACAGTTATCACCAAATATCGGTCTTGCCAAGCGGTTGTTACCCTTGGCTGACCTGGTACTGGTCGTCGGGTAACATCTCCAGTGGTTTGAAACCTCGGCCAGTCTGGAAATCACACACTGAGGCACATTCAGAATTTGAGACGCTTTGGTTGGAGAGGGACTGGATTCCAGCATTCTAACAATTCGTCCCTTCACAAACGTGTCCAGTTGGCATCTTTGTGACGTCTTTCATCCTTATTGAATGTTAACAATGCTCTGTACTACAGCAATTGCGAAATTTCTGTCTAAACTGGCCATTCCGTTCGAGGCCCTTTTATACTCATTCCGACGTGCGCCTGTTCTTTGAGCATGTCGACTGAACTGTTTTGCATATGCAGAATATTTTACCTTTGCCCCACAATTCTCCACAAGTGATTTTGAACCATTGTATCCATATTTACTCATTTTATGAATTATGCTTAACTTTTGGATGTGAGTATTCATACTGTGACACAAATCTGAGTATAGATTATTCTTAATCCTCACTTAACAAATCTTTCAGTAGCATATGAAATAACATGTAGTACACTAAATTTGTTCATTAAAAAAATACACATTTCGCTGAGGCTGTTTTATGTTACTATATTTGTATTATCTGAGTTTCTGGTTATCTGAGGTAGCCCAGAGTCTACATAACCTCAGAAAATCGAGATTCTACTCTTAAATGTTAATTCTTTTTATCTGTAAAATTATTTGTTTTCTTCAGTACTAATGATTTTAATCATTTTCTATTATAGGAGATGAAATTTCCCAAAGGAATAATTCAGGGTCTGAAGAAAAAAGGCATTACCAAACCCACGCCTATTCAGATGCAAGGGTTGCCTGCTGTGTAAATATATTTTTATTTAATTAAAACTCGTTTTTCACAAATTGGTAAAATTAATTTCCAGTTTGGTGTATTTTAAAGAATGCTGATGACCCACAGGTTAAAATAGCTGTTTGTAGAATGAGAAATAGTTTTGTAAAAATATCATTTTATTATGATAGTTATGCAAGAACTGATTTTTATTTTGACTTAAATTATTTCCTTTTTAATTCTTTATTCATCTATACATATTTGTCACAACTGCTATCAAAAGGCTTTTGCAGACTAGCTATTATCATCGATTAACATCCAAATTTCCAGACTATCAGTCCATATAATAATCCACTGCAAATTGTAGTTTATTACCATTAATATATCTCAAAATTTGAATCAGCTTTCAATATATTTCGAAGCCTTTTGTCTGCACATTCTTACCTACCATCTGAGCATCATGAGATTTCCAAGTAGTGTAATGTTGCTTTTACATCACATTAAATGACTAAATAACCATATCTATATGTATATTATTTGAAAGGGAACAAATTTATTGGTCTTGAAAGTCAAAACTGGTTAGATGCAGGGCAAACAGCAGATTGATGAACTTTTATATGCATGTGCATCTGTCAGTTAAGAATTGTTGGATGTGTTTAACTTTTAATCTTGATTAGTCAATTTGAAAGGGTCATGAATAATAGATTTAAGACATTTTTTTAAGTTTTGCTTGTTTATAGTTATTAGTGTTACCTAAATCAAGTCACTAGTTTTGTCATTAGTATCATGTCATAAATCGCCACTGCTAAGTCATATATATGTCCTCTCTAAAATCAAATTATTTAATTCCATTTAAATGACTATTGCATTCATCTTTTAGGCTCTCCGGTAGAGATATGATAGGCATTGCCTTTACTGGATCAGGCAAAACACTGGTATTTGTTCTTCCTATCATTATGTTTTCTATGGAACAAGAGAAGCGTTTGCCTTTTTTGCAAGAGGAAGGACCATATGGCTTGATCATTTGTCCATCAGTTAGTATTTGCTTTTCCTGATAATTTCTTCACGTTGGCGTGGTGTGGAAGTTTGGAGAGTGGGGTGCCAGCTCGGGTGTTGACCACGTCATCTTACCTTTGTTCAAAATGATGAGGTGTTGACCTCAAATCTTTCCCTTTGGGACTGATCCCAGACAATCACCAATAGACTATTGTGATGCTCTGGTGCGACTTAAATTCCACTACCTGCCTACTTTGGCAACAAAAAAATGCTTCTTCGACAAATGTGAACCGTGTACTATTACCGAATTAAAAATACCAATACCTGATAATTTCTTAATTTCAACTTACATTTTTATGATGCTTTTGCATGTAAAACAACTTAAATTTTAGCATGGTGGTTTCATTTGCTCTTTTTGCAATTAATTTATTTGTCTATATGAGTTACAGAGCATTTTAATGTCTATTTAAACATTGACTTTTAAATCATTATGCATTCCTTATTTCTTTTGAGTTTTAATTTTTTTAATCTTCCATTTAATTTTTTAAGTTGCATTCCCTGTTCTAAAGTATACCTTGTGTGACTTATGCTATTTTATTTTGAGAGTTAATGATTTTCATGAGTTTTGAAAGAACTCTAAAATAGTGTTCAAAACATTATCAGTTTACTTTTTACCTCCATTTTTTTAAGTTTGTTGAATGAAAGGAAGAAAATTACAAAAAATTGATTAGCAATGATTTAAATTTTACAACCAACAGATGACAAATAATTACCCCATAATTCCCCAAAAAGAATAGACTAAAAAACCTGTGCCAATGTGGGCACCCAATTTTTATTGCATAAAATGTATACATTTCATGTATTTCCTGAATCTTTACTGCACAATAAACGGCCCGTGAGTGCAAATCCAGCCCATAAGGATTTAATCTGCTAAATTTCCTAAATGGCAGATAATAAAATGTCAGTGAACTAAGAGAAAAGTACATTTCTTTTCTAAGATGCATTACATTAGATGCCTGAGAAGCAAAGTATCTTTTCCTGGAAGGACCATAGTCCAGCTTTTCTTTGACCACGTGTGCACCAATCTTCAGTTTCAGTATTCAATGACATACAAGCTAAAATTGAAAGAACTTCGCCTAATTGATTTCTACAAAAAAACTTGAAAAAGAGTAGGTTTTGATAGTGATTGCCCTGAAAATGTTTGGCATTTTTGAAAACACATTTGCATCAGCATACTTTTTCAACCATGAAAATCAGTGTAAATTGCAGGCTAAGTTAATAAACAAGAATTTTAAGGATATCTTGAGGATTTCTACAATATGATTAATTCCTGTCTACAAGTCTTGTTAAAAAAAATGTAATTTGTCACTTTGATTTTGATGAATAATTCCCTTAAAAATGGATTATTGTGGTCTCAGTTCCTTACTAACATCTAACAATACATGTCCTCTCTTTCTTCAGAATCTGGCCTGTTGCACTAATTAAGTTTCATATCCTGATGCAATCTGATAGTATAACAATTATGTTGCATTTTGCGTGTCATTAATTTTATTCCTGATCTGAACAACTTGCGTTGGTGTGATGTGGAAGTTTGCAGAGTAGGGTACCAGCTCAGGTATTGACCTCATAATCTGAAACGTGGTTCAAAATTACGAGGGTGCTGTCCTGGAATCTTTCCCTTTGGGATACATCCTGAACTGTCATCAAAGCTGTTGTGTTGCTCCAATGCAACGAATTCAACTACCTATCTAAACATCATATGCTCCTTTAATGGAATAATGAATGCTTGATTAAAATAATTCATTCATGATCATCATAAATTGATTAAATTCTATTTCCTATTCTTTATAGCGAGAACTTGCCAAACAAACATATGAAATTCTATCGTATTATGGCCAGTGCCTATCAAATGAAGGGTTACCAGATCTAAGATGCTGTCTCTGCATTGGTGGGACATCTGTACGAGATCAACTGGAAGTTATCAAAAAGTAATTATTACTGATCAAGTATACACTCATATTTTTATAAATATTATTTATTTTCTGTTTTTCCCCCAAATTTAATATTAATGTTGTATTTAATATTGCCAGATTGGATCTTATCCTTAAATAATTTAATTTTTCTAGGGGAGTGCATATAATGGTAGCTACTCCTGGTCGACTGATGGATATGTTGGACAAGAAAATGGTAAATTTAAAAATTTGTAGATACTTATGTTTGGATGAAGCTGATCGTATGATTGACATGGGATTTGAAGAAGATGTGAGAACAATCTTTTCTTACTTCAAGGTAAATGATTATTCAAATTAAAACATTTTTACTTTGACTCGTGCTTTTCTAAAATGCCTTTGATTTTCAATTAAGATATTTTCTTAGGCTTCAAAATATTATTCTTGTTTTGATATATATTATATATATTTTTTTAATTTGAAAGTATTTAAGTATTTGACAATTCCAATATTACAAAAGTTTCAGTCATTGCTGATTTGAAAGGTAGAATTATGTATTCTTGGAGAAAGTGTGTGTTAAATCTAAAAGTTTTCCAAGGATTCCCAATCTATCTATGTTCCTATTATTATCTTACATATAAGTGATTCCTTTCTATAATTTAAGGATATATTTTAATTTTATTAATCAACACAATAAATGTGATTACCATATCTTCCATATAAATTGAATTACTTTATCTAATTACAATATATCATTATGAGCTGCACCATGGCTCAACTCAAAAAATCATATTTTAAAATGAAATAGTTTTGAACTTTTCATTAATATGAAAATATCTAGCATGATGAAAAACACTTCTATTATGTAGTGGTCCAGTAGTGAATTAAAATATTAGGCACTTGGCTGTTTTAAGGAATGTAGTTTTGAGACTATTTATTCTAAAAATCATATTTTTTACTTATACCACTATTGCAGCCCATGACTAATCTAATTTAATTTGCTTGGGTAAGTATGCCTTATCATTTGAAACCCTGAAATTCAGATTATAAGAGTCAAACCATTTCTAGAGTATTAAGTAAGAGAAAAGTTGTGAAACACTTATCACTTCCAAGAGTTGTAATCTACACTGCATATTTTGATTTGGATCTTATTAATTCTTGGAGTCTACTGACCTGTTTTACATAGGGGCTATTGTTGAGTTACATAAATTGCTCAATATTTATAATTAAAAGAAACTATTCCATGATCAGTTCCTCTTTGGGTGTATTTCTCTCTTCTGTGTCAGTAAAACTTTCCTTGCATATGTACATTCACTTAATGTTGTTTGTCACAGCTTGGCTGAATATGGCCCTTGTGCCATAAAACACAAACTAAAACCACATGACACAAATGCCAACTCACTGGTGTCTGAGTATTATTATGATATTTGATGCTTTTATCTCAAGTTTAAGGGAGCCGAACCTCAACTATAAAAGGTTTTTGCAGAAGGTTAAGAGGGCAGTGGCTTATCTCTCATTTTATTGTGAACCCCAACTATAAAAATATTTGAAGGCCTACGAGGTTGGGTCCCTGATCATTTATTTTCTTAGCATTTTAGCCAAAACTTATGAAAATATTACTATTCACACATACATTAATTTATTGAAATATTTCTCGTATCCAGGTGTTGTCTTATAATAATTTACAAGGGTATTGGCTTAAAATAATTTTTCATTTCATTATGTAGTAAATTATTTTGTTTCCACAAACAGGGACAAAGACAGACTCTTCTTTTTTCCGCAACAATGCCAAAGAAGATTCAAAACTTTGCTCGAAGTGCTCTAGTAAAACCTGTCACAGTGAATGTGGGACGAGCTGGTGCAGCAAGTGCAGATGTTATACAAGAAGTGGAATATGTGAAACAGGAAGCAAAAATTGTTCATCTTTTGGATACACTGAGTAAAACACCTCCACCAGTAAGTCAACTTTCAATTAAAAACTTATCTGTATTTTTAACCTTAGTATGATAAAAATGTCTCTGCCCATTTATTCATCTCTTTAAGTATTTTTATTAAACCTCTTGTTTATATTTATAAACAAGACATACTTTATATTCTTTATATTTTTTACACATTTAAATATTTAATGTTAAAACAAGTAGTAACAAGAATGTTACTAGCATATATCTGAAAGTTCTGCTTTTTAACAAAGGGTGCATTCTAATATAAATAATGGACAACCCTGGGATAATTAGTTATGTTTAAAACAAAAATGTTTTTGTTTTACATAATTGAAGATATTATCATTAACATCAACGAAATAAACAAAAAGTTGAAGAAGTTTCAGGAATTATATTTAAATCTCACGTAACTTATTTTTTTCAAATAATTATAAATAGCTTCAAAAAAATCTTCTGCGTTATAAGTGCTTGAAGTAGAATTTGCTTTGTTTGATTCAAAATTTTGTTGAACCAGTCACTCTTCTGAAGCAAAGTAATTATGAAGAGAATTCAAAGATTTGAAACTAAAAATGCTTTTTTCGTGTTTACAGTCCCCAAAGAAACAAAAACTAATGTATGTTATGAATTTATTGTTTCAAATTTCAGAATTTCCCCTTAACATTATCTTTTAATACATTAGCAACTTTAACATAGAATTATATTGAGTGTAGTTTATTTTAATAAGCATAATTTTTAAAGGTTCTTATATTTGCGGAAAAGAAGCAAGATGTAGATGCTATTCACGAATATCTATTATTGAAAAATGTTGAAGCTGTTGCAATTCATGGTGGGAAAGGTAAGTTTAAATGATAATTCAAGCAATTTTCTATTATACGTCACAAGTTAAAGCTTTTTATGATCAATTTTAATTTTTACTACATTTTTTTATCAAAAAATGATTTGAAAATCCATATAGTATTTTGCTTGCACAGATCTTAAAAAAATTTACCATTTAAGTTAAAACTATCGATAATTTTAGACCAAGAAGAGAGATCTCGTGCTGTAGATGCTTTTCGAAAGGGAGAAAAGGATGTGTTAGTTGCTACAGATGTTGCCTCTAAAGGTCTTGATTTCGAAAACATACAGCATGTTATTAATTATGATATGCCAGAAGATATTGAAAACTATGGTGAGTATCTAACAATTTCGATTATAATGGTGTACATTACGTTAAATCTGACTAATAGTCTATCTTTTGTGCTTTTCTTTAATCTCGGTTATATATAGATTGAAATGTTCAGTTTAAGAAATTTAAATAACATATTTTCCTGGCTGTTTTTGTTTACATCTTTTACTAGCTGAATGAATTATGTAATTTTAATCTGAAATGTCATAAACTTAAGTGACTGACTGAATTATATCTTCCTTAGGACTGATTAGACATTTTAATCAGTTTAGAGTGTAGTTCCTCTCTTGGAGTAGAGGGAGAGAGGGGTTAGTCTGTATGGGAATTTACAAGTTCTATGTCAAACTAAAACCATTATACTAAATGGTAATAAATCACCGACCATTATATAAATGGTCATAATTTCAATGATGACTATGGACTTTTATTAAAATTTTGAAAAAATAAGATATTGGAGAATGTAGACCTGGGGTAAATCACAGCTTTGTTCCTTGTAATGTTTGTAGTTAGTCCTGCTCTAAAACATAAAATAATTTTAATTAATACTGTACCTCAACACATCGTGTGTTAAGTCAGAAGATAAAATAATATAGTAATTGGTTCTGAAAAGGAAGCAAAGTTTTTGATATGGTGTAGAAAATGAAAGTTATCCTTTCGACAAAACACTTTCTAAATCTAACTTGCTTAGAATTGTAGGAAACTAAGAGTAAGAAAAATAATTTGTTTTTCCATGTTTTCGATGCTTTATTTAAAATGACATGACTACCCTCTTTTTAGTTCATCGTATTGGAAGAACTGGACGATCAGGAAAGAAAGGCATAGCTACTACATTCATTAATAAAGCATGTGGTATGTTTGTTTTTCAACTGTTAATTTTAGAAGGAAATGTGTAAATACATAACCAGTATTGCATCTGCTGAAACAAATTACTTATGTCTATTCTCTTTTTTGTGTGTTCATTTATAGTTAGCTCATCTGTTATACATAGTTGAATGGTGTACCATTGAGAATCACATTTACATGTATAAACTTTAATTGTTATTTAAAATGTTGAGCATTTGTATCAAGTATTTCAAACAAAATATAATTAGATGAGTGATATCACATGAACATTTTCCAAATAACTTTAGAGTTCTAACTTATTCACATGCATATATTTTTATTTTTCAACAGATGAATCAGTTTTATTAGACATGAAGCATCTCTTAATGGAAGCCAAACAAAAAGTTCCTCCATTCTTGGCAGCATTACAATCTGAGAATGAAAAATATCTTAACCTTGGAGGTAAGTACATTTTGTATTTCGCACAAGTTATTTTAGTACATTTGAGTGGTGTGTTTAGTCTTCAGCCCATCCGCAACCTATAAAATATTACACAAAATTTGGTATTTATTGTACCATGTTCACAACTTTTATAATTTATGCCTAACTGATATAGTGGTTATAGTCTGTCTGCATTCCAGTAGGTCCTGGGTTTGAATCCTGGTTGGCATGGATGTTGATGATTCTCCTTAGAGGGAGAAATGGTGGCTTACCCACTGGATGCTCTCACACAAGTAGCTGCCAGTTCACCCCTTGTAGTGCAGAAGGCTAAAGGGGTCAGCAGTCAGTCATTCGAAATAAAAAAATTATGGTTTAGTGATTCAGATAAATTTTTTAATGCTATTTAATTTGGCATAGAATTTGAATTATCTTAAATGATTTTAATATGGATGACATTTTTTGTCTTGGTTTTAATACAATCTCTGATAGTTTATTGTTGGTTGAAAACTTATAGTTTTTCAAAAGTGTTTCATATAGTTATCAGCTGTACATAGCTGTTGCATGAATATCATTCTACTGAAACCAGGATCCTTTCTAGTACAGATGTCACGCAGCAATCAATAGAAGCAATCACGCTTGATATGATTTAAAGTTACTTATTTAAAATAAAACCACAGAACATTATGATGGTAAATTGCAAACCCAGAGTGAAATGTCTTACTGTGAAATCCATTGGCGGAAGAGGGCGTGTGCAGAAGCAGACCTTGGAAGCTGTGCAAGATTATCAAATTTAGAGTTTTGATCATAGCCTTCTAACAAATTATTGTCCTCATGTTAAGTTAGTATTATCAGAATAAGTAAGATTTAAGGCTGGAAATTTTTGTTGATTTAGCTTCAGTAAGTTATCAGAATTGACTTGAATAGGTGTAAATTAATTTTCAGCATTGTAAGGAAAAATCAAACTTGAAATTAAACGTTGTGTACTAAAACATTGACTGGCCTTTCTTACAGAAAAAAGGGAATAAAAATGAATATTAATAACAAAAACTGCTCTAATAGGAAATTTCAAAACTGATTTCACTCGGGTACTGGTGAAATTTTTTTATTGGGTTGGCATCTCTATGTAGACCATGTCAGAAGTCATGAAAATTGTAAGAAATGAGAGAAAGTTGTGAATGTCACATTATTGGCCCAAAGTTAAGGTTGATGTTCATGATTCTCTGCTCCTACCACAAAAAATTAACCATCAAATGCATGTTGATGCTTTAAAAATGTGTGTTTACACTTCACAGATCTATGGTTGTCATGAGCCCTGTAAAAAGTGACATATTGGCAGATATGTACTGTCTGTCTACTCGAAGAACTGCTTCAGACACCCTGTACTGGTGGTGTCAAGTACATTCCTCCCTGGGTGTATTTCTGTCTTCTGTGTCAGTAAAGTTTTCATTCTGTGTCTCTCTATTACTTGATATTGTATGTCGTGTCTGGCGTAGCATGGCCAAATATGGCTCTTGTGCCATAAAACCAACCAACGAAACTATTGGTGGTCATTTTAAAACAAATCTTGAGTGTGGATAAGTCAGGTGAGGTTTTGATGAATTTAGCGGTGGGGAGATGGCGATGGGTGATATCTTCTTATCTCACAAACTCATGGAAAGTTTTGCCAATTGTCACTAAGTGCAATTGACAAACTTGAATGCCTCAAGAATCTCCATTGAAAATGGTCTAAGTCTTGTTTCTATGGTAACAGAGACTTTCTGTCTGGATCCATTCTCATGCTAAACAGGCAGTTGTAAGAATGTTTTGCCTGGGAACCCGAGTAAGAAATGAAAAGCTATTATGTGTAGAATATATTAAAGAGAAGTGTTATGAGATTTCACCACAGCATATTACCATAAAGCCACTCCTGTCCCATTTAATTCTTTTGTAATAAAAGTTTTGACATGAGATTTCAGAAATTGTAATCCTTATTATATATCTGCTAAATATTTTTACAGACGAGAGAGGATGTTCTTATTGCGGTGGTCTTGGACATAGAATCACTGATTGTCCGAAACTGGAAGCTATGCAGAACAAACAGGCATCAAATATTGGACGCAGAGATTACCTCGCAAATAATAGTGCTGATTGGTGAAGAATATATTTATGTATCGAGAGAAAACTGTATTATATTGTAAATAAAAGAACTCATTTTTATTACTTATAAAATGTTTTTGTTTTGTGTCTCCACAAAAGCAAAATTTTTAGATAACTCACCATTGCATTAAAAATCTGAATTATTGCTAAATATGCTAGTTACAAAAAAGTAGGGCACTTTATTTTAGAGAAGTTTATCTGTTTTGACACTAAAAAATTTTTGTTAAATGTATACTAAAACGTTTATATAATGCAATTTTTCATCTTCAAATCAAACACAGAAAAGTAAATATATCATATCTTACAAATTTACATCATAACTCTTGAATATCGTCGACTTACAAATGAAATACACCAAGTCAAAATTTTCAAATACGAGTTTGTTTTTTTAAACTAGAATATGGGCTAATCTTTATACCAGTTAAGTTCATTTGGTCATTTTTTAATTTGAATGAAGTATTTGCATGTAATTTGATTTCTTGAGAAAAACTTAAAAAGCACACTTAAAAGAATAAAAAATGAATAAATATTGTTATTTATTATAATTTTATTAAATTGCTATAGCAGTACATAATCATTATGAAAGTACTCTTCTCTGAGTAATTGAACAAATTCCAATTGTAATAAACAATTATAATGAAAATACAATTTCTTTTCATTGCTGAAAATTTGGATTTTATCTTTTTTTCTAACTGTTTAGTGCGTTTCACTTGTTCATATATTGTGCTGAAACTTTTTAATTTCTAAACATTTCAAATTTACTAATTAGAGTTGAAAATAGTGACTATATTTTTCTGCTTTCATAATACTGCTGTTCTGTGAAAAAGTAGTAAAAATAAAGAAAGTTGGTCCACGTATAATATTGGAAAATAAACATCCCACACAATGTGATTGGTACTTGCAATTATCAACTCTAGTTGTATGCATGCTTCTCCTTTCTGTGATTATGTTTGGAACCATCTACAAAATCATTTTTAGAAACTGATAATTTCTTATCTTAAGAATACTGTGTTTTAATGAAGCTGAGCACATTTTTGATACGGTTCTCTTTTGTCAACCCTTCAGTTAAAAGTTGACAATAGAATGAAAAACTACAAAATAAACTTTATAATGTGCATTTTTATATTTTCCATTATGAGTATAAAATATAGTTTATTATTGTTCACAATTATTCTTATATCTAAAATTGAATTAAATAAATCTACATTGGTAGAAAAAATATTTGTCCAAATTTATTAATTTTAAGTTATGTCCACAAATCAATTCAAGGTAATGAAAGTTATAGTAGAAGTGTCAATGTCCTGTCAATACATTATGAAAGTATCAAATTATTGGAAAATATTTTTTGTGTGATGTATAAAAATAAAAGATAAAAATTACTAAATTAACTGTTACCAAAAACTCAAAATGAACATTAGCCCCTTTTCTGCCAAGATACAGAAATATAACTAAAACATAAATGACAATATTTATAATTATTTTTTACATAAAACAATATTACAATAGTATGTGTTAAAAATGAATGCATTATTGTTTCAGAAATTGAAATTTCAAAACTGCATTCAGTATTTTTGTATAAAAATGTAGTTAATGCCTTTAGTCGATACAAAGACTGATTGGCGAGTTTAGATATTCGCCTTTATTTACTCCAATATTAGGAATCCCTTGTAAAAAATGTTTTCCCAGTCCTTGCATACAATTCAGGAATTTCACTCCTTGAAATCATAGTACTTGCATCTCTTCTAGTCTGTGTTGAGTTATCCCTATAAAAATAATTCTTGATTAGTGTGTTAATGTGTATATACAATATAAAAGGTCTTGAAATGTTTTGATTAAGCTGTTATAAATTTTAACTGCACAATGTAGATTTTTTGTTTAGAAAAACTAAGGTGTTGTGATTTGTTTTTACAAATTTTCATCTACCTGCAAGTCTTAAATGCTCCTACTGAAATTAATATTTAATCTCAGTTATAGTATTCATTAAGATGTAAAATATCTTGAACAAAGTTATAAGGCATGTTTGCGTGTGAATGTATAATACAGGAAAACCCTTGGTATTACTTTTCTGCTGCTGTATGTGTTAAATTTGTGCCCAAATTTTATTGCTATGATACATACATTAAAAGCAAATATGAGTTACATATTGGCAACTAAAGTTAATTTTTGTTTTTGCCATTTCAACTTTAGTGTAATTTATCAAAACCTCGTCCATTTTTTTGGTTTTGGAAATTTTAACATTTGATTACAAATATGCTTACTAAACTTGTTGCAAGGTTCCTAAGTCTAAATCACTTATATAGCCCTCATCAGCGAATTTTTAAACCATGTATCTCATAACTTGTCTACAGTTTGGCATCTAGTTTTTCATCGTTCCTGTACATTTTGTATTTTAAGATTTACGAGGTTTTGAAAACAAAACCTCGTAATCGATTATCTTAAATAATTTTTACTTTTAAATTTTCCCCTAAAGTTTGCAACTGATAAACTCTTGGATCAGCAGTTTGAAACCAAAGATGCTGTATCAAATGGGTAGTGCTGCCACTGTATCAAAAATTAAACTTCTTTTAAAAGTTATTTTGTTTTATCAAGTGCTATGATCTAACTATTTCTATTCAATTAAAATATTGGTTTTATTATAAATAGTTTAATTAATATCAAAGTAGTTGCATTTTTAATTAGAAATTCAATGTAAGCATATTTTATGTTACAAAGTGGGATCATTATTTCGGAATCACGCATGTATGATCTATTGTTGACTGTTTAGAATTATGTCAATATAAGCATATGGCACATTCTTGAAACTTGTGAAATATTTTTTAACAATAGTAATGGGATCAATTTACTTTGGTGTATATACTTGACTATGATTTTCTCTCCTAAAGTGACTGAGATCAGTTTGTGTTGAATGGGTCTTTTTACCTAACAAGTCTACCTGTAAATGTCAAAAATTCATTTATGGAGCATAAAGTAATAAAACACTGTGATTTCATAGCATTGCTTTCAATTTAAACCATGTTCTAAAACTTGTTTTGTATACCTAGTAATGCCATACTTACATATTTTAAAGCTTGTTTTCTCAGATTCCACTGATTCCAGTTGTAAGTGTAGTCCAAATTCTTCTCAATAGGATGAAGAATTGTCTGGACACTGCTCTCAGATATGAAAATGGGTAATATTTGCTTTGATTTGGGGCTGCTCTGAAACAAAAGCTTTGTTACGATTTTCTGCTTTTTTTCTTTGTTAATCGATATTTCTAAAAATACACTGTTAGAAACCATTTTACTTTCAAAAAATTATAAAAATGAATGTGAGAGTTAATCAATGTATGACTCTCAGATATTTACCAGGGCCGCGGTGGCCCGGTTGGAAGAGTAACGGACTAGCAACCGAAGGGTTGCGAGTTCGAATCCAGCCAAACACCGTCGTGTACAAAGGGGGCTGGTGCACGTTAAATCTGTCGTGGCCTCAAATGTCCTCACGTTGGCGTGGTGTGGAAGTTTGGAGAGTGGGGTGCCAGCTCAGGTGTTGCCTCGTCATCTGACCGTGGTTCAAAATTACGTGGTGTTGTCCTCGGATCTTTCCCTTTGGGATTGATCCCGGACCGTCACCAATAGCCCGTTGTATTGCTCCAGTGTGACGTTAATTGAAAATACCAATACCAGATATTTACCATGATTTTTAAATGGTAAAAGTTAATCAGCTGTGCTAGAATTTCTTAACTTTAATCATTAACAGAATGACTGCGATAAAATTATCTCTCTCAAACATAAAACTTCAACATATGCTTTTATCACATACTGATTTGAAAAGCATAGCAGTTTATTAATAACATTTGATAAATGGCGTACACAGTATGTCCCCCTCCCAGAAAGAATTGGCTTCTGATTTTTTAAACATCGCTTTAATAGAACAATCAAAAAGCGATAGAGCTGATATAATTGCAGAATATAAATTATCTACTTGGTCATCGAAACAGATTGATACAATATCTCAGCGATGTGTTTTAAAGTATTAATTTAAATATGTATAAGGAAAAATTAAGAACATACTATTAGAGGAAATTGGAAATAGTTTTCCATCTGCAGTGAGAATATGAGCTGTGGCATAATACGCATATAATTTGTAGCTTTGGATATGCATTTGTGTGGCTGTTTTTCAAAAAACTCCATAGCTGACAGGCTTGAAAATCCATAACACAAGTTGTTAAACATTAATATACCCAAGTCCTTATCACATGGTATTAAAGTACCAATACTGCAATGAAAGGCACAGAATTCCTGAAAAATATCAAAAATTGAACATTATTCGAGACTGGAAAGCTGGAGACAAAATATTTTTAAAATTAGCTGATACTTTAAATAATAAAAAGTCTGCCAACATACGCTTTTTATAGTCATAGTTTACTCAAAAAATGACAGTTTATGTTAGTAAAACAATTTTTTTCATACATTATTTCTAGACGCATTTTATGTTTTTATTTGAATCCGTTCTTTTAGCGGAACATTTTTGGTGTAAAAGTTAGGAGGAATGTATCGAAACTGATTAAATATATATATTAGTTGATTACTTTCATACGATTCTGAAAAGGATTACAAAATGAATTAAACCTAGTATGTGTTAAATTTTATATCTGAAAAGAATCATTATGCTACAAGATTGAGTTTTCAGTTTAAACTGAAATAAGAAAACTTATTAGTAATTCACCCTAATCTTTTTAATGAATTGTAGCATTAAATAATCTACTTACTTTATATTCAAGAGTGATTTCATTGAAATTTTTTACATCACTTGACACTATTCGGATTATTTTCTCTTCAGTTTCCTCCACGAACTCTTTATCTTCAATTTCAGGAGCTTCAGACATTTCTTCTATTCCAATTACATTCACACGCTATCCGATAATTATGAAACAAATAAGAAAAATATAATTTATTTATGTCTAAGTGCATTCAGGCAAGATTTTAAACATTCAGATACTAATACGTTTTCTCTATTGTGAAGCAATATTAACACATAATATTTTATAATTAGAAAAAATAGACTTGAAATTTGTCTAAGTTAATTAATTAACCTTGGATATCTGATTCCTCTAAACATACCGAATACAACACCTATCGGGATATTCACCAGGAACAACTTTAACACCCTCAATTTATTTATTAACCCTCCAAGTGATATCTCGAGAATGAACGATGAATATCGTCATCAAGATATTGGCGATTTTTTTAGATCCAAGATCCAGTCAATTTTTTACTAATGACGTCCATAGATATGGTCAGTTTTGCTAATGACAAGTACCTCGTCGAGATAACCACCAGTAAGGTTAAATCATGCAAAGTTGAAAGCAGTCAATAAATTGCAAGTGCCTCGTATTTACTTTACGTTTAAGAGTTTAAAAGTAATTTGAAAAGTTAAAGTATATATTCCATTACAATCAAATCTATACCGCTTCTTTACGTCGCAGCACCCGGTTGGAAGAGTAACGGATTAGGAACCGGAGGGTTGTGAGTTCGAATCCAACCAAAGACCGTCGTGTACAAAGGGGGCTGGTGCACGTTAAATCTGTCGTGGCCTCAAATGTTCTCACGTTGGCGTGGTGTGGAAGTTTGAAGAGTGGTGTGCCTTTCAGGTGTGATCTCGTCATCTGACCATGGTTCAAAATTGCGTGGCGTTGCCCTCGGATCTTTCCCTTGGGGATTGATCCCGGACCGTCGCCAATAGCCCGTTGTGTTGCTCCGGTGCGAGGTTGATTAACCACTACTTTACCACAAATAAAAATTTATGCAAGCCTAAATCCTGTGAATTTTTCAACAAATTTATCTGGATATTTAGAGTAAAGCATATCTGTATGAATATTATTTATATCTGTATAAATATTATTTATACAGATATCGTCATATCAGTTAAAGAAATGTTTTCTGATGACTGCAAACAATGCATTGTATTTAAAATGCATCGTTCGCATTCAACAGAAAATATTTACTTAAAACTTTTACTCATTGACTTTTGAAATTTATAATTGTTGTTTTAAACATGCAAAATGCTAATAATTAAATCTTGAGAGAGATAAAACTTCAGTTCTTGATATGACAAACTTACTTCTGAAAACTTTTTAAGATCTTGAAATAAATTGATGTTGAAGTTTAAAAGATGTCCTTCCAGTTGCGTGTGCTTCCATGTTTTTGCTAGTTCTTTGTATGTTGGCTATAAAAGAGATATTGCTATATAACGATATGCTATATGATTATTTTACAATTTAATATCAAATATATTTATGTTAAATTTAATTAAAGTATCAACTTCAGTTTAAATTTTTATAAATATATAAATTTATCCTTGTTTTAATTTATTATTAAATAAATCAATTAAATTATTTCAATACTTTGAGCACAAAAGTTAAAAAAAGTTTAAAAACTAGTTGCAGTTACCCTATATATATATATATATATATATATATAATTTGTATATTAATAAGAGAAAAAATATCTATACTTACGTAAATTCTCTCTGATTTTGTAAAAGGACCAGTTTTTACTACAGAATTAAGCTCTTTTATTTGCATAGCAAATGTGTAATCCAGCCTGTATGTTTGCACAGCGATTTCATCAATATTTTCCTAGAAAGAATAAGAAAGGCACTAATCTACTGCTCTATTTCTCTGTTGTGAAACAATATCAACATGAATAAAATGAGGTATGCGAAAAAAATATTTACATTAATAAAAAATTCCTTATAAGAGAACCAAAAAGTAATAAAATGCTCACTTTTAAAGTTTTAATGAATTCAGAATAATTTGTAAAATGAATAAGTAATAATTTCTGATGATAAATGTTTTTATTGTTACTGTCTCCTTCAGTCGCTTGGCTTTTCAATTCCTCTGTAAAATGAAAGAAAAGATAGAAAATGAGTACATAAAAATCTGTTTTTCACTACAAAATTTTAAAATTATATTTTTATTACTGGTAGGATTTTAGAATTTAAACAATCAGAAACTTTGGTTATTAATTTACAATGCCAGATCATTATTAATTAATAACCAAAGTGGATATGGGTTGATATAAGAATTATCTAAAAACACGTTTATAATTTTTTTAATGAATTTCAAAAATTCCCATAGAACTCAGTTTGAATTTCGCTTATAATTGCAAGCTGTATAAATTGAAGATAATATTCATTACTGTTTTAATTTACAGCATTCAATATTGTTTAGTTATGAGTGAAGCATAAACATGCTTGTGCATACAAGGAAAATGTGCACATCAAAATCAAATATGTATCACAGAGCTTTTTACTCATCAGACTGCGAGAAAGATATACGATTAGTTTTCTTAGCATTTCATTGGGTTACGTAAAATAAAATAAAATTAATATAGAGTATTGAGACATTATAACCGTTTCAAGATTAATAAAATAGAATCAAAGAATCAATCCAGTTTTACGTTTTTGATTTAACCATCTTGTAGTTGCTTCTATTAATAATTAGTTTCTCTTATACTTATTGTATAAATCGAAAAACTTGTGCTTAATTTTAAAACGAGCATGAGTTGCTGAGTAATAATATTTTTCTAAGTTGTTCTTCCGACCAATTTTTGCAATGGCATTATTTTAAGGTGTACTTTATAGTATATACGGCATAATTAGTTTTGAAGTTATTTTTCCAATTTACCTCATTCACGAATACAATACAAAACAAAACAAAGTGTGCATGCATTTTCCCCACACACTTCAAAACATTAGATGGGTTTACCTCGCAAAACTTCGATTTTCATCTTCACATTACTGATTTCTTCATGTAGATCTTCACACACTCTTGGCAATGTTTCTTTCATTATCTTTCCAACTGTAAAACAAATACATTCTCAATTTGGGTCCAATACTTACTCAAATATAAAAAAATGGATGTATACTTAAAAATAGTTATATGTATTTATTAAATGCTGAACTATCGTCTAGACATCGAAACAAACAACCGAATCTTCAAGAGGAAAATAGCCCCCAGTTTATAATGAGATTGGTAAGAAGGCAGATGACCATAGTTGAGTCCACTGTTGAACGGTAAGTCAAAAAAAAGACAGATCACCAGACTCAGTCGAAATGCGTGCTAAAGATGTCAGTTGTCATAGCGCATTGTTTACCTTCAAACTTGTCACCTAATTTAATGAATAAACTCGTTCAAAATGACGTGACTCAAATGCCAACTTACCATACACAGAGCTGGACTATAGAACTGTAAAGAAGAGTCATATACCAACCATCAAACATAAATTTCCCGGCTTTCTGGCTATACCATGCGTGTAAGCGTATGCCGGCTGCAATGGATGATACTTCATTGATAAAAGCCATCTTGGTCTTCTGGTTACTTAAAACAAAAGTGGAAAGGGAAGATGGTGGGAAGACGCTGTTGACGGCAGCTGTGAAAAGTATAACACAATATCACTTCTAATTACACACTACGCATATTTCATTATCGCTTTTACTGTAACAAAAATTAGTCATGTTTTATTTAGAATAATAAACCAGTCACAAAACTGCATGCAAATATTTATTGACACAAATTCCCCTTATTTTAGTTATGAGTGCAAATCCGATGTTCCCAAGCGTCAGAATTATAAATTATTTAAATTTTCCAAACATTTTTAGTTTTTAAATAAATTAAAGTGTCATCAAACAGTGCGGAAACGTTTTTTCATGCGTCCAATTTGAGTTTTGTCACATTTTTAAACGGGAAGAGAGCTATAACTGTATATACTGTCAATCTAATCAGATCGTTCCTCAAGTATCAGCTTTAGTTACTCGCCTGCAAATCGCAGAAGGCCACCCCCTCATCCAAAAATCAACTGACTTTCTGAAAGAACGCCCTTCATTAAGCGAGAATTCAGAAAATAATTCTGAAGTCTGCAGTTCCCTAAATTTCGTGGTATTAAACGGGAATCGAGTTCAATGATTTTTTCGACTGTTTTCAGACTATTGATATATTTAGACATAAATTTTACCCAAGTGATTTCTGAAACTTCGATTTTCTTATACAACTAGTTTCAGCATGTATTGTTTGATAACATCGAATTTTTTTATTCCACTCCTTGTTCTTGTCGATTGCTTTTTAAAAATTATAAAGAACAAAATATGCAGATCTGCAAGCACATTTTAAACTATCTCAAAAAGAACCGACAAAGATAGAATAAGTATGAATATAAGTATAATTTTCCGAACTTATTAACTTATAAGTTAATAATATCGAAAAATAACGGTCATTACTATTTTCTGACTACGTGCAAAAACACACTCAGTCAACCACTCAGGAATGGCTCTAAATCCCCACTTGTGGAAACGAAAGAATTAAAATTATCAATTATATGAAACTAAAATATTTGAAAGAAAACAGGTTAAACGGTATCTAAATCATGTGATTATTTTAATATTTTATGATTGTAGTTATCAGATGTCATTGATTTACTATAAGAGCTAGCGGAAACGAAATATTCAAATTGAATTTTTTGACTTGGTGTGTTTTACTTGAAAGTTGACGATATGATTTATTTCTGTTACCTGCTACAACTCCCAAAAACTTTAAGATTTCAATTTGCTTTTGATAGTTGACGCTTGTGTTGCAAAAAATGATCGCAGAGTGACAAACAAAACAGGATTTACGCGCGTCCAATGTTTCCTCCAATAGTTTCTCAATCTAAATATATTACTGAAAAGTCTGTTTTTATATTTTGTTAATTATTCTGCAAATTTTTCGCCAGTTATCATTAGATGTTATCTCCTCTTTAGAGACGAATCACAGAATCTCAAGGCCCTTGAAGTACTAGTTTGTTTAAGGGATTTATTTTGCAAGTGAATTCAACTGGTAAATATACAATTTATATATATCGTAAATTTTGTATCATATATTTATATATATTACTTCATATGATGTGCTTATGTAACTTTTTGAAACCCTCCGAATTAGAGATCCCAAACCTTTTCAATCAATAAAGTAGGATGTTTTAAGTGAATGCCAAAAGGATGTTGTAAGTGAATGCCAGAATAACTATAACCTATAATAAATTAAAGTTTTAAAAATATTACACATTTTGGGCCACATACTTGAAAAATATCAAATATTCATCTGTAAGTTATTTGCAGCTAATGCAATGCAATTAAAATTGCATAGACAGTCGTCTCAAAATGCAATTAAAATTGCATTGAACAATCGTCTCAAATTTATCACGACTGCGATTAGTTAAAAAAAGTTACAGAATGGCATTTATAATATCAAATTTTAAAATTTTCAAAGAATTTTAATTTTCGAAATGAATTTGTAATAATTGGATGAATTTCGTATTTACCGAATAGTGTGTGCATTTTAAAATTGAAACAAAGCAAGAAAATATATTGCTGATCTGATAGGATTCCTAGTCTTTTTTCGGCTCACACGATCTTTGTTTTAATGTTATTTAGGAAATGTTTAATGTTTCATGTACTCTTGAGTTGATGAATAGTATCTAACATAACATTTAAATAGGGCATTAGAAACTTTCAAAACTTCATTAATCAAAGTAAATTAAAGATTTCCACCAACTTTTCATTTCATCAAAAGCGGTATGATCCTCTTGATATTCCATTCCTTGTTTGATCAAAATCAGCTTCACTAAATCATTATGCATCTCCTTCAAGTCTTCAGTTGCATTATGCCAAACCCTTTTGAGCTTTTGAAGCAAATGGAAGCAATTTTTCAGTAGAATTTGCTTTTGGTGATCTTTAAATGCCTCTGAAACGATTCATAAATTCCATTTTTTCATTAAATACATATTTTTGGGAGGCAATATAAATGAAGGGCTCCGAGTAACAAAGTGATAAGTTACAGAATATGTTCAGTAATAACAAACATTAAAAACAAAATATTCAAGAGAAGCAAAATAATTTCTGATTGTTTGAATGAGAATGTAATACTTGAAAGTTTAAGCTAACACGGCCCTTTCTATTAATATTTTGGAATTCTTTTAAACTTGTAAGTTGCTAGCCTGGAAATTTTGAAAAGGGGGCTTGTCATTATGTTGCCCGAAGCCCTTAAATGTATAACTACTTAGAGAACAGTTACATTGAAGGTTACATTAGTTACATTGAAATGTAACTAAAAACACATGCGAATAAATATTGCTATTCGAAACATTAGTGTAAAAAGGAACCACTTATGGATTTTATTAAGTATTCGAAATACTTACCTGATATGACATCATATTTTGGTGTCTATTTTTTAATTAAAAATCTTCAAAAGAATTGTGAAACAATAGTTTTTCAAACAAAATGAAATAAACCGAAGATTTAAGCATTTGCTTTGATTGGAGCAGGATTTTAAGAGGTACTTGTTTTGCGGGAGTTACATTTTACTGTACCTCTCAACTGAAGAAATTGTTCATACAATTAAATGCAAATGTTTTAAATAATTTGTATCATTATATCAGCATTGTTTATTGCTTGTTTAAATTGGAGTTCACTCTCTTAAATTACTGCAACTTAGTATAAGAAGCCTTTTCAACTCGAAAATATTCTAATTTGTAGTTAAAGTATCTTTTAGCTATTTTCAACCTTTTCCTATCTCAGCGCGCATAAACTGATTTTAAAATTCTGAGGTACACCAAAATATACATTACATTTTTTTTCTGACGTGACAAAAAAGGTATAATTTTGATTGACTTACAAAAAAAAGTGTATTTACCTACCTTTTTTGCTCAAAAGTAGCTTTAAAAATTTTGTTGAAAAATTTTATACTTTGTGAGTAGAGAATTATATTCAAAATTAGTTAGATGGGTATTCATAAGGGTATTACTTGAAATTATTTGTGAACACATTTGTCAAAAGTTCCAAACTAAACCATTTAAATGTGATAAATCTTGGACAGTTTAAACCCTTCACCATCCGTAAGGCACATAGTGCCATTCTTGTGGCACACAAGGTTGAAAATTACTGCTTTACTGTGATCTATTAGACCATAAATATATACGTACCTGGAAATATCTGAATTTAAAAATTGCTTATTTTACTCAGATAATTATAATAAATTATTATAATTATAATAAATTATAATTATAATACTGCCGCTGGTAACAGTCAATACTGATGAGGGGGTCCAATTATCTCACTCAGCCCGGTGTAGAAAAATCACATAAACATAGTTTCTATATGTACTTGCCTCTGCTCAAGTACCTTCCATAGTAGAAGCATTGCATTCTTACAGTAGCTCCAGAAATGCTTTTCTCATCAAATAGGAAATTGAAACTTGCCTGTAAGATTCAATTATTTGTTTTACAATCAGGCTTCTGTAATGAGCAGTTTGAACTCATCTTTGTAAATACTTTCATAAGAAATACAAGCATAGTTTCTTTATGCTATATACTTTCCTAGACAAAATAGAATACCACGCTTTTCTCAAAATCCTATGATAGTTAAAACAATGTTCTGGTATACAATAAAATTCCTTACTGTACATGTTTTGTTTTTAACTAAGTTCCAGAAAAAAATAGCTTGAGACTTGCACTTATTACATAAATAATATGTTTGATGCCAATCAACAAATATGATCTACCATTCGAAGCTAGTAATTATAATGTTACCCCACCATTCAAAACACCTAACTTAAAAGAATTACTAGAAATATAATTAGGAACATAATTAGGATATAGTTAACTTCTCAATTTAACTAACCACTTCTGTGACAAGTGAAAATTAGTAAAAATCATTCTTATGTTAAAAGTATTTTATATATATTTATCCTTGTTGCTTTTAATAAAATGCTAACTTTCAAAACTATTAATTTGTAATTACTGATAACTCATTTTAACGAAATTGAAAGTTTCCAAATATAATTTAGTAGCAAACTTGACAATTTTTTTATTTTAATGGACGACATATGAATGCGAAAGAGGGTAACATTTAAAAATTACCTCTAAAAAACTTTGCTTTTCACTTTTGGAGACATCATCTTTCAAGATGTAATCCCACTTTGAAGTCAGTAACATAATTCTTACCTAGAGAGATAATTTGTCATCACACTTACAACTACAAAAATATTTATGGAAAAGTGCCAGTTGATTTTTGAAAATTTACCGTAACATGAGCTGTTCTTTGAGAAATACGTTCATGACGACGAGATTTACTATACAATAAGAGAGCTCTCGCCAAGTTCAGAATTTTATTTTCCGTAGTTTCTGAACCAGATAAAACTCTATTTCTGCTCGTCATTTTGCAAGAATAGAAAAGGAATAACGATATGATTTGGAGATTCCGTGGATGAAAAATTTTAAAAATCTGTTATAATTTTAGCAAGCATGCTTTTCACGTTGGTATTATGTTCATTGTTTACCATTTTGTAACCATAGTGATAACCTCTTTGATGGTCACAGTGAATGTTTAACTGTATAATATTTAGAGGTTTCATTAATAAAGTCAGAATGTTTATTCTGTGTCTGTGTAAATCTTAGACAATTTTTCTCAAACACAAAAATATTTAATGAAAAATAAATGAAATAATATTTATTCTCATGATCAGGATAAATGGAAATGTTAAAAATGCTCAAGTCATCTACTATAAAGTTGTACTCGTTCAAGAATGCATAACCGTAACTCCGTTTTAGTTTACCTTTTACCTTCTGCAATGTGAAATGTGATCAACGTTGATTGTAAGTGTAAATAAAGTATATAAATTGATTTAACTATGATTGTTTGAATCTGGTAAAATGGTCATGAATGGAAAACTGCGTTTTGTTTTTAACCCATTTGCCTTATTCATGCTCTATTTCTTCAAAAATAGAAATTTTAACTATTAATAACCCGGTCCAGTTATGTAACTCATTTGTTAACTTATGATTTTGTAAAAGTGCTACTCATAATTTTAAATTAAAATCCTCACGACATATTCTCTTGTAGTTTGACTATTCTTTCATTGTTTCTCTGTTTAGAATTGTTGCATATGTACAACCTTGAATTTTATCAAAAGCTAAAGTGCATTCTTATTTCTCATGGAAACTTTCGATTATCATTGGAAATGCATTTATCAGCAATTCTTTCTGAAAAACAATTTTTATTTTAATGAGATTTTAGCTCATTCAAGTAAGTTATGATAAATATTTATATATAGGCAGAAACACTATTTAAAGAGTATATATGTAAACAAATATGCATATATACAAAACCTATCTATTTTTAATCTCTTAATTTCTCATGGAAAGGTTTTGCAACAGTATATTTGAAAGCATTTTTTAAATTCAAAATTAAACTGTTATGCAATCAACAAGTTGATTTGAATCTTATTTATAGCCCATGCATTTATTTTTAGTGGATTTCACAAGAAATTGTAATGACGTATGCACTCCCAAAGGTGGAATGTGCTAAATTAATGTCGACAAGGCTTCACTTTTGATGCCGTCGTGGCTCAGTGGGTATGTCACTGCGCTAGCAACCATCGAGTTGTAGGCTGCACAAGTTTGATTCCTGTCTATTGCATTCCTTCCTGGGTGTATCATCATATTTTTTGCTGTTACACAATTTTTATTTAGTTAAATTGTTTCAAGATAATGAGATTGGTAAGAAAATATAATTTGTATATAATTGTATTCTCAAATATTTTCTTAGTTAACTTAGTACTGATTGTGGGTGTGGGTAGAATGTTATATCAGCTTCTCAAGTAAAACTAAGTTTTATTACTTTTATTGTAAATGTTTTTCTTTTCAGATTGTATTTTAAAGCTACCTAGGAAAATGTTGTAGGTAGAATGTTTCAAGTACTCCCATGCATCATCAAACATCGGGGATCTGTAAAGTACTTGAAGTACTTTGTATCTCTCTCTCGACAAGTAAGCCTTTATTAGTAGTAGTTTACAATTTAATCACAACTGCAATTATTAAAAGTTTATTTTGATGAATTGGTATGAGAGTGTTGAGTGACTCCACCAGAATTGGGACAAGACATGGCTAAGACTCCTCATTATACTAAATTTATTCTATGTTTTGTGGATATTTTATAATATGTCTCAAATAACCAAGAATTGATTATCTAAATAGCTATGTTTATCTCATTACTATACCTGCCAGCTTATCTGTAAGTCTTCAGAAAAAACACTTAGTTTACTTATCTTCCAGATGGAAAAATATGTTTTGGATTTTTCTTTAGACAGAAAATTTTACATGGGCACCAATTACGTAATTTTGACATTAAGCTGCGGCAACCATGAAAAAAGACATTGGGATCAGTGGTTGTTGGATTGTAGTAAATACCTTTTGCACTAATTTTCTAGAAAACCTACAAATATACCTCTAAAACTCACAAGGAAAAGTAGTTCATTTTTGCACATGTTTGGTGACATTTTGTGTACAATATCATCAAATTGGTTATGCAGAGTTCAAACTGCCACCAGGTATTTAAGAGTAATAGAGAGCTGGGTTATTTTTTCTGTTTTCATTAAACCCAATGTGGTGCAATTGTTGCTAATTTGGCAGTTTTATTGATATTTTACTAGCTGAATTAGCCGGCGTTGCTTGGGTTGAATTGTTTATAATTCATTGTAATATTACTCAATATTATTCCTATGAAAATTTCTAATTGTTTTTAGCCCCTGCAGATCAGACCTAGGACAAATCAAACAGGTTAATATATGATGAATGTACCAAATTTAGTGTGAATTGGTCTGACATTGATTGTATAAATGTGTAATGTTATTCCTATTAGAATTTTGAATTGTCTTTAGCCCCCTGTACCATATTGATGATAAAAAGACCACTTTCTATAAAAATAATCTTATAAAAATTTACATTCCAATAATAAAGCTACAGTTTAAGAATTTACAGACTGGATACATAAACGATATGATACTGATTTTCAGCGCAACAGCTCCCATCTGTGATTGTACCATACTAAGATTCTAAAAAAAACCCCTCCAAGGTCATCTTGAGAGGCGACTCCTGTAGATGTTAACTCTGACATCATCTGTACAGCCATACCGGGAGAGAGCGCCCTCTAGCAAGTGCTCTGTCCAGGATGACGGGACGTTACACCCTTCTGCACATCCAAAACAAGTAGAACGGGGGTTAATATGTAGCTTGCATTACATGTAGGGTTCCAAAGAATAAGTGTACCAAATTTGTTGTAGATTTGTATAGAAAACGGACCGACCGACAGATGCCAACTCTGCTTTATTCTTATAGACTTTGAGAATTATTTTTAAGCATTTTTCTTTTCTAACAGTTGCATGTTGCTTTTAATGTCTCAAAAATCTTCTGGGTTTCTTTTTCTTCCTGTGATGGCATGTATTCATTGGATTTTATTTTTAATTAATGTTTTTATCCCATTTCTCTATATCCATGGTAAAAATATTTGTTTTTATCTAGAAGGGGTCCACCTCGAAGCCTCCTTCATCAAACATTTTTGCAGCAGCATCCACAGCAATCTCGAAACCTGTTTGTAATGAAAACGAGAAGTCCTCCAAAAGTAAATTCCCACTTGGTAAAAGAGACTCCCATTTTTTAAATTCATCTGACAGCAAAAAACTTGCTGAAGATGAAAACACTTCAACTGAATGCATTTGTAGTGAAATCAATCCTCACTACAAGCCTGTGCTACAGCCTGATGTCACAGCAATTCTGTCTGAAACTGAAAGTAGAGATGCCAGTGAAAAAGAAAATGTGAAACTCTTAAATACAGTGAAACCAACAGATTTAGACTGGCATAAGCAAGCCCTTAATATACGCTTGCTTCCTAAATATTACAAGAGTCTATCGAAATTCCGTCTAACGGGTAATAATATGCATTTTATTTTGTACATTTGAATTTAAGAATGTAGATTAATGCCCCTAAGACATAATTTTATTTGTATATCAAATTTCTGGAAATGTACCCTGATTCGGATAGGGTAAATAGATGCATCCTTATGCTTTACTGCTTTTAATTTTATCATGAGCAAAAGCTTGGTACAGAGGGAGTACTGAGTGAAGTAGGAGAGCGAATCGCCACCTCTTGTTTCCTACAGTAGCCTAATAATCTTGTCTATTTTAAAAAGGTTTCTTGTGTTAGCCAATGCCAGAATTGGTTATATAGTTACCCAAGCTTATTTGCACAGGTTCCATCTTGTGAACATGGATAAATACTTTGCTTTCTCTATGGAAGAGGAGACATTGGAGCATATTTTGTTTTCCTGCACCAGAGAAAACCTTTACTGCTGTTATTTTACAAGATTGTAAAAATTTACAATCTATTTTTATTTTTCAATTATTTTATGACCATTGCATTTCATGTATATAGACCACATCGTGAAATCAGCTGGTAGCTCTGGAATTATGAATAAAGTTGTATTATAAAAGCATAGAAGAGGCATTAACATGTTTTTGTTTGCTAAAAGTAATAACATTACCCTATTTTTCTTGATATTTTGTTATAACATATCCACACTTGAGGGAAAGTAATTTTTGATTGTATTATTAATTATACTCCTACTAGGTATATAATAGTTTTATTAAAATAGGAAGAAAAAATTTGCAATGTTTCCAGATATAAATCAGATAAAAAGTTAAGTTGTAAATTTAATGCTTCCATATAAATATAAGACTATCTGCACTCCCTGCCCTAATACAATAAATGATACTCTTCATGAAATACACAAATATGTATCTAGACTATTTTGTATTTAACTTGCACAAGAGTGTAAATTCTTTTTCCTTTGCACATTTGTTACACCAACTTTATAATAAATACAATAAAAATATAATTTAAATACCCAGGTCACAAGGCCCAGTACCATGTGTTCAGTGACTCCCTTTGTGTAGGCCCTGAAATATATTATGTTTCATGCAAGTACAGTAGAACCTTGGTTGTCTAAGGTAATGTTGAATGAGGCCACCTCAGATAATCAGAAACTCGGGTAATACGAACATAGTCAGAGACGTAATTAGGCTAGTTTCCACCCGGGGCAAGAACTCGCCTGTGCGCCCCCACCGACCAACCAAACCAAAACCCTCCCCGACAACACCTGATATCGCAGGCACACATTAATTCCACTAGTCCACATTTTTTTATTAAATTTAGATGGTAAATGCTTGATTTTAAAGGTAAATAGATTAATTTGCAGGAATTTCATTTTTAGTACAAGATAAAATATTAAATTAATTCTAAGATATTTCATTGACAAATAATCTAAGAGTAGCATGTTTGGTATATTCTTTCATACTTATAATTGCTGCAAATGAAATGAAAAGGTTTTATCAAATGATATCGGGATATGTGTGGACTGCATCAAAATCAACAGACTGTTGCTTTAGAATAGGATATTTAATTATGATAAATACAGAGGCTGTTTGGACATTTTTTGAATGATTTTGATGAGCTGTAACAAATTATATGCTACGAAATAATTTTATTTTCGCAGCAGTTAATTGTTAAAATATAACTTATCGTCTGCTAACTCAGAGTTTTGTTTACTTTCAAAATGGTGCTTTTAAATAAGCAATGGATGGAAGGCAATGTTTCTGCTCTTCCTGAAGAGAATTATGCTTATTCAATTATTCAAAAACACTGTCAAAGTCATGTTTTTATATATCTAAAGGTACAATAAGTAGTATTATTAATGAGAAAGGAATAAACGCGTAAAAGTGGAAAAATACTTCCAAATACGTATCCAAAAAAGAAAAGAATTTCTGAGAATATTTGTAAGGTAAGATCTTTAATTTTAAAAGAGAATCTGCTAAGTCAAAGGACTATTACAAAGTCGTTAAAAGTTCAGTTTCAACTCTAAATAAAATACTTAACAGTGATTTGAATCTTAAAAAGGCCAAAAAATGCAATGTTCATTGTCTATCCCCACGGCATATTGCAGAAAGCAGAACTCACTGCAGAACTCTGTATGAGAAGCATTTAGCTAGAGAAAGATGGAAAAATGTTGACAATAGATGAGGTGTGGGTATTTAAAAGATTGCAATAAAAAAGAACAATTTATTATCATAAAAGAGGAGAAAAATCTTAAAACATGGTTCAACTTTGTAACTTTAACATGAGAACTTTCTCTAAAAGATTTATGATTGTTGCCAGTTTTGCATATAATGGAAAATTAAAAGTAAAAAGGAGGGGGGAAATGGTAAAAATCAACTCCCACATATTATCAAGACCCTATTTTATCCCCACTATTCAAAAAAGAAATACAATCTTTACCCAAAGTGCCAACAATCAGTAGAATTGCAGCAGGATAAAGCAAGCAGCCACACATCTAAATCCACTATTCAATTCTTGAAAAAATGGAACAAGAAACTGGTATCAAGTCAATAAATACCCTTTACTAATATTCCTGCTAAATCTCTAGACGTCTCACCGATGGACTTTTGTGCTTTTGGACTTTTAAAAAGAGAATTATCGAAACATCGACCAAAAACCATTCAAGGATTTTGGAAAACTGTAACAAGAATTAATAATAACAGATTTTACTCAAGTTATTATCTTGAGTATTATACTTAGACATTTTTCACAATCTCTTAATCTTTTGACAAAATGTGAAAAAAATTAATTTAAACACAGAAAGCTTGAACTAAAACTTAACTTTACAGGCTTTTTCGTCTGCAAACATTTTTACTATGTCCTCTAAAGATAGCTTTGAAGCTAACTTGTGTTCTATTGATATGATGCTCAGGTTGGTTAGTCGTTGCTGTCCTGTTAAGTTTCTGAGGTAATTTTTATGATCTTTAGTTTGCTAAAACTCCTTTCATTTGAGGCGACTGAGACTGGTATTGTGAGGAAAATTCTAAACGCTGTCGTTGTGTTGGTGGATGCGTCTTCAAGTCCGTTCTTATATATTAACGTCAGAAGACCTGATAGTGTAGCCGTTTTCATATTAAGGCTTAAATCCAAAGCATGATACTTAAAACTCTCCACTTCTATCGCCAGCTAGTCATTGTCTAAGTCTTCTTTATATGTAGTAGCTAACTCAAGTGCCTGGTTCTTCAATTCTACTCCATTCATTGTTTCAAACCGAACTCCATTGAGGAAACCAAATAAACTATTCATGTTTTGAATGACTTGAAACCTTTGCCTCAGTTCATTCAGAATCCGATCTATTATTTGTATAATCAATAATCTTAACTTTTTTCTTCTGAGAATTCATAGCTTTCAACTTCGCCCTTCTCATCAAACATCCGCTTCTTCGTCCTCCGTACTTCTTTAAAAAGAGGATCTAGGTTAAGCTTTCCTGCTATTTCTTCACTCATTCTTCATTTAGCACCTTTTATAGTTTTTATTTTTTGTAGTCTACTAATAAGTTTTTCCTCTTCACTTTTTATCATACGTAGATATCTATAGTAAAAAAAATACTCAGCCAATTTAGCGCCCCCCCCCCCAAACCGGCACCCGGGGCAGATGCCCCATCTGTCCCCTCTAGTTACATCTCTGAATATAGTAACACAAAGCAGCCTTTACAAAAATACAGAAACAATTTAATGTAATAGATGTTGCTATTACTGCTGCTATCTATACACGGATTTGTGTCACAGTATGTATTGTGATAATTTTACAGTACATTTGGATGTGAATTACATACCTTTTAAACTCTTGTAAGTTCTTAATATTCCTCTGTTTCGCAGCACTTTCACAAACTACACAATTTCATGATATCAAAGCATTTTAAACTGCATTTTACTTTAATGTTGATGGGTTTTTCTTTTTCATACTTTTGGATAGTTTATTTTGTTTTCATGTTAACTTAAATGCTTTATCATAGTTTCAATGTTGGTCTGATTGTTATTCTGATGTTTTTAAACCCATTTTTATTTAATTTTATTTTGTGTTTCATTTAGTGTATCTATTTTTGAATCTTGTGACATAAATCAAACCATCTGACCCTCTAAACCAGACCAGTCAAAGACAAGGTGTGCACACTTGTGCTCAAAGCTTTAAAAAATCTATATCAAATTCAGGTCAAATAACACAAACACTCTGTTAATCAGAGTTAGAGTAATCCAGTTTCTACTGTACCTAATTATGCCATTTTAGTATTTTACATTTCTTTAAACATTCTACTTGTAATTTAGGTCTCGTGGTGCTTACAACCCTTGCTGGTTATGGCATGGCTCCTGGAGTTTTTGATCCTGTTGCCCTTATGTGTTTGGTTGTAGGAACGGGGCTATCATCTGCTTCTGCAAATTCTATCAATCAGGTATTGCTTATTTTCATAAAAATACTTGATTTTCGAAATGTAATGTAAATTTTAATGTTATTGATTGTCTCTTACCAGGACTATACAGGGTGATTCTATGGTCATGGGACAAACTTGGAGGGGCGGTACAGCTTACTAAAACATACATTTTTCGTATAGGAATGTATGGTCGGAAGTGACGCGTGGAGGCACGAACATAAAAAATGAGACATGAACAGAAAAACATTGTTTATTTACAAAATCCTTGCAAAGTGCATCTTTGCAGCAATGTTTACAATAAATGCTCAAAATTACGACCTTCAACAGTAATACATGCTTGCTAGCGTCGAAGGAGTGATTGGCGAACAGTTCCAAAGATGCCAGGCATTTCGCCCACGCTTGCAGCCGCAATGGATAGTCAAACAATGAGGTCCTCAATTGAGTCAACTGGAGTCCCGTAACGATGGTCTTCAGATGCCCCCATAAGAAGTAATCAATGCTCCATAAATCTGGTGATCGAGGTGGCCATCGGACTGGTCCACCACGCCCAATCCATCACCCCGCAAAACTGACATCCAGGTAATTGCGGACAACCACGTTGAAATGGACTGGCGCACCATCATGCTAAAACCACATGTGATTATGAATGACAGACGGAACATCTTGCAGCAATTCTGGTAAAACCCTGTCACAATACAATAATGTGAGCCATTGAGTCACGTTGAAAGGAGATATGGGCCTATGAGGAAATTGTTCACAACACCCGCCCAAACATTCACAGAGAAGCGTTTTTGGAATGCATGTGGACGTGTAACATGTGCATTTTCTGTTGCCCCCACACGAGTATTGTGCACATTGAAAACACCTTCCTGTATAAAAGTCGCCTCATCTGTGAATAGCACAGAAGCTGGGAAATCCGGCTGCAACGCACACTGCTGCGAGAACCATTGGCAGAATTCTACGCGCAGATGGTAATCACTTGCCTGCAACGCTTGGACTCTCTGAATATGGAATGGGTGTAAACGTTCTTCATTTAAGACTCCAAACAGTGGGTTGACTCACATGTACACGACATACAATAGCTCTTGTACTTGTGTGGGGTGTTTCATCCACAATGTTCAAGATGGTTTCTTCCATGTTTGGATGTCGTACAGTTCTTGATCCAGTTCTTCCTTTAGAGCTGGCGATGAATGAACCATTTTCACAAAGGTGCCGATGCAGATACTCAAACATTTTGTGCTTCGGCATACGCCTGTTTGGAAAACGTTCCTGATACAGCCGTAGCGCTGCTCTGCCGTTCCCATTAGCAGCACCATACATCATATACATGTCCGCCTTTTCACTATTTGTAAAATCTCCCATCACGGCCGACAGCACAGTTGAAAATGACGTTTTCCCGCAGATGCATCAGATCACAGATGGCCATTCACACTACTGCCCTCTACCCACAGCATTACCAGCCAATCACAGCTGCCGAGTTTGTATTACTGTTGGTGGTCGCAATTTTGAGCATTTATTGTAAACATTGCTGCAAAGAAGCACTTAGCAAGGATTTTGTAAATAAACAATGTTTTTCTGTTCATGTCTCATTTTTTGTGTTCGTGCCTCTACGCGTCACTTCCGACCATACATTCCTATACGAAAAATGTATGTTTTAGTAAGCTGCACCACCCCTCCAAGTTTGTCCCATGACCGTAGAATCACTCTATATATACCACAACCAAAGCATTTGTGCTTTGGTTGCTTTAATAGTATAGTAGTGGATGCTTTAGTAGAATAAATTCTTAAAAATAGTAGCAAAATAAGTCTTCTCTTAATTCTTATTTTAGTAGCAGTTTTAGTTGCCCTAGCAGCTATATCTTTGCCACAGGGTTTTCAAAAAACGCTGTGTGGATAAACGTTTGGCATAGCTTGGTGCTTAGTTAAGAGTTTATGCTTTTAATAGAAAAATACTATACACTGTTACATGTATGCTTTATTGGAGAGATCAGATTGTTTTTATTTACCAAACATTTTTAATACTATTGGAGTGCAGTATAGGCCAGTCATAGAAACATTTCGAACATTGATGAAGCAGAAGGCATGAATTTGTGACTGAAAAAAGGATTTATGCTATTGGTTGGAAAATGGGGAGACCTAATTTTTGTTGACCTTCAGTGAATTTTCAAAAGTAATCAAAACTTTGAAAATAGGAGCTTTAGAGAGACGATTTTGGTTTAAAAGATATCCTTAGTCACCAAGATTGAAAAGTAGCAGCAAAAAGTCATCTGGTAGTTCTAATATACGCAGTTTTATTTACATTTATTCAATGCGAAATCTTATTCAACATACATTGAGAGGTATTAAATATAAAATATTTTGTAAAGTATGTGTAGTTCTTGGTTTGCAATAAAACTCATTCTAATTCCTGTTACTTCAGATTGAGCAGTATAAAATGCAATAGCAGTGACATAATTGTAATCAAGTAGCTAAATAGGGGTGCCTTGTGTGACTCAGAAATCGCCAGTTTCCCAGATAGATTAGCCATTAATCAGAGCTTAGTTAAAGCATTGTGGTATAAGATTTATCTTGCCAAAATTGGAGCTGTAAAAAAGCAGAAATTCGTTTCGAATTGAATCAGTGATCTGTATCATGAACTGCTTTATTCTTCATGCATCCTTCATTTTACATAACTTTCCTGTTTTAGAAGTACCTAATTTTTAGAAAAGTACTTTTGAAATTTAATTTTAGTATTTATTCAACTTACTTTTCTAAAATATTTTTACCAAGTTTGCAATGAAATTTTATTTATAAATTGTGAATTTGTTTTGTATTATTTAGGTCATGGAAGTGCCGTATGATTCTCAAATGGCTAGGACAAAAAACAGAGTTCTTATTCGTGGAGTATTAACGTAAGATATAAAAAATGTTTATCTCTTGCTCATAAAGCTAAAACGTAATTATTTTCACGGTAATAATCTTTTAAACTTCAAAATAATTATGCTAGTTTAGTTGACAGAACAAATACTAGATTAGTTATAGATATATGAGACCAAATCATTTCATATTTAAAAAAATGTGATGGTGGAAATCACGTGGACAAGATATACTTATTTATATATTTAAGAACTTAATGTTCTTTTACTCCTATTAGAGAATTTGTAAAAACCATCTGATTCATACCTATATTTTCATAACTACTATTTGTGAATGTCATAGCACCTGTGTAAAGCTTCTGATGAAAAGAGTAACTTACTTGCAGTCTGTAATCACTGTTGAAGTAACATTAGTAATGTTTAAATTCTGACTTAGTGATCAGTTTTGATATTTAAAAGTCATATTTACTTTCCAGAAGTGCTAAATACCAGATTATTTAGGCTTCAATTTTTAAATAGCTAATCGTATTGGCAATGTGCAATAGGTACCTGCATCTACCTTTTTTATCTCTATCTCATTGTTTGGGGTAGGGGACATCGTGACTCATTAAGTTACCAAATGCACTAGCATCCTGCGAGTTGTAGGCAGCACAAGTTCGGTTCCTCCCTGCATGCATTTCTATCTCCTGTCAGTAAAACTTTTTTGTGTGTATTTCCTTTACTTGATGTTTGTTAGAAATGCGTAAGAGGGTGCTAGTGTGGCACTGGCCTTGAATGTATATTCTACGCATTTAAGTGGAAGTTATTCTGTTACCAAGTTCTTGATGAGAAAGAACGTGTAAGGGTTGCAGCCCTAATAATACTGTTTTGTCTTGTTATGTTCTGCAAGATGTCTGTTAATAACTACTTAATATAATAAACTAGTTATTTTACGTAAGATTTGTGTTACGGAAATTAACCACTGAACCACCCAGATATGCCAAATTGGTGCATCGGCCGGGAATCCAAATGCTACAAGTTTAAATATTTAATATGCTACGAGAATAGATCCTATACTTGGATTCGGTCATACCTAGAATGAAAAGGTAAGCATTTAGTTACTTTCGTTTCATTGTTGATTGTTATTTGTGCAGTCTTGGGTGTATTGTTGAATTTGTTTAACGAAAAATGGAAATGGATAAGTTAGACAGGTTAAAACAGAAACGTGCTACAGAAAGAACTTTGACGACGAAATTAATTAATAAAATATATGAAAGTTTAGAGTCAACAGATGGAATGTTAATTGATGATTTAAGAGAATATTTTGATGTTCTAGCTGAAAGAAAAAATAAGATTTGACCTAACTATTGAAAATTAATTAATTGTATAAAGTCTTTGAAAGACAGATATGGTAGGAAAGATTTTATAATTAATTCTTTCATGAATAAGATCTTAAATTTAGAGGGTGTTAAGAATTCTGCAGATATAAAGGCACTTAAAGCTTTACGATGAATTAGAAATTGCAATTCGAAATTTAGAAGCAATGCAAGTTGCATCTGGTTCGTAAGGACATTTGCTTATTTCAATTTTGTTAAAGTTAATTCCAGAGGATATGGTATTGGAATTTAATAGGGGCAAATGTCAAAAAGTGAAGTTTGAGTATCAGAGTTAATTGAATTTATTTAAACTGAAATTGAATGTAGGGAGGCATCAAGTTTTGTTACGAATGACAAAAGTTTTCTGCTTCCACATTTCGATCAGTCTAAACTGGAAAGTAGAAGATTCTCAAAAAATACACTCACGACTGCTACTTTTAATACTGTGGTCAATCGAAATTGCATCTTCTGCGAAAGGTCACATGATTCTTAAGTGTGATAAAAATGTTTATGACAAATTATCGAAATTGCGAAATGAATTTAGGTGTTGGATTTGTTTTAAAAGGTACCACTTAAGTAGAAATTGTCGGAATAAATATGCTTTTATAAGATGCGGTGGATGGAACCACCATGAATCGGTTTGTACTAATAATTCCAATCGAAGCAAGTCAGGTAGAAATTGTGAACAGAACTCATCAGAAAATTTGATAGTTGCGTAGATTTCGGATTCGAATAACGAAAGGCAAACTCGGAATTCCGAATCAGTTGCTTCAGTTTCTCAATGCCATAATAACATTTCAGAATCAAACAATGTGCTATTGCAAACTTGCACAGTTCTGGCTTGTTCTGATCGTAAAATGAAATTAATCAGAATTATTCTTGATCAGGGAGTCATAGATCTTTTATTAATGAGATTTTGGCAAATCATTTAAAATTAAAACCCATTAGGAGTGAAAAATTTTCTGTTTTTTCATTTGGCATGAAAAAGGCATTAGAAAAAGTATCCAGTAGTTGAAATTGAGTTACGAAATAAGAATCAAAATGAATGTGGAGTGCCTTGTTACAAAAACTATTGTGCAGCACCTATTGGTAAGCCTTTGTTTCATTCTCAAAAAGCGATGACGCAATTAGGGCTAGAAATTGCTGATACTGCGCTAAACAGTGATTTACTAGATGTAGAAATACTAATTGGTGTGGATAGGTTTTGGGATGTCATAACATACGAAAGGATACAGATAAATAATAAACTGCGCAATTAATTCTCATTTCGGATGGTTAATAGCTGGCATAGAATGTTTACAAAACGTAACTGAAGTGGGAAACGTGGTACTTGAAGTTAGTGATTTAAAAGCATTTTGGGACCTTGAATCCATGGAATAAATTCGGAATGCACAAACATTCTGATAAAGATACTGATATCCGATGCTTTGAGTGTAATTTACAATTCAAGAACTGCAGATACGAGTCCATGTTATTGTGGAATTCTAGTTCAGAAGAATTAGCAAACAATTTTGACGTAGCTAAACGGCGTTTAAAAGCGCTAAGAAATAAATTATATAAAAATTCGGAGATTTTTGAGCAATACAAAGAAATAATTGCAGAATACGAAAAGGAGGGTATTGTAAAAGAATGTTCAAATGATATTGGATATTATATACCACATAAAGCGGTAATATGGTCTAGAGACAACGAGGGTTCGAATTGTTTTCGACGCGTCATCAAAAACTGAAGGTACAAAATCTTTAAATGATTGTCTTGAAGTTGGTCCAAACTTAAACCCAAATGTGTTAGATGTAATGTTAAAGTTTCGTAAGTTCAGATAGCTTTTAGTGGTGACATTGAGAAAGTGTTTTTGATGATAGGAATTTCAGAAAATGGTAGGGATTATTTAAGGTTTCTTTGGTTCGGAAGTGATAAAACTTTCAAAATTATGCGCATAACACGCGTACCATTCGGTATTGCCACGAGTCCTTTTATATTAGCCACAACTATTAAATACCATATAAGGAAGTACAAAACTAGTCACCGCGATACATATAAAATGTTAGATTCATCTTTGTACGTAGATGATTTGTTTTACGGTGCTGACAAAATGGAAGATGCATATCAATTATCCTCAGGCGCGGTAAACATTTTAAAGGAAGCAGGTATGAATATGAGAAAATTAAAATCAAATTCCAATGAATTAACTTCATTATGGATAAAAGACGATATAGAGAATAATGATTTGGCTTGCGAATCAAAATTCCTGGGTATGATTTGGAATCCAACAGAGGACATAATTAAGTTAAATTTTGCTTCTCTGAAAGAATCCTTGGAAAACATTAAAGATGAGACAAAAAAGAACAGTTTTAAAATCTATTGCTAGAATCTATGATCCCATTTGATTTCTACAACCTTTTGTAGTCAGAGTTAAGATGTTATTACAGAGTATCTGGATACAGGGATTAAATTGGGGTGATCCTCTTCCCCCTGATATCCAAAGAATTTGGAAAAAATGGTGTTCAGAATTACCAGATTTGGAAAATCTTTCCATTGAAATCAAATACTTCTCTGATTATGAGAAGTCGGATGTAAATGTTCATATATTTTCTGGCGCGACCCCTAAGGCATATGGAGCAGTCACTTATTTTAGATACCTTAACTCTAATAGTGAAGTCGAAATTAGTTTTGTAATGGCTAAAGGTAGAATAGCTCCTCTAAAGACATTATCTCTTCCGAGATTGGAGTTGATGTGAGCTCTTGTAGGAGCACGTTTGGCTAAATATTTGGCTGACTTATTTCCCGAACTATGTGAACAAATTTATCTTTGGAGCGATTCACAAATAGCCATATCTTGGATTAAGGGATCTGCAAGAGATTGGAAACCTTTTGCTTGCAACAGGATTTCTGAAATACAATCCCTTAGTGCTCTTGAACAGTGGCGACATTGTAACGGAAAGGACAATCCCGCGGACTTGACTACAAGAGGGGAATCTGCTTTTAAAATTGTAATAAGTTCCTTATGGTGGCATGGATCTAGTTGGCATGAACAGTTTTGGCCATCTAAAGCTCTGAAAAAGGAAAATGATGAAACTGTAGCAGCAAAGAGGAAATTAAAATCTTTTAGTGCATTTCAGATTTCCATCAATGATAAAAGCTTCCTGGATTCAAAGGCGTTGTTCGACTTGAACGACTATGGTAAATTAAGTAAAGTGTATCGTTTGACATCATGGATCCAGCTATTTATTCACAATTCGAAACCCAGCGCAACAAGAGCGTCTGGACCTGTAACCGCTTTGGAAATTTCAGAAGCTGAAAAATACTAGATAAAGGTGACTCAACAAAACTACTATAGGAAGGAAGTGACCGACCTTACAAACAGTAAGACTATCGATAAACCATCTGGTATGTACTCTTTGAATCTTGAAATCGACAGCAATGGCCTTTTGTGTTTAAAGGGTCGAATCCAGTTTTCTGCCGTTGATGACAAGTTGAAACACCCATGGTTGCTGCCATCTAAAGATAGATTATCTGAGTTGCTAATTAGGGACACTCATGAAAGAGTACTTCATTCTGGAATCGATGCAACTCTAGTGTAAATTTGAGAAAAATTATGGATCAAGGGGAGGCAGTGTGTAAAAATGTTTTGTGCAATTGTGTTACTTGTAAGAGATACAACTCATGTCCTGGATATCAGGATGTGGTGCCTCTTCCTCCCGATCGAATTTTAGAATCACCTCCATTTGCAATGACTTGATTATGCTGGACCTTTCTTCACCAAAGAAAGTGTCAATAAACACTATATTCTGTTATTCAGGTGTGCAGTTACACGAGCTTTGCATCTTGAACTGGTTCCTTCTATGACTACAGAATCCTTTTTGTTAGCATTTTGCAGGTTCATTTCTGGATGGGGATTGTGTTGTACAATTTATTCTGACAATGCAAAATCTTTTAAAAGAGCAGATAATGAATTAAAAAATTTGTGGAAATGTATTTCACATCCTGCTGTAAAAGATATCTTTGCATTTTTTGGTATTAAATGGAAATATATTATTGAAAAAGGACCATGGTGGGGAGGATTCTGGGAGAGAATGGTAAGAATGATAAAAAAACAAGTTTGAGAAAAATTGTTGGTCATTCATCACTTTCTCTTAATGAACTTGAAACTGTTTTTGTAGAAATAGAAGCTATGGTCAATTCAAGACCAATTACTTATTTGTATGATGATCTCTCAGAACCTTCCCCACTCACTCCTGCTCATTTTTTAATTGGTAAATATATACTATCTCTTCCAGCCCAGGGTATCTGCAGAAAATCTGTCAAGATCTAGAAATTCTGCAGTGAAAAGATATAAATATCACCAACATGTTTTAAATCACTTTTGGAGGCGACTGAGAAAAAATTATTTGTTAACCTTAAGATCTGCTGATATCTTTCCTCCAATTAAGAATTCTATTCAATTTAAAATTGATATTGTTTTGATTCATGATGATCGTTACCCAAGAAACATCTGGTTAATGGGTAAAACAGAACAGGTATTCCCTGGAAGAGATGAAAAAGTCTGTTCCTATTTGGTTAAAACCCAAAAGTTTCTTTATAATTTAGAAATTAATAATTGAATTTGTGTTATTTTTCTATTGTTGATTGATAAAACGCTATTGGTACTTATGAATTTAGTTACATTTACGTTGCTTAAGTATAAGTATTTCTGTTTGTCTAATACAGAACTCTCTTTTGTATATTTGATTTAAAATGGGCATTCCGAGTTTGGTTTATTTATGGATATAAATTGAAATCAACGATTGAAATTAATGGAATGCAATTTTTTGATGTTATACTTTTTTTGTTTGTGTTATTATATTAATGATTTAGTTAGTGAACTCTAGAGAGAGTTGAGAGTTCAGGTGGGGAGTGTTAGAAATGCGCAAGAGGGCGCTGGCCTTGAATGTATATTCTATGCATTTAAGTGAAAGTTATTCTGTTACCAAGTTCTTGATGAGAAAACATGTAAGGGTTGTAGCCCTAATAATACTGTTTTGTCGTGTTATGTTCTGCAAGATGTCTGTTACTGTGATTTTAATAAACTAGTTATTTTATCTAAGACTTGTGTTATGGAAATTAACCACTGAACCACCCAGATATGCCAAAACATTGTCTTGTGTTTGGTGCAGCATTACTAAATATGGTCCTAGTGCCATAAAACCCTACCAACCCATTATTTGGGTAAATGCTATCACTTAGTTGCTTATTGCAAGTCTTTGCACATTACTTAGCTCAGGGGTCCATAGTCCAGGCCAGAGTTGGCCCTTGGACATATTGACAACCAAACTGAAAATATAATTTGTTATGACCAAAAATTCACTTTATTAGAGTTCATTATAGCAAATTTACACTATTTTGAAACTCAAAGTGTAATAAATTATGAAGGAAAAATAGCCAATATATAATATAGTACAGCCTCTTAATCAAACATTTTTGGTTCAACATTCCCTTTACATAAATGTAAATCTTAGCAACGCGCTTGTATAAAAAAACTTTCATTTAAATAACTCATTAATTATATTGATTTAATTGTACTAAACTTTGCAAGTCCAATTGTTTTGGTTTATGGAGTTTGAACAGTATTTGGTTACAAATATACTTACTAATCATGTTTTAGAAGTTCCAAAATCTACAGCTGTTACAAAGCCCTCAATTGACGAATTTTTAAACCTGTACCTCATAACTGGACTTTAATTTGGTATTTAGATTTTTTTTTATCGATCTTGGATAATTTGATTTCAAAACAAAGCTTTGATCGTAAAACGATGATAAACTAGAATAATAGAGCTGTTTTTTTAGATCAATCACATTTTTGTGAGATATTTTTGCATTTCCATTTAGTGAATGCATTTTAAAAATTCAATGTTTAAAATGTTTACTAAATTTGATTATGTCTCTTTATAGGCCTCTTCATGCATCTACTTTTGCTCTATGTAGTGCAAGTTTGGGATTAACTACTCTTTACCTTGGTACAAATACTTTGACAGCAGTTTTAGGGGCAACAAATCTTATTTTGTATACAAGCATATACACTCCTCTCAAGCGTTTTAGTATAGTAAATACCTGGCTTGGATCAGTAGTTGGTTCTATCCCTCCTCTTATGGGATGGGCAGCATGCACAGGATCATTGAGTGCAGGTAAGTTCACATATTTCTTGAGCAGTTGCTACTTTTGTATCTGAATTAGGCTGACCATATTTCCTTGAGACAGAAAACAGGACATTGGGGTGGCAAAAACAGGATAGGGTTATGTAATATTCTAAATATGCATGAAAAAGTAAGATAAATTCTTACTGGAGATTGTCATTGAAACTGCAGTTTCATCTCTGACATTACAAGACAGCTTCAGAAATAAGACTCAACTTGTAGATTTATTTAGAGAAAATACAAGTATCAATACAGTATTGAATGTCTCCAAAATGGTTAGATAAATTACTGGAATCAATGACATTGATGTAGAATTATAGGCAATGAATAAGTTATGATTGACCAATATTAAAGAGTATGGGACGGACAGGAAATATAAAAAATATTGTTCTGTACTGATCAAAGCAGTATATATGGTCAGCCTAAGCTGAATGCAAGTTATTGTTAAAATTGATTATGTTCAAATTCTGTTTATGACAGAACTTTTGATACTTAGCAAGGGTTTAATCTTTACATTTTTAAATAAATATTTCATTTTTGCTAAGTTTTATTTTATTGCTGAACACTAAACTGTCAGAAAACAAATTGGAAATAAAAATCCAGTTTAATTTAGTGTGGAGCTTTTATAATAAACTAGCTGTTAAGTCAGTTGAGAGAAAAGAATACAAGACTCTAGAAAACACTTATTGCTATTCAAGTGCTTATCTTTTGAGGAGTAATCATAAATGTGTGCACATCAAAACATACTCTTGATATGCTTCATTGTTCACAACTCAAAATAGTAAGTCAATTAATAAATCTCAAAACTACATCTGTCTGATAATCTCAAAAACTCAGTTACGCAGAACTCAAACTCAACTACATCTCAATAATTCTAAATGGAACTAAAAAATTAAACATTACTGGCATTGCCAAATATAAAAAATTATATAGTTTTAATAATTTAATTTTACTGTCGCATGCATATTTTCTCTAAATTTCTGTATAAATATTGCTTACATTTGCTACTATTTTATTATAAATATTATCGCATGCATTATTTGTTTCCTTATATTTATTTCATGATTTAATATTTATTTGTGCAAGCAATTTCTCTTTTAAGTATTTAAATACTTTATTTAACTTTAATCATGATAGATGATAATATAAGTGGTCTACATTGTCACAAGTTTGGCTTTTTTATAGTAGGATCATTCAACCTCATTGATCTTTATAGGACAGTAGTTTAAATGCAGTTGCATTATTAAAAAATTATTTAAAACTTGTGACTGAGTTGTGTTTCGGAAGCACGAGTCCAGGTTTAAATACAAACCACATTTATTAGACACCTACACGATCACAAATATTTACAAAATGTACAATAAGAAACTAAATGTAAATTTACAAAAGGGAATCTCGGGGAACAACATCCTACTGTCATGAGCTCTCGTTGTCAACTGAATAGTTACGTTTTATGCACCGCGAGGGGGCGCTCTGCACTTGCGGACATTCGCTACACTCTCCCTCTGTTTCCGGAAAATCGTCCTCGAGGAGGAACTAGCAGAGTTCTCAGTTTTTGGTCTACCTCGTTTTCTAAGTGGCATTACTGGAGCACTATCATTGTTCTCGCACAGATGGAGTGCAGAGGTATGGTACTGTCCAAGAATTTCACCAGGATTGTCCGGATGGGCAACTTCATAAGTCGTAGGAGAAAGCTGAGTCACAACTATGTACGGGCCGTCTCTCTTGGGCATGAATTTGGCTGTCTTTTTATGAGCAGCGCTGCTGAGGGGATGGAGGGTTACCCAGACTTTATCACCTGGTAGATACTGAGGAGCTCTACGACGTCTTTTATCTGCATACACCTTCCTATTATCCTGTTTCGTTTCAATTCTTTCACGAATCTCAGCAGAGATGTTTGCTAATCTTCTCAAATAAGGAGTTATTTCCGGTACAAAATTGTCATTATCGATGGCTCGGAAGTCGTTTGTCACATCTATGGTTCTCATTTCCCGTCCAAATTGCAGGAAAGAAGCAGTTTTACCTGTGGTGTCACACTTTGCATAATTCAATGCGAAACGGATAGCAGGAAGTTTATCCTCCCATTCATCGTGTCGATCTTGAACCAAGATGGCAATTCGAGGCTTCAAGTCGCGATTTTTCCTCTCTACGGGGTTGGCCTGGGGGTGATATACAGGGGTTATATCTTGATTAATTTTCAGTAAGAAGCAGAGTTGTTGCATAACTGAACTCACAAATTGGGTGCCTTGGTCACTGATTAATCTTCTGGGCAAACCATATCTCAATATGACTTCTTCCATCAATGTTACGGCACACTCGCTGGCGGTGGCCTGGGTGAGAGCGAACAACTCAACCCATCTTGTACAACAATCTTCTACAATAAATATCCATCTCTTGCCATTTTAGCTTTTGGGTAAAGGTCCAAACAGATCAATGGAAAGGGTCTCATAACGTTGAGAATACACTGGTGTTCTTAACAGTCCAGCTGGCTTTTGATTTGAGGGCTTGTACCTATTACATTCTGCACAATGTTTTACATAGTTATTTATGTAGGAACATATTCCGGTCCAGTAGTACCTTTTTGAGATTCTGTCAAAGGTTCCATCGGCTCCATAATGTCCAGCTCTCGGAGCATCATGGTGAATTCTCAAAATTTCTTGTCTTTCGTGAGTTGGTACAACTAATTGGGCCTCTTCGGTATCTGAAGTAGGAGAATAATGGAATAACATTCCCTGATTCATGATGAATCCTCTTTCTGTCCAATTAGCAAAGTTTACTCCTTTTTCAGAGTCTTCGAAACACTCAATGATCTTCCTCAGCTCATCATCCTTTAATCGTTCTTCTCGAATCTCTTTTGGTGAGCTTGTGGGAAAGTCCACTAAGACAGTAAGAACTTCACAACTTGCATTTTCTTGTTAACAAGTAGGTCATGACAGCATATCTGCTATATAATTGCATCTTCCTGGGATATATTCAATCTTGAGATTAAAAGCTTGCAACTGAAGAGCCCATCGGGCCAATCATCCTGATGGTGTCTTCAAGCTCATTAACCACCTAAGTGGTTGGTGGTCAGATGCCACGATGATTTCACTTCCTTCGACGTAACCACGGCATTTTTGAAGGGCCCAGACCACAGCAAGGGCTTCCCTCTCTGTTGTCGAATAGTTCCTCTCTGCAGAACTCAGTAGACGGCTGGCATATTCAACTGGATGTTCGTCAGATCCATGTTTCTGTAAGAGGCATGCCCAGGGCGTAATTACTAGCATCAGTACGTATACTAAAAGGGCTTGTCTCATCTGCTTGTTTCAGGATAGGTGGAGATACCAGACTATGTTTTAAAGCTTCAAAGGCTTTTTGTTGCTCTTCATCCCACTTCCATGTCGCAGTTTTTTTTGTAAGGGATGTCAGCGGTCTAGCAATTTCTGAGAAATTTGGTATGAATTTGCGATACCAAGAGCAGGTTTGAATAAATGATTGGAGTTGCTTGAGGTTTCTAGGACTTGGCATTTCTGTTATAGCTGATATCTTTTCTGGATCAGTCTCAATACCTCTTGGAGTTATCCAAAGTCCCAGGTACTTGACTTTTGTGCATGCAAATTTGCATTTTTCCCTATTGGCGGTTAATTTGAATTTGTCGAGTCTATCAAATACAACTTTCAAATCCTTAAGATGCTGATCAAATGTCGGTGACAAGACAATCAAATCATCTAAGTAAACCAGTAAATTAACTGAAGGGAGACCATTATGGAACTGATCCATGAGTCGTTGGAATGTTGCGGGTGCATTCCTTAATCCAAACGGCATGCGCTTAAAACGATATGTACCAAAAGAGCAGACGAAAGTAGTCTTATCTCGGTCAGAAGGATTGACGTCAACTTGATGATACCCAGATTTCAGATCTATAGTAGACATACTGGCTTGACTTGGCGTCGTGCATTAAATCGTCCATTCTAGGAAGCGGGTAAGTATCCGGTACTGTTATAGCATTTAATTTCCGATAGTCCACACATAACCTTACCGATCCATTCGGTTTAGGTACTAAGACAAAAGGTGCGGCATATGGGGACTCGCACTCCTCAATGATGTCTTTCTCTAAAAGGTCGTCGATTTCTCTCTTCAAGACTTCTTTCTTCGAAGGTGGTAATCTATATGGTGGGGTTGACACAGGAAGGTGATCACCGGTATCTATGTGATGTTTCATGTATGGAGTAGCTTCTCCCCTAGACGGAAAATTCTATCATCTCCTCTCAACAGGGCGTTGAGTTGTATTCTTTGTTCAAGGGTCAAACTTTCTCCTTCATTTTCCCGTAAGTCACACGAATTTAGCACCATGCTACTTTCTGGTTCAGGACTGCTTGCATCAAGATCTTCTCCAAACGGATACACATGATGAGGGTCATCATAGAAGTGCCATCTTCTGTTTCAGAGGTCAAGTACTATTCCGGCCTTTTCTAAGAAGTCAAATCCAAGTAGGGTTCTATTTCCTTTGAATTCTGGCAATATTATAAACGTTGTGGGAACATTTCATCCTTCTATATTCACCATTAAGTCGGCGATAAAGGATTTAGTAGTTGAAAGCTGACCATCAGCCAAAAACATAGTGACAGTCTTGCTTGTCATCGGGACTTGTTTATCTCTAAACAGCTGATAGTCATTCACCAGCTACAGTACAGCTTGCACCAGTATCAGCACAAACACGTGCTTTTTGACCGCAGATAGTTATGTCTACATACGTGATGGATGCTGGACAATTTACATGCATGCTATACATTTTCAGACTATTGGCTTGTAATTCAGGCTTCATAAATGAGGGCAAACATATTGGACATTTGGATTTAACAAAACCAGGTTTTCCACACCCAAAACATGTTAAAGTTTGTGACCTTTTGAGGCTTAGATTTATCTTCTCGATTCGTTCTTGAGTAGTTGAAAGTTCTTTTTCGATTCGGTGGGTCATCTGCAAAAGTGCTAATCTGATTTCTCCGTTTAGGTGGTCGTGTCTTTTCAGATGGTTTGTCCCTCTGTTTGCGCAAATGGTTCTAACATTTTCGTATTCGTCTAATTTCTCAGCAAATTCCTCGAGAGAGATCAACTCACTCCATTCGTCTAGGAAATGTTGCTTATATTGAGGAGGACATTTCTTCTTCATTTGATCGGCTATCATCAAATTTTTAAGTTCTTTAAATTGAGTTACATTTGATTCCTTTAACCAATTCTCAAAATAGCTTTGTATCTCAAAGAAAAAGTCCCTCCATGTTATATCTGCAGTTTTCTTGTGGGTTACGAAAAGCTGCCTAAATCTTTCAGCTGTCAAGTGGAAACGCTTTAACAATAGCTTTTTAACGTGTTCATAATTTTTGCAATTTCTTCCGTTTCTCTAGCGACTAAATTAGCAATGTTAGGTGGAATTGCACTAATGAGATATGCAACCCAGAAATCTTCAGGTACATTAAACAGTTTAAGCTGCCTTTCAAATAAAACAATAAAGAGAGCGATATCTCCATCTTCAGGATTAAAGGATGGTAGAAGCTTTTGTATTTCAACTTTAGGATTTGAATCCTTATGTATATCTCCATTGCCCCCAGCAGCCTGCGGAATAGCAGACTAGCCTAAGTTTTTCCAATTCAATTGTCTCTAATGCTAACCTTTGTTCTGATTCTTCAAGTCATTTTCTTCGTCTAAACGAGTACTAATGATCGTTGCTAAGAGTTCTTTACAAAAATCTTCTTCATAGTCTTTGCTATCAGTTATTAATTTTTTTATCTGAATTATTTTGAGTGTATCATTTAATTCTACCCCTATTTCAGTTCCTAACTTAATAAGGTCTTCTTTTCTAGCTCTAGCTAAATACATGTTTAACAGAAAGAAATAAAATATTGCAACCTACGCAGATTCTAAAAATAGCAGCAAAAGAAAAATATAAACAGACAGTTGGCGGCGGGAAAGGAAGAATCACACCTGCGGGTCATGTGACCGACAACACTCTTTTCTTTTAAGTAATGAAATAATTTTTATCAAAATTCAGTTTTCATCAATTTTAACGTTAAAATGAAAATAATATGCTAAGAATGACACTACCATATCAATAATAAATGATATACTAAAGAATACAATTCTAAGAACATTCATTGAAATCAAAACACTGAGACTTTACTACTAAATCAGAAGTAGCAAATATGAATACTTTATACATAAACAAATGCTTTTAAAACACACATTATTCAAATGAATTAATATATTTTCAAAAAAATATTTAAATATGTCTGGGTGACATTTCTTTATGCAAGGAGTGCATTAACTAACTCAATTAGAAATTATTCAAACGAATTGGAATTGATATCTTTTTAGATATATATAAGTATGTCAGGTTGACAAAATAACCACAGAGGAAAAGAACACTTCACCAGAAATTATCCAAATTGAATATAAATATTTAACGTACTTGTAATCGGGTCGATTACTAATTTTAGCTTTACCACAAAAAATTCAGAACACTTTCAAAATTAAAAGTAAACTTATCTGTAAATAATTCCATATTTTGGTGATATGTGGTTCCTTTCTGATGACGTGTCGTTCCTTTTCTGGAAAATGCTTACTACTTTCCTGAAAAATAATTCAAGCTGCCTGCGAGACTCAGGTCAACGTGGGGGACCATTTATTTGTGACTGAGTTGTGTTTGGGAAGCACAAGTTCAGGTTTAAATACAAACCACATTTATTAGACACCTACACGATCACAAATATTTACAAAATGTACAATAAGAAACTAAATGTAAATTTACAAAAGGGGAATCTCGGGGAACATCCTACTGTCATGAGCTCTCGCTGTCAACTGAATAGTTACGTTTTATGCACCGCGAGGGGGCGCTCTGCACTTGCGGACATTCGCTACAAACTTCATTATAGAAAGTTCAATTTCTGAAGTGTGGGTATAATTCAGACAAGATTTAACTTTCAATAACATGGCTACTGAAGCATGCAGTCTGATAAAAAAAAGTATCCAACCTTTGACTCGAAAAACAAAACTACTTTACATATTTAGTTCAAACCTAGATTTTTTCTGAGACACTATTCCAGTGGTTCTTTTACTGCTTGAAGCATTTTTGGATGCTATTTTTTAGGATTTTCATTAGGCCATCAGTTGCATTAGTCTTAATATTTTTGGTCTAAAATTTTGACCTTTGAGTGTCATCTGCAGCCTGAGTATTCATCAAAAATTACATGGAACTATGCCTAGCATGTATTGCCATATTTAACCCAAAAAATTCTGGATGAGATGCACATTGCGTGCACCAAAAAGTTGTGGTGAGGGACCTTTCATTAGCAACTCAAAGTGCCAACTGGGAAGCCCGATAAGGCAATGGGTAACAGTTTGGTAATATTCCTTTGTTGACAGCTTTTCCCTAAGAGTAATCAGGATGAACTACATCTTGATTTTTGAAAAAAAATTTTAACATGATCTTCAGGTTGCGTCATGATTGCTATGAAGAGTTTGGTGTTTTCCAATGAGATGACTGCCTGTTTTAGCGTAAACTGTAGACCCAGAATTCATTTCTGATTAGAATTTTTTTTTAATGAAATCTGTATCAACATAGGTGCATTCCAACATGCCTTGTTCAATTATATCTGCTTCCTCGTAGCAATTAGATTGAGAAAAATCATGTGCAGTAGGGTCATAAGTTGTGTCATAGTCCTGTCTTTGACCACAGCTAGTAGAAAATAAGGTTGGATACTTTTCTGTCAGCCATCATAAATCAAATATTCCAACTTGATGTATGGTTTTGTTTAACCCTCCGAGCTACATGAAATTTCCTTGTTTAGTAGTTTTTATTGCTTTAATCCTAGAACACACATAACTAAATAAATGGCCACATGATGGCAATTGATTGAAAGGTTATTGGCCTGATTAGAAGACGGAAAATTGCAAGTTGCATAGATATTATGTATGTGAACCCCTAACAGGATTAATCAAACTCAATGTTATCTTACCTTGTGTAGGAAGTAGTTTTAATATTTAGTATGAAGCTTTATTATTTTGATATAATGTTCTACTTATTGCAAAGTATATTGTCTGTAAATGTATCACAGAAAATAACAGATTAGTTGATTTGTCAGAAAAATTTAGAATGTTTAGCCAGATGTGTGAAAGACAATGCAGCATTGCCTGCCAAAAAATATTTCATAATGAATATAGCCACCATCATAATGAACTTACAATACAGTAATATATATAGCAGTGTAACCAAGTTCACCACAACATTTCCCCACCAAAATTTAGCAATGGCTGAAATCTATAGATGTTACAATTAGTTGATAGATTATCAAATTGTATGAGACCTGTATTAAGATTATAGGTCTACTTCTGTATGCATAATCATGCAATCGATGATTGTGACAGGTGTAGCCATGGCAGGAATCGAAACTCTTATTACAGGGCTTCAGGCAGTTAGAAGTGATTAATACCTCATTGGCAATTCAACCGTTCATCATGGACCAGATTCAGGAAAGCACGATCTGGAATTTGTTGGAATTGCCATTAGGCTCAATTTTGTTTAAGTGTATGTTCATACTTACGTCCGCCAGTCTAATTAATTAATTTAACAAGACATGTCAAGTAGTGCAACGTTGTCTACCACTAAATACTTGATAATGGAGATAGGTTACACTGCTATATATACTGCTGCATATTTGTAGTGATAGCCAAGTTTATCAAAACTACATATATTTCTCTTATAAATGTATACTTGAATCTCATTGATATCAATCTTATTTTAGGGTCAATTTTGATGGGTGCCATTCTCTATTCATGGCAGTTTCCTCATTTTAATGCACTGTCTTGGAATCTAAGACCAGATTATTCTAGAGCAGGATATCGTATGACATCTGTTATTAATCCTGATATGTGTCGACGTGTTGCACTTCGTCACAGTATTGGCCTTCTATTCCTGTGCAGTGCTGCTCCATTCTTGGACCTGACCACTTGGACATTTGCTTTCGATTCGTTTCCCTTGAATTGCTTTTTAATTTATCGGGCATGGCAGTTTTACAAAAAGGGAGACAGCCAAAGTTCTCGCAACTTGTTTCGCTTTAGCTTGATTTACTTACCAATATTGATGCTTTTAATGCTGGTAGGTAAAAAGCATGTGGTTAAAAAAGAAGACAAACCTCACAGAAATCCTCAAGCTTTGTAATTTATTTTTAAATTGTAGTAAAGTGTAAATAGCAAATTATATAAATGTGTATCTGATTTTTGCAGTCCTCTTAATTTATTTGGAAACTGACAATAAAAGTTGAGAATAAGCAAGGTTTTTTACATTTTGTCTGAAATAATTTTTAAAGGAAAATAATCTAATACCCGATTAGTGAAATCATCAGTACTACAAGGGGTGAATTGATGGCTATTTGTGAAGGAACATTGGATGGGTAAGCCACCCAATGTTCTTAACAGGGACAATCACCAACAATCATGCACTTACAAACTGGAATTTGAACTTGGGTCCAACTGGATGGCAGTCAAACGCTGATCACCATACCAGTTAGGTGACTGCTTAGTTCAATAAATTTATAATTCATTTAAAATTGCAAAGATATACTTCTGAACACACCAGATAAGTTAGTTTAGAGCCAGTATTTTTGATTAGTTGATGTTAATAACTAGAAGCATACTAAGTAGAAAGATAACTCTTTTATCAAAAGTGAATAAAATTTAACTTTAGCTCTTGAATAATAAGGAATTGAAACAAATTACTTTGATTAGAGCACTGCTTCATTTGATAAAGTTAAAGCGTATTATTTGTACCACACCATTAAGCTTCAAAGTGCTAAGGCTTTTCAACAATTTTATTTTGATTCAAATTCATACAGATCACCCCATATCTTCAACACAATCCAGAAAGATGTAGTCTTAAAACAGCTTTCATAATATCAAAGAATTTGGCTAGCAAATAGTTCAAATGCACATGTAAAAACCTTTTTGTAAGTTTATTTAAATTTACAGGAAGTTGATTTTTATGTTAAAAACATATTCTGAGTAAAGAAATTACTAATGATAAATATTTTTATGGAACAGCTTAAAATATTTCCAAAATAAAATCAATTTAATAACAATCGTTAAATAAGTTTTCAATGTTAAGATACATGAATAAAAAAATTAGTGACTAGCAATATCAAGAATACAAATTTGACACAGTTCATAAAAATAATATAAAACAATGTACTTAAACATAATCCAGAGGTATAATAATAGAGGTATGAATTGGGAATATATACAGCTGTAAGATATATTAATAGAGAAATATTTTTATAAGCTAAAATAAAACAGCATCTCGATGTACTACAATCTTATAACATACCAAGATGATACAAAATTAAAATGTATAATTCATTATATTTTATCGTTATGTAGTGAAAGTGTAAAGAAAGCATCTTTTAAACTTGATGCATTTTAAATTAAGCAGTATTCTCCAAATTTTTTAACATAGAACATAGGAAACAAATATAATTCAGATAAGTATGAATTGCATTTCTATTGGAAGTAGTTATCATTTGGCATATCTTTGGTCTTAATATTCTAATCTTCATTCCATATTACAATATTTATACAACGTAATAAAGATTGAATTTTGCAAATTTATATCATAAAAATATTCAATTAATGAACAGTAATAAATATAATTAAAATGCTGTTTCTTATGATCCATAGAAGTATTAAAATAAGTGTAAAATTTATAATTAAAAGGAACTGCAATGAATTCAATTCAATATTAAAAATACATAATATTTCATAAAATTAGAAAACATTCATGCCAACACAATGGTAAGAATGCTTATGTTCATTCATAAATATATCATTTTAATTAAGCAAATTCACTTGTGACAGAATATGATCAATCAATATGCAATGATTTTGTCTGACAAGATTGGTTCCACACTTCAAAAGAATCTACAAATTGCTCAGAAATATGTGTAAGATTATTTTTCAATGTATCTTTTGTAGGTCGAGTACTTTTTTGGATTACAAGTATGCAAAAAATAGTATTTATAAAATAATCCCAACTATTTAAATCAGGAGTTTAATAACTTTTAGGGAATAGAGCCCAGAACTCACATAAGTAGAAGAGCAAACAAATTTTTTTCATGTTGTTGTCTTAGCAATAGGAATAAACAATTAGATTTTTATTGCTACGGGGAAAAATTAAAAATCCATACAACAGGTTAAACTGCCCTTTAATAGAAACAATTATATTTTAAAGCATATTCAAAATAAATTAGCCTATCAAGTTTGGTAGATATCAAACCCATCTTAGAAACAACTTTTTTTAGCAGATGTTTTATGAATTGTATTAAAATTAAATACAGAAAATTGGCTGTTGACAATATTTTATAAAAAGAACTATTGATTAAAGTAAGCATGAGAAAATATTTCAGAAGATGTTTTACTGGTAACAATGTAATTATTTAAGTAAAAAGTATAGTATAACAATACACCGAATTTCACAATTGGCCAAAATACGTTTCGAGGAATTTTTAAATTTTCTCAAAATCATATTAAATCATGCAAATAAAAGATATAGAAATCTTAACATTGCCTAAATCTTAGAATAAAAGCAATACTAATAAATGAATCATCCAATTTTAATTATAATTTTCGTAGTTCTGTTTTATTAGCCAAGACTCAATACCTAAGCACAAAGGAATCAAATTAAGTAATGGTAATGGAAGAAATAAGCCCAACTGCTTGGGAATTATAAGTCTTGGCTTATTGAACGAAAAGGGAAGTTTAACATACGAGTTATTCTACTTTCAATTTGAATGATTGAAATATTGCAAGTACAGAAATCAGTAATTGTACAAATCTCAAATGGCACTACAATGTCCCCGTAATTTTTTTACTGGAACTATTTTGTTCTAAAAAATAAACTATATTTTGTTGACATGCTTGACAATTAAGTACCATTTTGAGTATGACATATGTACAAATATATAAATAGTTTCTAAAAATAAAAATCTACTTGAAAGCAGTGACTAGGACATTCAATAGATATTTAATATAGCCTTTTTAATCTCCACAACGTATCTTATTTGTTCATTTGTATAAAAATTTAAAAACAAAATCTTTTGATCAAAACTAGAATTTTTAACTCATCAAAATCACATATATTGCAATATACAAACATTTATCAAAAATGTTCTTTAGACTAACTAAATAAATTGATAAAAAAGGAAAAACGAATAAAATGCTGTCATGATTTATTTTACAACTAAGCTAAATGTCCACTGATAAACTAATTAGTATTTTTTTAAATTTTCATAAATTTACACTTATCTAACAATTCAATTCGAATGTATTTAAAACAGTTATTTTTAAATAAAATACGAGACACTTTTAATCTCATTATTGAGAAGACATGAAACTGGCTTCAATGAGCAGTTTGATTAATAGGCTTATGTATCATACATTTTTCTAATTTTAACATTTAGTAACAAGTTTTAAAAAATGAGGAATATCTCTTGAAATGAAACATTGGGATTTTGCAATTCTGCAAAAAATGCAGTCCCAAACAGCAATTATTGCATTACTAAATTCCTTTAGTATATATCAATCAATGATATTTCAATTTCAGAGCTATTTAAAACATGACAAACTTTTTGCAAATGGTTATTGCATTAACTAAATTGTTTCAAAATATTTAAATTGCAGAGATTTTTATTGAATGATCTAAAGGCAGATCACTACAATAATCTCATCAAAAGTAGAATTTACTTTTCAATAAAATCCTGCAAAATAAATATTTTGATCAAAGGAAATACAGAACAATTGGAATAATTCCAAACTACAAAATGAGCAAACTGAAATAAATCTAAACTACAAAAATAGGATAATACTTGATAATTTATATTATAAATAAAAATTAGAAAAATAAATATATTTTATAACTTGCACATTAAGGACAGTTCAATGAAAATATTTCTAGACTGTAAGCAAATAAGTATTGTTTTCTGAGTATAAAAATATTTTAAAAGTACATATTCTAAAAAAAAATGCAGATAAATTCCAAATGATTTAGAGATTTTCAATATGCAATGGTCCGAATAGTATGATGAGGAATTTATACTTTTATTCTTCCTACAACTTCTTCATTGCATCAAGAATAGCTATTTCTTTTGCTTCCTTGAGTTTGTTCCTCTTCTCATATTCTAATCTAAATTATAAAAATATTCTTTTATGAACTTTTACATAAGGCAATACAAAACTTTTGCGTAACTTGAATTTTAGGAGTCAGAAAATAAGACAATTCTATTCAAATTTAATTACATTAGACATACAGCATTTTTGAATACCTTGAATAAATCTTAATAGAAGAAAGTCACCTTACATTAAAAATTGAAAAACTAAATCTTTTTTAATTAAGTAACCCTCATCAGTAGACGGATTTTCAGTCTTCTTGCATAAACCTGATACTTTCTAATTAGCAAGATCAAAATTAAATAGAATTTAAGCCCTTTATCCTTGATGGAATTAAAAAATTTCTTCATTTTTCAGCAAAACAAACTAACTAAAACAAGTTTCAAAACAAATTGGATTACATATAATCAAATTTCTGTAAAATTTTTTAAACTCGAAAACGCTTTCATGAGAGCATTCCCTGTGGTTCGAGAACATGGAATTCACATACAAACAATAAATATACACATCCTTACCTTTGCTGAATAATTCTTTCTACTATGTTCTGAGTGGTAACTTTGTTTTCACTGTTAAGCTGTTTAAATTTGCCTCTTTTCTTAGGTTCCTGTAATGAATTTTGTGTCACATTGAGAATTTATTCATAGCACATTAAAATTAGATACTTTTCATAAAAATAGTGAAGTAGAACATCTGTGTTTGTACTTAAACAGTTTACAAAACTTAAGGGTTAGTTTACAATTAATCATTAAGCATAACCATTAAAGGGCATGCAGAGAAAATAAGGATTCACTATATTTTTAAGACAGACAGGATTTGTGTAATGTATGCTCAAGTCTTAAACACCCATGTGCAAGCAGAATTTAGTTCATGAAAAATTAGTTTTTAAATGTTCCAAGCTAAATATTTAAAATTGTTAAATATTTAATACAATATTGCACATTTAAGATTTGAAATTGGAAAATACACCAAAAAAATTGAATGATGTCATTCACTTTTTAAAAACTTGATTCTTGAGACTTTATTTAAGAGTAAAGAATTAAGACTTCATACACCGAATAAAATATTCTTTGTTTTAACAGTTCCAATCAGTGTCAAAATCAGTTACTGCATTTATTTTTATTTCATTTAATTGTACTATGATCATCTCCATTTGGTTGATAATTACATTCATTCCAAGATCACAAGAACAAACTAAATTACATTGGAATGAAAGTTTGTTTATTGCATGAGCCTTGAGTTCAGTATGGGAGCTGCATTTTATGCATACTAAAATGGTAAATAAACATTCATTCTTGTTGGAAAGTAAATGTAATCTTATTTTGTGACATCAGTAAATGGTTAAATCAAGTCTTTAGAATGAGCATACTGACATTGTTTATGTTAGTTTAAAATGTGTTATTTATTGCATATCATTGTGAGCCCTGAAGGATAAGTAAAGGTTATTCTAATCACAAATTAGATTGTGATTAGAATAACCTTTTAGATTGTGATAGATTGATCTATCAGACTATCAAGAGTTGCCAGTTGAGTCACATGGTTTTGAATGAGTCTATTCTTTAAATAGGGTGATAGGTTAGAAAGTAAACTGGGGTATTTAGTGCGGATTCTGGTTTTAAATTTATTGTTTGGTACTGAAAGCGATAGTAGTGATGAGGGGAAAGCCCTTCAAGATGATCACCATTCATGCTTTTGTCTACGGCAGCTTTCTCCTAATGAGCTTTCATACCTTTTCAAAAATCAACAAGCTTCTCATATCTGCACTATATAAAACTGAACATCATTAAACCTTACTTTTTCTTATAAGACTATTCAAAATGAATTAATGCATTGCAAAACTTTAAAAAAAATTAAGATGTATCACACAAAAGTTAATGTTAAAAATTGAAAAGTCTCAAATATTTTAACTAACCCAAAAGAATGAACTCACCTCATATGGATCCTCTCCATTAACATCAGCCATTATAAATGTTTGGCCATGACACACTATATCTACCTGTGAACAGAAAGTAGAAAAACTATATTAACAGCGAAAATCTTAACAAAATAAGTGTTTACAGTTGAGTACTTCTGTCTAAAAATTATTTAAAGAAATAGGATTGATACTTGAATGAGAAGTGCATAATTGAAAACATCAAACAGTTTGAGTGGTACACATAAGTAAAATAGAAAGCTTCAGAATTTTTACAAATCATTTTAACAGAAAGCCTGGAGTCAGACATAATACATACTTTGAAGTGATCCATGAGTTCTGCTGTAGCAGCATATGGAGCTCCTATGACTACTTCATTCACATACTAAATAAAATAATTTCACAATCTAAGAATCTTATATATACACTAAAAAGGCCATACAATAATCTTAATTTCCATGCCCATATGTTAGTGAATTTTTGGTATCCATCAAAATAAATCTGTTTACACATCCCTTTTCAAATTTCATGATTATTATAAATGCAGAGATAAAATTAAAGTGTGTGAAAGCATGTAGGATTGTTCAGTAGTTTAGTCAAAAATATTTGAATAAGCATATTTTTTTACACCAATAACAAATTTTTCTCAACTTGTCATGATAAAGTCATCAATAGATAAGTTCTAAAATAAAAATATTCTAAATAGATCGATTTGTTGCCAACCAAACATTTAATGTCAATTCATTTACCAACTATTTTATATCTTATAAAGTTAATTATTAAAGAGAAAATGATTATTAGAATCACATGAAGAATTAATTTAATGGAAAAGTTTAAATATATTAAAGCACTTTTAGGTTTTATTTAATGTGATACTTGAGAAAAACTAAATGAGATTTTTATAAATACAAACTTATAAGACCTATTTTAAGAAAATAAGGAAGAATAAAACAACGTAAGATTTATAATTATATGAATATGTAAAATATTAATAATACACATATTTATATATATAATTATATGAATGTGTATATTTCCTTTTCCTAGTTAGGTAAGTAGTTAATTAAAGTCGCACTAGTGCAACATAACGGGCTATAGGCCACGGTCTTAGCTTAGATCCTTTTACTAATAACAATTTAGTTGTTAGTTTAATAAAGAGTAAAAGGAGATTTCAGAATACATACCTTACAAGCAAGAACACTTAAGACTCTTTCATGTAAATTCATGATGGGATAGTTACTACCTTTATACCTATTTACCACCTAAAATGGAATATGATTTCCTAATTAAATAGAAGAACATGATTATTTTGGTCTATAAAATGCTATATCATACCTGCCTAATATGTAGAAAAACAATCAAAAGATTACACACTTTACTAACAGATGTCAGAAATGAAAAATGCCTAAATATAAAATAATTTTTTAAAATTTAAGAGTCAAATTAGTGACAATTGAATGAAATTGGGGTTTAAGTATCAATTTAAAACAGAAACAGTAACCCTACTCTCTACTACTGTTACATACTTGGTAGCAGTTTGAATTCGATGAAACTGATTTGGCAAGATTTTATACAAAATGGCACAAGTCACAGGCAAAAATAGGTATGCAAACTTTTTTGACTGTTTAAGAGATATACTTAAAGGATTTTCTTGAAAATTAGAGCTAAAGAAGGTTTTTACAACAATTTTTTTAGTTAGTCATCCTGATCACAACTTGGCACCAAAACTTTGAAATTGGCATCACTTCAATATTTTCTCGTAAAGAGAAATTCGGATGCTATTTCCACTTGGAAGATTGCAAAAATTAAGTGTTTTCCGGAAGACTTTCGGAAAAATTGGCAGGTATGCGATATCATTCCTGCGTAGAATGATATGACTTAGCGCCAAGTGGCGAATGTAGCGTCATTTGAAAATTCTCCTGAAAAGGTAAATCCAGATGAAAAAATGATTTTCTGGAAAATCTAAGAGCTGACAGGTATGGCATGCTAATATGTTGGACTATTGTTTTAAATGCTTGGAAAATCAAAGCGTAATTTTCAATCAGAACAAGACATAAAATCCTATTAGTACATTTTGGGTGATTAGAAACACTTTTATTAAGAGTTTTAAGACAGCAAACTTGTCATGTATTTGGGGGTTAGTTACATTAAGTAGGGTTCTTATAGTTACACTATGTAAACTAGGACTTAAACAGTGTAACAAATATATATATATATTTTTTAAATGCTGCAGTACAAACCTAAAATAAGAATTAGTTTTAACAAAAATATGCAACTCAAAAATAATTTGAGTTAAAGTTTTCAGTGATGAAAGTGATTAACCACATAGATTGAATATAAATATAAGAGATATTACTAAATCAGTATACATTTAAAATTGCATTTGTTTAGAGGATTAAAAGATCAAATTGGATATTCTTCATAAGTTTACGGTTCTGTTTAATAAATTTGACCCAAGTATGGCCTTTTCAAAACTGAGTTGAAATTTCAAATGTATTTTTAATTTTACTACAGAAAGTGATAAACAGAAAACTGATTTTTCTAGTCTGTTATTTTAAGGTTCAAGTAATCCAATTTCCTGCGACAAGTATCAGTCCTTTTACAAATAAACACTATGTCAGACACATTCACAAAATCTTGGGTACAATAAAATTACTGGAACAGTAAGAACGACACCTTTTGTATAAAAATGAGACTTCAGAGCTACATGTAATTATTTGAAATTCAGAGGGAATAGGAGGTGGGTCAGGAAAATCAAATAAAGCATTAAAAAGAGATTAATCAAAATTTTTCTACAGAAACAATTTAAAACTATCAATTGGATACTTACTGGATCAGTATGTAAGCCAACTATTACATAATCACCTTCAGCTTTAGCTTTTTGTAAAAAATCTACATGTCCTACATCTATAAAAAGTAAATTAAGGTAAAAACAATACATTTATTCTTTCAAATAACTAAAACTGAATGCAATTCTTGAACATGGTTAGAAAATTCTACAGAAAGGATATATACAGAGTGTCCTAAAAGTTCCCGTACTGACGATTCATGAATTTATTATACAGAAACAACAAACTTTAAAACAATTATTTTTATGCTAATGGTGAAAAGCACTTTTAGCATAACGTAGAAAAAAAATTTGAACTCACATTTATAATAAATGTGTGTGTTCAAAATGTCCGCCCTTTTCTTGGAGGCAAAGCTGAAATAGTTTGAGCATTTTTATAGAAACGCGTTTCAAGATGCTGGGAGTGACTCGTATCCTTTGAGTAATGGCAATTTTCAGATCATCTATTGTTTAGGAATTATCTTCATAAACTTTGTTCTTTAAACATCCCCACAAAAAAGTCAGGGATGCTCAGATCAAGGCAACGAGGTGGCCAAAGATTTCTTGAGATGAGTCGATCGACAAAAAATCTTGAAACATGCCCATGGTTTCATAACTTGTATGGCAAGTTGCACCGTCTTAGTGGAACCAAGATTCTTGTTCATTCACCTCTAATAATGCAACAAACTTTGGATAAGCTCTCTGTATATAGTGCCATCAACAGTTGACTCGAAAAACAGAGTCCCAACAATCCTTTAGCGTGATACGGCACACCAAACGTCAATTTTTTGAGAATGTAAAGATTTTTGCATAAATGAAATGGGGATTTGTCGTTGCCCAATGCGGGAGTTTTGCGCGTTCACATAACCACTTAAATGAAACCATGCATCATCGGAGAAAAATGTTTTGTCCAAAATGTTAATGTCGTTGTGAATAAATCTCAGGAACAATCGGCAATAATAAAGTTGCTTCTCATTGTCCGGTGATTTTAGCTCCTGTAACATTTTTACACGATAAGCACGAAAATGCAAAGCTTTTAAAGCCTTATGTATCGATCCACGTGATGTGCCAATTTGTTGCGACAAACACCTCATTGATTGATGAGGAGATTGAAATATCCTACGTTGAGTTTCTTGCACAAAGTCTGGTGTAGCGACTTTCGGTCTTCCACCGAACCTGTCTCACGAAATCACCGAATGAGTTGATATAGAGTATCTTTACTCGGTATCGCATCATCTGGATATTTATGTCGCCAAAATTCTCTACATCTTCTTTCACATGATTTACATTCAAAATAAGTCTCAAGCAGCACAATTCCCTGAATGCGTGATAAACTCATTTTGCAATGAAGAACAAAACGACATGGAACTTTATTATCGCACAACTTGAGGGAGAAGAAAACCAAACGATAAAAATTAAAGAATCCATAAAATTATAAGCGGACGATAAAATTCAATAATTAAAAAAAAACACTGGCAAATTATTTTTTTAAAGTTGGAGTACGGGAACTTTTAGGACACTCTGTAGTTCCCAAGTATAAAAAATCTACAATATTTTTCAAGCATTTAAACTATAAATTTAAATTTGTTATGTACAATACTTCAAAAGCATTTTGAAGGACAAATAAAAGAGTGAAATACCATATAACAATTATACAAAAAGTTCTGCAGTCAAAGCTACTTCTTCGCTTAGAAACGTTTTATATATATTAGAATCTGGAACACAGAAAACTGTTTCTTGATTCTAAATTAGAGCAATCTTTAACCCCTTCCGGTACGATTTAATTAAAATTATATTATTGATTTGGATCATATTCAACAGTAACTTTAGTCGTATGACGAGTGTAGCTCATCATTGTTCGGTATGGCATGAAAAACCAATGACGAGCTAGACTTGTCATTTTACCGGAAGGGGTTAAAACAATTTCAGAACAAAAAACATTAATTAAACAAACATCAAAGTTTTTCAAAAATATATTTGTTATTGCTAATTTTATAGTGGGAATAAGTTTTTTAAATAGACATGAACACAATTTTAAAGTATTAATGGACCTTGCATAACCATAGAAAGCACACTGAAGTGATTTTTAATACAAAATTTGTTAATATGGATACAATATACAAGAATTTTGACTACAACAGATTGAGAATTCTCTATATTTTCTTCGCTAAAATTATGACTTGGGGGAGGAATTTTTCATTGACAAAACTATGCAATCAAATAATTAAAAAAATGTATATATCTATTTATTATAATCTTAAGTATTCACAAAAATATTTATAATAATTTTCATGAAGAATCACATCTAACCCTACTCAACCATGAGGCAATGTGAAGTTCTGTAGTCACTTGGTTGGTATGATTTATGAACTCCGGATGATCTTAAACAAAAACACTAGATGGCATTTTACTTCATCATTTACTATAATTTGATGAGGCAGAAAAAATTTAAAAATATATTTCACAAAATAGTGACTTGCCAAACCGAAATCATTGATTTATCTAAATATACTGACTGAGTTTGCTGTAAAATATATGAAAACATAAGAGCTTTTCTGGTTCATTCAACGATAAAAATAAGCTTGCTTGATATGCTGTAAAACTTTCAAGATAATCAATCCAATAGTATTATAGACCACTCACGAAGAAAAGGCCGCTTCGAGAAAAATGGATTTAAAGTTTCAGCTCAGTTAAAGGAAGCATATTCAGTACTTATAGTATTTTCCTGCTAATCTGCTATACCAGCACCATACAGTGTGATCTTTTAATGACAAATGGTTGTAAATCGGTTTTATAGCATTTACCTTATTTTTTTATGAAGTATTACCCTCCAAATTCTACATATGCATGCCAAGTCTGTTTAGAAATTTGGCACACATGTTCTTAAGAACCTAAAGAATAAAATTATGTAAAAATAAGAAATCTTAACAAACCAACAATTATTAATCCACAACATCAAAATGAAAAATGCAGTATTGAGAGATGTACCTAAAATTGAGGCTGCAACCGGTTTCATAAAATAAAGGATTTACAAACCATGCAAACAGAATGGGCCAATCATAAATTATGATGAAATATATAATTGTTTAATTTATCTTTTCCCCAATGTATGATGCTTACACATACTTTTACCTCCACTCTCTATAAAAATAAACCTGAATATTTAAATATTGAAACAAATGTAATCAGTAATTTTATACACACAAGAAAACAAATTTTAAGAAAGGATACGGAAGAGATCAAAGGCTCCAGCCACATATACAATACGATCTCCAGGCTGTGTAAGAGAAAAAGTAATGTTATTTATGTGTACGCACACTCAATTTAAATGCATAAAACATTAACATATTAGGTGTTTTACATAGAAGCTAAGAAACTGCCATATTACCTTTGGTTCTTTACCTTCGGAAAACTGAATGATCTTTTGAGTAGTTGGAAGAAATTGAGAAATTCCGGTCCATGGACTATGTGTACTTGAGTCCTGAGAAAAAATGAAAGTGGAAGTAAAAGTTAAGGAACTTTAACATCAAATTGTAAGTTGATGGATGTTGTGCTTCTTTAGACATGGGTAAGAACTATTAGGATGTAATGCAATTAAAGGATCAAACCAAATGGTATAAAAATGAACACTATATCATTGGATGTCAAGTGAAACACACCAAGTCAAAATTTTAAGGATGAGTTTTCTAACTTTTCAAAGCTAGAATGTGTTATCGAGTCAACCAATTTATTTTTTCTTCACATGAAAATTATATTTCTTCTTGAGAAACAGGCTTAGTGAGGAGAATCCCCACCCCACGTTTTTTTTAGAATTTTTTTTTTGACTTTGTGTTTCACTTGTAATCAACAATATATTTTCCTGAAAATAATTAACCTTCTCTATTTCAATAGAAAAACAATTTGCTTCCTTTAAAAAATTTTTAACCGGGATAACAACTTAACAAAAATCGATTTTTAATTTTCAAGTATTGAATGCCATTTGTATGAGCAATAATTTAAGTTAAAGTTCTTTTGGTTTCCTAAAGATTTAATTTACTTGTTATCAAGAGAGATGAAAATTCAGAACCTACCCGACTAATGTTACCAGCATGCTCCCTATCAATACCATATTCTTTTTCACCACGGTTGTGGTGCTGTTTAGTTAACAGTAGCATCCTGCAAAGTACAGGTGAAAGACGATTTTTAAAAAACAATTGTGATTTAATCACATTCAATAAATGGAAAAATTAACAAATAGATATTGTAAGACAATAGAACACATTGATATGACCTGAACAGTATTCAGAAAACTATTAGCCCACGAAAGATATATATTGAAGATAAGAAATTATAAATGGTAAACATAGTTGGAATGATCAGATCAATTTAAAAAAGATCCGATTCTACTGGTAATGAAGCTTAATCTCTTCTCATTGAATCATCTCTATTACAGGGTTCCTACTCTTCAGGTAATAGAAAAATTAAGCCCTTATTGAGGCTACTTTTCAATTCTTTACAGGCTACATTTAACAGATTGCTATAGATTAACCTTTTGACTACGGGCGGGACAACAATCATCCCAAATTCAGATAGCGGAATAAAAGCGCCGTAGTGTAAAGGTTAACTTGTGAAAGCAAAGGTGAAGAAACTTTCACACGTGCTAGGGTTGGGTTTCATAAGCCCATTTTTAAAATCATAAATTTTTAGCTAACCTACACATATTAATCCCTTGATGTTGGAAGACCCTTGAACTTGGAAAAGTATCACTGATCTTAGCTACAGGTGAAAAAAGCATGCTATGTCCTAGTAAAATCTACGGCTTTTTAAATTCTTAGGACTTTCAGAAAATATTAAAGGGCCATAGAAATAGCTTTCTAAGGGCCATAGAAAGATGGGAAGTCACCTTATATTTAGAAAGAAAGAAGGGGTCAGTGTGGCCCCATGCTCTTTTGGAGTGTTGGGTCGAATAAGACATTATTTAAGGTAACAGATAAGATAGGTTATTCAAATTCAAAATTTATATCACATTAACCTGTTTTTTGAGTTCATTTTAGTTTTTTCATTCAGTGAAGCAATTAGTACAACTCACTTCTCTTTAGGTGAATTTTCTGCACTGCTTTTGAAATAAGGGCATCTATTTTTGTGTCGAAACCTTTGCGTTAGCTGCATTATTATTTTAAGGTGCCAGATATTGAATAAACTCTCATTACAAGAGGATGAAACTTCATTGTCTAAGTATCAGCTTCCCCATCACTTCTTTTAAAGAAAATTCAAGCATTTGTTACAGATATATCCAAGATATTGTAAAAATACAAGCATAAGCCAACGAGCGATTCGTTTTCTCGATTTGATAGTATGCAGATGCACCATTTAGTCAAAAATACCAATGCCATACTTTGTCAATTTATCTTCAGATCTTTGAGCATCTTGTCTCTGGTGCACCAACATCCACAGTTTTGTGGATTATTATTAGTACATAAAAAGACTGAAATCTAGTTTAACTTATGAATCATTAGTATAGCTACTTTTCCTATGTTCACAAGATGGAAAATGTTCATTTCAGAAAGCTACTTTCACTATTTCATACAAATCTTTGCAATTCTTCCAAATCTCTCTGAGTGAGACCGTGTTTTTGAGCCATCTTTTCTCTATTGGGAATGAAATTAGCCTTATATCCCTATTCAATGTGTCATATAAGTAAGGTATCAAACATTCCAAATGCTTGGAAAGAGATTTAGTCCAGTCGACAGTCTGTCACCAAAACACAGCTGGGGGAGGGGAACACATCATTTGTAGAGAAAGGAGACAAGGTCAAACTACGTTGAATGTCATTGCGAGGGGATAATAGCCCCAAATGAGAATTTTGAAGACATCAATGCGAAATACCATAGGGGCCACTCCCATCTTTTAAGGTATCCAGTTTTATGAACCTCCCCAGCAGAGCCAAACTGATTAAATACACAACAAGAGTGGACGAAATAAAAGTCATGAAATAGCAGCCTATTCAATTAATTAGTAAGGAAGTTTCAGGTTGGCAAAGAGCACATGGGCTACACAGCCTCGTCTGTCTTTCTAGTATTAAAAACTTCTAAGGCCTGTGGGAGGTAGATAGCTAATTAACATCATACTGGAGCAACACAACACTATTTATTGGTGACTGTCTGGGATCAACCCCGAAGGGAAAGATCTTAATGCCTGTAGGAATCTTGCTTTGAAAAAGAATCTTTACATGCATTTACAAACTAACTTGCCTAACTACACTGGCATGCAAAACTTAAGCAACGATGTAATTTTTAAGCAGGCAGCCATGAAATTGTAGAAAAAGCTTTGTTGCGATCAGTACAATGAACACCCAATTCAGTAGAAATATGATTCGTATGCAAATAACAGAAACAAGACGTCGCAGGTGACATGAGGGCACGCAAAACGCGTGCAGTGCAAGACTACAATAAAAAGGACGAAAGGCGCTATTAAAAACATTCGCTGCAAGTTCAAGTGAGTTCGTACATGCAATATGGATAGAAGAAACCATCTGGATGACTTTACACGTGGCAGAATGATCGGCAAGCTTGAGGAAGGGCATAGTGTGACGAGTGTAGACCAAGAATTTGGAATCGACAAAAGTGTCGTTTCACGAGCTTGGAAAACCTTCCAAACTGGTACAACTGTAAGAAAGGTTGGTGGTGGTCGGCCAAGAAAAAGAATGCCAATGGATGACCGATATATCGTCCTGCAGGCGAAAAGAGATCTATACCAGTCAGCGGGCAACCTGGCTCAGCAGCTGCATGCGGCAACGGGACGATAAGTGTCGTGGTTTACTGTGGCCAGACGCCTTCATAAAGGTGGCCTATTCGCCCGCCGTCCTGAACGCTGCATCCCATTGACAGCTGCCCAACGGCGCCACCGTTTGGATTGGTGTCAGGAACACAAAGACTGGACATCTCATTAATGGAGTCACGTCCTCTTTACAGGTGAGTCATTTCAGTGTCACAAGCGATTCTCAATGCCAGTTGATATGGAGAGACGTAGGGACAGTTTTATCCCACTAACGTCAAGGAAAGAGACTGTTACGGTGGTCCTGGCGTGCTCGTCTGGGGAGGCATCATGATGAACGGGTGGACTGAGCTCCAAATTTTCGACAGAGGTACTGTTACTGGAGATCGATATTGTCAGCAAGTGATCCTCCCCCACGTACATCTGTTCCGAGGTGCCATTAGTGCAGACTTCGTTTTTATGGACGATAACGCCAGGCCGCATCGGACTTTTGCTGTTGAGGAGCTGCTAGAAAGTGAAAATATCACTAGAATGGATTGGTCAGTGTACTAACCTGATTTAAATCCCATAGAACATGTGTGGGATGCTTTGGGGAGACGCCTTTCGGCACGATTATATCCGCCGGAGAACACCCAACATCTGAAACAGGTGCTCATTGAGGAATGAGCCCTCTTACCTCAACAACTGTTGAATAATCTGGTGTTGAGTATGGAAAGAAGGTGCCAAGCAACCATTGAAGTTAATGGAGGTCATATTCCTTGCTAAGGGGCATCTGTTTGTTGTTCTCCCTCTTGGGCAGACAATCATTTGTACCAACGCTACTCTTTCAATAAAGCCTTTTTTTGTTTGATTCCATACTGTATGCATTCTATTCATTTTTGCGCTAGTATGCTTTCTTCATCCATTAAGTACAAAATACTGTCTCTGTATTCTGAATTACATCTCTCCCAGGTGATTTCTTGCGGAGTTACGGCAAAAAAATAAGTTGTTGCTTAAGTTTTGCACACCAGTGTATTTTCAACAACAGGGAGCCTGATATAATTTTTTAATATTGAAAAATAGTTATAAGGAAATAATTACACTTACCTGCCTACCAAATCAGTTGTAGACACTCCTGCTGTTCTTTGGCACTCTCTGAAAAATTAAAAGAAATAATTTTACATAACCTAGTTATTAAAAGAAAATGGAAGGCATTCAACTTTTGCATTCGTAACAGCGAGTATCGGATGAGTGGTTTAAAAAAAAATTTCCAACTCATTACATTTTTAAACAGTCTATTTCGTTTGGTACACCCATTGAAATATATTATTTAAAGATAAATATTTCAAATCTGTCCTATAAAGACTAGAGATGTCAATTTTGGCAATTATCTTTTTGAGAATATTTTTCAAAAGAATAATCGAGAATTTTTTCTAATGGCATAGGAAACTTTTTTAAATGCCATTGCTATATTTTAATAGATTGAATACATAAATGAAAAAGAAATCATAAGTTTAAAAATGTAGTTCTTTTCTGAACCTAACATTAGAAATAAAGAGAAAGAAGCAAACAAATCAGTTATTTTGCTCTTTTCAACAATTTTACTTTAGTGTGAATTATTTGCTTCTTTGACAATATTGATTGCTTTGGCAGCATGCATAGTTATTTTTGTGTTCATTCAAAGTTTGTTTTTAATACATCCCCAATCAATAAGTTTAATGTGTTGCCTATTACATCTCCAGACTTCACCATGGCAGCAGCATTATCAGTAATATGTATGCATCATGGTTTTCATTTAAAATTTTTAAATAACTTCTATAAAATAGTATCTACACAGTTGTGAATGATACATAAAATAAGATTCGGGTTCATTTCTATAATCAATGAATTGCCATTTCCTAAAATATTAGGTTTTAAACACAAAATTCTTAAAAATTTTAATGCTTGAAGAATATTCTCTGCTAACTCTAGTCAAGATACAAAGATATTTTTTTTATTGAATTTAAAGTACATATATACAAAATACAAGAAATGAGCAAAAACAAAATTTACAGATCTGTCCATAATTTTCTAAGATGATCTGCATTAGCTCATGTATAATTAGTTTGGTTTGGGTTTTATGGCACAACTCATGTATAATTAGTTCAACAGTTCTTTATTTCTTGTTCATGATCAGCATGAAAGCAGTGTATCTTTTGGATCCTTGTCCTAATGTTTCCATAGTTTGTAAAAACACATTGTGTATTATTTGAAGTAAATAATACATCCAAATACCCCATCCATCCCTGTTCTAAGGTTCACTCATGTAGAACTCAGAAAGTCAGCATCATTTTTAAGATAAATTATTTTACATATTGAGAAAGATGTGTGAATAGATATTGTGTTTTACGTACATTAAAAATAATTTTCTTTTAACTTATGAGTTATAGTGTGAACCGAATAAATCAGTAGTTTACCTTAAATAGTAAATTAAAACAAGACCTCTGCATTTGATCTTTTGAACACTACATATACTTAATCAAGTAAACTTTTAGTTACAGAATTTTTATCCTCAGTACCATCATACTTTACATTTCATAGAACATACTTGTCTTTCTATTGAGTTGAATAAAAGTTAATACAGCACATAGCTTACTTAGATTGCAGACACTCAATGTCAGAAAATGGACAACAAACAAATGTATTCTAAATCAACTTATGAAATATATACTTTCCAACTAATACAAACTGAATATATCAAACTTGAAATTACTTATATCTGCCTGTAGCTTTGACATAGCGATATGTGTCCTTTCCTTCAGCATCTAGTGTGATGTCATCTGGTGACAATAAAAACAATTATTAGTGAATTATATGCATCAAATGTTCAATACAGTTGATCCAATACTATCATTTAGCAATTTAAATAAATTTTTTCTTATTTTTCTAATCACCAAAAGCATATTTTCATCTCATTAGTAACTAATCCATTTATTTTTAATCAAAAGTTATAATAAACAGGAAATGTTGCAAGATGTCAAAATTAAAATATCATTAAACATATACTACTGTGAATTAAGTAGAAGAGATATTGTAAAATCTAGTCCACTTAAATCTGAAGCATGGAAAGTGATTGAGTCTCCAGGTAGATTTACTTTGCACAGAAGGGTATATCGTCAGTGTACAAGAAAAACAACACACTAAGAGATAAAAACACTTCTAAGAAAACAAAGTGAAAAAATTCTACTCATGAAGGGTGTTCATCAAGAAATCTAACCTTCATGCAAAGAAAAATGATTTAGTGGACTTTACCAGTCCAAAGATCACCTCATTCTGGTATAGAAAGCTAAAAAACCTCATCTTGTCCTTTTTGACTAGTGTTTCATATGTAAGTCGACTATAAATTTGTACTAGTTAAGGGATTCATAGTAGTATGAACTACAAACTGTGTTAACACAATCCTATTGTACTTAATATCAATGGAATCATGAACACCTTTAAAATATCAAAATTAACACTAACCAGCATGTACGCAGAAATCACAGTCATACTGATCCAAAGTGTCAATAGTTGTTATATAAGGTGCACCTTCAACAACCTAAAATACCAATGATATAATTAATAATATGCTAAATACTTTATCACTATTGAAAAGAGACTTTGTGGAAACTCATTGACTACATCAAATCAAACAATTTTATATACAGGGGTTTCACTCCTTCAGCAAAAGAAAAATTAGAGCTGTTACAATGATACTTTACATATTTGAAAATACACACAGGTAAAGAAACTTTCATGGATGGCATGTTTGACTTTACAGTAATGATACTTAAGCAAGGTTTAGAGTAATTTTAGCAGGTATAAAGAAAGATCTGCATTGGATACCCCATCCAATACAGATCTTTCTTAAAATTGCCAAATTTGTATAATTTCATCATGGTTTATCAATGCAGGTGAAATGAAATATGTAGTTTTTGTAAAAAATTAAGGCTTTTAAAATTTGTTAATGGACCTTAAAAACTAAAATGAAAAATCAGGGGTTTTGCGGCTTGTGGGAACCCTGTTTTAACAAACACAAAATAATTCCAAACATATTTTCTTAATCTGATTTTAAGGGACTGGCCAATTTTATTTATTATTTTTTATTGTCATGAATATTTTTCAAATGAACATTAAGTAAAATATTATAGAAAAAAATAGTGTCAAACTCTATATCACCCTAGGTAAGATGAAGGGGACCTGGAAGAGAGAAAAGTATTTCTCTTCTGTGCCAGCAATACTTTTCTTGTGTGAGTGTAAGTCCATTACTTAACATTGCTAGCCTTGCACTTGATGCAGCTTGGCCAAAAATAGCCCTTGGACCATAAAACCCAACACAACCCTTCCCCTACCTTCCACCTATTTGTTTAAAACTCCTAAAATAAGATATCAGTATTATTTATGTATGCTATTCTTTAAATTAATAAATACTTCATTAAATTGATCATTGCAACCCGGTGTGTGATCCAGTTTTCACAAAATTGAATTTGTAACACTCGCTAACAATTCTTAGAATTATTTTTAAATAGATAGAACAATGATCATATCAATAGTCCACTTTACATTTTTATTTGATACTCAACTAACAAGATAATAAACTTACTTCATCAACCCATTTTACAGCTCGCACCATTTTATACCTTTCTTGTTCAGTGAAAACTGGTGGGCCTTTATGCTTAGTTATTTCTTCTATAATAGGAAAGAAATTTCTATAGTAGAAATAAGAGATAAAGATGGAAAGTTTTTCAGAAGAATGGCATTTATACACTATAAGTAGTTTAGCAGTGACACCAACAAAGTTTGAAATATTTACCATACTTAATTGTAGAGTTTGAAAAATAATTTTTTTTTTTAAATCCAAGTTTGATCTATTTTATTTAAATCAGATTTTTACAATTTAAGTTAATTTTTCCCTTATAAGAGAGTTTAAACTTGTTCGATGTAAGGCTTGTAATTTATAATGCAGTTTTTGGAGTGACATTGGGGGTTACAAAGTATATTGAGACATGTTTACACTTTTAATATTTTCATATATAAGAAAATATTTTTCAAAACAAGATTTGGAAAAAAAATCAAGCATTTATAAACAGGTGATGTCAGGGCTATCACAGCCAAAGCACTTGTGAAATAGTAGCATAAATTTTTAAAATAGTAGCAATAAGTCTCTTCCTAAGTCCCATTTTAGTTGCTCAGATACAAAATGAATCGGCTAGAACACAAAGTGTGCTAATTAAGTATGAAACAGATGTTAAAGATCTCACCAAAAAATTTCAATTTTTCAATTAAAAACTAATTATTTTCTTAATAAGGTTTTCATGACAATTTAGCAACCATAGATTAGGATGTTTTCTTTCATGGTTGCCATGGCTTGGTGCCAAAACTTCGAAATTGGTGCAACGCGGAACATTTTCTCTGTATTTTTCCACATTATTAGTTATAAGATGAGGACTAAATTTTGTTGAATTTTCAAAAAAAGTCATCAAAATTTTTAAATTAGTTGGTTTTGAGACAATTCTGCTTAAAGATGTATCTAGTCACTAAGGTTGAAAAATAGAGCAAAAGTCGTCCTTTTTAGTTGCCTGTGGCAGCCCTGTAAATAAATAATTAGAATTATATAATATTGTGAATTTTACTGTTCCATTCCTTCAATTGAAATGATACTGACTGTGATACTTGAAATTCAAGATGAAAAATTTATAAATCAGAGGATACAAAAATCATAGTACTTAATGCACAGAACAGAAAACTAATTATCCTGCCGTTATTGTTCCCAACTTGTTTGTGATCCAAACCAACTTGAAAATATTTTCCAACAAATGCTAAAATACCCCTGGTAATAAATAGCAAGGCTGCATGATGGCTTATGAATAACTGATGTCTTATGGATGATCTTACTAAATTCTAAATTAGTTCTCTCTCCATCATTTCAAATATATATAGATAACATAATTATCAATAACATAATAAAAGGATACATGCAATTGTTTGAAATTTTATGATTAAGAATCAAAGTGAAAATAGGAGTTTCTTTTCATTTCAAGTTCAGTTGATTTGCTTCTCAAACACTAGTGTTTATTAAATAAGCTAGAAAGTGAGGGACAGTGAGTGATTATTTGCAACATAAGAAATCATGTTGATCCCTTCACCAAATCCTTTCTCATGAGCAAGGAAAGAGGTGTCAAAACAGAACAAAAACTGTTGCATGATGTGTAGATGGCTCCATGTGTACAGTATAAAGCTACTGATGAACAATTTGTGAGTGACACCTATTAGTTAGTCAGTGGACAAAGATAAGTAATTGATTTGAATCAGATAATTTTCAGTTGTAAAAAGAATTCTTAGAGTCTATAAGCAAAGTTTTAAACTTATTTATGCATACAGTAAATACGAAAGATCTATCTGGTGATACACAAAAATATCATGATTTAGCATAATACACAATGGTCAGTTTATATAAACACTTACCATCAGTGTGAACACCAACAATCAAATAATCTCCCATAGCTTTTGCCTGTATAAGAAAAAGATTAATTCTTTTGAAGTAAAATAATTTTTCAGGTTAAAACATGTTGCTTCCATAGTTAAAATTATCAAAATTTATTTGATAAAAAAATCAATCCACAATATCACATACCTACATATATAAAATAGTAAATTTAATTCAGGTTTCTTTATTATTTTCAATTAAATTTTGAAAAATTTTTGAATTAAAAACATGCATTCAGAAAAAAATATTTTCATTAATTCTTACTTGTCTTAATTGATTAGCATGTCCAAAATGTACCATATCATAGCTGTAAAAGAAAACTGACAGTTGAATAATACATCTTAAAAAACACATTTTAAAATTTTGAATATTGAGAAATAACACAAAATTCCATAGAACTTGCAGAAATAGAGAAATTAAAACTTAAATTATTTTACAAACTAAAACATTCCCAAACTAAGTTCTATGGAATCCTGGGGTTCTGTATGATAAAATTAATTCTGTTAAAATTTATCACATTAAAAGTTAAAAATATTGTAGGTACGTTTACATCCAGCAGGTGAGACAATATTTGTGTCAAGTCACTTTAATACACAGCTTAACTGCTTCAGAATCAACTCTACAAACATAACTACCTAAATATTAACTTGAATCAAATTGCTTTCTTGATTCATTAAATGATAAAAGGATGTTTGTTTGATATGCTGTAAAAACTTCGCCTCCAATAGTTTTATAGAATCATGCCAATCACAAGCAGGAAAATTGTTCTGAGAAAAACGCTTAAATTCTACATCTACGAAAGTCTGTTAATGGCTCATAACTGGGTCAACTTTGTCAATTTTAACTTGAAATTTGGCACAAATGTTTGGAAGACCCTAAAATATAAAACTATGAAAAATTCGAATAAGTTTGTTTTGGCTGAAAAAATGGAAATCCTCCTTTAATTAGATTATTAGACTAAAACTCCATCAATTATATCAATGAACCTCAATTTAAAGGTATTGGACCTTAAACCAAGACACTTTTTTATGTGCTACACTAATCCTTTTAAAGAGATTCAAATAGATTTGCACAAAATGTTTGTTGTATTGACTTAATTTAATAGGAAATCACTGATTTAAAAGTAGCATTCTTCAATACATAACTTGAGATTTTATATTTTAGACATATTCTTGTTATAGTAACATAAAAACAAAGCTTAGGAGATCGAAACAAAACGTTTTGTTAATAAACATCAAACATACTTAAAATGCTTTCAGAAAACAATTTGTTACGAATCAGGTCTTTTTAGATGTTAAGAGCAGAAAGACAAATTTTTTCAGATGTCAAAATGTTTTTATTGGGTGCAATTTCAAATTTTTTTGTGGATATGATAGACACATAATCTAAAGGCTAGGGTTTGCATTAGCATTTGCACTACGGGTCTTTTGCTCTTGGAGGCTTTTGTTGTTTGGGCCAATTTTGCATTTTCTGTCATTTTTAAATAAAAGTAAACAATTCTTTTGATTACTTTTCAAATTACAACACAGTACCAGGATCAACAGATGAGGTAAAAATATTGAATACACCATGGGTTAATTGGTTGTGTTGAGTTTCATGCAGCAAGGCCATATCTGGACAAGCTGTGCCAAAATCAAGAAAAAATAGATACACACAAGGAAAGTTTTACTAAAATAGAAGAGAGAAATACACCCAAGGAGGATGGCTGATTAAGCTTTATGGCACAAGGGCCACATTTGGTCATGCTGTGCCGAACACAAGACAGATAAAGTCAAGAAAGACATACACACAAAAGCACCCATGGAGGAAGCAAACTTGTGCTGGTAGATTGGTACAGAGCACCCCACTAAGACATGGTGACCCCACATCATTGAAGGAATTATTGTCTCTGGAAGAGTTTTCTGCTTTTCCTCAATCACAGGTAAATAATTTAAATTCTTCACTTTTGGAAGTGATTTTTTAGGTGTAATAGTGAAATATAGAAACCATAGAGGTGAAATAAGAGATTTTGGACTTCAAATGACAACTGGGTCTGAAAATGCAAAAAGTCAAAAAAAAATTTTATTGGTGCAAAATATGACTAATCATCATTAATTTTGAACCCTGCTAATTGCAACCCTGCATTATGCTTTCTTAGAAAAACGAATTCATGAAGAAAAATCATTTAATGGTGTTCAAAACAGCATTTATAAAACAAAAACAAATCAGTCAAATAACAACTGTCTTTTATAGTTAATTTGTAAAATTTATTCAGCCTCAAAACGACAATTAGACATTACATTGCAGTTCATTATTGCTCTTGTCAAAAGCATAAAAGCTTTGAAATAAAACAAGGAAAATCATAAGCCCTGTTACAATCAAACTATTAACATATCAAAATTAAGCAAATTTAATTAGAAATTCCACTAAAATTCATGTAAAACTACAGAAATTTTCAGTTTTATTAAGTTTTGGAGTTCAAACTAAAAATGTATTCGAATTATGTAAGAAAATATAAAAATTAGAAGTAAAATTAGCACTAAACTATTAACATATGGTACTACTTCAGAGAATGAAGTGCCATCATAACAGCATTTATAAAACAAAAACAAATCAGTCAAATAACAACTGTCTTTTATAGTTAATTTGTAAAATTTATTCTGCCTCAAAATGACAAGAGGAGTGTTAATTTTTTACTCTTACACATGTCAATTGAAATTGCTAAGCAAGGACGCATCGACACAATTATACACGTAATGTTTGCTTAAGTAATCACATGCAGCTTAGAAAATTACGGGGAAAAAGAGAAAATATTTTTTACCATCCATCACACCAAACTCGAACTTCTTTCTCCGATTCCTTTCGGTTTGACATATTTGAGGCAGAATAGCCGTTTCCTTGGGAATTATGACCGTTCATCTCGGTTCCGCACTTCTCTTATCAAATAGAATAGGTGTGGAAAGCAAATTCATTAAATAATATTGTAGTCACTTTCGTAAGCAAGTTAAAGGTCATCAATTTCATCACTTTTAGCTTTTAGCAGACCACGCCAGGGTGGGTTTATTTACAAGTAAGATATATAGTGTTGCCAATAAAAGGAAACTGAATTTAACTAGGTAGGTAGGAATTTGGGAACTTACAGAAATCTGGAACTCTCAGCTGTTCGGTGTAGGAGCCATAGACTGTAAGTCCGCGCGCTGATTGGTTCTTCGTCCCTATGACTCAGCTATGTTATGTCTGATCGAGACATCACAGATGAGTCATGCAAAAGGACCATCTCGAATGAGAAAATTTGGCGTGAATTCTTTTGCCTAAAATTTGGCGTGAATTTCTGTGCTAGTACTGCATTGCCATTTCGTTTCTCCAACCCCAACGGTGTAGTCGCCATATTGGTGCTCTTGCTCTCTCGGATTGCATTCGGAACGTGTCTGCTGCGAAAATCAAAATAATTTACATTATTCTTTTGCCCACTTTATTTCTTGGATTGTCATTTGTGTTTCCATATTCATTGTGTTTTAGTAGTAATTTATTTTTTGGATATTGCTTGATTAAGTGTCATTTGTGTTTTCAAATTCATTGTGTTTTAGTAGCTAGTACTTTATTTCTTGGTAGTAATTTCGTTAGTAGTTCAGTTTATTAAGTGTCATTCGTGTTTTCAAAAGTTGATTAAATTCATAGTGCTTGTATTTTAATTTCTCTAACATTAGTTTGAATATCAGTTAATAATGAGACTACTCATCATTGGCGATTCTATGGTCAAGTATTTGAAAGAATACTTGACTATTGTCTGATTAACGAATTGTCTGATCATGAAGTTGATCTCATTTCCTTTCCAGGTGCTAAAATAGAAAGGTTATCAGGTAAACTTAGTGGATTAGGTCATTACGATTGGATGTTGTTTCATGTTGGAACTAATAATCTTTATGGTGATGTTTCTGAAATTCTTCAGAAATTCACCATACTTTTCCAGGAAATTTCACACCTACATCCTGGAGTCAAGGTGGTTGTATCGGGGATCATACCTCGTGGTCCAAATTTCTTTTTGGATTATCTATCCCGTTGTGCCCTGTCATATCATCTGCTGTTTTTAAACGCCAAGACAGATGTTATCAACACGGAACTGGAAAAGACTTGCCTGAGCCGAGAGGCGTTTTATTTTTGCCAGTCTCGGTTCATGGCAAGGCCTCTGGGGCAGAGATGGGCTACATCTGAACAGAAAAGGTAATCATTACCTGGCAAAAATGTTTGTACAAACACTAAATGGGCTAATAGCTATGGATGATGCAATCTGCAAAAATGTAAGTTCTTTGTCAGTTGTTAACTTGCCTGTTAAGTGTAACTCTTCACCTGCTCTTTCTCTTAAGTCTCCTTTGTTTTCTGCTGTTTCTAATAAAACCTCTGTGAAATCTGTCCTTTCTAATACTTGCTTTTCATCCATTCTCTCTAAATCTTTGTATTCTGATGTTGTCTCTGGTAGAATCTCTGTAAAACCTGTTTGTTTTAACAATTCTCGTTACTCTTCACCTGCTCTTTCTCTTAAACCACATTCTGCACCTGCTGTTTCTAGTAAAATCCCTGTGAAACCTGTCCCTTCTAACAATTCTTGTAACTCTTCACTTGCTCCTTCTCTTAAACCTCTTTCTGTGCCTGCTGTTTCTCGTAAAACCCCTGTGGAAGTTGTCCTTTCTAACAATTCTTGTAACTCTTCATCTGCTTCACTTGCTCTTTCTATTAAACCTGTTTTTCCTGCTGTGACTAATAAATCCTCCATGAAACATATCTTTCATAACAATTCTTGTTACTCTTCACCTGTAATTTCTCTTAAACCTCTCGTCTCTGATAGTACCTCTATAAAACCTGTACTTTCGAATAATTCTGTTATAGTATCCACTTGTACTGATTCTTGTGTTTTTAACCTTTTACCTTCTCAGTCTGTTTCTACTGTACACTCTACATTAATTTGCACGTGCCTGGACAATTTTGTTGCATATAGTTGCACTGGAGGGGGTGAGGGATGTCAGGATCAACTGAATAGTAAAGTATATCCGAGAAAATGCGAATCTTGTGAAAGATTGTATAAGTCGAAAGAATCTTTCCGTAAACACCTTAAAGGTGTAATTCTCTTTTAGGGCCAAGAATTTCATATCCTCGTGAATGTGCAGCTTGCTTAAAGTTCTACCATTCTAAAGCATCATTTTTTAATCATAAAAAAGTATGTAAACCCTTTCAATGCTCACAAGATTCCAATTTAATGGGAAACAAATGTGAGAAATGCTTAAAAACATTTTCTAACAAGTTTAGCCTTAAACGACATTTAAAAGCATGTCCTTGGATGCAAGATAAAACTGTAGACGTTTGGAAATGTAAGGTTTGTGGAAAATTTTTCAAGAATATGCAGGAATTAAATTTAAATATTCATGAACAATCTTGTTATTTAGGAAATGAGCGAGAGGTACATTATTGTGTTTTTCCAGAGTGCAGTAGGCCATTTAGTCACATTGGACGTTTAAATAGACATATCATTGAAGTACACAATTCAAATAATCTAAAGTTCTATCATTTGATTGTATGAATAGCTTTCAAAATTGGTTAGAGTTGGAAGGCACTTCAACTTTTACATCTTTTAAGAAAACAACAGGAAGTAAACTATGTGGCTCCAAAATTTTCCATTATTGTCAATTTAATGTTCCATTATCTAAGCTTGAGGTCTCCAGAAAAACTTACCGCAGAAATTTAAAAGGCACAGTACCTCAATTAAATTATCCAGTTAGGATTTGTGCCTGTGAGCAAAAAGATTTAGTTACTGTTTCTTATAGTCCTAATCACAATCATTCTCTTAAATTTGAAAATAGTAAATATCAACCTTTGAAACAAAGTTTTAGAGATCTAATTAAATCCCATTTGTTACTTTCAATTCCGGTGCGTAAAATTCAATTTCTTTTAAAGGATGGTTTTGGAAATCGTGACTGCAGAGAATTTTTTCCAGTGAAAGAAGTGTTCATTTCGCGTAAATCAATCGAGGCCTATTCTCGATACATGCGTTGTGCTCTGCAGCCTAAAAATGATGCGATTTCTGTTGCTGCTCTTGTTGAGGAGCTTACGATTGAGGATTATGACCCGGTGTTAATTTTTAAACCTCAAGGGGGGGGGTTCCAATACCCTGTATGGTCCTCCTGATTTAGATTTTCTACTCAATAGTGATTCCTCTTTTGCTTTAGGTTTTCAAACTAAAGAACAAAGACATGCCTTACCAGGCCCTTGTATTAATAAGATTGTCAAACATAAGATTTTATTCATGCCTGCTAATGTTAATGAGCATTGGCTTTTAATAATTTTAGATATTGAAAAATATACATTGGAATTTTATGATCCTTTAAACAGCTCTGTAAGTAAAACTTCATCACATTTAATGATGAAATGGTGTTTGGCATTAAGTAATTTAGGTACAGCTGTAGTCTCTGCCGCGCGCGGTGGCAACGCGTTTTTTTTTGGCGTCGTGTTTGGCGCACTTTTTATGTCGCCACGGAAATCTTCCAACATCGAATATATACTGCATACGTATGGATGAAATATGTAAATCTGAATGAAACAACATTTGAATAAAAAAACACTGCAAATATGGATGAAATGTATGGAATTTTGGCGTAGTTATAAGCGACTCATGCCGGTGAGGGTAACCCATTTGTTCTCGGATTTCCAACAGTGAATCGATATCATTCTCCACATATGAATGAAATGAATAAAAAAAATGTACATTAGTAGAATATAAGTTATTCTAATATTTTAACAGATTTCACTAAATGAGAACTGGACGCCGGCAAGGTTGCCATAAAAATAGGTTAACCCTAACCAGAAGAAAATTCGAGAAAAAAATGGCTTACCATCAGCCTGCATGAGTCGCTTATAACTACGCCAAAAAAAACGCGTTGCCACCGCGCGTGGCAGAGACTACAGCTGTACCGTAATTTATTCTGCAACTCAATTGAATGGATGCTTTGAATGTGGTGTCTTTATATGCTATTATGTATATCAAAAAGTAAATAATTTGTCTTTAGAAACCGAATTTGACATACTTGGGTTTAGAAGATTTATTTATGATATCATAACTAATATTTAAAAATGTTTTTAATCTTCTGTCAACGTGTGTACTAGAATGGACGCATAAATTTGTTTTCTGTAGACGAGCATGAACAAATACTCAGACTAGTAATTGATTTCAGTGTATAATTATAAATAATAGGCACACATGTGTTTTACCTTGTTTTATATTTTGCATGTACTTTTACAGGAGAGTAGTTAGATTAGAGAAATAAATTGTTTTGCATAAGGGAAAGGTTTTAAGGATTAACAGTAAATATCCAAACTGTTATGTTTACAGGAAGGATTTTTTCTCTGGTCTAGTTTGCTTTGGTATTTTAATGATGGGTTAAAACCACAGCAGAAATCCAAACTGTATAGAAATGTCTTAACAAAGTTTAGCTGAGTAATTCTTAAGATTTTCAGTGTTTCATATTTAGATGAAAGTTTATAATTTTTTCTATGTAAAATCTTTTGATACTAGTAACCTTTGAGATGTCTGAAATTAAATTTTACTTGAATTGTGGCATTAATACTATGAATTTGTTTTGTCTTTAGGTTATTCAAAGGAGAAGACTTATGAATTTTATGTTAAAGAAGTAAAATATAACTAAATAGTGTTTACTTTTGATGGCCAATTCACCCTGGCATCAATGATAAACATCTTTTAGTTCAGTTGAATCTGCATTAGTCATGGATAATTCTTTGAAGCACATTGTGTGGGCATGGTCTACTACACATATTCCTCTTGATCTACAAGTTAAAAATTGTTAACAATAACTAGTTTCTATTGAAATTAATTTTTGTGCATAATAGTTTCTTACCCTAATCAAATAAATTTTTATGTTTGTAACTTTCCTTGACTCATATTTTTGCCATATAGCTCTTTAAATGGAAAATAAAATCAGATGTTGAAAAACTACTGACTTATTCTTCTAATTAAACTGACATCCGAAACACATAACATCACCATAAAACTTAATGCATTTGGTTGGGGTAACTAATTTATATTTAAACCTGCAATCATTCATACAGCATGTGTACTTTAAAGATAAATAAGCTGACAATTATTTATATGCCAGAAAAGGTACTGTAATTCTATTGTTAAATTCATAAAATACACAAAGCAGTGAAATCACATCAAAGTGAACATTCATACATTATATTTCCCATCTAGAGAAAAACTGATTTACAATTAATATCATTTTGTTTTCAAAGTTAATTGTATTGTATCAACAATTTCCTGTAATTAAAATAAGTCCTTTTCCAGAGGGCATGAGGAAATGAACCCTGTAGGTATATTTGTGCATGAATGAAACTCCAGCAAAGTAATATGGACTACATTCTGTTTGTGTTTGGCGCAGCTTGTCCATTTTTGGACCTTGCTCCATAACATCCAATCCAACAGTGAAATGAATTCAATTTTAAAAAACAATTTGGGTCAATTTTGTTTTCTATTCATTAAGTGATTTAAAATCCATCTTTAAGAGATCATGTGATTCTGTGTTTTGCTCTTAAATGAATAGAGCAACACTCAGTGTTCAGATCACTGGTGTGTTTATGTGTAATGGGGTAAAAATTAAATGAATATAAATATTTAACGAAGTTAACTTGAAATTCCAAAATTGCCGTGAATGTTTCAGTTTTGATTTTTTAAAATTCAAAACTATTGGTAATTAAACTATCCAAAATTTCAACCTTAGCAGTTCGGGCGATGGTGTTATGAGTATAGTAAAAAAATTTATATCTGATAAATTAGTTTTTGAACTCAGCCCTTTAAATCAACACCAATTCATATTTGAGACAAAAAGTACTACGGAGTTTCAAACAGCTGTTCCTTTCAAAATTTTCACACTTTTGCGACGTTCTTTCGAAGGCAGAACTAACACTTAGTTTTATTGTTACTTTTAAATTTAAAAATCTTAGAAATCTCTAAAAGAATATTAATCTTTTTTTTCTTCATAAATACCTTACCGAGATTTTTTTCAAATCTAGGAAAGGTATTTTTGGCTAGAGATATAAATTATCTTTTTAGAGGCTAAACATTTGCTATTTACACATTTAGAAATTAATTCAGCTAGTAAACATTTGCTTATTTACACATTTAGAAATTAATTCAACCTTCCCTTCCACAGCTTACCCGCTTTTGACTTCAGAAATTATGATATCTGGAATCATAATTTACTGGGATCTCTAATCTCATCCCTGTTATGCATTTAACACCTCTGCAGTTTATACCTGGAAAATATTAAAAAAGGTGAAAATATTTATTTAGAATACTGCACTTAAAAGACACATTTTTCTGTTTCTTTAAACATGAATGTCCATAGTTCTTTGGGAAAACTAGAATCTACCACAGGTAATATGGAATTTAAATGGCTCAGTCATCATAAGATGAGAACATTTTTGCAAAAAAATTCTAAATTTTATTTTTAAATCTGCTTAACAAATCAAAGAACAATTAAAGAACGCGAAAAGTGACAACTGTTCAACTTTGGAAAGATCGTCTCACTTAGCAAAACCCATACAAAACGCTTGGATAGGAAACTTGAACGGAGCTTGCTCGAACGGAGTTTTGGTATATCGGCAACTGTACATGGCGCTTTTCCGAAATCAGAATAATTCACCCACGCGATAAACTGCGCCAAGCTAGTAAACATGATTTTCCTTACGATTTGGACTTACGGTAAACCAGAGGACTTTGGGTCTATGCATTCGGCACGCGGTCACGTGATAGTTCCTCCCATGTAACCCGTTCAGGAATTTGAATTAACATCTCACTGGATAAATATATCAGGCTATTGGCGCCGACCCGGAATCAAATGACGTTAATTCACCTTTAAATCACCGTGACGTTAATGAAAATACCTACCTACTAAACCATGCTCGTCACGTTGGCGTGGTGTGGAAGTCTGGAGAGTGGGCTCCGAGCTCAGGTGATGACCTCGTTATCTGTCAGTGGTTCAAAATTGCTTGCTGTCGTCCTTGGTACTTTTACCTTCTGGATTAATCCCGGACTGTCGCCAATAGCCCGTTGTGTTTCCCTAGTGTGCGTAAATTAACTACCTACCAAACTGTGATCGGAGCCACGTTAGCTCTGTTGAAAGAGCAACGAATTAGCAACTCGAGGATTGCGAGTTCGAATCTCGGTTCAATCAAATACCATCGTGTACACGGGAATGGTGCATGTTAAATCTGTCGTGGCCTCAAATGTCCACACGTTGGCGTGGTGCGGAAGTTTGGAGAGTTGGGTGCCAGCTTAGGTGTTGTTCTCGTCATCTGGTCGTGGTTCAAAATTGCTAGGCTTTGTCCTTGGACCATTGCTTTCAGGATTGATCCCGGACCATCATCAATAGCCCGATGTGTTGCTTCAGTGTGACGTTAATTCACCCACTAACTACTAACCAATCCAAACTGTGCGTTAAAGATTTCGGGATCGTCAATAGCCCTTTGTATTGTTCTAGTCCTACGTAAATTCAGTTCCTTACCTACCTAAAGAATATCTTGGAGCTCAAAATTAAAAAAAAAAACAGAAATCAGAGTATATCAAATGGTCTTGCTCAAAAGTGCCGAAGCTCCGAATTTAATCAGGCGCTTTCGGTTTCGAAATCAGGTCCGCGATGGCCCGATTGGAAGAATAATGGACTAGCAATCGGATGGTTGCGAGTTCGAATTCAGCCAAAGACCATCCAAAACAAAGTCGGCTGGTGCACGTTAAATCTGTCGTGGCCTCAAATGTCCTCACGTGGTGTGGAAGTTTGGAGAGTGGGGTGCTAGTTCAGGTGTTGCCTCTTTATCTGACCATAGTTCGAAATTACGTGGTGTTGTCCTCGGGCCTTTCCCTTTGGTAAAGGGGGCTGGTGCACGTTAAATCTGTCGTGGCCTCAAATGTCCTCACGTTGGCGTGGTGTGGAAGTTTGGAGAGTGGGGTGCCAGCTCAGGTGTTGCCTCGTCATCTGACCATGGTTCAAAATTACGTGGTGTTGTCCTCGGATCTTTCCCTTTGGGATTGATCCCGGACCGTCACCAATAGCCCATTGTGTTGCTCCAGTGTGACGTTAATTGAAATACCCCCCCCCCCCTTTCCCTTTGGGATTGATCCTGGACAGTCACCAATAGCCCGTTGTGTTGCTCCAGTGGGACGTTATTTAAATACTACCTACCTACGTTCAGTTTCGAAATCGTCTTTGAAATCATAAACAAACTCAACTTTAATATTTTTATACTTCTTTACAGGAGAGACAAAGGGGACTTATACAACCAAGGAAAACTTTCGGGGATAGAGTGTATGACGTCACAGGTCGACATTGGGGTATTTTCGCTTTCGCTGGGCCGACATTGCAGTTAATCCACTCTGCTTCGCCATCGCTTAAGCTATCTTGAACTCGTACGAAAATTGTCATGCTTTCTTTGGCGTTTTTCTGAGGTCTAGTTAATGACTCATCGGGACGGAGACGCTCAAGTTGCTGCCTGCATTTCTGAGTCAATTTGGCGTACGTGACTTTCTGTGAATTGCTGATTTTTGTACTTGCCATAAATTATATATTTATAATTTGATTCTGATAAACTTGCATTGCATATGATTTAATATTTATTTCATTCTGTGTCTGCTCGATTCATATTTGTTGATCACAGTATTTCTTTCTGTTGCCAATAGTTGCTAAAGGACTGCGCACTACGCGTTTTGGTGGAATATTGGGTGGTGGAATTGGTGGACCATGGCCCTCTGAGGTATTAGGCTGCCTTCGTGCAAATATCATCAAACCGCTCCCTTTCTCTAAATCATTTGATTTTCGCAAAGAACCCCTTTCAAGTACCTTTCAATGATTTTTTCGACTGCTCACGAAACTGCCATATTCAGATTTTAAGCAGTGCCACCTATTTTGTGTTTACATTTATTCGATAATTAAGCTTTTTAAGATTGGCAACGACTCTCAAGTGATGTAGTTGATTTGTAATAGTTCCGAAACATTGTAAGAACCTCTTATGTATATATTTTGTAAATAAAGTTTATGAAGAGGCAGAAATGGAGTACGTTTCATGTCATATCTAACATTTGGTGACCCGGACATGATCGACGCCTGAAAGAGGTCAATTAATTTGCTTTCGAATTATTTTGTTTTGAAACGAAAGCGAAACTTGATTGTGAAATGGAAGTGCTCGTTAAGAAAAGAGCTCCAATTCGAACGTCATTTACTAAATTGTATAACAGTTTGACTTTTTGAAATAGAAAATGTTAAATTGAAAGTAAAATTGCATCTTTAGAACGAGTCGTAAACGATCTCGCTATTGTCGATGACGAAGTTTGTGATTCTTTATTGGAATCTAACCCGGTAATTTCGACGATGAATATTTAAAAATTGAGGAATATCGTGAACATTTTGACAAAGCTCGTGTTCGTGTTAGATTAATTTTGGAAGACATCCCACCTTAATATGACGTAACCAGTTATCATTATAGCAGATCGCCAAAGTGAAAAAACTACCAGTCTTTTTTTTATCCGCTTCTTATGCTTGGAATTTGTTTCCTATAGAGTTACTTTTTGGAGAGTAAAGTACAGCTAATTTATATCAAAAATAATTTAATAGTAGAAACTTACATATGGCTCCCGAAAAAGCACAGATAGATCTCAAAAGTTTTTAATATTCTACACTTGAACCAATCGCACGAGCGTCTGCCATCGCCTTCCGCAAAATTTATACATCTAGAAGCACAACAGCCTCGTCGGCGCCGAAGATATAAACACTAGTCCACTGGCGACGGTGTAGGATCAACTCCGAAAGGCTTCTCAGCAAAAAGGTCTGGTCATATTGCGACATCCTCCCACCTTGAGTTCCTAACTTGGAAGAACTCAACTAATTGTCGCGTCTCACAAGCCGAGTCTTTGGATAGGTTTCACTGCTCTCCTACTCCGAGTGATTGTCGATTTAGGTGACTTATGATATTCTTTTGCAGGAACAAGTTTAGTCAATATTTGTGGCACCTGAGTTATCTTTATCTTTGGGAACTTTGCTTCTGAGGAAAGGACCTGATATCTCAGATGGTAATTATAAGGAATAAAGACGATGAACAGGACGTATAGTTCCGGATTTGGTTTTCAGTTTCACAACTCTGACGATTCCATCTCTTCCAGGTAGGACTTGCACAACCCACCCTATCGGCCATTGTAAACTCTTCAGATTGTCTGAACCAATGAGTACTATGTCGTCGACAGAGATAAATTTTGAGGTTTCCGAAGGTTTTCCGTTATATTTAGCTGTCCAAGATATTCCAGTCGCAAACTTTTTCGTAAATCTTCACATACTTTTTGTACGTACCGGTATCTTTTGCGCATATAGGCGACATCTATACTATCGATATGCGGTACGCCACTGTTTATCCTTTCCTGTAGAAACAGAAGGCATCAAAGGAATCAAATCGTTTATATCTTCAGATAAGTTAAGGGTCGAGAGTTTATTAGGCTTTCAGTATCGCACAACACTGTTTAGTTCTTCGTAATTTAACAGACTGCCCTAATATTCAGCGTAAAACTTGTTTGACCATGCCGATCAATCTCTCCCACCATCCTCCCCACCATGGTGCAGACGGAGAGATGAATTTCCAAGTTATTTTGGAAATGATAATGGATTCAGACTACTTTTAGCCAGTCCACTTTGCAAAGTTCGCTGTGAGCTTTAACGAAATTACTGGCATTATCACAATAAATAATAGTGGGTTTCCCTCTACGAGCTATAAATCTTAGTGACTGTAGGAAGGCTTCCGCTGTCGCCATGTGCACTGTGCGATATACTGCAAAGCGAACAGAATTATCCAGGATTTTGTCCCATCTTTCAAATACAGCGGTCCGGCGAGATCTACACATAAGACTTCGAATGTCGTAGCTTCCCTTACTCTATCTTTAGGTAAGGAAGAGGCTCTTGGTTCTGGATGGGTCACAGTGAATCGTTTGCATCGGACACATTTCAAGATAACTTGTCTAATCGTTTTTCTGCTACACAATATCCAATAATTTTCTCTGAGCTGGTTTATCAATATTTGGACTCCAGGATGTCCTAGTTCTTTATGCTTACTGTCTATAAGCATATGCACTATTCTATGTTTTGATGGTAAGATTATAGGTAGTCTAAAGTTCTTTGTCTCTTCGGTTAAAAATGCGCGTTTTTACTCTCAATCACCCTTTTTCGTCGAGTACAGGATAAAGAAGCTTTATTTGTTGATCATTTAAGCCAACAGGAAATGCTTCGCGTTGGATAATTTTTAACAAAACAAACTTAATAATTTTTAACTGCATGATTTATTTATTTCAAAGTTAGATCCGCAAAGTAACGCGATGTTTTCAATTTTGCAATAGAGAAAAATCTATAAATCCAAGCAATTACTCTAACAAGTTTGACATAATAAGATATTCTATGGAAGATTTCCTGTTTCTAGATTTACATGCGTGTTAGTTACAGCACCTTTTCTGATTTCTTGAATAATGTTTTCCTGATTATATTCCAATTTTGGTGTTGGCCATTCACCTTCATTTTTCTTTAGCTATGCGAGTCCCTCCCACCATCTAACAGACAAAACCTGTTTGGCAGTACAACCTCTGGATGGAAGGTCAGCAGGATTATTTCCATCAGCAGTAACCTCACTTTGACTTCTTCGATTATACCTAAATCGAGCAAACTGTCGAGAACCTCGTACAATCTAAGCAGGTTTTGTGAGTGAAGTTTCTGCGTTGTAGATTCTAAACGCTTCACGGCTAAATCCTTATTGGTGGGTAGCGGTAGGTGATCTTCAGATCAGGGCACAATAATTTCATATGGCCTTCCCTGTTCAATGAAACAGAATTTTGAAATTGCATCTTTGTAAATCTCTCCTCTCTGGCCTTTTGTGTGGCCGGGTCAATTATTCCAATGATATCGAGATTCCAAAGTTCGGTAATAGCTACATCCTTAACTAACATATTTGTAACTACCATCGTAGAATTGGCTTCAAAAGTTTGATATGGTATCCTTCCAATCAAGGTCCAACCCAAATATGTTCCTACAGCAACAAGTCCACACGGCAGATGAATAATCTTTCTATTAAAGAGTTTACCCGCAACATCGGCCCCGATTAATAGATCAATTTCTAACAATTTGTTTTGTTCAGATTATTGATCAGTTACAGTAATATGATATTCAAGTTCCTCTGCGCATGGTTTTAATGTTGGAATGGGTATAGCTGAGCAAACTGTTTGCTGGTCAAGGACCTTGAAGTTACAATTATAATCACCTTTCAAACTGCTTATCAATACTCTGTATTTGAAATGTTTCTCGGGATGTTCTCTGCCCCCAAATAAATTATGAATAACACTTTCTTTAATAAAATCATATTTCATTTCTTTCGCTACGCGTTTACTCAAATAAGATCGTTGACTCCCAGAGTCGAAGAGTGCACGAACTATTTCCCCCTTATTTCCTGCACCTCGTAATCGTACATACAATGTTTGTAAAAGAACTGTACACCAAGTGCGATTGCTTAAGGCTGCATCATTGATCATATTTTGATTACCACATTCACCAGTGATCGTTTTCGATTTGTGTTCTTTAAATGTATCTTCATTACACATAGCGTAATGTCTACTCCTACACTTTTCACAATTAATCTTGCATCTGCAATCGCGAGCTCTATGACCGAATTTTAGGCATAAAAACAAGCTTTTTTTGCTAAGATTTTGCTTTTATCATCCCAACTCATTTTTAACGCGACTCTGCAAACTTGTGAATCATGCGTTTTCTCACAAATGATCACAGTGCTTGTTTATTCCGACGAGTCTCAGCATTTCAAGGGCACGGAGGTGTGCTTCAATTTTATCATATAATTTGGCGAGATGTTAACTTTAGCTTGATGCAAAGAATTGTTCGAAATTAAGTTTAGCAATTCTCTCACATACACTTCTATGAGTAAATCTTCTCTTCCGAATCTAGCTTTTAGACACTCAACTGCTTGCTCATAATTCTCATCAGATGCGGGAAAGGAATCTACAATATATCTGGCACGAGATCCTTCTATAGTAGACTAGATAAAGATGTCGAATCCGGGGCATGTTTGTCGCCAAATCAAGATGTCGTCCAAAGCGGATTCGACATCCACCTTAGACTGGGACAAATATTGTAATTTATCCTCTGGCGCGATGTCCAAGTCTTCTTGAATTTTCCGAAACTGACCCCAGAAACCAAGCCATTCCTTAACATCACCATTGAAGTTTTTAAGCTCAATTTTAGGAAGTTGGAACTTTCGTTTCGATACTATTTCACTAAGCACGCTTTTATTATCGTCATTAGTACTTTTAACATATTCATTAATACTTTTCTTAACTTTAGTTTTAAGTCATATATCTTTCCTTATACTCTTCAAAAACTTCGTAAGCCTGATTAAAACTTTCTTGAGAACACTCATCCTCTACTGATAACAAAACAATAATTTATTTTTCTTTCTATTCAAGTTCTAATCATTTTTCGTTTAACTGAGCCATTAAAATTTTAATTTTATCAATATCACGTTCCTCCTCTTCTAAAGATTCTTATAACGCATTAGCGATTCTAGTGAAACCACTTAGAGGAGTACGCATTTTTTTTAAACTATCCATCATAAAATTAAAGTATATATATATAAATGAATCAATTTCTTATCAATCACAAATTCTCAATAACAAATTCCAAATCCTGTCGTGGACGCCATTTTATATAGCAGATCGTCAACGTTAAAAAACTACCAATCTTTTTTATCTGCTTCTTATGCTTGGAATTTGTTTCCTATAGTTACTTTTTGGAGTAAAGTATAGCTAATTTATATCAAAAATAATTTAATAGTAGAAACTTACATATGGCTTCCGACATGTCAAACGAAAAAGCAGATAGTCCTCAAAAATTTTTAATGTTCCACACTTGAACTGATCGCACGAGCGTCTGCCATCGCCTCCCTCAAAACTTTTACATCTCGAAGCGCAACAGCCTCGTTGGCGCCGAAGATATACACTAGTCACTGGAGACTGTAGGATCAACTCCGAAAGGTTTCTCAAAAAAGGTCTGGTCAGGTTGCGACAACCATTGAAAAAACAAAACTGAAACGCCCAAAGATTGAACTGGTGAAATCTGGCGGAGATGTAAAAGAATGGCTGTTTTTGGAGCCAATTTAGCCGAATTCATAATGATCAACAGATGGATGATGAAGATGAATTTCAATATCTCATCCAATGCATGACTGTTGATAGCAGAGCGAAGGAAATTGTTGATAGCTACCCGCCGACTTCGGAAAATTATATCTAGCCCATGGAAAGCCTAAAAACGAGATTCGGTCGGGAAGAGCTTCTTGTGGAATTTTGTCAGAGAATTATTAGGCTTAGTTGTCAAAAACGCTACGACGGTGAAATCGAAATTTAATGACTCAATTATATGACAAACTGGAATCACATTTACGATCATTAGAATCAATTGGCATGACCCCTGTCAAATACGCTGCGATGTTATTTCCTTTAGTGGAATCATGTATACCGGAAGATATACTCAGGGTATAGTTAAGAAGTCCTTCGATAACTAAAGCCAAAGAAATTTCTTATGGGGACAGGTTATCACAGCTGTTACGTTTCCTCCAGGCAGAAGTTGAAGAGCGAATTTCTTTAACCATGGTTGGCTTCAGAGTGAGAATATTTCAAAGAAGCAGAAGACCAGAGAAAAGGAAATTTCGACTGCTACTGCAAATGATCTATTATCGGGTGCAAAAGAAATTCTAAAAGTTAATATGCGTATTTTGCGAAAAATTGCATTCTAGTAGACTTACCAAGGTCAAAAGATATCAATTGATGAAAAGTTTGAAATTTTAAGGAACAAAAAATGTTGTTTCTCGTGTTTAAAAGTGGGACATCGCTCAAAAGCTTGTAGAAGTTATGTCCGTTGTATACTGTGTGGCAAGAGACATTATTCTGTGTTAAGACTTCAAATAGAATCCAAAGTTCGCTCCTGAAATTAAGAAAGAAAATGTCTCCTTACCTAACTCCTGCTATTCAGGCGAAGTCTTGCTTCAAACGTTATTCAAACGGTGTCCATTGAAGTTGGTGGGGAAGCACTTCTAGCCTTAGCTCTGATAGATACTGGTTCTCAGTGCTCATACATATTGCAATCTACCGTGAACAAACTTGGGTTAAAAATCAATGTGTTCTCGAACTCTGATCCATGTGGTTTTTGGTGGTGCAACATCGTCCATGGAACATAAATTCTACAAACTCAAAATTAACAATTTACAGACGAGCTTTTCTTGTGAAATATCAATTTTGGATCAGCCAGTTATTTGTGGGTCGATTCCACGCATTCAGAAGGGTCCGTGGATGAATAATCTGCAAAAAAGGGGCATCTCGATCACAGATGTTGGTGAAGGAAAGCCAGTTATTGAAATATTGATTGGAAAAATTTACACCGGAAGAAGTTACGATATGAAATTTGGTCTAACTGCAATTGAAACTCGACTTGGATGGGTTTTAATGGGCAGAGACAAAATAATTCAAGAAACTCTATGGCTGCTGTTGCAACTTCACTCTTGATACAAACCAATAATATTACAGATTTACGGAACTAGGAATCGATTGGTATCCATGACCCGAGTGAACAATACAGCGAAGATGAAATTGAAAATACAGTAAAAGAACATTTTATGAAAACGGTGACAATTAACAAAGACGGAAGATACCAAGTAAAACTTCCCTGGAAAGAAATGGGAGATCTTCCGGACAACAAAATCTTAGCTGAGAAGAGATTGGATCGAACAACTGTGAAATTAATTAGGGAAGGAAAGTTTGAAGATTATGACTCGGTTTTCAGAGTGGTTGCAAGAAGATATAATAGAAGAGTTGCCAACTGAAGAACTTTCCAAGACGAGCTGCTATATGCCACATAGAGGAGTTTTTAAAAGTTGCTATACTACAAAAGTGCGTCCTGTATTTGATGCTTCAAGTAAACAGGCTATCCTTCTCTCAACGACTGCTTGCAAAAGGGACCTAATACTCTCGAGCTTATCACAGCTCTTTTGATGAGATTTAGAGAAAAGAAAATAGTAGTGATCGCAGATATAAAGGCCTTTCTTCAGATATCCATTAGCGAAGATGATCGAGATTTCTTTCGATTTCTCTGGTGGAAGGATGCTTTGAGCAAAGAAATGAAAATATTTCGTCACAAGAGAGTGGTGTTTGGTGTAAACTGCAATCCTTTTATTCTTGGCGCACTTATCGAGCACCATTTGGAGAACCTTTCTGAAAAAAGCAGAGATAGTTGCGAAGCTGAAAAATTCATTTTATGTGGATAACTGTTTCATCCGTAACATCGGAAAACAAGCTGAAGAATTTTATTCATACTTCTAGTGTAATGGCTGAAGCAAAATTTGAACTAAGAGGATGAGAGCATACCCAGCTTTCAAAGTCTAATGCCAAAGCGGAACATACATTAGTTCTTGGCTTGATGTGGGATACAATTGAGGATTGTTTATTTTGTGATGTAGACTCAGTTACTTTACCTGAAGGTACCATAACGAGAACTATTCTGTCACTAGCCCAAAGAGTTTTCGATCCAATTGGATTCATCTGTCCTGTTGCGCTGTATCCAAAATTACTGCTACAGGAGAGTTGGAGATCGAAGCTTGGTTGGGATCTGAAGTGCCAACTGAAATTTCGACGAAGTTCCTCAAGTGGATCGAATAGCTTCAGACATTAAAGCTGGTGAAAATTACTAGATGTCTTTACAAGTGACTCAGCATGCACACTTTCTGTGATGCTTCTGGAACATCATATGCTGCAGTTGTCTACTTAAGATGCGAAAAAGATCATGAAGTGTCAGTACAGCTATTATCAGCCAAGTCCAGAGTCACTCCCCTGAAAGAGGTCTATCCCAAGGCTGAAACTGCTAGCTAGATTTCGTCAAAAAATCTTTGAATATAAATTCGGTGAGGGAATGTTATTGGAGTGATTCTTCAACTGTCTTATGCTGGATCCAACGAGAAGCTTGGGGAATTTTTGTAAATAACAGAGTTAAAGACATCAGAAAGCTCTCGAACGTGGAAGACTGGAGACATGTACCAGGAGCCGAAAACCCAGCAGACCTGCCATCAAGAGGGTGCTCTTTAATTGAATTAATTAATTGAATCCCATTGGTGGGAAGGACCTTCGTGGCTTAAGAATAAGGAATCGGACTGGCCGCCATCTATGAGTAAACCATTTTTTAACGAAGAGGTTTTGAAAGAAAGAAAAAGGATTACTTCGGTTCTCGTAAATGAAATTTCTGAAAGGGCTTGGTTTCTCTCTTACTTCTCAAGTTATCGAAAAATTGTGAGAATGATTGGATGGATATTGAGATTTCTGTCTTACTCCCAAAGGCCTAAGCATGAGCGGTTGTGCTGAGAATTATCCCTAGAAGAACTCAATGAATCTGAAGAAAAGATAAAAATCGTACAAGAAGCGTTTACGGAAGAATATCTGAGAAATTTGAAGTCAATTTCGCATTTCAAAGGACAGCTCAGGTATACTTCGGGTTAAAACCCAACTGATAGAATGAGACGATCTTGAAAATTTTAAAACTCCTGTGTTGTTGCCAACTAAGCACAAGCTAGTGCAACTTTTAATTCAAGAACGACATACGACGATGTTGCACTGTGCTTTGAATAGCTTAATCATGGACCTACGAGAGAAATTTTGGATCATAAATGGAAAAAGGGCAATACGTAAAGTAATTTCAAAGTGCATGAGATGTAAACGTCATAAGGTTAAAGCTATGTCGACAATTTCAGTTCCGTTGCCGCAAGATAGAGTTCGAGATTCAGCGGTATTCGAAGTTGTGGGTGTGGACCTCGCGGGGCCTTAGAGGTGGGACAAAGAGTTGAATAGTGCTGTATACTTGTGCAGTGTTTAGAGCCGTGCACTTAGAACTTGTGCAATCTGTCTGCCAAGGCTTTTATATTGAGTTTCCGAAGATTTATTGCTCGAAGTGGATGGCCACAAATTATCTAGTGATAATGGTACTAATTTCGTCGGCACAAATAACCTTTTCAAATCTATTGATTGGAAAGTAGTTCAATCTGAGGCCTGTTTGAAGAGAATCATGGAAGTTTAATCCTACAGCGGCGTGGTGGGGCGAATTTTTTGAGCGTCTCATACAAATACTTGAGATTATTACGACGCGTCTTAGGTAACGCCTCTCGCTCTTATGAAGAAATGATCAGCCTACTTTGTGATTGAGAGGCAATTATAAATTCAAGATCCCTCACATACATTTCTGACAACCCTGATCTGCTCACTTTAACGCCTACTATGTTCCTGCAGGATATAGACAATGGGATCACCTTGATAAAATCGACCTCTCAAGATTTCGTTACTACATAGACAGGGAAGATTTGGGGAGACGATTCAGAACAGAATATCTCGGTCAACTATTGTTGAAGAAACCGAACGAGAATTGTCTAAATCTGAAAGTCGGAGACATTGTCTTGATTGAAATTGAAGACAAGAAAAACCTTTTGGCCGATGGAACGAATCGTGGCTCTATCCTTGAAAGGACGATAACGCTTCTACCGGTGCAACGTGTGTATCCATTAGAAGTAGGGTACCCTGACGAATGTCTTGAAAGGGTACAAAAATCTAGTGAAACAAATGAAAATTATCCTGAGCCAAAGACATCAATGCATGACGAATTGGTGAAAAGGGTTATTACTAGGAGTGGTAGAACTGTAGAACTCCCATGTAAATTTAAGGACTTTGAACTTCGAGTTTCATGAACTATGATATTTTGATTATTAAGAACTATGATATTGATAGCAAGTAAATCAGTGTCTAAATTCTTTGGAGTAAGTTAGACTTTTCTCTTTAATTGGCCGTGAATTTAATTATTGTTATATTTTTCACTTTAGTTAGTTTTAAGTTTTCATAGTTTGTTCAATTTTAAACTGGTTGAGCTAATTGTAGATTTGCCTATTGATTTGTATAAGGTTTTGATAATGTGTTTTTTATCAAAGGGTGGGAAAATGTCAGATTCAGATTTAAACAGCGCTACCTATTTTGTGTTTACATTTATTCTATGATAATTAAGCTTTTTTAAGATTGACAACGACTCGCAAGTGATGTTGTCGATTTGTAATAGTTCCGAAACAATGTTGTAAGAACTTGTGTATATATATATATTGTAAATAAAGTTTATGAAGAGGCAGAAACCTATGTTCTCTTAGTACTTCTAACGAGATAAAAAAGTATATTTCATTACAGATCTGCAGCAAACAGCGTATTCATGATCGATAGAAAAACAAGTACAAATGCTTAGGGTGCATTTATATGCAGTGAAACACAATTAACAAATTTTCATTTCCTCTCTTTTTTAAAAACAGGTATCCAAGAATGACATCACTCAAATTTTGGTTGGTAGGTAGGTATTTAATTAACGTCACACAAAAGCCTCAAATTTGGATCCGATCTGTAATTAAAAATAAATCAGTTTCCGAATGCAGCGATCGTATCTTTCCCTTTGGGATTGATCACGGACCGTCACCAATAGCCCGTTGTGTTGCTCTAGTGTGACGTTAAAATATCTACCTACCGAATGCAGCGATCAAATTAAAATTAGTTTTATTTTCCTTGAATAAATTATACGCTTTCGAACAAAACCCTTTAAATCTACACGCAAAAATAAATTAGGTTTGAATATCCTTTAGTTCTTTAGCTAAGGATGTCTTGACAATGCATGCCTTTTTGATGAGTTAAAAATACTGTTCAATTCAGAACAATCAATTTTAAGCGATGCGTGATAAACAAAAAAGCCTAAAAGCATCAATATGTCAATCCATCACAAGCACCTTCGAGATGATGTGAGAACTTAAGAAACCGGCAGAGACGTAACTAGGCTAGTTTTCACCCGGGGCAAAAACTCGCCTTGGCGCCCCCCTCCCCACCGACCAACCAAACCAAAACCCTCCCCGACAATACCTGATATCGCCACCACATTAATTCCACTAGTCCGAATTTTTTTTATTAAACTTAGATGGTAAATGCTTGATTTCAAAGGTAAATACTAGATTAATTTGCAGCGATTTCATTTTTTAAGATATTTCATTGACAAATAATCTAATAGTAGCATGTTTGGTATATTCTTTCATACTTATAATCGCTGCAAATGAAATGAAAAGGTTTTATCAAACGACATCGGGATATGTGTGGGTTGAATCAAAATCAAGACTTGCTTTAAAATAGGATATTTAATTATGATAAATACAGAGATTGTTCGGACATTTTTTGAATGATTTTGATGAGCTGTAAAAAAATTGTATGCTACGAAATAATTCTATTTTTGCAGCAGTTAAATAGTTAAAGTATAACTTATCGTCTGCTAACTCAGAGTTTAGTTACGAAATAATTTTATTTTCGCAGCAGTTAAATAGTTAAGTATAACTTATTGTTTGCTAACTCAGTTTTGTTTACTTTAAAAATGGCGCTTTTAAATAAACAATGGATGGAAGGCTATGTTTCCTCTCTTTCGAAAGAGAAATATGCTTATTCAATTATTCAAAAACGCTGTAAAAGTCATGTTTTTTCTATATCTAAAGGTACGATAAGTAATATTAATGAGAAAGGAAAAAACGTAAAAGTGGAAAAATACTTACAAATACGTATTCAAAAAAGAAAAGAATTTCTGAGAAAATTTGTAAGGTAAGATCTTTAATTTTAAAAGAGAATTCGCCAAATCAAAGGACATTAAAAGACAAAGTCATTAAAAATACAAAATTATTTAATACAAAGTCATTAAAAGTTCAGTTTTAAAGGTTCATAAAATAATTAACAGTGATTTGAATCTTAAAAAGGTCAAAAAATACAATGTTCATCGTCTATCTCCACGACATATTTCAGAAAGCAGAACTCGCTTCAGAATTCTGTATGAGAAGCATTTAGCTGGAGAAAGATGGAAAAATATTGCGACAATAGACGAGGGTGGGTGTATTTAAAAGATTGCAATAAAAAAGAACAATTTTTTATCACATTAAAGAGGAGAAAAATATTAAAACGTGGTTCCACTTTGTAACTTCAATGTGAGAACTTTCTCTAAGAGATTTATGATTGTCGCCGGTTTTGCATATAATGGAAAATTAAAAGTAAAAAGGAGGGGGTATGTAAAAATCAACTCCCACATATTATCAAGACCCTATTTTATCCCCAATATTCAAAAAAGAAATATTATATCTTTACCCAAAGTGCCAACAATCAGTAGAACTGCATCAGGATAAAGCAAGCAGCCACACATCTAAATCCACTATTAAATTCGTGGAAAAAATGGAACAAGAAACTGGTATCAAGTCAATAAATACTCTTTACTGATATTCCTGCTAAATCTCCAGATGTCTCACCCATGGAGTTTTAAAAAGAGAATCATCGAAACATCGACCGAAAACCATTCAAGGATTTTGGAAAACTGGAACAAGAATTAACAGATTTACTCAAGTTATCTTGAGTATTATACTTAGACATTTTTCAGAATCTCTTAATCTATTGACAAAATGTGAAAAAAATTAATTTAAACACAGAAAGCTTGAACTAAAACTTAACTTTACGGGCTTTTTCGGCTGCAAACATTTTTACAATGTCCTCAAAAGATAGCTTTGAAGCTAACTTGTGCTCTATTGATATGATGCTCAGGTTGGTTAGTCGTTGTCCTGTTAAGTTTCTGAGGTAATTTTTTATGATCTTTAGTTTGCTAAAAATCTTCATATGAGGCGACTGAGACTGGTATTGTGAGGAAAATTCGCAACGATGTCGTTATGTTGGTGGACGCGTCTTCAAGTCCGTTCTTGTATATTAACGTCAGAAGACCTGATGGTGTAACCGTTTTCATATAAGGGCTTAAATCTAAGGCATGATACTTGAAACTCTCCACTTCTATCGCCAGGTAGTCCTTGTCTAAGTCTTTATATGTGGTAGCTAACTCAAGTGCCTGGTTCTTCAATTCTTCTCCATTCATTGTTTCAAACCGAGCTCCATTGAGGAAACCAAATAAACTATTCATGTTTTGAATAACTTGAAACCTTTGCTTCAGTTCATTCAGAATCCGATCTATTATTTGTATAATCAATAATCTGAACTTTTTCTTCTGAGAATTCATAGCTTTCAACATCGCCCTTCTCATCAAACATCCGCTTCTTCCTTCTCCGTACTTTAAAAAGAGGGTCTAGGTTAAGCTTTCCTCCTATTTCTTCACACATTCTGCATTTAGCTTCTTTTGTAGTTTTTGATTTTTTATCATACATAAATATCTATAGTAAAAAATACTCGGCCAATTTAGCGCCCCCCCCAATCCGGCGCCCGGGGCAGATGCCCCGTCTGCCCCCCTCTAGTTACGTCTCTGGAAACCGGTTCCGACTTGAACACTCCTATGCTGTAGGGAACAACTCTCTAAAACAAAATGTATTCCCTTTCAATAAAAGTTGTAGGGCCGTTCACGTCAACTTGACGCATAATGATTCTATCAAACGAAAGGACAAGGAGTCTAAAAGATCCACAACCATCCTCCGAGATTGCTATTTCAAATCTGACTTTTTATTACACACAGCACATACATGAACATCAACAAAAACAACATAGAAACAGAAAAAAAACAAACAAGTAAAAAAGCAACGCTCGCCCTCAAAAGAATGAGTCATCCCGCGGCCCATTTCCCAAACACTTGTCCACTACTCTTTATTCTAAAACTTTAGGCGTGGTGGGATGCCAGCTCAGGTGTTGCCTCGTCATCTGACCGTGGTTCAAAATTACGTGGTGTTCGCGATCTTTCCCTTCAGGATTGATCCCGGACCGTCGTCAATAGCCCATTGTGTTGCTCTAGTGCGACGTTAATTACCAATTACCATTCTAAAACTTGGCGTTCTGTAAAATCACCTAAGCGATAAAAACGCCAAATTGCAAACACTCCACTGCGATGTCCACCGGATGTGCTCTGCACATTTACTGCATTCGGCCGTCTAGTCATGCGGTTTTATCCCTCAGAGTTTTCCTAGAATGAAATCTGTTCGAGACAGTCTATTAAAGGTAGTAAATTAATGTCACACTGGAGCAACACAATGGGCTATTGGCGACGGTCCGAGATCAATTCCGAAGGGAAAAACCCGAGGACAACACCTAATTTTGAACCACGATAGGATCAGATGACTGATATTTTCTTCAGTTTACTATTTTAGCAAATAAAATTTTCCCCTCAAACAAATTAAGAAATTCAGTCGAACGGTGGAGGTAAAGCTAGCTTTTTCAAGCACAGAGAAAGCCTCAATTTCTATTGATTATGAATACGAAGCGAACGGCATAAAAAAACATTTGTTTATCTTTGACTGCTACGAAGAATTAGATGAGCATGGGTTCTGTTCTGCATAATTAAAAGCGCGCTGATTCCGATAACTTCTGAACTGGGTGGTGCAACACAAGTCATCTTTTTCAATTGATCATTCAATGCTCGATTCACCTTAGGTTCAACTGATTTGTATCCGTGACTTTTCTAAATGTTTTTTAATCAGTTTTTATGTCTTGTGCGAACTCTCCGGTCAAAAATGTGAAATACAGAATGTTTTCGGGATAAAACATCTTTCCTTTTTGCCTTGTATTGTTTTATGAACAATGTTTTTCCAAAGGAAAAACAAAATGTGATTGTAAATCAATTCACTAAATGTTTTTAAATATTATCAATTTAGTAAAAACATGCAGGACAGAATCCAAGCATCAAGAAGCTGCTTTCAGAAAAGACGCAGTTATTGCGTGATACTTGTTTTATTTTTTGTTCTTCTTTCCATATACTCGCTTGGGATTTGTCCTTTTAAAAGTAAGTGTTACATTTATGAAGTTTTTTACTTTTATGTGTAAATGTATTACTAGTTACTTCGATTAATTAGTATTCTGAAAAGAATGTTAATTTTAAGCAATATTAATAGATAAAATATAGTAAATATAGATCTCCATGAAAGATAATTTGTTAATTAAGTTGAGGACTAAGGTTTGATCAATATAAAATTAAGTCCAGAAAATTTGAGCAACATAGGTGTTCATTTGAAGTATCTAGAATGGCTGTTGGATTACTGTAGATCATCCTGAACTATAGAAATCACTTTTTTAACAGAAGACTGCTATTTTTATAAATGGTGGATGATAAATATGGTATACTTGAATCACACATCTGTATCATGAGGTATACTGCATGAATTATGATTATGGTGAATGGTAAAACATAAATTGAAGAGGAAGGTAGGATTAATTGAATAAAGAAATGGATTAGGAACAAAAGGTAAGAAAATAATGAAAAGTGAGACAAGTTAAAAAAAGTATTGTTTACATTGTAAAATGTTGTCTAAGTAGAATATGCTTTATATTTGTTTTGTTTAATTTAACAAGTGTATTATTTAATTGAAAGTAATGCAGAATTTATAATATAGAAATATAAAGATGATACAACAGATTTGACAATCCGTATCATTAGTTAATAATTTCCCTCTTGTTTATAATTTGTTGTCTCAAGCTTGAAAAGTTTCAAAAATTCTTACTGAAAGCTGCTGAAATCAAAATGACAGTTCACATTTTGCAAATCCAGGATCGCGAGAGACAATTTTCAGAAAATGTCTCGTGCTGAAGGGTAGTACTGGTCACTTAAATAAATGCTTGAGTGAAGTCAGGCATGGAACCATATTTTCTCGAACAATACTGTGAGAAAAGTGCATATGTGATTTGTATTTCTTCTATTGCAGACTTTCGGGTAGATTTTATAAGTTTCATATTAATTACAGATCTTTAGATACAAGTTCAGGCTTTTGTGTCAAGATTTATAATATTTTTTTAATCAAAGAAAATTATGAAATAATTTTATATGCTCCTCTTATTTGGACCTGTTTGTTTGCATACATTATAAATGCAATTTAGACTTTTCATATTTTTAACTGACTAACTTTTAATTAAAAAAAATTGCTAGCTGTGTTTGCTTTTTTTGCATAGTATAATAAAGAAATTGTGCAGTTTCTTACAATCACACATACTATCGTGTTTAAAGTTTATTAAAACATCATAAAAGAGATTGACAAATTCTTTTCTCTTGTTTGCAGGCATACCAGACAAATATTTCCCAGCTGTAATATTGGCATGTTCAATTAATGTCCTTTATTTAGCTGAATTTTTTTCTTCATTCATGGTTTTGTTGGAGGAAGCTGAAGAGACAAATTTGCCAGTATTTTCTTTAAGAATTGTCGATTATCTTAATTATAAGATTCATTTTTTTATAAGTTTCCTTCTTGTTTTTGCTGCTGTTTACTTGTGTAATGAAACGGTAAGTTTAAATGCCTAAATCCCTTCCTATTTATTTTAAATAATTGCTATAGTTTAGTAGTCCATTTATTTTATACTATAAAGAAATAATTCTTACTGCATTGTTAAAAATTATGAAAAGGAAGTGAATTCGATTAGTTTAAACTTAAAAAAATTCGAAAGTGCTAACTTTACATTTCTGGTACTCTAGAAGTAAATAGTGGTAACTCCAGTTTTTTATCAATTGGCAAGATTAGAGTTACCACTATTTACCACTAAGGTATAGATTTTAATTTTTGAATGCATGAGAAAAAAAATGCTTTCAGAATTAATTGACTGTATGGTTTAAATATATTCATGAAAGGAATACTATCAATTGTTGGAAATAATTTTTAAGTGATGTGTGCAGTTTCATCTATTTTTATCAAATAAAAGGAAAAAGGAAAAGCAAAAAGAATTTTCACTGAACTGTTTTAGCTATCATGTAGCATGTTCAGTTGTGATATTGCACATTTATTACTACTGTTGTGTAAATTTTCTTTTTTTATGATTTGTTACATTCTTTTGTTTTTAGAATATCAATAGGTTTAGGACCCAGTTCAGGTTTTACTGTTGAAATTATAGTTCCACAAAATGCACAATCATTCTCCTTAGGTTAGTAGGATATGGACCTCGTAATAAATTTTTAATAGATGAAATGCTTTAAATGTGGCAGTGTCATTGCTGCTTTTTAAATGAAGTTTAGCAAGTAATGTACAACCAGATGAATTGAGGATTATAGCTCATCACCCTAGTATTTAGAAAGCATTATTCTGACTTTTATATACCTGAAATTTATTAGATAACATGTCAAGTTAAAATGATGGAACTACAGCTTTAAGGTTCTTAGCAATTGAATTTTGAACAATTACTTTCAGAAATTTGATCCACTTATTCAGGAAACTGTTCTAAATTTGGTTGTGCTTTACTAATTGTTCTTCCTATCAAAAGCTCATGATACCTCTCCTTTTGTTTCATTTTCCCTCTGTACTATCTGAGCAGATTTTTCTTTTTTTCTTACCCTGTATCGAAATTAGATTAGTTTCATGATGTCCTTTCTGCAAAAATGTCCGAAAGATGTTTTGGATCATGAATGTTCTTCCGAAACACTGCAGTGGTCAGGACTAATCTTGTTATTATTTGCTCCCTGAAGATATGACTGTCAGGGTAAATCTTTTTCCAGCCATATATTTTATTGCTTTGATGTGACTAGTTCTAAATTTCAAAAATGTTGTCTGTATAACTTGAAGTTGACTATTTCTTCAGGTCTTCTGTACTAATGGTGCCTTATTCCAGACTTTCTTATCCTTTTTGTACAAGGAATCTATTTCTTCAAAGTTAAGTGAATTTTCCTTAGGCAAATTTTAGGTACAGCCTGCCCTTGGCAAGTTTATCTGCCATTTCATTACCAGGTATTCTCACACAAGAAGGAAACCATATAAGATGTACCAGGAAGTTTCTTGAAAGCCTAAATCAATTGACATTACAGAATTGGTGAAGGTTGCACCTGCTCAATCCTCCATTGATTTTTTGTATAAACTAGTCTGAATTTGTATGTGCGAATTGTAGGTTCGATTCCTGGCAGGTGCATTCCTCCTTGGGTGTATTTCTATCTTCAGTGTCTAAAACTTTCATCGTGTGTGTATGTCTATTACTTGATATTGTATGTCTTGTGTCTGGTGCAGCATAGCCAAATATGGCTCTTGGGCTATAAAACCCAACCAACCTGAGTGTAAGTGGGCATTACTTATTGAACGGTCTTCGTACTTTGTAATTTTGCAAGACTAACTTTTTTTATAACTTTTTCATTCCTACAGTAAATTCTGGAAATGTTCTTTTTTGCATCCTATAGCTTCCATTGTTAACCTTTTGTTCATCCCCAAGTATTTAAAATTGTATAGATTATTGCAAAATATAGGCTGCTTTATAATCCATCTGTCAACTTGCTGTCATAATCTCAAGTTTCTTACTGTGATCACAACATTTATGGCATAAAGCTAAGGATAGAAGAATCAAAATTTTCATTACAATAATGATCATGATAATATGTTTAATTCTCTCAGACATTTATACTTACATATAGTATTGTTTTTCTTTAGCATAATGTGCTTTATGCTGGCCTGCATATAATTTTTTTGGACATTATATTTGCCTTATTGCTTGCCTGCTTTTATAACGTGGTAAGTTTTGAAATCTTTTAGTCCAATTTTTTCATTCTCAACTCTATTTTTCTAAGAAACAATAAATTTTCAAATAAATATTTCTTTTTGTTTAAAATTTAATTTAATTTCACCATTCTGTGTAAATTGTGCCATGGCTCATTGTGTTTGAGCTGTTTTGATTCCTATAACTATGTTGGATGTATTTCTTCTGTGTCTAAAAACTTTCTTTGTGTGTGTATGTCCATTTACATAACATTTGGTAGTTTGCCCAGGATTACACCAGGTATTCCAAAAATCAAGAATGACTATTGTCTGATTAAGCTTGAGGTTTGCTTAAAAAGTTTAAACTAGATTCAGTACTGTAAACGTTCAAGATAGGATTCAATTCCAGGACCTGTCACACCAAGTGCAGAAGTGGAGAGGTAATTTAGCAATAAAGAGTAATAGAACTGGTAGTGAATGTAGTTCAGAGAAAGTTTTATTCAGTGTGAGAATTGAACGTATAGAGGTTAGAAGGCTGTGTTTATCTCTGATAATGATCCAAGGTCATGAAAGATTAATAATATAGTAATACAAATAAAATGAAGATATTATGAATTTTTAATTAAGAAAAGTTTAATTGCAAAATTAAAGGGAGAAGGTTTGAATTTATCAATAATATAATACATCAATAACAACATGTGTATAATGGAATTTATGTTTAGAAATATCTTATATGAGCATTTTAGAATTGAAGCTTTTTTCCCATACAATATGATTTGATCATATAAACAGTTTTTAGTGTGGAATTTTGTTTAAAAACAAACTTGAATAAAATGAATGTTTACAAGCTTTCTCAGTGTCTCTTTCAAACTTGATTTCATTGAAAGTCAATTTCCTACAAATTGTTTTGATGTTTTTAAATGAATTAAATGCTTGCTTAAAAATATTTCATGTTTAAGGCTTTTGACTATGATGACTCGGATCTTTCAATTTCCCAAAATTCAGATACAAGCATTGGTGCCTTATGGGCTGTTGGAGCTTACAAGTCCTACTATGAACCAATATTAATAGGTAAAATTTTTTTCATTTTGTAACCTGTGAAAATCACTGACTTATTAGATTACTAAGATACCTGTGTATTGTCTAAAGATTTATACTTAAAACCTAATAAATATATGCAGTACATTTTAACGGAGCAGCCTAGCTGGTACAGTGGTCATAGAGTTTGTCTGTCGCCCTATAGGTTGCAGATTTGAGTCCTGGTTTGTAAGTGCATGGATATTAGTAATTGCCCTTGTTAGGAGTAGCAACGGCTCATCCATTGGGTGCTCCTTCACTAGTAGCCATCATTTCGTCCCTTGTGCTGAAAGCTGAGTGCTCAGTGACCTTGCTTAAATTTTTTTTAATTGAATAAATTAGCTAATCACAAATAAATTAAAACATTACTCCAATGTCTCATTTGTTTATCCTAAAAGAAATACATAGATCTCACCCAATAATCAAAGATTATGTAAAATTTCAGCTTTTGATAGAGAAAACTGAAATAGAATATTATGAAACAAACATGAATAATCCTTCATAATTTACTCTTGCAAGTATTAAGACAAAAATAGATGTTAATAGTGAAAGACTACCATGTGAAAAAATTTGAAATTTACATACACACCAAAGTTCTTAAGAATCGATTTGTATTAAAATACACCATGGTTGCTATTCATAATTTTTTCAAATATTAATTTTCTAAATTGATATTAAATGCATTAAAGACATTGTAGATTTTGAATGTTTCTTCAATAGCAACATAAAAGATATCAGTATGATCAGAAAGATTTCAGAAATGTGAATAGAAGTATGAGAAACTGATTTAACTTAAGTACCTTAAAATGTTACATACTCATTATTCTGAAATGGCTGGACCAAATGACTTGAAACTTGGTAGTTAAATTTTGATATAGATGGAAAATTTTGTGCTGAAATTGGCAATGTCATTGGAAATTAAGAATGCAATTTGGTATGAAGATGCCTTATATAGATTTTATGCATCTGAATTATCTGAATTTATTCTATGAAAGAGGCATGAATAAAGAGAGGTGATTCATTTTCCACAGCTGTGTCTATTAGATGCAGTTATTTGGGTTTAGAAAACACATCTCTAATTTTCATATAAAACACTTGTGATGTCTGCTGTGCAAAGTAGCACTTTGCCCAGTATTATTTTATATTGCTATTGAAGGCAATGTAGAATTAGTGTTTTTTAAATAGGCTTAAAATATCCATCATTTGTAGATTGAAGAAAAGTTGGTGGAATTGCAATTGATATTGAATTATTGTTATATTTCTTTAAAACATGCAAACAAAATGCTAATGAATCATCAAAGATAGAGCTTTTTGTGATCCAGTAATTTAGGTTTAAAAACTAGTAATGAAATGCTATCTATTACCGATTTTGGAGATTAATGAGAACTGCTATTACCAAAATATTGTCATTTGTCTTTCGTATGATATTTTATTAGCATAATTTGCTCTGCTTGTAAGATCACACTTTAGGGATCAATTTGTACGATGGCATTAGCGGCAAATATCTTCAGAAATCTAATCCGAAGAGCAAAATTTGCTGTGAGGTTTTAAGATAAATGTGAATAAGGAAATGCCACTCTCCCAAAATGTGATTCTCTTATCTTTTTTATTGTCTTCATAGTTTATGAAAAAAGGTTTACTATATTCTGAGTTAAAACTTTACTTTATTTTTCAGGTCCTGGAAACAATTAGTATAACATTGAAAAATTAGCCAATTGAGCTGATGCATTAGTTGCTTTAAGTGAAAAAGTTACAAAAAATATACAAAATAAGTACTTTTCCAGAATTTAATAAGAACTTGGATCTTTGACTATTTTTTGTGTGTTTCATCCTTAAAAAAGTAGAATATTTTCCATTCTGATGGGAAAAGTGGGAGCTTCCCTAATTTATACAAATATTTGGTTGATGTAAATTATACAGTACCTGAAGAAACTACAAACAGCATTTTATAGTATTTATGTGATTTAAAGTGCTCCTTAGAATGTTTACCAACATAACAATTATTTTCTATAAATATCAACTTTTCAAAGAAAAGGAAAACTCTCCAATTGCTGTCTTAGATAGTTTTTTTCAATAGGAATTGTGAAAAATAGGTTATTTTTATGTATGTTTTAAGTAGTTTATTTTCTTCACGTTAATTCCAGTTCTTAAAATATTCTATGCATTCTGTGATTTCTTTGAAATAACAAATAAATATAAAAACCATGTCTGGTAATTTTTACTAGTTAGAAACAAATACCTGTGTATTTAGTAACTGAAAGAAGACAGATGTTTTAGAGAGAATAAGTATGCATCTTTTCCAATTTGGCCCATATAGCACTTTCAATATCCAAGTGCTCCTGCTTAATAAGTTTTAGGGATTCCTATACTTATTGAGTGGAGGACCAGGTTTAGTTCATCATCTTGTTATATTCTGTTGAAAGTAAAAACTACTTCCTTATTTCAAACACATTTTTATTGCAGTTTTTACTAATTCCCTTGGTCATGAAGTTCAAGACTAAGTATTTGCGAGTCATGCAGCGAGGAACTCCAGTTCTTCCAGAAGCTGTCCCACAAAGACAGTTACAATCCAAAACAGGGGAAAGAGTTACTTAGGTTGAGCAGTATGGACAAGTTGGAATTTTCTTAATTCCTCTCACAAAAGACAAATATCTTGTGTGCCCACATCTAAGTCTCTTGTCGGAGCAGTCTAGTGCTATCTTGATCCCTTAAAATGCAATGACAGTTCAGTGTGCTTTGCGGAATATCAAGAATGTAGGGAGGGGCAGACCATGTTTTGTGGTTTTTTGATTTGCATAAGGAATAAATCTCCATGGCAGTGATCACTATTTGTTGGGCTATCTGCTCAAACTGCCGTAGCCAGAAAATCAGCTATCTCATTACCAAACAAACCAACCATCAAGGGCACTATCACATCAGGGCTGTCAGGGGTTCTCCTATAGGTATGTACAGGCATCATAACCCCGAGGTACCCTAATGATCTTTTCTCCTTTTACCCTCTCCTACCCTTTTTACTTTTTCTTCATCCCTCATTGTGTTGGCCTGTCTTGTGATTGGTGCAGCTTGGTCTCTCTGACCCTTGCACTATAAAACCCAAAAACAACCAACTGAATAAACCCACATGAGATGGTATCCACTGCAAAAAAATAGAGCCCATGTGTGCCAATTTCAATTAGAGTAGAATAATATCTCAACTAGTTCTGTCCATAATATAAGGCCAAGAAGTGGCCATATTCATTAGTTAATCTGGATCAGCAAATCTGCAGGTCAGAAATGAGATTATCAAAGAACCGTATTTACAAACAAACCATTAAATGATCCATCGATTTAAGCAATAAGCTCACTGAATGGCTACTAGTCTCTCAATCACATGATGTTTACATTTCTTATATCGCCTGTATCTAAGACATTCCATACTGACCAAATATTTCGATGACAGAATGGATTCCAAATTGTGATTAAAAAAAATGCATACAGGATAGTATTATAACTCATTTTAATTCAGGTTTGGAAATGGAAAATAGTGGTATATAACAGTATTTAATACTAGATTGAATTTGTATGGAAATTTAAGTGGAGCAAGAAAGAAATACAATCATTCTCTTGATGAATCAATGTAATTCGATTACTTTTATACTCGTCAATAGTGGTCTGTTTGTGCAAAGTGAAATAACAAACATTGTCATTTTTCTTTCATACAAAATAAATCTACTAAAGCAATTTTTGTTCTGTGTGTTCTGCCATGATCAATGCAGCTGCATGTTTATGAATCAACTAAATTCTGAACTATCCCAGAGATTTCTGAAATCTGGTAACATCAGCAAAGTTTCATCACACAAATAAATTTTATAAATTCGGTTCCAATCTCAGTTACCATACCTAATATTTGAGAATCCTTAGTCAGAAAATACTGTAGTTTAGCACAAATTGAAGTGTCATCCATTTTGTTTTGTGAACCTTCTGAAGGTTTTTTAAAACCTTCTCTTCCTTTTCAAAAAGCAAGTGTTAAACTGCCGATTTCGGATAATTAAAATTTAGCTCAGAAACGGCAGCTTAAACCTCAGATCAAACATTGTGAATACGGTTTCTTCGATAATCCTGGGATTATCATTGATCTGGGGCTTAATTTGGATTTGTGAATACTGCTGTTAGGATGCTGTAGGATCTCATACATATATACTTCATCCTAGTAGGCACAGTGCATCTCAATGCCTCTGATAGCTAAATGTTCTGATCAAAATACCAAACCATGATCTGCATGACTTTTGGATGGAATAAATTAGTACATATTTCCAAATATTTACACATTAACAAAATTGTGTCTTATTGCCTTCAACACAACAGAGATTAATCAAAAGTGCATACATAGTTATTGAAGAACTTAATTTTCTATTCCTGTTTCAAATAAACTTGTCAAGTTGTACTAGATCTGTCTTAAAAGTTATAATGGGATATTCCTTTCACACTTTGGTTTTACAACCTTGCCAATGTGGTCAAAATTTGAAACTACTTGCCAACCTGAATATGTGAACATTAAGCTAAGTATATATTTTTCTGTATGGAAGTAATTTTGACATTATATACATATCCCCTTAACTCATTTGAGGGACCTTCGTGGATCAGTGGGTATGCCTACAGCTCTAGCAACCTGCAAGTTGTTGGCGGTGTAGGTTCGATTCCTCCCTGAGTGTATTTCTCTCTTCTGTGTCAGTAAAACTTTGTATGTCTGTTACTTGATATGGTGTGTCTTGTGCAGCAAGGCCAAATATGGCCCTTGAGCCTTAAAAATACAGCCAACCCCTTACTCATCTGAAAATTTTTGCATTGTCTACACTGAATTAGGCACTTGTATGGAACTAGTGTCTAATTTAAGTTTTATAATCTCGCCTAGTTGGTATCTCTTGATAAGGAAAATAGAACTAAAACTGGTATTATTTCCATCAGTGATTTATTAGCTTTGAGAAGAAAATCGGTAATTTTGAAACCCTATGAGTAATCTAATATCAAAGTTCTACCAATCAAATGCATGTGCATTGCTAGTAGATGTGACAGAATTCAAATTCTTTAATTCATAAATGGAAAATCAGTATTTTCTTAACCCTAGCATGTTCTGTTTCATAGTTTGACAAGTTTTGATGCTCATGCATATTTTTAAATTTGAATTTTACTACAAGAAATTGCTTATTTTTGTGCACAACATTTCTATTTCTTCTACTTGTTTAATTTATTTCTCAATTTAGATATGATTCAGAAAATTGGAGCTTTCGAAATTGAAAATGGTGTCCAGATACCATTGAAAAGACTCATAATCATTTGCCCTCTCTCATGCCACATTGAAGGAAGTTTGAAAAACTCTGACAGAATATTCTACAAAGGACAATTGGAAGTCTTAGAATTAGATCAAGGAGCGAATACTAATCGACAATACAAAAATTCTGTGTATGGAATAAATGGGAGTCGAGATGAAGTGAGTTATGCCTTGATTGCCTTTCATTTTCATGTATAGTTGACCCTTTTATATTTATTATGCATGTATTGAACATGATAAAGCTCATAAGATTATATATGTTGTGGATTAATATGTTAGAAGTGAATTGAGGAGAGCATCATTACTATTAAATATTGTTTTAATAAAATCTAGGGGAAAAGGGGGGTTAATTACAGGGGTCAATTATGTACAAATATCAGATTAAACATCAAATCATAGTGGGATTAACATCCTGGTGGCACGCCCGTGCAAAGCCACGTCTTAACATCAAATCGTTCGGAGTCAGTCTGCGGGGTTCGCGCCTTCTGGCGGGAAGTGCTCCGATTGGTCTTTGGGAAATGTTTCCCGCGCTTTTTGGAACGTGGGCAGGTTGGCGCCTAGACATTCCGACACTCGTCCATCTTGACATGTCAGGTCCTCCTGACACGCTGGGCAGTGAAGAAACCTGAAACGAGAAGCAAAAACAAAAGAGGAAAAGTTCGAAAAAAAAAATCTGTCAATGTCAGCATTTGTAGATTGTCAACATTGAGCATGTTGGGGATGCTTCGGCCTTCCATTGTGGGAAATTTTCAAGGACTGATAAATGCACTGGTGTAGCAAAGAGAACATCGTGGTCTGCTCATCGTGTGTGCTTTTCATCGTAATAATATCTTAACCATTGGTCATGGTTAATAGCTAATTTAGCTATACATCGTTGCCATGGGACATCGTAGATGGCGTTTACAGGAGTGGACACCAGTCAATATTTACAAAGGAAATGCTAATTGTTTGCAAACATGTTCACGTGACAGTTCGTTGGCTTGTTGACAGATTTACAATAGATTTGCTGACAATTTTCAGAAAAAGTTTTTCATTTTCAAAAGTAGACACAAAAATAAAAAACAATACAAATAAAATGACAAAGATAATAAAGTTAAAGTTCAAAATCAGTTTCTTGACCACAGTTTCATGTTATCAGCTGACGTGGAAGTTACATTTGGTCCTTCGTGTTGACCAATTTTTTTAACATCATAACGATCATGAGGGTGTGTTGCTGTAACTTCGTAGGGTCCGAAAAATTTGAGTCGTAACTTAAGGAGTGTTCCAAACTGAGTACGTTTTATGGCGACACGGTCACCAACTTTGTAAATGTGGGCCTTTTTTCTGTGTTTATTGTACTGTCGTCGGCTTTCTTCTTGCATTTTGAAGATGTTTGTTTTAGCTTCGTTTCTGAGAATTTGTTTTTCTGTTATTGTGGAGCATAAGTGTTCTTCGTCCAAAATTTGTTTCATGTGTAGGTCTTCTTTTTGTTTCATTTTTATTCCGATCAAAAGTTCAAAGGGTGTGAATTTTGTGCTTCTGGGAGCTGTACTGTTCATTATACGCTGGATATGTGGGGCAAATTTGAACCATTTTTCGGGTTCGTTAAGTGATAATTTTGTGAAAATCGGGATTAATGTACCGAACATTCCTTCTATTTGACCATTACCACGTGGCACTCCTGTTGTAATTTGTATATGTTCGATTGATTGTTCGTTGCAATAATTCTTAAAGTCGGTTGACTTAAAAGCACTACCTTTATCTGTTATGATTCTTGAGGGGTTGCCAAAAGTTGTTTGTTGAAGAGTTAGCTTTTGAAGTGCATCTTGAGCAGAAGTAGATTTAGTTGGATAAAGACATAAAAACTTTGTAAATGCATCAATAACTGCAAAAATGTATTTGTAATTTTTATTTGTTGATGGTAAGGGACCTAGAAAATCACAGTGGTAACAGCTTAAGGGTTCGTCGCCTTTCGGAATGGGATTGAGCAGTCCTTCCGGTTTACCGGTTTTGCGTGAGGATAGAATGCAAGGGATGCAATTCGAAATTACTTCTTGCACTTGATGTGTAAGATTTGGGATGTAAAAGTCTTGTGAAACAATTGATTCAGTTTTGCGTGAGGCGAAATGTCCTTTTAAATGTGCATTTTGAATTATGTCTTTTTGCATGCTTTGTGGCACAACTAAGAGTTCATAATCTTTGTTCATTTTGAACAAACTACCATTTTTTAAGAAAAATTCAGTTGACGGGGTTGTTGTTATTATTTTCTTAATTTCTGATATAAACTCATCATTATCTTGTGTTTCTTTAATTTTTTGGGTTAGTTCGTCAGGTGTGATCACAAGAACGGGGTAGTGACTTAACGCATCTACATGTTGCATTTGTTGTCCTGATCTGTGTAATAGTTCGTAATCAAATCCTTGAAGGAATAAAGCCCATCGTGCAATTTTGGGGGTTAAATCTTTTTTGGTCATTGTTTTCTGAAACGCTTGACAATCTGTGAATATTTGGAACTTAGTGCCCGTTAAATAGTGTCGAAACTTTTTAAGGGATTCTATAATTGCTAATACTTCGAGTTCATAACTGGAGTATTTTTCCTGTTGAGGTGATGTTTTCATACTCATATATTGAATGGGGTGGAAGTGTTCATCAGAATCTTTTTGTAGTAGGATTGATCCAAAACCTAGTTTGCTTGCATCACAATGCAGTTGGAGAGGTGAGCCTTGTTGATATAGGTGTAATACAGGATCGGAGGATAAAGCTTGTTTCAACATTAAAAAAGCTTTTTGTTGTTCGGGGCCAAAATGAAATGGAGTAGAATTTCTTAACAAGTCACTTAAGGGTCTAGCAATTAGTGAATAATCTTTAATAAATTTTCGGAAATATCCCTATAAACCAAGAAAGCTTTGAACTTGTTTCTGAGTTTTCGGGGTAGGGAAATTTTGAACTGCACGTGTTTTGTTTACAGAGGGTCGAATGGTACCATCTTCTATTACATGACCTAGGAATTCAATTTTTCTTTGGAGAAAACTACACTTTTTGAAGTTAAATTCAAGACCAAACTTTGAGGCGGTATTGAAAACTTGTTTGAGTTTACGAAGACCATCCTCTTCATCAGAAGCAGGAATAACAATATCATCCAGGTATATTATGACAGTTCCTTGTTTTAACAGTTCACGAAATACAATTTGGATATATCGCTGGAAAATTAAAGAGCTTTTGTTTAATCCAAATGGGACCTTGTTGAACTCGTATTGATTGGAGTGAGTTACAAAACTAGTGTACTTGCGGCTATCTGGATGTATGTCAACATGATGGAAAGCATTCCGGAGATCTAATGTAGAAAAAATTTGAGCATTTTGTAAGCTGTCAAAAATGTCTTCTATCAACGGTAAGGGCTGTCTGTCTCGGATTATTTTGGAATTCAAAAGTCCGTAATCAATGCAAATACGCGTTGATCCATCAGGTTTTTTGCATAAAACCATAGGTGCACTAAAGTCGGATGTAATTTCAGAAATTATCTGGTCCTTCAACCATTGTTCGATTTGTTTGTCTACCTCTTGTTTTTCAGCGATAGACAACCTTCGTGGACGCTGTGCAATGGGTGTTTCATCCGTCAAAATGATTTTCATTTGTAAGTCGGTACTTTCGGTTTTGTTTGGTTTGTAATTTGAAACTAAGTGTTCAACCTTCTGTCGGATTGCTTTGTTTTTTATATGTTGAAGATCTAAGGAGTTGACATCTTCTACTACATTAACAACATTAAGAAGGAAATTTGGTTCATCGTTGATAAGAGAAATACCATTTTTACCCACTTTAAATTCAGCTTGTTGGATACAGTCAGTTCCTAAGATTGCCTTGTAGGGAATTGAATGAGTTGGAACAACATGAATTTTGCAAGGAAAATTGCTGTTTTCAATTTTGATATCACCATGAAAAAAACCAAGAGGGTGAACTTTGGTGTTACCAATTCCAGAAAATGTGATTTGGGATTTTTCAAGTGGTGGGGATCCAATTTCTTTGTGTACATCAGTGTTTATTAAACTAGCTTGTGCTCCAGTGTCAATTAGACTATGAAATGTGACAGTTCCAAGGGTAACTTCAATTTCCATGGGACGTTTGGGATACTGTTCTTCAATAGCAAGTGAATGAACTTGAGCTTTTGGTTCACTGGAATAGTTTGTAAATTTTGGCGTTTGAGCAGCTTTTTTTGGACATTCTGCAGAACGGTGACCAAATACATTACAGGAGAAACATTTGTAACCTTTACTTTTATGTGTACACTCATTAGAAATATGAAATTTTCTACCACATATATAACAGTGATTAGTGGACTTTGCAACATTAGAAGATTGCTTGGATCTTTGATAATTTTGACTTTTATTAGAATCATACCTTGGGCGATAAGAGTGATCAATAAAATCTTTTTTATGGTTGCTTACATTAAACAACTTCTCATACACTTTTAGTTTCTCTTTAAATTCACCAAAAGACTTACAACCATATAAAATAATTTTGTTATGTGAATTATCAGGTATACCATTTATAAAATATTCAAGGGTTGGAGCACAATCAATATTACCACGACTTGCAATTTCTCGAATAGCTATTAGATATGCAAATAAATTTTCTCCAGGTTTTAATTTACGGGAACGCAAAAGATTATGTAAGTCAACACTTGAAATACATGCTTTAAATTCATCTAATAAAGAATGTTTTAATGCTTCAAATGTATCAATACCTCTTAATGTTTGTGCATATAATTTTGCAGAGTGCAATAGACAATGCTTAGTAAAAACAATTTTTTGCATGTCATTAGATAAATTATGAAATAAAAACAGTTCTTCGAGTTCTTGGATAAACAATTCAATGGGGTAATTATCTTCGGATGAAAAAGGTCGAATTGTTTCAACTAAATCCTTCAGAGAAAAATTAATGCTGAAACTCTGTTTATTTTCAGACGCAAAAGGATAAACAGTTTCTTCTTTTTTGCGAGACCGCGAATCGTTGGAAAAAGGATTCCGCATTGGTTCAAAATCAAAAGCGGTTTCATATATGTGTTTTGTATTTTTCGATGAGCGCTGCATTTGCTCGTGGCCTTGACCAATTGCTGACACATTTAAATTCGTGAATGCAGAACTTTCACGCTGGGAAAAAGAACTTTGATTTTCTTGTTCCGTTTCGCTTTCACCGCCTGAATCATCATTCGAAGTTAGAAGCGAAAAATCTTTTAAAGAAGTAATTATCGCGTCGCAGCAAAGGGATTTGTCTTCTAAAATTTCAATGTGCAAAATATTGCAAATTGTAATCAGTTGTGGAAGTGAGAAATCTTCCAGAATTTTACTCTTGATAGAGTCAAAGTCTGTATCATCAGAAAAACCAGAAAAATTATGAAGATTTTGTCGACATTTTCTGTCAAGTTCTGTATTCGGAAATAGAATTTTATGCAGCATTTGCACGTTTTTCGTGCTCGACGTTTTTATGGATGAAGCAACATGTGGAATTGTTCCAAGAGTTGTCATTTTCAATGTAAATGCAATGAAATCTAAAAAATGTGAACAGAAAACACTCACATATAGTCCTGGTTAGAATCTCCGTCGTTTTTGGCTCGTCAAATCTCGTTCACTTGTAGGCACCATAGACAGAATGTATCCATTTGTAGGCATCGCAAAGTGGCATCGTCGTTATCCATTCGGATCGTCGTATCTTCTTAACACTTGGCGTTGCACTACTTAGCTTTACAGCTTGCAGCTACTTAGCTTACGATTGAGAGGCAACGGGAGGCCTGAGCCCCCATGTTGTGGATTAATATGTTAGAAGTGAATTGAGGAGAGCATCATTACTATTAAATATTGTTTTAATAAAATCTAGGGGAAAAGGGGGGTTAATTACAGGGGTCAATTATGTACAAATATCAGATTAAACATCAAATCATAGTGGGATTAACATCCTGGTGGCACGTCCGTGCAAAGCCACGTCTTAACATCAAATCGTTCGGAGTCAGTCTGCGGGGTTCGCGCCTTCTGGCGGGAAGTGCTCCGATTGGTCTTTGGGAAATGTTTCCCGCGCTTTTTGAAACGTGGGCAGGTTGGCGCCTAGACATTCCGACATATATACATGTCAAAACCATTACATTCACACATATCACATTCTTTCTGGTCAATTTTATTTTAAGGCAGAAATGGCACAGTTTAGATAAGTTTCACATCTTCTTTTGGCTGAAATACAATTATTTTAGGCACCCCTGTGGAAAACTATCTCATAATTATGTTTCAAGTCTAGCTGTGCTTATAATTTTTAAATGTCACCAAAATATTTATGTAGCTGTGTGAGTAATTTGTATAATTTCAAAAAGCTGGTTTGGAAATAAAACTTTGGACTGAAATTATAACGCTATGCATTGAAACGAAATAACAAAAAATGTGCATAAACACATTAGATTGCTCTCTATTATTAATTAATATCAATGAAATCAAAAATAATTAATGAGAATGATGAGCCTTGTATTGTGCTACCAATTGATTTATCAGGCTCTACTTTCGTTACCAGCATCCTTAAAATCCCGTCAATTATTTACTGTCAAAATTATTTTTAATTAAAAGAATGAATGGCAACGCGTCATTGTATGTGTTTCTGTTTCAATACAAATTTTATATCTTGTGAATATCAGAAGGAAATTTAATAGAAAATAACTAACATTTATTTGCATTATAAATACATCACAAAAAAGGTTTTCAATTCCCACAGAAAAAGGGCCTTGCGATTTCAGTTATCAATAATGTTTCCTTTATTCTTATTTTTTGCTGATGCCACTGAATCAAAACTTTCTCAAACGATCCATGGTTTGTTGTCATCATTTACATGATGTTGTCCTCTGATCTCTCCCTTGGGGATTAATCCCAGACTGTCACCAATAGTCCGATGTGTTGCTCCAGTGTGACATTACTTAATTACCATTATCATTGTTGTCATCAGAGTTTGGTGGCCACACATATATCACATATTTTCAGACCATGTGACTACAAGTGTCTTAAAGGATCGGCAAATCCAGTTATGTTTTGCAATGGAAGAATTGCAGAGCAACATCCCCCAGAATTTTTTAGACTGAACAAATTAACAGACTCAGTATCAAGCCAAACTTTTTATGCTCTCTAATATTGATCTCCATTGGGTTTTTAGAGAAATGCTCACTACATTCATTTCTTTTTTAATGCTTTCCAATTTTGCTTCACGTGTGAATTATTTGCTTTGACAGTATATTATTTTGTGTGTATAGTTATTCTGAGTTGACTAATAGAGTTCGTTTTTAATATATCTAACCAATAAATGTGTGTTAGGCTCAACTATATGCAGAAATATGGGGTATTTGACAAACTTATTGTATCTCTAGACCACCATGGCAGCAGCATTATCAGTAACATGCAAAAAATGTATCATGGTTTTCAATAAAAATTAACGATTATAAGTAATTTTTATAATACAGTACATATGTATATATTGTGAATAATACATTAAATAAGCTTAAGGTTCATTTCTGCAATCCATAAATTTCAATTTCTTGAAAAATGAGGTTTCAAATAGAAAATTCTTGAAATATTTTCAAAATTTCAAAGTTTGGATAATATTCTCTACTTATGCCAATATGAGTGGCTTTATATCAAAGACGGACATCTGTCGTTTCCAAAAAGTTAAGAAAACACTATTTTTTGGTGTTCAGCTGGCGTTTATTTTTTCTTCTGATTAACATTTTTCATAATTTGGCTTAAAAATTCTAAATTAATGCTGTGAACCATCTGATATCAATATATTTAAGAAATTGGTCAAAATTTAGCTTTGAAAATACAGATGTCCGGTTTTGAAGCAAAAATTGGCAAATGTCTGTTTTTGATCCAAACATGATGGTATGTGTCCTTTTTTGATGCAAACTAATCTAGTCGTTTTTCAAAAACGGACTGATCTATGAAATCCCGAATCAGACCTATTGAAAAAATGAATATAAATGATAGAAATTGGGCTAGGAAATAAAAATTTCTATTTAAAGTACATTTCAAAATGTTTAATCTAAATTGTACAGATAAAAAACAGTATAAAATGTGGCTAAAGGGAAAAGACAATATTAAAATCAATCTTATGTCAATAACTTGACATTCAAGTAAGTTTTCAAATTACATTTTTCAAACTGACACTAACGCAACATCGCCATCTCATCTCGATTTTCACATTCATATAAGTAGTCAATTTCTGGTAAATTACTATCATCCTGGGGATCAGGAGGCATTGTATCAGATTTTTGTACCATTCCAAAATGGTATTCTTCCAGTTTTCTCCAAAATGTTTTTCAAGTAATCTTTTCATGTCCTTCACCTTTTCTTTTTTGAGTGGAACACCTATGTGTATTTTCTTTGGGTTGATCTGTTGAGCATTACAATTGGCCTTACAGATTTTCCTCTCTACTCCAGTGTCAATGTTGTAAGCCATCTCTCCTTTGACTACTACGTTTCCCAATTTTGTTTTCCGAAAAACTATTCGTCTGCATGTGGAAATTTTGAAATGGAGTTTTGCTGCTGTTTTCATAAACTTTCTTGCTACTTCCTTCCAATCAGATGGTACCCAATCTCTTCCAATCAACTTCAGTTCCCCAGTCTGGAAGATTTCATGATATTCTTTATTCACAATTGTGTTGATTTTTCTCAAAGCTTTCTCTATCAGACCGAACACTATCTGATGGCAGGAACGAGTGCCCTGTAACAGGAAAGACTGTTTCAATTCTTTTTATGTTTGCAAGTGCACAGTTAGCCAGGAACTTGCAGCACATAGTTAAAATGTTAACATACTTATTTTGTCCTGCGCAACCATCTGCCACCAATCAAATTGAATCATGCTGAGAGATCAGCTGAATTTATCTCATTAAATACAATGGAGACAACCTCATTAGAGGATTTCTTAGCTCCATCTTCTGTCCAGGAATAAATGGAGAGAGTACTGGGATTCAGGAACTCAGTTGACAATCCTTTGACCACAGAAAGGTTGCAACAGTAAATGTGTTGGGATTAGTATGCACTTTGGTTGGTCACTTTTTGCAGAACGAGGTTTTTCTGACAATCAAAGCTTAAGAGAAAACATCCTTGTGGTTTTTCTCGCAAATGTTGGAAAAAGGCTTGTGCTTGTCTTTTGTGTAATTGCATTTTCAGTTTGAATGATTGTTTTTCCGGTTCATTCTTCTCCAATCCGATGCGGTTTTCCAACTCGATGCACGTGCTACACTCATCCATACTGGGGCATAGTAACTATCTCAGATTCGTCTTTGCCATTGTTGAACATTTTCCACAGTTTAGTGATGTTCAGTTCTGATGATAGATAAACATGTGATGAATGATGTCTCGAGTAATGTGACTCTATAGCTTTAAAACTGCATATGAAATTTTTGAATGCTTCTCTTTTTTGGAGCAAACTTAGCTTCCTTGTGGTTTCCTCCTCGAGTTTCTACTGGGACATGAGAGACACCATTCTTAAATCTCTTGAAGACTCTGATGATCCTGTGTTTAGTTATTGGTTGCAAAACCTTGAGGAAGGCATCTGCAAATGATGAGATGACAGCTTGGTTAACAATCGTATACTGGAATTTTGTGGCTTTCCCCTTTCGTGGTTCACGCTTCTTCCTTTTGGGGTTGGGTGGTTGAGTTCGACAATATTTTAAAATGAATGCGTCTTGCTTACTTTTTTCTGGGATAGAGTTGAAGGCCGTGTGTGTGGAACACCCTGACATCGCACATTATTATAAGTGAGCACTGATACCCAATGATTGCACGTGGGATACTCAGGAAGGCCCTTAGCAGAGTACTTGCTAAGGGCCTGGTACCTGCTGTACCTGGACATAGAGAACAAGAAAAACCATTAATAAACTAGGGGTATTTCAATGGTGAGCTGTTCAATTTTCATTAGCAATATCTGAAGGCACACTACACTAAGACTAATCAGGGCATAGAATCACAGCCTACTTTCAGGTTCAATATCGCAAATTTCTCACCACTTAAATATTTAGAACGGATTAAAATAATTTATTATTGTAACTTTTAACATTTCTGACTTCTAACTTTTACCCACTGACTGATAATGTTCAGTAACCAAAACTAAAGTAGCATAGCCTAGCTCATTGATTATCTTTACCTTTGTCTTACCTGGACTTTTCTTTCCCATTTTTGTGAATCGCTCTTCCTCTTTCTTGTATTCCCATCACTCACTGACATGTTTGACTCCATGAAACAACTTTTTTCTTTTCAAAAAGCTTAAAATAATAAAAAACCTCAAAAATAAAATAGTAAACACGAAGGAACTATCATACATCTAACATTGACAACAGTAGCAGCCATTGCTGAATTTTCAATCACCTGACCACAATCCAGCTATCCCATTGGTTGTTTGGTAGATGTCTGCTTTTGAAATAAACCTCCATGGCAGAAGTCCTTTTTTCAAATAAACTTTCAACTTTAAAGCTAAAAATAACGTGCTTATGTCTGTTTTTGATAGAAACTGATATCACCATTGAAAAGAGCATGAAAAATCCTATTAGAATCCACTGCTAACTCGATTTCGATTTTAGTGACAGATGTCCATCTTTGATATAAGACCACTCATATTGGATTGTTTGTAACTAGGATCTATATTTCACTTGTCAAAAATATAATTATTTGCTGTCCCCATGTAACTACCACAAATTTCTCAGATTTTTTTCTCAGTTTACAGATTTATTGGAATAATTGAACCACATAAAATTTCGTGTAATGTTTTAATATAATTTTTACTACACATTATGTTTTAGGTTACCTATGTAGTAGCTGAATATGCCAGCCCATTAGGAACCTTATGGGAGAAAAGATTATCAATGGATGAGAATAAATGGAAATATCATCGAGATTGTTTAATTCAAAATCTTAAAGATATTTTGCAAAACTTGCCTTGCATTGTTCTAGAGTATGATGGTGAGTATTTTTGTCTAAAAATATGCATTGTTCATTTTTAAATTATCTTCCACAATAATCAGACTGAGTTCCATTAGTTCATTCTTTGCCCAGTATCTTTTATAGTAAAGAATTAATTCTGGATTATTATTTACTACAAAATAAAATCTTTATGTTGATTATATTTTTTAATTGATGTGCATTAAATTTTATCATATTTTGTTTTTATTTATAAAATTTATTTTCAGATCTAAATCCATCCCAAACAGAACCTTTGTATAGGGTTTTGCTGTCATCAATTGATCAACACTTGCGGGATAGAAATTTAATGATGTAAGAAATGCACAATTTTCTGTGATACTACATATTTTTATATCCTTGTTAAAAGTTTTATCGTTTAATAAATATTTTTAAAAATTTTTAAGTCTGTTGTATTATTTAAAAAAAAGTGTTTCTATACTTTGCAATTAAAGTTTAAAACTGATTGAAACTTTTTGTTTGAAACATTCAAAATTATTTTTTGAAATTTAAATAAGAAACATCTACTAATGGATGGATGGTGATTCAGACACTACTTGGTGTAAGCCTCAAGCATTTATTGTATTATCAATCACTCAGAAATTCTTGAATCTAATTCATGTATATTAATAAAACAAAATATGTGGTGTCTGCCCTTTGTAATACAAAATAACTAAACTTTGAAGCTTGAAATTTTGTGCAAAGGTAGCTTGCATACCATGGATGTGCACTTGAGTTTTTGAATTTTAGACATGAAAAGAAACAAAAAGCATGGAAATGAATGTCTTTCATACCTGCCAACTATTCTCAATATTCTAAGAAAAATATTTTTCTATTTTTTCTTTCGGGAGAAAGGGCCAATTTTGAAGTTTGGGTACCAAGCTGTTGTAATGAAAGAAAAATATCAGAATCTGGTTGCTAGATTTTCGAAAAAAATCTTTGCTATTATTTTTCAAGAATTTACAAATATACCTCTAAAGCACTTGAGAAAAAGCTTAATTGCTCATTTTTGCATATATTTGAAGGCATTTTGTATAAAATTCTGCCAAATCGGTTTTCCCGAGTTCCTGCTGCTACCAAGTATACAACAGTAGTAGAGATCAGAGTTACCTTTTCCATTTTTAAGAGTTTTCATAAATAAGCTCAACTGTTGCTAATTTAGCACTTTTGATTCTTTTTTATTTTAAGAATTATTTTTAGACATTTTGATTTGTCTGAGAGTTGCAAATTGGTTTTTATGTTGTATAAACCTTCTGGATTTTTTTTTCTTGGAGGTTGGAAGATATGCTCTTTGTATGTAAACAACGAGCTGTTTCTGCTCTTAAGAGTATTTAAGATTCCACAGCACTATAAAAAGTGTCCTTCAACCAATTGTTGAGTGAGTTGTGTTTTAATTGTTTTCTAGTATCATGATATACTTTTTATGCAGTATTTTAACAATTCGCCATATAGATCAGATCCAACATGGTGGTATTGACATGAATAGAACAGCAGAGCAGTCTTGTAATCAAATATATGTTCTGTGCTATGATCCCAAATAGATTGTTAACTTACCAATAAAGTACTCCCACCATGATGTTAGGTGCAAAATGCAATTTGTTTTAATATATATAATATTTAATATATTTAATTAGTATGTTATGCCTAAAACCATTTGACATAAATAATTTTTAAATACAGTAAAACCTCAATAAGTTGTCATTCAAGGAACCAAGAAATTTTGACGACTTTAGCCAAGTAATCACAGAATGTGCTCAATATGCCATTATGTAAATTTTCAATTTATCACTATTCATAACCTTGTACCTTGTAACTTCAGAACCTTGAATTAGCATAAGATAATTTGTAATTGTTTCTAAAACTTCAAGAACTCTTGTGTTTTCTTAGGTGGCAAAATAATTTTTTAATTTTCACTTTCATTGTCCGCACTTTCACATTTTTCTAAAAATTCCATAGTTAAATCTTTTATGGTCGCTTGAGAACATACAATTATGTAGTTGTCAATATTTGTGATTATATGCCAGTAATAGTACATCCACTTTCACTTATGATTTTAAATACTCAAAGAATCTGGCTGTTCTCATTTTTGACTTCATTTTGTTTGCCATCAGACACAAACTGCCTACTTTAAGACCTTTCGTCAGTGATGAGTTATCCATTGTATTTGAATTCACAATGAGTAAATGAGGGTTTAATTACATTGTTGTCTATGAGAGCTAGACAGGACTCAAGAAAATTGACAACTTATTCGAAGAAATGAGATATACAGGTAACAACTTTTCAAAGTTTTACTGTATATCCTTTTATTGAAGAAATTAGCTGTGCAGTTGTGGTTCAAACAGAATCAGTTCACTTCCGTTGCAACAAGCAGTCTCTGAGGTCCTCATGTGATGGCCCCAGAGGCTAGAATTTTTTTACACCTCATGTCTATGAGGGAGTTTCAGAAGGGAGCTTGCAATGGAGAAGTGATAATTATAGCTGAGACAGCAGTATTAAAATAAGAAGGTTGAAACGGAATGTTTGAAAGAGGAAATGAAAGGCGAAAATACGAGATGCATTCAAGATCTAACGTCTAATTTTTCTGACAAACTTTACACCAGAAAGTTGAAATGTCTGTCACTTCTCATAATCTTCCCGCAGATGTACACATTTTTCATAATGTTCTCGCCATGATTCTATGGCCGCAGAGAACGCTTCTTTAAGGGCTTTTTCTTCGCTTCTTTTTGTTCACTGGAAAATCGCTGATGCGAGGTCAGTTCAGTAGAGAGCCTGAGGAACCACTTCAAAGTTACAAAGAAACGAGTTAAGTTCGCTCGATGAGCAGGAGCGTTGTCTTGATGGAGCACACGTGCAGCTTTTTCGGGAAGTTTTTCTTGCAATGCTGGAAGAAGCTTAGTCCTCAAAACATGCTCGTAGGATGCAGCCTTCACCATAGTGCCTTTTGGAACACGCAATGAGTGAGGATTGCGTCTTCGCTGTCCCAAAACATGGCCATCATAATTTTCTCTACTGGTGGTAACGTGAAATTTCTTCGGTGGTGGTGTCAGTCTGGCTTTTGAACTGTCGCACCCACGAACGCACATTTTTCACATCCATGTCTCACTTAACTGACAATATCAATGAGGATCACGCCATACAATTGGAGAAAACGAATGATTATACGCTGTTCTTGTACGCTGAACGTCGCCATTTTAGGCACTGAAAACGCTTCTCACTTAGTAGCAGCTATTCGAGTTATATGTGTCACGCATCCACAACGAGTGTCAGCGTATTTTAAACTCAGCATGTTTCTATCTGGTCCCAATCCCGAGAAAAAAAATTAGGAGACTTCAGAACTTGAACGGGGCACCTCGTAATATAGTTCTAAAGGATTTAAGGCTGAATGAAAAGGTAAAGGTTTTATTTCATGACAGTAGATAAGCAGATGAAAACCTTAGTTAAATTGATAGTAAGAAATGAGAAACCTTCAAAACTGCGACTAATAAAAGATTAGAAACAAAAGATCGCCAGAGACCATAAGGAAATAAATGAGTATAAATAAATAAGAGGAAAAAGGAAATAAACGAATCTGCCATCACTCAACACTAAGGAATTTTCTCACCAGTTTGCTTTCCAATAAACAAAAGTTATTAAATCTCCGAGATTTAAATATCAGAAGCCTTATCTATTTTTAAGTTGTTTAACACACTAGTGAATGACAGTGTTTCCTCGCCTTTATTGGGCCGTCTGGAAAGGGTTAGTTTAAAAAGTAAGCATGATATTGAAAAAAATTACCCTGCATTTGTTAGGATCAGTACGTCTAAAGGAGAGAAATACATATATGTTAGCATTGGCGACAACACTTAGAGGGCCGAGCCCTATGCCCCTCAAATAATTATGGAGGAGATTGACCCCAAGGAGTTGATTGGGTTGGGGTTTGTGATGCAATGGCCTTATTTATCTAGCTGCATCAAACAACCTCAAAGGAAAGCTGTAATGACAGAACAGAGAAATACGTTCAGGGAGGAATCGAATCCACCGGCTACAACTCGCAGGTTGCTAGCGCAGTGGGCAAACCCTCTATCCTCTTCAACAGAAGTAATTTTTAAAATGTCAATAACTAAGTTGTCAAAATTATCCACATCAGGAGCCCCAAGACCTAGGAACTCGAAACTAAACCTCCATATTATAATGATTGAGGCCCAGTCCCCCACCCAAATGAGGAATAAATATTATAAATATACATAAACGAAAAAACAGTTACTCGGTATCACTTACGTCGCTTGGGGGGAATAAGGTCTAGGGATCCGAACAGCTTGGGCCCAATATTTGATGATCAAAACTACAATCGAGCTGATGCATAGGAAAAATTTGAAGCGGAGTCACGCTGTTTTTTTTTTAAAGGAAAGCATTGGAGCTTTTTTTGCAACAGCATTTCATGTCCCAGACTCGACGGGATTCGATTACAGAGTTCTGACTGCTTACTGGCCATGACTGTCTCCGTGTCCATCTCCACCGATTAGGACTTGCTGATTGTCATTCGTGCGACCTGGGACAGCTCCTGCCTGGTGAACAGTTGGGCGTGTAACCTGCACTAGTGGTTTTTAAGTGTACTGTGGAAAAATATTGGAGAGCACGTGGTCTAGTTGCCAAAGGACCGGCATTTGTCAATAATATATTTTGTGGTTGTCTCTCCGATGTGTGAGGGATAAATATTACAAATCTACCGATAGTATTGGTAATGACCTGTATAAAAAAATTTCAGAAAAACAAATATGTAGTAAATGGCTTACTTGGGCTCCCAATAACCTCCAAATTGGGGTCATTGCATATAACGTGAACACATTTCGCGACTTTTATGCCGTATTATCAGAGGACAATTCATCCAATTAATATTTAAAGCTGGCACTTGAAAATACGATTTTGATAACTAACTACTGCGTATCCTATTCTAAATATCCTGGCTTTATATATTACACCTTCAAACTAGATTTGAATTAATTACATTGCTGCAATGTATTATGATTTCATTAATTGGCTATTTAAGCGACACCTACCAATTACTCAGGTCATAGAATAGTTATTAACATATGATTACGATCATCGTCGAAATCTGCTCTGAACCGAACGCGGCTTTAGTCACGATTTGGCCATCCATCATCTACCTATGATGTTGATTATGACGTACATGTACTTATTAGCTTTAACTAAATCAGCTAAGCAAAATTTGAAATTACGTTAGAGTGGTTAGTTATCCCTCTTGTCATAGCGTGTGGGCATTGTGAAGAGTTAAAGGTTAATTTGTATTTATTCATTGAAAAATTATATGCGGTATTAAAATATTCTGAAAAACAGGAGAAATCTCTTGCTCAATAATTTGTTCAATAGAACTCTAAACAGTAATTATCAAAGCTCCGAATCCAACAACATTTCATTACTTATCATTAATTGCACAGTAGGAATGTCATGGAGGTGGATATGTGTTGTGAGGGGGTCAAAGGTGAATTGATGGCAAGTTTTTAGGAGTAATCCTCACCGGTTTTGATCACTGGCATTTAGGCACTGGGGTGTAGTTGATTCCGGTTGCGATGTTTTAAGGAACGATGCTACATGTTTCGGGAGGTGCTGCTTTAACTTTTTGGTTCATCGATGATCACCTGTATCAGATCATTCACAAGATCTGTGGACAAACTAGTGAACTTGAAGGCATTGGTCAAAGCATTGATTATGAAGTTGGGTTTTATTGAGGGTGGAGCCGGCAAGAGGAGAGTTGTAATTTCTCGGGGAGGGGGAACAGGATCAGGGAGGAGGACTAATATCAAACATAGCACTCTGTTGTCATAATGATTTGCTTTGATTTAAATAATTTGAGTAACAAAATAAAGTATTAGTTTTAATTTGGCAGGATAGATTAACGGATACTTTAATACTTTACTAAATCATCTCTATAAAATGCCAATATTTTAAGACACTTTCGATTACATTTTTCTTCAAAGGCAGACACTACCTCGCTCAGTGTTATTGCAAAATATAGATTTTTTTGAAATTTCTATGAATTTATCCTAAAGATTGGATAATATGGATTTTGAAACACTTCCACCAACACGTCCCAATTCAGTTAAATGTAACAATATCAATATAACTGGCACGTTTTCAGAAAGTTTCATGGGTAACCCAGTCTCTGTATATTTTACTTTTATGAATAACCAAACTTCAATTTACGCCGATTACACTTTCTCCGGCGTATATTCTTTTAACTGTTTTTGAAATAAAATACACTCATGTCCAAATTTATCTTTACATAACCAAAAATAATGATATTCCATGAAATATCCAATCGATGTAATCCATTTTTGCAGGGAATGTGTGAAAGACAAGCCTAATTAGCATTATCTAATCAAAAGTGATCAAACGGTTTCTGATATGCAAATCAAGGCGTTACGTCATCCGACGGTGAATCAAGCGCTTTGCGCAAAGTGAATATCTGAGTGAATTTCTGCAATACAGCGCGTTTGATTTCAGTGTGTAAGGACTCAAAACGGTTTGTTATGACTCAAGTATCATTTGGAAGAATCCGTGAAGCGGCGAATTATCGGACGTTTAGAAGCAGGGCAGACAATCATGGAAGCAGCGAGATGTGTGACTATTTCAAGACAGTCTCTACGCTATGGAAACAATTTCAGAATTATGGAACTGCTGTAAGGAGGCCTGGACAAGGTCATAAACGAATAACAACTGCTTCTCAAGATCGATATCTGGCAATAACTGCCCGTCGTAACAGGAAGTCTACTGCTCGGCAGTTAAGCTCAGAGGTTGCAGCCGCCACTGGAACTGTTGTATCGCGGCAAACTGTATACAGGAGGCTTAATGAAAAAGGCCTTCATGCCAGAAAACCAAGGGTATGTGTTTCACTGTCTTCACAACAAAAGAGGGATCGCTTTAATTGGTGCAAAGAACATCAGAACTGGAGTGAACACCAATGGACTCATGTTCTCTTTACTGATGAGTCGAGGTTTAGTTTAACATCTGATTCTAAACGTGTTTACATCTGGAGGGAGTCAGGAATGCGAAATCGTCCTTCGAACATTATGGAACGTGACCGTTTCGGTAGTGCAGGTGTGATGGTATGGGGAGGAATAATGATCGATGGACGTACGCCCCTACACGTTTTCAACAGCGGATCTGTGACTGGCCAGAGATATCCGGATGACGTCTTAGAACCTTATGTAAGACTTTTCAGTGGTGCATATGATCTAACTTTTTATTTATGGTCGATAATGCTCATCCACATCGAGCAATCCTCGTTGACGAATTCCTTAACAGTGAAACCATTGAACGAATACCGTGTCCAGCAAAATCTCCTGATTTGAACCCGATAGAGAACTTATGGGACTACCTTGGAAAAGCAGTTGTACGGAGACATCCTCCTCCTAGAGATATAAATGCCCTGAAGACCGCGTTTGCTGGAGGAGTGGAACTTAATTCCCCAAACTATGGTTAACAACATTACTGCCAGCATTAAAACACGTTATACTATGTGTGTACACGTCTGGGGAGACACATTCCGTATTAAATTCATAAGCCTTAATTTTTTTCTGAGTTATTCTTTTTTTCTAAACTCTCCTTGTCACATATTATTGCCATTTTTATTGTTTCATGCTACAGTTTTATATCATATGCAGTGCTCTTAAATTTTTCCTTTGTATTTATGTGTTATGATGTTATGTATCATTTTCGCACAAATTCATAAAATTATAGTTCACAGTTTCTGAGAAATCCGTGATTTTATGCATGTAAAGATAATTTGGACATGAGTATATATATTTTGGGGAGGGTCCAGTCACATGGGCACTCTCGAATACGCCCATACGCCAAGGCGAAAGGACAAGAAGCTGAGCATGAATATTTGCTTGTCTTGTCCCAATCTTTACCTCAATGGGTTTGCCCATTGCTCTAACAACTTGCGAATTGTAGGCAGTGCAGGATCGATTCCTGTAACGTACCCTGGATGTTCTTCTCTCCTGTGCCAGTAAAATTTTCCTTGTTTGTGTGTTCATTACTTGACGTTGCCTGTATTGTATTTGGGGCAGCTTGGTCAAATATGGTGCACTTGCACCATAAAATCCAACCAACCATTACTTCACGTTGTCTGTCCTGTGTTTAGCGTAGCTTGGCCAAATATGGGCCTTCCACCGTAAAATCGAACAACCAATCATTTCTTGAGGTTGTCTGTCTTGTCTGGCTCATCATAGTCAAGTATGGACATTCCGCCATAAAACCCAACCAACCATTACTTGACGTTGTCTTTGGCGCAGCATGATCAATTATAGCCATTCTACCAACCAATAATTACTTAACGTTGTCTGTTTTATGTTTGGCACAGCTTAGCCAAATTTGGCCCTCGTGCCATAGAACCCAACCAAGTAACGAACCTATCCTTTCCCTTCAAAGTCAGTCACCCAGTACTGACATGGCTTCGTTTGCTTCAGCATCCGATCGAATTGCATTTCGTTTGCAGACATTTTTGACTGTTTTCATAAATCTACGATTTCCTACTAATGGGTTAAACAAAACTTCGATTTACATAGATTATAGCTTCAGCATTTATTTTTGGAGCTAAGCCCCCGAGCCTCCCCTCTGAAAATGTCCCTCCTTCTGAGATAAACTAAATAATACAACGTATCCACAAAAAAGTGTAAAGGTAACCTAATTCTTTAAAAATAAATGCAGCGAATTTTTTATTTCTCTTTGACACACAGCAGAGCTCTTTGCTTTACTGAAACAGTGGGTTCCCAGCGAACGGCGACTTCTGTTGGCTCTCGAATCTTCTCCCCTGGGAGGTAATAAATTTGTCTTTTGGACGACGCGGTGGGGTAGAAGGAATATGTAAATCAGGGCAGAGTGCTTGTTGGGAACTCCAACACGTCACCAGTTGCATATAAGTTCAAACAAAACATTATCATCTGTCTCTGTATCCTTTAGGCCTTCCTTGAACTTGGAGAGAGAATCGGGACAAACCCAAGGATTTTCCTGCATACATGAATTTTTTATTTAAAACGGAGATAAAGTTTGCGGAGGAATATTTCGGAATTGTGATCGAAGATTTTTACGGTCTGCCTCGCGATGTAGTATAGGTTTGTGATGGGCTTCGTTTTTCTGAAACAATGGCTTGCCTTGGTTTTGAGGTTATTAAATCTTCTCGTGACATAGTAAATGATGTTTGCGTACGTTTCTGCAAACAGGAATTTCTTTTCTAAATGTTCCGAAACGAAAAATATATCAGTGTTATAAAAATAAGTTTTAAGTTCTGTTTGGTGAAGAATAATTGTGGAAGAGCAGCCGAGAAAATATTTAAAAAGTATACAGAAATTTTTACGCATATCCTAATTTCTGAATGTAGAATATACCACGAAAATATTCATGCTTTGTGAGTTTCAAAACATGTGAATTTTAATTTCTCCTTCATTGATGCGTCACAATTTCATTGCAGAAACAGTTAAATTTCATGTGAATTATGACGTAGTAAAGTGATATCCTTGCTTTTCTAAAATTGTTATAAAATCTCCTTCCAAGGTAAAATTGATTAACTATCACATAACTGAAATTCAGTTAAAGGTCTGTCATTTTAAAATTGTGAGTTGTACATTTAATTCTATGAAAGTATAAAAGAAACGACCTGCACATGAATGAGGACATTCAAGCAATTTTTGTTGAGTTTTGGAATAAAATAAAAATTTACCATGCTGTTGAACCAAAATACGAAAAACAAACACGCATTCACTACTAACCAAACTGGCATATCACCAAACCATCTGACGCTAGCAAACAACTCTGGATCAAAACCGTTGTTAAGGCCAAAGGCATGAGAACAAAAATTGTGGGCATGAGTTTCCTGGAGGAAAACAAAGAACTGACTATTCTTAGAAACTGATACCACGGAAGGAAAAAAGGACTGTTTTCCTCGGCAAATTCTGTTAACTCCTTTCAACAATTGTTTATTATAAGGAAAAAAGGAAACGCCTGGAGCCAATTTGCAGCAATTGCTGTTGCTCTGATGAGGCTGATGTTGTGAAGGGTTCCTTTTAAATGGGTGAGTGTCCGCCTGGTCTGCTCTACCCATTTCCAGCCCGGCCTATCCAACTGATTCAGCCCTAGGTATGGGGACATGTACTGGTGTTAGTTACTTACAAACCATAATACAACTGTCTATTTTGTGTAGTACCTTCAGGTTACGACGATCGATATGAATGATGATAAATATTCATCTATATTGTCCTAGAGGCATTTTTGGGGACACTGAAAGTATATCTAATTATTTACAAATCAAAATACAACTGCCTATTTTTTTGTTTATACTTAATGCACCATCATCATCTTGCTACGAAGATCGATATGAGTGATAAAAATAAAAAACCCAATCTTTGTATTTCAATGTCGAATAGGCATCATTGGCGACAAAAGGGTAATCAAGTTATTTAGTAACCAAAATACAATTATCTATTTTGTAAATGTATGCTAAATGTACTATCTTCATGTAATGACAGAGATCGATTTGGATGTTTTCTTAAAACCTTTATTATATTTTAATGTCAAAGAGGCATCCTTGGACAAACAAAAAGATACCCCAGTTATTCACTAACCAAACTACATGGCTAGTTTTTTAGGTGTTTATACTTAATGTACTGTTTTCATGTTACGGTGGAGATCGATATGAATGATAACGATAAAAATATTTACACCTCTGCTCCAAAAGTCAAAGAGCCATTTTCGAGGAAACTAAAAGCACACCCAGTTATACGACTCTCTATTTTGTAGTTCATGATCAGTGTACCGTCTCATGTTGACGGGGAGAACGATGTGAATGATATTCATCTATGCATTTCAATGTAGAAAAGGCAGCATGAAAGAAACCAAAAGGGAAATTCAGTTATTTACTAACCAAAAATACAAATGTTTATTTTGTAAATGTATGCCTCAATGTATTATCTCCATCAAACGACGTAGATCAATATGGATGTTTTCTTAAAACCTTTATCTATATTTTAATATCAAAGAGGCATTCTTGAACAAACAAGAAGATACCCCAGTTATTTACCAACCAAACTAGATATACGGTTTTTAGGCTCTTACGCTTAATGCACTATCTCCATGTAACGGGAGATCGCCCTATGAATAATATAATAAAAACGCTCATCCTCATGCTCCGAAGTCGAAGAGGCATCTTTGAGGAAACCCAGGACATCAAATGAAGCCAAAAGGACGTTAATTATACAGATGTCTATTTTGTAATTGTCTATGCTCAACGAATCGTCTTCATGTTGACGGAGATCGATAGAAATGATAACGATGAAAAGAATATCATCTATGCATTTCAATGTCGAAGAAGCAGCATGGAAAAATACCAAAAGGGTTGGTTGTGTTGAATTTTTATTGGCTAAGGGCCATATTTGGTCAAGCTGTGCCAAACAATGTCAAATAAATGAATATACACACAGTAAAAGTTTCACTGACACAGAAGAGAGAAATACACCTTGGGAGGAATGGATCTTGCGCCTTCTACAACTCTCAGGTTGCTGGCGCAGTGGGCAAATCTACTGAGCCACGTAAAAAAGGGCAATCCAGTTATTTACCAATGAAAATACAAATGTTTATTTTGTACATGTTTATGCTTAATCTCCATGTAACGACGGATATCGATATGAATGAAAAAAATATAAACTTTTTTGTTAAAGAGGCATTCTTTGACAAACAACCGGACGCCCCAGTAATTTACTAACCAAAAATCGATGCTTAGTTTTTTGGATGTTATATTTTAAGCACTATATTCAGCTACGGCGGAAATCGATATGAACGATAATAATGAAACACGCATCCCTATGCTCCAAAAGTCGAAGAGGCGCCTTTGAGGAAATGAAAAGAGCATCCAGTTATACAAGTGCCTATTTTGTAGTTGTTTACAATCAGTGTACTGTGTTATCGCTGACGTAGATCGATATGAATGGTAATAATAAAAAACACCGTCTGTGTATTTCAGTGTCACAGAGGCATTCTTGGGGCTCCGCAGAAGACAAATCTGAAATGCTTGCGGGGGCGTTGTTCTTCCTTCCATTACTTTAAATGCGAAAAATGGATGTGGGTCACTGATCGAAATGAGCTGCTTCTGACAAATGGGATTGGTTTTCAATTAAAGCACCCCTGATTCTCCCACTGGAATTTGATTACCATTTTCGGCTGCAGCATCGCCAATAAACCAGAACGAGGCTGCTTATCATTTGTTTTAATTACATGTTCATTGCTAGTTGGGTTTGAGGGTTGGCTTTTTATGAGCGAGGGATCTTTGGTAATGAGAGGCGCAGTTAATGGAGTAGGTTTTTTCGTTGCAGTTAAAGACTCGCGCTTTTTTGCCGTTCCCATCGCCATATTTCGTCCGCTCGGTCTCCCTTTAAAAGGGATAAATTGCTCCGCCCCGTCCGATATCCCGACGAATGACTGGCCGGCGAGTATAAAATCGAATGTTCTGGAGGGATTTCTTGAAATGAGATACTTATAACCTTCTCAGATTAAGCAGAGGAGTGCTGGCAAAATTTAGGGAGGAAAAAAACAACGACATGCAAAGTACATTAGGAGCCTTAAAACCAAGACGTGATTGCGAAAAATTTATGTTAGCAGAGGGGTTGTGCTTCATTTTGATGCATTTCGATTGGAAGTGTCTTTCTCTTTGAACGTGATAATTTTAAACGGACCCATCATTTGTACGTAAATTTTGCGGGGAAGCGTAAGATTTTAGGCTTTGAATAGAAGGGTAACTGGAGAGAATTGCGTTGCAATGATTACATTAATATCCAAATTCGTGCATTAAACTTGAGGATGCTGAGTATGGGGTAGTACTTTCCCAATGCTTATGCGATTTGTTGTTAGGATTTATACCGAATTTTTCCTCGTTTTATACTTTTATAACGAATTTTCAGATTCCTAATAGTCGAGTTGCCATTTCTGAGTACCATTTTGTTGACTTGTTTGTAGAACCTTGAAACTGCGATGATTCAAATTTATTTACACTCCTAGTAGGAGCTTATTTTAAGTTTTCAACAAGTTGTTTCTGCGCGTCTCAAAGTGTAGCAAAGCATTACAAAATTTAGATATTGTAATTATTATTACGATACTTGATACGTGACTGACGTTTCCCATTTTTATTTATTTTTAAACTTCATGATTATTTTTTTTACTTCGTGGGGTTTGCAATGCTAAATTGTTTTTGATTTAAAGTTTTTTTACCACGTGTTGACCATCCTATTTCTCGAATCATTGTAAGTGATTTATACTAATTTAGTTGTGGGTTCCCAGGCTGTCCAGAGTACATCTGTATTCTGGGTCCCAGTGTCAAATCAAATGATGGGCTTCTCATAAAATTCAAATATGTACTCCAAGTACTTAATGATGAACTTTACACATTTCCACTTTGCATACTAGCTCAGGTGTTGATCTCGTAGTCTGATATTGGTCAAAATTACGAGGTGTTTTCCTCGGATCTTTTCCCTCGGGGTTGAACCCGGTTCGTCACCAATAGCCCGTTGTGTTGCGTGTGACGTAAATCCAACTGCCCCAGTGCGACGTAAATTCAACTGCCTACCTACCTCTGCATACAACAACTTTACTATTATGAATATAGTGTAAAGAAAACAGATTGTACATAACAGCGCAAAGACCTTCCTTTTCCCGGGCCCCCTAGACCTCGAGCCCCAATGGCATGATACCAGAGACACCTATGTGGGCACCAGAACTAATCAATCATAACACCATAATTTTCTTTGAATACTTTATGACTATATTTTCAAATTCTGTGGAGCACAAGTATCAAGTGATTTTTTAGCATGAAAATTTTCCTCAGATATGCTTTCAACCATCTGAGGGTCATGCATGTATTATGCATATTATGCAACCTGCAGTCTTCCCTGCGTAATTTCTAATCAGTTTTGACCTTCTTGATCAATAGAATGTTTCCAATGGCTCTTTCCACTAAAAGATGTGTCTATTTAGTCAGTAAATGTGTTGTTGGGTAAAGCAGTATTAGATTTCTCGGAAATCTCGGACACTCGAAGGGTTTCAGGACATCAAAAGTGAGGGAAATCAACAGTGTTACATGCGTTAATACTCCATTTAACTGTGAATTTTCTGAAAATCTTACAAGTCCTCTTGGAGTCCAAGAATCTTTAGCAAGACGTGTGAAAGACAGTGCAACTCTATATACCTAGAAGTACTTCATGGTAAAGATAGATTGCACTCATATATATTACTGCACTGTAAATTAATTTTCGTAGTGGTGTAGTTCACCCCAATACTCCCCTTCACAATTAAGCAGAGCCTGTATTCGATAGATGCTACCGCTAGTTGATCGATTGCTAATCACGTGAGAGCTGTATTGAGATCACGGGTGTACTTCTATATGCGTGGTCATGCAATGGATGGCTGTGGACTGTCTTGTATTGCCTTGTGTGCCGCCGTATGAGGAGAAGGTAGAGTGGCAATGCAGGGGAAGCTGTGATAGGAATAGGAGCATTGTTTCTTATAACATGGCTTCAGAGACAGATGTCGGAAGGGATTAGCATCGCATTCTTGATCATCGTAGACCATCCATCGAAGTGTGGCCGATTGAGGCGCCATCTGGAATTCGTCAGAAGCGCCACCTGGCTTGTTTTGTTCAAAGTACGCGTGTTCACATCACATCTAGCAGTCTCCAATTCAGAGAGACACTTGACAGATAGATAGTTAATTAACGTCACTCTGGAGAAACATTACAAGCTATTGGCGACAGCCCGGGATCTATCCCGAAGAGAAAAATCAGAGGACATTCGAAGGTTCGAGGATCCTCGTAATTTTGTATCACGGTCAGATGACGAGGTCAACACCTGAGCTGACACCCCACTCTCCAAACTTGCACATCACGCCAACGTGAGGAATTTGAGGCCACGAGAGATTTGACGTACATCATCATCCATGTACACGGCAGTCTTTGGTTGGATCAAGTTTCGAACTCGCAACCTGAGGGTTGCGAGTTCGAAACTCGAATCCGCTACTCTGCCAACCGAGCTACTACGGCCTCGTGAAAGACAGTGCAACTTTTTCTACCAAAAAAGTAATTCATGATGGTGATGGATTACACTGCTATACATCTACTACTGTATAGTGAGTTAATTTTTGTAGTGATGGGTTTCACCACAAATTTATGAACCATTAAGAATAGCTTCGCTGTATTCAGATGCACTGCAATCTTGGCCCACTTAGATGAACTAGAGATAAAGCTTCTTTCAGTGTGTCAGTCTATACAAACATCTCCATTTTTATTGGGTAAAACGTCCCTACCATTAAACATGCCAAGAGCAATTCCCCGGTAAAGATCTAAATACTTAATATTAACCTTGGAGTCTAGACGTTAGAAGTAGGGTATCTCCTTTCATCCGTTCCTTTCCATTAGTACCTGATACCGTATGTTAACTATAAGAAAAACTGTATCGAGGCGATCTTTCACCTTTGAAAAATCTTTTTCCTTCTACGAAACCGCTCAATGATCTCGACTCACGTATTTTCTCCAGTATCCAGGCTCGTAATTCTATCTTCTTTCAGACTGCAGTAGTTCTACATTGTATAGCAGGACCACCATTACGATGTTATTTGGGTGAAAGAAAAGGAAAAGATGGTTTATATAGGAGAAAATGATAGTTGGGATTTAAATAACATCAGTTTGGTGATTTTTTACCCGATCTCTTTGAATTTAATTCACATGTGTTGTTATGACTGGATGTTTTCCCTGATATTTCTGTGATATCATTTCATTTCTGAGTAATCCCAATGCTCTATGATCTACCTAGAACTACTCGTATTATTTAGCTGAGAGAAATAGGGTGAGCTTTTAGTTCAACTGAATTGAAAATTCCGTAGACTACATTTATTGACGAGGAAAATACTACAATGAAAATTTGCTAATGCGTTGTGAAAATTGAAGGATATATTTTTGATATAATTTAACACCACTATATATGATCCTAAGCCACAACTATGGTCCAAACACTCGCGTATCGAAATTTAAAATATGAGCGATACCTAGCAAGTACTAAAGAATATAAGTACTAAATTACAGATCATAGACTGAATGATATTGTTATGGTATTAGAACCATAGACGTGAAATATAAGTAGACTATTGAGAGGAGCTTCAAAACGTGTGACCAACATGCCAACTAGTAATTAGGCGACTATTCTGAGAAAAAGTGACTTGCTTGGCCGATTTGGTATCTTATCTCCTCGTTTGGAAATATAATATCGTATGACAGGGTAGGTGAGTGAATTCGTATTTCTATAGACAAAAGTGGTGAAATTGCCAGTCTACTACTATCAGATGATGAATCAATGGACCAATCAGATGATGAATCAATGGACCAATCAGATGATGAATCAATGGATGGGCGTCTTCTCCTGTCCCGAGGACAAATCAGATGATGAATGTTAGGTTCCACCCAGCAGATGAAGCAGTTTAAGGGTCACGTTACTATTAGTTTTAGTCACGTGATCATAGGCACGTAAAAAGGTTACTATTGGTCACTCTACTTTTATACTTCCTCTATGATTAGAACGTTCTCTATCTCCACGTTTTTTCACTTGTCAGATGTCAGAGCGAGTTACCTATTGCACCTAACCTGCTGCAAAACATTCTCTCAACCATAGACCTTTATCGATTAATTAAAGGAAATATTCAATGAACTATAGATGTGTGTAATAAAACAATTAAGGTCTAAAATTTGCAAAAATGATATATATATATATATTAACTACTTGTTGGTTAACAAATCTGTTTAATATCGATTTCTGATTTTCTCTACAGGTATCAGCAAAAAACTTTTTTTTGAAAAGTTCTATATTAGAAGCCATGAGAGTAGGTACCTTGTTAAGCTAGATGTATGCGGCAGTAGTGTTTATATAGTGGAACACGTTTCCTGTGCGTATTGCAAACGTGGCGTCAGTTGGTTTGTTTTACGAATACTATTTCAGCATTTCGCCAATAAAATTTTGCAAAGATTAAATTTCGAATTGATGCGTGATAGATGATTGGCCAATACCAATTTGATTAAACTCCAAAAGTTTCCAAAATGGCGAAAAACTACATTTTAAAGTAATCACGATATATATATCAGGTGAGAGCATTTGGACAGCGGAAGTATAATGTTCGCAGACAGTCTGGTTTGTTTGCTTACGCTGAAAATCTCAACAAAAATCTAAACTATGTGATGGTTTAGTTCAATTCTTTGATGGGCGGGAATAACAGTACAAGTCAGTTGTGATGTGCACAATTTTCTTGGTACGAACAGTACGTCACTTAATTTTGTCACAGGGCCACATCCAAAATTTCTCTTAATTCCCCTTTAAAGTTGTTAGACGTAAGGTGCAGAACTGATTTGATAAAGTTTATTCATTCACAATATGTAAGGTTAAACGATTTTTGTTCTAAAAAAATGTCATTTTTTGACTTGTACTCTCATTCCCGCCCATCAAAGAATTGTAGTGTGAAATTATGGTAATGAGAACAAATGTCTCATTAAATCGAATCGATTAATCGAAAGAGTCGAATTAATCACACAAAGGGGTGCGAGGTAAAAGACGAAAACCACTGTTTACTCTCTTGGTGGTTGTCTGGACGATGTATCTCATCCTTAACAACATTGATCATATCTTGATGGACGAGAAAGCTCCATCTCTAGAAGAAAACTGACCACATCTTGATCTAGTCATCGTCAAAACATTGCCAATACCTTGATGAGATATCACGTCATTAGCAAAACTGCTTAGACATTGATGGACGATATATCTCTGCGAAGCCACTAGGAGCATTAAGCTAACTTGTGACTTTTACTAATCCGTAAACATAAGGTTTGACATAGAACAACGTCTTATGTTACGGTACAGATTAGCGGTCGACGCGCCATACTTGTGTGGCTGATTTCAACTCCCAATCACTGGTATTGTGCATGACAACTGCGCTGTATTGTTTGATAGCGCATAGATGACATTTAGTGACAATTATAAGTGGCTTAACAAAGGCAGTTCGTGATAGCGGGCGAAGCAGATGGTCATTTTTGTGTGTTTTGCGCCGAGAGTATTCTTTTTTCCTTTTCAATACTTCTAAAGATGATTGAACATTGAATTCGGTATGTAGTTAAAGTCAAACTAGCGGACTAGTCGTGTGAATTGAAAAAATTAAGATAATGAACATTACTAACATCCGCTGTGCATTTCATTCATGATCTTATAGACACAAGCTTATTTAGTTCTACTTTTAAACACAGCGGACGAACCCTCTTCGGCTCCATTGTTTCTATTTAACAGCGTTGAAATTGAGTTTAAGGAATGAAAGAGTACTTTTGAAGTTACGAGGATCTTTTAACCCTCGGGGGATTTCACATGCATGCACCCATCATAAAATCTGCAGTCCTCCCTGCATGATTTCTAACCAGTTTTGACCTTGACTAATAGTCTTTACTAGGATTCTGTCAACCAGTAGATTCGGTTATTTAGTCTTTGTGTGCGTAGTGGGTTAAAACAACGCACACAAAGTAACCCCTATATGTATCAGGTGAGAGCATTTGTACAGAGGAAGTAAAATGTTCGCAGGCTGTCTGGTTTGTCGGACGCTACTCGGAAATCTCTTGACACTCAGAGGGGTACGTAGGTATTTAATTAACGTCGCTATGGAGCAACACAACGGGCTATTGTCGATAGACCGGGATCAAACCCGAAAGGAAAGATCCGAGGACAACACACATCACGTAATTTTGAACCACGGTCAGATGAAGAAGTCACACCTGAGCTGGCACCCCACACTCCAAACTTCCACACCACGCCAACATGAGGACATTTAAGGCCCCGACAGATTTAAAGTGCACCAGCCCCCTTTGTACACAGCGGTCTTTGGTTAGATTCGAACTCGCAACCCTCCGGTTGCTAGTCCGTTAAATTTCCAACCGGGATACCATGGCCCCACTTAGAGGGGAAATCATAGAAATGTGTTTACGAGAGGTTTGGTATACAGGGTGTTTCGAAACTTCCTGTACAAACTTTAACATCTTTTCAGAGACTGACATCGAGTATATCATTTCATGAATGTTGGGATAGCTGACATGCTATCCCAGCATTCATGAATAGTCGAGTTGCCGTGAGGCATATATTCGAGATGCCGTGAGATTTTATCCTGACCGAAACACCGGCAGACGCATGCTGAATTACCAAATGTTTGCGCGTTTAACAAGATTGAAACCGAAATATTCCATTGAATGTGTATACGCTATTACCAAAATGTAAAATTAAGACTAATAACAATGCTGTTCACGTACTTGCTGCCTTCATTTCTGTACTTCTCTATAGCACGTTGGGTGTCGTTTGTGGATATACTTCTTTGTGTGAATACGGTTTAATTTTGTATTCCCTACCTCCACCTTGAAGTGTGGACTGGGAGTTTTGTTTCGTTGGGTTTTATGCGCTGGGACCATATTTGGTCTAGCTGAACCAAACAACGTCAACATGAACGTATGGGCACAATGAGAGCTTTACTAACACAGAAGAGAATAATACACCCAGGGAGGAATCGAACCTGACAAGAATCAAGCCTGAGCCGCCTACAACTCGCAGGTTGCTAAAACTGTAGACAAATACATTGAGCTACTTCCGACTTTACAGGCAGTTTTGAAACGCCTTATTATTGCCTTTGATCTTTAAGTCGAAAGTGGCGAAAACGCAATACGATGAAACAAATGTGTATCGAATTTAGAGACGGGTTAGAAGGAGATTGGAATTGTTATAGAGAACCTGAAGCAAACACGCAAATCTCAGAACAACCTGATCTTCCATCACGTAGTTTCAACTTCATTTTCTCATGTCTGTATTAGACGTCTACAAAAAGATTTTGGTATTCCGATACAGATATGTATTGTCACTCATGGACTGGTTGAAGCACGTTGGAATTCTCACCATCCTTTTCAAAGACTGCCTTTTAATTCCTATTTATTGTTAAAAAAGTATCATTGCAGCAGTGGGATATGCAGCACTGCAGTAACGATCATGTTCAATGACAAGTTTCACATCTGCCCAAGTGCTGGATGATAATCGTCGATCGAGAATGTGGTGACTGTAGCCACCGCCGGGTTGATTTTTTGGCAATTAGAGAGTATCCCACAGTTCTTCACCATGGAGTTATACTTCTTTGGAAGGTAGTTGTTAAACGTCGCACTGGTGCAACACAATGAAATATTGGTGACAATAGGGATCAATTCCTAAGGGGAAGATTCAAGAATAACGCCTCTTAATTTTGAATCATGGTCAGATGACGAGAACAACACCTGAGCAGGTATTCCACTCTCCAAACTTCAACACCAAGCCAACGTGAGGATATTTGAGGCCACGACAGATTTAAAGTGCACCAGTCCCCGTGTACACGACGGTCTTTTTCTGGACCGAGTTTCGAACTCGCAACTCTTCGGTTGCTAATCCGTTGCTCCTCCAACTGGGCTACCGAGGCTCCTATAGTTCTTAGGAAGTGCCATTATCGTTAACATCTGTTTTCCTCTGGTACCCAATATTATGACGATATATATCATTAAGACGTGGGGCCAGTCTCTTGTACTTGTAAAGTTAACGATAAATGTCATTTTGAGCCATATCTCCCATTCGCATACACCCAGGGCCGTTTCTGAGAGTTGAACTGGCATGCACTTGCATGTTGTCAGGCAAAAATAGGGACAACTTAAAATGAAAATCTTCAATAAGAAAAATAACATTTCAATCATATTATCTGAGTTAATTGGTGTAACAATGGAACAGTGTAATGTTCAATGACGAGTTACACTTCTGTCCAAGTGCTGATGATAATCGTCGATCGAGAATGTTATGATCATGTAGCCATCGGGTTGATCTTTCGGCTATTAGAAACTGTCACTCAGATCCTCAGTATGGAGTTATAGATCTTGGGAAGTGCCATTATCATTAACATCTGTTTTCCCCTGGTACCCAAGATTATAATGACGGTATATATCAGCGAGACGTGTGACCTCTCTCTTTAGTACTCGAAAAGTTTACGAAAAATGTCATTTTGAGCGATATAACGCACATTCGCTTTGTACCACAGGCTGTTACTGAGCGTTGTGTTGGGCACGCACTTGCATGTTGCCTGGAGAAAATAGGGGTGACCAACTTGTAATAAAACTCTTCAATAGCAAAAATAAAGGTGGCCATGAGAACTTTTAAGAAAAATACACAAATATAATTAAATTATTATATATAAATTATATTACAAATAAATGGACATTGGCAGCAACACGAAAGTCAATATTTCTGGTCAATAGTTTTAAATTTATCTTTGCGTTCTGATGATTGACACCAATGAATCTGAGCATATAGATCTTAATTTTGAACAAAATTGTGTCAAAATTTATTTATCAATGTCAATTCATTCTGAATATCAATTTTTTTGAAAGAGGAAAGAGGCGGCTTGTAGTCTGCGTGTGTGCATCAAAACTTCAGGAACGACCTTATAGTACATAGCTAATATCCACAGCTAGTCCCTCCTAGTTAGCTAGTGTTTACGAGCAATCTTAGGAAGCACGATCCTTAGAATTCTTTTTGATCTTGAACTCACGAAACAATTTTTATAAATGCCGGGCCCTTTGAAATGAACATGAACTGGGAACCTTATTCAACATTGTTGACAACTCTTCAGGGGAACAGTACAAGAAGTTATGCATGCTTTTTTTACTGATACTCCATTGGCGACTATCTACGTAATTTAATCACAATCTACTAGATAATGTGTTTCTTCTATTGTCATTTTTTTTTGTTGCTCAGTTAATAATATGAATGAAATTCAAACTTCATGTTTTACATAGGGCTTCACAAATTGAGATGATATTTGAAATAAGCTCAAACACATAGCTATGCGGTAAGAACGAAACTCCTTATACTAGAAAATGTTTTACTTGTTCTACACATTATTCATAAAACAGCTTCATGTAACCGTGGAGTACTTGTACAGACGCGGCAAAAAATCGAATCACCCCACCTTATTCGAGTACTATTCATAATAGATCAAAGATGGCATTCAACAGGGAATAACGTCTTCTATAAATTAGCATGCATACAATTTTCATAAGGGACCGTCTTCGTTTTAAATTAAGCATCAACATAATTTCCAATAGAAACCCTCTATTTTGATACCGTAATCAGATTCTACATCGTCATGTTAGTCCAAATATGAAATTTCATGAATCTACAGCCGGTATATCAGGAGATATTAAATGTTTAAGTTTTTGCCAGGGATCTACTCCACATTGAAAGTCGCTAATCGTAGATTACGATTATTCGTCGCTAATCAGCAATTGTTCATTTGATGCTTGATTGAAAGAAGTCTACAAAAGAACCTTAGAAGAAAGGTTCATTCTTTTCATAATATTAATTTTCAAATAGTAAAAATTCTGAGATTTGTTGTTATTTAAACAGTAGTTTAAACAACAGTGTTTTCACAAAGTAACAGTTAGCAACTGTTATCAAAACGTTTAACAGTTAGTAACAGTTATAAAAATATTAATAGCTATCGATAACTGTAATTGCGATAGCACTTAAAATTACCTATTTACGTCAATTTCGAGCAAATAACAATAGTTATGTTTAGTTGTTAACTATTTGTATCACTTGCTGATAACAAAATTGTTAATATTAACAGCTAGTAGTATCTGTTATAGCAAATTAGCAATAAACGGTTAACACGGTTATCGTTAAATAACACTTTTGTTAATTTTTCAACTTTTGGATGTCCCCTAAAATCAACACAGTGACGGAAATTTAAGTGCAGCGCAAAAACTATCCAGAAGAAAGTTGAAACTTTTTATGGTTTAAAAGCCTTTCTGAATCGAATTCTGGTCAAAATTTACCAAGGTTCCTATTCATATTTTTTCGAATATTAGTTTAGTAATTAATATTGTAAGCTAAAAATTATTTAAAAACTAAAACATCATGTATATTTTGTTTGGATACCTTAATAGCAACCTGCTACAAAATATCAGCGCTATAAAACTTGGTACCTGAAGTTAAATTAATATAAATTCAAAATTTTGTGTCAAAATAGGGGGTTGCCTTTGGAAATTATGAAGTTGGTGCTTATTTCAATATGAAGACGGCCACCTTATGCAAATTTTTATGCATACGAATTTATAGAAGGCGCTATTCCCTGTCGAATGCCATCTTTGAATTTGCTCTACTGTTAAAATTATTCGAATGAAGAGAGCGGTTCGTTTTTTTCACGACTGTACGTACATAAGAATTTTTAAATTTGCAATCTTATTTCACTATCGCTTATTTCTTTTCCCTTAGAGGTCGTCCACAAAATTTCTCTTGGAATTATTGTCTTTTAACTGTAGATCATGTGGTTGCCAATTACTGATTTGCTTAAATAAAACCACTTTTGGGCCTTCCGCCTCTGGCTTTTGGAAGAACCAACTCATAAATCTGACTAGCAATAATGAATTACTTGATGTTACTTAAGCGCAATAAGCATCTCAGGTTTACAAGAAAATATAATTTATTTAAACGTAACAATCAAAAATGATAAATTATAAAAATATCAATGATTTAACGTTACAGCACTTGAACTTTAAAGAAAAGATATCCGCCTTTAGAAAGCAAAATTAAATTTTAAATGAAAAAACCCCAGCTCGCTCACATGCGACTTAATATGTAGTTTTGTGCAGAATTGTCGGAAGACAGCGGGGTGTCAACGTGCTTAAATTTGCTTAAGGATGTTGCCACACCGAACCCCTGAAACTGGTTCCGCAAAATTAACCGATGCTTCATTTGAACAGCAATTAAGTTCAAAATATTGACAATGTAAGGAAGAGGGCTTTGCTAAGGTTGATTGGGTTTCATGACGAAAGGGCCATATTTGGCCTAACTGCGCCAAGCAACCTCAAATAAATGGACATACACACAAGGAAAGTTTTCACTGAACCAGAAGAGAGAAGTAGTCACATGAAAGAATCGAACCTACGCCGCCTATGACTCACAGGTTGCTGGCGCAGTAGGCAAACCCTCAGAGTCACAGCGACCGCTCCTTTCCATGGGAAAGATGATACGTACGAAACTGAAAAGAAACCATCCGCAAAAGAGAGAAATAATATATGCTTTTAAAGAGTAATATATAATTTCATCGGAGCATACATAGCAAATATTATTCTTCAATGGATTCGTGAATAAAAAAAGGTAGAATATGCTAAACCCATTAACACACACTGCACCAGAACGGTAATTTGTGACGACAGGGATCGAAAGATTAATGGGGTGAAAAGTTTAAGAGATACGTCTCTTGTGGATCTTGGGAAGGATTTTTTTCTGTTGTACCACAGAGAACGGCGTTCCGGTATCTCTCTTTGAGCCAACTTTACTCCGGTGAGTCCGGAAACCATTAATTATTCAAGTCAACTTTGATCCATGCGTAAATTTCAGATTCCTAATTTCAGCATTTCGCTCCTGATATGATAGCGGCGTGTGTGGATTTTTTAATTATAAAAACATGGCTCATGAAATATACGATCAAGCACTGGCTACTTTTTCAGTTAAATTTTATTTACTGATCTAACAGGGCTTATGAGTTGAAATAGTTTCTGTTCAATCATTTTCTCTAAGGGGTCACCGAGGCTCAGTGATTTTACCCTCTGAGCGCCTATAACCTGCGAGTTATAGGCGACGCAGTTTCAATTCCTCTTTGTATTTCACTCTTCTGTATCAGTAAAGCTTTACTTGTGCGTGCATGTCCATTACTTGACGTTGCTTTCTTGTGTTGGGCACAGCTCGACCAGTATGGCACTTGCACCATAAAACCCAACCCAACCAACCTGTTCTGAGCAAAAGAAATTAGAGAAAATGGCTACTCCCAAAAAATAGTCCTCCACCACATAGCTAATATTCTGGGTACAAGTTAAGCAAAACAATTCACATCCGTCTTGTGTTGGTTTGATTTTTCTGTTGGAGAACTAAAACGTACATCCAGTTGTACAGAAATATTAGTATTTCAGAAAGTTTATTTAATCATTCTATAAAAATGAAAGATTTGAAAAATCAAAAAGAAACTACAAATTTCGGAATGAGGATTATTTGTAAAGCTAAATGTAGATGGCGCTAGTGTTTTTGTGATAGACATATCCTGCAATATCCTAATAGTTGAAAATTGAAAGATGGGGTTCGAATTTTTAGACTTTAGCTGAACAATCTAGAGCACTTCCTACTGAAACGAGGACTTATTTGATCGGGATAGGATATGAAATGAAAGAGCATATAAATCTTTTAAACAACGAATAATGCAACTTCTTGGCTGGTAGGTTCGATTTCTCTCTGTGTGTATTCTGCTCTTATGTGTCAGTAAAGCTCTCCTTGTGTGTGTATGTCCATTTACTTGTCGTTGTTTGGCATAGCTTAGCCAAATATAGCCCTTGTGCCATAAAACCCTAACCAACAGCTTGGCTGGTGTTTTATTCACTGAGTTTCTATATTGAGTGAATTATGTCTCTATCTATAGATAGGACATGCATATTTCACACATTTAATTCTAACTCCTTTCCTCATAAATTCTTTTGTAAATGTATAGATTTTCGATTTGATTCCTATTCTAGAGCAACGATGTTTACAATCGCGATTATATTTTCATCTCGTTTTATAGTTTATTAGACCATATTATCTGAACCTAAATTGTAAAAAATTAATATTTTAAGTCAACATTTTTCAGAATTTTTTTTAAAGAAACCAAACTTTGCGCGCACATTGTGTCAAGACCTTTCTGGGGATTCATCATGATCCATAAATTGAGAGCAAATTGAAATTGAGTAAAATATACAGATTTTCGATTTTTCTCTTTTCTTGATCGAAGACGTTCACAATCGCGATTCTGTTTTCACTATTGTCTCTTACTTATTGATTTATTAGGCTAGAGAACTATATTTTTGAACCTTAAACTGTAAGAAATCTTTGAACCTAAATTGTAAAAAATTAATATTTTAAGTCAACATTTTTCAGAATTTTTTTTTAAAGAAACCAAACTTTGCGCGCACATTGTGTCAAGACCTTTCTGGGGATTCATCATGATCCATAAATTGAGAGCAAATTGAAATTGAGTAAAATATACAGATTTTCGATTTTTCTCTTTTCTTGATCGAAGACGTTCACAATCGCGATTCTGTTTTCACTATTGTCTCTTACTTATTGATTTATTAGGCTAGAGAACTATATTTTTGAACCTTAAACTGTAAGAAATCTTTGAACCTAAATTGTAAAAAATTAATATTTTAAGTCAACATTTTTCAGAATTTTTTTTTAAAGAAACCAAACTTTGCGCGCACATTGTGTCAAGACCTTTCTGGGGATTCATCATGATCCATAAATTGAGAGCAAATTGAAATTCAGTAAAATATACAGATTTTCGATTTTTCTCTTTTCTTGATCGAAGACGTTCACAATCGCGATTCTGTTTTCACTATTGTGTCTCTTACTTATTGATTTATTAGGCTAGAAAACTATATTTTTGAACCTTAAACTGTAAGAAATTAATTTTTGAACCTTAAACTGTAAGAAAAATTAATTTTTAAGTCAAAAGTTCACAGAATATTAAAAAAAACAAGTTAACCTTACATCCATCGTGTCTAGGCGATCCAAAGATGGCAATTCTCTCTCTCTGGTGACCCAATCACAATTCATAAATTGAGAATGAATTGAAATTGAGCACATTATATAGATTTTCGATTTTATCAATTTTCTAGAGCAACGGTGATCACAATCGGGATTTTATATTCACTAATAGCGCTTCTTAATGTTTTGTTAGACCAGAGAAACATATTATCAGAACCTTAAACTGTAAAAAAAATGAACCTTTTAAATTAACATTATTCAAAATATTTAAAAAAACAAAACTTTACAGCATCGTGTCTAACCGACCGATAAAGGCTCTTTTATAGATCCAATCACAATTTATAAATTTGAGAACGTGAAATTGGGATTATTAGTACAATCATTTTTAATTTCATGTCTAAAAGCGTAAATTAACTTCACAAAGCAAGGAAACTAAAGCGCGCGCGCGTGTTTAGTTTTTGCTAAATGCCTTCCAATTTAAGAATGATATATAAAGTAATTACGCAGTTTCCTTTATGCAGATTTCTAAATTAAGCCCCATTAATGTCTATGATAACCTTGTAAGTTAATCTCAATTACGGCGGATTTACGTTTGAGCTAAATTCCGCGTATTTATTAAAGTTGATTTATATATTCATGCCTGTGGGTTATTATCCAAATGTAATTTCATATCATAAATGGAATTTTAATTGATGATCAAAATAATCTTTCGATTTCCATAATGTGCTGAAGCTTTTAGAAATTTTTGCATCATTAGTTACTTCAGATAAACATTAATTAAGAACGTCTAATTACTATCTGTTTGTGTGATGATGGGAAGTAAAATTATGTGGAAAATAAGCAGTAATGAGATACCCGATGCAGTTTCCATCACAATGTTATTTTCTACTGCTGATATTAGATTGCTTTGCCAAAGAATTTAGACGTAATCGTGATTGTTCCCATTTGGAATTTCGAATATTATGAAGGAGTGTAAAATATGGTCTCATGTTTCGAACTTGGTAAAGTTTAATTACAATTGGGTCAACAAATTCAAACTTGTTACGAAATTACGAAAGATTTGATTTGTTGAGAAATATGAAAGATTCAGATATGTTACGAAATATAAATTACATTTTATTGCTTCCAAAGTAATTTTGGAAGCAAAAAAGTGAAGTGTAATTGAGCTATGTAAAAATAAGAATATTTCAATAACGATTAGGAAGTTGCATTCTTATGTAATATGTTTTTTATACACTTATTTAAACGTTTTACCTGTATAGTTGACTATTGTACTTTTTAAACTGCGGTTTTAATTATTAGTCCGTAATTAGTTTCGTGATTAAGATCTCTGATTATTTTTCAATGGATTTTCATATCACTAGACGGAATTTCATTAAATAATTAATTTTGAAAGGTTATTCAAAAGTTTATTTTGTTTCAACAACTTAAATTTCTGATTTGGCATTAATAGATCGTACCTTTTAATCATGCACTGAATTTTCTTTGATATAATCAATAAATTTGATTGAATGAGTCACTTTGGTTATTTGTATTTGTTAAATTAATGAAAACTAATTGATGAAGTTTAATATTTCAAGTTGAATCTACAAGATAACAATAGTAAAAGGCCTTGCCGAAGATCTACCCTACTCTTTTGCAAAAGGCAAAGAATATGTGTCTAAAAGGGATGTGTCTCTTATGTGTCTGAAAAGTGATAATTTTCTGATCATTTCTGCAAATTACACTGAAAGGACAAATAGTAATTTGTATACACTGTTAATAAGGTATTGGTTTTCCTGCTCTAGCAACTCGACAAGAATACTTGCATGCAGGATGTTTGAGCAAGTATTTAGATCTCCATGGATGAGTGGTACTTGACTGAAGTTGCCGTATTTTTCCCCACTCTGCTCCATAGGTGACCCAGAAGTTATGAACAAAGTCAGATAACGCTTTCCACAATCACCACCCACTTCAATAGTCCACTGTGAATAGTTTAATTGCTAGAGCCTCAAAATACTGTAAAATACAAGAGGACAGTCAAACAGTTGCAATCGTCCATTGCATGACTACTCACATGGAAGTACATCCGTAATTTTATTACAGCTTTCACGCAATTGGTAATCAGTCAACAAGTTTTAGAATCTATCGAATTCAGCCACTGCTAAATTTCAGCAGACTTAATTTATTTGTAATATTATAGTGGTTTAATACCTAGTTTGCAGCAGTTTGATTATGGCAACCAACACATCTCCAAAAAAGATACAAATTCAGCCCACATTTTCTCTTTTAGTTGTACTATTTGTTGACTAATATAGTTTTAGTAGATACGTGTGGGGATTCTTTTCAGAATATCCCAAAGTTCATCAGCTGCAGAAATAGAACAGTTGTCTGTCCAAGTATTGTAATCTGGAAGCAGACAGATTAGCTGATTTCGGTGCCTCTAACCATGGTTATAGTCATATAATTGTTTTCCAACGTGTGTAGACCTCATTATTTGAAGTAAGTATCAATTTCATCTAATCACATTTGACAGGATGTTCTGCATATGTCATAATACTCTGTACTAATGTTCATAATGCTTTAACCAAAAGAGATTTTCAGTGCAAACAAACAAACCTGATTGTATACGATTTTACTTCTGCTGTCCAAATGCTCTCACATGATACATATCGGAGCTACCTTAAAATGTATTTTATTGCCGTTTTGACAACGTTTGGCGTCTTATCTAATTGGCGTTTACAAATCAACTGTCATATGTGACAGTTGATTTGTAAATGATTATATATGAATTCAGAATTTATTCTTTAGTATTTTTATTGGCGAAGGGCTGAAACCCTTTTCAAAAATCAAGCCAATTGACGTCATGTTCAAAGTACGTGCAGGAAATACGTAACGGCGAAGAAACACTTACGACACTTGTATCTATCTTAACACAAAATGTTTCTTGTAAGTACATTTCATTAGTTTTCTATTATTTAGTCCATATTGTAATAAAAGATATTCAAGTCTACTTCATTACAAATAGCTTGTTCAAATATGGCCCTTTCAGCTATAAAACGCAACCCAACCAACTGTTACAAATACTTTTGGATGGTTGGGTTTTATGGCTCAAGGGACATATTTGGCCAAACTGAGCCTAACACAAGACAGAAAACATCAAGAAATGGTCATATATACAGACAGAGGAAAAGTTTTTACTGACACAGAAGAGAGAAATTCACCCAGGGTAAATTACCAGAATCGAACCTGTGCTACATATAACTCAGAGGGACATTATATATATATATATATATATATCCATATATCCTGTGTAAAATATATTTCATATTCAGTAATTATAATCTTGTAACATTTCGAACACATTCTACAATGAATAACACTGAGTTTTATGAAGACAAACTCGAATTATTAGTAAGCATGACACTTAGTACATGCTAATGACTATTCTTACAAACGACCATGTAAACATAATTAAATACTGCTCTGGCCGTACAACGAACATTTAATACACTACATGTCTAAATTATTTTGTTAATCGTGTTGTTAGTATTCACTATATGACTACAATAATGTCTTAGCATTAAACCTCCCGAATATTTGCAGTATGAGAAAAGTATAGTCTATTTGCTTGGATACTAAGACTCGATAATACCATTTCCATAGTTACGCTTAACCTTATTTAGAACTTTAATATGCAGAAGATATATGGATAGGATATTGATCGCATGAATCAAGACAATGACTGTCCAACTATTGATTTTCGCCAGGAATCTACGTGCTTGTTAACAAATTCCCTTCCTGGTTTGCGCATAATCTTGAATACATTGGGAAGCGATGTACTCGGGTAATTAGGGAAATCAGGCTCTCTTTCTACCTTGCTAATGTTAGCGATGTTTGATTTGGAAGTCCCTATTCTCGCTCTCTGTAGACAAGTGTACTTGATTATACGACATAACATACCTTGGGAAGTTTGATTTGGTTATGTTTTACTTCTTTTAGTTTTTAACGATGCGGCTGTTGTATGAACTTCACGAGAAGCGCTTCTTATTGATCTATAGTTTTTTAATCGGTCGTTCTATCTTATTTTCGATTCGAATTTGAAAATTCGAATGTCTTACAATGGAACGTTTCTATTGAAATTGGTTACATCGCATCCTCTCGAGAAAAGTGATACAACTCAAAATGAGGATTTCATTTTCTCAATGAAGAAACGATTCTAAGCAACTCAAATAATCACGGAAATCCCATCAGGTGGGAGTAGTTGAATTAACGTCGCACTGGAGCAACAAAATTTGCTATTGGCGACGGTACGGGATCATTCCAGAAGGGAAAGATCCGAGAACACCTCGTAATTTTGAACCACTGTCAGATGACGAGGTCAACACCTGAACTAGCACCCTACTCTCCAAACCCACACCTCGCTAACCTGAGGACATTTGAGGCCATTACAGATGTATCGTGTACCAGCCCACACGTACACGACCGTCTTTGATTGGATAGATTTTGGAACTCGCAACCCACCGGTTGTTAATACTCTGCTCTTCCAACTGGGCTACCGAGGCCGCGAAATACAACCAGGAAATGCGAGATTTGCATAAAAAACATTGCTAGTCTTTCAATTGAATCTATAGGATTGAAACGCAACTGCCGTAGAATAAATTACACAAACATTTTCCATTTCTGCAATGTACAAATGGAGAAGATGCGTAATATCTGTTGGACGAAAACTATAGTTTAGCTCAGGTTTCATTAGAATGAAAATCAAATACATAACTCAACATTTTACCACTTTGTGCATCTCAATTGATAATAGGCATAGGAAAATCAAAACTACAATAACTAGCTTTAAGTATTTAATATACAAATAATTTGATCTGTGCTCTACTATTTCTCAGAAACTAGGATTATGACTTTGAATGTTGAAAATGTATTGTAGACCTTCGAGAAGCATATTGGGTGGAAGGCAGACAAATAGGGTGTTGCAAAGGGTTCAAATCCAAGTTAAACCATCCATAAAATGAACGAGTATTGTTGAATGTATAAAAATACAGAGAATGAGATGATATATCATTCGAATATTCGATGAAATTGTACAAAAAATATCTCTGACCAGAACACTTGGAGTTAGACCTAAAGGGAGACCAAGCTTGGATTGACTACGTAAACAAGGACTTGGGCCTTTGAAAAACAAAGAATTGGAGAACTATACCGTTAACAGGTCAAGATGGAACAGAATCATCATGAAGGTCAACTCTCCCACTGGGTTATCGAACCAAAAATATAAATGCTGTTTCTAATTCCTCAGGCCTTGATCTAAAAAGTGACTAAACCAAGTCAGATCACTTTAAGGAAATGCAAAACGAGGTTGGGTTTCTATAAAGATCTTCCTTAACCAGTATAGAGCTGGAGAGATGACCCAAGGAGGCCTATTCATCAAAGCATTTGTGACAAGCTGGAAATCATTATGGACCTGGATGAAGGGTGATCAGGTGCGACTACTCATAAGTCTGGGAAGGGGAGTGCAGTCTTCTGTCACCGACACTAGTTTTAAGTAACTAAATTGGTTTGGAAGTCTTTAAATTGCCAATGGAAGTAGTATAATCAGCAATTTTAATTTATATATTATTTTTTCGAACAAATCGTGAATTATTTTCTAAATTATTCATGGTGTAAAATACTGACTAACACAAAGGTAAGTAAATAAGACAAGCACGTATGAATTTTCTTTCGAACAAGTTTTTAGAAAGACATGTGAAAAACAATGCAACTTTGTCTACTAAAAAAGTATTTCATGGTGGAGATAGGTTACACTGCTATATACGTATACCAATGCACTGTAAGTTAATTTTTGTAGAGGTGGCTAAGTTCACCACAATATTCCCTCTCCGGAATGTAGCAGTGGCCGAATTCAATAGATGATATCACTCTAGTTGATAAATTGCAAATTGTATGAGCCTGTGAGACCTGAATTAAGAGATCAAGGGTATAATTCCTTATGTATGGTCATACAATGAGCACTGTAAACGTGAACTTTCCTGTGTTGCGTAATAAATGCCAATTCGTAATCAATGCTATGGCTTTCGGAATCGAATTATACACTCGGCTCCAGAAATCTTGCTTAACATGCCATTGCTTATGTTTTACCTGCATCCTATTTCAACGAATAGACTCGTCTAAAACCATGTGACTCCAATTCCAAATTGCCGGAACAGAACTAGGGCCTACTTGTTAAGATTGAACTTTTCTATTTGTTAGTTTGAATGATATCCGAAACCAATAAGGACAGAAGTTCTTTCATCATCAGAAATCCAATCATTAATGTAATTCAATAGTATTTACAACAAATGAAATAATCTAACACAGGAATCATATATACAGAAATTGCTTCAAAGAAATGGAGTTGTCTTGTTTCTACATATCCTTAGTTTCTTTATTTTCCTAATTCAGCGTTTTTACTAAGATTTATCATGGTAGAAAAATAAATTTATATAGGAATGGCCAATTTTCTGTATGCATTCTTGTTCTATACATCCAGTTTGCGAAATGTTCATAATTCATGATGTTGCACAATATTAGATTACTAGAGTATATACTCCAGAAGGAAGAGGTTGTCCCAGGAAAAAGTGAAACAATTTGTTTTCGTTTCCTTAGGAATTCTTACTTTCTGCAGTGTTTTTAAAGATTTTATCACATTAAAATTTTCAGCACAGAAATTGTAGATCGTTAAATACTATGACCACATTGAAACACATTCAATGTTTTAAACAAAACGCACAGGATGGATAACTATTTGCAGCAAATTATGTACAGAGTACACATCATAAGTGGATGGCGAAGTCATCGTCATTTGTCTCCGTGGAAATCAGAACAGTAGGCCAGACGTCATCTCGAAACCAGAAGTTCTGCGCATGCTCCGCTTGCTGAGCCATTAGCCACCTGTGTATCTCCACAATATTTATTTCTAGTTAGGTAATAAGTTAATTTACGTCTCATTGGAGCAACACAACGGACTTTTTTTATAGTTAGGGATCTTTATCTTTGCACAAATAAAAAATATTTTGCATTGAACTGCTTAGGCAAGTAAAAATAAATTTTGTGTTAGTCTTAGTGTTTACACTGAAGTGAAACTGTTTCTATACAGTCGCAATTTATGATGTATCTGTTAGGAATCTTGTAAAAAATTTCCGATGAAGGTGACTGTAATAGCTCATTGTGTTGCTCCAGTCAGACGCAATTGCAACTATTTACCCGTAATAGACCTGCGTCAGAATTATTTCGGAATATTATTTTGACTGTTATTTTATTCTGAATTAAGGAAAACTAGAGGATTATCTACCAGGTCAATCCCTTTTCAATCCAACAGGAAACATTAAAAATTTGAAAAATCGCAAAAATATCCCTTGAATGTCTAATTTTTAGTATGAAGCATTTTGGAAATAAAGGCGAAAAATGAATATTACACTACATATGGTATAGCTAGTTCATTAACGTCGAACTGGAGTCCATGTACAAACTTTAAGAGGAAGTAAGAACCCAAAAGTAAACCTTATTCACACAGATGTATGCCTGCAAGTGCCACCCGGATGTGCGAGAGGGTACACTAAGGTGTCGAAATGAAAGACAACAAGCAACAGCATTTTAATACCCCTAATTTTACAGTTTTGCCGTGTTTTTCACTTGTAGTTTCACGGTATGGACAGCATTCACACATGGATTTTTATACAAATGGATTATGATACATGGATTGTCAACTTCCACGCTGCAGAACAGCGCCTTCTAGCCAGTTCAGTTGGCGCTTGACATCATCCCTGGGTGAATATGGTTTAATTTTGTGATCCTTACCATCCCTTAAAGTTTGTACTTGATGAAGCATTCTGTGTAATAGGCTTTTAACTTTTTGCACCATATTTTTACTCGACATTCCCAAAATTTTAGAGTATTGTCCCATATTGATATAAAAGTAAAATGTTCAAAGGGTATAATAAAAGTCACAAAATAGCAAACAAAAAGTAATTAAATTAATGATACCACTAATTTTACTTTATTAGGAAAACCATGGTAAATTCAAATTTGATGATAAATTCTAAAAAATATCTTCATAGTAGTGATGTAGTTAAATTCAAATTCGTCTGAGTAGACCTAGAAGCCTTAGCTCATCAGATTAAAGAATTCATCATACCAAAAGTTAGTGAGATCCTTGAACTTGGCATTTACTACAAATGTTTTTGACTGCATGACAAAGTGCACGAAACTCTTCAATTAAGGAGAAGCATCTCAATACAACTCCCCTCCAAAATACAATCCTCCCTCCTAAATACAATCCAACATAATAATCTACACCAAACTAGTTATTATTGGAATTAAATAGACGAATATAAACTCCGCTAAGGTGACTCAATTTTGAGTCACAATTATTTTTCTATCTTGACAGCTAAATAACTTTTTCTTATTGAATTTTCAAATTGCCTCCTAAAGTATTCAAATTGGATAGTTCCACAGGCCTTATCACCTAGAGACACTAATTGCGTTCGGTTGACTGATGCACGCACCCAGAATTCTTCTTTGGGAGGGGTTGAGAAAATTATCATCTTCATAGTACTGATGTAGTTATTGGGGAGGGGAGAAATGAACTTCTCCCTCAAAATTCACAACCGCTGATTTAATAGAACTCCTCTCGTTAACCCTCTGAGCGTCACAATATATCCGAGCACTGTACTGTACTGCTTTTACCCCAGGGTAGGTTGGTAGATAGTTAACTAACGTTGCACTGGAACAACACAACGGGCTATTGGCGACTGTTCGGGATCAATCCCGAAGGGAAAGATCCAAGAACAACGCCTCGTAATTTTGAACCACGATCAGATGACTAGAACAACACATGAGCTGACACCCTACTCTCCGAACTTCCACACCACGCCAACATGAGGACATTTGAGGCCACGACAGATTTAACATGCACCAGCCCCCATGTACACGGCAGTGTTTGGTTGGACCATGCTTCGAACTCGCAGCCCTCCGGTTGCTAATCCTTTACACTTCCAACTGGGCTACCACGTCCTCCTATTTCCAAACAGAATAAAATGAAATTGGTTCCAGTTGGAGCAAATGCCTGGTGCAAATTCTGATATTTAGACTTAAAATAATTTAAGATCTAAGATAAAATGCAGAAAATCTTATAGACATTGGTTTTTTCGTTTTTGTTTGGCTTTTGTACAATTAAGGCAAGTGGTCAAATACTTTTGTGTCTGATATCATGGGTAACGCAACATTTTAAGTATTTTTAGAAAAACTTTTAATAATAATTCCATTATTTTGATGCGACTTTGAAATAAAAAGAAAAAGCTTTTACGTGGTAAAATTTCCAATCGTAATTTTGACTACATCCTTATAGAATCCATTAAAATAACATTAAACATGGAGACAGATGAAAACTTTTGCAATCCATTGTAAAGCATGTAAAAAATCAGCACAATGTTTTAAACCTTTTCTCCACTTTTCAACAGATTAAAAAAGTGCCAAATCCTCGAAATATATAATTTCCCCAAAGAATTCAAAACATTCATCACTAACGATTTTCTGCCAGAGCCCATCGAAGGAAAAACTAGACATTAATAACCAGTTTATTATAGCAGCTCACAGTGAGATAGAATTTTCATATCAAGAAATAGATTACATTTCATAGAAAAGAAAAAAATGACATTGAATCGGGGATACCAATGTATGACTACATGAAAGATAACTGCGACTTGTAACATTTTCAAAGGGGATTCATATTTTCTCACCATATTCTGTTTATTCTAAAGCATGCTTTTCTAAATTGATCCGAAACTAATACAATATGAATGTCACAGTGGAATGTAAAAATATAGGCTCTATTCGAGTACCATTGAAAAACCATGATTAGCTTCATATTTCGTTCGAAAGCATTTGATATATGACACACTTATTTTATACCCAATATTATCATCCTACTGTAAAAGCAAGACTTTATAAGTAAAGATTTCATTTTCTCTTGAGAGTTGGCTCGTCTTAGAAAATAAAACATTTTTGTAGACAGGTATATCTTTTGAATCTAAAAGTGTATTTTTATGTACTTTGACTTTGAACTCGTAGATTTTGTTCTAGATTAAGAAGGGAAGTACTGTTATTTAAATCTAGAAAAATTCAAAAATCTTTTGAAATGCTTAACAAGCTTAAGTGAGCTTATAAAATATCCAGGATCAAACCAGTGTACTTTATTAGAATTATAAATTTCGAAGAAATCAATGTCTCTTGTTCATAGAATATATTATTGTAGATATATAAGGCTAGGAAACGAATAACTATTGCAGAAGAGAAGATTTATTTTCGGATATATGAAACAATTGGGATTATATTGGTTCAAAGCGTATCAAAGTAAATTTTATGGGAAGTAAAATGTAATTTTAACTGACACTCAATGTGAATATTTCAGAAAATCTACATCGGAATGGAAGGAAACACGGTATGCGGGTATAATAGGGTTATAAAAGAAGAAAACAATGCAAAACAAGGATAACTTTCATTATCAAAAGAAAAGGGTTGAAAGAAAATGGTTCACAATACGAATGTCAACTTTAGTGAAACAGAATGATTAAAACAATGTGATGCTGAAGTTCAATACGGTGTGTGGGAACCTCTGGTAGCCACGCATGCTGCACAACTATTTTCCATACTTTCGATGAGGGTATGAATGAGTTGTGTTATCAAAGAGTTCAAAACCTCATGGAGAGCAGTTTTCAATTCCGAAATGGAGCTTGGAGGGTGGCGGAGGGCTGCAATATGTCTCCTGAGCATATTCGGGGCCATAGTGAAGGAACGGGCCTGAGTGCAGCTTCTGTGACGTCACGAAATGGGGGCCATTGGAGAGAAGAATTAGCAAGTGAAGAGTTCGTGATCAGACGGAAATAGATAGTAAAATCTCGATATAAGCAAATACATCAATCCGTTTTTTCCAAGATTTGAAACCACACAGCTTAATCTTTTCGTTGTTAATTTCGGATTAATTTTCACTCATAAAAATATTCGTTCCTTTGTATTTCCGGGATTAACCATAAAGTGTTTGGAGCAATTTTCGTTAAGAGGTCCAAGTACCATATAATTCGTTAAAATGTTGAATATTTGTCTTACATTAGAGTTTTGACCTTTAGAAATAAGTGAGCTGAATTTTGGAACGAATAGAAGCAGTTTTAAAGAAGTCATTCAGTAATTATAGAGAAATTTAAAAGACTTCAATGGCCATGCTTTTGTGACAACTAGTGGGAATATTTTCCTCTTTCTTGTAAAATTCAAATTAAAGTAAATGTAGCCAAAAATATTTTCGATCTCTTTCCCTATTTAATAGTATTAATTGTCTTGATTTATGTAATACTTATTTTTAGAATAAATTACGAAATTAAACAAATAAATTTTTGGATAACTTTACAGCTTAAAAAATAGTAATAAACTGTAGTTCTATTTATATAAAGAGTGCAACAAATCCATTCTTATATGATTTGTAAGTAATCTTTTATAATAGTTAAATGCATTTCTGATTGTTCACTTTTTATTGATAATTATTGATTTGGCTGTTCACTTATTAAACCCTAGGGACTTTCTATGTAAATCAAATAGTGCTCTGAAAATTTCTTTCAGACTAAAGACGTTTAACAAAATTGTGTTTGTCTGAGGCGAATGAAATTTAAGTATTAAATTTTAAGGAATTTTCAGTATATAAAGGTGGTAGCTTGTCAAAACAATTCTTTTTCCTATGAAAATATTTTAACTCAAGAAAATATACCTACAAATTATATTTTTACTTTGTAAGCAACTTTTAAATTTTCTTTCTCAACAATTAACATCTCCTTTTATTTAATTTCCTCTCTGAAGTGCGTAAAGTAACATTTTAATGTAACAGCTTTTACGATAAGAAATCAATGTATTTGTTATAGCGTATATGATTTATAAATGTAAGGAAATAAAAAATATCGATTTTTCAATAGCCAATGCATGTGAATCGCTGAAAAGAATTCAAAATTTGTAGAAAATCAAATTACACACAATTTTCAGTAAAACATTCTAAAGGTGAAGAAAAAAGAATCTTTATTGAATTTTAAAAAGCAGCGGAATTTTAAATAGCTCAAAACCAATTTTTTGAAGTTAAATTTTTAAACTGATAACAATCTTTTTTAAATAATGGTTATACATATTGGTGGTGGTAATGTATACAGTAACTTAAATTATAAGCTAAAACGTTGTCAGGTTATGACCTCTAAAAGTCAAACTTTTATTTTTCTTTAGTTATAGCTTACAACCCACACAATGGTTTTAATTTTTAAATATTTTTTAGTAATTATTAATTTTTTAGTGATTTTAAATGATTTTTCTATTTTGCGTCTTTTTCGGCAGGTCAATTTTTGCTTTACAATAATTTTTAAGTAAAATGTTTGCCATTATACACACACATTTTTGATGATACATTTTTGTGGCATTTTACAGATGTGGCACTCTACAGATATTTAATTGAAGGAACCTATTATAAGTAGAGTTAGTTCAACCAACAATATTTTCTAAAATTTGTGTGTGACAAGAAAGTCTTCATACTTTTCATTAATTAATTCATTAAAAATTTGATACATACAAACAATCAGTGGTACCGTAAATTCCTTAGGCCATTTGAAGCCACCCCATCACTTAATTTTAAATATTGTGAATAAACTCTTCCGCGAACATTCACAAGTTAGTTCTTTTTCAATTGTCAAGATCGAACAGCACATCGCGCATTTCAGGAGTTCATGTTGCACTTCATTTGGCAACATAACCAGATATATACACTAGAAAATGCAGAACATCTAAAACATTAACATTATTACAGCTGTAAATGATCTCAAACACATCTGGTATGCCAGTTAAAGTTTATACAGCTGAATCCCTAAAATCAGTCTTTTATTTGGAAGCTACCACTGATTTTTGATTGTAGCTTTATCAAACTTAAAATTTTCAGTTTACGTTCTGATTCTAACATTTGGCGTAAGGAAACATTGCAATTGCCCCAAATCAAATATTGTCCGAAGCGAGCCTCTATGCTATTGGTCTGGTCTTACAGACTACTTAAATGGTAGTATGAAATACACTGCTGGCCACCCAAATTGCAACACCAAGAAAGACAAGAGATATCACAACAAAATTTATTTTGTAGATAACATGTTGACCAAGTATCAAATGATTAAATTTATAGACTTCTGTGAAATGTGGTTCCTGCCAAAATCCGTAGCCAGAGTAGCCGCCATTATTGGAGATCACCGCTGCCTCGGCATTGATTCAAAGAGACTTTGGATGTGTTCTTGGGGTACAGCAGACCAAGCAGCTTCCACACGTTGCCAAAGTTGATCTGGTGTGGCAGCTGGGGATGTATTCTGGGTCAATCGTTGAGCAACCATGGACCACATGTTTTCTATCGGCGAAAGATCCGGAGAGCGAGCTGGCCAGGGAAGCAATTCAATCTGGCGATTGACGAAGAACCCTTGGACAATGCGTGCCACGTGTGGTCGCGCATTATCCTGTTGAAATATGGCTGTGGGCAAGCCCTGAAGGTAAGGAAGGACAACTGGCTCCAACACCTCGGAGATGTAGCGCTGGCTGTTTAAAGTACCGGCAATGCGTACTAGAGGAGTGCGAGAGTGATATCCAATACCGCCCCATACCATAATACCCGGTGCAGGACCAGTGTGGCGGTGCATAACGCAGCTGTTCAGCATCCTCTCTCCACGGTGTCTCCAGACTCGAATCCGACCATCGTGGTGTTGCAGACAGAAGCGTGACTCGTCAGTAAAGACAATTTCATTCCATTCTGCCGTCCACATCCTTCTTTCATCGCACCATTGGCGGCGGAAACGTCTGTGGTTCTGCGTCAAGGGTAGACGAAGCAATGGACGTCTTGCGGACAGACCACTCTGCTGTAAATGGCGTCGAATGGTACGCGCAGACACTGGATGATGCGGTACAGACTGAATGTGCTGTGCTATGGTTCGTGATGTGGCTGAGCGATCCGTCACTGCCATACGCACAATATGCCTGTCATCACGTGAAGTGGTGCACTGAGGTGGATGCGATCGAACACGTCGGTCCGTCGTACCCTCCTGCATCCAACGATCACATATCCGCATTACAGTTGTTTGGTTTCGTCCAACACGACTACCGATTTCCCTGAAAGATAATCCACAATCTCGGTAGGCCACTATCCTTCCTCTGTCGAACTCGGATACTTGATCAAAAGATGATCGCTGTTTTCTACGAGGCATAATTGATCGTTTTTTTGAAAAAACCACAAGAAAAACACAATTGCCGTACTTGAAATCGTCGAAATCTCCAAGCCTTAAATAGCGCTTTGAAGTGGCGCCACAGGCGCGCGTGATGTGCGTCTGCGCTGAAATTCTAATCATTTGCATATTTCACCTCCGCTAATGCATGTTGTAAATTTCATATTATTTGCATGCTTCCTTCAGGGTGTTGCATTTACGGTGGCCAGCAGTGTATATTAAAGGTAAGTAAAGCTTACCTATTAACACGCGAGAAATAACGCGAGAACCAAAAAATTCGAACTGTTAAAAAATAAACGTACAATTGCGAGACAACTGTCAGTGAAACTGAACTAGATGAGAACAGACTCCAGATATGGTACAAACCAGATATGGTACAAACCAGATATGGTAAACATGTACTTAAAGTAATGGGGGGCAGGTTTGGATAATCAACGGGATAATTACAACGTATGAGTGAGATAAATCATTTGAGGTTCCTAGTATGTTTTTCGGTGCTGATAAAGCTCGACTTAGTTCGTTAGACTAAATCAATGAGTATAATAGTTTATAATTGGTCTTTATATGTAATAATCATTAGTATAGATCGAATTCTCCTTTACAATCTATTTGTTACTAATGAGTAACACCTTTTCACCTGTGTTATAGTAAATTCATGCGGCCATTAACACAGTAGGAATCTATAGGACTGAAAAACGAAACGATCTTATACCTTCCATTTTAGATTGAAATAATTAAGATTATCCGGTACTTGCGCGCCCCTAACCACTGCTCGGAGGGATGGGTTTGGGAACATTTCCTCTTGAAAATGTTCTTTCTATTCAAGCTCTTATCGAGGTGGCATGTGATCTTTTCCGTATCATTTATACTTACTACATTAACAATGAAAAGTGCCTAATGAATCCCTATAAAAGTAACTATCACTCATGAAGACAGAAGAGAAGATGCCTCCCCCTTTTTCTTTTTTGTACTATGTACACCCATAATACTGTTCAGGAATGGTCTGAATTAATTATCACTTTAAAATCCGAAGAAAGATAAATATTTGTAGGTTTCGAGCGCCTTCTAAAGCATGCATGTCTGAAACGGGAACGATAGACCCATATTGTGACGTAAAAGCGACCGCAGCGCCGTAGGTTCTGGCCCGTTCCTTCACGATGGTCCCCGCATATCCTACACATGCTCTATAGGATTCAGATCAGGAGAGTTGACAGGCCACTGCATGCGGTGGATATCTTTACTTTGAAGGAAGGCGTCGACCAGGGCTGCACGGTGAGGAGGCGCGTTATCATCCATGAATATGAAACCATGACCGACAGCACCTCGAAAAAGGAGAATGGTAGGCTCAAGGACTTCGTCTCTGTATCTGACCGGTAACAGACCCCGTGTCAAAGATGTGGAGGTCTGTGCGGCCGTCCAGCATGATGCCTGACAAGACCATGACTCCCCTGCAGGAAAACTACGTCTTTCCGTGATGTTTTCTCGGGTGAAAACGCGTTCCACGTTATCTCCAGATCGTAGTACGACGAGAATCAGTTTGCAGACTAAATCTGGAACTCGTCACACTCGCATGACATTTCCCCAGTGTTGTCGACCCCACTGCCGACATTCCAAAATCCACTGTAAGCGCGCACGTTTCTGTGCAGACGTTAGGGGATGCAAACTGCTGGTCGTCTGGCATAGAGACCAACGTGTCTGAGTCTCCTGTAAACAGTTTGTCTCGAAACTGACTCCTGTGGTGGTTGTCAGGGCTGAACCCAGTTGTCTGGCAGAACGGTTCCTTTGACGTCGAGCAGTTATCGCCCAATATCGTTCTTGTCGAGCGGTTGTTACCCTTGGCCGACCTGGTAGTGGTCGTCGGGTAACATCTCCAGTGGTTTGAAACCTCTGTAACAGTCTGGAGATCACACACTGAGGCACATTCAGAATTCGAGACGCTTCGGTTTGGGATCGACCGGATTCCAGCATTCCAATAATTCGTCCCTTCACAAACATGTCCAGTTGGCATCTTTGTGATATCTTCCGTCCTTATTGATTGTTAACAACGCTCCGTGCCACAGCAATTGTGAAATTTCTGTCTAAACTGGCCATGCCGCTCGAGGCTGTTTTATACTCGTTCCAGCGTGCGCCGGTGCTTTGCGCATGTCGACTGAACTGTTTTGCATATGCACAATGTTTTACCTTCGCCCCACGATTCTCCACAAGTAATTTTGAACCATTGTATCCATATTTACTCCGATTTTTTCGCATTTTACGAATTATGCTTAACTTTTGGACATGAGTGTATATGCTACAGTTATCAACTTTTATATTCACAGGGAGTTTTCAATAAGACTTCAATAGGAATACATAATTTTTTCAATCCTGAAAAGTACGTGATTGCATGTCGTCAATCAAGTTTAAGAAACATTCTGTATTATCTTAATTCATGTGCACAAATTTCAAGCTGTCGAGTCTTCCATTCAGATGACAATATAAACTTCTACAATACAACGTAACCTAATTAGAATATAAAGTCACACAAAAAGCATTTTTTCTTAAATGGAAAAGCAATCAGGAATATCTACAATGAAATTCATCTGATCCCTCTGTAAAACCTACATCAAATTAAGAAAGCACACACACATATACATGTTCTAAAGGAATATTTCATTTTTCAGGAATATTTCATTTTTCAGGAAATTTCATTTTTCAGGAATATTTCATAATTAATGTTTGTTAGATTCCTTTTTGCTCGAATAAACATCTGGAGCCTTCGTTACATGAGTTAGATCAAATTTGATAGTACCTATCGATCTTCTAATATATACGGCGCATCTGCGCTCAGCTATTTCCGGTCGCTCGGTTTGAAGATCTGTGGGATTGTGGGAAAAATCTTGAATTCTGTTGTGGAACATCGGATCTTTCCCTTCGGGTTTGATCCCGGATCGTCGCCAATAGCCGGTTGTGTTGCTCCAGCGCGACGTTAATTAAAATACTTACCAACCTAATGTGGTACAAATTATTGATTGATTAAAACGGATTATCGTTTATCGTTTATCGAGTTCGGATTATCGAGCTTGATTAAAACATTAGACTGCATTTCGGTAGCCAATCGTCCCAAGTCGATTCATAAGCCCACATGACTTACCCTTCTGAGATCTTACGACACCGACTGCACCTACATGCTTATCTATTTCATTTGACCTGTCCCATCGTTATGCTTGGTGAATTTTTTACCAAGCTGTACTCAACACAAAACAACTTCAAATAATCGATTTGCAAAATGAAAGTTTTACTGAAGACCAGGAAAAATACAAGAATAAAATCAGCACAATCAACTCACAGGTTGCTAGCACAGTAGCAAACTCACTGAACATTATTATGAACAAGCTCTTTTTGAAACTACTCTGTCTAGTTTGAAGAAAGGTGTACTTGGCATCAAGAACTAGTTTTCTGTCGTTAAGTATATAAAAATAATCACCGCATTTCTGAATCGTTAAAATTTTCCCACTATAAAGACAGCCTATCTGTTTTTGGACCTTGCCCCCCAAATGCAATCAACCAACACATGAGTGAAAATTTTAAGTCAAAATTTTGACCAACTCAAAAATCCTCCTAACTTTATTCATCCTCACCCCCTACTTTTTGTTTTAATCCTGTGACTTATACGCATATATGCGTTCTGCAACATGTAGCCTTCCTTGCCTTACAAATCAGTTTTGACCCGTTCCCTTTCTAATGCCCGGCCAAATGAACATTACTCATATATGGCACTACATAGGGCGGATTAAACCACTTTACTTTTCTCTCGCGCACCATGATGGGTTTCACGTTACACCTCCCACATATACCACACATTCTTGGAACACAATCCGTTTATAGAGGCCACATATTCATTCCAGACGAATAAACTCCGATGCCTTACCCCGAATTCGATTGGCTGATTGGTAGTTGAATTTTACGTTGCACTGGAGAAACACAACGGGCTTGTGGTGGCGGTTCGGGATCAATCCCGAAGGGAAAGATCTTAGATCAACACCTCGTAATTTTGAATCACGGTCAGATGAGGAGGTCAACATCTGAGCTTGAACCCCACTCTCGAAACTTCCACACCACGCAAAACTGAGGAAGTTTGAGGTCACGATAGATTTAACGTGCACCAGCCCTTACGTATACGACGGTCTTTGGTCGGATCGAGTTTCGAACTGGCAACCCTCCACTTGCTAATCCGCAACTCTACCTACTAGGTTACCGTAGCCCCACCTCGAATTCGAACCAGGAAGCTTTCGTTCTAGAAGCCAGCCTGATATAGACTGACCCTGACTATTAGACTTATAGGTCGGCAATTTTGGCGTTCTTGACCAATAGAATTTTTTCCTAGGATTCTTTCAACAATTCGATGAGATTTAGTCATTATGTATGTTGTGGGGTAAAATGTTGGTAGGGTTTTATGGCACAAGCGCCATATTTGGCCATGCTATGCCAAACACAAGACAGACAACATCAAGTAACGAACATACACATACAAGGAAAGTTTTACTAATAGAGAAGAGAAAAATAACAACCAGGGTGGAATCGAACCTACGTCGCCTACAGCTCACAGGTTGCTAGTGCACCCTCTGAGCCAGGACTGCCGTGTAGGGTAACAGGAAATTTACGCTACCCGGAAATCACGTGATGTTTAGGTTTAGAAAGTTAAATTCCTAAGTTCACCGAATTAAAATGTGTTTTTCTGGTATCAAACACAAAAAAAAATCAAAAATCGACATACTCGACCTCAGAGCATTAACCACCCACTCACAAACTCCAACTTTTTTACCACACCAAAACAGAAGACGAACCTCTTCCATAAATCCTCTCCACTAACTTCTAGTGCATAACTCAGGGGGGAATAACCGCTGATACCTCGTCGATTATAAGCAATCCCCGGCTCTTCCCCGACTTATTCAAAGTCCCCGCAAGAGATTTAGTCCAAAGTGGCACTGCTATTAACCCATCCGCTCTCTGAGAGATATATCTGGCCGCTCCGGAACCCCAACGCTAAGCTTCTTCTAGCCGGCTCCCTAATCTGCTTGTAAGATAGAGATCGCATTAAATGGTTCGTTCTCTCTATCGCTCTCTGCTGTGTCGTAACGGGCTTGGGGAGACATAGTTTAATCCAGAACGTGCACGTTCCATTTACTTTAAGTCTTGAACATTGGCTGAGAGTTTTGCGCGGGGTTGAGCGAAATCGGTGAAGATGGTAGATGCAGCTAAGCCTGAAAACGTAGGGCGGTGTTGAAGGGAGGTTTTGCTGAAAAGTATAACGATGATGGTTTTTTCAATTTTTATTTCCGGAACGTTTTTTGTGCCATTTTTTGTTTTTGCAATCTTATGGACATATGTTCGTGGCGTGTGTATCTTCGTGATAGGTGCTGCCATCACGCTTAAATGGAGGATATAAAATCGTTGGGTTCGGGATTTAGTCCAGTATTTTATTTCGAGTTATTTTTGTTGTTGACTAAAGTCGGTCGTTTGGTCGCTCTTAATATTTTTCTGAAGTACAAATGAAAACCCTAGTGTAGATCACTCGTTCAAATTCGCACAGATTACAGTCTAGGGAGTCAGCAAGTCCTATTCGGTGGAGATGGGCACACCGAATTTCTCAATCGAAATTATTTTGTTATGTAAAATAATGTTCAATTTGCAATGGAAGAATATTGGTATGAAATCAGTATGATTTCGGAATTACTGTTACTGTAATTGCGTATCTTTTATATAAGCTGTACATGTATGTAGAACTCTTATTTGTTGTAAAAGCGATGAAAAGAGACGTTCTTAACGATTAAGGATGTTTAAATACAATAAAAAGAGGGAAACTATTTACTAGAGATAATTCTTAAATCGGATGTGACCGTATGCCATCTCTCCAACGGTCCTTTTGCCTGTCTCTCTGTGAGATCTCTGAGAACTGCTTAGGTCGCGGTCGGTCTCGTCAGCGTGGCACTTGAGCTCTTCCTGGTAATAGTAATGGCAAATGTTCTGACATTCATCTGCCATTTGATAGTAAATGGCAGGTGTTCTTGACATTCTTTATTCTTAGATACCTACATGTATAGTTTATTGAACTTTTTAGTTACAAAACCAACATATTACAAAACCAATTATTACTTCAAAAGCACGTCAGACTTGAGAAGAAAAAACTGCGCTAAAATAGTTATATTATTGTAAGATAACTTTTTTTATTTTTATGGAAGGGGAGTGTACCTTGGATCACTTAGACTGAATAATTCTAAATATCTGTTATGTAATGTAGAAATTTGGAATTAAGTATATAAAATATTGACATGCGTGAAACTAGATGCTGTATAGCGTGTTGGGGATCATTTCAGATTTTCAAATTTTGTGCAGTGACTAGCTTTTGGTTTTGTACATGCTGAGTAAATTTCTAGAATGAGTTTCATTTGAAAAAATGATACAGTACTTTACATTTAAAACAGAGCTTAAGTACATAAATACCACGATTTCATTCGTGATAAGATATAGTATTGAGTTTTTAAGAAACAACTTGTTTTTGGTAGTTTTAACAAAATCACAAAAGTGGTTACTTGTTATATCTTGGACTAGTTCAAGGTGCAGCATCTTAATAGCTTTTTTCTATAAATACTCAGGTTTCATTTAATTATTAATCAATTACAAAAACTAATTGATTCTTATTACAATGGGAAAATAGTTGAGAATACATAATTAGGCCTAGAATCAATAGTATAATATTCAGATTACATAAAACTTTTGTAGGCTTAGGCTCTCGTAACTGAATGAAACAAAGAGGCTTCTAAACTTTAGTTTAATTATATTGGATTAATTAAATTTGGAATTATCAACTTAGATCTCTGCACTTCATTTACAAGTAAGCGATGTTACTGATGTTGTAGGACAAACCTACATTAAAGCCTTTATGATTGAAAAAAACGGCAAAGGATTTAAGGTAACAGGAATGTGTCCTTTAGATGTGTAAGGTCCAGGAATGTGTCCTTTAGATCTCCGAGAACTGCTTAGGTCGCGGTCGGTCTCGTCAGCGTGGCACTTGAGCTCTTCCTGGTAATAGAAATGGCAAATGTTCTGACATTCATCTGCCATTTGATAGTAAATGGCAGGTGTTCTTGACATTCTTTATTCTTAGATACCTACATATATAGTTTATTGAACTTTTTAGTTACAAAACCAACATATTACAAAACCAATTATTACTTCAAAAGCACGTCAGACTTGAGAAGAAAAAACTGCACTAAAATAGTTATATTATTGTAAGATAACTTTTTTTATTTTTATGGAAGGGGAGTGTATCTTGGATCACTTAGACTGAATAATTCTAAATATCTGTTATGTAAAACGTTTAGTGACAACGATTATGTCTTAAGTTATTGATATACCACGATCATCCAACGGAGACCAAAACCTTAAAACAGATAACAGGCTTTCATGTTCCATTGATTTGTCCTTCAATCACACACAATGATGAAATTAGTGGAGCATCTACTAGTTTTGGTCAGTATGTCAGAAAAAGTCATTTGCAACAATATACCTTGAAATAATTCGACCCAATCAAATCTTTTTCCAAGAAAAATCCAAAACATTAACAGAAACTCAGAAAACGAAGACTGTAAAAAAGAAAGAACTAAATTGTGTTAAACGAAAAGTATCTTCCCTGTAGTGGAAAGAGAGTGCACCTTTAGTTCTGAAGAAAATATGGATCAAGAATTGATTTTACAAGATACAGGTGATGAATGTAAATTTTATGAATCCCTTGGGAATGACATAGAAGTGATACGGAAAAGGAATATACTAGAGCTACAGAAGTGTGAATTGGAAATTTGATCTTGATAAAGTTTCCGGAAAAGAAAGGCATTGTGCTGTTGAAGTTTAAAATGTTATTAGAATATATATCAAATTAAGTTTAAGAAACAAACAAAATTACTAAAATAGATTATTAAAAATTAGCATTCTTCTGATGTTTTTGAAAAGGAGGTTGTGTAAAGCAGCTGCCTAGCTCATGTACAATATATGATTCTGAGCATCTGTTGTAGCACAAATATATCTTTCAGGGGACTCCGACACATACTCCATGTACCACATAATATTAATATAATTTTTTTCAAATATTTCAATAAAATATATTAATTTCTATTAAATGTGTATGCTGAAATTTGATTTAGTTTGGCTAAGGTATCTTAAAATTTAAAAATGCGTTTTATTGAAATGACTATCTAGATTCAAACAGCACATATTTATACATGTGAAGAATGGCTTGAAAATATATTGTTATCCAAAGTGTATATATGATCTTCCGAGGTCTGAGATGTGAAAGTGTATATCTGATGATCTGAGGTACATCTTTTACCTTGGACCAATTATCATTACCTTACAAAAATATTTTTTTTTCTGAAGTGAATACCAATATTGAACCTTGAACAAATTTCTATTAATTGTAAAAGTATAGTGAATTTGTGAAAAAATTTCTAAGTTATTGATAAAATTCTAAATTCTATTATCTAAAAATATTATTTACTGCAACACATATTTATGTTACTTTTTGATTTATATTCAATTTAACAAGTAGCTAATTGATAAACTGATAACTTATGTTTTACAGAACGATATCTATGAAACAGTGTTATTGTACAGAGAACAGTACTTTGACTGTTCATGAAGTGCTGACTGTCATCAAGAGGTTTACAAGAAGATATTTTTAAAAGTTTGTCATGGATTTTGGCTAATCGGTCTTTCACAAAACGCATTAGGTACGATCTAGCCATTGAAATTCTAATCAGCGTTAAAGGTAACTAATAACACGGCTTCAGGAATCTACAGAGTTTGTTTATCATGATCGATGAAGACAAATCTTCTACAAACAAATCCTTAATTAGATCGAAGGAATCCGAAAAGTATCTATTATTTCTTTACTGTTGTATTTTAGCTAGATGGTTAGACTTATCACTCTACGGCTATTTGGAAACGTCAATCGATCCCGTTCTGTGCTTGATGAGTTAACAGAATAGAACTCAGGATTAGCAAATAACAGGTGTTTATTAACAAATAACAACGGAGAGAGCTGCTAGGTTGGTTCTCGGCAGACAGTCCCCTCGCAAGTGACAGATAAACAAGGAAACAAGGGGGTGGTTAAGCATCCCCTTTGAACATAAACATACAGGCGCGGTGACATCTTCGAGTGGTCGGGTTGTCCGTGCGCCATCTCGTAGGAAAATACTCAACATTCATTTTGTGTTACACGAGGGCTAATTATACCGTGATTTACATTTAGGTAGATGATAATGACATGATATGTGAAATGTCATTATCAGTCAGTTACGTTACAAATGAACTGATGAACAGAAAACAGAAAGATACAGACCATACACGGTAAAACATTCAAACATTGTTTCGAGCAATGATATGGAAATAGATAAAAATGACCAGAATAGCTATTATAAGAATTAAAAATCTGTTATAAGATCATTCAAGTATAATTGTAACAAGAAAAAGGATTCAAATAGAACCTTGGATGTTAAAGTGCGAATATTGGTATACAATTGAATATTGGACAGTAATACGGACAATCAACATAATTATTCGAAAGTTTGAAGAAAAACTAAACATAAAATATGCCTGTTTTTCTACAGGAATAAAATGAAACGAATCACAAAAGACAGAGGTTTCACAGTATCAGTTGAGCATATTTTTTAAAGTAAACCTAGTATAGTATTTTTTTGCACGATTTCAATTTCATGAAAATGATTTTTATAAGAGGACCAGATTAGTGAGCCATATTCAAAAGTTGTTCTAACCACAATGAGTTAGAATAAAAATTGTATATATATACATATATATATATATATTATATATATATATATATATATACAAAAAAAACCAATGCGATAAAAATCAATCCTAAAACATTTTGAAATCATTTATTGAAACATTTGCAAAGCCAGGAAAACGAACCGAAGACGTTAGGATGTCTCCAATTCATATAATACGAGAAGCATCATCGGTTTGAAATATACATTTATGTTTATAAATGACTCCATACTAACTTCAAAAACCAAGTATTTTTAACGTTTTTCTATAATCGAAATCGTACGTATTTCAAAAACAGAAAGTTGGCTTTTGATTTCACATATACAATCTCTTTCTGAAAATTAAAAACGCATTTTTCCCGAATATTTGATGCTTAGAAATGGAAAATAAGAGCTTAGAGAAAGAAAAAGGAAAATTTCCATTTCACATTTTTTTAACAAAACCAGAAATAATAAAGACAATTTGAAAAATAGGATAATGAATTCAGCGTATCATATTAAAAAACACATCTTTCAGACGTGGTTCGCTTTTTGCTCGAAAAAAGAGAACATTCAGAAAATCTAAAATCGGTTTATACCTATTTCAGATAAAAGGGAAATTCTCTAGACGGCGTCATTTCGTCGGACGAAATGCGCATACTAATAAAGGCTTCAAATAATAAAACTAGGTGAATCGCTTCACAAAAGCGTAGAAAAATATTTACGTTGAAAGCTAAAACTGCGTATCGAATCATGCTTCTTGTCAACTTCGTTTTTTATCAGCTTTTTTTCAGCCATAAATATAATTCCCAGGAAACGAAGCATTTGAAAAAGGCCGAATATGTTGGAACACTTTATGATAAGCTCCACGCTATTTTATTTTCTTGTGGAGGTTTTTATTTTACAAGTTAAGTCAGAAAATCTGTCGTTTTCTATATTAGCTGAAACAGTTTTCATGGGTTAAAAGTATCTAGTGTTTAAGCAATTAAATTTGAAAGTGAAACATATTAGTGTTCTCTATGTAATTTGCACTGTCATAAAGTATACAAATATTCTTTTTCTTGTATTATTACCTAACAAGCATAAACAATACACATTAAAAAATTAAAAACAGTCGTTTATAAAATATCAGTTTCTATAAAAAATATAAGCTGAGGTGGTGTAAGTTCTTTCTCGGGATAATTTCGTCCACTTAATATAAAACGTATCTAATTAAAGTTGGGGCTGCTACCTGCGGGAAGTGTTTTATGAAGTTTTATAGATTAGTTTTACCTCTAACGCGCTTCGACTTTTGACCAAAGTGAGAAGACCAAAGAAAGGAATGGATAAAATGACATATTCTTGCCCCACTCACAATACTATCACATTACAAAAAACAAAACAAAACAGTCCATGGTATTCACTTGCCATATCATGTGGGGCAAATATGATTTGTTACAAAACAATCTGTTATAAATGTCGATTTCGATAAAAGAAAACCTTAAATCAATCGAAATATTCGAATTTATTGTAATAAAATCCTGAGTCTTATGATTTTAAAAATGCCTGTACACCATTTTTGTGCATTAGGGATTCTGAAAAAGCAAGATATAAATCGAACATTTGTTCCGAACGTATTGGAGTTTAAAGACCACAGTGAAATATGAAATATAAACGTTTCTTGACAGATAAGTTTTAAAAAGAGAGGTAGTGGAAATATTTTCAGTCTTCAGAGTAAACACCTAAGGATAAATAAAGAATTAGAGTTTGCATTCTTCTGAGATACCTTACTTCTTAACTTATAATTAAGGGTTATATATATATGGTATATCTATATCTATATCTATATATTTTTTCTTAACCTTTTGAGAGGTTCACACGCATAATTCCACCTTGTAAACTGCAGTCTTCCCTGAATAACACCTAACCAGTATTAAACCAATAAAACCTTTCCAAAGGACTCTATTATAAGGAAAGGACCAATAGAATCTTTCCAAAGCTATTTACAAGAAAGTACCAGGGGAATTTTTCCAAAGGATTCTAAAAGTAATATTTCACTACTCGGAAATCTCGCGACGCTCAGAGGGTTAAATGTTCTCGATTCTATTTTAATTATGAAAACTGATTACCAAAGCATTATCATTAAGATTTATGCGAATCTGTGAAAGTGCTGTAATAAACAGATCTTATAGCGTAATACCCATGCAAATGTTGATGAAATACACGTAAAGGAGTCTTCTCATCGAATAGGGCAACTATAAATAACGAATGCATATTTTTTTCAGACATATCTTTAAATTTATGAATCCCCCACAGGCTTTCATAACGGTATCCGGATAGATTAGCGCCGTAATTCAATTCTTGGTAGCAATTTGCCCGTAAAACATTTCGTTGGGTAAATAATCGTAGATGCACGCGTATTGAAAGCTCACTGGACAGCCTTCTAATTTATTGAGAATACTTTTGAAAAGCATAAAAGTGAACTGTCAACAGTTCGAACGTCGCAATAATTCAAGGAGGGTTATAACTTGTTGCCGGATAAAAGCATAATTAAAATGTTCACAAGCGTTCTGATCGTGGTTTTTAAATTATTGCGAAAAATCAATTCTGCTTCTGGGGTACTTAAACATGGTTCCATTTTTATGACGACGGCTCGTCATGAAGACGAAGACATAAAATTAGACGTATTAGAAGGAAAGTATCATTTTTGATTTTTAGAATATGGTTGACAGAGAAAACAACATAAAACATGTTTATAAAATTTAAATGAAACGAATCTAACGAATTTTGGTACGAACTTGCTCAATAAAGACCTGATATATGATACGCTTTCCAGAGAAAAGTGACATAACAAAAACGTAAACATACAGGATAGGCAAAAGAAAACTGAAAAATCTTTAAATACATTTTACTTCTCAAATTTAATATAAATAGGATCTCATCATATCTTTATCATGAGTATAGAATAATTACTGATTTGTTATCGATAGAAAGAAGGTACGATAGTATTTCACTTTCTAAAATATATAGTAAATCTTTTTTTAAACTGAAAAGGAAAATCAAATCATCAATGCATCAAAAGAATAAGCAGTGTGTGCTGCAGAATAGTTACCTATACACGTAGCCTTTCGAAAATTTTTATTAGTAGCTCCATTTGAAATATTAATTGTTTTGCTTCTCCTCTGATGCAACATTACATGCCAACTTGTAGATAGCATCATAACTTTATTTTCGTGCATTGCACATCGCTGTATTTGTAAGAGCTGTAGAGCATCTTATCACTAACTAATCGGCTAGCGCAAAGCATCTGTACTGAAGGGTCTAGTACTTGTAGCTGTGTTGTTGTATTCTAAATGTGGGGAAGAATTGCTGAAGAGCATAGACACAAGTTGGATAGTTCTTAACCCTCTGTAGAAAACTGCCTTGTATTGGCCAATTTGGTACAAAAACCTGTTCCAATTCGTCACTAGTTCTGGGCAAGGGACAATTGGGTTTTCCTACTTGGATTTTTATTCCCCTTGGAGTAATAGGGCAGTTTTGTTTTAACGAGGTACCTCGTCAAAAGCAAAATTGACCAGATCTTGGACGAGATATCTCGTCGAAACACTTGAAAGGTTAACTCATCTAACAAAAGTCATGCATCTTGTGTACACCCTTCTAAATCCTGCCAGAGTAGTTTGCTGCCGTCTTGAACCTTTAAAATCCAATGACAGTCCTGAGCGATTTGAGGAATACCAAGAATGCGAGGAAGAGACAGGCCATGTTTTGTGGTTTTTCGATTTGTGCAAGGAGTAAATTTCCGTCGGAGTGAGATCAATATTTGTTGGGGCGATCTGCGCGCAACCCTTCTTTGCCAGCAAGCATATAGAAAGCCGTTGATGGTGTTAAGCCCATTTAGCCTATTATTTAAGTTAGTTTTAGATTTCGTTGAAAGAGAAATGGAAATCGATCGCACAAAATTGGGTTGAAATAATTTTGTTTTGCTAGTAAAACTTCTTTAAAACAATTTTTTTTATGATTGATGGTTTTCAAATCATGAAATGTTTTCTAAACTTGGAGACACAATACTAACATAAAAATGACAAAATATGATTGGATTCGTAGTTGTGAGAAATGAAAAACTCTGCACCAAGACCAAATAGTAGGTAAAATAAACACTAGGGGTGAAATTTAAATGCATGAAGGCATAGTCAATTGATTACAACCCATATTCCAAGCCCCAAAATGGACCAAAATGTGTTTCGCATTTCTTATTTCCTGATGAAATAAAGAATCATAGAAAACAGCCTTTTGTATATTTTTAGTCATTTTTATTATGAGGCATGGCAAAATGTCCCCCACTCATACCTGTCTTTACATTTAAGCTCCTGAATATCCATCTAAGTTAATCACATTTACTTGTTCGAAGATTATTCAACGTTTTCCAGTCTTGAAAATCAGCAAATTTTGTGGGTACTTAAATTTTCTGTTTTGAGTCGATATCTACCTTTCATTTGCCTTTTGAAATCTATCGTTGTCCTTATCCTACTGAAGAGTTTAATTAAAATGAAGAGCTATTTGTGTTTTCAATAATATTTATTTGTTCTATAACGTAAAACAATCCGAATGTGAATGAAGCGGCAAAACTGACAATGAATTTCCTAGCGATTGATTTTATTCGTTTAGAAGCACAATTCACATTTTCACGTCCCCCGATACAGCATACATACCAGCTTGTGGATTTCCCTGCTCGATTGCATCATAGAATTTTATTTTCATGTAATGCGCATAGTAGTATTTATAATAACTTGCAGAACAGAACACACAAACATTTTAATATACGTAGATCAGAGCACACATATCGTGAAATTGTGTGAAAAGGAAAAGAACTTGAAGGGTCTCGGCAGTTCAATGGGATTGCCTACTATAACAGCCTTCGTGTAGAAACTACAGGTTTGATTTCTATAAATTACCCAGAGTGTATTTTTCTCTAATGTGTTATTTAAGTCATTCCTACTTTTATCTATTAATTGAAGATTATTTATTAGTGGATCCTTAAGAACAAGCACACACAGTTCGGAATGCAGGTGTGTACTCAATACACCTGCATTCAATGCACACATGCTCTCTGAGAGGTGTGCTGAGCGTGCACTTGTGCATCATAAGAGAAAATAGAGTCGGCCAAAATATGGCCATAGTATGCTTCGAATTTTTAACAAAAATCCAGCTAAACGTTTTTCTGATATTTGTTAGTTTTCATGTTTTATTCGTCTATATTTTTAGGTTTTTATTGCGATTTTGATAAAAAACACTTATGAGTCTTCATATTTTGTACTCTATTTACATTAAAATATTAGAAAAAGCACTACAAGGGACGATTTTATTTAGGAAACTGAACATTTTTTGTGAAGAAGAGGGTGTCTTATTGAGTTTTGCACGTGGTCAGCTAATACCTCATGAACGGTTTCGGTACTGAAATTTGATAATTTGATACATTATTTAGTACTCACAGAGTTCATATTGATAAAGAAAATCATCAATTCGCAGTCTGTTTCATGAATACGAAACATAAGTTACTTATTCGAGCAGTTTATCAAAGTGGAAGGATAAATCGGACTTTTCACATAGTTTTCTCCAATAGAGGAAAGTTTGTATTGTTCAATGAGCATCGCCTGATAAATCAAAATACAAATATAATGTGGATTCAGATTACGTTAATAAATGCTTTTGTTATAACGAACGAAAACCTATGAAACATTGCAACAAAATGTTGAATGCGTCCTCGCAACATTTTCTACCTTAAAAACTTTTACAAAGAATAGTCACCCAAAATGCAGAATCACGGTGGGTTCTATTTCTCTCAATGCTGCTCCAGACTTCCTGTGTAAATTTACTGCCCCAATGTCTGATGAGGGCAAGGAAGGTGTCCTCGACTAATGAGTAATCAGGTATAACCATGCGTGTACACAAAAGCATGATTACAATCAGTACATGTACATACAAGCAACAATTTCATGGATTCATCGACGAGACTTCAAAGTATTAGCATACCGAATAGATCGGGTTTATTTGTACTTGGACATTTGCAAAGACAAATCCTAGTGGAATTGGCAGTGCATTTATGTCATCAAATAGCACAGGTTTTTAAACCGTTTGTCACGGCTCCCAAGGGAGGCGTGTCCTTGCTCCAGAGGAGCCGCCGATGTTAGATTATTCTCTGGTTAACTGTGTTCCGAGAGGTGATGCACTATGTTTAAAATTACCATACAAATTGTAAAATTTGGGGCCTCCGTGTTTAAACTGAAAAATCTGGTTTACATTCAGAGACCTTCTTTGATATGCAAAATCTAAAAATTCACGCACTTGTCACTAAAACTCTCAAAGTAAAATATTTTAAGAGCATCATCTGAGTGCATTTAACAGCTACAAATTTTAATTTAAAATTTTAAAAACTTATTTCTCACCCACCTCTAGTCATCTTAAATGTTGCGGATTTTTTTACCGCAAACGCTTTGTAGGGTATCCCATGATGGAGTCAAGTTGAGTTTAGTATCACACAAAAACGAAAAAATCATAAATTCTTTGCTGTTGGTTCTGAAATAATGTCGTTGGTTGAGATCACTGTCGGGATAATCCAAGGCGGATAATAGCTCAGGAGCTAGCTATGAGAAATCATAGATCTAAGAGCTGACAGTGGGATAAGGCATTCTGATTTTAGTAATGAAAGAGATATAGTATAAAAGATACGAATTACCATTTTAGGAAGAAAAACTTAATCGTGTCATAACAGTTTTTTCTGGAAGTAATAAGTCTGGACAATATGTCACCTGTAAAACTGTCGCCTTATATGTATGCTCTTCTGAGGAAGAAATATTGAGATTCACAAATGTTTTCTTTGTTTCTTTTTGTTCACGATAGTTAGTGATTTTACAAGTTTTGATGATTAAAATGATACAATCAATTAAATGTAAATAGCTTTAATATTCAATTTCATTGCAATTTTCATATAAAGGATCCACTGCAATTTAAGGGAACCGTGGACCAAAAATGCTTGAAAAAAGCTGCTATAGTGCAACTCCGGCGAGAAGGTGATAAACCTTGGGTCAGTTGATTTCTGAATAATGTGAAAGGTTGTCTCCGATGAGGGCTGCCATACGCAGAAGCCAGAGCAACATAGACGATTTATCTATCCCTCGCCAACTTTGGAATTGAACAATAAATTCGGTGCCAGAATCAGCACTAAAGTCGCCAATTGAGGAAGGGATTTGTTTATATTCCTACCAGTCCCCTAATTCAGCTAATAGATTCGTTCAAAACCAGGCGACTCAACCGCCTTCCCGCAGGAGCCAGACGTTATATAGTACATTTATACGTTTCCCGAACATCAAAATACACGCAAAATACAACAACCTATATGGGAAAGCTAAAATATTAAGCGACTTGGAAGATAATCTGTTGAGGCATACTTTTTGTATTCGTGAAATATGTACTCTTTCTCAAAATTTTTTCAATTGGCAAATGAGAAATACAACCTTTGAGAAGTCGTGTACATGGGGCTGAAGCATGTTAACTGTCGTGACCTCAAATGTCCTCACGTTGGCGTGGTGTGGAGAATGGGGTACCAGCAAAGGTGTTGGCCTCGTCATCTGACTGGTTCAAAATTAAGAGGTGTTGATCTAAGATCTTTCCCTTCGGGATTGATCCCGAACCGTCACCATAAGCCCGCTGTGTTGCTCCAGTGCAACGTAAAATTCAACTACCAACCAGCCAATCGAATTCGGGGTAAGGTATCGGAGTTTATTCGTATGGAATGAATGCGTGGCCTCTATAAACGGGTTGTGCCAAGAATGTGTGGTATATGTGTGAGGTGTAACGTGAAACCCCTTCGTAACGTGATCTTTACCTTCGTGTTTGATCCCAGACCATCGCCAATAGTTCATTGTGTTGCTTGAGTGCGAAGTAAACTACCTACCTAACTTCTGAGAACAATTATTTACCTATTTTTTTATTTATTCACACTATGAGAGGGAATTTTAGTGCTTGACTGCGAAGTAAACTACCTACCTAACTTCTGAGAACAATTATTTACCTATTTTTTTATTTATTCACACTATGAGAGGGAATTTTAGTGTAAGCAAACAAACCAGACCGAAGAAGAAGAATAGTAGAAAGACCAGACCAGTAGAAATTCTACTTCCTGTTATCCAAATGCTCTCGCATCATGCCCATCGGGGTAACCTTAATTTGCAATTTATCTTCGTTTTGGCAACATTTCGCGTTTAATCTAACTGGCGTTGGCGAATCAACTAGCGTATATCAAATTCAGAATTCATTTTTGAAAATTTTATTTGGGACGTGCTGAAATCGTATTCTAAAAACTAGCAGCGAGTCCATGTGTGAAACACGTGTAAACATCATTACGCTGCAGAAACAATATCTACATCTAAATTTAGTATGACAGAAAACGCCTCTCAAGCACAACAAATTCACATAAGATGATAGATCTTCACCTCAATTATTTGTTTCAAAAACTATTTTCAGCATTTGTGATGATCACCGAAGAACTTAAAGTATTTTTATTTTTGTAATTTATGTTGTCTGCTACAACAAATAAAGCTAATTAACAAATTTCCACAAAAATTTAACAAGTAACATTTAGAAACGCTCTAAAAAGAGTGTGGGTTTTAATTATCTGTTCACTGTACAGCAGTTTGAAATTTTATTTAACATTTTCGATATTTCATAGAACTAGATTCTAATCAGAATCGCAATTACTGAGTGAACAAAGGCTTATTGGCTAAGAATATAATTACACACAAGAACGAGATAAAATATCTATATTTGAAATTTATTGTAGGATAATTGGATGCTTACGGAATCGTTGTCACTGTATTCTAGAGGAATAACGTCATCAGATCAATAGATATTCTTATTAAAATGTCACGAGTGGTTCTCAGATTTGAATTTCATAAAATGAATTCATAACTTTCGCAAAACAACTTGTTAAATTTGTTATGCTTCGATTAATTTTACCCTTGTAAAAACCAGAAGAATTTTACAAATACATCATTATTTTGGGAAAACTTTAAATCCTATACTTTTAATGCATTTGAAATGGATTCCAGCATCTGAACCAAACAAGAAAAACATGCCGTCCAAGTCCATAAAATATTTATAATTTTAATGCGTTTATTGGTCAAAAGTATATTTTGTGATATTGCGTCATTGGAAAGTTTCTGTACTAAAACCTTGGGAAATAGTATTGGATTTTAAAAATGCGTTTACTTACCTTTATAATTTATTCGTAAAATTTTTAATTACCTCAGTGCCAACACGCACTGGGAAATTTAGGCAGTAAGTGACACATGGGAAAAGGGATATTGATAGAAATATATGGATCTAACTAATGGTTATGATGATTACACCCTATAAACATTTAAGATTTAAATAACTCTTCGTCAGGGTGATGGAAATCCATACATTTAAAAATAATATAATAAATAACGGAGAGAATGTATCTCTTATTATAAAATTATAATTAAATTTTAACTTTCGTAAGTGATAAGTATTCCCTGAAACCTTAGTACTTTTAAAAATTCAAAAGAAAACCTCCGTGTACGTGAATTTTACAGAACGAGTTAAGAAATTGTTTTAAACTCATTGTCGAACAAACAATAAACGCATAACCTTATCGGAATCATTTCGATGTTAATTTTATTTTCGTACCACAACCTTACTCGGATTGAATTGATTAACCGTTGTTTGAAAAAGTGACCATAATAAGCAATTTTATCTTTTGTAGAAAGTGCCCAGCATCATTTACGTGTCAGAAAAATTACTTTTAACACCTTTTTGACATTTTTAGAATATCTATAACTTACTTCGGTAGCAAATCGTATATACATGCATAATTATCCGTATAATGCATATCGTATACATTGCACCCCTGTTATATGAGAAAAGTGACAATAAAGTTTGAACTGTACACATGCCGTCCAGAAAATAAATACGTCTTTAAGCAAAATTGGACATAAAATAACTAATTTCTACCATGCTGTAGTGGAAAAATTAATGTTTTATTCTCTTTACTCATTTGTCTCAAATATTTGGAAATTGTTTATATTTCGCATAGAAAAAAATAAGGTTAAAAATAAAGTATTAGAGTGTTTAAATTATGTAAATATAATTTTTAGAAAAATACTTGCTTTTCCAGCTGTACTGGTAAAACAATCCGAATAACCGCAATGCTCTCGATTTACATCCCATCTTCTTCAAAAATTCCAAATTAAGATTGATTTAAGTATGTGTTTTCAGCTGTTTTAGCGTGAACTTTACCCAAAAATGTATGCAAAGGAAAATAAAATAATGTATTCTCGAATTTGACATGTTTTACCAAATATAGCATTTTATGAAATTATATTGAATAAATTTTGTGAGATCTTTCCACAAACACAGACATAAAATGGAAAGACGGAGACTGACTGACGCAGTAAAATTCAGTCACTAAGTTACTGTAAGTAGTCACGGTATGCAAAGTTTCATGAAAATAAACCCAGCAGTTAAGATGTAGTGTGGGCACACACACATACAGAGACCAAACCCAGAAACTACTGATTCCGGATTAGCATGACCTAAAATGGATAACTAAACTTTAAGGGAAATATTCAATGTATAAACACTTCGTTTTCATTTATATGGGTTATGCAAATAAGTAAACAGCGTACGTTCATTAATAAGAATTCTATTTGAAGAAATGATCTGTATAACTATTTATCAGATATAATAAAAGAGAAAGTGAGTGACTAAACTTAATTACGAATGTCTTATTCCTCAACTTTTCTTCTAAAATTCCGCTTTCTTCCTCAGCTGTCTCAAAGAGCATTGCACAAAAAAATTTATTTTTTGTCATACGAATTTGCGTCGCAAGGTTTTTTAGTTTCCTTATAAATGCGTTCTCATATTTCTTTTGAAGCCAAAAGAGTGACGTTAATCGTTTTTCAGTTTAACGCGCGTCAAGCGATTATTAACTTTGCCAAATAATTAGAACGCCACAAATGGTGAAGACGTCATTCTCTTACAAGCTCATAAATATCTGGTTAGATTACAGGATCTTCTTAAAAATGCGAAGAGAATTTTATTAATTTTTTTCCAAAATACATTTCCATTACGTGTTAATATTACCATTCGTTGCTTTTTTCTTTTAACGATTCCGATTCACATTCTTCAAAATTAATAACGTATTCTAAAAGGATTTCAAATTCTTTTTTCCCCACCAAACGATGCAAAAGGTAAAAAATAACTCTGGTCGTGTCTCAATAAAAATAATTGAATGATTATTTTTAGAAAGAGGGTGTTTATGAAAATGTTTCCGATTACTATATGCAGAGTAAGAGCATTTACTTTATATTCTCTGAGCTCGCCGGCGTAAAAAGTCAAATAAAAAAATTATGAAAGATTTAAAATAGCTGAAAACATTTTCACATAACTCTTTATTAAACATAAAACTAACTTGGTAGAAATTTAATGGTAGATAATTTATCAGATGTTTTATCCATTTTTACAATTTTTTACCGTAGTTTCATTATTCGTGTTCCCACCTGTGTTCATTATTAAAGTTTTTACTGAAATGTAAAAACAAAAGTTGTTCCAAATGGTTAAACTTAATAAATTCCAATATTTTAATAAGCTGATAGCGAATCACTGTTGCATTATTTTTGTAGAATTTTTTTACAAACAAAATTATCAGATGGGCATTTTTTTAGAAAAAAAAGTTAAAACATTCTTCTAGAAAAATAGTTCCATAAGAGTGATTGTAGAAAGTGGCTGCTCAAAGTTGATTTGATTACAAACTCCTGTTTGCAAGAGTATAAAAAGAGAATTTAGAGATATATACTTCTAAATGCATCAAAAACTATTTTAAAAGACAATTTCAAAAGTGTGATTTTTATGAAAAACAGGATTTGTCCTCCCACGAATTTAACAATTCTAATGAAAGATCAATGATAATTTATTTTACTCTTGATATTTGTATTCTGGAGATAATTATGATATATGTATATTCTAGATATAATTATTATTACGGTTGGATTTCTGGCAGAAATTGTGATAAAAAAGTCTTATAAAATGAATCTATGACCAAAATAACTACAAAGATGTGTTGAAAACAAAAGAATCACCAAAACATTTACATGCATTTTGATATTCCTTTACAAAGTGTTTTGTAAAATGAAGGTAGGTAATGAAACAAAGTAAATAATTAACCCTCAGTATGACAAAATGTATTTTAAAGGATACTGTGTAATGTTTCAGCTTTTATACCAAACTGAAAATCTTCGTTTATAAGAATAGGCTATATGACAGAAAAAAGGAATACAATATATAAAATCCTGCTTGCATAAATTTGGCTATTTTGGAAATAGAGTTTTCCTTGAAAATTCCTTGAACATTATTTTTACGAATGAGTATTCTCTAGGAGTATAAATACAACGCTTCAACAGCCGCAAACACATTCTGTCTCCGTTTTATTGATAGTACAGTCGTTGTCAGCCTCCCATTCAATGTCGTCTCGAATGTCACACTGATTTGAACCACACTCTAAATCAGTATCTTTTGTCGGTGGACACAAGCCCTGAATTTGGAGGGCCGTATCTGGTCTGAGGACCTGACTAAAATCTTTGTCTGACCGTATTTGATCTGCGGTCTGGGTAAACCTATTCGGATGGTCATATTTGACCTGCAGCCAGGAAACCTCTCAGGATGGTCGCATCTAGTCTATGGACCGGGTCAACTTCTCCGGAGAGACTTATCTGGCCAGGTAAACCTATACCGTATACGTTTACCTTATCTTTAGCGTACAGGTTCTTATGAATCCTTCCTGACCCCAACCTTCCTTCCTTAACTGGGGGCGAAGCTCCCCTGACCCGACCAATTAAGGTCACAGCAAGTATAAAGGGTCGTCCCAGAATCAAAGTCGTGACGAGTGAGGACCAGATCCATGTCACAGTACCTGGCACTCTGCCTAGCGCTATAAACGACCTAGACAGTAACGGTGAACCTCGCGTAGAAACTGCTCCTATCATACCTAATAGTAACTAACGAGCAAATATGCAGCTGGCTTTATATAAGTTGCCTGTATGGTGTTTGGTTTATTCACCAAGACATCCATATGGAGTTCCCCCTAACTGGGGGACTTTTATATCGTTAAGCATTCGCATTACATGGAAGCGAACCAACTATTTCGCGCACTGTTGGCAAATGCAACTCGGATTTTCTAACAGTTCGTGTGATAAATTTGAAGGATGTAACGGATGTTTCACTCCTCGCTCAATAGAGGGGAGCTCAATCAGCATGACCTTGACAGTGATGACCTTTAGTAATCAAGAACAAGAAACTGCTGAATGTCGCTAGAGAATGTATGTTAGTGGTGTAGCGTCAGAGATGTCGGGTATTTAGATGATTTTGTAAATGTGCAAACCTGTGTTGCGTCCATGTTGAAATGTAAATAGTTTAATAAAGTGTTTGTGAGTATCAAGAGAGTCTGTCGCTTGTTCGGCAGCTTCAAGAAGAGATTCCCCGCACACGATCTGTCTCACAAGTTTCAATTATTGTAACAAAAACATTTAATTGAGCATTTTTAGTATGCCATAGCAAACGAAAAGTTTTTGTTTTATCAGTCCAAAATTGGAAAGCAGAACCAAAACCATGTGCAGATTTTCAAAGAAGTATGATTTTCTATGATCTAGAAACAATGTTTTAGACAAAAAAGGACTAAAACGACAAGTAATTTAAGCTATCACTTTGTTCAGTCTCCTGAAAATGTGTCCAGGGAAACATTTTTTTCCAGACAAGAGTGAAAAATGGGGTTCAGGAAAGATGGAGTCTAAGGACATTTATCTAAAAATGACCTTGAAAGCATCGAACTATGTAAAACAATGGCTCAAAAATGACAAAACATTGGAAAAGTGCCATTTTGAGTAAAAATAAAGTACAGGAAATTGCCCTAACAAAGATACTTAAATAAGCATCAGTTCATTCAGTTCTAATATTTAAAAAAAATCTAATGTTTTATATACATATCAAAAGACATAATATTTTTAGGAAATATTTCTAGTCACTCCAATAATGTTTATCTTTCCAAGAGAGATGTGAAATCATGAAAATATATCCTCTTTTATTGTACTCCACTAAAGGGAAATAATTTCAGACTTTCATGGGATAGTAAATTCAATAGTCAGTTTCCGCAATAAATTCGTGGGCCGCGGTGGCCCGGTTGGAAGAGTAACGGACTTGCAACCGAAGGGTTGCGAGTTCGAATCCAGCCAAACACCGTCGTGTACAAAGGGGGCTGGTGCACGTTAAATCTGTCGTGGCCTCAAATGTCCTCACGTTGGCGTGGTGTGGAAGTTTGGAGAGTGGGGTGCCAGCTCAGGTGTTGCCTCGTCATCTGACCGTGGTTCAAAATTACGTGGTGTTGTCCTCGGATCTTTCCCTTTGGGAGTGATCCCGGACCGTCACCAATAGCCCATTGTGTTGCTCCAGTGTGACGTTAATTGAAATTCCCCCCTCCCCCCCGCAATAAATTCAACTGTGTTACTGTTCACAGTATCTAATTTACAACTAAATAACTACTTTTTATACTTAGTAACTGATGCTAGAACTCAGCAGATGGGCATCTGTGGATCGTTATAATGCATATCGATATTGTTTACAAGGACGATAAAATGTTTCTTCCAATAAAATATTCGATATAAAACAGTTAAGTTATTTTGGTCGTGACTTTATAAACTACTTTCCCTTGTAAATAAGTTGTTAGATAATAGAGAACTCGTTTCTTTTAGTTTGAATTGATAATCCTTGAAAGCATGATAAACATTTTTATCTAGAAATAGATTTTTACAGTGAAAGTGATCTTAACCAAACTAAGAAGTGATAAATTTTCCGCCTCCTAGCAACAGTTATCTTCTTGTGAAATAAATAAGTTTTATAGGGTCCGAGCAAATTGGAAATGCTGTTCAATTCGTTGATATCAACATTTAAAATATTGTAAGAACAGATTGAATAGATCTTAAAATGATAATGAATTAAATGTTAAAATACATGGTAAACCACAATGGTAGGTAGGTAGTAGGTAATGTCACACAGGAGCAACACAACGGGCTATTGGCGACGGTTCACGATCATTTCCGAAGGGAAAGATCCGAGGACAGCACCTCGTAATTTTGAACCACGGTCAGATGATGCGGTAACACCTGATCTGACACCCCACTATCCAAACTTTCGCACCACGCCAATGTGATGACATTTGAGGCCACGACAGATTTAACGTGCACCATCCTCCAGTACACAACTGTCTTTGGTTGGATTACGTTTCGAACTCGCAATCCTACGGTTTCTAATCTGCTACCCTTCCAACCGGGCTATCAAGGCCTCGTTAATCACAATGGTCAGGTTTCCAGGAACTTAATATTTACAGGAGGTATCAAGAGGTGACGTGTCTATCACATCCGGGTCATCCATATGGCAAATTTATGGAAATAAGGTTTGGTTTGGTAGTTAGTTAACGTTGCACTGGAGCAAATCAACAGGTTGTATGTGACTGTACGGGATCATTTTCCAAGGGAAAGATCCGAGATCAACATCACGTAATTTGGAACCACGGTCAGTTGACGAGGTCAACACCTGAATTGGTACCCCACCTTCTAAACTTCCACACCGCGCCAACGTGAGGACATTTGAGGCCACGACAGTTTTAACGTGCACCAGCCCGTGTGCACGACGGTCTTTAGTTGGACCGAGTTTTGAACTAGCAAGACTCGGTTGCTAATCCGCTACTCTTTCAACCGGGTTATAGCGGCCCTATGGAAATAAAAAAATGGTTAAAAAATTTAAGAACCTAAAATACAAAATTCAACTCAACATCTGAAAACTACATTGAACGCTCTAAAGTCAACAGTGAGCGCTCTACTTATATATTTCACTAACGCACGTTTCACAGAAATCGACGTTATTTGTTTATCGTCCAATGGAAACAACGTATATAAACAAGATATAATTGACCGTTACGCTATTCATTCGCCAATTCTGGCACTTCGTTTTAGATATGCTTAATTTGAGCTATGGAGTTGCATAATTTTGCTAAAATTACACGGAAGAGCTCGCCAGTAATGAAATTCTTCAGCAGTCTGAGAGAGCAATGTGCAATTTCGAAGATAGAAATCAACATACACGAAAATATGAGCGAAAGTAGGTATAGTCAAAAATACAGAATTGCCTTTGAACAAGAGAATGGGATGAAATTGAAGTACACTGCTGGCCACCGTAAATGCAACACCCTGAAGGAAGCATGCAAATAATATGAAATTTACAACATGCATTAGCGGAGGTGAGATATGCAAATGATTGGAATTTCAGCGCAGACGCACATCACGCGCGCCTGTGGCGCCACTTCAAAGCGCTATTTAAGGCTTGGAGATTTCGACGATTTCAAGTACGGCAATTGTGTTTTTCTTGTGTTTTTTTCAAAAAAACGATCAATTATGCCTCGTAGAAAACAGCGATAATCTTTTGATCAAGTATCCGAGTTCGACAGAGGAAGGATAGTGGCCTACCGAGATTGTGGATTATCTTTCAGGGAAATCGGTAGTCGTGTTGGACGAAACCAAACAACTGTAATGCGGATATGTGATCGTTGGATGCAGGAGGGTACGACGGACCGACGTGTTCGATCGCATCCACCTCAGTGCACCACTTCACGTGATGACAGGCATATTGTGCGTATGGCAGTGACGGATCGCTCAGCCACATCACGAACCATAGCACAGCACATTCAGTCTGTACCGCATCATCCAGTGTCTACGCGTACCATTCGACGTCGTTTACAGCAGAGTGGTCTGTCCGCAAGACGTCCATTGCTTCGTCTACCCTTGACGCAGAACCACAGACGTTTCCGCCGCCAATGGTGCGATGAAAGAAGGATGTGGACGGCAGAATGGAATGAAATTGTCTTTACTGACGAGTCACGCTTCTGTCTGCAACACCACGATGGTCGGATTCGAGTCTGGAGACACCGTGGAGAGAGGATGCTGAACAGCTGCGTTATGCACCGCCACACTGGTCCTGCACCGGGTATTATGGTATGGGGCGGTATTGGATATCACTCTCGCACTCCTCTAGCACGCATTGCCGGTACTTTAAACAGCCAGTGCTACATCTCCGAGGTGTTGGAGCCAGTTGTCCTTCCTTACCTTCAGGGCTTGCCCACAGCCATATTTCAACAGGATAATGCGCGACCACACGTGTCACGCATTGTCCAAGGGTTCTTCGTCAATCGCCAGATTGAATTGCTTCCATGGCCAGCTCGGTCTCCGGATCTTTCGCCGACAGAAAACATGTGGTCCATGGTTGCTCAACGATTGACCCAGAATACATCCCCAGCTGCCACACCAGATCAACTTTGGCAACGTGTGGAAGCTGCTTGGTCTGCTGTACCCCAAGAACACATCCAAAGTCTCTTTGAATCAATGCCGAGGCGTGTGGCAGCGGTGATCTCCAACAATGGCGGCTACTCTGGCTACTGATTTTGGCAGGAACCACACTTCACAGAAGTCTATAAATTTAATCATTTGATACTTGGTCAACATGTTATCTACAAAATAAATTTTGTTGTGATATCTCTTGTCTTTCTTGGTGTTGCAATTTGGGTGGCCAGCAGTGTAGATATTCAGAATCTAACATGACTGAGGTGTGCTTTTTGCCATGCATTTGATTGAAAATAAGAAACCAGTAAAAGTAAACGAAATGGTGTTATAGATTTTAGGATAATTTTTATTTAATTTAAGTCTATGTGAATATTATAAGCATAAATATATTGGAATAAGATAAAATGATGAAATAAGATATGTAACTACACTGCCATTAATCAGCTAATTTAATCATAAAGCAATTAATAAAGTTTAGTGCAGATGCTATGTGTGGATCTGCTAGGTTATACTTTGAGTATTTGCTGTTCTAATTAGCTACATATTTGGATAAATTTTGCCAACCTAAAACCCGAAACTGCGCAACCTAAAACTCTCAGGTTGCTGACGGAGTGAGCAAGCCCGAGTTACTGCGACCTCCGCATAGCTATGAAAAGCGGAGAGAGCACACTCAATGGTGCAGCCTCATTATCAAAGGGCCGACCGTAACGAGTTGAATGTTATCCAACAGGTGTGTTTGGTTGTTCCGACGACCAACCACATCTTGTCTAGCCTCTACAATCGGAAGACTTAACGTATGATTTCTTGCTCATTCTCTGTATCAGGGTCACGCCCCGAGATTTGAACCAGTGTGCTACCATGGTTACCACTCGGTTGGTCCAGGCATTGAAAGTTCAAGTGCAGGACATATTAGATTGCAGGCATTTGATATTGAACGATAGATGGAAGTTGGGCACACAGCAATTACGATGTCAGAAGAAACCTTATATTTATCATCCCATTACCATATACTGCGTTTTACCACGTTTCTTCTTGTTACAAAGAAGTGGTACAATAAATTTACGAGAACGGTATGGCATCTTGCATCACAAATGTAACGAAATATGGCTTATGCATGATATCAATTTCGCTTTATCTGCTAATTGACTAGATGCATTTTTCATCTGCCTTGTAATTCATCCTTTAATTACTGGTGATATAAATGATTGGTTGTTCTCTAATAACAAACAGCATAACTGGTACAGTGATCATAGGGTTTGTCTGCCTCCCTGGTTCGAATCCTGGTTTGTGTTGAAAAATACTGATCGTTTGACCACTAGGCCATTAGACCACGTGCTCTAAACTGTTTTTTCACAGTATAATTAACAACACTAGTGCAGGGGACTCTTTCAAATGTTCACTAGACATAGTTTGTACTAGGTGGAGCTAATTGCAGTCTTGAACCAGCACGTCCTTATTAAGTGGAGATGGATTCGGAGACTGTCTAGGTCCGTAAGCGCATAGGCGTTGGTGATATGTCCCAGGGACGTTTGTGTCTCTGTCTGGAGTAATGACGGCTTACCCACTGTGTGCTTCTTCACAAATAACTTCTTTAATTTTTTCCCCTTATAGTACCGAAGACCGAAGAGTCAGTAGTCAGACATTAGAAATAAAACGTAGACTTGCAAATGAAACACTCTAAGTCAGAAAACATAGTTTTCAGAAGATAAAGGGGAAAAGCTCTACTCATATATAGAAATCACCAAGCATGTTTCTCAAGAAGAAATCTAGCCTGCATGCAAAGAAAAAATAACTTAATAATAAAAATAACTTGGACTTCACCAATCTAAAGGTCACCACATTCTGGTTTAGAGAAGCTAAAAACATCATATCTTGAAACTTTTGACAATGTGTTTCACTTGTAAGCCGTCGAAAAAAAAATATGCCATAATTATTTCAAAACATGCAATACCCCAACATGATCTAACGCGAATTGTCTCATCAGAAGCAACGAGATTTTTATTTAGAAAGAATCCAATTTCTATGTGTCAGGACTTAGTGATGATTGCACTATATCTTGATCCACGTCGAATCAATTAAATAAATATTACACATAAATAAATCTATACAAAACAAAAACGAATTAAAATTTTAAAATGCATTTGATTAGTCACTTCATATACTTTGCAGCGTTGGTAAGTTTTCTGCGTTTGCTTGTTAACTCTTGGTTTATTTCATTGTGATACAGAAATATATACCCCAAGACCCTGCTATGCTGCCTCAACGTGAGGGATAGGGGTGCCACTGGGCGAAATACGAACGTGTGGAGGAACGTCTATTCTCCAAGTAAGGTCACCCATGACGTGAAGACCCCCTCCTATACGATCAGCTAAAGCTAGCAGATTATCAGGCGAAGAAGCAAAGCTGAACTTCCACTTTCAAGTACTCAAGGACTCAAGTCTTTCAAAAGCAATTCTCATCTCCTTACTATGAGTCGGTCAAGTTAAATTTCTGATGCTGCATTGCATGATGTCCGAGGATTTCTATGGAAGTCCTGATCTAGTGTTGAACCTTTTGAGCGTGTTAGAATTCATGGACTTGGTCTAGCTGTTTAGCTAGACCTCGAGGAATAAGTAGCAACAGAAATATATTTATAATTTCCAATATTTATTCTAGATTGGTTTGAGTTCTTTCTCTACGGTTATTGTTTGCTAAACGGGTGCTATTTAGACCGTGGAACTTATAGCATTGTCTACGGAGATAACATTAAATAATTTGGTAGCGATATTACATAGAAGGTTACCAAACAACAACAATGAGCAAAAACAGTCGAAAACAGTATTTGTTACTTTAGATATTTACCACTCGAAATTCTTGACATTCTTGTACACTTGAGATCGCGAGCATATTTATTTTGAGCGTTTAGAAACTTCCCAGTTCCAATCAGGCTTGAAGTGTGAGTGATAAATAATACCTTTGATGATCCGTTTTCCCTCGCCCAAGAAACTTCCTCCACTCGAAGCCAGGGTAATCGATCTAAGAAAAAGTTCTTTTAAAAAACTAACTGAAATTCCACTGATTTTTCTTTTATTACAAAAGGCCACTTTTCTGCAGGCTCCGAGAGAGGATAAAAATGTCTCCAGAGGCACAATGCTTCGAAATTCGATTCCTTAAAGCGACGTTTTCGAACAGACGTTTCGTCTGCTTGTTGAAGGCAAAAAGGAAAAAAAGAAAGTAGAAAACTTTAAGGAATCTTGGTCAAACGGGAAGGGGATGGGGCAAAGAGGGAGTTGGAAAAGAAGAAACCCCTTTTATTTTCCCATGTGATTTAGTTTCACTATTTTCATTTCAATGGACAGGAGTTTTATATCTGTTGTTAGTGCTTACCGTTTTATGCGTTATTTTATCCTAAATAAGTAAATAAAATGAAGTCACTTTCAAGGAAGGGATTTTTAAAAAGCTTTTCGTATCCTCCTTTTTATGATCCATTTTCGATTGGAATTGCATCGCAACTTTGAGAAGTTTCGTGTTTGTCTTAAATTGAAAAGAAATGTGCAGAGGATGTGATATCAGTGATAAATTGGTAACTTCCGGAATGGGATTAATTTTTCTTGGATATGGTGCATTATCAAGTCTATTTCATAAAGAAATACTTTCTCAGACGTAGGCCCCAGTATAATTAGCCGCAGTGTAACAAAAGATAACCAAAGAACCAAAGAACAAAAAAACTAAACCAAACCCTCTTTAGAAAGAGGCAATCCATTAGAGGGAAAATCTCGTTTACGTGAAATTAACCCTTTGAGCATCAGGAACTCTCTAAGTAGTGAAGTGTTACTTCTACCCCACAACACACATAATGACTTAATCACCACATCTATTAGTTGAAAGAATACTAGGAAAGATTCTTTTGATCAAGATCAAAACTGGTTCTGGTGGTTAGAAGTCAAGCAGTGTTGATTGTAGGTTGTAGAAAGGTTGGTTTTTAGTTAAATTTTCGCACTTTATCAACACACCGAGCTATTGGTGACGACAGGGGATCAATCCCGATGGGAAATATTCAAGGGCACCTCACAATTTTTATCCGTGGTCAGATGACGAGGTCAAAACCTGATCTGGCACCCTACTCTCCAAACTTCCACACCACACCAAGTGTTGCAGAACGGAAATATGCATTAAAAACTCTCAGAGGGGAAGTCGTAATAAATAGTTTATCAATTTTTGCAAATTTGATAAACCAACAAGTATTTTGACCCATTCTGAACGAAATTTCGGTATGCTACCGACAAAAATTCTTTACAGATTTCTTTTTCGCCTTGTTCGACCAAATTAATCATTTGCGATAGAGTTAGCTTTGGGTTTTTGATAATGTAAAAGATTAAAATTCCTGTATGCCTATGACAGGAATTTCTGTCAAGTTAAATGTGGGTGACGATAGTGTTTCTGCGTTGATACGTGTTTTCTGTACGTATTCTGGATGGGACGTCAGTTGACTTGTTTTCCGAATACGGTTTCAGCACTTCGCCAATAAAAATTCTTACCAAACTTAGCCAAAATGGTGATAAACTACATTTCAAGGGAACCCCGATATGTATTATGCAAGAGCATTTGGGTGTGATGGAAGTAAAATCTTTATTTTTCGTCTGGTTTGTTCACACTAAAAACCCCTCATAGTCCGTCTCAAGCTAAGAAGGCGTAATAGTGTGCATGATAAGCAATTGTGCGCAAGCCTACATATATTGCAAACTTGGTTAATATATATTGGACTATTTTTGTTCTCCTATAGTTTGTTTATATTTACACAACTTGTACTTGTATAAATATAAACAAACTATAGGAGAACAAAAATACTCCAATTTAAAACTAATTTGATTGTCGCTATATTGATGATGTTTAACGTTAATTATTTATATAAGCAACATGCGAAAATTAATTGCATTTGAGTAGCATTCCAAATGCTGCCACATCTTACTAGAGAAGTTAACAAAACTCTATCTCTCTGTATTTAGCTTTACCAAAACCTTCTCATACTGTATTAATTTTATTTGGCATTCATTCTTGGCGCTTTGTTCATATTTTTGGCAATCTTCTTTAAACACATTCAAAAGTAAAAACGTCATCACGCCCTCAAATTTCCATCAGAAGATTTTCACACCATGTAAACAAACAAATCGTTGGAAGACGAGAAATTTATCCCCTGTTATCAAATGCTCTCGATATCTCGGAGTTACATTAAATGTAGCCAAGTGTCGTCACTTCCGGAATACTAACAGGTAACACGTTCTACCAAAAAGCACTAGCACCATCTACGTTTAGCTTTACAGAAATAGCCTCTCTAAGATGTTTGCTACGCATTAAAACGAATGAAATTATCAAAATAACTTTAGTTTCTTTTGCAAAATTTTTATGATTTACTAGTTTTTCTGGTGAATTAAATGATATTTTAAATGATTAAGCTCCGAATTTAATTTTTTACTGTCGTTTGTCAACCATAATCATTCATTACCTTGACATGATAAAATTAAATTTATTTTGCTTTGCAGTATAAATTGAATATAGGAACTCGTAAATACTATCGAGTGAACAAACTCGTCTTTTCAACTTCTTTGTTGATTCCCATCTCATTTAGGTCAACAAAATCGATAATTTTAGTCAATATTAAACTGTAAAGATCCGAAATTCGCCAATCTATTGTATTGGAAGATGTTCCATTTTAGATCTTTACACTAGTTAATGTTGTCCAAGATAGGATTTTTAAGAATTTAGCTTCTAACACGACTAGAGTTCTAGAAACAAAAGCTTTTGCCATCGTGTTTTTTTCTATTAATCACTATCGCCTTTGATAGGCTACCAGGAAGTGTGTGAACAATGAGATATTACAGTTCCTTTTTTCAGATTACTATGGAACAATTCGGGATACTTGCAGCATATCAGTGCATAATGGTGGAAGAGAATTATTCTTCATATTTGATCCTTTCATTTCTACTCAGCGAAATGACTTTATGTCAGTGGTAATGGGCTCATTTCTGTAACCAAGAACTAATTACAGAATATACTTAAATAAATGAGAATGTCGAGCTAAAATATCTTTGGAAAGTTTCTTTTATCAGGCTTTATCTTTTAACCAGTTTTGTGTCTCTCGATCCTGTAAAAAAGTTATGCATAAAGCTCTCTTTAATATATAATACGTTATATCCTCAGTACAATAAGTATATAACCGCACCATTATTCATTGTAATGGCGTATAGCAAATGTATGTTATGAATCTTAAAAAAAGATTCGAAAGAGTTGCCATTAATATAGAGAATTATATTCATTCAAACGTCAAAAATAATGTTGTGTAAATGCCAGTAGAAATGAAGTAATTTTCCTCATGGGAAAATTTACTTCTCAAATTTATGACATTTCAGTACTAAATTAGGCACATAAAATTGGAATGGTTAAATTTCAGTTGCCTTTAATTGTCCTGAAAAAATTAATTATTTTTCATAAATTATTTTTTAAATAATCGCCTGCTTCTCAGTTGTGCATGCAATTTCTTTTATTAACATTGATCTGTATATGAAAATTCTCTTGACGATATTAGCTAAATGATTCTATTCAAAATTTTACTGTCACTTTGGCGCATAATTTATCGAAAATGAATGGAAGAGTGTGGAATTTTTATTTTGGGATTTATTTCTCTTTGGTAATAGATTCAGCAAATTTTTATTCTAGAGTACTCTCGCAGAATTTTATTTCATTTGTCAAGTTTATGCTTTAACGGAAAATTCTGTTTTTTTTTTCATTCAAGTTTGTACGCATCAGCTACTTTGTGTGTATGGGTTTAAAGCAATAACAATTTAAGGAAAACTTTCACATTATAACGAAGTTCTTAATAGTCGCTTCCAAAAACCTATACTCAATGAATACAAAAAGTTTTGAAGTAATCCCAATTATATTAGTTTATAAAATATATGTCTAGCTAATGGGGCACTTTTACGCGTAAAAGGTTTTTGTCTCAATTATCAAATAAAAGATTCATTCCTGAAATTGTCTGTCAAAAAGGGGGACAACTTTATGATAAAATAGCAGAATTACCCAGCGTTGCTCTGTGAATTGAAAATGTGAGCTTGCAGGGAATTACTCCGTAGAAAGAATGTAAAGACCATTTTAATGTCTGGGATTAAATTTTATTATTCCCTACCAATATTTATTGAGAACTTTCACAATTAAACCGTGATGTAAACGGGAATGCATATTATATCCACTAATATATATTTCTAAATTCTATCAATATCATCTGAGCTCTTATAGATTTTTTGGGAAATTAAATTGTCAGATCAGTTAAATCCGATATTAGACGTTTTTTTAATTAAAAACAAATATTTATATTCAATGTTTTGTAAATTAACTTCTGAAATGGGAAAAGGAAATCATTTTAAGACCACATAGCTTTATTAGAATAATATAGATCAGGGATTCCCAAACTTTTCAGTCCAAGGACCCCTTAAAAATTCTTAATTTTCGAGGACCTTCTGTTACACAGTTGAATAAGGCATATGTAGATCTGCATAAGACCATATTGACTTTATATTGACTCATTGTCTTATTTTCGCCTTACTATTGAGAGTAAAATATTTAAATACATGTTAAATCGATTATAAAACATTAAAACTAAACATTGAGAATTAATAAGTTAAAGTTTGAAACAAAGAAAAACTAGAGTTCTGAAATAAAATAATCGGTAAATTTAAAACACTTATTTATTAATTAAAATGCATTGAAAATCAAGAGGCTTTTAGCTTTGCGAATTATAACACACCATGATAATATCAAAATATATACTTTAATCTGAATACGAACAATGGAGCTACTTTTTAGCAATCAGCTCAGCAATGTTTGGTTAAATGTCTGATAATTTCAATATTAAGTCACTTTCAACTTCAAGTCTATTTCAAATCAACAAATGCTGCAATCTCCTAACTGTTTTAATTTCTAAAATTTAGATATTTGAACATAAAAGAATCAGTAGGTAGGTAGTTGAATTTAAGTATCATTGGAGCAGCACAACGGGTTACTGGGGTGGTCTATCCTAGGACATTGTCAGATGACGAAGTCAGCACCTGAGCTGGCATCACACTCTCTTAACTTCCACACCACGCCAATGTGAGTGTGTACTACAAGTTAAACACAAAATTGACTCTAGACCCTTTTAATATGAAACTAAATACCTTAGAATATTTTTGGAAATGAATTCCTTCGAGTTCATGGTTTTGATACACACACAAATCTTTTATACTAATTCAGTTAAGGACAATTGCTTGAAACAGGTGACCTTTGAACTAGCAATTCTAAAGAAATAGATTGATGTTTCCTTTGCTGTCCACGAAACGGAAATTCATAGCGGGGCACGTAAAAGAGCGATATATCGTTGTGCGTGATATACACTGAAGTACCAGAAAAACTGGTATGCCATTCTAGTACTTGGTAAGCCTCCCACGGGAGTGCTGAACTGTAGAAATACGATAGGGCATTACATGTTTACATAGATTTATAAATCCAATGGCTTTATATATGACACAGCTTTATATATGCACTGGTAGACGCAACCAATGGTGTGCTTAGGTGGATTTGTATGTATTTTGTATTTGTCTAGGCTCATGGAAATACATAGAGAGGAAAATGAAAAATTTAAAAATAAAATTTGGTAACTCCTTTATACACGAGGAAAATAATGATTATACCAATATGAGAAATATAGAAAGCTGTGGTACTGGATTTTCCAATATCGGAATCCTAACTCTGCGATGGTATGCTAAGAAAATAACTTTTCATCTTGAAGAATGGATTTCAAAATATGATTGGTTGGAAGATGCCTTCAATTCATAGTTTCCCAAAGTGGGCGTTACTGAAGAAATCTTGGGGCTATACTTGCTCCAGGAAACAAGAGGAGAGGGGAGTTGTATAAAAGTGGGCAATGGAAGAGGCTCATTTATCGCCTAAAAACATTTTTACCCTCAAGTGGTTCCGATGAGATATCTCATCCATCAAGATCTGATCAATTTTTCCAATGACAAGATATCTCGCCTTGGATATTGTAGATTTTTTTATGTTGACGAGAAAACGATCTGTGTGTGTGTGTGTGTGTGTGTGGTCAATTTTGATAATGACGAGATATGTCGTCGAGACAACCACCACCAGGAGGGTTAAGCAAACAAATATGCACTTGACAATTCGGACATACTCATTACAGTGAGTGATACATTGTCATAGATTCTTTTAACTAAAAGGATTAACTGACTGAAAATAGTCTTCTGGAGATTTAAGGATATTGCTGACAAAAATAGAGCCTAATGTAGACAAATTAGTGCACCACACCAGGATCATACATATCATTAGAGATTATTTTTAATTTTATTGATTTCATTGATATTAATTACTAATAAACGTGAGAAAATAGTGTTTGAGTGCAGTATATTTTTTTGTAAATTCCATTTTTAATGAATAGCTTTGATTTCAGTTCCAAACTTTTCATTTCCGAACTAGCTCTATGAAACTAAAATATCACGCAGAGCTACGAAAATATTTTGGAGACATTCAAAATTTATACGCACATGTACACTTGCAATTATTAATTGTTAGTTGAGATAGAGGAAATTGATCCCAAACAGTTTGGGATGCTATGATTTAAGTAAATGAATTAAAGATAATACCGTCACATCTCTGGTAGCCCTGAGTAGCGCTAATAAAATTGTATAAGGTTGATTTCGAAATATATTTTTTTTAAATTCAATTTTCATTAAAATATTGTTAATTTCACTGTAGGCCGAAGCTTATGTTTCGAATATAATCTGTGAAATCCCAATATTATATATAGAAACTTTTCCTTATTACTTTCCCGAAAAGCATAACAGATGTAACTTACTATAAATATGAAGTATATATATAATCACAAGAGAGTTCACTTAGTCAAAACTTGTATATTTTAACTACATCTATTTGCAGCTTCCTGGTGCTAGAGATCAGTTTCAAAGATTATTACAGAGCAAATTAGTTTCAAGATTTAAAAATATTTCGTTTTCATCAAATTTATTGGATGCATTTATAATACTATACGTGTTTATTACTGTGTTTTATTATATTACAAATCATAACTAATGAGTGTCTTTGAGCATTTTATTCTATAAAAAAATGAAATAAGTATAGTGTGTGTTGTTGAAATTTTCAAATAATTTTGAGAGAAATCTGTCTAACAGTAATACTCCTTGAAAGACCATAGTTTGGATGTTTATCAATACATTAATTCTAACTACATCTTTAAAGTAAAAGTCATTAAATTTTATAAAAATGGTCCGTTATCTAGAAAACATATTAACGTTAGAAAAGATGAGATTTTTATATGAAATTTATATGAAATTTAAAAATTTCGTAGAAAAATTTGAAATTGTAAAAATGTAGCTACAGAATTTAAGAATTATATCAGTTAAAACTACTCTTTTTCAACACCATATATAGTTATAACTATCTATTTTATAAATTTGAGTGCCTTTTCCTGAAATACATAAGAATTTAATGTTCAAGATATGTATGAATTGTACAATATCCAGCGAGTTTTAATGTTTAATTTAAAAATGAATAGATTTTTGAAAAAGTACTATTATGAAAATTATATTGCAAAATAATGATACATTTGTACGAAAATCAGTATCACATTTAATATTTGAAGTTTGTTCCAAAATAGTGGTCAAATTTATAAAAAGTAAATGGCAAAAAACATTTAATGATAAAAAGTTTATTTTTCTAACATGTTTACATTATAATGCTTGGCTTTTGATATAACTTCAAGATTACAACTGATATTATTTGGAAGGGGATTTTCGCGTAATATCAGTTAATCTTAATCATATCACCGCTTCATCACATCATCATAACCGTCGAAAACTACCCTGTAGTGTCTAGCCTATGATGCAAACACTTGTGTTCCAAACTGTCACCAGTTCTAGACAACGAACAATTTATTTTGTCTATTTGGATCTTCTTTCCCCTAGAAGCTATAGGACTGTTTTGTCTCGACGAAATATCGCTTCATTCTCAAAAACTACCAAATCTTGATAGAGATATCTTGTCATTAACAAAACTGATCAGATTTTGGACGAGATATTTTGTCGAAACCGCTTGGAGGATTGTATATAATTTTGTAGGCATTACTTATAGATGATGTTATTACACTTTCCATACATGTTTGCAATATTAAGAAAATATTTACTCATTTAATTTAAATGTTTTCTAACGGGTGCACTTCTAAAAGTTTCTTTCGATTTTTTATCAGCCTTTTTGTTTACAATAAAAAAAGAACGGTTAATGGCATTCTTAGATTGCCTTATACAGTTAACAAATGCTGTAATCGTTGGTAAAATTCGTTTCTAAAAATTGAAATAACTATTAAGATTCGAAATAAAAATGTGTAACGGTGACATTTATTTTGGGATAGAGGGAGTAAAATAAATAAATAAATTTTCAAATAAAATGCATATAATAAAACATTTTGTTAAGATTTGTATCCAACAAATATTTACTCCATAGAACTTATAAAATCTGTTCTAGTAATTTCTGTAAAATTATACAAACTTCTCAATTATGATGAAGTCTGAATAATAAGATTCACGCATTAGATATCTTTGGAAAAGTAAGAACTTTTCCATGAAATTGTTATTTAATATATATTTATTTTCCTGCAATAAATGTGAAATTGCTAACTTTTATTTGTAGTTTTAATAACTTTTGATAACCCTGAGAAAAATAAACATACTTTTAATCCATTTAATTAATAAGCTGTTTCACTGAATTCGAATAAAAAGTGATGATGCTTTGATTTTACTGTTTTTGCAAAAATAATCTTCAAATTTGGTAAAAAAGTTTTTAAGTAATAATCAAGTGAATGATTTTGTGTTCTAAAATATCATTTTACTAAACAAATGGACGTGATCAATCTCAGAGTTATTAATTTTGTTTCGCTCGATATACACTACCATTTATAATTAACATTTTTTAAAGTTTCAATGAGTTGAAAGGATCAAAATATTATCGAAATAAACAAACTTGTAATGAAAGAGTTTTTAAAAAATGATGCACAGAAATGCAGTTTTTCCCATTTTTTCATTTTACTCAGTACAGATCCCTTCAAAACCCTTCTTTTAGACAACCTTCTAGAAATAAGAGCTACGAATATTTCTTTTTCAACACATATTTTGAAACTATTTTAATGACGTGCCATCTATTATTGATTCAATGCCGCGTGTTGCATTTTTTGCGTTAAGAATAAATTGAAAACAGCACTTAGGATGATTTATTGCACGAGAATTGATGCGATAAAAAATTTCTTTACGAATATTTGAATGTTCTTTCACTTCATATTCGTTTTTAGATTTTCTAGATGAGTAGACTCTGTAATGTGTTTGATATTCCAAACCTGTGGTCTCCGCAAAAAAATAACAATAAATAAATAACGATATCGATCATTTTAGGTAGGTTTGCTTAAGTTGATAACAAATATTTTTTACTTTGAAGATACTTTAAATGTGCGTGGTTGTGTATTTTTGGGATTAAACTTTGAGGTTTGTGGTATTTGTTGTTTTTTACTCATAGATATGCTCAAAAAACTAGCACTTGAAGTTATAGTGACGAATTTAATTAAAATGGAAATTTACATAACTGATACACATGAAATATTTTTCTAGTGCTCAGACCCAGTTACGTCCTGTGATGTACCACGGAAGGAGGGTTCACGTTACACCTAAAATACGTACCACACTTTCTAGGCACAAACCTTTTTATAGGGAGGCTGAACGAATTAACTGAGCAAATTTTAATAGCTGATGAATTCATTCCAGACGGATAAACATCCAGGCCCTCTCCGGATTCGAACCAGGATAATGAACACTAAGCCGATTGGGGTATAATAAAGGACGATATATATAATATATATGAAGAGAGAATAAGAGAAAGATTAGCCAGGAATTGAATTTTATGCGTTCATAACAGGCATAAGAAATTATTTTAGTTACCTTCATAACATCTTGTTTTTCAATAGATTCCTGATTATTGCTGTATCTACGAGAATGAGAAGGCGGATTTCCTTACACGGAAAAACGTTTAATTACAACAACCATCATATTCCAAGAAGTTTTATCTATATAAATAAAAATGAAGTACATTGAATATTTTCTACCCATTTCAAGTTATTTATCCGTTTTGGGCCCTTCTGATGCAAAATCCATCTCTTGCGCGTTTGGTGTTTGTCCACCTGTCTGTCTGTATGCGTGTGCCCTTACTAAGTCCAAACGGTTGAATATATTTTCATTAAACTGCATACTGTAAGCACTTACATTCATTTAGTGACTGAACTTGATTGCGTTAGTCTGTCTGTCCATCTTCCAGTTCTATGTCTGCTTTTGTGTCTGTGTTTGTACAAGTATCACATACATTTTGTTCCACATATTTTAATACAATGTCCTTTATTTTATACACCATACTTTATTTAAATGAATGCATTATTTAAACTTTCTTTGTTTATATATCTAGATAAGTTGTATTCTAAAACATCTGAGTAACTTTACTTAAATCAACCATAATTTGATAGTTTTGGAGATGCTACAATGCATATTGAGTATTACGATTACTTGGATTGTTTTATAGTACAGGTGAAAAAGCAATTATTTTCCAAAAATTAACTCTGATACTTAATTTCAAGCCTCATTTTTTCTTTGCTAAATATAAACGATTTCTGAATATTTGAGACAGACGATATTTTGCAACAAACGGAAGCGAAACTGAAACTCGTGTTCGTTGACCACGTGCATTGATATTATCTTCAGTGTTTTTCATTTCGGAATTGATTTTTAAGTTTTGTCCAATTTTTAGTTGTTAGTTGTGGCAACTATACGAGATCAAGAGATGAAAAAGAATCACGAATTAATATCTTCAGAACAACTTATTTTCCCGACAATTTTAGTTTTATTTCTGTTTTCTGTGGTAGAAGTAAGTTAGACTAAAGCAAATTTTAAATGGAATTTTGCCATTACTGAAATAATGTTAATTTAAAAAATCCGAACCAGGACTTTTGAAATGTTAAAAATTCTTTGTCGTTTTGACAGAAAGTCAAAATTCTTTAATTTACGAGTTGAAGCTATATTTAAACATTGTATATGTTTATTTATTGTATCGGTTAAAAGTTTATTGAAAACAGTGATTTTAGTTTAAGAAAACTCTGTCAAATCGATTTATCATTTTTTAGAATATGGTAGTAGGATGCCTTTGCTTTGTCTTTACTGAGGACATTCAATTTAAAAAAGTTTTATTTTAATGTGCCACGAAATGAAATTTTCAACAAATGTATTCACTTTTAAAAAACTTAATAATAAATATCGAATCGAATTGATTTGTAATCCTTCCCTTAAAAATGGCGAAATTTTGAAGTATCGTAAGCGTGGTGCAAGAGTGCTCAAGTAAAAAAATATTGGTAGGTAAACTGAGTGCGAGAGTATTCGCCGTAGATTCGTCATTTTTTATGAATTGAGTTGAGCAATTTTACTGGGAAAGAACTTAAGAAAGGGAATTCCTAAACCCTTCCAAAAAAAAACTCTTCTCAAAATCGCTTTTGTAGTAGTTACCTTAGTGTCACCTTTCATCAGTTTGTAGCTTTAGCAGGGGCGCGATGCATGTGAAATGTATCACATGGATGGATATGAATGCATAGGATTTGTGTCCGAAGTAAGTTGTAGAAAATATAAAAATGTGGCAAAGGCGTTGAAAAATTATTTTACTCACGTTTAAATGATTTGGATTTTTTTTACGAAAGAGAAAAGGGATTGTTTTGGTCAGTTTTTCAATCTATAGTTATCAAATTCAACCCGAGTAAGGTCGGGTAATTTTGCTAGTCAATCAATAAAACTGTACATAAAACAAATTACGAACGTGAAATGTCAAGCACAGTTGCAGGACATAGTGAGAAAAGAAAATGGAAGATGGAGGATCTTATTGATATACCTGACAGACCAGACTGTGAGGCAGTGACTATCCGACTTTTGATAGGGTGTCCTGTCAGGCTATTGACAGGATATGATTGCCAGGGAGAGCACCTCCACCGAATTGGTTTTTATGACCTTCTGCATCATCCGAACTGAAAGAACCTGTGAACAGAGCCCACATGCATAGTTACGGTGCATTCCATGAGGTTCACTTCGATACAGCCCTGTACAGGGGAGCTAAAGAACTTTTGAGGCAATGATTTCGTTCATTAATTTTTTCATTTTCTTGTTTTATCGTTCGTGTACTGATTAATTTGGGAAATGTTTGTACTGATTTATGTCTCTTTATTAACGTTTTGTCTTAACATTAGAAATAAAAAAACCCATATCATCTTGAAGAGGAAAAATAGTCGAGAAATTTATTAATATTTAAAGTGAACTACTGTGACAAGGGTAAATTTAGAATTAAACTATTATAATCTTTTATTTATCTTATCTTCATAATGGTTGAGTGGGTTTTTATGGTACTTTGGCGAAGCTGCGCGAAACACAAGACAGACAACATCAAGTAATGGAAATGCACACACAAGGAAAGTTTTGCTGACACTTAAGAGAAAAATGTACCCAGGGTAAGTTTTAGGAAACGAACCTGCCCCACACCTACTACTCGCAGGTTGATAGTGCAATGGGCAAGCCCACTAAGCCCATAAAATGGATGCCAAATATGTTATACTGATGAAATAATCCTGATCTTTTATATTAGGGATATATTCTTTCGTCAAGTTTTAAAAATGAACGTAATTGCTTGTTATGCAGGAAATGCTATTTAACAGTCTCAGCTTTCTAAGTTGATTTAGAAAATAAAGTATATAATATCATGTACATTTATTTTTCTAGTTCAGATACCTAGAACGATTATAATGATTGAGGAATTAACTGTACAGAATCTGACATGGTAAAACGTGATAAATAAATTGTATCTCTTGATCAACTTTACGCATTGTCATCGAGGGATAAAAAATACTTAGTCTAATGGTATAATGTTAGGCTTAAGAAAAGCTTTCCGGCAGTACTATTAATCACCATCTTGTTGGATGTTCTCTGCAAGCATTTCTTTCACGGGTGCAAATAGTTTGACTTATCTTTTATTCAGCTTTTTACGTGGCATTAAAGCGAAAATTATCTCCTTTCTTCTGAAGGACAAAGAAAGAGCTGTATCTCCAGCAGAAAAGCTGTATGGAACAAAATAAAAGCAAATACGCGAACATCGAACAAGGCTCACGACTGCGACTCTTACACGACATGTATGTACACTAACAAAGAACGAATTGAAGGCAAGAACTTGATTGATGTGTTCAAGCATATCTTGCTTTGTTCTGCTTTCTGGAAGAATTGTCTTCTCTTCTTTCTCCAAAGAGCCGAAACTTCCAAGATCAGGAAGGACATTGCTTCCCTAATGTGGTATTTTAGATAAGTTTTGGGTGTAAATGGCCAGAGGTTTAATTGCATAAAAATCGTGCTTGGATATCTCAGTTGATTATTTATGTAGTAGAAGTTAAGGTCCTCGGAAGAAGATAGCGGAGTTTAGTTTTTCCAGTAACTTTGCAAGTCATTGAGTTAACGGTTCCCCAGATCTACTGGATTATTGATTGGAAGGGCTACCAAAATCGAGTAAAAGGAAAATTGTTGGATTTGTAATCCGTTTAATCCCCCTACATGACTCCGGAGATTTTATTTTTATTTGCTTAAAGCGGAAATGGTTCCTAGAATTAGGATGTCTTTTTTAACTTTCGAGAGACAATCTTTGGGAAAAAGGCAGTGTTGCTCCTATTGGTTAGGATTTATTTTCTTCTTTCTACCAATTGCGTAGTAGTTTGAAGACATTTTTTTCTCTAAGATTTTGAAATTGCTCAAAATCTATTTTAAAAGGAAATGTTCAATAGATAAGTTGCTGCAGCGAAGTAGTTGAGAGTGCTTAAGATTTCATGAAAGCATCCTTATTAGGACTAATTTGAATGTTTACATTCAATACCACTTCTGAATAAATTCGTAGATTGAGATCATGTCCTTCAGGGAATGGATTCATGAGCTGGGAAATCTGCTTTTGCAGTTTTTGGTGGATTTTCTTAGGCTAAGAATAGAATATGAAAATATGTATCGCAATAAAGATTCTAAACAGCAATCCTATCTATGATACCTCTAACTTTTTTTACCAAAGAATATAGAAACTTTGGTAAAAAAGGCTGATGATTTTATATTTGATTTGATACATCCAAGGTAGTGTTCAATTTAATGTAGTGTAATTCATAGTGTTTAATATTAATATTAAAGATTTTATATACTTTCGAAATATTTTTTTAAAAATTCAATTATCATTCACGAATAAGGTTTTTCGTTTTCAATTAAATTATAAAATTAGATTTTTCATTGAAATTAATACTTCTGTAAATGCATAATATAACCAGTTCTATTTGATATGGTAACTTTTCTTTTTTACGTTTTAAAGGTTACATCGCGTTCTCTTTTAGAAATGTGTAATGGAAGATACTATTAACGCTTTCAAATTGTCACCACCTCATCAATTGTTTCAAATCCTAACCACTAGCCTAACTTCCTATGAGTTAGTGCTCTGACTCACAGTTCAATAGGCTGTAGTCTGGTTCGAGTATTCATAGTTCTGAATGCATTTTAAGCCTTCAGCTTCGGTTTAAAGAGCCCTCTTGTAGCAAATAATGAAGAGCCGATAACCCAACCAACTCACTGACTTCGTACAAAATAATGTGAGATTCGCGAATTTTATCCCACAGCTACCGAAAAGGGGTACCTAGGCAAATCACCATTTAATTTCTTTTATTTCCAATAACAGACTACTGGAGCCAAAAATACAATAAAAATTACTTAAAATAAAACTCATACTGTGCACAACATCTAAGACACAAAAATAGCTTCAGAAACAGACTATAAACCCAAACGGTCCCTGGCTTCCCATAGCGATTGAAAAGATAGTTTTTCCTTGGTGGGTTAGCTTCATATCAAAAACTGCACTGTAGTGTCTGGTGATAAAAACCTGTTCCAAAATGTCACTAGTTCAGGGTAAGGCAAATTTTTCCTACATGGGTTTTCCCCCTTAGTAGGCAGGTAGGTATTTAAATTAACGTCGCACTGGAGCAACACAATGGGCTATTCACTCCCCCTTGGAGTAATAGAGTAGTTTAGTCTTCATGAGATATCTCGTCCTGAGATTGACTAGATCTTGGACAAGATATCTCGTCGAAACACTTGGAAAGCTAAGGAGTGAAGTAAGTAGTTTCTGTCCATTTCCTCCCGAAAATCACAGAACCTGCAGAAAGTGTCAAGAGCGATATTAATACGATGTTAATGCTTCAATAGGTAGTCACGACGAGTGGAATTCAGAAACAGCTTTACTTCATGGCTACTCAGGGATGTCAACAATTTTATCCCTACAAAACATGTGAGATTCTATCTAAAATAGGTTCGATTTCTCTCTTGTTTTCCAGTATAACTTCTCGTGAACCCAACATACCCTCTACATAACACAACAGCTTTGATCTTGACATAATCTTTAATCGTTATTTATTAACAGTTTGATTGCATTAAAAGACACACCAGCAGCAGAAGTTTGTAAAATCAATGCGACTCTTAGCCAGGGAGGCGACAACCTCATTGCCAACCTCGTTGCCTCACACCACAATGAGTAGAAATCCATTGAAGGACTTCTTTATCATAGTTGCTTCAGTTTTGAAGGAGCTTCCAATACTCTAGAATATCAACAGAGTGGGGAGTCACAAATCAAGTAATCACTTGTAAGGCAGCTTTTGAATCACAAAGAATAGACAACCCCCTTTGAGAGTCTAATGAAAAATATTGCAAATGAAAAAGAGTATATGCGACATTTTCCTACAAGGGCAAAAGAGGAGAAAAGAGCACGAAAAATACCTGCTCCTGTGCAATGTATTTATGATATAAAGATGCATCTGTTTTAGCTCTGAGTGCATGGGTTAGATGAGATAAATTCAAGCCTATACATTTTCATTATTCTGCACTACATCTCACTAGCTGCACTTCGATAGTTTTTTCTACCTTCATATGCGAGGGATTTGCATTGTTAACAGACAAACCAAGAGGAAAGTAGAGATTTTACTTCCGTTACCAAAATACTCATGATATGCATCGGGGAAACCTTAGAATGTCACTCTTAAGTGCACGGGTTAGATGAGATAGATCCAAGCCTATGCATTTTCTTTATTCTGTATTACATCTCACTAGCTGCACTTCTTTAGCTTTTTCTACCTTCATATGCGAGGGATTTTCATTGTTAATAGACAAAGCAGGAGGAAAGTAGAGATTTTGCTTCCCCTACCAAAATACTCACTCATGATATGCATTGGGGAAACCTTGGAATGTTGTTCCTCGCCGATTTGGCGACGTGTGACGATTAATCAAATTTGTGTTGAATCAAATACCATATATCAATTCGGAATTCATTGTTTGGAGCTTTTTCTGACGAAGAGATGACATCACATTCTGAATACATACAGGAAACACATATCGCAGCTGAAACAGTTCCGCCACCTGCCCCCCTCCCCCCCATTTAACTTGACATAAAAATCCTCTCATTTGACCGCATTCATTAACCAAGTAAATTTTGAGAAAATAGGGTGTTTTTTCCTTGTACTTTTTAAGTATCACTTTATGGGCCACTTACTCGTGTATTGGTGGAATTGTTTGGAGCAAGGTACTATATTTGAACCGTACTTTTTTGAGTAAATTTTAGAATATTTTTAAATCTTTAGACAACTATATAATAATGAGGTGAGGCATGTGTGTTCACATGAGGTAAGTACCTCCACTGAATATAAAATATATCTATGATTAAAGTAGGGGCTGCCACATGCTGAAAATGCTTGAAGAAATCCTATAGAGTAGTTTCACCTCCAGAGAGTTTTGAATTTTGGCAGGGAAGTCGAGCAGACCAAAGAAGGGCACAAAAGAAATTCTATGCTCTTTCCCCACCCACAATACTATTACATTGCAAACGAAAAAACAGTCCACGATATGTATCCCAGCATGAGGGTCTTCTATTTCAACCAGTCAAATAGTCAAGTGAGGCTCTCTTGGATTGTTAGAGTGGCAGGTCGCTTGTTTCGTTCATGATTATGTAAAAGATAAAGTCTATACACACAAGCGTAAAAGCTATCCATAATTAAAATAAACAAAACTGAATTTATCATTTAAGCGATAATTACGCAAATATGGCAACCCAAATAACCAAGCTCTCTCGCTTTCACTGAACTCTTGCACGTGATGTATGTAACGGATGAATCCAAATCGGCAAATCGTTCATTTATGCTCGTGAGACTTATCTTTAGGATATTCTGTATAATCAAATTGAGTTTATCTCAAGCATCAAGGTAGTAAACTACAAAGTATTGAATTGAATCTTACAGTGCAGCAAGAATTATGCAACGTGATGAATCATATTAATGTGATGTTAAGTTTGGAGAGCGGGATGCGAGCTCAGGTGTTGACTTCGTCATGACCGTGGTTCAAAATTACAAGGTTTAGTCCTCAAATCAATCCCTTCGGGATCGATCTCAGACAATCGTCTATAACCCGTTGTGTTGCTCCAGTGCGACGTAAATTCAACTATTTACCTACAGGCGACGTAAATTCAACTACTTACCTACCGGTGACGTGCTGAACCGAGTATACCACTTCATGTCTGCTAAATATTTCATCCATAAATTAATTTATTATTAAATTTCAACAGCACAGGAATTTTAGAGGTTAAAAGTAGGAAGAATTTTCTACTTTTTCTATGTAATCGCGTTAAGAAGCAATCAATGATGAGCTTTAAATTGTGCTTTTTAAAGCCAGTTAGAAACTATAATAAAATTACTAAGTCGGAAGAAGAAAAACATGTAGAGGACTTTTCCGATTACGAAAACAAGTAATGTGCTCCACAGTTGTGAAAAAACTGTTTAGGGACCATGCTGAATTCCTAGGTAGCAACTGAAGCATACCCTTGAGAAGTAAGCTTCTTTATTTTAAATTAACATGTGGGAGTAAAAAGTATACTCTAGAGAATTTCGTTTTAATCATTCTTCGGACCTAAGAACTATTTTATTATTTTAAACGATGATTATCTCGAGTCAGTGATTCAAGCCAAGAGTCATCGTATCTTGAATCTGTTTAAGCAAATAAATAATTTAAGTATGTTTTTCGAAATATTAAATAGAAAATTTTCATGTGTTTGCCGCTTGTTTCGTAAAACAGACAAAAATAGGAGCATAATATATGTTTTTTGATAATTATTTAAAACTGGGTCTGACAGATCCAACCCTTGCACTCACGGGTTAATAAATCATGCTAATATCCTTTCCTTCGAAATCCTCTTTCGCACTATTTAATTATTCAACTCTCGCCATTAATACACCTGGTGATTAATAAAGCACAAATTTTAAGTTTTTATACAAGTAGAGTAATCTATATATATATATATATATATATATATATATATATATATATATATATATATATATATATATATATATATATATATATATATATATTACTAACGTACGCGGCACAGAAATCAACAATATTTGTATATTAGTGAATGGCAACAAACGGATATAAATAATATAAAATCAACTGCTACGGAACTCATTTTTAATTTTTGCCGCTTAGTTTAAATATGCCTGAGTTGATCTATGAAGCTGCTTAAGATTGCTAATTTTTTGTTTTTAGTCAGTGTTAACATGGTTGGAAGAATAGCGGATTAGCAATTGGAGGGGTGAGTTAGAAACTAGATCCAATCAAAGACAGTCGTGTACATGAGGGCTGGTGCACGTTAATATGTCCTGGCCACAAATGTCCTCTCGTTGGCGTGGTGTAGAAGTTTCGAGAGTGGAGTGGCAGCTCAGGTGTTGCCCTCAGCTCTTTCCCTTCGAGATTGATTCCGAACCATCGCTAATATACTGCTCTGTTGCTCCAGTGCGACGTTAATTCAACTACCTACCTACCTTCCTTGCAGTATAAGCTTATAGACAGTGAGATTATTCAAGCATTGATCGGTGAGAATGTGATGGTCTCTGCGTTGCCCAGGAGCATCATGGAAGGTGCCGCCCCATCGCAACCACCTTGAACTATGTGGAAGGGACATATCTTCCGAAAGACTTTGGGGAAACTGGTCCGTATTTATGAGTTGCCTTGAAGAAACCTGACAACGTCAATCAACCAACTACGGCACATACAAGATTCAAACTTGTAACCAAGCGCTACAATCTGCCGGTTTCTTAAGAGCGATGCCTTTAACCGCTAGGCCAATAATGAGATTTTCTGTGCTAAAACTACACTGAACAGACGGTGCCTATTACAAACGGTATTGAGGAACCTGGAAGATAGAAATTGTTTTTTTCAAAGCCCGATCACTGACTACTCGGCCTTCGGCACTACAATGCGCGGAATGACGGCTAATTGCGAAGGAATACCCAATAGGAGAGACGCCACAACTCCTAGCAAGGAAAATCACTAACATCCATGCGGCTAGAAGCCAGGATTCGAATCCGCGACCTACTGGGTGACAGATAAGCGCTATGACCATTATACACTACCTGACATTGAAAATGCAACACCAAGAAGGAGTGGGCAGAAAGTGATGAAATTTGGCAAACAGCAACGAGCAATAAGTGATCTTTATTGCAACATTATACACCTTGCCACTGAGCAGCAAGAACGTCTGATCAGTAGGTTGTAGTACCACCGCGAGCGGCAATACAGGCAGCAACACTACTAGGTACAGACGCAATGAGCGTGCGGATGGTGTCCTGAGGGATGGCTGTCCATTCCCTGTCAACCATTTGCCAGAGTTCGTCTTCTGAACGTGCCGGTGGCAACGCATGCAAGCGACGTCCAATGACGTCCCAGAAATGTTCGATAGGTGAGAGATCAAGGGAGACAGCTGGCCAGGGAAGCACATGGGTACCTTGCAGGGCATGTTGGCTGATGCGTGCCTTGTGCGGCCAGGCGTTATCCTGCTGGAAAATAGGAAGGAAAGGTAGTGTCCCCTGAAGGAAAGGTAGTGTCACCGGCTGCAGCACGTCATCCACGTATAGTTGGGCCGTCATAGTGCCCTGAATACGGACCAGAGGTGACCTGCTATCGTAGGCGATGGCGCCCCAAACCATTATACCGCGTTGTCTCGCGGTATGGCGTTCCACAGATGCGGCCGGATTGGCCCTGTCACCACGTCGGCGCCAGACTCGTACACGGCGACTGTCATTGCTTAAACAGAAGCGTGACTCGTCTGAGAACACCACCCTGTGCCATTCCGTCGTCCACGTGGCTCTGTCCCGACACCATTGCAAACGGAGACGTCTGTGCTGTTGGGTCAATGGTAGTCGTCTCAACGGGCGCCATGAGTGCAGGCCGCCAGTGATCAATCGGCGGTTAATGGTCCTGGACGATATGGGAGCATCAGTCCTGCACATGCTCCAAAAGGGCGACAGACGTGGCTTGCGGGGCCGCCGATGCTTGCCGGCAGATGCGTCGGTCCACGCGTGCTGACGTCACTCTTGCTGCACCGGAACCCCTCAAACGTGCCACATTCCCTTGGTCCAACCATCCGTGCCACAACCGGTGCACCGTGGTGGACGCGTGTAGGTGGGTATCTGCTGAGATTTGACGTATGGACCAACCTGCCCTTCTGAGGCCAATCGCCATACCCCTTGTGAAGTCGTCTGTTTGCTGGAACTGTCTTGATTGGCGGCGTCCTGGCATTCTCCGCTACTAGACGTTTCCTCTGAGACACAAAAACAAATTGCAACTTGATTTACCTGGCAAACAGAGCGGCGCGAAACTGACCACTTTTGCAGGTTCCTTCCCTGGTTTTTCACTCGCCATGCGCGGGACAGCTGCGCAGTTTGCATCATTTACATATCTCGGTGAGCTGCGTCTACCCTGTAAATTTCATCCAGTTCTGCGCACTCCTGGGTGTTGCATTTTTAATGTCAGGTAGTGTATAAGCCAGGTGGTGAAAGAAATTATAGAATACATAAGAAAATGGGAAGGTAGGTAACTAAATTAACGTCGCACTAGAGCAACAGAGCAGTATATTAGCGATGGTTCGGAATCAATCGCGAAGGGAAAGATCAAGGACAACGCCTCGTAATTTTGAACCACGGTCAAATGACGAGAACAACACATGAGCTAGCATCCTACTTTCCAAACTCCCATATACCACTTCAACCTGAGGATATTTCAGGCCACGACAGATTTAAAGTGCACAGACCCCACGTACACTACTGTCTTTGGTTGGATCGAATTTCGAACTCGCAATATTCCGGTTGCTAATCCGAGATTACCATCTGGTCTACCACGGCCTCGCTATACAAGGAATAATTAGATTGAAACTTAAATATATTAGACTAAAAATTATCGAATCGTCTTTAACAAATGAACGGGATGCAATTGAAGTGGACGTTCATAAGTTAAATGTAGCACCATGAATAAGGTGCGCCTTTTTGTCATACACTGTATAGGAAATACAAATTAGCACCTCTGCTGTACACGAATTGCTGCTTTATATCTTTGATTAGTTTTAATTCATTCGAAGTATGAAATGTGTATTTCGCTGCTTATATTCATTTTTTACGCTCGACCATTGACCTCTTCGGACTTTGGCACTACAAGGGCGGCAACCAGTGGGTAAGCCACCGTTACTCCAAGCAGGGTCATTTACCAATATCTACGAGCTTACAAACAGAGATTTGAACCTACTGGGAGGTAGACAAATGCTATTACCACTATGCGAGGTAGGCGGTATTCATTTAAAATGGCATCAAAAGACAGTAACGACATGTCGTCAAAGTGTATGCGAAATAAGAAACCTTAATAAGATCTTAAATCCTGGTCGGCTAGTTTGATATATTTTAGTTTCTGTTGCCAGCCGACCAATCGGTCTAGTGGTCAAGGTGGTGTTTGTAGTAATTAAACACTTTTCTACGCAAAGAAATCCTCCTTCTCATTTCCATAGATGCCACATTGGCCAGGAATCCAATGTAGAACAAGATGATACGATGGCAACTAAAATAATTTATCATGGATAGGTAGGTGGGAATTTTAATTAACGACACACTGGAGCAACACAACGGGCTATTGGGGACGTCCGGGATCAATCCCAAAGGGAAAGAATCGAGAACACCAGGTAATTTTGAACCACGGTCAGATGACGAAATTTATCATGAAAGTTATGAACGAATAAAATTCAGTTTTTCGGGCTGATCTTTCTCTGATTCAATCTCCTAATTTATGCCAACCAATCGATCTAGTGTTCAGGGTGATTGCTTCTCGACGAAAGGTTCGAATCGAGGGTAAGGCATGGACGTGGAATGAATATGTGGACTATCTCTATAAACGAGTTGTGCCCAAAATATGTGGCACAACCCGTTTATAGAGGGTATGTATGTGTGGTGCAACGTGGTAACCCTAGTTATCCTATCCCTTAGTCTCCAGAACTCCCTTAGTCATCCAGAATAATGCTAAGGGGTTCACAAATTAGCCTTTGTAGTACCATTGTAAATAATGTTCAATTGGGTGGGCATTAGAAAGAAAAAGTTTCTGTAGTCTATACTAGAGACTTATCCCGTATTCACCCCAAATATGTCTCGGCATTTATAACAGAACATTGAACAAAAAAGCAGTTACCCTCCAAAACTTATTTCAACATCCACAGACACGAACCCAGAAAACAAATCAAGCGGACCCACGCAAAAAAGTCCTACTTTTCGCCGCCGCGCTTATTTGTTATCCAAACCCGCCAAGCTGAAGTGGCTCTTTCCAGACTCTGCACTTGACAAATCGGAAATGTCTCCCGACTCTGTACTTGAACACCTAGGAAATAAATCATCTTGACCGAGATGGTCCCCCGATCGGTGCTATAACGCCTACCTTTATCTGAAAGATATTAGGAGTTAACCACTAAACTGATAGATAAAAATCCATTTACTTAAACAACAACCGAGGAAACGAAAGTGATATATCTTTTATAGATGGCGTAGGAACATGGTAAGGGGCCTACGCGTCATTTATTTTCTCATATATCGGAGAGGTATCGGGAAGTCATGCGGCTCACACAGACGCATTTTTCTTTGTCCTGGAAAATCAGATGCGCAGACTTCTTTCAATATCTGGATGGAAATAAATATGACGGATTTATTTTTTAGACGTGCTGTTGGTGAAGGATTTATTTTTCGGATCGAGGGAATGAAATATGCGAGTGCGGTGAAATGAGACCGGTATTGTTTTTCAATAATAATCGTGCGTGACGTGGTGTTTAGAATATTGTGAATTTCGATACACAGTGTGTGATACGGCGCATTAACGTGAGAAAATGACGTGCTGGGGAGTTTTAAAAGCGTTATTGGATTACCACAGGTTTTGATGGTGAAAACTGTTATCGAGTTAAAAAGGAATTGAAATACAGGGTGTCAGACGAACTTCGATACATTAAAAAATCAATGGAAGTTCTCAGATAAGAACACTGCACTTTCAGAGTTTGTTGACTCAGCTCTTAGTTTTTCTAATTCAAAAATGCTTAGATCAGTTACTAATTCAATTGAAAGCCTTAGAGCTACATTTCAAAACTTTCAGGATAGCAATTACGAGTTTTAAAAAGATCCCAAATTATAATGGTTTATCCAATTCAAGAGGTCATTTCGCTGTCTCGAAAGATCAACAACGCAAGTGTAACATATCGATTTGTTCAGAAAACGAAAACTAAGAATACCGTTCATGATAAATACTTTCCAAGTGGTTTCAACGAGGTATTTCATTGGTCGTCTGACCAATTTTGCTAATGACTAGATCTCGTCATCAAGATATTGCTGAATTTTTTTGATGACAAGATCAAGATCTGGTCAGTACTTTCCTAACGACGAGATATCTCGTTAAAGATCTGGTTAGTTTTGCTAATGAGAAATACCTAATCAGGACAACTCCCAGGAGGATTAATTACAATATGTGAGAAACTTTGATAGCAATGAAATGTGTTAAAAATAGCATAAGATAATAGCATATATCTTTATGTTCCTTCTAAATAATTCCACTCACGTGTTTTGAATATTCTCCCCCAATTTTGCAATTGCGTCGTTCTTTCAAAATTTGGAATGAAATATTCAGCAGTCACTAACTACACAAATCATTTTCCCATTTCTGAATTAATGCATATTGAATTTGAAAACAAGTGAAAAGCCAAAGACAAGTGACGTATTTAACTCAAAATACCCATATCGTGTGCATGAGTCATTATTCTTTTGTAATTGTATCGTTCATTAGTAATGAAATGAGGATTAAATAATAGCATATTTATGTTACTTTTAAATTATGCCACACATGCAGTTGTGTTTTGAATATTCACTTCAATTTTGTAATTGCGTCGTTGTTCTGCAATTTGAAATGAAGCATTCAACAGTCGCTAACTGTACAAATAATTTGTTCAACTTATTATTCTTATTATCAGTTTTACAGCATATTTATTGACATTTTTATTCATTCAGTTATTTACATCATGAAACGGACAGAGTTTATATTAACAATGACACAACACACTCACGTTGTTGTTTTAGTGAAATTCAACAGTTTCTTTATTATCGTTCTAAAGAATAGCATTTCGCTAAATGAAATGAAGTTGTGTATGTAACATCATTTATTAGGCGACAAATCACGGTACTCTACAGATTGAATAGAATCATACACAGCCAGCATAGGGCGATGATATGAGAAATATCAAATACTTCTTAATGCTCACGTTGAAGGTGTAATTATCGTTTAGTAGTTGGGGCAGCTGCCTCCATCGACCTTCTTATGATGACAGCATGTGGGCGGAGTCACTGTCGTAAGATCTCAGAAGGGTAAGTCACGTTTGCTTACGAATCGACGGGAGCCGATTGTCTATCGAAACGCAGACTTCAAGTTTTTAATCACGTTGGATAATCCTTTTAACCCATCAATAATTTTCCCCACATTAGGATTCATGCTTTTCCCTACAACCACGTGATAGACCTTCAATCCAAGCGATCGGCAGAAATAACATGAAGCTTAGTGCTAATGTTCCGTCTATTTTATTAAAAGATTGTGGCTATGTAATTCTCGAACTCGGCACATCTGATATACTCGGTCACAGCGTCCTGATGTTCCGAACCACTAGGCTCAGAAATCAGGCCTGCTGCTGCTACATCTACGTCCATGGGCTCGTGGTGCACGGTGATGTCGGATGGGCTAGAAGTCAATTATTCCATCCTCAATTTTTTATGGTTTGAGCTCAGTTGATTTTGCGGCTTTCAACACCGACTTCTCCAGGGCACATTGCTCACACTTTCGCTCATACGGTACCTTGTGTGGTGTCTTTCAAATCCCAGAGGCCTCGTCTCATTTCCCTAGTGTAGCTAGTTGATCGCAATAGTACTTTGCGTCGTGTTTATAGGGTATATTTGGAATTTTTAATCAGCCTTCGGGCACCTTATTTCGGTCTAAATTTAGGTTTTCCCTTTAGCGAGTTAGGCATTCGAAATACTTTTTTTCTAGCTACAAACTGAGATACTGAAGTTAGCGCTATGACATGTGATTCAAACGTGGTGACATCTCAAGGGACGAGTGGCAACTCGATAAGGAACCATATTAGGGGCATTTTCGCGATGTTGCCAGTTAGCTCAGGATCAACTAAAAAGCCGTTGATTAGTCGTTCAATGCGTTCTTTCTTTCTACCAACGGTATATGCACTATTTATGTATGTATTTTTATTTGCTAGCAGTAGCGGCGAGTAGGGGTTGCACTTTTTCGTGATACTCCATTCCGAAGTTACTACCCCATGATGAAGAGAAAGGCGTAATTATACCTCAAAACTTTCTGTCCAAAAGCTTTAAGTAGAGGTTGGGAACACAAAATTAAACCGCATGCGTACATGCAAGTATCTCCAAAAGCGCCACCCTGATGTGCTATGAGTTCTCTAAGATGCAGAAATGAAAATCACGAAAAGTATGTGAACAACGTTCTTAGTATCTCAAATTGTAGAGTTGGATAGTACACTGCTGGCCACCGTAAATGCAACACCCTGAAGGAAGCATGCAAATAATACGAAATTTACAACATGCATTAGCGGAGGTGAGATGTGAGTCTGCGCTGAAATTCTAATCATTTGCATATCACGCGCGCCTGTGGCGCCACTTCAAAGCGCTATTTAAGGCTTGGAGATTTCGACGATTTCAAGTACGGCAATTGTGTTTTTCTTGTGGTTTTTTCAAAAAAACGATCAATTATGCCTCGTAGAAAACAGCGATCATCTTTTGATCAAGTATCCGAGTTCGACAGAGGAAGGATAGTGGCCTACCGAGATTGTGGATTATCTTTCAGGGAAATCGGTAGTCGTGTTGGACGAAACCAAACAACTGTAATGCGGATATGTGATCGTTGGATGCAGGAGGGTACGACGGACCGACGTGTTCGATCGCATCCACCTCAGTGCACCACTTCACGTGATGACAGGCATATTGTGCGTATGGCAGTGACGGATCGCTCAGCCACATCACGAACCATAGCACAGCACATTCAGTCTGTACCGCATCATCCAGTGTCTGCGCGTACCATTCGACGCCGTTTACAGCAGAGTGGTCTGTCCGCAAGACGTCCATTGCTTCGTCTACCCTTGACGCAGAACCACAGACGTTTCCGCCGCCAATGGTGCGATGAAAGAAAGATGTGGACGGCAGAATGGAATGGAATTGTCTTTACTGACGAGTCACGCTTCTGTCTGCAACACCACGATGGTCGGATTCGAGTCTGGAGACACCGTGGAGAGAGGATGCTGAACAGCTGCGTTATGCACCGCCACACTGGTCCTGCACCGGGTATTATGGTATGGGGCGGTATTGGATATCACTCTCGCACTCCTCTAGTACGCATTGCCGGTACTTTAAACAGCCAGCGCTACATCTCCGAGGTGTTGGAGCCAGTTGTCCTTCCTTACCTTCAGGGCTTGCCCACAGCCATATTTCAACAGGATAATGCGCGACCACACGTGGCACGCATTGTCCAAGGGTTCTTCGTCAATCGCCAGATTGAATTGCTTCCCTGGCCAGCTCGCTCTCCGGATCTTTCGCCGATAGAAAACATGTGGTCCATGGTTGCTCAACGATTGACCCAGAATACATCCCCAGCTGCCACACCAGATCAACTTTGGCAACGTGTGGAAGCTGCTTGGTCTGCTGTACCCCAAGAACACATCCAAAGTCTCTTTGAATCAATGCCGAGGCGTGTGGCAGCGGTGATCTCCAACAATGGCGGCTACTCTGGCTACTGATTTTGGCAGGAACCACACTTCACAGAAGTCTATAAATTTAATCATTTGATACTTGGTCAACATGTTATCTACAAAATAAATTTTGTTGTGATATCTCTTGTCTTTCTTGGTGTTGCAATTTGGGTGGCCAGCAGTGTAGTTGTACACTTAACAGTTTCATTGTAGGTGCTCAATTTTGTGACCGCCAACAGAAACGCATGCACAGACAACGTCGATGCATGGAAGAAGTGGGAAAGATTTACAATAAAACATGCATTTTAGGTGATTGGAAATTTAAGTTTTATTTATAAATTTGACTCATTGAGTAAATTGTAATTGAGTAAATTTTCTAGAAATATATTTCTAGAAAACAGTGTGTGAAATTTTTTGACGCATAATTCACGCTCGTGTGTCCAAATCTTCCGTAAGATCTAAAATAACAGCTCGTAGAATAATATATACCTCAAACAATTATTTATAGTTTAGAAAAGATAATCCAAATAAATTCCTTTTGTAACATTTACGTCTTTAAGAATGACTACTAAGCCATTGCTTGCTGCCCACTACCATCCTTTATTGGCTTAGGAAATGATTTCCCCACAACGTTCAGCGAGTTGAAGATTCCAGTACCGTGGAAGGAGGTCTATAAACTCTTCTATCTCAGATATACGTCGCTTTTATTCGAACAATAAAGTGTGACATGCTGGGACAAGCAGCAGCTACCGGAGAAATAAGCCTACCATGAGAAGGAACAGATGCATGGGAGGGAAACAACAAACAAAGAGACGCGTGATTGGAATGCAGGACAGTGAATAGGTACCGAATGGGTGGCATTTCAGGGCAACCGTTTGGGTATCGACTTTCCCGGATTGGACGTAGTTATAGGAAAAAGTTAACCCCAATTTCGAGATGGAACAGCTGCTTTCCGGACTCGGGTCGCTTGTTGGAGACAGGGGACATTCGGGGCTTTTTTCTTTGGGTCGAAGGGGTTTTGAAGTATCGAGAAATGTGTGAATCGATTTAAGATTTAACATAAATCTTAATTTTTTGTGTTCGTTCCAGGTTGGCTTGTGAGTCTATTGGCAAGGGAGGAGTTAGCTTTGTGGTTGGGTGTGATTGTTGAACTGAGAAGTCTCTTATCCAGTTTTCAGTCTGTCCACTATACCAAGAGTATATGAATGCGTAGCGCATTGATATGCAAGCGTATACAAGAATGCGTAGTGTATTAGGGATCTTGTTTCGGACCCAAGACGATATTTATGAGATGCCTTGACTGGAACTGGATTTCTAATCTTACCATGGGCTTACTAGTCTGCTGTTTAATTGATCAAATTAAAGTGGTTCAGGTTGTTGGCTACATTGCATTTTTGAAATTGAAGATTGCGTGTTGGTGAGAAAATTATACATACATTAAGATGACTGTAAGTGAAATATTAATGATCAGTTCGAATACTTGAAGAAAATTAGCTATTAGGTCTAAAATTTTGTTGACTTATTTTATACAATGTAGTGCAAAACAGAGCAAAATAACTAAAACAGTAAACAAACTTGTCATCTTTTCAATGCCCGACCACTGACCTCTTCGGCACTGCAAGGTGGTGCAAACTGGTGGCTATTTGTGAAGGAGTATACATTGGATATTCCGCCGTTACTTCTATAGGAACATTAGCACACATCCATGTGCTTGCAAACGGACATTCGAATGCTGGGTGACACACAAAAGCTATTACCATTATACCAGTTGGGCGGCACAACCTAGTCAGTCATCTCCAAAAATTTAAAAACCTTACAAAAAGTATTGTATTTGAAACTTTTTTGTACTAAACTATTATAATGCAGTTTTTCTTGTCAAAGTTATCTATGAATGGCAATGAACGTTGAAAATATTAGGTTCTAATTTGAAAAACCACTATGATATCAAGATTAAATTTTGAATTGCGAATTATTAAGCAAATACATGGGGTGTTTCAAAACCCTATACAAACTATAAGACGAGTATAATATAAGTTTCCATTCCATTTCTTAATCATGAAAGATTTCTATTTCAACTTACTTCTCTTGAGGACTTTTGGCCACTCCAGTGCAATCTTCTCCTTACTGATAACTATTTATCTACGTTTAAGAACTTTGTTTCTAGAAAAAAAACTTTTTCATGAGAGCTTTGCCACTATTAGTAAATCCGATTTATACACGTAATACCTTCGTGTTGTGTATGTAGAAATAAAAATATCTAACAGAACCATAAGATGAGGTAGGGAACACAAAATTAAACCAGATTCACAAAGGGATGTATGTCTACTCGAGGGTGTACTAAGAAGCAGATTTGAAAGATAGAAAGTTTTGCCTGAGCATCAGTTTTACTAACTTTAATTTTGCAGTTTAACAGTTGTAATACAGTTTCGTACTAGGTGTTCAAAGTTGCTATCATCAACAGTAATTCAAATCTGACAGCGTCGGCACAAAGAAGGAGGGCTATTGTATATCGTCTCCAACCAGTACCATGCCTGTTTCTATGGAATGCTCTGCTTTCACATAATGTATGGGACGCACATAAAGTTTAGTGATTTAGATCATATCTGTCAAGATACCGTTCACAATGCAATCTCAGTGTTTCGTCAGTTTCCGTTAATCGTCCTATATGCTAGGTGCTTGTCAGTCATCTCAGTATTCGTTAACTGATACATGTTATTCGTACGAAGTTAGCATCTAAACTGAAGATGGACTTAACTGGCCAACTGCCGCTCTGACGAACAGCACCTTCTAGCAAATCCAGCTGGCTCTGATGGATGTACATCATTGTGTGTCCTACCTCCATACCGCTACTTTCCCTTAACCCTCCAAGTGGTTTCGATATCTGGCCCATTAAGATCTGATCAATTTTACTAATTACGAGACTACGTAATCCAGATATTGGCGATTTTTCGATGATGACGAACGAGATCAAGATCTGGTCCATTTTGCTAATGACGATACCTCGTCAAGAAAACCACCATGGGGATTAAAGTGTGCATAGAAAGTTTTGAGTACCAATAGTTTTTAGTCAAGTTTTTTTTGTAAATAAGTTGTTATGAAATATGATTTAACACTGTTAAACTAGATCTCAATCCTATTTATTACTTTTAATCAGCCTTCTTTATCTAACATATCTGTAAAAAATTTATTGTGTTAATAATTTAATGGAACGATAATTCCAATATCTATTATGCTATTTAAAATTAATTTTGCTACGAATTGATTTTTTATACTGCATAATTTTTTTGTCAGAGGTTAATATAAATTTAATGATTCAAAACAATAAGTAATCTACTTCAATGAAGTTTTTTGTTTGATCTATTTTCTAACTGTATTCGTGTATGTTCTTTTCGATTGCATTGTTTGGATCATGTTTTCTGTAATTGTATATTTTTCTGTAGAAAAACAACAATTAAATAAATAGATACAACCCGAGCTTTTTCTTAGTCATTCTTGTCAGTATTTGATCTTTGAAGACTTCAAATCGATCACAAAAAGTGTTTTAAAAATATCCCAAAAAACTATTTGTGCACCCTTGTTTGGAAAATAAATCAAATAGCTTAAATGTTCCATATGATGTGATTAAATGTATAGATGATGTTTTTATGTAAAACTGCACTTTTCAATTATTTTAACAAACCTCTGTAATCATCTTTCTCGAACAATGGAAATAACATCATTTGTCAAATATACGGATTTTACATACTCTTGGTGGTATGACGTTGTTTTGATGTTATTGTAAAAACATCATTCGTATGTTGCTTGCGTTGAAGTATTATTTGCGAGCACAGGAATTTCAGTAGAAATGAAAGGGAAATAGTTTCTATTGTATGTTTTTCGATCTATGTAATCTCCGATTCAGTGTAAAAGTGATATTGTAGGTTCCTGACTCGAAGTTATTTTTTATGTTCAGAACTTAGTGAAAAAGAGAAAGTATTATCTGTGTGTTTAACTTCTATTCCGCAAGAAATAAAAGCTTTGAGATATTCTCGAGAAACATACTTAAGAGTATTAGTGTTGGATCACAAGGTATAAGGGGTATCGAATAACAGTTGAGAGAAAAGACGTCATTAAAGTAAAATTAGTTCTTTAAGTCAACTTTTAGAGCTTCAAATAAACAGGAATAACAACAAATAAGAATTTACTTTCGTATATTCGGAAATTTCTGTGCACAATATTGAGTTTTGAAGAGCTACCTTAATTCCGTACAGTATATTCTAAAGATATAACGAAATTAAGAAAATAGTTTATTATTTTGCTTTTATTTAACGATGGTTACATATTAAATATCTTTGTCTGATGATATAAATAAGATTCTTTTCTTGATAATAAATTCATGGTGAACAGTCTGAGTTTGCCTAAGAGTACCTGTGATTCACATTATCTTTTAATTGACAATCCTCATTCCCTTACAAATCAAATACAGTGTGGAATGGTCAACATATTCTCCTGGTCTTAATCTAAAATGAAATCCTTCTGGAGTTTTGGGAGAGTTATATTTACATAGTTTTCCTACCCATCTCCTTGTAGAAACTCATACAGACGCTTGTAAATCATTACTTTCGACTTGTTCGGAACTAAGGGACCATGGTGGCCCGGTTAGAGTAGTGCATTAGCAACCGGAGGATTGAGAGTTCGAAACTCGATCCAACCAAAGACCATCGTGTACGTGGGGGCTGGTACACGCTAAATCTGTCGAGGCCTCAAATTTCCTGGTTTTAGCGTGGTGTGGATCTTTGTAGAGTAAGGAAAGGGGGGGGGGGGTCCTAGCGGAAGTGTACTCGTCATCTGACCGTGGTCCAAAATCATGAAGTCCTTGAACTTTTTCCTTCGGTATTGATCCCGGACCGTCGCCAATAGCCCGTCGTGTTGCTCCACTGCGACTTTAATTCAACTACCTACCGTATCATTTTGGAGGAAGAATATACCTTCTATCAAACAGAGAAAAGGGGCATCTTTTAAAAATAATTTATCCCACCCTATAATTTAGTTAGATCGTTTGTGTATCTGCATCATTTTAGGGGAAAATGTATGTTTCTAAAAGATTATAAATGTACACGATTTTCTCATTAAAGTTTGATGTATTCAAGTATTATATTTTCTTGTAAATAAGGAGTGAAACGACACAGAACATGATTCAAGTCAAGTTTATTGTTATTCATTTAACATGTATAGGCAGTACTTTTTGAGAACATGAATTTTCATATATACAAAATTTTCTTTTGTAGCCGATTTCATCATTTTTTAAATATCTTAATATAGGTTAGAAGCATAATAAAAACGGTGCAGTAATGGCATTATATATAGTCTCCAAATTTTAAGGGAGGGAAAAGGAAAAACAAAATTTATTTATATTCACATGGGATGTATGTCTACAAGTGCTCTAGGGAGCTGTTTGGCAGAATGGCTCTTGCACATTTTAGAAAACCGTCACGGCCTCACGAGGTAACATACACCATTCCATATGTGCTGAGATACTTTACTACTGAGATACGTAGGAGCCGCTGTGAGATTGTATCGTGAACGGAACCCCAACACACGTTTGTGGTATCACCAAACTTTGTGCACACCACAGACTTTGTGTGATACCGGAAGGCATGATACTCGCCAGCTACGATCGATACGCCCGTCCATGCGTCTACGTTGTCAGGCCTGCATTACTACTGATGATCTTAACTTTGAACACATATTGCGAAAATGTATGTGTACAACTGGTGTCAAACTGTAAAATTATATCACTATAGCTCACATGCTTGCTGCCTTTTGCTTTTGTACCCTAGTGACGCTTCTAGACATACATCCCTGTGTGAACGGTTTAATTTTGTGTTCCGAACTTCCTTGGGGTCAGTACAGAAAATTTTGAAGCACCCTGTATAATGATATTTATTTAAAACGGACACAGTGTGTTCCGTACATCTGTAGAAATCATTTTGACTAGGGAACCAATCGACATAAGAAACTTTTACTCTTCAAATCTGTCCATTTAACGGTGTATTTGTCCTGTCAGGTTTGATTCCTCTCTGAGTGTATTCCTCTATTCTGTATCATTAAAAGCTTTCCTTGCGTGGGCATGTCCATTTACGTTACGTTGTTTTGACTAAATATGGCCCATTTGCCATAAAATACAGCCAAACACAGAAACCATATAATGTACTGAAAAAGTATTTAAAAAATGAATATTAGGTAGTTGAATCAGCGCAGCACTGGAGCAACACAAGGTATTACTGGCAACGGTTCGATATCAATCTTGAAGGGAAAGATCCAAGGACAATACCTCGTAATTTTGAACCACAGTCAGGTGACAACTTCTTAGCTGGCACCCATTCTCCAAACTTCCACACCACACCAACATGAGGACATTTGAGGCCACGACAGATTTAACACCAGGTAACCCAGATCAGACCCCACGTACACGAAGCGGTCTTTGTTTGGATTGAGTTTTGAACTCGCAACCTTCCGGTACGCGACTCTACTAACTGGGTTACCACGACCACCTTGTGAAAAGTGGAACAAGGATGGTTCAGTGAAATCTGATATAGATTAGTTAATAAAGTATTAGAAATTAAGTAACACATAGTTTATTTACTTCTATAAAAGCAACGAGAGGCAGATGAGGCTTAGGAACTCTCGCACGGCATAGGTTCTTCGTGTTTTAAGGAGTAATTCAATATCTATACACAGACTAAAATCAAGCGAAGTGTGTGCATCCAGTTGTATGGCAAAGGAAACGCAATTTCTAAAATCAATTCTAAAGTTAGTGTTTATCTCATTGATAAACATGCCAGGTTTATTTAGGATCACTCACGAAATCCCTTTGGTCTATTTGAAAATCATAAATATCCGAGAAACAAAGAAAAGGACAAAACTAATGTCACAGTTGCCATAGCGAATTCTCAGATGCAGACCTTATTACTTCTCCAATAGGGACTTTACAAATTGTGATATTCAGGACTCCTATTGACAGAAATGTGAATAATACATTAAAATTCCTTTGTAAAAGGCGGCACAGTATTTGTTTGTTGTCACTGGGATTTTCTATTCTGGTCCATATATAGGCAAATATCATGGTAAACATATTCAAGTACAATTCCTGTCTTCGAAGATGTCCTAGGTGTGACTACAAATAAAGCGACTTTCTCACATATGTGGATCTTCCGCTACTGTAGCGTATGAATTGGTGAATATTATGGGATTAGACTCAATCCAGAATATGTCGACAATTGCAGAAAATGGTAACTTCTCATAGACCCATCCAAATAGCCCTTTGGCTACGAAAATTTAAGTCGTTTCCCAACTATCACAAAATGTGGTTTTTCCGTCGCAAAAAGGTAGCAACTGTCTCATACATGTCATGGTAACAGAAATTTTTCAATAATTGTCTTTATCACATCTTTTATGGTGCTGCAAGCGCAAAACAACATCACTAAAGGTATCGCATAACATTGTTTAAGTTTCTATCTCAAAGTCAAACTATTAAGATAGCAGCGTCTGCCTATCTGCTGTTCTATCTTATCTGCAGCCTATCTGCTGTTCACTAATTGAGCTCCATTGTTTACTAATTGAGCTGTTCGTATCATACATGATGCAAATAGAGCAAATATGATCGAGAGAAAAAGGCATTATGCCATTAACATCTGTGCACCTTATTCGCGCACCTATGTTATAACTATGGGTTATTGTCACCACATTTTAATTACACGAACGTACTACTTGAGTTATTTACGTAGAGGCTTGTATTGTGTTCTTGAGTTTTACTTATTATGGGTACAAGAATTTGTTTTAAAGGATATATTCTCTCTCAATTACAAAGATTATTTTTAAACAGTTCAGAACAGTAATTTTTAATGAAGTCTAACACAAGCTTTTACCCTTGTTGACAACATACACCAAAACACAATAAACACTTTTGACGTTCTATCGCAAAATAAGCTATCTAAATTCATATTTTTAAGCATTAGTTTAAGGTTGATTGAGTTTTATGGCGCATGGGTCCTATTTGTCCAAACTGCGCCAAACACAAAGGAAACAATGTCAAGTAAAGGGACATATTGGTTGAACGAATCCATGGATTCGTTCAATCAATAGGTGTGATTATTTGTCATTAAATGTGTTGTGGGGTAAGAACAATATTACATTACTCGGAAATCTCATGACGCTGAGTGTTAAAGAAATATCTCGGGAATAATATTCTAAGTGAGACACACTTAATTGTTCATAACTTTCTCTTAACGTCAGTACTGACTGACGATCTTCAAGTAATGTAATTCGCAGAGTATCCTGTCTCTATGTCTTGAGCAAACAGTTCTGTTCCAGATGTTGGAATTTCTATTGGAATTCCTTATATATTTGTATTTTATCGAAAATGCCATTAAGAGCCAGATGGTTTTTCAATAACGTTTCCTTCATCTCTAGTTTTACGTGAAATAGTTATTGCATTGCTTGTTCCCTTAGTTTAACACTCGGAAATAAGGGGATATTTCCTTTGTGCAACTGGCGAATCGCTGTTTCTGACATACTCAGTCTCAGCCATGGTGATAGTTACTCTCAGGTACAGCTGCTGTCAAACGTGAAGCGCACCATAAATGCAATTGAACAGCACAAATTGCTCAGAAAAAATAGAATGAATGAATTGAGATATTATCTGAAATTAATCGCATTTCGTGTTTATAATTCATGGCGGTATTCTATTGGCAGACGGAAATATACTGCAAGTATTGATACCAAGTATTGTTTAGCAGAATGATGTTGACGAAAATGATAGTGAATGGAATGAAACAATGCCAACTGTCTCAAAAGAAAATAGTATGGATGAATTGGGACATTTTCTGAGCAACTAATCATATTTTGTGTTCACGATCCATGGCAGAAATTTTATTTCGATTACGATTTCAGTACTTCGCAATAAAAATTCCAAAGAATGAATTACGACGGATATGTGATAGTTGATTGGTCAATGCCAATTAGATTTTCCAAAAGACGCCATAAAAGAGATAATCTACAATTTAAGTAATTCCAATATATATCATGTGAGAGCATTGTGGTAGCGAAGTAAAATCTTCGCTTTCTGTCAGGCTTGTTTGCTAACACTAAAATTTCCTCTCATATTTGAAGCTGATAACTTCTTATGAAATAAATAATCATAAAAACGATTCTACATTCAATTTTACATTCCCTTCAGCAACTTGATACATTATTTTTCAATCCCTAAGACACGTTTGATAGTATAAGAAGTTCGGCACAAAACCAATCAAATTTTATCATTCCATCGTCAAAAATTACTTCCACAATCTCTATTTTTGTTATAGAATACATTTTATAAATCCAATACACTCAAAAGCACTCACTCTGAAAACATTTTTCATTGCTTGGTATTAGATTTTGATTATTTTACTTACAAATCAACTTAACAGACCGATTCCATTTCTATCTTATATTTGAGTTCTTTTTCGTTCTTCGATCTATCTTTAAAGGAAGAATTCTTTATTGTATTTTGCTGTATCATTGATGTCCTTTTCAGTTTTGGCTATTCAATGCCTCTTCTTTGAAAAGTGACCCTTAAACAAGAGAAGAAATACTGTTTAAGCTCTTTTTGACATTCAGAACTTTGTTTATGCCTCTGAAATTCTAAGCCACGTCAATATAAATAAATGTATTTTTCAGGAACTTATATGGTAAGAAATAAGCATGGATTATCTTCGCAGAACATCCGCGAAAGGAATCAACAGTTCACCATTATGCGTAACAGCATTGGATCCCTTTATATTGTATCTTTTGTGTTGTTTCATAATATCCACCATTACTTGACGTTGTGTCTTGTGTCTGGTGCAGCATGGCTAAATATGGCCCTTGCTCCATATAACCCCTAAAACCAATCTACCATAATATCCACCAGAAATAAGTACTTCGTCATCTGATCATGGCGTCACCATAGCATGAGAAGTTGAAGGGTGAAAGACAACGCGTAAAAACAATAACCAATATCAAATGGAAAGACTTATATCATTATGAATATGTTACCGGCAAAGTTTGAAATCCGGCATTCTATAGAATACCTAGGCATTTTATAGATGCCGAAAACTGGCCGGCAATGTATGAAGCGATTAATATTTCACACATTTCCTAGGCATTCTATAGAATGCCAAATGACAAACCGCCAATGTATGAAATACATCTCCGATTCAAACCTACCATGTTGCAACAAGTAAGTCAAATTTAATTATTTATTTTTTAAATGAAAAAATTACATTTCTTATATTTTCTTTCTTAATGTGTGCATTTTTAGTAAAGTTCATTTAATGACCCTGTTTTACTTTTTATAAGAAATAAAATTAAGTGCAATTCAAAATAAAATTATTTCCTTCTTGGTGCAACAAGTAGGTTCATATTTTATTTTGTTTTCTTTAATAAGAAAGGCATAAATTTTGTTTTGTAAAACTTTAATTTGTTTTACATATTTTGAATAAAAGTTTTTTAATGGGACTCTTTCATTATTTTTTTCAAAATAACATTTGTATTTTTGAGGAATGAACGGTTTTTAAATAGCCTTATCATGACCTTTTTTTATACTTTGCCTAAATAGCATTTGTCAATCTATAGAATGCCTAGGTATTATATAAAATGCCTAGGGAAAGTATATAATAATTCTCATATTTCATACTTTGCCTAAAAACGCCGGGCATTCTATAAAATGCCTAGGTATTCTATACAATGCCGGCGTTTCAAACTTTGCCGGTAACAAATACAAGGAATTGAGTGGGGTAAAGCACCCACACAGTGATTGAATATGGGATGAGTGGACTTGCTGGCATTGGTCAGAGCATTGGGTATGAAGCTGGATTTTATATGGGGTGGAGAAACCGTAAATGACAGAAACTGGTAATCTCTCGGGAGCACAGATATTTGAAAAATGCTGGACTGGAAGAGAGCGAGCTCCTCGACAACCCCAGAAGTGAAACCATCCAAAGTTATCCCGGGCCCCTTAGAATCGTCGTTATAACAACGTTCCATGAATCAGCGACACCCCAGGGCCCAATTCCAGAGACCAATCGATGAGTAACACACTCGTAAATTTCCCATTTATTCATACTTGACCCCTTACCATTCCTATCAATACCCATGATGCTCCAATGATACCAATAACGTGGAGTTTTCAAGGAACTTTTAATCACAGTATAGAATTCCATCAAATTAGATTTGTGTGCGGCAAATTTACAAATGAAAGAATACATTGATATTTAACTTTTAACAACGCATTGTACGCCTGTCACACGTGGTTCAAAGGTACGAGGTGTTATCCTCGAATTTTTCCATTAGGTATTGATCCTGGACCTTCGCCAATAGCCTGTTGTGTTGTTTCAGTGGGATGTAAATTCAACTACCTACCACCAGACGTATGATTACATTTTGTTTTAAATAAAATTATTTTGTTTATGTATGGGGAAGATTTTTCTTAGCATGTTAATAGCGAAAATATGAGGGTAAACCTAAAGTTGTTCTACATAAACAATACTTTCTACTAAATGTTTGCAAGCCGATCAATCGGTTCATTGGCAGAGTGCTGGATTTTGGATCGAATCCGGGGTAAGGTATAGGTGTTTATATAGAATGAATGTGTGAGAGACCTCTCTGTAAAAGCGTGATTAGAATGTGTGGTATGCATGTGAGATGTAACGGGAGCAACCCTTTTGTGGTGGACCACAACGCGAAGTGGTTTGCAAATCTGACCTTGTAGAGCCATAATGAGCAATTTTCAATTTCTTTTTGGCATTAGGAAAAGACAATTAATTGTTACATCCCTCTAAAAGCATTTTTTCCACTTTTATATGAATGGACATAAATGTTGGGAATCACACGATTCGCTTTAACATACCATTGACTTACTAGTGAAACGTGCTTATTTGAAAACCTAGTTCTGAGAAAACGAAGAGGAAAAATTTCTACTCGCTATTAAACTCACTAAGTGCACTTCACAAGAAATCTAACCTTCACACAAAAAAAAACGATATAGTGAACTTCACCAGTATAGTGATCACCACATTTTGGTCTAGAAAAGCTAAAAAACTCATATTGTAAAATTTGACTAAGTGTGTTTCACTTATAAGCCGACAATACACATTTAAGGTTAGAATAAATTGAAATTTTCTATTTAAAGATTAAATAAATGAAATATCATGGTAGGGTGTATAATTACGTTATTTTAAAATATATACAAATAAGATAAGGTAAATATATACCATTATTTTAGAGGTACATAATTCTTTATGTAAAATTGTACGTGTACATTTAAGTATTCTAGAGAGAGAGAGAGAGAGTTAGGTTTCACTTTTCTATTCTATTTATTTTGATCTAATTTTTATCCTACACACAGAATAATAATTAATTTACAACGGCTACCTGAATGAATACATATTAAATTACAAGTAATCAGAAATAAAAAAGCGAATTTCAAAATTGAATAGCTTCTGACATTTAAGACAAAGAGAATATACATTATTCATGAGCATGACTTGAAGATTCAGAAACATTTTTATAAAACACATTCGCTAAGTATTTGTGTATTTTTGTGATTTTATGTTTTCTCATAATTAGTATGTATAAATCTTATCATTTTTTGGCACAATATTTGTGATTAATGTTTTTATATTTTGTTAATTTTTATTTCTAAGGTTAGATTACAAGTTAATTATCATATTTTACTCAAAATCACATTCCTAATGGCATATTTTCACCATTAAAATTAAATTGAATAATTAAGATGTATTCTGGCTGGAAATTATTTCCGTTACTATATTTTTGACATCTCGTGGCCCCTGTAACTTATAAAGAAGTGTGATGAGTTGTGGTTAATCTGATACAATTTAGAAAAAATTACAGTGTAAAGCTTAGAGGAAGATTTATGTATACGTAGAAAACAATCTGGTTTTTAAACTAAACAGGGGATGTGTTTAGCAATTAGCTTGTATTATCTACTGGTGGGATAACAATGCATTGTAAAGATTCTTGTTTGAAAAACGTATTAATAACAGGCATTTAGTATCGGAAAGTGAGCATAAAGGACTCTTTCTAGACATTATGCAACCACACTATTATGGGTATAAACATTACTGTAGTTGATTTGTTCACTGAATTCATGGGATGATTTTATGTGTTAACAAATGTAAAATATAAGTTAATACCATATAATGCAATTAATGAAACGCACCCACACGCGCACATACGCACACTCTTAGGGATTCATCCGTCAATTTTGCCATTTTGTTTAAAAATGCTTGATTTGAGTTATGGACCTGCATACTATTGCTGAAACTACGCTGAAGAGCTCGCTTCATGAAATTCTTCAGCAGTCTGATTAAACAAGGCAGTGAGAAATATGAAAGATGGAAATAATCGCAGGAAAGAAAATGAGACGGAACATGAAAACAGCTTTAGACTTCAAAAAATTTGAATCTCCTTCGAACAAGAGCGAATGGGATGCAATTGAAATCAAAATTCTAAAGTTAATTGATAACGACTGAAATATGAACTTTTTGCCATGAATTTTATTGGAAATAAGAATTAACAGTAGTGTAACAGCATTTAAAAAATATAAACAAAATGGTGTTTTATACTTTCGACTAATTTAATTTAATTTGGACATGTGATTACATATAATAATATCCGTAATAAATGTACTTAAACAAGGTAACAAATGCAATTAGCAACACTAACAACGAATAGATATTGCAATTAAGAAACTTTGAAGCGAATCTATCAGTTTTGTTTGAAAATACGATGTTTATGTTGAAAGAACTATCTGACAGTGTATCTACTCCATTTCCATTCTGAATTTAAATCAATACTTGTGATATGCCAATGCTTAAGGTGAGATATTATCCCAGTAATATTAAAATTTGGGTTAACTAGCAAAAATTTATTCTAGGGTAGGAAGGTAGGTGATATTGATTCCTCTATAAAATGTTTGAAAAACGCTTATCTTCAACCATTAATATAGTTTGAGAGAAAAAGAAAAGAGTACAGCTATGTGTTTCAACACACAGGAAGTAATAAAATTTAACGGCAATCTGATTAAAATGAAGTTCGTGATATAAGTCTTACTTAAAAATACTATTTTTGAATGTAGAATTAACTCTCCAAGTAATTTCGACAAGATATCTCGTCATCAAAATATAGCCTTTCCTTTGATGATGAGATCAAGATATCTCTGGTCAAGTTTCTTCTAATGACTAGATATACCGTCTGCCAAGGTCAGTTTTGGTAATGGCGAGATACCTGGTATACCACCAGGAGGGTTAATAAATAATTAAGATTAAACTAGAAATCAAGTACAGGAAAAGGTGAATATAGCTTTTCCTCGTGAACATTGTAATCAAGAGAAATTATTTTTAGCGAATACACACACAAAAGGACAACCTACTTTAACTTTTATTTGAGTGACTCTTATCGCTTTGTCGTCCTCAAACATTCTTTGTCTGACTGAGGGAATAAATAATTCATGAACGGACATAACGAATGTTTCATTGCAACAAGAAATGTAAACTGTGTAAACACCCACGCCATTTAAATCCTTGGTTCGTATTATCTACTTCTTAGGCAATTGCAGTAGAACCAGTCCTTCTTATCTTTATTTATGCTTCATGAAATTTGTACATTGATAATTCCATAAGAGACGCGAAGCGTATCATCCAAATAATCTCTATTTTTTGTAGAACAGGCGAGAAATAAAAAAAATTACAACAGCCGAGGAAAATGCTGAAGTGGAAAAGGTCAATAATTATAGCGATTGATATAAAATGCATGAAAATAGCTTAACAAACGAAAGTTCTTTTTCGAGAATTGAATAAAACATCATCTCCTTTGAAGGATTTGTGGATTAGTTCTTCCCATTTTCTTTCTCCTTGTTACCAGTATATATATTTATATATCTATAGACCATATCTATCTCATGAATATCCTCTAAATCATTTGTGAAGATGGCAGGGAATTTGATATCTTATAATTTACAGTTATGTATGAAATTCTTGCCTTAATATAAACTCTTAGAAGAATAATTCTCATAATGTATCAGCTTCGGAATTGATCCCGGCCCATCGCCAATACCCCGTTATATTGCTCCTTACGAAGCAACCAACCACAAAGTATCAAATCTTGATTTTTTAGATACATAGATTTGTGTAATTAATATCTGTATTTTATACTATTGCTATTATGTTGGGGATGGTGAAAGATAACTTTTATGATAGTTCTTACCAAAATTTTTTATTGTTTATTCTACTGTGTATAAGTTTCAGCTAAGAAGTACAATTTATTTTGCGTCGATGACACTGAAATTTAAACCGCGTGGGTTACATTTTAATCCAATCCATGATGTTCTGTGTTGTGAACTTATAAAATAAAATTGCTCAGATTGTGAGAGGGAAGCTTTCGGCAACGAAATATGTAACTGGAATTTTTTTTAATGTATCTTAAACATCATTTTTTAAAATCATTGTAAATTTGTAATCTATCGATTAAATTCTCAAACAAGCCTTACAATTTTGCGAAGGATTCTTTTTATTTACGGTAAAAATTTTCTCCCTTTGTAAAGTCTGTCTATCACGAGGACTGCTATGGACATTTTATCTATATCTGTCCTATTGCCATAGAAACTAGCCTTACGCCAATTTCATAAAAGATGCTTGAGAAAATGTATTCAAGTTTATCACTTAATGACAATTCGAAAATATTTTGTTTCTGAGATTTATAATAGTAAACTACCTCTTTGCACCGTCAATTAGTTGAAAACAAAATGTAATACTTCAGAGGTAAGGATCACCCCTATTCAAAATGAAAGAACTCTGTTTTTATAGCGACCACCACTACCCAGACGTGATGTTCGGATAAATTCTAATGGCAAACAGACAGTACCACATAGAAAAACACGAAGCCTTATAACGATGTGAAGCAAGTCAAGAAAGATAGAACTACAAAATTTTGAAATTGAATACAAATTATGTACAATTTAAAAAAACAACATCTGATTGATAGACCTGACAAATGAATGAAATATTATTTATTCCCTCTCAAATGCACGTGAATAGTTCTTCCTACTTGAAGAATGAAAATGGGTGGAGATTAACAGGAAGCAATTCAGGTCACCCCCTATAAACTGAGGTTCTACACTGACGAGAATTCATTCCGTTGTTGATGCTGAAAGACAAACAAATTGGTCTGCAATGGATTCCTGGTCATTGCGGCATCTACGAGAATGAACTGTAGAATTTCATTGAACGGAAAGACGTTTAATTATTACAAACGTCATATTCCGAGATATCTTACCATTCAATAAAACTGTGCATGAATCAAATTACAAACATGAAATGTCAAGCACTACTATCGATTATGTGCGCAATCCGTGCTGTCGACTTTGTGCAAGAACCTGTGAACTGAGACTACCTGCATAGCTGTGGTGCATTACATGTGACTGACGGAGAGGAATATTTATTTATAATTTATACAGGTGACTGTGTAGGCAGTACTTAAAAAAGAAAGAATATTTCTGATAAACTAAAAGACTAATAAAAGAAGAGTTGCGTTTACTCCTTTTTTTATCTCATATATATCGAGCACTTTATTCGTTATGATTGTAAGCTGATTTGATTACGGAATTTTCTTTCTGAAACTCAAAGACTTCAGCAGATCATAACTGTTTTAAAAGAAAGTACCTTTTTACGCACACGAAGCACTGTTCACATAACTCAATACTATATAAATCGAGCCTCATCAAAAAGAAATTATCCAGACGTTCTAATAGCAATGGCGTGTTATTGAAGATGAAAAGAAATCACAAATGATAAATCGCGATCCACTCCTAAAGTAAGGGTTGAAAGAGAAAATGCAAATGGGAACTTCAAAATGCCATTCGAAGCAAAATAATCTAAATTTAATTATGTCATCGTTGAATCGCAATTCGAGCTTTTTGGTAACAAACAGCCTGGGTTATTTTTCATTTCACTTCTTCTAATGCCACGGGAAGTTTCTTCTTTCAATTGCCTTTAATCCCATAGTTTGATAAATCATTCCTATTTTTCAAATAATAAAGTATTTACAAAATCGGGGCTTCAGTAAATTACGATAAATCATGTCCCCCCCTACGTTCGCTTTACGCTGAATCATCTCTCGATTCAGTTATGGGTTTTTGTTTGCAGCTTCCTGGGTTTCCGATGGCCATTTGCATTTGAAAAATAAATTTACTCGTTCGGAAGTAAAAATAGGATGAAATAAAAAACGTAAAATGTGAACGTTGTTATGAATGAAATTTCGAGATTGAAAAGGATCTAATCTCTTACGCTAATTGGAAGGTGTTGGGGTATCGACAATGTCCCGAATGAAAACTGGATTCTTCGTTCTTTTTGGTGGTTGACTTTGGAACATTTAAGTATGTTTCAGCTTTGTGTCTTTATGGAATGTTCAATCAGACATTGCATTAACAGTTTTAAATTTTCAGTAATGCCGTTCTTTAAATGTTATGAGTTGTTTTTCTAGAATAATATATATTATGACGATTGAAAGCGATTAAAGTTCCAATTGCAGTTTTCACAGAGAAAACACGCGCTTCACTTTGTGTCTTTAATAATGTATCTTGTTCTATTGGAAGCCATATTTTCATTATTTTTCAGTGTTAGCAAATAGATAGAAAAGAAAAATGTAGAAGCATCCTTCGTTCTTTTTGGTTGATTTTGGGACATTTTAAGTACATTTCTTCTTTGTCTTTTTAGAATGCTGGATCAAACATCGCATCAAAAGTTTTCTAATCTGGGTTCAGTTCTTTAAACAGTTGAGATTATGAATTGTTTTTCTAGAATTACAGATATGAAGATTGAAAGTGCTTGAAGTTCCAATTATTTTTTTCACAGATAAAAACATGCTTAACTTTAAGTCTTTAAAAATACTTATACAAATTCCAAACCATATCTACAAATTTTTTAGTGTTAGCTAATGAATAGATCAGAAAAAGTTACAGGTGTAAAAAACGGAACAACTATTTTAGTTAAAAAATGCATTTTTTAACTAAAAAATAGTTGTGTCATTACTTTTAGATGTATTTTCTCTAAAGCTATCTGCAATTAAATTGTATAAACTAGCCATTTTTAAATGACCAATAGACAACACATTATTTCCAATGTTGAGACAGGTAACAGTGTTCTGTTTGAGACATTTTTGAGTCCCTTATAATCAATAAATATCAGCTTTGACATCGAGAGGGACAAGTATTAGAAATATTTTTCATTTTGTGTATTAATTTAACTATTACTTTTTACCACAATTAGAGAAATATTCTTTTTTAAAATTAAAATGGACTAACTATAACTGATTGTATTATGTCTCTGTAATAAAATGGTGGAAATAAAAACTAAAACAAATTTGTATCTATCGAGAGTAAACATACTAAAAACATATACAAAAATTAAAACAAATTTAGCATGATGTATAGATGTTAAAATATTGTAAATTTTTTATCATTCGGAGACCGGTAGGTGTATTCACCGGGATTATCGGATGAATCGCTTATAGAAACCAAAGAGACAAGTTAACAAATCAAAATTTTCAAATGACATAATAAATAAAATTGCAGACAAGCAAGCATTGAAAGATAATGCAAAAAGAAAGACCCTCAACCAGCTTCCCCAAGTCATCTTCAGGTCTGCATGCTAGTTGGCGAAAGAAAATCTTTATGGAAGTCCTGATCTGATGATGAACTTTTTGAGCATGTTTGGACTTATGGACACTTGGTCTAGCTGTTTAGCTAAAAAGGAAAGTTTAGTTAGATAGGTAGTTGAATTTACGTAGCACTGGAGCAACAAAGGAAGCTTTTAGCGACGGTCCGGGATCAAATCCGAAGCGAAAGCCCAGAGGACAACACCTAGTAATTTTGAATCGCGGTCAGATGACGAGGCCAACTCCTGAGAATTTTAGCTAGACTTTAAGGAATAAGTAACAAGATATATACGTATAATCTATAAAGTTATAAAACGAATAAATGTTCATATTTAGTTATCTTGATTTGAGTGAATTACAAATTAAATACACTAAAGAAGGTATTGTACATTACTCGTCTATTTGTATAACTATTTTAAACTGGAGCATTTCAAAGTTTCCTTTATTTAAACTCACATTCAATGTTGATTTTAAGAATTTCAAAGTAAAACACACAGTGGTCAAAGGAAGAGGACCCCAGTGGTCCTATGGTCTTGAAGGTACCAGAGCCCAATTTTTGTCCAAGTCCACATATTGCTCTCTATGGCAATAGCTCAGGATGAAAATGTTATTAACCTCGTACTTTTTATAAGCGGGCATGCCTTTCATTTCAAAAGTTATGTGTAAAATATCCACCATAAAATCATTTTCTTTTTCATACGTCTGAAAAGATCAAATTTCGCACATTGTTCTATTCCATTTCTAATTAACATAAAATCAAATTATTCTTAAGACCTTGAGTACATAATTTGAGGTCTTTGTTGCTTAAAAGCAATCCTCAATTTTTCCAATAACTGATGAAAACCATGCTTTAGTAGCCTTTAAGGACATAATATTGGAGTGCATGCATACACCACTATTTATGTAAGGCACCACAGAATATATTACATCAATTTCACGCACCGATTCTTTTTTCCCTTATCCTGTAGCCTAGACACAACCTATTCTTACAGATGAACATTTTCCTCATAGATAAAATTTCATTAAACCACACAGAGCATGGTAATGATCCACAAAAAGCCTGCTATTTATACGGACTATGAGAGCATAAAATATGTTCTCTTAGAAGTAACCTTACAAATCATTTCTCCTCGACATTGAATGCTTTACTGGTATAAGTCGCCTATTCTGTTATGGAAAATATAGGGAGATTTCGTTGTTCACAAGATTTCATAAATGATTATCCCATGATTGTTTTACTCATTTAAACTAGTGTTTGTTTTTGAGTTCAAACTCTGAAACTCCTCTTAAAAATGAATTAAAACCACAAAAACTGGTTTGTTCCTCCCTCATATTTTTTGTGTCCTACAAAGCACAAAGCGCTCTAGAGTGTTATTGCATTTTAAAGTTTCTAGGTTGCAGTAGATAACTCTGGCAAGACTTAGAAGAGGGTACTTAAAATATGACTCTTGTGACAGGATTTAGCCCTTCTGGTAGTTGCCACGTCGAGATATCTCCCCATTAGAAGAAACATGACCAAATCTCAATCCCGTTATCATCAAAAAGTTGGCAACATCTTGATGATGAGATATCTCGTCATTAGCAAAATTGTTCAGAACTCGATGGACGAGATATCTCGTCGAAACACTTAGGTGGGTTAAGAACCATCTAACTTGTCTAAGCTCAGCAAACCCAGCAATCCTTCTGATGTTTTAGATTGTATAGATAAATGTCTGTGGGACAGATGAACCAGGAGTTGGTTGCTGTGCGATTTGTAAAACATGGTCTTTTGCACTTGGTTTGAGTATCTACCCTCTTCCTCTATATCTAGACCGAGAGGATTAGTAACAATAAAAATGAATCGAGGCATCCACTACTCATATTGCTGCTTTCTTTATGAATTGTACAGTTTAATTTATAGTTATCTCTAGTTGCTAGACTCCACGACATACGCAAAAAGCAACATCTAGTAAAATGCAAGGATAACATCGAAAGTTAGAATGGCTCATTTGACGTATCTTATGGTTTTGATTTGTTGTTTTACGATCAATTTTTAAAACCTCTAAATTGAAGGATTTAATAGCGCATAACAAACATAATGATATCTAAAGATGAAAAAAGTATATATTGTAGTATTGTAGCATAGTGTACTTTATAGAATAGGTATAGCTCGAGTTCACAAAAATACTTTCGCATATTCACTTTTGAGACCGTCCAACCCGTATTAATTCACTTTAGGATAACTACATGAAACTGTTTTAAAAATCACTACACAGGAAAATTACAGAGGAAAAGTGAAGCGTAGAAATTATTTGTTGCAGATGTTACCACGGGGGAGGGGAGGGTTACCGACTTGAGTAGACCATAGACGTGAAATATAAGTAGACTGAGTATTCCTATTAGGAGGAGCTTCAAAAAAGTGTGACTGTCATGTCAACTAGTAGTTATTTGACTGCTCTGAAAAATTGACTTGGTTAGCCGATTTGGCATTTTATTGCTTTGTTTGGTGATATATCTTTTGACAGGGTTGATGTGTGATTGCACATTTCTATTGACGTGACTAAAATGATGGCCAAAGTCTATTACTATATCGCGTGGACTAATCATATGATGAATCAATGGATGGGCGTCTTCTATTATCCCGTGGACCAATCAGATGATGAATGTTCGTTTCCACCCAACAGACAGAACTAGTCTAATAGTCACGTTACTACTAGTTTTGGTCACATGATGCTGGGCACATAAAGCGATTACCATTGCCCACTCTACTTTTATATTTCGTTTTTGGGTTAGACAGGGAAAGAGGGAGCTCTTGAAGACCCATTTAAAAGTAACAGACTAGTAAAAGTATAACCATTTGCTTCAGAATCTAAAGCCAACTATGGACATCAATTCGTTATTCAAGGTAGTAATTTTTATTTCTATGTGCAGGCGAGGAAAAATATCTGACGACCCCGTTTATATTAAATTAGTTTTCCAGACTTTTTATATTCAAATCTTCCGAAATAAACTTTCTGTCACGTAGTATATTTTTATTATGTTACTATTAAACAACCGAAACAAAATCTATATAAAATTTCTTTTCAAGTTAAAATAATAACTAGGATAGTTAGTTATATTTAAAAAATTACGAATAGCAACACTTTTATGTGTTTTTATAGAAATCGACCCAGGAGATTTTATATGAACATGTAAAATTTAAGCTTTCTCCAGAAAGTTATCGCATCTTGGTTCACAATTACGAGGCGTTGTCCTCGAATCTTTCCCTTCGGGATAGATCCCGAACCGTCGCAAATAGCCCGTTGTGTTGTTCCAGTGCGACGTTAATTAAGTATCTACCTACCTACCGGAAAGTTATTAAATTTTTTTGCAAAAATGCTAAAAATAAATATTATATTTATAATGAAAAGGCTATATGGAGGAACGAGATACAGTTTCGTATTTGAAAAATCCACTAATATTCATCAATGTTGCTATTCATAACTTTTTCAAATAGTGATTTAGCAATTAATATTCCAGATTAAAAATTAATTAAAAGGAACGTTGTATAAATTTTAATTATGTTCCTCAATAGTAAAGTAGTAACACAAAATTTCGGCATGATAGAAATATTATTTTGGATGATTGAGTCTGGAAAGCTAATTTGACATTGGGTGCTTCAAAGTTTTCATACACACTCAAAATCCAGATATAGTTGCACCAAATGACTTGAAACGTGGTATTTTAAAGTTTGAATTTCGATACAGATTCGAAATTTGGCGTCAAAATTGTTGCCGTTGGTATGGAGTTTGTGAAAAATTCGATATGAAGACGGTCTCCTATGCAAATTTTATACATTTAAATTTATAGAGGACGTTATTCCTCACATGAATGGTACCGTTGAATTTCATCCATTAAAAACGACGGGCGAATAAAGAAATCGATGTTTTTCCGCATATATCTGATTTGTTTTCTAGATTTTAATCTGAATTTAATCGTTAGTTCAGGAGGTTCTCAAAGTAAACAAATCTATCCTTTCACCTCCAGTATAGCTCTGACTATTTCTGTACGTAACTTACAAATAATTTAATCATTCATGCAAAATTCAAAATGGCATGAAAATATTGCAATCACCGGGTCTGTACTGTGTTGTGAATACATGTCAAATATTATGAAAAACACTTACAAATGAAACGAGTACCAAAAATATGAACTGATGATATGACACCGTGGATGATATAATACTGATAATATGACACCATACTTTATGACACCGTGGGATGCTAGATGGGACGAGCTTAAGAGCATTTTGAAGAAATTCATTAAATATCTTGTTATCGTTTAAAATGAGCTATTTTATAAAATTTACATCCTATAATAAATTTCAATCTTCTAGATTGCATAAATTTATTATCAATTTGTTATATTGAATTCCATCTTTAGAGAAACCGTTAGAAATAATTCAGAATACACTAATTAGAATTTAGATTGTCGGGAAGCTGTAGGCGGGTAATTGAATTGCATTTCAATCTCAGTTGAGCTTTAGGTCGATTGATTTTTTGCTCAGAATATCAACTGAAAAAACGTTGCTTTCAGTTCTTTTTAAAATTTTCATTCGATTCCTCATTTTATTCATGGTCGCATGGGTACAAATTAGACTGTTTACGACGCGTTCGGATTTACTAGAAACACTTACTCTGAATTAATTTATAACCCAGATTGATTAAGAGATTTATTAGTGCGTAACTAATCTCAAGTACATTACAACTGAAGTAGAGCTTTGAAAATATAATGTAACACTATTTTAGTATATAATAGTTTTAGAATGTATCCACTTATTATTTAACGCAAGTGAGTTGTGTGACCTTAACAGAGTAAGTTGAAGGTAACAACTTACAACAACAATCCCTGGGTGTATTTCTCTCTTTTGTGTCAGTAAAGCTTTCACTGTTCACACAACACACATAGTTAAAAGCTACTCTAAATTTTTCCGTCTAGCAATTTTTAAGTTAAAAAATTTCACAATTATTATAGTTTATCCTATTCAACCCTTTTCCTCCCTGGGTGTATTTCTCTCTTTTGTGTCAGTAAAGCTTTCACTGTTCACACAACACACATAGTAAAAAGCTACTCTAAATTTTTCCGTCTAGCAATTTTTAAGTTAAAAAATTTCACAATTATTATAGTTTATCCTATTCAACCCTTTTCCTCCCTGGGTGTATTTCTCTCTTTTGTGTCAGTAAAGCTTTCACTGTTCACACAACACACATAGTAAAAAACTACTCTAAATTTTTCCGTCTAGCAATTTTTAAGTTAAAAAATTTCACAATTATTATAGTTTATCCTATTCAACCCTTTTCCTCCCTGGGTGTATTTCTCTCTTTTGTGTCAGTAAAGCTTTCACTGTTCACACAACACACATAGTAAAAAGCTACTCTAAATTTTTCCGTCTAGCAATTTTTAAGTTAAAAAATTTCACAATTATTATAGTTTATCCTATTCAACCCTTTTCCTCCCTGGGTGTATTTCTCTCTTTTGTGTCAGTAAAGCTTTCACTGTTCACACAACACACATAGAAAAAGCTACTCTAAATTTTTCCGTCTAGCAATTTTTAAGTTAAAAAATTTCACAATTATTATAGTTTATCCTATTCAACCCTTTTCCTCCCTGGGTGTATTTCTCTCTTTTGTGTCAGTAAAGCTTTCACTGTTCACACAACACACATAGTAAAAAGCTACTCTAAATTTTTCCGTCTAGCAATTTTTAAGTTAAAAAATTTCACAATTATTATAGTTTATCCTATTCAACCCTTTTCCTCCCTAGGTGTATTTCTCTCTTTTGTGTCAGTAAAGCTTTCACTGTTCACACAACACACATAGTAAAAAGCTACTCCAAATTTTTCCGTCTAGCAATTTTTAAGTTAAAAAATTTCACAATTATTATAGTTTATCCTATTCAACCCTTTTCCTCCCTGGGTGTATTTCTCTCTTTTGTGTCAGTAAAGCTTTCACTGTTCACACAACACACATAGCAAAAGGCTACTCTAAATTTTTCCGTCTAGCAATTTTTAAGTTAAAAAATTTCACAATTATTATAGTTTATCCTATTCAACCCTTTTCCTCCCTGGGTGTATTACTCTCTTTTGTGTCAGTAAAGCTTTCACTGTTTGTGTGTCAATTACTTGATATTGTATGTCTTGTATCAATTACTTGATATTGTATTGTGTCTGGAGCAGCATGGCCAAATATGGCCCTTGCGCCATAAAACCACAAAAACCAACCAACCTATTCAACCCTTCTGGAGATTCATCTTCACGTCGAAAACTGCCCTGTAGTGGCCAGCCTCTGCTGCAAACACCTGTTTCAAAATGTCCTCAGTTCTAGGCAAGGAACAATTTATTTTGTCTACTTAGATCTTCATTCGCCTTGGGCAGTTTTGTCTTGAGATATCTCTTCATTCTCAAAACCGACCAGATCTTAATAGGCGAAAAATGTAGTCATAAGCAAAATTGACCAGATCTTGGACGAGATATCTCGTCAAAACTACTCGAAGGGTTAAGAGGTCATATTACCTTAAACTCTAAAGCATTACATGCTCGTTTAAATAATCATAAATCTTAGATCCATTGAGTGTTTAAAACAATTTTTTTACAAAGGAATTTTAAAATTGTGACTTATCACTGTAATGCCCAGAGCGTTTCAATTTCATTTTGTGAATTGAATGCTTTAGTAAATGAATTTCGTTATTTTCCAAAGTAATCTCTATTAGAAAGTACTTACGCTTCATGTATATTTATTCTGCGTTCGATTTCATTTAATTCGTAATTGACACACAAATATTGAAAGCTTTACTTGTACAAAAGAGAGAAATGCACCCAGGGAGGAAAAGGGTTGAATAGGATAAACTATAATAATTGTGAAATTTTTTTATTTAACACTCATGTAGTAAGAACTTTAACGAAACAAAAAGGTTGTTAGAATTCAACATAAATTTTGTGTCTCCGAGAGTTAGACCTTGTATTGTTTGTGCCACTTGTTACCATATGAAGAATTCTCACAGCTCTAATGAAGTTCCCAAGCAGTGGCAATGGTAATTCTGGAATACAGAAATTAGTGCAGAAAAGAAAATCTGTGCCAACACGGAAATAGGTTTAGAGGTAAAAAATATCGAATCGCCTTTGAGCAAGTGAATAAGATGAAATTGAAGGAGACTTTCAGAAGCGAATTGTAGAAACAAGACTGTGGTATGAACATTTTACCATGCACTTTATTGAAAATGAGAATTAATACCAATAAGGGAACATTTGAAAAATGTAAACAAAATGCCATTTTATATTTTTGGCTAATTTTATTTCATTTGTAAGTATGTGCATATGGATGCTTTTATCTATATATATATATAAAAAGGATGTGTGTATGTATCTTTTCTATACAAATCTACACCGTTTGGCCAATCCACACGAAATTTGGTGCACTTATACTTTAGAACACTGCGGTCAGCATAGGCTAACCCTTAACCCCCGTTCTATTGGCCCGAGGGGGCTAAAAACTATTCGAAATCGCCATAGAAAAGTTATTGAGCATAGATTGATTGATTTAGGCAGGTATGGTTTTTTGGATAGACAATGAAGCAGCAATAAAACCAGTTTTGATCGAAAAACAATTTTTTCCGAAATAAATTAAATTACAATATTTATGTTTGAACTGACTTTTTAGTTCTTCCCATGATGTAAAAAATTATAAATATTTTATTGATGAAGAAGGAATATTTTAAAATATTTATTTTTTTGGGCAAGAAAATTCAAGGAAAGGTTTTCAAGGAGTTCAAGGATGATTTTCAAGGAAAATTGGTGTATATGTCGACCAACTTTCCTTAAATAATTTATTGAATATGTAATGATTTGTAGAATTCTGTTTCATAAGCTTTTTAGGTAAGGCGTGTAACTTACTTTAAAGTGTCCGGAATAGATACATGTGAATCCTCCTTTGAAAGCAGTGATTTTCTTTCTTAAAAATTCTGTAAAATCAACCTTCTGTTTTTTGAAAAATTTTATCTATTCAGTTTAATTTGTCTACACCGATTACATTTATTTCTGTTACAATAAATTTTTAATAACTGCAGAAATTATCATATCTCTTTTAATAATTATTTATTACTTTAAAAATAATTATTTTATTTATACATAAGAAGAAATTAAAATTGGAAAAGTATTAAAAGAACACTTGCTTGGCAATAAAATACGACTTCTAATTTTGTAAACAGAGCTCGAACAATATAAAAATTAACGGAGTTCAGTTGTATCTCTTATTTCCATTAGACAAAAAAAAATACAACAATATATTTTTAACACTCTCCCTTATTGTCCATTTTTTTTCTTCACAAACAAGGATTACTCCAATCCAATCTTTGTATTCAGGGTATTAAGCTTTGGCTTGTGTAGTGGTTTTGTGAGTCCATCTGCTAGTTGATTTTCAGTGCTAATCTTTGAAACTTCTATTTCTCCTTCCTGTACCTTTTCCCTGACAAAAAAGTGACGCACCTTTATGTGTTTGATTCTCCTATGGAACTCCGGATTCTTTGCAAGTCTTATTGCTGCTTCATTGTCTATCCAAAGAATTGGTGTTCCTTTAACATCAGTCATTTCTTTTAACAATCTACTAAGCCAAACCAAATCCTTTGTTGCTTCACTTGTGTAACTATTTCTGCTTCTGTTGTTGAGAGTGCAACTGAAGATTGTCTTTGGCTTGTCCACAATATTGCTCCACCTGCATGCAGGCAAACAATACCAGTTGTTGAACGTCCGGTTTTATCATCTCCAGCATAGTCGGCATCGCTAAATCCTTCTAAATGTCCTTGGTTAAAGTTGGATTTGTAAATGATACCTTTTTCTTGTGTTCCCTTTAAATATCTGAATATCATCTTGATTTTTACAATATCTGCACTGGTAGGATTTTCAACACTTCTTGCTAAATAGTTAACGGAAAATGCTATATCTGGTCTTGATCCAGCTGCTAAATATAGTAGAGTTCCTATAGCTGATCTGAAGGGAAAATTTCCTTTTATATCAGTATTATCTTGAGAATTATCATTAGTAATTGGTGTTGAAACTGCTCTGCAATTTTCCATTCCAAAATCTTCCAACATTTTCTTAATATAACTAGATTGGGTGATCTTTATTGAACCATCATTTCTTTGTTCAATCTCAATGCCCAAAAAAATGAAGCAGGTTTGAAGGTAATCTTAAATTCTGTTTTCAATTCATTTAAGAATTTATTTATTTCATCTTGGTTTGTTGATACAACTAAACCATCATCCACATAGAGTGTACGTATGATCTTAAGATCATTTCTATTTCTGATAAATAAACAAGGATCAGATGCACTTCTAGTGAAACCGAGTTTGGCGAGAAAACTTCCAAATCTTTCATTCCAAAATCTAGTAGCTTGCTTAAGTCCATATAAGCTACAGTTTAGCCTACACACCTTATTTGTTCCATCACTAAAGCCTTCAGGTTGAGACATATAGATTTCTTCAGAAAGTTCTCCATACAAAAAAGCCGTTGAAACATCAAATTGCATTAAGTGCATATTTTCACAAGCTGCTACGCTAATTAAGGTACGGACAGTATTTTTATTTGTTACTGGACTAAATGTCTCTTCATAGTTAACTCCCTTACGTTGGGAAAAACCTTTTACTACTAATATTGCCTTCTATTTATCTACTGAGCCATGGGTTAGTTTTAAGTTTAAAAACCCATTTGCTGCTTGCAATCGGCTTGAATCCAGGTGGTAAATCAACTACTTCCCAAGTTTGGTTTTCCTTCAGAGATTTTAATTCACTGTCCATAGCATGTAACCACTTATCTTTTTGTTTAGTCCTTATTGCTTCATCATAGGTTTCTGGTTCATACATATTTTCCAATACTGAGTGAAAACTATAATCATCATATCTTGAAGGTTTCTTAATTCTAGATCTATCCTTAAGTTGTCTTTGATCTGCTGTGTCCTGCTGTTTTACCATTATCTTGTCGGTTTTCCTTTGTTCACTGAAATGATCAGATTTATTTCCAATATCTTTATCTCTAGTTTCTTCTGATTCTACAGTCACTGGTAGTGGATTTGAAAACTCTTCCTTTTGGAATATTACATCTCGACATCGAAATACCGAATCATTTATTTCATCATAAATTCTGTAGCTATCATAACCATCATAGGCTATTAGAATTCCAGATCTTGCCTTTGGATCCATCTTGTTTCTCTTTTGATCAGGAATCCATCCACTAAATGCTGTTCCAATCACTCGTAGATGCTTAAGTCTTGGTTTCTTGTCATACCATATTTCATAGGGCGGCTTTCCATCAACCGAGGACTTCGCAGTTCTGTTTAGTATATATGCTGCTGTATTGATTAGCTCTGCCCAAAACTTTTGTGGAAAAATCTTTCTGGAATACATGAGAGATCTAGCTGCTTCAACTATGGTTCTATTCTCCCGTTCGGCACATCCATTTTGCTGTGGAGTATATGGTGTTGTAAACAGCTGTCTCACACCATATTTCTTTAGTAACATTCTCATTTGTTTATTATCAAATTCTCCACCATTGTCACTGCGGAATTCTTTGATCGGATGACCTTCAACTTTTGCTTCTTCAAGCACTTGATTTAACTTTTCCAGAGCTTCTGACTTTTCTTTGAGAAAGTGAACAAAGCGCATTCGAAAAAAATCATCTTTAAACAAACAAAGTAACGAAAGCCTGAATTTGACGGAACTTGAAGTGGTCCACAAATATTTCCATGCAGTGTCTCTCCCTGCTTGGTTGCTCGTGGTCCTAATTTCTGACGATGCATATTTCCTTTTATACATCCTGTACAATGTTCATCTTTGATGTTTGTCCTTATGTTCAATTCTCTCTCAATAAGATCTTTAATATGTCTTTTATCTTGATGACCCATTCTTTCATGATAAAGCTGCAAAATATTTTGATCTATGAAGTCTGCTTCTATCGACTGTGATGATTTTGCTTTCATTTCCACTTTAAGCAATCCTCCATTCTCTTTACGATAGCCATTAAAATATGTTTTCTTGTTTACCTTTAGGCTACATCTATTTGGTCCTGAGACAAATTCACTGTTGGGTAGTTTATCGTGAGTTTGCAGAATTAAAAAAAGATTTTTCTTAATATCAGGAACATACCATACATTTTCAAGAGCTAAATGAAGAATATTTCCATCGACATATGATTCAACTTCAATTGTTCCTTGACCCGAAACTTTAGCTTCTTGTCCATTTGCTGAACTTACTTTGACAGAGTGCCCAAATTCACTATAAGTTTTGAAAAATTGATTTTGTTTAGTAATATGTCTTGGTGGCACCATTATCAAAGTACCAATTTTCTTTGTCATCACTTTCTGTAACAAATGCATGATCATCTATTGATAGCATGAAGGCATTTACTTCCCTTGAGGTTCCTGTTCTTGTATTATTTTTATAATTCTTTGTTTCTGTTTCTTCCTTTTTTGGTCTTCCAATCAGCAATCCATTTATAACAATCTTTAATCCAATGGCCTTTCTTTTTACAATAATTGCATGGATATGTGTACCTCTTGTCTTTGCTGTTACCTTTCTCATTTACTCTATCTTTGACAATTTTCTTGACTGTTAAGTCTTGATCAACACTTTCTGAATTAGAGGTTAACTTGCTTGCTTCTGTGCAGAGCCAGTTGATGAGATTGTCCACATTCTTTTCTTTATCTTTATGAATCATAAGCCAAGTTGTTTGAAAATTTGAATAACCTCTGGGTAGAATTTCAAATATCTTACATATAAGAAAAATTGGTGGCAATTTTCCATTATTGCGGTTTTGACATTTTCCTATTTCTTCTTGAAAGTTGTTCCAAAGCTGCCTAGTTGAAGACAAGTTTCTAGCTATATCTAGACGTTCTTTCCATTTACAACCAAAAAACTTCAAACAAATTTCAAAGGCTTTATTTTCTTCTACACCAGCAAAAAGATTGTGGAATTCTGTCCAAACCTCATCTGGGCTTAAAAAGATTTCTTATTTGAGCTCTAACTTTTGGACTCAAGGTTAAAAGTAATAAAAACATTATTTCTGATTGTGCCTTGTTAAATTTTTCCAAGTCTTTCTTATAGACATTTCTTTCTTCTAATGTTGCTCTGCTACTGGGTTCTTTAGGAATTTTTAATTTTCCTGAAATTAATTTCATTGCATTTGGAATTCCTTTTTTTATCTGAATCAAATATTTTCAATCTTCCCAGTTTTCCCTTCCTTCAAGAGGTTCAATTTTCTGCATGATTTGTTCCATTTTCTTTTTTTTCTACAAGAAAAAATGGTGTTAGGGTTAGGAAAAGTATCCTGGGCCCATAACCTGTTACAATAAATTTTTAATAACTGCAGAAATTATCTTATCTCTTTTAATAATTATTTCTTACTTTAAAAATAATTATTTCATTTATACATAAGAAGAAATCAAAATTGGAAAAATATTAAAAGAACACTTGCTTGGCAATAAAATACGACTTCTAATTTTGTAAAAAACAGAGCTCGAACAATATAAAAATTAACGGAGTTTAGTTGTATGTCTTATTTCCATTAGACAAAAAAAATAGAACAATATATTTTTCAACAATTTCCAACTCAAGCACCGTTATTCCGAAAAGCACAAACGAAAAATTCATTGATCATAAAAGCGTAACTTTGCTACTCGGTATCTGGCAGCACCAGAATTAATGTTTACTTTTTTTATAAAACTTTGTAGAACTTTCTAGAAAGTTGGGGACACGGAAACTTCCTCGGACTCATGATGGCGAACATTCCAGCACCCACTCGATTCTTAGCTGGTCGTATTTAAAGGAAGCTAACTCGGTAAGTCTTCCAGTTTATCATCTTTCAGTGAATCTGATAGTTTTATTTCGCTCTTTTAGTTGATTATATAAGTGTTTCCTACTTTATTTGACAATGATAGTGTACATTTTGGATTTATATTTCTAAACGGATGTAAGTACTTCATATTTTTAAAATTTGTTTTTTCGTTAATTTTTAGCTTTTTATTGTATTCTATAATTCGGCTAAGTGCAGTCAACGGCTAAGATGATGAAAGATAAGCGTAGTCAATAAACTTCCGAGGAGAGGAATAGAAGACTTGCGATTGCGAGAGAGAGAGCTACTATATCTAGAGCAACAGAGACAGCACGGCAGCGCGAGGCCCGACTACAGGATAAGAGAGATAGAGCTACTACCTTTAGAGCAACACAGACGGCACAGCAGCGTGAGGCCTGACTACAGGATAAGAGAGATAGAGCCAAACGATCACGGACTGCGCACCATTTTAGCTTAGCATTGGAAGGATTCCACTACGATTCACATAAAGACTACTCGATGCATGCAAGTGTTACCATCGGGAAAATGGAAATGGTTTGTATTTACTATCAAGCCAAAAAGTTTAAATCAAAGTCCACTGGTATTTGCTGCAAAAATGGAAAAGTTAAACTCTGCCAACTGGAACCACCACCACAAGAACTTTTGACTTACACATCAGGAGATACGTCAGAGTCGAAGCATTTTCTTAGTAACATCCGAAAATACAACTCATGTTTCCAAATGACTTGATTCGGCGCCACATCAGTTGTTGGACAGCCCGGATTTCCGTCGACATTCAAGGTGCAAAGGCAGATTTACCATAGAGCGGGATTGTTGTTTTCACTGCCAGATCAACCACCAAAATTTCTACAACTACATTTTATTCAAAACGAACAAATAGAAACTGATCGGAGGTGCGCCTACATCTCGGGAACAAGACGTAAGATTGTGTTAAACTTGCAGAGGATGTTTCATGAGTACAATAATCTTATTAAAACGTTTGAAACAGCATTGGAACGTATGCCAACAGATGAATATAAAGTAGTCATAAGAGCAGACCGAAGACCAGCAGGCGAACACGAGCGGCGCTTTAACTCTTCTCAAGCAGATGAAGTTGCGGTGGTGATATCAGGAGATGAGTTTCATCAACGGAATATTGTTATTCAACGACGAGGTGAATCATTGCAGCGCATTTCGGAAACACATCGATCTTATGATGCTCTGCAGTACCCAGTGATATTCCCCCATGGTAAATATGGATATCATTTTAATCTGAGGCAGATCAACCCAAGAACAGGTGAAACAACCAGCAAGAAAGTTTCAGCGATGGATTTCTATGCGTACAGATTAATGGTTCGAGATACTGAGCCACGTATTGAACTGCAGGAAATTATTTCATCAGTTCATCGTCGATATGTACGCTAAAGTCGAGAGTGAGCGTCTCCTTTACATTCATCTAAATCAACCTAAACTGAGAGTTGACGAATATATTCACCTGAGAGATGCTGTGGCAAATGACGGGAACGTTGAAAACCTCGGTGCCTTAGTCATACTACCAGCTACATTTACAGGCAGTCGCAGACACATGCACGAATACACGCAAGATGCTATGACGTACGTGAGGACGTACGGGAGTCCAAACTTATTTATCACCTTCACCTGCAATCCGACGTGGACGGAGATCAAAGAGGTTCTTACCAATGGTCAATTACCCAGTGGGCGCCTCGACTTGATTGCGAGAGTATTTAAACAGTAGTTGAAACTGATTGACGTTATAACAAAGGGCCATGTATTTGGAGTGCCGAGATACCGGATGTACACGATTGAATGGCAAAAGCGAGGGTTGCCACACTCGCACAATTTGATCTGGTTAGCGGACAAAATTCAGCCCACTCAATTCGATGACGTTATATCGGCCGAGTTGCCTGATGTCTTTTTGTAATTGCTCTATTTCAGAATACACTCAGGCAGTCGAAATTCGACACTTTGTGCATCTTTCGTTTTTTAGCATTCTGCCTTTTTACGTCGGAATTTCGTTTCTGTTTGTATTTATGTCTTAATCATTTACATATTCCAATAAATTCAGGAATTAAATGTATATATTTGCGTCCGAAGTATATTGTAGATGCTATGAAAAAGCTAAAACGTATTTTCCGTACAACTTAAATGATTGCATTTTTCTGTGAAAGAAAAGTGATTATTCTAATTCTCTTTTCAAGCAACATTTAACCATTTCAACCCGAGCAACGCCGGGTAATTCAGCTAGTTCATTATAAACGGAAGGGCCGGTTGGAAGAGTAACGGATTAGCAACCGGAGGGTTGCGAGTTCGAATCCAACCACAGACCGTCGTGTACAAAGGGAGCTGTTGCACGTTAAATCTGTCGTGGCCTCAAATGTCTTCACGTTGGCGTAGTGGTGAAGTTTGGAGAGTAGGGTGCCAGCTCAGGTGTGACCTCGTCATCTGACCGTGGTTCAAAATTACGTGGTGTTGTCCTCGGATCTTTCCCTTGGGGAATGGATCCCGGACCTGGCCAATAGCCCTTTGTGTTGCTCCAGTGCGATGTTAATTAAAAATACCATACCTATCATTATAAACGGATTTAAATAGTATGTGTAACGTGAACAGCGACACTACAATGAACAGGTATTAGCAATTAAGCGCATATGCTATGCGCGGGTCAACCTAGTATACTGTATTTCATTTTCTAATGTCGTTAAGTTGCATTTATTTTAGAATACACAGGGAATTATTGCACTATTCCTAATATCTAAAGTTCTGAATGCTTAATTATTAATTTCAAGCACTTTTTTTAACGTTATAATTCTTTTCATTACAGAACAGTCTATCAATAAAAACTTAAATTCTGTGAGATACGATTTGAATGCTAATTAATATGCTTCCCGCCGAATCATTTATTAATCTCATTTAAGTACGCTAAATTAGATTTGCCAATGTAATCAGAATACACTTAGGTATTTGATTTTAATAATGTCTCGTTCAAGGATTTGTTTGATTTTCACGAGAATGAGTTTTCCAAGATAAATTAACTTCCATATGAAACAAGTTAATTTGCGTTAATTCATTTACATTGGTTCTTGTGACAGTTCTAATACCGTTGTCTTCAATAAATTAGGAAGTAGCAAATACATTTTCTCTACTTTGATTGCATTGTTATTTTTTAAATGCTAGCACGTTTAAGATTATTTTATCGTAACGAATAATCGTTATATAGGTACAGTAATAAATTCTAGGAACTCAAGTTATAAGAAAAGTAAACGTGATATCACGCTATCTAAACCCATTTTGTGATCCAAAAGGAGAAAGTGCTTGTACTTTGTTTAATTAGCTAATGTAAAATAGAGATATGTGTTTATAAGGGTGTTTTTAATCCGTCTCAACGCGTTTTGGTAGAAGCAATTGGGTTTACTTTTTGGTCTAGGGTAGGTATGTGAAATTACGTAGCACTGGAGCAACACATCAGGATATTGGAGATGGTCCGGGATCATGCCCAATGGGAAAGCTTCACCTGGACAAAAACTGCCTTGTAGTGGTCAGCCTCTGAAGCTAAAGACGGTTCGAAATTACCACCAGTTCTGGGACAATTTGTTTTCCCTATTGGATCTTCATTCCTCTTAGAGGAATAGGGCAGTTTTGTCTCAACGAGGTGCCTCATTATTAATAAAGCAAAGATGACCTGATCTTGATGGACAAGATATCTAGTCACAGCAAAAATGACCAGATCTTGATGGAAGAAATATCTCATCGAAACCACTTGGAGGGATAAATTAGGGGACTGGTGATAATGTAAAGAAATCGCTTCTACAATTGGCGACTTAAGATCTGATTCTGGTTGTATGTTTATCGGTGCCGAAAGTGACAACGAGTTGTCAAGGGAAAACCAGGCGCAGCGATCCCATTCATGCTTTTGCGTATGACAGTCTTTTAATATGGTTTCATGCCCTTTCGAAAAATCGACTACTTTCTTATCGGAGCCTCACTGTGCTTGGTTATGTGTAATATGTGTTTTTTGAAACCAACTTCAGACACGGACGCTGTCTTGTAACAGAAAAAAGTGATGAAGGCCTAATAAATATTTAAACGTGAGACACATTTTGAACATAAAATTTTTCAATTAGATATTTTCCCCAAGCTATAGGGGGGCCGTAGTGGCTCAGAAGGTATGTCCACTGCGCATACCTCAAGTTGTAGGAAGCGCAGGTTCTATTCCTGCCAGATGCATTCTTCCCTAGGTGTACTTCTCTCTTCTGTGTCAGCAAAATATTCATTTTATATGGATATCTATTACTTGTTTTGTATCTGGCGCAGCATGACCTAATATGACCCTTCCGCCATAAAACCCCAACCAACCCAGTCTATAGATACTACAGTTGGGAGTTTTGTGTATATAACTAGTGGTACATGACAACTAGAAAAATATTCCTAGTTTGGACAGCATAGCCACAAGGAGTAACTAAAAAAAATTTTGTATACAAAATATACACATGAGAGCTTCATAGCATAAAAGTATCTTTGCTCACTATTCTTGATATTCGGCTGGAGGTCTCATATAGCAAGTAGTTTCTATTCTCAACTATGGAATATGAAGGACGTTTTCCGTCAAGCTAAATGTAGGTGGTGGTGGTTTCTGTGACGGAGCGAGTTTCTTGTACGTTTACCAAGACGTGAAATATCCCTAGATTGAGCACTGATATCGATAGGAGTTTCGAAACGTGTAACCAACATGTCGACTAGTAGTAACGTGACTACTCTGGAAAATTGACTTGGTTAGCCAATTTAGCATCTTATCACATCGTTTGGTGGTATAACATTTTATGATCAGTTTCCATCATTTTATGGCAAGACCAATGTTATTCGAATGAAGAGAGATGTATTTTATAAAACATTAAGCTGATTTGATGGTCTCTGTTAGGGCATTTCATGTATTTTTTTGATTTTTTACGCAAATTAGCACTTTTCTGGTTTGCTGGTCATTTTAGAGCTTTTTCTTGGCTATTTTGCAGTTATTACTTTCCATATTTTCGTGTTTTTCTGTAAAAAAAGCATTCTGAACTGTCAGAAATGTATGCTGCATTTTTATTTTTAATAACAAATTAACAAAACCAAGACTTTCTGTTAAGCAGAAAAACTCTTACAAGTCAAATTGAATTTTAAGAGTATTTTGATTGACTAAGGAATGTTTAAATTCTTTTATTTTCTATTTCGTGAACCTCATTAGAAAAGTTTTGAATAAAAAGTAATATTATTTTGTGATTTTTGTCGTTTTTGAAGGCATTTTGTAAATTTTTTAGTCATAATTTCAATTGTATCGGGCATTTTCTAGCCATTTTAGGAGAATCAAAATCATAGCCCTATTTATGAGACATCTAAGTAGAAATATAACGCTGAATTAAATTTTTTTTTTCACTTATCGTTATGCATGGATTACTTTTTTAACCGAGTGTTTATTGAAAATAGCATTTAACGTATTTACCAGAGTTCAAGTTACGAATTGTAGGGTTCAGAGATAAGATGGATCCAACTCACGATTAATTATCCGACAACTCGAGGATTATTTATCTACAAGGGAAGCGAGATGAAAATGCACTCAGATCATTGGCAATTGTCTTGTCTATTTCGGTATGCGAAAGATACATAGGGCTCTTCAAATCAGAAATTTGTATACATTCTCAGATGCTTCATTCACAGTAGCTGCTTAGAAATGCAAAGGTACAGAACTATTATGAATAGTTCGGCAAAGTTAATTGAGTTTATCACAATGAGCTATTTGCCATGCTGAACAAATGCAATTAGGGTGACTAGAAGATTACGAAGTATCTATAGATTGTTTCACGTCAGATAATACTAATAGTTGAGAAAAATTGTGAGAGAAATTTCCAAATTGTGCATTTAGTAAATAGGTGGTATGATGAAATGCTTTTATAATGTATTTATTAGATCATAGGAGTGAAGTAGATAAAGTGTTTTGTCTGTTATTACTATTTCTCCTTTAATACCTCATAAATATAACGCTGTGTTGCTCCAGTGTGATGTTAATTAACTACCTACCTACCTTATAATTATATTGTAATTGTAATTGCATAATTAATATTTACAACAAATCGCAGATCTTTTTTAAACATTTTCACAATGAACATTATTGGCATAGTGTGGAAGTTTGAAGAGTGGGGTGCCAGCTCAGTTGCTGACCTCGTCATCTGACCGTGGCTCAAAATTATGAGGTGTTGTCCTCGGATCTTTGCCCTTCGGGATTGATCTCGGACCATCCTCAATAACCTCTTGCGTTGCTCCAGTGTCATGTAAATTCAACTACCATATGTACCAATGAATATTATTCATCATGGCATTTGCCACTACAAGGGAGAAATACGATCTACTTGGTGTTATTCCTGTGTACGATGGGGGAAGGTTCACGTTACAACTTACATACATACCATACATTCAAGACACCACGCGTTTATAGAGACCACATATTTACTCCGGACACCCATCTGCGCCTTCCCCCGGATTCGAACCAGGGACATTTCGATCTAGAAGCAGCACCTTGATCACTAGAATGATTGGTTGGTTACTTTTATTAAACATACTCCGTTTATATAACCGCTATTCATTTCTTTGCTAATTCCAAGTACCATTATCAATTCAATGCCATTCCTCTCTGTGAAGCCTGCGAACCAACTCTTAAATTTCCTGATTATGCGTCTTTCTCATGCTGTTCTTGCCGTTTCTCACCCGCCTTTTCTCTATTCTCACTTTAACATCCACACATCTTGGACATCTCAGACCTGGGTTCGTATTTAATGTTCCTATTATCGTTGTCTTAATAAATCAGCTTTTTTAAATCTTAACTACTATGCCCATGACTGCTTAATTGTTTTGGCGGTTTATCTTCGAGTCTAAAACTACCTAGAAGTGCCCAGTCTTAGGTGCAAAAACCTATTCCAAACTGTCACAAGTTCTGGGTAAGGGACAATTGTTCATGCTAATTGGATCTTCATTCCCTAGGAATCATAGAAGAGTTTTGTCTCTACGAGGTATACGGTCCTTAGCAAAATTGACCAGATCTTGGATGAGATATCTCGTCGAAACTCTTGGGACACAGAGAGATCTTTTGGACCCCTGGAGCTTATGACCCATAATTGGTTCATTGATGAGCATGTGCTCATCAATGAACCAATAAATTAAATACGCATCTACTGAATCCCCATATTATTGTCTTTGACCATGATCAACAATACACAGCCTAAAAGTCTGAGACTATAAGCAGGTGGGTACCACTCTCCTAAAAATACTTGCCATCCCTAGACTTTCGATCTCTCACAGCACATGTGAATTTTCCTTGGAAAATTAGACCATTATTTATTTAACTAAAAGCTGCAATTATTATTACACAAGAACTCTCCTTAACCTTATTAGGGGAATAAATTAATGTGTATATTACTTTGCAATGAATAATTTAAATTCACCTTTAACTCCTCACCGTGAATATATGCCTTATAACAGATATTATAACACAATAAACTTGTTAACCCTCCAAGTAGTCTCAGATATCTCGTCCTTCAAAATCTAACCAATTTTGCTAATGAGATAACTCGTCATCAAGATCGAAAGTAGGTCCGGCCAAAGGCGTAACGTACATGGGGGTCTGGTGCACTTTAAATTTGTCGTGGCCGCAAATGTCCTCACGTTGGCGTGTGTGTAAGTTTGGAGATTGGGGTGCCAGCTCAAGTGTTGTTCTCATCATCTGATCGTGATTCAAAATTACAAGGCATTGTCCTTGAGTCTTTCCATTCGGGATTGATCACGGACCGTCACCAATATCCCGTTGTATTGCTCCAGTGGGACGCTAATTAACTACTTACCTCGTCATCAAGATATTTCCAATTTTTTATGATGACGAGATCAAGATCTGATCAGTTTTCTTCGAATATATCATGTCCATCAAGATCTGATAAATTTTTTCTAAAATATCTAGTCCATCAAAATCTGGTCAGTATTGCTAATGACTAGATACCTCGTGTAGACAACCACCAGGAGGGTTAAGTTAACATATCGATGAACCTATTTCAGTCTTGACGCTGTGGCATTAAGTTCTACTTGTTGATACACAATCAATATCCAACTTCAATTAACTAAAATAGTTTATCTCAATAAATTATCTGTTAGTTAAGCAAATGTTTCACAAGTTTCGAAACCCTGTGGTAGATCATTAGATTAACTTAAAATCCTTCACTAAGAAGAGAGGTAATTTTTCTTTGATGTAAGAGGGGAAGGAAGCCGGATGAAACACTTCTCTCCAGTTTTAATTGGAAACAATTTTTAACTAAATAAGGTTCCTGTTGGTAAGGCCCTTTGATCCTTCTCATTCATTTGCATAAGCAACACGGGATAAAAAATGCTCAGCTAAATGATACCAGTTTCACATTTTACACCTCCGTTGAAGTTTCCTTGCAAAGTTAACTGACGAGGTCATTACTTAAGAGAAGGTAAGTATAATTGCTTTATAATAAGCTTGTTTAAAGTTTGATTTCAGTGCGAAAGAAAAGATAAATTAACGTGTGTAATTTACAGTTTTGGGGCATTGGAAAGTTTTCTATAAAACTGAAGAAAAGAGGGTGTAAGCTTCTTGGAGGTAATTAAACATTTTCGAAAGCTACAATCATGTAGAAAATTAACGGTTGTTTTCCCTTCTTCGTATTTAAGACGTAAACACGGGAGGGAAAAAATGAGCAATTTTTTTTAAGTTACGGTGTTTCAAATTTTAATTCTCGAGATGCTTTTCTGAGTTGTTTAATTAGAATCTTAGGATAGGTGTAGATTTTTCACTTGTTTTAGATGTAGTTTGATTCTGCTGAAAGTTAATTTAATTCTTGTTGAGAGTGCTAATTTCTGTGCGCCTTAGGTTTTGTTAAATGACTTGTTTAACTGAAGTAAAATCTTTTCAAAATACGTTACCTTATTTCTTATTAAACCTGTTGTTATTAAGAATTAAGATACTTGAGGATTTTTTTATACGAATCTTGAGATATGTATAAAGAGTTTGGAGATTATTTCTGTACTTGGAATAATCTCCAAATAAAAATAACATTGTTATTAATAAGAATTAACTCAGATATAAGTACAAAGAATCTTGAAATACATATAAAAAGTTTGGAAATTTCAATTTAGAATAAGTTAGAGCTCATTACTAACAATAAGATACGAGAGTTCCTAGTTCAAATATAATATCGAGTAATTTTTCGAACATGAAATAAATGAAACCCGAAAATAGCTTTACTTTTTATGCAACTGTACGTAACTAAACTTTAATTAAAATATTTTTCAAATGCATAAATAGCCTTATTTATTTCGTTTCAAACTAAGGTAGGTAGGAAATTGGATTTACAACACAACAAACGGGCCCGAAGTGTGCCGCAACGGGCTATTGATGACGGTTCCCGGATCAATCCAGAACGGAAAGATCTGAGGACAATACCTCGTAACTTTGAACCACCGTCAGACGACCTGAGCTAGCACCCCACTCTCCAAATTCCCACACCACGCCAACGTGCTTTTCTGAAAGAATGTTAGGAGTAGATGTTTGCAACATATTACAATGTTAGGTATTTTGCAACGTATTCATTTACTATCGATTTACGAACAGAAGTTATTACGAGGGTCTAGTATCTAGGTAGAATAAAATACAAAATAATAGTAGCAGTAGGATAAAGAAAAAACTTGATGGTAAACATGAATGGTAATTATATACAAATTTACTGAACGCTACAAAAGCCTTCTTTGACTTAACTAAGAGACTAGGGACAAAGAAATTCCCTCTTTGACCTAACCATGGAATTAGGGGGCCAAAAAATGTCCCTTTTTGACCTAGCCAAGAGACTTGGGGCCAAAGAATGTCTTTCTTCGAACTAACCAAGGGAGTAGGGGACAAAAAAATGACTGCAAATTTTTCAACTCTTTTTTAAGAGAGTTATTTACTCAAAAGTTTCAAGCAAAAGCAGCTGGATTATATCCTCTGCCATTGCTACTACTTCAGAACAATATCCCACCAACAAATTTGTGGAGGTACTCGTTAAACTCCCCAAGCCCAGTGATCCATTGCGTCAGTTGGAAATACGGTGCAAAATAACTTTTTACATCCTCAATTGCACAGTAGAGAAAAATCTTTTGGTAGGCTGATTCGATTCTAGGTATTGGGCATAAAAATGTTCTGTGCATAAATTTTCCGTTAATTCAATTCATTCATGAATGCAATTACATTTAGTAATCTAATGGGAGAAATTAAAGTTCATTAAACTGACAAGGAAATACTGTCCACTAATTTTGTACTGCATGGGTGATTCAGCTCAATATCTTGCTCACATAATTAACAGTGGGTCATAAAAGTATTTGGTCACACAATTCACATAGATTTGTCTTTACGAGTACTAAATTTAGTGCACTCGTAAAGATAAATTTATGTGATTTAATACGAATAGTGAGCAAATTTAATACGAATAAATCTAACATGTTAGAATAAAACAATTTTAAGCAATGAAAGTCAGAACTAGCCAAACAAAAGTATCCGTCAACCTTTTGTTCAAGTACAAAATAATACAATAAATGGCCCATTCAGTAAAGCATGATATAGTTTGAGACTAAGATATGGCTAAAACCCTTTATAAGTTATTTTTAAGAGTTAATTACAAGAAAAGTAGACAATGAATTCTTATTTAAAATTTTCATTTTATCTGTAGACATATAACATAATTTTTTAAATTACCGTCTGCAAATTTTCTTTGTTTCTGCTTCCACTCTTCTCTGCCTTCTCCATCATTGAAAGGCATTCCTGAAATGAAATTTATTCACTACCTGTTACGTAAGATACAAATTGTGCTGGTGTATAGACATTCAAAATAGATATGCTTTAAAGGGAATTTTTTCGTCATTCATTATTACAAGTTACTATTAAATAGAATAAAAATCTAAATCCTATTATCAAAACTTAAACTTTGCTAAGGTTTCTTTTGCTTTGCTAAATTATTTGAAAAGAATTATATTATTTTGTGGTAAAAAGCTAATATTTATGCAGAAAAGTTTCTAGTGACAAAATATTTTATAGTTTCAGATTAATTGACGTTGCTTTAAATTTACACAATTCTATTAATCGCTGAACAAGATAAAGCGAATGAAATAAAATAATAATATTTGTTTGTTTACTTTAAATAATTATTTTCATGAAGCCACTTCAGATGATAAAAAGAAGCTAAAATGATTACTCTTAAAATGATTTATAATATATATAAATATTAGATATGTTGTTTTTGATGTTAATAATTTTTATGAAGTAGATGTGTTGCTATTGATATAAATGATTCCTATATGTTAGTTGTGCTGCTTTTAATATAAATGGTAACTAATATTTTAAACAAATTCTCAAAACCTGAAATCACAATTTTACTGAGTGATTTTACTTTTGCATAGGTTGCAATGGTAATTGATTGCGTAGCTGACATTTAAGTTAAAAAATTATTATCTATCGCAACGCGTACATAAAAATTATTCAGAATCCGACATCTTTTTCCATGAAAAAGGCTTGTTTCTTAGTTTGCGCTAAAATTATTTTGAACCAAATTTTATAGACGAAACATTTGATAAAGGGCGTCTTTAAAAGGCAGGTATACGACAAATAGCTTTCAAAATACGAATAGTGATATAAAACCTTTTTAACCCTCTGAGTGTCAAGAGATTTTTGAGTAGTACGTTATTGCATTTTCCCCACACAACCTCATCTATTGGTTGAAAGAATCATTGGAAAGATTCTACCAAGAAGGATCCAAGAAGGTTAAAACTGGTAAAAAGCCATGTAGGGAAGATTGGAGGTTGAAGGATGGATATATGGGTGTGGGGATGTATAATTATAAGATTAGGTGACTTTCGGATTCAGATAAGTATTGAATAAAGCATTCGCCAAATTTTTTATGTCAATCTAAAGTGTTTATCGTATTCCGACATTCCTATACAAATGTTTTATATTCACTTAATGCCCTATAAATTTTTTGGTTGAATTATTATTTAGAGAAACTACTAGTTAAAATAAGATTTTCCGTTTTATTGATGTAATTTAGTAATCGAAATAAACATTTCACTGTACTCAAATTAAAAAAATTCGCTGAAAAACGCACCTGAAACTTTTTGCTCCAAAACTACTTATTCGCCATTGACAAACTAGAGGTTTGACATTCAAGGCTCACGTCCAGAAGTTGTTATACGAATGCCTTTTCATTTTTTAAAAACTAAAACGGAATTATTCAATTATCCTACTTGTCATTTCTTTCTGAGGGTGTTTCCTTAACACTGTTATCCATCTATGACCAACATACAACTATGAAGAATATTCTAGAAATAAACAATAGATCAATAGAAATGCAATGTAACATGCACTACTGATAATCAAATTTGAAAACACACCAATTTTACGGCCTCTGACTTTTGTCCCGAATTTAAACAAGATCTCATTAATAACCTCACCTTTTTTATATTCTTTCCACATACTACACTAACTTTAGCACTGTTTAAGCTGGGTTCAGAGTTTTAATACTTATCACGTTTTGCCAATAGTTTTCTTCTTTCTTCTTGGTCTTTTATAGTGTTTTGGGATTTTGTTTTATGTCTACCTTCTCACGCTGTTCATATAAAACCATTTCCTTTTAATTCCCCGAAATCATTCTTCGGTTTCAGAGTAGAAAACAAAATATATATTTAACTTGTTACTTTTCAATTGGCTTACTAATAATATACTCATCAGTTGTTACAGCACAACTATAATAAATAAACATGTCTTGAAACACATCATGTTTCTTAGTGGACAAATTTACCTGGATTTCTTTTCTTTAAAGAAAAAATAAGTGGTTTATTTGTCTTTCATAAGTATGCAGTGGTGTAGTCAGAAAAAGGATCTTGAGGACAAATCCCCGGTAAATGTATGTTGGCTTTTTATTCTTGTATCTTTTCCACATAAATTATTAATTTGTCACTTCCATAAATGTTGATACGATGATATCGTATCAACATTTTGAAAATGATAGGTAGGTAGGTAGTTAATTAACGTCGCACTGTAGCAACACATCCAGCTATTGGTGATGGTACGTGATCAATTTCGAAGGGAAAGATAAAGACAACATCGCGTCATTTTGAATCACTGTCAGATGACGAGATCAACACTTGAAATGGCACTCCACTCTCCAAATTTTCACACCACGCAAACGTAAGGACATTTGAGGCCACGACAGATTTAAAGTGCCCCAGCACCCATGTACACGACTGGCTGGACCTAGTTTCGAACTCGAAATCCTCCGGTTGCTAATCAGCTCTTCCAACTGGGTTTAAAAATGACAGAGCGAGCGAGCTAGAGAGAGATAGAGAGAGAAGAGAAGTAAAAAGTGGGTTTTGAGAAGCAAGATTTCAATATTTACATATTATTGAATTGTCTTACAATTCGATGAACACATTCGGCCATTTTAAAATTGCCACCTATGACATTTTGTATTATCAATGTAACATAATATGGCTTGTGCATTATTTGAATTTCGCTTAATCTGCTTAACTGAGTAGATGCATTTTCATCTTTTTGCAATTCATTCTTTAATTAATGGTGATATTATCGATTGTTTCTTTTATAATAAGACGTCTAATTGGTATAGTACATATCATCTGCCACCCAGTAGGTCCAAGGATCGAGTTCCGGTTTATAAGGGTTGTTGGTGATTGTTCCTTGTAGGTTGGTTGGTTTGAGGGTTTTATGGCGCAAGGCCATATTTGGCCATGTTGCGTTAGACACAAGACATACAATATGAAGTAATAGACATACACACACAATGAAAGTTTTACTGACAGAGGAGAGAATATACACTCAGGGAGGAATGCACCAGACAGGAATCGAACCTGCTCTGCCAATAACTCAAAGGTTGCTAGCGCATTGAGTATACCCACTGAGCCACGACGGCTCCTTGTTCCTTTATGGAGTAATGACTTGCTCAGTGATTGCACCCTCACTAATAGCCACCAATTTTCTCCTTGCAGCTCCGGTCAAAGAGTAGGAATTGAGCATTAAAATATTTAAAAAAGATTTCCGCTCTCTAATAAACTGAAATGCCCGACTTAATTTCTTATTCTTATTAATACCTTACTCTGAAACTAATATTGTAACGAAATATGATATAAAACTTATAGGGAATTAAAAAGTTTTAACCATTAAATTGTTTATATGGCATACAAATTGTATTTTAACCCTCCCGGTGGTTTATCTCCACCACGAAAACTGCCCTGTAGTGACCAGTCCCTGATACTTGTTTCAAATTGTCATCAGTTCTGGGCAAGGTACAGTTTTTTATCCTTCTTGGATCTCCATTCCCGTCGTAGTAATAGGCCAGCATTGTCTCGACGAGTACCTCGTCATTAGCAAAACTGGCCAGATCTTGATGGACGACATGTCTCGTGATTAGCAAATTGCTCATACCTTGCTGGACCAGATATATCTTCGAAATCATTTGGAGGTTAAACTTTGTGAGACAATGAAAATGGAGTTTTAGTGTGCTACTATTACTATGCATCCGTGAGTTAGCTTATTGAATAATTTTAAACATTATTCGAACTGTTAACTTATTATTCCATGACATTTATTGAATCACTAACTCTGGATTTCAGCGGTTAAAATTCAGCATGTTTTAATAGTTGATTCTGAGTCATTAGTGTATATGCTTTACTAGTAACTATATTCATCATGTTAATCGAATAGGCATATTCTGCTACATAATTTTGAAACCCATCACTCCTATGGAATACATGATCAGTCCAATGTATTCCAATAATGTGATATTGATTTCCCTTTGTGCAGTTCGAGATAGACTTTAGTTGTAGAGCTGTGTTTAAATTTTCAATACCGAAACTTCAACACTTTCACTGAGAGTAAAATAGAAACAGTCTTGTGTCATTTTGTTTTGAAATTTTTAAAACTACTTTGATGAAAAACAATATATCTCGTAGCTTAAGGTAAAAAGATAAATAGAAAGTCAAAACAAAAATGTTTCAAAAATAACATTACCATACGTACCAATAAATTTCAATCCGATTAATGGAAAAAGACTTTTCAGCATTTGTAATTTAAATTTAAGGAGGCAAGAAGCAATTGATTTTCTTTTGAGAATACATATTTCTAGATAAACGAGAACAAATAAATGTTTCTTGTAAAATTTAAAGCGTTTTCTCTATGAAATATCAAATGTTTCAAGGGAAATTCAAAGGAAGAATATTTTTATTACACACACACAATACGTTTAATTACGTATTGTTTAATGGATGATTTCTTTACACAATACTTTGAAAAACATCTTGATAAAGTGCTTACATATTACTTTTATATGTTTTTAAAGCCCTCGTGGATTGAACTATAACAAAACATTACTTATTTTGAATTGCGTACTATGCCGATTCCTTCATGTATCTATAGAAATGGAAAAGCTAACCCACCCACAAGTTTGAAGCTAGACGACTATACTTAAAGGAATTCATAATTCTTTTAAGATTTTTGAAGAGATAAAAATCTGTTTAAAAACAATTTTGAATAAAGCAGCTAAGCATTTCTTTTGTTCTGTTTTGAGGATTTAATATGCCAATGGTGCTTTTTGTTTCTTTGGCAATTCAGCAATTTTAACAAAGAGCGTTAGTCAATATATCAATTGAAATTGGAACACTTGCCTTATCGATCGTTTCAGTTAAATTTAGATAATAAAATTAAATGCATCAAAATATGAATGGTTAATGTAGAACTCTTACATCATTGGACAGGTTTTAGTATTGTGTGCAAAAAATGGAAACTAAATCAATAAAACGTTTTTAATAACAGAAAAGTTTCCATAAATCGACATATTTTTAGGTAAGAACCTTTTGTAGCTCGTATTACATCCAACTTAACTTATATACTTAACTTAAACTTAATACTTAATTTAAAACCAAGAGTTTTTCAGCTTTTTCAATGTTACAGAAACAATGATAACAATAAAGCCGTTATAAATCCGTACACAAGTTGGTTACAGAGGTCCTGAATTCAAAAATTTAGCCGATACCTACAAGAAAAGGGAGTGTGGAGTTAAATCTGGTCAGCGTGGGAACCAGGTTATGGAACAGTTCCAGTTAATGGTCAATTTGGGAAATACCGGTTTCGAAAATCACGTACTTTCGCTATTCATTGCAATGGATCCAGTTCTTCAGAACCGACGAATGTTTGGTATGTTGTTCCCTATAAAATTAAAAAATATTCAGTATATTAACTGTCAATATTTATACTTACGTACCAAACTAACGACACCTAGTAGCATAACCAAGTTTAAAGCATGATATGTGATCTGTGCTAGAATGAAATAAAGTTGTTTCCAACTATATGTTCTTGTGTTTATGTCACAAAATGTCGGAATGGGATCAATAACTTATGGATACGTAGTATTAACTTATGGACACGTACCATTCTGTTGGTAAACAAATAAGTTATCTTATGTTTTTAACATAAGGCAACTTATTTATTTACCAACAAAATGTTACTCAAAAGTTCTAGGAATTAAGTCACTAAAAATTGCTGTTGGCTCTCATAGTTTCCATATTCTTCAACGCAGACCGCTTTGACTGGTATGGAACCTTAGGATTTATCCCGTAACAAACTTATCTGAAACTTCTGGAGTACACGTTTTGTTCTTAATGACAAGGTTAAAAATCTAGTTTCAAGTAACTCTTAACAAAATGTTTTCCTTTTATAATTTAACATTAAAAAGGACACTTTATTTATCGTCCTTACATCATGCTTTTATTAAATGAAAGCGAAGTTTTGTACTTTAGAGATAAACGTAATTCCACACGAATTATTTTTAATAGTAATTATTTTATGTTTAACATTGTATACAATTTAAGAATGAAATGAATAGAATAGATAAAAGAGGATATTAAGCTAACACTCATCTCCCCGAAATATTTTGCCTGAAAGTTTTCATCCTTAAGAATACCTTGGAATCAATCATTCTATAACACATTATCTTTTGAAAGAAAATTGCTTTTGAAATTGCTTTGTGAAACCGTGATTGATTATTAATGCCTCTAATAAAATTCAATAACAGATTTTAAAACAGTCTTTTCTAATTTTGAAAGTTTGTTGCATCCATAATCTTTTACCTAGTTATTTAGATTTGTATTTAGCTAGTTATTTAGAAGCTCAGTATGAGTAATACTCTTTATTATCAAATAGTGTTTGATGCCTTAAACTGTTTAAACTCCCTGGTGGTTGTCTCGAGGAGATATCTTGTCATTAGTAAAACTGACCAGATTTTGATCTCGTCATCATAAAAAAATCAGCAATATATTGATGACGAAATATCTCGTCATTTAGCAAAATTGGTCAGATTTTGATGTACGAGATTTTTCGTCGATACCACTTGAGGGTTAAATAGGTCCCTCTTATTTATATCGCATTTACATTAAATCGTATTTACATCCTAATAAATTTACACATGAAACATGCAAATTAGATAAGCACACAAAAATTGATTAATAAAATATGTTCGTTTATTTCTTTCTAAAATACTAGAATAAAAATCTATATAAATAAGAATGGAATGTTTATACATTGAATATTTTCAACCCATTTCAAGTTTTCTATCCTTTTGGACCCTTCTGATGCTAAATCCGTCTCTTGCGCGTTTGGTGTTTGTCTGTCCATCTGTCTGTATGTGTGTGCCCGTACTATGTCTAAACGGTTGAATACATTTTCATGAAATTTTGCATACTGTGAGTTCTTACATTCATTTAGTGACTGAACTTGATTGTGTAAGTCTGTCTGTCCGTCTTCCCGTTCTATTCAATTTTATGTCTGTGTGTTTGTACAAGTATCATGTAAGATTTGTTTAATATATTTTAATTTAATGGTTTATATTTGATACAACATATTTTATTTTAGTGAATGCATTATGTGAAATTTCTTTCCATACATATTTAGGCAAGTTTCACGTTAAAACATCTGATTAACTATGCTTAAGTCAACCATAATTTGGAAGTTTTGGAGTAGCAGGATGGTATATTCAGCTTTGGAATTACTTGGATTGTTTTACCAGTACTGCCGAAAAATCAATTATTTTTTTCAAAGTATTTTTATGGAATTTAAATAATAATACTTTTGTATTTTGAGCCTTATTTATTTTATTTGCGAATTATAAAGTACAGTATTTCCGAATATTTGGGACACACGATAATTTGCAACAAAACGGAAACTCGTGTTCGTTTGCCACGTGCAGTGTTATGTTCTGTTTCTTTCGCTCGGAATTAATTTCGTATTTTTAAATTTTTTCCAATTTTTAGTTGTAAGTTGAGGAAACTGTGCGAGATCAAGAGGAAAAAAAGAATCACGAATTTATATCTTTAGAACAAATTTTTTCCCGTCAACTTTATTTTGTTTCTTGCTTTTCCGTTTTAAATATTTATTATTTTAATAAATTGTGATTCCTTTTCATCACACGCAACACCACCACAAAGTATTTGATTTAAAGCGGCATGTAAGTTAGATTAAAGCAAATTTTAAGTGGAATTTTGTCATTATTGAAAGATCGTTGTAAAAAAAAATCCGAACAAGAAACATTACAAATTCTTTGTCATATAGCGTCAGAAGGTCAAGGTGGCTTATTTTACGAATTGAAGCTGTACTTAAGCAACTTATATAAGGAAGGTTTTCTTAAAACAATGATTTTTTAGAAGAAACTATCAAATCGATTTACTATTAAAATTATAATGGCTTACCTTTGTACAGAAGACATTCAGTTTTAAAACAAGTTCTTTTATTATCGCACGTGCCGCAAAATAGAATTTTCAAGAAACAATGCATATCCACTTTTAAACAAACTTAATGATAAATATCTTAAGAAATTAATTTGGCAACTTCCCCTTAATGATGGCGAAATTCGAAAATGTCACAAACCTGGTTCCATAATGTACTTTTAGCAGGGGTGCGATATATGTTAAATGCATTGCATGGATAGGATATTTGTCCACAAAAGTAGGTTAGAGAAATTATAAAAATGTCGAAAAGTTGTTAAAAAATAATTTTTCTCATACTTAAATGATTTGGAATTTTTCTCTGAAAGAGGAAAGTGGTTATTTTCTAGTCACTTACAATATATATTAAACCAATTCAACCGTCGGGCAATTTTGCTAGTATTCTATAAAATGTTACACTTTTTTTATTTTTGTTAAAATGCTCATCCGCAGCATTTTGAGGACATTGTGAGAGATATCCCAAGAAAGAATCTTTACTGAACTTCATATTAATACAAATATAAAGTCCTTCACTGTTTTACGGTTATTTAAAGTTTTTCATTACCTAAACAAAAACGCGTGCACTTAGCCATAAAACTTAAAATGCAATATGAAACAAAATTGAGCATTTTTAGTCTTCAGTGAAAAACCAATCCCTAAGGTACGCTATTTGTTTTGAACTGTTTGAGGGCCTGACGTGGCTCAGTGGGGTATTCTCACTACGCTAGCAACGTGCGAGCTGTAAGCGGCGCAGGTTCGATTCCTCCGTGGGTGTATTTTCTCTCTTCTATGTCAGTAAAACTTTCATTGGGTGTGTATGTCCATAACTTGATATTATCCTTCTTGTGTCATGCCCAAATGCGACCTTCGCGCCATAAAAGCCCAAAACCAACTGAAATGTTTGATTCAAGTGTACCTTGAGAAAAATGGCAGATTTTGAAAATTTATTTTGAAAACTCAATATTAAAAATTGGGTTACAATCTGTCATTATTTCATTCGAAACATACTTGATTTCCTATTTTCTTATCAAAGTATGACATTTTTAGCTACTACATTTGGTATTATAAAGTGGGCATGTCCGTAATTTTAAATCCATTATCTTAAGAATCAAATACAATCGATCAAAAGCAAAAAATTAGTATCTCATTAATCTCTAATACTTGTGTTATATCCTCTAAAATCTTATATTCGTATACAAGAAAAATTGCTGCTTCGCGAAATTGTCTTTCTAAGGCAGGATATCGCGCGAAAGTATTGCTATCATCAATATCATCGTTCGTTAAGGAATTTTTCTTGATGTTCTAGAATTTTATAGTTTCCTTAGGGATTTGTTTTGCTCTTTATCATGCGATACATTTTGCCTGCTTACTTCGATCAGTTGGTGTGTTATCGGGAACTGCAGATTCATCGTACCTTGTCAGATTGGATAAAATTCTCCATCAATTTGTTTTTCCCTTTTATGCTCGAATGCTTTTTCCCCTTTATGCTAGAAAAGCCACTTCTTTGAAGATTTATTCTTGAGAGTTGCGAGAATTTTATTTGGTTGGGAATGTGACTCTTAGAGTATGAAACTAAGTAAAGATTTTAACATTGTTTCGTTTGGGAGCAATGGTGATTTTAGAGAGTGAACTCTATAAACTAACTAGGTAGCCCACTTGGTAGTCTTGCAGAGCAAATGACCGCATAGCAATAAACAGAACTGAATTGTTCAGACAATCAATTAAAAGCATTGGAATTTCAGAATAAGAAATCTGTTTAATGACGAATAGCATCAATGCATTAGTACACTTGAAAAATTACTTTGAAGTAAGGGATCCTTCTTCCATTGCGATAATAGAACTCTAGAGGCTTTCAAAACATTTTCCAGTACATCTGATGTAGATTCCTTCTCATGTGGGAATATCGGGTAATGAAATAGCGGACGAATTGGAGAGGGCTGGAGCTGTAACTTAAATTTGCCCAAGGGGAAATCGCTCAGCCTCGAAGAAATGGATTCCTTGTACAAAGAAAAGAAAGTCTGGGATAGAATACCACATCACCATTGGTATAGAGCAGGGGTGTCAAACTGGCGGCCCGCGGTCCACATGTGGCCCCCGAGGTAATTTTTTATGGCCCACGATGCTCTGAAATAAAATGAAAACAGGAGAATATGTTTTGAAGAAAATAGCTCTTAGGGGAGATCGAGGCAATACCGTACACACAATTTCGTCATGTTAAAAATGTGTGAGCAACTATTTTCGTCCATGGAATTAAATAAAACGGCCTACAGTTCATAACGGCCTACTGATAAACACCCATCTGCCATATTGAAGATTGTCTGTTCTCAGTCTTTGAATCCAGATATTGGAAAACTAGTAGGAGGAAAGTGCTGGCAGTTTCCGGTAAAAAAGTTAATTTCAGTTTTATAAATACATTAAATTAAATAAACTTTTAAATAAAAGCAATTATATAGCAATATTATAAATTATTACCCAAAATTCACTTAATTACATAATGTGTTTTTATTATCCTATCCATATTCCTGAATCCTCACTTTAAAATATAATTTTAAGAAAATTTGTAAATGTGATGTGGCCCGCGTGAATCTTACCAGTTGCATTAAATGGCCCGTGAGAATGGCCCGTATATCAGAAGGCAATTTTATATAACAACCAACATTTATTAAACATCAATGCTACAGAATACAAAAAAAAAACGTTTCTTCCTCGAGGGAAAGAGCACGAGTAGTTCTAGCACGATCTTCCGCTGATGCCACTCGAATTAAAACTTCGTTGCAAACGATTAGCGATTTGCTTATCAGCAGGGTTGCCAGGTAGTCACATTACTTCCCCAGCAGTGAACAAGTTGAACGCTAGAATCGTCTGGGTTTCTTGACCATACGTCCAGAACGTGTTGTTAATACTCGGGAATCAGCAAATGTAACACGTCTTGAAGGGACTGCTGGTGGAGAACTGGAAGTCGAGGCCTATCGATGGAGATTGTCTTTTTGAGACCTTTGATGTTGACATCGAAGTGTTTGGCAAATCGCTTGAGCACTAGGTATGGACCTTCATACGGTGGTTGAAGAGAAGATCGGATCGAGTCTGTGCGAACAGACATGTGTATTGAGGTATGTGTCTTGCATTCCCGCAAAAATTCTCCAGGTAAACGAATGTTTTCACCGTACACTAATTCAGCTGGTGTCGCTGAAAAGCTGTCCTTGAGAGTTGAACGTAAGCCAAGCAGAATTGTTGGTAGTGCACGAAACCAGCTTTCATTACGGTGACACATGATTGCTGCTTTTAGAGTGCGATGACATCGTTCGAAGAAAACGTTGGCTTGGGGATGGTATGCAGTTGTGCGTTTTCGTTTGAATTCCAAGAATTTAGACAATTCATAGAAAAGCGTTGATTTGAATTGTGTACCTTGTGTCAGTGCATATAAAGGATGGTGTTCCAAACCGTGAAATCCAATTAGTGAACAGAGCTGTTGCAACTGTTTCAGATCGGATGTCTGTCACTGGGAAAGCTTCCGGCCATCTCGGGTATCGGTCGATGACAGTCACACAGTAGCGATATCCTAAATCAGGAGTAGAGGACCAATGATATCCAAGTGGAGTTCATCGAATCACTTGCTTACAAGAGGGAACTTTCCGAATTCACTATGCACGTGTCGGGACACTAGCTTTTTTGTCAGCTTGAACATCCGCGAGCCCACTCAGCTACATCTCGTCACATATTTGGCCAAAAAGCTCGTTTGAAAGTAATTTAATGGATGTTTTTATGCTTGGATGTGAATTTCCATGAAATGTAACGAAGACAATTTTCCTAAAAGGTAGTGGAATAGTTTTGTCAATTCGTCGGTCTTGTTTTTGATGTTCTGAAACAGCAGCATAATCAATAGCCTCTGGAATATATATTTCTTCAACTATGGATAACGCATATGCTACGACGTTGTCCTGACCAGAAATGTGCTGGATGTCAGTTGTGAACTGACTAATCGAGGTGACGTAACTGATGAGGTGAAGCTTTCTCTGGTGGTTGCCGGAATACGTAGATCAGAGGTCTGTGATCTGTAAAAAGGGTAAAGATTCTTCCTTCCAGATGGTATCGGAAGTACTTCACTACCGAATACGCTGTTAGCAATTCTCTGTCGTAAGTGCTATACCTTTTTTGAGTTGGTGTTAAGCGGAGTGAGAAAAAGGCTATGGTTGCCAGTGTTTCTCGACGCATTGTTGTAAGGAAGCTCCAATGGCGTCATCGGAAGCTTCAACAATTACTGCTAAATCGGCTTTAGCACGGGGATGTGCGAGAGTTGCAGATTCATCGAGTTAGTGTTTGCACACTTCAAAAGCGCGCAAAGTGTTTTCGTTCCAATCAATTTTTCGGTTCTCACTTTTCTTGCTTCCCAGGAGGTAGTCATTTAAAATGGTTTGATGGTTGGCAACATGTGGTAGGAATCTTTTATAAAAATTAATCATTCCGAGGAACCTTCAAAGTTGCTTAACAGTAATAGGTCTTTCAAAATCCACGATAGCTTGGAGATACGTTATGTAGTAGGCCGGATGCCGTTCATAGAAACATGATGACCCAAAAATGTTACTTCATTTTGTAAGAAAACACATTTGGAAACTTTTCAAACAAGGCTTTTTTCCGTAAGCCGTCGAAATATTTCCTTGAGGTGAAGTAAGTGTTCTGAAATGTTCTTGGAAGCCTCAAGAATATCATCTATGTATATAAACAGTATGGAAGATCTCGAAAAACGGAATGATGAAATCTTTGAAATATCTGAGCAGCATTTCGGAGTCCAAAATTCATCAAAGGAAATTCATAAAGGCCAAAAGGAGTACAAACTGCAGTCTTAACGTCAAATGGTTCGACTGGTATCTGGTGATAGGCACGAATGAGATCTAATGTAGAAAATACTGTACATCCATCCAATTGATGAGAAAAGTCATGTAAGTAAGGTATTGGTTAGCGATCCGGTTGGGTAATAATAGCATTGAGAGCGCGGTAATCACCACATGGTCTCCAAGAACTGTCTTTCTTCTTAACCATATGGATAGGACTGAACCAACAGCTATTTGATGGTCTGCAAATACCTTTTTCCAGCATGAATGAAAATTCTTCTTTTGCGATCTTCAGATTTCTGGTCATAAACGTCTTACTCTAGAGAAAACTGTTGTTATGATTTGGTGGGTGACGTTATGCTTCCTTTCTGTTCCGTTAGAATTTTCGATTGATTTCTTTAAATTCTTCCAGTAGCTTCAAAATACCGGGATGATACATAGAAGTGTCCAAAGACGTAAGGGACGACTGCGAACTCAGCATTGGTCTACTTGATGATTGCAGGGAGGTTAGAGGATCTAGAAGTCTGCTACACTTCAGGTCAACGAGTAATCCGAAATTCTTTAAAAAGACCGCTCCGATGATCGGCTTTGACACATCAGCAATGATAAAAGACCAAAAGAAACTTCTGCGTAGACCTAAATCTAGCTTAACGTTTTTCGTTCTGTAAGTTCGAATTGGTGAGGAGTTGGCTGCAAAAAGTTTAGTCTGATTTCTGGCGTTTTTCTGACTTTGTAAATGGAAGAACTGAAACATCTGCACCGGTATCCACGAGATAATGTCGATTACTTGAATTATCAAAGAGGATTAGGCGGTAGCTTGCCCCAAAGTCGCTTGCCTCCTCTAGCGACTGGGCAATCAGTTTTCCGATGCTGAATCTCGATCAGGAAAGCTGCAAGGTTTGTTGCACTTCCGCGCGTTGGGTCCGAATTTAAGATGGTACCAGCAAAGCCCTTTTTCGTTGGATCTGGATCGAGAATGACTGCGACAACGATTACTACGTCCACGATCGGTACTATTTGATCTGCAAAAGTTTCGAAACTCGCGAGTTAGGCTTGCGATACTTGTTTCAAGTGCCTTCAAACGTGAATCATCGCCGGATTTTTTATTCACACTAGCGGTTGATGGTTTCTCTAGTGATGAAATTTCAGAATCACTATAAACTGACATTATGTTGTCCGCCATTTCTGCTAAGTTAGTCAAAGAGTCTTTACTCACAGAAAGTATGGAATGAATGTGTTGTGGTAAACGTTGAAACCATAACGTTTTAAGCATTTCATCCGAAAAAGCAGGACCAGCAAGTCTTCTCATCTGCCTCAGCAAATCGGAGGGTCGGGATCACCTATCTCTAAATCGCTTAAAAGTTTCTTCAGTTTCGATTCTTCAGAATCGCATAACCTAAACAAGAGAGCAGTTTTTAGAGTGTCGTACTTTCCTTTGTGAGGCAGGTTCGATAAAATATCCTCTACGTAATCCAAGATGTCTTCAGGTAAGGCAGAAACAACCGTGTTATATTTGGTTTGATCTTTCACTATTCCGGATATTCCAAATTGTGCTTCGAGTTGAATAAACCAGTTTCGGTTTATTTTTCCAAAATAATGGAGGTTTCACTGCAACACGATTCACTTCAGGGGAGTCGATTGGGGCACTTTCGTTTTCGGTTTGATCGTCCATGTCAGCCATTTATTCCAAACGATTAAAAGTTTAGGTAGCGTAAATAAATACAATTGAAGGCGAAGAGAATACACAGTTCACAAATGAATGGATAATATAATATTCCGATTGCTAAGCAAAATGTTCGTAAAGCAAAAGTAAGCAAAAAGTTCGAGATTCTACTCACTTGAATAAAAGGAATTCTTTTTAATCACGTCCGAATGAACCATTTGTTGGCTAGTCAAGTTGTTCAGAAAATCAGAAGGCAATTTTATATAACAACCAACATTTATTAATCAACGCTACGGAATACAGAAAAAATATCCTCCTCTAGGGAAAGAGCACGATTAGTTCTGGCATGTTTACTACTTTTTATTCTGATTTACGATCTTCCGCTGATGCCACTCGAATTAAAACTTCGTTGCAAACGATTAGCGGTTTGATTATCACCAGGGTTGCCAGGTAGCCACATTTTCATTGTGCGTGTTTGTCTATTACTTGATATGTATGTGTTGTGTCTGGCGCAACATGGTCAAATATGGCCCTGCTGCCATAAAACCCCAAAACCAGCCAACCAAATTTGATCTACCCACTTGCCTCTTATATCATATCAAGTTTTTACTGAGGCATGACTTAAACATCAATTGACTGTTGTGCAAACACACCTCGCCTAAAAAAAGTGGTTTTTATTATTAAATTTTTAGTTGAGTCAACATTTCAATTAAATTTATTTCTTATTCTAAAACACTGCACATAATGTTTTTATGCATGCATGGGAAGTTACAAATTTAGTTTTGCAAACTTTCTTCAATTTATCTTGATTTATTAACCCATGTATGATTCGAATTAATTTGCAGAATCTGTCAGTGATTTGTATTAGCAAAGCAAAATGGATAAAAAAGTCTTCAAAGTATTCATTTATAATAAGTATCCACCAGAAAAATTTTCAAAGAAGTAATAAAGCAAAATATATTTTGTTTACTTGTTCTGCATTTATATAACATTTATCTTTAGACCAACACATGCCTCTGAGCCTAATCCCTAATGGACAAACCTCCACCAGATGCTCTCATCCACTAAGAGGGAAGAATTACCGGTCTACGGATTTAACGATTTAATGCTTACATATTAAAGTAATGTACACGAAGATCAAAGGTAAGAGGAGTTCACAGGTGGTCAATTCCACGAAGTACTGACTTGCCCAATTAGGCTTAATTTCGGCATGAATTTTATGAAAATGGAGTTTTCCTCATTTTAAGTCATTGGACATTAATTCATATTACAACTATTTGACGGTTTAACTTTAGGTAGTTTTAATGTTTTTTATAACTATTTACATAAAAGACTAAACTGACTAAGAAATTGCAAAACTCTTAAAATGTGAATGGAAAACGACGAAACGAAAAATGGAATACTTCATGTGAAACATTTTCTCCAAGGGATTTGGACGAGACATCTCGTCCATCAAGATCTACTCAATTTTACTAATGACGAGATATCTCGTCATCAAGGTATTGGTAATGTTTTAATGATGATTAGATCAAGAAGTGGTCAGTTTTCTTCTAATAACAAGATATCTCGTCCATCAAGTTCTGGTCAATTTTGCTAATGACGGGATACCTCGTCGAGACAACCATGGGGAGAGTTAACAAAGAATTCCACAGATTTCTCCGTTGAACCACTACAATTTCTCTTCGTGAAGAACAACTGGTTGAATTTAGAAGACATACATTTCTAATTTCCAAACAGTTTTACATCAATAATATTTTAATTAAAATAAAACGAAATATATAAGAAGCTTGTTAAAAATTCCAAATAACTATATTTATAAACAAGTGAACTTTCATATTAAATTATTACGCAAATGTGCTTACGTTTCTTACGTTTGAATATGAATGCTTCGTTTTCTTTATTTCTATACTTAAAATATCCTGCATAGCCATTTCTATGCTTCTATCCAAATAGTATCCCTTTTTAAAAGTAAATATACATTTTTATATTAAATTATGATTTACGCAAATGTTCTTACATTTCAATGCGAATACTTCGTTTACGTTCTTCCCATTCCTTAAATTGCACGCATTCATACGTCTTCTATCTAAATTGTATCCATTTTAAAAAAATAAATACACATTTACTGCTTTCAAAAGTAAAAATGTTTAGTATTCGGAGATTCGTTATTTGAAATTTTGATTTGCTCTCCCCAGCCTGTTTCATCTCATTAAATTCATTCCACATCTCCGAAGTTTAAAGAATAAAAAATTTCTAAAGGTTTCAATATTCCTCCAAAGAATTTGATATAAAATCTGCATAATTTATTTCATGAATATTTAAATAATGTCGGCCAGGATTAGTTTCGTATCATGCATGGGACGTGATGATTAATGATATGTGTGTGACTTTTCATGATGTCGATGATAAAAAGTTTGATTCTTTAAAATATTGAAGCATACGGTTCTGAGTTGAGCGTATATATTTAACAATTTAATAAATTGTAATTAACTCAATACTGAAAATTTAATTTCCGATATGAAGAATAAAAAAGACAGATATTTATCTTAGCATATTATATGTATTTAACTTGAGGTGAGATTTCATTTTCTGAATTAGCAATTTAAATTCTTGTTGAGTAAAGTCGGGATATTTCTCGATGTCGAAAAGGTATACCAAAATTGAATTTATTTTGCTCGCCCTTAATTTAACCTTAATTTATTTACGGTTTATTAACGGTTTAGCTCGTGTTTGGTTTTAATCTTATTTCCCATTTTAAATTGAATGAATTCATAAAGCATGGGTAAATTCATAAGTACGGTTTAGAACAAATAAGCCTTGGATACTTTGCGTAATAATTTGTGTTCGTCTATTTATGTATTTAAAGGTACATACATATACGAGAATATGAATGTGACAGTATTTTTATTTTGATGCAGAGAAAGAGACAAATTGTCACTTCCGTTAACAATTAGAATAAACATTACAACAGTTAAAAAATTGGTAGGTTGTGTTGAGAACACAAATGGCATGAATGGAATGGTTTTGACATGAATACTCGTTGATGTTGGATTGTGGAATGAATGAAGTAGACATTGGAAGGTTGAACGAATATTTATTGTGCATATTCAACAGTTACTTTACAATTTCATGCAGTACATTAATAAATAGTTTCATAATGCATGCTCTGACGAATGACAGATAGTGCTTCCATTACACAGTCAATTATTCTGTTTTTTTACCCCCACGTTTCATAGTAGACACACAGACCAGTGTGACAATAATTTGTGTCAATTTTATAAGAGCTATAGACTTTGACTACAAATGAAAAAATTAAATTGTTAGGTTGTGTCGAGGACAGAAAAACTGGAGTTTTGACGTGAATATTCGGGCCTGACGTTAGATTGTGGAATGAGAGACATAGGAAGTTTGAACGATTGTTTATTGTGCATATTCAACAGTTAATTTTATAGTTTGAACGATAAGTGCAGTTTGATATTAACTATTTTTGCCCAGTATTAATTGTAGTTTAGTTCAGTAGCTTTCGAATGGCACTACTTACGCATTCCTCACGTTTAATAGTGACGTAAGGCTTTTCATGCATGCCCCCTGTACTGTTCCTATTTCAAGGACACGTATTCACGTCAAAAACTAAGTAACGTGGCAAAGTGGTAATAATTTTTGACAAGTATTCATTATTCCCGAAAATATCAAACTCAAGCTGTACGTTTAAATAAGTTTTTGAATGTTCTCTCAAATAAGTCATACTTTATTTTTAGTTAATATGTCTCACCAGTATCCAAATAGTTTATGGCATAGCTCTTAAGAAACAGGTGGGCTAAAGCGCCTGGTTTACGAATTCGAATCTCGTTGTGCCAAAGTCGGGTTGGCTGCTGGACGTTTCCTGGTTTCTTCCAGGTGACACGTAATTGCAGTCTAGTTTCCCCAAAGTCCTACAGGAAAGAATGTCCCCAACAGTTTATAGGGGATGCGATGCGGCAAACTCCTCCATGGGGTAAACCAGAGATTATCATGTTCCCACCAATTAATGCTTGAAGTATCGTACGATCCATAAACTGTCATTGGAAAGAAATTCGTTAATATTCTTAAGGGCGTTCATAAATTTTTAACTTGCAAAAAGGACATGTTAGTTGGTTTCAGTTTTATGTCCCAAGGGCCATATTTAGCCAACTGTGACAAACACAAGACAGACAACATCAAGTAATGGACATACACATGCAAGGAATGTCTTATTGACACAGAAAAGAGAGAAATACACCCATGGTAAGATACAGGAATTAATTCTGCTCCAACTTGCAAAAGAACATATAGATAGGTAGACAGTTGAATTAGTGTCACACTGGAGCAACACAACGTACTATTGGCGAAGGTCCGGGATTAATACCGAAGGGAAAGATCCAAGGACAACAGCTAGTAAAGGTTAGATAACGGATCAACACCTGGCACCCCACTCTCCAAAATTCGCACATCACGCGAAAGTGAGAATATTTAAGGTCACGACAGATTTAACGTGCACCATCCCCGTGTACACGACGATCTTTGGTTGGATCGAGTTTCCAATTCGAAACTTTCTGGTTCTTAAACTGCTACTCTTCCAACCGGGCTACCTCGGCCCAAGAATATATGGGAAAAGCAGAAGGTGAAAAAAAATCCGTTCGTCTTCAGTTACTTTATACTAGAGCTGAATTAGACGTTTTACGAAAAAAAATCATAACTCTAAACTGTTTCATATAAATGCATGGTTTTTATTTAATTCATAAAAGTGCACAACGTTTAGGATTACAAATACGAACAAATACCCATACCCTACCATTCCTTTTTTGTGACCATTCACATAGTTTGTTTTTAAACAGATGTAAAAATACCATCGAAATCCAATGTGAATGAAAACTATCTATGCCTAAGCAAATTTCAAGCATTAGAGACGATCAAGAGTTTACTGTGTGATCAAGTGTTAATTTATCAACTTTTGTGATTAATTCTTCACTCTGTTGTTCAATATGTAACATGCAAGATAAACGAAAAATTGTCATTTAAACAGTGATTAACCATTTCATTTTCAAAACCAGGCTGTTAAGAAAAAGGTTTTATCTTCCTTTCCACGTAGGAATTCTCAAATATTTAATTTTACGTAATTAAAATATTTAAATTCATGTATTTTAATGTTATCTTTCAAAGAATTTTCAAATAATAACAACTTCAAATCTAGTAATTTGAATAATTTCCCAAATGATATATTTGATAACATTTATTTTTTTAAAACATTCAACGAGACTTCACAATCATGGGTAGTAATAAAAAGCTTTAATATGTATATGTTACTGTGAAAGACCGATAAGACCGTTTTTCTCGTGACGGTAGCACAGTACTCCGTTTTGGGGGTGTGACACCCCTCAGAAGCAAAATGGACTATCCCGAACCAGAATGGCAAGTGGAGAAGAAAGCGAAAATTCCAAGAAAAACTGACCGCCGGCAAATGAGGCCGGTGACAAATTTTAAGCGCACTTGCGAGAGGGAAAAAAATACATTATTTAAGCTACCTCGGATTAAGAGGAGCTCGGATTAACAGGACTCGGATTAGCGGGACTCTACTGTAATACCAATAATAAACTTACACATATTATGTAATTAACGTTATACAATCGTATTTGTTGCAACAACTTAAGCTGAAGGCGGAGAGGTCTCTCTGGCTGTGGCCTCTCCGCCTTCTCGGCTTCTCGTTTCGATCCCCACCAGAGCTTATCTGTGCTTGTCGAGATGCACCGGCGATGGTCCGAATGTATAAGAATATAACCAAATATTCGGTCTTTCACCGACGTATTTGGTATGTGTTGACATTCACCGGAAGATATCGACATTCTCTAATTTCGGTCTTTCACGGTAACATATATATTATAAAATTATAAATGCATATAATTTATAGCGTATGCTCCATACTATGGAAGAATGTTTTTCAGCTTTCACTATTTATTCGGTAGAAGATAAAATGCATCATAACTTCTATCGAAATGTTCACAAATACTATTTTTGCGTAGGACGTTTGTGAATTATGATGCTTTCCATCTCCTTGTCATTTTTGCATTTGGAGCATGGAGTATGTCCAAAATTGCGAAACAAGTCAACTATTAAGAAATTAAGGAAATGTATGTTGTTATGTGAGGTAAGAAATTTGCTATCAAAGTAATGGTATCACAGTTGGCGGTATGTGAGCTGTCGAAGCAATGTTTATAGACAATATGTTGTGTAATAAAGAAATTTATTTCCTGAACTAAAAGAAAATAATTTTCTTATTGTTGAAATAGTGCAAAGATCTGTTAATCTTAATGAAAATAAATAATATAATGTTTAATAAGCTTCAGAACTTTAATGTGCTAATAAAGGATTTAAGGTGTGAGATGGAAGTTCTGAAAATGAATGCCTTATTCTACTTTCAACTTCCCTAAATTTTTTTCTACCTTCTACATGTTTTAAACCTGAAAGAACAAGCTTAGTTTTATGTAATAAAATTATATATTAATATCTATTTATAAAGTATATTATACACAGTAAGTATATATGTATATTTAATAGTTTATTGGGATGTACTAAATTTATATAATACCATTGGGTGCTTTTGTGTGATAACACATTTCATACATTTATATAAAATATATTTAGAGGGAAATTAATTTGTGTTTTTTCTATATAGGAATATTTGTATTTGAAATAATAGCTTTACAGTTACTGAAACGTACAGTTTTTTGAGTTAATCTTTATTAATTGGGATTAAATATTTTGGTTGGTTGCTTGTTTTTGGGATTTTATGGCGCAAGGCCATATTTGGCCATGCTGCACCAGACACGTCATACAATATCAAGTAATAGACAAAAAATGAAAGTTTCATTGACACAGAAGAGAGAAATACACCCAGGGAAGAACACACTTGGTAGGAATCGAATCTGCGCCGCCTACAACTCGAAGGCTGTTAGCGTAGTGGGCATACCCACTGAACCACGATGGCCCCTAAAATATTTCAGATCACATTTTGATGTGGATACATATTCTCAATTAATTATTAAACCATCATTGATTTGATTTATGGCCATACACTATCACCTTATGCTTGCGTGTGTCTACGAGAAAATAGGAAGAGTAAAAACCCAGAAATCATTAACTGCGAGGTGAGTGAAGTTGTCATTGGAAGCGAATTTACTATAATGCTGGGATTCAATTGTAGTGGTAGGTAGGTGTATTGCATCGCACTGGAACAACCTAACGAACTGTTGGTGATCCGGGATCAATTTCGAAAGGAAAGGTCCAAGGACAACACCTCATAATTTTGAACCAAGGTCAGATGACGAGGTCAACATCTGAGTTGGCACCCCATTCTCCAAACCACGCAAACGTGAGGGAATTTAAGGCCACGACAAATTTAATGTGCACCAGCCCCCACCTACCCGACGGTATTGGGTTGTATTGAGTTTTGAACTCGCAACCCTCAGGTTGCTAATCCGCAACTGAAGCAACTGGGGTCCCGCGTCTTCAATTGGGGAGGAGTCGACAAGGGAAGGGAATTGCAATAACAAGTACTATTGAGGAGAGATATTTTAGCTGCTGTAACAAGCAGAATTCATTTGGTTATTTCGGTTTTATGTACCAAGGGCCATATTTGTCCAAGCTGGGGCAAAAAATATTAAGTAAATGAACATACAAGGCAAGCTTTTACTGACGCTGGAGAGAGAAATACATCCAGGGAGATATCAAAATCAAAAGTGACAATAGAGAATGCTCATCCTACAAATCGCAGTTGTTGGCGCAATGGGCAAATCCACCTAGACGCGATGACCCTCAGAATTTATTTAAATTAAAAATAATTGCACAATTCAATGCAATGTTACGCAAAATTTAAAAATAAATGTAATAGTTGGAAACATTTTTAACTTATGGAAATCAATTATTATTTCTGTTTTGAAGAAAAGTAACAAAAACTCTTTCATATTTCATTCTCTCGGCCAGAAACCAAGAAGAATCAAATCAAAGCGATGGATGTTTCGCAACCGAAAGGCCAAAATAAACCACGGAGTCCAACAACCCTCTCATTTTTCATCCTCTTTCCACTCAGTAATAGCCATCACCCTCTCTAAGCATGAATAATCGAAACACCGAGTTTCCGTTTGCCAGCAACACAAATATTTATCGTCGTCGAGAGCAAATATTTATAACTGCAACTTTAACTGTTTATATCCTCTTGTAACAGAGGTCTGAATAAATCATGCAGTACCTCGGCAGAACATTACAAAAATGTATAAAAAAATACACCGAATAACATTTTCGGAGAGAGAATTGTTGTATTATTCCCCAGAAAACAAACTTCGTGCAATTTCACAATCGCAATGCCTCGGAACACCAATCCATCCCAGTGTGACAAGGAAGCGGAGCAAAAAAAATCAATCCTGATTGTACCAGATTTACTGCTGAACTTTTCTTCTTCCCTTGTGATCCGGGCCTCCAGAAAAGATATTTTAAACATTAAAGGGAACATTTCGGGAATGTAAGTCACGACTTACAACGACTCGGTATCGTAAACAAATACCATTTGGAACGGCACGTGAGGTCTGGGTGGCTAGGTCTCGGATTCGGCTTTCACGTAGAAGGGCATGGTTGAGGAAGATGCAAACATGCAGCGGTGTAGCTTGGAAGGTATCGTGCTTTATATTTTTTTGATGTAGTGAGAACACGGGCTTTATTCCTTTTTATTCCCGTGTGGATGACATTTATTTAAAAGTATGCGAGGAGAAGTAATCTGAGATGAGAGTATGCGTGAGGTAGGCATTCTACCGTGGGGCATGAGTTGATTGGGATTCTGCACTTCGCCAAGAGGAGGAAAGCCTTGTAAAATAAGATTTGGAACAATAGATTTCCGAGTTCAATTCACTTTTCACTATAAACACAAATCAAATGCTAAAAAGGAAGTAAATGTAAAAAAATGAATGCCTTGAAAAACTACGTAATTTTTTTAAGGCATGAATTGGTTAAAATAAGAATACCGAAGAGCCAAAAGAACTTCATGGGACAGCAGAATACAAATATTTGATTCGCTCTTTCGTAGTATCAGTTCGAAAGGTATCGTGTGGTTCTGTCGAGAACCCAGATGACCTCTGCTGAGTCCATTTCTAAATGGTAGTAAGATAGGCAGGGAAAGACTAAATACACTACTGTTTGTGAAAATTGCAACACCATGAAGGAATCATGCAAATTAAACGAAACTTGCAGGAAATGCAAAACAGGTTAGGATATGCAAATGATTGGAATTACAAAGCGATCACGCATGTGTGGGTCGAGAAACACCCTCTATTCTTCCAAGTGAGCGGTGTATAAAAAGCACTGTAAAGGTGCGCTAAAATGCGTGTATCGTCGTTTGACTGCTGTAAAGGATTGATTAGAAGTCAATATGCCTCGCCGAAAACGCGGAGAGCTATACGAGCCGCATGATCGGCCTCCGTGAGGGTGGACTTTCGTATCGTGAAATCGCCACTCGCACGGGGCGTAATGCCACAACAGTGATGCGTGTGTGGAAGAGATGAACCATGGAGAACCGGACAAGTCGAAACCCCGGAAGTGGGCCACGCAATATGACGTCACCACCGGAAGTCAGACATCTCATCCGCATGGCAGTGACGGACCGTACAGCGTCCTCTCGTGCGTTGGCACAACATTGGAGCACGTCTACAGGTGTGTCATTGCCTGCCCCCACGGTTCGCCGATGTTTGCTGCGCCATGGGCTACGTTCAAGGATTCCCCTGCGCAGGATTCCCTTGACGCTGAACCACCTACGCCTCTGGCTACAATGGGCTCACCAACACAGCCAATGGCGTGCCGATTGGCAACAAGTCGTCTTCTCAGATGAGTCCCGCTACAATTTGGACTATAACGATGAACAGGTACTCGTCAGACACTACAGAGGAGAACGCCTTCACCCGGAGTGTCTTATTCAGCGTCATACTGGACGAACGCCTGGCGTTATGGTCTGGGGCGCTATTGGATATCATGGGCGATCCCGCTTACTTCAAATTGCGGGAATCCTGAACAGTGGGCGCTACATCAGGGAAGTTGTGGAGCCCGAGGTCCTACCCCTCCTGCAACGCATTACCGGAGCTGTATTTCAGCAAGATAATGCCCGTCCACATGTTGCTCGGAATGTACAAGCCTTCTTCAGTGCACGGCAGGTTCCGCTTCTTCCATGGCCTACACGTTACCCGGATATGTCGCCCATTGATCATGTCTGGGATTGCATCGGATGGCGACTCGCTCTTACCGCTCGTCGGGCAGAGAGTACGGCTGAACTTTGGCATCAGATAGAGGCCATCTGGAATGCCATTCCTCAGCATGACATTCAGAACCTGTATGATTCGATGCCACGACGTGTACAGGCTGTAATCGCTGCACGTGGCGGCTGCACAAGATATCGATTTTCGGCGTTATTTTTGTTTTATTGCTCTGTAAATTTGATCGTTTATTTAAACCACTATAAGTAATACGTGGCATAAATTTCATTTATTTTCTGATGATTCTTTCATAGTGTTGCAACTTTCACAAACAGTAGCGCATAATCGCTTTGGAATATATAATCATAATTAGCCAGAAAAACGTTCCTTATTGAAAGGGGTTGTCAGAAGCGAAATTATATGTGGCTAACGCAATCTGTGATTATTTTTGTCAGATAAAATAATGTCTATCTTCTCCGGTACCAATCGACAAATTCGTAACTAGTATCCACGATAAATATGCCATTTACAAGTTACCGAAGGAAGTTACCAAGGATATATCAAGAAGAGGAAGAGCAATTTCATGCGTTAGATTGAGTAATCAATAGAATTGTGGCAAGTCTACGAGAATTATTGGAGTTTGAACGAGGCATGGTAGTTGGAGCTAGAAAGATGGGACATTCAATTTCCGAAGTTGTGTGAACATTCAACATTCCAGGATTCACGGTTTCACGTGTGTACTGAGGATACCTCATTGAAGGCATACCCCTGTAGACAACGCAGTACCCGACTAGGGGTGCTGAATAACTGCGATCCCACGCATACCACACATTTCGTTTATAAAAAAATAACTATTAAAATTTCTACCCTGAAAAACTATATTAACTTGAAGCTTCCTTTTTAATACACGCTAGTCTTAAAAATAATTATTCGAATACAATAAATTACAATAAATACACCGTTAGTCTTCAGAAAAGAATTAATCTTATCTTCCCCGCATGTTCGGATCTTCACTTTCTAGGACACTTCACGACAATTAATTAATTTTATCTTCTCCACACGTTTGGATCTTAACTTTCTAGGACACTTCACGACAATTATAATATCAAAATCGTTGTGAAGTGTAGTGTGACGTGAAGTGAAATATATCACTACGACTTTTAGTAGTATCATTTCTAGAATAATGTTTTATTGCGAATTTCAAACAAATACACGGTAACGATATACGAAGGTCGTTTGATGAGTTTGGTAAATTTGTATGAGATGGTGACGCAATTAATTTGGTCTGCTCACGGCTGGCCAGTGTCACTCTTCGAACTAGCTCATGACAAATTTCAGCCATATGCGGGACAGCGTTCTAGTGACGTTTGAAGCCAGCATTGTAGTAGCTGTCACAAAAATGAAAAAAAAATGAAGGTCATGCAGTGATAAAGCATTTTTATTAAAGAAGCGGAAGGTCACCCTATTCTCCAGAATTAGCACCATGCGACTTCTTGTTTCCAAACTTGAAAATTTGACTCGGTGGGAAGAAATTCTTGTTCAATGAGGATAACAACGTAAAAAAAATTCAATGAAAGTCTGACCAAAGGTACTTTTCCGCTTGGATGGAAAAATCAGAAACTTGCTGATCAAGTGTATTATACACTTGGAGCAATGAATGGAGACTATGTTGAGGAATATAATCGATTTTTTCGAAAAACGTTGTTTAACTTGCTATTTTACCATAATTATCAAACGTCCTTATAGACATTTGCAATATTTCTACGTCACTAAGAAATTTCAAATATTCAGTGGTGGGTTTGATTACTGATGATTCCAAAGAATTGAATATGTGTTTTACGTGGCATACATTATTCGTATAACCTTATAATAAAAGATTTTTTAATTTACAAAAATAAAATAATTTTATAAAAATATCAAGAATCTTTAAATATAGAAGGTGGCAAATTGTCATTAATTTCAACCATCAGAACAGTTTTAGTCTGTAGCGTTTTCAAATAGTTATTTTAAGGATAATTCTACAGTTTAGTTCCTTTTCAGTCACAACTGGATTAATTTTCTAATAATTGATTAGTCCCATTGAAGCACTTCTTGAAAACCGATATCGAATGAATTTCAGCTCCTGTCCTGCGACAAAAGTTAATCTCATGGTAATGCCTTTGAGACTTAAAAGATTAATAGTTTTTAGTGAATGCTATTGACAGATAAATTAAATAGTCTAAAATTGGCAACGAAAAGGTTAATTAAGAAGTTCTGAAATGATATCTATCATCCTACTCTTTGAAGTATTGTTCTTTATTTCTACTCGAATTCGCAGTTTGTTCTTAGAATAGAATATTTTTGGAGGCTGATGCTACCCTATGCCTGGCGAACTGTCGGCCGCTACTGTTTGATAGTTATAGAAAGATTAATGAAAAGCGCATCTTGAGCCCTGAGTTAATCTTTAATAGAAGGAAATCCACCTTATTTGTATACATAAATCTTATTGGTAAATGTACTTTTCAACACTGACTATAGTTTTAATTTTTTGAAAATGTATGCCTCATTTATGTTTCTAAAGATTAATTCAGAATAAATTATAAGTTGATCTTTTCGGAAGAAATATTTACCTTTTACAGTATTAAATTAAAGCTAAACGTCAGTGACCTTGTTTGAAAATGTATGCCCTTAAAAATATTGCTTCCTTCTGATAAATCAACTCTCAATACTTCGTTTAGGTTGAAGGTTAGTTCCAAAAAGTTGTATGTCGTAGCTCAATGGGTTTGTCTACTACTTTCGTCATAACGGTACATGAACCAAATCAAAGTGGAAGAACTTTAATCACTGCCACTTTAAAGAATTGGGAGAAGTCGAACAACCATGATAAGAGCAGTTGGAGAACGCCTTGGAGCATTGGGAGCACTTGTACGATTTGGCCTCATGCATGTGGCTCTTAGTGTGTAGCTGCAAATCGGATCCAATAATCTGAGAGTACGATTTGCACTGGTACTTCCTTCCTGTGCCATTGAGAACCGCCACTGATGGTGCTCCAGGACATTTGGTAGCAGCGTTGGTGACTCCACTATCATAGATGCGCTGGAGCTTGGGGAGGGGATATGGAAGGGCTCCCACTGCTGGTACCGTTGTCGTGATTAACTAAGAAGTTGTGTATCTGCAAGGAGTCATGACTCCACCTCGATTTTCCTTCAGGGCCTTTGATGCATTGTGCTGATAGGAAGTGTTCATTTTACTATTCACTCCGTTGCAATTGCAGGAGACTTCATCTGGGTTCTGCCCTTGTTCGGACATCGTGAACACCCAAAGAAGGCTTGATGAAGGCGTCGCTGAGCCAGTATTCCCCGACGAGGGAAGCAAGAAGATATCCCGATCATTTGAAGGGACTCCACGCTCTTGGTGGAGATGTGGCAGTAATGGGATCTATAGAAGCCACCACCAGAAGAAGTACGTTCACGGATGCCGGGGCAACAGTATTCACATTCCTCCTTCTCGATGGGCTGAAGGGTCAAAGACGAGTTCTGCTTTCAGGTTTCTGAAAGATGGCAAGTTTGTTGATTTAGCTGGTCTTAAAACCTCGTGAATGAAATTGACAATTTTATTAAAATCTTCGCAGATATCTTCAGTTATAGGCTGAGTAGTGCTACACGTAAATTGCTGTCTATTACTTGGTATAATTATTACCTTTATTTTTGTATGAACCAGGATGTGAATGGTGTTTTATACCACACTTTGTTTAAAAACATTTAAGACACGAAAATAATTCTGTGTAATTGGATTAAATGTTAACTAAGAAGCTATATGCCACAATATTCGTTGTTGAGGATGATAATTCTATAAAAGTCAATACGATGAGGTAAGAGAGGAGGCAGGAACTTTATTCTTTAGAAATCTCGCTATTACGAGAGACAAAGAAGCGTTACTTGCTCGTTTCTTTCAAGAAGGCTGGACAAATCTTAGAAAAGAGGTGTGCTTATTAAACATCGCAGATCACACTTTTCGGGACTAAACACTTTTCCGGGATTTTTATAATAAAACTAAAACAATTTTTGTTGACTAATTTGAGTAAGTTAAAAATAAAAAAAAATAAAGATAAAAGGGGGTGAGTTTTGAGGGTAAAACCAAAGAGAAAAGGAAATAAGTCTCAGCAGTTAAAGCATTGTCTCAGCTGTTAATAAATCTTTTTCATGCAAAGCATCAATATGAGTCAGATGGATCTTTCTTCGGAATCACAGTTGCAATATCAAATAAACTTTTGTTTTAATGGCCTAAGTAAAGGTATAACAATACATTTTGTTTCCTCCATTTTGTTCACCCCAAAAAAACTTTGAGGGATGGAGACAGACGTGCCAATGTTTATGGTTCAAAGACCTGAATTTTACAGCTTTTCTGAGAAATCGGCCAACACCAGAGAAGTGAGAGAGAGCGGAAAAGTTGACTTTTTATTCTTGTCTCAAATGCGAGCTTCTTTTGAATGTCAGGGTTATGCATCATACGAAACAACCGAAAAAGTACCGGATTAGTTTTTATAATATATATCTTCCAGAGCTTTGTGACTCATTGATCTAGATAACGAAGCAAGTCACGGAGAAGTCCAACTCATAACTCTTCATTATGACGAGTTCACGATTTTTCTCCCGCACGCTTTTCAATAAAAACGTAAAATTATCTACAAACATAACGCTAAATTTCACTTGGAAGTTAAGAAATGTGAGGTATGTCTCCGCCAGTCCGAGCTTCGGCAGAAAAATTGAGCTTTGTAGGAATTCCAACGTCAGTTGCAAATCATATGAAACAAACATATGAAAGTATAGAGGAGGGTATACAGAAAACTCTGATAGTCTTTGCTGCTGCAAGGGGAGGTTGGTAATTTAAGACTTAAAAATCCCTCTTTTCTGTTGATCCTTTAATGATTTGACTCATTATTATCTATCTTTATCCTTCATGCTCTACCCCACTCATGATGGACATGGATACATGGACGCATCAGGTGAAAAGAAATGAATTGATTGAGGAATGAGCTGTGACTTTAAATTCAGGAACCTCTCTTCATTTAAATACTCTCTGGGAAATTAGTGGGCTTGTAAAGTAAACATGGGGTATGAGTTGGTGAGTAAACATGGGGATAACGGAGGACCTAAAGCGATGGCAGCATTCCAGTCTGGATGGGCTTTAATGCCGAGATATTCATACTCGTTGTTGGTGGATGAGGTTGCGTCATAGGCGAAGTGCCGTGTTAGTTTTGACCCAGGTGGGAACTTAGATCATGGTCCCAGCCGTTTGTGTGATTGATTTGTTGGCCATTATCTGTTGCTGCTGGTGGCGAAGGTCTGCGAGGAGCCTTGCATGATGATCGTTCTACTGTTTTGAATACATATAGGACACGTGGAGATGCAAATGATGAGAAGGTGGCGATATAGGCGAGCCCATCGAAGAGGATCTCTCATTCCGTGATGAGTATAGAATGCTACTGATTTCGAGGTTGTCCAGTAAAAATCCTCGGAATCGACCCCCGAAGCGATTGATTGGAAAGTATAGTCACTTAATTATTGTTGGTGAGAGGTGGCAACGGACTTTTTTCCAGACGGGTTTGCATGCCTCCGCATGTGTTTGGTAAGGTATGTCTTCTGCATATAAGACTTTAAAAAATTATCATTCGGGTGTTTTGAGGTGTTTCGACTCTTTGTAGTGCGAAAGTCCAGTCTCAGCGAAACATTTGTAGCAGTTGTTGAAACTGTATGGCTTGTCTGTCTGCTAACATCAAGAGTGGGATGATAAATTGAACAATTACGAGAAGGACAGAGAGAAGAAGGAATCTAGTGTACGACACTTGTTGGATTGTCTCCCGTGTGTGTCCGGATATGATGAATCAGGAATTGATAGGAAAATTCTAAGAGTTATACTCATCACCTTTTGGTCTCTGGCATTTGGGCACTGGGGTGCCCTTAATTCTAGATGTTCTTAAGATGATTCTACGGGGCTCTGGAGGTAATGCTTAAATTCTTTAAGGTACCTTGAGGAGCACGATCTTCACAGGTCATACACTTCCGGCGTTGACACTATCTGTGTCTGCTCCCAGAGAGTTTCTCCCTTTCCGGGCTCCATTCCCAATAAAAATGCTGCTTCAAAATTATCTCATCACATAATCACTTACTATGATTTTCACCCCTCCCAATTCTTTATAGTCACAGAGACGCAAATCCTTCCACTTTACATTGGTTCACAAAATACCTATTTTCTATTCGTCAAGCCATGTGATAATTTATTTCCTGTCTTCTATGTCAGTAAAACTTTCTTTGTATGCCCATTTACTAGTTGTTGCTTGTCTTGTGTTTGGCCCAACTGCGCCAAATATGGCTCTTACGCCAGAAAACCCAACCAACCAAAATGTTATAAATACGTATGATGCTATTAACATATATCTATATGTGTATACTGTAGCTTTCATTGGGTGATGGAATACATACATAACTGAAAGCAATGTACTGAAAACAGAAAGTAAAAATGTGTAATTATTTTTTTGGTCGTCCATTTTATTGCCTTTAAAGGGCATTTGGAAAATAAAAAAGTAATCACTCAATCAATCAGTCTAACTCAAAAGTGAATTAAAAGTTGACCAAATTCTGTTTGAAAACGTTATATCCTACTTACACGTATTGAAATTATATGGAATAGACATCACTTTAGCACCCCAGAATAGCTTACAAAACCTTATTATTTTCATAAAAAACTGTACTTTACATGATATTTCATATTTTTCTTATGTCTTAAACACTACGTATTATACTACGGAAATATGTTTTATGTAGTATTAAAAAGCAAACAATCTCTACTACGTATTATAAAAGGAAGTGTTTGTCTGTGTGTATGCGGTGTCCAGACGAATCTATAACACTTAGAGCCATGCAATTCAGCACACAGGAAGGTGTGCAAAGGTGACTGAATATCCCTCGAAGCCCGAATTTTAAAATTCAATCTAGAAAATTTTATAATTAATTTATTGGCATATTTTTGTATTTCGTTTCCTAAGAATGGCAACAGTGTGAAAGGGATCCCACAACTTCTGCTCTTGGCAATAAGCCAAGACTCTCTGTTTAGAAAATTTTCGCTATCGAGCGTATTAAAAGCTATTTGGAATCACGATTTTTATTTCGGTAGTGGTTATTTCATAACTAACTCGATTTTTACTTCAGTAGTGGTTATTTCATAACTTAATTTTGAATTTGTTTAATCTCATTTTTATTTCGGGTAAAGAGGTGGACGATCATCAAACGTGAGTGCAAACTATTAACCCTAATTACATTAACTTTTTGTTTGGGTATTTTTCGCAAATAGTATAATGTTTGTGTTAATAAATTGCATGAAATGAAGTAACAGTGTTTATTACTGTTTAAATTAGTTTTGATTTCGCTGACATTGGGATTCATTTAGGTTGTCGGAATCAGTGAGGTGACATAACAAGACTTTTTAAAAGTATAGCGTTATATTTAAAGATTTGGTTCAGCATTCAATTTAAGATGCCCAAGCCTCCCAGAAAAAAGAAATGTCTTCAAACAAAACAGCGCAATAACAGAGAAAGAAATCAAAGAAGAGAAGCTGGATCCCGGAAAGAAAAACAAGGCACCGAGAGAACAGATAAAGAGAACAAAGAAGGAGAGAAGCTGAATCCACCCCAGAAAGAGAAACGAGACTACAGCAAGTTAGAACCGGAAGAAGTGCTGCTCGAATTCGCATCTGAAGAAATTTAGAGAATGCAGCTTTTAATTACGATCCATCAGCAGATTATGTATCTGATCCTACGTGCGTCATTAGATCAATGTCTGTAACATGTCAACACTGTGCAGCAAAGAAGTGGAAAGGTGAAGTCCCAGGTAAAGCTGCAACGGAGGAAAGGTTCAACTGCCACGGTTAATGGATTCAGCCGAGCACTTATGTACTTTACTCATTGGAGATTCAGCAGAAGCTAAACATTTCCTGGCAAATATTAGAAGGTACAATTCCTGTTTCCGGATGACTTCTTTTGACATGACAAAAGAAACTAGAGAGTCGGATACATGCCGACATTTAAGATTCAGGGTCAAGTTTATCACCGCATCAGGAGTATACACCCCTTACCAAACGAAGAGCCTAAATTCCTGCAAATACATTTTGTTGGAGATGGTACACAACAAGAAGAGCAACGTTGGAAACACGTTCCGCAGACGAAACAAGACATAGTACTTAAGCTACAATATATGCTGGATCATCACAACTAGGGATCTGCGGAACTTACAAAGAGGCTTGCCAGCTTAGAGAACTTCTGGAGAACTATGAACATTGGAACAAAGCATTGGAAGAAGCAGCTGCATCTCGATCGCCAAAGATTTTACGTAATGTGTTTGCTGTTATGTTACAAACAGGCTCGATGTCTTCTCCCGATCAGTTATGGATGAACCACAAGGAGAACCTGTTTGAAGACATACTGCACCAAGCACGCGTATAGCAGCAGAATATGGATCTGGACTACAGTGATGACATCTTCAACATAGCTCAACATAATCTACATTGAGAATAAGATTATATTGTTGGGTGGAGCTTTGGAATACCGCAACCCAATCGAAACTGCAATTCAGTCCTACCGAGTGAAGAAATTATGGAAAGAAACTATGACACTTATGTACTTGCAACATACATAGAGGAGAATGAGCCAAAAAATGGTCTAAGATCAAAAGGAAGCATTTGACAATATTACAAGAGCAGATTTTGATAGGGGTGGTGGCATATTCTTTTTGGATGCTCCTGGCGGTACAGGGAAGACTTTTCTCGTCAATCTTCTTTTGGCTAAAGTGCGACAGAGAAACGAGATTGCCCTGGCTGTTGCTTCGTCAGGCATTGCCGCACTCTATTGACAGGAGGGAGGACAGCTCACTCGACTTTCAAGTCACCCTTAAATCTGGCAAACGCGGAAACTCCTATATGTAACGTTTCAAGAAATTCAGGAAAGGTTCTACAGTATTGCAAGCTCATTATCTGGGATGAATATACTATGTCCCAAAAAGCCGCATTGCGTTCGAAGCACTTGATGTCACGTTGAAAGACATCAGACGTAACAATGACAGAATGGGAGGCGTCACTATGGTGTTCGCTGGCGACTTTCAACAGACACTTCCGGTTATTCCCTGTGTAACCAGGGCAGATGAAATGCAGGCCTGCTTAAAATAATCTTACATTCTCAGCAATTTGCAGATAACCTACTTCAACTAGGAAATGGTGTAGTTACTTCGGATAATCAAGATGGATACATAGCAATGCAAAGTATTGGAAGGATTGTGATAACTCAACGAGAGCTGAAAGAGGCGGTGTTTCCAAATGTGGCGCAGCACTTTCCTGATCACGCATGGCTGTGCCAAAGAGCAATTCCTGCCCCAAGAAACGAAGATGTCAATATCATCAATAATCAACTTTCACAAGAATTGCCCTGTAGTGTTCAAATTTACAAATCTATCGACACTACATGTGACACAGATGAGGCTGTGAACTACACAACAGTGTTTTTGAATACATTGGAGCCATCTGGAGTATCCTCGCACATATTAGAGCTGAAGATTGGGACACCGATTATGCTTCTCAGAAATCTGCATCCACCTTCACTCTGCAATGGAACGACTCTCTATCAAGAAACTTATGCCGAATATTATTGAAGTCCCCATCATGACTGGACATGCCACAGGCGAAGACGTATTCAATCCTAAGATCCTAATCATCCCTTCGGATCTCCCATTCCAATTTAAACGACTTCAGTTCCCTGTTGGTTTAAGTTTCGCCATGAGCATCAACAAGGCACAAGGACAATCGCTGAAAGTTGTAGGACTTGATCTCATTAAACTATGTTTCTCCCACGTCAACTGTATGTGGGTTGTTCAAGAGTTGGAAAAGACGATAATCTACATCCTACTTCCAAATGGTAGAACATTGAACATAATGTATCATGAAGCTCTCTAAGCAAAAATCAGTGAGGTGGAAGGAATGAGGCGACATGCCCGTGTCATGTCGGGTGGTGGTGGGACTCATTCTTAGAATTGTTATTATTTCTTTTTAATGTTTTTAGAATCAGTGAGGACATAAAAAGAATCATGTCACGGGCAACGCCGTGTGCGGGTACTGCTAGTTCTTAATATATAGAACTTAATAATCTAATAAAATCATCAGATCACTGACTTGTCTGTGGTATGTTAATGGAAGGTGTATATGGCTACTCCGGTGGGATTATCAGGTGCAACAACAGTTAAAGGTATAAAAAATTTCGAGTTTATGAGAAGTTATTTTTTTCGCAGTTGCTTACCCTAGCTTTAAGAAATGCTTTTAAGCTCCATGTAATGCTCTTGAGTACTTAACTATAAAGTGGCCCCTAAGTGGTCGAGAGTCTTCTGAAACTAGTAGACTGAAGCGCTTGGTTGCTATTTCGAATCTTGTATGTATCGATGTGTTAGTTGTTTAAGTTTCTTGGTTTCTTCAAAACGACACGTAAATGCGGGCCAGCTACCCAAAAGTCTTCTAGGAAAGCATGTCCTCCTCAGTTCATGGTGGGTATGATGTGGCAGCAGCACCCATGGTACCCCAGGTTAGCACTGAGACTGTCGCGTTCCCACCAAGACGAATTCTTGAAGGATTATGCGTCTATAAGCTGGCATTGAAAAAACCCACCATAAAGTAAAAAAAAACACGGAACTCTTCTGATGCCTAATCGTACTTGAATTTTAGCAAGCAACTGGCAGCTGTGGTGAGTTCAAAGTAAAATTATGCAAGCATTCTCCAACTTGTTTAACGAAGTTAAATTATGACTACTTGTTCAAAGAAATTTTTAATCTCTTTTGCACTTATAAAAAATTCAATTATCTTTGTCTAATATAATCCAGTTCGAAAGTTCAGATTTGCGGAGTAAGCTTCACTTGTCAGGGTTGGGTTCATAATTGAGTGAAAGTTGTTGAGTCTCCCAACCACCTGCGTATTGTGGTTGTGGTTATCATAATACGCAGATGATCACTTTGTTGTTAAGTTCCAAAATTGCGGCCAACAAGAAATCATACATGATCAGCTAGCTTCAAGAGAAACATGTTTATTTTGTGTCTTACGATCAGCGGAAAGCATGGGGAAGTAGCAACCCTCAAGATGAATGCTTGAGGGACAGGAAAATCAAAAAGTGCTTGTGGACGAGAAGAAAATGATCCGATTTTCTTCGCGTCCGGAGCTGAGTAGTTTCAATGTTGATAACATCGAACCATTTTCTTAGAATTATTAAAGTCACATTTGGAATATAAAAATATGAAACTTGTACTCCCATAAAAAATATAAAAATAATACAATTATTATTAAAACTATCAAACTGTCAACCACAAATACTGTTGTTCGTCAAATTTGTCAACAAAAAAACTATGCACCAAGTCAGTTGATTGAGAAAATGTTAGAAAAAATTGTATTGCACTTCAAATGTGCTTTTATGAACTATGAAAATTATGAAAAATTATTCATTTTCAAAAATCTGTTCAATGTATATAAGTCACCGTTATTAAAATATAAATCTTTGTCACAAAATAGATATGTCGCTTTTGAATCGCTTTCCTGAAATATCGCTTTCATGAATCTCCACAGAAAATCCATTTGTCCCATGCTTCAATTGGCTTTCTAATGGATCGCATAGGTATGAAAAGTTTCCTGCTTTAGGCAATATCTGAAATAAAATTTTCTATCAGTTAAATCCAAAGGATTACCTTGAAGTAGCAAGAGTAAGGAGGAACGCATTTCCGAATAATATGCAAAACATCAGCCATCACGCAAAATACAGTGGATTCGAAAAGATTCTCCGGGTAGAAAGGAAGACGAAAATTTTCGTGTTTCGAAGAAAAGCGAAAGCGCGGTGGTAGTTGAATACGAACGTTGACATTTAACTCCGCCCATTGCGAATTTCTAGACGAAATGTTCGGAAACTTATGTAGTTGAATAAGGGCCTTAGAAGGAGCATTCATGATCACTCTAAAACTAAAAAATAACGACTAATTTTCAGTTTTGGTACTCTTGCACCAGGGATACGACGGATGCAATGTTATGTGAATGGAAAAAATACATGTAGACGCATTTATCTCAAAGCAAATTCTGGAAATTATAAAAATGGCGAAAAGGAAAAAATATTTTCCAGACACAAATGACACTTGTATTTTTCTATGAAAGGAAAAGTGATTATTCTCTCTCTCTGATCCTTTTTTCAATCTATATTTAACCAATTGAACCCGAGCAGCGCCGCTTAAATCTGATAGTGTAATAAGATTTAGCTTCAGTTTGCTCTGTCTTCATCTAAAGAAGCTCTTAGTTATAAAAACAGACGTTGGGGACATCGAATGAACAATTTTTGATTTTTTCATGGAATGAATTCATGTACAAATTCGAAGTGCTCTCACGTTTTTATTCATTTACTGTGAATCATCGTATGTTTGCAATTGAATGATTTAAAGTCTTCAATTATGTATTGTCTTAAAATGACTTTTACTCAAGTAACCTCGGTTGCTCAAACTAAAGTTGAATAAAGTATTAGAATGTAAAGGGAGAGGAATATTCGTCCGATTTTGATACAGTTTGACTTAAAAATACTCTTAAATTTTTTCCAATGTCAACTTGAATAACCTTTCAAGCACTAATTGGTGAAAGATATGTCAGACTCTAATTATCTGGTGGCACCATGAGAGGTGAGTAGGGAGTGACATGCCTTTCTGGGGACTTTGGGGAAGCTGGCCCGCATTTACGTATCGTCTTGAAGGCATCAGGGCACCTTAACCCTCCAAATGGTTTCCTCGAGATATCTCCTCCATCAAGATCTGATCAATTTTGCTAATGACGAGATATCTCATCATTAAGATATTGTCTACTTTGTAATGATGACGAGATCAAGATCTGATCAATTTTCATCTAATGACGAGATATCTCATCCATAAGAATTTGGTCAGTTTTCTTCTAATGACGAGATACCTCGTTGAGAAAACCACCAGGAGGGTTAAACTGCTTGGTTACTGGTGAACATGCTCTTTAAAGTATGAGACGCATTTTCTGTCAATCTAAATGTAAGTTGCGGTAAAATTTCTGAGGCGGAACGTCTTTTCTGTATGTATTCCAAAAGTGGTATTCCTTCGGCTTCATTTTCGAACACGATTTCAGCACTTTGCCAATAAAAATTCCAAAGAATGAATTCCGAAATGAAAAATGACAGTTGATTGGTCTTACTAGATTAAACACAAGACATAGCCAAAACGGCGATACGTCACATTTTAACCCTCTAAGTGGTTTTGACGAGATATCTCGTTCATCAAGATCTGATCAAATTTGCTACTGACAAGATCATAATGAAAGCCGATTGACTTCCAAATGACGAAGATATTGGCATTTTGATGATGACGAGAGCAAGTTCAGGTCAGTTTTTTGCTAATGGCGAGATATCTCGTCTATCAAGACCTGGTCATTTTTGCTAATAGCGATATACCTCTTCGAGACAACAATCACCATGAGGGTTGAGATAACCCCGATGCGTGTCATACGAAAATATCTGGACCTTCGCATCCATTTCGTCTAGTTTGTTTGCTTACATTGAAAATCGCTTTCAGAAACGATCTTTTACAAATATTTTTAAAGATATTCTTCATATTCAAAACTACTATCTTTTCTTGTAAAATATTTAGAGGGAAAAAGAATGATTCGAAGTGCATCACCCTTCAACCAAATCGATATTTAATCAAAGAGAAACACTTATTAATTCCAACATTCTAACACCCTAAAGAGGACCCCATCCCTCTTACCATAAATACTATCACCCCAGGAATGTCAACGTATAGTAGGAACGTAATGAGCTCGCAACTGCTTGATGGATGCTTTTATACACCATTATTCATGTCATATTTGGGAAGTCACACAAAGTAAGGATTCATTACTTTGGCTGGAGTTTCCCTTCATCAACAGTCAGTTGACGAAAACCCAATGATAAATTGAATGCCCGGAATGTATTACCACGTTCCACACAACATATAAAGAATTGATTTCAAATATGCTCGCAAATTCTAACATACACTCTAAATATTTGTCCTTTACTCTTTATATGCCATATTTTTAAATCAATATGTGGAATAGATGGATGAATATTATGAAAAAGGGAGACTAAAAGATTTAAATATATAAACACAAGTGTTTATAAATCCGCACCTAAACGTGGTAGGTTTCGCAAAAGGAAATACTCATCCTTTTGTGAAAGCAAAAAAGAGTCTGTATCATACTGGAATTGATTTTACCATTTTACGGATGAAAAAATAGTTTTTCGAGTGTCAAATAGTGATAAATAGCCCCCCATAAGGAGTAAATACAAATACCATAAATTATAGACTTCGTTCATCGTGGGGATGTGAGGTCCATGAAAGAATCGTAAAATTTATGGTTCGGACAGTCTTATCTCATTTCCGCTTATTTTGCTTGGAAAAGTGACTTAATGCGAGTGCTTCACTCTGGGCAATGAGTGAAATTAAAATGATGGTGAAGATGGAAATTCATGGGCGTAAGTGCTTTGAAATCATTTTCGTACTGTCGTTAAGAATTTTATTATTTATTGAATGAAATCTTAGAATACCATTCATAAATAGCTATCATGTTTTGATAGCTTTTGTTGGGCACAAAGCCAATGTTTCAGGCTGAAATAGGAGGTTACCAAAAAATGGACACTTTTGAAGCTGTTATGTTGATTTATTGTGTTCTGCATGTAGTGTGTTCTATGTAAACTTCGTTTCTTTTGGCTCTGTCACTTGTGTAATTTATAAAGCGCATCATGGACATTTAAAGAGAAAACTGAACAGGTGCAGGGAAGACAGCTAGGTAAATGAGCGTAGGTTTCACTCCCATAGTTGCCACAACTTACAACTAAAATAGAACAAAATTTTAAAATACGAAATAAATTCCACGTGAAAAAATAGAGAATACTGATTCATGTGGTCAGCGAATATGAGTTTTCGTTTATTCGAGGACACGCTACATCTTAAAGCACTTTTTTCAATACAGAGATTTAGTTAATGGAAACCACGTACCTGTTTAGAATGATAATGATGGTGTAAATTGCGTATTGAGTGGATCTTTCAATAAAACCAAGTAATTTTATTTGAAACATGGAAAATGCAAGTTTTAATGAGATAATAATTTTGCATAGGGAAAACACTGTCAAAATTTAAAATACTTTGAATAAATTAGATTAGTTATCAGTCCATTGATTCAAACGGTTTTGATCTGTATGTTTTACTTCTTTTCATAAAAAGGTATTCTACAACCACGTGCCAAGACTTTTGAGGAAAATGGGTCGAAATGTACACATGCCATCCAGAAATGAACACGTCTTTAGCAATATTGGACATCAGGTAACTAATTTCTGCCAAGCTCTTGAGCGAAATTAGATGTTCTTTTTATATCAGGGCCGCTGTAGCTCGGTTGGAAGAGCAACGGATTAGCAACCGGAGGGTTGCGAGTTTGGAACTCGGTCCAACCAAAGATCGTCGTGTACACAGGGGCTGGTGCTCGTTAATTCTGTTTGGCCTCAAATGTTGTCATGTTGGCGTGGTTTGAAAGTTTGGAGAGTCGGGTGCCATATCAGGTGTACTCGTTATCTGCCTGTGATTTGAAATTACGAAGCGTTGTCCTCATATCTTTCACTTCGGGATTGATAGTTCGTGGTGTTGCTCAAGTACGACGTTTATTAACTACCTATCTCTTTATATCATCTGTCCCAAATATTCTGCAATGATTTGTTTCCCAAAGAAAAAATAAGGCTCAAAATAAATAAAGTATTAGAGTTTAAATTCTGAAAAAATAATTTTTGGAAAAATAATTGCTTTTCCAGATGTATTGGTAAAACAGTCTGAGCAATCGCAATGCTCAATTTACATCCCACCTCCGAAACTGACAAATTAGGTTTGATTTAAGAAAAGGTATTCAGTTGTTTTATCGCGGAAATTACCTAAGCAAGTAAGCAAAGCAAATTTAATTAATGTATTCTCAAAGCTAATATATGTTATGTAAAATGTTTAATATTTTATGAAATTATTTTGAATAAATTTTATGTGGTACTTGTACAAACAGACATAAAACGGGGAAGCAGACAGACTGTGTGTGTGACGCAATAAAATTCAGTCACTAAGTTATTGTACGTACAAAAATTATGAAAAGTTTCATGAAAATATACTTATTGCTGGCACACGCATATAGTATAGACAAACAGACAGACAGATACCAAGCGTGGAAACCACTGATACTACAATAAAATGACCCAAACGAATAAATAACTTGAAATGGGGAGAAAATATACAAAGTACAAAAATGCACACCACTTTTTATCTGTATAGATAGTTTGATTGTTTCGACGCGTGTAGTATGATTTGAGTTAAGTCTCTGAGGGTTATGAGAGGTATAAGGGCATAGCTGATTTATCATAGCAGAAGTCTGAGCGTTACGAATACTGTACTATGAACGTTTATAACTGCAATTATAATCAACAAATACAAACCAATTATTGTTCTGTCTTAAATATGGTATCTTTATATACATAAAAATTTTAAATTTAATATTCCAATTTTTGAACTGAATTTCATGAAAAAATATTCTTTTTTTTAAAGCTTTTTCTATAGCTTGCTTAGATTTCAATCAAAATATCATATAATTTATTCATAGTTGATGGAAACAGTGGACAACACTTTTCTGTAGGAAATCCAATTCCTTGATCAACAGCTTGAAACACTTGTTTTAAAGAATCTAACTTCGCTTAAGTATAAGCTCGAAGACTTTGCTCATGACTTGAAAATATTATTTGTTTCCGATGTCTACCATAAATTAAATTATAGTAAAGCTCCCGTGAGAAGGCGTCCGACCTTGGGTCAGTGGATGTCTGAATAGGTGTGAAGGGTTATTTCGGATAAGGGCTACCATACGCAGAAGCCAAAGTAACATGAAATGCGATCGCCATAGATTATTTATCCCTCGCCAACTGTAGAATAGAAAGATAAACTAAGTGCCAGAATTTAGTACTAAAGACATCCATTGAAGTAGGGATTTGTTTGTTTCTACCAGTCTCCTAATTCAACTAATAGACCATGAGACCCAACTGCCTTCTCGAGGGAACCTGACTTTACTTTTTGCATGCATTGATGGCTCTAAACAAAACAAGGAAAGTGAAAACAATGAATCTTCTGATTGAATTTATTTGAATTTTATTACCCAAGAGATTATCCGGGCAAAACATTTCCGTCCCATCCTTCTGGATCCATTACCAATTTGGTGTAATATTAACGAAAAGTATTTTTTCTGGCACAATACAGTAGATTAGTGGATATTTTTTTCTTAATTTTAATCATAGATTTTCAAGATGTTGAACATGAACATTTTTTTCTAGATGATATATACTATCTCAGAGTAATAAATTAAGGTGTTGCATAAATATAAATCTAACATTAATTTAAATAAGTCTAATAAAAACTTTATGTTTCGTTACTTGTTAGTCGTATTAGAAGTCCAAAATATTTCCTTTTGTTTGAAATTGAGAATTGTATGGTTAACATAATTTAAGTATACCTTTTGTTTTTGAAATTTATTTTTATCACTCTTTAAATCTACATTCAACTCTCCTGCTCCTAAGACGAATTGATGAGTCTTAATAACTAGGGATTCGATACAAAAGGACTTGTATTGTGACAAAAAAGACGCCCACCAGAGATTTAAAATTTTCATCGACAATTTGGTATTAAGCGAAAAAGGTTAAACTTCATTACGTAAATTTGAATACACATTTTATTTTATTTAATAATAAAAGTTAATACAAATTAAAATTTCGGAAAAAAAATAAAATTATAAGTTTAGTTAATGAAAAAGATGAAAACAGTATAATCCAAAGAATGATGCAGTTATACAACTGAGAAAAAGTAATTAAACACACTTTTAATCTGGGCAACGTTCACTTTAATGAAGTTAAGAAAGTTCGGAATAACCTTGTACAAAGCAATTTATCTAAATTGCTTTAATTTTTTGAGCACAAAAAATCAATTAAACTTATTTGAAATTTAAAATGGGAAACGAATTTCTTAATCATACTATGTATACGCAAAATTGGAAATCTAGAGTACGTTAACAGCTTTGTTTTATTCAAATTATAAAAACAATATATTTTTACAATGCTTTTCAATTAGCCGTTCAAGCATATAGTTTTCCATGAATTTAATAAGGTGTTCTAGAATTAACAAAATTTATAACTTTAGATGATTGTATATACTTATTTTAATGAAACATTTAATATTTGTTTTTCGGATTCAAGTGTAGTAAACACATTGAAATAATGAATTCAGGTTCATAACAAAAAGAATTGGGATGGATTTATTTAAAAATTATCATTGTCTTAATCAAGAATAGAAGTGAACATTTGGATAGGTAGGTATTTAATTCACGTCACATTTGAGCAACACAACGGGCTATTGGTTACGATCCGGGATCAAACCCGAAGGGAAAGATCCGAGGACAACACCATGTGTCACACCTAAGCTGGAATCCCACTTTCCAAACTTCCACCCCCCCACCAACGTGATAACATTTGAGGCTACGACAGATTTAATGTGCTCAAGCCCCCTTGTACACAACCGTCTTTGGTTGGATTCAAACTCGCATCCCTCCGGTTGCTAATCCGTTACTCTTCCAAACGGTCTATTGCGGCCCGTGAACATTTGGAAGCGAGCTATTTGTGTTAAAGCATATTTAGTAGATTCAAAAATCAAAATTGTTCACTTCTCATTTCTATATGAAACTTAAGTTGTCAAAATTTGACTAAAAAGTGAGAAAACACGGAGGATAATACACAGAACGCCTCAGAAAGTGTTCACTTAACCCTCTGAGCGTCGTGAGATTTCCAATTAATGTAATATTGCTTTCCCCCAACACACATAATGACTAAATGACCTAATCTATTGATTGAAATAATATTAGGTGAGATTCTATTGGTCAAGAAGGGTCAAAACTGGTTAGTTGTCATACAGAGACGACTGTAGTTTGCTAAACGGATATATGCGCGTGAACCCTTCAATGGATTAAACATTCCCACATAATTAAACTTAATCCTACTGGTGGTTAGTTGTCTTAATGAATTATCTCGTCATTAGCAAAACTGACCAGATCTTGATCTCGTCGTGATGAAAAAAATCGGCAATAGCTTGTTGACGTGATATCTCGCCATTAGCAAAATTGGTCAGATCTCGATGCACGAGATATCTCGTCGAAACCGCTTGGAGGGTTAATAAAATGATACAGGCGGTTTTCTTGGATTAACTAAGCACATGGATGTAAATATTTCTGCTGACTAATTGACATACAAATCACAGATTTCGATTAAAAATTGAAGATGTATAACAGGGTAAGCATAAAAACGATTATAAAAATTGCATTCGAAGGTGTAATTGAAAAATTTTGTACTGATATGTTCTTGAAAAATTTCACTCATTTCTAAGAAAAGAAAAATATCTTTATATCAGAGAGAATCCATTGACAGAGGAAATTATAATACATCACCTGTCAAATTTATTTACCAAATATATCTGATTGATCATACTAAAGCCTTGATCCTTTGTGGCAGAACAAACTTTTTTTTTATCATGTTTTGTTTTCTCTTATTATGTACACATGAAATTGTGTTATGCTATATTTTGTTTCTCCTAAACCTGTCACAAAATATGTTTTAAAACTAAACTGTATTGGATAAAGTAAGCTAATCAGATTTCGCACGAAACCGACGAATATGCATGTTAGAGATATTTTAACTTAATACAGAAGTTAAAAAGTCTGGGAGATTAAAAGTGATTAAATCAAAGACCAGAACTTTCTAAATAGTTTTACATATTCTATTAAATTTGGAAGTAATCATTCAGCAATGCAAATACATTAACACTATTGTAATTTAAAAATCTGCTCGTTAATTTTCATATGGATTTGGTTCATATTAAAAATACAATAACTAGTGACGAAGATTGATTACAAAATCAGCGTTTGAAAAGAAGGCATGGATACGTGATTGCTATGAGGAAGAAAGAAAAATATAATCAGGATAGTGTCCACGCTGTCAAATATCGCTATTATATGAGTATTTATCACTTCACTCTCTGTAAAATGACATCAATATATCATTTTAAAACTACCTGAAAACGTATCATATTTTTCTCTTCCTCTTTTTTTCAACGTTTCTTTCAAACGAGTATTATGTTTGTTTAGCGCTATAAATTGCTTCGCTGTATTATGGACGTATACCCAATAATATGCTCAGACATATATATGAAGGCAACTGAATAAAAATCTGAATATATCCAAATCTGATGAAAATCTATGCATATACAGATATGAAACTTCCTCTTATAAAGGAGTTATGGTAGATATACATTTCTTATTTATTTACTTCCTTCCAATATCCATGATTTTAGTTTTTTTCTAAGCAAAACTTTAAATTGATGTTTGGCGAGGAACAACTGCTTTATGTCTAAGTAAATATGTATTTCCATTTCAGAAAGATATTGCTTTTTCTTGGTTGGCATAAGTACGTAAGATTATTTCCGCTCTGAATATATTAAGGGAAAGAAAACAAATACAAAACTAAATTCAAAAATTACAAAACTATATTGGTTGCTGGTCCTGAACTTTAGATACGTGTACTTCATTTCGAACTTTTCGGGAGTGGGATTATAAATATTGGGAAAGTTTTCAAGAGGGAAATATTTGAGGAAGACTCTACAAATGTTTCTGAACCTAACAAATAGTATTTCGGTTGTGTTTACCAAATTGTTTTTCAAAATTAATATATCTTAGAAATTTCACTATTACATTATTTAAATTAATATCTAAATAGTAGTGCAGTATAATGTAAATCTTATTGATTGAAGATAGTTTTGTTGTGAATAAATGAACTTATAATTATAGTGCTAATTGTGCTCGTTCTAGAAAATTAATTAAATGAAATAACTATATTAAACGTTACTCATCGTTGTGTGCTGTAAATGCTAATACATTTAAATAAGAAATAGGAACAAAACACCTGTAAATGTGTTTGGCTCCAATTATTAAATGCAATAATTAGATATTATTACATTTGCAATAATTTTGTTGTAGAAACTGATTTTTACAAGGTTATATCAAAAAGTAAAGTGAATTTGTCTCTAAAACTCAGAGTTTTTTGTGTAGCTAATTAATTTTTTTATATGTTGCAAGTACCAAGATGATAAAAGTGTGACGGCTTGTAGAAACTTCTACGTCAACCCGTCTGGTGCTTAGAGCAAATCAAAGATGGCGCATCGACTTGAACACTACTCCAAGGAGGAGGTGCGCGGTGTCATTCGTTTTTTATGGGCCAAGGGGAAAGAACATGTGATATTCATCGAGAATTGTTGGAAGTCTATGGAGAGAGTTATGTCGCAGAAACAAGTGTACGTGTGGTGTAACGCATTTGCAAGTGGTAGGAGTACTGGGACAGAAGTGACAGACCAGCAACATCCATCATCGACACGAATGTAGTTGTCGTCGATGCCATGATTCGTGAAGACAGAAGAGTGAGATTTGCATGACATTGGCAAATGCATTGAATAGCTCATATGGTTTAGTGAGCAGTATCGAAGTGGGAAATTCTTGACCCTCCTCCGTATAGCCCTGATTTAGCCCCTTCGGATTACCATTTGTTTGGCCCCCTGAAGAAACACCTCCGGGGGCAGCGTTTCCATACACTGGAAGAGGCACAACAGGCTACACTTACTTGGTTAGGGAACCTGGAGCAAGATTTCTTTGAAAAGGGCATGGATGATTTGGTGCCACGTTGGAATAAATGTTTAGACCACTATGGTTCCTTTGTCGAATGATAGTGTGATACGATTTGTCAAACATAATACATTTTCATATATTTATCTCTGCACGTTTTTCTGTCAATCAAAAATTCACCTTACTTTTTGATACTCCTTTTTTATGTATCTGTTTTGTATTTTGTATATGCACTAATAATGAAATGTTGTTGCAATATCTTGTAATACTTTTGTTGTAGTAACTGTTTCATTATTTTGTTTTTTATTTCGTTAAATTCTCTTTTTTTATAGTTTTTGAAGGTTTAGGACAGCTAATATTATAAAAATGGAAATAAAGTTTTGATTTAATTGAGCACTGTTTCAAAATAAACAATAATTGTTAAGTTACGATGCTCAGTTTTAAATAATCTCTACTAAGTGAATTAGTTTGATAATGCCATTAATACCATTCTAGTTATTAAACAAACAAAATGTAAGTACATTACTATCCTATTTGACATAACATACATTATGTGAAAATGTCTGAAGCTTTATTTGGCAAGAAAAAACATACTTCTCCAAACTTTACGATAAGCATTATAAATTAAAAACGAAATGCTTTGAAGTTCAATTAGATACAAATAAGATAATTAAGATATGCCACAAATGGAAATTGTGATCCAGGACAGACATTTTATCAGTTAAATGTAACATACAGCCTCTGTATTTATTTCCCACTGACACTGATATACGAGATAGTTATGTCAGAAGATGGAGTCATCTAAGAGAAGAATAATTGCCTGCCATGTCCAGTAGGAAACTTATGTCAAGAATCAAGAGAAAAGAAGAAGAAACTGGAAGAAAAATGTACTCTCCCACAGTAGTGATTAAGAAACAAGTGAACAAGGATGTCAAAATCTGGAAACACTTGATGAAACCCAGACCATAGCGTGTACATTCTCAAGATCAAGTTCAAACCTAAGTTGTTTCAGAAAAAAATCTTTTCTGTCCAAACGCTATCCTTTTACTTTAAGAGGATTGGATAAGTCACTCACGTATGAAAATAGTTTCAGAGCATTGTTCGTATAGTTTCAGTTTAAAGCCTAATGCCCATGTAGGACTGGATAGATAACTTATGTAACGCAGTTCAACCGTACAAATTCCTTGTGTATGAAAATGCTGCATAGCACTGTAAGACAAATTACTGCACTTTAAAACATTACTATGGATATCATTATTAAATGTTATTTTATACCTAAATATCTATGCTTTTAATACAAATACATGTTTCCTTGTTCGCAATTTTATTTTATCTTACTAAATTTATTGAGATCTGTAAAATATACTTAAGGGGACACGGTACCCTTTGAACAATTTTTTTTGTTTTCATATGTGTAGCAAAATTTTTTAGTATACTATATTGAAATCCACATAAAATGAATATTTCAGGCGAAAAAATTTAATTTTACAAGAGCAATAATTCAGAAATTTAATTTTTTTGAAAAAAAAAATCAATATTTTAAAATCCCTACTACTTTTTTAAATATCATCTTTAAATTTTTTTTTTACAGTTTTCTACTCATTGTAGTATTTTACACAATTCTGTGCATGGGTTTGCATGTATTCTGATTATTCATTTTTCTAGAATTATTTTTCTAAAAGATACTGTAAAAAACTGTAAAAAACAAAATAATTTTAGTTTGTCAATTAAAAAAAAACTTTTCATCCGAATTCTTATCCCATACACAGAATTGTCAAATATACTATTGTGAACAACTACAAAAAGTTTCAAACCTCTAAATTAAATTAAAAAAAAGCCTTAGCAATTTGAGTACTTCAGTCATCAAAAATAGAAAGCTGAGAAAAAGCCATTTAAAGTTTTAATTTTTGGTTTCGGTTATTTGCATCCAAGAGAAAAAACTTAAATAACTCCTAATATAATGTTACTAGAGCTATGAAATTTTGCACACATATTCAGAAGGGTTGTATATTTGAAATAAAGCAAATAAAATATTTTTTCGATATTTTGGTCATTTTAAGGGTACCGTATCCTCTTAAATCGCTTTTAGGTCACATTCAAGTGTTACAAAACTTCGCGTATAAACTTCAAGGGTTCGTATGGAAAGCAAAATTGAAACATATTCTTATAGAAATTTATGTTCTAAAGGTGTCTATTGGAACTCCATAGATTTGTAGGAGTAGACCTGTCGATTGACCACCACGATCATACGGTTATCATGCATTCCTATGTGGATACTTCAAATGTATGATGTGCTAGACCCCATTGACCCCGAAGAATCGTGTCGAATGCTAGCGTCTGTAAAAGGCCAAACTTTTTTGGACATTTACGACAGTTCATGTGTCGAAGCTGGCAGTCGTGTTTTTTGTGTTGGTGGTCATTACTTTGAGCACCTACTGCGAAAGCGAAATTAAGTATACAACTACTGTCAAACTGTAAATTTAGCCAAACTGAAAATTTTAGTATTATTTATGTAAAAGCATGCATTTCACATATATGCTGTCTTTATTTGTACCATATTGTACAGGCTAGCAAGTCCAAGTGGAGATTGCATTAATGTTGGTGATAACAACTTCGAGAACCTACTGTGAAACTGCAAGTATGCAAGTGCTGTCAAAAATAAATTTATGTCTGATAAAAATGTTCACGTACATGCTTTCTCTCATATTTGCACCATAGTGTAGAATCTATCATGGCCGAATGGCGCTTGTGACCATGTTACATAGGAGATATCTTATACTATTTTATTACCATAAATATTACTGTTTTGACTATTATAAAACGACTTAAATTAAAACCTCTTTAATATTTTGAGTAAGAATATATTTTTTGAGTTGTATACAGGCTTTCAATTGCAGCGAATACGAATACTTGACAATATTTAAATATGAAATGTGAAGACTTTATTTTCAAAAAGATGAAATTATATATTCAAACTGAATACTAAATATTCTTAAACAAGAATACCAAATTTAAAATACAACTAAATTTTCTTGAAATATTCGAAGAGTATAAATATTTCTTTGAGACATTTTATGCGTTTCTTCAAATGAATGGTCGTTTGATTCATATCAGTAAAACACTTGCAAAATATAATTATTGTTGAAGATATATTGATCTGCGAAAGAACATACCATTTTAACCTTAGTTTTCGTTATTTAAACTATTGTGTGTAAAATGTAATTTATGGGGATTGCAATTCAGTGCGTGAAAATGCAAGAGCGTATAAAGTATAAAGTGTTTTACTGTTAAACTGATTCAAGTATTGAAATCAAATATGCTCTTTTATAATTCAACAATTTATAGATACTGTATAATATAGTCATTACTAGCAGAATTATCCGGCGATGCTCGGGTTGAATTGGTTAAATGCTGATTCTATTTCATAGAAAACTGCAAGCATCATTTAAGTGTACAGAAAATATTTTTTAACATCGTTTTAACTTTTTAATAGCTTCTACAATTTACTTTGGACGCAAATATGTATACATAATATATCCATCACACACACACAATATAATCCATTTCATATTCATCACACTCATACTCTAAGACAAACTACAAAAGCTTTTTCTGAGATGACTTCAGAAGTCGATTCTGAGTTTTGGAGTGATTACGAATGCCAATTAAGTTAATTTTCAGTAAAAATGAGGAACTTTCAGCTTATATCAGGCAGCGTACTCAGTTTTCCTATCAATATTTCATATTTGTAGTACCCTTGCACCATGGATTCGATATTTTCGAATTACATTATCATTGTGAGAGGAAGGCAAATTAAACAGTTACGGCATTCGTGGTTCATTTTATGTTGAAGTACACATTTTTTTCTTGAAAATTCTATTCTGCCACACGTGGAATAACGGAGTTTGTTTCTAAAACAAATGTCATCAATGTTGACAAAGAAAACTCAATCGATTGCACTTTTTACAAAATCACTGCTTTCAATGAATGTTTCATAGGTACCTAAGTTGTATAAGAATAGTTTCAACTTCAAGTAAGCAACCTCGACCTTCTGGCACTTAAGACAAAAAATTTCTATTTTTCAACAGTCCTAGTTTACATACTTCCTTACTATGATATTATTCCAAGATCAGCAAAGTCGTATTTAAAATTCGCTTTCCTCCAACAGAAAAATTTATTTTTAAATCGAATCCATAAGGTACTTTTTACAATTGAGAGACTCAGTTTCTACATGGAAACCACGTGCCTATTTAGAATGATGGATGTAGTTATTTGATTATGGAGTACAGCTTTCAATAATACCCATGAAACACGAAAAACAAACGTAAATTAAATTGATTTTAATCATATTGTAATGAAAATGTGTCAACATTTAGAAATATCTTTGAACTGCAACGTATAACTACCCGGTTTGATCTAACGTAACATATCTTATTTTAGAATAACTATCTTAACTTTACCAGTCATTTCAAAATAAGAAGTTATACACCTTACTTGAAAAGGTTTCCATTTATTTTTATGAAGCAGAATTCTACAAACTGTAACGTATTTAACCAGACTTAAGGAAAGTTCGTCAAAATATACAAGAAAATATACAAAATATACAAGAAATTACCCATGTGTAGTGGTATTTGGCAGAAAATAAAAATAATTCATTATAATTTAACTCCTAAATAATATATCTGTAATATGGAAAGCAATGGAACACATAAATACAAAAAGAAACGAAATTCTGATCATTGAAAAATCTAGAATTCTGAAAAACAAAAGATCTGAGCAAGAGTGTAGAATTTCGACGTCATGAGAATATTCTGAAATAGAGAAATTCAAAAAAGACGCTTGAAAAATATTGATAGACAGAAATGAATTATTTACAAAAAGAACACAAATTTACAAAACTTAGAAATGCTCAAACATGACCGCAACATTTCTGTCTTAACTCAAATACACAAACACGGAATTTTAAATCTAATTTATTAAATAAAACATTAATTCTGGCGTTGCCAGATACCGATTTTCAAAATTACGCTTTTATGATCAATGAGTTTTTATTTTGGCTTTTCGTGTTTCATAACAAAATGCAAGTTGTGTGAAATTAAATATTTTAAATATCCATCTTTCATCATTCAAATATTCTTAAATTACTTATATTGTGGAAAGAAATAAAAAGTAAGTTCATATTTAGAATTTTAAATTGTTTAAATATAACGTTTCGGAAAAAATTGTTTTTCGAGCAATACTGGTAAAACAATTTTATTAGAAAATTTAATTTTCGATCAATACTAGTAAAACAAACTAGATTGCGTACCGCAATCGTTTTATGCTCAATGTTTTTCCTATGGCAATTTAGAATTGATTTAGCCCCCTCTGCACACTAGGTTAAAGAGAACTGGAGCTAATATGTAGCTTGTGTTACTCGCAGGGTTCCAAAGTATAAGTGTAAATATTTGGTGTGGATTTGTCAAACGGTGTAGATTTGTATAGAGAACATACAGACAGACGCCCAACTCTGCTTTATATGTATAGATTAAGAATCGTACTTCGAAAATCTCCAGTGAATTATGGTATCTATTCAAATACTGCTCCAACTAGATATATCCAATGCGATCTGAATAGTATTTATATTATATCAGCATTTATGATATCTGTTTGAAGTGAGCTTTTGAAGGTCTGAATCTGACAAGCTTTAAATTCTAATTGGATCTTCATTAGAATCAAAGTACTTAGAAGCTATTTAGCTTTAACAGAGACTGCAAAATGAATGAATTATTTATTACATACTTAATCATAATTATGTTATAGTTGTAGTACCTTGCTATTTATGAATCAATAGGACATTTATATGCATATGCAACATTTTAAATTTGGGTAATGCATTATATTTAATCAGTATGGATTTTCGTAGTTATATAAATAATAGCCTAATACTAACCCCATCATATAGGGAATAGTAACTGAATATTTAGAATTTGTGAATTTGTAATACTGAACGATATAAATACTGAAAACCGCATTTTATGATTTTCTACTCAATAAATAGAGCTCTAAGAAAAGCTATGTATATTTGCGCTTTGAAAAGGCAGTTCGTGAAAATGAAAATAGGAATTTGTAATTTCATTAAAGTAATTATGAATGTCTATTAAATAGAATGGTATAAGTAAATTTTTTGTGTAATGAACACAGCCATTTAAAATTCTTATGAAGTGTCAGAAATTTCTGACGTTGAAAATAAATTTCAGTAATTAACTGCTGTGCCAATTGATATAAAACGTATTAACCCTCCTGGTGGTAGTCTTGACGAGGAATCTCGTCATTAGAAAAAATGACCAGATCTTGATTTCGTCATCATCTAGAAAATCTTCAATATCTTGATGACGGAATATCTAGTCATTTGCAAAATTGATCACAGCTTGATGGACGAGATATCTTCTCCAAACCACAGGAGGACCAAAGTGTGATTCAGTAAATATTACACCAATTTCATATCTTGGCCTTGCCGGATTAGTCTCGATTTGATTTCTAGAGGGCAATGTATGACATGTTGGGAAATGGGATACAGAAAAGAAACCTGTTTAACCCTCCTGGTGGTTGTCTGGGCGAAGTATCTCGTCAGTTAAAAACGGACCAGATCTTGATGGACTAGATATCTCGTCATTAGAAAAATTGGACTTATCTTAATGGACAAGATACCTCGTCATTAGAAAAACTGGTCAGATCTTGATGGACGAGATATCTTGTCGAAATCACTTGGAGGGTTGATATAAAAGATGGGAAGGTGATCCTGCTGAGTGTCTGACATAAGAACGATAATAAGAACAGTATAGTAAAAAAGTTTAAACTGAATTGAAGACACTGCACTGGGTGCCATGAATCAAAAGGGTACCTGCGATTACTTAAAGAAACGAGAAAAGGACGTCCTTTGTAGGTTGTCTGACCACCTCTAATATAAGCCTCACATGACTTTTGCATACAGATAATGAGGTTGATGAAGAGTTAGTGCTGTAGCAGAATCCATTTCTATTTTAGATCTGATACGATTGCAAAATTCGAATGCAAATCAGCTTTCTACTGAATATGCTCGGTTATGCAACTCGTCATAAGCTGTTTCGTTTAATTTTGAGGTTGTATCCTTCAAAAATAATGATGTTTCTTAAGTTCTGCAAGCAGTGTATAGAAACTGCTAAAACTATATTGATTACATACACTCTAAAAATGATTTGTCTTGTTTAGGATGCATGCAAACCATGATAAATTAAGGCATTAGCGATTTTGAACCTCTTGGTGGTTGTCTCGACGAGATATCTCGTAATTGGTAAAACTGACGATCTTGATGGACAGATTATCTCATCCATCAAATTCTCGTCGTCTCTCGTCATTGGAAGAAAACTGACCAGATCATAATCTCGACATCATCAAATAGCTGGCAATATCCTGATGGCATGATATCTCGTCATTAACAAAATTGGTCAGATCTTGATGGACGAGATATCTCGTCGAAACCATTTAGAGGGTTAACCATTTTTAGATTGGCACGTATGAAATAAATTATATGTTGCCTGATGGCAATGAAATTTTGTAAAAAAACAACTCTACAGTCATTGCATTTAATAGATTCAAAATGATATTAGAAATATGTGTATCCAAACATGCTTAATAATCCCTTATTCAGTATCGTATTTAATCTCCTTCATTGTAAATAGAGCACACATATGTGGTTATGGCATATATGAAGTATTGTATGTTCAAGTGATGATTAAATCATGTGACATCGTCACGATAGATACGAATGAACAATAAAATACCTATAAATAAATATTTGTCAAATCTATTTTCGGTGAAATGAGAAATTTATTATAATTTAGAATCATAAACAACAAACGAGAATATAAATCAAAAATCCGATGATGAATTATTTCACAGCGATGGATGCACGATGACATTAAGTTCTTGAAAAATGATTTCTGGATTATGTATCGTTTTTCTGGAACCATATCTCTTTCTTTTGGGGAATCAAAAATTGAGATACAGTAAAATAAGAAAACCTATTTTGTCGGTGTCGTCTGTTATCCACATTATCTTTTCCAGAACACTTCTGGACAAATATTGGTCGACGTGAAAATTGAAAAACAATTTATGAGCTTAAATAAAGTGTCATGAATATTTGTTTTACCCTAATATATACCTTTAAGTAATCTAAAACCTTTAAAATGTTTTCTGTGCATTGATTACAAATACATATATAACTTTAAGTTAAACATTTGAAATTATAAAAGAATTAGATTTTTTAACGATACATAATACTTTTTAAATCATTTTGAAAAGAAAAATACAAATTCAGAGAAACAAATTTTCATCTTAACAATACATAACTTTTACGTCCTGAGTATCACGAGATTTCCTAGTTTTGTATTGTTTTCACTCAAAAAATACCATTATCAAGCGTACGCCCACGACCTTTCACTGGCAAGTGTGAGAGTACTAAACTTTCATTTTTTTGGTTGATGGATACATTATTTAAGCCAATTTACGTTTGGTGTTAAATGTTGAAAATACCAGATAACTACTTCTTTTGTACACAGAAAATCGGCATGTAGTTTCTGACTAAAGTGCTCTTGCGTCAGTGTACCTACTAGAAAATAGATGGGGGTCAAACAACCAGAATAATTGACTGTGGTCTGAGTGGACTTGCTTGGAGTGAAAATGTACAAAAAGTGTGAAAGTGCTAAATGTTAATTTTTTTGTGGAAAGGATACATTATTCAAGCTATACTGCTTATGGTATTAAATGGTGAAACTACCAGATAAATACTTTTGTTCACTGAAAATCGGCATGTAGTCTCTAACTGAAGTGCATTGGCACCCCAGTATATCTATTAGAAAATAGAAGTAGTCAAACAAACAGAATAATTGACTGTGGTATGAGGGGACTTGCTGTAATCAGTGAGATCGTTTATTATGAAGCTGGGATTCAATGGGGGTGGGGTTGGCAAGAGAGAAGAATTGCAATTTCCGAGACGTTAAAACGCACTCCGTGTGTCATTTGAAATCTTGTCAGGTTCGATTTCTCCCTGAGTGTATTTCTCTTTCCTGTGCCAGTAAAACTTTCCTTGTATGTCTTTTATACTTGATATTTTGGCGTAGCCTGGCCAAATATAGCCCTCGTGCCATTAAACCCAACCAACAAACCAGCTGAAATCTGCTCTAAAATGGTAAATGAAATTTATTATCATATATGAAGTTTATTACCATGAATATGAATTGCAAATATGTAAGTATGTATGGTAAATGGTAAATGAAATTTAAATCATATAAAAAATGTATGATTTAAACATTAAATCATATCTAAAATGGTAAATGAAGTTTATTATCATATATGAAGTTTATTACCATGAATTGCAGATATGAAAGTATGTATCAGAATAATTGTAATTACACGGAATTGACTAAATTAAAAGGTCAAATTGAGGTAGTAACTACTAGTATATGTGGCGCAGGCGTACGCCTCGATTACACTTCCTTTCAGAACTGGTCCTCATTTATCGAGTAACGAAATAGAAATATGTTTCACTGAAAAAGAATACGCATGTGGATTCCAGGAAATTATGATTACCAACTAATTAGATACTGTGCCCAAAGTGCCTTAAAATATAAATGCATAGAAGTTAAAGTGTGATAAACAGAAAATGATTGAGTTCGACTTGCAGACATGACCATAAATAAAACGTTTTGTTAGTAGTGAAAGTGATATACATACAAATGATCAATTAATCGTGTAAAATGATAGTTGAAGTTCTACGGTCATCTGCCTGAAGGCAGATGACCTTGGAATGCCAGTATGTAGAAAGGTGTTAAACTCGCAGGGACAAAACAGGGGAAAAGATGTTAGATACGCAAAATAAGATAAGGCAACCACAATAGAGCATATTTTCGCCAACTCGTAATCACTGCTATCGCATGCGGCACCGATGAATTTACTTGGAGCCCGAAGCCATGCTAAAGATGCTGATTGTGGCAGTTTATTGTTTGTCCTCTAATTGAACAAGTCGACTCGTCGAAAACCACGTGACTCAAATGCTGATTTGCCAGAGTAGGCTTATGCTTCAAAAATTGGATAGACAATAGCCTCAACTATCCAAATAACCCAGTATCCGTGTTATCCGAGTCGAATTTGAAACCGAGTTTTTAAAGTTTTAAATAAATTTACGAGCACGAGTTCAAAGAGAAAATGCTGCGAAGACAATTAAGGGCTTTTCAATAGAGTTTAAAAGGTGCGTTACTCACGCTGATATTTGTTGTAAAATTATCACAATGAATACATACTGTGACACAAATCAGTCTTGCTTTAGGAATCTTTCAATAGCAATAGGAATAGCATGGAGAACAGTAATTTTGTTTAATATATTTTGAATTGTTTGTGTTACTAAGTTTCTGGTTATCCGAGGTGATCTCAATTCACATTACCTTGGATAATCGGGGATCTACAGTAAACAATTCCATTTCGACCGTAAGTTTATACTTCCTTAACTTGTCAATAACCATATTGTCCCCTTGCTAAAATTCGATTGAAAAAAATTACCCCACAATACGATGGCAGCAATCATCAATAAAGCATGGAAAATCCAGCATTCCAAATCCTAGAAAAAATCATATATTTTCCCCCTTGATCTGGGATTCAGCTTCGATTGTTTCCAGGTGACACAAGATCCTGAAAAATCCCACCTTCAATTATCCGAACAAAAGTCACCCTCTATTTCTTCTAAAATGAAATTTCAAGAAAATATTTCAATTCCTCCACCAAATGGCTCCGCGTTTCGTCCGTAAGCACAACACCAGGAAATCATACGGGTACCATTAGCTATTCAAACTCCAAGAATCCCATTTACCGAGAAGGAATTCATGGAATATTCCCTTAAAATGAAGACTCTTGACGCTTTCATCGAATATCGTGTCTGTGAAGAGGGATTTGAGACATCCGATTCTCAGAGTTTCATGAGCCCATAGCCTATCAGGCAGGATATCTGTGCCGTAGCTTTCCTTAACATGTAAGCTGTTGTACGATGTCTGGATTCAAAAATTCTCTTTTTTGCGTCCGTGTTTATATTATTTTGGAGTTTCGAGAAACGATTTATGTTCGAGGTTTTCAGTTAGTTTAACTTTTAAATGAGGAACTAGGAGGTTATGCTTTGTGTCAGACACTTGGCAAGGATATGAACGTCATAGAAAAGTGTATAAAATATATCTCATTAAATTTAAGCTAAGTATCATGTACTTTTGAGTTGGAATACAAAAATAAGATATCTAATTATATGAATATTCAGAATAGATGCTCTGGGGATCTATGTAGTATATGAAATAAAATGTCAAATCATGCATAGGCAAATATCGCTTAAAATGTATTGATCTAATATCAGAAAGTCAATATTTTACCCCAGACATCTAAGGCGTACCTTTTCTGAAACAATTAATTTCCTAAACTACTAACTTAAGGTATTATTCGTAGATGTAATATAAATAACGCTTTGTGCTTATATTATGAGAAGTATGGGCTAACTCTGACCATATATTTCTGAGAATAATATAACAGCCGATAATTTAACTGCTATGAAGGTATTAGTAAAATATACTATTGTGGAAATAATTGAGCTGGTCAATAAAGAGGGTCTTATGGATAAAATTAGTACGAGTTTAGTGTATAATCTACTAGTGCGTTTCTGGCAAAGATTTAAACATTTCAGGGATGGTGGAACGCCAGATGACCCATTTAGTTGAAATGGCTGTCTAGGTATATTAGGTAAATGGTAAGTACAGGTATCTAAATATTCTAGGTAAAAAAGGCTGCCAGGTGTATAAATATTCTAGGTATATTAAGATGCAGGTATTTAAATATTTTAGGTTCATTAACTCTCCAAGCGGTTTCAACGAGATGTCTTGTCCATCATGATCTGACCAATTTTATTAATACTTGACTCGATGTATCGTCATCAAGATAGTGCAGATTTTTGGATGATGACAAGATCAAGATCTGTTCGTTTTGCTTCTAATAACGAGATACCTCATCTATCAAGATATGGTCAGTTTTGCTAAGGACGAGATACCTCGTCGAGGTAGCCATCAGGAGAGTTAAGGCTGACAGGTATCTAAATATTATAGGTGTATTAAGGCTGTAGGTATCTAAATATTATAGGTGTATTAAGGCTGTAGGTATCTAAATATTCAACTTATATTCAGGCTACTAAGGTATAAATATTTCTGGATTTGATAATCTGATGGATAAGGGTGCTCAAGATGGGGGTGAAAGATAAGGGATCCCCCACGCTTTAAAAAATGTGAAAGTACTAAATTCATGTTTTATGTAAAATATATTCACTTAAGATAGACATTCATAAAGTTTTCAAAATAAATTTTTTAGTATTGTGCTTTTGAAAGGGTTAATCTGTTTGGAAGAGTATGTTTTTCAATGACATTGATACGTTTCTACTTGAATATTTCCTTTTTTTGATCAGTCACTTCATATACATGAATTCTAGAGTGGATTTTTCAGTTTCAAAGTCTACACCGCATGTCGTCTTTATGTCATGTATGTAAAATTTTCCATGAGTAAATAATTAATTGATGATGCCATTACTAAATGAAACCCGCACTGATTAGGTCCTGGTGTTTTTAATGCATTCTCCTCCTCAGCTATCCGCGAAGTTCTTCAGAGAAAAGCTGAAGATCCATCTTCATCCTTCTGATCGAAATTTATCACCATGTCTAAAATCCCATTTCGGGAGGAACGGTATTGAATAAGTAATTTACAATAATTGATTCCACAAACTTTTGTAGGTGTTAGGGAAAAAGGAAAAGACTTTTTTTCGTAATACCTTACTTTTTCCTCCTTCCCCACGGTATACTTTTTTTTATATCGCAACCCTGGAGAGATATAAAATTGCAGGCGCTTTTCCCCATCACCTTTGCTATAGCCTCTGGAGCTTTATTGTCAGAGACATGAATTTTACATGCTTTTTATCTTTTGTTAAGAGATAGCACAACCAGGAGTGCAAAGCAGTATCGATTCCGATCTAAAGCGGAAAGTTTCAATGGAAAAGAAAGAGTATCGGAGGAAATTGACTAAAAAATCCTTTCAATGTTGTGAAAAAAGAGAAAAAGAGGAAGTGCCGCACAAAGCGTGGGCTTTTGCTCGTGGCACAATACAGTTTAACTTACGTTGTCAACAGGAGGGGATAATTGGATTATACAGAATTAGGCTTAGGGCTTGAAGATAAAAGGAATCGGTAACGTTGTTTACCCTAGCATTGATTTACTACGAACGTATTTGCTGAACCATTTTTCATTACTTAGTGGTAGTGTACAGAAAAGAATTTAAATCTAAATAAATGTGCACGTATATATCTATATAATTTATATAAAAACAATAGTACAGTAAACAATTGTTTCATCATTAAAATTCAATCAAGTGGAGCGTGTTGGTTGTTTCAAAAAATTATATGAATTTTTAAACATCCATGTGGTTACGACGAGATATCTCGTCCATCAAGATCTGACCAATTTTTCTAATGACTAGATAATGCGTCATCAATATATTTATTGCCAATTTTTTTATGATGACCAGATCAAGATCTGGTCATTGGTCTACAAATGACGCGATATCTCGCCCACCAAGATCTGGTGAGTATTGATAATGACGATATACCTCGTCGAGGCAACCACCAGTAGGGTTAAATCCAGATAAATTGAAAAAGGTGAATTTTAAGGACAATATATCCTAGTTTCTTATAATCTTTAAAAATTTGCTTTACAGTCAGTCACGAAGAATCTGTTAGGGCTACTTCCAAAGTTCTCTTAGATGTTCTTACTTGATTCAAAACGTTGTTAAGAGTAGAATCCTTCGCAATTTCATAATGTGTGACATCATAAAAATATCTTTAAATTCTTATAATATTTGCTTGTTTTACGGAAATTTTTTGGAAGAATGAAAATTCAACACCTTTTCTATAGGATTTAAGACTTCATTTTAAATTAATAAAGTTAAAAAATAAAATTGCTAAAATTTATTAAGTTAAATTTAGAATGTGTTTGTGTGATTGCTTATGGTTCATGAGAAATTTGAAGCCAGTTAGCTTAAAACATTTCACTTTGTTGAAGAATTTCAAATGAAGATATTTCATCGTTTCAATAGTGTTCCATATGTGTCACCGAGCATTAAATGTTATGTTAATAAGATAACGATTTTCCCAAGTTAATTGGATTTACTTATCCTCCAAAGTCTGATGAATTGCCACCACTGGATCCTATAAATGAAAAATTAATGCAGCCAATATTGCCATTCATGCCAATAAGGCTCTTGAAGGAAACTGGTATAGTTGATCAAATAACGAGTATTTGTATCCAATACGATTTCAAATACGAATGTACCCAGTTTTTTCTACCGGTGATTTCAGTGTTGATATTACTCAAAACAAATCGCTTATAGACTGTATGCAACGTGAATTCAACTTGAAGTACATTTCTACATCGCCCAATACTCTGGGCAACACTAGTATAGACAACACCGTAAAAAACATCGATGTAAATACTATACCATGCATCTTACTTCTATCATCGGCGTTTGATAAATAAAATTATATTTCTCTTAAAACCACCAAGACTATTCATTTGCATCTTACGCTTCTCTTAATAACACGAAAACGGATTTACGCCTCAAACGATTGCGGTTGTCTTCGCACAGAACCCATTTTGTCGGGTTGTTTTTCGAAAAGGAATCGAGCAGAATGATTTTAATTCTTGCTATGTGGTTTATTCTTGAAATGTTTTTGTTTATGTTATTTTTTGTTTATTTCTGTGGTTGAAATTTTTTATACTGTTATACGTTTTGGCATGTGACTTTAAACTTAACAATAATGCAGCAATTAAATCATGCAATAATGTTTCTAAAAAACAGAAATACCCGGCTTTGACTGGATTGAATTAGTTAAATGTTCATTGAAAAAGACTTTTCTCTTTCATAGAAATATTCAAGCATCATTTCAATGTGCGTGAATATTCCTATGTAGTGTTTTAAACACCATTTGACATTTGTTTAGCTTCTACAAATTATTTTAGACCCAAATACATGTCTAAACTATATCAATCAACACAACCCATTTCACACACAATGCATCCTATTGTAACACAAAACTACAAAAGGCGATACTAATGTGACTACTACAGAAGTCGATTTGGAGTTTTGGAGTAATTAAAAATTCCTTTTAAGTTAATTTCCTGTAACAATGACGAACTTACGGGATACAGTCTTGCACTCAGTTTTTCTATCAATATTTTTTGACTTGTGACACTCTTACTTCAGGGATGTGATATTTCCGAGTTTCACTATCATTATGAGAGGATAACAAATTTAATTTATACGATACAACACAATTACCCGGCGTTGTGCGCATTGAAATGATTAAACGTTGAGTGAAAGTGATCCGAAAAATCACTTTTCTCTATCATAGAAAAATGCTAATTTCACAAAAAATTCAAACAGAAAACAAATAATTTAGCGGAAAATAATTTTTTTTAAACTCTATTTTGCTATTTTTATAGTTTGTATAATTTACTTAATGTGTATGCCTGCTTTATTCATCCCTATAATCCATTTTACATACATCTCAATATAGTGTAAGACAAAAATACAAAAGGCAATAGTGAGATTACTGTTACAGAAGTCGATTTTGAGTTTTGTAGTGATTGTGAATGCTCTTTAAGTTCATTTTCTGTAAAAATGACGAACTTATAGCGTATTATTTCAGCCAATTTTTCTATCAATATTTTTTTTATTTGTAGCATTCTTGCACCAGGAACGCGATATTTCCAAAGTAAAACATCATTATGAAAGGCTGAAAAATCATTTTGATACGATATTTATGATGAATTTGTTTTCAAACAAATATATATATGTTTTTGAAAATTAATTTCGTTTTGCGTGTGAAATAACAGCTTGTATTAATATTAAATGTACCGACGGAACGAAGTTAATCGATTACAATTTTACAAAAAAGGAATGTCAATTTTACAGTGTTTTTAAAAAAGAAAATCAATGTTTTGAACAAATATTTGAGATTGCAAAGTTGCTTAAGAATAGCTTTAACTCGTAAAGTAAACAACCTCGATCTTCTGTCACTTAAGACAAAAGCTTTCCCATAAAGCCTTAATGATAAGGAATTAAGATCCTGCAATCCCAATACTTATTAAAACTACGTAAAATAATTAAACGATCCTAAAATTAACAAATATGTTTTTCCATCATGCAAGGTTCAATTATCAAGGCACATTATTGTCAACACTGGAGATAAAAGCCCTTTCGGGGCTGTGTGCCCCGTTATACTTCAAAATCTCAAGACAAAAACTTTCAACTTTTCAAAAGTCCTAATTATAATATTTCATAACCGTGATATTATTCCAAGATAAGCAAAGTTAGAAAGGGAGAAATAGAACGGGAGTTAATATGTATGCTACCTTTTCAGAGTTATAAAGAATAAATGTACCAAGTTAAATGTGGATTGGTCAAATGATGTAAATTTTTAGAGAACAAAGACGCCAATTCTACTTTATATATACCATCTTTAACCTATGTATCACAAAAACACCACAAATATCTCCTAAACCAGCTACTTTGAAGCCTACTACACCTTGAATTATACCAAACAACACGACGTTAAAAAATATATATTTTCCTTTGACGATCTTAACCCTCCAAATGGTTTATACGAGGTATCAAGATGTGATTAATTTTGATAATCATGAGATATCTCGTAGAGACAACAACCAGGTAGGTTAACATCACACCTAGTTTTGATATTCTGTTTCGTAATTTTTTTTATTCTGATTATTAAATAAAAAATATTTTTAACCACGTGTATGAGGAGAAAGAGAAGAGAGAGAGAGAGGAGAGAGAAGAAAGAAAGAGAGAGAAGAGAGTAAGAGAAGAGAGAGAGAGAGAAAGAGAGAGAGAAAGAGAGAGAAAAAGAGAGAGAAAGAGAGAGAGGAGAGAGAAGAAAGAAAGAGAGAGAGAAGAGAGGAAGAGAAGAGAGAGAGAGAAAAAGAGAGAAAAAGAGAGAGAGAGAGAGAAAAAGAGAGAGAGAGAGAGAGAAAAAGAGAGAGAAAGAGAGAGAATGATTTTCAAACCCTCTTCCTAATGCATCCGTCCATTTTTTCTAGTATTTCATTTTGTTTCCCCTTTTTTAGTTGTATTCCTATCTGCGATGGTCAAGACAATACAAGCACATATTCTTGCACTAGCCACTGCATTTATCTACATCTGACGACATAACTGTCTCAGCTTTATTGTTCATCCTTAGCACTAGATAATATCAGAAAATCGAAACATACGCCAAAAGTGGAGAATTAACTCTTCTGGTGGTGGACTCGACGAGGTATCTCATCATTAGCAAAACTGACCAGATCTTCATCTCGTAATCAGCAAAAAATTGGCAATATCTTGATGACGAGGTATCTCCTCACTAGCAAAATTGGTCAGATCTTGATGGACGAGATATCTTGCCGTAACACTTTTAGGGGTACACAGGAATAAGACAATTTCACTTGCAAAACCATATATATATGTGTGTGTGGATAATATCCAATTTAAACGGGAGAAATACTTTATTTGAATTGAAGATAGAAAGTATATTGTAATATGCTTGCTACACAACGGAAAAAGGACAGTTTGGCGAATCCGTCGAAAAAATTGGACGGCTGTGAAAAATCTCAATGATGTCATACATATATTACAATAAAAGAAATAAATATACACAAAATAAATAAGGGATACAATTTTTATTGCTTCCTTTAACTTTAAATATCATGAACTGTGATTTGAATTTTTTTCAAATGACGAAGGTAAAAAAATGACAAAATGGTCGACCAGTTGATAACTCAATTTTTTAGTAGTCAGCTATTTGAATTTTCTTGAGAAGTTCTGTATTCAGTTCCGGTAGCATATCGTGAAGTTAATGTAGGTTTATGGATTATTATTTATAAGACTAGCAAAATTGCTCGACCTCACTCGGGTTGAATTGGTCAACTATATATTGAAAGTGACCAGAAAATAATCACTTCCCTCTTTCGTAGAAAAATGCCAAATCATTTAAGTATGAGTAAAATAATTTTTTAGCACCTTTTCGACATTTTATAATCTGTACAACCTACTTTGGACACAAATTCTATACATGCAAATCCATCCATGTAATACATTTCATATATATCGTAGCCCTTCTAAAGGTACAAATTGGCGAAAGATGAGACACTAAGTTACTGCTACAAAAGACGATTTTAAGGGAGGATTAGGAATTCCGTTTCTTAAGTTCTATTCCTGTAAAATTGTTGTTCAACTGAATTCGTGAAAATGTCGAATCTACTGTGGATACTCTCTCACATAATTTACCTGCCAATATTTTTTATTTTTGGCACTCTTTTCGAATTTCGCTAGCATTAAGGGAAAGATGACTAAATTGATCACTGAGTTTGTTTTAAAAGCGAATACGTTTTTCTGATAATTCCGTTTCGTGCCACGTGGAATAAAAGAAATTGTTTTAAAATTTAATATCTCCAGTAGTCAATTTAATATTCATCCATATAATGCATTTAACATATATCGCACCCCTGCTAAAAGTACACTCTGGAACTAGGTTTGCGACATTTTTGAATTTCGCCATCTTTAATGGAAAGATGACAAAAAGTAATTTCAGAAAATATTTATCACTAAGTTTGTTTAAAAGTGGATACGCATTGTTTCTTGAAAATTCCATTTTGTGGCACGTGCAATAATAAAAGAACTTGTTTTAAAATTGAATGTCTTCTGTACAAAGGTAACCTATTATTATTTTTAATGGTAAATCGATTTGATAGTTTTTCTAAAAGAATCATTGTTTTAAGAAAACCTTCCTTATATATAAGTTGCTTAAGTATAGCTTCAATTCGTAAAATAAGCCACCTTGACCTTCTGTCGCTATATGATAAAGAATTTGCAATATTTCAAAAGTCCCTGTTCGGATTTTTTAACAACGATCTTTCAATAATGACAAAATTCCACTTAAAATTTGCTTTAATCTAACTTACAGCTTTAAATTAAATACTTTGTGGTGGTGTTGTGTGTGATGAAAAGGAATAACAATTAAAATAATAAATATTTAAAAGAGAAAAGCAATGAAACAAAACAAAATTTGACGGGGAAAACGTTGTTCTAAAGATATAAATTCGTGATTTTTTTTCCTCTTGATCTCGCACAGCTTCCACAACTTACAACTATAACTTAGAAAAAATTTAAAAATACGAAATTAATTCGGAGCGAAAAACATATCACTGCTCCTGGCAAAAGAACACGAGTTTCCGTTTCGTTGCAATATATCGTCTGTCCCAAATGTTCGTAAATAGTTTATATTTTGCAAAGAAAATAAATAAGGCTCAAAATAAACAAGTATTTGAATTTAAATTCTGTAGAAATAGTTTTTTAAAAAATAATTAATTTTCAGCAGTACTGGTAAAACAATTTAAATAATTGCAATGCTCAATATGCATTCCAGCTTCTCCAAAACTACCAAATTATGGTTGATTTAAGTAGTTAGATGTTTTAGCATGAAACTTGCTTAAATACGTAATCAAAGGAACTTAAAATATTGCATTCACTATATTAAAATATTGTTTATCAAATTTAAGACATTAAATAAAAATGTTTTGAATAAATCTTATGTGATACTTGTACAAACACACAGACATAAAATAGAACATAGAACCGGAAGACAGACAGACTTACGTAATCAAGTTCAGTCACTAAATGAATGTAAGAACTTACAGCATGCAAAGTTTCAAGAAAATATATTCAACCGTTTGGACGTAGCACGGGCGCACACATACATATACATAGACAGACAGACGGACAGATGGACAGACAGACACCAAACGTGCAAGAGACGGATTTTGCATAAGAAGAGTCCAAAACGGATAGAAAACTTCAAATGGGTCGCTATGTTTAATATGGACCTCATTTGTCTTTGAATGGCTTGTATAATTCTTTCTCTGTTTTCAGTTTCTAATCCCAAGAAAGAATCAAAGGAATGCTGCATTACATTTCTGCTTTGTTTGTACGATGACGTAATTTTAATAAGAACGTGATCTTTCTGTGCAGTGAGTCTTGTTACGTAACGAGAAGAAGCACTGCGTGTCAACAGGACAGCACTTTCTGACTATTATTAGCCTTTTAATAGCCTGAATTATTAGCCTTTTTATTATGCAGTGCTTTTCATAATCTAAATCTCCGGTTGTCTCATCCAACAGATCTGAAATTAGGCTGATCCTCCATTACCATCGTTGTTATCAGACATTTTGTTTTCAGAGACCATATTTTCAGTTACCCGATTCAGATGTGAGGACATTTGAAGATATTACTTGACATGTGATTCTCTTCTTCACAAAAATGTCGAATTCATCGTCTTCTCCGTTGAGATCTGTGGCAATATCTGCGTCAACAGTTTCGTCCATAACATTTTTATCAATGGAATATTTTTGTGAACTGGGAGCAGCAGCTTGTGCAGCGAGTAGAGCCCTTTCTACCATTTCGCCTTCGATGGTACGCAGACGCAAGTCCATGAATTCTTCGGGATATTCAGCATTCCACTCTTCAAGGTAGTCACGTTCAACCTCTTCTTTCTGTATTTTTGGCCTCCTTTTATCCTGTTTCTTTTTGTTTCGCGTTTCTCGAAATTTCTTTCTGAAATAGCAGGTTCGTATTTATTAATTTTTCATAAAAATGGGAGGACACATTCATGTACTTAAAACCAACAGTTTAAGGAAAAGCGTAATGTTAATATACACCAAAAAAGCATGCAAATATTAATGAAGTAATTTAAGGAAGAGATGAAGAATAGATCACACACTTACATTTGTTTCCCGAACCAATCCAACATCTTGAAAGATAAATAAAGCATCTATAAAAATGACGTAAATAACACTGAAAAGTGCTGTTTGTAAATAAAACAACGTCTGTAAAAACGGCGTAAATAGCACTGAAAAATACTGTTTGTAAATAAATTGCAGCGGAAGGTTCCTCTACACCATGGTTCTCAAAGGATGTGCCTAGGTGTGCCCTATGAAATCCCAGATATAGATATGTGTGTGGGGTTATTATTAAAATGATTTTTTAGTTGTATAGTTAAATACAGTACATTATGATTATACACTGCTGGCCACCGTAAATGCAACACCCTGAAGGAAGCATGCAAATAATATGAAATTTACAACATGCATTAGCGGAGGTGAGATATGCAAATGATTAGAATTTCAGCGCAGACGCACATCACGCGCGCCTGTGGCGCCACTTCAAAGCGCTATTTAAGGCTTGGAGATTTCGACGATTTCAAGTACGGCAATTGTGTTTTTCTTGTGGTTTTTTCAAAAAAACGATCAATTATTCCTCGTAGGAAACAGCGATCATCTTTTGATCAAGTATCCGAGTTCGACAGAGGAAGGATAGTGGCCTACCGAGATTGTGGATTATCTTTCAGGGAAATCGGTAGTCGTGTTGGACGAAACCAAACAACTGTAATGCGGATATGTGATCGTTGGATGCAGGAGGGTACGACGGACCGACGTGTTCGATCGCATCCACCTCAGTGCACCACTTCACGTGATGACAGGCATATTGTGCGTATGGCAGTGACGGATCGCTCAGCCACATCACGAACCATAGCACAGCACATTCAGTCTGTACCGCATCATCCAGTGTCTGCGCGTACCATTCGACGCCGTTTACAGCAGAGTGGTCTGTCCGCAAGACGTCCATTGCTTCGTCTACCCTTGACGCAGAACCACAGACGTTTCCGCCGCCAATGGTGCGATGAAAGAAGGATGTGGACGGCAGAATGGAATGAAATTGTCTTTACTGACGAGTCACGCTTCTGTCTGCAACACCACGATGGTCGGATTCGAGTCTGGAGACACCGTGGAGAGAGGATGCTAAACAGCTGCGTTATGCACCGCCACACTGGTCCTGCACCGGGTATTATGGTATGGGGCGGTATTGGATATCACTCTCGCACTCCTCTAGTACGCATTGCCGGTACTTTAAACAGCCAGCGCTACATCTCCGAGGTGTTGGAGCCAGTTGTCCTTCCTTACCTTCAGGGCTTGCCCACAGCCATATTTCAACAGGATAATGCGCGACCACACGTGGCACGCATTGTCCAAGGGTTCTTCGTCAATCGCCAGATTGAATTGCTTCCCTGGCCAGTCGCTCTCCGGATCTTTCTCCGATAGAAAACATGTGGTCCATGGTTGCTCAACGATTGACCCAGAATACATCCCCAGCTGCCACACCAGATCAACTTTGGCAACGTGTGGAAGCTGCTTGGTCTGCTGTACCCCAAGAACACATCCAAAGTCTCTTTGAATCAATGCCGAGGCGTGTGGCAGCGGTGATCTCCAACAATGGCGGCTACTCTGGCTACTGATTTTGGCAGGAACCACACTTCACAGAAGTCTATAAATTTAATCATTTGATACTTGGTCAACATGTTATCTACAAAATAAATCTTGTTGTGATATCTCTTGTCTTTCCTGGTGTTGCAATTTGGGTGGCCAGCAGTGTATATATAATATATATATATATATATTATATAGACCATCACCACAAATCAAAAAGGAGAAACCAAATAAAAACAAAAACAAAATGCAAATAATAACAAGAACAAAAATAAGAACAAAAATAAGAACAAAAATGGAGCAAAATAACAACAATAATAACAACCTGGCCTTGCTCCCCTTGAAAAAGTAGGCAGGCTCACTTAACATTTACATATTTTATTTCATCTTGTTTCTCGGGGAAATCTATTCTATTCTTAGGGTAGTTTTACTTATTATATATTATATATATATATAATATATATATAATATATATATATATATATATATATATATATATATATATATATATATATATATATATATATATATATATATATATATATATATATATATATATATATATATATATATATATATGTGTGTGTGTGTATATATATATATACAGTACTGTTTTCTGACTTTTGTTTGACTATGTTTATACCCCGGTTTTGGAGAGAATAAAATGAGCTATTAAATTCTATTCGATGCATGTCTGCGCATCCTGGATATGTGTTTCTCCATGGAAGCAGCTTGCACAAAAGCTTAGATCAAGTAAATGCACAGGCACAATAGAACGATGGCATCATTAATCTTAATTTACATCATTTTTCTCCAGCGTACATAAACACGGAAGTATTTCTTGATAAGAATTAAAACTCACACTTGATAAAAGAAGTACAGTACGAGAATGATTGATGATTGCTTCGCTGTGATCTATTTCTTTTAGAATGTGCGAATACTTTTCCAGCGGTCAGAAGGGAACGTCAGTTGGAAAAATCCCAATAGCACAAAAGTTGATGTCGACTCGAGTTTGTCTGGAACTCCAGTTTGTTTTCCAAAGACGCTGTAAAAGTTGAAAAACGGTGGAGTCGATAGCAAAACTATTCAAGTGTGGAAAGTAATCTTGGATGTGATGTATTGAGGGAACGATATAAAATAGAACGTTGGAAATTGATTTTTTGGTTAGTAAAATTTATCAGCAAGAAACTTTGAGTGGATGATGCCTGTGAAAAATCTACCATGAACTTGCAGAGGAGGGGCCGCTGCTCTTACAAACATAACCATTTGCAAGATGTGTGATGAAATTTAACATTTTGCATGAAATTTAACCCTCCAGTGGTTTTGATGAGATATCTCGTCCATCATGATCTGACCAATTTTGCTAATGACGAGATATCTCGTCATTAATATATTGCCGATTTTTATGATGACGAGATCAAGATCTGGTTAGTTTTCTTCTAATGTCGTGATATCTCATCCATTAAGATCTGGTCAGTTTTGCAAATGACGAGATACTTTATCAAGACAACCACCAGGAGGGTTAATAACCTAACGCTCTGAGCGCCCAAATACTTCCTACTAGAGCAATGTTGCTTTTAGAGCACAAAACACAACTAAATAAGTACATGCATTGGTTGAAGGAGATCTGAGAAAGTTACTATGAGCCAAGAAGGTCGAAACAAGTTGGAAGTAATACTGGTTGCAGAACAGATACATGCATGTGAACTCCTCAGTGGTTTAATTTACATAATTTACAAAATGTCAAGCGATTATTTTGTATAAAGGGGATTGAACGGTCCAATGCCTACAATGTTACTTTACATAATTTCAATGTACTTTTCTTCAAAATAAACTGAAAATGCTGGTTTGTAAATACTCAATAGAAATTTGATTATTTCAAAAGTTTTAGTGCATAAAGTGAAAAATAATTCTATAAGTTAACTAGCAAATCACCACAGTATTTGCTTGTTTTTCAATTCTTAAAAGTTGTACAAAATAATTAGTATTAGTTTAACAAAACGGTCAACTTCAGTAAAATGTAAGTGGTTTCTAGACCATGTTGGGATTGTTATACACACCAGGCGAACGTATGAAAGGTACCTTGGAGATAGAAAACGTTGTTTATTTCTGAGAAAATGAAATTGAATTTAGAATTGTTTTAATTGAATTTATTGTTATTAAAATTGAATTTATAATTAGTTTTATTTATATTTTAAAATATTCTATTAGGAGTAGAAGAAAAAATGAAATATTGAAAATAGCGTACAATAATCTGTCTGAATATTTAAAAATCTCAAAATAGATATCTGAAAATTTTGGGTTTCAAAGAGTGAGCATAACTTACAAAATAAAGCTGAGAGTTAAATTCGCTAAAAAAAAAAGGACTGATAAATAACCTAATAGAATAACCCTTATAGGCTGGAATATTGTGCACCAGTGGATCCCAAGCCATGAAAACAATCTCTGGAAATGAACTGGTGAAAGGGGGCTGTAGCATGCTCCTGGATATGAAAGCAGTAACTTACCAATAAGCTAAAGTGAAGTTATTCAATGCCATTCATTTAAATGTAAAGTGTGAATACCAGAAAAAGTGCAAGGTAGAAAAATCTTGTCAGCAAGTGCTGATGAATCAAATTCCAATTAAGATTCCTAGAAGTGACTTTACAGAAAATTTTAGATTGATGGTAGTTCACGACAATTTTCAGGCACATATAAGTAAAATCGAAAAAAGGACACTTCACCCTCTCTGCTTTATGATTCGAGTGAAAGACGATCATATAAAAGACCTTGAGACCTTATCTGCTATTGCTGAGACCACCTTTAATACCAAATGGGCTGTAAACACAAACCTCTACTGGACGACAAGAAGAGAAATGGATAAGCTTTCGTTTTCTGGAATAGTGTAAAAAACAAAACCTTAAAAGCATTCAATATGCACTATAAAACTACTTATCTCACAGTCAATAGTGCGTTTATATAGGTTGAAACTGGAATCTGACATTAAACTCGAGTCATTTAGCTTTTTATAAATAGCTTTAAATAAGCATTTTTACCTGCAAGTATAGTTCCTTATTTTTATTTAAAAATGATTCACATTTTTACTTTTATTTTTATCAACAGGTGATTTATTGTTTATGTGTGCAACGTACACACAAAAAAGAATGCTTTCCCTCCTTTAAAAATGTGGGGACGTCATGGCTAAGTGGGTATGCCCAATGGTCTAGCAACCTGCAAGTTGTAGGCTGCACAGATTCGATTCCTGTCAAGTCCAATTTCACCTTGGGTTTATTTCTCTCTTCTGCGTTAGTAAGCTTTCCATGCGTGTGTATGTTCAATACTTGATGTCGTCTGTCTTATGTTTGGCACAGCCTGACTAAATGTGGCCCTTGTGCCATAAAACTCAATCCAACAAACCTTTAAAAATGCTATTTAGTAATGCTGAACATTAGCTCTCACGTCATTTCACGAGCTCTCCAATACTTCTAAACGACACAACTAAAATCTCAAAGTGAAGTGCATGTCTAAATGTTCAGCTGTCATTGGTTGTCCAGTCACATAAATTGCAAGTTAGGAATCTACGACTAAAATTTAAAAAAAAATGTGAGCTCCTAAGCAATCCTACCTTGTCAGCAATCTGAAACATGTAACTGCTGTTTCCCGTGGAGGATCGGGGATAACAAAAATATTCTCACTGAACACAGCCCAGTCAATCCCTTGATGACCGTAAGCTCTTTGTTTTAAAGTCCTTTACTTCATTGATGTTATTAACCTCATTGAATGAAAAGTCCCTGGGCCAGACGGTGCTTTTCGCAAGAAAGCCAAACTTAAAAAATAACTCTTTTTTTTCTTTTGAAGCCCTGCTTTTTGAGCCGCTGCTTGGACAAATATGGTCCTTGCGCCATAAAAACTAAACCAACCAGCCTACTCTTATAGCTCTCTGCACATTACTGATACCTACATACACATATGAAAAGTTACTGGGACAGAATGTCCTCGGAGGACCCAAGCACCGCTTTCTGCAAGAAAGTCAAAATTAAAAAATAAAACCATCTGTCTTTTTTCCTTCTGTCACTGCTTGGCCGAATATGACTTGAGGAATAAAATCTAAACCAACAGACCAAACTTTGAGCCTCTACCCTATAACTCTCTGCACATTGCTGACATCTACACACATTTGAAAAGTTTCTGAACTTTCCTCCAAGGAAATTCTTTGCCTTTTTTCTTTCATCCACTGCTTGGCCAAATATGGCCTTTGCATCATAAACTAGCCTTTTAGCCCCTACCCCTATAGTTCTCTCCACATTACTGACACCTACACATTTTCAAAACGACGAAAATCCATGCTAACCAAAAATTATGAAACATCCTTTATCTACGATTTAATAGACTTTTTGAAACATGGCAATATAACGACTTATACCAACGCAATTAAGATATACCGGTATACAAACTATCAGGCATATTTCGTTAGAAAATAATCCATTAAACAAGCTGATTCAGGTAACTGAAAGTGTACACTAAACTAATTGAGCTACAACTTAGGCCAAATACAGTTAAGAAAAGAAAAATTCATACATATTTTAGAAGGAAATTAACACATTTCGAGATTAAAACTAAGAAACACTCGTGTTTGCATAGTGGACGATGCTACCGGTTTAAAATTGATTATGTATAATAATATGTGACAGTGAACAACTTTAAAATTATTTGTATAAGTACATAAAATTAAAGTTATAGGAAACCCCCATAAAGATGAATTATATTTTATCATTCATAATACTTTTCAACTAAAGATAATAATATAACAATTTGTTCGGATTAGGAATACACTTTTTATACTTTTATTCATTTCTTTGAATATAGTTAAACATGCTTCAATAAATTTAGCTTAATAAGCTGATTAATGATGTATGTATTTATTAATCTAGAAGAAAGGGTATTAACGATTAAAAAATTATTGATTGGACTTTCAACGAGTAAGCCATATAACATCAACTAAACTCTTAAGCTTCGAATCCTCTTGCCATGAGATTAAGTATTTGTCTCCATTTTCAAGCTTTTGCAATTAATTACAAGAGCACGCTACTATTTTGAAATTCCTTTAAAACTAAACATACAGCATTTATTGTGACGTATAAATACATTGTAAAATGCATTAAATTGTGTATTCGATGGGTAGCATTTTTATGCGGAATTTTCCATGTAAACAAACCAGACTGAAAACGGGGATTTTACTTCCTGTTACCTAAATGCTTTCGCACAATGCACACCGAGTATACCTTACAATGTAGTTTATCGCGGTTTGGGCGACGTTTAGAGTTTAATATAACTGGCGTTGACTAATCAATCTATCATGTACCTATTTGAATCAATTCCTTGGAATTTCTATTGGCGACGTGCTGAAATCGTATTTGAAAAAGAAACCAAGTGAATTCACGCCCGGAATACGTAGAGGAAGTAAGTTCCACCACAAAAACACCATGATACCTACATTTAGCTAAACAAAAGCTTCTCTTGAGGAATCTGTAAGTCAGCTTTCAGAAGTTTATCATAAAATTGTACAGTAACTAGTTTGAAGAGAAAAACTATTCATCTGCAATATTCGGAATTTATTTTCGGAAGCAAACACAAAAATTTCGGACTGTTTTTAACTAACGTTTTATGTTTTTGGACCCACTACTTTAGCAAGGTGTATGAAAGACAGTGTAACTTTGTCTACCAAAAAGTATTTCATGGTAGATATAGGTTGCACTGCTATGTATACAACTCTATCATAAGTCAATGTTAGCATTTGTGGCTAAGTTCACCACAATACTACCCACCAGAATTTAGCAGTGACTGAATTTGATAGTAACTATCCCTTTTTTATTTGCGATTGTGCGAGAGCTGCGTTAAGAGCACGGGTGTACTTCTGTATGCGTGGTCATGCAAAGGATGATTGCGACCATGAACTTTCCTGTATTGCCTTTGGCAGTCGAGTGTGAGGCATCGTGTGGAGAGAAGGCTGAGTGAACGGGAAGTGAAGTGAAGTCATGATAGGAATAGAAGCAGTGTCTATTATCGCAGGGCTTCAGCCAGTTGTTGGAAGTGATTGGCATCGCATTGGAGATTCAACTGCTCACCGTGGACCATCTATCAAAGTGTGTGTCTATTGCTTCGAGCGCCATCTTTTAATTGTCAGGAATGTCATCAGGCTCTTTTAAAATGCGAGGGTGCATATTCACTTCAGGGTCACCAATTTAAAGAATATGTGGAAGATAGCACGAAAACACCAAAATATACTTAATAGTGGATATATTACACCTTTATACATATATACTACAGTATGGTAAGTTAATTCTAATAGTGGTGACTAAGTTCATCACACTATTCTTGGAAGTACACAGTGTGGTAAAAATTAATCCAATCTCAAAGTACTTAGGAACGATAATGATAGTAGTGATAGTAACGATACGTTATTTGAAGTATTACACATCGTATCGTTACTATAACCACTCATTATTACTAGAAGTGAATCTTGCAGTGTTGGAATATATTGATTATAAATTAAGGAATGTTAGGACTAAATAAATACCAGACGTTCAAAAATTTCAGTGATTAATTTTATTTGCTTTTAATTTTAAATTTTCCTGGTTAATACAGTAAAGTAAATTCGGGAAATAGACGTAATAGACAAATCGAATTTTTTCATGAAGACAAGTTTACTGGATTTCAATCAAGCACGTATACTCTATTCAATTCCTACGAAATAGATCCTGTAGTGTACTATTTCAGACGACCCCAAGTTATCAGCTAAGGACAATACCTTGAAAATCATTTCCGGACATTAAGCTGAATAGGAATAATTCAACCGAAAAGTCGTATCCTCAAAAGCGCTCTGAGATGAAACAAAGATTGAAACAAAGTGTACCTATTCGTATCCTAAAACTCCTTTACTGCTACAAGTGGCTTAGTGAATAGTTTCGACTATTTTCCGTTTGAGGCGATATTGTGTTTTTTGACCTATTTACAGTTTAAACATGGTGTCACCATCTCTAGAGGGAAAATAGATATAATCTCTACTATCACCGATTGATTCTGAGAAAATGAGAAGCTTCTATTTTTATGACATTGTAAGGGTATTAAGGACGTTGTAACACTTGCGCTTAATCCAAGAAAAATAGGTATTTGCGATGTTGACGTTTATCGATGAATGTTCTGGAAGTTTGAAATTTGAAGTAAATATATGTACAGTAAAATATTAATTATTTAAATATTTTTGTTTAATGTGTTCTTTAAATATATCTGTTCTTTTAAACAAAATTATTAAAGAACAAATATATTTAAAGATATATTATAGCACATATATATCAAAGAACAAATAAATTGTGTACAAGGGGTTTTCTATGTAAGAGCCCCGTTTTGTTTTGGAATAACTTTTAAATTAAATTGTAGTGTACAGATTGTTTGCTTAATTAATGACCTATTAAGGGAATTACCAATATTCGACATCAACCAAACGGGCAGCTTATAGGGCTTTTTCGACCTTATTTTCTATTACGTTTGAGTACATTTCCGGGAGATAATTTGCTCAATTTCATCGCGAATGTTTTGCAAAAGCTTTTGAATCGGTGTTGGCTCGTTAAAGTAGACTCTTCCTTTTAAGTAGATCCATAGAAAAAAAATCCGGTATGGTCAAATCAGGGAACGAGGGGTCCAATTGACACCAACAAATTTTATTCGGCCAGAAAATGAGCCGTTTAGAATTCGCTTGGTTGGACGAGCTAAATGACATGTAGCTCCATCTCGTTGAAACTGTGGGTGCTGTAATTTGTCGAACAACTTAAGATAAAAGAAAATTTTGTAATCGAGATTAAAGATTAAAAAGTAAAACTCTCTATTTGTATATAAATAAAATGGTGAGAAAATATTATGAAAGTGATTTGAGGTTTGTTTCATCAGGGATGGGACATACAAGCTGCATGAAATATTTAACCAAGAAATGCAAAAAAATATGTGCAAAGTGACAAACAGGTCTTGAATAACAAAGAACGTTGCAGGATAATCAAATTTAGAGTTTGTTCACGGGCTTCCGAAACAAGAATGCATGGTTTATGGTCTACTCATGAAAACTCAATCGAGAAGCGAAGAAGATACTAACAACCCACACATAGCATCTTCGCTTCCTACGAAGTGGCCCCAAATTCACCTGACCTATCCCCTCTGACTGTTGGTTGTGGGGTACTTTTAAGCTCTTGGTGTACCAAGAGAACCTGGGTAATTTAGCTGCTTCGAATGACCGAATAATATTGCACGTCAGACAAATGCTGCAGTAGAAAATGCTATTCAGAAAAGGTAGTTTTTGGAAGTGCAAGGAAAGCATGTTAAACCACATATGTAAATAATACCAGAATAGAGATTACTATGAAAAACCTCCGAAAATTGAATTTATAGAACCAATATTTTTCTCTGGTTGAGAAAATTGAAATTATCTTTTAAATCAAAAGCATATGGTCTAAATAGTATTCACTCAAAATATGGTTGACACAACATATTTTCGACTATCGGGCTCTAAACATCTCTATTTACGACCACCCTGTATATGGGAAGATATTATAGGACTGCATAAAATTGTGCTTCATTAAACATTGATGATCTTTTACTATTAAGTTTTAACTAATTTTAACTAACTTTTTCAATTTTTAACTAATTCTAATGAATTAATTTGTGTAAATTTCTTAAACTGATGTTTTGTGTTTTTATACATACATAAAAACTAAAACCTGTATAAAATTAGTTTTTCATTGGTGTATTTATGCTTTTTTTAACCCTCTGAGTGTCACGAGATTTACGAGTAGTGTAGCATTGCCTTCTCCCTCACAACACACATAATGACTAAATAACTACATTAATTGGCTCAAGGAATCGCAAGAAAGATTCTATTGGTCATAAAAGTCAAAACTAGTTGGAAGTAATGCATGGAAAACTGAAGGTTGCAGAACAGATATTTGATGGGAAGCCTTCAGAGTGTTAAATTAAAAATCAATTAATCGAAAACATCCATTTATGCATATTATAGAAGTGTTGCACATTACAGAAACTTACTATGGCTTACATCGCATTTGTACAGCTTAATTTTAAATGTATTCTATAAAGACTTGCAGTTTTTAAACTTAAGAAGCCGATTGCGCATTACAGAGTAAAAAAATATGCACGTTTCCTGGGACCCTCCAAAGCAACACGGGTCCCAGTACAAAGGTACTGGTGTACCCCATATGTGGAGGCCCTAAATTGGGAACAATTTCTACATATAACATCTAAAGAAAAATGAAACAAAAAAAATAAAGATTTTTTTCAGGAAACTGTCTAAATTTTTTTTTAAAGGATATTAATTAAACTGACCATTTGTACCGTTTCGAACATGGCTGAAAAGTTTTTTTCATATTTCCCGGCCGTCACGCCGTTTTTATAAAAAATGTCAGTAGTGTTCCTTTTTTAATTAAAACTATGACTACTTTAATATTGATCAATCATAAATTATTATTCCTTCACATTCCAAGATTGAGACAATGAAGGGTATGTTAATTGGAAGACAAAATTGTGTCATGTAGTGAGAAGTTTTATGATAAAGGTTTCGAAAGACAAAAATTGGCAGCATACGATTTTTTCCCAGGAGGAATATTCATAGTACGATTGTGGTGAAGTACAGTCCCTAACATAATTGACCTAAATTTAGGCATATGTTCTGCCACTGAAGAATAATGGTAAGCTCAATATGTTTATGAAATAAAACCTTTTATCATCTTTTTTATGAATACAGAATATTACGTAATCTCAGACCCTTTTTTGCCATCCCAATGCGTCGTTTTTCTCTCAAGGAAATATGGCCAGCCTAATATTAACGCATTTCAGAAATTTAAAATTGAAAAATAAAATATGCATGGAAATTGCCTGTCTTCTTTTGGTTCTCCTATAAAATGTACTCATCTAGATTTGTTAGATAATTTAATGGGAAATTATATTAGTTTTTCCGACAGAGGTTCTTTAACCCTCCAAGTGTTTTGAAAAGATACCTCGTCTACGATCTGGTCAATTTTGTAAAGAACGAATTACCTCGTTGAGACAAAACTGCCCTATTATTCCAAAGGGTAATGAAGATCCAAGTAAGAAAAACAGATTGTCCCTTACCCAGAACTGGTTTTTGCACCAGAGGCACAGGGCAGTTCTCGGAAAACCTCCAAGAGGTTTAACTTCTACAGCATTATTCAGTCAACAGGTTTTCGCAAAAAAAGAATTAGGTTAATGAAAACAAAACAGTTTGGATTAACCCGACTATAATAATTTTCACAAGACATGCTGTTCCCGTTCCTTCTAGTTCTAAAATACAATCAATATTTAGCGTCTTATTTATACCATATTGCATAGCATACATTTATATATTATTATCCATCTCTAATACAAATATTTTTCTTGATCATTCATTACACAAATAATTATCCATCAAGACAAATGGATTTTCCAACTGAATTTCGAAGTCGCTCAAAATAAAATAAAAACACCCGATTCAACAAAACCAATCACGTAATTAGTACACAAAAGATCCCGCCTTGTCGGATGCAAAAGTTTTCGTTTCCTATTGTATTAAAGGACTGTTTATTCTTTTTCTCGTACATTTATCCTCCTCAGAATGTGCATTAAAAATACATTAGCGTTGTTATCGTCGTATAGAACCAGGCTTTATTCTTGGAAATCTTATCGTATTCCTCTTTACAGACATTATTTGCAATCAATAAAATCTCTTTGTGCATCTTACAAACATTTCGCATGATAATCCTTTTGGTAAAAAATATGAATTGTATCCAATTAAAACGATATTTTTTTTATTGCAGGAAGAGATATTTGACAAAACAAAATTAGTACAAGTTGAAATGGGTTGTTGAGGGAAACGGCCTGGAAAAACTGATTTTTAACACTAATTGATTTAGTTTATTATTCAAGCAGTATTGTATTTTTGTTTGCTTCAATTTTCTCTCAAGGTAAAGTTCAGAATTGTTTATCTGATAACTATTATTTGAAATGATATTGCAAACGAATGTTAACTAGTTTTCATGTATTGAAAAGCATTTTTGAGAATCTTACATTTATGGATGAACTTTCAATGAAAGATTTATGGTTAAACTAGAACAAGGGAGTATAATGTTTAACTCACTAAGTAACTATAATATTTAAGAGCATACTAGATAAGCGTATAATGTTTAACTCGATACGTTATTTGACAACACACTAGATAAATGTGATATTTAACATAAGTGTAATATTTAACCCAACACGATAGATAAGTGTGATATTTAATAACACACTAGATAAGTGTAAAATATTTAACAGACAAGATATCGAATGTATCAGTACTCAATGGCTTATTGAGAAAGACTGTTTACTAGAGTTATGAGGTATCCCCTGCTAACATACGTGGCATTTAATAGCGGTTAAACTTAAAAACTTCGAGACACTGATTTTTTAACTAAGAGGGAAATTTTAACGTCATTCTTTGCCCTTGAAAATGCCTCTCAGTCAACGTATGCACAACTTTAGTATAGTTGCATATTGATTGTTACATATGCAAAACAACACGTATTTAAGAAGGTTACTCTAAGTAGCACACAATCAAACGAGAATAACTCATAATCGTACCATGGCTTAGCGATTACAAAGTTGATATGATTGACTGTTACTTTCTTATCTCTAATAACGACAGTTATGAACATTCGATACATTAAACAGTATTCAATTCAAGTAACACAAACTATAACCATTTATATTTACGTATTAGAAACACGTCTAGAGAAAACGAAGATATTCTATCCAATAACACCACTGATGTACTCAAAGTGTGACAGTTACTACATGTATTGTAGAGATATTCATGCTTTGCACTTAAAAGTTCACTTTAAGTTGACAGTAAAAGGAATGAATCACGGTAGTATTAGGTCACTATCTTAGAGGTTGGAATGTTGAAATGATTTAATATTTCTAATCTCCATAAAATTCAAGAATATTTAATAATTCAAGAATATTCAATCAAGTAATATAATCTATGTACCATATATTACGTATTAGCAAAACGGTAGAGACGTTATCCACAAGAAAATTAGCTCATATTCCCATCCAATATCATAGATCATGTACCCAAAGTGTGAATGTCACTACACACAGTATTGTAGCTCTGTCGAATTACCAGCATTGTGTGGGTGATAGACACATATGAAGTGCAGCTTTCTCTCTCTCTCTCTTGCCTTGGTACATATTAATGCCTTCAAATACGCGTTAGCACCTACACTGCCGAGTTTCAATCAATCCCCAACTATTCCTTCATGCATCCATGCTTCTTCATTCAGTTGGTATATTCAGATGATAACACATAGCCAAATATTAGTCAGCTAGGTGGCATATTGAATGCTAATTATGTAGAGTCTGACCCGTTTACAACAAATAATCAACGTTGATATTGGTTTAAACCAAATCCCGTTATCTGACCATGGTTCAAAATTACGTGGGGTCGTCCTTGGATCTTTCCCTTCTGGTTTGATCCCGGACCGTCTCCAATATCCCGGTATGTTGCTCCAGTGCGACGTTAATTAAAATACCTAAAATTTAATTAAAATTCTAGGTTGTCATACAATATATTTACATTTTTATATTTAATCATTTTTAAAAAGTGGTTCGTATTTTTTGTAAAATTATTGGTTGATAAGTTGGGTTTTATGGAGCAAGGGGTCATATTTGACGAAGCTGTGCCATACACAAGACAGACACCAAACAACGAGCATATACAGAAGGAGTTTTACTGACACAAAAGAGAGAAATACACCCATGGTAAGTTTCAGGAATCAAACCTGCACCATCTACAACTCGCAAGTAAAAGTATTTGTAAAAGAATGATTAAGCTTTAGATTAAAAAAATGGATTTAAATTAGTTAACACTTTAGTACTTAAAAAAAGTGTTTAGTAATTTTAATTAAGAATACTTTACTGCATATTCAAAACAATCTTTGCGGTTTGTTATTCCTCGAGCTTTTAGATATCAAATGGTAGATTTTCGGAAAATCGTGGTGCAGTTTGATCAGACCTAGCCCTTCTGCCATAAAAAACAATTAATCATCAAACCCTGTAACTAAAATGAAATGAGTTGTTTTCCAACTTATTATCAATTATGGAGCTTAATTTGCGGAAATACACTCAGAAATTTTTTTTTCTGAATGGTATTTCTGCATAATATTCAGGAGACTGTTTAATTAATAATGAAACTCTCTCTTAAATTGCATTCTGCTGATAATATGAGAGATTTTCTTAATGGTATTTTCACTAGAAGTTGAAAAATGTCATCTAAGATGTATGCTAATGATGTTTTGTATTCAAAATAAAATTCGACATTAAGTTTTCCGAAATAGCAACCCTATTCTATTGAACACAATAATTAAGATACAGCGGTATTCAAATATATAAATGACAGAAAAAATTCGGAATCCACATTCACGAAAAAGCTTCGATACTTTTTCTATTCGATAATTATGAATCTCATTTGATCCAGCACGTTGACGTGGGGTGGAAGTTTGGAGAGTAGTGTGCCACAGCTCAGGTGCTGTCCTCATCATCTGACCGTGGTTCAAAATTATGAGGTGTTGCACGTGGATCTCGATCACGGACCACCACCAATAGTCCGTTATGTTGCTCTAGTGCGACAAGAATCGGCTATTTATACAATTTTCAGCTGCGGTCACTTTGCCTTTATGATTTTTCTCACTGTGATAGCAATCTGCGTGTTGTAGGCAGCGCAGGTTCTATGCCTCCTTGCCCACTTACGTGTTAGTTAATTTCCATATTTCCCACTTATGTGTTAGTTAATTTCCATATTTCCCACTTATGTGTTAGTTAATTTCCATATTTCCCACTTATGTGTTAGTTAATTTCCATATTTCCCACTTATGTGTTAGTTAATTTCCATATTTCCCACTTATGTGTTAGTTAATTTCCATATGTCCCACATGTGTTAGTTAATTTCCATATTTCCCACTTATGTGTTAGTTAATTTTCATATTTCCCACTTATGTGTTAGTTAAACTTTCTTTTGTGTGCATGCCCATTTATTTAACATTTGGTGCAGTTTGACCAAATATGGACCTTCTGTCATAAAACCCAATCCAATCAACATCCAATTTTCAGTTATCTAAATTATATTTCGTTATCAGCATTTGGATGCAATAGAATTTTTAAATGTATTATATTTGTATTACAATGCCCTTTGTTGCTCATAAAAATTTTACAAAATAGCATCTATTTTCTGTTAAACATATTAATTAAAACGCAATGGCATTCAAATATAAATGACTAAAATAAATTTGGAACCCACTTTCACGAATCAGCTTCAAGATATTTTTTCTATCTGATAACTATGAATCTCATTTGATCCAATTTTCAGTTATGTAAAGTAGATTTTGCTTATCAGTATTTTCATGCTACCCAATCTTCAAATATTTTTATATGGGAAACTCCATGTTACTATCATTACAATCAGACTTGAATTTTGAATAGTGAATTTAATGTAATTAAGATTAATAAACAAAAATTGATTAGCTGGTTCACTAATATGTTCTTAAAGCATCCATGGCATAATTTAGAACTTTAATCTGTATTAAGTTACCCCAGTGGCAACATTAAAGATTGACTCAATTTGCAACAAAAAGGACATTGATTCTTGAGTTTCAGAAGTTATACTTTTTCTCTTCCCCTGTACGAAATAAATTGAATAAAGTATTAAGGATGATTGACTAAAAATACTACGTCATGTTAAACTTTAAAAAAGAAGAAAGTTTTATATTAACCCTCCTGGTGATTGTCTCGACAAAGTATCTCGTCATTAGCAAAACTGACCAGATCTTGATAGACGAGATACCTTGTTATTAGAAGAAAAGTGACCAGGTCTTGATCTCGTCATCACAAAAAATATTAATGTTTTGAAGATGAGATATCCCGTCATTCACTTCAAAATTGTCATTCACGTCAAAATTGGTCAGATCTCGGTGAACAAGATATCTCGTCGAAATCCCCTGGAGGGTTAATTAACTGTATAAATTATTATTTTTGTGACTCACTTTACATTTGGAAATTTATTCTGAGAACTGAATGTTTATTAATAATTATTTTGAAGTTTTAATCTGCATTAAAATTAAAGTTTTGTATATATTTGAGAATGACAGCTTATCATTGAAGGATATGGAAGATTAAAAATATAATGATATTTAAATTTTCCCTTGTATTTCCCATGCGGAATCGCCCATATGCATTGTAATATCGTTTATATGCACTTGATACAGCGCAGAAGTTTATAGAACTTAGCGGGTAGTTTCTCTCAGTATTACATTCAGAGCTATTTCTTTACAAAAACGATTTTATCTGCTTTTTATCCTACATTTATGTCTCTTTCAGTTGATGAGGAGTTATTCCTTCTCCTCAATGCTCACCTCTCTCTCCGTGAGCTTGAATGTATTTGAACCCATATATGGATAGCGTAGTAATCCAATTTAAGAAGAAACCTGCTTCGAAAAACTGATCTAGCAAACCGGATTCATGTCAGCTCTCTTCAGTGTCAAATTTCTGAAGGGAAACTGATTCCAATACAGGCATCATTTCATGTTCGAAATGATGCCTGTATTGATTCACTATGGAGTTGGAGCTTGTTTTCTGCAATTTGTTCTAGATGGCGAGCGCTTTGAAGCTCCGTAAGGGAGCTTTAAGGACTGGTATCTTGAGGAGTGCATCGTCAAGGCTTATATCAATTGCCGTGCAAGATGAGGGGTGATTTTTCATGCATCGTCTGTGAGGCTGAAATATTATTTCGGTTTAGCAGTTTGCATAGTGTATGTTTGGCTTTCGTTTGAAATCTGAGGACATGATAACACCGGAGTGAATTGGTATTTTCTGGTAGCGTATATCAGATTGTAAAGTGTCATATTTTTGGTAAAAATGAGTGAAAAATAAAGAAAATACGCTCTTGTCTTCTGGGAAAGCTGGAGGCGGATGACCATCTATTAACTTAGGTGTGTCGAGATTTAACTTTGAAACGTTTTAAAATTCGTATAATTTAAAATTCATTAAATATACATAACGAATAGGCATCATTTTCATGCTCGACCTACTGTGGGGTTATCAGAGCTTGATTTCTGCTACTAGTTCTAGATGGCCAGCGCTTTGAATCTTCGTAAGGGAGCTTTAACGGTTGGAATTTCGAGGAGTGCATTACAGCATTTACATAACTTCAGTACAAGCGAGAGTGATTTTTCGTGCTCAATGGTACCGCCTGTGAGGATGAAATAGCATTTCTGTTCGCAGGTTGCAAGTGCGTTTGTATTCATATATTCATTTGAAATCTGAGAATGTGGTAACAGTGGAGTGAATCGGTATTTTCCTGTAGCGTGTAAGATTTTAAAGTGCTATCTCTTAAAATTGAATAAAAATAAAACATAAGCTCTTGAGCTAAGTGAAAGCAAAATTTTCATTATTTTAAATTTAGTAAATATAGGAAACATGAATTTAAGTCTTGATAGACTTGTGTCTTGCTGGAGAGGAAACAAGGACAGAATTAAATGAAAATAACTCTGCACATTTTACATTATTTAATTAGATTGGAAATAAAACTATGCACAGATATTTACAGAAATCGAAATTAAGTTAAGATAGTTCGAAAAAGCAACATCCTTCCTTCTTCCTCTCACGTTCAAGAGTGTTCGTTTTCTTTTGAAAAAAGTATATCCGTTCCATCTGAAGGTCATGGAAGAGATCTCCTGATTGGCGTTGCTAGGCACAGTGTTCGCGTTGCTATCTTGGCGGCGTCCGACCTCGGGCGCTAGAGGGCAGCAACATTCTGAAAATATAGAAAAAAGCGAAAGAAAAAAAATTATGTAACCTTAATTTGGCCACTTCTTCATCTAGTCTGCTGAACTGGCCGTCAGCTGTGGTCCTTTGTGGGAACCACTCTTCTTGACATCATAACGGTCACTAGGCAGAACCTTTGTGACTTCATATGGACCAAAGAACCTTGGCCATACCTTTAGTCTGGTCCCGAACTGGGTACGTTTAATTGCAACTTGGTCAGCCATCAGGTACGTCGTGGGTTTTTTACGGTGTTTGTTGTATTAACGACGGCTAATTTCTTGCGCTTTCAGTATGTCTTGGTTAACTAGTTGCCAGAGGCTAGTTTTGTTGTCTAAAATGTTTTGATCAAGTTCTTACTTTAGGATTTCTTGCACACGCAAATCTTCTTTGTTTATCGTTTTAATTCCGAGAAGTTCAAAAGGGGTATATTTAGTTGTGGAAGAAGCTGTATTGTTTAGGATGCGCTGAAGAGAGGGTATGTGTTGATACCATTTTCAGGGGTTCTCTAATGATAACTTGGAGAGAACAGGTATGAGAATTCCAAACATACGCTCGATTTGATATTTCCTCGAGGCACTTCAGTAGTTATAGTAATATGGTTAATGGTTTTTCCTTGCAGTAGGTTCGAAACTCAACGGGTGTAAACGCAGATCCTTTGTCGGAAATGATTCTCATGAGGTTGCCAAAAGTCATCTGTTGAATTTTGAACTTGTCCAAAGCATCACGCGCCGATGTAGACTTGACTGAATATAGCCAAATGAACTTCGTAAAGGCGTCTACGACCGAAAATAAGTACTGATATTGTTTATTTGTTGAAGGCAAAGGACCTAGGAAATCAACATATGTGTTTAAAGGTGTATTGCCTTTTGGAATTGGAATGAGAAACCTTCAGTTTTCCCAGTTTTCCTGTCAGAGAGGATGTAGGGTGCACAGTTAGCAAAAACTGTTTCAACCACATTTTGTAAATTCGGGATGTAAAATTCACGTTTGAGAATGGATGCGGGTTTCCACACAGAAAAATGTCCTTGAGAGTGTGCATGTTGAATGAGTTCATGCTGCATTATCTAAGGGACTACTAGAAGATCTGGATCATTGTTATCTTTAAATAATACACCATTTTCAAACTGTAATCACTGCTGTTAGTGTCCCCAATTAACTTCTTTATTTTGAAAAGAATCTCATCTTAATTTTGTGCAAAAATTATCTTTTGTGTGATAGTATTTGGAACTGTGAACTTGATAGGGTATGGACTAAGAGCTTCAACGTGCTTCATTTGTTGTCCAAGTCTATGCTTTAGCTCATACGAAAAATCTTCAAGGAAAAGTGCCCATCTTGCGACTTTGGGGGTAAAATCCTTTATAGGCATGGTTTTTGGAAGGCTGAACAGCAGTTATATTTGGAATTTGACTCCAACCAAATAATGTTGAAATTTTTTGAGGGATTCAATGATAGAAAGTACCTCGAGTTCATAACTCGAACTTGCTCATATAGTGTGTGTATGGGATGGAGTTGGCCATCGATACCTTGTTGGAGGAGAATTGAACCAAAACCTTTACTGCTGCCATCACAATGTTATTGTAGGGGGAGTCCTTGTTGATATGGGTGAAGGACAGGGTCTTATGTAAGTGCTTTTTTAAAAGCCACAAACGCTACTCTCTGGTCAGGTACAAAGGAAAAGGATGTAGATTGTCTCATTATGAGGTCTTGCGATAGAAGAATAATTTTGTATAAATTTTCGAAAATAACCAGTTAGACCCAGAAACGATTGGACATCTTTCACAGTCTTGGGTTCAGGAAAGTTTCGTACTGCCAATGTTTTTTCAGGGGAAGGGCGGATTGTGTTATTTTCTATTACATGTCCAAGGAAAGTGATTTTCCGTTTAAGGAATGAGCACTACTTAAAATTGAATTCCAGACCAAATTGAGCTGCTACATTAAACACTTCTTGTAATATTGTAATGTTTTTCTCCTCACAGGTTGAGGGGAGAATGATGTCATCCATGTAAATTATGATTTTGCCACTTTTCCAACAAATCTCTGAAGACAAGCTGAATGATCTCATGAACATATATTGGAACAGCTGAGGCCGAAAGCTGTTTTCTGAAATTCGTAATGTCCTGAAGGGGTAGCAAACCCTGTATACTTCTTACTGTCATCATTTAAGTCAATGTGAAAAAAGGCGTTCTTTAAATATAGGGTGGTAAAAACTGTAGAATTTTGTAAATGATCAAAAATGTCTTCAATGGGGGAGGAGATGAAGGTCCTTAACAGTTCTGCTATTAAGTTTTAGAAAATCTACACAGATTCTCATTGAATTATTAGGCTTCTTCACAAGAATTATGGGCGATGAAAAGTCACTGCACCACTCTTTAATGATACCATCTTTTAACCATTGTGCGATTTGAGTTTCGACATCTTGTTTTTCAGCAGAAGAAAGACGTCGTGGGCGTAAAGCAAATGGGGTTTCATCTGTTAAAATGATTTTAATTTTTAACTGCTACGAGGTTTAGAGGGTCGATAAGATTTAACTGTATTCTCAATTTTCTCTTTTAAATGTGGGTTCAGTATGTGTGAAAGGTCAACATCAAAATTGCATTAATAATATTAATAACAAAACCTGAGTCGTCTTCAAGTTTTGATAGTAATTTCACACTAGTCTTACCAATAGAAAACTCACCTTGTTTTATTATGTCCATACCTACAACTGCTGTAAACGGAAGATATTCATTTTCCACCACGTAAATTTCAGTAAAGAACACAAAATCTTGAATTGAAATTGAGTCTTTGAATTTACCTAGAGGTTATACTCTTTTATTACCCATGCCAGAAATGTTACTGTGGTAGGTTGTAGTTTAGGTGAATCAGTAACTCATAAATATATTTTTTTATTATTGTTGCAGAAGAACCACAATCAAACAAAGCAACTTGATTTTGCAATTTTACTTGAATTGAGGAGCTAAGTCTTTTGGAACTTGGGAATTTACAGGTTGGATCACATGAGATGAATCATTGACGTTATGTGTTAGCTAATGTTAGTTATCATGTTTTGACGGCATACTCGTTTGTTTTGTTAGCAAGCCTCAGATCTGTGGCCAAAATCTCCGCATCGAAGGAATTTGTCCCCGCTTTTGTAGGGCATTGATTTGCCCTATGATTTTTCCCCACATGAATAACAAATAATCACGGAATTTCTCATACTTCTGTTTGTCTGAGATGCAGGATAACGCTCCTGCTACTTGGTCGAGAATCTTTTTGAAAGAAATTTTCAAATGAGCGAGAAGTGTTTGGGCGAAAAGAACGACAGCGCTCATTAAAACAAGGTTTACTCTTAACATCAAAGCACATTTTCTCAAAAACAACTAATTTCTCCTTTAATTCACCTAGCGTCTTACAGCAATAGAGAGTAAACTTATTTTGGGAGTAAGGTAAACCGTCTGTAATATATTGTACTAGCGCGTCTTCATTTAAATTACCATAGCTTGCAATTTGTCGCATACTAATTACATAATCAGAAGCACTTTCATTTATTTTAATCTTTCTTGATTGCAGTGTCTTGTGTACGTCAGCCGAAGTGACTCTAGAAGAAAATGCACTCAATAAAATTTGTTTAAAATCACTTCAAGAAAAAACGGATTTAATCGTTTGCGTAAAATTCTTGGCAGAGACCCTTAATTGGCGTTTAGCTATCATTATTTTTGCAACATCATCTTGAATGTCAAAAAAAATCAAAATTATTTTCCAATCGCTCTAGAAAATGTTGAATTTGGAATGTATTTTTTTCATTAAAAGTTGTGAGACCTTCGAAAATGTCTCTTAAATTGAAAGTGAGGTGTGGTTGTAACACGTGGTTTTGTTTTGGAAAAATACTTGCGTTTTTCGGGAACCAACACTTGGGATTGTTTTGATTGTGTAATAGATAGATTCTGCTCGAATGGGTTTGACGCCGTCTGATCAACTTCCGGCCGGAACAGCTGCGTTTGGCGGAGGAGGAAATCATACTGGGGGGATAGTGATTTGATGAGTAGTATTATTTATTGAAATATGTGACTCATCGTCTTCACAGGATTCAGTTTGCACAACGAAGGTTGTAAAATCAGGTAATGCTTTTAAAATAATGTCACAGTACTGTTCACTCTGCGTATTAAAATCAAGATGTAACAGATTACACACAGCAATTAAGTCTTTTAAAGTAAAACCTTTAAGCATATTTTGATTCTTTTCTTCAAATTTGAATTCATCACAAACCCAGAAAATTCTCTTAATCTCTGGCGATTTGATCTGTCGCCGTCAGTATCACAAATAATTTTATGCAACAATCTGATATTAAGAGAGGCCGTTTTAAAAGTTATTCAAACAGAAAGCAAATAAATCAAAAAGTAAATAAACTCAGTTTCTGATGATCTCCTCGAAGGAGGCAGCAAGCTGCGTCTTAACCCTCTGGATACGGGGACCGGCCCAACCGGCCGAAAGTTTCGAATCCTCTCGTTTCGAAAGACTCGGATTCTTTCAGACCTCAAACTCCTGAAAAATTGCTGAAGCCCATTACGATTTCCATCCCCTATTTTCTGTACTACAAAGAGACCCGCGTTTGAATAACCTTATCTCCCCGTTGACAAAGATGTCAGGGTTCCTCGGGGATGATGACGGGGAGCCTCGCAAGTTGTTTATCCTCGAGCATCTAGTCTATGAGAGGTTGACAAATGAAGAGATACACTTAAATAGTCACCGCCGCCCTTTCAGTTTACCCGGGAAGAATCTGCCCCTTCTAAGTATACCCACGACCCGTTAATAGAAACCGGCACATTAGGCGATAATGGGACGACACATATTCCCTCTCCTCCTGGGGGAAAGCATTGCAAAAGCCGTTTCGGCCGGTTTCAGTAAGTTGCCTGTAAAGCCGTTGGGACGGCTACCGTAAGCAAAGAAAGAAACGATATTTTGCCTAACTTATGCAGAGGGTTAATCCATAATGCGTCGTAATCCACAAAAATGGTGTGTCGGAATTGCGGTACTTCTTGCTATTTCTTCTTCTTCAATTTTTCTTTAAGAACTTCCTTTTTCAATTTCTTGGGATGTCTTAGAAATTTCTTCAACTTCTTTAATTTGTGAGACAGCTTGAAATTTCTTCAACTTCCATAATACTTATTGCAGCAATTTTGAAACGATACTTCTCGCTTCTAAATCATCAAGGGAACTTGGTTTTTAAGCTGGCAAACTTCCACTCTCATCATGGGAAAAGTTCCATTGGCATCTTCTTTCATCATTTAATATCTCCATTTGGACATCACCTTCATTTTTTCAAAACTCTAAACCAGTCTCGAATTCGTCTGTCGAGCCTCTATTTAAGTCTTGATAGACTTGTGTCTTGCTGTAGGGGAAATTAGGGGCAGAACCAAATGAAAATAACTCTGTACATTTTAAATTATTTAATTTGATTGGAAATAAAACTATGCACAGGTATTTACAGAAATCGAAATTAAGTTCAGATAGTTCGAAACAGCAACATCCTTCCTTCTTCCTCTCACGTTCAAGAGCGTTTTATTTTGAAGAAAAGTATATACGTCTGAAGGTCACGGAGGGATCTCCTGATTGGCGTTGCTAGGCTCAGTGTTCGCTTTGCTGGGGCTCCTCGTCCTTGATATGCATAGGAAACGTAAATAGAAAAACTGATTATACTTTTGTTTTGTCAGACGAAATTAAAGAATCATGTATTGCTGCCAAAAGAGAATACACTAATAAACCCAAAACAACCGAGCCCTTGTAAAAATAAAAACTAAAAGGTCATGCAATTAAATTCAATTTTTCGAATCTAGGGTTCACGAGATTTCCAAGTAGTGTAGATTTGTTTTTAACCCGCAACACGCATAATGACTAAAAGCACACCTATTGGTTGAAGGAATCCTAGGAAAGATTCTATTGGTCAAGAAAGTCAAAACCGGTTAAAAGTCTTGCAGGAAAGAGTGAAGGTTGAAGAACAGATACATGTGTGTGAACGTATCAGAAGATTAAATAGCACAGTGCTATGCTCAAAACAAATCAATAATGTGTTTAGAGAATAAAAAACGACCTTACAACTTCTCTGATTAGATTGAATGTTTCATAAATGGAACATTACCCAAGAAATAAGAGTAATTACTTTTAAATTAAAAATACCTAGATCTCTCTCCCGAAATAAAAATATAGAAAGAGTACTTACTCTTCAGCAAAAAAGGAAAACATCAAATTAAAAATGGTAATAAAAGAAATAATATGTACCTAAATGAAAATCACAATGCATCAAAGCAATATGTATTCGTTAATAGAAACAATTTTAAAATGCACACCTTATTTACATAGTTCAATAAATATGCCAAATAACCTACACTTAAAACTTACGTTTGTAACAAAAATAGCATAACACTGATTATATGAAAAGCATGTTTAATTTAACCTTCCTGGTGGTTGTCTTGACGAGGTATCTCGTCATTAGCAAAATTGGCCAGATCTTAATGGGAATAATATCCCATCGGAAAAAACTGGAAGGTTAAGATGGTATGGTAAAGTTAGATCACTGGAGTTAATTATACCTGAACCTTCTCCTTAGAGTGCATTCCGAACAGCAACGAGCATTCATAAGTAGACTGGGATTCAAACATAGAGCATGTTGTAGGACCATCATTTAAAATGAGCTCAGAGTGTTTTCATTTCAAAGTTTGGTTATGTTTTTTAAAATTTGAAACGGCTACATGCTTATTCTCATTAAATATCTGCTTATCAGTCCGCAAGCACCCCTGAAATTATAAACAAAACGCAATTTTCCTTGCTCAGACGTGAGTATTTTAGAAATAACTTTCAAGTCCAGTATAAACTTTTACACATATTTCTAAGTATAAAGAGGAATCGTCGGAAAATTCTTAAACTGTTTAAAACTACTACGTACGTTCATACTGGACAGAGCACGTACTTTTTGCACTATCATTAACATTTATTTATCGCTGCATTTAAGTTATAATTGTTCTTTGCCTGAAACTTACATTCATTTTGTAGACGGAAATTGAATTCAAACTTGTTCTTACTTGTAGGAAAAGTTTGATTTTTCTATTGTTCCACAACTTTTCTTTTAATATTCGCAAACTCCTGAGTAAACTAAAGTTCATTTATGTAATTTAATGCTTAGCTGTTAATTCTATGTGTAGCGAGGTAAGTAGAAGTATTTTTATTCTAGTTTTAAATGGATGGCTCTTGTCTTATTGTACTTTAATGGAAAGATATCAAAAAGATGTTTGAACTTAATAAATGCTTTTATATATATATATATATATATATATATATATATATATATATATATGTATATATATATATATATATATATATATATATATATATATATATATATATATATATATGTATATATATATATATATATATATATATATATATATATATATATATATATATAACATACCCATTTTGTTATGAAAACTTGTTTGATTTGGCCGTAAAGGCTATGGGTGATTAATACTTCATTGTTTCAGAAATCTGTGATTTTTTACTGCTGTGTAAGGTTGTAGAGAGAGTAATTTAATTTTTCTTCGATCTCATCTGTATTACCACTGGTTCAGAGTTTGAAATGGGTATTCGTAGTGCTTCCGAATCCACTTCAAACCATAGGTACTGGTCAAATTAGCCCTAGTGTAGTAAAAAATGGATTGTAGAACGATCCACCAAACAAACCCCACATTATAACACCAAATCTATATTTCTTTTAAATGATGTTTACAAATTTGGAATGGCTTTCTGTTTTCTTTATAGCTAGCGTGGCTTTTGTGAACGAATATTTATTTACATTAGATCAGCATTACCTGGAAATTCAAAAATATATAAGATAAGTGCACTTTATTGTAGTTACAGATATCTTTATCACGGCCGCAATTTTATCTACTCTAAGAATTTAAGCTTAGTGAAATAGTTAATTAACTTATTCTAATGATTTCTAATCTAACGAAAATCTAATAAAGACGACTTTTGTTCACGTAATTACATTGCAACCAAAGTTTCAACACGGTTAATTATATTTTCCATAAAACTCCCTTTAAACTAATGTATTTAAATCGATTAATATCTTTTTAATTAATCAATTAATATCCTTTTAATTAATCGATTTATATTTTTGCATATATTAACTACTTCCTGATTCTGTAAAGGATACTATAAATTAGGTGTATTTCTGAGAGAAGGATCCATTGTTTGTTCTTAAGCTTCATAATAATTGGTTCTATGTATTTTCATCCAAATAGTATGTGATAAGCACACAATTGCGTAGATTATGTGATGTGATTTAATAGGGATTACTCTCTTTCACTTTTTCTTATTATCCGTATATAGAACATTTTCACAGATTCTAAATGGAAGTTATTGTATGCTTTTTGAGAAGAAACTATCATTTTAGTTATTAGATATTAATCATAAAAGGTAGTGAACCCGAAGAATAATAAATAAAAAATGTGCTTTTTTGCACGCTTGATTGAGAATTTTCAAGTTCTATATATATAATCCCTTCAACATATTTGATAATTAAATAACCACATCTGTAGGTGAAAGACTTATCTATTAAACAGAGTGATAAAACTGGTTACTACAGATTTCAGAGCACAGCGATTGGCGTTATTTGTACATTAGTGAATGGTAACAGATGGATATAAACAACGTTAAATTATTTAAATTATAAACATATGGATACATAGATGTTAATTCTCATATCCATATGAAGATGTTGAGTGGTGCAATGAAAAACGAGGCAAGTAAAAAGCAGCTTTAATAAAAATTCATCAAAAATTAAATAAACATAATACTCTAACGTACTAACATAGATACTTGCATAATATACTCTTATTTTGGTCGATCGAGTTAAACCTTAAATTATTTTGTATTTATCCTTCAGTCTCATTTAGAACTGTCGATTGAAATCGATATGCAAATTTTTGTATCAGATAAATGCTGATCGATTAATCGATCTTCAGTACAGTATTTACGATGAATGTAAACATAATTTTTTTCTTGCCTGTTTTCTCACTTGTTATTGACTTTTTGTTTCTGGATTATTATGTGTTTTTGTTGATTGTGATGTCCCAATTTGGGATTAATATTATATAAACTTCATGTTGATATTCAAAAAGTGTCATCTTTCATTCAGTACTATCAGCCTCTTTTCTTAAAAAAGGCTTAACATTCATCCTAGTATCTCAATCTTCCTTGATCGCGGTATTCTCAATATACACTGCTGGCCACCGTAAATGCAACACCCTGAAGGAAGCATGCAAATAATATGAAATTTACAACATGCATTAGCGGAGGTGAGATATGCAAATGATTAGAATTTCAGCGCAGACGCACATCACGCGCGCCTGTGGCGCCACTTCAAAGCGCTATTTAAGGCTTGGAGATTTCGACGATTTCAAGTACGGCAATTGTGTTTTTCTTGTGGTTTTTTCAAAAAAACGATCAATTATGCCTCGTAGAAAACAGCGATCATCTTTTGATCAAGTATCCGAGTTCGACAGAGGAAGGATAGTGGCCTACCGAGATTGTGGATTATCTTTCAGGGAAATCGGTAGTCGTGTTGGACGAAACCAAACAACTGTAATGCGGATATGTGATCGTTGGATGCAGGAGGGTACGACGGACCGACGTGTTCGATCGCATCCACCTCAGTGCACCACTTCACGTGATGACAGGCATATTGTGCGTATGGCAGTGACGGATCGCTCAGCCACATCACGAACCATAGCACAGCACATTCAGTCTGTACCGCATCATCCAGTGTCTGCGCGTACCATTCGACGCCGTTTACAGCAGAGTGGTCTGTCCGCAAGACGTCCATTGCTTCGTCTACCCTTGACGCAGAACCACAGACGTTTCCGCCGCCAATGGTGCGATGAAAGAAGGATGTGGACGGCAGAATGGAATGAAATTGTCTTTACTGACGAGTCACGCTTCTGTCTGCAACACCACGATGGTCGGATTCGAGTCTGGAGACACCGTGGAGAGAGGATGCTGAACAGCTGCGTTATGCACCGCCACACTGGTCCTGCACCGGGTATTATGGTATGGGGTGGTATTGGATATCACTCTCGCACTCCTCTAGTACGCATTGCCGGTACTTTAAACAGCCAGCGCTACATCTCCGAGGTGTTGGAGCCAGTTGTCCTTCCTTACCTTCAGGGCTTGCCCACAGCCATATTTCAACAGGATAATGCGCGACCACACGTGGCACGCATTGTCCAAGGGTTCTTCGTCAATCGCCAGATTGAATTGCTTCCCTGGCCAGCTCGCTCTCCGGATCTTTCGCCGATAGAAAACATGTGGTCCATGGTTGCTCAACGATTGACCCAGAATACATCCCCAGCTGCCACACCAGATCAACTTTGGCAACGTGTGGAAGCTGCTTGGTCTGCTGTACCCCAAGAACACATCCAAAGTCTCTTTGAATCAATGCCGAGGCGTGTGGCAGCGGTGATCTCCAACAATGGCGGCTACTCTGGCTACTGATTTTGGCAGGAACCACACTTCACAGAAGTCTATAAATTTAATCATTTGATACTTGGTCAACATGTTATCTACAAAATAAATTTTGTTGTGATATCTCTTGTCTTTCTTGGTGTTGCAATTTGGGTGGCCAGCAGTGTACTTTAATTCGCAGTCGGCAAGCGCAGCACAACAGGAAGAAAATAATTTAATTTGGTCCATTGCCAGAGTCACGCGACTTATTTTCATACGTAGATTGATTCCCCTCTAGAAATACCGTACTAAGAAAACTAACATTTGAAGCGTACAACGGGTTTCAAAATTGTACCCGATTTAGTAGAAATCAGCTCAGGAATGGAAGTATCGGTGGTATTCTAGGATAGGTCTCTTCTCGCAGCAAATGTGCGGGATTAACTTTGTCAATGGAAACAGTTAGTTTTATTATGAACAACTACGTAAAAAGTTTTAAAATCCTTGACAACTTCATAATGATATTGATAAAGCGCCTTCAATGAACCTCTTCACTCCTAAGAAATATGACTGCAAGTTTTTAAATCTTTACTAATGAAGACGGTATTTTTAGCATGATCTATTGCTGGAATAGGTCTTAACTTTGCCACTTAATCGTTTAGATGAACAAATTGTTCTGGAGGAATTTTAGCGGATAGAACACAGTAGAAATTTTTCCTGGTTATATGAGTGAACTTCTGTTTACCAGCATAACGCCTTTTCTAAAAATAAAAAAGGTTTAACTTTAATTCTAATATCTCAATCTTCCTTGGTTGCTGCATTCTAAAGATATTTTAATTCGTGGCCAACACATGAAGCATGACTGAAAGAAAAAATAACTTAATTTGATTCGTTGCCAGATCTACGCGACTTATTTTCACACGTAGACTGATGCCACCACAAACAATCAAACAATACATGGTCATAATTGGATGTCACGTGACGCAACATGTGAGGTTCGTTACGTTTGAGGTACTTTTCAATCGGTTTCAATTAGTTTTAATTTCGCCGTTGACTTGAACTGTTTGCCTTTTAGGTGTTCTAAATTACTCTTCCTATTGTGCATGTACATAAAAGGTTTCCTTTTTCTATAGAAACATATGTCCATTTATTTTATTTGTTACCACTGAACCTCAATACAAATTAACCACTACGGGATGCTTGATACGAAATATCCTTGATTTGTCCTGCAGAGCTGCACGATATTTCTAAACGTCTACGGAAAAACTCGCTGCTCTTAAGCAATATGAAATCAACTACTATGGAATACATTTGCCAATGTTAAAAATTTGCTTAAATAACTCTTCTCAAGCTGCAGAGCTGCATAATGTTGCTAAAATTGCACGGAAGAGTTAGCCGCTTCAATGCCAGCATTCTGATGACAGAAGGCAATGAGAAATCTGGAAAATTGAAATCAGTGTAGAAAGAAAGATATGAGTGAACGTGAAAATATGTTTAGATTATAAAGAGCAATAATAAATAATAAATCATAGCACCCTGAATACCTGGGGAAGTTAAATTCACAGGTTGCAGAGAACATTATTGCTGATGCGCAACAAATTTTCACAGATGGCAGAAAGTGTGCCTGTAGAGTTTCTGCCATTGGAATTTATGTCAAACTAGATCATAAATTCGACAAAATCAACAAAAGAAATCTTGATCACTTGAAAGTTTTTCACTCAAAACTTTGACCATTGATGAAGCTCTGAAAAACATTGAATCATTTCATATTGATAAGGGCATTTGGATCCTATCACATAGCCGAAGCACCATGCAAGTGGTGGAAACATAGCTACCTTACCAGCAAGCAGAAACATCGTCATTACAATGAGACGTCGGTATCAGAGGAGCATGAAACTTCTTCAATGGATCCTTTCACATGTTGGTCTGGGTGGGGAATATATCACATACCCCGCTTATGTGATGCAAGTTAAGTTGGTCAAGGCAAACGAGCTTTGAAATGCCGGTTGAGAGAACCCATTGGTTGTGTCAAAAATCGTTAAGTCAGCAAATCTGTCATCGGTCAACACTGTTGAGAATCTTCTCATAGGTTTGATTTCAGACAACGGAAAGGGTCCAATAGAGATCCATTCTCGAGTTGAATATTGTAGAAGTCATATCTCTTTTTACGTTATGGAACACAGTGATGTGAACTCCACAGAAATGGCCATTGACGGTTTTCACATGTTTTTCATATTTATAGTCATATTTTGAAATTTTGCATTTTTACTACCAGTTTGCCTAAGGTTTCAAATGTTTATCTATTTCTATATATTAACTTGTAAATAATTAGCTTAGAAATAAGTTTATAAGATAGATTTAAAATCCGGTTATTCTCTCAGTGTTCTTTGATTCATGCAAGCTCGTTGAATGTAGGATACTTTTCGGAAGACGCGAGACGACGTCTTCCTCCAAGTGCAAATAACTCGGAAGTTGCCGATGCCGTGACATCGCGAAAGTGAACGTCATTCTTTAGTGTCATATGTCTTCTTGGAAGATACGTGATTGACTGACATGCAGAAGAGAAATAATTCTATTCCATGCGCAAATAGAAATGGGAATAGTTTTCATATTTGGTGCTCATATTACTATAGTGCTTATAACAACTAGTCCATTATTAGACTTTTGAAATTAAGTAAAGGCAATAAAGGGAAGTTATTTTCATGAAAATGCAATAGCCATTTTTAAATAATATTATTGCTTAGGGAAACCGTACAACTGATATTTTGCGTTCAATCACCTATTTTCAGTGTTTTATGTTTAATTTGAATGGTGCGTTATTTTTAGATTTTGTTTCGATTTTTTTAAATTTTTCTGGTTTTGATTTATTATTGTCAAATTAAAGAATAGTTCGTGAGTTGACGATTTTTCATATAAAAAGTACTATCCGTATGTATGAGTGAAATTTTGTTATGCATGTATTTTTTCACTTTTATTTCAATAATCTTTTCCTACGCGTAGTAAAAGTTCATTAAATTAAATAAGTTTGGACACTAAATTTTAATTGCATTCAATAATTTTAATTAATTGTAATGATTTTTCATTCTGTTATTTTTAAAATAGTTGCTCAAGAATCTATGAAATAAGAATCGATAATTCCATGAAATATGATCCCTAAAGACTTCTTTTTTTGCGTAGGACTGATATTTTGTTACATTTGTTCTATAAACATTTCGTCGTGTTCCATTTATAGTAATTATTATTAGATGCTTCAAATATAGTTATATTATTTTACTATGCCATATTGAACAACTGTTGTCAAATAAAATAAAAAATAATTTTGATTCGATATAAAATGTTTCTGACCTATTACTCTAAGATTTGGATCCATTTTTTCTAGGTATATTAGACTTTGTATATCAAGTGTATGTGCACTACTGATATAAAGTTTAATTACGTTCTTTCCTACACTTCGTGGAGATTTTCTCGACGAGCAAAGCGTCATTAACACACCAAATAAATAAATAAATAAATAAATAAATATATATATATATATATATATATATATATATATATATTTATTTATTTATTTATTTATTTGGTGTGTTTATTATTACTAGGTCAGGGAGGAGCCTGACCTAGTCAACAAAATATGGTGTTTCCTGCGTGTGGGGGGCAGTTCACCAAAAGTAGCCCACACACCCCTCCAAACACCATAAGCAGAAAGGCAAAATTAGAAAATCAAAACCGGGAACATCCAAGGACACACACCAAAGACAAGTACAATACAAAACTGTAGAAGAGAATACACATTTACCCACATTAATAAACCTCAGCTCGACAACAACCCGCCGCAACCTACACGAGGACCGCCAGAAAATGCCATTCATTGCACCCAAAAATCATATTATACATTACAGTTGAGAATTCGGAACTGGAACTCCGATTCCCACTAGGAATTCCGAATCGGTTTATCGGAACCGGAAACCGAAAAGATAGTATTCAAATCCAGTCTTTTAATAAATTAACAGTCCTGCTATAATTAATATATCAAATAGAATTGATAGTCAGAAGGAAAGTTTCCAAAATAAACCATTATGGTTAATCATCAGTTACAAGTAAATAATATTAGTATTTTTAAATCTTGCAAAAATAATTTTATAAAGAGTGAGGGTATTTATTATTAAGAAGTGTGTTAATAAGATTATTACATTGCAAAGGAAAGTTAGATTTAGAGTTGCAAATTTTATTGAAACGCACCAGTTGACTAGCAATTGTACTCGTATTATAATATATTCTTTTTTAGAAATGTTTGAATTCCAATATATTAATTTAAAAACCTGAAATTCAAAATCATCTCTCTTATCATAAATATTATAATATCACTTTTATTATTTAAAGTGGATGTATTCAAGTCTAGAAAGACGACTTTATTATTATTTGAATTTGATTTAATAAATATAATTTAGCTGATTAAATCTATTTCCATAGATTAGCAAAATTACTATCATTAAAAACAATTAAATCATCAATATATCTAAAGGCAGAATTAATTTGTAGGCAAATTTTTTTTCATAATAATGTAGAAATAAATTAGCAAGTAAGGATGAAAAATTGGAACCCTGGGATATACCCTTAACTTGAATAAATAAATACTCACCTTTAAAAATAAAATTATTAAAGATACAGATGTTAACCAAAAATTCCCAATCCTCAAAATCAATAGTAATTAGATTTTTAAAGTCATGATAATAGTAGTTTAGTACATATTTAAGTTTTGCCTAGTATTATGCTAGTAAATAGGTCTTTAAAGTCGTAGGTTAGTATATTATTAATAATATTTTTATTTATATAATTTAAAACGTTATATTATCACCAGTAATCCAGGTGAAACATTCTTCAATAATGGCATTAAGGATAATTTTTAGATATTTACAAAGTATATAAGATACTGGGTTTAATCATATAAGAATTTGTACCACAGGTAATAAAACGGAATTTCTTTGGATTTTTATGAAATTTAGGTAAAATAGTTATGTAAGATAAAATAATATGATGATTAGAAATTTTTAATCTTTTATTTAAAGAAATAATTTTTTAACAATATTATTACACGTAGATTTGCAGAACTTTTTTTTTTAGGTATCAGAATTTTTAATCTCAATATCTAGTAAATCCAAATATAATTTTTTTACAGATAATAGCATAGTTACCTGATCCTTTATCCATCTATGTTATTATGAATTTATTTTGTACGTCTTTAATAGCTAGGGCTATTTCTTTAGAGCAATCGGTGTTTTTTTCCAGAAGGTGGGAGATTTTCATTTATACAAATTTTAAACTCACTGTAAAGTTTCCATTTCCATTCTGCGAAGTGGTAAATAGAGGTATTAAATTTAGTGGAAGTCATAAATACAGAAATCATCAATGTCTTCGAGGAAACTTTTAAGTATAAAACTTTTTTGATATTATATAGGTCTGAATTTAGTATCTTTATACATTAATTCCCAATTGTTAATTACCAATAATTCCAAGATTTCCGGTTACAATATGTCCTAGACTATAATTTAAATATGGTCTATAATTTATGTCGTTGCAAAAGCATTCACAGTTATCCCTATATAAATTAACCTTACTTCAAAAATGATTATAATTAAATATTTTTCTAACCAAAGGTATACCATATTTGAAGCATTTTTTTATAGTATGAAATTTTATAGGAAAAATATTCATTAAATTATTTACAATTTTATTGAATCTAAATTTATCAAAAATCGGGTGTTTAAATCCAATATTTTCATGTAAATTAAATTATCATTACTAATAGTTTTTCATATTAATTTTAGAAAATCGAGTTTTGTAAATATCATGCAGTAAAAGTAGAAAATGAGGATTTAAAGAGTCTAGCTTTGTGAAAAATTTCTTAAATTTGAGACAAGTTCTGTAATTTAAAGAAAAAATAAAATTTTTTAAGGGTTTAAAGTTAAAATTTTCAATAAAATTTTTTTCTAAAGTTTTTAGGTATTTTGTAATGTCTGAAAATTGTTTATTGCTTTCAGGGTTTTTAATTTTTTATTAATATCGCTATCCCTACAACCTCTATTCGTTTTGATTCTTGATGTGTGGAATAAAGTAGTGTTACAATTACCTAAATCAACTTGTGAATTTGAAATAAATCATTTAAACCATAAGGAGCAAGTGTTTTATATTTGCAGATGTAAATATTTTCTTTAGACAATCATAATTCAGTATTGTTTATAATTTCTAGTAATAATTGCATTATTAAGGCCATGTAATGAGAAATAATGGAACTCTAAGTTAAAAGGGAAATGGGAGTTTTAATTTTTAATATAGAATATACGATTAGAATGTGTAGATTAATACGTAAGTTTAAGGAGTTACTGGTTGTTTGTCCTATATAACCCATATCACAAAGGCTGCATTTTAAATAGTAAATGACATTTGAGACTTTACATACAGGCAAAGCAGAGTCGTCGGAGCTAGAACCATCCATTATGGTGGAACGATTCAGTTGAGAGCAGGTTTTACAACGTTTGTCGCTACATTTATAAAATTTAAGTTTATTTGAAGATTCGAAGTTGTCATCCATACGGTAACTTGATTTCGATCCATTGGGGTCCCCCATAACCCCCATGTACCCAACACAGGACGTACCACAGGAAGGGAAGTCCTTGCCAGGCACGAAATTATTAATTGTACTTTTCATAAGGTTAAAATACATACTGACATACTGACCGAGGAGTAAGCAAAAGCTGCAACTATTTCTGACAGGGAAATAATAATAAACAATCAAACTTACAAAATATTAAAAATAAAACATACGAAACATTAAAACCTAAAGAAACAGAAATACAGACCAGCAAAACGCCAAAAAGTCAAAAATGCAAACAAGCAAAAAGCCAAATGACCAAAAAGCCAAAATATCGGGGTATAAAGATAGTCAAACAGAAGCTAGAAAACAGAACTATATATATATATATATATATATATATGCCTATTATATTCGGAATTCTCATTATCTTAAAAGTTATCTTGAATCTATAGAGACTGAAAAAATGTCTCCTTCGTTGCAAAGGTTTCAAAAGCTGATACACACATAGAGATATTTTTAATGTATCTGCATATGTTATGTTCAGTAAACAATTAATCAGTGCACCACAATGTTGTATTCAAAAATAATAAAACTTTCATTAAATTAATAATATATTTTCTTTCATATAAATATTAGTATCTTCAATTAAAATATTTCCCCCAGATTCCTCTTCAGAATTACTTCACCCCAATTTCAAGTAAAGTCGTACACTAGAAGTCAATCAGTGTTATTTACTTTTCTAATGAAAATATTATTTTACCATTTCTAATAGAACCTTCTACTTCCAGTCCTGTGTTCTACAAGTCCATCCAAGTGTTCTTAGTCTGCTTATTATAGAAAATATTATTTTATCATTTCTATCAAACTCAAATTTCTAATATTTAAAATTAACCTACAACAAAGTCTGGATACTTGCGAAATTTCTGGCATATTGCTGTAAAACAGTGGGTTAGTGAGTATATATAGAGTTATCCTACATTTGTTACACTAGTGTACGACAATGATGTATTCAAAAACTAAATAAACATATTGATAAATTGATAATTTACTTTGTTCACCATATATTATTGCCTTCAGTTAAACTATTTAAATATCATTTTGCATGTTTCCTCTTTAGGATTAGTTCACCCTAGTCCAATTAAAGTTGTGTACTAGAGGTCAATCAAACTAGCACTAGTCAGTGTTCTATTGAAAATATTATTTTATAATTTCTACTAGAACTTTCTACCACTTCTTCCTCTGTCTTCTGGAAGTCAATCAAACTAGCACTAGTCAGTGTTCTATTGAAAATATTATTTTATAATTTCTACTAGAACTTTCTACCACTTCTTCCTCTGTCTTCTGGAAGTCAATCAAACTGGTGTAGGACTACTTATCAAAAATACTATTTCATCATTTCTAAAAAATTCATTCTTCAGACTAGAAACTGGCAAAATTTAAAATAAACTCGAGTACTAGAAGTCAAAGTCATGTTGGTCAATTTTCAAACGAAAGTATTATTTTATTATTTCTACAAAAAGGCTAGTTCTTGACTATATCCAATATATTAGTTTCCCCTACACGAATAAAAAGACTCTTCCCTAATAACTTTTCTGCCACCAGTATTGACGTGGATTCAGAAATAAAAGTCCAAAAATATTTTATTCCATCGCACGCATAAAGCATTTTCATATATTTAAAATTATCGAAAAAAGGAACGGCTCCCCGTTTAAAAAAGATATAAGACGCTAAAGGATGCATAAAAACTCATTCTCCATCTTATATTGGCAGAGATTTATAAAAAACGGGATCGCTTTAGCATTTCACAGAAGCAACAAAATTATTGCGTTTCGCAGAATTTTTCAAAGCTCTGGAAACTCATGATCAAAAGAAGAAAAAACTCGTCAAAGTGAAAATATCATTTTAAGACTCCGGAATATTTACATAATTCCATCTCAGAATCCATATTCCCGCTGTTCTTATTGAAGATTCGCTCCTATATTCTCAGACAAGTTTCAGTAACATTCGTATTTGGCAAGAAAAAAGGAAGCAAACAAAAAGCAAAATTTAATTTCAAATCGCTCGTCTTTGTGCAAAGAATACATATTCTGGAGTTTCTCCGTAAGAGAGAGGGGAACATATTTTGCTTTTGACCTGGAATTCCAAATACCGGGAGAAAAATCAATAATTTTGTGTGTTTGTCACCTCAAGTGAAAACACAAAGAGGAGTTCGAGGGAAGCGTGACTTTGAGGTAAATCATGTGGCTACGCAAATATTTTTTCAGGTAAAGAATATTATTCTCCTCCAAAATGTATTCTCCGGGAAAATTTATATAGGTGGCTATCGATCGCCCATTTCCAATTCCTTGAGATGTACTCGACTGAAGAATAAATTCAATAATTCTTCAGCTATGAGGATGTGCCGTTTGAGACATTTGCATGTTATCATATTACCATGATGTCACAAAGGAATGTATAAATATCCTTTAAAAATACAAACCGCCAATGATGAATTTAAGAGATAGAACTTTCTTAGTGCTATTACAAACTGGTAAAGTAATTCCATCGTTTAATTAACTTTCTTGGTGTTTGTGTCGACGAGGTATCTTTTCGTGAGGAAACTGAGCAGATCTTGATGAATGAGATATCTCGTCGTTAAAAAATCTGACCTGATATTGATCTCGTCATCATCGAAAAACTGCAATACCTTCTTTGTTCAGAATTCAATCGGCATTATTGATGACGAGATATCTCGTCATTAGCAAAATTGGTCAGATCTTAATGGACGAGATATTTGACCAAAAAATCACTTGGAGGGTTAGTTTTAATAATATTTCAAAGAGATCATTCAACTATACTATAATTGAGATTCAGAAAATACATAACTGAAAAACAGAATTCATAGAATAAGTGAATTCACAAGATTTATGAGTAGCGTAGTATTGTTTCTTCCGCATAACACCAAGACGAATAAATAAGCGTTATATTGGTTGAAAGAATCCAAAGACAAATTCTATTGGTCAAGTAGTTCAAAACTGATTAGAAGTCATGCAAAGATTGGAGGTTTCAAACAAATATATGCTTGCGAACACCTCAGAGGGTTCAGGTATTTGTATGCTACTAGATTATAATAATGTTTCAAAGCCATAAATCTTTTAAAATACAATAGATGCAGACAAATTTAGGTGACAGAAATATCCAGGATCCTTAAAAACTTTAAAAGAAGGAATCCTAAAATCCATGATTAAACTAGCATTAACCCTTCTGGTGGTTATCTCAACGAGTTGTCTCATTATTAGCAACACTGACCAGATCTTGATGGATGAGAAAACTCGTCATTAGAAGAAAATTGACCAGATCTTGATCTTGCCATCATAAGAAAATTCGGCAGCATCATGATGACGAGATATCTCATCATTAGCAAAATTGGACAAATCTTGATGGTCGAGGTATCTTGTCAAAAACACTTTGAGGGTTAATAATCATTATATTTATTTTAATGATTGATCGCCAAAGTATTCTAAAAGTAAGATTAATTGGATACATGTAACTTACTAATAACATGATTAAAATTTTTCAGAAGCAGCTCATTTTAAGCCGTTTAAGGCATTTGTAAGATCAGACTACCTTATGTAACAAAGTCATATATAAGTAAGTGATGCACACATGGCGCACTGGGTAGGATGACGCAATAGCTATTTCTCGAAAGTTGAACGAGCAATGGTGGAAATTATTATTTGCTTCATGTATATAGTAGCTTCAGAAGATTTAATGATGAAAGTTTTGACGTGTTCTTATTTAAATCGCAGATTTTATCAAGCTTTGAAGAATTGTAAGTTCAATTAATGCCCTTGTAATTTTAAAACATGAATACGGTTTTAGCGTCTTAACGCGCATGTATCATCATGCCCTCACTAATCTATATAAACCACCTTTTCAGATGCAACTGACAAAGTTGAATTTTAGAGATATGAATATCTTTCTTGGTGCTTTTACAAACTTGCAAAGGAAAAGAATTCCTAACTGCATAACTAAATCAATGCTAATAATCAATGAATCATTCTAAAATTATAAATCTTTTGCGCGATATGATGTCATTAGATTACTTGATGCAACAAAACCATTCATAAATCTTCAAAAATACCAAGAGCTTCCGAAGATGAATTCAAAGGCCTAGGAAATTTGTCTTCCCTATCTCTTCTTAAAGTGTGTGCAAGAAGTTTTGAAAAACACTGTTTAACATACAGTATTTCTATTACAGTTTGTACCTATCACATTTGTTAACCCTCAAAGTGGTTTTGCAGAGATATCTCGTCCATCAAGATATGGCTAATTTTGTACAATGCTGATTTTTGTATCGACCTTCAAATGAATAGACGGAGCTTGTGCTAGCAGCTTCATGTCATTTCTACCGATCGCTTGGTTTGATATATACACTCATGTCCAAAATTATCTTTACATGCATAAAATCACGGATTTCTCAGAAACTGTGAACTATAATTTTATGAATTTGTGTGAAGTGATACATAACATCATAACACATAAATAAAAAGGAAGAAATTTAAGAACACTACATATGATATAAAACTGTAGCATGAAACAATAAAAATGGCAATAATATGTGACATGGAGAGGTCAGAAAAAAATAACTCAGAAAACAATTAAGAATTATGAATGAAATATAGAATGCGATCACCCCTGATGTGTACACACATATCACAACGTGTTTTAATGCTGGCAATAATGTTGTTAACCACAGTTTGGGAATTAAGTTCCACTCCTCCATCAATGCGGTCTTCGGGGCATTTAAATCTCTAGGAGGGGGATGTCTCCATGCAACTTCTTTTCCAAGGTAGTCCCATAAGTTCTCTATCGGGTTCAGATCAGATGATCTTGCTGGCCACGGTATTTTCTCAATGGCTTCACTTTCAAGGAATTCGTCAACGAGGTTTGCTCGATGTGGACGAGCATTATCGTCCATAAATATAAAGTTAAATCCATATGCACCTCTGGAAAGTCTTACATAAGGTTCTAAGACTTCATCCCCATATCTCTGGCCTGTCACAGATCCGCTGTTGAAAATGTGCAGGGGTGTACGTCCATCGATCATTATTCCTTCCCAAACCATCACACCTACTACCTGCTAATAATGCGTTCCATAATGTTCGAAGGAAGATTTCGCGTTCCTGACTCCTTCCAGATGTAAACGCGTTTAGAATCAGATGTTAAACTAAACCTCGACTCATCAGTAAAGAGAACATGGATCCATTGGTGTTCACTCCAGTTCTGATGTTCTTTGCACCAATTAAAGTGATCCCTCTTTTGTTGTGAAGACAGTGAAACACATACCCTTGCCTTTCTGGCATAAAGGCCTTTTTCATTAAGCCTTCTGTATACAGTTTGCCATGATACAACAGTTCCAGTGATGACTGCAACGTCTGAACTTAACTGCGAGCAGTAGACTTCCTGTTACGAAGGAGAGTTTGTGCCAGATATCGATCTTGAGAAGCAGTTGTTATTCGTTTACGACCTTGTCCAGGTCTCCTTACAACAGTTCCAGAGTTCTGAAATTGTTTCCATAGCGTAGAGACTGTCTCTCTTGAAATATACACACATCTCACTGCCTCTATGATTGTCTGCCCTATAATTGCTATAAAATATTGAATAATTTTAAATCTGTAACATTTTTTTGAAACTTTTTTACATAACTAATTCCACGTGCATTTTTAAATATACTTGTGAATAGTTCTTCATTCTAGTGTGCTGAATATTTCTCATTCCGAATGTGTACCGAAGTACCAACTGCACGATAAAAAAACGTATTTAAAACTTGGCTTTAAAATTTAGATAACACATTTTAAAGGTTTTGAACAATTCATTCCACATATATTTCTTTATCTTATTGTTAATAGTTCTTTGCCCTATATTTCTAACGTCACAAAACATTCTATAAGAAATATACTGTGTAACCAAATATATACCAAATTATAACTGCACCATGCATAAAATATATCTGCCTTAAAATTTATGTAAACTTTTTTAAATTCTAAACAATTCATTCCATACACATTTATAAATTTTGTTAATAGTTCTTCACTCTTGGTGAGCTTACTATTTCTTCTGCTACAAAACATATAAATATACTCGGTTACTGAATAAATATTAAAATATAACTGAACTCTACGAAAAATATACCTACTTTAAAATTTACGTAGAAAACTTTTAAAGGTTTTAAACAATTCATTCCATACGCATTTCGAAATGTAATTGTTGATAGTTCTTTTCTCTATATTTCTTCTGTCACTAAACATTCTATACGTAATATACTGTTGTACTAAATATATACCAAAATATAACTGCCCTCTGCATAAAATACATCTACATTAAGTTTATTTAAACCTTTTTCTTAAAGTTTCGAACAATTCATTCCATATACATTTCTAAATAAAATTGTTGATAATTGTTCGCTATTGTGTGCTCAATATTTCTCATGTCACAAAATATCCCATACAGTGTGTGTTGGGATATCTAATATACACCAAAATTAAGCCTGCTTCAAAATTTATGTTATAAACGTTTTGAACACTTCATTGTATATACATTTATAAGTTTTGTTAATAGTTCTTTGATTTTATAGCAAGTTTAATATTTTTCTTGTCGCAAAACAAATATACTCTTATACCGAATAAATACCAAAATATAACTATACGCTGCAAAAAATATACCTGCATAAAATTTATGTAAAGCGCTTTTAAAGGTTTTTAACAATACACTACATACATTTCGAAATAAATAATTGTTAACAGTTCTTTTATCTCAGTTCTGCTGGATATTGCTTCTGACACAAAAATGTTCTATAAAAAATACTGTGGTACCGATAATAATTTCATTATTTCGGAAACAGGAAAACACCCCAATACCATAATGGCATAACGCAATTCAACGAAAACAATTCGAGAGACGTCGGTTTCTCATAACACGTAATTTACTTTTCCTCCCTCCTCCAAAGTGGTCAGGCGTGCTGCAGTTTTAACGGTAATTTTCTTACTTTACGACTTTTACAGCTTTATCAGAAATGTGAGCTGGACGTTTTTCTCAGACTGCAGCAGCTCTATTTGTTCTTCTGGGAAGCGTATCACTATCAACTATTCATCATTATGAGTTGGAAGGGGATAGGATCACGGATGTGCTATTAAGATTGTTCACATCTCAAAGAGAAATTTATGATTCATTATGGCCGCACTTCGTTATTCTTGGCACTTTATTTCCAGCATCGGGATTTATTGGACTTAGGGAAGTATTTCAGCATCGAAGAGTTTGGATGACGTTAAGAAATGACGCTTTTTGTGATCGAATCTCATAAAATTTTTAAAAGTTTGTTTAGCCATAAGTGAAAAGATAGATTACCTATTAGTTCATATCTATAACAATGTAAATAAATAGATTGATGTAGATTGAATGGTGTTTTCTCGTGTCGTATTTGAACGAAGCAGTCATGGGCTATGGTAAGGATATAAAAAAGATGATTTTTAAGACACATATAACGTCATTATAAACACGAATCAACCAGAGATGGGGCATCTGAGATGCAGGTAAATTCAAGTCCGAAGAGAGAAAAGAATGTGCGAAATGACAAGGAGAGCATGGGACAAGTGATGCATAATGAGCATATATAGGAGTTGAAACAACCATAGACATGAAATATAATTAGACTGAGCATTGCTATTGAGAAGAGCTTCGAAACGTATAACCAGTGTATTGAGAAGTAGTCACGTGAGTGCTCTATGAAAATGTCACTTTGTTGGCCGATTTAGCATCTTATCGCCTCATTTAGCGATGTAACAACTTATGGCAGGGTAGGTCTATGAATGCACATTTATATAGAGTGGCGACAAAAATGGTGAAATGGCCAAACTCTGCTAGATAATGTAGACCAATCGGATGATAAATCAATGGATGGGCGTTTTCTATCGTCCGTGGACCAATCAATGCACTTTTCCACCCGCAAACGAAAGTATTATAAGTGTCACGTTACTACTAGTTTTGTCCCATGATCACGGGCATATAAAAAGGTTACCATTGCTCACTCTACTTTTATATTTCCTCTATGTTTGAAGCACAGAAATATGAGAGAGAAATGCTATGAAGTTGAATTAATAACGAATCCTTGCCTTGGAACTCAGAGAAATGAATAGCAGTTTTAAATAGAATGTATGTATATTAAAAAAGGGGTCGCTTGAATTTGCTAAATATACATGGATGCATGCATAGATATTATCCACAAAAGATATAACTGATTCGGTCAATTCTTTTTGACAGCCGTCTATTTCAGAAGGAATGGATAATAATTTAAGACTTTTACTTCATTAAAGTGAAGTAAAAATAACTCTAACGTAGGGTTTCTAGTTATCTGTTTAGATGTTAAAGTAAACAAGGTGCATTTAGGGGAATAATTTTTAATGATTTTAAAACTAATTGAGTGTTTTATATGTAGTATCGAAAAACATGATAGGGGGGGGGGGTGAAACTGGTCTGAAAAAATTGGTTGGTTATGTGGAAGACACAAACCGTAGTTTTGACATGAATACTCGGGCCTGATGTTGAATTGTAGAATGAAGGAAGCAGACCTGGCAAGTTGAACTATTGTATATTGAGAAAGAAGTAAATTGAGCAATGGTAACCTTTTAATGTGATCAAAACTAAACGTGATCTCTAGACTACTTTCATCTGCCTGAAGGGAACGAGGATGCATTCATTATCTGATTGGTCCACGGTACTGAAGAAGATGCCCATCCATTAATTCATCCTCTGATTGGTTCGGTCGACAGAGTAGTAGATTTTGGCAATTCCACCATTTTTGTCACCACTCTATTAAAATACGCACGTAGGTGTGTGAACGGTGAAATCTCCAGAGACTACAACTCTGTCTGGCGGAACAATCAGATACTGAATCAATGGATGGGCGTCTTCTTTAGCCCTGTGGATCAATCAGATGATGAATCCCTACTGGCAGATGAAATTGTCTAGGAGTAAATTCAACTACATACCATTTAGAGATTTCATGCAGTTTGAGCATCTGTTGATGGTACTGATAATTTGATTTTCTGTAAGATTACCACTCACAAAACGTTTTCTGGAAACGAAACTACAATACAGTTGCAGTATACATCCGGACATTTTCATATACCAAAGAAATATGCTTTATGGCTAATATTTGTATTCACACCATAAAAATGCGTTTAGAAAAAAGATTTATAATCGATTCAAAAGTGTCGTGTTTGCTTCTGAAGGAAAATCTCAGCAGTTGATCGTCAATCAAAATATTTTTACCTCTATTATTATCAAATATAATTCTCAAACAAGACATAAAAATGACTCATGCTTGGAAATCTATAGTCAGATAATTCACAGCATTTCCATTTCAATTGCTAAATCTTTTATTAATTTAGATATTGCAGTTTATAAGTAAACACAAATTTACCTTCTCCACTTTTACGATTTGTAATTTCAAATTAAAATTCCTTTCATGATCTCTAGATTGGAAAAAAACCATGATTTAAGAACAAAGGGCATTTTTTTTTGCATTGCAATAATAATTGAGAAAATGAAGATACATGATCTTCTGCACAAGTAGTATTTTCATAAATTTAAGTTCTGAGAATTTCGGAGAAACAAACCTGAGAACTAAACTACATTTTAATATTTTCTGTCGCACTGCTTTACTTTTATAAATGAGATTCTCATTTTAAAATTTGTATTGCTGTTTTACTATTTCTTTTGTTCTTTTTCCTTTCAAAAATATTTTAATGCCTTAAATTTTAGCACTTCAATGATTTATGAGTTAGACACGTACTCGATCTTTTCTAATTCTCTGAGCGTCACGAAATTTCAGAGTTGTGCAGTATTGATTTTACCTTTCATCACATTTGATGACTAAAATAAGCACATTTATTGGATGAGGCAATCCTAAGAAAGATTATATTGATCAGAAGATCAAAACTAGTTAAAAGTCATGCAGGGTAGACTGCAGGTTAAAGAAAGGACATATGCATTTGAACCCCTCAGGGCTAAATTAATCGACTAATTAATTTAACCCGAGGGGTTAATTAATTAGTCAATTAATAAGTAATAATCAATTAACCATAAATAAATTAATTAATTGACTGTTTACTCATTAACCCTTCAACCATGACTGCTTGTTTTAAATATCACATGCATATATGACGAAAAAGAAATATAGGTAAATTGAAAGAAAATTTTTTTTAAATTAACGAATACTTCTTTGTTGAAACTATGCAAAAAATACTCAACTAAGATGATTTCTGTTGGAAAAAAACGAACGATACATACGGTATCAAACTATACGTACTTAAACAGTTAAAAGAATAAATTAAAAGTAAAAATGCATCATTTTGAAATGGAACGGCTTACGTTACTTTTTACATTACCCGAACAGAAAACTCACATGACCATATGGTACCATGTCTAATGGAAAAGGTAATAAAAAAACGAAATCATAATTCTCCCCAAAGATAAGCCCACCTTTGAAATTGAAGATTACGAAATCTAATTTTGATAACGACCCCGAATTCCTTCCCGGATTCCCTACTTCAGAAGGCGACCATCTTCACTTCCAGTACATATTTGGTGAAATATTTAGACACATAATCAAAGACGTCCACCTTTTTTTCCTCTCGTAGTGTCACACGCCCCGGAGAAGTCTTCTTTTCCTCTATGCAGCAAATAAGTAGCCGAAAATACGATCTTGATTATATAAGAGACGGTAATATTTTCTGCAGACGTCATGTTCTTATTTATTCACGTCGTGTGCTTGCGGCTACGTATTCCACCCTGATGGCTAATGGAAAGGAAAAAACGTCTTTATAGCGATATATCGGCTTTAATATGGGAGAGACGGTGGCTGGAATTAGACGTTGCTTCTTCAAGTCAGCAATTTTTCATTAGCATCGTTTTTTAATACGAATTGTGAAACTTCTTTGGTTCCGAGTTCCAGGAAGAATGTCTGTTGATGCCTTCGGAATTTGTTGAAACTGCTATGAAAGGATTTTCGCAAATATAAATAAATTACTTCAGAAGAAAAAATACTCTTGGTTATGAACTAATTTGATTTATCATCGGTTTGGCAATGTTTACCGTTAACCTTCCAAGATATCTCGTCCATCAAGATCTTACCAATTTTGCTCCTGACAAGATATCCCGTCATCAAGACAATGCTGATATTTTATGATGACGAAATCAAGGTCTGGCCAGTTTCTCTAACGACGAGATATCCATCAAGATTTGGTTAGTTTTGCTAATTACGAGATGTCACGTCGAGACAATCACCAGGAGGGTTAATTTTTTAATGTAAATGACATGCCAAAGGTACATCACGAATTACTAAAAATGCTACCAAAAGCATGAGCGGTTTCTGTATTTGGTTGATTGGATTTTTTCTATTCTGGGACCATATTTGGCCAGGCTGTCCCAAACGACGTCTCGTAAGCTTAAAAACACACAAGGAAATATTTTACTGATACATTAGAAAAATTCACACAAGGAGGAATCGAACCTGAGCCACCTACAACTCGTAATGTTTAGCTTTATGAGAAATTTTTTGTTAAGCAAATGTAGGCGGCGGAAGTGTTCTTGCCGTGAAACGGTGCTGCCTTTATGAATTCCCGACGTGACGTCACTGGGCTTGTTTTTCGAATACAATTTCAGAACGTCGCCAATAAAGACTACTAATAATGAACTCCGAAAGGATAGGAGATAGTTAATTAATCACAGGCGATTATTAAATACCAAACGTCATCAAAAACGGTGATAAACAACATTTTAAGGTAAACCCAATATGTATCATGGGACAGCACTTGAGTAGTGGAAGCAACACCTTTGCAGTTTGTCTGGTTTGTTTACACTGAGCATTCCTATCATAGAAAAACCCTCTCATAAACGCATAACTATTGCTGCATAACTGAAAGAACAATTTGTGGATGTCATGTACAATACACTCATAAAACCAAGGCCCCCACACATATACTCAGGGTCTCATTATCAGAATAGACTATGAGCCCTGTCACACAGTTAGAAAACGGGCCCCTCATGAAATGAAATTATGTCTCTCAAATTCTTAATAGATTATTTGCACAAATGAATATAAGTTTTTCTTTTACTTTGGAGATATGGACAACTTTTTATGAGCACAGTGATTTAAAAACTTTTAAACTCCAAAATTAGTTTATACATTGCAATACTAAACGCGCTTCACTTTATCAGAGGGGCAGCGGTATCTCGGTTGGAAGATTATCGAATTAGCAATCGGAGGGTTGCTAGTTCAAAACTCGATCCAACCAAAGACCACCGTGTACGTGGGGGCTGGTGTAAGTAAAATATGTCGTGGTCTCAAATCTCCTCACATTGACTGGTTGTGGAAGTTTGAAGGGTGGGGTGTCAGCTCAGGTGTTGTTCTCGCCATCTGATCGTGGTTCGAAATTACTAGGATCTCTCCCTTCCGGATTGATCCCGGACCATAGCCAATAGCCCGTTGTGTTTCTCCAGTGCAAAGTTAATTAATTACCTACCTATATGAAGTTTTCAGACTATATTTTATCAATTCAAGTGCAGTGCATTCTTGTCTTCAATACTGGTGCACATTAAATCTGTCGTGACCTCCAATTTTCTCACGTTGGCCAGAACGCTCTCTCTGGCTCCGAAACCATAGAGCCGTATATAAAGGGCACAGCATAAAACACTTTGATATTGAAAACTTACTGTCACTTATATATTTACTACAAACTACTACAATGAGTAATATTTTCAAGTTATTTTGAATAAAGGCCTTTTTGTGTAGTAAGTGTCAAATAATGATATAGATAAATTGAGATTAAATTTTGCTGTTAAATGTTCAATTTAAGTTCTGAGGGATTGACATGCATATATCCGTATTTCAAACTGCCGTCTTCGCTTCATGAACGTTTAACCTTCTCAACCAATAGAATCTCTCCTAGGATTCTTTCATATTTGGTCATTATGGGTGTTGTGGGGAAAGCAATACTGCATAACTCGGAAATCTCATGATCTTCAGAGATAATTAAATGTTTTCAATGTAAATTATACTGAATGGATTCATGTACAATTCACCTATGAAACATTGAAAACTGACACACCCGTATGTAATCACATCAGATTATTATAGTAAGAAAACTAATCTTAATCCTCCTGGTGGTTGTCTCTACGAAGAATCTAATCATAAGCAAAACTGACAAGATCATGATGGACAAGATATCTGGTCTTTAGAGGAAAACGGACTTGATCCTGATCTCATAATCATAAAAAATCAGCAAGATCTTGATGACGAGTTACCTCGTCATTAGCAAAATTGGTCAGAACTTGATGAACGAGATACCTCGTCGAAACCTTTGTGGGGTTGAATTAGTTTTGTACAAAACTTTCTTCATGAACAGTTTGATGTCAAAATACAGGTGGGGAAAAGTTTTGATAAAATTTTACCTTTAACCCTCTAAGAGTTTTCGACGAGAAAACTCGTCCATTAAGATCTGACCAATATTTTCTAATGACGCGATATCTCTTCATCAAAATATCGCCATTTTTTTCATGATGACGAGATCAAGTTCTGGTCAGTTTTCTAATGACGAGATACTTAAATTGATTTTAAGTTGATGGACTTAAATTGATATTTTGCAATATCAACCCTTCTGGTGTTTGTGGCGACTAGGTACCTCGTCATTAGAAGAAAACAGACGAGATCTTGAGGACAAGATCTCATCTGATTTGATTAAAGTTATTGTCTCGTCCTTAAATTTATATTGCAAATATCACACAATTTAAGTCCGTCAACTTAAAATCAATTTAAGTTACCAAATCAAATTTTCGTGGTAGACATTGATATATGAAATGAAAATGCAGACACAATTTAGATTGTTAGGATATATATTGCAAAATGTAGAATTATCTTCCGTTATTTCACAATTGGTTTGCTCATTCATATAATTCTCTCAGTGGAAATATGGTATAGAAAATTAAGTAATAAAGATGATTAGATTTTAATAGAGTGTTTGTACAAGTTTTAAATGAGCAAATTTATGCATGTACATGTTAAGACACGTCTTATCCACACCTGATCTCTAAAAAGTGTGAAGAATGAAGTAAATAAAATCTCATTTCAATAGTCTAGGAATTTGTAAGTAACTTCAACACTCCATAATATATAATCATGTAATATGCTGTCTGGATAAACAAAACAAATTCCTAAAACTTTCTTTATAATTTGCAATTCCACGCAGTCATTTGATAAATTAGAAAAGACAATATCTCACCACAATTTTACTCACTGCCCCAACAAAAAATATTTAATTGTCGTTTCCCATTGTTCCCAAACACTAGGGCAATCCACTGTAAGTATTCTTATCTTTCTCCAATGGTAATTTCAACTTATTTTCCATACGAAATAAAAAGGGAAATGAATTATACTAAACAGATGAAACGTAACAAATTAGCTTAATTATGTGCAAGAATGAATTAATCGCGTCGGCCGATCTTTTTCTATTTGTTAAATACGAGGGCAAAGAGCTGGTTCGAGAGTGTTAATTCCGTTCTGGTATTTGTTCTCTTAATGAAAAAATACTTTCGCACTTAGATTGGAATGCAAATTGAATTTCAAAAATGCATTTTCCCAAAGCAGATATATCTATATATCTCTCAGCATTGATTTTTATGATTTTATACTACAAATTGGACGTAAGCATCGTTTTTAATTGGAATAATTTTATTTCTTACAGAAACGGAGATTTAACTTTAGAAGATTTTCCCCTAAGTTTAATAAATCTAAATTTTCGGTTGTTCATCAAAATTGGTAGATGATTTTGATTCTTAGAAACCCTATTCTCAAACAATCTTTCATATTTTAATGCTGATTAAAGAAAGACAATCCGCTTTGAAATGGTCAAATGTAAGCATATAAATGTTCTGTGTATATTAAGGCCTGATAAATTATGTAAACATTCTTTCACTTTATATAATGCCAGGAAGTGCTCTAAAGGGCAAAGAGACACAAATGAAGTTCCACCTCTTTTTAGAAGAAACCTAAAAATACTAAATATTTTTTATTAGGAAAGCACATTCATGTATGTTGATAGGTCTTCCCTTAAAAAATGTCAAACAAATTGGCATGGTGCCCTTCAAAGGTTTAAAAGGTACCCTAATTTGTTGATTTAACCCTCCAAGTGGCTTAGACGTGGTATATTGTCCATCAAGATCTGACCAATTTTGCTGATGACGAAGTATCTAGTCATCAAGATATTTTTTATGATGTCAAGATCAAGATCTAGTCAGTTTTCTTTCTACAATAAGATACCTCGCCGAGACAACCACCAAGAGTGTTAAATAAAATATTAAAGGACAAAAGTGATATATTTTTTAATGTATAAAATACTAAAAACTAAAATAAGCTCAAGATAAAACTGTCTTCCATAAGAATATGCATAAAATTTACTACCCTTTTTGTATGATATGTTTCAATAAAAATAAAAATATCAACCATTAATTAATAACATTTTTGGTTATTAAATAAATACATTATTTAAGAATATAAGACAGCAGTTGAAATTAGCAGTGTAATTATTACGTGTGATCCTTAGGAAAATAACAAGAATAAGCATTAAAAATCACGAAGAAAGTACTTTTATACAAGAGTAGTGTATGCATGATTCGTAAAATTACACACAAAATAGCTATATTTTTCGAAGTTATGTAATTCGTGATATTTACTTGATCCACCGCAGTAGCGAGGTGTGTCACATGCTCCTGGAAACCAGAAAAGGAACATCATGCCCATATTTCTGCATCGAAATTGCTGCCTATTATTACATCATTTCACATAGATAATCAAAAGTGAGCTTAACGACATTGATCTAAGCTATTAAAAACTGCATTGACAAACATAATGAAGTGACGTAGGATGCTGCTGTTGTATAATGTTTAGCATTTGATACCTTATCAGGCCATTTCTGAGGCATTAGGAGCCCCTACAAGCCTCAATAAGACAGTACCATCTTCAAGAAAACCTTTGATTTTCTAAAAATATTGGCCATTGGTGAGTGAAATTTGTATTTTCTAATGTAAATTAAAAATGAAATATCTCTGATTCTTAAGTATCCTCTATCAGAATCCATAAAGAACCCAAAAATATTCCACCAGGAGATATCTCATTCCTGTTCTTATGAGAATTATCATCTTGATAAAAAATATAGACGAATAAAATGTAAGTTAGATATATAGAGCACTTTATTACTTGACATTTTGATATAAAGTTGGAGGCATACTTTCTATCTGAGTCCCCTATTTTTACCGGCATGGTGCAAGTGCACGCAGAGAACACCACCTGTATTCTGAACGCCCCGCCAAGTTCAGAATAGTGATATGACCAGTTATTTCACCAACTCATATCTAGTTCCAATTCCAACACTTTAAGTTGTTTAGTATGTATTCAACAAGGTGTTTTTATGTAAGAACATTACTTTTTGGAATAACCTTTAAATAAAACATTTTTATTTAATTTTTTGAACACATTGTTTACTCGATTAACCCTTCAAGTGGTTTTGATGTTGTCTACGGTCTGATGAGTTTTGCTAATAACGAGATGCCTTTTCCATCAAGATCGAGTCAGATTTGCTCATGACGAGATACCTCGTCGAGACAACACTGCCTTGTTATTCTTAGGTAATGAAGATCTAAGTAGGAAAAACAGTTTGTCTCTTGCCTGGAACTGGTAACAGTTTCAAACAGGTTCTTGCATCAGAGACTGGCTGCTACTGGGAAGTGTTCGAACTCGAAGATAAATCATCAAGAGGTTTAATGACAATTCATGGAATATAAACGGCTGAACGGCCATTGTAACGTCCATTGAAACGGCTCAGCATACACTACTCTACAGGATCAGAGGTCAACACCACTGACTTCCGACCGTAAATCCTGAAACATCTATCGGAGTGGTCTACCATGGTGGTCTCCTTGCCATGCAGATGGTTTTTAGGGGTACACGACACCCCTCTGGGATTGAACTGTCTCCCAGTGAAGCTGGTGGGATATTAAGAGGACTGTTGCAGAGCTCGAGTTGATCAGAGGTGTTATTTTGGTGCTTGTTCGATCCGGCCGTTTGAGTAGATTTCATTTATCCCTGTTTGCAGCTCCCACGACCAAGGGACACAAATGCCTGATTGTAGATAGTGTACTTTTAAAGAAAATAAATAGTTCAGTTGTAATTTTGGTTGCGTTGTCGTGTTTATTGGCACACCCTTCGGCCCACTACGTTACACTGCCTCTAGCCGCTCTGCAAATATGGCTCTTTTGACCACATTTTCTATTACGTTTGGCGAACCAGTTTCCGGGATGATCTGTTCAATTTCTTCGTAAAAGTCTTGCTTAAGATTTTGAATTTTTGTAGGATTGATAGCAAAGATTCGTTCCTATAAGTAGCTGTACCAAACAATCAGGTGAGCGACTGGGCCAATCGACATGACCAGATTTTGACATTATCCGAATAGAATAAATTGATAAATTGCTTTGTTAAAAGAGTCCGTATTTACGGCACGGCGGTAATTTGACCGATGTAGTATTCCATAAGTTGTCATTAGTTGAGAGAACAATATGTACAAAAATTAATAAAAATGTTTTTCTTTAATGCCATTCCAAAACAAAATTGTGCCCTTACGTAAAAATACTGACTGTTGTGACTGTCTCACTGTTGTTTTTTGAATGTAAAAATACCAAAAGGATAAATTCTTGATACACTACACTCTGTTTAACCCTCCTGATGGTTTATATTCTCTTCGAAAACTGTCCTGCAGTGACAAACCTATGATACAAAAACTTATCACCAGCTCAGGGCAAGGGGCAATTTATTTTCCCATTTGGTGCAATAGAGCACTTTTGTATCGACGAAATATCTCTCCTTAGCAAAAATTGTCCAGATTTTGGATGAGATATCTCATCGAAACATTAGGAGGGGCAAACGTAAAATATGTGGCAAGATGTTCAATTACTGGTATGTGGTCAAGGACGGGCTGGTTCAACCTGGTAAAAGAAAAAGCTAGTTTGAGTATGTGACCTATTTGAAGATAAAAATAAATTTCTTCCAATGAAATTAAACTTCCACATCGTAATCGTAATTTGATTGAAATATGCGTTGATACATTTCAATTTATATATATTTTGTACATATATATATTTATTATATATATTATTATATTAGTATTCAATATTATTATTATTATTATATTAGTATTCAATATTATTATTATTATTATATATATAATATATCTATATAATATAATATATAGAGTAATCTAGGTATTGCAACAATCTTGAAATTATAGAAGGTTAAAACTGACCTATCGATAAAGATTCTGTGATTTCTCTTTTGTACAATTCAACAGGATATAAAAATTTGGAAACAAATTCTCTGTACGTGATGAGTAAATATTGTCATTAACTAACAATAATTAATAACAAATAATTAATTGTCACAAAACTTTATATGTGTATCCAATGAAAAAGTGATTTACTCATCATTCCTTTTCTTGATCAAGTTATCAATAAGTAATTAGAATTCTTCAAGAAATCGAAGATAATAAAATATTTTAGGTTTTATTGAGAGAACATTTCAATTGTACCAACTCACACTACTATTCGTACTCCATATCACCACATCGTATATAACAGACAAGCATCGATACTACTTGCTTATGTCGGATTTATTTGAATTTATCAAAAATGTGAAAATTGTCAAAGAAATCTATTTCCCAAGTTTAAGTTTTAAATCCATTTCCCAAGTTTCCCAGCCACGTATATTGAATTATATATACACGATGGTTTTAAATTCCCTGGCGAGACTTTAAAATATGGTAGCTTGCACCAAAATTAACATAATTTCTCAAAGAATGCATGCTCTTAACAATTGAACGTAGGTAAAATAGGACGCTGTTTGGCGCGTTTGAAAATTGTTCTTATTTTTCAAGCCTCGTCATTCCCAACGCGGATTTCGCAGGTGATAGAATGCACGACTTTGGAGATGGCATATGACAGCAAGTTTGAGAGAAATCCAGGGAAATAAAATTTATTCATTATACATTTCTTCAGTACTGGAACTTTTCTGCTAACTCGCATCATGCCTGTTGACTTGAAATCCTCTAGTTTCACACAGATGGCGATGCAAACGCTCAAATGTTTGATGATTTGGCCCTCGCCTATTGGGGAAGCATTGGAGGTACAATCTTTGAACTCTTCAGTACCATTGGCAATCTCATACCTTAAATTGATGTCAGTCATCTCGGTAATGGTAATGGTAGTTAATTAACGTCGCACTGGAACAACGCAACCGGCTGTTGTCAACTGTTCTGGATCAAACCCTAAGGGAAAGATCCAAGGACAATCCTCACAATTTTGAACCACGGTCAGATGACGAGAACTACACCTGAGCTGTGGAACCCCACTCTCCAAACTTCCACGCCACACCAACGTGAGGACATTTGAGACCACGACATATTTAGCTTTGTGCTACAGTGGTCTTTGGCTGGACCGAGTTTCAAATTCACAACCCTGCGGTTGCTAATCCGATGCCCTTCCAACTAGGCTACAACGGTCCGCCAGTCATTTCGGAATTCGTGTGATGCTTCATAACATACGAAATTCACGTTATGAATGACGAAATTAAAAAAGTGATTTACAAACACGCCGAAAGCGCCCTCTACCGAGCAATTAATAGGCAACAGTTGCGGAATACATTCTTTGATGAAAATTTGTTCATTCTGATGCACCTAAAACTCCTTAAAGTTTGGATTAAAGAAATTCGGATTACTCTGCATCAGTCAACTGGAATTAACCCTCCTGGTGGTTGTCTAGACGAGATAACTTTATCATCATTAGCAGAACTGACCAAATCTTCATGGACGAGATATCTCATCATTAGAAAATAGCTGACCAGATTTTGATCTCTTCATAAAAATTTCACTGATGACGAGATATCTGATAAAAATTAAGTCACATTACAAGTTAACCTCAAGTGGTTAGGACGAGCTATCACGTCCATCGAGATCTGAGCAATTTTACTGATGACGAGATATCTCGTTATCAGTAAAATTGCTCAGATTGCTCACTTGAGGTTGACTTGTAATGTGACTTAATTTCAACTGTGGTGGAATGTGCAATAGTGGGGATTCTAAGCACATCTCTCTCAGTTTCTTTTGTACTTTTGTTATCTTAATGACATATTACTGCTTGTATTTTCTAAGGACCTCGTTTATCTCGTCAGAGGATATTGTTTAGAGCTCTAACATCCTTTAATTGCAGTAAGAGATTTAAGTTCTTCTGTAAAAAAAAATTTCGGCCACACTCATCGGCTTAGAGCAGAATCTCATTAAAGGATAACTTAGTATTAGTCAAACAATAAAAATTATGAAAAATTATAAACTTTTTGAAAATGTTATACATCTTTTGAACACATTACAAAACGACAATGTATTTTTCATCATTATAAAAGTAAGAATTAAGTGTCCCCGATGTTTCTGCTCTAAAACGACGATATGTTTCCAGGTTCAATGAATGCTGTTTTCATAAAATTTCGATAGCCCGGAACTCATTAACAAATATTCTTTCATTAAATTATATGCATTTATTTTATATATAATGTTGATTATTATTTGTTTATCATTCTACAATTTCTTTTATTATGCTTTGCTGTGTTTCTCTTTTACTCCAAATGAATTTTTAAATTGTCTTCTTTTGAATTATTTAATACTTCTACGTGACAATATAATTATGACAATTTATAAGACATGAAAAGTTCAAAGGTTTTAATAATCTAAAGTGCATTTTGATGTTAATTGTTACTTTCTTTGTTTAGCAAACTGTTCATAAAATAAATATATAATTTATCTTGGGAGTTCTAAAAACTCATATACTTATTAATTATATAACACTTAATTTATAAATATTCAACATTATTGTTTCTCTGAAGACAAGTTTTTAACTGGAAGTGAAAATTCTTGTATGATATGCGCAAATGAAAGATTCTAAACCCTTTGAGTAATAAAACAAATGAAATACTAAATAGATTGCATAATTGATACTAAATTGATATTAAAATCTACTTAAAGCTGTTTAGCATATTTTATCTGCTCTTGTTTCATTAAAGTATTACAAAAACTGTTTTTATACACAAAGATGAACTAATTAATCTAACAAGGGGATTAACGTTTTATTTTTCTGTAAAAAAAGCACGAACAATTCTTCAAATAAAATTATGTTTTTTTCGCATTTAAAGGATAATTTTTTCTTATTTACTAATTAAGATAATTATGTCATGTTACATTTTTAAAAATTATCCTGTCTTAGGATTTACTGTAATGTTCGTGTTTGGACACAGTTTTACATTTCTACTTATTCACGATTTCCTTTTTTGCAACGATTCATTATTCATACATTTTGTTGTTTAATTATCTTGATTGGAAGCGACGCACTAGATAAAAAGCATACAATATTTTTATTCCACACAGTTTTAAAGGTTGCGAATGATTCATACCTTAACTTATTCATTTATTGGAACAAATTAATCAGATCGATTGGGATATGTTTGTTATCATAGAATTCGCTATTAATAATTGTTGATGACATAGTAAATATCGGGAATTGTTTACTGATAATTATGATGTATTTTTAAGATCAACATAAAAAAAAGAATGAATGAAAATCTATCACCTTGGAAAAAAATAAAATAAAAATAAAGCGCTCTTTCATATTCAGTAAGAAGTTTCAGATATTCAATCTTAATAATATGAACAGATGATATATCAGTCATAAATATAAAAAGAATCAAATATTCGCTATAGATTGACAATTATTGATTAAACCAGTCGCAAATTAAAAAACACACACAAACAAGGAACACAGAAAAATATTCACAGCGAATATATAGTCACTTGCAAATACATAACAATCAACATATTTTAAAATGTGTTTTTAAATATTGTTTTTTTCAAAAAGCTGAAACGCTAAATTCAAGTATTTAGGGTACAAAGGCGCCTATGTTGATACCATATCAATACTATATCAATGTTCCTTTCCAAACTCAAGAAATATTTCAACTTGATTTAATTTCGTAATTTCATTTCGAAAACTTACATTAATATGGTGGTTTGATGTACAGTTCCACACTTTTTTGAAATTAAACTTCAAACCTGTTTTGTTCCAGCAGCAGCCTCGTTAAACAATTAAAACCAAACAAAACATCTAGCCTCATGAAAAAAATCACTTCTAATATTTTCTTTGAGACAATCCTCTATCTATCGTCATACGTTTTATGAAATACTTCAGGATTTCGTTTTTCGTCCCTGTAAATTTTGGCATTACACTTGGCATTTTAAAAGAAACCATATTAAAATACCTTTTAAAATCCTTCCAAACTGCCACAGAATTATAGCTACATGAAAGAGATCAAGAAAACCCTTTTAAAGGAAGAAAACATTTTAAATCAATAACAACACTAATAAGTAAAAGCACTGACCACTGGACTTAGAGAAAGCACGTCCGGTCTCAAACAAAGGAATAAAGGGACTGACTCCAAAAAAAGACAATCGAAGAACCAAGGGACTGTCCATTCATACTCATGTAGTCTCCACGTTTGACTTTCAATATGAATCCCAAGTTTGTTCTCTTGACAGCACTTAAAAATGGACAACTATAACGACCCACTTTTAGAGGAGCTTGACAGATTATTTATGATGTGTCGCTTTATCGTTATTATTTGCTGTACGAGGGCTATTTAGAGCTTTTATAGCAATACACAAAGAGTGAAGATACAGCAAACATGTAGTTAAAACATATAATACAAAGTTGACTTTCATATTTCTTCTAGTTCTTTAAACTTACAAGTAAAGTATTACATTATAACGTTAGTATCCAACACATACATATTTCAAACGTTACTTTCAAAGAATTTCCACTTGATAGTGTACAGGTCGCTAGGTAGGTATTTTAATTAACGTCACACTGGAGCGACACAACGGGCTATTGGTGACAGTCCGGGATCAATCCCAAAGGGAAAGATTCCAGGAAAACACCACTTAATTTTTAACCACGGCCAGATGACGAGGCAACACCTGAGCTGGCACCCCACTCTCCAAACTTCCACCCCAGGCTATCGTGAGGACATTTGAGGCCACGACCGATTTAACGTGCGCCAGCCCCATTTATACACGACGGTCTTTGGCTGGATTCGAACTCGCAACCTTCCGGGACTCTGGGTTTTCCTTCAACTCTAGCAGCCTGCGAGTGATAGGAGGTGCAGGTTCGATTCCTGTAACTACACTGAGTGTCTTCCTCTCCTCTATTTCAATTATAATGTTTCTTGTGTGTTTATATATTTAGCTGATGGACAAAAAAATTGCTTGGAGCAGCTTGTACAGATTGGCCTTTGAGTCTCAAAAAAACAATAAATCAGCCATTTAATAGTGTTTAGTTCTTCAGAACATATCCAATTACTTACGATTACATTGTACCGAGATATGCAAAAAACATGAATATAAACTACCAATAATATATAAAGTTAAGTCTTTCTTATTTTCTAGAGAGTCACGAAATCCCAGTTGGCAAAGTCGCGGATTAGTAACAGGACGTATGCAAGTTCGAAACTATTCCAGCCAAAGATCGTGTACATGAGGGCTGGTGAAGTTGAATCTATCGTGGCCTCAAATGTCCTCACGTTGGCGTGGTGTGGAAGTTTGGAGATTGGAGTGCCAGCTCATGTGTTGACCTCGTCAACTGAACATTACGAGGTATTGTTCTCGGATCCTTACCTTTGGTATTGATCTAGGGCCATCACCAATAGCCCTTAGTGTTGCTCCAGTGCGACATAAATTCAACTACCTACCTAAATTGTTAATAATTGAGTTCCATGATTTTTACTATACACTACTGTTTGTGAAAATTGCAACACTATAAAAGAATCATCAGAAATAAATGAAATTTATTACCGTATTACTTATAGTGGTTTAAATAAAAGATCAAATTTACAGAATAATAAAACAAAAATAATGCCGAAAATCAATATCTTGTGCAGCCGCCACGCGCAGCAATGAGAGTCTGTACACGTCGTGGCATCGAATCATACAGATTCTGAATGTCATGCTGAGGAATTGCATTCCAGATGGCATCTATCTGATGCCAAAGTTCAGACGTACTCTCTGCCCGACGAGCGGTACGAGCGAGTCGCCGTCCGATGTAATCCCATACATGCTCAATGGGCGACATATCCGGGGAACGTGTAGGCCATGGAAGAAGCGTGCCCCTGTCATGCATTGAAGAAGGCTTGTACATGCCGAGCAACATGTGGATGGGCATTGTCTTGCTGAAATACAGCTCCGGGAATGCATTGCAGGAGGGGTAGGACCTCGGGCTCCATAACTTCCCTGATGTAGCGCCCGCTGTTCAGGGTCCCCACAATTTGGAGTAGGCGGGATCGCCCATGATATCCAATAGCGCCCCAGACCATAACGCCAGGCATTCGTCCAGTATGACGCTGAATAAGACACTCCGGGAGAAGGCGTTCACCTCTGTAGCGTCTGACGTGTACACGTCCATCGTTATAGTCCAGATTGTAACGGGACTGATCTGAGAAGACGCCTTTTTGCCAATCGGCACGCCATTGGCTGTGTTGATGAGCTCATTGTAGCCGGAGGCGTCGGTGGCTCAGCGTCAAGGGAATCCTGCGCAGGGGAATACTTGCGCGTAGCCCATGGCGCAGCAAACGTCGACGAACCGTGGGGGCAGACAATGACATAACTGTAGACGTGCTCCAATGTTGTGCCAAAGCAGAGGACGCTGTACGGTCCGTTACCATCATGCCAATGTCTGTCGTCCGGTGGTGACGTCATATTGCGTGGCCTATTGCCGGGGTTTCGACTTGTCCAGTTCTCCATGGTCCATCTCTTCCACACACGCATCACTGTCGTGGCATCACGTCCCATGCAAGTGGCGACTTCACTATTCGAAAATCCACCCTCACGGAGGCCGATCATGCGGCCCCGTTCAAACTGCGTTAGTTGCTCGTATGGCACTCTGCGTTTTTGGCGAGGCATATTGACTTCTAATCAGTCATTTACAGCACTCAAACTACTATACATACATTTTAACGTACCTTTACAGTGCTTTTTATACACGGCTCACTTGGAAGTTTAGAGGGTGTTTCTCCGCCCACGCATGCGTGATCACTTTGTAATTCTAATCATTTGCATATCCTTACCTGTTTTGCATTTCTTGCAAGTTTCATTTAATTTGCATGATTCCTTCACGGTGTTACAATTTTCACAAACAGTAGCGTATGATATAACGAAGTTTGGAATAAATTTTGCAGCTAAAATTATATTTTCAAGTATAATATTCTGGTAGGTTTTACAGGTTTATTTTTAGTATTAATTCCATAGTTTTCTTTAGAAATTTTATAGAATTAAATACTAAGTATAAACCTTACTAAGAATAAGCTTAGTAGAACTTAACAACTAAATCTATAAAGTTTTTTAGAAACTTTAAATTGCATTATGAAGATTTTCTGAATGTACTTTTCTAAAATTGTTTCGAAGATGAATATTTTTAATTGATTCAGATTATTGTAGTTAAAGTTCATTATTAGATTTTTCTTGATAGAGATTACTGTAGTTATAATATTGTAGCATTTAGTTTTGATGCAGCTAAAATAACAATATATTTCATTGAATTGAAGTTTTAAGTGCCTTAAGTTAGAACTTATGACAAAGCAAATCGACATTTTTACTTTACAGTAAATATATTCAAAATGTTTAATTCTATCTCCTTTTTTGTTAGGTTAGTTTTCATTACTTATGAGAAAGGAAATTGAAACTGCGATTTATCTTTGTAACAGAAAAATTATTTAAAAAGAAACGATGCATATTTTCTACTTTTAAATGTAACAAGCCAACAAATAATGATAGTTTACTTTGTGCTGAAAACATTTAAGGAAAACAAGAAGAAAAACAGGACATTTCATTCCGAACAACCTTATAAATTTTCGGTAAAAAGTGGATTCTTTCGATTTGGCATCGTTCCAGCCAAGTGTACATGAAAGCATAGTCACATTAATTTTCTATAAAGGAGAAGGAAGAACTATAAGCTCTCAAGACATTTAATAACTAGGATTGAATAATTCATATGCGTCAAATTCAAAAACACACAGGTAGTTAAGTCTTGGGAGTACATATGTAAATAACAATAGCTCATACAAGATCTTCAAAATGAAAAAAATGTTCTTTGACATTCTAAATTATTAAGAGCGATTATCATTATTTTTTCAAGTTATATTAGCTGTAAGTAGTATGTTACAAATAATAAATCTCTAGTTGTTAAATTCACTTGCTTGGTTTACTAACATATTTTGTATAAAAGACCCAAAATAATAGAGAAAACTTTCGAACTTCAGCGATTGAAAAACTAAGAAAAAAGAAGTAAATGGAACTAGTAGTAGAAAATCACAGGTTGCATCGTGGCATATGAATAGTTGTAATATAAGTTTCAGAAAAGGCAGATACTGTAAAGAAAGTCAAAATATGAAAGCAAATGAATATTTCTCGATTTGTCAATACTTCTAATAATGTTGCATATCGAAAACATGACTTTCTTTGAAAATGAGACAGAGCGGTAACATATGCTTTCAATAAAAAAGAAAAAGGGACTAGATCCATCTTTAATGCAATTAAAATGTTATTTGAAACATTGATATAATTTCTAATGCAAGGTTCTAAAAGGTGTCATAATTCCATAAGAACTAGTATTTATAAGGATACCATTTTGAAGAATTTTTTGCTCTTTAAACTCAAACACATCAACATTCGTAGTAAATTATCTATTTAGAACGAAGGGCATTCAAATATGTTTCCTAGACTTTCGATTTGTGAGACAAAAGATAGTGGTAGATTCCCCTTAAGTCCCCTCTTAAAACCAGAAATTCTTTGTAAATATGTTTTGTTTTGTCAAGTCTATTTTCTCGGCTAAGAGCAAAAATTCATTAATTGATACTTTTCGGTAGGTTGGTATTTTAATTAGCGTCACACTTGAGCAACACAACGGGCTATTGGTGACGGTCCGGGATCAATTCGAAAGGGAAAGATCAGAGAACAACACGGTCAGATGACGTGGCAACACCTGTGAGCTGGCACCCCAATCTCCAAACTTCCACACCAACGTGAGGACATTTGAGACCACGACGGATTTAACGTGCACCAGCCCCCTTTATACACGACGGACTTTGGCTGGATTCGAACTCACAACCTTCCTGTTGCTAATCCGTTGATCTTGCAACCGGGCTTCCGTGCCCCTGATACTTTTCGGAGACATTATTATGTTCATGTTTTTGAGAAATTTTTGTGTCTGATTAAACAATAGTCAGTCTTTAAACTCTTGTATAGCTATACATTTAGTCTGTCAGTTAATGCGTTCCAGCTCTATGGCGACGATTTGTGTTAAGTCTTACAATGATCGGAAAGCGCAATTGATGTATGGAAAAATGTTTTTCGACTCTCCTTCAAAATCCTTTTTCTAAACACACACACACACACACACACACACACACACACACACACACACACACACACACACACACACACACACACACACACACACACACACACACACACACACACACACACACACACACACACACACACACACACACACACACACACACACACACACACACACACACGCACGCACGCACACACATATTAAATTCATTAAATTCGAAGCACAGAGAAATTTAAAAAAGTCAAGAAAATTAAGAAAATTTCAAAAATGAATCGGTGTTAGTGGATCAGGGCGTCATCAGGGAGGAGTCTGACCCAGTCAACCGAATTGTCAACCGAATTTATTCGTCATTCTCCTTATAACATGATGCGTGAAACGTTCGTATCCTTAGTCTACCTCCAGACATGAAACTCAGAAGTTACTACACAGAATATTTAATAAATTATTCTCCGTTGCAACTAAATAGCTTCAGGACACAGTGACACGCGTTCTAGACTTTGTTTGAATATAGATTTGACGCTTGCCGAAGAAGTATAATTGTTTATCTTCTGCTGTGATTAGCTCAACTTGCTTAGAAGAGTGCTTAGGTTCCCTATGCATGAGAAATTTGTAATTGTGTTTGTTTACAATTATGAAAGACATGTTTGCTAAGCTATCTTATAATCGAAACACGATTGAAAATCTCCCTTGTCTTACATAACCTGGGGGTACTATATCTTCCTCTAAATTCAATTTATTGCCCTCTACTTTTGACATAATAATGGATGCGTAATGCTTTGACAAAGAAAAATATAACGATAGGTTGTATTTACATATATTATTTAAGTAGTACCTACGGGATTTGTTTATGCTTAGTACAGCCGAATTTTAATTGCGTGAAAACAGACATATCAACATTGACAATTATATGTTATAAATATTATTCATGGCACGTCTGTAATACTCGGTATGTCATAATTATACCATTACATTTTTCGAGAAATTAATATGTAATGAAGTTTGTCTAAATGCTTTCAGTTCATCAATACGAAAAGTAATAATTACTATATTTTACTGACTTGATTCGAAACTTTGAAGTGAATACGCCTTAAATTTGTAAATTCTATGATAGTTTATATTTTTCTATATATATATTTCGCTTAACATAGTTAAATGGAATGTAATTCTTACACTACAAAACTATTATTGGTTAGCAATTATATTCTCTTTCTCATTATTATATAGTATACTTACGATTTAGACGATCTTATTAGTAATAAAAATTTATTTTTGGGAAATTGAACACTTCAAAGGTTATTGTTTTTTTAAAAAGTATAGATATTCGTAGGATTGTAATTATCACCTTTTACTAGAAATCCCCTTTTTATAAAACAAAACCTGGTGTTTGAATAAAAATCTACAGAACGTAGCAACTTTAGGTACTGCAGTCTCATTTTCTTTTCCATAGGCTTGTGAAACGAGTAACGTAGCCGAAAGTCAAGGGGACATAATTGGGACATCTTTGTCTCTTGGACTTGGGCTGAGTTTAATACTTGGTAATGAATATAACTTCAGGTTCAATGTTCTGAGGAGAAAATGTAGGCACACCATGAAAAGTTCAATAAATACTAAACTAAAAAAAGATTGAGTAGAAAATTATTTTTTACTTCACCCTTGATTGAGATTCCGCATGTTGGCAGAGAAACAGAAACCTGATTACTTTTAATTAAACTATTGGAATTAATACTGATAGGAGATATCTAAAGAGCATGGCTAGGGTTTTGATGATTTTTCATCTTTTTTTGCAACACTGAAATGTGTGTGTGTGTTTCTCGGGTTAACAGAAATGTATCGACACTGCGCTGATTTAAGTTTCTTTGTTAGAGCATTTTCATCCATTTTCGCGGATTTTATGCAAGATGGCATTTACAGGTTTTTAGTAATGTTAAGGCATTTTTTGATGTTGGTTAATCAAAAGCATAGTTTGGTGTTTTCCAGAAAAGAAACGTTTTTAGATAAATTTCTCTGAAACCCCATTTTTTACCTCTGTAAGGGGAAAGCGTTTAGTAAAATTTCAGAAGACTGGACACCTGTGGTATCAGTAGAATTGAAAAATAATTTTAAAAATATTGTTATGACTACTGAAAATCATCGCATGGTTTTTATGCGGCTTTGCAATTCTAAACTGATTAGATAAAAACTTCAACACTATGAGTGTTACGAGATTTTTGAGTAGACTAGTGTAGTATTGCTGTTTCTCCACAACACACATAGCGTCTAAATAACCACATGGTACAACCTGAATAGCAAGCAAAAAATATTCAATTAAATGGTTGTTCGCAAAATTCAAACATTCAATTATACACAGAACCTGTCAGAAAACGTTTTCACTTGCAAGTTTCATGTTGTTTGGTGAGAATTATTTTCACAAATAAAATAAAAACGTTGAGCTTGACAGAGAAATTTCAAATTTAAATTGTATTAATAAAAACGTTTTCTTTTCCGTTTCCGTTCGTTTTGTTTCCGCATAGAGGATGTTAGAAATCTTTTTAGTTCTCGCGACTCTTATTTTTAAAAAATGTGATTTCTAGGTCAGTTTTGATGATTTTAAGACATTATTATTGGAATGTAGTTGATCGTAAATTCACTTTACTGGTAACTTTTTAGCGCACCAAAATCCTAGCCTTACAAATACAATCTTAAAAATCTTTTATGATGAATGAATACAATTCGTACGCGGTCTTGAAAATAAGACAAGAGACCATGTTAAAATATGGTTTCTTAACATTTTAAAATAAAATTTTAAATCCTATTTTCTATCAAAAATTTTTGTTAAACTTTTCATTATCTTTAAATTCACCGCAATGAGATAGACAATATGGTATGTCTTATAAGATGTGCCTTAAGCTTTGCTCAACAACCAATTATTTAACATTCTAATAATTCTGTGGGGGATGTGGAACAATTATTTTAATATGAAACACATAATTATGGGAATGTCAAACTATATTATTTTACAAACTATATACGTATATTTATCAGTTTTATAACAATTGAATTAGTTTACGAAACAGAAATACTTTAATATTATGAGTCATTCCATGTGAAATCGCACAGGAAAGGGTCATTTTCCACCCTACCCTCTCCTATTTAAAAAAAGAATTCGTCTAATTTGTTTCCCAGTCAAATATAAAAAATTCTGGAAATTTTTAGCTTCCGACTTGTAATAATTTTTTATCTATATTTGTTTTGCTTGAAAATAGAGCAATTTTTCGTGATTTTAGACTCACTAAATCTCCTGTACCTCTGGACCTAATCCCTGTCCAATCCTACTGAATGAAAGCTTATTTTGTAGAAAAATGTACAACCTTTCTAATGGCGTATCATATGACCTTTTAAGTGACCTTTTCAATTTCAGGGTCATTCAATTTGAATTTTAACCTACAATTACAAAAAGTGTATTTTTTATTTATTTCAAAAATTTATATGTTAAAGATACACTATTTATATTTTCTTTCTGAAAGTTTCATAGTGGGATACGATCATGTGGGTTCATAGTTAAAAAATATGCAAAATAAATAGAAGTATGTAATCAGTACCCATAAGCACCTGTATCTTTTGGCATATTACATGATGATATATTTTAGGGAAAAAATAAAGAAATACTCTTTTCGAAATTCAAGATCAAAGCCTTGAATTTCGAAACCTTCGAGGTAACCTTTCTGATGATATATTACATGATACTATGAGCGACCTTAAAACCAGAAAGTCACTCTTAGTATCATGTAATATATCATCAGAAAGGTTATACTTTTTCTATAAAAGAAGTACTCTTTCACCTTTGTTGGACAAACAAGTCGAAAGGTGTTTATGGGTACTGATTACACACTTATATTTACTTAGAATATTTTTTTAACTATGAACCCATGCGTGTCCTATTATGAAACTTTCAGAAAGCAAAGATAAATAGTGTACCTTTATCATATATTTTTAGGAAAAATAAATAAAAAATACACTTTTTTGTAATTGTAGGTCAAATATCAAATCGAGTGACCTTAAAATCAGAAAGGTCACTCATAGTATCATGTAATATATCATCAGAAAGGTTACAATTATTCTATAAAATAAGCCCTTGGACAAACAGATCAAAAGATAGGTCATGTGTCAAAAGAACCCATGCGTGTCCCATTATGAAACTTTCAGAAAGCAAAGATAAATAGTGTACCTTTAACGTATATATTTTAGAAAAAAATACTTTTTTGTAATTGTAGGTCAAAAGTCAAATTGAATGACCTTAAAATTGAAAAGGTCACTTAAGAGGTCATATGATACGCCATTACATTGTACATTTGTATGTATACAAAAGTTTGTACATTTTTCTACAAAATAAATTTTCATTCAGTATGATTGGACAGTTAGATCCAAAGATGTACAGGAGATTTAGTGAGTCTAAAATCACGAAAAATTGCCCTATTTTCAAACAAAACTAATATACACTGCTGGCCACCGTAAATGCAACACCCTGAAGGAAGCATGCAAATAATATGAAATTTACAACATGCATTAGCGGAGGTGAGATATGCAAATGATTAGAATTTCAGCGCAGACGCACATCACGCGCGCCTGTGGCGCCACTTCAAAGCGCTATTTAAGGCTTGGAGATTTCGACGATTTCAAGTACGGCAATTGTGTTTTTCTTGTGGTTTTTTCAAAAAAACGATCAATTATGCCTCGTAGAAAACAGCGATCATCTTTTGATCAAGTATCCGAGTTCGACAGAGGAAGGATAGTGGTCTACCGAGATTGTGGATTATCTTTCATGGAAATCGGTAGTCGTGTTGGACGAAACCAAACAACTGTAATGCGGATATGTGATCGTTGGATGCAGGAGGGTACGACGGACCGACGTGTTCGATCGCATCCACCTCAGTGCACCACTTCACGTGATGACAGGCATATTGTGCGTATGGCAGTGACGGATCGCTCAGCCACATCACGAACCATAGCACAGCACATTCAGTCTGTACCGCATCATCCAGTGTCTGCGCGTACCATTCGACGCCGTTTACAGCAGAATGGTCTGTCCGCAAGACGTCCATTGCTTCGTCTACCCTTGACGCAGAACCACAGACGTTTCCGCCGCCAATGGTGCGATGAAAGAAGGATGTGGACGGCAGAATGGAATGAAATTGTCTTTACTGAGGAGTCACGCTTCTGTCTGCAACACCACGATGGTCGGATTCGAGTCTGGAGACACCGTGGAGAGAGGATGCTGAACAGCTGCGTTATGCACCGCCACACTGGTCCTGCACCGGGTATTATGGTATGGGGCGGTATTGGATATCACTCTCGCACTCCTCTAGTACGCATTGCTGGTACTTTAAACAGCCAGCGCTACATCTCCGAGGTGTTGGAGCCAGTTGTCCTTCCTTACCTTCAGGGCATGCCCACAGCCATATTTCAACAGGATAATGCGCGACCACACGTGGCACGCATTGTCCAAGGGTTCTTCGTCAATCGCCAGATTGAATTGCTTCCCTGGCCAGCTCGCTCTCCGGATCTTTCGCCGATAGAAAACATTTGGTCCATGGTTGCTCAACGATTGACCCAGAATACATCCCCAGCTGCCACACCAGATCAACTTTGGCAACGTGTGGAAGCTGCTTGGTCTGCTGTACCCCAAGAACACATCCAAAGTCTCTTTGAATCAATGCCGAGGCGTGTGGCAGCGGTGATCTCCAACAATGGCGGCTACTCTGGCTACTGATTTTGGCAGGAACCACACTTCACAGAAGTCTATAAATTTAATCATTTGATACTTGGTCAACATGTTATCTACAAAATAAATTTTGTTGTGATATCTCTTGTCTTTCTTGGTGTTGCAATTTGGGTGGCCAGCAGTGTACATAAAAAATTATTGCAAATTGGAAGCTAAAAATTTCCAGAATTTATTTCTTGTATATGACTGGGAAACAAATTAGAAGAGTTTTAAAAAAATCGGATGGTCTGGTTGTGGACTGTGCGGTTTTACATGGAATGACTCATATGCATTTATGAAACTAAAACGCAAATTACAAAAACAAATTCAGCAAATGATAGAGAGCGTAGAATCCTATTGCATTCGATAATATTGTAAAGAATGTAAAATAGCTTCAAATAAGCAAATTGCAATAAAGCAATAAGCAATAAAGCAAAGCACATTCCTTTAATGTCGTATTCAATGCCGTAAAAATCAATGCATATATTCAAATTAACATGTAGCATTTCAATATTTTCTTCATCATATATTCTGATCTCATAAAAATTAATTGCAAAAGCACGAAATATTTAAGGCTACTTTAAAATGCGAAATAAATAAATGCATCAGAAAAAATCATACTTGTTCCAATTCGAAAGTCATCAAAATAAAGGCGTCATAAAAATATTTTCAAGAGAAAGTCTACATTTTATTCATTTCTAAACATCATCGAATGGAAAGAAAATATGATATAGGATGGAATGAAACAGCCATTAAGCAAAGTACCTAATCATGAATAAAAAAAATATGTATATTGAAAAACCTAATCTAATTTTTAAAATAGGCTATAGCTCACTTTGTAAGATTTCCTGAATCTACGCCTTGTTTTATTTACAACGTGATTTATACTGCGATACATTATTTATATGGCAAGTCATAAATTTCACTCTGAACTCACTTGTAGGACACATTTTTCTCGCATTTTGAATAGGGTGAAGCATGCTATATTTCTTTCTATAAAATTGGCGGTATTAGTTTCACCCATATACAGTAATATAGATTTAATATAACTGAAACGTGATATTTTTAACACACAGATTTTCTAGGTAAGTTAAAGCCACGTAATATGAAATTCCTGATTTTAAAAGACTGCCAAAGTTGGAAAATGGGGTTTCTTGAATGAATTGAATTCCAAATGACATCAGAATTAAGATTCATATCTGAAAAGATAATTTATTAAAACTTTTTTGAGTTATTCTAAAAAAGTTAAAATCGTTTATTTAAAATATGGTAGCCAATATGAAACACCAAAAGAATTTTCACAAAGAACTTTAATTTATATATATGCAAAATGTATATTTAATTACTGATAAGTACAGAGAAATAAATATGCATTAAAAACCATTCATGTTTTTAAATTTACTTTTAATTATACGAAATTTCTTGTACTAGATTCAGGATATTTTCAATACTCACAATAAATCTTTCCTCCTCAAACCAAAAAACTGTTATATCAATGCTACATTCAGGTACCATCGTATATAAGACCTCAGGCAGTATAGGTTTTCTACCTAGTAATGTATTTACTGATTCTGGTTGTTCAATGTCTCCATTCATTCTTAACCAGCACCAAAGTAATCATATTTCGCCTAGTTGTATTCCTTTACAGATGCAGTTTGAGCTTCCATGTATGCAAAAAATAATACACAAACAGTAACACTAAACCACATAATGTACAGAATCTATATTACTAAAAGACAATTGCTGTGAAAGAAACTAATAGATAATGGTTTGAAATATTCTGTGGATATAGTATTTTCAGCCAAACATTATAATCCAAATCTGGCGCAAAATAGAGATGAGTTAATTCTTTGGGCTTTCATGTTATAAAATATTTAATCTATTCATAGTTTAAAAAAATTCATTTAATTTAAATTTAATTTTTAAAATATACTGAGCGTAATGTTATACTGTGTGTTTTCTGTTGTTATGAGCTTTATATTTAATTATTTTTAAATTATGTCTTTGTTTATTCTTTGCGTTTAGTAGAATAAAAACATCGACACAATTCCAACTCGGCTTGAATAATTGAAAAACCTTAAAGAAAATAAAGTAGGAAGGTACTTGATTCAACATCGCGCTAAGAGAAACACAACGGGCTGTTGGTGACGGTCAGGGATCCATCCCGAAGGCAAAGATCCGAGGACAACAGCTCTTAATTTAGAACACGGTCAGATGACCTGGGTCAACACCTGGGCTGGCACCCCACTCTCCAAACTTGCATACTCGCCAACGTCAGGATATTTCAGACCTCGAAGTATTTAACGTGCATCAGCCCCCACATGCATGAAGGTCTTTGGATCGAGTTTCGAACTCGCAACCCTCCGGTTGCTAATCCGCTACTCTTCCAATGGGGCTACCGCGGCTCAAAGAAAATAAGGAGTGGACCAATGTTTGTAGACTGAGTGTAACATTGACCAACCTTAAAATTTATATTTTTAAAATAAAAAATTATAAATGTAACGATTTTGTGAAACACAACTACTATAACATTTTCTATTATACCATACCAACAATTTAAGTGGTAATACATGAATTAAAATGTAAGAATTCAATAAGATATACAAATCATCTGGAAGTGGACCCAAGTTACTCCGAATGACTGCACTGAAGCCCGTCATGTAATCTGATGGTTGGGTTCTACAGTAAAGATGTAGGAGACAGATATAACATTTCTTTGTTTTAATCCAAGTCTAGTGTCTGTTGTCCGTTACTTATATTTTCAAACACACAATAGGATATATTCTTTATTTCTAATAGAATCGTGAGAGTTAATGAGTGTATGTTTCAAATTCGAAGGATAAACTACGTTCGTTCTTAATTCCAATTCTAGACGTGCTACTTTATCGATCCGTAAACAATCCTCAATCAAGCGGTCTGAAAAGAAAGTCAAAGAAAAATCATTGGCTTCATAGTTGAGATTACAAAGCTTGAAAGAATGATGTTTTTGGTAGAATGAACTACGCTTTTGTGAACTATAGAAACAGAAAATCGATCATGTATGTATCTTAATTGAAAAGCCAGCTTTTACTAGGAATATCCATTAAATAAGAATCATAACTGAGTAATTGAATCTTCAATTTTTATACCCTACTGAGAACATCACTAATAATTTCCTAGTTCTTATTTGATTAAAAGTTAATTTAATTAGTTAAAATGAATAATGCAATTGCAATATTAACTACATTTCAAAACTGTCTGGACGTTCTATGTACACAGTGAAATTGAATTTCTCTTTTTGTATATTAATATAAAACACTTAAAATCCTTAGTAAAATCTTCATCAAAGATTCAGTGTTATATCTAAGAGAACTATCCGTGTAGTGTTTCTCTACGTATTTTGTTCAGTGTTGTGTAAAAGCATTGATTTTCAACCGGTGTTTCATGGCACACTGGTGGGCACTAGGATGGTGAAATAGCATATAAATTGTGTAAGATTTATTTCCTTTCAACGGCTTGGTTATGAACTTTTGACAAATAATTTCAAGTAATTTTACCGCACAATTTTCAATATTATTTTTGTGCTCTGGACTAACATAAATTGTTTCGAAGAGGTTTTTAAAAACCACTTTGGAGCAGAAAGGGTAAGTAACCACTATTATTTTTTATAAATTAATCAAAACTGTATCCACTTTTTGTCAGATCGACAAAAAATATAATATACTTTTAATGTTCAGCAGAATTTTAGTAATAAGCTTATGTGTGCCATGAGATGAAAAATGTTGGATATCTGTGTTCTGAGATTAACGATAGTTTCATGCTAATAAGAAATGTTTTTAATAATAGTGATATTTTTTTAAACATTTGTAGGTAGAAGGACCTATGAAGTCTTTTGAAGAACACGTCTTTTGAAAAAATATTCATACATTCATAAGCTTTATATGTCACATCACATAAGGTATATCGCATCAAAGAACTCTTCTGTTTCATATCAATGCATTCCTTTTATTATGATTTATTAATCATATTATTAAACGTGAATATGAAATCATAGAAGATTTGGTGTTTCTTGAAAAATCACATAAATTGTAGCTTTTATAAGTGAACGAAACTCTGAATGTCATTTCGAAATTTAATTTCAACAAAAATCATTCAATTATTTAATGCAAGTGAGATTCAGAGATTAAAATTATTCTAACAAAGCGAATTAAAGAAAACAGTTACACATGTGTTACATCAAACAATACATGAATACATAATAGTATAAATACGGTATTTATGTATGAAAAAAGACATATCTGGACAACCCCTGATCTGCATACAACCAGAAATGGACATTAAATATTCACGAAACGACTTTCACTTGAAAGCTTTTTTTAGATAAATCCTGGAGAAACAAAAATTCTATCGATTTAAAATGCTTAGCTATGTGAAAGATGCTGATTCATAATGCAAAATTTCATAAGTTTTATTTTAAGTCAGGAAGCACAAGTTTTCCAAAGCTATCGCCAAATAAAGGCGGAGTAAGAATTCACAAAAATATTTTTCAAAAGACATGTTGAATATTTTAAATAAAAGATACAAGGTATTCCCATGAGAGTAACCAATGCATTTGAATCTTTTGATGTGGAGCTACGTCCTTTGATACGATAGGGTTGAGAGGGTTGCAAGTTCGAAACTCGATCCAACTATTGATCTTCAATACGTGGTGTCTGGTGCACGTTGAACTTGTCGTGGCCTCAAATATCCTGACATTGATGTGGGGTGGAAGTTTGGAGAGTGGGGTGGTAGCTCAAGTGCAGACCTAGTCATCTGACCATGGACCAAATTGCGAGGTATTCTCGGACCTTTCCCTTTGGGATTGATCCAGGACCGTTGCTAATAGACCGTTGTGTTCCTCTAGAGCGATGTTAGTACAAGTATCTACCTACGATATGGTTTATTAACTGTAGGTATTTAATTAAAGTCGCACTGGAGCAACACAACGGGGTATTGGCGACGGTCCGGGATCAAACTAGAAGGGAAAGATCCGAGGAGAATACCACGTAATTTTGAACCACGGTCAGATGACGAGGCCACAACTGAGCTGGCACCTCACTCTCCAAACTTCCACACCACGCCAACGTGAGGACATTTGAAGCCACGACAGGTTTAACGTGCCCCAGCTCTTCTTGTACACTTTGGTTGGATTTGAATTCGCAACCCTCCGGTTTCTAGTCCGTTACACTTCCAACCGGGCTACTATAGTAGCCCGTTTATTAGCGGTGTACGCGACATAATTGTATGACTGATTTCAACTCGCAATAACTCCGGGGTTATTGGGGGGTCGGCAGTGGGGTTACTATCGTGTGATATAGTGACAGTTATAAGTAGAGGAACCAGCGTGTCAATGACCCCTTTTAACCCTTTGAGGGTTTCACAAGCATAATTCCATTATGCAACTAGCAGTTTTTCCTACATGACTTCTTTCCATCACACATACTCATAAGATCACCTCTTGTAGTGCTAAAGAGGTATTGTTTCGGCATTAAGTAAAAATAATTGAGAATTAAACAATAACCTGTCATCTGCGCTTAAGGTTGTAGTGCTTGTATTTAGAGATGATTGTTATTCCTAATGAAATAATGTCGATAAAAAGTTATGTAAATATTGTGTATTTTTAGTCATTAACTCATGCTTTTTATGATATATAACGATATTCCAAATACCATCTTAATCAATTCAATTTACTTATTTGAGTAATTCCCTGTTTTTAAGCGTCTTGAAATGAATCGCATTTCACTTAAATTTTCTATTTTGAGCCGATTTCTACCTTTTATTCTTTTCTTAATTGACCATTCATTAGATTGCTAAAGATTTTCATTAGGATGATTTTCTCTACATTCTTTTATTTCTTTAACAATATTTAGTGGCTCCATAACTCAAACAAACTATAATGGATCTCGTAGCGTTTGATTTTATTTGTTTATAAACGCTTGTTACCATTTTCAAGTGTACAATAATGCCAACTCCTGTGCCTAGCATGTTATAGGTTGAATTATATACAGATATTATATAAATTGCATTGTATTTAAAGACACATCTAAAACGATTTCCATGGCATTTCTAAAGTAGCATAAAAGGAAAAAATAACTTGCATCAATATAGCTTGTACTGGAATATTACAATACATGTTTGATTGCAATTATGTTTTAATGTCAACAGATCATACCCATAGACCTTCTAATGGAGTTGACAGAGCATGTGGTCGGAGACGTTGTCAAATATATATATATATATATATATAACAAAATACAATAAACAATACTACAAAACAAAGATAAATTTAAGAATTCAAACTTAAGAATACCAAGAAAATTTCGATAAAATGAAAAAGTGTTAGTGGATCAGGGCGTCATCTATATCTGCAGCTTCAGCGCGCATACATGGACAGTTCTGCTTTCTGCCTTCTTTTGACTATTTTTAGACCCCCAGTATTTGGGCTTTTTGCTTGTCTGCATTTTTGACCCTTTGGCGTTTTGCTGGTCTATATATATGTGTGTGTGTGTGCATTGTTTGAAATATCTGTTTAATGGTAGAAACGCTTAGTTTGACGAATGCTCGAATAATTATTTGGAAGTTCAATTTTAAGGCTTAAGGCTATAATTGAGCTGCAAGATGTTCTAGAACCATGAATGAATTCAAAGATGAATACGAACAACGTTTGAAATTATTGTGTGAATAAGCATATGACTTAAAAGTTTCTTAACTTTAAACTATCCGGTGTAAACATGCACTTTTGAACTTGAATTTTACACCAAGAAATGACAGCGAAAATTTAGATTGATGACCCAGAGAAATAAAACACTAGAAATCTGCTGTGATTTACGAGTTCAGCAAGTAAACAAATAAAAAATTTCAACTGCGAGTTTCCTTAAATGTCTGCTTTTTTAAAACATGAAATATAAAAAAGGAAATAAAAATTACGAAGCAAGTGTGAAATCGAACGATCTATTCCAAGAATGTTAAAGGGGGTAAGCATTTCTTCACTTCTTCGAAATAAACAAACTTGTTTACTTCGACGCTAAAAAATAGTTTTCGAATACTAAACTTCCGTTCTTCGACCATACCACAATCTCGGTCGTAAAATTACGCCCTCCCCTCCCTCCTGCTCCAACTGTTTCATTCTATTATCGGGAAGCTACAATCGATAGACGAAAAAACTGCACAATCGATTTGTATCCCAATTTACAAAAATGATGGATGCTTCATCCTTCCGCCACACTCAATTTGTTTAGGACGGAAGAAGAATATACAATTTACTTTTGGACCCCAATTGCTGGATTGAAATATCATCTCACAATACTGAAGAGTCATCACGGACGTAATGATAAGGGTTCCATGGGGTGTTTGCTGACCTAGTTCTCCTAATGCACGCAATGGAACACTTCTCCATCCCCCTTCGAACCCTTTCTTTTCTTTCCCTTTTTCTTTTTTCTTTTTATTATTCCGGGATATTTCCCGGAGACCGTCTTTCAGCGCCGGATTGACAAGCAGCAGCAGCTGAGTTACTCAACTCATTGTATGCTTTGAATTAATGGCGTAAGGAGATCGTGTTAAGTTCAGTTCAGTTCGGTCTACGTCTCAAGGGTCTTTGGAAATGGCGGGAGGTACTCCGAGAAAAATGGTTTTAATGGTTTGCCCGGAGTGACGAATGAGCGTATGCGTAGAGAAAACTATTAAATTCCTTTGAATGTTGTGAGGAGGGCTGGTTTTTGTGGGTGTGGGTTCTATTTTTATCTTCGAAGGATTCGGATAAGTAAGATCAGTGTAAAGGAGTATCTCGTTAATCCATATCCCGAGGTATTATGCACGGTGAATTAAAAGAAATGTTAGATCAAAATGAAGAGCGCATTATTAAGGAAGATTTTATTTTTAGGCGAAAAAAATCGATTTTGTATTTTTCAGGTAGTTTTGTCTTGAACATGTATGCCACATTTCAATTTAAAATTCGCAAAATTATTCCAGTTATAAGCCATTACCTGCGCAAATGTAGAATTTCAAGCGTGCGCCACTTCATAAAGATGTAAATTCTATAAAGCCAATTTACGATTTGTCATCAAAAGATGGTGATCTAAAGATAATCACACAGATCAATCGCGCATATGTAGAAATTTGAGCGTGCGCCACTTCATAAAGATGTAAATTCTATGAAGCCAATTTACAACAATTTGTCATCAAATGAGAATCACACTGTATGGCACTGGTATATTAGATTAGCAGTACAGAATATCTTTCCGTTAGCTGTACTGAAACTTTAAATGTGTTTATCTCGGAACAGATTTTCAGCGAGTGGTTGTCATCTGTAAAACTATTGGATTGATCGACTTAAAATTTTTACATGCCAAGCAAATATCCTTTTTTCATTTGACTAATCAGAGAAGTGATGTCCCATTTTTATATTTTATAGCAAAAAGTCAATTCTTTTAGCTAAATCGAAGGTAGGTAGGTAGTTAATCAACATCGCAGTGGATCAACGGGATATTGGCGACGGTCCGTGATCAATCCCGAAGCGAAAAATGCAAGGACAACGCCTCGTAAATTTGAATCACGGTCATATGGCGAGAACAATACCTCAGTTAAATCAAATATTTTAGATTTGACGAGTCACAATTTCCTTAAATATTTAAAAACAAATTATGATCCATCCAATAATAGCTACATCTATATGAAGCAAAACGCGGTTGTATTTTCTGCTTAAGGTTAGTTGGAGTTGAGAAATCTCACCAACCAACTGAACTTCACTGCGCGTCAGGGTCGAGGAGGATTAGCAGGTGTGATTCTTCATTAAAATGATTACACAATTTTTTGAGTACTGAAAATATAATAAATAGACGTACAAAGTTGGAATTATTTAATTACATAGTTTCGTCACTAAAGAACCCCAAAGATCATTAGTTTTAGAGGAAAAAAGATAATCTTCCCTTAATCAATGGAATATACTAGGACATGAGAAATGGTTATAAAATACCGAAAAACTTCTGGTTCAAATCCAAGGTAAGGCATTTGTCTGACTGGAGTGAATATGCATCCTTACTGTGAACGGTTGTACCTGGAACGTATGGTACGTATGTGTAACGTGAATCTACCCCCTTGTTGTACCAGGTAATACCGAATGGTTCACAATTTCGTCCTTGCAATGAATTATGTTCAATTGGCCGGGAATTTGAAAAAAATATCATACTTCAGAGATCAGTTTATACAACCACATTAGTGGCAAGTGCTGTTAGAATAGGTGAATATTAAGGGCACATGGACAAGATATTGGCCCACGATGCGCCAAAAACATGACGAAGAAACCAAAGACGTCAGAATAGGACATAATGTCAACAAAATTCTATTCCGAACAATACTTTTTATTATGAGATGCAAATAGTTTATCGTAACATTGATAATGCGCGTATGCCGAGACTCCATAAAATGCAAAAATAAAAATCTTACACTTAGCTTTAGACAACCTTATAAATCAAATCCATTCGCAGTTGCTTCTCTTCCGCAAAGACAATGCAATATAAATTATTTTAGCTAAAAACTAGGAGCCCAAAAGGCGAGCAATTGTACCCAATCTTAGCAGTTCTGTATGGATGATCTAAACGCTGTCTTAGAGCTTGGTGGCAGTCCTTTACAAAGACAGGAAAATAAGGAGTGAATTATAGTCCATGGGCAAGGACCAAGTGTAAATATTATTTAGATTGTATGCTAGCCTCAATAAGAATAATGGGATAAGGGAGAAGAGTTTGTGCTGAAGATACCCATTGCGCATGACAAATACTATTAACCAATCAGCAATAAACCTAAGGCTGAAAGGATCAGGCATTCCCGGTTTGTGGTGAAAATCAAAGACGTTAAAAGAGAAAGTGACGCCTGACTTAGATTTACGTTAAAAATAATCAATTTTCAGGTGTTAACGATTTTAATTCGTTTTTGTCACCGAAATTTAAATTTTTGGGGGATATCGGGCTTTAAGATTTCCATGGAGGCTATGCCACTGGAACAAGGTAAAATAGATATCAGTAAGGGAATGGCACATTTACAGAAAGCGATTATTTGTTTCGTTTGCAAGAATTTTATGAAAAAAGGATTAGGGTAGTATATTTTAGATATAAATTTAGTTTCATTTTTGAGGTTTATAGATGTACTTAAAAACAATGTAGGTCTGCATGTAAGATATATTATCACATTCGGTGTTCCTGTGTTCAGAATACAAAATACCTTGATACCATTTTCTCATTCAGAGTACGATATAACTGCTACGTTATTCAAGTCCAACCATCACGTTCCTTCATCGTTTCCTAAGGAAAGCAGACTAGAATCGATAAAAACTGTCGAGAATTTTCGTCGATAATTTTAAAACTCTATAGGTAATAGGTAGTTGAACGTACATCGCACTGGAGCAACACGATGGGCTATTGGCAGCGGTCCGGGATCAATCCCGAATAATAATAATTCAATATAAATTTAGAGCTGAACCTGAGCTGACACCCCACTCTCCGAAATTCTACATTATGAAAACGTGAGGACAATTGAGGTCATGATAGATTTAACATGTACCACCCCCCACAGTCTTTGGTTGGATAGAGTCTGGAACTCACAAGTGTCTGGTTGCCAATCCTTGACAATCAACTGGGCTACCGAGGTCATTCAAACTCTAGAATACATCACACGAATTCATTTTCTAGTTAAAACCAATAGAAAAATTAATCCTGTAATATTTATTGCAATAAAAGACTTAGAAATTCCTATTCTTTAATTAAAAATTCATTGTTCTCCTATAATTTCACTACCATATTCAACACCAAGGCATTTGCATATTCAATATTAATAAATCTTTTAAAATTAAATTTGAATTTTGGTACATTGAATTGTTATTTATCCGTTTTAATCCATTTTAATGCCAAAATCTATTGTTTTCACCGTTTCATGTCTGTATGCGTTTGAATCGAGATTCAAGACTAAACAACAGTGATGCTATGAATTATGAGAAAGGGATTATGTAGATGGATATAGTACGGGTAATGTGGTATGTCGGAACGGTGTTGAAAATTATTTTTAGACAAATAAATGATGTTTTAATTTTTCTAGGGAATAGGAAAGTGATTATTCCAGTCAAGTTTTTAGTTAAACACTCCAATTCGGGTAACGCCGGATAATTCTCCTTGCATATTATATAACAATTTATACACATACACTAGGGCATACCCGCTCGTAACATGTGCGATGCAGTTCTCCAATTGTCCATATCTATTGATGGCAGTATCGTTGCTAACGTTTAATATCATATTCAAATCTACTTACAATGAATATATGCATCGATACGCGCATTTCAGGTATGTAGTTGAATTAACGTCGTAGTGGAGAAACACAACGGTGGTTCAGGAATCAATCCTGAAGGGAAAAACCCGAGAACTTGAGCTGGTACCCCACTCTCTAAAGTTCCACATCACGCCAACGAAGAAACATTTTAGACCACGACAGATTTAATATACACCTGTCCCCACGTACATGATGATCTATGGCTGGATCGAGTTTCTAACTCTCAACCTTCTGGTTTCTAATCTGCTACTCTTCTAACTGGGCTACTGTGGCTCCACGTGCATTTCAGATCTCCAAATGAAATAAAATTAATCAAATATGTAAAGCAGCATTTTTTGTACTCCTTACTAGCTTTACTTATTTCTACTTCCAATAAAGTGCATGGAAAAACCTGCACACCTCAGTCATTCAACATTCAGCTTCTGAAAGTTCGCACCAGTTGCATACCATTCGCCAAGACGATTCGGGAGTTTTTAACATTTAAACCTCCTTATTTCTCTCATTTGGAATAAAAAAATTACACCAAGTCTATTAGCCCACGAGTCTCGAGGCCCTGAAGAACCAGTTTAGTATGATAATCGAGCAACTTCCACCACTTCTAAACCTAAGGTTCTAAAGTAAGGTTGATCATTTTACCTATGAGGGCTGACTGCAGACGTACCAGTCATGTGAGTAGGAGGAGTCCTCCATATTCTGTCTTTACGCTCTTGAATTTTCGACACAATTTCTTTGTAGGCAAGTCTTCCATGACTTGGTAAAGCACCTATACTTACTTCCTTAGCCAAAAGGTCGGTGGTTTCGTTTCCTTGTTAGTTTGAATGGGATCCTTAACAGGCAGGGAATGGATTTTGTAAGGTGAAGACAACTCTAGGGTCAAATACTTTGAGGGCTTGTACAACTGTATAATATAACCCTCCTGGTGGTTGATCGTCCCGTAGAAAACCACCATGTAGTTATCAGCCTAGGATGCGAAAACCTGTTTCAGGCAGAAATTCTAGGAAACGGATAATTTGCATTTCCTACTCGGATTTTCATTCCTCTTGGTAGGTAATTGAATAAACGTCACACTGGAGCAACCCAACGAGCTATTAACGACGGTCCGGGATCAATCCCGAAGGAAAAGATTCGAGAACAACGCCTCGTAATTTTGAACAACGGTCAGATAACTCCCTCTCTCCAAACTTCCACACCATGCAAACCTGAGTACATTTAAGGCCACGTGAGATTTAACGTACACCAGCGTCCACATACACGACGGTCTTTGGTTGGATTGAGTTTAAAACTCGCAAACCTTCGTTTGTTAATCCAACTGGTCTACGGCGGCCTCATTCCCCTTGGAGTAATAGGTCAGTTTTGTTTCGACGATGTATCTCGTCATTAGCAAAAATTACCAGACCTTGATGAACGAAATATATCGTGTATAGCAGGATTGACCAGATCTTGGGCAATATATCTCGTCGAAACCACTTGGAGGTGAAGTGTGGAATAAAGGGAAGAACATCCAGATCAGAAGCCTTTTTTGGTCGAGCTTGTGTTAAACAACTATTGAAGGGCGGCCCATTAAACTTATTGAAAGTCTGGTTAATGGTGCTGGAATTGACACCCCTATCATAAGCTGTGTTGCGTAAAGTGCTTCCTGGAGAGATTGTTTGTCGGGACATAATTTTATGACTTGGAAGACATAAGAATAAAAAACTGTTACTTTTTGTTTTAGAATGAATGGCATCTGTTTTTCCACACTTGCCTTTCAAAAAGTGTTGTCACGCCTACCCCTGAATTTCAAATCATGTCATCACGTTTTTACTACAGAAACAAGTACTTACTACAGAGTATTACTACAGACGTGAAATATAAGGAGACTAAGCATTGCTATTGAGAGTAGTTTCAAAAAGTGTTATCAAACATGTCGACTAGTAGTCACGTGATTCCTCTGTGAAAAATTGACTTGATTCACCAACTTGGCATCCTATTGCCTCGTTTGGCGATATTACATCTTATGAAAGGGTAGCTGTGTTTATGTGCGACAAAATGGTGAAGTCATCAAACTCTGCAATCTCGCGTGGACCAATCAGATGATTAATGTTCGTTTCCACCCACAGACAAATGTAGTCTAAGAGTCACATTACTACTAGTTTTAGTCACATAATTCTGGGTACATAAATTGTTACCATTGCTCACTCTACTTTTATATCTCCCCTATGGATGTTACAAGATTCCTCAAGCTTTGCATTTGAATCCACACAGATTGTACTTGAGAATATCATCTACCATTCAAACATGACTCGAAAACTGTAAACAATCATTCTTAACAAATTCTTATTCTTCAACACGTTATCTACAACAGAGGTGAATCTGGTTTCAAAAATCCGAACCTCAATACCCAGATACATATAATGGCCGAGGTGGCCCGGTTGGAAAAGTAACAGATTAACAACCTGAGGGTTGCGAGTTCGAATCAAACCAAACACTATCGTGTACAAAGAGGGCTGAAGCGCGTTAAATCTGTCGTGGCCTCAAACGTCCTCACGTTGGCGTGGTGTGGAAGTTTGAAGAGGGGGTGCGAGTTCAAGTGTTGCTTTGTCATCTGACCGTGGTTCAAAATTATGTGGTGTTGTCCACGGATCTTTCCTTTTGGGATTGATCCCGGACCGTCACCAATAGCTCGTTGTGTTGCTCCAGTGTGACGTTAATTAAAATACCTACCAGACACATATAAAGATTACATTACATTATATTAGATTTAATTATTAGATTAGATTAAAACATATTCAATATTATATTTTAAATCACAACGTAACAAAATATGAGCGAATTTACATTTTTAGATATTTATTCGTAATTTGAGAATTTTTCGTGTTCCATATATGATGTTAATAGAAATGAATTTCAAAGTGGTTCAAACTGTCATACTAATTGAATATCGATTCCCTCAGCTTTGGCATATTGATGTACAATACAATTCATTCTTATTGTGGGTAATACATGTTAAATAAGATTATCATCGCGTGAATTTCAATTACTCGTGTTTTGAAAGCGCTGTAAGCTGATAATTAACAATAACTAAAATTCTTTCGACGCAGTTTGCATTTTAACTCTAATTGAATCAGTTAAATTTGTGTTGTGTTTCGGCTCATTTTAGCTGATTATGTATTGAAATTAAAAAAGGCTTTAAGGTATCCTCTGTATACCTTTAAAACGCCATTTTCACCAAATTCAAAGTTTTCAAATTTTACATATTATGATACTACCACTCTAACTCTTCAAATCACTCCGGATTTTACTTCTATGGTAGTTAGATGGAGATATAGAATTTAAAAAAGTATTGACATGTGTATATTTGACTTGGGGTTAAAATTGTTTTTAGCTTTTTCTTGAAAATGCAATTTTCGCTAAGCGTTACTCTCCGCAAAAACCCAATAGAATGCATCAATTAAATTCTTTTAAAATTTTTAATAGATGTTCCGAAGATTATAAAGAAGGGAATGATCTATTATTATAAAGATATATGGATTTAAAAACAATTAAGAAGGATGTAAACCTGAATATATTTTTTGGATTTTGCTTTTTTCCATGTTTTTTTCAGGGATGACCGACGTTGAATTCCACAATAATTTTAAATATAACAATATAGTAATGATTGTAGTTCAATACCTGAATCCATGTTTTTAGAAGGTAGTTCATTTTACAAAGTGGAAAAATTTTAACTATTTTTTAAAATATGACGTTTTGCGTAAATGGTAGTTTTGGTTGTTTTTTACACTTTTTACTCTATTTTTAAAAAATAAATTTAAAACAATACTTTCTGTCATAAAATGCTTTTTCTACACTGCTGGCCACCCAAATTGCAACACCAAGAAAGACAAGAGATATCACAACAAAATTTATTTTGTAGATAACATGTTGACCAAGTATCAAATGATTAAATTTATAGACTTCTGTGAAGTGTGGTTCCTGCCAAAATCAGTAGCCAGAGTAGCCGCCATTGTTGGAGATCACCGCTGCCACACGCCTCGGCATTGATTCAAAGAGACTTTGGATGTGTTCTTGGGGTACAGCAGCTTCCACACGTTGCCAAAGTTGATCTGGTGTGGCAGCTGGGGATGTATTCTGGGTCAATCGTTGAGCAACCATGGACCACATGTTTTCTATCGGCGAAAGATCCGGAGAGCGAGCTGGCCAGGGAAGCAATTCAATCTGGCGATTGACGAAGAACCCTTGGACAATGCGTGCCACGTGTGGTCGCGCATTATCCTGTTGAAATATGGCTGTGGGCAAGCCCTGAATGTAAGGAAGGACAACTGGCTCCAACACCTCGGAGATGTAGCGCTGGCTGTTTAAAGTACCGGCAATGCGTACTAGAGGAGTGCGAGAGTGATATCCAATACCGCCCCATACCATAATACCCGGTGCAGGACCAGTGTGGCGGTGCATAACGCAGCTGTTCAGCATCCACTCTCCACGGTGTCTCCAGACTCGAATCCGACCATCGTGGTGTTGCAGACAGAAGCGTGACTCGTCAGTAAAGACAATTTCATTCCATTCTGCCGTCCACATCCTTCTTTCATCGCACCATTGGCGGCGGAAACGTCTGTGGTTCTGCGTCAAGGGTAGACGAAGCAATGGACGTCTTGCGGACAGACCACTCTGCTGTAAACGGCGTCGAATGGTACGCGCAGACACTGGATGATGCGGTACAGACTGAATGTGCTGTGCTATGGTTCGTGATGTGGCTGAGCGATCCGTCACTGCCATACGCACAATATGCCTGTCATCACGTGAAGTGGTGCACTGAAGTGGATGCGATCGAACACGTCGGTCCGTCGTACCCTCCTGCATCCAACGATCACATATCCGCATTACAGTTGTTTGGTTTCGTCCAACACGACTACCGATTTCCCTGAAAGATAATCCACAATCTCGGTAGGCCACTATCCTTCCTCTGTCGAACTCGGATACTTGATCAAAAGATGATCGCTGTTTTCTACGAGGCATAATTGATCGTTTTTTTGAAAAAATCACAAGAAAAACACAATTGCCGTACTTGAAATCGTCGAAATCTCCAAGCCTTAAATAGCGCTTTGAAGTGGCGCCACAGGCGCGCGTGATGTGCGTCTGCGCTGAAATTCTCATTTGCACATCTCACCTCCGCTAATGCATGTTGTAAATTTCATATTATTTGCATGCTTCCTTCAGGGTGTTGCATTTACTGTGGCCAGCAGTGTAGTAGAAATAAATAACAAAATCTATTAAAAAATTTAAGTTCCGTCATAATTTCAAAAAATTGCCTCCGAAGGTATACAGATACTTTAAGGGGACAGAGGACTTTCAAAACAAATTTTTGCTGTTGTCCGATTGTTATGAAAATTTCACAAACTGTGTTTTAATACAATGCCTATATATAAAATTGAGTCCAAAAATATTAAGTTCTGTGGTTCTGTCATCAAGCATTTTGATAAATCAGCAAAAATTGATGGATCCCGCATTCATTAATTCACAATTGGTTGTCAAAATTTTAATTCCCATAATAGTTTGTACACATTTAAATTAAATTGGTATAAAGTCCATTTGGTTAGCGTATCTCTCAATTACAAAGAAAAACAAATTTTGTACAAATCACCTAAAATTGTACTAAAAATGTATAGGTTAAGCGACACTTTAAACCAAAATGTAAAAATTTGGAAGCAGGGTGAATTTTTCATTTGAACTAAGATACATACAACAGATTTCAAGGATTAACACAAGAAATTTCAAGTAAATCAAGCCCAGATGCACAGGGAACATTTTGAAATCAGAATGACAAAAAACTCAATTCGGAGAATAAAGCGTTTTTTTTTATATAAGTAGACTTACTGTACTCATATTTGATGTAGATAAACTCCGTCAAAAACAATCGTAGTTCAAAAAATGATTTTTGCTGTCTATAAAATTTGATATCAGTGATTTTTTAACTTTGAAATTTAAGACGGGTTTTCGATCGAATTTGGCGAGGTTGAAAGTCTCCTTAAACATTTTTAACAAGTATCATGCGCTTCGATTACAGCTGAGGCCCGAGGCTGCAATTTCGTATAACTTTGATGTTCTTTGAAGTGCTGGTTTCTCAAATATGAAAAATATTTGAACCGGTTCAGTAAATTTCTGTTTCCATCATTTTTGGACTAATAGTATTTCTACTGCTGTTTATCTTCGAAATGAGAAGAAATATTTTGATATAAAAGACATGATATTTTTTATAACTTAGCATGCTCAGTTAATGTTTCAAGCTTTAAAAAGTAAAACGCGATCAATTTCTTTTCTGTATAACGGTTTTGCTGTAGAAAAAGCCATATTACACTCCCATGTAATATTCGTCAATATTTTTATTTTCCAATGGGAAAAATAGGTTTATGATTTTTTACGAGACAGGAAATTGTATTTGAAAGTACATCATCAAAAGAAGCACCTATGACATTATGGAAGGTAACAAATTACTCGAAGAATATGTTTAAATAACAAAAGAAATTGCTCAGACCTTTTGATGACAAATAACTTGAAAGAATGTCTTCACTTTAAGAGTTTCCCCTTCTTTCAATTTTATTCCATATTGCTTTTTACTTATTTATTTTCTACGAGACTAACAACAAAAGTCGATACGGAGAGAAAAAAATTGTTATCTAAGATCGAGTCAAAATGTATTTCCACTCCCTTTTTTACGACCCTCATTTCCTTAAACATTTTTTCTACACATGGCCTTTCCATTGTACTTCATCACTTCGCATGAGAAAAGGAATTTGGAATTATAGTAGGGATTTTATTAAGCTGTTTAATAAATGACCGAGAAGGCGAAACAAGGATTTGTTTTTTGGTACCTAAAATACCGTCGTAAAGTAGATGTAACAGAAATTTCGGATGAAAATTCCTCTTACTTCGCATAAAGATTCACAAGCAAGTAATGAACAAAAACCTGTTCGCGAAATAATTTTGGTTTGCTATGGTTCAAATAAATAATGTGTCGCTCGTTGTAAACATTTAGTTTTGTTTGAAACTAAGATGCTTACTTTTCATTATGTTTTTCATTCACGTTAGTGTAGGTTTTTGTGTATATACTAGGCTTCATGTTATCTTGTTGTAAGCATTTTTGTCTTTTATACTAGATGAAAACAACGATGCGCTTTCTCTCTCTCTTCGAAGCTAAACTCAAGGAGTACTTGTATTGAATCAATAGTATTTGTATTGAAAATAAAATTACATTTATGTATTATATGTGCAAAATACAAATAAACCAGTCTTCAAGATTCAAGATTGTTGAGTGTTTTGGGGCTTATGGTTACGAAGTTTTTGCCTTAGCCTCTATTTTTTGAGTCTTAGATTTTACTTATCCGTAGTGAGTAGGAGAGGGTTGTTGTGTGTGCGGCTAGAAATTGTTTGTAGAGATTAGAAAACGGATTAGTCCTTTCGTTGTAGTTTTGTTTTCAAATGCTCGGGTCATCAGATTGCAGAAATTACTAATATATGCTGTTTGAAATTTTAAAGATTGGGTAAGTTTTATTTCGTTCGTTATTGTTTTTGTGCTGTGGTGATCGTGGTGTGCAATCCAAGAATTAGAACATAATTTATTTAACAAGACGAACAACCAACCGAAAAGTAATGTAGAATTCTTCTCGATCTCTCGTGCGTTATGCTTCGCGCATGCGCATTCAAAACTTGCGCAAGAGAGATCACGCATCGTCTGCTCTTGGCAAGGTGCCAAGATTTTCATTGCGTACTCTCCACAATATGCAAACAAGTAAAATATGATCTAATGAATCTTCTTTACATGTAGGACATTCAGTTGATGCTTCGATATTGAATCGGAATAACAAAGAGGGTGTGATTAACATTTAATTCTACACCTGGTTAGTAAGACATCTCGTCTGTTGCTTGACCATTTACAAATATTTTGTAAATCGGAAATATTACCTAAAGTTGAGTGCTTGTAATCCATTCTTCAGTTAGTTCTTTATCGATTTTAATTATGCGTCTTATAAGATCTTCTGCGGATATCCAATCCAAAGAGATGTCTTGATGATTCACAGCTTTTGCAAGTTTATCGGATGTTTCATTAATTTCTATGTTCCGGTGACCTGGTATCCAAAATAATGTGACGTTAGTTGATTTTAAATGTGATTCAACCAATGTGTTTCTTAAACGAAGAACTACTTACTATGCTCGCGCATACTGTAACCATGGTATGGAATGTGATAAAAATTCATTTAGAATTTAGAAGAAATGGAGACTGAGTGTAAAAAAGTGTTGATCCGTGATCTTCGTAGTTTTGTATCTTCTTTAGTTTTTGATACATTTTTCTAACAAGTGTTCGTATCCATTTGTTTCTACTGAAAAGCAATATACAATTATTTAATGCAGTCTTACTGATACTCTGATCATCCGAAAAGGAACTAGAGAGTGCCTTCATCTCCAAGGTGAATTCAAGCAGACTCGGATCACCACACTATCTCCCGACAATTAGTTTTCGATCAACAGTCCCCTTGTGTACGATTCTACACTCCGCTCACTTAATTGGCCTAGTTTAATACATGTTAAATGCGTATGTGTATAAGTCCTTTTGACTAATAAAAATAATGGTTCGAACAGATTCATAGTGATGTTCATATCAGTATCGACACTACAAGTCTCTATGTGTAAAGATGTTTGAAAGATAAAGTAAAATCAAGTATCTATGACTTATTTTAAATCAGCTAGTTTTCTCTTTAAAGTAAACATTTTCCCATTGCAATAGAATAATCGTCGTAATCTGAAGTCCTTAAAGTATATCACCTTTACAGATTCAATTCAAATAAAGACCTAATTTAAGCGTGATGATAATTTTGAAGTAGGGTGAAGTGGGCAAGTGCGTTCGCGAGGTAAGAGTGTCCTTATGAACATAGAACGTGTCTGTGATCAAAGTAGAGTATACCACTTGCTGGAAAGCTTGAAAAGAGTCCTCTAGATTAGTTTTCATCCCTAGAGAGCTTCGAAGGGAAGATAAGTTGGGCATGAATAAAATGATATGCTCTTGTACTCACAATACTATTACATTGTAAACAAGAAAACAGTCCATGTAATGCATCTACCCCATCATGTAGGGCAAGTGCCATACGATGAAATATATTGGAACGTACTTTTTTGATTATATTAATGGGAAGTTCACAACATTTCAAGTGTTTCGACGCGATATCTCATCCAAGATCTTATCAATTTTCCTAAGAATAGGATATCTCGTTCATCTAGATCTGGCCAGTTCTGTTGAAACGTGTATTGTATTGTAGATTCGGGGTTTATGGTGCAAGGTGCAAAAGACGTAGAGATTAAGAAGTATCTCCACGTCATTTGCAACTTGCACCATATCTGCATCCATATGAAGTATCTTGAAGTATACGATTTAAGAAGTATCTTGAGAAAAATCTGCCCTATTACTCCAAGGGGAATGAAAATCCAAGTAGGAAAAATAAATTGTCCCTCGCCCAGAACTGGTGACAGATTGGAACAGGTTTTTGTACTGCGCAGTTTTGAGGCAAAGATAAACCACTAGGAGGATTTAACAAATAATATAAACATATTAGTAAAGAGTCTGGGAGTGAGGCAAAAATATGAAAATTTCACAAATTATTGGAGCAGAGTAATGATTGGTTCTATATAATATTTGAAGACTTTAATTCCCACTTGCTTAACCTCACCTTATCAGAGATTAGTGATTGGTCAAATATTTTCACTTCGATTTAAGAATTGGCGTATTATTAGCTAATTGTAGGAAGGTATGAGGAAATATTAATGACTTAATTTTTGACATTGCATATTCTGCTTTTTGACGCTTAATATTTTGTTTACAGTCAGTCAAAAATTTCTTATAACGCGCTTTACTGAAACTTTTGAAATCATGCTGTTTATTATAATTTGAGGAATAGAAGCATACAAATTATGTAACTTAATATTAATGTCAAAATATTATTGAAATTTTTTTTACTTTTTTAAAATTTGACAGTTAAATTTTAATGATATAATACTAATTAAATAAAAAACAATAAGGCTTTCACATGCACCATGATAGAATAAATAAGCTTGATAACAACATTTTAGCAACATCTTTTTTTACAGTATCAATTTCTACACTTTATGCAAAAGTCATCCTCCTTCGAATGAACGACCTTTTTTAAATTCCACTTTGGAAACTGACATAATAATGAGTTAAAATTAGTAATTACGCATTGTCTTTATCTGTGTTTTGCAATTATAAATAAAAAAAATTATCCACAACTTTACACATTCGAAATACAAGATCCAGAGTTTTTTCAAACCTACAAAAACAGTCGCCCACTTAAAAGGAGAACAGAGACGCTTTTTATCCTTTCATGGTTCATTGAAGTCCTTGAAACGTGACCATATGCCTTCCGAGATATCAGAACCCCAACCGAGTGGAGAGATATCGCGCTATGCTGACTCCACATAAAAAACATCCGGAGACAAATCCTGTAAAATATTTATCCAACGAAAGCAGAGAGACCATTTATGGGTGACCACAGGAGTCCACAAAAAGTTACGGGCGGAAATAAAATCCAAGTCGATGACTTCAGTGAGCGATTTCTCAGAGTTTCCTCTCTTCCTCGCAGTACAAATGTAAGGGAGTAGGGGTTGAGACAGCAAGAAATAAGTCCAAGAGAAAACAAAGGGAGAGGCTAGCCTGGGCTTGCAATGGAATAGCAAGTGGAAGATGGATTGCTTTGTTTCTCGTTTGTCTTTTTGCAGCAATAGAGCAAAGCGGGGCTTGCTGTATCATAAATAACAATAAAATTCAGATTTCTTTTTGGTTTTGCTGTTGCTTCTTCTCCTTTAAGGTTACAGCTACCTGAATCGGTAAGGCTGTACGGAATCTGCTCCTCGGCGATTCGTCTGAGAAGATAGTTTCTGGCCTTGGGGAGAGAGCAGTGTTGGTTTTCTGTGGCTGTAACTCAAATTGTTTGGTTTTCTGTAGGGTCTTGCAAGTGAGGAAAAAGCTGAGAAATAGATTTTAGGCCATTTAAGCGAATTTGTTTAGGAATCAATTGAAGAGTTCATGGCAATATAGTGCTAAGCCACAGAGTAAAAATTACGTAGTGAAAAAAAATTAAAAATTGAATATTCAAGAGGAATTATTGATTGTTTGGTGGTAGGTAAGTTGTTGAATTTAAATCTACACTGAAGCAACACAAGGAGATATTGATAACGGTTCGGGATCAATTCCGAAGGGAAAGATCCGAGGAGAAAACCTCGTAATTTTCAAACACGGTTAGATGACGAGGTCAACACTTGAGCTCTCCTAACTTCTTCTTCCGGCCAAATTGAAGACATTTGAGGCCACAACAGATTTAACGTACACCAGGCACCTGTATACACGATGGTCTTTGGTTGGAACGAGTATCGAACTCGTAACCCTCCAGTTGAGCATCCGTGACTACCTATTGGACTACCGCGGCCTGATTGTTTGAAGAAATAAAAGAAACTTGAAAATTTAAGGTAACATGACCTCTTGAATTGCGGACAAACCACTATAAATATGAATTTTTTAAATTGCTAGCCACAGAAAGGAAATTACGTAATGAAAAAAATTAAAAATTAAATATTGAAGCTGGTCAAAATAATATCTGATTATTTCAAAGAGTACGTAATACTTGAAAGTTTAAGATAACCTGACCTGACCAATGGTTGATAAATCAGTAGAAGTTTGGAAGTTTTAAAACATGAAAATTACTGCACTGAAAAATATGAAAAGTGGCTTATCATTATATTGTTCGCAGCCCTTGAATTACGTTTTGACATGGAAATACTTCCTGTGAACTTAAATATACAAAACATCATTTTGTTATATGGTGGGTAAAACCAACTAATAAAAAATTTGACACTTAGAATACGTTTGATTCTAATAATTATAAGTATTAATCATTCACATAAAGAAAAAGCTTGATCCATAACCTTTTTGTTCCCGAGGAAAACTTAAACCTCCCTTATTGACAAATGCCACGAAACTGGTAAACAAGCCATCTGTCCACAAGCCGCCTTTTAATATTATTGAACTTGAGTGATTCAGTACACGAGCTAAGATAGTCCAAGTGCATGATAGGAATCTTGTTGCATAAAACATAGGTTGGAGTATTACTAAGTTCAACTCGTGGAACTGTCGATAAACGTGGTCTAAGCAATAAGTTACATTTAATAATAGTCACAATGTCTAACGGCACTGTTGATTTCACTGCGATTCCAGAGACGTGAATCACAAGAGGCGTACGGTTAATTATGGGTCTAAAGGAAAGTTTGTGAGGGAAGCAAAAATTATATCAAATTTCTCATCGACTGAGGCACAAAATGCTTTGTTTGCCCCTTTCCACTTCACACTCAAGATTCAGCTTAGGGCAAGTTTGGATAAAAGCGGTCCTTTGTGCAAGTGCATTTAAAAAAATTCCATTTTCTCGATAAAAATGTGAAGAATTTATTTAAATTTTAGTGAGATTTTAATGTAATTCATCTCGGCAATTGTATTAATAAATCTTAAATAAAATTCTAAAAATGGACTTTAAATCAGTGTATGTAGGCAGTAAAGTTTTATCATTGGAGTTATTAACTAATAAATATTGATATTTGATGCATAAATTACGAGTTATATTAAGGACGAGGTTATATTTACTTACGAGGTTACATTTACTTACGAGGTTACACTTACTTGAATGTAAGAATTGGCTACTTTATATGAAAGAAACATTTTCGGAGACATACATTCGTTAATATTTCTCTCTTTTTGTGCTGCAGACTTTTGATACTCTCAAAATTCAGAACATTTCAGTTAATTTATTTGCGAAATGAAACATGAAATAAAATAAAATTCTGAAAGAAATATGTTAATAAGATGTTTATTATTATTCTGTTTATCTGTTTTAAACTCATGTTCTGAAGCTGTTGTGAAAATGTATTCCATAAATTAATTATTAGCATCAAGAACATTACTTTAATATTTTTGTCACTAAATATAATCAACATGTATATCCATTTTTTTCTTAAAATAGTACGAAATCGTATTGGAATTGTAAGACATTTAGTGCTGTCTGAGTTAATGCTTCTGATTAAATTAATCATTTTAAAAATGAACTAGAGTTATTTTTTAAAAAAAAGTTCAACGAAACTTAAACATTTATTAATTATTATCATTAAACATTTTTAATGAAAATATTTACTAAATGATTGCAAATTTATCATTTAGTAAATATTCTAATTAAAAAGAAAGGCAGATAAATTTTATAAACGTAAATACTTAAACGAATTATGAAATGAAATCTACTTGAATATACAATGTCATATTTACATCACACATTAGTAAAATGAAATACAGCATGAAAATCAATTAGGTATCTATGAAAATTATTTTGTAAACATTGTTTAAATAGCATAAGTACTGGAAGTATGATGTGAATACGTTTGGCATGAAATGTCATATGCAAATTAAAATAACAGTGTTGATTCTATCATATATAGATTATGCAATATCTGTTGCATTGGTTTTGTGCCTTCTAAAAGGATCCTCTGAAGATGAATAATGTCTGATTACACAATATGTGGCACAGCTTAGCTAATTCGTACCCTTGTGCCATTAACACCAATCTACCCAGATTTCAAGACAAGTGGCTGACAGCGTGGCAAATTGCACTGTCTTGCAGAAATTACACGGATAACACTATCTTGATCTGATTATGTACTTGATAAATATCTTTTTGAGCTTAAGAAGTCAATCTCTCTCCGACGAAAATACCTCTTTCAACTCGTCGTTGGTTGCTCCAATTTGATTAATGATAGTGATCACACAGGTGATAGTTTTCTCCCACTTTTCCCGCTGTTTTAAGCAGACAACTCAATAGCGACACTCCACATATTTGAATTTGAAGGAAATAATAGGCCCTATTTAACAATAAAAACAAAGAAAATCTTATAAAAACAGATGAAATACTTATTTTCACTTTCAAACCTTCTTTACTGTTTCATGTGCCACGAAAGTATTAAAACCCCTATAATTCATTACTACAGTGCTTTTGTAAATAACCAAATATCTCGAAAATAAAAGTAATGCTTAAGAGAAGTGCTTCTACAGCGAATAACGATGAGTTAAAATAAAGCCACGAACGTCATCTTAACACTCCTGGTGGTTGTCTCGACGAGGTATCTTGTAATTAGCAAAACTGACCAAATCTTGATGAACGAGATATCTCTTCATTTGAAGAAAACAGACGAGATCTTGATCACGTCGTCATAAAAAAATCGACAGTATCTTGATGACGAGAAATCTCGTTATTAGCGAAATTGGCCAGATCTTGATGGGATCTGAATTGGCCAGATCTGAACGAGATATCTCGTCGAAACACTTGGAGGATTAAGCCATTTGTATAGTATACTTTGTCAAGTATATAGAAGAAAAAGAAGACTGCATCGCATCCTTCTGTCAAAGAGTTTTTTCGATTATGAATTTATTGTTCGAATATAAATAATGCTGAACACAAATCTACACTTCTTTCAAAATGGTTATCCCTCTGAAAAGCAAATCAAATGTTGAGCTTTAATGGCAGGCTATTCAAGGGAATTAATCTTTATCTAAATTTCATTTTTTGTAGATGTTACCATCCGATTTGTTCAACCGTAGAGGGTAGTGACTTTTTGGTAAACCGATTTTGTTTTGTCGATTTGAGAGACTAAGCGCTCTACAGATTTCCATCTCCATTGAGAATGTGAGAGATATTACGGACACAACATTGCAACAGACGCCGCCTTGTATGAAGGTCTTGAAACTTGAAGGTTTTATCGTCTATCTGACACTTAGTAAGTCACTTCCCTCGATAGTGTCGAAGAAGTCAGTGATCGGCATTCGAAATACAACATTACAACAAACATAAACTAATTATAAGAAATATCACTCTGATACTTGGTTCAACATAATCTGGGTTTGAATTCCAGTGTTGGAAAGATGTTCGAGAGTTTCGGAAACCACTTTAACCCTCTGAGCGTCACGAGATTTTCGAGTAGTGTAGCATTGCTTTTACACCACAAGACATACATAATGATTAAATAAGCACATCTATTGATTGAAAGAATCCTAGGAAACATATGGTACAAGAGAGTAAAAAACCGTTAGAAGTAATGTAGAGAAGGCTGAAGGTTGCTAAACAGATGTATTCGTGTGGTCCTCTCACATTGTTAAACCACCAGTATCGATCCATTAGCTTTCGTGTAATAAACGATGGCCATAGAGTGATGAACCAAACCAAAGCAAACGCGCAGAATCATATAGGAGTTTTGAGTGTCAGAAGGATAGTGGGTATTATCGGTAGTTTGTAATATTTGAGAAAACTTAAGCTCCTATCAAATGAGTATATACAAAAAAGCTCGTAGCAAAATAAATACTCCTACTTTGCGATCTCAGGCACGAGCTCTATCATTTTTAAATCAAATTTGGATACAATTAGTTTTAAATTATGCTCTCTGCATTTATTAAAGAATATAATAGTTGTAAAACTCGTTACTAGAGGGCGTTAAGGCATTGTGCTATTTAAGTAAAATTTACGTTTACTACTGAATTTTATATATACAATCAGAGTAGCATCTTCAAAATTACAGATGTGCGCTTGCATTACTACCGCAAAGCTCGCAGAAAAACATTGGACAACTGTATTAGGTAATGGTGACAAATTTAGTAATACTATAACTCTACAAGCAACTTGCAGTATGATATGGTAGTGCAAGATAGAAAGTCATTCCTTACCTCCTGCCATAATTAAAGTCCGGTAATGAAGTATTTTACGTGCGGATAAATTGTCGACCGGTATTTCCAGTCATCTTAACCATTCCGATCACCAGACCTCACTACATATTACAAACGTTTGTCTTTTTTTCCAGAAATATGTGTTTCGAGAATGATGGCGAACTTCCAGATACGAAAGGCATTCTTATATATCATTTGCTACTTATGTCATAAGACATTCTATTGTGCTGAAGATAAGGTTCTTTGACCGGAAACTAGTTTAGGTCTCATAGGAGGACACATTTAACAAATGTAGTTGTGTCCAAGTGTCATGTGAATCTAGTGACAACAACAGCGCCGTCTGGTGGCAAATGCTTCAATAAATGGAAAAACATACTTTAAAATAACGTGTTTTACAAATTTCTCTTCATAATGAACCTTATAACACTTTTTAGAGCCTTTTAAATAGTGATTCAAATTTAATGACTCTGTATATTAAAACTTCAGTTACCTCCAGTGTTTCATTCGATGCGTCAGAGTTATAAGTGGTATAAAACTGGAAATACGAGTACAATTTTTGAATGCTTTTGGTTGTAAATAAAAGCTAAATAAAATAAAACCAGTTAACGGATGGATGAGACATACTTGTTACATTCATTATTCTAAATTAATTTGCGCCAACAGTTAAACTGTAATTAGATTTGCTTCATTTTATGAAACGAATAAAAACACCAATTGAAATGAAACAAAAAATATTCGAAAAAGTTTCAGTGCTTATGATTTTTACATTCCCGTTACGTTTAAAAATATCTCAGCATTTCAACTACAGATGCTACGGATAGAGTTATGAGAAAATAAATCAGAAAATGCATTGGTTTATATTTAACAAAACTGTACAGTTTTTTCTGGAAGCTTTTTTAAAAGAATAAGCTCTTAGTAAATTAATATTTGCTATTAAAACTCTCCCATTTTTTAAATGTGATAATGTACTTAATATTGTCACTCATTGCGAAAAAAATTTCTTAGGAAAACTGATGCCATTATCTAAAATTAATTTTCGTTAACTTATCTAAAAAAAGCTAAGCTTGGTATAATTTAAGAACTTAAAATGCAAATTAATAAATTGTTTTGTACACTAAGAAAGGCTGTGTAAATGGAAAAGTAATTTTTTTCTTCGTATTAAGCAAATTAACTTTTTGAATTTTTCAAATAGTTTGCTAATTTACGTTTAAAATAAATAGCAAAACAATATCCTTGATTTAAAGGATTTAAAAGAGGAATAAACCAGTTTCAATTGCAAAATACTTCCAGTTGAAATACAATAAATGCGTTTTAAGTGTAGAAAAATTTTTTGAAAAATTAGCACGTTGAATTAAAATAAGAGCTGTTCTGAAATATTGTTTGTCTAATGGTATTATGTTCAGTGGTAACTTAAAAACACCTCAAAATATCGTAGTATTCTTTCCTTTTAATCGAGTATTAAACGCTTTGCGCAATTTAATTAATGATTATTAAAAAATATTTTAATTTCTATAGTGGTGAAAAAGGTTTTATTAGTAATAATAAATAGCTGCTAAAATTTTCAACACATTTCTATAATAACGTAACCAATTAACTATGATGAGTTTACTTTGAAAAAATCGGTTCTCTTTAAGGGTAACGCGGATTTTCACAACTAACTTCTGCAATTTTTATCCAACTGCTATAACATTTATAGTGTCTGTTTTCTACTAAAAAGCCTAGCCTATATATAAGGTTTGATCCAAAAGTATTGTCGTTCGAAAGATATTACAAAAAGAGTAGTAAAAAATTTTGATAAATTAGCAAAAATTGATGTATCCCATAAGCATTAATTTTCCATGTATTGTCAAAATTTTAATTCACATAAAAGTTTGTATACATATAAATCTAATTAACTATATTTGGTATGTATATTACACAATTGCAAAGCAAAGAAAACTGTGCACTAAAGCACTAAAATTTTGCTAAAAATGTATTGGTTAAGCAACATTGAAAACCAAAATTTCAAAATTTGGAAGCATGATGAATTTTTCTTTTGCACTTAGATACATACTACAGATAGAAAGGAATTAGTGAAATATCCCAACAAAATTTCAAGTAAACCCAGATGCGCATGGAACATTTTTAATCAGATGAATGTAAAAATATCTCAATTGGAGACCGAGTTTTGTATTAGACTTACTATACTTATCTAATATATCTTAGATGCCGTTACATATATAACTCTATCCGCTGATCGCAATTAAAATTATTCATTATCCACAGAAAGCGATACTAATTAATTTTTAGAGCTAACTTTCAAAAACTCTTTTTCGATCGATTTTGATGAATTTGAATATCTACTGTTACCTGTTTCATCATCGAAAGCTAATTCTTCTCGTAATATTTGGCAGCTCATTTTTAGGAAATTTGTTTTGGTGATGTTCATTATTTGCTGATTATTTATCAGCGCTGTTAAGATGCTACTATTGCAAAGTAACAAGGTTTAAAACAACATTGACACATTTTAATACACTTCCAGGCACCTTCAATTTCTACAATTGCCTATCAATGCACATTACTCTGTTTTCTCTTAAATTGTCATTGGTTGAAAGGAACCTCTTAGTAAGGCATAGTTCCCAAACGGTTCAAGATGCATTTTTCAATTAATGAAAATTAATAGAAGCAATAGAACTAAAGAAGAGTTACGTTTTGTTTTACGATCATATTTTTATTACACTTGAATTGAGACTTGATTGTAATGATGACGGATCGTCAGGATGTCCCAGAAGTGATTCTTTCAATTACTTGACCATTAAATAAGAAAATATCGCGCAATAAAAGTCAATCTTACTTATTTCCTACTTGCATTTGTCATGAAATATTCACTTGTAATTCTCTGCACTTGTAATGATCCAATCCCGATGGAGAGATTTACGTTATTTTGCTAACTACACCAACGCTGAGTCGGATTGATTTCTTGTACAGGATAGGATTGGGTCAACGAATTAACCTCTGAGCTTCACGAGATTTCCGAATAGTATGGAATTGCTTTTCCCTGCAACATATACATGCTGGCTAAATAACCACAGCTATTGGTTGAAAGAATCCTTGGAAAGCTTCTGTTGGACAGGGTCAATACTGGTTAAGAGTCATGCAGAGAAGACTGTTGGTTGTAGTACGGATATATGAGTGTAGAGACTTTAGAGTTGTAATGTACAGTTACACAAGCTACAATGAATATGTTTTGCGTATCCGTATTTTGTGGCGTATACCGAAAATGTGGTTATCAATGTGTCATTTTAATATCAGTATTTTGTCTTCCAATTATGAAAAATTAGTTTATAATTTAGAAGTAATAAATCACAAAACTTGTTTCAAAGAAGTTTCAGCAACACAATAAATGTAAATTGTTAGTCATAAGTAATTGATTCATATTTCTCTGTTACCTAAGTCAGACTCACTAATTGCCCGTTGTGTTGCTCCAATGCAGTTATTCACTTACATACCTTTACCTACCTACCTAAAACTAATTTATTTAAGAGACAAAATGTAATTAAGGGGAGAGTACTCTTCCCAAAATCGATCGCAAATTTGATTTTTAAAATTTTAGCGTTAAAATGTATCTGATATCAAGTTTTAAGGATAGCAAAGATGTTTCAGTTAGGATAATTTTTGAAAGAGTTACCTGTAAAGAAACATAAAACATAGTAGATAAGTAGTCAACTGCAAAAAAGCGTTTTTCTCTGATAGAGAATTTTTGTCATTCTGATTTCAAAATGTTCCCTGCGTAACCGGTTTTAAATTATTTCCTTCGAAAAATTTAAAAATAATTCTTGTAATCTATTGTATATATCTAAGAGCAAGTGAGAAATTAATTATGCATCGAAATTTTGAAATTTTGGTTTAAAATGTTGTTTAACCTTTGCATTAGAAAATGTTTTGGTGCTTTAGTGCATTTTTTGCTTTACAATTGAGCGATACATTTACCACATGGAGTTAATTTGATTTATACGTGTATATAAACTATTGTGCGAATTAAAATTTTGACAATATATGAAGAATTATTTGGTGCGGAAACTATCCATTTTGCTAATTTATCAAAATTTTTGACAACAGCTAAATATTTTAGACTAAGCTTCATGAAGAGGCTTTTTAATAGAAAACAGTCTGTACAAATGTTATGACAATCGAACAACAACGGCAAAAGTTTGTTTTGAAAGTCAAGTGTCTTCTCAAGAATTACGATCAATAAATACAAGCAATAGAATCCTCAGAGCAGGTGGTCTGTTCCATTAAACATTTTTTTGTGCAAAGCTGTCACTTTAGACTTAATAATAATATAATGAAACCAGTTAACCATCTGAATGGATCACATGCTTATATATACAACTGGCAATGTGCAGTGTTTCTTGAATTGCTTGGTCAACCTTAAATGCCAAACGTAGCCAAAACTACGATAAACTACATTTTAAGGTAAAACCTATATATATATCATGCGAGATCATATGTGTAATGGAAGTAAAATACTCACTTTTCATCTTGTTTGTTTACTCTAAAATTCCATCTCATAAAAAAGAAAATTGTAGGACTAAAATTGAATTTTCAAAAGTTGTGGTTATCTGAGTAATACTAGTAGCTTAATTTGAATGCTAGTTACGCATTGTTTATGATAATATATTTTAAACTTCCTGGTGATTGTCTCTACGAGGTATCTCGTCATTAGCAAAACTGATCAGATCTTGATGGACGAAACATCTCGTCCTTCGAAAAATACCGGATCAAATCTTGTTCTCATCATCATAAAAAAATTGGCAATATCCTAATTATGACGAGATACCTCGTCATTAGTAAAATTGATCAAATCTTGATGGACGAGATACCACGTTGAAACCACTTGGAGGGTTGAAAGTAACACGATCATTTTAAAATTAGACTTTCTGAATACAGATAATTTTTAAATTGATTTGTACAAGTATTTAAACAAAGTTTAAACTTTAAAAATACGAAGTGTAGAATGAACTAATTTACACTAAGCAATTCGGAAAAAAATATTGAATGGTGGTTTGTTAAAGTATAAAATTTTTCTAGATTCATGTTAAAAATGAAAAAAAATTCAACAATTTATCCCAAACCAACACTTTGTAAATAGAAATAAAGCACACTGAGCTTTCTATTAGTTCTAATTTTCGTAACTTTATGAATTTGAATGATTACGTATTTATATAAACATTTTTTTGAAAGATAATACTCTTATATTTCCAAAATGAGATCTGATTTTAATTTTGAATTTTTATCTTTCAGTGTCTGCTTATATAATAGTGATTAAATCATTTCACCCAAAATTAAATTATCTGTAATATGGTAATTAATTAGCGTCTCATTCGAGCAACGCAATCGACGGTTTGGGATCAATCCCCAAATGAAAGATTCGAGGACAACACCACGTAATTTTGAACAACGGCCAGATGACGAGGCCAACAACTGAGTTTGCACTCCACTCTCCAATCTTCCACACCACGCTAAAGTGAGAACATTTGAGGTCACAGTAAATATAGTGTGCACCAGCCCCAGTGTACACGATGGTCTTTGGTTGGACCAAGTTTCGAACTCACAACGCTCTTATTGCTAATCCTTTACCTTCCAACTGGGCTACCGCGGTCCTTCTCGGTAATATAAAAATTTACTTTTTTTTAATACAGAAAATAAGCTTTTGAAGCCTTTAAAATATATAGATTCGGAATTATATTAACAAAAAATTACAAATTATCTTGTGTTCATGAGCATTAGAACTTTAAAAAAGCCTGATTGGAAGATTTTTAAAAATCCGCATAAACAAATATTTATTTGAGTATAATTGCTTACTCCTATTTCTCATTTTGTTGTGCATTAGAAAGAAATTGCATTAAAATGCTTTTTGATGGTGAGTTTCATTTAAATTCAGTCCCGCATGGCTTTTTTATGAATGTCCTATGATATTTACATTCGTTCTTAAGAACCACACAAAATAAAATCGCACAAAAACAAAATACTCGCAAAAAATAAAAGCTGCACTGGACTCAGTGCTTTAGGGAAACATATTAGTTCTGTGCGTCACCATACATCAAAACCTTGTTTGACATTATTTCAATTCGGCAAAGAACCGAGGGCATTTAAATATCGACATTTTACAGAAATGTAATTCTGGTTAGAAAACTTTCGTTTGCATGGGATAATTTATTTACCCCTAGCCCTGTTTTATTACTTTTTTTTATCTGCAGCGGGATATTGCGATAACATGATACTTATTTATTTGTTTTCTTGTGACCCAATGTGTGGAAGACATTTGTTTGTGGATTCCGATTCATTGAGGTCAAAATACAATTGAGATGATAATGTAAATATGGAACTCTTTCCATTTCTGCTGTCATTAGAGTTTGGAAAATTTTATGTTTTGTATCTGTAATGGGATTTGCCGAAGGATAACATAAAAGACAGGTATTTACGATTATGAATGCACACACAGAAAGGATTATGAATAGTTGGTTTTAAGGCATTTTTGTGTTCGTATGTTTTTTAATAAAAATGCTTTTCTTTTTATTAAATACTTTGTCGAGAAAAATATTTATTTTAAGACCCTAAACAATTTTTATTTGACGTAAATTACACAGAAATGCTATCGTACGTCACATATATTCTAAATTTGTGTAAATTATTCACGAAATAGAGAGCGCCTTTCAAAATATAATTTAGCAAAATAAAATATTGTATTAATTTTAAGAAATTCATTACACATTTCTAAAAAGTGAATAGTAAATGAGTTGATACATTTGAAGGTATTTCAATTGTTGGTGTAGATATATTTAGAAAAAAATTCATTCTATATAATTATATTCGTTTAATTGTATTTGAGTACATTTAATCAAAATTTAATGAATTAAAATGAGATTTTGAAATTAGTACAATACAATTTATTATATTTTTCTGTTTATTCTGAGAAATTAAAGTTACAAGTTACACACACACAAATTATTGTTCTATTTTTGCCACTATGTAATGAGGTTTTATATTTGTTCGTTTGCATGAAATATGTATATATTCTGGTTATGCTTTTAGAATGTTTAAATTAAAAAGTATAAAATATAAAGTATAAATAAAATATTTAAATACATTTAATCTTTATAGTACTCAATCTATATAAATAAGAATGGAGTGTTCGTGCATTGCATGTTTTTGTCTAATTTCAAGTTATTTATCCGTTTTGGGTCATTCTAATGCAAAATCAGTGATTTCCTCGTTTGGTGTCTCTTCATGTATATGTGTTGCCGCACTATATCCAAACGGTTGGGTATATTTTCATGAAACTTTGCATACTGTGAGTATTTCCAGTAACTTAGTGACCGAACCGCATTGCGTTGCCTGTTTGTCTTCCAGTTTCTCTGTTTGTGTGTTTCAAATAAATTTGGGCAATAAAATTTCAAAGCATATTAAATAATTTTATACATATCTATCAGCTTAAAGAATAAATTATTTACACTTTCTTTGCTCACATTTTTAAGATAGATTCACGTTTAAATAGCTGAATACCCATGCTTAAATAAACCTTAATTTGGTAGTTTAGGTACGTAGGTATTTATTTTAACTAACTTCACACTGAGGCATCACAACTGGCTATTGGCGACGGTCCGGGATCAATCCCAAAGGAAAGATTCGAGGACAACACCACATAATTTTGAACCACAGTCAAATGATGAGGCAACATATGAGGTGGCCCCCACTCTCCAAACTTCCACACCATGCCAACGTGAGAACATGTGAGGCCACGACAGATTTAACGTACACCAGCCCCTTTGTGCACCACGGTCTTTCGGTAGGATTCGAATGCGCAACTATTCGTTTACTAATCCGTTACTCTTCCATCTGGGCTACCGCGGCCCCTTGGTAGTTTAGGAGAATATGAGATGCAAATTGGGCATTGCGATTACACGAATTGTTTAACCAGTACACTCTAAGAGCGATTATTTTCCAAAAATTATTTTTACAAGACAAACTAATACTTAATTGATTTTGAACCTTATTTTTTCTTCGTAGTATAAACAATTTCTGAACATTAACACAGTATATAAAGAGAACGAAGCGGTCAATTTTGCACAAGAGCTTGGTAAAAATTAGTTTTTTATGTTTAATATGGCTAAAGACGTGTTTTCGTTTTCTGGACAGCATGTGTATATTTGGAGCAAATTTCCTTAAAAGTCTCTGGTATGAAACACGTAGTTGTAGAATTTCTTTACATGAAGAAAATTTAAACAGACAACACAAAAACTTTTGAACCAAGACTGTTAGCTAATCAAATTTATTCAAAGTATTGTAAAATTTTGATACAGCTTTCCCTTACAAAACGATTAAACACGTTAAAACTTACATTTCCTTCCATGTTTCAAATAAAATTATTTAGTTTTATTAAAAGCTGCACTCAAAAGGCAAATACATAACATAGTCATTCTAATTTCAAGCAGATATGTCGTTTCCATTCAAAACTAAATCTCGGATTTGAAAAAGGGCTTTAAGGTGCAGGGCGTGCTCAACGAAATGAAAACTTGTGTTCGTTCACCACATGCAGTAATATTATTTTCTGATTCTTTCTCTCGAAATTAATTTCGCATTTTAGAAATGTGTTAGATTTTTTTCTAAGTTGTGGAATCTATGCAGTTGGTAGTTATATTCATGACTGACGGTCATATGACAAGGTTTACATCTGAACTGGCTCTTCCCTCTCCTAATTTGAACACCACTCCAACGGGGGACATTTGATGATATAAAAAAATTAGCGTGCACGACTGTCTTTAGTAGGGTCGCATTTTGACCATGCAACCCTCTGGTTGCTAATTCATGACTCTACCAATTGGGCTACCACGGCTCCTGTGGCAACTATGCTACGTCACGAGATAAAAAAGGATCATGAATTAATACCTTCAGAACAACTTCTTTTTGCGTCAACTTTAACTTAGAACTCTAACTAAACAGCATATTTAGTAAGAGTTTTGCAAATTTTTTGACAATACTGAAAGAATATTGATGTAAAAAAAATCAAACCAAGCCTTTTGAAAATTAAAAAATTCTTTATCAAAGTGACAGAAGATCAATTTTGCCTACTTTATGATTTGAAGTCCATATTTAAACAACTTATTACATCCTGTTAAAAGTTTGTTGAAAACTGATTTTCTTTTAAAGGAAAACCTCTGTCAAATTGACCTACAATTTTTTGAAAAATGGTAATCCTTTGCTTTATCTGTACTAAAGGCATTCAATTTTTAAAACAAATCCTTTTGTTACTGCACGAATCGGATCTTTCCCTTAGGGATTGATTCCGGACAGTCGCCATTAGCCTGTCGTGTTTCTCCAGTGCTACGTTAATTAATTACCTACCTACCTTGTTATTTTACGTGCCACTAAATGATTGGTAGGTAGTTAAATAACGTCACACTGGAGCAACAAAACGGGCTATTGGCGACGATCTGAGATCAGTCGCGAATGGAAAGATCCCAGAACCATGTCTCGTTATTTTGAACCACGGCAGATGGCGAGGTCGCCATCTGAGCTGGCACCCCACTCTCCATGCTTCCACACCACTCCAACGTGAGAACATTTGAGGCCATGACAGATTCAACGTGCATCAGCCCCCGTGCACACGACGGTCTTTGCTGGACAGAGTTTCGGACTCGCAACCCTCAGTTTTCTACCCCGTTGCTCTTCCAATTGGGCTACGGAGGCCTTGGGCACTAAATGGAATTTTCAAGAAAAAATGTCTTCGCTTAAAAAATATCAGTCATGGATATCTTATCAAATTAATCTGTAATCTCCTTCTCAATTTTCCTGATAGAATATTTCAAAGTTATCCCATTCGCAGTCAATACCCTTGTGTTACTTCAGTGTGAACTAATCTACCTACCACATTCTAAGCCAATATACTTCGGTTCTGGCAGCGGAGCTCTCACTTAACTCTCACCGGCGTTGACTTGTTCCTTTTCTTACGCTCACTATACAATCTGCATCATTCGTCATCAGTATATTTTGGGTTTTTCTGATTCCTTTTAAATTTTTTTTCGAATGATATACACTACCTGACATTGAAAATGCAACACCCAGAAGAATTGCACAGAACTGGATGAAATTTACAGGGTAGACGCAGCTCACCGAGATATGTAAATGATGCAAACTGCGCAGTTGTCCCGCGCACGGCGAGTGAAAAACCAAGGAAGGAACCTGCAAAAGTGGTCAGTTTCGCGCCGCTCTGTTTGCCAGGTAAATCAAGTTGAAATTTGTTTTTGTGTCTCATAGGAAACGTCTAGTAGCGGAGAATGCCAGGACGCCGCCAATCAAGACAGTTCCAGCAAACAGACGACTTCACGAGGGGTATGGTGATTGGCCTCAGAAGGGCAGGTTGGTCCATACGTCAAATCTCAGCAGATACCCACCTACACGCGTCCACGGTGCACCGGTTGTGGCGCAGATGGCCAAGGGAATGTGGCACGTTTGAGGGGTTCCGGTGCAGCACGCGTGCACGCGTGGACCAACGCATCTGCCGACAAGCAACGGTGGCCCCGCAAGCCACGTCTGTCGCCCTTTTGCAGCATACGCAGGACACCCTTGATGCTCCCATATCGTCCAGGACCATTATCCGCCGATTGATCGCTGGCGGCCTGCACTCATGGCGCCCGTTGAGACGACTACCATTGACCCAACAGTACAGACGTCTCCGTTTGCAATGGTGTCGGGATAGAGCCACGTGGAAGACGGAATGGCACAGGGTGGTGTTCTCAGACGAGTCACGATTCTGTTTTAGCAATGACAGTCGCCATGTATGAGTCTAGCGCCTACGTGGTGACAGGGTCAATCCGGCCGCATCTGTGGAACGCCATACCGCGAGACAACGTGGTATAATGGTTTGGGGCGCCATCGCCTACGATAGCAGGTCACCTCTGGTCCGTATTCAGGGCACTATGACGGCCCAACGACACGTGGATGACGTGCTGCAGCCGGTGACACTACCTTTCCTTCAGGGGGTGCCTAATGCCATGGCCCGGCCGCACATGGCACGCATCAGCCAACATGCCATGCAAGGTACCCAGGTGCTTCCCTGGCCAGCTGTCTCCCCTGATCTCTCACCTATCGAACATTTCTGGGACGTCATTGGACGTCGCTTGCATGCGTTGCCACCGGTACGCATGCAGCGAAATGTCTCTACTTTTTCAATATTACGAAAATTTTGTTCGACTCGGCAAACAGCTTTCGGCAAACAGCTTTACAAATTTTATTTTATCGGTTATTATTGCTAAGCAGCATTGTAGATCCAGTTATTATTTTCAAATCGACTCCAATTTCAAAGTTCTATTTTTTGCAATCCAAAGTTACATTGCCCGAAACGCTGTGCGAAATTGCCATTTTCAATGTTCACGTGCAACCTCTATCCCTTCTCGCCTCTGCACTCCCCTATAACCTACTGTTTTAGATACGGACATAAACCTTGTATATAACAAAATTCAAATTATTAAATTATTATTCATAATTTACGAGAGATAAACTCGACAAATTTGGCCATTTTTCTGGTCGCCAGGTTTCTCATGTCATGAGTTATAGATTATTTGACGTAGAATCATCATTTTTGTAAATCGAGTTGCTGAAATCTTAGTGGAAACGAACTTCAGAAGGGGCATTTACAATCCCTTCCCCAAACTTAAAATTGAATTTTGTAGGAGTCACCTTAGTATCACGTTTTGTAATTATGTCTTACAACAAGGATGAAATGTATTTGAAACGTATTATATGATGGTTGTGCATGCATACGATTTGCATCTAAAGTAAGTTGCCCAGAAATTATAAAAATGTCGAAAAAATATTGCAATTATTTTCATGACTCTTAAATGATGTTTGCATTTTTCTACGAAAGAGAAAGTGATTATACTGGCTGTTTTTTCAATCTACAGTTAATCAAATCAATCCGAGTAAGGTCTGTTAAATCTGCTAGTTGTTAATAAATTTGATACAATAAAAGAGTTTGTGGAAAATATAATTACATTGTTGACTTATTCCGAGAAATGATATACTTTTTCGACAATTGATTGCAATTTCCATTATTTTATTAAAATTTTTTTTGATAATTTAAAATGTTTTATTGCTTCTTCTTGCTTTGTTTTCTCTTACATTTTAAGAAGTTTGGAAACATGTCAATGTTATAAGAAAATACCATTATTCTTAAATTAATCTTGACTAAAAAGTACACCTAGTTTATGAGTTATTTAAATAGATTTATCATGAATATGAAACATTTTACATGGAAAGTAATTGTTAAGTAATTTGCATTTGATACTCATTGTCCTATATGTAGTTATAGTTAAGATAATTACTATCTGCAACTTAACAATTCAATGTCTTAAATCAGTATTTATAAAACTGAAGTTTAAAAATGTGTTCTTTTTTAATCTAAGATCTTGTGTTGGCTCTATTATTCTTAAATTATTCATAAAAATTTTGTCATTCCGCCTTCCATTTCAAATAGTTCCATTAGAGTTATTTGAATGCCGATAGTAAAGTATTTGTCATGATGTTCTCTGAAAAATAAATGTATTGAGAAGCAATTTTATTGCTGCTCTTTAAGTATATATTTAATGATATTGACAATGTTCTAAACCATAAATCGATGAATGATGCCATAGAAATGATGTTGACTAAATGATAAATGAATTTGCTATAGTTTTATTGAAGACTACTGGAAATGGATTGTGGCAATTAATCAAACTTCTTTTATTCTCTTCATTACACTGATATTAAGCACAATGGGGTTTGATTGCTGATAATAGTGTTTGCTTTTATTCTATAAGTTCAACTATCTTCCAGTTTCTTTTAGTTTTTAGAGGAGAAATGAAAAAACTTATCGATAAAGTTGGTAATGGAATATCATGAACAGCTATTGGTTTCTATCTAATGAATTATGATAAAACCAATTTTTTACCGTCTGCCATATACGTATATATATATATATATATATATATATATATATATATACATACATACACATACTGAAATAGTGACTGAATCTCTTACAGATAGTTATGGATCAACAGGTAAAGAAACGGAAATTGAAAGAACAATTGAACAAATTATTTAAAAAATGGAAAACAATGACTTTACCTAATGTAATTTATTTTATATCTGAAGAGAAATAAGCATATAAGGGAACACGCGATTTTTGTGATGTATACGTTGTTTTTTACTGTCCTGTAATAAATCATGATAACTGTAACGAAATCATAGGAATTTATGGGTTCGTGACATTTTATTCCCTGCATTTAAAATTTTTTATGATGGTAATTAAATACAGATATATAAAATATATCTGTATTTTTACTTCGGTAAACTTGATCCCACTTATTTCTTCATTCAATGCTTTTTAATCACTCTAGATGGAGTTTGAATTGCTATGCAGTCAATATTGCTTTCAAAATTGTGTCTGTTTTTGTCATATATTTCATATTCTTCTCATTATCCTTAGAAATTGACAATAAATTGCAATTTATGCTATTTGACGTTTACAATAGAAAAAATACCTTTGTCTGAGTAACAGGATAGTGTTGTCCTGCTATAAATATATTTTGTGGGCTTTTCCTTTACAGCTTAGTGACATTATTAACTAATACAAAACTTTATTACTCTAAATTTATAATTATTTCACCAATTTGTGTAACGAGTTTAGTATGAAAGAAACATGATTTTTAAATATAATAATCCTTCTTTACATGGATGTGCAATCAACTATTTTCTTTAGTATTCTTATAAAAAAAGAAGTGTGTGTTAGTGTTCGATAGGAATGAACCTTAGCATACATGAAGAGATAAAGAAATGATCGTAATATCGAATCTAGAAGACTCTTATGTTATAGAATTGCATCAGAAAGTTAATAGTACTAGTATGCCTCACTAGTACGTTATAAAACCCTTTATGACGAATATGGCACAACATAGTAAAAAATAACCCTTTTGTTATCCTGTAATAAACTATATCAAGCATTCCGAAGCTGCTGCTCCAAATTCCGGGACGGGTGTAATTGCCGGTCTAGCATATTCCAGACAAGGTCAGCGAGATATTAATCTGGGGATCTCTTTGGCCCAAGGATGAGTTTTAATACTCCGGGGATACTCCTGGGAGAGGGGAGCCGTGCGCCGCAGGGAGTGTTCCATGCCCATTGGACACCTGATGAAAGGAAAAACGACAGGGTGTAGGATATGCAGGACGTATCGCTATTCTGTCAAACTACCTCGTACGTCGGTCCTCGAACGGACTGACTGCCGTAAGTAATGCCTCCCCCACATTACGCTAGGAGATACAGTGGTGTGCCACTTCACAACGAATTGCGAATGGGTACGAACACTGCCGTCTGCTTCTGGAGCAGTACCATGCCCAAGAGTAGTGGACAGGCATAGAATGGTAGCGTATCAAGTTTCGAGCAGTGCTAAGCTCAAGAGCAGTGGACAGACATAGAATGGCAGTGTGTCGAGTTTCAAGCAGTACCATGCCCAAGAGTCGAGGACTGGCATACAATTGTAGCGTATCCAAGTTCAGTGACAAATCTCGCTTCCGTCTAGTGACAAAAGATCACCGTATTCGCGTGTGGCTGAGACCTGGGACAACGCTTCAGTTTTCAGTTTACTGTCGAGCTTGAACTTGAACTTGGTTGCTTGCTGATGTAATTCAACAATAATAAAGAGACCTGTAGATTTGTTATTGTAATTATTTCTTTATCTCTTCATTTTCATCATACATGCTGTTTCATTCCAATTGAACACTGTCTTTGGACGGTTTCAATTTGTTTGGCACAGAGTGTATGCAAATATGTCAGTTTCACTGATAACCAACTTTGCTAGAAAAAGAGTAGAATCGACTTCAGTCAAATTAAAACATTGACTTTAAAAACAGTCTGTTTTCTCTTTTTTCTTTGACTCTCCAAGTAGTTCCGACGTGATATCTCGTCCAGCAAGATTTGACCAATTTTGCTAATGACGAGATAGGTCATCAAGATATTGCCGACATTTTTTGGTAACGAGATCAGGAACTGGTCAGTTTTCTGCTAATGACGACATATCTCATACATCAATTTCTGGCCAGTTTTCAAAATGACGAGATTCCTCATTGAGACAACCACCAGTAGGGTAACATTAGATCTTACTGAAAAGAACTTTCTTTGAAAAAGTTCGAATAATTGTGCATCAATATGTTTTCATGATTTTAGTTGCATAATTAGTGAATTGTTAAAAGGTATTAGGGGCATACAGTAGCTAAGTGTTAGACAGTAGAATCATTTGCATTAATTTTTAAAGTAACTTAGTAATTAAATCGGCCTTTTCATTGTTCTAAATATTTAATTACAAATTAAACATCTAGCGCGATGCACAGATTCTTGTTAAGACGGAAGCCTTATTTAATTAACTTGGTTAACATTAAATTTTAGCTATCCTAGTTAAAGTTACTTTATGAAGACTCCTAACGTGTAGCTAAAATTAACCTCCCCACGATATGCTTTAGTTGACATTTCATCAATTTATGGGATGCTTTAATCTAGTTTACATGCTCTTACTAGATTTTATCTATCGTGGCCATTTTCATATCGGCACAATGAAGATGCTGGGAATACATGCAAAATTATTGTTAAGCGTTGAAAGGGAACCTTTTTTGAATTAGCAAACAATGCTACAATTAAATGCTTTTAAAGTACGATATAATTTCAGTTATATTGAGTTTCGTTAACAGATGGTTAAATTATGGAATCCTATATTGAAGAAACTTCTGATCAGAAACCATTTCTAAAAAGAAGATAGTTGCGTGGTCAGAAACCATTTCTAAAATGACAGTTGTAAAGAAGGAAAAGAATTTTGTTTCACTCTGTACAGCAAAAGCGATGGCTGACAATTTACAAATCTACACATATAGTGGAAATTAGGATTGAAAATATTAAACAAAATGATAATTCATAATGATAAAACAAATTATAGAAGTTATTAATTTAACTATACGCGTTCTTTCGTGATTTCGAAAACATAGATAAAAATATAAAACGTTTCCTGCATTCAAAATTTTAAAAATACGTATTAAATATATGTTCTTTTAATTATATTTAGCAACTCATGAAAAAATGCTAGCCACAACAGAACTAGTGCAAGGCTTAGAATATGAAAAATGAAGTAACTGAAAAAATAACCTTAGGTACTGTTTTTGGGTGTAGTGTGTACCGAAATTTAAATTTAATCGTTCAGTGAAATCACCATACACTTGCATGGTCATATGACCATACATCGCATTTCTCCATTACATTACATATATTTAGGGATGCAGAAGGTACAGGAGACTACACAGGCAGCAATGTCTCCTTTTATTCGCATATAAGTGCACGGTGCCAACACTAGAATCAAGTTTTCATATTTACAACAACTTCTTCGCGAGACAATCCAGTTATTAAATAATGCATGAAAAGATAGTGGAAATACATGAGACGGTCGTATTACAGGATTCAGTTGTAATTCATACACAGTCTGTGAAATATACGTATATAACAGATATGGCAACAACACTAGCTCAACATAAAAATATTCCAAGCCCCAGTACCATACTTACATTGTTTATTTCAGCTAAACATTTTATGTATGGAATATTAAACTTTAGTTTTCCCAAGTCTTATCAAACGAAAAATGATATTTTGAGATATTTTTCGGGTGGTTTTAGTGAGGCTAAGCTTAAAAAATAAATCAAACACACAAGCTTTTGACTTTTAGAATTTATGGAATGAAATTATTTTGACGTGTCAAACGATTCGAAATACCTTCAGACTGGTAGATAGGTAGTTGAATTAATGTCACACTGGAGCAACACAACGCGCTATTGGCAACGTTCGGGATCAATCTGGAAAGGAAAGATCCGAGGACACCTAGAAATTTTGCTACACTGTCAGATGACGAGGTCAACACCTGAGCTGCAGCCACTCTCCAAACTTCCACACGCGCCAACGTGTGGACAATGAGGTCACGATGGATTTAAAGTGCACCTGCCTCAATGTACAAGATGGTTTGGTTGAATCGAATTTCTAACCGCCTTCACAGTTTATTAACAAAACTTTTTAGAGCATAATCTGTCAAACAACTCTAGGATTGGAAAACAGTTTTTATTATAAGGGGTTGGGTTTTAATGATTCATAATTTGATTAGATTATAGGGAAGTTAAGAAAACCTCATTTGGAAAAATTTTAAAACCTGAATCCAGAACTTTACAGGTGTGCCATCGTGGCTCAGTGGGTATGTCCACTGAGCTAGCAACCTCCGAGTTGTAGGAGGCGCAAGTTCGATTCCTGTCAGGTGTATTTCTCTCTTCTGTGTCCGTAAAACTTGTGTGTGTACGTCTATTACTTGATATTGTATGTCGTATCTGGCGCAGCATGGTCACACATGAACTTTGCACCATAAAAATCAAGCCAAACGGAACTTTACATTTAACAAAAACCATGCTTCACATTACATTACAAAAAGTAAAGTGACATTTAGCACTTTGAGCGTCGTTTCAATAGAGAGGATGGATCTACCATTCGTAATACGAAAGCTGTTTAGAATACTATCTCTCTCATTGATCTATTATAATTTTACCATCTTTTTATGTTATTATATTCATTGTAATCATTGAATCGAAATGAATAGATTTAAAAGCTATTGCTAAAAACTTTCTAGAACATAATCTGTCAAACAACTCCATGATTATGAAATTTTATTTTTCTAAATTTTGATCAAACTTTTCATAGATTACAAATTCAATTTACCTAAATTAAGTTTTATTATAAAAGTAAGAAAAAATATGTAGGGGAAATGTATTTGTATTCCATTTATAATTTTAATATATTTCGGAATAGGGCTTGATTCTTTTAAGATACGAATTATTAAAACATGAGAAATCATTGATTGGCCAATGACATTTGACTAATTTTTTTTACTAAATATTTATTGTAATTTGATTAGAAATTGAAATGTGGCTCAGCAGATGCTCAATCAAAAATCGCTATTCATATGTACATTAAAAATAAGAATTTTGTACCATACAAGCTGATATTCTTTGTATGGAAATTTGATCAATTTATTCTAAAATGCAAGCCAAACTTTCCCCCGGAAAATGAAATAAATCCCAAAATTAACTTACAAGAAAATATCAGATTTTATTACAGGTGTTATAAAAGCAATAAACAAACTTTGATTTGATTCTAATTTTATTCAGTAAGAATAGAACAATCGGATTTTCCTTGAAATTGAATCTTCCTTAGGAAAATTCTATTGTAAATATTTAAATTGCTGCAAAAAAAACAAATATAAAATTCCGTACTAAAAAGACATTTTATTACTTTCACATTGTCCAATAAGTAAAAGTACCTTTTGGAATTATGTAACAATAAAAGGATTAATGTTTTATGGAAAGTAAACTAATATGATTAGATTAAAGTAATTAAAATAACAAATTTCTGTACGAATTTCATGCCATAGAGAAAATGAAATAAAAAAACTTTCTTTGGAAAAAACTGAATAACAAAAAATCGGAATGTACAGAAGAACCCCTCTTATTTCATAAAATTTTTTATGTGCATAATTTTAAAAATTATTATTTTTAACCTTTACAACCAACAGACTTTACAGAATTGCCTGATAAAGATGACTTCATTTTCTCAAAAATTGTTAATTTTCTACAACCATAAGAAAATTTAGTATACTTATTATTTATTCGAAATACCTATTTCTTTAAAATTCTTTTAACCTTTTGACTTAAATTTTCTACTACTGCGAATATGTTTTCTGATCATACTTCACATTGCTGCACAATATTTTTGCAGAGCATGGAGAACCTAATTCATTAATAACGTAGCTTAAATTAGAATATTAGTCCCGATGTGTCTAAATTAGACTAAATTAGATAGTGATTTGACTCTGAATAAAACCTATGGAGATATGATTGCATGCTTACAAAGCGAAATATACGTAGGCATTCATACGTATTAAATTCAATGCATTCTGAATATGTGAATTAATTTCAATCTTTGATAGAGAACAGATACCCAAGTTTTCAATTACATATTATTTTAAATATTTCGTTTGGTATATGCAGTTTTACGGTTTGTTTCATACAATTTTTTGGTTACAATCAATATGAATAATTTCGTTTTAAAAATGTGCAATTGCAGTTTTCTTGAAAGAACAAGCGTTAGAATTGAGAAATCTGATCCTCGCTCAATGGATTTCTTCCAAATAATAGTAATAATTAGTTATGAGATTAGTTAATAGTTTTAGGTGGACATAAGCAGAAGACAGTAAAAATACAAACAATTTATGAGATTTACAGCTTAGTGGAGAAAATACACAAAGAATCACAACACAGTGTCCTCACAGAGACGATACAAAGGCCTTTAATGAAGCGCATGCGCAGTTGTAATACAAACGGCGCATTCGAACAGGAAGTATCAGTCCATAAATTAGGGCAAGGTTCACAGTGTTTAAATATTTCAACAGATAACGGTTAATGAAACAAATGGGTTTATTATATTAGATACAGATGAATTAACCAAGGAAGTCGTTTAAACACTTTGTTTCAATTTTTTAAAATAGAAATATAAACTCAATTGTCTTCATTTTAACCCTCCTGGTTGTTGTGTCGACGAGGTATCTCTTCATAAGCTAACCTGACGAGATTTTTATACATAAGATGTCTCTTCATAAGCAAACCTGACGAGATTTTGATACATAAGATGTCTCTTCATTAGAAGAAAACTGATCAGATTTTGATCTCGTCATCATCTAAAAATCGAAAGCATCTTGATGATGCAAAATTGGTCTGATTTTGATGGAAGAGATATCTCGTCGAAACCTCTTGGAGAGTTTAAATGAGTTCAAGATGTAGATGTTAATACTGTGCCCTACACATTCCTTGCAATATATGTTATTCGCAAGTTCTAAATAGTTGTAGTAACGTAAATTGGAACTATAGATAATTCTTTAAATATTCCATTTGGCTAATTTATCTTACGCCGAAAAGTCTATATAATTTTATTGTGAGCTTAAAAGAAAAAATCATTACTTGCGTATAATTAAATGACAAAACAAATTAAGGGAATCATTGAATATACCTACAGTAATTGTGTGATTAATGGTCAAGAGCTATATAAACAATCTCTGTAAGAAACCCATATGAGAACCGACAAACATCATTTGATAGCATAAATCATCTGAAAATAATCATTTAACTAACCTAAATCTGAATAGTTTCATACAACTGGTAATAATACAGTAACTCATAATTATGCTAAAAATGAAATTTGCTGTCGTAAGCTATGTAATGAATTAATGGCTTTTATTCGATTTTAATGGTGTTGAATTTAACTCATATGTTGTGTCTTCGAAAATTAGCAAGTAAAATCTAAAACACGGTGTTTAATATTTTTCTAAATTATACCGAATTAGTGTTCAAATAAGTTTTTCATTATCCTAAGAAAACTGAAAAATGTTCTATAATAAATTAATTCATCATTTTCAAAAGAAATATTAAAACAAAATTAATATTTAGTGCAATTTAAAACTTAAATAAAACATTTAAAAAAATGTCATGACTTACCCATCTTGAATATCAAGTGATCTTAATATGGATAATATATATTGCTTTTCTTGAGAAGGCTTTTGAAACTTTTTGAAATATACTTAGAGATGTTCTGCTGAAACGTGATTATCTCAAAAAACGCAAGTTATATCATAAACCTCATTAACCCTCTGAAGAACTCGGACGCGCATATCTGTTTTGTAGTTTTCCCTCTATGACTTCTAACAAGTTTTGATCTTCTTGACCTATCAACTCTTTCCTAGGATTCTTTCAACCACTAGTTTAGTCAATACAACCAATAGTTATTTTGTCTAAAGTAATCTGGTTTGAGGTGGTTTAAATTGATCAAGCTCTATGTAAATACCTTCGTTTAAAATATAACTTTAAAAATGTTCTTGTTTTAGTCAATCTGTTAAATACAGTTTTAGCTTTCTTGACATATAGTTTATTTCCTAGCATTCTTTCAACCAATAGTTTAGTTAATTCAACCAATAGTTATTTTATCTAAAGTAATCTGGTCTGAGATAGTCTAAATTTATTAAGCTATCTGCAAGTGCATTCGTTTAAAATATGACTTTTAAATGTTCTTCTATAATTAATCTGTTGAATGAGATTTATGGAATCATATGCAGTTTAAATAGTTCGAGATTTGATGAAACTGAATTGTGGTTGCTGTAATTTTTCCTAGGAGAATGACATGTAAATGTGCTTTAGGTACATTAAAAGGAAAACGTATACTAAACAGAATAACTCGTATCATCGGGCCTTAATATTCGTTTCGAAACTTTCATGCACCACTGTTTAGTATAAGTTCATTGAAATGAAATATATTCACATGCAAATTGCTCTCCTTCAAAACTGAAACAAATTACCACTTTCGTACTTAAAGTAATAAGAATTCTTCTACACTCAGGTAGCCTAGGAAACTCAACTACTTACGTAATCACTTTAATACGGTAAAAGATTTAAATTAATGAATCGGACCAACCCCAAGTTACTGTATGGCCACTCCTATCTTCCCATGGAATAATCACGCTTAAATTTAATTTGGTTATGAAATAAAAAGGTTCTACAACTAAATTCAGCAATAGCCTCTCTTACTCAAACACCGAGTACTACTCTATATTCATCCTTCAACCACACTTGTAGGGTTAAACTCCTTTAAGAAATACGAAATACGGGAAAATTTTTGAATATGTTTAGAAACAGAATGTTTAATGATGCCTTTAAAGGAGGCTTCTATTTAATCTCTTTTATACCCTCTCGCAGTGAGAGGATATTAAGACCGAAAATAAAACTGAATTTGCGAGTTTTCGCATTTCTAGAAACAGAATCTAATTTGAAAGAGACTGGAGGAGATTAATGACGAGCTTTTATGGGGAGAGGGAATGTTTCATCCCTTAAACGGAAACACTCTGGGATGAAAACACGCGAAATATGCAGAATGTTTTAGTTAACGCAACAACTTTGTGCTGTTTGGTACAATGAGAGATGTATTGCGGGAAGTCAACTAGCGTATTGAACAAACGAGAAAGTTCTGGTTCGCAGAATTAGGGAATTAGTTTCCTCGGGTCTTCAATTTAGGTCGAGCTGGTTGCTGATGATTTTCGAATAAAACTAATTTTAATCCTGCGTCATTATCAGTAATGGTCATTTTTATCCGTAAGGAAACAACAAATCAAGTTAACCCTCCTGGTGGTTGTCTCGACAAGGTATTTCGTCATTAGCAAAACGGATTAGCAACCGGAGGGGCTTGTGAATTCGAATCCAACCAAAGACCGTCGTGTACATGGAGGGGGCTGGTGCACTTTGAATTTGTCGTAGCACCAAATGTCTTCACGTGAGAGAAAGTTTGGAGGGTGGGATACCAGCTCAGATGTCACCTCGTCACCTGACAGTGGTTCAAAATTACTTGGTGTTTTAATCGGATCTTTCCCTTCGGGTTTGGTCCTGGCCAATATCCCGTTGCGTTACTCAAGTGTGACATCAATTAAATACCTACTTACCTACCTTCACCTGAGTCTTCCCATTCTGTTTGTATCTTCTAACAATTCGCCCATTGAATTATAAGCTAAAGTGAGGATTGTAGATATGAGAATATGTTTTATAGGAATCCATATCAAATAATTGAAAACGGTTAAAAACATTGAAAGCGTCAAAATGGTTGATGTGACATTCCAGTAAGATAAGAAGATTACGGAATTCATGGAATTTGTAACATTTATTAAGTACAAATACTCCTCAATTATGTTAACTAGAAAACTTCGAATAACTAGCAAATGTATTCTTAGCATCTGCGCTAAGTTTCTTAATTACTTGTTTCCTAGTTGATAGTATCGTTCTTATATAAATACATTTATAATGAATATAAACACAGACTAGCGTATTTTGATATCTTCAAGCATCATTTCTTGTTCTTACTGGTTTTGATTCTTATTTTCAATTCAGTACATGGCAAACAATGTTACCTCAGTCACAATTATTACTGAATACCTCACTACAGTTTTATTTCTGAACGTCCATTCCAATTGCATTCCATTCACTTACTAATAGTTATTGGGTATTTTTCTTATCTAACCCTATTTTCGTGTTCGCTCATATTTTCTTTTCTGAATAATTTCTTCTAGATTTCCCATTGCCATCTGTAAACACACTTCTGTAGAATTTCATTACAGCTACGAGCTCTTCCTATAGTTTTAGCAATATCATGCAGCTGTATACCTCACAGCATGCATATTTATACTAAACGGCGAAATTGACGAATGAATAGGGGTTGATTTTTTATGGTTTATATCAGTTTGTTGTCATTCACCAATGTACAAATAATGTAGATACCTGTAGTTTTAGCAATATCATAGAGCTCCGTAGCCCAAAGCATGCGTATTTATACTAAGCAGTGCAATTGGCGAATGATCCCTCTAAAGTAATATATGTATATACAGAGCTAATAAGCTGAAAGTAGTTACCGAGACATTTCCTTTTCATAAGAAGATTATTGTATTAAAAGAATTTGTATTATTTATGAAATACAAATATCTGAATTAAGTTAACTAGATTTTAAATAATCTCATAAATTTTTATATAGCAAAGCTTTTTCGAAAAGCGTTGAATCTTTGATAAATGAGATATATTCTGCGATTACTAATTCTATAAATTATTTATGACAATGGGAAAATAAATTTGAGATTTTCAGTTTATTTTATTATGTTTTCCAACTAGCACCAACCTCATGCATATTGTAAGATGATATGCATGAAAAGTTATACGAATGGTTTATAAAAAAATAATTACCAGAACACCATAATTCTCATTGTCACTTCTATGAAATTTAGAGCTTGAAACTTCATTAATTATATTTAGAAAGAAGTCACAATGTTATTAAAATGCATGAATTTACATTTATGTACAAAGAAACAAGGATGGTATATGATATTTTCATTATCCTGAGTAATTGAACTTTTCAGGTTTAAGTATTTTGGATTTTAAATTGTGCTAAAAATATGATGTTGAACACAAAGTCTAATAAGAGCATTGTTTTGAGTTCAGACATATGGAAATGATATTTTAAGTGTTTATGAGTTCAGGCATATGGTATAAGATATTTAATAATCTTGAATAGTTTAATATGTCTTAAAATATTAAGGGTTAAGAATTCTGTCAAAAATGTGATGCTAAACATAAAATGTAATTAAACATTTGAGTGTATTAAACTTGAGAATTAACTTTCAATTTTAGCTTCCAATTATTGAGAAAGCTGTATTATGTTCTTATAAATAAATGACTTCATTATTTTTTAATATTTGAGGTAGATTTTTATTAAATTATTTAACCAGTAAGCATTATTTCGGAACTTGCATTACCATTTCCTAAACTTTTAATCTCGATGAAATTTAATTAAATTCTTTAAAGCTTGTGTTTAATAATTTATTATATAAGGTGTGAAGTTTTAACATACCAATTACACATTTCCTGATACCCTTCCGTTCTTTTAAATCTAAATTATTTAATTTTGTTGTGAAACTAATGGACTCCAATATTTTTAAAGCTTTAAAAGTAAGTTAATGCTCTAAAACTCTAACCGAAGGAATTATTTATTTTGATCACATTTATACAATATAATCGAAAAAAATATCTTATTAATGTTAGATTTCTTTAAATGTCTTGTAAAATTAATTAAATAAAATGTAATTGGAGACTTAAGCGTAAGAGAAAATACTCGGATAAAGCAATTAGTAAGAAGTTCAATCCCTGGTTAAAATAAGTAGTTAGTGATTGAAAGAATTGATAAAAGAAACACAAATAAAATTTAAAATTTCTTACTCATTAACTAACCCTTGTTTTTTTTAAATTCGTTTTTATCGAATAGTTTATTTAAAATAAAGTATACGTTTTCCTGTCTATAACCACAGATTATGCTCGATGATAATTCTTTAAACAATTAACTTTAATTTATCACACAGTAGCTATACATTTAAGTAAAGTTAAGTTTATTTATTAGTAAAAAGTTAAAAAAGGTTGTTTTTACTTGAATAGTTTACATTTAGTAGTGTACTAAATATAAGTTTTGAATCTTGTATGAACATACGCAGATTAATAAACAAATCCAAGCCATTTCAGTATCTGACACTAAAATGAATGTGCTCTATAATGGAGGATTAAGATCCTTTAGGGATGGAGCTTCACCTCCTCTAGAGGATTCCCTAAGAACAAGATAGTATTTATCTTCTCTAGAGGATTCCTTAGGAAAAGATAAGGTGTGATTTGTGTCAGTCATTGGTTAAACACCTGAGGTACCTATATGCGATACCTAATTAAGAGAATTGATTCTTTAGTAATTCAGCTAGTATCACTGACTAATAAGAATTAATTAGTCTTCTTTGTTTAACTCCATTAATTTGATTCATTAATTAACTTATTTTATTTCCATTCTTAGTCCTTAGCTTAACGCTTCCAAAATTAAAATTTTATAATTTACCGTTTGGCATGGCTTGTCCATTTTCGAACCTTGCGCCATAAGTCCCAAGATCCAATTCATTGATTTGATCTCGCACGTGTATTATATTCATAAAATGCAGTGATTGTATTATGCTCAAGACTTAAATAGGTTTGTTTGGTCGCTCTAAGTGCTTTTTTTGTAAACGACGGTTATTAAACAGGGCCTAATGATAAAGTTGCTACTGAACGACTCCGAATATTTGTGCACAGATGGAGAAACAAATGCGCGACTTGTAGCGAGAGTCAAAGGAATCATATTCGGAAACTAGAAGGAAAATAGGAAACGTTAAATTTTGTGGCGACATAGCAAACTAGACATTCCAAAATAAAATACTAATATATTCATTAAAATTAAAATTGCAACTCAGAACCGTTTATTTGATCTGAACGAAATTTGCATACAAGAACGTCACAGAGAAATATACAAATGATTAAAGTTTCGTTACCAATCCAGCTAAAGTTATAGCTGATCTATTGTTGTTTCTTATCTCACTTGGTCTAGACCAGCTAGATCAAGTTTCTAAATTCGTACATCTTCAAAAAGTCAAAAGGAGCAAATTATCAAAATACAGACATTCCCTGAACAGCCCCAGATAAGGAAAGACGTGACCAGGAGACGCCTGCTCTATATTGCATTTCCGTCAGGTCGGAGAAACTTTAAACCATGATCAAATGAAATTGATCTCAAATGTCCACTGACCAGTCTAGACAGGACAGTCTGCTGACCTCTACAATCCTAGAATTTCAAAGTTACTGATATATGGAGTTAACGTTTCGTAGAATTCTATCAACAAAATGAGCTTGAAGCAAAATCATGTGAAGAAAAAGTTGTTCCTGAAAGATAATTTATTGATGTTTGTAATACCTTGAATCCGTGTTTGCAAGCCATTTTACCAGCCAACGAACTTTGAAAGGGGATTGATTAATGATCTACAAGAGGATGGATATTCAGGTCGATGTGTTGAACTGAATAACGCTTTAGTATGATAGGAAAGACAGTACAACCTTGTCTTCAAAAAAGTACTTCTTGGTGTGGAAATAGGTATACTTCTTTATATTTAAATTATTTTAATGTAGGTTGCGGGTTGTAGTGGTGGCTAAGTTCACTACAATACTCCCCCTCCAGAATTGCTAGTTTCATGAAACCATAAGAGCTGTATTAAGATTACGTATGTACTTCCTTATGGGTAGTCATACAATGGATTATTACGACCGAGGACTGTCCGTCAAAGTTCGTGCCGATTGTCAGGAACGTTATATGTATATGGTATTTGTCAGGAATTCTATAAGGCTTGTATTTGAAAGTGCGTGTGTTCATAATTACGTGCGCCACTCAAAAGTTTAGCAAGAAGTTAGTTAGTCGAGCATATACATATATATACAGGGTGCAACGCAAAGTCCGTACCCGGCCTTTATTTTCGGAACCGCTGGTCGTAGACATATACTTCCAATTACAAAAATGTTTCAAATGAGGTAAACATTCATGTTATGACATATTGAAATTTAAAAAATCAATTTTGTAAAAAGTACAAAATCTAACTTTTTATACAGTCACCCGTTCCCTATAGTGATATTTAGTAAAAGTTTACACGCCTAACAAACGTAACGCAAAAAGTTTCACTTCTGTGGGACAAAAATTGACCATTTAATTTCAAAGTTTGGGATTTTTTCAGATATATTTTGTCTTCATTGAGGGGTCGGTTAAAATATAACTTAGAATAATTCGAGATTGCAATCAGAGTGCAACGCCTATTTTACGGCGAAAGGGGGTTCCCCGACCACAAACGATGGGTGCATGTATAGTAAGGTAGACATGCCCGATTCAGTGAAAGCGGTCGCAGCGCCCCCAGTGGCGAAACATGGAATGTTTGGAAATCTAACTCGCACAAGTTACAGATAAGCATACAGCGGAAAACAACACATAAAGTGGAGAAATATACTGGAGATACTGCTCGAAATGTTTCCCATTGGTGGGTGGCAATGCAAAATTGAATGCGTGACAGTACTGAATCGTGGACGCGTTGGAGCATAGCTGGTGCAACTGTGCGACAAGCAAGGCTGATACGCTGTTTCAGATCATCCAGAGAGGTTGGCTCGGTCGCATAGATCTGTTCCTTGACGTAACCCCAGAGGTAGAAGTTCATGGGAGTCAATTACAGCGAACACGGTGGCCACTCTACCCGACCACCATATCCGATGATCTGTTGGCCGAATTCGGTGGCTAGATACGCACGAACGTTTGCTGCTTTATGCGGAGGGGCACCATCATGTTGGAACCACACACGACATGCATCTCGGAGAGGCAGCTGTTCATACCAGTCACATACCGTGTCTTGTAACACGTGCAGGTAACGATTGCCCGTTAAGGTCCCGTCGAAGAAGATGGGTCCAACAATCTGGGTTCCCCATAAACCGCACCATACATTCGCTGACCAGCGTACCTAGTGTCATGCTGTGCGTCCCATGTGAGGGTTGTCCAGAGCCCAGTAATGCACATTGTGGGTGTTGACGATGCCATCCCGTGTGAATTGCGACTCATCTGTCCACAATATGTCGGAAAACAACGACGAAATGTGCAACGTGTTGAGCAGGAAATTACAAAAGTCAATCTTCATGCGTCGTCACCCGGCATCAATGCTTGCACCAGTAGCGGACGGTATGGATGCGCACCATGCGCATGTAACAATCGCCAAATATGTTAACGCGTGTATCCACATGCCTCGCTTATTTCCGCCGTGCTTAGATGTGGATTTGCAAGGGCGTATCCCAGCACTTTCTCCGGTGTCACTCGAATGCCCGATCTTGTCAGTCTGCCTGATCTGGGTCGTGGTGTGAAGCGCCGGTCTCTCTGAAACGGCAAAGTACAGTAGCTATAGTTCGATGCGATGGACGTCGATCCATAAGAAAACGTTCGCCATAAAGCCTCGCAGCGGCTCTGGCATTTCGTTGACATTCGCCATAAATCACTATCATTCGGCATATTATGTGTAGCACATCATCACGATTTCAGCGCGGACTAGTTTGCCCACTACTGGATGGCTCGTCTTTTATCCCGAGCATGTGGCTGCGGTACTACCCTATTTGCATAATCATGATTAGCATGGGGGTTATAGCCCCACTGGTAGTTTGCATTCTGATGCCATTTATCCGGTTCTTTTTTGCTCATTTTTCATTTTCAGGGTGTCGATTCTACATAATTCGACGATGGTCTTCAACGTTCTAATTGACATTTTTTGTCTATCTTGCTTAGTTTCGGAGTTAGATTTCCAAACTTCCGTGTTTCGCCACTAGGGGCGCTGCGACCACTTTCAGGGAATCGGGCATGTCCACTTTACTATACATGCACCCATCGTTTATGGTTGGGGAACTCCCCTTTCGCCGTAAAATGGGCGTTACACTCTGATTTCAATCTCTAATTATTCTAAGTTATATTTTAACCGACCCCTCAATGAAGGCAAAACAAATCTGAAAAAATCCCAAACTTTGAAATTAAATATCTCGGTCAATTTTTGTCACACAGAAGTGAAACTTTTTGTGGCACGTTTGTTAGGATAAGTGTGTAAACTTTTACTAAATTTCACTATAAGGAACGGGGACTGTATAAAAAGTTAAATTTTGTAATTTTTACAAAATTGATTTTTTAAATTTTAAAATGCCATAACATGAATTTTTACTTCATTTGAAACATTTTTGTAATTGGAAGTATATGTCTACGACCAACGGTTGCGAAAATAAAGGCCGGGCACGGACTTTGCGTTGCACCCTGTATATATATATATATATGCACTAGCAAAATTACCCGGCGATGCTCGGGTTGAATTAGTTAAATGTGCATTCTCTTTCATGATAAAATGCAAGCTTCATTTAAGTGTACAGAAAATATTTTTGACCATCGTTTTAACTTTTTCATAGCTTCTACAGTTTACTTCGGACAAAAATATGTATACATAGTCTATCCATCCATAAAATCCATTCATATTCATCACACTCTTGCTGTAAGACAAACTACAAAAGCTTTTTCGGAGATGACTTCTTCAGAAGTCGATTTTGAGTTCTGGAGTGATTACGAATGCCAATTAAGTGCATTTTCAGTAAAAATGAGGAACTTTCAGCCTATAGTCTTGCATTCAGTTTTCTAATCAATATTTATTATTTGTGGTACCCTTGCACCATGAATTCGATGTTTTCGAATTACATTATCATTGTGAGAGGATGGAAAATTAAACTGTTACGGCATTCGTGGTTAATTTATTTGGAAGCACACATTTTCTTCTTGAAAATTCTATTCGGCCGCACGTGGAATATCGGAGCTTGTTTTTAAAACAAATGTCATCAGTGTAGACAAAGCAAGCTCAGTAGATTACACTTTTTACAAAATCAATGCTTTCAATGAATGTTTCACGGGTACTTAGTATACGAACAGTTTTAACTTCACGTAAGCCAACTTCGACCTTCTGCCACTTAAGACAAAAAATTTCTATTTTCAACAGCCCTAGTTTACATACTTCCTTATTATGATCTTATTCCAAGATCAGCAAAGTCTTATTTAAAATTCGCTTTCCTCCAACAGAAAAATTAATTTTTGAAATCGAATCCTTAAAGTACTTTTTTAATTGAGAGACTCAGTTTCTATATGGAAACCATAAACCTATTTAGAATGATAGATGTAGTTACTTGACTATGGAGAACAGCTTTGAATAATATCCATGAAATATGAAAAACAAATGTAAATTAAATTGACTTTAATCGTCTTGTAATGAAAATATGTCAAAATTTAAGAATATCTTTGAACTACAACGTATGGCTACCAATTGTGATTTAGCGTATTTTATTTTAGAATAACTTTATTTTAACTTTACCAGTCATTTTAAAATAAGAAATTATACACCTTACTTCAAATGTTTCCATTTACAATTATGGAATAGAATTCTGCAAACTATAACGTATTTAACCAAAGACTTAAAGAAAGTCATCGAAATATACATATACCACCAAGAAATTACCCATGTCTAGTGGTATTTGACAGAAAATAAAAATAATTCATTACAATATGGAAAGTAATGGAACACATAAATACAAACAGAAACGAAATTCTGGTCATTGAAAAATGTAGAATTCTGAAAAACGAAAGATACGAGCAAGCGTGTCGAATTTCGACGTCATGAGAATATTCTGAAATAGAGAAATTCGAAAAAGACGCTTGAAAATACTGATAGACAATAATGAATTATATACATAAAGAACACAAATTTACAAAACTTAGAAATGCTCAAATATGACCGCAACATTTCTGTCTTAACTCAAATACACAAACACGGAATTCTAATTTCAATTTATGAATTAAACATTAATTCTGGCGTCGACAGATACCGAATTACAAATTATGCTTTTATGATCAATGAGTGTTTTGTTTTGGCTTTTCGTGTTCCATTACAAAAGTAATTTGTGTAATGTGATGTAATATTGTAAACTTACATCACATTAAGTAATTTGTGTAATGTGTGTAATAAATGTAATTTGTGTAAAATTAAGTATTTTAACTATCCATTTTTCATCATTCAAATATTCCTAATTTATTTATATTGTAGAAAGAAATAAAAAATCAGTTCAAACATAATTAGAATTTTAAATAGTTTAAATATAATGTTTCGGAAAATATTGTTCTTCGAGCAATACTGGTAAAGCAATTTGATTAGAAAATTTGATTTCCGATCAATACTGGTAAAACAAACTGAGTTGCGTACCGCAATAGTTTAATGCTCAATGTTTTTCCTATGGCAATTTCAAATGGATTTAGCCCATCTGCACACTTAGGTTAAAGAGACGGGGATAACATGTAGTGGGGGTGTATGTAGGTTGCGTTACTATATATATATATATATATATATATATATATATATATATATATATATATATATATATATATATATTATGCGTGTGAACCTCTCAAAGGGTTAAGAAAATATATATATATGTATAAATATAGAGAGGTATATGTATGTGTATATATATATATATATATTTATATGTATGTATTATATATAAGAGCGAGGGAAGTTAGATAGATAGATACGAAAATATTTAAAAATTGGGAATAAAAAAGAGCTGATTTAATTTTACGAAGCCCCATTACATTTGGAGTAATATCAAAAAGTGCGTGACATAAATTCTTCACGAGCTATTTACTTGTGAATAAATGCTTCAAAATAGCCAAAATTGTAATAAATTTAAAAGAACGGACAGGAAATAATGCGTGCCCAAAAAATATGAACCCGAGTGAGACTAGTGCATATAAATGTTGCTTTCAGAAGCACGTACAGAAGGAAATTATGATACAAAATGCAATAAATTCCATCAAATGTTTTCTTGCCTGTACTTTAATAACTAGCGGCCTCAACACAATCCAGAATTTATTCTTGAAAACATGGTGCATTTTAAGGATGCTTTTTAAGTTCCAATGCAATATATTGAGCATAAAAGCTGGAATTTTATCTAGTAAACAGTTTTTATCATCTCAAATATAAATATACCCAAAAAGATCTGTAATGAGAAAGATATCCGCTATGTTTTGCTATCTTATGAGTCATAAAGTATCACTGCATGTTTCCATAAGTTGATACTACTTTTTACATATTTTTCTTCCCCAAGTATGTTAATACTTTTCTTGAATGAATTAAATTCCGTTATTCAATTTCAAGCGTTTAGGTTTTAAGACTTTTTATAGTACTCAGAAGTGATAAAAAATCGTTTCATTGCTAATATGTTCTTCAAGACTCATAAAAGTTGGCGATTGAATTGAATTCTAGTTAATCCACTCTTCGAAATCGCGGCTTAGAGCTCTCATAAAGGGCTATGAAGGTAAAATAAAACCATCGACCCCAACTGTTTAACAAAACCTATAAACTTAAACGTCATTCCTCTCAAGTGGCTTTAAATTAAAGATTTTACAAAACTTTAGCCATTAAAATTAACAACTTATTTTAATACCTAATTTTTCTGAATGGATGATCTCTCCGTTCTTTGAAGGGCGTTTTTCTTCTCTTTATTCCTTGCACATTTACAAAAACATTTTTAGGAAAATTTATCAAAAGTTCTTAAATGAAACACATTTTAATTGTGCAGTGTTCATATTTCAAATTTCATCATATTCCAATGCTTGTGTAAAGCATTAAGACAGGACATTTCAGTTTCACCAAAGCATACAACTGATTTAAAATATTTCTTAGAAAAAGGTGCTTTCTGTAACAATGTTCACTTTGAGGTTTAAGAACACTTAGCAGAAAATTTATTTTCACAATTACAAACATACAAGTTATTTTAAATGGTTCTCACTAAAGGTGCTTTCTGTAACTTTTTTATTCATGTCCTAATAACTTCCATATTGATGAAGTATTTCCACATTGAGAATTATGCTATCTTAAAAATATTGTTTTGTCTTTCTATGGCTTAAAATGTCTCGTATTAAAACTAAGTAGTAACGGGATTTGTGGTTAAGATCAAAACCCCTGATTTATTAAAACATATAAGGGCACCATGAACAAATAAGTCTTACAATTTTTAATGTACGGTAATAGTTGTTAGCATAATATTCTTATATTTCTTCGTAGATAACGTAATATATCTTGAAATGTTTGCATTAATAAATATTCGTGACGAAATTCTGAAACACTTCTCTTTTATACAATACATTCGCTATTCATTCCTCGATTACGTTCTACGGCATTAACTACTTAGTAAAGCAAAGCCATTGCTTTCAGAAGCCTGTAAGCCAATCCTTAAGTTTGGTGATTGTGCACTTTTCAAGTGTCCTTTTCGTTTCGTACATAATGTTCTCCCTCTTCTTTAAGCCACCACGCGCATCCGGATGTCTCATCCTAGGGTTCTCTATTCGCAATTCTTATTTTCTTATAGTTTATACTTTATTTTCGTGTCGAAAACAACTTCTGATGCAAAACCTGTTCCAAACTGTCACCAGTTTTGAGAAAAGGACAATTTGTTTTTCCTACTTGGGTTTTCATTTCACTTGGAATAATAGGCAGTTTTGTCTCGACGAGGTGCAAAACTGACCAGATCTAGATGAACGAGGTATCTCGTCGAAGCACTTGGAGGGTTAAATTGGCCACCAAAAGTAAAAAGATGTTCATGAGGTAGATGCTAATGGTAATTAACACAAATATCGATGAATAAAGCCTTATCTAATCGGTGATTACCGGTTTCCTTTACATTATGTGTGATAAACAGCAAGAAGCATGTTCTCAATTATTATGAATATCGATGAATCGAATATCGATATAATGAATCGAAATCGATATAATGAATCGAATATCGATATAATGAATCGAAATATCGATGAATAAAGCCTTATCTAATCGGTGATTACCGGTTTCCTTTACATTATGTGTGATAAACAGCAAGAAGCATGTTCTCAATTATTATGAATATCGATGAATCGAATATCGATATAATGAATCGAAATCGATATAATGAATCGAATATCGATATAATGAATCGAATATCGATATAATGAATCGAAATATCGATGAATAAAGTCAATTATCAATTATTATGAATATCGATGAATCGAATATCGATATAATGAATCGAAATATCACTAATCTCAATTATTATGAATATCGATATAATGAATCGAAATCGATATAATGAATCGAAATCGATATAATGAATCGAATATCGATATAATGAATCGAAATATCGATGAATAAAGCCTTATCTAATCGGTGATTACCGGTTTCCTTTACATTATGTGTGATAAACAGCAAGAAGCATGTTCTCAATTATCAAAAAAAGAGTATTTGATCAACGAATACTCATGTCAAAATATTATATTGATACATGAAGTGAACGTCATGCATTACACTGAACGTCAGAACTTAAATACTAATATTCAGAGTTCTGGAATACAAAATGATGATTTATATTATACCAAAAAATTGTGGAATATTATACTTGGTATTTATTCATAGTAAAAGGAAAAGTTTAATGTGATTATTTACCGGTATCGTTCTCAAATTTATGTGTCGAGAATATAGATAATCACCTCCTTTTGTATTTAAAAATACCATTAACGTAAATAAATGTTGAAATAAGTATTGGTAATTCCTATTCTTAAATCATTAAAAACACAATGATACAAAAGGTACGTTGAGAGTTACCGAAACGACGAGTAAAAACAAAACGATAACAAGAACAGAAACGGACAGTAAAAGAAATCTTTGAACTGAAGTTGTGACACTGCACTGGGTGCCATGTGATAGAAGGGTAACTGTGAAAACTTAAAAAAGAGGGAAGGATGTGCTTGTAGGCTGTATGACCATCTGAAACACTGATACAGGCTGTTCACAGGGTTTGCATACAGATAAGGAGGTTTCTGATGAGTTCCTGTGGTAGCAGAACTATTTCCTATGTTATTGTCTCTCACTTCACTGTTTAAAAATTTCAATATGCATAAGCTTTCTACTGAATATCCTCGGGTCTGCAAATCACCACATGCTGTATCGTTTAATTTTGAGTTTTTAATCTTTATAAATAATATTCCTTAACTTTGAGTAATAAGTAACATACTGTTGAATCCTTGCTGAAGTTGAGAAGCTATTAAGCATTTGTACTGTTAAGAAAAAAAGAATATTGGCACGGAAGTTCAAGAAAAAGTTCCTTTGGTATATCAACATGCATTTCGCTTTAGAATAAACAATATATTTCAAGAACAATTTTTTTAGAAGCAGTTCTTAATGCAACTTAAGATTCCGAAGTAACTAAACTAAAATTCAAAACGTGTTTGAAGTAAGTAAATCAATTGAAACTGCGAATTTGAAAGAAATTGTTCGTTTCATTATTTGATACCAAAACATAAAAACACTTCAATGAGGTTTTAAACTCTTAAATAGCTTCTTCAATTTTATTTTATGCATACTGTTCTCAAAGGAATTTTAAATCTCTCTAAACGCCCTTGCAAATAGACCCAGAAGAAACAAACATTTAATAACATTTATCGATACAAAACGCTGACTCCAACTTACAATCGATTCCAGTCACAACCTTTGTATTAAACAAGGATCTGCAGTTATTTGAAAGGAATTTTCCTGCTTCTCACTGAACGCATTTGGGCAAAACATAGGTTTAGATTTCTGCAAAACATAATAAATGTCGATAGCGTCCAAGTTCCAGCGTCCAATCGATCAGCAGGAACTGGAAGTCATTCATTACATCAAGAGAGTTTAGCGGCTTTAGGAATGGAAGCGGTTTTAACCATGTGCCATTTATATGAAAATAGTTCTTCCAATCGAAGAATGGACTGAAATGTTAGGGAGCATAGAAATTTGAGATAATGAGTTTCTTTGGTAGTGCTAGTCGATTATATATTTATAGAGAAATGTACTTTGAAAAGGGGGTAAGATATAGTGATCAATTGCGTTTTTCTTAATCGAACTGGTAAATCCTGATGCCAGAATTTTCAGTGCTTACAAAAATTACCAAGTTTGATATTCTTGCTTGAAATAAAATTGCAGTTTTGGCAAAACTATCTTTAAGGTTTCGTGATTTTTATCACTTGATATTAATTTACTTGATATTTTGATTACTTGGTATTTTGCTTAAACCTCCTGGCGATAGTCTCTACGAGGTATCTCGCCATTAGCAGAACTGATTACATCTTGATTTACGATAAGTTTCGTCATTAGAAAAAAACTGACCAAATCTTGATCTCGTCATCATAAAAAATCGGTGATTTTTTTTTGACGACGAGATATCTTTAGCAAAATTGATCAGATCTTGTTGGACGAGATATTTCGAAACCATTTGAAGAGTTAAACTTTTAAAGTAAGTGATTGCTCCTTTATGTTGCAACATATATTAGACGAAACTCGAATACTCACACGAATTGAAATTATTGAAATTAGGTACGTACACCTATCTACCAGTTTGTCTCGAAAAGCTAGATGGATAATCCGACCTAATAACGCCACCTAACTGAAATAGTGGTCAGAGCATTTGTCTGCAGCCCAGTAAGCAGACAAACGCTATGTTCGAATTTCGGTTTGTAAGCGCACGGATTTGGTGATTTGCCTGTTAAGAGCAACGGGGCTTACCCATTGGATGCTCCACAAATACCCTTGTAGTTCTCCCCTTGTAGTTCCGAAGGTGGAAGAATTAGTGGATGGGCATAGAAATAAATAATAATCCGAAGGCAGATTTGTGGGCATAGAAAGCTAAAACTGAAGAACACTAAACGGATTTAATAATAATTGAGTCATATTGAAGTAACATAATACACTCAAGATATCAACTTAAGATCTGTAAGTACGAAGTAAAGAATTTTTGTGGAGTGTTGACAAAACCACTAAGATGTTTGTTACGAATTTGAGGCCGTAGTAGCTCAGTGGATATGCCCTCTGAGCTCGAACCTGCGAGTTATAGGTGGTGCAGGTTCTATTCCTGTTAGTTGCGATTTCTCTTTGGGTGTATTTCTCTCTTTTGTGACAGTAAAACTTTTATTGTGACTGTATGTGTATTATTGATATTGCTTATCTTGTGCCTGGCGTAGCATGGCGAAATATGGCCCTTGCGTCATAAAAACCCAACCAAATTGTTACGAATTAAGAGGCTACTACATTCTAATTTGTTCCAGCCTGCAGGATGTCATAGTATCAACCTTCCACAAGATCCTCCACAGGTGATTATGAAGGAAATGATGGAAATATTCTGCTCATTATTGTTTTTGCAGAATGATTATTTGCAATTTTGTTCGGGTGTCTCATTTTGTGCACTGCATTCAAAAACTCAATTAAAACGTAATGGTAATGTTTGCTAATAGATTGTTATACGATATGCAGTAAACAGTATCGAGTTTTAGAAACTACATTACACTTGGATGTATATCGCATATACTAATGAAGGAAATCCCATGTGTACAATTTTGAGTTCGTCTTCAACTTCAAAATGAATGGTAACCCTATGGTTAAAATGTGATAGTAAGAGGCACGAAGAATCTTTGAGATGACAATTTCTTTTTTTATCTCAATGAAAAATACTTACTAATCACTCAAAAAAATAGAAACAAAATTTACTCACTACACACAATGTTGAGTATTTTCCTACGAGATGGCGCACGGACAACCCGACCACTCGGGGATGCCACTTCGCCTGCATGTTTATGTTCAAAGGGGCTGCTTAACCACCCCCTGTTTTCTTGTTTATCTCACTTGCGAGGGGACTTCCTGCCAAGAACCAACCTCGCAGCTTCGCTCTCCTTTGTTACTTGTTAATAAATCTGTTATTTGTTAAGTTCTATTCTGTTAACTCACAAGCACAGAACGGGATCGATTGACGTGTCCAAACATTTGGTCCGTCGATTCGCCGCAGAAAGGTATTTTACTAAGAAAAAGTATCAGCGTTTCTTTGTCTTCAGCGACGCGTTCGTCGACGCCATTGCTGTACCTCCCTTGTGAACTGCGATTACGCCGTAGTTCTTCGCTACTGACGCTTGGATACTTTCAACCGAGTTCTAGTTGGTTCATCGTGATGTCTCTTCTCAAGGTGCATTTGACATAAGGACTATTGAACGTTCAAATTTTCTCTTGCTGAAAACGAATATTGAACAAGAAATTTCAACTGTGACATTTTCCAGGTCCAATTCTTCAAAGATGAGCTTGAAGTGATGCGTAAGAGACTTACTGAACTTTATGATTCCATCTTTGAACTGATTAAAGAGACTGAATTAGATGCAGTAGTCAAGGAATTTCAAGAACTGGAACAAAACTTGAATATTCTGGCCGTTACTTTATTGCGTACGGAAAGAAAGCTGAGTGAAAATACTCCCGAAATTAGAGCTCGTGAGTCTCGTCATGTTTTGAATCCATACCATGAAGTTCGATTACCAACGCTAGAATTTCAAGTTTTCAGTGGTATATCGAACAGTGGTTATCTTTTCGTGATTTGTTTAGAGCATCCGTTCATTCCAACAGACAACTTTCTAATGCGCAAATATTGCAATATTTGAAGGGTGCAGTAAAAGGTGATGCTTAGAAAATTATTCAGTCGATCCCATTAACTGACGCTAATTACAAAATTGCATGGGATCTCTTGTCATAACTCTTTTCAAACACCCGCAAACTTGTTTTTGCTCATATTCAAAGGCTGCTTTCTTAACAATTAGTGCAAACCGAAAGTGCTCCATCCCTTTTGAATTTGGTTGATGTTACAAGTGAATGCATACGTTCTCTTGAGGTGCTTGACCAAGAGATAGAAAACTTTGCCGACACCATTCTGATGTTCATAATACAACAAAAACTAAATTCGTCAACGAGAGCCTGGTGGGAAAGATCGTTAAAAGATGACCGTGCTCCTTCCCTTAAAGAGCTGCTAAGTTTCCTGAAAGATCATGCCAGAAGTCTTCAAGCTTCAAAAGAATCGGTGATTCCACGGAAAGCCCAACGGGTAACATCTTTAACTGAGTCGTTTTCTACTTGTGAAATGTGCTGTTTAAATCACAAAATTTATAAGTATTGCGAATTTCTGAAATTATCCACAAACAAGAAATTTCAGTTCGTGAAGAGCAAAAAATTGTGCTTTAATTGTTTGAATTCCAGCCATAAAATGAATCAGTGCAAAACTAACCATACGTGCAAGAAGTGTGGAAAAAGGCATCATACGCTTCTCCATTTCCAGTCAGCGGGCGAACGTTACAACTCCCCCAACCCTACAGGTCATGACCTCGAGTAATCCGACGGGGTCGAAGGAGAGGATTCTGACGGGTCAAATAGTTCTCCTTCGTGCTCACCCATCTTGTACTCTTGTGTTTCTCGAACGGAGCGACGAAGTCCTGAATGTCAACAATGTTGTTTGCTACCGCAGTCGTTAAGATTCGCTACTCTAGTGGGTTTTTTCAAAATTGCAGAGCTCTGATCCGGGTTCTCAAGTAAATTTCATCACAGATTCTTGTGTTCAAAAACTTGGGCTTTTACTTTCTCGAGCGAATGCTGATATTTCCTGTTTAGGAAAAATATCCTTGGGAAAATCGGAAGGGGAAGTGAATTTAGTGTTTACCCCTCATTTCAAACAGATTCCTGTATATATAGAAAAGGCATATTTTTTACGCAAAATCACTGGCTGCTTTTCCAATTATCAGTGCACCAAAAATTTTCCTCATATCAAAAACTTATTGTTAGCAGATCCTAATTTTAAAAATCCTGGTTCAGTAGAACTTCCACTTGGAGTGACAGCTGCTTTACCACTGTTTATTTGACAAACAAGACTCAACGGTAACAAAATGCCGTTTGCTGTAAACTCTGAACTTCGTTGGCTAATAGGTAGACTAATTACAGTTCATCCAAATTTTCGGAATGAAAGATTTGCAGTAAATTTTGTGGAAACAAACGTTGATGATGTGTTGAAAAAATTCTGGAAATTAGAGACTGTCCCCACTGCTAGCATGCTCTCCAAAGAAGAAAAGCGTTGTGAGAAGCATTTCATTAATACTCATATTATAGATGAAACTGGTCGTTTCGTTGTGCGATTGCCATTCAAATCTTCCCCTTGTCAACTTGGCGACACTAGGGAAGTGGCTATTAGTCGTTTCAAGAACACGGAACGCAGATTGTGTCACCATCCTTCCTACGAGCAGTACAAGGCTTTCATGACAGAATACCTTTCAAGCAATCACATGGAAATTGTTCCTGAATCAGAGGTGTTCAAGTCATCCTCCTCTTGTTTTTACATGCCGCACCATGCAGTTTTCAAGGAATCAAGCACTACTACAAGGTTAAGAGTGGTGTTTGATGCTTCAGCTCAATCATCATACAACACATCCCTGAATGACATTCTCATGGTGGGTCCCAGGTGCCAGCAAGACCTAATACCCATTTTGCTGAGATTTCGTATGCATCAGATTGCGATAACTGCTGATGTAGCCAAAATGTTTCGACAAATCAGAGTTCATCCAGAAGATGCAGATTTTCAGCGTATCGTATGAAGTGATTCCAGCGAGCCAATTCGTGATTTCCGACTGGCAACTTTCACCTACGGAACTGCATCTGCCCCATACCTTGCAACAAGAACAATTCGGCAGCTGGCTATTGAAGAAAGGGACAATTATCCCTTAGCATCTAATAGAGCAGTTCAGGATTTTTATGTTCTTCTGCCCGGTGCAGATAATCTGGAGGAGGCTTGTGAACTGTCTTCTCAACTTTTAGCGTTGATGAGAAACGAAGTTTTTGAGTTTCGCAAATAGTTTTCAAACGTTCCTGAAATCTTGAAATCCATTCCATCAGAGTTGAAAGAAAGTCATCTTCCCATGGGGATAGATATTGATCAGTCAATATAGGTGCTTGGTGTCAACTGGCAGCCATCTAGTCATACGTTTTTAGTCAGTGTTAGAAATTCTCCTGAAACAGTTGCTACAGAAAGAGCCTTTCTGTCTGAAGTAGCTAGGATTTTCGATCCTTTGGGATGGCTTTCCCCACTGTTATCCTGGCGAAGATGTTCCTTTAAGAATTGTGGAAGACAAATGTGTCTTGGGATGATCCTATTGGTGAAAAGGTTCAGCAAAAGTGGTCCGAATTCCGATCAGAGCTTCATCAATTAAAGCTCATCCATATTCCTCGATGTGTTGTGCTATCTAATGCATTGCAAATGAAATTGCATCTCTTTGTGATGCATCTGAGAAAGGCTATTGTGCCGTGGTTTACTTACGAAGTGTTTCAGCTAATTCCGAAGTGAAAGTGAGCCTTCTAACAGCAAGACTAGAGTCGCACCAATGAGAACCATTTCGCTTCCTATACTTGAATTTTGTGCTGCATTATTGCTTGCACATCTGTTTGAAACAGTTCAAGAGTCCTTAGCGGGAAAATTTTGCGAAATTTATGCGTGGACCGATTCAACTGTTGTTTTGTCATGGCTTGCTTCTGAACCTCGACGTTGGCAGGCAAACGTTCGTTGCTAACCATGTGTCAGAAATTCAAGAAATTTTGCCCAATCAACATTGGTACCCTGTGCAAGGAAAAGAAAACCCTGCAGATTGTGCGTCACGTGGGTTTTATCCCTCTGATCTCCCTTCTTGTAACCTTTGGTGGTTTGGGCCCCATTGGTTAAGTGATTCATCGTTTGAAATGCCAATGCGTACTGACATAAACACAGTAACTGAAAATGTGATTTGCGAAGAGAGAAAGCAAATAGTTTCCGCTGTTGCACGTTTGCTGGAAGAACCCCTCTCATTCGAAAATTATCTTCTCTCATGAAATTGTATCGTACCTTTGCATGGTGTTTACGTTTCATACATAATTGTTGCGTTTCTGTTGAACAGAGAAAGCTCGATCTTTTGACAACTGAAGAACTTCAAAAATCTCAGACTTTTATTGTTAGTATTGTCCAGGCTGCTACGTTTAAAGAAGTCATGCATTGTTTATCGGAGAACAAGCCTCAGCCTAGTAAAAGTAAAATGTTGTTTCTAAACAACTTTCTTGATTCGAATGGTGGTCGGTTGAACAACTCTAATTTTCCTGAGAGTCGAATGCATCCAATCATTTTGCCTAAAAAACATCATTTTACTGTGAATTTTACATCTTCATGCTGGTCCTAAGCTTCTGCTATCTACTATACGCCGAAGGTTTTGGATTTTGAGTGGCAGAGATGGTAAGGTTCGTGTAGTGAATATAACCACCTCGAGTGGAGAACTTAAGCGTTCCATTACATAACTGTGTCCTTTAGCATTAGATCCTGGTTGAATTTTTATTATTTCTATAAATGTTTAATCTGCCATTTCAAACGTGTCTTCATGTATTCTATTTCTAAGCATTTTAATCGAAATTCGTATTTGATATTTTTCTTTTATTTAATTTGACTTTTTATGTACCTGTTGAATCCCTGTTGGCTTCAAGGCCGGGAGAATGTTGAGTATTTTCCTACGAGATGGCGCACGGACAACCCGACCACTTGGGGATGTCACTTCGTCTGCATGTTTATGTTCAAAGGGGCTGCTTAAACCCCCTGTTTTCTTGTTTATCTCATCTGCAAGGGGACTGCCTGCCGAGAACCAACCTCGCAGCTTCGCTCTCCGTTGTTACTTGCTATTAAATCTGTTATTTGTTAATCCTGAGTTCTATTCTGTTAACTCATCAAGCACGGAACGGGATCGATTGACGTATCCAAACACAATAAGACAGATATCTTAGATTTTGGAAATTTAAAAGTAATTTATTTATTAAATTTTAGATATCACGATTAAAAATTTTCGCATGTGGTGATGTATCTGCTGATTAAAAAACGGTTCAAATAGTTGCGAAAAGAAACAGAACTTTTTCAGTTGCACTGAATGTGTGAATTAAGTTTAGTCCGTCTGTCTTTCATTTATTTGAACTGTCAATAATTTGAATGATTTTTTCTTTCTTTCAATGGTTCTTCCTCGTAACAAGACATCAATACCTCCGAACAGTTAAGCAATATACTTATTTCAAAAATCTTTTTGTTTCCCTTATATAAAGTTTTCTAACAATCTATATATATAAAATAGGATGTGTGGGGGTGTATGTTTTCTATACAAATCTACACCATTTGACCAATCCACATCAAATTTGGTACACTTATACTTTAGAACACTGCAGTCAGCAAAGGCTAACTCTTAAGCCCCGTTCTATTGGCCCTAGGAGCAAAAAACTATTCGAAATCGCCATAGAAATAACATTGAGCATATATTGGTTGCTTTAGGCAGCTATGGTTGCTATACCAATGTTGATCGATAAACAATTTTTTCCGAAACAAATTAAATTACAATACTTATGTTTGAACTGACTTTTTAGTTCTTCCCATGATGTAAATAAATTATAGATATTTTATTTATGAAGAAAGAATAGTTTAAAATGTTTACTTTTGCAAGGAAATTCAAGGAAAGGTTTTCAGGTATTCAAGGATGATTTTCAAGGAAAGTTGGAGTACATTTCGTCCAACTTTCCTTAAACAATTTATTGAATACGTAATGATTTGTAGAATTCTGTTTTATAAGCTTTTTAGGCAAGGCGTGTAACTTATTTTAAAATGTCCGGAATAGATACATGTGAATCCTCCGTTGAAAGCAGTGATTTTATTTCTTAATAATTCTGTAAAATCGACCTTCTGCTTTTTGAAAAAAAATGTATCTATTCAGTTTAATTTGTCTACACCGATTACATTTATTTATAACCCAAGCACCGTTATTCCGAAAAGCACAAACGAAACACTCATTGATCATAAAAGCGTAATTTTGCTACTCGGTATCTGGCAGCACCAGAATTAATATTTACTTTTTTTTATAGAACTTTGTAGAACTTTCTAGAAAGTTGGGGAAACTTCCTTGGACTCGTGAAGGGGAATATTCCAGCACCCACTCGATTCTTAGCACGTCGTATTTAAAGGAAGCTAACTCGGCAAGTCTTCCAGTTTATCATCTTTCAGTGAATCTGACAGTTTTATTTCGCTCTTTTGGTTGATTGTATAAGTGTTTCCTACTTCATTTGACAGTGATAATGTACAGTTTGTATTTATATTTCTAAACGGATGTAAGTACTTCTTAATTTTATATTTGTTTTTTTTCTTTAATTTTAGTCTTTATTGTATTCTATAACAGATTTCATTGCTCAGTGAGAGTGTGCCTTTTGCTTAATTTATGAAATAGCCTTTTTTGTATTCTTTTACAGATTCCTTTGCTGTAGCAATGCCTCCAGGGAAGCGGAAGGCTATCGGCCAAGTGCAGTCAACGGCTAAGATAATGAAAGATAAGCGTAGTCAAGAAACTTCCGAGGAGAGGAATAGAAGACTTGCGATTGCGAGAGAGAGAGATACTACATCTAGAACAACAGAGACGGCACAGCAGTGTGAGGCCCGACTTCAGGATAAGAGGAATAGAGGTACTACATTTAGAGCAACAGAGACGGACAGCAGCGCGAGGCCCGACTACAAAATAAGAGAGATAGAGCCAAACGATAGCGGACTGTTCACCATTTTAACTTAGCATTGGAAGGATTCCACTACGATTGAAATAACGACTACTTGCTGCATGCAAGTGTTACCATCGGGAAAATGGAAATGATTTGTAGTTACTGTCAAGCCAAAAAGTTTAAATCAGAGTCTACTGGTATTTGCAGCAAAAATGGAAAAGTTAAACTCTGCCAACTGGAACCACCGCCACAAGAACTTTTGATTTACACTTCAGGAGATACGTCAGAGTTGAAGCATCTTCTTAGTAACATCAGAAAATACAACTCATGTTTCCAAATGACATCATTCGGCGCCACATCAGTTGTTGGACAGCCCTGATTGCCGTCGACATTCAAGGTGCAAGGGCAGATTTACCATAGAGCGGGATCGTTGCTTCCGCTGCCAGATCAACCACCAAAATTTCTACAACTATATTTTATTCAAAACGAACAAATGGAAACTGATCAGAGGTGCGCCTACATCTCGGGAACAAGACGTCAGATTGTGTTAAACTTACAGAGGATGTTTCATGAGCAAAATAATCTTATTAAAACGTTTGAAACAGCATATGCCAACAGATGAATATAAAGTAGTCACAAGAGCAGACCGAAGACCAGCAGGCGAACATGAGCGGCGCTTTAACTCTCCTCAAGCAGATGAATTCGCGGTGGTTATATCAGGCGATGAGTTTCATCAACGGGATATAGTAATTCAACGACGAGGTGAATCTTTGCAGCGCATTTCGGAAACACATCGATCTTATGATGCTCTGCAGTACCCAGTGATGTTCCCCCTTGGTGAAGATGGATATCATTTTAATCTGAGGCAGATCAACCCAAGAACAGGTGAAACAACCAGCAAGAAAGTTTCAGCGATGGATTTCTATGCGTACAGATTAATGGTTCGAGATACTGAGCAGAACCACGTATTGAACTGCAGGATATTGTTTCATCAGTTCATGGTCGATATGTACGCAAAAGTCGAGAGTGAGCGTCTCCTTTACATTCGTCCAAATCAACCTAAACTGAGAGTTGACGAATATATTCACCTGAGAGATGCTGTGGCAAATGACGGGAACGTTGAAAACCTCAGTGCCTTAGTCATACTACCAGCTACATTTATAGGCAGTCCCAGACACATGCACGAATACACGCAAGATGCTATGACGTACGTGAAGACGTACTGGAGACCAGACTTATTTATCACCTTCACCTGCAATCCGACTTGGACGGAGATCAAGGAGGTTTTTACCAATGGTCAATTACCCAGTGGGCGCCACGACTTGATTGCGAGAGTATTTTAACAGAAGCAGTTGAAACTGCACTTTGCGCATGTTTCATTTTTTAGAATTCTGCATTTTTTCGTCGGAATTTCGTTTCTGTTCGTATTTATGTCTTAATCTTTTACATATCGCAATATATTCAGGAATTAAATGTATATATTTGCGTCCGAAGTATATTGTAGAAGCTATGAAAAAGTTAAAACGTATTTTCCGTACAACTTAAATGATTGCTTTTTCTGTGAAAGAAATGTGATTATTCTAATTCACTTTTCAAGCAACATTTAACCATTTCAACCCGAGCAACGCCGGGTAATTCAGCTAGTCAGAAATAAAATTCTTTTACTATCAGAAACACTTTCAAAAATAAAATTTCTGCTTAGCTATAATAAAAGAGAAACAGAGACTTTTAGAACAAATGAAAACGAAGATTTTCGAAGGGGTGAATTTTATATCTGAGTCTAATAATTTTTGTGTCAAACTGTTGGCATCTGAATTAAATATTTGTGCCAACAATTTGACATATTTTTTATGCCAATTTTAAGGTTTTTTTTAGTCTTAATTTGACATTTTTAGATCTTTATCATGAGAGAAGAAAACTCCTAGTATTTTGACGTTGTGGGATCTCAATATCAGTTTTTTAAAATAAAGTATGAAGTATTATGAATTTAATATAACTTTCTATGAGAAATCTTCAATGAATAACGATTCTAATTACGGCACAGATTGGATATTGACTTTCAACAGTATTTACTAAAAATCAGATGAACAAAATTTAAGCAACATATAAGTAGTCAGGATTAAACTATATTTGAGGAAGTACTTTAAACTATACTCTCTCAATATATAGATGTATAGATTTTGTAAGCTTTGTTTTTAGTCAATATTACTTTGTGCTAACAAGAAGATTTTATATACAACACTAGTGTTATTGTCTTAAAAACCTCTGACCTAAATTTGATTTTGCAAAATTCCAATGGCCTGTTTGTAGCTTAGCACATTATGACTATATTTCATGCAAATCGAATGTCATACACCTGGATCCCCAATCCACATTTTGCTATAAAAAGATGCTATGATTTTATATCTTAAATAAACCCCATTTCCTCTGTTTAACCACTTCGAAAAAGGCTGCTTATTTTAATTATTATATATAAATGCATACACCACCTCCTTGAAAGGACTATTTTACCATTATATAACTTTCACACTTTTGTTACTGATGCTAGTTTAAGGTATTGAGAGTAGGGCAGATGGGGTAACATTGAGACTTATGGTTATGGTTCCGTTTGGTTCATTCTGAAAGAATCTATCAACTCTCCATGATTTGAGGAACATTCATTTATTGTACGACCATGCTATACTGCTATCGTAATACAGCTCTCGGGATCATGCGATTGGCAATCACTCAAATAGTGGTAATATCTGTAGAATTCAACCAATGCTCAATTCTAGAAGGAGAGTATTTGGTGAAATATCCACCACTTCAATATAGTAACATATACAGGTATTTCAAAACTTTCTGTAAAACCTTTTATTAGAGGTAGGGACACAAAATGAAGCCATATTCAACTAGGACAATGTACCTGATGTTCTAGAGCAATGGTTCTTAACCATTTTAGTGATCGGCACCCCCTTGAATCTAAAAGTAAGTACTAGCAACCATTTGAAAAATGTGTTTCTATTTCTTTATTTAGGAAATTACATTTATTGCAAGATAATTTATTTGTTGAAAATAAACACATACATTTACATATTCATACAAAACAGTATCTCAAATTTTAATGGCTAAGTGGTTGTTTATTCATAATAATACTTTTGAAGCGAGGCTCCTTTTTTGAAAGAGCCATGCGTAAGTCATCACTTGCATTTAAGCGATTTCTGGTTTTTGCTTTTATGTGTAAATGTGATCCCATTTCACGCAAGTAGGTGGTGGCAAATGTTAAAAGTGTCTGCAGTGCTGCTTTTGCCAGCTGTGTATAAGGTTGTAACTGTGTACACCAAAATTGTTTCAAGTCCAGTTTTTCAAATTCCATTTGAATACGTGCATTGGCTCGTATTTCAATAAGATCATCTTTTATTAAATCGCTGTCGTCCATCGAAACTTCTCTCGCATCCCTGGAAATGCTTTCTCGCACCTCCGGGGGTGCACACACCCCAGATTAAGAGCCACTGTTCCAGAGGGCTGGATAAGGTACAGAAAAGAAAATCTTCCTGGAGGATCACCTTAAGCCTAGCCTGTATTGAAAGGAATCACCTACTTCACCACATGAACAGCTGTCCGACGTCGGGTTTCGCATGCAAAAAATGTATTCCAGAACCTTTCTTACTCGTTTGGGGATCGATTCGACTCATAAAAATGGGTCAGATTTCCTTAAGACCTTGAGGATTGCTTTCGGATTTCATGTACTAGGCATAGATTATCACCGAGACTTAAGGACTTGTCGACAATAATCGGATACAGCTAATGCGAATTGGGACATTAATCTGGGGTGTAGGGCAGGTCTAGGTTAGGCACGTTCTGTTTATGTTTGTTGAAACGGTATACCAAATAAGGACCAAATACTAAAACGTGCACTGATATTAGTAGCTGAACGTCCATTTATTCGATCAGCTTACGGTTTTCCTCCCACTTTAACCCTCCTGGTGGTTGTCTTGACGAATGTATCTTGTTATTAGCATAACTGACCTGATCTTGAAGGACGAGATATCTCGTCATTAGAAGAAAACTGAACAGACCTTGATCATCTCGATGACGAGATATCTAGTCATTAGCAAAATTGATCAGATCTTGATTGACGGGATATTCCGCCGAAACCGCTGAGAAGGTTAAACAGTACGTATTGTGTCATCCCAAATGTAATGAGATTTTTAGGGGAAGTTTTAAATAAAATATAAAAATACATTCAACTAATCTAGGATACATTTACCAATTGTTCCCATCCGAATTTTAAATTTTGAATACCTTATTGATAAAAGTTCTTGTTTAATCCGAAAAGCTACATTGCGTTAATTCTAGCAGCGTTTTTCGAGCTGTGTGAAGTTGTGCGTTAGCATGATAAAACATTCCCCTTCTGTTAGTTCGCGCAGGTTTTCATCAATAGTTCCCTTTAGTCGTGTTAGTTGTTTGTAATGTATCTCTTTAGTGATGGTTTGATTTTCAGAAAGCAGCTCTTGATATAGATAACTTTTAATAACCCTGATAACCACTTCAAAATTCGATTGTGAAAAATTAAACCGACACATAATTACTTAAAGCACTTTACAAATTCTAATAAAACATACACATTGTACGTTTATGCAATAACTGTTAAACATTACATCATTAATTATGTTGTAATGTTTCATAATTAAATAAGAAATTACCGCATCACTTCTGTGATGACCCCATTCATCACTTCTATATAAAAGTTTCGAATTTTCGGATAAATTAAATATGTGCTGTTTTTTCAAAAATGTCCGTAAAAACAAATGGCACATGTCAATTACGTTATATGAAATTATTAACGTTAAACATGAAAATAAGAATGAGATATAATGATTTAACATGATATTCATTGCCATTTTCAATTCTTTTTTGTATTCTGTTAATGGTAAAATATATTGAATTTATCATTTTCTTTGTGTCGTAGAATTTCTTGTATTGCAACAGATGTATAAATCGTTTTCGATTACAATAGTTAACGAGATTGTTTGAAGTTGACCTTCTTAATGAAGGAGCCTTAGAAATTAATTGAAAAGTTGGAAACAACGGATTTGTTACGATTTTTAGTGATTAGTAGGTAACTGTATATTAAAGAATTCTAATGGAAAAATTAGAGACCTAAAATCGAATATCAAATCAATAAAAAATGCTTATTGAAATAAAAAAACCATTTTAATAAAGAAGAAAATGAAAAACTTATTATAATAAGGGAAGAAAATAAAAAATTGTTATTAAAACATAAAAAATACTCCTTTTTATTAGGAAAGAAAATAAAAATAGTTTTTGAAAATAAAATTCAAACAAATATTGTAATATGGAAATAAAATAAAAAAAAGCACTCATTGTAATAAAGAAAAAAATGGTAAAAAATTCTTATTGTAATGAAGAAAGAAAATAAAAAAAATATTTATTGTAATAAAGAAAACGGTTATTATAAACGTAATATATTAAAATAATTCATTCTTTTGAAATCCTGGTCATAATATCAGTTTCGAACTCAAATCATTTCCATTGTGAAATACCTTTGTATAAACCACAACGAACAGGGTAATGCAAAAGTGAAATGTTTCGTAAGTATCAAGCCGACTAAAATAAAGGATACATTTTACCGACAAACTAAATAATAAACACGAAACACATTTAACTTCTTTCGAAAAAGGTTTCGATTCAATTTAAAGTCTCATTTTATCCTAAGTGAAAACAGTTTACTTTGACAATCACAGCATATCAATGACCATTCAGAACCGAATACAACTACAGAACGTCCAACAGCTGTTCCAAATGCTCGGAGATCGGAAATTGCGGATATGCTGAGAATCCACCCATTCCAAAAGATGTCACGAAATGCTTTGGAGCATAACCATAAACATTTAAACAGTTGTCATATAAAATCAGTGCCCGGACTGAGAAATCGGATTGAAAATACGTCCCTCTTCTATTCCAGATTGAGGGGTACAGAATTGGCGATGCATCAAATCCCAGTTGGCGACTCGGCGTGATTTGAAAAGCAACCCTAGACAGCTCCGGTGCGATTGCTGTCACATCGCGCTTGAACTGAGTTAGCGAGTGGACTGATGGTACTGGACTTCTCAAAACTTTGGACTGGGTACTCTAGGACTTGGAAACGTGGACGGTGAACTGTCCAGGGTTGAATATACGCTGGAAAAAGGAAAACATTACAATTCCAGTGTGTTGCATATTGATTCGTTTTTAGTGTGTTGTACTGAAATTGGAAAGGTGTTATTCGATTTCAGAGAAATAAAATGCTCTTCGTCGTCACGTTATTTATGCTGGTTTTCATAAACTATTTTACAGCATATGAAGTGGTGACAGAAGAAGAGAATACTCTGACCACAGAGTTAGGTAAGATTTAATTAGTAGTTTTAAAATTCATTTGTTGCTTCATTTTGTTCAAAATTAGGAAGCAATATAACTTTAAACATTCAAAATTAAATTAATTAAGCCATAAAATAAAATAAAATAAATCGCCTAAAAATATTTTTGTAAATTTCATCACATTAAATACGAAATGTTATTTATGTAATACAGGTGGTTTGAATTGTACGTACTATTACATAATAAGTATTATTATGCAATATGTAAGAATATAATATCGCCATGAACTGTTCAAACGATAAACATTTGTAAGAAAAATGAAGTTCCAGGTTCAAAAAAGTCATTAGACTTTGATGGCAGAGATATTTTCAGTAACTATGTTTCCATTAAAATTTGTAAATTTTATATTGTATTTTTAGTTATGGCATCGCAGAACTCCAAAGCATCTTATAACAAATCATAAAGAAACAAACGATGTGTTTATTATTCTCTATTTAGCGTTGATTGTTATTTATTTATCACTCCACTTCTCTTAAGCTTTTATGTTTTTCATTTCTCAAATAAACTTTAAAATATCTTTTTTCCTTCGAATTTTTAATTAATTCTACCAGGCAATATATTAACTATTGTAATTTCAATCGATACATTTATCTGATGAATATGTGATCAAAAAGGATTTAGAAGAGTGTCTCATTTCGATTGCTCTTTTTAAAGCTGAATATGTCATTTAAGTTATAAATTCAATTTATTCTGCTATTGACTATGAAATAGTGTATTTTGCTTTTACAATAAGATAATTAAATTACATAGAATTTGATGCTTCTAAATAAGGGATTAAATACTTAGTTTTATTTACTTCCTATATGCAAATTTATGATCAATATTCCAACAAAGATTTTTATAATATTCTTAAATTTAACTCACGGTATACGTTTTATATGCTTAGTTCAAATATTTTAATTTTACAGAAAGTTATTTAAAAAAATCTGCGAATTTCATCTGAAATTAAACAGATGTTAAAAATGTGGATTTACTTCTAAGCAATTCTTTAAAATAAAATATGCCTTAGAAAATTTCTTTAAACGTTTGCTGATTTAAAAAAATGACAAATACCATTGAGATAAATTGTGATGACATAAATTAACGATCTATCATGGAACAACATTTTCCATGTTGCTTAATTGGGCGATGAATATATTCAGAAAATCACATTAGTTTGAACTTTAGCCCGATTTTTTATGTATTAATTAAATAATCCTTTTTAAGTATCAACCAAATTTACTGTATGTGTAGAATACATTGATTTATTCAAGTATGCTTTATGTTTTCAAACAAAATCATCGTCATAAAAATAACGAACAGAAAATATTCAGGGAGAAAGTTTCGATCATTTGCTCAGAACCTGTCAATTAGATTACAGGTGTCTTGTGAACTATTTATTGTTATTAATCATGTATTATGTACGAGAACAAATAATGATAAATTTGCTAGAGAACAAAACAAAAACTAAAGATTAAAACTCGAGAATTTAGAAAAACAGCTCTGAATTTAAATAGTTTTCGTCAATGATTGAGTTAAAAGTATTTTATATCGTTGACTATTTGTATTTTCTTACCTGAAAATTTGGTCCTAATAACATGTTTGCTAAACTTACCTGTTATTTTTAATTTTCTTTTTTGTCTAATCTTAAATTTATATTAAATGTGCAATGGGGGGATGCATAATAATGCATTAATTATAAATTTTATTATTTGATTTTTTTTAAATTTGTCAATTAAGCAATGTAAAAACGAATATAGATAATACATACTTTAGCAGAATACGAGCATTTTTCTGTACACTTTTATAGCATAATTGTAACAGCATTGTAATTCAATTACTGTGCAATTAGAATTGTTTTTAAGTGATTAAAGTATAACTCGAAGATTATAATTTTTTTCATTTTCTCCCTTTCTTTGTATTTAAATCAATTATTAAAATTTTATGTTCGTATGAATGGGTTTGGCTGACTTGTAACAAAAATGTTTTTGATTTTTATTCAGATCTTTTAAATTTAATTAATTTTTTTATGAACAACATTGATAAAGGTGTAATTAATGTAATTAATAAAGTAATTGTTCCTACCCAAATTATAGACAAAATACGTACTTAGAACATATTTGACACAATGGAAATAATTACTCAAAATGAAGAAAACATTTAAAATAGAATACTATGATTTGTACTTATAGTGCATTTAGCCAAAGCTTCTAGCACGTAATACACGGCTTAATTTTATTGTAAGGCTTTCTAGGACACGTGGTTGGCTGAATCTTCTTTTTAAAACTCACTTGGGTCAGATATTGTCTTCTTTAAGCGCCTTCTTCTAAATAAAGGTCGAATTTATATCCGTGAAAAGTTTTTTTCATAATTTTTATTTCAAAGAGGAGCAATAAGTACTCTCTAGAGTGTTAGTAATTTAGAAAGAAACTTTTCAGGGTTATCAGGCATTATATAAGAGGCAAAAACGTGTATTTAGTACCCAAGCTTTGTTTTGTAAGAGGAATGGTTCCCTAGAGTATGAATTCTTTCATACTTATTTCTTTCACGTTTAAGAAGTGCTCGTAATGGAATTAATGAAAATAATTGGAACAAAAGAACAATATTATGAGCTATATATTTTGTAACAGTAGAGGAGGAATTCTGAAGCGATCTTAGAATATAAATTAACTAGCTAACACTTGCAAGATAGAGAATATCTTATTTGGTCGCATTGATTTTCACTATATGCAACAAAAATATTTTAGGAGGGTACTTAAAGAGTTTTCTTATTAGCTTTCAAGGAAAGAAGCATAATATGGTCTGTTAGGATTTTGTTTATTGTAACTTGTTTATTTTAAATTGAATTTTCCAAGTGTACTGCAAAATTTTGTTTCTTGTTTAGTCATACATGTCTCATGGAGTTTTGGATTGGAAGTAAGATATAATTTTTGTACAAATTTGCAGTTTAGGAGAGAGGTTAAAAAACATGCTTCAGGAATTTATACTTTTTGTTTATTCTTTTTCATGGTACTAATTCCTTTGGAATATACTTAGCAATATGTTTTTGAATGTAAAATATTTTTCTATATCCTTTTAAAAGTTATATTTTGATCATAAAGTGTTTAAAATTTATTCAACACATAGATCATAATGTTTATTTACGATGGCTGGACCCTGAAAAATATGCTATACTCTAAAGTACAAAATAAAACCATTTCGACGTATGGAAGATTGTAGAAACATAAGCCAATTGGACATCCGTATAACTATATAACACTACGTAATCTAAAAATTATTATTGCAAAAGATGGTTATAATTCTAATTTCGACAATAAATATGCTTAGCATGAACATCAATTTTCTTAACTGAGAGATGACTAAATGTTTTGAATGGTTACTTTACCTACATTTTAAACATATTTTTATATATGTAAATTAAAAAAATGTATGATTACTCTTGAAAACGCGAGGATTGTACCAGCGAAATATATGAATTCAAGGTTTGAAAGAAAGCAACCTGTTGATTTATTATTATTTAGCCTCCTCGCAATTCCTTATGAGTGATTAAATAATTTTAACATAAGTTTTAGGTATACTAACCCTTTGAGGAATATACTTTCTGAAACCGGTTCTTTTCCTTACATGACTTCTAACCAGTTCTTGACCTTCTTCCAATTTCAAATATTCATAACTTTTGATTGATATTGTTTATTTTGACTTATGATGTTTATTAATTTTATTTTAGTTTCTAAAGAATGTTTTACTTATTAGTGAAACGCATAATTCGGCTCATGTTGAATATGTCTTTTATTAAAATGCGAAACATATCAAACATTATTTTTATGCCGTGGTTAAAGTTGCATTCAAATTTTTGAATTGAAAACTTTTTATAAGTCATTAAAATTTAGTTCTAAGTTGTTTGTGAACGATTCTTCATATCGTCGGCTTAGACAGAAACTCATTAACTGACATGTTTTCGGAGACATTAAAGGCTTATTTTCCTGATAAGAAATACATTCCTATTTCAATCTGTTTAAAAACATGACGCTATCATAATGCTTACAATTTTTATTTTTGAACTTAAAACCAATAGCTCCACAATGAAAAAGATTTTTTCCAGTTAATGAGTTTCTGCTCTAAGCCGATAATATGCTGTAGACAGTAGTTTCATAATTAATCTTGATTTATTTAATATGCCTTAATGGCTTTTACCAAAGGTAATTAACTGGAAAATAAAATTCACGAACTAAGCTTAAAATACAACGGCTTTGTATAAACGTGTGTGTAGTAACTTATTACTAGTTGAATCTCTAAGATTGTTTGCACAATGAGTACTTAATTATACCCCAAATTAAAATCAATGTTTTTGTTTCCAAAATGGATGTGATACATTTTATATAAAATTATAAACTTTGAATTGTATGAAAATTTCAGTTATTAGGAATTTGAGGGTTTTTGCGTAGCCTTAAAGTAACGAAATATTCTATTGGAATGAAAATAAAAACCTTCTAGAAGTCAACTATAAATAAGTCTTTTCAGCACAATTGTAAAAAATATTTCCTATTTGAAAAGATGGACTGCATTTGCTAGGCAAAAGTACTTCCCTGAGGCAGAGCCATGCTCTCTATACTTACCCCTAAAACCATTTGCATACATCAATTTGATGGTATACTAGACCAGAGGCTTATATATATATATATATATATATATATATATATAAAGCATGCGAAGCCTCTGGTCGTGCATAGCATCACATTGATGTATAAACTAGCAGACTCAAGCGTAGCCATCTAATATTTCTTCTTGATGACAATGTGGTTAAACACATTTTATACCCTATATAAATCCGTTTATAACGAATATAAGTATAAATATGCATATTTCAGAACTCCGAATGAAACCAAATGTATCAAAAATGTAAAGGTATCATTTCGTGTACTTATACTGGTGGCAATTCTTATTTACAATAAAATGCACCACTGCAGTCATATTACCACATTTTCTTCTGAGCAGTCCACTTCAATTGCATCCTATTCACATGTCGAAAAGCTATTGAATGTGTTTTGATGTTTAAACCTATTTTCGCGTTCACTCACATTTTATTTTGCATGCATATGATTTTTGTCTTCTAGATTTCTCATTACCTTCCATAATCAGACTGTTGAAGAATTTAATAGAGTGATGAGCTCTGCTGTATAGGTATAACAATATTTAGCAGGTCCATAGCTCATATAAAGAATATTTAAAAAGCGACACTATTGGCGAATGAATCCCGTAGCAGTTGACCTACATTGTTTATTTCCTCTATGCAACTGCCAATGGATTGAGTAAAATAAATTTATTGGAATTGGTTACAATTGGGAAAATGAATAAAGTTAAACTGGCGATACATGTTTTAAAGAGAGATGAGCATTAAGATTTTCTTTTACTTGAAATATCGTATTGGTATTCAAGGTAAAACAATACAAATGTTCCTGCACATTTACATTAGCACCTGTCAGTCCTGGAGGAATCATCACACTTGTTTGATTTATCTCAGTTGTTTTAAGATTTAGCAGGTATGTGGAAAAACAACTAATTTGAAATTGCACAAAATAGGAATGTTTCTTACCACTTAAAACTATATATATATATATATATATATATATATATAATTCAAAATTACAAACTAAACCAAAGAGAAAACCAAAAATTTTAGAATTAAGAAATTTAAGAAAATTTCGAAAAAAATGATGAAGTGTTGGTGGATGAGGGCGTAATCAGGGGGGAGCCTTACCCAGTCAACGCAATATGGTATTTTCTGCGTGTGAGCGGTAGTACACCAAAAGTAGCCCACACACCCCTCCAAACACCATAAGAAGAAAGGCAAAATTAGAAAAACAAAAATTAGAAAAACAAAACCAGGGACAACCAAGGACACATACCAAAGATAAGTATAATACAAAATCAAAAAGGAGAAAACAAACTTACCCACATTGATTGACCTAAGCTTGACAACAACCCGCCGCAAACTACATGAGGACCGCCAACAAATGCCATTCACAACGCCGAAAAATCAACAGATGAGATATATCGGAACCGCAATTCCGACACGGAACATCGGAAATCGAAAAGATAGTGTTCAAATCCAGTTTTTAAAAAATTAATAAAATTGATAGTCAACAGGAAAGTTTCCAAAATAAGCTATTAAATAATATTAGTAATCTTAAATCTTTCAAAAATAATCTTATAAAAAGAGTGAGGGTATTTATTATTAAGAAGTGTGTTAATGAGATTATTACATTGCAAAAGAAAGTTAAATTTAGAGTTGCAAATTTTATTGAAACGCATCAGTTGACCAGCAATTGTATTATAATAAATTTTTTAAGAAATATTAGAATCCCAATACATTAATTTAAAAACCGAAAATTCAAAATCATCTCTCTTATAAATATTAATATCAGTTTTAGTATTTAAAGTGTATATATTCAAGTCTAGAAAGACGGCTCTATTATTATCTGAATTTGTTTTTAATTAATATAATTCATCTTGGTAAATCAATTTCCAAAGGTTAGCAAAATTAGTATCATTGAAAACAATTAAATCATCAATATATCTAAAGGCAGAATTAATTTGTAGGCAAATATTCGTTCCATAATAATGAAGAAATAAATTAGCAAGAATGGATTATATATATGTATGTATGTATATATATATAATAAACAATCAATCAATGAAACATACAGAACATTAAAACGCAAAGCAGCAGAAATGCAGACCGGCAAAACACCAAAAGGTAGAAAAAAAAGTCAAGTGGCTAGAAGGCCGAACTTAGAAGACAGAACTGTCCATGCGTGCGCATTGAAGCTGCAGACAAACATGGAAAGCAATATAATTCAATGTCACAAAACAAAAAGATATCCAGGAATTTCGAAAAAATGAAGTGTTGGTGGATGAGGGCGTCATCAGGGAGGAGCCTCATCCAGTCAACACAGTATGGCGTTTTCTGCGTGAGAACGGTAATTAACCAAAAGTAGTCCACACACCCCTCCAAACACCATAAACAGAAAGGCAAAACTAGAAAACAAAGACCAGAAGATCAAAACCACAGAAGAGAAAACAAACTTACCCAAATTAATAAACCGCGCAAACTACATGAAGATCGCCAACAAATGCCATTTATAGCACCCAAAAATCAGAGTTGAGAAATCGGAATCGCAATTTCGATTTCGAACCCGGAAATCGAAAAGAAAGTACTCGAATCCTCGGTCAACTCAGAATTTATCAGAATCTTTAAATGGCATTTGTATATATATATATATATATATATACAAATTTGTATATATATATATATATTTGTATATATATATATATATATATACAAATATGTAAAATGTAAAAATATATATATTTTTACATTTTTTACATATATATGTGTATATATGTAAAAATATATATATTTGTATATATATATATATATATATATATATATATATATATATATATATATATATATATATATATATATATATATATATAGCTTAATTGATAGATTCATTTTCACATCAAAAATAAATTGTTCTATTTATCACAAAGTGAATCCCTTTCAACGGATTTTTTTCTTCATATTTGATGTTTATATTCAATAGATTTGAATATGATATATTTTTTAGTGAGAGATCAAAAGCAATTCTAAAATCATTAATGAGTATATTTGTAAGGATCTTTAGAGAAAGTATAGTAGCTTTTTAAGGAACATAAAGATCTTATTTTATGAAAGAGAATACTGCAAATGAAAGCTTTCAACTTGCACGAATGATAAAACGCTTGAATTAAAGAATATCAGAAACATTCTTCATTTTGATCGTAACGAATTTTCTCGTGCTTGCGATTATATAACTTCATTACTTCCTTTAACAAAACAATTCACGAAGCATTTTTATTCAATGAAGGATCACCCTCTTCATCATATAATCCCCATTCTTAAGCATTATGCTCCGATACGAGAGGTAGAGATCTAAATGCGAGTAATGTCAGAACATTCCCACGACAATGGAGCTAAATCACATCCATTATAGGATAAATTGCAAACATTTATTCATCGATGAATAGTGATAGTCTCCTTTATCCATCTAGTAATTACTCGCCAGAACCTAAAGTCTCGTATTTCTGCTTCAACTAGGAGCTTGTAACATCAGCATTACTCATCACTGAGCTGATACGGCAGCATATTTAGGTCATCCCATGTTGTAAGTTCGATACAGATGCGACCTTTGAAGAAAAGTTCGATTTGCTCTCAAGACCTTAGTACCGTGGTGGCCAGGGGGTAGAGTCGTGGATTAGCAATCGTCGTGTATGTGCAAGTTAAATTTGCTGTTCCTCACGTTGTCGTGGTGTGGAAGTTTGAAGAAATTGCTGTCAGTGCAGGTATTGATTTCGTCGTCTGCATGTGGTTCGAAGTTGTGTCCTCAAGGTGAAGATCCAAGGGAAGGGAAAGATCCGAGGATAAGGTGCTGTCCTCGGATCTTTCCCTTCTGAATAAACCCCGGACCGTTACCAATAAACCGTTGTGTTGCGTCAGTGCGACATAAATTCAGCTACCGAGCACAATAGCTTAATCTTAACAGTATAGAATATGTTAGCATCAATAGAGCTTTGTCTGTAAATGAAATAATTTTGACTTGTGAGTCATTATTAGCATTAGAAACGAAAAGAATTCAGGGATATCGATCGAATTATAAGTTTCTACGATCGTGTGATTTGTTCCTGTAGCAAAATACATAATGTATTTTAAACTGCGGTGTTGTAACTTCATGATGTAAAGTAAACATTAAACCACGTAGTAATAAATTAAAGATAGAGATTACTAATAGATTCACGCATTACATACATTGGCAACCAAAAATAAATATGAAATCATACTTTATGTGAAAATTACCACATGGCAACGAATTCCTGCAGCAACTTATTTTTATTGTAGAAGACATATTAAAGTACAACTTTTAAGGTAGCACATATCCTACAAAGAATGATAATACCGCTTTTTTCTTTTTATAAAAAATTATTGTACAATATGATCAATTGATCGATTTTTTATAAAGTAAAGGCCATGTCTGGCCAAGCTCTACCGAGTGTTCGTGAAAATTTTTAATATAAATGTGTACATATACGGAAATTGAGAATGAAAAATAAAATATTACGTCTATGTTCTATATAAAATATTTGTTGTACAAATTACCAATTCAATACCAAATTGCAATAGCTTTTTCTAATGTAAGACTTAACAATTACTGTATAATAATATAATTGGTAAATCATTTAAAAAGTATCCGAATACTTCTCGTTATTTCCTTTCATGAAATTGAAAAACAAACTAAGAGTCATCTTGGGATAGCACGTATTATAAATAAATGTACATTTCATTTTATAAGGGTTCAAATGAAAATTGAAATGTTTATCTACTCTTTTTTAAAGGATGGTCCTTATTATTGGAAGAGGATTATGAGTTTTTGGATCAAAACAGCCAGGATTACTAAAATATATTTTCATTTTCGTCAAATCCATGATGAATTATGGGTGGTTGGAGAGAATTGACAGCTCCTAATGTTAAGTGAGTGTTTCAATACAACAAAAAGTTTTATAGCTTCCAAACTAAATTGGGCCATGGTAGCCCAGTTGGAGGAGTCGCAGATTAACAACCGGAGAATTGCGATTTCGAAACTAGATCCACCCAAAGACCGTCGTGTGCGTGGGAGCTGGTGAACGCTAAATCTATCGGGCCTCAAATGTCTTCATGTTGGTGTAGTGTGGAAGTTTGGAGAGGTTTTAGGATTGATCCCAGACCCTCACTAATAATCCCGTTGCTCCAGTGTGACGTATATTCAACTACCTAACCTACCTACACAAAATAATTAGCTTATCAAATAATTCTTATGCTATATTGAACTATTAAATACACAAAACAAAATGCATCTCCTTTTTATTTCAAAGCAATACTTTCGAATTATTATTTATTAATTCATAAGTAAAAATATTATGAGTTGAAACATGTTTAAATTTCGAGTTAAATTAATAAAAGTACAGTACTTCATTCAAAAATGCATAACTTGACATGTTTGGGGTCCGACCTTAAATGAAATTTTGAATTTATTTAGAAAATTTTTTAATGCAAATTGTATGTTCTAAAATATCACACATCTAGCAATTTTTCAAGGTAAAATGTTCTAAAATGCATATCTGCATTATCGATTCCACCGAATGAGACAATGGGATAAAAAGCCAAATTACTGCATTTCACAAATCGAAATTAGTCGAGAAAAATTAGTAGTGTACTCCCAGTCGGATTATCAACAATCTTTTTAGATGAAAATGAGAATAAAATTAATATTCATACTAATTTGTATTTTTATACTCAAGTTTCAGAAATTTAGTATTGCCCATTCTCACTTTTAAATCATAAAAGTGCAGGGAATGTTGGACGTCAATATCGTAGTGGCCGTCCTAGAATAGAGAAGGCCCAAGATGTGCGTAGTGCGGTAGTGTTGTCTGCAGTGAATATCATTTGTACAACTCAATCCAATCGAAAATCTTTGAGAAATAATCAAATCAAACATTTGTTTAGCCGGATTTACCCCTTGTAAAGAAACTGAACATTATATCATGGTATGCATCATGGTAGTATGAACCCAGTTATTTTTTGAAACATCGTTTGTGATATTTCATTGGTAGGTAGGAAATATTATATTTAATTCAAGTCTCACTGGAGCAACATAAGAGGCTATTGGCGACTAGTATTTCATTGAATGAGGCATTAATGGAAATAAGATTTAAAAGTCAAAGAAACTTGAGAATCAAGACAGATTCAGATCCATGATTAGAAAACAAGCTGAAACATTCAACAAGCGTGGATTTTAATTATCATTTTTAGATATTGATAGAAACTGTAATTAGTTTCTTATATGCCTTGCAATTATGATCAGATTTGCAGAAAACTTTATATTTAGCATAATTTTAATATTGAAAATCCTGTAATAACATTAAAACTGCGTGTTTCTATTTGGAAATAATGAATAAATAAATAAATACGAATAATATATGAGCAAATACTGACTCTTATGCAAATAAAATGCAATACTAGACATTATTTCAAGTCTAATGACACTTTTCGTTTGACTGCGATTCCAGGGATATGAATATTAAGGGTGTTTGTGTGTGTGAATACTTTTTGTCCAACTCTATAAGTAATTAAATGTATTATCGTTAACTTTAATAGCTAACACTTATTATTATGATAAATTTAACTATATAAACTATTAAAATTATGTTTTCACGAATAGAACATAAGTCAATAATTTTTTATACACTTAGTACTTGTAATAATATATGGTTGCAGTACAGAATGTTTTATCTTTTATATTATTATTAATTTTATTCTTTTATATAATTTTTGTTTTATTAAACCTTCATATACATTATTAAATCGAAAGAAATAACTTGATTTTAGATATGCAAACAAAATTGATATAAATCATTGTACAATAAATTCAATTTGAATGGAATTGAAATTAAATTGAAATGGCATTTTTAAAATAGAATTGTTTAAATTGTCAATTGCATATAAATCAATAACTATTATATAATATATCAGTACTTAGGAATCATGCATGTTTAACTCATTCGGCATAGTATAAAATATATTATTATCCCTTATTGCAATAATAATAAATGTAATGATAATTAAATAAATTATTAGTTTAGTTAAATTATTCATTGAGTCATAGGAATAGTATATGATTCTAAATATTGAATGCAAGTCAAAATTATTTCATTCCAAACCAGTTTCATTTCCCGGATGTCGTAGATATCTTTCCCAACGTATTTATTGTTCCCAATTTCTTGTTACGATATTAAATTATTCAAAAGTTGAATAAAAACGGAAAACAAAAAAAAAGGCGACATCTGGCATCATCTCGAGTTCTTCGTGTCTATTCAGGCATTCCATCGACTTTCAGCGGATGTATCTTTCGGTTATTTTCTGCATGTAAGAAGAAAATCCACTCTGCATAGAACGAGGTTACAGAGATATGAAAATCGGAGTGAATGATATTATTCAAATGAATCATTTCTTATTTTAATATGGAAATTCACGCTCTTATTTCTCAATTCAATTTTCAGAAATTTAATTTTATATGTTAACATAAATTAATATAATTAATTTTTTTGCTTTGCATTTCAGTATATCTCCATAACTTTAATTGTATGCGATGTTTATTAAAATAATATAATTAAAATTTTGTTTTTTACTTTGGAAGCGTTGGTACTGATCGGTAATTTTAATTTTATGTACTGCTAACACAAATTAATATTGTAACGACTGAACAGCAAAATCCACTGTGAAAACTTTAATCTGTAGCAGGTGATCGAATGAAGCAGCGACGATTGCGAAGTTATAAACCTCCATGATCTGTGGAACTTTCAAATGAAAATAACCGAGTTCCGATTGAGTTTCCATCATTAACTTGTGAGACTGAACCCATGGAACCGTTAACTTTCCCTGAAATATGTTTTTATTTGTTATCGTCCGTGAGCGTAACATAATTAAATTAATGTTTTTTTCATTTCAGTATTGCTCTTTACGTTTAATTTATGGTTTCTAAATATGATTTTAATATGTTTCCTTTTAATTTGTGATCGTTGTTACCAACTGTAATAAAATTTGAATTTAATTGAAGTAACAACTAGCAGAAATACTTGATGTTGCTCTGGTTGGAATTGGTTAAATATGGATTGAAAAGTGATCAGACTAATCACTTCTCTTTCATAGAAAAATGCAAGCATAATTTAAGTGTACGGAAAATCACCTTTTAACATCGTTTTAACTTTTTAATAACTACAATTTACTTCGAAAGCAAATATGTATACATGCATCCAAAAATTCATTTCACATACATCGCACTCCTGTTGTAAGACGAACTACGAAAGTTTATACCAAGGTGACTACTACAGAAGTCGATCTTGGCCTTTAGGGGAGATTACGAATTCTCCCCGTAAGTTCATTTTCAGTAAAAATGGCCATCTTTCGGCATATAGTCTTGTTCTTAATTTTCCTCTCAATATATTTTGACTTGTGGTATTCTTTTACCAGGGATGCGATGTTTTTAATTTCATCATCATTATGAGAGGATAGCAAATTAAATTGTTGCGGTATTCGTGATTAATTTATTTTGAAGCAAATACATTTTTTCTTGAAAATTCCATTCATCGGCACGTGGAATAATGGAGCTCGTTTTAAAAATAAATGTCATCATTGTAGACAAAGCAAACACAAAATCGATTACAATTTTTAAGAAACAAAAGGTCGATTTTAAGAAAGAAAATCACTGTTTTCAACGAATGTTTCAAATGTACATAAAACAAATGTACAAATGTACATATCAACTTATAAAGTAAGAAACTTTAACTTTAACCACCTTAAGATAAAAACTTTAAATTTTTCAAAATTTCTAACTGATATTCGAAGATCAGCAAAGTCTTATTTAAAATTCACACCGACAGACATTCAGTTTTAAATTGAATCCTTATGGTACTTTTTTAAATTCAGAGATTCGTTTCTAAATGGAAACCACGTTCCTATTTAGAATGAATGATAGATACCATTACTTGACTGTGGAGTACAGCTTTCAAAAACACCCATGACACAAAGAAACAAATGTAAATTTAATTGATTTTAATAATCTTGTAATGAAAATCTATGCCAAAATTTAGAAATATATTTGAACTACAACTTATACTACCCGTTCTAATTTTACGTAACTCGTCTTATTTTAAAGTGATTTTTCTCAATTTTACCCGTCATTTTAAAATAAAAAGTTACACACCTTACTTAAAAAGAGTTTGTCTTGTATATTGTAATTTATTTTTATGAAACAAAATTCTACAAATCATAACGTATTCAACCAGACTTAAGAAAATGTCCTAAACCAATGTTTGTTTAAAAAAATTGGTTTAGGAACAATACTGGAAAAAATTTTATTTGGAAAGTTATTTTTCCACCAATACTGGTAAAACAAACGGAGTTGAGTACCAATAATCTCTTTATATTCAATGTTATTCCTATGGCAATTTCGAATTATTTTTAGCCCCCTCTGACAAATAAAACGGGGGTTAAAATGTAGCCTACTTTACCCGCAGGTTCTAAAGAATATGTGTACCGAATTTGGTGTGGATTGGTCAAACGGTGTAGATTTGTCTAGAGAACAGACAGACGGACGCCAATTTTGCTTTATATACGTAAATTATAGAATTCGATACCTGTAAATTGTATTTAGCATTTAGTTTCAGATTTTTAATTTACTTCTCTTACTTCAAAGTTTATATTAAAAAAAGTTGACATTTGGTATCAGCCCTACAATATAAAGTTTTCAGTGAGAGTAAAATATAATGAGAATGTAGTTAAACGTAGGACTGAAGATTTAGATTGGTAAACATTGAAAAGGATCTATGGGTATTATTCAAATGAATAATTTTGAATTTAATACGGAAATCAAAAAATATTTTCTCTCAAAAACGTAATTTTATATGATGTTAATAAAATAAAAAAATATATAATTAGAATATTAATTTCGTAGATTAGAAATAATGTAGAAACTTCTATGTAATTTATTTATTATTCTATAAGCATGATTTAAATGTTTTTGATTATTTAATCTTAAAACCTCTCAAAAGTATTTCCGATTGTAATTGAGATTTTAATTTGATGCAATCAGTAGCTTTCAAATTTATAAATAATGATTTATAAATTTTGTTTAATATCTTTCAAAGTAATTAAAAATGACAAATACTCTTCCGAACGAAAGCCGTATAGAAGATTCGAGTGTGAGCAATTCAATAAAACGTCGTTACATCTAATTCATTAATAAAAGCGTTTTTGAAAAATTAGTTAAATTATCATTAATATTTTGTTCAAGAAATGCTTTTTAACCTCAAACTTGTGAAAGTTCTCTGAATGTTTAATCGATATATCTGAAGGATTAATAATATAAAACAAGATAAAAACAAAATTTTCTCTTAACAATGAGAGTTTCTTTCATATTAAGTCACAATGTGTGAATATGTGAAAAATCGTATATTTTAAAATCTAACTATCTTTTTAGAAATATTAAAAAAATAAAAATATTTAATTATTTTAACTCAAAAGAACGTATTAGAGAAAGATAACATTCAATACTAATTAAACTCACTCTTTCGAAGTTACTTCATACATAATGAAATTTTATGTCATGTTAATAAAAGAAACTTTTATGAGTATAATTAAAATATTGCCTTCCTATGATTAAGAAAACATAAATGCGTTTTCTTATGAGTAATATCTTTTTCGAAAAGTTTGCCTGTGTCTTTTGAAAATATAATTTTAATAAAGTCGAAAAGCAATCCTTAGATATTTTTTATTCTGCTGAATTTATCTATGCTTTCGATAATTTTTAATGGGGAGGAATGAATGAAATAGCCTTCGTTCGACCAGTCACCATAAATGGCTTGTTTTTCAGATTAATGTTTTTCACTTTTTGTTTCACATTGATATATTCAAGTTAGAGGCTACTTCAAAAAATATTTTTCAGATATTTGGGAAATAGCTATTGTTCTCTTTGGGATCAGGTTTAACAAGCCGTCAATAAAAAAATCGTACGTGTAAGATAAATAAATTGCTTTGAATAGATTGATCTGAGGCAGAGACCAATACGGTATCTAAATATATTTATCAAGCCCGCAGACCCCATACGGCTTCCAGAGATATTTTACAAGTCCACAATTTAGATAGGGCCCTCCATGTATTTTAATTAGCCCCCTGCAGACCAGATATTGGCCCTCCAGATAAGTTTAACCGGCTTGCAGTTCTGCAGACAATTTTCCCCTTCCAGAGACCAGATACGGTCCTCCGAATGTTTTTATCAGGCCCGTAGACCCAGACCCTACTCTCCAGATAAGCTTAAGCAACCCGCAGACCAGATAAGGCCCTCAGAGAAGGTTGAGAAGATATATATACCTTTTAAAGTGACGATTCTTAGTGCTTTATTTCCCTTAATAAAGTATTGTTCGATTAATTTCTTTTTAATTCTCTAATTTTTTCTCTTCAAATAATCTTTATTTCCTGGTAGTAAATTCCTTATTTCCCTATTGTTCTCTATGGCTTTTGCGCAGTTCGTTAAGAGATTCGTCTTTCATTTTTCGTTTTTCATCTGTTTCGTTTCCACTAGTTTTGATTTTGGGTGATATATACGTAGATTAAGATAAATTGGGATTACAAGAAACAGTCCGATTTAGCTTGCGATAGGAGAAAAAATATCTCTATTGTATGAGGGTTTTTAGAAGTACAGAAAAAGGCATGCATTAATCCGATCCAATTTCCTTCTACTGCTGTCTACTAGTTTCATTCGACTAATGAAGGGATGAGATCATGGGCCGGTTTCCCAACGTCGACGTTTCAAATCTTTGATCAGAGATTCCCTTTAAACAAGAGCTATCTCTAGTTTCAGAAAAGGATCAATCTAATCGGTGGGTGATTTGTCCAAAGGAGTATCTACTATACCTATAGAAACAAAACATTGTGTGTTCATTAGTGGAATTAGTTTTCTAATTTATTTGATTGTTGCTTAAATAGGATTATATATTTTTATTATTATGTAGCTGTAAGTATGAATTTATATATGATCAGAGGGATAATAATGAGCATCAGCATTGCTTTTTGTGTCGTAAAATCTTCTGTATTTTTTCGTGTGGGTTGGTGAGTATACATTTCTAAGAAAAGTAATGAAATAATTAAATACTTAATTTAAAGGTATTCTACTATAAAGACTTATGAAATTGGATAAACTTATCAGATTTTCTTGAAAGTTCTATCAACAGCATATTTGTGATAAAAAATAACTGCTGAATAACTGTGTTTTCACAAAATGGTACACCAAATGAGTAAAAAACCGCAGTATGTTACCAATATTTATTAAAATGGACATCAATTCCTATAAATGCACTGTTCAGCGTACCTTTTTACAGGATTTATAATGCACTCGCTCGTCAGTTTAAATTTTTTCCGGAGTCATTGAAAAGTTTTTGAATGATGTATCAGTGAAGTTTCTTTCAAAATACCTAACGATCCGTTCCTTGACTGAAAATGATGCATCGACTTTTTTCACAACTGGATCCTCATTTATCAATGTTAAAAATCAAAACAGGCGAGGCGACACTTACTTCCCCGTGCCATCCATTCTTAATGAAGCGAGCACTAGCACCGAAAATTTCCTGTTTCACAAAATTAATAACAATAACCCTAATCGAATCATCCCCAAAAATGTTTCTATCACAAGGACGACGAAAATATTTGACTGCTAACGACGGAATGTCTGATTTTTTTGCGTTCGCCTTTTTTTATTGTTATTTTTCATTCACTTTACTTATTATTATTGTTCCTGTTTTCTATTCTTCCTTGGGATTGTGTCAAATAGATGAGTAATGAGGGAAGTAACAGAAAAGAAATGAAATTTTTAGAACGAAGTAAAAAAATTTGAAAAAACGAGACTTCGTGATTTTTCATTCCACCTCTTGTTGACTTTGCTGGCTTTTTAATTTGCATTTTTATATTCGCTTCAGCTAAATTGGTTTTGTGAAAAATTGTCTTTTTCCCGAATAAATTGAGTTCTGTTAATAACGGGAATTTTGTATTTTTTTTGCCAGAAAACCTCTTCATTTATGCATAGCTTTGTGAATGGGATATAGACTTTTCCCATTTCAGACAATGTTATTTTGTAATAGCTTAACTAAATGATGAAATAAAAACATGCATATGCATGTAAAACAAATAAAAACATGATGAACAAGAATTCATTCGGAAAATAGGAAAAAAATAAGTTGGTGAGACTAATGTAATTGTTCATATCAACAATAAAGGCGTCAATTTGCCGATTTAAGTTACAAAATTTTCTCTGGCAGATTATTTGTAGATAAACATGAATTTAGAACGAAAATTGACTCGGAATAACGTATATGGTACAATGGATAGTAATTTTGACATAACTATGTCTTGAAATTCGAAAGGACTTAAATCAGTTAACAGTTTTGATCGAAAAGCTGAACTTGCTGAAATAAAATTTTTCTATTGCATTTTATTTGAATCAAGTTACCTAGCTTATTGGAACGAAGTTGAGCAGTTAATAGCTTTTAAGAAATGTTTGAAATTATGAAATTTGTTTAAGATATAATTGTAATGAAAATATTGCCAGAAATGCTTAATGCGTAACTTCGACTAATGACTTCAAACCAACGTTCTAGAAGTTTTAAGAACATCTAAATTTTTTCGTTCATCGTTAACAGTGAAGAGAAGTTAATTGCTGAAGTATTGGCAAATTAATAAAAAGTAATTTTGAATGTTAAATTTTCAAGTACAAATCTTCTCAACGTATCTGCCCATCATATTAATTCAAAATTTAAAATTTTCCCCCTGAGTACATCATTTGTTATTTCAACATTCATTTAGAACAAACATCATTCATTTAGAACAAAACTAAAATTTAAATAACTGCAAACGATAATCAATGTAGATGATAAGCCTTTTGTCAAGATAAATGGAGGTGGTGGTAATGTTTTCGTTGTGGAACATGCTTCCTGTACGTATTCCGGATGTGACGTTACTTGGCTTATTTTGCGAATACGATTTCAGCACGTCGACAATAAAAATTAAAAAGAATTCCGAATTGATATATGATTGTTGGTATACGGCAGTTAGATTAAACGCCAAATGTAACTTAAACGGCGATTAACTACATTTTAAGGTAACCCTGATATGCATCATGCGAGAGCATTTAGGTAACAGGAAGTAGAATCCCCGTCTGGTTTGTTTGCTTACACTGAAAATCCCTTACATACAATAGTTTATATACATTTATGAAAACGATAACTAATCGTTCCTTTCCAAAGGAATTTATGTTCTTCCCAGTCCCAATCAACTTATAATTTCAGATATTTTGCAGCAATTTATACGTGCTGTAAAAATTTTGTATGAGAATCTTTACACAACCAGGATTCCTATTAATGTCGGATATTTTTGCTATGCAATTCCTATAATGAGTTACTTGGTATAGCATTAACTGTCAAGATAAGATATAGAATCTAGACAAGAGAACTGCTACATTTTATATTAAGTTGCAATGGCATCAGCATACGTTAATGATTAACGTGACGTATGTCACACCAATGTGCATTATATAATTTATCGTAAGATACAGCATGTCAACTCAATGTGTTCCTTTTATATGGAAAACGACGCTATATGTTATTTGAATAGTGTCAACACAAGTTTGCTTCAGATATAAAAATTTCGTTTCATACTTTACATATCATGATGAAATATTTATTAAAGTGATTTCAATTAGTATTCAGTTCTAGGTAGTATTGTAGTGAATAGAACTTTCCTCTACTCAAGAGAAAAATACGTTTTACTTCAATTTATATAAACTTTGCGAAGGTATTATGATGAGTCCTTGTTATACATCTATTGTCAACGTTATTGTAAACCAAACACACCTGAATACATCCATGAAGTTCCACATGGAATATTTAAAATTTTGATCAACCACTAGAAACATTACTATCTACACACGCAATTATTAAAATGTAATTTAATTACATCATGTAATTTCAGACAAATTTAATTGATGTATTTATTGTTTAAAAGCAAATACTAAAATGAAAATGTAAAGTTTTGGAAATATGTACACACAAGTCATCTTTTGAAAATAAGTTATTCAATTTTAATAATTAGAGAATCTTTTAGAATAATTTAATACCAACATAAATTAACAACTTTCCTGATCATGAATTGAAAAATCAATGCATTAAAATTGTTATTAAAGGCATTGATTTATAAATGGCTACTTTTAAAACTATCTTGGCAGTTATTTTTATAATTGGCATTTGCTTTCGCAGACAAATTATGGTTTAGTTCGAGGATTCGCTAGTTTCTGTCTTTTACCTCCATGATAGCTTAACCCTAAAAATAGTTCCGACGAGATATCTTGTCCATCAAGATAAACAATTTTTCTAATGACGAGATCAGGCGGGTTAAATGCCAAGGGAGTGGGAGTAGGGGAGTGAGTATTTCAATTAACGTCACACTGGAGCAATAAATGCCAAGAAGTGTGAGGCTTGTTCAATACAACCCACCAAAAACCTACTGTTCTCGTGGATTATGTTTCATATAAAAACTTTAAAGAGCACCTGAAGAAGATTGCTTTATGCAAATGTCTGCAGCACAATTCAAGAGAAGGAGTAATGGAGCGTTAGACATATCTGTTTGAGAGATGACTTTTAAAGTACTCTGGACTCGTGGAATGGATTTTGCTTTACATTCGCCTTCAATACCGGTGGATTGATCTACCAGACCCTAAAAGCCGAAGTGAGTTGAGTCAGCATGAACTAATATTGTGTAAACCTTGCAGAATAAAAGTTGCCAATATAAAGATAGATATATGCCCATTTTCCACTTTAATTCGTTCTAGTGTAAACAAAAAGGCAACAACTAAAAACAATAATTCCACTTAATAGCTTACGCTATTCCTATCTAAATATGTTCTCCCGTTAAGCAGTTTAACCCTATGAGGGATTCATGCTCATATATCCGTTTTTCAACCTGTACCAATATATATACTGTATTATATATGTGTATATATAAATAAAATCCTTCCTGAAATCCTTCTTGAAATTTATTTACACTGGAAAATCATTCTCACAGACTGGTTCAAAGGCATACGACTCAAATGGAATTCCCCAGAGCCCAACTGTAAAATGTAAAATAAACATAGGTTTTATTAAAAATCAACCCGACACATACTTTTATCTTTTACACAAAGCTTGGTTTTAAATCGACATGCGTGACCTGGTGGAAAAACTTTGAACAACAATGGCGAAGCTGTCTGAGACGGTTTGAAAGGCTCAGCAGGAGACGCAACTACTATATAGAGATGTAGTATGGATGACAAGTATGATTCCCAACAACTTTGCAACCACTAGTCTGACTTACGGGCTTAAGTTGTTCATATTCAGGTGTAAAAACGGTTATTGTATGAAACATTTTAAAACTGGAACAAGAACTTTCTCTGAAAAAATATCGTCGTTTATTACAGGAGTTTATTTGAACGTATTTTTAAAACACTTATTGTATACTAAAATACATATAATCACAAAAGCTTTCGGTATACCATTGTAAAATTTAAACTATCGTTATTTGTTACAGAAATATTTTATTGTATTAGGTAGTTTTTCCACATCTTTATTATGTATTTTTGACTGTACAAGGGAAGAATTAGTAATTTAAAGAACAACTGATGTCTGTATTTTATTTAGAAAACTAGTATTTTTGTTTCGTCTTAGCTTTGCGTACTCATGTTGCGTGAAACATATTTAACCATCGCAATCGCCCGAACCCAGTATATATTTCTCTTTTAAAAAATAGCGCCCATAAATAATTTAAGGTATCCAGTTTCGAAGATTATTTTCTGAAGATGGGAATATATTGAAAATGTTTCTTTACTTCTGGATCCGTTTTAAGTTAAAGTAAGGAAAAAAGCAAGTTTGGTTATTTTTAAATTATGGAATTTAACCCCCTGAACGTCTTAAGATTTCCAAGTAGAGTTGTTTTGCTTTTACCCACAACACACATAATGACTAAATGACCATATCTATTGATTGAAATATTCTTAGGAATGATTTAATTGGTCGAAAAGATCAAAAGCAGTAAAAACCACCTGAAGAAGACTGCAGGTTGCAGAATGGATTTATGTAAACCCCTCAGATTGCAAAAAAATAGGAAAAAATTAATTTTCAAAAATAGCGAAAAATAGAACAAAAGTTGACAGCTACCAAAAATTTTGATGTTTTGAAAACTATTGAATTTTTTAAGTTTTACTAGAAAATTATTATATCAATAAAATAAGTATCTAAAAATGAACACTTATAAATGTAAAAGTATATACTTTTCGAGTACATAAATGTGAGCAATAACAAAAAATTGTCTTTAAATACAGTTTTCATATCCAAAAGAAATGTTTTCAATTTAGTGCAATGGTTGCAGTAACCTTTTTCAACTAACTTTCTGAGAGTACAGACAAAAAAAATTTCGTGATGATTAGATCAGTACCTTCTGAGATATTCTGTTTTGCGACTTCAGAAAGAAATGGAAAATGATTTGGAGAAAACCTAAAAACCTTAAGTATCATGATACAAAAACTGTTTTCAATATCTTTTTTCTAAGTATGCATTTGACTTTTTTTATTTAAGATACTTTTATATTGAGAAAGCTAAGGAATCAGGTAAAGATACTGGAGCAAAGTTTTTAAAATGATACCTCATGGAAAATATGATTTCAAAAATAGTTATATAAAATTAGTGATAGTATTTTTATTCTAACTATTCTACCCCTTCTATCTCGATCGAACCTACTAACGAGTGATATTAAGTACCGAGTGTTTTCATCAATCATTCATCATATAGATCAATGATTGATAATCCTACCGTAGTTCTTCATACCAATCAATTTGTGAATAATGGTTCTCTAATTATCCCTCGTGTAGCCAAAAATAGCCGTATAGTGACAAAACAATGGATGAATAATTGCAAACATTTTAATTAATTGAACCCAGTTATTCGAAGCTTTTTGTTTTTCTAAGTAGGAGTGAATAGTATATTTAAAATACAGTATGTTACACATTCATGTCCAAAATTATCTTTATATGCATAAAATCACGGATTTCTCAGAAACTGTTGACTATAATTTTATGAATTTGTGCGAAATGATACATAACATCATAACACATAAATACAAAGAGGGAAATTTAAGAGCACTGCATATGATATAAAACTGTAGAACGAAACAATAAAAATGGCAATAATATGTGACAAGGAGAGTTGAGAAAAAAAAAGAATAACTCAGAAAAAAATAATGCTTATGAATTTAATATGGAATGTGATCTCCCCTGACGTGTACACACATATCACAACGTGTTTTAATGCTGGCAATAATTTTGTTAACCACAGTTTGGGGAATTAAATTCCACTCCTCCAGCAATGCGGTCTTCAGGGCATTTATATCTCTAGGAGGAGGATGTATCCGTGCAACTGCTTTTCCAAGGTAGTCCCATAAGTTCTCTATCGGGTTCAGATCAGGAAATTTTTCTGGCCACGGTATTCGCTCAATGGCTTCACTTTCAAGGAATTCGTCAACGAGGTTAGCTCGATGTGGACTATCATGATCGTCCATAAATAGTCAGATCCATATGCACCTCTGAAAATCTTACATAAGATTCTAAGACCTCATATCTCTGGCCCGTCACAGATCCGCTGTTGAAAACGTGTAGGGGCGTACGTCCATCGATCATTCTTTCTCCCCATACCATCACATCTGCACTACCGAAACGGTCACGTTCCATAATGTTCGAAGGAAGATTTCGCGTTCCTGACTCCCTCCAGATGTAAACATGTTTAGAATCAGATCCTAAACTAAACCTTGACTCATCAGTAAAGAGTATATGGGTCCATTGGTGTTCCCTCCAGTTCTGATGTTCTTTGCACTAATTAAAGCAATCCCTCTTTTGTTGTGAAGACAGTGAAACACATACCTTTGCTTTCTGACATAAAGACCTTTTAAATTAAGCCTTCTGTATACAGTTTGCCGTGATACAACCGTTCTAATGGCGGCTGCAACCTCTGAACTTAACTGCCGAGCAGTAGACTTCCTGTTATGACGGGGAGTTATTGCTAGATATCGAAGCAGTTGTTATTCGTTTACCATCTTGTCCAGGCCTCCTGACAACAGTTCCAGAGTTCTGAAATTGATTCCATAGCGCAAAGACTGTCTGTATTGAAATATTCATACATCTCCCTGCTTCCACGAATGTCTGCCTTGCTTCTAAACGGCCAATAATTCGCCACTTCACAGATTATTCCAAATGATAATTTGGAGCCATAACAAACCGATTTGAGTCCTTACACGCTGAAATCAAACGCTGTATTTCAGAAATTCACTCAGATATTCACTTTGCGCTAAGTGCTTGATTTACCGTCAGATGACGTAACGCCTTGATTTGCATATCAGAAACCGTTTGAACACTTTTGATTGGATAATGCTAATTAGGCTTGTCTATCACACATTCCCTGCAAAAATGGATTACATCGAATGGATATTTCATGGTATATCATTATTTTTTTATATGTAAAGATAAATTTGGACATGAGTGTATTTTAAACAGTAAGTTTCATGAAAAACTTTTATGGCTTAAGATGAAAAGTAAGTTTTAAATCTTCTCATCTTTAAATCTTATATTTGTCAAACTATATAATCTGTTCTTCGGCAATTAAATTTGATTCCAATTGCGCGGATTTTTATATTATGCAATGAAAAGTTGTAAGAATAATCATTTTAATATAATAACCTATGTTACCGGTATTTTTACACATTAGAAACAAAATAAATTTTAAATATGTAATAAGCAAATTCTGGAAATTGAAAGCAATGAAAAGAAAATTCAGAAGAAAAAGCCTGTGAATCGAGGGAAATAAATTTGTAAAATATTCAACTGCTATTTCGAGTTTATAAAGTTAGAGAAAAAGGCTTCATAAGTGAACATATCAATATAATAAATATACATAATTTAAGAAATTTAATTTAAGCAGGACTTAATAATTGCATTTTGTCTGATACATAAAATACTAAAAATACTCGATGTCTACATCAGAACTTGGTGTTCCTACTCTGAACACTCGAGAAGAAGGATGTTAAAGAAATGACTAAGCGAAAGAATCCCCTGGAATCCCAAGCAAACTTTCCTCTAAGTATTATACCATGTCCATCAGTTTGCATTGCATAACTGAGTAAGACATGCTTCAAATTATTATGCCAAAACCCCTTAAACAATTGGTCTGTATTGCATAGTCAAAATAGACAAGATTCCAGTTCACCATGCTTTGGTTGCAATATAGATAGTTGCAATAGAAAAAAGCCCTCTGCATATATCATAATGTGGTATTCCTATGCTAAGCACACGAGAAGAATATTATTGAAGCATTGAGTAAGGTCCACATAACGTACATCACCTCCATCAGTCTACGTTACATACTGGGCAAGACTTATTTCAAATTGTTACGCCACATACCCAGCAATTGGTCTTAATTGTATCATCCGAATATACTTATATTCATAAGCAGTCCATGATGGACTAGTTGCAATAGATATTTGCAATGGTAAATCTAATATTTCTAAGTTTTGTAGTAGAAGCTGAACACCGACTGATAAATCGGATTTAGCAATGGTATATGAATAATATATCTACATAGGCTAGTAGAGGAACACTTATGAAATATTGATATGATCTATGACAAAGTAACAGTCTGTGTAAGTGTGGATCCATTAATATTGTGGGATATTCTGCACTTACATCAAGAAATAGTAGCTCGTTAACGTTCACATTTTTTATTGAACAAAAGCAAACTCCCCGTGCACCACAGAAGTACAACCCGGAACTTACAGAAGTAAGTTGATTTAACAAAGAAAGAGTGGGGAAAAATTTAGTTAAAATTACAAGATTTCATAAACTTAACAAATGAGTAGAAAAGCATATTAGATTTAACAAAAACCTTTCGTGAATTGACGGATCTTTGTAATCGTCTTTTTGCATGGTCTTGTCAAAAGACACTTGTAAATATGTAGAAATGACCTGTGGCGAAAACCCCATTTCGTTCTATACTCATTTTAAGAGCTACTACGGCATTCTTAATATCCAGCTTTTTCTTTTTTGTTGTTGAAAATTTTATTTTTCTTAGAGAATCTCTCTTAGTACATAGGTCAGAAGAGGAACACTTGTGAAATGCATACGTGATCTGCTGTAGTAATTATCCGCTTCCCTGTAACAGTTAATGCATTCTACACTCTCTTCGAGTAACCACAGCTGATGTTTACAGCCACTTTTCTTATTTTTATCGAAACTTGCACTATTATTCACATAATATAATATACATATAAATGTTTAAGTAGGAATTTCAAACGTTCATCCGTTCAGGTTGGTTTTGTTGGCTGAATTTAATGGTGCATACGGCCAAATTTGTCAAGCTTTGCCAAATATGAGGCAGAAAACGTCAAGTAAATGGACATACACAGAAAAAGTCTCTCACTGACATAGAAGAGAGAAATACATGTAGGCTAATTTACAGAAATCAAACCTGCGCTACCTGCAACTAGCAGGTTGTAGTGTATAAGCCCACTGAGTCACGACGGCCCTTTTAAGCTCCGAAAATCGAGTCCCCCTCTATCTGGTGTTTTCATTAATTACTTTCACGACGGAGTAGAATTAAAGGATATTATTACCCTTTAGTCAAGACATGCCCTGTAATTATTCTAATATGCCTTATACACCTACATATTTATAACCCTATGACTTATAGGGTTATAAATATATTCTCCATTCTGTAAATTATTCATGATACTTTGTATAATATATGGCCTTATATATATTTAGAATGCCTCATAATACGTAGCTATGCTGTAGATTTTCATGTGACTATATCCAGATTTATATAATAATATGTTGATTTCTAAATAGATACAGAATTTCGCTTGCGAGAACGTACGTTCGTCGTCATTTAATTTGGAATGAAACACATAATTTTGTTCACAAATTCTGATTATTAGACTGTCATCTTTTTCTTGATTGTTTTCAATTTGTCTAAATCCAGTATGTTACTCTTACACGTAAAATTTACAAGCATACTACAAATACTCTAGTAATTTAAGAAGTACCAAAATAAATAATGTGTCATAGCAATGGTATTCAAATTAAAGTAAACATTCAACACTACTGATACATGTTTATATCAGTTATAATATGAAAGAAAATGTTATTTTGGTAACTGATTTAGGCCAACTTTTAGATGACACGTCGATAGCCACTCTAAACCGAATCTGCGCCTATCATAGAACTCCTCTTGCTTCCACTAGTATTGATTCACTGTCGTTCTGAGATGTCATCCAAAGTTGGCTCTTAGAGAAGAAATTTTAGGAATATCTAAAAGGGTCTTGACGTCAGATCAATTCTGCCAACGTAGTTCTTCAAGTGCAAAGTATAACTTGAAAAGTGCCTTTTGTAATACAGATTTCAGATGAAAATTTGGTAGATTAAATGAGTCCAGTTAAAACTAAAACTTAATACCGATAAATAATAAAAATACTATTACGTGATAAAACTTATTTTTAGCTTCACAGATTTTTAAAAATTGCTTTCACGTGACACAGAAACTGAGAGTATTTGTGTATTGACGAATGGCAGCAAACGAATATAAATAATGTAAAATCAACCACACTGCGGGATTTTGCCACTTAGTTTAAATGTACTTATTTGAGATAATAACTCTTCGGAAGAACTCGACACTCTAATGTCCTGATCTGTCTAATTACAGAAGGCAATGATAAGTTTGGTAAGAGAAGGCAATGAGAAGTCTGATTAGAGAAGGCAATGAGAAAGCAGGTAGATAGTTGAACTAACCTCACACTGGTGCAACATCACGGGCTATTGGGGACGGTCTGGGATGAATTCCGAAGGGAAAGATCCAAAGACAGCACCTCGTACCTTTGAACCACTGTCAGTTGACGATGTCAGCACCTGAGCTGGCACTGAGCCCCACTCTCCAAACTTCAACACCACGCTAACGTGAGGACATTTGTCCACACAGATCTAATGTGCATCAGCCCCATGTAAACGACCGTCTTTGGCTGGATCGAGTTTCGAACTCACAACCTTTCGATTGCTAATCCTCTACTCTTCCAACCGGGTTACCGCGGCCCTTCTAGAAGATAGAAATCAGCTTGGGAAAACAATATAGTGAACCTGAAAATAGATTCAAATGTCAAAATATACTGAATCGTCTTGGTGAATGAGGTTCGATGGAAGTGGACGTTCAGCAGCTAACTGTTGGAAATGACTTAGGCATGCACTTTATGGTAAATAAGATTAAATAAGTTCAGCAAGGATACACGAAATGTTGCTTTATATTTTCGATTAATTTTATTTCATTTGAAGGTATGAAATGCTCATATCGAGAGAAGACGCATATATTCTTTGTAAATGAATTTAAATAAGGTATAAAATGTGAATAACGACATTATATATATGTGTATGGTATGTGAGGGTCTGCTAGTATCAATACTAAAGCCATACAATATTTGAGGACATTGAAATGTATTTCTATTACATATTCATCACCAAAAGGCAGTTCAATGGCTGTAGTAAATTATGCATAACAGATATGCGAGGTTTATCAGGATGAAAAGAAGAGTTTATTAACTAGGTCATAAATCACTTTTAAGCACGTGGCACCTAATGACTTCTGGGGTCTTAATGGGGCTTCCAAGACAGCGAAAATAAAAACCACAAGAAAATTGAATGCGTCAGTATATTCACCTGAGGGTCACCTCTTTCAAAACTGAAGTATTTTCGAATTTTATTCCCTTTAAAAAGGCTTTAAGAGGTTGATTATACAGAACTTTGTGTCTGGCTTTATAAGTATCCAATGAAGACACACTTTAAATAAGTATTAGATTGTTCCAGTAATTTCAAATTTACACCTGTGTTGTTAAAAGCCTGCCTAGGAGGTTAAGTAACATTAAGTAGCTGAAGCATTTTTCATCTATTTTAATGCGCAAACAGGTTAGAATATAAAGGTAAACTAGTTTTAAAGTAATTTCATTTACTTATTCGAACATATGTTTTATTTCACAAAATATAGGGTTAGACAGATTAATTAATTTAAACAAATCAGTATTAACCATCTGAGAGGTTCACACTTATACATCCGTTCTGCAACCTACAATCTTCTCCACATAACTTCTAACCAGCTTTGATTTTCTTGATCAATAGAATCTGGATTCCTTCAACCAATAGATGTGGTTATTTATTAATTTACAGGGATTCTAGTCGGAAATCTTATGATGCTGAGGGTTAATTGATTAAACCTCCTGTTGTCTGTCTCGACGAGGAATCATTAGCAAAACTGACCATATCTTGATGGATGAGATATCTCGTCATTAGAAAAAAACCGACCAGATCTTGATCTTGTCATAAAAAAATAGGCAATTCTTGATGACAGTACAGCTTGTCATTAGTGAAATTGGTAGGACTTGATGGACGAGATATCTAGCTGAAACCACTTGCAGGGATAATTATTCTTGTTTTTAGTGTTTGATTCTTTACTTACATTAGTCCAGCTTCATTTCAATACTTTCCAAGGGCTATTTTTGCTATCATCAATATGAACTCTGGGTAAGAATGTAGTAGTTTCTGTTTTATAACAACCTAAGAATGTTTATCAAACTTCCTACTAAAAGTTGCTTTCAGTGCTCTTCCGAACTTTTACCGAATCTCAACTACCAGCTATCTGTATTTTTTTCGCATTGTTCAATATTCATCACATATTATTTTTTCTTTCTTGCTCTTTAGTTTCATGAACCACGCACAAGCCATTAAGATAGGTGTTTGCATATTTCGTAACGACTTAGTATAGGTCATTCATAAATATGCAAATTCGTAAAATAAGTGCCTTATGGGGAAGATTCGGCAAATTGCACGTATCCGAAAAATTCTTGCATTAATGATCGAGGTGTTGTTTTGAAAAATTATGCGCAGAGTTTTCGGAGTCAGTAAACATCTTGGCATGGGAAACCCTTTTTGTTGGTAGCGCCATTTTGTTTTGAGCTACTTTAAATTATAGGATTGAGTGCATGTTTACGAAAAGAACTACACTTTAGTCGTAGGAAAACTCCTTTTTTTAAAGAAAGGAAAGCATTTATTCGATAAATTAGACTGGAAGTGTGTTCCTCCTTAGTATTTAATTTAATCGTTCGGGAACAACATTTAGCAGAAGACACAATCAATTATAGTATTTTCGAATGATTTTGTTGTTTAATTAATCACTCAGTGCACGTCGCAGAAAAACCGAAGTGCGCAGGAGCTAATTAAAATGAAATAGCATAATCAACTCCGGTTTTTGTTTTATTTATTGTGTGTGTGTGTTGTGTGTGTGTGTGATTCGTATCAATCTTTTCTAAACTTTCTTTCGTCAAGATGCTTCGCAGCAACTTAATCACAGCAATTACTTGATCGTTTGCAAAATACGGACGTGAAGATTAAAAATTTTATTCAAGTCTGTTTCATTTCAGCGTTCGGATTTTTTTTTCGAGTTGAAAAGAGTTGCTGTATGTCAGACTAATGAGATTCCTTTCAAAACGCCTTTGGCCTTCGAACGCTAAAAAAATGAAAAAATCCTATTTTTCTATGCTGCACACACATACAGCATTAATTAAATATACAGAATAATTTTCCAGGAACTGCATGCGATATTTCTGAAACAGTGATAGAATCTAAAAGTATTTGCCTTTGGCTAAACACTACGTCCATGATTAAATAACAGTTAGACGTCATTTAGTCTTGAATATACTTGCCATTGAATTAGGTGATGTGATAGGACTTTTCTAATTTTTTAACTTGAATAAAGTCTAAACACTAACGTGTTAGTTACTAGAGAAAGTATGTTATATAAACTTCGTTTTTTAATTGAAAGTATGCGTGTAGTTTAATCAAGATGGAAAATCATGATAAAAATAAGTTTCTCATAAAGTTACGATTTTTTCACGAAACTTTACTTTAGTGCCCTCAATAAGTCGTGATTGCATACTATTGAGAAAAGTAAAATTTTTATGAAGCTAATGTAAAAATAGTGTAACACGTAAAAACAATAGCTGCTCTGTTAGGTTATCTCTTTGTTAGGTGCAAACACTATTGTGTCAATTACTAGAGAATGTAAATCATTATAAACTTCGTTTTTCAATTGAAAGTATATGTGTAATTTAACCGAGACGAAAAATCAAGAAACTTGACTATAAAAAGAAAAGTTTCCCATAAAATTGCGATCTTTTTACGAAACTATTTCAGAGCTCTCAATAACTCATGATTGCATACTTTAGAGAAAAATATTTTTTATGCAGCTAATATAAAAAATAATGCAACACGTGAAGCAATAAATGCTTTGTGAAGTCCTACAAAAAATTTCTTATATATTATTAATTATATTTCCTATAAGTACCGTTTATTTGTGTCGGTATTGGTATTTGATTAACAATGTAATTTGATATTTTCTTCCTTAAATGATTTCATGATATTTATTTGCAACAAATTTAATTTAAAAATTCTGTTTCGTTGGGCAAAAATAGAAACTTCATTTTTTATCGGTTAAAGTTTTCATTAAATGTTGCATTAGATTTTGTATATTTACCGCGAAACTTGGTTTTTGTAAGTTTATCCTACACCTTGAATAAATTTATTCTGTACGGGTTCTAAGAGATGCAAAGGCTTATGTTTATAACTGATATCACAAAAAAGTTTTCAAGTTTTATTAAACATAATTGTTTAACAATAAATCAATGCATCATCAATTTTCAGTGTCCAGATATATTCCTCGGAAGAGCATATTTTATACAAAAAAGTATAAATTTATTTGAGCATTTTAAATATATTTATCTATGAGAGGTTTTATGTTAAGGTAAATGTAGATGACCTTAGTGATTATGTGAGAACGTGACGTCACTCGGCGTATCTTTCGAATACGATTTCAGCCCATAGCCAATAAAAATTACAAAAATGAATTCCGAACTGATATACGATAGTTGATTGATAAATGCCAGTTAAATTAATGCCAAACGTGATCAAAACAGTGTTAAACCACGATTTTAAGCTGCGATACACATTAACACATAACATACACCCAATATCAACAAACGAGAGTATTTGGGTAGCAGAAATAAAATATTCACTATCTGTCTGGTTTGTTTGTATACACTGAAAATCCCTCTCATAAACAAGTGATTAAGAAAAATTTTAAAATTAAGTTTCATAAACTAGGAGATAAACTCCAATTCGAATCGAAGCTATATAAAATAAATTCTTAACTATTATTACTTAACACAAAATTAATAACTTGTGAAACTAGCACTTTCTCATTTACCTAGTTACATCTACACAATATTAGACATTTTAGAATGTAAAACAATATTCAAAGGAAGAACTGAGATATCTATTTCAAATACGTTCAAATAAGTTCATGAAAAAAATCATTCTTGTGGTTAAATTTAAGCTCAAAACAGAATTCTATTACAATTTTATTGGCTTCAGAATTTTCAATACATCGTTGACTCATTATATTTCGAGGTTGGCTGATTATTATTACCAATAAAACTTCTTACTACCTAAACACAAGTTTTTGGTCTATGGAACCAGAGACAATACCAATACCTCACAAGTGCACGCGACTTCAAAATTTTTAATTAGTTTTTTTTCTCATTAAATTCAAGGATCCTTGTATTAAATTTCAATACCATCGATTTCCTCATTAGAAGCGCTCAGATCAAACCTAAGTAGTAAAAATAGTAAAAAAAACAAATAAAGCCCCAAGAGTCATTTAATTTCCTGGCTGCATATAATTCCACATTTCAGTATGAATAAAGTTTATGCACCAGATATTAAATGAGTTCGGATAATTAATTTTTCCTATGCTTCGTCGAGAGTCCTGATGAACAGGATTCGGGGTGGGAGGATCTTAAAGACTTATTCTTTGACTGATGGCTTTTGCATCATGCGTTTGCAATCACAGAAATTAAACTGTTTCTCTCTCCGTCTTATCTCGGAACTCCTCTAAATTGAATGGACCTGTTCGAGACACAAAGGGATAAAAAGCAAAGCTGGTTTCACAAAGCATTGAAGTGATGAGTTTGTGCCATATGTTCCCAGAATGAATTGATTTTGTGTGTGGCTTCCAATGTGCATAATGTAAATCATGATCAAGAGTAAAGGTTAAAAAGTTAGTTTAGAGTTGTTTCCCAATAAACAGGTTATCCAAGTTATGTTTAAAAGAAAGTTGTCATGGATGAGAAGGGGTAAAGGATGAAAAGCTAGTGTAAAGTTGTATTCCTATATGGCATGTGATGTTTGAAAAAAGGCAGGAACGAATGATGTGATTAAAAGTTAAAAAGCTAGTTTAGATTTTTCCGATACATATATACCTGAGATGTTGAAAAGAAAACAGTTATAAGTGATGTGATTAAAGGTTAAAATCAATTTTAAAGTTTTCTTCAGGTATACATGCGATGTTTAAAAGAAAGCAGTCGGGATTCTTGTGTTAACGGCTGAAAAGCTAATTTAAAGTTTATTTTTAACATATATGTGATGATTAAAAGAAAGAAGTCATGGATAATGTGATTAAAAGTTAAATATATAATTTAATTCTGACTTTTAATGTATATGTGAGGTTTATAAGAAATCAGTCGTGGTTCATGTGATTAACGGTTGAAAAGTTAATTTAGAGTTGATTTTCAACATGAATGTGATTAAAAGAAATCAGTCATGGGGGGGGGCTATGTAATTAATTGTTAATAGCTTGTTTAAAGTCTACTTTTAGTATTCATGCGACTTTTAAAAAAGTCATGATCGATGTGATTAAGATTAAAAAGTTAATTTATTTTAAGATATTGCTGTCTAAAATTCAATTTTATTTCAATACTCACATTTTACGATAAAATGTTTTTCAAATTCATTTTTATCATTACAATTATACTAGTGACAATGCTTTTAACAAATTTTATGATTTATATAGTATTTGTTTTGATCATTTTGATACATTTCATTATTCATTGCCATTGTTCAAAAGAATACGTTTAAATGTTTCATAAATGCATTATCTACGTCTTTCTCTTTTCTATTCATAAGTGATACTGTAATTGGATTCCAACTGTAGTGTCACAGAATAAATAAATAAGATATAAACTTCATATTACTACAAATATTCAAAATGAAATGGAATAAACTAATTTGTAATAATGAGTATATTTGTAGAGTTTAATGTGGTATTAGGAATGAAATCCATTGGGGTTTTTCCACACACGTTAGGATCTAGTCGACCTATGTGAGATTTATTTGAAGCTGTCATGATCGATGTAATGAAATAAAAGTTAATTTATTCAGATATAAAATGATAGCTCATAATAATGATGCATTGCGTATAGGAGACCCTGAGGTGAAACATAAAAGGTGCGTGAAATCTGAACCAAAGACCAATGGAAAGTATATGGTATTTGCTCTTGAACTGAAATGCCGTGAGAATCATGCAAGAGCATCAAAATTAAAGATTAGATATATTCATACTGATACATGCACAATATACTGATGTAAAATGATAAATCTATGTCTGGGAAATTCCGACAAAAATGAATTTCGGTTAATTAGCATGTTTAACCCTTCAAGTGGTTTCGACGAGATATCTCGTCCATCCGGATCTCGTCAATTTTGCAAATGACAACGCATATCGTCAATCAGTCCATCATCGTCCTTCTGGTCAATTTTGATAATGACGAAATACCTCGTCGAAACAAAACTGCCCAATAATGGCGCTAAATCCAAATCTGAACAAACTGTGCAGTGTATTTAGAAATTATGTAATATTTCTAAATATATTGCACACTTATATATTATAAAGCAGAAACTCTTAAAACAAAATACTCGTATCAATTATTATAAAAGATCTAAATAAACATTTTGATAACTACTTTGTTGCTAAAATTTTAGCTTTCTCGCAGTAACCAAAAACGTGCTTTGAATTAAAAGGTTTTGTTTTTTACAGAATTATATATAATGGAAACTTGCGGAGCTAAACCTTCATTTATTGACTCTGATGCCTTTGTTTTAAGACAAAATGTGAATAAAGCATCCTCTTTTAAAACGGATTTGACGTTGATTATTTTGGGATGACAACAATATGGATTGGAATAGATATTTAATAAAAATACAAAAAAATTGAATGTAGTAAGATATCTTTGTATGCAAACAATGTTGCATAGTTTACTTTTTAATTTTGATAACTAACATAAAACAATTTCGTCAAAGAATTTTTCTTTAAAAATATAAATAAAATGGTGTGTGTGTCTACATCTAAAACTAATTATAAACTTAGCAAAGAAAACTTTAAATTAGACGATAGATCCTCCAAGTGATACGAGCAGTATCGTTTTTAATTTTCCGTATATTTTTTCAGCCGTCTCTCGTTTCCTGAAAAGACTCAGGGGCTACTTCAGAATGAAAATAACCTATGCATTTGCATAACTAATATGTTTAGTGAAGAATAATTAATGTATTTATTCCGTTTAAATCATTAGCGATTCCGAGTTAAAATCTTTATTTACACGTAATATTTTATTCGCTGGATTTCTTGAGTAAAATAAGCCTGTTATTTTCGATATACAATAAAGCGTTTTGTTACCTAAGACGTTTTATCATTGGAATTAAAAAAAAGATTGTATGCAAGAGATGATGAAAATTAAATTAAAATTCTAGAATCTTTATTACTCTTCTTAAAAGTATCTTCACGGTGAACATGCAAAAAAATCATTTTCAAGCGTGAAAATGCAACGTACTTAAGTTTAATCTTGTTTCACTGGAAGAATTTTTCTCATTAAGATTTCTTTTGATTTAAGTATATCTTAGCTATAAATGATCTTCTCTTTTAAATCCATTCTTTCCACAACGAGGTATCGTGTAATTAGTTGTTGACTTTGTTCTCGAAATGGTCGTAGCAAAATGGATTTAAAAAGCAAAGTGTTGTCGTGACTTTGAATTTGGAAAATAGTAAATACGTTAAAATACAAAATTTCATTAGAAGATTTTTGTTAAAGTAAAAAGCTTAGAAGTTACTTTAATTCAGAAAACCATCTTCTTTTGTATAATAAAAATTAAATTTCACATAATTTAAGACAGAAATTTTTATTTTTTAAATTTTATTTGGAATATAATCTGCATCTTAAAGAAACCTAGTCTCTAATTTTAGAACTTGGCATTAACTTAAACATACAATATACGCTTAGTCAAAACTTTTGAGGTTTTGAAGTATCTTTTTCAAGAATGAAATGTACTAAAACAATTATACATCTCAACTAGTAACATAATACATTAATTGAATTTTAGGTTTGTCTTTCAAATGATATATATATATATATATATATATATATATATATATATATATATATATATATATATATATATATATATATATGTGTGTGTGTGTGTGTATTTCTGTCATGAATCTGTAATATTCTCTTGTTAATTAGTTATTCTTGAACTATTCTATTAGTTTATAGAATTTTAGTTATTTTAAAACTATTGAAAAAGTTTATATAATAACTTATTAAATTTAAGTTATTCTTAAACTGCAATAAAAATTCTAGAATAGTTAATTGAATTTAAGTTATACTTGAACTTCTATTAGCTTATAAAATAGCTTATCGAATTCAAGTTATTCTTAACTATTCTAATAGTTTTACAGAATTTTAATTATTAAACTATTCTATATGTTTATAGGATATGAATTATTCTTAAACTGTTCTATATTCCGTTAAAGAGCTCAATAACCTTCTAACATATCAATGATTGGAGAATATTTTCTTAACATATGATTTATGTGGTTGAAAGTCAGTATGTAAGATTTGAGGGAAGTCACGCATTGATCCAACATCGGTATTACGACACGAAACGTGTTGAAATGCGCATGAGAAACGCTTTGTTTTCTTTAACGGAAAGGATAATCCATGTCTAATGGGATATCTGAGAGAATTCCGTATTGCATATTTGACCAATGCGTGGCCTATAAACTAATAGAATTGTTTAAGTATAACTTAAATTCAATAAGATATTCTTAAATTAATAGAATAGTTTAAGAATATCTTAAATTGTGTAAACAAATGGAATAGTTAAAGAATAACGTAAATTCAGTAAACTATTTTATAAATTAATAGAAAAGTTTACCGAATAACTTGTGTAAAACATATCTCTGTTAGCTTATTTCTGAGAGATAATAACAACAATTTTTTATCTTGTTTTTAAAAGAAAAATCCGTTTATTCAAATGATGCTTGAATAATTGCTACGGAATTTTATTTATTTTTATTCCAAACTAAGAAGTATTTTTATAAAAGCTATTTTTATTGTAAGGGCAGTTTACTTATGGACCATGATAAACCATAAGTACCAACGTGGGAGTAAAACTGGTTTCCCTTCTCAACAAAGAAAATTTTGAAAGACAGATCAAAAGGTAAAGTGATGGCTTGCCTTTCTTGACGTTGATGGGATTAAGATACAATAAGAATGAACTCCCGACAGACATAGAAAGAAAAAATCCTTGTCGGCATTGTAGAAAGTTCTGGAACGACAGTTCGAAAAGAGATCACAAAACAAGGATTACATTAGAGCTTTTAAATGGGGAACGGATCTTGAGGAAAATCACTGGGTTTTCTACTAAATGATGTTTCTTTGAATGTGGCGCTGCTTGAAACCTCCATTAATGCGTGTTTATACTTTTCTCTAAATAGTTTAACATGGTCTGCGATGTTTATTGCAGTCGATTACAGAAATGCCTAATTTTTTTATATCAAAAAATTTTGAAATGAACAATAAATTTTAAGCACGAGCAAGATTTATTAAATTTTCATTTTTCGAACAGGCTCATATTATAAAATACAATTCAAAACTCTTGGTATTTACAAATCAACATTAGCTACTAAGATTCTACCCAGAAGATTAAAACTGTGGAATAATATTGGGTTAACTGCGATAGAATTATCTTGCAGTGTTTTTAAATAACTCTAGAATCTAATTGATTATCTTTGCTTTCCGTGATACATGATTTGGTATTAAGTTCAAATCATATATCGTGGAATTATACACTATACGCAGAGCTAGTACACAATAAATTTTATACTGCACTAGTTTTACCCATCAAGCTTCATCCGATAATTTTTGTCACCTAAAGCAAACAAATTCGTTCCTTTGTTGAATCAGCAGTTTCGTTGCATCGTCAAACAGGTTTTGGAGCTTTGTTCGCTTCACGCACTTTTGTTCCTTCCTCGTCTGATTACTCAGCCCATGACAGCTTTTGACGTTTCATGTTGATTCAAGTTTGGTTAAAAATTGGCATGCTCTTGAGAACAGTTCAATATTAAATTTTACAAGAAAACAACGCATCGAGCTAGAAATTTCAGACAGAATAAACTGCGTAAGTTCCTTGCACCAGAACTCAGCTACAGAGTTTTTGCTGCTTTACATATATATTTCTGCTATATATATAGGATATACAATACTCATAAATGTGAATAATATGAGAAAGGACCTTCCAAAAAGACTTCACATAGTATATAAATGTATTAAATGAAAAATGTGTCTTGAAAATTCTGCAACGCTATTTAAGCGTCATCAGAATATTTAAGTAACAATTTATTTGTATTCGAATATAATTCAGCCTTGATTCATTTTAAAACTACCACTGAATAACCGAGAAAAAAATATCAATGTTTACAGTAAATTCAACTGATTTAAATCTTATAGGTAACTCAAGAATAATGATCTCCCTGAAATCAAGAAAAGGGAAACATTAATTTATTAAAGTATAACGATTATATGGGTAGAGTAGAGAAGACACTACAAAACTCATAAATAACAAGCCAGATCGTTGAAAAGGGGACATAAGAGCCAAAGTTTGACTCAATGTTTCCTAATATTTCAACATACATTTTAATATTATTGACTGTAGAACTAAGATGCGTAACTTGCAATGCGTTCAAACATCAAAACAGTGATATTGTTTAATACAAAGTTTCAGAGCTTAAGAAACAGTTATATCAGTTTACAAAGAAATACCAATAGCACATTTATGACTTCTGGATACAATTGAAGACTCCAGGGCTTGTGGTGAACAATTTAACCTATCCAGTAACAATAATACAAGATTCCAGTTGAATTCTAATGAGGTAAAAATCAGAAGCATTCTATTTTGTGTCTGGTATTTTACTGAAACCTTTTAATAACTTTTGCAAATTATCCGACATTGTATTCATCAATTACATCAAAAGTTAAATTATTTCACAGAATTATTTTTACATTACTGCAGTATTTCATGTAATATTTTAAAAATTCCTGCAAATTCAACATCCAGCTTCGAAAGTTCAAACAATTATTGTTCTTGAGTTTAACATCTTCATTATCGCACCCAATGCACCCACCTTTTGTCTTCTAAATTAACCTTTTTTCCGTTCTCTCTTTTCATCATTCCTCTTTCAGATAAATTTTCTAATTGTATGCGCCTTTGTTCGTTACGAAGGCTTGATACTTGACAGAACAAATTGAATTAATTTTTAAAATGAGAATTTGAAATGACTCACCGTACTTGCTTTGTTTCAAGGTAAATGAAAAGAATTCCGTCAGCAGATTCAATTCGCATGTGAAATTACTTGATGTGTGATCTAGTCGTTGCTAAGTAACAAATAGAAATGCAACCATTTTTTTGTTCTACGCAATAGATATAGATTACAAATATTTAATACATGCATTTTATTATTATACTTATAATTCACACCTCCAGAAAAATGGAACAATTCGAAAAATTATAATTTTACTGGATAGGTAAAAGAATGAAAGTGTGGAAGCTTATATTGCTTCTCAATTTCAAATTCGTTGAATTTTTTCATATCTTAAGGCATACATCTGGTTCTATTCCCAGGTTTGCTTGATTTTAATGGCATCATCTACCAATTCAAAAAAAAATAATCTTCATTGTGAGCACTTTCTCTAAAATGTGATACCACAACAAAGTGATGCCACTCCGAAAATTCCGAAAGGTTTGCCCACTACACTAGCAGCCTGCAAGATAAAGGCCAAGCAGGTTCAATTCCACCCTGGGTGTATCTCTCTGGATCAGTATATCTTTCGTTGTGTGTTTGTGGCCATTTACTTGATATCGTAGGACGTAGCTTGGCCAAATATGACCATTGAGCCATTAAACCCTACAAACCTGAGAAAAACGCGATCAAATATAGTATAGTTTGGAAGAAATAACCACGAGCCACTCAGGAATGACGGTTCTTGACTTTTAGAATGTAAAACCACAGTAAAATAAGATTTAAAAAATTCGAGTTTTTCCCTTCTACAATTAAAGGAATTCTCTTAAAACCAACCAGTTTTATTTCAATTATGGCCACACAAACTTCCGTTTGCGTTCCTAGAGATTCTAAGATACATAAATATATAAAAATGTAGTATTGTTCACAAAGTCGAAAGTGCCACTGTACCCGAACATCAAGTCAAGTTTACATTCACCCATCCAAAGGAGATCTTCCTGTTTTCCTAATTACTATGTAAATGAGTATTCACTTCCTTTTACCAATCTATGAGCTATTTGTTGTTCGATGTTCTCAGACTAGACTTTATCAATTCAAGTACTTTGCTTTCTTTGTGACTTTTAATACCATGCAACTCGAATATCTTATTCCGGGATCCACTATCCACAATTCTAAATGTATGTTGATACAATCATATTCAACCTTCGAGGGGTTTACACGCATATATTGTTCTACAATCAGAAGTTTTTTTTGCATGTTTTGACCTTCTTGACCAATAGAATATTTCCTAGGATTCTTCTTGACCAATAGATGTAGTTATTCAGTAATTAAATATGACGTATCGTAAAAGCAATACTGCGCTACTTCAAAATCTATTGACACTCAGAGGGTTAAGTCTTAATAAATTGTAGAAAATATACTTTTTAAGGCTTAACCACAAGGTTTCCTCCATGACTGATCCTTTTTGATACGACATGTATGTATGGAAACCACTTATGTATATCGCCAGTTTACAAGTGAAACACAAAATTTTCAAGATATGTGATTTTTAGCTTTTCTTAGCCAGAATGTGGTGATTTTTAGCTTTTCTTAGCCAGAATGTGGTGATTTTTAGAATGGTGAACCTTACTAAGTTATTTTTTCTTTGCATGACGGTTTGAGTTCTTGAGAAACACACTTAGTAAGTAAAGCTTAGGGAATAGAATTTCCCCCTTCGTTTCCTCAGAACTCTGTTTTTCCAATCAGTGTGTTTGACTTGTAAACCGGTGATATATGAAAGAAACCACTTATCAAAACATCATACTATATATTTAAAAACATATTTTACATATTATAACTTTCATGAATTTAAGAAAAGAAAATTTCGATAAATCAAAAAAGGTCTAACCAAATATTCACTTTTAAATACACACACACTTTTAAGAACTATAAACCCATACTACGCTTGACATCAAAACTACTAAAAACGACCGGTTCCATTTTAATTGGCACCGAGGTCCACAGCATCTTAAATGTGAAGCATTGTTCCCAAAGCAAAAGAGGACGACAATGCTACAACCCGACGATCCCTCGAGAGTCAAACCGAGTTTACATTTACCACCCCCAAAAGACCTCCCCAGTGTTCTCCACTTTCCAAAACGATACATCTAGAAAGCTAAGACCCACCACGTCTATCGTCTTCCTCACACAGATTATTCCCCAACTATTCGCATTTGCATGGTATGACGCTCGTTCCCTCACCGGACTAGTATCCATTGTTCAGTGGGAATTTCCAGATTTGAGACTCGCGTCTCATTACAGCCTCCGGGACACGAATCGGGAAAAGGTTTCGGGAAGTTTCCGGAAGAGACTTTTCACCCAGGAGGGGAGGCATTTGAATACGAGATTTCTCGTAAATGGGAGGAAATTGAGATTAATGTGAAAGCATTTCCATATTTTATTTGTTGCCCAACTCTTCGTAGAAGTCGGTTTCTGTGCGCTTGATTGACCCTCGTGTGGAGCGGGTTCTGAGAATTCGTTTATTTTAGATTCCTTTTGATTGGAGTTCAGTCAAATCAAGCTTGGATTTATGTTAATCTTACCCTTTAGATAGGGGACTGCATTTTTTAGTAAATGCCTCCATGGACAGAACTATTTTGAATTTGTATTCAGTATAATTTACTGCTGTATTAGTAAATCACATTTAAATCGTCGTTTCGTATAAATACTCTCGTAAAATTAGTACTTATCTCATATTGATGTTTTAGCATCAGTTACAAGTATCGTCTTCACAAAATATACCATTCTTTTGAATTATATATGATTATTTTAATATCTCCAATACCTAAGCCCCTCTACTGTGCATCGGATCTTTTCCTTCGGGACTGATCCGACACCATCGTGAATAGCTAGTTGTGTTGCTCCCAGTGTGACGTAAATTCAACTATACCTAAGTGTAAGATTTTCAAATTTCTTAACTTTCGATAACGAATTAAAGCTTTCTTTTTTAAATTCAAATTAACTCTTTGATGGGTTCACACGACCTTGTAACATAGCCTTCTTTGTATGACTTGTCACCCATTCTAACCTTTCTTGACAAACAGAATCATTCTTATTGTTTAATTGGAAATAATTGGATTGTTTCAATCAATATGTGTGGTTATTTAGTCATGTCTTTTTGGGTGGGAGGAGAGAAATACTATACTACCAAAAAATATCGTGACTTTCAGAGGGTTAAATAAGTGTATGCTTTATATTTGAATATATTAAAAATTGTTTTATCACCATTTGTGACATAAACATTCCCTATCACCCAATGTCGTGTTATTTTTGTGCATTGATTGGAGCATTCATTTAAGAATCACTTTCTGCTTGTTATGTTCGTCTCGTCTTGAAAGATAGGGTAGTTGAAGTTGACAATTATGTTGACCTAGATGATTAATTATTATTTCGTTTATTTAAATGACGAATTAAGCAAAATTAGAGATACATTACAATCGTTCTCTTTAAACTAGCATTAAATTCAAACTATTTTGTGGTGATTCAATGTTCTCTGGGGCCTCCCCTGTTAATCCATAGTGACTCAGCTGTCGGGCGGAAGGGGATGTGCCCCAACTAAGAAGGTGATTCAATGAAATTTTACTTCGATAATCTTATCAAAAAGAATATTCTACGATGAAAATCCTCAAATTCGAAAGTTTGTAGAGAAAATTAGTTTGTACCTGATTGTGTATCTTGTTATAATTTAACTACAACAATAAAAAGTATCCGATCAAGTATCTGGAGATTAGGACATATATTCATGAAGATGTAAACTTTCTTAGAGTCGAGAACAGTATACTTTTGCGACATTTTCAAAGTGCTTTTGACTTTCCAGTCACGATATTATTAAGCAAATTGTTTGCGTAAACTTCCTCAAGCGGGAACTTTGATTTTGAAGACATAAAACAAATGATAATTTTTACGATTTTTTTAAATACGCAGTGAATGGTTTTAGGGAGAGTTTGTTTTTTAACATCGGAATCAACGTAGCTCTAAATACGAATATTTAATGTTTTAAGAGATCTTCCTAATCTGAACTTTGTAGGTCCTAGTCTCTTATTAGCCATCGTGTAGAAAAAAAATGACCTTAAAAGATAAACTAAACCGAATTTATTCTGAACTTAATTAATCCATATTTATTTTAAAAGAATAATAATGAATTGATAACTAGTTCTATCAACTGCTAGGGGCTAGCCACCTTGATTATTTATCATTCCAAGACAAAAGGACCATTAACAGAAAAAATAAAATTACATTTTAACCTACTTTTTTATGTAAATTTATTTTTAATTCCTAAATGTATTCAAACAGGCTGAATAAACAGTCCAAATCCACAAGTTATGTTAAAAAATAGTATTATTTATACCACTCCGCGATTTTTCCCGCTATTACAAACGTAACCTTAACTTACAGTCGCAAAAATGATTGTCCATTTTCCAGCCGACTGCGCTTAGGAAACTTCATTAAGACCACATTTTTTTGTCGTTTCCTAGGAACGTGCCTAGTCAGGTGAAAGCTAATGTCCCGCCATTATCACGTGGGGGAGTATTTGTCTTGATTGTCCTACTTTATGACTTATCCCGTCCAGAGCCAAGTGTAACTGAGCGTTTGAGAGAACCGTGAATAAATCGCTCTCGGGTTTCAGTTCCCTGCTTGACTGTGAGAGCATTTTGTAATGAATTATGCGGAACCCTTGTTGTAATAGTAGAAGTTGGGACGACATGGTGGAATTGATTGCTTATGCGCAGCGTTTTATTACTTAGGTATTTTTGAAAACGTGTCCGTTGGTTTCAAGTGGTCATAGTAAAAGGAAAGAGTTTGTTTTAGGTGGTTAACTCTCCGAGCGCCACGAGTTTTCTGGATATTGTAGTATTGCACTTAAGTACTAAACAACCATATTTATTGGTTTAAATCATATCTATTGGTTTAAACCATATCTATTGGTTTATTTGATGGTTGTCTCGACGATGTATCGCGTCATTTTCAAAATTGACCATATCGTGATGGTAGAGATAGCTAGTCATTAGAAAAATAAACTGAGCGGACTTTTATCTTATCTTCATCAAAAAATGGCAATATCTTGATGGCAAGATATCTCGTAATTATAAAAATTGGTCAAATCTTGATGGACGAGATATCTAGTCAAAACCAATTGGAGGGTTTGAGAACCCCAGGGTATATTCGATTGGTCACGAAAGTCAAAACTGGTTACAATTCTTGCCGTGAAGTCTACAGGTTGCAAAATGGATAAATTCGTGTGAACTCCTCAGAGGGATAATCAGATGGATAGTATTCAAAGTTGCATTTTCGTGTAACATTAACATTAGAATCGGAGTTGATAACATTAGCTGGCATCAAAAATTCTTGTTTTGAAACTAACGGGTATTCTGCATAACGTTTTACTTTATTTTCTCCAAAAATAGTTTTAAATGCCTATAAATATCATTTTCAAACGCATGTTCAAAAAATAAGGGTAATGTGATCCGAGATGAATCTCATGCCAAGTACATGCCCTTTACCTCAAATGACAAATTTATATTTCACAATCTGAGGAATATAATACAAACATACACATGGCCTCATGGTACTACTGGGAAATAAAGAAATGGAAAAACGCTTAGGTGAACACTCTGTAGGTTCTAGTTATTGTGAAATTATTTTCCTCTGTTAAAAGCAACCTAATAGAAAATGTGCTGGCCCCACAAAATGCAGATATTCTTTCCACAAGTCTGTCCAAACGTTCCTGCGGCAAGTAATCCCATTTGCGCACTAGAACACATCCTTGCTCAATCCTATAAAGCATCGCAAGCATGAGCTATATGATTGATATCAGGTGATCTAGTTTGATAGATTAACTCAAAATTTATCTTTTGTTTTTGGACGTATGTGCATTTAGCACTGATCCATTAAAATTTTAGAAATATATTAGCCTGATAAATTATAATAAATAATGCTCTTGGTGCTCGATTTAATGACTACATGAACTTTTATGTATCAATTATTCCCAAAATATTATGTAACAATTTTATATTTTTTCTTTTAACAAACTTAGTCTTTATGGTTCGTAAAATGGAGTGTAGAAAAATATTCATATCAATTAAAAACTATCTGATATTAGAAATAAAATTGTCTAAAGTCGCATTATCTTCATCGCATGATCTCCATGGTGGAATAAAGCATATATGACACTCAGAGGGTTACGAAACATAATATCTGGGAGATCATGCAGATAATGTTAAATGAAAATGAGATTATAGCCACATATATCTCAGATTTACAGAAGGTTACAACATACTTTCTTTAAGATTCTGTACTGTTTAAATTATTATGAATATCGAGGGCTTATGAATTAACAGACAAGGGTTTTGTTGCTTCAAAATAGCCGTTATAGATGAGTAATTCAAGATAAAAGCTTTTGGGGAGAAGAAACTACTTGTGGTATGTTTTGGATATCTCTTAACGCTAGAATACTTCATAAATTGCACTCTACTATAATACTTCTATTGAATATACTTGATTTCCATTTCAAACAACGATTTTAGCTGCATCGTCAGTGAGTGGTGGTTGTCAATACATCAATATACCAATTTTCATTTTAATCACGAAACTTTCTTTTATAGATAAAATGTTTTTGAGGATGTGCTATATTTCTGATATAACATTTCTTATATTTATATTTGAAAACTTCTAAAACATTTTTTTTTGGTATACTGGAAAATTTCCCAATCACAAATTCAATTTCCCCCAAAATTTTCAATGCTGAAAAGGATTCATTTTTATGCAAGTCATTCAGTTTAAAAATAAACTTTATTCAGTGACTTTTAAAGAACCAACTTAATTTCTACTATTTTGTGGCATTTGTAGTAACTTTGTTTTAAAGAATACAACACAATTTCTTTCTTCAAGATAAATCGTTGCCAATATTGACAAAAATTCTACTTAACTTAATAATGCAATAAAAATGTATCTTATCCAACTCTTCCCTGCTAACTTTAGGTCCTGAAAAATCAGATTCTACCCTAGAATAACACAGACTTAGAAATAATTGAATTTCCTCTTTTCCTTTCCTGTAAAGAAACTCAAAATCTCAGGCAATATAATTAGAGCTATAACAAGAAATAAAAAGAGAAAAACACATTCTTATTGGACAATCGATTCCAACGTTTCGAGGCTTCGCAAAAACTCGCTATCCGATTGCGATACAACATAATTTTTTGCTACCGGGATTTAAAATGAATCTGTAAATTATATTTTTTCCAATTAAGACAGCTACATCTCTCACAGGAAATCAATTAGCGTCCTCAAAAAGCAATTCTTTAATGCCAGTGATAATTACTTGGGATTGCTGCCAATCCGCTGCAGAGTAAAGTTTAAAAGAAAAAATATTATAACACTTATTGCCCAAATTAACGAAGTTTGCATTAGATCGGTTTTGTTTATTGTTGTTCTTTTGTAGAGGTTTAAAGGTACTGTATTTTGTAATTTATATGGCTACATCTTAGTAAAACTGTACGGCAGCTTTCATTTTTTTAAAATTTTGTTCTTAATAGTATTGATAATGAAATATTATTAGGTTAGGATAGATAAATATATTTAGATTACAAAGAGATTTAAAAATATCACGTTTCATACAATTAGATTACTTGAAGTTATTAAATTTTTATTCAATGTATACGGAACATATAAATAACGAAGAGGGTTTATTTGTTTTTTATTTTGTTTGTAAAGAAAATTTCCTTATGGAAATCACATTAACTACTTTCTTTACTCATTTATTTTAATAAACTTCCCGATAATAAGTGATTAATGAAACAGAACGATAAAAAGGTGGGTTTGCTTATTAAATATTCCATATTTTTATTTTACTCAAGAACAGTAGAATTATAAATATATAGAGGAAGTTATTTAAATTTAAAAGTTATTAATAATTTTATGAAATGGTTGGATGTAAACGTTTTTATTACAACAGTTTTAAATTTTTACTATTCAGAAAAGTAGGTAGGTAGGTTTTTTAATTAACGTTGCACTGGAGCAACACAATGGGCTATTGGCGACGGTCAGGAATCAAGACTCAAAGAGAAAGATCCGAGAACAACATCGCGTAATTTTGAACCACGATCAGATGACGAGGTCACACCATGTGAGCTGGCATCCCACTCTCCAAACATCCATACCACGTCAACATGAGGACATTTGAGGCCACGATAGATTTAACGTTCACCAGCCCCCTTTATACACGATGGCCTTTGGTTATATTCGGAAAGATATATATATATATATAAATAAATATACATATATATATAAATATATATATAAATATATATATATATATATATATATATAAATATATATATAAATATATATATATATATAAATATAAATATATATATATATATAAATATAAATATATATATATATATATATATATATATAAATATATATATATATAAATATAAATATATATATATATATAAATATAAATATATATATATATATATATATATATATATATAAATTATTATACTAATATTTCCTTAAAACCCCCTTAGGGGTGAACACGCATATATGAGTTGTTCTGCAACCTAGTCTTCCCTGCGTGACTTCTTACCGGTTTCGAACTTCTTGACCAATATAATGTTTTCTATGATTATTTTAACCAATGTATGGATGTAGCTTTATTATTCATTTAGCTTCCTGATGGTCGTCTTGAGGAGGTATCTCGTCATTAGCAAAACTGATCAGAGCTTGATAGAAGAGATATCTTGTCAAACTATTTTTTGGGTTAAATGTTGATGTAGGCTAAAATCAGTACAACACAACTAGGAAAACTCCTGACTCTCAGAGGTTTAATTTAAAGATGGCGATGAACAGATTTAATCTATTTATTATCGGAAATGCAAATCACACAATCAAAGTGCAACATAGGACACATGGCACTCGCATCGTAACGGAAAGTTTTGTTTTCCGAGATGGACTCCACCAGTACTTGCAACATGTCTGTATCATTGGACGTTTCAATGTGGAGCTTGCCTAAAGGGACAGTAAACACTAAGCATTATATAGCAATTATCAACAAAATTCAACATTACATCAGTTTGAGTAAATATAGATTTTGTGATCACCTAAGGTTTTATGAGAGTAAGTCAAACATTTTAAGCACTTTATCGACCACCCAATAGATGGTGGATTCGAATTCCAGTTTGTAAGCACATAGGTGTTGGTGATTGTGCCGCTTAGAAATGATGTTAACGGTTAAAATTAAGGTTTACCCACTGGGTGCTCCTTCACAAATAGTTGGCAGTCCGCTTTTCCCCGAAGGCAAAAGTCAGTTGCTGGGCATTAAAAACATTTTTGCCACTACGGAATCACAACTTTACTTAGTTACCTACAGAAATTTAGTTATGTTATTCTTATATAATCAATACATCATAAACTCGTAACCAGTTATCGAAATATAGGTTTGAATATGTAGTTAATTCATACTTTTTCTCTATATTTTAGAGATGCTTTTAATGCAATAGGGTAAAAACAACTTAATAAGTTATAAATCAATGCAGAATACAATTTTCTCTGCACACTTCTGCTAAAAGAATAAAATTTAAATAGCTCAAAGAATTTAAATGCAACGAAATCTTTCAAAAAGTGGTCTACAATGTAAAACTAATAGAGAAGAGAGAGAGGCCACTTTTTAATTGAATCACCACTTACAGAATTACATTTTACAACCAAGCAAAATTGCAAATTTACCTATTAGATACCTAAAGAAATTACTAATTACTTTGTTCATTTTAAATTATTGCATAATAAACTCAAAATTAGCTGTCCGAATATAGATGGTGTGTAGTTATTTCTAATTTTATCTTAAAATTTTAGAGATACGTCTATGTAAGGGGTTAAAACAACTAATTCCAATTTTCGTAGTGCATTTCTAAAAGAATCAGAACGAAATAGCTTGAAAACTTTAAATATAAAATCTTTCAAAGGTAGAATATCAATAAAAATCTAACGCCAAGTTTTTTATTGGGTCATCACGTACAGAGTTAAAGAATTTCCTTTTATCACGTACAGAGGTATATTTTACAACCAAGCGAATTCATAACTTTAACTTTTAGATACATAAAGAAATTCAGTTACTTTATTCATATAACATCAATGCATCATAAATTCAAAATTTGTGCCAAATAGCTAACGTTCTAAGCTCATGCTTTATCATGATTTTTCAGAACCGTCTAAGCCAAAACGAAATAGCTTGCTAAATTTATATACAAAACCTTTCAAAACGAGGACTAAAATAAAAACAAACGCCACTTTTTGATTGAGTTACCACGTACAGAATTGCGTTTATCACGTACAGAGTAACATTTTACAACCACGCGAAATCATATTGTCACCCGCATTCCGCTTAAATATTCACGTTGCTACTTCGACTGCACGTCGTAATCGAGCTGCTTCGATGAAGACCATGCGGTTTTAAAACGCACCACCAAAGCTCTCAGTAACCGATCAAAAGAAGAAAATACGCCATTTTGAAGTCGTTTCCAAATCCTCAGTTCCCCGATATTACGTGACCGACACAAGAATCGAGCCCCTTCTCTCTCTACCAGACTCGGTCCATTACTCCGTACTCAGAGACTTCCTGTACACTCGGAATCGGCAAGGGAGGCTTGGCGTTAACATTTGATGGAGGAGAACAATCTTTTATATCCGAAGCCAGCATTGTAAAATATGATCATGGCTCGATCTGTCGTGTTCTCCTGAGACGGTGATTTAGGGAGTTACTAGTGGGAAGTATCACTGGAGTTGCCGTGCTCCAGTGAGTTGTGTTATGATTCGCGAGAGTCAGACTCTGTTATTGACTGTCGGTAATAAATGACCATCATTTGTTCAATGTATACAACTTACTTCCATTTTCAGGCCCTGATGCATTTAGAGATTGAAGTCGTTCCGAGGGTTAGAAAGAATGGAGGTGACAACTTCTGGGAGTCGTTTTTGGTTGCCATGTATCTTTTCGTGTGAGTAGTTGGGTTCTCTCAGTCTATTATGTCTGGAAGGGCGGCAGGATGTTTGTTATCGGAAATAAATACGATGCAGTTTTATTGTTGTTTATAAGGTTGACAGATGCTTTCCACCTTTTTTAATCAGCTAAATTCTTTTGTAATATACACCTACGAGGTGTAGGAGGAGCAGGTTCAATAAATGTAACTTACCTTGGATGTATTTCTCTTTTCTGTGTCAGTAAAACATCCCTTGTGAGTCTGTCCATTACTTGATGCATCGACGTGAATACTTCTTTAAAATTAAACAAGTACTAGAGAGCCAGTACGGAAAGTTGAGCGTTACGAAAAATGGGCATCGAGTTCGGTCTAATTATTTCTATATTATCAACGCGAACCAATCCAAAATTATGTCGTTGGATAGCTGAAGGAACGAAGACTTGTTAATGAGCATGAGTTTGCATGCCACGCTAGGAGAAGTGGGAGGAGACGTACTTTGGGGGACATACCGTTACGCTGAGCAAACTTCAAATCAGTACAACTCGGGACTGTAAAGCGCTAAGGCGTCTAAATTGGTCTCAAACGAAATCTAACGTTACGATCTGTCGATTTAGGTTATTGAATTTAAAATAGGATACAGTGTTAGTTGTGAAACTTTAAAACGCAGTTGAAAGATTTAAAATTTTCAATCAGCATATACTCGTCGAAAAGTCTAGCAGAAATACATCGAACATAGTCTACGGGAAAGATAAAATCTACATCTTTCGATAAATACTTAATTGACTACTGAATTTGTCTTTCTTTCATTACTATAACCTAATAAATACTATGCGCTAACGAGACGTATTCACACAAAATCTATCTCATCCCAGACTACCCAATTTCTTCTGTCGTGTTTTTTGTAGTTTGGCTAAATATGGCTCTTGTGCCATGTAACCCAACCAATCAACCCTTATCTTCCTCCATTCATTTACAGTTTTTCAGACTTCATTTCAACCCTCTCATTAGACTATTACTGTCCCAGCAAAAATCATCAAGTCTATTTTCAAATTAGGCCTTATCGTGATATCAAATTAGTACCACAAATTCAGGGATGTTAACTGATAAGGTATGATTTGGTGTACATTCGGGACAGCTATTTTGACAATTTGGAGCAAGAGTAATGAGTTTCGGTGACAGAATATTGTCAGTTTGAAGCAGCTTTAGGCATATTAACAGATTCATGAAAACTTTTAGTAGGGAAGGAAATTTTATTGTATTATAAAAAGCTCTTTGACATTTCTTTTTCTTTGACCAGTTCCATTGTTGGAGATACCTATTTTGAGATATTTAGTATAAAATAGCACAAAACACAGGCATATATTTAAGATTATTTAAGTTACAACTTACTATTTTTGTTGCAATTCTATTGATTATTTTCGATCAAACCAATGTTCGATTCCAATGTTCAACACACGACTGAAAAAGTAATTTCAATATTAAAAGGATATATTTAAGACTTGTTTATATATTATGTGTTTAAAGCATGATATGCATATTGATGAAACAGCGTAAAACCAGAATTAAACTTAAAGCAAAAGCCTTTTCTTTACGTCTTGTAATATTGGAATAAGTGTAACTCAAGGTACCTACAAGAGGTTTAATAAATGCAAAGAGACATCGCGACGGACAAGCGTACAACACAATAAGAACAACGTAAAGACTCTGAGGCAACAGTTGTAACTGCATATTTCAAAATGGCTACCACAGACAAGTGAACAAAAATAATACTTATGTGTTAACTAGTAATTTACAACATTTTTAATACCCTATCTATGGCTAGTCTTGTTTAGAAAAGGGAAAATATGCATTGAAAGTCTTATTTTTGTTTCATAGAAGATTTAAGGGCAGTATACATAATGAATGAAACATCTTCTGGCCAGAATGAATTATTCAGTTGAGTATACCATTGAGAACAATAGATTTCGTAATTTCTATTTCATTAAATATAGCCTGCAATTTCGGTTGTAAATATGTTGCATTCCTACAATCCATAACCATTTCACTATTTATGCTTTGCAATTTCTGCATGACATTTTAATGTTACATACGGAGATTGTATATTGTTTATATTTGAAGGGTACAGGGGAAAAACCCGTCATTGCATAAAAATCGATTTTCAGAAAAACGCAATTTAAAATTTATCAATGAATAAAAAGGGTAGGAAAGTGATTTAAAAAAATACAAAAAAATTGTAAAATAACCCAAAAGTATGTATTTATACAATACCTTGTTAAAAAATCATTTCTCGAAATATTGGATGAAATAAAAAATGTCAAAGAAAAAGCGAACTACTCCTTTTCTTCCACTGGATTTTCAGCGTCATTAGGTGGGTCATCGATGTAGTTATCATTTCCGTCTTCAGGAAGGTCATCAGAGTTTAAGTTTTTGTAGAACATCTTCGCCTCTGGTTTTTCCAAAAATTTGGCGAGATGAAGGAGATCCCTGTATTTGGCAGATTTTATAGGGAGCTTCCCATTGTAAGAGTTCTGGAGTTGCACTGCCACTGATGAGTTTTGAGGTTTTCTTTTCCTCGATCTCTTATTCGTTGGACGTCCAACACAGTAATGAGACCACCTAAATACGAATTTTGTTTATCATTGTCCCCCAGCGCATTGAATTCTCGAATTCCTTTGCGTTCATCCTCGGGAACTGTTTCAAAACATCGCATTCTTGCAGTTTAGCAGCAGATTCTTGCAAGATTAATCTGGACCGAGCTCGTGACTTTTGGCCCTCAACACCTTCATAACATCTTTCATCCTACCTGTTTTTCCGCTTCTTGGTTGTTGAATTCTTTGCTTCAGCTGGTTCGCTTGAATACGAGTAATCACTGTCCATTATTCCAAGAACTGACTTGAAAAATCACGTAACGTTTGTAGCTAACGGATAGAAGATCCACTAAAGCAAACACTGAGTCACTTGTCGAGCACACGACGTGCATCACGGAGAAAAGAACCGACATAACAGCATTTGTAACATAGCCAGTAGGTGGCCGTGAGGCTTTTTAAACTAGAATGACGGGGTTCTTCCCCACACGCTCGTGCGTTTACGGGGTTCTTCCCCAGCACAGCAAATATTCAACCTTACTTTGGAGTGCAATGATGGGGTTTTTCACCGAAAAGGACGGCATATTAGGAATCTACACCTTAAAATCCAACAGGTGGCACCCTCAACTCATTTTCGACCGAAAATACAATGATGGGGTTTTTCCCCCTGTACCTTTGTATAATGCAGTTCATCGAAAAGCGTTCTCTTTAAAAAACCATTAGATACATATTAAAAAATTATTCCCAGGTTTCACAGATCAATATTAATTAAATATTTCCCATAATAAAGTTGCAAATAATGTGGTGTACTTCACATAATCTCCGCCAACAAGGAAATCTATTGTTCTTGTAGTATGGATTAATCCGATGACGAAAGTCGGAGCAAGCGGCATAATAGCTTCTTATATTTTTAAAATGCAAAACAAAATTCACATTCAAACCATCAGGGACACATGGAATGTTCTAAATATGCAATTATAATTTATTTGTCACATTTTACAAATTTATTTAATATAATTTTTAGTTGTTATTATATTTTTACTCTAACAAATACATAAAATTTAGGTATTGAATCTAACGATAAACAGGTAAACCTAATTAGCCATTTTGACATCAGAGGAATTTAAAATAAAAAAATATATATATTATTCTGCATTTTTATAAGTTGTAAGATGAAAGTTTTTAACCAACTATCTGAGTGGTTCACACGCATATATCTGTTCTGTACTCCGCAGTATTTCTTGTATGCATGACAACTAACCAGTTTTGACCTTCTTGACCAATAGAATCGTACAGAGTTATTTACTCCTATATGTCGCTATTTTATAATTTCGTGGGTTGTGGGGTAAAAATAGTAGTACACTACTCGGAAATCTTGTGACGCTCAGAGGATTCAATTAAGGATATAATTATGATGACGTTATTATGAGCTGTCAAGTTAAATTACCACATATTGTGTATTACCAGATATTGTAGAAAACTTTATTAATACAATTCTTCAACAGATGGAATTGTTATCAAGTGAAGCGTTAAGACATTTTGAAATACGATTAAAGTGAGATCAATTTACCAAATTGAATTATTCATACAAGGTAAAAATTCCCCGAATGATTGTCTTAAAATAAACATGGTGCACATTAAATCTACAATTGGAATTTTGATGGGAATTTATGCAAGGTCACATAAATGGATTACACACATCAAATTATTTCAATACATTTAATAAAATATATCAGAAGCAAAATACTTTCTAGCTTAGCAAGAAGATATATTCACTGCATAGCAATTTGGAAACAGCAATTTGTGAAATATTATTAGTACAATAATAAATTATTATTGTGTTTGCTTGTACAGTAGAAATGTACATATTTCACTCTGAAACTATACTTTTGTTTGTATGTAATACATTATTTTACATTTGCGTATGAAAAATGTTTCTATCTAAAAGAACAATATTAGATTTCTTGCACCCCCATATTGTCTTGAAAAATCATTTTTAAATGATCTGATAATTTTTCAAAAAAGTTTTGTATAAATTTATTTATTTTTATGTAGGTATATCCAAACTATAAAAATTGAAGTTAAAAGTTAAACGTAGATTTGAAAAAGGACTGGATAATGCTATAAATTCTATTTACTAATTCATATTAATTGGAAAGTTTTTTATACAAAAACTTTGCCTCTTTCGTTCTATTTACCTACTTTTGTATAAACGAATATTATTAGTATTCCAATACTACCAACATTTCCAAAAAATTTTTAAAACTTAAATTCATTTCTCGATAACAAATGGGAAGACAATTTTATAAGTTTTTACATTTTATTTCTAAAAACCAAGTCATTTTCTATTTCAAAACATCTTCATTTCAAAGTTCAATTGTTTGTATGTTTTAATGGAAACTGTTTTCCGAAAAAAATATTTCCATTCCTTCATTTGCAGCAAATTGAGTCTGTGCATTGCTTAAATTTTAATTACAAAATGAAATATAAATATGAACCATAGAGCTCTCTGACATTCCTTTTATTTTTATCTTAACTCTTCATGAGTAAGCACGTCTTTTTAAATTGAGAAATAATTTAGAATTTTTAATTTTTCTATTGATAATTAGGGCATTGTTAGCTGTTTTCCGTTTGCAACAGCCCTCACAACAGTTAATTACAGCTTAAGTAAAAAATACGTATTCATACATTGCATCTAAAACTAATATATACCGTGTTTACTGAAGGTTTTCATGCTGCCTTGATTTGGAACTTTATTTCAGAATGTAACATTCTAAAATTAGCCGGATTAATGAAAATGAGAAAATGTATACGTAACCGTGGAGGAAGAAACATAATTAATAAAATTTTTTTGAAAGCACGTGATTAAATTAGAAATGAACACTCGTTAAAATTCAGTCGGTTGACGCAAGATATTCTTCAAATCCAGAAGAAAGTAGGTGGAAGAGCGTCACCAAATTGTAACGTTACAAGCGTAAAATAACTTTAAAGTACATAGTACTTTAAAGTACATATATATATATATATATTATATATATAATATATATATATAATATATATAATATATATAATATATATATATATATATATATATATATATATATATATATATATTGCTATCTATGTACTTTAAAGTGGTTCAAAATTAGGAGGTGTTCTCGAATCTTTCCCTTCGGAATTGATCCCGTACCGTCGCTAATAGCCTATTGGGCTACTCCAGTGTAACTTTAATTGACAACCTACCTACCATAATATATATAAACACAACCAACCCTCTGAGGCCTTCATTTTCGTATATCCGGGCTGCAACCTGCAATCTTCCCGGTATGTTAACCAGTTTTGATCTTTTGACAAATATAATATTTCCTAGTGATACATGTGATTATTTCGTCATAATGTATGTTGTGGGGTAAAAGCAATACAAAACTACACAAAAATCTAGAGATGTTAGTTGCACTAATCAAGGTTAACCCTCCTGGTGGCTGGCTCGACGAAATATCTCGTCATTAACAAAACTGACAAGATCTTGATAGACGAGATATCTCATCATTAGAAGAAAACTGACCAGATATTGATCTCCTTATCATAAAAAAATCGGCAATGTCTTGTTGACCGGATATCTTGTAATTACCAAAATTGACGAGATTTTTATTGACGAGATATCTCGTTGAAACCATTTGGAGGGTTAAATGAATATACTACTAAAAGTAAAGATGAATTAATCTGTGCAACTGCCCAACTTTTATAAATGGACAGAGTAAACATTGTATACCTTAAATTACATTGAAAAAACTTTGCATCAGGCATAAGCATATATGTCCTGCTATTGTATGTTACTATTCGCATAACCAATGCAAAAAGGGTCACCACTTGTGAAATTATCCCTAAAGACATTCCTATTGGCTTCAATTGTCCAATTGTTCAAAAGGAGTGGGACGTGGATTTTAAGCATCTGAATAACAATTTTTTTAACATTTATGAATGTAAACAAAAGTATAATTAATTTAATAAATAAAAAATGTTTATTATACGCGTGACACATTTTATAGCATGGTACAACTCTGATAAAATTATCTTCAAGTACGAATTTAATTTCTCTGTGAAAAACCTACCAGAGTACCACATAATTGGAAAACCTTTACAATTGTAAAAAAGGACACAAAGCAATACAAACAACAAATTATAAATCATCCTAGGTTACAGAAACAATGGCATCTGTCAAACGGAATCGTATTGCTAAAGTTTTGCGTATGATTAATTTTAGTTAAATTGATTAATGACTAAAGCAAAGCTATCTTATCCATGGATCAATGACAATAGGTAAAAAATTTAATTTTACTGTTAATTGAATACTTGGATGCTTCCATTTGCTAGGATTATAATGAAATTATTTACCCAGATTTCTTATTATTACTAACAGTAATTTAGCATGGGTTTTATTACTTTTTCAGTATAAACATGTACACGCTTCCGGAAGAAGAAAAAATACTTCCAGTTAAAAACTAATTTGATTTATAGTTATTTTGGATATATCTGGAGCTGATTTCCTCTGGCACTAAACTAATCGTCTGGCACAATTAGCCTGGTCACACAAAGTAGAAGCATGAGATAAAAAATAAGCCATGCGTATTCGTATTCCTTTTCTGTATAGAAAACATGTTGATAAATATGCGTGTTTCAATCAATTTAGAATTATCGTGGGACGGACTGATGCTGGACCAATGTGTGATTTGCCTAGAGCCAGACTTATTTATTGAGCAACCATTTGCAAAGCATGTATTATACATATGTTAAATCAAATTAAAAGGAAAAGAAAAATTCTTAAATTTATGATAACTGCTTTTAGGAACAGCATAAAATTGCATTCGAATAGCATGCCAAGTTACGTCATTTACGGTGTGAAACAAGAAGTACATAGACGCGTAAAAACGACCATTTACGAAACAAAGCTTTTCAGGAATGACATACTGAATGGTGTTCCGAAGCAGATGGTAATACATACGATAAAACATGCGACACATGCCTACTACATTTCTGCACAGAAAAACATGTTGATACGCATGCGTGTTTCACTTAGTCTCAGGATTGATGTTGGACCAATGTGTGACTTGCGAATCAGATTTCTTTACTGAGCAACTATTTGCAACACATATATTATACATTTTCAATTAAATTAAAAGGAAAACAAAAACTACTAAATTTATGATTAATGCTTTAAGAAACAGGTTGGACGTGCATTCGGGTGACATCAAAGTAAAGGAATGAAACAGGGAATACGTAGACCCATAAAAATACTACCCCCTCCTAAATATAGATTTTCAGAAAAAGCCTGACTGAGTATTTCGAAGTACACATATTAAAGCATTACAATTTCCTCAACAGAACCAAACCACGCAGAAAAATAAATTTTGACATCTAATCTTATTACTCGACTTCCACGGAAACTTTTAACGTCCGTTATCTTTTTAACATTTCGCAAATATGAGCTCTACCTGTTAGCGGTCAAAAATACCACCTCAACTCCACTACATCCAACAGTTAACGCTAATGGCTTCTTCAGAGGTATCTTTACTCGGCGGCCTTGAATTAATTTCAGGCTGTGGCAGGCTGTCGTGGGAAAAGAGGCGGCGGTTAGTGCGAAAGAAGTGATTCAGTGTCCTGTCTTGCCATGGAAGAAGAGAGGTCGACTCCGGTGATGGACTTGATGGATAGCTCTTATCGCGCAGAGGAGTAACCGCCGATGGCTTTCTGTTATAAATGGCGATGATTTCTCAATATATTGCACTTATTTTTCTTTCTGACCGCATTCATTTTTCTGGGCAATGAATTTTGCGGTCCAGGTGCTGTTGAACAGAAGCCGTTGGTCTTACACCTTCATTCGCGGTTTGGCGTAACTTCATACGGGAAACCCTGTTTATTGAGGGATAGCGTTTTTCAATTTGAGCAATGTCGAACTTTTTTTCATGTCTTGTTCTACTGCATCAGAGAGAACATTTTTATAATTCTCTTAAAGAAAATGTTTGATTCATCTTCCATTATTACTGTTTTTCTAATGTTCATTTTAAATATGGCGATGATTTCTCAATATATTGCACTTATTTTTCTTTCTGACCTCATTAATTTTTCTGGGCTATGAATTCTCCTGGTACTGAGAAACAGGAGCCACTGGTCTTACACGGTTTGACGTAACTTCATACTGGAAACACTGTTTATTGAGGGATAGCGGCTTTAAATTTGAGCGATGTCAATTTTTTCCTATCTTGTTCGACTGCATAGGAGAAAATATTTCTAGAATTATCTTAAAGAAAATTTCATTCACCATCGATTCTTACTGTTTTCCTAATGTTCATTTATATATCTTTGATGGGCAGGAATAACAGTACAAGTCAAAAAGTGACATTTTTTAAGAGAACAAAAAACATTTAATATTCCATATTGTGAATGAATAAAATTTATAAAATCAGTTCTGCACCTTATGTCTGGCAACTTTAAAGGGGAAATTAGGAGAAATTTTCGAGGTGGCCCTAACAAAATTAAGTTACTTATACTGTTCGTACCAAGAAATTGTGTACATCACAACTGACTTGTACTGTTATTCCCGCCCATCAAAGATATATTGTTTCGCTGACATATAGAAGAAATCATGAAATCGGTGTTAATACGCCCGGCTCGTGTATCAATATGCTAGATGTAAGCATATTTTTATTTAAATGATGCATTTTATTGAAATTGGTTGAATGAGGGAGTTATGGCTACGATAGGCACCTCTGTCAGGCTAAATGCAGGTAGCGCTAGCTTTTTTTGCGACGGAATGCGTTCCTGTACGCATCATCCCTAATGTGATGTTACTTGGCTTTTTTACGATTATGATTTTAACACGCCGTCAATAAGCTGATGGTTTATTGATAAATACCAATTATATTAATCGCAAACCATTGCCAAAATGGCAATAAGCTATATACTTTAAGGTAATCCCTATATGAATCATGCGAGAGTATGTCGATAGTGAAAGTAAAATCTTCGCATTCAGTCTGGTTTGTTGGTTTACACTGAAAATACCTCTCATAATGAAGACACTTCAAACATTCAAGTGTTAGTTCTTAGCAAATCGTTTTTAATGCTGGCATCCACTCTACTTAATATAATTTGATGTATTACAGATAGATATTTTAACTAAGGTCACACTGGAGCAACACAATGGGCTAATGGTGATGGTCCGGGATCAATCCCAAAGGGAAAGATCCCAGGAAAACACCACGTAATTTTGAACCACGGTCAGATGACGATTGATGTATTACAAAAAAGTGCATAGAGTTGTGTATTATAGTGTTTTGACTCTTTTTCAAGTCAGAAGTGCTTTAATGATACAAGACAAAACAATATGACCTGATCATAACTTGAAAAATTTTACTTAAAAAATAAGGATTAATATAACAAAAAACAAATGTAACATAAGAGGATATAAAGTGCTGCCTGAACAAGTACGATTGTATAGTAGTACAGTAAAGTACAATATAAAACTGCTATAGGAGGCTTTTTCTGTAAAGCTAAATGTAGATGACGCTAGTGTTTTTGTGCTAGAAAGTGTTTCCCATTCGTATTCCGGAAGTGATGTCACTTGCCTACATTTTTAGGTAACTCCGTTATCTACTAATTTAAATGATTTGATAATAGGAAACGAAATTCCTTCCTATTACTAATACGCTTGGTCAAGGTATAACCTAGACCAGGTCTAAAAGACTTTGTTTATCAAGTCCCACAGAGGTGTTCTTCCAGTAGCTGTCCCACAGAGATACCAATGTAATCCAAAATATGGAAAAGAGTTGCTGAGGTTGAGCTGTATGCATAAGTTGGAAAATTCTTAACTCCTCTCACAAAATTCATATATCTTGAATGCTTCCTTTTTAGTTTTGCCAAAACAGTCTGCTGCGGTATGGCACATTCAAAATATAATAGTCCAGGTTACTTTGCAGGATAACAAGAATGTGGGGAGGAACAGACCATGCTTTGTGGTTTATTTGTACGAGAAGTAAATTTCGGGGTAGTGAGATTACTGTTTTCAGGTCTCTCAACCTTCTTATATCATCAAACCAGCTATTTGGTTACCAACAAAACCGACGTGGGATGATATCCAATGCAAGCAAATAGAGCCCTTGTGAGCCAATTCCTATAAAAGCAGAATAATATCTAGATTGGTTCTATCCCTAATATAAGGCTAATATTTAAGGAGCTGTTTTGAACTTTTACTGTCTATCATAATCCCTACATGCTCCTTTCCAGACTGTGATGTAAGCGCAGGAATTGGGAAAGCACTATATGCATTTAATTTTATAGTTTTAGGCCCCAGGTGCTTTGGCGCAGCTTGTCCTATTTTGAACCCTGTGCCGTAAAACCTACATCAACCAATCAACCATCCCAGGTGCTAGTGAATAAGAGCTTGTTGTCTAGCAACATCCTCGGTTTGGAGTAGTCTCCTACTGAAAACAGTCTTTATAGTTCATGTGAATTTAAGAGGCATAATACCTTTAAGCATTTATATCAGGAGGAAAATAATATTGATACACTATATCTCCGAAAGTTTACTGGGTATCAGAATGAAACTTTAACCAGTGTTTATGTACACTCCATACTACACAATACAGAAAAATTAAGTTAATAGTTTAAAATTAAGTATTGTTTATACGAATTTACATAAACTCAATCTACAAGAGAAATATTTGCGCGAAACTTTCTAAACCAACCCATGCATTTTCTACCGAAATAATGACTGAAATGAGTAACATAGTATTTTAAATGAAAACAAAAATATCTAACTCAAGTAACACAGAAATATGAAATAATGAATTAATATTTCGCTTAACTGATATTTAGCAAAATTTCTGTCATATTATATTCACATTTTGGAATAAAGCTCTTACTTTTGCACAAAATGTAATTTTTGTTTTGAATCTCTAATGATAATTCAACATTCCGAATTTCATGTTTCTATGTTTTATAGTTTAAGAGTTTCAGTGAGCGCAGGGAAGAAAATTCTCATTATGAGAAAAATGCGATAAAGTTAGCTGAAAGGGTTAAAACTGAAATAGGGGTATCAAAAATTTTTAATGTGAACGAACTAATGTCAATTGTTGTGTGTTTTGTAAACAGAATCAGAACATTTCAGATTTTCTAAATCAATCTTAATTGAAATAGTGATATTTTTAAGTTTTAAAGGTGCTGCGCCTCTTAAACAAACCATATTTTGCTTTGAAATGAAGATATATTTTAACATATTTAATAAATGAGGGACTTGTGATTATAATGATGCATCAAACAATTCAAATATTGAAACCACAAATGTCCGTTTTTAATGGCTGTGTTCAATTTCAATGCTACCGTTTCCCCCACTCAATATACTATAAAATAAAATATATTTTGTTTTATTATGTTCCATTTTAGGTTTTGTTGAATAGAAGTTGCTTACATTGCATCTTCATTTGTGGTTTCAAATAACTTCATACTGGAAATCGTTTATCTTCGGATTGATGTGGTGATTTTAAACGCAATAAAACATTGCTTCTCATTAAAGTTTTAATGCCTTTTATTGAAAATGGTTCAGTTAAAGGACTGATTATTTTAAAGTCTCCAATCACTACGATGTTAGTTCTTGAGACACAAATTTCGTTTCTAATTATTTAATTTACATCCTTGTCTTAATTTAATGTACTCCGGAACGAAATGTATTTTGTATTTGTTCTGTGCTGTTGATTGGAATTTGCTTACCTTACATCTTCATTTGGAGTTTGGAATAACATCATGCCTGAAACGTTGTCGTCTGATTAATGTGGTGAATTTAAACAATCAAAATTAAATCTATCTTTGCGTTTGATGAAATCAGGAGTATTCTGAAATGTGTTCAACTTAAACTTGTGATTATCATGAAGTCTCAAGCATTCAAAAATTAGTTTAAATATCAAATATCAGTTTTTCTCAGGACATTCATTTTTGAAGGCGTAATTCAATGAGCTAAGGGGTAAAAATATATCTATTTTACTTCTTTAATTTGTTAGATGATGAATTGTTTTTAACTTTCGTAGGTTAATTCCAAATCTAAGACAACTTGACGGCCTAAATACATGGCATTTGAGTTACATAGCATTAAGATAAATGTGAACATTTACCTGTATATTATGTAATGGGATGTAACGTATTTACCAGCAACATACCCGATCTTAGGAACATAAATCTTAGCTTTAAAATTAGTCTTAATTAAAATATTTCTGTATCATATTCTTTGTGGCTTTTAAATAGGTATTCTAAAACTTGATAAGTTATATACCAACACAATTGTTTTAATCTAAATTTCCTAAAAACCATTACCTCTCTGCATCCTAACCAGATCAAATATTTCCCATTAGTCTATTCCCCAATCCCTCTTTTTTACCTTTCACGACATTTTTTACTTGAAGTTGTATTGTGTTTGGCACAGATTAGCCAAAAATATGACCCTTGTACCATTAGAATCCAAAACAACCAAACAACAAGATAAAATATGTCTTTGAAAAGAAGTGATTTATCTGGTAACGAAATATTAATATTGGTGTATTAATTGCCATTGCGTAAAAAGTTATGCTAGTTAGTATGACATTGCTAAGTAGGATATTCAGATTTCTTCAATGCGATTAAGACATGCCAGTTTTTTAATTAAAAATGAAACTTCTCAGTCACATACTGCTTTTTATAGCTGGTTTTATATCTATTTTTGATAAAAAGATAATTCGTTCGTGCACGAGATGTGACTACCTTCAGTAATGAATTCAAACTTAAAACTGAGAGCTGAGATGAAGAAGCATTTAAGAACTGAGATGAATTTTCAATCAAGTTAAATTTAGGTGGTGGTAGTTCGTACAGAAAAAACTTTTTTCCTGTAAGTATTCAAATCTTGACGTTATATGTCTTGTTTTTGGAATACGATTTCAGCACTTCGCCAATAAATATTCTAAAGAATCAAAAAAGAAATTCCAAAGAATTTCAAATTGATGTATGATATTTAATTGGGTCTCAACACGAATTAGAATAAATATCAAATGTCGCCAAAGCGGCGATAAACAAAATTCTAAAGTAACCCCGAGATATATCATACTAAAGCGTTTGAGTAGGGAAAGTAAAATCTTCACTTTTCGTCTGGCTTGTTTGCACTGAAAATCCGGTTGTTTACACTGAAGACCTCATAGATGTTCGAAAGCGCTTTGGGTATTAGTCTAATTTAACTCGCATGCTTTAGATTGTTTTTCATTTTTGAAATCACATTTGTATACAAGTCAAGGTCACTGATTTACAAACAGATTAATCTACAACTGGTGGAAAATATTCCCTAGGCGCTAAGGGGTGTAATTTAAATATTTAAGGGAACATAGAAAAGTAACTCATGCGCGCATTGTCATTGAAGTTTGCGATTGAGGTAATAAAAACATCAAACTTCTAATGAAATAGACGGAGCATGTGCACGCAATTTCATGTTATTGCTCCCGATCGCTCAGTTTGAAGATCTATCACGTGGTGTTGGGAGACATCACGAATTCTAGTGTAGAACTAATTTGGATTCGTGATTCTGCTATCCACTCAAGTTAGTCGTAAACGTAATTCAGTATTTAGTCAACGTAGTTCAGTATTTCATTAGAAATTAAACGACCATCTAATGAAATAGACGAAGCTTACAGGTGGAGTCTTTGTCATAAGATCTCAGAAATGTAGATCACTTTGACTTGGGACCAAATTGGGCCGATTGGCTATGGAAGAGCAATAAGTCCTACACTAGGATTCGTGCTTTCCTCTAATATCTTGTGACCTTCATTCGGAGATCTTCAAACCGAGCGATAGAGAGAAATATCATGGAGCAACGTGCACATGCTCCGCCTATTTCATTAAAGGGACGATGTTAAAAACCTTATTATCTGGTTAATATGACTATTAATCGTGATTAAAAACACTAGTTAGTAGATAGACAATCGGTCCAAGTAGATTCTCAAGTCCCCATGACACACTTCTGATATCTTACTACATCCACTATGCCCGCAGGCTTCGTCTATTTCATTAGGAAGTCGGTTTTAAAATCTTATTGGGTTCGTTTATACGACTAGAGAGCGATTGAAAACACTAGTTTGAGCTTACATAGCCAATCGGCTTAAGTTGATTCTCACGTCCACAGGACACACTTCTGAGATCTTACGACATCGATTACGCCCACATGATTTGTCTATTTCATTAGAAGATATTTGAGTAAACCCCCAGTTTATGTGTGCTTGACGCAGAATAATTCAAGTCATCAGTGTAATTGAAAAATATCTTAAATATAATATTGCCTAATCTTATAAATGCGTTCCAATCTCTCATAGTTTTATAACAGCTGAGAAACACTAGATTTATACCATCGGGTTAGGATTAAAAATAAAAGTTGCAATGAATAAAATGTGCTTGCATCAAGGAAGATAAGAATAGTTGGATACTTTTAAATACGACAGTGTATATCATTTGAAATCTCCATTTAAATGTCCTATTACATCTAGAAAAAGATATTTCGTCTTCAGTAGGCATTATATTTACACAAAAAGTATTTTAATATATCTGTTAAACTATCTTCATATTCTGATTTAAGTTAAAATACTGAAGTTTATCGTCCTAAACATCCGTAAAATACAGGCTGTGATGTAAACAAAAAATGCATTACTTTTATCTTTTATCCGAGTGATGTTCGTAATCATCACTATTCTGAGAGTTTGCTATGATCTGTAATGTCATTATGATACATAAATATAAATAAGTCCTATTTCGGGTTTTGGCTTTAAAATGTTCAGCTATAATGGCAAAACAAGTGGGAAAACGGCTTAGCACTTTAGGAAATAAACCACTCAAGTGCTGAATTTTTTTCAAGTGCATATTTACTGATTTAAAGTGTAGTGCCGCCAAATTAGAAACATATTTTGGCATGTCCTAGTTACTTCTTCCTTGTTTGAGATTACTAGATAAATTGTGTACTCTAAAATCATTTGATGAAGGAAAAAATTCATAATTTACTTGAAGTAAATGTACTCGTAATACGTTATATGAACACAAAACCCTATATTGTTGATGCTGCAAAGCTCTTTGATACCAATTTTAATACAATAAATGCTCTTTTCAAGTAGACAAACAAGACTGAAAAAAAAATAAATACTATTATATCAAGGGCTTTCCTGTCAAATTAAATATTAATAGAGGTAGTGTTTCTATGGTAGAACGTGTTTCCTGAACGTATTCCGAACGTGATGTCACTTGGCTTGTTTTTCGAACACGATTTCGGCATATCGCCAATAGCAATTTCAAAGGATGCATTCCGAATCGATATATGATAGTTGATATGCTAGTATAAATTGAATTAAACACCAAACATCGCCAAAAATTCCTTAAAATACATTTTAAGGTAACCCCAATTTGTTGTCATATGAGAGAATTTGTGTAGCATAAATAAAATATTCGCTTTTATTGTGGTTTGTATACACTAAAAATCCTTCTCAAACCAATTTATGTGTATGTATGATAGATATAAAGGATTCAAGTTTCTCTGGAAAGATATAAGTGGGTACATAATATATATGATTTTTGTAAAAGGAAGTAAGGAATTTCCAACTTATACATGCTATGCAATTTCAGCTACTCCTTTCCATATTTAGGACTGTATCAGTGTCTCTGTGGGACAGCTCCTGGATGTGCAGGAGTTGGTAACTGTGGAAATGAAAAACAGGATCTTTTGGACTTAGTCTGCGTTTCACCTTGACCAGTGGATTAGTAATAACGTTGTTCATATATATGGAAAGATTGTTTTATGGATTTCAGAATGGTGTAACAGATTGTTACCCAATTTGAAAAAATGTTACGATTTCAGGATGTCTAAAAATATTGATTTTGCAATTTTGTCTTGACTTCAAATTAAGTCCATTTGAAAAATAAGTGCTTAGATGCAAAAAAACGAAAGGTGACTTGTTTCTCTAGAGGTCACGAATCAAGCAATTTCGAAGTTTGAACTTTTACGTACCATTTTTTATTTATAAAATGCTCCCAATAAAAAGGACCAGTAAAAGTAATCCATAAAATTATTCTAGTTTTTTAATTAGATATCGAAGTAATTGGTTTTGTGGTTTGCTACTCAGATTACTAATATCTTTGCTGGAATGGCTGATAGTTTGAATTTGTATAAATAACTAGGCGACGTAGCTAAGATCGAAAAAAAGCAAGATTTTCTTTAAAAATAGATCGATCGATCCAACGATCTCATCTGTTAAGCGTTAGGGTGCGAAATATCGATACGATATTTGTGGAATTAGATTCTCACTTATTATCTCAAAAATTCATTATCTCTTTTTCCCAGAACACACCTGCGTTAGCCATTAGTAGTAATTCAATTCAAATACAATATCTCACTGCGGCGGCTCAAATAAAATACACGGATCTATGGCAGAGCCAGATAAGAAAAATAACAAAAGGAAAAATCCAACCCTGGGCTAATTATCGGAATACGCAGATAAGCCGCTGGGTTTCATAAGAATAGAGACAGGGGAAAAAAGCGAATACACACACATTTCAACGAAAAATATTTGGACAAAAATGCAGTCGCTGGGATTTGCTGGTTAAAGACCTATTAACTCTTATCGGGGAAATTTTTATTTCAAAGCCCAGCTCACGGTACTGGCCGAAACGTGAAATCAATAATCACCCTTAATTGCGAAAGGTTTGGAATGAATGTATCAGAAACAGCACTTCAGGAAACCTCCGTGCTCATTACCAGTGCACTGAGCACTGAGTTGTGCACTGAACATTAGAGGCTCCAATTAAAACACTGCTCAACTCGGCTCGGGAAAGTATAAATGCCTATTAGAAATTTCAGTGTGGGAGGAACCGAATTAATTCGGTGATTTTCGAGAGACTGCAACACACCAGTCAAGTGTTAATGAAAGGAAACATTAAGCGCCATAAAAGCAAATGCTTGACACCCGAAAATATTCGGTTGCTGATTAAACCAAGCAGGGCTTAAATAGGGTATTTAAAAGTTTGAGTTTAATTTATTTAGTGCTCTGAATCTGTTTCTATTTTTGCGTTCCCTCGCATGCTTGTCTCTAAATGCGTTTTAAGTGAGTCACAATTAGTATCTGAAATAGGTACTTTACTCTACTATCAGGAAATTTAATTAGATAAACTACGAGGTGGAATTGGAAAAATTATCCGCAATGAGCTATAAGCTTTATTTCAATAAAAATGGGGAACTCACAATTACATCAGTTTTGAGCGTAGTCCCATTGCTTTCCAACGCATTTGTTCCATCGTTGAACAAGCTTTTCGGCTGAGTAGAAAGAGCCAAGCAGGCGCAGCTTCTTTCAGTTACTGGTTCGTGGTGATTGACTAATTTGACACATCACTGACAATATTCACTCGTCTGTTTAACAGAACCATGTTACCGTACACTATAAATAGCTGCTGTAGTTAGTTGTGGAAGAGGAGGGTCTTCTGGTTTCTTCATGCATAGCCCTTTTGCGACCGTTTTTGAACTTTTCAATCCATTTGCAGACATTCTGTAGCAGAAAAATGCTGTTCAACAGCCAGACACAGGTGAGTACCATTCTCCTAGAATCTTATAATCAATTCACCTTTGACACCTCACAACACGTATCCATCTCCACGACACTCCTACTGTTGTTGTTGCTAACCTCCACGTCTAGCTCCAGATCCACAAGTCATTTCACCAAATCCACAAGTTCATTCACACGCACAAAGTCATACACCAAAAGAGATTCAGAAAAAGAGGTCGTCTCGGGACAACTCCAGGCACTCAAGAATGTGTGCTGGGGAGGCCTGGTGAGACTGGAATTTAAGGCAAACAGGATGAATCTTGCGACCACAGAAAATGTGAGACTCCTCAGACGGCCACTGAAAGAGCGTGAGAGCGCTGTCTGAATAACTCCTGCTGTGAAGTTAGAAACCGTTGGGGGTTCCACGTTTCAATGATCACTGTTTACACTTCTATTGCAAGTACGAGATTTTTCCTTAATGCTATTGAGAAATATAATAATGTGTACAGATTTTTTTTGCAATGAATAATAAGAATTCATCTTTAACTCTTCACTTCGCCTTATGCCTCTATGAAAAAAATAGCCTGCTGAATATTTTTCATTGCTTTAAAGGTGGATATAAAATGTCGATACCTTTTGTTTACTGTAAAGTTTATATAAAAAAGAAAAGTATCGTTCTATTTTCTTAAAAATGCAATGAATCGGCATTTGTACATATATGCACTCATAATTCATGGTTTACAAAATAAATCTCCATTTGATCACAAAAATCGATACATTTGATATAAACATCAATTTTTCAAAATACGTTCTTTAATAAGTGATTTTATAAAATTAAAAAGAGAGGAAAGGCATTTGTATAATAATTTTAAGACCGTGGGATAATAGAAAAAATGGGAAAAACAAGTCCACAAATTTGTTTGTGGCTCAGCAATCAAAAAAGCAACAAAAGTGTTCTAAAGATAGTGTTGAGCACAGAGGTTGCTTTGAGGTTGATAATATTGGGAAAAATAATTCTCAGTGATGAATATTGATTTGTGGACCACCTTGTGATTAATCAGTCGGTGTTTCGTGCAATAAGAAACACGTAGTTGACAAAGGATGATTATTTAGGTAAGACTAGCTTTATTATCTGGCTTCACTCCAGAGTTTTTACTTTTCAGACAAACCAATCTGCTTCTTTGTTTCCTCAGCAGTTTTGTTGCGTCGTCGAACAGCTTTTTAAGCTTTGCACCCTTCACATGCCCGTGATCTTCCACTTCAAATTTCTAAGGTCGTAGCTTTAGACATTTTGTGTTGATTTCGGTTTGTATATACTATAATTATAATGTAATCTTCTATATTAAATTCTACTTCTATGAATCTAGGGAACAACGTAGCGAGCTGACTTGCGTTGACTTGAAAATTCTAGACAGAATAAATTGTTCAAAATGCTGCATAATAAATGCTCAATAAGTTGCTCAGCGTTAGAGAGTTTTTGCTGCTTCAAACAAAAAGATTTCTTCATATATACGATTTAACATATAAGTAAACATACACTAGCATGAGAAAGGACTTTACTGAAAGAAACATAGTTTATGAATGCTTAAATAAAAATTTATCAAGAAAATTCTGACTCTGTAAAAACGTCATCAGAGGATTTATGAAAAAATTAATTTATATTTGAACCAAATCCAGCTTTGCAATTCATTCTAAATCTGCCATAGAATGGACGAGACAAAAATGCATCGATGTGTACAATAAATTCTCCATGTCTAAATCTTACTGATAATTTAAGTACTATCGTCTCCAGAAAGTCAAGAAAAGAAAATATATTGATTTAAAGTAAAAAGGAGATTATATGAGGCTAATCAGTTAACACTCGTTAACTAATTGTACTCGCTAGCTGATTAGCATACAGTTCGAAACTCATAAAAAACCAGCCAAACCGTTGAAAAATGGTCATAAAAGCCGAAACATGATGCTACGCTTCCTAATGTTTCACCTTATTTTCATATTGCTAAATGTAGCACTATATTATTTATTTTGGGTGCAATAATTTTAGTCTTTAGATTCTTAAATTTCGATTATTAAATTGTATTATAATGTTATTAAATTTATATGATAGTTCCGACTTTTGTAATCAAATATTGCGTAGAGAGCAACACGTTTATGAGCCTCGAAACTTTAAATAATGTCCATAAAAATTGTTTAGATATCTAGTTTGGGGAATGTTTCAAAGAATTTTCATTTATTCCAACATGTGGTTACGAAAATATGTTATTAAAACAACTTGTCTTTAGAAAATTAAACTATGCTTCTTTAAGGAATCTTGGAATACTCAGCAATTCTTCACTTAATTACAAAATGCAATTTTTTCCATGTTATTATTCCAATCTAGACAGTGTTAAATATATTTTAATTATTCTCGACTCCAATTATCAATAAACATTTGAGTGAAATTTTCTCAAGATAGATCGAGTTGAAAAATGAAGTGATTTTAAGTGTTTATTTGTACTCATTCTTTGATGGTTACAAAAGATTATTTAAATTGTAATGCTTATCGAGGAATTTCTTATTCTGAATTGACTTTTTTTGCATGATTTAAAAGGGTTAATTTAGAACAAAATCGATTGTCATCTCGTTTTACTTTGAAGCGGATGATACAATTTTGTGGCTAAATAAATATTTATTTAATGAATTGAAAGATATTGGGCAGTCGGTTTGCAATAATGTTACGTGTAAAAAGTTTTTTGTTATCTTAAAATGTCAAATCCGAAATTGTTTTAGTTTGTATTTGTAATTACATTTACTTATCTACATTAACTTTTCTTGTGCTACTTATAGTACATAATTTAGAGTAAAATTGATTCCTATCTCGATTTACTTTAAAACTGATGACACAATTTTGTGGTTGAGTATATATTTTCATGATAGATTGCAAACTACTGGAGTCGGATTTTAAATAACTTCCACTGTAAAAACCTTTTTGTTACCTCAAAATATTAAATCTAATTTTTTTAAGTTATAAATTTCAATTTTTTTCTCCCTAATACATGATCTATTAAGATTGTTGAGTTAACTCTTAGGTATTTAAAAATACTTATAAAGAACCTCATTAATATTAATTAATTCATGTATAAAAGATTCTAGTCAACAAATTTGTTTAATATTTTGTTTCCTTGTTTGCTTAATCTACCTAAAATTTTCAAACACTCGACAAATTAGGATTTATTTCTTGATTTTGTCTGAAGTTGACTTAATAAGGTTTACCTGTATAAAGTTTGACAACAGTTATTATGCTTCATAAACATTATTGCGTCAAAACCGAAATATTTCTGAAGAGAAATTTTCAACCTTTGAAACAAATTCTTGTTTTAAACATGAGAATATGTGATTTATGTTACCATGAACTTTTCACAAGAGTCTAATCCGCATTACATTTAATGCTATAAAGTGGTTTCTAATGAATAGAATTGTTTGTATGTTTATAAAATTGTGCAGAGTTTTTGTCTGAGCATGTAATACAGTAATCATTAAACGTCTAAATAAGCTTAAATAAAAGAAATTAAAAATATTTAATATGTCCGAAAAACCAACATAGAGGCATGGATTGTATCAAAATACAAAAGATTTAGAATACTCGCAGTAAATTTTGTTTATGAAATCTTGAGTAATTACACTATTTTGAAAAGGGTACTTCATCTCCAAACATAGCAATTATGAATGTTAAACTAGAAGAATCCATAGACAAATCTTGAGTTACAACCATTGAAAGTGAATCTACGAAAGCAACTGAATTAAAGAAATTGTAGACAGGATGGTTGAAAAGAGAAATTTAAAGATTTGTATAATATTACTTCATGTTTGAATAGCGTCTAAATATGCGTTTGAAAGCAGTCTAAGATTCAAGTAATGTGTTTTTGTATAAGAAAATAAAAAAGATCAATGCAAAGTATGTATTTACTGACTTATAAACTATGCTACTGAACTAAATGAGAACCATCGCCTATATTGAGTTTAAACAATTTAAGGTAAATTTAGTTATCTATTCTAAGGATAATTAGAGATTCCAGATCATCAAGACGATTCTTAAGGTATTTGCTGACGGTATATAAGGATTTATAGCATATGTGCAATGTTATCATTTTAATGACATAAAGAATTAAGCATCTAAATAGATTTTTAATTCTTTATGTCATTAAATTTATTTCAAAAGCTTCAATTGAAGCTTTTGAAATCTCAATACACATACGCTTATGAAGCTATAGTTTTACTTGTAGAAAGGGACTTTTTACTTTTGTAATTGGTATAGAATTTGTTTAAACTTAAGTCTCTCATTATATTGTTTAAAAAATAACACAAAATCAGAATACATAATCGTTCACTCTAATGTTATTCCAGATAAAAATACCTTTTTAAATGTATGGAATTTAGGTAAGTCACGGTACAAGAATTTAGAATATGCAATAACATGACCCATGTTCACATAATTTTATGTCATGTTACGTAAATATAGCAGTCTTAAATAGCCTCTTGAATAGTGGATGCAAACAAATAGCACTCCAAGCCGAATTTCCTATTCTGAAGAACTCCCACGAGGTATTTCTAGAAACTGAAAGTAAAATACATTTGATCTCCATACATTTAAGATTTGCTAGTAAAGTCTAAACTAGAAATCTTATTCGAATATATAATTAGTTCTTGAACTTACACATACTCAAAAGAAAAGGGGTTCGTATGTCAAAAACATGTTTACTTATATCTGATTTACATTTACTGGTACCTTGTTGTCTCAGAAATGTCAAAAATATATGAATGATATCAATGAGGGGTATAGAAATTTAAAAACAAATTCTTATTATTTTTAATTATCTTAAGATCAGAAGGGTTTCAGTTTAATTCTTAAACTTGTTTGTTTGATTCTCTCTCAAAGTAAAATGTGATTTAAAAAATAAAAATTGTGTTGTAAAGAATATTTTAACTGGTGTGAATGACATTGCTATCAATAGCACATTAAAATATGCACTTCAACACATCTAGTTTTGATTGTATTAAATTACTTTCCCATCAGGGATTCATTTTGGGAATAAAATATTTTTAAGTAGATTGAGAATGAAATAGATTTAACAAATCATGATTAAACAGGGATTTTTTTAGACTGATTGAGAAGAAACATTTATCCTAGCAAAAATACGACGTGCTCTCAGAATAAACCGTTGGTTTGAACCAGTCTTATGTAAATTTGAACTTTTCATTTGTATCCTTCCGACGTATGCAAATTTTGAACTTAAAAAGGAGTAGAATCAAATTCCAGAATGGATGTTTGATCAAAGCTAGATACAGAATAAAATCCTTCCAAACGCGTTCTAAATTGACGCTTTTTTATGTACAGAATGAATCTAATTTCTAAAAATAACAAGAATAAATTTATTCAGTTAAACTTATTCAATGGCTTCCTTCAACTTAATGAAATAATTTGGATCGATAGATTGACTCTCAGTTATATATACAAGGATAAGTAGAAAAGCAAATATTTTTGAATTCGAATTTTTAAGGGGGAGGGAAGTTTTCTCTCATCATCTAAGTGTTCCCATTAGGAAAATTATTCAATTCATACTCTCAATAAAATAACGACGAAATGTGCAACAATGAAAAACTACTATTTTCCTATCGCAATCTTTAATTATTTATTTTAATTTATAATACCCAATGACTATTATTTTAGAATGAGAACAAACTGAAACAACACTTATCCCTTTTAATTAGTCTATTTGTGCTGGATCTTTAGAGAGTTGCATTCCCTTAATGGTCAACTTTCCCTTGTGGTTTCGATGATGCAACTGCATGCTATTGGCTGACACGATTGGGCATTACTCGTCCACGGAGTCACTTGTCTTGCAAATTTTTACCATTAAAGTATTTTTTACCTGAATACGTCTTTAAAATCGGAACAACAATGGGCATGTTGGTAAAGTCGAGCGTTACAAAAAAAGTTACAAATGTTTTATCATCATTTCAGAATTCGAAGAAACATTTAGAAGATAAATATAGCTTTATGTAGACAAATGATGTCCAAGTTGTCATAACCTTCAGACCGAGTGCACAGGCACACTTAACGCGGGAAGGGGTCCGTAATGTGTCAAATTTCTACGGTTCTAGGCGAGATTTGGGCATTCTCCAAGCCCTAACTCCATGCAATCCAGTGTAACTTTGGATTGCATGGAGTTACAGATTGGTAAGCAGTGTCATTCAAAAGCTACCGAACTACGCTACAATTAATATTGGACAACAGCAATTAATATCAAACTGCACTTTAATTGTTCAAACTATAAATTAATTGTTTAATATTCACAACAAACAATCGTTCAAACTTTCAATGTTTGCTTCATTAATTATGTAATCCAACATCACGCCCGAGTATTTTCCTAATGCCTTACCAATTGAATATTACTCATAATGGCACTGTAATCACAGATTTGTGAACCACTTTGCGTTACCCTGGTGTACTATGTGGTAGTTAACCTTACATTCATACCATAAATTCTAGGTATAACCCATTTATTGAGAGGTCACAAGGGCAAACATTCATGTCTTACTTCATATTTGGACCAGGGACCCTTCGATCCAGAAGTCAACACTGATTACTAGATCCCGATTAGTTGGCTTACCATTAAAACTAAGTTGTACAAAACTGTGATGACGAGACGAATTAAAATGATCAATGTTCAGCGCACCATGTGAACTTCTATCCTCTGTTTCACAATCCAGGATGTTTTATTGTGTTATTTGTTTGTTAACAATGGATTAAATGTCAGCAGAGAACCTATTTTTCTGAGAAAGACGTTGCAGAAGAAAATATAATAGAACAACGGATAAAAGTCAGTCTCCATACCAATAGTTTGCCAGGAAAAGATATTGCAACAGTGTTATGGTTAGAAAATGAATCATGATGATTCGAATGGGCACATGAATAATGATTATGAATAATGAAAGAATTCTGGAGAGAGAGAGAAAACGTAATAATTGATATTAGGTACTTACCCCTATTTCCTCGTTTGTCTCGCAAGGAAATATGAATAATCCGAGGGCTGATTTTTGGGCAGAAAGAATGAAATATTGTTCCTCGTAAGGAATTTGACCATACAATTGATTTCGACGAGATATCTCATCCATTAAGATCTGACTAATTTTGCTTATGGCGAGATATATGGTTATAAAGATGCTGCCGATTTTTTGATGATGACGAGATCAAGATCTGGCCAGTTTTCTTCTAATGATATCTCGCCCATCAAGATATGGTCAGTTTTGTTAATGACGAGATACTTCGTGGAGACAATCACCAGGATCTTCAATAACAGCAATTGAGGTACACCGGGGTACTTAATACCCGAATTTCTGCGGATATACACTTTAGGTCCATATGAACGATAATTAACAATTCAATGGTAGTTGAATAAACCTCAACACACTTGTTACGAATTGAGATATGACTCCTTCCAGCTTTCCATCAAGAATGACTGGTATCGCCAATCGCTGCCTAGAATCCCTCAGATTGGGTACAAAAAATTTAGGGTTGAGAATCGGAAAGTTGGATTTGTTTTCTAGTTCTTGCAGAACCAAATGACTCACTTTATCATTACTCAACAAATATTCCAAAGTGACATGATAAATTATTAACTCACTCAAGTATCCTAAAGTGAAGCATAATATTGACTATTTATTAAAAGATAATACTTTTTATAAAAACACATCTAGGGCACACTATCTAAATCGCATCACGTAAATGTCTTCTGCTTTCTTATGATTCACGTTTCATGGAAAACTTCGTTTAGAATAATCCGAGGGCTGATTTTTGGGCAGAGAGAATGAAATATTGTTCCTCTTAAAGAATTTGAACCTACAATTGATTTCGACGAGATATCTCATCCATTAAGATCTGACTAATTTTGCTTATTATATCAGACTTCCTCAGTAACCTCAGTTTTGTCCTTGGGCAACATGAAGACTAAACTTTAAAAGTCATTACATGATTGTAGCTGAGACAAACTATTTTAAAATACTTCTTGCTTTTAAAGGAGTGAAACATTGAGAGCATTGATAATAGGTTTTACAGAGATTACTGAAACAGATAATTTTTGTTCATACGTACGGGTAGTATAAAATCGATCCCACTTTGTTAATTGGTTAAACTGTCACCATGGTTTTTTTCAGTCATTTGAATCACTTCCTCAGTAACCTCAGTTTTGTCCTTGGGCAACATGAAGACTAAACGTTAAATGTCATTAGATGTTTATAGCTTAGACAAACTATTTTAAAATACTTCTTGCTTTTAGAGGAGTGAAATGGATTACATGTACGTGAAACAAACTCTAAATACAATGCATTTATCAACGCAACGTGGAAACCACTGATTTTGCATTAGAATGACCCAAAACGGATAAATAACTTGAAATGGGGTGAACAAATTTAATGTACAAACTGCTTAGTTTTTTGCCGCTTAGTTTAAAACTCCATTCTTATTTTTATAGAGTAACGTACATGGCACATAAATCGACATTATTTGCGCATTTGTCGAAAGGCTTCAAACGAATGTAAGCAATATAAAAATGTCAGCTATAGTCCGGATCTTGTGAGAAGGCAGTTAGGTAAAATGATTTTAAATGTCTATTGAATTAGTTGTCTGGTGGAAACGTAAAAGCATCTCTTCCTCAATTGGCGTCTTTATTTCTGATTCTGGTATTGAGTTTATCTTTCGATTCAAAGGATAAATCATACAAGGATCATTCCAAGGATGAATCATCTATTATATATTTCTTTGGCTTATGCGTATGACAGCTCTTACCCAAGACAACCTTTCACATAAATTCAGAAATCAACTGACGTACGGTGAGAGGTCTATACTGAATTCATTCTCCGATTTTACCGCTTAGTTTAAATACGCTTAACTTGAACTAAGAGGCTGTATTATATTGCTAAACCTTCACTGAAGAGTTCACAGATCTAATTTAATTCATCGGTCTAATTATAGACGGGAATGAGAACGGCTACTGTCCTCTCTAAGCCCGATGCAATGTATTAGTACTAAGAATAAACCCATCTAAAATGTACACGAATGCTATTTTGTATTTTTAAATCAAATTTTAAGTATTAAATGTGTATATCAATGCTTATACTCATTTAAATGGATTTATATACGGTATCAAATGTGAATAGAGATTACAATCAATATACATAAACAATTGAAACTTTAGCGCAGATGCTATACGAGGGTCTATATTTCCAGAAAAAAAATCACACGTTACCAAAATAAACTTCAAGAGGGTTTACAAAAAGCAAAACAGAAAATATATCATTGGATCTTTATTTTGACTTAGCGTCTGTCAACAGGTAGAATAAAACCAAATCTGTACTTGCATGTTTGATGTCTTGGATAGATGGATTGCCTTTTATTGACGTAAACAACCGTCTAGTCACGACGTTCTTAGCTGAGTTTTTTAAGTGCATATGTCCATTACTGACGTTGTCTTATGTATTGCCAAATATGGCCCATGCGCAATAAAAACCCAATCATCTGAACTGAGACTTAACAACATAAATAAAACGCATGGCACGAAAATAGAAACACGAATAAAACTTTTCTAAGCGATAGAGCTATTGACAGATTGCATCTTTAGCTCAGTTGACATGTAAACCAGAACTCCCAACGTACTTGTATTTACTTCCAGAAAATTAACATGATGATAGAAAGAGGGACTCCAAAGACGCCAGTGGTCTGAGCCTCCCTTTCTTCCATCACAGCATTCAGCGTAACGTCGGAAAAAAAGATCCCATGCCCGGTAATCTTATACGGGCAGAGTTCCAGATTGCTACGGTAAATGTTGGTTATCTGATGGAAGAAGGAAATGATATCATTTTCGTTCACTATCTCTAACAAACAGTCTCAAATTGCGAATAGGATGAGGAAAAGAGGAAGAAAAGAAATAGCGGACCGGCGTTTCTGAGCTCTCTTCGCTACTGATTCGTTGAAGAATTTCGTCTTTTAGATTGATTGACTTTTGCAGCATTTCTCATCACAAGTCTCATATCACTGAATAAATTAACCCTCTGAGCGTCGTGAGACTTTTGAGTAGTGTTGTATTGCTTTTACCCTATAACAGTGTTTATGACTGAATAACCACATCTATTGATTGAAAAAAACTCGGATTCTTTAGAAAGATTCTATTGGTCCTTTCCTTGGAATAAAGGCGTTTGGAAAGACCCTATTGGTCATTCATTCCCTTAGACTAAAATCCATTAAAAAAGATTATCTTCTCTTCCTTAGAATATAATATTTTGGAAGGGTTATATCGCTACTTTTCTCAGAACAGAAATCTTTGGAAAGATTCTATTAGTACCTTCCTTATATTAGAATATTTCGGAACGAATATATCCCTCCTTTCCTTAGAACAAAATCCTTTCGAAAGTTTATATTTCTCTCCTTAGCTTTTAATAAAATCCTTTTGAAAGATTATCTGCTCTTTTCCTTATAATATATTATCTTGGAGATATTCTATTGCTCTTTTAATTAGAATAGATCATTTGAAAAATGTTCTATTGCTTCTTTCTTTAGAACACTTATTTGCTCCTTTAATTAGAATACTGCCCTTTTAAATTTTTTATTGATCTTCCCTTATAATAGAATCGTTTAGAAAGGTTATATTTATCATTTCCTAGGTATAGAAACTTTGGAAGAATTCCATTACTTCTTTCCTTAGAGTAGAATCCTTTGGAAACATTCTATTGCTCCTTTCTTTGGAATGAAATGCTTTGGAAATATTCTATTGCTCATTTCTTTAGAATAAATTTCTTGGAACGATTATATTGTTCGAGAAGGCCAAAATTGGTTAAAAATAATGCAAGGAAGAACTACAGGTTGCAAGTTAGAATTATGCTGTGAACCCCTCATGGTGTTGAATTGGTCTGGGAAATAGAATGCGAAACCTACGAATATAGTGCAATTTATTTTATCTTCATATCCATCTATGTTAATGTTGTATCGCTTTAGGTCTGGAACGAACTACTTTATTAAATTATTTGGAAGTAATCCGTACTGTAAACACCGTTATTACTTTTATTCCCTTATATTGCTCCCTTATTTGATATGTAAACAGCATGCGTGTGATTAAATGATAGTCGATGAAATTCTGGAAGTAGATAAAAAAACGAAAGGCATAAAGACAATACAAAAAATGTAACCTTATTTATTTTGTCTCGCTTGTATAAACGAGTAACTCATGAATATTTTATTCGAGGTTACGTGAAAAATAAATGAGTGTAATATAACGTTTTCTCATTCTTGAAATGGAATTTTAAAAATACCGAATGTAATTTTTTAAGATAAATTCTCTTTAACATGGTTTTGTTCCGTTATTATGTTTTCGGAATGGATTTTAGGAGAATGTTTCTGATATTTCGAATTTAAAGTACAGAATGGAAGCCATTACGTTTTGTTAAATGGATAGTTCAGTTATGATTTATTTTCGAATCATGTACCAAATCAGAATGAATAAATCACACTTGTGTGTGACGAAGGAAATATTTCTATGCTCTTTAATTTTTGAAAATGCCTAAATCTCATCAATGAATTATTTCAGCTCTAGAATAATTTCATTTTAAAAGATTTAGTTTATATGGAAACAGCATTTGTTGGAAAATCTGTGTATTTGTAATTTATTGATGCAGTTCATATCCCCGAACACATTGCATAGATTCTATTATATTTAATATTCAATGGGGAGAATTTTAGAGAGAAAAGACTGTTTTATTATTCTAACTCGTATTAGTATTTTAAAACATTTCAAATCCGGAATTTATTCCTTCTCAATTACACTGCTGGCCACCGTAAATGCAACACCCTGAAGGAAGCATGCAAATAATATGAAATTTACAACATGCATTAGCGCAGGAGAGATATGCAAATGATTAGAATTTCAGCGCAGACGCACATCACGCGCGCCTGTGGCGCTACTTCAAAGCGCTATTTAAGGCTTGGAGATTTCGACGATTTCAAGTACGGCAATTGTGTTTTTCTTGTGTTTTTTTTCAAAAAAACGATCAATTATGCCTCGTAGAAAACAGCGATCATCTTTTGATCAAGTATCCGAGTTCGACAGAGGAAGGATAGTGGCCTACCGAGATTGTGGATTATCTTTCAGGGAAATCGGTAGTCGTCTTGGACGAAACCAAACAACTGTAATGCGGATATGTGATCGTTGGATGCAGGAGGGTACGACGGACCGACGTGTTCGATCGCATCCACCTCAGTGCACCACTTCACGTGATGACAGGCATATTGTGCGTATGGCAGTGACGGATCGCTCAGCCACATCACGAACCATAGCACAGCACATTCAGTCTGTACCGCATCATCCAGTGTCTGCGCGTACCATTCGACGCCGTTTACAGCAGAGTGGTCTGTCCGCAAGACGTCCATTGCTTCGTCTACCCTTGACGCAGAACCACAGACGTTTCCGCCGCCAATGGTGCGATGAAAGAAGGATGTGGACGGCAGAATGGAATGAAATTGTCTTTACTGACGAGTCACGCTTCTGTCTGCAACACCACGATGGTCGGATTCGAGTCTGGAGACACCGTGGAGAGAAGATGCTGAACAGCTGCGTTATGCACCGCCACACTGGTCCTGCACCGGGTATTATGGTATGGGGCGGTATTGGATATCACTCTCGCACTCCTCTAGTACGCATTGCCGGTACTTTAAACAGCCAGCGCTACATCTCCGAGGTGTTGGAGCCAGTTGTCCTTCCTTACCTTCAGGGCATGCCCACAGCCATATTTCAACAGGATAATGCGCGACCACACGTGGCACGCATTGTCCAAGGGTTCTTCGTCAATCGCCAGATTGAATTGCTTCCCTGGCCAGCTCGCTCTCCGGATCTTTCGCCGATAGAAAACATGTGGTCCATGGTTGCTCAACGATTGACGCAGGATACATCCCCAGCTGCCACACCAGATCAACTTTGGCAACGTGTGGAAGCTGCTTGGTCTGCTGTACCCCAAGAACACATCCAAAGTCTCTTTGAATCAATGCCGAGGCGTGTGGCAGCGGTGATCTCCAACAATGGCGGCTACTCTGGCTACTGATTTTGGCAGGAACCACACTTCACAGAAGTCTATAAATTTAATCATTTGATACTTGGTCAACATGTTATCTACAAAATAAATTTTGTTGTGATATCTCTTGTCTTTCTTGGTGTTGCAATTTGGGTGGCCAGCAGTGTATTTTAATTATTCTTTTAAAAACAAATTTTTGCAAGCTTAGAATAAACTGTTACAACTCAAACCTGAAGTGATATTGTATATTTTGTGTCACAGATTATTCGCTTACAACAGATAAGCTAATCAACCCTCTCAGTGTTAACATGCATATATCCGTTCTGTTACATGCAATCTTTATTATACGGCTTCTAACCAGTTTTGACCTTGACGCGAATAGAATCTTTCTTAAGATTCTTTCAACCAATAGACGTGGCTATTTATTCATTATGTGCAGCATTGTGGAGAAGCAACAGTACTACACTATTTGGAAATCTCGTGATGCTCAGAGGGTTAAGAATATTTGAATAGTCTTACATATTGCATTGATCATGCTAGAGAAGTTTAGTATCATATATCATACTTTTATATCAAACAAAAGATAATTACTTTCAATGGTTTTTCGATTAGATGACTTGCTTATGCTTGGGAATGTTAAAATATGTATCAAACTCATACCACTGTTTTCGTAGCTACATTACATCATATTAGATTTGCTGGTCAAGTGATAAAGTGAAGGGGATGTTTTGGACACAAGGAATTGAATTGGTTAACCCTCTGAATCTCACGAGATTTCCGATTAGCGTAGTATGATGTATCCCCGCAACTTACATAAGGGCTTAACAACCACATCCATTAGTTGAAAGAATCATAGGAAATATTCTGTTGATAAAGAAAGTACAAACTCGTTAGAAATGTTGTAGGGAACATTGGAGTTTTCATACGGATATCTGCATGTTAACCACTCATAAGGTTAAAATCCCATGATCTGATACACATAAGAACTGAAAATATGAATTGGAATATATTGTATGTTAGGAAGTATGCGAAAAGTTTTCAATAGTTTGTCCCAATCCATTTGTATAAATGTCTTCAAAAGGCTCATAAGTGTAGTTCACTATTCCAAAGACGATACAATGTCAGTTAGAATTAGACGAGCTAATGTTTTGATTATAATAATATTGATACTTATATTTTCCAGAGTATTTGTTACCAGTAAACCATTTCGAGTTTAAGATAGTAAATTTAGCTAATAAAAATATTTCTTATTTAGAGTGTATCAAGATTATCGGCTTTACATTAAACTGCTTGTTTGTCAATATTCATAAGAGAAACGATTAAGTACTGCCTCATTGTAGGCAGAATCAGAACTGTCTCGAATGTTTATGCACCACTTCTCTGAGTTACGATCTTCGGACACTGCAATCACGGATCTTCTCCATTTCAAGGACGATGCGGTTAGAAATAGAGCTTTCCTCAGGCAAGCTTCGTACTCCGGTACGTCTAGCTGATTGCCAGAGCTTGATGTGTGATTCGTCACACCAAATAACCTCCTGCCAGTCTGCTGTTGTCCACGGCCGAGGAGCTAACATCACTGACGTCGTCTCCTTGCATTATGTCGAGTAATGTGGGGATTGAGTTCATCCAGAATACCATAGCGACCAATGGCTAGTAATTTCCAACGAAGTGTACTGCTTATCCATGTGGCTTAGGATATATTTGGGAAACCAAGTCTGATACAGACCAGAGATGTGACCTTTTCTGATATTTCTCGAAGGGTTTTTATAGTTATTAGAGTTGTGCGAGACAGCTATTGTCCTGGTTGAGATTTAATGTGAACAGAAACACGCACGGGTAAGCTAATGTTGCAGTTAATAGGTATACCCGGCCCCGAAATCAGATACGACCCTCCGGATAGATTTACCCGACCCGCACTTCATATACGATTGTCTGTATACGTTTACCCGACCCGCAGGTCAGATAAGGCTCTCCGAGATTTACCGGGCCCACAGACGAGATACGGATACCAAATATTCCTAGACGATACTCTTTCATAAAACAATATGTTTTTAGAAAAGTAGGAAAGCATAGCCTATCATTTAATTAATGCTACCTCTGAGGTTGAGATTTCAATTTGAAGACAATATCTATTAGACATTGTTGCTAATTTCATCAATAGCAACCCAGAGGAGAAATAATCAGAACGATAAAAGAATATTTACGCAAGTAATTTCGTATCACAGTACTCGTAATCACAGTACGCAAGTAATTTCGTATCACAGTACTCGTAATCACAGTATGCAAGTAATTTCGTATCACAGTTAGATGTACTAGAGCTTCAGAAGTAGAAGATATATCCATTTTCAAAGAATTCTTAATATCTGCTATGTTTATGTGGGTGAGTTTAATTGATATGTCTATAATATCTGATGTCCTGGAAGTTTGATTATTGCCATTCAATTATGAGTTTGTTGTACATTCATTTGGATATAGGGCTCACTTCCGTATTTTCTTAAAACATTTTATCAATTGTTTTACTTAAGTTCATTTTTGCCGACATGTAGGATATCAAATATTGAATCTAAGTATTAGTCTATTCAAATTTTTTTTTACTGCATGCTCATAAGTTACTACACGAGGGAAGCAAAATTGTTTATGACCATTCAACTATGCTTGTGTAGTATATTTATTTGGATGTCAGTTTAACGATAAAAAGTTTAACATATGCTTAACAATATGAAAGCACAAGAGGTATTGACTTGAGGGGTTCATACGAATATATAAGTTCAACAATATGTAGTCTTCCCCGCATGACTTTCAAACAGTTTTGACCTTCGCCAATAGAATGCTTCCTTGGATTCTTTCAACCAATGAATCGGGTTATTTAGTCATTACGTGGGGATTGTGGGGAACAAAACTACTCAACTCAAAAATTTCGTGACGCTGAGTGGGTTAAGCAACCCATATTTGTCAAACTTCTGAATTTAATTAACCAGGAAACCTCTCTGGAGAACAAAAGGATCAAACAAAAACATCATAATTACATTATTCTTCTTTTGATAACGTAATTCGTTGGCATGTATGATATCAATTTATCCTAAGTATTAGTCCATCCTATAAGTTTAATCACTCTATGTTCATTTTTTGCTAGATGAGGGCTGAAAACTTGATTACGACCATAAAACTATGCCTGTGTAGCACATTTATTCGAATAAAGTTACCTTGCTTCCTTTGAACATTTCACTAATTTACTTAAGTTATTAACTAAAGATTTCCTTAAGTAAATATTTCAATCTTACTGTTACTCTAAAATAAAAAGAAATAAGAACATACTTCAATCTGTAAAAATTACCTTGTACACACACAAATGTACATTATATTTTATATTTCTTCATTTGTACATGCAACACTTTTTTTACCATTTCATTTAGATGATAACCGCCAGTTTCCATAAACTTTGCAAGAACGTTTCACCAATCTCGGACTTTCAACTAGTCCATTCAAACATTAGGGAAAGTAGATACTTATCTTCATGGACCAGTATTTAGCCATGAACAGCTTTATGTTGTACTGTCAAGAGTGAAAATACTACATTAAGGATTTCACATCTGAAGTAGTTCATGGATCATAACAACGAAAAATACTTCCAGATTCTGAAAAAAATATTTACAATAAAACAAATTACAATATTTACAAAAATAAATTGTTCAATGTCATTGACAGTTGATGAATGCTAACAAATCACAAATAAACAAAAACAAATACAAAAAACATGGGAGGTAGCATATGGAATAGGGTCCACGTCCCTCCCCTAGAAGAATTACCATCCAGAAAACTCCTATGTATTACATATTTCTATTCATGAACAATGAATCATATCGAGGATATGTTTCAATGCTTACTCGTTATCTATAATTAGTATGTGATAGATAATAAGCATTCTATTTAAGAGAAATAGGTGATTTCTTGATTCGTATCTCAACGGATTTAACAGCTAGTTTATATAGAAATACATAAACATTCGTCTTTTATTTTGTACTCAAATAAAATTTGTTTTATTAAATTTCATCCTTGTAATGTGTGTTCTTATTTACAATGCAATTTAAAGCAGACCTGGTGATAACTAAAGATGTTTGCCATGATGCTATTCTATGCGGCCACGGTTATGACTTCATCAAAGTCTTCCGATAAGACGTTACATTTTCTTATCATGTTACATACTCCATTTATTCAGTGCTTAGAAAAATAAGCCAAAGCCACTTAATTTGCGTAAAAGGGTCGTGAACTCATTTCGCAGTCCGAATCACAGTCGAACCCAGAATATTTCCTATTTAGCAAGCAGATATCTGTTAATGACTCGCGCGAAGTTTTAATAAAAGCCTACTCTAATGGAGCTTGGCGACATTCCAAGTCCTGGTGGGTCTCCTCTATGGCTCCTTAAACCAGTTTACCAAAAGGGTCATTGCAAAATGCGGTATAACTGGGAAGAAAATGGATATCAAATGGGGTTCTACGAAATAATTGGAATTAAAATTGAAATAATTTCTATAGTACAAAGTTGAAATAGTATCAAGTTGAAAGATCTATTAAGTAATCGCAATGGAAAATACAGTTAATTGATATTCTAATCAAAATGATTTCTTAACTCGAAAATACAACAGCAGTAGCAAGGTGATGCTGACTGTTTCTTTTGATTGTGGTGAACTTAGACACCACTACAAAAATTAATCTACAATGCAGAAGTAAACATCTGTACCTTGGTAGAAAAAGAGCCAATGTCCATATTTACAAGTTTTTAATATCATTAGATATAGTTATTTTCATTTTTTCAAATTTTAATACAGGATACAAAAATACTTGTCAATATTTTGATTCTTTCATAATGTACATGAGGACAGTGGTAATTTTTTTCATTACAACTTCCTTTACTTTAAAGTGGTTTGTGAACAATACTAAAAATCTACAATTAAGACATTGCACTGTCTTTTGCACGGTTGCTAAATTGGAGACAGGTGAATGTGCGCACTTTCAAAGGCAAGCCTGATGGAATTTCTGAGAAATACCGCTTGCAACAATTGGTACGTGGTTCAATGGATGGTCCACAATGAAAACTTAAATTGCCATTGCGATGCCAATCGATTCTAACAACTGTATCAAACACTGCTATTCGTATCACGGTTTCAATTTTCATTGTCTTCTTCACACTTGACTGCTCAAGGAAGCATAGGACAGTCCACGATAGCAATAATCTATTTCATAACCACTCATACAGAAATGCATCCGTAATCTTAATACAGCTCTAGCGGTTTCACGCAACGGGAAACATTCCAACTAGAGTTAGGATCTATTGAACTCAGCCACTGCTAAATGCAAGAGGGGATATTGTGGTGAAGTTAGCCACCACTACAAAAATTGACTTACTATACAGTTGCATGTACAGAAGTGTAACCTACATCTAATATGAAGTGCTTTTTGAGTGAATACGTGTTTAAAATAGGAACAGTACTGAGGTCATTCAAGAAAAGCTGAATGTTAGAAAAAAAACGTTACAACTGTTTCGTCTAATGATTTCAGAACTAGAAGATACATCCAGAATATAAGTATAGCGTCGTATAGACAAAGAATATCCGTACCTGACATGACCTTCGGACCGAGTGAGCACGCACATGGAGCACGGAGAAGGGGTATGCAGTATGTCAATATTATACTGTGCTGTGCGAGCTTTGGGCCAGTGCATTGCGTGAAGTGAGGACTGCATAAGTGGTGTACCGAAGCTACCAAACTACGCTTCAATTAAAGGCCTTTAATCAATAAATTTATCCTTCAATACTAATATCAAACTGTACTTTAATCGTTCAAACTGAAAATTAATTTTTCAATATTCATTTTAAACAATCGTTCAAACATACTATGCCTGCTTCATTCATTTCACAATCCAACATCAGGCCCGAGTATGGAAGTTAAAACTGCGGTTTGTGTCCTCGACAAAATCTACCAATTTTTTTTGGTAGGCACTGTGTTTCCGCGTTTTGCTAAACCATCATATGAAAATAGTTTACAAAACACGTATGAATAGTAATAAATACATAACAACACATAAACGCATCATTAAGTCACATAACAAACAATAAGTTTTACCTAAACGTTTTGTTTCGAATAAGTAACATATCTCATAACAAAAGGTCGATACTGTATGAGAGCAGGGAGTGGCAATTCCACCACGAGACACCCTTGCTCTTGCATCCTGTCTCTCTTGTTAGACGTTTAAAAAAATAAAATACCACTTCTGCAGGCCGACAGCCACTTTTTTAGCTAGATTTACTATCTGTAAATTTATTTCGCTCACGGAAATAAAAAAAAGCACTTAAATGGTAAATGATTTTTAACCTAAACAAGTCTACGCAATAGAATACAACGAGACAATGATCGCTACTTCAAAAGACACTTTCAAATTTTTTCACTTGTAGAAGGAGCTATCAAATGAATATGTGACTTTGATAGACTATTAGTTTGTAGGAGATTAAGTTTCACATCTACGTCTGTTACTAATTTTTTAAAAATCCAGTCAGGGTAATTTTATATAAAACCTCATTGTATTTTAATTTTAAGTATTTTTAAATATTCCAAAACCTGTTTTCATCAAAAGAAAGTTGATACCGATAGCCATATGTCTACTGCTCTGCTTAGATATATGTTTCATCGATTCACATGCTTGCATATTAATTGGCTTTCAAGCTATGAATTAATGAAATATTCATGCATCTGTTAGCATTTGTTGTATTCTATCGTATTAGGCATTGTCAGAGAACTACCACTTAAGTCATATTTACGAAACAATTTGTTTCATATTCATAATAATCTAGTGCTGTTACTGCATCTGGAATATGCACTCATTCAGTTTCATCCAAAATCAATAATATTGTGTTGATGATAACGGGATATAAGTTGTTCAAAAACTGACTTAAAATTTCTTTTCCAGTGGTAGAAAGAGCTCTCAAAATATGTGGCATCGGTAGGGTATCAATTTGAAGGAAATTTAGTTTCTAAGCCTGTTTTTGGTACTTTTTTAAATCTGGTCCCGATACCTTAAATCAGACCTTGTATGTATTTTTGATTTTTAATATTTTGAAGTCTATTTTCGAGGAGAGAGGGTGTTGATATCGACCCGCAAATATCTACAGGTCTTCTAGGAAAATTATGGCACGTCTTTCATGGATTTCATGCTTGCATATTCATTGGCTTCCAAACTATGAATTAATGAAATATTCATGCACCAGTTAGCATTTGTCGTATTCTATTGTATTTCGCAGTCAGAGAACTGCCACTTAAGTCATGTATTTACGAAACAATTTCTGTGTCCTATTAATAATTCTCTACCACTATTAGTGCATCTGGTATATGCAGACTAATTCAGTTTAATCGAAAAACAATAATATTGTGTTGATGATAACGCGATATAAGTTGTTCAAAAATGACTAAATTTTTTTCCAGTAGTAGAATGAGCTCTGAAATAAATATATGACTTCGGGTATTAGTTTGAAGGAAACTAAGTTTCTCAGTCTGATTTTTTTTGTATTGTTTTAAAATCCCGGTCCGGATACCTTTTAATCAGACCTTTTAGAATTTAAATTTTTATATTTTGAAGCCGATTTCCACGGAGAGAGGGTATTGACATAAACCAGCGAATGTCTACTGTCTGCTAGAAAAGTTATAACACGTCTTTCATGGATTTCATGTTTCCATATTCATTGACTTCCAAACTACGAATTAATCAAATATTCATGCACCCACTAACATTCGTCGTATTCTATTGTATTCCGCAGTGTCAGAGAACTGCCACTAAAGTCATGCATTTACGAAATACTTTATGTTTCGTATTCATAATTCTCAACGCTGTAATTGCATCTGGAATATGAAGACTCATTCAGTTTCATCCAAAATCGATAATATTGTCTCTTGATGATGAGTCCGGTGCATAAGCTGACGACATTTAAGAATGTCGTTTCTCCAACCAGGGATGTAGGGAAGCTAAATAACTGACATAACCCAAAGCTCTTTTGGAACCTTTGATAAGTAATTTATCTTTCGGACTTGATGTTCAGTGTTCACCAATCTGGTAGCTCGTTAACTGTTTTGGAATACTAGATAGGTTGGAATCGTCTCAATATTAGTTAACTCTATATAGTATTTAACTATTTGGCAAAATGAGATTGAAGTGATCGACCTTCAAATCATTTATTTACAAGGATACTTCTAAAAGCGCATTCATGTTCATAAATTCATGTTACTTTTATTAATAACGCAAAGATGTCATTTCTAATAATGTATGCATAACAGTCACACTCATTGAACTAAATTCACTGAAATATCCCTGAGAATATTACAAACGTAATACTCTGTCTAATAACTGTCTTATAATTCCTAATGTTGTCTATAAATGTTAAGCTTATTCGTCTATAGAAATGATAGCAAAAGCATCACACTCTATATGTTTGTAAGAACTATAGTTAACTCTGTAAAACTCGTACTACGGCTTTTGATACACTTTAACAATGCTCTTAATTATCACCAACCTATTAACGTTAATGGCTCCCTCATTCCATATAAATAATCGAACTCAGACTGTTTTAATAGTTCTGTAATATTATTTTATATCCTCAATTTTCTTTAAGTAAAGTTCAAAACTCAAATATCTGGTTTAGTCGAATGTAGATTGCTAGAGATGTTTAAAAAGCTTCTAATTTCCAAAACCTAAAAACTTGGATTGAACTGTTCAAACCCCACCCTTGGAAATATTGGTATTAATTGGTTGTGGCCAAATGAAAATATATGTTTACACCTGTACGGATCTGGAGCTACTTTTTTATCAACTGTGCAATAGTAATAGGGCCCTTTACATCTAGCAGACTGGTTTGATTAGTGCCTATAGAAATGTCTGGCAGATTACAAATAGTAATCAGATAGAAGTTCCGAAGTATTTACATTATAGGATATGCTGAGAGACAGAACTGTGGCTACAGATCTATACTAGTGTAACAGTAACTTAAAGTTCTTTGATATGCCAATAGTGTTTGCTTTTCAATAAATTTGCTTGATATATAAATATCTTAAGTATCAAAATGTTTTGATTACTAATTTTCATTGGTTCCATATGGAAGGAATATTGCCAAATTTTCATATTACTGTTCCTCTAGATATTTTATAGCAGCAGATTTCATCAATTATGAAAAGCTAATTGCTCCCTTAACTTTATTTACACACTAAATAAACGACCAACTTTAAGTAAAATAAGTACTATCTAAAAACGATAAGCAAATACACTCATTTTACTAAACGACCTTTATGACCAATATTACAGTTTATGGATTACATAACAACGGAAATTGACTGTAAATGCAGAGTAGACTATAGTAAAAAAAGTTAACTTATTTAAAATACATCCTAAGTGCATTTCCACTATCAAATCCAGTGTATAAAAAGTATCATTCCCCGAATAAAAGTCGGAATATTTTTCCACATCAATGGGCCACATTAAAGGGTACTTAACGACCCATAAACTTTATTCTACAGCATTACTCTAAACTGTTAATTATCAGCAGACAAGGATTATTGGCAGGTAACAGATGTCCCCGATTAAACAAATTTCCAACTAAGCCAAGCGGTAATAGGCATTTCTGTGATGCATAATGATGCATATATATTTTACGTGTGTTCATTTCGAAACGGTGTTGGGGAGTTTCCATAATATACTGCTTCCATCTTGCTGCTAATAATTGTTGGCATATTTGAATTTTCACTTAATGTTGATTAACGGAGGTGCTCAAATGTCTGCACTTATAAAGGTTTGAATAAGTGTGTTAATTTTAAGAGACAGCTTTTGATAAGTTTTCCTGAAACCGTTTATTTTTTTGAATGATGAAGAATTTTAAATGTATTACCAGCGCCCAAATTTTCGTGACGTCATATTTTTATTAGTACTTCGAAGACTATCGTCTTCTTGGTAGAAATTCAGTTTGCAAAATGCTTATTTCATAAATGTATAGATTTTTAGCATATTTAATTTATGCAGTAATTTATTTTATGCATAGTTAATTTGTCCTTTCTCGGCTTGTTTGGTAATTAGATCGATTTTTAGAGATTTTTCCTTCATTTTTTGAGACTACAGAGCATTTGTGTTGGTCATTTTCAGAGTTTTTAACTTTTTTTACTTTCATGACTTGGGTTTTAACCACCTGAAAGGTTCACACATCGGTTATGCAACCTGTAGTGGTCTCTGCAACACTGCATTCTTTTAGTCATTTTCATACACATTTTAGCCCCGAAAGCCTGTTTATTACCATCTAAAATGAGCGAAGCAGAATTTATTTATCGTGAGGCAGATCACAAACTTGAGTCACTAAACTTTCAATCGATTTTTTTCGTTAAGGGTTGTGAGATTCATGCAGTAGTGGATGGGGACTTTACAGAGATTTACTGCTGAAACTATTTTGAGGATCGCTATTAAGTGGCAAGTGATAAATCATCGATATTATAAATTATGATTCAAATTTATTGTAACTAAACGTGACCACAAAGAGTCACATCAGACCATTATGGTTATTAAGAACCTGTTTCCTCAATGTAAAAGGGTTATATACTGAATTAAATATCTATTTGGTCTATTTAAGTGTTTCATACCATTACGTTTAAAAGACAAAACTTGACAAAGAAAAATATATTTAATAAATTAAATTAGTGGGTTTATGTTCTCTTGCCTGTGATAAATAAGTGTTGGTAAGTTTGATTAGATTTAATTATTAATTTTCCCTTAATTATCATTAAGAAATATTAAACATTTTAAGCTAAAACTTTAATATCTATATTTGATAAGAAATGGATTTATCGCTGTTCTTTAGCAAATATACTTCACCGACTTCTGTGAATTTTTCACCCTCCTTTTTTCTTCTTTTCTTTTTATTTTAAATATTTACCATTAATTTCTGCCAATACTTTTATCATTTAATTTATATTGATTAGTTCAATTAAATTCCCGTGTATTGTTTTATTTAATTTTGCATTTACAGCTTTAGTTACACGTACCTGCCAATTGACAAATGTAAGCATATGGGTTTTTAATGATTTTCAACAATTTACAGGTAAGCCATAACTTACTATCGAAATTGGTGAATCAGAAAGATCACCAAGTAATCGCCACTTGTTTCTTTTTTATTTATATTTTCAGTTTATGCTTATTTTCTGCTGTATGTTGATATTTTAATGAACGTTCAATGATTATTTTTCTGCACAATTTTTAATTTTAATGCTAAATAACTGCTACAGCTTGTGAGGATTCATTGACAGACCCTCAATTATCCCTCCCAAAGGCAAACCCGCCGACAGGTCGTAAAAAAGCCGGACAATACATTTCCATCTCTCTGGCGCCAGACGGTCGGGACTTGGATCGAAGAGGACAAAAGGAGATTCGTTCCGTAAAAGAGCCCAGGTGTTTAGGAGTGCACCTGCCAGGTGATTAAGTCCACCTGCTAGGTAATCAAGCCACCTGCGCTAAGTAGCTGATCCCATTTTACGTCAGAGAGTCTCTACCGAATCAGCAACCTCAAAAATGAGCAAAGTAAAAACGAACCAATTAAAAGTAAGAACCAATCAAGAACGAACGAATCGGGAACCACCAGCGAACAAAGGCTGGGAGGTTTCAAAAGGAAAAGTAGGGAGTCGAATCGTCAGTTCTTGCCTGTGATCTCGTTCGAGAGGCTTAACTCAGCGACCCTTCGAGCGGTCACTCCTTTGGGAGAAAATACATTTCTTGAAGACGGTTCTCTCAACCTGAGAGGACGCGTTCTTGTAGCCTGGCGTAGGCTGCCCATTTCGAGTTCTTGCCTGTGATCTCGTTCGAGAGGCTTAACTCAGCGACCCTTCGAGCGGTCACTCCTTAGGGAGAAAATATATTTTTTGAAGACGGTTCTCTCAACCTGAGAGGACGCGTTCTTGTAGCCGGCGTAGGCTACCCATCTCGAGTCTTGTTTGTTTCCCGAGCTAACGTCTTAGCTCAGTGACCCTTTGAGCGGTCAACCCCATTAAGGAGCTCTTACTAATTTGGAAGACGGTTCTCTCACCCTGAGAGGACGCGTTCTTGTAGCCTGGCGTAGGCTGCCCATCTCGAGTTCCTGCTTATTTCTCGTTCGAGACTTGAACCAGCGACCCCAGCGGAGCCGTGCCTGTCTTGTGCCGATCCGACGACCCCAGAGGAGCCGTGCTGTCTTGTACTGACCCGACGACCCCAGTGGAGCCGATCCCTGATTGTGCCGAGCCGACGACCTGCGGAGAGTTCGGTACCGACTTCTCGTCCGGCAGTGAACCTGCCTTGTCCTGTCGTCCAGTGAGGATCCAGTGCTGATCTTGTGAAATCGTCACCCGACGAGTAGAGTTTCATCTAGAGACTGTTGAGATACCTTTCTCCAACTCAGAGACTTTCGTACGTCCTGAGATTTCGACACCCTGCCGCATCCAGTTAGCAGAGGCGTGAAAGTGTCGTGTAAATAGATTCTAATTAGTCAAGACATTGTTTTAAATAAAATTATCGTTTGTTATTTAAGCTAGACTGTTCTCTGTAGATTTGAATCTACCACGCTACTCAGAGAATCACTACAAGCTATACGGAACTCAAGCGTTCTTAAAGATAAATACAAATTTGCACATTTAATTTCTAAAAGTTGAAGAAAAGCTTTATAAATTAGTACTTGTTGAAAAGAGTTTACTTAAAGCATAAATAAAATTTCTTTCATGTGTACTTCATAGAATCATCATTCTTATTAATTTATATTTTATTTAATATAATTTTTATTTCAGCATAAATATTAAATTCATAGATTCTGAGTTTTGATTTTAGAATAAAATATATAAGAATGTCATCATTTTGCAAATAAAGCTGTCTATTTCTTCTGTTGTGCAATGTTTTGTTATTTATACTTTTCTAGTTTTTCATCTGCAATAACAGTTTTATATTCTCGTGTTTTCTATGTGAATTACGGAATTTCAAATGTTCGATTAGGTAAAAAAAACTATCGATTTACATTTAGATTAATTCTTTTGTTGCCTTATACTTATTTTCTGGCTCATATTTCTCGTGTTTTCATAGAAAAAACGACAGCGAAAACGTCCCAAATCACGAAGAAGCAAAAATTATTAGTTACTGTGGGAGATTCAACCTTCTAAAGAGAAAGGGGATTCATTCTAAGGAGTTTGGTTTGATTGATAAATATGAATACATCAATACACAACATCAATTATATTTATACTGCAAAAACCTTTTTTGCAGAAACGGCACAAAAAATGTTATCCACTTTGTCGTTATACGAAAAGGCATATGAGAAATTTGTAAATATGACAAATTAATACATTGATATCTTCTCCATCGATTGCTCGATATGCAGCAGGATGACTTTTAGGAATTTATATACATATATGCAACAGATAAAAACTTTGTTGCAGAAAGCAATTTATCGTCATACGATAATGTAAATGAGAAATTTATAAATATGAGAAATTAATATGTTCTCCACAGTTTGCTTGGTATGTGGCCAAATGACTTATAGGAATCCATATATACAAAGATAATTATACTCTTTAAAATAAATTCCTCATGGAACATATTTTAAAGAGTATAATTATCTTTGTAAATGGAAAACGTTTTGAAGGTTTAAAAAGCTTGGATGCAACAGTTGACGGAATAATTAAACGCACTTAAAATGCAACAATAACTAGTTGGTTTCCTTTTGTTTCAATTGCAATGTTTTTTGAACTACTTAATACTTTTTTAAAACTTGAACGCTCGGTTGCTTATAGTTACCAGTCGAATGGGTCTGATACGGAGTGTCGAGCACAGCTGTTTCAAAATGTCTCCGAATTCGTAGAGTAAAAAACGATGAAACTGGGGAGAACTAGAGAAACGGAGATTTGAAAAAGGAGGAATCAAAATGCATTTCATTTTCTAACGAGATTTACCTTTTGCCGTAAGTTTGAAAATTGTTGAAAATTTATTCAATCGTAAAGATAGAATTGTCATGCCAAATTAATCTCAGTTTTAGAATGTTGTTTTTAATGTAACTTCAAATGGAAATCCCATTTCAATCGAAAAATAAATAACTCAGACAGAAATTGTATTCATTTTATTCTGGGTGACGATCAATTCGCAAATGTCCAAGACCTATTACAAAAGGATAAAGTATGTAGTTTTCTAACATAAAAATAAAAAAATTGCGTTATTTTGTATTTAGTGTTTCATCAAAATGTAACTTAACTCAAAGCCTACTCTAGTGTATAACGGCATATTGATTGCACATATATAGCTATGATATGTCAATATAGACTACGTAGCTGAAATATGTACCCTTTTGAGTGTCTAAAACATAACAATAATATGTTTGAAGTGTTTACTACTGATTTAACGCAGGATAGCGCTTACTATTTCCTGTCTGACAAATCAAATGCAATTTTACATCTGCTCTTGTAGCACTGAAATTGAAACACCCTAAATAGTTTCCGTATATAAAAACAATAGTCCAAGAATTTGCTCTAGATTTTTCCTATCTTTTCATGTGTGTGGTGTATAGATTAGTTCATATGCTACACCACTTGAGATTTTGACATTCTGCAACAGAAATGAATTCAGGATTAGAAATTAATAGATAGAAATTGAAAAGGCGTGTAAAATGCACATATTCTTATTGTGTTCAAATCGTTTATGCTTTTGTGAGTCAATGTATTCATTTGAGCAGTGACCATTAATAATAATCAGAAAATTGTCCTTTTGTCGTTTTGGAAATATTCCAAAATATTGGGGAAACTTTTGCGAGTGTCTCTTTTAACAAATATTGGATTCTTAATAACCGAATCACTCGTGTATATTTGGTTATAGAAAATGAGGAATACGTAGTTATATTTATCCGACGCTTAAATTACATAAATCTATATAAGACGTTCATTGAATATAAAAACATAAATTGTAGTATTTTTATGAATTACTTTTCGTGAAAAATGATTAATATTTCTAGATAAATTATTTATATTCCATAAAGCTGGGGCCGCGGTGGCCCGGTTGGAAGAGTAACGAACTTGCAACCGAAGGGTTGCGAGTTCGAATCCAGCCAAAACACCGTCGTGTACAAAGGGGGCTGGTGCACGTTAAATCTGTCGTGGCCTCAAATGTCCTCACGTTGGCGTGGTGTGGAAGTTTGGAGAGTGGGGTGCCAGCTCAGGTGTTGCCTCGTCATCTGACCGTGGTTCAAAATTACGTGGTGTTGTCCTCGGATCTTTCCCTTTGGGATTGATCCCGGACCGTCACCAATAGCCCATTGTGTTGCTCCAGTGTGACGTTAATTGAAATACCCCCCCCCATAAAGCTAAATATTTTAAATTTCGATTTTCAAATAGTATCTCCAAACTGCGATAGGAAAGAGTTCAGTTTTACGTTTTCAAAAGTACCCTACTGTAAAATAATTTTATTTCTTGAAATGCTCAAACAAATGAGCATATTTTAAATAATTGTTTGTTGAAAAGGATTAAATCGTGAAGAAATCGCTTTTTTTCATAGTGTAAGCCTACTCATTTTAGAATTTCAAAATTTAGTTAAACATTTTAATTTCTTCAACAGCTTTGTTTAAATAATTTCAAGTACTTATAACATGCCACGTGCAAAACTGTCAAATAATTGAAAAAAACAAAAATGTTCCAAGTTCAAAAACGTCATTAGACTGATGGTTTACGGTACATTCCTGTAAACATTTCTTCACTAAAATTTATAAATAGCCCGCTATGTTGCTCCAGTGTGAAGTTAATTAAATACCCTACCTACCTACCTCATTAAAATTTATACATTTTATTGTAATCTTTTAAAAAACATCTTGGAAAATATCATAAAACGTAAATACATGCTTGTTATTATTTAAGAGAGATTTTAAGTGTAAACAAACCAACCAGGCAGAAAGTCTATCCCCAGCCCCTTTGCAACCCAAATCCCTCTCGAATGATACATATCGAGGTATCTTGAAATGAAGTTTATCACCGTTTTGATGACATTTGGCGTTTGATCTTATTGACTATGACCAATCAATTATATTACATAAATTCGGAATTTATTCTTTGAAGTTTCAGTTGGTAATTTACTGAAAGCCTATTAAAAAAGCAAGCAAAGTGACGTCACATTCGGTATACGTATATGAAACACTTTCCACCTCAGAAACACTACCGCCACCTACATTTAGCTTACTAGGAAACTGCTCTCATGAAAATTCTCTGATGCTGCACAGGCGAACAATGTGTTGTTAATGTTAAATATCAATTTCATAAATTCACTTAAGTTTGTGTACAGTTCATACAATATTGATGTCGAGGTAAGACATCATGGTTATTGATAATTATGGTGATGGGTCAAATATGGGGATAGATGAGTTCAAGAGAGTGGTACTCACCTATAGGTCTCTGGCATTGGGCTCTATAGTGTCGCTGATCCAGTGCATGCTATGATGTCGACGATGTTAAGGGGAAGTGGCCAGGGATAACTTTTGAAGATTTCACTTGTGGGTTTGTCGAGGACTCGATCTTTACTGGTTATCCACTCTGAGCAGTTGTCAGATCTCTGTGCTCCTACGAAAGATTTCCAGTTTCTCTCTTTTGTCGTTGCTCCACCCCTACGAAATCCATCTTCATACCCAATGCTCTGAACAATTCCAGCAAGTTAACTCATTTTGAATCACTGGCTGGTTGACCCTTCCCAATTCCTTATATTCTCTATGATGTAAGTCGTTCCCTTTGGTATTGGTTGTTGCTTTTATGCGTTATCTCTCAACTTTCAACTTGTCATGCTATGGTGACAGTTGGCTAAAATTTGTTATCAATTTTAACTTTGGGGAAGTAACTTTTGTAGTTTTGATGTTAGAGTAAGTTTTGAATACTTTTCACCATGTTTTATCTTCACAAACTGTACCAATATCCTTGTAATTTTACAAGTATCAAATCAAGATCTGAAATAGGCAGCTATTCTCAGTCTTCTTTAGCTCCCCTACAGTATTCACTTTTTGAGTTAATTCACTCTTTTCGATAATAGATATAAAATTACTCCATTCCGCTATTGGAAGAAAAATCCAATCAGAGCGATAAACAATTCCTCGTTGTCATTGCTATAGAAACACAAAAGCATCCAAAATCCAAACAACTTACCTCACACCCACAATTTTTATCACACCACGCATCACCATATTTCACACTCCCTGATCACCAACCACGTGTTATCTTTATCCCAACCTCACTTATCTGGTGAGTTTCAATCTATAATGATGGAAATAGGCTTAGTTATTATCAGTCTTCTTTGGTTCTGTTGTATTCTCTTTTCCGTCGTGCGCCATTTTTCTCGAGAATGGGCAAAATGATAATAGATATAAAATTACTGTGACAATTATCGCCTCATTTGTGCTAAAATCACAGATAAAAACTTCAAAATGTTAAAATAGTCTCTAAAGAAACCAATCAGAGCGACGCTGCTGACATTGGTAATTCCTTGCTATATTTACTATACATATTCACTTTCAACATACAAACTCCTTGCCTCCTATCCACAGTTTTTATCGCACTACGCATTATCACATTTCAAACCTCCTGATTACCAACGACGCGTTACCTTCTTTGCAGTCCTCAGGGGCACATCTCCTTTAGGAGTGTATGGGCTTCATGGCCCAGAGGTACTCTAGTGAGCTTTACTTTTCCTATGCGGTTTGCTGTCTTGTCTTCAATAAACACGGGTATCGTGCACACGGGATACCCAAACCATCTTTTTCTGTTTTCATCCTACTATTCTATTCCCAATGCCTCTCTTTTCCCCTTCACAACGCTGTTTACTTGAAGTTGTCTGTCTTGTGTTTGGTACAGCTTGGCCATATATGGCCCTTGCGCAATAAAACGGCAAAACAACCAACCAACCTTTATCACAACCTAACTTATATGCTTAGTTTCAACCTATTATGGTGAAAATAGGATTACCCATTATCAGTCTTCATTCCTCTGCAATATTCGCTCTTTTGACTTGTGCCATTTTTTTCGATAATAGGCAAAAAGACAATACATATAAAACTACTGCGAATCATCGCTATTGGACGAAAATCACAGATAAGAAACTCCGAATTGTTAAAACGGTCTCTAAAGAATCCAATCAGTACGATAATCAATTTCTCCCTGTCATCACCATAAAACCACATCCAACATCCATACACCTGGCCTCAGTTTTTATCACACCGCGCATCATCATATTTCACACTTCCTGATCACCAACGACGCGTTACTTCATCCCCGACCGTACTTAAAAAAAATTCAATCTTTTTTGTAATATGGGATTAATTCCACCTTTTCCTTCCATGCCGGCTGCCTTGTCGACACCGACAGACACATCCGTCGAGTTCTGAGTGTAGTCGACCCTAGACGACACGTTTAATGTGCCGGCATCGTAAATGATCCCTGGGAACTCCCAAAACGGTGATTAGAGGTGTGGATGAAGCATTCCTTCCTCACCATATCTGCTTCCAGGATGACCTAGCGGCCGATTAAGGAAGCCTTGACGTCCTCCGGTGGGAGAAGGCATAGAAGACGTAATATGAGTGAGAGTTTATGAGACGTTTATATGCATCTCTTTTAAGAGGGAATGGCTTTCATCAGGCATGCTTCAGTTCATTTTGCTATCGACTGGCACAGTTTTGTGTGGGTTTTATGTCGAATTTAGTGTTTAATGCAAATCTATAGAGGTATTACTCATGTCTGTTGGTGGAATATGTTGTTCCGTGATGTTTCTCACTTTGGAGTGTAGCGTCAATTCTGTAATTTTGAGAGGTTGAAGGAAATTTTTCTATTGGTAATTACGACTAAAAGTTGCATGATTTGAAATGCTAATTAAAGAAGGCCCAATGCGTTTAGGGAACGATTTCACGGTTAAGAATTGCCATTAAAATCACTGTGATCTGAAAAGGCACATTGTGTTTAGTAGAGGTAAATATTAAATGGTTCAGGACATCATTTATTACTAAAATGTGTTTTTAGCAGTAACTATTTAGTCTAATAAAAATTAAGGAAGCCTTGACGTCCTCCGGTGGGAGAAGGCATAGAAGACGTAATATGAGTGAGAGTTTATGAGACGTTTATATGCATCTCTTTTAAGAGGGAATGGCTTTCATCAGGCATGCTTCAGTTCATTTTGCTATCGACTGGCACAGTTTTGTGTGGGTTTTATGTCGAATTTAGTGTTTAATGCAAATCTATAGAGGTATTACTCATGTCTGTTGGTGGAATATGTTGTTCCGTGATGTTTCTCACTTTGGAGTGTAGCGTCAATTCTGTAATTTTGAGAGGTTGAAGGAAATTTTTCTATTGGTAATTACGACTAAAAGTTGCATGATTTGAAATGCTAATTAAAGAAGGCCCAATGCGTTTAGGGAACGATTTCACGGTTAAGAATTGCCATTAAAATCACTGTGATCTGAAAAGGCACATTGTGTTTAGTAGAGGTAAATATTAAATGGTTCAGGACATCATTTATTACTAAAATGTGTTTTTAGCAGTAACTATTTAGTCTAATAAAAATTAAGGAAGCCTTGACGTCCTCCGGTGGGAGAAGGCATAGAAGACGTAATATGAGTGAGAGTTTATGAGACGTTTATATGCATATCTTTTAAGAGGGAATGGCTTTCATCAGGCATGCTTCAGTTCGTTTTGCTATCGACTGGCACAGTTTTGTGTGAGTTTTATGTCGAATTTAGTGTTTAATGCAAATCTATAGAGGTATTACTCATGTCTGTTGGTGGAATATGTTGTTCCGTGATGTTTCTCACTTTGGAGTGTAGCGTCAATTCTGTAATTTTGAGAGGTTGAAGGAAATTTTTCTATTGGTAATTACGACTAAAAGTTGTATGATTTGAAATGCTAATTAATGAAGGCCCAATGCGTTTAGGGAACGATTTCACGGTTAAGAATTGCCATTAAAATCACTGTGATCTGAAAAGGTACTTGTGTTTAGTAGAGGTAAATATTAAATAGCTCAGGACATCATTTATTGCTTAAATGTGTTTTTAGCAGTAACTATTTAGTCTGATAAAATTTTAGATGATACATTTTAAAATATTGTCGTGAATATGCTGTTCGTGTGGTATACACACAGTTATGTGTACACTTGACTTCAAATTTTAGACGTAATACAAATTTAGAGATTTTATTCATATCTGGCGCCCTGTTGAGATACTTAGTAGCATAATTTGGTACTTGGAAGTTTTCATTTTTGTTAAATATTCAGGCTCTAACTTTGGGAAGATGAAATACGATTTCTCTCCTACGAATTTCGATTCAAAGCAGTATGATTTAAAGAAAGCATATCTAAAAGTGTATTGTACTTCGGAGAATTCAAATTATTTCAAATTAATTTATCTCAATATTTTATTTTAAATCTCAATATTTTCATTTCTTTGACAAATAATTTATGACGTAATGTTTGGTGACGTAATGCGATATGGGGGGGTTACTATATTATTCGATTGATTGAATTTTGAGAATTTATTTGACGAATTTAGATCTATAGAGAGTATATTCGCGTGTGTGTTGTGTGTGTGTGGTCATTTTCGAATACTGTAGTTTTTGAATTTCAATTTTGGGTTTACATCAGTGATTCAACAATTTTGTAAATATGCTCTTAGGAATTGTGATTGAAACCTCTGTGATTTACAATGGTAAAAAGGGATATTTTTAAGTAATTATTATACTTATTTTGGTATGACATGAAATTGCTCTGGACATCTTTTAACACTCCAAGTGGTTTCGAACAATTATCTCGTACATCAAGATCTGACCAATGATCAATTTTGCTTATGACGAGATATCTTGTCAACAATATATTCCCAATTTTTGAATATGACGAGAACAAAATCTGGTCGGTTTTCTTTTAATGACGAGACATCTCGTCCATCAAGATCTGGTCGGTTTTGCTAATGACGACAACCAACAGGAAGTGGTACTCGTCGAGACAATCACCAGGACGATTAAGACTCGTATATGTTTTTGTGCTTAAATATTTGACCAAAATATCGAAGCTACTAAAGCGGTAATTTGAAAATTATTATTGTGTTATTCGATTCTTGCCGTTTCCTGTGAATTTCATGTCAAATTTAGTTCATGTGCAAATCTATTGATTTTGAAGTACACAATTACATGATATGATGTTTAGATATATTCATTTTTAAGTTTCATATCAGAAGATTAATTTTGATGGAATGACACGGATATTTTGCTATTGGGAATTGCGATTCAAACTAAACTCATGTCCAAAATTATCTTTACATACATAAAATCACAGATTTCTCAGAAACTGTGAACTATAATTTTATGAATTTGTGTGAAATGATACATAACATCATAACACATAAATACAAAGGCAAAAATTAATTAGCACTGCATATGATATAAAACTGTAGCATGAAACAATAAAAATGGCAATAATATGTGACAAGGAGTGTTCTGAAAAAAAGAATAACTCAGAAAACAATTAAGGCTTATGAATTTAATGTGGAATGTGATCTCCCGTAACGTCTACACACATATCACAACTTGTTTTAATGCTGGCAATGTTGTTAACCACAGTTTGGGAATTAAGTTCCACTTCTCCAGCAATGCGGTCTTCAGGGCATTTATATCTCTAGGAGGAGGATGTCTCCGTGTAACTGCTTTTCCAAGGTAGTCCCATAAGTTCTCTATTGGGTTCAGATCAGGAGATTTTGCTGGCCACGGTATTCGCTCAATGGCTTCACTTTCAAGGAATTCGTCAACGAGGTTTGTTCGATGTGGACGAGCATTATCGTCCATAAATAAAAAGTCAAATCTATATGCACCTCTGAAAAGTCTTACATAAGGTTCTAAGACCTCATCTCGATATGTCTGGCCAGTCACAGATCCGCTGTTGAAAACGTGTAGGGGCGAACGTCCATCGATCATTATTACTCTCCATACCATCACACCTGCACTACCAAAGCAGTCACGTTGCATAATGTTCGAAGAAAGATTTCGCGTTCCTGACTCCCTCCAGATGTAAACACGTATAGAATCAGATGCTAAACTAAACCTCGACTCATCAGTAAAGAGAACATGGGTCCATTGGTGCTCACTCCAGTTCTGATGTTCTTTGCACCAATTAAAGCGATCCCTCTTTTGTTGCGACGAAAGTGAAACACATACCTTTGGTTTTCTGGCATAAAGGCCTTTTTCATTAAGACTTCATTATATAGTTTGCCGTGATACAACCGTTCCAGTGGCGGATGCAACCTCTGAACTTAACTGAAGAGCAGTAGATTTCCTGTTACGACGGGAAGTTATTGCCAGATATCGATCTTGAGAAGCAGTTGTTATTCGTTTACGAACGTATCCAGGCCTCCTAACAACAGTTTCAGAGTTCTGAAATTGTTTCCATACAGTAGAGAATGTCTGTCTTGAAATATTCACACTTGTCGCTGCTTCCATGATTGTCTGCCCTTCAAACGGTCGGTAATTCAACCGGTCACAGATTCTTCCAAATGACACTTCGGAGCCTTAACAAACCGTTTTGAGTCCTTACACACTGAAATCGAAAGCTGTGTTCCAGAAATTCACTCAGTTATTCACTTTGCGCAAAGCGCGTTTAATCACCGTTGGATGACGTAACACCTTGATTTGCATATCAGAAACCGTTTGATCACTTTTGATTTTATAATGCTAATTAGGCTTCTCTTTCAAACGTGCCCTACAAAAATGGATTACATCGATTGAATATTTCATGGAATATCATTATTTTTGGGTATGTAAAGTTAAATTTGGACATGAGTGTACTATGATTTGTCGAAGGTAAATAAGAAAGGTTTTGCGGTTAACTCGCACGCGTCATTTTGAAATGCTCATTTTATCGTTTGCGTTTAAAATATGTTTTTTTCTCATACTTATTGGGCACAGTTAAATTCTGGTATAACGATTGGCGAAATAATGTTATTATGTTTTGATGTTATGCATCTCGGATCAAGAGGGCTCATAAATTTTATGAATAAGATATTTATCAAGCGTTCAATTGTATAGTAAATGTCAGTTAGGATCAAACCTGTATGATTTGCGTCTTCAATTCAAACAACAAACTGCATGCGTACTTCAAATAGTAAACATCGTATTTGAATATTTTTATCTTTTGCTGTCTCCTTTATGATATCATAAAGTTTTATAACTTGTTATTTTTCTTTAAATCAGATTATGATGCTTATAAATAAGGAAAAGTAGTTTCTCTCATGAATGCTCAGATTTATTCGATAACGACAAAATTTCCATTTTTGAAAGCATAAACTTATCTTTACACGCAAACGTAGATTCTGAGAATGCGACAACTATAATGCCTTACTGAGAAGTTCAAATACGAGTAAAATTGTAGAACATGTAACGTAATAATGGTGTGAAGCATATTACATTTTTCATGCTTATTTCTCTTAAATGCGATATATTTCAGACAAAAGTACATTTTGCTGCCTTAGTAAATGAGCTTTGTTGAAATTTACTGACAGAAAGTTGTAACTTTCTTTTATCTTGCGTTTTCTACATTATGAATGATCTAGTTTATACGATGCGTCATTATGAATGATCTAGTTTATACGATGCGTCATTATGAATGATCTAGTTTATACGATGAAGCTTTCCACGTTTCTACACTTCATACTTTAAGAGAAGCAACACTTAATATTTACGCATTTATTTCCTGTTCAAATATTGGGTAAATGTATATATTGGCTAAATTAAACTGACCTTTTCATTAGTTTTTGAATATTTTTATCAAGTCATTACGTAAAATCGAATACGATATTTCCTATATCTATACAATAATGTAATATTATATGAGATAAAAAAGCAATGTGATCTTCAATAGTTAAGAATTATTTGGAAAGCATTAGAATTAAAGAATTATTTTGAGAACTTCGTTATCGGTAATTTTACAATTTATAAATTGAATAATAAAAATTAGAGTTTTTTATTCAATTTCGCTAACAGAATATGATTTGTTAACCTTTTTATCAATTTTTATTATACAATTTTGCTTAGACAAATGAAATCCTCCAAATTGATCAACTCAGACAGAAACATTGCGTATTGTTAGAATGCAGACATCACTTGATTACAACAAATTTAAAAGTATTATATATATATATATTATGCATGATAAATTAATTATTATGTTGTAAATCATTATACTATATGTCTGTAAATAAATTATCGTACTTTAAAGAGGTAAATAATGAATATCTACATGTCATTCAAATTAATTGAAGTATAATACTTAAAGTGTCAGTTCATTAATAGTTGTTGAAGATATTTCTCAAACTATTTTGTTGATAATTACTATATTAGCATCCAGTGTCACCATCATAGCTTATAATTAAAATAAAACTCACATATTTACCTCAGCTGCGCAGTGTAGTCTCTAGTACTTCGAACTTTGTTATACTAAACAAGAAACGAGTAAAGAGTACTCAGATTACTCACAGTGCAAACAAATGTATGAGGACATGATACATTTTTTTGTCAAGAAAAAAATTGTTGATGCAATTCAAAGTCTTAAAATAATGGAAAAGTTCAGACAGACTGAATTTTCAAAATTCAGGAATGCCATTGCGTCGTGTTTTTATATCTAGCGAGGGGGCATGGTAGCCCGGTTGGAAGAGTAACGGATTAAAAACTGGAAAGTTACGAGTTCGAAACAAGGTCCAACCAAAGACTGTCGGGTACACGGGGGGTGGTGCACTTTACATCGGTCGTGACCTCAAATATCCTCACGATGGCGTGGTGTGGATGTTTGGAAAGTGGGGTACCAGCTCAGGTAATGACGTCATCTTCTGACGTGATTCAAAATTACGAAGTGTTTTCCTCTGATCTTTCCCTTCGGGATTGATTCCGGACCACAGTCACCAATAGCCTATTGGGTTATTCCAGTTCGCTCTTAATTAACCCTCCGAGTGGTTTGATGATTAACGCACCACGTGGTTTCGACAAGGTATCTCGTCCATCAACATATGGTCAATTTTGCCAATCTTGTCTATCATAAACTGACTAAATATCTCATCTGATTATTATCTGACTAATGACAAGATCTCACCATTAGGATATTGCTGATTTTTTTATGACGAGATCGAGATCTGGTAGCAATTTTCTAATGACGAGATATCTCGTCCATTGAGATCTGATCAGTTTTGCTAATGGCGAGACACCTAGTCGGGAGGACTACCTTACTACCTACCTTATATCTAGCTATATATAGTATAATACTTATATCTAGGAGCCAATCAAGGCATACCTGAAAATGTTTTAAAAGAAGAGTTAAACTATTTGGTTAATTGCAGTGATAAATCGAAATGTACAATTCGTGAATTAATCTCCCAACACAGTTGGAAATGGGAAGCATTCAGCCTTTCAGACAGCTTCTTTGATCCCAGCTGCAACGATCGTGATTAAATGATTAAATTCTTCAACATCATCCGTTAAGTGTAAAGTCACCCGGAAAGAGATGTTTAAGTGCTTGAGTATGTCTCGACAATAATCATTGATAGAGTTTGAAGATAGATTACTTAATAATATTTAACGGGTTTTCAAGTTTGATTAAAATTAGCTCCTGAAGGATTTTACCTTCAAATTAAATGTAACCAGTTTAGCATTTTGCATATTCGATTTTTGATGTTATAAATGCATCAGTCTAAGTATCGTAAGAGATCCCATGGTATCGAGAAGATAATTTCTTTAAATATAGCACCCTAAGAGATCTTATAGCTTCTTGTCATGCTGACGTGTAGTGGAAGCAGCTTTGAGAGTGGGGTACCAGCTCAGATGTTGACCTCGTCGTCTGATCGTGATTCAAATTACGAGGTGTTGTCTTCGAATTTTTCCATTTAGGATTAATCCCGGAACCACAATCTCATTGTGTTGCTACAGTATCACGTCAATTTAACTACCTATCTAATAGTTTTGTGTTAAAATACTTAACCATCTGAGGACACGAGATTTCCGAGTACTAATTTAGTTTTGCTTTTCTCTCACAACACACCCACAAATGTTAAACAAACACATCGATTGGTTGACAGAATTCTAGTAAATATTCTATAGGTCAAGGAGGTCAAAACTGGTTACAAATCATGTAGGGAATACTGAAGGTTGGCGAACGGATGCGTGTGAACCCTTCAATGGGGTTAAAGATATTTAATGAAAGATAAGTCATTTTAGTAATTAATTATGCAGGGTGTATAAAAAATATCTGGATAAATTGCAAAGGATGGAAGAGGGACCCAAAATAAACATTTATAGAGGCCACGCTTTAATTTCAGTATGGACAAACATCCATGCCTTACCCCGGATTCGAACCAGAACCTTTGAATCCAGAAGGAACATTCTGACCTCTGTACAACCTTCGAGCAGATGGTCCGTTTTCGTTCGCAGCCCCATGCATCAGATGCATATCTGCGACCTCCGAATTCGTGTAGCGATGCATGTCGTTAAAAATACGAGCGGGAATTACGCCCTACGCCACAGAAATGATGTTATTGACTGACCTAAACAGCACCATCTACCACCTAAACGCGGCACACATACTTGGACAAAAAAAATATTTATTTCGAGCCCTTCTACCACCCTTTACAATTTGCACAGATATTTTTGAAACAGAATGTATATAATGTTGTGAAGGAGTAAAATATATATAGTTAAATTCTAAATTCAAGTAAATACAATTTAACAAGTTCGACTTCAAATTTATCTTCACAAACTCCTTTAAAGGGAAGTACATTCTCCAATATTTATATCCCATTCTTGCTATTTCTTCTCCGCAACACTCGCTTATCAAGACCTTATCATTTATCCATCAATAGCAATGCTAACAAAAATACTAACTGAAAAATTCCGTATACATTCTAAGCAGCGTTAGGAACACTCCCACATAATTTCTTTTTCCTTCAGTTCCTCCACTTTAAAAACATTTCAGTATCGAGATATATTTTGCGTTTTCTCTTAAGCCTCAAAGTAAAAAACTTTAACTGAACCATATCATGGAAATGTATACAGTAAAACAATGAACATGTTTAAAAGATGTACGATTTCGCTTTAATACCAGTTGAAAGTATAAACAAGATATTTCTTGAATAGCGTTCATGTTGACAAAATAAAGGCATTGTGATTGAGATAAAGGTGAATGCTTTTCGTCTCTTTAAATTTATTCTTTTTAGTAGTTTAAGTGTAAGACAAACAAACACAGAAAGTCTCAAACAAAAAGAACTTTCTACAGCAATTTTAGTCAACAGCGTCATCATTTATGTAACGACTGTAAGTAACTTCGTTTTGAAAAGTGGCAACTGAAAAAGGTCGTTTGATGTATTTTCCTGCATTGTTTATTGGTTGGGTTGGGAAGTGTTGTTTCACAACAATGCGTGAATGCAGCTTTTGCAGTACTTCGAGACCAGAAAGACAAGCGTGGAACAATTTAATTATGTGCATTTTGATTGAACGAAAATTATTTGATTGTAACGCTGCGTTAAAGTCTATTGAAAATGAATAAACTGCATATAAATTACGTATGAAAATTATTCATATTAAATGCAAATAAGTAATTGAATATATTTTGAATTTTGAATTTTTCCTCATTACGTAAATTTCTTCTAAAACTCCAATTGGAAATAACATAAGCATCTGCATTTCTGTTACTTCGGTAAAATATATCTTATTAGAAAAAAGTATTTACTGTAATATCTTTACCTCTACTTAATAGAATAAATCAACAGTTGTAATGCTTGTTGTTTAAGTATCTTCAACAGTGGTAACCTTTATAAAATATGGAAATTATATTTTCTTGTTTATTCTTCTCAACCTTGCTGTTGATTGTCTCCAAGAGAATCTCGTCATTAGCAAAATTCACCAGATCTTGATGGACGAGATATCTCGTCATAACAAGAAAACGAACCAGACCTTGATCTCGTCATCATAGAAAAATAGGCAATATCTTGATGACGAGTACCTCGTCATTATCAAAATTGTTCAGATCTTGATCGACGAGGTATCCCACCGAAACCGCTTGGAGGGTTATACTTAGATCTGTGGTACAGATTTTAACATACATATGGTGTTTTGGCAAAGACTCTAGTAATCCACCTCTGCAAAATTATAAAAGGATAAGGATAATACATATATCATATTTTAAGACCACTTAAGTACACTAAAAGATATATATTGTACATTTAAATACCAATCAAAATATGCTTTATATTTTCTCATACACATTAGTGCTCTCTCTCTGTTTGATTGTTACATATTGAAACATTCTTTAAAATAGAATATTTAATTGTACTCTAAAATACAATCTAAAACTATCTTATTTATAAAAAGTTACTCATAAAAGTAACTTAAAAATGGTGTCCTTTTTCAAAGCAATGCAATGCTTCAATTGTTTTGTGAAGGCAAAATCATTAGAAGTACTTAAATACGTTTAAAATGATTTCCTTTGATCGTTCGTTATACAAGTCACTTAATTACCTAAAACTATTTTTATACATGCGAATTTTTCTCAAAATACTATCTCCAAAAAAGTTAACTAAAGTACAAAAATATATTACCTTGTAACTAACTTGTGAGTGACTAGTCGACCAAAGTTGTCTAGACTTGTTCGTTAGACTTAAGTTAAATTCATTTATCTCCACAGTATATTTGAACAGTCAACTTTCGGTAGACTGGATATTACTCGCTCAAGATATTTCAGACTTTATTTAACTACGCTCAAAACCATGTTATTCTTGAAAAAAGTACGAAATTAGTTTAATTTTTTTTTACAACAGGAACTATAAAGGCAGAAATCGAGATATATGTTGGAGATATAAAAGAAAATATAGAGCAGTTATTGTAATATATTTAATAAAACAGTTATTAAACATTAAACACCCAAGAAAGGAAATACCCATATTTCAAGGAAATTAATTTTAGAGCACTAGTTTCTCTTTGAGCCTTGGATTAAAATTGCTTGCTTTACAGAAAATGGTTTAAAGAAAACGAAGCATTTCCGAATAATAAGGTGGTTTTTCTTAGAGGCATTTTGTTAGTTCGATGTTTTAGGTGTAATGCTTTCGTATATGTTAAGACATAAGATAGACATTCTCGTTCAGATGATTTATGATACAATTTCTTGAGAAAGTCTGGTTAGGCGAACCCACAAGTAGCTTGCAAACGATAATAATTCTAATAAATAGTTTCTCTTAACGTTAAATAGCTACCATAGGGCTTACATTCTTATAGCTTATTAACTATTAAAAATATTTAATTTTTAACAATTTAATGGCAACAAAAAAGTAACGGCATGGGGATTTTCGTTTTGTTTCTGTTTTGTATTTATTTGTTTATATTTTACTTTTTAATAAGCAATTATTTACACAACGATAGTTTATTGTGTGTGTGTGAATTTAGATAATATTACGAATGAAATACGTGGTGATGCTAACTCCAGGAAATTACACTCATGTCCAAAATTATCTGTACATGCATAAAATCACGGATTTCTCAGAAACTGAACTATAATTTTAGAATTTGTGTGAAATGATACATAACATCACAACACATAAATACAAAGGAAAAAATTTAAGAGCACTGCATGTGATATAAAACTATAGCATGAAACAATAAAAATCGCAATAATATGTGGACAAGGAGAGTTCAGAAAAAAAGTATAACTCAGAAAAAAACTAAGGCTTATGAATTTAATATGGAATGTGATCTCCCCTGACGTGTACACGCATATCACAACGTGTTCTAACGCTGACAGTAATGTTGTTAACCACAGTTTGGGGAATTAAGTTCCACTCCTCCAGCAATGCGGTCTTCAGGGCATTTATATCTCTAGGAGGAGAATGTGTCCGTGCAACTGCTTTTCCAAGGTAATCCCATAAGTTCTCTATCGGGTCCAGATCAGTAGAGTTTTCTGGTCACGGTATTCGCTCAATGGCTTCACTTTCAAGGAATTCGTCAACGAGGTTAGCTCGATGTGGACGAGCATTATCGTCCATAAATAAAAAGTCAGATCCATATGCATCTCTGAAAAGTCTTACATAATGTTCTAAGACCTCATCCTGATATCTCTGGCCGGTCACAGATCCACTATTGAAAATATGTATGGACATACGTCCATCGATCATTATTCCTTCCCATACCATCACACCTGCACTACCGAAACGGTCATGTTCCATAATGTTCGAAGGAAGATTTCGCGTTCCTGACTCCCTCCAGATGTAAACACGTTTAGAATCAGATGTTAAACTAAACCAAGATTCATCAGTAAAGAGAACGTGGGTCCATTGGTCTTCACTCCAGTTCTGATGTTCTTTGCACCAATTAAAGACATTCCTCTTTTGTTGTGAAGACAGTGAAACACATACCCTTGGCTTTCTGGCATAAAGGCCTTTTAAATTAAGCCTTCTGTATACAGTTTGCCGTGATACAACAGTTCCAGTAGCGGCTGCAACCTCTGAACTTAACTGCCGAGCAGTAGACTTCCTGTTACGATGGGCAGTTATTACCAGATATCGCTCTTGAAAAGCAGTTGTTATTCGTTTACGACTTTGTCCAGGTCTCCTTACAACAATTCCAGAGTTTTGAAATTGTTTCCATAGCGTAGAGACTGTCTGTCTTAAAATATTCACACATCTCGCTGCTTCCATGATTGTCTGCCGTGCTTCTAAACGGCCGATAATTCGCCACTTCACAGATTCTTCCAAATGATACTTCGGAGCCATAACAAGCCGTTTTGAGTCCTTACACACTGAAATCAAAGCTGTATTGCAGAAATTCACTCAGATATCCACTTTGCGTAAAGCGCTTGATTCAACGTCGGATAACGTAATGCCTTGATTTGCATATCAGAAACCGTTTAATCATTTTTGATTGGACAATTCTAATTAGGCTTGTCTTTTGTACATTTCCTGCAAAAATGGTCCCTCGATTGGATATTTCATGGAATATCATAATTTTTGTGTATGTAAAGATAATAAATTTGGACATGAGTGTATTTTAATATGCTACCAAATAATCAGGTTTTGAAAATTCCTAAACAAATCATAAGGATCAGAGAAACTGCATACTATTAAATTACTACTACTTAATCGTTTCCAGATCTGTGCAATGCAGTATTACTCATTTACACGGAATAATATGTTGATTACCAAAATCATAACAAAATTCAGAAAATGATCGACTATTTGGAAAGATTAATGATTTTTATTCGTCTTGTTAAACGGTGTACTAAAATGAAACAAGAATTTTCTCCCAAACTTCAAATGAGATACATATAAGTGGAAATAGAGGCTTTAATTTTATACCTAGAACTTTGGTCTTTATTGTTTAGGAAGACGTTCAATTATGCTATGAATGATACGGTACTTCACTAAATAACTTCGTAAATACTTCACGTAAGACACTTATTTTCATTGTACACAGACTTCTTTCTTATCTCAGTGTAAAAAAAACCAAATTACACTAAGTCATTGAGTCTGTGCAAAAACGTTTTTGAGCAATGGCAGATGGGTCCTTAAAAATGTCTTCATGTATGGCTCAAATGTAATTCAGGATGTGCGAGTAAGAGTCTTATAATAAGCCGCACTTTATACAGGTAGGAATGGGATTTCTGGCCATCAATGAATATCATCTTTCTCAAATGGCCAGATCGGGACCTGGCAAGCATAGAGAAAGTTTTCCGGGGCAAATTTAAGACAAGCAACACTCCTGGTGTTCCACTGAAGTACCAGTGATGAAAGGGTACTGGAGATGATCTGCGCCATTTCTTTTTAAGTACGAACAGGTAATCGTCTTCTGAAATCAGGACGGTACTTTTCCTTGTGCCAAGTTGGTATACAGACTTAACCCTTTTGGAATGAGCAGTCAAAATGTGGGTTTAAAAACCTGCAATTGAATACATGTAAAAATCAGTTTTAGACTTTTGTAAGAATTATCCTTACAGAAACATCGTACATATACTTCCGTAAAAGTAGATCTCTCCTGTATATAGCTGTAAAGAATTACCTTCGGCAATTCTTTACGGTTATATATAGCCAAGATCTAGTTCTCTTACGGAAGTGCCTGTTATCACACCTCTTCAGATGTTGAAAGAGATAAGCATCGCAACGGCAATTCAACTGTTCATCTTAGACCATCCATCGAAGTAGGCACCGATTGAAACGAGCGCCATCTGGCTTGTTTTTGAAAGTGAGCACATTTATAATCACTTTGTTGGTCATCAGTTGAACAACACGTGTGAAAGACTAAAACTTTGTCGACCACAAAGTTCTCCATAGTGGACTTGGGTTACACTAACATAGATAGTATTGAATAGTAAGTTAATATTTCTAATGATATCTAATGTCACCATAGATAAACATTCTAATTTTGGAATATTTAAAAAACTTGAAACTTGCTTTTCTGAAAATTTTGAATTGTGAGTCATTATTATGTGGCCCGAAATTGTCCAATTGAAATAGAAACAAAGTTCACTTCACCACACATAGAAAGTGATTTCATATATTTTAATAATTTAGCTACCATTTATTCATTAAAATTCTAAACATATGTTGGGCATCAAGATTTGAAGCGAAAAAGCCTGATGCATATGATAAATTAAAGAATGAAAATAATTTTAAAACATTTTTAAATTTTCAGGTGAAAAAAGATTATTGTTTGAAAAATACAAACTTGAAAAGAAATACAAAACTTACACAAGTAAGAGTAGCAAATCTGTCAGTTCTAAAATTATAATCTCACATTATAAGTAGGGGTATTTTTTTTTTTTATTGCACGTGAGGGGGGGGGGTATTTCAATTAACGTCACACCATTATAAGTAGATATTCTTTGTATTTTGAAGACATCTCAAAATAGGCACACATATGGAGTTCCTACAGTATTATTCCATTAGTCGTCTATTACTTCCAGTTTAAACTTTGAGGAGGTATCTGACAGATACCACGCCTACTGAAGGGTTAAACTACTGTTATAAGAGCAGGAGTGGTGCAACCTCTTCATTCCGTGTGAGGCGATTGACACTAGTTGTCACAGCTTAGCATGCGCAGTACCACTATATGCATTTCCACATACCATCTTTTCTTTCAGTAGGGCCGCGGTAGCCCGGTTGGAAGATTAACGGATCCAATCAAAGACCATTGTGTACAAAGGAGTTTGGTGCAAGTTAAATCTATCGTGGCCAATGTCCTCACGATGGCATGGTTTAGAAATTTGGAGAGCTGAGTGCCAGTTGAGGTGTGACCTCGTCATCTAACCGTGGTTCAAAATTATGCGGTGTTGTCCTTGAATCTTTCCCTTCGGGTTTGATCCCAGACAGTCGCCAATAGCCCGCTGTGTTGCTCCAGTGTGACGTTAATTAAAATACCTACCTCTTTGTTGAGTATATAAGTAGAATATACCTTTTTGCAATCAGAATGACAAGGAACACAAAATAAATACCCTTAAATGTTCAATAACTTACCATACGAATTTTGGTAAATGCATATTATTATTGAGAAATATTTGTCTGGTCTCTGAGATGTAAACGGTAAAAATAGCTGCTATTATGCATAGGTCGTCAAACTTTCAACTTTCTTTCGGAAACATGGGAATGAGGGGACCCCAGAGAAAGCATATGCAATGGTTTTTAACAAAAAGCGCAGGATGGATAATTATATGAAGCAAATTATGCACAGGAAGTTACACATCGTTAGTGAATGGTTATGTCATCTTCGTCTGCCTCCATGGAAAACCTCTCCATTCCATCCTTCCATGTGTCCTTGGAAATCAGAGCAGTTGGCGTGACGTCATTATCCTGTCCTGCTCATGCCCATGCGCATGCTCCGCTTACTGAGTCATTAGCCATCTGAAAATATCCACAGAACTCTAAGCTCCAAATGGAACAATGACCATAAAGCTCTAAGACACACAAACTAAGCTTTAAATTGTTCTGGAACATGACTACAAACTCTAGGTACGAATCTCACACTAGACATGAATCTAGTAGGAATAACAGCACCAACAAGTAGATCTAACTGTTTTATACGTTATGATGTATGACATTACTTTAAGTATCAATAAAAACTGTGGTATTTAACCCCTTAATGGTATATTATGTTTACATAACTTGAATGGTCAAGCGAATGAACTGTAAGCTTAGAAAATAGCAGGGACATTACGAGATCACGCCCATCTAGAACTAGTTTTTATTCTCTAATTAAACCTTACAGTTTCTTGAAATTTTGTTTACTCCAATTCTTTCCAAATATTTTCACTGTTATAAATTTTGAAGCAAATATAGTACTGGAGTCACGAAAAATGATTAATTTCCCAACCTTTGAATCAATACATTTTAGGTATTGTAAATAAACAGGTTTAGTGCTCCATGACAAATTTCCTTCTTTACGAATGGTCACTTTCAGTATTTTACAATAAGAATCGTATATCATAATATAACTTTCGATAAGACGAGCAAAGTTTTCTTGTTTAGTTAACCTTAGGATTTCTTGAAATTTCGTTGTAGGCAATGCTCTCATCCAATTAAAGGGGCGGTCGTGGTTCAGTGGGTAAGCCCACTGTACTAGCAACCTGTGAGTTGTAGGAGGTGCAGGTTCGATTCCTTCCTGGGTGTATATTGAATCAATCGCATTTCTTCTGTGTCAGTATAACTTTCCTTCATGTTATGTCCATTACTTGATATTGTCTGTTATATCTGGCGAACCATGGCCAAATATGGCCCCTTCTCCATAAAACTCAAACAACCCAAAACCCTCATCCAACTAAGATTCTCACCACTATGCATTTTACAAAAATCAAAAACGCGAAACAAATTTAGTACTTAAGTCATCAAATAGGAAAACCTTCACAAACCCTGAAACAATTCCACATTTTAGATGTCGCAAATCAACATTGTTTACCCTCATACTGGATGGTTTTCTTTACGAATAGTCACTCTCAGTACTTTGCTGTCATATATCAAATCATATATCACATATCAATCAATCGCATATTCTACCAAATATCCTTCTATAAAGGTAGTACAGGAATTTTCCTCTGTGAAACAACTTCCAACTTATTAACAATATTCAAGCTTCCCTATAGTAAGAAAAGGAGTACGATGAGGCGTAATATCCTTTTACAACTCCAAGAATTCAGCGGAAAACTTGCCTAACTGATATGTCCCCTAGTGAGACAGGCAACCATGTTTAAGACAGACACTCTGTCATGGGACCGCCAAGGAGCTGCTACAAATCATGTTTATTGGTACGACTACTCCTGTTTATTGGTAGAAGCATTTCTATTTCCAGTTGTTTCAGATGAAAACAGGATTTGTTCGAAGCGGATACTGATCTCCACTCTCTTTTACCACCGGGAGAAGGTCTCATCTCCGGAAATTGGAAAGTGACAATGATCGCTTAAATCGGCACCATTAATAAAAGATTCATGCTTTGGATAGTTTGCGAGACTCGACGTTTTCAGTCCTCTTGGGGTGATAAGTTGTTGGAAAATGTAACTATTTGATTTTAGGTGGTAAATTGGTTGTTGTTCTTCATAAGGAGTCGGGATGTCTGCTGTGGAGTGTGTTTCGATCCTAAGCTAAAAAACGGTTGTGATGGTATTATTTCACAGTATATTACTAAGTCTGGTAGCATAAGCGGAGTTCGATTTCAGTGTCCGGATATATTTATTTTAGTCTGGCCATTAGAAAGTAATCCGGGCAAAGGAATCCAATTTGGAGTAAATCTGAGTCTAGACGTTTGTTTGAACATCGTGCATTTGACAACATTCAGACAGAGAGGTTTACGTAAAGGGTCTCTGATCCCTATAAGCTACTTTATCAGAAACGTGTTACTTCAAGAGTACTTATCTTTTACAGTGCAATTAAATGTATTTTAGAAGAAACATATTGATAGTACATAAAGAATTATAATAAATTGTTAATCCATGGTCAATTTTTGATATTTTGGGTGGATATTGAATGGAAAACTGCAAAATCCGTATCTCCACAGGAATGATTTAGTTTGAATTAGTTTCGAAGAAAAATATCAAAATTTAGAAATTCAAGTGACAAATCTCAGCGATTGAGATTTTTGAAAGTAATACACATAGAAAAAGGCTCTATTCTTTTCGTTAAAATAGTTTCCTTAGTTTTAGTTTCTTAATTTCTCAACGTGTTGTGTACTGAGTTGTGCTCTGGACAGGAAGGAAGCAGCTTAGAAGTAGCACGTTTATTGAGGACGATCTTGTCGAATATGTACACAAGTGCTCATTCTGGAAACATGCACAAATTATTTTACAGCGCAAGCGCAAGCTTCGTCTTCTTCTCGAACACATTGCCAGATTCTATTTACATATAAAACAGTTCTTCCACTCTAAATTTTAAGTAATTATAGATTATTAAATTTATAATATAAAAGTATAAAGTAAAATTTTAAAGTTCTTATTGCAAATTAAATCGTATCACAGGCTTCTGGATACGTGTAGAACGACGTAGCTCCCGGTGATTGGAAAGTTGTTTCGGCTGGCTCTTTAATCAGAACAGTGAGACTGATGGGTACTGGAGCGGGGCAATTGTCTCTACTCGGCACTGCTGGCCATTGGAACTGGAGGATTGTCTCGGCTGGAAACTGGATTCTAATGGCATGGAAGACTGGCATTTCATCTGTCTCGATTGTTGAGTTCGTGGTTGCCCTTGAGGGTGTTTCCATCTGGTCACTGAAGCTGCTCTTCCATGAATGGTTGGTTGGCTGATTTGGGTTTTATGGTGCAAGATCCAGAAAAGGATAAGCTGAGCCAAACACAAAATAGAATGCATCTCAATAAAAAATATTGAAATATTTATAGTAGTCAGACCAATAAATAAAATTATGTATGAAATATCAACTGAGACTAAAATACAATGAAAGCAACTAAGAGATTAAAATATAAATTTAAAAAGGGTAGAAAGGGTTTAAAAGGGTCTCCCACCAAATCTTTCAAGTTTAAAATTGGGTTATTAAATAAATTTTAACGATTATGGTTAAAAATTGGACAATTGATTAAAATATGATGAACGGTAAAAGGGACCACACACGCCGTTACACACAGGGGAACTCTCTCCTAATCAAAAATGCCTGTGAGTAAAACGACTGTGGACGATACGAAGGGGAGGTAAAACACGTCGGAATGTCGAGAAGGTAATGGAGGCCATGATGAAATGCTTCGATGAATGTCATGGAGGTTATTGCTTGTTTGCAGGCTCCAATCATTTTGCTTTTTGTTCCATGCAATGTCTCGAACAGTAAGTTGGAGATCATCATATGGAACGGGGACACTCAAAGGGGTCACAACACGTTTCGCTGCTGCATCAGTTAGTTCATTGCCTGCTATCCCGACATGTCCAGGTATCCAACAGAAAAGGATACCAAAGCTACGCGGGGAGGTCCGAGATATGATTTTAAAATGGCAGATGCAAGCGGATTATGAGGGGAGTGGAATGCAAGGCAATCTAAGACACTCTTTGAGTACGAATATATAATTAATTTATCATTTCTGAGGGTGAATATATTCTTCATAGCCTCATACAACGCACAGAATTCAGCTGTAAATGCAGATATCGCGCAGAGTAATGCGTAGATTCTGATAGTCGAACCGGATACAGAGGCGTAGCCGACGTGCTGGGTTGCTTTGGAGCCATCTGTAAACACAGCTGTGTGGTCTCTGTAACTGTGACGATGAGAAGCGAAGAGTTGGCGATAGATGATGGCATTGGTATCCAATTTATCATAGTCCCGAAACAAATGTAAATAGGAAGGTTTCGGGGACCGCCAAGGTGAAAAAGTATGTCAGAAACGGTAATAGCATTCAGTGGTGTTTGAGTAAGAACATTTCGTACGCGTAAACTAAATACATGATGGGCGATTAGTAAAAAGACAATGTAATGATGTATTCAGGTGTAAATCGTGTAATGGATGAGATGGATGACTTAAAATGCGATGGTATAGTCGAAGCGACAACAGAAGACGGGTGGACGACAATGATGGTTCGTGGCAAACCACTAAAGGCTTTTTATGGGTGAAGTGCGAAAAGCATCAGAACAGATACTCAGTGCGGCGTGATGCACAGTATCGAGATTTATAATACAGATGGGCAGGTGGAGCCATAGGCTGCACAGTCTTATTCCAATTTGGAACGAATAACAGCTCTATAAATGTCTACCATGGAGGATCATTCCGCTCCCCAAGATGTATTTGATAAAACTTTTAAGAGGTTCAGATTTTTCTCGAAAGACATCCGCAGCTGCTCGACGTGGGGTTGGAAGGTAAGTTTATGGTCGAAAACGATACCAAAAAAAATTACCTTTTCCAGCACTGCAATCCAGGAATATATCTGGGTCAGGATGCAGGTTCCGACGTGGGCAGAAATGCACATAAGATGTCTTTTGTGCGAAAAAGCTGAAGCCATTTTCTACACTCCACCGTGTCAAGCGAGAAACAGCAGTCTGTAGTTGTCGCTCGACAAACCACATGTCCTTTCCTTGGCAATAGATGTTAAGGTCATCCACATAGACATTACGCTGAACAGAGGGAGAACTGGGTGAGAATAGTCTTTATTTTAACCCTCCTGGTGGTTGTCTCGAAAAGGTTTCTCGTCATTTGCAAAACTGACCAGATCCTTGATGGACTGATGGACTAGATATCTCGCCCATCAAGACCTCATTCTCTCTCCTCATTAGAAGAAAACTGGCCACATCTTGATCTCGTCATCATAAAAAAATCGACATCTTGATGACGAGATATCTCGTCGTTAGCAAAATTGATCTGATCTTGATGGACGAGGTATCTCGTCGAAGCCGCTTGGAGGGTTAATGGAAAATAGTGACGCTTAGTATACTCCCTTGTGGGACGCTTTCTTCTTGAATAAATCTATCTGAATATGAAAACCCGATTCAGAATTGTAACTGTCGGAGTTCTAAGAAATTCTGTATGAAAATTGGTAGTTCTCGAAACCCAAGAGAATATAAATCACGGAGAGTGCCGTTTCGCCAGATACGATCGTACGCCTTCTCCATGTCGAAGATGGAAACTAGAAGGTGTGGTTCCGGTGTAGAAACGCACGGCGAACTTGAGTTTCGAGAGCCAAGATGTTGTCAACCGTTGAGCGGGCAACCCTGAAACCGCTTTGAAATGGTGACAGAGCCTGAGTAGTCTCAAGGATGTAAACGAGACGAACATTCACTATCCTTTCAAAAAGCTTACACATGCAGCTCGTGAGTGCGATTGGCCGATAGGTATACGGATTTGCGGGATCCTTTCCAGGTTTTGGATCAAATCCGTATAGATATAACTATGGCGCGTCTCCAAGCCAGAGGAAATGTATGTTCCTCTCCGATTAAATACATATAAAAGATTTCACAGGGAGTGGTTAGGCAGATGTTGAAGCATTATATAGCTGATACCAGGTGCAGTCATCCTGGTCTTCTGAAGGCATCGCTTGAAATCCTCTTTCGTAAATCGACTGTTATAAGCAAGTTCGGATAGAGAATAGAAATTACTACGATGGGATTCCGCTTGATGTTTTATGCGTTTAAATGCCTCCAAATAGGTGTTTGAAATCGAGGCTGCAGAGAAAGCTTGTGCAATAGCATTGTCTATCTCGACAGTCTCCGAGACATGTTGACCATTCTCTTCAACGAACGAGATGTTATTTTCGGAATATAACCCCATCGATTTCCGAACCTTGTCCCATAACTGTTTCGAGGGAGTGGAAGATGTTATGCCTGAAACATACTTCTTCCATGATTCTCTTTGACGTCTCACTCGGCCAGCTCTTCCCTGGAATAGGATCAGACATTGTGATGCGTGGTTGGGGTTCCACCTTGCAGGAACGCAGTTGGTTGAAATGTCTCTTGATTATGTAGCCATCGTCAAGTTCCACAAGATAGTAAACTATCCCTAGTCTTCTTTCGACTACTGTATGATATTTTTATAGGCTTGAGCTAGCATAATTTTTTGACTACGCGATGTCTCTCGCGGTAATAGTTGTTGAAATCCGGTTGAGGTGCTTTTACTTGAGAAGATTGGGATTTGATCAGGTCTAATTTAGTACGAATATTCCAACTTAACAGTTGTTCTGCTGATGTCTTTCTATTTGATAGTGCTGTTACTCGATACCTGAACAGAATTTCGTATTTTTCCTGAAGAGTTTCTTGTCGGAATTTCATGCATTTGAGTTTTGTGTTCAACGTTTGGCAATATCTTTCAACTTGTCCATTTGTTGCTGGATTACTTGGTGCTATAAGCTTTTGTCGAATGCCATTTCTTTTACAAAATTCTGTAAACTCTTGTGATTTGAATATTGAAACACTATCACTAACAAGGATTTCAGACAAGCCATGACGGCTAAATATTTCATGCAAATAATGTATCGTAATACAAGTGTCGGGAGGTTTCTTCATAGGAAAAATTTCTGGCCATTTTAATTTTGCATCAACAACTACAAGAAAATAGTGATTTAAAAATGGTCCTGCATAATCCATGTGAACACATTGAAAATTTCGGTCAGGAGTCTCCGAATTATGAATTGGTGCTTTAATAGGATTTTTCTTGATGTCACCAACACTCTTTGCAACTTTCAACCATGTTTTCGATATCAGAATCTATGTTTTTCCAATAAGAATATTTTCTTGCCCGAATTTTCATGCGAACTTGCTTACATGAGTTGAATACAATTCTTGTAATATAGCTGGTTGTAACCTCCCCCTTCGGTGTTATAACTCTTTGACCCCGAAATAAACTTCCGTCTTGAAGTGAAATTTATGAATCGCATATACTTTCCTTGAGTATGTTTTCTTTTAGCTTCGAAAGGTTATCACCCATAGCCGTTTCTCTACGGATATCTTCTGATGTAACTGTTTCTGAGGAAATGTGTCGCGTGTGATAGCTTCTTGAAAAATGTATTCGTCATCGACAATATTCACTTCAAAATTTATTAAAGGAAGTGAATTTCTGGACAAATAATAGCATTGATATGTTCATTAGATTTACGGTGCACAATAGAATAATTAAAGATCGACAGGAAATGAGTATATCGAAGCTTTCGTGTTGCTGATTGTAAAATGTTTGGGCTTTGTAAAAACGATGGAAGGACTATTTCTTTGACATTTATTAAAAATCACATAACGGCACACACGAAGAATAATACAATACGACACACAAGAAGCGAAAACACACGATGCTAAATGCTTGATAAGTTCAACACTGATCAGTCATTGATGACTCAGGATATTTGCGCGGTTTTTCACACCGGAAGTAACATAGGTACTCATTACTTTCCCACGCAGAGGAATCATCGTACGAGTCATGCTGGAAGGAATATCCGAATTTCCCACTGATAAAATAGGAAGCATCTTATCTGGATGTAATTGTTATCCTAGTTTATTATCAACGATTAAGGTAATTTTCTACCAAAAATATAATCGAACAACTTTTTACAAGCCCTATAGACAACTGTAGCTCTTTGTCTAATTGACTGTAATTTCTTTCTGCTATAGTCTACAATCTCGATGCATATGCTATAGGTATTTAACTACCATCAGGCATATTGTGGGAAAAATACCAGTAAGTCCAAAAGGGCTAGCGTCGGTTGCCAAAGTTACAGGAAGATCTGGACTAAATAGTGTTGAAATACGATTGCTGACTATTTCATATTTTGTATTAATAAACGCTGCTTCGCAATCATCGGTCCACCCAACTGTGTATCTTTCCTGAGTAAATTGTTCAAAGGATAACACAAGTTAGAAGCATTTTTGATAAATTTCGAATACATAACCATCCCTAGAAATTTTCTAAGTTCATCTACACTCTTTAGTCGTAGTGCATCGAGAACTCCCTTGATTTTATCTTGTGATTTTTTAGTCCATCGCAACTAATTATGTGACCTAAATATTGAACTTATCTTTCGATAAATTTACATTTATGCACATTTACATGTAGATAATGTGCTCTTAACTTGTTTAATACTTTAATTAAGTGAGACATACATTCTTCCTATGTTCTACCTAGGATAATCTCATCGAAATATACTATCACACCATCTAAATCTAGGACAAATTGAGTAATAAATTGGTGGAAATCGTTTGGCGCAGTTTTAATACCAAAAACAAGCGTTTAGCTAAATAGGTACCACGATGAGTTGAAATTGTTTGAATCCGAGAGGTTTCTTCATCTACTGACAAATGTAAATAAGCCTTGAAAATATCTTATGTTCAATAATATGAACCGTGACGTACTTTGTTAAATATATCTTCGATTGGCGGAATCGGATGTCTGGCGCCAAGCAATTGTTTACTGTGACCTTGTAATCGGCGCAAATCCGAATAGAACCACCAGATTTTGGAACTACAAGCAGCGTACCCCATTCTGAATGATTTACTTTTTCTATGATAGCGTCGTTTTCAATTTTATCTAATTTTGAATCCACTTTTTCTTTTAACGCTTATGGCACTGGACGTGGTTTTAAAAATACTGATCTTGCATCTTCGCGTAATTTAATTGAACACATGTAATCAGGTATTTGATCTTCTTTCGGTTTGAAAACAACAGAATGTTTTTAAAGAATTTTCGTAATTGATTTATTTATACAACATATAGGAATTTGTTCAACATCATAAGTTTGGTTAATTTCGTTAATATTAATTTTTAGATTTCGGATCCAATTTCTTATAATAGCTTCTTTTCTTAAATGAACTAAGTATAATTCTTTTAAACTAGAGCAATTTTTATAAGATATATTTAATTTCACTACTTCTGCGGGTTTAAAAATTTCGTTAGTAAAGCTTTGAAACTACATTCGTGTTCAAAATCGGCTTTTTTATTTTTAGACTTGAAATCTTATATTCATGATACTGACACGACTTCCGGAATCACATTCAAAAGGAAATATTTTAACCTAATTTATTATTAACAAATATTCTCTCACCATTTTGAGTAGAATTCAAGTAAAGATCGAAAACTTGATTTATTGTATAATAGTTTACTTCATTGGGAATTTGATGTATATTATTGGTGTTCGAATCTTGTTTCTGTTTACGTTTTAAAAGTTGCGAAATGCAAACTTCTTTGACATGCCTATTTTATGGCAGTAGTTACATTTTAATTTGTGAATGCTACAAGTCTTAGTCTTGTGATTACTTTTACCACAATGTAAACATAAACCTTCTATTCCCAGTTGTTTAAAATCAAAATACTTTCGATTTCGACTATTGGAAAGATCAATTCTAGGTTTCGGAAATGATTTTGTACTTGATATAGCATACATTTTAGTTTTACATGCATTTTTATAATTTCGAATTTGATTGACATTGCTAGAATTTGAATTACTCTTGTACACTTCTTTATTTTCAATTTTTGTTGTTTCTTTGGCTAATGCAATTTCTATAGTTTTTCAAAAGTTAAATCTGCTTGCTGTAAAATTTTCTCACGAATATCAGAATCTTTCAAACCTCTAATAAACTGTGCGCTTAACATTAGATTTATGAATGATTTAGAGCAATCGGCTGAATTACACATTGATTTAAATTCAGTCTTTTTCGATAGTTCTTTTCGAGAAGTAATATTATTCGAAACTGACTCAGCCTGGTTTTGGGTTCTTGATAAGAATCGATGCTGCTCCGTTAACACATTGGGTCTGGGGCACAAGTTTTCTTTTAAGAGGTGCATGGTTTTATCATACGTTTATGAAACAGGTAGGTCCGGTGCCGTAAGACTGATGATAAGGTTGTAGAGCTTTGTTCCTCTAGACAGTTGATAAAGATTTGAAGTTTTGCTTTTACCTCAGTACTATCTCCAAAATTTCCTTTGAGGTTGAAGAAATTTTTCATTCTGTGGGGGTGGTTTTCAAATGATAGTTTCCTCATAGTAACCTTCGAAATTCACATTTTGGAACTGAAGAGTCTCTTTTCGGTTGGATTCGGTTTCCATTCAGCAATCGGAAGCGTCAGTCGCTCCATAATGTTTTTCAAGGTCGATATTAACTGTTGAATTTCAGTCATTTTTATCCTCGGTTTATCCTCGTCGCCAACATTGTTGTGTACTGAGTTGTGTTCTGTACAGGAAGGAAGCAGCTTAGAAATAACACGTTTATTGAGGACGATCTTGTTGTCGAATATGTACACAAGTGCGCATTCTGGAAACATATACACAAGTTATTTTACAGCGCATGCGCAAGCTTCCCCTCCTTCTCGAACACATTGCCAGATTTTATTTACATATATAACACAACATCATTTTTTATCTCGTATTATTAAATAGGTTCAGTTCCTTTATAACTAAAAATAAAATATGTTTTTCAATTAATTTTGATGGATTTAGAAAGTTTGAAATGTTTTGATTCTGATAGAAAAACGGCATAAAAATTTCGCATTAGTTCGTTCAGAATTGAGACTTTTCTGACACCCATATTTCAGTATTGGCCCTTTCATCTTAACTTTAATCACATTTTTTTTATCAGAATGAGAATTTTCAACACTGCGTGCGTGCACTATAAATCTAACTATTTAACGTAAAAACATGAAATATGGGCTGAAGTTGAATGATCATTAAAGCTACAAAGAATCAAAGTTCTGCACAAAATTAAGAGCATTATTCAAAACATTGAATGCAATGTGAAAGAAATTTTTCTAATAATCAATGAGTGAAATATAAATTGATTATGTCCGATTTTAGTGTTACTTGAGTTACAGGTTTTAGTTTTAATTCAAAATAAAATCTCTGTTTCTCATTTCAATCATTACTTTGGTAGAAAATGCATAGGTTCACTCAGAAAGTTGTGTGCAAATTGTCATTGCAAGTATTTGTCTTGCAGAATACGTTTATATAAATTCGAATAACATATTACTTAATTTTAAAATATGAATTCGATTTTTCTGTTTTGTGTAGTATAGGGTGTACATAAACACCGTTTAAAGTTTCAATGTGATACACAACACTTATCACAGTGTATCAAAATTAGGCTGTTTTTCGTTCTGATTTGAATGCTTCAAAGTACTATGCCCCCTTTAAAACACAGCAATCTCTATTCGGATCATTAGTACGCAATGTAACACCGAGGAAAGTAACGAGAAAACATAAAAAACGGGGGAATTAATTTAAGTAATTTGTCTTATCTCATGTTCAAAACAAAGATGGCAGGATCTTTGCATAAAGTAAATAATTTAGACATGAATACGATAACCTTTGTAGAGCGGGCCACTATGTATTCCCCACTACGCTAGCAGTCTGAGTCGTATTTGGGACAGATTTGATATCTGTAATTACGCTGCGTGTATTTGTCTCTTTTGTGTCAGTTAAACTTTCTTTTCGTGTATATGTCCATTTACTTGACCGAAAAACATTGCTTGTCTCTTGCCCCATAGAAAATCAAACTTTGTAGAACCGATATTCATGGTTAGCAAATTAACAGTCATAATTTAAACGCCTATCAATGATTCAGAATGTGAAAAATCAATTATGTTTGTAATATTTTCACAAGCTGGAATTTATATCATAATTCAAATCCAAAATCAAATCACTAGCAGTGGGAATTTCAGAATCAATAATATCCATAGTTAATAAATTAACATTATAAATGAAGTGATAAATGATAAATGAAGTGAAATGCATGCCAAAAATTATTTTTCTAGTGAAAAGCTAATTATTTTAATCACTTCATACACGAACTTTAATTTAACAAAATCCAAATTTAAATACAAATCAGTAGGAATTTCAGAATCAAAAGGCTTATAATTTTGACTACAGAAAAATTTCTTTCCAGTGTCTAATAATCCAGATTATTGCTTAGGGTATATTGATTATTTTACAGTCTGCGTTTTAAATGATAAAGCTATAAATAAACCATATCTTATCTTACTAAATATAAAATAATCCAACTGACCTGTCAGGCTCCTGTTAGAAAAAAAATTATTTGCAGACAAAAACATGAAGAAATTTCTACAAAATGTTTGAATGAAATTTGTTTTATTGGTGCTGAAAATATTCATATATATTATTAATTCTGAAATATTTATTCTACAACAAAAGAGCTTGATCACAGTGACAATATAAAAATTTTAATCAGTATCGCAAAAATTCAAGCTTGATGAACCAATCGAAAGCAATTATTGCTTTTAAAACACTCCTGCTTCCTTAAACTTTTAAATTTATGCAGTTCATGGTATTAAATAATTCAATTTGCATATCTAAATATACCGATCATTTAATAGCACTAACTTAATTATTGATGTACATCACTCCCTGTTGGTTTTACTGAATAAAAAGTGTCTTCAAAGTGACTAGAATTTTAATTTCCCTGAAGAATATCAAAGCAATAACTCAATAGTTAGCTCATTTGATTTGAAGTTAAAAAATTTTAATGGAATTATTTTTGAATAATTAAGTTAGATCTGTTTGTACTAAAGGTTTAATCTGTTCCTTAGTTCTGAGTGATTAAAATTTACAGCGATTTTCTTTTTTTCTTTTATGTTATTAACTTTATTTTATTTGTTGAATTCATTCCGTGAATTATTAACTCATCTTTTTTACATTAAAACCAACGAGTTTTGCCAATGTGTATCTATTTAAACTTTCGTTATTAAATTGCAATCAAAGGATGATACCAATACAATATTTATGAACGATTAATAATTTTACAAACGTATGTAATGTGCTAGAGATATTTATTTTTCAACAATTGAAATAAATAATACCTACCCAACTTTTTAAATTGAATAAGAAATACACCTTTTAAGAAAAACTTAATTTGATTCAAAGGGAAAAGTCGCACTAGAAACAGTAACAAAGTGCTCTTATAGAATTTAAAATTTATAGCATATTATAATTTATTAATAACATTTATATTTTTGAAAGGAAATAAAATATTAATGTCCTCATTTTAGTAAAACACAGATATTTTTAAGAAACATATTTTGTTCTTTTCAAAATACCAATCTTATCCTTTTTATTGGGAATTATGATGGTAATCAAAATATAATATATATTGGTGTAAGAAATTGATTGCTCAAATATTCCATTTGAAGTGATTCATCTCCAGCATGAACTGACAAACGCTAGTTACATTAAGTATCACGTAACTGATGAGCTTGAATTATTACGTCTTTCTGAAATTAATGATTTTGACGATTCACTCAATGGACCATGTAAAATGTAGGAAATGCATCGTTCTCTTAAAAAATTCTTCAAAAACATTTCGAACATAACAATTAATTAATATAGCCTTGTGTTCTGAGAACTTTAAATTTTAGCGAACATTTAAAAATAATGAATTTATTGTAAATATATATGCATTAATACACTTGTGAAAATTTCAGATCTTTCTTGGGTTGAATTGGTTAACAGTAGGTTGAAAAAAGGACCAGAATAATTACTTTTATCTTTTATAGCAAAATGCCAGCATCATTGTCTGAAAAATATTTTTTAATACTTTTCGATATTTGTTTGTTTTAAATGTTTCTATGTTACAAAAAATATTTAGACAAACTTTAACTCGTAGGTAGATAGGTAACATTGATCTTCAGTCACTACTACAAATAATTTTTAATATTTCAAAAGTCCTAGTTCGGATATTTTCTAATTTTATCATTCTCCATTTAAGTTCCATTTAAAATTCCGCAATAAGGAAAAAACTCGTTTTAAAATTGAATTCAGACTTCCTACAGACAAAGCAAAGGTAACATTAGCTTTTTACAAAAAAATGGTAGATATCGATTTTACAGCGTTTTTTGTTTGAAAAAGAATATCGCTGTTTTCAACAAATTTCTAAAAAGTATAAGTTGCTTAAATATGTATTCAACTTGTAAAGTTGGAAATTGTAACCTTCTGTCACTACAATAAAGCATATTTAATATTTAAAAAGTTCTAGTTCGGATATTTTTTAACTTTATTACTCTTCCAATATTCGGCGAAGTTCCATTTAAAATTCGTTTTAATCTAACTGGCATAGAGTTTCAAATCGAATCCTTAAAGCAATTTTTCAATTCAGAAATTAAGTTTCTGAATAGAATGTATGTACATGTTTGGAATTAGTGTTATGGTGTTACTTGCCTAGTGAAAGGCATTTTCTGTTAAACTAGACGTAGGTGGCTGTAGTGTTTCTGAGACTAGATGTATCTCCTATACGTAATCTGAGCGTGACATCACTTGACTTGCTTATAGAATGCTATTACAGTACGTCGCCAAAGGAAATTCCGAATTGATGTACAATAGCTGATTGGTCAACGTCAATTAGATTAAACGTCAAATATCACCAAAACGGAGATAAGCTACATTTTAAGGTAAACCCGATTTGTATCATGTGGGAGCATTTGGACAGCATTAGTAAAATCTTCGTTTACTTCCTGGCTCATTTTTTGGACATGAAAATCCTTCTTACTGAGTGCAACTTTCAATAAACTAAGTAATTTAATTTGAAACATGAAAAACAAATGTAAGTTTTAATGAGATTAACAGTTTTGAGACCTAAGTCAAAATCGTAAAATATGTTTGCAATTTCAAATTCGATTAGCTACGTCATGTTTTAAGAGGATTTGGCTATATATTTTACTTTTTTTCATGAAACAGAAATATACAAGTGCATGTTAAACAGTTGACTTTGAGAAAAGTTGATCACATGTAGTCTTGAAATGAACACGTCTTTAGAATTACTGGACCCCAAACAAAAAGAAATACTACCCGAGACGTGAATGGCTTATGCAGAATTAAATGTTTACTGCCTTTATATTCTGCTTTCATCGGTTAAAAACGGGAAAATTTTATATTTCGCACAGAAAAATAAGACCAGGGCATAAAATATTAATTTCAACAATGACAATGACAAAATTACATCTGAGCCTCTCTAACGTAGCCAGGTTAAGATTTATTTATGTACGGTAAGGTATAGAAGTCAGACATTTCAATGTGAAATTTGCCTTAAAATGCAAACAGTGGAATGTTAAATATTGTATTCAGTAAGTAAAATATGTCTTATAAAATAGCACAAATTATGGAAACATAACGGCACACATTTTATTTACATCACATACAATTTACACAGAATTGTAGCAAAAGCATTACACGCTCACAGACAATCGAAATAGCACGCCAGTGTCAGACGTTCAAATTATTAATCTACTCATTTTTAATAAAGTGGAGTATGGCGCGCCCTCTGGCGAGAATACCTAAAGCTATACATATTAAATTAATTTTATGTGATAATCGCACAATTGGACACTCAAACAGACATAAGGCCGGAAAACAGCCAGATAGACTGGCGCAGTGAAATTCAATTGTTTGGACGTAACGAGGGCATACAAAGACACAAACAGACCACTAATTTTCCTTTAAAATGGCCCAAATGGATATATGGATAAATAACTTGAAGTGGGGCAAAAGTATTAATGTATTTTATTCACATTCCATATTTGTTTATATAGATTTATTCTTTTGAGAACTAAATATTGAAAAAGGTATATCATTTATGAATAGATGTAAATGATTTCTGATGATAGCGTTTTTTTATAAATATAGGTGAATTTGCTCTAATTAATTTAATTTAATAATGCTAATAATTTTTTTACAGTAAACATTTTGAAACATAATATAATGTCACAATTCATCAAACATTAAAAATGTTTTCCATTATTTATGGGGTGTGATTTTTTTTAATTCAAGCAAATCATAGGTATGTAAGAACCACACTTTACATTTCAAACGTAGTAAAAATCACTACAGAATAAATATGATAATTTCTTTGAAATAACTAAGATATTGAATTAAAACTTTTGACTTCACCAATCAGTTTTGCATGAATAGTCTGAGTTCACAATTCTCAATCTTTATCCTAGCGTGTATATATTAATTAAATTCTATTCCATATTAGTAAGTTTATGAAACGTATAACGTATACATTAATTTTATAATTATTATGACCGTAGTTTCAAGTTGTCGTGTTTTAAACATCATTTTAATATAAGTACACCGCATGCCAATAGTATGCGATGGAATAAAGTAAAATTATTCTCTGCAATATTTAGTATAATAATTTTCTCTCTAACGCTCCAAAGATTACATGGGAATATGTTTAGAAACACGTTATATGTACAGCGAGATTACCATCAATGTACGTCAGCATCGTCACGCAATAACACTATAGAAACTTTCGTAAACAACACGAACTTTGCTTGCCTTCACAACTAGCTATTCATCTTTATTTTCGCATTTAACGATAACATTTTCCCTATGCTGTTAATAAATTCACTAAAAATTCTTACTCTTTACTGTTCAATCGACTTTATCTTATCAATAAACTAGACAGCCTTAATCCGTCTGAAGTAGCTACAATTTCAGTCACGCCAGTGGTCGCGCGTGATAGTGTTTAGAAGGTTACCTTTACATGATGGTTTAACCCTTTGAGCGTCCCGAGATTTCCGAGTAGTTTACTATTGCTTTTACCCTTAACAACAGATATAATTACTAAATGTTCCCATGAAATGTTCCTAAATGTTCCCATGGTTGAAAGAATCTAAGGAAATATTTTATTGGTCAAGAAAATCAAAACTGGTTAGAGTTGATGTACGGAAGACTGCAGTTTCCAGAACGGGTATATTCATGTGAACCCCTCAGAAGGGACCTTTGTAGCCCGGTTGGATGAGTAATGAATTAGCATCCGGAGGGTTGAAAGTTCGAATCCAACCGAAGACCGTCGCGTACAAAGGGGGCTGGTGCACATTAAATCTGTCGTGGCCTCAAATGTTCTCACTTTGGCGTGGTGTAGAAGTTTGGAGAGTGTGGTACCAGCTCAGGTGTTGCCTCGTCATTTGACCGTGGTTCAAATTTACGTGGTGTTCTCCTCGCGTCTTTCCCTTTGGGATTCAGCACGAACCGTCACCGATAGCCCGTTGTGTTGCTACAGTGCGACGCTAATTAAAAATACCTACCTACCATGCGAACCCCTCAGAGGGTCAGTCTGCTCAGTTGCCATTAGAACTATCAACCAAGCAGTACGAGAGGGGCCAAGAAACCCAAAACGACATTTTTTTCTCAAAAGAGGTATTATGTTTAAGTACGGAAGAGTCAATGGTAATGTATGCTCGAAGGTGCAAGGGCGTTCGAGGGTATAATGGTACTTATCAGCATAGTTTTTTTAACCTCACCTCTTTTGCCATAATTCTCTGCCTGGTAGCCCAAAATAATATTAAAACAAATAAAAGAGGAAACTATCAGGCTGTATTATTCATTGCGACGTTAATAAGATCAGTACATTTATTAGCTTGGGTTCCTATCATTCATAGATATCACACAGAAGGCAAGTTGGATAACCTGACAAGCCAGTTCGATAGAGATAATTTTGCAAGTAGTCGTGTCCTTCACCGATTTTTCAACGAAGTTGGGCTCCGTTGTGTAGGATTTGGCGATCCGTTTACGTTATTTCGATGTCACCGTGGCTCAGTGATTTTGCTCTCTGAGCAACCTGTCTGTTGTAGGCAGCGTACGTTGGATTCCTCCTTGAGTGTGTTTATCTTTTCTGTGTCAGTAAACGCTTTCCTCTTATGTGTATCACATCCACTCCGTCGTTGTATCTCACGTCCTTCCTCTTCAAGCTAACACCTCCCATATGAAACCACTATAATTCAAAATTTGAATCGAAGCTTACATTACTAACATCACATTCACTCCCAAGTTTTATCATCCAGTCATTCACTCCCACTTCATTCCTCTTCGAGCTAGCATACTCCATACGAAACTATTGTGATTCAAAATATGAATCAGCGCTTGTATCGTTAACATCATATCTACTCCCTCGTTTTATCTCACTTCCAATTCAAGCGAACACACTCAGTGCAAAACCACTGTGATTCAAAATATGAATCAGAATTTACATCGCTAACATCACAACCTCTCCCTCATTGCATTTCACGTAATTGGCATCGAGCAGGAGAAAATCATTTTGAACTACCTGCACACGAAGTGGAGACTATTGACTCTCCTTTGGAGAGAGGGCTGTCCTTTTTGCTCCTGGATGCAGCCGAGAGAGGAGAGGGAAATGCTTTTAACGAATTAGATGCGTCAGTTGCGCCAATGTTTGCGGTCCGTTAGTGACACTCCTCTTTCTTCCCTCTCATCTTTTCCCCATTACCGGCTTGATTCCCTCTCCATTCGGTTGGCCAACCTTTCCATTTAATTCTGAGGATGGACTCCACTGAAATAAAACCACGAGCGATGGGATTTGTTAGCATAAGTGGCGAGTCGTATGTTGTGAAGGTTTTTTTTGTGTGTGTCTTTGTCTCGTGTAACCGACGAATGTCCGGGTCAGTCTGATATTGTTTCGTTTGACACCCAGTGAAGTGGAAGTCTCTTTTCTTTATGTGGTTTTATTTTTTTAAATGTCTTTTTTTCTATTCGGCGGGTCGCATTTATTTCCTTGCTACCGATATAACTCTTACGCTGATTTAGGAACTTAGTTTATTTCACCCTCTTGGTGGATGTCTCGACGAGGTATCTCATCATTAGCTAAACTGATCAGATCTTGATGGGCGATATATGTCGCCATCGAGATTGCCTCTTACTTCTTTCCATTACAAGCCCAGTTCTTTCTGCCAACCATATACTCTTCAGCAGTCTGTCATGATACATATCATTCCTCTGAACACCATGACAAATCCAAGTAGTGTAGTACTGCATTTACCCTGAACACACCCAATGATTAAATCCCCACGTATATTGGTTGAAAGAATCATAGGAAAGATTGTATTGGTGAAGGCCAAAACTGGTTAGAAGTCATGCAGGGAAGGCTGAAGACTGGAGGGGACATAACGGATATATGATTAACCCCTTAGAGAGTTTATTAGACTATGTATATACTATAAAGATAACAATTAGCAGATTGCATTCTAACAATCTAACAAGAAAAGATATTACAAGAGGACAACAATCAGACAAATACGTTGCTTGTGGGGTTTAAATCAATTTTACAAATTAACTTATTTGAAAAGTTTTGTAGTTGAAATTATATACTAAGCATATGCATAAGTTTTTACTCCGCTCAGACTGTAAACTGTTAAAGCATGTATTTTACACGACAGAATACTAATTAACTAAAAAAGGTATCAAATTTTTTTTTATAATCTAAATACAAAGAAAGCATTTTTTATTTTAACAGAAATAAGTTCCAACATAATAGTTGTTGGAATTTGGATATAAATTCATGAGTTCTAGATTGTTTTTCTTTCCATATTTCCCATTTCATTTCTAAGATAATAATTTAGAATCCAAAGATTATGATAGTTTAATAAAGAAAAATCGATAAGCTATTTATTGGGAAGTGAAAATACAAATGTCAATGAGTAATCAAATGGAAGATAATTTTCTCAAATAGATCGCTCCATTTAACTCAGATTATTATTTTTATAACCTTAAGGTATAAAATAATGAAGTCTTAATGCAGATTCAATTGGCAATTTTGAGTTGAAAGAAAGAGTTTCATGTTTAAAGACGTAATATCTGAATATATCAGGAAAGAAATTTATTTTTAATGCTTGAGATTCAGAACAAAAATAAAAATCTGTCAGTTTAAGAATTTGAGGAAATACAGGGCGATTCAAAATTCCCCTGGTCAGAATTCAGAGTGGTTGGGGGCATCAATAGTTAATAAATAGTTTTTAATAAGTTTTGTCAAAAAAATGTGCCCGCAACTGTTACGCTTAGGTGCTGTTTCATGTGTCTGCAAATCGGTATTTTTTAAATACAAATTCGTCATTCGCAACGTGGATTTCACATGTAATGGAACATTACTTGACTTCCAAAATGGCTGACATCCATCTAACGTATGGCACTGCCAATGGAAAAATTACTCAAAGGTTGTTTACTGAAGATTTTCCTAATAGGAGAGTGAATTTGTCGAACATTCGAGCGTTTGCACCACCAGCTGGATTGAGTTTGGAACTGGAACACATCACACATTCAATGGTGTAAAATTGGAACATTTATGTCAGGAGGCATGATGAGGGTCGGCTGAGAAGTTCGCTCCCTCCAGAAATGAAGACATTCTACATGATGTTGAGAGTAATCTGGTTATTGGGGACGTTTAAGCAGCTATTCTGTTTCCATTGTGAGGTTATACATTATATGCCTGATCAGCCCTCTTAGAATTCGTGTACTGTTCCATCACGGGTTAAATCCGCGTTAAGAATGAAATTTAAGGGAAGAACGAATTTTAAACGTACTAGACCAGTGCCTTATATAATCCACGCGCAACAGTTGCTAACATACATTCTTCGACAAAACATATTTATGTTGATACCACCATTTAAAGTTTGGCCAGAAAATTTCCAATAATCTTATAGAAATATTTTAATGGCATTAATGCATATCCTTAACTCAAAGAAAAGTTTAGTTTATTTTAAAGAATTCCTAGCACCGATTTTGTATGTATTATATTCACTTTTCTATAACTTATTGATATTTCTATTAACACTTATTTTAACGACAAGGAAGACATTAGTTCCAACATTATTTTAACTTAGTATGGGACTTCAATGTATCATAAGACTCCGTGATATAAATGATACGAAAAACTATCGGAATTGTTACATTATTTTGCATACAAAACGATTTTTTATGCATAGTAGTTCTCCATTATGTACGTTACATGAGAATCGGAAGCTTATCACAGAAAGACCAGCTATTCCTGTTTTAATGACAACCAACTTTTTTATCATACATTTTGGCTTACCAACTAGAAACCAATGTCTAAAGCCTCAACTAAAGTGGAAAGGAAGAAAAAAATCTCCGTTTGCTTCGGACTTTACCATGGTTAACAGGCTTGGGTAAGAATGGAAAGCATGATTCACCTATGAATTCTATAACAGCCTACAATTATCAAATGTATTCAGAATAGTGTTAGACAGTTCTTAGACCCTCAATATATAATTTTAATTATTATTAGTGCTTTCCAAACAAAATAATAAAATAATTTTAATCAAAATTAATGGATATCAACTATAAATTTATCATATTAGTTATTAATTCGGATATCATTAAGTAATGAAACGAGACAGCTTAAATCATGACGAAAATGCTAATATTTAAAAGTTTCTTCTTAAAATTATGCTATAACGTTAGCGTCAATAATGTACAAGAGATTAAAATGTATATTGATATAAACTTTACCATATTAAATTTTTATAATTATATCATTCCAAAGAAATTTGTCTGCTTTGGAAATAAATTAAATAACTTAACTAGTTAACGCCTCAGACGTAAATTTCATACCATTTGGGCTAAAACTCTTACTCTTACTATAAATTATATCACGCATCCACATAATTCCGACGGTAAATATAAATTATCAGTCACAAATGAAAGCTTGCAATTAATAAACGAGTCTTAATGATATAGTTACTTCATTTTACAAGATAGTGCATTCGAAAATTTCATTAGTTATCCATAGCAAATTGATTTAATTTTTTAATTTATCAAATAGTTTCGGAATTACGTAAGAGCTTCAGAAAAAGTTATTCACCTCCCATAAATTTAATTCGGTTGCAAATATCTGAGAGCAAGCGGAAATGTTAGCAGCGGCCTGAATGGGCTCGCAATATTTTAAATTAACTGTAATCTTACAGGCTTAAATTTTACGAGTGATTGGTTTAAATAATTAAAAATCAGCTTTCCGTTCTTTGAAATAGGAAGCACGGTTTCTTATGAAGATAATTAAATGGTACAGCAATCGGTTTTATTCATGGTTTAAAAAATTTGAAACATCGGAAAACGCTAAAAAATTATGAGTTTAAACAAATTAAAACGAAAATAGTTTTTTAAATAAAAATTTGGTAGTTAAAGGGCGTTTTTTATCGTATGTGGTAAGTTATTTTTCTTTTTCTCAGAATCCCTGAGTGAAATTTGCAATTTATAGGTATGGAGGATTAATTAGATTTCGAACATTTCTAAGAATTTCTTTCTTTTTTTTGACAAATGGCGTTTAAATCTTTTTTGTTAAATGTAATTCCCAAAATTTTTTATAGCTTAGATGTTTTGCAAAGTAAAAGTACATTACCATCAAAATGTATGTCTAAGGTGAGAATCTGCGAAACATTTTGTTTTCATTTCAAAGACACATTCACATTTTCTAAGTATTTGGCTCTGCTTTATAAGAACATCACTATGTATTGTAGCGATTTCAAAATGCGTATTTCAAAAAATTACAATCAACATATAATTTATTCTGTAGCATTGTCTAATTATCAAATAATAATAAACATAACTACTGGAAAACTTTTTTCACCAACTTAACCTTTGTAGAATTTTGCCCCTCTGGCGTTTTATCTTCGTTTCGAAAACTGCCCTGTAGTGTCCACCACCCTTTGGTGCAAAACCTCTTTCAAACTGTCAGCAGTTCTGGGTAAATGACAATTAATTTTTCTACTTGGATCTTCGTTCTCCTTGGATTAATAGAGCTGTTTTGTCTCAACGGGGATATCTGATCCTTAGCAAAACTGACCAGATCTTGGATGAGATATCTCGTCGAAACACTTAGAGGGTTAAAACCTAATATTTTCGATTATTTCTGAAATATTTATGTACCTGTTTGTGACATACGAATTCTGATAGATGCTCAACTGCGATAGCAACACATTAGCAATTCATCATTTTCTTCATATCTTCCTACTTTCAGCAGCTTGGTGGTGTTGCGAAGCCATTTTAAAGACTGAATCACAACAAACCAGAAACTAGGTTCAATTACTCCAAATAATTTGGACTGCTTTATGCTGGAGGTGCATATCCTAATATATTAATAAATTAACATTTCAACAATCTCTTCATGTGTCTGCCTTTAGCAGCTTGTGGAAACCTTCCAAATGTGTTGTGTTGAAACCCTCTAAGTGGTTTCAATAAGATACCTCTTCCATCAAGATCTGGTCTGTTTTGTTAATGACGAGATACATCGTAGGAACAAAACTACCCAAGAGGAACGAAGATTCATAGGAAAAGGTTTTGTATCGGAGGCTGGCCAAACTACAAGGCAGTTTTCGACGCGAAAACAAGCATCCAAGAGGTTTAAGTAGACCTTTTAAAGATTGATATCAAACTTCCAAACCAATTTTCAGGTTCAATTACACTGCTTTATATCCAAGATGTTGAAATTAGTTCATTGATGAAATTCACACGACAGAACATCAACAAATTCAGTTAATAAGTTGTAGCTATCAAAGCTTTTTATCTTCTACGAACGCAATATAATCTATTTTTCTCTTTCATTCGGTTTTGCAATTTAATCAACACGTACCGTTTTGTGTACCATTTTCATTAAAGTAAGCTTTATTAATTAACTGAAAACTATCTAAATTCCTGGAACGCAGTAAGCCGTATTATACATAGCATAAACAAATGCGATGCAATACGAATGAATTCTTAATTTAAATTAAAATGATGCTTCTATCAGAGATTAGTTTTAAGTACAGTATTAGTGACATATTTCCTCTTCAGCGATAAATAATAAGGATTGAATTAATACAATACGTGGTATTAGTTACAACAATCCCCAGCTTAATATTAATCATGTTAAACACTGTAAAATGGAGTGAATATATACAAGGATTTGGATGGTATCCCTTCTCATCAAATGGAATTTTTATTTTGAGCAAAAGTATCTATGATGTGATGAATTATTTGAGCTTTTACGCTTAAGAGGAATCGAAAAGTCGATATGGAAAGGTAATTTACTTAACTTCTGTATACCTTTTTCAGAATGTTCTGAATACATTGTTTGATAATTTTTGTATATTGTAACAGATCTGTTTGTGTGGTACTCTAGCTATAAGAATGGTGAACAAAATAAGGAACGCTATCTTGCTATAAATGCTTTATTTTTATTTGAGGCTCCGAGCTGATGGACTTGCCAGCATTTTATGTTTACTTAGTTTTGATTTATTTATATTTTTATGTAATAAGTTCTTATTATACCAACCAACAGCCGAATTGATATATGATAGTGATTGAGCAAAACAAATTATGTTATTTCCAATTACCAACTATCGCCACTTATCTTATTCGAAAACTTAATCTTATCAAAATTGCAAACATTACCGGAACGGCCATAAACTAAATTTTAAGGTCCCCCTGTATGGATCTTATGTGTAACCGGAAGTAAAATCTCCGTTTCCTTCTGAGATCCAAATCCAAATGAGTTTCCTTCTGTTTTGTTTGTTTGCATCGAAAATACCTCCCATACTGAAATGAGGATTTAGAATTCCCTAGTAAGGTTTAAGAGTTTCAGACCGAATAGTATTAAAGATATAATAGGAGCTCACGCTATGTCTTATATTTTGAAATATAATCACTATCAATAACCTTTTGAACAGCTAATTAACTTTTTCGATATCACTAAAAATAATCTGTATTTTTGTCATTAAAATGATCTAAAATGGAGAAATGATTTGATCATTTTAAATATTTCTGCACGTAGAACGGACTTCCATTTGAAAAAAATGAATTTTAAAATTTAATGATCCCGTGATAATAAAATTTAAACATTCGAAAAGGTTGGACAGCATCACTTCTTTTATCTGCAATGTTACAGACTGGAGCCGTAGAATTTTAACTATAGTACAACAAAACATAGAGTGATGGATTGACGCAGCTAGACCTCAATTCCTGCTCTAACATATTTGATCAGGAAACTTTAAAACCTTACTACTTATACGACGTAGGTTAAATATTTGCATAAAAGTAACTGATACTACCTTGAAAAATACTTTCCTATGTTATACCATGGGATCGTACTTGCCTCATATGATGAGGCAAGTACATACCATGGCCTCTTTTCTTGTTTGTGTGATAGTATTATGATTGGGGCAAGAGCATATCATTTCATTCCAGCCCTTCGTTGGCCTACACAACTTCCCTTCCAAAATTTGAAGAGTTCTAGATATAAAATTAATCCATAGGACTCCATCAGCATTTCCAGTAGATGTCAGCTCCTATTTTTATTAGAGGGACGTTTATATTCACCTACCTCGAGAAAGCACTTTCTCCACCTAACCCTATATATAACAAATAAGAAACAAAACTTTGATATAACAAAACGATCATGTCAGTTTTACCTGAAATTCTTGTGAAACACATAGGAAAAGTTTTACTCTCAAGGTTAACCCTCCTAGTGGTTTATCTTCGAGTCGAAAACTGCTCTGTAGTGTCCAGCCTCTGGTGCAAAAACTTGTTCCAAACTATCACCAGTTCTGGGCAAGGGACAATTTTTCCCTACTTGAATTATCATTCTCCTTTGAGTAATAGGGCAGTTTTGTCTCTACGAGATATCTCGTACTTAGAAAAATTGACCCGATCTTGGAAGAGATATCTCGTAGAAACACTTGATGTGTTAAAGTAGTTACTGAGGAAAGGTAACTCAATGATCGAAAATATTCATTTCGGGAAAATCCTACTTAAAGCTCAAAATTCGAATTTCTTAATTGATTTTATTATTAGTTTCACTTATATTTTTGAAGCGCCAAAAGAGAACAAAAGCAAAGAGAAGGTATAAAAAGTATAAAATATCCAAACATAGTGCAAAATTGATGTTTCTGAAAATTGCGGGTTCCAACTGCCTTTTAATCTTCGTAAAAGGGCAGACATTTTCAAAATCTAGATTTACCGTTTAAAGAATAAAAATAGGGAATTCTACATTTCGTTCTGAGATGTGTTTCAAGTGGCCAGTTCATTTTATTTAGGAAATGGCGGCTTCCTATTCCACGCGGAATAATTTTTACTGGATCTTAACCACTTTACAGTCACTGGACAGCTATAATTTATCAGGGAAATGTGTTTCAGCAATCTTATTCGGAGCTGGAGCATTTCGTGAAAAGTTTTGAATTTCTTTCACCGGTAGATTCGGCTTACATGAAATCATTTTATTTCTATTGAAGGCATTTTTCATCGAAATAGTTCTGAATGCTATGGTCAGACAGGTTTGGCTTAAGATAAGGCTCACATTTATCTTTATTCGATACATTCTAAATTCGGAGGTAGTGCAGTTCCAATTATATTTATATTTGCGATTCTAATAATTTTAAAATTTGTAGATAGATTATGATTTGCTTTTAATTAGAGCTTAAAATATAACAACAATTAAACAATTTGTGTTCCCTGATTAATATTAGATAGATAATCATATATCGATATTCTCAACTGCGAGAGTCGTTTTAAATTCAATTTCATTTTACTTTTACATGTTAATTTAAATATTGCAAGCAAAGAGTACGTTGTTTTAGTTAGGAAATGAAATTTAGAAAAATGTCTCTCTCGAATTAGTTTGACATAAACTAACTATGTTGAAAGTTAGAATTTTCAATGGTAGAATTATATCAGTTCGTTGCAGTATGCTAGCATCAAATTTTACCATGTAAAGAAATATTCATATAAACTTTTAAGTTTAAAATTTGCGTTTATAAGGTTAAAAAAATTCCCGTAGAAATTTTAATTTTCAGTCAAAATAATTTTCCATATTTCTCAGTGAAATTTCAATAAGTTTCAAATTTTTTGAACATGAAAGATTCTTGTTATTATCTCACTTGGCATTGGCATTCATATTACACCAAGTCTATAAGCCCGTGAGACTTGAAACGCTCAAGAACCAGATCAGGATGATATAAAGCAAGTCCGAGGGACTACTGAGACAGGAGATGATGTGCTCAGGCGAAGCCTGACCTGAGCATTTAGAGCACAGAGGAAAATGCTCTCAACCCAATTCAAACTTTATTGCTTCAAGTGTGAACTGAGAAGTCTAGAGATAGTAATCTGATACCTTTTCTACAGCAAATTTTACCCAAAAAGGCACCTAACTGAGTGCAGGTGGACTAACCATGAGTCCGGAATCCTCCAAATGCTGTTCGTACTCACTTTAGCTTTAGAAGCGATTGAATCATGTTTTTAAAAATAATGACACTTTGGAACTTTAATTTTACTCGAGTTTTTATTTTAAACAACTTTTATTTTAACGTATAAATAATAGTTGTTGATACATTAATTAGATAATTCTGTTTAAAAACACACGCATAAGTAAAATAGTTTGGTTAATAACTATATATTGTTAACATTTATGCAAATATATTTAGAAAAACTGATTAAATGAAAACAAATTATTAGGATTAGAATAAATTTTTGAAGTGATGTCTTTATAAACTTATTCTTTGACGTGTCTAAAAAGAACTACATTTTTAGATAATTTTGTCTTAAAACCTACACATAAGTAAAATACTTAAATTAATAAATATATAATACTAACATAGATATAATATATGTAGGAACCACTGATTAAATTGAAAAATAATTATTAGGATTAGAATAAGTTTTATTAAGACCATTCTTAAACGTGGCAAAATATATTTACACTTTGGAACTTTTGTTTTATACATGTTTTTTCTTAATTTAATTATTTTCTTAACTTAATTTCTTATTTTAAATTATTTCTTATTTTAAGTAATAATTGTAGATACATTAATTAGATAATTCTGTCAAAACCTATACATAAGTAAAACAGTTTAGTTAATAATTATATGTTAATAACATTGAGAGAGAGATACAAATATATTTTGAAACCACTGATTGAATTGAAAACAAATTATTAGGATTAGAATAGGTTTATAAAGGCCATTCTTCAACGTGGCTATTCCAAGCAAGAGAGATTCGTGGTAGAAATTAGAAACAAGGGGTACTCTTCCCACTAATGGTACCTTCTTGTTATTTATGGATGGATAGGAAGTGGACAGAATCAAAGAACTCGCGTTAAAAGTGTTGACAAGGGTAAATATTTATACGATCCCTTCTTCATCAAATGAAATGACTTGAGGAAGAAACATCCATAACCATTAAAGCGAACATCGACGATACATTGTTCTCTTAACGACACAATCATGTACCGATGGTCAAAATAACAATCACAAAGTGGGAAAAAATAAACTCAATGTCTATCAAGTGAGTTGGGAGATAAAAGGTCTTTCTTGAACTGCCGATTTCTAGCTTCTTCTTGAAGCCCTTATCTCTGTATAAGCCGAGAGTATCTAATTTTTTAGGGCCTTGGAGAGGAATAAATTTTAATGATGTGAAGATTCGAAACAAGTTTGCGAGAAGAGAAAGTTGTGAACTTAACTACATGCTTCCAGCTTTAGACTTTCGATACAAAGTCGTTGTTCAATGACTCTGAAAGTGTGACTACTGTCTCAAATGTGGTTTTCAGGTCTGAATTTGAAAGTGAGCTAACTATCGAAAGTGGTATTTTAGTTATGGTTAAGAACCATAAATACGTGCATAAAATATAACCAGATGTCAGACTGCGCAAGAGACGAAATAAATAAAAGAAAAGGGGAGTTCCGTTTCTAAACCACCAAACTTTTGTTATTAAAATTTATCTTTTAAAGAATGGTTTCATAGAACTTTCCAGAAACCAAAGTATATTTTTCCATACAATTTTTGTCGGTAAAGACGCAATGTAGCTAATCCGTTTCCCAGTAAGTAAAAATTTGTCGCCAATTCCATCGGTATCCTTACTAAATATGAGAAGCATTTTCTATCAAGTTAAATAATTGTAGGTGGCAGTAATGTTTCTGTGGCAGACGTGTTGCATTTACGGTTTCGGAACATGACGTTAGTTGGCTTACTTTTTAAAAACGATTTCAACACTTCCACTAAAAATTCCAAAGAATGAATTTTGAATTGATATATGACAGTCTATTGGTAAACACCAATTAGATTAAATCCCAAACAGTGATAAATACTTTTTAATCTAACCTTGATATGTATCATGGTAGAGCAAAAGTTCCCAAATTTGGTTTGCTCAACACCCCCTTTTCAATGACATTTTTTGCGACGCCCCCATTTGGGAAACTGTTTTTCTGCTTATAATAAAAATAGCTGGATTTTCATTTTCCACCACAAATCACAAAACATAGTTCTATGGAAACGAAGAGGAAAAAATTCTAGTACTTAGCTTCACTCACTAAGCGAAAAAGTTTACTCTCAAGAAGAAATCTAACTATCAAGCAAAGAAAAATAACTTACTGGACACCACCAGGCTAAAAGTTCTCCCATTTTAGTCTAGAAAAACTGAAAAACTCATATCTTGAAAATTTTGACTTAATGTATTTTTCACTTCTAAGCCGACGTTTGTAATAACATTGCAATTATGAAAAGTATAAAAAAATGACTAATAAAAATGATGTAAATGATCAAAGGTACTTTTCGTTGGAGCAAACATTCCATCATCATTTCCAAACTGATAGTACTTTCCCTCCATTACAAATATTGCCTGTATTTAAATTGTATGGCAACTTTATTGACTCAATAATCCTATTGTAGTGATCTTGAAAATCTAACTATTTTGAAACAGTATTTTTAGGCAAATCATAAAACATACATGTAGCTTTTTCAAGTTTATGTTTTAGGTATGCTTTTGCTTAACAAATTCCTACTGTTTACTCTTAGCTAGGGAATCTTGCTTCATAAACTTTTGAAGACCAAAATATGTTCCAGAAAAACTCTAGGTTTAAGTAAACTTAGATCTTCTTCCGTTATAAAGACCATACTTTATGTAGACTTTAAGGCCCTTCAAGATCCCGCCTTCTTTTCCTACTGAATTTTAAGCATAGATGGGATCTTATATCAGCTGCCTTTGCATCGGTAGAAACTCAAAGAGGTTTTCAGCTGAATGTGAAGTTGGGGTATTAAGATCTAGTTTTGAAAATATTGTTTTATAAAATTTTCATGTACTTTAAAATATAATCCCAGCTTTATTCCTTTCGTGTTTGATTGGTTTTTGATTTTTCTCTGGTTGCACCAATTTTTATTTTAACTTAAAAATTCTTCAAAACAAATAACATACAATATTTTATTAACTCTTGCTGTTTAAACTAAAGTTATAAATTTTCTTCGTATTGGAGTTTTATATTTCGAAAAAATAATATTTCATGCTTCAACAAATATTTGATTAGTCTTCATTTCACCATATCATATTCTGTAATTTTCTTTGCTTAAATTGAGATTATTTTCACATGGGACATGACATTCAGCTTTGTTTCCATTTTTATCCATTAGTTAATTGTCAACATAAAAAGTATGTTTCATCTAATGTTACTGATATCGAATATTAAACTTCATAATTAAACCCTACTAATTTCATAATTAAACCCTACTATGTTCCTGATGCTTAAATTGAATATTGAAGTCTTAAAAGTACAATTGTGTTACTATGATTCGAAGAAAAGTTATTAAAAAATTAAAAGGAATTGAAATATAAGGATCAACTTAATATTCCTAGAAAACTTAATCCTTTTCTGTGTTTATTTCAAAGTTCACTAAAACATTTTCTTATGTTTCACAACTTTTTCCAGATATAAATTTAAATTTTTATGACATGCACATTAAATTGTAAATGACTGAAAATAGTTTTACCAAACCAACATAGATTAAAACATAATTTTATTTTAAATAAATCTGAGTTACTCTTCAGCATAATTTTTCTTATTTTTAATAATGGGTTTCCACTGAGTGAGTATAAAGAATTTCATATTTATTATGTGTAGAGAACTAAGCTTCTGATTTGATTAAGTGAAAACACTCGAAGTAGATTGATAGCATGCCCGCAGGTCACATACGTATCGTAATTAGTTTTAGATAAATGTTTTGATGTTTCTTTGAGGCTGCCCGATCCACGGTACCATTTTTTATGTATAAGATCAATTTATCATATCCTGTCACTTTGTTATCCAGGAAGATCTGAAATCTCCATCCAAGAGCATCGATACATTTATTATTCTTTGTAATAAGTTTATACTGTTTGAGAATGTTTTGTTTTATACCCCCCTTCACAATACTGTGTCGTGTTGAAATAATCGAAACTTCGAAAGAAAAAATTTAAAGGTTTGTTTGGAGAAGAAAACCACAAAAAATAGTGAAGCGCATAGAGAAGAAGGCTATATGAAATAATAATGAATATTGTTTAAAATTTACGATTCGTTACCAGATGCTTCTTTAAAATTCTTAGTTGGAACCAATAAAAAACAAATTTTAATGGAAAAAATAGTTACGGAAAATATCGTCTGCCCTCAGACTTACGGCGATTTTGAACTTGAATATTTTCGCTTTCTTTCTGTTATTTATCATTTGCACACATCGGCAAGTGTAAATACAATCACACTGCTAAGAATTCCGTTAATAAACGATTATAATGTAAAATTTAAATAAACGATTGCATATTTTTAAGATTATGATTTAATATAAAAACAAAATTGTTTAAGCGAATGATAATTGGGGTAAGGGTTATTTAAAAATATCAAACATATAATAATGAACTTAAATCTAAGAAACTTGCAGGGCATTTACATTTATATTTCTTTGTATCAAACCATAAAATCAATAAAAATAATGTGATTAAAATAATAAAATAAGTAAAAGTAAAAATAGAAAAAGGAATATGATCAGACTGAATAAACTGAAAACTAACAATATGAAAAAGTGAACAATCAAAGTAATAACATTCAAATGAGAAAAGTGAATTACAACTGAACTGCAAGTAAAGCAAATTCCTAATACAATCCAGAAGATACATAATGCAAAGCATTTCAGTACAAATTGTAGGCACACATTACTGTTAAAACTAAGACAGTTTTACCAACAAATCCAATATCCTATACACTCTACCTCATTGATGTCAGAATAATTTTAATCTTAGTTAAATCTTTTTGACATCAGCCCTTTGACAAAAAACATGTTTTTAGTAAAATCCCTTTGACAAATTAATCTTTCCCCCTTATGCAGACATAAAGGATTTTCCTTTAAATCTATCAGAATTTTTCGAACATGAAAGCATATTTGAAAGCAAAAACGATTATTTGAACTGTGTCGTGTTTTGATATTGATTAAATGTACTAAAGTAAGATAGTTAAAATAAAATTGTAAGTTGTCATGATCTTGGATGTCTCAAGATTTCAAATTCTGATAGTTGATATACCGAACAGTCAATCGACTTCAGAATATATTCAACCAATCAGATATTTTTAAAGTTAATTACGCTTTGTAATCCTCATGTTCGTTCATATACTTGTTCGGCATTCCTTTACGCTGTATTCTAAGTAGATTAGTTTTCCTGTCAAACTTTTTATTTTTGGTTATCTTTATCCTTGTATTAATAGGCAGAAATAGCGCAGTTTGCAGAGTAACGGATTTGCATCCGGTGGGTTGTGAGTTTGAAACCAAAGACCGTCATGCATGCGGGGGCAGGTGCAAGTTAATTTTTCGTAGCATCAAATGTCCTCACATTAGAGTGGTGTGGAAATACGGAGATTGGGGTGGCCAGCTCAGTGTTGATCTCGTCATCGAACCGTAGTTCAAAATTAATGAGTGTTTTCCTCAGGAGATGTGTCTCCTTCGGGAGTGATCCCGGACCATCGCCAATAGCCCGTTGCGTTGCTCCAGTGCGACGTTAGTGAACTAACTACCTAACTTTATTAATTTTCTTCAGACAATCTTTTGAAGTCAGTAATTGTATTTTGCATCATTTTAATAGTATGTTGGAAAATTTCTTCAATGCATCCTCGCTTATACACTTTCACTTCTAAAAAGGCACACTAGGTCATGAGCTCTCTTATCATTCCCTACTCGTTAACGATGAAATCGTTTTCCGCGATCGACGACCTTATACATTATTTAACCACTTCAGTTAAGGATACTGAAATGGTATTATATCCTCGTCTAGAGTCTTTTACTTTTAAAAAGGCACATCTAGATCACGTGGTCTCTTGTCATTTCCAACTCGATAACAATTAAAACGTTTTCCGCGATAGACGACCAATTTATTACTTAACCACTTCAGTTAAGGCTAGTGATTTAATTATTTATGTATGGGTTGGAGTCCGAACGCAAATTGCGGCCGCTGTAGCCCTGCTGGTAGAGCCGGGGATTAGTAACGTGACAGTTACGAGTTCGAAACCCAATCCTACCAAAGAACGTCATGTACTTGGAGGCTGTTACGCGTTAAATCTGGCGGGGCCTCAAATGTGCTCAAGTTAGCCTGGTGTAGAAGTTTGGAGGGTGGAGTGCCATCTTGGGTGTTGATCTTATCTTTTTAAAATTACGAGGCGTCCTCTGGATTTTTCTCTTCGGGATTTTTTCCAGAACCATCTCAAATGTGTTGTTCCAGTTTGAAATACATTCAACTGCCAACCAACCAACAGAACACAAAATGGATGTAATGCAGAGTATCTTACTTGTATAGAGGATGCTATTAAAATAGCTGGAAGGGTAGAAAACAATGGATATGATCTTAAAACGTCTATTTAACCCTCTAAGGGTCATACATGCATTATTCCACTATTCCGTCTACAGTTTTTCATCCACAACCTAACCAGTTTTAGATTTCTTACCCAATATTTTATTTTGAAGACATAGAGTATTTTTCACGTGTATTCTAGTAATGGGCAGAGGCTTTAGAGTTGAATCCTTTCCAAGATTCTTTCAACCATTAAGAGAGTTCAAAGTAATGGGCAGAGGCTTAAAAGTAACAAACTACAGAAGCTCCCAGTAGTCGTACTGGGTCTACAAATTCAGATTAAATGTTCACTCTTCAAACTTAATAAGTGATAATGTTACGATAAGTTTTTGATACAACTATTTATGCCTTACTTGTATTTTTTATGATCCGATTAAAATTTGCTTTTAAAAGTATTCTGAGAAATATGTCATAAAGAATAGTTTATAATATGCCTTTAAAATAAAATTGATACGAATGAAAGGAGAGAATACAAACAGGTTGGGCTTAGACAGTTTTTTCGAATCAGTTCCATCCAAGTTGGATCGATACCCAGAAAGCTATTTAATAGAGTACATAACCCATACTCTACTACAACATAAAAGACTGAAATATTTGAAACCGATTTGGTATTGGACGTAGAAAAAGGATTACTTTGACGCCAGCACCAACTGTTCTGTAAGCGGTTGGTGCGAAAATATTTCCAGAAGTTTATAATTGATTTCCGCTGTAGTCTTTTTCTTATAAAAAATAAAAACACATTAGGGACTATCGACCCAATGCGATTTTTATTTGGTGGTTTAGGTAGCTGATATCATGACTTTTAGAACCTTTTGTACTATGATGGATGAAGAATAAATCATCAGCAGACAGATCCATAACTATATCAAACGAATCCGAAGAATATTAATGGATTATTCACTGAATATATCTGTAGCCTAGCCAAAAGAACAAAACCATTATGGTATTTTTATTGCTTTCGAAAAGCTTTAGTGTGAAATTAATATTTATGATTATTAAAATTCCATCAAAAGACAAATATTTATAAATGCTTATCCAATTAATTTCATTTGAAAGTTGACTGAATTTTCAAAAGGAAAGACACCAATTTAAAATTTAAAAATGGATTTTTCTGTAAATTTGTAATTATCGGAATTAAACACTTTTAATATTATGGAAAATCGATTTTTGAAAGTTTTTGAGAAATGATTTTCATCTCTCAAAAGCTAATTTCTTGTTATTTAAATGCCATCTAATTTAAAATAAAAACCGCTTGTTAAGTTGGAATATGTTCAACATTGGGTCGCTGATATTGGTAATAAGAACGCTGTAACCAATAACTTATACAGTAGTTGTACGAACGCTACAACCAATAATTTATGTATTAATAATATGAACGCTGCAATCAATAATTTATGCATTAGTAATGTGAATGCTGTAACCAATAATTTATGTATTAGTAATACGAATGTTGCAATCAATAATTTATATATTTATAATGCGAATAATGTGACCAATAAATGTTTTATTGATAATCAGAACGCTGTAAACAATAATTGATGTATTAACTCAAACTAATCATGTATTAGTAAAATAATTGATGTATTAGTAATACGCTGTAACTAATAATTTACATACTTGTAATGCGCTGTAACCAATTATTCATATATTAGTAATATAAAGTGATATTTTAGTATTACGATATATATATTAGTAATACGATTGCTGTATAACCAATACTTCACACAAAATCACAGCAACATACACTTACATGCATTTAACACTTATTCAAACAAGTTTTAGTTCAGATAATGCAGTTAAATAATTTTAATGAATTAGATTACATATTATATTTTTTTAAAAGAAAAGTTTTAAAACAACAATTTACAGTCCTTACAGCATTTTACAAAAATACAATTTTTGTTTATCGAAAATACAATATTGGATATCATCATCCTTTATATAAACATCCTTTTCACCAGAAAATTTCTTTATATTTTTACCCGTACTGACACATGTGCCGCTTATAAAAACATGAGTCTAAATGTTTTTCTGCAGAAAAATAATTTGATTCTGATGAAACCCAATACTACACATCTCGAAAATGATGAACTTTTTGATATATTAACCATAAGTATTGCTATAGTTATACATGCTTTTATCTCATTTCAATATACACATCTGTTTAATCTAAATTCATGTTTCAAGATAAAAGAAAAAATTAGATACGGTTATTCAAACTTTCTACGAAATCGATACAAGTTACTATCGATTCATTGTTGATGGTGAAAGTTTCTTATCTGTTAGCAGTTTGCATTAGAGTACTGTTTTTATTGAACGTTTATGTCAAACGCATTGTGTTGAAGGGGTAATTTATCGCATATGGTTTTAGAGAAATTTAAATTTTATTATCGATTTACTAGTTAGCAGACCATTATTAAGGCTTGAAATATACTTTTAATACAACAAAATAGTGGTTTTGATCGATAAGACCGCTTTTAATACAAATATCTATTCTATAAAAATTAAAATATCACTCTGGTCTTCAAAATGGTAGTTTTTACTATATAAGGTATGCCTTTGTATAAGAAGTGTATTATTGGTACTTCATACAGTAATTTATCATTTATTTTATTAATAAATGAGCCCATGTAAATAGTCTATTTTGTGCAAACTTTATATAAAAATAAAGTATTAAGCATTTTTATTTTCATTTTTACTCGGCATTTTTAAATTCTGCTATTGGTGTTTCATTCCAAACTAAGCAAACAAGCAGTTTTGACATGAAAATGTCATTTTTTTATAAAATGAATAATGTTAAACTATAAATTATTTATTGTAGTTAGTTTGAATAAAATTAGTTTGTGGGTGAAATTTTCGAGCTGATATATGATACATGAAATACTAAAATAGGTAGCGTATATTAGGAATTAACAAGCTAAATTTTCTTGTCTGTTATCAAAAGAAAAACACAAATTCCATTTTATATTGAACAACAGTTTAGAAATTGTCTCATTTATTGTCATGTCACTTCCAAAATTTTGAGACTTATTAATGACGGTGTAAGCAGTCCCGAACTTTCCAAAGACGTACTTTTTGAGATAGGAAGAGGAAAAGGAGACAATCAAGTTGATGAAAAAGAATATAACTTAATGATGGTTTATGAAAGAAGCCAGTCACATTGGGAGGGAACTAGAATCTAGATCCTCCAACGACCGGTTTTTCACTTGGCAACATGAATATTTTTCATTTTAGTCAGCGCGAGTAAATAGCAAATTGAAACATACATTCTGGAAGTGATTGTTTGAAGTTTCCAAACAGAAGCATCCACCTTCAAGATGCTTGTAGCTATTACGTATCTCGCTATGTGATGCAGAAGAATAGAAAGTGACAGAATATCGCCCAGTTATCTTCAGGAGTGGTTATGGCTTTAAATTTTGCGATCCACATTCAATGATCGAAAAAAACATTTGCGAATCGAGTTTCAAGTATTTTCAAATGGGTCTTCGTTTTAAAGTTGCACTTTGTTTTCAGCGATGTTTTAAAATTCTATAGATCAGTAAAGTTTAAAAGACAAATTGTACTTTAGATCCGTTACTTTGCTTTGGAGTCGTATGTCCCTCTGAAGATCAAGCATGCATTACACCGCTATGTAACCTGCAGTGTTTTTCCTGCATGATTTCTCACCATTTTGCGATTTCTTGATCAATGGAATACTTCCTAAGATTCTTTCCTCCAATAGATGTGGCTATTTGGTCATGATGAGTGTTGTGGGCTAAAAGCTACAGTACACTTCTAGAAAATCTCGTGACTCTGATTCATATAATACTGTAATTGTCAGTTATTTTTATTGTACTTATTAATTAGTGACTTATTACTATTAGTGAGTTAAGTTTCATGGTAAACTTAACTATTACTATTCCATTTTAAATCATTCATCAGTGGCTTTTTCACTTTTATATATTCTGCTGACTTTTATGAAGAACAAAGTAATGTACACTGAATTTGCCAATTTTTACTTATTAATAAGTTGTCAAAAATGGTACGAATAGCAGTTCGAAAGAGCGTTATGGAAGCATTATGGCATCAACATTTTTGGGTTTGCTTTCTCTTGTGGTTTTCGCAAGTTCACAGAATTCAACAATTGATTAAAATATATTTTCAAGAAATTGAAAGGGTATAAATATACACATTAAATTATTCAATGTTATTGCTTGTAAGAACTAAAATGACTTAAACTAGTGACCATACATACATTTCGTATGTTAAAAAAGAGTCCAAAAATACTTTATCTGAAACAAAGAGCAATAATATAAAATTTATCTCTTCAAGGTAACACTACCCAATCAAAATTAACCCCAAGATGTTATGATCTATTTTATCATTGCTGACTGAAATAAAAAAATTCTGTTCGTTATTAATCAGCCTTAATATTTTTAATATTATCATTGCAATTACTATTTTGTTACTGATGTTTCCGTCCGTTTGATGCTGAAACACGGAATACGTTTTCTACATATTGGAAAAAGTCTGTGCTGTGCACTTAACTTGTCTTAGCCAAATTCATTGTAAATATTCATAAATCTCATCATTAAATTCAGTTATTCTTCAAAAGTTTCATAATGTTGCCAATCGCCCACAAACCAGCCCCCCCATATATATATATATATATATATAATTTTGAATGGCCATCACCGACGCCTAATTATAATTTCTTGTTGCAAATTACCTTTGGCTGTATTTCTGTTGGCTATTATTCCTTTGGCTATTTATTTATTTTTCCTTTCAAATCTTGATAATATTTTATTCCTTATGATTTTTGTCTTCGTGGTACTTGTGGTACGGGGATAACTTGTGTTAATCTCTGTCTAAGCCTCACACAAGTACAGAAAAAACTCAAAGTATCTCTTTAAAGTTACTCCTGCTTCACTCCCCTTGACAAAGTAAGCGGGTTTGCTCCCTTCACATTGACAGATTTTATCTTGTTTCTGTGAAAAATTTATTAAGGTAATTTTACTTATATATAATTTCATAAAAATCCAATTAAATTTCGATTTCTCACTTGTGGTAAAAATACTTACATGATTAAACCCCGCATCTTACTTTGTAAATATTTAATAGTGATTCTCAACACCATAATTGAAGGATTACCTCTGAAGTTACACTTGGATTATTAATGATAATAATAATGTTATAAATTACATAAATAATAATATCAATAATATACTAATCTACGACTTTAAAGACCTATTTACCAGCTTACCACTTGGCAAACTGAAAGATGTCCTAAATTATTTTATCACGATTTTAAAAATTTAATTAATATTAATTTTTAAGAATAGGAATTTCTTGTTTATTACTGTATTTTCAATAATTTCATTTATAACGGTGAACATATACACTCGAATTAAAGGCATACCCCAAGGATCTAACTTTTCTTCCATTCTTGCCAATTTATCTTTACACTATTTTGAAAAGTAATTTGCCTACAAATAAATTCTGCTTTCAGATACATAGACGATTTAATTGTTTTTAATAACATTAATTTTAATTACTTATGGAAATCAATATATCAGAAGAATTGTACTTGTCAAAAACAAATTGAGAAAATAATAAAACTGACTTCTTAGACTTAAATCTATCTATTGCGAACAATAAAATTGATATTAACATTTATGATAAAATAGATGATTTCGGTTATTAAATTGATTTATTGGAACTCAAATATTTCTAAACAAAATTATTATAATGCAATTGCAAGTCAACTAACTGCGTTTCAACAACATTTGTAATTCGAAATAAATGTAATAATCTCCATCAATATTTCCTTAAAAATAAAAACCGTCCCACTTTTGACAGAATTATTTTAGAAAGATTTAATAATACTAAAAACTATTTAACAGATGATATAATGGCTTATTATTTTTGAGGACGTACTGATTGACTACCAATTGTTAAAAGGAGGAATCAAACACTATCTTATGTATTTGACTATCAATTTTAAAGGAGTAATCGAACACTATTTTATGCATTTGACTATCAATTTTAAAGTATTAATCGAACACTATTTATTTTATTATGTAATAGAACACTTTGGTATGGATGGAACACTCAACGTGGCATTTTCAGCACTACTATTATATTAAATATGATTTATAACTGTGGCCCGTAGTATTAAAAATTTTGGGGCGTTAATAAATGGCTTTTGAAGGCGATCTTCGTGCGGATTGTGGCTGGCTATTCTGGTTGGTGCTGTTTTTGCTGATATGGGTAAGCTATTTCCATCTTTTGTCTAATTTGCCTTATTATTCACCTTTATTTTTTCACTTTAGTTTAATTATAGTGTTTGGGGGTGAGCAACATTTGGCGTACCGCTGCTCATACGCAGAAAACCCCATTTTGTATTGTCCGGGTCAGGCTCCTCTTTGATGACGCCCTGATCCACCAACACCACTTCATTCTTTGAAGTATTCTTAAAATACGAGCTAAAATAGGTTTAGCATCTAATAATATCGAATCACCTTAGAATAAGGGACGAAATTGAAGTAGACGTTTAGAATCTGATTGTGGTAACACGACTGAGGCGTGCGTTTTTCCATGCATTTTATTGAAAACAAGAATTAACACTACTAAAAATAAAATAAAATGATCTTATATATTTCTGTAAATTTTGTTTTATTTAAAGATTGAAATCAATTTATGTGAGTATGGATTCTGTATTCATTATCAATTGATTGAAGTAAAGTATGAAATGTGAGTAATGACACTGTCATCAATAGATATAAGCAATTAAGAATGCTTAGCACTCATGCTGTGCGCGGTCTGTAGTAGGCTTCATTTTCCTAAAGACATTTTTAAAATTCTCACTCTTGTCTATTTGTGTATGTCACTGTCGTATGTGCCCTTGAATGAATTTGATATCTCATGTCATCCTTTTCTAACATAAATATATTGAATGAGAATCAGATATCAGAACTGTTGACAATATTATATATATAAATCATTTTGTCAGAAAAATAGTTCTTCAGTTTGATATTTAGATTTGATATGAAGACAAGGTGTGTAAATATTCACATTAAATGGTATGCTAAATTTTATGTTTTAGCCTACAATATATTTCTTCACATAAGGATACCATTCTGAATTAAACTCTCTATTTGGGAATTAATAAAGCTTGATACTTATATAAACTGTTCGAAACTGAAAGAGCTCAAATCTTTCTTTTATATCTCACTTTTATCTATCTACAGAGTCGTAAAAAATTGTGAGAGTGATATTACAATTTTGATGCCATCAAAGAAACCGGACGAAATTATGACACGGTCTTGAAAAGAGCAGAAATTGCTTCGCTTACAAGTAAAAGAAATACTTTTAGCGAGACTCCATCATGTTCGAATGGTGCTCTTCGTAACTCAGATTTGAAGTTCTCGAATGAGAATTTTTTTTTTTAAATCAATTGATGAAGCTGGAAGATTTTTCTTTTCTTAAGTCTATACAATTCATGATTTTTTGTGCAAAAAAGAATTGAATCTAAAAACGAGACAAGGGAACGACTCTAAAAGTAATGATTATATTCAGGCATTTTTATGCATTATTTCTTGTCACTTGCAAAATTCCGTGAAAAAGTTTCCGAGAGCTTTTATGAAAGTAAGAATTTAATATAAAACGGCTTTATATAAGGACTAGATACCTCTAAGTTATAACGGAAACAAATTCTTTTCCAGAAACGGTATAAAGATAATTAAATACTTACTCTTGCCTGATTTCGGAAAATATCTTTGGAAAATTATGGAGGTCTGTGTTTTGTAAATCTTGATAAAAATTTATACTTTCAACTCATTCTTGAGGATGCGAATAAATGTATGTAGTATTTAAACGAAGCAATCATGGTTTATATTTGAAAATGCCTATTATTAAAGCATAATATAAGAGCATTATGAAAATGAATTACTAATAGCGAACCTTAGGTTGAGACGTTCGAGTTTCACGGAAGACAAATGAGAAAGAAAATAATGTGCGAAATGGCAAGCAGAGCATGAGAAAAGAAGATTTCAGTCAGAAAATTTGGGTGTTCAATCACAGGCGTCTGAAATAGGAATATAATGTTATTGAATTTATAAGGAGAATAATTAATAATTCGATCGATAAATCAATAGCGAGTATAAATAAGAATGATTTACAGACGTGTTTCGAGAATGTTGTTACACATATTGACTATTTTATTCGTTTTCATTATGAATTTTAGTGTTCAAACTCCGTGGCGCATTCCGAGTGGCAATTTTTGTCCCTGTCAGGTGGTCGGCCTGACACGAGGACCCCCAGTATTTAATTCCCAAGCACGCTTGGCACTCATTTTATCAACCCTCAAAGGGATGAAAGGCTGAGTCGACCTTGTCCAGCCCGAGGATCGAACCCCGGACCTGTAGTGTTCCAGCGCGAAGCGCTACCACTAGACCTACCGGGGCTTAAATTTTAGTGTTCATTCACATCAAATTTAACTGTATTATTTAATTTCACATACAAAATTTCATCAGTAAACTAAAATTATTAATCGTCACTAATCATAACTTAACGAATACTTTTACAAAATCTTTCATATTGTAACATTCTACTTAAGTTTCTTTCGCTATCTAAACAGCTAATTCAATTCAGGGGCTGAAGTACACTGAACAGCCATATCATACCTGTCTGTCTATCGATCTGTTTTCGAAAGGATTTCTCCATTGAAATGCCCCGTTGAAATTAAATGAAAACGTTGCGTAGAAAAGCTATTGTACAACACATATGGTTATCTAAGTTTAAAAACACTGCTCAACCACAGAAGCTGATTGATCTGTAAAAGAATTTAAATTGTTGACGAGTACAAGAAAAAAAAACCAAGTGTTGACTCGTGAACAAGGACCCCCATGACAGTGGAATAACAATTGGTTGTTTGCGATACAATATTTCTTTACAGATGTACACTTAAAGTGAGTTCAGAAACAATTTTCTATCAGCGTCAAATGACCAGTTTCGTATTTATTTCAATGAATTTTAATGCGTTACGTAAGCTTGGCAAATTTATGTAGTATGGGGATAACCCCTTATTCAGGTTTAACTGTTGTGAATTTCTTAACCTCCTATTCGGTCTTCTAATTTTTGAACCAGTTGAAATCACTGCCTAAGAAGTATAAACCGCGATGAATTAAATGTCTTGCAATATAATACAATACAATGCATTATTTAAACATTTTAAATATGCTTGATTTGAATTATGGAGCTGCATAGTATTATTAAAACTATACAGAAGAGCTCAAAATTGTTCAGCATTGTGATTTAGCATCATAAATTCGTCAGCAGTCCGATTAGAGAAGGCTGTTAGCAATCGGAAAGATAGAAATTAGCACAAAATAAAAGTGTAAGCTAAGCTGCAATAGGTTTAGACGTCAAAAATAATCTTCAATAAATAAATGGGATGCTATTGAAGTGAACGATCAGAAGCTAATTGTGGTAACAGGACTGATGTTGCAGTTTATGCTATACACATTATTGAGAATAAGAATTAAGACCAGCAAGTATACGGAATGCTGCTTTATATTTTTGATTAATTATATTTCGTTTGGAGGTGTGAGATAAGCATATCAATGCGTGTATTCATTATAAATGGATTTAAATAAGGAATCAAATGTGAATACTGTCACTGCTATCAGTAGATATAAGCAATTAAGACATTTTAGCATACACGCTACGCACGAATTTGTAGTATTAGTTAAAACTAACACACTTTTAAAACCAAGAATTTCATAAACAAGCATTTAATAAATAAATATTTATTATCTTTCTCAAAGTTTCTTTAATTTAAGCCTTCTTCCTACACCAAAAGACAACGTTACGCTACAGAATTGAAATCTGACATTTGTAAGGTATCTAGTTCGCAAAAGGAGCTGTCCATAAATCAATAATTTAAATCCGTCGGAAGCCCTGCACAAATATTTATGAAGACACGAACCTATTGTCTCTTTGAAGGGCATGGAAAATTTTTCTGCCGCTTGTAGTACTTCTGAGAGAATCAAGATTGCATCATAAATATTTAAACACTCTTACAGCCTCTACCTCAAAGCCTAGTTTTAGATGATACTGCTTTAAATAAAAAAACAAATTTCAGATCTCTTTTTCTGGCCATAAAGCAAAATATTTCAATTCCTAAATCAGATAAAAAAAACGTCATGCAGATAAATGTGGTGCATAAATTTCTGCTTAAAATTGTCTTATAAATTCGACGGCTCTGCGTTTTGCATAAGGAAAGGGGCATAATAAAATATGCTGGAACTTTTTTGGATTAATCTGTTTTTATGTCAATACAGTTTTCGGAATTATTTCTTTCATATTTTAGTTAGGGGGAGTTTTGATGTTTTAAATTTTAAGGGAATTATTCAAATTGTGAACAGTTGGTTGATTGTATGCAAATATTCCATCTGCTGTATAAAACAAAGGAAAATAAAGCTCTCTGAAATTAAATTCAGGAACGGGAGGTTTGGAAACATTCTAGCAGTTCCATTCCTTGTTTTACTATATTTTTGACATTTTTTTGTACTTTTAGTTTCCAATAAAACAAATTGCAAATCACATACACACGCACACACATATATATATATATATATATATATATATATATATATAAAAAATTTTAAATATATATATATAAAAATTTTAACATTTTTATATATATATATTTAAAAATGTTAAAAAATGTCAAAAATATAGTAAGATGAGGAATTAAACTGCTAGAATGTTTCCAAACATCCCATTCCTCCCGTTATGTAATAAGGGGTTATCACCATATTACATAAATTTGTCAAGCTTACGTAACACATTTAAACATTTGACTCTATTTGAAATAATAAAGATTACAATATCTTTAATTAAATAACTGTTGTTTTGCTTTTATTTTTGGTTCCCATTTTCATTGAAGACGAAATAACATGGTGCGATTCCGATTTATAAAATTTTTGATGATAACAACGTGTTATTTAAAAAATTAACCACATTCCTGATTATGTAGATATCTTTACCTATCATTGATTGAAAATAATACTCTAGGGAAGACAACATTAAACTAATTATTCATTTAATTAAAATTTAATCAGGTGTAAAATTATACATTTTATTGCAAAGTATCAATTTAAAAAATATTAACCATTTTCTATAAAAATTAAACCATGTTTTAATATAAGACTAAACTTCTACATAAAAATCTAGAGTAGAGAGATACATGAAATAAAACCAAGTTACGCAATGGCTAAAATTGAAAACCAGTCATTCTCTTGAAAAGGAAGATATTATGTTTTTAGCTTAAACCAGAACAATAAGAGTCAATAATCTTTCAGAAATCACTTGATGCAATATTTCCTTTTGGATACTATAATAAATAATTTTAACTAAACTTTCCTCACCATCTGTACGCCAAAATCAAGTTAGATGACAGGTTATTTATGCAATATAAATTATGTTCCAATATCTCATCCTTTTAAGAGTACAAATCAGTAATTTTGTCTCTTTCTTCGCCTTCGTGTACCACCGCTTCATCAGTACAGCGCTTTTCATTGATAATGAACACCAACAGCTTGTTTCACCAATTAAATTCTGTGGTTATTGAGTTACAGCAATCAAATAGTGTACCACATGTCATTTGGTATATGACATAAATTTCATAAAGGGGCCGTTACTTCCCCTAAGAAAGGGGCCTAGTAACACCCTTTATTCAAGGACTAGTTTATAATACGAAACTCACACGTTGTAAGAACATCGAAAACGTGCATGTCAAAAGAATGGTCCATCACGAAATAGACATCGCAAAGACAAAAAATATATCGTCGGTTTGAAGAATAAATTCTCAACTGAATTTTTTTGGGGGACACTAAATACTTATTCTCATGATGATGAGAAATACATTATCCGATTATAATCCGTTTATCCCTCTGAGCGTAGAGATATTTCCGAGTAGTGTAGTATTGCGCTTACCCCACAGCATATTCCTAAGGAAGCCATGGATTCTTTCAACCTTTAGAAAGATTCTATTTGTCCTCAACTCATAAAGCAATGTTTGGAACATATATTTATCTTATCTATTGGATATTTCCTTGGAATGGAATCTTTTAGAAATATTATATTGCTCATTTCCATAGAATCGAAACCTTTAAAAATATTTATTTGTCCTTTCTTTAGAATATAATCACTTGGAAAAATTATATTACTCATTGCCTAAGAATCTCATTACTTTCAAAATTGGTTAGAATTCATGAAGACTACATGTTAAAGGCGGGTTAACCGTATGAACTCAGAAGGGTTAAAAGATATATAACATTAAACTTCTAAAAATATTTATTTTCTGATCTAAAAAAAATTAAGTTCTTAAACTAGTGCAAAGTAGAAAATGTTTGTCAGTTAATGAGACTCTAAGAGAGCTACAGATATAAAGATAGGATTAAATTAAACCATATCTTTAGAAATCTATAAACATCCTTATCTCAAACCGATGCATTGAAAATTGTCCTTTGGGAAGACGTAGAGGTATGCTCACAAATTTGTTTAAGCAACGGATAAAATTGAACAACACTAGTAATAAAATTTGGAAGGGTTTTAGGTTTTTAAATGTGCGCCGCAGCATAAAAAGTCAATAACTCTTCAAAAACACTTACTTTAATCAATATTTGCTTCTGGATCTTTTATTAAGGAATATAAATAACAGGAATCGCGCGTTTGCTCGTCATTGACACAGCCATGCATATCTAACTGAGTATTTGATATTTTGAAATTTAAATGTCATTTATTTTAGTAGACATTCTTCAAATACCCTAAAATTATTCTTGAATTCAGTTAAATTTTAAGTTTGGCATTTTTGTAGATATGGTCTTTCCATTTCAATCGCTTTAGTATGATTACGACAAATTTCTGTATAGGTTTAGCACTAGAATTACGGTAGGGGTCATTTTCACCTTAAAGTAGTTTTAACGGTATATAACTATTTTATTTTTTCACCTATCATTATTGATATTTTTTACTTTTCCTAAATCCTTGTAGATATTATACACAAAAAAATTCATTCATTTTGAGCTATTACTTTTTCAGATATAACTGTGTATACCTAGAATAACGGCTTAGGGGTCATTTTGATCGCTCCCAAAACATTCCTCTTTTGCATTGTCCTAAGACCGAGATACAACCTTTTGTTGGCTATTGTTGACTATTCTTCTGCCTTTGGACATTCAGGTGGGGAAAAGGTCTGGTATGCCAGTGCTAATGAGTATTTCACAAAACGGAGCGTGGGAAACTTGCGCCTTGAAAGAAACATGTGCTGAATACATGTTAGCAATCCTTTCTGTTTAGGGACAGTTTCTTTTTCTCACATAGGATTTGTTCTAAAACTGACTCCATTTGCTTGAGAGAATCCGAAAGTTCACGCCTGTTTTAACACTTTTGCAAACACTTTAGTCTCTGATAGCCATGCCTCGTAGGAGAGCTCTAACAAGTGAAGAAATTCCCAAATTGATGCAAGATTTGTCTAGCAACGAATATAGATCAGAAATTTCTCTGGATGTCGAATCTCATGAAAGAATTAGTTCGAATATATCCGATGAAGATGACATGAATGTTGCTGCTGTAAATGAATCCGATTCATCGGATCAAGAATTTGTACAGGACAGAGAAAATGTAAATAAAGTTGTCAATGTTGAACATGAGAATACTTCATTGCCTTGTTACAGGAATGAATATATCGCACTTGAGAGCAAACAAGGAAGAGCAATCATTCCAGGACGGGGAAGAAGTCATAGTCGAAGAAATCGAAGAGAAGATAGTAATTTCCAAATGAATGGTGAAGAAAGGGCGAATGATGGAACTGTTTGGAAAATAGATCATTCGGCTAGTTCTTCTGGAAGACGTCCACAGCAAAATGTATTGCGTGAAGAATCTGGATCAACTTCATATGCCATGAGAAAAATTAAAGATGGAGACCCAAGTAAGTGCTTGGAAACTTCATAAATGGAAAAATATTGAAGCGTGTACAACAATGCACTGAAGCCAAGGCACGTCACGAAACACGCAACTCAAATTGGTGTTTATCTCTCGACGAGTTGGATGCTTTTATTTCGCTTTTATATTCTCGTTTAGCATTGGCTTCCAAAGGACTGTCAGTTCTAATCTCATGGAACAAAACTTAGTTACAGAAATTTTTCAGCGAAACGATGACTAGGGACAGATTCCAGGAAATAAGGAAGTATTACGCTTCGACTTGAAATCAACAAGGTCATAGAGACTTACCACTGATAAATTTGCTCTGATTTCAGACGTATGGAATACGTTTGTTGAGAACTGCTTATTGTGCTACAAACCAGGGGAGAATATTACGGTTGATGAACAATTGTTCCCTACTAACGGAAGATATCGATTCACTAAGTATATGCCGAAGAAACTTGGCATTAAGTTTTGGTTAGCAAATGATGTTGAAACCAAATACTTACTGAATGGATATCCCTATTTGGGAAATGATGAGAAAAGGCCCAATGAAGAAACTGTTGATGAGCACACGGTTTACTGTTTGATAGAGCCTTTTTATAATAGTGAAAGAAGCGTATGTAAGGAGAGAGATTCCCCATTCACTGAAGAAAAAGTGAAGTGAATCGTACTCCAGCAAGATGATGACCATGATATTATATCCCTTACCTCATATCAAGGGAAAAAGAACAAAAATGTTTTGCTAATGATTACCCTCCATCCAACATTGGAAACAAAAAGAACACCTGAAGTCGTGAAATTTTACAACGCTACTAAGTGTGGAGTAAATGCCTTGGACCAGACCAGATGGACCGAAAGTATTCCGTAAAGTCATCCAGACGTTGGTCAGTTCAAGTGCTTTTTAATATTTTAGATTTGGCCGAAATAAATGCTTGTATAATTTACAAGAAAACTACTGGTCGTACAAAACTTAGCCTTCGAGATTTCATCTTAATGTTGCCGAAGAACTTAGAAAAAATTATGTGTCTTTAATCAACTTCCAGGACAAAGCATAAGCAACATTGATGCTTGTGATTCCTCTACAAGAAAGCGAAAGAAGTGTCAAATAAGCCTATGTAAGGGAAACAAAACTGTGAATGTTTGTGCAAATTATAACAAATCAGTATGTGGCCCTTGTACAGGAAAAATCGCAAAATTAAGTATTTGTATGAAGTGTAACTTAGAGTAATGTATACAGGTTGATTATAATTAAAGTTCAAATTTCAAGAAGCTGTAAAAAAGAACCACTGCTTAGAATGACCTGAAATTTGAACTGAATATACTCGAAGAAGGGGGAAATGGTATGACAAGAACAAAAATAGTTCCAAATTTTAGCAATAGATGGCAATCTATGTGCATGACTATCGGTTTTTTACTGAAAAAATGTCTTCCAAGTCATTCAACAGTTGTGGCACTGTTAGTGGAAAGCCCATCCACCGCGACAAGGTCGTACAACATCGGATGGGAAAAATCGGTTTTTAATTGTCCTGAGGCCAAAAACTGCATTAAAAGCAACAATGAAATCGATTGTTAATTATCGCCAGACTTGCGCAAGACATGTTCAATATGCTATCCACTGTTTGATGCCACAAGTTGAAACCGAGAAACAGTATGTTTCATATCAGATCGGAGTGTCTCAGGGATCACGTTTTGAATGTGTTGCGCAATGCGTGCTTTCAATTCAGCTAAATTTGAAATCGGACCACTGAACACAACATTTTTCAGATAACCCCACAGCTAGAAGTCACAAGGATTAAGAGCAGGTGATCTTGACGGCGAGGCTGTTAGAAAATGACGGCTGATAACTTTATCATTTCCAAAATGCCTCTTGAGCAGCTACTTCACTGGCTTTGCAATTTTATGCAAGAGCGCCATCTTGCATAAAAATGATGCTACCCACACATGCAAGCTGTTGAAGTGTTGGAATGACGTGTTTGCGCAAAAGACTCTCTTAGAGTTTACCATTGACGGTACAGGTAACAGGACCCGCACGACCCATCTCCTCGAAAAAAAAGGTCCTACGATAAACAATGGAGTCAACCCGCACCACACAGTTACCTTTGCAGAATGAAGAGGTACTGGTTCATGTGCGAACGGATTTTCCATTGCCCATATTCTGCAATTCTGAGTATTGACATGTACTTAAAGATGGAAATGGGCTTCGTCTGTCCACAAAATGTTCCATGGCCATTCATTGTCCACTTCCATGCGAGCAAGAAATTCTAGAGCAAAAGTTTGTCTTACTGGCAGGTCAGCAGAAAGCAACTCCTGAACATGGGTAATTTTGTATGGATAGCAATGCAGGATGTTTCGTATAATTTTATGCATCGTGCTCACAGACATGTCCAAAGTTCGGGCAATTCCCCGTGCACTCCACGTTTGCACACCACCGCTCGTCTCTTCCTGGAATGCTGTGGCCACATCTTCTATTGACGTCGAAGAAAATTGGTTTCCTCCCTCTGCCAGATTTCACTTCAAAAGAACCTGTCTCTTCGCATTTCTTAATCATTTTCTCCAGACCCTTGGCAGACATCGGACCACAGCCTTTTTCATACCCTTTACTTTCCGGAACTTCTTCAGAGCTACTGGCGCATAGTCACCGTTCTTGTAAGAGAGCTTCACAAGCAGAGCGCGATCCTCCATTGAGAGAGTCATGACGAACTTCTCAGACGGAATATGAGGAAAACGCCATGTACCCCGCGCTTTTATAACAAATGCAATGCGCCGTGCGTATGACACGTCTTTAATTTTGCATATTATGACGCTTATAGCGTTATCTATTGCTAACATTTGGAACTATTTTTTTTCTTATGCCATACCATTTTCCCCTTCTTCGAGTATATTCAGTTGAAATTTCAGGTCATTCTGAGCAGTGGTTCTTTTTTACAGCTTTTTGAAAGTTGAACTTTAATTATAATCACCTGTATATAATGAATAATTTATCTTTCAAAATATGAATTTAAATGTAAATATAACTAATATGAATGGTCAAATAACATAATTATTGATTACATTGCATTTCAAAGTATATACGTATATATATATATATCCATTAATTTTGAAATATTCCTTTTTAAAGTTAAGTCATTTTTAATTTTAATATCTCCAATGTGATATTAATTTATTTTGAAAATTTTATAAGAAAACTGAAAATAATTTTACTTGTTGAACGAAAAAAATGTCTTAATAATTATTTAAATAAATGTGGGTTAATTTTTTGAATAGTTTTAATAAATGAGGAGTTATATCTTCCATTCCCAAGCAAGGGGTCAAAAAGACCTCTCATCGTAGTTCGAGGTATACCAAAAACGCCGTTATGCGAGTGTTAAAGCTACTATTCCTATCAATTACAAGTTCGACCCGAACTAGAATGATATCCATTCAATACTGTAAATATAGATTTCACTAATCTGATTTTTTAACACTTTTAAGAAAATTTATTTCGAAAAAATTATTTTCTAACCACAGTTATCTGTCAATAACTTTGGTTTAATCGGTTTTTAAAATTCTGCTTTATGCCATTAAAACAGCTTCTGAGAAAAAAATATTTCGAAAAAGCGGTTGTTTCATCTGATTCTAAATCTGCAATACAAGCGATCTTCAAATTCAGCCAGAGATTGCCCATGAGTTATGCGATGATAAATGAGTTACGTGCTTCAATGGGTCCCGGCTCATTGTGACTTACCTGAAAATGAGAGAACGGACTATCTCGCCTAAAAGGAAACCAAGATCACCCAAAAGCTGTTGAACCCTCTGTCTTTTTACTCTTCGAAACTTTGGATAAAAGAGTTGTTCAAACACCACCTAAAAGAAAGACTTGCAAATGCTGCAAAGGATAAATCTTGGGAATGCCTTCTTTCCTCCAGTTACGTCGTCTTCGACTCTCCAAGGAAAGCTTCTGTTTCTGTGTTTAGTTTCTTGACTGGGCATGACTGCACACTTACTTTATTGTAATAATATTGGCTATCCTGACTATTTTATGCAATAGTAGACTACCTATGACGTAAAGTCAAGTGCCTGGTATTTGTTTTGATCAAAATTCTGTGTTACGTTAGTAGGAAATATCCTAAGAATAGAATACACTGATTACAGTAGAAATAAAATTTTCAGAAACGTGTGAATTAAACATGCATTATTTAATTTTCAATTTAATTTTTAAATTCATTTTCATTCATTACATTTCTGATCCAAAAAATAGGTAGTAATGACGAAACTGAACCAAATTAAATCAAGATAAAATGACAATTGTTCGATACTTATTTTCATTTAAGATACATTAAAATGTTGTTTGTATATATATTTTGTTTCAGAGCAACTATGAAATCTTGTGGAAAAGTTTTCTTTAGGAAAGAAAAGTGAACAAACTATTTGAATATTGAGTTTAAATATTCAAATTCGGTTTTTCGACGCTCGCTCTTGTTATCTATAAAAGCATACTGTGCTTTTATTTCACTTTATTTCCTTCTAAATAAATATTATGTTTACTAGAAAGAGTTTCTGAATACGATTCCCTCCTAAAACAGCCAAATGGAAGCATAATTTAACTCAAAATATTGATCTTATTGGATTCAAGTTTTTATTTCTCTAGAATATATTTGGTTACTTCGTAAATTTTGATTAAAAGGACTTAACAAAATCTTTACATTCTTAATAGATGCTTCTGAGAAATATAATCCAGTTTCAACTCTTAAAAAGTGATTCTTTCGGACAATTTTTACAAAATTGTCTTTTGTTACGAGTTAATGTATTTCCAGGGAGAGTGCTATATACTTTTAATTCATTATCTGTAAAAAGTGCTGGGTACTCCTTTATAAGCAGTACCCAGCACTTTTTATTTTATTATGCACTGAAAGTAGAGAATCATATGGATAGTCACGTTTCTGAATATATTACATTAAAAATATGTGTAAAATTTTCAACTCGGTATTTTATTGCACAAGACTTTTAAAACTTTACACCTGAATTAAATACTTAAAATATTTTTCTTAGTTCATTAAATGCCTAAAATTATTTTTGGTCTGAAACAAGATTTAATTGAATTTTGTACACAAGCTTCCATTCCATTTGCAAAACCAACAAGGTTCAAACGAATGTAGATTCAGAGCATCCTTTGTTATTATCAAACAACTTAGATAAGTTTCTTTTTCAAATTAATCCATGTATCGTCTCTTTAAAAGTGCAAAAAGATTCCAATAAGATACAAACCAATTGGAATATAACAGTTTTCGTGCTCAAATATTTACTGTAAACTCATGCTACTCGTGTTGGACTAACAAAAACACGGAAAATTGCCAATTAGTAATAATTACCATCGGCAATTGGCTATAATTGTAAAATATGGTAACCCGGCGTAGGTTTGCTACAAACTTGCACGCAAGTGAAGGCCTCCTATATGGTTGTATATCCGTTTATTCGCCAATTTGGGGATTTGTTCTTGAGCTCAAAAATATTGCAGCTCAAACATAATGTTGTAGTCTTACAGTATAGGTTTGGTCATTTGAACTGGCTAGTAAAGAACACCGAATTTTTATAGTTTCAGAGACTTGTATTTTATCTTGTACTCAATACTACCACCTCACACATCGCTCACATGTATACTTTTAGTGTATGGCTTTCTGGCTGGAACCATCCATATATTTTATTCCTCACTACTACTGAAAATAAGTTGGCAATTTTCATTAATTCTTGTTAAGAATAAATTAACTCATAGGCCGATGAAAGACAACACATTTATTAATGCAGAACGAAACAAACAATAACAGCAAAATAAAACTGGAAAATTATACAACTGGAAACTGGTTGTGGAACTGGCAATTTTAACTTAGCAATCGAAAATATTGCCACTCACTAAAAAAATTTAACTTCTCAAAGAAGTTTGATTACAGAAAGCAAAAATAAAGATTGAAATAAATCAGCGCAGAAAAGAAAATATAAATGAAAATACGTTTAGAGTAAAAAAAATGGAGCGAATTGTGTGTGCAGGGATACAACTGAAATAGTTTAAGGCATTAATCCGTCTTTGTTTTATTAGAGAAAGGGTAAAATGTAAATGCACATAAAGTCTTGGTGGCTATAAGTGAAGTATTATTTTATCTATGAAAGACCGATGACAGAATAAGTAAGATACATAATGCATAATATTTACATCGATAAATTGAAGTAGATGTTCAGAGGATAATTTTGCTAACATGACATGTGTAGTAATGTAATATGCCATACATTTTATTGGAAAAAATTATCAACGTAAAAATAAAGGAAATGCTATTTTATTCAATATATTTTTTATTTCATTTAAAGGTATGGAATCTGCTTTTGAATATGGATGCTCATAACATTCATCATAAAATATCAAACATACATTATTAATCATAAATAAGATAGCATCATAATAAAAAGTATTGAAATAATATATAAAATGTAAGTAACGACACTGTGTCACATCAATATATACAAGCAATTAAGAAAGGGAAGTTTAGTGAATTGTTTTTAAAGGTTAATGTATGGCACCAACATATTTACAATGTTTGAAATTCACAGAGCTCTGTTTTACAATTATTCGCGACGGTAAAAAATTAAGCTTTCAAGTTATCTACACAGAGGAGGATATCAGTTCACTTATCCCTGTAGAATAAACCTTCCTTTTGCTTTTATTACCTTTCAGTAAAAGAGATAACAAAAGGTGTAAGCACTGTTTGGATCTTCAAATGCATTGTGAACACACAGCATAATTTTTCAACTCATAATGATTAATGACACGAGTGACAACAAATATTGCCTACTCCGCTGTTATTAGGGAGTGTATTTTTGAGAAATCGCCACATTCTCTACTCGGGATACGAACTTTCACTTATCCTAGAACCAGAAATATAAGCGAACCAAAAAACAAACCAAAGATCAACAAGAGCCTTAAACTAATTCGGTCAAACGAGGTAAAAAAAGCAAGAAACTGAAGACAGTAGCGCTAACAATAATCAAAACTTGAGTTCTTTGCCAACAAAAACATTCCATCAGAGAATGGTAGAACATGACACAGAGGGAGGGAATAAATAAAAACTCGGGGAAGAGACAGCGAGAAAAAGATGGGGCGTCCAATTGATCACAGGAGTCCTTAATTACGCCGCCCCAGGGTCTTTCTTGTAGGTGGAAGCTGGAGTTGCCCCGATCTTTCCTGGGGCCGTCTAAAAATAGCAGTATATAGAAATCACATCGGTGAGTTTTGTTGAGGAATAACTTTTGCTTTGGTATTATCAGTTGGAGAAAAAAACTTGATAGGTGTGATGATGCCTCTTTATAATGTATGTGTAGTCTTGTGTTTCGTAGAATAAACGTCGGTATCGCTTCTTACCAAGAAGGGGGACGCAATGAAAAAAGGAAATTTCAGAGAAGAGTCAAAAGACTGAAAATATGTAAAATACTTTTCAATTTGAGAATTCGTATAGGATTGAAAATCTCGATGGAAGATTTGAAATCTTTGATTGGAGTTTGAAAATCACAATTGAATATTGAAAATATTGTATATTCCTGATTGAAATTTGAAAATCTTGATTAAAGATTGAAAATCTTGATTAAAGATTGAAAATCTTGATTAAAGATTGAAAATCTTGATTGAAGATTGAAAATCTTGATTAAAGATTGAAAATGATTGAAAATTGAACATAATTGAAGCTAAACTTGAGAGCCATGTGTAAAATTCGTTATTTTCTGTATTAAACGTTAGTAGCATATTTCCATCGTTTTTTTAAATTTAATCGAATTGTTAGTTTATTAAAATATCTTCACTTTGTGTTGCTTCACTCTTTTTGATAAAGAGTGATGTAATCAAAATCTCTACAACACATTGCGGCTAAAATGAATAATTAAATCATTACAATACCAGCAATTTTTTTATTGTGAAGCTTCGCAACCAAAGTGAAACAAAATTTTTATTTGTAAGCAATATGTGAATGTTTACTTTAAACAAATCGCACCATCGTTGTTTTTTTATACAAATAATCTGCAATTTTACATTTAATAATACAATGCCAAAAATAACTACTAAACATCCAAATACAATTTTAACAGTTTATTTATAGCAATATATTTGTAAACAAGCCTGATATATGACAATAGTTTGTTATGTAGCATAACACTGAATAAGTAAAGGTTTTAGTTTAAATGTTATTAAATTTATCTTTTAATCTCAAGCATACATCTGTCTATTATAATTTATCTTTATTCATATCTAAATCGCAACGTATATTCATTTAAAATACTAATACGAACAGCTTTGTATATCAGTTTGTGTGTGTGTGTTTCTCCATACGAAACTCATAAATATGCCATGCTTTATAAAGCGTAGATAACAAGCATTCCTAACTACCCTCTTGTTCGTGATTTAAAAGATTAATCATGAAAGCTCTGTTTCATACTTCGTAAACTAAAAACTTTAGGTAAATTTGGGTTGTTATAAATTGTTTTTGATGTGTTTGTTTTTCGCTACTAGTTCAATTATATCATGAGTCTTCATCATTCATGCTCACTAAAATTAGAAAAGTTGATGAAATTGGAAATACTTTCATGACAGCTTGCAACTATTTTTGAGAATTCGTCGAGGAAACTTGTTTGAATTAGACATTTTATAAAGTTCATTATATGAAATTTGTAAAATCAAGCTATAGTTTTAGGATTAAAACAAAGTAATGTAAAACTACTTACAAATGATAAATGGAATTTTGCTTACAAATTCCATACATTACCAGTAGATCATAAGATCCTCAATATTTCTGTGCGATGCAACTAACACCTCTAAGTATGAGAGGGATTTTCAATGTAAACGAACAAATGAGATGGAAAGTGAAGATTTCACTTCAGCTACCGAAATGTTTTCTTACGATACATATCAGGGTTACATTAAAATGTAGTTTGTCGCCATTTGGGTGACATTTAAGGTAGCTGAAGTTGAACAATCAACTATCATTGTGTATAACTATTCGGAATTCATTATTTGGAATTTTTAATGACGAAGTGCTGAAATAGTATTCGTAAAACAAGACAACTGACGTATGTCCAGAATACTATCGACCTTAAAATGAAATAGACGGAGCATGTGTCTGCAGTTTCATGTTGTTTCTTCCGATTGTTCGGTTTGAAGATCTGTCACGTTGTTGTGGGTAAAATCATGAATCCTAAATTATTGATTGGTTAAAGTAATCATCCACCGTGATCGAAAACACTAGTCCATAGCCAATCGGCTAAGCCAATCCATAGCTAATCCAAGGAGGCTTCCATAGTCAATCGGCTAAGACGATTTGTGATTTACCCTTCAGAGATCTTTCGACAGAGACTTTACCCATATGATCCATCTATTTCATTAGGTCGATGCAGAATACGTATAGAAAACATGTATCATTACAGGAACAGTACACCTACATTTAGCTTGAAAGAAATGCCTATTTTCATAGCACGAGTCTAAGTGTTCAGTCGTCATAGGTTGTCGAGTCTTAAATTAGATTGGACAATCTACAACCAATTAAAAAAAACGGATCCAACGAACACTTTTATTTATATACTGTCAAATGCCTAGAAGTAAATAAATTGCATTTAGATAATAATAAACGGTCTGTGGGACAGATTTAAACGTCAAAAGACCAATGATATTCTAAATTTTGGAAACAATGTTTGAATGATAGGTTATTTAGATTTTGTATTTATCGGTAGGGCATCAAAATGTATTGCTGCGCGTTCCATTTTTTGATAATCTTTTAAAGCATCTTCAGCTTTGCTACCATGGAGAATGAATGACTGATCTCACTAAAAATCAATACAAATACCAATCATAAAAAATCTCTAGACCAGGAGTTCCCAAACTGTGCGTCGCGACTCCTTGGGGCGTCGTCTATCTTGGTCCTGGGCGTCGAGGGTATAAGGTAAACTCAATGCATAAGCACGCTCACCCAACTCTTAAAGTAAAAATCTCTCTCTTCTAGGTAGATTCTAAAATTTCTGTAAAATGTGAAAGCTACATGAAGAGCTAACATAGTGAAAGACATTCATACATTTGTTTCAAAATTATGATCAAACAGTAGAGGAGAACACATTTCAGTTTGGTAGCTCTTGATGCTCTCTAATGGCGTAAGCCATAATTAATTCTTGAAAGCGGCTGTCAAAAGCACTGCTCTTGTACTGAAGTGTTGTTTAGAAGTTAATTGTGCCTGTGGAGTGTTTATAATTTTGAATGACAAAATTCAATGCTTTCCAGAAAAATTTATTTATTTTAATAGCTTTTAATACTGTTTTTATGAAATTTTACTGCACTACCAGACAAAACTTTTTATTGTGAATATTTCTAAGTATTTACTTTTATCTTTCACATACCTAATACGTTGAATTAGCTAATAATTTCAAAATGTGACATCTCTTGTAATTATAAACACAAGTCCATCATGTATCTTTGAACACTGTTAAAATGATATCTGATGGGATGGAGGACGATATGGTTTTAAATCATCCAAGACCGTGGCACATCAGAGACAAAGACGGCAATTTAATTTTAAAGTTAATTTTTAAAGCAGCAGAAACAATGTTAAAAGATAACTCTAAATGCATGATATTGTTAAATTGTTTAACTTGATTAATGTCCTCTAACTCAATTATAGATGATTTCAAACAAAATATATTTACGTATGAATTTTTCCGATATTATTTATTTATTATCCTCTAAGAATTAAAATGGTAGTGCGTTCACATATGTACAAGACGATCCGTTTGAAGGTACATGAATAAATGTTTTGAGTTTATATTTGTGTAATGAAATTTTATTTGTAGATGAAATTAAACTTTAAATGTGTCTGCAGAGAATAAGGAAGGGGTGTTATTTGATGGAAGTGTCACAGTAGTTGAAGAAAATAAAAAATTGATTGAAATTGTAAGGAAAATAAGTCATATGTTCAAATGTACTATTCTCCCCTACTAATGAAGTCATGTATACTCAAACTATGCCTGTCCACCACATAAATTTCTTATTGCATTTCAATTTCTACAATTTTATTTAATTGTAATTGTAAATTAAAAATAAACTATGTAATTGAAATGATTATTTTTATTTTAAAAGAAATACCACAAAATCATATTTGGACAATTAAAAAAAACTGAATTTAGGGGAATCACTGTCTCAGAAAGTTTGGAAACCCAGCTCTAGATATGAAAACATACATTTCTAATTTTTTCAACTTTCATAGCTGAAAAAAGGAAAGAATATTCAAGGATATGTCTTAAAAAAGCAATTGCATTTGTTTTATATTGCAGGTGAATTTCAGTTATATCAAGATTAATTCAACACTAACTACTATCATGAAAATAACTACTTAGTTCCGCCAAGACAGTTGCATCTCTCCTTCAATAGGTAAAATAGTTCAATTAAAAGCCATGACATTTAGCACCAGATCATGCCATGCAAAAATACACTTCAACGAAAAAACTCAATTTGATGTTTACAAAATCCAACTTCCCACCGACGAAACGCGAAATGCATTTTCAGACATTTTTTATTTCACTACCTCCTCTTAAATTTGGCTTTAATCCTCGCTTCCCCGCAACCAGCTCTGACACTTCCACTCTTGCTTTGAAGTAGTTCCTGAGATGGGAGTAATATTTGCATTATCTGGAATACCATGTTGCAAAATATTGTTCACACACAAATACATCGAGCTGGGGAATAAGCGGTGCACAGCGGGTGACTTCGCGAAATGTTCCATACTTTGTCACGCCAAGGCTTCAAACGTTGTGAATTCGAAGCTCAATTTCATTCGGATGATGTTTATTTCCATTTCTAACAAAGTAGTCGAATGCTTAGAATTTGAGAGGAGAGAAAATGGATTCAAAATTTATTGAGTTCTGGCTTAAGATATACAAATTTCATTTTTTATAAGTGCAGTTACCTTCTCACTTGGGGAGATTGAGATGTTTTATTTCATTTTCGTGTATGTTAACAGTTTCTGAAGGTAGGAACGTTTTGAAGTTGGTTTTTATTGGGTATTGATTTTCTGTGTGCCGATGTTTTCGGAAAAAGTATTCCCAATGAGGTTCCATGTTTATTTCTATCATTTTCATATCCAAGATTTTTAACCTGCTAGTTGTAAGCAAGGTTGATTTGATTCCTGCAGTTCTCTCTGTGGGTATTTCTCTCTTATGTGCCAGTGAAACTTTCCTCATGTGTGTATGTGTTCATTCAATGACGTAATCCGTCTGGTGTTTGGCACAGCTTGGCTAAAAATGACATTTTTACAATATAAACCTAACTCAATCAAGATCTATAGTACGATGTCTTCGTCTATGAAATTAGTTTCAAATAAAATTATTTTGATATTAGAGAAGACTGAAATGAACTTCTCTGTCCTATTATAAAGTAATAATTTGATGTTTATTCATTTTTATATGGTTTGAACAATGAGAGAAATTTGTTTATTATTAATTGAACTTCTAGGAGAATGAAATACATAATCTTAAAATGACAAAAAAGCTGAGACGTGTGAAGCGATTCTTCATCGTTTCCAACAATATTGTTTGACATGCATAAAGATGATTTCCAACATTAAATAATTTGCTATGGGTTTATTAGAATTTGAAAAACATGTTTTTTTAAACGTAATTAAAATATAATAGTTTTTTAAGAAAGCCTATCTTAATATTCATTAGAGAATGAGGCATGTTTTCTTAAAGTGACCACGAAGTAAAACGTGTGAAGAGCAATTGCGCTATATTTCTCGTTTCCTACATAGCAAGTTTGACCTTTATGAAGAAGTTTTGAATAAAATGTAACACATTTCTTAGGATTCTAAAATTATGTATCAGAACTACAAATAAATACAACATTTTTTCACAAACCAAATCATAGTATTTCCATTAAAAATTCATTATTTTTATGAAATAATTCAATTTTATTAAAAAAGTTCGTATAAAAATATTTAAAAAATTCATAATGATTTATTTTTAGCAAAGTTTAAGTACGCAATAATAATTTAACAACCTCCATCTATTCAACACAGTAAATAATAATAAAATTCATTAACAAGTTCATTTAATTCATTCATTTGAGATTATAACATGCAATTCTTACTTATAGTAAATGAAGAGAAATTTATGAAGCTATTATATGCTTACCTTAATCTTTCTTTATAAGATAATTTTGACTTTACTGAAGACTACGTTGCAACAATAAATACAATTTTCCTTCTCAAATCATTTATCAATTCAATGGAAAATAGAGACATTTTTCAAGAACTCTATTCTTATACTCATTAAAGATAATGAAACACGCAATCTCTAATTGACTAAGGTAAATAAAAATGAAGGTGATTGTTCCCTCTTATGGTCTCTAAAAGATAGATTTGATAGTTGTGAAAATGCTTTTTAAACAATTAAATCTTCAAAAGTATTTCACAGAATTATCGAAACATTTATATAAGCAACGAAACAATTGAGAATTTTACAATGAATACGCTCTTAGAATTCATTAGATATTGAAAAATAAAACCTTAAATTTAGTAAATATGTATGAAGCTATTCTATTTCGTTTCCTGCAAGAGAGTTTTGATCATCGCGAAGGTGCTTCACAACACTGAATAAAATTTCCCAACCCATTTCCTTAAAAAATAATTCCCTCAAAAAAACATTTAGGAACTCAACACAAAAAACAGATCCATTTTCCAAGAAATCTATCACCAGCATTTCTTAAAGAAAATATAACTCCAACTCCCGCAGAGTTGTCGCAAGTGTTGTCAGCTCGTTATTCGGGAAGCTTCATTCAGCGGCATTAAGTCCTTCCTTCTTTTAAGGGCCAAGCTCTCATTGAACGTCAATCCTTAACAACTCAATGAAAAGGACATGACATTCCAAAATTACTTTCCGTTCGTCAACCAAGCTTCCTTCCCGACTCCACAACCGTAACATTCCGTCTTTGTTCTCAATGACGGCCACTACTCACTTATCAATCGCCCCTGGAAAAATTTGGGGAAAAGTTAAAAATACTCGATGAGAAGGGTCAGGGAGTGGTCGAATCATTCTTACTTGATAGAACTTGGATGAAGTGGACAAAGAAAAGTGAGTTTACTTTAGTTTCATTCAATCATTCCACCCAAATTTAATTTTTGCAAAAATATAAAAGTATGTAAGCAGCTGTTTATGGGGTTTCAAAAGTGGTCAATAATTGACAATATCAATTCGATATAATTAAATAGTTGTAGATAAACTTTTCGTTTGCATACATGAAGACAAATGCTTATTAAAAAATTAAACATTTATTAGAAAAACTAAAGACGATACAAAATTACACAAAACAACGCCTTTGGAAAGGTTTAGGAAGAAGTTAAAAATAGTCGATGAGAAGGGTCTTATGCAAGGGGTTTCTTTTGTAAGGGTTTAGGATTTTAAGATTTTTGGGAACGAAATCTCTGAAGCATTATATGGCATATGTAATAAATATATATGAAAATGTTGATGTAGAGATTACATGCTTTATAGCAAATGATGTAGGAAAATCGATCATGTTTTCATATAGAGCTGATCAATCAAATATCCCCACATTTGATAAAGTGAACAAACCTTCCCGTAAAGAAAAGGTATTTACCATTTTGAAAGATGATTTGTAAACTCTCACGTTTCTTTCTCTTTTCTCGAGTTTAATTAAATATTTGATTCACTTGAATTTTTGCTATTTTTTGTGATTTACATCTAATATTACAAAAAATATTTTATTGATATTTTTCTTCAAATATAGCAAAATTGTACAGGTCAACAAAACTGAATTGAATCCATCTCTAAAAGAGGAGAAAACTAGTAGTTCAAGATTATTTACCCTCCTGGTGGTTTATCTTCGCATCAAACATTATCCATTAGCGGTCAACCTCTCTGATGCAAAAACCTGTTTCAAACAGTCACCAGTTCTGGGCAAGGGGCAATTTGTTTGACCTACATTGATATTCATTCGCCTTGGAGTAATAGGGCAATTTCGTCTTGACGAAATATCTCGTCCTCAGAAATATTGGTCAAATTTTGGCCGATATATCTCTTCGAAACACTTGGAGGGTTAATGATATAATTAAGATTTAAACTGTCGGTATTATATTACTATTCTAGTGTTCGTATAGCAATTATAGATCCAGCTAAATTGTTAAATTGCTCGATTATATTGTACCTAGTGGTCATTTATACGTTGGTACTATCATATGCAATTCATTATTTTTTGAAGGGTTAAAACATAAATATTAAACATTAATTAACATTCTACTGTAATATTGCGTGTAGGACTAACAATAATCAAATTAATTATATTTAAATTATTAATTTCATCACAGGTATAAGTAATTGCAAATATGAGTAAGAATAAAAGACAAAACAGGAAAGTAAACTTTATAAAATATTGTTTGCATGTCCTTTCCCCTTTTATGTGATCAATATTCTGTAATTGTTAAAACATTCCATTCCATTTAAAACATTCCAAACGAACTCGTGTATTATTACTGTGTTCCAAATCCTACACATTTTTCTCTTTACTTTCAAGTCCGTGAAACTAATTATGTTCAGCATCAAAACTTTGCATTCGCGATTTCATTCATTGGAATAAATGTCTGCTAGTGCAAAATTCATCGAATGTTGCAGCAGAAGAGAAAGAATATAAACTTCAAGAGCACAGCGCTAACGATCCTGTTAAAATACAAAGTTGAGTTGAAGCTGCACTTTGTTCCAAAGCAACAAGATCTTCCATTAGCAATCGGTCATTAATCACAGCGTTCGGAAGGCCGAGAAGACGCAGATTTTTAAGGTTTTCGATTCCCTTGAGTGTTTTCGCGGATGAAGCTCTTAGTTATTTGAAAATTAAGCAACCACGGTGATCAAAACCACAGAAATCACTCTTCAAATTGGTAAAAGAATGGGAATTAAGGTTTGGTTCCAAGTGTTCAAACACTCGTCGATATTTGTCGTGGCGTATTTTTATCTAATGAGGAGCATACATGCTCACAAAGAGAAATTCGCAAAATCGTGTTTGGAGAAGTATTGCAGAAATGGAAAAGTAATACGCTTTAAGGAGGTGAACGAGTTCGGATTAGTAAAACTTCTTCGACATTAGATAAGTGTGTAGTTCTTTCTTATCCACTAAGCTACATTTCGATTACCTTATGTTTTGCAGAACATACGCACTTTGAAGTATTAGCGGCATGTTGAGTGCCACTATGTTTCTGAAAAAATTAACCAGATAAGTTTATGTTTGAAAATCCAGATAAGTTTATTAATTCAGATAAGTCTATGTTTTATACGCGATAATATCCCAAAAGTTACCAAAAGAAAAACAGTCATTCCTCATTTTACGACCTTTAGGACTTACGACCAGTCCTCCACCACGGAGAATCCCCTTTCATAGGCCGTTTTCACATACACACCGACAAATCGAGCCGGTGATAACGCCGATTCTGGATACAATGTAATCTCATTGAGGACTTCACACATAGCCCGATCTGGCCGCCGAAACTGGCAAATACAGTCGGCATTGAACTCAACAATTTGGATGCCAAAATGTTCTCATCACATATTTTGTTGGTGATTGGCACACATTGCTCACACTGCACCAGTAATTTTCTGTAATTAATCAGTGGCGCCAAGTTATAGATAGTCCCCCAAATGAATTTGCTATTGATCCCGCCAATGCCGGTGTTTGCGAAATATTTTCTTTATTCAGGATACATAAAAACGGTTAAACTTCTCGTTATCGAACAATTCGTTGAACAACCTTGTCTTTGCAAGGAACTTGATCGTTAAGTAAAACGACTTTGTTGAGGGGACGATAACACATTATTTACAGCTTATACCACCCCCAGAAGAAAACACCCCACAAAGTCATGTTGGGTATCTATACAAAACTACAAACTCCATGAATCAAGCTATTTATAAATAGCCTCTAGTTTTGCTCCTGTGCGACGTAAGTTCAACCTGTCTACCTAACAGCTACCACGCTCTATTTGCCCTTATGTCCAGAGATTCCATCTATGTTTTAAATATTCCTTTAAGTTTTATCATCAATAAATATAATTTTTATACGTTTTGAAACAACTTATTACTTTCATTAACACATTAAGTATTAGCTATTTATAAAATACCTAGCTAAATATGTTGACCTAGCTATTCAACCTCGAATGAAAGAGGACTAAAATTTTAAAGCGAGTAAGGAATTTATTTTCAATCCCCGAGAATTTTTGAAACTGTCAAATAGTTGCTAACTTATAATATGCTAAAACGTAAATTTGGGTTGAATCTGATGAAAACTAAAGTGATTCGCTTACACTGACTGCCATTATACCGACCACATTACCGCGACACTTGATTATGATTTAGCTCTGACGCAGCAATTATATACTGTGTCATAAATAAATTTACACTACGAGATGAGAACATCGTCACTAGTGGTAAGCTTTGGCAATTAAATTTCTATCTCCAAAGCTATGAAACTGGAAATATCATAAGCTTGTTTAACATCATAATTAGTAATTTTTCGAATTGAAGAGTTCAGAATGCATCGTATTTTCACGCACGAGTACATCTTGTGTGAAAATACACAAAATTAAAAATAGACGAAACGCACATAGTTTACACAAGGAGAAATAATAATAAAATACAACAGGAGACAAGTCCAACCTTTTGTACAATAACCCTTTTTTACATTGAACGTTACCCTTAAACAAATCTCGGCTACTTTCTTTTAGTACCAGTCCTTCGTGTGGTGGAAGGGCCTGGAATAGAAAAACCGTATGAATCGTTGCGATCTAGATCTGTAGCAAAGATTAATTAGCAGTTTGAACCAAAAGCTTAGTTCTGAGAAAAAGAAGGAAGGGATTCTACTCAACTAAGCTAAACTCACTAAATGCGTTTCTCAATAATAAATTAACCTTCATGAAAGAAAAGTGACTTAGTGGGTACTTCATCAGTTTAAAGATCACCACATTTTGGCTTAGAAACGTTGAAAAACTGATATCCTGAAAATTTTGACTTTGTATTAACCTTGTAAACCTACGAAATTATAAAGGAAACCCAATCTCCCTCTGCAGCGAAATCGAAATATTGCAATGTTGTAGACAATATAGTGAAATTAGTTTGATAAAATAATTCGTTTTAATCCATCCACCCATTGAGTTGGGATGGAAACCTATTGCCATTTCAACTCGATGGGTAGATTTAAGTTGAATTTCTCGTGGAAGAGTTGCCGAACTGAAGCACGACGTTTCTGTGTCTGTTCTACGTCGAATGTGGTATCAGCACGACTGGGTTTTAGCACATTTTCACATTACTGTACATACACAAATTTGTATCGGTACTTTTCGGGCACGATGGAATATTCAGAGTCGACCCTACGGATGACTGGTCATAAATGGATTTCTTCTTCTGGGGCTTTCTTCTCAAAGGGCATTGTGGATGACAACCTCACACACTCAGTAACTGATCCCATCGCAAAAGTTGCTGTTGCTGCTCTAAGTGCGCGCTGAAAGTCAAGGATTTTTGATAACATATCGCAATCTATACATCGACGCTTATAAGTTGGGAATTGATGTTCATGGTCACAACTTTGAACAACTAATGTGAAACTACTGAGTGTTTTACTCATGCAATAATAAACAACTAAGTTATGTAAAAATATTGTTTTTGTTCGCATATTTGTGCACAAGGATCCTTATCTAACTCGCATTAAACATCATTAGCTAACACTCTCTTGTCACGGCTTGTATTTTGAATATAATTTCAGCATTTCGACAGTAAAAATTCCTAAGAAGGAATTCCGAATTGATATGTGATAGCTGATTGGTCAACGCCAATTAGATTAAACACCAAAGGTGATAAACTGCAAGTTAAGGAAATCCCGATATGTATCATATGAGAAGATTTTGTCAGTGAAAGTAAAATATCCGCCTTCCATCTACTTAACTTTGTTTGCATTGAAAATCCCTCTCGTAGCTGATTGTCAGAAAGTAAAGGGCACTTGAATTCTTTCCGAAACTGATAACAAATTGTGAAAAGACTTTAAACCTCCATGTGGTTATCTCTGAGATCACTCGACATCAGCAAAGCTGACCAGAACTTGATGGACGTGATATCTTGTCATTAGAAAAAATCTGACCATATTTTTGTCTAGTCGGCATAAAAAAATTAGCAATATCTTGATGACGAGTCACTCGACATTACATATTGCCGACGACTTTTACAACGACTTTTCTGCAAAGCGTGAGAGAAATGCTTATAAAACCATCAACGAAGAGTTAAAGAATAGTTTCTTAAAGTCCACAGCTACCACCCACTGTGGGCACTCGAGAAATCTTGGAGTAATGCTGGCCCTAACTGAAATATAGGGAGTTAAGAATCAGAGTGTCTGATAAGATGCTAAAAACGCGTCGCCTAAAAATATTTTGAGCAAACACTTATCCGCTTGACCATACGGACACTGCAGTGGTGAATTATCATAAGAATTATATGTTGCAAAATGCAATTGACAACTTCGATAAGATTACCTATAAATTTTACAATACAATGCTATAAGTTGGTGCTTAGACTTAACCCTCCATGTGGTTTCAAGAGATATATCGTCCATCAAGATCTGACCAATTTTGCTAATGACGAGATACATCGTCATAGTATTGCCGATTGCTTTTATGATGACGAGATATCTCGTCCAACTAGATCTGGTCAGCTTTGCTAATGACGAGATACCTCTTGGAGACAACTACCAGGAGGGTTGAATCCCTTAAGAAAGTAAAGGTCCAGCGACACTTTCATTTTTATTAAAAGTAGAATATAATAGTAGAATAAAAATATTTTGAGCAAACACTTATCCGCTTGACCATACGGACACTGCAGTGGTGAATTATCATAAGAATTATATGTTGCAAAATGCAATTGACAACTTCGACAAGATTATCTGTAAATTTTACAATACAATGCTATAAGTTGGTGCTTAGACTTAACCCTCCATGTGGTTTCAAGAGATATATCGTCCATCAAGATCTGACCAATTTTGCTAATGACGAGATACATCGTCATAGTATTGCCGATTGCTTTTATGATGACGAAATATCTCGTCCAACTAGATCTGGTCAGCTTTCCTAATGACGAGATACCTCTTGGAGACAACTACCAGGAGGGTTGAATCCCTTAACCCGCGAAGACGCGCGCCGGGCCTATCAGGCCCGAGCATTACAAAAACTTGGCACAGAAAATCAGCCCCTCAATGGAATAAATCCAGTTTCACAGTAGCTGCATTCAAGGTCATGTAGGTCACAACCACAGGCATTTCAAGAATTTTTCCCCACTTGTTTTCTCAGAAAAACGGTGTGCGGGCCTTTGAGGCCCGGCGCGCGCGCTGGCGTTTTCGTTAAGATCGCGAAGGAGAACAGACGGATTGAAAATGTCTCGCTATTTGAGCTATGATGATGAAATGAAGAGATTACGGACGCTATTAGCTGAAGTGTCAATTGATGAAGAATCCATTAATGAAGAAGATGAAGAAATTGTTGATGAAGAGGAGTTTAGTGATCATCAGTCAAATTCGGAAGAAGATATTGATTCAAGCAATGAATCAGATATTTTTGAATCTATGGATCACTATCTTGGTAAAGATAAATTAACAAAATGGAATAAAAAAGAACCAAGAAAAAATGTGAGAACTCTGGCTCACAACATCATGACAAAATTGCCCGGAAATGTTGCAGAAGCGAAAGCTGTATCCTCGCCTGTAAATTCTTGGCAATTGCTTATCGACGAAACAATAATATCAACTATTGTGGAGTGTACGAATATTTATATTCAATCGATTGCTGGTAATTTTGAACGGGAAAGAGATGCTCGCCCCACAAGTACCTCAGAAGTAATGGCATTCATCGGACTTCTTTATTTTGGAGGACTTTACAAAGCTTCTCATGTAAATGTTCGTGATCTTTGGGCTACTGATGGTACTGGGTTTGACATTTTTCACAGAACTATGTCATGTAAACGTTTTTTATTTCTAATGAGGTGTTTGAGATTTGATGATGTTAGAAACCGTTCTTCTAGAAGAGAATTGGATAAACTTGCTCCCATCAGAAATATTTTCGAAAGATTTCTTGAAAATTGCAAAAAACTGTATAGTATTGGCGAATATGTAACAATTGATGAAAAGTTAGAGCCATTTCGAGGAAGATGCTCGTTTCGTCAGTATATCCCTAGTAAACCTGCAAAATATGGACTCGAAATTTTTGCTCTAGTGGATGCAAGAACATTTTATACTTGGAACCTTGAAATTTATGCAGGAGCTCAACCTACAGGTCCGTACAGGACAGAAAATGGTCCCGATAAAATTGTCAAGAGATTAGTGAAACCCATCTTCAATTCAGGGCGAAACCTTACTGTTGACAACTGGTATACCAGTTACAGTTTGGCAAAGGATCTCTTAGAGAAGAAAATTACACTTGTTGGAACAGTTAGAAAAATAAAAAAGAGCTACCAAAAGAATTTATTTGTGGAAAGAATCGGGAAGTGCATTCATCATTATTTGGATTTCAAAAAAACATGACTTTGGTTTCCTATGTGCCAAAGAAAAACAAATGCGTCGTCCTGTTATCTACAATGCATAATGATAGTGCCATTGATAAATCGACAGAAGAAGCCAAGAAACCAGAGATTATAACATTTTATAATCTAACAAAGGGTGTTGTAGATGTAGTGGATGAAATGTCATCTACATATTCTACTGCTAGAATAAGCAAAAGATGGCCCATGGTTGTATTTTTCAGTATATTAAATATTGCAACAATAAATGCCCGAGTACTGCTATTGTCAACTAAAACACCGGCGATTCAATACAGAAAACGAAGTTTGTTTATCAAAGAACTTTCGTTAGAACTTTTGAAGGACCACCTACAAGAAAGAAGTTTGCAACCAATGCTTCCACGTGAAATGCGAGAAAAACTAAACTGTAGCCATAGTGAATATTGTGAAGCACCCCCGACAAAAAAACAAAAGAATTCTTCAAGAAAAAGGTGCCATGTATGCCCCAGTTCAAAGGACAGGAAATCACAAATTTGTTGTGTTAAGTGTGGAAAAAATGTATGTGGAGAACATAGCAATGTTCTCTGCAATAAATGGCAGTGAAATGTAAGTTTCATTTTCAATTTATTAATGTAACAATAATTTAATTTTTCATAAATGAATACTATTTCTAATTTGGTTTCTTAAATTTCGTTTTTCAGTATCAATGTGACATAATTATAAATTTAAAATGCATTTTAAAATGTAGAATTTTAAAAGCTATATTTATCTGAAAAATACTTTTTTTATTTTTCATATTGTGTTTTGATTAACTAAATTAATTTTTAACGGTAAAATAAATTTTGTTTATGTTTTGTTAAGAAAATATTGCTTCGGGCCTACGAAGCCCGGCGCGCGTCTTCATGTAACAACAAGTAGCGCGCGTCTCCGCGGGTTAAGAAAGTAAAGGTCCAGCGACACTTTCATTTTTATTAAAAGTAGAATATAGTTTTCCGAGGGGAACAGAGCAAAATTATCTTTGAAAAGAGGGCGTTGAGTCAAAAACGTTTGGGAAACTATTGGTAAGAGGTTAGAGTTTGTCGATTATTTAGAGTTCGGGTTCGTTGAGTACGTCAATGATACACTTACGTGGAATTAAGGGTATTACAACTAATTTGAGGACGGTCCCTCACATGGATGAGGAATGCCGTCGTATAGGATGGCAGATTTCACTTTGAAGTGGCACAGTGGAAAACATGCCTGACGAACGGGAAGTAATTTAAGAATTATTTGCCCCTGGGACTTCTCTGCAAATCAATGATTCCGTGTACGACGCTCATCGCCAAAAGAATACGATAGAGCGAACGCGAGAGTGCAGAACTTTTATTTTTCTCCCAAACATTAGAGGTCTGATACTCGGTGTGATTTCAGGTGTACCGGGACCTGTAAAGAAAAATGGAGGGCGCGTGTTTCAGGGCTCGCGTGATGTAGATTTAAGCGATGAAAGCTCTCTTTTTCAAGAGAATCAAAAAAGCCGTTACGACTGCTTGAGAGATAAAAGTTGGGACTTTTTTTTGAAATTTGGAAAGAAGACATTTGTTAAGGAAATAATTTTCTTTTGTTCAGTGGAAGTGCTAATGAGAAAAAAGATAAACGCATTTCGGGTTAATAGTTTTGTAACGCCTGCGAGTCAAATGGATAAAAAACTGTTGAGAAAATCATTTAGGAATGTCACCTAAGGCGTTTTCTAGCTTTGAAAGGTAAAAAGATTTAAATGACTACAGCCTGCGTAATTAACCGTATTTCAATCAAAGTCGTTAGCTTTTAAGAAAGGAAATTTTTTTATGGAGGACATTTTGGCAAGTTGTTTATCTTGGACAAATTGTTTTTGGAAATCATCCTTTCAATTCGCGAATGCGCAAGGGAAAGAGAAATTTAAAATAAATCCCAGATTCGCTGAAACTTCCAAGAAAGAAAGAGGTTTTTATACATAAAAACCAACTAATCAATACATTTCTATTCCCTTATAAAAATATAATTTATTTCAAGATCAATCCTGAAGCAACTTCGGAATTACTTTTTACATTTGAAATCAACTCATTAGCTGAAAAAATTTCCGAGATATACGTATTAACTTTGAAAAAGAATACTTACATAGTAAAAATTTATCTTTCTTTATCTAGATTAATACTTTTAATTCAAAATCTATATAAATGGGTTAAATCGTTGGGGTTATGGTGCAAGAGTGTTAATGAGCAAGAGTCGTATTTGGCCCCATTCTGAACATCACGTCGCTTGGTTTGTTTTTCGAATACGATTTCTTCACTTCGCCAATAGAAATTTGAAAGAATAAATTCCGAACTGATATAGGATAGTTGATTGGTCAACGCCAATTAGATTAAATGCCAAGCGTCCCTAAGATGGAGATAAACATTTTAAAAGAACCCCGTTGTTTCATCCAAACAAAATCAAGCAAATGAACATACACAAAGCAAGTTTTAGAAACTCAGATGAGAAAACGGAGAGGGAGGTATCGAATCCGATAATAAATGAGTTAAAAGAACATAATTTTAAATTATTAAAACGTCGTCGATATTCTTACAAAACAAGTGAGACTTCAAAATAATGTACTCGATATATTTCAACACTTTTTCTTTTAATTCTATTTTCCTGCACGTACTGGGAATATTTCCCCTCATGTTGAAAGGCAGAAAATAGAATTTGTTTCATCAGTGTTTTTCTCGTGAATAATACATTTCTTAATCAGCAACAAATCCACCTGAATCAACATGAAAACAGATTCAGTTATTAATTATTCAGATTGATACTCGTGTTTACTAGTGCATTGGATATTTCATCGTATGTGAGACAGCATTCTTCAATATGGTACTAGTATATTTGTGTAGAAACACACTGAATGATGGAATTATTGTTACTTTTATTTTGAGATAATTCCAATTGGGCTTTGAAGAGTTTAATCAAGGGAAATGGAACTTTGGGAAGAACAATTACTTCGAAAGGTTTATACCCGTGCTTGTCACTATTTTTTATTCTATTGTTGGATGTTCCAGTGTTTATAAAATCTAAAGAGAAATTACTGCTTATTTTCTTGCGTAGAACAGAGTTTCAGTCAAGAAAATTGTTATTGTAAATATTCTTGACAACTGCCAAGAAAGGAAATAATTTTATTCTCGTATAGAAAGGTTATTGTGTTAACTTTAAGAAATCACCGAGCTGTTAAATTTCTATTACAGAAAGAATTGTTCATTTCCTGAGAATAAATGCTTTGTTATTTAATCCTTTGAGCTTCATGAGATTTCTATGTAGTATTGATTTTAACACCCTAAATAGTCGCATCTATTGGTTATAAGAATCCTAGGAAGGATTTCATTGGCCAAGATGTTTAGAACTCTTTAGATGTCATGCAGGGAAAACTGCAGATTGCATGACTATCATTGGGTTAAGTGTAAATAAAAATTAAAAAATAACAGTAGATCTGAGATAAGAAATGAATTCAATATTTGTTGAACACTCAACAAATCTCAAAGTACACGTATAATTTATTCCTTCCTCGAAAACAAATATTACTTTATAATACAAATATTACGGATAATATTACTTTATTAGGCCCCATGTGGCCTCTTAGGACAAAAGAGGTAAAGAAATCTTATCAAACTAATGCCTTTGTCTTTAAAAGAATTCAATGTTTCGTTTCAAAACTCTAAGGACATGTTGATATTTGTAACAATCCCTGTTAAATAACGCTAGTAAATATCAATAGCGGCAATCGTGTTTTAAACCCTCTGAGCTTAAGGGGTTTTTGAGTGGTGTAATATGGTTTCTACCCCATAACAAACATACAATGACTAAATAGCTAAGAATCCTAGGAAAGATTCCCTTAGTCAAGGAGTCTAAAACTGTTTAGAATGTCATGCAGAGAAAACTGCAGAGAGCACGGAACAGTAGTAATGAGTGCATGACCCACGGAGGGTTAAATAAAAATAACAATTCAAAAGCAACGGTTGAGCTTAAATTAGAAATTGCTTTATTATGTGATGAATACTCAAAGGACTCGAAGATCAAAGTACATGCATCATTTACAATTTACTGTGTAAACAAAGAGGATAATCTTAGTTAATTAGGCCTCTTGTGGCCTCTTAGGTCAAAATAGGTAATGATATCTAATTAAAACAATGTCTTTGTCATTAAAATTACGTAGTTCGCATTTTGTTTCAAAGCGATAAGGACATATAGATATTTGTAACTATCACTATTAACAGGTTTATAAATATCAATCACGGTAATTGTATTTTGAGCTTTTGAGCCCTTTGAGTGTCATGAGATTTCCGAGAAGTTAGAATTGCTTTTGACCCACAACACACACGTAATGACTAAATAACCACATCTATTAGTTGAAAGAATCCTAGAAATAATTATCTTCTTCAAGAATGTCAAAATTGGGGTTTCAGAAAGGATACAGGCCTGTGAACCCTCCAGAGGTTTAAGAAGGTTTGTTTAAATAAGTTTTATGAAACTTTAAAATAGATAAGGCACTAATTGTTTCAATGGAACAATATTTTGCCACATTATATTTCTTCGAAAACAGAAGTCAAGTTTTCGTAACTAAATGTCTCAGAAATTTATCCCTGGACCGTTGATGAAGTTGAGCTTTATTCTTAATGGTTCCTGTTATATTGCTATATATAGTAAAAATGATAAGCAGTAACGAGTTGATATGCACTTAGACTTAGTTGATATTAGTAAAAGTTAATTAAATGTTGAATGTGAAGGTTAAATGGATTCAGAAGGGCTACTCATAATCCAAATACTCTTGCACAAAATGACGCGAATATATGTATATATTTATTTATTTATATATATTTATATATATTTATATTCGTCCAAACATATATTCTTTCGCGGTCTTTCTTTAAATAATAGATGCGGTTATTTAATCATTATGTGTGTTGAAGGTAAAAGCAATTTTACACTACTCTGAAATCTAGTGAAGCTCAGAGAATGGATTACTTACCTAAAACATGAATGACATAAAACAAGTCTACAAGACAATTAGAGAGGGTAATATGATACACGAAGTGTGAAAATAGCCATTTTCTGATTCAAATCTTAGTATAACAAATTGTAATCTCACTATTTCGAACATTCTATTCTATAGCATCGGTTACTTTCACATCTCACAATAGAACTTAATAAAATTGCAATATATCAAATTGTTTTCCACCTTAAAATGTGCATGACATGCAAGTAAAAAGGAACTGAAATGCATTGCGGTTTCCTTGTGCTAGTGTCTCGGTCGACATTGACTTGGTTACGTTTCCGAAAATAGCAGAAGTTTCCCCGACGTTTAGCGGCGATTCCATCAGCAACTGCACAAAGAAAATACAGAATGTAATGATCACCAAACTACAAGCGAAGAAGTGGAACTTACTTGTTGTGAACACAGACTTGGCACGGAAAGTTCCAATTTGCTGCCTCTCCGAAAAGTCGAATTGAACCCAAACCCTCATTACAATTTGTAACAATCAGCAACGAGCAAAACAGAAGGGAATTCGAAGGAACTCTTTCAACATTGTCTTCGGATTTTTCCGATCGTGTGGCCTTCGGCCTTTTGTTTTCACTTACTTGCTCTGAAAGCTGAAAAATCTATTCATTATGAAGCAGTTGCACTGAAGTTGTAATCGAACTACCTGTATTCGTTCTCATTAAAACGAAAGGGGCTCGCTTGGAATTACTGAAGAATGTGCACACACTGAAGACATCAGATATTCTCTTAAACTGCTGTGATTTATTTTTGTGATTAAAAACAATTTCATCCACTACTTTTTCGTGAAACGTAAATAAATGCAGTAAAATCTATAGAGTGAAATACATAAAGTCAAAAACAGTCGAAAACGAAGGGGAAAAATTCTAATTTTCAAGCAATGATAAAATTATGATTTTATTACTTCAACAATTACTTATTACACTTTGTATTATTAATAGGTTTGCTATAGTAACCTATTAATAAAATTTGAAAATAATGTTCATCTACTCATTTGTTTTTATTTCTCAAGTGTATTTTATAAGTGTTTCTCAATCTTCAAGAAATCTAATCTTCATGCAAAACAATGACTTAATAGACTACACAGGTCTAAAGTTATACCATTTTGGTCAATACCCCGTTGTGTTGCCCCAATGTGACGTTAATGAACTACCTACCTACCCATTTTGGTTTAGAACTAAAAAATTCAAGTCTTGAATCTTTTTTATTAATGCATATTCTTCACAGCCCCTCACCAAAAACAATACAAAGGCGGATTAATAGAATTGGCGGCGATGTCTAATCGCAATATTTTTTTAATATGATCGAAGCTGGTGTTTGAAAGGGTATGCATTACACTATTTTATTTTGTTTCTGTATAAAGTAGATAAACGCTTTTGCATCTTCCTAAGAAAAGAATATTTTCTCAAAATTCTTTATCACCCAATTTATTTATTGCTTTAATAAGTCTAATTAGACGTAGCATAAAAACAAAGAACTTCAATCTGTTAGGAAATAATTTATTAAGAGGTACTATTGCTGTAAAAACAGTATTTTATATTAAATATTGCAGTGATAGATTATTTTTCAAAGTATCATAAAACAGTTTTATGAACTTGTCTAGTAATCTAAATTGATACTTTTATTTAAACCTATTCAAACCTAGAACATAATTTTAAAAACGATTTTAAAATCTGCAAACACTTAAAACGGTTTTGAAACCTATATAAACTTAAAACAGGGCTGAAACCTGTAGAAGTCAAAACCATAAGTTGAGAAAAACAAGTTTAAGATTAGTAGCACTGAATAAGAAGACTAATATTTAGATACCTAAGTACAAATTGTTAACTTGTAATTATTTTTTATGTATTAAGAACAAATCTCGTGATTTGTAGCAGGTGCTTAGCAATGCATAATGGAAACGGTTTATTTAGTTATGAAGCACATGGGATATATAAATGCTAATCAATAATCAAATAACTTTAATTACTCCTTTGTTATCTGCATAGTAACGGTAACATCTTACACAGAAGGAAACATCATGGAACTAATCTAGTTTTGATCTTCGGGATAATAAAAATCAGATGTAATATAAATTAATTCAAGCATAAAATACCAAACAAATCTGGCAATGCCGCCACCAATGAGGTTCTGATTCTGTACAAATACTTTGGTAATAGATTTTCATTTCGTCAAGAATTTTAGGAATTGGCTGCTTTCAATTTATTTATTTAGGAAGGTAAGTATTTGAATTTAAGTCACTTTGGAGCAACATAACGGCTATTTTATTTATTTAGGAGGAATTTATTTATTTATCTTTTTTATTCTATTTTGTCGTAACTTTTCGAATTAAAATCTTATTAGTCTTTACATTTTCTTTAGTCTTAGAATATATAATACCATGGAAACTTTAGTAATAAAAAGAAGGGATTAAACATCAATAACCTCATTACTAGTAGAAGAAAGCTGGATTTCTAATAGTAAATTATATAAACCAAAAATAGTATTGCTCATGGCGAAAGCAGTTTAAAAATAACGAAACGACAACCTTATTCTGTCAAATGGCATTTATAGAATTTACTTCGTACGAAAAGGAATGCAAATATATTTTACGAAACAAAATATAAAGTGCACTTTGTTTACCATCTGACAAAAATAGGAATGGTTAGTTTAGATAAATATTCTGAAAGAAACATTACGCTAAATATCCTCCGTTGAAATCGTAATAATAACCTAGTTTACATTCTTTAAGATTTTATGTTTCAGATAAGCAAGTCACGAATGAATGAGATCAAGAAATGGGCATGATACGAATACACAGAATTTGATGGGCATTAAGGGAAACAATTCTTTTAATGTTTTGAAAGAGCTGCATGAATCTTGGAAAATGATCTGGAACAAATGATTGAATAGTCACTTGCTTTTTTTCCCCATTTGTATTTCGGCTAGAACTTTAACACACAAATGTATGATTTTCATACATTTTAGACAATTAAATTTTGATGGTTGTCAGTGTACTTTGAGATAATTTAGAATGTTTAGTTCGAAAGGTTTCATCACTTTAATCGTTAACTTCGATGCATCTTGAATTGAAACTAATCTCTTTACTATTTACGTTGATTTTAACGTAAATATTTTAATAGATTAGTTTCAAATAAAAAACTGCTTACATTGAAAACAAATTTTTAAACTTTTGAAAATTAATTGATAACTGGTGAAAAATTCTCGTTTTTATTAAAATTCATCTGAATTAGTAAGTAAAATACATTAACAATTTAAGATTTCTAACTCCCTTATTATGAAATGGTGGCTTTTATATAATGATGAGCAGATTCATTTTTTGAAGGGGCCAATAATATTATTGTAGGAAGCTTAAAAACTATAATAACAGGCTTGAACATAAAATGTCTTCATTATTTAATTTAAATAAAAAAGTATTTATAGGTTTGACATTTTAAGATATAATTTAAGTTTTTAGTTACCTTAAAATTGTTAACACACTGATACATTAATGATAATTTTAGTGCTATAGTACTTGTCCAAAATCATTTTTTGAAGCTCATATAGGACTCTAACATTGCTTAATATATATACACTTCATCAAACTAGTGTATGTATATAACGTTCATCCATAAGGAGAATACGACGAGTCATGGTTAAAGAGTGTTGAGTTTCTTGAATTGAAGCTTGGATTTCAAATTATCATCTCTTTGGCGGATAGTTTACTATATTTTCTACTCATTTGAGTTGGGATCAATTTGAAACATCGCGGAATCCTTACCAAATATGTGTTAGTCAACAAATATAGATCTAGGATTCATATAGATTCCATATAGATCTAGGTTCCATGTAGATCTAAGATCACAGAATATAAGTACGTATGTGACAATACGTACTTATTACGTATTAACACCCTACTTCAATCTATAAAATTGACCCGACCAGATCACGACCGAAAATTACTTGGAAATAAAACGACACTACAACATTACACCAAAATTATTGTGCAATACTATAACTAACATCGTAATTTAATATTTCAAATACAATTTTACTAATATAATCAATGAATTTAAAATAACATTTATAGTTCTAGACTTCACTTAATAGAAAATCCATCAGTATATAACTTAAATAGTTCAATACTCCTACATGAACTGGAAACTCATACTAAGGGATACAGTTCCATCTATACATCATATTCCGATACAGGATAATTAGACCTTATATCGAGTTCAACTGTTGAAGTTAAACTGGTTCAGATTTAAAGAGGTTTAAATGCTGCAGGAATATTGGATTGGGTTAATTCAAATTGATTACGGTTTCGGTGTTTAGCTCTTTAGCCAATGCTAACAAGGCTTTGCGTGTTCCAAATGTTCTGAAACGCTTTGAATTGGTAACCGAAATAGACCCTGTGCACATTGGCTTGATACGAGTTAGTCTAGACTCATAGTTAAGAGATATGGCGTCACGTTTCTGTGTTGTAATGCGATGCCGTATGCGATATTGCGAATGGTTTTCTGTTTAAATCAATTTGTAGAAACCAGTTAAATAAGGAAATGTTATAAATGATGCATAGATGGATATCGATGATAGATATCCATGATACGTAGATTAATATATGGTATTAGAAACTTCAATCAAATCTCTGTTACTATTTACTCCAGTCTTATAGTATAATTAATGTCATCTGAGGGAAATGTATCTTAATTCTTATGTAGTATGTTACAAATTCAACAATTAATTTTTCATTTCAATATCGATTTTTCAATTTGGGAATTATACTCTATAGTAAGATATCTACAATGGAACTAGAGTTTTCAATCTTACGTCCATAAATTCCCAAGCATTTAATGATAACTTTCACTTGAGTTTTAAGATCCCTTTTAATTTTTGACTTTAACAACAGTGTTATAAAAACAATGTCTTCATAAAGAGTTTGTTATAAAATACAGTATCTTATCTTAACTTTGTTTCTATATATTTATGTAGAAATTTATACTGCAATAAATGTAACGAATTTGTGCTGCGCTACAGTAATTCTTCAAATATGTATGTGTACATTCAATTATTACTGAAAGTGTACGTAATTTCACAAGACCGATGTATGTTTTAGGTAGCTATGTTATGAATTTTTATTCTTGATTCAAAGGGAGTAAAGATACTCTCCTTTTTCTCTTTTATATGCACGGAATAAAATTTGCGTGTGGCAAATACAATTGCTCTAATTTAGTAAATAATTCATTTATCTTTAAGTGGTAGACAAAATTGAATCATTTACTTAATTAGAGAGCAACTTTAGTTGCCAGTTTTTAACTCAAAGAGAGGTAAAACCACGCCACCTCGATCGAAATGTTAAGATCCATTTAAAATCCCTCCTTCGTCGATGTTTGATTGAACCGTATATATGGCGCAACTGGTCCGCTTTTGAACCTTGCGCCAAAAAACCCAAACATCCAATTCAATTGAACCATACCTGTACCCCGGTGGTTGTCTTGGTTAGGTGTCGTTATTAGCAAAGCTAACCAGATCTTAATCTCGTCATCATAAAAAAATCGGTAGTATTTTGGACGAGATTTTTATTCATTATCAAAATTTGTCAGATCTTGATGGGCGAGATATCTTGTCGAAACCACTTGAAAGATTAAGAGACATGCTTCGGACACTAACTCTCTGAGAATTATGAGACTTCCGAGTAGTATACTATTGATTTTTTCGACATATAATGACCACACAAACATTCAAAGCAGTATCTGGTAACAAATTTTCATATATTTCTTGAGAAATATGTGTTAAAATGGCATCGATTTTCGTTTGCTTCCAATGTATCACCAAATGTCAAAAATGGACTGAAGAAAAATGTCCATAGTCATTCTGAAATTTAAGAAATATCTATCAGTTTCGCAAACTTGCGCGAGAAATTTTTTGTTTAGCATTAAAAATCTAGTTGAAATTTGAAATCAGCAGCTGCGTTAGACGCTAATTAGCTACAATTTAAAAAGGATCTTGCAAATCAATGAAATAGTATCCAAGAAAATAAAAATACGTAAACATACCTCGATGAACGGAAGGTAATGATAGTATCCTTCAAATAGCGATAAAGAAAATATAGAACCTATACTTTTCAGTTTGCTTAAAAGTACTAATACGCATTCGTCAGATTGGTTTTACAGCTAATGCAGAAAGTAAGACTTTGGACCCTGTAGTTCCTGTTAGAAGAAATTGTTTAGAAAAATACCCCATGGTCTTGCTAAGGGGACATACTGCTTTTAAGGTATGATGCATTTTTGACAATCTGCGACACTAAGAAAATTGAATTGTCCACCTAGATTACGAAAATGACATTGTGACACGTGGAGAACCAGGAGGGCAAAGTGGTCCACAATTTCGCCTTTTTAGTGTCATAATGATTAATGTTCAATTGGCAGAACAAAATACGCCTTTTTAGAAATCACCTTTTTAAATGCATCTGTTTTCTGAAACATTGAATAATCCTCCTGAAAAGGCTGTCTTGAAAGGTTGTCTTGTGATAGTAAAACAAGAACTCGAAGGACGAGATATCCCGTCATTAGAAGAAAACTGACCATATCTTGATCTCATCATTATAGAAAAATCAGCAATATCCTTGATGACGAGAAATCTCGTCATTAGCAAAATTGGTCACATATTGATGGACGAGATATCTCGTCGGAACCACTTGAAGGGCAAAGTAACATTCAAAACCTGCCCATATCAACAAAATAATCTCTCCCGATTGCTACATAATAAAACTCCGATCGATAGAATCCTCGATAACAGTTTAAAATCTATTTCTGCCTGCTCCAAAATACCCACGCATTCGGAAGAATATTTTACGGATGTATCGTCCGAAAATCCGGTTAGACGGAATCAGAAAGCTGGCGTTTTTCAAGGGAAAGAATTCCAACTTGGTGCCTCTGATGCTAGATAAAAGCCGTGAGATTCGCCCCTTGACAAATGCTAGTCTTAAATCGACATTCTTCGCCCAAGTTACCTCTCGCAATCACCTTCTTTTGTCTTCGGGTACCCTTTTATTATCGGACACAATAGAAACGGGCACAATGGCCTCGTGCTGCGAAGTCAAACTTTCTTCATTGGAAGAAAGCCTTCCTATTGGTTCGTGAGGAAGCCATGCAAAACGTGATTGAACATTAAACTGTGATATGGATTGCCTTCAGTTATTTTTTAATTAAACGGGGTAGATTAAAATCACTTATATCATTGTTGGATATTGATGATAGGATAGATTAAGGATGTTGATATATATATATATATATATATATATATATATATATATATATTGCTACATCTACACTTATCACAAATGATGTTTTCAAACTTAAATGCTTGGGTTTCATCAACGAATCTTAGCCATCCAAGTAGTTCCGACGAGATATGTCATCCACCAAGATATTGCCGATTTTTTTCTGATGACGGAATCAAGATCTGTTCAGTTTTCTTCTAATTACGAGATATCTCGCCCAGCAGGATCTAGTCAGTTTTCTTCTAATGACAAGACCCCAGAAGGGTTAAATATTGATATGAAATATTTATCAAGAGCTATTAGCATTCACTACATGCTTCTTATTTGTCAATATTCAAATATACACTTTTTAAAATTTGTGTATTAACATACTAAAAGAGATTAAACCTTTAGTGAGCTAGTGCAGCTGAAACTTGCAACATTTTTGTTCCAAGAATTGTGGGCTTCTATAATAACTGTGTTTAATTGCATATCCTAAAATACTAGTTTTCGTCTCATGACTCTTTCAACGCTCGACTGAATTGATAGATTTAGATATGGTGTTTTTAGAATCAAACGTGTAAATGTTTGAATATTTATGTGTGAAGGAATTTCCAGTAATTTGAAACTTTCGCTTTTCCTTTTGCTTATCCTTAGAAAAAGATAAAAAGTTTGCTCAATATTCATTCATTAAAATGTCAAAAATGCAATGGAAACGAGCGTGTCTAGTTTTTTTATTTCACACTTAATAATTTCCCTTAATGGTTGGTTTTATTTCTGAGTCAGTCCATTTACATGTGAAATATATCTAAAAGCTCTTAAAGCCTGCATTATACACTCAAGTAAATAAAAGTTTTTTTAATTTTTGAGTACCTAAAACCTTTAATTCAGGGGAGGTTATAATAATAAAAGAAGATGAGTTTACCGTTTCTAAACACATACTTTCTGGACCATGGTATTTTGATTTTTAGAATTTAAAATGTAGCTCATAAATGTCCCATTGGAATGAAATTTTACATTAATTTCTCTTCAATATATTACGTAGTTATGAAATCTATTGGTACATAAAGGGTGGACAGTAAAGCTCTATAAATTTTTATTAGGAAGTCATTGTGTTATATTATAAGATTTGTATTACTCGATAAATTTTACTGTCTAAGAAATAACAATACTAATGATGCACTCAAGGAGTTTCAATTTCTAAGTCCTTGCATTCAGTGCGTTCTTCTGAACATCAATAAACTCAAGAAATTTATTTATTCTCAAAATATGATTTGAAAAATTGAAATCACGCGATCACATAAGGAAGTTGAAATCAGTTGGTTGGTTGTAGTAGTTTTATGGCGCAAGGGCAATATTTGGACAAGCTCGCCAAACACTCGAAAGACAACATCAACTAATTAGAGGGAGTGGAAAAAAGCAAATAGTTGAAGGTGAAGGGGAGGGCAAAACGAAGGGAGGACCGATCGCTAGGGTAGTCGGGGTTGTGATACCCGTGCATGCTTAAAGGAAAGTAAACCCCTGAGGGACACGTTGAAATCGGTCCAACATTTGTTTCTGTACATAACTCTACATACCGCAAGTTTAAATTCAACAACCCTATAACTTAACATCAAGATATTTAAACTTCGGAATGAGATTTTTTTAAGAAAGTAATTTGCTTAAGAAATATGTCTACACTATACAGTATCTAAATAATGCACTATGTCAATAAATACTTTTCTTGTGTGTGTGCCTGTGCCTTTAATTGATAGAAAAAGTAGCTTTATCACATATTATACAGTATATATTATATTATTTGGCCCGCTCGTCAAACAAAATCCAATCAACCCCTATTTCATAATCTTGAAAAAAAATTTCACCCATTGATTTCAAACCTGAAAATTTATCTCCAAATTAATCACATTATCTAAATCACATTATCTCCAAATTATTATCATAACAAAACATCTTCCCTTATCAGTTCCACTTTAACAACCGTTTTAAATAAAAAACATGACCATTAAAGAACGCGCAAAAATATATTTCTTTCATCAAATAGTTATTCCTATATAGAGTTACAGACGACATTTATTTGACTTAAACCTTCTTATATGAAGGTATCTGGACTTCTGAATGAGCTTTATATAAAAATACTTTTCTCCTTTGTTCCTTAATCCCGAAGAAAACTAAATGTTTTACTCATTGATTTCAAATCCGCAAAATCATCTCCAGAAAATCACTTATCTTCAAATGGTTGTAAATCGCAAAACATCATCCCGCATCTAGTTCTCCCTTTTAACACAACCGTTTTAAAATAAAATCCCGTGATCATTAAGGTACACAGAAAAATATGATGCTTTTGTCAAATAGTTGTTTCTATATATAGTTCCAGACGACTCGTGTTTAGTTTAAACCTTCCTGCATGAAGATATCTAGATTTCTGAAAGAGCTTTATATAAAAAAGTAGAGTTTTCTTCTGTTTCTTAATCCCAGGGAAAACAAAATTCTTTACTCGTTGATTTCAAATCCACAAAATCATCTCCAGAAAATAAATTATTTTCAAAAGGTTGTAAATCACAAAACATCTTCTCTCGTCCAGTTCCCCTTTAACAACTGTTTTAAATTAAAATACCATTATCATTAAGGAACGCACAAAAATATAATGCTTTTGCCAAAAAAGTTATTTATTTATATATCTCTAGAAGAATCTCCTTTAATGTTAATTCTCCTAAATATCAGCATGAAGATATCTAGACTTATGAATGCAATTTACAAAACAAAAATACATGTTCACCATTTCTCAATCAAAAAAAAAACCTAAACTTTTCCACTCGTTGATTTCGAATTAAAAAAATTAACCCCATAAAATCAATTATCTTCAAATCACTATAAATCACAAAACATCTCTCCTTATCCAGTTCCACTTTAACTGCATTAAGTCCTTATCATCCAGTTTAAAAATATTTTAAGACCCCAATTAAAACGCCACGGTTCGATTCTCGGGTATCTGGAGAAATTAACGTCATCTCTTCGTGCCCCAGAAATGAATCTCAAATGAAGCAGCTTATTAACGGCTGCAATAATTCAGGCATTACTTAATCAGGGTTCTTTGCGCCTATTTGGCCGTGCACTCTTCCGCCGTCCTGGAGCTCAATTGACCGGAAAGACACACGGACGTTGTTGATGGGAGAATAAATATTAATATGTTTGAAAGGGAGAGACTTGTATTGAAAGGCGAAAAACCTACATGCACTCTTACTTCAGATAATGAATGTATCATGCAGGGAGGTCTTCATTTTAGCTCTTGTGTAGCTGACCTAGTCTGGAATTTATTTTTAGTGTGACTGCTTTGGTGTAATAGCTAGTTTTTCAAAGAGTACTATTTGAAGATATTGCATGGCCTGTGTGTGGGAAAATAATTATTTATGGAAAAACATTGAAAATAGAATGTTTCTTGTGGGGGTAATAAGAGAAATGTGAAGTGAACAAATTCCTGTAAAATTTGAATGGTTTCGGTCAAAAATAAGTATACAACTAATTTGTGATGTGGGTTTGTGAAAGATGCTTTGAAATGAATGTGTCATGAATGGAGGTATTTACTTTAATTCTTGTGTAGTTGACATAGTTTGTGATTTATTTTTAGTGTGACTGCTTTGGTGTAATAGCTAGTTTTTCAAAGAGTACTATTTGAGGATATTGCATGGCCTGTGTGTGGGAAAATAATTAATTATGGAAAAACATTGAAAATAGAATGTTTCTTGGGGGGGTAATAAGAGAAATGTGAAGTGAACAAATTCCTGTAAAATTTGAATGGTTTCGGTCAAAAATAAGTATACAACTAATTTGTGATGTGGGTTTGTAAAAGATGCTTTGAAATGAATGTGTCATGAATGGAGGTATTTACTTTAATTCTTGTGTAGTTGACATAGTTTGTGATTTATTTTTAGTGTGACTGCTTTGGTGTAATAGCTAGTTTTTCAAAGAGTACTATTTGAGGATATTGCATGGCCTGTGTGTGGGAAAATAATTAATTATGGAAAAACATTGAAAATAGAATGTTTCTTATGGGGGTAATAAGAGAAATGTGAACAAATTCCTGTAAAATTTGAATGGTTTCGGTCAAAAATAAGTATACAACTAATTTGTGATGTGGGTTTGTAAAAGATGCTTTGAAATGAATGTGTCATGAATGGAGGTATTTACTTTAATTCTTGTGTAGTTGACATAGTTTGTGATTTATTTTTAGTGGTACTGCTTTGGCGTAATAGCTAGTTTTACAGACAACTATTTGGGGAAATGACATAGAATGTTTGTGGGAATATAATTAATCACGAGAAAAATATTGGGTATAAAATTTTTTTGGGGTAATAAAAGAAATGTGGCGTGAACTTGTTTCTGTAAAATTTGAATGGTTTAGATAAAAAAATAAGTAAGCATACAATTAGTTTGTGGTGTAGGTTTGTAAAAGATGGTAATTTTAGTATAAATTTAAAGGACATATAATTATAGTTACGAAAGGAAGATATTGTTGACTTAGATGCATTTTTGCAGACATTTATTTAATTTTATTGCGAATAATGTATAAAGTATATACATTTTGATAATTTTGTTGAAAACGGAACATTATTTTTCCGTATTGTGGCTATATGAAAAGAACAAGTAAAAAATCAAATTTTAACGTTTTGCAGTTTTGCATTATGCTTATAAAATTGACTTTATTGACATTTTGTCTAACATTTCTCGTTTTGGAAAAGTAAATATGCATTATTTAATAGAATTGATAGAACCTGAAAACATTGCTACACAATTAATACGAAAAATTATTACTTATGAAATAAAAAAGCAAAATTTTATTCTAAAATAATGTTAACGAAAATGTAAATATTGAAGCGTCTGAGCGTCGTGAATTTTCCAAGAAGTGTAATTTTCCTTTTACCCACAAACACATATAAGGACTAAGGAAAAACGTCTATTGTTTTAAATAATCCTAGGAAGGATTCGATTGCTCAAGAAGACCATAAAACTGGTTATAATTCATGCAGGGAAAACAACATATTGCACATTGTATATACTATGATTATGCCACCCCTCTGAAGGTTAAAATTGTTTTTACAAAAAATCAAGAGCAATTACAAATTGTATGAATCCATCTGTAAATTAAACACAATCTCTTTCTAAAGAATTGTTTACAGCAAATAATTTTTCAATCCTGCGATTACGGGTAAGCACACCATAATTATGGGATAACAGGTTGGTTAGTTTGACTTCGTTTTACATCGCAAGAGAGGGCCATATTTAGCCAAGCTGCGCCAAATACAAGACATATAACATCAAGTAAATGGACATACGCACAGAATGAAAGTTTAACTGACACAGAAGAAAGAAATACACCCAGAGAAGAATCCCCACCTACAACTGGCAGGTGGCTTGCACAGTAGGCGTACCCGCTGAGCCAAATGGGTAGGTAGGTACTTAATTAACGCCACACTGGAGCAACACAATGGGCTATTGGCGACGGTCCGGGAAAGATCCAGATGACGACTGAACCACATGAGATCAAAATATTTTCGGAAATCTGAATATACAAATTGCATACAAATCCTTAAAATAAAATTCTGATGGCCTGAGGGCATTATATTTGCAAGCAGATTGTGTTCACAAATTTAATAAACAGTCAATCATTAATATTCTGAGGGATTCATACGCGTATATCCTATCATCCACCTGCAATCTTCCTTGTATGACCAAATCAGTTTTGACCTTGTTCAATAGAAGCTTTCCTAGGATTCTTTACATTATATACATATAATCGAAGGACATTAATCAGATTAACCATTTGAGCATCATGAGATTTCTATGTAATATAATATATTATTACTTTTACACCGCACCAAACATAATGAATATATATATATATATATAGTATATATATATATATAGTATATATATATATATATATAGTATATATAGTATATATATATATAGTATATATATATATATAGTATATATATATATATATTATGTTTGGTGCGGTGTAAAAGTAATAATATATTACATGGAAATCTCATGATGCTCAAATGGTTAATTCGATTAATGTCCTTCCATTTTTTTTGTCTGAGGTAAGAGAAGAATCTATAACTAGCCTTAAAACAGATTATTAATACACTTTTAACTTTCCAATCTTCAACTTTTGACCTTGACAACTAGCCCAACAAGATCTTACCAATTTCGCTTACCCCTAGATATCTCGTCGTGACAAAACTACCCTAGTTTGCTAAGGACGCTGCCCACATAGCGTCAATCTGCAGGTTTCACTTCGAGGCATGTCGTCTTACAATTCCCTTTCAGAATCGATCTCAAAGGTGGCCGCTAATGAGTTTCGCGAATATCCAGTCCCCGATACCGTAACCCCGAGCGTTGAGTGACGGGTGATTGCTTGACAACAAGCGTATGTCAACTGACCCTCTGGAAACAAGAATAGGTAATTGAAGGTCACAACCTGACAAAGAAACATGCAAGTATGCGCAAGTAAAAGGTATATTGCCCTCCCTAACCCGGAAGCATGAAAAGAACAGGAACTGAATAGGGAATCATCAAGGGAAAAGATGGATTTGTTAACTCAGCACGTTGCTTAATTAAAAGGGAATAAAGATCCAAGAAGAGAAAACAACTTGTTTTCCCCAGAACTAGTGATTTGTCTCGACGAGGTATGTCGTCCCTAGCAAAAATTAATCAGATTTTGATGGACGAGTTATCTCGTCATTAGAAGAAAACTGACCAGAACTTGTTCTTATGAGTTTTTTATCAGATGTTTTTTGCATCATTAAAAAATCGGCACTATCTTTTAATGATATCTCTAGCTAAAGTGATCAGATCTTGATAAACGAGATATCTCGACGAAACCGCGTGGTGGGTTATTCAAATTGCAGAGTTCGGCTCCTGTGAGTTGGCAGTCGAATTAAATGGTTCTGAATGAGTCTATTACTTAAATAAAGGGATTGGTGTCAACGTAAAGAAATAGCTTCCACAATTGGCATCTTTTGTGAGAATTCTAAGTTTATCGTTATTTGTCAAAATCGATAGCAATTTTCATACGACAGCGCGCTGTCATGAGGAAAATCAGCGATCACATTCTTCATTCTTTTGGGTATAGCAGCCTTCGTCTTGCAAGCTTTCACCACGCCTTTTCAAAAATCAACTGATCTAAGGTCGTCTGCCTTCTCGTCGTAGACACACTTTAGAGGAGCGAACCATTACATAGTGCAAAATAAACAGGATTCTAGGGACAATAGTCCTGTCCAAATGCACCATTTCTCAATCGTGCATGCGTGTGTACTTAGCCGTTGATAGTTTTTCTTTCGTGTTAATTTACGTTCAGCATTCCATTTTCAAATGCATGAAGAACTTATCTTTTTACCTTGTAACTATAAAATATACATGACCTGACATAATGAGTAAGGTTTTAAATATTAAATACTATAATGATTAAGTACGAATTTTACCTTTAATGGAATTCCATATTTACCATTTTACTGCCTACTTGAATTCTAGATGACACAATGAACATTTCATGAGAGGTCAGATCACTCGTATTAAACGCAACATTACAAAATGCACTGCTAGTTGAAATCTTCCTTCGGAGTTGAAAGAGGATATGTACATATTGATCTAATTTGGTTTTCATACAAAATAATGATAAGAGATCAAATTCTGATTAATTGTTAACTTCTAATGACAAGGACAGGAAAAATAGCTCTTGGAACGCAGCAAGGTGAAAACAGTCTGGTTTCGTGAGTAGTTGAGAAATTTCTATTGTATCTAATGAGAATTGTCCTCGGCAATGATTTCTCGCCAGCCGCTAGCTGATCAATCTTGAATTGCCAAAGCATAGAGCCATTTTTTAAAAGCTCATTTACCACCCGCATAGCATGAATGAAGTTAATCATACGGAAGAATAAGGATGGCAAATGAAATTTAAAAAAATGGTTCAATGTATTGGCCACCTAACTGTTGGCGAAAAACCATTGTCCAGGATAATTCTCATTCGATTCAATAGGAAATTTCTCAACCACTCATGTAGCTAGACTATAATCACCTTGCTGCTTTCCACGAGATAGTTCAGAAGAAGGATTGGTATCTAAGTATTATCACATGCGGAGTTGCGATAAGGTGCATTTAGACAAAATTGACCCAAGAAGTTTGTAAAATGAAACAGCAGAAGGTTTATAAAAATGGAAGGAAAACAGTAAATTAAATACCCCTTTTGGTGACTACAATGATACAGCAATGACTTTCATGGAAAACCAGATCAAATATAATGTGCGACATAGTACTTTCAGATTCTTAAGTTGCGTCTACTCTTGTAGAAACAGAAGGACTCGCGACACTGACCATCCTGGATTTTTGTGCCCCAGGAGGCGGAAACGGTCTTATTGGTTGTGGAATGTGGCTATTTCCTTTCCGGAGCTGAATCGGTACATATCAGAGAATACGAATACGTCGCATCATTAAGCTTTTCCTCAAGTTGATTGATTGTCTTTTTCCTTTTGTTCAGTAACACATCGTCACCCTCGTTCAACGTACTTGCTTTTATCCGTTCAATGCGAATGTTGTCATCACAAGTGCAAATATTTCACTTATAAACAACAGGGGCATTTCAGCAACAAGTGCAGACGCTGTATTAGAGGTAATCAATCATATTTAAAAGTACCAAAGAAAGAAGTTTGCTTGGATTATTCAAATGAATTTTTAACTTTATGGGTAGAAGAAAATGCATATGCCAGGAACCTATAAAACAAAGCATTAATTCTTATTCAAGACATCAGCACCAATGAAATTTCATTTTGATGGTTATTGCTTTTTGCTGGAAATAGTTTTCGACTTAAAAATGTATTTTGGTCAGATTAAAAGAAAATATTTTTCAATCCATTCCTTCATAATCCAAACAAATCCGCGGATTTTGAAAATAACTGGAGAACGTTGTGATGCTAAATGCTTTTTTTATCTCGCTTAAAGACTTGCGCGTGTTCGTTCTTGCGTGTTGCTTACAGGCTTTTTATGTTTTACATAAGCTTTTACTTTTCCTTGTGAAAAAATGAACTGTCTTGTTAATACATGCAAAACTGAACATGCTTATCTATGCATATAAATTTTCGGTAAAAGTTTCATATACTTTATGCATAAATGACTTTTTAGTTTCTGAATTCTTTGGAATTTACGTAAAAGGCAAAAATATCCTGAATCCCTAAAAGTAAAGTTTTAGCCAGGATTTAGGAATCCCCAGCAAATTCAAAATCACTCCCACTATAAGTTGTCAGCTGTACTTAGAAGATCAGTTCCTCTAAATACTGCTATAAAATGCCTAATTAGAAGATCCCGGAATTTTTTTATCTAAAAATTATTAAGAGACCTAAAAATCTTCACCGCAAAATATCTTCTTTAACACACTCGGTGGTTATCTTGTCGCGACATCTCGCCATTAAAAGAAAATTGACCATATCTTCATGATCTCATCAACAGAAGAAAACTGACCAGATCTCCTGTCATCAAAATTTGACAATACCTTGATGACGAGATATCTCGTCATTAGCAGATCTTGATTGATGAGATATCTCGCCAAAACCACGTGGAGGGTTGATAAACTGTCTCTCTCTCTCTCTCTCTCTTTATTTTGTGAAAACATTTTTACACATGCGTACATATACATTTGTTTTCAATGTACATCATATGTAACAAAAATTTGAGATCCTCAACATTTGTTTTAATGTTGCAAAAAAGTACTAAAAGGAATTCTATATATTAATCAGAAATGACTATCTAAACTGGAATATGATACATAACGTGCATTCCAAGTGCAATCATTCTCATCAGTTCGGTTTAACTCTTGTTCGATATTTTTGTACATTTTTCTAATATTTTCAGTGGACCTGTACTTTTTCCCAAGAACCTTCCAAGAAAGCCTGTGGATCACAATTTGGGAACATTGCTACGTTTCAATTAATAGTCAAATCGAATTGTAAAATGTTTCCAGTCTATCCTGTCTCCTGTGTCGACATTCCCACTAGTAGAAAGGCATATAAAATATTTGTTTTATGTTGAAGTGTAGGGTCGAGATTGTTTTGGCCACAAAAGTTGACAGATGAGTCATTTGCAATGCGTCTTGTAATAAAATTAAACTCGCTGATGATATTACGACCAGAGAATAATCAACAAAACATTTATGAAATAAGAGGATAAAAATGAAAATATTGTGCTACTCTATAACTCCAAAAAACGACAAAAAGATGCTCTAAAAAATCTCAAAAAATGACCAAAAAATCAAAAATACTCAAGCAGATGCTCTAAAATTGAAAAAATGTGACCAAACAATGATATAAATAATTACATATCCAGAATCGGGAGATTACAAACGGAATTTCTTTCTGTACTGACATTGTCTAAGAGGGGCTATCAAAAGTTAGCATATCTACAAAATATGGATCTTGTAATTAAACTTGACTAACGAGGACGAAATAAGGTTGTTAAAGCTATTCCATCGTTTATATTTCGTCATCTGACCGTGGTTCAAAACTACGAGGTGTTGTCCTCAGCCTTTCCCTTCAGGATTGATCCCGTACCGCTACCAATATCCCGTTTCGTTGCTCCAGTGTGCCGTTAATGAACTATCTACCTACCCTCTTTTATATTAAATCTTATATTTACTTAGAGTCCATATTTTATTTAGTTTGTAAATCTACAAGAAAATGAAAGTGCCAAACTAATGCCCCCAAGCTTTAATAAAAATGAATATTCAAGACAAAATGTACTGTAAGATATATAAATATGAACACTTTAACATAAAGTGTGCCCACTATATGTAACCTTCTAAAAGAATTTTCAAAATCTACTGAAACAATGGAGAATATGAGAATCCTTATTCCAAAACGCATGAGAAGCACTTATTCGTAATTATGTAATCTAAGGGTAATCATACATAAGCCTCACACTACTTAATCATTGATGAACATTTCTAGGTACAAGACTTAAATTATAAAGATGCAGCTGTTACGGAACACCTTAAAATGCAGTTTTCTTGCAGTCTTATAACTATTATACTATCTTACTAACGTGTACTACGAAAATCCTTTTCGCACTTCACGCACGAATGTGGCAAATCCTTAGAATGCTGGAAACAATTGGAGATTGTGAGGGTTTACTACAAAGCAAAAGATGAAAATTCAAAGAAAGTTTACTCATTTGATTCGATGATCTTCTAAATACTCGATAATAATACCCTTGATTATACGAGTTAATGTGGACCATGGTCATCTCGGATACTAGGTTCATAGTAACACAAAACCTCCTATATGGAATACAGAAAACATTTATTGCACAATGTGTTGGTATTACTTACTGAAAGATTCATAGAGCAGGAATTTAAGAATAATCCTAATTCGATATGTTTTTATTGTGATAAATGTATAATAAATATATGGACGTGAGTTATGTACTTTTCAAACTCTCTTGGAAAAATCCTCAACTGTCTTCTCTATCTCGCCGCTTTGAACACAGTGAATACACTAGTGCTTTTATTTAAAACTCGCAAAAATTTAGTATCAAGTTCTGCTCATATAACTTGGTTGATCGGAGATAGAATAATCATGGTTCTATTGTACGTTTCGTAAAGTTTTCTCCATAGCGTACGAGAAATCATAATTATACATTACAAAAATTTACATTATATTTTTTGTATCTAATACAAACACAAAACATTTTTATGGCTTTACTAAATCAAGAACAGTATACTCAAGCATATTAAATTACTGCGTTGATCTACTCCAATTTTAAAAGGCACGCAATGTTTTAATAAAACAAAACTAAAAATAAATTTATCGATGAGAAGATTAAGTTAAGACTATAAGCGAAATTTTAAAAGTAGAAAATCTCCAACACTTAAATTCGCGATCATCAATAATACCTTTGATTTTTTAATGTTTTATTTCTCTAATATAACTCACGTAAAATATTTAATTCCATCAAAAAATAATGATATTCACAGATCCGTACTCGACTTAAAGTTATTACGTAATGAGCAATCACCCTTTCGAAAAGCCGAAAGCTTCTTAATAGTTAAAAACATCTTTCACACATTTCACAAAAACTTCCCGAAACAAGTCACATCTCCCTTAACGACCACGAACTCCCACTACCCTCCGCATAACCCAAAGTGCCATAACTAAATCAAACGACTCCTAAACTTAGGTGGAAATATAAAATCATCTGCACCATCTCACAAGACCTTCTCCCAAGAACTTCCTCATCATCTCCAAGGCACACGTCCTGGAGATATTTGCAGAAACAGCGCCATTTAAGCGATGTAATATCCTCCGAGCATATTCGGGCATACATTATGTATTTAATCGTGCCATACCGCCCCCAGCGACTATTAACCCACGTCCCCGAATTCGGGGAAGGGAATGCTTAAGGTTCATTGGGGAGGGTTGAGCAACTGACGGAATGAAATTGTACCTCATCAACTAGGAAGGACCAGACCTTCAGAAATGTCCTTCATCAAAACTGCGATTACTGTGTTAACCCCCTGTCATTCCACTTAATTGCCTTTTGCAGTTATTCACAGATTTTAGCATACCGGGACAGTGCTCTCTAATGATTAAATTGCTAGTAAAGTTTCTCGGGTTCTTGCTGTGGAGCTTAGCGGATGATTGTTTTGCCCACTGAATGCTTTGAGCTGAGATTGACTTGGGAAATTAGCGAGGACAATGGGTTGGGAACTGTGGAGACGTAATTTATTGGTGTTCAAAATGGAATTAGTGATCTTTTAAAGTAAGTGTGATCTTTACATTTATTACCAGTTGTCCTTAATCCTCTTCTAGGTTCAATTCTTGAAAAATCTCAAATTGTGTTAGATTTCTGTAGCCACGTCATTTGGAAAGGAGCACAATATAAATCAGAAGAATATTCACCTGTTTTTGTAAAATAGATTAAATACTTTGCTGAATTATGTTACAATGCGCATTGCAATATGCCATACCTTTCTATGTAACAATACTTTCTAACTATAGGAGTTAAATTGTATTGGATTAATTTGGTTATTATCCACTATATTACTTCATATTGTTTTCATAAATCATCAAATTCGCTTACCACTTCTAGAGACCATTAACTCAAGTCCCGTACTCAGAAAAATGCTTAACCCTTACAGGAGCTCACACGCATACATCCGTTCTGTAACCTAGTTTCCCCCGCGTGATTTCTAAGCAGTTTTGACCTTCTTGATCAATAGAATCTCTCCTTGGATTATTTCAACCAATAGATGTGGTTATTTAGTCTTTATGTGTGTTGTGGAGTAAAAGCAATCATATACTACTCGGAAATCTCGTGACACTCAGAGGGTTATGACAGTGGTTACCAAATTTTGTGTACATCACCTCCTCTTTCCAAACAAACAAAAAGACGCTACGAGTCCCTCTCTATTTCTAATAATCTATCATCCTATAATATTTGTTTAGTATTTCTTCCTATACTTTTTATTGAATGAAACAAAATTGTTTTACAAATGTGAATTGTTTCTATATTTGAGTGTTCTTATAGACTGAGTGATCAAGTAGGACCTAACTTTCTTGTATTTCAAATGTAGGACACGTGTTCCTAAAATTAAAAAACGCCAAAATATTACTTTTTTAATTTCTTATCCAAAACTCTGACTTTTGCATTAATGCAACTGTATCTTCTGTATCAGAGTATGCATTTGAGAAATGTAATGTCTTATAAAAGTACTTTTTATAAGTATCCATCCGATTTACCCGTTTCAGAAGAAATATTGCCGTTGTGAAATGTTTAGTAAATATTTATTATTATCAATGAGAAATCACGACTATTTCTTCTTGCTTACGAATCTAAGTACTATGGCACAATACGACTAGTAAGAGAAGTAATATATACGTTCTCTATGTCTGCTCTCTACATCATCACACATATTATTTTAAAGAGCCTTGCTTTTAATCTTCTCGGCGTCAGGTTATTTCTAACGAGCGTAGGACTGCTTTTTCCCACGCATACTTCATGACTAAATACCCACATCTTTTCGTTCAAATAATTCTATGATAATATTTCAAAGCTGGTAAGAACTCATACAGGAAAGGAAGTAGGTTGGATATATGCCTATGTATACAACAGGGGGTTGGATTGTTCCCTATAAAATTAACTATTTGCAACAATTGCTAAATTGCAATTAGTCATTCATATTTTTCATGCAAATAACTTTATTTGGAGCTACCTTCCTCTATGCGTGGCAAAATTCATAGAACAATGTGTCGGCAAAAAAGTGTTTTCGAAAATTATAATTTTGCTAATAGCTGCGCACCCTTTGACATTAACCTCGCACTTTCTTAGATGGATACGTCTCATCGTTTGGAAAGCATGAACTTGAGGTTTATTGGAGACGGCTGAGGAAATCACTGAGTAAAACTGTACTTGATCAATCAGGGAAGGACCATACCTTCAAAATATCCTTCATCAATACTGCGATTTCTGTGTTAACTATATATCGCTCCATCTTTTAGTAATTCACGTATTTTAATATACCAGAAAAATTCTCTATTTTGATTAAATTGTTGGAAATGTTTCTCAGTTTCTTGCTGAAGAGCTCGCAGATTATTCCTTTTCTCATTGTATGTTTTAAGCTGGGATTGACTGAGACGACTATTGAGAGCAATGTTGTGAGAATTGTTGTGAAAAGCATTAATTGAAGCTTTATGGGGAAATTAATATCTTAAATATATAGCAATCTTACACATATATATAGAAAGCAAGCGAAACCTCTATTTACAACTCTGTCCTATTTTACACGTTTGGAGAAAGTTTAAGTTGTGCTAGATTTGAAAAATTCATATAAATGTCATTTGGAGAAGGTCCTTATGGCACGAAAGACGTCTCCCAATAAATGTATTTAAATATTTTACTGAAATATCTTATGTACTGTATATTGTTTATATAGAGATGGAGATTATATTAGTTTATATTTTTCAAATACAAGATTTTTTAAATGTACTAATTGCCCAGACACTGATATATTTTCCAATTAATTTGAATTCCTGAATTAATACTAAACAGAAAGAACAATTTTATATCAATTTATAATAGTTAATATTAATGATATTTCTTTACTTACTTTTTCGTTAAGATTTTAATGATTTTACATTAAATCGATTGGTAATGCTTTTTTCCGTTAAATTAATGAGTAAAATATTATGGATCAGTAATTTTTAGTTTCATTTGCTATATTTTAATGCCATTTGTTTGAATGTGATTGCTTTGTAAGGGAAATAAGTTCATGAATTAAAGTATTCGAATATACCTTTCTAAAAATATTGGGGAACTATGTTGGAGTTCACGTAGTTCGTACCTGGTTCTATTTATTCTTTTAGGTTGAGCATTATGATGAAAACAAAGTGTATCTGTTACTACGATAGGTAATATTGGCACTTTATCAAAAATCCAATGATGATTTATATTGAATGAAAAAGTAAGGAAAAACTAGGTATATGTATTGTACGCTTACAGCTGAAAAAGTTCTATAGAATTCTTCTGAAATTTGATTCACATTCAGTAGCAGTATGAAGTTTAGCGAAAAAACCGTTAACAAGTTTCTCTAACAAATTGTTTTGTTTCTTGTTCTATTCTCACTTACAGTTTTTAAATTTTTCTCCACATAGTTGGAAAAAAATATAATCATCTTTAACTATCGAAACAATAACTACTTTTAGGAATGTAATTGTAATTAATTTACGTCTCATTGGAACTTCACAACGGGTTATTGGCAACGGTCCGGGATCAATCCCCAACAAAAAGATAAAAAGATCCGAGGACAATACCACGTAATATTGAACCAAGGTCAGATGATGAGGTCAACACCTGAGCTGGTACTCGACTCTCCAAAGTCCACACTACGCCAAATTTTAGAAATGATAGAAGCTTATCAGATAATTGACTGATCATAGGTAGTTGGAAGATAGTATATATAAAATGTGTGAAGCAAATATTACATAACAAGTTAAATAACCCAATACTGTACAAAAAGTATAACTTTAAATTCATTTGCATTGATTTTCGAGAACTACATGTAGTTAAATAAGAGTTATTTTACTTTATAATCTTTTGATTTTGAATTTCACGTATCTTCATAAGTTAAGAAGGAAATTTACGTATCAATGTTTTGAGGAATCCAAACCATAAGCACATGCAAAGATACAGAGTACATCCTAAGTATTCAAGAAACAATGTAAACAAATGTAAGTAAAGTTAATTACACTGTAAATGCCAAACGCTGTACCTGCTGAATAATTCAGAATGTAATTGCCATGCATGTAAACAATTATTTCTCCCGAGGATAAATATATATCTTTAAGTTAATGATAAAGGCTATGCAAGTCGGAACGCAAAATCTATCATTACAATACTAGTCATCACAAATGCCAGAATTCTTCAGTTTCAATTGGCTAACGAAAATAAAGACTTCTCATATATGCGAGAGAATTGAATTTAAGATTATTTATTCAATTATTCTACTAGGAGCAATATTACTATTATTACGACTATTTTCTAATCATTGCAGTTGAAATATTTAAAGCTATGTGGACTCAGTAGCATACATTTAAAATTTTTGAAACATGTTTCATTTTATAAATTGTTATATTATTTACTTAAAAAGTTCTGATATTTTTAAGTTATCGGAGTATTTATGAACTCTTTCAAAATGTGTCTTCAAATCACATACTTTGAAATCAGAAATTTAACAACTCGAAGCAGCATAATATAAACAACATAATCACTTTGACTAAGCCATATTATTTACTTTTTATCGATTCTCTACCCATTTATACAACTTTGTCATTTTTCGTGACTTTAAATTTTAATCTGGCATCAGTTGTCTAAGTTTACGTTGACTTCGGCTTTTTATTGGTTATTTAATATTGATGTTTTCAAAATTCAGGAAGTTACAATAAATGTAACAAGAGGATAAAAGAAAAAGTGGGATAGAATTTGGAAGAAATAACTCTCAAATGACAGATTTCTGTATACTTGTAAGCTGATAAAATTGGCTCGAGTAAAGTAAGAGCAAGATAAAAAAGAAACAAGACAAACATTATAATGCGAGAAGGCTCATATGAAAGTTCTATTATTCACAGAGAAAAAATTCATGCATGGAAATTTTTAGACTATTGTGAAAAATATTAAATTACTTTATTCCTATAAACAAACTTTAAAGGGCTTTTCTCCTTTATTTTTCAGTGTTTACTAAATCCAATCCCTACGGACTTTTTAAATATCTATAACCCCATGAACAAATCACATTTTTCTATCTTTCATAGCTAACATTAATAAGTATAGTTTTTTTATGAAACAATACGGAAGAATAATGAAAATAAATATACACGCAAAAAAGTCTTATGAGAAATTTTAAGTGATGCATGTACATTTTATTGTTTTATTCAAAAAGTAATTAAGTTATCCAAAATTCTTTGTTGAGTTTTTTAGAAAGGAGAAAAAATAAATTTTGAAAACTGATAACTTTGTTGGGGTTTTAAAAAGTGCTAAAAAATTTCAATTTTTTTAGTTTCACCCACCCACACACTTTTAAAACTTCATAATTTTGATTCAAGCACTTAATATTAATATAATTTAACATTGGTAGCCAAATAACTTTTGTTTAAATCCTCCAAGTGGTTTCGACGAGATATCTCGTCTATCAACATTTGATCAATTTTGCTACAGATGAGATACCTTGTCCACCAATATATGACTAATTTTTCAAGTGATGAAATATACCGTCATCAAGATTTTGCCAATTTTTCGATGATAACGATATCAAAATCTGGTCAGGTTGCCTATAATGACGAAATATCTCGTCCATCAAGATCTGGTTTGGTTGCCTTTAATGAAGAGGTATCTCGTCCATCACACACACACAAGATCTGGTCAGTTCAAGATCATCAGACTGATCAATGCCTCATCGAGACAACCACCAGGAGAGTTAAATATAAAGCAAAAGAGTAGTTTCTAATCTATCGAGTTCATTTAAAGTGTTTATAATAGTTTTCTTAATACCATATTCGGGAACTTTATACGTGAAAAATAGTCTACTGTCTAAACTAAACCACTTTATTCACGTTTAGCAATTAATATCTGATGATGTGTAGTTGTGAAAAAACTCTTAGTGAAGAATTACACATGCCTTACTTGTTTTCTAACTGATATAACATCATTTTATATCTTTTATAAAATATCAACAATTTTTCAACGTCCTAAGTATGATTGATGTACTCTCAGAGATCAGGACTTCTTATCTCTGAACTATCATCCGTGATAAAAAATATATTTGTTATAATAGAAACGACATGGCATTTAGTATAAAAATAAAATCCCTAAATCCTTTGTAATCGAACGTCGTATGTGATTTTTTTCAGAAAAGTTCCACTTGAACGCATAAAATAATATGAAAATAATATGAAAATATATAATGAATAGAAGCAATGATTGTGATATGAAAAGCGGGTGTAAATAAAGAGGGAGTATTCCGAGTTTGTATAGAAGAAATAATATTTTTTAAAAGTCTAACCATTGGCCTCTTTGCCCTTCAACACTACAACGAGCGGACGGCTTTTTGTGAGGGAGCACCCATAGGTTAACCCTCCTGGTGGAGAATCAACGAGATATATCGTCATTAGTAAAACTGACCAAATCTTTATGAACTATATATCTCGTCATAAGATAAAAGCTGATATTTGTCTCGTCAACATAAGAAATCGGTAATATCTTGATAACGAGGTATTTCGCCATCAAGATATGACGAGATATCTCGTCATTAGCAAAATTTTTCAGGTCTTGCGGGACGAGATATTTCATCGAAAGCACTTGAAGGATTGAGCCGCATTTGCTCTTAATAGAAACAGGGACCACTTTGGCACGAAGGGCTTGTTCACTGTGCTAGCAACCTATGAGTTAAAGGTGGATCAGGTTGGTTCCTAAACTTACCCCAAGAGGCATTTCTCTTATTATCCGTCAGTAAAACTTTATTTGTATGTATATCCGTTACTTGGTGTCGCCTGTTTTGTGTTTGGCTCAGCTTGACCAAATATGGACCGTGTGCCACAAAGCTCAACCAACCTAGGAGGGATAATCCATAGACCTGAAATATAAGACTCAGTATTGCTATTAAGTGGAGTCTCAAGAAGTGTGACCAGCATGTCGACTAGGAGTCACGTAAATGTTCTGTGAAAAATTTGCTTGTATGGCCGATTTTCCATCTTATCACCTCATTTGGTGATATAACATGTGTATTGTGTGAATGCGTATTTCTATAGAGGTGGAGACATAAATGGTGAAATCGCCAGTATATTAAAATGTCACGAGGACCAATCAGATGATGAATCAATGGAAGTGTATTTTCTCTTGTCCAGTGTTCTAATCAGAGGAGGAATATTCGTTTCTACTTGGCAAACGAAAGTAGTCTAAGGGTCACGTTAATACTATTTTTGGTCACATGATCCTGGGCTTATAAAAAGGTTATATTTCCTCTATGGGATGGTAACCAACATCCATGTGATTAAAATCACCCGGAAGTCCGCTATTTCTAATTCATGTACATAATGCCGTTATATTGTGTCTCAATAAGTCAGCTTTCTTAAATCTCTCCCACAAGGGCGACCACAGTGCTTCAGTGAGTTTGCCCACTGTGCTACTAAAGCACTAATTGTATAGGTGGCATAAATCGTCCTGAGTATATTTCACTCCTTTGCATCAGTAAAACATTCCTTGTGTGCATTTATTATTTGACGACACTTGTGTTGGGGGCAGCTTGGATAAATATGACCCTTGTGCCATAAGCCCAACCAACCCCCCATCCCAAAAGACACGTCAAAATACTATAGAAATAGTTTTCTTTGTGCGTAGGTAGGGCCTCGGTAGCCCAGTTACAAGGCTAACGATTTACCAACTGCAGGGTTGTGAGTTCGAAACTATGTCAATCAAAAGACCGCCGTGTTCACGTGGGCTGGTTCACGTTAAATCTATCGTGGCCTCAAGTGTCCTCACGTGGGCGTGGTGTGAAAGTTTGGAGAGTATGGTACCAGCTTAGGTGTTGTTCTCGTCATCTGACAGTGATTCAAAATTACGTGGTGCATTCCTCGGCTCTTTCCCTTGGGGATTGTTCCCTGACTGTCGCCAATTGTTTCCCTTAGGGATTGTTCCCTGACTGTTGCCCCCTTCAGTGCGAAGTTAATTAGCTATCTACCAACCATGTGGACATGTCTATTATTTTACTTAACTGTCTTGTGTTTGTCGCAGCTTGGGAAAATATCCCCTTGCACCAAAATCCAACTGACAAGTACCCACAAGGCAACTTGAAATGCAATATAAATATATATTTCAGAGGTGAACATTTTGGTGTATAGTTCAAAGATAAACCGACACGGAAAGTGTCATTGATTGAGGGATTACTTCAATTTTTGATTATTTTAAATCTTTCGAATCACAATAAAAAAACTACCATTGATTCTAAAAATACATTTGAGTGATACTGTGTTTATATAAGCTTATAATAGATAACCACAACGTTTCCGTCTAATGAGAAACACTTCATCTTTCGAAATAGCTTTGTACCAATCCACAAGTCCCAAGAATCATTTATAAATCCCCATTGCCCCAATTCAATTTGCTCTTAATGCGATGTCCATTCAGATTTATTCAGGGTGCTCATCGGAAGTTTATTCTTGGTCAGTTCACAAAGGCCCCCACTAAGCTTTTCGGCAACCGTTTGTGACTTTCTATTTAAAAGCGACCCTCTGTTGTCCTCTGCTGAATTCGTATTACATACTCCGGTGGAGAGCTTTAGCGATGTGCGAATTCATCAGAAGCAATTTGGTTTTCTACCTTTGCAAGTGCGGTAGCAAAACGCTTTAAAGAGAGGTTGGAGCGAAGTACATTGTTTCGGGATTCCTACAATGTGTATTTGTTTACATGCCAGAGAAAGAATACAGTGTTAACCATGATGTAGCTGTCTCAGTTACTTTTCAGGGGAGTAATTACTTTACGGTTCTGTGTGTCGCTATTTTAATTTCCTATAATGAAATAAATAAAGCAAAAACATTTTCTATGAATAGTACCGTTTTAACGTTCCAGGTGGTTGTCTCAACTAGGTATCTCGATGTTAGAAAATCGACCAGATCTTTATTGGTGAGATATCTCGTCATTAAAAGAAAACTGACCAGATCTTGACCTGATCCAGATTTAGTCATCATCAAAATAACAACAATATCTTGATTACAATATATTATTTTCATTAGCAAAATTGGTCAGATCTTGATGGACGAGATATCTCGTCGAAACCACTCGAAGGGTTAAAATATGGTGTTGTTAGTCCCAATATATTGGGAGGTACAATGCATAAAAACAGAATATGATTTTAAACATCTGGTGCCAGATTTTAAGAATTTCAATTCCCGGTCTTTCATTGAGATACTATTTTATTTTGAAAACAACACAGTTGCGTTCTTTTTTTCATGAAAATTACATTAATTCCATAATGATATTCCTGCAAAAAATATCCAAAAAATACCTGGGATCATGAATGTCCGTCCATGACACTCTGAAACATTGAAGTAAATAGTCAGTGCATACCCTGACAGTTGTGACATTCAAGATAATTTCTTTTCTGCCACATATTCCATGGCTTTGGTCAGAAACCTTAATCCGTACAAAACCTTAAAAACTGCTGCTCTTCTGTACATAACTTGGCTTTGCCTATTTCTACAGGCTTTTATTCTTTGTACCAATGGTGTTATGGTGCCCTATCAAAGACTTTCTTTTGTTTTTGTGCAAGGAGTCAAAATCATTCAAGGTAAATAAATTTCCTTTGGGTAAATTTAATATGGCTAGTCCTTACACACTACAGTGTTTCTTCTCTCTCTAAACTAAATTTGATCTCATGATAAGAAAAAAGATATAATAGTGTAATGATAAATAGCGATAATAAACAGTATAATAGTAAATACTAATAGTGAATATTACAAAGCAAAAAGTAATAGTGATTAGTAATTGTAACTAATAATAAATACTATTAGTGTAATAGTAAATACACAGAATTATGCTAAACAGTACTAGTAAATAGTTATGGTAAACAGTTTTAATTGTAAATAGTAAATAGTATCATAGTGTAATAGCAAATAATTATAGTACTTAGTAAAACGCAACATTCACTACTGTTTGTGAAAATTGCAACACCATGAAGGAATCATGTAAATTAAACGAAACTTGCAGGAAATGCAAAACAGGTTAGGATATGCAAATGATTAGAATTACAAATCGATCACGCATACATGGGACGCGAGAAACAAATTCTAAACTTCCAAGTGAGCCGTGTATAAAAATCACTGTAAAGGAGCGTTAAAATGTGTGTATCGTCGTTTGACTGCTGTAAATGATTGATTAGAAGTCAATATGTCTCGCCAAAAATGCAGAGTGCCATACGAGCAACTACCGGAGTTCGAACGGGGTCACATGATCGGCCTCCGTGAGGGTGGACTTTCGTATCGTGAAATCGCCACTCGCACTGGGCGTAATGCCACAACAGTGATGCGTGTGTGGAAGAGATGAACCATGGAGAACCGAACAAGTCGAAACCCCGGCAGTAGGCCACGCAATATGACGTCACTACGGGACGACAGACACCACATTCGCATGGCGGTGATGGATCGTTCAGTGGTTTTCTCGTGCGTTGTCACAGCATTGGAGCACGTCTACAGGTGTGTCATTGTCTACCCCACGGTTAGTCGACATCTGCTGCGCCATGGGCTACGTGCAAGGATTCCCCTGCGCAAGATTCCCTTGACGCTGAACCACCGACGCCTCCGGCTACAATAGGCTCACCAACACGCCGATTGGCAACATGTCGTCTTCTCAGATGAATTCCGCTTCAATCTGGACTATAATGATGGACGCGTACTCGTCAGATTCTACAGAGGTGAACGCCTTCTCCCGGAGTGTCTTATTCAGCGTCATACTAGACGAACGCCTGGCGTTATGGTCTGGGGCGCTATTGGATATCATGGGCGATTCCGCCTACTCCAAATTGTGGAGACCTTGAGCAGCAGGAGCTACATCAGAGAAGTTTTGAAGCCCGAGGTCCTATCCCTCCTGCAAAGCATTCCCTGAGCTGTATTTCAGCAAGACATTGCCCGTCCACATGTTGCTCGGAATATACTGCCTTCTTCAGTGCACGACAGGTTCCGTTTCTTCCATGGCCTGAACGTTTCCCGGATATGTCGCCCATTGAGAATGTCTGGGATAACATCGGAAGGCTACTCGCTTGTAACGCTCGTCGGGCAGAGAGTACGGCTGAACTTTGACATCAGATAGAGGCCATCTGGAATGCCATTCCTCAGCATGACATTGATAATCTGTGTGATTCGATGCCATGACGTGTACAGGCTCTCATCGCTGCGCGTGGCGGCTGCACCAGATGTTGATTTTCGGCATTATTTTTGTTTTATTGCTCTGTAAATTTGATCGTTTATTTAAACCACTATATTAATACGTGGAATAAATTTCATTTATTTCTGATAATTCTTTCATAGTGTTGTAATTTTCACAAACAGTAGTGTAATTGTAACATTAAATTGTACTAGTAAATATAAAAAGAAATAGTAGATATTAAAACGAAGTGTCATCTTATAATAGTAAAATAATAGTCATAGTAGTAATGATAAAGATAAATATTTAAAAGGCATGTATGGGATATATAAGAAGAAAGACATCGATGCATTGGAAAATATTCGCACATTTACATTCTTTAACAATTGCCGTTTCTCTTGAATTCATTTCATAAATCAAACTATTAAATTGTAAATGAAAGTATAAAGCAATGAGGATATTATTATCTTTACATTTACAGAGATTTATCAAAAAATAAATTTGTACGTATTTTATGAAGATTCTTTTTTTTCTCACTTATGTCATTTTTCTTCATTTTGAAAAATTAGCTTAAACTAAACAAAAATATATCAAGATAGCTTACCTGTCTGGTTATCTACCGAGAGTGAAAATGTTTCCTTATGCCGAAGGGAGTAGACCTTATTCTTTCAAACATGAAGAGCACAGGCAATTTGCTAATGGTGCTTTAAAAGAATAGATGGTTCTCGAAAGTTCTGCTACATACTTAATTCACATGAGTGCTTTTTCCGTAAGCTTAAAATTAAAATGTGCAAAAGAGGTATAGTATCCAACAAGAAAAATTATCTTCATTTTCTAATTTTCAATTTTGGAATTCAGAAAAATATTGCACTTTATTCTTCCGGGAAACTCCGATGTACTAAACCAGCTTTGATTTTTGGAAAACGCACGTATTCTGCTGCACAAAGTATTTTGAATAACCATGAAAATATTTTCCTTTCACAATCAGAATTTTGAAACAAAAATATTTTGTTGAATTACGTTAGTCACATATGTCGTGATCTTTTATTTAAGATGACAGACCTGAGTTACTGGTGACTCGTCAAAGTTCGCAGGATTAATGCCTTATCAGCACTGCTAAGCCTCTAAAGTTCAGTTGACTCTTACTCATTTCGTATAATCGAATCATTCGTTCCCACGTATTATAGGAGAAACCAAATCTTTGGTGATGGTCGCATCACGAGGAGCATTTTCTGTCAAACTAAATGTAGGTGGTGGTAGTTTTTCTGTGTTGGAACGTGTTTCCCGAACGTATTCCGAACGTGACGTCATTCGGTTTGATTTTTTAATTCAATCTCTGCCTTTATCCAACAGAAATTCCAAAGCATGAAATTCAAATTGATACACATGATAGTTGATTGGTCAACATCAATTGGATTATACGCCAAATGTTGCTAAAATTACTATGAATTTCATTTTATTTGCAACCTTGGTATGTATCATGAAAAAGCATTTGGAAAGCTGAAGAAAATCTTCGCTTTCCATCTGGCGGATTTCTTTACACTGAAATTCCCTCTCATTGAACAATAGCAGCAACCACAATCGTAACAATGCGTTATAGTATTCCTATGTGGAATTCGAACTATTTGGGACTCTTCTGCACGCATAGAACAAATTGTACAGGAATTAATATGAAGCTTGCATTTTTTGCAGTATTCTAAATAATAAGTGTACCAAATTTGATTCCAATCGGCAGAGGACGTAGTTTTTTTAATGGACGACAGACAACTCTGCTTTATATATTAAAATCAATTTATGTTACATCTATTTAAATTACATTCAGAATTACTGAAAAATAAATCTTCTCCAATTTTTAAATGTAATTACCTGTACATAATAATAGAAAAAAAATTACTTTGCAGTAAAATTGGGGTACGCACCTAAAGAAACTACATCAATGAATGTATTAGTGTGGAAGAAAATAGATAATTGATTTGTCTAATTATCTAACTGGTTTAAATGTTTCACAATCACCATTAATGAGAAAATTAATTTAAGCAAGTATACCCTACAGCATTCTTTACAAGTTTTCTCTTTTAAAGTTTATAATTTGAAATAAAACAATTAAGTGCAGAGATATAATTAATAGAAGTGTAAAATTTAGTTTAGTTTTTAACTAATTCTATAAGGTCTACTTTTTGCAATTAATTTATTTTTCTTCATTTAGATAGAAAAAATGTGATGTTTCAGCTGCTTTGTAATTATTGTATTATGTAAATTACATTTGATTTTAAAGATTATAATAGTTTTTATATGGTAATCTTACTTTAATCTGTTGTTGTACCGATAGGATTTGTTTTGGCTGAACATTATCAACATAGTATTGACTTTGTTGTTTCATGATACAAAATAATAGCTGTAATATAATATATATAGCAAAATAATAGTAAATACTTTTCGTTTCAATGGCTCTTGATTTACTGGGTTTTTTCCGGAGTTTTATCCCATAAAAACAAGCTTTTGGAAAGCAAAAACCCTTTTGTCGTAAAACATTATGTAAATAAAGTAAAATGTTTATGTACCTGAAACAATAATTATAAAAAAATTCGATATAACATTTGCGATCTTGCTTTTTATGGTCATATACACTTAAAACCATAAATATTCCTTTATCTGTGCGATCAAAACTGAAGCAATTTCTATTCATTTTCAAGCACTAAATGTTCTAGAGAATTTAAAGTGCAAAATATATGCTTCTATTCTCGACCCTTTTGGAATAAGTATTTAGTTAAAGTAGTGGTTACTCTAGCTAGTTTAGATTAATAATACGTTCATTTTATGAAACAAATGTTTAAGTGAATTTCTTAATATTTAAGTAGTCATTAGGTTATAGCACCAGATAAGGTCTCCTAACAAAATAAAATATGAAATACCAGACGAGATTAGAGTAAACTGAATAGAGTAGAATAAACTTAATTTAATGGATAAAATTATTTATGATTTATTCTTTTCATAGTAATTATATTCGTACAATGGAAAACACACAAATTGTGCAATTAAAATGTCAAGTTGCTTAATTGTAGTATTCTCAGACAAGCTAAATAATAAAAAGATGGAACTTTATAAAATTGGGATTTTTATTTTTGTAAATAATTATTTTCAAACCTTTTAAATTAAAATTTAAAGACTGATATTTATAAATTAACTTTGAATGCCTATACTTTTTAAAAATATTAATATGCTAAATTATATAGATTTTAATGATAATTTGTTTTACATAAAACATCAACATACTTTTGGAGTATTGCAAAAAGAATTTCAAAAGTTTCGGCATAAATTGTTTATATTGCTTAAGAATAAAAGAAATTAACATTCTATTAAATGAAAAATCTTTGTAGCATCAAAAAGGATTATGATTTTCTCAACATATTTTTGTTCTGGCAGAAGTAACCTACACATATATTTAATTTAACATCGCAGTAAAGCTCCTTTTTCTCAGTATGGCACTTTGACGTACAGAGAATACGTAACACCTGAAAGGACCCTTTTATGAAGTAAAAGGAAATTCTTTTTAATTTCCCTCTTTTTTACTTGTGTGACAGCTTTCTACTTTGTAGAAAGAGGACATGACAGAATGGATTTGAGTCTTTTTTCTCATACGAGAGTTTTTAAGAAATTGGTTTACTTTACCCGAAGCTATTTCCACTCTTAAAGTTTTTCACCTGTTTGGATAAATTTTGTTGTGGGATGTTGTATTTCAAAAAACAAAACTGCTCTTTCGCTGGCAGCTGATAAAGCGATAGATCCATAAAGTAAAATGTTCTCGTAATGAGTTATATTTTAAAATTTATAAAACTTTTTAGCTTCCAATCAAAATCAATACTTTTTTGATGGCTTTGTTTCTAGTTTAATGTTTAAGTTTAATCAAAGTGTAATCGTTTCAGTTATTTAAGAGATTCTTTCTATATTTTTATTTTTTCATTATTTTTATGGAAATATTAAATAACTTAATGATGCTATTATGAAGTTAACGCTTGTTTGTATTTCAAATACCAATAAAAAATTCCATACAAATCTGGCCTCCTAATTGTGATTGAGCTCATGTGTTGAAAAATTTGCACAAAGATAGAAATTATGTATACTTTTACAAAAACCAATCATAGAATTTATCAATGTATATATATATACCTTAGGGGTTCTGTAAAATAATAGAAATGCAGACCAGCAAAATGCCAAAAGATCAAAAAGCAGACAAGTAAAAAGCCAAAAAGCCAAAAAAGTTGGGGGTAAAAAATAGTCAAGCAGAATCCAGAAGGCAGAAGGCAGAACTGTAAATTTCTTGATTTTAAAATTTTTGGATTTCTCTTTGTTTTGGTTTGTAATTTTGAATTATATATATATTCGGCAACTTTCGGTAAGGTATTACGTTGGCTATGTTCTTTTGATTCCTAACCTTGGTAACAGGTATTATTTTCATGATTTTTTTCTCTCTGGTAGTACTTTGAGTTTTCGGGGGGTAACTTATGTTGATCTCTTCGGCCTGGCCTCACATAAGTACAGAAAAACTCAAAGCATCGCATTTTTAAGTGACAACCTGGCCTTGCTCCCCTTGAAAAAGTAGGCAGGCTCACTTAACATTTACATATTTTATTTCATCTTGTTTCTCGGGGAAATCTATTCTATTCTTAGGGTAGTTTTACTTATTATATATATATATATATATATATATATATATATATATATTAGAAAAAACTGACCAGATCTTGATGGATGAGATATCTCGTCATTAGAAAAACTGTCTAGATATTTATCTCGTCATCATAAAAAATCTGCAATACCTTTATGACAAGATAAATCGTCATTAGCAAAATTGGTCTAATCTTGCTGGCGAGAAATCTCATCGAAATCACTTGGAGGGCTAACTTACGAGGGGTCACATGCATGTATCCTTTCGGCAACCTATTGTCTTTCTTACGCGACTTCTAACAAGTATTGGTTGGTTGGCTTTTCTATGGAGCAATGGCTAGATCTGACTAGCCAGTTTTGACCTCCTTAACCGATACCATAGTAAAGTTATTTTCTCTAATAATACATTTTATTCAGATTAGAAGCGTTATTGATAAGATTATAGTCTAAAATAGCTGAATTAAGTGAAGTCTGATACGTTTCATGTATTTCTTAGTTTAACAAATATCTGCATTTTAGCTTGAATATGAGAAAATTATTTAATATTTCATACGCAACCTATTGCTGGGAAAATACTATTTTGCATTTTATTAAATATTATATTTTTAACTTAGCTTCAAAATTAATTACGAAATCTATCCAAATTAAACAATTAACAATCTCTGCAATTTAAATTAAGTTTCTTAACATAAATTATTAATTATAAAGGTTTTGTTTAAGTTATAAAAATTATCGAAGGAACTAGCTTTAATTATGAAATTGATTGAACAAAGTAAACTTTGAAGGCTGTGATACAAGCATGTGTCTTACAAAAAAGATAACTCTTTAAATGCAATTTCGTTGACAGAACACTTAGACTTTGAAATTAGAATTAAAAAAAGTAATTTAATGCTGAGAAAACTAGAGTTGTTTTAATAAATAAAAACGACTTTCCCTTAACTGACTTAAAAGAGGTTTCCTAATGAAATTAATATTTTATTTATTTATTTCTGTTGGAACACGACGGAACCTATCAAAGATTAGAAAGACAGAATCTTAAAATGCCAGACCTTAACAATTTAATTTATATAAAAGAAGTATTAAAAATATACAAAAAAGAATTAATTTCGACGATGATCTTTCATAATTCATAATCCAATAAGGAGTCGAGATCAAAGATACTTCAATTTAATTGACTTTTTCAAAGAATACATTTTAGTTCATAAACTCTTGCAGATGAAATGAAATGTGATGTTTCATTGAAATACACAATTTTTAATAACACAATATATAAATTCAAATTTCATAAACTTAGGTGAAATTAAAAAATATATATTTCATTAATATGTAACACCAAATTTAAAATATGTTTTTACACATATGTACTGCGAAAAGGTACTTAACTATGTCCCTCCTGAAATACTGATAATTTTTCTCCTAAGTATTACATTTTAATAAAATGAGTCAAATAATTTTTTAATTATCACGATGTTTACATGAGATAACTATTTGCGTGATGCCTTGTAAGTGTGGGAAATTGAAGACTATTTACAATATAAATTATATTTATAATTTCATTTAATTATACAATATACACTATAAATTTTAATTTAATTTAATTTTACTACATGAACTATATAATTAGATTATAAACTTTTTCTGAAATTTTGCATTGACTAAGTTGTTTTTGTAGTAACTGCTAGAAAAATATTCACTGCTATTAAATGCACTGTAGGAAATGTAAAAATATAAACATTTTGTGTAAGCCGAAATATCTTTAAGTTATTTGATTGGGCTTATTCTCTGGAATTATTATCTTTGAAAACACTCTTGAATGGCAAAAAAATGTACGGATACTCAATTAATAGGTATTAAAAGGAACATAAAAGCAGTAATTTTTTAATAAGATTAAACAAATATGTAGTCACTTTGGAAGAACTATATGCTTTCATATAAGATAAACGATTGTCATGAAACTTTACTCTAGAAACTGGATCGAAATTATTATGAAATCATTGAAGTTTACTTGAATTCTCAGAAGTAGCAGACTCCTATTATATGCACTAAACTGTCTTATGGTTATTGATAGCAAATTGTTATTACTCCAATTTCATACCTTTTGTGTACAATAAAATTTCCCAAAAGGAATTAAAAGTATTTCTGTAACTTTTAACTGGCGCTAATTCTTATTTCCAATAAAAATACACGCCAAAAAGCGTACCTCAGTCCAGTTACCACACTTACATTATGTACTTCTACTTCAATTTCATCCCATTCAATTGTTCAACGACTATCGGTATTTTTTTAGGATATACCTATTTTTCTGTCGCTAATTTCAATCTTCCAGATTTATCATTGTTTTCTGCAATCAGAGTGAATAATTTTATTACAGTGGAAACTCTTCTATTTAGTTTTCAATAATCTATGCAATAGGTTATATATGCTTGATTTGACTTTCATAGCTCAAATCAAGCATATTTAAACTAAGCAGCAAAATTGGTGAATGAATCCGGTAACAATGGATTTTATATTGTTTGTATTCGATGTTTCAGTTGTTGCAATCGTTTAAATCTTTTTTCGTTGTCAACAATCAACAGACACTGCCTATTTTTCGCGGTTTTATTTTACTGTTTATTTTTACTGTTGATAGAAGTAATAAATTAAATGTGTCAAATATTTTGCAGACATCAAACGATACTATAATTATATCATTAGTTTTGAATAATCTATGCAATTGAACTGTGTGCGTTTATTGAGATGAGATCAAAATTATGAAATGAATGAATTGTACGTGACTCAAGTAAAACCCTCCATTCATAACCATATTTCCCAAGGGAAATCGTACAGGACATTACCATTGAACACAAGTATATTAATCATTTTGCATTATTTTGGACTCGGTATTTGAAGTAAGTGCTTTACATTTTTCAAAACCATACAAAGTAATTTTGAAAAAGAGAATGACTCAAACACTGGACATTATTCATCTGGGAAATAGAAATTTTTCTTTTAACCAATGAAAACATTTCTTGTACTACAATTTTAAAAGGAACTCTCATTCAAAAGAATAATGAGCAATTGTATGATGTATTGAGCATAATTTATCAAAAGCAAAGAAAATAAAGATAATATCGTTGGAACATTTCATGATATTAAAATAAATAAGTAATCCTAGTATTTTCCTACGAATGTATTTCTTTTGGAATTATGACGTTGGGTTTCAAGTCTAACACATTATAAATTTTTAAAATATAGTACAGTTAGTTTTGGAGCTATGAATTATTCAGTTTATAGATTTTCATTTGTGTCAATAGATTATTCAGAACTTAGAATGTTGATGATGTTGCAATTTGAGTATAAGAATAAATTGTTACTTATAAACCATTCGATGAATAGTAACTAATAATAATCAATATATTTTAGAGAAACTTGTTGCATTTTTGTTTGATTTTATTTGGGTTTTATGACAAAAGCGGACAAGCTTCAAAAGGTTCAAAAGCGGACAAGCTGCGCCAGCATTTCTCTGTGAAATCATAAAATTTTCTTATGCTTTCATGTTGCACAGTTACACTGTTGAACACTTATTCAAGCAGAATACAACTTTTACTTTTACATTGATGTTTGATAAGATATTTAACATGATTTTGATTAGTAGTATAACTAATTCATAACTTCAGTTACCAAATGAATGAATACATTGAAAAAGAAGTAAATAAATTAAAGATGCTCTAATTATTCATTACGAAAGAATTATGATTTATTTTAGAAACATTCAATACTAGTACAATTAATTATCAAACATATTAATCAAAACTAATACAATCAGTAATTACAGTTCAACTGCATGTAAATATCTTCAACAGACTGATTTCTTCCTCTTGATATTGATGTTGGATTAGATGAACTCGGAAATAATATATTTGAAATAAATAATCCATAATTCGACAAAATTGATGAAAAACATAGCACAGAAAAGTTTGAAATGTTTACTTTTTTACATCTCTAATTACAGTTATGATTTGCACATTTTAAACGTTTTGTATTTATGTCAGTTGGGAAATGACAATTAAAATATAGTTGGATAGAAAGAATGAAACTGTAAGTGATAGTCTTTGTTTCTCAATCGTAAAAGTTTATAAGTTAAGTAAATTTTTAAATATTGTATTTTTATAATTACGGAGGAGTGAGTTTTCTGCATGCAGAAAACTGGTGATCTCTAACCAAAGAAATGAATTTACCCAGTGGAATCAAGCATTGCGAATGCATATATTTTGTTATAACAACCTGTTTTATAACAACCTGTGTTACTTAAAATCACATTGCTTACGATGCTTATTAGTAACTAGTAATAGTAAATTTTATCAGTGTAATAGTAAATGGTTACATTAATTATTAATAGTAAATAGAAAAATGTACATAGTAAACAGCAACATAGTATAACATTAAATAGTAATCGTAAATATAAAATAAATAGTAAAAATGTCATGGTATAATAATAAATAGTAATAGTAAATTTAAAAAGAAATAGTAAACAGGATAATGGTATAATAGTAAAATAGCAGTCATTATAATAGTAGTTTTAAAGATAAATTTTTAAAAGGGCATTATATATGATATATACGATGAAAAATTAAACATCGATGCATCACAGGATATTCGCACATTTGCCCTCTAGCAATTGCAATTCTCTTTTATTGATTTCATAAATTGAACTGTTAAGTTATAAATAAAAATTGATAAGTTAAATAAATTTGTAAATAATGTATTTTTATAATCTAAGAAAGTGTGTTTTCTAAAACATTCCTGAATTAATTCCTTTGAAATAATTAAAAATTGAAAATGAGAGCATGCAGAAAACTGGTGATCTCTAACCAAAGAAATGAACTTACCCAGTGTAATCAAGCATTACGAATGCATACACGATCTGTGTTACTTAAAATCTCATTGCTTACGATGCTTATAAAAGCGTAAAGGCGAAAATAAGATTTAAAAAAACCAAGCAAGAGAACATCATCAAAAATGAAAGAGCATCGAAAAAAGATACGTGAGTGCTTGAGGTAAAAATGTTCTTTGTTCTTTCAAAAGCGAAAGTGTCCGTAGAAAAACTATTTGAAGCGCAGTCTGTGCAGATAAGCACCACTGACTTCGCTTGAAATAATAATAAACTTTCTTCTTTCGCCTTGAATAAAAGCAAAATAAATGATAATTCTCCTCTGGAATTTCGAGATGACTTTAAAAATGTTAATTTTCTTTCCTTTTCTGTTCTGTTTGGAGATTAATTTTTCTGTTTTTCGTAATTTTTAATCTCATTCTCTTTCTGTTATATTCTTCATTGTAGACAATGAGCTGGAAAAAGCGCCGACGTTGTTAATTGTAAACTGCTTTGATTCCCTTATTACGGGAATGTTAATTTGAAGAAAGTGATTTTCAGTTTCAAAAGCACTTTTGCAGTGATATATAAAAGATCACACAATAAAACTTTGAATCAAATAAAAATTAAAACCTTCAAACTCTCTTTCTTATTCCATTCAGATATATTTATTTTTAACATTTTATACCTTAATTTGTCTTGCAAACATATTTGAACATGAGAATTCACATAAATTTTTGTAACATAATTTAAAAAGCTTATAAAGCCTTTAAATGTACAATACACTTTACTGGAATAATCTATCTGGATCACTATTTCAACATAATACATTAGTAAAGTAACACTAGTTATATGTACAAATAACTATTTCTAATGCCCGACCACTGACCTCTTCGTCATTACAAGGGACTAAGTGACGACTCTGAGAAGGAACACCCATTAGGTAATCTGCCGTTACTACTAACAGGGTCAATCACTAGCATTCATGAGCTTACAAACCGGTATTCAAACTTAAAACCTATTGCGTGGCAATGAGTGATCTAATGGTCTGGGTATAACAACTAAACTAGTTAGGCGACACAAATAATTATTATGATTGGTACATTAATATTAGCAATAGTAATATATTATTATTATAAATATGTTTAAATATAATAGATTATTAGTGGTACAATTATTATTAGTTGTATAGCTAAAACCATTCGTATTTAAATATGCTATTGATACTATTTATTCAAGAAAATCTAGTGACAAGGCTCAATGACACTTGAATGAGAAAAAAGGAAAATTCAAATTGTAAATTTTCTTGTTTTAGTTGTACATTTTGGAGACTCAAATCGTGAGATTGAACTACTTATTTTATAGGTGTATAGTATATTTTTTGTTCTTCCTACACTTAATTTTGCGATGGAATTCAAACACCATGTACTGACTGGAAATTTGCAAGTTGGTTATGATATCGTAAAAAATGCAGCTGATTACAGTTTAAATTTTAATAGAGCAACAAACTAAACCTACATATCTAGAGTTCTATTGAGAACAAATAGTTTATGATTTATGTTATGTAATTTTTCGGATGTTTTAACTCATAGCACACTTCTTTCATTTTGTACCAAAAATGAAATACAATTTAAACTTGACTATTCGAATCTCAGAGTAACTTTAGAAACTGATTGCGAGCTTCAAGAATAGAGATCTCAACCGAACAATATCACGGCGGTTAGAGATTCCAGCTATCAGTTATTGCATGCAGATATAAATGTGGATCATCATTTTATCTGAAAGCATGCACCTCTATCTTTCTTATTACGTTCCAACTCTTGAAAGTAGTCATGGAATAACTTTTCTCGTTTACGTATTGCTTTTTACCCCCTACGGAAGTAATATTTTTAGAAAACCCATTTTCAAGAAGAAAACACGTATCTCTCATGAAAACCATTTTGAGTTCTTATTTAATGCGCAGGATCCAAGCCTTCGAACCCGAATTTTAGTTATACGTCGTTTCTCTCCCCATTCAACTTTCTGTTTGTTTTGACTGGTAAAAATTTTTATTCAGAGGTTTCTTTATGATTCAGTTTAGATCATGAGGCGTTAGACTCAGTGTGTGTGCTCTAAGAATGTATAGTCCGCCGCAGGCGTAACAGTCTCGGAGAAGATGGGAGAAATGGAGAATGAGATAGAGCTGAGATGAAATATATTCTCTATGATTTTCTCCCCAGAAAAAGTATTATCACAAAGTGTTGCTTCCTTATCGAAGGGGAAAACGAGAATCATGATTCTATAATAAAACGCGTGGCGTTTTTCTGCTTTTGCTGTAAAAATGATTTATGTAGTGGCGCTAATGACATTACAGTCTAGATCACAAGCCATGGAGACATTACAAAATACGATTATTTCGCATTCATGCTAATCTTGGAATTCGATACACTTACGAAAACCGTATACATAATTTGAGGTTCTTTATGTCTGTATACTTTTTATTCGTGTTAAAAGGATGTGAATACATTACAGATTAAATATTTATGTTATCAATAGTGAACATGAGAAATGACTGCTTACTAAAACGGATATGCGAGTTAATTTTGAATTAAAGTTAATTAGAATTTTGAGTTAATTTGAAATAAAATGTTGTAGTAAAGTTTTAAACGTTCTCTAGATTTTGATGTGAACACGTCTTTAAAATTGGAACAGTACTGGGGAGCATGCGTGAAAGTTTGTGGGTAACAAAAAAAGCGTTACAACTATTTTGTTTTATGACTTCAGAACTAGAAGAAAATCCAGCAGATAAATATAACATTGTGTAGGCAAAGAATGTTCGTGCCTGAAATGGCCTTCTGACGGAGTGTACGGGTTCACTGCGTGCGGGGTAAATTCTATATGTGTAAATTCTATTGTGCTGAGTGAGGTTTGGGTCAGTGTAACATTAGATTTCGTGGAGTGAAGAATGTGCAAGTGGTGTTTTTCAAAAGCTACTGAACTACTCTACCAACTACAGTCCTTTAATCAATAAAATTATCCTAAAAATTAATAAAAATTGCCTTTAAACAGTTCAACTGTAAATTAATTGTTGAATATTTACAATGAGCAATCTTTCAAAATTCCGATGTCTGCTTCATTAATTGCACAATCCAACATCAGGCCTGAGAATCCATGCCATGGTTTGTATCCTCGATATAGTCTACCAATTTTTTGGATCCATGGACGAAAATTCAAAATCAGTATAATTTCATTTTTTAAATGCTCAGTTGCATGATGTTAGGTATACTAGATGTACAATTTTTTAAAAACCCAGAGAAATTCACACTCCATAAATTAATGTGTTTTAAAAGATATAATAGACTTAGAGTGAAAATTCATTAACTAACTTTTTTATGAAGTAACTAAACGCCTGTTTTCATATTGTGAGACTGCGACGAGAAAGCATTCGACTTTGGGTCGATTTTAGAAAAGATTTGATGATGAAAGCATGAATGGTGTTCACCCTGGATTATTTTAATCAGCCAACGCGTTAACAGGAACGTGCATCGAACGACAAAATTAGAAACAAAATCCCAGATAGACTTCAATTGTGGAAGCGATTTTTTAATGTTGCCACCAATCCTGTAATTTAAATAATTGACTCGTTCCATACCTCGTGACGTGATTGTCAATCGTGTCAAGTGAGAGCCGGAGTAAATTTTTATTGTCATTCGTTTCGAACGCTATCAAAATGCAAATGATATTTTTTTGGCTTAAAACTAATAATTTATCATTTAAATAACTGCGCAGTAAAAATAAATTTGTCAGTTTCTACGTTTCTGCTCCAAGCCGACGATACGTTCATAATCGTTCCTTTAATACTTCTATAATGTGCAACAGTAACCCAAAGCTTTATAATTCCAGAAAGCTTTTTATCGAATTTTTCCGTTTCCAAATGGTAGGGTACTGAGAAATGTAAATATTAAGTTAGCTATTTCTTTCCAACAAGAAGGATACAGTTTCGTTGTATTCTTATAGTAAATCAATCAGTAAGAAAATAAACCGCTAGAAACACATTCACTGAATTTCATTGTTTCTAGACTAAAAAAAAAAGCAAAATATGTCGAAAGAAAACAAAATAAAACTCGACTGAAAAATACATCAATGAATGGATACTTTGGCAGCATTCCATTCTGTATAGTACTGAATTGCAAAGATTTTGTAACCCTCCTGGTGGGTTGTCTCGTCGAGGTATCTCGTCATTTGCAAAACTGACCATTTCTTGTTGAATGAAATATCACGTTATTAGAAGAAAACACAATCATGATCATGCGAAGAAAACTTACCAGACCTTGATCTCACCATCATAAAAGAGTCAGCAATATATTAATGACGAAATATCATAAAAAAAATTTGACAAATTTGATGAGATATAATAGCAAAATTAGTAAGATCTTGATGTACGAGATATCTCGTCGAAACCACTTGGAGGGATAAGAGTGTCTCCACTCTAATAATTAATCGGGATTTTTTTAAAGTAAAACACTAAAAATTTGACTCAGACCAGTTGTATTATTACTAGTTTAATAAAGCGTAAAAAATCTAGTGAGTGGAATCAATCTTAATGTAGATGTTAAATTTACATCCCTATCCCGTATTAACGATCTCAACTAGAATATGCTCCCCAGAATAACATTCATGCCAAAATGTTCAACAGATCGCAAAGAATTCGGCCCAAATTGTTCCTCCATCCATACGATATTCCCTAGCTGGCCTCATTGGAATTTTTCCTTTTACCCAAACACAAAAAAGATGATCAAAGGGACTTTTCTGCGAATAGTTTTCTGAGATCAAACGACTGTTGTTTTGATGACTAACACAATCAGAGCCTCCAAATGACAAAAAAGAAATATTTCCTCGTTTGCTCTTGATAAATGGCGTTTTAAATGTCGTATTTACTCTTTTAGAGATATTTCTCTGATACCCGAATACATCCCAGGACAAGAAATGAAGTCACTACGATGAAGTAATAAAATGAAGTAACTAAATTTTAAAGTGCACTTAAAAGATTCAAAGGTTCTATGTATGGTCTTTTAAGATACAAGTACATAATTATGTACTAGAAGACTGCTTTTCAAATACCTTTCACATGAATGGAATTTAAAGGTTTTCATAATGAATTTACTGCTTTCCCTCAATTTATTTTGAGTATATTCTAAATGTTTTCATTTTTGCAAGTGCTTTTAAAGGTGTGAATCGTTCTCATATGTAAGTGGGAATGACAGTTTTGTAAACAAATTGAATATTATCATGTACTAACTATAAACTAACGAACTCTTTAAATTACATCAGGAATTGTATACAAGTTATATTAAATGCAGACGTGACTTGTCATAGTTAACATCACAAAAATGGAAAGTATCTTTCTAGTTTTAATTCAGAAAATGTGTGTACTGCCATTCTTACAACTTAATAGTCTAGCGTAATTAATATTCATTAAACATTTAAATTGTAACATTATAACAAAATTCTATGCAATTTAGATCATTAACGCTCATAAATTTTGGTAGCTAATTTATCATTTGAGTATTTGGAGAAAAGATGTACTTCTTCGTCTTTTCTTCTGTTTATACTGTTTCGTCCAATGCTACCATCTTTCTTTATCTTATTCACTTGCTCCTAGGGCAAAAGAAACACATCTGCTGCATGCTGGAGGTCAGGATATGTCAACTCTTTAATTTCTATGGAAATACGTAGAAATTTCAAAGTTCTGTAAAAAATTGGATTTTCGGTGGATTCTTTTCAAATTAAAAACTTGAGAGTATGGTTGTATTAAAAAATGAACACACTTTAAGGATTTATCTCTTAAACTTTTATGATTATATGAGAACTAATTTCCCCCAAGTTTTACTTTTATAATTTTGTGTTTTTAGCAAGATTTCTAAAAAACTAATTACTCTACAATAATGAAGCGGTGCACTCTTATTTTAGGTTCATTCCCCATAAAATGAACTATTCGCAAAATCCTAACTCAATTTTTTTGTGTTTTTGCTATAATAATTTAATATGTACAACAATTCTAACTTTTTAAAGACTTAACTTGAATAATTGTGAAGTGATCATTATATAATTACAATTCATTTTATAAGCAATGCATTTATATCGTTTAAAGTTAAATTTTGTATTGCTAACGCTGTAAAATGACTGCTACGGATCGTTTGTTTTGTTAATTTAGAGGTGCGCCAATGGCAACACGAATTGTAGGTTTATATTTCAGAATGTAAAGCTTTATTTAAAAAAATTCCCGTAACCCGAAGATCGCCTAATGCCAGTGTTTTGCTCAACATAAATCCTGTATAACAGCACAAAATTTCATTTATTAATTTTAGAGATATCTTGCGGACAGCTAAACTATAAAAATAATAATTGGCTAAAAATTTGTATTACATTCCTGTTCATAAACATTAAAGTATAAACGGTATAAGCAATAAAGCTACATTTTAAAATTCAATATGTATACTATCAAAGTCTTGAATTTGAAAAAAATTCACAGAAAATAGTTATTTGCAGAACTTAGACACTTCCGTTTTCACTGAATTTAGAACGTTTATATAGCCGAGATGTATTTCTTTTGCAACAAAAAAATCGTGAATGGGATAAGGAAAAAGGATAACGTTGACTAAACAGTATAAACGGGAGAAAAAGACAGCTATACGTACAGTTTTCAGCTATATATATACGGTACAGCTATGCGCACAGAAAATGCAGAAATTATCAGTTCAGTATTTCTCCAAATACAGAACTGACAATTTTGCTATAAACATTTATGAGCGTTAATGATCAAAATTGTATTTTCTTTCGTTGCAATGTTATAATTTCAATATTTAATGAATATTGACGACAGAAAATTAAATTTTAAGAATTTCGTTTGTAAGAAAGCATTTTATTTTCAAAACTTCCATCTGTTTTCGCTGAAATGAAGGTGTTGGAAAGTTTTTGTCCCTCCTTATACGAGAAAAAGTGCTTAAATGTTTTGTTTTTACGAAAATCTACTTGCATTAAAATATAAGTTATTCAAAGTGCGAGAGCATTTGTTTTCTTCTCAAGAGATGTATTCTATTACAAAATACGGTAACATTTTAAAACTGGGCATTGAATAAAATAGTGTCAAACAAATCATTGTAAGAATTTTTGAGCTTAGTCCCACTGGATCTAAGATGCACTTTGTCTACACACAATAGCATATCTCTTTGAACAAAATATCCAGTTCCAAGCGAAAATTGTTTTTCTTGTTGTAACAACATCAATCATCCGTTGTCTTGAGGGAGTTCTGTGAAAGAGACAGTTCTCAACACACTACGGTTTTTGTAGTCGAGTAAGATATCTGCGCCGTAGGTGGAATTTTACATTCTAAATAGCAGTATGAGGCTGGGTGAGGCACTACAAGAAAATATTTATGGTATTCATGGCTTTGTGTGTTTATTTTTCTCCTTGTCTCAAATAAGGAGTTTATAGAGCTATGTTTAATAAAATATTTTTTAAATATGTTGGGATGTATGATTTATTATTATATACTGAGCTTTAAATTAATGTTCAATGAAATATTTTTTATTAATCTAAATACAACCCAAAAATAGTAACTTTGGATGTGGTAGAGAAATTAATTTCATTTCTTTTAATAATAATTATTTTAGTGAAGACAAAATTTAACGCTAAAATTTAAAAATTGATTTACCGATGGATTTTGAAAGTACACTGTTTTTTAATGCATTTCTATGTTTCGCAGTAGTAACTGTTTCCTATGTTCATTAAACTAATTGTAATTGTATTAAAATGCACCATCAAGAAGTTACATGACAATTAAGACTCAGACTTCAATCAATTACGCTTTTAAATTTCACTAAGCATTTCATGCATTAGAGTATGACAGACGTTTTCTTGATTAATTGATTTTTTCTTATAATTATTGCAACCTCCTATATCCCCGATAGGAGAGAATAATTATACCTTAAAATGTGATTTTAATCTGTAAGCACTATGGACTCTATCATTAATTCTTACCAACCAGCTAATATAAAAATACCGTTCATAATTGTTTGAAATCGTACATTTTTCCCATAACTAAATTGATCTGGTATTATATTATTAAACACAGTCCTAATGAAAAATGAAATTGGAAAATAACACTCTTAACCTGCATCTGGCTTAACTGGAGATTATAATGATATATACAATATTCTCTTAACTTTAAATACTCAGAATTTATCTAGTGAGCTGATGTCAGAGGACCGTTGGATTCTAAATTCAGTAGAATAGTTAGATAAGCTTTAGCATCTTTATATTGCCTTATATATATAAGCGTCACATCGATGTAAACTATAATATATCATCTATATTATAATGATCATATTAATTAAACTTGCTGTAAAGACATGTGGCTCTTGTGGGACAAATGATTATGCATCGACTCCAATTCTAAAACTCATCTTTCCAAATAATGTGAATCAATTATTTGTACATTTGGTGATGTAAACAAATTTTACTGTGTCATTGTGTTTTCGATTCATTGTTAATAATATTGTAAATAACATAGGAATTGTGGTTTCTTAACAAGGATTATGTAGACTTATTTGTGATGCGTTTTCTGCCTAGCAAATAATAATGTGATACATAATTGTGTGTGTTTCACTTTTAATTCAGTTCATTATGTATACCAGTTATTTCAGCATTTTTCATCTCCTGGCACACATAAATTAATTACTAATCTTTAATTACAGACCAAAAAAGTGTATTATATTTTTGCCTATGTGACAAAAATGTATATAACTGTAATTTAATTTTCAAGTTATTAATAGTAATTACCTATTTTGCTCTAAAGAAGCTTTTACAAAAATCGTGTTGAAATAATATATTTATACTTTGTAAATAGAAAAATACTACTCACAACTATTTATACGGATACAATTTATAAGGGGCATTAAAGATACGGGTATCACTTGAAATTATTGGTGAACACATTGGTCAAAAGTTAGAAGTTTAAACCGTTGGAATGAAATAAATGTTGTACACTTTAAACCATCTCCCCATCCGTAAGGCAAACCAATGCTTTTCTTGCGGCACAGTTTAAAAATAGTTGATCTATATGAATGTAAAAATTCCGGTGTATTTATTTGGTTTTATTATCTTATAAAATTATAAGTGTTCCCTAGTGTCACAAAAGATAACCATTGTACCAAACCCAAACAAACCAAAAACGCAATGTTCGAATTGTTTAATCTTTTTAGAACTAGTTAATTGAGCTTCCCAAATGCATAGTAAATTAAAGCATAAAGTAGAATACAAAGTTGCACACACGTGAGTCTACATTAATTCATTTACTGATTTAAATGTTTATCTTATGTGAATTTATTTTGTACATAGTAAAAATTTAGTATTTTATGTTTATAAAGGGATGTGGAATATCGTATACCTCACCGCACATCTAAAGTACTCATGACATCAGAATATGTTGTTGACAAATGCCAGTATTTTTTCCTCTAAGACATCAGATAACTTGCTCTGTAATATTTTCCCACAGTAGAGTTAAAAACCACAAGTGTAGGGTACTCGTACACATTCCCCAGACATAAGCTGTCCTATATCGCAAAAATTACAGTCTGAGGAATCAGCAAATCCTATTGGGTGGAGATGAGCCCGGAGGCAATCGTGGCTAGTATGCAGTCTGAACTTGGCAACCGCTCCCTGTCGAGGAGAGTCTGTGACAACTGAAATGTCATTGCAGAGAACGCTTCTTGACTCTCCCTTAGAGACAGCGAGAAACTGATTCAAATTCTTTTCTACGCATCAGGTTGATGTGTACTTTTGAAAATCCATTGACTTTAAAAATGTGTGCACCACCATAGCACCTTTTTAGCCAAAAAGGCTGTCTTTTAATTTCCTGACCCACCACAATGTGCAGGCATCCACAGCAGAAATATTCTGTGAATTAGACATCAGTATATCAAATGGAATAAGTTATATGTATTAGACTTAACCCGCAAAGTGGTTTTGGAGAGATGTCCCGTCCATCAAAATCTGATCAACGTTGCTAATGAGATCTCTCTTCATCAAAATATTGCTGAATTTTTATGATGGCGAGATCAAGATCTGGTCAGTCTTTTCCTATTGCCGAAATATCTCGTCCATCAAGATCTAGTTAGCTTTATTCTATTGACGATATCTTGTGCATCAAGATCTGATCAGTTCTTCTATTGATGAGATATCTAGTCCATCAAGATGAGGTTCTATTGACGAGTTTTCTCGTCCATCAGGATCTGGTCAGATTTGCTAATGACGAAATACGTCGTTGAGACAACCACCAGGATGGTAAAAATTTAAGCATGAATGGCATGTGAATATGGTTTACATTCTGGAATTTTAAGACTTCCTTTGCTAAAAGAGGGCCGTTTTGCTGTTGACGAAGTACCTCATCGAGAAATAATAAAACTTCGTAAAACATATCTAGAATATTTATATACGAGCACTTTAGCCTAACCCTTTTAAAATTATCTAACATATCCACATAATTCACATATTGGGTTTTATCAAAATTAAATCTATTTTCGTAAGCCTTTAAAATTTAATCCAAGTGATACAAATGAAGTAAGCTCCAGTTTATACTTTTCTGGAAAGGTAAAGAAGCAATTTGTTTTCCAATTCCACTTTTCAAAACGCAACGAAAATTGTGATGGCATAATTCACAGAACAGGGTGTGGTGCTCAAAACTCCTCACCGGAATTTGCTGGCATTTAATTTAGCTCTGATTTAATGCTAATGCGAGAGCAAAGTCCAAAAGAATGTTGAATAAACGTTCCCCATTTGAAGTATCACACGCTTCTCCCCAAGATTATGTCGTGCAATATGCTTTAACTAGAATGAGCTGCTAAAGCAAGCGTGAACAACTTAATCAATAACCCCGCAGTTTATTTATCGTTCCAACCAATGGCAACTCGATATTAGAAGCAAAACTTTCCCCTAAAATTAATCTCATTTTATGCCTGATATTAAGTATTTCCATCCTTTACTTATTTGTAGGTTTTTTTGCTCGGAATCCCGCTCTATTTTGAAGCCCGCAGGAGCGTAATTGACAAATATTTTATCTCGATTGGGAGTTCTGTTCCGAGATCGATCTTTCGGTAAGAGATTCATTAAATGAAAGGTATTGCCTATATATTATGCTATTTACGATTGTGGAGACACTGTTTCTAGGATGGAGATGATATTTTTTTGTTGGATTCACTTATAAATGTGATGAATGTAGTTAGCGTGAGGGAAAATTAATATTTATGCATTTAGTGCTTATTAGAAGAGCTATACCCTACATTATCTCTTTCGTATTCCAGATATGAGCGAACGAACTAAGGTATTTATATTACATTGAAATGCTCTTTAGGGGCGACAGTAGATTTAAGAACTTAAATCAGGAGGGAAAACAGTCTCATTTTGATAAACTGTATCTCCTTAAGTTTGCTGTGTATAGCATTGAAACTTTAAGCAGAGTTTATGTACAGTCTATACTTCAAAAACATAATAATTATAATTATATTTTAAAACTGAGTAATATTTTATTCGAATTTACATAAATTTAATCCCTAGACAAGTATTTACAAGCACAACTTACGGACAACTTTATGATTTCATCCGTTAACTATTTCCAAAATAATGACTGAAACTAACAGCAGAGTATTTATATTTTAAATACAAACAAAATATATGATTCGCGTAATACTAAAACATGAAATAACCAATTAATATTTCACATAATTGATTTTTTAACGAAATTTTTTCCGTATTACACTTACATTTTTGAATAAAGTTCTTACTTTTGTGCAACTTTTGGTTTTATATTAAAGTTCTTATAATAATTCAACTTCATTTCAAATTTCATCTGTCGGAGTTTATTAGTTTAAGTGTTACAGATCGTGCAGTTTTAAAATTATCATTCTTAGGAAAATGCTATTAAAGTTAAGGCAAAAGTGTTAAAACTAACAGGAATATAAGAAACATCTTGTGAACGAACTAATACAAATTTTTAAGCGGTTTTTTTCACCAGAATAAGAACATTTCAAACTATTTAAATTAATTGAAATTGAAAAATCAAATTATTTTACGTTTGAAAGATACTGTGACTCTTTAACCCTTTACGTGTCACGTGTTTTTGTGAGTTGTGTAGTATTGCTTCTACACAACAATTCTCATACTAAATTGCCACATATATTGTAGAAAGAATCTTAGGTAGCTTTCTATTAGTCAATAATATCAAAACTGGTTAGAAGTCCTGCGAGGAAGATTGCCGGTTGCAGTAAGGATGTATGCGTGAGCACTACTCAGAGGATTAACTTTGGTCCAAAATCATAGTTCCCTGAATGTTTATGTTGAGAAGATCATACCTTTGGCTTTTGAAATTTAGTTCATTTTTCTCTTGTGGGAAAGTAGTGAAGATGTTGGTGTGTCTTCTGGTACATTGCTTGGGAAGTAAAAATATAATTCAAACTTAAAATATGTCTTTTACAAAGCTAATATTTTTGTAACACATGAAATTCTCGCTCCAAAAATTATAAACTAAAATTATTATAGGATTTTTAAAAAGCTTTGTAAATTTTGAATGTATGTTTTCTAGTGATTATACTAAAATGTCCGATTCCGCGTTCCAAATTGTATTCCATTGTTTTGAATTTAAACATATGTGCTAAATGAAGAAGCTTTGTTTTATTGGAACATTTAATCATTCCACGCTATTTACATGTACATTTAGATTTCCTGTATAACTGCTAGATAAAAAAGTGACATTTTTTGGGTTTAACATATTAACATACATCTTAAATGTAACATACTTTTAATCACAAATAACGCATAAGTGAAATTTCAATATTAAATGCTGGAAAAGTAAACCCCTAAGATAAATAAACTACGAGTTATATATAAACCTCATGTTATTTTAAATAGCCTTTTGTATCCAATTTACATTTTTGTAACTGACATTAATCTTTTAGTGTTTTAAGTTCGATTTGTTATTGTTATTCACGCATAATAGTGTATAAGAACTGAATACGTTTTATTGGAAAATATTATGGGAGGAATATTCTATCATAGATTATCGAACTAAAAGCTGCATTTGATCAGTATTTTAATAGGTAAGTAGGTAGTTCAATTTACATCGCACTGGATCAACACAACGGGCTATTCAATGTTTTAATAAATTGTAAAAAAAATATTCTTCTTTCATCTTGCAGACCTTATAAGCGATAGAAATGGAATTATTGCGCAGAATAATAAATCACTATTTTTTGGCAGGAAATAAATATATTTTAAAAAAATTACCATAAAAAGTTTTTCGGATTTTCAATTTTAAGCAATGAAGTATAAAAATCTAATGGATCTGGAACTGATTTTTTTCTTTATGACCTATGGATATAAAGCTGCAGTTCACTACGATATTTTATTCTACATGGATAATTAGTGCTTTTAAAAACATACTACAGATTAGTCAAAAAGTGCTAACTGAAACAGTAAAAGTATATTTTAAACGTAGTACATGACTATAATTCTAAATACATAGCTTATTATTTGCGTTAAATAGGATTATCCGAAATATAAATAGGAATTCAGTTTTTTAAAGAAAACATTCGTCTAGTGGACAAAAGAAGAATAGATCTTTGGCGTGCAAGTAAAAGCACACTAAGCACATATCTAAATTTTTTTAAGATATGATATTTTTAACTTTTCTAAACTAGAATGTGGTCATCGGTAGACTGAGAAAATCCATTAAGACATTTTTTCTTTGCATGAAGGTTAGATATCCTTCTTGCGAAACATACTTAGTGTGTATAGTATAGTGAGTAGAAATTCCCCCTTCTTTTTCTCCGAACTACGTCTTTTGACTTCATGTGTTTCGCTTCTGTGCCGACAATATGTTCCTCTTTCTTGAACTTTATATTGTATCTTGAAAATCGTATGTGATTTAATACTATATTGTTCTTTATAGAGAATGCTAATTGATTAATAATATTGTTATCACGTCATTTCATACGGAAACAAAATATACAATGCTGAAAGTCTCAAAATGTTTTAAGATGAAAATTATAACTCCAAATTTATAAGTTTATTACGTTTATGCTTTGTCATAGCATACTAAAAAACTATCTGAGGAATCAAGATAAGATAAGATTTTTTTCATCTCATTTTAAAGATTCATAATTGCAGATTTTTTTTTTACATTATTTGATATAATTGGTTTTAATACTGGCATGTCTCCTAATTTCATAGCATTGGATTTTATCAGTATAAAGTAATTTAATATATGCAAGGCTTAAACAAGTTTCGTCTGCTCTTATATTTTAGCAATCTTTTATCTTCAATTTACATTTACTTTTAACTAAATAAAACGCTTTTTTCTTATTTCTTATTACATCATCGTATTAATTTCTGCATTCAATTTTTGTCTGATTATGTAAATAAGCTTAGTAAACTTGGTAATTTTCTGAAGTGGATATCACGCAATAACTTAATATTCACGAGTGTATACTTCGTACAAAACTGATTAGTTTGTTTAAATGGTATTTCTCTATTGTATACTAAAACACTATATTTTAAGGACACCTAATTTTAAGGAAATAAATTCAGTTATTCAAAAATACGAAAATTCGAATTTAATAAATTGTTAAATTCATCTAATTATTATAAGCTTGATTTGCAGGTTTTTTAAGAATAGACTAAAAATGCTAATTCTAGCAGACTCTTATAAAAGAGTTTTATGCTAGTTAAAAAGAATTTTTTCAGAATAAAACAACCACAACTTCATTTGCTAGTTTTTATAATTCCATCCTGTTCTTTTATAACTTATAAATCCATTAATTCCGCGTATTGTTATTATAAAAGGGTTAGTCTTTTACGTTAGTCGGAACTCTAAAAAACTAGTTGTAATTTTAATTAATTCATAGGTTTTTGCTAATTAAGTGTTAATTCGTTGCAAATTCATTACCAACGGATTCTTTTCAAAGATTGTCAACACATTGCGGTTCACAAAATATGGTTTTGTGAGCTTAAATTTGTAATGGTGACTCAAATTGTAATCAGATTTCGTCATTTTAAAAATATTTACTGAAACATTTTAATTCTATGTAGTTATCGAATTAGACATGATCAAATTGTCTTTGAATTTCGCAATTTTGAGAGTAGTCGAGCTACATAGTATCTATACACACGCCCTCCTATCTTCACATTGAATAAGTCACCCCTCAATACTGCAAGCAACTTGAATACAGATAATTCCGAATTCAATTCTGAATGATCCACGTGGAACACTTTAATCTTCAAATATAGCAGTTTCGAGAACACTTATCACCGGAACATATTCTATTAGCTCGAAATTCCTCTCTCATCTTTCAGATTACGCATAAAGCAATTTCCTAATAGAAATCGAATGCCATTCCCAATCCCTGAACAAAATTTCAACCAAACATGTTATTAGGCCTGCTTAGAAGATGACATCAAAGTGTAAGCACTTATCAGGATATTTACTTCTTTTTTTACGTACTAACACGCTTTGTTTTAAAACTCAGACACCATAAATAATTTATCTTAAAGTTTGAGAGAATCGTTTTGTGTGAATCTTTTAAACTATAAATCTCAGGTGTTACGCTGCTTCAGGAAGCTAGTTTATTTGAAGATCAGGTCAAATTCCACTTACGTTGCCTTTTATGTTTGAAGGACTACATCCATTTTAAAATTTAAATATATAATTTATTAAAGTTTTGTCGATATTTATATACATGAGTTACTAAATGAATTTAGATGAACGAGAGAGGTGATCCCCTCTATCTTAAAGATAATAAGAAATATATTGAAGGGATGAAGAATATAATAGTGTTAGAAAGTAAGATACCTAATTCTACTCGGGTTAACTAGTCCTTGGTATATAGTAAGAGGTTAGAGCAGGATTCATGGGTTATTCTCGGCTCATCTTCAGCCCATTTCCGGCAGCATGTCCGGTATCTGTCCACACAACTCCAAAAACTGTCAGGGAATCCTCTTTTCGACGTTACCTCTCTCTTTGAAATCAAAGCTTCTTCCCTCTCTCCCTCTTTTCAGGAATCTTTCCGAAAGTCCCTCGTTGAAAATGTCCCCTTCTCACCAGGCATTAAATCTGTAGTGAAGGTCTCCCTCCCCCGTGACCACCTCCCCAAATCTTACAGCCAATCGTAAAGGAAAAATGCACTACACAATACAATCTAAGAAACCCCGAACAAAATAATGATGAAAATCAACATAACACAACCTATTTTCTTCATGAACATCAGTTTCGAGGCAGGTTTGGAAATAAGTACATCCCTGTGTTATATTTATAGTTTCCCCCTAGAAATGCTAACCATACTTCAACGAAACATTGAAATGTTCACTCTATGTCCTAAAATTTACGAAACGCTAGTTTTCTAGGGTTAAGAGTCCTCTGAAATTTTTGGTTGAAATGTTCTAAGATATGGACTAAATTGTTCGTGGAGTTTTATTTGGAAAAAGTCAGACCCCTCACATATGCCATCTCCCAATAAGAGAGATTTTCAGTGTAAACAAACCATACGGAAGGGTAAGACTTTTTCCGCTACTCAAATGCTCTCGAATGTAACATATCGAGGTTGGCTTAATATGTGTTTGTAGCCATTTTGACGACGCTTAGCGTTTAATCTAATATACGATGACCAATCAATTATCATATAACAATTCGGAATTCATCTTTGTAGTTTTTATTAATTAAGTACTGAAATCGCATAAGAAAAATAAGTCCAGTGAAGCGTCATGTTCGGAATACGTACAATAAATACGTTTCTTCACAGAAACATTACCGTCATCTGCATTTAGTTAGACAGAAAAAGCTTCTCATACTGAATTAGATAACTTAATGTCAGGATAAATGATGACAGACCCCTCATAAAATAGAAACATATATGTTTATGCTCAATTCAAGTACTCAATGGTACGCTTGCATGAATTTGTCACTATACATTTGTTCACTCATTTAGTTTTATTACTATAAATGCAACAAATATTATTTAAATTTAGATAACTGCATGTTACACAATGCTACAAGAAAGTTTCACATTTGTCGGGTCGCAGAAAATAATTCCTCTTATTGGCGTACTGAAAAGCGTATTAAGATTTAGAACTGTATCCCTTCCGATTGTAAACAGTACACAAATTATAGACATTATTTTGGTGTCGGTGTTCACAAGTGCTAATCAATAGTCAATTCAATCATTCCTTACTTAAATAAAAAAATGGGCTTGAGAGTCAAAACATTCGCTTTTGAGCATATGAATAGGATGTAATTAAAGTGGATGTTAATAAGCTAATTACGGTAATATGACTGAGAAGTACACTTTCTGCTCTCGACTTTATTTGGTAAAGGAATTAACACCAGTAAAAACCACATTCCGTACCAGTAAAACCACCACCGCTCCGTTTTTAAAACATTTTATCAATTTTATTTCATTTGGAAGAATTCACATTGATGAGGATGAAAGTAAATTCTTTTTATGTAAAGCGAAATGTAAATGTTGAGTTACACATAAATACAAAACTATAAAACCTCTACCCGACACAGAATTCAAATAATTAGATTATCATTTATGAGATATAAGCGGGACAAATCTGGTTACTTTTTTGGTCCTTAGAGACACGCAAATACCGAACCGCATTTAAAAACATTTTCACGTCAAAATTATCAACAATATAATAATATTCATAAAGTGCTTTTAGGAAATTGTAAAATTTACTTAATATCGATTAAATTGTTAAACGTATCTAATTGACGCATACACTTTCAGAAATCCCGGTACCTGTAGAAGCTGTATCAGGAGGCCGTCTCTCGCTGCCCTGTGACATCACATCCCCAATTGCCGACGATGAAGTTTACCTTGTCCTATGGTATAAAGACGAGGTAGCTACTCCTATCTACAGCCTGGACGCCAGGCGCGGTCCTATGGGCCAAGCGAGACACGCCACGAACGAGGCTCTCTCGAGTCGAGCTTATTTCAGCTCAATACCGCAACCAGCCGTGCTGCAGATTGACCGAGTTTCGTTAGAAGATGAAGGATTGTATCGGTGCCGGGTGGATTTCAGGAAAGCCAGGACGCAGCATTCTGCACTAATTGTCTCTATTGCTGGTGAGTGTTCATTTTGAATCCATTTTCTTTGTCCTCTTTATTGACATTAATATAATTGAGCTCCTTAAGAGAGCTGGGTAATCCTTTCAGCAGTTTGCATCGCCTGAATGGCTTTCTCTCACGCTTCTTTGACCATTCATAAATTTGCCATGGAGGTGTGTCAGAGAGTGGGAATACATTGCAAACTACCAAAGAGTATATAAAGACAGTTTCGTTGTACTGATATGAATACTATTATATTGTAAGTTAAATTTGTAGTGGTTGCTAAGTTCATTATAGTGTTTCCCCTTCTACAGTAGGACCTGTGTTAACCCTCCTAGTGATTTCAACAAGATATCTCGTTCATCAAGATCTGATTGATTTTAAAAATGACGGGATATCTCGTCGCCAATATATTGATATTTTTATGACGACGAGATCAAGATTTGGTCAATTTTCTTTTAATGACGACATATATCTCGTCTATCAAGATCTAGTTAGTTTTGCTACTAACTCCTGATGGTTGTCTCGAGGAGGTAGCTCGTCGAGACCAGGAGGATGAAGATCACTGGTGTACTTCTGTCAGAGTGGTTGCACAATTGATGGTTGTGATTGTCCAGCTGTTCCCTTTAGCCGCTTCATACCAACATAATTCAGATCAATTTGAATCCAGTAAGAAAGGATTTACGTAGGTCCCAGTGCAGTGAAGCGGAACGCTCTGGATTCAGGCAGTGTGAAAGGTTTTAAAACGAACAAGTCGATTCTTACTGAAGCGGCTATCTCGAACCTACATTAGTTTATTTCAACTGGGTTCAGATTGATTCGGATTGAACCGGATTCTCTTAATGCGAAGCCTGGTGAGCGAAAGATGACAGCTTTTGAATTGAGGCTGACTGTTATGAAGAGGGAAACCGTGACAATAGAAGCTGTGTTTTTCTTCACATGGCTATAGATAGTCCCTGGAAGTATTTTGACTATTCAACTGTTATTCGTCTACCATTTATCTTGTATATTAAATTCTATCGAGAATCATTTGGAATTTATCAGAAGCACCTTCTGGTTTGTGTTTTGAAAGCGCATCATCATAATATCCATCAGTCAACAATGTGTCAGAGCGTGGAAAAACAGCGCAAATTCAGTCTTCCAAAAAGTACTTCGCTGCATTGCAATACATACTTCTATATTTTAAGTTATCTTTTGGACTGTTTCAAAATCACATAGAATTATGAATCAACGTTCATTAAGATAGAATTCATCAAGCCAAAACACAGAACTCGAATTGTTTAGGTTAATTTTGAAGCTAAGCTTATATGTGAATGAAGTGTAGATAATCAAAGTTTCTGCAAATTCTTAGACAAAAGGATTGACAAGTATCACATTATTTTTTTTACATTTTAAATTTAAAAATGTTTCATTGTTTGAGTTAGAGGCAGGTGTAACTGACTAATCAAATTGCAAGTGTTTTGGAATAAACTTGTGCAAACTGTGCTTTAAGTTTTAAGTAACCAGTTTAAGTCCATTGAGCAACCAAATCTCTCAAATATGACTCAATCTCTCGAATTTCATTTCTTATTCGTCACACATATGGCTACAGTGAAAATGAGGTCGTCCAATTATGATGCAGTATCATCGAATTCGTATCTTCAATTGATTGATTTTTGATCAGTGATAACTTGTGTCTTTTGTTAGGGCGGTGAACTGTCTAGATTTGGACTAATTGTGCTAATGACTTTTCAAGTATGATACAAAATAAAATTTTACGTGAATGGCAGAGTAATCGAAACCCTTCAAATCTGCAGACTTTCGAGATTTGGTCAAGATCATACGCTGCCAGTCTTTCACTGGCTTTTTCAAATAACAAGTTCACTGGCTACTACAAGATATGTTTACTTTATCAAGACTTTCTTGTGTTCTTTTATCTCACATTATGTGAAATCAGTCATAACATATTTTACTTACTTAGTGATATAAACAACGTGATTTCACTCCAGCAGTTTTTGGTTTATATATAAGGCGTTTAAAATAAAAATAATGTTAGTAAATTATATGTTAAGCTTTATATAGGTATATACAATAGATATTTACGAAACATGGTTCTTAGATGAGAATCACGACATGTATCTGGTAATGCAGTAATAAATTGTAAATATATTAGTAAAATATCAATACATTAATAATAAATATATTAGTAAATTAGATCTTGTAAGCTTTCGATAAAGCATGGGTATTTGCAACATCGTGATTATTAAAAATTTTCATGATGTCTAAAACGCAATGCAAAATAGTTTAGTATTGATTGCATGAAAAAATTCATTATTTTCAAGAAAAAGGGTATACCTGATACTTATTTAGCTTACTTTGTAATTTCATTTCGAACTTGTACTTAGTTACTTCGAATATGGAATTTCCATTAGAAATCCGTAGACAATCTTAGTCTACTTCCAATTTCCTACATGTAAAACAAAAATGTGAATATAAATTAACAAAAATATGCTAACTCAATGAAGAGGCCAAAGTACTCGTCAGCGATCAATAGCAAGCCCATTCGAAGAAACTTATAAATTTTAAGTGTTATCCTTTGTACTCTATCAGTTAGCACTTCACTCCATTCTATTTCCTCGGGTAATGAAGTTCTCCGAATGAAGGACGTGAGACAATCAAAACCCTTCGAACTAATCTAGCGCACATAAGATAAGATTTTATTCTAAGTGAAGTTCCTCTTCTTGACAGTTGATACGAATCTAATGAAAGTCAAAGGTTTTCTGGCACTTTTACTTTGTGATGGGATCTTCTCAATCGAATAAGAAAACGCTTTCCATAGAGGCAGGAAATTATTGCCCAATGGTCTAGATAATTAATTCTTATTTCTTGCACAACACTTGCAAAGCATATAATTATATACATCGCAATTATATAATTATATTGCACAATTATATTCCATCCGCACAAAACGGAAAACACGAATTTATTTAATAACACGTTTTTCAAAATAAGTCTTTTAAACGAAAAAAAAGTTCAGTTATATATAAAACCTAAAGATACGTGATCATAATATGGAACAATTCTATGCTAAGAGATAAATTTATTATTCTGTTTTGAGCGTCAATCATAAAAAAAAATTTGTTTTTTTATATAAAAGAAATTTTCCATTTTGAGGGGCTGAAAATGTTTTATGGGCTCCTTTAAAAAGACAATAAATTAACAGAACCAAAAATATTTTTATTGCGTGATTTATCATAAAATGTGTCTATTAATAATACCAGTTTTCTGTTACTGTTTTTTTGCGCAAAAATGTAAGCTTTATGTCATGTGATTGTGATGAATTATTTAGGTGTTCCATATTGGATACCATTTTGTAAAATCGACGATTTTGGCTATAAAAGAACTTTAGCATAAGTCAAAAATTTCTTGTTTGGTGCATTTTCTATTCACGTATGAATTTTATTTTTGTCATGATTAACTGAGTCATTGACAAAATCCATTTCTCCACATTTGGTAAGCTCTTAAAACGAGTGTTCCAAATTACGTGAATTTACCTCATATCTATTTAAATTAATAAAACTATTAAATCTGTACATATCTTCAGTACCATGTAATAAACACGAATTTATAGAATAATACATTTTTCAAAATGATATTTTTAAACGACTGGTGGTAGTAGAAAAAATTAAGTTTTATATTGAATGTAAAGATAATTTCATGTAATATGAAGCACTAAGATATCAAGATATCTTGAATTACAGCAATAGCTAGAATTTGTATGTGATTTTCCACAGGATAAACATTGGACAAGAGCCGAAAAATATATTAAGATAAAAACAGTTAAAAATCAAAGTGTTCATGGACATGGTTTGGTATTGATGATTTAATTCAATCACAAAACCAGGCAAAAATACATTTAGAGCATAGACCATAACGTTCCAAACGAAACCAAAATATACAAAATTATAAAAATAATTTTCACTTAAAAACTTTTAGAATTATTTGTACTCAAAATGCTTTGTCCGTTCAACATGTACTTGTAATTGAAAATCAGTTACATTACAATCTAATCCAACTAAACTTAATTATACTAAATTTTTATTAAATATTAAATATTCGGAGGAATTAAATGGTCTTTTTAAATTTTAGTTTCCTGATAATAGTTGAATTATTTGGATTATAGAAAATTTAGTGTTTCAAAATTCTGTACTTTTATTGAATGTCAAAGTATTGATATCCTTTTCTTTAATAATGAACTTGACAATTAAGTGATGCAAAACTTACAGATTATATCTGTACCTTATTAGAAAAATTTTCAATTTCCCTGATTTCATGCTCAAAAAACACTTCATGGGAATCAAAGTTTAAATAGATAAGAGTAGAGATAGTAGATAATAGATAGAGTGTCAATATCCTCCTGTGTCAATACATTATGGAAAAATCAAAACATGGGACAGCAATTTTGTATGCTGTTATTAAAAATTAGAAAATAAAAATTACTAAATCCTAAACTTACAAAATTGACAGGCTCTTTTATACTAAGGTTCCTTCCATTTGATGATTGCATGATTTTAAAAACTAAAAGGTTTTCATGTTTATTGTAGCTTCAACGTATAAGAAATCTGTTTATTTTGTTTTTACATGCCATGCAATATCATTCTTTTTTTCTTAAGCATACGTTAAACGATAAATTTAGTTTTTTTTTTCGAAAGCTGCGTTACGAAACTCAATTTCTTTCAAAGCAGTTCATCAGTTCTGTTCGTTCAATTTTCGAAATATTAATTTAAAATTAAAAAAAAATTAATGATTCACTTTTGGAATTAAAGCTTCAACGGGAGTGTACAAATCTTTTTTTGAGTGCGTTATATTATTTTTATTTTCCCTTGTTAAAAAATATAGAGGAACTATAAATCTAGTTTTGCTTTTAAACTAACCGCGTTCATTAAACTCAACTCAAAGCGCTAAATCAACACTTCAGGTGACATAAGTCTTCCCTTTCAAAACTTCCACCAGCTATGTTCATTTTTCTGTTGCGTCGCTCAACTTATAGAAACATCCGAACTCGTTTAAAGCAGTTTCATTTATCAACTCAAGGAATGCATCTGACAAGTAACTGCCGTGTACCAGCTAATGTGTGGATGATATTTTTGAAATATGAGCTTCCTTGACATCTGAAATGGAACAAATCCACCAGCCGCTTCTGTTCGGGAACCCTGTTTTCCCTAATAAGCTGATTCGATTAAAGTAAAATTCTTATTAATAAAGGGAAACTATCAATATTTCACATGAAATGTCTTGTTTGATGCCTGTAGGGCAGTTTTTATATTTACCGCTGTGTTGTAATTTCCTCTATCAGTTTGACGGATGCTGCAATTTGTATTTGAGATAACTATAGCTATCACATTTTTCTTGCTCTATCATATTCTTCTGCAATGGAACTCATTCCACTGTGCCACATATGGAAATAGAATATTGGACAAACTGTACAAAAAGGGGACACATTCTTTAGACCTGTCAACAATATATACTCTGGAATCTACAGTTCGAATAATAAAGAATAAATTAACCTCATGGTGGTTGACTAGACGAGGTATCTCGTCATTAGAAAAACTGACTAGATAATAATGGACAATATATCTCGTCATTAGAAAAAACTGACCAGGTCTTGATCTCATCATAAAAAATGGGCGATATCTTGATGACAAAATATTGTGTTGTTAGCAAAATTGGTCATATCTTGATGGACAATATATCTAGTTGAAACCACGTGGAGCTTTAAAATGTAAGTTACTAACCACTGCATTATTCAAATGATTGAACGCTGTTCAGAATATGGAACTAAGAATCAAATTGTATATGAATATTTAAAAAACCCTTAAACGAAGTCAAATGTATGAATGTGAACTGTTCCTCAAATGCTTTATAAATTATAAAAATATATAAGCAAGTCAATTCTGTCATACATCTACTATTTTACAGAAATGGTGTATGCTGTTTTAAAATCAGTGCCATAAATGAATTATAAATTAAATGCTTAGTAATACAATAGTACCTCGTAATAAACAGCTTGTATTTTCTAGCTTGATACAAAAATAACGCTTATCATCAATGATTGATTCGGTGTGAAAGTGATTTACTTCAGATATATTCCATACATAAATAAGTCTTCTCTTACAAATATAAAGAACTTTGTTTTAATACCACTAAAACTTTACACCATAGGGTGGGATTTTTCGACAGTAATGTCCCAAAAATTAAAAATTCACCTGAGCGACTTTCTGGTCTACTTTTCATATTACTTACAATACGAAGTAATCAAACTACATTAGCAATGTAAATATTTGCAAAAAATGGTTCTTATATTAATATTGTTACGCATTACCACAGACGATGACCCGATACATCGGATAGAACAACTTAAAATGCATGATGAAAAACATCTGTAAATTGGGACGCCTATGAATTCGTAACACAACAACACCTTCGAAAAATAAATGTGGAGTTTTCTGAAAATAATTCATATTTTTGTTTTTAAAGAAATTAACGCGAATTCATGTAAAACGCATTAGTAATTCATCTCTTAGAACACTTTATTTTGGAAATATGTATGAAACGAACAATAAGGGACGATATAACAAATAAGCATTTTTCAGTAAGAGTGAATATCTATAAATGCTAATAAGGAATATTAAAACAAATATCCGAATATGGTGTTGTTTTTTAAATAAATTAGTAATTATTTTGAGAATTTTATTTCACATTTAATTTACACAACACAAGCAACATTGGATAATTATGCCACTACATTATAAATCAGTCCATGTCATTACATTCAAATTATGTTACCAATGTGTATAAAGTAGCTATTTATTATTACAGAAGCAAAATCGATTATAGTAGGAAAAGGTTTGTAAGTGATTAAACATTTGAGATCAAAAAACCTGAAAAGTATAATTATTCTAATGAATTTATTGAAAAAACCCTTAAGTGTATCACACATGCACCATTCGGTTAAGCTGATACCGTAATAATGTTCATGGAAGCACCTTCAAAATTTGTCGGTTTAAAGTTCTGCCTGCTGTGTTTAATAAATGAATAAAAATGTCTTTCGATAGGCCGTGATTTTTACGTTAACAGTAACTGGTTATACTCATCTATCGCAATAAGATTTCTTCACCAGAACTCAAGACATTACTTTCAGGAACTAGGAGTTAGATATCTTAGGATGGTTAAACTCCTGAAATCTATGCAGCCTGTTTTGTTATTTTTGCAACAATAGATTATATAAAAGAATGATTTGGGGTCATTTACATTGTAAGTCAACCTTATTAATCTAATTAGAATACGATTGAGTATAAAATGCCGATTTATTATTTAAAAACATAACAGCAGGTATTGAAAAAAGTAAATGGATAAAGAAACCAATGGGTCACAAAGGAAAGCATAAATATTCCGCTAGTATATTGTCTATCAGTACTAGTATTGTCTATCTTATTATTATCAAATCCGAAACCGATGTATAAAAGTACCTACTTTTTGCAGATCCAAAAGCGGTTATGAAACAAAAACGTTTAAAAGAGTTGAGGTGATTAAAAACTAAAAAAATAACAAGGACAAGTATAAATATTCTAATGAATTCACTGTAAAAAACATTAATTGTGCGACACGCACAATACAGTTGAGAAGATACCCTAATAACTATTCATGGAAATCACGTTCAAAATTCGTCGGTTTAAATTTCTCCCTTTTTTCTTCGATAAATAAATAAAAAAATCGTTTCTGACATGGCCGCGATTTGCCCATTAACTGAAGCCGGGCTTTTTCATTCGTCGAAACCTCACAAATAACGTCGGAGGCAAACGACAATCGATATGGAGAGGACACCCTGTGAATATTGGAAAAAGGAAGTCTTATAGATTTTAAGGCTTATGGCTGGGACGGAATATCTCCAAACAGCGCTGTCTAATTTAATTGGAAATACAGCAGGCAGAGTCTGTGGGCTGCACAGTTTAACTCCCCTTCTCCCCCAATAATCAATTTATTTTGCCGTAACCTGATTTGGGGGGCTGCCAAAAAATGATAGTTTATGAGTTTTGGCTTTTCGAGAGCCACTGAAGTGGCTAAACGACCAGTTTTCTAAGACGCTGGGAGCATTTTCCGATACCTTCTTATCTGGGGGCGTTTTGCTGAATACTTCTTAAGAGGTTTGGAATAATTAGTAGTGTTGTTGCAGGGAGGAAGTTGATACAATGTTTGGATCGTTACGATCACTTTGACGTTGTCTGTTGCTTTCTTTGACCGATTTGAGAACGGTTTAAAAAATTTAATGGTAGAAATTCCCCGAGGGTCGAAATTAGTTCTCAGTTTTGTGGAGACAAAACGGAGAACCTGAGATTTGAATTGGCGTTTCTTTGTGAAACGACAGTTGTGTTACCAGAAAGGTGGAGTAATCTCATTGAAAAGATTGAACAATGCTTCAATGTAGTCGAGAAAAAATATTATGAATTAAATATTCCGATTGTTCTTAATAATTATTGTCTTATATTGTTATGTTCTTATTTTTCATGACGCATTGCCTGTGGATATTATTTGGTCTAAATATTGTCTTATAGTAATCCTGGGGTGGATGGGAGTTATAATACCATATCATGCAGGACAGGAAGTTGATACAATGTTTCGATCTTAACGAACAATTTGCATTGTCCGCTGCTTTCTTTGGCAGATTTGAGAACGGTTAAAAATTAAATGGTTTAAAAAATTAGACGGTTAAAAAAATTTAAAAATTAAATTCGTTTGTTTGTGAAACAACAGTGATCACAAAGGTAGAATAATCTCATTGAAAGATTGAACAATAATAATTCAATATAGTTGGAAAAAAGAAATATTAATTGAATATTTTGACTGTCCTTAATAACTGTTTGGACCAAGGTAGCCCAGTTGGAAGAGCGACGGATTAACAACCGGAGGATTGCGAGTTTGAAACTCGGTCCAGTCAAAGACCGTCGTCTACACGGGGGATAGTGCAGGTTAAAACTGTCGTGGCCTCAAATGTCCTCACATTGGCGTGGTGTGGAAGTTTGGTGAGAGGGGTGTTAGCTCAGATGTTGACATCGTCATCTGACAGTGGTTCAAAATGTCACGTGGTCTTCTCGGATCTTTCCTTTTGAGATTGATCCCGGATCGTCGCCAATAGCCCGTTGTTTAGATCGTTAACGTTAATTAACTAGCGATGTTAATTGACGTTGTGAAACAAAAGTTGTGTTATCACAAAGGCAGAATAATCTGATTGATAGATTGAACAATATTTGGATATAGTTGAGAAAAAAGATTTTATCAATTGAATATTCCTCTGTCCTTAGTAATTAACTCCTGTATTATTCTGGTCTTATTTTTTATAATGCAGTGCTTGGATATTTTTAAACCGATTAAAGTTGTTTTGTCTAAATATGGTCTGATAGTAATCCTGAGGGGGTTTGGGGGATGCCATATCATTATTTCTTTTAATAATTATTAAAAAGTTACATTCGAGAAACTCATTTGAATTTGAGAATTAATCCTTTCGAGTTTTAAAATGTATCATTATTCCTTAACAGAAGGACGTCTAAATTGTAATAATGTAAGGTAATTAGATAAGCTTGAGACGTTTATGTCTTTTGCTTCCGTCTAAGTTCCCTTGTGTATAGATACACTTTCGTTACGTTTTTATCGCTTAGAATTCTAGAAATTGAAAGGAACATTTAATAGAATAGTCAGGTTCTATTCTATAAAATCCTAGGAAAGGTACATTTTTAGAAAATTAATAGCACTAGTAATTCATTTTTAAATGCAATATGAAGTTTCTAACCGAAATATTAATATTTCAAAAAAATACAGTCCAAATCTAATTGGAAACTAACGTAAAAATAATTACTGGCATATAACTTTCCAATAACTGGAGGAAGGAATCCATTTAAAAGAGTGATCGAATGGTAAAATAATTTTAAAGAATAATTAGTTCTAAAAGCTTAACGTGTTATTACCCTCTTTCAAAAGGTTGGTTGCAATATAACGCAAAGATCCAAAACTGTGCATTTAAAAATTAATATATATATCACTAATGGCGCTGATAACGTAGAAAATTATAGCTATCAACTCAAGAAATATGTTTTAATATACCGATTCTGTGGGTACACGAAACTGAATGTAAACTAGTTTTAATAATTACAACCTTGCACACTTTTTTTACAATCACGATGATTATACTATGGTTTTTTGCGATGTGCAAACACAATGGTCAACTCATAGTAGGTTGTTTTTTTGGACACAGGGGCTATGTTTGACACATTTGCGACAAATAACGTCGAATTAATACTTACACGTATAATAAAAGTTTTACTGACACAGAAGAGAGAAATACACCCAGTGGAGAGTCGAACCTGGGCCGCCCCTTCAATTCGTAGGTGCCAAGGTGTCTCCATGAAAGGAAATTTAAAAATGAAGGTGAGAGGTTTTCTATGAATACCCTGAAACTGCTGGTAAATTAATTTTCATGACCCCAACTATTTAGAGTTAAAATGGTTTGTAATATTCTAATTATTATGAAGACATAGCATCTTGAACAGCAGATTCAGGAGTTTGAGGTTATTACCCCATTTAGGCCTCATCTTGGTAGCTACTTTTAAGCCACACTTTAACAATCTAGATGCATTTATCTTGAGCCAAGATTGTGATGGAAACACATGGTCTACATTTAATACCACCCTGAGAATTCGGGCGAGAATTCGTACAATTTGCGCAAGACATATCGTTTCATTAAGTGTCCACAGGAGCATGGAATCATTAACTGTACGTTGGTGCTCCGAAATGAGGAATATTCTCTACACATTTAATTCACAAACTCCGAGTTTAGGAAGGTATACTTAAAGCCCAAAATCTTCAGCTGAAGTTTGAACACGGATCTCTGGTACAGAGTGTGCAGCAAGCTTCTTTATATTTACTGTAAGAGAGCTCAAGATTACAGAGCAGTGGATGGGATAATAATTAAATCCGAATTCCAAGGTAGTTTCTTTCCAGGATGGATAACTCAATTTAACTAATATTCTCACCCTTTTAATTTAATTGAATGTTTAATGCTGATGGAGACCGTGCATATAAATTCGAGGCTAAAGGTTAGACTGAATAAATGAGCGTAGAACCATGGGAATTAATTGTAACAAAACTAGCGACTCATTGTTGATGACTACAGTTTTAGGTGGTGAACTGAATAATAAAATTAAATGAGGTTCATTTAAGGGATATCTAAGATTAGAAAAGTTTGTTCTCAATACACCTCAAAAATGTTCTTAGGCTGATGAGTATTTGAAAACTTGAAATGAATAAACGAATGACAAGTGAAATTATTACAGCAATTGGAATTTTTATAGAATCTGAATGAACGGAACATTATAGAAGTAGGAAATGTTGAATAGAATTATATATATTCTGAACTTTTATAGAAATACGTTTTCTTCTGTAAAGAACTGCAATAAATCTACTATCATAGTTTGTACGAAATAAGCCTGTAAATGAAAACTTTAAAGTTTGTATTGGTTACAGTATGAGTAGGAGTGAATGCGCTGACGAAAATAGACATTAGAAAAGTCAGTTTAATTTTTCAATCCATTTATTGCAAACCAATTGAAGTTGTATAATGCCAAAAATTACTAAATCGAAAGATTAATTATAAATTGTTACTTAAAAAGAAAAACAACAAAGTTTGCCTGCATTTGCACAGCCTTGAAATCGCTTCACTGAAAGTGAAACGTTTTGCAAATTTGTTTTATTCCAATTGTCGCTCTGATTCTTCAACCAGTTAAATTAAAATTGAACGGTGTGTTACGTAAGAATTTTATCAACCGAATTATTATAGGGCGAAGAACTGTAGAGGAGGATTAAAAACTGCATATTTTGCATACTTAGATTTTAATTATGACTTGAAATAATGTCACAAACTTTTTTAAACACATATGCAAAGTAGAAACGGCTGAGAAACATTTTAGAGGAATATTTCAACAAACTTTTATAGCTCTGCGTGTTCTCTTTTCTACAAATTTATAAAGAAACGTCTCGGTGTATTCCTCAAATTTTGCGCATAGCTGATTTCATGAAGTCACTGCAAACGGCTACAACCCCTATCTTCTACTTATGGCATTCCTAATTTGAAGGAATACTTAAGCATTCTTTGGATATCAGCTAAATATACATCTAAAAGGTTTTAATTGCAAGTTACTTCAAGTATGCAATGCTGTGCTTACATCTGATCACATACAAAAATATTTGGACGTGATATTGTGAAGTTTTTCATATACTGTAGGGAACGGATTATTAGGAAAAATTTAGTTTAATTGCTATTAAACTTATTTACAGGATTGTAAAAGCATGACATTGAGTGAGCAGCCTTATCACCGTAAAATGTCCTTCCAAGTACCAACTTAGTTAAAATACCATTTTAGTGTACCTCATTCATTATTGCAACTGTTTACTTGCCAATCAGTTGTCTTTTCCTGAGAGAAGTATTTGTATTCGATAAAAAAGGCATATTTATGAGTACTTTTCAATTACTAGAAAAAAACTTTAAGATAACTTTATTTAACACTATAATGCGATTATTTGTATTTATTATATTCTCAAAGATGGATAGATTATATATCAATTTAAGAGGTAAAATTATTTAAATAACACGAATAAAAATGTAACCTTTATATTATTTTTCCACATACATATTACTTAAAATTAAAGTGCACTTTGAAAACAAATGAGGATATTTTTTAATATAAAATAAACTGTGTAGCGGAGATATTTTATACGATATTTGTACTATTTAAATTAATGTAAATGTTCTGACTTTTAAATGGATAAGACGAAGTTGTTCTTTAAGACATCTTTATAAATACAGATAATTATAGTTTAGAATTTCATCATAGTTTATTAAGAATGTTAAAAACTATTGCCTTACTTCTGTGATGTTTGTAAATTAGATTTTTGTTGTTATTGTAATTTGATATATTTTTCACCCTGCGGAAAACTCGCTTCAGATCGAGGCATGAAAGTTCACGTGAGGTACGTCGTACCCCAAGCTCCATGTGTACTGAGAACTCTAAATTAATGGTATTAAGTTAATTGTTTAGTTATAAGATAATTTAAAACATCATAGACAACCTTTTACGCAGGAACATATATATTTTGTAACAAATGTAGAATATAACATGGCAAAAATATTACTTTTCACGATATAAATCTACTCAGCCAAAATTTATACAACACTATAATCTTCAGGACTAACAAATTTATCACATGTGTACATTGAGTACTTACTATATTTTAGTTTTTGTGTCTGGTCATTCCGTTTTTCCTCCCTTTCCAAAGAAATGTTCAGCATCTGAATCAGAAGGCTGCATTATTTTCGTCCTTATCCTCTACCACTGTATTTGTATTATGATCACTGAAGATTGCACAATTAAGTTCTAGCATTACATTTCCGAGAAACATAAAATCTATATCAATATCTACTATTTCTAATAAATCGTGAACTATGCATTTCCTGCTGGCAATCATTCAATTTCGAAGCTATTTCTTATAATCTTTGATCTTCAGCTGTTATATAGTAGAAGTCCACATAAAAAATTGGGAGGTTGCGTCACAAAGCGTAGTTTCGACGTGAATACTAGCTTGCGCTGTCGAAACTTTGCCTAACCCATTTTATCTGCATCTAATGCAAATGTTTGACTGTTTTCGACTACAACAGCGCCAAATTTCCTGTTATAGGTGTTGGTACTACAATTTTTTTTGTGGCATACATCTCTCCATGTCTTCAAAAGTCTCAATACTAAAATTGATTCCATTACGGTGATTATATTTAGTTACATATGCCTCCAACGAGTGAAATGTATTTTATGACCATTCTGTATGATAACCACAAACACAATCTTTACAATTTTATGTTTTACTGCAAAATTAATAATTCCTAGTCTCCATTTGCTTCTGATGTCACTATCACTTGCACGAATGAGTTAAAAAAGGGTTACTCCGAATAAGAATAACTTTTCTTGATCGCAAGATTTAAAAGGACGGCAATTTACGATGCACTTCCACATTCTACGCGTCGTAATGAGGTTGGGGAGTGTTAGAGAAGCACTTTAAATACATTTAAACTGATAAGTTGGTTCAATAAAGGAGGATGCAAAGAAAGAGTGGATTAAATTGCATAAAGTGGGCTGGGACGACGCTAGAGTTCAAGAAGGAAATACAATTAGTGAGTCGAATTCTAATCACTAATTATGTTTCCTAACAAGAGATCTAACCTTCAAGCAAAGAAAAAATAGCTTAGCGGACGTCCCCAGTGTAAAGATAACGCCATTCAAGTTTAGATAATCAAATAAAAAAACATATCGCCGACTTATAGCAGAAACGCATTAACTGACATTTTTTTCGGATACACTAAATGCTTATTTTCATGATTTTGAGCAATACAGTCATATTTTAATCATTTTAAAGATATATAACACTATCAAAATGCATATAATTTAATTTTTTATCTAAAAACTTGTAATTACTCTTTAAACAGCTTTACAGTAAAAATTATTTTTGTCAATTAATGAGTTTCTGCTCTAAGCCGACGATATATTGAAAATGTTGAAGTAGTGTGTTACATGAAAGCCAATGGTATATTTAACGATTTACTTAAAGTTCCTTCTGGACAGAACAAAAGTAATTCTTCTTATCAATGTTAATTATTTTATCGTGGATTCAAAGAAGCAACTCCTTTAATTTCGCAACTGACAACCAATCTTCACTAATTTCGAAGTAAAAGTAACGATCATTTTATAACCAATTGAAGAATAATTTGATTATTAATTTATGTAGATAACCTTTGTCTTTGAGAAGTAAAATATTTTATAATCATACTGCATTATTCATTGAAACGATTCAATCACGTCCCATGAATTTTCTTCTCACTGTCTCTATTGCAACAGCACGTGACTGAGATTATAGCCTGCCTCTAAAGAGAGCGTCGAGTATCTTTTACAATCCACCCCACAATAATACCGAACCCCTGAATTCAAATTCTGAGCCATGCTCTCTCGCTGAAATAATTCAGTTTGCGTTCCCGGGAAAATTCATTTCGTGGGCAAATAATTAAATCTTTTCAATTCAAGAGCAATATTGCGTCGTCCCATCCCCCTTTATGTAATTTAATCCACTCTTTCTTTGCCTTTTGTGGAATCAACTTATCAGTTTAAGAGTATTTAAAGTGCTTCTCTAACACTCCCCAACCTCATTACGACGTGTAGAGTGTGGCAGTGCATCGTAAATTGCCTTCCTTGTAAATCTTGCGATTAAGAAAAATGATTCTTATTCGTTGTAACGTGTTGTTGGAGTCTTCCGTAGAGGTGGTAACATCGGAAGCAAATGGATGCTGGGAATTATGAATTTTGCAGTAATATATAATGTTTATAAATGGTGTTTTGTTATCAAGTTTTCTACAATGGAAGATGCAAAAACAACTAGGAGGATGATATTTTATTTGCCTTTGATATTGTGAAGGAACCTAATTCAACTGATTGCTTTGAATAATAATTTTTCATATGATTTGTTACATTTTAAATTTACTACTTATTCTATGATTACCAAAATTTAGATATTGATATAATTTTATTGGAATATAGGTGTTGATCGATTAAAAATAATTTTAGGTGTAATTTTAGGACTCAGACATAGGTCAATGTAGAGCTTGTAAAATGATGATGTTATGACTTCCGGATATAAGGCTGATTATAACCAGTGCTATCAGCTGTAGGATAATCTACTTCTATTTCACATCTGCCCTAGAATCATCTTTTAGTCAGTTTCTTTCTTTAGTCAGCAGTTGTTTCATCTTTTAGTCAGTTATCTTTAAAACAATTTAAATGTATTTAAAGTACTCTCTCCACATTTCAAACTCATGCACTGTGCAGCAGAACATAGTAAATTGTCTTAAGTGTGAAACTTTCGATCGAGAAAAGTTATCCCAATTTGGGATAACATGTCAGCGAGTCTTTCATGGTGCCTCTGAAAGCAAATGGAATGTCGGAATTATAAAGTTTGTTGAATATGCTACAAAATATTATGTTTCGTTGTGTGTATTAAACAGTTCTAGGAAATAGCCAAAATGAATTAAAATAAATGCATTTATTAAAAGCTTTAACATATTCAATTGGGAAGTCATCATGTGGACCAGGGATTATTCCCTCTTGAAATACAACAAAGGGATAAATTCTTTATTGAAGCAAAGAATTTACAAGGTAATGCAAATGTTTCCTGAACAGTTATAAAGGTAAATTCAAAGTTACAATGTTCAATAAACATTTATTTATGTGAACCCATTGCTCGAGGTCTGCTCGGAAAGTATCCAATCATTGTTAATATACCGAGAACGATTTACGCTGTATCGATGTAACTTGGCAGTCAAGGAAAGGGAGCAATGATATGCATGAGTGAAAAGTCCGAACCTATTGGACTAATCAATTGAGAGTTATACGCCCTGAGTGAGCGTATATTCTGTGAAACGTCACATTCACACTGACCGAACGAGTAGGTTAACGAATCTGTATCAAATTTTGCATTAAACCTGAAATTTGATCCACGGAAACTACTCAGATGATTGATTAAGCAGGATTTCAAGTACGATGCAACGAGAGTAGGGCAAATGAAATTGTGGTGCATCCCCTTCAAATATGTTCTGAAATCTGTTGAAAGCTATCCAAGTTCTTGAAGGCCTTCAACAAGCAGAGCACGTTGGTATGCTGAACGTGTGTGGGCTCCAATCAACAAAGATTGGTAATTGACAGTGTATTAAAAATTATATGGAGATTCGAAAAACTAATGAGTCCGAGGTTTAGACGAAAGATCTTGGTATGAAAGATGTGGCGGTGCCCATACATCACTTCTCGTTCAGGGGTTTTTGGTAAATTATGAAATAAATCAAGTGGTTTATCCCCTTACAGCTCACATTCGGCACCCTGTAACTCCTGGCATTTCCTAACTTCTGAAAGGGAAGAATTTTCATACTATGGGTGCGATTTAGGAGAACACAAGGAAGCTGATGGCAATTTCAATAGTGAACTTTGTTTTGAAAAAGGGAAGATACACTGGGAAAAGTGTGTTAAGTCTTAAGGTGCTTACTTTGAAAGTGACTAGGGGCCAAAAGTCCTGTGCTTCATATTGCATGACTGGATACTTTCCGGGTAGACCTCCTATACCAGTAATTTAATTAAGCTTCAAAAGAGCAAAACCAAATTTGGTTTCATGAAGTATTTCGTACTACATTCAATTTTTTAAAAATAATTCCTTTAAATTGTAAATTGTATAATTGTGCGTATACTTCAAGACAACATAGTGAAATCTGCTGCTATTAATGTAACGTAATATTGCGATCTTTATTTACAGTACCACCCGGAGTTCCTATGATTAAAGACTACAATGGAAAAGTACTAAGTGGTGTAATTGGCCCTTATAACGAAGGAGACAGCTTGCATTTAATCTGTCAAACAGAAGGAGGTAAGTACACTAATTCTCCCAAATTCAGTTTTGTCAACTCTAGTATATAAATTCCTCTCTTGTTAGCATACATTTGATTTTGAAATTGTTTTCCTTAATTTTACTGAGTAATTTCTGAGTAATAGTGTATTTTGTTATTTAATCACTCTTTTTAAATAACGGGATTTTACATAATCTTATTTGATCATTCAGTATAATCTGCTTAAAATTAATAATGTAGAGATTAAACTAATAGAAAATCCTATCAATATGCTTTTATGATTAAGAAAGCAGTAGTGAACATTTAATGGAACTTGCTTAAAAATAGACTCCTCTCCAACTTGCACGCTTTGCCGGTTACTGGCACCTTAGCATCATGTGATCTAATAGAAAATGCCCTCAGGGGCACATCTTTAGGTGTGTATTGGTTTCATGGACAAAAGGTACTCTAAAGATCTTTTCTTTTCATGGGGTTTACTGTCTTTAGAAAATATTGGTGTCTCTCTCTCGGGATACCCAATTGATCTTTTTCTGCTTTCATCCCACTGGTCTATTCCTAATCCCTCTTTTTTAGGCATTCGTGACATTTTTTTACTTGACGTTGTCTGGGGTTTGACACAGCTTAACCAAATATGGTCATTGTGCTATAAACCTAAAAATAACCAACCAAAAAATATAATACAAAAATAAGAGGACTTACGTCACTGTGTCTACAAGAAATTAGGATGGGTCAAACATCATCAATAATTGACGATTGGATGAGTGGAATTTCTGGCATAGGTCAGAACATTGATTGTGAAGCGGTGTCTTATTGCAGATGACGGAGGCTAGAGGAGAGTATTGGAATTTTTCCGACGATCGCGAATATACCATTTTGACGACTAGAGCGTATGACCTGTATTTCATGTGCTCATCGATGAACCAAAAAATTAAGACAGCAGCTCCCGTGGTCCGTAGCATTGTTACTGGAACATCGTAGCCGTAATCAACAACACCCAGCCCATATTATTGTTATTGAGTAATTCAGCAGTAAATATATATGATTTTGCAATACATACATAAAAAAGTTAACCTTTAACTCTTTAAAACCGCATGTGCGCCTCTATAACTGTTACTACTAGCTTTAAATTCTAATACACATGCCACATATAATTGTCCCGTCAATGTTGCGAATCTCTGATAATATTCCTGAACATGATTATCAAAGATCTAACAGTGCCAATGAGTTAACCCAAAGCGTAGCTGGAAATGCAATACTGATGGAAATGTGAGTCACCAAGCCCACTAGTAGTCCCACAGGTTGGCTTTCATAACACCCACTCCAATTTCTATATGGAAATCTAATGGAATATTATGTCTATTGAAATAATATGTCTATTCCTGAATGCCCTGCCTGAATTCAGTTATGGAACTGTAAAATATAGCTAAAACTGAATGGAATAGCTCACGAAAGAAAGAACCTCTAAGGAAAGGAGCATTAGAATATTTAAGAACTATTTTATTCGAAGGAAAGGAGAAATAGAATTATTTCAAAGGATTTTATTATAAGAAAATGGCCAACATGATCCTACTAAAAGATTTTATTCTAAGGAAAGGATTTTCCTAAGGATAGAATCATTCCAAAGTATTCACTTCAAAGGAAAGGAACAGTAGAGTAATTCCATAGGATTCTATTCTAAGCAAAGGGAGAAATGAATCGTTCTCTAAAGGTTGAAAGAATCCAAGGATTTTTTTCACCCAATAAGGCATTTAGTATTTAAGTGGAATAAAAGCAAAACTGCACTACTCGGAAATCTCGTGATAATCAAAGGGTTAATACGGTTAAATTAGAGCACATTAATGGATATGTGAGTCCGAAGGGAAGAATCCAAGGACAAAGTAATTTTGAACTATGGTCAGATGACGAGAACAACACTTGATCTGGCACCCCACTTTCCAAACTTCCACACTATGCCAACTTGAGGACTATGCCAACTTTGTGGCCACGACTGATTTAACATGCACCAGCCTCCGTGTACGTGACGATCTTTTAGTTGGATCGAGTTTGAAATTAGCAACCCTTCGGTTGCATCCAACTGAGCTACCACGGACCCTTGACTAATATATCATAGAAGAGGAGCCTAATTGGATAAGTGAGTTTGTCCACTGCGGTAGTAATCTGAGTTGTAGACAGTGCGGGTTGGATTCCTGTTAAGTTCAATTCCTCCCTGGGTGTATTTTTGTCTTCTGTGTTATTTGTGCGTGCATTTTCATTTACTTCATATTCTTTGTCTTCTATTTGGTGCAGCTGGGCCAAATATGGCCCTTGTGCCTTAAAATCCAATAAACCAACCAAACAACAGAACCCAACAGATACAGAAGAGAAATACATCCATGATAAGTTACAGGAATCAACCTTCGCTGTCTCGCAGGCTAAATTCGTAGACTTCTAACGTAGTGGGCAAAACCCACTAAGCCAAGGTGGTCTCTGGAAGTTTGAGTCCTAGTTATTTTAGACATTGCGGGAAACGCATTGTGTGAATTTCTCTCTTCTGTGTCAGTAAAATTTTCCTTTTGCGCATGCATCCATTACTTGATGTTGCCTGTCTTGTGTTAGGCGCAGCATGGCCAAATATAGCCCTTGTGCCATAAAACCCAACCAACCGGAAACGAATGTTGATGGGGCTGACATGCACGTAAACGTATGAGGCAGTTAACGGAAACGTACAAGTACACTTGTTGAACACTACGCTAATCAATGTCAAATTTGAATTACATACACTCTTGGTGGCTTCCACTTTGACGTTGTAACTATCTATCAAATCGTAATACTAATGTGAAACAATGAAATTAGGCCTGGTAAAAATGTTTTGCATACTTGAGGTCTTTTTCCCTTTTGCATTGTTGTGTACCCTCTAACACATTCCGGGGGAACGATTGCGGACATGAATCCTTATGGATAGGGTGTGTTTCCCTCTTTTTAAAGTTTGCATGACAGTTGCAGGTTCAATTCCTGTAACTTAACTTGGGTATATTTCACTTTTATTTATCAGTAAATCTTCCCTTGCTTATACAACCTGCAGTCTTCTTTGCATGACTTCTAACCACTTTAAACTTTCTTGACTAACAGAATCTTTTCAAAGGATTTTATTCTAAGGAAATGAGCAATAGAATATTTCCAAAGAATTATTTTCTATAGAATGGGTCTATATAATCGCTAGAAAGGATTCTATTTTAAGAAAAACAATATGATATTTCAAAGGAATTCCATTCTAAGAAAAACAGCAATATAATCGTTCTAAAGAGAATTTCTATGCTAAGGATAGGATCAATATAATCTTTCTATGGGTTGGATATATCCCATGGATTCTTTAGAAAGATGTGCTCATCTTTATGCGTTGTGGGGTAAATGTAACTCGGAAATCTAGTGCAGCTCAGAGGGTATAAAAATTTACACCCGAACTTTTAAAATGCCTTCTTTAACAATGGTTAATTGTAAGAGTTAAATGCTAGTGATTTCATGACTTTTCACCACGAAGATCTAATTTTATATTACATTGTTTTGAGCTTCTATTTTATTTTCAAGGATATTGTACGTTTCGCAAGAAAGAACATATTGCCACTAAAATTATTTTAAGATATAATAATAAAAATGCAATTACATACATATTTGAAATTCTTTGTTTTATGAAATGCATAAAATATAGTTTTTAGAATTAGCATTTTAACATAATCGAAAGAGAGAGATGAGAAACTAACAATTACTGAGAGTATAAAAAAGCTACATCCCTTCACGCTCTTAAAAACTAAATTTAAAATTATTCCTAAGAAGTGCTCATCAAAAAACATTTCTTTTGATACCTCAAACTACCATCGTTGTATTCTGAAATCGTGGCTTTGTGTTACGTTGAAAACAGTTTATAGATTTTTCCTATAAAAGTTCTGAAAAGATGGATCTAGCTTAATTGACTGAGCTTTGTCTCCTCAAAGTGCATAGTAAGCTTAATTGGAAAAAATGCTTCGTTGGCTTTTCCGGTGAAAGTACAACCGAAAAAAATTAACTTTTATTCTAGAATTTGCAAGAAAACGCTTATAAAAGTAAGACGATTTAATCATCACTTCTTTATTGGATAGTATGAGAATTTTTATGTTGAAAAAGAAACAAAGAAAACTAAAAGTGTGGATGAATATTCCGTGTACATTGCATCGTTTCAGAACTTTAAAAGAATATTTTGTTACAAAATAAAAAATCATGCGTGTTAAAAATTTTTTCCTGACATCTTAGAGATGCTTAGCAAGACGAGAGAAAAACTACACAATTTCATTTACAAAAAATATCTTTACGAAAGATATTTTTTACACTGCTATTGTACAGGAAGTTAAAAAATTTTGGAATTGTGGCTAAGTTCACCACTGATGAGAATTATTTGGTGATATGTTTGGAGGCGAGAGGAGGTTAATCTCAAATATTTTATCGATCATAATATAGGATAGATGACGAGCTAACTCATCATTAGCAAAATTATTCATATTTTGATGGATATCTTGTCCAAACCACTTGGAGGTAAGGGGTTGAGGTCCTTCATCGAAAAAAGATTGATAGGTTGGGTTATATGGTGCACTTGCCATAATACTTGGCCAAGCAACTAGTCATCTGTCAAAAATCATATGCAAAGTAATAATTTATTAAGCATTGGGTAATATGGAACTCTGGAACAAATTACACGCTGTTGTACGGTTCAAATTACATAATTAATCAAAACACCTCATTACTAGATGTAACTTTTATGTATTTGAACATACTTGAAATTTAATTACCAAATATCTTACCTTATCTTACATCTACCTTCTAACCCACTGTAAAATGTGCTGTTTTACCCAAAAAAACTCCACGGGTCCAAAGTATCCAGACTTGCACTTCGAAGTATCAGAATCTGGTCTGCAGCCATAAACGCTGTTACTCCGTTAAATATATACGTTCTATACTATAACCACGGAGATGTGTGGAACGATTGACAAAATGACGGGAGCGCACAGAGTAATAACAAGCTCCACAGCATCTGTCCAGACATCTCAGTGTGCCCAACGTTCCCTGTACGACGCTCCGAGGTACTTTTAAATCATCTTCGGATTGGACACACGTTTAACTCACATATATCTTCTACTAGGATGGAGGGTCTCTGTGTGGTGCATGGTGGTTCCTATTATTGCCGCCATATTTTGGTCGATTGTCCTGTTTTTAATCGCAAGCGCCAGTACTTTTCAATAAATTAATTTTAAGCTTGCAGTATTTGATTGATGAAAATCACCACCCAAATCTTTTAAAATGTTTACAAGCTATACAATTTTTAAATTCCATCGGATATTTTATCTTTCATATTTATTTAACTTCATTAAATATTTTACAATCACTCACTATTTTTATATTGATGACGATGATAATCTCATATTTTCATGTTTAATAGTAGCGTTTATATATTTATTTTTATTTGCACATCCAATGTATTTCGAGTGTTGTATTTTTAAAATCTACCAGTTCTCGTTGGTTAGAAATTAATCTTAAAGTACTTTATCTATTATACGAGGGGGGGTCATTTCATAAATAATGCACACACATTTTTTGTTCACTTACATGTTTATTTTTTATACTGTCTATTTACAATCCTTCAATTTAGTCTCCCTGCTTCGCAATGTCCGAGTCCAAACGTCTAGGAAGCTTTACTATTCCACCTAATATACCATCTCTGTTCATCTGGCGAATGGCTCGGGTAACGGCGGTAGAAAGATCTTCCAGAGAAGGAAAACGACGTCCACGCATAGGTTTTCCAATTTTGGGAGTAAGTCAAAGTCTGGTAGACTCATGTCCGGACTGTAGTGTGCATTAGGTAACACTTCCCAACCGTATTCGCGCAGCTTTCCATTTACGACATTGGCGATGTGCGGGCTAGTGTTGTCATGGAGAATGAGTAGCCCAGCCTCGAACAACTGAGGTCGGGTTTTGTGCATTTCTCTGTTCAGTTTTTGAATGAATACACGATAATATACTGCTGTGACACTTTGTCCACATGGAACTTTGTCTGTGATGATGATTCTGTGGTGATCGTAAGCAAAGATCATCATTTATTTCATCTTTGATTGAGCTCGTCGAAATTTTTTTTGGTCGTGGGGAACTTTGACCTCTCCACTCGTTGGACTGTGATTTCAACTCCGGCTCAAAGTCTCTAACCCTGGTTTCATCAATAGCTAAAATTCGATACAAAAATGCTTGACCTTCAACGTCAAATCTTCGTTCAGTACCCGAGACTGGTGCAGGCTCCATTTCTAACTCGCGTTACTAAATAAATTACGCTATCGATGAAACAAAAACATGTGCTTCTTTCTCAAGCCTTGAACTACAACTGATGTAATTTTCACGATCGTTGCGTCATTTACTCTGCAGTGTTGCCAACTTGTGCATTACTTACGAAATGACCCTCGTATATTGAAAATACAATATACAGCAAAATATTTGGTTACGCTCTATATTGTATTTCGCGCAGCTTGTCAATTTTAGGACCTTGCCCCATAAAACCCAAATCCACCAACCAAAAGAATCTGGTACAATGATCAGTATAAATATTACTCAACTATTTTTACTACATGCTCATATCAAGAAAAATGTTTTTATTCTTACTAGGTAAGCCAACACCATCCTTAGTGTGGTGGAGAAGCCGAAGGATCTTGGATGACAGCTATGAAATACTGGATCATGGAATTACCCGAAATGAGCTTTTTATCGAGAAACTGCAGAGACGGGACTTAATGGCCACACTCACCTGCCAGACTACAAACAATAAAATATCTCCACCATTAGAGGCTTCTGTTACTCTGGATATCCACTGTGAGTAAATGCATGCTTTAAATGCCTTATTCTGGTGCTCACTTCATTCTGTACTTGTATATATGTATGAGAGACTACATCCTATACAAGGATATCTGTCAATATCACCGTAATTAACTTATGCATGGTATAATGTTCACAGGGGTGGTATGAAAATAGTTAGAAAAATTATGTAGCTTGAACGTGTTCATTACTATACCTTTCAAAAGTTTCTATCATCCTATGGTTCTATGGATGATCTTATGACAATGTTGCTTTTGAAATTAAAAATATGTTGTATTTCATGTTCGTTACGTTGATGTGGTGTGGAAGTTTGGAGAGTTGGGTTCTAGCTCAGATGCTGACTTCGTCACCTGACATTAAAAATTACAAGTTGTTGTTATCGGATCTTTCCCTTCGGGATTGTTCTCTGATCGTCGCCAATAGCCTAACGTAATACCGGCTACTGGTGACAATACAATCAGCAATACAATACTACCTTGAAACCAAATGTTCGTTAGAAATCTATATGTCCCACCTTTGTTTTTCCTATGCATGGTCCAGTTTAAATAGCATCCAATGCATGTTTCCTATGCATGATCCAGCTTATATAGTCCAGCCAAAGCTAAAGAGTAGCTTGGAGGGTTAACCATACAGGGATACGTATGGTTAAGCCTCCCAGTGGTTTTAGATATCTAATCTATAACCCTCCAAGTGGACGAGATATCTAATCCATAAGATCTGACCAACTTTGCTAATGAGACGAGATGTAAAGTCATTAAGATAATGCCAATTTCTTATGTGGAAGAGATTGTGAGATCCGGTCAGTTTTTTTCTAATGGCAAGATATCTCGTCCATGAAGATCTGATCAGCTTTGCTAATAGCGAGATACCTCGTCGAGACAACCACCTGGAAGGTTAATGTACACATGAGTGGTTGGGTATATGACTTATATTCTGAATATTTTAAATTTAACTTTGCTAAAAGAGTCCAGTTATGCAATTTAACCTCCTGTTGGTTTACCTTCGCGTCGAAAACCACCCTGTAGTGGCCAGATTCTGATGCCAAAACCTGTTCCAAACAATCACCATTTCTAGGCAAGGAATAATTTGTTTTTATACTTGGATTTTCATTCTCATTGAAGTAAAAGGGTAGCTTTTAAAGACAAGATATCTTGTCATTTGCAAAACTGACGGGATATCTCTTTAAAACCACTTAGAGGATTAAACTTCTTTTTAAATACAGTGCCCAAACGTTTGTTGAATCTTTGAACAATGTTAAATTCAATTTTATCGCTTTGTTTCTATAGTAATGGTTTTTACTATGTACTTTTCATCGGTTTTACATTGTTCAGAAAAAGTATGTATCCTTAAATGTGTCCTAAATTCTTACATCTCAATGCAGCTCAATAACTCCTTACATTCTCTCATTTTCGCATCTCATTCGTGTTAATAACATGTGCTTCATTTATGGTTCCTTATATATATAATCAAATAAAACAGTTCTATATTTTCCAAGTATAGTTCCTCGGCATTCAATAGTCTACATGAATTGTTTGTTCGTTTTCAAAACGTATCTACACATACTATCCTTAAGTCTTCGAATTGTCTAAACATTATCAGCTAGCATTATATAGGAAGCTTAGCTGTATTCCATGAAATAACCTTGTATGCATTTCTCTTTTTTGTCCGAATAAACGTTTTATTTATCTTTGTCCGTTACTTGGCAAATACTGATCCCTTAGATAAGGAATAAATGTCTCAAAGCACGTCTTCTAATACTGAAGCAATGATTGAAAGTAGTGTGCTGATTTCTATTATGTAACAAAGAAATACATTATAAAACTTTCAAAATTCATTAGCATTTTATTTACATGCGCATTTTTTTTTTACAATTTAACGAAAATTCAACCACGGATGTATAGATTAAGTTGGTAGTTGGTAGGTAGGTAGTTGAATTTACTTAACACTGGAGCAACACAACGGAAATCCCGAAGGGACACCTAATAATTTTGAACAACAGTCAGATAACGATGTCAACACCTGCGCTGGCACCCCATTCTCCAAACTTCCACACCACACCAAGGAGAAGGCATTTCAGGCCACGAAAGATTTAATGTGCACCAGCCCCCACGTACACGACGATCTTAGTTTGGATCAAGTTTCGAACATGGATCTATCTGGTTACTAATCCGGGGACTCTATCATATGTGTTACCGCGGTCCGAAAAGAATAAGTATAAATTTTTTAAGATATATAATTGCATAGAAATAACTAAATATTCAATGGAAGGAAATTGGAAAGTTTATTTGGAAGAGGAGACAAAGCAAAACATAACATACATGGAATTATAAATAAATATTAAATAAAGTTATACAGAAAAATAAACATCGTTTGACGTTTTTGATTTGTTACAAGATGTTTTGGTGAAGTTCTATGGTGTAATTGCTAGATACAGACAATAAAATGTATAAATTTTAATGAGAAAATAGGTTAGGGAAAAACTATGTTGACATTAATCTAATTATTTTATAGTTAATAATATTTTCTTTTTGTCAAGAATAACTCTAATATAATCACTCAATAAACTTTATTTTTGTATGTTAATTTTATTTGCGACTTAACATGTGTATTTTGGGAATGTAGTTTCTGTGTTAAGTAATACTTATTTGTTAAATATGCAACTGCTACATTAGTAAACTCCGAAATATTATAAAATACATTTAAGATTTTCAATTCAATCCAAAAGTCTATCCATTCGAATGATCGTCAAGACTGATTATTCATTCGAATGTCCGTTCTACTTCATTCATCGAACCTTTGAATAAATGAATCATAGGACAGAATGAACAATGAGCAGCCTACGATCCCCGGAAACTGGAAAGAAGCTTATACTAGACATGCAGAGGGAGTAAATCCCGAAACCGTATCGGATAAGTGTCAAAATCAATATTAGCTGAAATTTCAAATTAGAGTTCGGATTGGCCACATTCAGAGTAGACACCAATGTAACTACGTTTTCTCTGCTTTAATTATCCAGTTTGAACAATGGATGGGGGACGCGGGAGAAATGGATCTAATCCCTGATTTGGGATATTTATCCGAAAATCCTGATTCTCCGTTAATCTGGATTACGTGGAGCTAATTAATCAGAATTTTGTATGCGCGGTGACATCTGTCACCAAGTGGTATACTATAAGGCACTATAAAAACATTGAGATGTTTGTGTACCTATAGTCAGATTTTCGTTTATGATGGAATACGAAAAGATTACCTATTATCAGTCGCAAATCGCAGATTGAGAGCAATTTTCGCAATTACAATCTATGATATTTTGTTTTTATACTTCCAGATATGGTTACAATATTTCATATATTTCCCCTATTTAATCCTCCTGGTGGTTGTCTAAACGAAATACCTCATCATTAGCAAAACTGACCGGATCTTTGATGAACGAGATATGTTGTCATTAGAGAAAAACTGGCCAGATCTTGGATCTCGTCATCATCAATCGTTAATATCTCGATGTCGAGATATCTCGTCAGTAGCAAAATTCAACAGCTCTCGATGAACAATATATCTTAACAAAAACCACTTGGAGGGGTAACATAATTAGTCTACACGAAATAATTTTAAACTAATGTATAGGCATTTCATGAATTTATAACATGATTAGGTAATCACAGCTTAGCATGTCAGTTGAGTAAATTTAAAATAATAATGAGGTCAATAAAGAAGTGTTACAAATCGTCGGCATAGAAGTGAAATACTCTCAGTACTATACTCATACTAAAAACAATAAGGAAACAATTTACTCTTTAAGCTAAACTCACTAGGTGTATTCGTATTTCAAGAAGAAATCCAACCTTCAAGTAAAGAAAAAACGACTTCGTTAAAATCAGCAGTCTAAAGAATACCGCATTCTGACATAGAAAAGGTAAAAAAAGCTCATATCTTGGAAAATTTTGATAGTGCGTTTCACTTGAAAGCCGACGAAATAAAGTAATGAAATAAAAATAATGAAAATTTTAACACAATATATAAACTTTTGGCTATCGAAAGCACTGTTAGTCAGAAGTTACTAGCTCAATTATACATAAATTTCTTATTGGTATTACAAATTTTTTATTTACAAATATTATTTCCATATTTGTTCTATAATGCCTTATAATTTATATTATAACCGTATATACCATCCGCAAATAATTTGAAGTTATTTAATCCCTTATTAGAGGCATTCGGAGTTAAATATTTTCTAATGCTCATATCCTCAATCTCGAACATGAATAATAACTATTCAAAATAATCACGAAGGGGATGTAATTTATTTTAATAAATTAAAACTAAACTGAAAAAAAAGCATAGATTATTCTTAAAATAAGCTAATAATACGTACATATTATCTTGATCGAATGAAAGTACTCTTGCTCATTTTTACTATGACGATTAATGAATACCATAAATAACAGATGAATGCAGAATTTGTGCTTTAGAGATCCTCAAGATAAAATTAACTTTCATTTGTTTGCTTAAGGACCAATTTACAGCTTTTTTTAAGCGAGACCGAATCTCCTCTCCCGCCTAAGCCCAGCTCGCTTTTACATGCACGAATCAATAAATACCAATAACTCCATATTACGAAACTGTTTGTCTGATCCATCTCGTTAATTAAAGACATCATCGATTACACAGGTTTATTTACGAAACAATTGTTTTCCCTGCTCGCTAGAAAATTATCAGGGTTTAATAAGCCGAATAATGAAATTGCTGCCTAATTAGTCCCATAATTTAATATGCACGAACAAGGTTTCTCCATCACTGATGTGATGTTTACTTGTTGATTACAGGGAGCAGTCATGAAGCTTTAGTTTGGCTTATGGTGTTTAGGAAAACTATAGAATTTTTGTCGTATTCTATTGGCTGTCGAATTGTGTAAAGTTAAATTATATTAATTAAGATTTTAGTAAATATATTTAATGGCAAACAAGATTTTTTTGATGAAAGTGCAGATATGTTTAAGGAATGGAATTGTTTTTAATATTGCAATTTTAATTATTGTGATGGGTTTCATGTCAAGATTACTTGATAATTTTTGAATCCCTGAACATCTGACGACATACCTTTCACTTTTTGTGAAAATGTTATACAGCTAATGTATCACACAAACATTAAAATCATGTATTAGTAAAACCAATAACAGGATAATCTGTGAATATTAGTTCACTATAGTACCTACCATGTATAAAAGTAAGCAAGGCATTCACAAAATGAAGTAAGCAATTTCTACATTGGGGACTCTTGATTGCTGCATTTCTCTTTTTCAATTTTTAAAGTACGAGTTTTTTGAAGAAATTATGCATATATATTTATTGTTATGCACATACAAACTTAAAATAAATCTGAAGGAAAATATATTTTTATTTACTTTAATATTACATTGTATCATCGATTTTCATCCAGAGATTTCATGGCACACAAACTAATCACTAAAGTTTTGGGACACACTAAAATTAAATATATTTTGCTTATCTTACAAAACATAAGCATAATTTTGATGAATTTACAATAGCAATATTGGTTACCTAATGCCTTTGCTCTAAAGTAACTTTTTAAAAGATTATTTTGAAACAATTTATAAAAAATACTACTTAAAATTATGTATACGGTTGTTAATTAAACATTTTTGAACACACTTGCCAAAAGTTCAAAATTAAACAAATGTTACACGATTTAAACAACTTTGCCATCCATAAACCACACCAGTGTTGTTGTGGGACACCAGTTGAAAATCACTGCATTATATCAAAGAATATCTATGCAGTAACTTATGGATAGTCTCAAAAAATGATGGTTCTCATTTATAGTAAACCTCAAACAAACTTTGAGGCAAGGAGATGCATTTTTACGATGATAACTTCGTGTTATTTATCTACCCGCATGCTTTGGACGTAAACTATACAAATAAAAGTCAAATCAGTTTGCTTCAAGCCCACAAATACGATCTTCACAACCATGCAACGGCATCACAATTCAGCTCAGAAAAATATAACTGACTACGCTGTCAAAATTGTGGATGCTGGAACTGGAAACGTTTCGTGATTTTGACAACTGTCGCAATGCCTTTAAAAGAAACGATGACAACTGACTATATCATTACACCCGCTTCCTGAAATTCATTTCTTTTGGTAAGAAATATACTAAATTTGTCTTATCTTGTTTGCAGTTTCTGGATGTAGACATTTCGTTTTACGTCAGAGGAATGTAATAATATGATACAGCAATTTTAAACAGACATAAAAAGTGTTGGGGGAATATTTGGTTCGCTTTCTGAAAATATTGGTTTTAAATTCGGGTTGGTCAGCAGATACAGAGAGGTGAACGTTTCTTTAAACAGTGTTTCCATGATAAAACCCTTCTCATCTTATTATGGAAAATGAAAATTGCAGACTTCATAAAGCAACATTTTAAAATTAAAAATATGTAGTGATTGCTTCGTAAAGTGAAAGAATATTATCACACCATAAGGAATGTATAAATTTCTTAGTGAAACCAAAAGCTCAATATTCTTATGCACATGAAATTTGTTTTTCAGTACCTATTAACCAAATGTCCATCATTTCATAGGAAACAAAGTTAAAGTAATTGTTTAATATCCATAACTATTTCCTAATCCTTTTAATATATAATTGCAAGTAAATATCATGCGCTGCATTTGTAATCTCTACTACGTCAACTTGTGTTAAGTGCACTGACTTTCAAACAAAAGCCCATGAAGCTGAAGAATCAACAGTGCAAAGTGTATCACGATTATATTATTTGAAATTACACATCAAAGGATTTCTCTCGACCAATCAAACCTAATTCTCATAGAAGGCTCGTTACAGTCATTGAATGCAATCGCCAGATTCGTTGTTAGATCCATTCAACTCCTTTGAAGCATCTGGAATGAGTATGATTGTTACATATTGAAATGGAATCAATTTCAAATACATAATAATACTTAGATATAATGATTACTAACACGTGTTTAATTATGTTGGCGACATACCATTCAATAACTTAGCTTGTAATGCAACGTTAAACTGTACAGCAACTATTGTTGCAGTGGTCGTTAAACCGAAATGAAGATTTATGTATATTTGAAGGTATGGTCTTCTTGTTGGGGGTCATATAGATTTAAATTTAGCAAACACCTACAAAAACTTGTTTTAAGGTCAAAATGTTGAGTGTTTCTATTAATTATTTAACTATCTCTCACTTTATTTAATATATACTGAAAACAATGTTTCTATTTACATGTTTGGAAACAACGCAGTTCTAATAGATAATGAATTCATTTCTATATTACACTAGATGATCCATTAATTTTTACTACATTTCATAGTGATCGAGCTGTTTGAAAAAGAAAAACATTTTGTACTCAACCCCCGAGTAGCTGAGTAGTTAAGTGCCAAAGTCGGTTTGGTTGTTTGAAACTTCCTAGTTTCTTAAAGACGGTACATAAATGTTGACCAGATACTCCAAAGTTCCCCAAGAAGGCATGCTTTCAACAGTTCACGGTGGGTGTAATGAGGCAATACCCCCGTGGTTATCGAAATAAATAATAACGTTAATCAAAATAAACGTAAAAACGGACGATAATATCATCAGCTTAGAAGTGAAACTGAGTCAAAAACATCATTATGATAAAAACAAGTATTCAATTTTTCAAGCAATGCCAAAATTGCAATTTTATCATTTTAACAATTATTTGTTAGACTTGTATTTATTCAATTCAACAATTATTCAGAGCAGTGTACTTTAATCATGATTACATATTGCTATATCAATTTAATTATAAAATTAGTAAATACTGTACATTAATTAAATTGTTTAAGAGCTTCTCAAGAGTATGTTCCAAGTGTTTCTCAAAAAGAAATAGAACCTTAATGCAAAGATAAAGTGAGTAGACTTCACCAGTCCAAAGATCATGGCATTCTGGTCTCAAAAATCGTAAAACTCATGTTAGAAAATTTTAACAGTTTGTTTTATGTGTAAGCCATATTATATATAGTACTTTCTGAAAGACTAAAAAATTGCATTTCCCTTTCTCAGTCAGACCAATGTTTGTGTCTCTCAAGAGGGTTTTCCAAGTGTGTTTCACCTCGAGGTACTCGAGTGACCTTTCCTCCCTTTCATTTTTACACTCGCCTACTCTTTTGCTATTTGCTTTTTCTTCCTCTCTCATTGTGTTGCTGTCTTGCGTTTTGCGCTGCTTGGCCAAATATGGCTCTTGCGACATAAAACCAGAAGACAACCAACAAAGTACGTTTTTCAGGAAGAAATTTAACCTTAATGCAACGAAACAATAACAGTGAACTTCACCAGTCCAAAGATCCCCATATTCTGGTGTATAAAATCCCAAAACCTCATATTAGAAATTTTTAACATAGAGTGTTTAACTTGTAAGCCAGCGATATTGTAGTTTCTTGAAGACTAAACAATTGCCTTCCCTTTTACAGTCAGGCCATTGTCAGTCCATGTGAAAGGCAAACGCAGAAAACTCTCAGCCAAGAAGACTGTCCAATTTGAATGCGAGGCCAGAGGGTCCAGGCCTCCTGCTATCATTTCATGGCGGAAAGGAAGCTTTAAGCTGAAGAATGCAGTGACCAGAGTCTCGGCTCAGGGGAATGTTACCACAAGTACTCTGACCATAACGCCCACCAGCGACGACAACGGGAAGTTTCTGTACTGCCAGGCGGACAACCCTGCCATCCCTGGGAGCTCCATTGAAGATGGGTGGAAGCTAGATGTACACTGTAGGTAACACATTTTCAGGTGTTCGTTTCAATTATAAGATTGACCTCTGTTAGTTTAATTAGCTTATTTATAGAGTTGGTCAACAATTTTATATTAAATGAAATCTATTTTAGGAGGTTAATGGTTCTCAATCAAATCGAAGTTACAAAAAAGTAACTTCGACTTGATTGAGAGCTGTCAAGTGCAGATTTCAGTTTAGTACTAGAATTCGCTAGGAAAACGTCTATGTAACCAATCCGGAGAGTGTATTGAGATAGTTAACAAGGGAAATCAGATACTAATACATCGAGAATATGCCGTTTAGTCATAAATTACCTTCTACTATATACAATACCCGTAATTTAGATTTAAGGATTCTGAAGCTCGAGAATTATGTAAATAACAAGAATCGTATTCTCACGGTTACGGATACAGTTAACAATTTGCAGATCAGAAACAACTTTTTTTTATCGCAGTGTGGTTTTCACAGTAAAGACCAAAAACGGTGTTAAAATTTTACATTTAGTTCTGAAAATGACTGCGCAAGTTCACTGTTAAATCAGATGAGTGAATGACAAAAGAGGAAAGAAAGGCAACAAGGAGCAGTGTTATTGCGTGTAATTTGCATAAATCACAAACACGTATTATAAAATGCCAATTGGTACTAATATTTGAAATAAAGATAGACTGTGATTTCTTACTGCCTTTCTTTCCTCTTTTGTTTTGGTGTGGAAGCTTGGAGAGTGGGGTGCCATCTCAGATGTGCCTTCGTCATCTGACCGTGGTTCAAAATTACGTGGTGTTGACCTCAGATCTTCCCCTTCGGGTTTCATCCCGGACTGTCGGCAATAGACCATTGTGTTTCCCCAGTGCGACGTCAATTAAAATACCTAACTACCTTCCCCTTTTGTAGTACATAATCCTCTTCTTTGACAGTGCCTTTGCGCAGTCTTACAGCTGCGCAAGAACACAAGGTAAAGGCAAAATTTCAAGGAGGTCTAAAGGTAAGCTTTCAACATCAAACTTCCACTGCGTGAATCACAATGAGATAAAAAAAATGGGTGCTGCAATTTGAAATTTTCGAAATTTGTTAACTGTATCCGTAACTGTGAGAGCTCAATTCTTGCTATTTACATACCTATCGAGCGCATAACTTGAAATCTCTAAATTTCAAGTTTCATGCTATCCATTAAAAATTGTGGTCTCTACGTGCTCATATATAGGGGTAGTTACTTTATGACCACTATGTAAATACATTTTTTAATTCGAAATTTTAGTTAAAGTAGCTGAAATACAAAATTTTAATAAAATCAGTAAGCATCAATCCATTATTGAAAAACATGATTTTTGTAAGTTCAACGTATTAAATACACTGCTGGCCACCGTAAATGCAACACCCTGAAGGAAGCATGCAAATAATATGAAATTTACAACATGCATTAGCGGAGGTGAGATATGCAAATGATTAGAATTTCAGCGCAGACGCACATCACGCGCGCCTGTGGCGCCACTTCAAAGCGCTATTTAAGGCTTGGAGATTTCGACGATTTCAAGTACGGCAATTGTGTTTTTCTTGTGGTTTTTTCAAAAAAAACGATCAATTATGCCTCGTAGAAAACAGCGATCATCTTTTGATCAAGTATCCGAGTTCGACAGAGGAAGGATAGTGGCCTACCGAGATTGTGTATTTTCTTTCAGGGAAATCGGTAGTCGTGTTGGACGAAACCAAACAACTGTAATGCGGATATGTGATCGTTGGATGCAGGAGGGTACGACGGACCAACGTGTTCGATCGCATCCACATCAGTGCTGCACTTCACGTGATGACAGGCATATTGTGCGTATGGCAGTGACGGATCGCTCAGTCACATCACGAACCATAGCACAGCACATTCAGTCTGTACCGCATCATCCAGTGTCTGCGCGTACCATTCGACGCCGTTTACAGCAGAGTGGTCTGTCCGCAAGACGTCCATTGCTTCGTCTACCCTTGACGCAGAACCACAGACGTTTCCGCCGCCAATGGTGCGATGAAAGAAGGTTGTGGACAGCAGAATGGAATGAAATTGTCTCTACTGACGAGTCACGCTTCTGTCTGCAACACCACGATGGTCGGATTCGAGTCTGGAGACACCGTGGAGAGAGGATGCTGAACATCTGCGTTATGCACCGCCACACTGGTCCTGCACCTGGTATTATGGTATGGGGCGGTATTGGATATCACTCTCGCACTCCTCTAGTACGCATTGCCGGTACTTTAAACAGCCAGCGCTATATCTCCGAGGTGTTGGAGGCAGTTGTCCTTCCTTACCTTCAGGGCTTGCCCACAGCCATATTTCAACAGGATAATGCGTGACCACACGTGGCACGCATTGTCCAAGGGTTCTTCGTCAATCGCCAGATTGAATTGCTCCCCTGGCCAGCTCGCTCTCCGGATCTTTCGCCGATAGAAAACATGTGGTTCATGGTTGCTCAACGATTGACCCAGAATACATCCCCAGCTGCCACACCAGATCAACTTTGGCAACGTGTGGAAGCTGCTTGGTCTGCTGTACCCCAAGAACACATCCAAAGTCTCTTTGAATCAATGCCGAGGCGTGTGGCAGCGGTGATCTCCAACAATGACGGCTACTCTGGCTACTGATTTTGGCAGGAACCACACTTCACAGAAGTCTATAAATTTAATCATTTGATACTTGGTCAACATGTTATCTACAAAATAAATTTTGTTGTGATATCTCTTGTCTTTCTTGGTGTTGCAATTTGGGTGGCCAGCAGTGTAATTAACACAGAATATTCAGAAGCGTTGGCTTGTTTTTACTCCAGTTCTCATATGTTGGACAATATTCGATTTTATTTCATTCTAATTACAACAAATTTGATGTATTTCTTAGGCTTTTACGATATAATAGCCTAAATAAGACATAAAATACAACTCAAGATAAAAATGAATTTCACTCGAGATGGGAATGAATTTAAGTTCCTTGATACAGTAAACAACGCATTCAACGAAGTTGACATCCTAGTAACCTGGAAGTCTGACATCTGAGCGACTTATATATAAATTAGTTAACTCCACACAGATGTTCTGTAAACTTACCGATTGGTAGTGTATTTATTCATTGAATACTATTATGATGAACTAAAATAGATTAAGCCACATACCTCTTTACACCACTTTTTACACAAACCATTTTGCTACTATAGCTTGGAAAAAATATAAATTCAATGTTTTCAATAAAACCTGTGAGTGGCCCTAATTCGGACACCAGTTCAAAGTTTTCCCCGTGGTTCAGCTGTTGCTTTGTTTCGTCTTCTTAGTGAAGACGATTTCTTCAATGCCCATTTTCTTAGAATTGAACTTAGAAATTCACCTAACTTTACGGAATTCTGGACAACCAATGAATCGCGAAAATTTAGACACGTATATTGCACTTAATGGTTTCAATTGCGTTGTTCAGAGATATTGGGAAACAAAATATCTAATGACTTAATTTTCAAACGCCTGGAATTTGTAAATAGTTTTGCGATTGTATCATTTTGAGATTACCAGGCAGCATTAAATATATTCTTTGAAAACATTATTTGATCACAATAGTACACAAATGTTTTTCTCATTTTCTCTGAATTTTTTAAAGGAACAGGATGCTCTAATATATGAATGGTAACTAATGGTCATTTCTCGACTGGGATATTTGTAACACTATTTTTTTCTGCTACAAGGCACTCATTTTGGAATATATATTTAACAATTTATTAAAATTTGTCTATTTCTAAAAGAAAAGTAGTCGTCACCTTAGAACTCTGAAACGCATTTACCGACATTTTTTTGTGACATTAAATTATTATTTTCATGCTGATGAGAAATACATTAACATATTGTGATCTGTTGAAAAAATGTAACACTACCACAATACTTATTTTTTAAAATTTAAATCTAAGTTTTTAAACAGATGTACTAATAAAATTTGTTTGGTTTTTTCTGAACAGATAATGAGTTTCTACTCTATGTTTGCCGACGATATGTACATTTCATAAGAAATTTGTATTGTTTTATGCAGAGCGAATTAGTTTGAAAATAAAAAAATAAGTGTAGATGAAACTTTATACATGCGTAGTTTGTATAATTTTATAATTATAGTAAAATTTCTATACAACTCTACATTAGAATAATTTTAAAGCATCTTCAAAATTCCTTGTCTTAAAAACAAGTTGATTTATGATGCGTCAGGTAGAATCCCATCCTAATTGGATATTCCCGAAAGGTGATATTTGGCCGTTAGTGGTATCATTCAATATCCACTTATTCATCGTGAATACGTATGGACAGGAAACGCCTTGTGGTTTACATGTTACCTAAAGATGCAAGATGTATAATACTAGAAATCAAAGCACGTAGAAGTTAGTAAAGTGCATCCACTACATTTAAAAGAAGCGTTCTATTATAGCTTTAAAAAGATTCTGAAATACACACATCTAATTGTACAAATATAGTAATCAGTTTCCAGCTATATTATCCTGAATTTATGATCTGATGCTAGCGTAAATTCTTGAATGATGGCTGTAAAATATCTTATTCCAAACGGTGGTAGCGGAAAAAATAGGTACGTCTCGATTGATTATTTTAACCTCAAGTACTACTGAAATTACTGGTAATTAAGGAATTAAAGAAAGCAAGAGACACGAGTTTCGAAATTGAAGTAATTTTAAAAATGCACTAATCCTAGTTCTCCTTAAAACTTGTTAGTGTTGGGAGACCACTACAGAAAGAACGGTTCAAAGAGAACCCCACAAAAATCGATAACAGTACCGCATGGATATGTATAAAAATGAAATCAAAAAAGAAAAATATAGTTTTGGAAGAAAATAATGATTGCAAGAGAAGTTTTTCCCGTGAAGATTGAAAGTATGCAAAGCATAAGAAAGATTCCTTTATTTAGCCTCGTATCATCGGATAAACTTTCTTGAAAGCTTCTTAGTTATGTTGTAATTCTTCGTAATTTGAAATATTAGATATATTTATCAAAAGATTGATTTGTCTGCTATTCTTAGATCGAGATTAATTGTAGTTATAGTTACCGGAATTTTAAATTTGAACACTATTTCCAACGTATTTGTCAGCGCGTGAAAACGATACGACGAAAATTATTATATTTACTATGCAAGTTAAAATGATTGGATAATTAAATTAAATGTGCAAATGATCCAAGAATTATTATTCGAGGTTTGTCAGACGTTTTTAAACTTTTGGTTGCCCCCTAAAATCGCAATAATGAGGAAAATTTAATGGTAACTCAAGAACTCACGATTGGAATTAGCTGAAATTTCGCATGATCATATTAGAAGTCCTTCTGAATCGATTCCCATCAAAATATAGTATGGTTCCAATTCATGATTTTTTCAAACATTAATTTAATAATTATTATTGCAGATTAAAAATTATTTTTTAAAGAAAATATTAGGTGGATTTTGTTTGGGATGTTTAACAGTAACATGGTACAAAATATCATCGCTGTAGAAATATTATTTAGAAAGATATCCATAAAAGTCTAAGAAACTGATTTAACATTAGGAGCTGCAATCTTTCTGTACTCATATCTTAGAAATGGTAAGATCTAATGACATGAAATTTGGTATCTGAAGTTAAATTTTGATATAGATTTGAAATTGTGTGTCAAAATAGGGGTTTACATTGGAAATTATGAAGTTGGTGTTCAATTTAATATGAAAACGGCCCCTTATGTAAATTTTATGAATTTGAATTTATAGAAGACGTTAGTTGCTGTAGAATGCCACCTTTGAATTTTCTCTACTGTAAAAAAAGCTTGAATGAAGATGGGTGGTTCGTTTTTTTTCGCGACAGTACATTGCATAAAAACAAACATTTAATTGGATGCCAATGCTGTTTCGATATTTCTAATTTTAGACATTTTATTAAGTGTTATATAGTTCCAAGCGGTAAAAGCTATCGAATAATATATAAATAGAAATTGTCGTGATATCAAGTCATTAAAGAACTTCAAATATTCAAGTCTTGTAAACATTAGCGTAAAATTAAAATTTAAAATAACTGAGATATGGCAATTAAAAATGTGCTTTTTCACTCACGGGAATGACATAACAAAATAATTCATAATTATTTCATTTTAGCAAGTTTTAATACAAAAATAATTAAATTTAAAAATATTTTGTATTAGAAAATTCACAAAAAATACAAAACTTGTTTTCTTTGATTCAAACTATTTTTATGTGCAGTTTTTATAGCAAATCGGAATATTCGAGACAAGATCAACCGAATCATAAAATTGTCATGAAACAAAAAGATAAATCTGAAAATAGAAATATATCTGAAAGAAAAAAACCATTCGAGTTTAATTAGATATATCATTTATCTGTAAACTTTATTGTCCAAAAAATGTAATTAAATTTCTTGTGTGTGCATTGAAAAAATTGCATAACCGCCACAAGCAATTTTCTAAAGAATATCTATGATATTTATTCGGAAAATCAGGTGTTTGTCTATTATTACTTTTATTATTACGCGAGGAAGCGAAACAATCCAATGTAATTACTTACAGTGGTTGGCTACAGAAGAACGTAACAAAGCAATCCAATAATACCCTTGTATATGCAATAATGCTCATGTAGTTATTTATTGGATAGAAGTGGCTAATATCTAATGTCTGACAGAATGAAAAAAATCCGTTTAATTCTTGCGATAGCTTCCTTTTCATTTTCACGGGATAATATAGCTGCATATCAAATAATTCAATTTCAAAAGGTAAGATCTGCTTTGTAATTTAATATTTGACATTCAAAATAACTTGAGTTTGAATACTTCAAATATATTTTAGTTTCACCTATCCTATCGCCTTATGGTCAACTCTTAGGCAGATAAACCTTAAATAAAACATGCTGTATTAATAGTAACTTTAGCCGGCCACTTAATGTTCATTGCATTAACAATGAGCTAAGCAATCAAATAGCTTTTTTTACTTTTAAAGTATTTTACTAATTTGGTGTATACTATTAATTAGTGTTACAAACGAAGTTGAAGTAGACTTTGAGCCGTTTTAAGTGTTTACTATACAATAAACATAAGTAAATACATCGAAGGAACAAAAACAACATATGGAATTACACGATTTTGAAGTGGGCTCAACTTTTCCTCTGTCAATGACAATGCATGCCATTGCGTTTTTAATTTACAAATATCGTACTCACAGAACTCTTAGTTAGACTCGAATACAATACCATTACCAATTAGGAATAATTTTAGAACGCAAATTGGCGATACTCTCGCAATATGGTTACCCATCGTAGACCTATCAAATAGTCATTTTGGGCCGGTATCATGTTCTTAAGTTTTACCAGTATTCTCGCACATCAATTTCCTCAACACTTTATATTAGTAAAATATGCATATATGAAAAAACATTTTCCTTTGTTTCACTTTTTTTTATTTAATGAGGAATAAAATATTTTATTAGACAAATACAAAGGTAAATTTGAGGACGTTCAGAAAATGTATTTCAGTTCTTTTCATTACTCCCTTAATGTGGTAAACCTTTGAAGAAATATTTAGGATTAGGGGTTGTAAACAAAACATTATTCTGACAGTATTTAAATAATTTTGTAAATTGAATATTTTCTTTGAATTACCTATTGTTCCCGTTAAACCATTTTTAGTTTCTGGATAAAATCGCATTTATTGTATCAGAATATTATTACAAAATTAAAGCGTATGCATAGCATTGCACGGTAAAACTCAAGAACAAGGTACCAGTCCATTGTCAAATTGGCCACTAAAGGTTTCGTTTCCAAACTGCTATTTGGATAGGCTTATCAGGGTTACTATATTCCAAATTTATCATCAATTAGCGATGGTACCCTCTTCTTGAGTCCAACCCATTGTACATTCAGGCACACACTTTTAAGTATCAAATAAAAATAACATTTTTTGTATTCGAAGAAATATTTTGTTTTGCAGAATCATTCAACCGGATACCAGTCTACCGATATTAATAATTCGAAAAAATTACCACAAATTGTGCCAAGCGATTATACTATCGGTGCATACAATCCACCAAAGAGCAACAAATTCAATATGGAGTTGAAAGATTTAATTCAAAAACACCGTAAAACCCAGCAGCATTTTTTGCTAGACAGTGATAAAAGCAAAGCATTAAAAAATCAAACCATAAATAGCCCTCATCATTTAGCTATAAGGGATATTAAACGGCTACGTCGAAACCATCAAGTGAATCATGAGAGGTATCGGCATTCCAGGATAGAAAGGGATGATGATCCTCCTCATAACACTAACAACGAAAAGAAATCGGATGATCAAGTGAAGATGTTAATTCAAATACGAGATCTCCTGCGCAACATCAATGATTCTGTTGCTAGTTTGAAAGAGCTAAACTGTCGATTTCTCCCAGAGTCAAGTATTTTGCCAAGGGCTACACTTCCAAGCATCAAATTAAAAATACTTAAAAAGAACAAGCAATACCAAATAAAAAATTCCATTGGGAACAGTAAGGAGTCAGTTTCTTATCCTGAAGGAACTCCCAAAAGCAATGTTGTAAGGAGTTCATCAAAATCTCCTGAAGATCTACAACACGAAGAGGATGAGCAGGCAAACACTCCAACCACAACCGGAACTATAAATGTGCAGCAGATAAAAGAAGCCTTAAGAAAGTTCCCTCCATCAACAAGTCTTAAATCAGCCATAGATAACCGTGAACATAGTCTCCATAAGAATTTAAGCAGGAAACATTATATTGCAGTAAGAACCAATATTGACTCAGAGCTTCCATCAAATATGTCTGGTTTCTCAAACATGAGCATAGATTCCAAGCAACCATTAGAGTCTACTATAAGGGGAGTTACAGATGAAAATCTTTTAAACGAAAATTTGTTAGAGTTATTTAAAAATGGCCTGAACATAAAAGAAAATAAAGTAGCAATTACTCCCACGACTAATGATACCATAGAACAGATGTCTTTATCTGAAATCGCCAACAGAAATCCATATATCGCTGGATCAATGATTTTCCTATCATCACTTCTGATTTTAATTGTTGTAATATTCCTGCTTTACGTTTGTCGCCTTATTGGAATGAAATATAACGCAGTTAAAGACCGAACTAATCTTGGCAAAAATCGTATTATTGCAGACGGGAAACTACGAAAGGAAAGAGAAACATCTGGTAAGTCTATATTAGAAAACGGTATTTTCAGCGTGTATTTAATATACCTATTTGATAGTAACAAGTATTTTATTCGTATCCTACGTGCTTTCCATGAATTTGTCATTTCATTCTGTTTCATATAATCTGAACATATTTCAAAATATAACGAAACATGAAGTTCTTTGGTACAATAACATTTCCATTTATTGATTTCTAGAGCAACTTAGTAGAGGCATCGAACATGAGTTTGCAACATTTTATCAACTTGCTACAACCCAAATACTAGAGCTTTAATTTCAACCACATTGTAATGATGTTCATCATTTACATAGATATATTTAACAAGAAATCCTACGCTACTTTTACGGGCTTAGTGAAACAACTGTTTATTCCATGGGGTGTATTCCGATATCTAAAATAATTTCTGAGTCGTCTGATGTGTGATATTAGTTATATCATTAAAGTATCGAATAAAGTCCGCAACACAAGGCAATAAACTATCATCAGACACACATAGATAGCCTTGGACGGTACAATATTATACTCCACCATTACATTAACTTGATAATAACTATGCTTTCCAAATCATGAGTTATACTTCACCGTATTGTTGTTTTAGGAGTTGTAATCTTTAAGCAAATTATGTCCACTATAACTTCATCTAACATAACTCACCACATTGAAATTACTTCGGTCCATAAAGGTATGAATTTCGTACTCTTCACGACGCAGGACAAGGTATACACTTGTCTCAGGGACTGACCATCCTGAAATAATTTCTTTCCACTTTATAATCCACTGAAGGTCATGCACACGTTTTTCCACCATGCAACTAGCAGTTTTTCCTGCTTGATTTCTAATTAGGTTTTAACGTTTAGACCAATAGAACCTTTCTAGGTACTCTTTTAACCAATAGGCGTTGCTATTTAGTCATTATGCATGATGTAGAGTAAAAACAATAGTGCGCTATTCGAAAATCTTGTGACGCTCAGAGCGTTAAATATAATTTATGAATTTATGCATCAAACATTTTTTAAACTAATTTTATTTAACAAGATTAAATAAAGAAATATAAATAGGCTGGAATTATTGAGATTAAATTTATTTATTTACATTTACTTATTTAGAAATTTACAGTGATGAAGAAAATGGGCACTTCAGATTTCACACCTTCATAGAGACAGTTAGTCACAAAGATGAAGACCAAATCCCGAAAAGAGAGCCAATTAAGGACATCAAGAAACGCCTTGCTGACGAGGACTTCCTATCAATAGACAAATTCGTTGCATGGAGAAACGATAGGCAGATGAACATAGACAAATCCCAGTACAGCCGTAAATCGAATATCATGGAAAGAATCGACCCGTGTATGAGACTTGCCCACCTTAGAGAAAGCGATATTGATAGTAATGAATCCAATTCGAACCAAAAGCAGGACGAAAGCAGTGGTAAGGAGTCTTTAGAAGAGAGAATAGGGGAAGCTCTTGAGGATGCGAGATTGAAGCTCATCAAAAGCAAAACTCGGCAGAAGGAGGATGTTGGAAGACTGATGTCACATCAATCTCGTTTCTTCAAATAGTCCTCATTGTTTTAGCCCAATACATAATTTGTAAGTAATAAAATAGATATTCAATCGTACTAAACATTGGTTAACACCAATTGGAAGGAATTTTTGATTCGAGATTGAAGCTCAGCAAAAGGAAAACTCAGCATAAGCAGAATATGAGAAGACTCATGTCACATCAATCATTTCTTCAAATAGGTTCTATTATTTTAGCCATATACTTAATTTAAGAGTAATACAATAAATACATATATATCCAATGATAATATACATTATTAACACCATTCGATGATTTTCTTTGTACTTTGATGAGATAAGGCACCCTCAGAAATTAGCCCACGACCTCCCAATCAGCTTATGGCTTACAATTTTGTTATATTTAAAAAGATGTTTTTCATCCAATAAAGTATTTTAATAGACTACTCTGCAATTTTCATTTTTTCCCTTTTCAAAGGCAATAGCCCGATGTGTTGCTCCAGTGTGACGTTAATTAAAATACCTACCTACCTACCCCTTTTCAAAGGCATTATACTAAAAAAGTATTTTTTAAAGAAATACTTTATGAATGAAGACCCACCCTATATATGAATGTATTTTTCTTGCATTAAATATTTAGTATTTTTTATTTACGGAGGGGGATCACTTACGTCTTACCGTTTAATTAGTGCACTCCTTGAGATCAGAATGTCAAATGAGAAAACAAACTTTAGCAGCCTTAAAACACCTAGAGTACTTATATAACTAGCTTTAAACATTTCATAGAAGTGGAAATCCAAACGTTCCGCCGTTCCTGAAAGAGCTAATGTATCGTATCTTGTGTAGTATCCTCTACTCTTTTACCATTCAATTTATCTTACTTTTAAGTTAATACATATTTGACGATTGTTTTGATTTATTATGCATATTATAAAATGCAAAAACCAGCCTTGTTCCAAGAGACAATGATTCAGTTGCACTTGATGTTCTTATTCCTTCCTTCCTAACCTGAAGTATATTTTATGTTAGTCGTGTGAGACTAAAAACTTCTGTTGAAAAATCAATCTGTGATTGTCTCTCACGTACATTTTTTGTGGAATAATTACCAATACAAAGTATCATTTTCTGGTCTGAATTTTTCTAAGAAAGTTCGAAATAACTGCAGCTCAGAGAGCAAAATTTCTTAACAATCCGCTGGGACTGCGGTATCCCAGTTGGTTGAGTCAAGGATTAGCAACAATTAGGGTCGTGAGTTTGAAACTCGATCCGACCAAATACCGTCCTGTAGGAGGGGGCTGATGCACGTTTAATTTGTCGTGGTCACAACTGTTCTCACGTTGGCGTGATGAGCAGCCTTTTGTGTTGCCCTCCAGTGCGAGGTAAATTCAACTCCCTCCCCCACCCCTCTTCCCAATCCTCATTATTTCGTTGTGACAATTTATTATTACCACATAAAATAAAATATGCCTAAAACTCAATTTTTCAACTACAAATGGGATATAGTGTTCAGATGTTGGAGTATATTTGGCATATGTTAAATAAAAAGTACAATTATTAAAACACTTATTGGTCCCTTTAGTATACTATAAAACGACAGCGTTTTCAATGTGAAGATGATTCCTGAAATTGACAGCAATTTTATCATTGAATGTCTCCGGATATAAAGATAGAAGAGTGGTGAAATTTCATATGTAGACTGATTGAACGATGCCGAATTTGATTACGGCATCAAAACATGGCATTTCCATCGGAAATTTAGCTGTTCGTGCAAAATTTGATATGAAGACGGCCCCTAATGCATTTTTTTGCATTTGAATTTGAAGAGGACGTTATTCCCTATTGAATGATATCTTTGAATTTGTTCTACAATGAATAGTGCTCGAAATAAAGGGGGATGGCTCGTTTTTACCGTGACTACATTCTTCGCAACATCTTTACAATTAAATATTGTGTTTGGAACACATTTAGGAAAATAATTACAAATTATGTAACAAATTTTCAATGCTAAAGTCACAGATTACAATACCCTTACTCCAAGGAAACATTCAGTTTTATTAATAATATTAACTCTTTAATTTTTAAAGTCAGACTGTAAAAATGTAGCTTTATACATTGGAGATTGAAATTATTAAGACATTAAAGAAATTCATGAACGTACATGCATAGTTTTCAAATTTAATTATTTTTAAATTACAAAGTATCTCTAGAAGACATTGTCAGGTGCTTTAAATTTCAAAGAAGATGAATTTGACTGTTGAATAGAGATTTATTAAAATTATGTTAGCGATACAAAAAGCAACGGTACTTACAAGAAACAAGGCACTTATTGAATTTCAAAACTCCTCATTATACTTGCTTACCAATTGTAAAGGCAATTTAAAGCTGTGAAAGGGCTGTAACATTATTCATTGATAAATGTTTTATTATATCCTCCTATTGTACATATTTTATACTGGCTTACATTGAATTATTGAATAATTTATATGGACAATTCCACGAAACATGGGAAATGCAAATGAAAACATTTTTTTGAAAATTAACTCACGTTTTCTTTAGTTCTTTTCTAGATAGTCTAAAGTTTTTAAACTTGAATTTGGCAACATCTTATGCGTTTATTTTATCAGTACATGGTCAGCTGTTTTAAACCCATGGATGTGAAGATTTTTTACATTAAATGTGACTGACTTTGCAGGCAATTTTTTCTAGCATTATTGTTTATTTTTGTTTAATTTTTATGCATAACAGAAAGAGCGATTCCAGTAGAGGAAATTATGTCTAATTTTGTAACAGATATTCATTACTATATTTATGGAATAATTTCCGAAAAAGCACTTACTATAATGTAACATGAGTCACGAAAACTAACTTTTTGTAAATTCTTTTAAAATATTTTATGCTTAAAAATAAAATTTCCTCTTAGTATGAAGAGTAAAAGTAAATGACAAGTTTTATTTTAATTCATGCTTTTTCTTAAAAGACAACACATTTAATTTTGTAACGTGAGTCGTACATTTAATTTTGTAATGTAGTCACATTAAGTTAAATGTTGAACACAAATATGGTTTTAATTTTTCTATTCAAATTTGAAGTGCAAGCGATTTTGTGATCAATTTATTTAAAAATTGTTCTTTTTTTTATATAATATAAAAATTACATTATGGCACCTACTGGAGTTGCAGAGTCCTTTGAACTATGATTACCGAATAATTTTGAGTATTAAATGAGATCTATATAATGCTACGATCTACATTCGACAGTTGAATTATACGCATACTTGAAATATACTTTAATTCCTTTTTAAAATAAATTATTAAGAGCATATCAAAATTTGAAATCCATTTAAGTAGCGTCCATAAATGAAAGGGTCTGTAATATAATAGTTAGCGATTTTATTCAAAGTTCAATAGGCCGCAGATTCGAATCCTGATCATGACATGAGTAGTTCGGAATTTATTTTAAGAGGCAGGCCCTATTCTAAATACTCCTCGTATATCAAATAATGCCAGAACAGCAATATACTAAACAATAAATATAAATATGATACATAAAATATTAAATACAAATGGGACATTTTGAATTACTTATTGAATTTTGAATTCAAGAACACACACATATATATATATTTATTATAAAGGTGCAACAAAAAATTTATTTATTAAAACGATGTTCTTAATGATGTAGATTATTTATCTTTATGAGCAAGATATGAGTATTTGAAAAACGAAAAAACTTTCAAATTCAGCTTTCTGTTATCCATGGAAAAATGCTCATAGAATTGAAAGAATATAGTTATAATCACCAATTTAATATCGTGTTATTAGTATTTTTTTAAAAGCAACACTTTCTTTAAAATAATCAATTTGATGATCCATCACATTTTGGTTAATTTTAATTCTATGACTGTTTCCAAATATCATTTAAGTACAGGATTTAAGTACAGTTTCTAAACAGTTACCAAACTTAAAATAAAGAAAAAGAATGCTACAAAATATTGGATCTGATTTCCATGCATTTCATTTAGGCTGCCGAAGATTAATTTTGGTATTTAGTTTATTAGCCATATGTTATTCGACTTGAAAATTAGTGATTATTTAAATTTTAAAATGTCATTTTGCTACACTCACTTTCACAAAATGCTACTTGATTAAAAAAGCTTAAAGAAAAATTATTTTGATGTATCATGTTACAAATGTATCGGGATATATTTTTCTCATGTAAGGAGCAGATGTTCGCAGATTCACTTGTTAACTGTACTTATGACCTTAATACAGTACCGTGTTTTCTATAAATAAAACTGAATTAATATTTAAATCTTAACTGGTTTAGAAATGCTATTCTTTATGTTATTCTAATACTAAGTTCTTTCTCTTTCTTAGCCCCTCTACACATTAAAAAGTATGTTTTTCCGTTCGTTTTATGGTGGATTACAAATGAAAAACACTGTCAAAGTTTTTAAGATAGGAGTAATTTAGCTTTCCTAGATCAGAATGCAGTAATAGTATTTAGACTGATGAAGTGTATGTGTTCACTTAGTTTTTTCCATTGTTGAAAGTTGCATTACTTCTTCAGAAACACACTTGAGAAACAAACACATCAACATTTGAACAAATCGCCAAATACAATAAACCAAGAAACAGTTCTGAAAAAAGAAAGGAAAAAATTATATTCACTAAACTAAACTCAATAGGTTTGTTTCTCAAGAAGAAATCTAACCTTCATGCCAAAATAAAGACTAAGTAAACTTCACCAGTATAAAGATCATAACATTCTGGTTTAGAACAGCTAAGTAACTCAGTAAAAATTCTGACTTGGAAATTTTTGTTTTACTTGTAAACCAACGTAATATACATTATTTATTCTAATTGTATTAATAAATTACAGCACTACATAATCAAGTGCTTATTCAATTTATCAATTATTGTTAAATTTAGTAAAGACAAAGCGCAATAAATAAATGTTTAAATGATGAATTTACCAGTTCGCATTGCTTGAAAATTCAAATTTTTCCCTTTTATTTCTGAACTGTATTTTTCAACTCAGTGTGTTTCACTTGTAAGCCGACCATTTACCGTTTCCCAAATCCAAAAATAAAATAATTTCACTGCTTATATTTTTTATCATAATTCACTGCATTTTTTTTATCACAATAAATTACATATGTTAAACACGAAATACAACAAGCAAACAATTTGTCATTAAATTGACAATCTGTCAGCTTAAGAAATAGATCATTTAAACGCATGATTCAATATTCCAATGGATAACGCGTCGCATCAATTCTCCCTTCCTCATTCCAGCAGTCAATTTCAATTTAAAGTAATCCAACAACACAGTATTTAGAGTCATAACATCTTGACTCCCTCTCGGATGACGTGAATAGTCGGTATTATCTGAAACAGCTTCTAGGTAATTTTAAAGAGAGCAAATAAAACAGAGTCGAATCTGGGCTCAATTTTTCATTTTATAACTAACTCCGCCATCGGAGGAACGAATCGAAGTGAAGTAACGGAAACCGCTCCCAGGAAACTTTCAAGACAGCGCTGTTATGTATTGCTTTATTGCCAATATCAACTTTTCTGTTATCCAGATAACGAGAACCAGGTTCGGTAATTGTTCTGTGATGGCGCGATAAAAATTTATCGGGGCTCTCAAACAGCCCATAAACCGTTGGGGAAGTAAATTTCGATTTATCAGGGAAGCACCCCCTATGGGGCGGATAAAAAGGACTTTTAGTGTTTAATATAAATTCCACTTACATTCCCTAGTTGCGAATGCATGATGACTTTTGGGGAGATTAAAAATCATGGGAAAGAGTTGGGACTTTAAAACCTCGTCCTCAGAGGACTGGTAAAGGAAAAGTTCATGAAGAGTACTTAGTCGTTGATTTTTACTGGAAACTTATGTGGTAGGAGTTAGATGAGATACATGTTAGTGTTGGGGTTTGCTTAACAACAGTAAACATTGTATTTTAAATCCCTGAAGCAGCAATTCTGTGAATCTTTTTTGTAGAGCAGAAGTGATAAAAATACAATTTCTTCTGAGTTGATGGGTTTTAAGTGTAATTTGTTTTCTAAAGAAAGTCATTTTATAATTATATTATGAATATTTTGAATTTTAACGTAAAATTACAGTTCTAGATTTTCACTTCTCGTGTAGTTCTATATTTTGTTATGTTTTAAGATGATATTATTTATATATGAGGCTTTTTCTGTCAAACCAAATGTAGGTGGTGGTAGTTTCAGTGGCGTGACCTGTTTCTTGTACGTTTTTCGTCATCTGTCTTATTTTGTTTTCGAATACGATTTCAGCACTTCGGCAGAAAAAATTCCAAAGAATGAATTCCGAATTGATTTTTCTTCTGTTTACAAGTGAAACACACTAAGTAAGAAGCATAATTCTGAGAAAACGAAAGGGAAAAAATTCTTCTCCCTAAAATTTGATCACTCCGTGTGTTTCTCAACAAGAGTTCTAACCTTTCTACAAAGAAAAATAACATTGTTGACACACTTCACCAGTCTATTACCACATTCTGGTCTAGAAAAGCTAAATAACTCACATATTGAAAAATTTCAATTAGTGCGTTTCACTTATAGGACGATCTGATAGTTCATCGGTCAACGCCAATTTGACGAATCGCCAAACGTCACCAAAATGGAGATAAAATACATTTTAAGGTAACTCTGATTTATATCATACGAGAGCATTTGGGTAGCGGAAATAAAATCCCGTTCCGTCTTGTTTGTTTTTTATATTCAAAATATCTCTCATGCTGATACCAATATACACCGAAATTATATCACCTATCTTTTAAGGTGATTACTAAGAGACGAGTACTAGGAAAAGCGTAAGTATGCATTTCCAAGTACTTGTCTCTTAAATATATAAGTTAGACTTATAAAACGTTTTACTGAGCATTATATGTCAGAAATAAATATTAAAGTTCTGTTGTATGTAGAGTCCATTTTAATTGTTGCGTCTAGCCCCATATGGTCTCTCACACCAAATATTTACGGTTTGGTAAGTCGTATTTGGAGCTAAAGCTTTCATTTTAATGAAATTCAAACTAAGTTACATTTATTTTTATTGTCATTACGATTATACAAATTCTAAAGATTTTCAATTGAATTCTTTAGAATTCGTAATCGAAAAGGAGTGCTGCAGAGGAATTACTGTCTATACTAACAAATTAGCATACAGCAACGAAGTAAATAGGATTTTGCCGATTGTGGATTGCATTATTCAAAGTCGAATTCCAATGCATTATTCAAAAATTACGTCCAACCTTATAACTACGTTAAAAAAATTTTCTTTTCATTTTTAAAGATTAATTTAAAAACCAAAGAAAATTTATTCTTGGTGGGTCGGATAACAAATGGTGACTAATCCATATCTGGCGTGTACAAAATCGGTTTATTTTATAATAAACTAACACAGCCAATTATTGTCCCACATTTACAGACAATTCAACTAATATTTATTAAACTAACCCTCTTATAATAATTTAGATTTTTGTTATGAATGTTAAAGAAGATATTAGTGGCTTGATACAGTAATTTGATATTATTCCTGTTTGCAAAATAAATAAGTTACATAAATCAATAATTGAATGGATTCATATTTAATTGTACAAGGATGTTTGTTTAGGGATTCATTGAATTGCTCTTTCGAAGAACAGATCTTTTCTGAATAATTGAATGAATTCAGAATTAGGATCATATATTATAGGCGTCTATGCTCCATTTAAACTCTTGGAGGTTGTTTCGATAAGGTATCTCGTCATAAGAAAAACTGACCAGATCTTTGCTGGACGAGATATCTCGTTATCAGAAGAAAACTGACCAGATTTTGATGGACGAAATATCTCGTCATTAGAAGGAAATTGACCAGATCTTGATCTCATCATCATAAATAATTGGCAATATCTTGATGACGAGATACCTCGTCATTAGCAAAATTGATCAGATCGTGATATGGACTAGATATATGGTCGAAACCCCTTAAAGGGTTAAAAACAGTGAAGCATAAACTTATATTTACAAAATCGCTCTTATTATTGGCATACAACATAATAACGTTCAGTACAGAACTCCCTCCTTTGGTGTCTTACTTACCTAACAACATTTCACAAATGTTCTCAAAGATGGACCCAATTTTATTAGAAATCTTACTCTCTGCTCGGTGAATAAACATTTTTTTATCGAATATATTTTTGAACTTGAAAAGTTTTGCATGTGCAAGTAAGTGCAAGTTCTTTATTGTGATCAGTTTTAATCTGAACGAAATATTTTAAAAAGATTGTCTAAGATGTTTTTTGTTTTCTAAAGCAGCGGTCTGAGTCCCAGATGATATATGTTAATTTTATATGGGTTGAAAACAAAATATATCAGTACATATTCTGTGAAAATTACAAGTGTACAAGAGACTTTAGAATGTATTTTAATTCCCTTTTTATTTCGTCAGTTTTTTTGCGGTTAATTTGTTTTAAGAAATTAGAATAGAAAAGCTAAGACTGACTCGCTTTTACATTTTTGTAACATAAATGTTTATGATAGTTTGAAATCCAACATTTATTCAACGGTGCATTTTATATTATATATTCGTATAAATGTACAGTAGAGAATAGCATTTTAATTTACCCCATACTTGCAATTGTTTTAGAAAAGTATTTCCTTTTAACCACTAGATTACTTATACAATTCTGTGATAAAATAAATTGTGGGTAAAATTAATTTGTTCAATTTCGATATACATGATTAATATATGCAAAGAAAATTATGAATGAAGTGCTCATATCTAATTAGCTCGCAATGTTCTATCTCAATAGACCATTAACCTATTACATCCGTACCAAACGAAACATCTTTAACCTTATAAGAATGCATAATGAAAGAGATTAAAAGTCATTGACTATGAAGATATGTGCGACACAGTGCTTAGTATTTAAATTATTCAGAACTTAATTAACTAGAAAATTTTTACGTGGATTAACTGAGTTTGCTTCTGATTCAGTTATAACTTTGATTTTTTTTTCTAAGTGAAAGAACAACTTTAAGTGCTTTTGCAATTTTACCCTCTGAGCGTCACGAGATATCAGATTAGTGTGGTATTGCTTTTTTCTCCCACAACACACATAATGACTAAATAATCACGGCGATTGGTTGAAAGAATCACAAGAAAGATTTTATTGGTCAAGGTCAAAAATGGGTCGAAGTTTTGCAGGGAAAACCTAAGAAGGTCGTAGAACTTTTACATACATGTGAACTCTTGAGAGGGTTAATGTCTCACAATAATAACTTTCTACTATGAAAAAGGAGTGCGCTTTATAAAGCGTTAAAATATCAATTTTCATCACGAAATAGAATTCTTGATGGGAATTTTTTCAATTTAATGTTTATTCTTACAGTAAATTCTTGATTCAAGGTCCTGGTCCCAAACCATCGTAAAAGCACATAAAAACTTAACAGGGTTCGAATGTTATAAACGCTTCCAAATGTGTACCTGTCAAAATTGCAATATAAATTTGTAATAAATGTGCATTTAATAAAATACCATTTTATTGTAATAACTTGATGGTCAACCAACAACAAAATTATACCATTTTGCACTACAAAATTTGACTTTTTGTATTGAAATAATCGAAATAGTTTGTAGCTAGGAGATTGAGTTGCATGTTTTAAATTGAAAATAATTCTGCTTATTGTACAAAACCTCATACATAATTGCGCATATGGACCCAAAATCTAGACAGCACAGCTGGATGGTAGTTAAAGTTCAGAGGGCTAAAATACGTGTGAAACGGCAAGGCAGGTAATTGGCAATGGTGAACCGTTGAATTTAAGGATTATGTTTCAGACTTCTGAGGCAGGAATGCAATGGCATTGAATTAATAATGCGTCTACGCCTACGATCTCTATCAAGGATATAGGGATTACAAATAATGCGTTAACCTTCTGAGGAGTTCACACGAATAATTCCACTTTGCAACTTCCAGTCTTCCCTCCATGATTTCTACCAATTTTGACCCTGACCAGTAGAATCTAACTAAAGAATCCTACTTCAAAAAGAGTAATAGAATCTTTCCGATGGATTCTATTTTATGAAAAGAAGCAGTAGAATATTTCAACGCGCTTCTATTATTATGAAATGACTAATAAAAATTTTCCAAAAGATTCTATTCTACAGAAAGGGACAATAAGAAAATAATCTAAATTATTCTGAATGGGTCGATAGAATCTTTCAAAATAATTCTTTTCTAAGGAAAGGAGCAATAAAAAGGTTCAAAGAATCCATGGATTCGTTAGAAAGGTGTGGGTATTCAGTCTGCTGTGAGATAAAAGCAGCACTACACTTTTCATACGTCTCTTGACGTTCATAAGGTTAATAAAAAGGGTTTCGGAATATAATCACAATGTCTCCATCCCGAATGTCAGCAATGCCTACATTGGTGACAGTGTATAGTGGCACAAACCATGAAGGTTAATATATTTTGTATGAAATCTGTTTCAGCATGAGTTTTTTATATTTTTTATACTATTCTCATATTTTGCTGCGATCAACATTCAACAAGCCCGTTTACAAAGCTAATATCATTACAGATGTGCCGCAACTGAACCTCAGACTGGGAAGCAAGCTCCGGCATACTAATATAGTGGAAGACATGGATGTTTATTTTGAGTGCAACATCAGAGCTAATCCCTGGGTGTCGGAAACTGGCTGGCGCTTTGAGGGGAACGATTTGCATAACAATGTCTCTGCCGGCGTAGTTATCAGCAATCAATCTTTGGTGCTCCAGAAAGTCAATAAGGGACACAGGGGAAGATACAGCTGCACTGCCATAAACAATGAAGGTCAAGGAGAAAGCAACCATGTTTATCTAAGAGTGCAATGTGAGTACATAAAACTTGTCGGTGTTACTTGAATGTGATGCACTTTTGAATATCCTTCCGTTTTTATTGTTTAGACTGTGTTGTGTAATTGTACATACTTCTGTTATTAACTATGTTGCGAAAAACAGTATGGCTGTGTGATGGAATATCAACGTTTCTGGGCGTCTTAGATTGGGTTGGATTTGGGTTTCTTTAATACACATGAAATATTTATCGAACGGTTTCCTGAAATTCCGGAAAGTAGTGTGCTACTGCAGTCAATAAGACAATGTCTAATGAATGTGTACTAGTTCGAAACCATACCTTCAGAATTGATTGTAGACATGCATAAAAATAGTATGGCTTTATTGGTTTCTGCTTGTTTATTTTTTGAATTTATAATTATATAACTTTTGTTAATTATTATTATTAATTTATTTTGGTCCAACAGATGTTTTTGTATACAATAAATGTTCTTATTATTTAATGAAGAAAGCTATTTTTTCAAATTAAGCAATAAATTGAATTTATTAAATGAAGGGCTCGTAGTAACATAGCGATATGCCATTTTTCAAATTTTTCAGATTGGCAATTTTCAGGTCTTCAAAAAATTGTATAGTTATATATATATATATATATATATCATCACCACAAATCAAAAAGGAGAAACCAGATAAAAACAAAAACAAAATGCAAATAATAACAAGAACAAAAATAAGAACAAAAAATGGAGCAAAGTAACAACAATAATATTGAGAAATACGATAATAGAAAATACTCAAAGCATCGCGTTTTTAAGTGACAACCTGGCCTTACTCCCCTTGAAAAAATAGGCAGGCTCACTTAACATTTACATATTTTATTTCATCTTGTCTCTCGGGGAAATCTATTCTATTCTTAGGGTAGCTTTACTTATTATATATATATATATATATATATATATATATATATATATATAATTACAATGGTTTATCCCCTATTCAAGAGTTCATATTATCTTAAACTTTCAGGTATTACGCCATTCAGTCAATCATAATTTCTTCTCTCTCTTAAATAATTTTTAATTATTTTCATCGTGGGATTTTCATTCTGTGGCTATAACTATGTTTCCCTTCAAAGGAAGACGTTCAACGGAATTACTTAAAAAATTTAAGATATAATTTGTTTTCGGTCATGAAACACTCATGCAATAGAGAGTTAAAGGAGTAGTAACCAGGGCTTCCACAGCCAAAGCATTTGCGAAACAGTATCATAAGTGTAGCGGAATTTTTTAAAAATAGAAGCAAAAAGTCTCCTCTGAAGCAACAGTAGTAATTTTAGTTACTCATATACAAAATAAATAAACATAAACACAAAATCTGCTAATTAAATATGAAATAGACGTTGAAGATCTCGCCAATAAATTTAAATTTTAAAATTGAAAACTAAATATTTAATATTTTGACAATCTAGCAACCACGTGTTTCGATGTTTAATTTTTCATGGTTGCCACAGCTTGGCTCTAAAACTTCGAAATTGGTGTCTTGGAACATTTTTCTACTAAAGAAAAATTCAAAAAATATTTTTCCGACAGCTACGTGTTTAAGAAAAGGGGACGAAATTTTATTAATGAATTCATTCGTGAATTTTCGTAAAAAGTCTCCAAAAGTTTCCAAAATTGCCAAAATTTTGAAAATAAGAGGATTAGAGACAATTTTGCTAGGAAGATATCCTTAGTCTCCAAGAATATAAAACAGTAACAAAAGTCACCTTTTAGTCACCTGTGGCACTCCTGAGTAAATGAGGGGAGAAAAGCCCCTATTTTAAATAAAGTCAGTTGTTGCCATCTGCTTAGATGGTAGCAACTGACTTTATTTCTCTGACAACTTGTCAGACTTCTCTCTGTTATCAGAGAAATGTAAAAATATTACTCTGACAACTTTCATGTCAAGAAAAATAATTTTTTAAGCATTTAAAATTTCAGTTATTTTAAGATAATTTGAGTTTGACATATTTAGTATTTCAATGCTTAGACAAGGAGAAGAAAATTCAAATAGAAGACAAGATAATGGCATATGAACATAAGACTCTCAACAATATACGATAAAAACAACAATATACGAAAAAGTTATCGCACTTCCATCAGGAATATTGAGGTGAAGATCTCTACAGTACAAGTATGCGCCATTAATAATTACTATAAAGCAGTACAATCTTCCAAAGTGATATTTTGTCTCACGTTAGGTCATCGCAATTCCACTAAGGGCGCTTCTATTTGTGTTGCTCCACAACGCCATACCTTCTACGAAACAAAATAAAACCTCGAAATCTACTTCCAATGAGTTAGACCCGGAGGACCGCATGCGTCTGCGTTCTTCAAACTCAACTCCATCCACATTTTTCTTGCCTATTCCTCCTTGCATCAGTAAATGAACTCGGCCATCTATCCGTTAAAATGAATAGCTTGACTTCAGCGAAGCATCAGTTCCTCCTATAACATGTCCCCACCAGATAAATGTTTTCACTCTAATTGCAGATCTTCCTCATTCTCTTTTTCCTGGATTGCCTTCCTTATTCTTTATCAACTGCCCTGGTTACTCAAGATAGGGCAAATTGCCTTTTTTGCCATCGCCACGATGTGTTTGCTTTCTGCTGATGTTTTAGGAGTGTTAACAATTGTTTAATGGACCTACCTATTCAATGTCTAGAATCTTTTTCTGAGGGTTCTGCTTTTCCACCATGGTTGGCGATATCAAATAATCGGGTAAATAATAGATGTTTTTCTTTTGAGTGGGGTGTGATTGTGTTTCTCCATTGTGGAGGCATAAAATGCAATTAAGTATAATAAAACTTGAAACACATTTTAAGGATAAATTCAATGGCATCACGTTTTATGCCTCTTAAAAATGCTTTATTAAAGACTATATTGTTTCAGATATACCACCTTCATTGAATTTGTTGTGTAGTACTTTTATTAGTGAAATTAGTAGGATCTATTGAAAATTTTTAATTTTAGATTATGTTTTACAAGTATTCACTTTATCAATAACCATGAAATAGATCTTGTCCAGCGGTACACTAGATATTACCGTGATGACAGCAGAGAGGGATTCAATATTGCCACAAATGAACTATTTGTACAGATACAGTGCACTATTTACACAGATGGTATGGACATCGCACCGTCTACCTCTAACCACCGTTCTAGAAAAATAGGATATCTTTCATTATGTGATGACTTTTATTTGAGACCGGGCTCTGGTAGAGTTGTCAGCATACCATGTTTATTGAATTTTGATTGAAGGTACTTTATACGTTTATTTACCTACTTATTCACAGCACCAGTCTTCATACGGAATAACTTCCGTGCAACCCACGTTATGTGAATCTCAGAAATTTAAATTGTGATTTTTATAACATTCCTTTTTCTGTATTTTAGTTATTTTATCAATAAAATTGGAACGAATAACGTCAGTTTCATGAGAGCAAAATAACAATATTTTAAATTACAAATATATTTGCTTTAATATTGATCATCTCGCATACCAAATAGAAGCGCAGATCAGTCGCAATATCATTATAAACGGAACCACATCTTTTGCGAAACACTGTTCACCTTTCGAGTCCTAGTTCAAAATTTTGTAAAAATCTAATACGTTAACTTCTTTTATTTCTTAATCACCTGTATTTCATACCAAAATTCTTTTTAATCATTATATCTGGAATTGGAAGCGGAAAATACTCCATCACCAATTAAACTCTTCCACATGTGTATTTGATGTTAACATAGTGAATAACTTCACTGATCAATATACTCTTCCAAAACTTAATCAAATGAAGACGCCTGAATTTGGTCATCCGTGAGCGTCACGATTGAATTCCGAATAGTGTTAGTAGTGAATTTCCCCACAAAACACATAATGTCTAAATAATCACATCTATTCGTTGAAAGAATCCGCGGAAATATTGCATCGGTCAAAAAGATTAAAACTGATTAGAAGTCGAGCAGGGAAGACTGCACGTTTCAGGATAGTTATATTCGAGTCACCCTTGAAAGAAACACAAAAAAATAAAAAGTTGAAACATAATTTAAGGGAATTTGAAAATGTACGTTCAAAAAAAGAAATTTATTTGAAGCTGCGTTGCCTGTCTTGTGTTTGGCGCAACTCGACCAAATTTGGCCATTCCGCGGTAAAACCCAGCAACTTAAAGGTGAATTTTATAAAGAACTAGCAGAATCGCCCGATTTAAGTCGGGTTGAATTTGTTAACTGCAGGTTGAAAAATTGAGCAGAATAATCACGTTTCTCTTTTGTAATAAACAATCAATACTATTTAAAGTGTCAGAAAAATAATTTTTAACTGCTTCTCGATATTTTTATAATTTCTACAACTTACTATACGCAAGTAGAATGTGTTCATATCCACTCATATAGTACATTTCACATACATAGAACCCCTGATATAGTAAAAAAAGGCGACTACTACAAATGTGGATTAGGAATGCCCCTTCTTAAGTCCGTTTCCTGGAAAACTACCATAGCTCAATTCGCAAAAATGAAGAATCTACGGAGAATACTCGAGAACTCATAGTTTTCCTACCTTGCAACAATGCTTTTTGACATTTGGCCCTCTTGCACTAGGCATGCGACATTTTCAAATTTCTCTTTGATAAAGGTAAAGGGAAGGATGATAAAAATAAGCTATTATTTGCTAAATTTTTTTTAAGTGAATACATTTTTTTCTTGAAACTTCCATTTAGAGGCGAGGAAAATAAGAAAATAACTTGTGTTAAAGTAAAATGTTTTCAATATCAACAAAGCAGTATTAACCTCTCACCATTTCTCAAGAAACGGTAGATCGATTTGACATATTTTTGAAAAATAAAATCACTGTTTTCAACTTATATCTAACAGGTATAAGTTGTATGATCATCTTCAACTTCTAAAGTAGGCAATTTTGACCTTCTGTTATTACAACATAGAATTTTTAATATTTAAAAACCCAAATTCGTATTTTTATAACATTAATATTCTTTCAATAGTGGGATAATTCCATTTAAAATGTGCTTTATTCTAATTTTCTAATTTACACATGAAGTTTCAAATCGAATCCTTTGTGCGGTATTGTTGCGTGTGATGAATGGGAATTACAATCTATTAAAAAATAAATATTTATTAAATTTAAGCACAGAAATCAGAACGAAATAAAACTAAAGAAAAATCGACTGAAAAAGAAAATTGTTCTAAAGATATTATTTTATAATTGTCTATCTCGTGATATCACTTAGTTGCCACAAGTTACAAGTAAATATAAACAAAATTTCAAAATGCAAAATTACATGCGATAGAAAATAATATCGTGGCCAACGAATACGAATTTCATTTTCTTTGAGCACGTGCTACTTTTTAAAACACGATTTTCAATTCAGAGATTTGGTTTTGGATTGAAACCACGTACCCGTTTAGAATAAGAGTGATGTTTCTTGTATTGAGTGCAGTTTTCAATAAAAATAAGTAATTTTATTTGAAACATGGGAAAAGAAGAAATGCTAGTTTTAATCAGTTTAAAATAGGTTTCTAAAAGAAACCGTTTGATCCCAGACTGTCGCCAAAAACCCGTTGTGTTGCTCCATTGCGACGTTAGTCAAAAAAACCTACCTCTAAAGGTAGGTATGAGACAATTTTAAAATACTATCTATTAAAATTACTTTGAATAAATTTAATTGCTAGTGTCTTGTTAATAAAACATACCAAAATTTTGTGTGCTGTATGTTTTACTTTTTTTCATAAAAAGGAATTGGACAACCAAGTGGTTAAGACCTAAGACGTTTGAGGAAAGTTGGTCGAAATGTATACATGTGTGCCGTCCAGAAATGAACATGCTTCTTTAAAAATATTGGGCATACAATAACTACTAATTTGTACAAATCTGTACTCTAAATCATTTGTCGCAAATAGACAAATTATTTAAATTTCGAAAAGAAATAAGTGAAGTATTAGAATTTAAATATCGTAAAAATAATTTTGGGGAAATTGCTTTTCAGCAGTACTGATAAATCAATATGAGTAATCTCTCTCGCAATGTGTGTACTCAATATACATTACATCTTCTCCAAAACTGCAAAATTAAGATTGATTGAAGTATGGGCATTCAGTTGTTTTACCTCGAAACTTGCCGAAAAGATTTTACAGGAAATTTAAATAATATATTCTCAACGAAAATATACGAATAAACTATTTAGCATTTAATCAAATAAATTTGAAAAAATTATATTTCATACTTGCACAACACACAAAAGCAAAAGGAGACTTAAAACAAGCAGACTGATGCAACGAATTTAGATCACTAAATGAATGTAAATGTAAGTACATACATTAGGCGAAGTTTCATGATGATATGCACCCAGTTGTTTGGACTTAGCGAAGCCACAAACATACAGACAGACAAACATAAAACTCGGACGCTAGCAACCTTCGGGATGTAGGTTCGATTCCTGCCAGTACATTTCTCTCTCTCCCGTAGAGGCACTGGTAGTAGAATACCCCTACCACCCACCTGTGTGTCGTAAAAGGCGACTAATGGAGACCCAGTTCCCGGGGGTATAGCCGGGCTTCGAGGATAAGTCGGTTTTCAGACCTTGTGGTGCCTCAATCAAAAGGAAGCCGCAATTTTCCCTCTTGCTTGGAACAGTCGCTATTGTCTATTTAGAGCGACATGGTCTTATGGACTTGGTTTTGGTTTATCCTGAACCTTGGGATAAGAAACAAGATTATTCCTCTCTGAGTGTATTTCTCTCTTCTGTGTCAGTAAAGCTTTCATTGTGTGTGTATGTTTACTGCATGGTGTATGCCTTGTGCCTGGCGCAGCATGGCCAAATATGGCTCGCGTTATAAAAATCCTAAGCCCAACCAACCTTCTTCTGTGCTAGTAACGCTTTCCTGTGTGTATATGTCCACTTATTTGATGCTTGGCTCAGTGTCTGGTCAAATATGAACCTTACGCCATAAAATCCAACCCAACCAATCTCACTATGAGATTTTAATTGCCTACTTTATAAATCAGATCTTAACTCTACAAAATTAATACGGATACTCATTCATTTCATTATTGCTGAAGTTTATCAAAATCCCGAAATAAATTACGAGTTAATAAAACCGAACCCTTCCAATAATTTTCTTCATTAATTTCTAAGGCTGGAGTAATGGATACTTCAACAACTTACACATCCCGCTGACAGCTTGTCAGAACTGAACGGATAAATGGCGAATCCAAATTTAACGTATCCGTTTTATTCAATATTATCTTCCCTCTCTTGCGGTATGAGTTGTTTACGTTTAAATTGATTAATAGTTGGAAGTGGAAACCTCGTTATAGTACCTGTACCTAGAACGATTAAGTAGTAGCACTAGTACCGTAAACTTATATGCACTTTGAAAGTTTAATTAGCGAATTCACCTGAAATATCTTAAAACCACAAACTTTATATAATGGTTTAAACCTTAGAAGCAAATTCTCTAAAATTAGCTAGTTTAACCAATATACTTGAAGCATGCCAGGATATGATTTATCTGGCATGGTATCTTTTTATAAGCTTAATAGTCTTGCATATTCTATTTGTAGTTTGAGTATTTCGTATTCTTGAATATTTTATATTCTTGAATATTCTATTTTAGTTCTGAATATCCTACATTTTTCAATATTCTGATTTAGTCAGGAATATTTTAAATTCTTGAATATTCTATGTTCTTGAATGTTCTTTATTCTTAAATATTCTATATTCTTGAATATTCTATGTTCTTGTGAATGTTCTTTATTCTAGAATATTCTATATACTTGAATATTCTATTTTAGTCCAGAATATTCTGTATTCTTAAATATTCTATTCTTGACTACTCTATGTTCTCGAATATTCAATTTCAGTCTTGAATATTCTATTTCAGGCTTGAATATTGTTTTCAGTCTTGAATACTTTATTTCAGTCTTGAATATTCTATTTTCAGTTTTAAATATTATAATTTTGCTTTGTTTATTATTAGTATACTAACATATATTTTCTTTGATGAAAAAATATACATTATTACAAGCTTTAACGTTTATATAATACTACCGACTTTCTTATAAAAGTTTCAGATACTTTTGTATCCATGAAAAAGTCAAGTATATAGGAAATTATTTTTAAATATAATTTCTATCTTAAGGGATAAATTAAAAAAATTGGTGATTTGTTTAATGGTTAAAAATATTAAATATGTACATTAATTTGGTATCATATCTAAACAATAATAATGTAATGTAGTCAGTAACTCTAATTAAAATCTTGATTCTTAAGCTAAGAGCAGACAAATATATACACAATCAATTAGTATATTGAATGGAAATTATTTGTAAGTTTATTCTTAATAAGTATGCGCTTCAAATTTGCTTAAAAGAGAAGGAAAATAATTTGGTAATTATTAAGAATTATCTAAATATTTGACAGTGCACAGATTAAATATTTAAGTAAATTAAATATCGCGATTAATTTAATTTTCTAGAATTATTGGAACTTGTAAGTATTGGATTGCTTTCAAGTAATATTATTATAGACATTACTATGGCATTAATAAGCTGATCAAACACTTTACATATTTGATTCACATTCTATTACATATATACTATTACATCCACTTTTAAACTATACCAGTAAATATTAGTGAGCTGAATTGAAGAGAATTTCCATCTACTTTGATATATTTGTCAGAGATTTCTAAAAGTATTTTCTAAACTAAAAAAAATATTTTTTCACTTTGTGCATAAGCTGGATAGATGGAATCGGATTACGTATTGATCGAGTTTGATGGTTTTGTGACAGATTCTGAAGTTTACTTCTTTCCCATTCATGTGACCCAATCTATTGCATTTATCTTAAGACCTAGTTTTAAGCATAGAGACCGAAGCATTTTTTTTCATTACTTTAGGTACAGTTAGATTTGTTACCCAAGCTTCTGGCAACTTAAGTAGTTTGAAGATGTCCCTGAATTTCACATAAAAATAACATCTCAGTTAAATCTAATTTATCTTTTTCTTCACTGACCAACCCAACTCAATTTTCTTGTACACTTAGTTTAAGTTTTTTTTCTTCGATTATCATAATAAAGCATGCAATTATGAAAAGGACATTTTTTTAATTTTGAGAAAAGGCTGGATATTTTCAGTTATTTAACCAAAGATTTTTCAGTGCAAATCAAATATATGGGATGGTGATGAAAGACCAAAATAGAAAATACTAATTTTTACTTGCAACGACAATCAAGCTTATGAAATGACAGAAAAAATTATATTAACCTAATATTTTTCTAAATCCTTGTCGAAAACATAAAATTCATCCTTACATGAAAATGTGTTTTCATTTTCAATTTGGGAATAATAGTTATGAAAGGTTTAGGTATAATGTAGCCGAGTGAATAATTATATATTTAGAAATTCTAGGCTTAAACATATGAATGCATCTTTGCGAAGCACAATTTTCTTTTAGAATCCAGAAAAATATGAGGTTTCCTATCTATAAATACCTTAAAAAATAAAAGCAAAATTTTCATCAGATCTTTTAAATAATTAGGAACTTAACGGCCGATAATTTATCTAATGCGCATCTTCCAAGCAACGTTCCTTAACAATTTATATTTAGAAACTTCTTAAGTTCATTAACAATGATATTTAGAAGCTTCTTGATGTTCCTTAACAATTGATATTTAGGAATTTCTTTCCGTTCCTTAACAATTGATATTCAGAATCTTCTTTATGGTTTTCAACAATTTATGTTTTGAAAATTCTTTGTTCCTTAATAATTTATATTTAGAAACTTCTAGAAAATAAGAAATCTTACAAAGCAATTTTATTGAAATCTAAGAATTTTTTTAGTGCTGAACACACATCAAATAAATGTCATGGACAGGTGACTTAATGGACAAGCACTCTTCCTACATGAAGTAGCTGTTCATTTATATCAAAAGATTAAACTGTGAAATCATCGCATAGTTTCCAAATTAGGAATTCTGTTAGAAATTTAGAGTTACTAGTTTCTACTACGTCAACTGATGAAACGACAAGTTCTTATGGATTACGAATCATTAAAATCCTTATTAGAATGTATTCTAAGAAATTCATTACATACATTCTCAAATAATGAAAATATTGTTGTAATCAAATTCAGCACGAGTTCTCTTGTACAGCAATTTGAAAACTAATAACATATTAGGTTTCCAGAAGACATTAATTCAAATTAATACCATCGAAATTTTGACAATTTTATGATGTAAAGTAATGCATATTTAAAGATGCAAATGCGTAAGCTGTCATATTCCTCTTCATCGGTCTGGTGAGTGTTTCATTTTGGCTCTCATGTGGAACTGAGTGTCAAAGGCTCGGCATTTTCATCAAGGAAATATGGAGTTGAATTTATTAATGGAATTTCATTTAGCATAATGACACTACAGATGTCATATGAATTTATGGAGTTTATTGATTTATATTTTGTGTGAAACATGTAAATTTTCTACCTAACAAGAAAAGAGACGTACTATGAAGATTTTGATACCGCGTTAATCTTACTCCTGAGAAATTTAGGCAAGTGTGTCACACAAGTTTTTTTATTTTTAAATTATCCCGGGAAAGAGGAGCAAGGTACAAGAAAAATAAGTCTGTCAAGACACAGTTGTGATTTTTCTGACTGAAAATTGCGCTTTCTAATACTGTTTGCTGTATTAGAATTAAGTGTAAGACGAAGTATTTCAGGTATCAGCAAAAGTATTTTAATCGACTTGTTTTACTAAGGTTTCATTGAATTCCTACGTACCGTTGTTTTATCTTCAAAGCATCATCTAGAGGATGCATAACTATCTAATAAGTGATTCAAAAAACTTTTGATTTAACAGATGTGTTTTACTAAAGTTTCATTAAACGCCTACTTACTGTTGTTTGATGTCCAAGGCATGTCCCTGATAAAACAGCGCTATCTAATAACGGTGAGTCAAATTCAGAAAGAATAGTTAGAATAAAAAGCTATGGGGCATTGTAGTGGAAGTAGAAGCACGTGTCCTTGTCAGATGTCCCACACTAGGAACTTCGCAGTCTACACAGGCCAATTCTAAACAAGATCAACAGAAAGTTTTGAATAATTGAATATTGACATGGACTGTCAGTCGAAAACTGATTAAAGCTCTTTCTCGTAACCATTGAGACCTAAGACTCAATGGGAGATTGAGTTGGAATCGGACACACTGATGGAGCATTCCTGTCACGTGTGGGATAATCACACACATATTTCAGGCATGAAAATGGATGCAAATTTTATTATTCTTAATTGATTTTTTGAACTTAAACTATATTTCCTTCAAGTACGCTTATTCTAAAAATGTGGATATATCTCATTTATTCTATAAGAAAAGGTAATATTAAATAGTTATGTATGGGACATCTCAATGTGACACGTGATGTCCCATAAGTGAAGGCTTGAAAGTTGATGAGGTCAACATCTGAACTGGAACCCTACTCTCGAAATTTCCAAACCACGCCAACGTGGGGACATTTTTACCCCCGTTGGGGACATTTGGACCCCCACGTACACGATGGTCCCTGGTTGGATCGAGTTTCAAACTCGGAACTCTCCTGTTGTAAACCCGCTACTCTTCCAACCGAGCTACCATGGCCATCCCAAACATTTGGTATAAGCTTACTTGAAGGGAATATAGTTTGAATTTAAAAAAGTTGTATTATCTAGGAAGAGATAATAAAAGATGCATCCATTTTCACACATGACTATGATCTATGTGTGATTGTCCCATACGTGACAGTGGAATGTCCCTAATTTTGAGCCTACAAGAGCAATTTAGAGTGGGCATGAATTCCAGCTCTCTCCTCAGTATATATAAAGATAAGTTCCTTACAGTATCTCGAAATCTCTTCCCCATGATCATCATCATCACCCCAATAAACAAACACTTATGAGCAGCAAAAGTACTACAAAGAAAACCTTGCGTGTGTAACTAAAATAGAAAACACAGCACAAAAACGCAATAAAGAAAAGGTCTTTTATTTTAATTCCCGTGGCCATATCAGCAAAAGAAACTTCCATCTGATTGTTGCTGTACACAACTAATATTTTAATTGGTATCACATTCATTTAATTCTAATAGTGTGATATTCTCATAATGAAATAAGCGTGTGACCATAATCTAACTAAAAACGAAAGTCAATTAACAATACTGATAATCACAAAACACTTTTTGCTGATTCACTTTACTTTAATTGATTAGAGCTTAATTTTAATCCCAAATTAATAGTTTAATTAATTTGGAAGCTTCTTTTACTGATAATCATAATTAAAAGCTAAAAGGAGATAAAGACGTGATTGGCGTAATTAAGATTAAAATGTAGAAACTAAAATATCTATTAAAATGCAATGTTAATACATTTATAAAATATTTTCATACTCTGTATTTATCTATATGAATTCTTTATGAACTAACATACAATATAAGATAATTATAAGTAAATTAATGGATAGAAATCAAACTGATGAATACTCTATCATAATATAAATATTCCATTGAGATCAAGAGAATTTATTCTTTAAAGCGATCACACCTCAATTTATACTTACTAATATTTTCTAATTGTTTTAAGAAGCATTATAAAAATACGTACTTTTATAGTGAAGTCTTCACAATCATTTAGGGGTATTTGTGTATTTCAATTAACGTCACACTGGAGCAACACAACGGGCTATTGGTGACGGGTCCGGGATCAATCCCAAAGGGAAAGATGCGAGGATAACACCACATAATTTTGAACCACGGTCAGATGACACACAATCATTTAGGAAAATTCCGATAACATAAAAATTAGGTTTCTTAATTCATAACAGAGAAAAAGTCTACGGTTTTTATGCCATACCTTTTCTTTAACGAATTGTATCAAGGTATCATAGAATGTAATTAATTCAGCTTAATAAATAAGTAGTAGTTTAAATGCATGGAAATTTGTTATTTTCGTATATTTCACATAGGCTCTGTTGCGCGCTTGTAAGAGCAACACCTGTCATATATTAAAGTATTCGCATATAGCTTGTATAAACTATAAACTTTTACATCATTTATTTTCTTTTTTCACATTTCGATAATTCACTTCGTGTGCTTTAAGTCATAGTTGGTTTTTAGGTGGTTTTATGGCACGCATCAACCAGTTCTTGGCCAAGCTGCTTCAAACAACGTCATATAAATTGTATTAGCTGGTGGGAATAGGTAAACTCAAGTAACAACAAAAACAATGAATTTAATTTACATGGTAAGATTACAGTTTATCGAACACAAGACTATAAACCTGCATCCAAGGTGAGAGGCGTGAGCATTATAGGATCCAACATCTAATAAATGTATCAAGATGAAATTCGGCACACATTAGATTCAAACGAACCAACCATTTTTTCGAATCCTACTAAAAGCACCTTTTTTATTCTTCCGAAATCCGAATTCCAAATTAGGATTAAAGCGAAAATTAAAATACCAAAAACCATGTCCGTTCGAGTTTGCACATGCAATAAATATTAACGAATAGAATTGAAATGAAACATCAATGAGACGTTCGAACTCGTATGCCGCTGCAAATTGTTTTGTAGTATGAAACGTTTATTCTCTGTATAAAAGACATAACATTTGAAGACTTGAGACAGTGCATCGGTTTCTAGTTTCCATATAGTCGAAACTCAAACTAAACTATGTTAACTAATGGATTCCCTCAAATGACTTTCAAATAACTGTCTTTGAAGAAAACATCGATGTAGTTTCGTGCATAATACTACTTATGCTACAGATCGTTATCACATCAATGGTTGGTTGATTGGGCTGGGTGTTAATGCGCAATGGCCATTTTGGGCCAAATTGCACCAAAAAACATCAAACAAATTGTTTTATAGCATAAAACGCTTGTTTGGATAAGACATCGCATTTGAAGACCTGTGACGGTACATCAATTTTTAGTTTCAATAAAGTCAAAACTCAAACCAATCTATGTCAATCGACATATTAAAATATCGGTCTTTGAAGAAAACATCGCTGCATAGTTACATGCATGCTACAGATCCTTATCATACCAAAGCTATTTTCCAATGCCCTTGTGACTGAATCTACCAATATAATTCAAGCGTAGATTTTAGGATTAGGTCTCATGGTAACAATTATCTACATTATTCACCTCCTATATCACTCTCTCACATCATTCACATGTGCTATTCTTCCTATCCTGTATGAAACAAAACTTATTTCCTCAGCTGTGATAAAGTAGACTCTTGAGGTAGACTTGTCCCTGTCCCCCTTGTTTGTCCAGGGCACGGTTTAATTAATCTGAATTTTCCCTACTGAGCAATTTTACTCCTTATCGGTTCCATTTAACTGGAATTTGGGGATATCACTATCACTATTTTATGATCAGTCTGATTTATAGCAGGCTATATATACTTCTCTTGTATTAATCTTAATTTATTTTTGATTTTGGGAGAGATAGTAAATGAGAGGACTCTATATTATATCAGTCGAATCTGTGTACATAAAAGATACCTGATACATATAACAGGGATATGTTGTAACAGGTGCTAATTAGTCCCTGAAGAATAACAGTTAATTGTTAGTATGGGGTATATTTGCAGTTTGAATTGAGCATTAATTTGAAATTTTTATCTATTAGAACAGAATGGATTTAAATGCATTAATATCTCTGCAATCAGAATTTTTTGTCATGGTATATGTGTAAGGATTCAGTTACGTTTCATGTTATCTTGTTGTGAGTTTCGTAACTTTTGTTATGACTTCGTGTTATTTTGTTAATAGTTTCATGTTATCTTTATTGTGGACTTAGTTTTGTTAAGCTTGCGTTTTGCCTCGTCCTTTTATCTTAATTTAATTTTAGTTAAATCGTGGAAAATGTAATGTTTGTGAATATAGACAGTAACCTTTATCCGGAAACTCTGTATTCAGGCTATAATTATTGGAAGAAACCTCCCTACTACCAGAGAAATGCAAGAAATAAAATCTATGATTATATTTTCTACTTCGTAGCATTTCATATCACAGTAAGTTGTACATCTATTTGTATTTCGACACTTATATGCTATAGCACTATAATATATTACACTACTACTAGAGAAATATAAAACCAGTAGCTTTATTTTCTACTCCCATAACATTCCAGTTAACAGTAAAGTTGGATTTGGTTCATAGTTTCGTCCATACAATATACTAAGCTACTAAGAGATACTACCCTACTACAAGAGGAATAGAACATGTAAACCACTAACTTTATTTTAAACTCCTATGGAATTTTATTTAACAGTAAGGTTTGAGTTGGATAGTAGATTCTTCAAAACACTTAAAAACTATTTACTACAATGTGCTACCTTTCTAATAAACAATACAGGAAGAAAAATCACTACTTTATTTCCTACTAATGTTACATTTCATGTAACAGTAAGATTTGAAAAGATTTTCGGTAGACAAAACTCTGTGAATAACAAAAATAATTTTTATCACCATAATTTTTAGTGGAGTTATGTATACCAAAATATAAAATATAGAGTGGATAAATATATTAAGTCTACTACAAAAACGCATTTTCCTCCGAGTTAGATTTTTTCACAATCTTCCGATTCCGAAATATCCCCTGTGTATCTGGGGGTCACGATAGCCCGGTTGGCAGAGTAACTGATTAGCAAAAGGAGGGTTGCGAGTTCGAATGCTATAATGTGCTATATGTAATCAGTTATCGTGTGTGGAAGTTTGGAGAGTGGGGTGCCAGCTCAGGTGTTGCCTCATCATCTGACCGTGGCTCAAAATTCCTTGATGTTTTCCTCGGACCGTCGCCAATAGCCCATTGTGTTTCTCCAGTGTGATGCTAATTAAAATACCTACCTACCCTGTGCATCTGGTTTTAAATTATTTCCTTGAAATTATTTTCATATTAATCGAATAATAACTGTAAAAGTTTGTTTTGAAAATCCACTGTCCCCTTAACATGGAAAAATCATTGATAATACATCTCTGATGAAATGACTCAATCTATGCTCCCGGTGGATCATAGATTGAGTCTTTTTCGACATGAAGAGACTAGGGGGAATTCCGTTTAATTCATCCACCAGTAGTGATCTGAAGAGTAGTCAAAGATCGATGGTAACTTTCCAAGGAAAAACTTTCCAATCTTATCTATACTTATTTAAAAATGGTCTTCTTACTTTGTATCGCTGTCGACTCTCTAGTTGCTTAAGCCTTTTTTTGATCAACTACTGTCAAAGTGTCTTGCAACAACTTAATTCTCTATTATTTTGTGATGTTATATTAAGTTTTTTGTAACTCGCACAGCTATCAAAGTATATTATGTTTTTCATTGATCATAGACTGAAAATGTTAAATTTCGAAACGATAGAAAGATTTTAGGTCGGACGAGACTAATAAAATGCATTCATTCACACCAATGAAATGCGAGACATAATATAGTTTTAGTTGTTGATATATATTTTACTACTAATCGTTTTTCTGAAGTGTTGGATTAGTTTGGTTCCAGATTAAAAAGAAAGCTTTTCAAGACTAGTACATTTATTTAGACGGTAGATGATGACATTGCAATTACCTGACACGCATAATTCAATATTTACATGAAACGAAAACGAAAGTATATGACAGAACAGAACACACACAGCACGTTCAACCATTCTTCCTTTAGCGCTAACAAGAAGTCTCCATTTTCTCCCCCTCCACACTATGTTCTCTCCCCACACCCCACTGCAGCAATCTTTCAGTTACAGTTAGGAGTGCTGATTTCACAAGAATTTTCATAAATTTTTAAAGACTTTCGAAACCAGGAATGAAATTGAAACTAAGTTATGTTTACAATGTTTCTTTGTGGCAATTCAATGATAAATCAAAGAAACGACTGTTTATTTTCGAAATTCCTTGATTCATAAGTTTGTATTCTAGAGACTAAGCAAATAAAATTCTAGACGCAACTGAATTAATAAAGGAATACTTTTTAAAATTCCATATCCTCTAATGGTAATTATTGATCGGTAAAGATTAAGTTAATGAGTATATTTTAAATGCGCTTTGTTTGCTTTTTTATATCATATTGCTTTAAATATTATCTTTAGAGTAAATTGCAAATCTTTAATAACTGGAAAGGTAACAGAACTACTGAAATACTATGTACATCTATGTACAAGGAGTACATATTCAATCAAATTCACTTTTTCTAATTGATATTACTTTTTTCAGACATAATTGTAGCATTTTTAATTCGTATGGAGTTTTGAGTGCTTTGGGTTATGTAAAGATCATTATGAAACGGCATTTTCTTAATGAAACAAAATACTATACCTAAAACAATGTGTACAGCATTAAAAGTAAATTTTATTTTTTGTTTATTCACACGATTGTTGTTTTGAAAAAGAAGCCAACTGAATACTGAAATATAGTATTATATATAATTTGATCCCATCCTTACATGAATTTCGATTCAATTTCTTGAGAGGACTTAACGTAAATTATACTGAAAAAAAACATTTTGTTTATGTTCAGACTCATAAATTCATTACAGATTATATGAAGTACCTTATTGTTAAGTTTACAAATTCTCGTATATATATCCAATAATTGGTACGCACCGTTACCATCTCATAGCTAGGAGAATCCCGCTAAACATCTTTCTCGATGAAGCAGTTAATATTTTTTACACAATGTCTAAGGCATCAGACACCCATGTGAAACCACAAGCCTCACCCTTTCTTCAAGAAAACGTTTAACTTTCTAGAAACATTGTTCAGATTGTGCCTTTTGCTTTGTCGAATGCAAATCAAAAAGAAAATTGCACAGATTCGTAAGTGCAATTATGAGAACCCAAAACAGAACATAAAAATATTGCTCAGATAGTCCAGCAGGAGAGACTCACATTTCTTTTCTTATAAGGATTCGTTAGTTGATCTAAAAATATGCTGACATCTCCGGCTCTACAAGGGACGAACTAAGACTATTTGTGAAGAAGCACCCACACACCATGGTCGCTACTCCTAACATAGAGGAAACATGAAAGTAGAGTGAGTAATAGTAATATTTTTATATGCCAAGGATCGTCTGACTAAAACTAGTAGTAGTCTGCGGGGATTAAACGAACATTCATCATCTCATTGTTATACGGGATGGGAGAAAACGCCCATTCATTTATTAATCATCTGATAGGACGCGCGGACAGCGCAATATAACAGCAGACTATTTCACCACTTTTGTCACAACTCGTCTGCCCTGTCGTAAAATATTATGTCGCCAAATGAGTCTGAATTACCAAATCGGCAAACCAAATGAATTTTTCACAGAGCAGTCACGTGACTACTTGTGTACATGTTTGTCACGTTTTTTGAGGCTCTTCTCAATATCAGTTTTCAGTCTACTTACGTATACCTCACGTCTATGCTCCTAACAGGAACAGTTACAGAAATCCATATACTTGCAAGTCGGTGTTAGAACCCATGACCTATATTGCGGTTTGGTTAGCTGGCTGGATTTTTATGGCGCAAGGGTCAGATTTGGACAAGCTGATCAAAATACAATATAGACAACGTCAAGTAATGGACAGACACGGAAAGTTTACTGACAGAGAAAAAAGAGTAGTACACATAGGGTAAGTTATAGTAATCAATCCTGCATCCCCAACAGCTCGTAGATTACTATCGCCCACCCATTGAACTCATTGGGTGGCAGTCAGAGTTATGATCACTATGAGATATATTTTTTGTTAAGCTAAATACAGATGGTAGTAGTTTCTGTATCGATACGTGTTTCCTGTGCGCATTCTGAACGCGACGTCAGTTAGTTTGTTTTTTGAATACGATTCCAGCATTTTCGAGAACATAAATTCCGAAGACTAAATTACAAATTTACATATATATGGGCCATTCCATGTCAAACCGCACACCCGACCACCTCCGATTTTTTTTAAAACTCGCATAATTTGTTGCACAGCCTTATATAAGAAATACTTGAAATTTTTAGTTTCCAACTTGCAATAGTATTTTATGTATATTATTTTTAAATTTGAAAAATTGTACAATTTTTCACGATTTTGGACTCAATAAATCTCTTATACCTCTGGACCTAATTGTCCAATCATACTGAATGACAGCTTATTTTGTAGAAGAAATATGTACAACGTTTCTAATGACGTATCATATGACCTGTTAAGTGACTTTTTAATTTAAAGGTTATTCAGATTGTGTGTGTGTGACTTTTGACCTACAATTACAAAAAAGTGCTTTTTTCCTAAAAAAAATATAAATTAAAGTTAGACTATTTATCTTTACTTTCTGGAAGTTTCATAGTGGGACACGCATGTGGGTTAACAGTTAAAAAGTATTCAAAATAGAAATATATAATCAATACTCCTAAAACACTTGTATCTTTTGACCTGTTTGTCCAATCGAGATGAAAGATTACTTATTGTATAGAAACGTATAACCTTTCTGATGATATTATATGATATTATGAGGGATTTTAAGATTTTAAGGTCACTCGATTTGACCTTTGACCTACAATTACAAAAAAGTGCATTTTTTCTAAAATAAATATGTTAAAGGTACACTATTTATCTTTGCTTTCGGAAAGTTTCAAGTTGGGACACGCAGGGATTGCAATCCTTAAATTGATTGCAGCAATAAATTTTATTATTTAATTCAGACACCCAAACAACTAAGAAATTAAAATAAGAGAAATATTAAAAACTGAAAGATAACAAAGATCTGTTAACGTTCGACTAACTAAACAATCCTTGCCTTATTTCTAGCAGCAAAAAATGTTATAATTGGCTGTCGCGTACTGAAATTACTTCCAATTATAGTCAACTACGGCAAGAATCAGAATTGCGAACAAGCATTCGACAAGAACAAGTAGAACAAACCTTTTTAGACTCCTAAGTGAAGCATTCCCGGGAGGTCTTGTGGAAATGTGCCGCATCCTTCTGAAACCGTCACAGAGTTGGAATTTTTTCCATATTCCACACCAATCGGTAATTTCATTCGAATTCATTCTGTGATTATTTGTAATTAAGTGAAAGCGCAGTTTTCGATAGATATGTTTTATTGTTTTTGTTTGGAATATTATTTCTCTATATACCCATGTGTGTCCCAAATTTAAACTTTCGGAAAACGAAGTTAAATAATGTACTCGTTTAACATATTTTCTAGGAAAAAATAATGATATACTTCTTTTAAAATGTAAGGTCAAAGACGAATTTCAAAACCTTCACAAATCTCCCAGCACACCACCGAAGAACGACCACGGCTTCTCATTCTAACCATCCTCAACTCTTTGAATTCAGCTGAAGTGATTCCCATAAAAAAAAACTTGATTTTTACTGTCCAACTTCACAACATATTTTCCACTGAAAAGTACCAGATGCCAGGAAGAATAATTGAGAAAACTTCCAGCAACAAAACATTTGAAAAAGGCTCCCCGAAGCGTTTATTTAAAAATAAAGAAGAGGTAACCGAGTACCTCAGCGTGCTCCAAGTTTCGAGGCTCCACCAGGAAATTTACAGCTTGCTGCAATAAACCGATGAAATCTTCAAGAACACCAACTTTTCCAGCAAAAGGTGAAGAAAGAAAGAGAGTAGCGTCTCTCTCGCCGAATATATCAGCTAACTGTTTCAAGGTGTCACAGAACCATCACAACATATTGAACTGCTGAATTGCAAATGAGGCCATTTTCAAAAAGGTTCTGACGGGGGATGAACAAAGAAGCAAAGTGAGATTCTGTCAGCAACATATGGCAGGAAATGTCAATTCGCGAAACTTTTATTCTCTGAAAATATTTCTTGAAAATGGCTGGGTACCAAGTAAAGGATAAAACTGAGACTAAGCGGGGGTAAAGGCCTAGATATGCATGCTGTTGCCAGTTAAGGCCGCGCACGAAAACGTTATTGAGGTGTTTATGGTGTGACAAGGCTGAGTTTGTTCAATATGAATCCATTCGAAAGAGCTCAGACTTGGTAGACTTTTATTAAAAATGTAAAAACCAGAATTTGAAACAAAATATATTAAGAATACCAAGAGTGTGATGCAATTTCGCTTAAAAATATTCGTGTTTGGTTTTCAGTGAAATTTTTTTTTGATTTCATCAAAAAAAAAACGTTTTTTCAAACATAATTCTCACATTAAACAAAAATACATAATTTTCAAATTTCATCAAAACGTATTGAGGTGTTTATGGTGTTATAAGGCTAAGTTTGTTCAATCCATTCGAAATGGATTCAATCCATTTGAATCCATTCGAAAGAGTGCAGACTTGGTATAGATTTTTATTAAAGACATGAAAACCAGAATTTGAGCAAAATATATTAACAATACCAAGAGTGCGTTTGAATTCTGTTTGAAAACATTCGTGTGTTTGAATTTCAGTGAAATATTTTTTGATTTAATCAAAAAATACATTTTTTCAAACCTTATTTTAAAAATTTAACCAAAATGCATGATTTTCAAATTGCATCAAAACTTATCGAGGTGTTCATGGGATGGTTGATAAGGCTGTGTTTGTTCAACATGAATCCATTTGCAAGAGCGCAGACTTGGTATAGATTATGTATTAAAAACGTGAAAACCAGAATTTTAAACAAAGTATATTAACAATACCAAGAGTCCGTTGTAATTTCGCTTAAAATATTCTCGTATTTAAATATCATTGAAATACCTTTTTTGATTTCATTGAAATAACATTTTTGATTTCATCAAAAAGCATCTTTTTCTGATCAGTATATTGTATTATTAGCACAATCTTGAAAAAATATCAGTATTTCTATATCGTATCTCATTATTTAGAAAGCATAAGAATAACTCAGTTTCTTACAAGCTCTTCAATCAAATGATCCCCTTGAAAATTTAAAATTTTTGCGAACTCCTTGAAATTATAAATTTAAATGGGGCATATTAGAACTTGCTTAAAGCCATAGTGATCCTTATTTTTCACCTTAATATTGAGAGCAAAATATTTAGATCTACACTGCTGGCCACCCAAATTGCAACACCAAGAAAGACAAGAGATATCACAACAAAATTTATTTTGTAGATAACATGTTGACCAAGTATCAAATGATTAAATTTATAGACTTCTGTGAAGTGTGGTTCCTGCCAAAATCAGTAGCCAGAGTAGCCGCCATTGTTGGAGATCACCGCTGCCACACGCCTCGGCATTGATTCAAAGAGACTTTGGATGTGTTCTTGGGGTACAGCAGACCAAGCAGCTTCCACACGTTGCCAAAGTTGATCTGGTGTGGCAGCTGGGGATGTATTCTGGGTCAATCGTTGAGCAACCATGAACCACATGTTATCTATCGGCGAAAGATCCGGAGAGCGAGCTGGCCAGGGAAGCAATTCAATCTGGCGATTGACGAAGAACCCTTGGACAATACGTGCCACGTGTGGTCGCGCATTATCCTGTTGAAATATGGCTGTGGGCAAGCCCTGAAGGTAAGGAAGGACAACTGGCTCCAACACCTCGGAGATGTAGCGCTGGCTGTTTAAAGTACCGGCAATGCGTAATAGAGGAGTGCGGGAGTGATATCCAATACTGCCCCATACCATAATACCCGGTGCAGGACCAGTGTGGCGGTGCATAACGCAGCTGTTCAGCATCCTCTCTCCACGGTGTCTCCAGACTCGAATCCGACCATCGTGGTGTTGCAGACAGAAGCGTGACTCGTCAGTAAAGACAATTTCATTCCATTCTGCAGTCCACATCCTTCTTTCATCGCACCATTGGCGGCGGAAACGTCTGTGGTTCTGCGTCAAGGGTAGACGAATCAATGGACGTCTTGCGGACAGACCACTCTGCTGTAAACGGCGTCGAATGGTACGCGCAGACACTGGATGATGCGGTACAGATTGAATGTGCTGTGCTATGGTTCGTGATGTGGCTGAGCGATCCGTCACTGCCATACGCACAATATGCCTGTCATCACGTGAAGTGGTGCACTGAGGTGGATGCGATCGAACACGTCGGTCCGTCGTACCCTCCTGCATCCAACGATCACATATCCGCATTACAATTGTTTGGTTTCGTCCAACACGACTACCGATTTCCCTGAAAGATAATCCACAATCTCGGTAGGCCACTATCCTTCCTCTGTCGAACTCGGATACTTGATCAAAAGATGATCGCTGTTTTCTACGAGGCATAATTGATCGTTTTTTTGAAAAAACCACAAGAAAAACACAATTGCCGTACTTGAAATCGTCGAAATCTCCAAGCCTTAAATAGCACTTTGAAGTGGCGCCACAGGCGCGCGTGATGTGCGTCTGCGCTGAAATTCTAATCATTTGCATATCTCACCTCCGCTAATGCATGTTGTAAATTTCATATTATTTGCATGCTTCCTTCAGGGTGTTGCATTTACGGTGGCCAGCAGTGTATGTTAGATTTAAAACTTAACTTTAAGAATTAGTGATGACAATTTAAAGTTCTGAAATAAAGAACTAAAGATCTGAAAAAAAATTGCGAATATACAACTCTTATTTGTTAATTAAAATGAATTCAATTCTAAAAGCTCTTAACTTACTTTATTATAATATTAGGGACACACATTAATCAATGTGAGCAATGAAGTATTTGTTTAGCAATTAGCACAACAGTGTGTGGTTCTAATGTCTGATAATTTTGAATTTTAAAGACATCCTCAATTTCACAACTTCGAGACTGTTTGAAATCTATAAACTGGGATCCCCTTCTAATGGTTTTAAATTCTAAAATTTAGATTTTTTAGAACATAGAAGATCGGAGAAGATAAGGGAATATTCTATTTATCATTAGAAGTTCTATATTTTGACTAATGAAATATTTCATGTTTTCCGCGGACCCTTGAAATCTTTTTGTGTGCTCCTGGAGGTCCATGGGCCACACTTTTAGAGACACTGTAGTAACCAGCATACCGTCGACCTATTTTAATCTAGTGGTTAGAGTGCTGACTGGATCAAAAGTCTTGGCATAAATCAAGTGTAAGGCATGGATGTTTATCTATTCTGAATGAATATGTGACAGCTCTGTTAACGAGTTATGTATAGCCCTTTAAGGGGGTTTCGGCGAGATTTCTCGTCCATCAAAATCTGACCAACTTTTTTTATAAATTAGATCTCTAGTCATCAAGACATCGCCAATGTTTTGACGAATTAAGGTCTGGCCATTTTTTCTAATGATTGTATTTTCTTCCAATGACGAGGTATCTCGCCCAATAAGATCTTGTCAGTTTTTCTAATGACGACATACCTCGTCGAGACAACCACCCGGAAGCATAGAATGGGTTTCAAGAATGTGAGACGCAACTTTACACCCCTGTGGTGCACAAGGGTATCGCAAATTAGTTCACAAATCTATCCTTGTAGCATGATGAATAATGTTTAATTTGCCCACCATTAGAAAGAATTACTAGTATATTATTACTCTTATCATTAATGTTTGTGAGCGTACCGGATAATTATCGTTTGCACGAATGACAAATGATTATCGTTTGCGCATGCAATTTAACTTTGGCTAGCGAAGAAATAAGATTCATTTGCGGGTATTTTTTTATTCTCTAGACGCCAGTTGTGGAAATATTTAAGAAAAGATATTTTTAGAATATGTGTTCTTGTTATTCAGAGCTCTTCGTTTTAGGAATTCTTCGACCATCTGTGTGCCGATTTAACTTTATGCCTTAACCCAAATTTTGTAAGGACACATAGAAAAGCGGTCCTATAGAACTCATTACTTTAGAGCCACAACCTCTGTTAATTTATAATTTTGTAAATAAATAAGTTTCAATTATGCAGTCGACTTATTTGAACTTACTACACTCATTGCACAGGACAAGTGTCTTGAAAAAATGTCAAATTTTTTACATCCTTTTATCTCATCATTTATACAATTTATAAAGTATAAAACTACAAATAATAGTCTTTGAATTCGTTTGACTTGTACAGTGTCCTCTGTGATTCAAAGAACAAGTAAGATATTTTAAGCGAGACGTTCTTTGAAACCTTAAACCAATACATTTTTATTAAAAAAATGGAATTCAAATCGTTATCCTTTAATGAATATTAATGCAAGTAGCACAAATCTCAAGAAAATATTTAAATTACATTTATTCCTGCCCTTAACTATTCAAATACTATACAATCAATGCCCTTCCTTAAACAATAAAGTTTTTATTCAATGTTTGACGTAGATTTATTTGCGTTCCAACATTTTTGTTTCTATGAAAAGAAAAATAAATAGTCATCAGTTAATTCAATGTCTTTTCTGTAAGTAATGTAGCGAATTTCTAAAAAAAGTTTTTTTTCTGGTTAAAAAGATTGAGTTTTTTGTTGCTGAAAGGTTCTTTGGAAATCGTTTGCGGAACCACAAAAAAGCAAACATGTTAAATCTTGTTTTCTCTTTCAAAGAAAGGATAAAAATATTATCCGTTGTCTCAAGAGGATTAAATCACTCCCATTTTTTGCTTGTCTTCAGGTTAGTAAAAATTCATTTCTTACCGTTTCCAAAAGAGTAATTCTAAAAAATAACTTATTCATCTGACAGCGTACATATTATGCAATTTGTATTTGTAGTATCAAACGAGGATGTCAAAAAGATAATAAATTATGCATACTGTTGTTAAGAAAAACTTGGGAAAATATATAAAATGTAGCGTGTGTACACTCACCTGTATTCAGTTACTCGACGTATATTTTAATTCTGTTAGATTGTGTGATAGAAATACACTGACTAGCCAAAACATTATGACCATCCCCACATTTTTCAATGAACTCGTCTGGATGACGTGGAGGGCACGTAATTAAGTGAGAATGGTATTTAACTGCTGCTGGAGAAGGTAAGTAATCATTCTTGCACTTACTTTTACGAGTGATGGGAAAGGCTGCTGATCTAAGCGAATTTGATAGAGGGCAGATCGTAATGGCCCGAAGACTCGGAACGAGTATCACCGAAACTGCACGACTGGTAGGGTGTTCACGATCTGCCGTTGTTAGTATTCATGCAAAGTGGATAAATGACGGTGACACGAGCAGTAGACGCCAACGTGTTGGTCGTCCACCCGTCATCAAAGAAAAAGGACGTCGGAGACTGTCCCGCTTGGTAAAGCAAAATCGGCGCGAGACAGTGGCTCAGCTGACAGCCCAATACAATGCAGGTCCAAGCGCAAGTGTTTCGGAACACACAGTTCAGCGGACACTGTTGGATATGGGACTGTGCAGAAAACGTCCCACTCGTGTGCCTCTGTTGACCAAGCGTCATCATCAACTACGCCTATAGTGGGCCCGGGAACATCGAGACTAGACCATGAATGAGTGGAAGAGAGTTGCCTGGTCAGATGAATCCCGATTTCTCATTCATCACGTCGATGGTCGTGTCAGGGTACGCCGTCTGCCATGCGAACAGTTGCTCCTCTTGTACAGCAGGTCATATACAGGCTGGTGGTGGCGGTATTATGCTTTGGGGGACATTCTCATGGGCGACTCTGGGACCCGTTGTTGTGGTAGAACAGACCATGAATGCTGCGAACTATCTGAACATCATTGCGGATCAGTTGTACCCTTACATGACGTCTGTCTTCCCAACTGGAAATGGAATCTTCCAGCAGGACAACGCCCCATGTCACAAGGCTCGGATTGTGTTGGAGTGGTTCGAGGAGTATACTGATGAATTCCACTTAATGTCCTGGCCACCTAACTCGCCGGATATTAATCCGATAGAGCACATTTGGGATGTCATGGAGCGGCAGCTCAGAGCTCAAACACCACCATGTCCGAATATCTCGACTTTGCGTGACCGCTGCTTAGACATTTGGTACAACCTGTCTCCAGTCATGTACCAAGAACTTGTGGCATCTATGCCCAGACGAGTTGCAGCTGTTTTGCAGCCAAAGGAGGCGCAACGCGTTATTGAGTAGGTGGTCATAATGTTTTGGTTCTTCAGTGTATATTATTACGAGTAGAGTAAATGATTTTCTAATAGTTCCTAACATTAGAAAAAATTCATTTTTAGATAATTTTACATAGAAAAGACACTAGCATTTAACTTTAGGATATCTATTTCCGTATGGTACACCATTTTGGGCGGAAAATGATAATCATCAACACCTATTATTTTTTTTCTAAATTGTATTCCACAAATTCGCTTTCATTTCATTACATTTTAGAGGATTGCCATTGCATTAAATTTTGTTTATTGATGCAGTTGAAACATTTTTCTCGCGTATTAAAATGCAAACGCATTTTAAAAGCTAAAAATGAGACAATGTATAGGTTTATGAAATGAGGTAAATGTCGTATTTCTTCTAAATATTGATTTCAAAGAATAAATAAAAATATTAGATATTTTACTTCACGTTCTTAACTCAAATTGATTTTAGAATGTAATTAATAAATTATCTTTTTAAGTTTTATCAAAAACAAACATCACCCTGATTGAATTGTATAAAAGAATACAAAGTTGATGCAATATTAACTATACGTATGTAAAAACCACAGGCTACTTCTAATAATTCTTTCTCTTCATTATATTCTTAATTAAATGATACGTCTGCCATTTCCTATTTCAAAGATTAAAATGTTGAATTCCTTAAAAGTAAACACAAATTTAATACGTCTTTCTGCAAAATAATGCAACTGAATTGTCCAAGAAATTTTAATACATTGAAGTAAAACCGTTAGAAACTTTTATTATTATGGATAGGATTTGAGTGATCCCTTTGTCACACACACACTGTGTGCGTGTGACACTCCTACTATTAAACCATACGTTCAAGAGACATTTCGCGAGTCATAAATTCATGTTATAAATGAATTTGATGGTAGTAAATTACATTGTTGAGTCTACACAGTGCCAAAAGTTAAGCACGGAGAGAAAACTGTTAATTTCCGGCAGCCAATCCGAATTTGAGAGGCTGCATTTCACTGCAGAGGTGGATGGAAATATGCAAATATGTTCTGTAACAGCCAATCACGGTTTCGCGTCGAGAAATATGCAAAAAAGGCAGTCGTATAAGAAGCCAGCATTGTGAAGCGTTAGAGGAGTTTCATGTAAGTGCTGATAAAAGGTGTATAGAACTTTCGTACGATTAATGTTCAAGACAGACGTGTTTCTATGGCTTCGAGAAGACGAATGGCAGATAGTGAGCGCTGGCGTCCTGTGGGACGCCTTGAAACAGAACAATCAATCACAGATGTTGCTCTTTTCTTCGGCGTTCATCATTCCGTCATTTCACGATTATGGAAACAATTCCAAACAAGCCAAACAGTTGTTCGAAGACCTGTGGCCGGTCGCCCAAGTGTTACGACCCCGGCGGAAGATCGATATATTGCTGTTTTAGCCAAGTGGATTGGAAGAGCCACCTTCACACGTGTGACACCTATGGTTGCCGAGTCCATTGGTAGGACGATATCAGCCATTACTGTTCGCCGAAGGCTACACATGAAAGGCCAGTACGCCCGGGTACAACGAGTTTGTGTTCCTCTATCCGTTCAATCCAGAGGGTCACGATTAAAGTGGTGTCGGCAACATGTGAATTGGACTGTCTGATTGGGCCAACGTCATGTTCACAGATGAGTCGAGATTTGCCCTGGAGCCAGATGAGAAGCGTGTAAGGGTCTGGAGAGAACAAGGCACACGCAATCGGCCCCAGAACATCATCGAGAATCACGCATTCCGAGGTGGAAGCATCATGGTGTGGGCAGGGATTTCGTTGGGATATCGCACCGACCTGCATATCTATAGACGGGGTTCTGACGGCTGTCTTGTATCGGGATGAAGTCCTAGAACCCACTGAGATTGTATGCTACAGCAGTTGGTCCTGCTTTCATCTTAATGGATGATAATGCGCGTCCCCATCGAGCCAACATCGTCGACGACTACCTGGAGAGTGAGGGGATTGGGCGTATGGATTGGCCGGCGTACTCGCCCGACCTTTATCCCATTGAAAATCTTTGGGATGTCCTCGGCCGAGCTGTGTCTGCACGTTTCCCACCCCCAGTCACTCTCACAGGGTTGTAAACTGCTCTGCAGGACGAATGGCGATTACTTGACTCTGGGGTGGTTGATCACCTCATGGAAAGCATGGTCACAGGCAATAAACTTTTTATGAGGATGAGGGGTGGTCACATACCCTATTAATGTCGGTTTTGTTTGTTTGTTTTGGATTTAAACATCATTTTGTTAATGACTCCAATATGACTTCATCTTATAATTTATGAAAATTCAGTATTGTTTTCATCTTTGTATGCAATTCTTTGTTTTGTTTCATGCATAAACATATTTGCTACTTTCCTGCCGTATTTCGTGTCAACCAAAACTGTTCTTGTCGATTATTTCGCAATTTACCGCTTCGTGCTTGTCTTTTGGCAGTGAATGTATATTAGTGGTAACCAAAGTGAGGCAATGAAAAACATATACTATTTTGAATTAGAGTACCATCAAAGATTAAAGTATCATCACAACTAATTACGAATGAATCTAGATTAATCGTGTGTTAAATTTCATGTAGAGTGACGATGTGAGTCTGCTGAATATTAAATATATATGATTAAACTTAGTGGTTGTCTCGACGAGGTATCTCGCTATTACAAGAAAAATAACTAGATCCTGATATCGTCATCATAAAAAAATCGACAGTATCTTGATGACGAGATATATCGTCATTGAAAATTCGGTCACTTTGGTGACGAGATTCCTCGTACAAACCACTTCTAGAGTTAAAGTAGGTACTGCCACCTGCTGGAAATGCTTAAAGGAGTCTAGTTTCACCCTAATGCTCTTCGAATTTCGACAGGAATTTTGTATAAACCAAAGAACATTAATGGAATGATATAATCTTTCACCACTCACAATATTATCCCCAGCCCCATGAAACAGCATTGGAAAGTATTTTTCAAAACTATGCCATTAGCAAGTTTGAGCAGATACGAGTGTAAAAATATTAGTAAAGGGTATGAGAATGTGTAGTGAAAATAGGAAAATTTTAAGAACTATGGAACAGAAACGAGTAATTGGTTTAATGTGGACCTTTTAAAGATTTGGGTTCACACTTACACCACCTCACCTTATCTATGCGTACAGTTTCCCAATGTTAGTAACTACAAGTTCATGAGTTTTTTTATTTGCTATCAATAGCAAGTTCTGTAGATGTTTTCACTAAGAGAGAATAGATGGTAATGTTTGCTGTGTAATCAAAGATAGCTGCACTCAAAGGCATTCTTAGATAGATTTTCAACCGCTGTGTAGGTTTAAGTGATCGCGTGAATTCAGGTCATTTTGTGGTCTTCTCTCCTAAAATCACCAGAAGAAGACATTCTTTCCAAACTCCAAGTAGGAAGGTAAAACTGTTCCATTAAGAATAAGAAATTGTTATATTCCACTTTCTTCTCTTCAACTAAACTATCAGCGAAATAGTGGAACCTATCAATTTTTTATGTACTACTATCTTATGTGCCTTTCTACCTGGAGTTTGAAAGCTTTAAGTAATCTTTCTTACTTTTCAGATATTATATACTTGAAACCTAAAGGGTGTTGTTATGTAAAGACACCACATTGTTTTGGAATTAAGTTTTAAGTAAAAACATTTTAATTATTTATTTACACATTGTTTACTCAATTAATAACATTGAGGAACATTATTAAATTAGCAAAATGACCTTTGCAAATACTAGCTATTTCAAACACATTTTCCTTTACGTTTGAGATCATTTTCGGGGTGATTTGTTCGATTTCTTTGCGAATGTTTCTCTTAAGCTGTTGAATCGTTGTCAGCTTGTTAGCATAGACTCATTGCTTTAAGTAGCTCCAAAGAAAATATTCGGTAGGGTCAAAAAGGGTTACAGGCTTATTCTCATCACCATACCTTGACCTTATTCGGTCAGAAAATTCATCCATTAGAATTTGCATTATTACACGAGTTGTTTGACATGACACAAACAAAAGTCAATTCACATCTCGCGGCAAATTCTTTAGAGAAAAATGGCAGTAAACCGAAAATGGTGCGAAAAAAATGAACAAATCACGTGGTCGAAAAAGCCCACATTTGTAGCACGGTCATGATGTATTCCATAACTAATGACAATAATTGAATAAACAATATGCAAAACATTCAATAGAAACGTTTCATTTAAAACGTATTCTAAAACAAAACTGTGTCGTTACATAAAGTACACTGTTTGGCTTACGAATTTCCAGAATGTCATTTTCGTTTTTGTCTTACAGATTCTCCCATTTGCAAAGCAGAACAAGAAACAATGTATATTTCAGTAGTGAATCGTCCAATACAAGTCCAGTGCGAAGTAGAGGCCGATATGGATGATGTGAATTTCAGATGGGAGTTCAATGGGACATCTCCAGGAGGAGACCTGCAGGTGGTAACTGCTCACGGGACAAGTACACAGAGCAACGTCAACTACACCCCGAAATCAGATGCTGACTTTGGATCCATCTATTGTTGGGGAACAAATAATGTCGGCGTGCAAGCTACTCCGTGTGTTTTTTATGTCATTCCAGCAGGTATGCCGTGTTCGTACAAATATTTTAACTGGGTGTGATAGGTTTAATGATCTTGGTGGTTTGCATTCGCGACGAAAACTGCGCTGCAGTGGTTAGCCTCTGGTACAAAAAACCTGTTCCAAACGTTTGCCAGTTCTGGGCAAGGGACAATTTGATTTTCCTACTTGTATCTTCATTCAATCTTGGAGTAATAGGGCAGTTTTGTTTCGATAAGGTATATCATCAATGACAAAACTGGTCAGATCTTTATTGATAAGATATCTCATCGAAATCACTTGGATGGATTGGTAGTTCAGAGATATTTTTCTAAAAATGTGCTCTATATTAAGACTTATGCCTAGCATTTACCTAAGATAAAAAATTGTACTGTGTAATTTAAAAACCTTTTTTATGTAGGATTTCAATACAAGATTCGTCTTACATTTTTTTTTCAAATTGTTTCTCGCCATTACGTGTTGCTTTTGTGTCAATAACAAGGAGATAAAAGTAGTTATTTTGCTATCTTGAGGCAAATTATGCCATTCTGTAGCTGCAGCAACAGATCCCTTATATTCTGAGGGTGATGCAATTAATGGACAGTCACAGTGATTCCCAAAGTGTTTTCCGCGGGTCCCTATGGGTTCTCGACAAGGTCTCTGGAAGTCCGTGGAAAGCATGCAATATGTCACAGCCAAAACCCAGAGAACTTCCAAGAAAAAGTAAAACATTCTCTAATTTTCTCCAACTCTTTTATGGGTCGCAGTAGCCCAGTTGTCAGAGTAGGGAGTCACGAACTAGCAACCGAAGTGTTGCTAGAGTGAAACTCGATCCGACTACTGACCGCCGTGTATAGTGTTGAATAGCTGGTACACGTTAAACCTGTCTTGGTCACATACGTAATCGCATTGGCATCGTATAGAAGTTTGAAAATTGGAGTGGCTCAAGTGTTGACCTCGTCATCTGACCATGGTTCAAAATTGCGAGGTACTAGTCTCCGATTTTTCCCTTCGGAAGATTGATCCCGAACAGTCACCGATAGCCCCTTGTGTTGTCTCAGAAGGAAATTCAGTTAAATTACATACCGATTATTTTATGTTCTAAAATCTTATTTTCAGAATCTAAAACAATTAGTACGAGATTCCAGTATTTATTGATTTGAAATAGACTTGAAGTTTGGAATGACGATATTGAAATTATCAGACATTAGAACCATAATGTCAAAAGTCAGCTTCTGTTAAAAGCGGCTAACTGTCAATTAATTATTGAGCTAACTGTTAAAAGGCAGCTTCATTGTTCACATTAAGATTTAGCCTCAGTATTTATTGATTTGAAATGTATTTGTAGTTGGGAAGTTAAGAATGACTTTGATAGAAATCATCAGACATTAGAACCAAACACTGTTGTGTTCATTGCTAAAAGCAGCTTCAATCTTCACATTAAAATTAATATATTATTTTGATGTTCTCAATATTATAATAGCAAGGTAAGAACCTTTTGATTCGAATGCTTTTTAATTAATAAATAATAGTCTGTATAATATTTACAGTTTAATTTTCTATCAGAACTTTTAATTGTCAGCACTAATTCTTAATGCGAAGTTTTAACGCTTTATTCAATTTAGCATAGATCTAAATATTTTACTCTCATTATTAAGGTGAAAATGAAGAAACACTATGATGTTATGCAGGCCTCATATGTCACATTTAATTTATAATCTCAAGGGGGCGCGAAAATTTTTTATTTACAAGGGTTCTTCAACTGAAATGTTTGGGGACCATTGGTCTAGCATATCTTAGCCTTGTTCAACAGACAAGGCAAAACAACAGGCTGTAGCATCAGAGGGCTTATCGCTGTCCTGTCGAACTACCTCATACTAGTACTCGAGGGGACTGGCTGTCATTAGTGATGGTTCCGCGCACCATTACATAACGGTGTGCTGCTAGACAGTAAACTGAGAGTGGATATCCAAACATCATCGGCCGAGTCTAGAGGGGTTCCGTGCCGGAGAGTCTTGGACAGGCACGAAATGGCAGCGTATTATGTTTAGTGACGAGTCGTATGATGTTTAGTGACGACAAGTGCAATGATTCTGCCTAGGGGAAGATAATTGCCTCTCTTGTCTGAGTAATTTCGAGTTTTTTTTGTACTTGTGTGGTGTACAGGTCAAATAACACGCAATTACCCCTCCAAACAAACAAAACTCAAAATTTACATACAAAGAAATAAAGTACACCAAAATAACATGCAATAAAAATAAATTTTCATCAAGACAGAAGCCGGTACCCAGAGTCAAAATAATGGAGAAGTTCTTAGAAAAAAAACGAAATATATCACAAAACGAAAGCAAACAAAAGATCTCAAAATAAAAACAGGAAAGATTCATTTACCATGAAAAATGGAGAGAAAATATTTTTGTTAATTTATTTTATATCATTTACTATTTTTATTATGTATAATAATTTTATAATTATAATCAGGGAGAGTGAACACAAATTGAATGGGAAAAGATTAATGGATAAAATGTTATTTATAAAACATATTATACAAAACATGATTTCCCAGAAAAACCTATTCATTATCATTAGACTTCATGTAGTGGAATTTGAGTATTGGTAGAACATTTTTGCTAATATTTCAAAACAAAAGTAGTTTTAGTAATTATTCAAGAGGTTTAGATTTTTCACAGAATAAAGATTAAATAAAAATAAGAACAGTGTAAAATGAAATCTCAAAATTCAGTTCCGATTCTTAATCTTAGAATAATAGAAGCAATCAACTTTGAGTGAATAGTTTTTATGTATTGACGATAGAAAACTTTTCATCAGACAAAATTTAATCCTGTTTAAATTTAAAATTTTAATAACAGCCTGCAATCGATTCGGCATGCTTATTACAAGCGGATCAATATTGTTTTGTCTGACATGCCCATACGGATTTCATACTGGATTCAAGATACATTTTGTTGGTTGGCGTAATTGCTTGGACTCTATTCTTCATTATTCCCCGTGAATTCTCAATTGGATTTGAATTCGGTGAGTTTGAAGTCCAGGAAAGTGTATTGATTTGGCGCTGTTTGAGCCAGTTTCTTGGTGACTCCGAAGTATGGCAGGAAGCCAAGTCCAATTGAAAGAAATAATCATCCTCACATAAATCTTCGGACACTGAACCATACGATACCACCATTTAGTATACGAAATAAAGCCTCCCAGGCCCATCAACTATCTCCTAAGCTTACATCATTGCGTTGGATAAAATTTGTTTCTTGTTTCATGAAATGAATGAAATTCTTTGACAGTGAAGCAAAAAATATTTGATAAAGAATACTTGAAATTTTCCATGAAATTTGTAGCCAGCGTATGGTCTTGCAGGATAACAGAAGGCCCTGATAGGCCTTGTGCGGTACATAAAATAGTGGTATCGTATACTTCAGGGTCCGAAGGCTTATCTGATGATTGTTTCTTTTAACAAGACTTGTCTTCCTGTCATACTTCGAAGTCAACGAGGAAATGGCTCAAACAGCTCCAAATCAATATAATTTCATGGACTTCAAACTCACCGAATTTAAACCCAATTGAGAATTCACGGGGAATAATGAAGAATAGAGTCCAAAAAAATTTCGCTAACCAACAAAAAGGATCTTGGATCTAGTAAGAAATCCGTATGGGCATTTCTGGCCAAACAATATTGTTCTGCTTGTAATTAGCATGCCAAATAGATCTCGGGCTGTTATTAAAGCAACAAGTGATGCTACTAAATACTAAATAATTATTATTTTCTGAATGCATCTCATGTAGCGTGGAATATTAAATTATTTTGAATCGTAAAATAGTATTCTAAATATTTGATTTTTTTCAAATGTGAATTGTTATTTTACTACATATTTTTATAACTTTTATAACAATTTTTTGGAAAACTCTGTGGATTGTTTTATGGTTTCAGGATTAACTACAGGATTCATTTGTGTTATAAACATTTTGTATCAGCAATACATAAAAACAATTTCATTCAAAACTGATATCTTCAATTATTCTAACATTTTGACTTGGAACTGTACATATTTATTTCTCTTGCTATCTTTTTCCACCCCTGAGTAATTTTCCCTCAGATACAAAATAAAGATTTTAGTGATTTATAAAACAGGAAAATTCATCAGAATACTCTTGTAAGATTTATTACCTATACCTTTCTCTGTGTGTGTGAGCGTGCATGAATCTACTAATATATTTAAATGAATATTTCTTTTAGATACAAAGCATAATAAACCGTTAGAAACTACGATGCATAAGCCCAAATAATTTTTTTCTTTAGAAAATGATTACTTATTTAAAACGGGAAGACACTATGTAAAGAAACGAAGTGTTTCTTACATTTTGGAGGTATTTTTAAATTATGTGGTGATCCAAGAGTCATGCATGACAATCAATGCTGCATCGTTGTGTTGCACCAGTTTGACGGAAATTCAACTACCTCTCTGCTGCACTTAATATTTCAGTTTACGTCTTTACCTTTAAATGTCAGAATTTTCTTTTCTCTGTTTCATCATTCTTGTAAAAAATGTTTTTATTGTGTAATTGAAAATGAATTGAGAGGATGTCTTTCATTTTGCAACAAATAACAACAAAGCTCGTATTTAAATACGTTATTTTTCAAACGATAGGTTATATCTGAAACTGAGTAGTTAGGTTTCTTATGTGTGATTTATGTTTGATATGTTGTGTTGATTATAATGTAATTTCACCATTGTAAATTATTTTTAGGAAATTAGTTTTTAATACATTAATTTGAAGTTAGTTTTTACTTAAAATCTCAAAGCAATATTCAGACAGTCAATTTATATACTATTCTGGATGCAATATATATTAAATACATAAAAACAATTTCACATTTCCAATTAATGATTACAAAATGGTTAGACAATCAGAAATTTTGTAGAAATTATTTGTTATGAGTTTGAATATTATTTAATGTCTGGAAATGCTGCTGGACAATTTTAACGTTTAAGATTTCAATATCGTACCATAAAAAGTTTCAATATTCACTAGTGTTAGTTCAAAACACAAAGCATACTAGTTATTAATAGTTCATTAGATAGGTAGGTAGTTGAATTTATATCGCACTGGAGCATACAGCGGGCCATTGATGACGAACGGAGATCAATCACGTGCGTCTAGTAATCCGGAGACTTTCAAAATACAGATTTTGATAGTACCATGATAAACAAACTCACTTTTATTTCTTAAGGCAGACTTTTCCTATTAATTCTACATAATTTTCAAATGGAAGTTAAATCTGATGAGTTTATTGGCCAAATTACCACATTCATCTGCCTCCAAATTAACAATTTTTCATTTCAAGAATTCTGAAAAATAACAACTCAACATGAACTGGCAGATTCTGAAATATGTTTTTCGTGAAATATTTTGGAAAGAAAACTAAACATGGGACAAATATGAGTGTGGGAAATCTCCCTTTCTTCTGTATATATGAAGCTGTCTAATTGGTATATTGTTCATCGCGTTTGTGTGCAATTCAGTAGGTTCAGGGTTCGCTTATCAGTTTGTAAGTGCTAGAATGTTGGTGATTATCCTTGTTAGGAGTAACGTCGGCTTACCCACTGGGTGCTTCTTCACAAATAGCCGTCAATTCGTCTCTTGTAGTGCCCAAAGCTGAAGAGGTCAATAGTTGGACATTGAAGATTGTGTCTATTTGAAATGGAAGATCTTACTATATTTGTAAACATGAGTTTCTAAATCCCAACTGAAAACAATTCATCTACATTACACATTAAAATAGATAACTGTCTACCAAGAAATAAAGCCAATCTAAGAAAATGATTCAGTATATTTTATGTAATTTAATTTTATTTTATGATGATTATATAAATACTATGAAATATTTAAAGTCGATTTTAGTGCACATGAAACGAGTCGTGTCAAAATAAGACACTTCTCTCATAGATTTGACTGCAATTGAAATTTCTGGACTTAAAAGTGAAGGAATGAAAGACACAGCTCATTTATTTCTTCGATAAAAATAGATAATATTTTGCCGTTGTAAAGCCTTCAAATAATCAATTTTATGATCATAAAACCAATAAGAAAGATATAAATTTGCGTCATCCTGCATCACCAGACTTGTTGACCAAATTAATCGCTGTCTCTTTCGACAGATAATTTTTCACCTAAGATGGAACACACATAGAGGATAGAGTGATGAGGATTAATTTTCCTATCTAACAAAAATTTTTGAGTTTTCATAACATCTCATCTCCGAACCACATATTTTCTGTTAAATAGAAGTGATAAAGCTATCAAAGGGGACTTTTGAGTCTGTCTACCGAATGAGGATTAAGGGACTAGTGAAATCTATTTCATTACGAAATCTAAGATTCCTAAAAGGACGTTTTTATCCCAAATAATCCCTACGACATTGGGGATATATTTAGAAGGAAACGATGTTTTGTACTAGACTTAATGTATCAAGATAACATGGTTATGAAGTAAGCTGGATTTTCGAGCTGATGAAGGACGAGTCATATCTCTAAGCTGAGGATTAACGATGTATATTTTTAAACATTTAAAATAATTCTGATCCAAGTCTGCATTTTATTCTATACATGTAAAATTTTTTTAGCATTTTTTTTGACATACAATAATTTTTTTTTCATCCACTGGAATCCTACGTTAGTGAAAGTGTTAATTGAAGCACGGTATTATTCTTTAAATAACTGGTTATCGAAAATACTGATAAAAATAATGGTAAATATCAGAATGATTATACAAAAAGATTGTAATTATTTTGTTGTCTTTGTTTCAGCTATAAACTCTTAAATACCTATAAAATAACTATTTAGGAGTTATTTATTGAAAGATTTATTTTCTATGTATAAGAGATATTTATTTTTCTATGTATAAGATAAATTTATTTTTCTATATATATACTCTTAAATAGCTGTAAAATAACATACACAGTGCGTCAAATAAGTTTTAAGACTGGGTCTGTAAAAAGAAATGGAAACAAGAAATTAATACCTGTTTTGGTTTTTTATTCAAAATAGGACCCTCCGGCTTCAATGCACTTTTTACAGCGATTTATTAATAAATCGAACGCCTGTTGTAAATCACTTTGTGGAATGGCCTGCAAAGCACGCGTCGAAGCTTCTTGTATGGTCGAAATATCCTCAAAATAACACCCTTTTAACTTCATTTTAAGTTTTGGGAATAAGGAGTAGTCACAGGGTACTAAATCAGGTGAATACGGTGGATGGTTCAACACACAGACATTATTTTTTGCCAAAAATCGACGAACAAAAAGGGAGGTGTGACTGGGTGCATTGTCGTGTAACAAACACCAACTGCTTTCAATCCTATAGTCTGGACGAATGCGACGAATTCTGGCCATCAAACGCTTTAAACAGCTACGTAGTTTTGACCTGTAATTGTTTGTCCAGTTGGAACAAATTCTTTGTGGATAATACCTTTACTATCGAAGAATGTAATGAGCATTGTTTTGATTTTGGATGGAACTTTTCTTGGTTTTTTGGCTTGCGGTGAATTTGGTGACTTCCATTCCGCACTTTGTCGCTTTGTTTCAGGATCATATTGGAAACACCAGGTTTCATCACCTGTAACAATGGACTTCAAGAAGTTTGGATCGTTTTCAGCGGCTGAAATGATGTCTCTGCAATGTGCACTTCTCATTGCTTTTTGTTCAGAGGTTAAAGTGTGTGGAACAAATTCAGCACACACTTTTGTTTTGCCCAAATCTTCAATCAGGATGGTTCGAATTGTTTCTTTGTTGATATTTAAAGAGTCTTCCATCATTCTCAGTGACGCACAGCGATCGTTTGTTACGAAATTTCGTACTTTTTCAAGAACTTCAGGTGTTCTAGATGAAAATGGTCTTCCACTATGCTGATGATCTTCTACCGTATCTCTTCCGTCCAAAAAAGTTTTGTGCCACACAAAAACATTTGATCTACTTAAACAACAGTCACTGTAAACTTGTTTCATGAGTTGGTATGTTTCCGAAGCACTTTTACCAAGTTTTGCGTTAAATTTAATTACAGCTCTTTGCTCTATCTTAAAAAATCAACATGAAAAAAATTCCCTTCTGCAATGAACGCTCGCCTTCTCTCAGATACTTAACGAAATGCGCACAACTTGTTGGCAGTGTGTCACCAGACGATGGACGTTATGACGCATGAGCATTTACACTCACAGCGCCATTACAACCAGCGCTCTGGGACGAGTCTTAAAACTTATTTGACACACTGTGTATATTAAAACTATTTAAGAGTTCAAATATATTTTTACCATTTTACCATGGAGGTAAGTGCTTTTAATCACTAATTTATCAATACAGTTACTTGCATGATATTCTGAAACTGTGAGTAGCTCTATATTAATCATTTCATGCATTAAAATCTTCCTAACATTGAAAATATTTGTAAGACCAAAATATACATTTGTATTTTATTTCACCTCTGTAATCCACTGGTGCCAATATTATACAGTCTGCACAAGGGATCCCAAAACTACAACCAGAAGCCAGATCGAGCCTGCGGAATAGATTTATCCGATCCGCGGATACATTGACAAGAACAATAAATAATAAAGAAATAAACATTAAATAAAAGAACAAATGGTTTAAGAATAATGTTCTTAGATCTCCTGTGGTGATAATCTAATACCTAAAACGATTTATCTCTTACTCGATTTTTAAAGTAAGCTAACGTTTTCCCCCCTTATTCTTTGTTTTTTTTTATTTTATTGTTAAACTTTTTTAAAGATCCTGACCTCTTTATCCTTAGGCACTAGAAGATGTGAACTAGTGTCTATTTGTGAGGGAAGAACCATTAGGCTGTCGTTGATATTCATATATAAGAATCACCAATATCTACGCACTGAGGAAAACCGGAATTCGAACATTTAATCTACTTGGTAGCAGACAAATATTATGACCTCAATTCCAGCTGTTCGGCTAAAATGTACAATTTTGGAAAACAATTTTTCTGAAATAAATTACACAGTATATGAAGAACTTTTCATACCAGTATTTTACAACATGTACCTGATATATAGAGTTCCATATTAGCTATGACATATCTACATTGTCTGTAGAGTTTGGAGCACTCTGGTCAAAGCTTATGGGTAATCTTTGGAAAATACAAGGGACAGTGCTGTTTGAATTTTGAAATGAGAATTGGTGTCATATAACTAACTGAATATAAATATTTCATAGAGAAAAATGAAAAGTGTGTATAAGTATTATTACCACATAGTTTACGAATTTTCATCTGAAATCCACATTTAAATTTCGATTACTTTTATCTCCGGTTCTTATTTGTTTTCTTTTCTAGGCGAATAAAAGGATTGTTACCTTTAGTTTCATTTAAATTGAGAAAAGAAACATTTTGAGTAAATCTGAAATACAAAGCATTCTCTTTGCCTTTCTGTTATTTTCAACATTCCAAACTTCTATGGTTTTGGAATCAAAAATGATTGATTGATTGCTATCTTTTTTAGTTTTTGAATGCTTATATAATTTGAATGTACCAAATTGAAACAATTCTATTTCTTCCAACATTTCACCCAATTATTTCTGTATCCGTTATTACTATATACCTTAAATGCTTTTGGAAATTACTAAACCTATTCTGTAAGAGTAAACATCTATCTCATAATAACATCTTTCACAAAATATTCATGGGTAAGATGCACCATGCACAAAATGTCCAAACATATCATTCAATATCTGAAATTCACCAACTAGTCTGAAATAATTTGTATGGTTACTTGAGTTCAGTCGTGAATAGTTGAGGACATCCCTCAGTAAATTATTTTCTGCATCAATTGCCTGGAAGAGAGGGTGACACAATGACAACGGGAATGACATATTGTCGACCAAACTCTATTAGTGATTAATTATTCAAGATCCAAACACATGGGACTATGAATTTTTAACATACTCGGATGAACATGTGGCATCAAATAGTGATCTTTTGCACTTACTTCACTCAATTCTATATCAAAGTTGATGGCATATGCTCATTTTGATTTGAATAATTTGAATGAAACACTATATATAAAAATTACGTCAAATAAACGGTCACATCGGGTTTGTGGAGTGTGAATTCTAAAATTAATGAAATTATCGTTGTGCAAAACAATATTAAACGTAAAGTGTTAATTAAATGCACAGGAGCAGCAAAGCATTTTGATTTGAGTAATTTGAATGAGAAACTATATAAAGGTTAAATTAGGTTAATTGTCACTACGATTTTGTGGACTGTGGATTGGATTTGGGGGTTTTATGGCCCAATGTGTGAATTCTAAAATAAATAAAAATATCGTTGTACAAATCAAAGTTTATTAAAAGAAAAATATTAACCAAATGCACAGAATCAACAAATGATTTAAATAATTTGAATAGAAACTATAATGAATGCATTAAGATAATTGTTAAATTGAGTTTGTAGATTGAAAATTCTAAAATCATAAAAACTACTTGGGTAATTCAAAATTTATTTTATAAGCAAAACATTAACAATTAAATTCACAAGAAAAACAAAATGCAACATAAAGTTGAAATTAGAAGGAAATGGATTCCCAATGGCTGTTATTTAACATTCTAAAAATAAAAAAACATTACAACTCTTGTTCTCGTTCACAAAACTAGTCATGTTCGCTTTGACAGACTTACTTCTTCAAGAAATTCCATCAATTCCAGCACACAAAACAAGATGATTTAAATTTGGTCAAAAAGTTCTTTCTATGAGAGGGATTTTCAGTGTAAACAAAAACCAGGCGGTCTGAAAAGTTTTACTTTTGTCTAAATGCTCTCATCAGATGCAGATAGATTTAGCTTAAAATGTTGTTTAAATGCTTAAAATGCCGTTTTGACAACGTTTGGCGTTTAATCAAATTGGTGTTGCCCAATCAACTGTCATATACCGAATTGGAATTTATTTATTCTTTGGAATTTTTATTAACGCAATGCTGAAATCGTATTAGATAAACACGCCAAATGAATTCACTTTAAAATGCGTATAGGAAACACTTATCGCCGCAGAAGCATTACCACCACAGAATTTAGATTGGAAGAAAATACCTCTCATACCGAGCTCTATAGATCTACTTTATATAACTAAATACATTAAATATTTAAAAAACGTGAGGTAAAATAATTTGATAGAGTAAAAAATTTTCTAGCATCCCTATTGCAGCAGTTTTCTGATTTTACAATTAAACACCATTATACAAAATAATTAATTTCTGGACTGACTTTCTTCATTGATTCAATACCATCTTTCAGAAATATAACAAATTCTTCAACGAATGATTTAATGACTATTCCGATGATATTTTACTCAATAAATGATACATTATATTACATTACTGCACATATTTGAAATATAGTAGTTAGAAAAAAGTCACCGTTAAACTGAAGAAAAAGTAGAGAAAATATTTTTATTTCTAAGCAAAATTGTAAAACAAAACAACAATATAGCTTCTATAAACTAAGAGATAGATCAATGTAAAACAATGAAAAGAACTTATCACCACATATCTTATAATCATTTATTTTCATTTATGTTCATGAATAGTCAAACAAATTTAATGATCGGGATTATTAGGTATTCAACAATTACTGGATACCATATAACCTTTATATCATTCATCGGATACGTTGTTGAACCTTTTCGGATGTATTTTCAAAATTATAATATATTTTAATGAATATATTATTTAAGGAAAATCAGTATAATTATTGAATTATTCTCCCTTATATTTCGAGTCATGAAATAATTATTTTCCTCTAATTACCGCTTTTTGTGGATTAAATATTCATGCCATAGTTTAATAATACCATTTTCAAAAGATTTATACCATGATAAGTATTTTCGAAAATTAACTTAGCTTCTACATGAATACTTGATGTTATTACAATTACCTTTCGTCGTAAAATAATCATTCACCATTTATCTAATATCCATAAATGCATTTATGTTAAATCTATATGAATAAGCTATTTAGAATGTATATGCATTCCTTACATGCTGTAATCATTCCATCAAATGAGTTCGGTTTATAGCTTGGTGATAGTAGAAAAAAATTATAAAAATTCTTATACATTTATGAGATTAGTAAACAAATCAAAATATCAAAAGATAATGTTATACTTAATATTTATGAATACATGCATATACTATATTATATTTAGCTGTTATGCAAACAACTTCTTAACCATAGCATGGTTATTCCTTCAAATTTTTATTGCAAGGTAATATAATTTATCATTTAATTAGGCCCATGATATTGGAATCTGAAAATCCTCAACTTGTTTCCATTATGCAAATTTCAAAGTTTTATAACTTTGAGAATTTTCCCTTTGTCTAAAAAATACGATTTAAAGATATTTGTGAAGGAATTAGCAATGACAAATGTGATTATAAAAAGATAAAGGATCCAAAAATCCCAGCATTCGTTAATAAAATTATATTTTCCCATAGTAAATTGTTTAATTTATTGCTTTATAATATATTAACCCTTTAAGTGGTTTCGACGAGATATCTCGGCATCAAGATATTATCTCAATTCTTCTATAACGAGATAAAGATAGGGCCAGTTTTCTCCTAATGATCTTGATCATGTTTTCGCCTTAAGAAATATCTCGACCATCAGGATCTAGTCAGTTTCGTTAGTGGCGAGATACCTCTTCGAGCAACACCAGGAGGGTTAACAGAAACAAAACAAATAAATTTCCCATAATTTAAATCTACTGGCTTTTGTTTTCTCCTTTTTCGTAGATATTTCAAAGCCTAAGGCTTAAGCCTCTAACCTATTTTCAAGGGGACTTGGATTGGCAACCATGCACTCAGAGGTTCAAAATCAGTTTTTCGCATGCTTCAGTCTCCTTAAAAATGTATTCAAACTTCTTACATAGCTTATTAAATTGAAGAAAAAAACACTACTTTTCACAGCTTTTCCTCGTCACACACACTTTCAAGTTTAGCTAGATAATGAAGCAAACATCTTGAAAATTAAATGGTTGATACGTAATTTTTAATTAATTAAGTGTTCTTCATTCTTAGATAATGATACTAAATTCTTTAATCTATAGCTTTTTATAAAATAGTAATTAATGGCTTGTTTTAAATAGTAATTAATTCTTACTATTTTCTCAGGGTTTAGCAGATGGTTAACGAAGCTCCGAAATGAGAGAGTTGTTGTTTCCCTCTCCCTCCAAGTGCTTCGACAAGATATCTCGTCCAAGATCTGGCAAATTTTGCCAGGGACGAGATATCTCGTCGAGACAAAATGTCCTTTTACTCCAAAGGGGCATACATATCAAGTAGGAAAAACAAATTGTCCCTTCGCGTGAACTTTTGAATAGATTTTTGCTCCAGAGGCTAGCTATTACAGGACAGTTTTCGACATGGAGATAAACCACCAAAAGGGTTAACTGAAACTGTAACAGTGTGTTGAGTTGCTTAACCCCTTCCTGGTGGTTGGTTGTCTCGACGAGGTATCTTGTCATTAACAAACTGATCAGATCTTGATGGACGAGATATCTCGTCATTAGAAGAAAATTGACCAGATATTGTTCTCGTCATCATGAAAAAATCGGCAATATCTTTATGACGAGATATCTCGTCCAAATCAATTGGAGGGTTAATTAATCTAGTAAAACCCGTTATTGAAAACGAATATTTAAATTTAATTAATATTTGCTTTTAAAAAAACGTATTCTAGAATATCCTGCTTGCTATTCACTTTTTACAATACTACTTACATATCGAATCACGAAACACAAATATATTGTATTTAGATAGGTAGGTATTTCAATCTACGTTGCACTTGGTGAACTGATATTGGTGATAGTCTGGGATCAATCTCAAGGGTGAAGATCCGAGAACAACACCTTGTAATTTTGAACTATGGTCAGGTGACGGGGTCGACAGCTAAGCTGTCACCCCAGTCTCCAAACATCCACACCACGCCAAAGTGAGGACTTTTGAGGACACGACGGATTTAACGTACACCAGTCCCCTCTACACGACGGTCTTTGCTTTGATCGAGTTTGTAATGCCAACCCTCCTATTTCTAATCCACCACACTACCAATTAGACTACCACGTCCCCCATATTTTGTTTAGAAGATATCTGCAGCGTTTAAGTTACGTAATTTATAAAAAAGTAAATATACAAACATAAGCCCAACCGCTGCAAAATTCCTCATTTTATAATATCTCTAAAATGATTTATGTTATCTTGTTATAGAACGCCAGAATTTTAAAATTCGGAGGTAAAAACCAATGTCTCCTTTATGAATTTCGATTGGTTTTATGAACACATCTTTACCGTGATCATTAACCAATTGGATCAGACAAAGTTGACTACTAACATACCTATAGAAATAAAGAATAGACTACATGAAAATGAGAGCAAACGACTTTGACTTAACAACCAACCCTAAAATACTTTATTTTCATTCTATTACCATTCAGCAAACGATATACAAACTTTAAGGTTCCATTTACACTTATACTAATTAATTGTCTTTACTTCAATTCAAATTCTGTGATAAACAATAAATCTCAAAATCCGTAACAAGAATTATCTGGCATATAGTTCTATTCTTGAATAAGCATAGAACTATATGTTAGGAAATTTTAGAACAATATTCCTTTAATAGAAGATCATGAGAAAAACGAGAATGTTGTTTAAATAATAGAATATTAATTTAAAATTTACACATCCCTTTGCCTTTGAAGTTTTGATAGCTTTCTCTATCTTTTAAGAATATCACTTTAACATAGTAAATTAATGCACCCATTAGGTATGAAGACACGTGTTTCTCTCTTAAAATAAGGATACCATATTTGTTAGAACTAGGTAATTAAAGTAAATTCCCTTTCTCAAGTATTTTTTATTTGTTTCCACGAATCAGTGATAATTTTCTTCAGATTTGGAATTATTTTACTAATGATGATCTTTATTTGTAAGTGGTTTAATGTTTTCTCGTCTTTGTGTTAGGTTACTTTAAATAATTACTTTGCAGCTATAAGATTTTATTTTAACAGCAAAATACATTTTCATCCGTATTCGAGATTGCCCTACTTAAAAGCTTTGTTAATAGATTCTCTTTCAAAAGATTGAGATTCAATACTAATTATTTTTTAAGTACTTTATTTTGATTTTTTTCGAAAACAACTTTAATGAACACTTCGAAAAGTAGCCTTGAAAATTATTATTTCAATCCTATGATTTTCAAAAGTTCTTAAAGTAATTAACAAATCCAAATATAGTTTATTTATATATTAAATAAATATTAAATCAATACATAAATATGAGAAAACGAGTAATATAAGCGATAATATTTATGATTAGTAGAAAACGTTAGTGGTATTTATACAGAAACTTGGTGAAAAAGCACATGCATTGGTACAATTAAATTATTAACAAGCATTTAATATTCATTATTTGTAACACAAGCAATATCTTTAATTTTTTAGTTCCGTTTATAATTATTAATTGAGATGTAGTTTTTGGGCTGTGAGTTTAGTTAATGAGTTACTAAATACTGTATTACTGTGTTTTGTGAGATTATTACTCAGACAGATGCATTTTTGAGTTGTGAGATTTATTTACTTACTATTCTGAGTATTTTGAGTCATAAATATTCATGAACAATGAAGCACATCAACACCATAAAACTTTCGGTTCTCTAAATATTTTTGTCGAAACCATTGTCTACTAGAGTACAGATAATGAAATCCATTGCATTCATAATTAAATTGTAATACAATATTAACGAATGGAGCAGAAATTTATAGCATACAGAAAGTGCTTTCCAAGCGTACTTCGGGAAAAATAATTCAAGTGTTTGCTTATTCAGAAAATCTAGTCTTCTTTTACGTTTAGAAATATTCATGGAAGTAAAAAGTAAGAAACTCAACAGTTAACAATAAATTACGTTGTATGCATTTATTTCGTTGAAAGATTTAATTTTTATTCAGATTTAAAAATTATACTTTGATTGCGTCCCTTGGAAACTAGAATGCATTAATTAGTCATTAATCATTTTAGTTCACTGACAATGACTAAAATGCAAATACATTTTGTAATAATGCATTTAAAAGTTTTCCGTTCAACGTAAAGTACATTATATACATGTTTAAGATTATTTTTGTGTTCTTTCCAACTACATATGGGTAAAATTTTATTTTACATGCGTATAGAGAGCCAAAGAGATAATTTTTAAAAACCTGGACACTTTACTTCTGTTTTTTACTTTGCTACCTTCCTTACATTAATAATTCATATTTTCCTTCATTATGAATGCACTGATAACAGCAAGTAGTATAAGTTATTATTTGCAACAGTATAATTTCACTCAGCGAAAAGTCAGTCGAAAATAATAAACTGTTATGTGGGTACATGCTACCCTAGACTTCGCACACAGACTATTTAAAATATGATGTTCATGTTTTAAAGATTAAGATCTTATATAACAGTATAATTTTAATCAGTGGAAGATACTCTTTACGGCTGAACATAAACAGTTACCCAGATATATGTTCTCTCAAAAGCTACTCTATGCTCCATACACAGGTAATTTGAAACATAGTATACACACTTTAAAGATTAAAAACTCCTACATAACAGAGTTATTTCAATCAGCAGAAAGTACTTTTATAGTCGAGCATAAAACGTTACGTGGGTATATGCTACCCTAGATACCATACTCAGGATGTTTCAAAACAAAGTGTACACTTTAAAGGAAGGTGGAGAACCCAAAGTTAAAGCATATTGGCATAGGGATACATGTTCTTAAGCGCCATCCGAATGTTCTAGATAACACACTAAGATACAGACATGAAATGAACAATTGCAAACACATTTTAACTACATATTTCAGAGACTTCTACTGTGGAACTATATAATCAGGGTTAATAAAAGAGTAACTTAAATGTTACAGTTTGAGAGTAAATGTATAATTTCACAGTCGGGGATAAAATAGTTGTTAACATCTGACAAAGTCGACGCATGACTGGGAGCCATGCAGGTTCATCACGTGTAGAAGTTGTATATCTACGTCTCTTAAAGCTACCACATATACTAAGAAACCAACTCTATAGAAAATACGATCAGGTCTGTTACTTCTCCAACCGAAAGGCGCAGGATTTGTATCTAGAGCTCTTTTCGTGGCAGACAGACAGTACAAGCTTATATGATTACAGTTTGATTTTTGTACATATTTCTTACCTCAATTTAAAATTTGCACTAGAAGTTCTTAAAAATGCCCTGTATATTCAACAGTATCGGTGTAATAGAATGTTGAATTTATCCTCCAATTTTGACAACACTTTTGGTAACAATTTTGATAGCAACATGTCCATGCCCGATTAACCTATAAGAAAGTGCGGCGGCGTTTTTTTCAGAGCCACCAGCAGTAGTCCAGAACTGCACGATAGAGGACATATCTGAAGACTCCTTCAGGATACACTGCAATGCCACTTCTGACGAGAGCTCACCACTGGACGAATTTTTCTATCTGGAAATCCGTGACCTGAGCACTGGGAGCCTGTACCAGAACTTGAGCTTGAATTTCCCGGAGGTCACAGTGAAAGGATTGAGTCCAGGGACTTGGTATGCTGTATCTGTCTTCGTGAGCAACGAAGCTGGACGAAGCAAGCCAGTGGTTCTTGAAGTTCGGACATTTGCCAAGCCTCCAAGTAAAAACAGTAAACGTAAGTCATTTCTTGTATAAGTTTTGGTTCTTAATAAGTCTGAGTTGAGATATTAATAAAAGGCGGGAATTAGATTAATTTCTATGCCGAAGCGTTCTAAAAATATAGGACCTGGAGCAGCAAATTATGAATGCACGAGGTAGAGAGTCAATAAGTTTGAAAAGTATAACTTTATTTCATTTCTAAAGTAACGAATTACATACCAAAATTGCATTCATCTTCAAATTGTACTCCATAAGCGGATGCATACTATCACAATATTTGAGTATCACTTGAACCCATTTTTTGAAAAACGTTGGAACATCGTTTTATTTGTTAAAATTATCTCTTCATTTGAGCGATACTCAAGAGTTTTATTCGTTCTCAGAACGAAAAACTCTCACTTAAAACTCAGATCATTCGGCCATCCATCATGCAAGAAAGAACTCATCTCTAGTGTAATTCTTTAAAAGATCAATTTATTGGTTAGAACAAAGTACACTCACTGCCAAAAGTTAAGCAAGAAGCGGTAAAATGCGAAAAAATCGACAAGTACAGCTTTGATTGACACGAAATGCGGCAGGAAAGTAGCAAATATGTTTATGAATGAAACAAAACAAACAATTACATACAAAGATGAAAACAATATTGAATTTTCATAAATTATAAGATGAAATCATATTGGAGTCATTACCAAAATGATGTTTAAATCCAAAACAAACAAACAAACAAAATCGACATTAATAGGGTAGGCGACCACCCCTCATCCTCATACAAGGCTTACAGTGTGTGACCATGCTTTCTATGAGGTAATCAACTACCCCAGAGTCAAGTAATCGCAATTCCTCCTGTAGAACAGTTTGCAGCTCTGTGAGAGTGACTGGGGCTGGGAAACGTGCAGACACAGCACAGCCGAAGGCATCACAAAGATTTTCAATGGGATTAAGGTCGGACGAGTACGCCGGCCAATCCATACGCGCAATCCCCTCACTCTCCAGGTAGACGTCGACGATGTTGGCTCGATGGGGACGCGCATTATCATCCATTAAAACGAAAGCAGGACCAACTGCTGCAGCGTACAATCTCACAGTGGGTTCTAGGAGTTCATCCCGATACCGGACAGCCGTCACTGAACCCCGTCTATAGATATGCAGGTCGGTGCGATATCCCAAAGAAATCCCACACCATGATGTTTCCACCTCAGAATGCGTGATTCTCGATGAGGTTCTGGGGCCGATTGCGTGTGCCTTGTTCTCTCCAGACCCTTATACGCTTCTCATCTGGCTCCAGAGCAAATCTCGACTCATCCGTGAACATAACGTTCGCCCAATCAGACACAGTCCGATTCACATGTTGCCGACACCACTTTAATCGTGACCCTCTGGATTGAACGGATAGAGGAACACAAACTCGTGGTACCCGGGCGTACAGTCCGTTCATATGTAGCCTTCGGAGAACATTAGTGGCAGATATCATCTTACCAATGGACGCGGCAACCATAGATGTCACGCGTGTGGAGGTCGCTCTTCGATTCCGCTTGGCTAAAACAGCAATATATCGATCCTCCGCGGGGGTCGTAACCCTTGGGCGACCGGCCACAGATCTTCGGACAACTGTTTGGCTTGTTTGGAATTGTTTCTATAATCGTGAAGTGACGGAATGATAAACACCGAAGAAAAGAGCAACATCTGTGATTGATTGTCCTGCTTCAAGGCGTCCCACAGAACGCCAGTGCTCACTATCTGCCATTCGTCTTCTCGAAGCCATAGAAACACGTCTGTCTTGAAAACTAATCGTACGAAAGTTCTAAACACTTTTTATCAGCACTTACATGAAACTCCTCTAACCCTTCACAAAGCTGGCTTCTTATACGATTGCCTTTTCTGCATATTTCTCTACACGAAACCGTGATTGGCTGTTGCAAAACATGTTTGCATACTTTCATCTACCTCTGCAGCGAAATGCAGCCTCTCAAATTCAGATTGGCTTCCGGAAATTAACATTTTCCTCTCCGTGCTTAACTTTTGATAGTGAGTGTATACAATCGCCAATTGGTGCCAAGTATTTCTCACCATAGGCCAGTTTTTTCATTGGCAACCTCTACAAAGGGTCACCCCAGACTTTTTCAGCTTTTACCTCAATGACAAAAAATTGTTTACCATCAAGTATGCGTGTCGTGTACATAATTTTTACCCGAGTTATTCACTACAGACATGAGATCCCCACAAAAGAATACTTAAGTTAGTTCTCAAAGAACAATGTATTGGGTGACGAGGTTCATGCAAAGTTCCTCACAAAGGATCTTGTACAATGTCTATTGCGAAATGTGAAATTGTTAAATGGTAAGCATTTTGGCGATGATCTCTATGTGAGATTTTGCAAGGACCAACGTTTGATTCGTTACACACTAATGCTAGACACTCACTTCCCGGTACATCTTATTTCAATTTCCTGAAACCAATACTAACTTCTTGAAGCCCTTAGGCCCCATTTCCAGATTACTGATCACGCACATGGGAGCATATTCACTTTTCCTGAATTGGTAAAGTGAAAATGGAAAGAGAAGAGTACACGGATGAAATTTATAGTACTTACTGCTCAAGATAAAACATTTGTGTGTGTCAGAAATGCTTTTCCCTAGAATGTGGAACTCAGCAATAAAAAAAATGCACTCTCCAGTTATCCCACATTAAATCGTTACCAAGAGAGGGATATGTAGATAAAAATTAAATGATGTTTCCATAAGGTATTAGGTATTTTTTAATTAACGTCAGACTGGAGCAACACAACTGGTTATTGGTGACTGTCCGGGATCAATCCCAAAGGGAAAGAGCCGAGGACACCACGTAATTTTGAACCACGGTCAGATGACGAGGCAACACCAGAGCTGGCACCCCACTCTCCACGCCATGCCAACGTGAGGACATTTGAGGCCACGACGGATTTAACGTACACAACGGTCTTTGGTTGAATTCGAACTCGCAACCCTCTGGTTGCCAATCCGCTACTTTTCCAACCAGGCTACCATGACCCACGTTTCTATGAGAAACTTATTTCTATAAAATAATACATCGAATTAAAAATTAGTAACTTAATTTGACATTACTTAGCAAAAATACTCTGTTACCTTCTGCAAAATGTTTAAATGCCCATTGCGCCTTTAGGAGAGCCACTTTTCATTTGCTATCTTGTTCCTATGCGCTGAATAATACACAAAAACTCGTCATTCATAACATGGCTAACTGGATTGGGAAAAATACATGTAGCAAGGGACTATCCGAAATTGAATTCGTATGTGAACGGCGGCATATAAATTCTAGTTGCAAAGAGGGCAGCTTAGAACGCTGTACATATACTTGCATTTTGAAGCAGTTTATTGGTTGTGGTTTTATGCAGCATGGTCCACATTTGGCTAAACTGTACCAAACACACGGCCACCTAGAAACCGTTTATTTTGATCCACTGATAAACAATTTAAGACTTCCAGGAAACCTACTGGAAAACTTGAGTTTACACTGTTTTTGTTAACTTAAATTATTTTATACTCTTACAACGCATGGAACAACCAAGGTATATTACAAAAATATTACACAATTTTTGCCTTTTAAACGTTTTATTTGTTTTCTTCAAAGGAAACTTCAAACGAACGTGTTATATATTTGTTTTCAAAACGCTACCACTAAACCAAACAAAATATTATTAACTATATATTACAATTAACTAAGTACATGAGCCAATTTTCAACATTGTTTTTTCGAAAATCTTCACTAAATAAAATGCTTTATGAAACAATTTGCATTATTAAAACTCAGTTTCGCTAATGTATCCCAATTCAAAGTTTTTAAAAACTTGGAGATTGCAAGAACGAGTTGTAATCGCATTTATATAATATGAATGACTTAAAAATGTATCCATGTTTAACGTTCTCTAAGTGGTAGTGATGAAATGGAGAGTTGGTATTCAGCATTTAGATACCAAAAAAAACTCGATCTCTAAAGATGAATTTGAGTTTTCAGATAGCCATTAGTAGTTTTCCTCAATCCAGTTAGTCAATGTCGAATAGTCTTAAGTTACAAAAGCGTTCATGTTGCTGCATTACAACTAATATGGTGAGTTGTATCTAATACACGCAAACTGATAACAAATCAAACCCAACCACAATTTAGCATCTTGAAACTGTTTTAAAGCAAGATATTCAGCACTACTACCACATCAAATCCCTCATCCACAGGGTCATCCATCTCCTAGCTCAAAGCCTTTCTGTCAATTCGTCTTGAAAGGTGTTAAAATCTGTCACAAGATTAACATGTTGCGTCTTAAGAAAATAAGTTTTCCCCAACGCATACTCATTAAAATTACGGTAGTTTACAATCTTTAAAAATAATAAATCCTTTCAAAAAAGTGGCAGAGCACTTTTTGTGTATTCCCGAGATAATTAAGCAATCCCGTCTCTATTAATTAACATCGGATGTGGTATAATTAGAGTCATCTTTTAAAACCGGAGAATGGTGGAATAAGATTCCATCTTCGTCTTCGTATTCACGAAATATTTATTTTCTTATTTATTTGCGGAGCTGATGATTAGGAATTTTTAATTTTCTCTCATTTATTTTCTAAGTTACTAAAATTACTCTAATCCGAAAAGAATTGAAAACATAAAAACTAATTGTGAGACTCAATATAAAATAACTTTATCTTTTATACTTCCTGGAAAGCATAACATAAGCGTTTAAAATCATCTGAAACAATTGCATTGAAAATGAATATCAGAAGCCTTTTCTGTAAAACTAAATGTAGATGGCGCTATTGCTTTGGTAGTAGAACGTGATTCCTGTACTTAACACGCATTGGGCAACCAGAAATAAAATCCTCGTCTTCCGGTGTTTTGTTTGTATTCCTCTTCTGGTGTTCTTGTCACTAAAGGAGTTACTTAAGGAACATAGTTGAATTTAATTAAGTATTTCAAAATATATTCCTTAACTATTAGCTTATTTGAATTATTATCAAAATTATTCCTTTAGCTTATTTGAATGTGGAGCTTTTGATCGCTATTATTTAGTCAAACTATTATTAGCTTCGTCACGCTATTATTTAGTTTTTCTGCATTTTATGAAATGAAAATTCTTCGTTTTATGTTTTCGTGTCATATATGAATAAAAAAATTGATGGAGCAATTAATTTACTCTCCTCTTTGTTAAGATTATTTGACTCAAATACTTATTGCTGAAAATCTCTTAAGAACATACACGACTAGAGTATTTCATTCTAAATTCTGTTTTTAAGTAATTTTTGAAAAGAAAGATGCATTTAAAAACGTTTTGCCTCAAAAATAATAAGAGTTAAAAGGTTTTTATGATGACTGTAAAATAACTTTATATTGATCAGGATCAATTAGGAATTAAAAAGTATAATTTATTATTGTTCAATAGAACATACACAAAATAAAAAAGATGTATAAAATAATTGTATTCAAATTAATTAGGCGAATTTAATTTATTTCATATGAGTTTAATTCATTTTTGAAGGTGATGATTGGAAATTAGAAGCCAGTCCTTTGATCTTCGTAATTGTGGCAGTGGCAGGTGGTTTGATATTGGTGACGTCAATCATCTGTTGCGCTCTCAAATTGCGAATGTCAAGAAGAAAAAGTAAAGGTGAGAAAGATTCATTAATTAATTTTACAGAAGAGCATCATTATATTTTGTAAAATTGAATAAAATTGGTACGTATATGTGATAACAAAATTAAAATGTTTTGGAATGATGAAAGTTTTATTTCCGTTGTCTTGTAACTATGGAAACATCTGAACAAAGCTAAATATTTAGTCTTGCAATTTTAGTACCTAATGAACATAATAACAATATAAGTTTTATAGACAATAAATTAAAACAAATAAAGTATTTACATCTCTCTTCTGTTACAATTCATAAAAATGTTTCACAAACTAGTATTTATGTGTATTCAATAATATGTTTCATTATGTATTTATATAATACTATTTCAAAATTGCACTATTTTTAATGAAAGGTGTCGTTTTAATTTTACATTATAAATTATGCTACGTGCAGTTTTAAATTACATTAAATTTTTTACTTTCATTTAATGCTGTTCAATTATGTATTTTCGTTTCATTTATGTTATTTTCATGTAATAATGGTTATTAATTTAACATTAATTAAATTTAGTACTAAGTATTCCAATTTATGAATTAAACACTTTTGATTTCATCGTTTATCAGTTTTCTAATCAATAAGTTTTTTCATTTAATGCAGAAATAAAAATACAATGTTTATATCACAATGAACTACTTGCTTTTTTACATATATAAATAAATTAATTTGTATTTCATTATATTTTATTGGTAATTCATGCACTGTTATCTGACAATAGGAATAAAGTTTAAATTCAGTTTAAAGATTTTGTAAATTATTCTATAATCAAATCTTGCATTTTTAGATATTATATTTATTCATTCTTTTAATATAGTTTTGTTAAATTTAAATAAATATATAGATTTAAATACTGAAGAAAATAACGGGTAATTTTGTTTCTTTTCTAGACTCCCTTTCTGGACAAGCCAATGAAAAGTAAGCTTAAAAAGTATAATTTATTATTATTTAAAGTCAGTTCTTTTTACATTGATGTATGGAATAAATTTGAAAATTGAACATTATTTGTGTTGTAGGAAAAGAATATTCTATATTTTTACTTAAACTTTATTAAACTGGCATATTACATTATTTTTCTACCTCAGAGTTGCACAGTAAAAATTTTACACAAAATATATACATGATTTCAAAAACACAAATAATGGTACCTCCAATATCCTCGATAAAACTAATTAGTATGATGTTGATCACTTCAAACTCACATTAAGACATCTCAATGTTTTCCTAAGGCATTAATTAGACACCGAATTAACCCTACTTGTAGTTCATCTTCGCGTTGAAAACTGCCCTGTATATTCCAAACTGTTACCTGTTCTGAGCAATGGGCAACTTATTTTTCCTTTTTGGATCATCATTGCCCTTGGAGTAATAAGACAATTTTGTCTCGACGAGATATCGCGTCTGTAAAAAATTATCCAGATCTTGAAAAAACGTCGAAACGCTTGAAGGGTTAAGTCTTGGACTAATACTCAATCATAGGACAGATCTGATCTCTGGAGGCTTCCGGGAGAGGGCTGTCATGGTGCAACACTGCAATCTAAGTCCACACACTGGTCCGGTATCTGTCCTGTGACACTAAACTCTGTACAAAATACCCATACTTACAGACATATTTCCTGTACAAAAAAGGAATACGCATGTCACATGTTTTGTAGCATGCAGCTGTTCCATTGACTGGCTAAGAAATCCCAGTCACTCAAAAATATTTTTAAAAGTTCAATAATTGGAAATTCCAAATATGTAATGTTGGTAATGCATAATGTATTGCATAATTCTTCCACAGACAGATATGCTATAATAATTTTACTTATATCAACTCTTAGTCAAAGACGACGGAACAATATATCTAGGTTAATATATCGTCGACATACAACTTCGCTTGTCTATAGAATGTGACCAGAATGTGGTGATCTTAAGGCTTTAAAACCCCTAAGTCGTTTTTTTGCTTGGAAGTTGGATTTCTTCTTGAGAAACACTTATGAAGCACACAGGATAAACGCAAAAATAAATTAATGTATGTATATTATTTATTCTAATTTTATTAATAAGTTGCTGTAGCTATAAGTACACCGAATAATTGATAAATTGAGTAAATACAGATTCATAAATAATTGTTAAGGTGATAAAACTATAATTTTGCATTGCTTGGGAATTGTAATTTTTCCCCGCTTCGTTTTCTCTGAATTAGGTTTCATTTGACTTAGTGTGTTTCCTTTATAAGCCGACGATTTATAGTACAGAATGTCATACTAAAATTAGTCTACAAATATGCAAATATTACGTTCAGTTTAAAACTATATGCTTTGAAATCTATTAAAAAGAAGTGATTAATTGTAGCATATAAGCATTTTTAAATTTCAATAATGTTATGTTTAAATATATAGTGTTAGCAATGAATAATTTATGAAATAATTCCTCCACAGAAGGGTCCACTATTATCATTCAATTTATTTGAACACTTATTAAAACAGGACGAGAACAATACCTTTAGGTCAATATTCATGCTCGAATGGTTCCGGTGAATTCTGCAAAGTTCTAGCATACCGTGCAGCGAGCTCTATTAACATGAAAAAGGAGTATCCGTTTTCGGGCTCTGATTCCAGCTTGTGTAACGAACCTTTCGTGTCCGGAGTTATGTTGTGGATTTTAGTCTAAGAAATTCCGCAAACGTAACGAGTTCCATACCTGGGATAAATTTTCTCATTTACTTATCATAGCGGGAGAGGCTATAGCTTCGGAATAATAAACAGGGCAAGTATTTTTCGACCAAGCATTCCTCTCCTCCTTTGTAAGTTCATTTTAACAACGCTCACGTAGTAGAAGAATATCACGCCATATTCGCTCGTAAAAATTTCCTTTCTTTGCTGTTTCATTGTAATCTATAATTCCTCTTTTTTGATAGTGGAGTAGGGTTCTTAATTCTAGTATATAGTTTTTTTACGTGTCTCTTCACGTGGGGGCTATGGGGGTTTAAGGGAGGGTTAAGTGCGACCGTAATGTTTGTTTCGTATTAGTGCTCGTTCTATTGTTATTCACTACGCACACAACAGCACTAACATGTGAGGAAATAATGTTAGATTATGATATACGATTTTTTTTCACACTTTTATATATTTTCTTTGGTATTGTTCAGAGTATTCAAGAAGTTTCAGTACCCATAACTTTTTCAATGTACACAGTAGAGTAGCCATGATTTTATTTTGGAGCGGGCCTAAACTTAATGTAATTTTTTTGTCGCAAAATTAGGTTTATATCCCATTTTTTAAAAAGCCTCTTGTTATTTTTTGTTACCACACTGTGGACTTAACCTTCAGTGTTCACACACATATATCCGTTCTTCAAACTGCAGTCTTCTTTGCATGACTTCAAAACAGTTTCGATTTTCTTGACAAATAGAATTTCACCTAGGATACTTTCAACCAATAGATGGGGTTATTTAAGTATTATGTATGGTTGGCGAAGGAAAAATATTGCTCTATTTGCAAATCTCGTGACCCCCAGAGGGTTAAAATGATTACCGTAAGCGCTTAAAAAGTGGGACATCTTAGTTGATCGAGACATACAAATGATTACAACTGATGCGTTAGGCCGAATGATGGTCTGTGCTATGCATCACTAATTTTACAGGGGGAACATAAAACTACAAGTAATTTTCTCATTAAATTTTCTGATGCCAATATTACTTGGGTAGATTCCAAATTTGATTAAGTATCTTAGGCTGATCGACATCACATGGAGAAAGCTCAAATTTCCCCCTACTTCCATGGTAATGAAATATATCTTAATGTAAAGGAAATAATTGCCAAGCCACAACAAACGCGAAGTTTTAGTTATTCTGAAACCTTTCTCGTAAACAAATACGTGTCTGGCAGAAGCTGGAGGTGCGTGTTTCCACATAGACCGTTGACAACATCCGAATGCACGATTTCATGATATAAAAGGCTGACCCATAACACAATTTAGTGGTTTACTTGGAGGATTTAGTTGCAGGATTCGAGACATCTTGTCGAAACCACGTTGAGTGTTAAATCGCCTATAAGTTATTTGTGCTTTAAAGAGATTGTTTACTGAAACATATTTTATATTTCCTGATTCAAGTTATATGGCGCACACTTTTTACGGTTAATTTATCTAATGTTTGTTTCGGATACGTAGTTTACGTTGTGGTAGTATTCATAACACGTACTACACACTAAATTGTAAAAAAAATAAAAACAATTTAAATTAGTATATTATTTTCTTAGTTTTATTTTTATTATTTTAGGATACTTACTTTTATTTATTGTTTTAGGAAAAGGAAAAAGCCCATTATGTTGCTCCAGTGTAATATTAATTAATTATCATTACCATTACCGTTAAAATGAAGCTTTTCAACCATACCCTATTCTGATAAAATAGCTACGCTTCATTGAATTTTGAATCTTTATTAAACTTTAACTCTTTTTTATTTTTTTTGGTTGAACAGTTGATGTTTGAAAAGAATAAACAATTTAATTGGGTGGTAGGAAACCATCACCTTTGAGACATAAGGGTGGTTCATGTCTCAAAATCAAATACCTTATGTGACACTCTTCTATTATACATCATAAAAGCATGTATCATCAGTACCACATTAATTAAAGAAAAACCGCTAACATGTCAGTGCATGCTCTGGCCGCTAAGCTAAACTTATGATGTGAGAGGCCACAGTGGAATCACATTTGCTTCAAACTGTCTCAAAATAGCTGGAATGTGTCATACTGGCTTCAATGTGTATACTAGAATATGGTAGGAATAAAAAACCATAGCAATTGACTGTGGGATGTATTGACATGTTGGCATTATGGTCATTGGCTGTGGTGCCGTTAGTCACTGCTCTGATGCGCCAAGGCCGATGCTACATGGTCCCAGAAGGTAGCTACTTCAACGTTTTGGTGATCTCGATCAGCATGTTAACATTAAAGCTTATATGCTCTATCCATAAAAATATATCTCTCTCTTCTTAGCACTAGAAATTATAATAATCCTGTCTTGCCGCTTCATTCCCATTGAACTCCAGCTTCCTAACAAATGCCCTGATAAATATCAGCAAGTCCACGTAAACCCCAATCAATCAGTTTCACTTTACCCCTCCTACTTTTTAGCAGACAAAGAAACTGTGTGATAGATTGTTACATAAACAACTCAGGATTTTCAGGATATGAGTTTCTATGAATAGAGAAGATTAATCATACTTAATATTAACTCAAGATGCTGGTTATGGGGTGAAATGTTATTATTTTAACTATAAAGATAAATATCATGCCCATCAACTAAGCTGACTGTCATTCAAACTGAACTATAAAAGGCAAGTTAATATAAATTTATGAATTATGGGAAATATTTAAGAAATATAATTGAATACTCCGAGTATATTTACTAAATAGTGGGGGTATTATTTTCCTATATAAAAGACTAACGGGCTGATTATTAAATGTGCATATATTTATGAAACCATTTCTATGTCAAATATTTAGAAAATAAAATTGAATTCACCAAAGAATAGCACTAAAATATAGGGTCCTTGAGTTTCTAAGCAAAACACATTTACTAGCAAAAGACAACTTATTATCAATACTCAAAGATGTTAACGAAAACCACTTCCATAAACCACTTTTATGGAAAATATCTCGAAAAGAGAATTGAATATTCCGAGAAACAACAAAATGTAAGGTAAACAAAAGGCATTTACTAACATCAAGCAGCTTATTAAGCACCTCTAAGTACATGTTAATAAAAACTATTTGTATAAACCATAGGAAATATTTAAAAAAGAGAATTGAATATAGTCCGAGGAAATGCACTAAAATGTAGCGTTCTGGTTCTTATATTTTTTAAAAAAGAGAATTGAATATACTCCGAGGAAAAACACTAAAATGAAGGGTTCTCATATTTCTAAAAAACAGGTATTTACCAACAGTCACTTACTTAAACCCTCGAAGTATATGTTCATGAAAACCGCTAACTACTTTCCAGACTGATGTAATTAATAAGATATTTCTTTTGTGAATGATACTCGTATCTCAAAAAATACTGCGTTTTCTCGGTTTTACCACAAAATGAAATCTGAAGTAATAACATTTTAATTGATTTCCTAGGATTATAATTATCCTTGAAATTAATTAATTATAATCTTTCCGGAAAGTTTTGATGACTAAATTAATTAGTTGAAGAAGGAAGTTTAGCAATAAAACTAAAACACTACATTACGTCTGACAAGGAAAATTGGATTATAAGGGATTTATGTTCTTCGAGCAATTTGAAAGAAGCGGAATAATTTAATTTAAATGGATAGAAAGATAGGGAGATACTTTTTTGTCCCGATTGCCCTCAATTTATTTTTCAGTGATTAAGGTCCGCTACAATTTGAAAATATTTACTTAAAATATGAAATGTTTTTTCCTTTTAACCCAGATCTGCTCATAACTCTGAGAAATCAGCCGATTCTTGCTCTGAAGGCTGTACCTGCACAAGTAGAGAAGAAGAAAAAATCAGAGAAAATATTCCAGGTGAGTAAACTTGGTTGGTAATAATTTATTCTTATAAATAATTATATAAATCGTTAGAAATGCTTCTCAATCACCATGTTGTTCTTGGGCTGCAAACAAACATCCAAATCTCGACACAATTTGTCTGTGAATTCGACTGTGATCAAACTAATTTAGTCATCAAAACAACTCAGGATACAATGAGTATATGATAGACAGGAGGAAGTTATGCATGTCACTGGTGCATCATGGACTTAGAATTTGACGCGATGACCGTATCCATCATTCCCAACACTATCTTTCAGGAGGCCAATCCCTTTTCTCTTACTTTTGGTATGTTCAACACTTCTGTTCAAACAAGTGTCACTTCTTCACAATCTTCTCACTTGCCTGATGTGGAATCCATGCAACATATAGCTCATGGGCACCAACAGTGATACAACTCAAAATATATTTGGAGATAAAAATGGATATATTTTTTGTTAATGTGAAAATACATAGCATGTTGTAAAAGACTTTTGTCAGCAAGTGGTACAGTATTGAAGTAATAGATTTATTAACTTACTTCAACAGGTCAATTATTCCAGCTTGCTTCAACAGGACAATCCCTTTCCTCTGCTTTCAAGCACACAGATGATTCCTTACAATAAATAGTTATGACCTCGTATTAATGTAGAAAACTAGAACCTGGTATTTCTGAAGAAATATACAAAATAAAATTAAGTGTATAATTATGAGGATATGACATTTACACAGAGTATATGCCCATAAAATATGCATCTGAAAGTCTTATCACCCATTTAGCTATTAAATATGATAGATTAACTGTTCACATGTGCACCACATAAAATGTACAGATATAATAGCCTGTCCTCAGCCTCTAAAAATTCTACATGTAACTATAGAAAGTTAAGTACTTGACGACTTACCGCTGTGTGTAACTTGGTAGGCACAGAAAGAGGCAATTGGCGATGATCAGGATCCTTCCAAAAGGAAAGTTCCGAGGACAACACCTCGTAATTTTGAACCACGATCAGATGACGAGGACAACACCTCGTAATTTTGAATCACGGTCAGATGACGAGGTCAACACCTGAGCTTGCACTCCACTCTCCAAACTTCCACACCACGCCAACGTGAGGACATTTGAGACTATGAAAGGTTTGACGTGCACCAGCCCCACGTACAAAACGGTCATTGGTTGGATCAAGTTCCACACTTGGTACAATCCGTTTGGTAATCCCTGACTCTTTCAATTAGGCTACAGAAGACGGGAATTAAAATTCAGATTAGAACATATACGATACGTCAAAAATTAGGAAATCAACAAACATGCCATCCTGTTAGGAAATTTCTCATCAATTTGATTTCAACCAAGTAAAAGTGGTATAACATCAGGAATCTATTTATTACGAGATAACCATAGACCCTTTTCATCATACTATTTTCATATTTGTCATTTTTTGAAGCTTTAGATTTATATTCGATTTCACTTCCAAAGAAATTTGTCAATGGAGTTGAAAAATCAAGCAACTATGCTATGCAATTTACTACAAGTAATATTTATTTACTACAGGTGCAATCTCGTAAGTGCAACTCCAAAAAAATACCTCATATGGAATACTCGATTCCGAGTTCACATGAGACATCGAAACACTGGCATATGCATTTGCTTTGCAGCACTGAGGAGAAAACTGCTTTTTTCCAGAAGATTAAGCCTATTTTTTTTTACAGTTTTAGGCGGATGAGCATTTCTCTTGCAACAATAACAAGTAAATAAAGAAATTCTTTGCTCAAATTCATATTCTTACTGGAAAAATCTACAAATTTACACTGGGATCAAAATATACTTTGCTTACTAAAATTATGTTGCATTCATAGCAAAAGTGGTACCAGAACAATTTACATGAAATAATATGCAGAACGTTTCAGAGCTCTTGCCAGTGTTTAAATTCGAATAGAATAGACACACAAACTTTAAATAAAAGACATACGTGTGCGATATCTGTAGTACAACTATATGAACGTGTCTATATTCTTTTAGTTGAATTCATATCGAAAGTATAGCTAGGTCATAAGATATATAAGGGCAATAGGGAACATTTTTGAATTCCGCCTGAGCACATATGGTTTCACAATAGACTTTTTTACATACTTCAGTATAGAGTGACAGCTTATTCCGCTTTCTTTAATGTCATCTCTTTTTTACCATAAGTCTTGTCCTCTATAAGATATTTCTGTTGAATAAACGGGTGATACTATAGTATTAGGAATTAATAAAGAGTGTATTAGGAAAGATCTTTACAATGTATCTGCCAGGCTGAATATTTCTTTCTTATTGAAATGCTTACGATACCAGTGTTTGACAGTCTTTACATATAATCGAAATATCTTTGATTAATCAGTCTACTAAAAATTATATATTTTTCAAATATAAACTATCAGGGATATGGAGAAACAGTTATCTATATATTTTTCTTTAGTCAAACGAAATATACTTGAATACATACGGAAGGTATTGAAAACATTGGTAATGAAAAGCAACCTGGGTGATTCTCTTATTTTTCATATGGAACTGCTTTCGAAGTATGCGTTTGTTATATCATTGCTATACACTAGGCACTATATGGATCGAATTTATCATAAAATACTTTAAAAAGCAGTTTTAATGGAAAACTTTCATATTACCATCCCCAAATGGTTTTAAACATAAATACAACCTTTCATATGCACTTAGATATTTCTGTCAGTTATAAAAAATTTTTGTGTGGAAACGTTTAAACTCTAGGTTCCAGGATTCAATAAAATGACAAAATATGTTTTTCCCTCCTTGAATCGATACTGCTTTTAGACTCTTTCATACCGAACACATTTAGGTCAGAAGTCCATTTTGGAGTCTAGTGGGTATATTACAGTTACGATTTTTTCATTAAAATGAATTTCCGTCTAGATGAGAAAGAACACATCATGCCTTTGAACTGCTGTCAGTTTGAAATTTTTCACAACGAGTTTATCATTACTACTTTCTGATATATAATAGTGAACAATTTTTTTACAAATTTGCACAATTTTATGAATTTTCATACAGCCTTATAAATCACGTGCGAGTTTTGTTTATTTCTATTGGTGCACAAGACGTCCCCAAACTATAGTAGACTTGTTTCCACGAATGAACACAAGCCATAGTTTTAGATTACAACTTCCACAAAGATCGCGATGTAGAATTCTATCACTGTGTAAACTGGAAGAAATCGCAGGTACCGGAATTGTACAAGATTCAAATGTACATTGAATGTTTCTCTTTTGTGTGTGTTTCAAATATCTTATAGTCCTGGATGTTACTAGATTTATTTTTATGACCCTGACTGCCTAGCCTACTCAAAGTGTGTAAGGCTACACGAGAGGCTGTTGGTGACTAGGTTTCTATAGTAAAGTTTGTGTAGGTATAATTTTTTTTCAGAAATGCTTCATAGTTGCTTTTGTAAGAATTTTTGACTTTGGTGGACATCCTCCATCCTTGTCAGGATATGCCAGAATATGACTTCATCCAACATGCTGCCACTAGGTCACTTAACAAATCCTATCTCTGTTATTAATGGACAGATTTTCATGAACCCTTTCAGAAATAGGGATCTTATATATATTAAGCAGTTTTGACAATTTTAACTGGTGGAGACATTTTGAAATTGCGACGTCACCAAAGATAGTGTCTGCCTAATCAGGAACTTGTCATATCTTTGTTAATACTTGACCAATTTTCATTGAAATCTAGGCAGATCCTTTTATATTTGTTCTCATCTAATAATTTTAAATTTAGTCACTCCGTAAAGCTTCACTTCATCGGGCGTCTTTCGCGAATGACGAAATCTAACTACGTGTTAAATTCGTCACAAGACAAACACTATATAAGAATCTCCCATTAATTTCGCTACAGAACTCCTCGATATATCATGTTTCTTGGGGGATAAGAAAAACTGCAAGACACCAAGAAGAGCGATATAGAGGACTAAGAAAAACTTGTTATAAAATTAAAAGGGCATGAATAGTAAATTTCGCATTTCTAATTATGTAAATCTATAAGTTAAACACAAAATAACGATGATATGACCTTTTAAAACATTGCGAAGTAAGGTAGAATATTTTCGAAAACAGAAATTCCTTTACATTCGCACTTCAGATGCACACAAATCTGTTAAACCAATTCACTTTGAGATAGTTCCTTGAAACAAGAGATCTTAGTGCTTCCAATGCTGGAGAAACAGGTCAATATGTTTCTGAAATCCAAAATTCATCGGAGGACAAATAAAAAATACAAAATAACCGAATGCGTATTATTACTAAGGGTTACTATTTCACAAAAAATATTATTTCATTTAGGCTTCCCAATAAAAAACCATGATTAACTTACAGCCACTATAATCCTATAATATGAAATCGTTTTCTCTCTTAAATGTATCGGTGAGATGTACCGTGGTATACAGTGTGTAGAGTCGTAGATTAGCAACAGGAGGGTTCCGAGTTTGAAACTCGAGTCAACCAAAGACAGTCGTATACGTAGGTAGGGGCTTTAAAAATCTAATAATTAAATTTTTCGTGACCTCAAATGTATTGTTGACGCGTGTAAATTTGGATAGTATATATATATATAACCATAAAAATACAGATTTCCTTAGATTTTGTTCCACAGAATGCCAAGGTTTCATGAATAGGTGTGAAAATTTCGGAATGACGAAATCGTTAGAAAACATAATTTAATACTGATATACGACATTCATCACAACCGTATCATTACTAACCATATTGTCATCAATTTTGCTTTTTCTAAACCCGATTCTTAAATAAAAATTCAATGTAGTTTATGGAGTTATAAAAAATCTAATTAATTTTAATTTCTCGTTCATGAAATAACCGAGTGAAGTTGCAACTCAATCCTTACTTTTTCATTTCGAAAGAGGAATTATTTAAGTTAAACTTTTACAAAAGTTAAATTTAGCATAGAAAAATTAGCTATTGAAAATTAAAACAAACAGCAATCGATTTGAAGTGTTTTTAAATATACCAAATGCTCTCCATTCATTTTGTTCATTTTCTCATTCATTCAAAATCGGCTTCTGAATACTAAAACAAACAGTAATCGATTTGAAGTTTTTGAAATACATCAAAGCTCTCCCATTCAGCTGTTTACATAGGAAATTCTTTATTTTGGTCTTGTTACCATAAACGCTTTTGTGGCTGATGGATTGAGATACCACACACGACTTTTCTGTGCATTCACACAATATTTATTATGCCGTTCAATTAATAGGATATATTCTTGGCGGGAGAACATTCTTTTCTTAAAGCATATTTCAAACCATTTTTTCATTCATCTATCTATAGTTGGTTCCTCCTCTTTCAAGAGTTTTTTTTCGGTTATTAACAAAATCACTTTCTTATTCAATCCGTGACATTGAAGAATGCTATGATTGCGGTGCTATTTGTTCACAGTAAATGTTTAAAGAAAATATCAACAGCATTTTTCAACAAAATGATATAATTATTCATTGCGAAATTGCCAGTTACTAGGAATCGGTATACACAAAGAATATTTCTCTAGAAAAACAATATGAACAAAATTCGACATGCAGAATTTTTTCTCATTTAAGTTTGAAATGTTTACAATATTGCAGAAATCAATGACGATCTCGCATCATTTTGTTGACATCTTTAATGCTTTCTTTGTTCAACTGAGCTTAAAGATATTTTAAAATAGTAGGAATTATAATTTATTTTAGGATGAGATAAATATTAAATAATCAAGTAAATGTTATTTAATGTTTTCTCTTCCGTATACGTTGAAAAATCAGTAAAATTATAAACTTATTATTACTTGGCACAAAAATTATTTGCATATTTCCACAGAATGTGAAGATTATTTTTGAAGAATAATCTGATTTACTTACAAACGATATATTCGATGTAAAAGGAACATGTTTGATAAACGGATGATAAAAATTTTTATCTTCTAATTATTTAAACAAATGTAATTTTTATTTAAAAGTAAATTTACAAAATTGCATACATTATTTGATATTTACCTAGCATTTAATTGTGTTAATAAAATGATTAAATGTATCAAGAGACCTTTTTCAAATCATCTACTTTGTTCTTGGTCTTATTGCTTGGAAAAAATAGTTGTACTTTTTTACAGTCAGTACTTTTTTCAGTCAATCTGTTTTTTTACAGTTGTACTTATCTATCAGTCGTTCAATTGATACCTGTATTTCCATCTGATTTTATAGAAATAATTTCATTAAATAATGCAATAGATGGAAGTTTGAGAGTTAAATGGTTACAAAAGAACAGAAAGAGGCACGCTATCAATGGAGCTGAACTTTTAATGTTGTAGGGAAATGGGTATGAATTACCAAGGAAATTTAAGATTGTATTATTCAGACAGGAAAGGATATCCGCTTTGTTTAAGAAACGATTAACATTTAATATAAGCGAAGCATTTAACAGATGAGTTTACATTAAATGCAATATGCAGTACCGTAAGAAAGTTTAAAAGAAAAAAAAATTAGAAAAATGAAGATTATAATTTTTTAAAGCTTTTTCCTTTAGTATATTAAAATTAATATTGTAGGAATTGGTTCAATTTCAGTTTGAAAGACAGTTTTATCATTTTTATTAAAGTGAATACCGTCGTCTTACAGCCGAAACTCATTACCTAATAATTTGTTTACTTATAACTCTGATTTTTGAAGTCAGGCAGTAAAAATTATAAATATTTTTATGTTATATATCATCTCTTAAATACCGAAGATTCATTTAATTCTACAACACATGCAATGGAATTTAAATCGCTATATTCCATTCACGATCTCGCTTGACATAATTTCAGAGACGTTTCAACAGCCAGTTATGAATCAGAGTGGTCATGGCTACTCAAGGAATATCCTTCTTTCAGAGAGTTGTACTGCCGCTTTGTTCCATCAGGACAATGTTCGTCCACATGTGAGCCAGACAGTTTCAAATCTTTTCTAAGCACTGCAGATTCATCTTCAGTTCTGGTTTGCAAGTTCTACACTATTCCAGACATTTTCTATCAAGGACATGTCTGGCATGGGGTAGGTTTTCAAATAATATTTTCAACTTTTTTATTTGTTTTGTCTGCGATTTCGGTAACATAAATAACAATAGGTACTCGAATAACTTTTTTATAATTGGCTGTATAACATTTATTTTAACCCTCCAAGCGGCTTCGACGAGATATCTCGTCCATTAAGATCTGACCAATTTTGTCAATGACGAGATATTTCGCCAGCAAGATATTGCTGGCTTTTTATGATGACGAGATAAAGGTCTGGTCAGTTTTCTCCTATTGATGAGTTTTCTCGTTCATCAAGATCTCGCCAGGTTTGTTAATGATATCCACGTTACCTCGTCTATAGTATAACCACCAGTATGGTAAAATACAATCCCCTAAATTTCTCTCAAATTTGCACTGAATGCCATCATGTGATTTAGGCGGTCCAAAAAGAAGTAAAATTGCGAAGCGATAAACCTTGTGGATCTCACCAAATGGCATCTCCGTTCATATCTAGCATGAATATAATTTATTTTTGATGATACAATTTTCGTCGCGGCAATAGTACATACAAAAGATCAAAATATTCTCATACACAAGTTTTGCCGGCTACGCATTATGAAATGACGATTCGAGCTTAATATCGAATTGCTTTTCCAAAACACATAACATTTTTAACTGGACAAAATGGGTAGAAAATACCTCTAAATAGTGTTCTTCCAACTGCAAGACTCGGCTCTTTATAAAAAATCTAGATACAAAAACTCTAATACTCACGACGAACATTTCTCTTAGGAAAGGAAGATTTTGAACATAAACTTGTATTTTTAAGCAACGCAAATATGCATATCCTTAAGCTGGAAAATTCCCAACACATTCTGTCCCTTTTATTTATACCCTAGATGAGCATAATTCCGAAAATGACAACACATCTGAACACATAAGCACTCATCACCACTGGCGATACGAAAAAATGATTTGACTTTATAATTTCCGCAGTCTCGTTCTGGAGTTTTGCATATTTTTCGCCGTCCTTCTGAATCAGAAATGTATTAGTCTAACTTCGGATGGAGATGTCACCAACGGAGGGGCGTTTGGAATACGTGCGTCTTAGGATGTCGTGGAAATGGGGACATTTTGCGTGGAAGGAGCAATAAAACTATTCAGAGAAATATCGACGCGTTATTAGCATAAACGAACTTAGAGATAACGATGGACGGGGGAGTGGGTTTATTCGGTGGAATAAAACTAAGAATTATTTTTAATACGAAAGATACGTAAATGAGATCATCGGGGGGTGTTTTTTCTCGTTTTTCATGCCGTTAAAAAATTACTTATATGTCCGAGTTTTTTGTGCTGCTAAAAAGTTCTACGATATGTGAAAAAAGTTTCTTTTAACATCTGAAAAAAATTCTGAATCTGGAAAAAATGAACTTTTTTCTTAAATTGAACGTTTCGAGTATCGAAAAAAGATGGATTCCATAATTATTGAAATCGAAATTAATGTTAAGCTGACGAAAATGAAATTTCTCTAAGAAAAACTACAAGAGGCTTAAAACTATGAGCCATGAGATATATTCAAATATCTATAGGTTCGTTATTGACGCAATTGTAATAGGAAAATCACTTTTTATCTGAGAAAATATAAAACTTGAAAAAAAGGAATATATATTTTCCTCTTTGATTGGAACTATATGAATACAAAAATAAAATGAGAATTCAAAATTACGAAATCAAAATTTATTTTTGGAGGTGAAATTTGTAAAGATCTAAGCAAAACAGAAGTTTGAGGCTATGAAAGATTTTCAAATATTTCTAGGTAACTTATTGACACATTTTAATATGAAAAAGTACTGCGTTTTATAACTGAGAAAATATCAAATCTGCTATCAAATATTTTAACATAGATATTCAAATGCTTATAGGTAACTTATTGACCTACTGTATTAAAAAACTTATGTAGAAAACATCACTTTTTGTATCTAAGAAAATATCAAATCTAAAACACGGCATTATATATTTTCGCAGTTGATTGAACGTTTAAAAGTAAAATTAAACTGAGAGTTCGAGTTAATTAAAATCAAAATTTGTTTTCAGATGGTTGGTTGTTTTAAATTTTTTTATAACACAAGGGCCGTATTGGACAAGTTGCATCAAACATAAGACACAGCTTCAAGCAAATAAATACACTCAATAGGAAATGTTTTATCGACAAAAAGATAGAAATACACCCAGGTAGGAATCGAACCTGACAAATGTTGAATGGCTAAAATAAAATTTCTCTAAGCGACAACTATGAATGTTAACTTACCTGGGAACTATAATGATCCTTTTCAATTATCTATAGAAAATTTTACTTCCGATAACAATAGTTATTGACATATGGTATTTAACCTTCCAAGTGGTTTCGACGAGATATCTCGTATTTAAAGATTTGACCATTTGTGTTAATGACGAGATGTCTCGTCATCAATATATTGCAGATTGTTTAATGATGACGAGATCAAGATCTGGTCAGTTTTTATCTAACTTCTAGATATCTCGTTCACGAAGATCTGGTCAGTTTTTATCTAACTTCTAGATATCTCGTTCACGAAGATCTGGTCAGTTTTTATCTAACTTCTAGATATCTCGTTCACGAAGATCTGGTCAGTTTTGTTAATGAGGAGATACTTCGAGGAGACAACCACCAGGAGAGTTAAAAACTATTAAATCCGAAAAACACTACCTTTTGAGCTTGAGAAACTATTAAAAATGAAAAATCCAAATGAAATGTTTTCTTTAATTGAGGCATTTCTATAAGAAATAATTCCTTAGTTTAATTTTATAAATAAAAATTACTTTTTAAATTAATATTTGTAATTCAGAAAATAAATCTTTACTTTATGAATTCTTATTCATGTTTGAATATTATTTATGAATTATTATGAATTAATTAGAAGGATTTCCGAATTTATCTATGAATTATTATTTTTAATACTTCATAAAATAAACAATAATTCGTAGAATAAATTACTTTTACTTAACAAAACTATCAATGGTATTTTGTTCACATGAAAAATATATTGAGAGAGATTTTCATTGATCTTATAATTATATTTAGAAATAGATACATTTTATAGAACTATTCCCAACATATTATGATGACATATACAAAGAATTGGTAGAACAGTAGATGTTTGGATAAATCTTATGAAAACGCATTTTTGTCATAACTTGACTTTTATTCCCTTTAAAAAATGGGGTGGGTTGTATGCAGGGACATAATAGATAGGTAGATAATTGAATTTACGTCGCAAACCAGGATCAATCCGGAGGGGAAGTATCCGATGACAACACCTCATAATTTTGAACAACAGTCAGATAACGATCACATACCAATCCAATATATATCAGGTCAGGCGGCGGCCCACTCGAAGTACTCGTGCCATCACGCTCGGCTTTCTAACGCTCTCGGTACAATCTGAATTAGTCAATTTAGACTTCTGATTTCTTTTTAACTTTGCTTTCCAATGATATACCATTCTTATATTTCTGTTGATATTTCATTTGAAATTTATCGGCATTACGATATTTTTCTTCAACTCAGAACACTTACCGAGTTATATCTTTACAAATGTAATTTTATGGGTTATTACTGCTAAATAATATTGTATATTATGGTATTCTTTACAAATCGACACCAATTGCAATGTCCTATATCTTCGGAAATCATATATTCCTTTCCAAACGCCGCGCAATGTCGCCATTTTCAGTGTTTAAGCGGAAGCACACACCCTCACCGCTGGACACCCCTACTATCCACCTAGTAGCCATCTGAGGTGTCTCACATTTTGCTGTGGTCGCAAGATTCATCTTGTTTGACTTAAATGCTAGTATGACCAGGTCTCCCCAGCGCACATTCTCAAATGCCTGGGGAACCTCTTGAGAACCTCTTTGGGTGTATGACTGTGCGGATGAAAGGACTTGTGGTTTTGAACCAGCTGGAGCTAGACGTAGAGATCAGCAACAACAAAAACTATCCACCATTTTAAATACGGAGACAAACTCTTTTTCCAACCAAATTTAAATCATTAAATTGCCATTCATAGTTTACGCTTGCCATTTCGTTTGGTTCCTAGAATTTTCGTTGGGATCCTCTATACCAGACAGAATATAAAGACGTACTCACATCAAAACAATTGGGAGTAAGAGTATCAAGTACATTCTGTATGCGGGATATGAATCAAACTCCAATTCGCTTAGTAAAAGTGGCTTAAAAGAATTTAAAAGATAATTTAAATATTGAATGTTTCCTGATAGACTTCTTATATGGTCTCAAATGGAAAAACTGATTCGCGTTGGAAAGAAAACTGGACAAAATATCGTTAACCAAATCCATATATTTTAAACTTCTCAATCGTAACTGGTTTGTTTGGTTTATTGTGTGTTCTTGTAATTCTCCCTCGTCTTGATGACGGGTTGCTTGTAAAAGTATTTGTTAGCAAAGGATCCAAGTCAAAAGTAAACACTATGCGTAAGATCTCCTTCAACGACTATTAAATACTAAATGCTGCATTTCAATAATAAACATTTTCTGAATAATCGAAGAAATTTCACATACAAGCTTCTCTGAACAATAATACAAGCTTCTCTGAAAGTTTGAAATTTGTAAAAGCGATTTTCAGCGTAAACAAATAAACCAGACGGAATGCGAAGATTTTACTTCCGTTTTCCAAATGCTCTCGTATGAAACATATCGGTACTACCTTAAAAAGTAGTTTATCGTCCTTTTATCGGCGTTTGTCAGTTAATATAATCGGTGTTGACCAACCAACAATCATTTTTTAATTCAGAATTTATTCATTCGAATTTTTATTGCCGAACTGTAGAAATTGTATTCTAAAAATAAGAAAAGTGACGTCACGTTTGGAAACATACAAGGAAACACGTTAAGCCGCATAAACACTACTGCCACCTACTTTTAGATTTATAGAAAATGTCTCACACATGAACTTGTGTTGAGAGAATTTGTGGAACTCATTTTTGCAACTTTTCAATTACAAAATGAAATATGCAGTATTTATATCTTTACACATTGCTTTTATGGTATCACATAATACATTTTCCTCCCTGAATATCTAGAGAAGGACCACCGATTTCAAAAACATAATTTAAAACAGGGGTATACATGAGGGCTACTTAAGCAGCCAGTGAGCTACGAGAGGCTTTTCTCAAAACTAGATTGCTAGATGCAGATGACGCTACTTTTTTGCTAACCTTCCTGTTACACATTACGGAAAACGTACGGGAAGGACGTTCTACCAGTAAAACAGTGTAGTCTACATTTATCTTAACAGAAAAGACTCATTGATAAGTGTGTTTGAGGTATCCCAGTTTTAAATGATTAAGTTATGTAGTCACAAAATGTTCCAGATTCATGGTTGATGATATGAGGTTTTCAGTGTAAAAAAATTACCGTAAAAAAATCTTGTTGAGAACTGATTTGAGTTATCGCAGTTTTGGCAATATTTTACCTTAATTTTTAATTTAAGAGGTATGCTAAAATTGTACTAGATTGACATCAATTTATGGTGCTAGTACTAATGATTACTAAAACTCTATTGCCCTCTGTATTTAGCGTTATATAAATAATCCCTCTCATTTGCAAAAGTGGGCGAACATTGTCTATAGCTGTTGTTTACACATTCAAACTAGTTCCTTTTAAGCCACGTCACACCAACATAAGCCGGGGCAATTCGAAAACCATTCACAATCCAATACAAACTGACTAAAGCTGAATTGTTGCATTGAAGCGGAATGCTCCAAATTCAGGCAGTGTGAAATGTTTTAAGAAGGACAAGCTACTTTCTATAGTAACGGCGTTCCCGAATCTTCGTTAGTCAACTTCTACAGAATTCAAATTGATTCGGATTCTGTTGGTGTGAAGGTAACCTTAGGAATTCAGGCAATCATCTCAACAGATCTGCTATTACCAGGCCTGAAAGTTGATATTTGACAGTGTGTTCAATACTATATGCGATTCCGTTTGAAACTCCTTAACCGTTGCGAACCGTTAGTCCCATGAGCTGACATTTATCTTTCAGAACATTGTCACAGGAAGCTAAATATAGTTTGTGGGTTATCACATCCAGGTTAGCAGTCAAAACTGACAAGTTTTGAGGCCCCCGGGAGACATGTTTTGTCGTATGAAGTCGACAGATTTTGTTGTAGTGTAAGAAACTTCTGCTAGAATTCATCAGACTTTCGAAAGCAATTTTGTGGCATGTTAAATGGCTTTTCCTAGTTTTACATTTATAATAAATGTTTTCCGATGAAGTTTATGCATGGATTAACGAATTATGAATTTTCAAGGTATGTTTGGGTGTATAAGTAGTTCACTAGGGTTCATGTTGTCATCGGCTGATTACCTACTGATTTTGAATCGTGTAAAATAGCAGAAAAGTTTTCGATAGCCTAATGTTCGATTACCAAAAGTCCAGTTTGAAAATATTTAGTATCACCCTCTGAGTGGGTCTTGTACGCATTATTCCATCTTGCACTCTGTTGTCCTTCTTGCATGACTTCTAAACGGTTTTACACTTATTGACCAAAAGAATCCTTCCTAGGATTCTTTCAACCAATCGGTGTAGTTTTTTAGGCATTATGTGTGTTATGTGTTAAGAGCAATGGTTCAAATCACGTGACACGCAAAAGGCTAGGACACTAGAGAAAAGCTTAGAACATTTTTGACAAAAATCAATGAAACGTTTAAATATAAAACGACGTCTAGATAGTATAGTAATACATATTTAATATATTTAATATTATACATAAATTTAGTAAAATAAATGTCTTTTGAATACTTATTATATAAAATATTTTTTACTTATACACTTTTAACTCTGTGTAAAGAGACTACTATATAACTTAAAAGAATAAGATAATACGTAAATATATATTTTTTTCTAATGCCCAACCGATTGAACATTAATAATGGCATTAATTATGACACTACAAGAGCCTATTTGTGAACCACTTTGTGATACCCTGGTGCACCGTGTGGTAGGCCAATAATGTGTAAACCACACATTATTGGTACAACCCATTTCATAGAGAGGCCACACATTCATTCTAGATAGGCCAAATTCCATGCCTTAATTCTGGATTCGAACTAGCACATTTCGATCCAGAAGTCAGCACTCTGACAACTAGGTCGATTGTTTGACAAATGTAGATATAAAATTTGCTTGAATGGAAGTTAATTATCACAATTCATTTGCACCAGTACATTGAATTACTATTTTTATTTTAAAGTGTACAAATACATTAAGTCACGAATATCAGTCTGACAATTCTTTTCAAGGGTTGATAATATATTTGAGGTAGGTAGTAGGTAATTAGTTAACGCGATATAATTGTTAATCGTCAATATCCTGACGAGATATCTCATCATCAATGAAATGAAAAAAAATGATATCTCATCATCAGGGTATTGACGATTTTTTGATGATGAGATCAAGATCTGGTCAGTTGTTTCTAATAAGGTATGTAAGTAGTTATTTAACGTCGCACTGGAACAACACAACATGCTATTGGTGACGGTCCGGGATCAATTCCGAAGGGAAAGATCCAAGGACGCCACCTCGTAAATTTGAACCACGGTCAAATGAAGAGAACACCTGAGCTGGCACTCCACTCTCCAAACTTCTACACCACTTCGACGGACAATCTATCTGAATACTAGGAAACATTTTTATTCCATGCCATATAAGATTGTCAGGTAGAGTTTAAAACACCATTTATTGTAATTTCACTAGCTTAAATGGAGTTTAAAAAATGAGCAGTTCTTAATTTTTTTCAGACTGATGTACTTGAAATTTTATAAAAATTTTAAAACATCCAATCGCTACTTGGTTTTCGATGACTGGAAAAATATTTTTTTAAAAGACAACTTGTTTGTCTTACGAGCTTATAATATATTTCCAGGAAATATATTATAAGCTCGTCATTCGTATTCTCTTATAAATCGAATCTCAATACAAAAACATCCTTTAGCGATTATTACTATGTAGTTGAGGAGAAATATTTTAATTTCCCAGTCCCCAAGGATTAATGAAGTGATACCACTATGCAAAGAAAACATTCCTAGCTTTAATGATATTGTAAACAAAATAAAAAATATCTGGCATAGCAATAATGTTCATTATACACACTGTAGGAAATAAATAAATGTAGAAAAGATTTTTATCCATATTATATAAATACAAAAACTATTTCGCATTTACAAGAGTAAATTAAAATTGGATGAGAAGTTAGCGCTAGGGAAGCGGTTATATTTAAAAAGTAAAGTGGTAATTTTTTGCATTTAATATTAAAATAGATTTGGCAAGAAACGTTCTATTGCGCGCTTTCACAGTTTATTAGTTCCTCGGAATACCCCTTCAGTGGTGTTAGCAAGTTTTCATTTTTCCATGCTCTAATTTAATCTCCAAAACCTGAAAATTGATTGCATTTTTAATTGAAACCTTTTTTATTATCTTATTCGTGTCTTTCCGTTAGGTTTTTATCTTCGCCCATATATGTACTTTGATAAAATTTGAATATAAATATTTTACCTTACAATTCCTATAATTTTGCGTGTCCATAGGTGTGCGAAAAAAATATTTTAATGTTTTATCATACCTTAATAAGAGGGACAAAATTATATACATTGTTTGAATATAATTTTGTTTCGGCTTTATGATGCATATTGTTAGATTGTACAAGAGCTCTTAACCCTCGAAATGATTTCGACAAGATGTCCATCCAGATCTGATCAATTTCGCTACAGTCGAAGTACCTCGTCATAAAAATATTGCCGATTTTTTATGATGACTAGACCAAACTCTGGTCAGAATTTTTTCTAATGATGAGATATCTCGTTCATCAAGATCTGGTCAGTTTTGCTAATGATGAGATCCCTCGTAGAGACAATCACCAAGAGTGTTAAGGATGAATGCACATCATTACAGTAGATGCGAGGACATCGCAGGACAAGAAAAAGGCGCAGTTTAATATTTACACTAAAGGAAAACAAAATATGTTAACTTTATGCACAGCAGGAAACAGCTCATTCACCCTGCCTTGAGTTCTAACAGGTAGCCTCTTCCCTCAATCCGTACTCTTTCTTCCCTTCAACCTCCCGGTTACAGCTAGGGGTGGTGATCTCACAAGTAAGTTTTAATTTCATACAAGACTCAATTGTTAAGTTATAGATATTACGAAAATATCTGATGACGGGATCACCAAACACGTTTTGAAGCGAGTTAATACAGGTTGCGATTACTTTCTATAATGAACCTAGCTTACGTATAAAGAACTATTTAATACTGTTTATAAATACCTAATTATTTCTATTTCATTGTAATGTTAAATATTTGTTTCACTACTGTAATTTAAAGTATATGAGGTATTTTGTGTGTCACTAAATAGACTTTGCGTGCAATATAAAAATATTTATGCTCTCATCGGAAGGCAAGTAAATTCACACAGGAGATTTTGTATGCACAAATTGTATGTACAAGCTTTATGTATGTACAAACTTTACGTATGTACAAGCTGTAAATCCCATCGAGATAAAAATACAACGATCTCTAGTAATCACTTATTCTATTCAAAAAGTCTATTCAAGTGCTTTATATATTACTAAATATCTAAAGTGTTCATTATAGATCTTATCTTTTGTAGAGTAATCGCAAATAATGAGTGCACATTGAAGCATATCCTTGATATGATTCATCGTTCATAAGTATTTACATTTCCGTATACTCAGATAATAGTAAGTTAATTAATAAATTTCCAAACTCAAAATTACATCTCATTCTCAGTAATAATCTCACAGAAACTCAGTAGTACAGAACTCAATAACTCAATTATTAAACTTAACCTCAAAAGTGTCAATGAATAATTGCATGGATATACTAAATGGAGCTAAACAATTAAGCATATTACTGGCGTTGCCAGAGAGAAAAAAATAATGCATACTTAATAATTTAATTATAATATCGCATGTGCGTTTTCACTAAGTTTCAGTATAATTATCTCTTGCATTTTGTACTTTTTTATCGTAAATATTATCAATTGCATTATTTGCTTCCTTAAACATGATTATATATATATATATATATATATATATATATATATGTGTGTGTGTATCATTATTTAATATTTATTTACACTGGGCAAGCAATTTCTCGTGAACGTATTTAAATATTACGTTAGCCAATTATAGAGAGGAAAAAAGGGGGGTCGCAAGTTTGCTTTTGTATGACATGAACACATTAAAGAATTTATTACAAAAAAAATCAATATATAAATAAAGATTATTATAACTCTGTGTTTGGAATATATAACCATTGCAATACAAAACGCAAAGCTGAAGTTTAAATATGAGATGATGTGCTTTCGCTCCACTTATATCTTGCTGCTACTCTAGTCATCCGAGATTTACAGTGCACCATTTCAGCAATGCCATTACGTAATGGTTTCCGTTCAGATACAGTTCAACAGGAGATTTTTGTTGCGTAACTAGAACTATCTTGAAAAAGGAGTTTCATAAATGTCTCAAGTATCGGGATTTGAAGGATGAGTTTTAATAGGTTCGAATTCAAAATATGTTTAGCTTTTTTCCGATCGATTCTTTTACATGCGTATACGAGAGGCATCTTTTGATGCACTGGTGAATTTTTTTATTTATTTTATAAGTTCAATTAAAATAGTGATATTCATTATTACATATTAATATAATTGTTTATTTTCTAACAAGACATTTTGAAAATCAAGTAAGGAAACTCATGTTTTTAAAAAGAATAAAATAGTAGAAATGTTAAAAAATTTAAAAGTTATGCCTACAAACGTTGAAAATAAAATTCTTTACAGTTAAACTGACGTAATTAATTTAGCAAAATATCTGTCTCGCATTGATGAGTTCCGGCCTTTGTGCTCTGATTCTCAGTAAACGCTTCATCATCATCGAGTCACTGTAATCATGGATATTCTCTGTAGTTCGGAATTCATTTTAAGTAGTAAATTCTGATTTAATTAGCCTACACATGCATCAAAATATGAGAGTAGGATATGAACCAAATATGTATAAAATATTTTAAACGCGTGGACGTTCAAAAGTATTAAAAGCACATTTAACTTTTTAAAACAATGAAACTGCAATTGAACCTTGATTATCCATGGTAATGTGGAACGTGGCCATCTTGGATTACAAGAAACTCGGTTAATATGGACTTAGTAGTACAAAACATCCTATACGAAAATATGTTTTTATTGTTATAATTTTATAATAAATCTGGAGGTGAGTTAAGTAACTTCTAAACTCTCTTCAACTTTTTCACTTCTTTTAGACAAAATGCGTGAACTAGTATTCGAAACTTTATTTAAGTTTAAAAAAAAATGTAGAATCAAATTTGGTTCGGATAACACGAACACTTGTTTAATCGGTGCTTGGATAGTCAAGGTTCTACTATATTTGTTAAATAATGCAGGAGTTAATATTAAAATAAATATGTGTGGTGAATAAATAATGTTTATTAACATAAAGAAATTATTGCACGAGAAGAATTTTAAAAAGTCGAATGGTAAAATATATTAGGAATAATAATGCTGTGAAATTCAATATTTGAAGAAACAATATCAGTTCCAGCAGTTTGTTAATAATATTCAACGATATAACTTCAATGGAATTGTGTTTGAACGGATGGCTTGTAACACATTTAAAATGGGATCAGGTGCATTTTCGTCTTCCATTAAAACACTGTTCTAAGTTATCTTCCTATTGAGAATGTTCTTTCTTGACTCTTTCTTCAGACGATTTCCAATATTTGAATGTACGCATAGAACACAGATGTCTTAGCTTCCGATAAAAAGCTTTTGGACTTTTGCCTTCCTCGCTCAGTGTAAGAAAAACGAAAAATCCATAACTGAAAAGAATGAAAGGAGTAAAATATTTTCATCAGAAAATTCAGACCTTCTATTCGATGTTAATTTTGGCACCATTTCTACTTTGCAATATAATGAATTACCATTGCTTGTTAGACAAATGTAAAACCAAATTCAGAAACAGTAAATCTCCTCAGTCCGACGCTCTTGTATAGGATATATTTTGAGTAGTACTGGTTCAAACTGCATTTCATATGTGAATGCCATGTAAAGGAATTCAAATAATTTATATAAGGAATTCATATTAAGTCCATTGGCAGCTGCCGTAGCGCTTCACTAAATTGTGCTGAAGGAAATCGTTAGTAAGGTACTGTAAGATTAAATATAGAAAGGAAACAGTTCAAAGCTAGGACTAACGTGAAATATTGATTAAATGAAATATATAGCTATGTATTATAGAAAGGAGTAATTAATTCAACAATAGACTCTAAAATGCAAGCGCTGCGAACCAATTTTAACAGCCACAATTTCTGAGGCTTTAGCAAGACTAGATGTTCTTTAAAGTATCAATAACTCAAATCGTTTCGATTAGTTTCTTGAACAGCAATGGACATAGTAAATTAAGGATATATATGGACAGCTTATTTCTAAACAGTGAGCAAAGAAGTTTTGCAAAGTTTAAAAAATTTGATAAATTATTATATGGTCAATTTCCGATTTCTGTTTAGAAGTTGCCTTAGCTCAGTGAGTCTGCCTACTGCGCTAGCAACGTGCGAGTTTTAGACTTCTCAGGTTTAATTTCTTTAACTTCCCTGAGTGTACTTCTCTCTTTTGTTTCAGTAAAACTTTCCTTGTGTGAGTAAACCAATCAAGCAACCTACGGATTTCTGTTTATGTATGGGGCCATTGCTGCCTAGTCGGTAGAGTCACGGAGGGAACGTACTTCACACCTCCCAAACAGTGGGTCGTGTGTTCCAAATTCAATCCAACCAAAGGCCGTCGTTTACGTGAGAACTGGTGCACGTTCAATCTGTAGTGGCTTCAACTGTCGTGAGATTGTAGTGGTAAGGAGATATTATCACGAGATATTATCCTCGGATCTTTTGGGGACTTTGCCCGGATCGTCGCTAATAACCCTTTGTGTTATTCCAGTGTGGCGTAAATTTACCTACCTAACTGTTTAAGCATTTGTTTAAGGATATGGATTTAAGTTTTAAGTAAAAGTTTGTGAATTTGTTTTTTAATTTGGTGTCACCTAAAAGGATAAGTATTTAAATATCATTAACATCAATAAGAAAATTAAATTTATACCTTCCCACTGAAAAGAACGCATACTCTGATTTACTGTGTTCTCTTAGTAGTTATAAGTGCAGAACAAGTCAGTTGAGATGCTGTAATTTATGAAATGACTGGTTGAGATATCCTGCCATTTCAAAACATTTGCTTTCCAGTGTAATTAAAATACCTTATGAACCGCAAAACTTCTAAATGCTGTCTTTTACTATTGTCACTGGCTATTGTTTATCATTGACTCCACTCACTAAATTGATGGTCACATTAGAATGCGTGTGTTTGTACTTTTCTCTCCTGGTTGCATCTGTAAGAAGAATATTTACAGAGCCTCTAAAATAATTTGACTCATTTATATGCATAGTAATCAGTGCACTTCACCTAGAAGAGTTAAAGACAAAACCTTTTCCCTGAATACTATGAATTTCGCCTGCGCTTTTTTAATTATTATGAAACACATTTAATCCCATTTCTGTGGCTTTGTGGTATATCTATTCGCTATTTCTAGATGATGCTCGTTAAGTCTTCTTATATCAGGTAGAAAATAATTTTTTAATGACTTGGCAATTGTGTATTTCTAGAAAATCTTAACTAATAATACATTTTCACCATAAGATACGAACATTGCAACCCTTATGTTTTCAATGAGTTATCATTATCGCTCCAGAGTTGCAGCACGCACGCTATTGTAGAATTACCCATCTCTGAAGTCTAAAGCCCCGTCTATATTTTCTGGCCTAATGCGTTGGCATAAATAGGAAATGGGAAACCCTTTTGATTTCGATCAGTGAAGTGTCTACACTTGTGGTGAAAATGTTAGCTTTGAACAGAGAAACGCAATCACGAGGACGACGCTATGCAAATGGGACAGAAATTAATAAATGGTAATCAGTCATCCACAGCAACCTCTTAATGACGCGACGGCAGACTAATTTGATATGTGCCGACTCCGGATGGAAAGGAAGTCATAATATTTAGCAATCATCACCGTTTTTCAACACCAACTACCAGAGCACAAATATATACGTATGTGTGGCTTGAGTAGGAAATCATGCTATTTCTAAAAGTGTAGACCCTCCTCCACTAACAAAAAGTTTTCATCACTTGTGTTCCAAATCGATAAACTGGTTGTGAGATTTACATAATTTTTGCTACAAGGAGAACTTGGATTTTAGCTTACAGGGTTTGTCCGTAAAGTAATGAGACTGGGTCTGGTAAAAAGAATTTATTGATCCGATCGGTAAATATTGTTAAAAGTCTTCTAAATAGTCTCCTTGGGCGTCGATACACTGATGCCAAAGCGATTCCCACGCTGCAAAGGCTCCCTGGAAGTCAGCTGCCGTAACCTCTTTCAGAGACTCTGGGACAGCGGCGGGAACATCTTCGAAACGGTGACCTTTCAGGCTTCTCTTGAGCTTTGGGAACAGGAAAAAGTCTGCCGGGCTCACATCGGGGCTGTACGGTGGCTGCGGCAAGGTTGCAACCCCTATCTGGTCCAGGTAGGCGGTCACAACGAAGGCGGTGTGGGCTGGAGCGTTGTCGTGGTGGAGCTTCCAGCGATCATGTTCAAATTTTCAGAAATAATTTTGTGAACCGTTGTCTTGCACATGTTGAGGTCTTCGTCGATTAATCTTACACTCAAACGACGGTCGGAGTCCAGGAGATTTTTTTTACTTTGGCCACATTTTCGTCCAAACCACTCGTTGAAAGGAGTCCGGATCGCTCCATGTCTTCAACGGTCTCCCGTCCGTTCTTGAACTCACTGAACCACCGGAAAACATGAGCCCCTAACAGGGCGTCGTCTTTATAAGCCACCTTAACCAAGGCAAGCGTCTCTCGGAAGCGGTTTTGCCCAGGCGAAAGCAAAATTTAATCGTGTAGCGCGCTGCTCCAGCGAACGCTCCATTTCTGCCGTGACAAAAACTCAAAAACAGCTTTTACGCCACGCGTGATCTTCACTGCGTCAGAGCTCGGACGCGACTGTCACCCGGTGCGTTGCTTAGCTTAGACCCCCCACCACAAATCCCGCCGCCAGGGAGCACGCTGCTGGCGACTGGAGCGCCGCGCGGCGGTCAGTCTCATTACTTTACGCACAAACCCTGTATGAGACCCTACAGTCGCAAGGAATCCATTGAGCAAGATGGTGAAACCATCAGTTCAGAGCTAGACTGGGGGTTCATAGATGAATGCAGTGTTCTCTTAAGTAGAGATATTTCTTTTCCTTAGTTTGTGCACCGGTGCGGGAGATGGCTTTCTAGGGTTTGTGTCGGAAACATGCTGTTTATGAAAGCGTAAACATAGCTTAATCCTCCACCACTAACAGAAGGTTTTCATCACTTTTGTTCCAAATCCCTAAACTGGTTGTGAGATTTACATCAATTTTGCTGCAGGAAATACTTTGGGTCCACGAGACCAGATCGTTGCAAGGGGACTATGGACACGAATATAAAAAGACCCCTCCAAAGCTAGACTGGGGGTGCATAGATCAACTCAGTGTGCTCTACTGTTAAGATATGTTTCTTCTCCTTAGTTTGCACGGTGCAGGAGATAGCTCGGAAAACACAAATTTATCTTATGCTACCATCATAACTTATTATCACAAAGATGTACGCACACTGTGTGGGAAGTGTAATGGTAATTAATCTATTTAAATTTAACAGTTTAACCTTTTAATTTAGAGTCAAGACAGTGTTATTGCAGTCCTCGTACACATTGCATTGATAATTTGCTGCACAATTGCATGCTTACAGTTCAGAGATATCGACTTCATTTATTCAATGAAAGCAAAGTTCAGTTGCCACAAAGAACGAAATTTTAGTGCCTTAGTTTCTTTAAATGTTGGGAGGCTTCAAATGTAACTTCATGGCACAAATTTGTTCACACTCAAACTCAGAGGCTCACTAGAAGAAAAATGACCATATCTTGATCTTGTCATCATAAAAAAATCCGAAATATCTTGATGACGAGATATGTAGGTAGGTACTTTAATTAACGTCGCACTGGAGCAACACAAAGGGCTATTGGTGACTGTCCAGGATCCAACCCGAAGGGTAAGATCCGAAGACAACACCACGTAATTTTGTACCACGAGGTGCGATCTGGATAGCTCAGGTGTGACGAGGTCACACCTGAGCTATCTTGATAACGATATATCTCGTAATTAACAAAATTATACTTACTTATCACCTAGAACCTGGTATTGATCAATAAAGCTTTCTTCAAATGCGTTTCTAAGGTACATGGGATTGTAAGCTCAGTATAATTTATAAGTTCCTGGGCTACATACAACCTTTACAAAAACAACCGTTATTATGAAAATACATTAAAATGGAATCGGTCCCCCTTTTCCTTCTATCATAATTCCCTTTTATCTGGAAATGCTTTACACTAGGGAAATATTACTGCCCAAATCGACTTCCATTCTGCCATAAAGTCAATGATAATAAATTATTCAACCAGCTTATAATCGGTTTCCAATTAGTTCATTACATATTCCATGAAAATGAGACACAGAATCTTGAATGCTAGCCAAATTCTTCCTAATCACACTATACCTGCTCTGACCTTGCTTTGTGAACAAGTGAATGATAAATACACTGCTGGCCACCCAAATTGCAACACCAAGAAAGACAAGAGATATCACAACAAAATTTATTTTGTAGATAACATGTTGACCAAGTATCAAATGATTAAATTTATAGACTTCTGTGAAGTGTGGTTCCTGCCAAAATCAGTAGCCAGAGTAGCCACCATTGTTGGAGATCACCGCTGCCACACGCCTCGGCATTGATTCAAAGAGACTTTGGATGTATTCTTGGGGTACAGCAGACCAAGCAGCTTCCACACGTTGCCAAAGTTGATCTGGTGTGGCAGCTGGGGATGTATTCTGGGTCAATCGTTGAGCAACCATGGACCACATGTTTTCTATCGGCGAAAGATCCGGAGAGCGAGCTGGCCAGGGAAGCAATTCAATCTGGCGATTGACGAAGAACCCTTGGACAATGCGTGCCACGTGTGGTCGCGCATTATCCTGTTGAAATATGGCTGTGGGCAAGCCCTGAAGGTAAGGAAGGACAACTGGCTCCAACACCTCGGAGATGTAGCGCTGGCTGTTTAAAGTACCGGCAATGCGTACTAGAGGAGTGCGAGAGTGATATCCAATACCGCCCCATACCATAATACCTGGTGCAGGACCAGTGTGGCGGTGCATAACGCAGCTGTTCAGTATCCTCTCTCCACGGTGTCTCCAGACTCGAATCCGACCATCGTGGTGTTGCAGACAGAAGCGTGACTCGTCAGTAAAGACAATTTCATTCCATTCTGCCGTCCACATCCTTCTTTCATCGCACCATTGGCGGCGGAAACGTCTGTGGTTCTGCGTCAAGGGTAGACGAAGCAATGGACGTCTTGCGGACAGACCACTCTGCTGTAAACGGTGTCGAATGGTACGCGCAGACACTGGATGATGCGGTACAGACTGAATGTGCTGTGCTAAGGTTCGTGATGTGGCTGAGCGATCCGTCACTGCCATACGCACAATATGCCTGTCATCACGTGAAGTGGTGCACTGAGGTGGATGCGATCGAACACGTCGGTCCGTCGTACTCTCCTGCATCCAACGATCACATATCCGCATTACAGTTATTTGGTTTCGTCCAACACGACTACCGATTTCCCTGAAAGATAATCCACAATCTCGGTAGGCCACTATCCTTCCTCTGTCGAACTCGGATACTTGATCAAAAGATGATCGCTGTTTTCTACGAGGTATAATTGATCGTTTTTTTGAAAAAACCACAAGAAAAACACAATTGCCGTACTTGAAATCGTCGAAATCTCCAAGCCTTAAATAGCGCTTTGAAGTGGCGCCACAGGCGCGCGTGATGTGCGTCTGCGCTGAAATTCTAATCATTTGCATATCTCACCTCCGCTAATGCATGTTGTAAATTTCATATTATTTGCATGCTTCCTTCAGGGTGTTGCATTTACGGTGGCCAGCAGTGTATAATAGAGAATAATGTGGTGGTGAAAGGTTGTCATCAATCAGCATATTTTTCTTTCGCAGTGCGAAAAAAAGGCTTAATTTGTATTTGCTGCTTAAGAATTTCTATTTGCTGCTTAAGAACGACTAGATTAAACATCGTTATTCCCTTAGAAAGTACTTCTTTCGACGATAAATATTTTCACCTTATTTAAATCAAAACAAATGTGACGAATGGTTTCAAATTCGTATTAAAAATAAATTTAAGGTGCGCTGTCAAGTCTTACATTCTTTACTGATAAAGTTGTAATCAGCTAGCAAATGGATACTCTGAGGGAAATCATGAAAGATGAAAACCGAAAAAAGTTAATTTAGGAGGCAAAATGGATGTTCATTAGGTGTGATAAGATTTTAATGTTGATAATAATGCTTAGCAAAATTTGATTGTTGGTGAGTGGGAGGGAGCTATGGAGGAAATATAAAAGTAGGATGAGCAATGGTAGCCTTTTTATGTGGTCAAGATCATGTGACCAAAACTTGTAGCCAAACACTACTTTCGCCTCTAGTGGAAGCGAATAGATATCATAAAATTCGTCCTCGGGAAGATGACGCCCATCCATTAATTGATTCGCTCAAGAGAGTAATGAACTTTGGCGATTTCACCATTTTTGTCGCAATTCTATAAAAATGCGTATTCACACATCTACCCCGTCATAAAATGTTATATCGCCAAACGAGGCGATAAGATGGCAAGTCACTTTTCAACAGACAGTCACATGAGTACTAGTCGACTTGTTGGTCAAACGTTTTGAAGCGTTTCTCAATAGCAATGCTCAGTCTACATCTGTTTCACTTATATGTAGATAGCAGGGTATACCTAGCATAATCCAAAGAACTAATTTAACTTGAATACATTTTTAACATGGTGTTCCCGTTATTCAAATGGACACTTATATATGAACTAGCTTTACTACTCATTTTCACTCGATAATTTTTCTTGCTTCATACAAGCCAAGTCTCTGTTTGCTTGCAGTGTCGTTGAGGCGTAGAACAGCTTTCTGAGCTTGGTCCTCTTCAGATGTTTGTGTCCTTTCTTCTCATAGCTCGGCCAACGAAATATTCTATAATAAAGTTTGCTTGTGTGATTCTAAGGGAATGACGCAGCGTGCTGAGAATAGTTGCACTGACCTATAAAATACGGATAGAATAAGCTGCACAAACTTCACGACGTCAGATCTTAGTGTTCAAAAGCTAATCTTTTCTGCTGCTTCAGACAGCAGAATTTCTGATTTCTATACAAAATGCCTCTATATAATTAAAATTGCGAACAATATACGTACTGATTACTTAGAATTATTGAACGATTAGTAGTTCTTCTATTTCTTTCTTCATAATACCATTCATCATTTGACCCAGTTAAGATTAGATGAGAGAAATATGTGATATTTTTCCATGATAGTTTCAATTAACAAATGTACTAGGAATCAAGCATCTGTTGGTAGTATTTTTCCGTATGAGGTCAGTGAGGTTGCATTTTCAACTAAATATTCCTTAGACACTACATAATTTACAAAGGGTTTGAATTAACTTCCAACTGTTATTGTAACGTTGGATATTAAATTTGGTAGGGAGGTATCACACACACACACACTGTTACTATTATAATGCTGTATATCTCTCTCTCTCTCTCTGTTATTTATTACTATTATATGCTCACTCAATCTGTCGCTCCTAATCAAAATTATATATGAGTAACATGATTATGTATGTATATAACATGATTATACCTTTGCAACATATACGTAACCATAATTTTACATATATCATATAACCATTTGATTTCCCTTTTTACGTCCCCTTTTGTTACACGATGACGATTAGTCCAAAAAAACACATATTTGGCACATTATTATGCATGATGCAAGTGATGATATATATAAGAATACATTACACACATTCAATTTTTAAAAAATATGTTTACTTTTGTATGAATTACCCCTCTGAATCTGCATTTAAGTTCAGCCCTGGTTTGCCAAATTCGATGCAAACAAACTTCAAGAAAGTTTATTTGATAAAGAAATTATTATTTGAATCATAAGTCGTTCTCTTCATGCTAATCAAGACAATTGAATTTCCGCTTTGATGACCGAGTTTTGTCACAATTAGCACAGCGCCTATTAAAATTTTGGCATATCATAATACCATCATGAACGGTAAACAGACCTTGTTCAATCATTTTGATAACATTTCGTATGGAATTTGCATTTTCACCAGCTTCCTCCAGAGACACTACAAAGGGAAATTGATCTCATCAGTTTGAACTATGCATGAGCATGATCCAATTATCTGCAAAATTATTTCATTGACAGTAATGGGAGTTCTAATCATGAATACAATGTTAAAACTATATCTCGTGATGGTTTAGAAGACTCTTAAAACGATAGTGCGTTGCCGGTGAGGTGATTGTGGTACATTTCCTCATAGAAGTTTTGCGGTTCGCGTTAGCCTGGTTGGAAGAGTAACTGATTAGCAGCCGGAGGGTTGCAAGTTGGAATCCAACCAAAGACCGTCGAGTACAAAGGAGGTACAAACGTTAAATCTGTCGTCGCCTCAAATGTCCTGACGTTGGTGTGGTGTGGAAGTTTGGAGAGTGAGGTGCCAGCTCAAGTGTGACCTCGTCATCTCACCGCGGTTCAAAATTGACCTCGGATCTTTCCTTTGGGTTTGATCCCGGAACGTCGGCAATAGCCAGTTTTGTTGTTCCAGTGCGATGTTAATTAAAATACCTACCTAATTACTATAGAAGTGTTACAAGTGAACAATGCTTAATAATAAAATATATTTCCATTATTAAGTTGTTTACTAAAATTTTCATTCTTATTTCATCATTTAATATTTTGAAAAACTGTTTCAGAGATGCTACGGTATATTGTAGTGAATTTATGGAATCTGGTTTAGTTAACCTAGACATCATCCTTAATCATTTGTTATTATATTTATTTTACTTACAGATGTCGTTGTGTTCAGCGAGAAAGCTAAGTCAGAAGAAGCAGAAAGAGCAAAATACTCCCCCAAAAGTACATATTGGAATCCTATTTCAATACCACCAGAACAAGAAATGTCTGCTCAAGCAAAATTACAGGTACATTTTAACCATATAATCGTCAATCATTTTGAATTTCTTAGGGGCTTGTATAAATATTATTTATGATGGATAGATTTTAATTATGAAAAGGAATGATTGATAGTAATGAATAAGGTTATGTTTGACAAGAGATCTGATGCTCAAAACAATTTTAACCTTCCCGGTGGTTTATCTTTGAGTCGAAATTGCCTTGTAGTGTCCTGTCTCTGAAACAAAGCCTTTTCCTATTTGTATATTCAATCCCATTTGAATAATAGGGCACTTTTGTCTCGATGATGTATTTCGTAATTAACAAATATCAGATCTCCATGAATGAGATATCTTGTAATTGACAAACATGACCAGATCTTGATGGATGAGGCATATCGTCAAACTACTTGGAGGGTTAAAATACTTTGTAATCATTACTCTAGACACGAGAAACACAAAATATCCATAATTATCAAAGAACTTAATATATAGAAAATTGTACGAAAATTAAATTTATCAATATTTTAAAAAAGCAATTCATAAGAATTTAAACACATAATAAATCAACAAAACGCATTTATTAATTATAATAAGCATAAGATATGAACTAAAGGCTGTTAAATGCCAGACTAGTACTTTAAAGTAATAAGTAAAAATACAAGAATTTGATCAACACAACTACCATCAAAATTTAGAACATTTAACACTCTGAAATCACGCACCTATAGGTTAATAATATAGTAGTTTCTAGAATTTTTATATCTTATGCTTGCTAGGAAAATTCTTAACCAACAAAAGCTACTAATTCATGCTTAAATGTGTTGTCTGGTATAAAAGCAATAACAAACTTTTCCCGGAAGTCTAATGACACTCAGAGGGTTTAGGCTACCTTCTAATGAAATAATGATATAGACGGAGCATGTGGTCCGAATCCTTGTCGTAAGGTCTCAGATGTGAAGGTCACGTGGGCTTGGAAATCGACTTGAGCCGATTGGCTTTAGGAGCGCCAAATTATCGTTTTCCTTCACTTGTAGATTAGTTAAACATTAGGAAATTTGCTTTTGCCCAATACCACGTGACCTTCATCTGGAGATCTCCAAACCAAGCGATTGGGCCAAAATGACGAAACTGTGAGCACATGTTCTACTCGATGGTCCATTGTTTTCTGTGTTCGCTGTCGATATATGACAGGATTAGGCCCGATATACCTCGGAGATAAGTCACTTTTTACCTCAATCATACACAATCAAATTACTCTAGAATTAAAATGGAAACAAAATGTGCTCAACACCCACATATTGATTGATTTTTTATGTTTTCACAATTCAACCATTTACACATCGGATATTTAGATTATGAAACTTACACGAGGACGGTTTGGGAGTGGAATATTTAAAAGACAAAAGAGGAAACGAAACGAATAAAACAGCATACAAATCGTCTCTTTACACCAACAAAATGCTTGGGAGAAAACAGCATAAATTTAAAAGAAATTCTAAAACAAGCTACTATGTGCAAAGTATGACGTCGCTTGACGCAGGACGAGATATTGTATGCGTCGGATGGAAGCTCAAAAATTAAAATATTCTTAGTGAAAACAAGCTATTTATTTTACTGTATAAACAACACCTAAACTACGAGTTTCACAGCATACCACCAGCGTTTTTGTCTTACAATTACTGTTTAAGTGAAGTAACCCCTGACATGTGTATCTGGGTTATTTTCTCAGAGCACGAAAACACATGCTCCTTATTTTAACTCTCCTGGTGATTTCCTCGACAAGGAATCAAGTCATTAGCAAAACTGACTAGATCTTGATGGATGAGATATCTCGTCATTAGAAGAAAATTGACTAAATTTTATTCTTTTCATCATAAAAAAGTCGTCAATTCCATGATAACGAGATATTTTGCCATTAGGTCAAACCTTGTTGGATGAGATGTCTAGTCAAAACAACTTGGAGGGTTAAAGAGTGAGAGGATTTTTCTGGAAAATAAAGAAATTAAAGGATTATCTGTTAGGTCGCAAAAGTTTTGGTAACCTCTTTCATAACTATAATTTTTAGTTTTTGACCTAAATTCGAACAGTTTTTAAACAGCTGTACAGTAAAAACATTTTTTTAAATAAGTTTCTACTAAGCCGTAGATTATATTTTCAAAATATCTCCCCAAACTTCATTTAAGCAATCTTCCATTCCAGGCTGTCGAGTCCACACCACCTTGGACGACTGCGGACTGGGTCATACCACCCCAACCAGTCGAGATGGTAACACTGCAATTCCACAGGCCATCAACGGCAGTTATTGAAGACAGTCGAAAAGCTTACGCGAAACAGCCACTCGCCATACAGTCACTTTCGACCATTCCCGAAAGTGCGAACGTCTTGACTTCTTCCAGCAGCTTTGCACCACAGCAGCCAGTCACTTGTGCGAAACAGACGGATGTTTGACTTGGTAGGTGTTTTTGAATATATTCTTTTTTTTACACATCTCTGCATTCCACAAGTTTGTGGAGTACTACTAGTCAAAATGCAATACCTGCAAGTTTGTTCCATCTGATTGGCAGTAGTACATAAATATCGGTAGTAAATTGTTATATACTACCGCTATTTATGTACTACTGCCAATAGTGCGACTACTTTGAGGTGGCAGATGATCTTGGGAATGTCTATTTTCTATAACATACAGTCATTCTATTAGCCGAAGAGTGGCCGAAGAAAAACAAAAGTAAAATGTTATTCTGTTGAATTACCTGCTGAGTTAGTACTTGTGCTGAACATACATATGAAGGAAACTTTTGCAAATAAGATGAAATGGTTCATGCAAGCTATTGAAAAACTAGAAGAGGACAGAAGAGATATTTATTAAAAAGGTAATACAAGATGCACGCATCTTGCAACAACAGAAACACAACTTCCAATTTAAATACATGTATTTAACCCTCATGGTGGTCGACTAGACGAAGTATCTCGTCATTAGCAAAAATATCCAGATCTTGATGGACTAGCTATCTCGTCATTAGAAAAAACTGACCAGATTTTGATCTCTAATCAGTTTCTTTTCTCTCATCATCAAACAAGAATCAATATCTTGATGACGAGGTTTCTCGCCATAACCAAAATTGGTCAGATCGTGATGGACAAGATATCTAGTCAAAACCATTTGAAGGGTTAAATGCAGCTACATGACTTGGATAAAATCAATCCACCCCAGTCCGTCGTAAAGGAGATCACAGGACACACTCACGTATTCACCATAGGATTGGTTGTTATTGATAACATTGTGATTGATCATCAGGGGATGACTTAATCAAGTGAAATTCCTTAGAGATAACTCAGGCGGACGTGAAGTGACTAGGGTTGCCCTCCTTCTAGGACAGAGGGAAGTTCTCTTAGCTTTGAATATGTGTAAATGTGATAAAAATGTATCTTATCCGGATCTAAAAATATGTTAAGGGTTTATTTGTGAAATAAATTTTCGGTTAGGAGATTTTAGAGATATTTCTATGCTGCTTGATGTGACCGAACTCCAGTAGATTGTCATTTAGAAACTGATTGTATTTTAATTGTGTATGATGTCAGAAACAGGGGTAGGAAACACTTATTTCAAATCGGAGTTAGCGGTTAACTTGACAACCCATCAGCAAACCCATGGTACCATAGTATAAAATATTTAAATGTATAGAAATATATTGTCTAATTTTATATATATAATGCAATTTTGAGTTAAAAAATTCAAGCATCTGGCTTAAATTTACCTTAGATTTAAGTTTTTAACCTTTGGCCTAGATTATTACTAAACATACTGCCTATGGTATTATTATAGCCATCTAAGTGAATGCTTTTTGTATGGCAGTTATCTAAACTTGAAATATAGTATTTAAGTTGAAAGGTTCAAGGGTTAAGTGTATTTCATGCATTCATTCATAAACATTTTTTTTCATGTTGAAAAAATGTGTGTAGGGTGATAAACTACGCCAAAAGCCAAACCAAATAAAAAAATAATATTTCATTCTCTCCTCTTCCTATTGTAAACGAATTACCTTAATGTTAAATGAGCATTGTGTTTTATGATTTTTTTATATTGTTTTTAGAATGTCTAGTTGTAGTTGTGTGATTAGCGGAACTTCGGTTAACCCTGATTCAAATTACTTCAGCTTATATTTTGATTATCTTTAGAACAAAAAAATATTTCGGAGATAGCAGTAGGCCCTGAATTACGTCCTTCTGCTTATTTATCAATCTATATCTATACCTGTTTCTTAGTATAGTGACTTATCAGTTATTAATAGATGCAGCATTATAAATCCTTAACATAAAATTTCCAATCTTAGAAATACTTCCTTCTTGACTAGCATAACAGTCAATACACTTAATTTATTAAAGGTTCTCCAGTTTCATTCCAATTTCTAAACAATAATTAAAAATTTAACCTTTAAAGATGTCCTGTAACCGAATCGCGTTGAAACTAACCTCAAAAGTGTTTATCTTGCATCTTCTACAACATTCGAGCCTTACTTGTTACGTAGTAAGCGTTTTTTTTCTAAATAACTTTTCCCACACAATATTTGCATCGGTTTGTTTACCTTTTATAAAGTACGCAAATACGATAAATTGAGCAATATTTATCACTCCAAATAAAAAATGTGACATTATTGGAAGAGCCCAGTTCTAAGGTAATGGAAATTAATACCGCCGTTGATGATTATTAGAAGTTATCTTTGTAAAGTGTTTCATTTTGAAATATAAATTACTCTTTGCAAATACGAAACAAAGTTGGATCTAAAAACGAGGTTAGTCAAAGAAAAGCTACACCGCATAGTATAAGATATAAATTATAACAAATAAAAGGTCAAAAATAATGGTAAAAGAAGGTATAAATCCGGAGTGGCTGAGAACACAAAACATAAAAAGGGTGGTTGTCCATTTGCGACATGCCGACCTTCCCTCGCTATATAGCGGTGGCGGCTTTTATATTTATTTGGTAGGCAATTAGAATTTACGTGCACTGGAGCAACACAAATGGTGACAGTTCGGGATCAATCTCGATGGGGAAGATCCCATGACAACTCCTCGTAATTTTGAATTGCAGTCAGATCATAAAGTCAGCACCTGATCTTCCCTCTTCAAACTTCCACACTACTCCAATGTATCTGAGGCTACGATCGATTTAATGTGCACTAACCCCACGTGTACAACAGTCTTTGTTTGGATCGAATTTTCAACCCTCAGGTTGCTAATACGCGAATCTTCCAACTCTGTTTCCAACCATGGCCAGTATATATTATTAGCATAATTATATATTGGCAAGGTATGATTGCCTGAAAGAGCACTTACATCATTTTGGGATCTATAACAGCCACAATTGTGACCTATGGAGAACACAGTTGTGACCTATGCAGATGGTTGATATGGACAGTGACCATGTCAATCATCTTAATATGTTAAGCCTTTTAGAATGTTCGTCATTATCAGGGGAAGATTTCGATGCGCGTTATTGGAAGGGCCAAGAACTTTTGAAGCAGCTGATTTTATTTGAGCTTTCTACTATTCCGTTTCTCTTTCTATGTTCTAACTTCATGTGTTAAATTGTGATACAAAGTGAGAGGTAATATTGTGCGATTCTCGCGAGATAACGACAGACCTCAGGTCAGTTGATTTGTGAATAGGTGTTAAAGGCTGTCGTATAAGGCCTACCATGCGCAGAAACCAAAGGAAGCTGTTATCTTCATAGATGATTTATCCCTTGCTAACTAAGGTATCGAAAAATAAGCTCTGTGTCAGAATCAGCACTAAAGACACCAATTGAAGAAAGTATTTGTTTACGTTTTCACCAGTCCCCGAATTGAACTAATAGACTCGTTCAAAACCACGTGACCCAACTGCCTTCTCGTGGGAGCCCAGGACTATAAATGTATACTTTCTTTGCAATGAAATAACTATATCATATATCCATATGCAAGCTTCTAAAATAACAATATTGCATTCTCTAAAAATTGTAACTGATATTTCTTTTATTTTTTATTTTAAAGAAAGAGATCTGGCATATAAATGTTTGCATCAAATGCGATGTTTTCTTTATGTCTTCAAATTATCTTTATAATCCAAAAATTCAATATTCCTAGAAAATTATTGCAAATATCTGCTACAATAATCCTACTTTTATATTCAGATTTCCCTTCGGGATTGATTCCAAGAGGTCGCCAATAAACCCGTTGTGTTGCTGTAGTGTGACGTTAATTAAATTACCTACCTACCTACAAACTTTTATATTACAGACTATATATGTATTACCGTATATATTTGAATGTATTGCATAATTTTGAAGATTTTGTCTCATAGGAGAGGACACCAATGCAATATATTTTGTAATGCTACATTTTACTTAAATATATTTAAATTTACTGGACTTTAATAATCCGTGAATATTATACAAAACCTTTTGCATTTAAAATTCAATTTATATTTGATTTCACATATTGCACACAACTTTATTTCCCCTTGTTTAAAAGTAAGATAGTTTAAAAAATATTATATTTCATTCCAATCTGACGAATGAAAAAGCAGATATTTCATTCGCTACATTTTGCCTATTTCCTCTGCACGCACTCTACCTTCAAATCCTCCAAAACGGAGTATGGAGCTTCCGTTCCCCCTTGCTTTTAGAATACAAGATAAAGAATATATACATGGACAAAAAAATAAATTCGCAGAGGACGAAGGAGGAATACACTCACAAAAAATCATCCTTCCGACTTCGAGTACGGATTATTACGTTTCCAAAATAAGAAAAACCTCTACAGAACAGGAAATGCAAAAGTCCCCTCCCCCAAGCAGACTTTAGAATCAATTTTGTACCTGACCGTGTATTTTTGACAAAAGAAAGAATGTAATATAAAACAAAATAGCGAAATAGAAAAAAAAATATTTGTATCTTTTTTTTTATCTGAGTATCGCGAAGTTGTGTTCTTTGTTGAAAGCCCACAAGAAAAATGCAAACTTTAAATTGGATACTTCTTCCTTCGGAACGTTTTTAAGGCTCACTCTACAAAAGAGCGGTTTGAAAATGGCCTCTTACAGATACAAAAATAAGGAATAAAACTGAAGCGGCATCATGGGAAAGAGAATTCAGATAAGTCCGTCGTTATATGCAGATTTGCCTCCATGAATAATACTTAGATCAATACCTGAATATCATCGTGATTGTTGAGTATTTTCGTGAAGACTTATTGAGGGGCTCCTTTTGAAAAGACACTTTCTATAATATACGGAATCTCTTTTCTTCCGATCTCTATTCAAAACATTTAAGTGGTGAATTTTCTTAAAAGCAGGCCGATTTAGGCGCCATGAAGAACATTGAATTCAACACAAAGTCCCTCGACGCTTGTATAACATTGTTTACAAATCTAGCTCGCCCCTCAAATAAAACTGTACCCTAATAGCGGCATTATATTACTTCAATAGCTTTCACTGGAAAATTCGCAGCTTCAATAGGTGACTGGAGATAAGGAGCGTTTGTTTATTTGATCGTTGTTGTTTTGGAGTCTTTATTATACATATAAATATTTAATGTAGTAAGCGATCAATGTCTGTTAATAATCTAGAAATTTTAGAGATATAGATACACAGTCTTAATTATATTGAAACTCCACAAAGACCTATTTATGCATTCATTAGCTACAAGTGTCATATTCCTGTGAACAAAATGTTGGTTTGTTAGTGTTTATAGTACATGAGGTACTCCCTCTACAAAAGAGGGATCTGAAATGGCTTCTTACAAATACAAAAATAAGGAATAAAACTGAAGCGGCATCATAGGAAAGATAATTCAGATAAGTCTGGTCGTTATACTCATGTTTTACCACATGGACAATACACAATAACTGAATATCATCGAGATGGTTGAGTGATTTCGTGAAGGCTTACTGAAGGGCACCTTTGATTAGAGGAACTTTCTATACTATACGTAATCCCTTTCCTCTACTCTACTCGAAGAATTTAAGTAGTGAATTTTCTTAAAAGGAAGACGATTTAGACTCTGTAAAGAACATTGAATTGAAAACAAAATCCCTCTGCGCTTGTCTGACAATGCTTAAAAATCTAGCTCGCCCCCCAAATAAAACTGTACCCTAATAGCTGCATTATATTACTTAAATAGCTTTCACTGGAAAATTCGCAGTTTCAATAGGTGACTGGAGATAAGGAACGTTTGCTTATTTGTTATATCTTAAAAGCAAGTGAGTTGTTACTGTTGTTCTTTTGGGGTCTTCATTATACATGCAAATATTTAACGTTAGTAGCCCATCAATATGTTTGTTAATAATTCATAAATTTTAGAGATTCTTCTTGCGTATTGAAACTCAACTCACTCAATTCATGCATTCAATTAGCTACAATGTCATATTCCTTTAAACCAAAGGTTGGTCTCTTAACCAAAGGTTGGTTGTTTAGTTGGTTAGGGTTTATGGCACATGAGATACTCACTCTACAAAAGAGCGGTCTAAAAATGGCATCTTACATACAGAAAATAAGGAGCAGACTGAAGGCGTAAGGAATAAAACAGAAGCGGCATCATGAAAAAGAGAATTTAGATGCATCTGTCGTTATAAACAGATTTACCCCATGAACAATATCTTCGAGATGGTTGAGTATTTTCGTGAAGACTTATTGAGGGCTTTTTTTGAATAGACACTTTCTATAATATACCGAATCTCTTTTCCTTCACTCTTCATTCAAAGCATTTAAGTAGAGAATTTTCTTAAAAGCATGGCGATTTAAGCGCCATAAAGAACATTGAATTCAAAACAAAATCCCTCGACGTTTGTCTAATAGTGTTTACAAACCCTAGCTCACCCGTAAATAAAACTGTAATCTGATAGTGGTATTATATTACTTCAATACTTTTCACCGGAAAGTTCTCGCCACTTCAGTAGGTGACTGACGATGAGGAAAAGGTGTTTATTGTATTCATGAAAATAAAATGTGCTGATCTCGTTGTTCTTTTAGGGTCTTTATTGTACAAATCAATATTTAACGTAGGAATAAATCAATATGCTTGTTAATAAAATTATAAATCTTAGAGATTCAACTCCAATAAGATGAAATTATCAACTCATCTGTATAATTTCAACTCAATTAAGACCTATTTATATATTCAATTAGAAATAAGCGTCCTAGCTCTCTGAAACAAAAATTAGTTGATTGATTGTGTTTTATGGCGCAAAGGTAATATTTGGTCAAGCTTCGCAAACACAAGGCACAAAATGTAAGTAATGGGCATACACACACAAGCAAACTTTTACTAACACAGAAGAAACAAATGCGCCAAGAGTAAGTTAAGGAAATTGAAACTGTGGCACCTACAAATCGAGGTTACTAGCTCAGTGGGCAATCCCAGTGAGTTACTTGAACCACAGGAGATATGCATTTAAAATTGGGACCATCGATTAATTGCTAAAGCTTTCTCATTTTCAAAAAAGCGTTACCAATCAAAAGGATTGATCGAGTATTTTTCTCAAAATATTCAATACCTATCCAAAATTAGAAGAACCCAGAAATTTGAATGAAGTATCAATCTAAACTGTGTTCCCCAAATTAAGTTATGCAAGAATTAATGCAAAGTCCAATATCATGTGTTTCTTGTTTAAACCTATGCTCTATAAAGTCCATTCACGCTAGAATCAGAAACATCAAAACAGAATTTATTCTCAGTAGAGATATGTTATTTTCACTGGTTATCAGGACGACAATTCCATATCAAATGGTAATGACCAACATACAAATGTGTTTTCCGCTGTTTATACAAAATTGTGCTAAATTTTATGATCCATGATTTACTATTTATATTGATTATATATACCACTTAACAGCCTTTAAAAAGTGATTCATAAATTAAAAGTAAACTAACTTTATACTGCCTAGAAAAGGATAAACATTTGACGAAGTGCATAATTTAAGAACATAAAATAATACAAAATGCACGTAACTTTTATAATCTGTACAATGCTTAAATTAAACGTAAGGTTATAAAACATGAACTCCTCAATAAGTGTTAAAAGCTTTAGGATTACATTCAGGCTTATTTATATTACAAATGTTATGTCAATGGAATACTTATCAATTCAAAACGCGTTTATCTATTACAAAATAATGATTAAAAGAAATATTTTTAATAGTGGATATTACAAAAATTCCTATAGTACTAATTATATTTAAAAAATATTGTCAGAAACAGATTGTCTTTCAGAATTTACTGCACTATTTTCATTTTGCAGATTGTGAAGATGGTATAATGGTGAATGTAAATTGTCTTAAATGAGTGATCAAATGGCATTTTGCTGAGAACAAAAAGCGTAAGAACTGTTACATCAGCGATATAAAACTGACTAGAAGAAAAGTATGTTCTTAGATGTGATAAACGTTGTGATATTTTTTCACATCTACTACTGTTATACGCTATATAATATCAATAATTTGCAATAAGACGAATAGAAATTTTATATTACTCACGGCTCATAAAAGTGCAGAACTATTAAGTGAGTTTAATGCGGTTTTGACTCCAAGTTGAAATTAACTTTATTTACCAAATTTTAATGTGATTGTCTTCATTTCTTCAAGGTACAGTGTATGATTATCACACATAAACCGCATATTTGAGTCAAGAATATAATCGCATTTTGATAACACAAAATGTGTCATCCTAGTACACATCCACATGATATAGATATATCTGAATTCATTTGTTCCAAATGCTGATGTATTACTTTGATACTTCTATTTAATTGAATAGCTTTTATTATTCTGTTCTATAATTAATATAGTTTATATTTGCTTGAATAGACAATTTTTAAATCGACTCCATGTGAAAGGTGCATGTTAAAACTTGTTTCTAAATGTTGTTCGTATAATCTGAGATGAAAACAAAATTCAAAAAGTTATCAAGCCTTTGCAATGACCAAATTATAAGTAAAATCAATCTCATAATAACCAAATTTTTGTAATGGGAACACGTAAGAACATAGTGGTATAAGTACATCTAATTTATCTTAAACAAGTCAAAACCTGGGGCATTTTTAAGATACTTTTACTTTTTATTATTAAGTAATATATATGGAATTACATAAACAGAAGCTTTCATTTAACAGTATATCATAGTGAATTAGGTTACGTTCAAACATTCATAAATTTTAGAACACACTTTTATAAACACTAATCTCTTTAGCTAGATATCTTTAAAGTTTGTCGTCGGCCATTTACAAGAATTGGTTTTAAAGAACGTTCTCAATATTAATAAATTGAAGAACTTATCATTTCTGATTTAACATTTCAGCAGTTATATTCTGAAACAACTTCTGAAATTCACTGTATGGAAATCTTATTATTACGAGAGTATGCTTGACACTTATTACTAAAGTACTTAAGATGACCTGTGAAAATTATAAAATACTTCTAGAAATTGTAATGACTGAATAAAGAAATATTACTCTATCAAGCAAGAGTTAACAAAACTATTTATCATTTTCTGCAATGTTATTTTCTTAAATCTCCAACATAATTTTAAAGTTGAAATTTTCAATATTTTAACAATTTATATATCACTATTCTATATGTATTGAATTCATTAAGAAATTATGAAATACTTCTCTTTTACTAAAATGCGGAATAAAAATATGTTTATTGATTAATGTTTTTTAAGACGGTGCATTTTATTTATAAACATTTCCGATAAAATTCGACTTGAGGTCTAAAATTGCTTACAATGTTAACTGCTCTTTGGTTTGAAGCTAATATTTCTAGGTTTAATTTCTAGTAAATACCAAAAAATTAATATGAAATCCAAAATATGCTATATAATCAGATAAATAAAATCATCTCATAAAAAAGTCTAACTTTGAAAGTGCTACATTATTCCTTGGGACTAATACGGTTATTTTATGTGTCATTACATTAAATATTACATTAATTCATTGAATTAATAGCGATAGGTAGAACCAATTTATATTTATAAAAGATATCATAATACTAATTGCAACTGATAAGGTTCTAAAGACTGACATTCATTTTCTTGAATAGTTGCCAATATTTTTTACAGAGCATCAAATTTAAAAACAAATTAACTATGGATTAAGGAAATACAAAATTGAATTATGATAAACATAAACATCCAGTAACAGCTAAAATAAATCCGTTGATCTGAGAATAATAAAATGATAAATTGTAAACTAATTTACTTGGCTAAAGGTTTTCTCAAATTAAAAATGCAATCATGCCAAAAAGTAAAATTATCAAAAATGCTTTAATAAATGCATATTTCTATTCTTTAAAATGTAAACCCATGGTAATGCATTACATTAACACTATACATTGAAAGGGGATACGTAATTACAACAAGGTTTACATGTTTTGTGTATTATGAATAACAATAGAACGACTCTAAATAAAGGTTTCTTAGTTTGGTTGTAATGTTTTGTTTAGAAATTCTTTATTTTAATAAATCCACTATTACAATTGATTTTTTACGAAGCATGCGACTCATAAGAAACAATACATTTTTCTAAAAACATTCTTTTGATTAAAAGTTTTTAATCCATCGAATTAATAAAATGAGTTTAAAATAAAATATATGAAGGAAATAAACTTTCAAGTTACGAGTCGAACGATTAGTTCAAGAAAATTAATTTTTATATTAAAAAGAGAAGATTGAAATATAATTTATGGTTTCTATTTATTTACGACTAGTTTGAAAAGTAAACCATTGTATATAATTGCATAAAATGAATTCTTCAATTAAAATCAAACTGCAATTTCATCTGTCTAAGAACGTATTCATAAAACCAGTTTGGTAGAGCAAAACTTTTTAAAACTTTCTTTTATTGAATCAGAACATGTCTATCAAAGTTTTCATTATATTTGAAGCATATGGTTAAGAGCTTTGGTAAGTGAAACTCCTAAACCTAGATTTCATTATTTAGATCTATATCTGTGCTGGTACGTACTAGTTTATTTGATGTCAACATTTGTTAAAGTAGTGATGTTTGCATGGTTAAATATTATGTTCATCGAAAGTGTTAAAAATGGTGCATTGGTTTGTAGCTCATAAACTTTTAACAGCTGTGCATGACACATAATAAATTGTGTAAAGTGTGTTTTTGTATGGTACATGTTTAAATAAGACGTTGTAGAAGGATGTTGTGACAGTTATATTTGTACATGGTATTAGATCTAGAAGCAAAGTATGTGTTTGCAAAGAACTTGCGAGTATATATATATCATCTGTTTTAAACAACCAAAATGTTACAATACGTATTTTTATACTGAAGTGCTTAAATATTTGAATGAAGTTATATCCGATTATTGAATCAGATATAAAAATAAAAGTACTTCAAAATTCATGACTATGTGCATTTATTTGGGTCTATCTGTTCTTATAAGGCATATCGTCGGCTTAGAGAAGAAACTTAATTGACATTATTTTCGGTGATACAAAATGCTTATTTTCATGATGATATGAAATACTAAGACACGTTTCAATTTGTTTGGGATATATATTTAGCACTATAAAAATACCTATAGATTTAATTTTGAATTCTAAATAATGACAAGTCGTTAATAGAATATTATTTTTGTCAATTAATGTGTTTTTGCTCTAAGCCGCCGATATTTGATTCAAATCATATATTAATAGTAAATATAAATTTTCATTTTTAGAATAAGATATTTTAAAGGGACTATATATTTTTTACGTAAATATTATATTTATTACAAAATTTAATTTTTGATAATATTAATATTTGAATGTATTTTAAATCAGTCTTCACATTGATAAGGCTACTAGTTAAAGGTTATCTATACCTACTCTCATTTAATCTTGAAAAACAAGTGTTTGTTTAGTGCTACAAATAAAAAGTATGATTGTCCAAAAAATTAATTTCAATTTGTTTTTTTAAAAGAGAATTTGTGTCGTTTTTTCCTTCAATTTAAATGGATAGTTCACGGTTCTGAACAGCATGGAACATAATCTTAAAAATATGTTCATCCAAACTATCACAAATAAAACAGTTTGAAAGCACACGAACCAATTAAATGAGGATTATCAGTATATGTTTAGCATCAATGTTTTAAGATGCAGTATTAAGAAACGAACTTAGAAAGTGCTAAGTTTTAAACCGTTCTAAGTTTCTTAAAACCTCACGTGTGAAATATTTGAAAGGTAAGTACGAATATATATATGAAAACGGAGGTATAACGGTTTATTTTGAGACTACAGGAAAACTACCTGAATCTTTTGGTCTCCACTGTTTTTACTTGATTCAAATAATGTAACACAGTTACAAAGCAGTAAAAAACGAAATTCGTTAGAAATATTTACATAATTACAAAGCATGAAGCAATATAAGTTAAAAGGCCCCGTTTTGTTTTAGAATAACTTAAATAAAACATTTTAATTAATTTTTTACGTATTGTTTACTCACTACAATTTTTTATGACATCGGCCAAATGACTGTCTGGCCGCGCTTCAAATACAGAATTTTACGATCACGTTTCCAATTACGTTTGAACAAATTTCCTGGGGAATTTATTCAATTTCTTCGTAAAAGTTTTGCTTAAGATTTTGAATCGTCTTTGGCTTCTTAAAGGCAGTTCAAAAGCTTAAGCATAAAGGATTTCTTTCCATTAAGTAGCCGAATAAGGAAATATGCCATTCCGTCAAGGCAGAGGAACAAGGAAGTCAATCGACATATCCACAGATTTTGACATTATTTGGTTAGAAAATGAGTCCTTTTAAATTCGCATTTATGACACACTATGCATAATGCATCAATGATTACACGATGGATGCACGATTGCATAAATGGTTACATTATCTGTATGACATGTTCTTCCGTTTCGTTGAAACCATGTGTTGTAAACATTGTCGATCAATTTCAGGCACAAAAAAATTTTGCAAAATCACACAGAATCGTACAAAACTTACAGTAACCACAGTTTCATTTTACACTAGCGGAATTACCAGACCTAATTCGGGTTGAATTAGTTAACTGAATTGAAAAAGTGACCTGAATATAATCAGTTTTCCCTTTCGTAGAAAAATACCAACATCCTTTAAGTGTCAGGACAAAAAGGTTTTTACACCTTTTTGATATTTTTATATTTTTTATGTAGAAAAGGTAACCGATTACCAATTTTCAAAAAGAGGGTCGATTTGACAGTATTTCACTTTAGAAAGTCACTGTTTTTAACAAACTTTTAACAGATATAAGTTGATTAAAGGTAGCTTCAACTCGTAAAGTAGGCAGCATTGACTTTCTGTCACTACAACAAATAATTTTTGATGTTTCAAAGTCCTACTTAATTTTTCTAACATTAATATTATTTCACGTGACCAACGTGTAATAATCTTGCAATCTAAATAATATTATTGCTCATGGCCAACGGACACGAGTTTCCTTTTCTTTGAGCACATTACGGTTTATTTATGTAAAGTTAATCAGATGTTTTGGCATTAAACTTGCCTAAATATGGGCAAAGGAAATTTCTAATGCATTCACTAAATTAAAATGTTTTATAAAATAAATCACATATTAAAATATATTGAATGAAATTTATGCTATGCTTCCACAAACACAAAAACAGGCAAAGTGGATAAACGGACAGATTTCCGCAACGAAGTTCAGTCACTAAATGAAAATATGTACTCACAGTATGGAAAGTTTAAAAAATATTACCCAGCTGTTTACAGAGCTGTTCCCAGACAGGCACATAATAAACTATAAATATTTGTAAACTTTCTTTATTGTCACATTCATATTACATACTAGAATTATTCGGCGTTACTTGATTAAGATGGTTAGCTAACGTCAGTTTTCGTTGATAAATTGTAATTCCTATTCATCTCATGTAACAACTACCACACTCAAATAAAGGTACACAATTCTTAAATACACAATATCACAAAGGTAAATAAATGTCAAATTTAGCATTTTTGAAGAATTTAAATTTTTAGTAAGAAAGAAACCTTTCTAGGGAGTGCCAATGTTACCCAGAATGCATGTAAAAATTGACAGTATACATACATGTAAATGCTTTGTATATAATTTAAAAACAAAGTTTACCAAAATTATCAAACAATGATACAATTTTTAAAGAAATTATACATTTACTTACCTTGATTACAGATATTTAACGAAACCCATCAAATTGAAAATCCAGAGATACATCTTAAAAAGTAGATTAAGAGCTTCGAACGAAAAGCAATGAATCCAACGGTTTTTTCATTACTAAAAGGATTCCTGGAATATATGCTAACGGATTAGAGAAATTTAAGAAAGCAAACGATTAATAATGATTGTTTTGAAATAATTCAGTTGCATATGTCAAAAATAATTTTTAAAATTACTGAGGTTGTCCTATTAGCTACCAGACTTATTTTGAAAGGTTTTGTGCTGTATATTTTATTTATAATGTTTTATTCTTTATATCATTTGTCCCAAATATTCAGAATTGTTTTATATTTGGTAAAGAAAAATAAGGCTCAAGATAAAAACGTATTAGAATTTAAAATCCGTAAAAATAGTTTCTGGAAGAATAATTGCTTTTTCAGCAGCATTGGTAAAACAATCCAAGTTATAGCAATGCTCAATATACCTTCCAGCTACTCCAAAACTACCAAATTATGGCTGATTAAGTCTAGTTACTCAGATGTTGTAGCATGAAACTTGTCTAAATATGTAAGCAAAGCAATGTAAAATAACCTATTCACTAAACCAAACTACAATGTATAAAATAAAGAGCATTGCATTAAAATACGTTGAATAAATTTTATGTGATACTTAAACAAACACACACATACAAAAATAGACATAAAACGGAAAGGCAGATAAATAAATCAAAGCAACCAAGTTCAGGTCACCAAATGAATGTAAGTACCACATTATGTAAAGTTTTATAAAAATACACCCAGCTGCTCGGAAGTAGTACGGACACACATATACAGACTTACAGACAGACACCAAACGCCCAAGACACCGCTTTGCATTAGGTGGGCCCAAATGGATAAATAACTTGAAATGGGTCGAAAATATTCAATGTACAAGCAAACACTACATTTTTATTTATTCAGATATATAACCATCAATCTGTACATATATAGCTTGCCAGAAACATTGATACACTCGTATTTTAGGTGTTTCATGTGTAAAATATAAAAAAGCACTTCACTTAAAATGCTGAAACAATTTTAAGAAAACAATTTTTTGAGTCTTGTTTCCCTCAAATTTTTCCTCTCTTTATCTGAAGAAAAACTAATAGAATATAATAGAAGTTATTATTTCATACAAACTGAATAGAAGGATTTTTAACGGGTGTGTATACACCCTTAATATACTCCGTTTAATAAGATATATACAAAGTTTTATTTAAAGTTACACATTTCATGAGCACAAAATTATTTTGAATCAGCCAGAAGCAATGCCTTAATGTGTTTTGTTTGCGTAAAAGTTATCACAAATTTAAGCCTTTGAAAAACTAGGTTGTGTCGTTGTAAAAAAAATCGTTTAATAAAAGTGCATGTTTTGTGTATGTATACAGTTTTATTAAGTAATTTATTCAGATGCTAGGATGAATTAAAAAGTGCTTCTTCTTAGCAGAAGTGTACCAAATGATTATTCAATTAAGGGTTTCATTTCGCTGTCGCGTGAGTTTTTATTGCTATCACACATATTTCACAAATTAAAAAAAATTCAAAGACAGAAATGTGTTCTGAAAGTACCCAAAGTTACATAATTTTATACAATTTATCACAAAATCACAAGGAATAAAAGCAGAAATGTTTTGGAATTGAAGAAGTACGAATTGTAATAGTTTTTTTTTATACTATATGAGAAGTAAAATATCAGAAGTGTCAAACAGTTGTTTTCGAAAAGGATATTTTCCAGCTGCCATGAATGTTTAGAATTAGGTTGAAAGAAGTTAAATTTCGCTCTCTATTTAATGCTATTTCAAAAATAGGCTGTATTGCCTTTTCTCTTTTTGTTGGACACTCGCTAAGTTTTATGTCAAAGAATAGAAATGTCAAAATAGCTAGGCAATACATATTCAATATTTATTCACGCATTGCTTTGGTTTTGTATTTAAAGCAACCTATTTTTTATAATTTAAAGTAATATTAAGGAAAGCTCTTTCAAAAAGCATCCCAACAGTTCTCTGTAATTAAAATAATTATTTTGCATCTATTTTAAACCATTACAAAACGTTATCTAAAGCGCATAGAAATATGTTGTACATTTATATACGGTCTGTGGAATGATTTAACGAAATTTTAACTAATCACTTACGTTACACATAATACTTGAGGTTCAAATTTCACCTTTTTCTATTTATGCTCAAAACTCTCATTCTTCTACAGATGGGTTGATACTAAACAATTTTATTCAGCAGGAAATGCAATTTTAAATACATATATTTACATTCACTTTATCATATCCTTAACTTTATTAATTGTATAACAGAATAGAAAAAACAACGATCCGAGTTGGCGAAAAAAATAATCTCCAAGACCGAAAATGATTCAACACAATTTTTTAAAGTTCAATTTATTATTTCGATTATTTCAAGCTTTTATCGATGCACAACTTATAAAATCAAGCACTACCGAATAAATTATTTTATTACAAACATTTTAACTCGGATATGCATTGATTATTGATTATAGGAACTGTTTTATTATAGAAAGGGAATTGTTCGCAAGTATATTAATTCCAAATCTAGAAAATCTACGTTTATTGTACCAGTAAGTATTACAAGAAATTTTATCCTATACAAAAAAAATTCTTTTTAAATTATTATAAATTGTTCAGCAATGAAAAGTAATGTTTCCACCTTTAATGAATTTGAAATTACATGCATGAGTACCGCAGGATAAAATCATTTTTGGCTTGTATTTTCGATTTAAATGTATTTTCTATGACAAAAGGGATGTTCAAACTATATACACAGGGGAAAGAGTCTAAAAATCACGTTACTACTAGTTTTGGTCACATGATCGTGGGCACATAAAAAGGTTACCATTGCTCACTCTACTTTTATATATTCTCTATGATACAAGGACCACCTCATAATTTTGAACCACGGTCAGATGGAGAGGTCAACACATGAGCTAGCAACCTACTCACCAAACGTCCTTTCAAATCACTAAATGATCAAGCTATATTATAAACTAGCTGAATTATCCGGCATTGATGGGTTTGAATTGGTTAAATTTGGATTGGAAAGTGATCAGAACTAATCACTTCTCTTTCACAGAAAAATGCAAACATCCTTTCAGTGTACGGAAAATAAATCTTTAACATCGCTTTAACTTTTTCATAGCTTCTACAAATTACTTCGGACTCAAATATGTATACATGTTACACCCATCCATATAATCCATTTCATATTCATCGCACTTCTGCTGAAAGACAAAATACAAACGTTTTTTCTAAAGTGACTACTTCAAAAGTCGATTTAGAAATACCTTTGTACTACAACGTATGGCTACCCGTTTAAATTTAAAGTAACTTATCTTATTTTAAAATAATTTTATTTTAACTTTACTGGTCATTTTAAAATAAGAAGTTACACAACTTACTAAAAGAGGTTTTGTTTTGTATGTTTTATTTATTTTTATGAAACAGAATTCTACAAAACATTACGAATTCAACCAAAAGCTTAAGGAAAGTTGGTCAAAATATACATATACCGCCAAGAAATTACACATGTTTAGTGATTTGCAGAAAATAGAAAAAAATAATTCGTTAAAATTTAACTCCTAAATCACATTCTGCAATATATAAAATACTGGAATACATAATTCCTATCAATGAAAAAATGTAGAATTCCGAAAAACGAAAGATATGACCAAGTGTGACGAATTGCGACTTCCTGAGTATTCTCTGAAATAGAGCAATTCGAAAAAAGACGTTTGAAAAATAATGATAAAGATAATAATTTATGATACTTAGAAATGCTCATATATGACCGCAACGTTTCGTTGTCTTAACTCAAATACACAAAAACGGGATTTTAAATCAAATTTATAAAATAAAACATTAATTATGTCGTTGCCAAATCTCGAATAGCAAAATTACGCTTTTATGATCAACGAGTTTTTCGTTTGGGCTTTTCGTTTTTCGTTTCCATTACAAAATGCAAGTTATGTAAAATTAAATATTTTAAATATCCTTTTATTTCATCAATCAAATATTCATAAATTATTTATATTACGGGAAGAAATAAAAAAATCAGTTCAAACATAAGTATTAGAATTTAATTTGTTTTGGAAAAAATTGTTTTTCGAGCAATACTATTAAAACTATTTTATTGGAAAAGTTCTTTTTCCATCAATACTGGAAAAACAAAATTTATTACGTACCGCAATCGTTTTAAGCAATGTTATTCCTATGAGGATTTGGATTACTTTTAGCCCCCTAGGACAAATAGAACGGGGGTTAATATGTAGCCTACGTAATCCACGGGGTTCAAAAGTATAAATGTACAAAATGTGGTGTGCATTGGTCAAGTGGTGTGGATTTGTATAGAGAACAGACAGACACCAACTCGGTTTTGTATTATACTAGCAGAATTTCCCGGCGATGCTCGGGTTGAATTAGTTAAATGTTGATTCTATTTCATAGAAAAATGCAAGCATCATTTAAGTGTACAGAAAATATTTTTAACATCATTTAAACTTTTTCATAGCTTCTACAATTTACTTCGGACGCAAATATGTATTCATAATATATCCAAACATATAATCCATTTCATATTCCTCACACTCTGTAAGACAAACTACAAAAGCTTTTTCTGAGATGACTTCAGAAATCGATTTTGAGTTTTGGAGTGATTACGAATGCCAATTGTGTTCGTTTTCAGGAAAAATGAGGAACTTCAAGCGCAGTCTTGCACTAATTTTTAAAATCAATATTTATTATTTGTGGTACCCTTGCAACATGGATTCGATGTTTTGGAATTACATTATCATTGAAAGGACGGTAAATTCAACAGTTACGGTATTCCTGGTTAATGTATTTTGAAACACATTTTTTTTTAAATTCTATTTAGCCGCACGTGGAATAACGGAGCTTTTTTTCAAAAAACAAATGTCATTAGTGTAGACAAAGCAAACTCAATCGATTACACTTTTTACAAAATCGCTGCTTTTAATGAATGTTTCACAGGTACCTAAGTTGTAAACGGACACTTTCAACTTCAAGTAAGCAAACTCGACATTCTGTCACTTAAGACAGAAATTTTCCATTTTTCAACAGTCCTAGTTTACATATTTAGTTATTATATTATTCCAAGATCAGTGAAGTCTTATTTAAAATTCGCTTTTCTCTAACGGAAAAATTTAGTTTTTATTCGAATTCTTAAAGTACTTTTTCAATAGAGAGACTCAGTTTCTATATGGAAACCACGCACCTATTTAGAATGATAGATGTAGTTACTTGACTATGTAGTACAACTTTCAATAGTACCCATGAAACATGAAAATCAAAAAAATTAAATTGATTTTAATCGTCTTGTAATGAAAATATGTCAAAATTTAGAAATATCTTTGAACTACAACGTATGGCTACCCGTTTTGATTTAACGTAACGTATCTTATTTTAGAATAACTTTATTTTAACTTTACCAGTCATTTTAAAATAAGAAGTTATACACCTTACTTAAAAAGGTTTCCATTTATTTTTATGAAACAGAATTCTACAAACTATAACGTATTTAACCAGACTTAAGGAAAGTTCGTCGAAATATACGTATACCAACAAGAAATTACCCGTGTCTGGTATTTGGCAGAAAATAAAAATAATTCATTACAATTTAACTCCGAAATTATATATCTGGAATATGAAGAGTAATGGAACACGTAAATACAAACAGAAAGGAAATTCTGGTAATTGAAAAATGTAGAATTCTGAAAAACGAAAGATCTGGGCAAGCGTGTCGAATTTCGACGTCATGAGAATATTCTCAAATAGAGAAATTTGTAAAAGACGCTTGAAAAATATTGATAGACAATAACGAATTATTAACAAAACGAACACAAATTTGCAAAACTTAGAAATGCTCAAATATGACTGCAACATTTCTGTCTTAATGCAAATACACAAACCCTTAATTCCAAATCTAATACATAAAATGAAGCATTAATTCTGGCGTTGCCAGATGCCAAATTGCAAAATTACGTTTTTATGATCAATGAGTTGTTTTGTTTTGGCTTTTCGTGTTCCATTACAAAATGCAAGTTGTGTAAAAATTAAGTATTTCAAATATCCATTTTTCATCATTCAAATATTCCGAAATTATTTATATGGTGGAAAGGAATAAAAAATCAGATAAAAAATAATTAGAATTTTAAGTTGTTTAAATATAACGTTTCGGAAAAATTGTTTTTCGGGCAATACTGATAAAAACAATTTTATTAGAAAATTTGATTTTCGATCATTTCTGGTAAAACAGAGTTGCGTACCGCAATCGTTTAATGCTCAATGTTTTTCTATGGCAATTTCGAATTGATTTAGCCTCCACCTAGGTTAAAGTGAAGGGGGTTAATATGTAGCTTGCGTTACTGGCAGAGTTCCAGAGTGTTATTGTACCAAATTTGGGGGAATTGTCAAACGGTGTAGATATCTATAGAGAACATACAGACAGATAGGAGACGCCAGCTTTACTTTATATGCATAGACTAACAGAATCACCCGGAAATGCTTGAGTTGAATTGGTTAAATGTGATTGAAAAGTGATCAGAATAATGACTTCTATTTCATAGAGAAATGTAAGCATCATTTAAGTGTTCGGAAAATAATTTTTTGACATCGTTTTTACTTTTTCATAACTTCTACAATTTATTTTGGACGCATATATGTATACATGATATATGCATCCATATAATCCATTTGATATTCATTCATATAATCCATTTCATATTCATTCATATAATCTATTTCATATTCATTCATATAATCCATTTCATATTCATTCATATAATTCATTTCATATTCATCGCCATTTGTAAGACAATTTATAATTTTTTTTTCGTAGGTTGCTACTACAGAAGTCGATTTTGAGTTTTGGAATAATTACGAATATCACCCTATGTTCATTTTCAGTAAAAATGGCGAATTTCCGACGTAGTCTTGCACTTAGTTTTCCTATGAATATGTTTTACTAGTGGCATTCTTGTACCTGGTATGTGATGTTTTCGAATTTCATCATCAACATGAGATGGTAAATTAAATTGTTACGGCATTCGTGATTAAATTATTTTGAAGTAAACACACTTTTTTTATTCCATTCAGCGGCATGTGGAATAACGGTAGATAGGTAAGTATTTAATTAACATCGCACTGGAACAACACAACGGGCTATTGACGACGGTCCGGGATCATCCCCGAAGCGAAAGATCTGAGGACAACACCACGTGGAATAACGGAGCTTGTGCTAAAAATAAATGTTATCGGTGTAGACAAAGCAAACTCAATTGATTACAATTTTCAAAAACAGGAGGTCGATTTTAAAGCGTTTTTTAAAAAGAAAATCACTGCTTTTAACGAATGTTTCACATGTATCTATGTTGCGTAAGAACAGCTTCAATTTCTAGAAGTAAGCAACCTCGACCTTCTGTCACTTAAGACAAAAAATTTTAGTTTTCAAAATTCCCACTCTGATATCATTTCAAGATCAGCAAAGTCTTATTTAAAATTATCTTTACACCTACGGACATTCAGTTTTAAATCAAATCCTTATGGTACTTTTTAAAATTCAGAGATTGTTTCTAAATAGAAACCACGTACCTATTTAGAATGATAGATGTAGTTACTTGACTATGGAGTGCAGCTTTCAATAACACCCATGAAACATGAAAAACAAATGGAAATTTAATTAACTTTAATCGTTTTGTAATGAAAATCTAAGTCAAAATTTTGAATTATATTTGAACTACAACCTAAGACTACTGGTTTTAATTTAACGAAACCCATTTTATTTTAAAGTTATTTTTTAACTTTACTGGTCATTTTAAAATAAGAAATTACTCACCTTATTTAAAAAAGTTTGTTTAATAGTATTCCTTTTTATGAATGTACGTTATGCAAACCATTAAGTATTCAACCAAAGATAAAGAAAGTTGGTCGAAATATACATATACCGCCAAGAAATTACCCCTGTCTGATATTTTGCAGGAAATAAATAAATTATTAAAATTTAACTCCTAAATATATCTGCAATATGTAAAATACTGGAACACATAAATACAAACAGAAAGGAAATACCAATCTTTGAAAAAATGCAGAATTCTGAAAAAAGCAAGATATGTGCAAACGTGTTGAATTTTGAATATAATCTGTAAAAGAACAATTCGCAAAAAATACTTTTGAACAATTTCTATAAAGACAATAATGATTTATTTACAAAAAGAACACACATTTATAATACTTCGAAATGCTTAAATATGACCACAACATTTCTGTCTTAACTCAAATGCACAAACACGGAATTCTAAATCTAATTTATAAAATAAAACATTAATTCTGGCGTTACTAGATATCGAATTGCAAAAATACTCTTATATGATTAATGAGTTTTTTGTTTTGGCTTTTCGAATTCCATTACAAAATGTAAGTTATTTAAATTAAGTATTTTAAATATCCATTTTTCATCATTCAAATATTCTTAAATTATTTATATGGTGGAAAGAAATAAAAAATCAGTTCAAACATGATTAGAATTTTAAAATGCTTAAATATAACGTTTCGGAAAAAGTTGTTTTTCAAGCAATACCTGTTAAAACAATTTTATTATAATTTTTTTTTCGATCAATACTGGTAAAACAGAGTTGTGTACCGCAATCGTTTAATGCTCAATGCTTTTCTATGGCAATTTCGAATTGATTTAGCCTCCACTTAGGTTAAAGAGAAGGGGTTAATATGTAGCTTGCGTTACTCGCAGGGTTCCAATGTATAAGTGTACCAAATTTGGTGTGGATTGGTCAAACGGTGTAGTTTTGTATAGAGAACATACAGAAAAAGTCATATACTCTGCTTTATATATAGATAGGTACTTACAAAATTTCTGTTTTAATTTAAACTATCTTTCAAGCATTTCGTAATTTTAAATTTCCTTCTAATTACTGCTTAGCATTAGAACATCTGTTGGTGTCATTTTGACAAAGGTCGCGTTTTTTGCTGTCTCTCTTTCTCATTTCTTGTTGGAGTTTGGCAACTTTTTTTACTTTTAATAATTTTACTTAATAAACACACCAGAAATTTTTTTTGTACCTCAATTTAGAAATTTTACAGCTAAATGTGTTTGGGACGTCCTTTGTTGTCTTTTCGATACCAAGCATATTTCCCAGAAATCTGTCCATAGACGTAGCAAACCTAGCAGATTTCTAACTGCGATGCATTTAATAGTTCTTTATTCATTTATTTCACCTTGAATACATTGATATCCCCTTTCAAAGGTGGGAATGGGTCCGTATTGCTCGCTTGTTTACGTAAGTTTGTGCTTGCTAGGCAATTATTATTTCAATTACAACGGTATTCACATATGACTTCTAATCCTATTACATTAAAAATGATGATTTGCAGGAAAGGTCCAAGTTCTGAAGAACATGCAAATCTGTTGAGTGAACTATCCAAAAATTAATATGATGGTGATGAACTCTTCAATACCGATTTAGAATCCGACAAATAAACCGGATTACATGAACATACAGCAGAACCCGAAGAAAGTGATACTGATGATTCCCAGAATAATTTTGTTTATAACATTCATGATTGCACAGAATGGGAAACGTATAATGTTGACTGATCGATATGCTTACGTGAAAGCAACGTTTCTATTAATTTTTTACAAGCAAAACGTAAGTCAGTCCTTCCTGAGATTAAGTCAATGAGTAAAAGTATCAAAATTATAAATCAGAATAAAAGTTAGAAATTTATCTCAAACGCAAGTAATGTGAAACTAAAGTGCGTAGCTTAATAGTCAACCACCTCATATACAACACGTGTTTTTTGCCCAAGTATTCTTTTGGTTCATTAATTAATTATTCTAGTGAAGCAGAGCCAAACAAATTGCTTATCACTGTATCAATTGTGAAAAAGTTTTTATTCGATTATTAATTCGATTAATTCATCTTAAAATCTGGATAAATATTATGTAGTGAAAAATTAATACGTTTTCTTTTGTTTCTAGATTTGATTGCTTTACTTTTGGTCTATGATTTTGATTTACAGTACGGTTTTTTTCGGGGGGGGGGGGTATAAATAATCCTAAACTTATGGAAAATACTGTAAAATGAACTTGAAGTTAGCTAAAATGAAAAGCAGTAGTGATACCTTTTGGATATTATAATTATACAAGTTATACAATGGTGTCGAAACAACACCGTTGGACGTTTCAGGATAACGGGAGTGCCTGCCATTTTATTTTTAGCTATTTTGAATAAGTTCTTTGATCAATTTTCAACACTAAACGAAAACGATCTGTTATCAACAAAACTAAAAGAAAAACATACAAAATGTGCATAAACAAACATTTAGAATTGAATACACGGAGTTCTAATAGCATACATGTGACAGAAACATACGAATGAATTGACTACGTATCTAATTATCTGAGCAATATATTTAGAATTTGTAAGTAACATTTCTATTAATCAGTTTCGTATATTATGAACATAAACCATATAAGTTAAAGCTGAGTCTTTGAAAAGCTATATGGATCATTGCATGATGATAACGTAGGACTTTTTTCATCGCTATGGTAATATTTTACCACTTTTTAATAGTCAATTTCCTAAGAATTCTATTGAGGTGATTACTGTTTATCTAAGAAAAACCTAGATTCATCGTTTACCTTTGGAACTCTTTCAAGGGACCGAGTAGACTATTATTCTGAAGTATGTATTACATATATTATAAATTTTTTGAAAAAAATAGATATTCTCTAATTATGTTGTCTTTCATGTATATAGTGCCGAAGACTTTTGAAAGGATTGAATCGGAACCAATTTTGAAAGATAAGCATTCACCAAATTGCCTGATTAAGTTTATTGAAGAGACTTTTATCCGTTTAAGTCGATTTTGGCAAAAAAAAAATAAGACACTTATAAAATATCAATAGAAAACTCTACGTATTTGACATCATTTTCAAAAGATGTGTCATGATCACAAACTTTTCGGGAGATTACTTTTCAAGGAAATATGATTTCTCAGCAATCTTTTTTGTGATTGGATTTGAAAAGATACAAATTAACCTTATTTTAAAAATATTTATGTGCTTCTTTACCAGGCATATAAAAAGTATTACATACATTAAATCGTCATGCATTAGTTTTTCAAACTAAATGGATAAAAAAAGTATCCAACTTTATAAATTCTTTGATGGCGAATTCGTTTCGGCTCAACTGCTATACAAATAAATACAACCAAAACGGTAGTTTAAGTGAGTTTTTAACAAGATTATGTTTATCCAAGACCTGAAACATGAAAATCGTTAAAAAAGATTTGAGATATTTTAAATTTGACAGTTACTACTATATGATGAATTCCCTCAGGTTGTTTCAAATTTCTTATACTGACTTCAAGGGGAGTTATGTAGGTAGGTAGTTGAAAGTACGTCCCATTGGAGCAACACAAAAGGCTATTCAAGACAATCTGAGATCAATCCCAAAGGGAAAGGTTCGAGGTCAACACCTCGTAATTTTTAAACAAGGTCAGATGACGAGGTCAATACCTGGGCCCTCCTCACTCTTTAAACTTCCATTCCATGCCAAATTGAGGACATTTGAGGACACAACAAATTTAACATGCATCGTCTCCCACATGTGCGTGATCTTTGGTTGGATTAAGTTTCGAACTCTCAACTCTCCGTGTGCTAATCTACGACTGTTTATCGCCCTTAATCTTAAGTATGAAATTACTGTCACACTGTAAGATTAAGGCTGATAAACATTGTTTATATTATTGCTTATTCCTATGTGAATATGGTTTGATTGTGTAAACCCTAGCACCCTTTACATTTTGTACAGGTATGTTTGAAACTCCTGAATAAAAAGATCTAATACTTATCAACTGTATATAACAGGTACGTATGGAATTTCATCAAATGACAGAAAACGTGTATGAAAGTTTTTAATCGCTTTTAACTTTATAAAAATTTAATAAAAAATAAATACTTTGTAATAAAATATAAAAAAGTACAAACACGTAATTAGATCTTTAAAATTTGTAATATATTTTTACGGAGAAAAACAAAATAGAACATTTTTAAATTTGCTTCAATTTTAAGCCATGCTCAGATTACGAAGAAAACACCTGAGTTGGCACCCCACTCTCCAAACTTCCACACCACACAAATTAATCTAGATGGGACACATGGTTAATCTCATTGTTATCAAGATCATCTCTTTCAACGTCTTCACTTGTGTGTCATCAATGTGACTCAGTTCAACTTCATGCTCCTGATTTAGATTTGATATCTGCATTACCCAGTTGGTTGCAACCAATTTGAAAAATATAACTCCATCCTTATTGAAATTTAATGAAGTTCGATTTGGAATATCACTTCCTATAACCAATTCAAAACTCAGTCGACTGGCTGGTACAACATGCAGAGTAAAAGAAAATTGTTGATCATCAATATCAATTTCGTGTACAAAGAGCCTTTGGTCCAAACACGAGATGCACCAAGACCTGATAAAACCAAACACTCATATTTTAGCTTGGACAATTACTCATCCTAACGTATGAGAGAAACAGTACTTTCTGTATCAACAAGAGCAACAGCAGTCTAATTGTTCAAATTAATTCTCTTTGGTTTGAAGCTTCCCATCTACAACATTGTTAGACTTTTGTGTAATATGGGCATCTGATATCCTCTACCTTTCATTGACTCTGTTCACTGATGCTGAACCACTGTTGCTTATCGTGAATTTGGGGAAATGAGACCTCAAGTGTCGACTGTCCCCACACCCGTAACACTTTATTCTGAACTATTGAAGTGCAATATCGGTCTGTTCACATCTCTGCCACTAAATCTGTTGGGTAGATCGCGGCTTCTGTTCTCTTGAAAGCTTGACAGTCTGGGGAATATTTGTCGTTCGAGACTAGTTGGTGCTTTTGTAGTCTTTTTCACGCTTTCACAATCGTCAAGTTTTTCTAACAATTCCTCAGGAGATATAATATTGCTCCATTCGTCCAAATAGTATTCCATAAAATCAGCAGGAGCTAATTTTTTATTTGGTCAGCGATGATCAAATCCCTCAGTTGATTAAAATGTGTAACTTTTAATGCAGTCCAACTTTCAAAACATGTGTATAGCTCATGATAAAGTCTCTCCAGGTGATGGCCTGAGTTTGCTGATGAGAAGAGAAAGAATAGTTGACGAAACTTTCTGGCGTCAACTTGAATCTCTTCAACAACATTTCTTTTACGTGTTCATAGCGCTCAACCCTCCTCTTTGGTTCACGAGCTACAAGTTGGTTTATTTCATAGGGAAGGAGTCCCAGAAGATGTGTTACCCACTCTTTTTGTGACAATGAAACACGGCGAGCTCGTCGCTCAAAAATTATTAATTAAATACTGATATCCACCTTCATATCAAATTTTTGATCCTCTAAATTGCTTACTTGGAATCCTGTCGTTTCCATTCTGATCTCTTCCATTTCGTCCAAATTCCGCTTCAATCCTCAACTTTTCAAGCTCGAATTCTAATGCATCTTTTCATTTTTGTTCTTCTAGAGCGGCTATTCCTTTCTCGTGTCGATAATATTATTTAGCATCCCCTTGCAAAATTCCTCATCCTAATCCAAAATTAGAAGAATGGTCTTCAGATCAATGACTTTTGAATTAGGGTTCGTTTCTAACCCTAACTCATCAGCCAGTATTCTCAAGTCTTCCTTAGGGTCTTTCCATAAACATATCATTTCTAAAATGTTGTCAGGGTGACAGTTGCTGTGAAACCAGGTCGACTTTTCAACTTACAGGGAGATCGGAGGAATATTTGAATATCAAGGTACGTCGTTGCACGGTTGACATGGAAGTCCAATTGCTAGTCTCTTGAAGATCCGGGAGAATAAAACGAACTGTCGTAATTTTTCACCTGTCGGCAGCGTCGTCACACGGTTGGTTTAAATGTTCACTTGTGAGTTTCAATCCCAGCCGAGCCCCCATTTGTAGGATTGTCCACCTGCTATGTCGTCTGGGGTTAAGTTTTTGCTTTTTAATCAGATAACGAGAACTGGAACGCTCGTTAACACAACAAAATATTTATTAATAACGTAACAACTACACACACAGCCGGCAACATCAATCAACAACAGCAACATCGATTCAATCTCACTATAACCGCTGAACTTCTCTTTTTGCCACTTAAAAAAAATTCTCCCTCGCTCTCGAACACCCGTGTGAAGCGTAAACATCACTGGCGTTGCCAGATTCAGGTAGCAAAGTGATGCCAAATTCTAATATGCCTCAAGAATTAAAATACTACATGCATTAGGTGCCTCTTTAATTTAAAGGAATTGTGAATTTGGAATTTATAAATCAGAAACTAAAAGCAGATGATTGCAAAAAAAATTTTTTTTTGTATGACATATCTCAAAACATTCAAACCAAACTGAATTTTCAACAGGACTCAATGACTCCAAGCTCTGCATATTCTACTACTAACCTGATTTAATCTCAAATGTTTATGTGAGTTTGTAACCATCACTTATACCAGATAGATCTTAACCTAATGCAGAATTTGGTGTATAATGGTTCTAGCAGTTTGTGCTCAAGATGGAAGTTCGGTAAAAGACCTAGAAACTACAGAGGCTACTCCATTAGGTTAATGAAGTGTTTAATTTAAATTAAACATATATAAAGCCCGATGAATACTACAAAATAATACAATAGAATCGGAAAGGATGTTGGAATAAATATAGCAACTACATCAAATTTTCAAAATTTGAGGATTATTTTAAAAACCCCTTGCTCCTTTTGTAATTCTTTGTATATTGTTTCCAAAAGAGCAATTTTTTCCCTAAATCTTCAACGTCCATAATGAACGAATTAGTAGTCAGCTCAATATAATTTAAAAAATAATAATAATTTGTACCACACACTGCCATACTCTTTACTAATATATAACGAATTTACGTCGCACTGAAGCAGCATAAAGGACTATTGGTGATGGTCAGGTATCGATTCCAAAGGGAAAGATCGAGGACAACATCTCTTTTTTTTTTAACTTTTGAACTACGGTCAGATGACGAGGTAAACACCTGAGCTGTCACCCCGCCTTCCAAACTTCCAGATCACGCCAACCTGAGGACATTTATGTCCATGACAGGTATAACGTGCACCAGACCCCAAGTACACGATCATCTTTGTTGAATCGAATTTCGAACTCACAACCCTGAGGTTATAATCCGCGACTCTATCAACTAGCTTATGGTTAGTGGGTCAAAAACATTTCCCCGTCGAAATGTGAAGTAGTGAAACTAATCCATAGGATTCCTTCAAGTGTTTCCAGCAAGTAGCAACTCCGACTTTAAACGCAGACACGTCTTGCACCTCACATTATATTCGTTATTTAGCGTAAATAAAAATTCAATTTATGAAGCATTCGAAAACATTTGAAATGAATAGTATACATGATCACTCCCACAACTTTAGATTGAGTGTTCTTGAATTGTATTCTTGTATTATGAGGCACCATATACATTCATAGCAATAGTATTCATGACCTAAAAGACTTAAGTTGAAAATACTGCCTTCTTGAATAGTACGGCAATACAAAAGTGCCTATAAATGCTCTCAATTCAATACAGATTCAATTAGAGACGTACAATTTCTTTTTACGATGTTATTTAATCGTATTATTTAACAACTAAATTTATTTCATTACGGTTGACTAATTTGTCTCTATTACTTTTTCATGCACGAGGTAAACCTATACATAGACATAGAACTTAACCCTCTAAGTAGTCTAGGTATCTCGTCCATTAATATTGACTAACTTTGTTGATAGATATCTCGTAAATCAAGATATAATCAGTTTTGCTAATGGTAAGATAACTCGTCGAGACAAAATTTCCCTATTACTCTAACGGGGAATAAAGATAGAAGTTATAAAACAGAGAATACCCCTTGCCAGAAATAGTGACAGCCTGGGACAGGATTTTTCATTAGATGCTAGCTACTACAGATCCGTTTTCAAAAGAACTCCTATTTATAGAACAGGATTCAAACCCATACACTGTCGAAGAGAATAATTTGACACTGGGATTTTGTGTTTTCTTTAATTACAATTCCTCTTTTGCATTATGAATTAGATATCTCAACAACTGATTAACATACAACGTCAACTCGCGTTTAAAAAACAGTAAGATTATTTTTCAAATAATAATTTTAAATGAAAAATATAAAGTTGAAACAGTTAAGCTTATTTTAAATAGCTAAAGAATAATTCTAATACTCAAGAAACACAACGTGACTGAATAATCCTACGAACCTAGAAGCATAGAATATAAAAAGCATTTGGTAAACCACACATTGAGATGAGTACAGTGAAAATATAATACGGTAAATATATACTGAATAATTCATGAAATTAGTTAACATTTCTTTTATAATTTACTAATACTATACTTCACGTTCATTTTTTTAGCTTCTTGGTAATTTTTTGTTTTATGCAAATTATTTTTGTGTCTTATATATTTAATTAGGAAACTATTTACATAAGAATATTTAATTTATTTTTGAATACTCAGTACTAAACAAAATATTGACTTCAGTACAAAGAAATATGAAATCATTGCAAACACATTAAAGCATTGAATAATTCATAGATATTAGAATCAAAAACTCAAATAAAAGAGCATAAACATTATGAGCTAAAATTCCAACTAAATTGCGTGTATAGAAAAATAAGAAATTTACACGCATGAGGAAATAAATAAAAATGTTATATGAACAACAAAATTATATTAACCTGTATTTCGGTTAAAAATAAGAACTCCATAAAAATATTGCTGTTTTTGTGATTTTACATAATTAACATCAATCCAACAAGCTCAGAAATCCACACAGAAATTACTGAGCAGATTTGTCAGATTTTTCGTGTTTGACAGGAAACCAGAAACACAATATCTAGGAAGTTCATCTTCATGTTTTTATTTGCCTATTTCTTGTTAAATTTAAAAAACTAAGAATATTTAACCTCAATTCACAGAGCTTGGAAACCCACCCATAGAATTGCATATAATGCTAGCAGATACTTCTAGTTTCATAAGAAAACCAGCATACCTAATACCTAGAAATTTAATCCCTGCATGTTTTCAGATACCTATGCCATGTGAATTTTTTAAACGTAAGAACATTTAACCTGAATCCAACTAGCTTAGAAATGCACCCAGAAAATTACTAAGCATATTGACAGACACGCCTAGTTTGAAAGGAAAAAAGACAAACCCAATATCTTGGAAGCTTATTTATACACATTTTCAGCTATCTATTCCTTTTGAAATTTCAAGAAACCTAAGAACACTTAATTTGAATCCAATGAGCTGAGAACCCACTCAGAAAATTACTAAGAATATTGGCAGTACTTCTAGTTTGATAGGAAAACAGAAAACCCAATATCCAGGAAGCTCATCTCTACATGTTTTCAGTTAACTATTCTTTATGAAATTATGAAAAACTAAGAACATTTAACATTACTTCAGCGAGCTTAGAACCCCCAGAAAATCACTAAGCATATTGGCAGATACTTCTAGTTCGACAGGAAATCAGACAAACCCAATATCTAGGAAGTTTCATCTCTACACGTTTTCAGTTTTTATTCCTTGTTAAATTACAATAAACCTAAAAACATTTAATATGAATCTAACGAGCTTAGAAACTCACCTAAAAGGCTACTAAGCATATTGGCAGGTATTTCTGCCTATGCTTAGGAAAATATACAAACCCAATATGTAGGAAGTTCCTCTACATATTTTCAGTTATCTATTCCTTGTGAAATTCTAGAATAAACTTTCCGGGTAAGCTCTGTATAGAGTTAAGCCGCCCAAGGCAGCTCTAAAGCTCTCTCAATATGAGAGAGGTCCCAAGTTTTGAGTCAATTTCCCGAAAAGTTATTCAGAGCCAAAAGTTTCTCTGTGTAATAAACAAGTAGAGTTTGTCCTTTTTTACTACGCCAACGTCGTATAACGGATACAGCTTGAAGCGTTGTAACTAATTTTGAAGTTTCACGTCTTGCTTTCGAGGCTTGCTTGTACTAGTATTGATTTCACTGCGTTAATAGAGCGAATATTTCACATAATGAACTGGCAGGCGTTTCGTCGAAATTAGATCGGATAGTAGGAATAGAATTCGGAATTTCATCATTGAGCAAGCAGCAAAACCCTTGAGATATGATGCTTGTACTGCTCAAATTATTTTGAGAATCTAACTTTCAATTGTCAAAGATAATTTATTACGACCCGTGTTTAAAATGATAGAGAATTTAAAATATTCTACTTGCCACTATTTTATGTATATACCACTCTATTTTAATTTGTACTTAACGATTTCATTCTTATTCAAAAATTAGTTTAATCTGAAACTAGGTCTATGAGCATGCTTCACCCCCTTGGTGGTTGTTTCGACGAGGTTTCACATCAATAGCAAAACTGACCAGATATTGATGAGCGAGATCTCGTCATTAGAAGAATACTGACCAGATCTTGGTCTCATCATCATCAAAGACGAAAAGGAAGAAAGTCATGTTTTATTTGTTGACAAACATAAAAAGTAAATCCTTAATACTAAAAAAACCTTAATAAATGTATTTAGATCTTTCCTTAATCTATATTCCAAATTATTATGATCCTAACTACCAAGGCATACCCGTTTATCAATGCTATATTGTCAATATCGGAGATTGAGTCAGGGTCAGGTTCTCCATGACTTCATCAACACCATTATTCGTTGACAAAATAGTGCTGAAAAGTTGCTCTTTCAGAATGACAATTTGCAAAATTTCAAAAGTATCCTACTGCAATAAATCTCTATTACCCGAATAATGCAAAATATATGGACTCTTCTCAAACGACTAGACACTTTTTAGGTTGTGCTGAACAAATAATAATATTTTAAATAAGCATAACTTATTTATGCTTATTTAAAATATTCTTATTTGTTCTCCTTCTCACTTATCAAGGGCATTGGTAGCCCAGTTGGTAGAATTGGGTATTAGCAAATGAAGGGTTGTGAGTTCGGAACTCAATCCAACATCGTGTACGTGGGAGGCTGGTGCATATTCAATTTGTCGTGACCTCAAATGTCCTCACGTTGGCATGGTGTGGAAGTTTGAAGTTGGGTACCAGCTCAGGTGCTGACCTCGTCTTGTGATTGTGGTTCAAAATTTTGAGGTGTTTTCCTCAGATCTTTCCCTTCGAGATCGATCTCGGACCGTCGTCATTAGTCCGTTGTGTTGCTCCAATGCGACCCAAGTCCATTACCTACCACCACATGCTATTTTCCTGTCGCTCGGTTTAAAGCTCTGCCATTAGGTTGTGGTGAAAAGCACGAATCCTAATGTGGGACAAATTATTGATTAGTTAGTATTTATCCAGCGTGATTAAAAACACTAGTCTGCGTTTTGATAGCGAATTGGCCCATGTAGAATCATAAGCCTACGTAATTTACACTTCTGAGAACTTACGACATAGACTCCTTCCAATTGCTCTTTCTATTTCAGTAAAATGTCGATGACTTTCTCCATGGACTGTCAATCGTCGCAACAAGCATGGCCAAATTTACAAAACGGTGGATGGAATAAGGATTCATGCAGCACTTGTCCATACAACATTGACATTAAAAATATTGAGCGTTGTTTGCTCTTCCTGTAAAATTAGTGGTATGAAACATACTTTTATCCGGCCGAACGATTCAATTATAAAGGCCATTTGGAAACTCGCAATCAGGTTAGCCCTCCAAGTGGTTTCGACGATATTTCGTCCATCAAGATCTGACTAATTTTGCGAATGACGAGATAAATCGTCATCAATATATTGCCGATTTTTGACGTTGACGAGATCAAGATCTGGACAGTTATCTTCTTATGACGAGATATCTCGTCCAGGAAGATCTGATAATGGTTTTGCTAATGACGAGATACCTCGTGAAGACATCCATCAGGAGAGGAAAACCAAAATAATTGATTTGATTACTATAAACACAAAAATGTAAAACTGGTACATAAGGTGTCGCAATCTTTATCTGAAACACACTACCTCTATCGTGCAAACGAATAACGTAAGAGTGAATTTCAGAGCCGATACTTTATAATGAATATTTTAAAGCAGACTCATATATCCTAGGGCATGAAACTTTCAGCCTCATTAGTGTTACTGATGACAGGAGTGGACAATCGAGATCTTCATCGTGCTCTTATTATCAGCTGTTTTTCCAGTTTAACTAGGCTAAGAGTTTCTAATTTTAAATAGCATTTTAAGATCTGATTACAGAATCATGAGTACAGACAAATTTATGCTACTCGTTTATAAATGTGGTGTTCTAATGACTGTTGAAATACCTTCTATTTTGCCTTTGTAAACTCTATCTGCAGTTCTTTTAAACTTGAGACAGTCTACAAATTCCAAAAATGTTTGGAAAAGACATAAACATAAATAATTTATTGTATGCCTACTTAATTAGTTCACCTGTCCAAAAAGTTAAGGATATTACAGAATTCGTACCAAGCAAGGTCATCTGATCTCAATTCAATATAGGATTCTTGAGATACTATTTGAAGTCACGTTGCAGTTTATCCAACACCACCAAGGTTCGCACAAAAGCGAAGACGTGCTGTAATGCTCGAATGGGACTCCTTGGAACATGAACTCTTGCATACCCTTGTAGTAAGCATACTTACATGTTGTGAGGTTTGTATTAGGATTATAGGTTAGCACATACCCAATTAGGTGTTGCTTTTAACAGAGCAAAAGCGTATTCTTTTCAGAATAACTTAACTTTAAATGTGTTCACATAAGCACTATTTTTTATTTCTTTAGCCCCCAGTAGCACCAATAGGCACGCGGGTGTTCTTATTTTATTCCACACTGATTTTAGAATATTCATTTGTCATTTCAGGTACTTCGGTGCATTTACTTGGCACGAGATTTATCTCAGATTGCATTATTCATAATTTTTAGATCTATGCACAGGAGATAGATCAGAGACCCATTAAGTATCCATACATTAATCAGAGATCATATGATATATAGACATGGGAACAAATACAATTCCATAGACCTTTAACCTTCCTGGTGGTAATCTCGAAAAGGTATATCGTTATTGGCAAAACTGATCAAATCTTGATGGTCGAGATACCTCGTCATTTGAAAAAAATACCAAATTTTGATCTCGTCATCATCACAAAATAGGCAATGTCTTGATGACGAAATATCTCGTCATTAGAGAAATTGGTCATATATTGATGGACGAGATATCTCGTCGAAACCTTTTGGAGGGTTATAAGCAATCGAAAGCTTAAGAGCAAAACTCAGTAATAAATGTGTGATATCTCCCTGATCTTTCATCAGAATGATGACTAAACAAAAAACTTGAAATCACGGAGGGGGAAAATTCCAATAAAAGAAGTAAAACCACGTGAAAATTACAACAATTAAACATTAATTTCCTCCCATATGTACTAATGGGTTAAATATATTTTTCATTACTTGTGCTGTCTTCGTATTTTCGTGAATAATCTTTTCTTTTACGAATGAAATAGTAAACTGAGGTACTATTTTATCTTTTAAAAGTTTGAACCATACTTCTAAATATTTCGCCTCACTATTTATAAACAAGTTTTGAAAGACACTTTAACATGAGGAAGAGCTCTAAATATTCTGAAAGTCTTCATAAGATTTAAAGAATCTGCATCAGCTTGGAAACCCTTTAAGTCCTAGTTCACAATGAAACGGGAGACGTATACTTTATCTTTATTGTTAACTTTCCTCCCAAAGTTCTCTTTGAACTGATGAATAAACTAAAAATGAAAATCATGTAAAGACCCAATTCTAAACTACTGGAATATTCTCGACTTCCAGTAATCAACATATTGAAGCAACTGCGTAAGCCGATATTTCAGAGCAAGCGGAAGAGCTTCTTACTGAACTTACGAATAGCCACTTAAAGTGAAATATTGACCAGTCAATGTTAAGGAAGTTTTCTACTATCACTAATAAAGCTTTCTCTGAAGAAAATACCCATTATAGTGAGCCCAATAATCCCCTTTTGAAGTGGTTGTTATTTGTTTTAGGGCAAATAAGAATTCTGTGCAGTCAGCATTTCTATTAAATTTTTGAAGAATATGTACACACAATAATGTAGACTATACACTCTACATAAAATAGTTTATTGAATAGTTAAATAATGCGTTTCTATCCGAATATGAATTTATCACTAGATGTTTTAATATGTTTGTAAAAATAACCTAATTGGTCGAATATGAGTACGCATTATTAACATTTTATAGCAATTGCATTTTTATCTTTGAAACCGGGATATTTTATATGAAAGAAATAAGAACACGCACAGATCTTACTAATTAGAATAGGTAACTATTTTCAGTTGCAAAATAATATACAATTTAGAAGAAGGATGCATTACATGACATTTTTTTGAGTACAAACTAAAAGTTATTATATTTGGGATGTGAGAGTCTTAACACATAAATTTGTATTTATCTGTGTTGTGAGAGTTATTTGAAATTGATTAAAAATGGTGATCAACTGTAGTGAAAATATAATTTATCTACTTTAAATTTACTTTCTTTCTCATCCTATACTGAGAAGAGATGAAGAAAATGAGTTTTCAATTTAAAATAAATTTCATTTAAAAAATATTTTGCAATAACATAATATGTATTCATATCAAACAAACTACAAAGTATAATGCTAACTTGAAAGAGCTTTTCAATGCCCGTGCACTGTCTTTCCTAAATTAAAAGTTTATTGTATTTGTGTATATGTTGACAGCGCTAGTTTTATGATAATTTATTAGCAGAGTATAAATTTTATCACACGGTTTGCTGCCAAAGTTGAGAAGTCGTTTTTCTTCATTACCTTAAAATAGAGGTTAAACTCTCAACAAATGAATTACTAGACTTAACCTCTATGGCTAAACATAATGGAATACCAAAGGTCAGTGCTTCGTCGGTGCCGTGATTACCTTCCGAAGAAGAGCAGTACCAAAATAGTAGCATTCCTCTAATAAGAATTTTCACTTTGAAGTTGCTGCAGATCTAAAGAGGTCCTGCCCCTCTTAAAACACCCATAAGTGTTGTAATTTTCGTGGAAACGAGTTGTGTTTGCAGTGTATCAGGGATCGAAATTCCTCTACCTTCATCAGATTATGGATTCCGAGGTTCATATTTAATGAAATATCGGGTATGACTTAATTGCGAATAATACTTGGCTCACTCTTAAAAGCGTGAATAAAACTTGCCCAATGTCATGCACTTCATAATGCGGTACCTTCAGAATACATTATAGCAAACCGATAGTTAAAATGTCAAATTTCCTAAAATGATGACTAAATATTAGAAACCTATGAAGAAAGTGGTGAGGCAAAACGTCCCCATAATTATGACAGAAGTAAGTCACGAGAGGAAAACGAGAATTTAAATATTTTTATTCTAGAATAGTGTTGCCACAACTCACTTTTTTCCTATTTCTTTTTTACTATTCCTTTTCCCCCGCCTTTACAAGTGGCCTTCCAGGTCACTTGTAAAGGTGGGGAAGCACTAACTCCATTCACTAATGCAAAATAGTATAAAAAACCGAATCCAGTGTATGGAAGAATATGCGAACATTTACATATATTTCATTGTAAAAGAACTCCAAAGAAAATAAAGCAAAATGGAATTATCTCTGGAGTATTTGAACAATATGCTTACATATTAAAGCGTTTTCACTCGTTCATGAATTCTGAAATGATTATGCAAGTATAAAGCATTGTTAAATGCTTTATACTTGCATAATATGTATATATGTATACATATAATGTTACCAAAACCCTTATAAAAGAATGTTTTTACAGTTTTAAATAAAATACGAATAACGGTTTTCTTTTAGGTATGTATGTAAAAACAATATGTTAACGGTAAGCTCTTTAATCATAAGCAATTCATGAGGGGTAGTTGAATTAACGATATATCTCGTTCATCCAGATATGGTCAGTTTTACTAATGACGAGATACCTCGTCGAGACAGCCAACAGGAGGGTCAATCGACTTTGTCCTCCTCGCAGATCAGATGTCTCACCCCTGGGTGCATTTTTCGTAATTCATATGCACAATATTTTTGGATTATGTGTTAATAAAGCACCTCCTTTTAGTTGTAATCACTTGACTGGTGACTTCGTTTTAATTCGACATTTATATAAATAGAGTTGTACAGATATCAAAACTGCTATCAGAGTTGTTAAATAGAGTTGTACTGCTCAAAAGTAATTTGGAATTTATATGACACATGAAACCTCACCACCCACATCCGATATCTCTTCGCAAGAGAGGTTAGATAAGTAGTTGAATTAACGTCACACTGGAGCAAAACAACAGGCTATGGCAACAATACGTGATAAATCCCAAAGTGAAAGATCCGAGGACACCACGTAATTTTGAACCACGGTCAGATGACGAGGTCAACATCTGAGCTGGCACCCCACTCTCCAAACTATGCAATACCTGAAAACATATTTTTGAAATATGTACTGATGTACTTTAATGAATTATATTTGATAATATATAACCTTTTAAGCTAATGTGTGTGTGTGTGTTTTAGATGATATTTTATTAAACCTTCAACAGAACAGGAACTTGGAAAAATGTTTCAATTCATACATTTTTAATATTGCAATGTCTCTCAAAACCTTAGAAATTATAATCTAAAACGTACTTTTATCAGAGATGTAGACTTTTCCTAGATAAATACTTTAAATACATAATTTTGAAATTATCGCTCGATATCTACTTGCATCACTGGTAAAATAGGACATATATGTTTTAAATTTTATTTTTCAATTTCATTATAGTAGGCCGACACAACATAGTTGTGTTCTCACATATGATGCAAATGCTGATAATCGGATTCCAAAATATTTTATTCTAAATGTCCAGTCTAGAAATGAAAATGGTTAGTAGGTCTGGAAGAAGTCATTAATATGCTTCTTTTCAGATTGAGATATTCACCAGAGCCAAGCAGTGTTGATTTTATTTTCTTTAGAAATACTAGTTTTCAATATTTCAGGTAACCAAAATTTGGTGCGTGATGTTTTAGACAGTGCTAGATTTAATGGAATAAAGTAGCCTTAACCCAACTGATAGTTTATCTTCGCGTCGAAAACTGCCATGAATTCTCTAGCCCTGAAGCAGAAACCTGTTCCAAACTGTCACCAGTTCTAGGCAATGGACAATTTGTTTTTCTATGTGGATCTCCATTGCCCTTGGAGTTATAGGGCAGTTTTATCTCGACTAGATACCTCATCATTAATAAAACCGATCAGTTCTTGGACGAGATATCTTGTAAAAAACATTTGAAGGGTTAAAACATTAAAATGTATCTAGGACGTAAATTTCTCATCTTCAATACCTGTTTCCATAAGCACATATACATATTGTTAAATAAAATATATTTAACATTTTTATATTAATTGAAATATCGTATCGCAACTTTAAACTGCTGCATGGAAAATAATATAAATTTTATCCATCTCATTATAAGTAAAAAGAGACAAGCGGAAACCTTATAGGTTCTGAATTACATTTATAACTTTATTAACAGCATATTAGAATGCTGAATAAGCTTGATATCAATCTGGATATAAAAATAAAATGTAGTAAATCATTAAGCAGCTATTAAGATTTAACTATGTATGGTTATGTAGTTGAGAGAAAATCTTAGATGTATTATATTTTATGTAATTAATTTTTGCTATTTATTTGTATAAAATTCGAAAATAGGTTCAGTGATACACATTACTTTAAGGAACATTTAACTTACAAAATAACTTAATTTAAGAAAAATAACTTACTTTCCCTGCAATTTGTGACAAATATTTTAAGTTTGCATTAAAAGTCCTCTAGATTTAAATAGAAAATACTGAAAACGATTTCTTTTAAAAGGTCCTTCATGATCATGTTTGGAAAATAAAGTTATTTTTAATGATACATAAACACAAACTATTCCAAAATATACTTCCAAAATATTGTCAGAAGTCAATTAGGATTCAGAAAGACAATAATAAATATTAAGCATCAAAATCGTTGAAAAATTCTAATTGTATTAAACTTTAGTAATTGGACTTGCCACAGATTTTTCAGTATTTTCCTTTTAAATTCGAGAAATAAATCCTTTAAAAATGTCACTATAAACTCATTCCTAAATATGATACACTAATATGTGAATGAATCGTTTTCTTTTCCGATTTGTATTCTATTGAAACGAGTATTATGTTACCCTCTACAAGTTTCTTAAGACGTTATTACATCTGCTCTGTTCTACTCTTAAGTTGTTCTTATTCCATTAAATTTATATTGAAAAAGTGCCCTGAAATTTAAATTGAAAAATATAACTTACGTTTCGAGATGTATAGTAAAGTTATTTCAGGGAAAGGAAAAATGGTTTAATGTAGAGAATAATTTTACTTCTTAGAATAACTTCCTTCATTTTTAAGCTGGATAGTAATTATTTGAAAAGATAAACTTGAGGAATTAAAACTTCTCTTGAACAGAGCATTCTACTGTTCTATAAGTGGAACTGATATGTTTTCGCACAGCAATTAATTGATGTGAATCTCTTATCTAGTCAGTGCTATAAAAGCAAATTTAATTCGACACAATCAAAAGAGCAGGATAATTTTTTAGAAAACTGAATTATTTACAAGCAATTCTTATTAAATTTTATTGTATCGCTCTAGCATTTACTTTCATATAAAATTCGTTGATTACTCAATTTTACTAACTCAGTTCAGTTCTATGAGAAGCTTTTTCTGTCAAGCTAAATGTAGGTGGTGGTATTGTTTTTGTGGTAGAACTTGATTCCTGTACGTATACCGGACATGGCGTCACTTGGCTCGTTTAGAATGTTGCCAGTAGAAATTTCAGAATTTGAATTACTAAGTGATCTATGATAGTTAAGTAGTCAACAGCAATTATATAATGAGCATCAAATTTTAAAGTAACACTGATATGTATCATGCGAGAGCATTTGGGAAACATGAAGTAAAATCTCAAATCTTCCTCTGGTTTGTTTACATTGAAAATTTCTCATACAGCATTAAAGTATGTTTATTTTTCATTTCGAAGAGTAGTTCTTAGGAGTTTACTTAAATATAAACTTTTGAATGATAAAATTAGTTTACTTTCACTTTTCAATAAATATCACAATTTAAAAATACAAATTAAAGTTTGGGGCGTTTCTAGAGATTTCAGAACTTAAACAACGATAATTTGAATAAATAAATTAATTTCCAGAGTAATTTGAGTCAACATGAAATTAATGGCCCCCAAAATATGAAACAAAGTTTGGAATAAAAATTCTGTATTAAAAGAAATCTGCATTGAAGTATCAGAAAAATTGGTACAAAACAGCCTATGCAAAAACATAGTAACACCACCATTTACGTTAATGGTTGAATCTGCCAGTATATACACTGCTGGTCACCGTAAATGCAACACCCTGAAGGAAGCATGCAAATAATATGAAATTTACAACATGCATTAGCGGAGGTGAGATATGCAAATGATTAGAATTTCAGCGCAGACGCACATCACGCGCGCCTGTGGCGCCACTTCAAAGCGCTATTTAAGGCTTGGAGATTTCGACGATTTCAAGTACGGCAATTGTGTTTTTCTTGTGGTTTTTTCAAAAAAACGATCAATTATGCCTCGTAGAAAGCAGCGATCATCTTTTGATCAAGTATCCGAGTTCGACAGAGGAAGGATAGTGACCTACCGAGATTGTGGATTATCTTTCAGGGAAATCGGTAGTCGTGTTGGACGAAACCAAACAACTGTAATGCGGATATGTGATCGTTGGATGCAGGAGGGTACGACGGACAGACGTGTTCGATCGCATCCACCTCAGTGCACCACTTCACGTGATGACAGGCATATTGTGCGTATGGCAGTGACGGATCGCTCAGCCACATCACGAACCATAGCACAGCACATTCAGTCTGTACCGCATCATCCAGTGTCTGCGCGTACCATTCGACGCCGTTTACAGCAGAGTGGTCTGTCCGCAAGACGTCCATTGCTTCGTCTACCCTTGACGCAGAACCACAGACGTTTCCGCCGCCAATGGTGCGATGAAAGAAGGATGTGGACGGCAGAATGGAATGAAATTGTCTTTACTGACGAGTCACGCTTCTGTCTGCAACACCACGATGGTCGGATTCGAGTCTGGAGACAACGTGGAGAGAGGATGCTGAACAGCTGCGTTATGTACCGCCACACTGGTCCTGCACCGGGTATTATGGTATGGGGCGGTATTGGATATCACTCTCGCACTCCTCTAGTACGCATTGCCGGTACTTTAAACAGCCAGCGCTACATCTCCGAGGTGTTGGAGCCAGTTGTCCTTCCTTACCTTCAGGGCTTGCCCACAGCCATATTTCAATAGGATAATGCGCGACCACACGTGGCACGCATTGTCCAAGGGTTCTTCGTCAATCGCCAGATTGAATTGCTTCCCTGGCCAGCTCGCTCTCCGGATCTTTCGCCGATAGAAAACATGTGGTCCATGGTTGCTCAACGATTGACCCAGAATACATCCCCAGCTGCCACACCAGATCAACTTTGGCAACGTGTGGAAGCTGCTTGGTCTGCTGTACCCCAAGAACACATCCAAAGTCTCTTTGAATCAATGCCGAGGCGTGTGGCAGCGGTGATCTCCAACAATGGCGGCTACTCTGGCTACTGATTTTGGCAGGAACCACACTTCACAGAAGTCTATAAATTTAATCATTTGATACTTGGTCAACATGTTATCTACAAAATAAATTTTGTTGTGATATCTCTTGTCTTTCTTGGTGTTGCAATTTGGGTGGCCAGCATTGTATATAAAGCTATAGGCATCCGTAGAAGCATCTAGACCTTTTACCTCTGTGGTAATGGCAAGTGAGAACTATTTAAGTAATTTTAAGGCGGTTTAAAAGTTCTAGGTCTTGAGATGGGTCATAGCATTCTGGAGGTAGAGGAAAAGTTTGATTTTTCTCCTACTACCATTTCAAGGTGTACGACTACAAGAATTCAGACAAAATCTTCAACTTACTGCAGCATTATTAACTAAAAGGACTGTTTTAAGTGACCAGCATCAGCTTACAAGACCCTTACACGCGATAGGCGTGCAACAATGCCTCAAATAAAATCGGAATTCTATGTTCGGCCCTAAACAAACATCAGAATGAGGACTGGGTAAAGTTTCCTGAAAGATGTGGACTTTAGGAGCAGTCAAGAACCCTTGATGAATATTCAACACACAGCTATGCACCTCTCCTGGGTTCCGGAACACTGACACTGGACACTTGATGACTGGAAACGAGTAGCCAGGTCCAACGAGTAGCTTTTTCAACTGTTTCGGGGAGATGAAAGAATCCGTGTGTAGAGAAAACTTCATGTAGCCATGGATCAAGTATGCCAGCCTGGGAATTGTACAGGCTGGTGGTGGTTCCGTAACGGTGTGGGTTTATTTAGAAAGCATTTAGTAGGACCTTTGGTACGTTTACAAACGTCTCTGACAAGTGAACACTGCGTGAATTCTTTCTGACAAGTTACACCCGTTCATTTCTTGCGTTTATTCTGATGGTTTCCAACAGAACAATGCATCACCACACAATTCTAAACAAGCCAAATTATGGTTAGAGAATACTCATCTGAGTTTTGGATCTTGACATTCCTAGCTAAGTCAACTGATTTGAATTTCATGGAATACATCTGGAATGCTGTCCAAAGCGCTATGGACCACATAAATCCACCTCGGTTGGTAGGATTTGGCTTTATGGGACATGGGCCATATTTGGTCATGATGCACCAAGCAAAATTAAATAAGAGACATACACAGTTACAGGCTACACCTCGGAATACAACAGAATTGCGGACAACAGAAGTCTGGCGTTCACTGACAACAGAATATTTCCTCAAGCTCGTGAATTTATACTCCCGTGGAAGGCCTACCAAGTATTAGACTGCTGTACCAATTTTTCTGGCGCTTCAGTGTGGAGCTGAAGCAAAATTGTGAAATAATGAAGTTCGTTTAGAATAGTAATTTTTTTTTCATTTCATAAGGTCACATGAAATAATATCATCTGGGTTCAATCATATCTCAATGAGCAACATATTTGAAAATCAAAAGTGTTCATTGTAGCATTGTATGTGTGAAATATAACATTATTTAAGTGTATACTTTCAAGCATGGACGTGGATTTCTTCAGTTGTTCTTTTAACTTTAAATATAAACTTGAATAGTAAAATTATGATTTTTTTTTTCATATTCTTATAGTTAATTTCACAATATAAAAATCTAAATTCAGTTTTATTTGGATTTATGGTAACTTTTTTGAAATTTCAGCAGCAATCAATTTAATAATACTAATTAGTTTCCTGGTTATTTTGAGAGAAGTTAATGTAATAAATATAGTCTCAAAATTAAAACATAATTTGTGTAGTAATTATGTATTAAAATTTTATAATAGTATACATATTAGGAGTTTAGAATAGTGATTCTCTAATAATAGTTTAAAATAGTACCATGTAGAAATTATGGAAACGTTTTGTGCAGTAATGATGTTTTTTGACAGTACATGGAATTTTATTAAGATCCAATGATGTCATAATGAGTAATTAAAATTCAAAATTGTTCAATGCCCTTATTACATTGTATGTATTATATTATATAAGTACATATATTTCTGTACACTGTTATTCTACCTATTCATTCAAATTAATTTGAATTAATTAATTTTAATTTCTTTGTATCATCTCACTAGTTAAATATACAGTGGATAAAAATGTTTCCGTACGGAAATGAAAACGGCGTATAAATTATTATAATTTCTTAAGAAATCTCACCAAAGATTCAGAACTGCAGAAGAAACTTATTTCATGCTAGAAAAATGTGTTGGCAACAAAAATTACTCAATTTTCGCAAATAAAAAATAATTAATTAAAATTTTGAGAAAATATACAAAATGAAAGGTAAAAAAATTCCCGTACGCACTATGCAAATTGATTAGAACGTACAGTCTAGCTGTCCCTCATTCAATTATTGGAACAATTGAATGAAAAAGAACTGCAGTATAGTGCAAGTAATCATTTCAAACGATTCTCATACCAGTGAATCGCCTAAAATGGGAATTCCGAAAGCTATTCGCGAGTTGGTGATAAAGTTGAGAAATGAGTCTATCAATGAGGAAAATATTGGAGAAATCGGAAAAAAAATCTAAATCTACATTAAAAATCAATGAAAGATATAATTAGGTAGAAACTGGAAAATAGGAACCGATCCGTAAGACCTCAGAAATTAGCCATATACACAAGAGGAATATTTTGCGAAAGGTTCGAGATAATCCTCGAATTAGTGCACCACAACTTGCATCCTAGTTGAAAACGGATTACAATTTTGAAATATAACCTGACTGTAAGAAAGGTAGTCAAAAAAGCTGGCTATAATGGGCATGTGCACGTAAGAAGCCATTCATTAGCAAATATAGCAGAAGAAAGCGTCTTGAGCTTGCAAAAAAGTACGTAAGCCCTTAACTTTTAGGCATTCTCTACTTTTCAAGGATGAATCAAAATTTTGTCTCTGGTTCAGATGAACGAGTTATGGCATGGAGAAAACCAAAACATTAAATGCAAACAAAAACCTTATGTAGAACTGTAAAACATGGAGGAAGAAACATAAAGGTATGAGGTGCATGGGTTTTCTGGTGTGGATAATTTATGTTTTGTTGATTGTAACATGGATAGCTGTGTGTACCTAGGCATTTGATACAAAATGTCCTTGATAGTACTACGAACCTGTCTCTTGGAAGGCCATTTATCTTATAAAAGGACAACGATTCAAAACACACTGCAACGTTCTGTAAAAAATGATGTCTTTACCATGTGTCGCAGCAGTTTCACATGCAACCACTCTACTGATTTAAACTCCATGGAACACTTACGGGAAGAAATCGGTCGTGAACTAAAAAATCATGATACCAGCAGCAAAGATAAACTGAAAAGTGCCATTATGGACGTCTGGAACAAAACTACTTCAGAAACAACAAAAAAACTTATGGGAGTCATGCCTAAACTTCTGAGAGAGGTCATTAAAGCAAAAAGGAGGTTCAACTGACCATTAAATGATGAAACATGGTTGGGGAAATAACATTTAATCAAATATTTTTCACAGTACGGAGATTTGTTTTGCTTTATGTTTGGCACATTTTTGTGTTATGAATTATGCGTTAAATTTTTTTAATATTTTTTGTTGAAATGCAATAAATGCTTATCTTTCTAAGCAATTATGCTAATCTGATTTTCCATTTTTATTTCTTCAATATTTATAATCTAGAAATAATAAAGCCATTTACTTCAAATAATAAGTACGTAAGGAATTTTTTTAACTCATTGTATATTAATAATATGCATTGAAATAGTCAAGCATATTATGAAAGAGTTCAATAACGTTTATCTGTTAAAAATATACACTACCAAGAATACATGCTGACGCATGCAATAAATTATATGCCTTTTGCTTTAATAAGTTAATTTTATGTGAGTTAAATGTCCTCCGATCAATTTTTAGCCAAGACAAAAAATTAATTAACTTTTACTGCGATAAATCTCTTCAGAATGACAGTTTAATTCTTGCGTTTTCCCTTCAAAAACTGGTTCGCTGTAAAATCGTATAACATTCAAGGACAGGAATAAAAACATTTTAGTTCTTTATATAGTCAGAATATTGATTATAATTCAAACTATTTATATAACTTTATTTCTATACATATATATGTATACCAATTAATGACACTGCTATATAGACTTTTCGATTAATTGAATGAATTGTATTATGAGGAGGATTTTCTATTTTCAGGGTAAATAAACAAAGCAATACGGATGTTTTAGCTCCTGTTACCAAAATGCTCTCGAATGATGTATTTAGTGATTACTTTAAAGTGAAATTTATAACCGTTTCGGGGACTTTTGTCGTGAGACCTAATTGATGCTTACCATTTAACTATCATACATTAACTATGAATTCTTTCTTTGCAATTTCTATTAGCAACGTGCTGAAATTGTATTCGAAAACAAGCGTTGTCTGAAATTTGACATCACGTTCAGAATATGTACAGGAAGCGGATTCCTACTCAAAAACACTACTGCCGATTACAGTAGACGATTGAATACGATTTGACGAGCTTGACAGAAGAATCATTATGTAATTAATGAAGCAGCATTAAAAATCCAACTAGTAGTAGCTTTTTTCTGCATGCATTATTACATTCTTTGCACATGCGCATAATTACTTTTTCAGTAACTATAATCGGTATGTCTAATGTATATTATACTTCATTAACTGAATATTCATTGATACATCTCAGATGTAATTAGATATTAACAATTTATTTTACTGTTGAAGTCTGAGACGACGTAAAACATTCTAATCTATCACTCTTCCAGGAATATGTTTTAAAACTTTTAGTAATAAAATCAAAGCACACTTATAACGATTACTTCTAAACCCACTAAGTAGAACAATTAAAAGATGTTAATTACATTCCTGGAACAGTGGATGGAAATTAATGAAAGGTCATTAAAAGAACATGTTCCATGTCATGGAAGGGCATTCTAAAAAGGACACTCCACGACTGCAAAATTGAAAATTCATCCCTCACAATCTTAGTAGTACCGAATTTCGCTAATGCATCTAACGGTCACCGATTAGGAGTCAGAGAATGTGAAGATATAATTAGCTTCAACACGAAAGGATTACTAAAGTTTCGGCAATTATGCCAAAATTTTTTGGTGAACAACGCAGGATCTCTTACGTTTTTAGCTCTCGTTAACTGGCGTAGACTATAATGAAATGCTTGCTAATTAATCCACATTTTCATTTCGGTAGCTACTCTGGGGCGAATGAGTATGGTACGTGAAATATCTGCTACTTTCCGCCTTTCGTAGTTACAAGGGAGTCGTCATTAGCACGAATTGCAGTGCTATTACTTTTTAACAACCGCGTAGTAGCTTGTGAGGGATAGTAGCTGATCTTCCATTGCTGCATGGTTCTGAGTGCAATTCGTTCACCATTTTGACTGATAACGTGGGTTTTGTGTTGTTAACCTATAAGATATTGATCCTTAAGAATGGCACATCATAAAATTGTGACGATGTTTAATTTTCTAGTGATTTTTGTTCACTAGAAAGAAACAGGAATAGCACACTGAACTAAAATTAACTCAGACTTACAAGGAAAGCATATTAATCCTCTGAAAATCATGGGATTTCTGAGTACAATACAACTGAGGAATATTAGTTTTCCCCCACAAGACACACAATGACAAAATAACCTCGTTGATGGGTTGAAAGAATCCTAAAAAAGAAAGATCCTGTTAGTTAAAAAGTCTCAGAATTGGTTAAAATTCGCACAGGAAAGTGCAGGTTGCAGAACAGATATATGCGTGTGAACCCCTCAGAGGGTTAACACTCTGAGAGATTTATATGCATATGAGAAGATTTTTGTAAGCCTAAATATAGATGGCATAAGTTTTTTTGTGGTAGACTCGTTTCTTATACGTATTCTGAAAGTGACCTCATTTGATTACATTTTAAGGTATCTTCGTTATCTACCCAACGAGAGCATTGGATTACCGGAAGTAAAATACTCGTCTTTCAGTGGTTTATTTACACTGAAAATAAATCTCATTTACGTTCTACATACAACTGACAGTGTCCCCTGTGCAATTTCAAACCAGCTTTGACCTTCTTGACCAATAGAATAGTTCGTGGGATTTTTTCAACCATTATATGTGGTTATCTAGTTATGTATGTTGTGGGGATAGCTCCAAACTTTCGGAGTTAAATTCAATTTTTCCTAAATTTAACCATTTAACTAACTTCATAGCTTAACTCTTATACTCTATTTATATCGAATCAATCCTTTTGGGGATTTATTACCTGATATATCACATTACATGTAATTTTTTTAAAGCGGAGAGCATTTGTAAAGCAGGCAAATTAAACGTGATCCATCACACAAGAACTGCAAAACAAAATTGTGATATTGATTTTGTTTGGATGAAGGTAACCAGCAACTTGTCTTATCAGGCAAATTCTGAGGTTCAAGTACTCAAACATACAAGTACAAGGAAATGTAAACTTCATTTGTTTCCTAACTTCCTTCTAGCTTGACATGTTTAGATCAAGTCGATCCATTTTGGGAATTAGTCACCTGATATCTCTATTACAACGCAAACTTTTCTGGTTTATAAACAGGATCCATTTGTCAAATTGGCAATCATTAAAGCTGTAGGCGAACAAAAGGTAAAAAAAAAGCTGTGATAGTGATTTTCAATGTTCCTACTCTATTTTAGATAAAAGGAACCAGGGAGTAGTTTAGTCACGCACAGCCTGAGATAAAATAACTTAAAAAAGGCGTTCACTATAAATCTTTCAAACTTCCAACAATATATAAAGAAGGTGTCTAAACTTTATTTTTCTAACATGCTTCGTAACTGAACTCTTCTATATAATAAGGTTCTGAGGTCTAATCGACCCATTTTGGGGGAAGTAGTTGAATTAACGTCGCACTAGAGCAACATTGGAGTTGCATCTGTCTCAAATGTTGACTCCGTGGTTGTCCTTGAGGGTGTTTCCATCTGGTCACTGAAGCTGGCTCTGCTGCTCTTCCATGGAATAGGATCAGGCATTGTGATGCGTGGCTGGCGCTCCAACTGGCAGGAACGCAGTTGATTGAAATGTCTCTTGTCTATGTAGCCATCGTCAGGTTCCACGAGATAAACTTTCCCTAGTCTTTCGACTACTGTACCATATTTTCATAGGTTTGAGATGACATAATTTCTTGACTGTATACGATCTCCCTCACAGTAATAGTTGGAATCCGGTTGAGGTGCTTTATGTACTGTGAAGATTGGGGTTTGAACAGGTCTAATTTAGTACGAATATTCCAATCTAGCAGTTGTTCTGCTGGTGTCTTTCCATTTGATAGGGGTGTTGCTCGATAACGGAACAGAATTTCGCATACTTTTTCCAGAAGAGTTCCTTGTCGGAATTTCATGCATTTGAGTTTTTGTCTTGAACGTTTGGCAATATCTTTCAGCTTGCCCATTTGTTGCTGGACGACCTGGTACCATAAGCTTTTGTCGAATGCCATATCTTTTACAAAAATTCTGTAAACTCTTGTGATTTGAATATTGAAGCATTATCGCTAACATGGATTTCAGGCAAGCCATGACGGCTAAATATTTCACGCAAATAATGTATCGGAATTTAAGAGTCGGTCGATTTTTCTATTTAGCAAAACATTCTGGCCATTTTCATTTAGCATAATTAACTATAAGAAAATAGTGATTTAAAAATGGTCCTCATAGTCCATGTGAGCACTTTGAAAATTTCGGTCAGGAGTTTCTCAATTATGAATTGGTGCTTTAATAGGATTTTTCTTGATGTCACAACATGGCAACCTTTAACCATGTTTTTGATAACAAAATCTTTTTTTCCGATAACAATAATTTCCTGCAAGAGCTTTCAAGCGAACTATGTCTACATGAATTGGATGCAATTCTTGTAATATAGCTGGTCGTAATTCCCCCTTTAGTATTATAACTTTTTGACCCCGAAATAAAATTCCTTCTTGAAGTGAAATTTCTGATTCGTATATACAAACATACTCAATTTCCGTTGATTATATTTTCTTTTAGCTTCGAAAGGTTATCATCTATAATCGTTTCTCTGCGGATATCTTCTGATGTAATTGTTTCTGAATAAATGTGTCGTATGACAGCTTCTTGAAAAATATATTCGTTGACTATATTCACATAAATCCTGATTGAAGGAAGTGGATTTCTAGACAAATAATCAGCATTGATATGTTCATTAGATTTACGGTGCACAGTAGAATAATTAAAGTTCGACAGGGAATGAGTATATAGAAGTATTCGTGTTGATGATTGTAAAATGTTTGGGTTTTGTAAAAACGATGGAAGGACTATTTCTTTGGCACGACACATTTATTAAAAATCACATAACGGCACACAAGAAGCGAAAACACACGATGCTAAATGCTTGATAAGTTCAACATTGATCAGTCGTTGATGACTCAGGATATTTGCGCTGTTTTTCACACCGGAAGTAACATGGTACTCATTACTTTCCCACGCAGAGGAATCATCGTACGAGTCATGCTGGAAGTAATATCCGAACTTCACATTGATAAAATAGGAAGCATCTTATCTGGATGTGATTGTTATCCTAGTTTATTATCAACGATTAAGGTAAATTTTCTACCAAAAATATAATCGTACAACTTTTTACAAGCCCAATAGACAGCTGTAGTGTTTTGTCTTATTGACTGTAATTTCTTTCTACTACAGTCTGCAATCTCGATGCAAATGCTGTAGGCATTTCACTACCATCAAGCATAGTGTGGGAGAGAATACCAGTAAGTCCAAAAGGGCTAGCGTCGGTTGCCAAAGTTACAGGAAGATCTGGATTAAATTATATCAAAATACGATTACTGACTATTTCAGATTTTGCATTAATAAACACTGCTTCGCAATCAGCGGTTCAGTCAAACTGTGTATCTTTCCTGAGTAATTTGTTCAAAGGATAAAGCAAGTTAGAAGCATTTTTAATAAATTTCGAATAATACATAACCATCCCTAGAAATTTTCTAAGTTCATCTACACTCTTTAGTCGTGGTGCATCGAGAACTCCCTTGATTTTATTTTGTGATTTTTTTAGTCCATCGCAACTAATTATGTAACCCAGAGGTTTTTAAACTTTTGATCTCTGGGCCCCTTATGTCAATCTGAAGATTTCACGCCCTCCTCCTTCCTACTCGATATAATTTGAAGTTTTAAGAATAAAAAATTTCATTTAATGCTACTATTGAAGTCCTTATATTAGATCAAATTATTTTTATTACTTTTTTATGCATATAAAATTAAATTTAAAATATATTATATACATTTCTAGAACATATTTACAATTTGTATTTAATATTTTATGTTGCCATGTAATTTTCTCACTTAATACATCTATCTGTAATTAATGGGACGGATGAGCTTGTTTCTGACCACAAAGTTTATTAAAACGAGGAGTAATGCTTGAAAGCAACTCTTAATTCCTTGGGAACATCAAGTCTTTGCACGATATTTATTCTTTATTGCTGCTAGAGCTGAAAATCCAGTTTCACATAAGTATGTTGTTGCAAACGGTATGAGCATTTTCATAGCTTTTTCACTTAATCTTGGGTATTCTTGTCGAACCTTAATCCAAAACTTTGCAAAATAATTATCTTTAAAATTGATTTTTAAAGCAACATCAGTCTATAAATCTATAAGATGCTCCTGATCAGTAATGCTTAATGAATTTGACAGGTTTGCATCAAATGGATTTGTAATCCAGCTCCACGCATCGAGATTTTCATAAAAATATTTTTTAAATGTTCTTGTAATTATTTTTCACCTATGAAGGAAGTGTTTGAAGATCAGTTTCTTTAAGCATTTCGATAATAGTGGAAACATTTCTAAATCACCATTTTTAAAACTCTGCCCAAAGTTGCAACTTTTTTATAAACGCCTGAATTTTATCATTCCAATGAAGGTCTTCATTTCTTTGAAGGTATTTATTCAAAATATTTACTTTTTCAAATATATCTGCAAGATATACCAGTTTATAAAGGAAAACAGCATTGTAATAAAGCTCTACCATTGTGTGATTTTGATCAAGCAAAATAACAGAAAACTTAATGTTTCAGTTCATACATTCTGTTCAACACCTTTCCTCTTGAAAGTCATCTGGCTTCGGTTTGAAAAAGTAAGGATACATGTTCAGAGCCCATATGTTCACACAGAACCTTGAAAATTCTAGATTTTAATGGCCGAGATTTGATGAAATTTACAGTTTTTATAACACTGTAATACTTCATTTAGAGGAAAGCTTAGCTCTTTAGATGCCAGTGACTGTCGATGTATCATACAGTGCGTCCACTTGGATTCTGGAGCTACTTCTTTCACTCTTGCTTTAAGTCCAATATATTCTCCAGACATTGTACGAGCTCCATCTTTGCATATTAGAGTATTTCTAATTGTATGTGGCTTTTTGCGAATAGCTATTCTTCCAGAAACTAAATACGAAGCAAGAAGAGCTTTAGAAGGTACTCTTGTTGTTTTAGTGAAATTTTGCTGAGAAGATTTAAAATGATCAAGTTTTCTGAAAAAAATTCCTTTGGTTTATTAATAAATTCTTTCTGTTTGGTTTCAAGATGCCTTTTTAATTTATTAGACTTCATGCTATCTGAAACTAAAGTTTGGAAACATATTACACGTTGAGGATGTTCTTCCACATCGATGATGGTGTGTGTAAAACCAAGAGATAAATAATTTTCATCATACCTCCTCTTCTTTATACTCCGTTTAAGAGTTGACACCGTAAGGGTAGAATCTTCTTGGTGCTCTCAGAATTCATGAAATGCTCATTTTTGTCACTACTTCTTGGTTGATTAAAATTCGTTTTATATTAGCCTTCGTTACTTTCCTTCGTGCGCCGCAAAAAAAATAACGATATTTTGCCAGTTCTCCTGAATAAATTCGCGCCCCCCTTGGTGGGAGTGCCTTACAGTTTGAGAACCACCTATGTAACCTAAATATCGAACTTCTCTTTCGAAAAATTTACATTTATGCACGTTTACATGTGATTATGTACTCATAATTTGTTTAATACTTTAATTAAGTGAGATATACATTCTTCGTATGTTCTACCTTGGATAATAATATCATAAAATATGCTATAACACCATCTAAATCTTGGATAAATTTATCAATAATTTGGTGGAAATCATTTGGCGGAGTTTTGATACCAAAAAAAGCGTTTAGCTAAATTGGTACCACGATGAGTTGAAATTTTGGATCCGATAGGTTTCTTCATCTACTGACAAATGTAAATAAGCCTTGAAAATATTTAATGTGCAATAATATAAACCGTGACGTAATTTGTGAAATATATCTTCGATTTGCGGAATCAGAGGTCTGGCATCAAGCAGTTGTTTATTTACTGTGATCGTGTAATCAGCGGAAATCCGAAAAGAATCATCCGATTTTGGAACTTCAAGCAGCGTACTCCATTCTGAATGATTTACTTTTCCTGATACCCTCCGTAACAAGTTTATCTAATTCTAAATCCCCTTTTTCTTTTAACGCATATGGTACTGGACGTAGATTTAAAAATACTGGTCTTGCATCGTCGCGTAATTTAAGTGAACACATGAAATCTGGTATTTGACCTACTTTCGTTTCGTAATTGACTTGTTTATACTATAGATAGGAATTTGTTCAACAGCGTAAGTTTGGTTAATTTCGTTAATATTAATTTTAAGATTTAGGATTCAATTTCTTCATAGAATAGCTTCTTTTCTTAAAGGAACTAATTCAATTCTTCTAAACTAGAGCAATTTTTATACGATGTATTTAATTTCACTACTCCTACGAGCTTAACAATTTCGTCAGAAAACCGTCGAAACTACATTTGTGTTCTAAATTGGCGTATTTATTTTTAGACTTGAAATTATCCATATTCATGATACTGACACGACTTCTGGAATCTTCTAAGGGAAAGCTTTTACCTTCTAATTTAATATTAACGAATATTCTGTCATCATTTTGAGTAGAATTGAAGCAAACATCAAAAACTTGATTTATTGTATAATCGTTCACTTCATTGTAAGGAATTTGATGTATACTATCGGTGCTCGAATCTAGTTTCGGTTTACGTTTTAAAAGTTGCGAAAGGCAAACTTCTTTGACATGCCCATTTTTATGGCAGTTCTTACATTTTAATTTGTGAATGCTACAAGTTTTAGCCTTATGATTACTTTTACCTTAATGTAAACATAAGCCTTCTATTCTACGTTCTATCAATATACTTTCGATTTTGACTATTGGAACGATCAATTCGAGGTTTCAGAAATGATTTTGTACTGGATCTAGAATACCTTTTAACTTTACATACATTTTCGTAATTTCAAATTTGATTGTCATTGCTAGAATTGGAATTACTCTTGTATACTTCCTTATTTTCGAATTTTGAAGCTTCTATGACTAATGCAATTTCTATAGTTTTTTTCAAAAGTTAAATCTGCTTGCTGTAAAGTTTTTTCACGAATGTCAGAATTTTCCAAACCTCTAATAAACTGTGAACATAACATTAGATTTATGACTGATTTAGAAGAATCTGCTGAATTACACATTGATTTAAATTCAGTCTCTCTCTCTCTCTCTCTCTCTCTCTTTCGATAGTTCTTTTAGAAGTAATATAATTCGAAATTGACTCACAAAGGTTTTGGATTCTCGATAAGAATAGATGCTGCTTCGTCAACACATTGGGTTTTGGGCCCAAATTTTATTTTAAGAGGTTCACGGTTTCATCATATGTTTTTCAAATAGGTAGGTCCAGTGCCATAAGACTGCTGATGAACCGCTGTCAGATGACGAGGTCACACCTGAGCTGGCACCCCACTCTCCGAACTTCGACACCACGCAAACTTGAGGATATTTGAGGTCACGACAGATTTAACATGCACCAACCCTTTTTATTTTGGAATTGAAGAATCTCTTTCCCGGTTGGATTCGGTTTCGATTCAACAATCGGAGGCCTCAGTCGCTGCATAAAGTTCGTCAAGATCGATATTAACTGTTGAATTTCGTAATTTTCATCCTCGGTTTATCCTCGTCACCAATTTTGTTGTGTACTGTACAGGAAGGAAGCAGCTTAGAAGTTTAGGTAGGTATTTTAATTAACGTCGCATTGGGGGAACACAACTGGCTATTAGCAGCTTAGAAGGAACACGTTTATTAGGGACGATCTGGTTGGCGATATGAAGAAGTGGACATTCTGGAAACACATACACAAGCTATTACTTTACAGCACATGCGCAGGCTTCCGGTTCTTCTAGAACACGTTGTCAGATTCTATTTACATATATAACAGATGACGCGGTCAACGCCTGAGCTGGCACCTCTTTCTCCAAACTTCAGCACCATGTCAAGGTGAGGACATTTGAAGTCACGACAGATTTAAAGTGAATCAACCCCCACGTACACGACAGTCTTTGGTCGGATCTACTTTCGAATTCGCAATCCTCCGATTGCTCACCCATTACTATTCTAAACGGGCCATCGTGTCCCTCGAACCAGTTTGGCATTTTGGAATTCGTTACATCTCATTAAAATGCATATCTTTCATGGTTTATTCCATTTCGATATGTTTTATTCCATGAGGCCTATTTCTAAAAGTTTAAAAGATATTTTACAAAAAACTGGTTTCAGAGATGTTGAAGAAAAGACAGGTGTGCGAATTTTCTGCAAAAGTCAAGCATGTAAGAGAAACAAAGAGTAAAACTCAAGATGATCTCGTGTAAACTACATACTCCAAACAAAAGAAGAAATTACAAGCTTGTGATTCGTTTTTTAAATATGGGATAAATTAATGTTAGTCTAAAAAGTGTAAAGATATCATTTATCAATATAATTGTAATATCTCTCACATAAATCTTTGATTTGCATCTGAATTTTTCAAATTATCAAAAATTAGGTTTGGGATTTTTAATAATTGTTCCAATTCAGAATGTGATATATCACTGAAGTTGCTAGGTAGGTATTTTAATTAACGTCACACTGGAGCAAAGCAATGGGCTATTATATCACTGAAGACGAGAGATGTAAAATACATTATACATAATTAAACATTTTTATCACATAAAATAAGCAAATTATCATTTGATTTTTGATTTTCATAGATCGTGCAAAGAGACACAGGTCGAATCAATCCATAAATAACAACAGGGGAGATCCCGTGAATATACTTGTGAGGATTTACTGGTTCAATGGTCTCCCTTATGAATTGATCAGTTTCTTAAACGCTCAGATTTACTGCTGGATTTTCTAGTTGAACATCTGATGGTCAATTGGGAAATGTGTTTATGAAGTTGCTGTTAATTTCAAGCCGCGAGAGACCAGGGTATCAATAATTTGCATATATTCTCTTTGCACTTCCTTTATTTCAGTGATGGTTTCGGCCATCTTAAGGTAGGTCTTGGAAATGGACAATGCATTGTGTGAAATTGTGAGGGAACACTCTAAAGGTATATATAGAATATTTCCTCATACCATAATAGCATTGATTGGTCGGTGATAAGACGAATTTGTGGAGATTGTGGGATTATGAGCCATGACCCGTTAACTTAGACTTGAAATATAAGTAGACTGGAGTACTGCTACTGAGAGGAGCCTCAAAAATGTAACCAACATGTCGATTAGTAGTCATGTGACTGCTCTGCGAAAAATTGACTTGTTTGACAGATTTCGTATTTTATAGCCTCGTTTGGTAATATAACGCCTTATGGCAGAGTCGATGTGTGAATGAGAATTGTAGGTGGCGGTAGTATATCTGCGTCCGAACGTGTTTCTTGTACGTATTCCGAATGTGACGTCAATTGATTGTTTTTTAATATGCACTCTATCAATCAAAATTCCAAGGAATCCATTCTGAATTGATGTGTACTAATTGATTGATCCGTCAATTAGATAAACACCAAACATAACCAAAACGACGATATTAAAGTAACTCCGATTGGGTAGAGGAAGTAAAATCTTTGATTTCCGTCTGATTTGTTTGTTAAAACTGAAAATCTCTCACATACCATAGACTTGAAATATGAGTAGACTAAACATTGCAATTGGGAGGATCTACAAAAAGTGTGATAGACATACCGAATAGTAGCCAGAGTCGTGAAGAATTTATTTCGAACTATTTGACGTTTTACCGCTTTATTTGACGATATAACTTCTTATGACAGGGTATAGAATTCTATAGAATTGCATTAAAAATGGTGAAACCGTTCAAGTCTACTACTATGCCGCGCGGATCATTCAGATGACGAATCAGTGTTACAATCAGATGTCGAATATTATCTTTCTTCCGTCATACGTCCTATATACGACCATACGTTATATATAGCCTAATTGGTCACGTTAGTGTGTTGGTCACATAATCAAGGGCACATAAAAATATTACCATTTGTCACTACTTTTATATTTTTTCTTTGCCCATTACATTATGGACTAAACGTCCACTTTTGATTTGGGTACCCATGGAAATGTTTGGTAAAATTAACCCAGGCTGATAAAATGTAACATTTTTGACAGGTGAGGAAGGTTAAGTGCAGGGACGTATTCAGAAGAGGTCCCCGGGGACCCCATCCCAACCCCCAATAATGCTCTTGATATTACAAAGATAAATGCTGAAGTCAGCTTAATCGTTAATAGAAGTTATGTCAAGCCAATAAGTAGAAAAATCGTGGACAGAACTGAAAACTGTCAAGTATACTTGTTAACAAAATGCTCATTAAGCATTAAAACAATTTTGCCTGTGACCAGTTTTCAACAGGACAATCTGCGACCGCACGTGACATGCTATGTACAATTCCTCAATGTCCACCAGATTTTACTTCTTCTATGGCCTATTCGTTCACAAATCTGTCTCCCATTGAACACGTCTTGTTGATTATCGTCCAACCCCTGGCACACCATAGACCATCCGCACCCACACCAGATGAACTTTGACAACACGTGGAAGCATCAGGAACTGGCATACCCCAAACGCACATCCGAAGTCCATTTCTTTCAACGCAGTGACGTATAGCAGCAGTTATTGCAACCCATGACGGCTACATAGAACACAGATTTCTTCGCGTTCGGCAAGTGAAACGGAGAGGAAATTTCAGCCATGTTATTTGTATAATAAATATTACTTTGATATCACTAATAAATATTACTTAGCCATAAAAGGCTATCAGTGTATTTAAAACCTTCGTTTGTAAAATGAATGTATGTTACATTCAAATTCGAAATTTTCCTCTTTTGTGTTTTTTATAGATAATCTTTAGTCTAGTGCCGATCGTTAAGTTTGTTTAAATTTGACAGAATGAAGTTCCTCTATTTTTCATTTCTTTAAATAGCATATTTGGAATTTTAGTTTTTCTCCATATAAGTTCAGTAAACAGAACCGAAATCTTTGAAACTTTTAGAATGTTCTGAATATCCATCACCAAAACGTGAAAAATGTCTCGCAGAACGCTTATATCCACAATACTCTAATATCCCAACCGTCTTGAAACTTTCTATTTCATCCTTTGAAATGGGGGAGGTTTTCAAACTTGCCAGAGTTTGTTTGACTTAAAACTGTTTGTAAGCAAGAACTCCTTTTCGATTTTTAGGAGTCGCAGCCATTTCAGTGAAAAGTTAATACTTCTAGATCGATGCCTTCCAACTACACTTGAAATAAATACCAACGTGTGATGAATGTCCTCGAGTTTTTACCTCCGTTCCTACCACAGTTTTATACTTTGAATTTGTCATCACCACCTTTTTCTAAGATCTGTTTGTTGTATTTAAACTCACTTTAGTTTACTGATTATCGATAAAGATTTGTATTATAAAACCAAGGTTATGTTAAACACTACCAATAGTCATAATTATCAATAAAAAGTAACTAAGTTAAATTAAGAGAAATGTAAAATTCAGCAAGTCGTGAAATTTCAAATTGAAATCAAGTCAAAGTATAAAATCTAAATTAACTTAAGGAAACTATTATCTGTAATAAGTAAAAACGCTTGCCCAGTGGACAGTATCTGGTCTACGGGTAATTGAAGACCTTCCGGAGAACCGTATCTGTTGTGCGGGTAAGTTAAAACCGTCTGGACGGACGTATTTGGTCTGCGGGCCAGTTAAACATGTCTGGATAGCAGTATCTGGTCTACTGGTTGTTAAACCTCTCCGGAAAGACTTATCCGTTCTGTGAGTCAGTTAAAGCTGTCCGAGAGAAGTATTTAGTTTTGAGGCCGGTTAAAATTGTCCGGAGAATGTCCAGTGGTCTGGTGCATCCTAAACCTCTCAGGAGGACCTTATCTAGACTGCAGATCAGTTAGAACCGTCGGAGGACCGTATTTTGTCTACGGCCGGTTCCACATGTCCGGAGAACCGTATCTGGTCTGCTGGCTATTAAACCTCTCTGGAGGGTCTTATCTGGTCTACGAGTTAGTTAAACCCGAACGAAGGGCCGTATCTGGTTTGCAGCCCGTACGAAAGCCGTATTTGGTCTGCGGGTCAGTTAAATTTCTCCGGAGGACCGTGTTTCTTCTGCATGTAACTTGTCTGTACGTCGTAAATTATCAGCGGGGTTGAGATAGGCACTTTCGTTGCAACTCACTTACCTTACCTACCAATCATTCTCTCTCTCCAACTAGGACAACAGCTATTCCAGAAAAGTTAATAAGTCTATATGGTAAGGGGATTTATCATCAAATATATTTTAAATAGTATGCGCATTATCTAATCAGTTTAGTCTGTAGTTGATAAACTTTTGATGTATAATAATGTGTCTGATAAAAAATCAAAACAAATGGAGATTATCGGAGCATTACGTTGAGTTTCTTTAGAAGAGAGAAAGAGAATATTCGCGTAAATTATATATTTTTTGAATCCCAAACATAAGAAGCATACTAATTTTCTTTCCAACAGTAGAAACAGTGCTTCAATTTAGTTACGTGACTAGAAAATTTTTATTTAAGAGTACTAAGTCAAATTTTCATTACTTTAAAGTTTCAGATAGATATAGGAAAGCTAGTAGGGCTCGCTTGCATATAAAGTAGCCTTGTTAGTGGATTCTCTTACATCTCACTTCGGTCCAATACATGAAACGGTCAATGAATGAAATATGCGCTAGTTTATTTTTTACCAACACAAATTTTGAAAAATGCCAAAATATATCCATATTTTGTTTCAGAAATATGTTTTAATCGAAGAAATAAAGCCAAATCACTTTTATGAAACGAAAAAGATATTTTGAAATAGCTTTCGACCATCAATTTCACAAACAAATGTAAAATAATAATTATTCTAATAAAAATAGTACATCTGGGGATAGTATAAAAAATGCAAATCACAAATGGGTTGGGTTTGATTTGTGTCTCAAAAGTCAATTTTTTTTACGCAAGGGCGGCTTAGATTTCAATAGAAATCATGCATGGAAAATTCAAATGTAAAACGTCATGTTTCAAACTAATAAATATAAAAATTATGCCTGGGAATTCAGAATTTCCTTCATTGAAAAAGGAAGCAATAAAAATAACGTAATGACCTGGAAAATGTTTACGAATTTCAGATGAACTGACAAATCTGTTTTAGCTGTAATTATGTAACTAAACGAAGTCTACACTAGAAATGGATATAAATCTTAAATTCAGCACAAGTCTAATTTGAGTATCAGACAATTCTCTTAAAGTCATTAAAAATGGTTAACAGTATGAGTTAAGGCGTTGTATCAGTAAAATAAAGTTAACTTTTATATCATGGATCCAAGAACATGTCCTTCATATGAGACGGTTAATTAATTTTTTTAATCACAAAAACGATTAAATGTCTTACTTTTTAAGTTCATGATTTAAAATACGTGAATAACAAGTTCAGAATACATTAATGTAATGGATATAGCATTATAATCATGATATTCAGTACAATTCCGTTTTGCTACGTCAGGGAATTCTCTTAATGAGATAAAAATTATTAACATTATCAATTAAGGTTTGTATTAGTATAAAATAATCTCATATAATGGATCCATAGGATATAATTATTTCCTTATATCAAAAAAACATTTAACGCTATACACTTTAAATTTATCATTTAAAATATATGAATAACTTAAATTACAAATACATTTATCTGATGGCTATTCTATAACTAAAATGTTTTCTGAACGTAAATAAAATATGCTACGGAATCATTTAAACATCCACATAATTTTATCTACACTTAAATCCTTTCATTGTTTCCTGGTTATTAATATCCGGATGCCGAACAAACAAAAGTGAGATTTGTTCTTTTGTCCAAGTTACACTTTATAAAGTTAACAGATCGCTAACTTAAGTGCGATTCAATACTCACAACCACTAATGATGTTATTCGCTTCCTTCTGAAAGTTGCCTTCCCTCTTTCATATATATTATGCAGTAAACACCAAACCAATACTTCAAAAACGGCCTTTGGAGAATGACACAGAACAGAAACAATCCCGAATCCGCTCACTTGTTTCAAAAGTGAAACATCCCCTGCAGAATAATGAGGTGTAAGTAGGCCATTAACAAGTGCTTTGTGCTAGTAACATCCCCTAATAGATTTCCGCCTATTAACTTCGGCTCCGATCTCCACGCGACAAAAGTTTTCCAAATGGCCCTGTCTCCTCATCTGGTCTTGAGCGGTCACCTTTGGACATTGCAGTACTCAACTCCTAATCGATGGGCAGACAAAGGCCCAAGCTCGTCAATTGATCTTTAGCTTAGCCTTTGATGCCCATAATGACCATGATTTGCTACTCCTTGATATCCTGTACTTAGTGCTATACAAATTTCAGTATTAGTACAAAATTACGTAAGATTCTTTTGTGAATAAATACATTTGTCAAAAATATATTATATTATCTTAAGATGCATTGTTTAATAGAGATGTTAGCTCACGCTTGTGTGAATATAATAGTCCGTTGTGTTGCTCTCGTGTGACGTTAATTAAAATACCTACTACCTAGTGTGAATATAGATGTAAAATTCAAAAGCTCTACACATTTTGAAACTATAGAAATGTCCATTTTGACCAATCTGTGTCAAACAATGTCATGTAAGTGGACATAGCAGGTTGATAGCATAGAGGAAATATAAGAGTACAGTGAGCAATGGTATCCTATTTATGTGGTCAGGATCATGCAACCAAAAGAATGAAACGCCCATTCAGACTGATCCACGGGAAGGGAGAAGACGCCCATCGATTGAGTCATCATCTGATTGTGACATAGTTGTAGACTTTGGTGCTTTCACCATTTGTGTCACCCCTCTATAAAAATGCACATTCACACATATACTCTGTCACAAGTTCTTATATTGCCTGCTAGGAGATAAAATGCTGGGCCAATTTTTCACAGAGCAATCACATGACTACTAGTCAACTAGTTGGTCACACTTTTAAAGCACTTCTAAATAGCAATGCTCAGTCTACTAACATTCAAGTCAATGGTTGCTAGCACATTGGTCAACTAATGCACAGTTAATGCTTTGTTTTTTTCTCCAAAGGAGCCGTGGAAGCTAGACAATACTGATAATCACTGAGTTTCGCGAGGTGATGTTAGGTTTTCTTTTGTGTGAAATCAAGAAACTTCCTTAATGTCCCTTCACATAAAGGCCAGTAATTTACTTATTTTAGATATTCTGTCGTTTGCGAAAGCGAATTCAGTACAAGGATGGTACTTTAGGAAATTATGGTCAATATTATAGGTTCTCAAACTATGCATCATGACACTGTTGAGAGCCGTGGAAGCTCGACTACTCTCTGATAACCCCTCAGTTTCGCGAGGTAATGTTAGGTGCTCTGTAGTGTAAAATCAAAGAGAAAAATTAAAAGTCCTTGAAGTTGAGAATATTACATGCCGAAATTGTTTTTGGTTCTTAAGAAACCACATCTCGATTATCCCGACTTGTGAGGATAATTAGATGCGGATATCGACTGCCATGAAAAAGTGAAGATAACTTGAGCTGAAAGTTGGATATATATATATATATATATATACACTATCTACCAATAAGTATTTGGACACCTATATGCAAATGACGATATCTGCGATCCTGATATGTGTCACGCCCTTCGCCGTTAAATATCGTGTAAGAAACAACATTGGCATTAGTCACATGCAAGATGCCACGAAGTGTAGAGTTATCTGATTTCGAGAAAGGTGTAATCGTCGGGTATCACAGAAATGGCCGATCCTTAAGGGACATATCTAGCGAGCTGAGTAACCCAAAATCGACAGTGGCCTATGTGATTCAGAAGTGGAAGGTGAGCGGTGATTGTCGGAATATGCCCCGAGTCGGCAGACCCACGAAACTGGGAAATAGAGACCGACGGGTGCTGTCCAGAGAAATTCGGAAGAACCGCACCCAACCGATGGCCCACATACTTCACAAGTTTCAACAGGCATCCAGGAGTGTTGTTTTGACTAATATCATCCGTAAGGAAGCACATCTGCTTGATTTTCATGGTCGTGATGCCGCCCATAAGCCTTTGATCACAAAGTCCAACCGCGCTGCTCGGTTAATGTGGTGCAAAGCACGTCGAAAGTGGACCGTAGATAAGTGGAAACGGGTTTTCTGGAGAAGCGAATCAAGGTTCATCTTCTACCGTTCGGATGCCAGGGCCTGGGTCTGGCGTCTGCCTGGAGAACGCCTCCTGCCAGAATGCATTGTGCCCACAGTAAAGTTCGGCGGAGGTGGAATTATAGTCTGGGGGTGTTTCTCCTTGTATGGACTGGGACCCTTGGTCCCAATTCATGGTAAGCTCAACGCCGACGCCTACTGCACTATTTTGGATGACAGTGTGCTTCCTAGGTTGTGGCAGTTTTGCGGGTTGGACCCATGTTACTTCCAGAACGACAACGCCAGCTGTCATGTTGCGAGGTCCACCATGGATTAGTATGGTGACAATGGGGTTAACCGAATGGACTGGCCTGCCCTGAGCCCAGACCTGAACCCTATGGAGAACCTCTGGGACGAGTTGGATCGCCGAATTAAAGGGTGAAACAACCGTCCAAAATCGGTGAAGGAAGTTACATGTCTTCTCCAAGCCGAGTATATATATATATATATATATATATATATATATATATATATATATATATATATATATATATATATATATATATATATATATATATATATATATATATATATATATATATATATATATATATATATATAGACCATCACCACAAATCAAAAAGGAGAAACCAAATAAAAACAAAAACAAAATGCAAATAATAACAAGAACAAAAATAAGAACAAAAAATGGAGCAAAGTAACAACAATAATATTGACCCTTTAGATGAACAGCGCTGAAAGCCGCAGAGAACAAATAAAGGGAAATAATAAGTAAAACTACCCTAAGAATAGAATAGATTTCCCCGAGAAACAAGATGAAATAAAATATGTAAATGTTAAGTGAGCCTACCTACTTTTTCAAGGGGAGCAAGGCCAGGTTGTCACTTAAAAATGCGATGCTTTGAGTTTTTTCTGTACTTATGTGAGGCCAGGCCGAAGAGATCAACATAAGTTACCCCCCGAAAACTCAAAGTACAACCAGAGAGAAAAAAATCATAAAAATAATACCTGTTACCAAGGTTAGGAATCAAAAGAACTTAGCCAAAGCAAAACCTTACCGAAAGTTGCCGCGCAAGCTAGGAGAGCAAAACATTGCCAGATCCGTATTATAATACGGATCTGGCAATGTTTTGCTTGAAATATATATATATATATATATATATATATATATATATTTCATCAAATAATAATAATGATTGTGAATGCAAACCTCAATTAATTAAATGTAATTAGTTAATATATTTGAACAATACTATTCATTTAAAAACCAATTTAATCTCCAAGCGTCTAGCGTAAACAAAGCTCGAAAATTTCAGTTTAATACATACCGGAAAAATTGCCTTCTGGCAAGGGTAGACCAGAAATATTTAGGGTCTGTCGCCCACTACATAGGAAACCTTGGAGCAGTTCTCGGGTATGCCGATCGGAGGGTTAGTTTATGTGCGATTTAATCAAAAAGCAATCTTCTTTAATAAGGATCCACTGAATTTTGTGCTTATATAAAGGGATCCATGAATATGAAAAGCTTGAAAACGCTAATCCGTATGGAATTGAAGATACAAAATTCATTTACTTATTTGAAGTCATAGGACATTGCTATAGCTAAATGCGGATCATGGGTGAGTCATTCGAACTATGAAAACTAATGTTAAAAGTGAAAAAGTATGCGTCTGTCTACCTAGAGAACTACTCCTGGACAAAGTCAGGCCCTGTCTTATGGACCTTATATTATTTTTCATAGGGATACTTGAAAAAATGTATTCAGCTTTGTCATTATGGCGCCCTTGATGACAAATTGGAAATATATTTGTTAAATGTCTGAAGATCTATACTAGCAAACTACGTCTTTCTACCGCCAACACTCGCGAAAAACAAAATTAAATCATTCCCTAGTATCACCTCTACTCAAAATGAACGAGCCCTGTTTCTATAGCGACCGCCACCGCCTAGACTTGCTCTCGGGGGTTCTCTCAGAAGACAGACAGTACGTAAAGCAGATCTTAAACGGTATGACATGTTACGTGATAATCAAATATAGAGATTGGGCCAGATATAAGAATTACTATTGAATTAAAAAGCATGTCTGGGAGATTGGGTCAGAATTGAAATATGATTATAAATACGTTGTATTGATGAAAAGAGATTAGAGATTAAGATGAGAGATCTTATGTCAATCGGTCGTTGAATTGCACAAATTCAGTAAACATGGGAGGTCAAGTTTCACCTTGTTAATCAAGTAAGAAAATGTTTGGAAAAAAACTAAATACAACATTAAAATGAAGGCACATTATAAACTTTTCTTTTAATATAAATGTAGATGACGTTGTTTCTGCGGCGGTATGTTTCCTGTACTTATTCCGAAAATGACATCACTTGACTTTTTTTTTATGCGATTTCTTAATTTTGTCAAACTTCCAAAGTATGAATTACGAATTTCTGTATGATAGTTTATTGATCAACGCCAATTACACTGCTTGACAATTGCTAAGGAACAGTTGCATTTTTCGGAATAATTCATAATAGACATTGATTGAAGAAATGAAACTTAGTACATATTTAGTAGAGGTAGTGTGCATTTATTATTCTGCAAAATGGTACAGATTTCGCCACATGGAAAAAGAAGAAAACGAAAAATTATGCTGTTTGGAGCATTTCCAAACAGCCACGAAAAATGGGTCTTCCTGCCAGAATGAAACAGATATGAGTACCTCAGTAAGATGTGTGACCTCCTCGGACACTAATGCACATTTTGCATCTGTTATTCATGCTGTCTACAAAACTATTGAGGATTCCTTGGGGGATATTGTCCCACTCCTCTCTCAAGGCGTTTTTCAGTTCTTGCACGATTCGGGGAGGGCAAGTTCTTTGAGAAACACGTCTGCCAAAAGCATCCCAGGCATGCTTTATAGGATTTAGGTCCGGAGAGTAAGCAGGCCAATGCATACGTTCTTTATTTTCAGTTTCTAGTGTGTCCGATACTTCAGCGGTCCTGTGTGGGCGCGCATTGTCGTCCATAAACAGAAAGTCTGGACCTACCGCACCCCTAAAAAGACGAACATGATTCAGAATAATCTCTCTGCAATACCGCGTCGATGTAACGCTACCTCGCTCAAAGATGTGAAGCAGTGTTCTGCCATTGTGCATAATGCCTGCCCACACCATCACGCCTTCGCCATAGTGAGCACGTTCATGAACATTCTGCTCTGCATAACGTGTTCCTCTCTCTGAATCACTTGTCACAGTGAAACGGGATTCGTCGGATAACATCACTCTGGACCACTGTTGCTGACCCCAACCAATATGGTCCTTACACCAACGTAATCTTTCTCGACGATGGCGTGGTTGAAGTGGGATGCATTGAACAGGCTTCCGTGCATACAAACCAACCTGATTTAATCGCCTAGAAATGGTTCTGGCAGAGACACGTGTACCGGTAGCGGTTGCAAGGTCTGCAGCTAGCTATCTGACTAGGAGTGAGATATCTGTTCCTTTTCGCCACTAGGGATACATATCGATCCTCTTGAAGTGTGGTGTTCCTTCCACGACCACTGGCATGCTTTCGCATAGCATTTCCACCTTCAACGGCCTTTTTTAATCGCGAGATGACACTTTTTGACACTTCCATTACTGTGGCCACAGTAGTGACACTTTGATCTGCTTCCAGCCGTCCAACTGCTCGTCCACGATCGTAAGCACTCAAATGATGTCTTGCAGACATTTTGCACTTAATTATTGCCACACCACACTGATTTTCACAGAAATAAGTTCAACAACCTACGGCGCTATTTTCGTCAAAACCTAACTGCATGAAATTTCGAATGAATAAAGAGCTTTCGTGCACTGCCTTTTATACAGATAACAGGTCCTGCTCTTCTAAGCCCTCTGCATTTAATTTTACTGTTATTGGTCGGCTGTCGAGAACGCTACGTTGCAAAAATCAGTTGTTCCTTAGCAATTGTCAAGCATTATGGATTAAACGCAAAGCATCGACAAACATATTAAAGCCATCAGATATGTATCATGCATTTGGGTAGCGGAAATAAAATCTTCACTTTTTTCTCACTTGTTCGTTTATACAAAAAATTATCGTAACATAGACGTATATGAGTAGTCTAAGCATTGCTATTAAGAGGAGCTTCAAAAAGTGTGATCAATATGTTAACTAGTAATCACGTGACTGATCTGTGAAAAATTGACCTGGTTGGGCGATTTGGCATTTCAACACCTCGTTTGGAGATATAACACCTTATGACAGGATAGGTGTGTGAATGCACATTTCTATAGAGTTGCGACAGAAATGGTGAAAAAGCCAGCCTTTTCCTGTCTCGTGAGCCAATCAGATGATGGATGTTCGTTCCCTCCCGGCAGAAGAAAGCAATATAAGGGCCACGATACTACTAGGTTTGGTGACATGATCCTGTAGGTACATCAAACAGTTACCATTGCTTGCACAACTTTTACATCTCCTGTGGTTACTTGGTGCGAGTGATTTCGGCTCTAGCAGAGAAAACAATCACGAGGGAAAGGGAAACCCACCAAACAAACGTGAGTGGATGAGAAACTCTCATTTTTAGATATATTATAATAATAGCTAAACACCACGAGCGCTTAATTTATAATGGTAGCGTACGAACAAGGATGTTCATAAAAATATAATAAAGCGTTTAAATATCATTCGAATAACAAAATTTAGACAAAACGGTCCTTGAAGTTTTGAAAATAGGTTTTATTGATGTAGGGTTTGACTTCTGATTCCAGATCCCACATATATATGTGGTGTTTAAATTCAAATGCAACCCAAATAAATTGAATCTCTGATCAATTTATCAAAGAAACATAAATTGTCATTATTGTTGCTATATTTTACAGGACGTGTGTCCCCAACTCTCCATCAGACACCTTGTCTTATAGTTCATAAATGGTTTGGGGGTATAAGAAAGAATGAGTACTTTCTGTTCAACAAGATTTGATCCCCATGACTAAAGATGTAAAAGAAAAGAGCTTGGTAAATTATTCATAGTATGTTCTCCTTTTGACGTTCTAGCCTTATCTGGAAATGTAGAAGCGATGATTACCCTCTGGGCATAATAATGACTATTCAAATTAGAGGATCTAAACGTGGAATAGTGAGGAAGTGGAACACGGAAATGGATTTGTTACCAAAGAAAGTTAAGCTGAAAAAAAAGGGAACTGTTTTATGTAAGATGGATTTCACAGCCCCATGAATGTAGAAATAATTGTTATAGAGTTGGAAAAAAGGATATATCTAAATTTAAAAATTAACCAAAGCGAATAGACCAGCGAATAGCATCTTTCAAGACTTTTTTTAATCTCTGAGGGGTCACACGCATAATTTCAAATTGCAACCTATAATTTTCCATGTATGATTTCTAGCTGGTTTTGACCTTCTTGGAACTATAAGATTTTTTCAAAGAATCCCATTATAAGGAACTTAGGAATAAAATCTTTCCAAAGCATTCTTTTCTAACGGAAGGACCAATAAAGTCTTTCCAAATAATTCTATTATAAAGAGAAATGAGTAATAGAAGCTTTCCAAAGGATCCTATTACTAGGAATTACTATAAATTCGTTCTAAAGATAGATTATATTCTAAAGAAAGAACTGATGCAGTCTTTCCAAATGATTCTATCATATGGAAATGAGTAATATAATATTTCCAATGGACTCTATTCTAAGGAAAATACTGATAGAATCTTTCCAAGGGATTATATTCTACAAAATGGCCAAAAGAATCGTTCCAAAGGATTTTATTCCAAGCAAAGGACCAATTGAATCGTTCCATCGAAAGATTATATACAAAAGAAAGGACAAATATAATCTTTCTAAATGTTGAAATAATCCATGGATTCTTTAGAAAGATGTGGTTGTTTAGTCATTAATTGTACTAATTAATTGTGGGGTAAAACCAACACTACACAATTCGGAAATCTCTCAACGCTTAGAGGGTTAATTGTATCGTTACTCTCATCTCATATCTTATTTCAACTCATGTATAATCTATGTTCTCGTAAAGGGATTTCAAAACCACTAAATGAAATAAAATTATCCATAAAATATGAAACAGCATTTCGTTTACATTTGCTGGTGTTAATTCGTATTTCCTATAAAATGCAAGGCGAAAAGCACACCACTGTCACCGTGATACCACAATTAGATTCTGAACGTGTACTTCGATTCCATCTCATCCCCTCTTTCAAAGGCAATTGGGCCTTTTTTTGACGCTAAACCTAATTTTGCTCATATTTTCTTTACCGGCTGATTTCTATCTTCTACATTACTCATTGCTTTCTGTACTAAGTCTGCTTGAGAATTTATTTAGGTTGACGAGCACTTCCGTGTAGTTTCCACAATATTGTGCAGTTCCATAACTCAAATCAAGCATATTTAAACGGAAGTGCAAAATTGGTGGATAACTAACAGTCGATTTTTTTATTCGATGAATCCGATGTTACGATTCGACAATAAATAAATGACATCGTTTTCTGTGCCAGGTACGCTTGTGTTATAGGAATACTAGCAGAATTACCCAGCGATGCTGGGGTTGAATTGGTTAAATGATAATTCTATTTAATAGAAAACTGCAAGCATCATTTAAGTGTACAGAAAATACTTTTAACATTGGTTAAACTTTTTTCATAGCTTCTACAATTTACTTTGGACGCAAATATGCATACATAATATATCCATCCATATAATCCATTTCATATTCATCAAACTCTTGCTGTAAGACAAACTACAAAAGTTTTTTTGAGATGACTTTTTCAGAAGTCGATTTTGAGTTTTGGAGTGATTGCGAAAGCCAATTAAGTTCAATTTCAGTAAAAATGAGAAACTTTCAAAGTATAGTCTTGCACTCAGTTTTCCAATCAATATTTATCATTTGTGGTACCTTTGCACCATGGAAACGATGTTTCCGAACTACATTATCATTGAGAGGATGGCAAATAAAACTGTTACAGCATTCGTAATTAATTTATTTTGAAGCACAAATTTTTTTTTGAAAATTCTATTCAGCCACACGTGAAATAAAGGAGCTTGTTTTTAATACAAATGTCATCAGTGTAAACAAAGCAAACTCAGACGATTGCGCTTTTTGCAATATCACTGCTTACAATGAATGTTTCAGAGGTACCTAAGTTGTAAACGAACAGTTTCAACTTCAAGTAAGCAATCTCGACTTTCTGCCACTTAAGACAAAACATTTCTATTTTCAACAGTCCTATTTACATACTTCCTCATTATATTATTCCAAGATCAGAAAAGTCTTATTTAAAATTCGATTTCCTCTAACAGAAAAATTTAGTTTTAAATCCAATCCTTCAGGTACTTTTTCAATTGAGAAACTCAGTTTCTATATGGAAACCACGTACCTATTTAGAACGACAGATGATAATCAAGTACAGTTTTCAATAATACCCATGAAACATGAAAACCAAATGTAAATTAAGTTGATTTTACGTCTTGTAATGAATATATGTCAAAATTTAGAAATATCTTTGAAGTACAACGTATGGTTACCCGTTTTGATTTAACGTAACATATCTTATTTTAGAATAACTATCTTAACTTTACCAGTCATTTTGAAATTAGAAGTTATACACCTTACTTAATAAGGTTTCCATTTATTTTTTAGAAACATAATTCTAATAAACATAATGTAATGTATTTAACCAGACTTAACGAAAGTTCGTCGAAATATTCATATACCAACAAGAAATTACCCATGTGTAGTGGTATATTGGGCAGAAAATAAAAATAATTCATTACAATTTGACTCCTAAATAATGTATCTGATGTGGAAAGTAATGGAACACACTTAAATACAAACAGAAACGAAATTCTGGTCATTGAAAAATGTCGAATCCCGAAACACGAAAGATCTGAGCAAGCGTGTCGAATTTCAACGTCATGATAATATTCTGAAATAGAGTGATTCGAAAAAGACGCTTGGGAAAATATTGATAGATAACAATGAATTATTTACAAAAAGGACACACATTTACAAAACTTAGAAATTCTCAAATAGGACCGCAACATTTCTGTCTTAACTCAAATACACAAAAACGGAATTCTAAATCTAATTTATAAAATGAAACATTCATTCTGGCGTTGCCAGATACCGAATTGCAAAATTACGCTTTTATGATCAATGAGTTTTTTGTTTTGGCTTTTTGTGTTCCATTACAAAATGTAAGTTCTGTAAAAATTAAGTATTTTGAATATCCATTTTTCATCTTTCAAATATTCCTAAATTATTTATATTGTGGAAATAAATAAAAAATCACTTCAAACATAATTAGAATTTGAAATTTTTTAAATATAACGTTTCGGGAAAAATTGTTTTTCGAGCAATACTGGTAAAATAATTTTATTAGAAAATTTGATTTTCGATCAATACTAGTAAAACAGAGTTGCGTACCGCAATCGTTTTATGCGCAATGTTTTTCCTGTGGCAATTGTGAATAGATTTAGCCCCTCTGCACACCTAGGTTAAAGAGAACGAGGGTTAATATGTTGCTTGTGTTACTCTCAGGGTTCCGAAGTATAAGTGTACCAAATTTGGTGTACATTGGTCAAACGGTGTAGAGTTGTATAGAGAACATACAGACAGACACCAACTCTGATTTTTATGTATAGATATAGATAACACTTAAATATGTAATGTTAAATATATGGAATATTCAAGTAAGTCAATTACCATTGGGCATTAGCCCCAGCTTTATAGGGCCCTACTCATCACACGTAATTTTCCTGGTGATTGTATCGCCGAGGTCTTGCCATTAGCAAAGCTGAACTAATTTCATGGATGAGATATCTCGTTAATAGAGGAAAACCGACCAGTTCTGGATCTTGACTTCATAAAAAAAATCGACAATATTTTGATTACGAGATATATCGTCATTAGCAAAAGAGATATCTCTTTGATACTACTTGGAGGGTTAAAAAAATTGCATTTTGACAATCGAGCGAGATGGTGAGATTTTTGAGCTTGTTTATTACAGATGGGTTGGATTTCCGGCACCGGTTTAGCTAACAGCCTAAAAATGTCAATAACAAACTGATTCAAATCTATCAATCACTGACAAATGGAAACGATCAGGAAGGAATTTTAATTAACGTCGCACTGGAGCAACAAAACTTGCTATTGAGACGGTCCAGGATCGAACCCGAAGGGAAAGATCCGATGGAAACGATCATAAGACTCAATTTGAAAGTACAAAACATTTTTCATTAATCGTACTTAGAAATTAAATCATCATCTGACCGTGGCTCAAAATTACTAGGTGTCGTCCTTGGATCTTTTCCTTAGGGATTGATTCCGGACCGTCACCAATAGCCAGCTATATTGCTCCAGTGTGACATAAAATCAACTTCTTATATAGTTACCTACCAATAAATTAAACACTTCCCTTATTGCACCGTAGTTTCAAAATGCCCTGCTATGTATTCAAATCCTCCTAGCAGGTCGCCCATTCTTTTAGGCATTATTTTAGCTAACATCAGTCTTTTAATAACGAATTGAATAAAATCCAGCGATCACTGACATTATATGACAAATAGAAACTATCAGATGACTTAATTTTGAGTGATGAAAACATTTTATTTTTATCGTATATAGAAATTAAGCCTTTTCCTTATTGTACGGTATTTCCGAACTGTCCTGTTATGTATTCAAATCTCCTTGGTATGTCACCCACTCTTTTAAGCACTATTTTAGTTAACAGTATTTTAATATTAATAACGAACTGAACAAATTTTTTGGAAATAATGACTTTAAATGACGAATAGGAACTATCAGGAGATTCATTTTTGAGTGACGAAACAATTTATTTGTATCGTGCCTAGAAATCAAACGTTTCCCTTACTGTACTGTATTTTTAAACTACCTTGTTGTGTATTCAGATCCCTCTAATAGGTTGCCCAACCCATAAAACAAACTATCACTTTTTCAACACCCTGCCTCATTACCTACTAAACAATTGTTTTAAAATCCCTCACACCCAAAAACCTAAAAATTCGTTCATTCAGCAATTTTGAAATTAGAATTTAAACTAACAACACTTTTTCATTTAAAAATCGGAACAATCGGAGTTCGGATATGAGTCAAATAGTACATTCGAAATTTCTTTTAAACAGAACTACGGACGTATATGATAGTAAAATAAATAAATGTATTGCTCTTTTTAAAAGCATTACCTATTTCTGGTAAGAAAGCATCTGTTAGAACCTTTTTGTTGATACTTAAATAACCTGCATGAAGAATCAAAGACAGCCACAAATAAGTAACCATCTCCCCATTGTTGAGGGTTTAAACGAGCAACCTTAAAAAATAATTCACGTCCTAAAGTGCTACCTTGAAAGCGTAAATCAATTTTCAAACCATCATTTCTTTCAGGGTGAGAGAAGAAAGGTAACCCTAATATTTTACCAGTGTTAAATCTCTAGTCAAAAGGGAAACCTCCCTCCAGATTTCATAACAATAAAAATATTAAATTAAAGCTTGTTTCGCTCCATAGAAAAAGGTTTGAAATATCTGGCCCACCGACATAATTGAAAAATGATGGTAGCATAAACACTTGCTAACAATAAATAGCTCCTACACCGGAGGTGACACGCCTGCCTGTGGATGTATTTATCACGACTACGTGTTATGGAGGGATGAAATAAGATGCAAGGGAGATGCGGACAGAAAAAATGAAAGCCAATTCAGCGAAAAGAATAAATCATTTGTCCTGTTTTCGGTGGACATTCATACACACGAACTAAAATAGTTTATAAATATATGTGGTAGCCAAGAGGAAACAAAAGATATTAGGGACGCTGTGCATGTACTGATGTCCCGCTGAGCGGAAAAACATGGTTTCGGAACACGCTACGGTCGTGGTGAATGACCCAACTTTCGGGCTTTTGGGTGAGAGGGATTTTGAAACAAAATGTTTAGTGGATAATGAGCTTATGTACAGAACTAAAAAAGTAATTGTTTTTTCAGATATAATTCTGCTTTCAATAAAGGATCCTTCATTAGCTGTTAAAATTATAATTCTCTAAATTGGTGAATGATCCAACTCTGGGTGTGAGGGCTTTTGAACAAAGTGTTTAGTATATATAATGAGTTTACGTATTATTAGAAAAGTAATCGCCGTCTGTTTTCTCCATGAATTTTATTTCTGGATTTACCCTGGTGTACACACACATCCCTTTTTTTCAAAAGGAGCCGAATGCCATTACATTTCTTACCGCTTTTTCTGCCAAAGCTACAATAGATCATATCATCACTTAGGTCTATTTACATAGACTCCATCTTGCTGTTGCTGATTCAGATAAATGTATTGTTTGCTGAAAGAACAGGGAAACCTTAGAATAAATCTTGTTCTTCAGTACTGGAGAGAACTGTTTTAAAGAAATTTCGAATGTACTATTTGACTCATCCTCCAACTCCGATTGTTCCGATTTTTAAATGAAGTATTGTTAGTTTAAATTCTAATTTCAAAATTAATTAATGAACCAATTTTTAGACTTTTGGGTGTGAGGGATTTAAAACAACTGTTTAGTAGGTAATGAGGCAGGGTGTTAAAAAAGTAAGTTTGTTTTCTATGCAAATTTTCTTTTAAGGTATCTGTATACATTTAAAACACCATCCAAATTTCACATGTTTCCAAATTTTATATATTATTATACTACAACTCTACCTCTTCAAATCACTTCAGATTTTATTTTTACGACCATTGGAACTGGAGATATTTAATTTTAAAAATAGTATTGACATATTATATATTGACATGAGAATTATTGTTTTTAGCTTTTTTTCGAAATGCAATTTTCGCTAAGCGTTGCTTTCCGCAAAACACAATATCTCAGAATGCATCAATTAAATTCTTTTCAAATTTATTATACATGTTTTGAAGATTTTATAGCAAGGTTTGAACTATTATTATTAAGAAGTATGCATTTAAAAATTGAGCAAGATGCAAACCTGATTATTTATTGTTTGCTCTTTTTTCATTTTTTTTCAGAGATGACTAATGTTAAAGTCCACATTTACTTTCAATATAGCAATATAGTAATGATTTTAGTTCAATACCTGAATCAATATGTTTAAAAGATAATTCACTTTACAAACTGGAAAAAATATCAATTATTTTAAAAATATGACGTTTTGCGTAAATGGTATTTGGGCTTGTTTTTTTTTTACACTTTTTACTCTATTTTTATAAAAAATAAATTCAAAACACAATATTTACTGCCATAAAATGATTATTCTAGTAGAGCTCTATAACAAAATCTAAAAAAAATCCGTGTTCCGTGGTAATTTCATAAAATTCCTCTGTATATATACAGATACCTCTTAAGAGCCATTCTTAGTTGTTTAAATTCTAAAAGAAATGTTTACTTAGAAACAATAACGAAATGAGTTAAATCACTAAAGCTTAATTTGACAATCATTTAGATTCGTTACGTTTTGCACAAATTTAAAATGTATTTTTTCCCAGAGTTTATACAAAACTAATAGTGCTTTTCGTAATAGAGATTATTTTAGGATAGCTATATCCCCAGTAACTCTAACTTATCCATAATCAACCTCAATGTTTTCATACCATCACATATCAATATCCTAAACAGACCAGTATACGCATTAATTCCTAATCTACATATATACTAAAATGAAATTTTTAAAAACCTTTAAATCAGGTAATTTTAATAATTTGTAAATTAAATTCTTACACCATTATACTTTCAGTTAACGTTCATTTAAATTTTATGCAACCATGACCCTTTTATAAATGTACTATCCTGTCAAATCCGTATGTGATTTTATTCAATCCTGGTTCAAAAACCCCAGCACTGCCATTATAAAGCATTCATCTTTACTTTTTTATTTTGTTCTCTATATTCGTGTTTATTTTGGTAGAACTTACAATTTTTATATAAGCGAACACAGTAATATTTATTTTTAACCTAATATCGAAGCTTGTTAAAAATTAAAATTCCATTTTAACTCGTATTAATTATCGTCTCTTGCGTGAATCAAGAAGAGATTGTATTCTTCATACGAAACGAAGTGAGCTATTTCACGTAAAGGTATTTTAAGTCACGCTAAATTATATTCAGGTCAATCGACAATTCACAGCTATCGAATAAAATGTTTTACACTATTTTCCACATAAACGTTTACAATATGCTTAGATTACTTTTGCAGTATCTGTAGGGTTTCTCTTTTTTATCAGTCACAACTTCCTTAGATAACCATAATAGTTTCATTTATTTTTTCTGTCATTCAATTTTAATGAGATTTTAAATAACTATCCTTTAATTTGATGTTATCGGCATGTTACCTTATTGGTTAGCTATTTGAAATTAGGAACTACTGGCGTTGAGGGATTTCTATATATCTCGAACTTGAAATCAATAAAGGGTAATTATCCACGGAAAGTAATTCTGTCTGGAAATTGTGCACAGCTTATGACATTTACCAGTCACTGTAATTATCCTAATTACAATAATCACTGAAGGATAATCTATTTCAAAAGTACTCTTGTAAATAAGATTGCAAAGCACTAATAATAGTTCTGGACCATTTCAATATTTCCTCATTATTCCAGAAAGGACAAACACATATATGAGGCTTTTTACTTGGTGACTTTAAATTACATTAATATAATTTTTACTATTCATACAAATAGATTAAATTTCATGGTTTGGGGCAATGACAGTTATCGTGATTTTTATGTATAAAAATCGCATGTAAACACTTCCGATTATAAAGTAAACTCGAAGAAATCCATTGATGATACTACTTTTCATCTTTCAAATCTCTTTCGATCTTGATTTTGTTCTCTTTGATGATCACTCATTGAAGAGAAAAATGCCTGACATAAGTATCAGGTATTTTGACTAACTCGTGTGTAGATTGAGATTAATAAAGTGTTTTGAGGCATCTTGATCAATTGTGACCCTTACAACATTAAAATCGAACCAACAAATTTCAAGAAAGGTAAAATAAGGTATACTGTGCAATCACCAGAGTTGGCGCCAATGACGCCAGCTTGGCAACCACTACTATCGCTACCTCAGGCTTTTAAGTGATTTACTTTGAATACCAAAAACATTGTTTGGCGCCAAGATTGCCTCCTCCTTCATCCCTTTCCTGTGAGCTGAACTTATATCTACTTTCAAGAAAATACAATATAAGAGTGTATGCTTCTTTCTCTAACAGATTAGAAAGAAGTATTATTGTTCCAAAACAATATTGAAGTTATTTTACTTTGCTGAAACGCACCACATCCTGTACTTATATTGCAAGACATAAATAAGAGGGGTGAATAGCTAACATTTTGTATTTCAGTACTTCTCGTTATCACGTTATTACCAAGTTTTTGTTGATGCCGAAATCAAGATCTGGTAAGTCTTCTAACTACGCGATATCTCATTCATCAAGATCTGGTCAGTTTTGCTAATGACGAGATTCCTCATTGAGACAGCCACCGGGATGATTAAAAGCGGTACAAAAGATAATTAACATTAAACCTGAACCGTATATTAATGTAGCAAAATCTCAAAATATTTCATTAAATCTCTATATTTGCTATTCATTTCTCGTTCGATTCACAGTGCACATACTCATTAATTCAATACCATTTCATGCTTCTATCCGAAGCTAGTGAACCAACCCCAAATTCGCTGATTCTGCACTACTTTTCGCACTCTGCTTGCCTTTCTGAATATCTCGTCCACCAATATATGTCCAATATATAACCAATTTTGATAATGAAAAGATGTCAGCAAGATATTACCGATTTTTTTATGATGACGAGACCAAAATCTGGTCAGTTTTTCCTGATACGATATCTCGTTTATCAAGATCTGGTCAGTTTTGCTAATGACGATATACCTCGTCGAGACTACCACCAGGAGAGTTAATTGTCTTTAACCTCCTCGCAGCAGGGACATCTCAACCCTGGGTCCACTATACGTAAGTCATATTTATAATATTGTTATATATATGTTAATGAATCACCTGTGTTTAGTCTTACAATTTGACATTTATATAAATAGAGGTGACTAAATATGTGCTCAATGTTGGGTAATTCAAATTTTCAAACTTAATTTTTAAGGTGTTTGACACTTTAAACCTCACCACCCATATACTATATTTATTATATCAAGAGATGTGAGGTAGGTAGGTAGTTGAATCAACGTCGCAGTGGAGCAACACAAAGGGACAATTGGCAGCGGTCCAGAATTAATTCCGACATGAAAGATCCGATGATAACACCTCTCTCTCTCTCTCTCTCTCTCTCTCTCTCGTAACTTTGAAACACTGTCAGATAATGCCAACACCTGAGCTAGCACCCTATTCTCCAAATTTCCATGCCACAGCAACGTGAGGACATTTGAGGCCACGACATATTTAATGTGCACCAGTCCTATATATACGACGGGCTATGTTTGGAAAGAGTTTCGGACTCATTATCGGTTGCTAACCCGCTATTCTTCCAATCGGGATACCGCTTCCCTCTCAGAGGGGTGAATAAATATAGAAGCTTACACACAAAGACAAATTGAAATTAAATGGGGTTTTCTTTTTTGAGATTTTCCTGGTTTTTTTAATTCTCCTAATGGGAAAGAAAACTCGTGGAATCTAACGACGAATTTTTTGAATTCCAAGTTCAAGAGATTCAACGAGCAAATTAGAACTCTAACAAACTAGAAAGATAAATTTAACTTTATTCAAATTTAGCAAGTATATTCTTTTTCTTAGCTTTCAGTGATTTATAGTGATAATGTTGACTTCAAAATGAACTAGAATAAAACATTTTTTATTTAACAGAATTGAACTTCGCGGAATCGAGTTCCTCTTTACATGTATCTTCTCTTCGGCAATCAAAGGATCTTTAAAGTGCCATTGCATTTTTTTGCATTTAAGTAATATTTTGCTGTAGTATAGTTAAAACTTTCTCAAGAACTTGTCAATAAAATTCTCTTTTAATTAATTACATTTATTCTGCTGTAAAATGAAAAAGCAATTTCCTTGGAGTCGCTTGTGTTTTTAAAAAAGTAATAAATGCAATTTTAAAAATAGTATTTTTTTTCTCTACTAGTTTTACTTCTAATTCACAAGGCTTTCATTGATTGAGTCCACAGTTCTCTGCAAAAGATCTGACACGTAATAGTACCTGGCAAATATTTAGAAAAATATATGCATTTAATGATAACTCTGAGAAAGACTAAAAAATAATTTAGTTTACTGAGTACTTAATTCTAATATGTGTGTCGTAAAATTTAAAAGAAATATATAAAGTAATTTAAAATCTAATTCAAGAAATGTACAGAAGAACTATAAAGTAGTATTGTATTCGAGAAATATAAATTAATATTATGTTAGAAGAAATATATTAGTATTTTTATAGAAGAAATATTATTTCGAATTGCATACGAAGAAATATAAATTAAAATTTATACGAAGAAATATAAAAATTCAAAAGCCGATACATTCAAGAAACATAAATTACTTTTATATGAGAAACACATAAATTAGTATTATATGAGAAGAAATATCAATTAGCATTATATAAGAACCATAAATTAGTATTAGATAAGAAACACAAATTACTATTATAGGAAAAGAAATATAATTAGTATTATATAAGAAGAAATATAAATTAGATTTATTTACAGTAGAAATATAATTTATTTTAAAACTAATACATTCAAGAAATATACAAAAATAGAAATAAGTATTACATGAGAACAAATACTTTCTTTAAGAAGTACGAACTAAATATTATATATGAAGAAATATTAATTAGTATTTTATACAGTGGGGCACACAAAAGTATTTGTCCATCTCATTTTTTCACTATTCTCATGAATATGATAAAGTTGTGGTTAAAATTAAGATTTAAAATTTTACCTCTAAAAGCTTTCTTTCCCTTTTAGCCTCATACCAAGGTAATGGAATAATTATTCAGTTTTTCTACAAATATTTAAAATGTAACGTACCGCATACAATCAGACACACAAAAATATTCGGATACCTACCGTAAAAAGTGCAAATGTTAGACAAGTACGTGGAAATCAATGTCCATAAGATGTTTTTTTGCAATTTCTCTTGCGTCTTAGATTATTTTAAGTATAAATATTCTTTCCACCACGTATTTGATCAAACTGGAACCCATTTCATTCCATTTTGTTTCAAGACAGATTTTAAATGGATTTCACTATTTTATGAAAAAATTAAAAATGTTTGATTTCTTCATAAAGTTAATGACAGGAAAAAAATCTTTCAAATGAAGTCAGATTTTAAGCCATTTTGGGGGGATTTTTGTATATCAACCAGACCCTTGTATGCATAATCACTACTTTTTGAATTATTGATATAGTTAACCAAAATCTCCACATTAATTGAAATATAGTTAAGTTAAAATGTTCTTTTAAAATTATCAGTTATACGTATATTGAACCTTGGTACTGAAAATAAATTTAAGTGTATATACCCCTGCTGCGATACACATACTTAGATCAATACAGATTATGCCCTGTATTGGACAGTGGACATTAACCCAATTTTTATTTGAGCTTTCGTCAAATTAAAAAGTGACATATCGTTAAAGGATTTATTCAATCAATTTTCAATGCTGTAATAATGTTCTTTGAAATGCATGCGAACAAGAAGAAATTTGAGTGAAAGTACTCAAAGCAGATTTCGTTTAGTGTAATATCGGCTCAACTGTCAAATCCAGAGTTAGTATAAAATGATCTTGGTATGGTTATCGGTAGCTCGAGTAGAAACACTAGAATTTATTCGGAGTACAAAGAATCAATATAATGATATTTTTAAAGGAAATTTTAAACATTTTGGAGGTAAATTTCAATTAAAGTAGAGATTTTGATCAACCATGTCAGTAATTCAAAAAGTAGTGATTTTGCATATAAAGGTCAAGTTGGTACATAAAACCCCAAAACATTTTAAAATCTGATCTCATTTTAAAGATTCGTATCCTGTCATTACCTTGATGAGGAGGAAATCTGAAGAAATTACGTATTTTTTATATCATTAAATAATGAAAAACCATTTAAAACCTATATTGAAACAAAATCGAATAAATGGGTTCCAGTTTGACCAAATTCCTGGTGAAAACAATGATATTTAGACTTAAAATCATCTTAGTTCTAAGACAACATGCAAAAGAAATCTTATAACCCTTGACGTTTTTGGTTAACTTTTTACGGTAGATGACCGAATACTTTTGTATGTCTGATTGCATGGGTTACGTTACTTTTAAATTTTTTAGAAACACTTTTAATAATTATTCGATTAATTTTATGGAAGTTTAAAATAAGGAGAACTTTTATGTGGTAAAATGTAAATCATAATTTTAATTACATTGTTATAAAGTTCATGAAAATGGTAAAAAAACATAATGTGGACAAATACTTTTGTAATCCACTGTACAAATTTACTGCACATTTTTTAAAAAGTACCACTGTACATTTTTAACAAAGATAAGAACAGATTCTGCCAATATCAACAAACAGATTGAAAAGTAATGCATGCTTAATGGTGCTTTCTTTTAGCTTGGAAATACTTAAGAATTTAATCTCTGTTCTCGAAGGACACACGAACTTTTTATTGAATTTAAATACAAAGAATCATAAATGATGAAATATTACAGATACATTTGCTATTTTCAAATAGAGTTTACATCAGTTCGTATATAAGTAATATAACATTATCTATTAGTTTTGCTCTTGATTACTTCCATAATTGGTATATCTATTGAATTTTGGAAGTCTTTTGTCTTTATGTCTCCACGGTTTGTAAAAGTAATCTGTGGCCAACTGTCCCATCGATGTAAATCCTCCGCTATAGCAAATATTTATTATCTTTCCTCTCTTTTCTAGCTTTCCTGTAAAATTTACTTTTTTGAATTGGGTCACTTTTCACGAGAAAGGCCTGACATACTTTCCACCTTTATTATGTGTGTAAGCGATTTTGCTAGGAAATGGAAATGGAAGAATAAATTGGAAATGGAAATAGAGTAAACTCAAATTATTTCTACTAATATTCAACACATCTATGTTTACCTTCTCTTCTCTCTGCTGTAGCTCTCCTGAAAAATTTACTTTCTTGAGTTGTATCACTTTTTTCAAAGATGGGGTGGCATATTTTACACTTTGACCAAAATGCGAGTAAATAATTTTTTTGGAAGTGAATACTACAATTTAATTTTAGAGGCACATCAAGTAAAGCCAAATTATATCCATCAATATTCCACAAATATGCTCTACATATAATAAGTACGAATTCATGTAAAAGTGAAAAAATAACAAAAATATCTTGGTTGACAGTTTCCAATTGTTCTCCTCAAGGGACAGTTTCCAAGTGTTTACCTTCTCCCCTCTCACTGCTCTAACTCTCCTGTAGAATTTACTTTCTTGAGAGTTGTATCACTTTCCTCGATGATGGGGTGACATAATTTACGTTTCCACGACTATGCGAGTAAACAATTTTGCTTCGAAGTAAAGTATCATTTTACTTTTAGGGGCACATCAAGTAAAGAAAAATTATCTCCATCAATATTCCACAAGTCGCACTACATATAGAAAGTAACATTTAGAATAATACAAGTAGAAGTTAAAAAACAAAAATATATATTTTATTCATTCCCAATCATTTGGAAGTGATCTCGAACGTACACATCTCGTACGTGTTCCTTGCAATCTCAATATCCTTTCCGCAAGAAGATAAAACAGCAACAGATAGTTCACTAACTTGTTTCGAAAAAAAACTCAGAAATGTCTCACACCAGAAGACATTCTAAGACCTTCACACTCCAGCCATCATTCTCTCGTCACGCATTCATCAATCACGGAAAAGATACCTATTATTATTCCAACTGCATTCTTCATCATCGTCTGCCGTAAGTTTTGGAACTGAAACGAAATGAAACATTGATTTTTAATCTAAATGCAAATCTCCACTCTCGCAGATGCAGGGGAATATCCATCTCCATTCCCTAACTTGTCCAGTGCAATGGGATGTAGCGTTATTTGCGCATCGAGAGCACCCTAGAAAAAAAGATTGAGAATTTTTCGAAGGTAAACAAAGTGTATCATATTACTTGCAGTAAAACAACTGGCGTTTAGGATTACAATGCCCGTTTCGTATGTATTGCTTTCTTTTGCTTTTCGCGTGCCTTTTTTTGTTTAAATAATAAATATGGTACGAAGATTTATGGGGAAAGCAATAAAAGAATTTACAATGAAGGGTGAGATGTATATTATCTGATGGAAGGGTTTTATTATCATGAAAATGTGTCTATAGCGGATGATTTTTGTTGTTTTGGAAAGTTAAGACATTAATCAAAAAGCTTCTCTTAAAATTTGTTGGTTTTCTTGGGTTTGTGTTCTTTCAGAAGAAGATTTGGGTGTTATCAAGAAAAAGAAAACGACTCACATGAATTGAAGTAAAGTTTGTCACTCTTGGTAAATATTTTGCTACACGAGAGCTAATTAGATTGGGACAATACACATGAACTGAACTGAATACCATTGGATTGTTATGTCGAATCTCTAAGTTTAATGTGGCTGTAGATGATATAATTAGCCTTATATTATGGAAGAACTAGTCAAGATATTATTCTATTCTTGTCTGAAAAAATTGGAGCACGCAGGCTCTATTTACATGCAATGGATATCCAACTTCGGTGTAATTGGCAATGAGATAACTGATTTGATGGTAAGGGAGTTTAATGAGCAGATCTAACAAGCAAATAGTGATCTCACCACGAAGAGATTTAATACTTGTACAAATCGAAACACCTCCAGATACAATCTGTCCTCCAATTATTGGTATCCCTCAAATCGCCTTGAACTGTCAGTGCATTTTAGAGGTTCAAGACTGCGCCAGGTTGTCTTGGCAAGATTTAGAAGAGGAAAACTAGATATATGACTTTTGTGAAAGGCGTTGAGAATCGGGACTTTTTCAAATCCAGCATCTTCCATATTTTAGATTGCATCGATGTCTCTTTCAGACAGTTCCAGGATAAATAGGAGTTGGCCACTGTGCAACTTGTAACATGGTCTTTTGTACTTATTCGAGGACCTTGACCTAGGGGATTTGTAATAATGGCCAAGGAAACAAACAACAGGTGATATTAAGTTCTAGATCCTCTGCAGATGAGTATGGACATTATACATTCCACATTGATTTTTTCTAGAAGAATTGTAGAGAAGACTGTCGATTTCCCCTATAAGAACAGAGATATAGGTTCACAAACCTAAACGCAGTCAAATAAATATTGAATTTAGTGTCAGTGCAAATGGATCTTAATTCAGTAATTCAATCTGTGTTCATCGGATTACTATACCCATATTCTATGCACTGCATATGACAGGTGAAAATGAGTTGAAAATTTATGATTACATGTATACTTAAACCGATCTACTACATGAAGCAACGCAAGTTAGTTAATCAAAGCCATCCATTTTAATTGATTGATGTGTCGGTATGCGTGTAATTTAACTGGGTAGGAAAACATTCATATACGTGGGAATAAATAGAAATTTACATTAACCCTCCAAGGGGTTTCGACGAGATATCTCGTCCATCAAGATCTGATCAATTTTGCCAATGTCGAGATATCTCGTCATCCAAATTTTGATTGCCGATCTTGTTATGATGATGGGACCAAGATCTGGCCAATTTTCTTCAAATGACGAGTCACGTCGTCTATCAAGATGTAGTCATTTTGCTACTAACGAGATACCTCGTTCAGAGGAGGTTTGACACAATTTGCAATACAATGCTTGATATAACTAACAGCTGTTAATAATTCTGACGAAGCGAAAGTAATAATTCGCAGAAAGTGAAGCTCAGTGAATTTGTAATAATGTTTCTCAATGAAACGTTATACAAATATATCTGATTTAATTCACAGCAATCAGAAATTTTCAAGAATCTCACAAAGTTCTGAATAAGCCCGGCTTTATTCTTGAAGATTTTACAAACAACTATTATCTTCACATGCATATAAAACGAACATCCCGAAAAACAATAAGACTTTATTCATCACACCATTCATTCAGGGAAATACCATTAAAGTTTTTACATTTAAGTTTAAATTTTAAATGCTGGTGATATTTAGGAAGTTCTGTAAGTAATGTCAAATGCGATTAGCTTTATCCTTAAAACTGTCAAGCAAACGCACGCGTCTTAAAGCGACATAATTTGAGGGAAATCTAGAAGCATGAAATAGCCTATATATCATGTCTTCATTTCGTGGGTGCTTAATGGGGAAGACTTAGCAGCCATAAATATCCGGCCACACTTTATAGAACTTTTCCTAAAGTAAGTTAGTATAATGAGATTTTAGTTTTATGACATAGATATAGTATGTATTGCATACGGAAACGCTCTTTTAGCTTAGAATAGGAAAAATTTCTTATCTTTAAAGAGATTATTTGTTAAAAGTTTAAAAAATTTTTTGGTAGCATGGCAGAAGTTTTTTTCATGACTGAAGCTAGGGCTAAGAAAAGTTTTATCTATTATTTTTATTTAAGAAATTAAATATGGAGAATTTGAATCGATAACGGAAATCAAATTTCATCGATATCAGAATCCCAATATCAAAAATGCTTACAGAATGGTTGTCACATTTCTCAAATTTTACGGAAGATATTTTTAATGAGCGTTTACATCGAAGTATCATGCATTTTATCCATTATACTACCAATCTATTAGAAGAATATATATTGAAATTCCAAAAGTAAAAGAAAATTTACAGATGGCTTTGCTCGCCAGATTCCAGACATCCCCTGATATAAATGAATTCAATTCGGTGACAAAAATAATAATCAATAAAACCTGAAGCGCAAAAACAACGAAAGACGTAAATCTGAGGGAAACGCCAGTTTCTATTGTAATGTCCTCGATATTTACTACAAGAAGCCAACCAAGGAATGCGCCAGTCACTTCCTAACCGTTTCTTACTATTATTGTTAAATATGGTTGGTCCCATGCGCAGATATTATACATTCAGTTCTCTCTTCCCAACTCCTTGAATTGATGTATAATCCACTCCTCATTTTTCCCACCTTTGCAAATTTGGGGATTGATCCCGGACCGTCATTAATAGTCCGTTGTGTTGCTCCAGTACGACGTTAATTAAATACCTACCTACCCACCTTTGTAAAAGAGAGCCTCAACCTCTAAGACAGAGTATGTATACAGAGCTGCGAAACATTGGTCTGTGTGAATGATATAAACTAAACTGCTAAAAAGGAGCCCCAAGAAATTTATGCCTTTTGGGCTCCTTTAGCGACTCCGCCCATATGCTCTGTCTATTTCACATTGGAAGATGGGTGGAAAACTACTACTTGAATCATTACGAAATTTTCTGTCTGTGATCCAAGAACAGTAATATAGGAAATGAATTACGCTCCAATTATTGAATACAAGTTTTGAATTTGGCATTAATGGAACACATTTTTAATGTGGAAAGTTTGCACTAGTTTTAGCAATTTTTTCTGCTATTGGTCACACTTGTGAACACAAAAATGTAAGTACTAATTATATTCTTATGACAAATACTTCATTCCATAGATTATTTTATTTGTGTAATTGTTTTTATAATATTTATACGTTTTTACTAGTTTTTGTGGAATCAGGTTTTGTGTAACTGCCAATATTTGGGTGATCTTTACCTATTTTAACCAATCATCTAAAACAGTCGAATTTTAACTTTGTGATGGATTCATCCTAGTTTAAGCTCCGTATTGTTCTAAAAATAAAGAGTACTTCCCAATACTTTGCTTTTTAAAGAAAATCATCTCCAAAGGTAGACTAATAGTTTAATGTAGAATTGAATCGTGGATCTATTTGGCTCTAGAACATGTAAATGTGAGAGTATTTTTGTCGTGATTTTGTTTTAAACTAGATATGGACTGACACATTTTAGAAACTAGTTGTGGCTTTTCATGTATGACTTGCAAATAAAATTGCAGTCATCAATCGAGTCCCCAAACTTAAAACAATATTAACTTACCGTTTGGGATCGATCCCGGAACGTCACCAATAGCCCGTTGTGTTGCTCCAGTGCCATATAAATGTAATAAAACTTTAGTAACTAGTATTTTAATAATTTGTAGACTCTTAAAATTTTAGCAACTTCTATTTTCAGTATTCAGTAAAATATAATAAAAAATTTAGACAATTGTGAGATTCAAGTCGTAGATAGAGCTTTATGACTAATGTAGTCTTAGGAGCAGGTCAAGGATATCACAGGTGTTAAAAACACATTTTTACGACACTGATAAAAATAGCAACATCTACTGAATACTGAAGGTGCTTATTTTCCCTAAAACTATCGAGAATTAATTATAGTTAACTCAAAGTGGGGTGAAATTTTAAAATAATATAACATCGCAAAACCATTAACTTATGTAACTGTACAGAGAAAAATTCCCGAGAAAATGACAAACTTTTAATGAAACTCCTCAAACTCTTACGCTTTCTTCAGGCCTTAAATGCTGTCATGACAAGACTCACTTGCACTTTGCATTAGTTTGAAAGAACTGACAAGATTAATATTTGTTAATTATTCCACAAACACTTTTTCTCGCACACGTGTACCTTGTCATTCCAAAAACAAGAACTTTATGACTGATATCGACTAAGGGATTTTAGGATGATTAGTTGCTTGCTTTGAAGTTTCAATTACCTAATTTTTCTAATATAATTTCATCTTAAAAAGTCTTACAGAGAGCATAGCTGACTTCAATCTCTTTCACTGAGGTCGTTCCTAAGAAAATTAAGTGCATTTTAAACTTATTTTTCAACAAATAAAAGAAGTTCATGTAAATATATGCTTAAAGTAATTAATATTTTGTGTTTATGGTGATTTACTTTTTTAGGTAATAACCCTCATGATTTCTTAATATACCTTTATTGAGTTGGGACGTTTAACTACTTATTTTTTATTATCATGTAAGGCGAAAATAACATCAAATTGAGTTAAAATATTTTGCTTATCTGATAATTTATTATAGATTAGGTATTCTCTTTACCTTTCTTTGAGATGCATATAGCTATTTTCCATATACCGTTCTATAAACTCGAATGTTTCCTTTCGAAATCGATAGTGGACCGTCGCCAATACCCCGTTGTGTTGCTCCAGTGCGACGTTAATTAACTGCTAACCATTTAATAAACGTAGTATTTTTTTCAAAAGATTTATTTTATTTGATATCAAATTATACTATTTTATAGCAAACTGTTTCAATTCAAAATCTAGAACCACAATGGTAATGAAGCTGTTTTTTTTTTAATTTTTTTCATACAGTTTTCCAATGTAATTTTTTTCACCTAAGCATTCAGAATCGCTTAAAGTATTCAGAAGTAGAAAACACTTTTGTGGATAACCTTTTTCTTTCAAACTCTAATGACGAAAATGATGTTTTTCAAATATGTGCTTTAACGCAAAAAGTATTTAGCGATACATTTACAAAAATTGCATTTTATCTAAACAGACTCATTGAACGAGTCAGATAATGCCAGGAAAATATATTTTCTTTATTTTTACCCACTTTACCTTTGTACTTTAATTTGCATTTTAAAAATAAGTAATTAATCAATTTGTCTTTATTACTCTGCACATCCCAATAGAACATATTACAGCAAAATTTGTTAACCCTCTGAAATGCTCACAAGCATATATCAGTTTTTCAACCTGTAGTCTTCTCTACTTGACGTCTAACCAGATTTGACCTTTGACCAATAGAATCTTGCCTAAAATACTTTAAACGAATAGATGTGGTTATTAAGTATTACGTGTGTTTTGGGGTAAAAGCAACACTATACTACTAGGAAATTTCTTGACTCTCAGAGGATTAAAAGAAAGTAAAATACATCAAAAATAGTATAACTAGAAAGATATAGTCAGCTTACAGATGAAACACACTAATTTCACTAGAGTTTTTTAGCTTTTCTAAACCAAAATGTGTTGATCCTTAGGCTGGTGAAGTGTGCATGTTCACAAAGTAATTTTTTCTTCGTATGAAGTTTAGATTTTTACTTGAGCAGTACTAGTAATAGTACTAATAAGTTTCACTACTGAGTATTATTTTTGGAACTGTTTTTTGACGTAGCGTGTTTCACTTGTAAGCCGATGGTATACAGTATGTAGCTCTTTGGACTATAATAAAAGAAAAATTTGTAACATTGAAACAAATGAATCGAATGACGAGAAGTGCATGGATAGCATGTTGAAGTCTACTGGTCCTGCAAAAAATTCTGAATCTGAGTATATACGTATGAAATTTTAGAAATAAATCATGGTAAGTAAATAAAATGCAATACTTTCTTTTATTATATCCCTAAGTAGAACACCCTGCATAGAAATACAAAATGGTATACGCATATGCAATGATTACACTGAATACAAGACAAATATTTTTCAATATGCATTCATTAAAATTTAACACTTCAACGTAAGAGTAAAGTATAAGACATTTCGGTGTTCAAACTGAATTTAATTATATATTTTGGATGAGAAAATTATTTACTGAACGATTTCTCAGCAGCACATGTTCTGTATACATTGCGAATAGAAAACATTTCGCGAATTAGTTTGGCACAGTGTTTCATTCCTCACCTTGCATTGAATCGATATAAAAGCATTCTAAAATAAGTACATTTCCTTTAAAACAGCAATATTTTTACAAATGTAACACTTGTTTTCTTACGAAACAGAAAGGGTGGCGACGCACTGCCGAATTTCAATCACCCAATTTGGAAATTAAAGAAATTCCATTCAAGAACTCACTTTCCTCGAATTTCTTTGTGTGTTCGCCTTCTTAATTCACTTACTTTTTCGGCAGCTTTGAATCCCCCCAGGATGCACTCATTAATCAAAGGTTGAAATCATGTTTAGTAATTGGCTTACATTATGTTCAGGTGTTCTCCGCGAAAGTTATTAATTGAATGAAAGCGGATAGAATCTTATAATGAGATTCAAGTTTAAATAGCTTCTTGTACAGTGGTCCTGTTTCAATTAACAAGATAGTTTTTTGGGGGTGGACGCTGCAGTCTTACTGTTTTGTGAACTGTTTCTTTGTATCTTTTTAAGAAATGCACTTGGAACAATGTTCTCCGCGATTCCCGCTAAGTAAGTTTCATTATTCCTGAATTGCTGCATTCTGAGAATTCGGAATGAGTGACGATTTCGACAGATGCTGTAATTACACTAATTACGGTCTTCTTTCAAGTTATGATATTTGAATCTCAAAAGATGGAACTCGTTGCAGAAAAACATGAGCGAAGAATCAAACAAAACGAATCGGGTAGTAAGTGAAATATCGTATGAAAGGGGATGCAAAATTTCACAATGACGAAAAATGAGCGAAATTATATTCTATGACTGAGCCCTTCTGGTGGTTGTCTCGACGAGGGGTGTCTCGTAAGAAACAAAAATGACGAGACCTCTATGAAAGTGATATCTCGTCATTAGAAGAAACCTAACCAGGTTTTGGTCTCGTCATCATAAAAATCGGCAATTTATTGATTATTAGATTAGATATCTCGCCATTAACAAATTATTCAGATCTTGATGGACGAGATATCTCGTCGAAACCACTCCGAGGGTTAAATAATAGAAAAAATTGCATTTGCACTGAAGCGCTAGAAAAACTGACACACCAGTCTAATAATTGTTAGGCCACCCAAGTGCTCGTAGAACTGCAGGAATACGATGAGGCTGCATTCTGTAGACACTGGACACCATACTTCCAGCAGAGTGGTTCACAATTCTATTGTATTTCGAGGGGAAGGATTCCTGTGTTCCACAGCTGGTAGTATGGCATCCCAAATGTATTCCTATTATTTGAGATGATCGACCTTAAAATGAAATAGACGGAACATGTGTCCTCAGCTTCATGTTATTTCTTCCAGTTTCTCAGTTTGATTATCTGTCACTTGGTTGTGGGTAAAAACAAGAATCCTAAATAATTGATTGGTTAAAGTGGTTATCCACTATGATCAAAAACACTAGCTTGCGATTCGACTGCCAATCGAAATAAGCGATTCGTAAGTTCAAGTGATTTACCCTTCAGAGATATTACGACATCGACTCCACCCACATGGTCCGTCTATTTCAGTAGAAGATCGATGTTTGAGATCTGGTGACGCAAGTGGGAATGAAAGTTTTTGTCTCAGCTAATGCTGAGGGCTTTCACGGCCACACTGCTGTTTGAAGTCACAGGTTATTCCATAATTCTTGTAGTAACGATGCATCCTTGAAATGGTAGTACATAAAAATTGAAACTTCTCTACTTCTAAAGTGCGGTGACTAATCTCGCGATCTGCAAATATTTAATCGCGTTGAAAATAGCTTAAATCGAGAAAGCACAATTTTAAAGGCTGTAATAGTTCTAGGTACCACAGATGTCTACCACTTTATACATGCAATGGTAGATGCAACCAATGATAACTTTCAGCATATAATCTTGCACTCAGTTTTCCAATCAATATTTATTATTTCTGGTACCCTTGCACCAGGGATTCGATGTTTTCGAATTACATTATCATTTTGAAAGGATGGCAAATTAAACTATCATTAGAGTACTGAAAATAATTTTTAACATCGTTTTAACTTTTTCATAACTTCTAAAATTCATTTCGGGCGCACATATGTATACATAATGTATCCATCCATATAATCCATTTCATATTCATCACACTCTTGCTGCAAGACAAACTACAAAAGCTTTTTTCTGAGATGACTTCAGAAGTCGATTTTGAGTTCTGGAGTGATTACGAATGCCAATTAAGTTCATTTTCAGTAAAAATAAGTAACTTTCAGAATATAGTCTTGCACTCAGTTTTCCAATCAATATTTATTATTTCTGGTACCCTTGCCCTAGGGATTCGATGTTTTCGAATTACATTATCATTGTGAGAGGATGGCAAATTAAACTATCAAGGCATTCGTGGTTAATTTATTTTGACGCACGTGGAATAATGGAGCTTGTTTAAAAGAAATGTCATCAGTGTAGACAAAGTAAACCCAATCGATTACACCTTTTACAAAATCACTGCTTTCAATGAATGTTTCACAGGTACCTAAGTTGTTTGTGAATAGTTTCAACTTCAAGTAAGCAAACTCGACCTTCTGCCACTTAAGACAAAAAATTTCTATTTTTTGACAGTCCTAGTTTACATACTTCCTTACTATGATACTATTCCAAGATCGGCAAAGTCTTATTTAAAATTCGCTTTCCTCCAACAGAAAAATTTAGTTTTAAATCGAATTCTTAAGGTACCTTTTTCAATTGAGACTCAGTTTCTATATGGAAACCACAAACCTATTTAGAAGGATATATTTAGTTACTTGACTATGGAGTACAGCTTTCAATAATACCCATGAAACATGAAAAACAAATGTAAATTAAATTAATTTTAATCGTCTTGTAATGAAAATATGTCAAAATTTAGAAATATCTTTGAACTACAACGTATGGCTACCCATTTTGATTTAACGTAACATATCTTATTTTAGAAAAACTTTATCTTAACTTTACCAGTCATTTTGAAATTAGAAGTTATACACCTTACATAATACGGTTTCCATTTATTTTTATGAAACATAATTCTACAAAGTATAACGTGTTCAACCAAAGACTTAATGAAAGTTCGTCAAAATATACATATACAACCAAAAAATTACCCATGTATAGTGGTATTGGGCAAAAAATAAAAATAATTCATTACAATTTAACTCCTAAATAATACAGGTATATCTGTAATATGGAAAGTAATGGAACATATAAATACAAACAGAAACGAAATTCTGGTCATTGAAAAATGTAGAATTATTAAAAACGAAAGATCTGACCAAGCGTGTCGAATTTCGACGTCATGAGAATATTCTGAAATAGAGAAATTCGGAAAAGAATCTTGAAAAATATTGATAGACAATAATGAATTATTTACAAAAAGAGCACACATTTACAAAACTTAGAAATGCTCAAATATGACCGCAACATTTCTGTCTTAACTCAAATATACAATCACGGAATTCTAAATCTAATTTCAAAATAAAACATTGATTATGGGGTTGCCAGATACCGAATTGCAAAATTACGCTTTTATCATCAATGTGTTTTTTGTTTTGGCTTTTCTGTTCCATTACAAAATGTAAGTTTTGTATAAAATTAAGTATTTTAAATATCCTTTTTATATCATTCAAATATTCCTAAATTATTTATATAGTGGAAAGAAGTAAAAAATCAGTTCAAACATAATTAGAATTTTAAATTGTTTAAATATAACGCTTCGAAAAAAATGTTTTTCGAGCAATACTGGTAAAACAATTTTATTAGAAAATTTGATTTTTGATCAATACTGGTAAAACAAACTGAGTTGCGTACCGCAATCGCTTTATGCTCAATGTTTTTCCTATGGCAATTTCGATTTAATTTAGCCCCTCTGCACACCTATGTTAAAGAGAACGGGGGTTAATATGTAGCTTGCGTTACTCGCAGGGTTCCATAGTATAAGTGTACCAAATTTGGTATGCATCAGTCAAACGGTGTAGATTTGTATAGGGAACATACATACATACAGACAGACAGACGCCAACTGATAGCATAAGGCTTGTTAAAAAATTGAGTTGCTTCAGGTAGGGGGTTTCATTAAATAACTGCTAGTGCATAGCATTTTTTTATTTTACCATAACACAAATCGATTGCAGTATTTAGTATCCAAGTGATAAATCGGTCACGAGTGCGGGAACACATTACGTCTGAAACACTTGATCAAAGTGATCAGGTTGAATCTTTGTTATGTGTTTGAATCCAACCATAGACTCGTGTACAAACGGGGTTGATGCAAGTTAATTCTGTCATGGCCTCAAATGTCCTCACGTTGGCGTGGTGTGGAAGCTTGGAGAGAGGGATTCCAGCTTGGGTGTCGTCCTCATCATCTAACCGTGGTTCAAAATGACGTGGTATTGTCCTCGAATCTTTCACTTCGGGTTTGATCAGAGACCATCGCCAATAACCCATTGTGTTGTTCCAGTGCGACGTTAATTAAAATACCTACATACCTACCAGGTTGAATATTTAACAGGTTGGTGGATAAAGCATTATTTTAACTTGAAATAGCAATAAATGAAAATGTTTCAACTATTCCTGAACTAATTTATAGGGGAGGTAGCGAACACATAATTTAACCTTATTTACTTAAGAATATGGCAAGTGCCACCCTAAGTGATATTTTTGTGGAGGAACGTGCTTCCTCTATGTATATTCCGCTCGTGATGTCCCTTGGCTTGTTTTAGAAATAGGAATTCAGCACGCCTCCAATAAAAATTTCACAGAATACTTTCCGCGTTGATATGTGATAGTTGATTATTCAACCCCGATTACATTAAACGTCAAACGTGGCCTAAATGGTGATAAGCTACATTTGAAAGTAACTCTGATATGTAACATGCGAGTGCATTTACGTAACTGGAAATAAAATTTCCGTCTTTCATCCGGTGTGTTCGTTTACATTAGACATCCCTCTCACTGAGAAAAAACAGATTTGATTGCAAAATCCAATCAAAACGGAGGATCCAAAGTGTTCCTCCGTTAAAACACATTCTTATACTAACAGTGTGCAGAAATAAATAAGATCCTTAGACGTTGTTTGCTGCAATTGGGAATTAAATGTAATACAATATTATATAACTGAGAGAGTTAAATCGAAACATAATATGGGGATAAACTTCAAGTGAAAAACATATTCATCGACCCAATTTTGGATCGTTAACATTCCCAGGTGACTTCACAATGAGACATACAAAAGTAAGACAAAACTATATCTGTAATATTTCACAAGGACTATTAAAGAAGCTCTGCTATTGGATAGTTCAGTTCTCGAATATGAGCTTTCACGGCTGCTTTGTTTGTCGAGGAAGAATTTTTCGACAGCTTAGATCATGTTATGACCAGTTCTTCGAAGATTTTATAGTGTTATATTTCCAAAAGGGGATTAGAACTTCGATTTATTTCCAAGTTAAAACTTTTCCTGCAAATATTTTTCTCTAGTAAAATTACATGAAAAATATCAAATTACTTACATCTGAAAAAGTTAACGAGCTGTTATTATTTTATAACAATTCGGCATTGTTTATCAACTGTAGAGGAAACTGAGGATCAATGGTCATGTTTTAAAATATTTTCTTATTTTTATTTAATTTTCAAAATTATAAATTCATAAATTTGATGATTCAATTCCTCGCTACGCGTACTTTTCTCTAATGTGACAATAAAATCTTTCCTTGTGGGCTTGTCTATTTACTTGGTGTTTCGAGCAGTTCAGCCAAATGAGGCGCTTGCGTCTTAAGCCTTAACCTACCCAAACGTATAACTATGGTCATGAAATTTTATATATATATATATATATATATATATATATATATATATATATATATATATATATATATATATATATATATATATATATATATATATATATATATATATATATACTGAATATAAATATATTAGTCACAGTCTGAAAAGCATATGCTTATATTTTTAATTTACTATTTTGCCCCTCCTGATGGTTGTCTCAATGGGGTATCCTGTCATAAGAAGAATATTTACTAGATCTTTACCTCGTAATCATAAAAAACATCTTGATAACGAGATATCTCGGCATTGACAAAATTGATCATATTTTGATGGACGAAATATTTCGTTGAGATTACTTGGATGGTTGGAACCCATTCTAGCGGGTCGAGTCTTCCTTATTGATACAGGCTTGATCCGTGATAAGGGAAGTTTGACCAAGGCAATAAATATGCTTTTTGATTAAGATATCAAACTTATTTCGCTTATATCAATAAATATTGTAAGCACAATGAAACACATAGAAGTCTAAATGTAGTTACTTTAAACTTTGAAAATTAGCTCAGAACATAAAATTATATCACGAATTAAAATAACGTGTACAACAGATATTTAATTAAATAAATTCAAATATAATTACCGAATCTAATATTTTAATGTTTTTATTAATTACTAGCAGAATTGCCCGACCCTACTCAGGTTGGATTGGTTAACTGTAGATTGAAAAGTGACCAGGATAATCACTTTTCTTTTGGTGAAAAATTCCAACATCATTTAAGTGTCGACATTTAAAATTTCTCCAACTTACTTTGGAGGAAAACCTATGCGTGCATATTCATCCATGTAATGCCATTTCAAATGCATCGCATCTCATACATACATGTCAACACAATACATTTTTACCTGCAAAATAACATTCTACAACTAGCTTCCTGGCTTGGCTTCCACTTAAAAACAATCTTTACCATCTACTTCACAGTGACTGTCCGTGTTATCATAACCACCAATGACATATATGATGTACCTGTGATAATACGGCTCCAGTATCTCATTGTTATAAGCATGGCCCGCAATCTAGGAAGATGCTCCGAATCCCTATTTGTCAAATTAATTGGTCGCCAATGGATTGGTGATGCGTGATGCATTTAATCGCTTTCATGCTTTCCTCATTTTCCTCTCGGTGTAATTGTCCTGCAATAAATGTAATGGGGATAAAGCCCTCAGTGTAACGGTTTCAGGATTCATGCGATAGTTATTCATACTCCATAACTGCTGTTGTATAAATAATGCATGCCTTCACAGAGGAGCGTCGTAAATTAGAGGATGGCATTCAGTTAACGCATCATTGGACGCTATTAAGCAGAACGCTGCAAATTATGTCGGAAGCGTATTCCTTCAAGACGCGAAAAATTCTTGAAAATTCATCGACGCTTTTGGTACTAAATCAATACATTCGAGAAATGCGTAATATGTCGTCGGCAGCATGCCGTGGGCACGAATCTACAAAATCATTGTTTCGAGAAAATGAGTTAAGCCCATTCGTCCCTGAATAAAAATTATGTTTATCAGACCAAATATTGCATCCATTTTAGCTACTCTGGTTATCCCTTCAAGTTCTTCCGACGATATATGTCGTCCATCATTATTTGACCAATTTTACTCATGACAAGTTATATCACCTTCAATATCCCATCGTCTCTTATATCTCATTGTAAATATCCTGATAATAGTCAATATCCTGACGAGATATCTCATCATCAGGGTATTTTTTGATGATGATGAGATCGAGATCTGGTCAGTTTTTTCTAATAAGGTATGTAGGTAGTTATTTAACGTCGCAATAGAGCAACACAATGGTCTACGACCAATCCCGAAGGAAAGGATCCAAGGATAACACACCTCGTAATTTTGAACCACGGTCAGATGTCGAGAACAACACCTGAGCTGGCAACCCACATAAAGCCAACGTGAGGACATTTGAGGCCATGCCAGATTTAACGTACAACATCCCCCACCTACACTCTGGTCTTTAGCTGAACCGAGTTTCGTATATTCCAGATCTTCACTACTAGCCTGTTGTGTTGCTTTTATGCGACGTTAATTGAACTACCTACCTACCTGCAAAATACCAAGTTTTGTATAACGCAATAAAACAAAACATTTGCTTTCCGTTGAAGTGTTATCATCACCTTTATAAAGAAAAACGAAATGTTTTCTTGTACCTTGAATATTTTCGACCCATTTCAAATTATGTATCCATTTTGGGCCCTTCTGGTGCAAAATCTGCTTATTGTTTGCTTCTTGTCTGTCCATCTGTCTATCTGTATGTATGTGCCCGTACTATGTCCAAACGGTTGCATACATTTTCATGAAACTTTACATACTGTGAGTACTTATATTTCAGATTTATTCAGGGACTGAATTTGGTTATTTATTTAGGGACTGAATTTGGTTATTTATTTAGGGACTGAATTTGGTTGCGTTAGTGTATGTGCGTTTGAACAAGTATTGCATAATTTTTTCCACATATTTTAATACAGTGTGTCCTTTATTTTATACATCATATTTAAAGTTAGTGAATACACTATTTGATTTCCTTTCCTTTTATATTTATTCAAGTTTCATTATAAAAAATCTGAGTAAGTATACTTAAATCAAAAATAATTCGGTAGTTTTGGAGTAGCTCGAAACTATATTGAGCATTGCAAATACACTCATGTCCCAAATTATCTTTACATGCATAAAATCACGGATTTCTCAGAAACTGTGAACTATAATTTTATGAATTTGTGTGAAATGATACATAACATCATAACACATAAATACAAAGGAAAAAATTTAAGAGCACTGCATATGATATAAAACTGTAGCATGAAACAGTAAAAATTGCAATAATATGTGACAAAGAGAGTTCAGAAAAAATAGAATAACTCAGAAAAAAATTAAGGCTTATGAATTTAATATGGAATGCGATCTCCCCTGACGTGGACACACATATCACAAAGTATTTTAATGCTGGCAATAATGTTGTTAACCACAGTTTGGGGAATTAAGTTCCACTCCTCCAGCAATGCGGTCTTCAGGGCCTTTATATCTCTAGGAGGAGGATGTCTCCGTGCAACTGCTTTTCTAAGGTAGTCCCATAAGTTCTCTATCGGGTTCAGATCAGGAGATTTTGCTGGCCACGGTATTCGCTCAATGGCTTCACTTTCAAGGAATTCGTCAACGAGGTTTGCTCGATGTGGACGAACATTATCGTCCATGAATAAAAAGTCAGATCCATATACACCTCTGAAAAGTCTTACTTAAGGTTCTAAGACTTCATCCCGATATGTCTGGCCGGTCACAGATCCGCTGTTTAAAACGTGTAGGGGCGAAAGTCCATCGATCATTATTCCTCCCCATACCATCACATCTGCACTAAAATTAAATTAAACCTCGACTCATCAGTAAAGAGAACATGTGTCCATTTGTGTTCACTCCAGTTCTGATGTTCTTTGCACCAATTAAAGCGATTATTGTGAGTGCGTGCAAGCGCTCCTCGAATTTAATTTTTATTGCGAGCTTGTAACTTCTACTAGTGCGCTTGTAAAAGTTGTTCTGTCGTGATACATTGATTAAGCACGCGCAAACCATGATATTGATGAATGTTTTTTAACTATGCAAACTGTAACTATAACATGGAATATGATGAAAAATTAATTCAGAAGAATAGGAGGAGTGTGGGGGAGGAAGGGGGAGTTGATCCGTGTTCTGTGTAGTTTTGTATCATCCTCAGTTTATTATATAAATGTCTAAATTTTTCTATATAGCTTTCGTCTCGTGTGCAAACGAAAAACTTACCAATAACTTCTTAATGTAATCTCACTGATCTACAGGGTGGGCAAAAATTCACTTTACAGTTTTAAATTAATGTAATGTTTAATATTTTATAATATAACATCATATATATATATATGATGTTATACATTGTTTGGAAATTTTTTTAACTATGTATGCAAAACAATGTATCTTAGATCAGCACTATTGTCCAGTTCGAAAATACGGGCTCTTTCCATCACATTTTTCATAACAGCTTGTAATATCTCTTGCTGCATCCCTTGAATATCTTGACTAATTCTTCTTTCTTTGACTGACTATAATTTCTTCTTTTAATTGTTTCAATAAGCGTCTCAAAGTCGTGCGACTGATTCCAAGTTCTCAAGAACGACGTCGAGTCAATGTTCCTGGTTCTTCAGCAATGCTTTCCTCAACACGATCAAGAATGGCCTGGATGTGAGCCGAGCGGGGTCTTCCAATTCGTGGAGTATCTTTGACAGACCCTTGTGTCGCGAAATGTTTAACCAAGGCCAATATCATAGGCCTAGAAGGAGGCCTTCTTAAATGAAAATGACGCATATATGCCCTCTGTGAGGACAAAGGAACTATTATTTCATAGTAACATTGGATAATTTTCACACGTCGCTCAGTTGTGCATTTTTTCATAAATAGAAAATCACAAGCCCTGATCTTCAGATTCTGGAAACAAACCAAAATAAATTAATTTTCACAAAAGTTATTCACATTTTAAATTGTAAAGTGACTTTTGACCCACCCGTATGATCAGCGGAAAGTGACCAAATAGTCTTCATCTCTAGATCAATTAGAAGCCAACTCGGGTACCACACACGCTATACCATTATGTCAACTTTATTTTTATGATCATACTTCAAAGATTAATTGATATAACGACAATAGTTGCAAATACCATCTTATAATCAGTAGTGGCATGCTTTTAAATATCCAAATGGGGCCATCCGCTAAACCCTAAAAGTTCTAGCACTTTTGATAACGAGATAAGACAAAACTGCCCTATTACAAGAGAGAAATCCAAGTAGGAAGAACATATTGTCCCTTGGCTAGAACTGGTGATAGATTGGAACATGGTTTTGCACCAGAGGGTCTCCTGGTGGTTAACAACCAGGATAGTAAATATGTTTTGAATTCATATCTTTGGCTGGGAGCAAACACTGATTGCTTCCCTATTTCAAACAAAGTTTTATAGGAAAATAAATTAAGTAATAAATTTTTGAAAATATTTTTTATATTAGAAAATGAGTCTTTCATTGCGATCACAAATTATCGCTGTTATTTCGGAAATATGTTTAAAACAACTCGCAAAGGAAAAACCTGGAATATAAAACGAGTATTAAGAAAATGCGCTGCGTGATTAATTTACCGGTAATGAAAATGTTGGTAATTAACAAACCTCACACTCTATTGAAACGTATACCAACAGCCATAGTGAACCTGAATATATCATCAAAATGTTATCGTTTTTTGTCCAATGAATAGCAAATTAATATAAAATATTAAAATAAATTACATTTGCAGCGCTGTTAAACTTACAAGTTCCGATATGGAAAATAACATTTAATTTCACATTTTAAATTGACCATTGTTTGAATTAATTGTGTGTCTGTATCTATATTTATTAGAGAATTTTATCCCTCTATCTAAAAATTGGAAAACTAGCAATGCTCTGAACAAGTCTCCCTTCTTTATAAACATGTGCCCAGCTTATTTTGAAGTTCTCCATTTTGTTAAAGGGATCGCAGTGACTCAATAGGTTTGCCCACTGCGCTAGTAACTTGCGGGATGTAGGTAGAGCTTGTACGATTTTCTCCAAGGTCGATTTCTCTCTGGTTGTATTTCTTTCCTCTGTGTCAGTATAGCTCTAACTGTGTGAATGTCCCTTTACTTGGCTTTGTTTGGCAGAGCATGGTTAAGTATGGTCATAGCGCCATAAAACCCAACCGGTCATTATGATAAAAAATTACGATTTTTAAACTCAAGACAGCTCTGCATAAATAACTGAAACCCAAAGATACACAAAGTTTTATTTTGAAAGGAAAAATACCAGATTTTTCTTACTTCCTGTCTTAGTTCAGTACATTTTTTAAGACTTTACCATTTTAAATTGGGAAATCAATAATACTTAACTTCAAAAAGTGTTTTAACATACTGCCAATTCGTTTAAAAAGAAACGTGCATAAAAATTCTGGAACAGAAATTTCTATGATGACGTCAGTGGGTTGAGTAGAAAGAGAACTTACTTTGAGTAATTTATTCAACTGGTCAAAAGTCATTAAAAGGCTTTTAGTGATCCTCAAACAATTTTAAGAATCCGTATTTTTTCTAATTAAAATAAGCTGCATTTATATTTGCGTAACAAATTTGTCGGTCGACACTAAAAGGTTTTTTGACAACTCCAAGTTATTTGCTTAAACAACATAAAGGGATAAATAAAAAATGTGTTTTTTATCCACTTAAATTTTTTTAAATGCGAGTCAAATTTGAATGTTGACCGTTGAATAATTACTGAAAATACTTCTAACTGGTCCAAAAAGAATTTAAGTAAAGATTTTAATGTGCTGCAAACTAAATTATTTGCAAGTCTGATATGGCACTATGCATCAGGCAATGGACACTCCATTAAAAATACATAAATCGTTGTCTGAGAGCAGAAACTCATTAACCAACATTTTTTCGGAGACAGTAAATGCTTTTTTCATGATCATGAGGACATACTCATATTATAATCTGATTAAAATATATATAACGCTATCAAGTTGCTTATACTTTTTATTTTTTGTCGTAGTCTCAAGTCTATCTTTTTGTATCTTATCTACAGTAAATTTTAATTATTCGGAACGAAACTTGAGATTTAAAAGTTTCAAGATATGTAAATAACAAGTTTCGAGGGTTATGTAAATAGTAAGTTTCGAGGATTATGCAAATAACAAGAATCGAGCTCTTACCATTACAAATACAGTTAACAAATTTAACAAATTCCAATAGCAACATTCGTTTTTTTATGGCAATGTGATCAGCAGAGTGAAAAACCAAAAATGGTGTTGAAATTTTACCGTTAGCTCAATAAACGTCAAAGATGAATGAAAACGACAAAAGAGGAAAGAAAGACCAAAAAGAAGCCATAGCATTTTACCTCCATTACAATGTGGCCGCCTTCACAGGCAATAGCACATACCATGCAGGATATTGTGGACATCACTGAAGCATGTAACATTGAACATGAAATATATGAAGAACCTCTCGTTTAGTGGCTTTTATGACAAACACACTTCTAGGATTCTCATTCTACACTTTTGGTTTCAAATATCCCCATAGCCAAAAATATCCATTGGTGTTAGGTAAAGAAATCATGGTGGCCATGGAAATGGAAACCAGTGGGAGATAATTCTGCCAACAAAGTGCTGTTGTAATAAATGTTTTACACATGTTCCAACATGTGGGGAAGCGCCATCTTGCATCTATCAACGTTGCTGCAGCCAGGAATGACGTAATTCGTTAACATTGCTGCGTAGTGAGCAATGATAGAACATGTCATTCGACCTCATTGTGGAGTCAAGCTTTCAATGAATTAGGGGTCGAGCAAGAAAACTTGTGATGCCGCACAATACAGTTACTTTTGCATCGTGTAACAAATCATGGGGATTTTTGTCCACCCAGTGCATGCAGTCCACCTTGCCACTTAACGAAAATTGTGCTTCGTCAGTCTACAGTATGTGTAATCCAGCTGTTATTACGGTCATACCTTATGATAAATTCATTCTCAAATTCTAAACGTAGCGGTTCGTTACCAGCTTGCCAAATCTAAACTCGATTAAATCAATTTGAAACATTTGGAGTATAAATAGCAGAATCTTTAAGACCGTGGTTTTCGGAATATCGAGAAAGTGAGAAGCACCTGGTGCTAGGTAGGTAAATAATTAACGTCGCACTGGAGCAACTTAACGGGCTATTCTTCGTTCAGTTACCTGACGATCTTGACTAATAATGTTATGCGCTCCCGCAAGACGTTTGACAGGAACAGGTGGTCATCAAGCTCGAGGTCTATCGCAAGTGCAGTTAATTTTTTCGCTCAAAGTCAAGCCCAGTTCGAACAGAACACGGGCCTCGTCTTAGATTATTGTTGATTCGACGGAAAACACATGCAATGTCCATTTTGACCATTCATGAAAATAGATCACCACGCATTTTAGCGGTGGTAATAAGCGTGAAACCACTCTAAAAATTGTGGTTGTCAATTGGTATTTTGAGATGGGTGCTTGGCATTTATGCAAATTAAGTGCATTATTACTGCTGCTAGTTACCCTTCTTTCCACTTCTGTTGGTCATACTCATCTTTGACAATGTTCTTGCGCAGTCGTTTTTAGGATTAAAAGTAAAACTTTAACGCCATTTTAGTTTTCCATTATGCATATCTTATTGCGATAAACCATGTTAAGTGTTGGTATTCAAAATTCGTTAACTGTACCCGTAACCATGAGAGCTATATTGTTATTTACATAATTCGCGAGGGCATACCTCTCAAGTTTCCGACCGATTAGTTAGAAATTGTGGTCACTAGTGGCTTGTAAATAGGGAAATTGCTTATGTAAATACCTTATTAAAGTACATACTAAGAAATTAACGCTATTTGTCTATTGTCTAATGGCAACAGCAGATATAAACAAAACAAAATTGACCGTTACGGGAATCATTCGCCAAATTTGACCACTTTATTTAAATCTGCTTTATTGAGCACTGCCTAATATTGCTAAAACTAGTCTGAAGAGCTCGCTCCTCTAGTGAAAATCTTCAGCAGTCTGATTATTGAAAGCAATAAGTAATCTGGAAGATAAAAATCGATGCAGAAAAGAAAATATGAGCAAAAACAGGTTTAGCATCAAAAAATGTCGAATCATCTTTGAACAAAAGAATGGGATGAAATTGAGGATGTTTAAAATCTAATTGACATGACTGATGTCTGCCTTTTGTCTTGTATTTTGTTGGAAATAAGAACTAACACATGTGAAAGTTAACGAAATACTGTTATACATGTTTGGATAATTTAATTTCATTTAGAGGTATGGAATCAATTCATGTGAATTTGGATACTATATTCACTATAAAATTATTTTAAATTGGTTTGAAATAATTGCAATCCAATTGCCATTGGAATCATTGTAATGTGTACGAGAATAGCAGACCCTTCTGTTATAGTTCCATTTTTATTGATTCCAAAGTAGTGTGTGATGGATGCGATGATAAAATTGTGATTATTCCACTTTGGGTTAATCTCTAGTTGATGATACGATCTTAAGCTTGGCTATAGTTTGCCGATTTCATTAGAGATATACTCTTCAGTCTGATTACATATACAGTATAAGTAGAAAAAAGAAGACAAGACTTTTCTACACCTTCTTTTCGCATTGTGGCGACGAAAAACACCACTATCAAAACCGTAGATTTGTTACCAAATAATAACTATTATTTTCGGATTAGAAGAAATAATTACCGATTAATCTCCCAACAAATCCCTGAAAGGAAAAAGTGTCCTAATATGTGTGAATTTTATGTAGCCAGTAAATATGTACGTATTTATAATAATAAACCTTCTGTATAGGATGCTTTTAACATATAAAACAAACTCCATTGTTGGAAATTACCTCACGGAAAATTATCACAAAATAATTTTTCCATCAGCTGACATTTAATGCCAACGAATATGCAAAAGCAGCATTGTTTTGAAGAATGTATATAGCCAAAGATATTATAATGAGTGATTCTAGACTGGAGCTCTGAAGAACATATTAACAAAATATTAATTTAATATTATATTTACTTTAGTACAAACAGTAAAAGATCACGATATTTGTGAACAATATATTAATAAAAACAGCTCTAAATTCATAGTATAAAGTCAAATATTAAATTATTGCACACGATGCAAATATTTCGCTCGATTACAAGAGAATTGAATGCATTTACAGAGAATTATTGTTAAAACGATGTATGTATTAATCATCTATTTTGAAGATTTCAGAAAACGATAGATCGACGTGAACTATTTGGAGTACATTGCATAGAGGCCTAGATTGCTTTGCTGTACACAGAAAGAAATTCGCTCATTAAAAACAGTCCCAATTGAAATGGTAACAGTATGTCTCGTCAAAGTAATGCATTGATTACACCTATACGTATCGATCTAGAGTTCAGGGGCTGACTGTTGGATCGAAAATCACATTGGATTGGATTGGATATTTGGGGAGAGGAGTGGGGGTCAACTCATATGTTGACCTCGTCATTCGGCAGCCTACTTACTTAGCTGAATTGAAAGGTTCCTATTCGAAACCGGGGTGAGGCACGTATGTCTGAATGGATATGTGGTCTCTACAAATGGGGCCTAGAATGTGTGGTATGTAGCTGTAAGATAAACCCAATTCCCGTAGTGCACCATTATTACGCAAATGTGATTCTCAAAACCCAGCCTTATAGTGTCATAATAAGTAATGTTCAATTGACCGGGTATTAGAAAAAAAGATGTACAGTGGAACGTATACAAAATACAAATTGCTGAAACATTAATAATTAATACTTGGAAATATATGTTAGCAAACAGGTGTAAACTGCGTTGAGTATATATAATATGTTTTGCATTACAGTGCACACGGAAAAGTATTGTTTTTTATGAACAGTATACTGTTCAATGTAAACATGTTTCAAAAATCAGTAACTTCATCAACAAACATTGATTACTCAACTCTACAAAAAGTTATCTCAACTTTATTATTGAAACAACGTGTTTGCCTCCTATCAATGATACTTAAAGCATTACTGCACGCGATATTAAGAACTATTTCAAATAGTCTGTATACGTTTTATGAATCTCAATATGAGATTGATTTTCAGTGTAAACAAACTATACGGAAAACGAAGATTTTACTACCTATTACCTAAATGCTCTCTGATGATACATATCGCGGTTTCCTTAAACTTAGTTTATCGCAGTTTTGGTGAGGTATAGTGTTTACTCTTATTGGCGTTGATCAATAAACTACCATAAATAACTTCGGAAATCATTATCAGAAACTGGTGAAGTGCTGAAATTGTATTCAAAAAGCAAGCCAAAATTCCATTCACGACCAGAATAGGGCCAGAATTACTCTCAACTACAAAACCCACTATCGACTCCAACATTTAACTTGACAGAAAATACCCCTATTACGCAACATTGACTCAACAAAAGTAGTTCTTAAAACCCATTTCTCTTTTTTCCTGAACTCGCTTTAGTATTCAGTCCGTTTCGTGTCTTCGGGTAGAAAAAGATACCAATGTGAAAAGATTAAGCTCATAAGTTACCGTGAAATAAAGAAACAGCTTGTCATAAGGCCTGACATTTCAGTGTTCATTGTATAGGGAATGGATAGTAGCATAGTCAATGGCAACGAAAAGGGAAATCCTCAAAGGTTTACTAAAATATTCGCATTATTTCTGGGTTTTGATCTACATTGAAAATCCTTGTCTTATAAAAAAGGTGTTCTGTAATATCTCGTATTGGGTTAAAATAATGCTTTGTTTACCCCTCTACGTATGAAAAGTTTCGTTAATTATATTATTGAAGAAATGATTATATTATACCAATAATAGTATATTACCATGAGCAGAATATAAATTACCGTGTTAAAACATTGTATTGATAACACTTTCATGTACAAAATTCCCTGCAAACAAATGTAAACTCGTTTCAGTGCAATGTAGGAAGTTGCAGATTGTGTTTGTACACAATTTAGAAAAGGTTCCTCTATCGTTATATAAACGATGTACAGCTTAATAAAAACAGAATATGTATCGCTAAAAAATGAATGCATTGATGACCCTTTAATGACGAACAATTCCTGCAAACAGATTTAAACTGTTTTCAGCGTATCCTCTAAAGGCGTAGATTGCATTGTTGTAGACAATGTGAAGGATCTTCTATTGTTATTTAACTCTCTAAGTGGCTTCAACGAGATATCTCGTCCATCAAGATCTAACCAATTTTGCTAATGATGAGGTATCTCCTCAAGATATTGCCAATTTTTTAAATGATGATGAGATCAAGATTTGGTTAGTTTTTTCAAATAACGAGATGTCGAGTCCATCAAAATCTGATCAGTTTTGCTAATTACGAAATACTGCTTGAGACAACCACCAGGAGGGTAAAACAATATATAGCTGAAAGTAAACAGAGTATCGCTATAAAACATTGCATTGATTACCCTTATATACGCGAAACGTCTGCGTAACGACATAACATTATTAATTGTATTAAATGTTAAAATGTTGCACTATTATAAACTAGAGTGAAAAGTTATTCCACTGTAAGCTGTGGATAATTGAATGCAAAAATAATAGATTAAGACCACGTAAAAAGTCTTCTAACTCCTCTTTATTATTCAAGTCTCAGAAGTCACACAGCCAAATCGAAAGACTGAATCGTTAGCCGTCTTCATATTAAAATTTGTATGAGCTCAATTTTTACAGGATAGCCTCACCTTTTTCTAGATCAGAACAGCCAGAATTCAAAAATTCATTTATTTTGGACAAATCTATGATGTCCTATTGTTCAGTGAGTGCTTCAGTCTTTTCCTCATGCCTTCTAAAACAATCAACTGATAAAAGCAATCATGTTCGATTAAACTGTTAAATAACTCGAACAAAATATATGCTTTTTATCTTCAAAGCAAAATTCTTAATTATTTTATTATTTAATTCATAAATGAAAATTTTATGTGCTAGAATAAATGTCGAATGATTCAGCAGATTAAAAAAATTAGGCGTGGAACATTTTCGTTCATTCCTTTCCTTATTAATTAACTTATTGGGGCGCAATTCGTTATTGAAAACTACATAACTTTGACTACTGTCATCACTAATCTAAAATTAAATTCTTAATATACTTAGAATAAAATGTTTTCTATGCTAGTTTTATGTTCCCAAATATCATATATCTAGCAATTTTTCTAGACCATATGTTGAATAAAATGTTAATGATGTTCCACATACTTCTTCAATGCAGCGTGTATTAAACATTGTGCTAAAAAAGTCAAATTAGTGATCTTTATTAACCCAGTTGAAACTTCAGAAAAATATGTCCTTTATTCTAAGTCAGTATTTTAACTCTTCTATTGGTTAAACATGTGAATATATCTTTAATGCAGAAATGCATTGAAATGCGTGTTGTTTATTTCAGTTTGGTAAATTGAGAATGTTTTTAAAAGCATCGAAACCATGGTATGTTGAACGTCAACATTGTAGTGGCCATACTAGAATACTGAACTATGAAATTTTGTGTAAGATGGTAGCGAGAGATAGCTTCTGTAAAACCCACTGGCAACATAGAAATGCAGTAGGTTTCAACCCGATTGGAAATCTAGTCAATAATCGAACTGCCCACTGATTTGTGCAGAGTATACAATTGTGATCAGTTTTGGGCATTAGTCTGTGCGACATGACATCTAGTAAAACATCAGCAAGACCTTATTTGAAGTTTAATACTTTGAAAAATTCCAAAAGTATTCTGCAAGAACCATCCTATATCTTATATAGCAAAATAAGAAATAAAATTTACTAATAAAAAAAATATTAAACTTTTTATAAAGCTTAGCATTTTTATTGTACCGTTAATTTTTTAGTTCAATTAATTCTTCACGAAATTGAATTTTGAACATTTTTGGAAGAACTTTTCTATGCGAATTTTATATTTCAAACTATCACATCTATCGGTTTATTAAGATCTACTGTTCATCGTCGTCAATGCCGCGAGAATGATATAAAGTGCCAAAAGGTAAAATTCTCTGAATATAATGTAGCAACAATATACGTGCGTGCTGTGAAGCTCAATTATACGAGACATAAACCCTCTGCTACGATCAAGTTCCGCCGAAATCCCAATCCGTCATGTACCCTAACCATCACGCTACAGCATGCAGTCAACGACATCTTCCTCACTTTCTTAACCCCTCTCGGGTTATGCGCTGTCGTCCGTCCCTCCACGACTTCATCACCGGTCCATCGAGCGGCGACACTTAATCACCATTAAAGCGACTGTGGAAGTAAACACCCACAGTGATGCCCACTTGATTCCCGCGTAATCATCAATCAGGGGCCGGAACCGAGGAGCTGTCGGCGACACAGATACGACTTAAATCCGGCCACGCCGACCCTTGCCACCGTCGCAATTGACCGGGTTGCGGGAATATAATGCCGGACTGGCAGTTATGCCCGGGTTTGGGGTTCTTTGGAAATGCGCCTGGGAAATGTTGGTAGCGGTCGGTTTTGTGTCTCTGGGTTGAATAACAACAAATAATCTCAGTTTTGATTAAGCCATCAGTTTGGAGAGTAGGATTCTGACTCGCAGTTCGGAGAGTTGAAATGAGATAGTCGGGTATCATTTCGAAGCATTTAAAATGTTTAAAATGCCCAGTTCAAACCACTGCGAATTGTTCTTCATATCTTGTATGGATCTCGTTGAGGCCTTTTTAGGAAGAGAACCCAAGGGGTCGAATCCTCCAGCATTAATTTTGGAATTAAAAGCTGCTAAAGCTAGCTATATCAGAGACAATCAGTTTCTTAGATTACAGATTGCGGACAGTTCTGTGTCTATGGGTTAAATAAAAACAACTAGTCCCAGTTTTGATTGAGCCGTCAGTTTGGAAAGTAGAACTATGACTTGCAGTTTGGAGAGTTGGAATGAGATACTCGAGTACAGTTTAAAAGCCTTTAATTACGTTTTCCCTAATTTTCCCCAATTTTAAGTACCTTAAAATACTTTTTTTCATAATGTGTGGCTATAACATTAGTCAACAATTTTATGCCTGTTTTTTTCGATGAATGGAATATATAAAAATGAATGGAATATTTTTCTTATTGATGTTGGGGTGGGTTGAATCCAAGTATGACGGTACAAAATCTCCTTATGTAGTTTTTGACTATTAACAATTATTAAATTTGTAAATATGTATATATAATACAGTATTTACGTACCTAGGAAGCGGAAGTAAATGTTATCTTTTATTAAATTACTAGTTAAATCTAAACTTCAAACTGTAATTTATTACTGAATTTGTTTTTCCTTGTTAGCTATAAAATCAAGTTAAAAATACCATATTTGCATATCCCTGCATAAGACAGCAGAAAAATGGGGCAAACATATATCAATACAAAATTAAATTGATACATTTAGGCTAGTATACATGTAGTTCTTTTTACTCTTATATGTCGTGCTGTCCTATAAAAAACACAGTAATCATTCAACGTTGTGGGATCCCAAATGCTTTGATACCTATACACTATAGTACGAATATCTTGACGGAACCTTTGGCCTTGTTGATCACTGACAGCTCCTAGGTTGTCATGAAAAATATCCAGATGAGAATCTAGGAAACGTATTTTTAAGAACATTCGGTACCCAAGGTTTTTATAGTTCTTGAGAAGGTCTGGAATGAGATGCTGGAAGTTTTATTAGTCAGTAGTAATGATTGTCCTGCGACGAGCTTCTTGCTGTTCAGTTTTTCTGTAAAACAGAATCACTCAGTACTCTCCTTTACCTGAGAACGAACAAATATTTCTTCTTTGAGTTTTGTATCTCTCAATTTTGAAAGTTTTCTTTTAAGTGCAAGAAACCCGGGGAAATTTGTTCACGACCTTCACAAAGTTTTTGCTTGTTTGCTTAAGCTGCAAATCCCTCTAATATATTTTTATGTGAAAGCTGTTTACCCGTGCTGCCGTATTGGTGATAGGACTATTTGTATCACGAGATTTCCTCACATTTGTGGGGCTGCGGTATCCCAGTTGGAAGAGTTGAGTATTAGAAAAAGAAAGGTTACGAGTCCGATACTCGATCCAACCAAAGACGACTTTGTACGTTGGTTCTTGTGCACGTTAAATCTGCAGTGGTCTGAAATATCCTCGCGTTGGCATGATATGGAAATTCTGATAATAGAGTGCAAACTGAGGTGTTGACCTCGTGCTCTGAATGTGGTTCTAAATAATGAGATATTATCCTCGGATCTTTCCCTACTGAATGGATACCGGAATGTCACTAATAGCTTCTTGTGTCACTCCAGTGTGATGTAAATTCAACTACCAACTATTTTACATTCGTTGTCGTTTCTTGATGATTTACTCTACCTAAGAACTAGGTTTTTTAGTTAGTTTGACGTTTAACATCAAAACCTAAGCCAAATTGGTTAATCTAAAACTCATTTAAATACTTCATTGTCCAGTGTTTTTAATGGATAGTAACATAATAATTTATTTGTATCCTTTGTCGAAAGTTTTACTAGTTCATGAAAACGAAATTATTTTGAAAAAGTGTATAACACAGCAATTTCAATAACTTAACATAAATCTTTAAAAACTGATGTCTTTTCAGAAAATGCTAAACTAGTGGGACTAAAAAATCAATCAGAATAAAACAAAAGTCCTCTGAATTAACGAAAATAAGCACCTTTTTATATCTGGGAGCAACAATAAACAAAAATGGTGATGAAGATATCGATCTTAGAATTTCAAAAGCTCGCAACCGTTTTAAGAATCTTAATAAATTGTGGAGAGCAACTAATATACATGTAAAACCAAATTAAATCTGTACAAATCACTAGTACTTTCAGTTCTCTTTTATGGTTCTGAAACATGCAAAATTACCAAAACACAGTGAAATAAACTAAATGTTTTTAAGCAAATGTTTAAGAATTGTTTTAAAGATTTTTTGGCCATACTACATTTCAAATTATTAAATAAAGCACAATTTAATGAAATAGGAAATGAAATGAAATTTAGATTTTGAAAGTTTGCAGGATACATTTTAAGAATGAACAGGGACAGTATTCCTAATATAGCGTTGACCTGGACTCCTGATGGAAAGAGAAAGCGTGGACGTCCCCGTTTGACCTGGCGGCGTATGATGGAACAAGAGATAAGTGAGGCTGAATGGGGCGAGCTGGTATGAAGCTAGACTTGCGGCATCGGACAGGAAACTTTGGTGATCTAGATCGAAGGCCTTATGTGTCCTTAGGCACTAAAGAATTTATGATGATGTGATGAACATAATCTTTAATATTAAAGTTTTGGACTTAATTAGTAATCTTGTATCCTAGTTTTAATAAGATGGGGTATTAAAAATGTGTATAGTTGATAAAAATAATTTGGAAACACTTTTATCGCGTAAATACCCTATTTGTTATTGGGAGTTTTTGCATTGTTTCCAAAGTTCTAATGCGATTATATGAGATATTAAATAGGCAGAATATAGATGTGTCAAGGAAAACGTGAAAATATTCGTTGCCACAGCAACTTTGACTATATAGCTAAGAAAGTTGCTATGGGAACTTCAAAGCAACGATATAGGATTAAAGTTAATCTTTCCGATGATTTTAACGATGTTTTGTCAAGCGAATTACAGAAATTGCTTCCACGGTTGCATTTTCATATTTTTTACTTTATCGTTTCCCTGAAAACTTAGTTGAATATAAATAACTTTCCTTGTTGAATACGTGTATACCATTTATACAATTTGAATTTAAGTAAATATATGTATAATTACTGTATGTAGGACTACCTATATTCTGCAGGAATATTTCAAGTCTCATTAATTTCTCTAACAATGGAACAATTCATAACTGAGAATAATTATGTGGCGAATTGAAAAAATGATCAATTTTAATTCTAGAACTTAGCAAATAATTATGTGTCAAAGAAATGAAGGAAATAGAAAAGCAAAACAATAAATTAAACATGAGGTAATGCCTGCTGATAAGAAAAGGAAAGAGAAAGTTTTTTAAATAGATTAATAAAGTGACTGAACAAATTTTAGGGACAGGAAATTGATCACGTAGGAAAGATAGAGAGGTTAAGATTTCTGAACAGAAGTAAGAGGGAATGCCAAAGAAACAAAAAGAGAACAGATAATGTGTAAGAGTTTGAGAAAGAAGTGAAAGACGTTGAGAAGTATCTTGTTAAAAAACAGGAAAGGCATTGTGGACATAAAGGCCAAATTCAACATTTACGCATTTTGAGAAAAATCTGTTTCACATATTTTTTCAATAAACAGAATTTAACATACACACTCTACAGCACTCACTCATTATTTATGAATATTAACATAATTAATGAGTGAAATGTAGAGTGTGTACGTTAAATTCTGTTTTATCGAAAAAATACGTGAAACACCTTTTTACTCAAAATGATTATATGTTGAATTTGATTTTGAATCATTATTTATGATTATTAACATAAATAATGAGTTAACGGTTGACATTTACAAAATTTAACCAACTAAAAATGTACAATTTGAATAAACGAAGTTTAGTTTATATTCAAAAGGAACATGTATTAATGACTTCTAACTAATTAATCTTCTAATTAATGACTTTTTCTAATGACTGACCGTATATTAATGACTTCTGTGTTTCTTGTAATGACAATATTATTTAACAATATGTGGTTGAAGTATAAGAAAACCTTAGAAAAAGGATCTTGGGAAGTAAAACTCCTGTACACCTTACAATGGTTCGATGGTTATTGAATAATGGTTACATTTATTGAAAGGAGTTGTTTTAAATTAACATTTGCGATTGAATTCCTCGCAGTAGTAGTATGTTATAATTTTTTTCTCAGTTTACTAGGAACTTTTATACCGAAACTGTATGTGAACATAAAAAATCCGATTTATTTTCTTGTCTGAATTAAATTACTCCAACAGCTAAAGTTAATTTCGATCGATCAGTTAGAACTTAGAAATGTTTTATAAAACATTACAATTCATTGCCAATTATTAAAAACTTGAATATTTAGAAAATATTCTGATACCATTTGCGTACAAATATACTTCGTGATTTTATAAATAGCTTATGGTACTCTGAAAGTATCCAAAATATATTTAAATCTACAAAATAAAGTATATTTGAAGATTTAGAAAACTGGAATTTTCTGTAAGCATACTAAGATTCGTACTCTGCCAAAAGCAGTTATTAGACATAATTAGTCTAAACTTATTTTAATATTATACTATTAGTGATCGAAACAAATTTAATAGTAGGTGACGCAGTTACAGAGAAATTACAATATAAAAGGATGAAAATTAATTCTCGAATACAATTTTTCAATGTTTCTAAAAATATTAAAATTTCCACAATTTGGGGGCAGTGGTAGCCCGATTGGAAGAGTCACGGATTAGCAATCTGAGGATTGTGAATTCGAAACTAGGTCCAACCAAAGACCGTCGTGTGCACGAGGGCTGGTGCACGTTAAATCTGCCTTGGCCTCAAATATCCTCACGTAAGCGTGGAAGTTTGGAGAGTGGTAGTGCCAGCTCAGGTGTTGACCTCGTCATCCTGACAATGGTTCAAAATTACGTGGTGTTGTCCTCGATCTCTCCCTTGGATATTAATCCCTTACGCCTGGTAGGTAAAAGTATCGCCTGGTTTTCTTCAAGGATTTTTAAAGAGAAAATTACAAACTCAATAAAATATATCGAAAGGATTACATTAAGATCGTATAGGCCGCAATTCAAAATACAAGTCATTCTGTTAGTCTCATCACTTACATTAACTCCAAGTGATCTTGATGGACGAGATATCTCGTCCATCAAGATCTGACCAATTTTGCCAATGACGAACTATCTCATCATCAAGATATTGCCGAATTTTTTATGGTGAATTGATCAAGATCTGGTGAGTTTACTTCTAATGACGAGAGTTTGATAAACGAGATATCTCATCTATCAAGATCTAATCAGTTTTACTAATGACGAGATATCTCGTAGAGACATCCACACCAGGCGGGTTAATCCTTGAGCAACACGAAATTGCACGTCTTATAGTATTGATTTAACCCCATAGTCATCCCTCTCACTCTTAATGACTAAATAACCACATTTATTAGTTTAAAGAATGCTATTAAGGATTTATTTAAGGAGTGAGGGATATAACACTGGTTAGAAGTTCCTTTTTATGGTATTACTCAATATGTAACTGCATAATTAATCAATAAGTAACTGGAGATTAGAGTTTTACTTACTACCTTTAAGCTACTCAAATATTTAAGACAAATTAAATAGGTAGTTGATAGTTAAATTGAAGTAACACTGGAGTAACACAAAAGATGATTGGGGACGTTCCAGTATCGATCCCGAGAAGAGTGATCCATGGACAACACATACAAATTTTGAACCACGGTCAGCTGACGTGGTCAACACTTGAGCTGGTACCCCACTCTCTAAACTTCCACAACATTCGAACGTAAGAACATGCAAGACTACGACAGATTTAATATGCTCCAGACCTAACAAACATGAGCGTCTTTTGTTGTATCGAGTTTCCAACTCCCTACCCTTCGGTTTCTAATCCGTGAATCTACTAACTGGGCTACCACTGTCCGATAGATTAAATGTTTGTTCTAGTTGCTGCCCTCTTAATCTTAACTGTATAAATTCTCCTTTCAGTGGAAGTTAACAGCACCAGTTATAAATAAGTTGAAAAATAAGCACCAGTTATAAATGTTTCTGGCGAAACAACATAATTCAAATATTTATCGTTAACCCTCCTAACGTCACGAGATTTCTCAGTAGAGCAGTCCTACGTGTCCCTTACAATACACATAATGACTAAATAACCACATCGATTGCTTGAAAGTATCCCATTATAGATTATATTAATCAAGAAAATCGAAAGTAGTTAGACCTCATGTAGGGAAGACTGCAGGTTGCAGAACGGATATATTTGTGCGAGAATTAACCCATCTGGTGGTTGTCTCGACGAGGTATGTAGCAAATGCCTTCATTAGCAAAACTTACCAGAGTTTGATGGACTAGATATCTCGTCATCATAAAAACTAACATATCTTGATCTAGTGTCATCACATAAAAAAATCGGCAATATTTTGATGACGAGATATCTCGTCAATAGCAAATTTGGTCAGATTTTGATGGACGTGATACCTCGCAGAAACCACTTGGAGGATTAATAGACATTTATGAAAAGAAAACAAATTTCCTTTAGCTGTGTGTTACTACCATATTTTATTTTTCATAAAATCAATATAAAAGTATTTTATTATTCTTTGTAGCACACATAAAAGAACAAACTGACAAGCAGCATAAAACGAGACTACCCCATACTTCTAACGCCACGGACTTGAAAAAAAACACCTACGAGATGATTTAGTCAAACAATTTTGAGTCTAATAAAAAGTGATGAATCCCCACGAGGCCTTTCACTTTGAAACAACTTAAAAGTAATACACAACCTCTTGTAGCCTCGGAAATTTGTGCTTGAACTATCAGCGCCAAACTTCTGGATTCCTCCACGTTGTCCCCCAAAATAGAAATGATTTCCGTCACGTATGGGAGGTGGATGCCGAGGTTCCGCAAAATAAAAATGAAGAAAGGGGAAAACATGGTTTGAGATCGATACCGGGCCGCTGCTGGAGATGAGGATGTCCCACATTGCTGGCGAAGGAACGCCGAAAAGTTTTTAGATAGGTGCTATTTAATGGTTTTTGTCCGGCAACAGCGAAGAGAAAAAGGCAATGTGTTTCACCTGCGTGTAAAAGTGATGAGCCTTCGAGGCATACGGGTATTTGGAAAGATGTGATGGTATTATGATGCAAGTGGATCAATCATGAACTGAATACAATTGTTAATTTAACTTGTTTTAGGCGTGGTGGCACGTCTGGTGTCCCACCTCATCGAAATGGTTAAGACATATTAAAGTATATAAGTATTATAGATTTATATGTATTCAAGATATATTAGTAGTCTGGGTACTTTTATATATAAATGGGTAATAAGTATTGAAAGTATATAAGCATTCAATAAGTATTCAAGCTAAAATAAGTATAATAGGTATGTAAGTAGTCGAGATATGTAAGAGAGAGTATTCAGGTAATAACTATATAAATTGTATATATAGTTATAACCTTGTTATAAATATTCTTTGTACTTCTAGGTATATAAGTATTTAAGGTATATAAATATTAGAGGTAATAAGTATTCAAAGTATATAAGTATTTATGGTATATAAATATTAGAGGTAATAAGTATTCAAAGTATATAAGTATGTAAGGTATATAAATATTAGAGGTAATAAGTATTCGAAGTATATAAGTATTTAAGGTATATAAATATTAGAAGTAATAAGTATTCAAAGTATATAAGTTCTCACGGTAATAAGTATTCTAGGTATATACGTATTCATAAGTATTTAAGGTAACAAGTATTTTATGGATATAAGTATTCTGGGTACTTCTAGGTATATAAATATTTTAGGTAATAAGTATTCTAAATACATAAGCATTCTAAGTAAAAAGTATTCTATGTATATAAGTATCCAAGGTAATCAATATCTGAGTATATAATTATTCTAATTTTTATAAGTATTAAAAGTAATAAGTATTCTATGCATATATAAATATTCTAGATCTATAAGTATTCTATGTATATAATGAGTATTCTAGGTCTATAAGTATTCTAGTTTTATAAATATTAAAAGTAATAAGTATTCATGTATATAAATATTAAAAGTAATAAGTATTCATGTATATAAATATTAAAAGTAATAAGTATTCATGTATATAATTATTCTGTTATATAAGTATTCTGTATATTAAATTCTGGGTATATAAGTACTCTATGTATTTAAATATTCTAGGTATTAAGCTGCTAAAGTATATAAACCTCTGAATGCGTGCGTTCTTGTGGCATAATTAACACACTTTGTAATAGAAAAGTTTGCAATAGAAATGGAGTTCCTAATTACTAAGCTGGATGGTTATAGTTATCCATATCTGTATTCTAGCTCCGACAAGTTGTAATTTGAGTGCATTGAATCACGCATGAAAGACTGCAAGTGGTTGAACGTCTATATGCGTGTGAACCCCTTAAAGAAGGTAAACTCATTTTTAATATATTAAAAATGATCGATTACTTGTCTCTCGGTGTTTATTTTGTGATATAGTAACACTTATACCAATATTTCATTCGTAATAAAAAATTAAGAGAGAAAAAACACACACACAAAACTTTTAAATAAAAAAACGTTCTTTAAATATTAAATATTTAAGACACTTGAGCTAAAAGAAATAGTCTACGCTGTAAATCTTCCCATATGATTGGGGCATTTAATACAATGCTAAAACAATTGTTGCTAGAGTATGCCGAAATGTAGATGTAGATCGCTTTTAAATCTGATATGGCTGCGAATATTTTAGAACATATTCCAATATATAGTCGTAATAAACAAGATCCATACATTTATCAAAGAAAGTTTTCCATGGTTTATTCATACAGAGTAAAACAAGAGTACTTAAATTGCTGTCTTCTTCTTAGTTGGCGTCACAGACCCCCGCTCCGGCTACTAAAGTCAGTACATATGTAGGGCCCGAGGAAAATATTGCAGACATTTTGACAAATTCTTACGAGAATTGCTATTTACAGGGTGTGAAATCGAAAATTTAGACATCGCTCGAAGACCGCAAGCTGGCAAGCTTTCTCATGTGTTCATATATTACTTAAGGTAGGAGCTTTTCAGGTCAACATTACATGGACCTTAAACGATGTCTTTAAAGAGGGGGACTGATAGAGCCTTATCCCTATTTATTCGTACTACGATTTATATCCTGGGCCGGGATTAAGCTTGCAGGGTTTAGATGAAATTTCCACATAGGCATCTATGTCTTATTTCAGTGACCGTCATAGATTCGGCTTACGTGAACCATCACGCCTTGTCTGCCTGAACCATTATCCTGCTGGTGGCTAGGAGTTGTTTGCCACTCAAATGAAACCAAGAGGCTTATCACTTGGAGGCACATCGAGTAAAATTCAGGTACTTGTTTTACTGTATTAATAAACCACAGAAAAACTATCGTTACGACTCTTGTTTATTTCAAATACATATTGAAATACGTACTACTTAAATGTTAGTAATCTTATCAAATCTAAAAGTTATCTACATCTATATTTTAACACTAACAACAATTGTTTCAGTATTGTATTAAATGCTTCAATCATATAGAAAGACGCACAGCTTAGACAATTTCTACCATCGTTGGCGAAGCTTAGGCGTCGATACTTCAACAATTTAAAAATTTGAGTCCATCTTAGTATATAAGTTTTTCTACTGCGTCGATATAAAATGGTATTGCATTTTTCACAGGGGCTATTGAAAAAACATGTAACATCATGCAATCTATGATTGAAAACAAGCAATATCTGAATTTATATCTTATGGATTCCTGCACACTCGACCTTCCGAACAAAATGAAGGGGAAGCACTGGATGAACGTACATTTTATTGAAGATGTACCTGCTGTCCACGCTTTGAAAAGAATTCATCGATGGAAGAGAAGGGGAAAATAAAAGATAGAAAGGAATTTCATTTCGACTAAAGAAGTGGTTTACTATAAATGTTTTTTTATTTACTGCCGAAGCAAAAGTGCTTCATTTGGTTCTAAAGTCTATGTACTTCGCACCCCAACAATAAAACAAGATAACGTTGTTTTCCTCCATAAAAACACTGTCAGCAATATTCAGTTCTTTGGAATATCCCAAGAGTGGATGCAGCTTTTGATCATAAATTTAGCCGCTGCTTTGTTTCAAAAGGTTCTTCGATAAGAGCTATAGGAAAGAGTGATATTAAAGTTGAGCTAATCAACCGTTAATTATTATTTTTTCCCATTATTTTCTGGGGCCGCGGTGGCCCGGTTGGAATAGTAACGGACTTGCAACCGAAGGGTTGCGAGTTCGAATCCAGCCAAACACCGTCGTGTACAAAGGGGGCTGGTGCACGTTAAATCTGTCGTGGCCTCAAATGTCCTCACGTTGGCGTGGTGTGGAAGTTTGGAGAGTGGGGTGCCAGCTCAGGTGTTGCCTCGTCATCTGACCGTGGTTCAAAATTACGTGGTGTTGTCCTCGGATCTTTCCCTTTGGGATTGATCCCGGACCGTCACCAATAGCCCATTGTGTTGCTCCAGTGTGACGTTAATTGAAATTCCCCCCCCCATTATTTTCTGCGTTCGGCTATTTTTTTTAAACTTCCAAACCCGAAACATTATTTTGACCTCATAACAAGAAGCAATACTTTTCTGAATGTACTATGTGTTAGAAAGTTTCTCATAGAACCTCATATATAATTTCTGTTAATCTTTTTCGACGTTTCGAAATGTTTATGAGTCAACATTTGTTGTATCCTTTTAATTACTTTATGTCACTGACGGCAAATTTTAATATCCTCTTCTATTGTTGCTTAGATTAAAATATTTAAAGTATACTTTTTGTTTCATGCAGTGTATACCTACCTCAATGGTTTTAATCTACTTTTCATTGTTGCTCTAGCTGTCATTTTGAAATTCTACATTTGAGTCTGATTTTATACATTTTTATTTGGTCTTGAGTTTAGCACAGATTATATTTATTTCTGGATCGTGTGTCATAAAAATCAAATCAATCAGCCAACCATTTTTGGTATATCAATATGGTTTTATAAAAAGCGTTCGGACAACTCGTAATAGTATATTTGAATACCTATATGGCCGATGCTCTTGTGATTAATGAACAATTAGTTGTTATTTATACTGAATTTTTTATTTTGAACTGTTAATATTGAAAGTAATTAATACTGGTCTGAGGAAGAAATTAATTAAAGGAACTTATGGTTATTTTGCAGGAAGTTTTAGCGTCTGATTATTCTTAAGGCTTTTACAGTACTGAAGTGCCTCTGCCACAGGTTTGGGGACTCATGCTTTTTATTTCATTTATGAACAATTTGGTTGATACCTCCGTTTGATACATGTTTATAATTTTACCCTAAAATTTTTTAATACATTCATTAATTCCAGCTGTCCGCATTCTGCTGAGTACTAACATTATGATCCACGGAGACCCATTTAAAAAAAGGTTTTTTATCAGTTTTGAGTCTCAAAGTACCTTAAAAGTCAATAAAACAGTTCTTTGATGAGAGATTTTTCTCGAGCCAGCCCGCGAGGTTAAAAAATATATAGTTTGTGAAATCAATTTTACATCAAAATGTACACAACTTTAAATATATTAAATTTTGAATACACAATTTTCAATAATGAATTTGGTTAATCCTCTGAGAGGTGCACAGGCATATATCCGTTATTCCATCTGCAGTCTTCTTTGCATGATTTACCAGTTTTGACCTTTATGACCTATAGAATCTTTCCCAGAAGTCATTTAACCATTAAATGAGGTTATTTTGTCATTATGAGTGTTGTGGGGGTGAAAGTAATCCCACACTACTCGAAAATTAATATCACTCAGAGGGCTAAAGGTTGACAATGCAGCAAGAGCAAAAAATGATTTTATGTGCAAAGCCTTTCGAAAAACTCTTCAACTTCAGACAATACATAAAGCCTATAGCAAAAATCAAGTTAAATTCTCGAACGCTTTAAATAACACGATTTCTGAATTTCCACATTTCAAATAGGATAAAATATAATAGTCAAATGCAAAGCTTTAAGTTAAGTGGGGATAAGTTGCTACATGCATACGTATTTTTAAATGCTTAAGAAATATTTTTCGGAATGCAGAGATTTTTTTCCATAATGTAATTTCACCAATGGGAATTCGTTAAGTTAGGGTATAAAATACATTGAAGTGAAGTTATTGAGTTCAGAAAGGTCAACTTTGGTTATTGTATTTTTAGGTTCAACTGTTGATTTTCTTAAACATAAAAGATTTTCTGAAGGCTCATACTTAATCAGCAGACTCCATTTCTACCTTTCTAGTAAAAGCAACAATACTGTCTCTTATTTAGATGTTCCAACAATATTTAGGATTCGAAACTATTCCATTATATTCAATTCTTTAAAATTTATATTGTTCTATTGCATTCTACCATTTACAAATATTTTTCAATAATAGAATTATTTCAGACGATGCTTGTTAGTTTAGTGCTTAATTTGAACACTAGTATATATATATAGTGGAATACATACTATATTCCAATGAAAAATATTCAAAACTACATAACAGTATTTCGCTTACTTCCTACTGGCGTTCATTCTTATTTCCAATAAATTGTAAGGCAAAAGTTCATACATCAACCATATTACCCCAGTTTGCTTTTGAATGTCTACTTCAATTTCATCCCACTCCTTTGTTCAAAGGCGATTCGATATTCTGGATACTAAACGTATTTTCACGATAGCTCACATTTTCTTTTCTGCTTTCATTTCTGTTATTCAGATTTTTCACTGCCTTTTGCAATCAGATTTTTGAAGAATTTCCTTAGAGCGGTGATCTCCTCCATGTAGCTCTATCGTTCAAATCTAGTATATTTAGACAGTGGCAAAATTAGCAAATGAGTCCTGAAGCAGTTGATTTTATATTATTTATGTTCCTTTAACACTCTGGATACGGGAACCGGCCGAAATTTTCGAGTTCCCTCGTTACGAGAGGCTCGGATTCTTTCAGACCTCAAACTCCTAAAGAATAGCCGAAGCCCATTACGATTTCCATCCCCACTCTTCCGTGCTACAAAGAGACCCGCCTATGAATAGCCTTATCTCCCCGTTGACAAAGATGTCAGGGTTATCGACGGGGAGCCTCGCAAATTGTTTATCCTCGAGCATCTAGTCTGAGAGGTTGAGTAAATGAAAAGAGACACACTTAAAAAGTCACCGCCACCCTTTCAGTTTACCCGGGAAGAATCTGTCCCTTCTAGGCATACCCACTACCCGACAATAGAAACCGGCACATTAGGTGATAATGGGACGACACATATTCCCTCTCCTCCTTGGGGAAGGCATTGCAAAGGCCGTTTCGGCCGGTTTCTGTAAGTTGCCTGTAAAGCCGTTTTGCCGGCTGTCGTAACCAAAGAAGAAAACGATTTCTGCCCCGACGTATGCAGATGGTTAATGCCATTCGCCACTATACAGATAATGCCTATTTCTTGTGACATGCTCGTTAGTGAAATAAATACATATTGAACTTTTAAAGAATATAAACATCAATGATCAAGCATAAAGAGGAGTATGGGTAAATCTCTAGTTGTGCGTTACATTTTTCATCGCTAAGGCGGTAAAAGGCGGACGCCAAGTCTTGTTGTTCTTTTTCCTGCTTACTTGTTGGGTTACCAGAGTGAAGAGGGTATCACAACTATTTTTCACGACAAATAGCTTTGTCGTGAAAAAAGAAGTTTTTGGATTGTGTACGGTTATAGCAAGTCAAGTATCCTTTTTGGTGAGGAAATCTGCCTTTTTATTACCGTATACATTGCAATGGCTAGAAATTCTCTTCAGAACAACGTGTTTCTTCGCAGATCTTAAAAGCTGCCGTAATTCCTGACAAAGGAGTATCTCTTTCGTCAGTGGTGCATCAATAGAGCCTATGGACGGAATAACTGCTTGTAGATCCGACAATAGCACTATTTTTTTCTAATTTACAGCGGATTCTAGTTAACTCAACCTGCGATGTAAGCTTTCCTTTCATAGAGTTTAGAGTTAAAATGAAAAGTTATTGTACTTGTTTAAAAATATAAATTGAATACAGACCTTCACACAAAACAGTTCGCTGGACTGCAGCTTCTTATAATACACTATTGTACATATACTAGAAACGTGCCTTTCGAGAAATGAAATTCTAAGGTTTATATAAAATTTTTATAACCTTTAAATATTTAAACGCATTTCTCGTTTGTTTTAAAATTTGGAATTGTAGCATATTATGTATTCTATGAAATGCTTTATAAAATTTAGCTGAAACCCAAGGGACATAGAATTGGGAATTCAGCGCGAAACACTAAAGGCATTCCCTTGACATTACATGAAACTCTAGGAATATTAATGTAACATGGAACTGTTACCATATATTTGAGGGCCGCGGTGGCCCGGTTGGAAGAGTAACGGACTAGCAACCGAAGGGTTGCGAGTTCGAATCCAGCCAAACACCGTCGTGTACAAAGGGGGCTGGTGCACGTTAAATCTGTCGTGGCCTCAAATGTCCTCACGTTGGCGTGGTGTGGAAGTTTGGAGAGTGGGGTGCCAGCTCAGGTGTTGCCTCGTCATCTGACCGCGGTTCAAAATTACGTGGTGTTGTCCTCGGACTTTCCCTCTGGGATTGATCCCGGACCGTCACCAATAGCCCGTTGTGTTGCTCCAGTGTGACGTTAATTGAAAATACCAAAATACCATATATTTGAACTGAAAGAACCATAGATAATATTCATTTGCTATTAAATTTTACTATCTTGATCTCTTTTGGTTGCATAAAGTATCTATCTCTAAACTGAGCTAAAGCTCTTGTTTTTTATCCAGACAAGTAAAAAAGTTCAAGAAAAGACTAAAATTAATATACAGATCCTCCCTGGATAGCACAAGACAAGCGAGGAGGTGACCAGGAGAGGCAATATCCATGTCAATTTGCGACAGGTCGGGTAAACTGTAATACCATGGTCAAATAAAATTGATCTCAAGGGTCCAATGGATTGATGGACTACCAATCTAGTCTAGGGATTGTGGCAGGATACAGTAATACTCAATATAAGAGTTGTTAAAGTAATTCTAAAAAAAATTGCACCAAATGTAAGTTATATATATCCAGCTATATTATAATACTATACACAGACAGGAAATATAATCCGAATGATCGATTCTGCGCTGAATTTAAATTATAGAAACATTTGTGTACTAAATGCGTGCTTCTTGTATTAATAGTAGAACCAGAAGCGTTGGGATATGAGGAAAACTTCATAGCCGTTTCTGTCAGTTCGTCTAAATTTATATATACTATTGCCATTAACATGAGTCCTGATGCCTTCAATACTACCGACTCAGAGAAATAAGGCAGGGTGAAATGATGATAGAAATAATCCTCGAGACCGCAGGCATTTGCTTTCGTTTTTGGAATTCTACAGACGACGTTAATGGCATTGTCCGACAGCATAAAGAATCTTCTATCAATAATTTGTACCACAAGATCTCTGTGAACACTAAGTACTACAAAGAAGTCGTATTTAGCTTTTATTACTAAGAAGTTTTATTCGACAGAGAAGTCCAGTTGTTTTGTCAATCCTACTAATGTAGCTAATGGAAATACTACATTTGGCATGTTTGTAAAGTCGTAAATTATCTAGATCTGAGATAGTTCAATTGTAAGAAAATATGATTCCATTGTATATACTCTTGACTTCATATACTTTTCTAAACTCTCAAAGGGACATGTCTGTATAGCATTCAAGGCATCAAAGGTCTGTGAAAATGGAACATATATTTATTCCTTATATCGGAACAATATTCCATGATTTGTACCATAACTACAGATACATTACAGATCTCAGGAGAGATTATACAGAAGATGATTGAACAGCTTTTCTCCAGAGGACCTGTCTGTCTACCATGACACTGCTCTGGAGAGTTGACAGACGCTGTAAGAGCATGGTTATTCATGTTGAGCTAGTGCGACACTGGTGGATACCGTATTTTTGTTTTACGAATGTTAGCGGCAGTAGTTTAGTAGTACCAATCTTGGCAACAGGTAAATTCATAGTAAATACACAAATCCAATTCTTCATTAAGGGTGTCAATTTCACAAGCTTGAAAACATTTCTTAAAGAATCCCTCTGGAAGATGGGTAAGTAAGTTAGGTAATTGAATTAACGACGCACTGTAGCAACACAACGAGTTATTGCCGAAGGTCCTGGATCACTCCTGAAATGAAAGATCCGAGAACCACACTGCGTCATTTTGAACCAAGATCAGATGAAGAGGTCACTGACCTCGTCATCTTGACCATCTACCCCACTCCAAACTTTCACAACATGCCAACGTGAAAACATTTGAGGTCCCGACAGATTAAACGTGCAACAATCCGCATGCACATGACGGTCTTTGAATGGAGTTTTAAACTCACAACCTTCCAGTTTTTAATCCGCTATCCTTCCAACCGGGCTACCGCAGCCCGTTCTGGAAAATTGGATAAGGTCAGTTTATACTGCATCACCAGGCGCAAACAGTGCGACACTGGTTCCGCTATAGGTACTATAAACTAATTTGCTATTATTACAAATTATTGTTGTTGCTATCCTTGGTCAAGGTACTAGACAAGTTCAAAAGACCATGTTTTTCAAGTAGTACAGCCAAGTCCTGTTCGTGCAGGAGCTATCCTACTGAGACACCAATACAATCCAAAATATGGGAATGAGTTACTGTAGTTGTGGAGTATGGACAAGTTCGAAAACTCTTAATTCCTCTCACAAAAATCATATATCGTATTTGCCCTCACCTAAGTCTTGCATGCTAATTTGTGATATTAGTAATTTCAAAATGTGTCCGGAAAGAGATGTTTACATAGTTGGAAGAAGTTTTGAAACCAGTTCTCTTACAGATTATTAAAGAACATATTGTGTCACTTCAGAGCACTTTTATCCAAAATGTTTGCTTAACAGCATAGAATTTCACAATATAATTTGGATAAGTATGATTTCAAAGTATTTGTGGAAAAGTACAACAATCTTAATAACTACGCTGTTTGTGAAAATTGCAACACCATGAAGGAATCATGCAAATTAAACGAAACTTGCAGTAAATGCAAAACAGGTTAGTATATGAAAATGATTAGAACTACAAAGTAATCACGCATGTGTGGGCCAAGAAACACCCTCTAAACTTCCAAGTGAGACGTGTATAAAAAGCACTGAAAAGGTGCGTTAAAATGTATGTATCGTCATTTGCTGTAAATGATTGATTAGAAGTCAATATGATTCGCCAAAAACACAGAGTGCCATATGAGCAACTAACGGAGTTCCAACGGGGCCACATGATCCGCCTCCGTGAGGGTGGACTTTCGTATCGTGAAATCGCCACTCGCACGGGGTGTAATGCAACAACAATGATGCGTGTGTGGAAGAGATGGACCATGGAGAACCGTAGAAGTCGAAACCCCGGGAGTGACGCCACCACGGGACGAGGTCATCCGCATGGCGGTGACGGACCGTACATCGTTCTCAAGTGCGTTGGCACAACAGTGGAGCACGTCTACAGGTGTGTCATTTTCTGCCCCCACAGTCTGCTGCGCCATGGGCTACGTGCAATTATTCCCCTGTGCAGGATTCCCTTGACGCTAAATCACCGACGCCTCCGGCTACAATGGGTTCACCAAAACAGCCAATGACGTGCCGATTGGCAACACGTCGTCTTCTCAGATGAGTCTCGCTACAATCTGGACTATAACGATGGACGCGTACTCGTCAGACGCTACAGAGGTGAACGCCTTTTCCCGGAGTGTCTTATTCAGCATCATACTGGTCAAACGCCTGGCGTTATGGTTTGGGGTGCTATTGGATATGATGGGCGATCCCGCCTACTCAAAATTGTGGGGACCCTGAACAGCGGGCGCTGCATCAGGGAAGTTGTAGATCCCTCGGTCCTATCCCTCCTGGAACGCATTCCCGGAGCTGTATTTCAGCAAGACAATGCCCGTCCACATGTTGCTCGGAATGTACAAGCCTTCTTCAGTACACGACAGGTTCCGCTTCTTCCATGGCCTGCGCGTTCCCCGGATATGTCGCCATTGGGCATGTCTGGGATTACATCGGATGGCGACTCACTCGTACCGCTCGTCGGGCAGAGAGTACGGCTGAAGTTTGGCATCAGATAGCGGCCATCTAGAATGCATTCCTCAGCATGACATTCAGAATCTGTATTATTCGATGCCACGACGTGTACAGGCTCTTATCGCTGCGCGTGGCGGCTGCACAAGATAGTGATTTTCGGCATTATTTTTATTTTATACCTTGCATTATCCAGTACAAGGTATGTGGCATTGTTGTATTAAGTAAAATTTAATAACTATGTGTGAAGTCTTGTTATATTTTAGGTTATTTATTATTCGATGCCACGACGTGTACAGGCTCTTATCGCTGCGCGTGGCGGCTGCACAAGATAGTGATTTTCGGCATTATTTTTATTTTATTCCTCTGTAAATTTGATTGTTTATTTAAACCACTATAAGTAATATGTGGAATAAATTTAATTTATTTTTAATGATTCTTTCATAGTGTTGCTATTTTCACAAACAGTAGTGTATTTTGAAACATAATCAGATGTATATTATTGTGTAATCATGCCATGTATTTTGAATTTATTATTTGTATTAATTATACCTTGCATTATCCAGTACAAGGTATGTGGCATTGTTGTATTAAGTAAAGTTTAATAACTATGTGTGAAGTCTTGTTATATTTTAGGTTATTTCTTAATCTGAATCATAAGTAATCGTTGTTTTAAAACATGATGAATGTTCTCTAGTAGTCCATTTGCCGTAAAGATTACATGCAGCAGTAATGTTAGTTAGACAGGTCACTACATAAATTTATTTAAAATGCAAAACAATAGCTTGATACCGGAGAAACTAATTTTGCCAGAAATGCAATCTACAATATTGAAAAGAATGGAGTATTAGTGCATTGAATATTTTCTCACCATTTAAAGTTATTTATCCATTTTGCGACATTCCAATGCAAAATCATCGATAGTTTGGTGTCTTTCTGTATGTTCATGTCAGTACTATGTCCAAACGTCTAGGTATAATTTCATAAGACTTTGTGAGTTTATATTCATGTAGTGACAGAATTGTATCGTGTCCATCTAACCGTTTTTTCTCTGCTTGGTACGTGTACGTTTGTGCAAGTATCATAAATTTTATTTACATATTTTAGAAACAATTTTTTTATATAACATACTTTTTGACTTAGTGAATGCATTATTCAAATTTTCTTTATTTACAAATTTAGGCAAGTTTCATGCTAAAACATAACTATATTTAAATAAACCATAATTTGGTAGTTTAGGAGAAGCTGGGTTGTATATTAAGCATTACGATTGCTTGGTTTGTTTCGTCAGTACTGCTGAAAAAGTAATTATTTTTACGGAATTAAAATTCTAATACTTCACTTATTTTTCTTTTCGAAGTATAATTTCCGAATATTTGTGACAAATGATATAAAGTTGGTTGATTGGTACTTAATTAACGTCACACTGGAGCAACACAATGGGCTATTGGGACGGTCCGGGATCTATCCCGAAGAGAAAGATCCAAGGACACCTCGCAATTTTGATCTATCATTTTCTGGATGCCTGTGGCATATAGATTAACTTTCCTCAAAAGTACTTGGCTTAACATATGTAATCGTATAATTTATTTTTATGAAAAGAAGTAAAACATATGCAGAGTAAAACCTTTTGAACCAAGACTGGTAGCTAATAAAATTGATTCAAAGTTTTTTAAAATTTTGAGATAAGTTCCTTTACAAAATTGTAAAACTTGCATTTCTTGTTTCCATGTTTCATATAAAATTACTTGGTTAAATTGAAAGCTGCACTCAATAGGCAAGTGACGCAATCATTCTTATTCTAAACAGGTACGTGGCTTCCATTCAAAACTAAATATCTGAATTGAAAAAGGTCTATAATGCGTAGCACGTGCGTAACGAAACGAAAACTCTTCTTCGTGGACCACGTGCATTAATGTTATTTTCGGATTTTTCACTCGTAATTAACTCCGTATTTAAAAGTTTTGTGCGATTTTCAGTTGTAAGTTGTGTCAACTGTGCGAGATCACGAGTCAAAAAATATTGACGAATTAATATCTTCATAACAACTTTTCTCCGATGACTTTAGTTATACTTCGCTTTGTTTTTTGTGGTTCTAAATTTAATAAACATTATTTTATATTAAATTGTAATTCTTATTCATCACATACTACAACTCCACAAAGGAAGATAATTGCAACTGCATGCAAGTTAGAGTAAAGCAAATTTTAAATTGACCTTTGCTGACATTGAATGAATAAGAAAAATCCGAACTAGAACTACTGAAACATTAAATATTCGTGGTCGTGTTGACAGAAGGTCAAAGTTGTCTAATTTACGAGCTGAAATTTTGTTTAGGCAACTTATATACATTAAAAGTTTTCTGAAAATAATGATTTTCCTTTTAAAAAACACTCAAATCTACCTATTTTTTTTAGAAATGGTAATAAGTTACTTTTGCTTTGTCTGTACTTAAGATATTCAATTTTAAAACAAGTTCTTTTGTTGCACATTCCAATAAATGGATTTTTCAAGAAAAAATGCATTCGCTATAAAAAATTTAATCCTAAATATATTATCAAGTTAATGTGTCTTCCTTCCCTTAAGGATGGCGAAATTCGAGAGTGTCGGATGCCTGGTGTAAAAGTGCCACAAGTCAAATCATATTGGTAGGAAACTATGAGTCCTAGGGTATTCACAGAAGATTCGTCATTTTTAAGAATTGAGTTACGGAAATTTTACAGGAAACGAACTTAAGAAGAGAAATTACCTATTCCCAAAAAACCTAAAAATTAACTTTTAGGTAGTCACCTTTCATCGTTTTCCCATGCAACAGGGATGCGATGTATTTCAAATGTTTAAATGGGACATGCATGTAATTCGTTTTGAGTCCAAAGTAAGCTATAAAGAGGTAGAAAAGCAATTAAAAAATATTTTTCTGGCACTGAAATGCTGAAAAAAAGGGATTATATATTGTGGTCGCGCTTTTTCAATCTACCCATTTAATCCGAATAAGGTCAGATAATTATCCTAGTATACTATAAGTTTGTCGAGCCACGAAAGCCTTGTAGTTTGTATTGTTATTTGGTTAATGTGGAAATGAATTGTTATTTAGATTGTTAAAGTTCTAGACTTTGGATTTATTGCAGGAGATTGGAATACTCTAATAGAAAATTATTAATACACCATCTGTTATAGCGTCATTCATGATTCTTTAATTTACTTTCCTATTGATATTCTCTGAATTGTCTTTGTGATACATTTTATAGATTCCATTTGCAATAAAAGTAAGTTAACTGTATGGGGATAGATTTTACGTTTATCTAACATTCGTGGTTGTTATACTGGTTCTGAAGATAATGTTCTTTTCGTTTCCCTAAAAATGGCTTGGCCAAACTGCTACATAAATAACACACTAAGAACATATTTTGCAAAGTAGAACTCTTAAAACCTTCTAAGAAACGGCTTGACTCATCTTCAAGCTATTGTGCATTTTCCCACAAATCGATTACTCTCCTGTCTTACTGAAGGCAATTTTGGCATTGTTAGAAAAAAGTATAATAATGAGCCTCTCTGAATATAGATCCAAATATATGAAAAGTAAAGCCTATCTCCTCAATCAGAGATGTTTCAGTAGTTCTAAGTTGGTAGAACGAATAGCATCAGTTATATCGCTGACTTTACTGAATTCAGAACGCTCAATGAACACAGAATTAAAATAAAGACGGAAATGTGCATTATCGTGTATATATATATATATATATATATATATATTATTACTTTTTACATTATGCAAATATATATATATATATATATATATATATATATATATATATATATATATATATATATATATATATATATTGAAAGTAAGGGCTTCAACTTTCTAAACCAACTGGCATTTATGATTTTAGATTCAAAATGTTTTTTGTTACACAGAGTGCAACGCGTTGTAATTTTAAATATTAATTTATTTAATCAATTGAAATTATGCATGTACATATATGTACTGAAGATTATCATTACATCGAATAAAGTTGTATGCATATCTGTTTAGAGTTCCACACTAATAGAAGCACTGTTCGTGAATATTTCACGTAATACGTAGTATTCGTCTGGAGGTAGCATCACAGTTAGAGGTGGCATCATGGTTACAGTTATGGTGAGGGGTCAAATTTGTGTGTAGATGGCAAATTATATAAAAATAGTGGTACTCACCAACTGAACTTTGGCATTGGACGCTGAGGTGTCGCTAATGCAGGGCATTCTTAGATGAGGGCAATGCTAGGGGACAAGGAATCACTTTTTAAGATTTCACTTATTTTGATGAGGAGCTCGTTCTTTTCCCGCTATCCATTCATAATTTTTTAGATATCTGGTGCTTACCCCAATAGATTCTCAGTCTTGTCCCCTGTTGGTTGATCCATTTCTAATAAAATCCGGCTTGATACACAATGCTCGGACCAATGCCAGTAAGTCCATTCATCCCATATTCCATCACTCGAGCTATTTTACCCCTTCCAATTCACTTTGCCGTAAATCGTTCCATATCGTATTTTGTACGTTGATTTTACACTCGTGACATTTTTATTTTATCACACCTAGAGGACAGATATTTAAGAGTTGGTGTCCACACCTCACTGAGTTCTTTCGAAAGTCCATTGAAGTCATAGTCTCATTGCAAATGCAAAACCATATTTATTTAACTAAAAAGCATAAAACGGTCTACAGTTTCAGAATGTAGTACGAGTTAGGTTCAGAAAGGATAAGAACCATAAGAGTATAAAGGCTGTAAGTCTTCGCTTTTAATTATAAAATTTACATAGATTAGTGATTACATGTGCTATACGACACAAATGAGGTTTGCACGTACAATAAGTAATAAACAAACGAAAACATAAAGCCTTGTAACGTTGTAGCAAAATGATTTAATGCGATTATATTTTACAATTTCCTTTGTTCCCTTAATGAACTTATTTCAATTCATATATTCAAATTATATATTATATGTTAATTAAAAAGTGTATGTGTGAAGTAAAATACATGTTTAAAATATTTAGTGATATTATTTCTATTTAGTGATATTAAAACACATGTTTAAAATATCACTAAATAGAAAGAGGCTGGATGTTAATTATGAATCATGATTTATGAGCATATAAATAGTTGGGGAACAAGTTCCAATAATAAGCAATGATTAACACTGAACAAGTAATCATGTCATCTGAATTGTTATCTTGTTCTTGGCTACTATGGATATATTTTTCTAAGCACTTTTAAAAATAATTCATCAGTTAACTAATACGAATCAAGTTAAAAGTACCAACAAAACTGCTTCCTTAACTTTCTGATTACCCTCGTAAAGTTGGTATTAATTATTTCAATTACAATCGGATTTGAGGTAGGCAGTTAATTAACCCACAAAGTGGTAGTGCGACGTTATGTATTAATTAACGACGCACTGGAGCAACACAGCGGGACATTGGTGACCGTCGGGGATCAATCCTGGAGGGAAAGATCCACGGAAAACGCCTCGTAATTTTGAACCACGGTCAGATGACGAGAACAACACCTGAGTTGGTACCCCACTTTCCAAACTTCCACGTCAATGTGAGGACATTTGAGGTCACGGCATATTTAACGTGCACCAGCCCGCCTGCACACGAAGGCCTTTGGCTGGACCTAGTTTCGAACACGCAATCCTCTGGTTCCTAATCCGTTGCTTTTCCAACTGGGCTTCTACGGCCCCAATCGAATTGGAGAGAGATGTTATACAATGATACAAACATTTCATTTTATGTACTTAGAGGACATAAGAAATGATTATTTGTTATATAATCAGAAAACGTAAATGTGTCAAATACTCAACACATTTGTATATTCATTTGACAAGATTTGAAATCAATAGATTTTAAGTTCCGATACAGTTTCGGTATCTACGAATTTACATTTACCCTTATCATATACCAAGAGATGGGAAGCTTGATTATTATCATATGAGGGATAACTATCAGAAATTGCGATGATTTAATTAACAATTAGTTCTCGGAGCTTTATGTTGATAAGATTTATTCTAACATTAATTTTAACATATTACATGAATTAAAATGGAACGCTTTTAGCTCCAATTGAAATATGAGCTCAACTCTGTAAGCATTAACGATGCGTATTAACACTTATGACATCATTCTTCTTACACCTCATAAGATGTATGTTTATTAACTTACTACCATACTTTTATGTTTTCCACGGTAATAAATCGATGTATACCAAGGAAAATTTCGTTATCATGAATCAGTGGCACTGCGTATGAAAACATACACATATTTATAAGTATTTCCACACACTTCTGTATACACAAAAATGTATTTCTGGTTTTTTAATCTGATGTTTTTCGTTCAATAACTATAATTAAGATAAGTATAATGGTTTAATTAGTTTTGAAAATATTTTTAATCATTGTATGATAATTTTGGGAAACGCTATTGTTTTAAATGTCATACAAGGCATTTATATGCATACTCTGAACTATTCTCTGCATTCTGGGTAACATTGACGCACTCTAGAGACTTTCTCTCTTACTAAAAATTTAATTTGTCCAAAAGTGTAAAATGTTAAATGACATTTATTTATATTTGTGAAATTGCGTATTTAACAATTGTGTAGCTTTATTAGAGTGTGGTAGCTGTTACGTGTGATCAATACGAATTACAACTTATTAACGAAAGCGGAATTTAGTTAACCACTACAACCCGAGTAACGCCGGGTAATTCTGCTAGTCGGGTTAAATATTTATAAGCGACTGCCTAATGTAATATCATCCGTCTAAAATAACACATAATTGATGTAACATTTTTAATGCCAAAAGCCACCTGGTTCCTTACAATTCTTGATTCTAAAATTTAGAGTAAAAAGCATTACCTCAGTCTGCTGCACAACCCAGTAAAAGTGCTTACCTAAGAATCCATAATACTCCTAAGAATCCATAATACCAGAACATATATGCACCATCCATGGCCGATAGGTAAGAATATACTATCTCTGAATCCATATTATATGACGAAAATTTTATTTAACCTACAATTTTAGGTACTATTTGGAAAAAAAATTCAATGTGATAAATATTTCTAACACTCCGTCTAAAATTATTGCTTATTTATAGATAATACATTCTTTAATATTTTGGTGTATTATCTATAAACCCTTCCTTTAAACCTTTAACCATTCGAATGTAATATCTTTAAAGTTTATTTTAAAGATAATACATTCTTTAACATTTTGCCGAATGCCCTAAGTGCTTTCTAACGCTTCCAAGATTTAAAGCAAAACCCATTACTGGAATCCATTGCAGAAACCTTAAAAATTAATCCTACAGTTCAAGAATTCATACGCACACTGTATATCCACAATCGGCATAATCTATATAAATAAAAATGTACATTGAATATTTTCGACCCATTTCAAGCTTACTATCCATTTTGGGTCCTGATTCTAAATCTGTCTCTTGCGCATTTGGTGTTTGTCTGTATGCGTGTGCCCATACTACACTGCTGGCCACCGTAAATGCAACACCCTGAAGGAAGCATGCAAATAATATGAAATTTACAACATGCATTAGCGGAGGTGAGATATGCAAATGATTAGAATTTCAGCGCAGACGCACATCACGCGCGCCTGTGGCGCCACTTCAAAGCGCTATTTAAGGCTTGGAGATTTCGACGATTTCAAGTACGGCAATTGTGTTTTTCTTGTGGTTTTTTCAAAAAAACGATCAATTATGCCTCGTAGAAAACAGCGATCATCTTTTGATCGAGTATCCGAGTTCGACAGAGGAAGGAGAGTGGCCTACCGAGATTGTGGATTATCTTTCAGGGAAATCGGTAGTCGTGTTGGACGAAACTAAACAACTGTAATGCGGATATGGGATCGTTGGATGCAGGAGGGTACGACGGATCGACGTGTTCGATCGCATCCACCTCAGTGCACCACTTCACGTGATGACAGGCATATTGTGCGTATGGCAGTGACGGATCGCTCAGCCACATCACGAACCATAGTACAGCACATTCAGTCTGTACCGCATCATCCAGTGTCTGCGCGTACCATTCGACGCCGTTTACAGCAGAGTGGTCTGTCCGCAAGCCGTCCATTGCTTCGTCTACCCTTGACGCAGAACCACAGACGTTTCCGCCGCCAATGGTGCGATGAAAGAAGGATGTGGACGGCAGAATGGAATGAAATTGTCTTTAATGACGAGTCACGCTTCTGTCTGCAACACCACGATGGTCGGATTCGAGTCTGGAGACACCGTGGAGAGTGGATGCTGAACAGCTGCGTTATGCACCGCCACACTGGTCCTGCACCGGGTATTATGGTATGGGGCGGTATTGGATATCACTCTCGCACTCCTCTAGTACGCATTGCCGGTACTTTAAACAGCCAGCGCTACATCTCCGAGGTGTTGGAGCCAGTTGTCCTTCCTTACCTTCAGGGCTTGCCCACAGCCATATTTCAAGAGGATAATGCGCATTCACACGTGGCAAGGGTTCTTCGTCAATCGCCAGATTGAATTGCTTCCCTGACCAGCTTGCTCTCCGGATCTTTCGCCGATAGAAAACATGTGGTCCATGGTTGCTCAACGATTGACCCAGAATACATCCCCAGCTGCCACACCAGATCAACTTTGGCAACGTGTGGAAGCTGCTTGGTCTGCTGTACCCCAAGAACACATCCAAAGTCTTTGAATCAATGCCGAGGCGTCTGGCAGCGGTGATCTCCAACAATGGCGGCTACTCTGGCTACTGATTTTGGCAGGAACCACACTTCACAGAAGTCTATAAATTTAATCATTTGATACTTGGTCAACATGTTATCTACAAAATAAATTTTGTTGTGATATCTCTTGTCTTTCTTGATGTTGCAATTTGGGTGGCCAGCAGTGTACTTCCAAACGGTTAAATATTTTCTCATTGAACTTTGCATACTGTGAGTATTCCAAGTTTTCAATATGTGTATCTCCTCATTAAACTTTACATTCATTTAGCGACTGAGCTTGGTTTAGTAATTCTGTCTGTTCGCCTTCCCGTTCTATGTTTGATTTTGTATCTGTGTGTTTGTACAAGTATCACATCAAATGTATTTAACAAATTTTAATGCAATGTTGTATATTTGATAAACCATAATTTAGTTTATTGAATACATTATTTGAAATCTCTTTGCATAGATATTTAGGTAACTTTCATGTTAAAACATCTGAGTAATTATACTTAAATCAATTATAATTTGGTAATTTTTGGAGTAGCTGTAGGGTATATTTAGCACGCAATTACTTGGATTGTTTTACCAGTGCTGCTGAAAAATCAATTATTATTCCAAAAACTGTTTTTATGGAATTAAAATTCTAATACTTTATTTATTTTAGCCTCATTGTTTCTTTACGAAATATAAAAATATTCTGAATATTTGGAACAGACGATAAAAAGAATAAAACATTATAAATAAAATATACAGAACAAGACCTTTTAAAACAGGATTGGGAGCTAATATGGCAACCTTGTTTTTTTTTAAATTTGCTCGTTGCCTCTTCATCTGACCGTGCTTCAAAATTACGTGGTGTTGTCCTTGGTTCTTTCCCTTTGGGATTGATCCCGGAACGTCACCTATAGCCCTGTGTGACGTTAATTAAAATACCTACCTTTTTAAATTTAATTTAAATCCATTATATTCCAAGAATCGATTTAGTGAAAAAACAGAAAGATTCATTACTTTTCGCATTCGAAGGTTTTTAAAATCTGACTTAAGATGCATTTCTGGGTTTTCAATTTGATGTTTTTCGTTTAATAAATGTAATCAAGGTAAATAATGACTTCATTAGTTTTAAAAACATTCTGAAGCATAGTATAATAATTTTTGGAAACTCTTTTGCTTTAAATGACATACATTGGCACATTCTCGAGACTACATTCTTACTAAAAATTTAAATTCTAAAAAAATTAAAAATGTTAAGTATGACATTTATTTACAGTTTTGAAATTGTGTGTTTAACAATTGTGTACCTTTATTAGAGTTTGGTAGTTGTTATACGTGATGAATACAATTTATTAGCGAAAACGGAAGTTAGTTAACCAATTTAGCCAGAGTAACGCAGGGTAATTCTACTATTTAAGAATATATCTCTCAATACATAATCTAACAGACGACCGCTTTACTTAACCTACAATTTAATCTTTTAGTCTCTATTTGGAAAATAATAAAACTTCCATTGGGTTAAATATTTATAACCGTCCAAAATAATTGCTTACTTCTAAAGGTAATGCACTCTTTAACATATAGCATCAAAGCTGAAAGCCCTACAGTGCTTTCTAACGCATACTTCCAAGTTTAAAGCAAAATCCATTACCCGAATCCGTTGCATAGCCCCGAAAAATTGTTCACACAGTTGAAGAATTCATACCACCTAACGAAGCTCACACTCTGTACATCCATAGCCGGCATAATTAAGAATATATCGCTGAATGCATAATCTAATGCGAAAAGACAGAAAGTTACCCCCGCAACTAATTCAGTCGCGAGCGGTTATAATTAGCCACTGCATCCTGAATCAACAGTGACGGACGGAAACAAAGAGGCGCAGGTGTTGCATAGACAGGGTACCCTAGATAAGACTCTTGAATGCATCCAGACTTGGAAGGTGCCTCTTCTAAATGGCGCAGTCAATGGAAAGGTGCTTCTCGTATTTGCAAACTTTTCCATGAAAGGTGTAATGGTGGCCGTCTCAGCGTTATGCGACCGTATAAAGGTGGTGGGTTCTATAGAGACTTGGACGGGCTTTTCCTATTGGTTAAGTGATACGAGCCTTCGATTTAATGCATTTCGTAAGCTAGGTCCATCTCTTCCTGGTTTTATTTCTTACTTTGTGTACAACTTCTGATGGTATAGGCATGCTGAAAAGATAGCGTGAAAGATATGGATGACTTCTAATATAGATTTTTGTTTACTAGTCGTAATTTAATTTAGTGTTTTATTTCATAACTTACTCTAGACGTCGTCATGGGTCAATGGGTTTGCCCATTCCGCTAGCAGCCTGTGAGTTGTAGGTGGTGCAAGTTCGATTCTTCCCCTGAGTATAATTCTCTATTCGTGTTTGTAAGGCTTTACTGTGTGTATACATTTTACAATTTACTTGACATTGTTTGACAGGTTGGCCAAATATGGCCCTTGAGTCGTAAAAAAATCTAACCAATAATATATTCAACTTCAAGATCATCAAACATTGATTTTTGTCCCTATTCATAATTTTATTTTGTGTTCTTTCCAATAACTTACTTATTCCAAGTCAAATTTATTTTTGTTGTAATTAAAGAGAATTGGATGAAAACTTGAAGATCTTCGAATATTGATATTTTTTCCTATTTCTAATTTAATTTACCGTTCTATCCCATATGTTATCCTAATTGAAATTTATTTTTGTAGCAATGAAAGATATGTTTTTACTCAATATAGTTTAGAATTCAACTCCATAGTTAATAATTATAATTTAATGTCATAGCTGAAAGTTTTTCTTCCGAAATTAAAAATAAAACTAATTATGTATATATAATAATTTACTAATTTCCAAATAAATGTTCTCGAAAATGTGGTTAGGGGATGCTGATTGAGGGAATGGGTATTTTTAGCTTAAAGAAATTTAAACAGAAATTTAATTCCGAAACAGAGAAAACTATGAATTTTCTCTTGCCTTTCAATTTACATTACAAACTTAATTTGGTACAAATCAATTTAGTCAAGCGAGAATTAATATTTTTGTTTTTCAACTTGAATATGGTACAATCGTTTGTTGGAAAATACGATACAAAAAATGCTTGATAATAAAGAATAAATAGAAATGTAATATTTTTCCAATTATGTATCCTTAAAAATGTCCTGATTAATTTTAAATATAAATATAAATAATCTGTTTTAGATTTTTGAAGGATATAAATTATTTTCAATAGAGTAAGACGATTTATATTTCACTGATTGAAATAAATTCCAATCAATCAATGTAAAATGTAAAAGAATGAGAAATGCTCTTAAAACAATTGCTTTTTAAACACAGGCATTGGGGAAAATATATAAATAATAGTCGCTTGTCTTCAATTCATTGTGTCTTAGAGGATACTTTTTAATAATTTCTGTTCCTTTTATACATCGTTTGTTAGATATAGAAATACTGTTCCTTTTCACACCAACCTTTTGCAGTATTTGCCTTTAAAGAGGGGAATCTGTAGATACAAAGCCAATTACAATTGTCCATATTATATAGTTTAATTGCAAACCACATACAGAATATCACACATATAAACTATTATCACACCTTGTTAAAGGAAAGGAATACTAGTTTAATTTTAACTGGTTAAGGGAAAATATTAATTCATAATGTGAAATGTGTTGAATGCAAAAACAATTATCTTTCTTCCAAATGTCGAATCTCTAAAACTTAAATAAATAGCTGCATAAATGTGAAAAATTAATCTATATTAAAAATGTGGTTATATTTTCCGAATTAGTACTATATTAATTTTTATTAATGAAATATATCTTTCATAATTGCTTTTATATTTCAATATAATTTCAAATTACATATAAATTCCATTTTCTAGAACAAAGCTATCTTTACACATTGTTGCTTCACACTAGTGAGCAAAAAAATTTCACCTCGTTTATCTGATGTGGATTTTTCCTTTTAAATCGTTAAGTTGTCTAGCTATTTATTCACAAGTTATTTTTTATGCATGTCTCACCTCAATTTTCAATCTTCACTTGGCTGTTTATACTAATTGCACCCATTTCAATTGCACTTTTGGACAAATGTTTGAATTGTTTGAACAATTGTTAGAATTAAAATATTTATTGATAAACTAAGGACAAAGCAAAATTACAAGGAACATGGAGTGTGACATCCTTTTAATACACACTCTATCTTCTTAAATTATTTATCGTTGTTTTCCATATTATGGTTTAAGTTTTCATATGCAAAGTTAAAACCACATTCAATCTCATAGTTTTCGCGTGTATTGTAAATATTATAATTAAGACACAACTATCAATATACTAATTGTAGTTACTCGCGCAAAATACATCTTAAATCGAGATACAACATCCTCCTACCTTTTATTTAAATAAGTGTTAAATCAATCATATTATTACAGATTTGCATTATCTCAGTATTATTTCAAAACTGTTATTTAAAGTTTAACACTGCAAATAAAAAATATAAAACATTCTATAAAAGATAAGTTAATAGTCAATTCATATCGAAAGTCCGTAAAGAATAGTGAATGCGCGATATATTCATGAAAATAGATTATATTCCTAATTATTCTACTGTTGACGCCATGAAATAAATCTTTCGAAAACCACTATCAAATTATGTGGGAACCTTTATCTGTGGTTTGGTTTCCTATCAATATTACTTCTAGGGTCATTAAGGTGACTTCTTTAGTACACTTTTGATTAACAACTGAGTTTTGATTTAATTATGGATTACAAATTCCGTTTGTAACCTTACGAATGATCAAATAGGGCACGAAATCTCAGAGGGTAATATTTCACATACTTGACAGTGAATAGGACTTCTACAATTTGAAATACATGTCCCAGTTTCAAGCACCTAAGACAGCACCTTTTCCCCCTAACTTTCAGGATTTTATCTTTCCTTGTAAGCGACCTCGCATCTAAACAACATTTGCTCTCATGAGCTTTAAGGCAAAAATGCTCTTGTTTCTTTTCACAGTGAACAAATCTGCCACAGTAGGAATGTTCCCTTTTCTCTGCCTTAGCTTATCTCTATAACCCATTTTTTTCTGAAGACCTCCATCTCACAATATTATGCCGTCAAATCATTTCGGAGCCAAGAGGAAGAGAGCCTCTCTTCTCCCGCCACTTCTCTCTTTAAGAATAACATCAATTTCGACAGTCACGAGCCTTTGACGGTCTCACTACTATCCGCATATGCTACCGAAAGTTACCAACACCAAACTCGAAGAATGTCTTCCGAGATACGACTCTGCCATTAGGGAAAACCAAACTGCATTTGTTTCCAACTCAATTCCCATTGTTTCTAATGATCTCAAGTACGCTTCCAATTTTACAAAAAGACCTGATAGGGGTAACTTATCTCTTCTGCTCGCTCGAACATTAGAAATAATCAGTTTCAACAATTCCCTGACATAAACTTCCACTAGAAGTCTTTTCTTCCAAACAGTTGCTCTAGCTCAGAAACAACTTTCGGATAACTTTCATCTGTCAATGGGTAACTTTCTATCAGTTCTCAAGCACGAGGATCAGCTTTTTTTGTAATTGAATAAAATATTGAAATTTATCTGAAGCATGTAACCCATCGTCTTCATGAATTTACTTAAATCGAGACCAAAAGGAAAGATAGTTGATCATTTCCTCATCAAACTGTTGTAACTGAATTTTGGGAAGTCTATGTTTTGAATTTATCAGAATGGGAAGCATTTTTGATCTGATGGTGTTCAGTTACACCATAAAACCTCTCAATTGCTAAACGCTTTATCGTGGTGAATTCATCAAAATATTTACGAGCTCATTCCACTTCTGTTTCGATATTTCTCTGAGCAAAATCACCATCACATCATATATCTAATATCTTATTACCCAGTTTTTTTAATTTCAATTATAAATCAGTGATGCTCGACAATTTGATACCACCGCTCAAATTTCTCCTCCTAAAACATTAACAGTCTTCTTAAACTGGGTTCTAACAGCGAATCTTCTTTTCTTAAAGGACTCCATAATAAAGACGTATTCAGCTATGAATTGTAAAAATATCAGTAAAACGTATCCGGCTGACTAATTAATTGTTGCTCCAAGACGCTAGTAGGCAAAAAAAAATTTACCTCGGCTACAAAATGGGAATTTTAATTCGTTGCGTTAGGAGAGAAGAAACACAACTCCTAACTGTATAGTAGCTAGATAAGTCTCACTTTCCTCTATTTTCAGTCTTTGCTTGGCTGGATATACTAATTGCAACCATTTCAGTTGCATACATGGAGACGAACACTTGTTAGAATAATTTTGACATTTATTAATAAACTAAGGGCAAAATAAAAATTCCAAGGAGATGGAGTGACTCTTTTTTAATGGATGCACTCTATCTTCTTAAATTATCATCATCGCATTCCATATGATGGTTCCAGTTTGCACGCGTATAATTACAACACTTTCACTAATATCGCAGTTTGCAAGTGCAAAGTAAATATTAAAGTAAAGACACAATGTTTTTCAGTATACTAGTTGTAGGTACACACGTAATAAATATTAAATCGAGATACAACACACATAACTTTAACAGTAGGTGGACACTAGTTAATTTTGATCAAGTGAATTATTGTTAGTTAACATTAGTTGATTAACCTGGATAACTTAAATTACTATTATTAATAGTTAATATTTAGTTTCAAGTACAGTAATAATTACTTTTCTTCTTAGATCGATTTTTCCTTGATATAGGGTCAGCAATAGCTCGTTATCTTGCTCCAGTGAGACGTAAATTAAGCTACCCAACCCTTTGTTCTAGGATTTTATCTAGATGGCTGTGGATTTCTTTCCGGATGTGTTATCAACACATCGGAACGAATGGAGGTAACACATCCATCATCCAGCAGTTGATCTCATGTGTATATTACTACATTAACTTGCAGCTATGGTGCAAAGGGCCCAATGAATCCCAAAAAAGCAACATCACTAATTTAACCATTCTGGAAGTCAGAATATTCAGAATAAGGAATTCATGCAATATAACTTAGTAACCATATTTTCCCAAGTAAACCCAAATAATTAATAAATCTTTCTGAAATATCACATATCGGAAACAGAACAGTAAAAGGAAAAATATTTCCGTTCAGAATTGAAACCGAACTGATGTTCCACGTCTCCAATTTCATTCGCTGAGAACGATTAATTAAGTATGTGAAAACGATTTCCTTTTCTATCTGTTAAACGTCATCCCTTTCTAAAGACGATATATCAAGTCCATCCAGATCTGGTGAATTTCGCAAATGACCAGATTCTTCGTCGTAGCAACCACCACAAAGGTTGAACAACTATAACAACGTCTTTAGGGTTAGGTACTCACAATTCTAAATTAAGAAGTGTTTGTAAATATTAACGAATAGGATTTGTAAAATAATAGCTTGAAGAATTTACATTTGTTGACACGGAGTGGACATATATATGTTAGAAATATTAGATCAGTAAAAGCTTTCTATGTGTACTGACAACGATCAACCTTTGGATATTTAGGTTTTGATGTTTTGTACATTTCAATGAGGAATTACTAATTTACGATCCATCCAAGTCACACACCCTCAATACATCGATACGCCTAAGCAATTGACTCTGTCGTCCCAAGCTGCACCCCTAGAATTTTGGTACGTTTATGCGACTAATTCAGAACAATACGTTTAGGTACAAATGTCTATGTAGTTGAAACACATGATAACCAACAGCTGTGAAGAAATTCAGAAAGAAATCATTTGGCAGAAGAGTACACATCAGCTGTCCACTCCGTGTCAACAAATGTAAATTCTTCAAGCTATTATTTTACAAATCCTATACGTTATTAATTACAAACACTTCTTAATTCTAGAATTGTGAGTACCTAACCCTAAAGACGTTGTTATAGGTGTTTAACCTTTGTGGTGGTTGCTACGATGAGGAATATGGTCTTTTGCGAAATTCACCAGATTTGGATGGACTTGATATATCGTCCTTACAAAAAAACTGACCAGATCTTGATGGATGAGATATACGTACATCATCCTTAGCAAAAACCGGACCAGATCTTGATCACCTCATAAAGTGTCGGCAATATTCTGATGACGAAATATCTCTTCATTATCAAAGTTGGTTAGATTTTTATGGACGAAATATCTCGTTGAAGCTCTTGGAGGATTAAGTATTATTTGTCACATCCACAGTATGACCATGCAGGGAAATTCACACGAAAGATACTGTCGTATTAATGTAAAAGCTTCGATGATCTGAAACAGCATAGAAGTCTCCAAGACCCATTTTTATTAAAACGTACTTAAGGGGTTTTAAAATACGTAATGAGAATCAGAGGACATTATATCTAGATTCCTTAGAACAGCTTCTTAGGTTATGTATGAATAAATATTTAATCACTACTATCCTACGTTTGGTAAATTCTATAAGAAGTCTATATTTAATGAGTGTCTGGGATTTATATGCACTAGGTAAACCAAAATTCTCTAAACGATTCTATATTTAAAATTATGAATTTTTAAATGCTTAAACGCTATGCAGCAATAATATATAAGATGTCTCCTCCTTTGATGCATAATATGCGAAACAAGAAGAAACACTGCTTTTGGGTCGAAATATATTTGACTGCGCAAAGCGATAATAAAAATATTAGGAGGGCGTTATTTGTAGTTTGTTTACTAAGATGCAATAGAATTACAATTTTTGCTGCCACTAAAAATATCAAAAAATTCGTAACAATTATTTGTGTTCTTTTGTAATAAAGAAAGCAAGGGGATCTGTAAATTTGGTATTTATTACCGGCTGAAATAGCTCAGATACTAATACTTACTACTTAACTCTCCAGGTGGCTGACTCGACCAGGTATCTCGTCATTAGCAGATATTGATGGACGAGATATCTCGTCATTTGAAGAAAACTGACCAGATCATATTCTCGTCATCATCAAGAAATCGGCAATATCTTGAAGACGAGATATATCGTCATTTTCAAAATTGGTTAGATCTTGATAGACGAGATATCTCGGCGAAACCACTTGGAGGCTTAAAACTACTTTCCACTTGAGTACTTATTACCCCTATGGGGTTTCACATGCATACATTAGTTCTTTAACTTGCATTCTTTCAGCATGATTTCTAACCAGTTTTGATCTTCTTTTCCTAGGACTCTTTCGGGACAGTTGTAGCTCAGTGGGTATGTCCACTGCTCTAGCAACATTCGAGTTGTAGGCGGCGCATGTTCAATTCCTGTCAGGTGCATTCCTCTATGTGTGTATTTCTCTCTTCTTTCATCAAGTGATAGACACACACTCATTGTATGTTTGTCTATTACTTGATGTTGTAAGTCTTGTGTCTGGCACAGCATGGCCAAATGTGGTCCTTGAGCTATAAAACCCTCAAACCAACCAACCTAGGACTCTTACAACCAATCGATGTGTTTACATAGTCATTATATGGGTTTTGGTTGAAGAACAATGCTACACTACTCAGAAATCTCGTGATGCTAAAAAGATTTACAGAGCATTTATTATTAATATCAATACCGCATCATAGAACGAGAAAGTTTTCAATAAAATCTAAAACCAAGCTAGTGTTGTTCAAGAACAGGTGGCAATTTCTCTGATTTTAATTGAATTGAACTTGAATCCATTCGATGATTTAAAACTGCATTAAAGTAATCCTTGTAAAAGTCAATTTAGATGCTTTTGGTATTTACACAGTTCAGAAGGTTTCGACATAAACAAAAATGTGTAAGAATTTATATGTGCAGTTATCTAGACACTTAAGTGCTTACACATTTTTTGTTTATAAGTCAAAAACTGATCAATTATGTTACCAAAAGTTTCTAAATTCAAAATACTTTTACATGGATTAGATTATACAGATATTGATATTTTATATAAACATGATGCTTTAATTAAACTTCAATGCTCTTCAATCTAAATTCTTATAAAATCACGATATGTTATCCATAATTATTTGACAAGTCACTATATATATTATATTAAAATTTAAATTCTACAATGTGTCAAATGAAGACTTTGGATTTATCTAAATTTAAACCACTTACTCCATATTTTATATAACCCAATATTGGTTTCCTAAATAAGCCAAGATGCTCCCCTAACGAATTAATTAATCATATTTTGCAGACCAGGACAGCTGTCAGACGTGAGTGAATGAAAATTAACTGGGGGCTGCAAAATTACAGGCGAAATTATGGAGGATCTCAGAATGCTTAACAGAGCGTTTAATTACTGCTCTTGAGAATACGGTGTGCAAGACTTGCAATGAATCAATGTCACTTGAGTGAATTTTTATCATCACTGGAGTTTCTTTATAGGGTTTCTTTTTCTTTTGAAATGTTTTTTTTTTTTTTTCAAAAAGTTTCGTTCCCCCCGTTAATGTGAATGCGGAAGCTGCATGCCCCACCGCACTTGTGACAAACTCCACATTAGGCTGATCATGTTCAAGTGTCGCGGCCTTTAGTTGTGTTCTTTTTATGTTTGTAAACAAAGTGGAAGTGAGTAGGGTTTTTGTAACATAGGTTATGAAAACACATTCATTTGTTGAAAGTAGGTATACTACTTTTTCTAAGATTAATCTATTTCAAAGATTAATCTCATATTCATTATCTATGTAAATATTTTGACATACTACTGTTGTTTAACGAAGAGGAATCTCGCCTCATTAACGAAAATGACCAGATCTTGATTCATCATCATAAAAATGGCAGCATCTTGAAGAGGAGATATCTCGTCATTAGCAAAATAGATCAGATTTTTATGGACGAGATATCTTGTCGAAACCAATTGGATGGCTAATGTTTTGATGTAAGTCTTATTGATTTACTCTTAATTATTGACGTACACACAATGTTATCTTTTAATTTACTGTTCATTAAAATATTTTTTTCCTATTCCCGTCTCCGGCCACTCGGCCATTAGTCGATGACTAGACCAATAAAGGTCTGAAGTGATAAAATATATTTTCAAACACTGTCTACAGATTTGCAACTATATTTCCAAAACTGTTAAGGCAGTCCTATGGAATCCAATCATTTCGTCTCGTTCACAAAGAGAAATGAGCAGATTTGCTACTCCAATACAGTATAAGGTCTTTTGTAGGTAGTCATCTCCGGTAAGAAGTCGAAAACAAACGACTCCAACAGTTCTAGACTAGGAACCTGGAATTCGAGATTTGCCTCTCAAATAAAACCTTGCGGTTCTTTCTTGTAGACATCTCTTTGTAGAATGAAAAGATGTTAGTCCTTTTAGACAAGCATATAAGCATTGATGCTGCCTAGAGGAAGGGAGATTAAAATCATTAAGAAGTTAAATGTTCTGAATTTATAATTAAATTTAATAAAAATGAAATTGTGCTTGTCAAGAACACCCTTCCAATTTTCCTGTCAATAACTGCAATAAGCAATTACTGGTATCGCTAGACTGGTCGTTGCTCTAGCTCGTACATATACTCTATTGTACTAGTCAAGAAGATACATTTAAGTATCTCGAAGTTTTATCTTTTCAATCGTTGGTTGTTATATGTAGCGTACATAAATATCTAGTGAATAACATGAGAGAAGAGATAACTGTATGATCCCTTCTGTAAATTGTAGATTGAGTGATCTTATTGCTTTTTAGCATTATGATGTATCAGATGCTTTTATGCGTTCAACATTTCAACAATCATTAATCTTAGAAACTAAATTTGGAAATACTGTCTTCTTGACTTGTATGACAGCAATGATTTCCTCAGAAATTCACCATTTATATAAGTCGTTTTATCTTATATCATTTGGTCCAGACAAGCTAAACCAAGTTCGTGAGTTCATGCATTTTCAAAAAGGACAACGCATAGGATTGAAATACAGATCCTACCTGGACATCCCATCTGGAAAAACAAAGTGACCAGGAGAGGCCTGCTCCATATTGCATTTCTGACATGTCAGGGAAACCTTCAAACCATGATCAAATGAAATTGATATAAAGTGTACACTTGCCAGACTAGAGACGATAGTCTGCTGACCTTTATCACCCTCGAATTTCAGGGTACCTTCGGGATATTTTTCTGGTGCCAGGTACGGGGTAATGTAGAATTTCCTAGATATTATTCTGAAGTTTTCTTATATATTATTTAAAACACAATCGTAATAAGTAAGAAGTATTTGATTGCAATGACTCTGAGATATGATTGCAATGACCCTTTGCCAAGCTATTAGCCGTTTAACTTAGGCACACATGAGAATGAATAAATTGCAAATGTATCTTATGGAATATTGACAATCGCTTAATCCTCCAAGTGGTTTCGAAGATATATCTCGCACATTAAGGTCTGTTCAATTTTGCTAATGACGAGATATATCGTCAACAAAATATTGTCATTTTTTTATTATGGCAAAATCAAAATCTGATCAGTTTTCTTTAAATGATGGGATATCTTGCCCTCATCAAGATCTGGAAAGCTTTCTTCTAATGATGAGATACCTCGTTGAGACAACCACCGTTAGGGTTAAGTTTAACAAGAATATCAATTCCAATCCCATCTCTTATAGTGTTCAGCTCTTTAAATACGGGGTGTAAAAAGTATCCATGTGTTATTATAATTATTGGTATATCTATGTATATAAAGCAGAGTTGTCTGTTGTCTATACAAATCCACACCGTTTAACCAATCCACACCAAATTTGGTACGCTTATACTTTAGAATCTTACTGGTAAAGTAGACTATATATTAAGTTCCGTTCTATTTGTCTTAAGTGTACAGATGGGGCTAAAATAAATTCAAAATACACATAGGAATAACATTGAGTATCAAAACCATTGAGGTACGCAACTCAGTTTATTTTACCAGTATTGATAGAAAATCAAATTTTCTAATAAAATTGTTTTACCAGTATTGGTCGAATAACAATTTTTTTCCGAAACGAATTAAATTTAATATTTATGTTTAAACTGATGTTTTATTTCAAATTCTTTATATTTATTTATAAATATTCATTTATAAATAATTTATGAATATTTGATGAAGGGTACTCAAAATATTTAATTTTACATAACTTACATTTTCTAATGGAACACGAAAAGCCCAAACGAAAAATTCATAGATCATAAAAGCTTAATTTCGATATTCGGTATATGGCAACGACAGAATTAATGTTTTATATTATAAACTAGCAAAATAACCCAGCCTCACTCGGGTTGATTTGGTTCACTATATATTGAAAGTGACCAGAAAATAATCACTTTCCTCTTTCGTAAAAAATGACAAATCATTTAAGTGTGAGAAAATAATTTTGTAACACCTTTTCGACATTTTATAATTTCTGCAATCTACTTTGGACACAAATTCTATGTATTCAAATCCCATCGATGTAATATATTTCATATATATCGCCCCCTGCTAAAGGTACAATTTGGAGAAAGGTGAAACACCAAGGTAACTGCTGCAAAAGACGATTTTGAGGGAGGATTAGGAATTCCCTTTCTTAGTTCTATTCCTGTAAAATTGCTCAACTCAATTCGCAAAAATTAGGAATCTACTGGGGATACTCTCACATAATTTACCTGACAAGATTTTTATTTGTGACACTCTTCGAATTTCGCTACCATTAAGAGAAAGATGACAAATTAATTTGATAAGATATTTATCACTAAGTTTGTTTTAAAAGCGAATACGTTTTTCTTGAAAATTACGATTTGTGGTACGTGCAATAATAAAAGAACTTGCTTTAAAATTTAATGTCTTCAGTAGTGATAAAGCAAAAAATAACCTATTACCATTTTTCAAATGGTAAATCAATTTGACAGCTTTTCTTCTTAAGAAAATAATTGTTTTAAACAAACTTTCCCAATATATAAGTTGCTCAAATTTAGCTCCAATTCGTAAAATAAGCCGCCTTGGTCATCTGTCGGTATGACAAAGAATTTGTAATATTTCAAAAGTCCTAATTCGGATATTTTTAGCAGAAACGTTCTTTCAAGAACGGCAAAATTCCATTTAAAATTTGCTTTATTCTAACTAGCATGCCGCTTTAAATAGAATACTTTACGGTGGTGTTGCGTGTGATGAAAACTATATACAATTTATTAAATAATAAATATTTAAAATAGAAAACAGAGAATTAAAAGAAAATAAAAGTTAGCCGAAAAAGTTCAAAAATTTGTAAATTAGTGATTGTTTTTTATCTCTTGATCTGGCAAGTTGCCACAACTTACAACTAAAAATTAAATTAAATTTAAAAATACGAAATTAATTCGGAGCGAAAAAATATCACTGCACGTGGCAAACGAACACGAGTTTCCGTTTTGTTTCAAAATATAGTCTGTCCCAAATGTTCGGAAATAGCTTATATTTTGAAAAGTAAATAAATAAGGCTCAAAATAAAAAGTATTTTAATTTAAATTATATAAAAATACTTGTTTTTAAAGTAATTGATTTTCATCAATACTTTTAAAACAATTTCAGTAATTGCAATGCTCAATATGTATTCCACTTCTCCAAAACTAACAAATTATTGTTGATGTAAGTAGAGTTACTCAGATGTTTTAACATGTAACTTGCTTAAATACGTAAGCAAAGGAATTTAACATAATGCATTCAGTACACTATGGATTATCAAATTTAGGAATTGCATTAAAATGCTTTGAATAAATCTTATGTGATACTTGTACAAAGACACAGACACAAAATCAAACATAGAACCGGAAGACGGACAGATAAACTTACGCAACCTAATTCAGTCACTAAATTAATGTAAGTACTCAAGTTATGCAAAGTTTCATGAAAATATATTCAACCGTTTGTACGTAGTACGGGCACACACATATCGACAGACAGATGGACAGAGAGACAGACACCAAAAGCGCAAGAAACGGATTTTACATCAGAACTCAAAACGGATAGAAAACTTGAAATGTGTCGAAAATATTCAAGGTACAAACACTCCATTCTCTTTAATAAAGATTTGATTTAGAATTCAGTGTTTGTGTATTTGAATTACGACAGCTAAATTTTGTGGTCATATTTGAACATTTCTGAGTTCTATAAATTTGTGCTCTATGTTTGTAAATAAATTATTGACTTTATCAATATTTTTCAAACGTCTTTTTTCGAATTTCTCCATTTCAGAATGTACTAAGAAAGTCGGAATCCGACATTCTTGATCATATCTTTCGTTTTTCAGATGTCTGCATTTTTGGGAATTTATGGGAATTTTATGTCTGTATTTATGTGTTCCAGTATTTTACATATTGCAGATATATTATTTAGGAGTTAAATTTTAATGAATTATTTTTATTTTCTGCAAAATATCACTAGACATGGGTAATTTCTTGGCGGTATATGTATATTTGGACCAACTTTCCTTAAATCTTTGATTGAATACGTAATAGTTTGTAGAATTCTGTTTCATAAAAATAAATATAATATACAAAACACAAGAGAGTGAATTTTCCTGGGCCGAAGGCCCTGTCTCCAGAGAACAGTCCTAAATATACAAAATAAAACCTTTTTAAGTAACGTATGTAACTTCTTATTTTGAAATGACAGGTAAAGTTAAAATAAAATTATCACGAAACCTATCTTATTTTAAAATAAGATTTTAGAATAAGATTCGTGAAATTTAAACGGGTAACCATACGTTGTATTTCAAAGTAAGTTTTCTAAATCGACTTCTGAAGTAGTAACTTCTGAAAAAAACTTTTGTGGTTTGTCTTAAGCAGTATTGTTAAGAATATGAAATGCATTATATCAATGGATATATTACGTATACATATTTGCGTCCGAGGCAAATTGTAGAAGCTATGAAAAAGTTAAAACGATGTTACAAATTATATTCCGTACACTTAAATGACGTTTGCATTTTTCAATGAAAGAAAGGGGATTAGGCTAATCACATTTCAATCAACATTAAAACAATTCAACCCGAGTAACGCAGTATAATTCTGCTAGTTTCTTTATATAATTCAGTACTTTATAAGTCTTTAAGCTTGGATAGGAAGATTGAACCAAAATCTGGATTGCTTAAAAATTTTAATCAGATTTGAAGATTTGATAAAAAGCTCCACTGTCTATGCAATCATATTTGTTTCTACTTTCTTATGTATACACCCATGTATCCTTTATATATACTTTAAACATGACAGTGATACTCCATATTCAAGTCTCATTCTAAAAAGTATGCATGTAGAAACCAGTCAAGTAAGCATAGAATACTAGGCAATGTTTATTCAAAGTGCAAGCAGCTAACGTATAAAAATCGAAATCGAATATATTTACACACGGAGAATGCATTTATATCAGAACACCCAAGAGACATTGCGATATGCATCTAATCAAATGCGGAAATATGACTTGAAATTTCGATAACGTAACTCTATTTTACAGAAAGTCTATCCATTTCAAGAAAACGTAGAAGGCACTTTGATACCTCATGTCTCTTTATTTAAAAAACACAAATAGGAAAATGAATGTTACAGATACTTTTTTAAATGAATAGATATAAAATGTATATATTCTTAGTGCACATTGTTTAAATTTCGATTCCGTTCTGTATTATTTTACGTGTAGTACTGTTTTCAATTCCCAATAGATACGCTTATAAAGCAATTTATTTTAAGTAGTTCTATTAGTTTTATCATACAGATTTTAGTAAAAATTATGTGGGTGTTATAATAGTTAGAGGGAGAGTGGAGAGATTGCTTTTAATAAATTGTTGATAGAATTACCCTCTTTCGGTTTAACTGGCTGTGGGAGCCCGATTGGTAGAGAAGCGAATTGGCAACTTAAGGGTTGAGAGTTGGAAACTCAATCCAATCAAATACTGTAGAGTACATGGAGGATGATGCACCTTAAATCTGTAGTGGCCTCAAATGTCTTCATGTTGGCGTGGTGTGAAAGTTTGGAGAGTGGGGTGCTAGGTCACTAATTGTTCTCGTCATATGACAGTGGTGTACAAAATTACGAGGTGTTTTCCTCGATTCTTTCCCTTTGTGATTGATCCCAGATCGTCACCGATATACCCGTTGCGTTACTCCAGTGCGACGTTTATTCAACTACCTACGTACTTACCGTTCAGTTTAACTTTTAGAGGTATTTTAGCTACATCTGGATTTGTTGGCTTGATACATCTCCACCTTGGTAGAAAAATGGCCAATGTCCAAATTCGCCGATTTTGAGTTGCGGCCACTAATTATTCAAGGTAATGAAAGAGATAATGCCCTCGTATTAAGGAAGAATCGAAGCGTTGAAAAACATTTTTGTAAGCTGTATTAAAAATTAAAAAAATATAAATTACTAAATCAGGTTTTGCCAAAAGTTTGTTAAATAAAATATTGACACTTTTTCTACAAAATTACAGAAATATATATTGCTTTTAATAAATCGTCAGAGGTTGTTCTATTTCGTTTTGGTCGTTCCTTGAACATACTGCATAGAACTTGATTTTCATTACAAGAAACTTTACATAAGTTTCATTCAATACCAAAACAAATATCATTTTCCTGTTTTAACTCTAAAGTTTTAAAAAATTGCTTCTTATAGTGTATACAATGCATAAATTCAATTAAAATTTCGTTCGAAAATCTAGTCATGTTTTTCAGTGCAGTTTCGATTTAATCAAAGTTTTATAAAGAAAACATTTCTCTTTATACTATAATCAATAATTTAGGAATACAGTCCACTAGATCCAGTGGATATATGCAAATGCATACTCAAAAGGAAATTAAAATTAAAATTCTGTTTGAATTGAATTCTTCATATGCAGTCCTGGTGAATTCTTTGAATGGAATTGGGCACATATGGAATCACATATTCTTAGTGACAGCATGAAATGCGTTTTGAAAATTCCTTTCAGGCATAATATTTAACATCCCTAAATAAAAGTGAACAAAGAATTTTCTCTCCATATTGTTTACTAAGAGGTTTTGACGCATAAATTCATTTCAAGTTTTCTGTTTAATGTACCATGAACTTTGTTAGAGAAATTTAATTAAAGTCACTCTGTCGTAACATTGTTGAAACAAGACAGAACAATTTCACAGCAATCTTCATTAGAATAATATACATAAACATTTAAGTGTGCATAGATGGTCCCTGGAGTAGCAATATATGCAGTTTGAAGACGAAAACTCGAAAATAAAAACTTTGCTAGACGCTGTTGGTTTATGCGTGTACATTCTCTTTAGAAATAGAACAGGAAAGCGTGATAACATAACAGTTAACTTGTGCTTAAACATTAATATATTAGCAAATTCCAAGAATCTTTTCACGCCAACTTTTTATAGAACATCATTTGGCTCCTTTTGTGTCCCATAACAAAAAGTTTTTAATGAAGATAAATACAGAGTGGCAATAAAATAATTTTCACTCTGGAGGCATCTGTTAGCTAAATCGAATTATCGGAATGGAAACAAATTAGGCATTGAGACTTTTGAAGACATGGGGAAAGGTATACCTCGAAAAACGCTTTAGTTCCAAAGTCGCCGTTAGGGAGAAATTTGGCGCTGTCGTAGTTGAAAACCATCGCATTAAATGCAGATAAAATGGATTTTGCATGTGTAAAATCATCCACAAATTCCATCTCGATATGTTCTTTGCAATTGCAAAAAAATTAGCAATACACACAAATTAACCCTCCTGGTGGTTGTCTCTGCGAGAAATCTCATCACATCTCATCATTAGCAAATCTGACCAGATCTTGATGGCCGAGATATGTCGTCATTAGAAAAAAATTGACAAGATCTCGATCTCGTCATCATCAATAAACTGCAAGAACTTCATTACTTGGAATTCAAGAGTCGTTCTTGATGGCAAGATAATTCGTCATTAGCAAAATTGGTCAGATCTTGATGGACGAGTTATATAATATTTTATTCTCTAGAACTTTGTATAATCCCTTTTATCTGCGATTAATGCAAATGTTGGACTCTGACTCCAAGAACCCCAAAGTCCCCAATCGTCAACTTATTATTGGGAATGAAATTATTTTTCGTGGAGTACATCTCCACATGTCTACAAGTCTTAATACTAAATTTGGTTCCATTGCTTTTGACGATTTAGCTACAGATGTCTCCAAAAAGTGAATTTTATTTTATGGTTGTCTTGTACATAAATTCAATCCTAAAACTAAGGAAATTAATAAAAATCGTTTGAAAAACAATTTTTTAAATGAATAATTATCGTCTGATAAAATGTAAAAATCACAATTTTTCTTTTCATTAAACATCATTAGATAAAATATATTGCTGGTATTTTTCTCAAGTTTAAACTTCTGAAACTTATGCCGAATTATGTAGTTGGAAATGTAGTTGGAAGAATTATTGGGTTCACTAAATTGTAGTTTATTTGAGTATGTTAAAGTGAGACAGTCCATTTAAGACTGATAAACTAAACTAACTTTACGAATGTACGTATCTAAATATCTCTTTCGAAACTAATGGAATTGTGTTACGTTACTATCTAAAACAATTAACTGTTAAGCGTTAGTGTCTGTCAAGAACTCAACAAGGTTGTGTCTGTCAAGTACTACAGAAACCATTAGCATGTTCCAAACTCTTCAGCTAGTTAGAACTGAGAAATACCTGCTCTATAATTGCGGGCTGCACTATGCTGCGTGTTAATGCTGTATGTTGCTGAATTAATTTAAATATCTTTACATAACGTAGTAATTGCCTTCACTTTATACTTTGTAAGTATAAAGAGGATGAAACATTTTTAAATAAAGTGGTTTGTGTACCTAGGCATAAGGATTATAAGAATAGGAAAAGATGAATACATAAATAAAATAAAGGGATTGAGCCTGATTTATAACTTTCTGTCTGGAAAATACATTTCCGTGAATACAAACTGAAATTCAAAGACCTTTTATGTGTGCTACATTGTCAAAATGTTGTTTAAATTGAAATACATATTTTAAAAATTTAGAATATACTTTATTTTGAAATAAAACGGTCGAACGTCGAAGGAGATATTAGATAACACTGTTGAGAAATTTTAAAAATCTGGTGAAAGGGAAAATAATAAAAATATGAAGTTGAGTGTAAATCATATCATTGAGAAGTATGAGGGGGCTTTTCAGTGTAACAACAAATCAAACCGGAAACGGAAATTTTACATTCCGATGACAAAATACTCTCCCATGATACATAGTGGGTAGTATCATGCGATAGTTTATAATCGTCTTAGTGACATTTGGCGTTTAACCACTTAAAGCACGAGTTTTTTTCGGAAAAACTGGTAAAAAATGATCGAGTTTTTTTTTGACAGAAAATGAATATATTGGTATAGTGCAAGTTATTTTTTACAATTTCAGTTGCGGGGGGGGGGGGGTAAAAGTTATTAAAAAAATTATACAAACGAAGTGTAAACGATTTGACTACATGTTTATTTTGAATTTCATATTAACTTCAGATTCACTTCTATCACTCAAGAGATCATCACTTTCATCACTGAAACTTTCTGATAAATTGACATATTCAAAATCGTAAGAGTCGCTCATTATCAGATAACTTTTTCTAAACAAGTTACAAAAACACTTAGTAAGAATTAATTTATGGTTAACTGTTTACTTTTATGATATTTAACGTAATAAAAATGGATATATTACCTTTTCCACACCAAACAACTGCTTTATAACAAAGAATTCCTAACACACTTATAGCTAATCATCAAAATGCACCACGTGGTTTACACAAAAAATGCTGCATAGGGTGCCATCTATGGTAAATAAGTTTAATTATAATCTAGCCTATCTATTTTTACTAGAACGGATCTCAGACAAGCATTAGAAATAAAATAACGCGAGATACAAGAGCGCCCGTGTCAAACACGGGCAAATGCGTTAAGTGGTTAAAAAAAATTCCGTTAATCAATCAACTATCATACATCAATTCGAAATTCATTCTTTGAAATTTTTGTTGGCGACGTGTTGAAATCGCACTCAAAAAGAAGCCAAAAGTGTCACGTCCGGAATATGTACAAGTTCTACAAGTTCTGTCACGAAACACGACCACCACCTACATTTAGCTTGACAGAAAAAGTCGCATACTTCTACATTCGGAACCCCTCAGGAGATTTACTTTCTTTAACCCTCCAAGTGGTTTCATCTAGATATCTTGTCCATCAAGATCTGACCCACTTTACTAATGACAAAATTTCTCGTCCTCTATATTGCCTATTCTTTGATGATGAAGAGATCAAGATCTGGTCAGTTTTATTCTAATGGAAAGATATCTCCTCCATTAAGACCTTATCAGTTTTGCTAATACGGGATGCAGCGTCGAGACAACCGCCAAGAGGGTTAAATAAACATTGGATCACAACCTCGAGGTATCCTGGAGATCTGTCCTCCCCTTCGTCTTACCCTCGCCTGCCCTTCTCCTTTTTGCCTTTTTTCTTCCAACGTTGATAAATTGACGTTGTTTGTCTTGCGTTTGGCGCAACTTGGCTAAATATGGCCCTTACGCCATAAAACTCAAAACAATCAACCACCTATATTTGGAAATTCTTGCTCGGTTCCTTCAATCTGTATTAGTCAGAAATACAATCCCCAAATTGAATTTTTGACTAAGTAAACTATCTTTGAATATAATAACAACCCTCCTAGTGGTTTCGACGAGATATCTCCTCGATCAAGTTCTGACTAACATTGCTAATGACGAGATATTTCGTCATCAAGGTATTGCCGATTTTTTTTATAATGACATGATTAAGATCTGATCAGTTTTCTTCTGATGATTGTGATCGTGTTTTCTTCTAATGACGAGATATCTCGTCGATCAAGATCGGGTCAGATTTGCTAATAACGAGATACTTCGTCGATACAACCGCCAGGAGGATTAACCATACTTTCTATTTAATGAATATTAGTAATAGGCACGGTGGCTCATATGAACCAAAAGCTTAGCAGCATGTGAAATACGTTACTGATACAACATGCATTATCTAAAATCTAGCAGAGATTGAACGATTCCAAACTAAAACGACGTTACTCAATCAGTCTTCATTAAAATGCACACTGTCTAGTAATGAAGTTCCAGACAAAGACCCTGCTAAAACAGAACTCAGTGCCTTTGCGAGATCGTGGCGACAATAACGCAGCGAGCGCGTAGTGGAAAACAGTTCTAATAAAGACACCGACGCGAAATTCTGATGATGAAGATAATTCGCAGGGAGCTTTAACTTTAATAAAGCAGAACCACCGTTCACAAAGTAATTATAAACGGGAACCAATCGCATTGTGGAGCAATACCGCTAATAAGCAACAACACATGTATGGATTGTTCGGAGCATATTTCGCAGAAAACGTTTTCGGATTGCTTAACTATCTGGTTCTGGTTGAATTACATACTAACTACATGGCGTGGAGCCGTATTTGCGTCGGGTATTATTCGCAACGATTGTGTTGGGCATGATTTTATGGAGGGAAGGGGTGCAACCTGGGCGGATATTAAGATAGCAGGTTTAATACGTGTGCTGGCTCACGCATTTGAGTAATTAAAACCCAGTCGCGGATCGAAATGTTACGTTGCCGAGTCAATCATATCATACTGAGGTTGCTATTGAACAGCTGGAATTGCTGTTTACTCTGATCTGTAGAATAGTTCATGAATGTTTGTGTGAATGGTTTATTTTATTTTGTGTAAAATTGAAAAATATTTAAGTTAAGTGATTTTTAAGTTAGCGATTCCAGCCAAAAGCACTTTAACTCTCTTAGTGGTTGTCTCGACGTGGTACCAGGTCATTAGCAAAACTGATCAAATCTTGATGGACAAAATATCTCGCCCATCGAGATCTCGTCGTCTCTCGTCATTTGAAGAAAGCTGATCAGATCTTGATCTCGTCATCATAAAATAGTCACCAATGTCCTGACGACGAGATATCTCGTCATCATAAAATAGTCACTAATGTCCTGACGACGAGATATCTCGTCATTAGCAAAATCGGTCAGATCTTAATGGACGGCATACCTCGTCAAAACTTGGAGAGTTAAAGACAAAACATCTGAAGTAGTACAGGTTTCAATATTTTGAAAACATTTATGTATCAGATTCAACGAATTTCTTTTCATAAAGCCCTTAAAATTAAACATTATTCATGGCACTACACTGACAGATTCGTCACGTTACCTGGGGCACCACGGGTTTGGGTTCACGTTACAACGGATACACTTACCACACATCTATGCACAGCTCGTATATATAGAGAGTACCAATCATTCTAGACGGACAAACATCAATGTCCTACCCCGTATTCGAACCCCCTTGCGATCGAGAAGAGAACACCCTAGACCGACTGACCGGCTGGCAAATGAATTTGATTTATCTTTAGAAGAATGTTAATCTAAGCTTGATGCTCAATACATATAAATGCATAGGTAGTTAATTTATTATCCATTTTCTAATTTGACATATGTGAATACTTTGAATGCATAAAAATTATTTTCTTTATTGTTACTGCGCTGTTATCTGATGCTCACTCATTCATTGTTATTTTGTGAAAATTGTAAAATATCTTATTTAGTCCTCCAAATAACTTGGACGATATATCAAGATCAGACGAGAATTTTCGTAATCAAGATATTGCCGATTTTTTGATGATGACATGATCAATATCTGGTCAGCTTTCTTATGACGAGATATTTCTTCGATTAGGACCTCATCAGTTGTTTTTTCTAATGGCCTTGTAGAGACAACAGGAGTTAATAACTGATTTTGTTGATAACGAGTAGTGATTGGATGGATACGCTATTGAAGGAAATCCAAAACCCGACATTAGCAGAAATTGTTTTGCAATAACTTTAATTAATCTTTAGCCTTTACATGATCATGTACGAAATATTCCACCACGCAACCTTACAGTTGTTCCACATAACATGTTATCACATTACATGCCCTGATAGACAGTTTCGTCGTAACTTCACACGTGTGGATCCTTTCAATGAACACAAAAGCAAAATATTTCAATTTGTATCATTTCATCTAAAACAAGCCATTATGTTACAATGAACTTTCCCAAATGTAGTCAAATTATCAATCAAAATATTATAATTGTATTTAATTAACGTAGCACCATCATTCAAGGGAAAATTAAAATTTGTAAACGTACTTTACGTAAACTAAGCACAATTAGACTAAACACATCTGTCTGTCATAAATGCACTACCTCTATGACTTCTTGCAAAGACAAATTTTCTTGAATGTTTTATAAAACTAGAAAGCTTTCATTTATTTTATTAGTTGTAGTATTCATATAACTAAAGCTCATAGATATACTCTTACGGGAAACAGAACGAGCCACTTTATAATGCAAAATCTTACTGTATCATGGATTGATAATGTATAGAACCGATGATAGGAACTTACTTCTTGGGTTAGTTCATTCTTTTTAGTGAAAAAGTATCAATAGAATGCACTAAAATATAATCCACGACAACCAGAGTAATGGTTATGGCATGATATTCGATGAGAAGCAGACAGAGGCCACAGCTAAAATTTTAAAGATCTAATTAAAAATGTTTTAAATGGAATTCAAGCAGTTCTGCAATTATATCAATTATCGGCTATTTTAAATTGTAAAAATTGCTCACACTTTTCTGATAATGTTTTTGAAGTCGAAAGTGACGCGATGATCATGACATCAACAGGGAGAAGCCTGATCCAGACAACATAATGCGGTGTTTTCTACGTATGAGCAGCAAAAGTGCTGAAAAATAATGCTCACTCTCTCCAAACACCACTGAGCGATGAAGGAAAAGCAAACTAGCCATTCTGATACGAAAAATTAAGATACTTAGTAATAAAGAAAGATAAAAAAGGTACTGCAGAATAGAACTAAACACCCCATATACTCCAATTGACACTGAGTTGTCCCCTGAAAAACAATAATCATCAATAGCCCGTTGCGACGCCACGGCGTGATGAAAATTAAGCCGCATTACTACCTCAAATTAGTCATCTACGATAAGGCTGAGTCATGAAAAAGGGAGAAAGTTTAATGAAATTCGATTGTCAGCGTGGTGACGGGTGTTCGGCTCTGGCTGCAGGGCGTTGTGTTAAATATCATTAATTTTCAGGCCTAATTTGCTTAAGTATAAGTAGTAGTGAAGTAGTAGTTTAAGTGCGGTACTAAAGTTTAGTCATCTATTGTGTATTTAGTGTTGAATATTTTGAAGACAATTCTAACGAAGCATGAAGGACAGTTATAATTAATAAGAGATAAAAAATTACAATGCCAAATAGCTGAGCTTGGTTAACCTTCCAGGTGGTTGTCTGGAGACAAGGTATCTCACCATTAGCAAAAGTGACCAGATCGTGGTGGACGGGATATCGCATCATCAGAAAAACTGACCTGGTCTTCATTTCGTCATCATTAAAAACGGAAATATCTTCATTATACGGAATTCAATCGGAATTCGTCATGCCGAGATATCTCGTCGATAGCAAAAATTGGTCAGATCTTGATAGACGAGACATGTCGTTGAAATCATTTTGAAGGTCTAAAAGTAATATTAGATTAGCAATTGTGTCCAGTATTATAATATATGTACATTTTTGGAAATATTAGTTCCAATAAAGTATGTGTATATCATTTAAAGACCGGCAATTTAAAAACGTTTCTTTTTATATATACACTGCTGGCCACCCAAATTGCAACACCAAGAAAGACAAGAGATATCACAACAAAATTTATTTTGTAGATAACATGTTGACCAAGTATCAAATGATTAAATTTATAGACTTCTGTGAAGTGTGGTTCCTGCCAAAATCAGTAGCCAGAGTAGCCGCCATTGTTGGAGATCACCGCTGCAACACGCCTCGGCATTGATTCAAAGAGACTTTGGATGTGTTCTTGGGGTACAGCAGACCAAGCAGCTTCCACACGTTACCAAAGTTGATCTGGTGCGGCAGCTGGGGATGTATTCTGGGTCAATCGTTGAGCAACCATGGACCACATGTTTTCTATCGGCGATAGATCCAGAGAGCGAGCTGGCCAGGGAAGCAATTCAATCTGGCGATTGACGAAGAACCCTTGGACAATGCGGGCCACGTGTGGTCGCGCATTATCCTGTTGAAATATGGCTGTGGGCAAGCCCTGAAGGTAAGGAAGGACAACTGGCTCCAACACCTCGGAGATGTAGCGCTGGCTGTTTAAAGTACCGGCAATGCGTACTAGAGGAGTGCGAGAGTGATATCCAATACCGCCCCATACCATAATACCCGGTGCAGGACCAGTGTGGCGGTGCATAACGCAGCTGTTCACCATCCTCTCTCCACGGTGTCTCCAGACTCGAATCCGACCATCGTGGTGTTGCAGACAGAAGCGTGACTCGTCAGTAAAGACAATTTCATTCCATTCTGCCGTCCACATCCTTCTTTCATCGCACCATTGGCGGCGGAAACGTCTGTGGTTCTGCGTCAAGGGTAGACGAAGCAATGGACGTCTTGCGGACAGACCACTCTGCTGTAAACGGCGTCGAATGGTACGCGCAGACACTGAATGATGCGGTACAGACTGAATGTGCTGTGCTGTAGTTCGTGATGTGGCTGAGCGATCCGTCACTGCCATACGCACAATATGCCTGTCATCACGTGAAGTGGTGCACTGAGGTGGATGCGATCGAACACGTCGGTCCGTCGTACCCTCCTGCATCCAACGATCACATATCCGCATTACAGTTGTTTGGTTTCGTCCAACACGACTACCGATTTCCCTGAAAGATAATCCACAATCTCGGTAGGCCACTATCCTTCCTCTGTCGAACTCGGATACTTGATCAAAAGATTCTCGCTGTTTTCTACGAGGCATAATTAATCGGGTTTTTTTTTGAAAAAACCACAAGAAAAACACAATTGCCGTACTTGAAATCGTCGAAATCTCCAAGCCTTAAATAGCGCTTTGAAGTGGCGCCACAGGCGCACGTGATGTGCGTCTGCGCTGAAATTCTAATCATTTGCATATCTCACCTCCGCTAATGCATGTTGTAAATTTCATATTATTTGCATGCTTCCTTCATGCATTTACGGTGGCCAGCAGTGTAATAAACTTTAATACTAATTTTATTATTAACTAGCACAATTAATTACCCGGCGTTACTCAGGTCGAATTGGTTAACTTCCGCTTTTTCGTTAATAAATTTAAATTCCTATTCATAAAATTAAACAATTACCACACTCTAATAAAGGTACACAATTGTCAAATACACAATTTCACAAATGTAAATAAATGTCATATTTAATGTTTTATATTTTTGTAGAATTTAAATTTTTATTAAGAAAGAAAAGTCTCTAGAGTGTGTCAATGTTTCCCAGAATGCAGAGAATAGTTAAGAGTATGTATATAAATGCCTTGTTTGTCATTTAAAAACAGAAGCGTTTCCCAAAATTATCATAAAATAATTAAAAATGTTTTTTAACCTAATTAAACCGCTTACCTTAATTACAGTTATTGAACGAAAAACATCATATCGAAAATCTAGAAATACATTTTAAAACAGATTTTAAAAAAGCTTCGAACGAAAAGTAATGAATGTATGTGTTTTTTGTCACTACAAAATAAATTCTTGTAACTTAACGGACCCAAATTTTTAAAAAAGCAAATGATTAAAAAAATACCAATGCTGCATATTAGCTCCCAGTCTTATTTTAAAAGGTCTTGTTCTGTATATTTTATTTATATTTTATTCGCTTTATCGTCTGACTCAAATATTCAGAACTTTTTTTATTCCGTAAAGAAAAAGTAATGGTCAAAATAAAATATTAGAATTTAAATGCCGTAAAAATAGTTTTGGGAAAACTAATTGATTTTTCTGCAACACTGGTAAAACAATCCAAGTAATTGCAATGCTCAATATACCTTGCAGCTATTCCAAAACTACCAAATTATGGCTTATTTAAGTATAGTTACTCAGATGGTTTAGCATGAAACTTGCCTAAATACGTAAGCGAATGTGAAATAACGTATTAATTGAATCAAAATACGGTGTATAAAATAAAGGGCATTGCATTAAAATATGTTGACTAAATTTTATATGATACTTGTGCAAACACAAAGACACAAAATCAGACATAGAACTGGAAGACCTGGATATGGACTGGAAACTGGACGGACAGACAAACTAACGCAACCAAGTTCAGTTACTAAATTAATGTAAGTACTCACAGTATGCAAAGTTTCATGAAAATGTATTCAATCGTTTGGACATAGCACTGGCACACATATAGGCAGACACCAAACTCGAAAGAGACAGATTTTGCAGCAGAAGGACCCAAAACGGATAGAAAACTTGAAATAGGTTTAAAAAATTCAATGTACAAAAATAAACACTCCATTCTTATTTATTTAGATAATAGAAATATTCGTCCAAATAATTGACTTCATCATTAATAGATATGAACAATTTAGAAACTGTAGCGCAGATGCTATGCGCCGGTTTTCTGGCATGTTTTAAACATGAAATTAGATGCAAGAATGAATCTATGTTTTGTAGTCAATTTTGCAAATTGATAACGCGTGGTTTGCAGGTTGTTTAATTGCTACATCAATTCTTTGTAGCAGAAAAGATGTTCTCATCGAGTAGCAAATAATTACTTGGATATTATTTGCTTAACATTTCCTTAGTAACGTAAGGTAACCAATTGGAAAACATTTCTGATTTCCATTTAGCATAAATATTCCGAACACCAAACATGCAGTACTTCGAAACGTTAGTTCATTAACTCAATTGCATATCAAAACCGTACCATATGGTGAAATGTGCAGATGTGCCAAATAACTGAAAGAGAAAACAGAAAGAGTTCTAAGTTCAAAAAGGCTTTAGACTTTGATGGCAGACGATATTTCCTCTATTTTTTAATTAAAATTAAAAACATTTATTTTTTTTTTAATTTATAAAATTTCATTTTGTACTTCTGGCATTGGCATTATAGGTAATTTATAGAACAAATCTTTATTATCCTATATAACGTTGATTATTATTTTATGAAATGCACTCCTGTAACGCTTTACTGTGCTTATTTCCTTCAAGCAAACCTTTAAATTTTCTTCTTTCGAATGTTTAACCTTCCAAGTGGTTTCTACAAGACATCTTGTCCATCAAGGTCTGGTCAGTTTTGCTAATGACGAGATATCTCGTCATCAATATAAGGCCAGTTGTCTTCTAATGACGAGATATCTCGTCAATCCATTTTGATAATAGTGAGTTATCTCGACGATAGAGTCACCACAAGGGTTAATTATTTCTACGTGACAATATCAATTTATTCAAAACATGTTACAGCATATTTTGAACTAACCTCATAAATAAAGTACGCGACTCAAATAAACATCACAAAAGATCAGGATCAAATAAATAAATGTGCATTGCAATCGAAAAGTGCATTGTAATGCACATTTCTCAGTTCTTATGCATCTAAGAACGAATTCCTTATACAGCACCATCCCCAGAAAAGCTAAAAGCACTTTTGTACACTTTACCAGTCTTCCGAAGCAACACCATCGCAAATACCATTTGTATGTATCTTGACTCTCACGTCTTTCACACTCTAGTTAATACATATCACACTAAACTCTATCACCCTAAAAGAATCCGAAATTGTGTACGTGCCCTTTAGAAGAATCATTGCTAACAGAGTACCCTTTCAGCGTCTGGAGTAACTCGGAACCCATATCCTTATTTCATGAGAAAAAGATTGCGTAGTTATTATCTTAGTATTATGTATATGTAGTTCCTTCCTTTTATCAAATATTTTCCACCCGGGTACCTATGGAACATGTATGCTGAGTTAGCTTGTTATCTATATAGAATTGTATCAGGAATAACAGTTTTTCTACCGCTATGTGATACCATAAGAAACTTGAATAAGCATCAAAATATAAGAGATTGGATGATTTCTGTGGCTGTTTCTGGGGAGATGACGCTTATTTATTTAAATTTTGTTGAAAATGTTTGTTTTTATAAAGAAAATTTTAATTAAGTGTAGTGAGTTTCTTTATTAATCTTATTCCTCCAAAGGAAAAATGAAGAAATTCAATTTTCTTCAGAGTATGCTGATTTTCTCGACTTGAAAGAAGAAAACCACTTTGGTTATGATTTTTGTTACTTTTTTTGACTGTTTGGTTTAAGCTTCCACATATGTTTTTACATTTTACATCTTTCTTTAAGTGTGTCGTCTTGCATTATGTCTGGAACATTCTTTTTGTATGGTATTGTCATTGATATCTTGGTATTTTTTATATTTAATTGTTTTCTCATAGTTTTGACTGTCTTTTTTGTACCTGAGCCCCTAATCTGATTAAAGGTTTGCCGGAAGGCTGTTTTCTATTCGTCCTGGGGACTCTATAATGTTCCTATATAAATCCAGGTAATGATCGGTTCCACAGGGGGTTTACTGTCATTGCTGAATGTATTGGCTTAATTATTCGTAAAAGCAATTAAGCTCACTCGTTCATATATTTTAAAACATAACACGTATAACAGTACTCCAAATGTTTCGAAAATCTCTCTAAACACGTGTTTCTCTAAGTTAACAACCATAGAAATACGCAATGTGTGTGACATTCTGAATAAAAATGAATTAACCTTTAGACTACGGTAGGTACAACAGTTGTACCATGACAGCTGTACCTTCCTAGAGCGGCTTGGTACTGATGGTGTACCTTGGAATTTCCCTCTTTTAAGAGAACGCTGGCATCGATCGGCATTTACGAGCTGTAAACGACTGGCCTTTAAGAGGGTCCTTCCTTTTGTTCGGTGTGTCCCCTGTCTATCATTGTGTGAATGGGAAAGACAGAAAGTGCCGCCGGTGATATCTCTCTCACGCCAAAGAAATCGCCAAGAAGTACAGAAGGCATTTATGGGAGCGCTTTTCTCATTCAAAATTACTCTTAGTACAATTGACATAACACCAAATACCTTCACTGCAAACGAAATTGTTTTGTCTGTGCGTTTTTTAGATTTTAGTATAAAAGATAGAAATATTACTTCTGAAATGGCTCGACGTTCTAGAAGTTTAACACAAAATGAAAAAGATCGAATTATAAAGGAATTGGACGAAGAAAATTTTGCTGATAGCGATTCAGAATGGCGAAATTGAGCATCCTGAGACGGATCTTGTGTCCGGACAAGAGACTTTTGTAGATAGCTCATCTACAGTATTCTCAAATATAAATTGGAAATTTCCCGAACCATCAGATGAAGTAACTGTTTACGACTTCAGTGGAAGTGTTGGGCTTTCCTCAAACGTCCAACCATTAGAAGTGAAACAAGAACTTGATTATATTTCCCTGATGTTCAATTCGGAAGTTTTACGAATTTTAGTTGAAGAAACTAACAAGTATGCAGTACAAATTTTGAGCATACGTGAAAACTCTCCAAAGAGAAAACACTCATCGGATTGGAAGCCCACGACTGCTTCAGAAATGCAGAAATTCTTAGGATTAGTTCTACTCATGGGCCACATAGAGAAGGACAATATTTTAGAGTATTGGTCCACTGATGAACTCGAATCACCGATTTTTGGGAAGACTATGGCAAGAGACAGGATTGTCCTCATTTAAAATTCCTTCATTTTTCGGACAATTCGAAAAAGTTCCAAATGATCGTACATCATACGATCGATTGTGGAAACTAAGAGAAATTTTTGACTCATTAAACAATAATTTCAAGAGTGTATAATCCTACCGAAGAAGTGGCAATTGACGAAGTTATAGTAACCTTCAAAGGTCGTGCCATCTTTCGGCAATGCATCCCCCAAAAACATAAGAGGTGGAGAATTAAAGTGTACAAAATAGCCAATAAGAACGGTTATACCTACGATATGAAAATATACACCGGAAAGGATTGTTCCGAAGGCGTTAGTTTACCAGTCTCACATCAGGTTGTTCAAAAGATGGCTGAATGTTTAAACAACAAGGATTATTTATGGATACCTTTTTCTCCTCGCTTGTTTTGTTTCAAGATCTGGCAGCAAATTTCAAACTAGATTCTTGTTGCACAGTTCGTTCTAATCGAAAAAAATTTCCTAAAGATATTTATTTGCCAAAGTTGAAACGTGGTGATATTATAATCAAATATAGCGAAGGGATGACGGCTGTATGCTGGAAAGATAAGCATACATGCTCACCAACATGCATGATCCAAACAAAAAAGAAGAGAAAAGGCAAAGTCGCAAGTTGTTGCTGAGTATAATAATAATATGGGTTTCGTTGATCTCAGCGATCGAATGGCTAATAGTTATACTTTCGGAAGAAAATCGCTGAAATGGACAGAAACTTATTTTTTCATTTGTTGGATCTGTCCGTCTTAAATGCATTTATACTTCACAGACTAAATAATAATGTTTTAACCCACAAAGATTTTTGCCTAAAGCTTATCAAACATCTGATTGGCAACTCTCCGACGGGAACTGAAAATATTCAGTCCTCGACAACTCAAAAAAAGCCTCGTTTGCAACATTGGCTTTGGATGAACGCATACGTCGAAGGTGTGTTGTATGCTCTTCAAAAAAGAAACAGAGGCGTTCTACCATTGTGTGCAAAACGTGCAATGTTGCTCTTTGCGTAGATATAAACTGCTTTTCAGACTATCATGAACACTGAAATTAATTAATTTTTTACTGTGAATGGAAACAAGAGACAAAGTGAAAATACGTTTAAACCTGAAATTCTATTGCTCATAATTTTTCACTCTGGTGGATTTGTATATTTGAACAGATGTATATAATATTGTAAGGTGCTAAATTTACTGGTTTTTGTAGTGTAAAATTCAATGGCTTTTGTATTGTAATATTAAATGGTAATGTATGGTGTTAAACTATTTTTGTTTACTTGTGCACTCTAAATATGTTTTACAGACGCATTGTCAATGTCCTGAAATGTAGATAGTTAATTTAGAATAAAAAATTAGAATGACGGATAGTATATATCAGTATGTAACAATCACATTTTTGAGATTTGCTTACATTTGCTTGAGATTGATATTGTTTTTAATTTATAAAGCTTATAATTTTCAAATGATTTTACTGCTAGATATTCAAAGTTTGTTATCGAATTATGTATGTTCAACTTTAGAGCAAAGGTATGCTTTAAATTATTTTCTTTTGCCTTCAGTTCTTTGTAATTTAGTGTTCTATGGAAGTTAATTCACATTATTTTCTAATGAACTGTTTTGTGTTGACAAGAAGATGTAGTTCATAGGAATTTTTTTATTTAGAAGAAACCATTTATGTAAAAATCAGTGTACTTTACAAGAGATTGTCTGGAAATACCACATGATTTATAACTAAGTTAAGTAGTATATTAGACCTACGTGTACCTGGAATACATTATAGTTATGACACTTGAAGCTTTTTAAAAGCAGATGACAATTTTTACATGTTACTCTACCGAACGTTATGGCATATTATAGATTAAGTTCGTATTTGCTGCAATATTAACACTTTTCATGGTCATTTATACTTTTTCAAAGAGAAGAAAACAGGAACTCTAATTTTTAACTAAAATATTAAGAAATTATGGAAAGGATATTTAAAATTATTTTGTTCAGTTCCTCCAGTGCCTTGGATAAGCAATACGGAATAGCAAGTTACTCAGTTTTTATGTAGAGCATTGATCGTGAATTGTTCAGAAAAGGATACTTAGTTTCGTAAAAAAATTCCCATGATTTAACCTGTACTGTTTATAGAATGATTAGTAGAGAGGTTGGATAATTTCACGTAACCACTGCTATGCTTATGAGAGCCCATAGAACCCTTATTTTAGAATACAGCTTAGTACGAAATCTATTATTCGCAACCAATTTATGAAATGTGTTTTTCTATCTGTGAGCAACTGTCATTTAAAGTAACAGGTAAATGAATTTAAAAAGATTATTTCAGATATTAACAACAGCGCTTTAGTCTTAAAAATACGATTACGTAAGATAAAAGAATTGGTACAGTAATTACTAGTTATATCGGATATTCGGTCTTGAGGACACAGCAGAGAAAACCGCATAATAGTCTTTTTTGTAATTACCTACTCAAGGGCAATTTCTAGCAGTTTTCTTCACCTTTTCACGTGGGATTCGTTTTCACTAAGCAAACTTCCAACATAGCTAAGTTATGGGGGTACAGGTTCATAGGAATTCCAGAAGAAAGGTGTAGAAATCATAATTCACTCCTATTTAAAGTGGCTTATAAAAACATCTTCACTGCTTGAGAACGAAAACATGCTCTTCATGACGTTGTGGCTCAATGGGTTTGCCCACTGCACTAGCAACCTTCGAGCTGTAAGTGACGCAGGTACGATTTTAGTCAGATGCATACTTCCCTGGGTGTATTTCTCTCTTCTGTGTCAGTATAACTTTCATTGTGTTTATTACTTGGTATTGTATGTCTTGTTTCTGGCGCAGTATGGCTAAATATGGCCCTTGCGCCGTAAAACACCCAAACGAACCCTTGTTGAGAACATTAGAGTTATATAATAGTCTCAACTCATGTATCCAAGCCTCGGTGTGAAAATTATTTTGAATTAGCAAAACCATTTTAAAAAGTAGATAAAGAGGGATTTTGTTTTCAGAATTTAGAATTTTTTTTACAATGTATTGTCTATTGCGTGTTCAGCTTGAAAATGAAAACGCGTAATTTAACCTTCGCAAATCCGAAGCAACCGAAAGTTGGGTCCCGAGTTTGTTTACCAGTTGTTTCTTTTATATTTACGATACTCCGTTATTTACTTTTGGGAAAATTTAGTTTTTACAATAGTGTGGAATTTAACCTTTGGATAAATGTAATATATTTTGCTATTCTGAAGAACTGTTAGGTATTTAAGGAAGGGCAAATTAATTTTTGTGAGATATTGGTTATATGCATTGTAACTAATTTCTAAACATTTCGGATATCTAGTTTACACTCTAGTTACACAACGTAACTTTGACTTGAACCTTTAAAAAATAGAAAAAATGCAAACTTTTATTATTTATATATAAAACAATAACTTTTTAAAGGCTGTATTAACTATAAAACAGAACCTAAAATTAGTCAATAAATTGTTAAATTTAATTAGTCCCTTTTAGTCAATAAATTGTTAAATTTAATTTTTAAATTGTTCAAATTGTAGGATTTTTATATTTCCAATTCTATATTGCAATATGCTATTGACTATTTTTCCTATAGATATCTAATTTCTGGGCCGTGTATTAATTTCCTAACGGAATTTCTTTGCAGATTTTTTAAGATTTCTTTATCTGTGTCTTAAGTAGTATATTGCGAAATAATCTACAGATTTTACAAGTTCACTGCAGAACAAGAAATGCTTTTTTGCGTGTTCTAAACTAATCTCGATTTTTTAAGTGTATCTCTTTTAATTTATTTAATCTTTCACAGACTCTAGATGCTCGAGGATAAACGATTTGTGAGGCTCCCCGTCGATAAACCTGGCATCTTTCTCAACGGGGAGATAAGGCTATTCACGCGTGGGTCTCTTTGTAGCACAGGCAAGAGGGGATGGATTCGGCTGTTTCTTAGTTTGAGGTCTGGAAGGATCCGAGCCTTCCGTAACGAGGGGACTCAGAACGTTCGACCGATATCCAGAGGCTTAATTTTTTCCTCACGCTTTGTCGAAAATATTTATTGCTTCCTATAGAAAACGGGACGTTCTTGAATATTTCACACAAAAATATTCTGCGAACGTCAGACATGTTCTTTACTTGAACCATCACAATGACCTTTGCATTCCTCCTTGTTAACTAATGACACCTGAGTATGCGGGAAATAACATGTCATACCTACCTTCCTTTATCACATTGGTAGAATGGCTTAAAACATACCGACAGCAATCTGACTCGAGGGGGCTCGAATGGTTCTCACGGTGACCTTCGAAGCATCTTTTCTTTGTATTGTCAGAGCATCACACACGACCGAACGGTTGTACAGCCTTTTCTTATCTCCAATTGGATTGGACACATTTCGAATGTTACCACTATTTTCAATCTTCCTCTTTCACTCGGTCTAATTAGTCCTTATATTGCAATACATGACCATAACCGAAATCAATTTGCTTTCAATACTGTATATTACGCGATAGTTTGTTCATATTCAAATCCGGTTAGCCGTTAATGAAAAAAGAGGTCGAAGGAATTCGACGAAGAAAATTTTGATGATAGCTATTCAGAATGGCGAAATTGAGCATCCTGAAACGGATCTTGTGTCCGAACAAGAGACTTTTGTAGCTGATGGCTCATCTATAGAATTCCCAAATATAAATTGGAAAATTCCGGAACCATCAGATAAATAACTGTTTACGATTTCAGTGGAAATGTTGGGCTTTCCTCAAACGTCCAACCGTTAGAACTGAAACAAGATCTTGATTATTTTCCCCTCATGTTCAATACGGAAGTCTTACGAATTTTAGTTGAAGAAACTAACAAGTATGCAGTGGAAATTTTGAGCATACGTGCAAACTTTCCAAAGGGAAAACACTGAACGGATTGGGCCCACGATTGCTTCAGAGATGCAGAAACTTTTAGGATTGGTACTACTCATGGGCCACACAGAATAGGAAATTATCCACTAAATTTAAATATTTTATTCTACAAATTCCCAATTTTGAATTGGTTGAATTTTTCCTAATTTGCATGTTGAAGAATCAGGAAATTTTAAATTTCCAAGTTTACAAGTTTACTAAGCATCAAAATTGCCACATTTATGTTATTTTAAACTTGGTTGGTTTCGGGTCTTACGGTGCAAGGACCATATTTGGTCAAGCTGCACCAAACACAAGACAGACAACACAATGAGGGAGGAAGAAAAAGCAGAAGGGTAGACTAGGGTAAAAATGAAAGCGAGGAAAGATCACTTGGGTATCTCGGTGTCGTGATGCTCGTACACATCTAAATAAGATGTGGGCGTGAGGGCGTTATTTTAACGTTAAAGGAGCGTCCACTTTTCATGATCTTTTCTTTTAATTTAAAAAGATGATTTTTCAATAATCTTTAAAACCAAATAACCGACCGTAAAAATAACCGATGAAACTGTCGGTCAATATTCCTAAAGAAAATTTGTACATCTTTTTTGTGACATAAAATCTTTGTCCCCAAAGAAGTGATTTTATTAAATACAATGGAAACTTGAGCGCTATAAGAATATTAAAATTAGATCAAAATGTTGGAGACTGGTGTGCATATGATACTCACTTGATAAAGAAATTTACAGTCAGTTTATATATCTTCTCTTCTCTATGACTGAATTCTAAAACTGATTTTAAAGTGAATTAAAACTTTTACATCTATTAAAATAACAACCAATTACTTCCCTACATGTACAATTTTCAATAAATTTCAAAACAAGGATTGACGTGAGTTCCACATTCAGTTAAAAAAAAAGTTTTTGAAAGCACAGTAGTAAGAGTTTTTTCTCATAAGATATTGGGCCTATTGAATACCACCTGTAATACTACCGAATACCACCGGTCCATTAATTTCATTATTTAATCATTTTTAACAAACTCATAAAAATAATCAAATTACAATCATATGCAATAAAATAATACTCCTAAAGAGAACGAAACATAAGTTTACTCTTTATGTGCTTGTTTATGTATTAATTATTTAAGTAGAAAGTATCTGTCAATTTTTTAATGTAAACACTTTACACTCTATTTTCTACCAAAATATGAATATTTTGAACGATACTTAAGAAGATAAAAGATTATACAAACTCACACTGACCGTTTTAAAAATTAACTATCAAAATCTTGTATTTAATTTAAAGTAACGACTTGTGCTTATCAAAATCAGTCATTGAAATACTAATATAAGTAAAACAAATGGAGTATGCATTTGCTTCTGTCCTAACTTCCTTAAACGATTTTTAATTCACACCTTATACAGTTCCTAATACGAAGAATCAGGTGGGGCATAAAAGAGCGCATATAGCGAAAAGTGGGACGCGAGAGATTTTTCAAACCATTTCCCCAATTTCCATTGAGCGGCATTGGGACAACACTATGAAAGGAAAGCGCTCTAGGTGGCCAGTCTCGTAAAAGTCATTCAAGATTCTCACCTAAATTCTGTAGGGGGAAGTAAGTTAAGCGAAATATGCCGTTCTACGAGGCGTTAACGAAATTTGGCCGCCGTATCGTAAAGGTTAATTTGCTATTTTAAATAAATGGAGCTACATGTGCTTCCACGTAGTTATTTGCTTAGATGTAATCTGACATAAATGTATCTAGTAAATAAAAAGTTAAAGGGTATATTGATTTTGACTTAATTTTCTTCATTTTAATCCCTTATTCATATATATGTAAATGACACCAAAAGATTTTCAGTCACCAGAAAACGAACGATCTCTGGTGACCTGATCAGGAACGCCCCACTTCCTTAAAACTGGAGAACGGAATACCACCATGTAAATTTGAATCATCGTTTATATCAAGAATTTTTTTTTCGTTCTTAACCGATTTATCGTTTCCTTCTTATGCAATACATGTTAACATTCCAAGCGATTTCGACAAATTATATTGTCCATAAAGATCTGACAAATTTTGCCAATGATGGTATATCTCGCACACATCAAGATCTTAACAATTCTGCTAATGACGAGATATCTCGTCATCAAGTTATTGTCGATTATTCATGATGACGAGATCAAGATCTGGACAGTTTTGCTAATGACGTGATACATCCTCGAGACAACCACCAAGAGGGTTAATAAGAAATCCAATAGTCTTTCCAATCTTCTTATTTCTTACAGTATAATTATAAATGTCCTCACCTCTATGCATATAATTATAATATGTCGTATGTATAGGATCATCCGGAAAGTTCTGCGGTTTTTCAAATCGAAGCACGCTTTCTTATTACTATTTTGCTGCCGCTGATAAGGAGTGTTGATTGAAACAGATGTGTAAATTCGGTCTTTTCTGTTTTCACTGCATAATTCCAGCTTGTGTTGAGCACAATTTTTGTTTCACTGCAGTGCTAAGAATCGAGAACCAAAAAGGTTAATTTCCGTCATATTATGCTCTTTTATTTTAAGAAAGGAAAAAAATGTTAGTCAGACTGCTTGTAAAATTTGTGCTGTATATGGACAAAGTGCTGTTTCTGATGACACATTTCGAAGGTGGTTTGATAAATTTAAGCGCGGAAATTTCAGCCTCGAAGATGATGCCCATTCTGGACGACCATCCTCTGTAAACGAGGACCTATTAAAAGATGCCATCGCTGAAAATATACGTTACACACTTCAGGAACTATCACACAGACTAAATAATCCAAAAAGTACAGTTCATGATCATCTGAAGAAGATTGGGTATGTAAGCCGCTACAATTTATGGGTACCCCATACTTTAACACAATAGAATATGCTTGCTCAAATTTCGGCATGTAATTCTTTGCTGAAAGGAAATGAAGAAGCTCCTTTTTTGAAACGGCTCATTACTGGAGATGAGAAGTGGATACTATACAAGTTATGTTACAAGAAAAAGATCATGGGGTAAGCCAAATGAACCTCCCCAAGTAACATCGAGAGGGGGCTGCATCCCCAAAAGTAATGCTTTGTGTATAGTGGGAATTGTTCATTATGAATTGTTGCCACAAAATCAGACAATAAATTCGGAAAAAATACTGTTCTCAAATGGCAGTATTAAAAGCAGAAATCGAAGCAAAGGGGCCAGAACTGACCAATCGTCGAGGTGTTGTCTTCCATCATGACAATGAATGTCAGACAAAGACTTATTGAGTATGGCTGAGATGTTTTGTGTCACCCCCCGTATACACCAGACCTTGCCCCCTCAGATTTGCACCTTTTCAGGTCACTTCAAAATTCTCTGAACGGCCTGGGGTTCAATTCTTTGGAGACTATCAAACAGCACCTCGATAACTTCTTTACAAATAAGCCTAATGACTTTTTGAAAAAAGGAATTTTCCAGCTGCCGGAAAGATGGCAAAAGGTCATAGAACAAAATGGTTCTTATGTGATTTAATAACATTTTATTAAATTTTTGTACTGCTTCGTTGGTATTTATCATAAAAAAATCCGCAGAACTTTCCGGATGACCCAATAAAATAAGGTATTTTTCAATTTTCGATTGTAACTACTTGATAAAGCGTCCTGGGAAACCATTAGCGATCGTTGCCAGATTACATACAGACTAAAAAGTCATTTTTATTCATCATATTTTACATATTTTAGTTTCAAGTGTAAAATTGATAAACTTCTTTCTATACTTATTAATTTATGTTTCCCAAATTTGTAACGAGGAATGGAAAGGAATTGTTAACTTCAGTCTACCAAAACATACTTCATGATTGAGATTTGTTGCTCTGCTATATATGCTCATCGACTTTCCAATGAAATAAGCAGAGCAAGTGGATGTAATAACTGTCGTAAGATCTCAGAAGGGTAAGTACTTTGACTTACGAATCGCATTGGGCCGATTGGCTATTGAAGCACATTCTAGTGTTTTTAGACCGCTCTGTATAATCACTTTAACCAATTAACAATTTGTCCCACGTTAGAATTCATGTTTTTTCCACAACCACCTAACAGATCTTCAAACCGATCGACCCAAAGAAATGGCATGAAGCTGCGAGCAAATACTTCGTCTATTTCATTAGAAGGTCGATGTCTGACAGTCATCTCGGAAATCGTGTAATACTCCATGACTGGCCTAATTAGCATTGCGAATGACGGAAATGAAAAAAACAATTTGCAAAAGCGGCAAACAGTGTCTCTTAGCTGATATGCGCAACGGTTTCGGACACGTAATTTTTCAAAAAATATTTATTTTGATATATACTACCACCATTTCAAGTGGGTTCAAGGAATTTTAAATCACCTGATAAATTAAGAATAGTATATAATTTTTTTACCTAATTTTATTATTTTACATAATTTTATTTACACATACATTTAATATACATTTATTATTTTTTAGTATTTTATATAATTTTATAGAGTAACAAAGCTTTGTATTAAAATGAACTGAAGATTATCCACTTAAATCACTATACAATATTTAAGAGAAAGGCTTCATTATATCATGAGGCATGAAATAGCATGAAGAGGGGCGTACATTATTCGTCTATTTGATTAGAAGACCGATGTATATGCTACTATATCGTATTTTTATTTTTCATTACAGTTCTAAGTTTCATTCATTTTCTAAGTTTTCTAAGTTTACACCTATTATGTCAAACGTCATCCAGAATTTTTCACAAGCGTATCTAGCTGGTTTCAGTTTGCGCCGTCTTCATAATCACGTCTATCAATCCTCAATATAACAGAACGTAGAAAGGCAGTGCCAACTTCACTCTACCAAAAAGTACTTCATGATAGTTGACATTTGTTGCTATTTTGCTGCTTTATATAATATTGTAAAGTAATTTTTAGTAACAGTAGATAAACCACAAAGTCATACTTTTTATTTATCAAAATAACTGTCAGATGTTTTGATACTAGGTCGCATCGTGTTTCATCTTATAATCGGCAAAGCAAGCTTGGTTTGCGCAGTAAGCCAATGGATGTTTCTCAACAATCTTGAATACCGGCTAGAAAGAGTGAACAGGAGATGAAGCCCTGCGATAAACTGTAAAAATCATTATTAGACAATACTTAATGACCGTCTTCTTTGATAGAACTTTGAAAACATGACAGAGTACAAGTTTTGAGATCTCTGCAAATCTTATGGATATCATTATTTACCGCTGCTACTTTGCAGTTTCTCCAGAACGTTGAATAAACGTTAAGATGAATGCATACCCTCTTTTTAACGTTACAGGTCATACATAAAAAGAAAACCATTTCTTTATTTCAATATCGTGAATATTTTGCATCCCTTCGGCTGAAAACCGAAAAAGTTTAAATACCTAGAGCTATAAAATCGTCATTTCAAAAGCGATTCGAAATCAATTACAGATGGTAGTTTTACATCTTCCATAATCTAGAAGCACTTATCTTTTTCCTTGAGCACAAGACAATCAGGCAAAGTCCCGAACGTAATGCCGCCTCTAATGACCTCAATCTAAGATTTCTTCTCAACAACGATCACTTCTTGCAAGACTTTGGACCATCTGCACTTTTTAGCTACTCGTCACTCATATCCCTCCTCTTACGAAGAGATTTAGTGATTTGGAAATACTCTCTTTTTTTGTTACTTTCTTCTGTGCTCTGAAATATGAAAGACGACAAAAGAAATTGACTGCTGGTAGATATGGAAGTCAGTAACAATTTGCATTTGAAATGGTGTGTCTTATTGAACAATAAAAGCATAAAATAAGTTTAGACTTTTTTTTTGCTTTTGAAAAATCTCCATCAAAGTGGAGTATCATTTGTTAGTCTGCACATAATATCGTCTTAACTGAAGGATGAATTTAAAGTTGGAAACAGACAAGGAGAATTGAAATGTGCACATAGCGTTTGAAAAGCATAAGTGATTGAAAAAATTTGTATAGCACTTACTTGTAGATCGGTATTGTTTGAGAAATATAAGATGTAAAGCAGTCCATTCAAACAAGCAGAATATAAGCTCAGGGAAACGATGAATAGAAATTGCAGTTACGAGCCCAATTTTGATGTTTAAGTTGTTTCGTAATCTGCTGTTACGATGAGTATCAATTTGATCAGATTGAGTTGATACAAAGAAGTATAAGTGATGAACTCGTATGGTAAAAGTTCTAAATGGGAATAATGTATTAAATGGGAATAATGCATTAAATGGGAATAATGTATTAAATGAGAATATGTCCACAAGATTTAAAAGCTTTCGAACATAAAACTATACACAGTGTGCTTAGTAAGGTAAACGTACACCTCCGTAACTGCCAAATCCAGATGGCTACAATCATGAAAGTGATGTATAGGTATACTAAAGTGATTATGAATTACAAGATGAGACCTCTTGCAGCGCCCCTAGTGGTAAAAGTTGGAAAGTAGATCCCATATCGAGAACTATGCAAGGTACGGAAAAAGTATTTAACAATAGGGTATAGCATTACCGATTCAGTACGAAATGACACACTGTGTACTTTTCCACATATCTCATGAATCTTTCATAGTTTTCGAGGTAGGGGTGCTAATTTCTCTTTTTTACCGTCAGGGGCACTCTGAAAAAAAGTGGTCTCATCTTCTTGCGCACACTTTCATATACTGTTTCTTTTTGCATTCGACAGCTACAGGGTGTATAAAGAGTTGACTATACACCATGTACACCTATGTACCTGTACCCCTGCACCCTTGACTATATACACAATCTGTACTCTATTACTTTAACTCTCTAAGTGGTTTCCACGAGATATCTCGTCATCAAGAGATTGACGATTTTTTTTACGACGACGAGATCAAGATCTGATCAGTTTTCTTCTCATGACGAGCTATCTCGTCCATCAAGATACGATCAGTTTTGCTAATTACGAGATAACTCGTCGAGTTAACCACCAGTACAGCGTTAAATAGGAGCATCAAGGACACGCTTTCCCTCACCTAACTCAATTCTGTAACTATAGTAACGTTAACCCAATCAGTGATCCTAAATTATTTCTCCACTTCAATTAAGGCTAGTAATTCATTTGTCGAGAGGCAGTATGAAACACATATGTTAAACGGAAGTAAAGTATACATCGGGTCTACTTAATTTGATTAACATATTTATATTAATAAGTCGATACTTCAGCCATACTGATATTGTGTTTCAAGAATTTGCATATAGTTCTTGAAACACAAATCTCTTAGAATAAATGAAATCTGAGTCAAATTTTGAACACAATTGAAAATACAGAATATTTATTTTAAATTTACTGTTTTGATTTTATTGTTTTGCTTTGTTTCACTGACTGTATACGTCATAATTCTTACAAAGAATAAAATTTGTCGGGAGTGTGACGTATGTAGTGCGTCATTTCATTTTTAGCAAATCCGAGCCTCGCATTTTCGCTCGTGAGACTATCTAGGATTTCGGTATAATCAAGTTAACTTGATCACGACTATAGAAAATAAGCTTAATGATTGGAAAGCGGATATTTCCTGGGTTACTGGAGAGGGAGGGGAGGTTTTGAACTTGAGACCCCAATTTAAAAATAATGGACTATAGTAGAGTATTAATGGACTATAGGAGAGTTTAAATACAAAACAAGAAGAGAAATACCATGTCAATACCAAAGAAACCTAACAGTAAAGGATACGAATTAGTATGAGAAAGTAAAATGCTAGGCCATATCAGATAAGAATAAATTATACTTTTTAATATACTGCTTTAAATTGACTTCACCTGATGTCATTCCTTCTGAAACAAAAACTATAAAACAAGCTTTCATTCAGTTATTTTATGTCCATGGGATCTATTATTCATCGTTTGTAAATAAATCACAAGAATGTAAATATATTTATGTTACAAAAAATGTAAAAGAATTTTGTTTATTATAACAATATTCATATGTCAAGAATATAAATATGGATATTAAACACAAATTTAAATGAATTTTATTATATGTCTTAATAAAAAACGTTACAGATTTATTTCGAATTAAACTAGATATAGACAGTTTTTTGTATGTTATTGAGCTGTTTTTTTAAATACAAATTTAACTGATCATAAAATCCTTTATATTCTTATAAAATACATAACATTTGCTTCAATGGTGAATGAAATGTGAATTTTTAAGAGAGAGGCGAGTAAACTGCAAATGTAATAAATATAATGTAAATAAGATTAACATTGGGAGCGTAAATTTTATAGAAATTAAATAATAAATTAAAATTTATAATGACAAGCTAATTACTGCAGTATTATTAATTATATGTTTTCACACAGAGTAATGGGACACTACAGACAACCTTCCAGATACATTGTCACATAGACAACATATAAAAGTTTCTTTGCAACATTGTAATGGATTTTAAACAGTTTAATGCTAAAAAGTGTATGGCAACAAAACCACTTTAAACTACTATAGTTTTTAATCAAACATATGTATAACGTACATCGAATCGAATCTCAATCAAAAGAATCTGACGCTGAATCAAACTATTAACTTATCTAGAATAAAGAAAAGGGTATTAAAAGTTTTAACTAATTTAATACCTGTTCATTTTTAATATAAATACTGTTCTCTATACTATATACTCTATACTCTATTATATACTACCCGATTTAGTTAACGTTTGAGCGAGCTCATTATATTGTCATGTTCTGAACAGTGCAGACGATAAATAACTGAAAGAAGCAAAAAGAGCTACAAGTTCATAAACGCCATTCGACTCTGGTGGTAGACGATATTTCCAAGCGACTATTTTTTTCATTTAAAGTTTTTGTATTTTTTAATAATGACATGACATTGTAGAAGCTTAAAGAATCATCTAGTAAAGAATCATAGAACTTCAAACGATGTGTACTATTTTATGTAACAATCAATATTATTTATTTATCATTCTATTCCACTTATTTTTCTGTCATGTGTTGCTTGTTTCTCTTTATTCCAAATAAATCTTCAAATATTACCCCTTTGAATTTTTAAGTATTTCTACAATATTTACAACAGAGTGGTCTATTCAAAGTGTAAGCGGTAATGAGACAAATATCTTCAATTATGATTATTTCATATATCATTGACTAGCTAAAGGGAAAACTATATTACAAGCTGCTATTGTAGGTAACCAGAAAAAAGCAGATTTTTTTCTATTTTTCAAGTCCAAAGAATAAAATTTCACAAACCTTTATTGATTTGTATGATTTTCCTTATTATTTTACGTAATGATTATTATGCTCTTATCGTCCCATTCATAGATATCAAATATAAGTAGACTAATAAATATTATTGAGAGGAGCTTCAAGAAGTGTGACCAACATGTCGACTAGTAGTCACTTGAGTCCTTTGTGAAGAATCGACTTGGACGTTTTGGCATCTTATTGACTCGTTTGTCTATAAAACATTTTATGGCAGAGTAAGTAGGTGAATGCGCATTTCTATAGTGACAACAAAAGTGGTGAAATCACCAACGACTACAACGATGTGACGTGGAACAATAATATGATGATTCAATGGATGGGCGTCTTCTCCCGTCCGGTGGACCAATAAGATCATGAATGTTCTGTTCCACCCGACAGACGAAAGTAGTCTAACGGTCACGGTACTACTAGTTTTGGTCAAATGATGCTTGGCACCTGAAAAGGTTACCATTGCTCACTCTACTTTCATGTTTTCTTTATGATTTATGTTTCATGTCTTTTTCATGTGTTTCTTTCTCCCAAATAAACCTTTAAATTTACTACCTCGGATTTTTAAATATTTCTATATTACGATACTTTCAATAGAAATGTCTATTCAGTGCATAACCGGTCTTGAGAAAAATATCTTCAATTATGATTATTTCACACATTAGGAAACCAAACTGAAGGGGGAAAACAATATCCCAAGCTGCTGCTTTAGGTAATCTGGGAAAAGTAATTTCCTCAATTCTTCAACACAGTCCAAAGAATAAAATTTCCCAAACTTTTATTGAATCGTATAAGACTTCACTTGCAATTGCATTTATTCCCACTCTTTATTGCTTATGCGTAAGCTGCTAACTTTACGCAGCAATTCTCGAATTGAAATAAAAGAAAAACCATAAAGGAATTCCTTAAGAACTAACTGTGAAGGAAATAATCACCGCTCAAGAATTCTTCACTGCAATATCCCGAGGAATTTTAAAAATGTTTAAAACATATCCCGGTAGGTTTCCGTTGCAAAGGTTGGTAATTTCCAAGTTCCAGGATCCTCTTTCCCTGAAAGACAAGAAGGGGCAAAAAAGATTGCTAGCGTATCGTTGAAATGTCTGCACTTACAAGAATGACTGTTCGAATGTAAATGGAAATCCAGAAAATGTAGATTCGCCATTCTGGGATTTTGAATTTCAGAAAATACTTTTGATAAGTATTTCTTTAAACTTCTGAGCGGAAAGGCTTCAAATTCTGAAACACAAAAACAAATATTTGAATCATAATTACTGCTTTATAATAAGTATTTAAGCTTCCTAAGAACTAAGATGAAATTCCATCAACGTTCAATTATTTTCTACTCTAATATAAAATGCAATGCTACCGTTCTATATCGCGTGGTTGGGTGGAATGCCAAGTAGAATTATTCTAAAGGAAGACAAGCGATTTCAAAATGAACTCTAGAGTATTTTATCTAATAAAGGGAATCATGGTACTTAAAATTTAGTCGTGCTTTACTTTAGTCAAACATTTTGTCATTTTTTTCTATTTTTTACTTAAACCATATTTAGAACCGACGTGCAATTATAATTTGCCATCTCAGATCGCATGTTTAAACACAAATTCTCATTAAGTTTACTCTTTTAAAACTTGATAACGCCTTAAGGATTAGTTATTAGAAACAGTTCGTCACAAAACTTCGAATGAAAAAGTTATGAATTTGTTTTCGAATGAAAGTACCGTTATTACGTCGAAAAGAACCCAACTTAAACATATTTTAATAAATACTCATATGTTGGTGTGAGATAGATAACTGTATGCTATTCACGAAACATTCACGTCGAAATATTGTTTATAGTCACTGAACTTTTTCTGCTACGTGCATGTGTCAATTCTGGAACCATTTCTCTTCAAAACGCTTTATTTATAATTGATGTTTATTTCCCTTCTGAATTTTCAGGCATTCCCAGCAAATTTCTAATAAGTTCAACATCATAACTAAAAAGGTTTGTTTTAAGTTTTGGAGTGATTACGGAATGCCCCTTCCTTGATTTTCTGTACAACGAAGTCTCAGTTACTCTATCAATACTTTTTTGACTGATGGTACTTTTGCCCCAGGAGAGAGAGATATTGTCGTATTATTTTAACATTAGGAACAGGTGAAAATTTTGACATGGTATTCATGATTAATTTCTTTTACAGCAGGGATGCTTTTTCTTCATTTAATGGCAGCGAATAGAAAAGAACTTCTTTTAAAATGAAATACCTAAAGGGGACAGTACCTATAAACTTCATAAAAAATGATTTTTCAATTTTGATATATTTAGTCCAAAGTGTTCCGATTCTGGTAAAGAATAACGCAAAAAAATTAGCGTTAGTTCGTTCGCAATTAAGATTTTCCCGGCAATCCTATTTCAGTTTTAGCCCTTTCAGTTTAATTTTAATCGCATTTCTTTACAATATGCCACTATAACTCTTGAACTATTAAACTTAGACACATGAAATTTGGAACGCAGTTGAATTATCATTAGAGCTTCAAAATAAAACTAAAATTTTCTACAAAAGTATCAGCTTTATTCAAAATTTGAATATGTATGAGAGAAATTTTGCTAAAGATCAATTAAGTGAAGTAGTAATTGATTATTTCATATTTTTGTTCTACTTGAGTTATATTTTTTGGTTTTAATTTAAATTTTAAGTGCTTAGCATTACTCATTTCAGTCATTATTTTAGGTAGAAAATGCAAATGGGGACTCAGATAGTTGCCAGAAAGTTGTCCTTGTAAATATCTCGTAGATTGAGTTTATGTAAATTCGTATAAAATATTACTTACTTTTAAAATATTAATGTAATTTTTCTGTATTGTGCAGTATGGAGTGTACATAAATACTGTTTAAAGTTCTATTGTGATACGGAGCAAACTTGAGGAGATTACCTATCGATATTACGATGTTTATCTCTTGATTTGAATGCTTTAAGGTCCTGTGTCCCCTTAAAGTTGCAGTCAAAGCAAAGCTAATCAATTTCCATTTTTCAAAAAATACACTGCTGGCCACAGTAAATGCAACACCCTGAAGGAAGCATGCAAATAATATGAAATTTACAACATGCATTAGCGGAGGTGAGATATGCAAATGATTAGAATTTCAGCGCAGACGCACATCACGCGCGCCTGTGGCGCCACTTCAAAGCGCTATTTAAGGCTTGGAGATTTCGACGATTTCAAGTACGGCAAATGTGTTTTTCTTGTGGTTTTTTCAAAAAAACGATCAATTATGCCTCGTAGAAAACAGCGATCATCTTTTGATCAAGTATCCGAGTTCGACAGAGGAAGGATAGTGGCCTACCGAGATTGTGGATTATCTTTCAGGGAAATCGGTAGTCGTGTTGGACGAAACCAAACAACTGTAATGCGGATATGTGATTGTTGGATGCAGGAGGGTACGACGGACCGACGTGTTCGATCGCATCCACCTCAGTGCACCACTTCACGTGATGACAGGCATATTGTGCGTATGGCAGTGACGGATCGCTCAGCCACATCACGAACCATAGCACAGCACATTCAGTCTGTACCGCATCATCCAGTGTCTGCGCGTACCATTCGACGCCGTTTACAGCAGAGTGGTCTGTCCGCAAGACGTCCATTGCTTCGTCTACCCTTGACGCAGATCCACAGACGTTTCCGCCGCCAATGGTGCGATGAAAGAAGGATGTGGACGGCAGAATGGAATGAAATTGTCTTTACTGACGAGTCACGCTTCTGTCTGCAACACCACGATGGTCGGATTCGAGTCTGGAGACACCGTGGAGAGAGGATGCTGAACAGCTGCGTTATGCACCGCCACACTGGTCCTGCACCGGGTATTATGGTATGGGGCGGTATTGGATATCACTCTCGCACTCCTCTAGTACGCATTGCCGGTACTTTAAACAGCCAGCGCAACATCTCCGAGGTGTTGGAGCCAGTTGTCCTTCCTTACCTTCAGGGCTTGCCCACAGCCATATTTCAACAGGATAATGCGCGACCACACGTGGCACGCATTGTCCAAGGGTTCTTCGTCAATCGCCAGATTGAATTGCTTCCCTGGCCAGCTCGTTCTCCGGATCTTTCGCCGATAGAAAACATGTGGTCCATGGTTGCTCAACGATTGACCCAGAATACATCCCCAGCTGCCACACCAGATCAACTTTGGCAACGTGTGGAAGCTGCTTGGTCTGCTGTACCCCAAGAACACATCCAAAGTCTCTTTGAATCAATGCCGAGGCGTGTGGCAGCGGTGATTTCCAACAATGGCGGCTACTCTGGCTACTGATTTTGGTAGGAACCACACTTCATAGAAGTCTATAAATTTAATCATTTGATACTTGGTCAACATGTTATCTACAAAATAAATTTTGTTGTGATATCTCTTGTCTTTCTTGGTGTTGCAATTTGGGTGGCCAGCAGTGTAGTAAGTCAATTCTAAGAAAATAACTGTTTCAACAACAGATAACTGCAAGTTAGCATCAATTAAAAAGTTAAAATACGTAGCATCAATTCGTAAAGTAGGCAACCTCGACCTTCTGTTTTACTACGACAAATAATTTTTGATTTTTCAAGTCTCATTTCGAATATTCCCTAGCTCCAGTACTTTTTGATCAATGAAGTTTCAAGTAAAATTTTTTTACTCGAACTGATAAGACTAGATTTCAAACGTAATCTTTTTATCATTTAATCTTCAATTCAGATATATATTTTCTGATACCCTGTACTCGTTCAGAATGATTATGCTACTTGTCTATAAGTAATTTGCAGTAAAACTGCAGAATTTAACATGAAATATCAAAGACAAATGTGAGTTTTAATGATTTGAATTGTCATGTAAGAAACCTAATGTAAAATAATTAACATATCTTTGAATAATTAGAATATATGATTAGCTATCAGTCTAACTGAAAGTTTTTGCTGTTCATTTCTTTCTTTTTCATAAAAAGTTGAATTTCACCACCTCGCTTGTCTAACCAAGGATTTTAAGGGAAAGTTCATGGAAACTTGCATATGCCGCCAATAAATTACCACACGTCTTTAGAGAGGGTGGAAGTTTTTGGCTCTTCTGCATGCTCAGAATATAATATGTAACTTATACTTCCCCAGCATGGTTTTAAAGAGTAAGTGCATCAAATTTGCTCCGAATAGGTCAATTGGAGAAAATGTATCTTGAGTACATAACAGACAGATGCCAACTCTTTACATAGCTAACATATGATTTTTAAAAATTTCTTACAAAACACCACCAATTTTGAAATGAATATTTTTTAGAAAATTAAATGGATTGGTAGTTTTTAATAAGATGGTTTCACGTTTTCAAATTTAGTCCAGAGACCAAAAATTTGTTTAAGAACAAATTACCAGTATTTAAACTGTTTATTAAAACCATGGCGAGTTCTTTGATAATTAACAATAAAATATTGAAGCCAAATCCAAATTCGTGTATATGTCCAAGTCCATAGATGTAATATTAATACAATATTTCATCTGTAATCGTCTAAGGATCAAATGAATAGTAAATTATCATAATTTATTAAGACAATAATCTAAGAGGGTGTGCAATATCTAGAGAAAAATTAGATGCATTTAAAACCTTGATAATTCTGCTAGCAAAAATATATAATGCATTTATAAATGTTTTTTATGAGTATTGTAAATTTATCACAATACTCAAATATTATCTTAGGAAATTTATATAAAAAAGCGTTTCGTAGACATTTTGAAAGTAACTTTTTCAAGAGCTTACTAGTATAGTATATTTATACTTTGACTTTCTATCTATGTATCGCAAACGTTTACTGTATGAATCTCTTATTGAATGCAAAAAGAATTCGGGATTTGCATTTTGCTTCTTATAGTAAGCATACAGTATGTTTGGGAGTCAACTCCCAAACCAAGAGTTTTCCATACATTGAAATCCCACGTTTCGAAATGGAATAATAGGAAAAGGAATAAAATGCATTCTATAGCATAGAAATGTGATTCGCTCAACAGGAAAGAGTAAATTTTAATATATTAAAATATCATGGCCCCAGTAAATGAAAAAATGTGAATACATTCATGAGAATATTATATTTTTTTCATTTAGAGCAGCGAGTTTCAATCGGTGTGGCACAAATGGCACTGGTGTTGCCTCCGGATGGTGAAGCGGTTTAATTTGTGTAAGATTTATTTTATTTCAACCGTTTAATTTTGCACTTTTGACCAAAGTGTGTTTACAAATAATTTAAAATAATACCCTATAATTAATTTCGAGTATTATTTCCTTATTGCAAAGCATCATAAATAAATTTCTTCAAAATATTTCTTAAAAGTCACTTTGGATCGAAAAGGGTAGGTAATTGTTATTATTTTTTAATCAATCAAAATTAAATCTGTTTTTGTCAGGTTGGCTAAAAATATAATACAATTTTGGTGTTCCGCATAATTTTAATAATTAGTTTATGTGTGCCATGAGATGAGAAAGATTGGAAATTACTAATTTAGAGAATGAAATAATTATCTCATTCACAACGATCTAAGAGATTCACTCGTATGTATCCGTTCTGCAACAAGCATTCGTCCTTAATTGATTTCTAACCATTTCGAGTCTTCTTGACCAATAGAATCTACCCTGGTATTCTTTCAAGCAATTGATGTGGTTATTTAGTCATTGTGTGTATATTGGGTAAAAGCATTACTAGGCTACTCGGAAATTTCGTGACGCTCAAGGGGATGAAAATTGTTTCATTCATCAGAGAATAAGCAGCGTATTAAAAAAATAGTAGGTTGTGTTGAGGACAAAAACTGTAGTTTTGATTTGAATACTTTGGCCTGATGCTGGATTGAGGAATGAATAAAGCAAATATAGGAAGTTTGAGTCATAAAATATTGTGAATATTTAACAATTTACAGTTTGGTATTAATATCGAAAAACAATTAATTAAAGGCCTGTGATCGTTGCTTAGTTCGGTAACTTTCGAACGACACCACTTATGCAGTCCTCACTCCATGTAAGACAATGTTACACTGACCTAAGCTCGACCAGCACAGTATAATTTCGACATATTGCGAAACCCATCCTTGAGCTCCTGCGCAGTTGGTCCGAAGGTCATGTCAAATATGGACATCCTTTTTTTATATGATGCTATATATTTATCTTCTGCATGTTTACTCTTGTTTTCAAATCATAAGACAAAACAGTTGTCAACTTCCCATGCACGCTTCCCCCTCCCCACTGTTCAGATCATAAAAAGTATTCACGGCGGAAAATAACACTTGACCGCATACAGAGAAAGCTCAATTTATTAGATATACCCACTCAGACGTTTCAGAAATGCAAATAGATCCGAAGTTTGTTCATAGCGTATTGAAAATCCAAATATTCATTGCAAGCAACAGGATAGAAAAGGGGATTCTGTATATGCCTTCGTTCAAATGTTATTTCATGAAACTTTTCTCATTATCCCCTTTTTATTTGTAATTTACATTAGTTCTTTTAAGTAAATTTTTATTTAGTGCACTTAACACATATCATTTCATATACAATTTTATGTGAAAGATTGAAACACACTTTATTTCCTCAATAACGTTCTCCTTTGAATTTCATCAGTAAATCCAAACGCACAAAGTAATTGCAGGTACTTAGTACAATACATGTAATAAAATGTATGTATCTTCGGGAAATCACAGATATTGATGTGAATCCGACACTGATTGAATTGTGATTACCTTGTGCAAGGAAACTTTAGATATTCTCGAGTTTCTGAGATTTTTTATAGAAATAAGGATATAGGAGATGAATTCAAGCAATCCCATATTTAATAACAGCTGTGCATATGTAACTACAATTCTTTATCAATACGACTTTACACTTTATCAATGCGATTCTTAGTAATTTTTGAGATTAACTGACATAAAATATCTAATAAAGGAGAGGAAGACTGAAAAACTATTCTACCAATGAATTCGAAATGGGATTTTTTTGTTTTAGGCTATTTCATTACTTACCCCACAGATATATTTTTCAAATGAAAAACATTTTTTATTGTCCAGAAAAACATTCCAAGAAGTAATAAAATAGAATTCAATACGACTACACAGAATAAGATTATTGATCGCGGCAGCAAATTTTCAACTAGGATTCCTTATTTGGATAATGCCACATCAGCAAGAGAAATTTCTGTTCTTTTTATAATTTTTTTTCCTGTCTTACAAATTCAAGATAAAAAATTATGTATCAACCGTTTCTTTTTCTCAATCTCTATTCATATTTTTATGAAAGCGTCCAAAAGTTCGTGCATTTGTTTTATAAAATTATGCAAACATATATATGCAAGACATTAATTTTGCGGAATGTACGAAACAGCATCCTTTTTTCACATATTTTTACGCCGACAGACAGTAGCAAAATACCAGTTTTATCAAATAGCTGTAGATAGGTTTTATCACATCACCCAAATTTCAATTTCTGTATCAGTTTTATCACACCCACTGAATTAAATATAAACCAGATTTATTACAATCACCAAAATAACTACAGATCAATTTTATCAAATCTATTAAAACAGCAATATGCAAGTTCTATCAAATCCACCAAAATAGCTATGGATCAGATTTAATAAATCAACCGAAATCGTTATAGGGCAATTTTATAAAATCTATCGACATTGCTATAGACCAGTTTTATCCAAAATGTCCTCTTTATTTGTGTCCCGATTTTGGATGACGTTTAGTTCTACTGAAGTAGCTTTTGAACAGTTTGATCATCTCGTTTTTATCTTTATCAATCACTTTTTGAAGCTCTATATACTAGTATATTTTTCATTCGCTTGTAATCATCGCCTTTTAACAAGTGAATGGGACGCAGTGGAAACGAAAGTTCAGAAGCTAATTGTTGGAATATGACTGAGGTGTGCAGCAGGTTTTTGCCATACACTTTATTGGAACTAATAATTAACAGCATATCTACGAGAGAGAGAACTGCTTTCTATGACATGTTTGATTAATTTAATTTCATTTAAGGTATGAAAATACACATCTCAATGATTAGATTCATTATAAATGGTTTTAAATGAGAGAGATGTAAACTGTGAGTAACACCATTAGATGATGATGATGATTAAATAGACTAGATTATCATTACATACAAGCAATTAAAAAACTTGGGCTCAGTGGCGACGTGCGAATCTCTAGTAGTGATGTTAAAAGCATTTGACTTCTGTAAACATATTAATCCTAATCTGACTCGTTTGGAAGATACCAATTTTTTTTTAAATGCGCACTTTCTGAAAGTCCTATCTCGAACTAGGTAGATTAATTAACGTCGCACTGTAACAAAACATCGGCGTATTGGCGGAGATCCGAGACCAGTACCGAAGGGAAAGGCAATCCAAGGCAACGCCTCGTAATTTTGAACAATGGTCAGATGACGAAGTTACCTGAGCTCCACTCTCTCCCATTTTCCAAACATTCACACCTAGTTAACGTGAGAACATTTCAGGACCACGACAGATTTAACAAGCAAACGCCCTCACGTGCACGACGGTCTATGGTTGGATCGAGTCTCAAACTCGCAAACCTCCGGTTGCAAATACGCTACTCTAATAACTGGGCTACCACAGCCCCGAATTCCAAAGGATAATATTAACTCTCCAAGGGATTAAGACGAGATATCTGGTCTATCGAGATCTGACCGGATTTGCTATTGACGATATATCCCGTCATCAAGATATTGCCCCTTTTTTATGATGACGAGACAAGATCTGGTCAAATGTCGGGATATCTAGTCCGTCCGGATATCAAGTCAGTGTTGCTAATGATTACATTTGTGTTGAGATACCTCGTCAAGACAACCACCAGGAGGGTTAATGGATTTTGAGAAGTAGGCAGAGATCTGTAACAAAAGTGAATTTTCTGGTACTCCTCCCCAAAGTAACGATTCTTAGGTGCAAAAAAAGCAGGAAACAAAGCAAAGAGCTAGAAGAAGTGAAAAAAATGTATTAAAATTTTAATTAATAATGGAAAGTCGTCCGTAGTTTTTTTTTCAGTTTAAAGAGACCCGTAGAGAAGTAAGGAGTGAAAAAAGTGAAGTAATAAGCTAGTTAATCGAAGTTTCTTCAAGAGTATTGCGTTTTTAATCTTTTGTCGGAATTTTTATACGCCCGAATAAGAAATTCTAAGTGTCCCTTTTTTTACCCTTCTCTCTTTATTTCCTCCATTCATTTTATTTTTCGAGGGTTCTTTCCCTTTTTCTGAGCAATTGCCGCTAAATATATACGTTCGGAGAGTTGGGAGGTAAAAAAAATTTTATCGTTCCTCTTTTGCACGAGAAAGATTTTTTTTGCTAATTTTGCTCTTTTTTGTAGTTGGGATGAGTAACTGGGAACGGTATGATTTTTCGTTGCATTTTACGTAATCTTATTATTTGCATGGAAATAGAAAAAATAATTTGATCATTGATAATGGAGTGAAAGACACATTTAAGCATAAATCTCCTGACAATAGGAAGATCACAATCTCCGATCTTGCCTGTTCTGTCGTGAAATTAGTTTTTAGTCTTATTCGTTGAATTACGTTTGATTGATCCAAACTCATTTCAATATTACGTGATAATGAAGATAAAAAAGTAAATAGCATAACTTTTTACACATCATATTACTTGAAATTTCATTTTAAAGACGATAGATTCTTATAGAGAAATACTAAAACCAATCGCCTTTAGTCACAGTAGACGCTGTCTCTTCTCTATGAAAGATTTAAATTTAAAATTTTGTCATTAAACTTTAGTTACCTTGAAATTCAGATATTCTTTAACCTTCTGGAGGTTTCACACGCATTTTTGCTTTCTGTAACCTGTATTCTTTCCTGGATGACTTCTAATCAGTTTTGACCTTCTTGACCAAAAGAAACTTTCCGAGGATTCTCTCAGCTAATCAATACTGTTCAATATGTGTGTAATGTTGGGATAAGAAATTAATTCAACACTATTTGGAAATCTTTCTACGCTCAAAGGGATAATGTAGTTTTAGATTTGAGTCAATGCTCAATGAATAATTTTTGAAAAGATCCCCTCACATATCCCTATTGGCTTGCCATTTTTGATGGAAATGGCGAAAAATCACAATACATGGATATCACATATTCATTCTTGGAAATTCGAAAACAACTTTTTGAATTATCTGAAGCTAATATTTTCACTTCTAATGCTGAAAGTTATTAGCATTGAGACATTATCTAATTTATTTATTTCAGTTTTAAGGAATTCCTTGAAAATCTGATTCGTTAACTTCTGGCATGAAACCATCTTCAGTCTTGAAAAAATACAGAATATGAATCACGGAAAATACAGAGAAACTTTCAATGATGGTGTAGCATTATCCTAGTCTAAGCTGAAAGTATGGGGTGTAAAGTCGCATATGATACATAATAAAAAATATTGTTTATTAATGTATATGGAATTTAACTAAACTGAAAAGATGCATTGAATTTACTTAATTGGGGTTCAACATAATGAAAAAGGATAATATTTATTTCAAAAGAAACCACTTTTCCATTTTTGTAATGGATTATTTCTCGGAATTTTCAGTTATTTTACTGTAAGTTGACTCTGAAGTAGGATTAAAAACAATTTTTATGCTTCTTACTCAAATTTTGAGTTTTATGTTGTATAAATTAAAAAATAACTAACTACACACAGTTATCGAAAGAAATGTTTAAATTAGTGCTTACACATATATAATTAGTTTTTACATACAATTTTTTCATGCTATCCCAATGTGACAAGGCAGATATAGTGCATATTCAGACTTGAAAATTTCTTATACGATTTTTATAAATGGATTCAGGGAAAATGAAATTTTTAGATTGCGTTTCAGTAAACTTCCGTTTAAAGAAAATTTTAGGAGGTTGAGTAATGAAATGGGTAAATAAAAATTGAAGTTTGTAAATGAAATGAACATTTGAAAACTTTTAAGGTTTTTAAGACATTTGCAAATTTTCATTCATTTTATTTGCTGGAGAGATTCTATATAAAAATTTTGTAGCATTTATAATGGCAAAACAAACGGATATAAATAATATAGAATCAACCGCTACCAAATTAATTTGCCAATATTGATGCAAAGTTTTGATTACGGAAGGCAATGAAAAATCTTGAAGATAGAGCAAAAAAAAGAAAAAACATGAGGCAATCCCAAAATTGATTTAGAAGTACAAAATATCGAAACGCTTTGGAACAAATGAATGTGATTTAATTGAAGTGAAAGTTCAGGGGCTAATGGTGGTAACATGATTGAGGTATGAATTCATTTACCATGCACTTTATTGGGAATAAGAATTAAAGCCAATGATAGTACATTTGGAAAATGTTAACGAAATTGATGATTGTTTACTGAAATTGTTTACTGATATTGAGTTTTAGTAAACTTTTACCATGTTTTGATGCTTACTCAAGCTCAAAATCTGTAAAAAATTAAATGATAAATGTGGAAAATGTGTTTGGTTTGTTTAACGTAAATGTTTCTTAAGCATTTTTAATTTAATATTTTTTAATGCACAATATTCACAGGGATGCTAAAATTTTAAAGTTTTAATATTACTTCTCTAGCTGGTTTGTAATTATGTTTCTAGATAGAAATTTGTTTTATGAGCTCAAAATATAATGCAAAATGTAATAATCCTCCCGAAAATTATAAATAAAAATTGATAACACTATTCTATTCATATATCTGCTACGCGAAAAATTATTAGATTTACAGTTCTTTTGGTTTACAGAAAAAATTATGTTTGTTTAAAAAATTATAAGTCTTAAGCAAAATAATTCTAACACTGAATAGATAATATAAATATTTTCAAAAGTACATAAAAATGTGAGGTTTAAAAAGTGAGAAAAGAAAGTTTCCACTATTTGATGAATTCATCGATATAAAATGAGTAGAGATTTATAGGCAACAACATGAATGAATTCATCCATATTTTCCGAGAAAACTTTAAAAGTTACTTAAATAACGTGTAATATAAATATTAGTCAAATGAATCAGTAACAAAAGTATCAAGTCAGTTGAAAGCTAAGACAACCAAGTATTTTCAAATTATGTTTACCCAAATTTAAAAAATTGATTTAGTATCCATTTCTGAAGTTAGATTTAATGAAAATTACTTTTGTTATACCAGTAATAAGAATGTTATGTTTCATTTTAAAAATAAGCACTTAATATTATGCATAGAAACAGCTCATTTTTCCTTTAAAACTATTTAGATTTTGAGAAGGTAAGACTGATCGATTCTACCCATCGTTTTATCCAAACTCTAGAAAATAGGCACATATCTTCCATTTCATAAAGAAATCCTGCTTATGATCGAAATTTGAAATATATTTAACGACGTGGTTACAATAATGTATGTAGTGAGAAGAAAGTTATATTTTGCTATTCAGTCCTCTGTTATGTAACATAGAAATTTAAAAACATGTATTTCTTTATTACAGAATACTTTACACATAGAAGATATTCTTTTATATTTTTATTTGTTTGCCCATACTAGGAAAACACTTTTCAAACCACATTTTACTACAACTAAATGGGTTTTATCGAGATTAAATATAGTTTGCATTAAAAGATTTGTTTATTCATTCAAGTCAAATGAATATGAATTGTATCAAAAATTATTTTTTTTTATTATCAGCATATTTTAATCCGTAGATCTAGATCTATGCAAACCTCGTGAGATAAATTAATAACTACAGAGCGACAAACCAAACCTGGCACATTTTAACCGAACCTAGCCTATTATACAGATAGCCTATATCAGGTTTCTGTGGTTTGACTAAAAGCAATTAAAAATGGTTTTACAAGTGTTTTTCGACGAAATGAATTGCGGTTCATAAAAATGTCATGCGTTTCTTCGTAAATTATTCAGTTTATTCTTTTGTTTTTCCTTAAGTTCTCAGAAGAAACACTTTCATCGGACTTTCCTTCGAATTTAATTCAGAACCACCCCGACCATAATACACTTTACTAAATCGAACGTGTTTATGAAACGTTATAAGCCTAAAAACAAATGCAGCAACCTCGGAACTTGAATTCGAATAAATCTCAGCGCTAAAATCTGTTTCAGAAAAGAAATGGCAAAAAAGTTCCTGTCCCTGCATATAAATCTTCGATAATTCCCCAACTATCTACTAAAGCATCGAGCTCAAATTCTAGTCCTGAGTATTCACAATCGATTTTACTCAGTCTAATTTCCAAGTCCTCTCCGCTTTTCATGGAATCTCCGCTCTTTGTCGAGTGCATTTATCATTTTTTAAAAAATAAATGTTTTTTTACGAGTGTTATAGCTGGAGCAAAATGGTGATATTGCAAGTCCTCTTTGAGAAAGAAGGGTAGCCAGATTTTCAAAATAGAATTGATCCTTTCAAAAGTTCTTTTCTCCATTCTTTCATTCCTGTTCTGTTTCAGCCATATTCTTTTGTGGCAAGAAATGCATTCGAAACAGGCTACCGCACCAGTTTGCTCTTTCTCCTTTCAATCGTTGTTTCTTTTTTGGACTGTTTGTTTTATCCTTGAACTATGCTCATATCTTTTCACTACACTCTTTTTTTTTTATTCATATTTAAATGAATGCGAACAAAAATCAAATGAAATTTTTCGGGAAAAAATTTGTACGAAATTCTATTTGGATTTCCTCATTTCTTATCCATATAAATTTCCGCAGCACTTTTTATTCCATAAATCAATATTAGAATTCTTTTTAAAGTGACTTTTTTTCTTTCTGAGGTTTTTGTTATTTTTATTTTTGAACTTTGAAAAGGTCAAGTTGAAAAACCATTTGTGTGTAAGATGCTAAAGTTTAGAAATCATTATAATAAAAAAAATAACATGCTTTGAAGAAAAAATTGTACTGTCAGTGGTAATATATTAAACTGGATTAATCAAACCTGTGACAATAAATGTCTATTACTTACGAAAACATTTCAAATTTAACAATCACTGTCTGTACAAACCATGACACTTTTTTTAGCTCTTTTCGGGTGCTGTTTCTATTAATATAAAACTAGTGGCTCGGCCACCAGGAGAATTTGGTTACTTTTTCCTTTTCTGAGTTCTTTTTAATTTTGGAAGGCCAAGAAAAAGTAAAACCCTGTGAAGTTAAAAGAGCAATATATAAACAAATTTAGCTTACTTTGAAGAAAATACTGTACTGCAAGGGATAAATATATTTAACTGGATTAATCAAAAATGTGATAATAAGCCTTTCCAATTAGATACGAAAGCATTTAGTTTCATATTCCTCATGGTTTGACACTGACTAGACTAAGTCCGTTACAGTGACCACTGAAAGTCAGAACCATGATAAGACTTCCAAGATCTTTTGACCATTATAATACTAGAAAGAGATAACTGGGAAAAGCTTAATTTATGAAAATACATGTTAAAATCTGAGCCACTTGACTCCGACTCGTTCTGGTTTTTGTCAAATCTATCATACTTGAACATTAAATGTAACCACACTGAACATTAAATAAGCTCGTAAACTACAATCTTTATTTAATATCTCAAAACTTAATGAATGATGATATATTAAGCCTACGCCACACACTTTAATTCAGTAAGAGAATTTTACATTGGACGTTTTGTTTACTTCAAAAGTCATTATTCTATCATCTAACAATAAAATTATTAAAACTTGATTTCTCTTGCCATTTTATATCTGAAACTTCGAGTTTTTATATTGTGTCTATTATACGAGGAGTGTTCAAATGAAAAGGTACGAAACGTCGTAAAAACCAAACCGGTTGAAATTTGAATATGCCGCTTTGGGATAACGCAGTGAGACATCTAAGGAAGCGAATGCACGAGTACCGGCGTGGTTGTGCGCATGCGCGGGCGCCCCCACATGACGCAGAAGAGAAGCATGCAGTTGTGTGTTCCGTCCAATTGACGCGGCAGTGCGTGTGAGGACATCATGGTGTTCACATTGCAAAATTCGACGATTGAGGAGCAGCGAGGTGTTATCAGATTTCTGATTGCGGAAGGTGTTAAACCGGTAGGTGAGACACTCCGTAGCCTACGCAAGTCCATCAAGAGCAAACGGCCTGGGCTGCTCACGGAGGGAGTGATTCTGCTCCACGATGACGCGCGTCCACGCGTCTCCAGGGTCACACAAAGTGTACTGGCCAAGTTCAAGAGGGAGCAGCTTGAGCATCCGCCCTGCAGCCCGGACATATCGCCCTACAACTTCCATCTGTTTTGTCCGCTAAAAAACATCTCAAAGGGAAGCGCTTCAATTCGGACGACGAACTGAAGGACACAGTGGAGGACTGGCTCTTGTCACAGCCACAGGAATTCTGGGAACAGGGAATCCTTCGGCTCGTGAAACAGTAGGATAGTTGTGTTCAGTCCTCTGGTGATTACTTTTGAATAAAGACTTCAATTATACCCACAGTGTCGTTTCGTACCTTTTCATTTGAACACCCCTAGTATACCTAAGCATTAAATGGAATCCCATAAAGATTAAATCAAATAAATATATATAAGAATAAAAAATAATTTGGTACAAAAATTGTTTTTAATAGTATATGGTTTACATAGTCTTTCCCTTATTAAGAAAGTTTACAACGTAAGAACTAAGGAACATAAATTCTTAGTTTAAATTAATTTTTAAAAAATTTTTGTTTCCAGTACAGCAGTAAAGTGGGGCCGCCTTGGTTCAGTGGGTCTGTCGATTGTGCAAGCAATCTACGAGTCGTGGGCTGTGCCGGTTCAATTCCCATCTGGGTATAGTTCTTTCTTGAGTTTCAGTAAAACTTTCTTTATGTGTACGTACATTAATTGTCAACGATTTATAATTTGCTTCTTGCGATCAAGCACACAAGTTAGTTATATGTACACTCAAACAACATCATATATCAACATATACTTTTTGTTGCAAAAAACTGTAGGTATACGAGGTTTGTCTAAAAAGTATCCGACCTTGAATTTTCCTGCATACGGTAATGATGCTAGAGCGGTGCCACTGTGCACAGTGGAAGAAGACAACTTAATGCGCATGCTTGAATTTTTTCTCCGTGTTCGAGTGTGTCAGTCGCTGCCTGCTGGCCGCTGAATAAGGTGCTGTTATAAGTGTTCGTCGGATTTTTGATTTCTCTCAAGATGACTGAACGAGTTGAGCAAAGATACTGCATCAAATTTTGTCAAAAGCTTGGCGATTCGCAAAGCGAAACAATTCGTAAAATTCAGCAAGTTTTTGGAGACGATGCTATGGGCGTAACACAAGTGAAGGAGTGGTTTAACCGATTCAAAAATGACCGCACATCGGTGGAGAGTGATCAGCGTCTTGGGAGGCCTCAAACCGCTCGGAATGCAGCTGTTGTTGAGAGGGTGGAAAATCTGGTAAAAGGAGATCGTCGTTTGACCGTACGAGAGATTGCCGAAGAGGTTGGGATCAGTAAAGATTCCGCACATGCAATTTTGCGTGATGATTTGAACATGCGCAGAGTGGCTGCAAAATTTGTGCCCAAGCTGCTGTCGGCACAACAAAAAGAACTCCGTCTTGAGATTGCACAGGACCTTCTGGACACTACCAACACTGATCCTCAGTTTCTGAACACCGTGATTACTGGAGATGAGTCATGGGTATACGGGTACGACCCAGAAACAAAAGCACAGTCGTCGCAATGGAAGCATCCCGAGTCTCCAAGGCCGAAAAAAGCGCGACAGGTGCGAAGCAAAATCAAGGTGATGCTAACTGTGTTCTTTGATATCTGTGGAATTGTGCATCACGAATACGCACCGGAAGGACAAACAGTGACAAAAGAGTACTATCAACAAGTTCTACGCCGACTCAGAGATGCAGTTCGGCGCAAAAGACCACACCTCTGGACGACGAAAAACTGGCAGTTGCATCATGACAATGCTCCGGCTCATTCGTCACACCTGATCCAGACTTTCTTGGCGAAACACGGAATTCCAGTCGTCTCCCAACCTCCCTACTCTCCAGATATGGCTCCTTGCGACTTTTGGTTGTTTCTGAAATTAAAGATGCCGTTGAAAGGATCCCGTTTTGAGAGTAGAGAAGAGATAATGCAGAACGCGACAACGGAGATGAACACCATTCCAAAAGAAGCCTTCCAGGAGTGTTTTCGGCAGTGGAAGGATCGGTGGGCTAAGTGTGTGAAGGCGCAAGGGGCCTACTTTGAAGGGGATTAGGGTCCCAATTTCGTCACTTAAGTAATATATTTTTCCTGGCCAAAGGTCGGATACTTTTTAGACAGCCCTCGTATGTAGCTCTTTTTGCTTCATAAATGCAAAAATCATAAATAACATTTACGACAATTCAGGAAATATCCATGCATACAGCGTTTGATTTAAAATCCTGAATGAAAAAACGATGAGTCGGAAAAGATAAAAAAATAAATTGTGTGCTTTGAAAAATCTTGACTATTGATTTTTCATTGCATTTCACGACTTCGTTTGAAACGAAAAAGGGACAAATTGAAAGTTTGAAAAAGGTAACATTAAGTATAGATTTTAATTGGGAAAGAATAGTTCGTATTTTTGGAAAAAAATTGAGATGTAATTCCACACGAGTTGGTTTTTACCGCTTTTATATTTTTAACTCTCATGTGCATAGTTCTCCCTTTCTTTGTATAAAGAATAATGTTTTTCAGACATTTTCTGTAGATTTTTTATGTTCTCGTTTTTTTGTTGTTTACATTGTTTTTTATTCGTTCATCTTTCGTTGTAGAAATACTTCATAATTCCTTCATTGCTGAGAAAATAGTAAAACAGCCTAATATTTACGTGTTACCAATTTTGAAAAGCACACATCTACACTTAACGTTTCAGAATAATATTTTCAGATTTGGATCATACTATACAAGAATATGTTTTGGGTACATAGGAACATTTCATTTAAAAATAAGTTGCATTGGTATTAATTCTTAGTGTATAATAAAAATTATATTAATATATTTCAAAATAATTCGCATTCAAACAAATGTAAATTATTATATCTACTTTCCCACGTAATGTGTTTATTTATCTATCCATAACAGAAATGAAACATTCTTGTCTAATATTTTTTAGGTGTGGCCCACGTTCAGTGATTTTCGTGAGTGAGTATATAGAAACAAAACTAGAGATTTTATGAAACTCGGTAACTTCAATTTCGTATTACCAACACAATCTCATCGACCTTAAAGTGAAATAGACTGAGCATGTGCCCGCAGCTTCATGTTATTTCTTTCAGTTGCTCTGTTTGTAGTTCTACCACGCGGTTGTGGATAAAAGCATGAATCCTAAATTATTGATTGGTTAAAGTGATTATCCATCATGATCAAAAACACTAGTCAGCGCTTCCAAAGCCAATCGGCTAAGTCGATTTGTGATTTACCCTTCAGATATCTTACGATAGCGACTCAATCCACATGATACGTCTATTTAATTAGAAGGTCGATGCACAATCTACGGTTACGTAGGTGGTAATTATCACAGCAGCCATATGCAGATGTTGACTGGTTCATTGAATAACGAGACAGGTAAAAAGTAACTTTAAAATAAAAATTAATCAAAAAGATGTAAACAACATAAACTGTCTAGTTTACCATCCTACTGTCTTTCAAAACAAAAAGGCTTAACAAGAAAGCTAATATACACCGATCGTCTTTGATTCCTGAATTCTAAATATATTTTAATTCGTAGCCAGCACGCACAGCACAACTGAAATAAAAATAATTTAATTTAATCTATTGCGCTAAAGCCACGCAACTTATATTCATAGGTAGACTGATAGCACCACATATCTTTAGTTCAACTTCTTGTTAGCACTTCTATTTGAGTTTACGTTTGTTGCCATTTTGTATGCCATTCGGTTCCTATTTTATTTTAAAAAAGAAGAAACGGAAGCTACCGAGAATTCTTAAAATACCCAACTGTTTCAACGTATGGACTCAAAAGGAAAACCTCCATCCACTTTCTTTGTTTGAATTTCTAAAGTAGAAGAGAACCCAGAAGCAGAAATATTTTATTTCGAAGCAGTAAATCAACCTTTTAGCAAGACTTCTTTACTATCTTCCGTTCCATTTACCAAAAATACTTGCAGAAGCAACATTTGCATTTTTGTTTCGATGACAAAACTAACCTCTCCTTTTCGCTTCCAACCTCAAGTTAAGCGCATTAAAATCATCCTTTTAATCATTCTCTTCTAATGTGTTTGATAACATTCACTCACCTGTACTTATGCCCATTATACGATCTGCAAAAAACGACAACTCTCTCTCTCCGAGTAATCACAAAAGGAGAAAGCTGCAACTCCTCGATCTCTGAAGGCGTCTATTGATTCCAGAAGGCCCAAAAGGTATGAAATAATAAACCGCGTAAATTAATAACCGCCATTGGTGAAGAACCGAAACGTAATTAAAACTTTCCACCTTGAGCGGGGCAGAACATTGAGACAAGGTCTTTCTCTGTTTTATGGTGATAAACATAAAAGAATGACTTCAATTAAAAGTTACGGCTTTAGGAAACCAGATTATACCCGGGGATCTAATTAGCAAGGTGCTGCAGGAGTCCTCCCCGGCTTTTGTTTTCGATCCTGCCATTTAAAATCTTATTATCCTTTGCCGTTAAATATACGATAAAGCTTGCAGCGAAGAACAACTGCCGATGTGCTTCTTATCTGTTTAGATTTTGCATGTACTAAATTGAATAAAGTTCTTGTTTATCATAAGTGAGCTATAGAGTTCCCCGGAGGATTAATGTGTGTACACTTGGTGCCAATTATTTCTGATTAAATGTGCCGGGATTTCATGTGAAAGGGATCGGTGACGACTTGTGAAGACTTTCTCTGATCTTGTACTGTCTGTTCCGAAAAGAGGATTTGTCTGGGTGTATCGATTAGGTTCAATGGAGAGAGATTTTGTATGGTTCTATTAAAATTCAAGAGGTTTAAGATACTATAGACAAGGTGGAACATTGCTTCGTAAAATTTATCGGGTCTAGGGGTTGTTTTCATTTTATCAAAGTTTATTTAGATTTCTGTGTTATTCGTAAGAAATGTACATTATATTTTGTCTGAGATGTTTACACTCAGTTATTGTAGTATTTAATCCACTATAGTGCACATTATATTGTTAGAATTTTATAAATTTGTCTCAAGATCTCTTCTCTATAGTCACAATGCCTTAATATTGATAGCAAATTAATATATTTCCCATATTCACATTGGAAATAACGTATAACTTGTCTCATTTTCTATCAATCCTGGTTTGTTTATGTTTAATTGGAGCATATTTTATGTTATTTATTATGTTTGTTATATTATTATGCATTTGAATTTAAATGTTTTCTATTGAACTATGTTTTGCTTGAAGGCTCTTTCGAATTCAAGCATATCTACAATCACTCCAAACGATTGAAACATTATTATAAAATCATTGTCTTACTACAATTTGAACAAGGTATTTCGAATTGTAACTTATCGTTTACAGTTTATCAGTTTAGCTCATTAAAAGTTAACTTTCCTATCACATTTATTATTCTTCATAACAATCTATAATAAGTCTATATAAATGTCATGGGCAAGATGACAATGTTTGTCCATGATATTTTTAACAAAACCTGTCTCAAAATGATAGATCCACTAAAGATATATCATTTTTATACTGACGTCAAGGGTTGTTGAAGATATTTGTGGAACCTGAATGTAATGATGTTTGTTTAAAATATTGTTAAATATTGTTGCATATACATTTGGGAATATATTTTAAACTAAATTCTTTTCAATTTTCTATTGTCCTAAAGTGATAGATCCACCTTGAATGCCTTAATAACAGATTTAAAAATACCTCAATTTTGCCTTGTGAGGGGCAGATTGGATCTAGACTGATAGCAAGTGTTTTAGCAAATGCTAATTTATTTTGCCTATTGTGCGGGGTAATAGTGTAGCTATTACATATGAGACAAAGAAAAGACCGAGTTCATTAGATCAGCTTAAAATAAATTATTAATTTCGAAACCGGAATTTATTAGGTTATATTAAAAGACAAAAGAACTTTTCTCAAAATATATTTTGAACGTATTAAAATTCAGGAATATGTCGTCAAAGGATACAGATGATCGACCTGAAATATTGAGTCCCCGTCAAAAGCGATTCGTTTTTGGCATATGAATTGACGACTTTGTAAGTTGAAAATTTGTGTTGTTTTAGTATTTAAGTATATGAGCTGTGGCGAGGGTACTAGATATTAGAGTATCCAAATCCACTATTCACAGAACTCTTCAAACATATAAGCTCTTGCGTTACTAGAAATTGAAGTGAAACTATTTTTGAACCAAGATGCACAAGCAAAAGAGATTAAACCCAGTACATTCAGGCGTCCACTTGTAAAAGAATTGTGTGAAAGTACGAAAATAGCTAATTTTGACTGACCAGAAGTATTAGCATGATTTTCGGAAGAATTATGTGATCTCAGAATCAGTAAAAAACGATGGTGTTGGACTATTTTTTGGTTCGATACTTGATGAATTGGCAGCAGATTGAAAAGAGAGTTTTATAAGGACAACACGTTTATTTCTACAGTAGACGAGGACATTACAAATCAAGTACAGTTAGTATTTAAAGGAAACAGGTAAGAGTAACATAACGGAGCAGGGAACAGTACATCCACCATACCTCGAGCACAAACAGGAAGTATCTTCTTTCCCCCTCAGCACTTCTCTCCATACCGCATTGCAATCTCTCGGTTGCAGTTAAGGATGGTGATCTCACAGATGGTTAATGCAAGTAATCGATCGTAATAGTAATCAATCGCATGTGAAGCTTTTAGTAACACCAGGAAAGTATTGTTATCTTTTCTAACTGCACTTATGACTCCTAAAAGGTACTCACTCACTTTACCAGTATTTCCTTGCATTAACATTTTGAACGCTTCAAAATAATAATTCTGAAAAGGACAATGCTCCCATACATGATGCTATTTATACTTGGGAATCGCTTTTAGCTGACGGAGTTCCTGTAAAGGATCATCTGTGATGAAAATATTTGAATACTACTATTGGTAAATATTTAAATAATCATACCTTGACCAGTCAACAATATAAAAATATTGTTGTGTTTAAAGAAGACATTGTCAATTCACGAGAAGAAAGCTTACTATAGCAATATAAGGAACTTGTATAAAGCCATATTGACACACGTGTTTAAAATCACCAATAAATGGGTTAACTTTATTGGATACTAAAATACTTGTATATGCTTAACACTTTCTGTAACTGAAGGTAGATCTATAATTTGGGAAATGAATGAATCCATAAATTAAGGAGTTATTAAAGTTTATTACGTAAGAAGAAACCTTTTTATTTTCATACTTTTCTGTTAATAAATTAAATTAGTTATGAATAAAATCTACCAATATTTCCTTGGAGATGGCATTACTATGTAATTTTTTCAATTTAATTCTGACTTTATCATTTTAGAACACACAATTTAAATAGAAGAAATTAAAAAAAAGAACAGAAATTGTAAACTTGAATGAGGTAAACTGAATTTAGTAAATGCGTTAGTCTCAAGAAACTAGCAGCCTTGGGATGCGTGAGGTTTTAATTAAATTGGGTGGTAAGTTTTAATTAAATTGGGTTCAATTGTATTTCATACATTGCAATTATATTTTCGTGCCGATCAAAAGAAATTTTTCATAAATGCAATCAGTTGTTATGAATTTTTATTGGAAAATAGCTGTCTCAAAATAAACCAGACTAATTGGGGCACTGTACACCATCGTACATTCGTATCACATCAGTTCGAATTGCTGTTGACGTTGAAACTACGCAATACATTTTCAAACACATTATTTCAATGAATTTGGTCGATGGTAATTTTGAAATATTCATTTCATTGATGTTGAAATCCTAAGAACCATATTTTGTTTCACCCATACATGAAAGTTTTTTATGGCAGCAGTCAAATACAAAATAACGTATTTCCAACATATAAAAAAAACATGCTGGAAATACTTCTTTTTTTTTCTCATAAGAGCTAAAACTCGATACGCAGGTATTTTAGTTCTTTTTAGCATTTATTCCTTAACTAGATTTTTAATAAGCCGCCACGTAGCAAAAAATGAATGTAGAATTACCAACTAGACTAAATTAAATTACATTAACTAGACGTTATTTTTAATTTAGTTTTAAGTAAACGAAATTGCAAAAACTTACTGACTAACAAAATATGTTTTGTAATTTACATTTAAACTTGGTGAGAAGCTTCCAAAAAGAATTGTCCAAGTACAAATCACATACAGTATTAATTTTAAGAATCTAATCTTATAAATTGTTCCTTTTTACTTGTAAAATTAACTAATTTTACTACTAAATGTAGCATATTTAAATAAAAAGTGATTACAATACTGGGACGTGCTAAACTGTGCAGACGATAAATAACTTAAAGATCACAAAGAGTTCCAGGTTCAGAAATGTCATTAGATTTTGATGTCAGACGTTATTTTTCCTTGACTAGTTCTTCATTGAAGTTTGTATTTTTGTTAATGACATAACTCTAAAGAAGCAGTCTTGTAACGAGTCACAAAACTACAAACGGTGATTGTTATTTTATGTAAGGTCGATTTTTATTTATTTAACATTCTATCCCACATTTTCTGTTATGGTTTACTGTTTTCTGTGTTTCTCTTTTCCAAATAAGCCTTTAAATTTCTTTCTTTGAATTCTTAATTATTTCTATGCGACAATATTTACTCTTTTTTGTTGACACGATATTTGCTTCTAATGTACTTAACCTAGCTTACTGTTATGAAAGCTTGAGATAGACGATGTGAAATACAATATTCATTTCTATCCAAGTTATAAAATAATGTGAAAAGTAACACGGTGTTATAAGAAAACCATGTTACAAAATAATAGAAATTTTATAAACTGATTACAACAATGAAAGACGGTTCACAACTAAAATTATATCAACAAATCCAATGTAATACATATCAGCATCTATGTAAGATATTAACCGATTACGGTGGAATCAATTGTTTATGCTCATGAAAAGTATCGTACAAACAATTTTTCGAAATGTTTAGTAGGTCTTTTTTTACTTCATAATGGATGCGGGCACAAATAAATGTGTTAAATTTGAAAAGCAAATATTAAATGCAGTAAAGGTTTAAATAAACATTGTATTTCATATTTCTTCAATTTAAGTATGCATGTTTTACACCCTTTCTGAAAGTGAAACAATGGAATTGGTTCGACACACCTAATATCGCATAAATTACATATTAGAATTTTCTAAAAGGATTTTGAAATGGGTATGAAATTGTACTTGAATTATTTATTTTAGTGATTTCTGTATTCATATTACAGATCTTTTCATGCTTTGGGGATCCATCACCTAAAGAGATGCTTATGATTTTTATATCATTCTGATACACTACAATACAAGTACACTGCTGGCCACCATAAATGCAACACCCTGAAGGAAGCATGCAAATAATATGAAATTTACAACATGCATTAGCGGAGGTGAGATATGCAAATGATTAGAATTTTTACGCAGACGCACATCACGCGCGCCTGTGGCGCCACTTCAAAGCGCTATTTAAGGCTTGGAGATTTCGACGATTTCAAGTACGGCAATTGTGTTTTTCTTGTGGTTTTTTCAAAAAAACGATCAATTATGCCTCGTAGAAAACAGCGATCATCTTTTGATCAAGTATCCGAGTTCGACAGAGGAAGGATAGTGGCCTACCGAGATTGTGGATTATCTTTCAGGGAAATCGGTAATCGTGTTGGACGAAACCAAACAACTGTAATGCGGATATGTGATCGTTGGATGCAGGAGGGTACGACGGACCGACGTGTTCGATCGCATCCACTTCAGTGCACCACTTCACGTGATGACAGGCATATTGTGCGTATGGCAGTGACGGATCGCTCAGCCACATCACGAACCATAGCACAGCACATTCAGTCTGTACCGCATCATCCAGTGTCTGCGCGTACCATTCGACGCCGTTTACAGCAGAGTGGTCTGTCCGCAAGACGTCCATTGCTTCGTCTACCCTTGACGCAGAACCACAGACGTTTCCGCCGCCAATGGTGCGATGAAAGTAGGATGTGGACGGCAGAATGGAATGAAATTGTTTTACTGACGAGTCACGCTTCTGTCTGCAACACCACGATGGTCGGATTCGAGTCTGGAGACACCGTGGAGAGAGGATGCTAAACAGCTGCGTTATGCACCGCCACACTGGTCCTGGACCGGGTATTATGGTATGGGGCGGTATTGGATATCACTCTCGCACTCCTCTAGTACGCATTGCCGGTTCTTTAAACAGCCAGCGCTACATCTCCGAGGTGTTGGAGCCAGTTGTCCTTCCTTACCTTCAGGGCTTGCCCACAGCCATATTTCAACAGGATAATGCGCGACCACACGTGGCACGCATTGTCCAAGGGTTCTTCGTCAATCGCCAGATTGAATTGCTTCCCTGGCCAGCTCGCTCTCCGGATCTTTCGCCGATAGAAAACATGTGGTCCATGGTTGCTCAACGATTGACCCAGAATACATCCCCAGCTGCCACACCAGATCAACTTTGGCAACGTGTGGAAGCTGCTTGGTCTGCTGTACCCCAAGAACACATCCAAAGTCTCTTTGAATCAATGCCGAGGCGTGTGGCAGCGGTGATCTCCAACAATGGCGGCTACTCTGGCTACTGATTTTGGCAGGAACCACACTTCACAGAAGTCTGTAAATTTAATCATTTGATACTTGGTCGACATGTTATCTACAAAATAAATTTTGTTGTGATATCTCTTGTCTTTCTTGGTGTTGCAATTTGGGTGGCCAGCAGTGTACTTTTTGAAACCACTCAGGAGTAAAACAGAGCGCCAGCACTAAATAGATCATTATTTCAACTAAAATAGGCTGCAATAAGGGTGGCTTTAATATTTTGTAGTGTGATAACACAGTGGTATACATCATTTTTTAACCGGACTCTGAAAAGTATAAACCTTGGGACTGTTTCTAGGTTCACTGTAAATGATGTAATTGTTTGACTGTAAATAATATAACTGGAAACTAATAAAAGCTAGAATGGCACAAGTGTCACTTTAATATATCATCTGAGTTCACGAATCGCAAAGATAATGTTGAAATACTTTTGCCTACGAACTTCATGTTTTCCTAGATATTCCCACTAGTGCATAAAACTGTCTCTTCTAACACCAAACCAGAACAAATACTGATAGTTTAAACATAAAGTCTCCTGAAGTGATACTCCTCAAACCACCGACCTAATAACGACATAGATGGAGCATGTGCGCGCAACTTCATATCATTTCTACCAATCGCTCGGTTCGGAGATCTCCGGGTGAAGGTCACTTGGAAAAAAGCACAGATACTAATGTAGGACTTATTGACGACCCTGATGGAGAACATCGGATCGTATTTCGATAGACAATCGGCCAAAGTCGATTTCAAAGTCCACATGACCTACACTTCTTAGAACTTCTTATAGTGACTCCAGCCATATGCTCCGCCTTTTATTTAGAAAATCGATGCCTCAAAGAAGCCCAGATTGATCCACAGATGAGCCAAACGCACATTAGCTTGATGTAAAAATTCATGTAATTAGGTTGAAGCAGCTGGCAAACATGTTATATGCGTGAGGAATCATGTTTCTAGCATTATGATAGAACAGTCTGTAGATGATGAATTGGAGCTGAAGGTAAACATCTCGAATATGCGGTGCTGTCAAGTTTGGAGGATGTTGGGATCGTGGTACCAGGCTGTATTTTATGGTTCAAGTGAAGCCCCTCAAATCTTCTGACTGATCACCTTCGTGCTAAGAACATATATAGATATTGTACACAATTGCGAGGTTCCCAAGTTCATTGAAACAGTTAGGAGAAACCCATTTCCTCTATTCATGTGTTGTATTGCAATGCAAATTGTGTACGGTAGTGCTTTGACAAGGTGCTTAATATCCTATATAGTTCAGATCTCAATGAGACTAATACGTTTTAAACAAATTGGAAAATCGATGAAAATGAAGGCCCAGTCACACATTGAATTATGAAGCTCAATATTAGTCTAATGGCGGAATACAACAAATGCATTTTAAGATATTATTTTAATATTATCCAAATATTTCATTTCAGGACAATATTTCAACAAATTTAATTAAATGTCTTCCCAGAAGAATGCTGCCCCATAGTGTGACAAGTTGAAAAACAACAATGATTTACAGCATAGTGAATTGGAAGGGGCCAAGAAGTCACGTTGGTTGAATAAGGGATGAGTATACTTGCTGGTATTGGTCAGAGCATTGGGTATGAAGCTGGATTTTATTGGGATGGGGAGAGATTTCCTGTTTTGTCCATGTTTGACAAAACTGGAAATCTCTCGGAGGAACACCAGACATCTGAAAAATGGTAGTAGTGGATGAGAGAAATAGAATTTGTTCCTCGACAAATCAAAGATAATGCTAAAAAGTTATTCCTGGTCGTGTAGATTCATCCTCATCTCAGCGTGCCCTGCGTCACAGAAACTCCAGCACCCAATGCCATAGACCAGTTAGTAAGTAATGCTCTTTTGAACTTCCCATCAATACAATTGGACCCCTCACAATAACTCTATATAACCAAGATGGTACCTCAACACCAATACCCCATATTGCATGATATGTTCACGAACTAATGAGTGTATGATCAGAGTTCATACGGCATCTTTATTTGATGCAATAATAATCCTCTGTATATACATGTATATGCATAACTGAAAATGATCAAATAAATTAATACCTGAATTTTCAACTCATATTCTACGACTCTAACAAATGAAAGCTGCTGAAAAGTCAAAAACTGAAACAACGAATTAGTATTGGAATCATATGTAGCATCACAAATTGTACATATATTACATAATGAAGTTTGTCTTCGGTCCGAATACTTTTAGTCATTTGGGTATTTATAATTCGTCTATCCACTTATAGTAATATATATATAGATATACAGGGTGTCTCAAAAAGGTTGTTCCGCAATTTATCTTTTTACCTTTTGGAGATAGGTACGCAATGTAAATTGCAAAAGTACACCAAATAAGGTAAGTAATTAAGATATTTGAATAAAATTATCACGTGACAACAATTTAAGCGGATACAGTTTTTAATTTGTATACGACCCCTCTAGATAAAAATCCGAGATAGCAAAAATGTTCCTTACCTGCATCCCTATCGTTAGCAGAAAACTGCATCTCTGTTGGTTGAACAGTAACGGAGGCATAATGACGCAAAAAAGTTGATTTATACCGCTTGTTCAAGCAGTCAAATTAGGGACCGTATAAATTATGCTAAAAAGTATTTTTTTCGGTCAGAAATGCAACATTGTGCAAAGTAATGTAGTATTGCACCTGCAGATGAAAATCGCAATGAATAATAGTAGACAATGTAATTGTTAATAAAAATATTGTATAAAAAATGGTTTAAATAAAAATAAAAGGAAATTTACACGCATGTTCAAAATGTTTTCCATCTGCAGCAATGCAGAACTTAGCTCTTCATTTTTGGCCATGGGTCAGTTTCCGTCCTAAATTTAGATACGGACCCCTTAAAATGGAACCTCTTGTATCTCCGTTAATATTCAATCTATAGAAATGTAGTTTTTTGCTAACGATAGGGATACAGGTAAGCTTTTTAAGGTACCTGTATCCCTATCGTAAGTATTTTTACGTTTACAGGTAAGTATTTTTGCTATCTCGGATTTTTATCTAAAGGGGTCGTATTAAAATTAAAACCGAATCCGCTTAAATTGTTATCACGTGATAATTTTATTCACATATCTTAATTACTTACCTTATTTGGTGTACTTTTGCAATTTACATTGCCTATCTATCTCCAAATGGTAAAAAGATAAATTGCGGAACAACCTTTTTGGGACACCCTGTATACTTTTCACAGTTTGTAGCTTCTAAATTCATTTCATACTATGCTCAAATGAAAAGAATAAGAACCAACCTAAATGTCCCGGAGAGAAACTGTTTTTAATCATTCTCATTAATTAATATTTTGCAAGAAAAATACACCTAAATGCTTCAAAAATAAATATTTACAATGTATGTTAAATGAATGTGTTCATTATATTCATAACTGATCATGTATGTTCCTGTTTTCATTAAAACGGTTGATGCTCAGCAGTATTGGACACACAAACATTTTATGATGCACCAAGACGCAGAAGTTGATGCACAAATTATCAGTTTACTTCTATTATTAACTACAAAGTATTCGCTTGAAGCTAATACTAAACATTCAACAAACATACTTGTAAAAATTAACATCTAACTTGTTTAATCCTGTAGTTTTCTTATGTTTTGCTATTATGTAAGAACATGTTGAAATTAAGCATTTAGCTTACTTTTACAAAATATACAGCACTACTTGTCAAACTTTAAGAGTGCTGTAGAATTTAAAGAGAAAAATTCCAGGGAAAAAATTGAAGCACGAAATTAAAGTTTAATTTAAAAAGTCGTGGAGGGCTTTTAATTAATAAAACAAACTTTATTACAAAAACTCCAGATTAAAATCAAGGTCACATTAATCAAAAAAAGCTTTTCACCTCTGACAATCGAATCTTAAAGTAAACTTCAAAAAGGAAAAATGATCCTTAAGAATCATAGTAGTTTTTTTTTATTTAAAGCACAAACACAGATGGCAAAAAATGTAACGATAAATTTAAAGAATAATTAAAATAAAAAATGTTTTTAATACAAGAATAAAATAAAGTAAAAAATTAACTGATTAAAAGAAGAGAAAATGAGAAGTATTAAAATTTAAGAGCTAATTTATGATACTTTAAATGTTTAATAAAAATGGTTTGTACAAAAACTGATAGAAAAATACAATTTCATAAAGTGCACATACTCCACATTTTATTAAAGTCAGAATTGAAGTTAATTGTTGGAAGCTATAAACCACATCTGGAAGAGGAATTAAGATAGCTTAAATCACCTGAATAAAGTGGCAGAAAACCTTTAACGGCAATTTTGACACTCATAATATCTCTTCCGTTTGAATTGCGCATAATACTCTAAAACTTAGGCATAATTGGATGAATGTGTATTCATGAGTAAAAGGCGACTTTAAAAAATATTTATTCCACGCACTTTTAAAATATTCATATTAATATATATGCAAATTTGCTCTTAAGCGTAAGAAAATTCGTCTATTTATCACAACTGAAAAGAAAAACGTTAATATTTAAAAAAGTAAAGCAAAATATTTTGATAAAAGATTACATTCTAAAACTGAAAAAAACATAAATTAATTTCGTATAGTTTTCAAGGAATATCATAAGCAATACATGGAGTTTCTTCATACTTCAAGGATTTGATGTAAACTACATACTATGAACAAGCTTAAAATAAAAAGTGTTTATAATCTATTATTAACTATTTCATGAGCTTAATTATTATGAGTTTTAAAATAAGTCGTTATCCTTTTTGTGCAAAATTTCAATCATATAGTTTAAATTATAAAATAAGGATTAATCTGTTTCTAATGGAAAATTTATAATACACGCGAGAAAGAAATTAAAACGCTACAAAAACCGAATGAAAATGTAAATTATAGGAACAAAAATGTTTAATTTAACTGAAAGAAACTCTTAATTACATTTCACTGCCGCATTAAACACTTTTATGTTACGAATTATAGTTAGTTTGTGAAATATATGCTTTGCTATTCAAACTTTCCCCGATCCTTTCACAATACAAAATAGTGATTTTGATCATTATCTGTGGTTTCTATGCTATTAGTTCAAACTAAAATTCATATTTGCGTTACTTTTAGAATATTATAAACATTACAAGACTCCCTAGAGGAGTATTATTGGTTTTCCAACAGACCTCTAATGACTCGATTCCGTCTATTGGTTGAAAGAATTCAAATAAAATTTTGATTTTTAGGCGAAAAGTGGTAGGCTAAAACAGAAAAAACTGTAGGTTGTACGGTGGAATAAAGTATAGCAATTCTAAAACATTAAGCAACATTTCTTAAGTAACATAACTTAGATTATTGATATGGGCATTGATTAATAATATCGACAATCTAAGAAAAATATTACTCTCGTATTTTTGCCGAACCTTCTGGAGAAAATTTAACGAGATGATGGAAAATCTATAAGCATATTCGGCTTTTCAATTAAAACTTTCCTAATTAGATATTGATTCTTGTACATTCTTAACACTCCAAGAGGTTTCGACGAGATATCTCGTCAATCTCGTCGTTGTTAATGACAAGATATCTCGTTCGTCAAGAGCTGGTCAATTTTGCTAATGATGAGATGCATCGTTGAGAGAAAACTCAAAGGAGAGTAAACATCTAAGTAGTAAAATAAATTATCCCTTGCCCAAAACTGGTTGACAATTTGGTACAGGTTTTTGTATAAGCTGGCCACTATAGGGCTGTTTCCCACCCGAAAATAAACCACTAGGAGGGTTGTCTTCTTTTTATAGCAAGTTTCTCTCCTATGACTTGAAATTCTTGGGGATTTATCTTCGCGTCGAAATCTACTCCGCAGTTTTAAAAACCTGTTCCAAACTGTCTCCAATTCTGGGAACAGGACAATTTGCTTTTTCCACACACAACTTGGATCTTCATTACCCTTGGAGTAATAGGGCAGTTTTGTCTCGAAGAGATATCTCGTCCTTAGCAAAATTGGCCAGATCTTGGATATCCCATCGAAACATTTGGAGGGTTAAATAATAAAGTACCAGCCCTTGGTTTTACAGCTATGAGCTAGAATCCCTGTATAGGCATGGGTATTCATAGTGATTTTAAATTAACTTTAAGCTGTTACAGGGTAATTGCGGTCTACCAAAAAGTACGTTGTTGAGAAACGTTGCAATGTTATACATACTAGGGTGAGGTCGGGCAACTCAGTTGAATATAAAGCGTGTCAGCGATAAAAGTAGGGACTGCCACCTGCTGTAAATACGTATAAGGGGTCTTATAGATTAGTTTCACTGCTAGAGTGCTTCGAATTTCGACAGGAAATTTACACAGACCAAAGAATGCCATATATAAAATGATATTCTCTTTCCCTACTCACAATTTTATCACATCCCAAACAAAATCTGTCCATGATGGTCCATCATGCCTCTCCATCTTTGGCAAATGTGACCCCATGAAATAGCATCGGAAGCTTTTACTGACATAAATGGTAATTTTTAACAGACAAGCGTGCAAACTAATAGTAAAGATCTGGGAATATGATAAAAATATTACATTTTAAGAATTACTGGGCATTATAGTAAATTGGTACAATACAAACTTTTGAAAAAAAATGGGCTCGCACTTTTCCCTCCTCTTCTACATTATAAATTATTTTTGTAGTTATATCTAAGTTCCCCACAATAATCTTCATCTAGAATTTAGCAGTGGCTGAATTTGATAGATCCTACCACTATAGCTGACTAGTTGCCAATTGTGTGAGACTGGGTCTGCTGTTAAGTCAAGTTCCTATTTGTATACGTACAATGAATTATTGTGAATGTATGACTATAATGCGTGCCTTTTAGCACTCGAGGGAGTATGAGATGTGCCGTGAGAAGTCAAGACTTACTGGCAACGAAGTGTGAAGACATGATAGCAGTGGAAGATGTGTCTGCTATCACAGAGCTTCAGAAAAATGTTGGAACTGCAACATATTGACAATTCAACTGTTCATCTAACGAAGCTAGTGCCGATACTATCAATAATTAGTCAGAAGCGCCATCTGGCTAGAAATTATAAGTGTTCATTCTTTCATCAATCAGCCACCAATGTAGAACTTGGACAGTGTAACTTCAGTCCACCAAAAAGCACATAGTGGTTGAGATCTTTTGTACTACTAGATATACTGCTATATTTTTTCGTTAACGTTTTTCTAGCTGAGGCAGCTCCACACAAAGCCGTAGGTCCGCATTTGACAAGCAAAAAAAAATCACCGTAGAGCAGTAAAACAATTTGTATCGGATTTCTATGCTATTGATCCTATGCTTTTTACCATATATCTGCGAATGAATCTGCATCTGAAGGATTGTGGCTGTTTTATTTATTACATTCGTTTAATTTTAAAAATATATTCTTCCCTTTTCTCTGGAAGATAAGAGTTTCTAACTCAAACCAAAATGGAAAGTTGTTCATCAAATACAAAACATTAACCCTCCAAGTGGTTTCGAAGAGATATCTCGTAAATCATCTTATCAATTTTGTTAATGACGAGATATTCAGTCTTCAATATATTGAAGATTTTTTGATGATGACGAGATCAAAATCTGGTCAGTTTTCTTCTAATGATTAGATATCTCACCGATCAAGATCTGGTTAGTTTTGTGAATGACGGGATACCACGTCGAGACAATCACTAGGAGGGTTAACTCTCCAAGAGGTTTCGTCGATGTACCTCGTCCATCAAGATCTGACCAGCATTGCTAATAACGAGAAATCTCGTTATCGAGAATGGCTACTGAATTCCAAATGACGTTATGGTCGTTTTTTTATGATAACGAGTTCAAGATCAGGTCCGTTATTTCTGACGACGAGATATCTCGTTCATCAAGATCTGGTCAGTTTTGCTGATTACAAGATGCCTCGTCGAGACAACCACCAGGAGGGTTAAAAAGACCAATTATTTCCTTAAAACTCTAATTAAGAATTGCCTTAATATGATTAGTGAACTTTCCATAACATTTCTCCAATAAAACGTGTTGTAATTCTATTTCCAGCGGAACTGAACACACGAAAACAAAACAGCGGCGACACATGGTGTGACGCCTCTTTATTTTGTTTTAACTCCACGCACAATAACAAACTTTTTGCTCTGTTTATCGAGAGAGCAAATAAAAGGGAAGCAAAACGGAAATTCGGGAAAGCTAAGGAAGAACTCATTTGTTGAATTCGGAACAGTCTCTAGAAAGCGGGATCGCCGCGACGTAACTAGAACAAAAGTCGGAAACTATTTTATTCGTTTTCTTCGAAGCAAAAGAGAAATGTTCGTTTCCCTTTTCACTTCCGAATAAAATAGTTCGTTTCGATTCTATTTTCTAGGGTCCGCGAAGGGCGATTAAAATTTTTTTCGAAGTGGTAGCAAATCGAATTAAATACGTTGCTGTTCTCTTTTAGCATTTTTTGGTGCTTTAGATCAGTGTTTTCGGTACATTAGTGCAAATAAGTAGCACATTCTTATTTAAAAATCAGCTAGATACATACAATTTGCCTGATTCGTATTTTTACTGAGTTTCACGTTTCTACTTATGTAAATATTATAATTTGACTTTCAAAACAAAGTTTCTCAGTTCCGTTTGTAACCATTGGATTAAATCTCTTAGAGGTTCACTTCCATGTATTCCTCCTGCATGACTTCTAACCAAATTTGACCTTCTTGCCCAATAAAATCTTTACAAGGACTCTTTCAAACAGCGGATGTTTTTACTTTGTTAATAACGGGCTTCACGGAATCAAGGTACTCTAGTGATATTTTTCTTTCACATGTGGTTTACTATCTTTAGTAAACACGAGGGTCGCGCTCCCGGGATACCCAAGCGATCTTTTTTTGTTTTCATCCCATTACTTTGTTCCCCGATACCTATTTTTTCTCCTTTCACGACATTATCTACTTGACTCTATCTTGAATTTGGTGCAGCTTGACCAAATAGTCCTTTCGCGATAAAACGCCAAAACAAACAAACAACGTAGTCAATATGTGTGTTGTGGGGTAAAAGCAATACTACACTTCTCAGAAACCCTCAAAGGGTTAAGGAGCTTTTTCTATATACAGTAAAATGTAATTTTTTTCGTGTGAAGCATGTTTCATATTATTTGATAATAAAACAATGTCTAACCTTCTGGGAATCCCGAAATTCCCAAGTACTGTAGAAATTGATTTCATCCCACAACATTCAATAATTAGATAACCACATCTATTGGTTGAAACCACATCTATTGCATCAATTAAAAATTCTATTGACAGCAAGGTCAAAACCTGTTAGAAGTCATGTAAGAGATACTAAAGACTGCAGTCATGTGGGTGAAATCCTCGAGGTGAATCCTACAGGTGAATCAACACACTAAAATCAACGTCTTTACCCATTGAAAATGATAATATGCTATTGGTTATTACCTCTTAGCCAGTACAGTCAGTGGAGAACTGATATCAGAGCATGTCCCATCTCTTGATCAGTATCGGGATTTATCCATTTGAATAAGCCTAACAGTCTTCCCCATATTTGGCAAGGTCCCTAGATTTGACTCAAATTGGCAAGCAAATCTCAATTTTTACTACAGGTAGATTGTCTTGTAAAATCGTTTCCAAAACACAGTCGGTAGAATTACCTTTTTTTAACATTTTGAGCATCACGAAATTTCTTAGCACTGTAGAAATTAGTTTTATCCCACAACACACAAGTTGCATTTTTTTTCGAGGTCGTTTCGTGGAACACGACATGCATTTACACGTCGTCTTGAAATTCCAAGCAGCAAGCCCAACATTGGCCCATGTGAGTATGAAATTGAAATACAAGTGCTCAGCCTATTACCCCTCCAACGAGATCCTTCGACAACTGCTCACATTCGTTAATCACGATATATTTGTCTGAATGCTGTCTTCTTTGAGTAAGCCCATGACTATCCATTGAAATTACCCCGTGATTAAAAGCTTAATCTTGGAAAAAAGTTGCAGCAACGACCTTACAAACGTTTTTTGAACGGCCTCAGATGGATTGTTAAGTTAAGAAAAGAAAACTTCGTCTCTAAATCACTCCTACGAAATAGATATTTCAAACTTTGTCACCATAGCGGGACAAGTTGAAAAGGGAAAGACAACGCATAAAAGCTATAACCAAATGGAACGATTTACGTCATTGTGAACTTAAGGAATCAAGAGTGGTCAAGCAGCCACTGTGATTGAATGCGGGATGAGAGGACTTGCTTGTATTGGTCTGAGCAATGGGTATGAAGCTGAATTTTATTGGGGTGGAGCAACCGGAAAAGTACATAAATTGGGAATCTCTCGGGGAGCAAAGAGATCTGAAAAATTCTAAGACTGGATCACTCTTCATAAAGAGCAAGCTCCTCGACAAACCCAGAAATGAAACCTTCAAAAGTTATTCCCCGTAGAATTAATCATGACAGCATGTCCTGAATCAACGATCTCCGGAGCCCAATAGCAGAGGCCAGTCAGTGAGTACCATTCTCTTGAACTTCCCATCTATTTATATTTGACCCCTTACCATATCTATCAATAACCATGATGCTTGGCAATACCAATACGATATATAGCATGAACTATTTACGGACTCGGTGCTTTTATGATCACAATGTGGAACTCAATCGAATTAAATTAGTGTGGGGCACCTATTCATGAATGTGATAATAATTTTACTTCACATATATATGATGATTTGCAAATGAATTAATAAATTGATATTTAACTTTTAACCAGCGCATTGTACCAGACATTACAGTGCCAGATAGTATAAAGGTTGTTTCGGGAAAAAAATTACTATCCGTTTCAATAAAAAACCAATATATTCTACATCAGTACTAGTAAACTAATACAACTCTAAGTTAACCCTTGTTAGAAAACTGGAAAAAATCGTCTTTTTAAATGAAATGTTAACTAATATATCCAAATTTTAAAATGTTTGCATTTATCGTTGAAATTTTAGTTTAAATCACAAAACTGAAAATTAAATAACACTGAATAATTCACGGTCTGTCAAGTTTCGTTCACGTGGTAAAAAAAAGTCGCCAACACATATCCGGTAACTGAACTTAAATTGTAACATTTTAATTACAACTTCACGAATATTTTACTCAGAAACATGACTTTTCGGTCAAATAATATAAACTAATAAAAGTATTATGTAATTAGGACGTATTTTGATAAAATATCCCAGTATAAATTGTCAACTTTTTATTTTTATTCTACACTACCCATTGTAACACAAATCATCCATCAAATAATTATCCCCAATTTCGAGATCTTCTAGTTGATTCTTTGTTTCCAAGACAAATATTTAAAAAGTAAATAAGGATAAATAACTATTCTGAACTTCCCTGAATGCAAAGCAGCAGGGAATTTCAGTATTCTAAATATTCTGAAAGAAATGTCGACTCATTTGTTAAAGAAAAGAAGATGATCTGGTATTTTTCCACCGATAGTTTATTTTTCGAAATCAAACTTTATAACACCTAAATAAATAAACTGATCAGATCATAGAAATTTATAGCTCCTAGATAAATAAACTCATCAAGCGATACAACCTTCCCTGCATATTTACGACCAAATAGACCTTTCCAGGAAAGTTAAACGAAGTAAAAACTAGTATTTTTCTAGGCACTTTAATCAGACTAAGGCAGCTGAAAGCCTAATTGAGATAATGTTTAAGTCATGGTTTTGTTGAAAATTAAATACTTTTCTATTACACTTTTCCCCATCTCTCTTACAAATACATAAAATTAACTGAAATATCCGTGATACTTTTTACGAAATGAGAAAAAAAATATACATTTCGTAAAAATTTTAATCTTAACACATCAGGGCTATTCAGCGTCTTATAATATACTTCAAAAATAAGGTACGCTAAACTTTTCCGAGTTAGAGCTAAGCAGGCTCGTTATAGGCAATTAAGGGCTAAAAGAAGCACTTAAGTCTGCATTTAATTACCATGATAAAGGAATAAATTCAAATTAATTCTTTAGTCTTCTTTCACATGCAAAACTCCACATAAAGGTAACACCCTGCTTAATCGGATTAAAAAAGAGAATTTAAAGAAAGACCTTGAAGTATGTACTTGGTAGAGCACTAGATGTATTTTAGAGTAAACGAGTTTTTTAATCTGTTTCCCTAAAGTAGAAGAGTTTTCAACTTCAAGACGGGTTTAAATTTAGGGTCTCCTTCCGTGTTACTTATAACCTCTGTAGAAAGCCCACATAAACCACTTATGTTAATAGAGTTGTTTTACTTAAATGTGTTCAATCTTCGGTTAGCTTAAAAATTGCAAGAACTTTAAAACACGGTAATAAAGTCTTGAAGTAGTGTTCAAAGAGAATTATCGTTTAGTAGTTACCTGCGCGTATTAAGCATTGATAGCCCTTTTAGAAATTAAGAAACAAAATGATTGTGGGAACTGGCAGGTAAAATAAACTAATAAACCATTAAAAGAAGTGAGTTTTGAAAACGTGGGGTACCATTATGTATGATGTTGCAGTCAAAAACTTATTTGTTTTTCAGAAAATTATAAATTAAGCTTATGAGAGAATCACACACATATATTCGTTCTGCAACCTGCAGTCTTCACTGCATCACTTTAACCTGTTTTGACCATCTTGACCTATTGAACCTTTCTTAAGATTCTTTCAACCAATAGATGGGATTAGTCATGCGTGTTGTGGGGTAAAAGCTACACTGCGCAACTCGAAAATCTCGTGACGCTAAGAGGATTAATAAGTAATGTTCAACGTATGTGACACTAAGTTGTTACTTAACTCACTTTGCATAAGCAAAATTACATCAAGTCTACCTAATACATCTCGTCTATTAGACATAAAAGCCCTCAAGAATCAGCTCCGGATAGTGAGGGACAGCCGAGACATGACATGAAACTTGTATAAGTAAACTCTCAATACGAGATAGTTCTGTGATAAAAAAATAATAAGTAAGCTCTCAATACCCCAGTGCTGTAATAAAAAATTAATAATTAATTAATTCTCAATACTGTTGTGACAGCGGTAGCCCTGGTGGTAGAGTAGTGGATTAGCAACCGCATGGTTCCGAATTCGAAACTCTATCCAATCAAAGACCGTCGTGTAGGTGGGGGGGGGGGGTGCACGCTAAATATGTCGTGGCCTCAAATGCCTTCACATTGACGTGGTGTGGAAGTTTCAAGAGTGGGTTGCCAGCTCTGGTGTTGACCTCGTCATCTGACCGTGGTTTAAAGTTACGAGTATTGCTCCTGATCAATCTCCATATTCCCTTGGGGATTGATCCCCGACCGTCGCCAATGGCTCCAGTGTGGCGTAAATTCAACTACCTGCCTAGCTCAATACTCCCAAGATCTATAGTAAAATATAAATCTTTCTTAAAAGTAACTTAATTAAAAGGTGATGAAAATGCGCCGTTTACAAACAAAACGCTAAAAAACATTAGACTGAAAGTACATTTACCCGCAATTCATATAAAAACTAGCTGAATTACCTGGTGTTGCTCGGGTTGAAGTGGTTAAATGTTGCTTGGAAAGTGAATTAGAATAATCACTTTTCTTTCACAGGAAAATTCAATCATTTAAGTTGTACGGAAAATACGTTTTAACTTTTTTATAGCTTCTACCGGACGCAAATATATACATTTAATTCCTGAATATATTGCAATATATAAAAGATTAAGACATAAAGACAAACAGGAACGAAATTCTGACGAAAAAATGCAGAATTCTAAAAAACGAAATATGCGCAAAGTGTCGAATTTCGACTGACTGAGTGTATTCTGAAATAGAGTAATTCGAAAAAAGACATTTGAAAAATATTGATAAAGACGATAATGATTTATGAAATTTAGTAATGGTCAAATATGACTGCAACATATCGCTGTGGTAACTCAAATACGCAAATACGGGATTCTAAATCAAATTTATAAAATAATAAAACATTAATTCTGGTTTGCCAAATCTAAAATAACAAAATTACGCTTTTATGATTGAGTTGAAGTTTTTCGTGTTCCATTACAAAATGTAAATTATGAAAAATCAAATATTGTAAATATCCTTTTTTTATCAATCAAATATTCAAAATATTCATGAAAAATATAAAACTCATCATAGAAATACAACAATAATAATGAACTTTAATTTAATAATGCACCATTACACCTGTCAAATGAGGTAGGAAATACTTATACAATCAATTAAAAGTTAGATTTAGTAGTGCTCAAACATGACCGAAATATGGCTTTGCCCGGGTGTTTATTCCAATCATCTATTAGAAAATGAATCAAATCAATCTATAGTGTAAAATCAAAGTAATTACATTAACAGAGGTTTTTAAAAGTATAAGGACAGTACACACATCATGAAGTAAAATATTTTACAAATTCACTGTAATATAAATGTAACACAAAACTTAATTATACACAATATTTTTAGTTTCACCTCCTGAGCAAGAATAACAAAATGCACATTACACCTGTCAAATAGAGTAGCAAAATTACGCTTTTATGATCAATGAGTTTTTCGTTTGTGCTTTTTGGAATAACGGTGCTTGGGTTAGAAATAAATGTAATCGGTGTAGACAAATTAAACTGAATAGATAAAATTTTTTCATAAAGCAGGTCGATTTTACAGAATTTTTAAGAAAGAAAATCACTGCTTTCAACGGAGGATTCACATGTATCTATTCCGGACATTTTAAATAAGTTACACGTCTTACCTAAAAAGCTTATGAAACAGAATTCTACAAATCATTACGTATTCTATAAATTATTTAAGAAAAGTTGGTCGAAATATACACCAACTTTCCTTAAAAATCATCCTTGAACTGAAAACCTTTCCTTACAAAAATAAACATTTTACAATAAAATATTCTTTCTTCATCAATACAATATCTATAATTTATTTACATCATGGGAAGAATTAAAAAGTCAGTTCAAACATAAATATTGCAATTTAATTTGTTTCGGAAAAAATTGTTTTTCGATCAACACTGGTAAAGCAATCATAGCTGCCTAAAGCAATAAATCTATGGTATTTGGTATTTTGGTATTTTCAATTAACGTCACACTGGAGCAACACAACGGGCTATTGGTGACGGTCCGGGATCAATCCCAGAGGGAAAGTCCGAGGACAACACCACGTAATTTTGAACCGCGGTCAGATGACGAGGCAACACCTGAGCTGGCACCCCACTCTCCAAACTTCCACACCACGCCAACGTGAGGACATTTGAGGCCACGACAGATTTAACGTGCACCAGCCCCCTTTGTACACGACGGTGTTTGGCTGGATTCGAACTCGCAACCCTTCGGTTGCTAGTCCGTTACTCTTCCAACCGGGCCACCGCGGCCCCAATAAATCTATGTTCAATGTTGTTTCTATGGCGATTTCGAATAGTTTTTAGCCCCCTAGGGTCAATGGAACGGGGGTTAAGAGTTAGCCTATGCTGACCGCAGTGTTTTAAAGTATAAGTGTACCAAATGTGGTGTGTATTGGTCAAAAGGTGTAGATTTGTATAGAAAATATACATATATACATACACACACATCCTATTTTATATATATAGATATAACCAGTTCTGACCTTGACCAATATAATATTCCTTAAGATTCCTGTAGGTGCAGTAATTTAGTCATAAAATTTGATGTAGATAAAAGCGACTTCAGCTACTTCGAAATCTCTAGAGGCTCAGAGTGTAAAAAAAATTAAAGCAAATAATTTGTGGCGCGATTCTATTTTTCGATTTGTTTAGGAATTAAGCACGCGCATTAAATATTTATAGGCCTTTCATAAGTTGAACAGTCAAGTGAAACAAACAAGTAAATCACTAAATGAAGTGATGAGTGGAAGTTAGGGGTGGGTATTACGTACTAAGCGCACAATTTTGAAGTCACATAATAAACTGATTTGTTTTCAAGTAAATTATAAATTAAGATTCTTAGGTGTTCACAATCGTTCTATAACCTACCGTCTTCCCTACATTCACTTCTAATTCTAAACATCTTCATCAATAATACATATTTGTACAAGCATTCATTTTTCAACCTACTTAAACTCTCAATTAAACTTTTATTTTAAGTTTTTTATTTTTACTAAGACGTATTCTATCTTGCTTTAATGCATCTTGTCCGTTTTTGATCTTGACCCATAACCAAACCAGCCAACCTCTTCTTGATGAATAGAATATTCCCTAGGATTCCTTCAACTAATACGTGCGGTTATTTACTCATTAAATTTGTTGTGAGGTAAAAACAACTACCCTACTCAGAAATCTCGTGACGCTCAGAGCTTTAAAAAATCTTGAAATACATAATTTGTGTCGCAACTATATTTTTTCGAACTTTGACTATTTTTTTCGAATATGTTACAAATTAGAATAACTGGCTGTTTTTGAGTACTCAGAAAACCTGAGATGAAAGCTCTTGGTTTCGTAAACCCTGTCCTTTAGCTGTCACATCATATAGAATTAATAAAAATGTAAAATCGTCCTCAAAGACTCATTTTTTTCTTGGCGGCGATTAGAACGCCATTTATCTGTCCCACTTTTTTCAACTTGGGATTCGGGATCGATAAGGCCCCGTCGAATCTCGGAAGTTTTCATGGTCGTAGGAGTTTTAAAGCATTTTATGAGACTTCTAAAAAATAAGTATAGATGATCACGACCATCCATAAAAATTATGAGCCTCCAGACAAAATTCCTATCGGAGTTCCATCATTTTGTAGTGATAATCAAAAGGTTTCTGATCCTATCTTTTAATACATAAATGTCACTTCTTTCGTTTCTCTAGATATTAGATTTTTAATTTAACAAAAAAATAATGAAGGCTTTCTTTTTAATATTACCACGTGATTTAGATGGATTATCTTCAGTTCCTTTTAATACAATGTATTGATACCGTGTATACAATTACGTATAAAATATCAATCATGATATGTTTAATCTATAGGGCGATTTGAAATTCCCTGCCCCCATTTTAAACGGTGATAGAGTGTATCAAAATAAACATTTTTTGTCAAAAAATATGTGCCTGCAACCGTTGCGCATATCAGTTAGAAGACGCCGTTTGACACACTTTTGCAATTCCTTTTTTTCATTTTAGTCATTCGTAACACTGGTTACTAAACTCGGTAAGTTGGACCAGGGAAGAGACACTCTTCTTCACAGAGCATGGTCCGTTTCCATCCTACCTAACGAGGTTTAAAATAATCAATTCAGAAAATTGCTCCTGTGGTGAAATCGGCACACCTCTACATTATATCACAGACTGCCCCCTTACAGCATCATGGCATATGAGGACGCCTGCCGACCACCTTCAAATCGCATGGCTCAGGAACATTGCTAATACCAAGGGCTCGAGGATCAAAATTATTAACATGATGAGATTCATTGAGAATCATCAGGACTTGATCATCCAAAGAGACTGAAAAACCTACCTTTTTTTTCTCTCATGTTGTATATATATGTATATAGTGTAACTTAGTATAATATAGATGTAATTACTGTATAGATATAATAATGTATAAATGTAATGTGCTCTAAATTCTGGATAGACATGTCACCTCGGTGGCATGCTCTATTCATCCCAACCACATTTATTTAAACTGGTACAGTGTCTCACGACACTAGGCACGGGAATGTGTGTTGGTGTTAGTTAGTTAGGTTACTCCCGTGATGGAGTGTTATACGATTTCCAAGATGAATGTCAGACATCGTCCTTCTAATGAAATAAACGGAGCATGTGCGCTCGGCTTCCTGCTATTTCTTTGAGTCATTCGGTTTGAAGATCTGTCACGTTGTTGTGAGAAAATCATGAATCCTAATGTGTTGCAAATTATCAATTAACTGAAGCGATCATCCAGCGCAATTAAAATGATAAGTCTGCGCTTCGATAGCCTATCGGCCCAAGTTGAATCGTAAAGCTACGTGACTTGCCCTTCTGAGATCTAATGACAGCACTCCACCCACATACTCTGTCTATTTCATTGGGTCAATGCTGCCATGCATATAACGGAACAGTGCTGTCTATAGAAATAGACGCGCTGCTTAAAGATTGCACTGTGAATGCTTCCCAATAGGCGTATTTCTCTCAACCTCGCGTAGAACGTCTTCATTCATTTCGGAAGTGCAAGAACTTCTCCGCCGACCCACATCATGTCTGCTGTCATCAAATGTTTCAGTTTCAAACAGATGGCGAAGCATAAGTTTGACGATCCCTCTATCACCTACTCGCAACAATTACGGACTCATTCTTTGACAAAAAGAAATAATTATTTCTATGCACCCCACCACCCTTCAAGTTTGGTCAGAAGATTTTGAATTCTCCTGTACATGAAAGTTTGTTTCATCGCATGAGAAATTTGCGTTGCGAATGAGAAGTTTTTACAAAATAAGCGATTTGCAAACACTCCAAACGAAGGCTTCTAGGGGATATACATTTTCTCACAAATGTTCAGTTCAATTTGATGCACCTTACCGCCTTTTAAAATTTGGCCAGGAAATTTCAAATCCCCCTGTATTAATACGCTTCAAGCTTAAAAAGAATGCATTTGCAAAATGTAAGGAGAGAAGAACATAATTTTAATAAATCATAATTCTATTATGAATCAGAAAAAGTATTTGAACATGCCTACTGAAAATAGTTACCAACAAAAAAAATTTCTTTCTGAGATTAAACACATGCAAGCTTATTATTTCCATACTTCCTTCAAATCCCAAACGCAATAGAACTCATTATTTATTAAAATACACATTTCTCGTGACCCATTGATAGTTTATAATCTTTCGTTCACTTAAGAAACAGATAACTTTATACTGGAAGTTACTTTTTTATTTCAAGGACTATAAATTATATATTTAAATTATCCTAAAATAAAGTCCTGTGAGTAACACCAATACTAATTAATAATATAAAAGCGGTTACATAAAGACAAGCAATTAATGTGGAATGAGTTATTCTGTATGTGCAGCAAACTAAATTAGGCCAAATATTTATTAGAAAAGTTGGTAACAGTTCAGTAATCAGGCATAATTTTCAAATAAAATGGACTTGCTGCTACCTCAATGTGCAGTATGCCACGTTTCAAAAATATCTACGTAAGTATCGGTCTAATTATCCCTCGTGTAACAAAATATGACTGATGACAGAGAGCGACTAGCCAAGTCTATCGATAAAATTTATCAAATATTTTTTAATCAAATGTTTGATCGTTTGGATACGAACTTCCAAATATAGGTTAGTCTCTACTGATGAAACACTTGTTGAATTTAATACCCTTACCTTAAAAAAATATTTAAATAATATATTTCTATTTAGTAGTTACAGCTCGGAATTTGCCCTGGTCCTTATGTGGTATAATCCGTTTAGGTAGAGTAGCCAGATGCGCATGTAACCTTGTATCCTAGATTAAGTACCAGAACGTTACATTATGCCATCATTTTAGTGTCACCAGGTTAGGCCGGACAACTATTAGAACAAGGTTAATGATTTCCGAGACATAGAAGGGCCTAAATGTCTTCCTGTATGTCTTGGTGAAAGCCGGACAGCATTTACCAGTTGTGTTACAGAAAGCAGGAAACGCCGGATTGCCAGCCTGAATTGACCCATTCACGGGCTTCTGTTCTGTCGATCTTTAAACGAACGCTCTAACCACTCATTCACTGCACCGGTGTTTATGTAAAACATTCGTGTAGCTTATTTTAGTATGTGGGGGATTTTCAGCGTAAACAAGAAATTCAAACGGAAAGTGAAGATTTTACTTCCTTTACCCAAATGATGCACATCTGAGGTTTACTTTAAATGGAATTTCTCCCCAAGCTACGTTTGGTGTTTAATCTAACTTGCATTAACTAATCAGCTACCTTATTCTAATTCGGAATTCAACTTTGGAATTTTTATTCGCGAAACAAACCAAGTGATGTAACGTTCGGAATACATATAGGAAACACGCTTCACCACAAAAATACCATCTAACTTGACAGAAAATATCTTTCATAAAGATATTCTTTCATAAAGCTATTTGTAGTAGTAAGTGGTTAAAGTAGAAAGGGTAGCTTGAATTATGTATCGGTGTTAAGATTAAGTAATTTAAAAAATAAAATCAATGCAAGTGTATAAATTTGTATTCTTCTACTAACTAAAACTTCACATTAACATTTAATGTCAAATATACATCTAGAAAAGACCGATGACACTTCCATGCTACATAAATCGGTTTATTTGTTAACACTTTTCCATCCGAATCTCGTAAATATCATCAGGGAAAATTATTGTGGTCGAGCAAAAGTTCTGAGAGAGATGGTTTGTCCATATAGACCATTATCAACACTAATGAGTGTGTTTGCCTACTGCGTTAGCAACCTGCAAGTTGTAGGTGGTACAGATTTGATTCCTGTAGCTTAACCTGGGTATATTATTTCCTCTGTGTCATTAAAACGTGAACTTTGTGAGCATCTCCACAGTATTTTGGCAGCTTTACAAAGTATGGCCCTTGCGCCATAAAATCCAACCAACCATTATCAATATATTTGCATTATTTATTCTTCATATTGGAGAGAGTCCCAGATGCCAACCATAAAAATAGATGGGTTCTAGTCCCATCTGCGGTCAAGTCACCTGTCTCCTTTCTGATATAGCAGTCAAACGATTAGATGAATGAGGTCGATCCATCTTACAATCTGGTGATCCAAATTATCTACTATAAGTACGAAATGCATTCATCTATCTAGCACCCAGGACTTGGTGTCCCTGGGTGTTTTATTGGAACAACTAATTTGACCTACTTATTAGTAATAATTTCTTATTTACCCTTCTCAACCTCAATAATTATGTGGAAGAGCTAGGCCCCTCCGTATAATTATTGGGGCCTAAGTTATTCAGGCTCCTAGTATGTGGCATTGAATATTATTATTTTGTAAAAATGGAATTCACACTTTTCAAACATGATATTCTTTCCAACGTATCATCCATTGTGGAACTTTTTATTTAATACCACGATCGAAACATCGCCATTTGCTGTTTTGTAGACCCTAGTCCAAATAAATATTCCCATGTTCTATAGACATTTTTGCATAGAAAATGTTTTAAGTTCCATATGTATTTTTCAATTTAGTATCACGTTTTTTGATCCTAGCTAGCATTGGATTGGAATGAATTGGGCGCCGTAAGCGGACATTACTTCACCAGTGAGACTTTCAGCTGAACTGTCAGTCTTACGGAGGAATAACAGGGATTAGGGGGGGCCTGAACCAATCCACTATATATAGTGGATACAGTAGAACCTTGATTATCCGAGCTCTTATTAACCTAGTTTATGTTACTCGAGTTGAATTCGATACTGAATTTCCTTGTTTTATGAATCTTTCAGTAGCAGTAGTGGTAAATTTTTAGTGTAGTAATTTTTTCTTAATTTCGTATAAGCTGTTTTGGGTTACTAAGTCCTCATTATCCGAAAGATCCTTACATAAAATCAAAAAGCAAGTAATAGGCAAAACATGGACGCCCAGATAAATACAGTGCCAAAACAAAACGATTACAAAATTGTAAAAATTACAGAGTTCAAAAAATAAAATAAAATACGAACTATATACAATTTCTTAGCTAGCATGAGTTAATTATACATACGCAGCAGTGTTCCAATAAATAACATTATTAAATTACAGCTCTCTACCCCAAACCACCTTCGGAGAACAGACAATTGAATCAGTTCTAATAGAAAGCATCGTATGTTTTCCTTTCCCCCGATGTTCCTCTTGCAATGTCAGTTCATTAAACCTAGTCTTCTATGGAAAAGCCCTTGGGACTGAAATACATCCTTCGAAAAATCTAAACTATAACGAAATTTTCCCTGCCTGCCATTCAGCCAAGGCAGGGAGCTTCAGATACGGGGAACTGGTTGATTTGCTGTTTGAAGAATGAACGCTTGGACAAAGATCATGGCTTCTACTAAAAGACTTCCTTTGAGTTATTTCCTTCCTAAGAGATCCTGAACGCATAGAATTGATTTTTATAGTCCCACGTGGCTGACCCATGTCAGTTAAATTGTCTTTTGTTGATCCCTTGAAGAGATTTTAATGCTCACCAGAGACTATTCTTATAAACATGCCTCTTAGAATCTTTAAAATGCCCATTTTTCCATTGGGGTTTTGAAGAATCGCCACACTTAGAATAGATTTTTTAAATGGGTACCTATATCCATCTTAAAGAACAAAAATCGAAAAGAATAAAAATTGAATTTGACTTTATGGGAAAAGAAAACTACCTTTTCTTGTTTACTTTCAGTCATATTTCATAGATAGAAACCGTTTCCTTTCGAAGAGCTAAGACATTATCGGTGTACGTATTTACATCAGATTTCGAGTTATGGTCTTCAATATATTTTACTCACCATTTTTTACTGTATTTATCTCGCAAAGTTTAGTTTGGAAGTTTAATACGCTTCTATCAATTTGCCGCAAAGAAGCATTTTTCTCAACAGGCCTTTAAAGTATTTGTAATGGTATCTCCACATTTGAAGCAACAGTGGTGTGTTTATTATGAAAATTTAAATTATCGTTATGATTATAATAAAACATAATCAGCTTTGCTGTCTTCTACAAAATAGACTAATTTATTCAGAAGCCTTTGTTTCTACCAAACCAATCTTATGTATTAATTTATTAAAAAGTTTTAAAACGTCCTTGGAGGAATTCGAAAGATATTTCATATTGATCTTTATCGGTGCTTTTTGAAATAGATTGAATATCTTATTACTTTAAAGCTTTACGAATGATTCATTAGGTTTGGTTTGTCTTTCAACAAAATTTTCTGCAGTACGAAGGTTAATATATCACGACATGTAGAAAAGTAAATTTTACTTTCCTTGTTGTTGGAAAAGTTTCCCTCCAAAACAAATTAATCTCTCGTATTTCGTCTTGTTAAATATTAAAATAAATCCATCAAGACGAACTATTTATTTTGTGGTGCATATCACTAATGTACGGCAACAGCGGCACAATTTAAGAAATCACATTTCGAAATAAAACCGGTTTTAAGGTTTTCATCACTGAAAACACATAGCATGTTGTAAAACTTATTTTACCATCTGGCTGTTCAATTTTAAAATAAGATATTTGCCAGTTTGTTACTAGAAAGATTTGTTTGTTGGCTTGAGTTTATGGCACAAGGGTTATATTTGGCCAAACTGTCCCATATAATGTCTAGTAAATGCATATACTCACATGGAAAGTCGTACTGACTCTGTGACCACGGTAGCCGGGTTGGAAGAGTAACGGATTAGCAACAGGAGGGTTGCGAGTTCAAATCCAACCAAAGACCGCCGTGTACAAAGGGGATGTTGCACGTTAAATCAGTCGTGTCCTCAAATGGTGGTGTGGTGTCGAAGTTTTGAGAATGGGGTGCCAGCACAGGTGTTGTCCTCGTCATCTGAACGTGGTTTAAAATTACGCGAAGTGGTACTCGGATCTTTTTTAATCGGGTTTGATCCCGCACCGTTTCCAATAGCCCGTAGTGTTGCTCCAGTGCGATGTTAATCAAAATACCTACCTACCTTACTAACTCGGAAGAGAGAAATACATCCAGGGAGGAATCCAATCTGCACCATCTAAAACTCGCAGGTTGCTAGCGCAGTGGACAAACCCACTCAGTCACGGCAATCCTCCTATTAGAAAGAATATAGATTTCCATATTAAGATTTGTACTTACTCCAAAAATTATATATTTTTAGTTTTGACACTATTTCAACCGATGAGTTATATCTATGACAAGTTAAAATCATTTAAAAATAGAAAAGGCACAATACAATTCCTTTAGAGGCCTGTTTCCTTACAAAGTTACTATAACCCGTTGTGTTGCTCCTGTACTACATCAATTCAGCTACCTACCTTACAAAATTATGCAATTTCCATTATATGCCTCAATAGAAAAAAATTTCATTCCTGGAAAGTATTGGTAATAAGATAATTCATGATTAAAATGCATACGACTTTTACAGAATCATTCATCAAAACCGCTTCCAGTAATAAGAGATCGTAATCCAAACAGTAATAAGAGGCCTGAGAAACTTTTCGTGACGTCACAGTAACCATAGAGATTCAAGCTTTCAGTTCTGGTGATTCTTAGTTTCCTCTAAGATTTTTTCATGCATTGATAAACACTCACATATCCGTTGATTTCATAACATTTTTCATAATAACAAGCTTTTTATTCATTTGAATAAAAAGCACCTCAGCATTTATCCAAAGCCAATTCAAAACATGTCAAAGATTTTTTCAATCGACGGTATTGGTGACGTCTGATAATGTGACAATCATAGCTTCCCTAGGCTCTTGCTTTCATGTTGGACATAAGAAAACAAAGTCTAAGTACCAGATTTACATTATCACAATTGTGTAAAAATTTTTCATAAGGAAACTAAAACTTACTAGTAATTCAGAACAGCGACAAAATGGTAATCCTTATATTCTTCACTAAGTTTCTTGAAAGCTATATATAGAGGAACAGGAGCTTGATGCTTTTATTTTTCAAGAAAAAGAGATATACTTTTTTAAAGAAATACATTTTTCTTTTTCACAACCAAGGCAATGACAAAATACAAAAGTCCCCCTTTGGGAAGCATAGATAATGTATCATCGGCTTACAACATCAGTGAAGTAAAATACGGTAATCTCTTTTCTTGCTGGAAGTAAATGGAGGACAATTTATAATCTACAATTGCCGTTACCTGACAAGATGATGGTAACATTTAATCCCATTATTGAGTTTTCGGTTATCCATGACGTTTTTTAAACCAACTAGAAAATCATGCATGGATAAGATTACCTACAGCGCAACTGAGATTAGAAAAAAAGTTAACACCCCACATCCAAAGGTAAATATGCTTTGTTTATTTTTCATTGTGTTTGTTTATTCAGTTTTATATTTACGGTGATAACACTATTTTTTTCGGAAAAGTACATTGTATCAGATTTGTTTCTGTCTTAGCAGATATCTGAGAGACAACATGTGGTCTAGGCCATAAAAAGTTATTTCCCTTAGCGGGAGCAATTTTATAGTTGAGTTTGCGAAATGTAGGTGAGTGTATTTTTATTGCATAGAGCCAACATTTTATGATATCGAAACACGAAATATTTATTACTCAGACTAAGAAAATTAAGTGAATTAGAGAAGATAGAATGTATCAAAAGATGCATATAATACTAAATTACTGAAAGAATTGTGATTTTCAGGTTGTTCTAGCAGCATTTAGTTTTGATATCAGTTTGAGAAATCATCTGTTCTAATCTTCCGAACGGCAGTGTTTGTTCCACCGAAATAACTATGAACCATTTTTCATCAGTTTTTACACTCTGCGAGTCACGAGATTTCCGAGTAGTATATCATACCTTTTCTCCAAAGTACTATAGCATACTACAATGACTAAATAACTACATCTATTGGTTGGCAAAATGGGAAGTTTCTATTGATCAAAGCTGGTTAGAAGTCAGGCGGATATGACTGCTGGCAACAGAAGGGATATTTGCATGTGAATTCCTCAGAGGTTTAATCTCAAGATTTTGTTGGTCAAGGTCCTACTGGTTAGAAGTCATGCGGGGAAGACTGCTGGTTGTAGAGGGGATATTTGGCGTAAGCGCCTCAAATGGTTAATCTTTGTCCTATTTTGAAGTTTTTAAATTTTTAACTATCAGATTGACTAAGATCTCACTTGTACATCTTATCATGTCACTTTTCAATTTTAGTAACACTAAGAAATCTCCATTCATTTAAATTACATATTTGCACCTAATTCTAAGAAATATCAATACACAACAATACAATTTTAAAGTATCAGACAATTTTAAGGTTAACTGCTTTTGTAAAATATCAGCTGGCGTAAAAGTGACACCAAGACATGCAAAACTTAATTTGATAAGCAACTTATCTTTAATTTATAAAATCTTGATTAGTTATTTTAGATATAGTATTCAAGCTATATATTATACTAGCTGAATTACCCAGCGTTGTTCGGGTTGAAATGGTTAAATGTTGCTTGAAAAGTGAATTAGAATAATCACTTTTCTTTCACAGAAAAATGCAATCATCTAAGTTGTACGGGAAATACGTTTTAACTTTTTCATAGCTTCTACAATATACTTCGGACGCAAATATATACATTTATTTCCTGAATATATTGCAATATGTAAAAGATTAAGACATAAATACAAACAGAAACGAAATTCCGACGAAAAAATGCAGAATTCTAAAAAACGAAAGACGCGCAAAATGTCGAATTTCGACTGCCTGAGTGTATTCTGAAATAGAGCAATTCGAAAAAAGACATTTGAAAAGTATTGATAAAGACGACAATGATTGATGAAATTTAGTAATGTTCAAATATGACTGCAACATTTCGCTGTGTTAACTCAAATAGACAAACAAATCTAAAATGTGCACTATCAATTTCAAATAAAGTAGGAAACACTTATACAATCAACTAAAAGAGCGAAATAAAACTGTCAGATTCATTTAAAGATGATAAACTGGAAGACTTACCGAGTTAGCTTCCTTTAAATACGACCAGCTAAGAATCGAGTGGGTGCTGGAATGTTCTCCATCAAGAGTCCAGTAAGTTTCCGTTTTCCCAATTTTCTAGAAAGTTCTACAAAGTTTTATAAAAAAAGTAAACATTAATTATGGTGCTGCCAGATACCGGGTAGCAAAATTATGCTTTTATGATCAATGAGTTTTTCTTTTCTGAAATAAATGTAATCGGTGTAGACAAATTAAACTGAATAGATAAAAAAATTTCAAAAAGCAGAAGGTCGATTTTACAGAATTCTTAAGAAACAAAATCACTGCTTTCAACGGAGAATTCACATGTATCTATTCCGGACATTTTAAATAAGTTACACGCCTTACCTAAAAAGCTTATGAAACAGAATTCTACAAATCATTACGTATTCAATAAATTATTTAAGGAAAGTTGGTCGAAATATACACCAACTTTCCTTGAAAATCATCCTTGAATTTCCTTGCAACCATATATGAACCACAGTTCATCATATATGCAATTAATCAGGTAGCATCCCAACTTTTAAATTTCAGAAAATTAAGATAGAAATTCATTTATATCACATAAATAAATTGCCATGAAAACTTGATCCATAATTTATCACTTGCCGAGTAAAAAACGGCTCTTTTTTCGGATAGTTGTATTTAAATTTCCCGAGTTTATGTAATTATTTAAGTCCTTAAAATAATTTATCACTTGCATTTCTCTTGAAAGTGATGTCCAATTCAATATAGAATTTACCTTAATTAAGAATTACCAAGCAACAAGTTCTCCGTTATGTTTTTATGAAGCAAAGGACCAGTTTCGCTGCTGAGATACTCAAAACTCAATTTCAACTTCATGAATATTTATAACTGATAATCGTGAAATCAAAATCTATAATGACTTAAATGAAACTCGCGTGAAAGAAGATTGGCGTCCCAAGGTTTTTTCCCCGGATAACGTTTTTATCTCATTTAAATAATCAAAGAGGTATTGTTTCTTTCTATTTCATGTTTTTGTTTTCACTTTCCTCTCATTTTCATTAAACTTTACACCACCTTCTTCTCATGAGTGAATTAATTTAAAAGTTAATCGAGTGCCATATTGATTATATTTATAATTACGTAAAATCAAATTTAAATTCTTGATTAAATTAATCCAAGAAGGAACAATCTCTCAGTGGACACTAGTTTCATTCAGTAATTGTCAATTCTCAAAGCATTGAAGTTCTTGCATAAATGAAAAAACAGTTTACATCTATAACTCCAGAATTTGTTAAGTTGAGTTTGTGAATACAGTCGTATATTCTTTTATTAAGTTTTCCGTGATTGTTGTAACTGTTTTTAACCCTCCTGTTGGCCGTCAATACAAGTATCTCGTCATTAGCAAAACTTACCAGATCTTGATCACGTACGTCATTATAAAAGAGTTGGCCATATCCTGGTAATGAGGTATCTCGTCATTAGTAAAATTTTTAGATTTTGATGAATGAAATATCTCATCGAAACCACTTTATGGGTTACACACAGCTACACTGGCGTGCAAAACGTAAAGAACACAACTATTTTTACACATCCTCAAACTTAAACGAAAAAGCCTGTGACGATATGTATAAACGAGGATATCCCGTAAAAAGGAGGTGCATATTTGTAATTAAGAATCATGACGTCAGGGGCTCTAACATAGGATTGGTTTCTGCTACTGCAAGAACTCCATCTGCACCCTCATTCTCTTCATGTAAACGTGGTGTGAAGGCTGTATCAGCATTCGAGGTGATCGTACAGCCTATGAAGGAATGCCCTCATCTTTTTTTAAGAGTTCACAGTTATCCTTTTGTCTCATGGCACCCAGTTCAGTTTCACGAATTCACTTGAAACACTTTTTTACTGTCCGTTTCTGTGCTAGAGAATTATGCGGTACCTGAGTTCGATATAAGACATTGGTTTAATAGCCCCGATGTCACCCGTTCGCCTTCGATGTCATCCCTGCTTTCGCAGGGGTAACATCAACCCTAACAGGAGAGCCTAATCTGGTTCTATACCAGCACTGATCTGGTTCTAAAGAGAGAGGTCCTCATCTATAAGCATAGTAACACACTAAAAAATTCCACACATCCACGAATGCAAGGCATATTCTGTCAAGTTAAATGTAGGTGGTGGTAGCGTTTCTGTGGCAATACGTGTTCCTGTACGTATTTCAACATGGCTTGTGACACATCACTTGGCTTGGTTTTCGAATTATTTCCAACACTTCGCCAATAAAAATTGAAAAAATGAATTGATGTATTATAGCTGATTGACTAACAACAATTATATTATATTAAACCCCAAACGTCCCCAAAAAGTTAATAAACTACTTTTTAATCCACCGAGTGGTTTCGACAAGATATCTCGTTCATCAAGATCTGACCAATTTTGTTAAAGACAAGATTTTACCGATCAAGATATTACCGATTTTTTTAATGGTGGTAAGATCAAGATCTGCTCAGTTTTCTTCTAAGGACGAGATATCTCGTCCATCAAGGTCTGTTCAATTTTGTTAATAACGATACATCTCTTCAAGACACCCACCAGGAGCGTTAAAGTAACTCCGATAATGTATCACGCGAGTGCATTTGGGTTACGGAAGTAACATCTTGACTTTTCCCCTGGTCTATTTGTTTGTTTACATTGAAAATCCCTCTCATAGGTATGAATGGTTGGTTAGGCTGTCTTTTATGACACAGGGACCATGTTGGGCCAAGCCATGACCAAAATGTCAAGAAAATGGACACACATACAGGGTAGGTAGTTAATTGACTAATGTCGACTAATTGGAGTAACACAGCTGGCTATTGGCGACGGTCCGGGATCAATTTCGAAGAGAAAGATCCAAGGACAACGCTTTGAACCAAGGTCAAGTGACGAGAATAACACCTTAGCTGGCACTCCACTCTCCAAATTTCCCAACCAGGCCAATGTGGGGACATTTGATGCCCCACAGATTTAAAGTGCACAAATTCCTTTGTACACGACTGTCTTTGACTGGACGAAGGACACAAAGGAAACTTGAATCAAGAAGAGAGAGATTCACCCAGGGAGTAATCCAACCTGTGTCGCCTACAAATCGCTGGTTGGTAGAGCATGGGCAAACCCATAGACGTGAGATATAAGCAGACTGTGCATTTCTATTGAGAGGAGCTTCAAAAATTTTGACTAACATGTCGACTAATAGTTACGTGATTTTTCTTTTAAAAATTTACTTGGTTAGCCAATTTGGCATCGTATGTCCTCATTTGGCGATATAACATCTTATGACAGGATAGGTGTGTGAATGTGCATATCTATAGAGTGGCAACAAAAGTGGCCAAATCTCCAAAATCTATTACTATCAGATGATCAATCAATGAACCAATCAGATGATGAATCAATGCATGGGCGTCTTCTCGCGTCCCGTGGACAAATCAGATTATATATGTTTGGTTCCATCCAGCAAATGGAGCAGTCTAAGGGTGACGTCACTAATAGTTTTGATCACATGATTCTGTGAGGCATAAAAAGTTACCATTGTGCGCACTACTTTTATACTTCCTCTAAGGGCAAACCCTGGGAGCCAGGGGAACCATCTCATAGGTATGAGAGAGTAGATCTTTAGTTCTCTATACAAATTTGGGATAAATAAAGATCTGAAATAAAAATATGCACAAAAAAGGAATCAATTGAGATACGTCAGTTTCCGATTCGAGACGGGCGAAATTTATGGAAATCTGATCTCAAGTGCGAACGGAGCATTGTACTCAAGGAGACGGGTGGACTCTCCCGAACGGCGGGACAACAAAGCGGCACCATTTAAAAACGTTCTGACATTTAAAAAAATCTTCAACTGGAAAGTCAGAGTGGAGGAGTTTTAAAATCTCCTCAAAGAGATTTCTAGAAGAGCGATTCCGACTGAGTCACGTAAAAATCAATCAAACTCCTTCAAACAAGAAAGGAGAAATAAAGGGAAAATAAACAAATAAAAATCCCGTAGAAGAAAGTTTTTCGGGATGTTTGTCATTTTCCACCTAAGCTCTCTTCTTTAGTAAATAAAGAATGCCTTCTTGGGTGGCCGAAGGAGAACTTTTGATATATATTTTCCTTCCCCAACATAAAATCAATTTCGAACTTCAATATATAATACCGTGCGATTTATATTTGGGGCGAAAAATCGAAAAAAATGTTACGTAATGTTGGGGAGTGGCATTACATTCTGTACAGGAGGAATGGCATTTGGAGGGAAAGGACTCTCTTAACAAGAAATGTGCGAGTCACTTGTGAATTCGAGTGCTTTTGTTCTAGCGGAATTGATTTGAAGGTCTATTTTCTCAAAGTGTAAAGAGACTTTTACATGTCTTTGCTAAAATTATAGCATTTGCAGTTGCTGTGTCATTTTTACCTTGGGCTTTCCAAAATATGCCGATTGAATAGGGGTTACTGTGACTTGTTTTTAAAATTTTTAATGCACAAAATGGAATGGATAATTGAAACCAATTTGTTTACGCAATCACAAAATCGTAGGTGTGATGTCTTCGTTTTCGAGTATTTGTGATAAGAAGCCTATTCATTATAAATCCAAAAAATGATAACACAAAATGAAATTATTTAATAAAAATAAATTTAATTTTAACTAACGAAATTATATTTAACTTGTTAAGACGAAATACTTTTACGAGGAATTGTTTCACTATTTCTCATTTTACTTATAACTATTTTTGTAACAAAAATTGCATTCCACACTATTGTAAAAAGTCTAATAGAAAGCAAATAAATTACCGAAGCATGAAAGTGTAGAATTTACACAGCACGCATAATAGGTTCTCTCCATATCGAATTACTAAAAACTGCATCTTTAGACAAAAGCTAAAGTAAAATCGTAGCTGTAATGACTAATGTTACAAAGACTACAATGCGTTGCTAAGGTTACATATTAATTTATACACTAATTTGTAATTCGCAGTAAAATTATTATCACATTGAATAAAAGGTGCCGTCACAAATCTAGTTTGATTGAGTTCCATACTGATCATAAAAGCACGAAGTCTGAATAGTTCATGTAATTTGTCATATTGGTGTTGAGGGAGTATCATGGTTATTGCTTGGTAAGGTGAGGGATCAAATATGGATAGACGGGTAGTTAAGGAGAGAGGTACTCAGTGACTGGTCTATGGCATTCGGCACCGGGGTATCGCTGATTTAGGGAACGCTGTAATGATTAATTCTAGGAACCGGGATAACTTTTGAAGATTTTACTTGTGGGTTTGTCGTGGAGCTCGCTCTTTACTGGTGACCCACTCTCATAATTTTCAGATCTCTCTGCTCCCGAGAGATTCCCAGTTTTGTCCTTTAACGGTTGGCTCCCCCAATAAAGTCTAGCTTCATACCCAATGCTGTGACCAATGCCAACAAGTCCACTCATCCCATAATCAATCACTTTGGCTGCTTGAACCCCTCAATTCCTTGATTCACTATGACATAAGTATTTCTATTTGGTATTGTGCGTTTTGTTGCTTTTATAAGTTGTCTTTCACCTTTCAACCTGTCATTCCATGGTGACAACTAAATACTCGAAAATACTGATGGACACATTGGTGTTTAACCTTCTGGACATGATTGAAAGTTTCATGCACTACGTACGCATCCCCATTGACACACATAATGACTGAATAACCACGTCTATTGGTATTGTATATCAAGAAACAGTCCTGAGTAAATTCCAAACTGCACCATTTGAGGGCAATAGTTGAAACTATATGCCTAAATAAAGAAATAACAAAAATAAATGACGGACTGCTAAAAGTTTAAAAGAAAAATGATACGACTTTTCAGATAGCAAATGTATAGAAATAATCATAAAAACTACACGATCGCTTTCATAGGTTCAATCGTCACCATCATTTTCCATATATTATTACTTAGCTACAGCTATAGATCGATATTTACTGAGTATGCATAGATAAGAGAAATATTTCCATAACATTACATTCAATCTAAACATAAATTATAATTAATGGAGAAATTTTCATGACACACCTAATCACTTTCGGTTATTTTGAATGACACATCTTAATTCTCGATTTGGTAGCGTAAAATCGCTAGACAGATGTTACAAAACCCTGTTACGAAAATAAGGTATATAACCGTATACTGAAGAAAAGAAGCTAACCTCTATTATATATTTTAAAGAATTATAAGTTAAAGTTTAAGTAGGGCGCTTTGGGACCAGAACACGCAGGCTCAATTAGGAGGATGTCTCGATTGTACGAAGGGTATTCGTTAATGGCCCATGGATATTTTGTTCTTTAAAATCGTTCTACATAAATAATGACCGATTAACCGATCGACTAATTAATTAAGTTGACTTAAAATTCATTTATTTTAATTCAATTATAATTACCATTTCGTTAACATATTCTGTTAACGAAATGAATGTGAGGAAAAACTTCTAATATTAACCAACGGGAAAATAGCATTAATCTCAACAGCTTTTATGAAAGATATACTATGTTTTGTAACGTGTTAACCCTAACAATTTGCTCATAACGAAACATCTTGTCATCAAGATATTGCCGATTCTTTTATGATGATGAGATCAAGATCTGGTCAATTTCTTTCCTAATGGCAAGATATCTCGTCCATCAAGATCTGGTCAGTTTTGTTAATACCTCGCCAAAACAACCATCGGAAGGGTTAATAAAATCTGAATTTTTGTAAGATATCTCTCCATTAACTGACGTAAGTAGCATAGAAAACATATTTTATTTGTATATTGTAATATGGCAACCAACGGATATAAACAATAGAAAATCAACTGCTATGAGAATCATTCGCCCATTTTGCCGCAAAGTTTAAATATTCTTGATTATTTAAAAGCTGCAGAATATTAACGAAATTACAGAGAAGAGCTCGATACTAATGAAATTCTACAGCAGTATGTTTACAGAAGGTAATAGGGAATAAGGAAGATAGAAATCAGTGCAAAAAGAATATTTGAGCAAACGCGAAAATAGGTTTAGATATAAAAAAATACCGAATGGCTTTGAACAAATGATTGAGATGCAATTGAAGTGTACGTTCCAAAGCTTATTGTTGTTAAGAGACTGAGACTGAGGCATGCCCATTTTGCTATGTACTGCAATAGGAATTAGAATCAACATAAATAAAAAGTGTACGAAATGCTGATAAATTTTATTTCATTTGGAGGTGTGAAATGCGCATATTTATTATTGCTTTATTTTTTGTTTCAAAAGTTGTAAAAAAGATAAAACTTGATTTCTAATAGTTCTGGTTAAAAAAGGTAACCATTGAAATATTGGATCCCCTCTTTTGTGCTGGCTCTCATTCGTGAGTTTTGAATTTTAGTGATAGGATTTATGATTCTCTATTGGTCGATCCATACCTTATTTTAGATACTCGTCTCCTCAACGGGAAAATGTACATCGTAATTCAGAATCGTCATTAAGATTTACAAATTACAGGCATTCTTAATAACGATAAATTGGGGGAAATTTTATAATACCGTTTTTGTTCAACTTTTTTACCGTACCAGAAGTTACTGATCATGTTTTTAGTATTTAAATCGAGTACTAGTTCCGTACTATAATATTCAATGAAAAAAATTAATGTAGTTTCTTATTCCACTTCATCTAGACAAGCCAGACCATAGTATCTCAAACGTTGAGTCAACATCCCCTCCGTCTCTATCTCTACTAAGAATAAATCAAAGTCTAGATCTCCCTATAATTTTCTAATTTTACCAAAATATTTATGTAATTGTATGTATAATTTTAGAATTTAAAAAAGCTAGTTTAGAAATAAAAACAACTTGTAGCTTAAATTATAAAGCTATTTATTAACCCTTCAAGTGGTTTCGACGATATATCTCTTCCATCAAGATCTGAACAGCTTTGCTAATGACCAAATATCTTGTCATTTGTAGCATCTTGATGACGAGATATCTTTTGATCAAGATATTGCCGATTTTTTATGATAATAAGATCAAGGTCAGTTTTCTTCTAATGACGAGATATCTCGTTCATCAAGATCTGGCCAGTTTTGCAATTGACGAGATACATCGTCAGGATCAGGAGGGTTAAAATGAAATAGCATAAAGATTGCACACCAACACACTAGATTAATTACTACCATTAGTCAATTGGATTCGCTTAAAACACTTTTAAGCTATAAATTTGTATAGCTTCTACTTATTGCCTCTTACACTTCAATGCCTCTATTCCTTCTGGGTCCTTCCCCCAAGATTCCTTCAGTGCATTAGAGGGTAGATCCCATTTTGGTAAACTACGAGCTAGACTAAGTCCGTGAGTTCAAACACCTTCGAAAAGTCAGACGAGCATTGAATTCAACCCTCCAAGATCAAGATCTGAACATTTTTCTTCTAATGACAAGATATCTCATCCATCAAGATCTGGGCAATTTTGCTCATGATGAGACACCTCTTCGAGACAACCACGAGGAGGGTTAAATAAATCATTCTTGAACAGTCCCAGACAAAGATGTGACCAGGGCAGCCTATTTCATTTGTGTTAGGGGATAATGCAAAGTAGCATCAGTATTTGTTAATAGTTACTTATGTAACAAGAAATGCAAATAGCGTAATGAGCACTCAGGTTGATAGAGTTAAGAACTTTGATAATTGTGGAATGAATAACTTGGTCAGTAGATTTCAGGTGGCAATGTCCTATACGGATGGTATTCGTCGCTACTGTCTGTATAAGTTATTCTCCCTGAAGTGTGATCTTAAAAACATAAAGCAAATAAACTATAATTATAATAAAATTATTAAGGAAAACTTCAGCAACGGTCTTTTTTATCGATCTCCGAAACCGGTGTAGCTAAGTGAGCTGCTCAAACAACACTCGAGTTTTAAGCAGCGTATATTCGATTCCTGTAACTAACCCAGAGTTTATCTCCTCTTTATCAGTAGAATTTTCTTTGTTTATGTCCATTAGTTAAAGTTGGCTGCATTGCATTTGGCACAACTTTTCCAAATATGGATGGCCCCCTTTCGCCATAAAAACAAACTAAAACCGGATTTTATGACAGGTTTTTAGACTCCAGTCTTCTTTTGTGCTAAGCGCTTGGAACTGTTTTGTACATCGTCCGCCGAAATTTTGCAATGCTCATGAGAAAATTGTCTTTGTATAAGAGTGAATACTTCAATTAAAATCCTAAACTCACTTTTTTGAGAATTAGCATAGACGCCTCCACACCTATGATGGACCTCATGTATGACAAGTATCCATTTATCCATTTCTCTGTCATTATTGATGCGTAACAGATGCGGGCAAAATATAAGCTCATTAAGCTTTTGATGACGTATTAAAGTAAACTACTTTAGAATACTAATTTAGCTAATTTAATTCCTTCTTTTCTCCGTGTGTAAGAGAAATTCATTGCATTTGATCAACATAATTTTAAGCTGTTTTCCAAGTAATTGCGTGTGTTCGATACATTGGCATATCGTAAACATCATTTTATTTTAAACACTGTAAAGAATTCTTAGGATAAGACTACTTAGCACATTAGAACGTCCAATGCCATAGCGTCAATATTTATTTAGGGTAAACAAAGTTTAAAATTAATGCGTTCCTGCAAGCTCCCTAAATTAATCTTGTTTTCAAATTAATCATCATGCTTCGAAGTAACTTCATGTTTAAATAAATTTTATGGTAAAAGCGTTGATCCGTATTCTGTAACGATTCTGCATATAAGTAAACTGATGACAAAATCAATGTAACCATCAGCAAGATAACATATTACTGCTTTTATTAGTCATTTAACTACACATTTTAGCTAAATAAACGCCCTTATCGAAATCAATTTATATTAATATAAAGTTGTTCCATTTCTGAGTCACATGTCACCATATACATTTTGCACAGCTTTGAGATGTCGATTATTTTCATTCTGTAAAGCTGTTTTTCAAGATGGTAATCGATGGATTGAAGAGCAGTTACTATTGCAGGGCAGGTAAATATATGATGAGGAGTGAATTCAACTCCCAAACAGTTATTACAATGTCTGTATGTTCTGATTCCATCACAGTTAATTTTCATGCCATTAAAATGTCCTGTTCTCAATCTGGATATTGTGATGGAGGTTTTTCTATAGGTGTTAATTTCACAAATTTGTTGTTTTATTTTAATTTTTGTGATGTTTATTGTAATGTGTCATTTAACATGTAGTATTAATCAAATATGGTTATAGTAGAATCTCAATAAATATTTTTTATGATAGCGCACGTTTAATGAATGTTCAAATATTAATGAAAACTTTTTATAAGCAACTGACATATATATTAATGATAATTTTCACATCATTTATATCAAAAGTGTCCATCTATATCAATAAAGCTTAAAAGCGTATATGTATGTGGAAGATGTATAGAACGTTTAAGTTTTAAAATGCGCGCCAACTTTCACTTTTTTACCATTCCCAACAAGCTTTTCCACATTAAATTTGTTTCTTTTATAATTTAATACCATTAATAATTAAACCTGATAAATCTATGCTTTCATCAAGTTAGATCTGGTTAGTAAAAATTTAATCAATCTCGATTATAGGCAATGGGCAAACGGGCCTGATTATGGATTTAATTAGTTTAAACATCGAATTATAAATTTGATATTAATTGATATAAATTTCAAGCTGTCAAGTCTCTCTCTGGATTTTGCCTTTAAAGTAATTAATGAAATAGCTGTTCAGAAAGCTTAATGACACCCACTATTAATTGCAATCGACTTAAATCTCAGTTTTAAAAATTAAACAGCACTGCATATGATGAGAGAATAGAAATTTATCTGTTTCATTTTCAATTTCATTTTCATTACCTATTCAAAATTCCTGATTTACGTTGGTAAATGGGACATGCAGTTTTATTTATTAGTGCCATTACAAAAGTATCATGTTCTCCAGACAATTATAAATTACTTTAATTTGCTTCTGCGGTACTAACTACGTATATTCCCTTTAAATGTAAACATTATACAAACGTAAAATTTTAAATAATAAAAACCTTAGAGCAATTATTGAATATTTACGACCAAAATTAGATTAATATAATTTTGCAGAGCTATAAATCTACATATTCAAAGAATTATTTTTAAATTTCCCAACTCAAGCAAGTTTACCTCCATTTTAAGCAAAGTTTAAATACAACAAAACACCTTTTAATTTCGAAGAATGAAAAAATTCGTTCAAGAATCATGTATCAAAAGCCTGTTCGAAGAACATTAGGAATAATATATTGTTAGTACATGCAGCTGTATATCAACTTTCTTTAATTATACCATACTTTCCTGCATATAATGTCAAATATTAAGTAACTTCATAATTTTTCGGTGTTTGCTGTTTCAACTCGGCAATCTGCTACTTACCCAAAACCGATGTTTCAGCTTCGCAAAAAGTCACGAATAGCACACATTTTGGAATTTGTTATACGTTGTAACCTGCGGAATTTATGTATGACGCTTTTAAGCCCAAAAGTTATTCCTCATTTCCTAAATCATAGTCTCTAGAGAGCGATGTGATTCTGTTAGAAAGAAGTATTGAAATGGCTCCTTTGGTGGTATCAGAAGGCATTTTCTGTCAAGCTAAATGTGGTTGGCGCTAATGTTTCTGTGGAGATACGTGTTTCCTGTACGTATTCTGAACAAGGCGTTACGTGAAGCTTGCGAATACGAAACATGTAAGAAACTTGTAGTCCACATTTAAGTTATTTGGTTTTGATTTGGTAAAGATGAATGTTACAAGTTTGGTGGTGAATGGAGGTCCGGTTTTGGTGGAAAAACTTGCTTCCTGAACGTATTCTGGACATGACGTCACTTGACCTGTTTTCGAATAGAATACGATTTCAGCGCTTCGGCAATAAAAAGTAAGAAAAAAAACTCTAAATTGATATAAGATAGTTGATTGGTCGATGCAAATCAGATTAAACGCCAAACGTTACCAAAACGGCGATAATACATTTTAAGGTAACCCCGATGTGTATCAGGTCATAAAGCATTTGGATATCAGAAGTAAAACCTTCTCATATTGTCTGGTTTGTTTTACTGAAATCTCTCTCATACATGCGTTTTGTGATGTTAATCACTTGACATTTAATTCTGAATAAATGAGTATTACATTTCTGGAAAATTGATTTCCTTGACACTTCTTTACACAATGCAATGCATACAGTCGTTGTGTTTGAGGTTAACGAATATCGTCTTGTCATGGTAACTGCCTTTGCTCTCTCATTGAATTACGTTGTGATTGTGTTTTCAACATCGTTTTCAATATTGTTACAACTATTTATACCTATTATCATTTCCATCTGTATCATTTTGCAGTAGATAAAATTATTTTCTATTTCATAAATTGCAAGCCTGACTTGGCGTTCCGAATAACTCTCAATAAGTTCAAAGCATGTTGTTGAATGGGAACTTTTTCGGCGACCAACAGATATGAACGACATATCTGTTGGTCTTGCGTCAGTCATCTATTGGCCAATGGAATCGCTCTATTGGTGCACTTCATTACTAGACCGTCCATTGGCATGTTTACCATTGGAAAAGTTTGGATTCATTATCAGTTCTTTACACAATTTGCATGTTCATTTAAATTGTTTCAAATTTATATACATTCATCTGTTTCGAGTGTAATTCATCAAATAATGAGTTTGTAGACTCAATTCACTTATGTTTTGAGGTCAAAAGTAAATTCATGGCAGAAAATAGATGTGTGGTTCATACTGATAGCATGGGTTCTCTTGATTTCCAAGCTGGGCTGTAATTGGTCTCTACTACGGGTTATCTCTTGGAACGGAGTCTGGTACTGAATACTACTTGTACTGAGTATCTCTGGAACGGAGTATCTTTGATACGGAGTCACAGAAAGTAGCTTTTTCCACCCTTTGGCAAATCAAAGAGCACACTTTCAAGATGTCAACATGTTCTAGCCGAAAACAATTCTCCTCCACACATTCTCATCTTTCAACTCCACCCTAGTTCAACTCCCAGCGCCACAATACATGCTCTTACCAATGACTATGTCCCCATATACTGCATTCAATTACTCTAGTTTTTAAACATCTCCCATCTAACTAGGGAAATATCCCGGAGGCACAAAGTGACAGTGGCCTTGAAAGCGTATATATGATGGAAAAGATCTGAAATGTGATTAAGATCTGAAATGTGCTACCTCATCATCTCTGTGGTGAATAAAGTCACTAGAACAAAAAAATAAGTCGTATATATAGCAGTGTAACCTATCTTACCCTTTAAGTACGTTTTTGGTTGACAAAGTTGCAGTTTTTTCACTCGTGCTGATAAATTGGTAACTGGCTTACGCGATAATGAAAATGCGCAATTTCGAAAACAAGTCCGATGGTGCATCTTACAAATAGCAGATGGTGGTCTCAACAATCTTCAAGCCCTTCGATGAATGGTCCACGGTGAACAGTTAAATTGTCAGTGCATTACCAATCACTTCCAACAACTTCAAATCCCTGTGATGACTTACAATGCACCTATTCCTATCACGGCTTCACCTTCGTTGCCACTTCACAAGGTAGCGCACAGTCGACTGCTGAGGGCAACACAGAATAGTCTAATGTCATGCATTGTATGACCACCCAAATGGAAACACTCCCGTGATCTTAATGTAGCTCTCACAGTCAATGGAGAATCAATCAATTAGTAGTAGCCTCTTTTGAATTCAACCGCTGATAAATTCTGATAGCAAAGTATGGTGATGAACAAATCCACCCCTACAAAAATTAACTTCAAATACAATTGTATTTGTGTACAATTGTGTAACCTATCGACACCTTGAAGTATTTTTTTGATAAACAAAGTTGCACTGTCTTTCACACATCTCGATATACAGAGTGTTTTTAGGAAATATGTGGTCAAATTGTAAAGGGTAGTGGAGGGGCCCAAAAAATGAATATTAACAGAGAGGACACATATCATTCAAGAAGGACAAACATCCATGCCTAATCCTGGATTCGAACTAGGAACCTTTGAATCCAGAAGCAACATTCTGACCACTGCAGCTCGTATTTTGAGCAGCTCGTCGTTTCCGTTTGCATCCCCATACATCAGATGCATATCTGAGAGCACCGAATTCGTTTAGCGATATATGCTGTTGAAAATCAGAGCGGGGAATAACGTCTTACCACAGAAACAATGTTATCGACTGACCTAAACAGCACCCATTGCCACCTAAATGCAACATTTCAGAATACACATTTTTTGACAGAAAATGTGATTTTGCGCTCCTTTGCCATCTTTTACAATTTGGCCAGATATTTTTGAAACATCCTGTATTTTAAAGGTATTCGTACTCTGAAGATTCATCTCCAGAAATCAGTAACATATATCGTATAATTGTATTCCTTATTTTTCTACCATTCTTAGAAAATCTTTTCAGATAAATAATTTCTATCTAAAACGTTCAATTATACAGTTTGATTTTACCCTTTTAAATTTCAGTTAGTTCTTCTGTTCTCATGTTAAATCACCTAACTTGCGAACGAGACGGTTTTGCCAGTTTTCAAAGATTTAGACTTGTGTATGTAAACTTGAGTGTTATTCAAATCCAGAATTGAAAGGAATGGTACTATTCATTTCAGAGGAGGCCGGAAGTTAGAAATTTAGTATTTTATCATTTGAAGTTTCGAATTCACTTCGTTTTAAAAAGAGTTTGGCTGTCCTTTGTCTTATATTTTCTGTAAAGTAAATTATAGAACAAAATGAAGCGTTTCGGTAGACTAAGTTCAGAAACGTTACAATGACTGTTCGCCAAATGTTTATGATGATAATAAATAACATTTAACATGTATTCAAGTTTCGAAATCACTCTATCCTTTCGTCCCTTTTGATGCGTTGCTTCATGCTTTCATGCTTCATAGAAAATGGTTAATTAAGTAGGCTGTTAATTAGCCCTCTGGGGTTCCAGTACGCAATTTTCCATCATGCACCACCTGCAGTTTTCCCTCATGACTTCTAATAGTTTTTGGCGTTTTGGATCTAAGGATGCTTTCAACCAATAGATTTTGCGATTCAGTCATTAGGTGCGTCAGAGGGTTAATTCAATATGTTATTTCATTTCAATAATATTACAAAACTATTTTATTCACTCATATTTAATTTGGAAAGGTAAATATAAAAAAGGAAAGTCATTTGTGAAGGAGCTTATGTTCCTCTCTATCTGCGACACTCGATTTATATTTCGCCCACATGGTGATTGTCTCGACGAGGTATTTCGTCATCAGAAAAACTTGCTAGATCTTGATGGACGAGGTACCTTGTCGTTAGAAGAGAACTGACAGGACCTTGACCTCGTCATCATCAAAAAATTGGCAATATCTTTATTACATGGTATCTCGTCATTAGCAAACATGGTTAAATTTTGATGGACAAGATATATCGTCGAAATTACATGGAGGGTTAAGTTTCATCAGTCCTCAGAGCGTCACGAGATTTGCGAATAGAATTAATTTTTCCCTACACATACACAATGACTAAATGACCACATCTATTGGTTGAAAAATCCTAGGAAAGATTATCTATATATTAATACACGAAGAAAAACTTTGTACCCCTTTTTAAGCACATTGCGCGCACGGAGATGAGATTTGGTATAATTAAAGTTCATATGGAGAAGGAGTGCAGAAAGATAAAATTAATGTATAATATGCGTTACAAATATATTAAATTAAACAAAATAAAACATTCATTGTTTACGTTCATATACTGTAATCTATATATTAATACGTGAAGAAAAAACTTTATACCCCTTTTAAAGCACATTGCGCGCACGGAGGAGTATGAGATTTGGCATAATTTGCCACCACATTAGTTAGTATTGAAAGTTAATTGCATCGTTTTGCTGATCAGAAACTTAAATACAAAGGAAGCATTAGTCAATGGAACAAGAATGCGCATCAAATTTATGCATCGTAATACTATTGATTGCGAATTTTTAACTGGAACCGCACGCAATAAGAGAATTTTGATTCCACGTATAAATTTAACATATTCCGGAACTATTTTACCATTTAACTTTCAAAGAACTCAATTTCTAATTATACCTGCATTTGCGATGGCAATAAATAAGTCTCAAGGACAAACATTCGAAAAAATTGGAATTTTATCAAGGCAGCCAGTTTTTACACATGATCAATTGTACGTCGCAGCAAGTAGAGTTCGATCATTCGATGGTTTGAGATTTTATATTTCAGAATATAACGGTCAAGGGCATTTAGCAAACGATGAAAGAGTTTTTACAAAAAACATCGTCTACACAGAAGTTTTGAATCATTAAATTCATTTCGAACTATTTCAAGTTCAATAGACAACATTTATTTTTTTTTAACAACCCGGTTTTTTATGTTTCAATAAAAAATATATAAAAAAATACGAAGCACGTATTCCTCATTTCATTTTTCATATTTTTGATTTATTTTTTATTTAAATTTTATATAATTTGAAAAAGATAGGCAAATTAACTGTGTAGCCTTGGCGAAACCTGTGGCCAGTATAGCAATAAAAAAAACAAGAAAATGTCAAACAACGCGTTATTGTTTTTTAGATATGGCTTAACCAAGCTATATCGCATTTTTCCTATGACGTATTTGTACATGCTCGCAGCTTACGTAATAGAACAAAATTCAAAAAATTATATGCAATGAATATAGAGGTATACTCTTTGACAAAAGAACCTTATTAACGTTCGAACTTAAAAATTAAATGAATTATAGTCGAATTTCGACCACTGGGCGACCACTAGTATTTATATACTACGTCAAAACTGCTTAGAAGTCATGCAGCTCTCAGAGCGAATATATTCGTGAGAGCTCCTCAGAGAGCTTCAGTGTAGATTAATTTTTGTGATTAGGTTGAAACTGGTTAAGCTCACATAGTTTTAATGTTCATGTGTTAAACTTGTCAGTTCAGTTACCTTATAATTATTCACTGTACTTAAGCTAGGTTAAGATAGTATTTATATCATACATCAATAGTATTTCTAATTGAAGTAAAGGGTTTAAGTTACTTAGAACAAGGATATCTAAACTACAGCCCGCGAACACAGGATACAGCTCTCAAAATAAGTTTATACGGCCATCGGATCCATACAGCAACTATGATCCTAGTTATTAACATATATATTCTTAACCCTTCAAGTGATTTGGCAAGATATCTCTTACTTCAAGATCTGACCAATTTTCCTAATGACTAGATATCTCGTCATCAAGATATTGACGATTTTTTATGATGACTAAATCTAGTCAGTTTTCTACTAATTACGAGATATATCTTCGATACAATTACCAGGAGAGTTGAGTTATAAGAATATACGTATATATTTAGCAGAATGCACTTAACAACAGGCTAAAATGTTCACTATAAATATATGTGTTTACATACATTCCCTATTTTTCAACTTATGGGAACCATATTGAATATGAACTTTTAAATCTTCATTCAATATCTAATCATGCAAAATTATATATTTTTTCATTATTACTATCATTCTCTTATCAATTACTTCCATTTCACTTATTTATTACCTTCAACACTCGAGAAACATTTTTTAGAAGTTCTGGTTGTATTTGGAAAAAATTAAAATCCTGTATGTGTTTGCAGCAGTTTTAATCTGACCATATATTAAATCCGAGTAAATACAAATCTTTTAACTAATTCAAATTTAACGACACCATAGTTGCTGTTCTGCTATGCCAGTGGTCGGCAAACCGCGGCTCGCGAGCCGCATGCGGCTCTTTAGCCACTTGAGTGCTGCTCTGCCACGAATCGATTTCGACTAACGCACGAACGAGTTGAGCGAGAGCCGAGTCAGTCACAGCTCCGTGAATTTAAAGTTGAATGGACCCAAACGTTCGCGTTTATACAAATCTCATATGGCCTTCCGACCTGTCTTATTTGTCAAGAAAAATTGCCTCATAACAAGAAATCAAATTTGGAGAAACAATTTACAACTAATCACGCGTCATTTGGCAGTAAATATCCTGAGGGTGATGCGAGAAAGAAAGCAGTTGAGGAACTTCAGAAGAGTCATGAAAAATCCAAGTTCTGTATTTAATTATTGTGTTCAAACTTTCAATAATATTAATATTGCAAGCTTTATTGTTAGTCAGGAGATTGCTAAGAGAGACAGACGGTGAATACATTAAAAGTTGTTTTATAAATGCACCCGAAGAGCTATTCCGGAATTTTAAGAACAAGGCAGAAATTCTTTAAAAAATTAGAGTTACCACTGTCTGCTAAAACAGTAAAAGACAGAACAGTCAAAATGTCTTCGAATATATCCAATAAGCAAATCGAAGATCTTAAATTGGTTTCAGCTTTATCAATAGCTGTTGACGAATCTTGTGACATAAAGGACACAGCGCAAGTTTCACTTTTTGTTCGATTCATTTCGTCTACCGGTCCTAAAGAACTTTTAGGATTATTGTCACTGAAAGGTCAAACACGTGGCGAGGATAATGCAAATACTGTCATTGAATGCATGGGGAAACATATTCCACTCGATAAAATTGTTTCAATTTCAACAGATGGGACAAAAAGTATGACCGGAATGAGAAAAGGTTTTGTTTCTATTCTGAAGGAAAAAATTCATCACGAGATACTATTGCATCATTCATCAAGAAGCGCTTTGTGCGCAGACATTTCCAGAAGAAATTTGCAATGTTATGGAATTGGTGATCAAGATTGTCAACACAATTGTAGCTAAAGCTCTTTATCATCGCCAATTTAAAGAATTTTTAGTTGAAATGCAGTGAATACGCAGATATTCTGCTGCATAATAAGGTACATTTGCTTTCAAGAGGAAACGTTGTAAAACATTTCGCTTCCTTATTATTTGAAATTAAAGAATTAAAGCATTTCTTCTTGAGAAGGGTGTTGACTATCCTGAACTAACAGACGATCAGTGGATCCAAAAATTTTATTTCATGGTAGACGTTACGTCTTATCTAAATAATCTTAATCGTAAACTACAGGGGAAAGGAAACACAATTTTTTCGATGTTGGAAGAAGTCATTTCGTTCGAAAACAAATTATCCTTTTTGCTCAAGATTTTAAGAGAAACATTAATTCATTTTCCAAGCCTGCTGAAACATCGCCAAGAAAATAACTCAGTAATTGACATTTACTATTTCAAAACAACAATTTTAAATACGAGGGAAGCTTTTCTACGGAGGTTTCAGGAATTCAGAAATAGCATAGCGACGTTAGCCTTTGTTAAAAACCTCTCAGTGCTGACGTAACAGAATTGAATTTTTCTCCCTTTAATATTGACATTGGCGCTTTTGAAATGCAACTACTGGAGTTGAAAAACAAAGAATTATGGAGCTCCAAATTTGAACTCCTTAATGTTGATATAGAGAAAAATAAATGTGATCTTAGTTCACAGAGAAAGTGGTCTGCTTTGAAAGACCTGGAGAAGGAAGATATGATAATTTTCAACACGTGGAATAGTATTCCTGACTCATACGATCAGATAAAAGAACTAGCATTTGCTGTTCTTTCACTCTTTGGCTCTACATATTCATGCGAAAATCTTTTTCAAGCATGAACCTTATCAAAAGTAAATTGAGAAATCGTCTTGATGAGAACCTGGAATCCTGCTTGAAATTAAAAACGACATACAAACCTGACTTATCCAAACTTTCCAAGGAAATGCAAGGTCATTGTACACATTAAATGCGTGTTTTGTCATTTTTATTTTAATGTAAAAGATATTTTTGTCAATAAATAAGATTATTATTATATATTGTTTTATTTAATGTTAGTAGCTAGTTTAAACCTACTCCTAAAGATATGGTTCTTGAAAAGAAATTTGGCTCTCAAAAGAAATATTAATCGTTGTACTGCTGATCTACCTGCTCTTTTGACTAATGAGTTTGCGGACCACTGTGCTATGCGAACAATACGTCAAATATAAATGAATCCGAATCTCTTAGAACACACAAAAATACTGAAGGACTGAATGCTCCTAGAATTAAACAAGAGCACTGTTAATCTGTAAATGAACGTACGACGTTTTTGAAACTTATTAATGGACATTCTTAAGTAATTAGATTCTTCAGTTCAACACCGACATGTTTCATTCGATACCTATTGTTAATAATGGCAGAAAACTTAGACTGTTCCAAACTTTCGTGAAAAGAGGAAAATCAGTTTAACCTGCAAAATTATAATACCAAACTTATAACTAATCTAACATGCGTGACTGGCCCGATGCATGTGATTGGCAGACACGCAAAATAACAAAGGATAGTTCCCTCTCAAACTTAACGAAAGACTAATTCTTCATTAATCATAAGTAACATTTCACAGGGCTCGGAATAATGTTTTACTTTATTTGTCAAAACTTGTAACACGAACGTATAAATTTAAATTCCCTTTGAAATTCAAAAGTGAAGATGCAGAATCAGGTATATGTGGTGTGGCGCCAATTTTGGAAATTTTCATTTTTATGTTAGTAATCCTTCCTTTTAGAGCATGTGACAGTCCTAAAAGTCATCTTTTTTTCATTATTGTAAGTGTAATTGATATCTAATACAGCTGTTTAAATTAATTTGATTTTGTTAATGAAAATATTTAATTTCTGAAGTACTGTTATTATAAGTTGTTTGCTTTTGATTTCAGAGAAATGGAAGGGTTTTTTTAAGTGTAAACAAGAACATCCAGAGATAAGAAAAATACTTGTGCTTAAGAATTGCTTTACATCCGTTTTGGCTTGAGATATTTTGAGTCAGAGATATTTTTAGTGCAAAATCAAACAAACCAGATGGAAAGTTAAGATTCTGCTTCCACAACACAAATCCTCTTTCATGACACATATCGGCATTTAGGCATTTAATCTAATCGCTGTGTATCAATAAACTATCATACATCAATTCAAACTTCTTTTTTTTTATTTTATTTGCGATGTACTGAAATCGTATTTGAAAAACAAACCAAATGACGTCACATTAGGAATACGTATGATAAACACGTTCCGCCACAGAACTACTACCACCTACCTTTAGCTTGACAGAATATGCCATTTATACAGAATTTTGCTTCGAGACTTCAGGGTACCAGATTCTTATTAAAATAATTTACTTTCCAAATAGAACATGTAATCCGTACTTTGGTTATTTGGTTTTGATTTCAGAAATGGGAGGCTTTACCTGTATATTTAAATGTAATTGGTGGTAGAATTTTTGTTGTGAAACGTGCTTCCTGAAGGTATTCTGGACGTGAAGTCACGACCCGCTTCTTGAATAGAGCACATCCCGAATAGAAATTTCTGGGAATGAATTTCAATTGATTTTTGTATTTAATTGATCAACTCCAACTAGATGAAACACCAAACATCGCCAAAAAGGCGATAAATTGCATTTAAAGGGAACCCCGAAAAGAATCATGCGAGAGCATTTGTGTAACAGGACATAAAATCCCCATCTTACGTCTGGTTTGTTTACACTGAAAATCCCTTTCATTGAAAATAATGCGATTAACCGTCATTCCAAAACTAAACCGTTTTCAGTTACTAGCAAAATTATTTGACACCATCGACTTTCCGAATCTGCATATTCGCAATGCTTTAGTTTCCAGTTAAATTATTTGAATAAGGAGCTAGAGTCTTCATTATTTGATCTTGATTTTAGAAAGATTAAGTTAGGTAGTTGAATTTATGTCCCACTAGAACAACACAACGGGCTATTAACGACATTCCTGAATCAATCCGAGGACACCTCATAATTTCAATCACGGTCAGATGAAGAGGTTGGCACCCCATTCTCCAAACTTCCACACCTCTCCAACGTGAGGAAATTTGATGCTACGACACATTTAACGTGCACCAGTCGTCACGTACACTGCCATCTTTGGTTAGATCGAGTTTCGAACTCGCAATCCTCCGGTTACTCATCGTTACAGTACCTTGGAGAGTTTGGTGTCAGATCAGGTTTTAACCTCGTCTAACTGTAGTTCAAAATTACTATTGATCTCGGACCGTCACCAATAGCCCGTTGAGTTTTTCCAGTGCGAATTTCATTCAACTACCTACCTACCATGACACTACCAACGGGGGTACCACTACCCCGATTTTAGAAAGAAAACTCTCAACATGCTTTACAGAAAACATCCGATGAGCAATATTTTTAGACTATGCATTTTCTCCTCATATTAAGCACATGGAAAATTAATCACCCGGATATTTGGTACATTAATAAGTAAAGAAAGATAGCGCGGAAATAGTTGAACATTTCAAGAGCCCTTCATCGAACTTGATGTTTTAAAGCGAGCTGTTAGATTAAGTAAAGAACGCTGTTGATCACTAGAGCATGACGAAAATAATTTTTTCTCTATATCATTGAAAGATCCATCTGATGCTACTTCGTTACACCAGATAAGTAAAAAAAATTAAAATATTTTATATGTAACATTGGTGTTTCCGGTTTTTAATGGAACTCTCGGCTGTCATATCACTTGATTAAAATGTATTCTTCTAAATTTTTCTTCATTCCCTGAGTTTAAGAATTCATTAGAAGAGTCTTACTCTGCATTAAAAACCTCTTCGATCATAAATGGAAAAATCTAATCTTGGCATTAAGTATTTTTTTATCTCTATTCATTTTAGGTTTGTGATGGAGCACCCACATACATCAAGACATACCGACCTACGCTTGCTTTAAATTGAAACTTAATTAAACGAGTAACCTTTTTGACCTAATGTACTCGAAGTTTTAGGCGAATTATTATGAGAGAATTATATTCATTTCATTAAAATAACTGGTAAATTAATTAATCTTATTTCGATAAAATACAGTAAGTTATTAGTTCATTTAATAGGTTAATGAGAGTAAGCTTTTGGACCTGGGATACTTAAAGATAAAATCGAACTAATATAAACGGTTACATTGATTTCATTACAATAATTGGTGAGTTCCTTAAAAATATTATTTCAGTAAAACATGTTATCGGCTGTAAAAATAAGTAAGTTGGCTGATTTTTAATCGGTTGTTTAATTCTTGTGACGCAAGGGCCCTACTTGGCTAAGTTGCGCCAAGCACAAGACAAACAAGGTCAAGTAATGGACATGCACACACAAAGTTTTATTGACACAAAGGAATACTCTCAGGGTACGTTTCAGAAATCGAACCTGCACAGTTTACAACTCGTAATTAGCTAGGTCAGTTGGAAAACAAATAGATATGAAGTATAAGTAGACTGAGCATTGTTATTGAGAGGAGCTTCAAAAAGTATGACCAGCATGTCGACTAGTAGTCACTCGACTGCTCTGAAAAATTGACTTCGTTGGCTGATTTTACATCGCATTTGGCGATATAGCATCTTATGACAAGGTAGATATGTGAATGCTCATTTCTATAGAGCGGCAACAAAAATAATTAAATCTCCAAATACCGCCGACCAATCACATGATGGATATTGTGTGGGCGTCTTTACCCGTCCCCTGAACCAATCACATGATGAAAGTTCGTTTCCACCCGACAGATGAAAGTAATCTAAAGGTCACGTCACTACTGGTTTAGGTCCCATGATCATGGGCACATAAAAGGGTTACCATTGCTCAATCTTCATTTATATTTCCAATATTTGCGAAATCATTGAGCCACTATAATTGATCAACGATCACAAAAATAAGGCGTTAAAAACGACTTAAGACTTAATTCTAAGAGAGGGTAAAGACTCTCTTAAGACTTAAAGTCGCATTTACGAAAAATGCACTCACGTATTTCCTATTCATTGGGAAATTATATAATCTGTGGTAAATTTAAGGAATTTTAAAAGTTCAAAAATTACGTAAATGAACTGATACAGCCATACCATATATTTTTGCATACACTTTTCTTAAACGTCATATTTCTTTGGTAGATTATGAGAAATGATTCAAACTCTGGTGGTCTGTTTTGCTAATCTAAAGAATCAAATTCCTTTTAATGAATTTATTTAATGTAATACATTGTAATATGTATATCTTATGCATACAAAAAGTTTAATTTCCTAAGTCACTTAGTAGCGTTTTTGCATATCAAATGTACCATTTAATTTATACAAACACTAATGAGAGAAGACTTAATAGGCATTAATTTTCAAAATAAGAATTCAAAAATCATCCTACTCATGTATATCATAAAAAATACTTTTGCTGCTTCAGTAAAAGCGCTCAGTTACTTATCTGATAAGTAATAGGTAAACATTTTCACTCTAAGTTAATTAATGTACGTTTAATTCTCGAGTAATTGTTTTTGATCGTTTGAAAAATTTATTTCTTCTTTCTAATACGTAATATAATTTTCTCAGAATTCCTACCTCTGAAAAAAAAAATTTACATTAATTCGTTTTAAAGAAACAGTAAAAAAAACTTTAATCCAAGAATGAGGGACATTCAAACGAGATTTTAAGATTCGACATTATTTTTTATATATATATATATATATATATATATATATATATATATATATATATATATATATATATATATATATATATATATATATATATATATATATATATATATATATATATATATATATATATATATATATAACATGTTCATAAATAGAAAAAATATTTTCCACAAAATTATTTTCTTTTAATTGGAATCATCCGCTGATATATGTTTTACAGAACAATACATTAATTTAAATTCTTCTTTTACAAAAACTATTCCATTTCTAATTAAGCGTTGCTTTTTCTTAACTGCTGTGAAGAATGTAATGAAAGAACGCATTCGATCCTATTTAATTACTTTCTTTGACGTCACGAAATTTGTCGAAAGTGTCTAATAATAAAATTTTAATTATTTAGAATGATAAATGTTTTTGAGTGAGAAATTTCTAGCTATTCTCAGATTACCTAAAAAATCTGTTTTCATAAAACTTATCAGATTGAGGTGATTGTTTTGGATGATTACTTTCAAAACAAATATATCATTCTTAACAAATACAGGTGTTTTTATATAAGAGCACCATTTTGTTTCGGAAAAACTTGTAAATATAACATTTACAAGTTAACTTTTTTTGCATATTGTTTATTTAATTAATTATAATTGGAAATTTGGAGTGGATGTATTATTGGACCATTTTCTGAGGATCTAATGAAAATGCAGTTACTGTCTACAATGAAGGATGTGAAATGTTTCAAAATGTCTTTCTGTCTAAAATTGATCAACAAGGCTTAGATTCAATAAAATGGAGCAACATGTCATACAGCTTGTAAAGAATTCGAATTGCATGCAAAAGACGCGTTTCTTGTAGAATAAAGTCAAAATCTGGTAATGTCGATTGGCCTCGTTCCCCTGATTTAACCGAACTGCAGATTTTTTTTTCTCTGGGGATACTTAAAGGAACGAGTCCACACGAACAAGCCGACAACGATGCAACAGCTTAAAACGAAACATTCGCGAATAAATTGAACAAATCCTTCCTGAAATGTACTCAAACGTAATGGGAAATGTTGACGAAAGAGTCCGAATTTGCAGGGTGGCTAGAGGCGATCATTTGACAGGTATCCGAATACTGATGCTGTCATACATATCATCATTTTTTTAGAAAAGAATGTGTAAAAATTTAAATCTAAATATTTCATTTAAAATTTAAAAGTTATTCCAAAACAAAATGGAACCTTTACACAAACAACATCCTATCCATATGATCAGACATATTGCTCATGGAAGCAAAGAATATATAAACTATATAAACTTTTTTTCACTGAAAAGCTAATTACCTGCGAAGTAGTTGAAACACTAAAAATGGATTTGAAAAAATACATTTTTATTGTTAATAAAACTGTTACAATAGTTTTAAAAGTATATGCATTGAGTATTTCATTGGAAGTAATACACAATTGGGAACACTGTATATTACATTATTGCAATATACATACTGATTGAACTGTTAAATAGTGTTGATGCTTCACAGAGAAACATTGATGGTTGCTTGATTTTTGGGTTTTATAGGTCATATTTGGCCAAGCTGCACCAAACACGAGACAGACACAGTCAAGTACATACTGTACATACTGAATACATACTGATTGAACTGTTAAATAGTGTTGATGCTTCACAGAGAAACGTTGAGGGTTGCTTGGTTTTTGGGTTTTACATGTCATATTTGGCCAAGCTGCGCCAAACACGAGACAGACACAGTCAAGTAATTGTGAAAAAAAGGGAAAATTGGAGGGATAAGATAGAGTAGAGAAAAATCACTTGGGGTCGAAAGAGAAACATTGTTAAACACCTCATAGTTTACATTATTGCAAATGTCAATGTATCAATGTTAACACTAACAGCCTACATTATTATAATCATATTGATATCATATGTTTTAAACCATATATAAATTGCATTATATTACTATAAAGCAACTGTAATTTTGAAATTGTATACAACTTACAACGTGCTTACGCTCGTGTACTGTTAAAACAGTGCTCTGTATTGTAAATAGTATAAAAATTGTAACTATTGAGGTTATATTATTGTGAGCAAAGCAAATTACACTCTGTGCCCCCTCCCCCCCCCAAAAAAAAAGTCGCCAATAGCTCTTTTTATTGCTCCAGTGTGATGTAAATTCAACTATCAACCCCCAAAAAATTTAGTCCCCTAAGCCAATGTTCGACCTGAATTAAACATAGGATGTGTCATGGAGATGAAGAAATTATTGTATTAAATCTAGAGGATTCTTTATAATTAGGGAATTAAATCAGAAAGATCTAAATCAGTAATTTGTAAGGCCCCTTTTTGGCGGCGATACATATGAATATGTGGTACGGAGTCTAACTAAACCCTTTTGCTTTCCTGTGGCAAATTTGCCAAGCATCCTACAGCTTCTAACCCAGACCCCTTATATACATTGATGGTATGATTGAGGACTAAATATATCACAGATATGCTCAATGGGAGGAAGGGTTTCAACACAACGGCAACACTCCTGGAAGAGGTGAGCCGCGTGTGGCACGGCGTTATTTTGCTGGTAAATATCTCCTTCTACACGTGACTTGAAAGACAAAGCAAAAGGTTTCAGGATCTGCTGGAAGTATCGCTGTGCTATCAAACCACTACATGAAGGTACTAGTTGTCGTACATAATGATTGGTTTGTAGAGGTTTTATGGCGCAAGGGCCATATTTGACCTTGCTGCACCTGACACAAGACATACAATATCAAGTAATAGACATACACACAGAATAAAATTTTACTGACACAGAAAAGAGAAATACACCCAGACAGGAATGCACTTGACAGGAATTGAACTTGCCCCACCTACAATTCGCAGGTTACTAGTGCAGTGGGATACCCACTGAGCCACAACGGACCCAGTAAATAATGGCTCCAACACCTTTACGCTAGGATTACACGTTGAACTGGTGGTCGCCACATGTGAATACTGTGATCATCTGCCAAAAGACGATAGCGGGATTTGTGACTAAACTTTATACGCTGCCATTCTATGCCTGCCTAGGAATCTCGGGTACCGCATCACTCCAGACGCAGCCGACGATGTTCGATTCTCATTCTAACTTGTCGAGCGGCACACTGTTGTAACTCTCAGTATAGCGATATGGGGAGTCATTACTTATCACAGCCGGTCCCCTCTAGAGATGGCTAGTTTGACGGCTCAGTGATGCGACCAGCAGATCCTACAACATGATGTTTTGAATTCCATGTTACGTATCAAAATGTTTATTTACCTGCACGATAACGCTCGACGCGACTTGCCTCTGCCAGAAGTGCCTCCATGATTTTGAATCCCTTCACTCTTCCATGGGGCCACAAAAGTCCCCAGATCCGTCTCCCCTTGAGCATGTCTGGGATATGCTGTGCTACCAATTGCTCCACACTTGGAGCATAATGGATCAGGAGCAGCAGTTGCAGGATGCTTGGCAAAATTTGCCACAGATTACCAAAATTTACCACAGCGATTTGTTTGACTCAATGTCAAGCAGTATATATAGGAATATATCATCACCAGAGAGGGCTTTTCAAGAACTAATACATTTCTGAAGGGTCCTGTAGATTTAATATTGCGATAATGTCTTTATGTAATGTCTAAGTTTCATTCCGATCGAACGCTGGTGTAGGGGTGTTTCGATTTTTCTGGCACGGAGTGTATTTAAAATTCCAAAGATAAAACAAATGTTTCACTACTCGGATAAAATTTGATGTCTGTAGCTTTTCCGTAACACGCAGAAAAGTTTCAGAGGATAACTTAGTTCTATTGAGAGTTTTACTACGGAAGTCCTATATCTGACTTTGCAGATCTGACATATGAACTAGAAAACAAAAGAATTAAATGGCATTAGAAAATAACCGGCCTTGAAATACTCTGAGGTGTCAAAGCGCATGTATCCGTTCTACAACCTATAGTCTTCTCTGCATGACTTTTAAACATTTTTGACCTTCTTGGCCAATAGAATATTTCCTATGATTATTTCAACCAATTTATGTGGTTGTTTAGTTGGGTTGTAGAGGGGGGAATTAGTAGGTTGTGTCGAGGACATAAATCGTAGTTTTGAATAATTGGGATTGATGTTGCATTATGGAATGAATGAAGCAGACAGGAAGTTTTAGCTACTGTTTATTGTGAATGTTCAACAATTAATTACAATTTGAACGATTAAACTGCAGTTTGATATTAATATTAAAGCATAATTTTATTCATTAAAAGACTGGTTATAGCGTAGTTTGTTAGCTTTCAAATGATACCACATACGTAGTACTTACTCCACGCATCCCAAAGTTACACTGGCCCAAACTCACGCAGCACCATAGAATTTAGACATATTGCGAACCCCCTTTCCCGCAATCAGTGCGCCTGCGCACTTAGTAAGAAGGTCATGTCGGCTACGGACATCCCTTTTTCTACAAGATGCTATATTTATTTTCTCGATGTTTCATCTAGTTATGAAATCATAAGACCAAACAGCGGTAACGCTTTTGTAACACTCGACTTTTCATGCTTGCCCCAGTACTATTTCGATTTTAAACACGTATTACACACACGTCAAAAAGCAATAAGATACTGCTCGGAAATTTCGTGAAACTCAGAGGGATAATAATAGTATTTAATGAGATTCAGAATGACTAGTACCGTAGAGCGAGGGAGTGTACTGTAGTTTCGTAAATTATATCGATGTTTTTTCGAATACAATGAATAATTTAGAGTGATTTGTGATTTAATGAGATTTTTTACAATGAAGTGCAATTTTCGTCTCAAAGAACATTGAATTGAATGTTTATTGCGTGAATTGAAAACGAAGTAATTCGTGTCCAAAAAGGAAAGCCGCTGATCGTTTTAATAATTTAATCTGTTCTGAAAGCTTTTATACCAAGCTTACAGATACAAAAGGAATTCGAAATGTCGATATCCAATAGAGAGAATCTTTCTGAGGTCAGTCAAGAAACTCAATTAAAGGTTCGCCTTTGAATCGATATTACTTTCCATCACAGGTTCTCTTGCTTTCGAATCTCTGCTCAAGTGTATACTTCTTGATTGACTCTCTGAGGGATCCAAACGCATATACCCGTTCTGCAGTTTTCACTGAGTGAATTCTAACCAGTTTTTACCTTCTTGACAAATAGAATCTCTTGGATTCTTTAATCCTATAGATATTAGATAGCCATGTGTGTTGTGGGGAAAAATCAATTCTACACTGCTTAGAAATCTCGTTGTGCTCGGAGGATAAATCCATAGTTTCTTTATCTGTCTTAATCCACTGAGAAATTTCCATGTATTTATCCATTTTCCAACCTGAAATCTTCCCTGGATGATTTCTAACTAGCTTATACCATCTCGACCAATATAATTTTTTCTGATATTTTTTTCCTATTATGTGTGAAGTATCTTAAAAGCAATACTACACTTCTCAGAAATTTCGTCATGCTCAGAGGTTTATTCTTTTGAAATTCATTCTGTAAAACGGTATACTCAACCAAATCAGAGATTGTAACCATGAAAAGCAAGCTGTCACAAAGAAATTCTGAAATAAAATTATTCCGAAGACTTCTTAGTTTGCTGTTGATTACCTGGAAGAAGACTCGGCTACAATGGTCAGACTGGTGGAAACTTTTGATTGCAGTGTCGTACCACATACTAGCACTTGCCTATTCATTCAGAGTATTCTGGGTGCATATGAGAGCCCATGCTTTCCTGGCTGTGTCAGCTTTCTTCTTAGCGTGCCTACCCTTAGCGTCTTTGCACTTGCTGAGACATCATGTATTAAGCCTGAGAGGAAATATTGAACAGTTTCAACTTCTTAAACGGGAAATGGCAGCTCGAACGTACGAATTTCGGTTAATCTTCAAGATTTCAGCCTGCGTTATGCTTCTGGCACCTATAGTCCGAGGAATAGTATCTTTCTGGGCGTACGACTTTGTCTTACACCCAGCTGCGCGATTTTATGCACGTTATGTACTATTAGGCATGCAATTCGATAACTCCACAATGTTCCATTTCCTTTTCGCATGTGGCCAAGCTGTCAACTTTTTCGTACTTTACACCATTCCGAACTGGCAAACACTCATCTTTTGTGCACTATGTGATTATGTAGCACATGTTGTGAGAGCCTTTGACGAAGCAATGAAAACTCAGCGGATAAAATGTGAAATAGCATGCCTTGTCCTCTACAATAACATCCAAAGCAATTTGAAGACATTCAATAGTATCTTTTCGGGCATCGTTTTAATTTTACTAGTCGTTTACTTTTGCTCGATGTTCAACTTCATCTGTATCTTAATGCTAACGCAGAGCATGAATGTAATGGGTGTAGAGCACTTCGCGTGGATTTTCCAAAATTCTTTCCTTCCGGCTGTGAGTACAATTTATTCTGCCGCAACTATCCACGAAATATGCTGCGAAATTAAATCCACGAAACAAAAATTGTACCAGAGAGAAATTCTCGAGAATTCTTTGTCAAAAGCTGCGCTTATCTTAAAGTCCATGACTGATGAAGATGCTTTTGTGTTTACAACATGGGGAAATCTGCAGTTGACGAAAGCTTTTATGCTAGTGGCGTTTGGAGCTCTTTTAACTTACAGCATGTTATTTGTTAATCTCAAATTTGAATTTGTTGTACAATGATTTGAGATTTTAATGTTTGTGCTGATTTCCTTTAGGTCTACAGGTCTCATTTATATGGTTGTCTCATGTATTGTTTCCTTTATTAAATCTCTAATTTGATAGCAGATTAAAATGGAGGTATTAAGTATAAGAACAAGTAGCTCAATTATATGAGAGCCTAAGTTGTACTTTTCGCGTATTACTCGTAGACCAGCCCTTATCATATGAGGTAGTTTCTGTTTATATCTGACAAAGGCAGAGTAAGACACATCTGATGCCTTATTTTAATCCATTTGTAATTAATATAAGCATCTAGATTCACATTCCATACCTCCTAATGAATTAAAATTAATCAAAAATGTAAAACAGCATTTAAAACTTTTTATACGTGTTTATTCATGTTTCTAATAACTCTATGACAAAAAGTGTACATATAAATCGTATTATCACAACTTAGCTTCTGAAAGGTCACTTCAGTTGCATCCCATTCACTTGTACAAAGGTGATTCGGTATGTTTTGACGTCTTTTTCACGCTCGCTGAAATTTTCTTCGTCTGCGGTTATTTCTATCTTCTAACAAAGCTGAAAGCACTGCAGAAAAATGCTATTACTATTTTATAGGATTATGTTACAATTGTATATAGCTTTTTGTTCAATTGTTCACACACTGTCGTTATATCGCAATAATAAAATATTTTTTCTATTACTATATTCTATAAAATATTATATCTCCTATTTTTTAATAATTAAGGTTGTACTGTTTTCACTTGCTATTTATCAAGCTTCCAAATTTAAAGCTAGGTGAAAATAATACCTTATAGTAGTATTTTGCAATTATATATACTTTTTTGTTCAACTGTTCAAACTTCATACACTTATATTCAACTGTTCGAACACTGACTTTAGATCTTATAACGAAAAATAATTATTTTTAAATTTTAGTTCGGGCAATATTTTTAAATAGCCACGAAATGATATGTAACACATGGAAAAGAGTAACATCTAATTATTTCACCTGTTGCGTTTTCTTCGAATTAGTATATTGAAACTGGTATGTATGTATATATGTATATTAAAATAATTTTCAGGATAGCTTAGCAAATTTTAGAAAATAAAGAGAAACTTTATAGATGTAAAAGCTATTAATCTTACAATATATTAAAAAATAATATGAAATAACAGTAAAGTTAAATTCAGATAAGAGTAAATTTTAAAATATTAATACAAGATTAAACGTTAAAATGCCAGTTGATGCTTTAAGAGAGAATGTAAGGTGTTGAAATGAAAAGATTATCCTCGTTAAAGAATAATTTTAAAAGTTATAAATTATTAATTGCATATTGAGTCTACATAAGAGTTATAAAACACATGATTTCTGAAATTTCAGGGAAAAGACACAGGAGTATTTGAATGCTATCAAAACGAAGTAATCATAATTATTTTTGACAAAATACTACGTACTATGATTAAATATTTGAGATTCAATTTGCTTAAAATGGTGTTTCAGCCCGTGTCTATTTACAGATTTTTCTAAGAAATTTAAGTAACGAAAATGCCTGATAGATGTAAAATTTGAAAAGGGCTATCTAAATCTCCTGAAATATTTTATACTAAAATGCAGGAATGGTTAGTTCTTTGAGAAATAGCTTTTGTTCTAGTAAGGGTCAGGTTTAACCAGCCCGTTCACAAAACCATGCGTGATACATAAATAAATTTTTCATAAAGCTAGCAGACCAGATACGGCCCTCTGGATAGGTTTAACCGACCCACAAGTTCACACATTTCCCTACGGTTATGCTTTCTTGGCTCCCAATTCAGATACGGACCACCGGACAGGTTTATCTGGCTTTCAGGCCAGATACGGCCCTCCGAATTCCTGTATCAAGCCTGCAGATCAGAACCAGCCTTAAAAAATATTTAACCGACCAGGAATCCATATACCGCCTAAGGACATGTTTATCCGGGCCTCAGATAAGATACGGTCCCGAATAAGTTTACCCTGCTCGCCGACCCGATACGGCCCAGTAAATATTTTTATCAGACCCACAGATCAGCTACCACCTTCCAAATATTTTTTTATCAGAAACGCAGACCAGGTACAACACTCTAAATATGATTAATGGTCCCTCAGTCCAGATATGGACTTTCGAAAAAATTTATCTGTCCGCCGGCAAAATATGACCTCCGAATAGGTTCACTCTGCTCGCAGACTAGATACGAATACCAGCCTAATATACCTACCAGATTTTCCTGGAGGATGCTCATTCATAAAAAATTAATATTTTTGAAAAAGTAATAAATCTGGGCATAGCATTATTCCTCAAAAAGCTAAGTTGAAATCTAGTGTAAAATGCAATATTTAAAATTCTAAGCACCTAAGTTCTATGACATACTGATGGCCAACACCAATACACATTCTATTACCTAGTTCCAATTCTAAATTAATCGCTTTCCAAAACGCTAGGGATTAATTCCCATGCTGGAGCAATTGGAAGTTGATCCGCATTTACATATTAAATTGAAGAAACTGGGAAGCTTAACCCTCCGGGTGGTTGTCTCAACGAAGTATCTCGTCATTAGCAAAACTGACCAGATCTTGATGGACGAGTTATCTCGTTCTTAGAGAAAAGATCCAGATCTTGATCTGTCTTCCATATCTTAATCTGACTTCCAGATCTTGATCTGACTTCCAGATCTTGATCTGACTTCCAGATCTTGATCTGACTTCCAGATCTTAATCTGACCATCAAAAATTCAGCAATATCCTGATGATGAGATATCTGGCCATTAGCAAAATTGATCAGATCTTCATGGACGAGTGGAGGTTTAAAGCAGCCAATCCAATATCGGTAAAAGATGAAGTCATCTGAAGTTTGATTTTAACCCTCCAAGTAGTTTCAACGAGATATCTCGTCCATCAAGATCTGGTCACTTTTGCTAATGACGAAATACCTCGTCAACACAACCACCAGGAGGGTTAAGAAGTTCTGACCTGTCATACACTATGTTGAAAAGTGTCCAGACATCTGATTGACAAAGGGAAAACGTAATTTCTGATAAAATTATCTCTTGTGGACAAAACGACTTTTAGGAGCGTTGAAATTTCCTATTGGAGCTTGTGTATGGCGGGTTATTTTGGATTTTTTACATGGTATGCATGTCTTACACCATAAAGCACAATCTTTTTTCATTTCAGTCCAAATATAGCGTTTACACAAAAGTTTTTCAGTTGTTCGCTTACTAGGGTGAGATAAATTACGGATATCATTAAAAATATTCATCCTGAATTGTTGAGGGATATACGGCCTAACTATGCTGGTAGAAACGTCACACTGAACTTCGACACATTTAAATAGGATGGTTTTGAATTCAAGGTTTTGTGACTTTTAATTTCAAAAGTTCCTCAACAGCACTCTGGGCCTTTGCAATAGCTTCGTAATTTATAAAGCATCAGCGACAACATTATCCTGACCAGATATGTGACGAATATCGTTTGAATATTGACCTATGAAATCAAGGTAGCGAACCTGACGAGCCGAGCTGTTTTTACTTTGCTTTTTTAAAGCATGGGTGAGGGGCTTGTGATCGGTGAAAATGATGAAATGTCCTTCAAGCATGTACAAAAAGTGCTTTATGGACGCATATACCGCCAACAATTCGCGATCGAACGAGCTTTAGTTTTTCTCAGCCGGAGAAAATTTTCGTGAGAAGAATGCTAACGGTCTCCAACCATCACCGATCTTTTGTTGCAAAGCCCTACCCAAAGCTACATCAGAAGCATCGACCATAATTGCCAAAGGATACCTAGAATCCTAGTAAGCTAACATAGCTACTTTAGCAAGTTCGGTTCTAATCGATTCAAACGCTTTTTGTGCATCCTCAGTAAGTTCAATTTTTCGTGTTGTGTTTTTTGCTACCTTTTAAGTATTCGTTCAACAACAATTTACCAGCCGCTTGGGGTAGAAAACGTCTGTAGAAATTGGGCATACATAAATAGCGACGCACTTGAACGGTTTTTGGTAGTAGAAATTCCTGTATAGCTTGCACACGTGTTAATACCATCCTGTTTTAACACATGGCCCAAGAATCCGATTTACCAAACACACATTTGTCCACATTTATGATAAGACCATATTCAACAAATCGTTTGAAAACAGCTTTGAGATGCTATAAGTGCTCGGACATTGAATTGGATGCAATCAAGCAATCATCCAAATATGGGAAACAGAAATCGAAATCTTGTAGAATAAAGTTCATAAATCTTTGCAATGTCTGGGCAGCATTACAGACCAAAAAACATGTCGACAAACTCAAACAAACCTAAAGGGGTTATAATAGCAGTTTTTTCGACATGGTCTGGCTCCATTGATATTTGATAGTAAGCTTTAGTTAAATCTATAGTAGAAAATACCGTTTTACTCGACAAAAATGTTGCAAAGTCATGAATGCGAGGGACAGGGTAGTGATCAGGAATAGTTTTTATATTAAATCACCACAGCAACGCCAATTACCATAAGCCTTTTCAACCATATGAAGTGGACTTGCACATTTACTATTTGAAGGTCGACACCAACCTTGTTTCACCATGTAAGCGAATTCGCGTTTAGCAATACCGAGTTTAGTAGGGGACAAACGGCGTGCTTTGGCGTGTACTGGAGGTCCTGTTGTTTCTATAAAATGCGTAACATTATGTTTCAACACCCTATTCGAAAACTGTTTTCATTAGTTCAGGAAAATGCTGAAGTAGCTGTCCAAACGATCTTGAGCTGCTAAAGTTAACCCTACAGTTGGACCACCCGCTCTAAAAGCAAGCTTAGATAAATTGTTACTACTAAGTGCGAGAATTCCTTGTACAGAAACTGGAAGTTGCTGCAACCAGAGGGATTTTAAAATACACTACCTGACATTGAAAATGCAACACCCAGAAGGAGTGAGCAGAACTGGATGAAATTTACAGGGTAGACGCAGCTCACCGAGATATGTAAATGATGCAAACTGCGCAGCTGTCCCGCGCACGGCGAGTGAAAAACTAGGGAAGGAACCTGCAAAAGTGGTCAGTTTCGCACCGCTCTGTTTGCCAGGTAAATGAAGTTGCAATTTGTTTTTGTGTCTCAGAGGAAACGTCTAGTAGCGGAGAATGCCAGGACGCCGCCAATCAAGACAGTTCCAGCAAACAGACGACTTCACGAGGGGTATGGTGATTGGCATCAGAAGGGCAGGTTGATCCATACGTCAAATCTCAACAGATACCCACCTACACGAGTCCACGGTGCACCGGTTGTGGTACAGATGGTTGGACCAAGGGAATGTGGCACGTTTGAGGGGTTCCGGTGCAGCCAGAGTGACGTCAGCACGCGTGGACCGACACATCTGCCGGCAAGCATCGGCGGCCCCGCAAGCCACGTCTGTCGCCGTTTTGCAGCATGTGCAGGATACCCTTGATGCTCCCGTATCGTCCAGGACCATTAGCCGCCGATTGATCGCTGGCGGCCTGCACTCATGGCGCCCGTTGAGAAAACTACCATTGGCCCACAGACGTCTCCGTTTGCAATGGTGTCGGGATAGAGCCACGTGGACGACGGAATGGCACAGGGTGGTGTTCTCAGACGAGTCACGCTTCTGTTTTAGCAATGACAATCGCCGTGTACGAGTCTGACGCCGACGTGGTGACAGGGCCAATCCGGCCGCATCTGTGGAACGCCATACCGCGAGACAACGCGGTATAATGGTTTGGGGTGCCATCGCCTACGATAGCAGGTCACCTCTTGTCCGTATTCAGGGCACTATGACGGCCCAACGATACGTGGATGACGTGCTGCAGCCGGTGACACTACCTTTCCTTCAGGGGGTGCCCAATGCCATTTTCCAGCAGGATAACGCCCGGCCGCACACGGCACGCATCAGCCAACATGCCCTGCAAGGTACCCATGTGCTTCCCTGGCCAGCTGTCTCCCCTGATCTCTCACCTATCGAACGTTTCTGTGAAGTCATTGGACGTCGCTTGCATGCGTTGCCACCGGCAAATTCAGAAGACGAACTCTGGCAAATGGTTGACAGGGAATGGGCAGCCATCCCTCAGGACACCATCCGCACGCTCATTGCGTATGTACCTAGACGTGTTGCTGCCTGTATCGCCGCTCGGGGTGGTCCTACAACCTACTGATCAGACGTTCTTGCTGCTCAGTGGCAAGGTGTATAATGTTGCAATAAAGATCACTTATTGCTCGTTGCTGTCTCTCTCTGTTTGCCAAATTTCCATCACTTTCTGCCAACTCCTTCTTGGTGTTGCATTTTCAATGTCAGGTAGCGTATCATTGACACGATAACCAGATAAATCTCGCATTTCCAACAGCAATCTCGAAGGGCGCTTATCGCCTAACTCCAAACCTTTGAACAAAGTTTTTAAGCGCACTTCGCCTGAATCGTCATGTTGAGCTAACAACTTAGTTTTCAGAGTACGATCCTACAGGTGGTGAATTTTCTAAAATGTCAGATGTTAGGCACAATTCCGTTTGATCAAGAGCAGTTACAACATAATTGAACTTTGTTGAATCAACGCTTTTATCGGCAATTTTAAATTGACAATCCAGTTGTTTGATATAGGTCCGGTCTATCTCGCCAAAACGGAGGAATTTTAGAAGATACCTTGGTTATTTCTTTTGCAGCTTCGTCAGCAGGTAACATATTTAAAAGCAGCAATGGTAGGAATCAAAACGCTTAACCTGCGGCCACGATCCTGAATACCAACTCAAAATGCTGGCTAGCAGCATTCAATTATTCGATGTTATTTCTGCGTGTTATCGACTGTGCCATAAGCATCTCAGGAACAAGGAAACATAATTTTTTCAGACAACAATTAAAACCGGTAAATGAATACAGAGCAAATAGTTTGACATGCGTACGGAGAAAAGTTGCGCGGTACACTGCTAGTCAGAATTCTTAAAGCGAACAATCGTAACGATAAGAACATTCTTTTTACGAACAGTTGCAACAATAACACATTCTATAGATGTCTTTAAGAGTTGCCACACGTACTTACGGGCTATAAGAACATTGGCAGTAGAGTCAGGGGATCGGTGGTACAGTAAAAATTGTTAAGGTAACACACTTCCAGAGAGTTGTTATAGGATGCCTTTAGAGTGTTTCACCAATGTGTATGATTGCAGCCAAATTACAGCATCTTAGGTCAGTTGTGCAGAATATAATTACTAAACGGGAATATGAAAATGTCATGACAGTCAAGAAACGGTCGGCCAAATTGCAAATACTGACGAAGAGAGATCAGAGCACTGAAACGTATAGTTCATTCTGCTTGTCATTCATTTCCTGCTACCATCATTATGAAGTTCACAAATGTTAGTATGACGGTTCGTATGAAGTTGCATTAATTGAATTTCTATTGCCGATTTTCTTTTTAGTACAAGGAGTCTGTTTCTTCAAAGGTATACAAGTTTACGTCGGGCAAATTTAAGTTACAACTGGCCATACCTACATTATGACTATAAAAAGAGATCGTCCCATATTCAAAATCAACGATTATTGACTCATCTTCTGTCAGTATATAAAGTAGTGATGTTATGATTCCAACTACCATGGATAAGTGGACTAAAAGTATTGCAGTAGATTTTTGTTGTAGTTAATCTAGTTCGGGCATTATCAACACCTTCATAATACAACCGATTCCAACCATTTCGACTATGTGTAAATTTTGTTATGAATTTAATGTTACAAATTTTAGGAAACTGAAAATTTGGATTTTCCCCATTTGAAGTAATTTTTATCTCAAGAATACAAAAGAGCATAAGTAAATATTTTAGTATTTTATTTCTTGTTTGAGCTAGTAAATATCAGATAAAGCGTAATACATTTTATAACTCAAGTAGACACATTGCTTCCTCATTAATACTTCCAAATCGGCACTGATTCAGTTTAAAGTATGAGGATTAGAGGGCATGATAAACTCTGGAAATATCTAACATTTTATTTAGATTTACAAACCATAGATGGCGGCACTAGTCAAACTTTATGGAGAAAATCTGAGATTTGTTCAATTATAAAATGGAATTGTCAAATTTATTTATTTATTGAATATCTGTTAAAAATTAGGTTTGAAATTGACTGCAGAAATGAAAAAACGCCTTGAATTCTTTACCGCATTTGTTTTTTTCATAAACTACTAAACAGAATTCACTTAATGTAAATATATGGAATTAAAAACCTCTACAGTAGTAACTTATAGTGATTGAAAAGGAAAGCGAGAATATCCTCTTTGATCCTTTACATTGACGACAATTTAATGTCATTTTTCCTTTTTGGACTTGGTGTTGATCCTTGTTTTTCAGGTAAACTGTGTTTAAAAACTATTAAAAAGAGATGAAGAACAAGATAGGCTTTTCACATCTAAACTCACTGAAGGCCACAAGAAATCCAAGTAGTGAACTATTCATTTTATACATCTAAACATTAATAATGACAAATAGCCATTTCTATTGGTTGAAAGAATCCTAGGAAGGAATTTATTTGTCTAAAACAGTGGTCCCGAAACTTTTCAGTTCACAAGCCCCTTAAAAATTAAAGTTTTCCCGAACCCTATGAGATTTTAAAATTAAATAGGGCATGTGTAGACTTACAAAAGTCCCTAACGATCCTAATTTTTCGCATTAAAATAGTGAGTAAAATATTTTGATGTACGTTAATTAGATTATAAAATTTTAAGATTTCACGATAATCTGACACTGGGATATGCACCCTTTTTAATAATCATTTTAGAACAAAACAACGTTTTTGAGAAGATAAAAGAATCGGAAATATTAATGAAACATTTTATTTTTACTCGAAAGTTCTTTTGTTCAATGCTTGTGAAATATTGAATACTATCCTAGGACTCTAAAATTGGGTAGTGGTCTAGAACTCTAAATTTATGTAGCAGTCATAAAGGGAAAACTGCAGTTTTCATGGTGGAATAATGCACGTTTGACTCTCAGAGGGTTAATGTCCTATTTTGCTTAAATGCAAAAAGGCAGAGATTTAAGTGGATATGATAAATAATAAGTGGTAATGTTTTTATCAAAAGGGGTAAAAAGTTGATTAGACGGAGCATTTAGTGACACTGAAGCATTGACTGAGTTGAGTTACAGCGCTGAATATTGCCATATCGTCGTAGTAGTCAATTAGCACATCTTACATAAGGTCTTTCCATGCGTCCAAAGGAAGGAAAATAAGTAATTTTTAATTTCGATGTAACTTTCGGCTTACATTTGAATAGGAAGTCTTGTCCATACATCTTCACAACTGCTCTTGCCTCCATTAGCATTGCCCGTGACAGATAGAGCTGCCACAGCCAAAGCACTTGTAAAATAGTAGTATTAGTAGCATAAATTCTTAAAAATAGTAGCAAAAGACTTCTCTTAAGCCCTATTGAATATTTTAGTCGCTCAGATACAAAATGAATCGGCTAAATCCCCAAATATGTTAATTAAGTGAGAAACAGATGTTGAAGATTTTGCTAAGAAATTTAAATTTAAAAATTAAAAACTTTGTATTTTCTTAATAAGGTTTTCGATACAATCTAGTAACCACAGGTGCTGATGTCTTACTTTCCAGATAGCCGCGGCATTGTGCCAAAATAGACCTTGAAAATTTTTTCTCTTAAGAAAAATCCAAAAAGTACTTTTTCCGTCCGCTGAGTTAAAAAAAAAGTGGGACTGAGTTTCGTTCACCTTCGGTGAATTTTCAAAAAAAACGTCACCAAAATATTGAAAATTGCTTTTGAAACAATTTTGCTTTAAAAGTAGCCTCTAGTCGCCACGTTTGAAAAAATAGCAAAAAGTCGTCTTTTAGTCGCCTGTGACACCCCTTCAGATACATCTCAAGCATTTCAGTTGATAGAAAATACTGGCTAAAAAATTCAAATAGTTTGATATTTTGAATGTCCATTATATTACATCTTGATACACGAGTCTAATGCATTATCACCAACATCATGCTGTCTTCTATATACATAACAAAATTATAAGACACAGGAACAATGGGTTGTGTGAGTCAGAGTCCAGTCAAAATTTCCCTCTAACAGTTCTCTCTACTACAGAAGAACAAGATGTGCTATAAGGTACGAGTATCTCTCCTTAAGGCAGACGACATTTATCTGAATCAGTAATGTACAATCTGCGCAAGTAGGCCTGAGTGATAATATGGCCTATATATATATTCTAGCTTTGACAGCAAAAATGGCAATTTTCTGAGGACCTTTCTGAAATATACAAGTTCATTCTTGGCTCGAGCACTTCTCGTATGATCATATATTTCAAATGTTCTTTGCAAACACAAATCATTCTCCTATCTTATTTCCTTTCCCGAGCCAATTTCAGCAATCAAAGAGTACGTGGCTTCTAGTTTTGAAGGGAATATCAGTAAGCACAGATATTCGTTTTGTTCCCTATCTCCCAACAATATTATAAATTTGAAACATTCTGGCAAAACTTGCAAGAATGAAAGCAAGCAAAATGTGTGCTTTTCAAAAAGGTAAACAAATCTATAAGCGACATATTTAACAGAAAATATTGCATTTTATGTATCAAATGTTTAAACATTTTATCAAAATAGACAAATTACAGTTGGTATAAATATTTATTTTTCCATTTTTAATATACAAATATACAATTGAAGCACATGATGTAAAGTATATTTACATTAATACATAATCAGGCTGTGAATGAACCAAACGATTGAAAGATATGACTAGTACAACAGTTCTCTAACCAGTACATGGAGTAACTAAAATATACAAAACAATGATGGTAAAAAAATGTGAATCCCATTCATATGATACTAAACACATATTTACAACATCCACCGGCATACATAAGTAATGTAAGAACATAGAAGTGAATTCCAATAGCCAATGATGTAGAAACTAAGTACTAACAAAACGCAAATTTGACAAAATTTTAGAAGATAGTTCAGCACAGTAGAAAAACTGCATCTAAAATATAAAGGACATGTACGGTGATACAACACAAATAAATGCATTTATGGAATGACTTAGAAAAACACACCCGGAAAGTTATAGTACATGTATACAAAAAATAAAGTAAAGCTGTAAATGCATTTATCTCGCATACACAAACTCGATTTTTAACATGAATGTATTATCTTCGTAAGAATGCAAACAGACAGTAAGGTATAACTTAAGCAATAATAAAAGTGCAAATGGAAAATTATCTCCATCAGACATTCTTCTCTTTTGGATTTTTGCAGACCCTTGAACATAGTAAGAAAGGATAGGACCACTGCCATATAGAAAATAATATGGTAATGGTCAATCTAATAATAGTAAATTAGCAGACCAAATACAATTATCATAAAAATATCATTCCTGTATTTTCTGCCTTTATTTTTCATTATTAAATTCAGCTTCTCTTGATTCTATAATAGGCTGATCATACGTGCCATTTTATTTTTCATATTTCCCGGCAGTCCCGTCATTTTAATAAAAATGACAATTTTGTCCCGTTTTCAATAAAATATTTTAATATTGGTCAATTTTAAATTATTAATAACCTACAATCGTATATAAATATCCCCCATGGATCCAGTAACTATGTAATCGCATTACTCAAAACTCCATACTATATACTGCAGTGATTTATTTACAGAAAATAAAAAAATTACACGTTGAAAACATTTGCGTCTCAGACACAGCGTCTGTTCTGTTGTAACACTAGTTTTTGTTTTGCTGTAAGCTGACAAGTAGCTTTATTATTCAATGCCGGTGGTTCAAATTCCCTATTTTGTTTGTTTCCATATTTGAAGTTTTAAATCTTAAAAGTATTGGCTTTAAATCTATTTTGCATCGTCAAAGATGCAAACTGTTATTTTGATGATGATCTCCAGAAAGAATTGAACATCTTATTTTTACATTACAAAATATTACGTGCAACCTGTCCCGTTTTCGCAACCCCCAAAGTCCTCTTTTTTCTCAAAAAATATGGTCTCTCTCAGCCTACCTTAAAGAAATCATCAATGGTTCTTAAAGTAATTGGTTGTATTGCTCCAGTGCGAAGTCAATTCAACTACCTACCTTGAAGCAATTATAATTTTATAAAAAATTGTGCTTTGCTTTAATAAAACATAAATATCTAGATATAGGAACAATGAAATATAATGTAAACAGTAAGTAACTATAAATTAATATTCATATAGGGAAAATTTTATTGCAGATTTTATGAGTTGTGATATTCCTATTCAGAATAATTCTGTTTCAAATAGGCACTGGAAATTGATTCTGAACACTTAGGTGTATGCGCAGTGACGGACAGGTATGTGTAAAATAATGTGACTTTGGACAAGATAATTTATTTTATGCAGTAATTAAGAAGTTTTCCAATTAGAGAAAAATAAAATATTGAGAGTTAACGAAATATATAACATCATAACCATCAAGAGCAAATATTATGTATTATAATCGGTCGTAATGCTGATATAGTTACTGAATTAAGTGGTCAGGGTGTGAAAGAAGCCTCGGTTTAGAATAAGGAGTATACAGTAAGTGATGTGATAAACCAAGAATTGACTTTCAACGTTCTCAATCCCTGAGCCTGGAAGATGGATATACTTCCCGGGCCCATCATCTTAGAAAGTCCGTCACTGGGTCTGCGGTAGTAGGAAGGTAGGTAGTTGAATTTACTTCACACTGTATCAACACAACGGGGTACTGGCGACGGCCAGGTATCAATCCCGAAGGGAAAGATCCGAAGACAACGCCTCGTAATTCTGAACCACGTCAGATAACGAAGTGAACTGATCTGGTACCCCACTCTCCGAACTTACACACCACGCCAATGTGAGGACATTTGAGACCACGACAGATTTAACGTGCCCCCACGTATGGTCTTTGGTTGGATCGAATTTCAAACTCGCAACCTCCAAGTTGCTAATTCGCCACTCTACCAGCAAGGCTACTGTGGCCCACTGGGTCTGCGCATCCAAAGTTTAGAATCACTGATCTATAACAGAAGCATAATTGAACTGTATGTATGTTACACTAATATACCTTACAAAACAAAGAAACAAAACAAAGGATGGGCCTGCCATCAACATAAGTCTTTTGTAACATGGCACGGCTTTTTGATTTGTGCGGAGATTTCAAAATTTGGTGGCCTTTCAAATGTCTCTCCTTCAAGAAAATTAAGTAACAGTAATTGAAATAAATAAATGGGTGAAGTGAATGAAGGCTTCTATCTAGACCGCTACAGGACGGTGCACAGATTCGCTGAATGGCGTTCTTTGTTTGTACGCTTCAGGCGGGCATGATCTGTAAAGCATTTCTTCCTCTTCACCTCCCCATACAGTTTGTCCTCCATTTTGGGAACATCTGTTGTAGTAGTCTGGAATATAACACATAGTCTAAACAAAGAATTGAAAAGAGATTCAACAAAAATAGTCGTCTATAAAATATTACAGGAAGGAATTGTTCATATGTATAATTATAATCAATAAGACAACTCAATGCTTAATAACAGTAACGTTTTAAGGGTTAATTTCTCTAGAACCTTTCCTGGAGATATAGATATAGCCGCCTGTTACATTAGGCATATTTATCTGCCACCCGGTTAGTCCCGGGTTCGGATCCAGATTTGTGAGCGCATGGATGTTATTGATTATCCCTGTTAGGAATAAAAGAAGCTTACACATTACGTGATCCTTCACAAATAGCAGTCAATTCGTCAATTGTAGTTTCGAAGGCCAAAGAGGACACTTGCTGGGCATTTGAAATTAAATTGCATATTCAAGAATGTCTCAAAACGATCTATTACACAGACGGTATTTCATCAGACTATTTATTACATCGAAATAAATTTAGGAATAATGGCATTACATTTTTGCCTTTTGTTTCTTGACTTATCTTTGAGTAATTAACACTAATCGATTTTTATTCATAAATTTGTATACACTTATTTTATACCATAGCAATTACACTAAACTAAAGATAGGAGATGACTGAGGAAGGGTTGAAATTAGAGTAAGGGAAATTATTAAAATGCGGATGATTACAGCAAATTTGTAGTTTTATAAAAACTCGTTTCAATTTGTTTGTAAACTTTCTATAATTTTCAACATAAATCGCACGCATCTTATCAGAATGGTTACTTAATAAGGATCTATGATAAAGTGAAAGAATATTTTTTTGTGGTTCAGTTCTGGATGTACTAAGTAGATGTAAAAGAAATTAATGCTAAATCTAATGCCTAGTCTAATTTTCCCTGGTGTTGTAAAATAAATGATCATGAAACAAATACAAACAAACCTAAAACCTAAATCTATATTTTTCCTTTCACGATATATCAGTATGGCATGCATGTGATTAGAGAATTGCCATGTAATTCTTACATTAGATTTGTCCAGAAATATTAAGATGGGATACTCAAATTAGATTTGTCACATTTAACTATATGGGTCTTCTCTGCCCATTATAGAGCATAAGTTGTCAATCATAGAATAATCGTCCAAATAAATCAAAAGTACATTTTTGAATTTAATTTTGAAAAGAATTTTGAATTTAAATAGTTTTTTAATGCATCATACTCAAATAAAATCAATAGAAGATTAAAAATTTACATTATGAAGGAATTATTGTAATTAACAAGTGAAATATCACAAATACCTGAGGTAGGCAGTTGATTCCGTTCATCTTACGGCATGTCTCCAACTTTTTATTTGTACCTGTAGAAAAAATAAATTCATTAAAGTTACATTTTTTTTACAAAATTGAGAATTAAACTCTATGTATGTAAACTTGAAAGTGGAGAAGTATAGATTCCAATATTTGTTTTAACATTTCAAGAATATCAGAGATTCTATAATACATCCTACACAATCTATTTTCATTTGAAACTTCAATTGAAAGGGAAACTTACTTTAAATAACTTTAGTTCAATATGTATCTTATTTAATATTAAATTATGCTTTCATAAATTAGAAAAACCTATTATGATCCCATAAATAAGAGCTTGTGATATAAGTGAGTAGAAAAATTAATTATGAATACATTTTTATCTGAATTAAAGATGTAAGTTTCTAATTTATTTCATATAAAATAAAAACCCACAACGTATTCTAAAAAAGTGTTAAAACATGTAACAGTCTTATATTTAGCTATTATATATTAAACTAATAGTATAAAAGTTTAATTCAGATGTAACAAATGGTATCATCCATACAATATTGATGTCTTTTTATACAGAGCTTCATAGATGAAAAGCTATAATTTGGTAAATATAATATCAAATGAATTACCATTTCTAAATGTGAATAATTCTGTCTCTTTCTGGTCCTTATCATTGGCAAGAGCTTGCCAATTTTTTCTGTTCTCCAAACACCCTTCTAGCAAAGGATTTAGAGCTGGCTGGACTTCTGTTAAGGCCTATTAAGTCAAAATAATACAATAAATAATACATTCAAATGAATACTAGCTGGGTTTTAATACTAGGATGGCCGTTCATGTCATTTCGACACCTGAGCGTTTGTAGCACTTTCGGTCTGATTTTGACAATTTCTTGTGCTTTTTAATTATTTTACTTGATAAGCATACAGCAGAATTTTTGTGTGTAACTCAATTTAGAAATATTCTATAGCTAAATTTACCGCAAAGGTCCGTGGGTATCTTTTCGACACCAATATTATTTTCCAGTCTAAATAGCTTTCGATCAGCAAAAAATAACCATAGAATACCAATCAAGCAGATTTTTAAACACTGGTCATTTAATTGTACTTTTTTGTCATACATTTGACCTAGAATATATTAGTACTCCTTTAAAAGGCGGAAATGTGTCAGTCTAACTCGCTTGTTTACGTCTAAATTTGAGCATTGTTAGCAATTATTAACAATGCTATTCACATGTGATTTTTTCACTTATCAGACACAAAAATGTTGACTCGCAGAAAAAGATTATGAATAAATTGGAAATATGTTGCGAGAACTATACGAAAAAGAATCTGAGAGTGGTCAGCCCTCCTGGTCCGATTTCAATTCGGATAAGGGATCCGGATTACACGAAAATAAAGCAGAATCTGAAGAAAGTTACACAGATGATGCTGACAATACCAAGAATAATTTGTATTTTATCACTAGGGATGGCACAGAATGGAAAATATAGATTAGAATGATAGATCTGCAGCTAGAAATACTTTACTTGAAAATAAGGTCCTCTAATTTTGCCAAGCGAAACGAAAATGAGTACGTCCTTATTTCAAGTGTCAACGGATAAAATCACCAAAATTAAAAATCAGAATCACAGTGAGAAACTTATCTGATACACAGGAAATGTGAAATTAAAACAGTAATTTCTGTGTAATCGATGCACACACAGAATATGTTGTTCAGTAAGTAAATGAAGCACGTAAATTGCCGAAAAAATGTGTTTGTTTCTGTATCAATTGTAAATAAGGTATGCATTTAATATATATTTGATAAATTAATTTCAAATCTGTATAAATATGGTATTGTCAAGAAAATGCACTTTCTGAATTTCGTTGCTTTGTGTATTTAACTAGTTTGACAATCGATTTACTTTATCTTTTTGTGGCATAAATTATGATAAGTTTATGAAAAATTATAAAACAAGCTTAGACTTAAGAAATCTCTTACTCTAGACAAGCTCAATAAAAAAATTTGATATTATCACTGTTTTAAGTAATTTATGTACTTGTGTTGAAACGACACTGGCGAGCGTGTTTGGGTAATAGGAATGAGGGGCCATTCTAGTGTTAAATGAATTACAGTAACAATAGTTAAGTAAATAACTTAGATAAGAAATAAATCTTGACAGTTAAATAATATATATCTAAAGGCACTAAAGAATAGAAATGGCATGGTAAACTTTAAACTTTATACTCTGTGGGAAGCGTAAAATACTGTATCTTGTTTTCTCATTTCAAGATGCTTCATCATAATTGTATCATATTAGACATGTATCACGAATTTCTTTATTCCCTGTTACATAATTTTTTTTTATTTACGAATATGATTTCAAAGATAATGTGATTAAAAAAACAAATGAGATTGTTTGAACAATTCATTGTAAAAATATTTAAATACATTCAAAACAGGAAATTTAAATTTATTCCTCTAAGCATTGCACATATTATCATGAAAGAGCATTCTGAATCACTCAAAGCACACACAATACATGTATAGAATTTTTTATTCCTAAAATATAATATCCACTTATATGAGCGAACTTAACCCTCTGACATTCCAAATTGCAAGTTGTAGTCTTTCCTGCATGAATTCTAACCAATTTTGACTTTCTTGATCAATAGAATCTTTCCACAGGATTCTATAAGTAAAGGACCAATAAAATCTTTCGAAAGGTAGAAAAAAAATCCATGAATTCTTTAGAAAGATGTGGTTATTTAGTCATCAAATGTCTTATGGGTTAAAAGTAACACTACACTACTCACAACACTCACTCAGAGGGTTACTATATTATGTTAAATACTACATAAATTTATTGATCAGATTGAAAACATACTTCATATACAGGTAGACAAATGCAATCAATGAATCCAACTTGCATTGCTGGTAATTCATCTTTCTTTTCTCTATCCATCATAGCCTGTAGAGAAAAATATTTTTAAATTTAATATATCTCTAAAAAATACTTTGCATGAAAAATTCTCATAAAGGTCTAATCAAAAAGTTACAATTCTAAATTTTTATTTTAATAAAAGATAGTTTTAATAACTTAATAAAAATAAGTTTCATTTCCCAGAGTCAAACAGAATCGTAAGTCTTCAAAATACAAATTTCCTATATTGATAATGCCACAGCGATCTTTTTCTTCAACTTTTGAATTCAGCTTGACATGTATTTTTTGTAATTAATAAAAACGTACTTCTCTCATTGTTTTCATTCATGTCTCCTTGTTTGGTAATTTTGTTCTTTTAAAATTTATATTTAGAGAGAAAAAATTGGACATGCACACCATGTACAGATGTACCAAAACTACTGGTTATCAAAAGAAGAGTGTGGACATTATTTCATGACCATATTGTAGTGCATATTCTTAGAAATAAAAAAAAAATGTCTATTTATCTATACATTCAAAATCTATCTATCCATTTTCCAAATGGATGCAAGCAAAATTAAGTATTGAAGCTATGCTAACTGAATAACATTGCTAGTGATATACAAAATTACGAAACTCCCTATGATTTCATAAAAATGTTTATCAAAACTTACAACATACGATCTTCAGAAGTAATGAAAATTTGAACTGATTTAAATAAACGGACTTACAATAGGTTGTTCATGCAGTCTTTCCTTTTCCAAATCTCCTTGTTGGAAAAACTCCCCAGCTACAAGTTCAGCTACTTTTCTTTGCACTTCCCATGGTTTGCAAATAGCTGATACATCACAAGCTGTCATCATCATGCCCCTAAAACAAATTGGAAAATTATTTAAAAAATTGATAAACCTCAAGCTTCAAGTCAAGAAAGCAATAGGATACAAGAATGGGAAAATATTTAAGGATTTCAGAAAATATATCTTAAAATATTACTTAAATGTAGTTGTGTTGCTTATTTTCAGTGCTCTGTTTCTTTTAAATATTTGAATTGCCTTGAAATATGCTTTAATTTAGTTTACACAAAAGACATTTCTAGCAAGCTATGAAGGAAAGTAAGTTCATAAATGGAAACATAAAATAAATTGCCTACACAAAGAGATATCAAGAATATTTGAAACAATCTAATCTTAAGCAAATGTCACCTAACTCATTTCATCATGTAATTCAAAATCAAGCCTGTTGTGCTATTATCGTGCATAACGCATTAGGTCTTTGTGTAACCCAAATAAAACCATCATGCTGTTTATTGAAAAGGATGGGTTAAAAACTAAGGATAGATTAAGAACTTATAAATCAATCCAGATTGCAGTATGCATATGAAACTTTTATGATCTAAATATAAGGTATTTCTTACAAAATGTGCATACATAAGGTGTAAAAGTCTCACCTCAACAAATCTCGATTTCGTGGGTTTCTCCAGTCTGGCTCACCAGATTTTACCAGATTAAGGAATGAATCTTTTTTCCTAAACAAAATAAAATATTTTGTTAGCAAATTTAAAGAAGTATACATCATAGATCTTGCAATTACTTCAAAAGTATGTTCTTCTATGCACTTCATTTAAATAAAAACTAAAAAAAATTAAAGGTATGCGAGCACAACTGCAGGTACAGGAAACAGCATATTGAAAACACGACAAAAAACATTAACTTAAGTTATATACTGCTGTACTTTTAAGACACCTAAATTTGATTTTATTCATTATTTTAAACATATAAACATTACATAAAATAATTGCAAGTGTATTCTTACTTGAAATAAAGAGCCAAATCTGTGGATAAGATAGCAGACTCCACAACTGATATGATATTTCTGTATTCTTCTGGTGATAAGGATTGGAAAATATTGTTACCCTATCAAAACATAAATTCAGAAAATGCAAATTTAATCTAAAATAGGAAATTTTAAGTTCAATAATTTCCCCAGACTAGTATAATAAAGTTTTCAAAATACAAATAAAATATATTTCAGATTGCACACAGTGAATACAAAGATCTTTATGAATTGAAACAGATTATAATACTTCTTTGTTAAAAGACAATTAACATTTAAAAAAGGAAAAGCGTGAGACTTACCTCACTATTTAGTATCATGACACATTGATCAAAATGATGATGTTCCATTGTAGATGTAGAATACAGAATTGCTAATGGAGATTCAATTCTGTGAATAAACAAGTATTTAGATTTAAATACAAGTCATCATGTTAACTTCTAATACACATAATGAGCAATAAAATCCAATAAATATCTTAAACATGAGTTGTAACATTAAAAACAGTTTTACACAATTTTATAAACACTAAAATGTTTTCTAAATTGCTAAGAATATTAAATTCTTGACTTGTCAAAGGTTTGAAAATGCTAGTTTTTAGATTCAGGGATCTTCTTTACGAATTTAATCTTTTTAATGTCAGATAATACATTTCCAGAAAAAGTCTTAATTAGCCAATTCAAATTATTAGTAATGTAACCTATCTCTTCATTCATAAATTAATATCACCTTAACTTATTTTATTTAAAAGGTGGTGATAAATGATCTAATTGCAGTCCTAAGAAAAATTAGAAGTAGCTAAAATGCAGTGACAAAGGCTCATTTACCATTGTACACCGATCCTCATCCGCATTTAAATCCCTCGAACCAATGAGCTACTAGAAAGGAATCATTGAATCTGTCAATTATTACCGTTCTCGCCGCACATTGGTTGCGTTGATCCGAATACAGATAGCCGATTCGGATTGATGTACAATTAAAAATGATTCTTTATATTGTAAAATATAGCACATGCAAATATGTTTCCTATCTACATGCACCAAAGACAAAATGTAAATTTAAAACTGCACTCATACCTAAATAAAGATATTTCATTTTTACAATTAATTAAGCAATATTGACAGTAAAATAATTATAAATCAAAATAAATTTAACTACTTACTTTGTCTGAAAAGAGTTGTTAGTTCCCCTATGGTCCAAATCATGGCATAAACATGCAACCATTAAGCCCATTACTTCAATGTCCGAAAATATTTTATTCATGTGCCCTGTCTGAAAAGTGCACAAAAGCATATCAATGATTTGTAAAATTGACAAACTTCTAGGAGGGAAGATTGTAATTTGTGCTTAATAATTTTATGGGTAGACAATAATGCTAAACAACTTCCCGAGTAGTCAAAATCTAATTCACAAATCACACATAAATTTTAAATTATATTTACAACCTGGTCTCTCATATTTTTGAACAAATAAGCTTTTATGAAATTTCATAAATTTAAAATACATTAAAAATAATGCATTTCTTAAATAAACGAAACTATTGAAGTGCACAAACAATGCTTGGGAAGTAGTCAATTTAACTTGTGAAACATTGGTTGATGCTAAAGACGAAAGGAACATGATATGACAAGCAAGTTTCGGAACTTATTTGTTAAAAATTTGTATTAAGTAATTTTATACTAATAAATACAAAAATTAACAAACATTAGCATCATGAAGATAAACAAAATATATTTAACAAATATGAAACTTGGTGATAGGTTACATATATATAACCAATAATTTCAAAATATTTTACCTTCAACATAGCAAATACTGTCTGTGTGACATTCAAAGCATGCCTCCAGTTGTGATAAATAACTTGGCGATAGTTTTTCTTTACGCTTAGAATCCATCTGCACATAATCTAGAAAAATATATTAATGTTAGTCAAGAATCCCATTATAAACTTAATTAGGCATTTATTAAGAAACTGTTCCTGCTTTATTTTAAATTTAAAACTATGTTCATAAAATTAGCAGAAAATACTTAGAATAATCTTTCATAATTTTCTTGATTTTGAATCACAACAAAATCTGTTTGAACTTATATACATAAACTAAGATTTTCATTAAAAAACTTCAAAATATCTAAATTTTCAGGTAATTTGAACATTTAGAAATATTTTTAATTATAAAAAATTGAAATATATTTTAACTTTAAAATGAAAAATAAACATTTTGATTATGACAAATTATAAAGTATTTGAAACAACGTTGCGGCAACTTCCTAAAAGTATTTGCAAAATTTATATTACATTTAATTTGCTAAAATATAAAGTTTAACAATTTCTGCTAAACTAAAACATTTATAGATGCAAAATTTAATCTCTCTTTGCAAATATCTTAGAGCACATTTTGTCTATATATTTTTCAATTACAAACATTTTATTCAAGAATATATAAGTGCAATGATTTTGTGAATGGGAAAATGTATCCTTATTATTTCATTTTTGGCATATTGATTCCTAAGTACAATTTAATGTTAATTATTCTTATAAGTTTTAACTTTTGTATGATTCTAAAGCGATTTAATGAATTATTTCCTTCTAAAACTCAAGATGATATAATTATTGTATCCAAAATATCAGTAAGTTTCTTAGAAACAGAATCAGGCTTTTATTGCCACTAACTTCATAAAAACTAATAATAACCTATTTCTTTAAGGAGCCAGGTATTTTATGTATTCTCTCTCTCTCTCTCTCTATATATATATATATATATATCTATATATATAGTGATTTTTACTACATAAAATATGAAAGGACATTAGCCATTTGGATACATTGACATCGCAACATGAAATTAAAGTCTGAATATGAAGTGGTATAAACTAGATAAAAATCATAGCACACCTGATATGGAATGTGAAATTTATGAATGAGATCCATGTCTAAAAACATGCGAAGTGCAGCCTGGCAGGTTTCATCATCATTTAATTGAAAATCACTGAAGTGGTAGCTGTACAGTTGAAAATTTTCCCCACATGGTATAGAACATGTCTGAAACACATTATTGGATTCAAGAAACGAAATGAAGCATACATTCCTGAACAAAATTAAGTTATATGTTTTAAACATGATGGATAAACATGCAAGTTATAAACCATTGACATACTTTTAATGGTAACAAAAGTTATTTCAAACATTAATTTACTTTAAAAATTTTATCAGTAGCTCTAAAATGTGATTAAAATTTAAATTTCAGTTTAAAAACTAGCATACTAATAACAGGATTTCCTTTAGCACTATTTTTAAAGATAGGTATATACAAACTGACTCTGCATTTGAAAGAAAAACGTTTAAAACTTTGATTTTTATGAAGTGCAATTGGTATTGACCAGTTCATACCAATTATGATACATTGGTGAATGTAATTAAAATTATTTGATTTTTTTCTATACAAAAAAATATTGAATTTATACATAATTTGATTGTGAAATGTGTTCTTGAGAATCATAGTATAGATAGGACGGGTATGGTAATAAGAATATGAGAAAATAAAAGCGGGACTTGAAAGGTTAGCAAAGAAAAACATTTATTTCAATATAACAAATTGTACTGATAAATATAATTAAACTCATTTACTTACCATTAATCGTTTAGTTTCATCAAGTGAAGAGGATGCATGGTATGATAATACTTCCAATGCTACTTTCTGCTTTGCCATCAGCTTGCTAGCATTTTCATACATCTGTGTATTATATATGCCAAGACCACAGAATATTGAAAAGGCCTGCAAAGGAAGATGTTTAGTCAGAAATGGTCAAAACATTTTTAAAACTCATGTTCTGAATTAACTTGCTTGAACTATCTATAAGCTGCAAATTTTTCAATGCTCTTCATAGGTGAAATGAAATAACAAGTTAACCATAGTACTTTGAACTCAATAAATAATTATAATATTTTTTCATAATGTTGTTAATATTTGTGATGTAAAACATTTTTGACAAGAAAGAGCCTGGTATTTTAACAGATTTTTTTTAAGCCTGGTATAAAACAGATTTTAAACACCAATGACTGAAATTTCTGACATCAAAATTAAATATCTTCTAAAACGTAATGCCATAAAACAATAAATATGAACATATATTAAAGTAAATATTTGAACTATTTATACAATAATTCTTTTATTACTACTACTCATAGATAATCTACCCTTCATGGAATTTTACGTTTAAATTTAAGTCTCAATGAAAATATGCAGTACTTACTTCTAAAGTACTTATATCACAATCTGTAAAAACTTGGCCTTTACATTTGTTAACTAATTGTGCAACACCAATGACTTTATTATCACTGTTGAATATAGGAATGGACAAAATGCGACTTTTTAGCTTCTCTGTTGGGAACTAAAATTTAAGTATAAGAATAGTGCATATTAGAGAACAGTTAATTACAACTAATGTATTTCATTACAGTGATATACAGGACAAAATAAAAAATCGATAAATATCTTCCTTCTCTCTGTAATGCAGTTATATTTAAAAAATACGAAACGTTTCAATACATTCTTAATTGATTATGTTTAATACCTACATCAGATGGTACAGCAGCAATATTTGTCCTCCTGACATCTTTTATTTCATCATCTGTCCCAGACCAATTAAATGTCTGTAAGAAAATGAAATATGAATACACAAACATGAAACATTTGATAACACTCATGAGAACAAGCATATAGCAATTGTTATCTTACTTGTTCAGTCGCAACCACATGACGGGCAAAATGAACATGAGCAGCCTCCGCACTTGACAAATCTTTCAAACTGCAAAAACATTTTTTAATAGTAAATATACTTAATGTTTGTATTGTAACTAATATAATTAATGTTTGTATTGTAACTAATATACTTAATGTTTGTATTGTAACTAATATACTTAGTTTGTACTGTTTTACATTTATGAAAACGCAGAAAGAACGTTTCTTTACAATAGAATTAAACATACCTTGGCCTCCTGATCTCTTGTTCATCTTTTCGCAGCTCAAAAATGGTAGTGAAAATGACGTCCTAAAAATATTTAAAATATGTACTTTAATTATACAGGCTATTAAATGCACTAATTTCAATTCTTATATGAATCATGTCAAGCCACTCCAAAAGGGGTATTTTCTACCCGATTCACTTAGAATTTTTTAAAACATGGCTATTTTGTTGTCCGGCCAAATATAAGAAATTCTGGAAAATTTTATCTTCCTATTTGCAATATTTTTTTACATACAAGTGTAAAATTTTAAAAATTGGGTGATTTTTCATCATTCTAGAATCACTAACTCGTCAGTATCTCTGGATCTAATAGTTTGATAGGACTATATTATAACTTAATTTGTAGATAACATGAATATCCTTTCTAATGATGTATGACATCACCTACGTGATATTTCTAGATTCATGGTCATTAAATTTGACCTTGAATTACAAAATCGTTTATTTTTTAATATTTTTTTCTGAAGAATAATGTTGAAGGTATGTTATTTAAATTTGCTTTCTGAAAATTACAAGGTGGAGCAAGAATGGGTTCATCCCAAAAAATATTCCAAGTGAATATAATAAGAATAATCAGTACCCATAAACACCTACTATATTGTTTGACCATACACTCTGAATGACCTTTTTCACTTTAAGGTCACTCAATTTGATCCCCCTCTTTGACCTTGAATTTCGAAAAAATTTACTTTTTCATTTTTTGACCTTGAATTACGAAAAAATGTACTTTTTAAATTTTTTTCTAAAAATATGTTAAACACGGTACTCTTGTATGTCCTTTATGAAAGTTTCAAGTTGGGACGCGCATGGGTTCATAGTAAAAAATATTCAAATAAATGGTATTATGTAAAAAAATGATAAACACATATCTTTTGACTAGAATGTCGAAACGGGTTGAAATAACTATAATTTTTTTGTAATTTTCTAACTTTGTAGGGTGCAGCTTTCAAAGTTGTTAGAATTATGTAATTAATATAAATAACGTAAAATTTTTGCTAAAACATTTGTACATAATGAATGAAATTGATATACAGTGGGTTTCGTTTACAAAACAGTTAAAATAGCACTGATAGCAAAAACATGACTTGATTATCATTAAATAGGTTGAATTCTTGAACACAACAATGGAATGCGTATTGTAAAATTTCATAATCATACCCAACTAGCAAAAGAGGAGTGGTTTTTCCGTCGTAAAAATGTAGCAGCTCTATTATACATACACTCATGTCCAAAAGTTAAGCATAATTTGTAAAATGCGAAAAAATCGGAGTAAATATGGATACCATGGTTCAAAATGACTTGTGGACAATCGTGGGACGAAGGTAAATCATTGTGCATATGTAAAACAGTTCAGTCGACGTCGAAATGCGCAAGGAAGTTTCAAACCACTGGAGATGTTACCCGACGACCAGGTCGGCCAAGGGTAACAACCGCTCGGTAAGACGGATATTTGGCGATAACTGAACGACGTCAGAGGAACCGTTCTCCCAGACAACTGGGTTCAGTCCTGACAGCCGCCACAGGAGTCATAGTTTCGAGACAAACTGTTTACAGGAGACTCATACACGTTGGTCTCTATGCCAGACGACCAGCAGTTTGATTCCCCCTGACGATTGCACAGAAATGTGCGCGTTTACAGTGGTTTTTGGAACGTTGGCAGTGGAGTCGACAACAGTGGGGAAATGTCATGTGAGTGTGACGAGTTCCAGATTTAGTCTGCAAACTGATTCTCGTCGTACCACGATCTGGAGAGAACGTGGAACGCGTTTTCACCCGGGAAACATCACAGAAAGACATCGTTTACCTTCAGGGGGAGTCATGGTCTGGACAACAATCATGCTGGACGGCCGCACAGACCTCCACATCTTTGACACGGGGTCTGTTACCGGTCAAAAATACAAAGACGAAATCCTTGAGTCTACCGTTCGCCTGTTTCGAGGTGCTGTCGGTCCTGGTTTCATATTCATGAATGATAACGCGCCTCCTCACCGTGCAATCTGGACGACGCTTTCCGTCAAAGTGAAGATATCCACCGAAAGCAGTTGTCTGCCAACTCTCCTGATCTGAATCCTATAGAGCATGCGTGGTATATGCTCGGGAGATATATTTCAGCCCTCCACCACCCACCAAGCTCTGTTCCGGAATTGAAAACCGATCTCCCTGAGGCTTGGAACTCTTTGAGCACACAACTTATCCATACCCTCATCGAAAGTATGGGAAATCGTTGTGCAACATGCGTGGCTAATAGAGGTTCCACACACCGTATTATACTTCAGCACATCACATTGTTTTAATCATACTGTTTCACTAAAGTTGACACTCGTATTGTGAACCTTTTTCTTTCAACCCTTTACTTTGCATAATAAAAGGCATTATTATCATTGTTTCGCATTGTTTTCTTGTGTAACCCTTTTACACCCGCATACCGCGTTTCCTACCATTCCGATGTAGATTTTCTGAAATATTCACATAAACAGCAATTATGCTTAACTTTTGGACATGAGTGTATAGTAATAACAGAAATATATCAACAATTATGTCTTTATTACATATTTTATACCACGTGCAGAAAACGTATCTCGTCATCTCAAAACATCATTAAAGACATCGCAAATACATCGTTTACGTTTCTATCGTAAGGCCAAACTATTAAGATAGCAGCAAACTATTGAGATACTATTAAGATAGCACCACAGCTTCTTTTCTGTTTACTACATTGTTCATTAATTGAGCTGTTCATCTCATTCGAGATGCAAACAACGTAAATATGATAGTGAGAAAAGGTAGTATACATTAACATCTGAGCGTCTTATTCGATACATTATCTATTATCGTCAATACATCTTAAATATGTGGTTGTGCTATTCGGGTATGCTTTTTCATGAATAGATAAAAAAGTTATACCTGAGGTCGAGAGAATTTCTTGGGTTTGAAGATAGGAGGCAAGCTATTTGTCTTATCTTCAGTGTTGTCAAGTCTCTGAAGTGCCTATTTTTTAAAAAGAAAGGTGCTATGTATTATGAAAGAAAATGTAGCTTTCAATAGAAACAATACAGAAGAAAAGAAATCGAGGACAAATTATAACTTAATTTGAATAATCATTTTCAAAGTAAAAACACACGAAACACAATGAACTCTATTCGTTCAAATAAAATGTCAAAAAATATTTACCAACAAAGTATCCAACATTAATATCTAGATGTCTCTCTAATAACGTCTGGAAGATGGCAAGACATGCAACCATTCGTTATGTTCACATAACTTAATGCAGAAGGGTTAATCTTAATTTACCTTTAAGATTTTAGTGAAGAGGTTGCTTACCACCCAATAAAAGAGAAATCAGAATTTCAGTAAAGATTAAGATCAGTATCCTCATTTGCTCTTGTAAGTGAGAATATTAATCTTTATATTTATGGGAAAATATAGAAAAAGGAAGATCATTACAAACATATATATTTAATTCACTTTTATTTGAACAATTAATCTAGGGTGTAAAAATGCATGCATCAGAAAAGCTTCGAATTATTGACCTGAACATCATCTAATCGTTTTAACTTTACCTGTTCTGAAAGTGAAATCCATGTGAAATGTTGGATTAATTTTACTTATGGAATGTTAATTTGCTTAACAACTTTGAATTTTTAAAATTATTTTTTGAATGATTGGTACAAGAAATTGTTTTTAGAAATAGAAATCGAAAATAATGCAAATACAAATGTAAGCAATCCTTGTCATCCGCCACGTTTATTCCCATGGAAACGATTACGGCACAAATACTTTAAGATGATGTCATTTAATTGTAGGAATTCTCTGTATGTTTTTATGAAAAATTAATACGAGAGGTACTATATAATATTGTTTAGTAAAAAATCTGAAAAGCAACGTATTTTATGCTTTAAAGTTTAGATAATTTTAATTACAATTAAGTCGAGTGACAATTTTCTTGCACATATAAACTTACCGATCTGCTAATTTGGGTAGCAATTGCTAATCATCTGACGCGTAGTCCTGTATCAACCTTCTAATAAAATAGACGGACCGTTTGTGGGCGGAATCACTGTCGTAAGATCTCTGAAGTGGACATACGAATCGCCTTCGCCGATTTGCTTTGGAAGCGCAGACTAGTGTTTTTGATCACTGTGGATAATCACTTTAACCAATCAATAATTTAGGATTCTTGCTTTTATCCACAACCACGTGGCAGAACTCCAAACAGAGCAACCGGAAGAAATAACATGAAGCTGCGAGCACATGCTCCGTCTATTTCATTTTAAGGTCGATGTAGCCCTGATGATGAAGTAATATTTCATCAAATCGTGGCCAACGAGGTGTCGTGAAATGTTGCATATCATTGAAGTCCACGTCCTTGATTCGTTTCTCACATCCATATGGTTTACTTTACCATATCTAACGGGATTGTCGAAAAACTTCTTGTAGAAGTTTTTTCACTAAAACTAATAAAAAATTTCGCCAATCCAGTTAACCGGGATTTCGCTGAGCAATTTCGCTCATTAAAGATGCAGAGATGATGGTTGGTGGCATCGTTAAAAGGATACTTCCTCCTTCGCCTATCCGGGAGCGGTGTCATCGACTTACGGACTACATTTCGAACCTCTCTTTACATTTCAAAAATAGGAATATTGCCAATCAACAAACTTTCAAGTTAAAATTGATGGAATCAATCGATTTACTTTACTTTTGGGAATCTTGATCACAAACAATTATTCCTTATGCCTCGAGGTTATGGAAGTTATGGGCATTTTTTTTTATCTAAAAAGCTTTTTCTGTAAGAACTTATACTATATTCTTACTTTTAACAACAAAAAATTAAAAAAATTAAGCATAAAAAGAAACCCCGTTAATTCTCTTACAGAAGATATGATAGTATAAATTGAAGAATGCGTTCGAATATCAATATTAATTTAAACGGATAAAAATAATAGCATTTTTCAAATTGACTCCTTAAAAGTCAATTCAAAATGATCAATTATTCTAGTAACTTCCCCCTACCCTTAATTTAGAGTTAAATTTCTGTCAAAATATTGTAAAATTAGTCAATGTAACAGAAACATTTTCCTATTTCCTTCCGAATTTTATTTTTAATTTTTCACTATGTCTGTTTTGAAATTTGGGATTCCTGAGTACACAGTCCAATTTCGACAACATTCAAACAGTCCAATTTGTCTAACATTACTAGAGATACAGACACACTGAGACTCAACTTTAAAGTAATAATTGTGCTAAACATGCAGGAGGTTCGAATGTGGATCATTTGACACTTCATGTACCATTTCTATCATCAGTACTTAAAAAATTACAAGTGTTAAAGCCGTATTAGTACTCGAGTTTTTAAAATTGCAAATAGTATTCTTCGAAGACATTTACATTCTTTTTTTTTTATACACATCTATTTCAACATTCGCCTAATGAAGTAAAGAAAATGTCAAATGTTCTTACCAGATCTTCCTGTTCTGTATCAACAAGGTAGACCCTGCACTTTTCACACTGTAACAACTCTTCAGCTTTGACCATGATTTTGTTGATGAGGCGGTCTAGGGATGATGTCTCTTCAAATATGGACTTTGCGAGGCTCAGAAGAAGCTGAAAATATTTTTCAATTAATTCGAAGTAAAATATAGCAAAATAGGATGGAAGATGCTTGTTAATAGAGTATGAACACAAATTGTTAGCGTAAAAACAACACATTTCAATACCAATATTATCTTTTATGCTGATACACAACAGAACATTGATTTTTTTAAACTCCATAAAGTGAATCAGTCTCTGAACTTATTTTTAAAAGGTAACCAAAAGCAATCAACAAAAGGTATGAATACGCAAAAGTTATGTAAGGATAACGTATGCGATATAATATGCAATGCAACAAGAGTATATTTGAAGTATATATGACTTTTTTTCGGGACCTCGTAACAAATACTACCAAGGTATCGGAGCCCAAAGTCTGAAAAGAATGTGAAAATTTTGTGTTTTAACTTTTAAAAGTTTAATAAGTTATAAATTTTCAATTTTTTTAAAATTAAACTATAAATGTAAAGGTTGGTTGGTTTTAGTTTTATGATGCAAAAGGCCATATTTGGCCAAACTGAGCCAAACATGACAGATAGCATTGAGTAAATAGACACACACAATGGAAGTTTTACTGACACAGAAGATAAAAATACATCCAGAGAGGAATCAAATTTTCGCCGCCTAAAACTCGCAGGATGCTAGCACAGGGGGTAAACACACTGAGCCACGGAAACCCAACATATGTTTAGAGAAGAAGATACATTTTATACTTTTGTGTATGACGAAATTAAACATTTGGACTATATGTTAGAGGGTCCATGATCTATTCAAGAGTGCCAGTATGAGACTTGAAATTATTCATACCTATTAAACGTATTTAAGAAATGATAAAAATACCAATTCATGAAACATCTTAAAAAATTTGCTAACGTCTCCAATTAGGTAATGCACCAGGTTCCGATGGATGTACCACATCAATAGATGACTTAATGAGGTATGCGGATGTAGTGTAAGACTTCAAGAGAGATAATTTTTCGATTAGCGCCCAAATAAAGATAAATTAACCTACCTACGTATGCGGAAATGCGAACTCTATTGCGCAGGATGTCACAATTAATCTGGAAGTCACGTAGAGGATTGATATTAATAGATAATCATTTCCATTCGAAAAGAGCCGTTTTCATAAACTATTCGATACATTACGAGAAAATTGAACGGTATTTTGATTACAGTAGCTTAATTTACATGGTCAAACGATTACTTAAGTCGGTTATGTATAAATATTCATCTAATAATAAATATTTCCTAATTTCCGGATACGTTGAACTCTTCTAGTTAATAAAATCTCTGGTCATAACTAGAAGCTAACAAAATCACAATACACACGAACATGTACACCAAAGCGGAGAACACTTATAATGCTTTAACCATAGAATGTTTACTCATAGTACAAAAGGAACAGAGCATTGGAGAGACTGAAAACTTCAGACTCAAGATTCAGCCCTTTTCTCTAGGAGTTGAAAGTTCTTTAACAAGAATGTCTTACTTATGAAATGTATTGAAAATGAATATGACTTGCGAACTTTATTGCGCGGAATGCTCAATTAATCTGGAAGTTGCATAGGGAATTAAGTATAAGGTAATTTCCTTTCGAAAAGAAATGCACAATTACATAGTAATATTTTGCTAAAAAGCCTTATTGTTCACCAGGGAGATTATTCATGGCCTTATTTAAGATAGTGTAAGTTAAAATACGATGAAATTGGATAATAAACATTATTCCTAATGTCATGATTCATTGAGATTTTAATGAACATCTTCCATATTTCTAAATTTCACTTCTAAATATAGTTTCAGGTTTATTTGAAAAGTAAGCTTTGATTCGTGCGTGTGTGGAGTATCCATACACACAAATTGAGAACATTTTCACTCTAAAAAAAACTATTGCCCTTTTCTCAGTTTCAGTTCGTCACCCTAATGTACTCTCTGTAAGGAATTAAAAATGAAAGACCAAATAAAAGGATTTTCATCAAAAATTTAACACATAAAGAAAAAATTAAACTGACTAAATAAATTATACAAAAAGCTACAATTATTTCTCATAAAAAGATTTTTGTTATTAGAATTTATTCTATTTTTAACAGTTGAGGGCCAAGATCTAACCTAACTAGCTATTACACTATATAATCAAATGCCAAGTTTTTCCATGATATTCAAATTCCAGGGTGTACAATTTTACCTTTAAAGAAATAAAATGAGGCTAACGTAAAAGAATTGATCCTTGCAGAATGAAAAATTTATTGGTATTTTGTGTACTGTGCTTAGTGGTAGAGTTACAAAATGTGTTGGAAAGCTGGACGCTTGAACTCAAAGAAATTCTTCAATTAGTCTTTGCGTGTGACAATATGAATAAATATACATTATGAACAAGGAACACTTACTTCACTTATTATTTGAATTATTTTTATGCAAAGATGAATGATATTATAAACGAATAAAGTTGTGTCAAAAAACCATATTTCTTAACCTTGAGTAAAATTACTTAAATTTTAAATATTTATTTTTTTATTTCTATCAAATGCGAAACTATTATGTAACAAGTATAATCATTACTGACAAGTTTTTATATTCGGTTGCTTTAAAGCTATTTTGTCGGTAATTTTGGATAAAATATTTAATTTAGTCGTTCAAAACAGCGTAAATAGTAGATTTTATAGATATGATTAGATATATTTTCAATAGATGGCAGCACTGAGAATCATAGTGCGTCCTTAAAAGTTTCAGTATTTTTAGAATAGGATGCAAAACTTCAGATTATAAAATTTGAGCCAGCTTTCTAAATTCGGCACTTGTGCTTCGAAAACATTATGATCCCTTAAATTTTTCACACGTCATCAATTGAAAATTATTGATGAATACTTAGTTATGCAACAAAGTAAAGCTCTTACATTACTGTATTAACTTATTTCCCTTGTTAAGGAAAATTTCGACTCGGGAAGAAAGTATTTGAATTTGAAGTATAATTATTAAGTACATTGTGGTTATGGCATATGTAAGAGACGAGATAATGACGAAAATGAATACATGAAACATTTACTTACATAAAAAAATAAATTTTTCTTTCTTCCATTTATAGAAAATTAAGGTCACAGCGCATCAAACTGTTTAGTCACTTTCATAATGTTTCTTGTGTGATTTGCATAACTTTTCAAAAGGGAAAAGGCCATTAAAGTTCGGCCACATGTACCCACAAATATATAGTATTCTTTAAGTTGCTAACTTCGTACATAAAAAGGTAAGTTTTAGTATCTATCAATTAACTTCACAATGAATGATATGAAATACGTTCCCATTCAGTTCTTGTTCTCATACAATAATCTGTATCACTTTGATGAGACACATACGGAAGCTGTCCTTCACCTGTCAGAACAAGAATCACGAATTCGTTATATTCTAGTCGTCTTTGGCATTTATTAAGGATACGTGACCTCTACCAAGGTTATTGAATAAGTATTCTCTAACATTTAACGAATGAAATAAAACATGTCTTGCGTTTCATAAGATTTAATGACATGGTTGCAGTTTTATGTAGCGTGTAGTTGAAATAAAATCAAACATTTAAAATTTACTATAGTATTCTCCCTATGATTTTAATTTTTAAAGCTTATATGAGGCATTTCCTGTCTAGCTAAATGTAGATGGCGGTAGTGTTTCTGCGGTGATACGTGTTTCCTTTACGTATTCTGAACGTGACGCTAGATCGTTTTGTTTTCCAATACGATTTATACGATATATAGAAAAAGATAGAGATAGAAATAAATAGTTTCCAGGGATGAAAATATGTCTGTTAAGCTACCCTGTCTATATGCATGTCAATATTAGATGTATCGTCCAAATGATTTTACATAAACCATTCGTTTATCCTTGTGGAAGGTATAACATGGGAAATATCTAATAATTTCTTACGATGACCTTGTCCATGAACTCTAAAAACAGCCATCATTTGTTTTTAAATTGCATTCAAAGATGCCTTCGCTAGAAGAGAGAAAATAACTGGCCTCACAGACTCAGTGATATTCACCACCAGTAGCCCAAAATAATCAAACTCTTTCACTCCTGCCCCACTTAAGCGTAATCTGATTGTTAACGTGACCTGCACCCCGTTGTTAGCATCGGAAAGTTGAGCATTGTGTTTTCCTCTCTTGCTTTTCCAAGCTCATTCAGAACAACGGTTATGAATCAACAGAAAAAGTCCAACTCAAAGGCAATCATTCATCAACCGTTGAAATGACGTCAGGAAATGACCGAAACTTCTGGAGACACTTCGTCGTGCGATTTATCGCGATTCGGGGCGATTCATCGATAGAGAGGCAAACACAGTGACCGATTATTGCATATTATGTGCACACGCGATGGAATCAAGTGGAATCGCTATTTGTAAGACTAAACGCGTGTCCCTATAAACTCGAGTAGAGGCTCTGAGAGCACCAATTAATCACATCTGAAGGGCATTCGAACGAATCAGAAATAATTTCTATTCCAATCTTACTCGATGGGGTGGATACTAAATCATTTATCAATTCTGCTTCATTAATAACTTTGTGTAGGTTCGTTTAAGGAGCTTGCTTGGTTCCTTCGAGCGTCTTGTTTTCTCCCGAACCCATTTAAATTATTGTTTTTAAACAACAAGCAAGGATGATCACTCAGCCGCAATGGCACAAATTGCTCCAAAACTTTCTGAAGTTCGAAAAAATGGTCTTTCGAATCTTCAATGGTTGACAAGCAGTTGCCAATTACCGTATCCTTGCAAGCATGGGAAGAGAGTGCATTTTTAATGAAATTTAATCACATCATGACGGAAAAAAACAAACTGTGTTCCAATAGGAGGTCGAGTAAAGACATACAACAACAAATATTGGTAATCAATCATATCTGAAGGGCATTTGTTCCATGTATAGGGTGCACTTACAATTCTCAACTTGCTCAAATGGGTGGTTGCCAAACCATTTATCAATCGTAATTTATAAAAACGATGTAAACACAAATCATCAATTTGTACATTTTTTACTTCGATACATCCAACAGCAAGGTAATGAAGATAAATAAGAAACTGACGGAATTCGACATCGATTATTACAATCAATAAAGTATTTAATGTATATTTAATTATATGTACAGGATAGTTTTCTTTATTTAAAACTATCCTGTGTTCAATAATTATAACCTATGCACATAAATATGTATGAGGTTATGAAAGGTAATTACACCATTATATAAAAGTCAAAGAGATATGCATGTTGTATGAGTCCCAAATACTGCAACTTTAATTGTAATTGCAACTTCGTAATTGAACGCAATGTATTTATAATTTGTTTTTTTTCTTTCTCTCAAAAAAATATCTACTTGGGAGTATTCGGTGGGGCGCAATGTAATAAAACACACTTTTGGTTATAAAAATGATTACAAAATATATATTTTCACTCTGTTTTCTTTATTTATTCATTTATGCATTTATTCATCAGGTGATTCAGAGTGGCTACACCATTTCCTCACACAAATCAGACAACACCCTGACTTTGTCGAAGAATGTTTCAAAATAAGTTATATTATAAGAATTTAGATCTAAAAATTTATTTGTAGTTCGTTATTAACCTTCCTGGTGGTTTTTCCACGAGGTATCTCATCCGTAGCAAAACTGACCTCATCTGGATGGACAGTATATCCCGGCATTAGAACACTGATCCTTGATCTCATCATCATAAAAAACTGAATCGATCTCATCATCATCAAAAATCATCAATACCTTGATGATGAGATATCTTGTCATTAACAAATTTGGTCATATCTTAATGAACGAGATAACTCATAGAAACCACTTGGAGGGTCAAACTAATTTCTTTTTGCAACGACGCAGTGATGATTTGAGTAGTCAAATGCGTGGCATCAAATTGACTTATAAAAGATAATTAATGTCTAAAAAGACAATTTTAAGACAAGTCGGTGGGACACACCCATCATCGTTCAGAATAAAAAAAAATCTTACCTTCGTTTATTGGATGATCTTATTTGGAATTTTATCCGTCAGTAAAAACGATAAATATGATTATCTAAGCTCAGATGCGTAAGCATGTTTTCTTTTGAACGATGAAATATTAATACAATTTTCGATTTAGTTCGAATTCGGTTAAAACGAGTTTAACTGAAAATTGCAACCAATATTTTTAATATATTAGAGTTTTAATCAGAGCTTAATTTAGTTAATTAAAAAACTATTTCTCCAACTGATTTCGAATGCTGTTAAATGAGCAAAACGAAAATAGCCTCTCTTCCTCGCATAAAATATTCTTAACAATGATGATAGTATAAAATACTGCATTGATCTTTAATATCAATACCCGATATTAAAAAGGAGCACTTAACAAACGTTCAGTCAAAAACGTCTTTTTAACTGAAAAACAGACAGCCCTTAAATTCAATTTGAAGAAAGCGTACACTTGTGTTAAACTTTTTGAACTGTCATCAAGGTCGCATGATTATTTTAACTTAACTAACAACCATTTAGAAAATGAAACCGGATAACAGTAATTTAATTGAGATCTCCTGTTGTTCTCTTTCAGTTTAACATAGCACTCTGTTACGATTGTTAACTGAAGTCACTGAGAAGTTGGTGTCTTGGGCATAACGCTTAATCTTATCCATTAGAAAAGAAATGTTCAAGACCTAAAAATTATTTTGTTCCATAACGTTACAAGTAATTAATAGGGATCAATCATGCTAATGAGAAACTCTAAACTCGAAACAATGATATTTAGAATCTCATACAAATTATTTTTCAATTTAGATTCATCCCATTGAATCCAATATCGATTGCAAACTGCGCTTAGAAAAACTTACATAAAAAATCATATCAAATTTTGAATTAATGTACAAACACTCCACATAGATATTGGACTTGAGAAAGTTTTATAACCACTTTTCGAAAATTAAGAGCAGTATTAGCCAATATAAATAGGTCACCCATAAGTTTATTTTCTGAAAGTAGTAGACAAGTGGCACGCAAGAATAATAATCGTAAACTTTCGGATAAAAATCGATACTCCTGTTTTAACTTCACGTCAATGTTTGAATGGATATCTCTACTCCAGTCTTTATGAAAACACTAAACAAAAATCGGTCTTCGGCTAAAACCATCGAACTTCTCTCTTATATAATCTTCACACACACAACAATCTTGATTGGCTAAACAGCTACAAGGAACTGTACCATGATGAGGGCAAGTTAGAGGCAAAGGCTAGAGAGAGACCGAGAGAAAAGGACCTGGGCATATATTTTTTGAGGAGGGCAGATTCTAGATTCTCTATGTACACAATCATTCGTAGCTCATGTAATTAAAACGGAATTTAAAATCGCACTTTGAAGGTCATGCAGGTATTATTCCACCATGCAATCTGCAGTTTTCCCTGCATGACTTCTGCCGGTTTTTGACTTCTTGACCGATAGAACCTTTCCATGGATTATTTTCCCTGAGAGTTATGCAATCATTGTTCCGCCATGCATCCAGTAGTTTTCCCTGCATGACTTCTAGTTAGTTTTAAATTTCTCGACCAATAGAATCTTTCCAAGGATACTTTTCCCTCTCAGGGTCATGAGTGCATTATTCCACCATGAAACCTGCAGTTTTCCCTGCATGTCTTCTAGCACGTTTCTGACTACTCGACGAATAGAATATTTCCTAGGATACGTTTCCCTCTAAGGGTCATGTAAGCATCCCATCATGCAAGCTGCAGTTTTCCTTGCATGAGTTCTACCCAGTTTTAGACTTCTCGAACGATAGAATCTCCTAGGATTCTTTCAACCAATGGAGGTGGTTATTTAGTAACTAAGTGTGTTATAAGTAAAACAATAATACATTACGGGATTTCCTAATAGGATAGTTTTCCTTTAACCCTCAACATACATAATGATTAAATAACCACATCTATTGGTTGAAAAAATCCTAGGACAGATTTTATTGGTCTAGAATTTAAAAACCGTTAAGAAGTCATGCAAAGAAGATAGCGGGTATCATAAAGGAAATATGCATGTAAACTTCTTAGATGGTTAAATAAATATATACAGCAATGTTTACAAGAGAAAAATGTTAACCAAAAAGCTCCTTGTAAAGTGCTTAATTATGTCAGTGTATTAGAGATAGTAAAGTATTCTGCTTACTTAACTTTTTACTTACTGTACCTTTTGTTACTGTTTTACTTACTGTTTACTCCAAGTTCCCACTTACAAAGGATTCGCTCTTGAATGCCTCTCACTATAAATACTATCATTACAAGCACTATCACCTGACTCATATTATGAACAAAGAAATTATCGAATGTATATTCAAGGCTTCATGAAAGCAAATCATACAAAATGTTTCATTAAATTTTATGACCAAAACACTGTTACAAAAAATCGTTTTTAACCCAAAGAGAAAAATTGCAGAGATTTGAATCCCTGTGCTTCCCCACGTCTTGCACGCTTCTTACAAGTGTTTTAAAAATATGAGTTTTGTGAAGGGAAAATCTGTCTTCTTGCTTCAAAGTAAACAGGAAAGATAAAGAAGAAAAATATGTTATGTGAGTAGAATTTGATTGCATTAGATCCCAGATCTATAAAAGTTGCTAAAAATATTCAATGCATTAATTTACATAATTTAATTTAAATAAAATTCAACTTAAAGGAAATTTAAGTTTTCCCGTTTTCACGTTATATTACAGCTCATCTGTTTTACAAATTACATCTCAAATGCTCAATTTATCCTTTCATGGGGAATAATCCAATGCCATTTCCAAAATTAAGACAGCTAGCTATAACTGGTTCAGTTTAAAATAAATTTTGCAAATCTGATTCGTATGAATAGATGGTGTTGCATGAATTTAAAGTGGAGAAAACATAACATATGCTCATTCGGTACGCAATTTCATTTCTCTCAACCCCTTTCAAAATTGACGAAAAGTTTTCATAGGCAAAATTTCTCATCAATTTTTGCTTACTTCAGCGAAATTTAATTTCAGCTTTGCTCAAAAGTAGTATAGATGGCCTTTTAGTAATCCTTCAGGCTTTACTTAAATAGTCAAATAGCAATTATTTAAATAAATTTTGAATTATTTACAATTAATTATCTTGCATAATAACATCCTTCATTACTTTTTCATTACAGCAAGATCACATTGGCGTGGTATAGAAGTTTGGAGAGTGGGATACCAGTTCAGGTGTTGATTTCGTCACCTGATCATGGTTCTAAATTACAGTGTTGTCCTCGGATCCTTTCTTTTGGAATCGATCACTGACTGTGGTCAGTATATATATATATTGTGCTGCTCAAGTGCGACGTTAATTTAGCTACCTATCTCCAGTTAAAACTAGGTTTTGTTTACTGGGGTCGCCTTTCAAATAATGAGCTCGGTGAAAAGTAGTATAAATGTATATCTGAGTAAAAAAATTGATGTGAAATTTGAAAAAAAATTAAAAATAAGGTATGTAATATAAAAAATAAACGCACTTTGAAGCATTTCCACGGTATTATTTTATTTTCAATACGAAAACATTTTTTCAGCCAGATATCCAATGTACAGGAAAAACCCGTAATGTATTTATAATCATATTACTTGAGTTTCGAATATTGAATTTTGAACAATTTTCTATACTCCCGAGGGTCACATGCACGCATTATTCCACCATGCAACTTTTAATTTTCTCTGTATGACGTTTAACCAGTTTTAGATTCTTAATCAATAGAATACTTCCTATGATTTTTTCAGCTAATAGACTTGGCTATTTAATCATTAACTTTTTCCAAATGGTTTCAACGAGATGTCTCGCCATCAAGGTTTGGACAGTTTTCTTCTAATGACGAGATATCTTGTCTATAAAGATATGGTCAGTTTCTCTAATGACAGGATATCTTATCAAGATATTGTGGTTTTCTCTTATGATGACAAGATCAAGATCTGGTCAGTTTTCTTCTAATGATGAGATACTTATTACCTTAAGATTGCCAATTTTATGATGACGAGATCAATATCTGGTTATATTTCTTCGACGAAATATTTCGTCCAAGATCTGGTCAGTTTTGCTAATGATGAGATACCTCGTCGAGACAACTTCCAGGAGTGTTTGTTGTAGGGTAAAAGCAATAGACTCTACTGAGGAATTTCGTGATCCTCAGAGGTCTAGAGACGGAAAACCCTTCTCCAGAAAGATTTTTCATAGCAGTTTTTAAAGTATTGACTAATTTGTAGTTGCCTTTCCATTTACAAATAAAAATCCAAAGTCGGAATCTTTTCATCTCATGTCGAGAAATTGCCCTCGTAAAACTGCGTCCTTCCTTTCATGGAGTTGAAAGCCATTTGGGAGAAGGACACATAGGAGAATAAACATAAATAAAAGAATTGCATAACATTTTATCTGATTCAATAGCACCATACTGAGTCTACATAGCATTGGTTCTTACAAACTTCTGCGCAATGTTTGTTATCACTTACACAATCTTAACAGATTGAGAATGATTATCCAGTGGCAATGATTGATTAGTTTTAGGAGTTAAAAAAGCAACGGAAAGGATGAATACATATTGTTGCATAGAAATAAAAATTCGAAAGAAAATTAATAGATTTCGTTGGAGAAAGAAAAATGCATCAAACAAAACAGTGGAAAGGAATGATAAATAAATAATAATCAGTTATATAAAATAACAAACATCGTTTGATGTTTTAGGATTTGTTGTTACAAGAAGCTTCTAGAAAGATCTATGATGATGCCATAATCAAATATGCAAATAAATATTTGAATTTGAATGAAAAAGTAGTTAGGGAAACTCGTCCGCTATCAAATTGTAATGGTATTTTTGAGCCTTGAACTTCTCTGGTTTCTTTCGGTTAGTTATTCATCGTCTGCACAATTCAGCATGTAACATTTGAAAACGAGAAAAATAATCAAAGTTGCAAACATATTTATAAAAATATAATTTCACCAAGAGGCAGATTACCCTATGAGGGTTCACATGCATACATACATTCTACAACATGCAGTATTCCCTGTAGGACTTCTTACCAGTTTCGACTTTATTGACTATGTAAAATTTTTAATAGGATTCTTTCAACGAATAGATGAGGTCATTTCGTCAATGTAGGGTAAAAGCAGTGCTGTACTACTCGGATATCTCGTGACGTTCAGAGAGTTATAAAGATCCAATACCATTAAACGTGTAACTCGGTCAAACAATGAAATAATTTTGAGATACATTGGTCCACGTCAATCGAGAAGTTCTGTATTTATGTTATTTTACCATTTTTGACAATCACAAATAGAAAATTAAGTGATTCCATCATAATTAGATGTCTGGTATTTTTATGAATTAATAATAGTTGCCGGACAAAACTTTAACCCTCTGTGGGGTTCACACTCATTATACCGTTCTGCAAGCTGTAGTCCCTTGCAAGACTTCTAGTTTTGAGATTTTTAACCAGTAGAATTGTGTCCAAGATTCTTTCAAACAATATATGTAGTTATTTAGTCCCAATGTGGGTTCTGGGGGAAAAGCAATGCTACACTACTTCTTCTTAGTTGGGGGCGCACCCCCTCCACCCCGACTATTGCCATTATGGATTATGGGGACTGACCCCAGAATACTACACTACTCGGAGATCTCGTGATGCTCAGAGGATAAAAAGAAATACCGAAATTACCTTTACCATTTCACCAATCTAAAATGCGATTCTTTCCAGATTAAAATAATCCATTTAAAAAGGAATTTAACCCAAACAAATTCGAGTCTGACATAATGTAAGGATTATTTCAACATTTGAAGTAGATCAATGGGTTCTATTAATCATACATTTAATATTACACAAGGTACGATTGGTCTTCAATATGGCTCTAATAACGGAAAAGTTTAATAGAAACTAGAACATTTCACTCAATGTTTCTAGTAAATCCAAGAGTCTTTTTGCAAGAGGATGATGAAAACAAAATTTTTAAAAATCTTACCTGATTCCTCTTGAATTCTCGAACAGACATTTCGAATAATTGTGCATTCTGAACACCGATCCCACAGAAAGTCAAATATTTTCGGAAAACCTGTAAATGAAATAAAATTTAAAACGCGCCAATAGAGTAAAAACTTAATAAAAATTAACATTCCCATTCATCGAAACCGAATAAATGAATACCAATAATAAATAATTAAATCAGTTTTACACGGAAATTGAAGAAACACAAATTGAATTTTATTTAATCATCCAATGATCATACATTCATGAGCAATTCGTCTAAAGTATAACTATTATTTTCCCATCTAAATATGCATTGTATACTATTATTTAATTCTGACATTTTATAAGGAAATATATGAGCAGTTTAATTTCAAGAGTTATTTGACATCATTTAATTATATTTTAATAAATTTAATTATTTGTTATGTTTATCTCTACAATCATTCAATTCTACACGAGAGCTCAACTAGACCAGGACATACGACCTAAATAATGAATTCCATACTACGAAAAATGAATTACAAACTATTACTATGCATGTATCTCGATCTATGCATGTATCTCGATACATGCATAGATCGAGATATGTACCCAAAGCCTGTTGAACCGAGTCTGGTTGGTAGGGTTTCATGGTGGAATGCCATATTTGGCAAAGTTGTGCCAAACAACATCAAATTATGAAAATACACACAAGAAAAGTTTATTGACACAGGAGAAAGAAATACACTCGGGATAAGTCAAAACAATTGAACTTGCGCCGCTTGCAGCTTGCAGTTAGTAGCGCAGTGGGCAAACCCATTGAGCCAATCCGTTGCACCAAGAAACAGAGCGCTAACCAATCAGCTACAAACGATTTGACGAAATGACTAGTGAATTTAGAAACAACAATAATAAAAATGCATCATACGTTAGCTTAACATGGTTCAGAAGGAACTCGTATATTTATTACACTAGCTCGATTTAAAAGAGAAATTTCAGTGGCACAGTTATTGGAAAATGAGTAAACCCTTTTCTGAATTATAACAATAATCAACTAATAACCCATGTGTCAAAAGAAACAAAAAATAGCATCGATTGAGTAATTGATTAAAATTTAAATTACACAGTAAAATTATTATATTGTGAAAATATGCAACAAACACAGGAGATTTTGGAAAAACATAAAAATATGCGATTTTATCATTATAATTCCAAATGCGTTGTGTATTAAATACCAAAGACATAATACTATGTACTACAAATAATTCAGCTGAATAATATAGATCAATGAAATCAATGTATAGATCATTATTATATGTAATAGATCATTGTTTATGAATAAATATTTCAGTTGAAATATAATGAGGAAAATAATATTCTAAAGGGTCGAAAAGAAATTTTTTTTCCACTGAAATTCAAAATGAAGTCAATACCCACCCCCTGTACCGGTTCTCAAATCTTTTTTCTGAATACTGTCTCTTCGCAAGTTCGTATTGCTTTGTGTAAGTGCTTATTTTGAAACCCGATTGACGTGATTTTTTACAAAGCAATAGGCATACAGATTTAAATTTTTCTACGAATAAGGTACAATAGACTTTTTTTGGTATAAAGAAATCTTGTTTGTGTGACATAACAAATATAAAGTTTTGGCGATCAGAAAGAGGTATGTCAGTAAAAATTATCTTACATAAATATAATGATGTTGGCCTGAGGAAACTACTCTTTAAAAGATTTCGGTAGTCCAGTGGTAAATAACTAATTAAAATGTAAGTTTATAATTGTCAACATACCATATCATATACATAAATGTACTATTACTTTCTACGATTATGCTGTAATTAATACTAATGTTAGTTGAATGTTTGAACTTCAAAAAATTTGAAAAGTATTTACGAGTAAATTTGTTGGGACCACGCTCTTGTCTTATGAAAAAATAATTTTCAAGGAATATTGAGAAAAATCACACAAGGTTACACTGATTTTGTTTTATGAGTTCTTGTTGAGAACCCGTTATTTTCTTATAACTTGTATGTACTTAACACAGATAAAATATCACAAGCATCGTAAAACGTGCGGATTGATTTTGTAAATAACGAACATTATAACCTAAAAAATCAAACTTTGTATTTCAAAGCTAAAAAGTGAAAACATTTCGAGCAATTTACTGAATTTTCACGATCGGTATTTTCTACTTTGGTTTCATATCCGTCCACCCCATATCAGAGGAAGTGTGTTAATCGTACAAGGAGGAAACGAACTGGTAAAATCAGTTACCAAACTTTTAAACATTTTTCAAGGAAAGCTATATTATTCTATTTGCAAAGGTGTTTTTGCTCACATTATAAGTTTTAATATAAAAACAACGTGATTCACATAAATATTCAGCGCATGGTTAATATGCTGTAGTGGCAGTTTTCATGTTTTGGGGAAAAATTTTCAATGCCAGGACAGATTTAATATTTGAATAGATGAGAAAATATATGACGGGGGCAACAAGTTTTAAAAATTACATTTTAAAGTATTCTACTTGAAACACAAATTTAACAAATCGACAGCTTCTAGCATTGTTATTTAACCTCAATAAATATAAATATTCATTATGCCCAGATAAAGCTAGCAACCAGAGGCAAGTCAGAAGCCTTCTTTTAGATACCCCTCTCGTCTCCAGATTTACAGAGCTACTTCCTCCTTACTCTTTACCATGACCCGTTTCAATTTAGTCTCACGGGCTAGTCGACTTGATGTAGTTTATTTATGCAAGTTAGATATTCAACAAGCGTTTATATTGCATAATATTAACTGTTAAGTCATTGAGCGCTTGAATATTTATTTCAAGTTTTCAATGTCCAAATTAAGCACTTTTAATTAAGTAGCATACTCCAAGAAAAAAACCGGAGGATTTTTTCGACATAAATACCATCGCCCGAAATGAAAAATGCTTAAAATAAAAAAATAATTAAAAGAGTTAAATTATCGATAATTGTCCAAAATAGGGTTTTATGAAAGCAATTCAAAAGGAGAAAAGGTAATCCTATTATCCACTACTGTTATATGCTTGGAGACAGTTAAAAATCGATTTGGCGATATTTTAGATTAAAAATAGTGCCAAATACACTCAAAAATAAGTAATTTATATATTTCTTGAGTGATTAAGAGGAATATTGGTTGGTTTCTTCAAATTTTGTTACTGAAAAGGTTTGTACGACAATCTAGCAATCACTAATTTCGATGTTTTTCTTTCATGGTTGTCACGGCTTGGCATCAAAACTTCGAGATTGGCATCATTTGAAAAATTTCCTCCCTTAAAAATCCTGAAAATATCTTTACAGTCCGGAAGACCGGAAAACCAAGTGTTTTTATGCAAGACTTACCGAAAATCCGAAACATTTGTCAGGTTTATGACATAGTACCATACATAAAACACTCGGATATTACAAAGACACAATACAACTCACAAAACTCTCACGGAATACGATAAAATAAAACGCACTATTGCATGATTGAAGGAAGATATCGATGATAATGGCGTTTACATCTTAGGAGGCATTGGGCAAGAAAACAGGTAGTTTACTGGTATAGATCTTGGCGACAAGGAAAAAATATATTTAGTGTATCATCAATTAAGCCAATGCGACAAAAATTTCTTCAAACATCTCCCTATGAAAAATAAGATAACGTGTGTGTTTCTATTGCAATAAAAAAGGCAGACTTGATGAATGAAGCAGTTTTCGTGGTAGACAGACCAACAAAAGCGCTTTAAGTATGAACAAAAGGTGTAAAATAATCATTGCCATTAGTAGTCTCACGCCCTTTCAAGAGACCTCTCCTACTTGTATCGCTGTAACCAGTAATATGCAAGAATTCGGGAATAAAGTTCTGTATCCTTTTGTATCGAAGTTGTGACGATGTTGTCTCCTTCCTCATTTCAGTATCTCACGAGGGTACTTTTAGTATGATTTTCTCAGATTCAGATCGCACCTGTCGGAAGCTACACTGCTAAACCATACACTGGTGAGTAAAAACTCCCAAGTATTTACTCATCAGTGTATGAAAGGAAATTACTAGTAACTATAAAAACATTTTCGTTTGCTTTTATTAGTAATAATATAATTAGGAATACCACTCATTTGACATGCTAGCCACTTTAAAATTTGCATAGGACGTTTTGGGGGCATTGAGATTCAAGGATTTCGGGTTGTATTCTGCTGATAAATTGCAGTAACAGCACGAATTTCTAAGAAACTGTCTTCTAAATTAAAAACAAGCGGTAGTGTTATCATTCAAAAATCATAACATCAAAACGGATTTTGAAAAATAGAAATCACTTTTAAATCACGTATGAATTAAAATCAGTAAGACAGTGGTGATTATATTTTATGTTTCTCGTCAAGCAAATAATTTGTACCGTTCTGGTATACTCGGAATGAATATAAACAGAGATAGCACTTTCAAAAATACAACCGACCATGTGTAGAAGCGCATGAAAAATATTTTTGATTTCCTATAACAGTCACGTCTAATTTTTACGATGCGATTTTCATAAGATTATATAAGCTAAGATTATACCAGTAGATTAAATCAAGGAGATTTGTATCTGCCTGAGCTTTAAGCGGATCCGCTTATTGATAACGCCAGCAATGCTCACTGAATAACAGCATGAACACGATCGTAACAATTTCAGATATTATCTAGGACACCAAAGCGTGGTTTGAGTATGAATAAGATATGAATGGTCATTGCTTATGTTTTATCACGATAGTCAGGTTTGAAATATTCTAGATATTATAAAATCAGGAAAATTATATGCCACTCACACATGTTTTTACAAAATTTTATATCAAGTGTCTTACATCATCATCTGCTTAAAAATATTCATACTTGTAGGGATATACTTACTGCTTAAAGCGTATAAAGCGGAATTTGGAAGAAAGAAAATTAGCAAAATGTGTATATTACATTAATTTATTTGATAATCCTCTAAATTGAGGGATTATATTTTAGAGAGTTCTAAGGATGCATATGGGATTTTTAGGATATTTAGGGAGGCCTAAGGATTAATGGAATTTTGAGGATATTAAAAGATTAAGGATTGTAAGGTTAAATGAGGGTTGGGGTGTGAATTCCATGTCACCAAAATATGCAGCTCAGTTTAAATATCTGATTTCACATTTGAAATTACATTTAATTTAATTCTATTTGACTTTTTAAAGAATTTGAACAAAGCTTATTACATATGCCCAAAACAGAATTTTAACTCACAACTGTTTTGTCTATTTATGCATGAACAATTGAATTCATCGAAACACCGTTATGTATTTAAACGTCTATTGATCCTATTAGTGGTTCACACGCATATATCCGCTTTGCAACCTGCAGTTTTCATTGCAAGACTTCTAACTAATTTTGAGCTTCTTGACCAATACTCTTTTCAATCAATATATGTGGTAATTTAATCATTATATGTGTGTTGCGCGATAAAAGCAGAGCTACACTATTCGGAGTTTTCATGAAATTTAATGTTAAGAAGTGACAATAGGTCTCAAGATTTTTAAAATTTGTAGTTATCTCCATCTGTTTATCTTAAGATGAACATTATAATTCCTTTTGCACCCTAATTAATATTTCAACTCCTTGATAGTCTGTATTTAAATAAAAATCGCAATCAGGTCAAAGAATTTTTAAATATCAGTTATATTGAATACTAAGTTTTGAAACTTTTACCTAGCTTCGCTCAGTAGTTGTATGTAGTATTTCTAACATTTAAGCTAGAGAATTCTTGTTGTCCACATAAATTATAACCCTTTAAAATTCAATTTGAGCTACAATTAAATGTTCCTCAAAAGTAAGAAGATAGGGTATATGTGTAATAGTAGAAATTATCAGTTTTCTATATAAAATAATTAAAAGCATGGAAATTCAGTGGTTTATCTTCAGATGAAATCACTCAAAAAAGATAATAATCTGAATTCCAAACAGTTGTCACAATTTCATTTTGCTATTGAACAAAATTTCTAGTCAGTGCTAATTCCAATAAATTTTGTCCGCGTATGAAGTATAGGTAAATAATAATATATAAAATAAATATACGAACCTCATAGAAACAACTCAAATTTAGGTCGTGGCGTATACTTTTAAAACCATGTTTTTCTGAGTTTTACTTGCTTTAGAGTTTAAGTATTGGAACTGACTGAATAAAAAGTTCAGGTATCAACATTAGGATAAGCTATTTTAAAACGTGTTATCAAGCGAAGCCAATATATTTAACAATTCATATACCAAGTGATAATGATAAGATCTTTTAACAATGTACACGAAAGTAGTAAATTTTCAGCAAGAAATTACACCAGTGTCATTAATTTATTTTTAACAAGATCCACACTCACCTTTAAAGTATACAAGTCAATTCCGAATTAGATTGCATAGACATGTAGAAGATATATATTTACAACAAAACGTGGAAGCAGTTTGGGAAAATAGGTTCTTTTACTTTCAATAGAATGAGGTGATTGGAAGTATTAGTAGTCATTCTAGACAAGATACAATAATATTTGATGTTCTTTTCGAGAGTTATATTTGTGTGCACTTGGACGACTGTATCATGAAAGAGATATTTTTCCTTCCTACGTTGATCTAAAATATATTTATTTCCTACTTCAAAGATCAAAACTTTGTCATTGGATACACGCAATATTATTTTCAAACAGTACAGGAAAACAATATTATCTCATATCAATATTATCTTATTTGATATTGGATGTCTAGGAGACCTCTATATTGGTGGGGGAAAATAAGGGACCCACCACCCCTTAAAAATTTTTAAATAAACCTAACTTTGTCTCCCTTTTATCCTACACCAGACCTAAGTCTTTTCGCCGTAAGTCTCTGTCATACAGCCCAATATAGTCTAGAAGTATAAATTATACTTGTAACTCTATCGGCAGTATTATTTACTGTGATGTCATTACCGTCAGAGCAACGAATGAGGTGGGTTCCTGACATGTCTGAAAGGTCACACAGAGGGCAAGTTGAAGTTTGATATTTTGTAATATTTTTAGCATTTATTTTTTGTAATAGCACTCGGCAGTATTAAGAGTTTACTTATTAATTTTATTATTATGGAACTCTGGAATATGAAAGTTTACATACAAAACTACCATCTACTGTTATAGCTGTGCTTCTGGACAGCTAATTAACCATTCTGAGCTAGTTATTGAGGGCTTTGAGTCTCACGAGCTAATATCCTTGATGTAATTATGCTTATGCCAAGTGGATAAAATATTTAACATATAACAAATGTAATTTAATAAGTAACACTTTTAATTGAATTTGTTGAGCATTATTTATTAAAGCACTTACAGGATTGATTTATGAAAGACAATTGGTGGGGGTTGCGTTAGTACTTAAAAAAGTGACAAAAAGGTTTGAAATCGACAGCAATTTTTCTCTCTAGTTTTACACGAATTTTATTACAAAGTGCTGACTGTTTCCTTTACATAAATTTCATTAGCCAAGAAGGTCATAACTGGTAGACGTCATGCAGGAACAACTGCAAATTGCAGAAGGGATATACAACTATCTGATTCACGGTAGAAACGCATCCCTTCCCATCGACAATCTTCAGAAGTTCCAATCCCTGCTCCATTCCACAGGACTGGATACCTAGCAAATCAAGTAGTACTGCTCTCTGCATGTGTGTATTGAATAATAAACCCCTCTGACCGTCGACCCAATTAGAGGTCTTTAGACATGAGGCGTAATTCTTTTATCTTCAGGCGCCGACCTGTCGCTCTTCCCATTTACGGTTGAATACCCTTTTTTTTGCGGGACGTATCGATCCCAGAGAAGGCTAATGGATAATATCACAAAAACATGTTCAGTGCTGGATATCAGTGTCAGATAGCTATTGAAAAATAAGCTGCTGGAAGAGACGAGGAAAGTATTTTTTTCAGAGGATGAACGGGGAAAATGTGGTCTAAGAGGAAATTGTTGATAGCAGAAAGAGAGCGACGAGTGTCCCGGGGGAGTGTTGTGCAAAGTTCATGGTCCGGCGGGTTCATCTGAATATCGCGCACGCGAAAGATCTGCTCTTTATCTTGTACGTATTCACCACGTGTGTTTACAAGCAAATATAAATTTTTGAATATCTTTTCGCTTCTTTTTCCCATTTTAGCGAATGCACCCCCAGTTAAAACAAGATAATCGTGCATTAACCCTTCAAGTAGTTTAGACGAGATATTTCGTCCATCGAAAACCACCCATTTTGAATACCCCTCCTAGTGGTTGTCTCGACGAGGTATCTTGTCAATAGCAAAACTTACCAGATCTTGATGAACGAGATATCTCGTCAAACCACTTGGAGGGTAAAGAGGATATATCTCACACATCGTATTTTTTCATGGGGACGAGATACATAGACCAACAAGATCTGATCAGTTTAACAAATGACCAAATATCTCGTATATCAAGATCTGATCAGTTTTGCTAATGACAAGCTACCTCGTCAAGACAACTACCAGGAGGGTCAAAATGAACTAGTAAGCACTCGCGTAACATATGCGGTAGAATTTTTAATTACTTATCCATTGATAGCAGCGTTGTTACTCACATTTTATACCTTATTGAAATCTAAATAAAACTCAAGAACACGGTACCGGTCCCTCTTCAAATCAACGAGAAACATTTTAGTCGCCAAACTGCTATTTGGATAAACCGCAATATTAGGTGACTGCACATGTAGCAAACTTTCAACGGGTTACCATCTTCCACAATTATCGCCAATTGGGGTGGTACCGTGTTCTTGAGTCTATTTTAGTCTAAATCCATTTAAAAGGAATATTGCCATTGGTTTTTGTCCAGATTTCATACCCCTAAATAAGTATCATTATTAAAAAAACATAAAGCAGCATTTCGTGTATTCTTAAGGTGTTAATTCTTATTTCCTATAAAATGCATGGAAAAAAAGTCAGTCATGTTACCGCAATTAATTTCTGAACACCCACCTGAATTGCATCCCATTCACTTTTAGAAAGTGATTCAGCATTCTTTGACGTCTAAACTTATTTATGCTTTTGCTCATTTTCTTTTACGAGATGATTTTTATCTCCTTGCCTTCTGAAATCAAACTGCTGGAGAATTCCATCAGAGAGGCGAGCTCTTTCCATATAATTTTAGAAACATTATAAAGCTCCATTGCTCAAATCAAGCATTTTTAAACAAAATGGCAAAATAGGCCAGTGTATCCCTCTGGAGATGATTTTATTTTGTCTATACCCTTTCATTGCCATTTGCAAATATCCGAATAATTTTGATTTCTGTGCAACCTAGGTAAGTAAAATATTTTTTTATGGATTAAACTTGTCATGATTAAAAACTGAATTCAGTTATAAAAACAACTCACAGCAATTTTTAAATTAAACACAATCAACTCAATACCTACCATGTTTTTACTTCTATCGTTAATAGACAATCTTGTTTAATAATTAGTTGTTACTAAGGAAAGAGGAAAGCTAAATTAATTAATGAAGATTATTGAATAGACTATCTCGCAAGAAAAGCGAAAAACACCAAATCTTACCAAACCGTAAAACCAGTCTGCTTTCAGACAATGATGCAATATTATATTCAGGAAAGTTATTAAATGTAGGTTGCATCAAATGAGATTTCATAACTTCTAAGTTTGTCCTTTTACATATTACAAAAATATTACAAAGTTGAGAAAATATTTTATCATAGTTCGTACATCGAAGCGCTATTTAAGGAAAACATTCATAAAAGCAATACATTGTGATTTTATGAAAATCCACCGTAGGACTGCTATCTTTTGAAAAAGATTACTAATGTTCCAGAAGATAAAGAAACGAATTTTTCTCTCTTTTTATAAAATCAATTTACTGTATTAAAATTCCACAAATTTAAAGTATTAAAAACTAAATTTTATAAATTGTTTTTATAATTAAATTTTGCAAATGAAATTTTTGCAATGAAATTTTATAAATTAAATGTTTTAATTAAAAATTTTATAAATTAAATGTTTTAATTAAAAATTTTATAAATTGCAAATTTGAAACTAAATCATATTAATTTTTATCATCAAGTACATAAATTAAAAAGTAATATTTTACTTTAAATATCCTAATACTTTTTTCTCAAATTAAATTGAAACGGAGCAACCTCGCTCGCTCGCAATATTATTTGATGAATTCAACATAACTTGTAATCCAAAATTGCACTTTTTATTTAACTCTGTAATTTATAAAAATTTCCATGGGTTAGGAGAACAGTATTAAAAATATTTCATAGAGAACAAGATCACTTGGTCACAAAAAAACAAATATAAACCTCGTGAAATTGTGAGAACCACGTAAAGACCATGTAAATTCAGAAAAATAGCAAAACCAATTCCTCATACACAATAATGGACACGGAATCAAAATTTAATGGAAATCAAATATTTTTTGACAGCTTTGAAAACATTTAAGAATTTTTTAATGCCAAAGAACTTGTAATAATCGTTTTCGATAACTTTCATGAATTGAAAAGGCGAATAGTATTCTGCATCTTAAACATATATAATTTATTACGAGAAACTCTTACAGAATGGGTTGTATTTTTAATAAAATGAAGAAAACAGCCTAAGATTGAACTCCAATTCTACGTTCAGATAACAGGTTCATCAACAGGTGAAATTTTATCTAAATGCAATTTCAATTCATCCTGTCATAAACGGAGTTGAATTTCGAAGTGATATTGAAAGGTTATGTCTATGTATTAAAAAGTAAGAGTCAGTCTCAAAATTCACGTATCACAGAAGCTTATACAAAAAGTAGGTATTAATTATGGACAAAACTACTAGTTTAATTGGGAAAGTAACATCATACCCTGAAAAGAAAATGTACGATAAAATAATAAATTATAAACATATGCTTCATATTTATAATTTATTATTTTAATTGTAAAAATTATAAACTCAGTAATCTCTTAAGAGTTACAAAACATTCAAAAATGGTTTGAGGTATTGATGCACGTAATCCCCAAATATCAGAAAACATGTGCATCTTATTTCTATAAGCTTTGCAATGATTATCCTAATGGTATCATCCGGAAGTTTAATTTTTATCAATCACGTGCATAATGAGATTATCAGCCTTAAGGTTAAAACTTATCTCAAATAAAAACTATAGAGTAAAAGTTTGCTATTCGCTCTCCATATTGGGCTTTATTACTAAATGAGAACACAAAGTATTTAAGACTTAAAATTATGAAAAATTATTTATGTAATGGCCTGATTGAATGTGAAACCAAATAGTGACGCTCCACTCGTCATTCGCTCCTTTGTTTGATGAATTTACCCATAATACCATCACTGAAATACCGATGTTTTAGTGCTTCTGAATGTCCAAAAATTAAGGATAATAGAATAATACTGAATTCTCATTAAGCAATGTCACCTGATCTCAATCCAATAGAGCATGATTGGGATGCTCAGACATCTCACCGCAGTATCCACATCACCACTAAGAAACACACAAGAGTAAAGACGAGCCCTAGTGTACGAATGGGACTCCTAGCCTGAATTGTCTTGTGAAAAGAATGTTGTGAGGGCTGCATTAAGGCTAGATGTCAGCACATTTCCTATTAAATTGCTTTCAACAGAGCAAAAAACTGTTTTCCCAATAACCAAAGCCTACAATGTGTTCACCTAAGCACTTCTTAAAAATTTCTTTAGCAGTAGTTAGTTTATTTATTTCCAGTAGCATAACAAGGCAGGTGGGAGTTCTATTTTATTTTTCCATATAGCTTGTGGAATATTCATATTTCTGTTTTATTCCACATAGTTTGTGGAATATTCATTTGTCATTTGAGGTACTTTAGTGCCGGTGCTTGGCACAGGTCTCATCTTGGATTGCCTTATCTTTAATTTTTGAACATGTGTTCACTATTCTCTTTTATGTACTTAACAAACATTTAAATTAATTTATCTCAGAGTTATTGATCTTGTTCACTGTCTTATTTATAAAGAAAATACGGAACAAAAGAAAATTCCCTAAACGCGTTTCGATTTTTTATGGGAAAATGAGACTGCTCTGGTTGGACAAGGAAGGTAAACCATTACATTCCAACATGTGTCCAAATATTTATTGATCTTGTTAGCAGTTTTAATTATTAAGGAACATCCAATGGCATCAGTCATTGAACAATCAGAATGTCAGAATATTAAACTTTCTAAACATATAGGGAAGTCTACTCTGAGTTGATTTTCAGGCTTGTTGATAAAACCTAAAAAAGTTTGATTGTTCTTATCGTTGTTCTGACTTTTAACTTAGTCATATCAAGGGACATCAACATCTCAGAAATACTTTAAGCAAAAATGTGTTTGTTCCAAGCGTAGATCATTTCGAAAATACCTAGTTGTAAAATCAGACGATACAGCAAGTAAATTATTTTCGAGGTTTATGCATATGGTGGTATAAGAATTTTTTAAACTATTTAAGATAAGTGTACACTAGAAAACGTGAGAATCGACAAAAAAAATCAAACTTGAGGAGGGTAAAAAGTAAAAAAGTGTCTTATATCTGTTATTTAATTCCCTTATTTTTAAGAAATTGTGTATTTGGCATACAGTACGTACGATAACTCAAGTTTGACTTAACTTTTTTTACTAATTTGGTTGAACGCTCTTCGAACAAGTCTTGAAACACTAGCTTAATTTTTTGAAAAGTACTATTAAAATGAAGATGAACTGTGTGATTTATACAAAATGAAAATTTTGAGGATTTTCGAAGATATGTTTTTCTACTTTCAAAGTTAAAAAAGTTTATAGTGGCAGCATTTGCTTTTAAAGCTCAATTGAAACTCAAAACATTAAGAATTATTCCAGACAAAATTCTCATTCTCGATAAAGCAGTTTCCGTTTACACTGTCCAAAACTCAAGCTAAGTTCTTAACTAAAAGTTAATCATTCAATTTGTATTTGATTTTATATTTTTTCTTAAATCACTCTTAGATGCTTTTTACTTTTAAATACTAGATTTTTAAAAATTAAAATTTTAAATAGTTTTAGGATATTTATACAATGTCTCATAGGGAGAAGAAATAATAGGGCCTTTGGCCCTAAGCCTTAGAATCTAAGGGGGCTTCAAATCTACATTCTTGACGTCAATAATTAATTTAATTAGTTTAGTTTTTCATTTTTTTATATATTTTACTGGAGTGCCTAAAAATGAAAGTCAAGAATTGCCCGGGCTTCTCTTAACTACTGCTAGGATCTGTGCACATACACTTAAAATGGATTTTACACTTTCCATAATTTTCCTTGCAAAGTTTCTAGTAACTGGGTATATATTTGTTGTTAACAATGGCTTCAAATGTTAACTTTAACACATAATTAACGCACGATGTTTAATATTAACGCATAACTTTGTCGTATCTACTTTTACAGTGATTTTTTCTGAACAATTTTCTCTAGATCAGGGTAGATTAGATAAAAATTACGAATAGAGTTTTTGTGTTTTGTATCATTAGAACATTATAATGCTGTCAAATGTTTAAATATTTACAGCACATACGGTATTTAAAAGTACTAATTAGTAAACATTTAGTAAATTCAAATAATTAGTAAAGTTTAGTTTCTTGACACTTCGAATGCATAAAATGTAATATGTTCAGTGGAAATTGATCTTTCAGGCATACAATTTTAAACAATTCGATAAAAAATTAAATGCATTGCTATATGTCTTCTAATTTGTTTAAACTCGTAGATACCCTTCCAAAGGATACACATTCTTTTCAAATTTCAAATCATCAGGATGTGGAGAAAAGTAAAGTTCGCTTACCTTTTCAATCCTTAGCTTTAGGCGCCTGGAATGACTCTGGGGTGATTTATTAGGACTTCCACTTCGACTTTTACTCGCGCAGTGAAACATGTTTCAGTCTCTAGAAAAGAGCAATGGACAGTTTTTTCAGGCTTTTAACCTAATTCAAGTAAAGTTCCAAATTGTTCTTCGTAAGTCCTCTGTATATACACGCACAAAGTTCACGGATAATTCGTAGCATTAATTCCAGTTTTGTAGATTATGCAAACGATCGTTAAATGCAGTTGCCACACGAACTTCAGCTAAATGTTTCTTCCAGAAGCATTTTGTGCAGTTTCTTCCAAATGGCTGTTGACAGTTGAGCAAAGCAGTTATTCCATGCACTGTCATTCCACTTATGTTTAATTTTAATTATTTCAAATGTTGTTCTTCCACGTTATTTTGATTGCAACATAATCTCATTTGCATGTCTTTCAGGATAACACAATTTTAAACAACGTTTGCACTACAGAAAAAATTTGAGAGATATTTAAAAATCTAGATGCGGATCGTCTGCAACTACGAAAAATCGAGCGACCGTATCCGCGCCGCACATCATGGAGAATACGAGAACTAGAGATGGAATTTTTGGAGTTGAGAGGTAGTAGCTACGGAGATGAGAGCGTATCTAGGGTTTGTTGACGTCACTTGAGTCACGTGACTTGTTTGGAGCCATACGTCCGGAAGGAGGAGGGGGACACGGGAGGGAGATGCTGCGATTTTCGAAAGAGCTTTCGGTCAAACCATAATGAACATCGGTATCTTGAAATGGCTGGTTTGAATGGGGAAAAAATACACAATTGGCGAAAAAAATTCTGATACTTCATTATTTGTTTAAAAAGCTTTTTATTGCTTCTACTGCATTGTTCATCGTATTATTATAATCTGTTTAAATAATTTTATATATGAGTTTTATTCCTTGTATGCTGACGTGTAGTATAAATGGTTGAATTCTTTCTCACTTGAGAAAAATTGCTGTTTGAATCCAGTAAGGATCCAAAGAATTGTTCTCAAGATCAAATTATCATTTCACTGACAAACACAAAAATATTCTGTGTTTGTTAGATAATTTTGTAGATTATGAAACATCTTCCTTTTCAAACAGGAAGTCTATAAAATTACTTAAATAAAAATATATTCAGAGTAAAAATATTGGAGATGAAACTTCCTTTTCCCATGTAAACGCCTTAAATTTTTCAATTAGAGCAAAATCTAATAAAATATTAAGAATAAGTTTGACTATGTGAATGAAAAGCAATTAACAAAATTATAATTATGAAATTATTCAATAAATAATCTACTTCAATGAAGTGTTTTGGATTATATATGATCCAAAGAATGCAACAGAAAAAATAACATACACAAATACAGCAAGATAAAAGGGAAAATAAATCACTTCGTTGTGGGGAAGCACATTATTTAGAAATATAATTCTGTTAATTACATTTTATACATCTAGTCATAAAGTTTCTTAATATTTTATTAGATTTTGCTCTAATATAAAAATACCTTTAGGCGTTTATTTGGAAAAAAGTTTCATAACATCTTTTGTTCTCTGTAATTGAATACTTTTACACATAAGTAAATAGAACACATGCTTATAAAATGCTATATAAATAGCACTAATAACTTTCATTCATGTGGTTTATTGTTCAGATAATTGTTTGATTTTCACTCTTGAATTAATTTAATTTAAGCCTCCAAGTGGTTTTGACGAGATACCTCGTATATCAAGATCAAAATCTGAACAATTTTGCAAATGGCGAAATATCTCGTCACCAAAATATTGCCGATTTTTTTTTATGATAACGATATCAAAATCAGGTCCGTTTTCTTCTAATGATGTGAGCCATCTCGTCCATCAAGTTCCGGTCAATTTTCTTAATGTTGGATAATAATGGAACACCTCTTGGAGACAATCACCAGAAGGGTTAATATACATTACTTATTAATAACGTTTTAAAATTTTATTGAATATAAAATGCGTATTTTTTTTTGTGAAATCATTACACATAATGTTAAATTCTGTTTTCGAAGAGAATTCAATTCTAAGTACGAAGGAAAATAATTCCACTGCAATCAAAAAAAAAATTAACTCTTAGTCGAAAGCCCAACTATAAGTGGAAATGCGTAACGCAATGGATACATGACGCGTCATTGGCCTGCGTTGTTGGAATAAGATGTTTTGCATAAAGTCAGCCTAAGCAGCTTACAAGGATAACGACAACGTAAATGCAAACTGTGATTAAAAAGTATGGATTAACAACGTAAGGTTGACATCTTAAGGCCGAGAAACTCACATTCATGAAACCCTATACCTCTTCTATACTATAAACTGCATATAAGTTTACAGAAAATTCTCAACAGTTTTACACAAATTTACAACAGTTTTCACCGGTTTCTTAAGGCATGAGGGACACGCAAATCAAATCAAGCATCAGATGAAGCATTTGTTATGGAAAGAAAGGTCACCTGTAAAATATATTCACGACGAGTAAATTTAAATCTCCCGTTCCTTCAATTGTTCGTTAAATCTATCTATCTATATATTTTACTAACGTAAGTAGCATGGAAATTGCCATCGTTAGAGAATGATAATAAACGAATTCTTAGAACAGTCTTAAAATTATTTAAATCTGTACTATAATATCATTATTCATGAAAGACAAATGGTTTTGCAATGCTACGTCTAAGGAATGATTCAAAATTCTCTGACCGAACTTTAACATTCCAAGTGATTTCGACGAATTATCTCGTCCATCAAGCTATGACAAATTTGGCATATGACGAGATATCTCGTCATCAAGATATTGCCGATATTTTGATGATGACGAGATTAAGATCTGATAAGTTTATCTTATGACGAGATATCTCGTCCATCAATATATGGTTAGTTTTGCTAATCAACACCAGGAGGGTTAAATGATCGTGGTAAAGTGTACCATCATAAATATTCCTTCGAAAAATGCAAGTCCGGAACAGTTGCGTGTAGGTGCTAGAGAGCGCTGTTTGATCCGTCTGCAAATCGTTCTTTTTTGTTTACCCTCCTGGTGGTTGTCACGACGTGGTATCTCGTCATTATCAAACCTGACCAGATCTTAATGGACGAGATACATCGTGACTGGAAAAGAAACCGATCAGATCTTATTCTCGTTATCATAAGAAAATCGGCACTATCTTAATGACGAGATATCACGTCATTAGCATGATGGATGAGATATCTCGTTGAAACCACTTGGAGGGTTAACTTTTTCATTCGCAACGCGGATTTCGCATGTGATGGAACATCACACGAATTCTGAGATGGCTGGCATCCATCTAACGCATTAGGTTGCTTGTCGAAGAGTAGCTCAAAGATAGTACAGTGAATCTTCGCGAGTGGCGAATCGTAAAAAAATTAAGCGTTTGTATAGCCAGCAGAGTGAAACTGGAACATTTCATATCATCAGGTACCATGCGGGTCGGCCGATAAGTTCGAGCACTCCAGAAAAGAGACAAGGCATTCTACCCGTAGTTGGGGAAGAATTCAGGGTACAATCTTCGAGAAGCTCTTACGTTTTCATTGGCAGCCTCATGCTCTGGATGGCCATCTCTGAATTCGTGCAATGCTCCATCACGTGCGAAATTTGCTTGCGAATGTCGAAGTTAAAAATGATTTGGAAACCAGTCAAACAGGCGTCTTCTAGCTCCTAGGCGCAATAGTTATCGACATACATTCTTTAACAAAAAAATGTTTATTTGATGCATCCCACCACTTGTCAAGTTTGGTTAGAGTATTTTGAATTCCCTGTATATGAAAGTTTGAATGTACCTTATTCTGTCCAGCTACAGTACTGAACAGTTTTTAAACGGTAGTCACAATATTTACTTTAAAGACTTGTCAGTACTTAATGACAATTTTACTGTACTAGCAGAGCAGAGCATTGTATCTTCACTGATTCCAAAGTGTTGTTATTCAAATTTCACGTCATATATAAATGTATTTATTATGAAACAGAATCACACATATTCACATTTCATACCTCCAAATGAAATAAAATTATCCAAAAATATAGAACAGCGTTTTATGTACCGCTTACTGGTGTTAATTCTTATTTCTAATAAAATACGTGGCCACACACACACAAATTGCACCTGTCATGTAACCCCCAATTAGCTTCTGAACACTCGCTTCAATTCACACCCCATTCCCTTGTTCAAGGCGATTCAGCATTTTTCGTGCTAAACCTATTTTTGTGGTCTATCTCTTAAGATTTCTCACTGCTTTCTGTAATCACACTGCTAACGAATTTCAGAGTGGCGAGAATCTAGCAATATTATGCAGCTCCATTGCTCAAATCATGAATATTTAAGCAAAGCGGCAAAATTAACGAATGAATCCCGTAGTGGTAGATATTGCATTGCTTATATCCGTAATTGTAATTCGGTAATAAACAAATAACATATATTTCTGTGCCACGTACGTTAGTAGAATATATATATATATATATATATATATATATAGAGAGAGAGAGAGAGATAATTGGCACACTGCCAATTATACACTGCCAAAGAAATTCTCAAAGAATTATTCTACGTTATTTTTGAAAGCGTAATTAAGTACATAAGAGGGGCACATAGTTCCTTTTTCAAACCGTGTCTTCTCTTATCTTCCACTTATCGATCAATTACATTTTAAGATTTGTTATCTGCTCAGAACAGTGGATTACAAAGTTTTACTTTTTTTCGAACTACTTAATTATCCTACTAATACTTTCCAAACATATCAATTTACTTTGATGGTCGATACTTAACTAGTTAATCGTACGAGGGGGATTTTCAGCGCAGACAAACCAGACGAAAGGTGGATACTTTACATTCTATAACCTACATGCTCTCACATGATACATATTGGGTTATCTTGATACGTAATTTATCGCTGTTTTGGAGATGTTTAGCGTTTAATCTGATTCATGTTGACCAATTAACTATCATACATTAATTCGGCATTGTTTGGAATTTTTGTTGGCAATATGCTGAAATCGTTTTCCAAAAAAAGCCAAGTGACGTCATGTCTGAGATACGTACAGGAAGCATGTTCCGCAATAAAAACACTACCGCCACTTACATTTAGCTAGACAGAAAAAAGTCTCTCATTGTTGCAATGCCCCCTTAAACATTCGTGTAATTAACCTAATAGAACAGATTTTTTAGAACAGATTTTTATGTAAAATCTGACCAAACCCAGTAACGTTTCATTCTGTCTGTCATTTTTCTTGTAACAACAAGATTAAAACGTAAAAATGAAATACAATAATAGTTTCCAGAACACTACAGCCATTGAAAAATCACCATAAAAAGGTTTAGTTCTACCCTTGTTTAAATAAAGGGGTGTAATTTACAGAGCATAATATCGGAAATGCCTGAAGAGGGGGGGGGGACCAACAAGACTCGCGAATCACTCAAGGAGACTTTACACTACGATAACGAATGATGACACAGTGGGTGCCAAACAAGGACATCAGATGGTGCCAAACTAGTCAGTCGTTTTATCGTGTCGGCTTCTTGAGAATTTCTACGGGTTTCCCCTTACGCTCCACATATAAAGGACATCGATGAGGGAAGCCTATAATATCTGGGACATTAAGGAGGAAATAGTCCTTCAAACCAGATGTAAAAGCGCATTGCGTTCGAAATCGTGTCAGTCAGTCTTACGCATCGACAAAGTATTGTGCCAACAGAAATACATACTTGCAAGGTCTTTAACGATGAAGTGAAAGATTATAGAGTAACGATGTTGAGCAGATGAAGCCAACAATGAATTAGAATAACATGTACACAATAACTTCTAAGTATAAAATTGCTTTCAATTTCATTTCATTTTCAGTGAATAAAACAATTCGTATTTTTAAAGGATCCGTATTTTCTGTTACAAATAATTAATTTGTACATAAACTATATCACTTTCCTAACAATTTTCATTGACCTTCTGAGGGGTTTAAGCACCACTCAGGAACCTACAGTCTTCCCTTGATAAGTTCTAACCAGTTTTGACCTTGACCAATACAATCTTTCTTGGGAATTTTTCAACCAATAGATGTGGTGGTTATTTAGACGTTATGTGTATTGTGGAGAGAAAAGGCTATATCACACTTCTCTTTAGAAAACTGGCTCAGAGGGTTAAGACCACATGAAAATTATGAAATAGAAATATAACTGAGCAGAAAAACGAATGTAATTTTTTAAAAATTACTGATTTGCGTAATTTGACAGATTTTTCTTGTTGAAGACACAAGTGAAACTTTCTGTTTCACATTCGTGTTCCAAGTATTTCTAAAAGTTATGAAATTTCCTTCATATATTTTGAAGGAAATCTTACACAATAATTCAAAAAATTTCACTTCTTTCCTCAATTATTCTCACCTAACTACACCAAATGTTAAAGCTACTAACTCAAAGTTCTTTAAATAAAACCCCCCTCAAGTTTCATATTATAAACAATAACAAATCAAACCATCATTTTCCCTCTATCTCCAAATGAATGTTTTCAAATATATACAAGCTTTCTGTAATTTGAATGAATTTTCACGTTTCAAAACTAACCAAAGAGGAAAATCGAAGAGAGAGATTTCAACAGTACCTTCAAATTTCCATGTTTGTCAATACAAAATCGAAGACTCGAATACGTATTGAAATGCCAAGAATAAAGAAGTAACACGCTGAAGCTTCCTGCACGTGTTCGTATCAGGCTTCTATCAACAAATATCAGGTTCTGATCACGTTCTACCAAGATGTAAATCAGACGCCCTTCGTTAAACCAGGTTTCACAATAAGATTAAAAGACAAGTACTCATGAGTGGGAGAACTCTTTTAAATCAATAAGTGAGCTTATCTGGCAAATGAGAAAATGTATAAATGTATCCGAAAAAGGTACAAGATGAAGAATAACTCATCATTCAAGGTTGGTAGGTAGTTGAATTTAAGTAGCACTGGAGCAACATAACGGGGTATTGGTGACTGTCCGGGATCAATCCTAAAGGAAAAATCCAAGAACACCAATACTAAACCAAGGTCAGATGACATTCTGAGTCAAATTTACGTTAAATGAAATATAGTATATTAGAGTGGGAGTTTTATGAAAGATAATGTATTTTCAAACACTTAATTTTTGAGCCTTAATCTTGTTAGAAACAACAATGACATTTCCAAACAGTTTTTGAGTGCTTATTTTACGTATGAATGTAATACGTATTTTTTTCATAGAAGTAGTTTAAATTATTAGGACAAACTATATTAGAACAAATAATACTAAAGGAAAAATACGGTATCTATCCATTCCAGGTCTAAACCTGGTCATTCTATGCATACTGTATTAGAACAAGTAATGTGAAGAAAAGATATTGAAACAGATTTCAGAGGAAAGCTTAAATTGTATTAGCACTTAATGTCTTAAAATTGCTTTTGAGAAATAGTAAAATACAACTAACTGAGAAAAAATACTATCAACTGTAAAGCATCTTGATTTTCACTGGTAGTTTTTTATTTTTTAATGTTTGTGAAAAGAAAAGCCAATGTTTTTATTGGCTTATTTTGAAGATCATAAAAGCTTCATAGTCTCTTTGACCTCTCTTGTTCAAACACAGTACTTTTCCCTATAATATTACTTGTTTAGTATGTATTTTAGTACTACATGCTCTAACACAGTAAGTCCCAATAACTTAAACCATATAAGAAACGTGTTGAGAATTGCAATGGGCAGATACTGTATTTTTACCTATATTATTACTTGTTCCTATATACTGCATCTTCCCAATAATTTGAACCATATAAGAACCAGGTTTAAGTAGATAGGTAGTTAATTAATGTCGCACTGGAGCAACACAGAATTCATTGGCGATGGTCCGGGATCAATCCCCAAGGGAAAAATCCGAGGACAACACCACGTAATTTTCAACCACGATCAGATAACGAGGTCAACAACTGAGCTGGCACCCCACTCTCCAAACTTTCACGACTCGCCAATTTGAGGACATTTTAGACCACTACAGATTTAACGTTCACCAGACCCCGTGTTCACGACGGTCTTTGGGTGGACCGAGTTTCAAAGTCGCAACCCCCCGATTGCTAATCAGTTACTCTACCAACCAGGCTACCGTGTCCCCTAACCAGGTTTAGGAATGCAATGGATAGATACTGCATTTTTCCTTTTGTAATTACTCGTTCTAATACAGTATATTAATATAATTAAACCTCATAAGGATGAGGTTTAGAAGTGAAATGGTGTCTGATTCGGAACTTCAAGATAAGTTTCAAGATGTTGCACATACGAATCGTTAATCTTCTCATTCAAAATTAACACGCTCATCATTTCAATTCGGAGCAAAAATATAAGGAAAACAGTAAAAACGAAAGTCTGATTTCCTTGTTGGACTAACACGCTTACATCAAAGCTGGTCTGTTACTTAACCGTGTAGATTTGATTTAATGAATTTAATGTCTGATCATCTATGTTGACTTAAAGATGCTTGTTTAGGAAGTTTTACTTTCACCCATCATTAAGCTAGCCTAGAAAGGTCGATCCAATAAATATCAAAGCGAAAGGCTGTAATTTCCGGACTGTTGCTATGAGGCTAGTGCTCAGATAATTAACCGCTGCGTTTAATTACTACGAAAGTGCTGTTTGTTCTTAACGATCTACTCACATGACATCTTCTAAGTTAGTTGTGCAAATTTAAACATACCGGTAGGTAGCTGTTATTAAAATGAATCACTGTTTTGGTAGCAAATAATTTCCTGATCAGCAGGTCTGATGGTAACAAGCCGGAGGGTTAAATAACCACTGCAGCTAGGTAAGACTTATGCGAGTCATGAAACCTAATGGATGGATAGTACTTCAATAATTGTCAAAAATAATAGCAGTCTCGAACCGAGTCCTATAATTATGAAGATGAACACTTTGTGGAAGAATGGAAGAAAACCACTCGGTGTGACAAATTAAAAACAAAGATCGACATGGGCGAGGTAACTTCGAGTCGACCTTGAAAAAAAAGACAATTTGTCAAATATTCGAGTGTTTCACCCAGAGAAAAAAATCGACATAATTTCTACCATAAGTTGGCCCATTTGAAATGCATAATGAATAAGGATACAAATGCATACTATTGCATCTCATAGCTTGCTCATTTTGCTGAAATTACGTTTTGTGGGATCTGAAAATTTAACCCTTAACACACAGGTATAGCATCACCCATATTGAAGGAAAAAATCATTCCTATTATAAGATCTGAAGCAAAAGTAATTTCTTATCCCACTTCATCAAGGCAAGCTAGATCAAGTCCTTGAGTACATACACCTTCAGAAAGTCCAGAGGAGTAAATGATTAAAATACAGATCCTACCTGATCAGCAAGACAAGACATATACCATAGATAAGACCCATAGACAAGTAAGATGGTACCAGGAGAGGTCTTCTCCATATTGCATTTCCGATACGTCGGGAGAACCTTTGAAACCCTGATAAAACGAAATCGATCTCAAATGTCCACTGCAGTCCAGCAGTCCAGAGATGGCAGTCTATTGCCCTTGAATTTAAGAGCGCCTCCGGGATGTTTTGGACACAAGTGGATCTGATGTATGAAACGAAGAAAAACGTTTGTGAACGGAACAATGGAAAATTCCACGTTTCTTTTAGTAACCGGGTACTAAAACTTATGCAGTAACCTTAAGTAAAGCCCCGTTAATAGTATGATACTGAACGTTCTTGTTAAGGCCTATCTCTTCTTGGACTAATGGTTTTTCCTGCAACCGGGAAATTACGACTTCATCAAATACAATAAAACAATAAAAGGGATGTGAATTTTTTAAGAAATGCATCCTTATTTGTGCATACAATTCTTTTGTGTATTCATTCATATTCGTAGTAGAGGGATTTTCACTGTAGAAAAACCAGGCGAAAATGGAGATTTTGCTTCCCGTTACCCAAATGCTCTCGCCTGACAGATCTAGGGGCTGCCTTAAAATGACTAATGAATTATCCCATTCTATGTAATTTATGTTTGCGACGTGCAAACATAAATTCGAAATGAATCCAAGTGTCGTCACGTACAGAATACCATGAAGTACATTGAGAATACGTACTGGAAGCACGTTCCACCTCAGAAACACTACCTCCACCTGTACAAAGCTTGAGAGAAAAAGCCTCATAGAAATGCTGGGCTGTATTTTGCTAGAGTAAATTAATCTGTTAAAATCCGACGAGTAATTAAAATTTCTGATTTAAAATAAATTATATCAGACTAGAATAATTTAAAGTTACATGCAAATATTGAATGATAGTAATATTAAAATCAATGAATGTTGCGTGCTCATAAGGCCTTAACGTTTTACAAATCTCTGAGCAGACGAAAAATCCCCAGGGCTATTGAATTTCTAAATAGAAACACTGAGCTATTGACCCCACTATCCAGAGACCTACTGATGATGTGATGGGACCAGCAAGGTCGAACTGTTAGAGTACGGTTAAGTAGACGAGAGATCACCAGGGCCATAGAATTTCTTAATAGAAGCTCTTCGCATTGAGCTATTGACCCCACTACCCACTGAGATCTAATGGTGATGTGATGGGATCAGCAAGGTCGCAATGTTATACTGTTTTCCTGAAATTTGTGATTTCCTGCTCAGTGTGAGATCAATCAAACATCTAATTCACAAAATATTCTGTAAAATATAACACTTAGCATTTTTAGTTACATGTTTGTCTGCCACTCAAAGTCCGTTTTGAATCTTGGTTTGTAAGCGCATGGATGCTGATAATTGTCCCGGTAAGGAGTAACGGTGGCTCACCCATTGCGTGCTCTTTTATGAATAGTTGTCAGTAAATCACTTGCAGTAGTCAAAGCTGGTCAGCCATCAAAAATAACAAAGAATAATAAATTTTTCAGTGTCTATGAGCTGATAGGACAAAGTATATCAATGTCCCTTACACATCACACACTTTGTTAAGATAGCTTACCTTCTTATTGATTGACAATGTGACACTCATAACAAAAATTAAGAAATATTGAGAATAAAAACCTATGAATTTGACAAGTTTACGAATTCCGTAGATGCATGGTTCTTACTTATCATGCAATTTGTAAATATTTTAGTTAACATGCACTGACTGGCAGATAACGAAAATTAAGAGACATGGAGGATTAAATTATTTGAAACCACGGGGAATAAATGAATAGTGTTTGTAAGCCTAACGCGGTTCAGTTTTGAACTACCATCTGTCAGACGGCAAAATGGTAACAAAAAGGACTCCCCATTCCACAACCCGTGCTCGTTCATTACACAGATAACCACTTTGCCACCAGCTTACTCAACTTAACAATTTATTTCACATGCCATTTACAAAAAATGTTCATTCAGGAATCCCATGGAAGGGGCCTGGCCCAGACGCACTCTATCATCCTCCTGTAGAGGACGAGTAGGAAATGCAGATATGTGTGTGGGTAATGAATCAGACGCAGCCGTAACTTCATTAAGGCGCCGAGGAGCGTACGCTTCACGCAGCGGAGTGCCATCCGTTTCTGGCCAATTAACGCCGCTCTCGGCGTCGCACTATCTCAAGGTTTTTGGATTATAACGAGACGTGAGAGACGCGAGATGGCATAACTTCCAGCCACATAGTGAGAGGCCGCGATTAATATTTATGCCACTCTCGGCACTGTCAGGCAGATAATACCGGCACACTGTTGCCGAGGAAAGGGTCCTGATGTGATGTCATCATGTAACCATGATAGATAGGAACTGAAAATCTGAGATAGTTTCCATATCAATTCGCATGGTGAAATGTGATCAGATCTATAAGGTCATGGTTCATTTTGTAATAGTAAGATTAAGAAAAAATTTTGGTTGCTTGGGGTCTTATGGCATGCCTTATTTGATCAGGCTGCATCAGGCACAATACAGACAGAGTCAAGTAAATGGTTGAATGGGTAGCGTTTTATGGAGCAAGGTTCATATTTTGCCAAACTGAGCTAAACACAAGACAGGTAAAGTCAAGTAAATGGTTGGTTGTATTTCATGGTGCAAGGACCAAATTCGGCAAAGCTGCACCAAACACAAGACAGAGTCAAGTATATGGTTGGATGGGTTGCGTTTTATGGCTCAAGGGACATATTTTGCCAAGCTGCGTCAAACACATGAGACAACGTCATATAAATGGTTAGTTCAGTTCAGTTTTATGGCGCAAGGATCATATTTGGTCAAGCTGCGTCAAACACAAGACAGACAGCGACACGTAAATGTTTGGTTGTATTTCATGGAGCAAGGGCCGAATATGGCCACGCTGTACCAAACACAAGACAGAGTCAAGGAAAAGGTGCAAGGGCCTATTTTGCCAAGCTGCGGGAAACACAAGACAGATAACGTCAAGTAAATGGACATACACACACAGGAATGTTTACTTCTACTAAAGTTTTCTGGATGATAACGAGACATAAAATAGCACAACTTCCAGTCGCACGGTGAGAGGTTGCGACTAATATTTATGCTACTCTCGACACTCCTGCGGATAATGCCGGCACACTGCTGTTAAGGAATCGACCCTGATGTAATGCCATCAAGTATACATGATAGCCGCCATAAATCTGAGTTTTAAACTTTCATGTAAATTCCCACGGAGAAATACGATCAAATCTATAAGGTCATAGTTCATTTTCCTATACTTAATATAATTGCGAAAGGTGTTTCTTTGGTTCAGTTTTTGACTCCAAGGCCCATATTTGAACAAGTTGCGCCAAACGCAAGAAAAAAGACATCAATTAAATGGATAATTACACACTTAAGGAAAGTCTCACTGACACAGAAGAGCGAAATACACCCATGCTAAGTTACAGAAATCAAACCTGCTCCACCTACAATTCGCAGGTTGCTAGATCAGTGTGCGAACTAACTGATCCATGTCGACATCCAAATCTACAAAGTTCTAGTTCCTTTTGGTTATACTTAGTAAGGTTGCGAAAAGTGATGAAGTTGCTTGCATAGCATGTGGTGTCGTGATCGGAATGAGGTGGCCCTTTTCAAAATATTTGAAGTTGCCTCATCGATCTTAGATGATAAGCTTATACCATATAGATTATTCTTTAGAATCAAAACCGATACAATGAGAAATCCATTATTACGAATTTAATATACATCCCTTTAATACTACGATTAATATATGAAAATTTGCATTTTTCAAAGTAAACTATTGAAAAATTCGTTATAATTTTCGCTTTTGCAATTATTTAAACATGAAATAATAATTTTCGAACTTTGCCAAATTTTTTGAGTTAATTTAACTATTTTCCCATCAATATGATACGTGTTTAGTATTAGGAATGCTTTGTTGTTATTTTATATATCTTACGTATCAATAAATTCACAACTATTGCACTGTAACAACCTTTTTACATCGAAATATTTTATAGCTCTCAGAATTCGTTTTAGAAGAAATCTACTGTGTAATGAATGGTTAGTCTGGACGGGTTTAACCATTATGAAACATGAGCTCATAGTTCTTTATGTTACATAAATTAGATAGATTCATAAAATGAATATAAAAATTCTATTTATTTTCAATCGCTTTGTTAATTTCATATAATATTCTCCACAAAATTATATAAATCGTGTGTATAAGGACACGTCATTCCTGTTTTAGTTTAATTTCCTGATTATCAGTAACAATTGAATTCTCAGAAATAACCCTGAAATAGAGATTTATGATTGGAAATATGTTTTGGGGGTCGTTGAAATATATTACCATTAGTTACCATACGTAAGAGAATCTTAGTTGTTCCCTAGTTATAAGAACCACATTTTTCGTGCTAATAAATACGACGCATTAAGCTATTTGACATCCCCAGACAATTTCCCATTGAAGTTTTTTTCAGTGTTATCACAATTTATTCAGAGATCAACGGATAAGTCCCGAAATCTTTCTTAGGTAAATCGAATGTGAGCGCATTACTGCTATTTTCACTTTAGGTCATAAGAGAATTTCTCACAATATTTTCGTTACTTAAGAAAAAGTTTTATTTATGTACTTGTTAAATGTAGAGTTAAGGAACAGATGGTGGAGTGGGAGGGACAGCGCAGAAGTTGGAATGTTCCACTTGCATTTGTTTGAAATTTCATTCAAAATTGCGAGTGAGTAGATGACCATGATGAGTTACGCCCTCTACGGATCTAATAAAAAGCATTACAAGTGCACAAACATGAGTAAAAGACTGTTAACAAACTAAAATTTTAAGTTCTGACACTGAATTTTATGGAATTTGTGTTATTTACTTAATATATGGTTTTTCAAAAATGTTTTCCCAACCTTCTATGATAGATTGCGCAATTCGAAGTGTTTTACTCTTTTGGACTTATAATTCTTACCAAATACCACTTATGTATTTCTACGGGATGTTTATTTTATGTAAGGGTACATTATATTTTGGAATAACTTTTAAATATAACATTTATAAGTTAATTTTTTTGCATATTTGTTATTCAATTATTGACATTATTTATGGAATGTGACATCGGTCAAATGACCGCTTCTATCCGCGTTGATAATACGGGCTGTTCCGACCATATTATGCATTACTTCTGTACATATTTTCGGGTTTATTCATTCAATTTCTTCGTAAATCTTTTGTTTAAGCTGTTAAATTAGTGTCGGCGTGTCAGACTCAACCCGTTGCTTTATGTAGTCCATAGAAAAAATAATGGCTCGGCCAAATCAGGAGAGCGATTGGGCAAATCCCTCATCTCCTGAGATTGAAATGAGCTGTTAAAACGTTACTAAATTTTGACTTTATTCGCCAGGAATTGCGTCCTTTAGAATTCGTATCTTCCACAAGATGTATGGCATGTTGCTCCATCTAATTAAAATCACATGTCGATCGATTCCAGGTAGAAAGACATTGTAACATCGCACGACATCGTTTACAATTGGCAGCAACCGCATTTTCATTAGTATCTTCGAAAAAAAATGGTTTAATGATGTCTTCTCTTCGAATTACCGATTGACATTAATCGCGTAAATAATTTGAAAACAAATTATGCTTCTTTTAAAAATTATTCCCAAACAAATGACGCCTTGATATAAAAACACCCTGTATAATAAAATAACGTATTTTTTTAATTAAAATTTTAAAAATCGTTTTTAATTTCCAATGCCAGGTAAGAAACATACAAATTGAAGTAATAAATTATGCACAAACATACTTTCGTTCGAAAGAAAAGAAGATAAGAAGAAAAAAGATAAGATAAGAAAGAGAAATAGCTAGCTCTAGCTTTCCAGTATTGGTTGCAGAGGTCCCGACAAGAGAGTCCCACAGTACAAATTAGGTAGATATAACGTCGCACTGCAACAACACAACCGACTGTTGGAGACGGTCCGGAAATGATCCAAGGAATGATTCCCGAAGGGAATGATCCAAGGACAACACCTCGTAATTTTTAAACCACGGTCAGATGACGAGGTCAACACTTGAACTGGCACCCCCACTCTCCAAACTTCCACCCCATGCTAACTTGAGGGCATTTGAGGCCGTGACAAATTTGACATGCACCAGCCCCCATGTACATGACGGTCTTTGGTTGGATCGAGTTTCTTGAAACTCTCCGGTTGTTAATCCGATACTCTTCCAACCGGACTACAGCGGCCCAACCTGTAACTCTAATACGCATAGCTAAATTAAACAAATAACATCTATCAAAATCCAAAATCAAATCGACAAGATGGCAATATTTTTTTATTTTATTGATCTAAAGAATTCCCAGATCTATAAGATTATTATAAGTCGTTGGATTAAGATTGTAAGATGTATAATTTTTTTTATTTTATACTTGAATTAAACAACTACAAAATACTAAACATATATATTTATTAAGATATTAAAGATATAAATATTAAGATACAATACTAAATGCATGCACATTAAGAAAAAAATTACAAAAATGTATGCATATTAAAAAATTTACGCTTATTAGCTATAATTTCTTTCGTAAAGACATGTAGAAAATGCATTTCACAAGATAATTTGCTAACTTAAGTTCAACGTACTTATTTTACTGTGATTTATTTCTTAAACAGACGAGCTGTTTTCTTTAGAATGAGAAATTGATTTTGGCTCAGATCTTATTAGCAACTGACCAAGATGAAAAGATTTTCTTTCAAATACCAGACCAATTAAAGTAAATAAAGATATTTCTGCGCGCTTATAAAGAAATGTAAATTTATATTCAACTCAAATATAAAGTTACAGGCACCACGTAATCCTTTAGATATATCAATTGCTGAAGCCTTTTTCTTATGGCAGCTGAACATTCTAAAATGTTCATGCCTTTTAAATGATTAAGCTAGATAAATTATTCTTTCATAACATGCAATGAACCACTCTAACGACATTCTTCAGTACTCTGATTACAGGAAGCAATGATAAATTTCGAAGACAGAAATCAGTACGAAAAAAATGAGCTAGAGTGAAAAAAGGTTTAGCGTCAAAAAATGTCGAATCACTTTTAAAAAAAGAAATGGGATGAAATTGAAGTATACATTTGAAATATAATTGTGGTAGCATGACAGGTGTGTGTTTTGCTATGCATTTGATTGGTAATAAGTATTCACACCAGTAAAAATACACTTATGTCTAAAATTATCTTTACATGCATAAAATCACGGATTTCTCAGAAACTGTGAACTATAATTTCATGAATTTGTGTGAAATGATACATAACATCATGATGCAAAGGAAAGAATTTAAGAGCACTGCACGTGATATAAAACTGTAACACGAAACAATAAAAATGGCAATAATATGTGACAAGGAGAGTTCAGAAAAAAAAGGATAAATCAGAAAAAATTAAGGCTTATGAATTTAATATGGAATGTGATCTCCCCTGACATGTACACATATCACAACGTGTTTTAATGCCGGCATTAATGTCGTTAACCACAGTTTGGGGAATTAAGTTCCACACCTCCAGCAATGCGGTCTTTAGGGCATTTATATCTCTAGGAGGAGGATGTATCCGTAAAACTGCTTTTCCAAGGTAGTCCCATAAGTTCTCTATTGGGTTCAGATCAGGAGATTTTGCTGGTCACGGCATTCGCTCAATGACATCACTTCCAAGGAATTCGTCAAGGAGGTTTGCTCGATGTGGACGAGCATTATCGTCCATAAATAAAAAGTCAGAACCATATGCACCTCTGAAAAGTTTTACATAAGGTTCTAAGACCTCATCCCGATATCTCTGGCCGATCACAGATCCGCTGTTGAAATCGTGCAAGGCGTACGTCCATCGATCATTATTCCTCGTCATACCATCACACCTGCACTACCGAAACGGTCACGTTCCATAATGTTCGAAGGAAGATTTCGCGTTCCTGACTCCCTCCATATCTAAACACGTTTAGAAACAGATGTTAAACTAAATATCGACTCATCAGTAAAGAGAACATGGGTCGATCGGTGTTCACTCCAGTTCTGATATTCTTTGCACCAATTAAAGCGATCCCTCTTTTGTTGTGAAGACAGTGAAACACATACCCTTGGCTTTCTGGCATAAAGGCGTTATTCATTAAGCCTTCTGTATACAGTTTACAGTGATACAACAGTTCCAGTGGCGGCTGCAACCTGTGAACTTAACTTCCAAGCAGTAGACTTCCTATTACGACGGGCAGTTATAGTCATATATCGATCTTGAGAAGCAGTTGTTATTCATTTACGACCTTGTCCAGGCCTCCTTACAAGAATTCCAGAGTTCTGATATTGTTTCCATAGCGTAGAGACTGTCTCGAAATATTCATACATCTCGCTGCTTCCATGATTGTCTTCCCTCCTTTTAAGCGGCCGATAATTCGCCACTTCACAGATTCTTCCAAATGATACTTCGGAGCAATAACAAACCGTTTTGAGTCCTTGCACACTGAAATCAAACGCTGTATTCACTCAAATATTCACTTTGCGCAAAGCGCTTGATTCACCGTCGGATGACGTAACGCCTTGATTTGCATATCAGAAACAATTTGATCACTTTTGATTGGATAAAGCTAATTAGGCTTGTCTTTCACATTCCCTGCAATAATGGATTGCATCGATTGGATATTTCTTGGATTATCATTATTTTTGGATATGTAAAGATAAATTTGGACATGAGTGTAATTGAAATGCTGCTATATATTTTTGGATAATTTTATTTCATTTGGTGATATGAAATCCATTTATGTGAATATTGATACTATATTCCTTATGAATGCATTAAAATAAGTTATGAAAAGTAAGTAACACTTCGCTATGAATTAAGAAAGTTTAGCGCAGATGCCTAAGTGGGGGTTTGCTAGTGCAAAATAATTTATCGATGATGTGCGAAAAACTGTATGATAGGTCTGAAATCTCGAAATGTTTCAAGTTCTTTAGGAGAATCGACCGAAATCACAAATAAAATACGTTTCCCAAAATTTCCAATGGTACATTTTTAAGAATTAAGATTTAAATTTTGTCAGCAGAATTTGAATTAAAATCGTTTTTACATAGTGTTTGGACACGTCAATCGATCCCGTTCTGTGCTTGTTGAGTTAACAGAATAGAACTCAGGACTAACAAATAACAGATTTATTAACAAGTAACAACGGAGAGCGAAGCTGCGAGGTTGGTTCTCGGTAGGCAGTCCCCTCGCAAGTGACAGATAAACAAGAAAACAGGGGGTGGCTAAGCAGCCCCTTTGAACATAAACATGCAGGCGCGGTGACATTCCCGAGTGGTCGGGTTGTCCGTGTGCCATCTCGTAGGAAAATACTCAACAGATAGAAATGAGTCATAATGATCGTGATCAAAATATAAGTGTACTCGTATATAGACTTCTATTTAGTTGACCAAACGAATGAAGATTGGGCGGCATTCTACTAAATTATATTAAGGGAACTAAATTTTGCCAATCTGTGATTCTCAATACTTAACTGACTCAAGAAGGAACAGAGGTTACTACGCTACCGATGTATTTTAAAGATAAGTATTTTAGAGGATTATATTATTTTATGTATTATTCTTGCCAACATAGCCAGAATAGCTGGATTTAAGTGGCAATGGCCGAAAGTGTCAACTTTAAACGTTACATATCAGATTTATTTGCTCACAATAATATTTACTAATAAAGGAGGAAGAATTGATGGTAATTTCCTATAATTTGTACAAAAATAACAGTATAGGTTGATGGTTAAGTAGATGCGCTTACTAGTTAGCCATATAAATGTCATCGCGGGTTCAATAGTTTGTAAAGCTTGTTTAAGCAAAATAAATAAAATCATAAAATAAATAAATAAAATCGTGTGTGCTAGGGTCGTTCATGAGTAGTATGCTGCGCGAACTCTTGCCGTTAGAAAAATAGAGGCGACAAAAGGCGAAGTATACCTCCAACTTAAAATAAGCATGAAATTAATGAATTTTCCGATACTATTAATTTTATACTTATTCGGTCTTCGTAGGTTCTTTTTGCGGTTGTAAACAAATATACTTTTGAATCTGCATAGTTTATTCTTTTTTTACATTGGTTGATTCAAAAGCACTCATCAAGGGCAGAAATGTTCTGAGGAAAAGTGCCCACGGGAATTATTTTGGGGAAGTTAAGCAAGCGAAATTAATTAAAACTATAAAAAACAAACGATGGACCTAGTAATATCAGAGAAAATATCTAAGCTTCGTATTACAGGTAAACTTTCTGCCTGATGTCGTCAATAATCAAACAGTCAATGCTGAAAATAATCGAAACAAGTCATTAAACGCAATGCTCATGAAAGATTGCAGTATTTAGGAAACCAGGAGAAAAAGACTGGTCGATCGAAATCATTTTCTGGATACGTTCTTGAAGGGAAATAAAATAGAAAATGAAATGCTTTTGAGAAGAAATAATGAGAGACTCCCCCGGTGGTTTGCTGAGGTCTGCAGGGTAACAGCTCACACCACAAGAACAGCCCTGGGTGTAGGAACCATCAGACAAAATGTATAAAAATAAGTAGAAAGTTCATGGGCCGAGATTATGTTAAATTTTGGTAGTTACAATTGTTAAATTTCGTTTTAGATGTATTGCATTAAAAAGGTTTTCCAAACATAAGTTTAATTAATCTATTTGAACTTCTCTCCTTAATGCCCACATTTAAACCTTTTCCAAAATGACACTAAAATCTTGTGTTTTCAAAAAAGTATCATTTGGTTTTACAACACTTCACACTAATCTAGCGATGTTTCATAAAAATTATGACATTTAATTTATATAATTCAATTTATGAAACAACTGGCTCAAAGTTTTAATTAATTTAAATATATTCGGTTATAGTAAACAAAAATAATCCAAATATACAGATTCAAAACAGTTTCACTAATTATGACTCTTCGCCGGAGGGAGAGAAATACTGCTAAAACAATAAGCTTCAGACAGAAGTAATAATTCATAATAATTATTGAATGTTATTTCGTCTCGTTCATAGAAATTTCGACAAGCTTCGCCAAGTTGCCCGTAAAACATCCGTTACTTAACGTTACACAATGAACAGTTTTGTACCTATGTCGCCAACTGACTGGCGCCAGGATGAATGAATGTTATTTACTCAGGGAGGAGCACACACGGACCATTGTGCAAAGTAAAAATTGTCTTGCCGACAGATATACTGCAACCCGTTCCGTTATCATCCTTCGAACGTCAGCAAGGAATTAAAATACTAATAAAAGCACAGTCACACTTTACAATATTCAATGAACATAAAGATGTTTTACTCTAGTATTTTGTTCTTTCTTTTTTCATTTGATTCATTCATTCACGGAAGTAAAAGATATCTAATGCTAAAATAACGTGCTCATAAAAGATGTTTATTATAAACTTGGGATCTATTTAACATCATTTTAATTAGAAGCATCTAAAATTAGCCCGTGCTTGTAAGACAAGGGACTTAAATGGAAAATTGAGATGCTTAGTCTGCGTGTGGTATGGAGTTTTGCAGTTTAAGGCGTGGTCAGTCATGGTGTCGATTGACGATAAATATAGTTCTTACCCGAAAAAAACAGTTTTATTTCATCTTCATCATTTTTCGTCTTAACGGAATGGAATAGTACATCAGAAATACTCGAAAAATATTTTTCAATGACTAAAATCTCACAAACGTGTCTAATGCAAGAATTATGTGTGATCATTACAAAAAAGTTTCGAGATCTATACATAAAAGAACTCAAACTTTAAATTTCAGCTCACTCAATTGATCCATAATGTTGTTTCAATTTTTCATAAAAGGTAAGGGAATTTTTAATTTAAATGCACTGCTGGCCATCACAAATGCAATACCATGAAAGAAGTATCCAATAGCCTTGAAATTTGCATGGATGAAAGGATATTTAAAACATTAACACTGTAGCGTATATGCAAATAATCTGTGCTACTAACGCCCCCTGTAAGTACTATAACAAGGGAAGACAGAGAGCCGATTTTAAATACTGGAAGTTTTTTTTTTGCAATCGCTATGGGGGTATAGGATGCTTAATTATTCCTTGTCGAAAAATACGGCAGTCAACCGAGCACGTTTATGAGTTTGACAGAGGAAGAATTGTGGCTTATCGTCAGAGATTGAGGAATATCCTTCCGAGAAATCGGTGCTCGTGTTGGACGAAATCAAGCAAGTGATACGAATGTGGAATCGGTTGGTAAAGGAAGGGCGAATTGACTTACGTGAAAGCTTGCAGCAGCCTCGTCACACCACCGAAAGAGAAGACAGACATCTTATGCGCATGGCTATTACGGATCATACTCTAACATCAAGAACCCTAGATCCTGAACTAAGGTATGTTTCACAATAACCAGTGCTAGCACGTCTGCAGCAGCATGGAATTTTTTCAAGGTGTCCTTTGCTACAACTACCTTTGATTACACTACAAGCGTCTGCGATTGCAATGGTGAGCAGAAAGCAGAATATGGACAAGCGAATGGCCTGACATCGTCTTTTCAGATGAATCTCGATCTGAGATACAGCACCACGATGGTCGCATCCGAATCTGGCATCACCCTGACGACAGACTAAGACTAGCGTTATGCATAGTTATACCGGTCCATTACCTGACGTTATGATGTTGGTCACAATGGGATTATATTCCCATTCCAACCTAGTATATATTGCGGTACACTTAATACTTACCACTGCTTCTCTGAAGTTTTGGACCCTGCTGTTTCCCCTTATCTTCAGACTTTGGCAGTGGCCAGTTATAACCAGGACAATGCGTGGCCACACGTTGCATGCAACGTACAATTCCTCAATGTCCAGTAGGTTTCACTTCTTCCATGGCCCACCCGTTCACCATATATGTCACCCATGGGACACGTCTGGTCGATGATCTCCCAACGTCTAGCATACCACAGACCTACATACGATAAACTTTGGCAAAAGTGTATGGCTGGCTAAAGCTGTCCTAATCTTCAATGCCAAAATGTGTAGTATCAGTTATTGCCGCCCATGGTTTACATAAAATATTGATTTCTTTGCGTTACGCAAGTCGAACGGAGCTGTGATTTCCATCATTTCCCCTTGTGCCTTATGTTATTTGTATAATGAAATTGACTGATATCTCTTGTCCTTCATGATGTTGCATTTTCGATGGCCAGCAGTGTATTAATGGGAATTAGTGAAATTGTTGGCTTCAATTCTATGAGCCCAAATGGCTTTAAGTTAATGTATACCTTCAAAATGAAACCGAAAACAGCTAAAAAAGGTGATTTATGTTTTCAAGTTCAACAAAACTTTCTTCTTTTACAGTAGAAAAATAAAATATAAGCCTTTAAATAACTAAAGAAAGACACATAACTGAAAAATGTAAAATGTTATAAAAGTCGAAGTGAATATGACTCTTTCACAGTAATGGATGCTACATCGGAGCAATAGGTTTTAGAGGTTCTGTTTTAAGTTTTAATTAAAAGACGTCCGTATGTCTACTAACACGTAAATTCGGGTTACATGATGTCCAAAATTTTTAAAACTGTATAATGAACATATAAGACTTGTCACAAATACTACTACATTTCAAAATCTTCAAACTTTCCGAGCTTTCCAAATGATATAAACTACTTATTTGCAACTGCAAAGTTAAAAATCTTATTAAAAATGATATTCAATTTTGTAAAAGTCTTAACCCTCCTGGTGATTTATCTTCGCGTCGAAAACTTCCCAGTAGTGACCAGCCTCTGGTGCAAAAATTTGTTCCAAATTGTCACCAGTTTTGGGTAAGGAACAATTTGTTTTTCCTACTTGGTTCTTCATTCCCCTTGGAGAGCAGTATGGTCTCAACGAGGAATTTCATCCAAAATTGACCAATCTTAATATGTTGTCGATACACTTGTAGGGTTAAAAACAATTAATAAGGATATTAAAAACAGAAATTTTGGAGGATCATCACGTCCACTTGTGTTTTGCTTTGGTCTTTACCATAGTGGATTTGCAGTGGCCTTTGTTTTTTTTAATATATTTATTAGGATTCCTTTAATGCAATAAATAACTACGTGCTTCCTATTTACAACAAACCCCCATTTATTTTGAGAAATAATTATTGCAAATCTTGCAAGCGAAAAATTTTCGATCTTGAACTTGATCACTAGCGATTACTGCTGTCAATGAAAAAGTGATGAATGGAAATAAAATTGGCAATGAAATAAAAATTTCAAAATATGAAAAATACATTTCTTTCTTTCCCTGTTTTTTAGGCCGCCATGGCTCAAAGGGTTTGCCCACTTCACTAACAGGTGAGCTGTAGGTGGTACAGGTTCGATTAACTAATCCTAGTTGTAATTCTCTTCTATGACAGTAAAACTTCCCTTGTGTGTGTATGTTCATTATTTAACCTTGTATGTCTTGTGTTTGGTGGATCTTGGCGAAATACGACCCTTGCGTCATAAAAACCAGCCATCCTAAATCCATTTTTTTTTTGCCATTTTAAACCTTTTCGCATCATATATGAATAACAGAGCTACAAAATATGCGAGTATAATGGACAGTGTTATTCAATCGTTACGTAAGCAATACGCACAATATTTCTCAGATCACTAATCCCATGCCCGAACAAAGGCAACAATGCTCAGGACTCATCATAACCCGATTTTTTTCCCGCTTCGCCCTCTTTGCATCACAAGAGCCCTCATCCATTTCTCCGAACAAGGTTCACTAGATCTCTGCCACCAGCAGACTCCACCCTTACCCTGCCCTTCTACGCACAAGCCGAAGATAAGGAGGCGAGGGGCAGAGAAAAAAAGAAAGGAAAACGAAAACATCAAAAAAGGCCACCTAAACCGTTATCACGGCAGATCAGAGACCTCGGACTACCCACCTACCGAAAATATGAGGAAAAAGCCACCTCTAAGTGCCCTGTCTACTTGGCGAAGAATGCACTCGTTAGAACGAATGCCTTTGTCTCGTCGAACAGGCCCGATGCTTGTTGCAATTAATGAGGAGTTTGCTTATGGTTTGGGTAATTCGAGTCGGAAGAGGTTGAGTTGTCCTACAGAGGGAGAAATTGTAAGAATGTGGAGTTTTTGGAGACGGGAGGGAAACTTAATATTTCCCCGTCGCGTGTAAGAGATTTGTCTTCTTTGGTATGATTGGTTTCATTTGAGAGGAGGCTGAAGTATAACTAAGTTATTGCTTCATTGTGTTCCGCAGTACTTGAGGTTTTGAAAGTGACTATTACTTAGTTTAATGGGAGATAACTGTCTAAACTCTTGAGTAATAGCGATAAGAAGGCGATAGCTAGTTTCAGGAATTAGGATTAGAAAATTAAGAGTAACAATTTAATTCGGCATTCCTTTCAGTGACGTAGAGTAGGTAGTTGAATTAACTTCCCGAGGTTTCTGAGTAGTATAGTATTGATTGCTTTTCCTCCACAATACACGTAATGACTGAATAACCGCATCCTTCGTAGAAATAATCACAGAAAACCCTCGTAGAGTTAATTAATAATACCGCTTTAACTTTCCCAAAGACAGGTAAAATTACTACACATTTATGCTAGCTCGAAGTTCAACTCTTAAAACCCTACTCAATCAGACTCGATCAAAAATCCATTAAGTTTAATTACCTCAAGATAGGGATCCTTAAGCTTGGTGTTTACTACAAATGATTTTCTTTGAGATGCCAATTTAGTTAGCTACAATTAAAAAAAACAGTATCAAACTGTTCCGAAATTAATCATTAGTGATATTAAATGACGAAAGTAAACTGCTAACCGACTCAATTTTATGTTAGGAAGCAGTTTTCTCTTTTCGTAGTTATCATTGAAATTTTTATGGTATTATTTACACAAATTACTCCCTTGGTGGTCGTACGTCCAAGGTTCAAACTCACGGCTTTATACAAAGATAACAACTATACGTTTTCAATCCCTCTTATAAATAGCCCGTTGTGTTGTTTCATTACGACGTTAATTAAGTACTTACCTACCTACCCTCTTATAACCGTTTCTTTGCGATACGTTATAAGATGTAAGTTCAATCGGAGAGAATCTCACTCATTCATTAAAATTGAATTAATGAAATGTGATTCTACCAAACTTTTGTAAAATCCTTCACTTGATCCATAAGAGCTTCGAAATCACGATGGAATGTCGCGAAACCAACACCCATTACACATATAAAACAGATGACTAAAAGTGAACAAACTTAATTTTTAGACAAAAGTTCAATAGGCTGAGGTAGGTAGCTGAATTAACGTCGCACTGGAACGGGCTATTGCCGACAGCACCTCATAATTTTGGAACTACGGTCAGATGACGAGATCAACACCTGAGATGTCACCCCACTCTCTAAATTTCTATACCACGTCAATGTGAGGACATTTGTGGCCACGACAGATTCAACTTCACCAGCTCCATGTACACGACGGTCTTTGGTTGGATAGCGTTTCGAACTCCGGTACTATAGAGCTGATCCGGCACTCTTCCAACATGGAAACTGCTGCCCCATAATAGGCTGAGAGAATCTCCCATATGCACGCTGGATTTATTAAAAATGAATGCACCAAATACGATTTTTCCAAAAAAAATTGTATAATCCTTCTCAATCAATCGTGGCTCAGTGGGTATGTCCATTGCGCTAGCAACCTTCGAGTTGTAGGCGGCGCAGGTTCGATTTCTGTCAGGAGTATTCCTCCCTGGGTGTATTTCTCTCTTCTATGTCACTACAACTTTCATTGTGTGTGTGTCCATTACTTGATATTGTATGTTTTGTTCTGGCGCAGCATGGCCAAATATGACGTTTGAGCCATAAAACCCGAAAACCAATTAATCAATCAGTTTTGAAATCGAGAAGATCGTGTTGATTAGTGTTTTACAGAAGGGCCAGATCTGACCAAGATGTATCAGGCAATGTTTTTTCCGGCAAGGGAACATACATTTTCACAAAGAAATTTTGTACTGATATTGAAGATAGAATCGAACCTTGCTGCTTCTTACAGTTCGAAGGATGATAGACCAATGGTTAAACCTAGAAATCAAGATAGTTAGGTATATGAGTTAACATCACACTAGTGCAACACAGCGGCTACTGGTGATGGTCCGGGATCATTCCCGAAGGGAAAGATCCGGAGACAACAGCACGTAATTTTGAATCACCCTTCAGATGACGAGATAACATCTGCCTGACACCTCACTCTCCAAACTTCCATATCATGCCAACGTGAGGACATTTCAAGCCACGACAGATTTAACGAGCACCAGGCCGCTCTTACATGGCGGTCTTTGGTTGGATCAAGTTTCTAGTTCACAACTTTCTGGATGCTAATTCGCTACTCTTCCAACCGGGGTGCCGCGACCCCTAGAAATCAAGAAGGTAGGTAGTTAGTTGGTAGGTAGACAATTGAATTTACGTCATACTCGAACAACACAACGGACTATTGGCGACAAATAAAGAATGTATCGTAACCATTATCCAGTACACACATTCAAAAGATAGTCGAAAGTGAAATACATTTTTAAAACTAGTTCCACAAGTGGGGAGAATCTCACTTCCCACGGTGAATTCATCAAAAAAACAATTCGCCAAATGCGATTCCCACAAAACCTTTGAAAAATCCTTCACTCGATTGATCAGAGCTTCGAAATCAAGACGTAATACCGAAGCTATCACCCGGTACACAAATGAAAAAAGATGATCGCCAGTGAAGTAATCACAACCTGTAACGAAACCGGAAGGCTCTGCAAAATTAGGTCATTGAGCGTTACCTCGAAAGAGCGATATGCTCTGCCATCACGTAGCGCAGGAGGTGAGGAGTCAAGAAACTGGGCAGGGAACAAAGGCCCCGTTGAAGAACAAGAGAGTGGCTAGTGGCTATACTCACCTCTTGATCTTGCTCGGTGAATTGATGGTCTCCCGTGACCTTGTTGATGCATTGAGCCACGCCGATCACGTCTCCTTGGAAGTTCAAAATAGGGTGGCACATGACGCTCATCGTGCGGTAACCTGTGCGGGTGTCGATGTCTTTGTTGAAGCGGGGGTCCTGAAATGAAAAAAGAGACGTCACATATTGAAGAAACACGTTTACCTTAATTAAATAGTTCGTGGACTAATATAGCATGTTATTTATTCTTTAAAACGAAGGATGTGGACCATATTGTCGGCTTAGAACAGAACCCATTAACTGATAAAAGAAATTGTGCAGTACATTCGTTTTCCCATGGCTCACACATGGCTCCACCTTACAACCTTCAGTCTTCCCCTGCCCCCATTACTTCTAACAAATTTTGAATTTCGTGACCAATATAATGTTTCCAAAGGATTCCATTCTAAAGAAATAACCAGTAGCCTTTCTAAAGGATTCTATTCCAAAGAAAGAACCAATAGAATACTTCCAAAGGATTCCATTCCAAAAAACCAATAGAATACTTCCAAAAAATTCCATTCCAAAAAACCAATAGAATCTTTGAAAATTATTCTATTCCAAAGAAAGTAACAATAGAATATTTTAAAAGAATTATATTCCAAAGAAAGAACCAATAAAAGCTTTCCAAAGGATTTTATTCTAAAGAAAGAACTTATAGAATTCTTCCAAGGAATTCTGTTCGAAGGAAAGGACCAATATAATTTTTCAAAGGTTTTTATTCTAAGGAAAGGATCAGTAGAATCTTTCTAAGGTTGAAATTGATTCTTTTAACCAATAGATGTAGTTATTTAGTCATTAAGTGTGCTGTGTGGGAAAAGCAATAATACACTACTCGGAAATCTCGTGACTCAGAGGGTTAAAGACAAACTATTAGTTTTTGTTCAAAATAAAAATGCTAAGTATTTTGTTAGTGGTTTATTTTTCTCCAAACATATTATAACATCACAATGTATTTCTCGCCATCATAAAAAATAAGCATTTAGTATTTCAAAATTCACTTTCTTAAAATGTCAGTTAATGAGTTTCTACTCTAAGTCGACGATTAATCGTCTTATGGGGTGACACGCATATATCAGTTCTGCAACATGTTTGATTCCTCATTGGGTGTATTTTGGACCAGTGTGGCCAAATATCACTGAAGAATTAAAAACTACTCAATATAACTAAATGTTGTCCACGTTTTTTCAGAGAAACTTTACTTCAAACATGCATCCATTAAACCACCAGTGTTCCATTTAGGTACATTATTGCATCAGGCAATTGAAGTGCGTCTAATTTATCTTCTCCACAATCTTCGCATCTATTCATAGGCATCTCCTAGGTGACGTAAAAATATGTCAACGGCAAATAAAGTTTAAATTGCAAATTGAGTAGAAAACTTGTTATCGCCAAGGTTGATATCACATTTTTTTCCTTCCGTTTCAAACAATAAATTCAAAGCCACTTGATAACCCTAAAAACCGTTGTAACCTTAAAATTTCCCATCATTGGGCGTTACAAAATCGCTTAGTTTGGACGAGGAGCTGCGTCAGTAATACACAGCGGTTATGAAATACCTAAGAATGAACTTTGAAGTTCATGTATAATAACTGACCATCGATTATCGACGATACATTTTTCACATCATATTCGTTGCTAAAATAAACAAATTAGGAAACTATGCATCAAAATTATCGTTATCCTCTGTTTTTTATAGCAATGGTATGTTCATTTTCATCGCCCCCTCGACAGAGTATTTAAACCCAATCTTTATCAACGAAAGATAACATCGTTTAAATTCAAGAACGCATATTTTCTTAATAGCTTTACCTTGAATTCAAAAATGTCAATATAGTTAAAATCCCTTGGCATTCCTTTTTCTTACGTAAATCATGGATTTTGGTCTGACTGAATATTAACACCTTGAACTTGTTCCGTAGGCAATGGGATCCATCAACCAAAATCTTGCCTGGAACACATTCTTTTTTTATCCAATTCTTCTCAACATAAAAACACACAGCTTCTGGATTGTTAGCTTGTGTATCTTATATTTTTGAATGTTTAAAAACATGAATAAATAAATAAATATAATATGTTGCGCAGACATATATATTTATTGTCTGTGGACAGTTGTCAGTTGTTGATTAACGAATAATCCTTATATATTCTACAATAACTCTCTCATATTACACGAAATCAAATTATATATACCTCAATGAAAAAACATTTTTTGATTTTAAGTTCAATTTAGAAATTGAAATTTAGCATAAAGTAGAAGTTTTGGCTGAAATTGGCTGGTTGCTCTACGGTTATTGTTTGCACACGAAAGCTAAACAGACCAAAAACTGCGGTTTAACCTCTGCACGTCATGACATTTTTGAGTCATGTGGTATTGCTTTTCTCCCCATAAAACACATTATGACAAAAATGCAACATCTATGAATTGAAATGGGATCTCAGGGGACATTTTCTATTGGTCAAGCTGGTCAAAACTTGTTAGAAGTCATGCAGAAAAGATAGATGCAACAAAACCATCAGACGGTAAAGCGTTTTAAGGTGGAAGTAAAATTTCGAGGTTTACATTCACCAATAATTTAACTCATCAGAAAAAATAGAGAAATTTAATTTTCGAGCATCATTTATTATGAATCATTTCTTCGCAGAAAGTAATACAATTTTTTAGTAAAATCGAAACAAAATAAATCATTATCCATTAGAAAAAGAAAATAAATTCCTGACTGAAATTTGTTGTTGATAACCAAAACACTGGTTCAAAATCTTTGCATACTGACACGAAATAGAAACGCCAGAATTACTTCACAATGAGTTGTTTATAACTAACTTTAAAAGACTGCTTTTGCAATTTTGTATTTTCAACTTATGTTCAACTTTTCATACTCTCTAACATCCTCACAAATGAAACTCCTTATATTTGGAGAAATACAAAACAGAAATACGTTATCTTAGATAGTTCTTGGAAATTTTTATAAAGGAATAATACATATATAAAGAATTTTGTTCAATCCATCACCTATAAAAGTTTGATATGAACACCATTTTGTCGTTGCAATGCAATATAACATCATCCCAGCTATACGATGTGTGAACAATGTGTTCATTTGAATACCAGTGCCTAAGTGCTAAAATTTATAGATTTGTTATTACCCTTTATTGAGAGTAGCGCATGTTTTTTGTGCTCGAATCTATCTCGTGTTTTTGGAGTTGTTTCAATACAGCTGTTATTGAGAATACATTCCAAAGAGCAAAGAGAGCAGATGAAAACAATCCGTATTTGTACAGTCGGTAAAACGTATGAGCACTAGGGAACAAGATGCCTGTTTGTTCATATAGGTAGTATTGGGAAAATTTTAAGTTCGTATGGCACAAATACTCTCAGTTATCTTTGCCTTTCCCTAGGATTTAAGTTTCCTGATAGTTTTACTTCACGTAATAATAATTTTAGACGGTCAATTTCTTCCTTATTTTTGGAAAGTTTTTATTTAAAATGTGTTTTCCAAAATATGGTCAGGTGTTCTCCTTATCTTACCATCGTTAAACATTACAAGGCAACAATTGTCCTTGATCTTTCCCTTTGTAATTGATCCCGGATCGTCGCCAATATCCAGTTGTATTGCTCCAGTGCAACGTTAACGCCCGTCAACTGCCTACCAACCAAAATGTGGCAAAAACAATAAGAAATGTATTGCAAAGTATTTTTTAACTGAAGGCACAGAGCAACATAAATTAAAAGTCATTCAAATTAGAGTAATCACATACCATTTAAAATTACTTGAAAGACGAAACAAATATCACTAAAATCAGAGCTCATTGCATTTTACGCATACAAAACCTGAAATATTCCCAAGCTAAACTTTTAATAGTCTATTTTATACCTTATGTTTTCTATTCTTTTTAAGTGAATTGTGCTGTAAAACGTTTTGTCGGCGAGTCTTCCTGAAATGAATGAATTTTCTGCGAGAAAGCTGTTAATGAACAGGAAATCTTTAGAACTGAATTTGAAGCATTTTACTACTTCAGTGCAATCTACAGATGCTACATCACAAGTAATATGCAATTTATGAGAAATACTTGAAGTCGATGAGCTCACACGAGCATTATTAGGTTCACAACTATGCATTACATGTATTATGACGAATCTTTATGACGTGGATGATCTTATGGATGACGTTCACACACAGCGTGACGAGTTTCGAGTTTCCATCGACGTGTGAGTACCAGCAGAAAAATCACTTCCGTGCTATTACATATTAACGATGAGTTCGGAATACGAATAAGCTCAACAAAAAAATAACTTTTAAGAAAATAATAAACATCAGATTCCTACAAATAATTGCAATGAGGAATTATACTAAATAAATTATTCGAGAAATTTAAAGATGCGTGAAATAATTTCTCATGTTATTTAAGTAAAGTAATGTTTCATGTTTCAAAATAAATAGTAATTTATGACGAAATATGAAAGTATGAAACAAGCAGTAGCAATAATTAAGGAGTTCACACTCTTTGATTTTACACAACCACTCACATATTTACTAATTGCATTAATTTCTCAATAGTAACACGAAAGTGAAAATTTAATTTCGAAAAATTTGGTTTCAATACTTTCTTTAAGCTATTCAATCTAATCAAACATTTCGGAGACAACAATTTTTCTGTCATTTTAGTACTCTTATTAACTAAGGTAGTTATACTTTATGTGCTTAAAATAATCCCTTTGAAATTCATAGCTCGAAAATCAAATTTAATATAAAAGTACCTGATAAAATGTGTTGTTACCATATGCTCATTTGGCATAGAACTTTATTTTAACCCCCTTTGGAACTTTATTTTAACCCCTTCGAAACAGAATTCTGGCTACGTTTTAGAAAGACTCAAATTCATGACCAGGTTAACCCGGTAGTATTCGCGTGGGATGACTATTAACCCTATGGATTTAAAATGGATTCGTCAAGAAATTTTATTCATGGCACTAACTTTATCTTATCAGTATATGAGTTTAGGAATGTCATCTTTGATAAGTAATTTGTTCAATCCTCTGACTTGATTCGTTTGTGAGAAAGATAAGTTTTATGACCAGGGGTGGCCAGACACCCCGAGGCTTTGAGCTCTTCATTATTCGTCTTTATCCCTCCAAAACATGCTATTCTATGAGAGTTTAACTGCACTTGACTGGATATTTTCTATACCACTATATATATCATAATAAGTGTTTATTCTTCTTAAGATGTATAAGATTTCATAACATTTATATGTCGAAAAGACGTGAAATTACAAAAAATAGCAGTAATTCAAAAATTCTTTGATAGTTTCGTCAAGAATTTTATAATTATATGTACTGTTGGGGGGGGGAGAGAATATGGGACTATTGACAAAAATTTGGAACTATTCAGTGGTTATATGTGCATTTAGGCAATATGACAAAGAAATCTGCCAATAAAAGAATAAAAGTGCACTAGTTAATGACCGAGTTTTCCACTTTGCAAATGGAAATTTGTACGGAAAAGCTACCAATGACGACTTTAAAAATTAGCAGTTCTGTAACTGATATTTAACCCTCCAAGTAGTTTCGATGAGATATCTCGTCCATCAAAACCTGAAAAATTTTGCTAATGACAAGATATCTTGTCATCAAGATACCACCGATTCTATGACAAAGAGATCAAGATCTGGTCAGTTTTTCTAATGATGAAATACCTTGTCGAGACAACCACCAGGAGGGTTAAAAAGATTATGATATCCTCCCAGGGTGTAATATAACACTTGATAACTAGTATGAGTTATCCACTAGCAAAAGTTAATTTAAGCTATTAAATTTTAATTTATTTCAACAGTATGTACTTATATATTTCTTTTCAAATTAACATTAAAATAATTTCAGAAAAGGAACACCTGTAAGAGTATCATACCTGTTGGGGTGATGTACCACCCCACGTGAGTGCTGGCGTAAGGAGACACAGCGCTAGATCCGCCCCCCAGATTCATCTATCCAACCCACATTCTCAATAAGACACTGACCCAGTTTTCCAACCTTCCTCATCATCTAGCTCCAGTAGAGACAAGATCCAGAGGATGGCGTCTACGTGATTCCACCCTTATCCCACCCACTTGACCCTCTCTTACCATCTTCGTTACCTCTTCAAATGAGGAGGACCTCTTGTGTCCAAAGTGTCTTTACGGAAGAATGTCCACCTTATCTCTTTGCCCTTCATTCTCGTGCTGTAGCCAGCGAGGTTCTCAATGGATGGTGCTGATTTCGTAGCCTTCATCGCTGTGTTATAGTGTAAGCATTGGCGACAGTGGATTTCATTTATACGATGGTGCCGATTGGGTGGTGTCAGAAGTGTTTGGATGATCAAGTGGAGGTTTGATGTTAGGGTAGAAGAATTATGGTGTTATTAAGTTGACAAGTTAAGTGTTATATGCTTGTTGGAAATTTTTTCGTTTTTTGGGTAAACGAAGACAATGATCCTAGGGTTCGCTATGTTATCCTATGGTCATTTTGCTTCATGAGTCCAGGGAACGATGTTAAAGATGTAAGCAGAACTATATGGTAACCATATAACCACCAGAAGTGCTCCCGAGCCTGTCTTTTTGAGGGTCTTATTAGTTTTAAGGGCACTGCTGGTTATTTTATTAAAAAGCAAAAAAAATTACAAAATGGAATTTCGGAAGAAAATCACCATTGAGGTATTGCAACTTTTTCGAAGAGCGGGTTAACCACTAAAATTAATTTTCCATAATAAAATTTAAGAGTAACTAAACAAAAGATCAAAGGAAAAAACATAATATAATTCATTATAAAAATTAAAGTTTTGTTACCCAATGCCCAGCCAATCAAACATTAGTCATCATGGTGGCACGAGGGCGGAATTGTGAACTACTTGGTATTCCTCTGGTGCCCCAAGGGGTGGTGATTTCCCGTTACACCTCACATACAAGCGACAACCCGTTTATAGAGAAGCTACACATTCACTCCACACTAACAAAAGTACATGACTTAGCTCGAATATGAACCGGGAATCTTTCGATTTAGAAGCCAAACCCTTACCACCACACCAATTAGTCTACTCGATAAAAACTGCTGACATTTCATGGTCATGTATCAAGGAAATATATCAGTTCCCAAATTTGTTCCATAGCTCCTTGGTAGATTAATACCATTTTTCTCCAAGCTTTGTTCAACCCAATTTCGTGACAGTGCACGTGGAAAGAACTATGCGATGTGAAAATTATTTTTCGCGGAAAGACCTTAATGGAGGGTGGCCACATTGTTTCTCTGAAACCCCGTAACAGAAGATAAAACGGACCCCAGTGCCTAGTTACACCCTGAATTAAAAATATGCTTTCTAAATGCGTACTGTTTAATTTGCACTTATATTCTTTTCCTTTGAATTTATGTACAAGTATCCAAAACAAATTAATAGAATGAAAATATTTATAAATATTTAAACTCCAAAACCAGACTGACATTGAAGTGCGAAAAAAACTTTTTCTCATTTGCAGCACCTTTTTATCTTCGGGTACCATCGACTTCTTATATGTGCGGGCCCTAGCTGTACGATCTGCAATTACTTTGGGATAAACGAGATGATTTTTAAAAATTTCCACTTGGTGGATTACAGTACAGCAAATAACCAACAAAATGGTGCACACAGACAATAATAACAATGACACCGAACAATGGGTCAATAGCAAAGAATACAAAGAATACTGAACACGCACAAGACTATAAGATGAAAAGAAAGTCTATAAACCCATACGGTCCCTCATCTCCCAGTATCGATCATAATGGTCTCTAAGGTCAAAGAATGTGTATTTTCTTTGGAGAAATCAGGAAAAGGTAAATTACCATCAGAAGTATTATTTTACGAAGAATGTGTACAAAATATGTTCGAATAAAATAACGTGAGAACCGAAGTGAAAAACTCTCCTATTTATTTTTGTCTCACGGTGTGTATTAGCATGTTTTCCATTTCACACTCCTATCACTTTCTAATTAGTCTTATTTGAAACATAAAAGCCAAAAGAATATGAATATGGCATTCCTTTGAAAAGGAAAAGACATGACAACTTTTTCAAATCAGTCTTATCATGAAACCGTTTAGCGAAATACAATTTCAAAACAGTTTTGGGCTGAATCTGCTTCCCAAGTTTCATTCATGAAATAAAAAAAGCAAGCAAAGGATGGAAGTGTGGTGACTGGTTATGACATTTCCTTCCACGGGCATTTCCGATCGGGTGGTGGATGGGAAATGCTTTCTCTTCCGCTCGTAAGGGAATGTTTCCGGCCGACTCATTTTTCGAGTCACTTTCATTGGGTTTCTAACCGACTTGCTTCACAAATCGAATGTTGTCCCTACCCCACATCTGCATTCCGGATCATATACTAGCAAGCTAAATAACGGGCCCTAGTACCATGTTAGACGAAGGACCCAATACTGTGTGAGATAATGGGGCCGGTGATGTATGGCCCACTACCAAAATAGATGAAGAACCTCAGTAAAAAGATACGTGATGCGCCCCAGTGAAGGGTCTCAGATCAATAAACTTATATTAAGAGTCCCAATACTAAGGTCGATGAAGTTTCTAGTGCAAAACTATATTAAGAGTCCCACAACCAAGGTAGATAAAGGTTTCAGTACAAAGCTATTTTAGGGCCCCTTACCAAGTTAGATAAAGGACCTCACTATCAAGATCCCAGTACTACAAACTGATATTAAGGGTCCAATATAAAGGTAGATGAAGTGCTAGCACAATGCTATATTAAGAGACCCACAACCAAGATAGATCAAGGTATTGGAAGTAAGCACGAATCATAATGTCGAACTAATTATTCACAGCCGAGTTACCAACTATTACTGATTGTTAAGCGTGATTAAAAACACTAGTTTGAGCTTGAGCTTCGATACCCAATCGCTACGAGTCGATTCCCATGCCCACGTGACCAACACTTCGGGATCTTATGGCACAGACTCCGCCCACATGGCTCAGTTTATTGCATTACAAGATCGACGCAAATAAATGAGTTACATATACTGATCCTCTATACATCTTCAATGCGATGCTTTCACACAGTCAAAACATGTTAAAAGATGTTTTCAAACATGATAAAGATAGTGCTTGGTGCCATAAGGTCACTTTTATGTCTTTTAAGCAAGGGGGAATTTCACAAGATCACAAAATTGACTCCGCACTGGAATTTTACAATCAATATGTAATCAACTCTATCGAAATGCGAGATATGTTGACAAATGGCGATAATCACTCCCAGAAGATCAAAACTGAACCCGAGTGGATTCAATGCATTCATTCATCAAAGGAAGATTAGAGAAGTTCAAGGTTCAATGAGACCAGACTTTAGTCTGATGTAAACATTGCTTCGGCTTCCGGTAAATAGTGATGAAAAGTCAGAAAAATCAATTTTTAAACTGACTATTGATATGAAAATGTAATAGAATTGCAAGTTAGTAAATTATGATGAAGAAATAGCAGACTCAACGCATAAAGTTAATCAGCGCTTAAATAGTAGACAGGGACCTCAGAGGTGGATTGTCTATGTGGAAGATGTGAACAATTTCACGCGGGGATATTGTATTTGAGGTCCGAATGGATACCGGCATACTTGAGAAAGTTTATATCATGTCAGAAAATTCGGAAAAAGTATAATTTGTCCAATCAATAAAAATATATCGGAAAAACAGGCTGTTCTTTCCCATTAAATTCCGGCATCAAATTTAAAACAACTATGCATTAAGTTAGGAAACTATTCCCAGCTGCGTGTGTGCAGACAAATAAAACACAAATTTTACATACTCTTATATACGTTCCAAATAACTAAAACAATAGCTAGTACAGCAAAAATTAGTAGTTAAATTTTGAATTAAATATATTTTTATAAAGTATATAATTAAAAATGTTTAGCTGTGTGAAGAAATTAATTTTTTATTTCAAATTTATGCAAAATTTAAAAAATGGGCTGCTCAGAAATTTTTGACAATAAATTTTAACCCAGCCAGGCCTAGCAGCGATGTTTTGTACAGGCTGAAGATTATTGAGCAATTCCTTAAGACCTGTGGGAATAGTGGTTAAAATGAATCAGCTAGTTAATATTAAATAATGACACGCCAGTTTCATCTACATGGCATTGAAGGGTATGCGATACACGAATAAAACCACAAAAAATGTAGTAACTAAAATTATCAGATCCCACTCAAAATTAGATTCTTTATTATTAAATAATAGCCCATGAGTTTCATCTTTATAGTATTAAAGGGTAATTTGATACACGGATGAAACCACAAACCAGTGCAGTGACATAAATTATCAGATGCCACTTTCAAAATTAACTCTTAATATTAACGGCCCATGATAGTAAAGATGAAAACTTTCAAAACATGACCCATGAGTTTTAATTCGATATCATCGAAGGTTAATGCAATACACGGATGAAACCATAAACACATGCTATAAATGATCAGAGACTATCAAAACCAGCTCTTTAAGTATTGAATAAAGGCTCATGTGTTTCATCTGGTATCTAAGGGTAATGTGGTGTATGGTTGACAAGCATCCGAAATGCATATTTCAATGAAGTTACCATAACTAATTGGACGCATCGCATGAAATACTACCTCACTTTGATTTTCGTCTCAAAGAGTAGGAAATAAAAAAATGAATTCTGATGGATTCCCGTCAGGTCGCGTGCTCATTTAAATATCCAACATGATCCGGTTTCTGCTTGCGCACGTTCATACGCTGCATTCTCGCAATTTTTCTTTACTCGAGTGAGAGGTAAGGTGAGGAATCCGAATGCCCATTTCGCAATTCAGATTTCTTAGCTTCCTTCAAAGACGTCTTTATTTCCGCCGAGATAAAAAAAATTGTAATTTGAATTATGTTTTACAGTTATGCGGATTGCGAGGTGAGTGTGTAAAATAATTACGAGGGTCTTCTTTTCTTCTATAGAAAAAAATGAAAGGGATGAAAATTACATAATTTGCATTTTCGGCTTCGCTGTTTGGAACTAAATAAAAGAAGGCGAGAGCATACACATTGTTTAATTAATCAGGCAAGATGGCTAAGGGCACGGTAATTGAGTATGAAGTTAGAGATTAAATATTAAATATTAGTAAATAAGTTTTGTATTTTTTGTAATAAAATATTGTGATTTTATGTAAATAATTCTGTTAACATAACCCCTACTCTGTTGAGAAAACTACAGTGTTGGTCTGATGAGAAGGCAAGTGACCATGGGAAAGTCCATCTCTAGAAGGTGGTATGCCTAAGACATGCAGGAGAAAGAACTGCCATACGCATAATCAGGAGATAATGATCGCAACTGATGATTATTGGTTTCGCCAACTTGTTACCACTGCCATGCCTTCCGACACCGTTGATTCACTTAGACAGTTTAAGAGACCTATTCTGGGAAAGCATTGTTTACATTTAACGCGCCACCAAATTTAACTAATGAACTCGTTCATTGTCAGGTGTAGCTATTCTATCAAAGAAAAACTTTGATGTTTTGTTAATGAAAATTATACCACTTTATACTCGCGTGTAATTCATATAATTAAAAGTGGAATGCTTGTTTGAACATTGAATATTTTCGCACCTTTTCAAATTATTTATCCATTTTGTGCCATATTGAAGCAAAATCAGTGGTTTATTCGTTTTGTGTCTATGTGAATGCACTACGTTCAAAAGACTGGTTATATTTTCCTGAAATTTCGTATACTTTGAGAATTCACAGTACCTAGTAACTAAACTTCAGAGCCCGTTTTATACGTTTTTGTGTTTGTATGTTTGTGCAAGTATCACAACATTTATTTAATATATTTTCATATAACACGCTAAAGTACTTTAAAAAGCATATTCTAACTTAGTGAATAAATTATTTAAATTTTCTGAATTATGTAAACAGCTGAATACCCATACCCATTTCAATATTTGAATAAACTTGAACCTGGTAGTGTTGGAGAATCTGAGATATAAATTGAGCGCTGCGATTGAGGTTGAATCACCCAGTTTGCTTAACCAGTACTACTGGAAAAACAACTACTTTTCCAAAAGTGATTTTATAGAATTTAAATTCTGTTACTTTCTGTGTTTAACTTATTTTTTCTTTGTGAAATATAAATAATATCCAAATATTTGGGACAAATTATATAAATAGAATAAAACATTTAATTTTGCATTAATTTATTCACGTCCACTACAACCTGGGTAGTAATTATTTGTTTTGTGTCTAATATTGTTAAATACTTGTGTTCATCTCACGATGGCACGTACAGAACATTTAAATACACTGAAAGCTAATTAAATTTGTAATTAAAACTTTGACAAGCTTCCTTTTTAAAACGATTAACTCATTCATTTCCCCAAGTTTGGAATTAAATTATTTTTCTTGATATAATCTGTACTCAACACATAAGTAACATCATATGATTCAATGCGTAGATTAATTCAGAAACTGAACCTCTAAAATGAAAAAAGTTTTCTTAAGTATTCAACTTGAAAGCATGCAAAGGATAAAGCAAATTAAATAGACGTTTGGCGATTTTTAAAGAATTTTATTGTAAGAAAATATTTAAACTGGGACTTGGGTGAAATATTACAAATTCTTTGTAGCGACAGAAGGTCGAGGTCGCCTACTATACGAATTGAAGCTATTTTTAAGAAACTTAATCTGTTAAAAGTTCGTTGAAAATAGTGATTTTTTTTTTAAAAACGCTGTCAAATCGACATATCAAAATTCGAAAAGGGGTAATTCGTTACCTTTGCTTTGTCTGTACTGAAGACATTTGATTGATTCTGAAACAAGTTCTTTTGTTATTATGCGTGCCACTAATTGGAATTTTCAAGAAAAAATTGCGTTTTCTTTAAAAAATTAGTCATGAATAACCTTATAAAATTAATCCATCACCCTTTCCGTCAAGATTATGAAATTCGAAAATGTCACATGCCTGATGCAAAAGTGCCAAAAGTAAAAATATATTGATGAGAAACCTGTGAGTGCTTGACTATTTGCCATAGATTCGTCATTTTTACGATTTAAGTTACAGTAATTTTACAAGAAACAAAGAAGGGGCATTCGCAATCACCTCAAAACAAAATCGACTTTTGTAGCAGTCACCTTACTACCACCTTTAGTAATTTTGTCTCATAACAGAGGTGCAATTTATGTGAAATACGTTGCATGGATGTATGCAGAAATTAAAAGATCGAAATGGTATCAAAAATTACTTTACATACACTTAAGCGTCCTTTGAATTTTTCTACGAAAGAATAAATTATTTCCTCTGGTCCTTTTCTCAATCCGCAGTTAACCTATTTAACTCGAATAACGCGGGGTAATTTTGTAATTAGGGACAACATACATTTACCATTAAAACGCAGCAAATAACACATTAACTAAAACGAAGTAGTAGCAACTTTTAATCCATGCACGAATGATTGTGCGAATTGTAAATTGCATAATACATACAATTTTAGTTCGTATTCTAGTTCTCTACTGATTACGTAAAATGTATATTGTAATTCCAACAAGACTGCGGTTTTCAAGTGAGTAATTCTTTTATACCGGAAATTGTAGTATTTTTAAGTTTCAGACTAATAAGAAATTAGCTGTGGATAACTTTGCGAACAGCTTGCGAGCAATTTTGCTAAGAATTATACTTTTAAAACTTCAGTTCTTCATGGTAAGTTCAAACGCTTGATTTTTAGTTGCTACCCTGATGAATCAAAAAGGAGATATTTTATTAAATATATAAATAACAATAAAAAGAAGTTTTAACAATTTTACCATTTATAACAGATAAACCCATGAAAGAACCAAAGAAATGTAGACAATACAACGAATATTTTAAATATGGTGTTATTCAGTAGCCCACCAACAAGTCATTACCAATGTTAGCTTTATAATTTCAATTTAAAATTGCTTTATTTCCAAACTTTTTTTTTTAATTCTAAAATTATTCACATAGCGACATATTTTGGTAACATTCAAAAATTATAAGCACAGCGACACAATTTAGACTTAGTTCAGATCGAATTTTCCCAAAAGGGCGTCGAAAAAAAATGTCTTTGAAAAGGGGTACAAAAATATTCGGGAAACTATGGTGTGGAACATGCCTTATAGTGTCGCAGGCTGCTTGGGGAGGGTGTCACTCTTGCGCAGTAATCCCTATCAATTGGCAACCCCTCATGAAAACATCTGGTGTTGTTTAAACTTTCCTGTTTACGATTACTGAAGAGGGTAAAACCCAGAAGGTATTTTGAAGGCCGATGTGTTCGGTCTAATGCTTGGAAGCTGCTGGAAGTTCATAATATTCAGATTCAATATGTAAACATACTAAATGTACATCGATATATTAAATGTATTTAATTTAAATTATTTTCTCTGTTCTCTGGCTCTTATTTGTACAGCTTACTTTGTTTCCAATTGGTTTTACGCTCCTATTACAGAGTGTTCCACTTAGGATTATAATAAAAAATTCTAATATTGAAACAAATGATTCAAGTGACGAGAAGTGCATAATGCGCATGTTGAAGTCTACTAGATTTGCAAAAAATGTCTGTGTCTATGTGAGTATGAAATTTCGGAAATAAATCATGGTAACTAAAAAAAAATACGATACTTTATTTTATTATAGTCCTAAGCTGAACACCCTGTATCAAGGATCAAGCACCTATGAAGAGCTGTAGATTAGACTCTCATCGGTTTGGTTTGTCGCTCTAAGGTCATTTTTGCGACACGAGACTATTTTGTACAACCAGCGCCTTCATAGTATCCTTCAGGTTAATCTCAGTGATATTTACAATTTATCGCATCCTCGGTTATTTACTTACTTCCCGTACCTCTTTCGTAAAGACAGAAACAAAGTAAGAATGAAAAAGTTCTTCAACTCTAACATTTCAATGGTGAAAGGTACTGTGAGATCATACTTCTTTGTTTACTCCGGATTCACGACCACTTTTCGACCAATGAGAGCGTCTTCCCATCCAGCCACACCTGCCAGCTCTGCAAACATGTGACGCAACTTCTGTGTTTCGTCAAGATGCGTACCCCCCCTAAAGTTTCCCTTTATCCTCTTTGTAATTGTCTCTTTGAAAGAGCCTGGTGAGATGATAGCATGGCGGTTTCCCGAAAGGGCAAAGTACTTCAAAACATATCAGTTCACAATATTTTGTTTCTTCCGTCTGTGAGCTGATAAAGGTCGCTGGCAAGTTGTAGAGATTATCTCAGTTTCTATAAGACTTTGCCATGATAAAAGTACAACTTATCGAGTCACTGTGGACTAAACATGATATGCAGAGATCAACGTGGTTCGCTATTGATATTTTTTTTCAGTTTCACTTATCTGTTTTTTCGACTGCTTATTGTTAAGCATTTGTAGAAATGTTCAACCATTACCTGAAGAATAAAAATTGAAGATTACAATAAAAGTAAACGCGTTTGTACATTTATTTTTACGATGTAGATAAAGTTTTTTTAAGTGTGGTTTAATTAGTAATTAGGATTCCAGTACCATCCTTTGGAACCTACTGTATTAACCGCTTAGGATGCATATTTGTATGTTGTGATACCCGGTTTCTCATGTCTGTAGTCAAAGTCTCAGTACTAGATTAGTCGATGGACTCCTCATAAATCACAAATGTGTTCCAAGTACTCAATGATTAACTTACACAAATCTATGCAGTTGCTATTTTCCTCTACACTTTTACTGTACCATAATTTGTAAAAGTGTTGTGTTTGCTGGAACATTGAACAAAATGCGCTCCATATCAATTTATCTCTCTGTTCTGTCCAATTTAAAAGCAAAGTCAATGGTTTACTCCTTTTATGACTTTGAAAACTTACTTTGTCTACTTTGAAAACTTACAGAATCTTAGTGTATGAGCAAATTAATGAATTAATTCAATACGAACTCTCAGGTTATTCTAATTATAAATATAATGAGCTCGATCTCTTTCAATTTAAAAAATGTGTTACGCATTACGCTCGAAGGTGGTTCCACCTTCGAGTCGAAAAGAGTCCTCTAGTGGCCAACTTCTGATGCATGTTCCAAATTGTCATATTCTGGTTAAGGAACAATTTGGTTTTCCAACCTGGATAATAGGGTAGTTTGGTCTCGATTAGGTAACGCGTCGTTAGAAACACTAGCCAGATCTTGATGAACGACATATCTCGTCAAGAGGAAATTGGTCATACTTTGGTGAAGATCTATCTCGTTGAAACAGCTTGTATTGTTAAATCCGAACAAAATTTTATCTTTCTGACCCCCTCTCGTCTGTCAGGTCTCGAAACAGAAACTCTTTTTCTTGGGGGGAAGCTGCATGATACCCTTTTATGGCCAAACCATTTTCAGTTTTCGAGACACTTGAGAGATCCTAGATAAAAAGACATTTCTGATCTGTGTTCTCAACCTGTGCATTCTGGTGACTTTCAAAGTTAGAAGCTCCAAATACCAAAACCCAGATAATAAACCCACCCCAACTTAGAAGAGCAATTTTGTATAATCTGAAACATTTTAAAATATTGTGGACGACTGAGGTCCTGAGAATCAGACAAGCGTTTTGAAAACTTAAAAAAAAAAAAATTATTTGTATCAGAGGTAATAGGAACAGATAGAAAACATACTTGCCACACTAGGTGCGGACAACAAGTGTTAGAAAAACCTGGAATGTGAACGGGATGATTGAGGTAATCTGTTCAACCCCTTCACTCAGGCTAAAAATACATTGAAAGGGGAGAATTGGCTAAAAATAGATTTCGTGCTTAGCGACCGTGGTGTCAGCTCGGGAAATCGCGTTCTTAACAGACGTGGCCATGCATTGTACATTAAAACTTATTTGATATATTAGGAACGGGAATTTGAAATTACAAAAAACAATGAACAACACTTATACTAATGTGATCCAGTATGGTGAGTGCTGATGAAAGGAAATGCTCGGAAATAAACCAACATGGAATTTATTCAAACATATCAAAATAGAAAGTGAGCCGGCGTATCGAAGAGGTATCGTAAAAGTTCCACATTTTAAGAAGGTTTCAAGCTCCTATCAAGGAGGGGCAGTAGGTTAAGAGCGTCTTAAAATAATTTGTTTTCCTTGACCTTCATACGTCATATTTGTTTGGGAATTATATCGAGAAAATGTGACGTCTAAATGCGTCATCTGAAAAGAACGTCCGGGAAAATATGACGGATGAGTAAGTCACAGGAAGAACCCAGCTCTCGGAAAATGTGATATATACGTTTGTCGCCGAAAAGTAAAGTGTTCAGTAACATTTTCCAAAAGACACTTCTGAACTATTACGTTTCCTAAAATAGAAATATCTTTAAAACCCTGCATTCAATGGGGAACTCGGTATTTCGGTTTTGGTAAAAGAAAATGTTCCAAGTGTGTTTCTTTGAAAGAGAAACGATTACAGTCGTTAATTTTATAGGATTTTTTTCATTCAGGTCTCTTACAACATGCAGTATTTGCAAAGTTCAAATGACACCTTAAAATAACCTTATCTAACCTTATCAGGATCCTGAGAAAGATTTTGAAGGGTAATCTTTTCCAAGATATTTTTTTCTTCAATGCCATCTTTTAGATGCATCCCAAGTTAATCCTTCAAGCATTCCGTTGACGAGAACGTAGCAGTCTCAGTGTAAACCCCCATGAACTTGGGGATATATGCCTTCCTGGAGTACTTAGGGGTTAGTTTTATTTATCATCTTGAAGAAACCAGAAAACTTCAAGCAGTCAACCCAGCATATACGAGATTCGAGTCCGTATCCAAATACTTCAATCTACCGTATTCATAAGAGCGACGCTTTTAGCCTCTTAGCCACAGGTGGGACATTTCAAAACCAAAATAATCTGAATGAATCACACTTGGAAAATAAAAGAAACTGTCAACTATTCAAATTTTTGAGAAATTTATCTGGTTTGGTCTGATATGACCGCTCTACGGTCATTTTTCGCTAATTTTATTTGGTAAGTAGTTGTAAATAGCTGACTCAACGTCGTACTGGAGCAACACAACGGGCTATTGGTAAAGGTCCGGGATCAATCCAGAAGGGTAAGAGCCGAGGATAACACATTACAACTCATCCGAGGACATCGTCATTTTGAGTCAATACTTGAACTGGTACCCCACTCTTCAAACTTCCACACCACGCCAACGTGAGGACACATTGAGGGCCACGACATATTCAACCAGCCCCCACGTACACGACGGTCTTCGGTTGAATTGAGTTTCGAACTAATCTACTATTCTTCCAACTGAAAGCAGCCATGCTAATATTATTTCGATTTACGAGTATTTATACCTGATCTTCAGGACTTGAAAAGGACACAGAAAAATTTAGAACCTTTGTCGATAAAATAATTCAATGCCTTTAAGATTCTGGTTGAGTTTTATATGCCAGAGACGTATATAGGCAAAGGAAGACTGTGACATGTGATATGAAACGACAGCTGATATCATTTTGACGCGTAACGTTAAGAGTGATAAAAAGACAAACACAAGGCTGTGTAAAACTTCAGAGACCTAATAACTTAGTGTAATCAGGCATGGAGAGATAATGTTGTGAGAAAGATATTACTTATACGCGTTGCTTATTTTTTTTATTCTTGTCTTTTCAGAACCAGATTTTCTCTTGGAAGGCCATTTGACGGTCAACTTTCTTGGAAGCAGTAGATGGTTATTTTTCTGATAAAGGCTGAATTTTCAGACTTGCATTAATCTTCAAAAAAAATTCTCATCTTCCTTATCTTGTATCCAGATACATATATTAGACATTCGACATTATTTAATTTTTTTACATCAGATGCAATTTTGCCTTTACAAACAAACCAGTTTCCAATATTTCTCTTCTCACAAACGTGTAGACCAGCTATTTTCAAACGATATTCTGAGGCACGCTGGTTTGCCGCGAGAAAGACTAGTGTGCCTTTCGGATTTTGAAACGAATTTAAATTCTGCAATATTTATTTCATTTCAGAGGTTTAGTTTTTAACTTTGACAAGTTTTATTAAAAATAATCTTAAGCTATACCCGTATTAATAATTTTGCGAATTATTATTTTTATAAAGTAATATAAGTAAATTGTTCCAAAAGGGTTTTTAAAGACACATAGGAGCAAAAAGCGTAGTAAATAATAATTTTGTGTGTCAAATAAATTTATAGCTTTTTGTCATATCGGCAAAAATTACTAATTCTTTTATGTGCTTCAGAATTTTAGTAATTAGTTTATGTGTACCATGAGATATAAAAAGGTTGTAAATCGCTGTTTTCGTGTAGACAATCTTAACCATAGAATATAACTCTTCAAAAACAAAGATATCATCAAGTGCTGTTTTTAGGATTTGTTCTAGAAAATATTTTAGTGCTCTCCAAATAAGTCTTTTTCTGATAAGTCTTATGTGTGGTAAAAAGCTCAAATATGCATAAAAACAACATAAAAAATCATGCTTTATCCTTCTATTTCTGAAAACGTACTATTTTTTTTCTCGATCGAGTGATACTGTATCACTCAATGGGAGAGAGAAAGATAATTACAGATAAACTCGAATTTTTCTTCAACTGCACACACTTTATTTTGATAAGACTATCCTTCATTGCTTTCCTCAAACATCAAAATAATATAACTCCTCCTTTTGTGTGCATGTGTGTTCCTGTGTGACCTGTTTATGACTGTCACTATGCTAGAGTTAACTAAAGTTTCTCATGAATGAAATTATGTTGTTCAACCACACACAGTACCAAATGCGATTACAAATCTATAAACTCAGACGGGAATCTATCATCCGGTATTCCACTGGATATGTTTCCATATTTTGCTCCCATAAGTTTAAGGTTTTGTCTGAAATTCTTGTCTTCGTTAGAACATAAAACATATTTAAGAAATATTATTTTTTTATCACTTCTACAATGCACAACATGTAATGTCAATCAGTCATTTCACGACTCACTCCTTCCCAACAGCAACATAGCGATTCCGTCTTAGTCTTATTCTGAAGGTCGTGGAAGCCCAGTTGGTAGAATCGCGGATTAACAACCGGAGGGTTGCGAGTTTGAAACTCGATCCAACCAAAGACTTTCGTGTGCTTGGAGGTTGATGCAAGCTTAATCTGTCGCGGCCTAAAATGTCCTCACATTAGCGTGGTGTGGAAGTTTGGAGATTGGGTACCAGCACAGGCGTTGACCTCATCATCGGACTGTGGTTCAAAATTGCAAGGATCTTTTCTTTCGCGATCAATCCAGAACAGTCACCAATAGCCCATTGTATTGCTCTAGTGCAGCGCTAATTCAACTACTAACCAACTTTGTTCTCTTTCTGTTCATGAGTTCTTCCATGCGCAGTAGTTTACCAAGATACTCAGGCCATTTAAAAATGTTAGTTATATTATTTGAAGTTTATGGTTTGCAGCCTGAATTATTCATTGTATTACATGTCATAGTTCTTGATTTATTTTTGAAATAGTCTTTTGCTTAACTTTCATCTGTGTTCTCTTGCTTTGAGTGTTTATGGAATTGAGAATTTTAGTATGTTATTTCTTAAGCATCGGACCATTCTTTATATATACCCAGATATTTTTAAAGTATGATATGAAATTGCAGGAAGTTCAAACTGTCTAGGGCAATTCAGATACCTCAGTAATTTCATCTCTAATAGACAATTCGCTTATTTAAATGCAATTTGATTTATAAAAAATTGTAAAGCTATCGAAAACGTTTTCATTCTATTTTTTCCGACTTTGACAAAGGAAATTCTTGCTAAATTCTGAAATAATTAAATATCGTCACAAAATTATACCGGTATTATGGAAGTTTCGTTCTTAGACGCGTTTTATGATTTGAAAATATTTTCACCCGATATCCTTAAATAGCTATATCCATCAAACATATTATCATTAACATGACTGATCGTATCAGAGGTCCTAAGTTTCTGATATTCCTGGAAATCCTCCTTGACTTCTTAGCGCTAATATTGCAAGGGTTTTGAAATGGTCACGTTCATGAACTTTAGACAGGGAGTTTTTAGATATACTTACTGATAGAATGATGCCAAAGGTTATGGTATACAAACGTCGATGAGATTTTTTTCTGGTAGTCCAACAGGCCACGGTCACTATCTATCGGAACGTGGGTATTCCTCATGTCCAGATTTTGTTGCTAACGGATTGCTATTGCAAAATATAATTCCCATTGTGACAGCATGCTGCTAGGAACGTGATTTATATGCTTATAATTGACAGTTAGGATCAGCATGAAAAACAACGAAAGAAATTGGTGCACTTTCATTAGTTTCCTACAATTAAAGTAGTCTAGTGATCCAGGCATAGAACCTATTAGCGTTATACCTACATTTGTTCAGTAGTAACCATATCAATTAAATATTCCTCAATGAATGGCAAAGAATGAGCATGTTATTTAGAATTTGTGTTTTGTTGAAAAGTTATAGATAAGTAAACAAATAGTATCCACATTCGTATTCCACACTTAGACATATTGATCTGTAAAAAAACTGTCCCATCAACATGTAATTTCTAAAGCTATGACACGCATACATTAACGTAACGATACCACTGTAGTATTATTTGCTAGTGTAAAAGCCTTTGTTTACAATACACAAGACGATCAGGTGGCATTCTTATGTTGCGTTATACCAGTAACAAACGTTATTCTTATTGGTACAGTTCACTTCTAGAATGAAGAAAAACTATTAATATTCGAATATAAAGGTGCAAATGTGGCACTTATTTCAGTAGAGGGTAGTGGTGGGTTTTGTGGCTGGCACAATGAGAATATTTGACCATGCTTGAGCCAAATATAAGACAGAAAGTGTCACGTGTGTTTTGGACAGAGGAATAATATGAGTCCCTGCCATCCCACTGGCATTGAAAAGGTTAAAACGCTTGTCACACTGCTGCAACGTAGAATTGCTCAGTTTCTGCAGATTTTGGTTTTATACTACAAAATTAAGGATATACAAAATTATATATATATATATATATATATATATATATATATATATATATATATATATATATATATATATATAATTTACTTATTATATATATATATACATAAAATTACCTTATTTGGCAAAAGTACACCAAATAAGGTAGGTAATTAAGATATGTGAATAAAATTATCACGTGATAACAATTTAAGCGGATTCGGTTTTTAATTTTTATACAACCCCTCTAGATAAAAATCCGAGATAGCAAAAATGTTCCTTACCTGCATCCCTCTCGTTAGCAGAAAACTGCATTTCTGTAGGTTGAACAGTAACGGAGGTATAATGACGCAAAAAAGTTGACTTATACCGCTTGTGCAAGCAGTCAGATTAGGGACCGTATACACAATGCTAAAAAGCATTTTTTTCGGTCAGGAAGTGCAACATTGTGCAAAGTAATGTAGTATTGCAACTGCAGATGAAAATCGCACTGAATAATAGTAGACAATGTAATCTTCAATAAAAAATATTGTAGAACAAATGGTTTAAATAAAAATAAAAGGAAATTTACAACGCATGTTCAAAATGTTTTCCATCTGCAGCAATGCAGAACTTCGCTCTTCAGTTTTGGCCATCGTTCTAAATTAGATACGGCCCCCTTAAAATGGAAACTCTTGTATCTCCGTTACTATTCAACCTACAGAAATATGGTTTTTTACTAACGATAGGGATACAGGTAAGGAACATTTTTGCTATCTCGGATTTTTATCTAGAGGGGTTGTATAGAAATTAAAAACTGTATCCGCTTAAATTGCTATCACGTGATAATTTTATTCACATATCTTAATTACTTACCTTATTTGGTGCACTTTTGCAATTTACATTGCCTACTTATCTCCAAATGGTAAAAAGATAATTTGCGGAACAACCTTTTTGGGACACCCAATATATAAGCAGACAAATTTATAAAATATTAAAAAAAATCAAACATACAAACATTAAAACGTAAAGTACCAGAAATGCAGACAAGCAAAAAGCCAAAAGGCTAAAAATCTAAAATACCGGGGTATAAACATAGTCAAACAGAAGCCAGAAAGCAATACCTCTCCTGGAGGTGGTCTCAACAAGGCATCTTGTTATTAGTATAGCTAACCAGATCTTAATGGACGATATATCTCATTATTGGAACAAGATAGACCAGATCTTGAAATGTTAATAAAAAAATCGGCAATATCTTGACGACGAGATATTTCGTCATTATCAAAATTGGTCCGGTAGGTAAGTAGTTTAATTGAAGTCGCACAGGACCAACACAATGGGCTATTAGCGACGATTCGTAAGCAATCCCAAATGGAAATATCCGAACAAAATTGGTCAGATACTAATGGACGAAATATTCCGTCGTCCTTTTGGATGGTTAATGTTTCTTGAATATTCTCATTACTTGTGAATATTCTCTTCTAACAACTGTATTTGTGTCATACGTGGCAAAGAAGCGCCGATAGTAGACTTCCATGGGCTGATCCGTCGGTATAAATGTTTGGCGCAACTTCCAAAACGCATTCAGGTTTTAATCAGAACATTTGAGCAAGATAGATTAATTCATCACACACACGAACTTATCTCGAGATGTGGAACCTGAAAAGTGACGTGTTTTTGAAGACCGCTCTTACAGAAGACGAGCATAGCAATGAGACACACGGCTGAGTGATTATCTGCCATTGGACAGAAACGAAGGCTGAGTGGTGACGGCTGCGTGCTGACGGTCAAACGCATATCATTCGGATCTCGTGAATGAAGTTATCAGTTTTGTAACTTTTATCAGGGTTTACCTGCGGGTTTTATTTCGTTTTATGAAAGCAAAAGAGAAAGCGTTTGCTTTTGTTTGCAATTTGTAAGCTAATTAATTGCGAGTGTTCGATTTCGTACGAAGGAAAGTGCGAAAAAACAAATTAGTTTAACTGCGATTGATGATTAATGGTTGGCATAAATTATTAAACATTCTAGAAAATTGTAAAAGGGTTACGTGTTTTGATTGATAGTTTTGTAACGTGTTGACAATTAACACGCTGAAACAATAAGTAGAATTTTTTTTCTGTATTCAGTAAAGGCATGTATATACTAATACTTCATTCACAATATGACTTCAGAGAATTTTAAATCCATAGTCGACACATACTGTCAATAAAATAGACGTATTTATCTCAAACTTTCACATGGTTTCGATGAGACATCTTATCCATTAAGATCTGATCAATTTTGCTAATAACGAGATACCACGTCATCAGAACATTGCCGATTTTTTTATGATAATCAGAATCAGTTTTTTAATAATGACGAAATATATCGGTCCAAAGACTAAGGTCCAAACTGAAAATGTATATGTTATAAGTTATCAGACCATAATTATGTGTAGTTTGTTTTGTTATACAGGAAAAGGCATTATAACTAATACATCCTTCACAAAACATTCATACTTATAAATACAATGAATATAGTTCAACTGTAAATACATCCTTCGCAAAATTTTATGTCCTTAGCCGATACTATAATATCAGTCAAATAGACGTAATATCGCAAAACTTTCTTTGAACGGTAATTGCCTTTTCTTTACAAATTCACTTTATGAATGTCTTTCTGTTAGGTAAAAATTAATTCATATACCACCTTGAATTATTTTCACTCATGTAGCTGGTCGTATAGCGTGGCCTTCCATTTCATAAAAAAATAGTATTGAGAAAATGGCTTACAACATAAAGATAAACTGTCCAAAGATGTTGGAATTATTTCTTCATTATATAACGCTATTATAAAATAAGAAGGTAATCATTATCAGACATTATGTCACTTAACGTTTTACAATCCGAAGCAGTTAAAAGCTTCATAACGTGGAGTGGTGTTCTCTAAGGAAAGATATAACACTGACCTATATTTCATTTTTTTATCAAACCAAGAAGTAGGCCATTACGTAGAAGGTAGAACACCCGATCAAGATGGCCTTTATCACAAAGTATAGTCCGAGTCAAAATAACTCATGCACGTGCCAAATGCCAAATGATAAAAGAAAGACAAGACTTACACAGGAAGCTGCAAAAAACATTAAAACAAAAAGCATATCAATGTTCAATTAAATATTGAATCGTAGCAACAAAAAATGGTATCGCCTTGGCTGGTAAACACTGGATTTAATCGCCAGACTTTATCTTAGCAAGTGCTTATGTTCGTTTTCATAGATTAATAAATCATATGTTCTACAATTAGGCAAAGCATACACACCGTTTTGAACGAGACAGTATCCCTTTTCATACGTATTTCCTGGCCGCTGCGTCGTTTTTATACAAATGTCAATTTTTCCCCGTTTTCAGTTAAAATTATAATATACTTTAATATTGGTCATTCGTAAATCGTTATTCTTTACGTATAATCTTATATCAATATCCCCATGCACACCAGTAATTTGTATAACCATGGAGTTTCATTATTCGGCACTATGTATCGATATCTGCAGTGATTTATTTAGAGACACAAAAGTCTTAAGTCCCGTTTTTAAAGCTCTATGTTTATCAAAGCGATATCAAAGACGCGAAGCTGCAGTTTTAACTCTCCCTGGTGGTTGTCTTGACGAGGTATCTCGTTATTAACAGAACTGACCAGATCTTCTTTGACGAGATATCTCGATATTAGAAGAAAACACGCTCATTAGAAAAAAATTGATCAGATCTTGATCTAGTTATCACTAAAAGTCGGCAAAATCTTGACGATGAGATATCTCGTCATTAGCAAAATTGGTCAAATCTTGATGGACGAGATGTCTTGTTGAAACCACTTGTAGCGTTAATAATGATCTCCAGAAGAAATTTATCGTCTTACTTTTCATGAATACAGAATACCGCATATCTCCGGTCCCGTTTTTGTCTTATGAAAATCCGCTCAGCCTATCTACAAATGTATCTTAAAGAAAGCGTTTCCATATGGAATAAATTTAGGTTACCGTTGGTTAGCGTTTTCTAATTTGAATGCACTAACTGAGCTTGAAGTTTCTTTAATTTTATCAGTATTATCAGTTTTCGCAATCTATTTAACCCTCAATTAGTCATAGGTCTTTTTGACTAGTAAGATCGCGGTGCTCGACATTTTCTGATCGACGTTGATCCAGTTGATCTATCTACCATTTCGGGTGTCATCCAATTTCTTCCATGTCAGCTGCACGCAAGAAATGTCATGTGTTAATGCTTAAGTCGGAAGTTCGCGAAAATACAAATATGACACACCATAGACGCAAAATATAAGTAGACTGAGCATTGCTATTGATATGAACTTCAAAAATTGTGACCAATTCTAAACTAGTAGTCACGTGACTGCTCTGAAAAATTGGTTTGATTGGCAGTTTTGGCATCTTATCGCCTCGTTTGCCAATTTAAGATCTTATGGTAGTGTGTAAATGCGCATCTCTATAGAGAGCCGACAAAAATGGTGGTATAGACAATCTATTATATCGCGCGGACCAATCAAATGATTAATCAATGGATGGTCGTCTTCTCCCGTACCGTGGACAGATAAGATGGTGAATGCTCTTTTCCACTTGGTAGACGAAAATATTCTCAGGTTCACGTTAGAACTAGTTCTGGTCACGTGATCCTGAGCACGTTAAAAGGTTGACAGTGCTCACTCTACTTCTATATTTCATCTAGGGTTAGGACCAGTCGTATAGTTTTTAGAGCTATTGTAACTTGCATTTCACAACGTACAATTTTTGCGACACTATCACTGTAGAGAGTGTGCCAGTTTGAACAAGTGTTTGCTTAAAATAATTTTAGGTAACACATATTTTAGCATCTCTGTGTTAATCCTCAACGCCTCTATTTCTACTGGAACCAGCATTTCACTCCCCAATATTTCTTCAAAGAGAAAGAGCCCACTTTGGGAAACTATGGTTTAATAATTGACTCCGACATGTAATGTAATATAATGAAATATGTACCTTACGTTGGGACATATAACAGGTCAATTGGATTAAGATTTAACTAAGATAATGGCAATTGGCTTGATAGCAGGGTTTTTAAAATAAAATAATGAAAAATAAGATTCCGAACAAGCACAGCACAATATTCATTGCAAAGCAGAAAATTTGTTTCAAACAAGAGTGGACATGTTTAAGATACAGAAATAAAAATTATAAGGTACAGACACCAAGATAAGAGAATAAGCTCTTTAAAAAATAACTTGCATTAAAGTGGTAGTTGAGAATTTTAATGCTTCCTTGAACATAAGGGACAACATAACCTTTAATTTTACCTTTAAAATAAAAACTAAAGTACCTACTAAATAAAAAACAATATATGTGAGACAAACAGACCCGCACATAGGCTTTTACACAAAGCTTTCTAAATTGCTTATATCTATTGATGGCAAAGGGCAATTACTCAATCTTATATCTTATTCCAATCTATTCATAATGAGTACAGCATCCAAATTCACATAAACGTATTTTATACCTTCAATGAAATAAAATTGTCCAAAATATATAACTCCATTTCGTTAACTTTTACTAGTGTCAAAACTTTTATTTAATGAAATGCATGAAAAAAGCATTTCGCAGTCATGTAACCACAATTAAACTGTGAACGTCTACTTCAATTTAATCTTATTTCCTTGTTAAAAGACACAATACAGCATTTTTTATTCTAAACCTATTTGCGATGATTTCTATCTTCCATATATCTCATTTCTTTCTGTAATCAGTCTTGTAGAATTTCATTAGAGTGACTAGCTCTCCCGTGTAGCTTCACCAACATTTTCAGCTCCATAATTCAGATCAAGCATATTTAAACTGAACGGCAAAATTGGCGAATGAATCCAGTAACAGTCGATTTTATATTGTTTTTATCTGTTGTAGTTTTTCAATAAACAAGTAAAGTCGATTTACATGTCACGTTTGCTAGAGGAAATGTATGTAGAGACTAATGAAAATTCTTCAGACTGAAGATCGTAGAGTCCATCGAAATTTAATTTAGTGAAGATAATAAAATGAGAAAACGTCCTATCGTTAAGTCCTCTTGTATTTCAATTTCTTAGTAAGATTCCGAGACAGGCATTTCGACATAGTCTGGTGGAAAATCGATTGTAGTCTGCTTCAGAAATTATTTATATTTGTCCAAGGAATAAATGGTGATTATTTCATTCTTATTTCCATGGAGTTTCACAAAATTCACATGAATGGGCCCATAAAGGAAATAAACAATAGAAACTAACATCAGACTACTGTAATTGATTTCACAATAGCATTACATGATATCTGGACAAATAAGCGTCCACTTGAATTCGTTTGCAAATTTCTAATTTCCGTATGGGATTAAGAGTAATAATTTATTTCCAGCATCAGTTCCAAACAGAATACAGTTTTATCGAAAATAGAGGAAAATCTCCAGTTTTCTTTCTTCGGAAATTTAAATTCGTGTTTATATATTATTATTATTTGAAGAATCGAAATATTTACTTAACCCTCAGGGTATTTTATCTTCGGGTCGAAAACTGTCTTTAGCGGTCAGTCTCTGGTGCAAAAACCTGTTCCAAACCGTCATCAGTTCTGGTGAAGGACAATTTGTTTTTCTACTTAGATCTTCATTCCCCTTAAGATAACAAGGCATTTTTTTTCTCAACGAGCTATCTCGTCATTAATAAAATTGACCAGATCTGGAATGAGATATCTTGTCATTAGCAAAACTGACCAGATCTTGAATGAGCTATCTCGTCATTAGCAAAACTGACCAGATCTGGAATGAGATATCTCGTCATTAGCAAAACTGGCCAAATCTTGAGTGAGCTATCCCGTCATTAGCAAAACTGACCAGAATTTAAATGAGCTCTCTCGTCATTAGCAAAACTGACCAGATCTTGAATGAGATATTTCGTCGAAACACTTGGAGGGTTAAAGTCTCTTGGAAACAAGCTCTTCAATTTATATTAATTAATCCGATGAACCATTGTTAGTTGACTAAATCTGAAAAAAAATGGATCTGAAGATACATAACATTCTCAGAGGTTACATCCATTCTATAACCTGTAGCCTTCTCTGTATGACCTCTAACCAGTTGTCACCTCTTCTTGACCAATATAATATTTACTAGGATTCTTTCAACCAATAGATGTGATTATTTAGTCATTACGTATGTTGTGGGGAAAGCAATACTACTGTCTACCACGAGACAGAACACGCTCCAGACAGAAAGTATGTGTCTGTCACCGTAGAAATGAGACTTTGCCCACTTTCTACAGGAAATTCTTGAAGCTTTTGAATTTGTCACATTGGTGCAGCTTGCAACCCCAGGCGTTTGTCTGAGATAAGATGATACGATTGGTAAGGGGCTACATTCAAAACGTCGTTAAAACTACCTATCGCCAAAATCACCAAAATCTCATCCGACTGATCAAATCGTACGCGACCTAGTTCAATAGTGACAGCCAGTGCATAGACAATGTGTCCGGAGCAGTTCTTGTGATAGACAGACAGTACACTGCTCTGAAATTTTGGGAAGGTTAGAGGGCTGAACGAAAACACAGATCAGATACCCTTCCCTCAGACACGCTCCAGACAGAAAGTACTTCTTTACCTTAGAAATGAGACTGCCCACTTTCTACAGGGGATTCATGCATTTGAATTTATCACATTGTCGCACTTAGCAACCCCAGGCATTCATGTGAGATAGGATGATACACGATTGAAAAAGACTACATTCAAATTGTCGTTAAAAACTACCTTTCTACCACCAAAACCTCATCCAACTCATCAGAGAGTACGAGGCCTGTTTCTATAGCGACAGCCAGCACATAGACAATGTGTCTGGAATAGTTCTGCATAGAAATTTTGGGTTGGTCAGAGGGTGAAACCAAAATACAGATCAGGTACTCTTTTGATTAATTCATTTTTACGTGAAACATCCAAAGTCGTGCAAGTAAAGTAAATCATCTAACACCGACAAATGAAACGAAATCTTGTTGCTGAAGTACACTCCTCATCAATCCTATTAAATAGCAACAAACATTTGTAAATCTCGAATATCACAAGTTCGCTTTAATTGTAAAGTATCTTAGAAAAAGTAATTATATATATAGATTTACTAGTTAATTTCTGTCTTCAAAAGGGTGTTCAATATTTAAATAATTCGGGTGACCGCAATTTAAAAAAAAATCACGCATGCTATATGTTAAGTATCCTTTAGACTACGGCAGGTACAACAGTTGTACCATGACAGTTGTACCTTCCTAGAGAGGCTTGGTACTGATGGTGTACCTTGGAATTTCCCCCTTTTAAGTGACCGCTGACATCGATCACCATTTACGAGCTGTCAGCGACTGGCCTTTAAGAGGGTCCTTCCTTTTGTTCGGTGCGTCCCCTGTCTATCAATGTGTGAACTCTATGGGGAAGACAGAAAATGCCGCCGGTGATATCCCTCTCAAGCCAAAGAATACGCCAAGAAGTAAGGAAGGCCTTTATAAGAGCGCTTTTCTCGTTCAATGCTACTCTTAGTTGATATAACACCAAATACCTTCATTGATAACGAATTTTTTTTGTCTGTGCGGTTTTTTTTTAGATTTTAGTATAAAAGATAGAAATATTACTTCTGAAATGGCTCGACGTTCTAGAAGTTTAACACAAGAAGAAATAGATCGAATTATGAAGGAATTAGACGAAGAAAATTTTGCTGATAGCGATTCAGAATGAGAAATTGAGCATCCTGAGGCGGATCTTGTGTCCGGACAAGAAACTTGTAGTTGATAGCTCATCTACAGAATTCACAAGTATAAATTGGAAATTTCATAAACCATCAGATTAAGTAACTTTTTACGACTTCAGTGGAAGTGTTGGACTTTCCTAAAATGTCCAACCATTAGAACTGAAACAAGAGCTTGATTATTTTCCCCTCATGTTCAATTCGGAAGTTTTGCGAATTTTAGTTGAAGAAACTAACAAGTATTCAGTACAAATTTTGAGCATACGTGAAAATTCTCCAAAGAGAAAACACTCATCGGATTGGAAGTCCACGACTGCTTTAGGAATGCAGAAAATTTTAGGATTGTTTCTACTCATGGGCCACATAGAGAAGGACAATATTTTAGAGTACTGGTCCAATGATGAACTTCTCGAATCACCGTTTTTTGGGAAGACTATGGCAAGAAACAGGTTTGTCCTCATTTTAAAATTCCTCCATTTCTCGGACAATTCGAAAAAAGTTCCAAATGATCATGCGTCATACGATCGATTGTGGAAACTAAGAAATTTTTGACTCATTAAACAATAATTTCAAAAGAGTGTATAATCCTACCGAAGAAGTGGTAATTGATGAAAAAACATAAAAGGTGGGGGATTAAACTGTACAATATAGCCGATAAGAACGGTTATACTTACGATATGAAAGTGCACACCGGAAAGGATTGTTCCGAAGGCGTTAGTTTACCAGCCTCACAGCAGGTTGTTCGAAATTTGGCTGAATGTTTAAAATACAAAGGCCATAAATTATTTATGGATACCTTTTTCTCCTCGCCTGTTTTCTTTCAAGATCTGGCTACAAATTTCAAACTAAATTCTTGTGGCACAGTTCGTTCTAATCGAAAACATTTTCCTAAAGACATTTCTTTGCCAAAGTTGCAACGTGGTGATATTATAATCAAATATAGCGAAGGGATGACGGCTGTATGCTGGAAAGATAAGCGAGAGGTATACATGCTCACCAACATGCATAATCCAAACAAAGAAAGAAGAAAACGTAAGGCCGCAAGTTGTAGCTGAGTATAATAAAAATATGGCTTTTGTTGATCTCAGCGATCGAATGGCCAATAGTTATACTTTCGGAAGAAAATCGTTGAAATGGACAAAAAAATTATTTTTTTATTTGTTGGATCTGTCCGTTTTAAATCCATTAATACTACACTGCTGGCCACCGTAAATGCAACACCCTGAAGGAAGCATGTAAATAATATGAAATTTACAACATGCATTAGCGGAAGTGAGATATGCAAATGATTAGAATTTCAGCGCAGACGCACATCACGCGCGCCTGTGGCGCCACTTCAAAGCGCTATTTAAGGCTTGGAGATTTCGACGATTTCAAGTACGGCAATTGTGTCTTTCTTGTGGTTTTTTCAAAAAAACGATCAATTATGCCTCGTAGAAAACAGCGATCATCTCTTGATTAAGTATCCGAGTTCGACAGAGGAAGGATAGTGGCCTACCGAGATTGTGGATTATCTTTCAGGGAAATCGGTAGTCGTGTTGGACGAAACCAAACAACTGTAATGCGGATATGTGATCGTTGGATGCAGGAGGGTACGACGGACCGACGTGTTCGATCGCATCCACCTCAGTGCACCACTTCACGTGATGACAGGCATATTGTGCGTATGGCAGTGACGGATCGCTCAGCCACATCACGAACCATAGCACAGCACATTCAGTCTGTACCGCATCATCCAGTGTCTGCGCGTACCATTCGACGCCGTTTACAGCAGAGTGGTCTGTCCGCAAGACGTCCATTGCTTCGTCTACCCTTGACGCAGAACCACAGACGTTTCCGCCGCCAATGGTGCGATGAAAGAAGGATGTGGACGGCAGAATGGAATGAAATTGTCTTTACTGACGAGTCACGCTTCTGTCTGCAACACCACGATGGTCGGATTCGAGTCTGGAGACACCGTGGAGAGAGGATGCTGAACAGCTGCGTTATGCACCGCCACACTGGTCCTGCACCGGGTAATATGGTATGGGGTGGTATTGGATATCACTCTCGCACTCCTCTAGTACGCATTGCCGGTACTTTAAACAGCCAGCGCTACATCTCCGAGGTGTTGGAGCCAGTTGTCCTTCCTTACCTTCAGGGCTTGCCCACAGCCATATTTCAATAGGATAATGCGCGACCACACGTGGCACGCATTGTCCAAGGGTTCTTCGTCAATCGCCAGATTGAATTGCTTCCCTGGCCAGCTCGCTCTCCGGATCTTTCGCCGATAGAAAACATGTGGTCCATGGTTGCTCAACGATTGACCCAGAATACATCCCCAGCTGCCACACCAGATCAACTTTGGCAACGTGTGGAAGCTGCTTGGTCTTCTGTACCCCAAGAACACATCCAAAGTCTCTTTGAATCAATGCCGAGGCGTGTGGCAGCGGTGATCTCCAGCAATGGCGGCTACTCTGGCTACTGATTTTGGCAGGAACCACACTTCACAGAAGTCTATAAATTTAATCATTTGATACTTGGTCAACATGTTATCTACAAAATAAATTTTGTTGTGATATCTCTTGTCTTTCTTGGTGTTGCAATTTAGGTGGCCAGCAGTGTATAAGTCTAAATAATAATGTTTTAACCCCCAAGCTTTTCGCCAGCTGATTGGCAACTCTTCGACCGACGGGAACTGTGGATATTCAGTCCCCGACAGCTCAAAAAAGGCCTCGTTTCAACATTGGATGAGCGCAAACATCGGTGGTGTGTTGTTTGCTCTTCAAAAAAGAAACAGACGCTTCTACTGTTGTGTGCAAAACGTGAAATGTTGCTCTTTGCGAAGATATAAACTGCTTTTCAGAATATCATGAACACTGAAATTAATTAATTTTTTACTGTAAATGAAAACAAGAGACAAAGTGAAAATAATTTTAAACCTTAAATTCTATTGCTCATAATTTTTCACTCTTTTGATGGATTTGTATATTTGAACAGATGTATATAATATTGTAAGGTGCTAAATTTAATGATTTTTGTGGTGTAAAATTTAATGGCTTTTGTAGTGTAAAATTTAATGGCAATGTATGCTGTTAAACTATTGTTGTTCACTTGTGCACTCTAAATATTTTTTACAGGCGCATTTTTAATGTTCTGAAATGTGAATAGTAAATTTAGAATAAAAAAGTTAGAATGATGGATAGTATATATCTGTATGTAACAATCACATTTTTGATATTTACTTACATTAGCTTGAGATTGATATTTTATAAAATTTATAAAAGCTTATAATTTTTAAATGATTTTACTGTTAAACATTCAAAGTTTGTTGTCGAATTATGTATGTTTAACTTTTAGAGCAAAGGTATGCTTTAAATTATTTTCTTTTGCCTTCAGTTCTTTGTAATTAAGTGTTCTATGGAAGTTAATTCACATTATTTTCTAATGAACTGATTTGTGTTGACAAAAAAATGTAGTTCATAGGATTTTTTTATTTAGGAGGAACCATTTATTTAGAAATCAGAGTACTTTACAAAAGATTTTCGGAAAACCCACATGATTTATAACCAAGTTAAGTAGTATATTAGACCTACGAGTACCTGTAATACATATATAGTTATGACACTTGAAGCTTTTTAAAAGCAGATTACGTTATAAAAGACCTAACGTTATGACATATTATAGATTAAGTTCGTATTTGCTGCAATATTAACACTTTTCATGATCATTTATAGTTTTTCAAAGAGAAGAAACAGGATACTCTAATTTTTAACTAAAATATTAAGAAATTATGGAAAGGATATTTAAAATGATCTTGTTCAGTTCCTCCAGCGCCTTGGATAAGCAATACGGATAGCAAGTTACTCAGTTTTTATATAGCGAAAAGTAAGCCCATTGATCGTGAATTTTTCAGAAAAGGATACTTAGTTTCGAAAAAAAATTCCCATGATATAACCTGTACTTTTATAGAATGACTAGTAGTAGAGTGGTTGGGTAATTTCACGTAACCACTGCTATGCTTATGAGAGTCCATAGAACCCTTATTTTAGAATCCAGGGTAGTACGAAATCTATTATTTGCAACCAATTTATGAAATGTGTTTATCTGTGAGCAACTATCATTTAAAGTAACAGGTAAATGAATTTAATACGATTATTTAAGATATAAAAACAGCGCTTTAGTCTTAAAAAATACGATAACGTCAGACAAAAGAATTGGTACAGTAATTACTCGTTATATCGGATATTCGGCTATATGGCTCTTGTTTCTGAATATTGAAGTTTCGGTATTGAGGACACAGCAGAGAAATTAGCATAATATATTTTGTTAATTAGCGACTCAAAGGCAATTATGTCTAGTAGTTTTCTTCACCTTTTCACGTGGGATTAGTTTTCACTAAGAAAAATTCCAACATAGTCAAGTTATAGGTGTACAGGTTCATAGGAATTCCTGAAGGAAGGTGAAGAAACCGTAAATCACTCTTATTAAAAGTGGCTCATAAAAACATCTTCACTGCTTGAGAACAAAAACATGCTATTCATGACGTTGTGGCTCAGTGGGTATGCCTACTGCTCTAGCAACCTTCGAGTTGTCGGTGGAGCAAGTCTTAGATTTCTGACAGATGCATATCTCCCTGGGTGTATTTTCTCTCATGTGTCAGTGAAACTTTCATTGTGTTTATTACTTGATATTGTATGTCTTGTTTCTGGCGCAGTATGGCTAAATATGGCCCTTGCGCCATAAAATCCCCAAACGAACCCTTGTTGAGAACATTAGTTATATAATAATCCCAACTCATGTATCCAAGCCTGTGCGAAAGTTATTTTGAATTAGTAAAACCATTTGAAAAAGTAGATGAAAAGGGATTTTTGTTTTCAGAATTTAGAATTTTTTACAATGTATTGTCTATTGTGTGTTCAGCTTGTAAATGAAAACGCGTAATTTAACCTTTGCAAACCCGAAGCAACCAAAAGTTGGATCCCGAGGTTTGTTTACCAGTTTTATCTTTTATTTTTACGATACTCCGTTATTTACTTTTTAGAAAATTTAGTTTTTACAATAGTTTGGAATTTAACCTTTGGATAAAAGTAATATTTTTTGCTATTCTGATGAACTGTTGAGTATTTTGAGTAGGAAGGGCAAATGAATTTTTGTCAGATATTTATTATATGCATTGTAACTAATTTCTAAACATTTTGGATATCTAGTTTACACTCTAGTTACACAGCGTAACTTTGACTTGATCCTTTAAAAAGCAGAACAAATGCAAACTTTTATTATTTATATATAAAACAATAACTTTTTAAAGGCTGCATGAACTATAAAACAGAACCTAAAATTATAGCCCTTTCAGTCAATAAATTGTTAAATTTAATTTTTAAATTGTTCAAGAGTTGTAGGATTTTAGAATTTCCAATTCTATATTGCAATATGCTATTGACTATTTTTTCTAAAGATATCTGATTTCTGGACTATGTATTAATTTCCTGACGGAATTTCTTTGCAGATTTTTTAAGATCTCTTTATCTGTGTCTTAAGTAGTATATTACGAAATAATCTACAGATTTCACAAGTTCACTGCAGAACAAGAAATGCTTTTTTGCGTGTTCTAAACTAATCTTGATTTTTTTAAGTGTATCTCTTTTCATTTACTCGACCTTTCACAGACTCTAGATGCTCGAGGATAAACGATTTGTGAGGCTCCCCGTCGATAAACCTGACATCTTTCTCAACGGGGAGATACGGCTATTCACGCGCGGGTCTCTTTGTAGCACAGGCAAGAAGGGATGGATTCGGCCGTTTCTTAGTTTGAGGTCTGGAAGAACCCGAGCCTTTCGTAACGAGGGGACTCGGAGCGTTCAAATGGTATCCAGAGGGATATAATAAACATCGACTTGGGCGGATTGGCTACAGAAGCGGATATTAGTGTTTTTAATCATTCTGCCTAATCACAGTAACCAATAAATAATATGCCCCACGTTAGAATTCATGCTTTTCCTCAAAATCGACACATCTTCAAACTAAGCGATCGGCAGAAATAACATGGAGCTACGCGCACATGCTCCATCTACTTCAATAAAGGTCGATGCAGTTAATCATATGAAGGCAAAATAAAGCAATGATAGGTAATGATAAAAGTAAAGAGAAAAACACGTTAATTTATATCATTATATGCAAAAGCTATCCTAAACTGTATAAAACGGTCAATCAAATCTAACCTAATCGATTCGATTGACAATATTTGATGGAGGATGAAGTTAAATGTAACTAACAAGCGAAGTAATTGTCATGGGCGTGTGATGAGATAAGCCTGTTTCGTAGTTATATGTATATGATTTAAATGCAAAAGGGAGGTACGACAAGTGCTGTTTGTCAAGCTCAAATATAATTAATTTATTCCATTGACCTTGAAGTGGTAACGATTCATAACAAATAGCTTCAAATAAAAAAATAACTTCTAATTTGTAAAAGAAAAATTAAGAACCGTTTACTCATCATTAATTACAAAGCCTTACCCAAGGTTAGAAAATCATCAATCATTATATTGATAAGACATGAACTTGGTATCAGATTCGGCTGGTGAACTTGTGGCTCATAATCTGCATGAGGTCCTTTACTTTGGAAGTCGTTATTCAAAAAATAAATGTGTTTCGGTTATTGATCTTATCTAAGTTTATCTTTTAAAGTGTATGAATGTGGGATTGTTTTATATATGTTAAATGATGTAAGGGTATTCAGTAACAGAAACTACTTAAACGCCAAGTGGTTAGAAAATAATTTAACTTCATAGCGTAACTAAACTTCCACGAATGTTTTTTAAATGGAATTCTATTCACGAGAGGAAATACGTGAAAATATTTTACTATTAGATCGTGTATTGCAGACCTTGTATAAATTTTTTAAAATTTTTTTAGAACTGGTTTGAAATATAGAGTAGACGCGCTTCAAGAACAGATAATTACTTAACATTATGTGGGACAGCTATCTACTGGTATTCAAAGAGTAATGTGCAAAAACGAATACCACTTTGCTTTTGGTTACCAATTAGTCCACTAACTTATGTGAAATAAATTATATGGTGAATCTAAAGTTTCTTGGGGCCGCGGTAGCCCAGTTAGTCACGGATTAACAATCGGAGGGTTGCGAGTTCGAAATTCGATCCGACCAAAAACCGTCGTGAACATGGAGGATGGTGCGCGTTAAACCTATTATAGTCTCGAAAGTCCTCACGTTGGCGTGGTGCAAGTTTGGAGAGTGGTGTTGACTTCGTCATCTAACCATCAATCAAAATTACGTGGTGTTTTCATTAGATCTTTCCCTTCCGATTGGATTCCAGACTGTCGCCAATAGCCCGTTCTTTTTCTCCTGAGTTGAAGTAAATTCCTAAAACTTTTGAAATCTAGTTTTGCAGTGAGGGACAGCTTTATTTACTAGTTCCAATATTATCTTAAGGATACACATGATTAATGTAATTAAATTGTTTCCATTAATCGCTTATCATCCATTTACTTGCAATATTTATTACGAAAACAACCCCGTTTAGTGTTAGTCCAAACATTCGTGCTTGGAATACTTACAAATTTATAGATTAAATCTAACGTTTGGACACCACACACTTAGTAAAAGTATGATGAAAAAAGTGTGCCAAATATTCATCCGACATATTTGCTACTACATATATGTATAATATCAAATTTAACTTAATACCTTATTTGCAACTCTAGATATAAACTGTTTTTACTATTCCTTCTGTATAAAATAGTTCGAATTTTTGACCCTTTAATCGTCACGATATTTCTGAGCACTGTACTGCTTCTACCACACAACAAACATAATGGCTAAATAACCACATCTATTGGTTGAAGAATCCTAGGAAACATTCTATTGTTCAAGAAAGTCAAACCGGTTCGAAGTCATGCAGGTTGTAGAAAGGATATATGAGTGTGAACCCCCTCAAACGATTAAAATATGCTCACAAAAACACAATATGCAATACATATTTCGTTTGAAAGAGTAAAAAAGTAACTAAATGGAAACATGAGATAAACTTGCCTATTTTGGTGGTTGTCTCGACGAGGTATCTCATCATTATCAAAACTGACCAGATCTTGATGGCCGAGATATCTCGTCAAAATCACTTGGTGGGTTAATCAACAGAGTGATTTCAGACTTGCCTTGGGAGAGCAGAAAGCACTTTTTTAATCCAAATTTATTTGTATGGGAAACAAATGAAAACAACAACGACATGAATAGAGCCTCAAGGACCTATCTTTATACCTGTTTTTAATGTACCAATTTTTTAAAACTTTTCCACTGCAGCTTGTGGCCTGTCTTATCACAAAAATAGCAATTTAACAAAATATCAACAGCTCTAATTGCGAATGACAAACAGCAAAATTTACAAGAAATACTACATGACAGTTTACTCGTCTCTTGTCAGAAATGAAAGAGCTATACTGTCGCACAAGACATCACGTCACAAGCATATTTAAGGCGTGAACTTTTGATCCGACAAGTAAAGAATAAGACAAGTACAAATCTAAAAGGCCGTGTCTTCTATTACTCTTGTGAGAAAAAATATGTTTTGGTTTTGGTTTGTATTTTAATTTAAACGATGACCTGCTACTTGTCTGACTTCTATTTATCCATCCTTTTCAACTCTCTGAAGGTCATGCAAGCATTATTCTACCCCATTCAACCTACAGTTTTTCCTACATGACTTCCAAAGTTTCTTACGTCTTGACCAATTGAATTCTCTCTATGTCTTTTCAACCAATAGATGTGGCTATTTTAACTCTAGTTTTCCATATTGATGAATCTTTTGTTAATATCTAAACAAACAGTACTAAGAAATACACCACTTAGGAATTTCACAATAAAAAACCCATTCTATGATGTTATGTTACAGTGGAGGACAATATACGGAATATGCACGGTTCTTTGGCTTATGAATGGTGCAGCCCTTATCCAAGACAACCTTTCATACCTATTCAGAAATCAACTGATCCAAGGTCGACCGCCTTCTCGTGGAAACCACGATATATTATTGAGAAATTTCAGAAAGTATTCAGTTGGATTGCAGAATAAACAATGCTGCCTTCTTTTTACTAAAATCTGTAATCAAATTTATTCAGAATAAAAATTGTGCATTGGAGCTCTGTACCAACTAATTATTGATACATTTACCTCCACGCAAAATGGTTGGGTCATCGATATTCTAATGAAATAGGCAGAGCATGCGAATGGAGTCAGTGTTGTAAGATCTCAGAAGGGTAAGTCAAGTGGGTTATGAATAAAGGATATCGAAGGCTTGAGTCGAATGGTGATCGAAGCGTAGATTAATGTTTTTAATCGCTCTGGATAATCATTTTAGCCAAACAATAATCTGTCGCACTTTAGGATTCCATTACCACACGACAGATCTTCAAACTGAGAGACCGGAAAAATAGCATGAAGCAGTGCGAACGCATTCCGCTTGTTTCATTAGAAGGAGTTTGCATCGACCATCGACCTTCTAATGAAATAGACAGAGCATGTGGGAGGAGTCACTGAAGGGTAAATCAGTGGCTTTACGAATCGACTTAGCGGATTGGCTATCGAAGCAGACTGATAATCACTTTAACCAATCAATAATTTAGGATTCATGCTTTTCCCCACAACCACGTGATAGATCTTCAAACCGAGCGAAACAACATAAAGGTGCTTACACATGCTCCATCTATTTCATTAGAAGGTTGATGGTTTCGACCTTCTAATGAAATAGACAGAGTATGTGAGTGGTCGTAAGATCTCAGAAGGATAAATCACGTGTGTTTACGAATCGACTTGGGTCGATTGGCTATCGAAGAGCATGCTAGTGTTTTCAATCACGCTGGATAATTACTTTAGCCAATCAATAATTTCACGCACTTTGGAATTAATGCTTTTTCTCACCACCACGTGACATATCTACAAACCGAACGATCGTTAAAGCACGAAGCTGCTCGAACATAATCCGTCTATTTCATTGGAAGGTCGATGGGTTGGGTACCTGTCCGTCATACTTAGTAAAATGCACTGAGACTGAAATAGAGCACTTAATACTTCGTGTCCACAAATAATCTAATAATTGAAATAAATTAAGAGACAGAATTCCATCCAGGTAGTGATGATGATATACATGTCAGAAGCCTTGAAGTTTTCAGCCGGAGCATAAAGCTTACGTATACGTACTCTAAAACGTTAAGCATTACCCATTTGAATGTATTAAGTATTTCGTTTAATGTACGTGTGTCTACAGATTGACATAAGATTACATTGTTGGCGTTTAAACATTAATATCTCGTGCCCTTTAGGGAAAGTCTAATTTATCAAATAGCATGAAATGCGATGTATTTCAACAGAGAAATGAAAGGAGTCACCTTAATTTATAATTACTATATTCCTTTTCTATAATAAATAATACGTTGTATCTATTTATTTGTGAAAAACAACACTTTGCTGTCGTAGCACGTATATAGCGATATCACGATGACAGATACCTGAATAATTTTGTCACATTGCGCAGTAAGCCGACTGACTACTTGGGATTTTACTACTTGGGAGATGCATAGTGCATGTTCGATCCTTCAATCCTTGATCTGCGATAAGAGATGTCATAAAAAGAAATAAATATCCAGAAAAAGCTCCATAATGTTGAATGAGGTCTTTGAGAAATATTTCTTAACGGCAAATCAATCATTGTATGTTTAAGCAACGGATAATATATTTAATCACACCTCCTGAAAACCTTTGCATGTAACAGGATCCATTTCCTTAAGTAAAAACGGTATTTCAAATAAGATTTTTATCGGATGAATTGATGATGAAACAAATTGTTAAGATCAAAAAGATGGTTGTTGGAAAGAAAATCGAAATTCTTAACAAATTTTTAGAAAGCAGGCGGCTACTATCACGATTGTCTGGACGAATTGTAGAAGGATTTAAAAGTATCATGTTAGTCTTTTTTGACAATGTATGGCTTTTTTCGAAGTATTGATTTACAGTGAAATTTCTGCTTAATGATTTGAGTTTATTTATTTTGAAAATTCTGCAAAATGAGTTGAAAAGATTCAAACAGCTAACACTCAGCCAACGACAAAAGAGTTCTGTATAAGCAGATGGGCAAGTAATTGAATTAACGTGGTACTGGAGCAACACAAGATATTGGTGCCGGTCCTGGAGTAATCCCCAGGGGAAAGATCCGCACACAACAGCTCGTCATTTTGAACCAATGTCAGATGACCAGATCAACATCTGAGCTGGAATCCCACTCTTCAAACTTCCAGGCCAGGCCCACGTGAGGACATTTGAAGCCACGACAGATTTAACATGCACCAGCTTCCATGTATACGACAGTCATGGATTGGATCGAATTTCGAACTCGCAACTCTCCCGTTGCTAATCCGCTACTTTTCCAACAGGGCTACCGCGGCCCCAGTGAACAGATGGAAAATATCGTACTCCGTTCTTGCGTCAGCATTCTCATGATGCCTCTGCATAAAATACGAAAGTAACCTTAGTTATGATAAAAATGAATTATTTCACAACACGGCTTAAATGTATACTTAAAAATACGAATTGTAAGCTACTCGTGGCATTTGTTTTGTTGATTTAAATTCGCTCAAAAGTTCAATGGGATTGATTCCGGACCGTCGTCAATAGCCCGTTATGTTACTCCAGTGCGACGTTAATTAAAATACCTACCTACCGGTCAAAATTTTGTGTATTTCCAGCGGTAGATTCGCATATAGATTTCGGAAGCTTGGCCATACAGCAAATCGTTACTCTTTTTTAGGTTCTTTTACTATAATTACCACAGATGGGTGTTTTACTGATGAAACTACGCAATCAAATAATTTCAAATTTTGTATGGCTATTTATTTTCTTTTCAGGTGTTTGCAAAAAACAATTTAATCCTTTTCATGAAGAATCACACTTACTCTCCTCGATCATGACATTGCGCAAAAATCTGTGGTCGCTGGTTGGTATGATTTCTCAACTCTATGCGATCTTTAGCAAAAATTGAAAGGTGTTTCATGTCATATCTATCGTTTGATGAACCACAAATTAAAAAATATATATATAGTTGAGGATATGGCGACGTGGCCAAAAAAAATAATTGATTTAGCCAAAAAACATCACCTAATTTTCTTTTTTCCTTTGCTGTAAAATTATAAACACGTAGCATACTACTTTTTGGGTGAATTAAAAGATGAAACGATATTTGCTTGACATGTTATAGAAATTTCAAGTCAATCAATCCAACAGTCTTTTTTTGGATAACATTCCAACCACTCGCGAAAACGGTTTCTAGAAAAACGCGTTTAAATTTTCAGTACGGTTAACGGAAGCATATTTAGTACTTATAGTATCTTCTTGCAAATCTGCTATAACGATCCATGCTGTGTGATGATCTTTTGATGACAAATCGTTGTAAATCGTCTTGATAAAATTTACATCTTTATAAAGTGGCGGATGCTTGAAATTCTACATTTGATCGCCTAGTCTGAAAAGCCTCCTGGTGGTTTATATTAGCGTCAAAACTGTCCTGCAATGGCTGCAAAATCATGTTCCAAACTATTCACTAGTTCTGGGCAAGAGGCAACTTTTTTGTCTTGTTGGAGCTTCATTTCTCCTTGGAGTTATAGGGCAGTTTTTTCTCGACGAGATATCTCGTCTTTAGGAAAATTGACCAGATCTTGAACGAGATAACTTGTCAAAACACTTGGAGGATTAATGGATTTGTTTGTGATAAATTTTGTGAATTTCGATTCGAAATTTAGTACTAGTGTTAAGAACCTTAAGAACAAAAGTACGTAAAAACACACAAAAAAAATTGATTTGTTTTTCGCCGAAAAAATAAATCTTTAAAATCCCCCTATGAACATAGGTGTTTTGGGAATTGAATTGGAATGGACTTTGGAAAAGATTTACCCAGTTAATCAAATCTTAGTTGCGTGCAGCAGGTGTGAATATATGTCTAACACATGAAGTTAACGTACGAATGCAAGGCCGTTTGTTCACCACACCGCTGAAACTATTCGATCACAAAATTCGGGAAATGCATGCTACCACAGTCACGCCGTCCGTTACTACATGACGTAATAAATTTACGAATGCTATGTGCTATGGCAGCTGTGCAGCCTGTGACAATCAGGCATGAATTTATTGCATCGAATAATTATTCAACATTATATTTTGCTTGTGATTTTCCTTCCGTACAAACTTATACACGGCGAGTTCGACACATTTTATGTCCAGGTTAGAGTATGAAGTTCTACAAAATATTCTCACATACGGGTTCTTCTGTTTACAGAAGGCTTTTCTACTGCTTAGAGATGGATAAGAAACTAAACATGTTAGTTTAAACTTTTTCAAGATAGTTATTTCTATCGCAAAATAACAGCTTTGAATTTGGCAGATTTTTTAAAAAATTATTACGGAGAAGCCAGAGCCTTTTATATCAGAAAGTAAGAAGTAAAAAGTAGGTATGGTAACTGATTTTTTTGTGTTACCTGTATTAATTGTTTTATCTGTCATAGATAACCTTTGAAAATGGTGTGTATACATTTATTACAAAATAACAGCTTTGAATTTGACAGCTTTGATACTGAAAAGTAAATGGTAAGATGCAGGCATTCAAACTGATTGGTTTGAAATGCACTTGTATTAGCTGTTATCTATACGTTTATTTAAAGATAACAGCTTTGGATTTGGCAGATCTTATTTTAAAAAGTAAGTAAAATGAGGCAGGAATCTGATTGAGGTATGTGGGACTTGTATTATCTGTTATCTATCATAATCTTTTCAGATGGTATATGTTATTATTTTTAACATTTTTCAGGACCAACTCATATTGCCCAGATTGATATATGCACATTTGTTGAGATGCATATATGTAGCAGTCTATTATAAAATACCGTGATTTATCTTATGTAACTAATCAACTATAAATGAAAAGTGATATTTGCGACTTATGATTCATGCGAGAAAAAGAATTCAATCCTGCTTTAATACAAATCATTAAAACCTAAAGGTTGTATCCAACCTCTTCGTTCCTGACGTCACTGTCAGGAACGAAGGTGTTGAACGTTCCTGACGTCACTGTCAACTGTGGTGTGATATCACACCACAGTTTTGCAATATATACCACCACAATTAAAAAAATTATCTATAGAATGACTGCAAATGCTTCAGCAAACTGCTACAACTCTCTATTGAGTTCTACAGTTTTGCACATTCAGAAGCATGTATTTAGTCTTTCTACAGATAAAACATAGTCTTTCTGCAGATTTTTTTTAAGTTATAGAGGTATTGCAGCCGGGTCGCGATATGTGAAACTTTGACTTTGCCCCTTGAAGCAAATTTTTTATTGTAACCACGGATTTACATTTGTGAATGCTCAATGAACATGTGAGAATCAGCACTATGAGAATCTGATTAAAATAAAGTTCTGCCTTCCTTTGAGTTTCAAAAGATAAAACCAAAGGTCAACACATGTGGTCTTAAAGAACAATGCGGATAAAGACTTATGGCTTTGAGAGCAATTTGTACATTCCTACCCGATTTGTGAGCTGGATCGAAATCTGCTCACGAATTTTCAAATAATGAACACACAAATGAAACTTTAATTGGTACACACGATAGAAAACCATCCAGAGGAACAGCTGTAATTGAAACCAACTTCTTAAAGTGTACATTGAATCTAAATCCATTCTTCGCTTATACTGGAATTGAATTCAAATTTTGTTAGTGTATTACTATTAGCAAAATCTACAATACAGCTTACTTTGTTAATTTAATTGCAATGGCTGTAACATCAAATTAAAAGAGATAAAAAGTGCAAGATATGCAAACCTGTTTTGTATAACGGCTATTTTATTCCATCACATATCTAAGACAGCTGATAGATGGCTATTACTTATATAAAAGTATTGTTTTAAATAAAGTCTATTACACTTATCTAACTACATAAAATAATTGATGGATGGGTATAATTTTAGAAACCAAGGACAAAAAATTATCGCACAAAAATAAAATTATTACATATTCAAGAGCATAACGAATTGATTCATTTCAGATGAAATCACTGATTTGAGGTTGTAGTCAACATCTTTTACACTAAAAGTATTTTTCTATTTTTGTGTTATTATTTTCTAATTTATTATTATTCGCAAGAGAGTCACAAAATGAATCTTGCTTTATGTATCTAACATCTCTACGTTCATTTCGAATAGAAAATTTACACATCTGACATGTTTGAAAAACGCATTTGACAGTGAATAGTTGACTCTGGCGAGGCCACACATTATCTGTCAAAGCAAGATTTAAACTTTGTTGGCAAGAGTAGCTGCATATGATGTATGGCGTAGTATCGCATGACATATCAAAACTATGGTAATTACTCTCTTCAGCTCCATCGTTGTGGCATCTGAAGTAACAGATGAGCCATTTAGAAGGTGACATTTCGTTTAAGAGGTGACCGCACAGTTAACTTGCGGAGGTAAGATGGTATTTGAACCGACACCATGTAGCTAATAGGCCTGATAGCCATGTGGTTAGCGCACTGGACCTCGATTCAAGCGGCTTTATGGCCTGATAGCCATGTGGTTAGCGCACTGGACCTCGATTCAAGGGGCTTTATGGCCTGATAGCCATGTGGTTAGCGCATTGGACCTCGGTTCATGGGGTTTTATGGCCTGATAGCCATGTGGTTAGCGCACTGGACCTCGATTCAAGGGGCTTTATGGCCTGATAGCCATGTAGTTAGCTCACTGGACCTCGATTCAAGGGGCTTTATGGCCTGATAGCCATGTGGTTAGCGCACTGGACCTCGGTTCATGGGGTTTTATGGCCTGATAGCCATGTGGTTAGCGCACTGGACCTCGATTCAAGGGGCTTTATGGCCTGATAGCCATGTAGTTAGCTCACTGGACCTCGATTCAAGGGGCTTTATGGCCTGATAGCCATGTGGTTAGCGCACTGGACCTCGGTTCATGGAGTTTTATGGCCTGATAGCCATGTAGTTAGCTCACTGGACCTCGATTCAAGGGGCTTTATGGCCTGATAGCCATGTAGTTAGCTCACTGGACCTCGATTCAAGGGGCTTTATGGCCGGATAGCCATGTGGTTAGCGCACTGGACCTCGGTTCATGGAGTTTTATGGCCTGATAGCCATGTGGTTAGCGCACTGCACCTCAGCTCAAGAGGCTTTAGGTTCTAATCCCGGTCTAAGCATGGTGTTCGGAACGTTTCAGATTACTTTCAAGTCATAGGTTATGGTCTAATAAGCCCTAGAGTAGCTGATCGTAGAGCGATAAAAACCAACCTTCCTGTAAATAAACTAATAAGTGTACACGTAAAACAAAACTATCATCCAATGGTTTTCAAAATAGACCAGCATGGATGTTTGTGGGGATCAGAACTTACTTTAAGCCGTACGTTCCGGTTTAATTATCAAAAAGCCCAAGTGCCTTCTAGAGCAATTATATATTATTTATCTTTATTAAAATAATAAGCTTTAGAGATAAAGCATCTCAATGATAAATCAAAACAAAAAGTGTATCATTCTAACCCAGTAGTTCCCGAACTTTTCAGTGCAAGGATCCCCTTGAAAATTAAAAATTTTCACGGACCCCTTAAGAGTAAAAATTAAATGGAACATATTTAGATCTGCATAAGATCCTAATGATCCTCATTTTTCACCTTTCTGCAGGGAGTAAAATATTTAGATGTATGTTAAACAGATTATTAAAAGTTAAAACTTCACATTAAGGATAACTATATCACGATCATCAGTCACGGGGAATGATCCCCTTAACTGCAAGTTTAGTTGCTCATTTTGTAACTTGTAATAGATATTATCAATAATCATTTAACCACTTAAAACACGAGTTTTTATCGGAAAAACTGGTAAAAAATGATCGAGTTTTTTTTGACAGAAATGAATATATATATAGGTATATTGTAAGTTATTTTTTGCAATTTCAGTTGCGGGGATGGGGTAAAAGTTATAAAAAAATTATTAAACAAAGTGTAAACGATTTGATTACATGTTTATTTTGAATTTCAAAATAATAATAAAATATTAACTTCAGATTCACTTCCATCACTCAAGAGATCATCACTTTCATCGCTGAAACTTTCTGATAAATTGGCATATTCAAAATCGTCAGAGTCGCTCATTATCAGATAACTTTTTCTAAACAAGTTACAAAAACACTTAGTAAAAATTAATTTATGGTTAACTGTTTACTTTTATGATATTTAACGTAATAAAAATGGATATATTACCTTTTCCACACCAAACAACTGCTTTATAACAAAGAATTCCTAACAAACATAGCTAATCATCAAAATGCACCACTTGGTTTACACAAGAAAAATGGTGCATAGTGGTGCCATCTACGGTAAATAAGTTTAATATCCATCTATAAATAAGTGGTAAATCATCTATGATAAATAAGTTTATGCCATCTATGGTATAAGTTTAATCTAGCCTATCTATTTTTACTAGAACGGATCTCAGACGGGCATTAGAAATAAAATAACGCGAGATACAAGAGTGCCCGTGTGAAACACGGGCATGTGCAAATTTGCCGGTAACTTTCGTCCGTGTCAAACACGGGTAAATGCGTTAAGTGGTTAAAATATAATATAATAGGAGAAAATAATGAAATATTTTTCCTTGAAAGTTCTTTCGACCTGTGCTAGTGAAATATTGAACCTACCAAGATCTGGCCAATTTTGCAAATGACAAGACATCTCGTCCAGACAAAACTTCTCTATTACTTCAAGGGGAATGAAGTTCCAAGTAGGATAAACAAATGATCCTTGTCTAGAATGGATGACAGTTGGAAACAGGTTTTTGCATCAGAGCCTGGCCGATCAGGGTGGTTTTCGAAGCGAAGATAAACCACCTGTAATCTTGCAACTTTCGTAGTTTAGCCTATGAAAAACTAGAAAATACGACATTCCGCTGCATTGGAAATGTAATATTATTGTAATTCTAAACAACTCAAAATAAATAAATTCAAAGCATTGCAGTCGCGCTGCTAGCTGAGTAGCAATTTCCCCGATCCTAGGATCAACAGGCTCGAGTCTTCGGTCGACATGGATGTCGAGAGAGGTTCGAAATACAATTTAAGCCGTAAGTCCTGGTCTAATTAGCTCTCGTACGACAAACTAAACCGATGAAAGACTTAGCAAGTAAACACAATTAACATCCGTAACATCTCTCTTAACCACTTAAAGCACGAGTTTTTTTCGGAAAAACTGGTAAAAAATGATCGAGTTTATTTTTACAGAAAATGAATATATAGGTATAGTGTAAGTTATTTTTTGCAATTTCAGTTGTGGGGGATGACTAGGGAGCGGGGGGGTGGGGTAAAAGTTATAAAAAAATTATTATACAAAGTGTAACCGATTTGATTACATGTTTATTTTGAATTTCAAAATATTAATAATAATATATGATTAATAATAATAAAATATTAATAATAATAAAATATTAATAATAATATATGATTAATAATAATAAAATAATAATAATAAATAGGTGAATGAAAAATTTCAACTTTTGACCAATACATCCTCATCTCAGGTTTTCTAATTATACCTTGTAGTATAGTTATGGCTAAAAATATATATAATTCTTCCATGGTAATCGGTGACCATTGGTTCGGTGACGATCCTGGATGTTGAAATGCATAAAAAAAGCCAAAATCTCGTCATCATTATCTTCAGATTCACTTCCATCACTCAAGAGATCATCACTTTCATCGCTGAAACTTTTTGATAAATTGGCATATTCAAAATCGTCACAGTCGCTCATTATCAGATAACTTTTTCTAAACAAGTTACGAAAACACTTAGTAAAAATTAATTTATGGTTAACTGTTTACTTTTGTCATATTTAACGTAATAAAAATGGATATGTTACCTTTTCCACACCAAACAACTGCTTTATAACAAAGAATTTCTAACAAACTTATAGCTAATCATCAAAATGCACCACGTGGTTTACACAAGAAAAATGCTGCGTAGTGGTGCCATATATGGTAAATAAGCTTAATTATAATCTAGCCTATCTATTTTTACTAGAACGAACCTCAGACGGGTCCGTTCTAGTAAAAATAAAATAACGCGAGATACAAGAGCGCCCGTGTGAGACACGGGCATGTGCAAATTTGCCGGTAACTTTCGCCCGTGTCAGACACGGATATATGCGTTAAGTGGTGAATCAAGTACGCTCTACTCTATAAAATCAAGTACAAATCTAACGAGTTGCCATTTGAGTCGTGTTTTAGAATGAGTTAGATTAGGGGACAATATCAACATAAGTAGGGGACAATGTCAACATAAGTAGGGGACAATGTCAACATAATTCGCTACCATCAAATGGCGTCTTTAGCGCGTATTCTGGTTCCAAGTTTATCGTGTGGTAGGTAGTAAACTTTACGTCACATTGGAGAAACACAACGAACTTTTGACAAAAGTCCAGGATCAATCCCAAAGGGGAAATCCGAGGACAACACACTGTTACTTTGATACACGATCAGATGATGAGGTCAACATCTGATGATGAGCTGGCACTCCACTCAAAACTTCCACACCACGCCAACGTAAGGACATTTGAAGCTACAACAGGTTTTACGAGCACCAGCCTCCTCGCACACGACTGTCTATGGTCAAATCGAGTTTCGAACTCGCAATCAACCGGTTGCTTGTCCGTGACTCTACAAACTGGGATTTCACGACCTAAATTACAATCTTTCCCTCCGGGATTGATACCGGATCGTCGCCAATCGCGCTTTGTGTTGCTCCAGTAAAACGTAAATTCAACTACCTACCTTCAGCACTATAGGTGTGACCCCTTCATCTGACCGTGGTTCAAAACTACGTGGTGTTGTCCTCGGATCTTTCCCTTCAGGATTGAACCCGGACGTCGCCAATAGCCCGTTGTGTTGCTCCACTAACTACCTACCTTCCGCACTATAAACGTGGAGCCAGAATCCTCACTAAAGACGCCACTTGAGGATAGGTCATTGTTTACGTTGAAATTGTCCCCTAATCTAACTCATTCTAAACCATGCGATTGAAATGAAAATTCATTAGAGCCGTACTTGATTGTATAAAGATGTTGGGTTTGAGGAATTTAATGATGTTTACTTACAGTTTTTCATTGGTTTAGGTTGCCTGCCGCACAGTGATAATTGAACCAGGACTTGCAGCTTAAATTGAATTTCGAATCATTTTGGAGAATGTAATGTAATCACCACGGTTTTACCTTCGGGTTGGAACCCTGACTGTCGTCAATAGCCCGTTGTGTTGCTCCAGTGCAACGCTAATGAAATGTTTACCTACCGCCACGGTTTTAAGGGTGGTATGGAAAGTCTTGATACAGAATTCTTAGTAGGCCGTAATGTTAGTAGCAAAACATGTACTGATGATCGAAACGATCGCTTAATTCTGGTCGTAAACGTTTATCACTTATAAAATATTCATAAGCCTGTGGAGTGTTAAAACTTTTATAGCTGCATAAAAAATACCTTGTTTCGCTATTTCCTCTATCTTGATTGGGTAATAGGATAAGCTCTAGAGATTAAGATGGTCTTGTAAGTCTGGTAAAACTCTTTTCGACATGACATCAACAAAATCGTGACATTGTGTCGCGTTTTTCAGTTTGAATGTTTTTCAGGCAGTTATACAAAAATGTTAACCCAATTTCTGTGATTTCGAGATTCTAAATGTATGGATCACGTCCAATTAAAATAACCAATGCAACTTACTGCTATACTCCCAATTTGAGTATCCCTTACTTTTCTCGAGTGGTTCACTTTTAATGATAACTTTCAGTGGAAAAAGAAAACCAGTTGAAATTTTCAAAAGAAACTACTATTACCAGAACATATATGGAACCCTACATCCGCAAATAAATTTCACATTCAACACTTCAAATTTGTTTCGGAATAGTTGTCCCGTTATTAAAAAGCATGGAAAAGAAAAAGACTTAATCGTAAATTTAAAGGTTTATAATTCTGACTTGTCTTAATATTACACAATAAGACAATGCCTGGCTTTCGATATAGATTCGGCTTGGGGAGGATTTTCATGTCTCAGTTTTTCTTTCTTAATGTGTATATTTTGTAGATGTACTTCTAGATGACATCATTACCCCTTTCCATACGTGTTTGCAATGTTAAGAAAATGTTTTAACTTAAACTGCTTTCTCAGGATGGCACATTTTAAAAAGTTCCTTTTGGGAATATTAAAGTGGGGTGATAACAAGAAGAGAGGTTTGACTGGTATTCTTATTTTGTCTTATACCAATATCAAATGTTTTTCTCGTTGGTACAGTTCACTGCCATATTGATGAAAGATTCTAAATTTAAGGATCACGGGAGTATTAGGAATATTAAAATATTATATTGTGGCGCCATCTAGTGGTCTTTAACAGTATTTGAAGATTAGTTTCTTCAATTGATCAGAAACAAATATGCATGCACTTAACCTCTGAATGTTCTCTACTGCATTTGCAGTCAACCCTTTATTTTTCCTTTTTATATATACCAACGAAAATACGTCTAAGGTGAACACAAACCCAAATAATTTTGGAAACTGTACAATAAATAATCTCAGAAAACTTGATAAATATTCAAAATATATTTAGTTTAGTTATGGGTTTATTTAACGCATATCTGTGACTTAATATTCGCACAGTGCATGTATAACTATTAGAACAACAAGAAATTAAACTACATTTTTTTTGACAAAATGAAAGTATTTTTTTCTGGGACAGAATATACTTAGCATCAATTATTTACGTCTCTTATTTAATTTAAAACATGAAAATGTCGTTAATTTTATTTTGAAGTAATAAAGAGTTGGATTCGTTGACTTTTAAACACACATACATATATATCAGGGAAAAAAGATAGAAATATGTTAAATACCTATTTCAATTACGAAACTCTCTTGCAAGGAACAATTATTTAAATTATTAAATACATAAATAGTTTTCTTGTCTAATAGTGAAAGATTTATGTTTTCAGCAGCAATTGTTATCTGTAATGGCCATATTTAAAATTTTAGAAAAATCATATAAAGTCAATTTTTACCACATTAAAGTTTTGAATAATTAGAAATATGTTCAAAAGATGGCGCCACCACAATTCCTCATCTTAATTTTATTAACGGGTTTTTTTCATAACATTGTTCAATTACTGTTTCCTCTTTCCTTCAGGATTCCAACATAAGCAAAACAGAAAGGAACAAAACAAATTAAAACACGTTTATATGTTTGTAAGTGTTTTTCGTCAAAATGTGTTTCTAATTTTCTCAGTGTGGAAAGCCCAATCAAACGAATCAATATTGTTTAGTTGGCATTAACTGCTTGTTTTTTAAACATTTAAAAAGAAACTAACAAGAATCTAGTAAAACAAAATTTTGGCAATCTTTGCAGCAATTTTTGTATTTATGTTCACACCGTAATTTTCAGATTTGGGCATTCGATTATTACCTTTAAAATTTTTTTTTAATGCTCCCTTTATTATAAGTATTAAAATACTATCATCGCCAAAAGTTGTACTTAAGCATTATTTACATCTGTGTCTAACACATCTGTGTCCTCTCTTGTGTTCTTTATATTTCAGCCAAATTTTAAAATCATAAGAAATTTCAAATAGTTTCTTTTTCAATACTATTATTGCATTCTGGTGAAAGTTTTGTTTTGTATGTGTCTAAAATAAATGTATCATACTATATGAAGAAATCAATTTAAACTTGATAGAAACCAAAGTTATTAGAAAAACGTATTGGCACGCAAGCACATATTAACTTCTGATTTCTACGTTTATAAGTATATAGCTGGTTGAGAAAAATAGAATCATCATTTTTTGCATCGTTAATAGAATAACGCTTTCAAAGGTACAATTAAATACATTAAACTGGGAATAACCCGTCTAAGTACATTTTTTTCATTAAATATAAGTTCATTTTCATAGAACTCGATAAAGGTGTCATTTTCATATTAATGTATGCGCAGATATCATAATTCCCAATCACATCATCTAATTTTGACACCAACTTACGAATCTATGGCAAATTTAAACCTTAAATGTCCAGTTTCTAGTCATTTGGTTGCTTCTAGATTAGGAGTGTGGAAATTTGGAGCACCAAATGTCGAATTATTTTCCAAGACTTATTGATGTCTTCCGAAATTATCTTCTGATCACGCTTAAACATTTTCTGTTTTTATTAAAGATCCCAAACAAAATCTACGTAATGGTAATTTTTAAGTTAATTCTTAACATGCAATATTAATTATGAATTTAATATTCAAAAATTATGAATGATTGCATTGGATCTGATTTTAGTAGGCGTCATTGTAATGAACTCTCTAATTTGTAATTGTTTTCACTTTTAACAATATTTTCAATTAAATATTTAAAATATTTTTCATTTCAAAACCTCCCAAAAGTGGTAACTTACAACACCTTCAGACTCTTTAGAAGTATGGTACTGATTATATATACAAAATAACTATATATTTGATATTGGAATGTCTGTAGTAACATGATAGTTAATACGTGCTATGGTCTAACATATAAATGCTGTTTTCTAAAAGCAGCACATTTTCTGCGGTGGCCAAAACGATGGTATATATTTAAAAAGTACATACCCGGGGTAAAATGAATATTCCCAGGGTTCCCTCTCTAATATCAGGCACAATTAAAATACAACCAGTTCTAAACGGCAAATCTATAGGAATTTGGCCACAGCTGGAATCAGGACAGAAAGCTTTCTACAATTTCCCAACACGAATTACAAATAAAGCATTCATTTATTTTTTGACCGATTACTGGTAGCAAGGAGGGCATTGGAAACCTCAACAAGATCCTAATGTAGTCTTAAAGAGCAAATAAAATTTCGATAGCTGAAAAAAATATTTGAAACAGCTGTCGCTGTTCTATCGGAATCACTATACACCAGGTTTATCGTCTTGTTTTCATCCCCTTTGTTAGTCAATTTTGAAACTTTAAAACATTATTCAATTCTATGTTTAGATAAAAAAAAAAGAGGATGCGTATGAAAATCTTTGAAACAATCCTAATGTTACCTTATGGTGTTAGTAAAATTTCTGTAGCTGAGAATATTAGAAAAGCAGCTGTCGTTATTCTATCGATATAACTAGATTAGTTTTATCGTCTTGTTTCTATCATAATTGTTAGTCAATTTTGATGCATATACACTATTGACTATCATGTTTAGGTAACAAGGAGGCATTTGAAACAAAACGAAACTTAGAGAAAATCCGAATGTTACTTAAAGTGTCAGTAAAAGGTCTGTAGCTGAGAATGTTAGAAACAGCTGTCGTTGTTCTATCGAAATAAAAATAGACCAGTTCTATCGTCTTGTTTTTATCTTGTTAGTCAATTTTAAAGCTTTTACACTATTGACTACCATATTTAGGCTACAGAAGACAAGCAAATACCTAAAGCAAAAGCAAGCAAATCAAAAAAAGACAATTGAAAATCCTCGACAAAATCCTAATGTTACCTTAAAGTGTTACTAAAACTTCCGTGGCTGAGAATGTTAGAAACAGATATCATTGTTCTATTGAAATACTTATAGAGTAGTTTTATCATCTTTTTTCATTTTTATTACTCAGTTGTAAAGCTTTTACATTATTGACTACCATGCTTAGGTAACATTTGAAAATCCAAATGTTACCTTAAAGTGTTAGTAATACTTCTGTAGCTGAGAATACTAGAAACAGCTGCCATTATGATGGAGATGACAGGAAGAGATTTTTAATGTTCGCATATGAATCCTTACAAAATGATTTATCATATGACGCAAAGGATCATTTCCTCAGTCTGTTCAAACAGCTGCGAGTTGAGAATTCGAAACGCGTTTCATAGTCATCTGTCCACTCTTAAAGAGCTGGCTTTACAACTTTCACCGATAGTTATTGATTTTATTTCTCAGTATATAAGGTGTCACGATTCTACAACTGTGCTCTGTGATTACACTAGCATGTTTTATTACGTTTTACTATGTATTCTAGATCGTTTTTATACTTCTTTTTATGTGTATGTATATAGTTTTACGGTTTCATTTAATTATGTAATATAGCGAGATAAGGAAATATGGCATATGTTCTTTACGTCAACATGCATATTAGATCAAACAAAATTATATCATACACATTTTTCTGAAATTCTTTCCATGTAAATTACGTGTTTTCTTTGGTGATTATTATATACACTCACTGCCAAAATTTAAGCACGAACGGTAAAATGCGAAAAAATTCACAAGTACAGCTTTGTTTGACACGAAATGCGGCAGGAAAGTAGCAAACATGTTTATGCATGAAACAAAACAAAGAATTACATACAAAGATAAAAATAACATTGAAATTTCATAAATTATATGATGAAGTCAAATTGGAGTCATTAAAAAAATGATGATTAAATCCAAAACAAACAAATCCGGCATTAATAGGGTATGTGACCACCCCTCATCCTCATACAAAGTTTACAGCGAGTGACCATGCTTTCCATGAGGTGATCAACCACCCCAGAGTCAAGTAATCGCCATTCCTCCTGTAGAGCAGTTTGCAAGTCTGAGATTGACTGAGGGTGAGAAATGTGCAGACACAGTACGGCCGAGGGCATCCCAAAGATTTTCAAAGGGATTAAGGTCGGGCGAGTACGCCGGCCAATCCATACGCGCAATCCCCTTACTCTCCAGGTAGTCGTCGACGATGTTGACTCGATGGGGACGCGAATTATCATCCATTAAAACGAAAGCAGGACCAACTGTTACACCGTACAATCTCACTGTGGGTTCTAGGACTTCATCCCAATACCAGACAGCCGTCACAGAACCCCGTCTATAGATATGCAGATCGGTGCGCTATCCCAACGAAATCCCTGCCCACACCATGATGCTTCCACCTCGAAATGCGTGATGATCGATGATGCTCTGGGGCCGATTGCGTGTGCCTTGTTCTCTCCAGACCCTTACACGCTTGTCATCTGGCTCCAGGGCTAATCTCGACTCATCCGTGAACATAACGTTTGCCCAATCAGACACAGTCCAATTCAAATGTTGCCGACACCACTTTAATCGTACCCCTATGTTTTGGACGAATAGAGGAAAACAAATTCGTGGTACCCGGGCGTACAGTCCATTCATGTGTAGCCTTCGACGAACAGTAGTACGAAGATATCGTCTTACCAATGGACGCTGCAATCATACATGTCACACGTGTGGAAGTCGCTCTTCGATTCCGCTTGGCTAAAACAGCAAAGCCCATTTTCGTAACATAAAAGCCCATTTTCGTTTCAACCAAATGGAGTTTTCAACAATATATCATTGTTGGAGAGAATGAGTTCGAGCTCGTGATTGATGTTTCAATTTGTTTTCATTTTAATATTTATTGCGTGTACAACTTTCCCGAACGATTTTGATTTTATCATCAAAAGGAACTGGAATTCTGATTTGGAAGAGCGATAAAGTTTTCAGAACCGAGTTCGTGAGTTTAACGTTCGGCGTCATGTTAATATGCAGTTGTAATAAATGCCTTGATTGGTTTTGTAGTTTTGAACTCTCTTGTAGCTTCGACATGCACTATTTCGGAATAGTCCATGTCGAAGCTTTACAAATTTGTCGGACACTTGGGTTCTTACGTATAAACAACGTCTGACATTTTTGATTTGTAAAAAAGGTCAAAATTGTATAATTAGGTTTATTAAAAAATGTTTGTTAATAAACCTAAAGAACCACACACCAAATAATAAAAAAATTAGAATTTACTTTTGAAATGACTTACTGAAGCCTCACATACGTGTAATAGTTAACAAAGCAGCCATGGGCCTTGTAGTAAGGATTTAAAAATAGCTAATTTATTAATCCTATGAAGGGTTCACACACATAAATACGTATTGCAACTTGTTGCCTTCTCTGCATAACTTCCAATCTGATTGGACCTTCTCTCAACCAAAATGGTTATAGTTTTTACTCATTATTTATATATATATCTATATATATACATATACGTATATATATACATATGTACATATATATATGTATATATATATACATATATATTGTGGGGTGAAAACTATACTACACTACTCGGAAATCTCGGAGGGTTGAGATATAATATTATGTATATTGTAATGTCATTATAAAGAGTTCTGACAATTCCAGTCATTGTAATGTTTGCAACTGCTATTTTGCAGTGAAGTGATCTGGATGTGAGAAAATGATACGAAGTACATCGGAGTTACCGAATCGATGAGTAAAATCAAAACGATAATAAAATAGAAGAGAAGAGTAAAACAAGTATTTTAACTGAAGTGGTGGCAGTGCATTGGGGGTACCATGATACAGAAGGGCAACTGAAAACGTAAATAAAGACAGGTGGCTGTACCTAGTAGGATGTATGATCATCTCGAACACTGATGCAGACTGGCTTTGCACAGCGCTTGCATACTAAAAATGAGGTTAGGAATCGAAATCTTGAGGAATGAATTCTAGCGATAGCAGAACCTCCCTTAAGATTCCTCTAACAAAGCCTTTCTCTAACAATCCTTCTGACAGAGCCTTTTTCTAACATTCCGCTAACAGAGTATTCCTCTAACATTCCTCCGATAGAGCCCGTTCCTCTAACAATCGTCATCTGATAGTGATTCAAAATTGCGATGTGTCATCGGATTTATCCCTTCGGAATTGATCCAGGACCGTCTTCAATAGCTTTGTGTTTCTCCAGTGCGACGTTAATTCAATTACCAACCAACTACCAGTCCTCTAACAGAGCCGTCACGATTCCAAAATTTGAATATGCACCAGCTTTCTGCTGAATATCGTTACCCCACGCAAAATGGTCATATCTGCATTTTGGCGATTTTCACCTAACTGCATTTTTTGAGTCACCATTTCATGTTTTATGCTATGACAAAGCCACGAATCATCTTGATTCTTAGTGGAAATGCCGATTTTCATGAGATAGCAACCTTTGTCGTAACTCGATTTTTCCCGAAGCATCAAAACTTCGAACGCGTTTTTGCAGAAACGTCGATTTTGCAGACACGCGCCTTTGGCGTGGTGGTAACGGTATGCTCGGTTATGCAAATCACCGTACGCTGTTTCATTTAATTTTGAGTTTATAACCTTTAAAAGTAATAATTTGTTTTTTTCCCTTAAGTTTTGCACTCCAGTGTATGCGTTAGTGTATGATGTAAATGTTTTCAGGATGAACTCTTACTGAGTGGCAATATAAAAATATGGTCGACACTCAGCGCTTGGTGGCAGAAAGCAAAGTCGCGATAAAAGGATTTTCAAATTCGACTAGCCTCTACCAGAAATTTTTTATAAATCAAGTTGGATGTGTTAGCACCAATGTGGTTACGACAAATTAGATCACAAATACCATACACTCAATGTTGATTCGGATGAATAGTACACCCTCCAAGTGGTTTTGACAAAATAACTCGCTCATCAAGATCTGGCCAATTTTGCTAATGACGAGATATCTCGTCATCGAGATGTTGCCGAATTTTTTATGATGACGAGATCAAGATCTGGTTAGTTTCTTTCTAACGACGAGATATCTTGTCCATCAGTGATCATTTTTGCTAATGACGATTATCAAAAATGCTAATGACGATTCCTCGTCATTAGGAAGACCACCAGGAGGGCTAAAGTTAAATTTCCATTTTAGTAGTACCAATGCATGAACGAGGCAAATAAATGATAGATGATGGTTCTCAATAATTTCAGCGAACTTGTTTGACGCCGTTAGACACATTTGAGACACTGAGGTTTTGAGAGTCACTGATTTGACTCTGAAATTTACCGCTACATATAATCTTGTGTAAATACGAATATGTTTAGTAGATTGATCGAGGACGAAACTGGGAACATCTTCAATGCGAGCTTTGTGTACAAATTGAGTTTATTCCATTCCAATATGGAGAGGTCCATTTGAGAAACTAATCTAAATTCTTCCCAAGTTCAAATCTTACGTCTTTTCAGAGTCACGTCGATTTCAGAATGAAATAAAAGGGGAATACTCTACTAAGTGCAGGAGATAATAACCGTTGTTTGCCTGATATCTCCACAAAAACAGGCGATAATAGATATATCTTTCTTTTTAAAAGAGCAAAAAAATTTTTCATGTTGGCAATTTAACAAATAAATGTATAACATTTTTTGCATCAGCAGCATATAAAACGTTATCCGTCCATGGAGATATCTTTTTCAATGGGATGGTTTATGGTCTTCAGTTACGCCCAAAGTAATAGAGGTAGGTAGGTACTTGAATTAACGTCGCATTGAAGTAACACAACGGGCCATCTCAAAGTAATACAAAAATCAATTCATTAGATTTCCATCGATTATAGTTCGATTCCTGTCAAGTGCATTCCTCTCTGGGTGTATTTCTCTCTTTTGTGTCAGTGAAACTTTCATTGTGTGTATGTCTATTACTTCATATAGTTTGTCTTGTGTCTGGCGCAGCATGGCCCTTGCATCATAAAACCCCAGAAAAACAAACCAAACTAACCATCGATTAGAAGATACGAATTGGTGTTTAAAGGATTTGCTCAAACATTCTATACGAATTTCCAAAGAAAGTTTGGATTGAGATGAAGGTAACTAAAGCTACACTACATTAGTTTCAGTGTCAAGTAGGGTTTTTCGTTCTTTAGGTGTTTGATCGTAAGGAAAAGTAAACAAATCTTATCGTAAGAGGACAAGTCACCCCCTCTTAGAGGAGCTTCCATTTTCCAGTTCTGGTAAGATAAAATACAACCTCTTTCCGTTAAGCAATACCTAAACCAAATTGGAATATTGGGATAGGGAAGAGGTAAAGATGAAGTAAAATCACATCCCTTTCCGTTACGTGGCACCAAAAGTAAATAGGATAAAATCCCACTCTTTTCCGTTACGTAGCACCAACACCAAATTAGAATTAAGATAAGGAAGAGGTGAAGGTTATGTAAAACCACACCCCCTTTCCGTAACGTGGCACCGAAAACTAAATTGGATATGGGTATAGGGATGGGGTAAAGGTGGTATAAAATCGCACCCCTTTCGTTACGCAGCACCAAAAGAAAATCGGTCATTGCAATATGATGACGAGTTGGAAGAATGCTGCCAAAAGTAAGGGGTTTGAAACAGGAAGTAAACACGAGTCATAATAAGGATGGCGGTCTGTTAAGATTCAGAGCTCATGCTCATGAAATTTCTGTATACGTGCACAGTTCAAAGTTTAAAAAAATTACCAGCCCACTCAGCTTCTAGCTCTAAGATGTAATGATATTGAATAATAGGAAATGGATTATGTAGTTTGAGGGGAAGGAAACTTAACCGCTCTCCGAATGATCATACATCTAAATCATTATTATGACCGCACTCACAGTCCTTCTCAAGGAAAAATTGCACACCTGATCAATTTTCATGAGTTTTATGGCCGCTTATAGGTCTCGGTAGCCCAGTTGGAAAAGAGTCGCAGACAAGTTACCGGAGGGTTGCGAGTTTGAAATTCGATCCAACCGAAGACCGACGAGTACGTGTAGCTGGTGAACGTTAAATCCATCGGAGCCTCAAATATCTTCACGTTGGCGTGGTGTGGTAGTTTGGAGAGTGGAGTGCCAGGTCAGGTGTTGACCTCGTCATCTGACCGTGGTTCAAAATTACGATGTGTTGTCCTGAGAATTGCATACCCACCATGCCCGTTTATGTTCCATACATAGAATAAAATTAAAATTGAAAGATATTGGTTAACCCGAAGTTCACATAAAATTCACAATACGATATTGTTGGATTTCTGTTCAATATTCTACCGAGTCGATCAGCAAGTATCTTAGGGGCGCGTTTCAGTTCATGTTTACTGAAACAATCCTCTAAAAGCTGGTAAGACCAGTTTTTAGAGGATTGTTTACTAGCGGATAACTAGAGGTTAACTAACGGATTATAGTACAAGTGGTGTTATTTTAATAGTTGGATACATGACACAAAAATTCATATTACATTAAGTCTTGGTTCTCCGATCTAATTATACTTTCTCTCCATTCAAAAGCGATGCTGTACAATTCAAAGCTCATGAAAGTATCATTGTCAGTTGGCGGAAATGTTACACCAATAAAGTGTTTCTCCCTAAGCACTTGTGTAGATCACGGTATTTGTTGAAAATTTGTAGAATACACATGACATGAAATAACGAAACATCATGTAGAATACCTTTGGTATTGATCCCAGACCGTCGCCAATAGCCTGTGTTGTTTTGCTCTAGTGCAACGTTAATTCAAATACTTACCTACCCTGTAGAAAAACCACCATAAATATTTTATTGGATACCCATAAAAGATATACACAGCAGACAATAAATATTTCAGTTAATCTGTACCAATAGTCTAAAAAGCATATATGGCGGTATATAGATAGAGTGAGGGGAAGAAAGTTTGATTTCAACCTATACCAAGGAGATATTGTCACATATGTAAGAATGCAGAGAATGAGATGGGCCGGGCATATCATTCGAACACCCGAATAAATTAATCCAAAAAATATATTTCTGACCAGGCAATTGGAGTTAGGTCTAGAGTAATACTAAGCTTACACGCATGTCCAAAAGTTAAGCATAATTGCTGTTTATGTGAATATTTCAGAAAATCTACATCGGATTAACAAATGCGGTATTATGGTGTAATAAGGTTATAGAAGAAAACAATGCAAAACAATGACTTTTATTATCCAAAGTAAAGGGTTGAAAGAAAAAAGGTTCACAATACCAGTGTCAATTTTAATGAAACAGAAGGATTAAAACAATGTGATGCTGAAGTTTAATACCGTGTGTGGGAACCTCTGGTAGCCACGCATGCTGCACAACGATTTCCCATACTTTCGATGAAGGTATGGATGAGTTGTGTGCTCAAAGAGTTCCAAGCCTCAGGGAGAGTGGTTTTCAATTCCAGAACAGAGCTTGTTGGGTGGTGGAGGGCTGAAATATGTCTCCCGAGCATATACCGCACATGTTCTATAGAATTCAGATCAGGAGAGTTTGCAGGCCCCTGCTTTCGGTGGATACCTTCACTTTGAAGGAAGACGTCGTCCAGGGTTGCACGGTGAGGAGGCGCGGTATCATCCATGAATATGAAACCAGGACCGACAGCACCTCGAAACAGGCGAACGGTAGGCTCAAGGATTTCGTCTCTGTATTTTTGACAGGTAACAAACCCCGTGTCAAAGATGCGGAGGTCTGTGCTGCCGTCCAGAATGATGCCTGCCCAGACCATGACTCCCCTGAAGGAAAACGATGTCTTTCCGTGAAGCTTCCCGGGTAAAAACGCGTTCCATGTTCTCTCCAGATCGTGGTACGACGAGAATCAGTTTGCAGACTAAATCTGGACTCGTCAGTGAACGTGACATTGACCCACTGTTGTCGACTCCACTGCCGATGTTCCAAACTCCACACTTAACGCGCGCGTTTCTGTGTAGAACGTCAGGGGATTGCAAACTTCTGATCTTTTTGCATAGTGACCAACGTGTCTAAGTCTCCTATAAACAGTTTGTCTCGAAACTATGACTCCTGTGGTGGCTGTCAGGGCTGAACCCAGTAGTCTGGCAGAACGGTTCCTCTGGCGTCGCGTAGTTATCACCAAATATCGATCTTAAAGGGCGGTTGTTACCCTTGGCCAACCTGGTACTGGTCGTCGGGTAACATCTCCAGTGGTTTGAAACCTCTGCCACAGTCTGGGGATCACACACTGAGGCATATTCAGAATTCGAGACGCCTCGGTTTCAGATAAACTGGATTTCAGCATTCCAATAATTCGTCTCTTCACAAACATGTCCAGTTGGCATCTTTGTGACATCTTTCGTTCTTATTGATTGTTAACAACGCTCCGTACCGCAGCAATTGCGAAATTTCTGTCTAAACTGGCCATGCCGCTCGAGGCCCTTTCGTACTCGTTCCGACGTGCGCCAATTCTTTGCGCATTTCAACGTCGACTGAACTGTTTTGCATCTGCACAATGATTTACCTTCGTCTCACGATTCTCCACAAGTGATTTTGAACCATTATATCCATATTTACTCCGATTTTTTCGCAATTTACGAATTATGCGTAACTTTTGGATATGAGTGTATATGTGGATCGTTTGTGTAGACAAGGACTTTTGCATTTGCAAAACAAAGAACTGGAGAACTATTGCCAATTACAGGTCAAGATGCAACAGAACAATCGAGAAAACCAAGGCCCACACAGGGCAGTCAAGCCAATGAAGATTACGATGAAGAAACATCAATAGTTAATTATACTAGATACAGAGCCAAAGTGTAATCAATTTAGATTTATTTATATATTTTTAATACAAATGGTAAGTTAAAAATGTCCTTTTATAAATTCAAAATTGGATGTTTTTAAATATACAAATTATCAAAACTTAGTTTCCACAGTCGTAAAATATCGATACTTCTTTCTTAACGAACTTTTTGAAGAGATACCTCGCCCAAGATCTGATGTTTTGCTAATGACGAGATATCTCGTTGATACGAAACTGCCCTAATACTCCAAGGTAAATGAAGATCCAAGTAGGAGAAACAAGTTGTCCCTTGCCCAGAACTGGTTTTTGCATCAGAAGTTGCCCACTACAGGACAGTTTTCGACGCGAAGAAAAACCACCAGAAGGGTTAAAAGTAAAATTTCAAAATGATACTCTTGAAATATTAATAGATGAGCCACCAATATAAAATCAATTGCGATATACCAAAAGAGCGCTTACCCCGGTTTAAATGGTATTAAATTAGCAAAATACAAAGGATTACAGATGGACGCATTTTAAGTTTTACATTGTCTAAGAGAAATACCAATTATTTTCCTTTTACATTATCCTTGACTCCAAGTATTTAAAAGTGAAACAGTGAAATGAAAGATCTAAATCTTGTTTCAAGATGTAATTAGATCAAGAACTTCAGCACTCCCCATATAAAGCACTAACAGAAAACTAAGCCATACTTTTGAAAGCAAAAAGTTTTGTTTAGAGTGCTATTAAATAAGTTCCATAATTAGCACCAGGCACTTCGTTCCCCATCCTTTTGTGAAAATTAATTCGCTCCAAGTTTTATATTTTCCTTTACCCTTATCCACTTTTATCGGTTGGAAAACTTTCTACATTTAAGTGAAAAAACTCCAACTTCCTCTGTCTTTTGATAAAGTCCCGCGTTAAGATAGGATCCTAAAACGAAATTGGGCTTTAATAAAACCATTTTTTTTTATTATTTTTTCTTTCCAAAAGTTTTCGTCGAAGGAAAGTCTGAAAGCAGGACGGAAAATGGAAATGATTTAGTCGAAATATTTGCTGACGGCAGAAGCCTTTGACATATAAAAATAATGGTACCCATAAGACAGAAGAAAGTTTAATAAAATTTGAATTGCAGAGAGAACATTTCTTACATGGTGCAAATATAGCTGATAGAAACTGAATTATTCCATTTATTCCATGGATCGACGAATTTTCCTTGACATCACACGAGAATTCAATTCAGTTTTCAGCACAAATACAGACCGTGTCTTCGAAAATATGAATTTCCCTAAAAATGTCTAACGTAAAATTTCTGCCTAAAAGAAATTATTGCACATGTTATGTATAAACTTTCTATTTTACCACTTTGAAAGATAAGAGTAAAATATTACTGAATTGTAAATTCGAATAGCGTTACAAAAAATAAAGGCTGAATGAAAAGAAATTGTAGAAAAATATAATATTTTCTTCTATGAGAATCTATAGAATATTTTTTAAAAATTTTTCAGCAAATAGGCTAAAATGAGAAATTATATCCAGTGACAAACTAAGAATATTTGGCTTACTACACAACTAAACTTATCTACAGCACCAGTTCATTGGAAGTAATAACGAGACAAAATTTCGCATCCTTAAAAAAATAAAGTAATATCTTCTAGATATTTTACTAAACTAGATATTTTTTATTACATTTTTCAGCAAATAGGCTATAAATAGGAAAGAGAATAGAGAATTATAACCTGTGTGACAAAGAATCTAATCCCACATGGCCTATTCTGAACTAGACCAGATCAGAAGTTAGCCCTGAGTTTATTGAGAGTCAGCACCAGGCATTTAAAGAAATCCTCCCAGGCAAATCCAATGCTTAAAAGAAGATGCTCAAGCAAATCCGTTGCTGCCGTGCACTTTGTACAAAGTGGAAAATACTCCCAGTACAAACTTCATGGAGCCTTAGATGCTTGCTTTTAAATCTTGAAAAGGCGGATGGATCAGCCCTGTCTCCAGAGAATTCCAGAGTTGAACCGACACGAAGTCCTTGGTAATAGTCACGCGAGAGGTCTCTTCCAAGCTGAGTTGTTCGAAACCTTCGTGGAAATCTCTTCAAAAGTTACCATACAAGTAGATGGTTGAGCACTTTTCTATCAGACGAAATTCTACGAATTGCAAAGTAAAAAAACAACGTTGAAGATATTAAATCTTTGTCTTCTAAAATACACTCATGTCCAAATTTATCTTTACATACCTAAAAATAATGATATTCCATGAAATATCCAGTCGATGTAATCCATTTTTGCAGGGAATGTGTGAGACAAGCCTAATTAGCATTATCCAATCAAAAGAGATCAAACGGTTTCTGATATGCAAATCAAGGCGTTACGTCATCCGACGATGAATCAAGCGCTTTGCGCAAAGTGAATATATGAGTGAATTTCTGCAATACAGCGTTTGATTTCAATGTGTAAGAACTCAAAACGGTTTGTTACAGCTCCGAAGTATCATTTGGAAGAATCTGCGAATGGCGAATTATCGGCCGTTTAGAAGCAGGGCAGACAAGCATGGAAGCAGCGAGATGTGTGAATATTTCAAGACAGACAGTCTCTACGTTATGGGAACAATTTCAGAACTCTGGAACTGTTGTAAGGAGGCCTGGACAAGGTCGTAACAAAAAACAACTGCTTCTCAAAATCGATATCTGGCAATAACTGCCCGTCAAAACAGGAATTCTATTGCTCGGCAGTTAAGTTCAGAGGTTGTAGCCGCCACTGGAACTGTTGTATCACGGAAACTGTATACAGAAGGCTTAATGAAAAAGGTCTTTATGCCAGAAAGCCAAGGGTATGTGTTTCACTGTCTTCACAAGAAAAGAGGTATCGCTTTAATTGGTGCAAAGAACACCAGAACTAGAGTGAACACCAATGGACCCATGTTCTCTGTACTGATGAGTCGAGGTTTAGCCTAACGTATTTACATCTGGAGGGATTCAAGAACGCGAAATCTTCCTTCGAACATTATGGAACGTGACCGTTTCGGTAGTGCAGGTGTGATGGTATGAGGAGGAATAATGATCGATGGACGTACGCCCCTACACGTTTTCAGCAACGGATCTGTGACCGGTCAGAGATATCGGGATGAGGTTTAGAACCTTATGTAAAACTTTTCACAGGTGCATATTGATCTGACGTTTTATTTATGAAGGATAATGCTCGTCCACATCAAGCAAACCTCGTTGACGAATTCCTTGAAAGTGAAGCCATTGAGCGAATACCGTGGCCAGCTAAATCTCCTAATCTGAACCCGATAGAGAACTTATGGTACTATCTTGGAAAAGCAACTGCACGGGGACATCCTCCTCCTAAAGATATGAATGCCCTGAAGACCGCATTGCTGGAGGTGTGGAACTTAATTCCCTAAACTGTGGTTAACAACATTATTGCCAGCATTAAAACACGTTGTGATATGTGTGTACACGTCAGGGGAGATCACATTTCACATTAAATTCACAAGCCTTAATTTTTTTCTGAGTTATTATTTTATTCTGGACTCTCCTTGTCACACATTATTGCCATTTTTACTGTTTTCTGCTACAGTTTTATATCATATGCAGTGCTCTTAAATTTTTTCCTCTGTATTTATGTGTTATGATGTTATGTATCATTTCACACAAATTCATAAAATTATAGTTCACAGTTTCTGAGAAATCCGTGATTTTATGCATGTAAAGATAATTTTGGACATGAGTGTAATTCTTTTTTAAAAAGTGTGTTACACTGTGCTGTACGATATATTTTCATTCTTACTCTTTGGTACGCCCTATTTATTATTGAATTTCCCAATGCAGTGAGACATTGTGGAGACATTTAACCCTCTTGGTGGTTTATCTGCGTCGAAATCCATCCTGTAGATGCAAAAACCTGTTCCAAACAGTCACCAGTTCTAGGCAAGGAACAATTTGTTTTTCCTTCTTGGATTTTCTTTCTCCTTGGAGTAATAGGGAAGTTTTGTCTCAACGAGATCTCGTTCTTAGTAAAATTGACCAGATCTTGAACGAGATATTTTGTCGAAACCACTTGGAGGGTTAAGTCAAACACATTGTGGATAGCCTCCATTACGAAAAGTAACTTCCAATATAGTAGTATGTATAGCAGTGCAACGATTCACAAACATGAAATACTTTTTGCACACTGAAGTTGAATTGTCTTATCATGTTCTACTACATGGTTGACACAGACGTGCTTATGATCAGAAGGGCATTGCTTATGATCCCTTAACATGTCAATGCAACAAATAAAACTCGTTCAAAACCAAGTGACACATGGCCAAATATGGCCCTTGTGCCATAAAACCCCAAATCAACCAACCAAGAGACACAAATGTTAACTTGCCAAACAATATAAGTAAAACAAGACCCTGTCTTCAATAGTCCTCTTAATAATAAATCCAGATAGAAATCTCTAATCAGATAGAAATATCTAAATACCACTCATATTAACTCTCCTGGTAGATAGATTAAGAATATTCGGTTAGGATATTTCCCACCAAACTCCAAAACCGGTATTTAACCCTCCGGGTGATTGTCTTGACGAGGTATCTCGTCATTAACAAAACTGATAAGATCTTAATGGACGAGATATCTCGTCATTAGAAAAAAACTAACCAGATCTTGATCTCATCATCTTAAAAAGTTCGGCAATACCTTGATAGAAATTTGACCGGATCTAGATGCAGGACATATCTCTTCGAAACCACTTGGAGGCTTAAGAACTTTTAAATTCCCTTTACCATATTGCACTTTCCTCTGTACGAATATGTAAGCTCGTACATCTAGCCCCTTGCATTACGAAATCCAAATAAAAAAACATCATTAGTATTATTCAAAGATAAACAGAGGGGAAAGGACTCAATGATAGTTTAAGATAAACCACATTGCACCCTCTGGAATTCCCTAGGCACATATGTATTCAATTACAAGTTTAAAAAGATATAACTTTCAAACTATTAAAGGCTAAAAATCAAGGAATTCCCTAAAGGAGCACAGAAAGTAAAGACAGAGGGATGAGAGGAGCACAAAATGGAAGCAAAGATAATTTTCAATGGAATAAAGAATACAAAAATCATTGCTCGAACCGGATTTCTACTGTTCTGCTGTCTTGGAGCAACAAGACCCCCGAGGAAGAATATGCGGAAGCTAAGAAGGCGGGGATCTCTCTTCTGGAACAATAAATTTTCCACTTCCAGTTGTCAAGTGAGATTTAAAGTCCGTGGTAACTTGGGGAGGGATTAGATCGAAATGGCTGAGTTTGCTTCGAAAATTCCTGAAGGAAACGGGTTTATCCTTTTTTTGTCGTATCGGATTAAGGAACACTCGGAAAGAAAGAGGAAAATGTAGTTATATTACCTGGTATGATTTACTTAAATTTAATTTTCTCTTTTAGTGAAACCATAAGGTTGGTTGTTTTTTATGAAGCAAGGGCCAGATTGGGGCAAGCAATAATTTTCGTCTAGTAAATAGACATACAGAGAAATACACCAGGATAAAATTATGGAAAACAGGAAACTTTCCGGAGTATTACTTCTAACACAAAATTATTATACAGGACCCGAACCTGCGCCACCTACAATTAACAGACTGCTAGCGCGGTGGAAAAATTTACTGAGAAACTTAAAACCATACGAAAATTTTTGATATTGAATTTATTATAGCATTGTAAACTTTGTATACTAGGTATATAAAGTTTCTTGTACAAACTTCAAGAGTTTTTTTATGTTTGCATTGTCTGGTTAGTTGGTTAGAAGTTATTATTTTGTAGTTTAGTTCGAGAAGTGGAAGCAAATATGTACATTACTATAGTACTCTAACAACGATCGACATAAAAATTATCCCAATGGTTTATTGGGATTAATGGCCATATGTGCTCAACCTGCTCCAAAATCACAAGAATAGACAAATTAATTAATAGACCTAAACACAGAAGGAAAGTTTAACTGATATAGAAAATAGAAATACACAAATGATACATAAATTACAGGAATCATACCTGTGTCGCTTTCAATTTGAAGGTTGTTAGCGCAGTGGGTAAATTCACGGATACACGGTGGCCTTATATTTGCACTGGCCTCATTTTGAAAAATGGTGCGCCTTCATAAATTAGTGTTTGAACCATGAGATTAAACCACATATTTGAATTTCATTACTCACACGATAAAGTTCATGCCCATCGTAAGATTAATATATAGAACCCGTAACTTGTCTTTTCAGAGCCATTGAAGAACAGACTATTTCTATTGCTGTGCAAATCACAATAGCGCTCAAATCCCGTTAGAGAGTTGGTATAACACAATAAACTGACAGATTCGTACAAAGCATCTGCTAAAACGTTTTTAATGTTTCTATTGATAGTAATATCTTACAGTTTACATCTTTTATTTTAGTACATTTATTATATTATGAAAATAAGCACTCATATGCAAACTGCTCCTTTCATACGTCCAAGTGACAAAAAAAATTGATAAAAAATATGAAGTAGCATCTCATGTACTTACGCTGTAAATTCTTATTTCAATAGAGTGCATACCCAAAACTTCACTCATTCAAATCTTACACCACTTCCCTTCTGACCGTCCAATTTCGTCCTATCCACTTGTTCAAAGGTGATTTGGAAATTTTCGACGTCTAAACCAATTTTCGCGTTTACTCACACTTTCTTTTCTGCTGATTTCTATTATCAAAATTTCTTATTGTCTTCGGTAATCCGACTGCTAAAGGTAGGTAGGTATTTTAATTAACGTCACACTAGAGCAATATAACGGGCTATTGGTGACGGTCCAGGATCGATCCCAAAGGGAAAAATTCGAGGACAACACTACGTAATTTTGAACCACGGTCAGATGACGAGGCAACAACTGAGCTGGCACCCCACTCTCCAAACTTCTACACCACGCCAACGTGAGGATATTTGAGGCCACGACGGATTTAATGTGCACCAGCCCCCTTTGTACACGACGGTCTTTTGGTTGGATCCGAACTCACAACACTCCGGTTGCTAATCCGTTACTCGTCCAACCGGGCCAAAGCGGACCCCGACTGCTAAAGAATTTTATTAGTGGCGAGATCTTTCGTGTAGTTTTACGGCAAATCAAGCACATTTAATCAAGCATATAAGAGGTAAGATTGGTGAATGAATCCCGGAGGTTGATTTTATTTTCAGTGTAAACAAACCACCGGAAGACGAATATTTTACTTCCGGTTATCCAATGTTCTCGCTCAGTAGATAACAGTTATCTCAAAATATAGCCAAGTGACGTCACTTCCAGAATACGTACTGACAACACCCGTTCTACTATTAAAACACTATCGCTACCTATATTTCACTTTACAGAAAAAGCCCAGATTATTAAACTTCATTTAGCGATTGTTAAATGTACCATTTCCTTGAATTTATAATAATTGTAAAGGAGGATTAGTGAGATCAAGCTACTTGTTTATTGTCATCCAGTGCCTATATATTGTCAATGGTCATGATACCACAACAGTGGATGTACAGCAATGTAGTAATAATGGGCAAGACACTTAGAAGTAGCAACTCAGTGTCAAATTCTGATTTTATCATGTAAATTATTGATTTCAAAGCTTTTATTTACAGCTGAGACTATTCATCCTATAGCTAATTTTAAGCTGTAAGATTGATGTTTTCGAAAATCATTTATAATTTGCTGCTTTTGATGGTCTTTTGCAGCACTACTCGGAAATATCGTGACCGGGTTAATTTGAAATTCAGAAATATCTAATATTGTTTCAGAAATACAATTGTTTTCATTTTTAACTTCAATACTTTATTGTTATATACTTACTAACGTGGCAATAAAGCTTGCGTTTAAATCTAAAGTAGAAACGTATTTTCTTAGTGAATCTATTTTGCTAGTTGTAATTGTTTTGATTTTCATAAATCAAGTTTACCGTTTTATACACTTATAAGCCGACAAGATTTTATAAATTGTACACACGAGTCTAAATTATAGTATGGTATTGTGTAGAGAATCCATATTTGTATAAACTAAATCTAAACGCCAGATTAATTTGACGTTTTACCATAGGATATTTTGTAAAAACTCACCCTGATCCTCTAGTGAAACTCCTGTTACTACCCGAAGCAAATCTCTTCAGAAAATATTGGAATTTCGATGTGGCAAGATCTATGTGATATTCAATGAGAAATCCTTTTTCTTCTGTTTGAAAGTGGATGCTTATATTTTATCCCGTTGACAGGACAGATTACACCTGTCAAAAACGGAACATTTTTCATTTCAGACTACATTTCTTTCTGAACCAGCAATGGAAAGAAACAGTTCGTGGGAATATAGTGGAAAATAAAGATCCATTTTCACTACTATTTCCATTTTAATATCTAAAAATTCTGTGGAAAAATTAAAGTTTTTACCCCTTTCTTATTGTCTGTATACTAATGCCAGACTATCCAATCACTAACAAGATGTAGTAATCGCAAAATACAAGAGGACAGATATTCACGATGGCATAGCTTGGACAAGTCTTCGGTGGGTCTTGCAGACCTTGCCAACTGATTTGTAAAAGCACTTTCTGGTACCTGAAGATTTCACTTGCACACTTACTCTACGAATGAATGAGGCTTTACTTTCAGATAAGAGACTTTCAGCATATTTTCATCCATGGCACACAAACTAATTGCTAAAATTCTGTGGCACAACAAAAGTTATACTTTTGCGGATCTGACGAAAAAAAATAGATGTAATCTTGATCGATTTACAAAGAAAATAGTAATTAGTAACCTTTTTTGCACCAGAGGGACTTTCTAAAAAGTCTTTTGGGAACAATTTATTTAAACTTTGTAACAAAATACTATTCACATTTGTTTATACGGGTATAAACTTGACATTATTCATGAACATGCTTGTCAAAAGTTCAAAACTTAACCGTTGAAAATAAATAAATTTTACACAATTCAATCGGTTTCACCATACGTAAGCAGATTAGTGCCATTCTTGACCACAACCATTGCCATTCTTGACTTCAATCACATCGGTTCAAAATCGCTGCTTCTGGTAGTGTGAAATTGGTTTGTGCAATCACTTTTACGTTTACTGGATGTAAACGGTATTCACATGTTTTATTTTTAGCGCTGGGTACGGTATCAAGTTATCAAGTGTTTGTTAGATGCCATAGTTAAATGCGACTCAGGCGAGAAAGCAGATGACTCTGGGGAAACCCATTTCTTTACTACCCAAGCCATTCAGCCTAAAAACAAAGGGTTTAAGGATTGGTAAGGGATGGCCGGAAGGGTTAATGATACACAAACGACATGAAACAAAAGCCGGGCCACAACTCTTCACGTTTGACACGATATCGATCAGGTAAAACCTGATACACAAAACATCTTACATCAGACGTGAAGCATCGGCGGAAATACTAAGTGGAAATTTGTAATAGATTTAAGAAAATGAAATACTATATAGAAGGTATTAAACATATAAACGCATATATCCAACTGTGTACGACAAGGGAGCTCTTGTCTCAAATTAAATTTTACTGTACTTTGTCCACTGTGGCGGAAGACACACTTACGTATTCTAGTATTGACACATTCACGTAGTCAAATTTTGTTATTGTTCATGACAAATTCCGGTCGTCTGGCTGCTAGGTTATTAGACCACTTGCTTTGCAATATTTTTCTACAGGACAAATTAACTCTCTTGGTGATTGTCTTGAGACGAGGTATCTCGTTATTAGCAAAACCATTAGCCGATCTTGATGGACGAGATATCTCGTCATTAGAAGAAAACTGACCAGATTTTCTTGATCATCATAAAGAATCGGTAATATCTTGATGACGAGATATCTCTTCATTAGCAAAATTGGTCAGATCTTGATGGACGAGATATCTCGTCGAAACCATTTAGTGTGTTGAAACCAATAGTTCAGGGCACTCGTCCATATGTCCACCATGTTGTCCTAGGTCGCACAAATTATAGTCTGGGGAATCACTATACCTTATTCATTGGAAATGGGCCCGGAGATTGTCGTGGCCAGTAAGCAGTCCAAACATGCCAACCACTTACTCGTCCAGAAGAGTTTAGGACAGCTAAATTGCTATTGCAGAGGACGGGCCAAGATTTTCCCATACAGATAGCAAGAGAGTTTCAAATTGTTTCCTATGTATCTGTTTTACATGTAGTTTTCACGAATGAAATGTCATAGGCTTTAAAAAGTTCTGCGCCATCCAGCATCGTTTCGGGCTCAAAACGTTTTTTCATTATTAGACACTCCACAACGTAAAGATATTTTCTGAGTAACGGTTTTTATATCTCCTGAATCCGAGTACAATTATGTTGTCGGTTACAAGACAATTCTCGGAGAATGGAACGGAGTACGAAAGAACTTTTGTTATTAGAGGAAGACCATTATTTTACGACCCAGACCACCCAGCCTATCAACAAGAGCTTAATGTCGGACAAGGCGTGGCCGGGAGGGGACTCCTGACTCCACCGAAGCCAGTACTTAGGATACAGGCAACATTTAGTTACATTCATTCAAAAATTATACATACATATATATATATATTTAATTACCCACTGCAAGCGCGAACGGGATAATACAAATATTCAAAGCTTCAGAGGAAACAGACCGCTTTCTAAATAATGCAAGCAAAAATTTTGAATTAAAACGAGGACAAATGCCGAAGTTTAATTTAATTCTATAAATTTAAAACTTGCACATAAAAAAGTTTAAGTGAAACGAAGACAAATGCCTAAATTTAGTTCAATTTTCCCATTTGTGGAAAGGTGGTAAGCTGGCCAGTAGAGCTGTTATACACAAAATCATGAGGTCCCTCAAAATTTCCTCATAAGTGATTACTACTTGTATCGCCAACTCATAATCGAACCACCCCTTCCTCACCCCACACACACTCGAACTCGTAACCATACCCCAATTCTACATCGGATCTATCTGTTCCAATATCATTAGAAAAACAAGTTGTCTCTAACAAAGTAACTGCTAACAAAAATAAAAGTTCAGTATGGGATATTTTGGAGCCCTTATTAATCAGGTTTTCCTGTTAACAGTAAAAAGAATAACTGCTCAATACAAACAACTTGAAAAAGTGAGGCATGCGAGACATATGCACCCAGCTGCATATTTAACGGAAGATGATACTCAAGAAATCCCACTGATGAAACTCTCTTAATTAAAATTTAGTTTAGCAGAATGGAAATTCGCAGTCGAATGCTCATTCTAAAAACACAAATAGCATGAGCCTTTCTCATCTTTCGAGAAACTTTTCTACATCAGTGACATTATATATGCATTATACATAGATATCCTTATTCCTCTGTAATATAACGGATCACAATTAATTAATATGTAAACCACCAGAGTGAACATAATTGGTTTAAAAGTTAAGAAACTCAGAAATGTTTATCAACCTTCCTCTTCAGTGGCTAGTATTTTCAGGAAAATTCTTGTATAGATGAGACATTATTCTCAGAAAGTGACGCTATTTTAATATTGGATTTCGGAAATTATGTCGGACCAACATTAATTAGTTTATAAACCACCAGAGAGAACACAATTTTGGTTTAAAACTTAAAAATCTCGGGAATGTTTATCACAATCTTTCCTATTCGGTTGCTAGTCTTTCCGGAAAATGCTTGTTTGGTTGAGACATTCTCAGAATATAATGCTCTTCAAAAATAAATTGGATTTTGGATTCTATTACGGACCAAAATTAATTAGACATATTTAATTAAAGTTCGCCCGTAATATGATTGATATAAATCATCACAGCCAACACAATTTTTGCTTAACCCTCCAGGTGGCTGACTTGACGAGGTATCTCGTCATTAGCAAAATAATTAGTAGATCTTGATGACGAGATATCTCGCCATTCAAGTTTGAATGTTAGAAATATTTATCAACTCTTCCTCTAAAGTTGATAATATTTCCCGGAAAATGCTTGTTTAGGTGAGACATTCTCAGAAAATAATGCTCTTATGATTTTGGATTTCAGATATTATAACGGAACTGCATTAATTAGAATATAAATCACCAGAGGGAACACAACTTTGGTTTAAAAGTTAAAAAACACAGAAATGTTTATAAACCCTTCCTCATCTGTTGCTAATATTTTCCTGGAAATTCTTGTTTGTATAAAACATTATTCTCAGTAAATAATGCTCTTTTAAAATTGGATTTCGGAAAATCGTGGCAGTGATAAACAGAACGGTATGCATAAAAATGAACAAGAATACAGACAAAGGTGGTGCTAAGAAAGGTAAACACAATCCACTGTAATTATAAGGACATTCAACGATACCACGATGCGAAGTGTTTGTTTCGGGGAAAGGAATTTTAAGTGTATTTAAATTTGAATGATAATGGGCTCTCATGTACGCTCCAATCACTTCCCAAGTTTTAGAAAAAGAATGCAGGCATTAAAACTGATGGTAAAAAGGCGATGTGGTGATGAGAAATTCTAATTTTCCTGGAATGAACTGTTTATCTTAGCCTAGAACAAATTCAGGGACTTGAATCTTTCGAGTCCCTTTTATTTGAAGAAATAAATAAGAGTGGAGAATCGGAGCTGAAGTGAAGGAATTCTCTTTGCCTCATTTTATTTTTAACTTAAGGAACTTTTGCATGACAAGTAATGTGACTAGAATTTTGTTAAAGGAAGTTAACCACACACTATTTATTATTTTATATACAAGACAAAGTGCTTAAGAATGTTGTTAAAAGCATGCTTAAAACCTTCGATGTTTGTGGTAATATAGAAATAAAATCGATGTCTGTGTGATAGTATAGAAATAAAATAGATGTCTGTGTGATAGTATAGAAATAAAATCGATGTCTGTGTGATAGTATAGAAATAAAATCGAGAGGTTTTTATAAATTTAATTCTTTAACGGAGCGAGTGAGAGATTGAAACTTCGTCTACTAAAAATTATTTAGGTAGAGATAGGTTACGCTGCTATACACTACTGTATTGTAACTTAATTTTTGTAGTGGTGGCCGAGTTCACCACAGTACCCCCCAGAATTTAAGAGGCTGAAAGGATGGTTGATAATTTTATCAGAGGCTGAAATGATGGTCCAGAATTGAGCAGAGGATAAGATGATGGTCCAGACTTTAGTAGAGGTGGAAAGGATGATCCAGAATTAAACAGAGGCTGAAATGATGGTATAAGATGATAAGCAGATTCAAAAACGTTGGCCCAGAATTTAGCAGATACTGATATATGCTACCACTAGTTGATAAATTGTCAGTTAAGTGGGACCACGAGAGCTATATTAGGATCAAGGGTGTACTTCTGTATGCTTGCTTATGTAATGGATGATTGCGACCGTTTGACTGTCTTGTGTTGCTGTTTAGAAGCCGAGTGTGAGGCGCTTTGTGAAGAGAAGGTTGAGTAGGATTCCTAGCTACTTTTCTTCGATTTAATTAATTCTGTAATTAATTCGGTACCGAATACAATAGCAAGTAATAATGAATTGTAGTAGCGGGCATCACAGGCCATTGCCATACACGACTTTACTAATATCAGCCCTTTTTTTCTTAGGCAAACTTTATCTTTCTACAAATGGATAAGGTCATTGGATCAGAGACGCACTATGTCTACAGGAGAAAATTATAGATTTGCATATCACTAAACTCAAGCATTGGCAGTCCAAAAGTGAACCTCAACAAGGCGCCTTTTTCAAAGACATTTGATGTTGTAAGTAAATCGTACTTGACAGATTATTTTAGATAATCTTAATGGAACCTAAAACAATAGCAAGTGATATATTCATAGGTATAATTTATCAAAACACAAAGAAATTCTAATGTAGCCTATTTTTACTGTAATCTAATTAAGCCTATGTTTTACTGCAGATTGCAAGAGCAGGCATAGCACACCATTCAGTAACCGACCTACTTGATATTCTTCGGATACATTAAATCCATGATATAAGTGGTTCTGATCTGCAAGTCACCCGATTTTAAACTAATCCTTGATTCCATTTAGCCATTTAATCCATGATTTCAAACATTTGGCATTCAAATGTGATACAATTACAAACCCCTTAGGATAATGGGCAAGGGCGAACCCAAATCTTCAAATTTCATATTGGGCCAGTTATTACAGTTCCCAGTAATTAAAAAAATCGGAATTTTTACCACACACTCCCTCTCTTTTCTAATATGTTTACACTCTTGTTTATTTAGCTCCCCGAGTGGTTTAGACGAGATATCTCATCCATCACGATTTCAAGAATTTCCATATCTCCTCGAGACAACCGCCAAGATAGTTAAACTAACCACATTGATATAATTTTTTAAAAATATATCCAAATCTATTTTATGGGATCCCCCTTGCCCCCATGATGGGACAATTGCATACCATGGACTGTACTCCCGTTTGCAATGCGATAGATTGTGAGTTGGGCAAGATCATATCATTTCATTCATGCCCTTATTTGGTCCTGCCGAAATTTGCACCACTCTAACAGTGAAACTAATCTAAAGGAACCCTTCAAACATTTCAACCAGGTGGCAGTTCCTACTTTAATATCAGTCACGTTTTATATTCAGTGGACGTACTTACCCCACTAATACACCTGCCCTACCTCAACGTAATTTAATTGCAGGATTTTACATCCATTTTGGGCTTTTATATCCAAAACTACATGCAAATAAGTTATTTACTTTCAAATTTAAGGGAATATTTCTCTTCCATGCTATGGAATATTTTAGACAGAGTATTTATACGCGCATTCTTCGTTAAGTTTATCTAGTTAAAAACTAAAACTTTTTGTCTGAACAATTTGTAGAGAGGAGTTACCAAGTTTGGCTTCCAATGAGAGGTAATTTCTGTCAAGCTAAGATGGCGGTAGTGTTTCTACGGTAGAACGTGTGTCCTGTACGTAATCCAAAAGTGACGTCATTTGGCTCGTTTTTCGGAAACGATTTCAGCACTTCGCCTAAAGAAAAAATTTCGAATTGATGTATGATAATTGATCGGTAAACGCCAATTAAACGACAAAAGTAGCGAAAAAGGCTGTACACTACATTTTTAGGTAACTCCGATATGTATCATGCGAGAACATTGGGGGAGCGGAAGTACAATCTTAACTTTCAATCTGGTCAGTTTTTCACTATAAATTCCTGCCATACAACGAAAGTCGATTCGTTCCGTCTAGTGTACTTAGGAAACAACTCTTTTTTCTCAATATGAAAGCGATAGAAACAGTCTATTTACCCTGTTTGATAACGAGACTTCTTTTTAACAAGGCAATATTTCTCTGCTAAAGTAAATACACCGCTGATTTCATGTTACATGTATCCATAAGAAAGTTCCCTTTTAAGCCTCAAATTATTCCTGAAACTCTGAGAGTTTATTTAAAATTGGGAAATTGAAAGTTAAGAGGTCTCAGACATCAATGATTATCTTTTGGTACACGAATATTTTTAAGGCGTCTATAATTTTACGATATTTTGCTTTGCACTTGGAAGCTTGTATTTCTCCGAGTAAGTGACAGCTTAAAAAGCTAGTTAAAAATCCTCAGACATATTTTAGTAGTTAATTTGAAATTGTAGAATTATTTCATCTCTGTATTGAACAATTCGTAACAAATCCGATGATTTAATTTCAATGGCTTGTTTGAGTTCAATGCAATTGTTTGTTAACTGAAGTTAACATTTGAAGTTGTCATCTCGGGAATGTGCGATATACTAATTGACGAAGAAACTTCGGTTTTAAGATAATAACATTTTTGCTGTTTTCATGGGTGCTTCATGTCCAATCAATGAGTACATAAGAAGTTGTAATGCATAACACACAGAATTTTCAAAACGAAGGGCTTCGTGCAGCAGCAAGAGTTTAAAATTTTCAGAAGAGCAGTTTCCAAGTTTGAACGAAATTTTAAATGCTTCATATGCACAATTCAAAAGACCGTGTTATCTTAAACTTTCGAGCACTAATTCATTATTAATCACTAATTCAATCACATAGAAAGTCTTTTGGCTGTCTTGAATATTTAGTTTATAATTATTTTCGAATTTATTTCTGTGGCTTATCATCATGTTGCCCGATGCCCTTCAATTGTATCAAGTTGGCTAAAAGTGCCAAGCAGCAGAAATAAAAGCTCTTAAAATCATTTCGGTTTTTGTGTGATTTAAAGAATTTTATTTTATAAATGCAATAAATTAAAGTTGAAATTACATATTTTGTAACAGAAAATTATATTTATCGCACGAGGCATTTTCTGTCTCGCTTAATGTAGGTGGCGGTAGTGTTTCTACGGCGGAACGTGACGTCACTTGGCTTGTTTTTCAATACAATTTTAGCACTTCGCCCATAAAATTCCAAAGAATAAATTCTGAATTGAAAAATAATAATTTATTGGTCAACGTCAATTACTTTAACCGCCAAACAACACCAAAACGGCAATGAACTACATCTGAAGGTAATCAATAATATAGATTATGCGAGAACATTTAGGTAGAGGAAGTAAAATATTTGCTTTCCGTCTGGTTTGTTTCTCTGGCAATTCCTCGCATAAGCTAATTCAAAGGAGAAATGATGGAAAAAACCCAGCGATCTCCAGTGCATTTGCAGTAGTTTTATGCCAGAATCAAAATGATCAATATTCCCCACGTATTCTGAACGTCAGCACTTTCATTTTTGATAAACTCAAGAGAGCATATCGAGCATTGCGGTATCGCAACAAGTAAACACAAACATCTTCATGGCAATACTAAAGAGTTGCAGCTTTCAAATCTAGCGTTGGGCATTTTAAAAATTTTGCCGAGGCTTATAAATCTAATACATTTTTCTTAACCTCTATAAATAAATTTCTTCCATAATGGAGAATGATATATGGTGGCTTTCACTCTAAATATTAATGTAATCTTCCCCTTCAACCCAACCGAACAGATATATATTGTCTTTGGATAAAAATATTCCCTCCCTGTCGTATACGTAACAAGCCAGTGACGTGAAAGGAAAGTTCTTAAAAAAGCGTCAGCAAGAGGGTTGGAAGAAAATAAAATAACAGTTGAAAGAACTGGCATGGGAAGCAGGGTAGGTAAAATGGCTTTTGTCATTGTGTGAAATGGATGGTGGCATGGAGAACTTCTTGTTTATGTGACGGCATTGGTTTCTTGTAGGGGAAGTATTACGTGCAAAAAAGAACACCTAAGGCAAGGTTTTGAGCTGAGAAACTAACTGGCAAAGTGACAATATTTGGGTTATATATCAGTGGGCTGTAGAGGTTGAGGGTGTGACATAAGCGGGAAACTGTCAAGGTGGAACGGAACGAAATGAATGAGACATCCTACCCATAGAAGAATACTGTCAGTTCAAAAAAATAAATTTTCGAAAGAGAGGACAAACCAAATTCTAATTACATTGCGCTGAATTTTGATAACTGCTGTAATTAGAATTGGGATATTCGGAAATCAGATAACTTGTGCATTTGCGTGCTGACTTCTTGTTTGTGTCATGACATGGGTGTCTTGTAAGGGAAGTATTATGAGCAAAAAGAACACATAAGGCAATGTTTTGTGTTGAGAACTAACTGGGCAAGGTGGAAATTTTTATGTTATATATCAGAGGGTGTGACATAAGCGGGAAAGTGTCAAGCTGGGACGGAAGGAAATGAATGAGACATCCTACCCATAGAACAATATTGTCAGTTCCGAAAAATGAATTTTCAAGTGAGGGGAGAAACCAAATTCAAATTGCTTGCTCTGAATTATGATAAATGTTGCAATTAGGATTTGGATATTCGGAAATAAGATAACTTACATATTTGTGTGTGTGATTTCTTGTTTGTGTCACGGTATGGGTGTCTTGTAATGGATGTATCGCGTGTAAAAAGAACACCTAAGCCAATGTTTTTAGTTGAGAACTAGCTGGGGGCACGGTTATAATATTTGGGTTAGATATAAAAGGGTTGTAGAAGTTGAGGGTGTGACATAAAAGGGAAACTTTCAAGGTGTAACGGAACGAAATGATTGAGATCATAGAAGAAAACTATCGGTTTAAATATATAGATTTTCAATACAGAGATAAAACCAAATTCTAATTACATCAACTTGAATTGTGTTAGTTAGGGTTGGGATAATTAGGGTTTATATATTAGGGAATAAGTCAGACGTGTTTGAGTGATGAGATTGGAAAGTATAAGAACAAATTAGGGGTGAAACTAAAAAACACGGTATCATTGCCAATCGTCAATGATTTTGGAACATGATAAACCTTCGTAAGCCTATCCAAGTAGTGTGGCGAAGAGCATCTTAGCTGACAACTTAGCGATGGTACTGGTACCGTGTTCTTGAGTTTTACTCACAGAAGGCAATATTTTGTGTTGATATTTGACTTAAATAAGAAAGTTGTATATGTTGAAGGTATGATGAAGCGGGAAACTGTCAAGGAACGAAATGGATGAGACATCCCACCCATAAAAGACAACTCAATATCAATTCAAAAATATATATTTTCAGGAGTGGAAAAATCACTCTAGTTAAATTATGTTGAATTGTGAGTAGCTATTGCAATTAAGATTGGATCATTTCTGTATACAAAGCAGCTTTCTGACGTTTTCATCAACGTAAGTATCGTTTCAGGCTTTCATCCAGTGAATTCCAATTCAAATGCGAGTATTTTGAGGTGATGACATTCTTCTAAAAGTGTGATATGTTATGTAATTGGAAAGTTTGGAAAGAGCAAAAACGGCATTCATATAAAAAATTAGTTAAGGCATTCAATTTATTGAAAAGGTTTAATTTCATAGTTTAGTTGGGATGGATATTTTTTATATTTTATTGGTTTGAGTTTACCTTGAATAATAAATTTACTGATAATGGCAACTTTCGATTTTCAAAATCACTGTTAACTTCGAGAATCTGGTACTACACCTACAAATTATCTTACATTAAAAAACACAAAATATAGACTGATTTAACTTCCATAAGAAATCATCATTTTGGATATGGAATTAGATTACCATGTCGAGAAAAATGCATTCTTCTAACTTTAAATTCATTCTTTTACTAAAGTCAAAACTTTTCTCTTTTAATCTATAAATCTTTTCAAACGCGATTTCAATTCTAAAATTAATTTAAGTGCTTTTTCATGTAGAATCATTATAGTAAAAGATCATTGAAATTATATAGAATGCAGCCCCGTAAGACACATATCAGTTTCTAAACGTGGACTAACTAAATATAACCCGACTACGTAGTTACATGTTATTGGATCTTGGAATAATTATATTTTCCTTTAAAACCTTTTCCCATAAGCTTCACTCACTCAAAAGGTCATCCACAACCACCAATACAATACACATGTAGCCATTGTTAAAACTCTAGTTGTAGCATTCAGAGATGCATTAAACGTATATAAAATACATAACTCTAAATTTTGTTCATATTTGAGATAGGTCAGTTTTCCTTCTATCCATCTCAGGCACATTTTGAGGAACCTATCTCAGGCACCTATCATACCATAGATTTACATGGTTAGATGCGCACATCTGGAAAATGGATTCTCTAATTAACACTGCTTTGAAACGAACATTTTAAACTATCTCACTTATCGCCTACCTGGTAGAGATCATAGTGTTTGTATACCACCTAGTAAGTCTCGTGTTTGAATCCCGGTTCGTAAGGGTATGGATGCTAGTGATTGTTCCTGTTAAGGGGTGGTGTTTCTCCAGTGCGGCGTAAATTCAACTACCTACCCTGTTAAGAGCAATGACGGCTACCCTCACAAACGCCTACAATTATCCCCCGCAGTACCTCAGATTTTAATGTTTGTTATGTAACTTCTTCAGACTAATGTTTGCTTAGTAAATTTTTCAGATTAATATTTATTATGCAAGCTCTTCAGATTAATGTCTATTATGTTAGTTCTTCAAATTAATGTTTATTATGTAAGTCTTTCAGATTAATGCTTACTTATGTAAGTTCTTCTGATTAGAGTTTACTTATACACATTATTCAGATTAATGTTTACTTATGTCGTCAAAAATATAGCATGAAAAGATACCGGTCATAAATATAAAAAGCGTCGCATAAAGGTGTAATAGTCCGTAAAAAGTTATTCAAGAAGTACAAATCGAGTGTGAAGATAATTTAGACATAAATCTCAAATGTAGAAAAACACAAAAGCAAGAAAAATATTGATCACATATTTCACTAAGTATATTTCCTAATTACTAAGCATATTTCCTAATTATTTTTATTCAAATGATAAAAATAATTAGGAAATATGCTACGCTATATGGGCTTTTCAGACAAGTTCACTCTTAATAAAACATCGAGGCGAAAAATAAAATATTTCATTTTAGAACATAGTTTACAAAATGTATATGCATAATTCCGTTCATACATTTTTTACACGGGAAAAATATTTCTTTTAGATGGTGGATAATAATCCTTCACGAGAAAAAAACCCAATTCATTAACTTTGAAATCTGAGAATTTTTTTTACCTTGTAATCATAAAGTGATGACTCTCGTAGAGTATAATTAACATTAATTAAATCCCTTTTTCACAGAATGGTTAAGGAACAGTATCTTTTAAGCTTTTTACGTGACCCTCTTCTCAAAGAAGTTTTTTCATCTCCCCAAGAGAGGATGTTACCTGGTTTTTGAGACAAGCACTTTCAACTCATTTTCACTTAGTTAATAAGCTGTTCCAGTCGCATCCATTATTTTGCTTCCATCTTCTCTTCCCATCCAATTAAGCAGTCTGACATAAAAATCGTCATAAAAGTTTGTAATAAAATCACTTATTAAATAATGTCTAGTGGATGTCCGTTAGAAAAAACGTCTTGTCCTTGATTTCTCTTTTTCTCGATTCGTCGCCATCGTTATCGCTGAATTTCCATGCGAAGTTTTCAAAAGCATTTATAAGTTAAAGTTGGTATACTCAAGAAGCTGGTTATCTTTATCGAGAGATGCACAAGTATATATCTATTCTGCAACCTGCAGTATTACCTGGATGACTGCTAACCAATCTTGACCTTGCTGACCAACATAATCTTTCCTCAGATTCATTAAACCAATATTTGCGATTAGTCAATAATGTGTGTTGAGGAAACACAATATTAAACTACTCGGAAATCTTGTAATTCTTAGAGGGTTAAAATCTATGAGGCAATTTCTATCAAGCTAAAATGTATGTGGCGGTAGTATTTCTGCAGAGGGCGTGTTTCCCGTACGTTTTTTGAACGTGGAGTCACTTCATTCGTTTTTCGAATACGATTTCAGAACTTCGCCAGCAAAATTTAAAATTATCATTTCCATCCGAATTGATATATGATAATTGATTGGTCAACACCAATTGAATTAAACGCCAAACATCGCTAAAATGGTGATAAACTACATTTGAAGGTACCCCGTAATAATGGGGTATCAGGCCAGAAGGTTTAGGTAGAGGTAAGTATTTTAATTAACGTCGCACTGGGGCAACACAATAGGCTATTGATGACGGTCCGGGATCAAACCCGAAGGGAACGATCCGAGGACAACACGACATAATTTTGGATCACGGTCAGATGACGATGTCACACCTGAGCTGGGACCCCACTCTCCAAACTTCCACATCACGCCAACGTGAGGACATTTGAGGCCACGACAGATTTAACGTGCACCAGCCCCCTTTGTACACGACGGTCTTTTGTTGTGGTTGGATTCGAACTCGCAACCCTCCGATTGCTAGTCCGTTACTCTTCCATGCGGGCTACCACGGACCCGTTTGGGTAGAGGAAGTAATATCTTCATTTTCCGGATTGGTTTGTTCATACACTAATAAAAATAACTAAAGTGAAAAGGCGGCGCCTGTCGTGTCTTTATTTTGGTAATGGCAATTGCATCGTTTTCTATTAAAGGGATTTTCTAGGCTATATGAAAGGCTATATAAATCATGCATATAATATAAAGTTATATATATATATATATATATAATATACTTTTGAATGTACAGTACACAAACATACAACAATCCGAGAATACATATTTTGATTTTTATTGCTTACAATGCTGTATATTGCGTTCAAAAATCTATGGGGATATATTTATATATGAGTGTGCCATGGGGCACATCATGTGATAGATGAATGCTCTATCTGGATTAAATATTACCTGTATTTTCAATACCAATAAATAGCCGATGGTAATTTTAAATACCGGGTTTATTTCTACATTTTCCATAACAACAGGCATGAGTATAGAACTTATATCGGATTGTGCATTCAATAAAAAAGAAATTCAAATACAAGATATTTTGTGGATTGCTAACAGGAATATCATCAGACAATATTTGTACAGCGACATGCCATCGAAATCTACTCCTTTTCCAGAATTATTTACAAACCACTAAAAGAAGACTGAAGTAATTTTTAATTGCGGAATAGTAATCCTTTTTCACACAAATTATAAAAACAATAAAAACATAATCGCTTTTATTGGATGTAACCTGTCCTGACTGATGTTAATTTAGCCTTAGACTTCATGGCAAACAAAGTTTTTCAGGTTAGATTTCCGGTGACAAGTCTTATACTCACGGCATTTGTCACAACTGTCGTCGTAAGATAGTGTCGCTGGAGGATCTAAACACAAAGTCAAGTTTTAAAAGGTATCATCAAAGAACCAGCAACAATGTTTCGGTTAATATATTTCCCACCAAACTCCAAAACCAGTATTTAACTCTCCTGGTGTGTCTTGACGAAGTATCTCGTCATTAGTAAAACTAACCAAATCTTGATGGACGATACTATTCGTCATTGGAAGAAAACTAACCAGATCTTTATCTCATCAACTTAAAAAAATCGGCAATACCTTGATGACGAAATATATCGTCATTAGCAAAATTGTTCATATCTTGATGGAACAGATATCTCGTCGAAACTATTTGGAGGATTAATTCCGGTTTTAACCCTCTGAACGTCCCGAGATTTCCGAGTAGTGGTAATATAGTATTGCTTTCACTCCACAATATAACCAAAAACTATATAACCTCATCTATTGGTTGAAAGATTCCTAGAAATGTTTCTACTGGTCAAGAAGATCAAAACTGGTTTGAAGTCATGAGAAAAGACTGCAGTGTTTAGAACGGATACATGTGCGTATATTCCTCAGATGGTTGAAACTCTAATAAGAAATGATTGGACGTCATAAGATTTAAAAGTTGAAGGTGAGAAACTTCTACCTAAAATAAGAGTTTCTTCTGAAGCTGAAAAGAATGATCTTAGATAAGCCTAAAATAGTTTTCATAAATATAGTTTCAGGCGAAAATAACTTTTTTTCTCTGTACTTTTATGAATAATGAAAAGCACCGCCAGTCTTCCTCCTGAAGTACTTAAAATTCTCTCAGAGCATTTTTCAGCAACCCACTCAAGTTTTAAATAAGACTCAAAATAAGTAGATTTCTGCAGACGTACTGGAAAAATAAGTTATCTTATTAGTTTAACATCTCATTAACATCTCACCAATAATAAATTCTTATATGGATGCAGAAAGATGTTGACAGAGCCACCCCAGCCACATAATTTTTTAAATAGTAGCATTAGTAGCATGAATTTTTAAAATTAGTAGCAAAAGAGTCTCCTCTCTTTTGCTACTTTGTTCCACAGATGGAAAATGAATCGGATAATACACAAAATATGCTAATTAAGTAGAAGACAGACGTTGAAGATCTCATCAATAAATTGAAATTTTGAAATAAAATAACCTTAATATTTTCTGCAATCTAATAGCCACATATACCGTCTATTTTTGCTTACATGATTGCTACGGCTTGGCAGCAAAACTTCGAACTTGGCATCACTTGGAAAATTTTCTTTTAAGAAAAATGCATAAAAATATTGTAAATAAAAATTCTGTCTGTATATATTAAAAAGAGGTCCAAATTTTCGTTTACCTTTGGTGAATTTTCAAAACAGTCGCCAAAATCTTGAAATCAGTAGCTTTTGAAACTGATTTCGCTTTCAAAATATCCCTAATCGCCAAAGTTGAAAAACAGTAGCAAAAAGTCACCCTGCAAAAAAACACCGGCGTGTTTGTGGCAGCCCTATGTTTCCTAAATGCATGCGCATATCTATATAATTTTGCAGTTTCAAAAATGAAGAATTACAAGGTCAGATTTATAAATGTTATTTCCCAACTAAAATATGAAAGTGTTTGGTTTTGAAAAGATACAAGAGTGTGACAGTTTATACAACTACTTAAAATTAGTACGATTTCTGATTACTAAAAACCCCTTTAGAAATAAATAAATTATTTTAAGGGCTTTCGGTAACTCTAAGATAAGGTGATAATCAAATTTTTCAGGCTAGTAATTTTAAAATTTTCAAAAATAATACTTTTTAATCCACCAATCAAGAGGTCACGTTGTCGTAAACTTTCAAGTATTGTGTAGTCTTTCAAACAATCAGAAATTCTATTGATCCTCTTGAAAATTTGTTTTTAACTTTTGTCAACACGGAACACTTTTCTATGGCTTACCATTACGCTCCCTGGGCCCTTCAGGTCATTTGCATTCACAAGAATTTATTAAATTATAATTTTTGGAGGAAATAATATTTGATAATATATAGATAAAAGTAAAAATTTACTTCTTTCAAGTATTGTGTAGTCTTTCAAACAATCAGAAAGTCTATTGATCCTCTTGAAAATTTGTTTTTAACTTTTGTCAATACGGGGGAACACTTTTCTATGGCTTACCATTACGCTCCCTGGGCCCTTCAGGTCATTTTCATTCACAAGAATTTATTAAATTATAATTTTTGGAGGAAATAATATTTGATAATATATAGATAAAAGTAAAAATTTACTTCTTTCAAGTATTGTGTAGTCTTTCAAACAATCAGAAAGTCTATTGATCCTCTTGAAAATTTGTTTTTAACTTTTGTCAATACGGGGGAACACTTTTCTATGGCTTACCATTACGCTCCCTGGGCCCTTCAGGTCATTTTCATTCACAAGAATTTATTAAATTATAATTTTTGGAGGAAATAATATTTGATAATATATAGATAAAAGTAAAATTTTACTTCGATTTGGATATTCCAATTCTGCACTTTTGCATGCTACGGATTTTAAATAACTCCAAAGCATTTATTAGCAATTCAACACAAACTTCACAAAATGAGAAAAAAAATCAGTGGCGTGCTTCATTACCGAACAACAGTCTTTATTTTGAATTCTGTAGGCAGTCACGACACTCAGAGATTCCAGCAAGTCGCATTACGCAGGGGAATAGTTGTTGCCCAAACTCATCAAGAAAAATAATGACGGTAGAACTCTTCCATAGAGAAGCCAGGAAAGGGTAACGCTAACGAGTTTACCAGCTGATTTGTGTGTAGTGCCAAGCAGCACGCCCTACTTTTGCTTATTTGTTTCTTGGCAGCAGCTTCGATCACACTATTTCAGCTTCACGCTAAAAGGGAGTTACACTTGCGTGTTTACAAACAGCATTCATACTCCAAGAATTACCGGAACATTTAAGGGAATATGAACTCGAGAGGAAACATTTGGAGCTGTGTAATTGTTGGAAACCTCTCTCTAGCATCACGCAAATCTCTATAGGAGTTTAGCTTTGAAAAGTGGAAGTATATTTATATATTTTTATACTACTCTAATAACAAAAATCTACACAAAAATTATCCCAATTCACAAATTGGGATGGTTGGTTGGGTTTTATGTGGTAAAGGCCATATATGGCCAAGGTTCACCAAACTCTAGACAGACAACGTCAAGTGATGGACATACAGAAGGAAAGTTTGAATGGCGCAGAATTGAGAAATGTATCCAGTGTAGGTGTTACAGGAGTCGATCCTGACCGCCTACAATTCGCAGGTTGATAGCATAGAGGAAATACCTAAGTAGAATGAACATGGTAACTTTTTATGTGCCCAGGATCATGTGACCAAATCTAGAAGTCCAAAACCGGACTACTTTCGTTTACCTAGTGGAAACGAATATTCATCATCTGATTGGTACACGGGACGAGAGATGACGCTCATCCATTGATTCAGTATCTGATTGGTCCGCTTTGTAGTAGTCGACTTCGGTGGTTTCACTACTTTTGTCAACTCTCCTAGGAATGCACATTCTCACACATACTCTGTCATAAGATATTATAGCACCAAACGATATGATAAGATGCCAAATAGGCCGTGCAAATCAACTTTTTTATACGTGCCTACTAGTCGACATGTTGGCCACACTTTTAGAAGCTCCTCTCGATAGCAATGCTGTCTACTTATACTTCATGTCTGGTTGCTAGCGCATTGGGTAAATCAATTGAGCCACAGCCGTTTCACATCTCCCAATACAAATAGTGTTTCCGTTTGAAGCTCTATGGCCATTTTTAGTTACACGAGAGCTAATTAGACAGAACAATTAGTGATTATACTTGAGCTGTTTTACTTGAACCTCGTTTACTTCAAGATTAGCCTTTAACCCTCCTAGTGATTGACTTGACGAGGTATCTCTCGTCATTTTCAAATCTTGTCATTTGCAAGATATTTTGTCATTAGAAGAAATTGACCAGTTTTTGATCTCGTCATCTTACAAAAACGGCAATATCTTGATGACGATATATTTCGTCATTAGCAAAATTGATCAGATCTTGATGGACGAAATATCTCATAGAAACGATTCGAAGCGTTAAAGGACTGTATCCCCCATTTCAAAGAAGTATATTGGGTATTAATAGCAAAATGACGTTTTTAAAGAAAATCACAGTCGAAGTAAAAAAATTTTAACCATTAAAATGGTCTCGCCCGACCTTAATCCCATTGAAAATCTTTGGGATGCCCTCGGCCGTGCTGTGTCTGCACGTTTCCCACCCTCAGTCACTCTCACAGTTGCAAACTGCTTTACAGGAGGAATGGCGATTACTTGACTCTGGGGTGGTTGATCACCTCATGGAAAGCATGGTCACACGCTGTAAACTTTGTATGAGGATGATGGGTGGTCACATACCCTATTAATGTCGGTTTTGTTTGTTTGTTTTGGATTTAAACATCATTTTATTAATGACTCCAATATGACTTCATCTTATAATTTATGCAAATTCAATATTGTTTTCATCTTTGTATGTAATTATTTGTTTTGTTTCATGCATAAACATATTTGCTACTTTCCTGCCGCATTTCGTGTCAAAGATGTACTTGTGGATTTTTTCGCATTTTACCTCTTCGTGCTTAATTTTTGGCATTGAGTGTATTAAGCAAGAGAAATCATATTTTGCACTTTTTAAATGTGTATTTTAAATTGAATAAACTGCCTAAGTGTGAAAAACTAAATGTAAACAACAAATAGAGAGATGGTTAACTCAATAATTCGTTTTGGTCTGGTTTACGATTACGATTTGTATCTAAATGAATTTTGAAGAACTGTACATTTTAGAACATTTTTTGTGTGGAAAGAATAAAACTTTATGCTCATAAATTTATGCATTTTCATACCGGATTTTATCTGGTGCGGTTCCGCGCACTTTCATCGCCAGCTAATGTTAGGTATGCTATGGTGGATTGTATTCAATCACAAGCAAATTTGGTCCAATATAGTTTGTTACAGCATATATGAGGGGATTGTCTACATTAGGTTACAAATGCTTTCATGCATTGTTTTTGTTATCTGTTTATTTTTTAAGAGACGTGAACATAAGTTTAATATTTGAATCTATATGCATTGTATCATCCTAAATGAAAGAAATTGATTATATGTAAGTAATATTATTCCCATTAATTGAGTGAAGTTCATTAGCATTTATATACTATGCGTAGCGATACATATGCCCTGGCAATTGTAAACCTTAATAAATTGCTCAAATTTATTTTGCTAATAAATTTCTAATTTTCTTATTATTCACGTATCTAGAAATGAAAACTCTGTATATTCCATATTTTTAAATGTTGAACGGAACTCAATAAAATTCTAACGATGTACGTCAGAGATCCTTACATCTTTTTCCAATTATATATAACTCTCCTATTAATGAACACCTATAGTATTTTCAATTGAGTCTTAACTCTTTGATTTCCTGTGTGGTTATATACCGAAATGATAAGCTATCATATATATCTTGTGTATCATTTAACGGTATATTTCCATAGATTGAAAGTTTAGTTTGACGTTATTCTGGTGAATTATTTTTTATAAAAATGCTGGAAATTTAAGCTGGACGAACATTTACGGAACTGATTATGAATAATGTATTTACGTAACGCTAGTACTGATGAATAACAATCTCTCTTGGAGATTAAAATAAAATTATCATCTGAAACATTTTTTTATGGACGTCTTAAAATTGCTAGATTGAAATAGTAATATTTACTTTAAAGCATAAAGCATGGAACAGACGAACGCAATGAATAATATAGATAAGATAGATGATAAGGGGAGATATTATAGATACGGTTTAAAAAGAACATGGTAGGCATACTAAACTGGCTTCCTAAAATGCAAAACTCGAAAAGGCCTTATATTGTAAATTATGCATTATGTTTTATTAAATGCGTCTATAAATTGAAAGCAATACAAATTAATATTTTAAAGAATCTCTTATGGAACGCCTAAATCCAAAAATAAAAAACATGAAATAAGATACAATTGATAAAGGTGTATTTTAGAGGTATAATTTTGTCATCAAAAATATTATAAGTTTCAAAGCAAAAAATTCTAAAATGAATTTTTACAGAGTAGATTAAACAATCTAGACTTAATTTTCCTTGCCAGTTTCATATAAATCACAACGAAAGCTATTTATTGAACACTTGTCAAGTTTCATAATTATTAACGGTGTCTGTCTTTTCTTTTATGCACCTTGCCAAATATGGGCTATCTGACATAAAAATCAAACCAACCAACCAACACGTAATGCAATACATAATTTTTGAATCATCGTCACGAAAATATTTGAAAGCGATCATGCGAGGTAATACTTGGTTAAATATGGTCCATCCGCCAAAAAACTCAAACCAACTAACCATACATAGTAAGATATTAAAAAAGGGTAAAAAATCTCACTAGTCACTATTCAAATTTAACCCTCTGTTCACACACATATCCGTTCTGCAACCAGTAGTCTTTCCTTCATGATTCCTAACCAGTTTAAACCTTCTTCATCCATAGAATCTTCCCTAGGATTCTTTCAAACAATCGATGAGGTTGGTTATTTAGTCATCATGTGGATTTTGTAGGGTAATATTATACTACTCAGAAATCTAGTGATGCTCAGAGGATTAATAAATAATTCGAGAAATATATTCCTATACATAAAATAAATTAGTTGTTAAACCTGAGTCATGTATTTTTTTTTACCAATATCATGGTATTGGTTAACATAGCTCGTATCACCTTAGACCTGCGATTTTCAACTGATGTGACGAAGTACACTAGTGTGCCTATGGATAGTGAAACGGTTTAAAATAAGTAAGATTTATTTCATTCCAACGGTTAAGTTTTGCACACTAAGCACATATGTTAAAAATAATATAAAGTAATACTTATATAAATAATTTTGAGTACTTTCTTTTGCTTAGAAATTAATATAAATAAATTGCTTCAAAGTTTATAAAATGGCACATAGGAGCAAAAAGTGTAGGAAATTAATAATAATTTTTGTAAGTCAAGCAAATTTATAGCTTTTTATTGTCAGATCGGCAAAAAATATTTTTTATTCACAAGCCGCAAAAATTTAGTAATTAGTTTATGATTAGATGAAACTGCATCAGACCATTACCATTTCTATTACTTTGCAGAATTCCCATTCTCATTACTTTAGCCGATTCCCATTCTCATTACTTTAGGCAATTTCCAACAAACCCTTAATGAGTATTCAGTGTTTAAGAATATTGCTTAAATAAGATGCGGTAGCACGCATGCCTTGTGTTATTGATCACATCCATAAATAAAACTTTTCCTACCACTTCATTTCAAGCTGATATACAAATTTGTTTCCTAAACATTGTAGCATTAAATAAAGCTTCATAAATTGTGATGAGAGGAAGAAATGCAGTCCTTAACTAAACTGAAGCAAGAAATTGAAACATGATAATTTTCGCAATCCAATTTGCCAACACTCCGGGTTGAACACGCCAGCGTAAATAATTTTCTACCAAGAGTTTTCAGTTTATCTGCTTAGAGGATATTTGAAACATATGAGCTGGGGATCCGAATAAGTGTCTAATTCCAAGACCTCATTATTTTGAGAAAATTGGCAAGAAGTCTTTTTTTTCATCTTCGATTTCTGAAATGTTTGTATCAAGTAACCTAGTGGAGAGTCTCAAATTTGACATCGTATGAGTGACTATCTGAAAGGTTAAATGCTGTTCTTTTTAGAAAGTAGCTTTGACCGTGTCTAAGTACACTACCGAATTCTCATTTTCAGCTCGGTGCATATATAGATGACAAATTGTATTTCATAAAAAGTCGTTATTGAATGATTTAGTAAAACACGAATTCGTACAACGGATTCACAAGACGACAAATGTTAGTTTTCCTTATTACGTTTTAAGTTTATTCAGTTGGATCTATTAATTTAGTGGATGCATTAGGGCCGCTGTAGCCCGGTTGGAAGAGTAACGGATTAACAACCGGAAGGTGGCGAGTTCGAATCCAACCAAAGACCGTCGTATACATAGGGGCTGGTGCATGTTAAATCTGTCGGGGCCTCAAATGTCCTCCCGTTGGCGTGGTGTGGAAGTTTGGAGAGGGTGCCAGCTCAGGTGTGACCTCGTCGTCTGACCGTGGTTCAAAATTACGTGGTGTTGTCCTCGGATCTTTCCCTTCGGGTTTGATCTCGGACCATCGCCAATGTGTTGCTCCAGGGCGACATTAATTAAAATTTCTACCTTAGTGGATACATTATTCAAATTTCCTTTACCTACATTTTTAGGCACATTTCATGCTAAAACAGCTGCATCCATGCTTAAATCATCCTTAATTTGGCAATTTAGGAGGAGATGGGATGCAAATTGAGCATTGCGGTTAATCGGATTGTTATATGGGTAGGGCAGGAAAAGCAATTATTTTTACAAAATTTTAAGTGATACTTTATTTATTTTGAAACCTATTTTTTCCTTGCGAAATACAAATAATTTCCGAATATTTGTGACAAATAATATATAAAGGGAATAAAACATTCAATTTTGCACTAGAACATGTTAGAAATGAATTATTTTATAATTATTGAATCAATATTGCTAAAGACGTGTTAATTTCCTGAATAGCATATATACATTTCGGACAACAACCCTTGGTTACAACCCTTGGTTCAACATGTGGTTGTGGAATTACGTTTTAAGAAAAGAATTACAGCAGAAAACTATTTGTACCAAGACTGGTAACTAAGCGAATTTATTCAAGGTATTTCAAAATTTTGACGTATAGATTCAACTCATTAAAACTTGCATTTCTTTTCAATGTTTAAAATAATATTACTTGATTATTATTTTCTGATTTTTTTGCTCTGAATTAATTGGGCAATTTAAAATTTTGTTCTAATTTCCTTGTAAGTTGTGACAATATGAGATCACGAGTTAAAAAAATAATCACGAATTAATGTCTAGAACTCTTTTATACCGACTTGAGTTTTATTTCGCTCTGTTTTGGTTGAAAATTGAATATTTATTTACTTTTAATGAATTATAATTTCTATTCATCGCACTCCATAACAGTGCCACAAAGGATTCGATTTAAAACTGCATGCAAGTAGTTTAAAGCAAATTTTAAATGGAATTTTGAAGATAGTGAAAGAATATTAACGTTAGAAAAAATCTAAGCAAGGACTTAAAATAACAGAAATACTTTGTCGTAGTGACAGGATGTTAAGGACGCCTACTTTACGAGTTGAACTTATAGAATATCGACTTATAGCTTAAAAGTTTATTTAAATCAATTATTTTCTTTTAAAAATATACTTTCTAATCGACCTATTATTTTTTGAAAAATGGTAATCGGTTACCTCAGGTTCGGTCTACTAGTAATTCCATTTGTAACCCAGTTCTTTTGTTATTTCCCTTGCCATTAAGTGTAAATTTCAAGAAAAAGTGGATTCGCTTAAAAAATTAGTCATTAATATTTTTCAAATTTGTCAACATTGATTTTCTCCTTAAAGACGATGAAATCCAAAAAATACTGGTAAGAAAACTATGAATACTTGAGTATTCGCCTTGGATTTGTCCTTTTCGTGAAATGACTTCCGACAGTTTTACGGGAAACGAATTTAAGAAGGGACATTCATAATCCTCTAACTCAAAATCGACTTTTGTAAGACACCTTTCGTAATTTTGTCATGCAACAGGGGTGCGATGTATGTAAAATGTATTAAATGGATGGTTATTTATGCATACTATTTGCGTCCAAAGTTGCAAAAATTATAAAGCTACAGAAAAGTTTTCAATCTATAGTAAACCAATTCAACCAGCATTTACTCTGAATCAAATCACGGAAATCCTAAGTACCAGAAATCACATAAAGCAAAACAGCAACTTGTGAGACGCCTTCTTGGACAATTGCTACAGTCGTCACATTCAGTCAACGTCCATCCGTCCATCCGGTTCCTGTGTTAAATTTTCCCAAGTGAAACCTCCGATTGAGCGTCGGGATCCAATGTAATCCCGCTGTATCCCTAGGATTGAGTCGCCATGGAAACTGGTGAGCGATGAAAGCGGAATTTCGAAGGGCAATACATCTCAATAATACGACGGTGTGTGTGATCTATGGTGTATGTGTGTGTACGTACAGTGAATTACGGAGGTGTATGATAGACGGTGAATTGGTGCATGATTGAGGGGTGGATTTCTTGCAGAAATTCAATATTAGAATGTGCGACGGAAATTTTAATGCATTCTTGTGTTTGTGAATATGGGAGCTCTTTTCTATGTAAACAAAAGCAAATTACAAGAGGATAAAATATACTTCCGTTTAAGAATTAGTTTAATTTATTGCAGCTTTGGTGATGTTTGGCGTTAATTTTTAATTTTTGTGACATGAAATTGCATTCGAGTAACATGCAAAGTTACGCCAGAAGGTGGGGTTAGGGAAGGTACTTGAATTTAAGCCAAACTGGGTCTATTGGCGATGGTCCAGGATCAATCCCGAAGTGAGAGATCTGAGGACACCTCGTAATTTTGAACCACTATCGCACGACGAACCACAAGTTAGGAAAGAGATTAACGAAACACTAGCGTCTTCTGTATTTAGCATCACAGAAAAACCTTATCACATGTGTCGAGGATTTGTGGTCTTCAAGTCGGTTTACCATTCACCAGGAGATGAAAACTATCTAGTCGCTTTACTAGGTATTTCAGTCTTCTCTTGGCTGCATGCAGTTACCCTCTTTTTTCAGTTGCACTCACGGAGACCAACTCTTTTTAGAAAAATTTAGACATTTATTAATAAACTAAGGACAATACAAAACTACCAAGAGCAAGGAGTTCTTTTACACACACCTCTACCTTACCTTAAATGGTGTCACGGTAGCCCGGTTGGAAGATTAGCGGGTTAACAACCAGAATGTTGCGAGTTCGAAATTCGATGCGACTAAAGACCGTCGTGTACGTGGGGGCTGATTTAACATGCTCCAGCATGTTAAATCTGTCGTGGCCTCAAATGTCCTGACGTTTACGTGGTGTGGAAGTTTGAAAAGTGGGGTGCTAACACAGATGTTCTTATCGTTATTGAACGTGGTTCAAAATTACGAGGTGTTGTCCTCGGATCTTTCCCTTCAAGATCGATCCCAGACCGTCATCAATAGCCTGTTGTGTCACTCCAAGTTGGACGTTAGTTCAACTACTTACTCTTAAATTAATTTTATCACGTTCCATATGATGGTTGCAGTTTGCACGTGCATAGCTAAATTTGTATACTTTCACTGCTAGGTATCACACTTTGCGCGTGCATAATAAATATAATATTAAGTAACAACGTTTATAATTACATTAGTAGGAGTTGCACATACATAATAAAAATTAAATTCGTGGAACGCTTAAACGCATAAAACAAATCATGCGGAATGCGAAGATTTTACTTCCGCTACCGGAATGCTCTCACATGGTTCATATTGGGGTTACCTTAAAAAGCAAATCATCGCCATTTTGACGACGTTTGGCATTTAATCTAACTTGCGTTGAACAATCAATTACCATGTATCAATTCGAAATTTACATTTTGGTCTTTTCCTTGGCGAAGTGCTTAAATCGTATTCGGAATAACCACACAAGTGACGTCACGTTTGGAATACGCACACGAAACACCTACTGATTAAACACTCACCACCAACAATTCTTTGATGGGAGGGGAATAACAGTACAAGTAAAAAAATGACATTTTTAGGAGAACGAAAAACCATTTAATATTCTATATTGTGAATGAATAAAATTTATAAAATCAGTTCTGCACTTTATGTCAACAAGGAGACATTTTGGATGTGGCTCTGTGACAAAATTAAGTTACTGTACTGTTCGAACCAAGAAAATTGTGCACATCACAACTGACTTGTACTGTTATTCCCGCCCATCAAAGAATTAGCATGACAGAAAGTACCTATTACAGTTTTCACAAATCGAGAGAGAATACGTTTAGTGATTATCTTTACGAATTGGACTGCAAATACATTTTTGAAAAAGAAAGTATACAGAAATGTATGTCTTCAATATGCCGGTTTGATAGCCAATTGTCAAAGTTCTGATCCTCGATTCATCAGGCTTTGAGGTCAAATTCGGTCGTAGTGATTCGAAATCTACTTTAAATCTAAATTGTCAGTCTAATTTCGAACTAGTGGTGTTTAAATGAGTGTGGAAAGACTAACACAGTAACTGCCTTTTTATTTTTAAGTATACTAAAATTTACAGTTTTTGCATTTTTGAACTAACCCTCCAAGTGGTTTCTACGAGATATATCGTCCATTAGATCTGACCAGTTTTGTTAATGAAGAGATATCTCTTCAAGATATTGTCGATTTTTTATGATGACGAGATCAAGATCTGGTCAGTTTTCTTCTAATGGCGAGATCTCGTCCATCAAGATCTGATGATGGTTTTGTTAGTAACGAGATATCTCGTCAAGACATCCGACAGGAGGGCTAATACAGGGCATAAAAAAGACTAAAACGAAAATTAAGTGAGATCATGCAGACATTTTAGATTAATTTTTTCAAGTTGATGTGATGAAAATTTATTGCACCATATTATTTAGAGAACGTTTCCTGATTTTCGTAGTCGTGTTTGGTATAATGTGTCGCCAAACGTTGTAACCCTATTTAATGAGTGGCAAACCCAGTTAAAAAATATGGGATAGCAATCGTGTTGTATACTAGATCGCTTTCTTCAAACGATGGTTATAAAAAGCCGCTAAAAAGGAAGATAGACTGGAGGTTTGGAGAGATTTATTCAGTCTGGATGTGTGTGTTTTCCTTTGCCATTAGTTGTTTTTGAAGAGTAAAATACGAAATGTTTCTTCTAAAGCAGTAATTTGACTTTTTCAAGACAAGTTCAGTGGAAATTTAACAAATGAGAATTGAGAGTAACAATAATTTTTCGTTTTTGTTACAAGAGGAAAACTAAATGTTTACATTCGTTGGATTCAAGAAAGAAAAGTGGTTGATAAGAACTATTGCAAAAAGACTTTAATTAAGCGTAGTTCAAGTATTTTTTTTGTAATTCAGTTCGTAATGAAATAAAAACGTTTAAAAATAGAAAATACCATTTTGTGTATTTATAGTCGTATTTAATTCGTGTTTCTGTTCTAATTCGTGTTTAATTCGTGATGAAGTATGGCAAAATGCGCGCTTTTCCGTTAAGTTTATGTAATTATGTTCCTAAATACCACCTTATTTGCATCCCATTTACTTGCTTCAAGAATATTCACTGTTCTTCAACGTCTTGAAATTCAGAGGATTCGTGTTAACTTAAATTTTTTTATGTTGCTGTTCACTTTACGCTTTGTTACTCACTAAAAATGTAACCTTTTTTTAGAATGTTATCGTGCCCCCCCCCCCACATCTTTCAACAGAGTACTAGAGTTTCATCAGAATGATGAGCGATTTGCGTTTTTAACTTTCTGAGGGGTTCAACATGCATAATTCCACATTGTAACCTGTAGTCTTCCCTGCAAGACTTCTAGTTAGTTTTGACCTTCGACAATATTATCTTTCTAATTGATTTTATTTTAAGAAAAGGAGCAATAAGATCTTTTCACAGGATTCTATTCGAAGGAAGTAACCCATAGAATCTTTCCGAATGATTATACTCTAAGAAAGGACTAATAGAACCTTTCCACACATGATTTCTATTAGAAGGAAAGGACCAATAGGTTCTTTCCAAAGGATTCGAATCTATGAAAAGGACCAATGGAATCTTTCTAAGGGTTTATAGAATTTATAGATTCTTTCAACCAATAAATGCGGTTATTTAGTCTAGTAAGTTGTGGGGTAGAAACAATACTACACTGCGTGGAAATCTTGTGACCCTCAAAGGATTAATATTTTGTTTCAAAAACTCAAACAAGCCATATTTGAACGAATTGGCAAAATTGTTACCAAATATAGATTAGCGGTTGTTTTTGTTTCTAACGGTTGCTTCTAACGGTGACAATATACACATAATGCTCTGTTCTTACGTTGGTGAAATATATAGAGATATTAACAATTAAGATCAACGAAATTACTATAAAAGATGACATATTTTAAATTTCGAACCTTTATAATTTTTGTGTTGTTAACTGCACCCCAACCATCGCCCATAGCGCAATACTCCACAGTACGCCTTTAGGGACACATATCCTTTAGGCGTGTATGGGCTTCATGGACACGATATACTCGGGTGATCCTTTCTTTTCCCATGGGTCTTACTGTTTTTAGTAAACACTTCGCGCTGCCAAGATCCCAAGCGATCTTTTGCTGCTTTCATCCCACTACAGTATTACCCAATCCTTCTTTTTCCCCTTTTGCAACATCTTTTACTTGACGTTGGACTGTCTCGTTTGGTGCAGCTTGGTCCCTTGCGCCATAAAACCCAAAAGCAACCAACCAAAGTACATTTTTCAAAATTAAAAAAATACTTATATTTCAAAAACATAACTGTACAGGTGTTCAAAATAAGTCATTCACAAAAAATGTTGCAAGTAAATCTTTGAGGAAAATGGGTTGATTATTGCGTTATCAATAAAGATAACACTGTAAGACCATCGGTCACTTGATGGAAGATATAGTTCACATAAGCAAATGGGTGTCAATAGCACATTGCTTGAAGATAAAGGAAGTTTTGAAATTGACAAAAGGTGGCTCCTCTAGTATCATTCCAAACATAAGTTCTTTACTCGCAAAGTTTGAGAAAAATTCTTACATCGCGACCAACGATAGATAAACAAAACCAGTTTACAGTGCTTCAGTTAAGGCAGTCTTATATTACACTTTCCTCTTGAGTATTTCGCATTGTAAATATTTATGAATAATGAAATGTATGAAGGGCATGTTTCAATGCGCATTACTTACGATATAACGCAAAATATAATAAGCAATTCAATATTAATTTCTAGAGCCCGTTATATTCGTATCTCACCAGGTTTTTGCAGCTAATGACACAACTGCTGATAATATAGAACATAATAAAACTAAGTTATAACTCAAAGGATTGTTTTCGAAATTCAAATATGTTAGATTTATGTTATGCACTTAAAGACATACTGAAATTCTACGTAAACGGAAGACACTAATGTATATGATTGCACACACTCAACTCTCAGAACTTTATTCATAGTTCCACAGAAAAACAAAAATACATACTAATTATTTTCTAATATATAATCATTTGTTGTTATAAAATTAAAAACAAATCATTTTTCTTCACTGTAGCTTAAATACCATGACGTTTAGACGATTTGATTTCAGCTCCCCAAATGCTCTCACATAATACATTTAGAGGTTTAAAACGTAGTTTATCGCCGTTTCGTCAACGTTTTCCAGCGTTTAATCTAATTGGGATTGAACAATCAGTTATCTTATATCAATTTAGAACCTATTCTTTGGAACTTTTATTGGCGATGTGCTGCAATAAAAAAAAAGTCATGTTACTTCACATCCGGAATATGGAGAGGAAGCACCATTCCACCACAAAAACACTACCTCCACCTACATTTAGCTTGACAGTAAATGCCTCCCATACATACTTTTGTAGATTAGCTAATGTCAACAAAGTGCATGCATACTGATAAGTACACAAGAATACATTTATTAGTAACGTTGATTTACTATAGTAATTTGGTAAAATACATATTTTACTGCATGTCCTCGGGAACGGACAGGTTAAGTATATATAAAAACAAGTATTTCACGTCAATAAATAATTTTTCTGCATTCAGTTTATATTATTTGTACAGAATCGATCCCCATATGGATGAAGCTTATGAGTAAATCGACACCCTTTCACTTGTTCTGTAGAATTCCCAATCTAGTAAAGACATCCTAATTCATCGTAACATGTTAACCTCCTGTTATCAGGAGCAGCGATAGCCGAAAAAGAGGACAATTGTATTTAGGGGACTTTGAGATCCTTCCCAGGATGGGAGATGTAATAATAGCGTATGACATCCCCAGAGTATTAAGGGTGTCCTCCAGTCAGGAATGTATTTGTTTCGCCACGGTATCGAAAGAAATGGGAAGTTCGAGTTTCTCTTCTGCCCACACTTTATTGAATTTCTGTCCTCACATCTTTTCATCTCTTTTTCTTTTTGTTATCATTATTTTTGTGTGAAACACATTACCAAGGGAGAGGAGAGGATATCCTTTATCTTCCCGTATTTTCTATCGTCCTGTTTCCTCGATTGCGTTTTGTCTATTCTTATAACCCGAGTTTGATAGGATTAGATGGGTTACTACCAGTTTCAGAAGAAAGAACATGAAAATATCAATGGTTTGAGGGGAATACTGCAAAATAATCGAACTCTATATAGATGTATTATTAAAAATTGTCTAAGAGTCATTTTCAGTGTTGACAAACAAACCAAGCGAAGTGCTAAGATTTTCTGCAACTATCCTCTCGCATAAAATATTTTAGTTGTAACTGTAATAAGTGTGTTGATTTTCGAGAAAGCTCTAGCACATAAAAAACGTTATCGCGTATTATAAAGTATATATTTATAAATTTAATAAATATATTTTAAATACAGAATTACAAAATAAATCGAGCTGGGATACTCTCTAAATAGATTATTACGAATTTTGCTGTTCTTTATTATATGCCTTTTCGCCGTTCAGGATGTTTGAGTTTTCAAAGCGAATGCACACAATTTTGTAACATAGAATGGTGAATTTAGTCACCAATACAAAAATGAACTTAAATACATTTATAGTATATGTAGCAACGTAACACGACTCCACCATGAAGTATAATTGCTCTCAATTCTTTTCATGTGCTCTCTTTATCACTCATTACTCAACAACGACAATTGTTTATTTGATTTCAACATAGCTTCTTAAAATATTAAAATATGGTGAAATGTTGAGGTCTGAATACTTTTGGTACAAACATATTCTACTTTTTGGTTGACAGTCTTGCTAATTAGTGACTGGTAGACGGGATGTGAACACACGCACTTCGAAAAACCAACCAGATGGCGCTTCTGACAAATTCCAGATGGCGCTCGCCTGAATCGGCGCACACTTCGATGTAACTGAAACTCTGCAAAACAGGCACTATTTCCACTCCTTTCATAGCTTTACTATTGGTATCCATTCAGCCCCATTTCAACAAACTGTCGGCTGCACTCACATTCGGTTCCTAAACTCAATACTGGACAGTCAAACGGTTGCAACATTGCAAGACCTTGTATACCGGAGTATATCAGCGATACTAATACAGCTCTCACGGTCTCCCGCGTCTCGTTAAATACCAAAATTCAAAAGTATTGCGTTAAATATTACCACTTTTCATTTCTGTACATATTAGTTTTGTGTACAAAGATAAGGAATGTCTATTTCAAAGAATCACAAGGAAATCCATTACTCCAATTTAAAGCTCTGGGATTATTAAGCTAAATACGGTTAACTAGATGTTATGAATTAGTACTACAACGATCGTTACTCTTAGGATAAAGCGTGAGCTCATATAAATCCACTCCAAAATGATCTGGAAATTATAATGAACCCGAGAATTATTTTGAGTATGGATTAAGCATATATCAGATTTCAATGCAATTTAGCTCAATTTGTAAACCAAATTATCCTTAAACTAGTATCGCTTTACATACATCAATAACGTAACAGATATGAACTATAGCATACTAATTTAGATGTTCGGAAACTCTATACTTGTTGAAATGTCAGATCATTTGAAATAGTATATTCCTCCCCATTTACATATAACCGAGGCATCTGAAAACCCTCACTGAGGATAGTTTCGACAGTTGACTTCCAAAATTCATTGCATCTTCACAAAGGATAGGTGAAGCTCAAATGAGAAATGGAATTAGTGTTACATTCCAGAGTAGCTTGATATTATATTTGGCAAATAATACTCCTGTTTAAGTTATGTACAGCTGAGTTAGACTTTATTGGCGTAAAATTAATCCAATGATAGAAGCATATAAACTTTGTGCATTAAAATTTAATCGAGTTCCACAGAATTATTCAGATTAAGGCTATGCTACAATATAAGGAGATATGCTTTCATCACAAATATGGAAAGTTCTAAGGCTTTTGTTCAGTTAATAAATGGCAACTCGATAGTCGTAAACTGGTTGGTCTTTGATGATTTCGATACAATACAATGCCAAAGATCGAAGTTTCGATACGTTTGATGATTTTATCAAGCTTATAAAGGGGGTATGTAAGAAGTGTAAGGTAAAATATGTTTATATTGATTTATCGCTCTATAATAATATTTTGCTACACAAGGGCTAATTCGACCGGGACTTCAGCTTAAATACACCATATAAGTGTTAGACTATAAAAACAATGCATATATATTTAATTCTGTCAAACTACATTTTCAAAACTACGCGTTCTAAGTGAAGTTTTAGACTATAAAATATTTAAAAAATTCGTTGAAAATCATAATTTTTGTATCAAATTTAAATCGCAGCCAAATTATTCAACCTGAGTAACATCAAGTTATTCGACTAGTTTTCTGAAAAGTAAGTGATCTGAACATACTGAAGCAGTTTGTTTTATACCAAAAATATGAAGATAAGAACAGAAACTATTGGATTTTTAGACATAAGTATTTTGACTTGAAAAAACTGAGTTGAATTTGGAAATTCAATCTTTAAAAGACAACAAAAGAGTTTTGCATACCTAAATATAAATTTTAATACCTGCTTACTACACTTCAACCAATAGGTATTTAGATAGGCCACCAGTTATTTAAAGGTTGAAAACTGATTGATGAAACATATTTAATGTGCATGTCTGATGATTCGTTCTAAAATATAAGCGAAGAATAACTAGAGTTAGAGTGAGTCAATATATCTCTTGGAGATATATGTGAATATTTTCTCAAGTTCCTGGTTTCGTAATAGTTAAATTTACTGAAATTTATGCACATAAAGTCAATTTCTTCTATTTGATTATCTTTTTGCTATACATTAAATTCAAAATTAAAAAGTGTTTCCTTGGATTTTCGAATGCCTTCAAACTGAAGGAAAACACTTAACTCTAAATAAAGTAGACAAATCTATGAAGCATAAAAGAAATGGGCAACTTTTGTAAAAACGAATTGCATATTTTCTCTACTCTATTTACATTTTATTGAAAATTTTATTTTAGATTGAATGGAAAATATTTGTATCGTAGAAATGCTGACGAAGATTACGGAATGTTGTGAGAATCCTAGAAAATAGGATTTGCTTCATTGAAGCTGAGTGAAAACAGACTATCGAAGACAAACAGTCCATTATCCTAGAGATAGCGACGCATGTTTTGGAAAGTTTTAATATAGATTGAGATAGTCATAATTTACATATACATTGAATAATCAAATTTTTTTACATCTTTTAGAAAACATACGTTATCCAATATACAACTAAAAAATCATTACTTAGGTAAAAAGAGATATTTTAATATTGTTTTGTATTTTGAAATTCGAAGAGTGCAATGTAAAATAAATGAGGGACGGCCTATCGATTTCAGTAATTTTCCCCATTAATAAGCCCGCAAATGAATGTATTTCTAAAACTTATTGATATCAATATAAAGCATTCATTTTGTTTTTCTAAAACTTATTCATATCAATATATAGCAGTTCATTTTGGTTTCCTAAAATGCTGATTTAACCCTCTGAAATATATACTCATGTTCTGCAGCTTGTAGTCTTCCTTGCATGACTTCTAATCATTTGATCTTCGTGACCAATAGAATCTTTCCTGGGATTCTCTTTCAAGCAATAGTTGTGGTTATTTATTCATTAAACGGGGTGTAAGGTAAAAGCAATACTTCACAATTGGGAAATATCGTGACGATCAAAGGGTTAACCCTCCTTGTGGTTATCTCGACGAATCTCGTCACTGGCAAATCTGACCAGAACTTGATAGACGAGATAATTTGTCATGAGAAGAAAACTAACCGGATCGTGAGCTCGTCATCGTCATAAAACGGGAATACCTTGAATACAAGATATATCGTTATTAGCGAAATTGATCAGATCTTGATGGACGAAGTATCTCGTCAAAACAAACCACTTGGAGGGTTTACCCTCTGGATACGGGGACCGACCGAAAGTTTCGAGTCCCCTCGATACGAAAGGCTCGGATTCTTTCAGACCTCAAACTCCTGAAGAATCGCCGCAGCCTATTACGATTTCCATCCTCTCTTTTATGTGCTACAGAGACCCGCGCGTGAATAGCAAAGATGTCAGGGTTATCAACGAGGAGCCTCGCAAATAGTTTATCCTCGAGCATCTAGTCTATGAGAGGTTGAGTAAATGAAAAGCGATACACTTAAAAATTCACCGCGGCCCTTTCAGTTTACCAGGGAAGAATCTGTCCCTTTTAGGCATACCCACGACCCGACAATAGAAACCGGCACATTAGGTGATAATGGGACGACACATATCCCCTCTCCTCCTGGGGGAAAACCTTGTAAAGGCCGTTTCGGCCGGTTTCAGTAAGTTGCCTGTAAAGCCCCCATGCATGCAGAGGGTTAAAGTATTAATAAAAGTAATTGTTAAGGAAAAACTATTTACCATGTTTTCTGCAGTTATGCGGTTACTGCTTATTTTTCAATTCGTCCAAAATTCATATAATGCGTTATAAGAAAAATTCAAATGAAATCACTAAGTACATAAATCGAGAGGTTGTGTACTTAGGAAACAGGAAATCCTTTGAAAAAGTACATCATAGAATTTCAATGTGAGAATTTACGTGTAAAGGGATATATTTTCTACCTTATGTAGGGAATAAACCGCTCCATCAATATTTTCTATTTTGCTTAAAATAAACCATTTCAGCTATATTTTATATCTTATTCTTATTTGATTCATATACTCAGCCTCAATATAGATACAAAATTCCTTTTTGAAATATATCCTACGGGGACGAAAATATATTGAAATTTATATGGGGTGTTTTCAAATTTACAATGAGACGAGATGTGAAGAAAAATAAAATTGCCTTACCTTTAAATCAATTAAATAATAAACTATGCAAAATAAAAAGTTATTTTCCAACATTTTCTCGATATTTCCTCTCACACAATGAAATAAAGATCTGCGAATTATTTCTTTTGCGGCTATTTCTATCTAATTGTATTGTGGTTTTATTATAAACCTCCATCGCAGCAATGGTTTTATACTTATTTGTGCTACATTTATTAAAATCTAAACGTTATTTCGATCCTAATCGGCTGTTGCACTTTTAAACCTTTTTGGAACACATTTATCTTTCATCAAATTAATTCAAGTACGTTTTAGATTATCTATCACTTAAAACTAAATGCTATGCTAGTTATTGGCAGAGTTGGTGACATAGTACTCAATGTGTTATATTGGAAACACAAACACTTACTTTACGAGGTAACTCAATGTGTTATATTGGAAACACAAAGGACCAAATGTGTTTTACTGCTTCTTTGGTCTTAGAGAACATCTGAAAATTGGGTGCTAACTTATTCGTCAATTGCCTTTATACTAAGAAATTTATTTCAATAAATCATTAAACAGAATTCGCAAGCGACAAAAATTGTTTTCACTGGTTGTTGTTTAGAAGCTTCTGTCCTAACTCTGATATGATAAAGAAGATGTGGCAAGTGCAGTGTAAGTAAGCAGTGTGTATATATCCTTCATTTGTAGTATTATTAGTTTAAAAAATACCACTAATGGGCCAAAGTAAGTATTACACACATTTAAATTACGTACATTCATAATGTACATTCATAAGTTCGCATAAGAGTCCACAAAAATCGATTCATCTGAATAAATTTCTTCAGATGAATCGAGTTATTTTCACATCGATTCGCCATAATCGATGTGAGTTTGAAATAAACAGCCATAAATTTTTTTTGCATTCTACATTTTGAATCAAACGCGACTGTTTTTATACTTTTCCTTCAGTACTTCTTTCAAAATCCTCCTTTTTTTCAATCATCTCAATCCACTGCTTTTAACAATAAAATTGGACGAATTGAACGAGATGTGAAGCATAGAAAGTCTTAAAAAATTCAATCTGATTTAAAACGACAAATTTAAAAAAGGATATGTCCCAAAAGAAATCACTTCAGGTACTCGACAGATCCGGACAACGATTCAAGACCATTTATGTGAAGCTCTTTTAAAGAGAAAAGTTTCCTATCAGAATACCCATTCAAATACTTAGATCAATGGAACATAAAGAAACTCGCCATTGTGTCTGTGTGGACAATCGTTTTCGTAAGAAAGTCTTTCGCTTTTGGCCTTTGTGCGACGTAACACTCGTTTATTCAGCCAGAAATCAATTTCTCTTTGAGAAAATAGTTGGTTCACTTTCAGCTGTGTTCCCATGTTGTTCTTAGGTAGAACAACTATACAAACAAGACTAAGCAATGTGACTTCCGACACATAAATAACAGTATTGTTGTGAACAATGGACAACATGATTAATAATTTGCGACAATGTTTATAATATGCGTTCACCCAGGCAGCGATACAATTTACGTTCAATAGTTTATTACAAGTCTTAGTTTGTTGAAATTGAAATAGTCTGATTTCGATTTTCATAAATAACTCGAGAAATTATAAGTTGTGTCGCTGTTCAAAATTATAGGCTTCCTGAATTAGTGAAATGTTTTTGGGAAAAAGACAAACCAAGTATTTGGAAATCAAGCTAAAGCGATATAGTGATATGCACATGTGTAATAACGTACATTTTTTAAATCGGCGGTATATGCATGCGCACGCCGTATGTTCGTTATTGGTTCAGTGCTGGTTAGAATTAAATGAATATCTGAATTAATCTTCCTGGCAAAAGAAATACCTTATCATATATTTAAATAGAAATAATTTCTGTGACTTTAATATTGGAATCCTAAAGAACATGAAAATCAAGTAAGTAACATTCGTTAGAATATACCGATAAAGTTATAAAGATATCGAAATGTGGGTATAAAAATATTCAAAGTCCTAAAAGAACTATATTACTTCAGTATATAAATCTTTTTCAATCTTCCTTGCTACAAAGAATATATTCCAAATATGCCCCTTTGTATTGAAAAGGGCAACGAAAATGTATTGTTAGTCGAATATTGGATAAAAGTCCCGAGTTCAAATTAAAATTATATCACTTAAAAAGAAAAGGATAAGATGGAATAAAAATTGTAATACATTATTTTTCCTATTCACTTATTTCATAGAAATAAAAGAAAAGTTCAATTTAATTGAAAGCGTTACTTTAGCTTTAACTTTCATACAGACAAGAAATATTTCTGTTAAAAATTTTGTTAAATCCGGAGAGAGAGAGAATACATTATTATTTTATGTAAAATACAGAAATATATATTGATATACTTAGGAGAATTCGTAAAATTTATCTACCCCTTTAAGACAATATCAGATACAAAATTGATGTTTATCACACACCTCAATATCTCACAGTTTGAATTTAAATTTCACGTTTTTCTCTTTACATAAAAGTTGTATAGTTTACTTGGACAGAGAGCAAGGACCTGTAATCTGGTTGCCAATGGATGGTTTCAAACAAGATTTAATTGGTTCCAAGAATACATTTGATATTACAAAACAGACTTGAATTTTTTATTAAAATTACTGAAAGGTGAACAATATATCAGTGCAATATTTCCAGCTTTAATACTTAACCCTCCAAGTGGGTTCGACGAGACATTTCGCATATTAAGATCTGACTAATTTCGAAATTTCTCGTCAAGATATTGCCGATATTTTTATGATGATGAGATCAAGATCTGTTCAGTTTTGCTAATGACGGAATACCTCGTCGAGACAACCACGAGGAGAATTGATATTAAACATGATTCTTACAGAGTTTGGAATTCGCCTCATGATATTGTTACTTACAAAACTGTATTTTATCAAATAACTATTGGTTTTCAACAAAACTTTCTTCGATGTATGTGATCTATGAATTAAATTTATTGATGTTGAGGACGAAATGTGTTCATAGAAAAGCATAATAAACAAGTATAATATACGAGAATTAACAGAACTATATGAGGTTACACAAGTTCTGTAGCGAGTAAAATATCTTGTTCTTATTTAATCAAACAGCAGTTATAACTTTTTTAATTCAAAAGTTCAATATTAAATTTATTAATATATTTTCGCGATATTCTTACTATATGAAAACACGGCGTTTTCTACTGCTTAGTGGCAATTTTAATGACATGTTATTTAATAAATTATCCATAAAAATGCTGATTAGACAAAGTTCTTGAAATATATTAATACAATAGCTCTTAATGTACTAGCAGAAAAGTATTGACAGAAGCAAGAAACACTTTCACATTTGGATTATTCTTATAAACTATATAATTTTGATTTGATACATATATCAAATTTCCAATAAAAATCAATTAGCGTTAAGAGTGGTTATGACGAAAATGTTATGAACAGTTATGACGAAAATGACCGCATAACAACCAACCAAGTACACACTTTTGAGAAGTGAGACAAAATATTTTAGTCAGAGCAAAGATAATAATGGAAGTAAATAAAATCAATATAAGAGATAAAAAAGGACCAGTAAACTAAAGAATTTGTATTAGTTCTTAAAAAAATTTTCACGTTCCCCTCTTTTTGAATAAATTACTTCGAAAGCAAGCAGCTACAAAATGAAACGAATATTTCCAGTAAAAATTCTGTGCCGTTTCCTCACATTCCCCAGCCGCTTAAATTCAATTTATTCCTCCAGTAATTCCGAATTCCTTTCGACCTTGTTTCACCAATTACAGTCCAGACACTGCGAAAATATCCGTGGTCGCGGTCCTCATAGGTTCCGAATTGTTTGTCTGACATGCATTTCCATTCCCGCTGACAAATTTCTCAGAATCAGAGTGAAGGAAAATTATGCGTAAACTTTCGTGCGCTGCTTCTATGGTCGTGGTCTTCTGTTAAAATGATCCCAAGATTATTTCGTGCTATTGAAGGGACTTGCAGGATGAGACGGCTTTTAAAATATTGGAGTTAAGGCTAAAGGAATGGGTAAAACCAGTAGTAAAAACCATAAATTCTTTTTTTACAGCAGGAATTTCATTTTTTCTCGCTAAACGCTGACTGGTGACCCTACTTCATCAATGCCACCTCAAGAACTAGTTCGTAGAAACATTTAAAATACCATGTTATTTAAATGCGTCATACAACTTATTCTTGCTATACCCATGTTTTAACCTTCCAAGTGGTTTTGACGAGGTATCTCGCCATTCGAGATCTGACCAATTTTTCCAATATCTCGAGATATCTCGTCAACAAGAATGCCGATTGCATTCCGAATAATGTTCCGAATATTGCCGTTTTTTGATGATGACCGAGATCAAGATCAGGTCAGTTTTTCTAATGACGAGATATCTCGTCCATCAAGATCTGGTCAGTTTTGCTAATGACGAGATACCTCGTCGAGACAACCACCAGGAGGGTTAAAGTATTGAATTGAAATAAATTATAACGAAACCGAAAATTAAAGAAATCATTTCCCAAATAATTTATTTAATGATTTGTTTCGAAGAATTGTTTGAAGTAGGTCCACCTATTTAATAAGGTAAACCTTAAAAACACTGTCAACTCCTTGCCACATTGGCAACCAAAATTATGTCACCAAATGGCTATTTGGATAGCCAGCCAAATTGGATAGCGTGCAAAGGGGGAAGTTCATGCAGCAAGCCTACGACGGGCTATAATATTTTAAAGTTATCGCCAATTGGCGATAGTACCATGTTCTTGAATCTAATCTGTTATACATTTTTAGTCTATGTTTTCAGTGATAATATTTTGTGTACAAGAATTTGTTTCGTTTGAAGAAAATAAATAAAAACTGATTCAATTGAAAGACAGTTCATGTTGAAACGGTAATCATGTATCTGTAAAAAAGATTCATAGTTTGATGAGTAGTAAATGTGGGCAAAAATAGGGAATCCCGAAATATTATTGATGTTACAGTAGTAAAGTTTGCCTTAATGTAAATCGAAGTGTTGTGTTTTATTATTAATTATCTCACTTGGCATGTATAAAAATGTTACACTCGATCCGTGAGACTCGAGGCTTCAAGAATCAGTTCAGAATGGGTCTATTCAATTTCTATAAATGTTTTGTAAAACCCATAAATAGAAAAATCGTAAACATGTTTGGAAATATTCAAATACATTTGCAAACAAGATTCTCATTTACTATTACAGCAATTTGATCGGTTGCTAAAGCAAGCAAGGAATACATCTATCTGCTAAGTGACTGTTTAAATTGGAAAGGATTGAACAAGGCGAGAAAAATGTCTTCTTTTTTCTTCTAGACATGAGAGATCAAGGACGTATTTAATGAAAGTGCCATCAAGACCAAACGCAACCCGAAATGCTTTAATGCTCAAAACAATCAAAATACACACTGAAGCTAATTTAATCAGCTTAAATCGAAGTTTCGTTTTATACAACTAAAATGCACGTAGAAGTGCTTTAGAACAGTAAAAACTTAAACGTAACGTTGAATTAGCATTTTGATTGGCAAAGATCTTGGGAGAGAAGATTGAACCCCCACTGAAATTATTTCTGCCTAATGACATTAGATTATTCAGAGTTGCTTCTTAAAGTAATCTAGCTTCAATACGTATAGTACTGAAATCTTATTGAATTGAAAGGTCAAGACAATGTCATAAGGTAGCATAGTGACGAACCACAGAAATATGTTTCGTAATGAAACGAAAAATATTCAAGAGGATCAGAATAATTTGTTATTGTTCGAAAGAGTGCTAAACCTTGAAAGATTTAGGTAACATGATCTGTTGAATAGTGGGTAAACCATTATAATTTTGTAATTTTTTAAAACTTAAAAACTGCTAGCCTGAAAAATTTGATAGGTGGCTTATCGTTATGTTGCCCGAAGCACTAAAAATTTAAAATGCTTCTGCCACGTAAAGGACCTGTAGCAGGTCAACCTAGGTTTTTCATAAACACGAAGTGATGCTCCATTTCAACGCTTGGTATACAAATATTACAAGAAACAAGAAAGCACAGGGACAAATAATAAAAACCTTAAATAAATTATCTTCACTACGACATTGATAATATCTGAAAAACTACGTAGAACTTGTCTTCCTCATAATATAACTAAGAGTTTTTACATGTTATTCTTAAACCTTTACTCCTAGGCCCACAGGAGGCTTGTTTTTTCAAGTAAACACGGGCATCACAACCACGAGGTACCCTAGTGATATGTCCTTCCTTCTGTTTTACTTGTTTTGTTCTTTATTCTATTAGCATGCTTTATATTTGTTTTCTTCCTAATTGTTTATTATCTGTTCATTATTTTGTCATGCGTTTGTGCAGTTTCTCCATTACTGAACCTTGCATCATAAAACTCTAAAAACACTAAACAACTAACCACTCCTATGAAAAATTACCACACCTACAGTTCAGTTTTATTAAACCTCGAACTATCTAAACTTGCATTTTATTTTATACATATCATTTAATAGTTAAGTAGTAATATATTGACTTAACTTTTAAATGTAAACAGTAATTTCAATAGAGTATTGCACAGCCGAAATCATCATATTGGAAATAGAAATACACAGACTGACATTTATTTTGATTAGTCCACTCTAGAATATGTCGAAGTCAGCTTGCGGCGTCAACACTCTCTGTACCTATTCCAATTGAAAAACCCAATGAAAAGTTGCTTATTTGCTACATATTTTGTATAGGTAGTTGAACAAGAGAGCTGACAAGATCCCGGCACCTTATTCATATTTATCACGATTATTAAAGCTATGCTTAAGGTAAAAATGACAAGGTTATTATGCCGGCTCCCAAAGGGACGAACGCACCAAGAAATTTATCACTTTAGTGGACTTTAATCGCCTCACTACAAACAACTACTTAGTGTGGTACATAACGGGTCATGGTCCCTTCATTCGCTATTTGTGCAGATTCGCGATAAATCGAAGCACTTTTGCTCTTGTGGTGAGATAGGCCATTACCTCTTCAACTATGTCCAAACCAAAAATCGTCACAACAATAAGCCAACATATGTCACCATAGATTATTGGCTTGAGAACATTATTAAAGCTAAATTAACATACAATAGAAGATATAAAATCAAGCCGTGACTGAAGAGATGATATTGTCCACAGATGCTTCTATATGTAGATTTATATGAAGTCAATTTGATTTGCCCGCCTTGCCTTGAAAAGGCTGTAAACCACATGCTAAATCGGGAGGCGTGGGTACGAAGAAAACACTGATCGACAGCAAGAAAGCAATTTAGAGATCAGAACACTCACCTGATACGCATCTCTTATATTCACATTCTCCTTGGTGAGGGCAACGTGTCCAGCAATGCCTACCCCAAAGGGTATAGGGGGTATTCGGGACTCACCCTCCTCATCCACGACAGCATCGAGGGCATCCTGCAGCACGGAATCGGGGGTCACGTCGAAGAGCTTGGCCACCAGGTAGCGAGCACCGCGCGAGCCCTTGGCCAGGAACAAGCTGCCTCGGTCGCTATTCGTCAATATGCTAACGTTGACGAGGATCTTGTGGCAGAGGACGTCAACGTCTAACTCATTGGCGATGTCGCGTATCAGCTCCATCAGCAGATCGGGTTCCTTCAAGCTTTTCAAGTGCTGCTGCAGTTCTTTGCGACTCCTGTGAAACGAGACAATGGTTATTATGTGGGGTTATAAGAACATAATAGAGGAGAGATTCGATAGAGATTTGAACGTTTAACATGACAAATCCCGATTATATCAGTTATATAACAGCAACTTCTCTGAAAGAATTCCCTTACAATTGATGGGGCCCCGTGGCTCAGTGGATTTGCTCCATGCACTAGCAACCTGTGAAATGCTGGAGGAATGGGTTTGATTCCTCTAACTTACCTGAGTGTATTTCTCTCTTATATGTCAATAAAACATTCCGTGTGAGTATGTCGATTACTTGACGTTGCCTGTTTGGCGCAGCTCTGCCAAATGTAGTCCTTGAGCCATAAATTCCAAAACCATCCAACAACCTTAAGAATACTGACAGAAAGTTATAACCATGTTAACCCTTTGAGAGGTGGTGGAATACCTGGCGTCTACATATATATAAATCTTCTAGGCTCATGCTGATGTGAAGTACATAAATATTATCTGACTTGATATTTTGATACCTACGAGTGCACTAAATGATCTGCCACAGCACCCTTTAAAGGGTTAAATGAATTCATTCATTAAATTTGTTATGCTGCCCGATAGTGCTGAAGGTATTTGCTATTCTTAAACCAAGAAAAATTTGAATCGTAATCGAAAATAACATTAACTTATTGTTGTATTAACCATCTGTCTAATTCCAAAACCATCCAACAACCTTAAGAATACTGATAGAAAGTTATAACCATCTTAACCCTTTGAGAGGTGGTAGAATACCTGGCGTCTACATATATATAAATCTTCTAGGCTCATTAATGCTGATGTGAAGTACATAAATATTATCTGACTTGATATTTTGATACCTACGAGTGCACTAAATGGGTGCACAGATATTAGGAGTCCTCCTCACACCTTAAAATCTAAACATACTAAATTTCGTTATCTATAAAATACATCCATAAGGCGATCGGTCTTCACTCATAAAGGTTTTTAAACTGATCTGCCACAGCACCCTTTAAAGGGTTAAATGAATTCATTCATTAAATTTGTTATGCTGCCCGATAGGTGATGAAGGTATTTGTTATTCTTAAACCGAGAAAAATTTGAATCGTAATCGAAAATAACAACCCACCCAAAAACCGCCATGGACGTAGGGGATGGTGCACGTTAAAACTGTCGTGACATCAAGTGTCCTCATACTGGCGTAGTGTTAAAGTGTGTAGAATGGTGTGTCAGCTCAGGTATGACCTCGTCTTCTGACAGAGGCTCAAAATTACGTGGTGTTGTCCTTGGATCTTTCCCATTCGGAATTGAATCCGGACAGTCACCAATGGTCTGTTGCTCCAGTGCGAAGTAAATTCAACGACCTACCTGAATTGAATATTCGAATGTTGATGGGCATGCATATATACTACTTAACATTCATTTTTTACTGTACACTTTTCAGATTTCTTTGATAGCATTATGTGAGTAAATTTTAAATATCTCATAAAAATCTAAATTAAAATATGAACAAAAAGTGAGGAGCAACATAATATGGCATTCAAGGCTCAAAATAAGACCCAGCTGAAAAATATAGACAGCATATATCTAAAATGTTAAGCAAGGTAAAGAAATTATTACATATTCCAGTGGGTGTCTGCATACCAAATATAAAGACAGAACGAGCATATTTTAATAAATAGGATGTAAAAGTTGTAAGTAAAATGTCTCAAGTAATGCCAACTCGGAAACATTTGCGATGCATAGAAAAGCGCCCAGACAGTTCACTCTATTTCCTTTGAAACGTTAAGAACATCTTTTCAAGTTCTGTCCAAAAAGACCAAAAGTTTCAAGTTCTGTCCAAAAAAAAGTTTATGGGACTGTTTTACATTTATTTTACATTCGGTCTCCCATTTATGAGTAGAAAGTACTTGGAGAATTTGTACTGTACTTAAATATTGTAAATGTATGTAAGAAATTCAGAGGAAATATGAAAGTGGGTGTCTTTCAGTTCTTGCTGTAACCCTCCAAGTGGTTTTGAGGAGATACCTCGTCATCATGATATTACCAATTTTTGTATGATGACGGTATCAAGATCTGGTTAGCTTTTGTCTTTTGACGAGATATCTCGTTCATTGAGGTGTGTTCAGTTTTGCTAATGACGAGTTTCCTCGTCGAGACAAAAACCAGGAGGGTTAAAAAAACGGATTAGTTTTCTTCAAAGCATGTCGAATCTTAATTGAGTTGATTCTTAAGAGGGCTGGAAGAGTAGCGAATTAGCAACCAGAGGGTTGCGATTTCGAAAGTCGATCCAATATTGCAGATCAACATATGTTCGCATCCTTGATTGCGTAAAACAAGGTTCTCGCATTCAACATTTCGTATCGACAAGCACATTCAATCTTCAAGTTGGTTTTGACTGGTGATTGATCAACATTTCAGTAAGAAACTACAAAAAATACTGACCCTTCAAAAACCGGCAAACGTTACTTTATTTTGACGAATCGATATACTTCATTAGAAAAATAAGTTAATTAAAATATTTTTAACTATGACAGTTAAAAACGAAAACTTGGCGGTTAATTAAATTGTTCCAGCTCAGTACTTTAATTACAGTACCTTTAACTGTTGTTTCTGTCAGTGGAAAATATCATATAAAAAAATGAAAGTCAATAATGTAAAACAGAGATTTTATGGAATAAAACGACATAGTAGGTATATTCGCGCAAGCAATGAGGAATCCACCATTATCCTATCATGTACGATGTGAAGCGAGACCTGGTTATTTTCTTTTCAATGGCCTATTGCTGAATGAAAAGTGGCCGTACGCTGCTATGCACTTCTTACGTTGCACTTATATTTTTATTGCAAAGGACTTAAGACAAATACACAGATTACCCCATGTGTGACATAGTGACACAGGACGTTATAGCATAGAACAGATATCAATCATCCCTCTGCATAGGACACATTTCGGGATTTTCTGAGCGCATGTTTACTCCGACTCCTGCGAGTTTGCAGTTGAGTCCCCTGGTCTACACTGAGTGAGTCTACACTTTAAATTAGGTAATAGGTTAGAAAACAAAGCGCTTCCACAACTAGCGTCTTTAGAACAGATTCTGGTTCCAAGTTTATAGTAAGGTGCCGAGAGTTATAGCTCGAAGTAAAAACCACCCACGTCTATATAGTATATTCAGGCTTTTGCGTGTGGTAGCCTTCTTGTAACAAGTTTACACCTTTAAAAAAGTCGACTGATACAAGGTCGTCGGAAGCCGCACTACAGTCGTCAATTGTAATGATCAATGAAGCTGTATTTTGCAATATTTAGAGTACATTTTAGAAACTCATTTTTTGTGTTGCCCGCGAAAGAAAATTTAATGTTTCATTGTTGCACATTTTACACTGCTATAATTTTGTACGTTTTTTATAATGCTTCAGTTCTTTAAACAGCTTTATTTACAGAATATAACTCAGGTTTCTTCATTACTCGATATTTAAGCATGAGTGTTTGTGGGTAACATGGTTCTATGTTACGTAATTAATTTCCATGATTCATTGTCAAATGAATTGCATAAACTTTTATTGGGAGAGAGTCTCTTCCTGTAAATCATGCTCTAGTCCCTTAAGTGTCTATGATTTTTAATTGCCCGTCCATCTTTCAATCATTATTGTTTAATAATTTTCAAAAGTACAATTGAAAGTTACAAGATTTTATTGGGTAAAATTCCCATTCGAATATTTCTGTATTTTGAACACATTTGTCTTTCTAAATCCTATCTATATACGTGATATACACTCAATGCCAAAAGTTAAACACGAAGCGGTAAAATGCGAAAAAATCGACAAGTACAGCTTTGATTGACACGACATGTGGCAAGAAAGTAGCAAATATGTTTATGCATGAAACAAAACAAAGAATTACATACAAAGATGAAAACAATATTAAATTTTCATAAATTATAAGATGAAGTCATATTGGAGACATCGACAAAATGATGTTTACATCCAAAACAAACAAACCCGACATTAATAGGGTATGTGACCACCCCTCATCCTCATACAAAGTTTACTGCCTGTGTGACCATGCTTTCCATGAGGTGATCAATCAGCCCAGAATCAAGTAATCGCTATTCATCCTGTAGAGCAATAGCAAATCTGTGAGAATGAATGGGGGTGGGAAACGTGCAGACACAGCACGGCCGAAGGCATCCCAAAGATTTTCAATGGGATTAAGGTCGGGCAAGTACGCCGGCCAATCCATACGCGCAATCCCTCACTCTCCAGGTAGTCGTCGACGATGTTGGTTCGATGGGGACGCGCATTATCATCCATTAAAAGGAAAGCAGAACTAGCTGCTGCAGCGTACAATCTCACAGTGGGTTCTAGGACTTCATCCCGAAATACCGGACAGCCATCACAGAACCCCGTCAATAGATATGCAGGTCGGTGCGATATCCCAACGAAATCCCTGTCCACACCATGATACTTCCACCTCGGAATGCGTGATGCTCGATGATGTTCTGGGGTCGATTGCGTGTGCCTCGTTCTCTCCAGACCCTTACAAGCTTGTTATCTGGCTCCAGGGCAAATCTCGACTCATCCGCGAACATAACGTTGGCCCAATCAGACAGTCCAATTCATATGTTGCCGACACCACTTTAATCGTGCCCCTCTGGATTGGACGGATAGAGGAACACAAACTCGTGGTACCCGGGCGTACAATCCATTCATGTGTAGCCTTCGGCGAACAGTAGTGGTAGATATCGTCTTACCAATGGACGCTGCAACCATAGATGTTACAAGTATGGAGGTCGCTCTTCGATTCCGCTTGGTTAAAACAGCAATATATCGATCTTCCGCGGGGGTCGTAACCCTTGGGCGACCGGCCACAGATCTTCGGACAACTGTTTGGGTTGTTTGGAATTATTTCCATAATCGTGAAATGACGGAATGATGAACGCCGAAGAAAAGAGCAACATCTGTGATTGATTGTCCTGCTTCAAGGCGCCCCACAGAACGCCAGCGCTCACTATCTACCATTAGTCTTCTGTAAGCCATAGAAACACGTCTGTCTCGAAAACTAATCGTACGAAAGTTCTAAACACTTTTTATCAGCACTTACATGAAACTCCTCTAACCCTTCACAGTGCTGGCTTCTTATACGACTGCCTTTTTTGCATATTTCTCGACATGAAACCGTGATTGGCTGTTACAGAACATATTTGCATACTTCCATCTACTTCTGCAGCGAAATGCAGCCTCTCAAATTCAGATTGGCTTCCGGAAATTAACATTTATCTCTCGGTGCTTAACTTTTGACAGTGAGTGTAAATATAGATTCATAACCAGATTCATAATTCTTTATTCTAAAAAAATTTCAAATTTTTTTCAAATTTTTTTTCAAAATTAATTTTTTTTAATTTACACGTTCTGTGCATTTTTATTAAATTGTATTCATATGATTCAGTTTTCCATTTTTAGATTTTACTGATTTAAGCTGTATATTCTTACGTTTGGCTCAGCTTGTTCATTTCGGACCCTGCGCCATAATACCACAAATCCGATTCAAGCCAAGCCATGTCCAATGAGCGTGTCCCATGCTCTTAAAACTCGATTGTGTTGTGCTATTATGTTTTATCTATTTACTTTGTTTCAGTAAAAATTATTATTTGTTTAATTTGTAAAATATTACATCAATTTATTATTGCATGCTTTACATTTTCATTGTGCTTAATACTTTAATTTATTCGTTGTGTATGCTTAAAAATTTAATTGTTGTATGCTGACAATTCTTCTCACACTTGATCTTCCTGATCAATAACTTATTTCATATTTGAAAAAAATATTGCCCTTATTATTGTCGCATCTTTACATGACTTCATTTTTTCAATATTTTTAATTTGTTGGTTTATGCTTTTATTACATAATTGTTTCATGCGTTTATTATTTATTAAAACTCACTTTTTGGAGCGTTTCATTGTAGATCACCTTATTTTGATGAAAACCATTCTTCTGTTATTCAACGCTTTACGGAGCGTTATGTTATTTTTAGACTTTATAGTTGAATAATTTTCATTCTCTGCTTTGTTCATTCTCAATGTTATTTTTAATAATTCACTTCAACGCAAAGTACTTTGAAGTGACTTGAAATTGATAAAGATTATTACTTCTGCGCAATACACTTTCCAACTTATTCTTTAAAGGAGATTGAAATATCCTGATGCAGATATTTGAATAAAATAATATAATTTGAATAAAATAACACATGCACCCCGAGCCTGGTTATTTATTTTTCGATTTCATAATTAAACTTCAATAAAAAGGAGATGTAAAGTTAAAAATTATGTTTGGTTGGGTTTCATGGGAAAGGGCCATGCTTGGCCAAGATGCACCAAACACAAGGTAGAAGATATCAAGTACACAACACAAGATACACAACGGAAGTTTTACAGAAACAGAAGACAGAAATTCACCCACGGTACCCACTACCACACATCAAATACACAACGCAAGACACACAACGGAAGTTTTACACACACGGAAGATAAAAATACATCCACGGTCAGATACATGAATCAAACCTGCGCCGCCTACAACTCGCACGCAGCTAGCACAGTGAGCAAACCAATGAGCCAAGATGTAAATTATGATTTTTTAAATAAAAAAACACTTGCTTTAAATCAACATATCCTGAACCGACATATTTAAACTGGAGCACTAGTGGCCCAGTGGGTATGCCCCCTGCGTTAGCAACCTTCGAGTGGTAGGCGGCGCAGCTTTGATTCCTGCAGGATGCAATCCTCCCTGGGTGTATTTCTCTCTTCTGTATTAATAAAACTTTCATTGTGTTGGTTTGTCTATTACTTGATATTGTATGTATTCTGTCTGGCGCAGCATGGCCAAATATGGCCCTTGCGCCATAAAACTCCCATCAACCAACCAACAACCTGATTTAAACTATTTATAAAATGAAAACATCATACATTCTGAATGCATGTATACTGTTCAGTAAAATATCTGGATAATAAGTTACTATTAAATAAAATATAGTGAATTTAATAAAATTCAACCCTTATCCTGGCTACACACTGGTTGGTTTGGTTATTAAGGGGTAAGGGTCATATTTTGCCGAGCCCACCACAAGACAGATTACATCAAGTACTGTACATACACATACAAGGAAACTTTTACTGACACACAAGAGAGAGTGGGCTAACCCATTGAGCCATAGGCCACAGTGGAGCAGCATGAGGCAAAACCTACGTCATGGCCTTCCATACTCCTTTTCTGTACAAAAAACATGTCGATGTGCATGCGTATTTCAGTCAATTTAGTGTCGCAGGACTGATGTCGGAGCAATGTCTGGCTTGCCTCAAAGGAATATATCTGAAGTCTTGTTCAATTACGCGAAATGCTCCACAACGACGAATAATTATCTTAATCACCTTCTAAATTCTTCAAAAAGAAAAAAAATGTAAAGCCAGAAAGAAATTTCCAATTCCAGTAAATAAACAAAACAGTCCTGTTTAAAGTCAGAAAAATGGGACGTCTTAAGTGGAGACATTGAGAGTAAAAGTCGGAAAATTCTTTTTTGTTAGAATTTTTCTTATTCCCACTCTTTTTAAGACTGCAGAGAAAAGGGACTGTTTTGGTTCATAATTAAGTTTATCTACAATAGAAGTAAACAGCGTGAGAGGATTTTTCAAACAACCTTTGGGAAATGAATGGAACTAATTGAGTGGAATGGGAAGTTGGTTGAGAAAAAGCTCTTCGGCACGTAGCCAATCGGAAGCCGGATTAAGGGTTTTTATTTTAAGTTCGACAAAGAGCAAAAAGCAAATATCTCGACTTACATGGGCTGAGAGTAAACTCCCTTGCGCCCATGAGAACTTTCCTAAAAATTAATCATTCAACTAATACTGTAAAAAACTTGTTTGTAGTTTTGGAAATCGAATTAAAAGATCTAAAGTTTTTTTATGAAATCGATGTGAGGATAGTTTTTCCCTTAAATCTCCAAATTGAAGTGTGCAGCAAAAGAATATATTTCTAATCAATCTGATTTTGTGAAGCCATATATTGAAAAGGCACTAGAAACCAAAAAGTATGAAAAACGGGAATCTCCACAAATGTTTGATGTGCACGCACACACAAAACCGGTTGTCTTCAATATTTAATCGTCGTCTGACCGTGGTTCAGAATTACGAGGCGTCGTCTTTGGATCTTTCCTTTCGGGATTGATCCCGAACGGTCGCCAATAACCCATTGTGTTGCTCTAGTGTGACGTTAATTTACTACCTATCTCAATTTTTAATATCTCAGTTACTAAAATTTTGTTAGATAGTAGTATGATTTTGCATTTTAAGTGATAGGAGCAGGACATTTCATTCTTAAACTATAAAATTGCAAATAAACAATTATGATTAAATTTCAAAAAAATTATAGACGTTTCTTAGCTATTTGAGAAAAATCTATTCTCGTGGGGATGAGGTTTAACAAGCCCATCCATAAAAGATGCGTAAGGTTGCAGTTGCAGATAATAGATTGATCTCATACCCAGACTAGCTAAGGAAAGGCTTAGTTAAAAAAGTGAGTTGGTGATAACACTATTCTAGAATAATAATATTTTACTTGCGATTTCCCCTTGTGTGTGTCGTTACGTTTGTTGTGGTGATGGTGGACACCTTGTTCTACTCAAATGAACATTGCCATGACCAGATTTTTCATGTTTTATTCTTTAGTCGGCCTTATCTACTTTTACGTTGTCGAATATAATAGTAAATGACGCTATGGCTTCCCATTCTTTAAGGCTTATCTTAAAGTGAGATGTGACAACACTATTCTAAAATAACATATTTAAATTCTAGTTTTTCTCTTGTGCTCTTACTTCTGTTCTTATGATGGACATCTTGTTTCCACCGACATGGCCATTGACGATTTTTATAAGTTTTTAACCTTCATCGGTCGTTTTCTGAAGTTTTGCATTTTCACTACCAATTTGACTAAGGTTTTCATATCTTTACCTACTAAAGCATGCATGCTTTTAGTGATATTAAATATATAGGGAATTCGACTTTGTCCCTGAGAATCTAAATCAGTACTAATCTTAGCAGAGAATCTTTTAGCAGAATAAATGAACTCTTACCTGGTTATTTATCCCGCATATCTCAATCTACATGCTCAATCATCAATTACCGCATTCATTCCAGGAGCTAAGTTTTCTTTCCCAGAAGCTATAATACGAAGGAAATATATTATGCTTGATTTAGACAAGATACGTCTCTGGAGATTTATATCCATGGTGAGAACCATTTTTTATTTGCTTGCAATCCGAGATTGCCGAGGCAAACTCCATCCATCTTTGTTCTGAATTATTATCAATTGATGACTAACTTCATTTTACCTGATGCTAATAGAAAGACTGATTTACTCCTTTACATGAAACAAATAGACCCACGCATAGCATGAATTGCTGAAGAGTTTTTGTTTATTGATAAAGTAGCGAGACTCACATCTGAAACCTCATTTAAATATATTTGTAATGAATATAAACATCTATATACACCGCGTACCTCCTGATAAATACAATTAATAAGAATACAAAGCAATCTTTAATACTTCTTAATGGTGTGAATTCATATTTCTAAGCATTGTATGGCAAAAAATGCACTCCATAGTCGTAGTGCTATAATTATCTTCTGAATGAAAACTTTGATTACATGCCATTCAATTGTTCAAAGACGATTTTATATGCATTTTTTGTGGTGTAGATCTATTTTCTCGTTCACTGACATTTCTTTTCCTGCGATGAATTCAATCTTCCGGATTTCCAATTGTCTTCTGCAATCAGATCGCTCAAGAGTTTCATTAGAGGGGCGTGCTCTTCTACATACATATATTCTTATTTCTCAATCACCATTTTACTACATCACGATACTACATGGCTCTGAATGTCTCACTTCCTTGGAAAACATGCTGCTTCAATATCAAATAATATATTTTTCTGTGATCACATTATACCCGGCCATAGAAATTTAAGGTAAAGAGGTAAATGTGTGTGAAAAACACATGTAACCCAAATTTACGATCTAGTGTGGATTCTGTTACGCATGCAATTCCAGCAGCACAACAGTCTAATGTTCATCTTTTTGAAATTTTGGTAATTAAACTGTTTTTCACATGATGGCGTATAAAACAAGAGGCGCAATGACCGGAGTAGGGAAATACATTCTGAGATAACACATTTTGTGTCGAAAAACCAAATAACACGGGAATAAACGGAGAATGGGCACTTTAGAATTAACGCAACAATTGAATTGGTAGTATTTTTACAAAATTAACTTTAAAAATAAAAACACTTTAAACGTTCAGTTTACAAAATTCGAAAAACATTGTACATAAAAATGGCTAAAAGTACTTTTACTGTTTCTAAAGTGTTTTACAAAGAGCAAAGGAAATGCAAAATAAAATCCAATTTGAAGCCTATAAATATTTGAGATTTTTAAAGACGCGTCAAGTAATATAAACAATAGACGTCAAAGAAACTCTAGTTATGTGCCTATTTAGACTTCCATCGACTACATGGAACCTATAAGCCAAGTCAATTGGAATTAGGAGGAGCTCCCATTACAATTGATTTGATTAGCAGAATACAACTAACTCGACTGTTGTTTTTCTTCTGGCACTTAAGTACATAGACACTTGTTTCCAGTTACAAAGAGGTGGGTGCAGTTCAAATACCATTAAGAACGCTATTGATCTCTCATTCAATGGTAGTTATTGCTCGCGCCTGGAATGCAGCCAACACCTCACATCACTGCGTGTGACTAAATGAGTCAAGTGCCATCGAAGTAATGAAGCCCATTCTCTCAAAACCGAAAGTAATTGAACTTTCATCGGTAATGTCGTAGAAGCTGGTAAAATGTTGGAAGAACGAGCTATTGGTAGGTTAAAGGAAATAGATTGAATTGCACAGGGTAGGAGGTAAGTACTTGTGTAATTTACGAATTTACGTCACACTGGAGCAAAACAACAAGCTATTGGTGACGGTCAGGGATCGTTCCCGAAGTAAAATCAACACTTCGTAATTTTGAACCACGAATTGCACAGGGAAACTATTGGGTTATGTAAAGAAAAAATATCGCATTACTGCTCACAAAATTGTGATAAAGGTTATGTGAGGTAAATACTAATAATAGCATGCCTCAGCAAAATTTTCCTAGATACAACTATCTTTATCAGAATATTTGGATTTTTTAAGCTTCGTTTTTCATCTATCTTATTATCATGGAGGACTTTGATGATTTTGCATCTCTTTTGGCAAGGCGGAAACGTGATGTTGTTACTAATCTCATAGGTCAAGGTATAAGCTAGAATAAGCACAAAATACCATGTTTTACAAGTTGCACAGCTATCAACATTTGTTAATCCAGGAGCTTCCTCACAGAGACACCGACATTCTATACTATGGAAATAATTGGTTGCCTTGTAATGAAATACAGCCGCTAACGCGTTAAACTATCGAATGTTAAAATAGCAACTTTCAAAGGGAGCATGAAACTATTTAATGAAGAATTAAAAATAAGCACCAATAGCACAAATGTTACCAATATTTAAGTGTACTCTTTTGGATTCTTGTTTGAACTGTTCTTCTGATTTATCAATCACTAGCAGAATTACCCGACATTACTCGGGTTGAATTTCTTAACTATAGATTGAAAAAGTACGAGAATAAGCACTTTTCTCATTCATTCGTAGAAAAGTGCAAAATCATTTAAGTATGAATAAAATAATTTTTTAACCATCTTTACACATTTTTATAATTTCTACGACTTATTTGGACAAAAATCCTAATCACGCATATCCATAAATGCAATACATTTCATATACATCGCACCCCTGCTATATGACAAAACTACAAAATGACAGAAGGTTACAATAAGGTAACTACACTGCTGGCCACCCAAATTGCAACACCAAGAAAGACAAGAGATATCACAACAAATTTTATTTTGTAGATAACATGTTGACCAAGTATCAAATGATTAAATTTATAGACTTCTGTGAAGTGTGGTTCCTGCCAAAATCAGTAGCCAGAGTAGCCGCCATTGTTGGAGATCACCGCTGCCACACGCCTCGGCATTGATTCAAAGAGACTTTGGATGTGTTCTTGGGGTACAGCAGACCAAGCAGCTTCCACACGTTGCCAAAGTTGATCTGGTGTGGCAGCTGGGGATGTATTCTGGGTCAATCGTTAAGCAACCATGGACCACATGTTTTCTATCGGCGAAAGATCCGGAGAGCGAGCTGGCCAGGGAAGCAATTCAATCTGGCGATTGACGAAGAACCCTTGGACAATGCGTGCCACGTGTGGTCGCGCATTATCCTGTTGAAATATGGCTGTGGGCAAGCCCTGAAGGTAAGGAAGGACAACTGGCTCCAACACCTCGGAGATGTAGCGCTGGCTGTTTAAAGTACCGGCAATGCGTACTAGAGGAGTGCGAGAGTGATATCCAATACCGCCCCATACCATAATACCCGGTGCAGGACCAGTGTGGCGGTGCATAACGCAGCTGTTCAGCATCCTCTCTCCACGGTGTCTCCAGACTCGAATCCGACCATCGTGGTGTTGCAGACAGAAGCGTGACTCGTCAGTAAAGACAATTTCATTCCATTCTGCTGTCCACATCGTTCTTTCATCGCACCATTGGCGGCGGAAACGTCTGTGGTTCTGCGTCAAGGGTAGACGAAGCAATGGACGTCTTGCGGACAGACCACTATGCTGTAAACGGCGTCGAATGGTACGCGCAGACACTGGATGATGCGGTACAGACTGAATGTGCTGTGCTATGGTTCGTGATGTGGCTGAGCGATCCGTCACTGCCATACGCACAATATGCCTGTCATCACGTGAAGTGGTGCACTGAGGTGGATTCGATCGAACACGTCGGTCCGTCGTACCCTCCTGCATCCAACGATCACATATCCGCATTACAGTTGTTTGGTTTCGTCCAACACGACTACCGATTTCCCTGAAAGATAATCCACAATCTCGGTAGGCCACTATCCTTCCTCTGTCGAACTCGGATACTTGATCAAAAGATGATCGCTGTTTTCTACGAGGCATAATTGATCGTTTTTTTTAAACCACAAGAAAAACACAATTGCCGTACTTGAAATCGTCGAAATCTCCAAGCCTTAAATAGCGCTTTGAAGTGGCGCCACAGGCGCGCGTGATATGCAAATGATTAGAATTTCAGCGCAGACGCACATCTCACCTCCGCTAATGCATGTTGTAAATTTCATATTATTTGCATGCTTCCTTCAGGGTGTTGCATTTACGGTGGCCAGCAGTGTACTACAAAAGACAATTTTGAGGGGGGGTTTAGAGGGGAATTAGGAATGCCCTTTCTTAAGTTATTTTCCTTAAAATTTCCCTTACTCAATTCGTAAAAATGACAAATCTGCGGCGAATACTCTCACACTCAGTTTACCTACCAATATTTTTTGACTTGTGGCACTCTTGCACCAGGCGTGCAACATTTTCGAATTTCGCCGTCTTTAAGAGAAGGATGAAAAATTAATTTGATAAGATACTCACCACTAAGTTTTTTAAAAGTGAATAGATTTTTCTTAAAAATTCCATTTTGTGGCACGTGCAATAAGAAAAGAACTTGTTTTAAAATTTAATGTCTTCAGTACAGACAAAGCACAGTTAACCTATTACCATTTTCTAAAAAAATGGTAGATAGATTTGACAGCGTTTTTTATACAAAATTAAGGTTTTCGAAAAACTTTTAACATATTTAATAAGTTGCTTATATATAGCTTCAACTCGCAAAATAAGCCACCTTGACCTTCTATCACTAAGGCAAAGAATTTTTAATATTCAAAAATGTTAGTTCGGATTTTTTTAACAGTTTTTCAATAAAGGCAAAACTTCTCTTAAGATTTTCTTTATTCTAATTTACATGCGACTTTAAATCAAATACTTTGTGACATTGTTGCGTGAGATGAAAAGTAATTATAACTTGTAAAAAAAGTAATTTTAATAAATTTACTACAGAAAACAGGGGAAAAAATAAAGCAGAGTTGGCGGGAAAAAGTTGTTCTGAAGATATTAATTCGTGATTCTTTTTTATATTGTGATCTCGTATATTTGCCACGACAAAGAACTAAATTTAAAAATACGAATTAATTCCGAGTGATTAAAACAGAAAATATCACTGCAAGTGGTAAACGAACAAGTTTCCTTTGGTTACAAAATATCATCAGAGCCAAATATTCAGAAATCGTTATTATTTCGTAAAGGAAAAATAAAGTATTAAATAAATAAAATATCAGAGTTAATTGTTGGAAAAATAATTGCTGTTCACCAGTACTGGTAAAACAACCCAAGTAATCACAATGCTCAACATGCATTCCAGGTTCTCCACAACTACCAAATAGTAGGTAAATTATGGTTCAAGTATAGTTTCTCAGATGTTTTAGCATGCAACTTATCTAAATATGTAAACAAAGAAAATTTATATAATGTATTGACTAAACTAAAATATGATGTATAAAATAAAGGACATTGCATTACAGTATATGGAAAATATTTATGTGACACTTGTACAAACACATTCGAGACTTTACAGTGCATGCATGTATTTTCATAAGGATAATTGTAAGACTTAAATAACAAATATGCCATATTCGTCAGTTTACAACATCCAGCAAATTTATAAAACCGTTGAATTATAGATGAGAAATGTATTCGATACGTCGACATAAATATCTGTAAAACAATTAGCAAACTCGAAACTTTGCCATAGCCATTTCCGGACTTCTAAGCCTGCAACAAATTCGAAGATTTGCCCCCGGATGTATATTGTCCTATGCAACAGTAATACAGCACATATGAGGAGCATTTTTTCACATTCGATAGTGAACATTTGACAACATGGTAGCACGATTTATTTTCTCCATACATCTCTCTTATCGATGCAACGTAAGATATTAATCTAACAAAGTTCAGATGCTTCTTTTAAATGAAGAAACATTTTGTCGATTCATTAGAATAAAGATGAATTCCATCATTAGAAAAATATATCTCTTTTGTGATTAAAGTTTTAATTGCTAATGATAGTATCATGTTTTAATCTTTCAAATGAGTCCTTGCACTCATTCTTATTTTAACAAATAACGAATAAAATAAAATTATTTAACGAATAACGAATAAAATTTACTTTTTATTCCAAACGATCTGCGTTATTAATTTCATAAAACAATCCATCGCTTCGGGTAAGTACTTAATGAGCACAAAATCTCAACTCAAATCATTTCATCGTTATTTTTTAAGCTATAATCACCAGTATTGGGGAAAACTTTTCAAGAACTACAAAAGATAGCTCTAATTAACTGTGCATCCCAAAGGATCATTATGAAAGGCAATAATGCTGGAACAAAGTTTAGTGAGTAGCTTATGAGATTAGTTCGCATGTGCATATTTTAATTGAAAAGTACTTATCTATGGATTCTTATTTTGTTTAAAACACTAAAGGATGCATATTTTGTCCGTTAATTTAAATACCACCAAGGATGTAGAGATTTTATACCTTGTAGAGCATAGTTTACATGAAACATATTATCCGTTTTTAACAGAAATACACTTAGTGCTTATCACGAGAAGATTTTTTAGTAAGGCTTCATATAGAGGGCTATATATAGTGTTTTCTGGTACTTTCTGTTTTATTCCCGGGTCGTGGTACCTCGGTCGGAAGAGTCGCGGATTAGCAACAGGAGGGTTGTGAATTCAAAACTCCATCCAACCAAAAACCGTCGTGTACGTGGGGGCTAGTGCACGTTAAATCTGTCGTGGTCTCAAATGTCCTCATGCTGGCATGGTGTGGAAATTTTTAAAGTGAGGGCGCCAGCTAAGGGGTTGACCTCGCCATCTGACCGTGGTTTAAAATTACGAGGTGTTGTCCTGGTAATTTTGAAACCCGATCTTTCCCTTAGGCATTGATCCCGGACCGTCGCCAATAGCCCGTTGTGTTGCTCCAGTGCGACGTTATTAAGAACCTTCCTGCTAGTTATATTCCGGAAATGATGTTATTTTGATCGTGATAGGAACGCAATTTCAGCAAATTGCTTAACAGAACTGATTATTTACTTATAATTGTGTTTTTATTTGCTTCACTGAAAAAGTTCAATTCTGTTTTGCTCATGTACAACATGAAGTTTGGCTTCAACTTTTCATCTCGAATCAGTATAGGTGTAAATAACGCTAAATATCGCCTAAACAGCGGTAAATCGAAATGGCTCTTAACCGGAAAAATATTTATCGTCTCCCGGTGGTTTGTTTATGTAACACTAAAACATTCTCTCATATTTATTGTGCTGCATTATGTTTTTGCATTAAGTTTCTATAAATTAAGTTTTGTCAATGCAGTAAGAACGTTTATCATAGAAAAGAATTGATGCTTTTAAGTGCAGTCTTAAAAGTAGCATAGGTCAGGTTTTACAGGCTTTGTTTTTATGACTTTTTTTGAACATGTCTTCAGTATTCGAAGCACTGAATGTCAACCTAAAAAGTGTTCTTTAAGATACGTGTATTTGTTCTGTCAATGGAAGCCACTATTTATACTATTGATGTTAATTTGTGTAAACTCGATAAAGGATAGAATATTAAAATTTCTGTAGGTAGGTATGTATTTTTATTTAACGTCACACTGGAGCAACACAACGGGCTACTAAATTTCCATAGGACATTTACAGATTTAAAACTATCCATTTCACGTAGTAGTGGAGAACTAGTATTGAATACACTATTTAAGTCCTTCGACAGGCGTCTTCGCATTCAATTTTTCCGTCAAAATGCATTTAACAATCGCTAGTTTACGGCATGTTGTTAAATAGTTTCCCAGTGAAATACAAATTCAGCACAAAATACCAAAGTAATGTCAATGTTACCTAAAAACTTATAGCAAAGTAGTACATCATCAACTAAATGTATTGGGTTGATGAAAAGTTCAGAATTACATGGCATTGCATCGCAAAAACAAAGTGGTATCTACTTCCACGTGAAAAGTTATGATGTTGTTTGAAAGAAGGAATTTCAGCGAGTACTTTGGAAAAAAATTGTGTTATTTGGTTTGGTTTTTAAATTTTGTTTAGCATTAAAAATGGTAGAAAATAAGGAGCATTTTCGATATGTTATGCTTTTCTATTTCCGAAAATGCAAGAATGCTTCTCAGACGCAAAAGAAGATATGTGTTGTATATGGTGAGGGGGTGCCGTTGATGATGCCACGTGCCATAAGTGGTTTAGAAAGTTTGGTCACCTGGATCAGTTCTTTAGCCAGAAATATCAGAACTTCTATAAGTGCGGGATTATGCAACTACCAGAGAGATGGAGAAAGAAATCGAACAGAACGGCACATAATGTATTGATTAAATGTAATTTTTAGTAAATAAACTTTTCCTTCAACTTTTGTCGAAAAAACGGGACGAACTTTTGCATCAACCTAATATTTTAAATTTTCTACAAAGAGTAAAATGTATTGTACAGCAATAATAATTCTTCTAATTCCTTATTATTAATTTTATGAAACCAGCTTCAGGTCAATTCAAAGCACTAAATAATTATTATAAAAGTTAATATTGAGGTTGGGAGATTTCAAAGAAATGAAATTCATTCCAGCACGACTTAAATTGGCACAACAAAGGAAACATAATTTGTAAGGTATTGAACAACCAAACAATGTTTTTATCATGAATTGAATAGGACGTTTCGCAATGCAACAATATTACATTGTGAATATTTCAATAAAAGCATACAGTAATTATGTTTTAAAAATATAAGAGAACAATGAAATGTAGAAAAGTACAGTGAAAAGTACCGAACACATTAAAGAAGGAAACAATAAAAGGACTGTTTTCAACTATGAATGAACTAAGGTATTCATATATGAAACAAATCATTAACAACATGTAATCAATTGTAAAGGAAGCAGATAGATTAAACTGCCCATTTCATTGTTGTTCACATGCCTTTATAAAACAATTAAGCATGCGGCAATAAAATAATACAGGGATTTTAACTATGAATAAGATAACTATGAAAGTATTTACCAATGAAATGAATTTAATGTAACAAACCATCAACATGCAACAATTAAGTTATAAAGGCATAATACAACAAATAAATTAAAGTATTAAACAATATAAAGCGTTCAAAAATGAAGATAAATTATGTATATAATGCATAAGTATTCACATTATTGAAACGAAGTACATTTGACAAATAATCGTCTGGCAACAATCATGTTTTAAGAGCATAAATCAATAAAACGATAACGTTTAAGACCAAAAGAAATAAAATATGAAATGGTTTAATTAAAATTAGAATAAGTTAACTATTTATCAATGAATCAAAGAACATAGAAGAAAATGCAACAATTATTTATGAAATACAAATTTATCGCAAATTGTACATAGAAAACATAGAACCAAGAAATAAATGAAGCAGCAATAAAATATGCTAACGCATACATGCTAAAGCAATGTTAATTACAGGATAATAAAATGACTTATCTTGATTAAAAGTTTAAGTAAAACGTTATGAAATAAATATATTTAAGAGCCCTTTGATGAGCTATTAAAAGTATCTTATTACAACATGTTAAAAAATATAGCAATGCAAAACGCACAACAATAAGACATGCAACGATGAGCAATTAAAAAATTATGTACCCTGTAAAATAAGCTTGCAAAATTTAGTTTCTCATTGATCGTTTCAATTATATAAGAATGTTTTTATGGGAATATTCTTGTAAAAAGAAAACGATTTTCGAAACGGTTGCCAGTTTCGAGCGGAGAGCAATTAGAACAATGTACCTCAACTTTTGAAACTCTTAGAAATTTCTAAAAATTGGGGTATCATTACCTCGTTAAAATATAAAGTTACATTAAATACTTTCCACATTTTTAATTTTTCAACTTTAACTGTTGAACTTAGAATAACGGACTTCAAATTAAAAAAAGAACTCGTATTTAACAAAAGGACAGACACTGCCACTTAAGCAAATTAAAACTCTTAATATAAATAATAGTTCGTCGAATTTTAAATAAGTTAAAAGACATTTTTCTTCACGCATGAGTGATTCCGATTTCATTTAAACCTTTTGGAAATAGCAGCTGAAGGGATATTTGATATCGTCTTACATAAAACAAAAAGCTCTTTGTAGTCTTAGAATTTGACAGATGTTAAATATAATAATGCTAATAATACCAGGACATTGAGGCTCTTTTAATGGGATTGCTTGAATGGAAATTTCAAGGTAATAGATACTTGATCCGTTCTGTGCTCAAATAAGAATGTTAATTAATTGGATTGAGAAAATGTACAGATTTGTATATCGAACTTTCGCATGAATAAGTTTCAGAGTGAATTTTCCACTAGTCAAAATGTGTAATGCTTGTTTACAAAAATGTTTGTGAAAGAAAATTTTTTTAAGATAATTGACAAATGTTAAGAAATTGGTACGAGAACTCATAACATTCTTGAAGGATCGATAACACATAAGTACCGCTGCATCTTATTCGTAATATTCCAAAAACATTTAAGATTCCTCATAGGAATTGCATAGATATTGCCTGTGCTGTATTAGCTGTAAAACTATAGGCATTTCTAAATATTCGCATGTAGAATTTTTCTTTGCACTCTGTAACATAGCTTTTGTTTCTTAAATGCTTTAGAAAACTTAATAAATAAAACAGATTTTGTACGGTTAAGCAGTATAAAATTCTGTGCATAAATAAATCTAATAAAATTTAGCATATTTTATCCCGATTGTCGATTTAGTTTGCGTATGAGTATAACCTTAAATCCGCCTGTCTTTTTAAATTATGCATATACAATTTCAATTTCAATTAATCTCCTACAGGTGTTGTTTAAAATACAGTTGAACTTGTGCAAACTTTTATCTCCCAGAATTTTCCTATAATTTTTATGTAAAACCTCGTGTTTAATTCGAACTTATTTTAGGATAATTCGAATATTTTCCTATTCAACATAACATTGTTCATACACAAGCTTGCAAAGCATTTTTCATCATTCTTCTCATGATGTTTTGAAGTGACTGTAGAATGAAAAACTCATTGTTGATTGAAAAAAAATGTTACTTGTTTTTACTGTCATTATGGTCTGGATCGAAACATTATCTATGGTGTTTGTTAATAAATTAAAATCAGAATTTTTGTAATTTTAAACCTTTTAATTACGACGCTTCTTATATGTCAATTTATTATTATTATTGTTAAGTATAAAATATATGTATATGTATTGTTTTCTAAAAAGTTGTTAATTTTGTCATTAGTTTAGTTGTCATTATTTTAGTTTTTAGTTGTTATTTTGTCATTAACCATTTTAATAAGCAAGCCAGAGCGGCTTGCATATTAAAAAACGTTATAAGGTTTAAGACACTATTTGATTCTAATTTTCGGAAATCGTAGAATTCATTAAAACATCATTAATTCGAATTCTGGAATATTCAAATATATTTGGTGGTTCCATCAACTTCGAGTTATCCAAGTATCACTGTATTATAAATAAGGGTATTAGGTTAATATATAAGTAGTGGAATCTATTACCTCTATGGTACCTTAAACTCGCGATTTTCAGCGTTTTTCATCTCATAGCAAACCAACGACACCCACAGCCAAAGCATTCATGAAATAGTAGGATCAGTAGCATAAAATCTTAAAAATAGTAGCAAAAAAGTCTATAAACCTTATTTTAGTAGCAATTTTAGTTGCTCAGATGCAAAATGAATCAGCTAAAACACAAAATGTGCTAATCAAGTATGAAACAGACGTTGAAGATCTCGCCACGAAATTGAAATTTTAAAATAAAAAAAACTAAATACTTCCTTAATAAGGTTTTCATGACGTTCTAACAACCAAGAATTCCGATGTTTTTCTTACAAGGTTGCCACGACTTGGCACCAAAACTTCGAAATTGGCGTCCCTTGGAAAAATTTTCTCTAAAGAAAATTCCGAAAAACATGTTTTCCGTCCGCTACTAGTTGAAGCGAAAGGACTACATTTTCGTAGCCCTTTGGTGAACTGTCAAAACAGTCACAAAAATTTCCGATTAGTCGTCAAAATTTTATATTAATAGCCTTGAGACGATTTTGATTTAAAAGATATTCTTAGTCACCAAGATTGAAAAATTGAAGCAAAAGGTCGCCTGTGGCATCCCTGCACACATAAAAATCTCCGAAATTATGCTGTACATCAAAAAATTAATTTTTTGCCGATCTGACAAAAAAAGGTATAATTTTGATTGATTTAAGAAAAGTAGTTAAATAACCTTTATGCTCCATAAACTTTTAAAACAATCTTTTTCAGACATTTTTTTATACTTCGTAATAAAAAATAATACGCAAGGTTATTTTTAGGGGTACTACTTGAAATTATTTGTGAACACACTTGTCAGAGGTTCAAAAGTAAACTGTTGAAATGTAATAAATCTTACACACCTTAAGATGTTTCCCCATCCGTAAAGCACACTAGTTCCAATCTGGCGTCACTGCAATTGAAAAGCTCGTCTGAAACGATTAATTACTTACCGAACGAATAAATAAGATAGATTTTCGATTAGCATTAAAACGGACTTTTTTCTAGAACTTGTTCTTTTTTCATGACTGGTTTCCCAATTCAGAAAACTGCTCTTTCCAGAAACCAATTTTTATATAATGTTTCCAGTGCTATGGCTTAGATTTTTTTATTAAAAAAAATAATATTACTTTAGAGTTAAATCAGAAATGCGTCATTAGTGCAACGCGTACGTCGTGAAACAACTGATTTACGAGGTAGGCGACTTTCGGAATTTAAATATATGATTTGTAGGAGTAATCTAAGGGGTAACTCACCCTATACCTGGGAAGTTTATTAATTTTGTTGACCTTTGACTCTGCGTCTGGGAATATCAATTTAGGTATCAATCCAATTCAGACTTGCATAAAATATTAATTTTGGAAATTTTAGATTCAAAGATAAGATGGTTTGGGGGATAAATTGAAAATATGTTCACTAATAATCGATGTTACGAGTAAACAATGTGAAACGTGTAATCAATTTTTAGCTACTTTATTTGCCTTAACATCTTAACCCTCGGAGGGGTTCACACACATAACTCGACCTTGCAATCTGTAGTGTTCCTTGCATGACTTCTATCCTATTTTAACCTTAAGAATAATTACCGTTATATAGGAAAGCTTCTAGAAAGTTCTATGATGACATTATCAAAAATACAAAATAAGATGTTTAAATTTCAATGAAAAAATTCGTAGGGGAAAAATATCGTCTGTTATCAAATTCTAAAGGTATTTTGAACCTGAAACTCCTTTAGGTTTCACTTATTTATCTTCTGTACCGTTCCGGAACATGGCATTATCTAATATTTTGTTGCTTCAAGAAACAAGCCGAATTTACTTAGACACGATATACCATTGGGAGAAAACTGACATGCGAAGCTGTTCGTTTTAATTAATAACGGTGACACTTAAAGTTCGTAATTAACGGTCGGACGAAATGGATTGAACCCCAAGAAGAATTTACTCAACTAGAAACATGGGATTCATGATATGTTCCAACCATTTAGTTCGCATGACTTAATCTTTAATGCTGGAAGCACAATATATACTCATTATCTGATGACATTCCCTTTCGCAACCAACAGCAATGTGCAGACTGTTGCGAAACTAGACTATTCAAATTAGTTGTCCAGAAACGGTGTAATTTCACTTGTACGTATATTTCACTAGCTGCTAATAACGATTAATGTATGTTAAATAAGGAATTAATTAAACGCATGCAAGTGTTAAGCATAAAACGTCGAGTCTTTATTCAAGTTGCGTAATTGATGTATGGTTCAATAGCATTATATGCAAATGGAAGGAAATTGTATCATTAGACAAGGATTTGGAATTTAACAATCTTTTATTTTGTTAATGAATTCTATGTGCGTTGCTATTACAATGTACGTTAATGAATACCCTAGGAGCGTTGCGAGATTTGAGCAGTGTAGCATTGCTTTTAACCCACAACACACACACCTTAATGACTATATAACCACATCTTTCTACATAATCCATGGATTCTTTCAACATTTAGAAAGATTTTTTTGTCCTTTCCTTAGAATAGAATCCTTTGAAATGATTCTTTTGGTTCTTTCTTTGGAATAGAATTCTTTGGAATAATTGTATTGACCCCTTCTATATAAAATAATAAAAATCCTCTGAAAAGTTTCTATTGCTCTTTTCTTTAGACAAGGATCCTTTTGAAGCATGCTTTTGCTTCTTTCTTTAATCTAGAATCCTCTGGAAATATTTTATTGTTCATTTTATTTGGATTACAATCATTCTGAAATATTCTATTGCTTCTTTCTTTAGAATAGAATCCCTTGGAAATATCCTATTGCTCATTTCCTTATAATGTAATCCCTTGGTAAGATACTATTTATCGTTTGATTAGAATAGAATCCTTTGGAAAGATTCTATTGGCAAGAAGGTAAAAATTAGTTAAGTTATGCAGAGGAAATACTGCAGGCTGCAAGGTGTAATTGTGCATGTGTACCCTCAGAAGGTTAAGTAGTTTTAATATCGTAAAAGTAAATAAAAAATATAAGACTTGTTTCACATACTTATCACCAGTTTGCCATTCAAATACACTTAGTCAAAATTTCCGAGATATGAATTTCTTAGCTTTTCGAGAGCAGAATGTGGTCATCTTTAGACTAGTGAATTCCACTGTCATTTTTTGTATCAAAGTTAGATGTCTCCTTGAGAAACACACCTAGTGAGAAGAACGATTCCTTTTCATATTTTCAGAACAATGATTTTTGACAGTCTGTTTCACTTGTAAACCGACTACATAAAAGTTTCAATATAGTTTATATATGTAAATACAAAAATTAAGCATAGGTTTAATGTTTTCGTTTACTACAGAGCATTTATATTCATAAAAACTAATATCATACTCTGGACACACCTAGTAGATAGTCTTATAAACGCTAAAGTAATTGAAATACACCAATAGCACGTAAGACAACGTTGAGAATATGTAAGAAAGATAATGGAATATTTTTCAGAAGTGTTATCTATTATTTGAAAAAACGCGTACGTGTGAGGTCTAGTGTTCAGTATTTTAAGGTATTCACTTTTTTCAAATTGACTTGAAGTTATTTGCCTGCTATATACATTATTCCTCCTGAAAAGTGTTCACTACAATAAAGTAACAGAAAAATTTACATTGTTACTTTTGACAATATTTAAACAATCGCTGTGTTAACTTCTACTTTAACTTTAAAAACACTCTCAGAACGAAGTTCTTGACTTTTTCCTCCTTGGCACTCATCTCTTGGCTCTTCTCTTATTGATGTTGTCAGATCCAAGAACGAATTTTCGACTAGTGAGGATCTGTCAGCATGTTGGTGAGATATTTATTAATTTGCCTTTATGTCGAAACAGTAAGGTTAAATATTGTAGTGGATCTCTTATTGTATTAACACAATCTCCTATTAACCCTCTGAAGGTCATGCACGACCAGTCAGCAATCTCCTATTGACCCTCTGAGGGTCATGCAGGATCTGTTATAAACCTCCTATTAACCCTCTGACCCGTCAGCAATCTCCTATCGACCCTCTGAAGGTCATGCCTGCACTATTTCACCATACAATCTGCTCTTGCCCAACATGGTTTCTAACCTATTTTGAACTTCTTGACCAATACAATGTTTCCTATAATTCAACCAATAGATGTGGTTACTTTAATCAATAAAGTTACTGGAGGGTGAAACAGTAGCTTTCTTCTCAGAAATCTCGTGACGCTCAGAGGGTTAACAATTCACAAAGGTGTGACACACAAGGAAATTTGTGTGTCAAAAAATAAATCGCTGAGTTGGTGATATTTTATCTATTTAAAGGAAGTTTTATTCATTGCTGCTTAATCTTTATGAACCCTGGAACCTACTGATTCAAACATTAATTTTAGCTAATTCGAAGTAAAATGCATATATTGTCACACATGTTAGTATGATTTGTGTCAAGAGGTTTAAAAGACATTTTCTATTTTGTCCTATGTGCTTATTTCAAAAGACTTCTATAGTTCATTTGTGTCCCTCCAAGACTCCACACTTATGAACATCCTGAGGCACATTAGTAATAAAGTTATGGATTTAAGTAGGCGTATTTTAATAATGTACCTATGATACTCGAGGGTGCTTTAATAGAAAGGAAATACCTAAAATGGTTGGTTTAGGTTTAATGGCGCAAGATCCAAAAGTAGATAAGCTGCACCAAACTAAAGACCAAAGAAAATTCAATTTAAATAGACGGAAAAAAATATCAGAACAACCACACCAACAACAAAAAGATGATAAAAACATAGGTAAACATGAATGCAAAACAAAAATAATTGATCAAACGGATCAAAAAGGTAAATACATAAAAACACGTCATCATCATAAAAAGTAAAATTAAAATGCATTGATGAGAATGCTGGTTTAAAATTGATAAAGTGATGCAGTTTAAAGAAAGCACATAAAAGTTTTTGATTAAAGATGAGATATAAAAACATGTGAATGACCCTTTAAAAGCAAATTAAAAAGGAAACAAGATCTTTTCAAACAGAAAAATATGATGACGGACATTCCCATCTTTGTTGATAATCAACCCTCTGAGCGTCGAAAAATTGCCGAATAATGTAGCATGTTTTTCCCAATACAATGACTAAATAACCACATGTATTGGTTGAAAGAAAATCCATGGATTCTTTCAGCCTTTAGAAAGATTCTAATTGTCCTTCCCTAAAATAGAATCCTTCGGGAAGATTGTACTCTTTCTTTTCTTCAAAAGAATCATTTGAAAAGGCTATTGGGGTCCTTTCCTTCGAATAGAATCCTTGGAAAGATTTTATTGATAAGAAGGTCAAAATTGGTTAGATGTCATGTAGGACAGATGGCAAATGGAATTATGTGGATGAATCGCTCAGATGGTTAAAAAGGTCATGAGATGAAGAAATGCATAAGAAAAAAAATCTTGTCTTACAACTTATTTTGTTAAGGTATACTTACATACGGTTCAGAATATCGTGCTTCTTTTTGGGACAAATGACCATGTCCTGGAAGAGTTCAGATGTGACAGAATTTCTCCCACTGTGTGTGGCTCTGGCGTACGAGTCGGTTAGATTCAAATTGGTGACGTTTCCGGACATTTCTTGGTCCGATCCATACCCGTGGCCGTGCAGCCATTCGGACACCATTTCCGGCGTTGCATTCCGAATGAACCACTGCCGAGTGAATCGGCCGTGTTCGCACAGGTACTGGGATACAGAAGATTCCCTAATGTGCTCTGTTGTTGAGCTTCGAAACCCGTTGTTCTCACCCGGATCTTCTTCCAGAACAGCAAGATCCGCCATTTCAGATTCCACCACTGAAAGAATAGTTATTAAATATATAATCAAAAAATAATTAAGTATACAATAATACTGAGCTGCATGATGGTGCTACAACTGCACGAGAGATCTCACCAATCTCATACTTTTCAGCAGTCTGATTACAGAAGACAATGGGAAATCTGAAAGATAGAAATCATGGCAGAAAAGAAAATGTCAGTGAACGCGAAAATAAATCTAGATGTGAAAAAATATCGAATAGCCTTTGAATAAGTGAACGTTCAGAAGCAAATTGTGATACTACAACGAAAGTGCACTTTTTGCCCCATACAGTTAGAAATTTGAATTGGTACTAGTAAGAAGTATTAAATGTTGCTTTATGCTTTTTACTAATTTTATTGTATTATGTGGTACGAAATATAGATGCTTTTATTTGTTGTAAATGGATTTAATCCTCTTGGTGGTTTATCTTCGCTTTGAAAATTGCCCTGTAGTGTCTAGCCTCTGATGCAAAAACCTGTTCCTAACTTTCACCAGTTCTGGTCAATGGAAATTTGTTTCTCCTACTTGGGAGTTCATTTACTCTTGGGGTAATAGGGCAGTTTTGTCTTGAAGAAATATATCGTCATTAGCAAATAAACCAGATGTCGATGGGCAAGATATCTTATCATTAGCAAAATCGATCTTATCTTAGACGAGATACCTCGTCGAAACCACTTGGAGGGTTTAAGAAGGTATGAGATGTGAGTCTCATGGTGCCACCAATAGACATAAACAATTTAGAAACAAGCGCAGATGATATGCTCCGATCTACTAGCATTAAATATAGACGTACATGACACTGAAAAACGTTCATTCTTTTTACAACTAGAGGCAGATAATATTTTCATATACTGTCTATAAAGCTCTAGGTACTATCATGATACATACGTTGACAAAGAAAAATAAGGATATAATGGTCAGTATAGTTTTTATTAAAAAACATGTGATACATTCATTAAATGATTCTGCAAAAGAATCCCAACTCTTGATTTTAAATTTCACTACTTCATATTCTTCGGCTTGATTTTTTATGTTACTCTGCAAGGATATATTTTCCGACTAACTTATAAAAATTGATAATTATAGACAGTAAAATGTCGGAAAGGTTTTCAATACAATTTCGGAAAGGTTTTCAATACAATTTCGGAAAGGTTTTCAATACAAAAATAAAGTAATAAAAATCCTTATTAAAGAAGAACGATCCAGGCAATGATTCCATGTTTTATTATACGTTCATTATATCACATGAATTTTTATTATACTAGAACATATACTAGACCATTTTAATAAGTACGAAATTTCATGCTCAATGTTGTGGACATAACTGAATAGTAGAGAGTATTATGGAAAGAGCAGTATGGAAGGGCCATTTTGAATCTTTCATCGTGTCGCGAATATTTAATTTTTCTACGTGGACAAAGTATAGAATTTTGTAAAGTTTTTATTGATTCCAACTTGTCATATAAATGAATCTTAGAATTATATAGGTTTTCTTAGAATTATTATACAGTAGTCTTTGTTACATAGATTCAATTACAGAAGTGATTGACGCTAAGATTGATACAACCAGTTTGAATTTGACTAATGCCTAAAGACTCTCAGCTATCAAGTTCGTGTTTCATAAAAATAGTGAAATGCGAATAATTAATGCGTCATTGTATTCTGCAGTGTCATCCTTTACAATAAATTAAATACTAATGTTAATTTAAATATTCTTATTTTTACTCAGGCATGATTTAAATTAATTTTTGAGCAACACAAGAGAAAATTACTAGACTAAATTTTTATTAAAATATGTAAAACAAAAAGAACGCATTTAACAGGTAGTAATACATATTATGTAAATATAACGAAATATAAGTAAATTACATAACTTCTCTGTAAAGGTGAGTTTGTCTCTTAATAGGTATAATTTGCTAACGAATAGCGATTAATGTAACCGTAGAACGACACAACAAATCTGTGTTTCTAGTACAAATACTCGAATACTCAGAACACTCATTCGTAATCTGACCGTGGTTTAAAATTACCTGGTATTGACCTCCTACCTTTCCCTTGGGGGATTGATTCCGGACTGTTGTGATTCCAATAGCTGGTTGTGTTGCTCCAGTGCGACGTTAATTAAATACCTACCTACCTACCTCAGAACACTTATAAATATAATAATCTCGGGAACTTGTATATTCATCAGAGAATTCTGCATTACTAGTACTGAACTTTTCCCTACGACACATGTCCTACTGTTTCCCGTTGGACGATCCAAGACGACTTATAAATTTTTCTATAAATAAATTATTCACATAAAATAGCTGCCATCTTGCGTTTTACAAACCACCACTTAGGACCAGTTTAAAACCCAATAGTATAAGAGTATGATTCCGAGTTTAGGAATCAAGGTTTGTCATGGATTGCGCTAGTAAAATTCAGTGCACATGTCATTAATAATCTGAACAAAACAAATAAAAGTTATATAAGTAAACTGGGTAAATATATTTTATTGTGAAAGGTCGTTCGGTTTTGGGTTTAATGGCGCAACGGCCATATTTGGTCATGCTGCCCCAGACGCAAGATAGACAATGTCAAGCAACGGACATACACACACGGAAAGTTTTGCTGACACAGAAGAGAAAAATCAACCAGGGAGGAATTTATTGTTTGAAGAAAAATAACAAAAAATATGCACTTAGAATAAAATGACAAAAAGTAAAAACCGACACTAAATATTAAATATCCAGTACAGAAACTCAAGCACGCGGCATTTATAATTCCAAACTTTCTTACAAGACTTCATTTACCACAACGTTAAAACACTAGCAATAACGAATAAAAATTGCATAGAATCAAAGATATCATCTAGATTAATGTTCACAATTGACGTCAAGCATTCAATGAGGCGATATTTACTTACATGACCCAATCGATGATGTCATTTCAGATTCGCCAATAAAACTGCATCGAAACAAATTAACACAACGCATATTTAATCGTGTACAACCACCAAAAGGCAACGGCTGAATGTATCGTTTCTGGTCGAAGAATCCGAGCCGGTTAGTCTTTAACGGGCAGAATAGCCGGATCATTACTTCAATGAGAGTTCTGGAGGATCGCCACTTCGTGACGTCATGGCGAATCGTTTCCCAAATAATGTCAAGATCAGAGCCCTTACAAGAAAGTATTGTTACAATGGACTGGTCAGATCTTATTGGAACCGTGTATTTCCTTTCGACTGTAACAGAACTCTTTGTGAGATGCAGTTTGGAAGTATTGTATCAAGGGAGCTATTAATGTATTCTATGCATTAGTGGCGTAGAGAGTCGGGGAGGGTTCTGGGGATACCTCTAAAATTGTTTGTTACTGTTTTTAAAATACCTTTACACGCACACAAATAAAATATTATAAATGCATGAAATGATTTAGCTTTATTTTCGTCAAAAAGTTATTTTTTTATTCTTAACCCTCTGTGTGGTTAGCACGCATGTACTCTTTTTACAACCTGAAGCCTTCCCTGCATGAGTATTAATCAGTCTGACCATCTTAGCCAATAGAATCTTTAATAGGGTTCCTTCAACCTACAGATATGGTTATTTAGCCATATGTGTGTTGTGGTGTAAGAGCAAAAACTACACTACTGGGTAATCTCATGACGCGAAGAGTGTTAAAATAACAAACTTAATGAATTAACTAGCAGAATTACCCGGGGTTACTCGGGTACAGTTAGTTAATTATAACTTCCGCTTTCGTTAATAAATTGAAATTCCTATTCATCACATGTAACAACTGTCACACTCTAATAAATGTACAAAATTGTTAAATACACAATTTCACAAATGTAAATAAATATCACAATTAACATTTTACATTTTTGTAAAATTTAAATTTTTAGTAAGAAAGAAAGTCTTTAGAGCGTACCAATGTTACCCAGAATGTATAGAATAGTAGAGTATGCATTATATCCCTTGTATGTCATTTAAAAATAAAAGCGTTTCCCAAAATTATCATACAATGATTAAAAATGTTTTAAAAACGAATTAAACCACTTACCTTAAATACAGTTATTGAACGTAAAACATCAAATTTAAAATCCAGAGATATATCTTAAAACAGTTTTAAAAAAAGCTTCGAACGAAAACTAATGAATGTATCTATTTTATCGCTACAAAATAGATTCTTGGAATGTAACGGACACAAATTTAAAAAAGCAAACGATTAAAAATATACCAAGGTTGCCATATTAGTTACCAGTCCTATTTTAAAAGGTCTTGTTCGGCATATTTTATTTATAATGTTTTATTCTCTTTATCGTCTATCCCAAATATTCAGAAAGCTTTTACATTTCGTAAAGAAAAAATAAGGGTCAAAATAAATAAAGTATTAGAATTTAAATTCCTTAAAAATAGTTTTGGGAAAAATAATTGATTGTTCATCAGCACTGATAAAACAATCCAAGTAATTGCAATGTTCAATATACCTTCCAGCTACTCCAAAACTACCAAATTATGGTTGATTTAAGTATAGTTACTCATATGTTTTAGCATGAAACTCGTCTAAATATGTAAGCAAAGGAATGTAAAATAATCTATTCACTAAACTAAAATACAGCGTATAAAATATGGAACATCGCATTAAAATATGTTAGATAACTTGTATATACTTGTGCAAACACAGACACAAATTCAGACATAGAAAGGGAAGACGGACAGACTAACGCAACCAAGTTCAGTCACTAAATGAATTTAAGTACTCAGAGGTGTACTACAAAGTTTCATGAAAATATATCCAAACGTTTGGACAGAGAACAGGCACGCACAGGCAGCCAGCCAGACATACAGACAAACACCAAACGTGCAAGAAACGGATTTAGCATCAGAAGGGCCCAAAACGGATGGAAAACTTGAAATGGGTCGAAAATATTCAATGTACAAACACTCCATTCTAATTTATATAGACTAGCAGAATAATCCGGCGTTACTCGAGTAGAATTGGTTAATTAATTCCCATTTTCGTTAATAAATTGTAATTCCCTTCATCCCATATAACAACTACCACACTCTAATAAAAGCACAAAATTGTTAAATACACAATTTCACAAATGTAAATAAATGTCATACTTGTCGCTTGAACAAGCTAATTTTTCCTGAAATTATTTCAACGAATAGGTGGGGTTATTTAATCAAAGTCTTGTCTAAACGAAGTTAGCTTACTATAATAACCCAAGCAACTAGGCGCAGAGGAATGCGGATGTGCGATTTTGAACTATTTACTGAAACTAAACATATAATTCTATGGGTTTTATTGTTTTCGTCTCTTAACTGTGAACGCAGTTTTATTCCATACATATCAGGTATAAGATAGCAATACATATTTAAACGGTAACATTTCTCATCCAAACTTTAATTACCTAAATCAGTTTTCATAATTACAACTAGAGATAATTATCCATCATATTAGAGGTAGAGTAAAACTTTTTTCGAGATTTTAAATGTAAATCAAATTTTGATTCAAAATTATGCCCGAAAGCCCGAAAGCAGATTATAGCTAATTCGTTTAGAAAAGTAAAAAGTAATTTTGTATAAATAATGTAACTAAATTTTTTACTGAATTTAATGACCTCATTCCTTCCAGCAAAAAGAAACTATAAATCCAGTATTCCTTCATTTTAAAAAGTACCCAATGTAATTAGGAAACTTCGCATCCTAATCGAAAGTCTTATCGTCAGAACCATTAAACACAGAATGAATATTAATTCAGATTTGCGTTATTTTTTACCAAATTCTACCTCTAACTCGGCATTAAACAGAGAAAAATATTAAACCTAAATTTAATCTGCTTTAAATTTTTTCGATGACTTTAAGCTAATCAGTATCTTCATTCATTGGACAAGTATACCTGTTTTGAATTTTATATAACACTTTATTAAATTATTTGTCCCATAAATATGTAAAACAAAAACTTCATAGAATTTTCTAATTCATTGTAAATAATTAGGAAGGTTTTTTCACTGAAGTTTCAGGATTCCATAATCATTTAATTCATGTCATTTCGCCCTGTGAGCACATACGAGAAATTCAATTATGAACTACCTGATTTTGTCTGACATGTGACATGTACATGAACTGCGATTGCAGCTAAGTAATTTAATTTGTCATAGTGATAAAATATTTTTATGTGTCATATATATATATTTTTTTTAAAAGCCATGTTGAATATAGGCTTTTCACCTTTCGTAGCAACGACATATGCGGTGATACGAGGCAAAGAGCAGTTCTGTGAAATGCTAATAAATTCAGGGCTCTCACAGCCAAAGAACTTGCGAAATTGTAGCATTAGTAGCATAATTTTTTAAGAATGGTTACAAAAAAAATCTCATCTTAAACCCTAGCTTAGTAGCAATTTTGGTTGCTTAGATACGAAATGAATCAGCCACGCACAAAATGATGTTGAAAACACAAAATGATGGGCTAATTAAGTATGAAACATGTCGAAGATCTCGACAGGAAATTTTAAAATAAAATGATAAATATTTTATTAATAAGGTTTTTATATCAATCTAAAAAACACAGATTCCCATGTTTTCCTTTCATGGTTACCACGGTTTGTCGCTAAAACTTCATAATTAGCAACTTTTTGGAAAAATTTCTTCCTGAAGAAAAAACCGAAAAATATTTTGTCCGACCACTATTAGTTAAGAAAAGGTAAATAAAACACATAGAGGACTCTTACAATAGTATGCTAAAAGTATCGAATTTTCTATTGTTCTCTATTGGTGTGTCTAATGACTAGATAACCAGAATTCCCCAACAGAAACTATCAACGCAGAAATCAAGAAAATTTGTTTTGTGGCGTCATTAGATCAAAACTTTCAGACACTTAGTACTTCTTAATGGCCAAGCTTTGCTAACAAGATTGAATCTCCCTTTGTTCCTTCAAGTACCGCAAGCAAAATTAGAAACGCTCCTTGCAGTTTCCCAAAGGAGATCACGGTCATTGAAACTTAATACCACACCCAATTTCGTCTAACTGAATGCAGTCAAGTACTTAACGATCAGTCTATCTATCTTTCCACGTACACACAAGGAAATTATTTAGCTTTTAAGGATGGATAGAAAAGCCAAACAGTTCTTCCATTTCTCTAAAGGGGTAGATTCTTTCATAAGTTGCATTATTTTTATCGGACTCGATGGGTTTTGATGGATTCAATTTATCAAATAGGCTAAGAAAAATCGGCATCATATGTTCATTGGCGAATGGCAGCAAACGGTTACAAATAATCTATATAAATAAGAATGGAGTGTTTGTACATTGAATATTTTCAATCCGTTTCAAGATTTCTATCCGTTTTGGGTCATTCTGATGTAAAATCTGTCTCTTGAGCGTTTGGTGTCTGTCTGTAAGTGCCCGTGCTACGTCCAAACAATTGAAAATATTTTCATAAAAATTTGCATACTGTGAGTACTTACATTCATTTAGTGACTAAACTTGGTTGCGTAAATTTGTCTGCCCGTCTTCCCGTTCTATGTTCGATTTTGTGTCTGTGTGTTCATACAAGTATCATATAAGTTTTATTGAGCATATTTTAATTCAATGTTCTATATTTGTTAAACCATATTATAGTGTACTGAATACATTATTTTAAATTGCTTTGCTTACGTATTTAAGCAAGTTTCATGTTAAAACATCTGAGTATCTCTACTTAAATCAACTATAATATGGTAGTTTTGGAGAAGCTGGAATGTACACTACTGTTTGTGAAAATTGCAACACTATAAAATAATCATCAGAAATAAATCAAATTTATTCCACGTACTCATAGTGGTTTAAATAAACGATCAAATTTACAGAGCAATAAAACAAAAATAATGCCGAAAATCAATATCTTGTACAGCCGCCACGCGCAGCGATGAGTCTGTACACGTGGCATCGTGTCATAGATATTCTGAATGTCATGCTGAGGAATGGCATTCCAGATGGCCTCTATCTGATGCCAAATTCAGCCGTACTCTCTGCCCAACGAGCGGTACGAGCGAGTCGCCATCCGATGTAATCTCAGACATGCTCAATGGGCGACATATCCAGGGACCGTGCAGGCTATTGTAAGAAGCGGAACCTGTCGTGCACTGAAGAAGGCTTCTAAATTCCGAGCAACATGTGGCCGGGCATTGTCTTGCTGAAATACAGCTCCGGGTATGCGTTGCAGGAGGGGTAGGACCTCGGGCTCCACAACTTCCCTGATGTAGCGCCCGCTGTTCAGGGTCCCCACAATTTGGAGTAGTCGGGATCGCCTATGATATCCAATAGAGCCCCAGACCATAACGCCAGGCGTTTGTCCAGTATGACGCTGAATGACACTCCAGGAGAAGGCGTTCACCTCTGTAGCGTCTGACGAGTACGCGTCCATCGTTATAGTCCAGATTGTAGCGGGACTCATCTGAGAAGACGACTTGTTGCCAATCGGCATGCCATTGGCTGCGTTGGTGAGCCCATTGTAGCCGGAGGCGTCGGTAGTTCAGCGTGAAGGGAATCCTGCGTAGGGGAATCCTTGCACGTAGCCCATGGCGCAGAAGACGTCGACGAACAGTGGAGGCAGACAATGACACACCTGTAGACGTGCTCCAATGTTGTGCCAACGCACTGGAGGACTCTGTATGGTCCGTCACCGGCATGCGGATGAGGTGTCAGTCGTCCCGTGGTGACGTCATATTGCGTGGCCCAATGCCGGGGTTTCGACTTGCCCGGTTCTCCATGGTCCATCTCTTCCGCACACGTATCACTGTTGTGGCATTACGTCCCGTGCGAGTGGCGATTTCATGATACGAAATCCACCCTCACGGAGACCGATCATGCGGTCCCGTTCGAACTCCGTTAGTTGCTCGTATGGCACTCTGCGTTTTTGGCGAGGCATATTGATTTCTAATCAATAATTTACAGCATTCAAACGACGATACACACATTTTAACGCACCTTTACAGTGGTTTTTATACACGGATCACTTAGAAGTTTAGAGGGCGTTTCTCGGCCCACATATGCGTGATCTCTTTGTAATTGCGGTAAAGATGTAGAATCCGGGGCATGTTTGTCGCCAAATCAAGATGGCGTCCAAAGCCAGTATGTTCATTAAAAAAAAACGTGGACTTTCCTACGCGAAAAACCTTTTGCATAGGGTTGCCATAAAACTGAATCAAAACACCAAGGTTACCATGTTTGGCGATAAATCGCTAGTGCCCCGGATTCGACATCTCCACCGTAATTGCAATTATTTGCATATCCTAACCTGCTTTGCATTTCCTGCAAGTTTCGTTTAATTTGGACATTATTCCTTCATAGTGTTGCAGTTTTCACAAACAGTAGCGTATATTAAGCATTGCAATTACTTAAATTGTTTTACCAGTACTGCTGAAAAATCAATTACTTTAAAAAAAACTATTTTTGCATAATTTAAATTCAAATACTTTTTTAATTTGAGGATTATTTATTTTCTTTGCAAAATATAAACTATTTCCGAACATTTGGGACAGACGATATTTTGCAACGAAACGGAAATTCGCATTCGTATGCCACGTGCAGTGATATTTCTTTCGCTCCAAATTAGTTTTTCGTATTTTTAAATTCTATCTAATTTTTAATTGTAAGTTGTGGCAACTGTGTGAGATCAAGAGATGAAAAGAACCACGAATTTATATCTTTAGAACATTTTCCCGCCAACTTTTATTTTGTTTTAATTCCCTGTTTTCTCTTGTTTTCTGTTTTAAATATTCATTATTTTAATATAAATTGCAATTCCTTCTCATCACTCGTAACACCACCGCAAAGTATTCTGTTTAAAGCGGCATGTAAGTTAGATTAAAGCAAATTTTAATTGGAATTTTGTCATTATTGAAAAAACGTTAATATTAAAAATATCTGTTCTAGGACTTTTAAAATATTACAAATTCTTTGTCATAGCGACAGATGGCCAAGGTGGCTTATTTTACGAATTTAAGCTATATTTAAGCAACTTATATAGGGAAAGTTCGTTTAAAACAATGATTTTCTTTAGAAGAAACGCAGTCAAATTGATTTACCATTTAAAAAATGAAAATAGGTTACCTTTGTTTTCTCACTACTGAAGACGTTAAATTTTAAAACAAATTCTTTTATTATCTCGAGTGACACAAAACGAAATTTTCAAGAAAAAACGCATTCGCTTTTAAAAAACTATCTTAGAGATAAATATCTTAACAAATTAATTTGTCATCTTTCCCTTAATGCTCGTAAGCGAAATTCGAAGCGTGCCACAAAAAATATTGGCATGTAAATTATGTAAGAGAGTATCCCCAGTAGTTTCGTCATTTTTACGAATTGAATTGAGCAATTTTTCAGGAATAGAACTTAAGAAAAGGAAATCCTAATCCTCCCTCAAAATCGTCTTTTGTAGCAGTTACCTTAGTGTCCCACCCTTCGACAATTTCTACTTTTACCAGGGGTGCGATATATATGAAATGTATTAAATGGATGGATTTGCATGTATAGAATTTGTGTCCAAAGTAGGTTGTAGAAATTACAAAAATGTCGAAAAGATGTTAAAAATTATTTTACTCACACTTAAATGATTTGGCATTTTCTACGAAAAAGGAAATTGATTATTTTCTGTTCAATATCAATCTATAATTTACCAATTCAACCCGAGTGAGGTCGGGCAATTTTGCTAGTAAATAAATACACTGCTGGCCACCGTAAATGCAACACCCTGAAGGAAGCATGCAAATAATATGAAATTTACAACATGCATTAGCGGAGGTGAGATATGCAAATGATTAGAATTTCAGCGCAGACGCACATCACGCGCGCCTGTGGCGCCACTTCAAAGCGCTATTTAAGGCTTGGAGATTTCGACGATTTCAAGTACGGCAATTGTGTTTCTCTTGTGGTTTTTTCAAAAAAACGATCAATTATGCCTCGTAGAAAACAGCGATCATCTTTTGATCAAGTATCCGAGTTCGACAGAGGAAGGATAGTGGCCTACCGAGATTGTGGATTATCTTTCAGGGAAATCGGTAGTCGTGTTGGACGAAACCAAACAACTGTAATGCGGATATGTGATCGTTGGATGCAGGAGGGTACGACGGACCGACGTGTTCGATCGTATCCACCTCAGTGCACCACTTCACGTGATGACAGGCATATTGTGCGTATGGCAGTGACGGATCGCTCAGCCACATCACGAACCATAGCACAGCACATTCAGTCCGTACCGCATCATCCAGTGTCTGCGCGTACCATTCGACGCCGTTTACAGCAGAGTGGTCTGTCCGCAAGACGTCCATTGCTTCGTCTACCCTTGACGCAGAACCACAGACGTTTCCGCCGCCAATGGTGCGATGAAAGAAGGATGTGGACGGCAGAATGGAATGAAATTGTCTTTACTGACGAGTCACGCTTCTGTCTGCAACACCACGATGGTCGGATTCGAGTCTGGAGACACCGTGGAGAGAGGATGCTGAACAGCTGCGTTATGCACCGCCACACTGGTCCTGCACCGGGTATTATGGTATGGGGCGGTATTGGATATCACTCTCGCACTCCTCTAGTACGCATTGCCGGTACTTTAAACAGCCAGCGCTACATCTCCGAGGTGTTGGAGCCAGTTGTCCTTCCTTACCTTCAGGGCTTGCCCACAGCCATATTTCAACAGGATAATGCGCGACCACACGTGGCACGCATTGTCCAAGGGTTCTTCGTCAATCGCCAGATTGAATTGCTTCCCTGGCCAGCTCGCTCTCCGGATCTTTCGCCGATAGAAAACATGTGGTCCATGGTTGCTCAACGATTGACCCAGAATACATCCCCAGCTGCCACACCAGATCAACTTTGGCAACGTGTGGAAGCTGCTTGGTCTGCTGTACCCCAAGAACACATCCAAAGTCTCTTTGAATCAATGCCGAGGCGTGTGGCAGCGGTGATCTCCAACAATGGAGGCTACTCTGGCTACTGATTTTGGCAGGAACCACACTTCACAGAAGTCTATAAATTTAATCATTTGATACTTGGTCAATATGTTATCTACAAAATAAATTTTGTTGTGATATCTCTTGTCTTTCTTGGTGTTGCAATTTGGGTGGTCAGCAGTGTAATAAAATCAACCACTACGGAATTCATTCACCAAATTTGCTGCTTAGCTAAGAATGATTGATTTGAGCTATAGAGGTGCACAATGCTATAATTACACAGACGAGATCGCTGTTCAGTGAAATTCTTTAGCAATTTGATGACAGAAGACAATAAAAAGAATAGAAAATCAACGCAGAAAAGAGAACGTGAGAGAACGCGAAAACAGGTTTAGACGTCAAGAAATATCGACACGCAAGTGAATGGGATGCAATTGAAGTGGATACTCAGGAGCTAACTGTATAATAACAAGACTAAAATGTGAACTTTTTGCCACGCACTGCTTTAGAAATAAGAATTAACTACAGTGAGTACATGAAATGGTGGAACATTTATGACTAATTTTATTTCATTTGGAGGTACGAAACGCCATTTCGATGGTTATGTACATAATAAATGGATGTAAATAGTGTCAAACGTGAGTAGTAACACTGCCACAAATAGATATAAGAAACTATTTAATAATTAAATAGAAATCGATAGTAAAATTAGAGTATATGTAAAATTGATTAAGAAACTTCAGCTCAGATTGTATGAGCGGACTTCTAGTTATGTAATAAAATATGAATGTAATAAATTCAGCAGTAAAAATGGGCACTATTAGGTTTGTACTGAGCAAACTCTAAATCGAAGCAAATGAAGTATTCGAAACCAACAATTAAAATGAGAAAAAAACAAAATATTCAAAATACAGTCAAATTTCTCACACGGCGAAAAGAAGCGTAATTGCTTAGAATACAGCATGAGGCCTTTACGTATTGATGGTACAAGGAAAGAATACAATCCCTTTTAAATATGAAGGGTGAAAAGAGCTTGTTTTGATTAAATGTCTCATCAACACAATTTTTCTCACGTGAAACAGCCATTCATATATTTGGAATTATATCTACGTATAGTATAGTAATAGTAATCGTTCTTTCATTCATTATAGGGCTACTTTTACTGATAGAAATGACTGCGCATAACAAATATAGTATTAGTACACAGATATGTCAGAATATAGCAATCATCAGTGATTTATGTAACGCAAAGAACTTTAAAAGTAACTCTGAAAGCAAAGAGATTTCCAAGAAGTGTAGTATTGCTTTTACCACAATACACATAATGACTAAATAACCACATCTATTGATTGAAATAATCCTAGGAAAGATTCCTATTGGTCTAGAACAGCAATGTTTAACCTTTATCATCTCATAGCACCACATAAACTAATCACTAAAATTCTGCGGCAAACCAAAAAACATGTAATATTTTTTGCCAATCTAACAAAAAATATGTATAATTTAGATTGATTTACAAAATGTTTTTCGAGTAACCTACTCTTTTTACATTAAAATGTCTTTTATAAAAGCTTTTTGAGACAGTTTTTATTTATGATATGCTTTGTAACAACCAACAAAATAATACTCATAATTATTTATACAGATATTAAAAATACCAGTATTACTTGAATTAATTGTGAATATACTTGTCAAAAGTTGAAAACTAAACAGTTGACATGAAATAAATCGAATCGTTCACTAACCATTAGTCACACCAATGCCATATTTTAGGAACACAGGTTGAAAATCTGCTCAAAACTGGGGAGGAAGTCATGCAGGAAAGACCGTAGCTGCATACTGTATATACGTGTGAACCCCTAATAGGGTTAATTTAGCTTTTCCTCTATCTAGTTCCAAATCTGAAGTATTTTTACATTTCCCTTGTTTGATGAATAAGCTTACTCTATCTCTGACACTACTTTAACATAAAAAGTGAAAAACATTACCCAATGATATTGTTTCATTTATTTTATTTTTTAGACCTTTTAAAAGAAAGATACTAAAATCAATTCTTTAAAACGTGAAAGCACTTAAACGTATATCTAACAAATACTTTCTTTAAAAAATTCGTTTACGAATTGCACTAACTATTCGTTTACGAATCTAATCTGATAAGTTAGATATTTATTTTGCTTAAAGTGCTGAGACGATCGTTATTCGTCTTGGAACACGACGAACAGAAAAGAAATTAAATTAAAAATACTCACGAGGAAGGACACGAGAAAAAATTGTTTCATTTTATTTGACTGCACTGTAATAAACGAAATGCGTTAGGAGAACTCCTAGATAAAGCCATAACTATTTATTCTAATATAAACTTCAGTAAAAAGAATAAAAGTCAAATGGAAAGTTAAGATAAACAGATCTTGTGAGTAGAATTCCAATTCCGCGTATAAAGATAAAATAAAATAGCGCTTACCTAAATAAATAATGCATAAATAATTACTTTCCTTAGGTTTCGAAGTCGTAGTCAAATTCGAAGAAAATATAAGTATCAGGAAAATATCCGTAATTTTGTAGAACTCATTAAGTAAGAAGTTCACTTTAATTTGCTGTGCATAAAATATGTATATATATAAGTTTCTTGATTTTAAAATTTTTGGAGTTCTCTTTGTTTTGGTTTGTAATTTTGAATTATTTTGCTATCCATGTTGTGTCTGCAGCTTTAGCGCGCATACATGTGGACAGTTCTGCCTTCTGGATTCTGCTTGACTATTTTTTACCCCCAACTTTTTTAGCTTTTAACTTGTCTGCTTTTTGATCTTTTGGCATTTTGCTGGTCTGCATTTCTAATATTTTGACTTTTTGATCTTTTGGCATTTTGCTGGTCTGCATTATATATTGATATATATAGAGAGAGAGAGAGTGAGTCTAAATTGTTTTTACAAAATAAGAGGGGTGATACTACCCATCCAGACGAGCAATAATTACCATGGAACATAGGGTCGCATTCCACTCTGAGAGGCAGAAAAGTGTAAAATTAGAATTTCAACATGAACTTATAACAGTGTTGGGAAAGCGAATGAACGATACGAAAAGTTGCACAATCTGATTTATTGATCAGAGAAAAACTCACAGCAAGTTCTCAAAGTGGCGGCCACGCGTGTCGTTGCACAGTTCACACCGGCGAAGGAATGACTGGCGCACCCTCTCGAAGATTCTTGGTGTTGTGTTAATTTTGTCAGCGGCAACACCAATTCTCGCTACGAGATCTTCAGCCGAGTCCACAGGCGTCTGGTACACTAAAGATTTAATGTGCCCCCAGAAGAAAAAGTCCAGTGGGTTGAGGTCCGGTGAGCGAGGCGGCCACGCCACAGGTCTGCCACGTCCAATCCATCGTGCGGGATATGTAGCATTCGAGAAGTGCAGGACCGTGCTGGAAAAGTTTGCGCCAGAAGCGATGACTTGTTCATGCTCGACGCGTTTCGACTTTACTCTTTTCTGCCTCTCAGAGTGGAGTGAGTCTCTTAGACTCACCCACTATATATATATATATATATATATATATATACATACAAACATTTTCAGTTAAGAAGTCAAATATTCGCATATTTGAAAAACTATTAACGACGATGAGATGAAATGTATTACAGATGGAATATTTACAAAATTGTTAACCAACATGGTCTGCCTACTACATTCGAAAATTTCGATTCTTCTTAGAACACTCAATCGTATTCGCATTCTGAGATCGTTCTTCTAATTGGTTGGAGTTCCGTGAGTCTTCTTTCTGAAACTTCCGTTTAAACCGTCTTTAACAGAAAATAATTAATTCTAACTAGAGAACATCGAAATTTTCGAATATAGTAGGCAGAACATGTTGGTTAAAAATTTTGTAAATATTCCATCTATAATATACACTCACTGCCAAAAATTAAGCACGGAGAGGAAAATGCTAATTTCCGGAAGCCAATCTGAATTTGAGAGGCTACATTTCGCTGCAGAGGTAGATGGAAGTATGCAAATATGTTCTGTAACAGCCAATCACGGTTTCATGTCGAGAAATATGCAAAAAAGGCAGTCGTATAAGAAGCCAGCATTGTGAAGGGTGAGAGGAGTTTCAAGTAAGTGCTGATAAAAAGTGTTTAGAACTTTCGTACGATTAGTTTTCAAGACAGACGTGTTTCTATGGCTTCCAGAAGACGAATGGCAGATAGTGAGCGCTGGTGTTCTGTTGGACGCCTTGAAGCAGGACAATCAATCACAGATATTGCTCTTTTCTTCGGCGTTCATCATTCCGTCATTTCACGATTATGGAAACAATTCCAAACAAGCCAAACAGTTGTCCGAAGACCTGTGGCCGGTCACCCAAGGTTTACGACCCCCGCGGAAGATCGATATATTGCTGTTTGAGCCAAGCTGAATCGAAGAGCGACCTCTACACGTGTGACATCTATGGTTGCAGCGTCCATTGGTAAGACGATATCTACCACTACTGTTCGCCGAAGGCTACACATGAATGGGCTGTACGCCCGGGTACCACGAGTTTGTGTTCCTCTATCCGTCCGTTCCAGAGGGGCACGATTAAAGAGGTGTCGGCAACATGTGAATTGGACGGTGCCTGATTGGTCCAACGTTGTGTTCACGGATGAGTCGAGATTTGCCCTGGAGCCAGATGACAAGCGTGTAAGGGTCTGGAAAGAACAAGGCTCAAGCAATCGGCCCTAGATCATCATCGAGTATCACGCATTCCGAGGTGGAAGCATCATGGTGTGGGCAGGGATTTCGTTGGGATATCGCACCGACCTGCATATCTATAGACTGGGTTCTGTGACGGCTGTCCGGTATCGGGATGAAGTCCTAGTACCCACAGTGAGATTGTACGCTGCAGCAGTTGGTCCTGCTTTCGTTTTAATGGATGTAATGCGCGTCCCCATCGAACCAACATCGTCGATGACTACCTGGAGAGTGAGGGATTGCGCGTATGGATTGGCCGGCCTACTCGCCCGACCTTAATCCCATTGAAAATCTTTGGGATGCCCTCGGCCGTGTTGTGTCTGCACATTTCCCACCCTCAGTCAATCTCAGAGTTGCAAACTGCTCTACAGGAGGAATGGCGATTACTTGACTCTGGGGTGGTTGATGACCTCATGGAAAGCATGGTCACACAGGCTGTAAACTTTGTATGAGGATGAGGGGTGGTCACATACCCTATTAATGTCGGGTTTGTCTGTTTTGGATTTAATCATCATTTTTTAATGACTCCAATATGACTTAATCTTATAATTTATGAAATTTCAATGTTATTTTCATCTTTGTATGTAATTCTTTGTTTTGTTTCATGCATAAACGTATTTGCTACTTTCCTGCCGCATTTCGTGTCAATCAAAGCTGTACTTGTCGATTTTTTCGCATTTTACCGCTTCGTGCTTAACTTTTGGCAGTGAATGTATTTCATTTCATCATCGTTAATAAATAGTTTTTTGAAATGCGAATACTTGACTTCTTAAGTGAAAATTATACGACTCCATTTGTCCCAAGTTGGGGCCTTTCGTAATTTATATATAATAGTCTGCATACATATAACTCAAATGAACTCCATTCGGTAAGGGTATCGCTCAATTGTAAGGCAAAAAGGGATTTCGTACTAAAACCTAAAATTTTGCAAAAAAGGATGTGTAACATTTGAATTCAAAATTCGAAAAGATAACGAATTTTGCATTTGTGTGTGTGTACTTTGATATATACAATAGATTTAAAGGATTACCCCCCAAGTTAATCAATTAAACAGATGCGCTCGGTACATTTTGAAATCAGAAGTGTCACAAAATCGCAATCGGAGAAAAACGAATTTTTGCAGTAGACTTAATATACGTATCTATTATATCTTTATTGTTGTAATGCAACTCCGACAAAAATGACCATAATTGAAAAATTCCTTTCGTTATCCGCATAATTTAGTACCACTTAAATTTTAACGCTAAAATTAAAAAATCAATATTTTGATTTTTTTTATTTGGAAAGCCCACTGCCACCATAAAAGCAACAGAAAAATATTTCTTTTAAGGTAAAAATATTTACATAGATGTTTATTTTGTCACTCAACTATAATTTATTTCTGCACGAGGGCTAATTATACCAAGATCTCGGCATATATAAACAAGGTATACAAATTCTAATCATAAACATATTGTGTGGCTGAATTGCCTAGAAATGCAAGCTCAAACACTGTCACGAAGCATAATGAAGCACCTAAAGTGTAAAACGGCTGTCATCAAAGGACACCAGGCTTTGGAAATTCGTTCGCTTCTACAAAGCAGTGTTTGCCAGCGGCTGCGCACCATTTCAGCGGACCCTCAATTAATCGTTCGCTTCATCCTTTACCACTTGAAAGATATTCTCGCCTTTATGTTAATTAAAGTGCAAAGAAAATTTTGACAACGCGGAAACATGGAATTAGGCACCAGAAAACAGCTTGGTGACAGCGGATGGGGACTTCCGCTTCCTGTATTTCCGCATGGATCTATCTTCCTGTCCGCGGAACAGAATGTGCTGTAAGAAATACGTTGCGGGCAATAAAACGGACGGATAGTTGGCCTAGGCGTTCAACGGGAATTTTGTTACTAGTCGTTAGATACTATTAGTTTAGATAGGTATTTGTTTAGATAATGTCTGTAGAATAAAACTTAAAGCGTTAACTTTTATAAGCAATAACAACATTGTTATTGTTTTGGTAAAAAGTAGTGTCCCAGTCTTTGAAGAGAAAAATTGGTGTAGATAATTGTTAGACTCAATCTGTAATTCATTATTTAACGTAAATTTACGTTTGGAATTTGGCGTATGACACTTTTCCGTGGTTTTCAGTGACTCATTTCCATAACATTTCCTAACTTTTCGTTCCGTGTCTGTAACTGTTTTTACGTCAACTGTTACTTTAGCCTTTTTCCTGTGCATTCATTCTTTTAATTATTTCCGTAAACGCTGCTTCATTTAGCTAGGGAGATATTCAATAAAATCAAAAGTGTGTCTTAAAATCTAAATAACCTGAAAACAAAGGATTCGATCAACACGACGCTACGTGTGGAACTGAACAGACTATAAATGAAAGAAAACAAAAGAAGTTTCAGGTCCAAAAGCTCACTAGACTGATAGTTGACCGATATTTCTCCATAGCTATATTTTTACATTAAATTTTGTAGTTTTGATAATGGCATCGTAGAACTTTAAAGTATCTTGTAACAAATCATAAAAATTCAAATGATGCTTATTCTACGAAAGGGATTTTCAGTATGAACAAACCAGACGAAAAATGAATATTTTATTTTGGCTACCAAATATTCTCGTACGATATAGGGGTTCCTTTTAAATGTAGTTTATTGCAGTTTTTGGTGAGATTTGGCGTTTAATCCAATTGCCATTACCAAATCAACTATCAAATATCGATTAGGTATATATTTTTTGCAAGTTTTATTGACGAATTGGTGAAATCGTTTAAAAACAAGCCAATTGATTTGATAAAGTACTCTCGGAATACGTACAGGAACTACGTTCCGCTGTAGAAACACTATAGCCAGCTACATTTAGCTGTACAGAAAATACCTTTCATTTAACATTGGTTGTCATTTATTTATCATTCCATTCCAATTTTTCTAAAGTTACGCTTTGCCATTTGCTGTGTTTCTCTTTTCCAAATAAACCTATAAATTTTCTACCTTCGAATTTTAAATTATTTCTGTTACAATATATAATGCAAGCATAAGGAGTCGTGATTCTGTAAAGATTGATCGCCACCAATCGCATTGATAGAATGATGTGATTGTAGGAGACATGGGATAGATGATTGTAATAACAGTATTATGATCACGAACAGATAAAATGATTTTTAGAACCGAAAGTCTCCTGAATTAAAAATGAGTGCTATGTATTCGACATGAAATTGCAAATTGTGGAATAAATAAGTCTCGATGGAAGTTTGTAAATATACGTTGAAAGCATTCTGTGGACGAATATAAATTTATTTAAATATTTCTACAAGTGTTGTGAGACAGGAAAATCGAGAAGCAATTATTTCCATAAAGGTATGTCCATCTCGATATAATCAACTCGAATAACGATGGATAATTCTGGTGGAGTATTTATACACAAGCAACACTCACGAAAAGTATGGTGAATTTTGATTACACCAATGTTAGACCACAAACCACGCATTGCGACTTAAAGTTTAGAAAATATTTGAAACACAATAATATTCGAAAATATTTGTAATAATGGCATTTTATTAATAAAGGCCAATTTCTCTTCATCTGTAATATTCCTTGACTTTTTGGAAGATCTTTTAGTACAACCTTTTTTGTTTACAAAATATGATTCTATAAATATGTCCGTTTCGAACCTACTGAACCACGGCAAACCCATTTATAAATCAGAACAAAATTTTTTGAAAAATAAAAACTATCAACCCTCTACACACATGATGTTAATTTTATTTTCCAATCTATAAAAGCAACTGTTCGGTACGGTTTTATAAATGCTAACAAGTATTAAATTCATGTGTCATCATTTATATTTAACATATTCCACTAATCAAGAAATGAGAAATTAATAAAAATAATTTTTCTATATTATAAGCAATAAAGGATCCAATAAATGATTCCTGTTGATTAAAATCGAATTACCGTTATCAGAAGAAAATTATTTCCTCTAATGAATTTAACTCCTTATCCATTTTTAAAGGGTAAATTCAGCATGTGCAAATTTAACTCATATAATTTTTCCAGCCAAAAAGAATCCCAAATTTTAATTTTCCATTTTTTACAAAGATTTTTAAATAAAGTAATACGTAATCATATTCTTAGTAAAATCACATCCTCCATAATTAAATCATTGTTCTTTTAAAAACACTTTTTAAAGACCAATGTTAAAAATTTTTCATCCACACATTTTACCATCAATGCAAAAATAATTTTTTAACACATTTTCGGTATTTATCAAGAGATGTGCATGGTTGTCAAAGTAATGGAAAACGTTAATGTATTTATGAAAATAATTTATGGATATAATTTAAAGGCTCTAGAATGAAGTGATGTTTTGATATTTCTCATTACATTAAGTACAAGTAACATATTCGTTTATTTGAAATCTGTTTACTGATAAAGTGCAGTAAAATGTAATCAGAAGTGCAAAATTTAATGTTTGAAAAGTTTTCGATATATTATTGCAAAAAAAGACATTCATGAAAAACGAAGAATTTGGCCTTCCTTGCTTACTCTACTTTCATTCTAACTCTATTAATGAAACTAACAAAATTTATAACAATGTTGTGATAAAATGCTCCTGGCAACCACAAAAATGCCAATTAGCATATATGTAATTTACATTTACTTACCTATCATAAAGGGAAAACTATTTCTTAAATTAACATTCTGTTTTCTCGTGTGCTGTTTTTTATCTTCCTGATTTTTCACATTTTAATTAAGGAAATCATAATAATTCTTGCATTAGAAATAAAAAATATATATAATTTATACTGGAAATTAATAACATTGAAGTATAATAAAGAAAATCATTATTTATGTATACCGTAATAGAAATAAAAATATAAATAAAACGAAATATAAAATACTGCAACATGCGAGTAAAAAACTTTTAGTAGTAAACAAATAATAAACACAACACTCGTCTGCGTTAATAACTTCAGGAAAATATTCTTTCTCGCATATTTGAAGTATGTTTTTATTTTCTTTGACTCGAAAGATAATTATTCTGTTTTATAAGTTTTAATTAGTTTTGGACTTGCTTTTAGAATATCTGTATTTCAAAGAAAAGGTTATTAATTTTGTGTAACTTCAAATAATTATTTCTATTAAAAAATAATGTGACAAACTTTATTGCTATATTATGTAGCGCATCTATAGCTATTAAGAGAAAAGGCCTATATTCATAAAAGTTTTTCTTCCTTTCTTTTATTTAATCCAATATGCATACCATGCTTTGTCATATTTTGATAAATTAGCTGTTTTAAAATCTATAACCTTTACCTGTCAAGCTAAATGTAGATAGCGGTAGTGCTTCTGTAGCAGAACGTGTTTCCGGTACGTATTCCGAACGTGACGTCACTTGGCTTCTTTTTCGAAAACGATTTCTGCATTTTGTTAATAAAAATCGAAAAAATGAATTCCAAATTGATAAATGATATCAATTCGGTCATAATATCAATCGAGTTATTACCAATTACATTAAAAGTCAAGTTGATAAAAAATCGATAAAAATATGCATGATGGATAAACTACATTTAAGGTAACTCCGATTTGTATTATATGATAGCATTTATGTAACGGAAGTAAAATCTTTGTATCCCGCCTGGTTTGTTTGTTTGCACTGAAAATTCCTCTCATATGTAGGAAGAATTGCTATGTTCGCAGTTATTTTCGAATCCAAATTATTGTAAATGTTTCTCAAAATTTTTGAAACACGAACAATTATAAAAGACGCTTTAAAACTATCATTCTTAATTCTTAACTGATTAATATTCTTTTTGTGATTGCACCATGACCAACAACATGAATAGTAAATTAAAAAATTAAAAATGCGCATTATCGATTCAATAGTTATGGGTTTAGTATGTTTCAAGATGTATCAAAGATGGTGATTTGATTTATTCGTGCCTATATTTCGTTTTATTTTACTATTTCTGTTCACTTTCCTGTTTTACTTTGTGCTAGCTAAATGCAATAAGCCAGATCGCAGAAAGAATTGTATGGGGCCGCATGTGCCCCATTGGCGGCAGATTCATAAGTTGCATTAATCGTGTTGACCAGTGTTGGGGATTATAAATATAATAATCTACGCTGATTCTAAACACTTGAAGCTTGAAGACCGGCAAAATATTTTATGATGGCGGATCGCAGAAAAAAAAATCACGTGGGCCACATGTGCTCCACGATGCATGTCTGCAATCGCCACCTGTACTTGCTACATAGCACTATTCAGCATCACGACAGTTGGTCAATTTGTTCTTTCGTTATCTTATTTTAAACATTGACTTCGTACAGATAACGCGTATCATTTCACGAATACTAAGATGACTGACATGCATCTACCGTGAGATTGTATCGTGAACAGTTTCCCATCCGACATGTGCTAAATCACCAGACGTTCGCATCGTGCTTTGTGGGAAACTGGAATACTCGACGGAAACTAGTATGACTAGCGACAATCGACATACACGCGCTCCATCCGCTATCAGGCGTGTATTCTTGTCAGTCGCAACTTTGATCGCCTACTGTGAAATTGTACGACTGTCAAACTATAGAATTGGGGCTAGTAAAAATATTCACATGCTTGCTGTCTTACTTCTACATCCTAGTGTACCATCATCAGCATATTGGTGTGGGGGGAATATTTGAGAACAGATATCCCTAATTTTTGTGTTTCCTACCTTGTTGTATAGTTTGTAAGGAAGTTTCAAAACGCCCTGTTAAAACCTGATGATACGTGTTGTTCTGTAAGCCAATTGAACTGGTATAAAAAATGCGCGCCACTAATAGCATTCGGTTGTCTCAAAACAGCCTTACAAAAGTATGGATTCTAATCTCAAAGATGCTACAAACGTATAAATGTTGAGAATATCTGTCCTGCATCTATCCTATGATCCCCAGCTAGGCAGGCATAACTCGGAAATAACATTCAAGTTACCCAGATAGTCTGTTGGTTGGACACTCTTTTATTTCCAGCAGCGGCGTGTATATTAAAATAACTTAAAATGTTTTGTGTTTTCAATGAATGTCACTATTTGTTTTCTGGTATATTAATGTTCTGGTGATGGTGAAAGACAGTATATTTTGATTTCAAGCAGATTCGATACAATCATGTTTTATTTATAATAATGTAAACAGAAAGGATTATGAATTAACGTGCATCGTTATTTTATATCATAATTAATCTGTTTTAAAGCTTGTGAAAGTTTTATAAGAAAACTGAAACCACGTAATTCTGTAGAAACGTTATTAATCTTATTCACAAGGTAAAAAATTTTAAAATTTAAATAATTAACTTCGCTTTTCTGGATACATTTCACCCTAGACTGACGCTGCATTTTAAATATTCAAGACTGCACTAGGACTCGGGCCAGACTAAGAAGCGGGCATATAAGATATGACTTTCGTGAGAGGAATTAAGAGTTTTTCCACTTGTCCATGGTCTGAAACCTCAAGAACTTCACATATTTTAGATTGTATCGGTATCTCTGTGGAGCAGCTCCCGGGTTAATAGGAGTTACTCACGTTATGACTTGAAACTCATGGTCTTTTGGACTTGGTCTAGGTTATTCTTCGACCAAAGAGATTAGTAACAACACATTACTATAATTTATTGAATCGGGGGGAATAATTTAGGAATTTTGAATTGTAATTATAAATATTAGCGAATTATGAAAGCAATAAAATTGAAGTTTAAATACTTGTTTAAAGTTTTATATACCAAATCAGACGAATATATTCGATTGAGTTTTAATATCAAGTAAACCAAGCGAAAATAGTCCAAGAACTAACGAGCTATTACTGTATTGAAAATGCTTGTTTCGCATTAATGTATGTGATGTGTGATTACCCGCTACCCTTCCCACTTCTGATTCACCAACGCTGAGCACAGGCGTGGACGTAATAGCTAGAACGTTCCAGAAGAACACGAGCGACTTACGGAAGCTCCGAGAACATTCTAGAACACGAACGATTCCCGCCGAAAGTGTTGCAAGGACGTTCGAGCGAGAGAACGATTTCAGACAATGAACCGAGAAGACATGTCAATGGCAGACGGCCATCCCTTTTTTGTGTTGTTTCAAATATGTTTGTAACTGTCCTGTCCATAATTGTTATTGTCTAAATTAAATGTTTTATCCTTTTAAGAAGTTATCAGTGTTCTTTAAAGCCCCTTTGCACTCCCACTGAACTTCACGTGTATTTAGGGAAATCAATTGAGATGAAATATTTAAAAAATAAGGAAGCAAAAGTTAATTCGGGCAGAATTCTGAAATATTAATTCCAGTCCATTTATTAAACTTTGCAAACAAACGCTACATCGAATTCTAATGAATTAGAAAATCCACTAAGCAAAATGTAACTCGATAGCCAACTATTTTAAAAAATTATAGGTATTGGAATACCTTACAGATGGGTAGCTAATATTAGCTACTCAGAGTTGAGTCATTAACTTTAATTGTTTCCGACAATTAATATAATCGATCAAATAGTCTTGTTCCCATACTGCTAATTATCATGGTAGTTCATTATTGATTTATATTTCCGGGCGTAGTTTTAAATTATTCCACTCAATGAGTAAATGTCTGTTCTCTTAGTGCCAAGTGCATCAGCTTAATAATGAAAATTAATGATAAATTGTGTAGTAAGGTGGATCGAAAGAAATTAAACTTTTTTTATCAAATCGCTATATTGAGGAGTTAGGAAGTTGGTAGGTAGTTCATTAACATCGCAGTGAAGCAACACAGCGGATATTGGCGGCGGTCCGGTATCAATCTCGAAGGCAAAGATCCAAGGACAACGACTCGTAATTTTAAACCACCGTCAGATGACGAGAACAACACCAGAGCTGGCACCCCACTCTCCAAACCTCCACACCACGCCAACTTGAGGACATTTGAGGCTATGACAGATTTAACGTGGTCCTTGGTAAAAGATAAATTTTAAAATTGGACAATATTTTGCGATCAAATTTACTAAAACTTCCGAAAGATACGTAATTTTTCTGATTTGTTTTCTGTTCCAAATAAACTAAAATAGAATCGCTATAGGGCTGAAAAGTTGTTATAATATAGCTAAATATAATATAAAAAAAACTTTTTGGAATCATCTTTTCTAACTCACAAAAGTTACCAATTTGTTAAGAATAAAAGAATCTGAAAAATCAACCAATAGCCCAATTTGTCAGAACGACCAATAGTTTACCCCAACCCTTGATATTTTATTTCACAATTTAATATTTTTGAGTAATTTTATAACCTTTAACGTTTGAAAACTGAGTTTTAACCTTTTTCTTTTATACGTCAGTTCTATTCTATGTAATTTTTATTTTGTTTTTAGATGATGTAGTATATGTTGTGTAATGTAAGATTTTTTAATTTGTCTGCTGCATATTTTTTATCTTATTTCGCTGTCATGTAAGTGAAGTAATTCGATTAATAGTATGTATAAATAACTAGATTCGTTCTTCACCTCCACCTCCAACAGTTTTATGTGGGATTGAGTTTTTCACAGAACACTTGAGTTTTGCAATTGCAATATAATGTAAGAAATGTAATTGCAGTGGAAAAATCTATAGCATCCACTTTTGAGAAATTAGAAAAAGTCCTTTTGTTTGAAATGGATTCTCCTTATTCCCTCAGACAGTATAAGATAAGAGAAGCTATTCTATCAGAAAATTTTCGGCCCATCCTTCTGTACAATGCTATGAAACACAGATGTTTAACAGATACATAATTTATTTTGTTAGGAACACCGAATTAAATCGCATTTGTAAGTAAATACAAGGGATGGATACAAAGTAGTGGCAGCACATCGATAGATCTGAAATGCCTTTATTATCATAGTTAAAAACACTTACATTCCTTCAATATAATCACCTCTCATATCTACCACCTTCGGCCAAATGACAGGAAGGCACCACCGTACACCATCAGCACATCCACTTCTGTTGATGTCCCGCAACGATCGCCATACAGCACGGATAATCTCCTCCCTACTGTTGAAATGGATCCCTCGTAGTGGCACGTCCACAGAAGGTGCGCCCAACGCTGTATCATCGTAAGGTGATGTTCATTGTTGCATATGACATTGACGGAGTGATATTGCACCATGCTGTACCTCCAGGACACAGTTAATGCTGCCTACTACTGTGAATTCCTGAGACATCATCTGCGTCCAGCACTCTGGAGAAAGCGACACTACTTGTTGCCTTCGAATCCAGTCATCCTCCATGACAATGCACGGTGTCATAATGCGAACGCTGTCACGGATCTCCTGCGACGGTGGCAGGTACTGGAACATCCGCCATACTCACCGGATATGAGTCCGTGTGACTATGATCTCTTCGCCAAAATGAAAGAAACACCACGAGGGATCCATTTCAACAGTAGGGAGGAGATTATCTGTGCTGTATGGCGATCGATTGCGGGATATCAACAGAAGTGGATGTGCTGATGGTGTACGGCGCCTTCCTGTCATTTGGCAGAAGGTGGCAGACATGAGAGATGATTATATTGAAGGAATGTAAGTGTTTTTAACTATGATAATAAAGGCATTTCAGATCTATCGATGTGTTGCCACTTTGTATCCATCCCTTGTATAACGACTTTAAGAGACTTCAATTCTAAAATGTAGTAGGAACCTGAGGTACCCTAGTGATCTTTTCTTTTCCCATGGGGCTTACTGTCTTTGGTAAACATGGAGATTGCGCTCCCGGGAAACTTAAGCAATCTTTCTCTACTTTCATACAAGGCCGCGGTAAACCAGTTGATAGAGTCGCGGATCAGCAACCGGAAGGTTGCGAGTTAGAAACTCGATCTAACCAAAGACAGTCATGTACGTGGGGACTGGTGAACGTTAAATTGCCGTGACCTCAAATGTCTTCACGTTGACGTAGTGCTGAGAGTGGGGTACCAGCCCAGGTGTTGATCTCATCAGTGGTTCAAAATAACGAGGGGTTGTCCTCGAATTTTTCTCATCGTGACTGATCCTGGACAATCGCCAATACCCTGTACTGTCACTCAAGTGCGATGCTAATTAAACTATCTACCTATATACTTTCATCCCACTACCCTATCTTCCTACCCCCTTTTTTCTAATTAAAAAGACCTGTTGATGGATCCATATCACAAAAAATATTTTTATTCATAACTGACATTGGCCTTGAAAGATACATCTAGATTTTATTCTTTGGCATAAATTATGTTTTACCTCATACCTGTTCCTCATCCCCCTTCTATTTTTAATATCTAGTTCTTAAAATTTAGACTTGTTTAAAAATTACAGATTACAAAATATACATCATGTTTAGAGCAACTTGATCAGATATGGCCTTGGAGCCATAAAAATCAATACACCATCCATCAAGGAGGCGCTTGCGGTCATACATTCCTATGTGAATATGGCTCACTTTTGTGTTCCCTTTCTCCCTTTGAAGTCTTATGGAAATATTTGAAACAATAGTAGCTTCAGTTTCGAAAACTCACCCATGTTCATATTATCCATTATTTTATCTGTTTATATTATCCAGAGCGTATTTCTCACCTGTGAAGCTTCCCTTGAGTCTGCAAGACCATTTACTTGATGTTATTTGGCACAGCTGGGCGAAATATGGCCCTTGCACCTTAAAACCAAGCAACCAACCTTTAAGTTGTCCTGAAAATCATAATAATTAATATTTCAACCCTTTCGGAATCATTTGTTTGAAAAATACTTTAAAGTTCTGAATACTTTAATGTTTATAATTATAGGCAACGTTAAAAGTCTTTATTAAACGATAATTATATTTTTGTATTGGATTTTTATGAAATAAAAATAAACGCATATATTTCCCAAATATACGTTTCCTCCAAGACATTTTTCATTTCAATAGACAAACTTTTCGCTTCGAATTCTTTGTAGCACTGTCTCTAATGCTGGTATTTCGAAAGAAATGTTGAATTCCACATGTTTTCGTGAATCAAAGGATAGAAAGAAGTTTATAACTGTCAATTACAGTACGTTATTTCGCTTTGTTCGATCTTGTATATAATACTTCGTTTTCTTCTGTAGCACTTTCGTTTCCTTTCCTGGTAGGTTATGAAATTTATATTTTAGACGTTGGATTTATATTGGGATTCAACTTTTTATTTATGATGTAAGAATCCCAGAATACGTCTGCGAAAGTTTGTACGAAATTGAAAATATAATGGTACATTTTCTCTTTCCAATTCACTATCACAAAGAAATATTTTATGTCACTCGTTGTTGAGGGAATTACTCTGTACAAAGTTCCATATTTACTTTTAAACTCACATTTCCCCATCTCCCTGGATAAATTGCATAGATACCAGTTTTCATTTAGTATGGTTTTATTAGTTTAAATGCGTGCAAAGGGAGCATAAAAGTAAGGAAATACTAAGCGTTCCTTTGATATTTTGTCTTTTATAAGGAATGGTTAGTAGGATAGTTTCTGATTCTAAACTTGCGTGACAACACACTTTTAATCTCTCTCCATTAGTTTCTCTACTTATTCAAGAAAGCTTAAAAATAACTTAACTTAAAAATGGTCGACTATCTGTTAAAATCTTATAAGTTAATATCTTGTAGAGTTGGTTCTTGATTTTATCTTTGTAAGCCGACACACTAAGAGCTAAGAATCCCAAACGAGTTCTGAAAAAGGAATGCCTAATGTGTATGTATCAGTTTTACAATTGTTTGTAACAAATAATCTAAATTCACATTATGAAACTACTTTATCAATGACTTTAATTTGAGAGCGCATTACATAAACCGCAATTTTAACGAAGTATTGATAAAGGTTAATAAATGGATATTTAAGTTGTTTGAATAATATGAAGCTTCTTCACATTTGCTAGTGAATTCTTAATTACGAATCTATTATTCACTTTACATATTTTGTTGTATTACATAAGCATTTTATTCGATCTTGTTCGATCATTAACAGTAAGTCCTATAGCACTTAACTGTATTCCTATTTTTCCCATCCACTCATAAATTCTTAATTACGAATGTGTTGTTCGTATTATTTAATTTACATGGCAATGTATTTAATATAAGAGTGCAATGGCAATACATAGTATATTAATTTAATTCAAAACACAATTTATTTAGATGATAGCTTAGTGTAGTATAATCCTCGAGTAGAAATTATATTACGCTTCAATAGTTTTAGGTTAAAGAAAACAATGAGCATATATTCTTTTATGAAGACATTAATTAAATATCTTTTTAGAAAGAGTTCAAGTTCCTTTTAGTTGCTTTCTTACGCAACTAATTCCTTATCTCTAGCTTGTTTGATTATATTATTTATGAAATATTTTATGCTACCAACAATAGTGACGGGTAATACAATGTTAATGATATTCATACGAAACAAGTTTACTTTTTGCCATACTGTTTTTTAATTTGTACAGTTGAACCATGAAAATCTCGCAATTCAGCTTACTTCCTTTGGTTTTGAAATTTATTTAAACTAGTAGACAAATATTGTACGTATTATAGTTTAAATTCACACACCCAAATGTTCGGTAGAAAAAAGGAAAAATCACTCAATGGATTTTTACCAAATAAAATGCAATTAAAAAATTAAGTACATTGCCAGATTTATACTGACACAAATAATAGGATTGATTTTAAATAAACTGAATCTTAAAGATTTTACAATAATTCATATTCGAATTCTTACAACGGAATTGTACTCTTTTCAATCCTGTATTTTCCGTGAAAAAATCATTATTTTACTCAAAGGAAGTTTTTTAATTTTTAAGCCCACACATATGTCGTTGAACACTTAATCTGCATGTTATCGTATTTCCTATAAACTTAACAGAATGTTTCCCGCGGTCATAAAACATAATGTCCTAAAGAAATAAGAATTTTATAACGAAGAGCTTGTTTTCTTTAAGTTTTAAGACGGTTATAAGTAGATGCTGATGGTAAATGAAGTGGGGGATATTTATAACTGAAAATTGAAACAAGATCGAATTCTTATCAAATATTTACAGTGGTATTGTTATGTTCAAGTCAAACGACACAAAAAATTAGGATTTAAAGACGATTAGGGCATATTATCATGGAATCTTTACAATGGTATTATTATGGTCATTTAAGGGACCCACCAACAAATGAGGATTTAAGGAATATGGAGACCTATTTACTAACGGTTATTTACATAATTTCAATAAATTACAAATTGAGACACATAATTACATTAATCTTATTGGAAATAGGTTTTATTAATGTGTATAACGTATAATTGTAAAATTCTTTATTTTAAAATATCTTAAAATCCAACTCAATAAATTTACTTAATATATTAATTTTCGTTTAACTATATTATGCTTTGATGCAAATAGTTTAATGTATTTCTATCATAAAAATAGTTTCATTTATTTGGAGATGGGTTTCCATAGCACAGTGGGTTTGCCCACTGCACTAGTAGCATGTGAGTTGTAGGTGGAGCAGGTTCGATTCCTCTTTGATTATATTTCTCTCTTCTGTATCAATAAAACGTTCCTAGTGTGTATGTCCATTTACTTAACATTGTTTTGCGCAGCTTGACCAAATATGGCCCTTGCACCATAAAACCCAACCAACTAATCCTTATTTGAAGATAAGCATTTTGTCATACTACCTCACACGCTAAGACAAGTTCAGTAATGGCTACTCTAGCCCAATGATCTCAAAATCTAGCATTCATATCACGTCACTTCTTAAATGACAAATATACCAACTTTAGGACCTTACTTTTGATCTAATCGCAATACTGTAAAGGCGTTTCGAAATAAGCTCTACTTCAGTAAACTCCACGTACATCGAATTGGAATTATTTCTAAATGCCTAAGTGTATATATACAAATACCATCTTACATTAGGAGACTCTTTTTTGCGCTAAAATTACTGCATTTTTCAGAATTTTTACTGACAAAACTATGCAGTCAAGTATCAAACTTTGTATGTGTTTATTATCATTCTAAGTATTCGAAATAATAGTTTTAATCATTTTCATGAAGAATGAAGCCGGCTAACCATCCTCGATCATGATGCAACGTGAAGTTCCGTATCCTCTGTATGGCATGATTTCTCAACTTCAAGTGATCTTAAATAAATAAACCCAGAACGGCGTTTACTTAAAATAAAAAACATGTTATCGTTTGGTGAACCATAATTTTTTTTAAATATGTTTGGGAAATAGTGATTTGTTAAATCCAAAAACATAACATCGCTTTTCTAGTTCATTAAACGATAAAAGGATGTTTCCTCGACATGATGGAAGAATTTAAAGACGATCAATCCAGTAATTTTATAGATATAATAACCACTCGCAAAAAAGCTGTTCCGAGGGAAACGCGTTTAAAGTTTTAGCATAGTTAAGAAAAGCAAATTTAGTGCTTTTAGTATTTTCGTGCTAATCATGTTAGTGCTTAGTCATTTCCTGCTAATGACATCCAGTGCCATACAGTGGGATTATACTTCTATTACTACCTTTTGATGACAAATCGCTGTAAACTGACTTTAGAGAATTTACATCTTTATATAGTGGAACACGCTCCAAATTCTTCATCTGCGCGCGTCTGTTAATGGCTTTATAACGTGGCCAATTTTGCGAATTTCGATTGAAATTTGTGAAACTCGTTGTCAAGACCGTAAAAAATAAAAGTGCACGAAAATATAAAATCGATGTTTTGCGCAAAAAGAAGAGAAAACCGCACCATGAAACAGTCAATGTTTCTATTAAAAATAGTTATATAATAACCCAAATATGGTTAAAGAAATGGAAACTACAGCCTTTAGGTATGTTTCTAATAAATTCATGATCCGGCATATCATTTTAAATCATTACTAAAAATGACAATTTTTAATAAGACTCCATCTGGTGTTTTAATGAGGGATGCAACAGCTCCATCTTAACAAAGAATGTAAGAAAAAGTAGCTAAGAAGTCTTAAGTAAATCAACAGCTTTCCCCAGAGGAGTTTAAGAATCTAATTAACTACGGAAAGCTTGAGACCACTTTTAGCGGAAAAGAAAAAATTAGTACAAAGATTTGTACTTTTTTTTATTGAAAAAGCCAGTATTTTCTTGTATGAATATGGTTTAGCTTTTTATGCAGCTTATGGAAATAAGCGATACACCGTGTGCTGCTTTTCATTTTCTTATACAATGTTAACAAAAATTATATTTACCATAGTTAAAAGCATGAAAACAGATTTTATCTAATACGAAAAAATCATATTCAGGATAAAATTTGCTTATAACAATTAATTTAAAAATAAGGTTCAAGTGACATTCACGCTTGCATGTATAGCGCGTTGTAAAGTCGAGTTTGCATTTTACATAAAAATTCAATTTGCGGCCCAAAACTTTGTGTTAGAAAACTTTAATCTGGACGGCTTAAACCTTAACATTGACTTAATGTACAGAAAAATCTTGAAATGAAAATATTGAGTAAGTCGATATGGTTAACCTTCCCAAAATGAAAAGTGTCTGGAATTCATGACTTCTAAAAAACCAAAGTAAATATCCAAGGTTTGAGAATGATTTAGAAGAATGATCATATTCATTCATTGAATTTAATTGATATTTTAAGTGAGAAGAATAAACATCGGCATGGAGCAGAAACACATTAGCTGACATTTTTTTCTGGGACACTACAATCTAATTTTCATAATGATGAGAAATACCTTGTCATATTGCAATCTGTTTAAAAGGTGTATAATATCAAAATATTTATAATTTTTATTTTTTTTACTTAAAAACTATTAATTTAACTAAACAGCTGTAGAGGAAAGATTTGTGACAGTTAATGAGTTTCTGCTCTAAGCCGATGTAAAGACAATGGAATTTTTGCTACGAGTACCAATTTTATCAACACAAACTAAACTAGAAAAAATGCGCCTGGAAGTTTCCAGAAAGATACTATTTGCCACATAACCTAAGCCAAGTAGATAAATAGCAGAAATATGCAGAATTCCAAAGTTAGTAGTATCACATTTCGGTCATCCACCTATGAAAAAAGTCAATACGTACTACGTAGTTACCTGTTCCCATGTAGAAAGGAAGCTGTTCAATTTGGGTGGATAATTGGATGAGGAAATTGCGTTCACATTTTTGGAAATTTGTTTTTGCTCTAAAGATTTGATGAGAATAAGCAAAATACTGCGTGCCACACAAATATTTATTGTAAAAAATACTTTGAGAAAACAATATAGCATGCAAAATAAAGACTTGCTAGTGATGTTTAAATATTTCGTCTATCCCCGTATGGGGGTAATTCTACAGCACCGTAAATCTCCGCCCATTCAGCCTACGTGACTGACGTCACGTATTCGCAAAACGGACCTTTACGTGGATTTTGCTTCGATCCAATAGAGAATCTATAGGGTATAATCTTTTATCAACATCGAATGCATGAGTAAAACGTCGTCGTGGGCTTAATGACTCTTGGTTTTAAGACAGGTTTTCAAACTGAGCGTCGTGGCTCACAAATGAGTCGTGGACTTTCGGCAGAGGACCCAGGAAAAGTTAGATTGCTTTCTCATAATCTTTGTTTTCCAGGGGATATTAGGTGTTCTATGACAAAATCAAGGAAAAAAATATTATTCGCCGTTGAGAACATTTTATACTTTATGATATATTTTATACTTTATGATATATTTTATACTTTATGATATATTTTATACTTTATGATATATTTTATACTTTATGATATATTTTATACTTTATGATATATTTTATACTTATTTGGTTGAGAAACCAATGTCGCTGGTTGAGATCTGTACTGGGATAATCCGAGGCGGATAACGTGAGAAGCGACAAACTGAAAATCACTTACTTATAGCGCCATATATATTATATTATACAATCACGAACTATAAAAATTATGTCCAGGGAATAGGAGAAATCGAATCTTCCGTACTTCCATGGAGCCAGTTCGTAGTCGTTAATTAGCACGCAGAGGATTGCGAGATCGTAACTCTATTCAACCAAAGACAGTCGTGTACGTTGGGGTTGGCGCACATTAAATCTGACTCAAACGTCCTCGCTTTGACGTGGTGTGGAAATTTGGAGGGTGGGGTGTCGGGTTAGTTTCTGACCTCGTCATCTGGTTGAAAATGACTGTGTTGACTGACCGAGATGTTGTCCTCGGATCTTTCACTCCACGATTAATCCCCGAATGTCACCAATAGTGTTGCTCCAGTTGAAAGTAAATTCAACTAAATACCACGAAATAAAATTGTGCCCAAAGTAATCTATCCTATATTCAGTGGATGCTACAAATTAACGTTTGGAGAGTGGGGTGCCAGCTCATGCGTCGACCTCCTCATCTAACCGTGGCTCCAAATTACGAGGTATTGTCCTCGCATCATTCCCTTCAGGTTGATCCTGGACCGCCACCAACGGTCCTTTATGTTTCTCTAGCGTGACGTAAATTCACATACCTAACGTAAGAGGTAGGCCTGGACGTAAGAATGCCCCGTAAGGCTTTTAAATATCATACTTTTACTCTCATGAGGAAAAATGTCGTCTTTCCCATTCACTTTTAAAATGTCATAAGTTTGTGGTAAACTCATTAAAATGATATTTTTTAGGGAAAAGCGAATCTTGAGTAAATTAAAATTGTACTTTAATTGCATTTTTAAAATGACTAATTTAATTCAAATAAAATTGTTTCAAATGCAGTTTTTAAGAGGCGTCGAGATAGTTACATAGAGATGAAGAGAGGCCATGGACCAAAAATGTTTTTTTAAAAAGACTGAAAGGGAAAGGTCATGAAATTATAAGTAGGGAGTTCATTCTTTTTTTCACCTCTCTGTAATGTGTTTTCTTTAAAAATACATTTATTAATTTATATATCAATGAGAACAAATTTGTATTATTGTTTCCTTTTATTTGAATGTTATAATATTGAACAAATTTCAGACGTTAACAACGTCATAAGATTTCCGAGTGGTACAGTGTTGATTTTACATCACAGCCCGTATGACTAAATAACCACATCCGTTTGTTGAAAATTTTATTGGTCAAGAAGGTCAAATTTTTTTCTTGGTTAAAAGTCATAGAAGACTGCAGGTTGCAAAACGGATAAATGAATGCGAATCTATCTAAGGGTTATATAGAATTGTGCTAATTTTAAATGGTCAGCTGCAAAAGATTTCGAGTAGCATAAATGTTTAATATTTATACTTTAATTTTATTTTTGTATTTCAAAAGAGATTTTTAGAAACGTTTTCATATTGTAGTAAAGAATACGTATAATATACGTTAAACATATGTTCTAACTATATAATGCGTATAGTTAGAACACGTTTAATATTTCTGTATACCATTTAAAGAGAATATAGCGCTGGTATTCCCTTTTTCGTGTGTTGGCACTTATTATCTGATCATGAAATTTACAGTCGCTAGGCCACTAACTACTAGAGTTAGGATTTTGATCACCTAAAATTTACTTGAAAATGACGAAGAAAAATACATTCATGACCCAAAATTCTATTAAAAAATACCCTAAAAAGCAAAAATGACCAAAAATTGCATCTTGTGCAAAACTTTCTGTAAAAAGTGTTTCATGGAACAGTTTAATATCCCCTAATCGACCTAAACACTCATAAAAATGCAATTTAAATTGATAAAGCTCCTTTACCAATATAAAAGTATATTTTTTAGGGAAATATTGAAAATAAAACAAGGGAAAATAAAAATGCGAAATTTCTGAAAGTTTATATATCAAATTAAAAGTTTAAATTTCACGAACAGAAATAGCTAATGAAATATTTCTAGCTTGTACGCTATTAATCTAGAATTGCAAAGCAGAACAAAAATCAAGAGCATATTTTTAAGAGTTATTTCCTATCGTCGACCAACAGACTTTTAAGTGCTGAAAAGCTTCTTTTCACACTTCTGGGAACAAGGAGTACACTTAAAATGAACCATATAACTTTGATCAGTCTTCCAAGTGGAAAAAACATCTGACTGGTAAAAAAGAGGGTTTGAGGAAAATTCATCAAACTATGCCTTCTTCCTAGAAAACATCTGAATATAAAAAAGACTGAAAAATAGAAAAATATGCATTAAAATGACCGAAAAACCAAAACAAAATTTGCGTAAAAATCGAGAAAACTTCATGGAATGTCCTAACAAAAGCCATAAATGTCCTATCAAATCAATATATGCATGAAAATGTCCACTTATCAATCTGAATCATGAAATTGCTCTAACAGTTCATTTTTATGGAACATATTCTATCCATTCAAATAAAATACAATCTTTCCAAAAAGGATTTAGTCATCAAAATCTAGCTCTACCTAATTACTATCAAAACCTACTTTCAACGATTAAAAAGTTTCATGCTTTGATTACAGTGGAGATATAACTTAATTTTCATACACGCAACCAAAGTCTAACAAGGGTCAGGGGAAAAATGTTTGTTAAAGAGTAGTTCAATCATCCAACAAAGGCGTGTACAGCTTTGCTTCACTCCAGTAATGGAAATTTGAATAATCTATAATGCACTTTAGCATAACACCTACGTTAAGTGCTGTAATTATCACACTTCCGACCTACTGACACTGTTGTTCATAATTATAAGTAAATTGAGAGGAGCATCAACGACAGTGTATCCACCCTTTCGAAAGCTTAGATCAACAACCAGAAAACATCACAGGATGCTATTTTACGAAATTATTTTAAGCATGAGGTTATTTCCCATAAATATTGACAAATGAGCTATATCCCAACAAACTGAATACAAAATTTTCGTATCAAGTTCGAAGATTGTAAATATAATTATATTTGCGAATACTTTTAATAAAATTGACACCAGTATATCCTCAACATATATCTCGGTGTTCTAATAATCCAATTTAGCTGTTCAACAATATTTTAATCATGATCAATAATATTTCGAAGGGAGTTTTTCAATATAAAAATTAAAACAAAATCCAATCTTTAAGGATATCAAAACTCAATAAAAACACGAAAATTGTATTCATAAAACTTCATATTTTTCAACACTGAATTTCCGAAGAAAATTCGAATAACACTATATGAAACTATAAATAAAATGTGTAAACAATAATCATTCATTTCAGTCAGATTTCTATAATGTTTTAGTGTTTTGTTAACTTTTAGATTGCATTAATTAATATTTCTATGAATCAATTCCTTTGAATCTTACGCATATATTTATTCTGCACAATATGCAAACTATGTGTAACTCAGATCTCTATATTTTTACTGTAACTCTTTAAAATCAGGCACAAAATGTGTTACTTTTACACGAGAAACTGTCGACCTATTTATCTAATTATAAGTTTCTTATGTAAATATAATTTAATTTATGTATGATAGATAGTTATTCGTTTAGAGAATTTTTAATGTTTTCTCTTGGAGCAATGTTGGACAATAGATAAACCTTGATTATAGAAATTCGGCTTATACGTAAGTCCTTAAAATGATATTGATAACATGGAAAACATTCTTAAACCTAAATAGCGACACCATTTTCAACCCACTAATTTATAAACAATGAAAGCATGGTAAAAATTGTATGGAAAAAAATTTGCAAATCTGTAGTTTTCAAAAATTATATTAGGCAGTAGAAAGCAATAAACATTGGATGCTTACTTTGATTATTGTGTATACACAAGCACTTAGATTTTTACAATATTATGAGTACAAGATAATACACATATGTTCAAAAATTAAGGATAACACTTAATTATTATCAAGCAAGGTCACCATCTCAATCTAATATGGCATACTTGGGATGCTCTTGGACGTCCCATTGCAACCACTACCACCAAGGACTGCAAAAGAGCAAAAACGCTCTCTAGAGATCGAACCGGACTCCGTACCAAAGGAACTCTTGGACAAATTTGTGAAAAGCATGTCTGAACGTTGTGAGGCTTGCATCTGGGTCAGAGGTCAGCGCATTCCTTGTTAGTTTGCTTTTAACAAAGCCAAACATGTTTTTTCGAAATATCTAAAACCTATGTGATCACCTAAGTATTTTATTTTCATTCCTTTAATTCCCAGTAGAACCACGAGATATGTAGATGTTCTTATTTTATTTCATATAGCTTGTAGAACATTCATTTGCCATTTCAGGTACTTTGGTGCAGGTACTTGGCACGAGATTTTTCTTGGATTACATTATCCTTAATGTTTGGACACATGTGTAGAATATGAGTATGCAATAGATATGTAATGACAAAATATAAGCGACTTATTCATTTACAATACATAGTGTTCCGTGAGAATTTAGGACCTGATGTCATTGCCGGTTATCCGAAAATTTCCATGGAAACTCGATTAAATGAAAATGCTTCCGTTCGGGGCATTCGGATAAACGGAATTATATTTAATCTCCTGAAATATACGGCAACGTCTATATATTCTCAGCAAACTTTTCCCGGAATATTTCCCAACATATCTTCTGGAATATGCATCTGTATAATTTAACAAAACAAAGACAATGCGGCATAAATTGAAGGCGTATAGCATCTGTTAAGGTAAAGATAATAAAGCCACATATATAATAAAAGCAAAGTGTATTTAGTGGATTAAATCTGCAGGATCAGCCCGGGGTACATGTTTAGCAATAACCAGAGTTCCTGGGTATGAGAGGACGTATGTTGTGACCGACATTCACCTTAACTTCGGGTTACAGAATAATCAGAATGTATGGTGGGGTTCAACAACCCAATTATTTGGATGAGTTTAAAATAGATATTCTCTCAGTACGGCACTGAAATTATGGCGTTGAAATTGTTAACAATTTATCATGAAGAGGCAGTCGTTGCTGGATATTCAATCCTGATTCAGGACTACTCAAATACCGTAGATTAAACAGGAAAATTTAACATAGAAAAGAGGGAAATTGATTTGTGAGAATGAATCATAATGGCGTGTGAGCGATTTCTGTCTAACTTATCGCGCTTTGTCGAATTTACACTGTAAACCGAACGTCCTCGTAACTAGACCTTGTGTAGAAAATAAACGACGTAGATGGATAAACCAACCAACATCGAGAAAAATGGTCCAACACAAAATGATATTTCATTTTTTTTCAATAAGTGATTGTATTAAACTCAAACGCACCGTGGTAATCAGATAAAATATACTGCAAAAATTATCGAAGTTATAAATGAATTCCACAAATTTAAAATACAAAAGTAAATTTATCTAAAGTTTTTATTCTTTTTAATCTAAAATTTACTTTTTTGAGTAGTGTCAGTTTTATCGCGAAACTGCGATGGATTTGGAAAAATTATCATCAGTTAAAAACGAATTGTTATTTAAACCTTCGAGAACCACCAGATTTACGAATAGTGCATTGCTTTTATTCTGCACATAATGACTGAAAACTACATCTATCAGATGAAGTAATCCTAGAAGGAAGTATTTTGGTCAAGAAGTCAAAAAGGTAGTTTGTAATAATACATAGAAAACTGCAGGTTGCATGGTGGGATAATGCGGACATACCCTCAGATAATTAAAATCACATTTGAAACAATTTTTAATTCTTTCATTTATTTGTATTTATTTAAACTTATAAATACGCATTTATCCACCATGGTAAAATGTTTAGATAAAAATCTTTCAATAGCATGGATTTTGTAAACAATCGATTCATGCATATCACATGATGGGTTACGGACTTGTATATTTTATAACTTTGTGTCGTGATTTGTAGATGTGGTAATGAAATAAGAATTCGCTGTTCATAAATATTTATAGAAAATTTTTAAAAAGTAGCATGTTTATGAACTTGCATACTTTGAAAGTGAAATGAATTTCCTCCAACCACAAGACGTAATCAAAACAAAGCATTCTGTTTTAGTCTCAGAACTGAACATAAATATTCAAATTTGCCTCGACAAAAAATTGCCGCTTTCCGTTCAAGTTTTATAAGAATGTTAAAGTCGAAAAAGCAATAAACTTTTCCCACAAGTAATGTCCTTTGATATAACATACGACACGCCAGACTCATTCCTTTTGTGACCGTCTCTACAGAGCAGTTATTACATCATTTGTATGTAATATTAACGTATTTGTTATGACCCACTCCAAATGTAATCCATGCAATTAGTTATTCATATAAAAAGATTAGAGATAGAATTTATACGCGTAGGTGCGAACTTGTGTCTTTATTGTTCAAGTTTTATAGGAGTGGTTGTGATCGAAAACAAGGTGAAACTCATACAAACACTCTTTAAACCGACATCCAAAGACAAAATAAAGGCATATATTAAAATACTTCATCTGCATATCTCTATGTGGAGTCAACTAAACTGACTAATACGAAAACTAATATAAACACCTCTTCCATAACCAGTCAGACCATTTCCCTCTTTTTCTTTACTCAGAGATTTTTCCCTACGCCGAGACTTTCTAACCAATCAAATCATATCCCTTTTCCCTACTCAGAGAAATTTCCCGGGCACGATTTGTTAACCAATGAAATCCCCTTCCTATTTTCCTTCCTCAGAGGAACTTTTCCCGCACACAAAGTATGGGGCTGCAAAAAAATTGGGAACGTGAAGGCTATAGCAGGTTCACGAAATTCTAACTAATTCGAAGTTATTTAGAATTCATAATAAATAAAAAATCTGTCTGTGTCGGTAAACGTATTCAAGTGTCGTATTCTCATTTCTCCACACACAAATCCTACACCGGATCCCGGCATATATATTTCACTAATATACGCGGCACAAAAATCGACATTATTCCCATATTGGCAAATGGCAACAAATGGATGTAAACATAAAACCAATCGTTATGGGATTCATTTACACCAATTTCACCATTTTATGATTTGTTTTAGACATGGGACTGCATACTATTGATTCACGTAAGAACTCGCAACTCAATGAAATTCTTCAACCTTCTGATTACAGAAGTAATGAAAAATAAAGAAGATAAAAATCGGTGCAGAAAAGAAAATATGAGCGAATGCGAAGATAAATTTAGACTTTAAACACCGAATCGTCTAAATAGTGAATGGGATGAAATTGACGTTTAATAAATAATTGTGGTAACATGACTGAAATATATACTTTCTGCCATGTACTATATTGAAAATAAGAATAAACATAAGTTCAAACTACTGCATTTTTTATCAATTATATTTCATCCGGAGGTATTAAATGTGTATATCGATGCATATATTCACTGTAAATGGATGTAAATGAAGTATCAAATATAAGTAACGACGCTGCAATTAATTGATATAAACAAGTTAGGCATTTTCATGAGATGCTATGGGCACCTTGACTACGATAGTATGTTCAATTAGATTTGAAGTTGAAGAACTTTAATCCGTAAAAGTACTGGATTTTGTCGTAATTTGAAGCTGCGAAATCACGTTAATTATCGACCATGGACTCTAAAATATAAATTACGTGTCAATAATTTCCTTGTCACTTATCTTGAAATTACAACTCAGTATTGAACATTTTAACGATTTATGTCAAATTTCATACCTTTTTGGTATTCAAGTAAATGTTGGCAAGCCTATTATTTCTTGTCATTAATGTATAAAATGTCGCCGTAGACTGTCGTAGCCACGGCCGCAGGTCTTTTAGGCGTTGAATAAGTCGCTTGGGTATCAGAAATGAGTGAATTCGCAGAGTTTAGGTTTAGATATTTATTTAATTTCATTCTTTCTTGTTTGCGTTTGCTGTAGGCGTGAACCTTCTTTAATTAAGATAGTAAGACATTTCGGAAATTTTACATAGTTCTCAAATGTTTCACAAATTTTCACACACCTAATCAAGTTTTCTTTCTTTCAGATATCGATAGATCTTGCGTAGACAAAACACGGCACCTCACGGTACGTGCTATCACGTCGCGATCCTGAGTTATATTAATTTTACAACGCTCCGAGGGCCGATTTAACCACAAACGTGCGGACTATTGCTTCATCTGACCTTGAACGCAATTTTGGTACTCTCTTTGGACTTTCCTCACTTCAACTCAGTTATAATATTTTTGCTAGTTTTTATAGTTTTGAAAATACTGAAAGAAGTCCGGTGCACACTTTTTGAGGTACACGGATTTTTACTGAGGGACCCGGTACTGCAACGAAACTATCAAACGTACGTCAAAATTTATATGTTGGGTTTTGTTTTATATTCTTAAGTTTTAGAAATGAATTTTTATACGGCCCCCCCCAAAAAATTGCTAATAGAGATTTAAGTTTCTGCAAGTGAGGCGATAAGATCTTACAAGGTAGATTTTGATGAAAAATTTGATAAGGCATTCCTATTAGTATTACAAGTAGACTCACGTTATTATAACAACCCTGAGGCAACCTTCCCTCCAGACGATATACCAAATAGTTGTTTTTCGAACATTCTTCTTCCAGGTTTTTTTTTTGGGGGGGAGCGCAAAAGTGACTCAGTTTTCACACCTCATAAATTTTTGTGATTTCGGAATAAAAACACTTCTTCGTTCCTTAAACAAATTTCTTTCAGAACGTTTCCATCAATGGGGATGTTTTTCGAACGCAGCCACTAAAAGTGCATTTTCTAGAAGAGTGAAATTTGCTTTCCTGATTTGCTGTTTGGCGACTCATGAGCTGCCTTGCAATTCGTCACAAGCAAAATTGACCAGATCTTGATGAACAAGATATCTCGTCTCTTTACAAGAAAACTAAGTATATCTTGATCTCACCATTACCAAAAAATAGGCAATATCTTGATGACACCATATCTCTTCATTAGCAAATTTAAATACTTTTATCAACGCTTTCTAAGTCTACTTTTGTCTTAATGACAAAGCGCTTACTCTTGGATTGAGAAGGCACAGCTAGCTAAGTAGCAAAAAATTTGTGTGGTGTCCACTGAAATGACACATAATCGATACGTAAAGAGAAACCCAAGCAACGCTAGTCATTTGGCGACACAACATCTGAAAATCGCAGAACCATGCCTAAAAATCCTCAACGAGTCAAGAAATCTAAATCGACTCATAGAATCAGGAGACAAAGCAAAATGAAGGTAGCTGTAACGAGATTTTTACCTTTACCGCGGTCATTATATGGATTATATTATTATACGTTACAGCTATTATAACTGCCGGAGCCTTCTCAATTCATCGTATATATTCTTGTTATATCACTGAGTCGTTAAATCGAATCGCTGTAAAACAGGTCGACTGTAATTTAATCGTCAAACCTTTTTCCGTCAAATACAGTTTATCTCGTGTAATCCTGGTTGACTTGCTTTGTTCTTTCATTTTGTGTTTATCATCTTATCCCATTTTGTGCTTATCATCTCAAATTAAGCATATTTGAACTAAGCTGCAAAATTACTGAATTAATCTCGTAGTGGTTGATTTTATATTGTTTAATCCTCCTGTTGCCTATTCGCCAATATATACAATATCTTTACAATTATATGCATTTTGAAATCAGAGGAAAATGGGTAAACTAGACAGTAAAATTGGTTTGCATTAGTAAAGTATTATTTTCTTAACTCACTGCACTCTGCAGGTAGTTTCATAGACATGTTTATTTTTAGTCTATAAACGTCTAGATAGTGAAATATAAAAACATAATGCATTAACCCACTCTGATTGTTTTTCAATTTCCATGATTATGATCTGTATATTGGATTGGAATCGATGCAAAATTTTCAATTTCATTCTTTTGAGACACATAAGGATTTCTCATACCTCTGTCTCAACCAACCACCCAGTAGTTTGGTTGGTTGGTTTGGATTTTATAGCGAAGAGCTATATTTTGTCATGCTGCGCGAAACACAAGACAGACAACATCAAGTAATCTACCTAATGAGTTCGGGGTTCAAATTACAGTTTGTAAGCTCATGGATGTTGTCGATTGCCCGTGTTAGAAGTAACGATGGATTTTCCATTGGTGTTCTTTCACAAATAGCCGTCAATACACCCCTTGTGTAGTTGCAAAAGTCGTAGAGGTCAGTGGTCGCTCATTATGAATAACATTAATGTGCTTTAACCCTCTATGTGGTTTCGACGAGATATCTCGTCCATCAAAATCTGTCCACTTTTGCTAATAACAAGATCATCTAATAACAAGATCGTCATTAAGATTTTGCCGATATTTTGATGTTGTCGAGTTTAAGATCTGGTCAGTTGTTTACTAATGATCGTGATCATGTTTTCTTCTAATGACTATATATCTCGTCCAACAAGATCTGGTCAATTTTGCTAATGACGAGATACCTAGTCGAGACAATCACCAGTAGGGTTAAAAACGACTTCATTTTTCTGATGTCAATCAAGAGCCTACGAAAAATAAATGCACCTGAATATCAATCAGTCAAACAACAAATTGTTAACGTATATGAATTTCAATACGAATCATCTAATGACCAAACGGATGAACAACAATTGGACGCAACGTAATCACAAAACGTCACCTTGGATCAACTACCACTCTGGAAATGTTCCATCACAAGTGTCCTATGTCTCGATCCCAGATCCATTTATTCCTACAACATTCGATTTATGATAGCAGCTCAAATCGACAGAGTACCGAGACGGCAATAATAATGCGTGACAAAAGACAGTCAACTTAAGCGTGCACTCATAACAGATGATTGATGTGTCAGTTTCCTGAAGTCATCGTATCGATTGTGGAAAGCTGACGCTCTGATGCTATTGGAGATGGATAGATTTCAGTTCTTTCCTGGGTGGGATGTACCTCACTTTATCAATGTGCCAATATATTCGGGTTTTTTATTGATTTACCCTGTGATCTAAAGGAAATGTTTGTCTTATGTGATGTTTTCATGTTTTGTCCAATTACTTATGGATTATACACATCGGGTGGTCCTGAATATATCATGAGTTTGCTTTACCTCCTATCTAAATTTTTATATTAATTTGTTGTTCTATTCCAGGGTTGGGGAACCTGTGGTCTTCTAGATCTTTAAGTGCGGCCTTTTGACTGAATTCAAATTTTACAGAGCAAATACTTTTATTTTTATTAATCCTCCTGGTAGTTGCCTCGACGAGATATCTCTTCATTAGCAAATCTGACCAGATCTTGATGAACGAGATATACCGTCATTAGGAAATATTTGACCAAATCTTGATTCTGTCTGATCAAAAAATCGGCAATACTTGATGACGAGATACCTCGTCGAAACCACTTGGTGGGTTAATACATTTTTGTTCGTCTTCCATATTTTGATTTTTTTTAAGTGAGCGAATTTTAAAAGTGAGAGTACCAAAGAATAAAATAAGCACCAACGAAATAACCCTTCCAGATTGACCACCATAATTAGAACATTAGTAAGCCATAGGACTTAATGGTGGCTGCTACAATCATGATTTAGTTGTAATTCAACTCTAACATGTCTGATAACTTTCTCCGTCTGACTGAAGTCATTACCCAGGAGGCTGGTTGGAGAGTTTATAGGGGTCGAGTGGGCCAGTCTCAACCGGTTATCTCAGTCTGTTATTAGTTTATGACAACGAAACTTTCCAATGAAAAGAAGACTACAAAGTCATTAAAATGTTACTTAACTTTAAAATTAACAAATTGTTTTCATTTTTGAAATTATTAAATACAAAATCGTTTGATTTGTAATGTAAATTTTATAAGCAAAATAATGCAAATTTTTAAGGGCATCTAATTCAAGTTTTTAGAATGTGATCTTATTTGATTACAACTAAATTAATCCGGACTTACAATATGAAGAGTATCCCCACCCTGTTCTATACTTTAAAGGCATATTTCAATATTTTGTTCACGTCTGTAACGCCATCATTCACATTTCAAGTAAAACGCTATAACTAATGTAGACCAGTCGTCAGTGTTTCAGTAAAATTTGTAAGCATTCGTATATATTGCCAGTCTTTACAAATAAATTATTTAATTCAGTAAATGATAGATCAACATATCTGCCATCACATTACATCACACAACACATTGGACCATTTTGATCATCTGATTTTCAGTTAGTTTTATTTGTCTTTTTAAGCCTTAAATGTTTGACTATCAATTTGACTTAGGTTTGTATTTTCTATTAATAGTTGTCATCTTACAAACGTGATATAGTTAATAAAACAAATCAACAATGTTTCAGAGAAAATACTTAGAACGATATCTCATTGCTAGGAATTTTGTATGGTTTGGTAGAGTAGGAGGTTGATAACTCCTCTTTGAGCGTCATAGGATTTCTAAGTGCTATCGTATTGCTTTTATCCCACAACCACAACACAATGACTAAATGACCACTTTACAGATTGAAAGAAACAGGAAAGATTCAAGCGATCAAGAAGTGGACAAAACTGGTAAGAAGTCATGCAGAAAAGACTGTAAACTGTAGAAAGGATATATATATGTGAACCCTTCAGAGGATTGAGGCGCAAGTGACAAGTCTGTCCAAGCTGCGTTTAGGGTAGGAGGTTCAGGGGAAGTTAGTTGCATGCTTTACCACACTAAGAACAATTAATCAAGTGATGTTACTATTTGCCAGTATAAAATATTGATGAATAGTGATAATTTTTATTTATCCTCCATGCTTAGTTTGCGTCATATCATTGAATCTAGTTTGAGATCCTTGATGTAAATTATGAGGATTTTACAGTTTCTAGATTTTGAGGAGGCATTACCCACTAATATCTAATACAGCAAATTTAAAATGGCTATGTCCATGATACAATTATTTTCTATAAACAAAATAAGTAACTGAAGTTTTGCTAACACAGAAGAGAGAAATACACCCAGATATGAATCCAACCTGCACCATCTACAACTCACAGGTTGCTAGACAGTGGGCATACCCACTGAGCCATAACGGCTCCCGGAATCACTTTTGAACAAGGGAATTTAATGTAATTAAGATAAACAGAAGCTCATTGTATAACTAACTGAAGTGTTCTGTTTTTGACATGAACTTTAATGGAACTAAGAATGAACACGGATAACAATTACACTAAATGGTGTTTTACATTTTTGACCAATTTCTGTTAGAACAATAAAATGTGCTGATCTATGCTTCTATTCTTTATAAATGGTTTTAAATTAGGCATCAAATGTAACAACACAGTCAGTTACTTGGCAACCTGAATATCCCCTAAGAATAGCGTTAGGATAGGAAAATATTATCAATATTTATAGCAAATATCTTCACGAGACAAGGTATTTCAAAACCTACTTAGACTCCTGATGGAGCATGGAAGTGTCTTTTATGTATTTGGGGTCCTTATTTGCCAATCACTTGGAGGTAATGCGATGACTTTGATATATCAATCTAGAAAGAATCAGTTGCTAAAGATATGGAAGATGGTTATGGTTTCTTTTCTGCGAAAATATAGCAAGGAAATTGATTAATGCTGTTATATATTTCAATAGCAGTGTTTTAGTAGAGTAAATTCTTTTGAGATGGGAATAAACTTTAAAGATTTTTAAAGATTAAAATATTTCTTTAGACTTCAATTGACTAGAATGATTGTCTAAAACGTTTACCCTGCACAAAAGCAATTCGCACATGAAAACATCTTGCAAGGTAGAACTAAAATGGATATCCCATATTGTGTACCCAAACAATATAATTTTAATGTGACTCAATACTAATAAACGACGTATACTTTCCTCGAAATATACATTTCAATCTTGAGTTTGGTCTAGTGTTTGACAGCGCAAACCTACTACAGAAAAATGCAATGGGCCTTACTTTTTGATGATTAAAAACATTCGGGATTCACGCGAGAAATAGGAATAACATTTACTTTAGTGTTTCCTACTCCAAATAATCATACTGTTTAATCTACATATTTATTTCACTAACATACGAGGGAAAGAAATCGACATTATTTGTATACTAGCGAATGGAAACTGACAGATATAAGCTCAATATGATCAAGCACTACTGGATCCATTCGTCAATTTTGTCACTCAGTTTAAATATGCGTAACTTAAGCTATGAAGCTGCATGATATTGCAAAAATACGCGGAATATCTCATCGTTCTAATGAAATCCTTCAACAGTTTGATGAGAGAAGACAATGAGAAATTCAGAAGATAGAAGTCATGGCGGAAAAAAGAATGCAAGCGAACACGAAAAGTGGCTTAGACGTCATAAGACACCGAATCGCTTTTTAATAAGTGAATTTGAAGTAAATAAGTGGATAATCAGAAGCTCTTTTTAGTAAAATAACTGAGGTGTTATTCTTTTGCCATGTACTTTAATTATAATAGGAATGAATATGGGTAACAAGTACACTAAATGCTGTTATACATTTTTGATCAACTTTATTTTAGTTGGTAGATAGGTAGGTAGTTAATTAACGTCACACTGCAGCAAGTCAACATCTGAGCTGGCACCCCACTCTCCGCATTCCATTTGAGGCCACGACAGATTTAACAGGCACCAGCTCCGCGTACACGATGGTCTTCGGTTGAAATGTTTCGAACTCGCAACCCACCGGTTGCCAATCCTCTATTATTCCAACCAGGCTACCCCGGTAGTTTATTTCAGGTGGAATAATAAAATATGTATACTTCACTCCTTCATAAATGGATTTAAATTCGGTATCAAATACGAATAACAACACTCACCATTGATGCGCTCTAAACCTTGCGGTGAGTGGGTCCAGGGTGGGTTTAGAATAACAACACTCATTCATATATAAAAACAATCGAAACCTTAAGCACTGATACTATGTGAGGGTTTTCTGGTTTTTAATTTACAATCAACTCACTTTCATAATACTTACATCACAATATGAACATGGGGAAAAGGCTAATGTATGCATTTTCTAAACACCATAAATCAAAACACCTTTGCTGCTTCCATTAACAAGGTAATACTACCTCCAACACAGTTGATAAACTCATACCACCATTACGTGCGAAATCCGAGAATATATTTCAAAATCAATCAAAAGGGGAAAGTCAGAATATGAAACATTCAATAAATTTCGTCAACCTCAGCATTTTCGTCGGAAAAGGTTTCTCTGGAGACAAATATCACGTTGCCTGCAGTGTTCCTAAATATAGAATAACCTTGGGGACAGATCTTGATGAGCCATGCCTTTCGAAGAGACTGGTTGGTCATAGTACTAATAATATAGAATTGATTTGAAATATAATTTTAATTGTTAAGTCCTTTAAAGTTAAATTTACTAAATAGAAAAGAAAAATCACACTTCTCCTTGCACTTTCTAATTAAATGTGAATCTCCAAAAATCTACTTACAAATATATCACTAACGTGTATATCACAGAAATTGGCGTTATTTGTATACTGGAGAATGGCAACAAGGGATATAAACAATTTAAATTTAACCGCTATGGGATTAATTCGCCCATTTTGATTCTTCATTTAAACATGTTTGATTTGAGCTGTGAAGCTGCATAATGTTGCTAAAACTACACGGAAGAGATCGACGCTCTTATGAAACTCTTCAGCATTCTGATTGCGGAGGCAATAAAAAATCTGAAAGATACATATCATGGTAGGAAAGAAAATATCAGCGAACTCTAAAATAAGTCTAGAAGTCAAAAAATACGAAATCGTATCCTATTTGACCACGAGTTTAAAGTCGTAGTTGCACTATTAGCTTCTGAACTATGAATGAGATATAATTGAAATGAATGTTCATAAGCTAATAGTGCAACTACGACTGTAAAGCAGTAGTCAAATAGGAGGCGCAGGGCGAAAACCAATCGAGCGTTTTCACCGCTTGCGCCGGCACTTCTAATTGGATTGTGCGTATCGCTTTGCGCTTCTTTTTAATAGGAAGAGCACAAATAGATCACATCTTAAGCACGGCGTAAGATGTGCTATTTTTGTCATACAGTTATTAGGAATATGAATTGATACTAATAAAAAATTTAATTTTGCTTTGTAATTTCAGTTACCTTTATTTCATTATCAAGTTCGAAATGTATACAACTAGATATTCATATTCATTATAAATGGATTAAAATAAGGTATTAGATATGAGTCTCATTGTGCCATCAATAGACGTGAATATTTTAGAAACAAGCGTAGATGCTATGGGAGGGAATACTAGCATTATATATTTCAATCAGCAATTAGTTGGTGAAATATTACATTCAACTCGGTTGAACTATCCTAAATTAGTATCTATAATACATTAGCAAAATCTAAAACTTATGTGCTTAGCATAGTTTGTGAGAACTAATCATTGTTAATGACACGGAGGTTTGGTTAGTCACTCTCAGTTACGGACTGGCTAAGACGATCGACCAGGAAAAATGTAGCCATATATCGGGCGCGTGAGAGGAAAAGACACGGAATAGTTAAAAGAAAAATATGCAATTTTACTAATTTTGACGTCCTATAAACAAAGCAACGATTTCAGAAGCATTAAAATAATATCTTTTAAAATATCATCTTGTGAAAAGAGGTTTCGTTTGTTTTATCTAATGTATTGGTTCAATATTGGCAAAACGCTTTATAAAATTGATCCAGGTAAAATTTTAAGACAAAGTAAATTTACGAAATGAGAATTATTTTTCTAGGAAACTGCCTTGATCTAAACGTTTGAACAAGTATGGTATAGATCTGAACACCTATTTATCAATATGGCAGGGGATTTCTCACACTACTACCATCCTTTTCTGAACTGAGACGTCTAGACTTCTAGCATAGTAAGGTATTCTAATACTTTCGGATAGGATTTTTTTTTAATATTTGAATTTTGACTTTTTCTTGTGCACTACATTACAAAATGTCCAAAAACTTAGAATAACATGAAAAAATCGTAAATTATTTTTTTTTTAATTTAGACCCCAAAAAGAGGTGAAAATAAACAAAAACTTGCACCACGGGAAAATATAACTTTAATTTAAATTCAGATATTTTTATTTTGTAAACTTTATTCTGAAGATAAAACCCTCTAGCAACTCATAACTTTTATAAAAAAAACGATCATTTCATAATAACAACACAAGTGATTCATTCCATTTATCCACTCTCAAAGTATTACTACAAAATTTCCTAACATTTGAAGCATAACTTGTTGAGTTGTCATGTTTTGCGTATAAACAAAATCCTTAAAAACGATTTAGAGAAAAAGCTATAAATATATTTCAATAATGTATCCTACCTTTAAATTGAAAATAAAGCTCTAAAATGATCCTGATTTGTAAATATCTTCTGTAGTACTTAAATCAACTACCTTTTTTTCTTCATGGCCCTCAAAACCTTCCTGCGCATCTTCGTAACAAGTGTTACGTGCCGCCTGGAATCACGGATTCTGATGTGATCTAAACTTGTGTATCTTTTTAATGTAAAATAATCAAGGTTTTCAATTTGGTTTAACCAAGGTGAAACCTTGGTTAAAACATTGGTGCAACCCTCAAATCCATCTTTCCACTTAATGAAGCTACTTGATGTACTTAAATCTACTTCCGGTTTTAAAAAGTGTCGATTAAGTAGTATTAAATGGCCTGTAACTTAATTCTCTGTAAAGTAGGAACAAAATTTAAACAGATTTGGAAAGATAAGAAATAAGAAATTCAAATTGAAAAATCGATATTTCCACCAAAAATCGTGTTTTGAAGGTAGTGTTTATGTATCAGTGAATTGCATGGTTTATATCTTCTTGGAGAGTGTTCCAATCAAAATTCACTTTGGAAAGTATAATTAAGTCTTACTTCTGCACTTTTTCAAATTGCCACAGCATCTATCCCAAATAAGAAAAAGGTAACTAGAAGTTCCCTGGTGGTCCATAGAAATTGAATATATGAGAAAACATGTGAATGCTCCAAGACGTAGATATATAAAAGGAAACATAATGTTATTGTGAAAGAAATCTGTAAAGCTAAGTATTTGGATTTGCAACACAAATATAAGTTAAAATTGTCAAATGCCAAACCCAACTCTTGGAGAGAATGTCTCTCAATTATAAATGTCCACAATGTTTGGAAGAATATATGTAAGGACGGTGTTAAAATCAACTTCATGAAGAAAGTAGAGATTTCTGGAATTTAAACTTCCAAATGGGGTTGCAGCCTCGTCTATGACTGAAACTATTTCTGCTGTGATGACAAAGTGTTTTCCAGCTGATAATGAAAGTGACAATGATAATGTTCACAGAACAATGCTTTCTCAAAGACCATATTCGTCTGCTGAAAATTGTCCTTTTTTACTACCTCTGAAATAGAGTCCATTATTAAAAAACTTAAAAGAAATAAAACTCCTGGACTGCTAATGCCTAATGAAATAATTCAGCAATTCCATGGTATTTTCCTGACTTTTTACTCAAGCTTTTCAATCTGTGTATAAATTTGGGTGTCTTTCCTGCTCCATGGAAGAAGGAGCGTGTTGTTTTGATCCCAAAGACATTGGATTTAAGGATTCCTGAACTTGATCATGTTAGATGCATTAGCCTATTGTCAAAATTGGGAAAATGCCTTGAAACACTGTTTATTAACAGAATTAACTGGTTTTTGAGAAAGAAAGATTACTTCAGTGATGCCCAATTTGGTTTTAATCCTCAAAAATCTACTGAAGACGATCTACTTTGATTGTGTGACATTCTGCAGCATGGGAAGATGCTGACAACTGTGCTCATATTTCTTGATGTAAAAGGTGCCTTTGATAATGCGTGGCGGCCTTCTATTTTGAAAATCTTAAAAGATGCTAGTATTCCTAAAAATGTATTTAGCCTTCTTGGAAGTTTTCTGAATGAAAGAACTGCAGAACTTTTTATCGGATCGGAAGGCAAAATTTGTTCTTTAGAGAGTGGTTGTCCTCAGGGCTGTTTCTGGATCTAGTCTGTGGAATATTATTATAAACGTTCTTTTAATTCGTCTTTCTGACTGTTTCAAAATTGCATTTGTTAATGATATTCTACTGGTTTTTCAAGGAAAGCTTCTTCAAACATCATCTTGAGAGCACAATCTACGCTAAATTTCATTTCCCAGTGGTCAAACATTCACAAACTGGAACCCTTCCAAGAGTACAGCTATGAATGTCGGAAGAAAATTGGATGAAGATGCTATTTCACATTTGACCCTTGAAGGTTTGACTCTTGAATTTGTTGACCAATTTAAGTACCTTGGTGTTTTGCTGGACAAAAAACTCAAATGGAAAAACCATATTGAATATGTTTCCAATAAATGTGAAAAACTCCTTACTGGCCTGTATCGTATTGCCAAAAATACATTTGGAGTAGGCTATGAGTTTTTAAAAAATACGTATAAACAAAGTATTGTGCCTTTCATATCTTATGCATCTCGGATCTGGGGAAAAGCTTGGAAGACTAAGACTAACCGACGCAGATTGAGGAAGTTTCAACGGAGAATCCTTTTGCGTATTGTCTGAGGTTATAGAAGATTAAGTTATGAAGCAACCTTTGCTATAGCTGGAGTTCCACCTTTAGATTTGGAAATTAGGTGCAAAAATGAATTGTGTGCTTCGATTTTAAATGATTTTTCGACGGACTGTGTTGATGGAAAATTGCCTCTCTGCTACATTCCTCATCCGGCTGCTTTTGAACCAATTCATCTAATTAAGTACGAGAAAAATGTGGAGAAGCGTTTTCAGAAAGTCTGTTTTACGGACGGTAGTAAGATGAACAAGGTCGGCCTTGCTTTTGTTCTATTTGAGGACAACTTCGAATGCGGCTTTTATAAACATCGTATCCGGAATGAATGCACTATCTTTCAAGCAGAATTGCTTTGTATTAATCTCGCAGTTAAGTGGTTTAAAGAAAATGGAAATTTTTGTTCAAAGTACCTTATTTGTAGCGATTCTCTTTCCTCTTTATATTTACTGAATGTTCAAGCACAGAAAAATTGGTTGTTGAAACGCTTTTAACAATTAGTTCTCTTAAAAATAGAGGAACTGAGATTTTTTTGCCTATGTGCGTGGACACTGTGGAATTTACGGGAATGAAAGAGCTGATTTTTTTAGCCAAATACGCTTTGAATTTAGCAGTTAATGTAAATGTTAACATTCCTAAGTGTCACTTGAAAGCCTCATGTTATGACAAGCTTGTTGCTAAGTGGAACAAAGAGTATGTCTCGTCTGAGAAAGCTAGCCACACCAAAAAATGTTTTCCTACTATTCAGTATAGATTGAACTCAGAATTATTTTTCTTCACAAACTTCAAAATTACACAATTTTTATCTGGCCATGGAAATTTTGCTAAATATCTATATAGGTTTCATCTTCGGACTAATGATATGTGCGAGCGTTCTAAAAAGCAGCCACAAAATGTGGAGCATTTTCTTTTTAGTTGTCCTGCATTTGAAAATTCAAGAATGTGCCTTCAATGATTTGTGAAAATTAGGTAAAACATGGCCAGTGAAACTCAATGCATTTGTTAAATCTAATCTGCTTTTCTACTCATTTGTCAAGTTCATAAAATTTTGTAATTTTAGTTAAATTGTTTTCCACTGTATCTTTGTTAAATTAACTTACTTCTGTTGTACTTCTGTGGTGCACGGGGAGTTTGCTTTTGTTCAATAAAAGATTACTGTATAAGATAAAACTTTCATTATCAAATGACACATTACTTACCTTCGGGAATTTTCCAATTTCTTGGTAGGCCTGTGTATCTCTGATCACTATGCTATCATTTTTCGCTACACGAGTGTTAATTAGGGAATGAAGTGGTTAAGTTGTGTCACCCTCAAGAATGTGGGTAATATACGTTTCATTCGCATTATTAAACTCAACGGCCAACAGCTGCATCCAATATGTCGATTAATCTCGGCAGTAGGAACTGAAGATCAAAGTAGGAATGTAATATATATAGAGAGACATATAATCAGTAGCGTCGACTGATCACATTAATCACATCTGGTTAAACAGCCAAGCTTGGAATTTTCGATGACATCCAGCAAGTCTTATGGACCACGAAACAACTAAACCGACACATTTCAGGAAACCAATTACTTTACCGTATCTCGAAAGAGATGACTAATGTAATCTAGTTTTAGAGTGGAAATTTGTGGAAGAACAGCATTAACTTAATTCATAGCAACTAGAACATTGTTCTTTTTTTGTCTTATGTAATGACATCGTCCAAAAATGGATGAATAGTGAATTTGTTTAACCTTTCTTCACGAGCATTCGAATTTTCTTCGAGCAACTTTTTCTAATAAAATATTTTAATTTATGCGTAGTGATTGAGATAAAGTGACAATTTCAAAATGTAGTAATATTTTGAAGTAACGTGTATAACTTCATATAAGAATAATATACGTGTAGGAATGTGGTAAAAGTAATTGATACATTGATATATTTAAATCTAGTCTATAATATTTATAATCAATCAAGGTGAAGGAAGAAGACTATTCTAATGTTTTCAATAGGTACCTCAAGGTCACACCTTCATCTATGTTACCATGTTAGCATATATCCTGGACAACATAATTAAATTTCTGAGCTCATTTTGCGCATTGCATCATGCGTAGGCAAACCAAGTCATATACTTTTTCAACTAACTATCCTGTCCAAATTCAGTGCGAAGAATAACTTAATCCTGTATTTCCTGCTCACAGTTTACCTGTAGCTGCGACCTTCAATTTTAAATGTTTCGGACAAACACGTGTAATGACGGGGAATGCATTGAATAAAATATGACATTATAAAAAAAGAGATATAAGTACGTTCACTTCTTGCCTTAGGGATGTTTAAATTTAAAAATAGAATAGTTTCGCGAAAATCAATCAATATTTCGCCTTTGAATATTTATAAACAGAATAAAACTCGTTATTTTTTAATTCAAATTAAACTGATATTTAAAATAAATTTCAACATTCCAGATGAAAAATTCGGAATTCAAGAGTCTAAGTTTAAAGGGTGGCGATAGCCTAGTAGGAAGAGCAACGGATTAGCAAACGAAGGGTTGGTTGCGAATCCGTAACTCTGTCCAGCCAAAGATAGTCTTGTATACGGGGGCTGGTGAATGTTAAATCTGGCGTGGCGTAGAAATTTGGAGAGTGAAGTGGCAGCTCAGGTGCTGTTCTCGTCATCTAACAGTGGTTCAAAATTACGATGCGTTGTCATTTGATCTTTCCCTTCGGGATTGATCCCGAACCATCGCTAATGTTGTGTGTTGCTCGCTAATGTAATGTGTCGTGTTGCTCCAGTGCGACATTAATTAAAAACCTACCTTTAAAAGTTATTTTTAATATAAACACACACAAAATATCCACTATGAGATGATCACAGAAAGGAAAACTGCATACCTATGAGAATTTAACACTCAAAGAACTAACTGGTCGAAATCAGAAAGAGAACCATCAAAAGAATTCTAAAATGTATTCGAAATGAAATTCAAAAATCAATATATAAAATCTTATACTGAGCAACAAAAATATTAAGAAAACATTCTACCAAATTCGAATATGTAGAGAAATGTAATTTCCAAACGAAATTTCGACAGTTGGAATAAAACAAAGGAACTCAGAATTCAATTTATCAAACTAATTATATATAAATCAGTGCTACCAACTCGAAATTAAACAGAACGTTAAAATCAATAGCAGTGCATGTCATTGCGGGATTTAATGCATGTGTATTGCAAAATGCATTTATTAGAAACAAAACATTTTCATGCCATATTTAAATTCATTAGGGTCTACTCTAACCATAAAAAATTCAATTTATTAAGTTCTAAATTAAATTTAACAAAACGGAAAACGAATTCATAAGGAGTTAACGAAAATGATTTCGTGACAATCTTCTGATCCAACAATCTACTGAGCGTGAACGGGTTGTTTGTCTTCGTTATTAAATTTTCTAACAAACCGGGTCTGTCAAAATTTCCCTACTAAGATTATTCGACAGAACGATTGGAAGAACGGAAAGAATACATTGAAATCTGAAAATTCACTCGCATTTCGAGTTTAATAAAATTTTATAATCAAGTGGATACGGTATTGCTTAACATTGAAACGGATTAAATTTTTTTCAAATATAACTTTGAAGAGTATTCTAAAATAAATTTCAGCAATCTAAGATAAAAATAGCTCTCTCAACGTAAAGAGGCTATTTTGTTCTATATTCTAAAGTACTATGTATAGTAGGTACAGTAAATTTTCTTATTTTTACGTTGTCATACTTTCACACATTTAAGAATTATTGTCATAATTATAAAGCTTGGAGGAAGTATTTAAGTACAAATTTTACATTCTACAAGCTGAGATTCAATAATTTGACGTAATATATTAGAAATTAGTAGCTTTATGCTTTGGTTAATTTCAATGTATTTCGGTATTTTTAAGCTTTTCAATTTTTTAAGATACTTAAAATTCATTTTTCCTATGATCATAATTCACAGAATGACATACTTGCCTCCAATTTGCACTAGAAATTATATTTCTAGAGTATTTAATTCGAAACATATCTTATGGTGAACTTACCTTAGCACATGCCAATTAAAAATTGATTTTAATTGCTTATATATGAATATTTAAACAATAAAAATATATTTGATTACTAAAATATTCAATGTTGGTTTGCTAAGTAAACCAAAGCGGATTAGGTTAAGGTGCATTTCTACACAGCGCGAAAAATAAGTTAAAGTTCTAAGTAAGAAGTTATGTTCTAAGTAACAAGTGAATCTGTTATGTTACTTTCTTACTTATTCTTTTATTTTCTAGACCTTCGATTCATAAGTTCAAATCTGCTTAAGAGAAGTTGACACCCGAAATTTTCAAAAATATCGTTTTTGAGATTATTAGAGTTCGATAGGTTATTTTTGCTCTTTCAAATGACACTCCATTTTTGTTTCAAATCTCATTAGGAGTTTTAAAAATAATAATAAATCTAATAATAAATTCCGAATTTTAAACTTCAAGCTCAATTTTCTCAAAATGAACAATTTTTTTCTTTTAGTTACCTTTTCATGGAAACTGTTTTAACCTTGTAAGTAAAACTTTCAAAATATGTTCTATAAACATCTTAAATTGTACTGACTAGACCACTTTATTAAGCTAGGGTAATTAGTTTTTGCAAAAGTACTTATTTATTACCAGAGTAATTTTGTGTTTCTATAGTAAATTGTGAAAAGTAATTTGTTTTACAATTTCATGCAAAAACACTAAATCCTCACTTCAGCGCATCAATAAATATCTATTGAATGTACAAAATTCTTTCAATCTAGTATCTTTAGTATTTTCTGGGAACAGGTACATAGAAATTAGGTAAATTAACATTTTCGATGTTGAACCTTTCAACTCTCCTTAACTCCCTCTCCATCGCGTCAATCAATAATTTCTAAAAATATGACAATATTGAAAAAACATGCAAATGGAGAAAAGTTAAAATATTGTTACAAACATTTTACGAAGGAAATATGAAAGCAAAACATACGTATTCGAGCCTGGAATGCGCATTTGTGGAAACTCTGCAATCATCAAAGCATTTGTAATTTAAATATTGATCTCAATAGAAACGGCTTTTATTCTCATAGCATAAAAAATATAAACAAAAGCAAAGCTGCTCTTGAAGGACACGGGACCCTTACATTTAACTCGTGATCCCAAAACTCGTTGTTTCGTAACATTCATCCGAAAACCATGAGAAGTGATGGAAAGATAAGAAAATTAACATTTGGATGGTGTGTAAAGACTGGATGTTTACAGAATTTTACCAACAAGCAAAAAAAAAAGGATTGTGCTTGAAGCAGTCGTAAGCATCTTACAAAACTATGTAATATGAAAAGTTTTCTGAAAGTCTAAAAAAAAAGAAAAATGTCTTCCCAACTGAACTGTTAAAAATGTAGAAATGAAATGTTTTCATCAAAATCAGGTTTTTAAAAAATACATTCATTGCCAATATTCAGGGGCTCTGGGAACCCAAACCCCCACCTCCGAAAGTGTTAACCTTCTGATTTCCAAAATATTTCTACAATTTAGGTATTATAAATATAAATAAATAAAAGTATTGTAAATAAAATGTAACATAAAGTACTGGTTTTTTATTCGTGAAATAAGATAATAATTATTTTATTATTATAATGACTATTTTTTTATGAATTAATAATCATTAAAAATAGTTTAATGAATTAATATTCATTAAAAAATAGTTTAATGAATTAATATTCATTAAAAAATAGTTTAATGAATTAATATACATTACAAAGCCTGAAACATACAATGATTATGACAAGTTTTCCTTCTCCGCTAACAAGTTACTTATGTATTAGATCAACTGTGTGTGAGATATGTTACTTTCTATGCTCTACAATAATCCTTTATTGTTCAGTTTGGTACCTAAAAAACAGAAAGACCTTTTGGACCTCCTATGATCTTAGCTTTGCATAAAAACTCCCTCCAAAATAAAATCCTGGATCCCCTACTATCAGGTGGTAGATGGTACCATCTAATGAATAAAGCAATCAACGTGTCTTAAAATCATTACATAAGCACCCTCAAGTGATCTTCTGGTCTGTGATCTCTATGAAAGTCTTGTTTGAGTGTTAAACTTCTTGAGCGCGTTCGGACTCATGGATTTGGTATAGTTAGTTTGCTAGTCTATTAAGGTATACGTATTCACTAAAAGATTTTTTAATTTTGACTTTAAAAAAGCCAGCTTTTTAAAACATTTCATTGGATTATATTTAAAATTATTTCAGTGTTAAAAAACAAATTAAGCCAATCATTAATACTCTAATTTAGATATAATTAGCGAATCATGTTTTTTGAAGAGATATCTCAAATTCTAATTTGTTCGGAAAGACAATTCCTGTTGAAAATTATTCTTAATATTATTCTTCATGTTTTCATCCTCAATCACGTTGCCAAAGATAATAGTTTTTTACAATTGTTTTCACCAAGAAAGCATAAAAAAGCAAATAAAAAAAGTTTTTTTCAGGAATTTTAACAATCAATTAAATATTCATTTCTTAACTAATAACCCTGATTGAGAGTCAAAACATTCACGTATTATGAGGTTATAATAATACAAAAATAATTACAATAGCTCAATTCATTGTTGAGGTATCACCGTTTGAACAAAGCATAATTGCAAACACACTTCTTCAAAAATTGTATCTAAAGTTTCGGACACATGTTTGCACATGGTGACAGTACCTAACGAAAACTCCTGTAAGAAGAAAAATACTTTAAATACTTACAAGAACTTGGTATCATTTGAAAGCTAAGGAGTTTGAAAATATTTTCAAGCAATATGAAAAGTCAATATTCTGGTTGATTTTCGTGATTTCTAGTGTATATAATAAGGAATAAATAGCTACAATAGACGTATTTAATCAAATTCGCTCATCAGGAGCAATGCTTAAACGATAGATTCAATCAAAAGCAGACGGAAATATTGCATTTTCTGCAATTTTACCTAAAATTGGATTTGTCTGCTTTTGACCTAAAACTCAACATCTCTATCAAAGGATAAAGGTCAATTTATGCGATGCAATTTCATGTCGCGAATTTATTTATTTATCGGTCGTTTGATTGTATATGCTCTAGCTTTGCAATATGAACAACATGAAAAATATTTTTAAATGTAACACAATACCTGAATATCTTTGTCAGCTTTCTTGAGAAAGAAACATTTATATTAATTCTGAACTACCTAATTTTCAATCCATCTAGAGTAAACTAGACAGTTATTAACACCTCGGACAGTTATTGACACCCTAATCTTTAATTTTAAAAAATAAGCTTTCATATCAATGTTCAGTTTCAAATAAGGGCGGGAACAATTCCTCGTGAATCAAAAGTCAGCTGTGTTAAAAGATTTGTCGAACTGTAAACATCAAGAAAGGTAATATAACCGTAATAATGAAGTATACAAACAAGGTACTAGTTAAGAGGACGGTTTCTTCTGTTTTTGCTAAGAAAAGTGCATGAGCATGTTTTGTAAGATAGATTAGCCATAGTTTCTTTGCATAAGTCTATTTATACTGCAAAAATAAACTAAATAAGAATGAAGGGATGTCAATAACTGTGGTGTAAATTATTCATCCATAAGGTGTCAATAACCGATTTTGCACTATTTATTCTCAATATATTCCAAAATACCTTCCAGGGATAATTTTTTGTATGAAACCCTTTATTTAGCTCAAAGTAGAGTAATTTAGGAAAAGTTACAATGAATTTCAACTTGATTGAACTATTTTCACTATTTTTTCCATGAATTTATAGTATAAATATTGTCTTAAGGGTGTCAATAACTGTATTGTTTGCCCTTACTCTGGAAAGTCAAATCTTTATTGTATTCTTAATAATAAAGCTATGTAAAACAATAGGGAAAATATACATTTCTGCAAGGTAAACAATGAGTACTTGGGATGTATATTAGTATTTCATGACATCTTGTCATCATAACGTAGTACCGGGACCCTTCATTTAACCTGGAACTGGTGGAGTTGTGCAGATATAGGGGAAGACTGGACATAACGTCAGCTTACATTAATCCAATAACGATATTTTACACTTGAAACAACAAATGCAGGTAAAAACTTTTTCTCTCCAACCTTATAAAATACATACAATGAGTGAATTCGTTTCCATTGGATTTTAATAGTATTTTTGAGGGGTGTAAATGCGATTATAGAAAATGATGATCACATATTTCAATTCTTTTCAAACTTTCGACCTTGAAAGAAATAGTAAACGCTTCTTTATTTTCCCACCTGATGTTAATATTGAAACAGCTCACCACAAACTTATACAGCATTAATATTTATTTTCATACTCCTAAAATATATTTCTTGAGTTTGGAAATATTGCTCTCAAACTGCAATTAGATTATTTCGCATTAAACGAACTAAAAATATAATAATGGTGCACATATTCTGCACTCATAGCTTTATAAGGAATACGAACTATAGCGATAATATGAAAACTACTAATCAAAAACTTTTGCATCATTAACAAAGTTTGAGAGTCGCTTAGAATATTATAATCGCACAAGGATATCCAACAAGCCAAACATGTTCCTGAAAGTTTAATGGGATCAATACCGAATCAAGTCCGGGATCCATACCGAATCAAGTCCTGGATCCATACCGAAGGAAAAGATCATAGGACAACATCTCGTAAATACTGAACCACGGTCAGATGACGAGATTAACACCAGAGCTGGCACCCCATTCTCCAAACTTCCACACCATGACAACATAAGGACATTTTAGGACACGGCAGATTTAACGTGCACCAGCCCCACCTATACGATGGTCTTTGGTTGAATCGAGTTTCGAACTCGCAACTCTTCCGTTACTAATCCATGACTCTACCAACTGGGCTAACGCAGCCTAAATATCTCTTTCAGCATTTACCCTTGTGTTGCCTTTAAATTGATATCATCTAAAATTACTAAATGAATATCATTAAAACCGGGATTTCTCTCAAAATGCAAATAACAAGCTCTTGAATGATCAAATTGAAGGACATCTGGCAACATTTAAGCCACTTCTCAAATTTTCAGACTAGCAATTTTAAAGTTTTAAAAAATTCCAAAACCAATAAGGGATTATTCCCTATTGTTCAAGAGGTCGTGTTATATTACAGTTTCAAGTATTGCGCACTCATTCACGCAAGCAGCATTTTTTTATCGTCTAATATAAAAAAAATTTCATTACAGGACATATTTCTGTGACTTATCACGATGTTGTACGTAGTCCTTCAATTTAAAATATTCAGTTTTGGAAAAAGATTGTTATAAGGTTTAAATCATGAATCGACTATATAAACATGCAATAAGCTGACGAAATTTCCAATTATAATACTAATGTAAGAAACTGGAAAAGAACAGATTAAAACATTCATGAATTTAGCTAGTAAAATCAGAAGTGCGTCGAAAATATGAAAACTACCTACCACGAAGATCCATGGATTTATTTTTAGCATCTCACGAAACTAGTTATTGACCATAAAGTCATTTCAAATCACCCTCTTTTAATAATTGTCACCGCTAGGCAGTCATCCGGGCTTATTTTTATTTCGTCAATTTCTGGAAAGTAAATTCAATTTCAAAAGTGGTATTTGATGAAGTTTTGTGGATGGGGATAATGGTTGATGGTAATGGCTTTCTCGACATCCGGATATTGAAGGAATTTTTATCTAACTTCCAATTTGATATATAAAAACTATGTATGTCAAATCATGCATCAATTTTATATTTGCACATTACTTACAGCATTTTTGTGTCACGTTGGTACTCTTTTATATCACCATTTTATTTGAAAGAGAACGAAATTTGTAATAATGGAGAATTAACATCAGAAATATCGATAAGTATGTAGTTATGATAGGTATAATTTTATATTAACTATAAGCGGATTGGAATAGAGATCATAGTCACAATTTTCCGTATAATTTTTAATTTCTCATTTCCACTTCCAATTGCAAAAATTAAGTTTTTGTTTAAAAATTGAAAAATAAGGGAGATCTCAAAATAAGAAAAGAAGCAGAACATTAATTTGGGAAAGTTGTTACAATTTATGATAGATAAGTAAATAAAAATTACATACAAGTTATTCTTCTTTTTGTGGCTGTTGCTTGAAATATTTCCTCATAACATTGTTTTACGTAGTTATTAATTTGAATGCATTTCTATTTACTCAAATTGGTTAGAATGGAAGAAATGACTCAAATTTTTCAGGAAAATGGTTTTTAAAACAATATATTAAAACTCAATTGTTCTTAAAATAATGAAAGTTTACATATCTACATAGACGCACTTTATATTTAATCCTTTGAAGGGTTAATACTCATAATTCCACCTTGCAGTCTTGCCTGCATGATTTCTAACCACTTTTTGCCTTTTTGACTGGATAGAATCTTTCCAAAGTATTCTATTCTAAGGAAATGAGCAATAGAATATTTCCAAAGGACTAAAGAAGGAAAGAAGAAAAATGATTATTAACTATTCTTAAGAAAAAAGCAAAACAATATTTCAAAAGGATTCAAACCTATAGAAAGGACTTATAGAATCTTTCCAAAGGATTCTATTTTACAGAATGAGCAGATAGAATCGGTCCAAAGGATTCTATTCTGCAGAATGAGCCAATGGAATCGTTCCAAGGGATTCTATTTTAACTAAAAGACTAATAGAATATTTATATCTGTCTCTAAAGGATAAAAGGATTCATAGATTCTTTAGAAAGATGTAGTAATTTAGCCATTAAGTGTGTTATTTGGTAAAAGCAATATTTCGTTACTAGCGGATCTCGTTCCGCTCGAAGGATAGAGAATATGGCAATAAATAGTACACTATAATTTTATTCTAATCCTCTCTTACATAATAGAACATCTAAACGTTTAACTGTATGTATTTCTATATACACTCATGTCCAAAAGTTAAACATAATTGCTGTTTATGTGAATATTTCAGAAAATCTAGATCGGAATGGAAGGAAACGCGGTATGCGCGTGTAATAGAGAAGAAAACAATGCAAAACAAGGATAATGATGACTTTTATTATCCAAAGAAAAGGGTTGAAAGAAAAAGGTTCACAATACGAGTGTCAACTTTAGTGAAACAGAATGATTAAAACAATGTGATGCTGAAGTTTAATACGGTGTGTGGGAACCTCTGGTAGCCACGCATGCTGCACAACGATTTCCCATACTTTCGATGAGGGTATGGATGAATTGTGTGCTCAAAGAGTTCCAAGCCTCAGGGAGAGTGGTTTTTAATTCCGGAACAGAGCTTGGTGGGTGGTGGAGGGCTGAAATATGTCTCCCGAGCATATATCCCGCACATGCTCTATAGGATTCAGATCAGGAGAGTTGGCAGGCCCCTGCATGCGGTGGATATCTTCACTTTGAAGGAAGGCGTCGTCCACGGCTGCACGGTGAGGAGGCGCGTTATCATTCATGAATATGAAACCAGGACCGACAGCACTTCGAAACAGGCGAACGGTAGGCTCAAGGATTTCGTCTCTGTATTTTTGACAGGTAACAGACCCTGTGTCAAAGATGCGGAGGTCTGTGCTGCCGTCCAGAATGATGCCTGCCCAGACCATGAATCCCCTGAAGGAAAACGATGTCTTTCCGTGATGTTTCCCGGGTAAAAACGCGTTCCACGTTCTCTCCAGATCGTGGTACGACGAGAATCAGTTTGCAGACTAAATGTGGACTCGTCAGTGAACGTGACATTGACCCACTGTTGTCGACTCCACTGCTGATGTTCCAAACTCCACTCTAAACGCGCTTTTCTGTGCAGAACGTCAGGGAGTTGCAAACTTCTGGTCTTTTTGCAGAGACCAACGTGTCTGAATCTCCAATAAACAGTTTGTCTTGAAACTATAACTCCTGTGGTGGCTGTTAGGACTGAACCCAGTTGTCTGACAGAACGGTTCCTCTGACGTCGCGTAGTTATCACCAAATATCGATTTTAAAGAGCGGTTGTTACCCTTGGCCGACCTGGTACTGGTCTTCGGGTAACATCTCCAGTGGTTTGAAACCTCTGCCACAGTCTGGGGATCACACACTGAGGCACATTCAGAATTCGAGACGCTTCGGTTTCAGACAGACTGGATTCCAGCATTCCAATAATTCGTCTCTTCACAAACATGTCCAGTTGGCATCTTTGTGACATCTTTCGTTCTTATTTATTGTTAACAACGCTCCGTACCGCAGCAATTGCGAAATTTCTATCTAAAATGGCCATGCCACTCGAGGCTGGTTTATACTTGTTCAGACGTGCACTGGTGCTTTGCGCATGTTGACTGAACTGCGTATTTTGTATATGCACAATGTTTTACCTTCTTCCCATGATTCTCCACAAATGATTTTGAACCATTGTATCCATATTTTCTCCGATTTTTTCTCATTTTACGAATTATGCTTAACTCTTGGACATGAGTGCAGTTGTCAAGGGGAGAGAAAACAGTCTATTTTGTAAATGTACTACTATTTTCTCGAAATTCTCGAAAGTTCTATGAATATACTTTTCATAATATAAAATGCTATTCTGTTGTGATATGTTCATTATGGATAGAACTCTATGCTATTGAGAATTCTAGATACTACCCAGTGCCTTGACAATTTCATTTCTCCACACGTTTAATAACACTGGACGTGAAAGAAGTACAGCATGTTGTGGAATATGTGGGTTTTAATGATTGTGCTAGCTGAGGAGAATTCATTAAAGGCTTTAACAAAGCAAACGTTTGAAGAGATATATTTTAATGACCTTGGCGAAGTTATTTCGATAGAGATAAATCAATAGAATCTCTTAAAACGCCATAAGGGCATAAATAAACTCGAAGGAGAATTAACGAGAACTGTTATGCGTTAAAAATATCGCATGTGTTCGCATAAATTATTAATCTCGTAAATAACCGTTACACTCTGAAGAAAATATCTTGCAATCAACATTATGTAGCAGTTTAATTCTTATATTTCGCTAGGGGTTTAAGGTGTTTTAAACACTTATCTCTCTAACTTGGAGAATTGTAACGGTTTAGTTTCAATTGGATTGAGTAACTGCCGACGTCAGTCTCAGTATATTATTCTTGAAATTAGAGACGGAATTAACTAAATACATTAATCATTGTTAAATAAGTTGAAACTATTGCAACTGACGATTGTAGAAGATATTATACAATTGACCATTGATCCTTTTTTAATAAGACCCTTTCTAAGAACTCGCACGATTTTACGAACTTTATGAAGTCTCGTTTATTTCATACATCCAATATAAATTTTCATTCCATGTCCTGAACAAATAGGCATTAGAATATTATTTTGTACAAACCAAACAAAGGGAAGAAAATATTGGTGTGCTCGGAAATAAATCCTTAAAAAAACAGGGGCATTCTGTTACCCAAAACACGTTGTCCTCTATTTCGGGCATTGTCAAGACCTAAATTGTAGTATATTGCTATGACAACTACCAATAGTCAATGAATGATAGGATGAAGATCGATTCAAAGCGACACATTCTAGAAATTTTAATCAGAACTGAAAAATCCATTGTTTAAAAAAAATGACATTCGAATCGACATAATTTCATCTAAAGAGCAACAAAAGCTGTGAAATTGCAAACTTCCATGTGAATTTTAATTATTGATTGTCTGTATAATTTTCTAAAAATCACTTCAACGGACTATGTGTCTACCATAGAGGCTTACTACATAAAACAAATTTCTTTAATTTTGTAATTTACGAACTTTTTCCCGTTTCCAAAGGGCTTGCAAAAACAAGTGTCCGACTGAATACTAATTGAAATCACTTCTCAAATTTTAAGTATCTATAGTTTTAATTCTAAAGTAGTCGCACCAGTAAATTAGTTCAATTGATGCTCAATCTCCGTTCGGTTCCTTTCCGCTTATAAAGTATGCTACTTAGGTGCCATGAAATATAACATGCTACTTAGGTGCCATGAAATATAACATATGCTACTTAGGTGTCATGAAATATAACATATGACAAAGAAAGTAAGATCGAAATTCAAAACCAGATAGAGTTAATTGTTCTTGTGATTTTCCAATTATTCAAGTACGTAGGTATACATCTCTGTAATAAACATCTCTGTAATACATCTCTGTAAATATCAGAAAAATAACAAAACTAGAAATAAAAATAATTGAGAGTTTACAAATTTTAAAAACATAACTTCAATATTTTAATTCTACAGATGCAACTTGAATGTAAGAAATAATACCCCACTTCAAACTCAAACTACATACGAAAATATCACAAAACTCCTGTCTTTTTTATTCTAAATATAGAATAAAACGTGCTCTTAAAAACATCCGGACAACATTTCTCGTCTGTTATTACAAAAGAATAAGAATGGAAACAAACAAATGAAAGAACGAATGTAAAGAAATTCGTATTCTGTGATCATATTATTCGAAACAAAGATTTTAAGAGTAATTGGAGAGGAGCGCTATGTTTGCCTTTGGAAGAGGAAATCAAACGATGCGCCGAAGAGTATTCAGTAAAGAAACTTAAAGTAAAATGTATAAATATCTCTAGTAAACTGCTTCCAAATGTTAAGCACCACACTGTAAATCTGATACCATTCCTTAAACTCTCCCTTGATTGACTTCAAATGTCACAATAAAGAATATTAAGTTATTTAATTATTCAAAATATAACAAAATTAAAGAGTATGTTTTACACATATATATGAATTTGTTTGCACAAATTTCTTTTTGCGAAATAACGCTAGACTTCGTTTTGCTACTTTTTAAATATTTTTTATGAATGAGTGTCATCTGTATAACAGGGAATATCTGGTATCTGTATTTGGTCTGACCGCAGGGTAAACCTTATTGGAGTGCCGTATCTGGACGGGAAAAGTTTTTCAGAGGGTCGTATCTGGTCTCCGGGCCTGAGATCAATCGATTCTCACTACAACTTATTTATCTAGTCGCCTAGCTAGTATAGTGCTCATAGAGCTTATCTTGCACCTAGTAGGTCGCGGATTCGAATCCCGGTTTGTAAGGGCATGGATGTTTGTGATTTCTTTGTTAGGAGTAGCGGTGATTCATCCATCGGATGCTCCCTCACAAGTAGCCGCCATTTCGCCCCTTGCAGTGCCGAAGGCCGAGCGGTCAGTGGTCGGACAAAAAATGTATTTATCTTTGTCGTTACAAGTGAAAGGTATGGGGATATATCTGTAGTAAATCTGTGCTGTTTTTTAAGGACGGGCTGGTTAAATTTGATTCCGATTAGAACAGCTATTTCTAAAATAAATCCTAAATACATTTAAGACTTATTTTAACCCATAAATGGTCATTTCGAATGTAGAACACTTGGGGGAAGAAAATTAATTATACAGTGCAAAAATGAGACGAATTAACTTCATTGAGGAATGTACCTCCCCTGACTTTGAAGCAAGCTTCGCATCGACGATTCAGTCCTTTAATCAAGTGCTTCACTGATACAGAGGGCAATAATTACCATTCCTTTAAAGGGATAGTTTGCATGGTAGTCTGAAAGGGTAGATGGGTAGCGACCGCTTTCCGTGTGCGTCTCAAAGATTTTCGATCAGATTGAGCTCCGAGAAATATGCTGGCCACTGAATCCGAACAATGCCCTCCCTTCACAATCTTCGCTCTATGTGGACGACCATTATTGTCCAACCAACGCAAATCTGGACCGACTGCTGAAGCATAGTCTCTTATATAGGGTTAAAAGATTTACATTCGATGCCTTTAACAGATCCGCATGTGTACACGTGCTAGTCGGTGTGGGATCCAAATAAAAATCTAGCTTATATAAAATAAACTATTTTAAATAGACATCCTCTCCTTTCTGCCTTTTAGATACCAAACCATCTGCAGCTCAAATGCCGAGTCTACTTTTCACTTTACTTCCATTTGGTGTTTAGATTCCACCTTATTCCTTGACAACTTAATCACTAGCCTTAACTGAAGTGTTGGGAAAAGCTTAGTGTATCGATACCTTGAAAAGCTACCGTAATTGCAGGATACAATAGGTGAAGGAGCATGTGATCTTGAGGTAGCTATTTAAGAGAAAGCGTATAATAATCAATGCTAGAAATATCGGAATTTGGCTGTTTCGGTAACATTATACTAGTATATAGTATTTGTTTATGATATATCTTTATACCTACACATCCAAAAGAGAACACAGAAATTAATTTTACAGCTTTCTGCATTAACCAACAATCACTTCACATGGGATACTTGGAACTTATCAGGCTAGAGATAAACCACGACAAATATATCTTTACTTGTGGATCCAACCCATTTGAGAACACTCGATCACAGTTTACATATGCAAAATTCGGAGCCTTACGAGTCAAACAACAAAAATCCAATCAACTTTTAAACTTATAAAAAAATGCTTGGAACTCGTTAAATAAATTAATTATACATGGTCGACTGCATATTGAAGAAAATAGTGCATGTATTTGTAAAGTTTTCCTTGTTTCTATTCAGTGTAGTTATTTTTAAAAATTACCTATAAAAACCCTCTATATATCTGATATTACAAAAATATTCCATTGAAAACCCCTTATATTTAAATGCAATATATTCAAAAGTCTACAGTCGATGCAATTATTTGAAAGAATTATAACCTTATACGCACGTCAGGTGTCAAGTTCGATTCCTTCTGGGTATTCTGTATCGGTAGCTACAGAATACCCAGAAGTGAGTATGTCCTTACTTGATATTATCTATCTTATATTTCGGGCAATAGGGTCAAATACAGCCCTTGCATCATAAAACCCAATTTAACCAACCACATACCAAGTTAGCATATCGTAAGTTATATGATTTTACAACGTTAAATACATTCTGGCAAGTGTACATTGTTTTTAAGACGTAAAACGTGGATAGCAAGTGTGTGTAAGTGTAAATAGGTATAACACATGAGAAAAAAAATTTTCTCTTTAGTACGGTAAGAGTAAAATACGGAAAACAAACTCGGAGTCACTACACTTACGAACAAAAACAGTTTTGGAAACCGTATTCTGCTTTTTTGCCTTTGCCACATTTATATGAAAACTTTTAGAACTATAATATATTTACACAAGAACTTACAGTTTTGTAAGATACTAGCAGAATAACTCGGGTTGAATTTTTTAACTGGAAATTGAAAATTGATCAGAACAATTATTTTTCTCTTTCCTATAAAAATGACATCATTTAGTTGTCTGGGAAATATTTTTTATACCTTTAAAACATTTTTATAATTTCAACAACATGCTTTGGACGTAAATCGTATTACAGGCATATCCATTCATTTAATACGTTTCCCATATTTTACAATTAATTCACTAAGCTCGAATATGTTTTATACATTACTCGACATTTTTTTTCAAAATAAATTAAATTAAATGTGTGATACTTGCACAAATATACAAAAATAAAAACAGACAAAGTAAGAGGAAGATAGACAGACAAACTAAGTTACTGTAATACTCAAAGTATACTGAATTTCTTGGAAATATAGCCAGCTTTTGGACGTAGTAAGGGCACGCACTTACAGACAGATACCAAACGTGAAAACCACCGAGTTTGCATTAAATGAACCCAAAACGGATACATAAAAATGAAAATGTGGCGAAAATATTCCATGTACGAACACTTGAATTTTATTTATATAGATTTCTAACAACGCACTGTTTATTTTCTAAAACACCCCATTAGGCTTTTTTTCATAAAAATTGACAAAAATATAAAAGAAAGCAACATGACAGAAACAGCATGTTATTTGGGAACAAAATAAATTGTATATATATAATTTCCAAAACATCAATTTACAAACTTTACATTGAAAAATTAATTATATACATGGATAAATTTTAAAAATTTAAGTAAGCTCAAAATAGAATGATTTTAGAAAATTCCTTCTTGGTTACAATTGTTTTACAAGGTAAATTGTTTATCTTAATCCGTAGAAAGTACTTTCCTTTCACTGAAACAATGCTCCATACAAAATCAACTTGAGTGACATTTTTATTCTTTAACACAGGAGAGTTTGATAATTTACCTAATTAAACTTTCCTGTGTCAAATAATACAAATTAACCTAATTAAATTTTGGGTTATTACTAAACTAAAGTTTAATAATCACCTCTCTCTCTCTAATGCTAAGTGGTTTTAGTATATCATCCATGCATGCATGGTGTAAAATGAAATGTCCAAACCTTAATTTATCGAAAGTATTACAATCTCTGTTAAAAAGTTAGCTTTTAAAAGTCTGTTTAATTTTTAAAAAGGTACAACGCTTTCCCCACTTATATTTTACTAAATACGAAATAAAATTAACACAAATTTGAATTTACCTATTGTCACAATGAACCAATATAAATGAGGGTATCATGAAAAAATGTACGAAAAGTCTTATTGAGAAAAAAGTTTGCGCATAACTGAAAAGCTATAAAGATATCTTCCTTTCCATAAATATTCAAAACTTATTTCAAAAGCAATTTTTACTTTTATCTCACTTCTAATATTTTTTCTTTTAACTTAATTTCGACTCACGTATAGTTTTAGATGCACATCTCAGATCTGCGGTATCTCTTTGTCAGATCTCGACGAACACATTTGCATACATCTCCATACATTTTACTTTTTAATAATATCAGCACCAAACTAAGTAAATATTTTTCATAGTTTTGTTGGTGAAATTGCATTACTTTTAATATTTTTTCCTACTTGAGAAATTTTACGTGAGAAGGTTCGCATGGTCCTGAAGAGCAATTTTTTGTATTTGGTTGAAAGAAATACAAATATCTACGCAGCAAAATATATTCACCATTAATTCGATAATCATATCTTTGGGGATCAAAATTTATGTTTTCTCATTTTATTTTCATGCAATTTTACCTACTGGATTCCAAGCTCAACACATAAAATTTGGGCCCCAATACCAAGGTTTGAAAACCTGTAAAATTAATTACCGGTTTTCGCGATTGGTGAGAATTATCGTTAACAAAACAACATTACCTGTTTTGTTTGCCTATGGTATATTATTATTTTACCTTCATTTTTAAGATAATGCTCAGGCATCAACTTATACAATGGAATCATGTGCAAATGTGATACATCAATAGTGGTATGATTTCAACATGCAAATGGGACTGTCTACTCAATAAGTTTAACATGTTTCCTAAACTATAATTTAGGAGTTTAATTTGACGAAAGACTACGAAATTTAACTGCAATATACTAGTACATATAGCAGTGTAACCTATCTTCACAATGAAGTACTTTTTGGTAGACAGTCTTTCACACGTAGTGCTGAAAATTCATCATTTTTGTTTGAAGCAAAAACTGATTGCTCCCAAACAATTTTCGAAGTAAATAAATTGCGCAGTAAATGTTTGCATGTTAGCAAAAATGTGTATCTTATTGCCTTCACCACAATAGCAATAGCTATCAAATCGGAAATGTGTTTAGAACAGTTCGCTAAGAAATAAAACTAGAACTAAAATCGGTATTGAGAGTTTTCGTCGTTAATTTACCAGTCATGAGAATGTCTAATTTGAAAACATTAGAACCGAGTTAAGCAACGGGCCTCAGTTCTGTTAGATGGTGGACCCTTAGGGAAATAACAAATATGTATACCAAGTACCCAATGTTTAAATGACACGAAGTTAATTTGTTTACATTTCTTTTCCTTTACACACTTATTGCTTAGTAAAATTATGATAAATAATGGAAAAATTTATAGATTAATGACAGTCACTGGTACTACATTGGGTAGAGGCCTCTTATAAAACATAAATATTTATTTATGTACTCAATACTTGACTTGTATGATTGCAAAATGGTTTCTTCTCTTCCCCTTTGTAGATTTATTGTATAATGTTATTATTCTGAGTCCAACGAAAATATTTATTATTTTTTAACTTACTAGAAAACAGACTATTCATTCTATTACAAAATGAAAAAATTGGTCTTCAGAAGTTATAAGAAAATGGAACAAAAATGTTTCATACTAAAATGTACTAAGAATACCTATTGTAAGGATGTATCTGGTTAGATGGGCACTTCTGAGAAATAATGGGATTACATAACTAAACACTTTAAATAATGCCCCCTTGGTCTGCAATCCGGCCCAGTACCTTAAATGATGAGTCCTGATACCAAGTTTGATAGAGGCCCATCATGAAATATAAATATATATTTACGTACCCAATATGTAACTTGCATAATTGTATAGTTTTTGTTCAAGCTGTGGATCGACTTACGTAGCATTGTTTACTGGTGAGTAAGTGTTTTAACAAGCAGTGAATATGCATCCTTAAAAATTGCTCATTTATTCAATGTGTCGTTACATCATTGAACCGGAAGATACAAAGAGGGGCCTCAGTCAAAAGAGGATACTTTAAGAGCTGTAATGAACCGGGGCCAAGGGCCTATTCGTGCATGCTGAGATTTGTGGGGTGAACGGGAATGTCAAAGAAATTCTAAAACAGCCTAATGAGTAGGGGAAGCTTGCAGGAAACGACTGTCTTCAAGAAGAAAGTTGTATCTTTTCAGAAGAGAGGAAAGTGCTCTTGTCTCTTCTCTCTCTCTGAGTTAATTGCCTTCAAATTAACTTCAGAAAAGAAGATTGAAGGTAAATTCTTAACTTTGCAGTAGCTTTTTTTAAAAAAATCAGAAATATAGAAATATTTCTAGAAGGTGTTATTTTTTTTTAAATTTGAATTACGTTGAGTTACGAAGAGCAATATGAGCTGTTTGGCTTGACGCTCTACAGTCATTATTTTACATGACTGCTAATTAAACCGAACCGAAACGAGGGCCAGAGCACTAATCACTCAGCCACCAGGTTAGCAACACTAAACTAAATGGTTTTCTCGGTAAGATATTCAAGTCAAATTTCGTTTACCACATAATAAAACCATTTTCAGGTCTTGTTTGTGTGTGTATGTGCATTATTACAACAAAGAAAAAAATAATGTGTTCAATAATATTTAACCCTCCAAGTGGTTTCGACAAGTTGTCTCGTCCATCGATATCCGACCAATTTTCCTAATGACGAGATATCCCTTCCATCAAGACCTGGTCAGTTTTGCTAATGATGAGATACCTCGTCAAAGCAGAAAACCACTAGGAGGGTTAATAACATTATTTAATGTCACTCTATGTTTAATAATGTTAGATAAATTTTTAAGTATGTCTATTTGTTATACCAAAAGGAGAAAATTTATGACTGTGAAGGACGATTTTCAAAAACTAGACGAAAGACTGAATTTTGCTGTTACCCAAATGATCTCGTATGATACATATCGAAGTTACTTTGAATTGTAGTTTATCACCAGTTTTGGCGAAGTTTGGCGTTTAATCTAAATGGCGTTTCCAATTAACTATCATCTAAAATCCGGAATTCATTCTTTGCAATTTTTATAGGCGATGTGCTGAAATCGTGTTCGAAAAACAAGTCAAGTATGAATTCACGTTCCAAATACGTATAGGAAACACGTTTCAGAAACACTACCGTCACCTACATTTAGCTTGACAGAAAAAAACCTCTGAGTAATTCAATACAATAATTTCTATTAATAAAGGAAGTATACCAACATTTTAATGTGGCTCGTTTGAGAAGTCTGTTATACTGGCATGTATAATTTTAAAATTTCTCGACATCAAAATTAATACCTAGTACATTTCAACAGTTAATGTAATGGGATCAAGAGCTTTGGCGAAGCTTTTCCATTAGAGTTTGCCTTCACTTATTTAAAAGCATCGTGAAAAGGGAATTATTTAAAGTAAAATAAGCAGACATTACTTATTTGAAATAATCAAATTATTAAAGTATCTAAGCGTTAATAGCAAAAATCACGTTACATCAACCCTTTGGATTGCATGATTTATCGATATTTTTTAAATATTAGTGTAAAGGAATGGATCAATATTGGGATAAGGCTGCATCCAATTTCAGATTTTTAAACCACGTATATGTCTGACACTAAATGAATTTTAATTTAGCAAGCAATAAGGCATTTTGTACACTTATATATCTGTTTTCATTCAATTCTGATAAATTTATATTTTTTCGAAGATGTGTTTAGTGTTTGGCAATCGGTTTGAAAAATAAATATACGGGATAAGGAAAATTTCGTTCAAAAAATATTTACTTTCTCCCAAGTGCCTATATTCTAACTTTAAATTCGCATATTTTATAGATACTAAATTGGATATCAAATAAGATGCTTTCAATACCATTTTTATTAAAAGTATCAGTAATTATAATTTATTTTTCTATGTGTTATATTTAATCCTTTTCATGTATTATAATTGTGCTAGATATTTGAAATTTTAAAAAAATTATAATTTATAAAATTTTCGGAACTGTATTATAAGTAATGTAGCACACAAAGAATGCATTCGAACTGTAAGCCAGCACTCGACAACTTCAAATCTAAATGGTTTTTCTAAATCTATGTAAATAACTTCTAAAAAAATCTAAATAACTTCAAATCTAAATTTTTATGATCTGAGGGGAAATGTGTCAGTCACATAATTTGAACTAAATTTATTTATCGATATCATCGAGAGGGATCAGGGGTTGAGGAGTAAAGAACTCATCGGCACACACATTCTATAATTCAAAACTGTTTTATCAACATTTTTTGAAAGATTTGTCAAATGTCTAGCTACTGGATCTTGGACATTGGTGTGAAGCTTTTTTCTCACTAATGATTTTATTTTTTCAGGCATTTATTTTTATATTTCCAGATTTTTTGTGTCATTATTTTCCATTTTCTGTCATATTTTAATTTTAAAAAATCGTTTGTGTTATGCTTCCAAATTGCTACACTCCAAGCACCCATAATGTTTTATTGGGGTTGAGAAAATGGTCATCATCATTGAGGGGAAGGAGCAATCATATTGTTTGTGGGAGGGAAAAACTTCAATTGATTCCCTGATTCAAATCTTCCTCCCTTTTAGAGCAAGGAGTGTTGATGAATTTTCCATTAAAACTTTGTTTTATGGAAACTATGTACAAAGTTTATAGAAAAATTGATTGGAATCAAATCAATTTCAGTTAAAAATTCTTTAGCGATAGGAACATGTACATATTTTTTGTTTTTCTTTATCTACAGAAGTACACAATTTATATATATTTCTCTGAACTGATTCCATAAAGTAAAATATATTCTATGCCCAATTGGCCACCCTATCCACCTATACTGATGTTCGCTACAGAAAAAAGGTGGAATTTCCACCACCAGGATCAGGGTACATAGTCTACTTATAAGAAATATGTTTCCATTCACTTCAACTCAAATATCTAATACATCGAATCGTTGGATATTGAAACTAATGAAGTACAACTTAGTTAACTTTCTCCATAAATCCACAAATCCACTTTCTCTGAGATTGGTGTAGAATCTTTTAGAGATCCCTACACCAATTAATTTTTTAATCGATTAATTAGAATCGATTCTATTACTTTTGGGGTGTCCCTTAGTCATCTAGCTCCCTGGGTGATCTAATGTTATACTCAATATTAGGAGTCACAGAATACTAAAGAATGCATAGTAGCACTTTTTAACAACTATTCAAAACACTTTAGTGTAATTCAGTTTTGGAAACTAATTATCACTTGCTTACTTTTGAAAGTAAATATTTTGGGGCGCGAACAAATATTTTCTTGGGGTTTTCTTCCGCGTTTATAAAGATAAGTATGTAATTTTACCCCATTAATTACAAATGTATGAAAGTAATTAATTTACAATTTTGAAAAAAAATCTATGCAAATTGCTTTAGGGGATTTTTTTCATTTAATTGAAAAGCAGTTCTCATTTTTAACAGCGTTTTTATCTTTTCACGGGTATTGTCTTCTTTTAAAAGCAGTTTTTATGAATTTTTAATAGCATCAGTTTTTGGAATTTTTTGTCGTAAAAACATCGACTCAGAAGTGGCGGTTCGTTATAAAAGCTGTTGGACTTCATTTAAAAATAGGGATTGACACAGAGGTGATAATAAAAAGGTGATTACATAAATTATTACACCAGTTAACGGTGTGCCTCTCAGAGAAAAGAAGTGCAGTCGATTGTGGGTTTAAAATACTTGTATGCTTGTTGTTTAAAGCCAGAAATCTACAAAGCACGGCCCACGTGTATTAACAAAAAAATAATGAATAATCGATATTTTAAGAATTATATTACGACTCAATAATCTCGTTGGGTTAGAAACGTACTGTTGAATTTCAGTCAGGATAATCCAAAACAGAAAACGGTTCAAGATGTTTCTCCTCTTGCTTAGGGAAGTTTATTTTTCACTACGATTGATGTTTTCATCGATAAACAAGAAGTTAGAATGTTCGAACTCTACTGCACGAATTTTTGGTTGAAATAAAATGTTGTAGTAGATCAAGAAGCTGACCATCACAGCATTTTAATTGACAAGATCTACAATATCCCTTATTAGCGATGGGTCTTGTAAATACAAGGTTATAGAATAATGTCCTTTTCGATCCAGCTCACGTTCTACGCTGGCTCTCCAAATGTAGCCATCTACTCTATGAATTTGATGACACTGCTGTAAAAGGATAGAACAAACCGAAGAGACTGATTTTCTAGTTCGTTTTTGGAGGTTTTTGAGAAGAGTGCACCTTCAGTGTATCTTGAACCTGGAGTTTTGTTACTAAAATATTTGCATTTATATCTAGCTTTGCGCCTGCTTTCGCGCAACCCGTTTGTAGAGGCCACACATTCATTCCAGACGGACAAAGAACCCCGGAACCATTCAGGGAACCTATAGATCCAGAAGCCAGTACCATGACCACTAGACGGATTGATCAGCAAGTTCATGTCATTATAAACCGTGTAACAGGTTTCATATAAATGTTTCATTATAAATCTTATTGTATTCCAAATAATAGTTGTATAGTAAATGTGCAAGGGGAAGGTGACAAAATTGTAATTTTTATGCAGATTAAAGATTGAGTTCTTGGAATGCATAGTTGTATTTCACAAGAGATAGAGGAATCATTCACGTAACTGTTACAAGGATCAGAGTGAATGTGAGGTGCCTGTCATATAATAAAAAAATATTAGAGTAGTAGGTTTTTCTCTCATGCAAAGAATGTAAATCGATGAATGAGTTCAGTGGAACAGTCTTAACTACAACAAAAAACTACAATGTGTGAGGCAGAAATATATGTGTGATCATTAACCTTCTAACTCCCTGAGAGGTTCACACGCATATATCCGTTCTACAACTTGCATGAAATCTAACACATTTTGACCTTCTTGATCAATAGAATATTTCCTAGGATTCTTTTAATCAATCGATATAACTATTTAGTCATTAAGTTTGCTGTAAGGTACAAGCAATAGTATAAATACACGGAAATTTTGTGATGTTCAGAGGATTAACGCTCCAAGTGGTTTCGACGAGATATCTCGTCCACCAAGACCGGCCAAATTTGATAATGACGAGTTATCTCGTCATCTAGATATTTTCAATTCTTTTAATGAGATCAAGATATGATAGTTATCTTTCAATGGCGAAACATCTCATCCATCAAGATCTGATCAGTTAGCTTTGCTAATGACGAGATATCTTGTCAAGACAACCACCAGGAGGGTTAATTATCCATTGTATTGACACGATAGCACCGGAAGGTGAAAATCATATGTAATAGTGAGTGTGAGAGATTGAAACTATTCCATTTCTCATATAGAATGCCACTGGGAGGCAAATTACCCGTCGGCTAATTACATGGTTAGCAGAGTTGTTATTTTTTTAAATACTTTAACGGACCCGAATATTTCTTTTGGTAGACCTGGAAATCGAAGTCTGTCTTTGCAATGTCGCATTCTCCAGGACAAGCACGGAGAGGTGGCAACTGTAGTTCAGAGTTCAGGCCCATCTGTTTCATTAGCGGAAGGTTGAGGCAAATATTGGATTTGCAGTGTTAATTTACCAAGCGTTGATTAAATCAAAGCTGTGAATTAGTATTGGGCTAGTCGAATGGTACGCTAAGGAACAGGCATTGAACCCAGTTTGAGTTTCGATATAATAAAGTACATAGCGTCGCAATTTATCTAAGATCGTAAAAGAAATTATGAGCGTCAATTTCTATTTTATATATTCGCAACAAATATTTGTATTTTTTAAAAGGTTAAGATTTTCATCCATTACTAAACTAAATTTATGTAAAACTGATTTCAACTCCTTTTATCATGGAGCAATTTCAATATACAGGACAATATCCTTTATTATAAGATTATTTTGTTGATCCTTTCCTAATAAAGGAAGAACAACGTGCTATGATAAGGGATAGAGAAATTGCTTTTGGTTTCATCATAAAATATATGTGTTATCCTTTGGTCATCTTTAGTAACACGCGAGCAAACTAGACGGGGCAAACGGATTAAACTGGATTTCTTCCTACCCAGGGGCAGACTAATGGGCTTAACTAATATTTTTAGACGCTTGCGAAAATACGAATTGTGCAGGCCCCTTACAATTGTACTCTGGACTTTAATCCCAAGTTAGAGATGATGGGCGCTTCATAAAATAAAAATAACGTACGTATTCAATACTTGACTTCCACAAATGGAAATTTTTTGTCATCTTTTTCTGAATGAAAGGGTTTTCTGTGTTTTTAAGGAGATATGTGCTCTGATTATTTTATACTATTTACTACTTCACATTGTTTTCCATTTTCGCTGCATTCCGAAAGTTTTTATTTTAAGCTTTCGGAGGCTAACTTGTGTTTATTTCCTAGGCTGTGAGCTTCACACTAGTACAGAAAAAAATCTCCCTTCTTAAAATGACACTCGCCTTACTCCCTTTGATGAAGTAAGTGGGCGCACTTCGTTTCCCCAATTCACTATATTTTTGTTTCTTCTAAAAAATTTCTGGTAGTAATTTCTTATTTCCATCTTTTGTTCTGACTTTTTGCGCTGTTCATTTAGAGGTTCTTTTTCATTTGTGTGTTTCGTTTTCAATTTTTTATTCTTGCTGATGGCAGCGGTTTGATTACAGAAAGCGATGAGAATTCTGGAAAACAGAAAAGGAAATATGAACGAAAATAGGCTTAGCGTCACAAAATGCATAATCACCCTTGAACGAGGGAATGGGAGGAAATTGAAGTAGGCATTCAGAATCTAATTGTGGAAACATGACTGAGGTGTCTTTTTAGCCATGCATTTATTTTATAGGAAATAAGAATTAACTACAATAAAAGTAAACGATATGTTACATATTTTTGTACAATTTCATTTCATTTAGAGCTATGAAATCCATTTATGCGAATATGGATGCTATATACATTATAAATGGCGCAGATGCTACGCGTGGGTCTTCTAGCAGAATTAAACGCCTAATGGTCCCCAAAACGGCGATAAATTACATTTTAAAGTAACCCCGATATGTATCACGTGAGAGCTTTTGGGAAACAGGAAGCAAAATCCCAGTCCTCCGTTTGTTTGCGCGCTGAACTCCCTCTTATACTTATTGTTGTAAACATATATTATTACAAACACCATGAATTGGTAGAAACATTTTTTAATACATTACTGTCTGGTATCCCCATAGACTTTGGGCCCCGTACTAAGTTACTCGCAACCCTTCCTTTTCCCTATTAGCGGATTCTAGGACTATGAAAAAGTTCAAGTCTTTTTATCGGCATTCTTGTTACAATATATCTGAAAATGTTACCTTAAAATTTATTGCTGCACGATAGCAGATAATTTCCAAAGCAGATAATCGGGAGTTTATCACTTTACTAACGTGCTCAGCTATTTTCTAGTTACGGCAAAATCCTTTCGAAAAATGTCAGAAAATAATCTCTGTTGATGAAAAAAAGACAACGCTGATAAAATGGCAATTTGTCTAATAAGAAATTTAAAGTGACAGCACGAAAAAAACAACTTTGTGAAAAAGTTGCAAACTTAGGAGCTTCGTAATTCGATGCTCAAGATATAAGTATAATTTTTCTTTCCTCTAATGATACTCGACTGCGGTATGAAAACACCTCTTCGATCTTATGAAACCGTGATAAGAAACCCTTCGATATTTAAGTGAAAAAACCCAGTAATTTGGTACTCGTCGTTGTATTCTTTTGTGTCCTATCATAGAAAAAATGCAGGTATTTACGTTAAGATTTAAAATGTGTGAAAACAAATAAAAGGATAGTCAGCATAATATTTCGTAACCACAAAAAATAATGAATTCTAAAAACAATATTAAGAATTTTTTACTTTATTCAATCAATTCAATAAATTAAAATAATTAAATTAATCCAAATAATGTAATTCATTAAAATAAGTTGCTAACAATAAAATAAATTGTTTTAAATTCGAATTAAAAATTAATTGATGCTATGCCATTTAAATGTGTAAAAATACAAAATTCCAATCTACATTTTCTTCTCTTCCTGAAAAAGCACGTCAAAAAGTAAATTTTACCGGAGGGTCAAAACAATAGTGAAAATTAAACACATTTTACTTCTCAATTTGAAATTAGAAGAACTCGTTCATGTCTTTTTCTAAAATTTGTAGAATTTTTTTTATTTATTTTGAATGATTTGTTTTTGAATTTAATAGAACAGTTGAAGGGGAAAAATAAAATCTCTATTTTCAGTTATCCTAGCTAGAAAAAGAAGTCTAATGCTTGTATTTTGCAACAAGTAAAATAAATAGAATAAATTAATGTAAACATTGCGTCGTTAAAATTACTACTTTTGGACATCATGTTTCTTAAACATTCTTTCAGAATTGTATTGCATAAATTATTTCAAAGCAATAAAATTACTATAAAGAACGAAATATCGTATAATAAAGCTTCTTTAACTTAAATGTGATTTACTATTGAGAAACAAATATTTATCCTTCTCACAAAAGACAATTTCTTTCTTATGTGTATGTATTCTCTTTGATAATCCAAGACAAAACTGGTGAAGTTAATATTTCTTATACATTATTAATTATAAAAATCAATATATAACAACAACGTTTGTCATCAGATCTTTGTGGAACTTCTATTAATTAATTTATTTATTTCGTATGAACATTTGAAGCTTCTATTAATTATTCCTTTCTTTCCTGCGTTGCAACATAGCAAACAAACATCGATGAGATAAACTGGATTCTGAAACTTGATATCAGAAACATTAATAAAAATCGTTTACGAATTTGCAAGAATTTTACTAAAATATAAACAATTATTATTAAATGTACGATTAGTTCATTGCGATGACTCTTATTAGATGCAGAAGACTTACCACACGTACACTGATGTTCAAAATTAAGAGAATTTTCAGTTTTGGGTCATTATTTACGGAACTACTGGACATATTTTAATGAAATTATTTATATACATAGGTTGAAATATTAAAAAAAATAACCATATAACAGTTATGGTACACACGCATGATCGTGCGTAAGTCTCATCAGCGCAGGAAGGTCTAAAACAGAGGTTACAATATCGACACAAAAAATGGGATAATAGGGGTATAGTCCCTTCTTACAGTTATACAGATCTCACAACGTGAATTCATATTGGAAATGAGGCAGTTTATGAGTCCCTGTGGCAGTCGGTCCCACTCCCCCAGCAACGCTGTTTTCAGGTCCTGGGTGGTTCTGGGAGAGGGAAGGCGAGTTACAATTGCCCTCCCAAGAACGTTCCAGATATGCTCTATAGGGTTTAGGTCTAGCTGGCCAATCCATCCGGCGTATATCCTGACTTTCCAGATACTCGTCGACCAGATGAGCCCTATGTGGACGAGCGACGTCGTCCATAAAAATGAAATCAGAGCCAACTGCATCCTTGAAAAGGCAAACATAGGGCTCCAAGATTTCATCCCTATACCTCACAGCAGTCTCAGAGCCTCTGTCAAAGACCATGGAAGTCTGTCCGTCCATCCAACATGATGCCTGCCCAAAACATCAAACCTCCGCTGCCATAGTGGTCGCTTTCTCGAATGTTGGAGGACAAGTAACGGGTCTCTCCAGATGAACGAACGTCTAGAATCAGTGGTTAGGCTGAACAGGGACTCATCAGTGAATAGAACGGCCCCGATTGATTCCTGGTCGAAAGTCGATGTTCTCTGCACCATGCTAAACGGGCTCTCCTGTGCGCAGAAGTGAGCGGGACGCAAACAGCAAGTCTTCTTGCAAACAGACCTTTCTCATGTAGCCTTCTGGAAACAGTAGCCCTTGAAACTCGGTTTCCTGTGGCCGCATGAAGGTCACTAGAGAACTGAGAAGCTGTTGCAATCCTGTTACGCCTCGCTGTCATGAACAAATATCGATCTTCATTGGCCGTCGTGGCTCTTGGGCGACCTTACCCAGGCTTTCTCTACGGATCCGGTTTCCTTAAACTGTTTCCATAAGTTGGACACGATGCTGGGAGTTACATTCAAGTCTCTAGCAATCGACTTGAGAGTGCCCTGCTTCCAGTCTCCCGACGATTCGTCACCTCATTCCATCATCCAAACGTTGGTGGTTACTCATTTAAACTGTTTGCTTTTGAATTTCACCGAATGTTGCAAAAATACACCACGAAATTCGCTGAGGTGTGCGAGCGAACGAAGAGCGGAAATTGTCACGTGCGCTTAGAAAGTCTGTTCCTCTAAATGCGCCTCTCACATGCACGTGTACGCTTACGTATTTGACACTAAAGCTTTGCATCTTTGCTTGAAAGCATTAGTTTTATCTTTCGTTCAGTACTTTTCGAGAAATTCGACAACACATGCAAATTCTCTTAATTTGGATCACCAGTGCAGTTGCTCGTGCGAATCAGATTGTTAATAGGGGCATAGGTTTTAGGTTAGCATAAGACGACAGAAAGCTAAATCCAGCCCTGATTAATGCCGCATGCCAGTAAAAGCCAGGATTTTCAAGATTCCCTTACCTAAATATAATCTTAGCAGTTCCTTTGTATAAGAAATGGCATTCGCATAAATTGGATTTCCAATTAAATAACATAAACATAATACTTTGATAATCCGATTAACCGAGTGTTCGTGTGATCCGAGCTGAATTTGATAAGTTTTTTAATCTTTAAATTAATTTTCAAACACGAGTATGTTAGAGGCCAGAAAGTGCTGCGAAACAGAAGACCGTTAAGGACTTTCTCAAGAGAGTTCAAAAGGTACGATATCTCATATTTATTGTAAAGTCATCACAATAAATGATATTATCACGCAAATCCAGGTATAGATTATTCTTAATCCTTTCCTAGTGAATCTTTCAGTAACAGCAGCAGCAACTTGTAGTTCGGTAAATTATTTATGCAATCCGTATAAGCTGATCCGTATTATCCGATTTTCCGGGGGTCCTCCAAGGTGGCCTCGGTCCACATTATCTCGGATAATTAATGTTCTACTCTAATTAGATTTTGATAGAATTATATATATGAAACATTTTGTGTTTTAATTAATTATATAAAATTAGGTACCGTGCAATTAATTATAGCATTTTATTTTGATTTGCATTTAATTTTTAAAAATTACTTTTTTAAACTTACAATAATTCTATAACGCTTTTAAAGTCAGTGGAATAGATATCGCTCCTTTACCTTCAATTTTTTTCAAGGTGGCCGTAATTCGTCGTGTATCATTCCGACTATGGTCTGAACCACTGACATTAGTTTCGTAACAAACCCAGTTCAGCAACGGATTTATGACTTTATTTCGATTTTTATGTCAAAGAATACTAATATTTCGCGAGCAGAAGTTATCAGACAGCAGTCAAACTTCCGCAGCTCCGTTGGGAACCAAAACACAATTTGAAAACCTCTGGTATAAGTCAAAGAACTGTAAAAGTACTCCATTTGTACGATAAGCTCCGTGGCATGATTTCCCTTTATTTACAAACACCAACTTCCTCTGTTCGTTTCCTGGCGCAGACCGACTTATTGCACAGGTGCGCTATCTCTTTCTAATCGTTATTCAGCTCTTTTATTGGCCTGGAGGAAAAAGTATGAAAGGAAGACTGATATTTTTTAAGGCTCGCTTGCGGGGAAAACTCAAAACATAGTACGGTATAAGAATTTGTTCACCAATTTAGAATAATGCAACGTTTTTCAAACTGTTGACTGCGCTCTAATGTTTCTTTCATACCTACATGATCCAGGTCAATCTGAATCTAATAGAAACTAAAACTAAATAAGATTCGGGAAGCAATTACTATTAGATATAACTTGTACGTATCAAAAGTGGTGAAAAAACAGATCAACTCTCATTCTCCTTTTTTGTACTTCCCAAGAGTGCCCCGATTTGAAAAATTAAAAGGGCCGCGTTAGCCCAGTTGGAAGAGCAACGGATTAGCAACCGGAGGGTTGCGAGTTTGAAACTCAGTCCAGCCAAAGACCGTCGTGTACACTGGGGCTGGTGCACGTTAAATTTATCGTAGCCTCAAATATCCTCACGTTGGAGTGGTGTAGAAGTTTGGAATGGGGTGCCAGCTCAGATGTTGTTCTCGTCATCTGACCGTGGTTCAAAATTACGAGGCATTGTCCTTGGATCTTTCCCCTCGAGATTGATCCCGGTCACCAATATCCTGTTGCATTGCTCCATTGCGACGTTAAATAACTACCTACCTTGAAGAATTAAAAAGAAACATCTTTCTTCCCATTGACTTTAATATCATAAAATGCGTTGCATGTTAATCAAAATGCAATTTTAAAAAAATTAAAGTGCAAATCGAAATAAAACAAAATGTAATTAATTTAATTTATTTTAATGATTAATTAAAAGAACTTTAAAGATTGTATGAATTTAATGCAATTAAATTCATACAATCATTAAAGTGCAATAATACATTAGAAGAATGTTCAGAGCGAACAAACCATACGGAATGCTGAATCCAAATGTTCTCGCATGAATGCATATCGGGATTGCCTTAAAATATAGTTTATCGCCGTTTTGGAATATTTGGCGTTTAATCTAATTGTCTTTGATCAATCAACCTTTTTATTGAAATTCAGAATTAATTATTTGCAATTTTTATAGGTGAAATGCTGAAATCATATTCGAAAAACGAGCCAAGTTACCACGTTCGGGATACATACAGGAAACACGTTCCGCCACAGAAACACTACCACCACCTATACTTAACTTGAATGAAAAAGTCTCTCATCATTTCATCAATTTTTTATTCAAAGCAGCCACTATGAATCACATTTCGATAAAGGGAGTCGTGAATCCAAAAAGTTTAAACAAGGCTGGTGTAACAGTAGTTTTCCATTCACATTAATCCGGTAAATGAATAAAAGGCATTTTTATCTTCGTCAACATAGCTGCTTGTTCCTTGCCTTCTGAACTGATATGAGAGAAATTTTCAGAATGAACAAACAAACCATCGGAAGACGATGATTTTACTTCCGGTTATCGAATGATCTCGCTCTGAAGATAACGTAGTTACCTTAAAATGTAGCAAAGAGACGTCACTTCCGGAATACGTACAGGAAACATGTTCTTCCACAAGAACCACTAGAGCTATCAACATTTAGTCCAAACAATTAAATTTCCCACTCGCTACATTCAACATAAGAAGTCCAAAGAGATATCTATGTTTTGGTATGTGCAATGATATTTAAAATATCTCTTTAATATTCTGATTATGACAAGTATTTTTGAGCAAGTCCATGACATGGGTAGAGCGAGTGCTATTGATCATAAGATCTGGGAGCCATTTCTGTAGCAGTCCGACTTAACCACCCGTTCACGTTTCTATGTTAGCCGGGTAAAGCAGCACAGCCTTCACGCCTTGGATGGCTCTACTAGGAGTATATACTCCCGACGTACTTCGCCTGTGCTACCCGTTTCCCCCTCTCACCACGATGAGGCCATAGGATCATTCAACAATTTCATTGTCAACAAAAGAAATATGGAGCAATATATTTCACTCGTGAAGCTCATACCAAATCTCTCTTGTGACCATTTGTTGTAACCAATACTGCTGGACTTGAGAGACATGACTCTCCACATGAACAACGACCTACAGCGACTTTTAAAACGCAACTAATATCTGAATGCTCCGAAAAAGAGGACCAACCCGAAGTTCTAAAAGCCCTAGGCCTGAAAACAATAGAAACAGAACTAAAAGAAGTCCCTAAAAGTCAGCCCCTTAAAATAAATATTTACATTGATTCGCAGGGAGAAATTAAAAAATGCGTCACCAGTTTTGATCCTCTTTTGAAAAAAAATAGCCCTTCTAATATTAAGTTTCAATAAAAATTCTAAAATAAATTTTCAATGGATCTCATCTCATGCTGGCATTCAGAGCAATGAGAGAGCTGACTTATTGGAAAAAGCTGGAGCAAATAAACAACCTGGCACAAGAGAAAGTACCGTCCTGCTCTCAGAGGACGATCACCTGTCCGTACTTAAGAAATTGCGCAGATCATCTCCAGTACCCTTTCATCACTAGTACCTCACTGGAACACCAGGAGAGCTGCTTGCATTAAATTTGCCTCGGAAGACTTTCTCTATGCTTGCTAGGCTCCGATCTAGCCATTTGAAGAAGATGATATTCATTGATGACCAGAAATCCTTTCCCACCTGTATAAAGTGCGGCTCATTACCAGCCTCTCCTCACACATCCCGAATTGCATTGGAGCCATACATAAAGCCATTTTTAAGGACCCATCTGCCATTGCCCAAAAACTTTTTTTGCAGAATCAATGACTTAGTGTTTTTTTTTACAGTGGGATACGAAAGAAGAGAAGAAGTGATTCTAACATAACCGAACAAACTTTCTGGGATTTGTACATCTCTGTACGGTATTACTAGTTCCATAGAATTAATTGGTAGGTAGTTGAATTAACGTCACACTGGAGCAACTCAACTGGCTATAGGCGACGGTCCGAGATCAATCCCGAAGGGAAAGTTCCGAATGAAATTAATTGGTAATAAACTCTCGTGCAAATAGTAAAATGTAAGACACAGATCTGTCATAAAAATGGCATAAACACTAAGTAAAACAGCATTAACACACAAGGAAAAATGTGATGCATCCTCATAGATCTATGACGAAAACAAAAATACAGAGGTTCTTCCATCTGTTAATGTCAATTGGTAATATAAAGTTTCTTTGAAGAATTTAATGCAAACGTGCCAAGATTTTAAATTTTTTCTGTTTGTAATGTTAGCAAAGTCAGTCAAAACTTCTTATTCTCGTCTTGCTGTTTGTTGCATTTAAGTTGGCAATATACCTAGAAAGCTTTAAAGCGGCTTAAAAGCCCTGCTCACTCGTAGTTACATTTTTACAATGCTCAGTGTTTATTTATTGTAGACTGGCGTTTATTCTAGCTATAGCTCTGTGACATCTACTTTTCGACCCACCGTTGAATTTATATTTGTCCAACACCTAGATGTGCTGTTATTCCGATAACAGTGTTAGTATTACAAAATAACAGTTAGAAATTGTTATAAAAATTTTGAACATCAATCGACAAATGTTATTTGGATAGCAGTAAAGCAATTAAAACTTAATTTTTAAATTTAATTTTTAGAACATTGGACAAAAATAAAACGTTGGAAAAACGAAATATTTTAAATTACTTAATGACGAATTTAAACAATATCTATCAAAAATCATTATTGTTAATTTTTCTAACAGTTAATAATAACCGTTAATTTTAGATGGGTGCTAGCACCATTTCCTAACAGATAAAAAACTGCAGTTAACAGTTAAATAACAATTGTTATCGTGAAATGGCAATAGCGGTTAACACTGTTATCATAAAATAACATCAATTTGCCTATCTCTATACAATAAATCTCTATCTCTATACAATATCATACAATAAATCAATTTGCCTATCTCTATCTGAAATATCGTAGTCTTCTGGGAAGACTTGAAAGTAGGTAGTTCCATAATGTGTAATTAAGAAGAAACATAACAATTCCCCAAAAAATGTGTCCTAAATCATAGGCAATGTTTAAACTCACAAGCAAGTACTCCGACCAACAAATCTTCACTAATGGTACATAAAACCAATAAGACTTCTAACAGACATTTAAATGAAGACAGATGTGTCTTTTATTGATTTAGCAATGTAACGTCTTCAAAAAATAAAATAAAAGTTTCCAAACATTTATGCGTCAATAAAATGTGTATAGCTTATTTGATTAGATTCACAGTATTTTTAATAGAGACGGGCAATAGTTGAATTAACTCTTCGCACTGGAGACTATAACGGGCTATTGGCGATGGTCAGGGATCAATCCCGAATTAATGGAAAGGAAATATTTTCACGAGCGAGCTCATTTCTTTCGCATTGCTTAGAACTTGACTAGTAAATTTAAAATTGATTACCTAACACCATTTTTTAATGTCTGGTGCACCTTTGGAGAAATACCTTTCACTTTTAAAGAACTATTTTAAAACGTATTTTTCAAACCAACTTTTAATTTATTATACATACGTGAAAAATATTAATTTATTGAAATCTCAAGGAATGAAAATTTTAAGTTTTTAAATTTGATTGAACTGGTTTCTAAACTCCACAGAAAAGTTCTCTGATGCATAGTTGGTATATTACAAGTTCCTTTTTCCATATCTCTTGCTCTTGGGATAAAATCCTAACTCAAGTACTACATTTAGTAAAATGATGACTAAAATATTATATTGTCTATCGCCAGATCTTGAAAATGGCTGAACTATAAAAAACAAATTCAGATGAACTATGCACTATATTCCACTGTAAGTTCCGTATTCCCCAGAATAGAAAAATAAATGGTCAGTTTTTTAACACTTCGTTTTACCGGAACGTACATATCTGTCATATTGTTTCTAACATTGTTTACCAACTACGTACTTATGCGCCGTATTTTCCCGATATATTCACAAGAGTATAGCTTAAGAACGTCGGAGGCAAGCAAAATGGCAAAGAAAGAAAACGTGAATATTTTAACAAATACATTTTTCGTCCACATATTCGAACGTGAAATATGTGAGAGGAATTTTGAATTCTTGTTTGGTGGATTGTAAATGAAACACGCAAACAATAAAGCATGTAGTAATCAGACATAGTTCTTAAAAATGTTGTTACGAACGCAGATATGATTTTAAAAGATATGCCGAATGTTTTCTACAAGGAAAAAGTATTTAGTACATGTAAACTGCAACAAACATTCTTACTTTCATCTATTAAAAGATTTCATAATAAAAAAATATTTTCATTTCAGTAAGGGATTATGAAAATACATACTAATAAGGGGCAAAAAGGTAAACCAAGATATACAATAATGAGGTGAGGACAGTTGATAAACAATTAATAATTACATTAGTTTTAAAATAAGGGAAATTCCAATCGACGATTATAAAGCTTCTCGTCATTCATTGCTAGTAGCATCTTGAACAAGATGGTGAACGAATGAAGCTTCGCATAAACTCCAAGGGAAATTAAAATTCAGTTTTCAAATAGCAAGGTGATGATAGAGTTGTACTGATAAATATTGTTTATATTACTAAGGCACATATCGTCGGCTTAGAACAGAAACTCATTAACCAACATTTTTTCAGGGACACTAAATACTTAGTTTCATGATGACTTGAAATGCATTGTCATATAGTAATCTGTTTAAAAACTATATAACAGTATCAAAAAACTTATAATTTATATTTTTTTTAATTAAAACCCAATAGGTTAATCTTTACACACCTTTACAATAAAACACTGTTTTGTCAGTTAAAGAGTTTATGTTGTAAGCCGACGATGTGTATGTTCACGTAAAATCCGTAGGCAGCAAATGCATTTTGGGTGTTACGCGTTACGAGGTATACGAGACTAGTAAATGCAATCCTTGGGGCATCACTAAATCGCTTGGATTCAGTAAACCTTCGATTCTAGAGTCCTGTTTTGCCAAGCGTGTACACATAGCTATTAACAAGAATTATACAAATACAACACACTACGCAGAAACGACCCATACTAGTGATAGGAGTATTATAATTTTTTTAATTTAGCAATTTAGGCATATTACAAGGCTTTAAAATCAAACTTCTGCAGTACATTTCATTTATATCCCGATACGATAACGAATATTTACCTGTCAATCAATTTTCCAATTTATGAAGATCACAAATAGTTTACCACCAAACTTTTCTCTGAGTTTCAAAGCTTTAAAATTTTTTATCCCTGACTTTCAAAAACTAAATTATTATTTCTTGAATTTTATTTAATGTATTTTTTCCTTGTGCTTTGTGCCGTGTCTTCTGATATTTTTGAGCAATTTTTCCATTATCACGTAAATGGATTTTTTCTGTATGACAGAACAAGTAAATAAATAAGTATACACTTGATAAAAAAGCAATGTGACATTGATAATGATGTTGACGATACTTATTGGTTAAAATATAAAGTATAAGTCATGCATATAAAGTCAACAAACAGTAAGATAAATACACTGATAGGTACAAATTATGTAACAACGTTCCGATGAATAATGAAAAAGATAAAAGCGGTGTACTTAATCATACCAATAAAGTTTACTTTAAAAGTTCATTATATGTACAGAGTAAAATAGCATGAAAATTTTTAGCATTAGAGAACGTAACAATATTTCCTGCGTAGTAAATAGCGCTATCTCACAATTTTTTTATAAAGGTATTTTAATCACTATTCATAGAAATAATTACGGTATGAATTTTAAATAAGCCTAACAACGAATTTTACAACTGTCCTCACATAGACTTTTACACGAAATTTTTTTAAGTTAAAATATTTGTCTAGATCAATTATTAGATGATGTAATGAATATGTGCGTTGTTTATCATCTAATAATTGATCTAAACAGATATTTTCATTTAAAAAAATTTCGTGTAAAACAGACTATGTGAGGACAGTTGTAAAATTCATTGTTAAGTTTATTCACACCGTAATTATTTCTATGAATAGTGAATAAAATACCGATATAAAAAATTGTGAGATAGCGTTATATACTACGCAGGAAATATTGGTGACTTTATCTCAGTCTAACATTCTAAAAGTGTGTCGAAAACTTTTTTCCACTCCTCGGCTCGGAAGGATCGAAAAGGTGAAAACGAAAAAACTAAAACAAATCTCACCTGATGACAATCCAAAGTACTTGATCTTTGGGCTTCTTCAGGTTGCTATAGCAACGCAGAGCACTCGGCAAGGATAATCACCGAGAATAATCCAGTCAACAAAACAACACATGTAAAATCAATCATGCCGGCTACAATAGGAGTCAAAATTCGCAAGTAATCACAAACCTAATCCGCTATGAAAGCGAAAAGAAACACCGTTTTCGAGTCGCCGCTCTTCGAACATCACGTTGCTTTCAGGAGTTACCTGTATTTTGCTCGCGAATCGGTGTGTGCTTACTTTTCGGCGTCTGGCTCGCACCTCGTCTCTTGTTTCCGATAGCTTGGCGCGTTCCCTGGTCGCCTTGTTTCGCGCCAGGTGGTCGCCAACCACACTCGTAAAAGTTGTGAGCCAGTCGCAGTACCATCAAAGTTTCCCCGCCCGAAGTTATGTCTGGGTAAGTGGGAAATGACTTGTTAGTAAACAGATATGTGGAAGTGAGGTCGGCTATTAAATTTTTATTTCGAGATGGGGTTTCCTCATACTTTCGCTGCGGGAAATTGAAACGTGTAAATTTACGATTGGATATTAGAAAAATGTAATCAAATATTTTTTTATTTGTGTTATTTTTAATAGAGACGGACAGAACTTATTCACGAGAACAGTATTAACAGTTATTGTCATTTCGCGATCAAATCCATCCAAGTGGTTTTCACAAGATCGTCCATGAAGATCTGACTAATTTTGCTATTAACGAGACATCTCGTCATCAGTTAATTGTTAATATTAGTAGTTGGGCTACCTTTACAAGTAAAACTAACATTTACCAACTAAATTTAAAGGCTATTATTAATTGTTTGGAATTGAAAACAATGGTATTTTGATAGTTTTAATAACTATTTAATTCCCCATTAATTATTTTTATTTTTGTTTTTCCAGCTTTTTATTTTTATCAAATGTTTAAAAAAATTTCTTTTTTAATATTTAATTTAATTCAGCTGGGCCGCGGTAGCCCGGTTGGAATAGTAACGGATTAGCAACCGGAGGGTTGCGAGTTCGAATCCGACCAAAAGACCGTCGTGTACAAAGGGGGCTGGTGCACGTTAAATCTGTCGTGTCCTCAAATGTCCTCACGTTGTTGTGGAAGTTTGAAAAGTGGGTCTGCCAGCTCAGGTGTGACTTCGTCATCTGACCGGAGTTTAAAATTACGTGGTGTTCTCGGATCTTTCCCTTCGGGTTTGATCCCGGATCGTCACCAATAGCCCGTTGTGTTGCTCCAGTGCAACGTTAATTAAAATACCTATACCCAATAACATTTGTGTATAACTTAAAATTTTTGATAACAGTGTCTAACTCATTTTTTAAATAACTTTTATTCTTAACCCTACAAATGGTTTTGACGAGATATCTCGTCCATCAAGATCTGACCAATTTCGTAAATGACGAGATATCTTGCCATCAAGAAATTGCCAATTGTTTGATGATATTGCCAATGTTATCTAAACTGCTCGGAATAACAGTATATCTAATTTTTAAAGGATTGGCAAAATTATGACCTAGACAGCCTCTAGGGTTGCCATGGTACTCGGGCAACTGTGAAATGTTTTGGAGTTGGACAATGTGGAACGATTTCGACATTTTTTCCTTATACTTTAGCATTAGCGTAACTTAACATTGATAAAGGTGGATATTAAAATTGATTGAAAGGGTTGAAATCTAATGCTTAGCTTTTGACAACCTTATAAATCAGCTACAGTTCCTTTTTTTCCTCAAAGACGAAAAAAGGCGATTCATTTTTAGCCCTAAGTTAAAAAGGAGCCCAAATGTTGCAATTGTGGACAGTCCTGGCTGTTCTGTGTGGATTATTCAAGTGCTGATTTTACAAAGGCAGGAAAATGAGACAGCAGGGTGAAAATGATAGACCATGAGCAAGGACCCATTGCTTATATTATCTGGACAGGATGCTAGCCTCAGTAGAAAGCATGGGGTAGGGGGAGAAAAATCTGTGTTGAAAGTTACCCATTGCCACATGACGAACGTTTTTAACCTAAATAACGAGATGAATTTGAGGTTGAGGGGATGGAGCATCGGCAATCCTTGGTTGGTTTTTTGCGGTGAAAATCAAAGACGTTAAAACAGAAATTGACATCTCATTCAAATTTACATTATATCAATTTTTATTCATTTTTTTGCTATCTGAATGTGAATTTGTATTAGGAGGTGCAGGGCTTTTGGAATAGACTCTACGCCATTGTCTTTTAGGTGACAATTCAGTAAATTTGTTGCGTTTTTTAAGGTGTAAAGGTACCTTAAAAAGCACCAAAGGTGCAAAAGCATCTGACGAAGCTGCATCAAGCAATGTTTCCCCCTCAAGTACATGGATACACACGAAAGGAAAGTTTTATTGACAGTGAAGAAAGATACAACCCAAAGTAGTTATAGAAATCGAACCTGCGTTTACTTGTCGTTCAGATATTGCTTTAATACGGTTAGGATTGTGTTAGTAAAGTTGAAGAAAATTACAGAAAAATAACTAAAAACTTTGTACACCCTATTACGGTCATAAAAACGTAGATTCTAGAAAATTCCTTCAAAATGACTGCTTAACAGCTTCTATAAAAGTAAATGAAAATTGGAGCGACACTTTTTTAACTCTGCAGCCGGAGATAGAGTTAAATGAAATATTTCTAGACAATTCATAAAAGGAATGGCCTTATCGCAATGTTATCTTTACGCAGGAAATTTAGCTCAAAACTTATAGAAGAATCTACTGGAACACACACACATATAAGGACTAAATAACCATTTAATGGTGCTTGAAAGAGTGCTTGTAAAGATTCATCTGATCAAGAAAGTCAAAGTCATGCAGACAAATCTGCAGGAAGCAAAGCAGATAAATGGGTGTAAACCCCTAATTTGATTAATGTTGCTAAGGTATATAAATATTTTATCATTTGATATTCTGATGTCTAGAAGTGCTTTAGATGGATAGTGAGAAAAAAAATGCTCTCCACCCTTTAAAAATTTAAAACACAAATTTTAGTTTGTGAAAACTAAATTCACATAAGGTAATAGGTCATCATCCACCATTATGTTTTTTAAAAAATTACTTGTATAATACCAGAAGATACTACACAAGTAAGTATCTCAGTAGTAGTACTTCAGAAGGAGGAAAATCTTGTACTCATTGAAATAAAATAATTCAAGTTGTAAGGGATTATGTAAAAAATAACTGCCTCGAAGTCTTTGCTTAGAAAAGAAATAGTTTGAAAAACTCGGTGCACCAATATTCTAGGAAATTTTTTCCAGTACAAAATGTTTCGAATTTACCTACCTCTAGCTTCAAGCAACTTTTTCTGCTTGTTAATACTTTAAGATCCAAAATCTATTTTCGCCTGAAAATTATTGAGGACTCCACTTTCTTTGCTTAGAAAGTTATAAAAGATGGTCCTCATTCCATATATCTTTTAACAACCGAGTTTTCTGATAGAAGTATTGGAAATCTTTGATGCTCATGGTGGTTCGAAGATCATTAGGATGCCTTGCAAAAACAAGACTCAGATGGTTTTATAAGTAATTATACTCTCGTAAATGTCGTCATCACAGTATATGCAAGGCAATAAGTTATTTGCTTTAATTTATTATTTTACTGAAGGATCTTGATTTTAAGACAGAATTTTTGCTTTTCTGCAACAAAAAGAGATTTATAAAAAATAATTTAATATCACGAAGCTTAAAACATGATTATAAGATCACAATATGCTGTTTGAATAAAACAATCAACTGAACAACAATCAAATGAATTTATTTAAGAGTCGTTTTTCACGGTTGACAAACAGTTCTTAAAATACAAACATAGGAATACATTTAAAATATTTGTGTGTGTTTTTCAATTAACAATATATCTGATGTATTTTCCTTGAAAGATGATAAAAGTTTCCATAAGAATACAAAATGCTGTTTCAATTTCATAAAATAATTTATTGTAAAAGCACTTGAGAGATGGTGTTATTAGTTAATTTTAGCAGTATGTATTTTGTCGCAATTTGTGATGTAACCAGAAATTGTACATAATTCGAGGTTCAGGTCAATGTCGTAAAATCAAAACACGCATTCAATTTTAAATAAATCTTAGATGTTATAAACTTAGTATAAATTAAAATAACACTTCGCTCCAAGACCAAAAATGTAACAATTTATTTTAAAAACAAGTAGTGTATTCTTACTAATTTTAGAGCTTGTCTAGTTATTAAATATGGAAGTTAATTTTCTAATTAATCTAACTTCAAATCTAAATTCTTGAATAAAGTTGGTTCTAGATAAAAACTAAATTATAATATTCAAACTAAAAGCCCCTTTCCCACTTATTATGTTCAGGATTGTTACTGGACCGTCAATAGCCCGTTGTGTTGCTCCACTGCGACATAAATTCAACTACCTAACCCACTTATTATGATACACACATAGACGAAGCCAATTTCTGGTAAAAATTACTTCAGACCAACTTGCACATTCTTCTTATCGCATGTAAGTTCCCGGACTGTCGCCAATAGCCCTTTGTGTTGCTCCAGTGCGACGTAAATACAACTACCTACCATACTATTTACAAGTTTCTTTGGTGTAACATAAGCGTTATCTTAGAAACAATTTTCATGGAAAGAAATTCGTTCCCTTGTCAATATATCTACTGCAATTATTCTTATTTTACTTTATCGAGTGCGTAATGTAACTAACTGTGTACTTGTAACAAAAATAATGTACTTGTAACAAAACCTAAAGCGGATGAAAAAAAGTTATGTAAGTGGTTAATTAGTGGATCTCTTCAAAGATGTGCCGTCATCTTATCGTGGTTCAAGGTAGGTCAGATGATGAGGTCAATACCTGAGATAGCACCCCACTCCCTAAACTTCTACACCAAGCCAATGGACCGCGATTCAAAATTACGAGGTGTTGTCCTAGACTCTTTCCCTTCGAGATTGATCCCAAACTGTCGGCAATAGCCCACTGTTGCTCCAGTGCGACGTAAATTCATCTACCTACCTCAAAAAGATGCTCGTCAATCGCGGTATTAACTTTTTTTATCCTACGCCAGACCTTGGCTTCTCCACCATTAGTCTCTGTCTGGAAGCTTCAACACCATTTTGAAATAGAAACAAATTAATGTACACCACATCAGCAGCAATGCCACACAGTGAACAAACAGGTCGGGGAGTCTGCCAAACCAATTCGATGAATGTGCTTTCGTAGGTAAAACAGGTAACCTCCACAGTTCTAGGCAAATCTCGAGGAAGATGCATCCCCCCAAAAGCAGCTCCAAACCTTTTTCCTCTAGTAATATCCTCTTACAGATTACGTCTATAGATCTTGATTTTAGAATTTAATATCCTCTTGACCGTATGATATTTAATTGTGGTGAGTGGCTGGGGCTATTCAGGCCTTGGCCAAATTATCAGCACGTCATTGCCGTGGAAATCACAGTGACTGGGAATCCACTGCAAGGTAATATGACGACCGCTGTCCAAAAGGGAATTAATAGCAACTTGGCAGCCATAAACAGTCCTTGAACAACTAGGAGTTACAGAAGAGTAGTGGCCTGGGAGTCAATAAATATAACAACACCTGGTCTCCGCTCTCTACTACTGATCTCCGCTAGAGCCATAGAAATGGTAGCCATTTTACCATCAAAGTAACTACAGTGTTCTCCAACAGTGCAGCTAATACTAAAGTGTCTTGAGAATACCCCAGCACCAGCATTCTCAACGGCATCCACAGCGGAGCCATCAGTATAAACGTGGAGTCAATTTGCTGCGAGATCTTCCTTCAATTTTAGCATGGACAACCATCCTTGGCTCCAAACGAATAGAAGTTTTCTTACCAGCAGGAAGAAACAAATATAATCTATAGTTCACCGGTTTAAGGTGTCTGAGGTAATCAGTGAGTCTTATTGAAAGACGTCTATCGATATGCCACGTTTAACAGTTAACTCATTTGTGACCTCAAGAAAAGTTTCTGAGTTTCAAGCCTGGATGGTCAAGTTTATAAGTTAACCAAAAACCTTCTCGTCTTATTTCAGCCAATTTCAAGGATGCCATCTATCTTCGGTCAACCAAGAGCTCCATTCCAGTTTGTAATTGCATAGCTTCAATAGGGGTAGTAACCTTCAACCGACATAGTCATTCTAAGAGACTTGTTTTATACGATCTCTAGTTTATTCTGAATAGATGCCGTGATAAGGAGTTCAGTACTTTATTCACCTGCAGGTCTAATATGTTTCATAGGTGGTGCAAAGTGGATTCTAGGAAGCACCCCATTTCACTCCTGATAGCCCCTTGAGAAATTTGCTTCTCAAAGCTCCAATCCATGCTATCCTACAAGAGGGCTTATTTCAACTCAGCCTGGAGTCCAAAGTGTTACCCAGGTAGGTGGCATTTTCGATTTTATTAAGTTGATGTTGACCGTAAAAAAGACTTGATTCATCTAAACATGTTTCCACAAATTCCCCAAACAATGATCTTACACAGTAGACCTCTTCTCCAGATCAGAAACCATCTTGACATCAACAAAAACAGGAAGCAATCCTCGATCTCCTGGATTTCTAACAAGCTGTTCCACAGTATTTCTATTCATTCTAAAACCCACCTGTTTATCATATATGCGAATCCGAAAATATCCATGCCCACAGTATATAAACAAAAGAAAAACAGTTAAATTGTTAATAAAAAATTTAAAACTTCAAAACAACGACTAATAAAGATTAAAAACTTAATGAAAATTCGTCAATGGCCATTTCGGAATTTTGAATGATGGTGGAGCAAGACGTCCACCATCATTCGGATAGAAGTAAGTCACAAGAGGAAAACAAGTTTTAAGTATGTTAAAGGCTTAGTGTTTTAAAATAAAGTTTGTGCAATACTTTTCTAGAACAGCTATTTCAAAAACCACTGTGATGCAAAATGAGGTAGGTAATAATTATTTGTTTTAAATCAATCAAAAAATTATACCTACTTTTTTTATCGGACGACAAAACATATTTTTTTTTGGAATGCCGCAGAACTTTGGTAATAAGTTTAGGTGTGCAGCAGATGAAAAGGTTGAAGAAAAAGGCTATTCTAGAATAACATATTTGAAATATTCTGGCCTGAAGATGATGGACGTCTTGTTCCATCGAAATGGCAGTTGACGATTTTTACAACTGTTTTTAATCTTTATTAATCGTGAAATTTTACATTCTTTGCCATACATGCCCAAATTAAGTTGAACCAAGGGAGAGAGGGCTCATTGATCACACAGTATCCATGTTTGAACAAAAAATATGAAAGCCGCCTTTAGAATGATCCGGTTTGAAAGTCAAAATATAAGTCAAGCCTACTCTGACTTTTCCGACGCGTAACTTCTCATAACACTGTTCGAGTGAAATAAAATGGCACCTTTCCAAGTAGTATGAAGTAGTACTACATACGTAATCCCATGACGAAAAGAATGACGATGTTTACAAGGTCATGATTGGGTATAGGGCGGCAGCTGTTCACGTTTTTACTGATTAATTTTTATTTATCTATTCGTTGTTCTGAATCTCCAACTGTATTGCCTGAAGGTTTTGATTATGGTTTGCAAACACCAGAAGTACGGTTTATATGATTTTAATTATTTCTCTTAGTTTATTCCAACGATAAACTGAGTTCGAAAACTTCGGAAGTTGTCTTCTGAGGCGGCAATTGTCTGTTCTTGCTTGATGCACTTAGGTTTCTGGCACAGTAATGCCGAATTTTATTTATTATGATTGAATAAACTGAATTTGCTAACTTTGAAATCTGTTGATATTATTTCGCTCTTCAAAGAACCTTGCCTGTCTAGGAGGCTTTTTGAAGCACCGTCACAGTGCTAGGTACCCTGATGTTCTTATATTGTAGTACTGTGCAGTGCTAGATAATGATGCTGTTATTTACACCCTTTTCTCAGTTGGGGACGCAGCCCCTCCGCCATACGGATGTAGGGAAGGTCCCGAGGAAAAATTGGCAAAGGTCTCGACAAGTTTCTTGTGACCTTTCTCACAGGGTTGTGAAAACGAAAATGAGGCCGACCACAAGCTGACCAGCGCGATGAATTAAAATTCTTCTGAGAATTTCCGAGACCTAAGTCAGCAAGCTGTATTGGCGACCCGAACGTGATATTCTTATAGGCATCAAACCATAGTGGTAGCGTTTCTGCAGCGGAACGTGTTTCCTGTATGTATTTCGAACGTAACTTTACGGCTTGCTCTTCGAATAGAATTTCAGCACTTCGACAATAAAAATTCCAAAAATGAATTCCGAAATGATGTATGATGGTTGGTTCGTCAACACTAATTAGATTAAACGCCAAGCGTCGTCAAAGCTATCAAACTACATTTTAAAGTAACCCCAATATGTATTATTCGAGTGCATTTGAATAGCGTAAAATCTTCACTTTTTGTCTCGTTTGCTTGTTTACAGTGAAAATCCCTCTCATTGGAAGTGAGATTTCCATGAGATCCATAATCGGTTTTTTTTTTTCAGATATAGTTTCTAAAATGTTATGATTAAAATAAAAATACTGGATTTAACTTTTCTTCATTGTTACAAAAACGTTTGAGAATTCGCTAACAGAATAAAATTTTTATTCATTTCGGAATATGAAGGAAAATTTTAAATATTGCTTCCACTTTTTGATAAATTGTACGAAATCGGTGCTAATCACTATAAAATCGTATACATTTCTTAAGTAGGACAATGCATCGGGACACGATTCATTGGAATAGTTGGTTTACTTCTTAACAAATTTCTATGAAAGTTTTCTTATGCTTTATAGTTAATGTAATATTCATAATTATTGCAATGAATAGATTAATTTATATTTTTGTAATAGGTAGGTAGTTGAATTTCCGTCGCATTGGAGCAAAACAACGGGCTATGGGAGACGATCTGAGAGCTATCCCGACGGGAAAGATCCGAGGATAGACCCTCGTAATTTTCAACCACGGTCATATTTTTGTAATAAAATCAAGTTTAAACTTGAAGGTAGATTTAATATAAAGTAATCACAAAATGTAAATGCATATTTTAAGAATTTTAAAATTTATTTCACTTATATCCTACGCCGATCGTAGTGTAACGTTAATTAAAATAAATACCTACCTATCTACGCCGATCGAACAAAAAAGGGTTTAAGAACAAGTCTATTGTGATTTGAAAAAGATAGTGATTCTCAATTCAGATTCATTTCATTTTTTTTATTTGAAAAAGTTTTTCACATAATTATGAAATGGAAATGAGTTAAATCTTAAATCTTTATTTTCGCTTATTTAAATTGATAATGTATCATAAAGGTGAAAGGAATTGATTGAGTATCAAGATGACACAAAATTACGGGTAAACACTCAATAATAATGATATCCAACGACCTCATTCTATGGTTAGAGAATAAATCTATATGTTCTCTATCGAATGAAATGTTCGTTTAAAATTCCTTTTTAAAGTTCCACATAATCAGTAATACTTCAGTGTTTGCGCTAAAACTAAATTAGAATCTATGAACTAGTTTAAATACAATAGTTGAGAGTCGTTATTAAACCCTCTGAGTGTCACGAGATTTACGAGTAGTGTAGTGTTGATCTTACTTCACATCGCACACACACACACATCATGACTATACAAACACACCTATTTGTCGAAAGAATCGTAAGAGAGATTCTGTTCAAGAGAGTCAAGGTAAGTTAAAATTCATACGAGGAACTCAACAAATCGCTTAACGGATGTATATGTATGAACCACTCAGTGTTAATTCAGTTCGCTTGCGATATGTTACAGGCAGCAATTATTCAAGATTTCAGCAATGCAAGTCTATACTAAAGCATTGACTTCCTAGCAGACCACTAGGAACTAATTTATTTTATCGATTTCAATAAAAATAACTATTTCTAAAATAATGTCATTCAATTATATCTAGTATATGAGTGTAATTTTGAAAATGTACTATTCTTTGTCAATGATCATTTACACGTGTGTGAACATGTTCACACTACATGACGTTTAAAACCTTAATACAGTGCAACTTGGATAATTCGAAGCTGAAGGGACCTCTAAAAAAATTCGAATTATCCAAAATTTCGAATTAAAAAAGTTACATCTTTTAACTGAAATTTCAGGTCCACTGAATGCTTGAAAAGACTATTCTGGCAATAAGTAAATATTTATTCAGAAAGATCATGGTATGAAAGACTTAAACATTATATGTATGTAAACAAAATAAGATTTACATTACGTAAGCTACAGTACATAGTACATATTACATGTACTGTAGGCTTACGTAACAGGTGGCGGGAAGGGGGTCTCAGCTGTTACGTGTTGAACAGGTGGCGGGAAGGGGATTTCAGCTTTCACGTGTCGAACAGGTGGGGGTATTCCGGCGATAATTTCTTAACGATGAAAGGCCGAAAAGTCGTTATGGTTCGAAAGTTTTTATAAAAAACTTCGAATTAAGGAAGTTGAACTTCGAATTATCCACGATTTTTTAGCATTGATTTAATGAGAAGTTCAAGGGACTAAGAGAAATCTTCGAATTAACGACGATTTCGAATTAGAGACGTTCGTTTTATCCAAGTTGCACTGTATAAGTTTTAAGTTTGCAATTATAAATGTTTAGCTTTCTTGTTTCCTTTGGTTGATTGGTTTGGGGTTTTATGGCGCAGGAGTCATATTTGGCCATGCTGCGCTAGACAGTGTCAAGTATTGAACATACTCAAAAGGAAAGTTTTACTGACACAGAAGAGAGAAATACATCCAGGGAACAATCGAACCTGCGCCGCCTACAAGTCGGAGTGGGCGTATCCACTGAGCCACGACCGCCTCTTGTTTCCTTCGGCGTTCCATTTGCAGGGAAAGCAATATTGGGAATTCTCTCGTTATGAAGATACACTGAAATATATACATGAAAAACTCAGACTCGCAACAAAAGCAGGATTATCTATATATTAATACGTCAAGAAAAAACTTTGTACCCCTTTTTAAGCACATTGCGCGCACGGAGGAGTTTGAGATTTGGCATAATTAAAGTTCATATGGAGAAGGAGTGCAGAAAGATAAAATTAATGTATAATATGCGTTACAAATATATTAAACTAAACAAAATAAAACATTCATTGTTTACGTTCATATACTGTAATCTATATATTAATACGTGAAGAAAAACTTTGTACCCTTTTTAAGCACATTGCGCGAATGGAGGAGTATGAGATTTGGCATAATTTGCCACCACTTAAGTTAGTATTGAAAGTTAATTGCATCGTTTTGCTGATCATAAACTTAAATACAAAGGAAGCATTAGTCAATGGAACAAGAATGCGCATCCAATTTATGCATCGTAATACTATTGATTGCGAAGTTTTAACTGGAACCGCACGCAATAAGAGAATTTTGATTCCACGTATAAATTTAACATATTCCGGAACTATTTTACCATTTAACTTTCAAGGAACTCAATTTCTAATTATACCTGCTTTTGCGATGACAATAAATAAGTCTCAAGGACAAACATTCGAAAAGATGTGAATTTTATTGAGGCAGCCTGTTTTTACACATGGTCAATTGTACGTCGCAGCAAGTAGAGTTCGATGGTTTGAGATTTTATATTTCAGAATATAACGGTCAAGGGCATTTAGCAAACGATGAAAGAGTTTTTACAAAAAACGTCGTCTACACAGAAGTTTTGAATCATTAAATTCATTGTCGAACTATTTCAAGTTCAATGGACAACATTTATTTTTTTAACCACCCGGTTTTTTTGTTTCAATAAAAAATATATATAAAAAAAATACGAAGCGCGTATTCCTTATTTCATTTTTTGTATTTATTTTTTATTTAAATTAATAATTTCAAAAAGATAGGCAAATTAACTGTGTAGCTTTGGCGAAACCTGTGGCCAGTATAGCAATAAATAAAACCCAAGAAAATGTCAAACAACGCGTTATTGTTTTTTAGATATGGCTTAACCAAGCTATACCGCATTTTTCCTATGACGTATTTGTACATGCTCGCAGCTTACGTAGTAGAACAAAATTCAAAAAAATTATATGCAATGAATATAGAGGTATACTCTTTGACCAAAGAACCTTATTAACGTACAAACTTAAAAATTAAATGAATTATGGTCGAATTTCGACCACTAGTTTAACTAAAACTATCTGAGTTATGAAATAAAAGGAGGAAACATTGCTAATGAATTTTAATGTGCATCAAATATAACATTTCGTAAAGTCCATTAGCATTTTTTAAAATGATTCTGCTGTCAAAAAGTCGATTATGCTTTTATTCTTCATAAAATGTCCCATAAAAATGCCTAAGACCCCACATTTATTAGTAGGGGGGGTTACGTTGTGCATACAGGGGTTCCTGCGAGAATATATTTAATCTAGTCAGAAATATATTTGTTTTAAGCTAGAAGCTCCTGCAATCCCTTATTCATGCACCAAGGGAGATTTTCAAGGATATAAAACGGGAAAGGCAGATTCTTTTTGTGTAGTCTTCCATGTAGCGATAACGGAATCCTAGAAGGCTGGATCGATAAAATCCTAAATTTTTCCCCTTTAAACCCATGCAAAGAGAAAGAGAGCTTTGATATAAACGTTTCTTTTTTAAAATTGCAATGCTAGACCAATTAGAACTTGAGTATACCTTTTTCTTTGAAAATGTGAAAGGGGTGTGATTTTAGGAGTGTAGAAAGGGAAACTTTTTGGAACTTATGTGGAATATAGAATTCTATATTGAATCGTTATCCACCAAAACTTGGGTTTCAAATCCATTAAGAAACATTTTGCTGGTAAATTTATTACCAGGATAGAGCTATACATTTTTTGTGGTTAAGGACTTTCCACTTATATTGTTATACCTCTGTATATTAATGCACGATAGTATACAAATAGCTGATTTAATCAGATGAACAGATTGAATTATTTGGTCAAATCGGCAGTAAAAAAATGGTACATTGTGTTGAGGATACAAAGCATAGTTTTGACGTGAATACTTTGGTCTGGTGTTAGATTGTGGAATGAATGAAGCAGACATGGGAAGTTTGAATGACTGTTTATAGTGAATATTCAACGATTAATTTACAGTTTGAACGAATAAAGTGCAGTTTGATTTTTATACTGGCGGAGGATTTTATTGTTAAAAGACTTGTGACTGTTTGAGCATTTGGTACCTTTCGAATGACACCCCTTACGCAGACCTCACTCGACGTAATCCAAAGTTATACTGACCCAGATTCCGCCCAGCATCGTAGAATTTCTACATATTGTCAAGCCCCTCCCCCGGTCAGTGCGCTTGCGCATTCGGCCCGAAAGTCATGTCAGGTACGGGCATCCTTTGTCTACACGACACTATATTGATCTTCTATATGTTTCTTGTCGTGAAATCATTTGACAAAACAGTTGTAACGTTTTTTGTAACACTCGACTTTTCATACATGCCCCCAGTTTTGTTTCGATTTTAAAGACGCATTCACGTCAAAAATGCAAAACAACGACTAACACAGATTTAAATCTTTAAAAAAATTGTCAACGGCCGCTTCAGTGGAGCAAGACGTCCACCATCATCTCATATTCCATTCGGTCCATATCAACAAAGGACCGAAATGGCCATTGTTGATTTTTCTTAAGTTTTTAATCATTACTGGTATTTTTTTCAAAGTTTTGCATTTTCACTGCCAATTTGGCTAAGGATTTCATCTACTTATTGCTACTTTAGGCTTTGCTGTTTTTATTCACTGTCATCTGATGATGGTGAACATATTGCTCCTCCAAAATGGCCATTGATTTTTTTCTGTTTTTAATCTTTATAATTCGTTGTTTTGAAGTTTAGCATTTTTACCGTCATAGTTACAGAATTTCTTATAAAAGTATAGAGTATTTTTCACGAAATCCTTATTAAAGATCTTTTGATTAAAAAGTACTAATTAAGGGCTGTTGAAGAAAACTTTATGAAAGCTAAAACCTGCAGATCAAAATTTCAATAAAAATATGTAAAAGTTGTTTTAGTAAAACAATAATGCAGATTTTTTAATCTTAATGTAAAATACATAAAAATGTATAATATTCCAAGAGCAGAATAAAATCGCCCAACTAGTTTAAACAGTTAATTTCCAGGTTGATAGCCCGCTTGTGGTCTTTCCGTTTGAGAAGATATTTTTCAAGACATGATTTGATCAAAACTTAGATTTATTAGAATGAAAGCAGAGCATTTCGCAAATACTATATTTATTTCATTTTTGATGATTTGATTAATTCTCCGTTATGTTAATTCTGCTTATCTAAAAATATTCGTATACTGTATTCTAAAAGTAAATCTAAAATCTTTTCACCCTAGTTTGGTATTATATCTCTATGTGACAATATTAATTTATTTAGTCTATACATACGCAACATTGATTCGGCTTCTTTATACGACTACACGACATTTTGCTCTTTATTCCTTTTGTGATGGAACAAGACCTGTCCTTGGCATATCTGATCACCATACTATTTATCTGTGGCTATGGTTATAAATATATTATCTTAGGATGCCCAATGAAATGGGAGCATGGCCATTTCATCTCATACATACGGCATTATGAGGTTTGTGGAAGCGATAAAGGAAGGCACTATTTGAGCATTCGGAAACAAGAATAGTGAATGCCTTGAGACTTGCTGGGAGCAAGTAAAATTTGTACAGCTGTATCTCAAATTTAGTCATTTTTCATTAATAGTGTTTCCTTCAGTATACATTATCTATTAGACGAAGGGAGAAAGAAAAGACAAAATTTTATATTATGTTTGTCATTTGTCTATAAATTTAGAAAGAAAGGATATAGTATCGCTTCATTTTACAAATGTCTCGATGTTTCTCAATTGAACATTTTGAGTCGTCTCATATCTGTTAAGGGATAATAAATATTTTTCATTTATATATTTTGAAGGAGAGAGAGAATGGAAGTGTCATTTTATATCCAAGTAAAACATTCAAACCCAGCACATGTGGAAATGGAATATTAGTAAAAACATGCCTTTCGCAGTGAACAGACTTCCTCAAAAGAAAGCAGGCCGGAGGAACTTCTCAATTTTTAAATTTTTATCCTCAAATTGGTGTTTCTAATAAGCATTTATTAATTACAAACAGCGAAAACGACAGAATCGAAACAAAATCGATCTATCTGTCTAACGAGGATAAATCGAAATGCAAACCATTCAGTATAGTTCTCATCTGACATAGTTCTACGAAGCATGTCAAACATTAAACTGTCGAAAATATATTTGATGATGTAGACACAACGTAAATATTTCGAACATACGTATATTAATTTTTTTTTTCTGAAATAAATTAATTTATTAAAAAAGTAATAGTCAATACATCAAAAATCTCCTTTATGTAAAAATATCTGTTTTTATTCAAAAGTATATTCCAGTAACGTTATATTTGAGTAAGAAAATATTCAGATTTTTATTACACATCCTTCTTCTTATCTATTAGGCTGTATAGAAAATTTCCGATAAAACTTATGTATGACTTGTGTAATGACAAATACTGCGAGCCAACGAGGACGTTAACACATCAGGTAGGTAAGTAGGTAATTGAATTAACGACGTAATGGAACAGCACAACGGGCTATTGGCGACGGTCCGGTATCAATTCCGAAGGGGAAGTTCCGAGGACATCTCCTAATTTTGAACCATGGTAAGATGACGAGGACACCTGTCGTGGCACCCCATTCTCCAAACTTTCACACCATGCCAACGTGAGAACATTTGAGGCGCCGACAGATTTAGCATGCATCAACCCCCTTGTACGACGGTCTTTGGCTGGACTGAGTTTCGAACTCGCAATTTCTCCGGTTGATAATCCGTTGGTCTTCCAACTGGGCTAACGCGGATCCTACCAAAGAAGAATAAGTAGTAAAAAGATATTAACTGTATATAGTGTTTACTTAAAGGAAAGCAAAGTGAAAGTTGTACTATCAATACATGTGTTCCACCTTTATAACATGTCTACACGTAGAATTATGAAACCAGAAAAAGCTTCACGATCTGGAATGAGAAATATTGTCTCATCAACTTTATTTTTCCCCGAACGTGCTTTGTCAGAAATTCATCTCCTATTTTTTTTTTTGAAATTTTCTGCTGAAAAAACTTTGCTAATGACGATGACAGGAAATCTTGCTTGGGTGACTTTTTCATCTCCCGCTCCCCAGACTTTTATCGCAATGTGGTGTTTAAATTTGTAGATCAGTGGAACAAGTTCATGAAGGGATTATTTAGGGGGTTAGGTGCAGTGTTGTGTGTACGACTTTTTAAGCTTGAAGCACATGGTTCTGTATTTTCCGGAAACTTTCTTTAAAACTTGATATTTATATCGCCCTGTTAAGACAACCTAAAAGTAAAGAATAACAATATTAAATACTTTCCAATCTACAATGTCAGCAAGTCTGTCTATTGCAGAAATTAATGAATTTTCTGATCCACTAAATATAACATCGGCTTACAAATATTACACACTAAATAAAAAACATCGTTCTGAGAAAACGAAATTTTTCCACTCACCAAGCTAAACGCAGCGTTTTCCTCAAGAAATATAACCTTCATGCAAAGAAAAACTGAATTAATGGACTCATCAGTTTAATGATAACCACATTTTGGTGTATAAAAGCTATTGAAGTGTTTGACTTTGTGTTTCACCTACAAGCCTACCGATATAGGAGAAAATAAAAGTTTCATTAAATCGTCGATCCTTCCATCAACCAAATTACGCAGCACTATCCTTTACATGCTTGACACACCAGCTATCTTGGCACCGCATACATAATTCCACATCATTTTCTGAGATATCACCGCATATATCTGGTAATTACGTGTGTTACAAGTGTCACGAGACTTTGTGTAAAGCGAATTTGGGCATCCTCCATAATCGTTAACGTCAGCAGCAAGTATGCTCTGGATATACGTACATTTTTTCCTCCATTTCCTACCTACAAGGAAGTACTTATATAATTTACAAGCTGGGTTAATCAACAAAAACAAGCTGCAAATGAGAATTTTGTTATTTTTCTTTGTTCAGGCGTTTCACTTGAAGCTATTTCGCAGTCCTATTTCGTTGTTTTCTTACACGTGAGCGATTCAGGAAGGGATTTCTATATTCTAAATAAGTCATTATTTGACCTTAAGTTATCACTCGGAGGTTAATTGTTCCAAATCTTTCAACATACTACTAGTTTTGGAATAAAAGATCGACGTTTTGGTCGCTCTTACTGCAGGATTATTTTTTTAACGCCATTTTGTTTTGGAATAACTTTTAATCAAGCACTTTTAATTATAATTTTTTTGCATATTGTTCACTCAATTACTTTTGATCGCTCATGGAATTATCCGTGTTTGGACACCGACTAAACGATCGCCTCTGGCTGTGCTTCAAGTACAGGCTCTTTCGATCACATTTTTTAATTTCTTCGAGGATGTTTGGTTAAGTTGTTGCATCGTTGTCGGTTTGTTAGGGAAGACTCGTTCTTTAACCTTCTTGATGGTTGTCTTAGGCGAAATATCTCGTCATTAGCAAAACTGACCAGATCTTGATGGACGAGATATTTTGTCGTTAGAAAAAATAACTGACCAGATCTTGATGGACGAGATATTTCGTCGTTAGAAAAAATAACTGACCAGATCTTGATGGACGAGATATTTCGTCGTTAGAAAAAATAACTGACCAGATCTTGATGGACGAGATATTTCGTCGTTAGAAAAAAATAACTGACCAGATCTTGATGGACGAGATATTTCGTCGTTAGAAAAAATAACTGACCAGATCTTGATCTTGTCATCCTAAAAAAATCGCTAAAATCTTTATCACGAAATATCTTGTCATTAGCAGCATCGGTCAATTTGGCCGATATATTGCATCGAAACCACTTGGAGGGTTAAGTAGCCCCAATGACGTGTGGATCTTGTCATCGACCTTCTAATGAAACAAACGGATCATGTGGGTGGAATCGCTGTCGTAAGATCTCTGAAGGGTAAATCACAAATAGACAGCCGATTGGCCATCGGAGCGTAGACTAGTGTTTTGTATCACGGTGGATAATCACTTTAACCAATCAATAATTTAGGATTCATGCTTTCACTCCACTCACAACCATGTGACAGATCTTCAAACCGAGCAACTGGAAGAGACAACATGAAGCTGCGGGCATATGCTCTGTCTATTTCATTTTAAGGTCGATGCTTGCTGTGAGCTGTAAGCCTTGTTAATCAATTTCAGACAAAAAGACATTTTTTATCATCGCACAGTATCATTCACAATATTGACAGTAACCGCATTTTCATTAGATTCCTTAAAAGAAATGATCCAATAATACCTCAGTTCCAAGTTGCTAATTATCTTTAATTGAGTAATTAGCATGTTAATAAATAAATAATAGTAGTTTTTGCAAAGTTTTAAAAAATCTGGAATAACTTTTTAATTAAAAAGATTTTATTTAAAAGCTATTCTAAAATATAATGGTGCACTTATACATAAGAAACCCAGCTGCACATGAAATATTTCTAGTAATTATGCATTCAAATACCATTCTAAAGGCACATATTCAAAGAATTTAAAATTACTTCAAGCTTTTAATGTAGTTTGGATAAAACAAATAAAATTATTTTAAAATAAATCCTCAGCAACTTATTGATGCTTAATTTTAACTACGCTGTTACTTTCAGGAACGATTTTCATTATAAGCGTTTTAATAAAAGGATAAGCAAACTAGTGAATGCTTTTGGATAAAAACGATTCAGATTTTTTAGAACAATAAAAAATGTTAATGTTTCTTTGAACATCGAAAACTAAAGTATAGATTATCTTTCTTTTTGGTAGTTTCTTTTAAAATGGCTGCATAATAATTAAAAGTGAAATCGATGCAATAAAAATATTACCCGGATACTAATATTTATCCAAACACGGTAGAATCTAGAAATTAAGTGATTACAAAGATGGAAATAGTAAAGATAATCTGTCCCTACTTTGAAGATGAAAAGACTGTTTTAATTTCAAAAAATTCTTACCGTGATACAATTTTATCGATATACCATAAATATTATAAAATATATATGATGTCCAATACAGGATATGTAGGCATGATAAACTGCATTATTTTACAGTAATTACAAAGTTATAATTACAAAGTTACTGCGCAATTTCAGTTTGTGTCACAAGTATTCTTTTTCACTCAGCAATTGAGACTAAAAGATGAAAGACGGAGATTTTGCTTCCTGTAACCCAATGCTATCGCATAATACAAATCAGGGATACCTAAAAATGTTGTTAATCGCCATTTTGGTGATTTGGAAATGAATTTAACTAGCGTTGACCAGTTAACTATAATTTGTTCGGAATTTATTCTATGAGAGCTTGTGACCCCATGGTGACGTCACATCTGGAATTCGTATAGGAAGCACATTCCGCCAAAAAAAAAACACTACCGCCACCTACATTTAGCTTGACTGAAAACCTCTATGATAAACACAGCCACAACTCTAGAAATGAAATATTTTCGGAGGGAAAATATTGTAATGACATTGCTTTGAATTATGAAGTAATTTGACTCAATTATGGCAGAAGTGCGATATCATGAGGACAAAATATACTGTATAACATTATTCCACCACATAGATATCGTTTAAAGCATATGCTTCTCAGAGGGATTAAAGTGTGATTTTTAAAGTTGTGATATTCCTATGAGTGAGAAGTGTGCACTGAGCATATACATTGTTATACTTCCAAAATACAGAACGTTTATTAACCGTTAGATTATTTTTAAGACATGCTGGCTTTCTAATTATGGTCAACACGCCACGAGGTTGGTTTAGAAAATTACAGAGGCGTTGACAGAAGGCGCATGACAGATATTCTGCGACTTGATTGATTATGCTTCAACACTGACTCTGTTTACCTATGGAAGAAAATTCTCATCAACCTAATGGTTCATCAATTAACTGAGGGAAATGAGAAAGGCTTGATTTTGGGGTTCCTGTCGCAAAAGCTCATAACATCGAACAAATATTTGAGTAAAACATTTAAGTGATATCCAATAGTTTTAAAAAAATCTCCATATTTTTAAAAATTTCTTTGATTCCACCCATATAGTCGTAGTATCTAAATTTTCTGCAGTGTACAGGATATTTCCAAACTTCCTGTATAATATTTAACAAGACAGTAGACTTTCAAAATCACCAAAATCGATTGAAAATCGATTTTTTAATTTTATGGTAAAAAGTTAATTGATATCCAATTATGTAGAATTTTTCAATTGCAATATTTTTGATGGAGATACATATAAAACAACGTCAAAGATTTAGTACATAACTACAAAGTGAACTACAAAAACGCGTTTTTCTGAATGAGATTTTTCAAAATATGGTCTGCGCATTCGGTTTCAATTGATTTCCTTGAAATTTTTTGGATAATCCTTGCAATCCATTGTATATATCTAAGCGCAAATGAAAAATTCATTCTGCTTCGAAATTTTTAAATTTTGATTTAAAATGTTACCTAACTTATGGTTTTTTGTAAAATTGTAGACGTTTTAGTACAATTTTTTTACTTTACAATTGAATGATAAAATCAAACGGAGTTAATTTAATTTATCTGCACACAAAATTTTATGTGAATTAAGATTTTGACAATACATGGAAAATGAAACCACACGGGATCTATCAACCTTTGTAAATTTATCAAAATTTTTGACATTTTATGTAATATTTCGGTTTGCAGATGACGATTCATTGTCAATTTTCTTCAGAGATCTCATTCTACCTACCAGTTAATGTATTTGTATTATTTTCCGTGTTTAGAATCCTTATTAAATCAATTTATGCAGTGACTTTGAGTACAGGTGTCTTCGACTGTAAGAAAGCCGCCAAATACTGCAACCACAATTTAAATTTTAGGGAAGGTAAAATACCTTTTTCTAACTCTCCTGGTGGTTGTCGCGACGAAGTATCTGGTCATTAGAACAAAAACTAACCAGATCTTGATGGACGAGATGTCTCGAAATTAGAAAAAACTGACAAGATCTTGATCTAGTCATCATCGAAAAATCGTCAATATCTTGACGTGATATCTCGTCATTAGCAGAATTGGTCAGAACTTAATGGAAGAGATATTTGGTCCAAATCACTTTTAGGATTAATTTATTAGATACACATCCTTCAGCCAAAGGTTCACAAAATAAAACCAATTAAAATACAAAATTTAAAAGTGAAATACAGCAAATAAAAATACAAATAGCTAAGGAAGCTGCAGGATGGCCAGAAGGTCCCTCGTCTTCCTGTTACATCCACTGAGAATTGTTTTCTTAGAGTTCAACTGGTTAGTAAGTGTGCTGTATCCATTATAGTGTACCATCTGTACAAAGAGGGAACAAAGGATATTAGCAATACTAAGTTTATGTAGATGGGAAGCAAAGTAATCATGGTTTGTGAACAAGTCTGAATTCTGCCACTGCCGAATTTCTTGGGTAATCAGGGAGGGAAGGGATTGACTCTTTCTAAGATTTGTCTTTAGTTCGATCTAAAAGGGTGATTTTATACTCAGTATACACTCTACGACGAATGAAAGAAGCCACAGAATAGTAAGAGATCTCCGTTTGAGAAGTCTGAAATACCTATATACTTCTATTGGCCAATTTATATGCCGTGTCGTCACCGGAGTACCGCAATGAGATGGGATTCACTGGAAGACAACGACCTGAGAAATATCTTAATACTTCCATTCTACAAAATCCCAATATCAATCTACAGAAACATCCAATGTCGATTTCTTCATACACTAATATAATTTCGCCTTAGAGGGCTTCTCAATTTCAACATTCGCAGCATCAAAAATAATATGAGAAGTCAACTGTACCAACTTCTTGGTAACAGTTTAATCTGTAGTAGACCCGGAGAAAGCAGAGATAACAAACCAGCCCTAATCGTACAGTGACAAATGAAACGAAGTCATACATAACGTACGATGTTTATATCGATGCTTAAAATACGAATGTAAGTATTGAAAATTCGATTCTGTACATACGTTGCATTTTTCAAGCAAATTTATACATTCTTTAATCTATTCTCATGCTGTTCAAAAGGAAGAGGTTTTCTTTCTTTTACCTACTGCTATTTCTATTTCAATAACATGATTTGATTTGGTTTCTGTTCTAGTAGCAACATGATCTCACGGTAATCGTTTGCGTTTCCTCCTGTGGAATATAAGAGGAAATAAGAATGAAGCCTTTAAAGAATGAAATATATATATAAAAAATAAAGTAAAATATGTTTTCTCGCGTGTGCCACAAAAGCAACATTATGTTTTTATCCTTTGTTGATTCAATATTTCTTCGAAGCCAAAATATTGAATTTGAATATAAAGCCATAACATCAAATATATTTACAAAATTTTAATATAAGTTATTTATATAAGAGGGATATTTAGTGTGAAAAACAAAAACCAGAGGGAAGACGGATTTTATTTCCTGTTATCCAATGCTCTCGTATGATATACGTATATCGAGGTTACCTTAGAATGAAGTTTATCTCTGTTTTGATGACGTTTGGCATTTAATCTAACTGTCATTGACCAATTGGATATCAATTCGGAATTTATTCTTTGGAATTTTTATTAGTGACTTGCTGAAGTCGTCTTCATAAAGCAAGCCAAGTGACGTCACGTTCGGAATAAGCATACGTTTCAACCACAAAAACACTATCGCCATCTACATTTAGCATGGCAAAGTCTCTCATGAAAATAAGTATATTCTTCATAAAAAATTGTCTGAACTGAATTGCTGAAAATATACTTTTTATTCCATAAAAGGGGACTTCTTTTTATTCCATTAAAAACCTCGACTGTAATTTAGTAGTAGACGAATAAACTTTTATATCAATATTCTGAATACATCGGACTGTTGATTATTTTCAACTATTTTCGGTTTTCTTCGCACTAGCTACCAATTTAAGTTTTTATTCTGATAACTAATAACAAATAAATTAAATCTGAAGTTAATAATATTTTATCATTCATTGGTGTTCATTATTATTTATGAAACATTAAGGTGAAATGAAATATATTTTCAGGGTCTAAGATATTAGCCAAGGTGCGAAAGTCAAAGGCTGTTTTTAACAAAATTCAGTCCAGACTATTCTGTCGAATTTTGGGGGATTATTTCATTTTTATACTGTTATGAAAAATACGTTTATCGCGTAAGCATCACAATAAAATCAGTCAATATTTTATAACATTTCATAACTATTCTTTTTAAATAACTGATAGATTTAAAAGGAAAATATTTATCACCTTGCATCACTATCTCAATATGCCGGTATTACCATAAAAGCTAAATCTGAAACAAAAATTCTTTTTTTAAAGTATACATCAACAGAGAAAAGCTTTTAAAGTTTTTCTTATAACGAACTATTTCATTTTTCCCCCACCTATGAAATTCGATGAATCATCCAAAGAAACTTAACACTAATGCATTCTTCATATTTTTGCTTTGTATAATGACGTTACCATCAAAGCAGAGTTTATCGCATAAGGCTCAGAAACTGAGTTATGGACAAGAGCTAAATATAGACATCGCTAGCGGCTTGGATATAAAAATACTTAAATGCCGCCTAAAATGATGTCATAATAGCCTCTTAAATCATCCCATTGTATTTAGGGTACCTTATCAGGAGTTGGGAAGGCTAAGATTCAAAGAACAATGACTCTTTTTTATATCTCAGCCACTCACATCTCACTTTAGCAAATATTTAATGAGATTCCAAGTTGGACGACAGCTTTTGAGGCATTTTTATACAATCTTGTTTTAACAGGTATGTATTATTTAGATTTTGAGTTGCTAGGAAATTGTAAATAACTGGAAAGTTTTTATTAGTGTGCACATGAATGAGTGACCTGTACAAGAAATCAGTGCCGTATTCCAAATAGACTAACTAGACTAGAGCGGTAATTTGGGAATGTGTGTCGTTACTCACATTACATGTCTTATTTCAACCCATTTATAATGAACTAGTTGCAGGGTAAATTAGAGAACTAGTTTACCCTGCGTTACTCGGGTTGTTAATATGTAGCCTATGTTACCCTATAAACGATATGATACTGAGCAATTTTCAGTGCAACCCACCCATCTTCCATTGTACCATACTCCAAGATTCTAAAAAAACTCCAAGGTCACAGAGACGATTCCTGTAGATGTTAACTCTGACGTCATCTGTACAGCCAGACCGGGAGAGAGCGTCCCCCAAGCAAATGCTCTGTCCATGATGATCGGACGTTACACCCCTCTGCACACCCAAGACAAATAGAATGGGGGTTAATATGTAACCTACGTTACCCGCAAGGTTCCAAAGAATAAGTGTACCAAATTTGGTGTGGATTGGTCAGACGGTACAGATTAGAATAGAGAACAGACATAGATGCCAACTATGCTTTATATCTATACATAAAGCATCCAAATTCACATTTCATACCTCCAAATGAAATGAAAATTATCAAAACTTATAGAATAGCATTTCGTGTATTCTTCCTGGTGCTAATTCTTATTTTCAGTAAAATGCATGACCAAAAGTTTCCACCTCTGTCATGTTACCCCAGTTAGTACATGTTCCGTTCATTCATTAGAAGGTCATTGTATGTCTCTGCAGCGATTTTTTGTCACACAAGAGCTAATTAGACAGGGGTATCGCTTAAACTGGATTCCGAATCCCTACAAATATCTATACCATGATATGGATTCGAATCTAGAGCCCATTGAACCGAAAATTGCTCTAATCACTTAGCTACCATATCCCAACTTTCTTTTATAATACAGTTGTGTTATTAGTGTGTGAAGGAACAGAAAAATTGATTGTACATTTGTGCAAGTTAAACGACGAGTGTATGGGATTATTGGTATTTCATAAAGGGCCGGCAAGTGCCCGATGCAGGGCCCGGGTGGGCTGATGTCAGGGGGTTTGATAATCAGATATCATGGCATGACACAAAATCATTTCCCAGATCTCTCAATTTGTTGATCAAATTGAGATTAAGAACCGTCTGGTTTTAGTTAAAACCCACAACCGACAAAGGATCCTGCAAGTAACACGTACATGTACACAAGGATAGGAAAACTGCGTAACTGAACAAGTATGAAACTTATACAGGGTTGTTACAAATGATTCATCGTGTTTTGAATTTCCATAATTTCCAAGTTATGGATCTCACTCGTTCGTACCAATCACGTAACGAAAGATAATATCTCAAATTTTACAATTTGTCCGTGCAGACCATAGAGGAAATATTAAAGTAGAGTGAACAATGGCAACTTATGTTCACTCTACTGTAATGATAATGGATAATGTGACCAAAAGTAATAGTTACGTGACCCTTAAACTACTTTCGTCTACCGCGTGGAAACGAAGATTCATCATCTGATCGGTCCACAGGACGCAAGAGGCTCATCCATTGATTCATCATCTGATTGGTCCGCGCGGCATAGTAGCTTACTTTGGCGATTTCACCATTCTTGTCGCAACTCTAGAAATGCGGATTCACATATCTACCCTGTTATAAGATGTTATAAACGCCAACTAGGTGTTAATATGCCAAATCGGTCAAGGAAGACAATTTTTCACAGAGCAGTCATGTAACTACTAGTCGACATATTGGTCGGGCTTTATGAAGCTCCTCTCAATATTAATGCTCAATCTACTTATATTTCACGTTTATGGTGCAGACTTCCTTGTAACAGACACTAGGCGGCTAATTGTGCCTTGTTACGTTGCAGTTATGGTTGTTTCCGCAACTTAAAAATTATTCCCGAAATTCATATTCCAGCAAGGTCTACCTCATTGGCACACTATGGTGCGTCGCTACAGGAACGATGAACTGCTTGATTGGGCGATGTGGTGGGGATACCTCAGCGTTCTTCAGATGTTCAACCAGGTCTCCCGACTTTACATCTGTGATTTTTCCTACGGAGATATATTAAAGTTGCTGTTTCAGTATCCAAACTGTTACCAACATTGATTGAGCTTCGAGGTGGTATTACCGCTGCTTTAATGACCATCGACGGGGAAATGCTACAATGCATGTGGACCGAACTTAACTGCAACGTGGACGAGTGTGGTGTAACGAGATGAGCTCACATCGAACATTTGTAGCATTATGACTAAAGCTGGGACTATTTCTGATTCTTTTCATGTAGCTCTCATCGTTTTATGGGAGCATCATGAAAAGAATTAGAATTATGTAATAACTCTGTACATAGTCGGCTTACAAGTGTGACACAGTGTCAAAATTTTCAAGATATGTGTTTTTAGATTTCCTAGACCAGATGTGGTGATCTTTCGAATGGTGGAGTGTTCACTAAGTTCTTTTCTCTTTTATGAACGTTAGATTTCTTCTTGAGTTGAGGAAAGCTTAGGAAGTAGAATCCCCCCTTCTTTTTTCTCTGAACTGTTTTTTGATTTCGTGTTTTACTTGTAAGTCGACGATATATAATTTGCACTAAAACTAAAAAAATTCTGCTGAATACATGTTCTTTTATTATAGTATTGTTTAGTTTGTTCGAATCATACAAACTGATATTAGAATTATAATGCATAAACAAGATATGAAAGTTGACGTTCCTCAAAGAAAACTAATGTTTCTTAGAGAAACGAAGAAAGAATTTTACTTATATGTCATCATTTTCATTTTTAATACTACTTTATTCCTTTGCCTATTGAATGATTACATTTATTCTAAATGTATGCTCCTTTCAAAATTCATATTTCCATGCGCAAACTATTATTTTCATTTATTTTAATTGGGAAATCATCCGTGCTTTTTTTATTAAAGCACCAATTCATCTCTTTCAAAAGAAATCATATAATTTTTTTTGTTAAATAATCCCTTTTTTGTAAAATTCATTCGTTTCTTTTCAGTTCTAAACACAATTTCAAGGCCCATTTTATATTTAAAACTGCTGCAGATGGCTAGGAACTTTAATCGATATGACAATGAATCATCCAATGAGTTGTTACATAGTAAATTGATAGATAAGCTAATATACGTAAACAAGTATGAAATATCAAATTAATTTGAAGTTACACTTTAATAAACGAATGGTTATGTTTAAAATTTCAGATTTCTACATGATTTCAGAAGTAAAATTCTTATCAATTGTTTTGGTGAGTAAACATTTCGGATGATTAAATTGATGAATAAAAATTGCGAATAATTTGTTTCGGGTATACAATTTGCAAAATTTATTGAATAAGAAATTTAGTAAATATACACATATTTATTTAAATTATTTTCGGTTACTATTCCGGTGCTGTTGCTACTTATTTTTTATGGACTAATTAAACAGTTAGACTAAGTCCGTTAGTTCAAATACACTAAAAAATTCCAACACTAGATCAGGACTAGAGATCTTCCCTTGCCAGAAAAAAGACCAGAAGGTGACTTCAGATGGCTTGTTCTGTGTTGCATTTCGGTCAAGTTTAAAAAGTTTTATGCCCTTGAACGAAGGACAGAAATCCGATGTGCCCGCTCAAAAGTCTAGAAAGCGTAGTCTGACATTTTCTGCCTCCCGTATATTTGAGCGAGGCTCCAGAGTGGTCTAAGTGGTCTCTATTTTACCAGAGTTGTCGGGGCTCCAAATTTTATTATTTGAGCTCTTTATGGCGAGCAACTCTTGATAGGTTAAAGGTGCGTGAAATGACTCGGCCGTGGCTACATTGTTAAATCGCTGCTATCCTCTTTGTGAATGCCTTTTACTTCAACTCTGTCTTTTATACTTTTGTCTTTGATAGTGCACACAACAACAAAAAATTAGAAATTAAAATAAGCACAGTATAAAAACATTTATTTTTAGAAACCTTAAAACATCATATAAACGAACGTTTTAGCTTATGCATGTAAACACGAAGAATTTCTGACTAAGCCTCGTGTGAAAAATCCAGTCCTCGAGATAAAAAAAATCTTCTACTTCTTCAAATGAATCCTTTTGAATTCAAACCTTAACAGATTTTATTCTTTACATCTCAACCGACTCTGTTAAAAAACTAGAAACTGTCTTTTGCAGCAGTAGAGTGTTGCAGCTGCTGTAGGGACTGAGATCTATTCAAACCTTAAACCTATTTCATTTTCAGTCCTGAAAGTCTGAAGTATTTTCTGTTCGTCGGATTTATAGAGATCAATGGGATCCCTTTGCACCACATGTGTCTTCTTGCTCTAAAGTAGAGATGTCCATTTCTGTCTCAGTCTTGTGTGTTTGTATGATTGTCAAATACTTCCGCTTTAATTTTGTGAATGATTTCAGTCCACTTTCTGTGCGGTTCTGCCATTTTATACATAACATGAGAGCTATTTTTATTACTAAAATATACATTGAAATATATGTTGTTTTCATGTCAATTTGAAGCCGAAACACTGAAACCGAAACTTCCAAGGTGTACATAATCCCCGTGATATATTTTTCAACTAAACTAATAGATTAAGTTTCCCTCAAGAACTTAATTTAATAACAAAAATTATTTTCAGAAATACTTTTTTGGTCATCTCATTCATCTGATCAGTGATCTTCAACCTATTCCCAATGGTGGACAAATAGTTATCAGACAACAGTACTCTAAGAACGATATTATCCTTCATTTTACTTTACAACAAAGTAATTTCGTGTATCATTCAAATACACATAAAATATGCAGTACATAAGAAAAACATCATTTTCGCGTAAATAATGATTTTAAAAATTCAATTGTAAGAAATATTTCAATATTTTATAATTCCTACTCCTGAAAATCTTAATTTTTTCATTATTTTCATTGATGTTTTACTTCAAATTTTGTACACACACATGGTTTTGAATGAACTTTTGTTATTTATATTTTTACAAATATTTTTGTAACAGACACCATGAAAACGGTAAAAAATTCATTGATTTCTATCAATTTTTGAAAAATTATCTATTTTTTTAATTCTTACTCCATGCACAAAGTTATCAAATACGTCATAAAAAGTAATCACAAAAAGTTTCAAATCTCTGAATTACACAAATAGGCCCTAACCTTTTAAATATATTGTAATCATAAGAATATTCTTTAAAGTGCTTATAGTATTATTAAAGTATTCTTAAAGCCTTTTATGCTTTTATTCATCATAAATTCTTTAGTTCCTAGGGGCACATAAGGCCTTCAATCTAGATCAGTGATTCTCAACCACTGTGCCGCGGCACTTTTGTGTGCCGCCAAATTCTTAGAGTGTGCCGCCAAATTTTAGAAAATAAAAATTATGATTTTGTTCATTTGTTGGAAGATGAAATATGGTGTGCTAAACTAGCTTACTTATCAGACATTTTTGTTATTTTTAATAACATAAATTCAAGTATGCAAGGGCCGAAAGAAAATATATTAAACTCAACAGATAAACTGGTGGGATTCCAAAAACAAATAACTTTATGGAAGAATAAAGCTCAGGAAGTCAATTTGGAAAAGTTTGAGTCAGTCCCAAAAGATTTTAATAAAACTATTCATAAAATTGTTATTGACCATTTGACAACATTAGAGGAAAGAATTATTCATTATTTCCCAAATTTAGATATAAAAAAGTTTGATTGGGTTCGTAATCCATTTGTGATAACGAATACTTCTGTATTTGAATTAACTTTGAATGAAGAGGAAGAACTAATTTCGCTTTCTAATAATCGAGATTTAATTTTAAAATATTCGGAAGAATCAATTAATTCATTTTGGATTAACATTAGATGCGATTATCCCATGATAGCCAAAAAAGCTTTAAAAATATTATTACAATTTTCTACATCTTATTTGTGTGAATTCGGATTTTTAGTATTAACCAACATAAAAACGAAAAAAAGATCGAGACTGTTAAACGTAGAAGACGATATGAGAGTAGCATTGTCATTTTTACGACCAAATATAAATGAAATTATCAAAAAACATCAAGCTCAAATTTCTCATTAAAAGTATTCTTATTATTACCTTGTAATTAATCCCTTAATAAACGTACTGTTGTTTTTGTAGTACATATTATATTATTTTATTTTACATTCACAATTATTATCATAAACTATTTTACACAGTGTATTATAGGTAAGTAAACAACTTTTAAACTTATCTTTTTCTTTGTGTGCCGCCAAATTTTGAAATCGTTAAAAGTGTGCCGCGACAAAAAAAAGGTTGAGAATCACTGATCTGGATCACCAAAATTTCCTTTCCGATGCAGCAAGTCTAGCTTCATACCAGCTCGCCCATCCAGCCTCACTTCTCTTGTTCCATCATACGTCGCCAGGTCAAACGGGGACGTCCTCGCTTTCTCTTTCCATCAGGGGTCCAGGTCAATGCTATATTAGGAATACTGTCCCTGTTATTCTTAAAATGTGTCCTGTAAATTTACAACGTCTAAATTTGATTTCATTTCCTATTTCATTAAATTTTGCTTCACTTAATAATTCTTCATTTGAAATGTAGTATGGCTAAACAATATTTAAGATAATTCTTAAGCATTTATTTTGAAAAATTATTCTAAGCTTTTGCACTGTTTATTGCACTGTGTTTTGGTAATTTTTATGCTTTTATTAATGCATATTATTTAAAGCTGTACAACTAATGTAAGACTATAAAAATCGATATTTTGGTCATTTTTAGGGTAATGTGTACCCTTACATATATTAATAAACCCTCACAAAACCTTTTAAGATATTTAAAAAAAACGTTGCTTTCAATATTTTTTTGCAAACTGATATGCTACGATGTTAACACTGTAGTGTTTTATCATTCCCCTGTTACCAAACTTAAAAAATATTTCTTTTCTAACGTAGATAACGTACACTGCTAAAAAGAGCGTTTATGAAAATTAAGGGTATTAATTGATCCCCTCTAAGTAACAGGTAACATTATACTGTTTTGCACTTCGACTATAAACAAATGTTTTATTAATCAAATATTCATTTTAAGTAGGTTGTTGAATTAGCGTCCACTGGAGGCAACATAGAGAGCTATCGGCGAGTGTTCGGAATCCATCCCGAGGGGAAAGATCCGAGGACGACAACACATCATAATTTTGAATCACGGACATGACGAGGTCAATACCTGAGCTGGCACCCCACTCTCTATACCTACCACAGCACGCCAACGTGAGGACAGTTGAGGCCGCGACAGATTTAATGTGCACCATCCCCCGCGTACACAACGATCTTGGGTTGGATCTAGTTCGCAACCCACCTGTCGCTAAACCGAGATTCTACGATTTGGACTAGAGCGACCCTAATATTCATTCTTCTTGAGTTAGATAGTTTTTAGTTTTCTTTTCCTAAAAAATGATTTTCAAGTATCGTGTTGCTAAGGTTTGTAGCAATAAAACCGTAACAAAAATTATCATAAAATGTAATTAAACCAGAGACTTTTATATTTAAGATCTTTTCTTAGTCTGCTTCTTTAGTGTTCTGTCATTGGTTTGGATTGTTCATATATTGACACTGGGAGGTACTTTTTTAACCCCCCCAAGTGGTTTCCTGACCAATTTTACTAATAACGAGTTATCACGTTATCAAGACTTTGCCAATTTTTGGATAACAAGATCAAAATCTGGCCAGTTTTCTTCCAATGACGAGGTACAGGTAACCCCCGTATAACACGGCACTTCTATAGCACGGATTCACTCTAACACGGTTCGAGAATTGGGAACATCCCCGTATAACACGGTGCTTTTATGGAATGATTGGAACAACGATGCGAAAAGGACGGCATTATGAGAGTTTAATTTAAACGGTGTAGCATGGGAATATCCTAAGAACTACACGCGCGAATATCTCGAGATAAATTAAATAAAAAGTAACTTAGCTTAGAAGAGACATGGCGTCTCTCTGGGATCCCCGCTCGTCATCAAAAAGAAAAAATGGCAAGAACGTTTAACGCGTTTCTTTCTCACAAAACTGGAAAGTCGTTGGACTGAGGCGAAAAAAAAGAGAGCGTATTCTTCCTCTCCACGCTTTTTATCAGTTTTTTAGGGGATCGCAAATCAGGGGAGATGGTCTTGTCAATCAAGGGAGCTGGACTTCCTGATTCGCTGTTTTTAAACTATCTCATCTGTAATTTGTTAGACGGACACACATAACATGGCATGACGTAACTTTCTGGAAGATTCTTAGCATAGTTAATGAGCGTCACTGGAGCGAGGGAGAAAACGGAATTGAGGAATAAAGGACTTAAAAAATAAATGGCATCATTGATCTCGTGGCTGTCACTCAGAGGATGAGGATATCTTATACCAAAAAGAAAACACCCTCGGTTAATAGTGCTTAGTGATGACGAAGAAAACATTGTTTAATTCATATTAATATATATTACTTCTTAAGAAAATTTTAATAAAGATATTTATCTTAATTATGAAAATATAATAGCATGTTTTTAAATTTTTGGAACCTAACCCCCTTTTTCGTGCTAGTTCTTTGTTTCGTATAACACGGATTCGCATAACACGGCAATTTTATGGAACGTAACTCCCGTGTTATACCGTTACCACCGAGATAACAAGGCCAGACCGCTGTGACGTTTCGATCACGTGACTCGCTTACTAGTAGTCATAACAAACATCGCCGCATGGCCGACTACTTGTGGATTACCTTTAATGTAGCGTAAGAAATTAGGGTTTTTTATACTATTTTACCGGAAAGCAAGTGCAGCTGCAGTTAAATATTGTTATATAACATTTGTGGAACATTACAGTGTCAAGGTGTTAAAGGCTTTCGTCAAACAACACGTTTAACGTGTGTCCAGACCGATTTCTTTAGGCTTAACCACGAGGCTATCCAAAATGCCCTTTAGATGCTGTGTACCTACTTGCTCTGGAAATTATAGATATGGTGATGCACCAAAAGTGGCGGTTCTCTCCTTTCCAGAGGATAAAAATATTAGAAAAAGATGGCTCAGGGCGATTCCACGAGCCGACTTTACACCATCAAAACGCAGCAAAGTCTGCGAACTTCATTTTCAAAACGATGATATCGTCCGGAATGTATCGAAATTCAACAAAAAAACTGGTGAGTGTTCTACCTTTTCCATGAAACGTCTCCGTTTAAAAGTTGGTACTATACCAAGTATATTTCCGAATTGCCCTAAATATCTCTCGAAAACTTGTCCCACCGTTCGTAAAAGCAGGGAAGATAAAATTCGTGAAACTGATTAATTCAATTTATTGAGAGCTATCAACGAAAGCAAATCTGAGTTCATTGCTCATCATGAATCTATTTCTTTTCAAAATTTTAATAGGCTGCTAGAAATTCTGGATTCATTACCCCATAAACAAAATTGGTTTAAACTAATTGAGGAGTCAAAAGTTACTTTTTTTCAAAATTTGTTTTAATCCAGGACCTGCAACAAATTACACTGTTGTAATACATTCAAATCTGAAAATGGAAACATTTATGTGGCCAAGAAATTTCTGTTTAGATAACAATCAAATCAAAACACCCTGTCACGTTAATAATTTGGAAGTTAATAAAAATTGTTTGAATTTTATAAATGAAATATCAATGAAAAATTCTTCAGCCAACTATGATAATAATCGCTTCAATTGCTTTTACAGTTCAATTGCTTTGATTTCCCATTTTTACAGATTTAATGATGAAGAAAACATTAAATAGATTTCTTTAGACTATGAGAAAGGGTTTCCTTTTCTTTTTGATTTATGGTCACATTTGAGAAACTATGATATTGGGCGGTATTAAGCTTGATTGACGTGAGTACTTTAGTTAATAAAAGTCATAAGCGAGTTTTTCGCTATTTTTTAATTGAATTTACGATATAATTTTGGCTGGTTTTTTAATACACTGCTGGCCACCGTAAATGCAACACCCTGAAGGAAGCATGCAAATAATACGAAATTTACAACATGCATTAGCGGAGGTGAGATATGCAAATGATTAGAATTTCAGCGCAGATGCACATCACGCGCGCCTGTGGCGCCACTTCAAAGTGCTATTTAAGGCTTGGAGATTTCGACGATTTCAAGTACGGCAATTGTGTTTTTCTTGTGGTTTTTTCAGAAAAACGATCAATTATGCCTCGTAGAAAACAGCGATCATCTTTTGATCAAGTATCCGAGTTCGACAGAGGAAGGATAGTGGCCTACCGAGATTGTGGATTATCTTTCAGGGAAATCGGTAGTCGTGTTGGACGAAACCAAACAACTGTAATGCGGATATGTGATCGTTGGATGCAGGAGGGTACGACGGACCGACGTGTTCGATCGCATCCACCTCAGTGCACCACTTCACGTGATGACAGGCATATTGTGCGTATGGCAGTGACGGATCGCTCAGCCACATCACGAACCATAGCACAGCACATTCAGTCTGTACCGCATCATCCAGTGTCTGCGTGTACCATTCCACGCCGTTTACAGCAGAGTGGTCTGTCCGCAAGACGTCCATTGCTTCGTCTACCCTTGACGCAGAACCACAGACGTTTCCGCCGCCAATGGTGCGATGAAAGAAGGATGTGGACGGCAGAATGGAATGAAATTGTCTTTACTGACGAGTCACGCTTCTGTCTGCAACACCACGATGGTCGGATTCGAGTCTGGAGACACCGTGGAGAGAGGATGCTGAACAGCTGCGTTATGCACCGCCACACTGGTCCTGCACCGGGTAATATGGTATGGGGTGGTATTGGATATCACTCTCGCACTCCTCTAGTACGCATTGCCGGTACTTTAAACAGCCAGCGCTACATCTCCGAGGTGTTGGAGCCAGTTGTCCTTCCTTACCTTCAGGGCTTGCCCACAGCCATATTTCAACAGGATAATGCGCGACCACACGTGGCACGCATTGTCCAAGGGTTCTTCGTCAATCGCCAGATTGAATTGCTTCCCTGGCCAGCTCGCTCTCCGGATCTTTCGCCGATAGAAAACATGTGGTCCATGGTTGCTCAACGATTGACCCAGAATACATCCCCAGCTGCCACACCAGATCAACTTTGACAACGTGTGGAAGCTGCTTGGTCTGTTGTACCCCAAGAACACATCCAAAGTCTCTTTGAATCAATGCCGAGGCGTGTGGCAGCGGTGATCTCCAACAATGGCGGCTACTCTGGCTACTGATTTTGGCTGGAACCACACTTCACAGAAGTCTATAAATTTAATCATTTGATACTTGGTCAACATGTTATCTACAAAATAAATTTTGTTGTGATATCTCTTGTCTTTCTTGGTGTTGCAATTTGGGTGGCCAGCAGTGTAAGTTATTGCTTTTACTATTTACGCACACTCTCTGTTATCGTTAGTAAATAAGGAAGAAAGACGCGAGGGTGTGGAAAGTTTCATTCTGAGATTATCATAGTTTTGACTGGGGAAAAACCATATTTACAAACTGCTATAATAATTTGCAATAACGTATAACAATATTTTCCTGTGGTCTCGACGTATATAGAATATATTATGTATCGTTGTAGACAGATTTCACTGTATTAGGCTTTGAATATTCCAATACGGCGGTGGTCGTTCGTATCGCAGGTATGACTACTAGGGAGACGCCATGACGGCAGCGGTCAGGCCTTGTTATCTCGGTGGTAACGGTTATACGGGGATTACCTGTATCTAGTCCATCCAGATCTGGACAATTTCTTGCTAATGACGAGATACCTCGTCGAGACAACCACCAGGAGGGTTAATCATCAACGAGCTCTACTAAATTTCATTATGGTACCTAGTTCAACGCTTGTACAGTCAAAACTTCTACATAAGCCAGTATATATTACGTAATATTTCGCTACTCAGCATCTGTTCTCCGAAGTGCCATTTATGTAAATTTGCCCAATTTTCTAAGCAGCTTTAACATGTTTGATTTAATACGCCGATATATTTTTCTTCACATGCAATATCTACATATGCTAATTCAGTCTATCACAGATTTCGCAATGCTCTTTTTGGAACAAAAGTATTTGAAGCACTTTAGAGAGAGAAAGAACGTAATGTAATTAAACGTAATTTTCTGAACGTAATTAAATCTAACGGAACACTTATTTTGCGATGTAACACTTTAGTCCTTCGCCGATAGCGAATTATTCTCTGTACATAAAGAGTATCCTCAGAATAAATCAATTATGGTAACGTAATTATTGAAAAATTGGGCCTTCGAAATTTATTTATCGTCCAATCTAGTCTTTTTAACGACAGCGTCTTGTTAATCCAATCATACAATAAAGAACACTTTCTGATTGCACCTATCAGAATAGAAGTCATTATCGTAAGTGCGAAAGGTTTGATCAAGATGCGATTTTTTTGTCGCTTTGGAAGATGGAGATAGGTAGGTAATTAATCTAACTTGCGCTGGAGCAACACAACGGTCTAATGGCGAGGTCCAGGATCAATCCCGAAATGAAAGATCCGAAGACAACACCTCGTAACTTTGAAGTAACAATATGGCATACAAGGAAACAGATGCTTTAGAACATTTTCTGATGAAAATACATAGTATTAAGTACAGGCATTCCTCATTTTACTCTCCTGGTGGTTGTCTCGACGAGGTATCTCGTCTCATTAGCAAAATTGGTCCGATCTTGATGTACGAGATATCTCGTAATTAGAAAACTAGCCAGATCTTGATCTCGTCATCATGAAAAAATCGACAATATCTTGATGACGAAATATCTCGTCATTAACAAAATTGGTGAGCTTTTTATGCATGAGATATCTCGTTGTAAGCACTTGTAGAGTTAACGACTTTGTTACGTTCCTACGATTAGGCCATTAAGCGATTTGGTCGATAAGCGAGGAGATTAGTCGTTTTTTTTTTATTCTGAATGAAGAAAATGTCGAACTCGATAACTTTGCTTTCGGGAATTATCCAGAGCTTTCGTGCTGCTGAATAATGAAAACTGGAAATGACAGAGGCAGGGTAAACAAGGCAGGCCGATCACCAACAGAATTTGCGACAACATTCCAGCATCTGATTGGACGAGTTTAACCACCGGCTGCATTTGGCAATGTCGGGAGCGGACTGGCAAATATGTTTGACCGGGCTACATGCAAAAACCTACATTTGATTACATTGCATCAGGGCCTGGCTCAGTTTTTTCTGTTGGGAGGTCATTCCATGTCAATTCAACATAGCACTCAACCTTAATGCATCCAACTTCAACAAAAATTGTTGAGGGGGTACTCTTTTGGTAGTAAAATAAAAATACAAGTTTCTGAAATAATCGTTTGGTTCGTTTAACAAGTAACACAAATTAAAAACTTGAAGGTATGCGTATTTTTTAAAACTTTTGCAATCGTACACATGTAAAGTTTAGTTCTTGTGCAGATGAGTTCAAAATTAATATGGAGAAGCTGGAATGGCGCTCCATTCTTTCTAAAGAGCAGTGGTCAATTCTGTGGCCGGAGTAACCTGGCTCTCAAACGCCGTTCCAATTAATCCCACGTGTGCTCTAAGGGATTCAAATCAGGACAGTCCATTCTTCAACATCCATGTCAGAAAATCAGGTCTATACACCTGCTGTGTGGGCGGAAGCCCTATCGTGATGAAACAAGATTGGGTAGGTTCCAAACTGTTGACACAATGTGGAAAGGGTTGAATTGTTCAAAGTGTCAAGATAGGTCTCTGCATTTAAAGCTCACTTTATAGGAACCAGAGCGTTCAGTCAAACCACGAGAAACAGCCCCATACCATAATGCCTCCTCCACCAAACTTGAATTGAGGCACAGTGCATTCGATTAGGCGACGTTCACCCGGCATTCCCCATACCCAGATCTGGCCATCAGACTGGCAGAGAGTGTACCGGGATTCGTCACTCCGAAAGACATGTCGCCATTGTTCAAGTCTCCAGCTACGATGAGCTTTACACTACGTTAAGTGACACAACATGTGCTACGGTAATGTGCGGCTTTGCAGGCGGCTGCTCAGGCATGAAAACCCAAAGTTCCTAGCTTCCCACTAATCGCCTTGATACTTACGGTACATCCCTAGGATTGTTGTAATTCATCTTGACTAGTTTGCACTAATTCCAGGTTCGCTTTGACGACCCTTTTCAACACTCTAGGCTCCGATCTGTGAAACGACGTAGTCGGCCAGACCTTAGTTGGGCACTAATAGCTTCTACACGTGTCCACTTAACAATTACATCACTTACAGTGGCATGCGGTACGTGTAACATGTCCGAAATTTCCCGAACATTTTTACCGCAACGGTAACAGTCAATCATTTCTCTTTCAAAGTCACTAAGCTCGCGTCGTCCGCCCATTGTGCATTTTGCTCTTTGCAATGATGTCTCGGAATATACCTGCCTCCACTTATATCAGTCTCCACGTGCATTGTTACGTCAGTGGCCGTAAAAACTCGAGATTTTACTAAATTCGTTACCTGGGACCCAAATTTTGCCGGTTTTCTTTTAAGTTTTCAAAAAACCCTAATTCGAAAAAAAATTAGATATGCATCTCATATTTCTCTCGGCACAATTTCATTTTTTCATTTCTTATATTATGTTACATTTCGTTGAAATCGGAAAAGGTCTGGTTGAAAATGATACTTTGATGTGTGGATTTAGCATGGAATGACCCGTGTATAAAAGAGCCGAAGAAGGCATTCCCAAGACTCGGGTTGAGAAAGGAGGCCCTCAACGATGGAGAGCTGGTAGTAAGTCTGCGTGGTCGTTAAACAGGTAGGGTGTTAAGTGAGCCTGTAAATCGATAGGTAGAAAATGTTCCTAACCGGCATTTGCTGGTAAAAATAATTCTTTTTAATGAATTCGTAATTTAAATTTTGAATACTAGAGGGCTCCACCTCCTCTCCGCTCGATCACCAACTTACAAATATTGAGTTCATAGGTTCTGTAGGCTTCATAGATTGCGTGAACCCAATGCTCTCTTCATTCTCCTTTGAGAAATGTATTTTAAATGCCCGGCAAATTGAACATAACTCATTATGGCGCTACTGTAATGTTATGATCAACGGTGGTCCCTACTCTGTTGTACAAATTGCCGTAGACTATTCCGTTTAATTTTGAGGTAGTAATCTTCAAAATAATGGTGTTCCTTTATTTCTGCAGGCCAGTGTATATGGAAAAGTTTGGAATATGCACGCTTTTCAATTCCCTGTTAAAACAGGGGTTTTGTATTTGGTATATTAAAGTAATATCAACGATATATCCAGAAAACAATACCTTGGTCCCCAGAGAAACCTGTAGAGGTTAAAGTCATTGCGACATTCTATTCCTTGATTTATTACAAATAACTTTTAATACCTTTTTGAAAGCTTCCGATCAGCTAAATCGAGTTTATTAACCCTAGGAGCATCACGAGATTTCCGAGTTGTGTTGTCCCCCCCTTTTACCCCTCAAAACACACATAATGACTAACCTCATCTGTTAGTTCAAAGATTCTATTGGTCCTACAAATAGAATTGAATACTTTGGAAATATTCTATTGATCCTTTCTATTGAGTAGAATTCTTTGGAAAGATTCCATTGGTCCTTTTCTTAGAATGCAATCTTTTAAAAAGATTCTATTAGTCATTTCCCTAAAGTAGAATAAATTTGGGCCTTTCCTTCACATAGAATCCTTTGAAAGTCTTATTGATTATTCTTTTTGAATTTAATGCTGTGTAAAGATTCTACTGTTCTTTTCTTTTGAATAGATTCCCTTTGACATATTCTTTTGGTTCGTTCCTTGGAATAGAATCCATTGGAACTATTCTATCGGTCTCTTAGAATAGAATCAACTGAAAAGATTCAATTGTCCACGACGGCCAAAACTGGTTAAACGTAATGAAAGGACGAGTTCAGGTTGTGCAGTTATGCGTATCAACCCCTCAGAGTGTAAAAGCACACCAGTTATTTCGGAAAGTACTTTTTTAATTAACTTCCGTTCTGTTCTCTTTTTACCTCTCACAGCTTACCTCCGGGAATTAATTTGTAGTTGATTATGCCTACGTTCATTTTGAGTGTAATTCTTGCCATATAAAATAAATTTACTTTTAAAATACTAACTTTGACACTACTCACCACATTTCTTGTCTTAAATCTTTGATTGTTTTGAATCTCGACAGATTTGATACGCGATTAGAATCGCGTGATGCTTGAGCAATTTCAAGTTAATTTTAACAAATTTAGAAGAATTAGTTATTTAACTTTTAATGCTAAGGAATAAATATGTTTGGATGTAACTTTTTGTGCAATTAATTGAATTTATTAGAAGTAACTAAAATTGTAATACGTCATTTTTATCCAGTACTTGTCGTTTTATTATCCATATCTGTTAGAATTGTTTGGGGACATTCGTTCGAGCTTCAGACTATTTTTTTACTTTAACCCTTCTGGTGATTGGCTCGACGAAGTTTTTTGTCATTAGATAAACTGAATCCGATCCGATAGATGAGATATCTCGTCATTAGGGAAAAAAGTGACCATATCTTGATCTCGTCATTGTACAAAAATCGGTAATGTCTTGATGAGGAGATATCTCGTCGAAACTATTGGAGGGTTAATTAACTAGAAACCGCACTGGAGATTATGCTCGGGAGCAGTTTTGAATTTATGGCATGTGGTAGAATTTGTGATTTTTAAGATCAGAAGGTAAATAGATCACTAGAAGGTACTTGTCGTTGTACCTAGATTTTCTGACTAAAGCCACGTTTGATTATTTATTTTCTCATGAAAACAAGTAATCAAACATGATGAAATTAAAATGCATTATCATACTGATGTGCGTGCTTATAGTTTAAAAGTCACCGTGTAAAAAGCTAATGCAATGGTTGGTGAGGGGAAGGATTTCCTTTAGTTTAATTTTCTCCTATAAACAACACATACTTTTTCTATTCATCTTTCTATTTTAAAGCTGAACAATATTGAGAGAAAATATGCATATCTATAGAAATTGCGGTACTCTTTTTATAACTTATGGATGAATCATAATTCATAGCGGAATACTCTTTATCGGAACATGAACCGAGAACATTTGTTCTTTCAGTTCGAGTTACTCATCTCCTCTCACTCAAAGTGTTTCGACGAGATATCTCGTCCGCTTAGATCTGGTCACTTTTGCTAATGACGAGATATCTTGTCCGTCTAGATCTGGTCACTTTTGCTAATGACGAGATATCTCGTCCGTCTAGATCTGGTCACTTTTGATAATGACGAGATATCTCGTCCGTCTAGATCTGGTAACTTTTGATAATGACGAGATATCTCGTCCGCTTAGATCTGGTCACTTTTGCTCATGACGAGATATTTCGTCCGTCTAGATCTGGTCACTTTTGCTAATGACGAGATATCTCGTCCGCTTAGATCTGGTCACTTTTGCTAATGACGAGATATCTCGTCCGTCTAGATCTGGTCACTTTTGCTAATGACGAGATATCTCGTCGGCTTAGATCTGGTCACTTTTGCTAATGACGAGATATCTCGTTCGTCTAGATCTGGTCACTTTTGCTAATGACGAGATATCTCGTCCGTCTAGATCTGGTCACTTTTGCTAATGACGATATACCTCGTCGAAACAAAACTATCGTATTACTCCAAGGAGGAATGAAAATCCAAGTAGGAAAACAAATTATTCCTTATCCAGAACTGATGAGCGTTTAGAGCAGTTTTTTTAATCAGTATTATACAGGCCATTATAAGACAGTTTTCGATGCAAAGATAAACCACCAGGAGGGTAAACATATCTGGTCCTGACAGGAGATAGACCATTGTTTCACTCAACAGAGGATTAACTTTCTCTGAGAATTACGTCTACTTCGATTCAAAGAGAGACGATTATTATGTTCAACAGACAACTGCCTTTCTTTTGTAAAGCCATTCGTTGTGTCATTTGGCAATCGATATCACCTTTCTTGGTGAGTTTCATTCATATTACAAGACAAAAGAATTCTTTTAGCATTCTATGTACCACTACCTATATTCGTTTTCCGTCTAGGACAATGGAATTGCTCGGGGAACAAGGATAGGTGTTGTGAACGCCGGGAGTGTATAACGTATTATGCACGGGATCATCGATGAACCAAAATGTTAAAGCAGCACCTCCCGATACTCGTAACATCATTCCTGGAACATCTCAAACGGGAACTACATCCCAGCGCCCAAATGCTAGAGACCAAAATCGATGAGTAGCACTCTCAAAATACTTTCCATCAATTCATCCTTGAACTCTCATAACACCATATCCACCTTCATGACATTTCTACTCTGTAATTAATACGTAATATGGACTGTTTTTGGACTGATTTCTTTCATGATTACTATTTAGAGTTCAAGAACACGACGAGTGAATGACAGTGCAAATTTGTCCATCAAAAAGTACTTCCTGGTTGAGAGTGATATATATATATATATATATATATATATATATATATATATATATATATATAGATATATATATATATATATATATATATATATATATATATATATATATAGATAGATAGATAGATAGATAGATAGATAGATAGATAGATAGATAGATAGATAGATAGATATAGATATAGATATAGATTTATGTATATATATGTATGTATATATATATGTATATATATATGTATGTATATATATATGTATGTATATATATGTATATATATACGTATATATATATATACATATATATATGTATATATATACATATATATATATATATACATATATATACATATATATATATATATGTATATATATATGTATATATATACATATATATACATATATATATATACATATATATATATGTATATATATGTATATATATATATATGTATATATATATGTATATATATATATATATGTATATATATATATACATATATATACATCTATTGTCCGATAGATGCTACCACTCGTTGATGGATTGCTAATTGCGTGAGACCGTGAGAGCTCATGGGTGTATTTCCGTATGCGTGGTCATGCATTCGAAAGAGCCTCAAAAGTTAGAGCTCTATTGTTGTAAAATATGATTGAAATTTTCGTATTGTTATAAAGCGCCAACTTGGTAACATTTTGTGGAAAAAAGGGGCGACAATTCGCCAAATGTAAACAACGAGGTAGTTAATGCCAACTTGGCAATTTTTGTCAACTTCATCTTTTCCCCCCCAAGTCAGATATTTCGTAATAATTTCCCTATTCGCCGTAATACCGTATTCAAGATGGAAATCCTTAGCAATTACGGAAAATCAGTAATGGTTAGCACCTCTATGCGTGTAAAGAAAAAGATATAAGTTAACATATTTGTGCAAGTTGAGCATTCAGTAATATTTAGAATACATATTTTTATTTCATGAAGGACCCTTCATCTAACATGGTGCAGGGACACAGAGTGCAAATGTTGGGATCATGAACTTATCCTTTTGCCGTCGGTACCCTGTGAGAGGAATTTGCGGTAAGAATAAAAAACCACCAAAAGATGAAGATTTTATTTCCTGTTATCCAATGTTCGCTCGCGGTAGATAATGAGTTACCTTAAAGCGTAGCCAAGTGTTAAGGAATACGTTCTACCACAGAAACACTAACGAAGTCTATATTTAGCTTTACAGAAAAAGCATGTCATTACCTAAAAGCTGCCGATCCTATTTTTGATTTGGTTACAAGAAACTGAGAAATCAGGAAATGAGTTTATTGTCTTGAACAAATCCTACATTACTGCTACATTACAGTGCTGTGTGTTCTGCTTTTATTTAAAGTAATCGGAATGAATTGATATGTAATTTCATTGCTTTAACAATATTAAATTCGAGTTTAAAAGCATTTATCTGTTGTTTCTTTCACACTTAAATTTGCCGTTCCAGGTTGGTTGGGTTGAGTTTATGGGGCATGAATAAAGGGCGGTTGCCGCTCTAGGCTACAACATAGTCAGCCTATTTACAAATACATATACAAAAGATATAGAAATCTGCAAAACAAACGAATTCGCCCATGACTATTTCAAGCATGACGATAAACAAACACCAAATATGCTTTTTGCCAAGAATAAATCCATACAACAGCAAACTTATTGCGAAATTCTACGTTACTTCCACTCAATAGAATATCCAGAACATCAAAGACGATATTGAAAGAAGAGTTATGAAACAAACAGCAATTCCTTATTTTTACAGCTCTCCTATTCGTGATGGACATGCTTTTCGACACATAAAATATGGTAGTAAAAAGAGTTGTAAAACGTAAATTTTGATATTGAAGTGTTCCGTTTTATGTGTGCTAAATCACATTATAGAAACATGAAACGTTATTACAAATAACAAAAATTGTCGGCTCAAAACAAGCAAAACGTTTTGAAAGAATAAATCCAAAGATTGTCTGACCCACAGAATGGTTTTCTAGGAAACCATTGATAAATATTCTAATTCATGATAATTTTAATGGGACTGTTCATTTTCCTTAATTCTTCAAAAATATATTTTGCTTTTCCAAGACGTTTTTAATATACTGTATGTACACACTTTTATCCAGATGATTTGTAACATTTTATTCAACTAACATTACACTAGCGCAGGATCTTCAATTTTAAATGTAAAGGAATTTGTTAAACTCATTTTTGCACTACCTGAAATTGCATTCCAAAATTTAAGGTTAGAAAAAAAATTAATACTTTAAATAAATGTTCTAACTTCAAGAAAATGTAAAAATGGTTTTTGTATCAGCGTTTCTATAAATATTGAATTAAAGTATTTAATTAAATCATTAAACGAATTTATGACTCGCAACAAAGTGCAAGTGGTATTATCTAAATGATTAGCTTTGTAAATAAAGTTATTGGGGCCTTACTTGTCAGTTTGCAATATTTGTATACGCAATTTTCTGTTCTCAAGCGCCATCTAACCGTGGTTCAAAATTATATGGTGTTGTCCTCGGTCTTTCCCTTTGGGATTGATCCCGGACCGTCACCAATAGCCCGTTGTGTTGATCTAGTGTGACGTTAATTAAAATACCTACCTACCATGGACATATCCAGCGCTGGACAACCTGAGACCCGCCAAGTCATAAAAAGCACAAATTAAGAGAAAAGAGTAATGTGAAATATAGGAAGATCACTGTACCAAATCACCTATTACGAAAGATCTCAAGACATACAAAACCCGAACTACATATATCCAACAGGTTTTATTTTTAAATTTATCATCCACATACCATTCATGTTATCAATCATATACCATTCATATACCATTCGTATTATCATTCATATACCTTTCATTTATAATTAATATACTTTTGTACGCTGTCTCTTCCAAATGTTAAGCACGAAGCAATGAATTTGTTATAATTCTTAAAATACTCCCTTAGTTGATTTCAAATTTCACTGGAAAGTACGAGGGGTGTTCAAATAAAAAGGTCCGAAACGACACTGTGGGTACAATTAAAGTCTTTATTCAAAAGTAATCACCAGAGGCCTGAGCACAACTATCCCACTGTTTCACGAGCCGAAGGATTCCCTGTTCCCAGAATTCCTGTGACTATGACAAGAGTCAGTCCTCCATTGTGTCCTTCAGTTCGTCGTCCGAGTTTAAGCGCTTCCCTTTGAGATGTTTTTTAGCGGACAAAACAGATGGAAGTCGCAGGGCGATATGTCCGGGCTGCAGGGCGGATGCTCAAGCTGCTCCCTCTTGAACTTGGCCAGTACACTTTGTGTGACCCTGGAGACGTGTGGACGTGCGTTATCGTGGAGCACAATCACTCCCTCCGTGAGCAGCCCAGGCCGTTTGCTCTTGATGGACTTGCGTAGGATACGGAGTGTCTCACCTACCGGTTTGACACCTTCCGCAATCAGAAATCTGATAACACCTCGCTGCTCCTCAATCGTCGAACTTTGCAATGTGAACGCCATGATGTCCTCTCACGCACTGCCGCGTCAATTGGACGGAACATACAACTGCCTGCTTCTCTTCTGCGTCTTGTGCGGGCGCCCGCGCATGCGCACAACCACGCCGGTACTCGTACATTCGCGTCCCTAGATGTCTCACTACGTTATCCCAAAGCGGCATATTTAAATTTCAACCGGTTTGGTTGTTACGACGTTTCGTACCTTTTCATTTGAACACCCCTCGTATATATGTAATTGAGTTAATTATTCATTCCAACTAAAACAAATAAAATAATACATTTAGGATTTATTTTAATCCTTAAATCTTCCATGTCAGGGCAAAAGGGGTTAAGTCAAAATGGTTACTTCTCGGAATCTTAAGGAAAAACGTCACTCTTTCTCTCGCATTTTCACTCTTTCTCTCGCATTTTCACTCTTTCTCTCGCATTTTCACTCTCAAATATTCAGGAAGAAAAGGAAGCATGCCAATACAAATAATCGTAATTTGGATTATTAAATTCATTTAGCTTTATATTATTCCTTAAATTAATGTCGCATTTGACTCCTTTGGACGCATCAAAATTCAGACTTAACCCCTTTTACCCTGACACGGAAGAAATAGCAACCGCATTTTGTTCATTCAGAGAAAGAAAATTCTTTACACCGAAGAGTCAAGTGATCTTTATCAAGGAGTGTGCCCCCCGACTTCTATTCAAGCTTCGCATCGACAATTCAGTTCTTTAATCAGGAGATCCAGGACATCAGAGAACAATAATTGCCATTCCTCTATAGGGGCAGTTTGAAGCTGTTGGTGGTAGTAGGAGGGGATAAACTGACAACGAAAGCTCTTCCGAGGGCATCCCAAAAATTTTCGATCGGATTGATATCCGAAATATATGCTAGCAAGGCCCGTCTAGAGGGAAGGCCTGTTACCCTCTTTTGTGACGTCACAGAAAGTGGCTGAGCTCGTTAGCATATAGAGACGCGATTCCAGCTCTTTATGTCCACTTTTAATAAATGGATGCAAATAGATGGTTACTGCTGTGAGGTATGGCTCTCCTGTGCTTATCGTAAACTGTTTCTATTTAAAATACTCTTCTTTATTTAATTAATCCACGGAAAGGTTTCACACAAAACATCTAATCGACCATCAAATATACTTTTTACACCTGACAGACATCACTGGATAACATAAGCTTAAAAAATCGGATTCGATATCCAAGATATATACTTCGATCGGATCCAAGGTTTATATTAGCAATGCCGTCTAGGGCATAGAGGAAATGTAAAAGTAAAGTGAGCAATGGTAACCTTTTTATGTGCCCTAATGTGACCAAAACTAGAGTAGTAACGTGGCCCTTAAACTGCTTTCGTCTGCTGGGTGAAACTTAACATTCATCATCTGATTGGTTCACGGGATGAGAGAAGACCCCCATCCATTGATTGATCATCTGATTGGTACATTGATTGATCATCTTATTGGTACATCAATTGATCATCTTATAGTATTTTGGCGATTTCACCACTGCCACCATTCTATAGAAATGTGGATTCCCACTCCTACCCTGTCATAGGATGTTGCATCGCCAAACAAGGCGATAAGATACCAAATCGGCCAACCAAGTTAATTTTTCACAGAGCAGTCATGTGACTACTGGTCGACACACTTTTTGAAGCTCAATAGCAATACTCAGTTTACATATATTTCACGTCTATGATCTAGAGAAGGTCTGCTTCTCTCTTTCGTGACGTCACAGAAAGTGGCTTCGTTAACAATGACGAAACGGAAACCAGCTCTTCATGTCCACTTTTAGCCATGTGAGGTTATTAATTAGTATAGCTCTCCTGTGCTTATCGTAACTAGTTTCTGATTTAAAATAACGATTCTTTATTTAATTAATTCACAGAAATGTTTCACACAAAAAAATTAATTCATTCATCAAATACGCTGACAAACAGATATCACTGGATGATATCAGCTTAAAAGGAACTCCTGAAAGTATGTTAATCACTATATTTACGTATATGACAAAATATTTCAGTCTCCTTATAAATTGAAGCAATATAAGTTTTTTATGGATTTTATAGGAACTTTCAATGAAATTGGTTCTATTGTACAGATATTAGTCTTAAGCTAGCTCTCAGTAAATACATCGATTACATTTTTTAAATTTGCATTATTTCAGGTAGAGAAATAAATTTCTTTAGCTTGATTAAACAAGCAGTCGCTTTTAAAAATTATAATTATCATTTACGAATTACTTTTCTACACTAAAACTGTGACAGTTCACGAAACGGAGAAAACATTTTCACAATAAAAACTACAATTTTTTTTATTTTCTGTAAAAAATCAATGAAATTCAAGTTCCATAATATGCATTAAAAATTGCTTTTATAGTACACATCAATAAATAAATGTATGATTGTGAAAGAATGGTAAACTTTCGAGAGTTGTTTTGTTTTCAGCCTCCAAATGGCCAACTATTGTTCTTTACTTTACAATAATTACGTAGCACTTTTTACACACTTGGCACAACCGTATAATGAGAGAATTAAATGAATTTCTAGGAACACACATCGTTGTTATTAACTTTACTTTCGCTTTTCTCCACAAGTTTCACCAATAAAGATTTCTGAATTCTATGAAGCAAAAAGGTATTTCCAAATTCAAGAGAAATTAATGTTGAAACAACTGAAATCCACAAATGATTATAGTACCACTACATTCCGATGGTAGCTTAATCCCCTCGGTCAATAAATGATGCAGTGGGCAAACATGACTCAGTTTGACCAATGTGCTAGCAACCTGCGAGTTATAGGTGGCACAGGTTCGATTTCTGTAACTTATCTTGCGTGAATTTCTCTTTTCTGTGTCAGCAAACACTTCCTTGTGTGTACATGTCCATTTTTATGATGTTGCCCGTCTCGTGTTTGGTGCAGCGAATGACCAAATATGGAAACTGAGTCATAAAACACCATAACACCTATAAAACCATTACACTTCCACGACGAAATGTTCTTCAATGTTACTGGATTGGTTGTGTGTTTCTTATTCTCTCCAGACTTTCATGAGTTTATCAACCAACTCTAGGACAAATCTTGATAAATGTATGTGTAAAAATCTTGTAAAAAGAACTTTGGACCTTCGTGTTCAGGTCAAAGCCACCTGCTCACGACGCCACTTTAATAACGCTCCATTGGTCTTGGGGCTCCAAGGAACAGACTCTTGATACCAGAGCTTAGATACTTTTTCAGGCAGTCTGTCTCAGGACATTAGAGGCCAGCAGAGGCCTTTACCACAGATATGGTTACAAACGCTCGGAGAGCTAATGATGATCCTTAGCAATTGCGTTTGCCAATAATGCTTACCGGTCGTCGAACGATGGTTTTATCCTAGGAAATGACGAAATTGGTCTTCAGGTGACTGTTCTCTTTCCTTGGAATAGTTGTCACAAACGAGAAATTACGGAGTGACACAGAAAATAAATTTGCCTTATTGCACCTTATTAACCCGCAAAGTGGTTTCGACGAGATATCTCGTCCATCAAGATCTCAACAATTTTGCTAATCACGAGGTATGTCGTCATCAAGATATTGACGATTTTTTTATGATGAAAAGAGATCAAAATTTGATCAGTTTTTTCTGTTGACGAGATATCTCGTCCATCAAGATCTGGTAAGTTTTTCTAGTGACACTGTCGAGACAACTACCAGGATAGTTAATGGATTGCCCTGCCTGAAGCCTTCCAACACCACGTTAGCATTGGGAATCTAATTTAAATCTAATCTAGTTTAAATTTAATCTAGTTTTCCATAGAGCATTATAATTCTTGGATATGGATGCTTTATTTATGTGTCTAATCTGCATGTTTTACGTGAAAGTAATTTTTATTTGGCAGGTGATTTATAGTATTTGCATATCCCACTTAAACAATACAGGTGGCCCGGTTGGAAGAGTAACGGACTAGCAACCGAAGGGTTGCGAGTTCGAATCCAGCCAAACACCGTCGTGTACAAAGGGGGCTGGTGCACGTTAAATCTGTCGTGGCCTCAAATGTCCTCACGTTGGCGTGGTGTGGAAGTTTGGAGAGTGGGGTGCCAGCTCAGGTGTTGCCTCGTCATCTGACCGTGGTTCAAAATTACGTGGTGTTGTCCTCGGATCTTTCCCTTTGGGATTGATCCCGGACCGTCACCAATAGCCCGTTGTGTTGCTCCAGTGTGACGTTAATTGAAATAACAATAACAACAATAACAATAAACAATACAGTAAGTTTCACCCAATAAAATCTAAGCATGGGCTAGTCATTCAAGAATTTGCATTCCGTCCATACCTTTTGGTTGGTAGTTGAATTTATGTCACACTTGAGTAACACAACGGGCTATGGTCCGGTCGACGGTCCGAGATCAATTCCGAAGGGAAAGATGCAAGGACAATACTTGTAATTTTGAACCACAGTCAGATGACGAGATTAAAACCTGAGGTGGCATCCCACTCTCCAAACTTCCACACCACGCCAACTTGGGGACATTTGATGACAGATTTAACGTGCACCCTCCTACATGGACACGATAGTCTTTAGTTGGATTGTCTCGAACTCACAACCTTCCGGTTGCAAAGCCGCGACTCTACGAACTGGGCTACTGCGGCACCCATTAACTTCTGAAATGTAGTGTATAGGTATAAAAGCAAGATATTTGTTATGAATTGTTAAATTCTGAAAGTAGCTGTTTAATAACGGCGTTTTGCAAGTGAGAAGTCAGATGTATACTTTTTGGCCATAATCTTTCGTTCTATTGTTCGAAATTTGTCAGATTTCCTATGCTTTTTTACTTAAAAAAATAAATTAAGAACCTTTATGAAAAGAAATCATGCAACTCTGATCAATGTAGTAGATCTAAAAAGTGTCAGTCACAAGGAAAAGAAAGATTCTTACTAATAAATTGATGAGAGGCATTTCATAAAGATAAATGTAAGTGGTGGTAATATTTCTGAGGCGAACATATTTCCCACGTGTTCCGAACGTAAAGTAATTTGAACCGTTTTTCGAATAAGCTTTCAACACTTCACCAATAAAAATTCCAAAAAAATGAATTACATATTAATGTATGATAGTTGATTAGTCAGCACCAATTAGGTTACCCCTCCAAGTGGTTTGGACGAGATACCGACAAGAACTGACCAATTGTTTCTAATAACGAGATATCTGGTAGTCATCAAAATATTGCCAAATTTTTATGATGCAACAATCAAGATTTGTTCAGGTTTCTTCTAATGACGATAGAATCTTAACGAACGAGATATCTCGTAAATCAAGATCTGATTAGTTTTGATAATGACGAGATTCCTCGTCGAAACATCCACCAAGGCGATAAACGACAAACGTCTCCAAAATGGCGATAAATTAAGGTAACCCGTTATATATCCAGCGAGCATTTGTGTAACGTAAGTAAAATCTCCACATTTCGTTTGAGTTGTTTGTTTTTACACTGCAAATCCCTCTCATAAGATGAGTGAATAAAATCAATGTTTTATAATTTCATGTTTCATTTTTGAAATTTATTTTATTTTAATAGTTTGCAATAAAATTGCTTCGGTTAAAACGGCCGGCAGAACAATTTGGGCTGGCCAGGTTTGACATAGTAGTGGTATTTCATTATTTACTTAGCTCACAAAACTTATCTTTTATTTTGTAAGATTCAGAAATGTAAGACTACTTTTCGACTTTCAAGGGAATTTTCAAATGAATTGGAATTGCAGCACCTACTTAAAACTACGAATTTACCATAATTGACGTCGGGTATAAGTTTTGGTGCGGGCAAAATACATCAAGAATCACACAATGAACACGTTCTCTATAATCGTTTTTTTTTTGCATTTATCTAAGAAAACGAGGGTAATTTTATTTTCACTATTTGTGCAGATTTCATTAAATAGTTAGGAGAATAGTTTGTCCTTCCATCGGGGAAACGTTTTATGTTCCAGAGCTTAAGAAAAATTTCAAACGAAAAATTTAATTACGGAGAGAATAAAGAATGAATCAAATTAAAATTCTACAATGAAGGTTGTTTTAGGGGTTCTACTTAGTTTTCCTTTTATTTGCAAAAAAAGTTCTGATTAGATTCTTGTGATGTTGCATTTCATTACACATGTTTAAAAATTTTAAACAGAATAAATGATGATATAGCTGAGATATTCTCATTGTATTAACCTCTGAGGGTCACAGATGTATGCATAATTCCCCCACGGAACTTTCCCTGCATTACTTCTAACCAGCCTTAGATTTCTTGACCAATAGAATCCTTTCTAGGAATCTCTCAACCAAGAGGTGTGACTACGCTGGCATGCAAAACTTAAAGAACACCAATATTTTTAAAGTAACCTTAACAAGTAACCATCCTAGTGGTTGAGTCAACGAGGCATCTCGTCATTATTAGAAAACTAACCAGATCTTGATGGATGAGGTACCTCGTCATTAAAAAACTGACCAGATCTTAATCTCGTCATCATAAAAAAAATCGAAACTATCTTGATGACGAGATATTTCGTTATTAACAAAATTTGTCAGATCTTGATGGACGGGATATATCGTCGAAACCACATGAAGAGACCCCTTTTAACTTCCTGTGGCAATTCGCGCACCAGAGGATATTCAGTAAAAAGCTGGTACGTATTCAAATTTTGGAATTGTTACATCCGAAGCTCTAGTATAGGGATGAGCTCTGATACCACACGAACTTATACGCGGTCCCTTTATATGTATGCAAACGCGATGCAAAGCCTACATCAGTGTTCGAGGTGGTCATATATCTAACTAAAGACAGCCTCCTCTTTATTTAAATGTCCACAGTTACCCTTCTGTCTCATGGCGGCCACTGCATTATCAGCACTACAGTTCAAAAACTACTCTTACTGTTCGACTCTATTCTTGTTATATAGTATTATAGTTTTGTTTTTACTCACCAGTTCGGTAACTCTTGAATACATTTGTATCATTGCATTAAGGACGGCGGATTTTGATTTGTATAAATTTTTTCTAGTGATACAGGGTAAAATTATTATCCGAGACAGTGATAATTGGCAGTATGGCATTTGGGATGGGCAGTCATCATTGAGGTCAACAACTGCAAACCTGGTGGTTTGTTCACTGTCTCATTGCTGAAAACGCTACTCTTGTCTCTACAATGTTGTAGAAGTAGGTAATTTATGTGGTGAAAATAAGAAAACAATTTTATACCTCATGAACTCAATTGTTCCTTATGTTTTGCACACCAACGTTTTTAGTCATTATGTGTATTTTAGGGTAAAAGTAATAGTATTCTACTCGGAAATCTCGTTACATTCAGAGGGTTGGATCCGCAGGGACTAGAACACGAAAACAGTCAGGCCACCTACTCACTGGGATATAAAATATGTAATCACCTCCAGAGAATGGGAGTTACATGAAGAAAATAAATAAGTATAAGAGAAATATGTCATAGTTTAGGTTGTTTGATTGGATTTTATGGCGCATGGGCCATATTTTGTGAAGCTGCGCCAAACACAAGACAGACAACGTCAAATAAATGGATGTGCATACACAAGGAAAGTTTCACCAACACATGCACCCAAGGTAAATTACAGACATAGTTTTGGAATTTTATTCCATGTTTCAGATAGTACAGGATGGCTTAGTTTAGTATTAAGGAGCCTCCTACGAAGAGCGATTACAAGGCTAAAAACTATTAAAAAGTAAAACTATTTTAAATAAATTAATAGACCACTGTAATCTATATATTAATATGTGGAAAAAAACTTTGTACCCCTTTTTAAGCACATTGCGCGCACGGAGGAGTATATTTGGCATAATTTGCCACCACATTAGTTAGTATTGAAAGTTAATTGCATCGTTTTACTGATCAGAAACTTAAATACAAAGGAAGCATTAGTCAATGGAACAAGAATGCGCATCAAATTTATGCATCGTAATACTATTGATTGCGAAGTTTTAACTGGAACCGCACGCAATAAGAGAATTTTGATTCCACGTATAAATTTAACATATTCCGGAATATTTTACCACATTTAACTTTCAAAGAACTCAATTTCTAATTATACCTGCAGTTGCGATGACAATAAATAAGTCTCAAGGACAAACATTCGAAAAAATTGGAATTTTATCGAGGCAGCCAGTTTTTACACATGGTCAGTTGTACGTCGCAGCAAGTAGAGTTCGATCATTCGATGGTTTGAGATTTTATATTTCAGAATATAACGGTCAAGGGCATTTAACAAACGATAAGAGTTTTTACAAAAAACATCGTCTACACAGAAGTTTTGAATCATTAAATTCATTGTCGAACTATTTCAAGTTCAATGGACAACATTTATTTTTTTAACCACCCGGTTTTTTTGTTTCAATAAAAAATATATAAAAAAATACGAAGCACGTATTCCTTATTTCATTTTTCATTTTTTTTATTTATTTTTTATTTAAATTTTATATAATTTGAAAAAGAAAGGCAAATTAACTGTGTAGCCTTGGCGAAACCTGTGGCCAGTATAGCAATAAAAAAAACCAAGAAAATGTCAAACAACGCGTTATTGTTTTTTAGATATGGCTTAACCAAGCTATACCGCATTTTTCCTATGACAGCTTACGTAATAGAACAAAATTCAAAAAAATTATATGCAATGAATATAGAGGTATACTCTTTGACAAAAGAACCTTATTAACGTTCAAACTTAAAAATTAAATGAATTATGGTCGAATTTCGACCACTAGTTACAATAGATTCGTCATTTTTAGGATTTAATTTATTGCAATTTTGCAAGAGGCGAGCTTATGAAGGGGCATTTATAATCACTTAAAAAATCAAACATGTGTCTAAACATGAGCTAATATTTTAACTTATTTAGTGAAAGATCCTAGATAACCTTTAAAGCGGATAATCAAGAGTTGAATGCAGTACTTTCCTGTTCTCATTAAATCTAAACAAAACGCGCTAAGCATTCTTTGAACTTCAATAGTTGCATGGTTCAATTAAAACGACGACGACGTGTTTACAAAATTTGTAAACACAAAAGGCTCATCAATTATCCACTATGTGCTAATTATAGTAAATAATGTTCGATCTCATCAAATAGTGCAGTCCAGTTTAATTTATACTCGTTCTACATTTTCCATTTGTTTTACTTAAAAGATGTGGTTATTAAGTCATTATGTGAGAGTTGTGGGATAGAAGCAATGTTACACTACTTGGAAATTGGAAATCGCTCAGAGGGCTAAAAATGGAGTTGAATGAATTATTAACAATAATATACAATTTTAATGATGGAAGGTCTGGATGATATACAGAAGCAATCCAGTTGTAAACTTTCAAAAGTTCATTGGAGGAACACAGTTGAATCTTTTTTAAATATTACCTATACCTTTGGTGTAGGTTTAATATTCACTTTGATGTACAATCCCTAATTGCAATTGCGGTAAATTTTGATAGGTGCTGAAAACATTACATATATTTTCAGCTCCATGTACGATATCTATACAGTTAGCAGAGCAACAAACTGTCAACAACAACCATAAAAGTTCAGAATTATAATGTTCCCGATTTTAGCATGACTCTTCTAATTTGTAACAATTTCCTTATAGCTCGAAGTGTTATTAAAATCTTATATCTTCTTATTGTCCCAATAATTAGGATTTAAAAAAAAAATAAAATAGAATTAGAGGTTTCACTGCAATTGCAGCCCAAGGACTTTCAAAATCATAACATGTTCAGGTGATTCCTATGTTTATATTCACGGATGTTATGCTGTGAAAGTGACCCCACACTTTCGCAGAACTCAGATGATGGCACAAATGCAGCTCATAAAAGGATCAGTTTTGAACGGATTTGAATCCAATAGAACAGCATTGGATGGATGCACTTGGGAGTTAAATTAAATCCTCTATATTACCACTAGAAATAGTTCCGAAAATATTAACACCTCTATTTCAAGGACGGGTTTGTTACCTACAGATTTTCTAGGGTGCAAGAGGCAACCAGACCTGTCAAATCCTACTGCTCATGATGTTTTAGATTTAAGTGTTCATATCGAAAATCTATTTTCTTTATTATGTTGAATTCACATGAATATACAATTTTTCTCAGTGTTATCGCTTCATGACTACTTGTGTTATATTATTGCACATCCAGAACAAGCTTTGTGTCGTTTCGACAACCGAACAAGGAATGCATCACAATTCATTTAAATTTGGATACCAGTGGGAAAAAAAAAATCAAAATTTCTAAATTTATTTTTAACTGATGTCGCTAATAGATCTATTTAATTAATTTCAGATATTTAATTTTGCAACATATTTTGTGCAACCTTTCTAAGAGATGGAAGAACAGTAACAAGTTAACCGTGCGAACAAGGGGGTTCGCACCCATATATCCGTTCTGCAACTTGCAGTCTTTCCGGCATGACTTCTAACTAGTTTTGATTCTGATCAAGAAACTTTCAAAATCAAACATGCTATTCTTTCAACCAATAAATGTGTTTTTTGTCATTTTTGGGTAAAATCAATACTACACTACTGGGAAATTTCGTGACGCTCAGAGGGTTAAATAATTTCAATTCAAAAATACAGTTAGAGATAGGTAGTTGAATACGTCGCACTGGAGCAACACAATAGGATATTGGCGATGGTCCGGGATAAATCTCCAAGGGGAAAATCCGAGGACAACATAATTTTGAACCATGGTTAGATGACGAGATAAACACCTGATTTAGCACTTCCAAACTTCCACACCACGCCAAAAATAGTTAGAAAAGAAGCCTATTCAGCTAAGATAAATTATCAGCATAAATTTAGAATCGTTATCCAAAACACATCCGATTCAAATATGCATTTTGAAAAGACTCGAAATCCCTTCGATTCATCTTTAACGTTGAAACGACGTTAAAATCTTCCAGCGCGAAAATCATTCAAGTTATTCATTCATTCATAAGTATAAGAGCGAACGGCTAAAAAGCATCTACATTCAAATGCCCGACAAGATACATGCATTTAGTTTCGGAATTGGCAATCCTTTCTCGATATAAATCCGTCTTCGACGCTATATTGATTCGACGAAATCCTAGCAAAGGAATTCCAAATATGCACTTTATTCCCCTCCTTTCGTTTTCTACAAGCGGGAAAAAAGTTTCTACATCTCAATGCTTCAAATTAGCTATGACTCACTGCAAATATGTATCGAGTAGCAGACTCTTCCAGATCGCCGTCGGGCAATCCAATCTACGGATTCAGTTTTCGATCTCGTCTGAGAAGAGTTTGAAATGCAAATAAATTTCGGAGCGTCGTTCCGGAAGAGACATTTTAATAAAATGTGACCTGCTTTTTTCGAATATTTCTTTCGTTTCTTTTATTCGTTTTCGTGTATTCCTTTCTTGTAAAGAAATGGGATTTACGATAGACACGGGTGCCAATTCCTAGTGGACAGATTCCCTTGGTAACCCCCAATTATTTTAGAGGTGTAAATATTATACCATTAGGTAACCAAATCAGCTTTTCCACAATAAAGACAAAAAAGAAGGGATGCCAACTCCTAAAGGTCCAAACCCCTTGTCTGGCCCAAACAATTCTATGGAGGGAGCCGCAGTCACCAAATGGGAATAGTAAATATTAAAATACAGTGCAACTTGGATAAAACGAACGTCTCTAATTCGAAATCGTCGTTAATTCGAAGATTTCTCTTAGTCCCTTGAACTTCTCATTAAATCAATGTTAAAAAATCGTGGATAATTCGAAGTTTAAGTATAGTACATGTAAAGTTGAGTAAGCTACAGTATATGTAATATGTACTGTGACGAATTAATCCAAACTTTTTTTGGACATTAAAAAAAAAACTTTTTTTTTCAGACAAAACATGGGTTGACAATGGACGCGCGAAACAAAATGCTTAATCTCATATTAAATTTTATCCGAATTGCTACGAAGACGTCTCAACTAGACGGAGTCCGTGAGCTGTTTTTTTTACATCTTCTTCACATGCGCAAGCGTAGTAGTGAAGGACTCTTAACAGGAATCTTCCGGTCTGCAGCCCGCCATCCTAGACTCTTGGGCGCTAAGATGTCACAGTACTGTAGCTTACGTAATGTAAATCTTATTTTGTTTACATACATATAATGTTTAAGTCTTTCATACCATGATCTTTCTGAATAAATATTTACTTATTGACAGAATAATCTTTTCAAGCATTCAGAGGACCTGAAATTAAAGTTAAAAGATGTAACTTTTTTAATACGAAGTTATGGATAATTCGAATTTTTTAGTGGTCCCTTTAGCTTCGAATTATCCAAGTTGCACTGTATTTCCAAAGGGTTACGAAATCAGTTGTTTCAACAAGCCATCCACAAAAGAGGTGACAGCCCTAGGGGTCGAACTCTTTGATCCCCCAATTATTTTATAGAAGAGCGCCAGCCTCCTCAAAAATGGGAAGTGCAAATATTATACAGTGCAACTTGGACAATTCGAAGCTGAAGGGACCGCTAAAAAATTCGAATTATCCAAAACTTCGTATTAAAAACGTTACATCTTTTAACTTTAATTTCAGGTCCTCTGAATGCTTGAAAAGATTATTCTGTCAATAAGTAAATATTTATTCAGAAAGATCATGGTATGAAAGACTTAAACATTATATGTATGTAAACAAAATAAGATTTACCTTACGTAAGCTACAGTACTGTGACATCTTAGCGCCCAAGAGTCTAGGATGACGGGCTGCAGACCGGAAGATTCCTGTTAAGAGTCCTTCACTACTGCCCTTGCGCATGTGAAGAAGATGTTAAAAAAACAGCTCACGGACTCCGTCTAGTTGAGACGTCTTCGTAGCAATCCGGATAAAATTTAATATGAAATTAAGCATTTTGTTTCGCGCGTCCATTGTCAACCCATGTTTTGTCTGAAAAAAAAGTTATTTTTTTAATGTCCAAAAAAATTTTGGATTAATTCGTCACAGTACATATTACATGTACTGTAGCTTACTTAACCTTACATGTACTGTACTTAACTTCGAATTAAGGAAGTTGAACTTCGAATTATCCACGATTTTTTAACATTGATTTAATGAGAAGTTCAAGGGACTAAGAGAAATCTTCGAATTAACGACGATTTCGAATTAGAGGCGTTCGTTTTATCCAAGTTGCACTGTATTACCACTAGGTAACCAAATCAGTTGTTTCAACGAGATATCCACAAAAGGGGTGCCAACGTCTTGATATCCATGCTTTTTCAGCATGTGGCATTAAATGTGTGATAGACACAATAGTTGGGAGCTTTCTGTTACATGCATGAGAGCTGCTACCTTTCTGCAAAGGAAAAATTACCTCTTGTGCCATCCTCCTCTCGATAATTTTATGGAAGGGGCCGCAGCCCCCCAAATGGGAAACGTAAATAATTAAATATAACCAATATGTAACCAACTCATTTGTTTTTCCAAGGCACTCATAAAAGGGATGGATATCAACTCCTGGGGCTCGAAACCTTGGTCTCCCCTTCCAAATAATTTTGGGGTCACAGTCCTCCACCCTCCAAAAAATGGGAGTAGTAAATATTAAAATATTACCGACGTGTAACCAAATCAGTTGTTTTAACAAGACAGACACAATAGTTGGAATGTTTCTGTTATTACGACGTGTATGAGAGTGTTGCTACTTTGATGGAAAATGTTGCACCGCTTGTGCTGCATCCCTCCGCTAATTTTAAGAAGAGTGCCGTAGCTTCCCAAATGGGACGAGTAATTATTAAAATATTACCAATGGTAACCACATCAGGTTTTTCAACACGACACCCACAAAAGGGGTGCCAACTTCTAGAGGCCCAAGCCCATTGGTCTGCATGTTTTGAAGTTCGTGACATAAGAGGTATGATAAAGACACAATTGTTGGAAGGCTTCCGTTACTCTGACGTGTACGAGGCAGTTGCTACCTTTTACAAATGAAAAACAACCCCTTGTGTCCCTAATAACTTTATGGACGCAGCCCCCTCAAATAGGAGACGTAAATATTAAAATATCACCAATGGGTAACCAAATTAGTTGTTTTACCAAGGCACAAACAAAAGGGATGATAACTTCTAGGAATCTGAACCCAGTTTGTCTCCCTCCTAATAATTTTACGGGGAAGCCGAAATCTTTAACACGGAAGGGGTAAATATTAAAATATTTCCAATGCGTAATTCAAATCAAGTTGTATCAGCAGGACACTCATTAAAGGGGCGTAATTGGGAATAATATTACAAAAGTACAGATTCTATGGGTAAACAAATATACAGGGTGGCTCGATCTTATTCATTAGATAGTTCGAACAACGCCAAGAGACATTTGTCAAGTCCAAGTGATCCAAACAGTCTGGTTCCCAATATTTATGACTGGGGGCCCGCATTCTTAACATTAGCGATAAATATTACAAATATACCTGTAGCATTTATAATTACCCGTATAAACAAAATATAGTTATGAAAATTTCCTCTCCCCGAACTGACAAACCATCTCAAGTTGGTTGGTTAGTTCGGGTTTTGTGGGGAAGGGCTTTTTCCAAGCTGACAAACATAAGGCAACGTCAAGTAATCCCAAGTTTATGTCACTTCTGTTATGGATCCAAAATGCAACGAACAGTGTAAAACTGCACCGCCTTTTTCCTATTCGAAATGATACCTTTTGTTCCTATTACCAAATAGAAATTCGCGTGTTTTAAAAGCTAAGAAAGGACTTCGAAAAGTTTTCTCATTAAAAGAAAAATATTAGGTTTTTGAAAACTAACAGGCATCTGTTGAATCTGGAAGAATAGTAGTGACGAAATTGTTTATCTGTAAGGTGGCAAAAAAATAAATGTTTTTTTCCGAAGAGAAAAAATGACTAGTGTTTTAAGAGAATGGAAAAATCTGTCATCTAAATTCACATTCACTTTGCACCATTCACATTCTTTTGTGCGTGTAACATGAGCAGAGCCAAAAATAATCATTGTTGCGTTTACATCATAGCATCCATTCTGATTCATTATATATGGAATGCGTCAAAATGTGGATGCTATAATAATTATTTTCTTCGGTTCCGTGCAGTGAGCTAGCTAGGGCCAAAGGTTGAAATGTATTAAATAAAAGGGTTTTATTTTTGGAAAAGGGAGATTCTAATTATATTTTGCGAACAGATTTGGTTATTTTTTATGCAAGTATCAGAAGGGAAAAGCGGGTGTAATGCTCTGTCACACCAAGTTTTTTCAGTGTGGTATTTATTATCCAGCGCATTATAATGGAAACAGCACAAAGGTGTTAATCCGTTCAAAGTTAGCTTTTCTTATTCAACACAATTGTATTTTCTTATTCAACACAATCTTTTTCATCTGAATTTGGAACTGCAGTGATTCTTGTACTTAAAGCATCTTTTTGCACAACATTAAAAATAACTAGAGCGTATACACATTTATCTTCCTCTCCACATCGTTTAGCGCTTGGATGGCAACTAAAAACAACATATTCCTCAGTGGGTTTGCTTAATGCGCTTATGTTTAAAAATATTTTTCATATTTGTAAGCAAAAACTAACATTTTACTTTTATTTGTTAACGTGCTCATGTTCAAACTTAGCGGCCTTGAGATGTGGGGGCGATGGCTCGATTCTAGCTCCCTGGGTAACTCCTATCAACAAAACTTTCCTTGTAAACAAATCAACAAAACTTTCCTTCCTAAATTTCTTTCAAGTCTACCTTCCCCGACAGCGAACTCCCTCCAACATATGAAGGGCTTCGGGCAACAGGTAGGTATTTAATGAACGTCGCCCGGACTATCACACTGCGGGCTATTGGCGACGGTCCGGGATCAAACTCGAAGGGAAACACTCGAGGACAACACCACGTAATTTTGAACCACGGTCAGATGACGAGGTCACACCTGAGCTGGTACCCCACTCTCCAAACCAATGTGAGGACGTTTGAGGCCACGACAGATTTAACGTGCACCAGTTGTACACGACAATCTTTGGATGGATTCGAACTCGCAATCCTCCTATTACCAATACGTTACTCTTCCAACCGGGCTACCGCGGCCCCTTCGGGCAACAAAATAATCCCCTTTTCAAATTTACCAGAAAATCTATTTTCAAGTTTTAAAAATTCCAAAATTATAATGGCTTATCCAATCACTACTCAAGAGGTCGTTATTTTAAATACTTTCTAATATTACGCATTCATTCAAACCAGAATTATTTCGATCCTCTTGAATATTTCGCTTTTAATTTTTTTATCAGGAACATATTTCTACGATTTATCACTACTTGTCCGGAGTACTTCCCAAGTAGCACTCACGTATTTAAGATGTGTTGAAATAGGTACCACATAAATAATAATCGAAAGGTACCATAGTTGTCAATGGCATATTACTTTTTCTTCCTTTCATATTTACACTGATATTTATCGAGAATGAGATGAACAGCTGAGTTAGTGAACAATGGAACTCAATTAATGAACAGTGGAAAAGCTATCTTAACAGTTTGTCCTTAAGATAGGAACTAAAACGATATATTTGCGATGTTTTTAGTGGTAGTATTTTGCAACGACGGGATGTGTTTGCGGCATGTGGCACAAAAGATGTAATAGACATAATTGTTGGCATATTTCTGTTACCACGTGTACGAGATCGCTGCTACCGTTTTGTGACGGAAAAAACACCTATTGTGCTAGTTGAGTCATATGTATATGGATTCCCAAACCCGCAGCTTTCACAGTACCTGATCCTCCAACCCTGGATTCTAAGTAAATTTCTGATTCTTTCAAATTAAGTCTGATTAACTTATCACCAGTTTCAATCAAGGGGCATGAAGAACAAAATAAACTAAAAGGGCACTAATTCTAACGCAGGTCCATATGCAGGGAAGATCCAAGAACAACGCCTTGTAATTTTGAACCAAGATAAAACGAGAACACCTGAGCTGGCACCCCACCATACTTGTTTCTCCAGTGCATCATATATATATAAATTCAACTACCAACCATCAGTTTCCATCTTCCAAAAGTCGAAAGTAGTCAGATCGTGTTTGGATATTGAATATAACATTTTATAAGGTCTCATGTGTATAAAAATACGAAATCGGAAAAAAATAGGCGCCGGCCTTCCACTGGTCTGGGGCAATACTAACAAAGTATTGTTGATATTCATAAAATATTTTTTTTCTAGTGTTGGAAGAATAATGCAAACTGGTCTTTTCGATTTGTTCTTCCATCTCCCGATTACCAATTAGGAAAATAAATAAAAAATTTCCATGGGGGAAAAAAATTAAAATTGAAATAAATAATTCTGCATTCCAAATAAGTTCGTAATCCAATTCTTTTTCGTGGCGCCATCTACTTTGTATGCTATAAACTATTTTTTCTTTCCTTTGAGTGGCTTTAACAAGTTCAAAACCAATATGTAAATTTAAATCAGAAAGTTTTTAAATATTTCTATGCGCATGAATTCCGTAAGATCAAAGCTTTTGAAAAAACAGTTCTCACCACTCAGAACATTCTCAACACTATTTTAATCTAAAGCATCCCTTAAATTCACAAATTGAATAATTAAAATATTAACAAGCAGAGTATTTTAAAAGGTAATTTGTTTTAGAAAATATAGGAAAGATAAATTACTTTCAATGGACTATACTAGATAGAATAATTGAGATTTTAATAAAAAAATTTTAAACACAAATATAATTTTGGAAAATCTAAAGAATGGAAAAGAGAAAATGTTTGTAATGGGACATTTCCCCTTGCCAGATAGTCATGTCTCCAAATTCTCTACATAATTACCCCTTTGAGGAACCACTTTTCATGGAACAACACACAAAATGTAAAGTAACAAAAATTGTAAACTTTTTCAATTAAAACAATGCAGTTAAGCAAAATGCAAATTTTTTATTCAATAGCTTTTGCATAATAACAAAAAACAATAAGCAACATTTTGTTCAATGGAATGTCTTAAAGATACATATGTTATGTAATACATAAAAAGATAGTTTGCACTTGCATAGAGAGCATTGCACGTTCCTTTATATAATAACACTAAAAATTAGTAGCACATAGTAAAAACGTATATGTGGTCGGGAAAAACTGAATTTGGTCCACTTTACATTAGACCTACACATTTACATATACAGCACATAATAAAATAATTTTGACCAAGGAAATTGAAATATTGAAAATAAAATACAAGAAACGCAATATATACAAAGCAGACATACAGCAATACCTTTACTGTACTCATGACTAGCTAGAGCTTTAAAATATTTATTTTTTAAATTGTACTTTGCAAGCAAGAGAATAAAAAGACTAAATTTCTAAATTTTGGAATAAAATATCATGTAATGAATATTAGTAAATAGAAATTACTACATTCATGTCCTATACTAATATATGGACAATTAATTCTTAGGAAGCAGTAGAAAGTTAACATATGGAATATATAAAAAATTATGAAAAAAAACTAATTTCCCAAATTTACCATTAAAATAGCCAAAGAACCTCAAAAACACCTAAGGCATTTCTTGATTAGATACCTGTCTGAAAAATGAATTTCTTAACCAAACAATTATGGTAAAACTGGAATCAAAATAGTAGAATACAAATCTTGTTCAAACCGATCATGGTTGTATAATTTTTAAATTGAAATTACTAACTAGTCATTATTCTTAAATTACAAAAAATAAAAGGACACACAAAGAAAAAAATCAAGCGGAAACAACTTGTTTTTCTATGCATATTCATGAAACATGAACTAAATAGAATAATTTGAATTTCATATATCAGTTAGTTTAATCTCTCAAACTTGTACAAAATATATCTAGTTTACAGAAACTAGTCAATTTTCAAACTTTCAATTGTCACTCAATCAATTATCAATCCTCTATGGCATGGGTGTGCCTTAAAGATGGTGAAACGGTTTGAATTGTGTAAGATTTATTCAATTTCAACAGTTTAGTCTTGAACTTTTGACAAGTGTGTTAACAAATAATTTCAAGTAATACCTACGTAAATAATTTTGAGCAATTTTCTTATTACAAAGTATCATAAATAAATTTTTGAAAACAATTTTTAAAGCAACTTTGAACCAAAAAAGGCATGTAATTATTAGTATTATTTTGAATCAATCAAAATTACATTAATTTATTTGTGAGATTTGTCAAAAAACACAATACCTTTTGTGTGTTGTATTTTAGTACTCATCGCATCTGTTTTAAAATTGTGAATCATTGACACATTTCTCATCTACAGAACCACTGGATTTAAGTATATTCTAGCTATATTTTAAGTATTTTGTTGCATACTTCCCCATTACATTTCTACAATACAAATAATAACAAATTTGTCACAATATTTTATATTAAATTTTAATAATTTCTCCCTAAATTCACTTAATATACCATAAGGAGTATTATACTTTGTTGCAAGGTGTGGAAATAACTGATGTATGCAATACAAATCCGGGTCCAGTTTTTGGATGCAAGTCCCTAGATAACGTGAAGAAATTTAATTTCCAATAACCATAGTTAAAATACAACATAATATACAAATAAATAAAACATTACGACATTGTAAAAAGTGCATTACCAAAGTTATATAAATTATATCATATTTTCCCATTACCCCTTAGCTAAAAGTAGTTATGACTTGGATAGTTTGTAATGACAAGACACAATCACAGAGGCAACACTGGTAACAATCAGCATAATCCAAATTCAAACAATTGCATCTTTGAATTCAAATCTTGCATAAAAAGCACAGGTAATTTACATATCACATTTTAAAAGTATACTAAATGTGGTATCACAGTAAATAAATTCCATCACATGTGTAATCTTAAAACATTACATAAATTTTGATCAATATTAGACAAGATTTTACAAGATGCATGTTCAGTAAAGATATGAAAACTAAATAATCTTGAGCATATGTTCCAATAAGGGAAGAGCAATATGAAGAACACCCTGTGATACAATTTTTTTAACTAATACTAACTGATGTATAATAGATATTTAATATAAAAATGCAAGCAAGAATATTAAATGTAGGCAACATTCACCTCAAGCGATTTTTCATAGGAATCAAATAATGGCCCTTTTAAAGTCATGTATTTGACTAGCTACAGTAATTTGGAAAAAAATTGACTATATTGACTTACAATCCAATATTGGTAGAAAACATTAGTTAAAGAGTACTACTTACTGCTTAACCCTCCAAGTGGTTTCGATGAGATCTCATCCATCAAGATCAGGTCAGTATTAGACATGTATAGAAGTTATCACAAGCAGTTATATTTTATTTAGTCTGGAAATGGTAAATAAGCTGTTTTTATTCATATAAACTTTCCTTAAGATGGATCTTACTTTTCTAACTAATTTTAAATCTTTTCATACATTAAAATAAAAGCAAATCACCTTGGTTCAATTGCTGAGTTTAGGATAAATTGTAAATTTCTTTTAATTATCATACATTTCTTTATACATTCTCAAATTGTGGTATTATTCAGACCTCATAAAATAGTTCACTTCCGTATATTGACTATTTTGTATAGTAGAGTGACTTACAAATTTTTTAAAACACTTTGAAAGTGTTGACTAAGATTTCTAAACACATGAGGCACTAAATTTATAAACTTATATAAAACATCATAGTATAATTCCTTCAGACTTACTACAGTAATACATAGTATAATTCCTTCAGACTTATAATACAGGCGAGTTAATTTAAAATTACATAACAATGCACTGTTCAAAGTGTAACTAAATTCAACAAATAATAAGCAACCATTCATTTCTGTAATTACAATTCCCAAATTATAAGCTATTCCTAAAAAAATATAAATTTGAAATAATTAAGGTACACCTATATTTGGTGTAAGGAAGAGAGATTTACAATAAAAATCACAAACATAAAAAACTAATGACTAGATTAAAATTCTGGGAAAATGTCATTGGTTTGTTATAATATATGCATATTCAGCTCTAATAAAACTCTATCAAGTGCAAGTATCAACAAGTGTGCACTCATCATGTATATAAATGGTAATTTGTATACATTAATTGCAAAGCAATAAACACAATGTTTTAAATATGCCAGCAGTGTTATTTCACATAGCTGTTGTAAGTCTAGTTAACAAAGCACCTTCATATGAATTTGAATAACTTGATATCAGGTTGATCATTTATGTGCTTCAATGTTTTCTCTTTTACCATATACACATATGAGGATTTACTTTTCCAAAAACTATCAAATTTGTGCATCTTATCACTGTAAATACTAATATTATAACAGTAATACAAAACTTTACACATAATTTAATTTTGCATGATTGAAGGAATCTGCACTTTCGGAAATATATTTGATAAAGCCGTATTCATTGTTAATAGTGTGTTTCATAAAAGTATGAACAAAGTACATCGTACATTCAGAAATTGAAAGGTATAAATATAAAAAATATGAATTTTAATGAAATTAATCAAGACAAGTATCTTGGGTAAAAAGGGAAACTAAAAATCACAAAGACCGTTTGACTCAGTGCTTTATCAGTAGCATTAAAAATACATAGTGACGAGCAAAAATATTTGTTATTAATTTTTGCTTAAAATTTGAAATATGGTATGAGAATATTAGTAGGAATATAAATTTGTTTTTTATAAGAGAATTCATTTGATGGAAATGGTTACTGTTTGCTTCACTTCGTGTTGGTTTGTTTACATGAATGCACAATATATTCAAGAAAGTAGAAAAACATAATTCTGAGAAAACAAAAAGGTGAACTATTCTACTAATTAGGCTAAACTTACTAAGTGTTTTTCAAAAAAAAATCTAAGTTTCAGGCAAAGAAAAAATGACTTAGAGGACTCACACACTTCACCAGTCTAAAGATCACCATATTCTGATCTAAATGTTAAAAATCTAATATCTTGAAAATTTAGACAATGTGTTTCAATTGTATGGCAATAATATAAGTCAAACAAAATATTTTACCTAAATGCGAGAATGCAAAAAGTATTTGAGCAAAATCTTCTTACTTTCAATAGTATAATTCCATGAGTAATACAGCTAGTACACAGGAAATATAAAATAGTTGTCATAGATATTGTCTCATCCATATAATTTCACTTATTATGTGATGCAATATCTGTGGCTTCTATTGTATTACAATACTACATTAATTAGTTATGAAACTTAATAGTGGAAGTATAAGGATTATAGAGTCAGTTACAATTCAAAGCTTACAGTATTAATCAATGTACATCTCTTTGATTTTTAATTAAGATGAATTGTTGATATCAAAATTATCTAGGAAATATGACAAAAAGTGAATCCATTTGAGTGTTTTAAACCTTTTTACAAACATCAAAGCTAGAATTGAAGTATACTTTCAAAATAAATTTTTCAATTCAAAATTGTCATATATGAAATTACCCATAACACCTTTATTAAAACAGAATTGTAACTAAACTACAACATGAAAGGTTTACACATTGATTGAATTCTTTATGAGCAATATATATGAACTATTCTTGAAAATAAAGATTTCTTAGGATTAATATTATTGGTTAAATGTTACAAATAGTACAATATTGTGTTTGATAAATTTTACAAAAATAATTTGTGATAAAAATTCTGAATGAAGTTTCATAAAATATTGTTGACTAAAATTGTGGCAAATGAAACTTCATTGAAAGTTATGGTTTAAGAGTAGATAATTTTATTCCTAATCAAAATTTGTAGAATTTTACAAATATGACACTCAATACATAAAATAATAAAGCTACATAACCATAATAAATCAAATACTAATACTGAATTTAACAGTAAAAACTGTTTTCTTGTTTTTTTATATCAAAGTTAAAATTTCATTAGATAACTCATACAATGAGGAAATAAAATTTGATTTTAAACATCACATACGAATATATGGAAAGCATGCATTCATTTCCCATGAATTCACACAAATGGATAGAAAAAAGAACTAACGATTCTTTACTTATGTAAAAGACATCACAAACTGAATCCATTTCCCATCAAAAAGGTAACCATAATTCCAACAAGCTCATTTTTAATTAAAAGTCACTAGGACATGTAGGAATGCTGTAATTCCCAAGTAAGTTGCTTTCATAAATTACAGCAACTACCATAAAAATTCCATACCAGGCGAGAAGAAAAGTGCCATATTTCTTATCCAGCTTCCAATGATTGAAATGTGTAGCCAAAAGCAAAAATACTACAGTCAGCAGCAAGGTTAAAGTTGAATAAGTAAGACCTAGTAACACATAAAAGAAAATAATTATTTCATACTAAAACAAATTCATTTTTATCACTAAATTCTTAACTATAAAGGCAATGTTACATAACTGGATAAATTCATTAAATATTGAAAAACTCTTCACCTCTACTTCTAACAGTTATTGTAGATCCAGGATCAGCAATAGCAGTTTGTACAAACCATGGCAAACCGAGGCAAAGAAGAATGTCAAAAACATTACTTCCCACTGCATTTGAAACAGCCATGTCTCCAAATCCTACAACCAAAAATATATTTGAATAACGTAAATTATGGAAATAGACCATAAAGGTTATCATAAAGTAACAAGATTCTGCTAAACATTTCATTGAGTGATAAATGCATTATAAAAACAGTGTCTATTTATAAATCTATATGTAAGAGTAAGTTCAAACAAGAGTTTTAATGAACTCTGTGAGTCATGAAAGCATTCTTTTCCTTGAATTTAATTTTTATTGGACAAGTACAACTGTTACTAGAGTACTTGTGAATGTTATCGTGTCTTATTATTTATTAGACATGACAAACTGATATTAGTGAATGTACTTTTAATTATGAGCATGCTAACTGTAGCCATCTACATAGAAGGTGATGAAAAATTCATTTGGAAGAATTGGAGAAATGAAAACAAAACTTCATCTGCATTCTTTCTAGTTTTGTGCCGGCCCTAATATATTAATAAACGTTGAAATTTTTTTTAACCATCTCCATGTGTGCAACCAAAAAAGGCTAATCTACAATTATTTAATGCAATCTTACTGATACTCTGATCATCCGAAAAGGACTAGTCTTCCATCTTTAGGTGAATTAGGAGCTGACTTGGGATCACCATGCTATCTCTCGACATTAAATGGGACTGCCAATCCCCCAAAATCTCTTAGACATGTAGTCGCACAATTATATAGTTCCAAAAATGCAAATTATTTACTGACTCGCGCTTGCTTGTCATGAAAAATTCGCAATATCAAACTATTTTATAGGAATAGTTTAAAAAGCTTAGCATCAGAAAAAACTGCTAAATATATAGATTGATATTTGGAGATATTTTTCAAGGGAGATATATGAATTGTCACTGCTTCTCAAAAATATTCACTAAAAAGAGAAACTTGCAAACCAGATGTGTAAAATAGAGGTTTAACTGAATTTATAAATAATGACTAAGCCATTAGAGATAGATACATCTATTTCAAGAAAGCAGTACTTAAAAATTAAAACAGATTATAAAAATATGAATAGAGCAAAGCAGTATACCTGACAAGATACACATGTCCATAATATCACACATGAATAATATAATAGTGTTTCCATCATTAACAGTAAGCCTAAGTTTACTTTTTACTCAGTAAAAATATATCACAGGATATATAATTTCTAATAGAAATAAATCTAAAATTCCTAATACCATTTCAATTATGCAGAACAATTTTTTATGTGAATATGTCTTTAAAATCTAAAAAGTATTGAGAACATGAATGAAAAGTCGAACATTACAACTGTTTGTCTTATGATTTTAGAACTAGAAGAAACATCCAAAAGATAACTGTAGCATCATATAGACAAAGGAATTTCTGTACCTGACATGTTATAATCTAAAATATCTTCAGTAGTTCTATGCATAATTATAGGAGGCTGAATTATGGACATTTTGTAGAAATTGGCAGATATAAATAAGAAATTTATTATGAAATAAAATCATAATGGTACCATCTCGTACAACCAGGAGACTGGATATAGCATCTGGTATACTAGCCCCAGCTGCTAAAAAGGTTAAACCCATAATGGTATCTTTTATATGAAGAGTGAAACCTAAAAAAATAGTATTCACATTTAATTATGCAGTTGAGTAACTCATTCACATCGTACTTGTATATTCATTTAAATTATTCATTTATTTGCACTATAAACTGCAAGTGCAATAACTGTATTTGACATTGGGATTAATTAACAAAATACAGAAATGTAATTCAGTTTTAAATAGTTTATAACGCAAATTATAAATTGTTCACATTCCATTATATATATTGATACATGATAACTAATATAGGGCTCATGCTAAATTGTTTGAATAAAAATTAGAAAAAGTTGAAGAACCAGTAATAAAATATTCTAATTTAAAACAAGCAATGAAACTTCTATTGTTAAAACTCTATGAAAGAACTTGTAACACTAATGAGCACTCAGTTAACAGAAGACAATGAAGAAGATAGAAATTAGTATAAAAAGAAGCATGGGCAAATGTGATTATAGGTTTAGAGTTTATATGTCCAAAAATATCAAATTATCTTGGTGAATGGGATGCAACTGAATACTGAGAAGCGAATTGTGATATGAGGTGTGCACTTTTTGCCATTAAGGTGTGCAATTTATTGGAAGTGAGAATAAGTAAGATCAGTAAAGTACAAAAAATGCTGCTTTATCATTTGGAGGTATGAAAAGTTCACATCAATGCATATATTTATAATAAAGGGATTTAAACACGTATGAATACACAATTTAAACAAGCATGAAATATGAGTAATGACACTGCCGTCAATAGATGTGAAAAAGTAAAAACGTGTAACAGATGCTATGCACAATTCAGTCATTATTTTGATAATTTCTTATTGCAGTTTTTATGTTAGTAAATATAAAGGTAAGCTAATATACAGGGTAGCCATATAATAACTTTAACTCTTTGGAGGCATCTGTAGCTCAATCAAATAAATGGAACAGAACCAAATTTGATATTGAGACTTTTAAAGACATGGGGAGATGTATTCTGCAAAAAAAATTCAGTACCAAAAGTCACCGATGGGAGAAATTTGGTGCTGCTGGAGTCAAAAACTGTCAAACATTCGCATTAAACGCTGATAAAATGAATTATGTAAAATTATGCCAGCATATCAGTAATGAGAGGGTTTTAAGTCCACCCTGTATATATATATGGCCACCCTGTATTTTCTTATTAACTGTCAGTGTACAATAGTAAATAAAATATTTAGCATCCTGTAACTCAAATATAAATATATTTAGTACAAGCATATAACTATATAACAAATTAATATTAAACTTGCCAATAACAGTTATCATCCATACAAGTATGTAGGATAAAGCACCAATCCATATGCAAGAGGACAAAAACGTGATAAAAAATAACTTCTCCCATTTTTTTCTCCTGCAGTCAGGAATGGTAAAATAACAAAAAATCAAAAGAGGAAGAGACAAAACCCAGATAATTTTCCGGCACTTTCCCCCAGGAGGAGAGAAAACAGAGCTCTCTTCTTCTTCTGTAGGAGGTAGGGAAGGTTCTATATTTGAAAAATCTGAAAATAAATGTCCATATGAAATATTAAAAACCTCCAAAAAACAAATTCTACAACGAAAAGAAACAATTTCTTAATCTTCCCTTGAATACTGAAAAAAATTGGAAGTAAGGTATGCTTACTTACAAGCCTGCAAACACAATTAAGAAAGCCAGACAATATTCATAATTATAAATAATTATATAGATTTTGTAACACATTTCTAATAACTTAATGTTTAATGTAAAAATATTAATACAATATCATTGTTCATTAAATATTACTAAATTGTACAAATATAATAATGCAACAAAAAGCCTCCCACAAGAAATTGCAGTTGTTAATGAACATTAGATGTCAGAAAATCTAGTTTTCAGATACAAGTATTTCAATATCAATTGAGTTCACCTAAAGCTTGTCTATAAGTGAAATATTTTTATGTAATATCTTGTTTTGAATTTTGGGGTCAGGTGCACTTTAAATCTGACATGGCTTCAAATGTCCTCATGTTGGTGTGTAGCGGAAGTTTGGTGAGTGGGGTGCCAACTCAGGTGTTGACCTCATCATCTGACCACTGTTCAAAATGACAAGATGTTGTCCCTGAATCTTTCCCATCGGAATTGATCATGGACTGTGGCCAATAACTCATTGTGTTGCACCAGTGTTATGTAAATTCAACTACCTACCAACCTTAAAATGAATGAAAACTCTTTATACTAGAAATAGTACATTTTGTATAGTTTATGCACACTTTTTAAAGACATTTATCCTTCTTCAGATCTACTGATCAGGTGCTGGCTTCTTGATTGAAAAGTTCCTTGTTCAAATTGGGGTAAGGAAGGAATGGTTGTCAGGAGTGAATGTCTGACCTCTCTATAAATGGGTAGTGTTTTGAATGAATGTATGGTACATGTGTGAGGTGTAATGTGAACCCACCCCTATGATGCACAAGGGTAATGCCAAGTGGTTTACAATTCCACTCTTGTAGTGGTATGACTAAAAGTACTTCTAACAAGTTCAAATTGGCCAGGCATTAGTAAAAAACATCTGAATAGGGCAGAACTACAAAACAAGCATCTATAAGATCCAATTGCTTCATTAATGTACCTCAAAAGGATTTCTGACATACCCACATCTCATACAAAACACATTTCAATATTTGTTGTGGACATAAGGGGCAGATACTTGCAACTAACTGGTTACCTTAGTTAAAATGCTTGCTAATAAGGCAAGCAGAGACGTATCAAGAGGAAAGCCCACTGAACTCGAACCTGCTCTGAAATGTATTTTGCGACAAAAAATAATCAAAAGTATATCACTGTCCTGCAAAAGTGCCACAATTCAAAAATTGTTTTTTCCCCTAAAAGTATTTAAAAAGTTTTGAAAATATACAAAACACTGAGTGCCAGACTGAGAGTGGCCATAAATTTGACACTTTCAAGATTTGATTTGCAAAAATCTCACTGGTGATGGATTTAAGATGGAGCCATCATAATCATTAAAACACAAAATTGACTATTTTTGAGTTATGCCACTTGTGTAGCAGATTTGTGAGATGTTGAAATTAATTTAGTTAGCGTAAAATCAAAATTTTGTTAATTACCCAGGTAAAATACAATAAATCAAATATATTATGAAATGAAATACCCATATACCATGGTAATTTGTCAGAATAGGGAACTGGGAAGAAAATATTGACCCACTCTTGAATGCATTTTCTGAAGACACATTGACAAATTAAAATGAATACAAAAGCAAAATGTGAGATGTGTTGAGAATCATCGAGGATGTAACAAATATTACCTAAATTAGAGATTTCAGTTGTCTTTCCACTGCAACTATTCTCAAAATAATTAAGTGACATATCTGCTAATGGATGGTAAGATACTCCATTGATGGGATCAGAAGGTTGACTCCCAAAACGAGACAAACACCTTAAACTCTTCATCCATTTTTCAACTCGTTGGTTGAAAAACATAAATATTATGTATACAGCATATAAAATAAGGAAAAGGACAGATTCAACCCTGAAAACATAAAAATTAAAATAATTGGAGGGAAAGAAAAATTTAAAGTATTACACTCTTATTATACAATTATGAGTTTTGGTATCACTATCTATAGTATTAACTTTTAAGAAATACATTAAACTAACTAGATATATAAAATACTGAATGTTTTCGTTGAAAGCATGCCACTCAACATAAATTGCAATAGCAGGCTATTTTGTTCACATGAATTCTAATAACTTTAGGCTAAATATGTACAAAACAAATTAGAAAAGGTTGTGATGTGCTGCTGTTGTGACAGGAAACCTATTTTAATTTTGATTTCCAGTTCTAATAAATAAATATCATTCCTTTTAAGAAACCATTCACAGGATAAAAGGTGATGATTTTGAATAGTTTAGTAATTTTAATTAAGTACTGTTTTTATTAACAATGTAGATATGTCTCAAAATAAAATGTAGTGCTCCTCACATATTTATTCAGATCAATTATCAAGCTGATTTCTAAACAAGGGACTTTATGAAATAAAATTTTTTTAATTAATGTACGACATAGACACACAACAAGGCAGATCTAATTCTTGAGTTTTATAGTCAGGAGACTTAAAAATCTATATATAAAAAAGAAACAGTTACTTTAAAGTTTATACTTTGAAACTAGTTCCAATCAACAGAGACAATTCAAGTTTTTTAAAAATTAAATAAACTCAAACATAGTTAAAATGCATTTGCACATGACAGTAAAAGAAAGCAATATTTGAACTCACCATGTAACACATTCATCCCGTAAGGCAAAGAGCAAAGCCAATATACTGATTAAGTAGAAAGTACAATCACGGAACATGGGCCACCAATTTAAATAAATAACCTAAAATAAATTCCATTTTATAAATATCAGGATAGCTCAGCTAGTTTTAAGTTCTAATACACGTTTTACCAAGCATTCTTTAATTAGTTAAAAAAGTACAAATAAATAGTATATATGTAAAAGAAAATATTCTAAATTACTGATAAATTTAAATGTAACTAAGAAATCTTTTTCCAATGCCAGCTTATGGATCAGATGACACCTCAGGTACTGAAGGACTTTAGGGAAGCTAGACAGCATTTATGTATCATCTTGAAGAAATCCGAGAACTTCAAGCAGCCAACCCAACTTTTAAACACTTAAGAGTTGAATCATAACTAAGCATTTCATAACACTGGGCCGCAGTGACAGGGCACTGTTACTCATTTAGCACTACCCAGAAGGCACGTGTAGCTTAAGAATGCTACGGACGCGAGTAACTCTACCTGCCACGACATATTGTTACGGCAAATTTTCAAATTTTAACTGGACACAACTTTTTAAGAGGACACTTACATCGCATTGGTGTGCATATTTCTCCTGACTGACCCTTTTGTTTAACAGGAAGCTTTATGGATTTTAGATATCTTTTATCTTGCACTTTTTATCTGACGATCACATTTTAGTTGACAGCCTATTTAGCCAGGCTAATTTGTACTGGGCTTCCCATAGGAAATTATGGTTCCTGAACATTGCCTGACATAGGATAAAAAACTAAGCATTTCAGTCTACTAGTATCTTAACAGCATCTTCAGTCTTCCTTTCTTTTAACCACCCTATCATTGGTGGGGCCATCAAATACAATATAATAAAATTGTTTAATAAAAAATTATGATAAATATACACTACCTGACATTGAAAATGCAACACTAAGAAGGAGTTGGCAGAAAGTGATGAAATTTGGCAAACAGAGAGACAGCAACGAGCAATAAGTTATCCTGCTGGAAAATGGCATTGGGCATCCCCTGAAGGAAAGGTAGTGTCACCGGCTACAGCACGTCATCCACGTATCGTTGGGCCGTTATAGTGCCCTGAATACGGACCAGAGGTGACCTGCTATCGTAGGCGATGGTGCCCCAAACCATTATACCGCGTTGTCTCGCGGTATTGCGTTCCACAGATGCGGCCGGATTGGCCCTGTCACCACGTCGGCGCCAGACTCGTACACGGCGACTGTCATTGTTAAAACAGAAGCGTGACTCGTCTGAGAACACCACCCTGTGCCATTCCGTCGTCCACGTGACTCTATCCCGACACCATTGCAAACTGAGACGTCTGTGCTGTTGGGTCAATGGTAGTCGTCTCAACGGGTGCCATGAGTGCAGACCGCCAGTCGGCGGCTAATGGTCCTGGACGATATGGGAGCATCAAGGGTGTCCTGCACATGCTGCAAAAGGGCGACAGACATGGCTTGCGGCGCCGCCGAACATGCCACATTCCCTTGGTCCAATCATCTGTGCCACAACCGGTGCACCGTAGATGCGTGTAGGTGGGTATCTGCTGAGATTTGATGTATGGACCAACCTGCCCTTCTGAGGTCAATCACCATACCCCTCGTGAAGTCGTCTGCTGGAACTGTCTTGATTGGCGACGTCCTGGCATTCTCTGCTACTAGATGTTTCCTCTGAGACACAAAAACAAATTGCAACTTGCTGGCAAACAGAGCGGTGCGAAACTGACCACTTTTGCAGGTTCCTTCCCTGGTTTTTCACTCGCCGTGCGTGGGACAGCTGCGCAGTTTGCATCATTTACATATCTCGGTGAGCTGCGTCTACCCTGTAAATTTCATCCAGTTCTGCGCACTCCTTCTGGGTGTTGCATTTTCAATGTCAGGTAGTGTATTTGTCACTTGCAGTAAAATAATGAAATCTTAAATTACTTACTCGTCCAGCAAATAAACCACATATTCCAATTACAAATGCAATGTTATACACTGCAGACCCGACTACAGTACCAATTCCTATATCATCCTATGGCAAATATTCATATATTAAATACTATAAACAATACAAATATTTATGTACTATAATAAACTACAAGACAATTTTGACCAATTTTTAGCTCAGAATATATTATTCTGTACATCAAATATATCAGAACTAACTACTACATATGTGATGAACAGAAAGTGAAATTATAATTTAATGCAGGTGAAAAAAGGTAGGTAGTTGAATTAACGTCACAACACAATTTATTGGCGAAAGTTCAGATTTTCTTGTTCTAAATAGTCTACAAATACACATAAAATATATTTTGACATTAATTAATAAAATTCAAACAGAAAATACTAAAAATAAGTTAAGCAGAACACTTCATATCAAGCAAAATGTGAATTAAACAGACCAAGATCAATTGCATAACATTACAGAAATCAATATTTCCAGAATGAAAAAAATTAAATCATACAGAAAGAGCTGACTTCAAAACAAACCTTAGCCACAAATACTGCAATTATTGCTGTAGCAAGTTCAGGAGCTGAGCTTCCAGCAGCCATGAAAGTTGCACCCGCAACATCAGACTGGATGTTGAGCACTGAAACGACAATAGTCCTTTTGAGAACTGACATGATTTTTTGGACACTAGATTTCATTCTTTGGCAAAAAGGTGAAAGTGCATTTGAAGATTGAAAGATTGCATAATGTTCTATAAAGTCAAATTACACTGACTTTTCTATTTTTCTATTAGTATGAAGAGAAAATGAAGAGAAAGAGTAGAAACAAAGTATAATATATTAAATGAAATTTATAGAATAAAACTTAAGTTTCATACAGAAACAGGGGATTGAATGTATTTTACTTGGCAAAACATGGTACAAAAATGAAACATTTTGAAAAAAATTAATTTTAATTAAATTAAAGCTGAAAGAATATTTGTAAGTAAAATATATGAAATAAGACCATTAAAAACATTTTAATAATACTTACATTTACACATTTTTTCTAGTGAAGGCACAAAATATTCATCACATAATATGGCAAGACCTAAGAACATATACAAAGATACAAAAATATGTACTATTAGCCCTCCGTTTCGTCTTGTTGAATAATCCATTAACGGGCGTGGAAATTGTTCAATGTCAGGAGGTGTGCAATTAAGAGGAGCTTCGGATGGAACTGAGGAATCTAAAATGGAATTGACAAGTAAAAATAGAGAAATATTAAAGAAATTCCCAAATTTTACTAACACAATAAGTAATCAGGAAATCGCATAATTTTGAAAAACTAAGATTGCACACCTTGTTTTAAATTTAAATAAAGGACACACAAGTAATTCCCAACTATTTATAGAAGAAAAACAAACAGAAACAAGAGGAAAAGTGATGCTCGAGCAATAGTAATTCTATTCAAGTGGAAGAGAAATTCTGTGTTCACAATAAAACTCATTCCTTTAAAAATACATTATAAATATATTTATTCCTATAAACTGGATTTGATTACTTTTTCAACAGCAGAATTAACTATGACTTGCGAAATCTTGCAGTAAATATCTCAAATTCTGTCGAAAATCCACATTTATTCACTAATGTACACAGTAATCACGATGTACGCTACCATTACTAAAATCAGTAGAGCAATTTCTACTGCCTACTTTTACTTAATTACTAGCTATATTCAACAACCAAGAATTTAGTGTATTAGTATGAATTAGTAAATAGTCAATGAATTAAATTATACACAAATCTCAGTAAATTATTACAAGTGCTATTTAAAATACAGTACTTGATTTTCTAGAGAAAGTGTAATTGCCGAACACAAGCCTCACCATACATATAATTAAACAAATTACAATCTATGAATTATTTATTATTCATGTAGATTTTAATTTCAAATGATTAATTCCTAATTACAATCTACAATTCATTATCCTCGAAATAATTACATTTTACATGTTTTTGGCTTGTTGGCAAAATATTTACAGTATGGTAAAGATAGATTTTAATCACAACGTGCTTGATTTGGCTACAGACAAAGTTACCATAGAATGTGAATTAAGATACCATAAGGCCACACATGCTTTTCAGTTTGACTAGAATACATAACCTTCCTATAACTTCTTTACGCATTATACTTACTTGAGTTAGAAAAATTCAAAACACTAAGAGGTTTTCTTTGAATAGACGGATCAGAATGACCTCCATTTTCAACAGATGAGATGTAAGGAGTGGAAGAAGAGAGAGGAGTAGCAGTATATAAATGATAAAAAAGGCAAAATCCCATATAAACCAGAGTCATAAATCCAACCACATCTCTTCTTTGAGACATAATCACTGAAATAGGAAATCACACAAATTAAGTTTTAATTCATTTATTTACAAATAATTTAATAGTTCCTTGTTACATTGAAGGGCATTAAATTTGTATCAGAATTATAAGTTCACTGTAGATTAGGGTGTCCAACTTCAGTCAAGAATTTAAGAGCCCTTTAATTGTGAAAAATTTTGAGCATTTTTAACACAGCATAATTCCAATGAATGTTCATAGAATGCATAATATTAAACAAAACAATAAACTCACATTGTATATAATATACAATTTAAAATATAGAATAAAATTCACAAATTAGAATGTTTCTTAGACGTAGCCTATATATGTTCACTGATTCTGCAGAACTAAGCATTTTTTGTTGTGTAAATCTCAGAAACTCTTTAAAATGATAGCAAATTCATTGCTACCATGATCTGAATGAATTAATTCTGAGCTGATTTGATTTCTCTGACCAGTCCATTTATTACTCATCAGTAAAAAAACAGTAGAGGCATTTGAGCTTGGGATACTTAAAACAAAAGTCAAAGAACTTATTACGGTTTGGCACATCAATTTATTTGTTTCTTAAATCACTGAAAATACTGAACAAACTTTTTTCTACACTTCCTATTTATAATCTGGAACCAGATATTCCACTATCCATACATATGCAAAATTTTCTGTTGATAATTACAGGTAATTTTTGATACTCATGCGAGAGTACTTCTAAAGGCAGTTTATATTAGAATGCATTTAGCAGAAATTATATAATTTAAATTTCCCAATCTTGATTGTTAATGAAATATACAGGAGATATAGGTCAATATGGGAGATGGATGGATTTAAAAATTAGCTCTAATATGGGAGCTTCTGAGAAATACAGGAGAGTTGGTCACTTTACTAAAGATAAGTGTTCCCAAAATAAGCATGTAGACTAAATTTTGATGAAAAAAATAGTTAGCTGGATTCCATTAACAAATATCGCTTTTTTAATGCTTTTTAAGTAGACTCAAAATATAAAAATTGACATTGATGATGAATTAGCTGAGAAACAATAACTTGAAAATCTAAGTATAAAATACATAATTGGAGCAGGAAATATTGTGTAATCCTCCAGCATTTCAGATATTATTATCAGTAAAAACATTTTAACCACTTTCTGAGGTTTTTCCAAATGAAATGTTTATATACTGCAAATGAACAAGAGTTGATAATTTGTGTAATTGAATAGAAAATAAAAGTAGGAAAATAAATTTAAAAAATATTACTTATGTTTTTCTCCTCAACTTGTTTAAGACTATTTACAGTGTAATTATGAAGCAACTCGACATCTTGTATGCAATTTTCTTTCACAAGCAATTTAAGCAAATTTTTTAATTGAAATTATTAGTGCATGATTTTAAGTAATTTTGGAAAATATCAACCTACAATTCGTATTGTAATGATTATTTCAAATGACTATGTTTCAGATTGATAAATTTTATAGTAATTGAAGTCAAATGTCATTAAAACTCAGAAGCCTCATTACAAGGGTTTGTAGTGAATAGAAGAGAGAATTAATTTTTGGACAAACTCATAATCAAACCAATAAACATTTTTAAGCTTTGGCATTTCTTAAAAGTACTACCTCATAAATTTTAGAAGTTATCAGAAAATGCAAATCTTTCTTGTAAAGTACAGGGAAAATTTCTTTTTAGATTTTAGACAAAAAATTTATTATTTTAATCATCGAAGTTCTAAACTCAGAAAGCATTTTATGTAGACTCAAACAATACACCCTTTATGAGACAGCAGAATGCAATTCAGGCAAATGTATTTTTCAAGAAAAAGCTATGTCATCAGAGGGTACATGCACAGATATTAAGAAAAGAAACAGTCACTGCAATTTATTTTCTAAAGAGGATATGATGCAGTTTTAATCGTTAGGAATAAAAAAATAAACCTTCAGATCTAAGAATAGAATGCATTTTTCTTTCCTCCAATAAAAATAATAATATATACATGAAACGAAAATAGTAAGCAAATCAACAATAAACTAAATCATATTAACGGAATAAACTATTTCAAGAGATCAATAACAGCAGTATAGTGATTACATAAACTAAGATTACAAATGTCAAGCATTACTGTATTTTTGAAATATTGAACTAAGCCAAATATTCTATCAATAGAAGCCCATTTTACATCACAGCAGAAATTATTTTTCATATGATTCTTAAATTTAAAAAATTAAGCAGGAAATTCTAGATCAAGGAAAGTCACCTGGAAACACCATCAAAACACATAATAAACAATAACTTAATTTTAACTTTTTCATAAAATTAAAACGAGTACTTTAAGAAAACAAACTTTTAATCATTCACTTTCTGCCAATAAGGTTAGATAGCTTTATCTACAAATATAACAAATTCCCAACGTCAGAAAGATAATTGAGAAAATTTAAAGATGCGCATTATTCTTCAGTTAACTATTACCAAAATCAATCACAAAAATGTATACATTTATTAAAATAAAAGTAGACGTTCAAGAAAAGATGCCACTTAAATATTTCCAGCAAGATAACTCTTTATTTTGTTAGATTTCGAAAACTAGTGATCAATTGTTTTAAACGGAAATTAAAATTAATCTCAGAAAAGTGAAAATTTTCCAATTGCTTCTAAAAATATGGCAGTTGATTTACCTTCATACCCACTGCACGTTTAGAAAAAAATTTCGCAATAAGTCGGTGAAATTCCCACTTGTTCACAAAACAATCTTTTACAATACAATAACAAAACTAAAAACGCACACATGATATTCTAGTTATGGTTTCAGTTAAATTACATATCGAACATATTAAATAATTTATTCGTTTCGTTACGAGTTATAAACCGATATTACGTTTAAAGCAAATTAAACATTTGAAACCGACAAATGTATAAATAAAATACTGTACTCTCTACCAAGGAAGCTTTTAATTTACTTTTAATGATTTTAAATATAAACTTTTCTTTTAAAATTAGGAAGGGCATGGCAACAGAAGAATAAAATGGATAATGACATTTCAGCGTGCGCTACGCATTGCGCATGAAATTCTTATGTATTGTAATTTTATGGCTATGTACAAAACACACACAGAACTCAAGAATGATGTCTGCTACCGTAAATAATAAAGCAGCGTATGCTGTATTATTATGTCTTAAATGTTTTTGCGTTTAGGATATGGAGTTGGTAGGCTTTATATTTCTTGAATGCTTTTTGTTTACAATAGTTTGATATATATTTTTCAATTTTAAATGTCATGTGTCTTACCGGCATTGAAACACAAAACGAACTGTTCTTGGCTGTCGTGGCTGATATTTTTTCTCAATTTCAGGGGCACAGAGTATGCATACGAGACCTAAATCCACAAATTGTATGCATTCTCTGTGCTGGTTACTTCATTGATGCAACTACAATCACAGAATGTTTGCATACATGTAAGTTATTTTATAATAGTGCATTATTTACTTATTTCATTTGGTAATAGAAAGCATGTTTAAGCGTTTCTGTCTCTTATCATGTTTACTTTTTATTTTATAAAATTTATATTTTAATAATTTTTATAGCACATAAATTTTATCTGATTCCCAATCCTAAAGTGATTACTGATTTGATACTGAAACTATGATTTTGGCTTTCTATGGCACATTCAGCAAGTTGGATTATTTGTTTGAAAGCTGCATGATAGTGACCATTCGAGTCCAGATTTTGTTTACGAGCCATTCATCTCATTGTAGACAGTGTCTACATGGATTGAAATCCTGTTTGCAATTTCCTAATAACAACTAATATTTTGGTCATTTTTAAGTTTTTAGCCTCATTTTTTAGTTTTATTCGGGGTTTTAATTCTTCCGTTGAAACATTCTCAATTTTAGAATCTCATCCATGCTTTTGTTTTTACTATAATAAGCACTTACCATATGCCATATTTTAGCTCTTGTCCTAATCTTAAACATTTTTACCATCGATTTTTTAACACATCACCAATTTTAACTGACCTATTGGGTCAACGTCCCCGTTAATTACTTTTTACCTTTCATCATTCGGGATTTTTACCACATTTATAATTAAGATTTTAAATTGAATTTCATGATCTAAGATGGGGATACCCCATCTTAGTTACCATTTAAAAGATTAACTTTTTTATTACATTTCTCATTTGATTAAAAATTTTACCTTTATATTGACGTCTTATGCAACTCATTTGGTTTTTTATCCATTGCATTTTTTAATGTTGGTTTGGTTATTTTTTTAATCTTAAATCTATTTTATTTTATTGTCTTCCATTTGGCACAGCTTATCCTGTTTTGGATCTTGCGCCATAAAACCCAAATCAACCAACTACAACAAATACGTTATTTCTGGCAATTCTTTTGTGCAAACTAGGTTTTTCTGTACTTCCTATGAATGGATGATTCATCAATTCTGTCAACTAGGGGCAACTGCTTACTTTTCAACTTTGAGCCTGGACTTCCTGGTTGATTTTTTCAAAAACATTTTTGGGGGTATCATGGCTTAATGTTAGTTTAATATATATAAATATATTTATTTTGTTCAAACTCCTGTTGAAAAATTAAAAATTAGGTGAACGAAGTAACCTGGCAAATAAGGGTGACTTTGCCTCGTTCAGTTTTTCCCTGTTTAGTTTTGATATAGTTGAGAAACATCAAATAGCTTTCATTGAAATATAAAGTGTTAATTGCACAAACGATAAAAAACTCAAATATTTATTTAAACTCAAGAAGTGAGGAAGGAATGTGAAAGGTTGGCAAATCTTGTTTAATATTGTAAATACATCTTAGGCCAGGAAGGTATATACACTATATGAGATGTGGGGATACTTGATTCGTCAGCTCTATCTGGAAACCTGAATGATTTTTTTTATCATTTATTCTCAATTACGAAATCTACATCATCTTCACATACATTAATTATTTGTGCCCTATAATTTCACAAATTTCTTCCCCTAAAATAAAAAATCTTCAATTTTGAATGTCTTTTGCAATTTATTCTCAACTCTTGTGCAGTGTTCCATCAAAGTTCTCTTCTCAAAGAGAAAAAAAAACCATCTTCAGGATCTGAAATGTAGGAGTTGGTATAACTAACCATGCACTAAAATGTCATCTTTGTCACTGATTCCGCTGGTAGTTTCGTGCTTTCTTGTGTCAATTTTCTGAGTTGTAAAAGCACCTGCAACAAAGCCATAAGAATCGTTGCAATCTAGATCGGTTGCAGAAACAAATTATCCTGCAAAACCCTGTATTTTTCTTTGTAGTTCTCTGATAGGTTGGGTTTTATGATGTAAGTCTGATGGTGGGATCAGGTCTTCAACATTCCAGTAAATAGGAGAGAAGTGTATCGCTCACTCTTCTATGTGCTTGTAGTTAGTTCATCCTGTACTGTAACCTGGTATTCACTGCAAGATTGTATTTCTATCGATAGACGATCTACTTTCCTGAAATGGAAATATGCCACTTTCTATTGAGATATAGTGGCATAAGATGAATATAAACCCAAAACATGATTAATATTTCCGATATAGTTATTAGGTAAGTATTTTAATTATTGTTGCACTCGAGCAACACAACAGGCTATTGGCAACGATCTGGGATCAAACCCAAAGGGAAAGATCCGAAAACACCACCACATAATTTTGAACCATGGTCAGCTGACAAGGTCAAACCCAAGCCAGCACCCCTCTCCTAACTTCCACACCACGCCAACGTGAGAACATGTAAGGCCAAGACAGAAACCTGATCGACAGTCATACCATAATTATTCTAACTCACAGGGTGGCATTACCCAGGGCCGTATTTTTCTGAGATTTTAAAAACAGCATCAGTTACTTTTTAACCTTCATTATATGCCTGAATAATAGATATATCCAATTGATCTCACCTGGCAATATGTTAAGCTCTGCAGATCAAAGTTTGAATGTTCTTGAAATCCCTCGATTAGCTCTTGAAATTTATCCCTTGATTTGCATCTGAAAATCAGCTATTGAAAATGTATGTCATTTCAAAGTAGGTTGTCTATATTCCAGACAATTTCCAAGAGACAACTAATGGGCTCTATCTGTTATTTTCATAACTGCTATTTGTCCTTGAATCTTATTTTAAAAGTAGGCAGTCACCCCAGTTGACGGTACTAGAAAGAACCAGGGTTAGTGGGTAGGGTCTCTAGTCTTGGCAGATAAAAACAAAAGATCACTTTTTACTTTAGGTTGTTTGAGTTGGTAATCAGAACATTTAATCTTATAATTTAAACTAACTGAAGCAGTTCTTCCCAATACTTGTCCACAGACCAGTGCCATTATTTAGAGACATTAATCCTTAGAATATTAATCCTTATTAGAAAAACATACCAAAATGGCCAAGTATAATCTACATTGATTGCAATGGTATGTGCCAGAAACCAGAAGGGGAACTCTTGGGGCCCAAGTACCCCTGATTCTTCCCTATTTCTTAATGTTTAAAAATGCATAGAATCAGTTTGTAGTACCCTGAGCATTTTAACCTAAGCCCTACATTCTTTTCTTAAAATAACCAATTCTTAAATGATTTATTCAGCACAAAATGTGAAATGTGTTATAAACATTTCACAATCACAACCATTGAAAGGAATTCTGTATTCAGATCTACTGAAATGTTTCACTTTTTATGCTTTCTAAAACAAAATGTATGATAAACGTAATTGTGAAAGTTTTTTCCAAATCTTATTTGGCATAAATATTCAACTTTGAACCCTCTTTGAAATGAATTCCTGACTATGCTATTACTATGAACACACCATACCTATCTTATTAGGAAATACCTGATTAGAGGAGTACTGAGCAGTTGGTGGATTCCCCATGTTAAGCCATTTGTTGATCAGACAAGCAACAAAACATCCAACATTTGCTTGATACACTTTTAGTACAAAAAACATGTCAGTACATATACATATTTCAACCTATTTAGTGTCTCGAGACTCATTGGACGAATGTGGGATTTGCCTGATTAAAATTCTTGTTTAAAAAATGCTCTGAAACAAATATTCAGTGTGCTCTTATATTTTTGATTGGATTGCCTTGCCAAGAAGAGTATCCAAATTTGTATGGAAAACAATTAGATAAAAATGCTTTTTCTTGTAACATACATATAACTGAAATTTTTTAAATATTTGTTTGGTCTGTAATAGAAAATATGCTGCCAATCAAAAATATATTACTAAATTTTAAGGACATTTTGGTTAATTTTTTTGGCTTATTGCACTTGGTGAATGGAAGCTTTGATCAACAATTGCTGTAAATTTATTCTTTCTCAGCTTTTCTATTGAATTTATATTGTTAATTTTAGTTGTATTTAGTTAATATTTGTATTCTGTCAGCTAATATATAATCTTATTCTTTTTTAACTTTATAAATGTGATTTTTGACAGTTCTTAATGGCAGATGCTAACTATAGTGAGTAGCACAAACTTGATCTTGTATTTCGTGTTTGAATATTTTCATATATAGCAAGTGGCAGTTGACAAAGTGCTTAAATTTTGTATTTTAACATCGTAATGAATTGTATTATAATAACATCGTAAAAGCAAATTCTAGCTTACAATTATCACTGGATGGGTGGAAAGACTACACAATTTTTTTTTTCTTGCAGTTTGTAAGAGTTGCATAGTCAAGTATTTACAGACGACCAAATACTGTCCAATGTGCAATGTCAAAGTACATGAAACTCAACCATTGCTAAATTTAAAGATCGACAGAACACTTCAAGACATAGTGTATAAAGTTGTGCCAGGTCTTTGGGACAGTAAGTATTTCTTACATTTTAAATTTTATTGCTTTAAAAAGGATTGAGATGGCTAGAATACTAGTTTGAAAACTTCATTTATTCAATTTATACTTTTCTAAAAAAAAGTGTATTTTCTTTATTACTGTGGATTTTTCTAAATATGCTGCTTAAGAACAAAACGTGCTTTTTCTTCATATATGGATTCATATTTATGTTTTGAATACTTTAAATTATTTAAGTACTGATTTAATTACATTTCAGTAAATAAACTATTTCTTACTCAAACAAATATTGATTTAACTTCTAATTTTTATATCCAAAACTGAAAAAAAATTGCACTGCATATTTTCCCTCTCAAAGGAGTTAAATGGGGGAAGATAGCATATTTACAATGATATTAATCTTCTGTACTATACTAGTATCACAAATTATTGCAACAGCTACTATGTTATACAATTTATACAGATATGTTAGGTGATTCATGTGATTGGTTCATCACCAGTTTATTGTGATTGTCTATTATAACTTTTGAACATGGAGTACATTGTCTTCCAGCCAAAATAGCATTTATTTAAACATGTGTATCCTTCCTACATCTGTATACTATGTTAAGGTACATTTTACACAGAACTTTTTCATATTTACATTTCAAATACAAAAATACCTCATAGTGGGTAACAATGTATTTTCCTGTCTTGAGATAGCTTCAATCTTAACAAAATAGCAGGTCATAAAAAAAAATTCTAATTGACGTCTCATTTCAAAAGGCATCAATCATGTTTTGTAGTAGCCACTGAATGAAACATGCATTCAAAATTTGATTCAGCCCATGCCAGACAGATAGGTTTAATGAAATACTAGAGACATTTCTTTGTTTTATGATTGAAAATACTCTAATTGGCACATTTGAATCAACTTAAAAATTCTTAGAGCATTGTTTGGAGCAATAGATCATGAATCTTATAACTAATGCATATCCAGAAATAGTGCATAAGAAGTGGTGTATTAAATATTTTATTTTATATGGTTCATTGTGTCATTTAGTACCACAATACTATTTCCAATACTATCTACATTGCATATCATTAGTTGTATGAAATTTCCACACACGACTGGATAGCAGAACATGCTATTAATTGTCACACAAACTAGTTACATGCAAAGGCTTTGAAATTAGATGCTAGTTATGAAATCTAACCTTAAGTAACCATAATACTGTGTAAAAAATTCAACTATAAATATAGGTTTCCTTGTTGAAAATGCCCTAAACTAAGGGTCTTCGAACTTTCTGTACAGAGGGCCACATTAATAAATCCAGAGGCTCATGTGGACAAAACATCTGTCGACACAGATGAGACATTGTCACCTGCTATTGTAGATGTATACTTTTGATGTCTATCAAGAAAGATAAGGAAAACATTGACATGGAAATTTCATCTGTGAGAACCTGCTTTTTATCTCCTCTGGTGTAAAATGCATTGTGCATAATTGTCTGAACTCCAAGTTCAATTTTAATTCACAAACTCTTTTAATATTGAGAAGTGAATGCCATTGTGGTATTGCAATAAAAATTTCTACAGAATTGTTGGCTTTGTATCGCAAAAACCATCCAACTTAGATCAGGAAGGCATTGGTGTCACACAGAGGTATCTATTCTCCATTGCAGCAAGTATTTGGGAATAAATTGATCACTTAGTTTAAATGAAATGGCTGGCTCACCATGCCACTAAAAAACTGGGATTATAAAAATTGAATGCAATTTTGCAGTACTCTATTTTTAATCCTTTAATGTAGTGATATTTTAAATATTAATTTTTAAAAATATTTTTAATTTAGAAAGGAGTCCAGTAAATGTAACTGTTGTGTTCATTTTCAGATGAAATGAAGAGAAGGCAAGACTTTGAAAAGATGCGGGGTTTGAAAAAATGTGAGGAAGGTGAGTTATCAGTTTAAAATTTTTCTAAAATGCACCATTATATATCATAATTCAGTAGAAAATATTTCATAGAATTTAGGGCCAAATTCAAAATTGCAACACTTTTTTGACAATTTCTTGAGATTTTATATGGGTGTAGCTTAACCCCGATGTTCCTTATTTGCTATCATCTCAGCTCAAATTTCGATCAAGAATCTTTAACTGCTCTTCACCAGTCAAATTCATATGATAGTCTTAGTTTTTTGTCAGATTTTCCTTTTTTTGCAACAACAATGCAAAGGGGACTTTTTATATTGACTATTGTATAATTGGTTTTACTTTCGTCATTATTATTAAAAATTTGATATGGCCATTACATGAATAATTAAGGTAGTTCGTTTTATTTATTATTGTAAATCATATTTCACAACCATAATTTTAAAATGAATAATAATGCAACACACAATTTCCAACTACCTTTTTCTTCACTTTTAATAATTTAATGTACTGAAATTAATGCATATGAACAAAATTCATATGTATTAATTTGAACCTTTAGAGCATTTAAAATATGTTCAATAGATAATTGTAAATGAGCATCGCTTGGATTAGACTGCAAACATGCTTTTCATTTGTTAAATTTAAAATGAAGATTTTTAATGGTTAAACTGAAAAATACTCATTTTAACTGCAATTTATAAACACTAGTCTAATTTTTAAATTAATCCATCAATTTGGACATTATTTCTTCGGTGATAAAAACTTTAGATTTGATTTTCTTTTTTAAAAATACTTCAATTTAATTCTGTTAATATAAGTTACAAAAAATTTAAATATTGGATAAATATAAAGAGGAAGGGGCTAACATAAGAATAATTGCAAAGGAAATCGTTAGAAATCATAATGTGTAAGAAAAAAGCATAGTAGCTATGGAAAAGTTATTGAAATATTTCAGCCTGTTGGGTTGTTCCAATAAATAATTCCTGGATATTATGGTAGCATCTGTCAGCCAAATGCTGAATTCACTTTTCCTACTTTCCTCTTCCCCTTTGAGTTGGAATATCATCTTAACTTTTAACTGATGAATCACTAGATAGATTTGAAGGGAAAATAAGCTGGCACATCAATCTGGGTTTAACAGTAGGGTAGTGTGAGGAAAAATGTCGCCTTGATGTGCCAATTTAAAAGTTACTAGAGTACAAATTGCTAGAAGGAGAAATAAACAGTTAATCGAACAGAATTTGCTTCATTCAAGTGAGAAAATAAAAAATCAGGCATAAAATGATGACTGGGTCTGCAAACTTGGTTGTTAAAATAGAGATTAAAGGTGCAAAATACAACTAATGACTGCTAATTCCAAACATAGTTTGACAGTGATGATTGGTGAATATTGGCAAATAGGACATTAGAAGTTTTGAAATATGTTAATGTTACATATGCTATTACACTACAATTCGATTTTGCATATTATACTATACTTATCATTTTGTAAATAGAGTTTGTTTCATTTAAGATGTACTGCTGGATGTATCATAATTTTTAAAGTAATTCTGAATCTCTCATTTAATAAATTTGTGTTTGACAAACTTCCTAAAAGCATTTATTTCTATTTTCCAAAAGTGGGTAAATGCTACTAAATTAAATAAGCCAGTTTAATTTGTTTTATAATTATTTGCACAGAATGATATGTAAAAGGAATTTGCAATTAAATATGTAAATATATTTATGTATTAGGATCTATCGATGATAATATGGAAGATGGAGATGCTTCATCTTTATCCAATCAGCATTATTTCATGCATGATGAACTCATTCATATATGCCTGCAACCATTCGAGTAAGTGTCTCTTTTCTGTACTGATGATTTTGTGATTTGATAATAACTTTAATTTTTATCACTTTAAAATTTTTATTTTCCATAGAAGTGGCTCTAATAATAAAGGACCAAAGTATCCTTCCCAAAAATTTGTGAGATGCTCAGTACGAGCTCAAGTCTTTCATTTGAAAAAGCTGATTAAAAAGATTTGGCCTCATACTTCTAAGAAAGATGTAAGTGGAAAATCGTTTGTATTTATAATGTGAATTGACTTAATTTGTCTACCCTTAAAGCTCTTGTTTCCACTTATTTAATATGATACAGCAATGGGTATTGGTGACACTTAAAGTTTATTACAATATACTTTCAAAGTAAGTTTCATTCAAAAGAAATAAAAATTTTGAATCATGGAAAAGAGCTGTTCAAAAATTATTTTGTGAAACAAAAGATATTAAATTCAATTTACTATTAATACGCATGATATTGAAAAATTTGAAAATAAAGGTTGATGTCCAGATTCGACTCTACTAAATTAAACATGTATAAATAATAAATGAATGAATTGGACAATGGTGTGAGGCTGTTTCTTGATTCACAAGGAAAGCATATGCAAAAAAACTCTTCAGATAACTGAAGCTAGACAAAATGTGCATAGACAATGCTTTAAATTCAGCATGTACATGTACAGTATAAGTTGTCTACCAGATATTGGGATCTCAATGACTGACAAGCTCAGTCATTGAGATCCCACTGATGGCTCAGTGGGTTTGCCAAGTTTTGCTCAGTGCTAGCAACCTAAAGAGTTGTAGGCTGCATTGGTTTTATTCCTGTATCCCTGGTTGTATTTCTTCTCTGTCTCAATAAAACTTTCACTATGTATGTCCATTACTCGATATCGAAGGTCATGCATTTGACACTCACTTTTGCTTGTTTCAGAGAGTCCTTACTGAGCATGATTATCTAGTCTCATCTACATCGAATACGATTTTCTAATACTCCCATTTGTCCACTATATATCAGTGCTAATATGGCTGGCAAGCACCTTTCTACTTTCTCAGCTCTGTGGTCTTATGAACTTTCCTATTTGTAGGATATTTCTTTGTGCTGTTGGACTGCAAGTCATCTAATGCTTGAAAGAGAAACTGCAACAACCAAAAAAATGTTTGGTGCAGCTTGTCCCGATGTGGCCTTTGCATTTTAAAAACCCAACTAACCAACCCAGTGACTGACCATTAGGACTTGTTTATAAGATGTGTATTATCAATTTCAGTTGAGCCCATATCTGTACAGGCCACACAATTCCAAATACCTGAGTGATCTGGCCTCACTTCTCACTCCCTTTTACCCTCGCCTCTTCATATAACTGGCTTTTTTCCACCCATGTGGACTATTTAGAGGTGAGGGTTCACTTTAAGAAAATTTTCACTGCCAAACTTTTTTAGAAATTTTCATCTTTCTTTCATTTGTTTCTACTACCGAATTTTTAGACATCTATAAAACATTTAAATATGTTTTCAGTCTTAGAGCTGAGAATTTTATTTTATACAGACTCTGAAGTATCCTTTTTAACACAAACGTGACCATCACACTCCTATTATCACTCATCTTGATAATTCAACATTTTTCTAATTCATCTTCACATCGGCTATTCTATTCACATTGTATTTTATTGGTCAGAAACTGCATCATCATGCCAGCATTGCCAACAACCTCTTTCCATAAGTCACATTTTAACATTTTGTACTGGTCTTGCATGGGTTTACGAACTTTTTTAATTCAACATCACGTGTTATCTGATTTATTGAATCGCCTTTATCATTCATCACTTTTTACATCACTGCTTTTTTATCATAAATATAATGCATCATATTTTAATTCTGTTTCATAATTAAACTTGCAAGCTTTAAATAGTTCTTTCGTTACTTGTATATATAAACATGTATCATTCTCATACTTTTTTATATCATACTTCATGTTGCTGGTCAGCATGCTTTAGTCACCAACTAATAAAATTACATGTTGACATGTTCTAATATATTGACTATTTTTCATATTTTTGACTGAAGTTTTTTGTGTTTCATGTTTGCTTATATGCTAATTTTAGGCTGCTTTTATTGTTGCTCTGGTTGATATTGAATATTATTTAATTTAATCTTACGTTTGGCACAACTTGTCCACTTTCTTTTCTGGAACCATAAATCCAAACCAACCAAAAGTGTCTTGAAGACATTAGCTTCCTATTCTCCAAGTCATCCTTTGGCAAACAATGTTTTTAAATTTAATAACAGGCTCACCCAATATGGTTTCGGTATCATGTTTTGTTTGGTACCCCTGGACACTTCAGAGTTATTGGCAATGCACAAGCCAATAACAGTAAAAAACGCAGTAACTCGTTTAGATAGTTAGATAAGAGATTATAGTAAGAATGGTGCAACCATTCACTTAGATACTCATTGGTTAGGGAAACCGCTCAATGTTGCTAGCATTGCCTAGAACCTCTATAAACTATATTTGAACTTGTGCATGTCTTAGACATTCTTATCGATCGAGATCATTTATTGTATCAGACTTGTTGAGTCATCCTCCGTATTCATCACTTTATACATTTCTCTGGATTTTTACCTTGTCTATTAAATTCACCTATCTATTATATCACCTTTTAAATTATTACTCATCAAACTCTTTTAATTAACTAAGATAGGGGTACCCCATCTTAGGTATGTCTTTTTGAGATGAGTTAGCTCTCATAATTTGTTTTTTCTTAAAGGGTGACCCATATGTTTTTTATTCATCTTATCTTTTTGTCTTAAACTACATTACTTCATCCTTTTCAGTCATTTAGATCGCTACATTTTGCTTTTATATTGATGACATATTAATGTATATTTACTTGTTTCATGCTTTGATTTTAAAGATTTTCTAAGTTTTTTATGTATTTTTTTATCACATTTTAATGTTGGTCTGGTTAATCTTCTGATGTTTTATAAATATATTTTTATTGAATTTTAATACCTTGCATTTGGTACAGCTGATCCATTTTTGGATCTTGTGCCATCAAATCCAGATCAATCATTTCTCAATTGTATTTTACAGCCATTGTTCACTTTTTCTTATACAACAGTTTACATTCATTTAATAATTTTTGCAGTCTGTTATTTGTAATAAATTTATTGTTTTTTGGTTAATAACTACTTTTCCTCTTTTTAAGTTGGTAGTTATGTGCAATGGAGAATTTCTTCCTGATAATCATTGCTTGAAAAGGATTTGGTTGTCACATAAGAAAGAAATTGTAAGTATAATTTGCTTCTTGAAAAATATTTATTGCATCATTTTCCTTGTATTTGTATTTCCGTGCATATGACTTAATTGTTTTTACTATGTTATTCCATCACCTGAGGCATGTCTTTAATAATCTTGTTAGTTCAGTCGTTAAAGTGGCTTAGATGAGTTGGTATTTATAGTGATATAACTTAAGTACATGTCTAATGTTACATATTTTTCTTTCAGAATCCTCCTCTCAAACTGCAGTTTTGGCTTAAAAATTAAGCTTGGTGCCTTTCAGACTTTCATGTGAAAAAGGAAATTTCACATATAAAAAAGAAAGCACATTTTGGAGTCAAAAGAGTATTTTTCCAAATGAAAAATAAAAATGAGCTATTTATATTAGTTGTAGATATTTAGAAAGCTGTTTCTGCAATTAATTGTGCATTTTTTTACTTTCAAAACTAGTCTTCAATGTTTGAAATACGTAACTGTTTGTGGAACAGCAAAATGTGTATATAAAAAACATGTTAATCATTCACTAAAAATTTGACGTTGTGAATAGTTCAGGGAGCTGCATCTGACTTGTATTTTTAACTAATGCAATACATTGATGATTTCAATACTTGTTGAAGATCTAAATTGTCAAAATAAAATGTTACCACTTTTAAAGTTTTGTTGCATGCATCTTTAAAAATTGTGTTGGAAGAGTGGTGTTCATTTTTCTTTGGCTGCAAAAAATTTCACTTGAAATATATTCCTATGAATAGTTAATGACAATGAATTTTAAATGATAAATCACAAATTTTTCCATTAAAATTTATTAGTTTAAATTTGTTGAAATTGTTATTTTTTACTAAACTTTAGACTTTGTATTGTAGATTTACTACGTCTTAATGCTATTTTCCTTTATGTTTTTCAATATGCAGAGTCGTTTTTATTCTTAAAAAGTTAATGTTTTTAATAGGGTAGTTTTAATTCAAAGCAAAAGATATATTTGTACTAAAAAATTACAAAAGTGGTACAAAACCTGTACATGATATTCTAAATCTTCATGATTCTAGACTGTTCAACTCATCCATACAAACCTAAGGAAGCTTTTTTATGAGCACTGTTGTATTTCTTTGAAAATCGCAAAATATGCTCCGAAATGTACCTGATTTTTCACCAAAAGTAAATAACCAAACTAACTAGATTATGTGCAGATTTTGGAGCATGGAAAAGCAGCATTTGAAAACCACTTATTTCAGGCTGTAAAGGGTAAAACTTCCATAAGTACTGAAATTATATAGCTCATACAGAAGTTCATGTGTCTGGTTAAAGGTTTGGGTGGGGAAATCCAAACAAATTTTCTTGAAGACAGGCTAAATATTTGAGTCACTTGGGTACATATTTCCATAAGTACTTGATGTTTCCTCTGAACTCCTAGAATCTTGGGTTTAGCAACATAATTTATAAAATAATAAATCCAATATCTAATTTTTGTTTGTATAATAGTATTCTGAAGGCAGTATAGTTTATTTGAATCAAATAATTGGTCAGATGCCAGAATGTTTCACTGATTTTTTTTATCAAAGTTGATATCTTTTATGTCTTAATGAAATATAAGTGTTTTAATGAAATCTAGAAAATTCTGGAATGGTTAGATAAGTTATGTGTATGCCGTGTAATTTAATTTAAAGACGTGTTGCATTTGTAAGGCAATTGTGGCTTTTCCAAAGCAAAATTAAATTTTAAATTGTGAGAAAAAATGAAAAGAAATAGACTTGTGTCACATTCTGTCATTCTAGTTACAAAACTAGTACAGATGAGAGAATTAGTTGAGTTATGCAATATGTTCCTAAACTCAGCATGAAAAGTATTTTGCACATTCCTATGCATTTTCCTTTCCACTATTGAAGTGTATATGTAGTTGAATAGTTTTCCCGTGAAAGGCTTTTTCTTCCTGCATTGTAGATATTTGGTGGAGTAATTTTCAACATCATCAATTCAGCATTGGATGGTTCTAAATCTGCTCATAAGAGATTTTCTGTTTTGCCATTTCTCTACTTAATTTGAAAACTAGAATTTGTTTTCCTCATGACTTGGGAACAATCGATAACATCACTTTATTGACAGGTTTGATTTGTGTTTTTATAACTTATTTTCTGTGTTGTGCTTCTAGCATTCTCACTATTAACACTCATTCAAGAAATGTAAAATTGTAATTATGCCTTGGCAGTATATTTGATGGCTGAACATTTTCTATTTGATTTTTCCAGAAAGAAACAATACGAAACTCGTAAAATAAATTCATTACACATGTAGTGATAAAATGGCTGGAGATCATACAGAAGTTTCAATGTATGAAGTATAATCTTTACGCAACAAGACTGTTTGAATGCTTCAGAAAGGGTGTCAAGTTCTTGTTTGGTCTTGGCTTAAGAGTTCTCTAAACCTTTTATCTCAAATTGTAGAACAAAATACTGTCTAACTGCTATAAAATCCTTACTGCGTTTGATTAATTTTGTGTACAATTTTCAAATCTTGTACTTTATTTTTTAGTAATAAAATCACAAAATATTTTAGATTTGAATAAGTAATGTTCAACTTTTGTCTTCCAGTTTGCTGTACAAATGAAAGTTACTATTTAGAAATGCATAAGTGAGAGAATGGAGTTTGAAGAAAACTAATTACTACATTTTAATTCATTATAAGGGTATCTTTTTCTCTAAAGGCAAGAGAAAAAATGACTGCTCACTCAATTACAACATGAATATTAAGTAGTAATCAACTATTTGTAGGCTGAGCTTACATTTATTTTAAATTTATGTTGATTAAGTGGATGCATTACCAAACCGTTTTAATGCATTCGACTTGTTACATCTGTATGCTTTAAAACTTATTTTAAATAGTTTTTAAACACTGCAACAGTTCTTTCAATGTGTAAGTGATGTATGTTCTGTAGTCACTAGTTACTTACAAAATTATGTTTTCAGTGTGAATGTGTTTTCATATAATTTATTTTACAACATAGCACAGGAGGTACCTATTACATTAATTAAAAATGGACTAATTAAAATGAGATATGGAAGAGTTTGAAAATTGAAATGGTTTAAAACGAAAACAGTTTGGACAAAATAGTTATTTCTATCTATATCCATAAATAGTGATTATTCACTTTTGACATAACACATTTGTAGTTTGAAATGGTGTGAAGTTTAGTTGATTTGATTGAATGCTGTTCTCAAGTTTATCAGATTTAATTGATATAAGCCTCCAAAAGTTGGCAAGAAATTGTTATTTTCATGTTCCATACAATGACAGATATACATGTGTTGCATGTAGGTGTGTGTTTCCCATGAAATGTTATATTTATAAAAATGTTGTAAAGATATAGCTGGGTATGTGATCTTGTTCCATTTTGGTGTTTTGTAAGTTTTTGAAAAATTTATGTAAATTGTTTTTTAAGAACTGTTTTGCTTGTATGGAATTTTATGTAAAGAAGGTTTTCGATATTGTGTATGTACTTAAAATTAAAATTTGTATCAAAAATATTAATTTGTTTCTTTTGTGCTTAAATTTGCTTATCTATAATTTCGTTTAACTGTCAGACAAGATTTCTGACATAAATTTGTGTTGCTAAGATAGTTAATGACTTTTAAAGAGTAGTAGAAATTGTAAAAAGCTTACATTGCAAAAGGTCAAGACAGTTCTCAGTACTACTTCAGTGTATGATCAAGGTATAAAAAAGAAACAACCCAATAAGACAGTATATTTGTTAATTTTTCTCCATTTCATATTCAAATACTGCAGTCTAGTAATTTAGATTATATCATTTTTAAATTCAAGTTTTTACTTTCTAGAACTTGAAGTGAACAAAGAGTAGTTTGAAACTGTCATCTATATTAGTATTTTTGAATTGAGTTTCATCCAAATAAATAGAGAGAATTATTACTAGCTAAATGTTCTGTCAAACCGATTTATTCTAGTTGCACATTCAATTTATTGTTTCTAATATAAGAAATACATTTTGTTTGATACAATAAAAGAAACAAGAAGGATGAATTAAAATTAGTTTAAGGTATACATTATGTACAGTTGCAGGAAAAAAACGAACCACCCCTCTTCAATCAAACAATTTTAACAGTAAAGCAAATACAAAGATGGCATTCGATAGGGGATAACGCCTTTTAAAAATTCATATGCATATGGGTCGTTTTCATATTAAATGGAGCTCCAACTTTAATTTCCAATATTCCCCTATTTTGACACAAAATTTCGAATCATGATTTAACTTCAGATATCTAGTTTCGTGTCATTCATGAATACAGAAAGTTTGGAGCTCCTAATGTTAAATCAGTTTCCCAGACTTACTGATATCTTCCTAAATAATATTCCTACAGCATTGATATTTTGTAGCATGTTGCTATTAAGGTACCAAAAAAAATATATGTTTTAGTTTCTAAATAATTTTAATTTGCATTATTAATTATTAAATTAATCGAAAAAATTACGAATAGGATTTTTTGATATTGACCGAAATCGATTCAGAAAGGCTTATTGTTACCATAAAAAATTTCCGCTGATTCCTCTGGATAGTTTTTGCGCTACACTTAAATTTTCGTAACTACGGTGATTTTAGGGGGAATCCAAAAGTTGAAAAAAATTGACAAACTTGATGTATGGAAATTTTTGAAAAAATTTATGTAATCTAATGGGGGGATATTGCCATCTAACCTGTTATGGGCTAAACGGTTACTGCTAACTTGTGAAAAGCTTATTTATAGTCATTGAATAAGTTTAAGTTATTAACTTAAAAATTGAAGTTGACGTTGAAATTAAACAGTAAATATTGATTATTCTTTCCAAATTTCTCATCCATCAAAGTCATCAATTTTGCCAATGACGATACCTCGTCGATACAACCAAGAGGGTTAAGGTTCTTTGTAATCTTAGTCAAGCAACATACGAACAGTTCCTAATTAACTCCTGGCCAAATATGGCCTTGCGCCATAAAACCCCGAATCAACCAACCTGATTAACTACAAATAATCGATCTACGAATCGCGACTTTTAATGTGAGGATGATCGCTGAAATTAACAACGGTTTTAACATTGAATATTTCTTGATATGAGGATTGCAAATTCATGAAATTTCATATTTAGATTAATTCGACTGTAGAATCTGATTAAGGCATCAAAGCATGGTTGCCATTGGAAATATTGTTTTTATGCAAAATTTGATATGAAGACGGCCCCTTATTCAATATTTTTGAATTTGTAGAGGATGTTATTCTGTATTGAATGATATCTTTGAATTTGCTCTATTATGAATAGTGCTCGAAATAAAGGGGGTTCGGGTTTTTTTCCGCGACTACATATATAAATTGTCAGCTTATATATCTGACTCGTTGAAGTTTTTCGGGGACACTAAATGCTTTCCATGAGAAATACGTTATCACATTGTAATCTGTTCAAAAGATATATAAGTTAAGTTATTGTAATTTTTACTTTTTGATCTAAAAACGAATAGTTTGTTTTTAAACAAGTATAATAAAAATAGTAAGTTAACGAGTTTTTCTATTCTAAGCTGACGATAAATATTTGCTCTCTTTCGCACTTCCTGCTTGAGAATAGAGATAGGTAGGCATATTAATTAACGTAACACTGGAGGAACACAATGGGCTATTGGCGATGGTCCGGTATCAATCCTGAAGGAAAAGATCCGAAGACAACACCATGTAATTTTGAAACACGGTTAGATGGCGCTTGAGAACAGAAAATTGCGTATACAAATATTGCAAACTGACAAGTAAGGCCCCAATAACTTTATTTACAAAGCTAATCATATCTAGATAATACATATTCCTAATTCATAAATTACAACTAGAGTGCTTTAAATTAAAAATAAAATGTCCTATTTTAAAACAATCCAAATCTGCTATCGTAGCCTTTTATTTCTCCACCCTTCAGTGGACCAGAATAAGCAACTGGTCCTCCAAGGCCCACACCTCCAGCTGCGATGGGACCAACGGCCTCAGGTCCAATCCCGGCACCTAAGCCAACTGCTCCACCGAATCCTCCAATTCCTGCTCCACCAAATCCAATTCCTGCACCTCTTAAGTAAGGATGGGCGGACGAGATCATTTTCACTGCAGCTGGGTCCAAGGGTGCAGTGCCATGCTCGTTGGTCTTGACGTCTGCGCGGAATCCGGCCTTGTCAGCGACGTAGTCCACTTGGCGATGGACTCCTCTTTCGTCTTGGAATCCGTAGCTGCCCTTGACTCCACCTGCTCCGTCGCCAGACTCTTGGCGATGGTGCTCGCCGTGTTTGTCTTTGATGGAGTAGCCGAAGGCGTAGGGTTTCGGCATGTGAATCTAGATTGAAGTGAAGGCGATAAATGAATTGCTCAATTCATTAGAACATATATTCCGACTTATGTTTATAAATCGCAATGGATATACAAAGAGAAAGTTTTCCTGACGGAAGTGGAGTGTAGTGGAAGTTAGGAGAGTCGGGTGCCAGCATAGATATTGACCTCGTTATCTGACCATGTTTCAAAATTACGAGAGGTCTTACAATCTTTCCCTTCGGGATTGATCCCAGGCCGTGGCCAAGAGCCCGTTGTGTTCCAATGCGACGTAAATGGAACTACCCATCTACCTGATACCAGAGTTGTATTTTATGCGTAAGGCCATGTTGCCCCAAACACAAAATAGTTCAATTTACGTCGCATTGGAGCAACACAACGGGCTATTTGCGACGATACTGGATGAATCCCGAAGGGAAAGACCGAGGACAACACGTAATTTTGAACCACGGTCAGATGACGAGGTCAACAACTGAGTTGGCACTCCATTCCAAACTTCCACACCACGCCAACGTGACGACATTTTAGGCTATGACAGTTTTTACTTGCACCAGCTGTCGTACACGACTTAATTGGATGGAGTTTTGAACTCAATCCAACTGAGCTACCGTGGCCTGAATTGCTGAAGGATTGCTTTGAATGTTTACAATTAATATTTCATCAAACTCTAATAGTAAGAGAAAGAAACGTGTATATTTTCTCGTTTTCAATTATTTGTTTTAGTTTGTCCCTCTGCGGTTACTTGACTACTTGGCGTGGTGTGGAGAGTGGGGGTGCAAGCTTAGGTTGACGTCATCATCTGAGGGTGGCTCAAAATTACGTTGTGTTATGCTCGGATCTTTCCCTTCGGGTTTGATCCCAGACCGTCGCCAATAGCCCGTGTGTTGCTCCAGTGCGACGTTAATTAAAATACCTCCCTACTTCTGCGGTTATGTTTACCATACGAAGTTGGTTGATTTGGGGTCTTAAAGGCGTAATAGCAACATTTGATCAGAAGGTCAAATGAACAAAAGGAAAGTTTTACTGACGTAGAAGAGATAAATTCACACAGGCTACACCGGAATCGAATTGCAGTACCTGTAATTCGCATGATGCTAGCGTTGTGGGCAAACCACGTCGACCCTACTAAATGATGTCTAATTAAACCACACATATAGTAAGGTAGGTATTTTGATTAACTTCACACTGGAGCAACACAACGGGCTATTGCACACGTATAATTAAAAGTTCAATCAAAGTGTTTTTCACTCTACTTCAATATACTTTTTATTTTAGGTAAAAAGTATTTCGGTATGCATAGTTTAATTTTAGTTGGATAAGCATTTTTTACAATTATTTGTAATTAACCTTTAGACTACGGGCAATACAAGTCCTACCGTGAAACTTTTCCTTTCTAAAGTGGCTCGGTACAGATGGGATTTTATCCCCCTTTTAAGTGACCGCTGACATCGATCACCATTTGCGAGCTGTCAGCGACTGGCCTAAAGAGGGGCGGTCCTTTTGTTCGAAGTCCTACCCTATCGATCATTCTGTGAACGCTGGGAAATACAGAAAGTCGCGCCGGTAATATCTCTAGCATGCTAAATACTATGAAATCCTCGGGGCCGCCTCTGACAGTCTATAATGGCACATGTCGGGGTAGAGGGGGATGCGCCCCCAACTAAGTAAGTAAGTAAATACTATGAAAGGAAAGCGTGCTAGGTGGTCAGTCGTAAAAGTCATTCACCAGTCTCTCTCACAAGTTCTGTAGGGGGAAGGAAGTCAAGAGAAATCTACCGCTCAGACGCGAGTAACGAAATTTGGGCGCCGTATCGTAAAGGTTAAGTGTAGCCATCTTTTATTTGCTCTTTTGAAAATTTTTGTGTGCAATTTTTGGACTCAATTCTGTCTTGTAAGTGAAACGAATTTAAGATATGTATAAACTTTTTGAAATTGAATACAAAATTTGTCTCTAAAATTATGTCAGATCTTTTCGACTACTTACCCCCTCATCGTACACAGCAAAAGCGTTCGCCACAGCCGCTACGGCAACAACCAGAATGAAAGCGATCTGAAAAGAAACACTCATATTTTCAAAATTTCAAGGACATAATATTGAAAAAAGATAAGCGTTTGCAATAGCTTGTAAACTTATTTGCTGATTAAAATAGTCTTGTATTCGGTTTTCCTTTTCTTTGTTTTGCATGAAACGTATTGAGGAGATTTTACGGTAGATCAGCTATTTTCAACAGGTGTGTCGCGGCACACAGCTGTGCCGCGAGAATGGCATTGATGTGCCTTTCGGACGGTCGTTAAAATGAAATAGATCTGATATATAAGATTCATATTTCATTTTAACGGTTTAGTTTTGAACTTTTGACACAAATGCGTTTACAAATAATTTCAAGTAATGCTGGTATTTTTAATACTCGTATAAACAATTTTGAGTATTATTTTTTTATTGAAAATACCATAAAAATAAATTGTTTCAAGAAGATTTTTTTATAAGAACTCTTTTTAGTAAAGTGTAGGTAATTACCAAAATTATCCCTATTTTTTATCAGATTAGCAAAAAATGAAGATATTTCTGGTGTGCCGCAGAATTTTAGTAATCAGCTTTTGTGTGTCCTGAGATGAGAAAGGTTGAAAATCGTTGTGGTAAAGAGCAAAGACATGCAATCGATTGAATCAAGAGATTTGCGAATTACATTTCATGGAAGGTATCCATCATGCGTGTTACATTTCATAAATTACATAAGTTTCGTAAGTTACATTTCATGTAATTATTTCATGTCAGTAACTTTTAAAACTTTCCCAGATACCAAATATAGCATTAAGGTTAAGGCATGAAATGTTTTTTCAAAACCGAATATTCAGCCCGAGTCGCGTTTAACCCTGAGGGGCTTACACTCATTAGTCCAACTTGAGACCTGCAGTCTTCCCTGTATGATTTCTTACCAATTCTGATCTTGAACAATAGAATCTTTCCAAAGTATTCTATTCTAAGGAAATGAGCTATAGTATCCAAGGGATTCTATTCCACAGAATGGGCCAATAGAATCGTTCCAGATCATTCTATTCCAAACAAAGGACCAATAGAATCTTTCTAAAGGTTAAAAGATATATATTTTTTCGAAAGATGTGGTTATTTAGTCGTAAAGTATGTTGAGGGGTAAAATCAACACTGCACAACTCCTAAATAAGCTCCCTGATGCTGTACTGTCAATTTTCACTGTCTAGGTTGATAATAATTTAAGCATATATTGCTAGAAAAAAAATGTATAAATACAAATCCGCCATCCTAAATACAAATGGAAGGAATGTAACGGAAGAATTTCCTTAAAACAAACGATAAACCGTTTTGTATGTGGTTGCTTAATTTTATAGATAAATTCTTAATCGGTAATTTGAAAAAGTGTACAGTTCAATTATAAGGAATTTTTTATTCGAACTTTCCGAACAATTTTGTTACAGAAAAAAATTCTATTTAGCGAACTTTTTGAAAAATTGTGAGCTCCACTTAGTGAAAGACTCCACTGTTCGCTTTATGATAAACAAAATCTTTCGACAATGAGCATAACGGTTGTGAAAAAATAATGGATTTTCCATAATTAAAAAAGTATATAAAGAAGACATCGACGATTTATTCGAAATGAAGGAAATGTGAATAAATTTCAAGTAGAAAATTCACACTTAATAGTTTAAATTACTTTCCTCGTTTAATTTTTCCTTAAGGTTTTTATTATTGGAGTACCAGTTTTACTATTTCAAAATATAAATAAAGGGTAATTAAAGGGTAATTTTATTGCAAATAATACATGCAACTGAAGTATTTTTCCTTGCTTTCACTTCACCTAAATTACACTTCATATAACAGGTTTACCTGGTAAATTATTGGTAGAGTTGTTTGGGTTTTTATGCCACATATTTGGCCAAGCTGCTCCAAAGAAGACAGACAACATCAAGTAATGAAAATACACGAACAAGGAAAGTTTTACTATTACAGAAGAGAGAAATGTACACAGTAAATTACAGGGATCGAATCTGCACCACCTACAGCTTTGTGGATTGCTATAGCAATGGACAAACCCACTGAGTCACTCATAAATATCAGATACGCGAGGGGCCGTCGTGGCTCAGTGAGTATGTCAACTGCGTTAGCAATCTTCAAGTTGTAGACGGCGCAGGTTCGATTCCTGTCAGGTGCATTCCTCCCTGGGTGTATTTCTCTCTTCTATGTCAGTAAAAACTTTCATTGTGTGTGTCTATTACTTGATATTGTATGTGAACGATTGGCTAAGTCGGACTGCTACAGAGATGGCTGCCAGATGTTATCAATAGCAGACGCGCTCTACCCATGACTGGGATAAGACAGAAGATAAGCAAGCAAAAAGACCATTTGCAAAAACAGCCTGCGTTTATTATTTATAGCAGTATGCATTGGAATAATAGACACAAAATCACTGTTTTGTTAACCAAAATATTTAACCCTGGTTGAAAATCAAGAACAGGTAAATATTTTAATGGAACTAAACTGTTTACGGATCACATATTGAAGGAAGGGAACTTACTTTATAGCACATGATAAGTTTTGAAGAGGTATATCCAGTCAACAGAACTACTGTGTTGCTATAGGCAGTGGACAGAACTGATACCGAAGACAAAATTCGCCGATCTTATATATCCCTCGTCTGATACCTTTAAACGATATAATTTAAGGAATTTCGTTCCAGATAATGACCAAAACGAAAAATTCCAGACCGCGCTTATGAAATTATGATACCTTTTGGACTTAACGCATTTTTCACAAGGTCGAAAATTGGTCGTTTGTCCTGGTTCCAGGTAAGTTCGTGAGTAGAAACCCAAGTCATTAACGTTTCTCTCATAGATTCCAAAATGAACTTTTTCTTCGACTTTACAAAACCATTAGGCGATTGCTTGGGTGAGGAAAAAAGTCGACGAAATGCCAGAGAAAGTGGACTACTTTTCGCTGCGCTTTAATGCCTTTCCTTTTTTTGATAGATGTAATTTCAGTTGTATCAAGACCATTGTCCAATACTTATCGAAGCTATTAGATTTTTCCGATTACATTTTCCGAGTAACTAAGGCATGACGCGAAATAAGAAAATCGAAATATTCAGAATTGTGTGCATAAAACTCTGATAGGAATGTTTGTTTTTATTTATCCATCAGAAGTAATTTTAAGTCGGATTATTGAAATAGTTTTAACCGAGTTTAGTTATTCTTGGCTGTATCAATTTTCAGTTGAAAGCAGAAGGAAATAGTTTTAATTATATTAGAAATTGCCTGGTTATGTAATTTCACTGAAGTTCACAAACTTTCCAAATCAAAAGGTGCTTGCAATTGAAGCTAGTTTGTGAGATTAGTATGTATTTAGAATGCTGATAGATACCATATTGACAAAAGCCACAACAATGTTTTGTTCTATTCTGGGTATCTGGTGACGGAAATAGAGCAGACATTTTTGAATGTACCTAAGCCCTCAATTTTCATGATTTTCCAAGGATTTTCTTTAATTTTGTCTTTTCGTCATTTTGCCTCCTATATCTTCATATACATCTTGTTTTAAGTTTCAGGAACATTTTCATTTATCAAGTTAAAAAATATCGTTATTTCGGAAGATAGAGATAGAAAAGCAATTATGCTTTCATTCCAAGATTTCCAATATGAACACTACATTTCAAATTATCTTGCAAACAAAATAAATATTTGAACATCATATTTTAAGTCCTAGCAGCCTCTGTTAGATACGGAATCAAATGTAGGTTCTGTATTTTAAACACATTCAATGTCACATATTACGATTAAAACTAAGATTTTTTAGCGTGATCAGCATTGGTCCCTACTATTAAGTATTCAAATAGAAATTTACATTCCATAGTTGTTCGTTCACCTTGCTTTCTCTAAGGTCATTTTTCCTAACCGCTACGAATTTTTCCTGGGCTGAAAATTGAACCCAGAACCAGTTGAACCAAGGAATAGAACGCTTATCACATGGTCACCATAGGCATACAGAAGTTCGGAAAACTATCTGCATATACAACTGCAAAATGTATCTTAACTGAATTTCAAATAAGGTCCTTTTTAATGATTCCCTTTCAAATGACCACTTTTTAAAAGTTCAATACAAAACTTTTAAAGAGTTAAAAGTTGAACAATTTATTCTTACAACTATTTTACTCCGGTTCAAACACCCCTCCCAACCTTTCTGCAGGATTTATCGTTTGAATGTATTTCGTGTATGGAAAGTAATATATTGGTAAACTTTTAAATATTTGGTAAATAATAGCACCTGGGCACTTGACCCCCTCCCCTTTATTCTGGGTGTATTTCTTGAGTGTGTATGTCCATTACTTGACAGGGCCGTGATAGTGCGGTTGGTAGAGTAGCGGGTTAGAAACCGGAGGGTTGCGAGTTCGAAACTCAACCCAACTAAAGATGTCATGTACAGGCTCGGAAAAAACGAACCTACCCCTTAATTTCGAGCACTATTCATAGTAATATTCATAGCAAATTGAAAGACCTAATTCAATAGGGAATAATGTCCTCTACAAATTCAATTGCAAAAAATTGTATTAGGGGCTGTCTTCATATCAAATTTTGCACAAACAACAAAATTTCCAATGGAAACGCCATGCTGATGCCGTAATCAGTTTCGCCATTGTTAAATTACTCTAAACATGAAATTTCATGACTACTATCTTTATATCCGGAGATAGTCAATGACAAAGTTGCTGTTAATTTCAGGGATCATCTTCACATTGAAAATCGCTATTCGAGGATCGAGATTAATGTAGTTATAGTAACCGCAATTTCAAATTTGAACACTGTTTCAAACGTATTTGTTAGCTCGTGCAAACTATTCGACAATTATTATATTTACTATGCAAGTGAAAACGACGTGAAAACGATCCGAGAATTATTATCCGAGGTTTGTTAGATGTTTTTAAACTTTTAATTGCTCCCTAAAATCGAAATAATAAGGAAAAGTTAATGTAACTCAAAAACTAACGATTGGAATGAGCTAAAAATTTGTATGATCATATTAGAAGTCCAACTGAATCGATTCCCATCAAAATATAGCAAGGTTCCAATTCATAATTTTTTCAAATATTAATTTAATAATTATTATTGCATACTAAAAACTATTTTTAAAATAAAATATTAGGTGGATTTTGTTTGGGTTGTTTAACAATAACATGGTACAAAATATCAGCGCTATAGAAACATTATTTAGGAAGATATCCATAAAAGTCTAAGAAACTGATTTAACATCAGGAGCTCCAATCTTTCTGTACTCATAACTTCGAAACGGTAAGACCTAATGACATGAAATTTGGTATCTGAAATTAAATTTTGATATAGATTTGAAATTGTGTGTCAAAATAGGGTTTCTATTGGAAATTATGAAGTTGGTGCTCAATTTAATATGAAGACGGCCCCTTATGCAAATTTTATTAATTTGAATTTAAAGACGACGTTAGTTGCTGCAGAATGCCATCTTCGAATTTTCTGTACTGTAAAAATCGCTTGAATGAAGAGGGGTGGTTCCTTTTTTCCGCGATTGTAGGTGGGGCTGGTCCACTTTAAATCTGTCGTGGCCTCAAATGTCTTCATGGTGACGTTATGGAAGTTTGGAGAGTGGGGTTTCAGCTCAGGTGTTGCCTCGTCATCTGACCGTGGTTCAAAATTACTAGGTGTTGTTCTCGTATATTTCCCCTTAGGATAGATCCTGGATCGTCGCCAATAGCCCGTTGTGTTACTCCAGTGCGATGTTAATTCAACTACCTATCTTGTCGTTGTCTGTCTTATATTTGGTGCAGTTTGGTCAGATATGATTTTTGCTCATAAAAGCCCCAACTAACTAACCTTGACCTCCCTATACAGACCATTTGATTTTCAACTACACTCATGTCCAAAATTATCTTTACATGCATAAAATCACGGATTTCTCAGAAACTGTGAACTATAAGTTTATGAATTTCTGTGAAATGATACATAACATCATAACACATAAATACGAAGAAAAAAATTTAAGAGCACTGCATATGATATAAAACTATAGCATGAAACAATAAAAATGGCAATAATATGTGACAAGGAGAGTTCAGAATAAAAGGAATAACAAAAAATTAAGGCTTATGAATTTAATATGGAATGTGATCTCCCCTGACGTGTACACACATATCACAACGTGTTTTAAAGCTGGCAATAATGTTGTTAACCATAGTTTGGGGAATTAAGTTCCACTCCTCCAGCAATGCGGTCTTCAGGGGATTTATGTATCTAGGAGGAGGCTCCTTACAACAGTTCCAGAGTTCTGAAATTGTTTCCATAGCGACTGTCTGTCTTAAAGACTGTCTGAGAGACTGTCTTTAAGACAGAGACTGTCTGTCTTAAAATATTCACACATCTCGCAGCTTCCATAATTGTCTACCCTGCTTCTAAATGGCCGATAATTCGCCACTTCACAGATTCTTCCAAATGATACTTTGGAGCCATAACAAACCGTTTTGAGTCCTTACACACTGAAATCAAACTCTGTATTGCAGAAATTCACTCGGATATTCACTTTGCGCAAAGCGCTTGATTCACCGTCGGATGACGTAACGCCTTGATTTGCATATCAGAAACCGTTTGATCACTTTTGATTAGATAATGCTAATTAGGTTTGTCTTTCACGCATTCCCTGCAAAAATGGTTTACATCAATTGAATATTTCCTGGAATATCATTATTTTTGGGTATGTAAAGATAAATTTGAGAATGAATGTATTTTGTTGCCTAGTTTTTTAAATTTTACCAAATTTGTATGAATCCTTTATACAAAATACAAGAAAAAGGAAAAGTGAATACAGTTTTTCAACTGCGGGAATAATGGATCAGTAAAAAAGATCATTGTCTGAAGCATATTAATAGTTATGGTTCTCAAATGCTGTTGGAGACGTGAAATGATGAAAATAAGATACATAAATGTCACACGATCTTATAATTTTTATACCAATTACAGTTCATTAATTATTTTCACTAAGGCATCGCATTTTTATTGAAATATTTCTACGTATATCTTTATATTGCTTTCAAATACACAGCAATTAGTTAACATTTATATGTAAGTAGGTATTTTAATTAACGTCACACTGAAGCAACACAACGGGCTACAGGTGACGGTCCGAATTCAATCCCAAAGGGAAAGATCGAGGACCACACCACGTAATTTTGAACCACGGTCAGATGATGAAAACATTTATATTCATACTAAACACTAATCTTGTGTGACATATTTTGTGTGCTTATCAAAAAGGAGAAAAGTACGCGCATTCTGAAGTTTACTTTAACCCTCCAAGTGGTTTCGAAGAGATATCTTAATCATCTGTTCTGACCAATTTGACTTGATAATGACAAGATACCTCGTCATCAAGATATTAATGATTGTTTTGACGAAGATGAGATCAAGATCTCGTCAATTTTTTTCCAATAACGAGATATCTCGGCCACCAAGATCTGGGCAGTTTTGCTAATGACGAGCTACTTCATCGAGACAACCACCAGGTGGGTTAGAAACATTTAAACAACTAGTGATTCCCATTTAAAATATTTTTACCTATTACAGCTTAAAGCCTTAAGTCCTAATCTAAACAGTCCTCGTATAGCAAAAAATGACCGTATAACGACAAAACAAATCTATCCTATTACAAAGTTTCTTGTAGATTTCCTATTGCTGAATCAAATAAGATATTTATTTTTTGAAATATCTTTTTATGTCTACAGTAGCAGGATCAAAGATATAAAGGAAGAACAAAAGATTAACAGTAAGGCCCTGCATCTTCAAGCAAATTTTCTGAAACCGCATAATATTCGGTATCATCGGCGTCTACAAAAAAATAAATAAATAAGTATGAAATTGCATTATATATGCGCTGTGAAATAGGAACTACAAGAAATACATACTGACTTCATTGTTACAAAATCTCCATACTTTAAATTTTGCAAACAATTTAATTTTCGTTTAAGCCGAGAAGAGTTTTTTAATTACTAGCTTTAATACTCGGCTTATATTCCAAGAGTTTTTGCTGCTTCAAGCCAAACCAAGTCGCGGATCAGCGGTTTCATTGCGTCGTAGAACAGCTTTGTGGATTTGGTCTGCTTTTTCCATTCTTCCCTCTTCCGAATTCTCGGCTCGTGATAGCTTTTGACTTTTAGTGTTGATTAGAGCTAGGTTAAAAATTAGTCTTTTTGCAAAGTGTTTTGCATTAAATTTTACTTCCTTATTTCTAAAAAGGAATGACATACCTAGATGAAAATAGTTCCATTGACAGAAATTCCAGACGGAATAAGCTAGCTGTGGACATTTCATTACATCAATGCTCAGTGCTCGTGAGTTTTCCCTGCTTCAAACAGATTTTCTGCTTTATGTGTCAGATAAAAATACAAACAATATTCTTGTTAAGGATTTTTTAACAGTGTAGTGGAAATATCTAAAAAGTAATTTATAATAATAGTTCATAGGGGCATTTTTCGATCCAGCTAAATGTTGGTGGCGGTAGTGCAACGTAAATCGTTTTCTGTACGTCTTCCGAACGTGATGGCATTTGGCTTGTTTTTCGAATACGATTTCAGCACTTCGCCAATAAAATTTCCAAAGAATTAATTCAAAATTGATATATAATAGTTAATTAACTAAACCTAAACGTTTAACCTAATTGGTAATCTCCAATTAGGTTAAACGTCAATACGTATCATGCGAGTGGATTTGGGTCGCGTAAGTGAAATCTTCGCCTTTTAGTTCTGGTGTTTTGTTCACACTGAAAATCCCTCGCATAAATGATAGTAAATTAAATTCCTATTTTTTGCAGTATTCAGAAATTGAAAATAATTTATTCAGTACTATATAAAACGAATGAATGAATTAAAACTGAAATTTACTAAAAAAAACCCACTGATATTTCATTTTGCCCTTTATGTTCATCATCATGTTTCATTAAGGTAGGTAATTAGCGTCACACCGGAGCAACACAGCGGGCTATTGACGACGGTCCGGGATAAATCCCGAAAGGAAACATCTGAGAACAACACCTTAAAAATTTGAACTATAATCAGATGACGAGGTCAACAGCTCAGATGGCACTCCATTCTCCAAACTTCTATACTACGCCAACGTGAGGACATTTGAGGGCAAGAGAGATTTAACGTGCACCAGCTTACACGACAGTCTGGTTGGACCGAGTTTCAAACTCGCAACCCTCCGATTCCTAACCTATTACTCTTCCAACTGGGCTACAGCAGCCCTTATCATTTGACAGCTTTTGCCTTTAACTTCCTTAATTTTTTTATTGAAGTCCTATACTGAAGCGCTGATCAAAAAGAGTGTCCCCAAGTTTGGTCTTTGCTGTGGTAATGATTATTTCATGATGTGAACATAAGAACCTGATATTGTTAATCATATACGCTGCATTCAAACAATCATTAACGCTTAAGATCAAATTTAAAGATACTCTTTTTTTACTAGCATGTCAGTGTACTAGTATTCACATTCTGACGATGTTTCAGTTTATGAAATTTAACTGTACTTAATTTTTGTTAGAAATCACTCTAGTGTTTCTTCCTTTGAACTTTGTATACTAGAATATTTATCATTTCGAAAATAGTTTTTCAGATCATCTATGCCATAATCTAACGTAATAGTTCTTTAACCCTCCTAGTGGTTGTCTCAACGAAGTATCTCATCCTTAGCAAAACTGACCAGATTTTGATTAATGAGATATCTCGTCATTAGAAGAAAATGACCAGGTCTTGATCTCGTCATCATAAAAAAAAATTGGCAATGTCTTGATGACGAGATATCTCGTCATCAAGACATTGCCAATTTTTTATGATGACGAGATATCTCGTCATTAGCAATATTGATCAGATCTTGGACGAGATGTCTCATCGAAACCACTTGGAGGGTTAACTCATACTATTGTATCTTGTATTCGTTCACATAGAAATTCAAGTGTGTTACATAGCTATTGTATAGGCTAAATCATACAACATAAATAGTAGTCAAAATAGTTCCATTATTCTTACTTAAATATTTTTGACTTCATGATTTTTTCCAGACTTTGTTTTTGTCGTAGAAATCAGTAGCGTTTTATTTTTTACCAATAATAAATTTTAACTAGATGCTGGCATATTTCTGAGTTTATCATGATTGAGGTGAAATTTTAGTTCATTGAGTTTTCCTTTGTGCTTGCGCATGTGTTATTCAATAATTATTTTTGAGAAAATAATGGACTACAGATGCCTTTACTCGTAAATTTTTACCACCCGATTCTATTTCATTTGCAATGGTCCGCTGCGTTGGTCCAGTGCGACGTTAATTAACTACCTGCCTACCTTTATTAAATTTCTCGAACCATTTTCGATTCTGTCGCTAGACGGATGCATTACGCTCTAGCATCGAAATGGTTGGTTGAATTGGGTTTTATGGTGCAAGGGGTCATATTTGATCAAGCTGTGTCAAACATCGTCAAGTAAATGGACATACACACAAATCATCGAAATGCTTTAGTCATTTTGTTGAATAAAAAGTTTGAAAGAAAATAGTTCAATAAATATAGAAAAAATTATATCAATTATACATTCGGGATTTCTTTATATACTCAATTTACGACTTCTTGGCTTGTGATGAATCTGACCATTTATCCAGAAACCGTATGGTATGATACAAGGCGGCATCTTGGTTTCAGAACCTCAGGAGCTAAAAGCCATATTTTCCTGAAATTATACTCCCTAATATGTTAAGCTGAGGATATTTTTAATGAACTGAATATATTAAAATATCAGAAAAATCCAGTAATTTAGGAATTTTCCATCAAGACAGTACTTCATGTAATTTAGAGAAACTCCTTTCACACTTCAAAAGTCAACTCAACCTTTATGATTTTTCTCAGTTGACTCATATTCTCATTGGTTAGTCGGCTCTTTTATGGAGTAGGACAAGATCTGGCCAAGTTGGGTCAAGTAATTATTTTCCCGTCAAGTAAGCATATGCTTATTCATTATGTACTTTCATTTTTCATGCATTTATTACAAGCATAAGAATGAAAACTTGAAGCGAAAAGAACAACTTTATTCATTTTATTCATCGCGTTTATTTTATTTGTGAGGCGTGTTAGGTTACCACAAAAGTTTTCTATGCAGTTTGTTATACAACAGTTTTTTAAATAATAGAAATTCTTTTTACAGTTTAAAACGATTTTTGAAAATTACCAAAATAAAATCACAAGAGTATACATTGCTTTAGAATTTTATTGAAATTTATATGTACAGTTTCGGATTGCAATCAATCCTTGTTCCCTCATACAAACTCAATCAGTAGCCTTAAAATATCAGTTTTGCAGTTTTGAACAGCATAAGAAAGAGATATAGTTATAAATATTTAGTTTAAAAAATTAGATAAGATAGGAAACACAATTTCAGAAAGACCGGATTCAAACTCGAGAATAAAAGACCAGTTTTTAAAGAATAATTATCAATGAAGTAGTAATGCCCTTGTAGATTACCCAAAAGAAACAAATTCTAAGAATGACAAGCACTCAAAATAAAATAAAGAAACAGAAAATAATCGATAAATCAAAAGTATTAAGAAACAGTTTAGAAAAGGTAGTTCTCAATAGAATGTTAGCTATTATTGTTGAAAAAGAATATTCATAATTTTAACCTTAAAATGAATATTATTCGGCATTATATTTTGAGACACTTAAAGGTTAATAGCTGCTAGAGTTAGCGTGTAGAGAATTCGAAAGATCAGAAGAATACGATAGGTCATAGGTTTTAGGTATGAAATATAGTTTTGAAAATCAACTGCTCCTGATAAAATGGCAAAACTGCAGAACGAAATAGTTCTTCTCTACATCTTGTTTTTAGGTATTTAAAGTGACGAATCGCATAAAATATATCTCATCATTTAAGGCAAGTTGACAAATCGACTGTCGAATCCTCGGATAGCACCACCAACCAAAGGAGCTCCATAGTTAACAATGCCTCCATAACCTCCCAGAAGACCGCTGTATCCCAAAGCACCTCCGTATCCATAGCCGAGACCAGCTCCATGAGCAAGACCATGCCCAGCATATCCATGAGCAAGACCAGCATATCCATATCCAAGACCAGCTCCATGTCCAGCGTACCCATATCCAAGACCATGCCCATGTCCGGCATAACCGTGTCCATGTCCAAGACCGGTTACGGGATCAGCAAGCACTGCTCCAGCTACGTAGGGACTGTTGGGAACAGAAACGTATGGGACAGCGACTCCCTTGGCGTAAGGTTCGTTGGACATCATCTGGACGGCGGCTGGGTTCTGGTTGGCGGTTCCGGGTTCGTTGGTCTTGACTGCTGCCCTGAATCCAGCATGGTCGGCGACGTAGTTGACCTGTCGGGCGATTCCTCTGTCGTCGGTGAATCCGTAACTTCCAGCTACTGCTCCAGCGCCGTTTCCGGATTCCTCTCTGTGTTGTTCACCATGGTGATCTTTGATGGAGTATCCGAATTTGTAGGGTTGAGGGTGATGGATCTGAAAATAAAAATGAATCCATTGTTAAAAATTTCGAAAATTTTCCTAATTACTGAAAATAAGGTTTTATAAAACGCATTAGAGTAAAGGTGTTTAGGGTGTCAAAGTGTGTTACGATTTTCAAGTTACTGTATTTTGTTCGGAGACACTTCTAACATACACTTTAATGTGGTTTTATTAAAAACAACTAGAATAACTTAGGAAAATGTAATGACTGCCTAATTATCGAAAATGTTTAAAAATTCATTGGAATATTTTAGACTTGAAAATTTAAGATGTAGTATCAGACAAAATTATTAAAATTAAATTTTAATAAATTTTATGTTAATACAGAATTAACTGGATGGCTGGGTTTATGGTGCTAGAGCCACACTTGGCCAAGCTGCACCAAACACAAGACAGAGAGTCAAGTAATAGACATACACCAAAGAAAGATTTATTGGCCTAGAAATAAATGCACACAGGATGAGTTACATTAATCGAATCTGTACCACCAACGACTCACTGTAGTAAACTGAAAATATGTAAACGAAAATTAATTTTTTTTCAGTCTTAATCATGTTTTAAGAACGGTAGTATAAATATTTTATTTTTTAGATTTATCTTAAATGATCAATAACGTATACTTTCCCATGTTTACATTTTACATTCATGCATAGTAGATTACTAATGAGCATCAAATATGGTTAAAGTTTGGAAGAAAGAAAGGTGAAACACTTACAGCATCTATGATTACTGATGATTCAACAAAAGCAACTACAGCTGCCAAAAGAAAAACCTGTAAAAAGAGGATATGAAATTTAAATCTATACAAACTCTAGAAATGAAATAAAATATAATAAATATGAAGTAATTTTTAGTGCTTGTCGTTAGAGGTGCTTTTAGTGTATTATAAAGTGCTAGTTGTGAGATATAGACATTGATGTACATGTAAATATATTTAATGTTTGATATCAATTCATATATTACACAATTGCAATTAATAAATAAAATGTGATGTTAGAAAACTTTTTTCAACCTCTTATACCATTTTACTCTTTTAGTCAAAACAAGATTTCTTTCTCAAATACGCTACGTCTAGTTTTAAAGAATCAATTTATTTTTGGTTTGGATTATAGAAATCGAATGGGCCGATTAGTACTTTAAGAGGAAATAATTATATTCAAAGTTGTGTGCTAGCAATTGAATTATTAATATATAACAGTCTCATATCAAGCAAACACGCATTATCCATGCAAGTGTTAACATAGTATGTATCAACAATCAAAGCAGTTTGAACACTACATTTTTAATGAATTAAAAACGGCACTATATTTACTGGCGTACAAGAATTTGAATCCTGATTTTTCTCCTCTCAAACTGTTATCATATGATAAGAAGCATACATGTAGCTTACCTTTGAAAACATCTTTAAGTATTTCTGTCTCTTTTCAGACTGTTCAATTCAGATATCTGTGCTGGTGCAAAGAGACACAAATGCTTTTATACTTTTTCAGAAATCAATGGAACGAAAAAATGAATGTCTCAATCAAAGTTTCTGACAAATATTTTTCTAGGTCGCAAATGGCGTTTATTCGTAACCTTCAAAGTGCTTTGCTTCGGATTAAAATTCCCGAAGTATAAGGCATGACACAAACATCATGGATGGCTATCTCTTCGTTTGAATGAATGCAGATACTTCGATATTTAAATTGGTGACTTTACGGTAAATTATGTAATGATTTTTCAGAAATATAAACTAATAGGAACGCCATTAGTGGAAATCTTATTCAGGGTACGCTTAGATTCTTTAAAGCACTTGAGGGATGTATTTACATAAAGCATTTATTTTGTAGTTTTTCAAAAGAAATTATTTTAAACCTTTGTTTGCGGGACTCCGCTATAATTTCTACATTCAGTTTCACCCACAGTTGAGGATGTTTAAAGTATTATTTACTAATAGCTAAAACACCTGTATTCAGGATAAGGATGCAGGAAATTATGGAGAAAAGTTTCTATGTAAATTATTCATGAAAAGACTTGAGTTGTAAGTAACATAATAAATAACTTTTGTACGCAATCTTTAAGTGAAGCGTAATACCAATTATGATTAAATAAATAATGCTTTTGAAATGCATCTAGTACCTTGTTTGTCAATATATTATGGAAATACCTCCTGGTTTCTTTATATTCTCCTACCAATATTTAAAGAGCACGACAGAAAAATAGAAATTTCTGGCTAAAAAATGGCAATCGATTCAACTGACTTCGAAGTTTTCTTGAAATAAATAATATCTAAAGGGAAAAGGCAAATGGTGAACCTCCGTATCTTGGGTGAACCGTTTGCCAGATAGAAAGTGATCCAGGTGACGAAACAGATGAAAATCTGTAGGTGACAAGTCAGGGGAATAGGGGGATGAGGCATCGCTTCATAACCCAACTCACGTAGTGTCAGCATCGTCCGTTGTGCGACATGAGGATTTGCGTTATCTTGCAGGAGGACAACGCTATGCCTGTTTACCAAAGCCGGTTGTTTCACCATCAATTTCCCGTGTTTCTGTCGTAATTTATCCGTATATCGTTCTGAAGTGATGGTTTGGCCACTTGGCAGGAAACTGCGAATTATTCCAGCTGAAGAACACCATACCAAGAAGCATGACCTTCCTGGGATGTAAGGGTGGCTTGGGATGGGGTCCAGGAGGCTGTGCTTTGCTCAATCATAGTGCAGATCGCTTCCGATTGTCATAAAGGACCCATTTCTCGTCGCAGGTAACGATTCGCTGCAGTAGAGGTTCTCTTTCATTCCTGGAAAGGACCGATGCACAGACTTCCGAACTCATCTTGTTGGAAATTGTTAATTCATGAGGCACCCAAGAATCTATCTTTTTTACCTTACCGAGTGCAGCCAGATGGCGAACAATTGTAGTGTGGTGGACACCTACCTCTGCCGCTTCTCATGACATGTTTTCCGCGGTTCAGCTTCAACCACACTTTGCAGAACATCGTCAGAAACTGCAACTTCTCGGTGACCACGTGGTTTGTTTTTCAGGTCCATATCTCCACTTCGAAACTTCGCAAATCATCGCCGAATGGTTCGTTCATTGGCTGTATTCTCCCCAAATGCTGTGTTAATGTTTCGAGAAGCAACTGTAGCATAATGTCTCAGTTTAAATTCGTAAAGGAAGATGACTCAAATCTTAGTTTTCCCTGTCGAATTTGACAGCACCTTACACCCAAACAAATCAAAACTGGAACTTGTACTTCACACGCGTGATAGTTATATATAGTAGCTCTGGTGACATAAGATGCCGGAAGCTCGTAGGTAATTACTTTTAACTGTATGGGGATCATTCCCAAAGCTATTTCTCAACGGACATTTCATTCGCACTGACCCAATACTTTAAATTTTCTACTTTTTTTTACTTAAATTCATACTATTTTTAAAGTTTTAAAATTTATAAAAGTAGTATAAATTTTAGAATATTGAAATATCAAAATTTTCAACCACTATTCTTATGCAAATGATTTCCCTTGAAATGCACATTTCATGTGAAGTAAGGTGCGGCAAAATACTTTTTTTATTAATATAAAAACAAAAAATTATTATCCAAAGGTACTGTGTGTCCTTTTAAATCAAACTAAACGAAGCACTTTGATGTGTAATATGAATTAGAACTTTAATAAGTAACACGAGATAACACCTTTATGGTGATTTCGAATCTTATCACAATTCTAAAGATAATTGCGCGCATTATCGCCCATAACTCAATATTCATATTACGTTTTACTTAATAACATAATATTTTCCTAAAAACCAACAAATGTACATGTATTTAAAATACATTCTTATCATCGCATTATTTATAAAAGTACCAATTGCTAACGCCATGGTCGTTCTATGAGAAAAATGCTATAGGAAGCATGTGCACCAATAATACATTGTTTAAAAGTCAGAACGAGACAATCCTTATCGGAACCTTATCCTTATCGTTCTAAAAATGTATTAGATAAGCAATGTCCTCCCCTCTATTTCACTTTCAAGTATCTCACACTTTTCAAATGCAAAGTGCGAGAAAGTTCTCATGCAGCGACAAACGACTGGTTAATAAATAAACATTTGAATGTCAAGTCATCTGTAAGAAAATGAGCCAACGAACCATGACAACATAAAACGCAACAGCAGAAGGTAAGAATGTTTCGACCACCAAGAATAATCATAAAACATCTCACGCTTTGGTGATTGATGCGTGAAACCGATGTGAATACTTTCGCTCATGCAGATCTCCAGCAGATTAGGAATTAGAATAAACGCATTTATGATGAGAAAGAATTTGAGTTTTTCAATGTTTTGAAATTTACGACACAGTGACTTATTGTTCTCAAAGAGTATATTTTATGGATTGGCCGTTTAAAAAATTGATAAGCTATATATCTAGAATACTTAGCTTTTCATTACCAGCAAAAAGGCAAATTATCTTTAAAATCTTAGAGAAAAAAACATAACGCAAATTGTCTTACATATAAAAATTTGTATTTACATAAGAATAAACACACTCTATCAACTCATTCGGTTGTCATAGCATAAAGCTGGACTTGTCGCCATAGTAATGTTTACACGCCAGATTTGAGGGCACCGCCGTTTATGCTATATGCTATGTTATTTCGCTTACATTACATCCAAGCCTTACCTTATATAGTCAGTCGATGATTGCTACAATAACTTACAATAGCTTTTCAATGGCAATAACAAAATTCGATGCATATTCCTATTCTGTTTGGGGGCGGTGGTAACCGGGTTGCGAGTAGCGGATCAGCAACCCAAGGTTGCTAGCTCGAAATTTGATCCATTCAAAGACCGTCGTGTACGTGGAGGGGGGGGGGGTGCACACTAAATCTGTCGTGGGCTCAGATGTCCTATGTTGGCATGGTGTGGAAATTTGGAGAGTGGGGTGCCAGCTCAGGTGTCCTCGTCATCTGACCGAGTTTAAAAATTACGCAGTATTGTCCTAGGATCTTTCCCTTCGGGATTGATCCCATATCGTCGACAATAGCCCGCTGTTTTGCTTCAGTGAGACGTAAATTCAACTACATACCCATCTACCTACCTAATGCGGTTAAAGATTTGCCGGCAAACAAAAAACGTGCAAACAACACATCGCTCTTGCATTAAGTGGATATCTCTGTTTTATGATGGAAATTTGGGGTCCGATTTTATTTAAATACTTAATTTGGTTTGGATTGAGTAGTGCATAATTAATTAAATGGATTAGCGTCTACTAATTGTAATAGTGCAGGGATCTCATTTCAAGTGATGGGATGTTTATAAATTATTTCTTGTTTGATATAAGAAAAACATAAAGACATTTGTTCGCAATCTGAAATGCAAATACGGTTGATGTATCATGTCTAGTATGATCTTTAATAACACACATTGGAGAAAAATTTGTTTCCGTTATCCTTCTAAGTCAATTTTTCTCCCAGGAAAGATTTTCATTGAGATTTAGTGATGAAACTATGGTTTGTCAGACCAGACATAACCTTAACATTTGATACAAAATAATTTTCATTTTGAAGTTTCGTACCGCTGTCTATCAATTTTCCTCATAAAATGCGATGCCAACCACATGTCATAATGTCGACCTTAAGGCCTCATTTCGTAGCAAGATAGTCTCTCTATTGAACGCTTATCGTGACGGCAGGAAAATCTAAATTCATACCGTAGTAGGATCCGAAGGCAGATCATTGACTGAAAAACTTCAACGATGCCCAAAAAATACGATATTAAATTATGCAAAGTACTATTGTGACCGACGAGCTGCACTCAGGGAGCAAGCTGATGGTTCTGGGATTCGAAGGGCACCAAATACCGTCAAGATAACAAATGAGCGAAAGCTAGAGCAGAGTGTTCCGGAGAAGTCGGATAAAAAGCTGTAAAATCAACAAGAGCGGCTTCGTAACTGCAATCATAGACTTCTCCATCTCCCGACATCACGAACCCATGGACGTGAATGCAGCATCAACAATCGCGAAGTCTGGGTTGAGTGAGTCGGATTGCAGGACCGAGTATATCAGGCGTGCCGAGTACCAGGCTTACTGCAAGCGCGCTGGCTGTCCCACATTTCGCTACTCACCACTAAATCCCATCACTGAGCGGCTTATGAGATAGGAAACCGGCACTTACACGATAATCGGCCAATAAATCATCATGTTCGTTTATGTCGTCACCCTGGTGAGGCACCTGCCTCACCAACTGGACGATAATCACGCCTTCAACTGGAGCATAAAGAAGCACTTTGTACTCATATCATCGTCATATGTTAGCTTTGTTTGATTTCATTAAATATGTTAAGTAACATGATTTGTCACCCAATAAATGATTGTATATACAACCTCGTTTTTTTATTTCTCGCATCACCCACGTTCTACGAAAAGATATGCAGCATAATAAAGTTATGAACCTGTCTGTTTTTACTTTATATGGAATGAAAACAAAATCACTAAATTATATACTAGAATATTGCTATGAAAATTCCTTCACTATGAATGTTTTTCAATATTGCCTTTCCATTTCTAGACATCAGAGAAATTTTAAGTGTTAAGCGAATTGGCAAAATTTCTATTCTTGTCAATCTCTCAGATACAGCAATAATGACTTATCCTGAGGCATGTTTCTGAATAATGTAACGGTATAAAACTTTAAATTTGTAAATAACAGTGAAATACAGGATTGCAAACAGGCCACCTATGGTGGTAAGAAATGTGATCTTCAACTTTTAATGTCAACAAACAAAATACACATTTCTGAAAACTAATCTTTTGCAGTTGCTCATTAGCATATATGACCTACTTATCATCGATTTTTCATTAAAATAGGTGATACATGAGGAACAGCTTATTTGCTCTTTTTGCACGGAATAACTCAAAATATCAATTCCTTGTTATAACGCGAGTTTCACTTTTCACTAAGCACTCAAGGTTTATTTGATGCCATGAAACACCATTATCTTTACCGGGAAAATTCTCTCAAAACTATTTTAAATCAGATACATTTAATAATGTTAAATATTAAGTTATTACATAGGCAACTCATGTAATTTCTGTTTTGAATGTTTTAAAATAAGCTGACAATGAATTTAAAAATTATATTCCTGGGCAACCAGAGAACATTGTATAAGAGGTAATACTTGAGATCAGTGACAGAGGTAGAACAAAAATAACTTATTACGTACATAAATTAATTATTTATTTCAATCATATAATATCCAAATAACATGTAAAAATAATCATTGGATAAATGTTTTTGCCGGAAAATGGCTACTTGATTGCACCATGTGACTAGAATTTTTAGAATGTAATAAAGCTGATTTTAAAATAATATTCACTGCTACAAATAGTAAGTTTGAGATATTCCTCAATCGTAATATCTTTTTCTCATCATTTAGCTTTGTTATTATCTTTTCAAAATAACTGATGGATAATTATAATTTAAACTATTAAGTTGTAAATCTTTTTTTCGCATGTAACGTGTCACGAAAGCATGAATTTTTCTTTATAACTAAAAGAGAGCTTGGCATATTTAAAGAAAACTTGTAATTAACTTAGACAAAATATTTAAGGGTCTGTAAAAAACTTGTAGATATAAACTGTCCGCCGTTGTTTATACTTAAGGACCCAAGTGTCCTACAAATTTCTAAAGTGGACTGTGTTACGAAAGGTGCATGTAGAAGATACTCTAGAATTCAAAACTACGAAACCACACACACAAACAAAACATTTACTACAACTACATATTTACATGATGCCGACCGTTGAGAGGACGAACTCTTCTGAAAACTAACTTTATCGTTTTTCTAAATCAGAATTCCAAATCCGGTTGAAGATAAAATCAAAATTGCGCAATAAATGTTAAAATTTAAATAAATTGAAACATCAATCTGACACGCTCCAACACAAACATATAACGCGATGGACCTTCATCACAATTTAAGAATCATTGCACAGTAGAGACTCTTTGTGTCCTTCAAAATAAATACAATTTCATAGTAAAATATAATTTTTGTCACTTGAAAATGGTCTGCAGAAATCTGGTCAAAAGTAGATACAAGTAATTGACAACACATTATTGTAAATACTGCAAGTTTTGAAGAGACTGTAAGTTAACATTACATCTAAGGTTGAAGTTCTGGAGGTTTTAAATTTTTCAGTTGAGAAGAAAAATAAATTTTCGTTTTCAAATGTTTTTAAAATCGTCTCGCGGCGTTAAGTGTTTATAAAAAAAACACCAGCTAGTAGTATCAGCCACCAAGATGATCTGTCAATGTCATTTCACATGTTAGACCCCAAGTTGGAGCTAGTATATTGTTGAGTACCAGTTAAGTCTTAATTGTGAGACCAATCAACAGATTGTATTACTAAACACTATAAAGCTCAAACTGTGAAAAAGTATAACAAAAATTAGAAATGGATAAGATAAGCTGGTATATTTTTAATAAAAAAACTCATTGAAAAGTTGGGACATGCAAATGTTAATCCGCGAGGAAATTTCTGATTTTTGGAAATTGTATGCGATAAAATAGTTAAATTCATTGTTTGTAAATTACATACCATCATTATGTATTATTCAAGCCTTATAGCTATATTCTAGCTTTATAGCTATACCTATATACGCTTATAATAGCTATATTCTAGCTATTGTAAGTATATGGTTAAAAAATTGTTAAAACACATTGAAATCAACCACCAAAAGTATGTAATGAGAGTTCCTAAATAGATGTAATGTGGATCGCAAAACAAAATCGATGCAACGTGACTCAAAAAATATTTTTTAATTGAAACTAATGATTAAGTTATTTAAATTACAATGGACCATAAATATTTTTCAATTAAAATATAAAAGTTTCCATCATAATTCATCAATGAGTTTGATATAATTTGGAAGAAATTTAAAATTTAAATATTACACAATTTTCATGTCATTTACAGTTAAGTAAATTACTCTCTTTAAAATGCATATTCAGTATTGAAATATTTTTTAAATCGCGAGCTATTCAAATTTGTATGCATTTCGAATATTGGAAAAAGCAAAAAAAAAATTCTTTGACAAAAATTTAAAAGTAACAGCTCATTTTTATTTAAAAATTACTCCAATTGTAGAGTGTCATGGTAGATTAGCAAATAAGCAAGTATACAAAATTTACATTTTTTCTATATCTAAATTAAAAAATAACAGCTATGGAAATTTTAAAATTAAAGACACAGGCAGACAAATTCTAATGAAATAATTTTATTCGTAAGAGTGTATATAGAAAATACAGTTGCAAATTGATTCAGTAACTCAAATATTTAATTAGACTAATTTCTACTTCAAAAATAAATGGCCCGCAAGTACGGATATAAAAGCTACGATTTTCATGCATTATCAGATGACTTACTAATCGCATAAACGTAGAGTGACAAACCAATCCAAGTTAAGCATTTGGCGTATTAAAGGTATTTATAGTTGGAAAGAAAAGGAAATGATATTTTTCAAAGAAATAAATATACCTCACCAAGCATCACTTTATAAGCTTATAGTTCCTTTAAAGAGAAATAGAAGAAAAAGTAAAGCACTCGAAGCACAATTAAGAGCAAAACAGGAAATCTTTGGCTTAAGGAGAAGAATATTCATTGCATTATATACTTTGGAGTATCCCAATTGAAACAGTAATGCCAGGATTTATCACAGTTTATAAACAATCAATGAATTCCGTGTTTAAACAAACAGAGTCCTTGGATCTTTAAACAAGTTTATCAAACCTTCAATGAAATATCGCTGAAAAAGTATTTATTTAAGGCAAGTTGACAAATCGACTGTCGAATCCTCGGATGGCACCACCAACCAATGGAGCTCCATAACCTCCCAAAAGACCACTGTATCCTAAAGCACCTCCGTATCCATAGCCGAGACCAGCTCCATGAGCAAGACCATGCCCAGCATATCCATGAGCAAGACCAGCATATCCATATCCAAGACCAGCTCCATGTCCAGCGTACCCATATCCAAGACCATGCCCATGTCCGGCATAACCGTGTCCATGTCCAAGACCGGTTACGGGATCAGCAAGCACTGCTCCAGCTACGTAGGGACTGTTGGGAACAGAAACGTATGGGACAGCGGCTCCCTGGGCGTAAGGGTCGTTGGACATCATCTGGACGGCGGCTGGGTTCTGGTTAGCGGTTCCGGGTTCGTTGGTCTTGACCGCTGCCCTGAATCCAGCATGGTCGGCGACGTAGTTGACCTGTCGGGCGATTCCTCTGTCGTCGGTGAATCCGTAACTTCCAGCTACTGCTCCAGCGCCGTTTCCGGATTCCTCTCTGTGTTGTTCACCATGGTGATCTTTGATGGAGTATCCGAATTTGTAGGGTTGAGGGCGATGGATCTGCAATTTATTTTGGCATATTTATTTTTATATGGACTTAGATATTCAGAATGTTAATTATTTGAATAGCAGAATAAGTTTTAAAGAGCCCATAGCAGTTAATTTCCTAATAATCTGATATTTTGCTGTAATATAGTCATTTAAAAACAGTCAAGATAGGCTTGTTTTCTAGAATTCATAATCTTTACGTCAAGAACAAAATTAAAAGGATTATTAACCACATAAGTAAGTAGTATAGAAGTAGATTCACAGATATAAGTAGATAAGTAGTTAGAAATGTGTATAAAAATCAAAACAATTTCTATATAAAACAAATTTCGAAAGAACTCTATTTTATTTGGTAAGAATTTTGGACAGACAAAATTTAGGTGACCTAAACGTATCCAAAATTTTTATTTTTTCACGTTATCACTACCTTCCTACCTTCTATGGGTCAATTAGACCCATATTCTATTTTTAAAATAAGATATCGTATTAAAAAGAATCATGCTTGTATTTCTGTGGAATTTCAAGTATCTTGAAAGAGGTCAGTGTTTACTTCTATGCTTTGTATCCAACGGGATGTTACAATAGAATCATATGTTTCCAAGAAAAGTAAAGTCGTATCTTTTCTATTTGTATAAAATAGAACATTTTCATCTAGATACTAAACTCCAGAAGTATTTATAGATTTTAAGACATGAATAACGATATTACAACATTACAGTCACAAGAAAAGTTTGTTGTTTCGACTCCTACATGTAAGGCGAATAATGTCTATTTTACATTATTGAACTTGTTTCTATAAATGTGTTGGTCGTATTTATACATGTGACACCTAAGTACCGCAATAAGACCTACAGAAATGCTGAGTCTTTATAAAAGAATGGATAAAGAGCTAAAGTTGTAAACTTTGATATTGACAAATAATGTGTGCATGTTTGAATGTGTACAACCAAACACAAAAGAAACAAAATATGTTCTGAGACAAATAGAGCCATATAGAGGTAAAACGTGACTCCAGTTTTGAGAAGGAAGAAAGGTTAATAATTATGAGCTACTTACAGTAATATATCTAATTATTACACCCTACTGTACTAAATAATTGCACATATATTTATTAAAGTATGGTATCAGATTACCAGTATGCGTGGGGATAATTACAAGATATGGAAAGAATTTGTATCATTCTTTAAAAATGACACCATTATTATCTAATGTGATATGAAAGTAACATTTAATATAAATATGTACTTACTACATTGGCGTGAACCAAAGCAATACAAGAAATAACTGCTAACAGAAACATCTAAAAAATGAAATTATTTTGAAAACTACTTTATTGTAAGCAAATTTTGCGCATACTACACAGTTGTATTGTACATATAAACGTTATATAAAATCGAATTGCTGTAATATCAATTGGTAGCAGTTGAATAAAATATAAGTTCGTCAAAGGTTTTGAGGAATCTATAACATTTAAATGATAATTAGATTTTAGCAATAATCAACAAAAATAAAGCGATGTAAAACGAAACAAAAAAGCATACCTTTGTAAAGAATAGTTTTATTGTTCAAGGAGCGAACTGGCACTTTTCTTTCTGAATATATTCGAATGCTTTTTCAACATCCTTTTATATACCTCTGAGGAGAAATACAAGGAATTTCCACGATGATGAAATTTATTCAAATGTGATCAAAGGACAAATTCCGTATACAGGTGACTTAACTTGAGATGTTAAAAGGATTTGCATATTTTGACTGTGTAAAATTGTAACTTCAACCGTGAAAAAAAACGTGGTCTTTGATTTCAGTAACAATATGTAGTCACCTTTCGGTTCTAAAAAAGAAAGTTTTGGTTGAGTTCTCTTTTTATGCATGTTTAATCTCTCAAATTAGTTATGATAAAAATACCTCTATCAATTTGTTAATTACTTAAAACGTGGAGTCCCGTTTGAAAATAAAACGACAAAAAGCAAAAGCAAAATCGTTTGAAATATACGTACCTCCCTAACATTTGCATTGTGCTTTCAAAGCTTTTTTAAAGACTTCAATACTTATTTTCATTATATATTATTATTTTACGTTATACATTATTTTATTTCATAAAGAATCTGGAACAGCGGTAGTATAGACCTCCAATCCATTGGCGACTTTGTTCGTCGCCAAATCTTACTTTACTTGGTGGCTTTTTTTGTTCGGCAAGGGCCAAAGAAATTGCACCTTCGCCATAATGAAATGTTTCCAAAACATAATCAATACTAATAATTCAATATATAAATCTTGAGTATATAAAAACACAGTTATCACAGTCAATTCAATATATAAATCTGGAAATGAGTGGGGGTTACCAGAAACCGCATAAATTCGAAGTGAGGGTTGGCGATGAAAAAAAGTCGCCAAATGGATTGGAGGTCTATACTGCCACTGTTCCAAGAATTTCTTTCCAATATATTAAATAACTGTTTTCCACTGTTTATTTGTTAATTCAACTTCTGTAAGTCCCGTGTTGTACTTCTGTGGTGCACGAGGAGTTTACTTGTTCAATAAAAAATATATATTAAATAATTACAGCTTTATGCTCTAGACCAGGGGTAGTCAACCTTTTTATACCTACCGCCCACTTTTGTATCTTTGTTGGTAGTAAAATTTTCTTACCGCCAACCGGTTCCGCAGTAACTTAATTTAACACAACCGCGAAGTACTCGTAATTTTTGAGTGGAGGTTTAGTAAAAATATGTAGTTAAATTTATATTTTTATTTATCCTTTGTGCACACGTTTATAATACACAGAAAATTTAATTTGATGCTGCATTTCTGCATCTCCATCGATACAGCGCCTACTAGTGCGAAAGCTTCTTAAATTGAAAAAAAAAAAGAAAATTGAATCTAAAAACTATAAAAGTATAAAGTCTATTAAATTACCTTTAATTAATTATTAATGAGATCCTTGAGGCTGATGCTGCGAAACAAAATATTTGATATCTGGTTCAATTTTCGTAAGGAACAAACGAAGGTCTCCTCTTTCGGAAATATTCAGTTTGGTGATAATATTGTTAGAATTCAATAACAAACTGGGATAATTTTCTTGCATTATAATACATCCGGATGTTTATACACTGCTGGCCTCCCAAATTGCAACACCAAGAAAGACAAGAGATATCACAACAAAATTTATTTTGTAGATAACATGTTGACCAAGTATCAAATGATTAAATTTATAGACTTCTGTGAAGTGTGGTTCCTGCCAAAATCAGTAGCCAGAGTAGCCGCCATTGTTGGAGATCACCGCTGCCACACGCCTCGGCATTGATTCAAAGAGACTTTGGATGTGTTCTTGGGGTACAGCAGACCAAGCAGCTTCCACACGTTGCCAAAGTTGATCTGGTGTGGCAGCTGGGGATGTATTCTGGGCCAATCGTTGAGCAACCATGGACCACATGTTTTCTATCGGCGAAAGATCCGGAGAGCGAGCTGGCCAGGGAAGCAATTCAATCTTGCGATTGACGAAGAACCCTTGGACAATGCGTGCCACGTGTGGTCGCGCATTATCCTGTTGAAATATGGCTGTGGGCAAGCCCTGAAGGTAAGGAAGGACAACTGGCTCCAACACCTCGGAGATGTAGCGCTGGCTGTTTAAAGTACCGGCAATGCGTGCTAGAGGAGTGCGAGAGTGATATCCAATACCGCCCCATACCATAATACCCGGTGCAGGACCAGTGTGGCGGTGCATAACGCAGCTGTTCAGCATCCTCTCTCCACGGTGTCTCCAGACTCGAATCCGACCATCGTGGTGTTGCAGACAGAAGCGTGACTCGTCAGTAAAGACAATTTCATTCCATTCTGCCGTCCACATCCTTCTTTCATCGCACCATTGGCGGCGGAAACGTCTGTGGTTCTGCGTCAAGGGTAGACGAAGCAATGGACGTCTTGCGGACAGACCACTCTGCTGTAAACGGCGTCGAATGGTACGCGCAGACACTGGATGATGCGGTACAGACTGAATGTGCTGTGCTTTGGTTCGTGATGTGGCTGAGCGATCCGTCACTGCCATACGCACAGTATGCCTGTCATCACGTGAAGTGGTGCACTGAGGTGGATGCGATCGAACACGTCGGTCCGTCGTACCCTCCTGCATCCAACGATCACATATCCGCATTACAGTTGTTTGGTTTCGTCCAACACGACTACCGATTTCCCTGAAAGATAATCCACAATCTCGGTAGGCCACTATCCTTCCTCTGTCGAACTCGGATACTTGATCAAAAGATGATCGCTGTTTTCTACGAGGCATAATTGATCGTTTTTTTGAAAAAACCACAAGAAAAACACAATTGCCGTACTTGAAATCGTCGAAATCTCCAAGCCTTAAATAGCGCTTTGAAGTGGCGCCACAGGCGCGCGTGATGTGCGTCTGCGCAGAAATTCTAATCATTTGCATACCTCACCTCCGCTAATGTATGTTGTAAATTTCATATTATTTGCATGCTTCCTTCAGGGTGTTGCATTTACGGTGGCCAGCAGTGTATTATTGAATCTCGTGTTTTAAGCGATGACCTAATCGATATGCAAATCTCATGCATGCTGACTTCAACTTTTGTCATCGGCACGTGTCTATACTGATTGGTTGAAATCAGAAATACCGATCATGCAAATCTATTAAATGACTTCTGATATAAGGGTGGTAAAACTGAAATAATCCTTATGCTCTTGTGATCTATATGCTGCCTGTGCCAGCTACTGCTTTTTGTGCAGTTTGTGGTTCCAGGATGGAACGTTTCAGTTAACGTAACTTTATTTATTTCAAATAAACCTTTTAACTTAAATACTTCAGTCTTATTTTTACGAAGTCTTCGTTCTATTATTTGGTTTCATCTGCTGCTATTTGATATGAAGCGTATATCTGCTGTACATTTATTTCTGCTAATCCTTTTTCGTGTACTTCGCATGAAGTAGGCCAACAAATATGATTAACAGCACTAAAGCCTGATTTTGGAAAATATGAGGTAGGGAAAGGTATCAATAAATTGAATATCATTTTCGACATATTTGTATATAACGCAGGCATTTTTTATCTAGCCATAGGCTTTTATATCCACCACTATCGAAATTATATTTACTCTTCATCTTATCTAAGTTCTTCTTGGTAAGTTGTACGAGCCTCCTCAATATTTGCAGTAAAAGGATTTTTCATCCAGTCATACACCTTCAAGTTCAAAACATCTTCAAATCGTTTTTCCATATCCACTTTAAATTCGTTAAAGTAGCTATTGAATCTTTCAATCTCCTCTGGAGTTACATCATCTTTTATAAATGATAGTTCGGGAAACTGATGAAATTCTCTCCTCAATAGATTATAACGAAGATCAAGTTTGTCGATAAATAATGACACAATATTTTTACAATTGATAAGAGTTTTATTAGCTCTTTGAAGCTGCAAATTTATTTCATTAAATCTCTTGAAAATATTTGTCAAATAAAAGGCATCATTCTTTACTGTTTTTAATTGTTGACAGAGATTGGTCTCATTAATACTTTCAAGAAATGCATGACACTCATATAATGCTACAAAGCGAGACAAACATGTACCCTTTGACAATCACCAAACTTGTGTGTAAAAGTAACCTAATAAATTCCTCATTATTGTCCTGGCACAGCTGTAGAAACATTCTGTCATGTTTGGCATTGGATTTGATCTAATTTACAGCTCTAATTATTTTACGAGGTTAATGATGAATGGAGACTTGAACTTAAATGTTTTCCTACAAGATGCTGTCTGTGCACCACACAATGAATACATAAAATATTTGGCACTTCTTCCTCCAAATAAGCAACAAATCCACGATACTGACCTACCATTGATGGTGCTCCATCAGTAGCACATGCAACAATATTTTTCAAAGTAAATTATTTTTTGCAAAGTATGATTTCACAGCAATAAATATTGATAATCCTCTTGTATCTGTAATGAGCTTTAATGCGAATAGCATTTCTTCTCGTAATGTATTGTTTTCATCAAAATAACGTACATATGTCATCAATAAAACATTAATAACTGCAATGGTAGACTCGTCCAATCGTATAGAAAATGAAGAGTTTTGGAGAATACATATAAGTTTATTTTCAACATTAACTGCCATTTTTTCAATTCGTCGCTTTACTGTGCTATCACTTAGGAGTAACGGTTTTAAAGCTTCAGATATATCCTGATGCATTACTGGAGATAAATTCTTTTATAGAGGGTATTATTAAAGTTTCTCCAATATTATAGCTTTTACCACTTTTTGCAATTAATTGTGAAATGTGATAAGCGGCAGTTAATCCATCTTCGTTCGGTGTATGTTGTTTCTTAAATGATGCAAGGATTGTTGGACGATTTTGAAATTTTTATATATTTCCTGAAAATATTCAATGGACTTGCCTTTATCTTGTGGATGCTTTGTAGCAAGATGTTCTCGCAATCGACTTGGCTTCATTGGATAATGTTTTATGACACAGTAAACACATTGGAAGTTGTTTATTTACAACAGATTCTATGAAACCCATCTTCAGATATTCCGGTAAATTGCCACGAGCGTATTTCTTTTTTTGAGACATGAGCTCACAATATTTCACACAATTTATAAAACTTGCTTGAAGCGGTAGGAACGTGCTTACTCTCACAAATATAACTACGTACTGGCCCCACCATGAAACGAACTCAACTTGAGTGATGGCCGGTGGTACACCCCGCCCTCGTCATGCTCACTACAGTGCAGTACAACCTGCTCTGCCATTGAGTCATAGATGCGCGGTGATAACGGAAAATAGCTTCAGCATCGGACAAAACCCCTACCACCCACCATGGAAGCTTGAATCGCCCACTAGTGGGCGGTTGGGACCAGGTTGACTACCACTGCTCTAGACAAAACAAACATGTGCCTCAAAATACATCAATATTCTTTACATTAGTGAGTTACTCCTCTAAGTATATTTTGTTTGAAATAATGAAAATTCATAAGATGTCTCTTTATAAATTGCTAGTCTTCTTAAAGATCTTAACCTTTATTTAGTTATTGAAAAGTCATTCTATTAAAAGTCCTAATATGCAAGTAAAGACTATAAAATTGCGAAAATATTACGAAACGTTGCCTCACTGGAAATAAATTAAAGTGATGCTGAACAGTGCAAAATTAGTTCGTTGGGATATTAAATTAAATGTTTTGCTCGATCAAAAGTACTTATGTGCTTATATAAAAAGATACAAAACATTTATTGGTTATTTTCTTATATATTTGACACCTCTTAAGTTATAACAACAAAACATGTCAATGCTTCACAAGCCCTAGTAATATCAAGACAGACTAAATAAATTCCTACAGCTTCATTTGAGCTGTAGAACTACAGTATAATCAAGTTTCATTAATATGCTAATAAATTAATTAATGTCTATACACATATTTTTCCATTTATAATTCCATATTTTGTCTTTGTATTGCCCTCTGTAAAATTTGTTTCATAAAAAGCCTATAGAAAGCCTTAAGCGCCTATAGAAAGATGCAATAACGCGCTTATCGGTTATTTTATAATCCACTTGGCCCCCTTGAGGTATGCTAATATTTTATTAATGCTTCACAGGCCCTAGTGATTTTAAGACAGTCATAATAAATTCCTTCAGATTTATTTGAATAGTTGAACCATAATTAAGCATAATTATATATTACATTAATAAAATTTATCTCTGCGCGCATTTCCCTTCCTTATACCCACTTCTCTGACAACCTGAGAGTTGTAGGCTGCGAAGGTTCGATTCTTCCCTGGCTGGGTTTATTTCTTTCTTCTGTGTCAGTAAAACTTTCCTAGTGTGTGTATGTTCATTACTTGACATTGCGTGTTTTATGCCTGGAGCAGCATGGCCAAATTGGCCCTTGAGCCATAAAACTAAACCCAACACTCCCTTCCTTAGATCTTTACTTCATCTTAGAAACCTTCTTTCCTGGAAAGTTTAAAATTTCTAATTTTAATTTGAAAAGTTAAAAATATTTTTAAAAAGCAATATGAGAATCTTGTTGAGATATCAGTAAGTTTGTTCTTCAGATATATGTGTACCATTTTTATTGTTTCTGAAGTTGAGGTATTAATGGTTTTGATAAGGTTTTTTACGTATTTTTATGTTCACATTCATATGCAAGTAATTTATTGTAACCTTTGAAATTTCTGTTGAACACGATTGTACAAACTCCATTTGCTTATTGCAATAAAATTCCAAAAATTCGCTTTGAATAAAGTAAAAAGCACATTTTTAAAAGGATACCTTAAACATATTGTAAATATATTAAATTTATTTCCAGTAACGTCATGAAAAATTATAGATGCGTATTATTATATTTTGATTGAATGTTCAACAACATTTATTTTTGCTAGGACTTATTCATTGCCCGGAGATATCTGTTATTTCAATTTTTAGTAATCCTCCACTAACATTTTGAGAAGTGTAATTTATTACAATGTGTATTAAAAATGCTAATATAGTCCATCAAAAGAATATAAATTCAAATAGTAAGTTAGTAAAGATTCATACATATTCGTTTTACACTCAAGATTAACGTTTCGGGACGCTTGTACCATAAAATCCTTTTGATATTCATGATTCAAAGAATCGATTTAATTATACCGTAAAAGGGTGATGTTTTTAAAACTTTCGTTTCTTTGTATGGAAAAGATTTCCGCAGTAAGCCATTGAATAACATTTTGAATTACGATGTTGAGAATACTAATATCCATATTTAAGTAACATTCTTGTTATACTAAAATTGAATAATCATGCTATAACTAACCATGTCTATTTAACCATAGTTCGTTATTAAAATAGCAATATATATAGGTAAGTAATATTTGTGCTGTGTGTTTCGGGAGTGTATATTACATGTGATGTATATTCATCATTTAAGTAATGTTTAAATGCTTCAAAGCGATTGTTATGTTCATAATTTGTTATTTTAAGGGTATAGTGTTTAAACTTAGTCAAATAAATAATGATTAGTGGGATTTAGTACGTGGTACATTTGTGGATATTTATAAATGTGGTCGTGTGCTTAAATAATAAATGCTTTTCAAAAATAAAAGGGTGTTAGTAATTTAATATTTTACTTTAAAGCACACACTTTAAGAAATTATACTTTTATCATACACTAGAGGACTTACCCGGTCTTACTCAAGTTGAATTTTTTAACTATAGATTGAAAATGTGACCAGATAATCACTTTTCTGTTTCGTAGAAAAATGCCAATATAATTTAAGCGTTACGAAAATAATAAAATAATTTTTTGACTGCTTTTGAACATTTTTATAATTTCTAGAACTTACTTTGGACACAAATCCTGTACATATATATCCATACGTGTAATACATTTCACATACATCGCACCCCTGATGTATGACAAAACCTCAAAATGACGAAAGGTGACCACTAAGGGGGCAACTAGCACAAAAACAAATTTTCTCAAGGGTTTTTCTTGGGGAGAATAGGATATTGTTTGACTTGCACAGGGCATGCTACATTTTTTAATTTCGCATTTAAAAATGCGAAATTAATTCAGAGTGAAGAAAAACAGAAATTAATATCACTGCAAGTGGTCAACGAACATGAGATTCCGTTTAATTTCGGTTAGTTACAAAACATCTGTTCCAAATATTCAGAAATAGCTCTTATATTTCTCAAAGACAAAATAAAACTAAAAATAAATAAAATACCAGAGTTTAAATTCCGTAAAAATAATTTTTAGAAAAATAATTGCTTTTTCAGCAGTACTGGTAAAACAATCCAATTAATCGCAATGCTCAATATACATTCCAGTTTCTCCAAAACTACCAAATTATAGTTGATTTAAGTATAGTTACTCAGTGTTTAGCATGAAACGTCTAAATATGTAAGCAAATGAAATTCAAATAATGTTTTCACTAAACTAAAATATGATTTATAAAATGTAGAACATTTTACTAAAATATATGGAATAAAAATTAAGTGCTACTTGTACAAACACAAAAAGACAAAGACGGATTGATGGAAGTAAATTCAATAACTAAATAGTTGTTAGTAGTATGCAAAGTTTCATGAAAATATATCTACCCGTTCGGATGTAGTACTGTCACAACATACAGACAGACACCAAACCACCACTGAACTTGCATTAGAAGGACCGAAACCAGTTAAATATCTTGAAATATGTCGTGAGGATATATTTACTATTTTAACTAAAACCAATATTTTTGTATTTTGATAAAAAATGTTATTACTACAATGATTGTTTTTCTAGACATTTAAGAAATGTATAATGAAACACGGCTATATTAAAAAGACCTTAAAACATGGATACATTGAAAACAATTCAGATACCTCTTAAGTATGCTACCTCCTAGGTATGCTACCTTGTGTTAGATCACTATACTAAAGTATCCTAAACATTGTATAAGATCAATATAGGGGTATTGACAACCTGTGACAGATTAGAGTATTTAAAAAAATATTTGGAAGATGACAATTATTTTGGTATCTCTTCAGTATTCTTATCAGGAAGTTTTGAATATAATATTCCCTTAAGCAACACTTTCTAGGTTTACAATGTCAAAACTACTGTTCAAAAGACTACATCTGTGAAACAGAATAAAGGAACAATGGCTCAATGAATGCTTAGACAATAAATTTTACATATTAGTCTTCAATATCATTAAAATCAAATCAATCATTTTATAAGTCTTTTAGTATCATAAGGCAGTATCAGAATTGTCGACACAAAGCAAAATATTTTAGATTCACATGGTATAATCAGCCCTCGTGTATCAAAAATGATCGGAGATCGAGAAAACAAGCTTTTTGTTTCAGGTGATAGAGAATTTTGAATCTTTTGAAACAATGCTTTCTAATTTTTCTCTTGGTTTATTCAGATCCTTTATTAACTCAAAATCATTCGTAAGACATGCTGTGACAGCTATTTCAATTCCTAATTTTCAATTCTTCAAAATGTTATGTGTGGTATGGCTTGGTTTGTCACAGTACAGTCAAATTTTTCTTATCAAGGTCTAATTAGGCCGTGACCTAGGACTGTATTTTTTGTTTGATTTTTTTGCCAAATTCTTCATTGTTTAGTCATGTGAAATTATCATACATTAAATACACATGGACATCATGTAAAAATGTTTTTTATTGAGAACCAATCAGAACAGTACAACTGCAAACTAATGATCTGACGATGAGCATTCCCTCTAGACTGCTACAAGAAAATATTTTTTTTCTCTCTCTCTTTTTATGATGAAACAAAGCTGACAGTCTTTAGTTAATCCTTACCATTATGAAAGCATTTTCAGTAAGAGCCAAGTTACAGGAAGAGAGAATAGGGGCATTTATATTCACTTAACAAATTCGTGAAGAAAAGTCATGCACAGTCAGATGATTTGAGCAGATAGCTAAAACGAGTTAATGGCTTCAAAAATAGCTGAAAAGAAATAAACACCTATAGCAGATAGTTTATAAAAAGTTTAGGTTTTATTAGGTTTATCGTTTTGTATTAGACGTAGAGAAGAAATTCAATTTAGTTTCCTGTAGAAATTGTGAAAGGGATATAAGGGGAAAGAAGTAATAAGAGAAATAGATTCGCCCAGAGTTAGAATGAAATGTTTCTGTCACCAAGAGCAATGCAATGCAACAAAGGATGCTAATATAGGTATATTATTGTTGAATCGATAAAACATTTTAATGTACTAGAATCAAGAGACCTAAGGCAAGTTGACAAATCGACTGTCGAATCCTCGGATGGCACCACCAACCAATGGAGCTCCATAGTTGACAATGCCTCCATAACTTCCCAGAAGACCGCTGTATCCCAAAGCACCTCCGTATCCATAGCCGAGACCAGCTCCATGAGCAAGACCAGCTCCATGAGCAAGACCACGCCCAGCATATCCATGAGCAAGACCATGACCAGCATATCCAGCTCCATGAGCAAGACCATGTCCATCATATCCATATCCAAGACCAGCTCCATGAGCAAGACCATGTCCGTGTCCAGCATAACCGTGCCCATGTCCAAGACCGGTTACGGGATCAGCAAGGACTGCTCCAGCTACGTAGGGACTGTTGGGAACAGAAACGTATGGGACAGCGGCTCCCTTGACGTAAGGGTTGTTGGACAACATTTGGACGGCTGCTGGGTTCTGATTGGCGGTTCCGGGCTCGTTGGTCTTGACTGCTGCCCTGAATCCAGCATGGTCGGCGACGTAGTTGACCTGTCGGGCGATTCCCCTGTCGTCGGTGAATCCGTAACTTCCAGCTACTGCTCCAGCGCCATTTCCGGATTCCTCTCTGTGTTGTTCACCATGGTGGTCCTTGATGGAGTATCCGAATTTGTACGGCTGGGCATGATGGATCTGAAATGAATATTGGTACATTATGAATATTGGTATATTATTCTATACATAATAATTCAGCACATTAATTGTATGAATAGCTCATTGGATTTTAAAAAGCACAATTTTATCAGTTAATTATCAAAACCGGCTAATATTTTTAACGTATTCTGTTATTAACGTAACGAATAACCTAGTTTCTGTTATTCGTAGTTGTCTAGTCAAAAAGAGGACTAAGTATATTAGTATTCACAGACGTAATATATAGTAAATAATTATTTATAGTAGTATTATGAAAATTCAAAATAATTTTTTTATAAAGCATATTTTGTTCTTTATTTCTCATCCATTTTCTCCTATTTTCATAAGCGATTTACAAAATTTAGTAATAACTAAGATCTTAAATTTGAAGGTATATCTGTAGAAGAAAAGATATTCTTCTTTATGAGAATCAAATTAGAAAATTGATCAAAAAACAGTAATTTCAGTTGAGGGATGAAATGAAACTCCTTTAGATTTTAGTAATTCCAACTGAAAATCAGGATTGAATGTAGGTGTTTTATTTACTATTTGTGACGGAACACAATACCAAAGTAGTATTCTTGTATGGGGAATTGATGAGTACTTCCACAATAATGGTAAGTATTATCAATTGTTTAATAATAGTATACAATTGCAAAGTGAAAATCCTAAATGCTAAAATTTGTAAATAAAGTTTGAATATAATAACAAAACACAAAAGAAACAAAAAAATGCGCTTGGTCGAAACGACCCATATTGAGGTAAACCGTGACTCCAGTTTGGAGAATGAAGAAAGGTTAATGTACTACTTGCATACTCTCTCTGTTTGTTAATTATTACACCATACTGTAATAAATGCAATACATTTATTATAGTATGATATCAGATATTCTGTATAAAGGTTATAGATATATGAAACAAATTTTGCAGTATTCAGTAAATATGTATCGTTAATTTTAATATATTACGAAAATAAAATTTATTCTAAATATGTACTTACTACATTGGCTTGAACCAAGGCAATACAAGAAATAACTGCTAACAGGAACATCTAAGAAATAAAAGTTGTATTAATTATTTTTTACTTGACCAATTTTTCCACGTATAACACACTGGAATTGGTGTGATATAATTTAAGAATTGTTGATTGAGATATGATAAACTATAATGGTTTGGGTGAGATCTATAACATTGAAATGATGATTAAATTAAAGTTTAATGATAATCAGCAACAAAGCTATGTAAAACGGAAAAATGCATACCTTTGCAAATATTAGATTGACTGTTTCTTCGATAAGCAAGCTCGAACTTTTTTCTGAATGAATTCAAATGCTTTTCCAGCTTCCTTTTATATGATGGTGAGGAGAGATACGAAGAATTACCACGATGATGAAACATATTCTAAATCTGCTGTTTTAAGGACACGTTACTCATGTCGTATACAGATGACTGAACTTCAGATATTAAGAGGATTAGAATCTTTAAACTGTGTAAGGTTTTTATTTGACCATGAAAAAATATAATATTTGATTTCAATAACAATATGTATTCTACCAGGAAATAATTAAGCTTGGTACAGATCTGTCATTATACTTCGAAATCTAACGAATATTTTATGAGAATTTACTTAAGACCTGCTTATTTTTATGCATAATAATTGTATTCAATAACTTTTGTTAGTAACAGATACATATGGTTTAAATGTATGAAATTGTGTTATTGAATCCTAGTAAAGCTACTCTTCTAAAAATTGGTCAGTTTTGTTTTTTACTCGTTTTACGTACATTTAATTTTTCAAATTATTTTCGATAAAGAATACTCATATGGACCTTAAATGAATTAAAAGCTGCTCCCATTTGTATCAAAACTTTTACATTTTTTTACCTTGTGAACCTTTATAGGCCATGTGCTTGCAGAACAATTTATAAGAATATTATAGTATTTACTTCAAAATTAATTTCTTTCAATTTGTTAAATAGTTGAAGTTTTATATATTTAGGCAAAACAAATCTGCCTCAGAATTCATCTATGCTCTTTCGATTAGCGAGTTATCCCTCTAAGTACATTTTTCTTTGTTGTGTATGTGATGTCTACATCCCTTACAGCATCATGTTACATGAAAACATCTGCAGACCACTTTAAAAACACATGGAGCAGGATTACTTCTTATAACAAGAGCTCGAGGGTTAAAATTATTGGCATGGTGAAATGCAGTCATTAGGGCTGATAACACTAAGAGGCTGACTTTAACAGCATGTATGCAATATAATATAATATATACAATGGAACATAATAATGTTCTTCCCAATCATACTCATTTAGACTAGGATTGTCTCACCACACGGGATGGTGTGGTCTAAGAAATTAGTCATTTTAAGGATCTGGATTTTCCATGGTGATTTAAAAGGTACTCTAATAAGATCACTATTTTGTAAGTAAAATTATATAAAGTACGAAAATATAAGGTTATCTGATCTCATATTTGCCTTACTTGAAATAAATCAAGTTTCTGTAGAACCATAAGAAATTAATTCGTGATGATTATCGAATTATGTTTTGCTCGATTAAAAGTACTTAAGAGCCTATAAAAAGATGCAAATCCTGTATTGGTTATTTCATTTTCAATTTGACACCACTTAAGGTATGCCAATAAGAAATGTTTTATTAGCGCTTCACACACATAAGCCCTAATAATATCAAAACAGTCTTAAAAAATCTTTCAGCTTTATTTGATTAGTGAAACCATAATCAGGTTTCATTAATATGCTAACAATTAATTGCGTTCTGTACGCACATTTTTCCATTTATAGATCGATACTTTGCGTCTTTGCGTTGCTCTCTTTTCAAGAGAGTATAAAGGTTCTTAATTTAAAATGAAAAATAAAAAATATTTTTGAAAACTGCGTAAGAATCCTGTTGAGATAAAACCAATAAATTTGTTGTTTAGAAATCCGCTTACGAATTTTCTGCTTTTGAAATCGACGTATTGATGGTATTGATAGTGTTATTTCGTTATTTTGTCGTCTAAATTCATCAGAAAGTATTTTATCATATCCACAGAAATTTCTGCTGAATAAGATTGTACAAATCCCACTAGCTAGTCATAGTAACACCAAACTTTGGTGCGAATAATGTAAAAGGCTTTTGAAAGGATACCGTAAATTATAGACGAGTATTATATTTTGACTGAATATTCACCAACTTTTGTTTTTACTAGTACTTAATCTATCGGGAGATATCAATTTCCGAAACGAATGAGCTGGAACACTGGCTAGTTGGGTAGTCAATTTTGTAATGGAAGAAACTGGAGCTACTTTAATAATTGCATATGTTTACTAAACAAAAAATACTCGCAAACACCAACATGGACGCAAAAAATAATTCATCTCGGGGAAAAGTAACGGTTGGATGTTTCAAGTCTCGAATCGGACGATCGGAACTGATGTTCTTTTCAATTTTAAAGTTCGAGAGATAACGCAGGTTTATACCCCTGCTGCCGGAGTCTGCTGATCACTCACCTGCTGCAGATTAAAGTTTGCACAGCTAATTTCGCTATTCATTATAAGCGCGTTAATGAATGCAGCGACCATAGAGAAGATATGAAAGTAGCGAGCTATAGCAACCCTTTTATGTCCTAATGATCATGTGACCAAAAGCAGTAGTCACGTGATCCTCAGACTTCTCTCCAACGCGCATTCATTATAAGATTGCATTCGACAAAAGAGTTTTTCTTTCAGATAATTTTCCTTGGACCCAAAATTTCTACTGGAAAGGCGGAAAATAAATTTCCGTTCTCTTATGTGAAAAACAAAAACAGTGCTTGAACGGAAATTGAAATACTGCCTACATGTTTTGATGTATTTTTATTATTGTTAATGAAGCATGCAATATAGCAAATTGGAAAAGCAAACATTTAGAGAACGAAATGAAACTTCTTTTGTATTAATTCCAAACAATCCGCGCAGCTGGAAAGTTCCTTTTCTAAAAACATCTGCTTGATATCCTGACTTTTTTGCTTCGTATTTAAATAAACCTAACGTTAACAATTAATTATTTTCCACTTTTAAGTCAGTTTTATCTTTCTTCCTTACATTTTTAATCATGATAAATCATACTAAATTAGATTGTTTCTAACAATATTTGTGAGCATTTTAATGTTTATATCGTCCTTTAACTCGATAAAAAGGCGTGGTGGTGATAAAAACACATTCCACAGGGAAATGAAATCCTCCACTCTATTGTTTTCTACCTGTAAAGGGGACACTTTTTCATTTTTTCTCTCTAAATAGAGTATTTTAGCGAATTAAGTACGTTTGTGAAAATTTATGTACACAAATAGGCTCCTCAATTGTGCGAAACATTTATCTTCCACAATTTGTTAAATTGAAAAAAGCTATTTTTTAAAGCGTTAAATCTGTGATAACTTAAACTTTTACAATAAAAATAATTTTGTATTTATGATTTTTAGAACTATAAGTAAAACAATTTATATTTACTTGCAATAACTTGTAAAGATGTGTGCATGCTAAAAATTCATTTATTCAGTTCTTGTATATTTAAAAATTTTATTTTGTTCCATTTATTATTTTTCCTAAAGATGAAGAAAGAAGAAAATCGTGAGAAAAAATCTCAACAGAGAAAATTTTAAGTCTTCTAAATAGACCAAATTGTGTTCCAAGCATTTCGAAACAAAATGTTTTCTTGTAGAAAAATTTGGGGGTACTTGGCTTATATATAAAGAGCTGAAGCAGTGCCTTCAATTTTCAATTTACCGGAAAATCTGAACAATCGTACAGCTGAAGAAAATCCTTCCGAACCAAGATGGGTAGTGAACCAGATTTCCAATAATGATCCAGGTACAGATTTACTTTATTTTCTTAATCAAAGGAAAATGTATATAATTCAAAATTTTCTACTTAATTGAAAATCAACCTACATAATTCAATATGCTAACCATTTCAGAATATATCTTTCTAATACGGTGAATAGTAAAATTATAATAAACTACTAAGTAGTAATCAAAGTAAACTACTAAGCGGAGTGAGTGAAAAATACAAGAAAATATAACATTTCAATGGGTGGAGGCTACTTCGCTGTACAGTTGGAGAATGGGTGCCGAAACTTGTTCATTTTAAGGTGAAAAACTATTAGCAGAATGTGTGCATCCTTTAAGCAAAATTGTATTTTTTCCAGCTACAATATTTCAGTACAATTGCCAATGTACCAATAAACAAAATAATTCCTTACATTTTCCTTTTAAATTGAAAATATAAAGAACAGGTTATCTAAAGTACGGTCTTTTCAATTCTTTACATTGTTAAGCTCTTTTTTATAAGACATTAGCAATCTTCCATTCATCTGTATTTTTAGGTATTTCTGCAAATGTTGGGCAGAAAAGAAAATTCTATTTGGGAGATTATTCAGAGAATGATATTACATCACCAACAAAGGCAAAGGAAGTTTTAGCTATTGCTAGAGACAATCAGACAACTTATCGTAGGAAAATCGGAGCTTTAAAACGAACGATTTATTCGAAAACTTTGATTTTCTATCTTTGTTAAATGCTGAAAGTGTGTATGAAAAGGTACGAGAACTTTATATTAAAGATGATCCTAGCAGTTATGCATATTAAAGGGGAAAAAATCGACCTCCCAATGTGTGTGACGAAAAGAAGAGAAAAAGAGTTCTACCGTTTTCCAAAATTTTCTGAGATGTATCCATTTCGAATGATTGACTTTCGTCCAGGCTAAGAGAAGTATAAAGCAAATCACATCCCTAAAAGAAATTTTACGTGAGATAAAGAAGAAATCATTAATTACAGAATCGGCTTCAAAGGAATTAGAAGTGAGTATAGTTTGTTTATTTTTGGTAGCACTTTTAATCACAATATTTTTAGAAATTATCAGTTATAAATTCTCAATGCCTTTATAGGAAACTAACTTAGTATATAATTACGTATTTAATTGAAAATTTTATTTGTGTATTACAATTATAATTTTATTATCATATAATATATACTTATATATTTTTACACAATTTTAATTTTCTCTCGCTGGTTCTACAATTGAGCTTCTTAGAAGAGTGGACAAAGGGAAAAGCTAAGAAAAATATCCCCCACAATTGCGTGCATTTGCCTTAACGCTAAACTTTCATTCAGCTAAAGCATACAACTATGTGCGCAAGACGTTTTGTTCCAACTTGCCTCATCCTGCCACCTTAAGAAAGTGGTATCAAGGTGTGAATGGCTCTCCTGGATTTACAGCAGAAGCATTTTCAGTTCTTGTTTTTAAAGCTAAGGAAGCAAAAATAAATCATAAAAGCCTAATTTGTGGCTTAATCATAGATGAAATGTCAATCAGATCTCAGAATGGGACAATGTAAAACTTTGTGGATTGGTAGATTTTGGTGCATCTGTTGATGATGCAAAGGAAGCATTGATATTTATGGTTAATTCTCTGAATGGGAATTGGAAGGTTCCTATCACCTACTTTTTAACTAATGGATTAAATTGTTCAGAAAAAGCTAATTTGATAAAAGAAGCATTATGTAGATTGCATGATATTTAAATTACAATAGTATCATTAACTTTGGATGAACTGAGTACTAATATAGCCACTGTAAATAATCTCGGGGCTAGCATTAGTGCTGAAAACCTAAATAATACTTTCCCTCATCCTATAACAAATCAAAACATATGTATCATATTAGATGTATGTCATATGCTTAAGTTGGTACGAAGTACTTTGGCTACTAAAGGTTCAATTTTCGATGAAAATAATGGAATTATTAACTGGCATTACATAGTTAATCTGGTTGACCACCAAGAAAACTATGGCCTTCATGCAACAATGAGTTGCGAAAGCGACGTATTGAATGGCAAAGAGAAAAAATGAAAGTCAAATTTTAAGTATGAGTGTTGCCAATTCTTTGGATTACTTATGTTATGATATGCAGCTTAACTAATTTCAAGGTGTTTCACCAATTGTAAATTTTCTTAAAATTTTCATTCACCTGTTTGACATCTTAAATTCTAAAAATTTATTAAGTAAAGATTTCAAATCCCCTTTTAAATCATCCAATAAAAATTCATTTTTTAACTTTTTGAATCAAGCTGATACATATATATGAGGACGTAAAGTTTCAGTTGATGGGGTGGTTCTATTCTCTCCAGCAATAGAAAATGGGGTTTGGGAGATTTTTAACACGTATTAAAAGTGTAAAATGCTTATATACTAATCTATGTGGAGGTAAATATCCTTTAATGAAATAATTTTTAATAACCTACAAGCTTTCTCAGGACCACATAGAACGTTTTTTAGCACAATTAGAAGTAAAGGTGGACACAACAATCCAACAGCTAGGCAGTTTAAAGCTGCGTACGTACGACTTCTTTGTCATGAAATAATGACATCAGATAATGCTAACTGCATTATTGATAAAACATATTTAAATGGTTCTTCCGCAAGGAATAGATATGTAAGTCAGAAAAATTGCAATTATGCTCAGAGTGATGATGATAATGACTTTTCAATTATAACAAATAATTCAGAAAAAATTATATATTCGGAGCAATATTCAGAAAAAATTAATTATTACATTTCTGATGTAGTCGGATATATTTCTGAGTTTGTGGTCTGATAAAAGAATGGGGGAGATTAAATGTGCAGACGGTGCATCAGCTTTAAAAAATAATTCACAATTTCAGGAAAGCCTTTTACAGCGAAAAGATAAGGGGGATTAATTAGTCCTTCTGCTAACATTGTAAAAATTTGTAAAATTGGAGAGAGAAACTTTAGAGTGGCCCAAGTTGAAGGAAAATTAATAAGAAAGAATAAATTGCATCGGCTCCTTATTCAAACTTTGCAAGAAATGAATACCATCTTTGATTCATTATATGAACACACATTAGACTTCTAGGCCACACAGGCTATCACTAATAAAAGCTGTCTTATTTGAATATTTAAAAATAAGATTTTATCATGTGGGAAAACAAATAACGGAAAAATTTCAACTTAAAAAAGTCCGAAACATTAATAACAAAACCACAATATTTGAGGGTCAGTAAATGGCTACATGTTTCTATGAGTTTTATTCAGTGGATTTTAAATGTGACGAATGTGACAATAAATTTTATAAATTTACTGTTTCTTATTTATCTTTCGTATTTATAAAAAATTGATTTCACACACAATAATTAATGCAAATTTAGTATTAAAAATCCATCACAAAATTTTTGCACACACTTAAAACTATAAAATTTATCAAGAATTATTTACTTGATCACTTTGAAAATTTAAAATCTACATATAGACACACAGGTGTAACTTATTTACATTTTGAACCAAAAATCTAAAAGTTGGTAAAATAGCTAACAACTTTAAGTACATGGTTTAAAAACGTTACCTTCCATCTTGTAAACATTATATGTATAACTTTTCACGTTAATAATACATCTATGCGTAATTGTCCAAAAATAAATTTGCGTTTACAAAAGCATGAGCAAATAGATATCCATAATATAAATGAAAGCTTTCAGTGGTGACCCAGACGTGATTTGAGCATGCAACCTTCTTATCTGTTTTCATTATATATTTATGCACCAGTAAAATATTTATTGAGGCAGTCATTTCTTAATTTGTGCATTTATTTTTCAATTTATTCCAACTCGTGTTAACCTCATTAAATTTAAAAAAGGAAGGTTGAAGATTTTCTGCTATTAAATCTTTTAGATAATTTCACAACACCTAATACAACTGTATTAGGTGTTGAAGTTAAAGAAAAATATATAATATATTGAATTAAGGTCAAGTTTCGGACAACTATCTTACACAAAATTTTAACCAGTGACGATATACTTGAGAGCATCCCCTAACCCTTTTGACATTTTCTCTTAATATACAATTGCAAAAGGTAACAAACAGTTCAGCGATAAAACAAACCAGCACTACAGGACCGATCTCGACTGCAAGCCTGGTAAACCTGTGAGGAGGACTGTATCTGGACTGCAAGCTGGTTAAGGCGATTTGGAGGACCGAGCCTGATAAAAAATATTTGGAGGATTGTATTTGTATTGCGGGTTAGGTAAAACTGTCCTGAGGGAACTGACTTTACAGCGGGCGGGTTAAACATGTCCAGTATCTGGTCTGCTGTCCTAATAAACATATTTGGTGGACTGTATATGGACTGTGAGCCGGGATATACCTGTCCGTATCTGAACTCCGGGCTTGCAATCATTCTATTGACTACAACGTATTTATCTTACACATACGGATTTTTGTTATATACGTGCTATTTAAACTTGATCTCAATGAGAACTTAAGCTAATTATATAACAGCTCAAATTGCTAAAAACGTTAAAAAGTTACGCAAATTCAATAAATATTCAGTAGTATGCATATTCGCATCGCCTAACAATGTTAAAACGTAACTCAAATTAAAAAACTATGGCGTATCATACACATTCGCATCGTTAACTTTTTATGTTATGTTACTAAGAGAAGCGATCAAAAATCAAATCAATCAACCAAGCTGAATTTTCGCGTAGCAGTCACGTGACTTACTAGTTGGTGACACTTTTTGAAGCTCTTCGCAAAGCAATGCTATGTCTACTTATATTTCATGTCTATGCTTGGCACCGACAGGGAAGTTACAAATCTCAGTTCTCTGTCGAACTTTGAAATTGGAAAGAACACCAGTTTCGATCGTCGGCTGCGAGACTTGAAATATACAACGGCTAATCTTCTCCGAAATATGTTTTTATTCGTGAGTGTACATGATGGTGTTTGTGTATATTTTTTGTTTTAAACTGTTGTAAACTTATATAACTGGTTAGAGTGGTCCCTGTTTTCTTATTGCATTGTTTCAATCTTTAGTCATCATTCTCCTACATTTTGTGAGATATTGCAATCTGTATTCAAAATTCCAAAATTATTCACGATGCAATTACGCTTTACACTCAGGTTTCACCATTCAGGGGCCTTTTGTTCTACAAAAACATTGACTTTCAATGTTTTCACATATTCAAATTATGTGTTTAACTCTACTGTAAAAAGTTACTCTATTTTTAAAATCCTCATTTCTTTTTATGGGAAAGATTTCAGCTTTGGACCAACGTGTAACAGTTAATAATTTTACTGAAAATAACATTCATATTAAAGTAATATTTTTTATATTAAAATCGAATCATTGCTAATGCGATGGTCTCAACATACGTTCACACAAGAGTGTCTAGTACCCAGCTGATTAGTGATTGAATAGTCAATGGGGTCTCATCAATGTTCCTCTATTTGGCTGCCAAGTTACAACAATGCCGCACGAACCGTTCTCGTTACATTAGAAATAGCTGGATAATTTCCGGACAGACCTTGTAAGCAATGTTAAAATACTTCAAAGTCATAGTTGTGTGTATTATTCGTTACTTTTAGAGTAAAAAGTCAAACGTAGTCAAAGAAATAAGGATTATTGAGATCATTATGATTAATTTATTGATAAAAAATGTGACTGTGTTAAACTTCCTGGTGATTATCTTGATGAGAGGTATCTCGTCATTAGAAGAAAACTGACCAGATCAAACTGATCTCGTCGTCGTCAAAACAGGCAATATCTTGATAATGATTATCTCGTCATTAGCAAAAGTAGTCAGATCTTGATGGACTAGGTATCTCGTCGAAACCACTTGAAGGGTTAAATAATGAATGTTTTTAAAAAGACAAGATTTTTAGAATCAATACCTTAGTTTAAAAATTACAGTTTAAGAAATGGTACTTTTATTATACAAAAGGGCACTCAATAAATTACTTGAGGAGATATGTGTGTGAATCCCTATTAACTATTTTAACTAAAACCTTTTTTTATGTTTTGATACGAATTACATCTGAGTATGGTATGTTTTCTTAATATTTAAAGGAATATATATCTAGACAGGATATGTTAAAAGCCTCAAAGTCACGAGTATGTTGAAAACAATTCAAAAGGTTTTCTAGATCGGTATCTAAAGAGACACTTAAATTGTTTTCAACATACTCATTGACGGGTATGGAAATTTCTGAAATACTTAGTTGCAGTTATTTAACAGGAAGATTATTTTACTTGAAATAAGCACAATAATAAATAGCATGCAATGTTGAAGATACTTAAAAGAAATGTTGTACTCATTTGCGATTCCTATGTAGTTTGTATTAGATCAATACACTCACATATCTTCAATATTGTATTCGACTGGTATGTGGATGCATAGATACCTGAAACATACATAGATAAAAATAAGCGAAAACGCATTTCAAAAATATATATGTAAGAGATAAATTTATTTTGATAACTCTTCATTATTTTGATCAGAAATTCTTGAATAAACAGGCACCAATATTTTTAGATTAAAGAATATTAAAATTGCGGCCAAAACGGACATATCTCTGAAATAAACAATGTATAGAAAATAAATTTTACATATTAAAATCAAATGAACTTGATTAAGAATGACCAGGTTGATCTGATTTAAGAATAAAATCAGATCAACCTGATCTTAATAAAGCTTTCTGTATTATGAAGCAGTATCTGAACTGTAACAAAAAGCGGTATTTTAGTTTTACATTATCTGATTATCCCTCGTGTAGCAAAAATGATTGTAGTGGAAGAAAACAAACTTTTTGTTTTAGATGATACAGCGCATTCGGATAATACAACTCTTGATAGACAACGTGTATTAACTCAGTGTTATTCGTAAGACAAGTAAAATTTATTTTAAATGGAAATGTTCAATTATTCAAAGCGTTAATTGTTGTATGGATACTGTACATTTTAAGGGAACAGTAAACGTTTAAAATCACCATAATCGATCAAAATATCCATTTTTAATTTTAGCATTAAAAAATAATTGATATTACAAATTGTGTATATAGCAAAACAATTACTCAATTACAATTATTTTTGATGGAGTTACATATACAACAACATAAATCTTATATAGATAAACGCTGTTTTTATATGCTTTGGGATTTTTTTCTAATTTCTTCTGATTTTGAAATGTTTCCTGAGCATCAGGTTTTAATTTATTTTCTTGAAAATTATTTTGGATAATCCTTGTTATATGTTGTATATATCTAAGTTCAAATGAGAAAATTATCATGTTTCCAAGATTTGAAATATTGAAATATTTTAAAATATTGCTTATACTTTTTTATGTGAAATTTTAGGTGTTTTAGTACAATTTTTCTTTACTTTATAATTGCATGATGCCCTTACCAAATAGAGTTGATTTGATTTATATGTATACAAACTATTATGTGAATTAAAACATTGACGATACATGAAAAATTAATTAGTATGGGACCTATCGATTTTTGCTAATTTATCAAAAATACACTGCTGGCCACCGTAAATGCAACACCCTGAAGGAAGCATGCAAATAATATGAAATTTACAACATGCATTAGCGGAGGTGAGATATGCAAATGATTAGAATTTCAGCGCAGACGCACATCACGCGCGCCTGTGGCGCCACTTCAAAGCGCTATTTAAGGCTTGGAGATTTCGACGATTTCAAGTACGGCAATTGTGTTTTTCTTGTGGTTTTTTCAAAAAAACGATCAATTATGCCTCGTAGAAAACAGCGATCATCTTTTGATCAAGTATCCGAGTTCGACAGAGGAAGGATAGTGGCCTACCGAGATTGTGGATTATCTTTCAGGGAAATCGGTAGTCGTGTTGGACGAAACCAAACAATTGTAATGCGGATATGTGATCGTTGGATGCAGGAGGGTACGACGGACCGACGTGTTCGATCGCATCCACCTCAGTGCACCACTTCACGTGATGACAGGCATATTGTGCGTATGGCAGTGACGGATCGCTCAGCCACATCACGAACCATAGCACATTCAGTCTGTACCGCATCATCCAGTGTCTGCGCGTACCATTCGACGCCGTTTACAGCAGAGTGGTCTGTCCGCAAGACGTCCATTGCTTCGTCTACCCTTGACGCAGAACCACAGACGTTTCCGCCGCCAATGGTGCGATGAAAGAAGGATGTGGACGGCAGAATGGAATGAAATTGTCTTTACTGACGAGTCACGCTTCTGTCTGTAACACCACGATGGTCGGATTCGAGTCTGGAGACACCGTGGAGAGAGGATGCTGAACAGCTGCGTTATGCACCGCCACACTGGTCCTGCACCAGTTATTATGGTATGGGGCGGTATTGGATATCACTCTCGCACTCCTCTAGTACGCATTGCCGGTACTTTAAACAGCCAGCGCTACATCTCCGAGGTGTTGGAGCCAGTTGTCCTTCCTTACCTTCAGGGCTTGCCCACAGCCATATTTCAACAGGATAATGCGCGACCACACGTGGCACGCATTGTCCAAGGGTTCTTCGTCAATCGCCAGATTGAATTGCTTCCCTGGCCAGCTCGCTCTCCGGATCTTTCGCCGATAGAAAACATGTGGTCCATGGTTGCTCAACGATTGACCCAGAATACATCCCCAGCTGCCACACCAGATCAACTTTGGCAACGTGTAGAAGCTGCTTGGTCTGCTGTACCCCAAGAACACATCCAAAGTCTCTTTGAATCAATGCCGAGGCGTGTGGCAGCGGTGATCTCCAACAATGGCGGCTACTCTGGCTACTGATTTTGGCAGGAACCACACTTCACAGAAGTCTATAAATTTAATCATTTGCTACTTGGTCAACATGTTATCTGCAAAATAAATTTTGTTGTGATATCTCTTGTCTTTCTTGGTGTTGCAATTTGGGTGGCCAGCAGTGTATTTGACCACGTTTCATATAATAGCTTCCAAACCATTTAATACTACTTTCGACCAAACTTTATATAAAGGCTTTTTTAGTAGAAAACAGTCTAAATAAATTTTATAACAATTGGATTAAAACTGTAAAAATTTGGTTTTAAAGCTCAATCTCCCTCTAATTTCATATAAAATTAATACTACTGTGTCGTATTTTCATAATATCATTGCTTAGCTAAAGCCGAAGTAATTACTAAATAAACATTGATAAATACTAAACCATCCACATTTCCTTATTTGTTATTTCCGAAAAATATTAGTAACTGAATACATATATTTATTGTACTGTGCGTGGCATTCAATTATAAATTAGAGTTTGTTTTGGGTAACGCTTATGTAATGATTAACGACAAACTCTTGAAACTATAGTAAAATAATAATGATTATTCATTCCAGTCATGTATTATTTCCATACATTGAAAACACATAGGCATAATTTTGCAAATATTTTTATTGAAAATCAATCAGAATAGTGCAAAGCAAACTAATAAACTGTACATCAAGAAGACGCGTGCAGTAGATGTGAGTATTCTCTAGACCGTTACATGAAAAAGATTCATGCTTTGTTGAACTGAAGCGAACATCTTTAGTTAAAGCAGATAATCCTAAGCATTATGAAGCCAATTTACAGCGACAATCATGTTACAGGAACAGAGACAAAAGGCATTGATATTCACATTATAAATTCGTGAAGAAAAAGCCATGCACAATCAGCTTAGTTTGGCAGTTTGTGAAAACTCTTTGACTAGTTAAAGAAGTAGGAGTAAAGATACTGCTGAAATGCAGGGTTTATGCTATTGAACTTGATATAAGATGAGAACTATACAACAATTTAGTTTTTACAGAACTTGTGAGACGGGAAAGGGAAATAAAGAATGAGGAACATCGATTTGTCAAGATTTAAAATGAAATGTTTCCTTCACCAATATCGGAATAGCAAAAATGATGCAAAGGTAAATCCATAACTGTTCAATTGATAAAATATTTGAAGCAAGCGACCTAAGACAAGTTATCGAATCGACTGTCGAATCCTCGGATAGCACCACCAACCAAAGGAGCACCATAGTTAACAATGCCTCCATAACCTCCCAAAAGACCACTGTATCCCAAAGCACCTCCGTATCTATAACCGAGACCAGCTCCATGAGCAAGACCTCGCCCAGCATATCCATGGGCTAGACCATGCCCAGCATATCCATGGGCTAGACCATGCCCAGCATATCCATGAGCAAGTCCAGCATATCCATATCCAAGACCAGTTCCCTGTCCAGCGTACCCATATCCAAGATCATGCCCATGTCCTGCATAACCATATCCAAGACCGGTTACGGGATCAGCAAGCACTGCTCCAGCTACATAGGGACTGTTGGGAACAGAAACGTATGGGACAGCGGCTCCTTGGGAGTAAGGGTTATTGGAGATCATTTGGACGGCGGCTGGGTTCTGGTTGGCGGTTCCGGGTTCATTGGTCTTGACCTGTGCTCTGAATCCAGCATGATCGGCGACGTAGTTGACCTGTCGGGCGATTCCTCTGTCGTCGGTGAATCCGTAACTTCCAGCTACTGCTCCAGCGCCGTTTCCGGATTCCTCTCTGTGTTGTTCACCGTGGTGGTCCTTGATGGAATATCCGAATTTATAAGGCTGTGCATGATGAATCTGAAATAAAAGGAAAGTTTTATTGTATTTAATTTTATTTTCTGTATCAATGAAAAACCTATTTTCAGTACCAGTGAATATGGTATAAAAACGTTATTTTATGCTAGTTATGTACTCGCGTATTTTAAAATTTTGATCTGTGGTATTATGAGATAATAGGAATGGACAGAAGTAATATATTTTAACATATCTTAAGAATTTTCTGATTTGTTCAAATGGAAGTTTTCTCCTGCTCGCTTTCAATTTTGAATTTAGAAATCATTTATCAAATTGCAATGTATGTGTAATTAATTATGTAATTACTGGATATTAACGGGTTGTAATAAGAAGTTTTATTTGTACTGTACGATTTATATAATTAAATATGTTTTTTGAATCTACTTGTTTACACACTTTTTAAAACTATGGGGATTAATTTTTCAAATATATTATAAATATTTGTGTCCCTATAATAGCATAGAATTTCAACTTCGCCTTCAGATATTATATTAATAGATTGATACAGTATTTAATATTAATATTAAGTTCTCTTGAGTAGCTTGATATCTAAATCAGTTGATTGCGTTTCACATGACTTTGGCATTTGGAACTAAAGTACAAGCACTTTGTAAAAGTTTTTTAACTACAGTTGAAGATCGGAATCTACAAACTAAAGAGGAGGTAGGATTTCAAATGTTTACGATAAATCTCATTATTATGTTATGTTTTTATGTACTTACATCATGTACGAGTCCTTGAGTCAAAGCTACGCAGGAGATAAGTGCAAACAGAAACATCTGAAAAAAAGTTAAAATAAAATAAATTTTACTAATTTTTAGATGAAGTAAACAATGTATATCCAATATAAATGAAGAAACAAAATTGTATTCCCAATTAAAATATAAAATACAATATTAATGAAGTGAAATCGATTAAAGTATAATATTCGTTCTATATTACCACCCTAGTTGAAAAGTTTATCCATTTTATCAGTTTTATTGGCTTCTTTATAAACAATAATAATCGTAATGTAATAAAATAATATTACATATTAATATATAAAAAATATCAAATATCATCATGTTCATATCTAAATTTAAATTATTATACATAATATCTGTATTAAATTATAACTTTTTCATCTATGTCATGAACTACGACACTGATTTTATTACTTTCTATATTATTTTATATTTTCATTTTGTGTTATTTTATTTTTTATTAATCGCATACATACTTAACTTTATATAATCTAATAAATCTCTCAAATTAAAATGTGAAATATATTTTTAGCACTTCTTTAGTCAACGATACGTTAATATATATTTGATTTATCAAAGGTTTGTTTTTATTTTATGTTGTTTACAAATGCCGGCCATTGACCCTCAAACTATTAGTTCCCGTACTCTTCAATATTTAGACACGACACTATAAAAACTTCAGTGTAAATAACAAATTTTTTTATCAAACTTTAAAAAAATAATTAAACTAAAAATATTAGAAATGGAAGAAGTTTTTAAAAAATTAACTACTATTTACTGAAACATTTAAAGGCTGCAAATACTTATGAAGAATGAATTAGCCAAAGTCATAAGTAAAATAATTCAATCGATAACATTTAGGAAAGTAAAATTTAGAAAGTAGAACGAAGAAAGTAAGAAGTAAGCTTACCTTCGAAAATGAGTTCCTAAAGATCGAATCTTACAGTTAGGCGAATTTAATGATTAGAGAAAGTATCTGCTTCCTTTTATATACAATTATCAAATGACAAACGCCTGTGATGTAATCTATTTTAAGCTCAATGTGTTCATATACTTCAATGTCGACTTTTTTTCCCTGAGGCTACCATAAATCAGGATTGACAGATTATCATTTTCGAATAGCGTGGTGTTACTTCCAATGATGGACTTTCGCCATGAAATATGACCTTGGAATTCCGTATTGTTTACTTGGTAAGTATCTTTCTGAAACTTTTCAACCTAAAGAAAGAACTTTGAGCATAACAAATGTATTTTATATGAAATTGAGTGCAAATGCAAGATTTACTTTTGTTATTAATGTTTGGTTTGTCGCTTTTTGCCATTTTTTGGATTCTTCTAATGGTTTTATATGACCGTTAATACAAAATGATTTATAAATGCAATTCTGTTTTTTAACATTCGCCAAGAAATTTGCCGAAAACATGAAATAAGTCTATTCAGCGAAAGAGCACCCTGTAATAACAAACGGTTTACTATGCAATTCAAATTCTACTTTTACGTATGATTCTATAAATTGGATTCAATTGATTAATTTTATTTTGTGTAATATCTTTTTGTGTTTGTTAATTTCTAGTTTTTAAATGTTTTGTTAATTTCATGTTTTAATTCTTTTGTTTTTGCTAATCTAATCGTCTCAAAGGCTTAATATCATCTTAGTTATCAAGACAATTCAAGGCGAAAATCAAATATCTTTACTTCTGCTTGGCGCCTTTTTATTTGTACTGTCACGTAGTTTTTCGTCAAACTGCACATCACTTTACTCTAGAGCAAACGTCCGTTTGGGAATTTCCATCTTCCATAGGTACCTCCTGGTTATGCGGAGACAGTATACTCTATATTACAGTATATAAGTATATGTTCTGTACAGTGTACATGTACAGTACAGTATACCTTTTTCCGTACATTGTACCTAACGGTACAGTTTATACCATTGACTATAATAATATAAACTGCAATGGTATGATAATAATATTGACTACAATGGTATAATAATTTATTTTTAAAAGCAAATTGAACATATTTTATTGATCTATTTAGAGTGATACTTTAAGCCTTTTGGTATTTTGGTTATTTAATAGAATTTAATTGGGATTTGAAATTTTAGCTAATGGTGGAAGTTTAGTAAGAAAGGCAAGAATGTTTAAGTACATTGTGAAGAAGTCATGTGAAAGTTGTTTTTATGATTTATTTTTTCCTCAGGTATTATCTGTATTGTAACGTAGCTAATCTATGATATATGTGTGATTTGACCCTGTGTTCAATATCTGTTTTGATACTTTTACATCAAATAATTTAGTACCAGTTGGTACTTCTGGAAGTTATTTAAAAGCGAGAGACAGTCTATTATATAGTGAACTTCTGAGTCCACTACATAACTAATTGGCGACCTGACCCAATAAGTCAATTTTACCTCAAACGTAATTTGGGTTTTATTTAATATGAAAACTGTTAAAATAAGGTGAGAAAGGGTCATGGTTGGTGATGAAATTGTGCCGATCTATGATGATAGTTTTTCCAAAAGAAATACGGAAGAACCAGGGAAGAAACAAATCTGGGCGAATCCTCAATTATTCTAGTTTCCTCTATGATTGCAAAGATATCTGTGTTTTATAAAAGCAAAATATTCATTAGTTCATCCCTATTACTCTGAGTAATCCCCCTAAAGAGCAATGGGAATGGGCGCCCCTTATGACAGTAGCAAGAAAATGAAAAAGTGAAAACAAGTATCAGTCAAAATTCCAAAGATTCCCTCATAAACTGAACAATTAATTATACAACTCTAAATAATTAGTTTTAATATTGATATTAATTTTATTGTATAATTATAAAATATGTTATATCACAAAAAGGGTTCATATCTGGAACGTGAAGTATAAACTTCTAAATATGAGAGTATTTTGGATTTCATCTTTACTTAAGTTGGTCAGAAGTCCTCCAGTTGCTGGCACATGTTGAAGTATTGTATGGAGTCCCAAATTGCTGATTTAATAATAGTTTTAAATTATTGATTCAACGATTTGAGAGGCTCATATGCATATATCCGTTCTGCAATGTGCAATCTTCCCTGAATGACTTCTAACCAGATCTTGAATAGTTGAATGCCTTCTAGGATTTTTTCAACTAATACATGTGGTTATTTAGTCATTAACTGGTACGGTGTGCATACCAGCTAATGAAATATAAACCTACACTACTTGGAAATCTTGTAATGCTCGGAGGTTTTGATTTCGTTGTTCAGATTGCTGAATCATTGGAAGATACATTATTTTTGTCCAGGGATGCGTATTAAATACATCTCTCAGAGCATAATGTAAATGTAAATCCTAGAGAAGTTGAATAGAAATTAACTTTACTCGAGAAACAAGGGCTGTTCTAAATTTGTACACTTTTAAAGAAATGAAACGGAGTTAACAGCGGAGTTAAAGATGTACAATTTTAACCCAACCAACTTCAACCAATTTGACTTCAACCAATTTGAAGTTCTTAACTAACGTAATTCTTTTAGAGATTCTCTTTCAAACACTACTCGAAAATCTTGTGATATTCAGAGGGCTAAAGAATTAAAAAAATCTCAGTGGCATTAATTAAATTTATACTGTTTAAAGCAGCACGGCGTTTATTAATTCAATTTACATGCTTTTAAAGAAACGAAATGGAGTTAATTGATTGAAGTTGTAAAATTTTAAAGAAATTTGGTGGAATTAATTAACAACTTTAAAAGAAACATACCGGACCTAATTAATTACATTTGTACAACTTTAAAGAAGCATATTGGAGTCAATTTATTACATTTGCGCACTTTTAAAGAACCATTATGGAGTTAATTAAATTTTTTGCACTTTTTAAAGAAACACAATGGAGTTAGAATATTATTTTTGTACAACTCTAAAGAAATATAGTGGTGGTCATTCAAGCATAATTAAAGAAAGAAAAGCTAAAACTTGAGAAGGAATGCGTTGAGATTTGTACTCTCAGTGCAAATTAAAATGAATTCTTTCTGTTGATCAATCTAAGTCCAAATTTATTCCGCTTCTACTGACCGAATACTAAGTTAACTATGTACATTACTCGTTACAGCATGATCTACAAAGCATTGGGGATGAAAAAAATGGTGACCTCACCCATAAATGCCTGTTCTTAGTAAAGTGAAACTAGTGACTTAAATTTTCAAATTTAAATGAAATATTTTATTGTTCTTGAAAAGATTGACATAAAATGAAAGGATTATCAGCAGCTCAGTAGGGGAGAACTGTCTTGAGTTATATCGGGAGGCTGAAATTTTGCTCATTCATCTAATTATATTATCGTACATCCGAATCGATTTTAATAAATACTCAGGGTTGCTTTTCATGTTTTTTCAATATTAATTTCATTACTCTTATTGCATATTGAAATTAGTTTTTAAAATAAACGTTATTTATCGGGTTTTCATTGATTAATTTCACCTGTATACGGACTCCTAGTAAACGCAATTTTCAACGAATTGTAACGAGATTTAGTGATTTCAAGGTATGCAATCGAGAGTTATGTAAATGATAAGAATCGAGCTCTTATGGTTATGAATGCAGTTAGTAAATTTTGAATAGCAACACCCATTTTTTTATTGCAATGTGATCGGCACAATGATAAACCAAAAATGACGTAGAAATTTCACCTTTAGCTCTGAAAATGACTACTCAAGAGCACTATCAAAGATGAATGGTAATGATAAAAGAGAAAAAGCAATACCGCAGCACTGATAATGTACGTCATTTGCATAAATAACAAGCATCTATCGGGCCGTGGTAGCTCGGTTGGATGAGTAACGGATTAGCAACCGGAGGTTTGCGAGTTCGAATCCAACCAAAGACCGTCGGTCGTGTACAGAGGGGGCTGGTGCACGTTAAATCTGTCGTGGCCTCGATTGTCCTCCTGTTGGCGTGGTGCGGAAGTTTGGAGTGTGGGGTGCCAGCTCAGGTGTTACCTCGTCATCTGACCGTGGTTCAAAATTATGTGGTGTTGTCTTCGGATCTGTTCCTTGGGGATTGATCCCGGAACGTCGCCAATAGCCCGCTGTGTTGCTCCAGTGCGACTTTAATTAAATACCTAGCTACCGCAAGTATCTATCACAAAGCACCAATTGGCACTAGAATTTGAAATAGTAAGTCATTTTTAGTCATTTTTAGAGTAAAAGGTAAAATTTCGATGCCATTTTTGATCTTTTACTGTGCCGATCACATTGCGATAAAAAATTTGGTAGGTTGTGTCGAGGACATAAACCGTAGTTTTGACGTAAATATTCGGACCTAATGTTGGATTGTGGAATGAATGCAGCAGACAGGAAATTTGAACGATTGTTTATTGCGAATATTCAACAATAAATTTACAGTTTGAACAATTAAAGTTCAATTTGATATAAATTGTTGTTGTCCAATATTAACTCTATCTTAGTCCTGTAGCTTTCTGACACCACTTTTACGCAGTCCTCACTCCACTCAATATAAAGTTACACTGGCTTGAAGCTCGCCCAGAACAGTAGAATTTGGATATATTGCGAACCCCATACCCACACTCAGTACACCTGTCGGTCCGTAGGTTATTTCAGGTCGGACATCTTTCGTCTACACAACGATATATTTATCTTCTGCGTGTTTCTTCTAGATGTGAAATCATAAGAAACAGTTTAATGCTTTTTTGTAACGCTAGACTTTTCATGAATGCCTCCAGTACTAAGAACTGTTCTAATTTTAAAGACGTGTTTACGTCAAAAGTGGGGACTGTTATTCAAAATTTGTTAACTGTATTCGTAACCACGAGAGCTGGATTCCTGTTATGTAAATAAAATTACTTTGAAATCTCAAGTTTAGACCAAATCATTAAAAAATTGTGGTCGCTAGGAGCTCGTGTATAGAAGTTATTTTATGATCATCTTGTATATTTTGTTTGGTTTTTATGGTAACTTAATAAAAGATTTAATTTTCAGTTTGACAGGGAGATTATTTCGGTACACATGAATATACGAGTGTGGGAAATTAATTTTGTATTTCCGAATTTTAGTCATTCAAAACTGTTAGACCAACTAATTTACGCTCTTTTTTGAGAAGAGTGAGACATGTGGGATTTAATTTACTGATAATTACCAGTGAATTCCCATATCTATATCTGTAGATGTGGCTATCAAAGAAGGAAAATGAATCCTCCAAGTGGTTTCGACGAGATATCTCATCCATCAAGATATGATCGATTTTGAATCGAGAACGCCTATTGAATCATGAATATTGTCGTTTATTGATTACGACGTGATCACTATCAGGTCAGTTTCTCTACTAACGAGATATCTCGAATATCAAGATCTGATCATTTTTGCTAATGACGATATACCTCGTCCAGACAAACACCAAGAGGATTAAAAACGTGAGTCTGATATTAAAACAACAATGCAACATAATACCTGCACCCACACAGAACATATAATAAATAATAATTATACAAATAAAGAAAAGTCACCAAGATGATAATTACTTTTATTTCAAACACACAAAACTCATTTGAAAAGGGGGGGGGTATTTCAATTAACGTCACACTGGAGCAACACAATGGGCTATTGGTGACGGTCCGGGATCAATCCCAAACATTTGAAAAGGAACAATTAGCAGTAACACAGACTAGCGCAATCTTTGGTCTCGAAGTTAACCATGCGAATGAAAACCTTCGAAAAGGTCGCGTCCTTCATAGGGAATGCGAGACAGAAGCTTAACATCGGCCGAGTCTTTGCCTGATCGTTCCCGGTTCATTAGTTTTCACTCGAGCTCTGAATCCGTTGTGGTCAGCGACGTAGTGAACCTCTCGGCGGACACCTCGATGGTCTGTGAAGCCGTAACTCCCCTGCACTTGACCATGGGCGCTACCACTCTCTTTCCGGTACTGGGCACCGTCATGACCTTGGAAAGTGTATCCGAAGGCGTAAGGGTGAGGTCGATAGTTCTGAAATTATTGAAGACAGGTCTTGTGAAGGATGGATATTGGTAAAAAGAATGGCTTTTTATAATATTTTCAATGCATCTTTTAGAATCTTAAGAAACCGTTTGTATCCCAAAGGCACTTTTATATTATGAACAGGTCCTAAAAGTAAGATTATTCAATCCGAGATGAATTCCGTGCCGATACCTCAAATGACACATCAATATTCCACAAGCTATGGAAAATCAAATAAGGACATTCACATGCCTCGTGATGCTACTGGGAACTAAAGAAATGAAAAAAATGGTTAGGTAAACACGTTATATGTTTTAGTTATTGTTAATACAACTTTTTTATTAGCAACCTAAAGGAACGGGTTGGAAATTAATGAAATTTGTTTCATTCGAATTTATAAGAAATGTAAACTGATATAAAAAAAATTTTGCATTACGTGAATTTAATGTAGCTATGGACATTAAACATGAAATCAGAATATGATGTTTATATTACGAAATTTTATTCAAATAGGGAAAACAATTATACGCATAAAGAAAATAAACAGTTTGAAGCGTACGCTTTTTTATTAGAAGCGCATTTTATCGTTTACCCGATGTTAAAATTTCAAACATCTTTAAGGCGAAACTTATAAAATTTTGAAACGATCTTGATTCATTTCTGTAGATTCAATTTTGTTTACAAAATTTCCTTTTTAATAACAAAATTGACAAACAATTTTTTGGGGTTAAAAATTGTAAGTTTGCTCAGAACAATTTATTTCTATTTGCAATGAAATCAGAAAGTGCATTTACAAGTTTTGAAAATCCTCGATCATTAGCGAGTTCCTTCCAAATTTTAGACATTTTAACACTTTTATGGGTTTTAATATAAAATTATTAATTTACATAAAATCGATTATATACCTAATATTTCATCATTTTGATATCAAAACCCCGCAAGTCTAGAAATAGATATATTTCAGGAGCGACAAACAACTAGATTTCAAATTGTAGACCAGTTATGACATACGAGGTTTAAAAATTTACTAATAGAGGGCTTAAGAGCTTTCGAACCAAGTTTAGTTAGCAAAGTTGTCACTAAATAGTTTTAAAACCTCATAAAGCAAAATAATTGAGCTCGTAAAATTTTGATAGTAAACCAACGATTTATCCAATGTGTTTCATGATATAGTCTTGAAAAAAGTTCCATATTCAAAAGTTTATTGAGTTACGTAACGCTGTAAAGTAGGAAGGATCCAGAAGAAAAACTATTCATTCTTCATGTGAAATATAAAAATGAAATTTATGCTTACAGTTTGGTGACCGAAATCATCACTAGCTTTTGTCATACAGAACAAAACGGTAAAAACCTGAAAGTATTGCATAAAAAGAAGTGAGTCTGCTTTTTTAATACAAAATAAATACATTTTACCTCATAAATATTACATTTAAAATAAGTATAGAATATCTACGTATATATATTTCACTAAGGGACGTGGCATAGAAATCTTCATTTGTTTATCGAGGAATGGCAACTAAAGTACACTGCTGGCCACCCAAATTGCAACACCAAGAAAGACAAGAGATATCACAACAAAATTTATTTTGTAGATAACATGTTGACCAAGTATCAAATGATTAAATTTATAGACTTCTGTGAAGTGTGGTTCCTGCCAAAATCAGTAGCCAGAGTAGCCGCCATTGTTGGAGATCACCGCTGCCACACGCCTCGGCATTGATTCAAAGAGACTTTGGATGTGTTCTTGGGGTACAGCAGACCAAGCAGCTTCCACACGTTGCCAAAGTTGATCTGGTGTGGCAGCTGGGGATGTATTCTGGGTCAATCGTTGAGCAACCATGGACCACATGTTTTCTATCGGCGAAAGATCCGGAGAGCGAGCTGGCCAGGGAAGCAATTCAATCTGGCGATTGACGAAGAACCCTTGGCGTCGAATGGTACGCGCAGACACTGGATGATGCGGTACAGACTGAATGTGCTGTGCTATGGTTCGTGATGGGGTTGAGCGATTCGTCACTGCCATACGCACAATATGCCTGTCATCACGTGAAGTGGTGCACTGAGGTGGATTCGATCGAACACGTCGATCCGTCGTACCCTCCTGCATCCAACGATCACATATCCGCATTACAGTTGTTTGGTTTCGTCCAACACGACTACCGATTTCCCTGAAATATAATCCACAATCTCGGTAGGCCACTATCCTTCCTCTGTCGAACTCGGATACTTGATCAAAAGATGATCGCTGTTTTCTACGAGGCATAATTGATCGTTTTTTTTAAAAAAAACACAAGAAAAACACAATTGCCGTACTTGAAATCGTCGAAATCTCCAAGCCTTAAATAGCGCTTTGAAGTGGCGCCACAGGCGCACGTGATGTGCGTCTGTGCTGAAATTCTAATCATTTGCATATCTCACCTCCGCTAATGCATGTTGTAAATTTCATATTATTTGCATGCTTCCTTCAGGGTGTTGCATTTACGGTGGCCAGCAGTGTATATAAACCATTAAAATAAATTTTAATACTAATTCCGACGATTCTTTCAAATTTGGTTGATTTGAGCTATGCAACGAAAAATATTGTTAAAAATAACTCGGAAGAGTTCGCCGCTCTGACATTTTCAGCCGTCTAATGATAAAAGGCAGATGGGAATCTGGAAGATAGAATTCAGCACTGAAAAGAAAATGCGAGATAATTAGAGAATACGTTTAGATGTTAAAACATACCGAATTGCCTCTCTAGAAAATGAGATGCAATTGATGTGGACGTCCAGAAGTTAATTGTGGCAACATGACTAAGGTATGAGATTTTTTTGCCACGAACTGTATTGAAAATAAAAATTATCCCCAGTACAAAAATGTGCTTATCAATGCACAATAGATTATAAAAAGATTTGAATGAGGCATGACAAGTGAGTAACGACACTACCATCAATTGAAGAAATTTTAGCGCAGATTCTGGTTTATATTATTACACTAACGTACTTAGAACCAAAATCGACTTTATTTTTATTGTTGAATGGCAGCAACGGATAAAGCAATATAAAATCAATACTCAATGGATTCATTCGCCTACTTTAGCGCTTAGTTTTATGCTTTTATTCAAGCTATGGAGCTGCATAATATTGCTAAAACTACACGGAGGAGTTCGTCTCTGGAATGAATTCTTCAGCAGTCCGATTACAGAGCGCAGTGAGAAAAGTGGAAAGTAAAAACCAGCGCAGAAAATAATATATGTGTAAAAATGGGTTTAGCGTCAAAAATGGTTAATCGACTTTGAACAAGGGAATAGCATGAAATTGAAGTAAGCGTTTAAGATCTAATTGTGGTACTATGACTGATATGTGCATCCAATAAGAGTTCTTTAGAAAGATGTAAACAAAATGGCGTTTTATATTTTTGACTCATTTGATTACATTTAATTCATAAAATGATTATATCGATACTTATATTTATTGTAAATTAATTTAAAGAAAGAATAAAATGTGAGTAGAGGTACTGCCATCAATCGATATTAAAAATTAGGAAACTTTAGTACAGTTCGGGTCTGTTTGTATCAACATATTACGAGATTTATAGAAAGCATAATTTTGGACTAATTGGAAACTAGGAATTATTTGTATTTTTATTGATATAAAAATTGAGCGAAACCTGATTAACACACTAACTACAAAATTCTATAAAATGTATAAGTTAAATGTAATGCAATACTGAGATAGGAATTGAAAATTTAAATGATATCAGACATGAAATCAAATTGACCGAAATGCAGATTTTATAGTATACTACAACTAATTTGAGATCTTGCCTTCTTATACTTACACTACAAATGTAATATTTAATATTTGAGAACGTGTTTTCCTAAAAAATATTTAATCTTGTTTTGGATATTCCGAAAAAATATTCACTTGTCATTTCTTGTGTTTCAAAAGAAATTTTAAACTTCTTTTTTCTTCAATCACATTTTTAAAGTTATGACTAAAAACTTTTGAGGGAAAACTGGACTTAAAAGCTTTAGTTTTTAAGGTAAATTAGCTAGTTCTTAACTCTATAAACATAAGACTGTCTTCGGTGTTACACTTCTTTGATAATTTTTGTATTCTCTCAGGAGTGCTCCATAAACTCTTATACTTATAGAACAATAAAGGAAGTTGGCGCATCTAGGTACTAAAAGCTTTAATTTCAGAAAATAATCAGATTTCCGCGTTTACGGTCGTTAAACGTACGCTTTGCTTTAGCCTTAAACCATTAGTTCCGCAAAAATCGTAAAGGGTAAAAGCAAATTGTTTATTTTTTAGTCAGGAAACAATAAACATTTTGTTTTCTAGTTGAGAGCAATTTTTTGTAGTTCTTGAAGGAGGTGTGAAGAATCTTGCATATTGCGTTTGCTGGTTTTAAATTTATTTAAAAACCAGTTTTTTGCAATTATCAAAATCCGTAGTCATGAGAAATTGCATTACCCTCTTGCTAAGAATAAAACCAATAAGTGATTGAATAAGTTATCAATATTAAATACTTCTGAATTCCTTCAATTATAAGACATCGGACAACATAATTGTGGGCTAAGCCACAGAAACATGTTCCTAATGAAAAAAAAACCATAAAAAAATATTCAGGAGGATTAAAAGAACTTCTGATTGTTTGAATGAGTGCCTCATATTTGAAATTTTAAGATAACATACCCTCATGAATAATGGTTAAACCATTATAAGTTTGGAATTTTTTTAAACTTTAAATTTGGAAATCTGAAAATGTTTAAAAGTGGCTACAAAAGTAATACTTCTTTGAAGTGCTCACTATTTTTACCCTACAACACATTGAGTGTCTAAATAACCACTTCTATTGGTAGAAACATTCCTAGGAATCTTTCGATTGGTCCAAAAGTTTAAAACTGTTTTAAGCCATGCAGGTAAGAGAGCAGAAGGCATTGTAGAATAATAAAGCGTCGACGCATGAACGACCCTCAGAGGGTTGTCAAGTTCAAAGATACAGAAGAAAATGACTAGTTTCCTATTTAATTAACATTTGTAGTTTTGTTCTAAGCTTAGGGTGGGAAGTTGGAGTAACAAATATATAATTTAAAGCTTCATGTTTTAAAACTCAATAACTTATGAATTGATGTTTACTATAGTTCTGATTCAAATTGTGATATACAGCACCGAAGTAAAGAAATGGTGATTAGTCCAAAATGACTTACAACTATTAACAGCTCATAAACTATATTTATTTATCTCAACATATTACATTTTTACAGACTTTTCTCACATCGCATTACTCAATGCCTTCAAAACCTTGAGAAATTTCTCATGCCCAGTCAAATTTTACTACATCTTACACTTTTTATTGCTATCCACAGTAATCTCCTTTTCGTCGTGCAAGTTTAATGGTAATAGTATAAACCACTCCAAATACTTGAGAAATTTTTCAACCCAGTCAAGTAAATTGTACTCTTATTTGTGAACCACGTTGGTCTCACTTCCGTTATACTAGCTCTGACGGTAATGGCATAATCCACACCATATACTTGAGAAACTTCTGAACCCAGTCAAGTACCTCTTTGACTGTTTCTTGTTCATATCCACCACAGTCTCCCTTCCGTTGTGTGAGCTCTAATGGAAATGGTATAACACTCCAAATACTTGAGAAATTTCTCAACCAAGTCGAGCAATCTACACTTCTCATTTGTGTCAACCGTGGTCTTCCTTCCGTCATACAAGCTCTAACGGTGATGGAATAATCCTCAAAACTCGAGAAACTTATGAACCCAGTCAAATACCTCTTACACGTTTTCTAATTCATGTCCACCGCAGTCTCCCTTCCGTTGTGGAAATTCAAATGGTAATGATAAAACACTCCAAATTCTTGAGAAATTTCTTAACCCAATTGAGGGTTTACAATTACCGTTGTTATATGTGACCACCGTGTTCTCCCTCCGTCGTGTGAGCTCTAATGGTAATGGTATGATGCATTCCAAATGCTTGAGAAGTTTCCTATCCTAGTTAAGTACTACTACTCCTACACTCCGTGTTATTCATGACCACCATGGTCTCCTTTCCGTCTTGCAAGCTCTAATGGCAATGGTACGTTTTGTTCTCTTTTCATCATCACAGATCCACTACTCCTATGAAACTTGCCATGATTCAACTCATGATCTGGATGTCTGAAGTGGTAAAAGTTCTGAAACTTTGGTCTATGCAGCAGCTGGCGTCCAGGATGACTCTTAGCTCCTGAAGAATGAAATCGAATATTAGCTGGATTATCATTGGTCGTTCCTTGCTCGTTGGTTTTTATTTCAGCTCTGAAGCCCAGATGATCCGCCACGTAGTGTACCTCCCGATATGTACCGTCCTGGTCAGTATAACCGTAACTTCCTCGCACGTTGCCTTGACCGTCGCTTTCTTCTTTTCTGAAGTGGGTGCCGTGGTTGTTTTTGGTATGGTAACCGTATTGGTAAGGTACAGGATTATGGTGCTAAAAGGAAATAAAAAGACAATGACATTCATATCTAATCTTCAATGGATAAAATGAACTCAATTTTAAATTAATTAATAAGTTTGTAAAAGAGATAATATAAAATGTCTTTAACCCGAAAATTACCCTGCAGTGATCAGCCTCTGGTACAAAAACCTGTTCTAAACTGTCACGAGTTCTGAGCAAGGAAAAATGTGTTTTTCCTACATGGGTCTTCATTCTTCCATGGAGTAATAGAGTCGTTTTAGATATCTCGTCGAAACACTTGGAGGGTTAATAAGTATTTTTCGAAAGGGTTTATAGTTTGATGAAAGATGACTGTTTAGGTAAAAGCTTTTGTATTGAAATACCTAGAGGAAATATTTCAAAACAAATGGAAAGTAGATAAGAGGAAAGTAAGACTAAAATTTTGTGTCAAAATTAAACAGATGAACATATATACTGTCGAAATCTTTAAATCCAATATCTTAAAATTGTCTTTCAGACATTTGCTATATATCGTCAGCTAACAGGAAAACAAATTAAGTCAAAATTTTCAAGATATGAAAAGCTTTAGTAGCCTTTCTAGACCTCAATGTGGTGATCTTTAGACTGGAGAAGTGTGTGAGTTAACTAAGTCGTTTTCTTTGGCATGAAAGTTAGGTTTCTTCTTGAGTAATCTAACTTTAGTGAGTAGAATTTGTCTCTCGCTTTTTGGCAGAATTGTTTTTTGACTTAGTATGTTTCACTTGCAAGCGGACTATGCATACATTAATTAGTTAAATTAAATAGTGCCAGTGAGTGTATAACAATTAAATTTCAGTGAGAAGAAACTCAAAAGCTTTAAAATTTCAATAAAATATGATTCTTAAACGTTTTAATCCTGAAAAACCTATTTATTTGCAATTTAATCACATTTATGTTAACTTTAAAGATACCATCCATTATCCAATTTGAACTTACGTTTTTAACGGCTTGTCCACATGATATAATTGCTGGTAGGACAGCACAGAAAATTAGAATCTGTCAAAAAAATTACAAAAAATCAGAGATGCTATTTGTATCTAAAACATTTCTTAAGCAACATGATTCAATTTTTACTAAGCAGAATTATGAGAATCTGCTTTGAATCTTTTTAATTACGTCTGTCGTATAAATTGGATGCTATATTTTGTAATACTTTTGATCATAAAAAAAATTCTAAAGATACGGATAAATATAATAAATTAGCACACGTATGTTATTTTTAATGACATTTATAAGAATACAATTATTGATATTTCAGTAACAATAAAGCAGATGTGAATTGTGGATAGATTTAAGTGTTGCTGAGTAATATTTATAATATCAGATACAAATATTTCCCTTGAAAAATAAAGTATTAGTTTTCCAATGCTTTTGGTTTCTTGAGATTTACACATTTTAAAGGTAAGACTTTGTATTGTAAGAGAAATTGTAAAATAGTTTATAGAAAGCAGAAATAGTTTAAAATAAAGCCATCAAGAGCACCATTGAATAATCAAGAAAGGAAAGTTGCCAAAACGATTAAAAACATATATCATCCATGTAATGATAGAAACAAAAGAAAGGTTTAATGATCCTAAATTATCAAATAAAAAAACAATTCAAACAATCCAAAGCTTCATTGAATACGGAAGTAATGGGAAGTAGCCAAAGCAATTTATAATACATGAATCATCCAGATTATGAAAGAAACCAAAGAATGGTTTAACATTTCAAAACTGTAAAATAATGTACAGAAACTGCATAAATAGGCAAGGTTCAATTAAATATTCTAAGAATGAATTTCACTGTTCATGTTCAACTTTTTTTTAACAACTTTCATTCTAATGTGTGTTAAAACAAAGCATATAAGAAATACCTCATGAATAAAACTTTTAGTCGTGCGTTTAGTTAGGAAATTCGAGTCGCCAGTCTTTTCTGAATGAAAACGGAGGAAGTAAAGGGCTAACTTGATATATATATATATATATATATATGTATGTATATCTATATGTATATGTATATATATATATATGTATGTATATCTATATGTATATGTATATATATATATATGTATATCTATATGTATATGTATATATATATGTATATATATATGTATATATATATGTATATATATATATGTATATATATATGTATATATATATACATATATATATTTATATATAGTGTAACAGTAAGGTGCTCTAAGGCCGGAGGGATCAACACAATTTACTCCCCAAAAACTCAAAGTACTACCAGAGAGAAAAATCATAAAAATAATACCTGTTACCAAGGTTAGGAATCATAGAACAGCCAAAGTGGAACCTTACCGAATGTTGCCGCGCAAGCCAGGAGAGCAGAACGTTGCCAGATCCGTCCTATCTAGAATAACGGATTTAAAAAAAAAAGAGCAACAGGGTGGCTTGGAGATAACGTGAAAGATTGGTACAAGTGAAAAGGAGGGAAGAAAGGTAAATTTTAACAAGAAATTGAATTTGTGACAAGAAGTTAAGATTGTGGCAGTGGTGAGATTGAAGGAATAAAAGAGGGCAAAAGTGAAAAAATAATTATAAAGTTGTTTTATGACTCCATCTGGTTGTAAAGAAAGGAAGGGAAGTAAAAATAAATACTGTTTTTAAAGAAGAACCTTTTAAGAAAACTGTTGGGGAAGTTGTTATTTAAGATGGTGGTTTTCAGAGTTTTGAGCTGATCATAAATAGTAGTTTGGTCCCTGCAAATATGATGAATTCTATAGATTTGACTATAAATTTTTATAAATATTAAATTATAAATAATTATAAATAAGAAATATATGTATAGTTTACAAATAATAAATTTTTAACGGCACACATATCAATCCTTCAAACTGCAATACATCCCAAATCTTTCACACCACTGAAACTAAAACTAAACGTGGCTGCAGAGGTGGTAGAAAAAGAAATAAAGATAGAAGTAAAACTTGTCATTCTACACCCTGTAAAAATCTCAAAATAGATCTGGAAGATTTGGAATCACACTTCAACACATCTTTTAACTGGAAAACGAATAAAAACTACATTTTCTCTAAATAAAAAAGAAGGTCTTGAATTCCTTAATATGCTTGACACTTTTGTTTTCAAAAGTACTCACTTTAAAATCCTAATCTATGACCTTTTTCACTCTCGCATCCCTTCCTTTAACTTCAATAAGAATCCTGACGCTCTCTACTTTACTATTAAATTTTTAAACCCTACTTATGATAATTTCAAATTCTCCTCAGTTCTTCATCAACTGCTTCATCTATTCCCCATTAAAAATGCCAATATTTTCAAAAGTTTCAAATATCACACCACACTTGATCGGTTGATTTTTAATTTGCAGGAACCAAACTACAATTTATAACCAGCTCAAAACTCTTAAAACCACCCTCTTAAATAACAACTTTCCCAACAGTTTTCTTAAAAAGTTTTTCTTTAAAAACCGTATACATCTTTACGTTCCTTCCTTTCTTTACAACCAGATGGAGCCATAAAACAACTTTATAATTATTTTTTTCACTTTTGCCCTCTTTTATTCCTTCAATTTCACCACTGCCACAATCTTAACTTCTTGTCACAATTTTAATTTCTTGTTAAAATTTACCCCTCCCCTTTCTTCCCTCCCTTTCACTTGAACAAATCTTTCAAGTTATCTCCAAGCCACCCTCTTGCTCTTTTTTCTTAAATCCGTTATTCTAGATAGGACGGATCTGGCAACGTTCTGCTCTCCTGGCTTGCGCGGCAACATTCGGTAAGGTACCACTTTGGCTGTTCTATTGATTCCTAACCTTGGTAACAGGTATTATTTTTATGATTTTTCTTTCTGGTAATACTTTGAGTTTTCGGGGGGTAGCTTGTGTTGATCTCTTCGGCCTGGCCTCACACAAGTACAGAAAAACTCAAAGCACCCCTTTTTAAGTGTATTCCCGGCTTTGCTCCCCTTGAGAAAGTAAGCGGACTCACTTAACATTTACATATTTTATTTCATCTTATTTCTCAGGGAAATCTATTCTTAGGGTAGCTTTTCTTATTATTTCCCTTTATTTGTTCTCTGCGGCTTCCAGCGCTGTTCATCTAAAGGGTCAATATTATTGTCGTTATTTTGCTCCAACTTTTTGTTCTTGTTATTACTTGCATTTTGTTTTTATTTGATTTCTCTATTTTGATTTGTGGTGATGGTCTATATCTATATCTATCTATCTATCTATCTATCTATCTATCTATCTATCTATCTATCTATCTATCTATCTATCTATCTATCTATCTATCTATCTATAACATTATATATATATATATATAACATGCAGAAAAAAAGTAGAATTTTCAGTCTGTTTGGATAGTCAAGTCCCGATGATTCTCAATGAATCTCGCCATGTTGATAATTTTGACTGTGATGTAATGTAGAGGTGTGCCGATTAATTATTTCAACTGCAGTATATAATAATTGCGTTGTATGAAGTGAGAGATAGATAAGAAGTTAATTAGTGTTGCTCTAGAGCAACACAACAGACTATTGGGGACGGTTTGGGATCAATCCCAAATGGAAAGATCCGAGGACAACCCCTCGAACCCCTCGCCAACATCTGAGATGGCACCACAACCTCCAAACTTCCACACCACGCCAACGTGAGGACATTTGATGCCACGACGGATTTAACGTGCACCAGCCTCCACGTACACGGCGGTCTTTGGTTGGACCGAGTTTAAAACTTGCAACCTTCCGATTGCTAATCCGTTACTCTTCCGACTGGGCTATCGCGGGTGATGTTTGATGTAATTGAAAATTCGGAGTAGAAAGTAAACAGTGATAACTTGTTCTGTTTTGAGCAATATTCAAGACCTGCTATCATTTGCCGTAGTAGTAAAGCGATCTGTCAGATGCCAATATGAGGATTGAATAAAATACAATTGAGATAAAATACAATATATCATTTTTATTTTTAAATCATTATTTATTCTGTGTTTTTTTCAGTACCAACTTGAATGGACTGTTTCTCGCCCTTAGGTGAGAACATACAGACTCCATGTTACCCCAGGTCATCATGAGTGATGCTGCTACATAACATCCACCGTAAACTGTTGGGGCGTACCTTTTTGGAGGACTTTTGAAAAGAGGCCTGCGTTTACGTGTCGTCTTCAAGAAGCCAAGAAACATCAGCAACACGCAAAGAGAAAACCATATATTGGCATATTCGAGATTCGAACCAAGCTCTTTCGTCTACCAGCTTTGAAACAGCGACGTTTTAAGCCGCTCGCCGCTGGTGAGCATTTATTTTATGTGACTAATGGGTAAAACTGCAACTCAAAAAGGTGGACTCCAGTACATTTTGCGTTGGCCAGTTATATCCATACAGTCAAACCCTGGTGAGAGAAAAGTACCTATAACGTCTTTCATTCTTCCTATACTTCCTTTGCATATTCTGTGTTGGTAACGTAATACTGTGTTGCACACTAATAGCAGACTATTAGTGTACCACACAATATTACCAGTCTCAGGATCTTCCTAGGCGAAGAAGAACGGAGTCTGGTAGCCTAGATTGGTAGAGTGGTCAATCAAAATTTTTAAAATATCTTATGGTCGTGATTTCCCTTAAATATCCAGAATCACTTATGGAATTGCACATATAGCTGCTGCCAAAGAAATCTTGGTAACAGGGACATTTTTATGCTTTCATGACTTTGCGTATGAGCCTGCATTTTATGTATAATTTTCACTGCTCATCTCAGTTACACAACAAACGAGAGAATTATTATCTTTAGTGATTCCAGATCTGCCTGAGGCAATTGCAAACGGCAACTCAATGTTTCCAAGAAGTTCATTCACTTTTGCACCGACTCTTGTGCTTGGAGAAAAGTTGCACTCTGCAGTGGATTCCAGTACATTTGGACATTGAAGGAAATGAAAGTACACATCAATTGGCAAAGGAAGCCAGAGAATTAAATGCTGAAGAAACCCCAATAACTGTTACTGATGCTTTGGTAAAATGTAGACTCATATGACAAAAAATTAAAATAAAACAACAAATTTGTGAAATTAACACCGATAGAAAAAACACCATAACAATTTCCAGACTGAGAACAGGACATTTTAAAGGCATGAAAAGAAACAGGGATGGAAACAGAACATATAGACATTGTAAGAACTGTCTGGGCTTTGTACTCTCACCTAATCATATATTCACCTTCCCTACAATAGTACGTGTTCTTCAAACCATCGATTACCATCCTGAAGAACAGCTTTACACCGAGAACATAATTTATATCGCCAAAGCTATGTAAGATGCACACGACGGCATCTGACTGAGAAATAGACACAACATCAAATCATTGTTGTGAATCTCTTGTGAGAAGGTTTCTTGGTTAATATACTTCTACAAATCCACGCTTTACTGTAAAGTCATCCTTAAATAAGTAGGGAAAGTACCAGTAATTTTATGGGCACACTATGAGAGGCTTTATCCGTCAAACTAAGTGGTTGGTGGCGGTAGTGTTTCTACTTCGGAACGTGTTTCCTTTACATTTCCAAACGTGACGTCACTTGGCTTGGTTTTCTAACACGATTTCAGAAATCACCAATAAAAATTCCGAAGAATGAATTCCGAACTGGCTTTAGTTTGTTTATCAACTCCAATAAGATTAAACGTCAATAGAAACGGTGATCAATACATTTTAAGGCAACCTCAATATACATCTTGCGATATCATTTGAGTTATCGGAAGTAAAATCTTAACATTCCGTCTGGTTTGTTTACACTTAAAATCCCTCGCATACATTTTGAATAATAACTCTCGCTTAGCTACCAATCACCCAGATGAAGTCAACTCATGTGTGATTGACATCTAAACTTTATTCTATTACATGATACTGAAGAAGGAAATACGAATAATTCTCTCATTAATTCATCCGCAAAAGCTGTTTCTGATTCTGCAACTAGTCATGCATATCCTTCCGCACTCAAGCGTTAACCAAAGGCTCTAAGCACGCTCTTCAACTGATGGGATAATTCTAACTGTTATACTTATGTATAACAGTTAAAATGTGTTTTTTGACTCGAACATATACTCTTAGAATAGATAATGTCTAAAACAGCACTTATGTCTTCATACTTTTTTTATTGCAGATAGGCATTAAAGGTTAAATTTTTTTAAGCATTCGTATATATTTCACTAATGAACGTAGCATGATAATTGGCATTTATTTTTGTATTCCCGAATGAAAACAAACGGATTTAAATTATATAATATCAATTGCTGCTAATTTTGCCGATAAAATGTGCTTAATTTGACCCACGGAGCTATAATACAGTCAAAGATCTGGTGGCAGAAGGCAATGATGAATCTGGAAGATAGAAAGTAGCGCAAAAAGGAACTTTTGTGAATGAGAAAATAGGTTTAAATGTGAAAATATACTGAATCACTTTTGAAATTTATGGGGTTCAATTGAATTGGACATCTTGAAGCTAATTGTTGTGTAATTTTGCTAGTTAGAGATGAGAATTAACACCAGTAAGAAGTACTCGACATGTTGTTTTACATTTTTTGACTAATTTTATTCCATTTGGAGTTATGGAACGTGGATTACTTTTATACTCTTTCTCAGTGGTTTTAATTGTACTTAAATTATCCTCGCTCTCGCATTGGTTAAAGTAATTTTTAAAGACTTTCACGAGAAATTGATCGCCCACAATGAACAAATATTAAAGCATGATATAGATATGAATAAACGAGCAAGGCAAGCTATAATATTTATGATAAAATAGTAGAAAGCGCAAGCGTATTTATACAGAAATTTTAGACAGAAAAAATGCACATGAGATAGTATAATTCAATTATTAATAAATATATAATTTTTTATATCTGGGAATGTCAGTAATGCGTTTGATTTTTTGAGTTCCATTAAGAATTATTAATTGAAGTGTATTTTTGAGCTTTGAGTTTGTTTGAGCTATTGAATTTTGTGTTACTGAGTTTTTGTGAGATTATTACTGAAACTGAGATCCTTTTGTGTTGTGAAGTTTATTAATTTACTTAAATCTCTGAGTATTTTAAGTTGTAAATGACTTCTTATTTAACTGATAGTTTAATGAATTCAGAGTCGGAAGCCCGACTGTAGTAATAATAGCGGAAAATAAACTGATTGAATGTTTATATTAGTCAAATGTGTTCACAAATCTGACGTAAGTTGAGTAATCACCACAACTCCAGCTATTTATATTTTGTAATTTGTAAACATTTTGAAGTTTATTTTGAAAACTAATATTCTGGAAATTCTATTTTCAGAAAAGAGAGGGAAAAGTTGGAAAACATAGTATATCGTCTACTTAGAGCAGAAACTTATTGACTGACAATTTTCGGAGACACTAAATGCTTATTTTCATGATGATGAAAAATACATTGTCATGCTGTGATCTGTTTAAACGATGTATAACAATTTCAAAATACTAATATTTTAAATTTTTTACCCGAAAACTATTAATTAGTCTTTAAGAAGCTGTACAGCAAAATATTTTCAATGTCAGTTAATGAGTTTCTGCTCTAAGCCCACGATATAATGATAAAAACACGGTGGAGATAATGTGTTTGGAAGAGAAAGCATCCAATCAACCTTGTTGCTGAATGCTTTCTTCCAGAAAGAATATTGTTTTGGGATTCAGAAAGAATATTGTTTGAGACTACCACTTTATGTGTCCGGAGTGAAAAGCTTTACAGATCTACAACAGCCAATGAAATTCTATATACCTTTCAAGAGACTGCATTACAGAAAGATTTAAACCCTTTTAGTGTCACGAGATTTTCGAATAATGTTACCACAACACACAATGATAAAATGCCCTCAGTCATTGATTGAAAGAATTCTAGGAAAGATTCTATTGATCAAGAAGGTAATACAGGAGAAGACTTAAAGCTGCATATCGGATATATGAATGTGAACCCCTCAGAAGGTTAAAAATTAAGAAGTATGGGAGAAAACCTTAGATGAAGCATCAGTTTGTTGCATGCCTCTAAAATTACAAGATTTATTTGCGTAAAAGTCCATCACCTAATAATGCGTCAGATCAATCTTTACCTTAAAATCTCAAACTCCTTCAATAATTGGTTGAATTTTACGCTGACTTCGACTATTTAGGTCCGGTCACCATGTTTGTTAACAGGGAGTTTGTCTGAAGTACGTAAGTAAGTGAGAGGACTTTGCCCCCCAAAGTTTTCAAATTTCTCATAATTTCTTTTATTATTTGGTTAACTGCAAGTAAAGTACCGGGGGTCATCGCAAATGATGGTTTCGGCAGGTCGAATGATTTCGACGTCGGTGTAATTAATCTTTATATTCGACGTAGACGTTTAATTTAATCCTCCAAATGATTTTGACGAGATATCTCATTCATCAGGATCTGACCAATATTGTTAACTATGAGATCTCGTTATTAAGATATTGCTGAATTTTTTATAATGACGAGATCATGATCTGGCCAGTTTTCTTCTAATGACGAGCTAATGACATGAGTACTCTTCGAGACAATCACCAGGAGGATTGAAGGTGACACTAATTTAAATTGGTTAAATATTTCCCCCTTCTAACAGATAAACAGCGATTCCTGCAGATGCAACAGGAAAAAATCTGTATTTCCTTCTCCACGGATAGTGCTGAGGAAGGATTTATACAAATAAAACACATCAAGAACATACTTAATCCCTGATTCAATTGAAGCCGATGGCAAAGAAAATACTAAATGGTATTATCTTGAAGAGTTTTTAAAGGAAAAACTCCATCAGAATTCCACTTCACAGACTAGATCTCAAGTATAATCATGCTCTTTAGAAACCTCAATACACAACGTAGTTTATGGAATGAAACCAAACTGATAGCTGATGAACTGAAACTCTGATAATTGCAGAAATACTCATAGGCTGGAGTGTTTTTATTCTGCAAATTGACCTTGCAATATTGATACAGACCTCCCATTCTCATTAAGACGACAACAATTTCCTGTAAAACTCACCTTTGTTTTGACTCCTAGCATGTCTCAAGACCAAACAATGGAGAAAGTAGGTATTTACCTTCCTGAACCAGTGTTTAGCCATGGAAGACTTTATGTTGAATTGTCAAGACTTCGATGGTTTGATGATGACACATTTAAAGTAGTTCAAGCACCAGAAAAAGAAAAATTACTTATGGATTCCGAAATAATATTTACAAAAAATAACCTGTACAAAGAAATTTCCCAACACCGTTAACTTAATTGAAAAATGCTAAAAAATGAAGAAACAAATAACGTAAAACAAAAACACGTCGGAGCATCAGATAGAGCTACCAAGTCCCAATTACACTTTTTGCTTGAAAATTCCATCCCGCATTTTATAGACGGGATACATAAAATATTTGACACTGAGCAATTTTCAGCGCAATTTCACCCATCTGCGATTGTACCATACTCAAAGATTCTACAAAAACTCCAAGGTCATCTTGAGAGGCGACTCCTGTATATGTTAACTCTGACGTCATCTGCACAGCCGGACCGGGAGAGAACGCCCTTAGCAAGTGCTCGGTCCTGGATGACGGGACGTTACACCACCCAAGACAAGTGGAACGGGGATTAATATGTAACCTATGTTACCCGCAAGGTTCCAAAGAATAAGTGTACTAAATTTGGTGTGGATTGGTCAAACGGTATGGATTTGTATAGAGAACAGAGACATATGCCAACTCTGCTTTATATGTATAGATATGCGTACAATATTTTGTTAGTCCTTTTTATAAAGATATTAATTGGTTAAAGACTTGTTTTTGAGGAAAATCACGTCATTAATAGAAAATAAAATAAAAGGAACTCCTACTTAATATACTTGCAAAAAGTACCTATTTTTGAAAAATGTTATGCGTAAGAAAAAATTAAAAAATGAGATAAGACATGAAAACATACAAAAATTGAAATCAAACGCCTATTTTTCAAATTTTCTCTGAGCATTGATAAGTATTTCAAAGTGATATTCCAAGCACACAAAAGAATTATACAGAACATACAAGGAAATGAAGCTTTTCTCTATGAACAGCATAGAATAAGTGTAATGACATTCCCCTGGAACATGCCAATTAAGTGGAATTTAAACTTGCAATAAAAAAAATTCATCATTACAATCATTAAAATAGCTCTCTGCTTCAATCCATAATCTACTTTGTTAACATACTCAGTTATCAGATGGGCGAATTAATTTTTACATTCCAAACTACAATTCCATAAATAAAAAAATATTTATGCTAGCAGTGTAAGGAATCCCAAGAGATCAATGCATAAAATTTCCCAATTAAATTTAAATAAAAATTAAACAACATACTTCACAAAACAAAATGAAGATATCAAAATCCCTAATTATAAAGATTTATGTGCAAAATTGGAATGCTTTTGTGATACTGCAGAAAACTTTTTCATTGTGACTAAGTGTCATTATTTTTTTCATATACAGACTACTTTACTTATTTGGTATAGTTCTTAACTTATTGGAATAAAATAACATGCATCTTGTTCATAGTTATTTAATTTTCAATATTTCTAAACGAAATACAGAAAGAAAAAGAAAATTTTGATTTAAATCAATGATTTTTTAAATAAGAATCACTGGATTTAAATCATGACTAAAACGTAATTTAAATCAAGCTGATTTAAATTGGCATAACATGGCTTAATTTAGTCAAAATAAGAGAAGTTTATTCCATCGAGTCATTGAAAGAAATGTTTGAAATATCTCTAAGATGCTATTGAAGATCACTCTGAAAATGTAAACTTACTTTTAATCCCATGCTGTTGTTCTATCTATTGGCTTCTACCTTCTTAGGTATTGCTTCATATATCTCCCTTCTCTACCGCTTGCCAGTGTTATAAAGAAAACGCATCATTGGAGTCTTTCGTAGCTATAAGATATATTCTATTACCGTCATTATGTTAAACGGTTTCCGCATCACATGGTTATATCCCCTACAGATAGAAAACTTGATAACGCGTGCACTCTAATGCCGATTTGTTTCGTGGTGGTGTCTCCGCTGGGTACTAAACTGCAAGGAAAATGCCATAAAAACGGAAGGAATTTCCCACCCAATTATTGAATTAGCCATGTAGAAAATTCAACTGGCAGTCTATTTAATGTCCGTGTTTATGATGTGTGAAATGTTTAATAAAAGCTTCAGATAAATACAATTATTGTGTAATAACTGGGAATTGATGTATCCCCGATTTCAACCCTTTTCATCTCATGGCATACTTAAACTAATTACTAAAATAGTGCGGCACACCAAAACATTTATTATATTTTTTGCTACTTCGATAAAAATATGAATAATTTTGATTGGTCTACAAAACTAATTATGATTACCAACCCTTTTCACTTCAAAGGGGCTTTTTAAAAACTTTTTTGAAACTATTTATATTTTGTGATAAAAAATAATACTCAAAATTAAAAAACAGATAATATTTAAATTTATCTGTGAACACAATCGTCAAAAGTTGTTAAGCCATTTAAATGAAATAGATATTACACAATTTAAGACGTTTTACCATCTCTAAGCCACACAGTGTACCACGACACACCGTTGAAAATCGCTTCGTTAATTCAAATGAGTACTCTTTAAGAGTAATAGAAGAGTCATCCGAATGCGAATGACTTCAAAATTATACTGTGTATATTTAATGCCTATTTACGAATAATATAGTGAATGAAATATTGCTGCAACAATTGAAGTTGAATTGCAGAAGTAACCTTAAATTAATACTAATCAAAATGTGTGAACGACTCACTTTTTGATGCTGATGTTGATTTTAGGTAGTTAATTTACATCAAAAGGCCTGAATATTAAGTGACTGAATCTGAACATCAAAACTTGAAATCAGCAAAACGCTAAAGAGAAATTCCTGTAGGTAATAGATTAAAATTAATAACAATTATTTTATTATATGGGAACAAAAACTCGTCATATATATTATCATAATATACAAAAATTTAGACGTGATAAACACTTCAAATAAAATAGCTGAGACCCCAATAAATTCCCAAAAATTACAATTAGTCACATACATATTCTCAACCTTTTAACTTTCCCGAAAATAAATTTTTGATAGTAGTTAAACTAAAACTTTATAACTTTATTTTTTATAATTTTTTCAATGAATAATTTAATGACCTTTAGGTATGGTAGATAGATATTTTAATTAACGTCACACGGAGCAACACAACGAGCTATTTAATGGCCTTTAAGTAATTTTACGGTCTCTAAATAATTTTACCGTAAATCAATTTACTACTTTGTATAATTAACCGGATAATTACTACGTATATTAGGCTGTTTTTATTACTTTATTGAAAGTATTGAGAGCACAAATTATTTAACTAATATTCTAAAATTACAAACATCAAAATATTAAATCTATAAAACACCTTGAATATTTCTTGTGTTTCAGATGGAATTAACTTCTATTCACACGTATAAACAAGTAAAAATACTTTTTTATCGAAGTCCAAATATGCCAAATCTAATAATAGGATAAATTATTATTGAAAGTGTTTATTACTATATCACAGTTCTTACAAAGCAAAGAAGTTAGAAGTACAAATGCGACAGTGAAAATGTTAACACATATTCACAAACAATTACATAATCATTACCTTTAAGCATTTTTCATGCATTTTGAGAATTTAAAAGTACTTTTATAACATTTTTTGTTCGATAGACAGTAAACAAATACAACAAAGACAGAAAAGAGAAAAACAATAGACGCATGCCATGGAAGCAGCTAGTTACTATCAGATGATTTAATATTTTGGCAACTGGTAACATTTGATGAAAATTGGAATTTAGAGAGGATGACCATGATGGTGACCATGGTGATGTCCATGATGGTGTCCATGGGGATGAGCTTGGTGGTGGTAAACTTGTTGATGACCTTCATGATGATGTCCATGATGATGGTGGCCATGCTCATGATGAGCATGATTATGATGGTCAGCGCTGGAGTGAAGATGGACAGCAGCAGGGTTCTGATTGGCTGTTCCAGGCTCATTTGTTTTCACTTGAGCTCTGAAGCCATTGTGGTCAGCAACGTAGTGGACCTCCCTATGGATTCCCTTGTGGTCAGTATAACCGTAGCTTCCCTGAACATGGCCATGTCCATCACCATGTTCATGTCTGTGTTGAGATCCGTGGTGGTCTTTGATTTCATATCCGAATTTGTAAGGGTTAGGATGGTGGTGCTATAAATTAAGTTAAAATTTATTAACTTCATGTGACTATATTAAGGAAAATTTGGCATTAAAGTTTGCTTTTCCAATCCTTACCATTGACCACTCGAACCATAAAACATAATAACAATTGCACTTTTAAAAATATTGCTCCGCGAGGAATTGTGCAAACGATAAGCAAAATGAAGACAAAAGAAGTTCCATGTTCAAAAATGTCATTAGACTTTGATGACAGACGGTATTTTTTCAGTAACTATTTTTAATAAAATTTATGCATTTCATTTAGTATTTTAAGTAATGGCACCGTAGAACTTTAAAGAAGCATCTTGTAAGAAATCACAAAAATCAAATAATATCAATAATTCTATTTTTCGTTAATTATTATTTATTTTTAATATAATTTATTTTTATATTATGCCTTGCTACCTTTCTCTTTCCAAGTAAACATTTCATTTTCTTCTATCGAATTTTTAATTATTTCTACGTGACTACAAAAAAATTGAAACATTTTTTCTCCAAACTGAAATAAAAGAAAATTTTTTGTCTAAACATAATTTGGTTTTGCAACTCATGGTTGGAAAAGGAAAGTTGAAACGAACAGCGGTCAAATTAATTTGACTTGGATTAATATCTACTAAAGGTAAAAGTGAATTTCATTTGTATAAGGTCCATCTTCATATTAAATTTTGTATCAACGCAATTTGTTTAAGGGGTTACCCCTATTTTTAATTTACCCTATTTTACAGAACCTAATTTACCCCTATTTTACCGAATCTTATTTTCTGGATTAAAATTTCCAGAATTAATTTATTTTGGTCAAATCTATGATCAGTTATGCGTGGTTGAAATTCAGAGCTCCTAAATGTTTAGTGAATGTTTCAGTCTTTTTCTTATATCTTCCATTATAATCAGATGGTCAAAGTAATAAGTATGTTATGTTAACCTGTTGAATAGCCCAAATAAAATGTATGTCTTATTTTAGTTTCAAAGCACTAATTTTTAATTATTATTAATTAATTAATTAGTAATTGAAAAATAATGAATTGAAAGGCGTATAAATTTTGAGTATGGGCAATTCAGCAGTGCCTCAAACCTAAGTGTGAATTAGTTTAGTTTATTCCTTTAATTGGTTTTTGAGATACAGTCATTTATTCGAAACTGCATCATTTTGACTTATTTTGGGGACCCTCTTGAAATGAAATTTCGAATTTATTTGGAGAAAATGTTTTCTCTATACTTGAGGTCAACTTAACCTGGATATACACAATCCGATACAGATCGGTAAAAGGTCTTGCGATCATAAAAGCAACGCTTTGATTTTCTACGGACGAAATCATTCACTGCTACTTTCACGCATTTTTAAAAATAATTATTAGTGTTTCATTGAAAGAGACTTGTTTTAATGAAAAGAAAACCTAAAAGAAAGAACTGAAAGATCAAGTGCAGGTTATATTAGTAAAACACAAAGCGTGACCTGTATTTTGAAATTTGTAATGCTGAGACTTACCCCAGAAGGTTTTTCTCTTATATTTGTGGCAATTACGATCTAATTTACACAGAAATGCGAGTTTATCATAATTTGGATTTGGGGAATCGTTTAATGACATTAAAAGTGGGTGTTGCTATTAGAAATTTTAGAAATAATTTCTAAATAAATAGGAAGACGAATCCTTATGCAAATGAAATGCTCATTTATTGGTAGTAGGCACTATTCTTTTAGTCTAATGACACTTTTTGTTCGAATGTGCGACTCTCAGGGACCAGAATGATAAGAGGTGTTCGGATACTTTTTTGACCGACTATATCAAATACTTTTCAGTAGTAACAGATACTTTTCAGTAGTATCAGATACTTTTCAGTAGTATCAGATATTTTTCAGTAGTATCAGATACTTTTCAATAGTATCAGATACTTTTCAGTAGTATCAGATACTTTTCAGTAGTATCAGATACTTTTCAGTAGTATCAGATATTTTTCAGTAGTATCAGATACTTTTCAGTAGTATCAGATACTTTTCAGTAGTATCAGATACTTTTCAGTAGTAACAGATACTTTTCAGTAGTATCAGATACTTTTCAATAGTATCAGATACTTTTCAGTAGTATCAGATACTTTTCAGTAGTATCAGATACTTTTCAGTAGTATCAGATACTTTTCAGTAGTATCAGACAGTACAAGTAGACAGTAGGTCACTCTTGAGTGAACAACTGTCGCACTTAAAAATACTTCATGCCACTCACTGTAAGCGCTCAATCTGGATAAAAGCTTTTAGTATTCTGTTAAAATAATAATTGATTGCTTTGTAAAAAAATATATTATACATTTAATATTGTGTTATTCGAATTCATATGTTTTGTGAACTGGAAGAAAGCTTACATGTACTTATTATTTTATGTGTTATCGGCTTGAAAGACAAATCAAATGAAATCATAAACAAACACTTTATAGTAATCACTTTATAATACTTAAAGTTTAGTATTAAGCAAGTGTATCCAACGTTTGAATTGTATTTTATCTTTTCGCCTATTGAGATAAATAAAGATTTTAAATTTCATATCTTTCCTTGGGGTGGAATTGTTGGCTTACTTGCTCTACTCATACAACTAAAAATTACATTTTAATTTATGAATTATTGTGCATTTTCTTATCATTATCTATGTTTTTTATGTTCAGTTCATTAAATCAAGATAAAAGCTGAACAATAATTCTAATTACCTCGTGGTGACCATGCTCACTGGAAAATACTACTGCACATAAGGCTGCGAATACAAATACCTAAAAATAAAAAGTATAAATATTTATGAAATAAAATGTGTGCGTTTCTACTAATATCGATATTACTTTAAGATTAATGATACATTAAAAGTGTAATACGATTTATATTAAGTGTTTGCGGTGATATTTATATTTAAAATGTTAGGCTTGAAGTTTTCAATTTCTATTTGGGATTACAAAATAGGTAGAACTGTGGGTTTACATTGAAACTATCTGAATAATAAGAGAAGGCTTTAGAATATGCATAAAACACATTCCGGAGGAAAACATCAAAATAAAATGGTATATAATGAATGGATTTTGAACTTTTCCATGATAATGAAATATTTTAAAACCTTTTCCTAAGCAAAAAGTAAAATTTATCAATGAAAAACAGCTGAATAAAATACGGTTTCAAAGTATTGAGATAGAAAATTTTTAATCCATACAGTTTTTAAATCACGCAGAAAGCATTTAGATACTTGAAGATATCTGTTAATGTTAGAAAAATTAAAATATGAATTTTTAATGTAACATTTTATACAATATACAAGTTCCGCATTTTAATCATCATAAAAGTATTATTTACTGAAATAATTCATTTCCTCAGTTATGATTGTTACCTAAACAACATCAAAAAACAAACAATTTCGTAAGATAATCTTATTTTAAAGTTCGTATGAAAGGGACGTATAAAAATAAGAATATTATTATGAACGTAATTTAAAATTGCTGATTTATGTATTTCAGTAATTTATTGCGTATTTTGTAATTTCCGCCATTCATAATTATTTAAAAAAATATTTTGCTCTTTTAATTATTGAATTTGAAACAAATTCTCTTTGGTATATCTAATATAAAAATATTAGATTCACATATTAATAAAATTTTTATGTACTTATTATTATTTTAGTGATAATCTATAGAAGTAATGTAACAAGATTCATACACAATTTTAGGTGCCAAATAAATTTTTCAAGGAAAAAATTTATGTAATAAAATTTTAAGTGCTCAAAAGCAACTTTATGATACATTTTGTCATTCAAGAATCATTCTCGTATAATCTGACGTTTCAATAGAATATCGTTTGAATATTTTGACACTTAAATTAATAATGTGCAATTAAAGTTCTTAAAGACTGGAATCATCCAATCAAAATAAATATATATTTAAATTTTTTTTATTTTAATGAATACTATCACAGAAATTCAAACTATATTCACAAGTGTTGTGCTACAAAACGAAAATTATTTCCAGCACATTGGAATATCTTACCTTAGCAATCATATTGACTTTGGTTGTTGCACTGAAACTCAAACTCAGGTGTTGTTATCCAAATGGTTGAACGACTGATTGTGATTTTAGTATCACTTTGGATTCATTTATATACTTTATGAATCGATTTGTCGATACTAGGTACGAACAATATCTTTTAATCTCCTTATAAAATAAATAGCAGAACGTATCTATAATTTTGGGTCAAAGCCACTACCATCTTTTCACCAAACGACTTGTTAAGTCAAGCATTTCGCTGAATTGTTAACATTTAGGGGTCAGATCAATCAATTGATATTTTTCAAGCCGCATTCCTTTGGGTCTCCAAAGGTAACGTTACTGAGTTGAATTTCGAAACTGTAGAACAATGGGGTTACACATGTTACACTTTCGTTTTTCTCTAAAAGCTCAAATCTTGCGATTGATCCTGACCGAATTACACAGATTAAAAAGTGTAACAATGTGAGAGGTCGGGAGACACCCTGAGGGAACTGTTGACAGGTGAACAGTTGATAAATTCGATTGTTAGAAAGATACCCAAGCGTTGATATACGAGTCTTAAAAGACTAATAATAAATAACCTTAGTAACATATTTCATATCATCGTCTTTCAATTGAAACGCACTAAGTCAAAAAACATAGCTCTAGAAAAGAAAGAGAAAAATTATATTCACTAAGTGTGTTTCACAAGAAGAAATATAACCTTCATGAAAAGAAAAAATAACAGTGGAAAAAATCACCAGTCTAAAGATCATCCCATTCCAGTATAGGGAAGTTTAAAATATTACATTTAGACATTTTTACTTAGTTTATTTCATTTGTAACCTGATGATATGTTTATAGTGCTTATATTCTGAAGTCCTCTATATAGTATGCAAATAACATCCTCTTTGGAGAGGGTAGCGGACCTTGTTGAAAGAGTAGCAGATTAAAAATCGGAGGGTTGCGAGTTCGAAACTCGATCTAACCAGAGACCGTAGTATTACATGGGACTGGGCACGTTAAATCTGTCATGTCCTCAAATGTCCTCATGTTAACATGATCTGGAAGTTTGGAGAGTGGGGTGTCAGTTCAAGTTTTGATCTCATCATCGGACCGAGGTTGAAAATTATGATGTGTTGTCCTTGGATCTCCCTCACGGATTAATCTCGGGCCGTCACCAATAGCCCGCTGTATTGCTCCAGTGCGACGTTAATTCAACTACCATTTATCCTCTTAAGAAAATCCAAAGATGATATGCTAAAACCAATTCATCTCAAATGATAAGATGAAGCATATAAATGTTCCACTATTTTCAAAGTTGATTTCTTTTACATTTAGAGAAAGAGCGTTATATATATAATCGATATTAAAGTAATATATTTGGTGCACCCACAATTTTTCTTGGGACGTACATCAGCTCATATTCGGTAAATAATACTTTCAAGTATCCTCCGTAATATCTACCTTTCAATTTCTTTAGGGATCTTACTACCTATTGATAATTTATCGAAAGACCGTTTTGATAGCAATGGGTATAATTTAGAAACAGTACGTCTTTTCTTTATTTAAAGTGCCTCTTTATTTTAACAGTTTCCTGATTTCATTGAATTTAAGTGAAACTACAAAACACAATTTTTTAAATTTGCCCCACATTTTTTAATCTCTAAAATATTTACATATATCCTTCGTTGAGCTTTGTATACTGTATTGCTTTTATTAAGAAATATAGAGGTAGAACCATCCAAAATAATTTATAATGTCACATCTGATCATTCAAAATTTTAGTGAGGCTTCTAGGCGTTTGACTTTTAGACTATAAATGATTATAACATTCCCAGATTTTTAGCCCTATAGTTTCATTTCTTTGCTATAATAGTAATGTTGGATTGCATGGGTTTATACTATTTTAAATTATAACTTTTTTTAACATAAGTTTTGAAACAATAATTTTTTAAAGTAGTTTTATTTTTATATAAAGTGCTGATTTATTCAAATGATTTTATTTATAGCTATTACCAACTCATTTTGATATAAATTATTACCCTTTTTCTTCAAAACATCAATAAAATCACAGCCAAATGACATGCTTTTTAACTCAGATTAATGTACAAAACAATATTATGGAATGAATTAAATCTCGTTAATGTTAAAATATCACAACACATCAATGTAATAAACAAGACAGATAAATACACATTTGAAAATACGTTTTTTTGCACTACAAAAGAATGTCATCAAATCGCGTTGAGAGTGAAAGTGGAAATAAATTTCTTATTTATAGAAAAAATTATTCCCACAAGTAATCTGCTAAGGTGTGGTCCTAGCAGTAGAAAGAATTAAGGAAAAAGAAATTCAGTCATGTGGAACCAAAAAGAAAATCTGAATGCTTCAATGCCTTAGTTTATGGAAATATTTTAACTTTAAACCTGATAATCTCGATTCTTGATATTTTGGATTTTTATCTATTCCGTTAACAGATGTGAGTAAAATAGCTGAATACGTGACAAGTTTTAGCAGAATTTTTAAAGTAGGAACTCAATGACTCAGAACTGCCAACACCAAACAGAAGTCTGATAAAAGTTTGATTACATGTTTATTAGAAGTTTATCATGAATTTTTATCTCGATTTCCACACGCTGGAAAAAATTTTCTTTTGAGGAATCTCTTGAAACTGTACAATCATCTTATATCATAATCTTTTAAATAGCTCAATCGTGACATGAACCGTGAGAAATAAAGAATATTTTTCACTTTATAATTGGTATATTTATGTTTTCTATGCCATTTTATTCAAAACGAACCAAAATAATAATTTAAGTAATAAATGGAAATGGAAGAAAAGGCTTTATTTTATTAACCCACCAAGTAGTTTCGACGAGAAATCTCGTCCATCAAGATCTGACCAATTTTGTTAATGACGAGATATCTCGTCATCAAGATATTGGTCATTTTTTATGACGATGAGATCAAGATTTAGTCAGTTTTCTTCAAATGACGAGACATTTCGCCCATTAAGATGTGGTGAGTTTTGCTAAAGACAAGATACCTCAACGAGACAACCACTAGGGGGGTAATTATCTGTATAACAATTTCATTACAGTTCAACTCATTGAATTAATTTGGAGTTTTGGTTATTACTGCATACATTAATGGAATTTTTAAACAAGAGCAAAACTTATGTAACACATTTTTAAGGAAAAAATTATTTTGTTTTTCTTTTCTCCATGGGTTTACTTTCTAGGCGTCTTCCTCACTTATTTGTTCTTTTGCTGTCAATTACCAATAATCATATCTTTTGAATTATTTTTGTATTCTGCGGACATATTTTCAAATTTTTCATATTTTTAGGCTTTCATCTATTTGTCCACTCTAGAGAAACTCGACGCTTAGAATTTTTTGGTGGTGGTTTGTAGGATTCGTGAGTCCCAATGTTTTTCCCAACAACGCTCAAACCAAAAAAAATAGTTATAGCAATAAAAACTTGTTCTTTTTTACAGGAAAACGTCGGAGGAAGTTCACCTTTTATCCGGATTTCAAGTTAGATTTGCCTGCTGCAATTTCGATTTGTCGCTCTTCGGGTCATTTTTTGCTACCCGAGGGATAATTAGACTATATTGTTAGACTATTTCCGAATTTTGGTTCCTAATATTGGTAAAATGTTTCTTTGTGCGAGGTTGAAAAAGGTTTGTAATTTTTTCTTTCAAAAGCCCGACAACTGACATCTTTGGATTTTAGAACTACAAGGAGCGAACTAATGGCTATTCGTGAGAGAGCAACGATTCCTAACTGGGAAAACACCAACTTCCATACCATTACTAACTGGGATTTGAGCCAGGACCTACTGATGGTAAACAAACACTGACCACAATACCAGGTAGGCGTATCGAATCTTTTTGGGGGAACATATGATACTATGTAAAATCTGTGTTGGTACTAAGTACAGATGAAAGTGCATGTCTATTTAAATGCATTTTAAATTTCGTCGGATTGCGAGATCTAATTTTGTCGCAGCATCCTAACTAGGATCAATGGCTTTTAAACTCCTTTGCTAAAGTAAGAACTGTAAAACAATGGAAATCAATATTTTCCTTCTTATACTTCATGGCTGAAGTATCTGCAAATTCTTCAATTCAGCACATTGGAAGATGTGATTGCCATTATGTTTCCACCCCGACTCATTGATGAATTTTCTGTTTTCATCCTAAACATGTGTCTGATAAATTTTCTCATTAATCTGGATCCTATCGGAGAATGAAATACATGTCCTACTGATATATCTTCACTTTCAATGTGATATATCTTTCTTTCGATCTCTATCGGTTAAATCCCCATTTCAAACAGCCAATATTCACATAAATAAAATTAGGTTGATGTGTTGGCAATAACAAGTATTGGCTGTTTTAAAGCACAGGGAAGTGTAATTTATTACGATTAGACTCAGGAAAAACGTGACTGTTTTCAAATTTGGAGGCGAAAAAGAGTTGATCCCGACGTATTTAAAATATCTTGGAATTAAAGAATTTAGTCTATTTGGGAATACATGCGGTCACAAATCTACGCAATTATTTTAGCGTATTACTTCATTTTTAAAACGAAAAATTGGTCATACTAAAAGGATAAAGTACTTTAAATAAACAGTAGTCTTAGGTAAGAATATGCAAAGCATATAAAGTAAGCGCGCGTTCACTAGCGAACTAAGTTGATTACGCAAAAACAAATCCTTATGCGCTTTAAGAATTAGAAAAACAGAGATAAGATAATCCGATCATAATATTTTCTCACTTCCTTTAAAAACGGGATTTGAGTTAGAGCTTGCTAATTGAAAAACTCAACAAATGATTACTTAAGGAGCTGTTAAAAGTATTAAAATATTAACTATTGAGATTAAATATTTAAAATAATAACTGATTGAGATTAACTATTTCTTATTTTGAAAAATTAATCTTTATTATATCTCTTAAACTTTTCCTCATTTCACAATTTCAATCTTGTAAAAAATTTCGAAGCTTATTCTCTTCCTGTGTGTAGACTAGACAGCTTATTAAATTCCGGTCGCAAAACCTGATTTGTTAGAAATAATAAACAAAAGAAAATGGATCCACTTTTCATCAAAATTGAAAGAACCATTATAATAATTTCAATTTTTAACGTACTACAATAATCAAATCTCCAATTTCTATAACAGGCTTTTCTGTCTAGCTAAATGTAGGGTGTTTCTGCGGAGTAATGTGTTTACTGCAAGTATTGAAACATGACATCACTTGTCTTGTTTTTCAAATACGATCTCAGATCGTCGCCAAGAAAAATTTCAAAGATTTCTTTTCTAATGTCCGGCCAATTTAAACTACCCATTATGGCACTACAAGAGGTTTTTAACCAATTTTCGTTAACCTGATGCATTACTGGGAGTAGCCTCACGTTGCATCTCACATACATCCTCCCATTTTCTACTACTGACAAAGGTTAAGTTACAAAAGAGTTCTTCCCCACGATACAAATGTCAAAGAAATTTTGAACAATGTTACAAACTCACACAAATTTTCTCCGGTCACGCAAGAATTATTTACTACTTTCAACGTTTTTACCCTATTGATTCACCATTCTGCAATTGTGATAAATCTGTAGTTCAAGACAATGATCGCATCCTCTTCCACTGCCCATCACTTGATTATGATGGAAGATTCTTCATTCAATTTGCTCTTCTCTGGAGTACTCTCAACCATTCCAGTTTAATCTGTTCTTTACTGATAATTACTTGTTGCGTTTATGAACTTTGTCACTAAAATAGCTTATAACTTAAAAAATATTTATAAATAAATGCTTTTTACTTAAGTGTTTCTATAAACAGCAGAATTTAAATATTTATTTAAAAATTTATTTAAATAAAAGTGTCACAATCATAAAACTTACAAGTGTAACGAGTGAACTACGAGAGCAGCGCCAGGTGCGGAGCTATAAAACTCAGAACTGTTGCCAAACTAAAAGTGAGAACGAAGACCGTTTCACGCCGGCTACGATCATGAGCATACCCATGTTACCTTCCCCCCACGACATATTTTAATGTATAATATGTGTCTATACTTGTGTATGTATAAATTTTATGTTTTAACTTCTTAATTAAACATTTGTCAATAGTTAGAGCGGTTCCAGGTTCATTTTATTACACAAGTATTTTTATTGGAACACAAAATACGATAAGTCAAAGTTATTAATTCGCACATAAAATAATAACATTTTCATTTTGCATAGAAATTAGTTCTTTAGTAAAAGCAGACGTTTGGAAATAGAAAAGGGTTTCAAAATTAACTCAAGATTGAAAGTTAATGGAGTTAACATATGAAATAAGACATTTTTCGGAATAGAATATTAAGCGTAAACGAAGAGTTTTGAGTGTTCATAATTACTACTCCATGCGTTAAAGAAGTGACGCAATTACGGTAAAAGTGAAGACTTGATAAACTTCGGTAAATGCAGCTATGGGCATGAATCTCAGAGAACCTGTTAGAATACTTTAACTAGCAGACTGCTTTGCTATTTTGTCTTATTCAGGCTGTCAAAAAGCACTTAATTATAGTGATCATATTCTGAGATATTACTTAAAGCATGTTGCAGCATTTAAATCCTCTCCAGAAATGTAAGAGCAGCTTAGAGTGATTGATGATGCATCAATGGCGATTACATTGAACGGATTTCATGGAATATGGATTATTAGCAATGCATCAATGATCACCATTACAAACAACATAAAATATCTGTGTTGACGGAAGACATGAATGCTTTCAAAACAGAGGAGTTTTCAAGTGACCAATCCGACATAATCTTGATCATATGTAGAAGAGATACCTTTGAAATAAGAGCTTTACATAAAGTTTTGGAGTTGTTTTTGTAACACAATTTTCAACATATAATTCAAAATATGTCCTAATGATTCAATGTTATGGGGATACTAAGCATATTGAAACTTTAAATCAATTAATGTCATACTACTAAATTAAGTCTAACTAATAATATTTGATATGTAATGAGATCTAATACCTTGCAAGAACGAGGCTATAAAATGTAAAATAATTGTGTAGAAGAATAAGTTGTGGTTTTTATAATGTTTCAACTATACCGCTAATTCAAACAGCGAGACTTGTATTTAAAGCTATGTACCTTTATTCCATCATAGGCACAAGCACAATGAAAGATATAATTGCAAACACCCTTTTTGTAGCAAAATGTGGCAACATACCCACATACTTTGTGCAACACATATATACCATGCAACATCTAAAACCTATAAATAGCATTTGAGAATACAGTTTTAGAAAAGTGTAATTAATATGAAAATCAATTACAATATTTTGGTAAATTTAATTTCCGAATATGTTTTTGACATTAAATTTCAGATTTATTAATGATGTCCATGATGGTGTCCTTGAGGATGGGACTGATGATGGTACACATGTTGGTGACCATGGTGGTGACCGTGATGATGGGCTTGATGGTGATGACCATGATGGTGTCCATGAGGATGGGCTTGATGATGGTATACTTGCTGATGACCTTCATGGTGATGTCCTTGGTGATGATGTCCATGATTATGGTGCGCATCATGGTGATGGCCATGATGAGCGCTGGAATGAAGATGTACTGCAGCAGGGTTTTGGTTTGCAGTTCCAGGCTCATTGGTTTTCACTTGAGCTCTGAAGCCATTGTGGTCAGCGACGTAGTGGACCTCCCTGTGGATTCCCCTGTTGTCAGTGAAACCGTAGCTTCCCTGAACATGGCCATGTCCATCGCCATGTTCATGTCTGTGTTGAGATCCATGATGGTCCTTGACTTCATAGCCAAATTTGTAGGGTTTAGCGTGATGATGGTGATGCTGTGAGAAAAGAAAATGATTAGGAAACATTTTACATTGTAACTTACAGGAATATGTGGCTATAATATCGGCATATTGAAACTCATCTTTCACCACGATTTTGTATGAACTTTTACAGATGAGATGGTCATTTAGACTCGTCAAATGTATTATTATTTTTCATTTAGTTTGCAGCATACATGACCATTGAAAAATATAGAGAAATTATCAATGCGGTATGTATCATCTGTAAGGGAAAAAGTCGTGCTCAATTATATCTATAAAAACAATTACAAAACCTTTTTCATTATTCGCATATTTTTCTTACAGTTATTTCGTAGGATAAGAAAAGTGCCATTTCTACATTAACTTATTCTAAATTTTATCAATTCGATTAGATTTCATGAATTATTTTTTCAGAAGACAAATCTTGGTATTAAATATTGTAAAATATATGAGGTCATCTCGCAATTCTAAGAGACACCTTTTCTGTATTGTATCCGTTAAGGAAGATATATATCGCTATTTATCTATTCAATATTTACTTTTTCAAACTGATTTAACTATTCTACTGATTAATGATGATAGAAGTATTTTCCAAATTAAACTTAGTCGTCAATAATAACCCGATTAACTCAATTAAATTTACAATATAAACTTCCTGAATTAAAACCTGCTTAATATTTACTTTATGTGTTAATCTGATTTAAACTAATCAACTGATTAATTAATTATGATAGGGGTATTTTTCTAAGTGTACTTGGTCGTCTGTGACAAGCCGATCAATTCAATTTAGTGCACAGATGTAAACTTCCTGAATTAAAAAAAGTTTATTTACATATTTTATTAACGAATAATAATATGGTATTAGAATATTAGTGAATATAACATTGAAATGCTTTGTCACTTTATATATAAGTAAAAAAATTATGGACTTACCTCTGGTGGATTTGCAAATGCAACTGCAGACAAAGCAATAACAAGGAAGACCTATTAAAAAAAGGCTTTTGTTGAGTTTTCAATTTAATTTCTATACATATTTCATAGGCTAAATTTATAGCTTCCTTACTTGAGATTTTCACCTCAAGTATATCTTTGAAAAAGTATTTTACTTGCAGTGATTTTAGTAAAACATAGATTTAAAAATATTTACAAACAAACTGGCGCATATATCCAAAACCATTAATGATATTCTTTGTTCAGTTGATGATGTGTGATGATTTGAAATGAAAACTAATAAAAAGTTCACACACATCATATAATTTGTATTTTAAATCAGGATTAATTTTCATTTAACTTATTATTTTTTCTTGTAAGTGAGACAAATTATACTTAACAGTCATTAATATCAGTAGGTGAATTTATTAAATTCTAGCAACTATTTAATTTCTAATTCAGTTCAATTACTTGATTTCTATTGCATGTGACGAATTGAAATCTTTAACAATTAAATAAAAGAAAAATCAAAAGCGTTGTAAAATTAGTAAATAAAAGTCTAGAAATTTCTCACCTTTAGAAGCATGGTGAATGTTTAGATAACGATGCTGTATACGTTCCTGATTTCGAATTGTTGTTTAAAGGATGTATCCAGTAACAGATTTGACTTCTTGTGCTTTTGTCAGGCTTATATATACCATAAAAATGTAATGGTAGTGCTTGGTACGAAGTTCAACCCTTAAAATAAGTCCATACTTTTTAAAGGTCAATGGCGACAGGATTTCAAAGTTTGAGGTCAAATCCACTTTGTGCACCAGAGTAACACACTTCCTAAGACTTGTAAACCCGATTAGAGAAAAAATAAGTACACCTTGTTTCACTTTTACCTCAGGTTACGCTTTCAGTTTTCAAGTTTTCTTATTCAGCTCCTTTTAAATATATCTGATACAAATTAATTTAAAGAACACCGGAATTAAAGTATTCACATACTTCGATTACTTAGAAACAAATTCTATTTTTTTCGTTTTGTTGGTTTTTAAACCAACATCAATTGTTTGGTGTAGATGGTGAAACCCTTTTGTAGCATGGAAATTTTACAAAATAGTTTCACCAACATATTTTTACGGCAGATTTTAAATTTGTCTTTTTCGATGAGATTTTTGTGCTTTCAATTCAAGTTAGTTATCTCCTTGTTTACTAGTTTATCTTATTTTTGCAGCATAGTTTAATACGATGCTTGTTATACTAATTTGTGAACTTTTCTACTTATAACTATAAAATCAAGTAAACCTTGACTTATTAATTACAAATATATCCCAGATGCCCCAAAGGCAGAAGCTATTGTAGTAACCTGACTTCTGACTGGACGCGATTCTTTGGCTAAACATCTCTACTACCTAAACAACATTCTGCATTGCCCCCTTCGTTCTAAATCCCAAGAAATGGACATACGCCGCCTGCACGTTTATAGGATGCTATCCAATCTGACCTCTGCTAGATACTAGATGGGCTGCTAATTTTTCAATTTCTCATTCTTGTCTTACCTTTTGTAATCAATTTTAGGTTTTGTTTGTGAGTAATTTTGTAACTAACCTTTGCGTATTTCGTCATTCTGCCTGCAATTGGAAATAAAAAATTACTCATTTGTTGCAAATTAAATCAATTTCGAAAATGTTCCTTTTAAACCAGCTTAAAATATAGTATAGACATGTGCACAGTGCGTGCGAGTGCGCTTTAAAAAAAGCAATATTTTTGCAATACTAATTCGTTTTATTGCCTTTAAAAATTCACATCTAACAATGTAGTACATTGAAAAGAATACATAATGTTCTTTACCAAAAATTATCTAATGATATGCTCAATGAGAATTTATCGCTGTTATAAGTATTATTTTCTAAGTCCCGAATATCTGAAATGATATACGAGGGCTGTTCAATAATTAATGATCATACTTTTTTCGGTGTTAAAATCAAGGCTACAGAATGATGGAATGTTTCTCTCGAAAATTATCACTGCTGATGAAAGTTGACTTCATCATTATGACCCTGAGTCCAGCAGAGCTCTTTGTGGAAGTCTCCTTCATCTCCAACACCGAAGAAGACGAGAGTAGTTGCTTCTGCTGGGAAAGTTATGGTTATATCATTTTTCGATATTCGGGGAATGGTGTATCAGCATGTCGTACCATCACATGCAACTGTAACTGGAGAATACTATAGAGATGTACTGAAAACTCTCCAAGGCCACATCCATCGCAAAAGGCCCCATTTGTACGCAACAGGATGGATGCTACACCATGAAAATGCAAGGCCGCATATTGCCAATGTTGTTGAGTTTCAAAAATCAACGTCACGTGTATTCCTCATCCTCCATATTGTCCTGATTTAGCACCATGCGATTTTTTTTCTTTTCCCGAATTTGAAGAAACAAATCCGGGGAAAGCGTTTTTCATCATCACAGGCAGTGGTGAAAGCTACGGAGGCGATTTTGAAGGATTCGTCAAAAAATGGCTTCCAGCATGTGCTTGAAGACTGGAAAAAAGGTGGGATAAGTGCATTGCATGTAATGGGGAGTATTTTGAGAAAGACCATCAAAATTTGGAGGACTTGTACAGGTAATTATTTTGTATTAATTTATGATCAATCTTTATCGAACAGCCCTCGTACACACACATAATAATAAGCATGATATGCACTACTTTCTAGGTATGTCAAATAACTGACTGTGTAATTTTTATCTAGATATTTCTAACTTTCCAGTGTGTAAACTAAATAACATTTTGGTCCTGTACATTTTTCTGAATATAGCAATGTTATGTTTCTAGTAATTTTCCTTTTCTCTTTTCAAAACAAGGATATATTTCGTGTACTCGACAATATATTATACTATCAAAACTATTTGCACACCCAAATATTTTTTGTAAAAGTAGTTTGATCACAGCAATTATTAGTAAGCCTTCTACGTTTTGCTTGCATGACTGTGTCAATAGATCGAGGCATACTCTCAAACGATTTTCAGCAGATTTCGTCAGGAATGGCTCACATTTGTCTTGCAAAGATGCTGCGAATGATAAAACAAGAGATGTTTGTTGTTTTTGATTTCGAATCCATCTGTACAGTAAATCCTAAGGGGTCTGCGGTAGCCCACTTGGTACAGTCGTGGTTCAGAAAATAAAAGGTTGAACCGATAGGATCCAACCAAAAATCGTCGTGTATGTGATGACTGGTGCACGTTAAATCTACCGTGACCTCAAATATCCTCACTATCCGTTGTGGGGAAGTTTAGAGAGTGGGATGACGGCTCAAGTCTTGATCTCGTGATCTGATCGGTGTCCAAATTTACGATGTGTTTTCGTCGAATCTTACCCTTCGGGATTTATACAGTACTGTCATCAATATCTCGTTGTGTTGCTCCAGTGCGACGTAAATTCAATTACCTACCTATTCACTTTATACCAGAGTTACTCTGTAGGATTAAGATCAGAAGTTTGAGGACGTGAATTCAAGCATTTCATCTCATTTTCAGGAGACCAGTCCTCCATATACAGTAAAGTATGACAGAAATATTGGAAATATTTTAATTTTATATAATACTTGTACTTTATTATAATACTTTAATTTTGGAAAATATAATGGTCATTTCTGTAAAACTGCCATATATTTTAGTAGGGCTGAATTGTCCCGAACGTCAACCATTTCCCACCAATAGTGAACAAAATATTTCACAATGGTACAATCCAGGCTGGCAAAAACGTTCACAGGACTCTCGCGAAATCCAAACGAATCATAAATTGGAAGAGCCAGTTCTATCGAATTATCCATAGCGTCAGGGTACATTTCAGAGCTCATTACGCTGTTAGCCCAACATCCAATGGGCCAAGTCACCCACCAACAACACATTAAAATCAACTTCACACCTATATTGAACTTCCTCAAAATTTCACAATAGTGACAACGTTATCTGGCAAAATTTGTTCAACAGTTAGTCACCAAACCCAAATTAAATTGGAAAAGGGGAAAACATGATACATACAATAGTAATAGTTATCCAGACACCTTTAGCCCGGCCACACACTTATATGGAGGTTGTTGAATTTACGTCACACTGGAGCAACGCAAAGTGTTGGTGATCCTTCACGAAGTGTTCAGTATCATTCACGAAGGAAAGTTCCGAAGACTCCAACACCTGGTAATTCTGAATCACGGTCAGAAGACGAGATCAGTACTTGAGATACACACACTGGAGCAGCGTGCGACAAAACATAAGAACTGATGCTGAAGCAATATGTGACTTGCCTTACTCCATGAATAGCGGGAAACGCCAATAGGTGCTTACAATTAACAAAAGTAATGTGCGTTAGGGTTTAAAATTACACAAGGAAATTTCTAAATATCGATTTTTTATTCCAAGTTTCTCTTTGTAGAGAGTCACTGACAGGGCGTAGTTATGAAACTTGCATTGGGTACTATTGCCGTAGTTCTACAGCATACAATACTGACATTTGAAAAATTGCCTACATTGTACAGTATATGTCTACCACGAGGACTACTGCAGACAGAAAATCTGGGACTGTGTGTTGCCGTAGAAATGACATTTCATCCATTTTCTATAAGGGATTCTAGAAGCATTTGAGTTTGTCACATTAGCACACTGTCCGTTTGTGCTATAAGATGATACACAGTTGCAAAGGGCTACATTCAAACGTCTCCAAACGTCACAAAAAGCTCATTCGACTCATTCTCACTGAAGATGAGCTAGTCTCGTTTCTGTAGTGACCATAACTATAGAAACCGGACTTGTTCATTTTGAGTGGGGTTCTAGACTTTGTATCTGGATTAGTTCTGATAGACAGTATGTTTTACATGTATGTGTCTTGTGAATGATTTTGTTGGAAAAACGCTAACAATATTTTCCAGAACATACCAATTCAATATAATAGGAGCTTTCAATGCTAAATTCATCATTGCAATCATTAGAATCACTAAAATCACTTTCCACTTCAATCCGTAATTTATCCATTTCTCCAAATATTCATCAACAGATAGGTAAATTAACACGCAGCCATATTATCCAATAATATCCAGAAACACAATTAAATTCCCTATAAATAGAACAATCGCAAAACGATTACTTAGGCGGTATCTAGATGCCACTCTGTTACACCATTCTGAATTCTCTTCTGTTTTCCAAATGAAAATAATGGATTTTTAACCACAACATGATTAATTTTCAGCTACACGAAACTACCAATTACCCGTTTGATTGATCGGTCTATTTAGCCATCACGTGGCAAAAAATGACCGTAGAGTGACAATTCAGATATTTGTCACTCTTTTTGTGATTTATCAAATAATACCATAGGTGTGATAGTAAACATATTTTAAGGGGTACCCAAGACTTAATGCAGAACTGTACAATGTGATAGTAATCCAAAGGTAGATATTGAATTAAAAAATACACGAGGTTTTCCTGTGACTATAAGAGGCTAAGTCACAGAAAATAAAACAATTTTAAAATAATTGTTTGAGTACAAAGTTCCCAATTTATAGACAGTATTTTAATTCAAACATTTTTAAAACTAATGCCAATAGGACAATATTACTTCATAAAAAGAACATAAATTACGGACATTTGGTAATAGTATTTTCTGAGATACAGTGCTTTAATATGAGTGCGCCTCACTTAATCAGTTGTTTAAAGATTATCTGGAAATTAAAATAGGGTTCAATAGTACTGTTTAATCCCCCGAACGTAACGAGATTTTCGAGTAGTCTAGTATTGCTTTTTGTAATGGATAGCATTTAATGACTAAATAACCGCACAATTTGGTTGAAAAAATCCTAGGAACGATTCTCTGTCAAGAAGAGATCCAAACGCTAGAAGTCATGCTGTGAAAAGTGTAGATTTCAGAGCGGATATATGCGAAACCCTCAGAGCGTTAAATTCAAAAACACTATAATAAACAATTGAAGAGTTAAATTAACTCTACATTGACCCTACTATTTTGGACGATTTTTCAACATTTCTAAAATATTATTTGTGGTATTTCTGCCTTTAGAGTTAACTGTTTGTTGTTTCGACATATTGACATACCGAACTCATCATGTCTTGTATTTTCATCATGTTTTGCACTTGCAAATCAGGTTTAGACTATTTGGAGGAAGGGGAATTTTGTTTTTACTTTTTAAGTCTCACATTTACCTCGATTTAATTTCCAGTATATGTGAAATGTGGAGTGCACTCAAGAAGACTTACCTATCAAAGAATGGTGATTATTAAAAAAAGGAAAGTAAATACATTTATCTAATACATTAACAAATAACATGTTTTCTTATAACCCAAGCCCACCAATCTGCAAACAATTTGCTTAAGACATGTACAGAGGTGGTCGGGATGCATTTATTAAAAATATAAAAGAAATACAATATCAATACAAAGTGCATGCATCCTGTAGCGACAGAACAAGATGCAATTTAAATACATATATTTAATTACAACAAACAAAACAAGAATAGATCAAAATCAACCCACCCTATCCGCCGTAAAGGAGGCCATCCGGACATACTCATTTATTTGCCATAGCTATTATTTATTATTTATTATAGATTTATTACCCATACGATTGATTTAAAGTGGATGATTTAAACATGGGAAAACCTTAGAGAAAATAACTGGATGACTTAAACAAGTGAAATCCTTAGCGAAAACAAATGCGAAAACGTAATGAGTGTGGTTGCCCTCTATATTTCACTGAGAGAGTGAAGTTCTCTTAATTTTAAATCTGCGTATGTCTGATAAAAATGAACCGTGTCCGCTAAAAAAATAAATTAATGGTTTATTTATAACAAAAAGTTTGATGTCAAACTCAAAAAAAAAGTAAGAACTCAGGTCCTTAGAAAATAGTTTGTTCCAGTCTCCTTAATTCCAGTTCTGGCCCAATTCCAGAAGATTCTTCATTTAGAAACTGATTATATTTTAATTGTGTGTGGTAGGTAGGTGGGTAGTTACGCATAAATAATAAAAAATTCTCACAAAAAAGGTCGGAAGAACTTTCGACTAGTAGGTAGGTAGTCGCACTGGAGCAACACAACAGGTTCTAGTCGACGGCCTTGGATCAATGCCTAAGGGAACGCCTCTTAATTTTGAACCACTGATGAGGTCAACACCTGAGCTGGCACACCACTCTCCAAACATCTTTACCATGCTAACATGAGGATATTTGAGGCGACGACAGATTTAACGTGCACCATCCCCCCTTATATCTATGGCTGGACCAAATTTCGAACTCCCAACCCTCCGGCTGCTAATCCGTTACTCTTCCAACTGGGCTATAGCGGCCCTTTAATTGTAAGTGATGTTTCAGACACAAGAGTTGGGGCACTCATTTCCACACTGGAGTTAGCGGCGGCCTTGGCTTCGCAATTCGCAAGCTCGTTACCATAGTTGTACGTGTTTGCTCTGATCCAGCTGAAGACCAAAATATTTAAATGTGTAAAACTAATTTGTCAAATTTCAAATAGTATGTTTGATGCTTGTACAAGATTTTGGAATTATTTTTTGAACACTCTTGACTTGGACTTGAATCACAGCTTGAGAAAAGATATCATTTCTTTGAAGCCAAGAAGAATTATTTCTATGGAATAGTTCTTCAAGTCTGTCTGCTTATTCTACATTTTCTCAATTCTAAGACAGAAACTCACATTTTCACCTCATATTATTTAAACTTCCTGGTGGTTTATCTTCACGTCGAAAACTGTTTTGAAGTGACCAACCCCACATGTAAAACCTTGTTCCAAACTCTAAAAAGTTCTGAACATGGACGTCGTCTTGCACTGCTCATCACTTGATTACGATGGAAGATCCTTGTTTCAACTTGCTGCTCACTTGAGTACTCTCAACCATTCCAGTTTCTTCTGCTCTTTACTGATAATTACTTCGTTGCATTTATGAACTTTGTCACTAAAATAGATTATAAATTAAAAAATATTTATAAATAAATGCTTTTTACTTAAGAGTTTCTACAAACAGAAGAATTTATATATTTATTTAAAAATTTATATAAATAAAAGTGTCACAATCATATAAAAGTTACGACAAGTGTAACGAATGAACTATGAGCGCAGCGCCAGGTGCATAGCTATAAACATCAGAACTGATGCCAAACTAAAAGTGAGAACGAAGACCGTTTAATGCCGGCTGCGATCATGAACACACCCATGATACCTCCCCCACGAGATATTTTAATGCATGAGTCTGTACTTGTGTGCAAATTTTACGTTTTAACTTCTTAATTGAACATTTGTCAAAAATTAGAGCTACTCCAGGTTCATTCCATTACACAAATATTTTTATTGGAATGCAAAATACGATAAGTCAAAGTTATTAATTCTCACACAAATTAATAACATTTTCATTGTGCATAGGAATTAGTTCTTTAGTAAAAGCAGACTTTTGGAAATAGAAAAGGGTATGAAAATTAACCCAAGATTGAAAGTTAAGGAAGTTAACATATGAAATAAGATATTTTTAGGAATAGAATATTAAGAGTAAACGAAGAGTTGTGAGTGTTCATAATTAGTACTCCATGCGTTAAAGAAGTGACGCAATTACGGTAAAAGTGAAGACTTGATAAACTTCGGTAAATGCAGCTATGGACATGAATCTCAGATAACCTGTTAGAATACTTTAACTAGCAGACTGCTTTGCTATTTTTTCTTATTCAGGCTGTCAAAAAGCACTTAATTATATTGATCATATTCTGAGATATTACATAAAACATGTTCCAGTATTTAAATCCTCTCCTGAAATGTAAGAGCAGTTTAGAGTGATTGATGATGCATCAATGGCGATTACATTGAACGGATTTCATGGAATATGGATTATTAGCAATGCATCAATGATCACCATTATAAACAACATAAAATATCTGTGTTGACGGAACACATGACTGCTTTCCAAATAGAGGAGTTTTCAAGTGACCAATCCGACACAATCTTGATCTTGATATATACGAGAGATATCTTTAAAATAAGAGATTTAGGTAAACTTTTGGAGTTGTTCTTTGTAACAAAATTTTCAACCTAAAATTCAAAATATGTCCTAATGATTCAATGTTATGGGGATAATAAGCATTTTGAAACTTTAAAATAATTTATGTTATACTACTGAAGTAAGTCTAAATAATAATATTTGATATATATTGAGATTTAATACCTTGCAAGAATGAGGCTATAAAATACAAAATAATTTTGTAGAAGAATAAGTTGTGGTTTTTATGATGTTTCAACTATACCGCTAATTCAAACAGAGAGACATGTATTTAAAGCTATGTACATTTATTCCATCATAAGCACAAGCACAATGAAAGATATAATTGCAAACACCCTTTTTGTAGGAAAATGTGGCAACATACACACATACTTTGTTCAACACATATATACCATGCAACATCTAAAACCTATAAATAGCATTTGAGAATACAGTTTTAGAAAAGTGTAATTAATATGAAAATCAATTACAATATTTTGGTAAATTTAATTTCCGAATATGTTTTTGACATTAAATTTCAGATTTATTAATGATGTCCATGATGGTGTCCTTGAGGATGGGACTGATGATGGTACACATGTTGGTGACCATGGTGGTGACCGTGATGATGGGCTTGATGGTGATGACCATGATGGTGTCCGTGAGGATGGGCTTGATGATGGTATATTTGCTGATGACCTTCATGGTGATGTCCTTGGTGATGATGTCCATGATTATGGTGCGCATCATGGTGATGGCCATGATGAGCGCTGGAATGAAGATGCACTGCAGCAGGGTTCTGGTTTGCAGTTCCAGGCTCATTGGTTTTCACTTGAGCTCTGAAGCCATTGTGGTCAGCGACGTAGTGGACCTCCCTGTGGATTCCCCTGTTGTCAGTGAAACCGTAGCTTCCCTGAACATGGCCATGTCCATCGCCATGCTCATGTCTGTGTTGAGATCCATGATGGTCCTTGACTTCATAGCCAAACTTGTAGGGTTTAGCGTGATGATGGTGATGCTGTGAGAAAAGAAAATGATTAGGAAACATTTTATATTGTAACTTACAGGAATATGTGGCTATACTATCGGCATATTGAAACTCATCTTTCACCACGATTTTGTATGAACTTTTACAGATGAGATGGTCATTTAGACTCGTCGAATGTATTATTATTTTTCATTTAGTTTGCAGCATACATGAGCATTGAAAAATATAGACAAATTATCAATGCGGTATGTATCATCTGTTAGGGAAAAAGTCGTGCTTAATTATACCTATAAAACAATTACAAAACTTTTTTTTCATTATTCACATATTTTTATTACAGTTATTTCAGAGGATAAGAAAATTGCCATTTCTACATTAACTTATTCTAAATTTTATCAATTCGATTAGATTTCATGAATTATTTTTTAAGAAGATAAATCTTGGTATTAAAGTATTGTAAAACATGTGAAGTCATGTCGCAATTCTAAGAGACACGTTTTCTGTATTGTATTTGTTAAGGAAGATATATATCATTATTTATCTACTCAATATTTACTTTTTCAACCTGGTTTAAGTAATCTACTGATTAATAACGATAGAAGTACTTTCCAAATTAAACTTAGTCGTCAATGATAACCCGATCAACTCAATTAAATTTGCAGATATAAGATTCCTGGATTAAAACTTGCTTAATATTTACTTTATGTATTAATCTGATTTAAACTAATCAACTGATTAATTAATTATGATAGGTGTATTTTTCTAAGTGAACTTGGTCGTCTGTGACAAGCCGATCAACTCAGTTTAGTGTACAGATGCAAACTTCCTGAATTAAAAAAAGTTTATTTACTTATTTTATTAACGAATAATAATGTGGTATTAGAATATTAGTGAATATAACATTGAAATGCTTTGTCACTTTATATATAAGTAAAATAAATTATGGACTTACCTCTGGTGGATTTGCAAATGCAACTGCAGACAAAGCAATAACAAGGAAGACCTATTAAAAAAGGCTTTTGTTGAGTTTTCAATTTAATTTCTAAACATATTTCATAGGCTAAATTTATAGCTTCCTTACTTGAGATTTTCTCCTCAAGTATATTTTTGAAAAAGTATTTTACTTACAGTGATTTTAGTAAAACACAAATTTCAAAATATTTACACATATATTGGCGCATGTTTCCAAAACCATTAATAATATTCTCTGTTCAGTGATTAAAATAAATATTAAATGATTACCCTATGTGTGTTGATTTGAAATGAAAACTAATAAAAAGTTCACAAACATCATAAAATTTGTATTTTAAATCAGAATTAATTTTCATTTAAGTGAGACAAATTATTCTTAACAATCATTAATATCACTAGTAGAATTTATTAAATTCTAGCAACTGGTTTAATTTGGAATTCAGTTCTATTACTTGATTTCTATTGCATGTGACGTATTGAAATCTTTAACAATTAAATAGAAAAACCAAAAGTGTTGTAAAATAAGTAAATAATAAAAGTCTATAAATTTCTCACCTTTAGAAGCATGGTGAATGTTTAGATAACGATGCTGTATACGTTCCTGATTTCGAATTGTTGTTTAAAGGATGAATCCAGTAACAGATTTGACTTCTTGTGCTTTTGTCAGGCTTATATATACGATAAAAATTTAATGGTAGTGCTTGGTACGAAGTTCAACCCTTAAAATAAGTCCATACTTTTTAAAGGTCAATGGCGACAGGAATTCAAAGTTTGAGGTCAAATCCACTTTGTCCACCAGAGTAACACACTTCCTAAGACTTGTAAACCCGATTAGAGAAAAAATAAGGACACCCTGTTTCACTTTTACCTCAGGTTACGCTTTTAGTTTTCAAGTTTTCTTATTCAGCTCCTTTTAAACATATCTGATACAAATTAATTTAAAGAACACCGGAATTAAAGTATTCACATACTTCGATTACTTAGAAACAAATTCTATTTTTTTCGTTTTGTTGGTTTTTAAACCAACATCAATTGTTTGGTGTAGATGGTGAAACCCTTTTGTAGCATGGAAATTTTACAAAATAGTTTCACCAACATATTTTTACGGCAGATTTTAAATTTGTCTTTTTCGATGAGATTTTTGTGCTTTCAATTCAAATTAGTTATCTCCTTGTTTACTAGTTTATCTTATTTTTGCAGCATAGTTTAATACGATGCTTGTTATACTAATTTGTGAACTTTTCTACTTATAACTATAAAATCAAGTAAAACGTGACTTATTAATTGCAAATATATCCCAGATGCTCCAAAGGCAGAACTACTGTAATAACCTGACTTCTGACTGGACGCGATTCTTTGGCTAAACATCTCTACTACCTAAACATTCTGCATTGCCCCTGCTGCCCCCTTCGTTCTAAATCCCAAGAAATGGACATACGGCGCCTGCACGTTTATAGGATGCTATCCAATCTGACCTCTGCTGCCGATACTAGATGGACTGCTAATTTTTCAATTTCTCATTCTTGTCTTACCTTTTGTAATCAATTTTAGGTTTTGTTTGTGAGTAATTTTGTTACTAACCTTTGCGTATTTCGTTATTCTGCCTGCCATTGGAAATAAAAAATTACTCATTTGTTGCAAACTAAATCAATTTCGAAAACGTTCCTTTTAAACCTGCTTAAAATATCGTATAGACAGTGTGCACAGGTGCACAGTGTGTGCGAGTGCGCTTTAGAAAAGAGCAATATTTTTTCAAGTAGTTTGTTTTATTGCCTTTAAAAATTCGCATCTTACAATGTAGTACGTTGAAAAGAATACCAAATGTTCATTACCAAAATTATTTAGCTCATCTAATGATGTGCTCAATAAGTATTTATCCCTGTTATAAGTATTATTTTCTAAGTCTCAAATATCTGAAATGATACACAATAATAAGCACGATACACACTACTTTCTAGGTATGTCAAATAACTGACTGTATAATCTTTATTTAGAAATTTCTAACTTTTCAGTTTGTAAACTATATAACATTTAGCGTCCTGTAAAATTTTCTGAGTATAGCAATGTTTCTAGTAATTTTTCTTTTCTCTTTTCAAAACAAGGATATATTTCGTGTACTCGACGATACATTATACTATCAAATCTATTTGCAAACCCAAATATTTTTTTAAGAGTAGTTTTATCACAGCAATTATTAGTCAGCCTTCTACGATTTGCTTGCATGACTGTGTCAATAGATCGAGGCTTACTCTCAAACAATTTTCAGCAGGTTTCGTCAGGAATGGCTCACATTTGTCTTGCAAAGATGATGCGAATGATAAAACAAGAGATGTTTGTTATTTTAGATTTCGAATCCATCTATACAGTACATCCTAAGGGGGCCGCGGTAGCCCAGTTGGTAGAGTCGTGGATCAGAAAATGAAGGGTTGAACTGATAGGATCCAACCAAAAATCGTCATGAATGTGAGGACTGGTGCACGTTAAATCTACCGTGACCTCAAATATCCTCACTATCCGTGGTGGGGACGTTTTGAGAGTGGGGTGGCGGCTCAAGTTTTGATCTCGTGATCTGACGGTGTCCAAATTAAAGAGGTGTTTTTGTCGAATCTTTCCCTTCGGGATTGATACAGTACTGTCATCAATATCTCGTTGTGTTGCTCTAGTACGAGGTAAATTCAATTACCTACCTATTCACTTTATACTAGAGTTATTCTGTAGGATTAAGATCAGAGGTTTGAGGAAGTGAATTCAAGCATTTCATCTCATTTTCAGGAGACCAGTCCTCCATATACAGTAAAGTATGACAGAAATATTGGAAATATTTTAATTTTATACAATACTTGTACTTTATTATAATACTTTAATTTTAGAAAATATAATGGTCATTTCTGTAAAACTGCCACATTTTTAGTAGGGCTGAATTGTCCCAAACGTCAACCATTTCCGACCAATAATGAACAAAATATTTCACAATAGTACAATCCAGGCTGGCTAAAACGTTCACAGGACTCTAGCCAAATCGAAACGAATCATAAATTGGAATAGCTAGTTCTATCGAATTATCCATAGCGTAAGGGTACATTTCAGAGCTCATTACGCTGTTAGCCCAACATCCAATGGGCCAAGACATCCACCAACAACATATTAAAATCAACTTCACACCTATATTGAACTTGCTCAAAATTTCACAATAGTGACAACGTTATCTGGCAAAATTTGTTCAATTAGTCACCAAACCCAAATTAAATTGGAAAAGGGGAAAAGATGATACACACAATAGTAATAGTTATTCAGGCACCTTTAGCCCGGCCAAACACTTGTATGGAGGTTGTTGAATTTACGTCACACTGGAGCAACGCAAAGTGTTGTTGATCCTTCACGAAGTGTTCAGGATCATTCACGAAGAAAGTTCCAAGGACTCCAACACCTCGTAATTCTGAACCACGGTCAGAAGACGAGATCAGTACTTGAGATACACACACTGGAGCAGCTTGCGACAATACATAAGAAATTCGCATGTGCACTTTATCTCTGTAACATGTTGGCACGCGTGAGCGTATCGGCCAATTTAGTATTGCAGAACAGATGCTGAAGCAATATGTGATTTGCCTTATTCCATGAACAGCGAGAAACGCCAATAGATGCTTACAATTAACAAAAGTAATGTGCGTTAGAGTTTAAGGAAATTTCTAATGTCGATTTTTTATTCCAAGTTTCTCTTTGTAGAGAGTCGCTGACAGGGCGTAGTTATGAAATTTGCATTGGGTACTATTGCCGTAGTTCTACAGCATACAATACTGACATTTGAAAAATCGCCTACATTGTACAGTCTATGTCTACCACGAGTACTACTCCAGACAGAAAATCTGGGGCTGTGGGTTGCCGTAGAAATGACATTTCATCCATTTTCTATAAGGGATTCTTGAAGCAATTGAGTTTATCACATTAGCACACTGTCCGTTTGTGCTATAAGATGATACACAGTTGCAAAGGGCTACATTCAAACGTCACAAAAAGCTCATTCGACTCATTCTCACTGAAGATGAGCGTCTCGTTTCTGTAGTGACCATAACTACAAAAACCGGACTTGTTCATTTTGAGTGGGGTTCTAGACTTTGTATCTGGATCAGTTCTGATAGACAGTATGTTTTACATGTATGTGTCTTGTAAATGATTTTGTTGGAAAAACGCTAACAATATTTTCCAGAACATACCAATTCAATATAATAGGAGCTTTCAATGCTAAATTCATCATTGCAATCATTAGAATCACTAAAATCACTTTCCACTTCAATCCGTAATTTATCCATTTCTCCAAATATTCATCAACAGATAGGTAAATTAACACGCAGCCATATTATCCAATAATATCCAGAAACACAATTAAATTCCCTATAAATAGAACAATCGCAAAACGATTACTTAGGCGGTATCTAGATGCCACTCTGTTACACCATTCTGAATTCTCTTCTGTTTTCCAAATGAAAATAATGGATTTTTAACCACAACATGATTAATTTTCAGCTACACGAAACTACCAACTACCCGTTTGATTGATCGGTCTATTTAGCCATCACGTGGCAAAAAATGACCGTAGAGTGACAATTCAGATATTTGTCACTCTTTTTGTGATTTATCAAATAATACCATAGGTGTGATAGTAAACATATTTTAAGGGGTACCCAAGACTTAATGCAGAATTGTACAATGTGATAGTAATCCAAAGGTAGATATTGAATTAAAAAATACACGAGGTTTTCCTGTGACTATAAGAGGCTAAGTCACAGAAAATAAAACAATTTTAAAATAATTGTTTGAGTACAAAGTTCCCAATTTATAGACAGTATTTTAATTCAAACATTTTTAAAACTAATGCCAATAGGACAATATTACTTCATAAAAAGAACATAAATTACGGACATTTGGTAATAGTATTTTCTGAGATACAGTTTTTGAATATGAGTGCGCCTCACTTAATCAATTGTTTTAATATTAGCCGGAAATTAAAATAGGGTTCAATAGTACTGTTTAACCCCCCGAGCGTAACGAGATTTTCGAGTAGTCTAGTATTGCTTTTTGTAATGGATAGCATTTAATAACTAAATAACCCCACAATTTGGTTGAAAAAATCCTAGGAAAGATTCTTTGTCAAGAAGAGATCTAAACGCTAGAAGTCATGCTGTGAAAAGTGTAGATTTCAGAGCGGATATATGCAAACTCGTCAGAGGGTTAAATTCATAAACACTATAATAAGCAATTGAAGAGTTAAATTAACTCTACATTGACCCTATTATTTTGGACTATCTCTCAACATTTCTAAAATATTATTTGTGGAATTTATGTCGTTAGAGTTACCTGTTTGTTGTTTCGGAATATTAACATACCGAACTCATCATGTCTTGCACTTGCAAATCAGGTTCAGACTATTTGGAGGAGGGGGAATTTTGTTTTTACTTTTTAAGTCTCAGATTTACCACGATTTAATTTCCAGTATATGTGAAATGTGGAGTGCACTCAAGAAGACTTACATACCAAAGAAGGGTGATTATTAAAAGAAGGAAAGGAAATATATTTATTACGACTTTTTGTGGAACATTTAACTTCGTTTTACTCCACGAAAATAGCATGCTTTCTTATACCCCCACCAACCTGCAAACAATTGGCTTAAGACCTGGCCAGAGGTAGTCGGGATGCATTTATTAAAAATATAAAGAAATATAATATCAATACAAAGTGCATGCATCCTGCAGCGACAGAACAAGATGCAATTTAAATACAACAAACAAAACATGAATAGAACAAAATCAACCCACCCTATCCGCCTTAAAGGAGGCCATCCGGACACACTCATTTATTTGCCATAGCTATTATTTATTATTGATTATAGATTTATTACCCATGTGATTGATTAAAAGTGGATGATTTAAACATGGGAAAACCTTAGAGAAAATAAGTGGATTACTTAAACAAGTGAAATCATTAGAGAAAACAAAGCAGAACAACACGTAATGAGTGGTTGACCTCTATATTTTACTGACAGAGGGAAGTTCTCTTAAGTTTAAATCTGCGTGTCCGGTCAAAAAATAAATTAATGGTTTATTTATAACAAAAACTTTGATGTGAAATTTTCTAAGGACTTCTGTCCTTAGAAAATAGTTAGTTCCAGTGTCCTTAGTTACAGTTGTGGCCCAAATCCAGCAGATTCGTCATTTAGAAACTGATTATATTTTAATTGTGTGTGGTAGGTAGGTGAGTAGTTATGTGGAAATAAAAAAAATCCTCACACAAAAGTTCGAGGAACTTTCGACTTGTAGGTAGATAGTCGCACTGGAGCAACACAACGGGCTATAATCGACTGTCAGGGATCAATCCATAAGGGAACGCCTCTTAATTTTGAACCACTGTCAGATGAAGAGTTCAACACCTGAGCTGGCACCCCACTCTCCAAACATCCTTACCATGCTAACATGAGAACATTTGAGGCGACGACAGATTTAACGTGCACCAGTCCCCCTTACACGACAGTCTATGGTTGGACCAAGTTTCGAACTGGCAACCCTCCAGCTGCTAATCCGTTACTCTTCCAACTTAGCTATCGCAGTCCTTTAATTTTTTGTGATATAACAGACAGAAGAGTTGGGGCACTCATTTCCTCACGAGTTATTTGCGGCCTTGGATTCCCTATCTGCAAGCTCGTTACCATAGTTGTTCGTGTTTGCTCTGATCCAGCTGAAGTCCAAAATATTTAAATGTGTAAAACTAATTTGTCAAATTTCAAATAGCTTGTTTGACGTTTTTACAAGATTTCTGAATTATTTTTTGAACACTCTTGACTTGGACTTGAATCACAGCTTGAGAAAAGATATAATTTCTTTGAAGCAAAGAAGAATTATTTCTCTGGAATAGTTCTCCATGTCTGTCTGCTTATTCTACATTTTCTGAATTCTAAGACAGAAACTTCAAAATTTCACCTAATACTATTTGAACCTCCTGGTGGTCTATCTTCACATCGAAAACTGTTCTGTAGTGACCAACCCCAGATGTAAAACCTTGTTCCAAACTGTCAACAGTTCTGGACAAGGAGCAATTTGTTTTTCCTACTTTGATATTCATTCCCCTGGAGTAATAGGGCACTTTTATCTCGATCAGGTATCTCGTCATTATCAAAACTGACAAGAAACGAGATATCTCATCGAAACCACTTGGAGGGTTAAAGAGTTATTTGGTTTCGGATATTTAGAAAAATATGTGATAATTGCACCCATACATGTTTACTTCGAATCTATCGCCCAAACGAACTGATGAGAAATTTCTATACACTTATTGAACTTCGGGCAAAATATCTGTCAGTTTCGTAAACTTCTGCAAAACATGTTTTAATAATGAGTCTAGCTTAAAACATATAATTGAAAAGTGATATAACATTATGTAATAGATCAAAAGTCTAGTTTTATTTCGTAATCAGCAGTTACATGCAATGTTTAGCTACCATTTCAAAAGGAACTTGCAAATTAATTAAATATTATTTAAAAAATTAAAGCGCATGATACACATGAATAGAGCAGAACAAATATAGAATGAATACTCTCCGAGTAAACTCAAAGTAACGGTACGTTTCTGGTAATTCAGAACTCAAGTAACTCTCCGAGTAAACTCAAAGTAGCGATACGTAGTGACCAAAAACGGTACGTCTTTGGTCAGGATGGTTTTATAGCCAACTTAGGTAGCAAAATTGATACAAAGTTACTGATATCAAAAGAGATTTCTTATAAAAATTCTCATGTGGTGTTACTAAATAGATATCAAGCGCAATTAAGATATGCTTTATGTTTCAGAATTTGTGACACTAGAGAAATTAAATTTTGTGCACCTATATCTAAAATAAGCCATTTTCATCGGTTACGGGATAATGCAAATTTTCAATAATGTTTGAATCGTTTTCAGTTGGAATTTAAATGCTAAAATGATTAAGGTTCTTTCCACATAGGCAATATATATAAAACTCAAAAATAATTTCTTAATTTCTTTTCATTTTGTTTCCAACCGTTAAATTGAAATTTTATACCTATTCCAAGGCTGAGGAATTATGAATATTAATTTATTTTATTAATGTAAAAATTCATTCGGTTTTATAAAAGGTTGAAATAAAAAATGCCTTGTTTAAGCATTTAAAATTGTCCAGTCGCGGAAAAAAAACGAACCATCTCTCCTCATTCGAGCAATTTTAAAAATAGAGAAAATTCAAAGATGGCGTTTGACAGGAACTAACGTCTTCTATAAATTCAAATGCATAAAATTTGCCTAAGGGGCAGTCTTTATATTAAATTGAGCACCAACTTTATAATTTCCAATAGAAACCCCCGATTTCGACACACAATTTCGAATCTATATCAAAATTTAACTTTAGATACCAAATTTCATGTCATTATTTCTTATCGTTTCGAAGTTATGAGTACAGAAAGATTGGAGCTTCTAATGTTAAATCAGTTTCTTAGACTTTTATGGATATCTTTCTAAATAATATTTCTATAGCGCTGATATTTTTACCATGTTACTGTTAAACAATCCAAACAAAATCCACCTAATATTTTATTTTAAAAATAGATTTAGTATGCAATAATAATTATTAAATTAATATTTGAAAAAATTTTGAATTGGAATCTTACTATATTTTGATGGGAATCGATTCAGTGGTACTTCTAATATGATCATGCAAATTTTCAGCTCATTACAATCGTTAGTTTTTGAGCTATATGAAATTTTCCTCATTATTGCGATTTTAGGGAGCGACCAAAAGTTTAAGAAACGTCTGACAAACCTCGGATAATAATTCTAGGATCGTTTGAACATGTAATTCTGCAATCTTTTTCACTTGCATAGTAAATATAATAATTGTCAGATCGTTTGCGATCGCTGAGAAATACGTTTGAAATAGAGTTCAAATTTGAAATTTCGGTAACTAACTACAATTAATCTCGATCTACGAAAAGCGATTTTCAATGTGGATTCTTGAAATTGACTGCAACTTTAATTGAATATCTCCGGATATAAAGATAGTAGACATGAAATTTCATATTTAACAAATTTAACGATGCCAAATCTAATTAAGGCTTCAAAACATGGTATTCCTATTGGAAATTTTGTTGTTTGTGCAAAATTTGATATGAAAACGGCCCGTAATGCAATTTTTTGCATTTGGAATTTGAAGAGGACGTTATTCCTATTTAATCTATCTTTTAATTTGCTCTACTATGAATAGTGCTCGAAATGAAGGGGGTGATTCGAATTTTTTCCGTGACTGTACATCCTTTAAAAACTACTTGTATGAAATATTAACACGTATATTCCATTACGTTAAATATTTGTTTTGATAAGTCCTTGATCACATCAGTCAATTTATGCTTAATTCAATCTGCATTTAATATTTTGTACCCTTCGTATTTTTCTTTCGCTAAACATATTTGATCATATAGTCATGGTCAGATATGATCATGCAATTTATACTTGTATGTTAATTTCAGCAGTAAAATATGAGACTTATTGAGACTTGATGAAAATTGTTTATTGTATATAAACCAGACATATCTAACGAAAACCTCTAACGTGTAGAAAATAGAGCAACATTCACATAAATAAGTAGTAATTGTATAGGGCATATCCACCTATCGCAATAAGGATAAAGCATGAAGGAATACCGAAGAAATTGTGGAACAATTCCTTCCATGAAATGTTTTAAATTAATGTTTAGGAAAAAATATTTTGATGAAACTTTGGCAAGATATTGATTCATGAATTATCATCTTATATATTTTAATTGAAGATTACAAGGGATGTCCAAGATGGTGACTATGAGCGTTATGGCCATGATGATGGGCTTGATGGTGATGTCCATGAGGATGGGCTTGATGATGGTATACTTGTTGATGACCTTGGTGGTGATGTCCTTGGTGATGATGGCCATGATCGTGATGAGCATGGTGGTGATGATCATGGGGAGCGCTGGAGTGGAGATGAACTGCGGCAGGGTTCTGATTGGCTGTTCCAGGCTCATTTGTTTTTACTTGAGCTCTGAAACCATTGTGGTCAGCGACGTAGTGGACCTCCCTGTGGATTCCTCTGTGATCAGTGAAACCGTAGCTTCCCTGAACATGGCCATGACCATCACCATGTTCATGTCTGTGTTGTGATCCGTGATGATCCTTAATTTCATAACCAAACTTGTAAGGTTGAGCGTGATGATGGTGGTTCTAAAATAAAAAAAAACGTTTCAATTATTTTTTTCCAATATACTTCTTTATGTTATCACAAAACAAACAAAGGTTCCACACTATAGTATTTGTTTATAATTTAGCTAAAAATAATTTTAATAATTTTAAATTAAACTATCGACATGTGATTGAATCACAAAATCACTTCACTCAACTTACTTGAAGAATTTGACTTCTTTCTGGTACTGAGTGTAATTTCGATTTCGGCATTATTTTTTTTAAATTTTCATCCAGTAGTAATACTGTTTCTTTCTGTAAAGTCGCCAAATTTTGCTATAAATATATATATCAAAAGGGTTTTTTCGAAGCTACCAGGTACTGTTATTTTAATGTAAAACAGAATTGCAACTATCTTTTCTAACAACAGTTATTTAGTTTCATATCACTGCTAGGGGTTGATAGTCGTGATGTGATGCTATACAAATATATTCTTCATAAAAAAACTTTATAATTTTTTATGTAAAAAATCATTTCCCTATTTCAGTAAGAAAACTATAATTTACAACTTTTTTCTGACTGCGGATTTTGTATAAGTATGGATTTCGCAAATAAAAGTGTGAAAGAATCGTGTAAACTCAAGATTGAAATGCTGTGAAGACATTTCGAAACACTTGGGAATTTAAAATCTTAAAAATAATTTAATAAGAGGAAATAATTAAGTTGAAATATCTAAGCCTTTATGGAAGCAGAAGTAATTAATAACACAATTGAGAAAAATTAAATTTACTCTCCATAATGCAACTTAACAAGAGAATTTGCTACCTTTTTATCTTTAGGAAAGATTAAGATTTTTTAATATAAAAACTTAAATGATAAATAGATCTTAAATAATTCACTGGTTTTTTATTAGTACGTGTTATTTAAAAAATAAGAATTTATTTTAGAAATCGGTCTTGACTCGTGATTTATCATAACAACCAAAATAAAGCTTTCTCTTAAGTTAACAAGGAATACAAACTCCCCCAAATTTTTGAACTAATTATAATTATAAATAAATACATCATTCATTTATTTTTATAAGCTTACAAATGTACTAAAGGAATAATGCTTTACTCCTACTTACATCAGGAGGATTTGCAAACACAGCCCCAAATAATGCTACGATGAGAACAGCCTAAAAATAAATAAGCATATTAATTATAAATTTTAATTATGTATTTGAACGTTTAAAATATGCAATAATTTCAAATTTTACTAACCTTAATATATATTATTATTATTTAATATTTTATTAAATAGCATTTAAAGTTTTTATAAAACTAATATTATAAATTTTTATAAAACCAACGGATATTCTTCAAAAGCCATTAATTATAAAATATTTTCAATAATTTCTGTTATAAATCTTCGTTAAGTATGAAAATCTAGATACAATTATTCATTATAACAGGTCTGAAAACTAAATAAAAGCTTAATTAGACGTTCCATTAGCTCGACTGAATTAAATATTTAGAATGTTTAACAGACATGTTGCAAACACATGCTTTTTCAAAAACAACGTTGTACAGGAATAAAATTCGTCTAAATTAGTTTCAAAACTAGCTTATAAAATCTTTAAAACATTGGCAAAGTAATTTGGAATTAATCATGAGATTAACAAGTGACAAAAGTCAACATCGAAGCATTTTATACCGAATATAACCTAGCTGCTGATTCCAAAACAAAATAAATTTCAATTCAAAAATTACTTCTACTTGTAAAATCTACTTACCTTAAACATGATAAATGTTCAAGTAAGAACGCTAAGTTACTTTAGAGTAGCTCGTAATATGAAACACAGAACAAATCTGAGTTTATTTTCTTCCCGGCAGGTTTATATATATTGTAAACTTAAAGGTATCACTGGGCGCAAAGTTCATCACTCAAAATAGTGCGTATTAATAAGGTTAATAACTGTAACATGTTTAAAAATTGTAGGTCAAAGTCGCCTTTCAACAGTCTACAGGCATTTAAGCCGATTATAAAAAGAAAAAGTCCATTACGAGATTAAAAGGGCGTATCTGAGTTCAATTGTTTTCAGGTTACGCTTTATTAAACGATCTATTAAACAGTTACTTTCGATTCCGTGTTGGACTGAACGAATTACATCAAATTAAAAAGTATTATGGAATTGTGTAAGAAATTCTTTTATTCCTTTTAACTTTCTACCATTCATAGAATAATGATTCCTTGCTACGTAAAATTGTTAATGAAAAGTCCAGCAGTATTATTTGTAGTAAGATTCTTAAAATTGTAGGTGTATTTTACCCGTACTACTAACCTTAAATTTTAGGGGTTTTTTCAAATTTGTCTTCAAAGTGTGCGTTTTAATTTTTTAATACTCTTTAGATTCTTATTTGAATCCCCCACCCTTTGATACACCAATGGTAACGCAAAGTGGTTCACAAATCCACCTTTGTAAGGCCGCGTTATCCCAGTTGGAAGAGCAGCGGATTACCTGAAGGTTGCGAGTTCGAAGCTCTGTCCAGCCAAAGACTGTCGTGTACACGGGGTTTGGTGCACGTTAAATCGGTCGTGGCCTTAATGTCCTCACATTGGCGTGGTGTGAAAGTTTGGAGAGCAGGGTGCCAGCTCAGGTTCGTTCTCGTCATCTAAATTTGGTTCAAAATTATGAAGCATTTTCCTTGGATCTTTCCCTTCAGAATTGATCCCGGACCAATAACCCGTTGTTTTGCTTCAGTGTTACGGTAATTAAATACCTACCTACCACCTTTGTAATGCCATAATGATTAAGTTCAATTGGCCGGGAATTAGTAAAAGAAGGGCATTAGAAAAATAAGTGTATGTATTCGCTTTTGGCAGTATAACAAGAAAGCGTGTTGAAAAAGTTAAGAATTTTATTTAAATGAAATTAACATTCCATTAGAAAATTTTAAGAAAAGTTTCTACTACACATTTATGAATCATCTATTCATTGATTTGTTTCTCTTTTGTTTATTGCCGCATAGCAAAAGAATATAAGAAAGGGCAAATGCATAAATTATAACATTGATAAAAATCGTTCGCAAAACATGTATTAAATTTATACTTTTAAGTGAATTAGTATCGTTTGATAAAATGTGTATTATAATTTGTACTTTTTATTAAATATCGTTGGTAAAATATATTTCAGGTATTTTACTTCCAACTATAGAAATGATGCAGGTAGATAATTAAGTAACGTCGCTCTGGAACAACACACCGGGCTATTGGAGACGGTCCGAGATCAATCACGAAGGAAAAGATCCAAGGACGACACCTCGTAATTTTAAACCACGGTCAGATGACGAGAACAACGCCTGTGCTGGCACTCCATTCTCTCCAAACTTGCACACAATGCCAACGTGAGGACATGCGAGTCCACGATAGATTGAAAGACCACCAGCCCCCGTGTACATGACGGTCCTTGGCTGAATCGAGTTTCAAACTCGCAACCCTCCTGTTGCTAATCCGTTGGTCTTCCAACTGGGCTCACTATAAAAATGAAGAACTAATATTAATTCACTGAGTTGCATGGTTAAAAATGGCAAATATTTTAATTCACATTGAAAATTATTTTAGGCAGAGTATATTGCAGGAAAGTTATATTGGTTTAGCAATTTCTGGGATAAGTTCCATTGAGATTTGCATCGTACGACGATTCTAGTCAGCTTTCCCGTAGACATTATCTAATTTAGTGAAATAGTGATTTGACAGCAGGAATCTAAAAATATGTTTAGCATGATAGAGACAAATTTCTAATGGTGGAATTTCCCCTTTTACTATCGTGGTGCGATTAAATTTTTCTCAATATCCAATCGCTGAATTCTGTCCTAAACTAAATGACATTTAAGGACTGAATAAACTACTCAATTTCAATCGAAATGTGGGTAGCATTGAAGTCTTATACTTAACTTAATCAGAAAGATTAAAGAGATCATTATTACTCATTCTTTATATTACACTATTCAAGTGCATGCCTGTGTATTGCTTTCAATTGTAAAAATTCATTACTGAAGAATTAGAAAAGTAATTTTTACAGCTAACAACTCTTAAAACATCACTTTTTCTTAGTATAAGTAAAAACTAAACTTAGTTTTTACTTATACCTAAAACATATGTACAAATCATATAATTCTTTTTATTAAAATTGTATTTTTACTTATATAAAAATTATCTAGTGTAATTTTAAACTTAGCGAATTTTTTCACATCTCTTACATTAACACCTTATTTTGCGAAAAACTGTATTAATGAATAAAAGAGTATAAATTAAATTTCTGTATTGAATTTAAAACTCATCAGATGAAATCTGATTTGAACTACAGGTTTCAGAAAGGATATATGCGAGTGAATCTCTCAGAGGGTTAATTGTTATTTTAGATTACCTTCTTCTCATGACTGTGGCACTTCATGTTTTGAAACGAATCTTTCTATTAAGTAAGAAAGTTTTACTCATATATCTTCCTAGTCAGGATAAAAGGGGTTAATTTCGAATTTTGATGGGTTCAAAAGGCGTCAAATGCATCATTAATATTAGGAATAATAGCATATGCTTAATATAAAAATTAAATGAATCTACTAATCTAAATTACAATTACTTATATTATGTAATGCTTCTTTTTCTTCCTTAATATTTGTGAGAAAGAGGGAAATAGTAAACTTAAGATTCCAAGATGTAAACATTTTGACTTAATCCTAAGCCCTGACACGGAAGATATAACAGTAAATATGCGATCCCGTTCTAATTTAGCTTACGCAATCAATAGCTAGCGCATAATTGCTTTTCACTGCTATTAAAATTTAAGTTCAGATAACAGCAAGTTATATTTTTCATTACATTATTTTCTAACGTTTCTTTGATACTTCAGATGACATTACATAAGAATTTTTATTATTCAAGTAGGGAGACAGGGGAGTAATTGCGCCTCTCCCTGTTATAAAAATCACTGCTTGAACTAGTGTAAATGCTATTTGTGAAAATGAAACGCGTGAACAATATTTATCTCTTTCTTGTCTTATTTTTATTCCAATGCCAACTTAAATGGATAGTAGCACTTCAAGCGCTAATTGGCGAAAGTGACAAGCTTTGTTTTCCCCCGGGTACCATAGGAGGTGCTACCACATTGCATCCACAACTGTGGAAAGGGGACGTGCTTTCCAGGAAAAGTACCCCATACTGACCCTGTGGAGAGAGTTGACTTCTCAGATCATAACCTTTTGAGTGTCAACTCACTAGCAAATACCATTTAACTAAACCATCATCGACAAACGAAATTAAATGACCAGAAAACGTTAGCAGAATTCCAAATTCTTTATATAATGCTAAAGCAGAAATAATATGTATTCGGAATTAAAGGACGCCATCAACCATCGATCTTAAAATGAAATAGATGGAGTATGAGCCGTAGCTTCATGTTATTTCTACCAGTTGCTCGGTTTGAAGATCTGTCACTTGGTTATGAGTAAAAGCATGAGTCCTAAATTATTGATTGGTTAAAGTGATTATCCACCGTGATCAAAAGCACTAGTCTGCGCTTCCATAGTCAATCGGCTAAGTCGATTTATGATTTACCCTTCAGAAATCTTACGACAGTGACTTCGCCCAAATTATCCGTCAGTAGGTCGAGCCGTAGCTTCATGTTATTTCTACCAGTTGCTCGGTTTGAAGATCTGTCACTTGGTTGTGAGTAAAAGCATGAGTCCTAAATTATTGATTGGTCTGATATTGAATTATTGATTGGTCTATTGATGATTTATTGACTAGTCTGCGCTTCCATAGTCAATCGGCTAAGTCGATTTATGATTTACCCTTCAGAAATCTTACGACAGTGACTTCGCCCAAATTATCTGTCAGTAAGTCGAGCCGTAGCTTCATGTTATTTCTACCAGTTGCTCGATTTGAAGATCTGTCACTTGGTTGTGAGTAAAAGCATGAGTCCTAAATTATTGATTGGTTAAAGTGATTATCCACCGTGATCAAAAGCACTAGTCTGCGCTTCCATAGTCAATCGGCTAAGTCGATTTATGATTTACCCTTCAGAAATCTTACGACAGTGACTTCGCCCAAATTATCCGTCAGTAGGTCGAGCCGTAGCTTCATGTTATTTCTACCAGTTGCTCGGTTTGAAGATCTGTCACTTGGTTGTGAGTAAAAGCATGAGTCCTAAATTATTGATTGGTCTGATATTGAATTATTGATTGGTCTATTGATGATTTATTGACTAGTCTGCGCTTCCATAGTCAATCGGCTAAGTCGATTTATGATTTACCCTTCAGAAATCTTACGACAGTGACTTCGCCCAAATTATCCGTCAGTAGGTCGAGCCGTAGCTTCATGTTATTTCTACCAGTTGCTCGATTTGAAGATCTGTCACTTGGTTGTGAGTAAAAGCATGAGTCCTAAATTATTGATTGGTTAAAGTGATTATCCACCGTGATCAAAAGCACTAGTCTGCGCTTCCATAGTCAATCGGCTAAGTCGATTTATGATTTACCCTTCAGAAATCTTACGACAGTGACTCCGCCTAAATTATCCGTCAGTAGGTCGATGCCATTAACTGAGTAATGTCAGATAATCTCTCCCTTTTCCTCCCTCAGGGGCGCATCTCGTTTAGGTGTGTAAGGGCTTCACGGACCCGAGGTACTCTAGTGATCTTTGTTTTCTCATGTGATTTACTGTCTTTATTAAACACGGGGGTCGTGCTCCCTGGATACCAAAGCGATCTTTTTCTGCCTTAACCCCCTACTCTGTTTCCCGATCCCTCTTTTTTCCCCTTTCACGAGACTTTTTACTGGACGCTGTCTTGTGCTTGGCACAGCTTGGCCAAATATGGCTCTTGCGCCATAAAGCCCCAAAACAACCGAGCAATAAACCTCTCCTATTTCCTGTAAGTATTCAAAGCATTTCAAACTTAACAGACGTGCTTCATGATATCTACTTTGTTCTGAGTTGAAGGGCGTATCTATATTTTTTCTAACATTAAGTTTTCTTTAACTTTTAAGCTGGGTCGGGACCTATTGGTTCCTGTCTTTTCCTCGCCTTCCTTGGTAGTGCTCGAAACCTTTTTGGTGTGGTGTGGGTCATGTGTGTATGCCTTCCAGGACAACTTTGGGGAAACTGGTCAGCATTGAAGTATCGGCTTGAAAAACTTCGACAAATGCGAGATTCGAACCTAAGCAAATAACCAAGCGATTTCTGTCTACCATTTTTGTAAGAGCTACGTCTTCAGCCACTCAGCCACTGCTGGACTCTCTAGGCTTATGGCAGCATGAAATGCGATGTTTTAGTTTTCTCAAAATTCTCAAAAATATATTGCTGTAGATAAAGGGATTACCCCAGGTGCAGGAATAATTCCACCATTATCCAACCATCGGATATTCTTCGTCATAAGCTCCATGTTACGTATAATTATATTTGCTTCTTGAATGTATGTACCAAATGCATTTTAATACAAAAATTGGAAAATTATCACTAAGAGCAGATAGTTCAATGAAAAGTTTTTTTGATTACATGGAATTTTTCACTGATGTGCGTGAGTTTATGTCCCTTTTTAATCGTTTGTGATTAAACTGTATTTTCATTTTCTTCTCTTCGTATTCCCCCTTTCAGGTGGGATAAAGGATAATGAATTATATCTAGTCGTTGGAGAACAAATATTTATTTTGGCATACAGAAATACAGAACATTGTTTTTACTCTTTAATTTAGCTTTTAGAATATTTGTATTTAGAGAGGATGTCTATGATGGTGACCATGGGGTTGGGCTTGATGGTGGTATACTTGTTGATGACCCTGGTGGTGATGTCCTTGTTGATGATGACCCTGGTGGTGATGTCCATGATCGGAATGAGCATGGGGTGCGCTGGAGTGAATATGAACTGCAGCAGGGTTCTGATTGGCTGTTCCGGGCTCATTGGTTTTCACTTGAGCTCTGAAGCCACTGTGGTCAGCGACGTAGTGGACCTCCCTGTGGACACCTCTGTGGTCAGTGAATCCGTAGCTTCCCTGTACGTGGCCATGACCATCGCCTTCTTCCTTTCTAAATTGAGATCCGTGATGGTCCTTAACATCATATCCAAACTTATAAGGATGGGGATGATGGTGGTGATTCTACAAAAAGGAACAATTTGTTTAGTAAAATAAGAAATGACGTGTTGATTTTCGGTAACCATATGCGGTTCGAAATACCGTTTTTTTTTCAATTAATTTATTTAATCATTTCTCACGCTTAATATGTGGTGAATTTAAATTCTTGTTGTTCTTCTGTTGTTTTGCCTATGCAATTAATTAAAATGAAACATCAAATGACGCCATACATAAAAATTCATTTCGAACATGTTCATTTCTTATGATTTTAAACTATAAATTAATTCATTATTAATTTGAGACGTTTTCCTAATGAAATATTCAAGAAAATCAAAAGCAATATTTATTTCATAAAATTAATTCTACAGTTCAGATCTTCACTTAGTTTTATTGCACTTACTCGTGTATGGCGTATGCGAGGTCTGAAATTTCTTGAATTTTGAAAGAAAAATTGGGAGCTCTGTTTAATTGTAAGCTTTATTAGTCAGATTTTCAATTTCATATATTTACTCTCAAATTTATTAAAATGATTTAACTGTAAACACTGAAGCACCAGATGGGAAAATACCGTTTTACGTTTCAAAGTGAAGTTAATAAGTTTAATTTTATATACTTTTTATTCTGTGAAACGTTAACAGTAACGCAAAAGTAGATTCGGGTAATACTTACTTCCGGTGGATTTGCAAACACAACAGCAGCTAATACAACGACGAGGAATGCCTGGATAGAAAAGAATGTCAGTGAGTATATCAGATAAGGACAACTTATAAATTTGAAACACGTTAAGAAGTTTTTAAATTCACCTTCAAAAACTTCAGAATGAAAAATTAGTATGAAAGGCTTTTTCTTAGGAACTAAATGTAAAGGCGGTAATGTTTCTGCCACGGAACATATTTCCTGTCCACTTTCCTAACGAGAGAACACTTGTTTTTTATCAATACGATTTCAGCATTTCTCCAGTAAAAATTTCAAAGAATGAATTCCAAATTGCTATGTAATTAGATAAAACGCCAAATATCGCAAATACTGTGATCAATTACATTTCCATTACCATATGGTACATAGCATTATTTAAGTACATTCATACATAAGGTAACCCCGATATGCATCATACGAGAGAATTTGGGTAGGGATAGTAAAGTCCTCACATTCCGCCTGGTTTTTTCTTGCCTTGAAAATCCTTCTTATAGGGACATCAATCGTAATTATATACAAATTGAGATCAATTTATAATATTCTTATGAAGCAAAATTAATTCGTATTAGAAAATATTTTTATAATAATCATGAAACCCAATGAAGATGTATTTCTTCAGTTTACCAATAAACAAAGCATGTTTTTTGCCGCGTTTTCTTAAAGTTAATTTTTTTAATGTCTACTAAGTTCCAAACAAAATATTTCCCTCTTGTTATTTATAACGTACGTGTTGTACACGGAGGATTCATAGCTGTATGATGAATTAAATTAAGCATTAATTTAACTTTAATTTCTCTAAAATAATAATTTATATTGGAATTTTCAGTTTTCCAAACTTTAATTCAATATATTAAATAAAATGTTAACTGAACAGTTTTTATTGGTGCAAAACTTTTAACAACTGAATATTACATGATTAAAAATTGTTTTCCGTGACAGTTTGCTAAATTAAACATTTAAAATATCTTATAAGAATACTGAAAGACTGCATAAGCACATATTGAATACATGAGTAACTTAAACAGTAAAATGTTACCATATTTATTGTTCATTGTTTTATATATTATATTAAATATAGCTTACCTTGATGAACATGTTTAAATTAATGCGTATTGCTACGTTCTAACTGTAGTCTGAAATGTAAGACTGAACTAATCTGACTTACAATGCTTAGATAAGGTATATATACATTAGAGAACGTTGAATCAGCTCTTGGTACGAAGTTCAACATTTAAATTAGAGCCAGTTTTGAAAGGTCAACAACGACAGGAATTTAAAATTTGAGGTCAAAGCCACGTTAAAGACGCAGCATATTCATTCATGCATTTTAATCTGATACAATAAGAATGAATACGTCACAAAATCGGAGGATTTAAGGAATTCTAATCTACACTGATTACAATGCAGTTCAGTTTTTACGCCAATTGTGGAAAGTTTCCAGTCATTAAATAAATGTATTAGGTATATTTTGAGTCAGAGAAATCCTATTTTGTTTTCAATTATTTGCAACAGATGCAGATTATTAAAGTTAGGATTTTACAAATTATGTCTAGGGTAAAGGTCTAGAAAGAAAGATTTATATGAAGCTTTAATCTAACTTTCCTGTTGATAATTTTAATATTCTACTGTTTTAAGTAGCCTGCATGTTTTCTTGAGTGAAATTGAGAAATTCTAAAACCGTTTTTTTTAACTTTCTAATGTATTAAAAATGTTTTATGTTTGTATCGAAATCATAAATAAAAGGCATGTTATGCTGCTAAATTTCCATGGTATTTCGTAACTTGGTGTACCATGTCGAAAAATAAAAAAATGGCATATTCAAGTGCTGTACTTTATATTTTAGAAGTTTTCACACGGATGATGACCATAATGGATTGAACGGTTACTTCCGATATTGTTTACTTTTGTTCATATCTTCGAAGGTAAAAGAAGATTAAAATTTAATTGAATTATTCCTATATAAAATATTAGAAATGTATACAAAAATGCTCATATTCATAAAATCTTCAAAATACTCATTCCTACCTTTTTAAAAATTGTTTTATGGTCTCAAACTAAATTTTTTTTAAATGGTTTAAATAAATGTAAAATAGAAAGTTTTTTAATAGAATAAGTCTCATTAGAACTTTTTTGGAACTAAACCTAGAGAAAATTTCCAATTTTATCCAGCAGTCTAAACTCTTATTACAACTAAAGAACCCACAAAAAGAATCGGAGCTAAACTTTCCTAATTGATAATTTCTATTTTTGACAATGTTGTTACTTACTTAAATTCATTTGAAATTATTATAAGCATTTATATGCGCGTTTTACACTTCCAAATGAAATAAAATTCGTCGAAAATGTAAAATGGTATTTTTTAACCTTTTGCAAATATTCTTACTGGTGTCAATTCATATTTCTAATAAAGTTCATGGTAAAAATTCGCATTAGACTCTGAACATACCTTTCAATTGCAGCTCATGCACTTGTTCAAAAGCGAGAGAGAGAGCTATTGAGAGATGGATGATTCGATATTTTTAACTTAGAACCTCTTTGCTAGTAGGTTCATGTTTTCTTTTGTACTTATTTATGCTTTCCAGATCTCTCATTACCTTCTGTAATCCGATTGCAGAGATTTTAAGACTTCCTTATAGGAAAGCGGGGAACGTCAATTGTATTTTTACGGCCATCATCGATACAAATTTGTAATCACAAAAGAAGCTATATTCTTAGTTTTTCCTCGTAAAATCTGATTCCTTTCATTGACGTATGTAAATTAACTACCAGATTTGTTAATGGTCTCTGATCAATCAGAAATTTCTATGCTAAAGTAGCTATTTTTGAATCTTCTTATAAGAACATGAAGAAAACTGGCAACATTAACAAGTTGAAATTCCAAAAAGGCCCTTATTATGTTTGTAAAAATATCAAATCCTAGATCTATTACCTATCACATCAAAAATGATAAGAGTTAAATGTTCATTCCGGTAATAACGGAAAATAAATGTCTCTACGGACGAGCCATGCTCAAATGTATCACTCAAGTGTTTGCTGTTGCAAAATCGAATCTACGCAAGGTAACTAATCTCGGGGCATGTGTCGAAGTTCCTCAAGTCTAATACAAAACTGATTTTCAAATGTAGGTAAGTAGGTAGTTCAATTTAGGTTGCATTGGTAACTGTCCGATAACAATAACAAAGGGAAAGATCAGAGAATGATACCTCGTAATTTTAAACTACGGTCAGATGACGAGGTCAAAACGTGAACTGGCACTTCACCTTCCAAACTTCCACATCAATCTAACTTGAGGAAATTTTAGACAACATCAGATTTAACGTGCACCAGCCCCCACTGGCTGTATCTAGTTTCAAGCTCGCAACCCTCCGGTTGCAAAATCCGCGATTCTACCAATTGGACTACCGCTTCCCCGATTTTCAAAAGTACCGAAATGAGATGCTTGTTTTTATACTTTGAAACAGAGGACCTCAAACAACGACCAGAGATCGGGATCTGGCTCTCTGAATTTGTAGTATGATACGAAATAAACAAGGGATCCTAACTTTTTAAGTGTTGAATTGAAAAGCAAATATTTATGGTTTGTTGAATATAAAAAAAAGAATTAAGCTAATAATGAGATTTCAGTGAAGAAAGAAGCAAAATGAAACAATTACTGTTACAGAATGAGAATGAAAAAAACGAGGATTGGCTGTTACAGTTAATAAGCCTTTTTGAAGTTTAATTATATTTCCGGAAAAACAGCGGATCTCGACTACTTGTCGATATTAAGCGTTAAATGTTTCGTAATACATCTGAGGAAAAGAGTTTAAGATAGAAAAGAGAGTTTGAAAATATCTTATTATTACTCTAATTGAAATCGTAAATATGCTCCATAAAACCTGAGACATCTAAGCAATTGAAATAGTTTTGATCTCAAAAATGTAGAAAAAGGACAACTTAGTATGATTTTTTCCAAAAGTACGCTAATGTGCTACTAAAGGTGTAAATAACAGGTGTTTTGCATTTTTCACTATTAATCTGATTCTTACCAAGCACAAATTCTTAATAAAAATAACTTTTCTATGAAATTAAAAGTTTTATTCCTGAATTCAAAGGAAAGTTTTTTCATATAATGCGCCATTTTACTCTCTACGCTTGATTCTGATAAAAGTTGGAGTAGGTTAGTTTGAGGAGGAAAGATTTGAACAGAGAATTGCCTATTCCTAACTTTTTCCAATATGTAAAAGAAGTTTAATGTAATTACATAAAAATGCGAAAGGTAAATTTTTATTTGTAATTAAGCATCAATTAAATAGGCATTTTTATATAAAATTCTGAATTTGTATCTTTGTGACAAATGCTTCTTTATATTCCATAGTAGATACCATTTTTTTAAATAGACTATTTTTAATCTGTTTGTTTCTATCAAAAAATAGTTGAGTTTCACGAAAAGTTTACGAAATAAATTTTGATTTTGTTATCACATTGGGTTCATTTATTAAAAAAACAATTTCGCTACTTTTCATAATTTTTAAAAAACAGGCATACCTATTAGGTACTTATACTCAATATACATTACAAATTAAAAAGGGAATTTCAATTTTCTATTTGACGAGGATATTGTTCAGAAGCTTTAATAACTATGTAAAATAAAATATATATTATTCTAGAAACTGTAATTTTTGCTGAACATTTTTATTCCGCACTATTTAAATATAATTTACTATATCGATTTTACGATTTAATAAAAGAAAGCGTACGAAAACTTACCTTGCTCACAAAGTCTGAAGCTGTAATAACGAAATTAGTTCGAAAGTTTAGAGTATCAAAATTACTTTTGTATATTCATGTATGGTAACTTATTTTTGAGAAAACAGGATTAAGTAATTTATTCTTTCCCATAACAGCTTTGAATACACAAGCGTCTAAAGTTTTACAATTTTCATAACTTTCATTTCAGTTGAATACTTTAAGCTTAGATGTCATTCGGACAAATAGGAAGTAATGGAAATACATTTAATTTCATACGTAGTTATATTCTGAATTAAACTTTTTTCTGAAATTAGGGTAGATAATACACATGTATGTGTACTTATAAACAAGCCCTTTTCAGTGAAATCCAAATTTTATTCATTATACAAATTATAACAGAAACTAAAAAAAAGTAAAAAATGCATACTTCTAAATTTCTTATGACATCTACTATTTGGCAATGTGTACTTAAATACAAAAAATGTTTCCATGCTTTCTAATTTACATTTAGGTATGGTGGTGTCCATGATGGTGATGCCCATGATGGTGTCCATGGGGATGGGCTTGATGGTGGTATACTTGTTGATGACCCTGGTTGTGATGTCCATGATCGGAATGAGCATGGGGTGCGCTGGAGTGAATATGAACTGCAGCAGGGTTCTGATTGGCTGTTCCGGGCTCATTGGTTTTCAATTGAGCTCTGAAGCCATTGTGGTCAGCGACGTAGTGGACCTCCCTGTGAACTCCTTTGTGGTCAGTGAATCCATAGTTTCCTTGTATGTGGCCATGACCATTGCCTTCTTCCTTTCTGAATTGAGATCCGTGATGATCCTTAACGTCATATCCAAATTTGTAAGGATGGGGATGATGGTGGTGATTCTACAATAAGAAAAGGTAATTATTTGTGTAGTGAAATAAAAATAAAGGATTTATTTTTTATTAAACATATGTTTATCGAAATATTCGAGTTCATTTTTCAATTTAAATTTTTACTATTCATTCTGGAATTGATATTTTTCATATCCAATAAATTTAAATAAATATCAAATGAGTGAATACCATGAAGATTTAGCTTGAAGTTATTTATTTTTTATAATTTTAAGATACACATGAATTCATTGTTAATAATTTAAGACATTTACCTAAGAAAATCGAAGGAAATATATAATTCATAAAATTAATTTTACAGTCAAGATATTCACTTAGTTTTCTAGTACCTGTATATGGCGTTTGTACGGACTGAAATTTCCTGAGTTTTCAAAGAAAGATTTTAACTTTCTCTAATTAATTGTTGGCGTTAGTTTTTCAATTTTATATATTTCCAAATTTATCTCATTTTATAATTATTTAATTGCAACCATTGAAACACGAAGTGGGTAAATACCATTGTACTTCGTAAAGTGTAGAAAATAAGTTGAATTTCATATTACTCTTCACTCTTCGAAATATTAATATTAAGGTAGAAATATATTCCGGTAATACTTGCTTCAGGTGGATTTGCAATGACAACAGCAGCTAATACAACGACGAGGAATGCCTGGTTATAAAAAATGCCAGTGAGTAAATCAAGAGATCTTATAAATTTGAAACACGTTAAGAAGTTTTTAAATTCTCCTTTAAAAACTTCAAAATGAAAAATAAGTAGGAGAGGTGTTTTCTGAGAAGCTGAATGATTTGTTGGCTTATACTGACAATCCCTCTCATAGACATCAATCATAATTATTTACAATCAATTGATAATATTCTTATGGTATATATGCAAAATTGATCCGTTTTAGAAAATCTTTACATAATACTGATGATAAATCACAATGAAGTAGTATTTTTTGTTCAGGTTACCAACAATCAAAGCATGTTTTTCATCTTGTTTTCTAAAACTGGAATTTTAATCTATATAAATAAGAATGGAGTGTTTGTTTGTACATTAAATATTTTCGACCCATTTCAAGTTTTCTATCCGTTTTGGACCTTTCTGATGCGAAATCCGTCTCTTGCGGTTTTGGAGTCTGTCTGTATGTATGTCTGTGTGTTCCTGTTCTACGTCCAAACCGTTGAATATATTTTCATGAAATTTTGCATACTGTGAGTTCTTACATGCATTTAGTGACTGAACTTGGTTGAGTAAGTGTCTGTCCGTCTTCCCGTTCTTTGTTCGAGTTTGTGTCTGTGTGTTTGTACAAGTATCACATATAATTTATTCAAAACATTTTAATGCAATGTTCTACATTTGATAAACCATATTTTAGTGTAGTGAATCACTTTAAATTCCTTTGCTTACATATTTAGGCAAGTTTCAAGTTAAAACATCTGAGTAGTTATACATAAATCAACCATAATTTGGTAGTTTGGAAGTAGCTGGGACATATATTGAGCATTGCAATTACTTGGATTGTTTTACCAGTGCTGCTGAAATATAAATTATTTTCCAAAACTATGTTTACGGAAGTTAAATTATCTAATAGTTTATTTATTTCTAGCCTTATTTTTCTTTACGAAATATAAAACAATTCTGAACATTTTTGATAGACGATAAAGTTAATAAAACTATACAGAACAAAACGTTTTAAAATAGGGCCGGTAGTAATATGGCAACATTGGTATTTTTTTAATCGTTTGCTTTTTAAAATGTGTCCGTTATATTCCAAGAATCTATTTTGTAGTGAAAAAACAGATACATTCATTACTTTTCGTTTGAAGCTTTTTAAAATCTGTTTTAAGATGTATTTCTGGATTTTGAAATTGATTCTGGATTTCGATTTTGATGTATTTCGTTGAATGACTGTAATGAAGGTAAATAATGGTTTAATTAGTTTTAAAAACATTTTTAATCATTGTATGATAATTTTGGGAAACATACAATAATGACATACAATGTATTTATATGCATACTTTGAACTATTCTATGCATTCTGGGTAACATTGGCACTCTAGAGACTTTTCTTTCTTATTAAAAATTTAAATTCTACAAAAGTGTAAGATGGTATATATGACATTTATTTACATTTGTGAAATTGGGTATTTAACAATTGTGTATCCTTATTAGAGTGTGATAGTTGTTACATGGGATGAATGGGAATTACAATTTATTAACGCAAACGGTAATTAGTCAATTCAACCCGAGTAACCGTTTTGTCAAATAAAGTACAAAACAAAATATTTCACTCTTGATATTTTTGATATCCGTGTAGCTACACAGAGGATTCGAAGCTGCATGAAGCATTAATCTAATGCATTAACTTTAATTTTTCTAAAATAATAATTTAGTTTAGAATTTTCCAGTTCTCCAAATTTTAATGCAATATATCGCGAATCATATATTTAACACAACAGTTTTTATTGATACAAAATATTTAACAACTAAACATTACTTTATTTAAATTCATTTCCCTTATAGTCTACTAAATTAACTAAATTCTTTAAAATAGCTTATAAGAATACTGAAAGACTGAGTAGATTAAAATAAAAGAATGCTTATTTTTTATTGAATGAAAAATAAGCATTTATATATATATATATATATATACTATATATAACTTACCTTGATAAACATGTTCAAATTAATGCTTACTGCTACGTTTTAACTGTAGGCTTAGATGTTGGACTGACGAATCTTACTTCACAATTCTTAGGTAGGGTATATATATTATATTTTGATATTATATATATATATATATATATATATTATATATATATATATATATTATATATATATATATATATATATATATATATATATTTATATTTATTTATTTATTTAAATGTCATTCTATATATATATATATATAAATTTAAATGTAGTTCTGGTACGAAGTTCAATATTTAATTTAGAACCATTTTAGTAAGGTCAGCAACGACAGAAATTTAAAATTTTGGTCAGAGCCATGTATATAAGATATAGCACATTCATTCATGCATTTTAATCTGATAATACAAGAATGAATACGTCACAGTCAGGCGATTTAAAGGATTCCAGATTACTTTCACTTCAATGAAGTTTTGTTTTTAATATCCTTTGTGAAAAGTTTTGCAGCCAATAAATAAATGAATTTTTTATGTTTTGAGTGAAATATCCTACTTTTCTCAGTTATTTGCATCAGCTAGAGTTAGTGGAGTTGAGATTTCACAAATTATCTATCTAGTGAAAAGGTTTTGAAAGGAAGATCTGTATAAAGCTTTAATCTAACGTTGCTGGTGATACTGTTAATCTTCAGATGTTTTAAATCAGGGATGCTCAGACCGTGGACCTCATTCGGCCCTCCGTGTATTGGTGGTGGCAAGCCTCACCATGCGTTGTTTTAGTTTTAAGAATTCATAAGCCCTTTTAGTTCATTTTCTAAAAAAATGACATACATCGTATTGCAGGCAGTTTTTTTTCTAATCAGTATTTTTTTATATTTGTAGCACCTTGCACCAGGAATGTTAATTTTGGAATTTTACCATCATTATGAAAGGCTGACAAATCATATTGATACGATATCATGATCAACGTTTCAAGCAATTACACTTTATGCTTGAAAATTCCATCCCACATTTTACGCATTTTACAGACGGGATACATAAACGATATGATACTCAGCGAATGTTAGCGCAAACGCATCCATCTGAGATTGCATCATACTCTAAGATTCTAAAAAACTCCAAGGTCATCTTGAGAGGCGACTCCTGTAGAAATTAACTCTGACGTCATCTGAACAGCCAGGCCGGGAGAGAGTGCCCCTAGCAAGTGCTCTGTCCAGGATGACGGGACGCTACACCCCTCTGCACACCCAAGACAAATAAAACGGGGTTTAATATGTAGCCTACGTTACCCATGTCAAAAACAATTCATGAGACGGGAAAAAAGTGCAAATTCGAGTAATGCAGGCGATCACGACTTACCGTTCAATATTTCGATTATCAATGATAATATCACTTGAATTACATGAAAAATTCAATTCGACTGGACAGTAATGGAAACTTGTGTAAATGGTTTGATGATGATACAAGTGGGATTCATCAATTCATTCAGGAAAAGAAAATTAAGCATGCTGTTCATGGTTAATATTAATTACCCCATGTGAGAAATTTTGATGGTACTGAAAGTAGGGTTACTAATAGCGTATCAGGTTACTATTAAGGGAATAGTAAACTTTCAAAATCCCCAAAATCGGTCAAAAAGTCTACTTTTTTAATTTTAGAGTTCAAAATTAATTGATATCGAACTAAATAACAAAGAATTTTTAAATTACGATAATTTTTTACGCAGTTACATGTATAGCAACATAAATCATATTATATGTAGTGTAGAAAAGTGTAGTAAGTCTACTACAAAAATGCGTTAATTTTAGATGTTTTAGTGCACTTTTTGCTTTACAATTAAATAATACACCTACTAAATGGACTTATTTAGATTAATATGTATATAAACTATTACGTTAATTAAAATATTGACAATATATGGAAAATTAATGCACATGGGACCTATCAATTTTTGCTGATATATAAAAACCTTTTGACCAGGTTTTATGAAATAACTTCCATACAATAATATTTTTGGACCGAACTTTATGTTTTAGCTTTTTTAATAAAAAACAGTCTATGCAAAGTTTTATAACAGTCGCATCATGCTGCAAAAGTTTGTTTTGAAATTCACTATCCCTGAAATAATGCCACTTATACATTTGGTTGTTTTCGGGGTTTTATGGCGCAAGGGCCTTATTTGGCCAAGCTGCGAAAAACACAAGACAGACAACACAATTACAGAGGAAGAAAAAGCAAAAACGTAGAAAGGTAGGCGAGGGTAAAAATGAAAGGAGGAAAGATCACTCAGGTTCCTGGGGATTGTGATGCCAGTACACACTTAAAGATGTGCCCTTGAGTGCTGCACTTATGCAGGTATATCTTGAAAACACCCCAATTTTGCATTTATGTCGTTGTTCTCAGACAGTGATGTGTTGTGCTCGAAGATGAAAACATTAGCCAACTAAACGGAAAATCAAGTATATGATTAGGGCTGATATGATCAATATTCCCCAGACCCGGAGAGTTCTCCTTAAAGTAATTTGTATGTAGCTTTTCTCTTATGTAGCCTCTTTGGGTCAACATTTATCTGTGAACAAACTATTTCAGTCATTAATAGTAACAAATAAAAATGTAGAAATTGCTTGACTAATGAAACTTTAGAATAAACTAGTGGTCGCCCAGTGGTCGAAATTCGACCATAATTCATTTAATTTTTAAGTTTGAACGTTAATAAGGTTCTTTTGTCAAAGAGTATACCTCTATATTCATTGCATGTAATTTTTTTTAATTTTGTTCTACTACGTAAGCTGCGAGCATGTACAAATACGTCATAGGAAAAATTCGGTATAGCTTGGTTGAGCCGTATCTAAAAAAACAATAACGCGTTGTTTGACATTTTCTTGTTTTTTTTTATTGCTATACTGGCCACAGGTTTCGCCAAGGCTACACAGTTAATTTGCCTATCTTTTTCAAATTATATAAAATTTAAATAAAAAATAAATCCAAAAAAGGAAAAATGAAATAAGGAATACGTGCTTCGTATTTTTTTATATATATTTTTTATTGAAACAAAATAACCGTGTGGTTAAAAAAATAAATGTTGTCCATTGAACTTGAAATAGTTTGACAATGAATTTAATGATTCAAAACTTCTGTGTAGACGATGTTTTTTGTAAAAACTCTTTCATCGTTTGCTACCTTGACCGTTATATTCGGAAATATAAAATCTCAAACCATCGAATGATCGAACTCCACTTGCTGCGACGTACAATTGACCATGTGTAAGAACTGGCTGCCTCAATAAAATTCCAATTTTTTCGAATGTTTGTCCTTGAGACTTATTTATTGTCATCGCAAATGCAGGTATAATTAGAAATTGAGTTCTTTGAAAGTTAAATGGTAAAATAGTTCCGGAATATGTTAGATTTATACGTGGAATCAAAATTCTCTTATTGCGTGCGGTTCCAGTTAAAACTTCGCAATCAATAGTATTACGATGCATAAATTTGATGCGCATTCTTGTTCCATTGACTAATGCTTCCTTTGTATTTAAGTTTCTGATCAGCAAAACGATGCAATTAACTTTCAATACTAACTTATGTGGTGGCAAATTATGCCAAATCTCATACTCCTCCGTGCGCGCAATGTGCTTAAAAAGGGGTACACAGTTTTTTCTTCACGTATTAATACATAGATTTTGCGTTTGGCTACTACAAAAATCAAACCAAATATTAAAACAATTGTTAAATGAATGCAATGTGTGTCATGCATCAAATTAAATTCTTTATTTACTTTTTATTATCTTTCTTTGTAACAATATCTGATAATATAAATAAAATAAATAATATATGATAGATAACTTTCATATTTTTGGCGGCCCTCCCATAAGTCACAGTGAATCGATGTGGCCCTTGGTCTTAACATGTCTGCGCATCGCTGTTGTAAATAAACTGTTTTCTTGAGTAAAATTGAAAAGTTTTAAAACCGGGTTTTAACTTTTTAATGAATTTAAAATGTCCTTGACCATTAAATAAAATTTACCCTCATAGTATGCTTGTATCGAAATTCTAAATAGAAATTTGTTATGCTGTTAAATTTTTTAAATCATATTTCATAAATTGTAGTAAACTATCGAAAAATGGCATTTTCAAATCAGGTACTTTATGTTTTAGTAGTTTCTTATGGATGATGAACATAATGGAAGAAATAGCTACTACCAATATAGATTACTTTTGCTCATATCTAAGATGACGAAAGAAAATTTAAATCGAAATGTATTATGTTTATATAAGAAATAAGGGAAATACATCCAAAAAATCATGGAAAATTATAGACTCCATCCAGTACTTCATTATGTGCACTCCACAAGGACATACATGTATTACGTTAGTAATATAGATTATACTGTATATTATTGGATTATAATATATCATGCAGTTCAGTGTTACTGTTACCAATAAGTTTTGTACATATGGAATGTCAACCCGCACTGTTAAAACGAAAATATTGGACAGGGAAATTGAACGTCCTAAGTCGATAAACAAAAATTAGGTAGGTAACATATATTTCCTGAGATTTTAGATGCGAAAGAAACTGGCTGATTTATCGTTGCTTGGGATAAGAGTTCTTTTATTTGAGGAGGAAATTTTTAAACACGGAAATGCATGATAAAATATTCCGAACTTTTTCCAATATGAAAAATAATTTTAATGTAATTAACATATGTAAAAACACGAAAGGTATTTATTTCTTTGTATATTTAAGAATTAATTAAATATGCATTTTTATATAAAATGTTGGATTTGTGTGTTAGGGACAATGCTTTAGATGTTCTATATTAGATACCGCTTTTTTCAAATCCACGATCTTTAATTTGTTTGTTTTTCTTTCAAAAAATGGTTTTAATTTCATAAAAAGTCTATACAACTATAAATTGTAATTAATATTGTCATGATTTGAAATATGATTCATTAAAAAAACAAATCCCCTACTTTTGTCAATCTTTTAAAATCAAGTGTTCCTATTACGTGCCTATAATTAATACATAATGCAAATTTAAAAAAAAAGAGTTTCTATTTGACGATGATGTTGTTCAGAGTCTTTAACAGCTATGTACAACAAAATGTTTATTATTCCAGAAATAATGTTTTTGCTGAAAAGCTATGTTGCTTACTATTTCAATGCATTTATTGTTCACTTTCTACGATTTAATGAAAGCAGCGTAACGAAAACACACCTTGTTCACACACTGAAGCATTAATAATACAATTTGTTCAAAATTTTGAAGTATCGAAATTACTTTTGTATATTCATGTATGGTAACTTGTTTCAAGAAAAAATTTATTCTTTCGCTTCGAAGATGTAAGCATCTAAAGTTTTACATTTTCATAAAGCTATAATTTCAGTTGAATACTAGATGTCGTTCGGACAAATGAGAAGTAATGCAAAATCTCTTTTCAAATTCAGATGTCTGAAAAGAAAACAACTAGTTAAAACTTTTACCTATTTATTTATTTTTCTGAAATTAATGTAGATAATTCATATATGTATTAGTAATTGTAAACAAGGTTCTTTCAATGCAATACAAATTTTATTCATCATACACATTATAACAGAAACTAAAAATGTAAAACAAAGCTTTCAACAAAATTGCTTACAAAAATTATTTGGCAATGTGTATTTAAATACAACAAAAAAATTCACATGCTCCCTAATTTACATTTAGTTATGATGTCCATGATGATGGGCTTGATGGTGATGCCCATGGGCTTGTCCTTGATGATGGTATACTTGCTGATGACCCTGGTGGTGATGTCCTTGATGATGATGGCCATGCTCATGATGAGCATGGTGGTGATGATCATGGGGAGCGCTGGAGTGGATATGAACTGCAGCAGGGTTCTGATTTGCAGTTCCAGGCTCATTAGTTTTCACTTGGGCTCTGAAACCATTGTGGTCAGCGACGTAGTGTACTTCCCTGTGAATTCCCCTGTGATCTGTGAATCCGTAGCTTCCCTGAACGTGGCCATGACCATTTCCTTCTTCTTTTCTGAATTGAGATCCGTGATGATCCTTAATGTCATATCCAAACTTGTAAGGATGGGGATGATGATGGTGATCCTTAAAAAATAATTTATGTAGTAAATTAAGCAGTAACGGATTTATTTTCCAGTAACCATATGCACTTCAAAATGCTGGAGTTGTTTTTTGAATAATTTCTCACACCTAATATATGGGTAATTTAAATTTTTGCTATTCATTCTGATATTGATATTTCGCATATCTAATAAATTAAAATAGATATCAAATGATTCTGAAGATTTAGCTTAAAATTATTTATTTTTTCTAGTTTCAAGTTACACAATAAATCACTGTTATGAATTTAAGACGTTTATAAAAATTGAAGGAAATATCTAAATCATAAAACTAATTTTGCAATCCAGATGTTTACTTAGTTTTATAACTCTTGTATGTGGCTTATGAGTGGTCTGAAATTTCATGTATTTTTAAAGAAGAATTAGGAGCTCTTTTGATTAATAGTTCGAATTATTAATCAGATTTTCGATTTTGTATAATTATTTCCAAATTAATCTCGTATAATTATTTAACTATTACCACTGAAGCACCAAATCGGAAATTTACATCTTAAAGTTTAGTAAATAGGTTAAATTTCATATTACTCTTCATTCTTTGAAACATTAATCTTAACACAGAAATAGATTCAAGTAATACTTACTTCGGGAGGATTTGCAAAGACTATAGCAGCTAATGCAACTACGAGGAGTGCCTGGTTATAAAAAAATTCAAGTGAGTAAATTAGACAGACAACTTATTGATTTAATTGAAACACACTAAGAAGTTATTAAATTATCCTTCAAAAAATCCAGAATGAAAAATAAGTATGAGAAGCTTCTCTGTGAAGCTAAATGTAAGTGGTGGTATCGTTTCTGGTCTGAATGTATTTCCTGTACGTATTCCGAGCTTGAGATCACTTGACTTGGTTTTCGAATACGATTTCAGCACTTCTCCAATAAAAATTCCAAAGAATGAATTCCGATTTGCTATATGATGCAAAAACGGTGATAAAGTACAATATAAGGTGACCCAGATATGTATCATGCCAGAGCATTTGGGTAGCAGAAATGTTTTCACATTCCGTCTGGTTTTTTTTTGTACACTGAAAATCCCTCTCATAGAGACATCATTCATAATTACTTAATTAAGTTCAATTGATAATCTTAGGAAGAAAAATTAATCCGTATTAGAAATTTTTTATATAATAATGATGAAACCACAATGAAGTAGAATGTTTCTATATTTCTACATTATTACACAGAGGATTCAAAGCTGTATTAAACATTAATTTAACTTTAATTTCTCTAAAATAATAATTTAATTTAGAATTTGCAGTTTTCCAAATTTTAATTATAGAGAGATGTCAAAGAAAATATTAATATACTCAAGAAATTTCATACTCAGGAGATTTTATAGATGTAAAATATTTAACATCTAAATATTACTTGATTAAAAATTTGTTTTCCTTATAATTAACAAAACTTTTTAAAATAGCTTATAAGATTACTGAAAGACAGCATAAGCAAATATTGAACAAATGAGTAGATTAAAATATTAAGATGCTCATTTTTCATTTATTTCACATATCTTATTACATATAACTTACCTTGATAAACATGTTTAAATTAATGCTTACTGCTACGTTTTAACTGTTGTCTGAAATGTAGGACTGATCGAATCTGACTTAACAATGTTTGGTAGGGTATATATATGAAAGAAAGGTAAATGCAGCTCTTGATACGAAGTGCGACATTTTAATTGGAGCCAGTTTACTTAGGTCAACAACGACAGGATTCGAAAATTTGAGGTCAAAGCCACGTTAAAGATATAGCACATTCATTCATGCGTCATTTTAATCTGATAATACAAGAATGAATACGTCACAATCACGTTTCAAAGGAATCCAATCTACTTTGACTGGAATGAAATTTCTGTTTTTACACCAGTTGTGAAAAAGGTATTGCTGCATTATATAAATATATTCCCTATATTTTGAATGAGAAATCCTTTTTTTAGTTATTTTCATCAGATATATAGATTATTCTATTTAAGATTTCACAAATTATTGATTTGTTAAAACGGTTTTGAAAGAACCATTTGCATAAAGCATTAATCTGCAAAAATCAATCTGCGAATTAAAACAGCAGAAGATTAAAAGGATCAGCAACAACGAAAGTTGTTGGTGGTACTTTTAATCTTCTGCTGTTTTAAATCACTTGCATGTTTTCGAGAGTAGAAGTGAAAATCTTTTAAACCGTAATGCAATTTTTGAATGTATTTAAAATGTTTCTGAACGTTAAATAAAATTTATTCAAGTCTTATTTTTGTATCGAAATTCCAAATATGTAACTATTAATGCAATTTGTTAAATAACATTATTAAATGCAGTAATAATTACCGCACTTTGTCTCTATCTTACTCTTATTTAATTTTATTTATCATTTGTAATTTTATATTTGAAACAAAGTAGCTTATATTTTCTAACACTACTTCATACGTTCTGGTGAAATTTAATTCGTTTATCTCGTTAGTGTTTGAACGATAGCATACCATCAATTTTACGTAAGGAAGTACAACAATAAAAACAATTTAAAAAATGAGTTATTTATGTTTAAAATAGCAAAGTGAGATGTGATATTTTTCATCTCTGCTATTGAAATTTTATCAGAAATGGCCAATTTAAAATGTCAAGCCTGGCTTAAGATTCCAACTTTTATAACTGAGACTCAAAATAACAACGATGATAGTTCTAAGTGAGAAGATTACTCAAATATGCAAACTTTTCATAAAATTAAAATAGAATCGCTATAGAAATAAGTTAAATTTCTATTTTAAGTTACATATGTTTTTTAAATTTCTATTTTCTAAAATACACTGCTGGCCACCGTAAATGCAACACCCTGAAGGAAGCATGCAAATAATATGAAATTTACAACATGCATTAGCGGAGGTGAGATATGCAAATGATTAGAATTTCAGCGCAGACGCACATCACGCGCGCCTGTGGCGCCACTTCAAAGTTCTATTTAAGGCTTGGAGATTTCGACGATTTCAAGTACGGCAATTGTGTTTTTCTTGTGGTTTTTCAAAAAAACGATCAATTATGCCTCGTAGAAAACAGCGATCATCTTTTGATCAAGTATCCGAGTTCGACAGAGGAAGGATAGTGGCCTACCGAGATTGTGGATTATCTTTCAGGGAAATCGGTAGTCGTGTTGGACGAAACCAAACAACTGTAATGCGGATATGTGATCGTTGGATGCAGGAGGGTACGACGGACCGACGTGTTCGATCGCATCCACCTCAGTGCACCACTTCACGTGATGACAGGCATATTGTGCGTATGGCAGTGACGAATCGCTCAACCCCATCACGAACCATAGCACAGCACATTCAGTCTGTACCGCATCATCCAGTGTCTGCGCGTACCATTCGACGCCGTTTACAGCAGAGTGGTCTGTCCGCAAGACGTCCATTGCTTCGTCTACCCTTGACGCAGAACCACAGACGTTTCCGCCGCCAATGGTGCGATGAAAGAAGGATGTGGACGGCAGAATGGAATGAAATTGTCTTTACTGACGAGTCACGCTTCTGTCTGCAACACCACGATGGTCGGATTCGAGTCTGGAGACACCGTGGAGAGAGGATGCTGAACATCTGCGTTATGCACTGCCACACTGGTCCTGCACCGGGTATTATGGTATGGGGCAGTATTGGATATCACTCTCGCACTCCTCTAGTACGCATTGCCGGTACTTTAAACAGCCAGCGCTACATCTCCGAGGTGTTGGAGCCAGTTGTCCTTCCTTACCTTCAGGGCTTGCCCACAGCCATATTTCAACAGGATAATGCGCGACCACACGTGGCACGTATTGTCCAAGGGTTCTTCGTCAATCGCCAGATTGAATTGCTTCCCTGGCCAGCTCGCTCTCCGGATCTTTCGCCGATAGAAAACCTGTGGTCCATGGTTGCTCAACGATTGACCCAGAATACATCCCCAGCTGCCACACCAGATCAACTTTGGCCACGTGTGGAAGCTGCTTGGTCTGCTGTACCCCAAGAACACATCCAAAGTCTCTTTGAATCAATGCCTAGGCGTGTGGCAGCGGTGATCTCCAACAATGGCGGCTACTCTGGCTACTGATTTTGGCAGGAACCACACTTCACAGAAGTCTATAAATTTAATCATTTGATACTTGGTCAACATGTTATCTACAAAATAAATTTTGTTGTGATATCTCTTGTCTTTGTTGGTGTTGCAATTTGGGTGGCCAGCAGTGTATATAGTAATAAATAATCATCTAAAGTATTACATTAGAACTAAACCTTTGTTTATCAGAAGAGACTCTAAACCAGCCACCACATATCTAAAACATGTTATACTGTTAAAAATTCATAGTATTTCATAAATATAAAAAAATTAAAAATGGCATATACAAGTACGGTACTCTATATTTTAATAATTTTTAATGGTTAATGACCATAATAGATAGAACAGTTACTTCCGATTTAGTTTACTTTTGCACATATGAGATGATAAAAGAAAATTCAAATTGTGTGTCTTTTGTTTAAATAAAAGGTATTAGAAATGTGTATTCAAAAATCTATTCATAAAATCTTCAAAATACTCATTCCAACCTTTTTGAAAATTTAAGTGTTGGAAAATTAAAAATTTGTTAATTATAATACGTCTCATTAGAAATTTTGTGGAACTAAATTTAGAGAACATTTCCAACTTTATCCAGGAGTCTAAACTCTTTTATTACAACTAGAAGACACACGCATAACATCTGAGCTAAATTGATTTAATTGCTAATATCTATTGAGGACTGTAACGTTACTCACATTCCTCGATGAATTTCGTTACTTATTTGAATTCATTCATAATGAATATAAGCATCGAAATGCATATAGCATAGGTCCAAATGAAATAAAATTCATCAGAAATATAAAAGGTATTTTTGAAACATATTTCAAATGTTTTACTGATTTTAATTCTTACTTTTAATAAAGTGCATGGCAAGAAGTTCACCTTTCAGTCATGTTATCATAGCTACTTTCTGAACGTTCACTTCAATTAAATCTCATATTTATATCTTCTTCTTTAATCAGATGGCTGAAGAATTTTATTAGAGCGGAAAAGACCCTTCCGTCAGTTCTAGGAATATTATGCAGTTCCATCGCTCAAATCAAACATATTCAAACTAAGCGGAAAAATTGGCGAATGAGTTCTGTAGCGCTTGATTTTATATTGTCAGTATCTGTTTGTTGCTCACGGACGTATTGATACGAAATGAATAGTAATGAAAACATAATTTTTCAAGTATTAAATTGAAAAAACAAATAAATGTATTTTTCATTGTATTTTTAATAATATTATTCTAATTCTTATCAAACGCCCACTTCTGTATAAAAAATAGCCTTGATAACAAAAACTTTTTGATGAAAATAAAAGTTTTGCTTCCTTTGCATGTGTAGCTTTGGAAATTGCGCTTCCTATTTTAATTCAACTTTAAACACCGTTTTTTGGATAAATGGAGTTTATTTCTCAATATAATCTCTTTTGTGGATTACACACTTGGACCAGCAAGTTTCCAATGTTTTCATTCTTTCGGAAAAATAGCTTTTCCAAAGGTTGCATTGACGGCTGAAATGACATCTTTATTCGACAATAATTTCTTCCAACAAAACCAAATTAAGTTTAATAACACGAAGTTGTACAGGGAGAATATGGTTGATGAGGAATCAATTCGAAGCCTAGTGTATGCAATTTTGCCATTGTAACGGTCGATTTATGGGACGGCACATTGTCTTGGAGAAAGAACCCTTTTTCGTTCGTCAATCTTAGTCGGTTTTGTTTCAGTACTTTCAAAAGGTGCAATAGCGTTGCATAATAGGCTCTTGTTATTGTTTTTCCCTTCTCCAAGTAGTCGATTATGATTCCTTGGGTATCCCAAAAACAGTGGCCATTGCCTTCTCAGTCAGTCGACAAAACGGTCTTCGCCTTCTTGGGGCACTTTCACCAATGTTTTGAATCCTTCTTAGACTAAGGGGTGTAGTGGTGGAAGCATGTTTCGTACACATTTACGAATCTAAAAGTCTGAAAAGTATCACCGAACACACTGCGTTGAAAAGTCCTTTCAAGAATATTTTTGGTCGTTAGTCGACAATCCCGGCACTCATCGCGTACAAAGCTTTTTCATCTGCAATTTTTCATGCAGGATGTTGTGGACTTCTTTAGTTGAGATGCCTAAAGTCAGTAATATCGTTCACTTTCACTCGGCGATCTTACATAATTATACCCTGGAATTTTTAACTATATCTGTCCGTTGTGGTGACCTAAACTGGGTGTGCAGAGAACGTTTCATCTTTAGTGTTTCTTCGGCCCCGTTTAAAACCTTTTTATCGAGAAATAAAAAAATAAAAGAGATGAGAGAAAGGTTAAATCCCCATAAACTTGATGCAACTCCTTTTTAATCTGGAAGGTCTACCACTTATTTATTTTAAAATATATAATCACTGCACGGAACTCTTTTGTTTTCACTTTTTTGGTAGCTGCAACAATGTTCTCTTCAAACGCCTGTAGAATGAGAACAAATCGTCGCTTCTGACTTAAGTTTGGTATGATCTAGTTTGAATAGTGATACTTGTCAGCCGTGAAGTCACTAAATTAATTGTGGAAAATTTGATAGAAATTTACCAAACTTATCAAACTAACCTCGAATGTAATGTATATGGGGTAATATAATGTATATTGTTTGTGAATGCGCAGTAATTGTTTTCTGTTAAACTTAGTTTTCTCAAATCAGGTGAAGCTTCACCATCAAAGCTCATGTAATATGAAGGGTACGTTTCCCCCAAGTATATGGTATTGAAATTTATTTTGAAAAAACATAAATTATAAAATTTGAAATATTCCTTGTGGGAGATGAATGTTTTTAATTAATTTAAAATTCATTTATCTGTATTTTAAGCCCAAACTTTTAGTGTTGAGCTTGGCAAACCTATGTTGTTCAGACCTTCTGTTACCATTATTGCTTGTACATACGGAATAAGAACCCTCAGTGTTAAAAAGTAAATGAGAGGAAGTATTATTGCCACGATACTGGTTAAGATTGGATGGAGAAATTAAACATCGTAAGTCGATAAATAGGAATAAGGTAGAAAACTTAAATAGCCAGTGATTTTAGATGTAAAGCTGGTTAAATGGGTAAGAGATTTTAAAGCTGGTTAAATGGGATGTAAGCTGGTTGACATGGGTAAGAGATTTTTTATTTCAGAAGGGAAAATTTAAATAGAATTATGTATTGAAACTATTCCAAACCTTTTCCAATATGTAAAAGAAGTTTAATGCTATTAACCTATGTACAAACACGAGAGGTATTTTTGTACTTAAGCATTATTTAAACATACATTTTTCATATTAAATGTTGAATTTTTGCTACCATCAATACATATTTATATCAAAATCCATCTGGATTTTAAATACGAATACGGGAATATATATCTTTAATTTCATATATAGTTATATTCAGAATTTTAATTTTTTTTCTGAAATTCGTGTAGATAATCCATATGTACGCGTAATTATAAACAAGCCTCTTTTATTGAAATAAAAATTTTATTTATCACACACATTAAACTAAAAATTGGCAAAAAAAATTAAGAAACTAAATTTCATGCAACAATTATTTGGCAATGTGTACTTAAGTACAAAAAATGCTTCAATGCTCGCTAATTTACATTTAGTTATGATGCCCATGATGATGGGCTTGATGGTGATGCCCATGAGGGTGTCCATGGGCATGTCCTTGATGATGGTATACTTGCTGATGACCTTGGTGGTGATGTCCTTGATGATGATGACCATGATCGTGATGAGCATGGTGGTGATGATCGTGGTGTGCACTGGAGTGAAGGTGCACTGCAGCAGGGTTCTGGTTTGCAGTTCCAGGCTCATTAGTTTTCACTTGGGCTCTGAAACCATTGTGGTCAGCGACGTAGTGCACTTCCCTGTGAATTCCCCTGTGATCAGTGAATCCGTAGCTTCCCTGAACGTGGCCATGACCATTGCCTTCTTCTTTTCTGAATTGAGATCCGTGATGATCCTTAATGTCATATCCAAACTTGTAAGGATGGGGATGATGGTGGTGATGCTATGATAGAAAAATGTAAAGATTATTCTATTTAATCGATTTTATAGATTTTGTTTTGTACAGGAAGCACTGGCACACGTAGGTAACTAAAACTATATGAAATGCTTTATTAAAATTTTTGAATTCCTAAATATATCTTATTAGTAAATATGTATTTTTAAGCAAACTCGCTATACTAACTATATCGTATAAACTAAGTATTTCGAAAACTTTAGATTACGCATTGCTTAAGTAATAGGACTCTTTTAGTAATCCTTAATTTCAAATAAAAGGAGCATCTAATTCAATACAATATAATATTAAGAATAAAAATGTCGAATTAGTTTAGCTTTGCTTCTACTAAATAAGTTTCGGCAGCATTTTCTGGTATTATAATCTCTTGTTCTTTCGTTTCCTTTCCTTTTGAACCTTGGAAGTCCAGCTGGTAGAGATGTGAATTAGTAAACAGAGGGTTGCGAGTTCGAAACTCGATCCAACCACAGACAGTCATGGACTGTGGCTGGTACATCTTCAATTTGTCATGGGCTCAAATGTCCTCACGTTGGTTTGGCATGGAAGTTTGAAGAGTGAGGTGCCTCTGATAATGGGATCATCTAACCGTGGTTCAAAATTATTTTGAGGTGATGTCCTCGGATCTTTTGCTTCGGGATTGAACTCGGACCGTCGCCAATAGCTCGTTGTGTTCTTCTACGATGTTAATTCAACTACCTACTTACCTTTATAATTTAATTCTGGTGGGAGTTGAATACACAGAAGGCAATCTTGCCACTTATAAACAATTGAATTTATGTAAAATATAAGAAAATATTATCTTATTTTACACTGGTGAAGTATATTTTGTTGAAAACCTTTGTAATGTGTGAAAAACGTTAATAATTTCTCCAATTCATTTATTCTTTGGTAATCGTAGCAAAAATGCATAATGGATTAAACCAAATCAAATGCTAAGTAAATATAACTTGAAAAGAGTACTTAGTGCTTGTTTCTTGGGGGTGTTACATTGGTTTTCGAAAAGAATTTCATTTTAGTTTAACAAGGAGAAATACTTTTTAATATTTAAGGAATTTGATAATTATGCTCAAAGTCTAGTAATCTACATCAGCTATGAGACATATATACTCGCTATCTTACTACTTTAAGTGATTTCAGTGGATTGCAACGGGGAATATTTTTCTAAAGAAAAAATATTTTTCTCTAACAGTCTTAAATTATTTATTATCGATTATTGTACAACCCCTGTCACCTTTATTCGTGGATGAATAAGTCTGGACAAGGCTATGTTAACTATCTGTTCCAATTTAAATAGCGCAAACCAGCTGAGAAGTCGAAAATTGGTTTAAATTTAAGTATTAACCCTCTAAATGGTTTCGACGAGATATCTCGTCCATTAAAATCTGACCAACTTTACTAATGACAAGATATCTCAACATCAAAATATTGCTGATTTTTCGATTATGACGAAATAAATATCTGGTCAGGTTTCTTCTAATGAAGAGATACATCGTCTATCAAGATATGTTGAGCTTTGTTAGTGACCAGATACCTCGTCGATACCACCATGAGGGTTAACTTACAAATTTCTGTTTATGTTTACTAAGATTATGTAAGGTTGTTCTTTTCCCATGTGAATCAAAAACTTTTATAAAGAAATAAGTCATTCTTACTATGTAAGTATGCTATCTTAAAAATAACTATTTCTTTTACAATCATATTTTATAAAATGCGGTATAATTTGAATTGACAATGTTATCTTTAATTGAAAAAGAATATCACTTCTGTCACCTGATCTATACCAGATACTTAGCAGATCGATACCAGAGACTTATAAGTACAATAATAATTTGGACCGAAAATATGGAAATAGGACAAGTTCTACAGTAAGTTTCGATATTATTTCTTTACATTTCTACATGTGATATTACTTTTCAAGAATACTTACTTCAGGAGGATTTGCAAATACAGCTGCAAACGATGCAATAACTAGGAATGTCTGGCAATGGAAAAGAAAATCCGAATAAATAAATCATCTCAACCATCAACCATTCATTTCTTAAAATTTTATATGTAAATTAAACAAAGGGTATTTATGTTACAATTACATCTATCAAAACAAATCAAAAACTGTCAAATCAAATCAAAACAAATCGAAAGTACAAAACAGCAATGGTTATTTTATATAATTTTTACAATTCGGTACGAAGTAGCGTGGTACGATATACAATTCCAAATATATACAACCATTAAATTATATTATCTGTTGAAATCGCTGGGAATGTTTCCTTTATTTGTTTAAATAATTTCATGGAATTCCCGAACATTTAGTGATCTACAACTGCATCATTCCTTTGGAATTTCTTATTCTATGATTTTAATCTTAAAGAGCCAGAATAGAGAGTAGCCGCTATAGAAATCTTTGTAAATACTACGTTTTCCACCAATAAACCCTTTCAACTCGTATTTAAGGAAATATTTCTTATAGTCTAATTGAAATTTATGTAACATAAAATATATTTTTGACAAAAACATTTCAGAAAATAAACGGAAGCAGCACTAATCTAATCAACAACGAAAATTTCTAACCATGATGGCAACAATCTTTCACTTTTTATGAACACCTTTACTTAAAAATTAAATTAACCACTAAATTTGTAATTCTATAAACTGTATCAAACGGTTATGCACTTTAAAAGTAACACTGCTTGCAAAGTATGGAGAAAATACCATGGACACCAACAAACTCAATATGAAACTGAAAATATGCATGTAATCATGAATAAAAAATAATCCAACTGTTGCATTATAAAAAATACTCACTTTGATAAACATTATTAATGTTTAGCTTGCAATGCTTATTTTACTCGTTGTTTGAGGTAAAATTTCTAAGACCAAATCTGACTTTTCACAATTTCAGTATGCTTATATATACATTGTAAATTTAAAGGTGGCACTTGGTGCGGAGTACAACATTTAAAATAGAGATAAGTTATTGGGGTTTATGCCTACAGCAATTCAACTTAGGGGTCAAAGTCACGCGTACAAAGTGACATATTTATTCAAGCGTTTAAGCCCGTTTAGATACTCCAAAAGTCGACTGAAATGCTCGAAATTCTTTCTTTAGTTCTACTTGATTTCAGGTCAATTTTTGTTTAGAGATCTAGTCCAACAAGTTGTTTCACAAGTCAATCTGCGTTCAAAGAAATTTTGAGACGAGTAATATTTAATTCTCTTGTGGTTGTCTCGAAGAGGTATATCGTCATTATCAAAACTGAGCAGATCGTGATGGATGTGATATTTCTTCATTGGAAGAAAACTTATCAGATCTTGATCTCGTTATCGTATAACAATCGGATATATCTTGATGATGAGATATCATGCCAATGACAAAATTTGTCAGATTTTGATGGACAAGATATCTAGTCGAAACCACTTGGAGGTTAAATATCGCCGGTTCACAAGTGAAACATCTAAAGTCAAAAAACATAGTTCGGAGAAAAGGAAGGGAGCAAATCTACTCTCTAAGCTTTACTTATTAAGTGTGTTTCTCAAGAAGAAATCTAACATTCATGCAAAGAAAAATAACTTAGTGGACTTCAACAGTCTAAATAGCACCACCTTTTGTCTAGAAAAACTAAAATACACATATCTTGAAACTTAATTTAGTGTGTTTCACTTGTAATGTTTATCACTTGTCACTTGGTTTAATTAAAAGCGAGAACAAAGGCGTACTTTTGCTATTTTCATCCATATGGCAAATATTGTTTGATGCTAAATAATTTTTAGGTAGGTGTATAATAAGTTTATATAAACGTTTCGTGGAAAACATTTATTTTTTGTTTTAAAACCTTATAACAAGGCAATTTTCTAATCATAATTTACTGTACCCACTGCAAAAAATGCGAAAAATCAACACTTTCCCATTTAAATGAATGCCATAACCTCATAATTAATGAGTGATATGAAACAGAATGTTTGTTTCACGCTACTTTAATTTAATTCAGAACTTTGTAATGCGTCATTTTTATTTTTATCTTGAACAATTAGTTTACTGTTGTACGAAAATGAAACATTATTATTTTATCAAAAGGCAACTATAGTGTATGATTATATTAGATTCATTAACTTAAGCTATTTCACAAAATGATCTATATCCAACAAAAGTTAATGATACCTAATGTGCGATAATGATACAAAACTGCTATCATTCAATGAACTTTGTTGGCATAACAATGAATAATTTAGTTGAGAGCTCTTTCTGTCTTCTGTTCAAAGTGTCAATCGAATTTTAAAAATTATATAAACTTTAAGTAAGTTTTCTTATTTCTTACATTTGTAATTGCATTTGAGTGAATAAAGGCTTGAATAGAAAAAGCGATTGTTATACAGAGCAAACCTTTTCAGATTTCCTAAATATTTACTAAACATAGCCTCATTATCCCGGCATATTATAACAATAAACACACTAATATTTACTATAGAAGTGACATATACTCGTGTCATATATCTACTACGTAAATCTCTTCTAAATGAGTGTTTTAATACAGCTAAAGACTTTGCACCCTACAAACAGTAATAATTCCAAGAAACCATTCGTAACTCAAACTTCTTCATACCTAATTTAAATCCACTTATAATGAATATACGCATCAATATTCATATTTCATACTTCCAAATGAAATAAAATAAGTCAAAAATATAAAATGACAATCTTAACTTTTCTTATATTTTCCAAATGTACTGTATGTTAATGATACGTAACAATAAGTAACTGTTGTTTTAGTTAACCGTTAAACAATTAAAAGAATTCGGTAATTTAAATTAGTTATTTTTGTTAAATATATATATTGTTATACTATTTAGTTTTACTTTTTGATTTGATGTATTACTTTTTTGTGATACGTTTTTTCATTAATTTAAAAAATTGCTTTTCCCCATTTGGCGTTGACATTTATCGATAATTGTTAATATTTTCGAAAGGTTACTAAATATTGATGTATAATAATACTATCATTTAACAGAACTGTTCTTGAAATAACAGTCCATTTACAAGTAGTAATATCCTTGATAAAGTTTATTAGGGTTATTATCTTTCAGTGGTTTTATCATATGGCGATTGAGGGAGATATGCAGAAAACAATACAGGAAACAACATTTTACTTAAAATACTATGTATTATATCTCCACCGTTCGTTAAATTACTACTAACCACATTTTCTAAATCACCCTCCATTATCATGGATCCAAACAAGGAACAAAAATATTTCATCTCTGCTAATTAAATAAAATAAGATTTATTATTGTTCAAAATTAATTCACATGAATTTTCGTTTATTGAACGTTCAACCCAATATCTTGAAATGAAGTTGTACTTATATTAAAATAACAACTTATTTAGGAACACCTCCAAAAACATTACTTAACTAATTATATTATAAATTTTATTCGATGACACTTAAAAAGCAAGTAAAATACAGGTTTCATCTTGTAGACTCGGTAAGGTGCTTTGTTTGTTTGATCGAAGAGGAGACATTGGAACATATCTTGTTTTTCAGTAACAAAGAGAGCCTCCTTAGAGAAACTTTTAACAAGATTTTACTCCTCCTAGTCGATTTTTACTGCTTTTTCTTTTTGTTTGATAACAGTTCCTTTTAGATTGTTAGTAAAAACCGTCAATCGGAGCTCATAGCTCCAGGCACTCACGTAAATAAGTAGTATTGTATCGTACTTAAGATATGAAGTGGGTTGTGTACAGAGACAACCGTAATAGTTTAAGGCGAAAATCCGTCCTTGTGTTAATAGATGGCAGTTGGTAGTTGAATTTAAGTCGAACCGGGATACATAACGGGCTATTGGCGACGATCCGGGATCAATCCCGAAATGAAAGATACAAGGACACCCCGTAATTTTGAACCACGGTCAGATGACGAGGTCAACACCTGAGCTGGTACACACTCTCCAAACTTCCACACCACGCAAATATGAAGAATTTGAGGTCACGATGGATTTCACGTAATGTGTTAATAGAGGAAGGGTAAAATGTAAATGAATAAAGTCTTGGTGGTTATAAGTGAAGTATAATTCTATTTATCAAAGGTGGGTGATAGAAGTAAGATACATATGGCATAGTATTTGTATTGATATGTCTTACAAAAGTTAAATCTATACAAGTTAAAATCTATACAGAGTAGTGGACGATGTATAAATTACTTCAAGTTGCATATAGTGACTTTGTATATAGTTTATAAGCGATTTGTTTTGAGTAACATCGACTTTTGAATCGCCGCTTAACATAATGGTACATTTGTATCTGGAATCGTATTTAGTACAAATGTGCTTGATAGAATCTTTCAAAGTTATATTCCAAATCAATATTGATAGTTTCAGGCGCACTCGAAGTACTCGGGTCGGCGTCGACGCGCTCTGTTTTCTTACGCTCTCTATACAACCTGCATCGTTCGCCATTAGTCAACTTATGCTTTTCTGATTCCTTTTGAACTTTTCTTTCCAGCGATATGCGTTTCTTACATTTCTGTTCGTATTTCCTTCGCAATTTTTTCAACATTATGAAAATGTTCTTCAACTCAGCACACTTATCGGCTTATGACATTGCAAATTTTATTTTGTCGGTTATTATAGCTAAATAATATTGTAGATCCTGTTATTCTCTACAAATTGACACTCATTTCAACGCCCTGTCTCTTGGTAATCAAAACTACATTTCCCAACAGCCGCTCGGCTTCGCCATTTTCAGTGATCAGGCGTAAGCACCCTCCTTCCACCACTGCATAACACCACAACACATGATTTTCAATCGGACATAAATCTTCTACCCAACAGAATTGAAATTATTATAACATCATTTATAGTTTACGAGATATGAGTGCGACAAATCTTGCATTTTTTCTGTTGCCAGAGTTTTCGTAGACACTCCTCTATACCGGATCGAATTGTCTAAAACTCATAATAATATAAATAATTTCTGACACTTCCGACAACTTGTAAAAAATAGTTTGGAACTTATGCCTTTTGCATACTGTGATCTGACTAAATGATATTACCTTTATGATCAGTGATTGTAACTACAAATACCTGTCATTCAACTATCTCAAGAGATGATGTTAGTAAGTAAAATTGATAAATATATGTTTTTATGTACTCAGAAATAAGTATAATAATCAATCTGTTGATGGTTAATTATACATTTGTAAGTCTCAAAAATCTTATTCTGTAGAAAACTTCATTTTTTATTTGAAATTTTCAAATTGTTTAGATGCATAATTTTGAAAACATTAGTTTCCAATCCATTATCAAATTAACAAAAATAATTGGTGAAAAATCATAATTTTGAGAAAAGTTCTAGCACGTAACTTATTCTCAAGAAACTTATAGTATAACATTGAAACTACAAATCCTCTCCAAAAGTACACAGATGAATAAAACTTGCATTTTTTTAAAAAATTTTAACTTATTTCATTTTCATAATTCCTTAATGCAATTTGGTAATAATTATATTTAATCTAAACAGTTTATAGATTTATGAAAGGATATGTATTATTTTTAGTGAATGGACACGTAGTAATTTCGGCACTGAATCTTGTGTACTATGTAGACTTTTATTGTATTATTTTGTTGTAAATCCCATCGTTTTAGTCAAATCATCAAATAGCTTAATTACATCCATTCCTATGCTCAAAATATATTGTAAACTTTCATTATTGCTTTGCTGAAATTTTTCGAAAAATCTAAGAGATAAAAATGGCAAATCTAAAATATACAGGTTCAATCTAACTTTGAGGAGTTACTTTGAAGAGCTGACTATTGAAGAAATGGAAGACGGTAATCGAACACCAATGCAAAAAGCAAATGTTAGTATTAGAAAACAGAAAATTTATTTTGGCAAGAAAATGCATAAATACAAGGAAATTATTTCAATATTCTAAATTACAGTTACAAATGATGCCCCTAATGGTGTCCATGGGCATGTCCTTGATGATGGTATACTTGCTGATGTCCTTGGTGGTGATGTCCTTGGTGGTGATGTCCTTGGTGGTGATGTCCTTGATGATGATGACCATGATCGTGATGAGCATGGTGGTGATGATCGTGGTGTGCGCTGGAGTGAAGGTGCACTGCAGCAGGGTTCTGGTTTGCAGTGCCAGGCTCATTGGTTTTCACTTGGGCTCTGAAACCATTGTGGTCAGCGACGTAGTGGACTTCCCTGTGAATTCCCCTGTGATCAGTGAATCCGTAGCTTCCCTGAACATGACCTTGACCATTGCCTTCTTCCTTTCTGAATTGAGACCCGTGATGATCCTTAATGTCGTATCCAAACTTATAAGGATAGACTTATGGATATCATTTGTTTCTGTTAAATCTGTTAAAGTTTTCTGTAGCAGTGTCTATTGTATATATGAAGATCAATTGGAGAGAAATTGATGAAAATTTTTAGAAAGTGCAAAAGATGACTCAAAAGGAGGAGCTTATAATTTACAATGTCATCTAAATTTCATAGTATAAACTTTTCTGCTATTTTCAAAGGCCTACAACCGGTTGTTTGTCACGGATAATACAGCTTGTAGAGAACCTTGTCCCGTACACAACACTGTGTCCCATGAAACTTCAATCATCTAACAAATAATCTGTCGTTTGGAAGAATATATATAAGTACGGTGTTAAAATCAATTTCATGAAGAAAGTAGAGATTTCTGGAATTAAACTTCCAAATAGGGTTGCTACCTCATCTTTGATTGAACTATTTCTGCTGTGATAATAAAATGTTTTCCAGCTGATAATGAAAGTGACGATGATAATGTTCACATAACTATGCGTTCTGAATTCCAAAGACCATATTCGTCTGCTGAAGATTGTCCTTTTACTACCTCTGATATAGAGTCCATCATTAAAAAACTTAAAAGAAATAAAGCTCCTGAACCGGATTCGCCGCCTAATGAAATAATTCAACAATTCCATGGTATTTTTCCTGACTTTTTATTCAAGCTTTTCAATCTGTGTTTAAATTTGGGTGTCTTTCCTGCTCCATGGAAGAAGGCGCGTGTTGTTCTGATCTCAAAGACATTGGATTTAAGGATTCCTCACCTTGATCATGTTAGATGCATTAGTCTACGTTGGGAAAATGCCTTGAAGCACTGTTTATTAACAGAATTAACTGGTTTTTGAGGAAGAAAGATAATTTCTTTAGTGATGCCCAATTTGGTTTTACTCCTCAAAAATCTACTGAATACGCTCTGCTTCGATTGTGTGACATCCTGCAACATGGGAAGAAGAAGGGGCTGAAAAGTGTGCTCATATTTCTTGATATAAAGGGTGCCTTTGATAATGCGTGGTGGCCTTCTTTTTGAAAATCTTAAAAGATGCTGATATTCCGAAAAATTTATAACCTTCTTAGAAGTTTTCTGAATGAAAGAACTGCAGAACTTTTTATCGGATCTCTTTTAAGAATAATAAATAATAAATAAAATAAAATATATATATAAATAAATGAGGATAAAATTCGGATAAAATTTGTTCTTTAAAGAGAGGTTGTCCTCAGAGCTCTGTTTCTGGACCTAGTCTGTGGAATATTATTATAAACGATCTTTTAATTCGTCTTTCTGACTGTTTCAAAATTGCATTTGCTGATGATATTCTGCGGATTTTTCAAGGAAAGCTTCTTCGAAACATCATCTTGAGAGCACAATCCGCGTTAAATTTTATTTCCCGGTGGTCAAACCTTCACAAACTTGAATTCAACCCTTCCAAGAGTATAGCTATGATTATCGGTGGAAAATTGGATGAAGATGTTATTTCGCCTTTGATTCTTGAGGGTTCGACTCTTGAATTTGTTGAAAAATTTAAGTACCTTGGTGTTTTCCTGGACAGAAAACTCAAATAGATAAAGCATATTGAATATGTTTCCAATAAATGCGAAAAACTCCTTACTGGCCTTATCGTATTGCCAAAAATACATTTGGAGTAGGCTATGAGGTTTTAAAATTTATGTATAAACAAGGTATTGTGCTTTTCATATATTATGCATCTCGGATCTGGGGGCAGGTTTTGGAGACTAAGACCAACAGACGCAGGTTGAGGGAGATTCAACGGAGAATTCTTCTGCGTCTTGTCAGAGGTTACAGAACTTTAAGTATGAAGCGACCTTTGCTATAGCTGGAGTTCCACCTTTAGTCTAGGAAATTAAGTGCAAAAATGAATAGTATGCTCTGATTTTAAATGATTCTTCGATGGACTGTGTTGATGGAAAATTGCCTCTCTGCGACATCCCTCATCCGGCTGTTTTAGAACCAATTCATCTAATTAAGTACGAGAAAAATGGGGAGAAGCTTTTTCAGAAAGTCTCTTTTACGGACGGTAGTAAGATGAACAACAATGTTGGCCTTGCTTTCGTTTTATTTGAAGACAACTTCGAATGCGGCTTTTATAAACATCGTATCCGAAATGAATGCACTATCTTTAAAGCAGAATTGCTTTGTATTAATCTCGCAGTTAAGTGGTTTAAAGAAAATGGAAATTTTTGTTCAAAGTATCTTATTTGTAGAAATTCTCTTTCCTCTTTACATTTACTGAAGAATGTTGCAAGCACAGAAAAATTAGTTGTTGAAACGCTTTTAACAATTAGTTCTCTTAAAAAGAGAGGAATTGAGATTTTTTTGCCTATGTACGTGGACACTGTGGAATTTACGGGAATGTAAGAGCTGATTTTTTAGCCAAAGACGCTTTGAATTTAGCAATTGATGTAAATTGTAACATTCCTAAGTGTTACTTGAAAGGCTCATATTATGACAAGCTTGTTGCTATGTGGAACGAAGACTGTCTCGTCTGAGAAAGCTGGCCACACCAAAAAATTTTTTCCTACTATTAAGCATACTAGATTGAACTCAGAATTTTTTTTCTTCACAAACTTCAAAATTACACAATTTTTATCTGGCCATGGAAATTTTGCTAAATATCTATATAGGTTCCATTTTTGGACTAATGATATGTGCGAGTGTTCTAAAAAGTAGCCACAAGATGTAGAGCATTTGCTTTTTAGTTGTCCTGCATTTAAAAATTCAATAATGCGCCTATAAAATGATTTGAGAAAATTAGGCAAAACATGGCCAGTGAAACTCAATGTTTTTGTTAAATCTAATCTGCTTTTCTACTCATTTGTCAAGTTCATAAAATCTTGTAATTTTAGTTAAATTGTTTTCCACTGTTTCTTTGTTAAATCAACTTACTTCTGTAAGCCCCGTGTTGTACTTCTGTGGTGCACGGGGAGTTTGCTTTTGTTCAATAAGAAAAATCCAACTAAGAATCTGTCCTTTATGTTCCGTGATTTAAACTTCAAATACATGTTGTTTAACTACCTAAAAGAGTTGCTAAGAGATAAAATGTATAAATGTATTGTTTGCTGTTTTGTGCACTGAGTGCTAAGTGTCTATTTTGATCATTACTTTTTCATAATTTTAAAAATCGTTTTTGTTTTTATGTTGATTTCAAAACCACTGTATCGTTTATTATCAAGTTAGTAAACATATGAAGGTTGAAAATTAGGATTTGGAAGAGTTATTTGTATTAGTTAAATACAAATAAAAAAGCAATTTCTGAAACAAAAGGTGAACCTTCGAGTTTATTAATTGAGTACATATCGTCAGTTTTGAATAAAATTTACAAGTATTAAGTCTTCAAAAATGCTTATTTTTTTAAATATTTCAACAAAATTGTATATTTTTAATTTAGTCAAACCTCCATTGTTTTGTGAGGAGCTGTATTCTCTTAAATTTAAGCCTCGTAAACATCACTGAATCCTATGTTCTTCAATGTTCCATTTTGTAGGAAATCCCATCGCCTCCGTCATGTCGCTTAATTTATACCCATTCCTAACATTGAAATGCTTTTTAAAATTTTATGACTACCTTCTCCAAATTTGGCACAAACTATAAATTATAAATATTGTCAAATCTTAGATACACAGGTTCAATCCAACTTTGAAGGGCTGCACACTAAAGGATGAAAAGTTGAAGAAAATCCCAAATTCAAAAAGAAAATTTGAAGAAATCACAAAAATTTTATTTTGGCAATCTGAACACTTGAACTATAAGAAAAAACACCTACAATATTCTAAATTACAACTAGATATGATGCCCATGGGCATGACCTTGATGATGGTATACTTTCTGTTGACCTTGATGGTGGAGTCCTTGATGATGACCATGATCATGATGGCGATGATCGTGTGCGCTGGAGTGAAGATGAACAGCTGCTGGGTTCTGATTGGCTGTTCCAGGCTCATTGGTTTTCACTTGGGCTCTGAAACCATTGTGGTCAGCGACGTAGTGGACCTCCCTGTGGATTCCCCTGTGGTCAGTGAATCCATAACTTCCCTGAACATGACCATGTCCATCACCATGTTCATGCCTATGTTGAGATCCATGGTGATCCTTAATTTCATACCCAAATTTGTAAGGATGGGGATGGTGGTGGTGATGCTAAAATAAAAAAGTGCAATTATTTCTTTTGTCTACTTTTGTTTTGGTATTTATAAAAGGAACAAAGGATATACTATAGTATATGTCTCCTCTAATTTAGCTAGAAGCGAAGTAATTAAGAATTTAACTGCGTACATCTCATTGAACTACCAAATCGGTTCACTAGACTTGCTTTGAGTTTCAATTTCCTCCATATTTGGAGTATAATTTAATTTTTCACCTTATTACTTTTTAATATATGCATTCAGTATTAACATTGCTTTTTTTGCTATTAAAATCCCCGAAACTTTCTATATAAATCGTATGACCGAATTTTAACAAAATTTTCTAAAACATAGTAATTTGAAATAATCCCTTTCAAAACATGATACTACTGATATCACTGATCACAACTGATGAACAATATTTCATATATGCTTGAATGGTAATTAAGGCTTATTAAAGGAAACAAGTTTCGTATTAATTAGATTATGTATAATTATGGATAAAAAACGTTCTGATAATAGTAATAAATGCTCTCTTCTAATGCTGTGGCAAGAAATGTTATGCCCAATTCTTTTCTAAATCAGTTGTTTACATCGCGCTGTAAATTAAATAATTGTAATAAATTTCTTTTTGCTATACTTACTTCAGGAGGGTTTGCAAATACAACTGCAGACAGCGCAATAACTAGGAATGCCTGGAAATGGAAACAAAATCGATCTAGCATCGAATTCATTTAAATAAGTAACATTTAATTTCATTATGAACAGGAAACAAAGCATCAAATTCCTACTGTGCAAGATGTGTGCTGAAACAAAGAAGACAGCTTAATTTCTTTTATTATTCCGCACGAATTTATCCAGTGTGATCAGATATAAATAAAGAGGAACTTGTTAATGAAGCAAAGTTATGAGAAATATGTGACATCTCTATTTTAGAGTTTTATAAAGTGAAAGTAAAATCCACGTAATTTTTAAACACCTAAGCACAGCAGTAACAAGCTTTTCCTTTGCCTCGAGGTATACATGAAACAATTTTTTTTATAATTTTTAACCGACTTCTCACAGATGCGTAATGTCTTAGAACAAGAAAACTTAAAAAGGAATTTTATCGATCAATTCTATTTGGATTTAAGATTCTTTTAATTTTCCATTTCCATTAGACATATTTTAGTGTTTCACCTAAATTTCTTATCCGAGTGAGAAAATTAGAAAAATATTACCATATGTAAAACTATATTACGTATGTATATGTTTGAAAAAATTAAGAAAACGAAATACGAAGAAAATTAAAAGTAACCTAATAGCAAACTCAGACATGAATTTATAAACCTCTACTCACCTTAACAAACATAATGATTATTGTGCTATTTGCAGTGCTGATTTTAATTGTTGTTGAAGGTAGAATGTTCTAAGAACGAATATGACTTTTCACAATTTCGGCATGTTTATATATACATTGAAATCCCAAAAGTGGCACTTGGTACGAAGTTCGATAATAAAAATAGATGTAAGCTCCCTGGGGTTAATGCCTACAGGAATTCAAGTATAGGGTCAAAGTCACGCCTAAATAGTGACAAATTCATTCAAGCGTTTAAGCCCATTTAAGCAGGTAGAAGTCCAGTAAGAGAGATTTAGAATTCATTTTTCGTTTCACATATATATATATATAATTTCAAATCATGTTTCCTATAACGGACTGTTGACAATGTTCTCACAAATTGATATGCATTCATTAAAATGTCTTACACCTACTATAAACTTTTACTTCTATAAACTTCTTTAAACTATGCTGGAAAATAAGCTATTTTCCTTTTTAATATTAGTGGTAAATGAGAGAATTGCTTGGTGCCGATTTAAATTCCACGAACATCTATAAAATAAAAATTGAGTGCTTGTTTGCACATTGAATAGTTTCATGACATTTCAAGTATTTATCTATTTTGATGCCAAATTAGTGGTTTCCGTATATTTGTGTGTGTGAGCCCTAACTGCGACCAAATAAGACAATTTTAAAACAAGGTCTTGTCATTGCAAGTACCACTAAAAGGAATTATTTTCAAGACAAATATATTCGCTTTTCAAAAATTAATCACGTATATCTTATATTAATTTCTCATCCTTCCCATGGTGAAATTCAAAAATGTCACATGCCTTGTAGGTAGATAAGTAGTTAATGAACTCCATACTGGGGAAACGCAACAGTCTATTGGAGACGGTCCGTGATCAATCCCGAAGGGAAAGATCCGAGGACATAGCATAATTTTGAACCTCTGTCAGATGACGAAGCCTCTGTCAGATGCCTGGAGCACAAGTAAAAAATATTAGTAGGAAAACCATGAGGGCTAGAGTATTCTTTATACCCCTCCAATCTCAAAGGAGCATTCATGTAATACTCATTCCCAAAGCTCAAAATCAAATTTTGTAGTAGTCATAGTGTGTAGTTTCGTAGTTTTGTTACATAACAAGGGTGCGATGTATTTTAAATATATTACATGGGTAGATATGCATTAGGTACAATATATGTTCAAAGTAAGTAGTAAAAATTATAAAAATATAGAAAAACAGTTAAAAAATTTATTTTACTGACACTTAAATGATATTAGCTTTTTTCAATCTACTTTAACCGATTTAACACGAGTAAGATCAGGTAATTCTGAAAGTGTGGAATAAATTTGGACACCAACGTTCCATTGTAAAGTCGATATTGACGCTACTTAAATTTAGTTGAAATTTCTGTAACGTGGCATACTTCTAATTATGGCTTGCTTTACCATTGTAAAAAATCATCGCTTCTGTTATAAATTAATTATAATGTCACATATGTGATTATCAAGATTCGGATTTTTTTGTCATATTTTAGTTAGTACTACGAAGACTAGAAATGTATAGTTATTTAGGTAATTTTTCGTAGGTATTTTTGGTTTATAGGCCAGCGTCTTGGTAATTTTTTGATATTGTTAATATAAGTTTCAGTCATATTTTGAATTTTCATCAGCTTAATGCTTTAGTTTTGTCTTTAATATAAACCAAATCTTTGATAAAACATTCCCAAGAGTTGGAATTTTTGTGTGCACAATTTTTTTAACCAAAACACATTATAAACATGTCAGTTTCATGTACTCATCTAAACATATCAGTTTCATGTACTTATCTAAGCATGTCAGTTTCTGGAGCCAAAAAATATCAAGGATCAACCTTTTAACACGAAACAATAATTTTCTAGGAATTTTCATTCGTGGTTCAATTACTACACCAAAAAGAGTTAAGACTAGGAATGTTTTTCCTTAGTCTTGACAGAAAAAAAAGATTGATCGTATTTTTTTGCCTTCGAATTGTTAATCGAAATGCTTAATACTGGCAAAATCTGAACCATCTTCCGAAAATGCGATCCGCGGACATATACCGGTTTGTAGGACAGTGAAAACGGTCATCTGAAGAAATTAGAAAAAAATGCAAAAATGTATCGTTCTTAAACGATGGAGATTGATTGCAGTGGTTCGACAATGATTGCAGCTACATTATAGTGGAACTCACTGTACATATTCTCTGAAGGATTTACCTCTTAAATGGATTACTTCATATTTTCTGTCTTGTGTCTGGAGCAGCATGGCCAAATATGACCCTTGCGCCATAAAAACCCAACAAAACCAAACAACCAACATGCTTAAATGTTTGTTCTAATCAATAAGGAAAATATAACCCGTTCATATGCGTACACAGAGAGATTAGTAAAATATTTTTTTATTTACGAAAAATTTGGAAAGAAAATATTTTTTCCTTCAAAAGTATATCAAATAAATCTTGAGGTGCATTTTTCACATTTTTATACAATTTTACTTCATTTTTATCCATTTTTAGTCGATACAATCCGGTCATTGATGATTGATCTAAAAAAATATTTTATGATGTTTCAAATATGTTGAGAACGTTCTAATACAATAACTTTTATACTGAGGAATTGAAACAAGAAGTAAAAATAATTTAAACGTTTCAATTTCTCCAAAAATATAATCTCTCATGTGTGATTATATATATATATATACATCGAACAGTTATCTGTGAATTGTCAACATAGCAATAAAATACTAAAGCAGGTTTGATTGACTTCAGTTCAAAATGGACCGTTGAGTAATTTAAAATATAATTAGTAACATCGAAATTTATTTTTATTTAATTTGTTTTAATTGAAATTTTATTTATTCATCTAATTTATTATATTTTGTAATAAGTTTAATCATTAATCATTTTAAAATTTGATCATAACATTTATTAGTAGTTAGTATATTATTTTGAAACAGTTGTTACCTGTTACTTTGTAATAACGACTTTATTTTAACAGTTATTGAAAAGCAACGAATCATTTAGTAGTTGTATATATTAATAGAAGTGCATAGTTTCAATTGAAACACCCTTGTATTAAGTAAAACTACTCTTATATTAAACTTCTACTTAGGAATAAACTTATCCTTTAATATACCTGACAGTTGATGGTGTTATAGGAAAACTGTTAAAAAACAGAAAATGTTGATACTCGGGAAACTATTTAAACTATTGTATTAAGTCTTCAAAAATGGTATATACCCATTGCTTATTAAATTGCTGTTAGCTTAAATTTGGCATCACAATCTATTCATGAAGCAAAAAAAAAGAAGCATTAATATATTCTATCTAAATAAATGTTATTATTTTATTTTTTCAATACGTCAACTCGTAAATATTTACTGTGCTGGAATAAAATCTGATATCTCGAAAGGAAAGTCTTAAATTTAAATCGATTATAAAACTGATCCAATAATGCTCAGTACAAAGTATAGAAGAGACTCACCTATATTCTTCTTTTTGTATTTAAAATAGTAAAAGTATTTTGTGGCAGTGTCCATAGCATAAATGAAAATCAGCTGAAGAACAATTGATAAAGATTTTTAAAAATGGGAGCTTATTTACAATGTAGTCTAAATTTCATGATATAAACATTTGCTGATATTTCCAAGGACCTATAAACATTTGTTTGTGGTAGAGAATACTGCTAGTAGAGAACCTTGTCTTGAAGAGAACACTGTGCCTCCATGAAACTTAAATCAAGTAACAAAATTTTCAATTATATGTCCTTTATATTCCATGATTTAAACTTCAAATACCTGTCATTTAATAACTTAAGAGTTAAAAATTGATAAATATGTCGTTTACTCTTTTCGTTCACTGAGTGCAAAGCGTCCATTTTTAAGTTAAGTTTACATAATTAATTGAGAATTAAAAATATTTTGTTTCGTTGCGTACTTTCAAAACCATTAAATCGCTTATTATGAAATTAATAAAAATATGAAGATTAAATTAATGGTAAAAAATTCAGTATTTGGAACAGTTATCTGCATAAGTTAAGTAGCAATACCAAAGTAATATCTGAACAGAAAAAATTTAAATCTCCTAATTAAGGTAAATATCGTCAATTTTGAATAAAATCTAGTAGGACATGCTATCTTTCCGTCATCCCTACTTTCCCATCCTATCCCCATGCCTAATCTTAAAATCCCTTTTAAAATTTTACCTTCCCTAAATTTGCAACAAACCATAAATTATGAAATAGGCACATCTAAGGAATACAGGTAAAATCCAACTTTAAAGGACTCAACATTGAAGAATGAAAAGATAACAATCTAAAATTCCAAACACAAAACAAAAGTTAAAAGAAGAAAACAAAACAGGTTTATTTTGTGCCTTTATTTCTTACTCTTCTCAATCACAATTATATTTTATGCCCATGATGGTGTCCATGGGCTTGTCCTTGATGATGGTATACTTTCTGATGACCTTGGTGGTGATGCCCTTGGTGATGATGTGCATGATCATGATGAGCATGATGGTGATGGTCGTGTTGTGCACTGGAGTGAAGATGAACAGCTGCAGGTGTTGAGTAACGCCAGAGTGAGTCACACTGGAGGAAGCGAAAGATAAACAGAAGAAGCAAAAAAAACCTCTCCCCGAATGCGAACCGAAACTTTTTTCCCCGTTCCGGGGGGGTCAACGGGAAGAAAGACGCTACGTGTCAATTCTCACTGGGACGCTAAAGGGGTCGGACGTTGGCATCCGTATACCCGATTACAAACACCTTTAAATCGCTGAATCAATCAAATGTCTTGTTAAAGGATACAATTAAACCAGTTTTAAATTGTTATCTGAAGTTGGTATTCTTTTGCGTCCAGTATTTCAATTCTTGCCTCTCCATATAGTCTATCTGGGAAATAGGGGTAAGTACCCAATACAATTCCTAATCTATTCATTCGTATGCACATTCGATTCATATTCGTCTTTTTGTTGTTTAAACTTAAAGAACATAAAAGTGGTCCGTCGAGCCGGAGCGACCTATGGTTGAAATCTAAATCGAAAAGAAGTCAATTTAGTCGTTAAGAAACAATTCTCGTTCCTTCTAGGATTTAAAATGCCTAAAGTGTCGAACGTTCAATTGCGTTTCGATCAAGTCTGTAAGGAAGTTAATCGGTTAAGGGAGAAAATTTTAGACGATGAGCTATGTGATCCAGCACGAATCGCAGTTCTCACAACGAAACTTCAGTCTTACGATACAAGACTGACAGATATATTTTCAAATTTTTCTCCCAAAGAGAATGAAGATAACTTTGAGGAATATATGAAGTATCAAGATGATATTCTAGACCTCTTGGTAGAATTAGATAAGAAAAAATCTCATACTGTAAAAAGCGTAACACAAGAAAGAAAACATTCGTTGGTAAAATTACCTAAATTCGATCTCCCTAATTTTTATGGTGATTCAGAAAATTGGATATCATTTAAAGAGTTATTTTATTCATCTGTTTTGAAAAATGAGCAACTATCAGATATTGAAAAGCTCCAGTATTTGCAATCTTCGGTACGTGGAAATGCATCAAAACTAATTCGTGGTTTTGCATTTCAAGAAGAAAATCTGAGTCATTGCTGGGAGCTTTTGTGTCAGAGATTCGAAAATAAACGGCAATTAGCATTAAGCCAAATAAATAAAATATTTGCTATTAAGTTAACGAAAGTGAGTAATTCAAAAACGTTACTAGAATTATTAGACACCTGTAATGAAGCCGTCCGTAATTTGAAAACATTAGGCTTGGAATCCAGTTTGTTAAGTGACTTAATCTTAATAAATTTCATGTTGACAAAACTCGATGAGCCAATCAAACAACGCTGGGAACTTTCTCTTGAAAGCGATAGCATTCCAGACCTTGAATTATTTAGAGTTTTTGTTGAAAGAGAAGCTCGCAGTTCAAACGAATCAAAACCTACTAGAAACGAAGTTAAATTCAATGTAGGTAGAAAACCTGCAGATTTCAATTCGTTCAAGAAACCAATAGTACATAACGCGGTTGTTGTAAAGGGCAATACATGCGTGATTTGCAAACAAATGCACCCATTATTTAAGTGTCCAACTTTTAATAACAAGCCAGTAAATGAGAGATGGAAAATAGTGAATTCACATAATTTATGCTCTAACTGTTTGCGACAAAATCATACACTTGAGACATGTAAATTGACTTTGAACTGCAAAAACTGTTCGGAACGTCATCATACACTTTTGCATGTTTATGCTGTTAACCTTCCGTGTAGTGAATCGGGGAATTCAATCGTCTCAGTTGCGAACAGCATTCAATGTGAATCGGGTGTGCATACAATGACAAGTAACGTATTATTGTCAACCGCGCTCATAAACATAAGATCTAAGTCTGGAAAATTAATACAATGCAGGGCACTTATTGATAATGCCAGCCAAATTTCACTAATGAGTAGGGAATGTGCTGAGCGTTTGAATCTACCTTTGCTCAACACAACTCACAGGTTGGTGGGTATTAACGGCGTTTTAGCAGAAACTGCTTTGCATGTAACGAATTTCAAGTTTTCGCCTCATTTCTCGTCAGATTTCTTTTCGGCAGAGGCTCTAGTTGTTAACAAGGTTACTTCCCCTCTTCCCAATTTTTATATCGAAAGGCAAGATTGGCCACATTTAAGAGGTTTAGTCTTAGCTGACCCTCAATTTTACATCTCCAGGCCTATTGATATTTTACTGGGCGCAGATCTTTTCGGAACTCTAATCAATGGACAATCAGTCACTGGATCTCATGGCGCACCAGTTGCGATAAATACAAAAATTGGTTATCTACTTTCCGGAAAAGTAGAGAATACAACGCTTTCCCATGCATCAATGGTGTGTCATACAATGGACAATATCAATGAAACGCTTAAAGACTTTTGGGAGCTTGAGTCCATTCCTAAACCTCACGTGTTAAAAGATGAGATGTGTGAACAACTGTTTCTTAAATCCGTCAAAAGAGATACTACTGGACGATATTGCGTTAATCTTCCCTTCAAAGAAAACGAGACGCTAGGAGAAAGCCAAACAAGGGCCCTACAGCGTTTTTACTTGCTAGAGAAAAAACTAGCTAAAAATTCTCAGTTGAGAAATCAGTATTCTCAATTCATGGAGGAATATGAAAGTCTAGGTCACATGACCCCATTATCACGAAAGGAAGACGAAATAACTCCAAATTATTATTTACCTCATCATGGGGTTGTTAACGAATCGAGTAGCACTACAAAACTTCGGGTAGTATTCGATGCCTCTGCTCAAACCTCAAATGGAAAATCATTAAACGACATACTATGCAAAGGGCCTAAACTTCAAACTGAAATTTTGGCAAATTTAATCCGCTTCCGATCATACCCGATAGCCTTCACTGCGGATATCGCAAAAATGTACAGACAAATACTAATTGGAAATGAAGATCTGCCTTTCCAAAGAATATTTTGGCGAAAAAATCCATCTGATCCGCTCGTCATCTACAAACTTAAGACTGTCACATATGGAACATCATGTGCCCCTTTCTTAGCCCTTCGCACTTTGCAACAACTGTGCAGGGATGAACATAGGAATTTTCCCGTTGCTTCTGATATTGCAAGGGAACATTTTTATGTAGATGACTTGTTGGCAGGGGCAGATTCCGTAGATTCCGCCAAATCAATCGTAAAAGAGATGAATCAGTTGATGGCTGCAGGTGGATTCTCACTCAGAAAGTGGGCTTCCAATCATGCAGAAGTTCTCTCAGACCTACCAGATTCGTTAAAAGCCAACTCTGTCTCTCATTCGTTCCAAGATGAATCCTCTCAAAAGGTACTGGGTCTATTTTGGAATCTTAAAACCGATACCCTTCAAGTCAGGGGTATAACCGCGGATAAAATCTCTACTAAACGACAATTGTCCGTGATAGCCCGTATCTTTGATCCTTTGGGTCTCATTTCACCCACAACGATCATTCTTAAGATTCTGCTGCAAGAGTTGTGGAAAGCGAAGTTGAAATGGGATGAGCCACTTCCTACAGATATTTCCAACAAATGGGATAAAATTTCCTTAGAAATAAGCCATTTCAAGGAAATACAAGTTCCTAGATATATCCATATCTCAAAGGCCAGTAAGATCGAACTGCATGGGTTTTGTGATGCCTCTGCTAAGGCATATGCTGCAGTGGTGTATTTTCGCGTGATATCAGACGACATTCACGTATGTTTAATTGCAGCTAAAACCAGAGTGGCACCAGTGCACCCTGTAACATTACCTCGCTTAGAATTAAGTGGAGCGCTTCTCTTATCCGAGCTCATAAATGCTATTGTGAAATCAATCACATTTCCAATCCACAAAACATTTCTGTGGTCTGATTCAACCATCACACTGAGTTGGATTTCAAATCCTCCTGAAAAGGGTAACCAATTTGTGCAACACAGAGTAGCAAAAATTCGTTCACTAACTTCAGCAGAGTCGTGGCACCACATTCCTGGCAAAAAAAAAACCCGGCTGACTGCGCCACTCGTGGACTTTTTCCAGCACAATTAAGGGCCTATTCGGAATGGTGGAATGGGCCAAAATGGCTCAGTGAAATGAATGTTCCAGTCTCCCCAAATGACTATCTTCCTGTATTGAACAGTGTTTCATCTGACGAGGATAATTGCTTCGTCACGCAAATTGATAGATCTCATGATATCCTCAGCAAATTCTCATCCATACTCAAAACATGTCAAGGAATTCTCTTGAATTTCGAAGAGCTGAGCACATTATTAGGCCAGATTGAGGCTTGCATCAACTCTCGACCTCTAGTACCCCTATCCACGGAGACAACTGATCTTCGGGCTCTGACTCCTGGCCATTTCCTCATTGGAGTCCCACTCTTGGAAATTCCTGAATTCAACCACCAACCTAATTCATCTTTGAGTCTTTCTTCCAGGTGGAAGTTATTGTTACAGGTGAGAGACAGCTTCTGGAGGCGTTGGAATCGGGATTATCTGCATGCTCTTCAACCGCGTCCCAAGTGGCGACTCGCAAACACGTCCATCAAAGTTGGAGATCTAGTACTACTTAAAGATGGCCAGCAACCTCCTCTCCATTGGAACCTTGGCAGAGTCACCCAGTTGTTCCCGGGAACCGACCAGCTGACTCGTGTTGTGTCAGTCAAGACAAAATCCGGAGATGTCATTCGTCCATTCAATCGGCTAGTGGTGTTGCCGATTTCATCTTGCCGCCCCCCGCAGGATGTTGAGTAACGCCAGAGTGAGTCACACTGGAGGAAGCGAAAGATAAACAGAAGAAGCAAAAAAAACCTCTCCCCGAATGCGAACCGAAACTTTTTTCCCCGTTCCGGGGGGGTCAACGGGAAGAAAGACGCTACGTGTCAATTCTCACTGGGACGCTAAAGGGGTCGGACGTTGGCATCCGTATACCCGATTACAAACACCTTTAAATCGCTGAATCAATCAAATGTCTTGTTAAAGGATACAATTAAACCAGTTTTAAATTGTTATCTGAAGTTGGTATTCTTTTGCGTCCAGTATTTCAATTCTTGCCTCTCCATATAGTCTATCTGGGAAATAGGGGTAAGTACCCAATACAATTCCTAATCTATTCATTCGTATGCACATTCGATTCATATTCGTCTTTGTGTTGTTTAAACTTAAAGAACAGCAGGGTTCTGATTGGCTGTTCCGGGCTCATTGGTTTTAACTTGGGCTCTGAAGCCATTGTGGTCAGCTACGTAGTGGACCTCCCTGTGGATTCCCCTGTGGTCAGTGAATCCGTAGCTTCCCTGAACATGACCATGTCCATCGCCATGTTCATGTCTGTGTTGAGATCCATGGTGATCCTTAATTTCATACCCGAATTTGTAAGGATGGGGATGATGGTGGTGATGCTAAAATAAAAAAGTAGAAATTATGTCTTCTCAGTCTATTTTTATTTTTGTGAACAGGAAAGGAACAAATGTTGCACTATAGTATATGTCTCCTCTATTTTAGCTAGAAGTGAAATAATTACAAATCAACTATTCTACATCTTATCGAACCATCATATCAGTTCACTAAACTTACTTGAGATAGGTAGGTGGGTATTTTAATTAACGTCACACTGGAGCAATACAATGGGCTGTTGGTGGCGGTCTGGGATCAATCCCATAGCGAAATATCCGAGATCAATACCACGCAATTTTGAATCACGGTCAAATGACGAAAACTTACTTAACCACTTAACGCATTTGCCCGTGTTTGACACGGGCGAAAGTTACCGGCAAATTTGCACATGTCCGTGTCTCACACGGGCGCTCTTGAATCTCGCGTTATATTTTATTTTTAATGCTCGTCTGAGATCCGTTCTAGTAAAAATAGATGGGCTAGATTATAATTAAACTTATTGACCATAGATGGCACCCTATGCAGCATTTTTCTTGTGTAAACCACGTGGTGCATTTTGATGATTAGGTATAAGTTTGTTAGGAATTCTTTGTTATAAAGCAGTTGTTTGGTGTGGAAAAGGTAATATAGCCATTTTTATTACGTTAAATATCATAAAAGTAAACAGTTAACCATAAATTAATTTTTACTAAGTGTTTTTGTAACTTGTTTAGAAAAAGTTATCTGATAATGAGCGACTCTTACGATTTTGAATATGTCAATTTATCAGAAAGTTTCAGCGATGAAAGTGATGATCTCTTGAGTGATGGAAGTGAATCTGAAGTTAATATGAAATTCAAAATAAACATGTAATCAAATCGCTTACACTTTGTATAAATTTTTTTTTATAACTTTTACCCCACCCCCGCAACTGAAATTGCAAAAAATAACTTACACTATACCTATATATTCATTTTCTGTCAAAAAAACTCGATCATTTTTTACCAGTTTTTCCCAAAAAAACTCGTGCTTTAAGTGGTTAAGGAGTTTAAATTTTGTTCATATTTGGAGTATAATTTAATTTTTCACTTTATTACTTTTTATATCTATTCAGTACTAATATTGCTTTTTCTATTAAAATTTCCGAAACTTTGTATGTGAATCCTATGATCGAATTTTAAAAGTATTTTCTATGCAATTAGTTATTTTAAATAAATCCTTTCGAAACGTGATATAATGGTAATCACTACTGCTGGATACTATTTCATATTTGCTTTAATGATAGTTAAGGCTACTGAAGAAAAGAAGTTTCCTATTCAATAGATAAGAACGTATAATTATTGATAAAAACCGTTCTGATAACAGTAATAAATGCTTTTTTCAAATACTATGGCACGAAATGTTAAGCTCTTTCTCTTTATATCAGCTCTTTACATTGTACAGTAAATAAAATATTTGCAATAAATTTATTTTAGTATACTTACTTCAGGAGGATTTGTAAATACAACTCCAGACAGTGCTATAACTAGGAATGCCTGGAAATGGAGACAAAATCTAATAATTACTTCATTTAAATACGTGACATTTAATTTTATTACGAACAGGAAACAGCATCAAATTAATCGTGCTAGATGTATGCTTTTTTAAAACAAAGAAAACGGTTTTCATTTCTTTTTGTATTCGACATGAATTAATCCAGTGCGATTAGAAAAAAATAAACAGAAACTTGTTGTTAATGGAACAAAGATATAGGAAATATGTGACACCTCTATAGTTGGGTGTGTGACAAAGTGACAGTGATCCATATTATTTAGAACACTTCCTAATTATCATGACGACAGGTTTCCGTATGCCTCAAGGTATATAAGAAATAATTTGTTTATTATTTTTGACCAACTTTTCGTAGACGCCTAGTGTCGTATAAGTAAACTAGAAAAGGATGTTTAGTTGTTCAATTCTTTTGAATTTGAGAGTCTCTAATTTTTCATTTAACATTCGACATAATTTAGTGTTTTCCCGAAAATTACCTTCTGAATGTTACACCCAGAAAAAAATTCAATATCAAAAATTATTTTAAATATACAAATTATATAGGTATCTAAGAAAATGAAGTGAAAAGAAATTAAAAGCAACCAGTATCGAACTTAAAAGCGTAATTAAAATTTATAAAATTCTACTCACCTTAACAAACATGTTTATTGTGATGTTTACAGTGCTGATTTTAAGTACTGTTTAAAGTAGAATGTTCTAACAAAGAATATGACATTACACGATTTCAGAAAGTTTATATATACTTCAAAAACATAGAAGTGGCACTTGGTACGGATTTCAATAGTTAAAGTGGGCATCAGTTCCCTGGAGTTAATACCTACAGGAATTCAAGTATGGGGTCAAATTCACACCTAAAAAGTGACACGTTCATTCAAGCGTTTCGGGCACTCTAGAAGTTCAGTAAGATCTTTCAAATTCCTTCTTGGGTTTTGTATGATTTCAGATCATGTTTCCTTCATAGATCTATTGACAATGTTTTCAAAAGTTGATCTGTATTCACCAAATTTTTTAGACCAGTCATTAAACTGAGGGAAAATTTTTTTGTTATTTTCATCCCACTGGTAAATGAGAGTATTGTTTGGTACCAATTTAAATTTCGCGAATATCCATACAAAAAATGAGTATTTATTTTCAAATTGAATGTTTTGGTCGCATTTCAAGTTATTTATCCGTTTTGGTCCCTTTTGATGCAAAATAAGTCTATAAATTCGTGAAACTTTGCATACGTAAGTACTTGCGGTTGCATTGTGACTGAACTTCACCTCGTCAGTCTTTCTATCTTTCTTACCACTTTATGTCTGTTTTCGTGTTTGTGCAAGTATCGTATAAAGTGTATTTACGGTATTTCCCAAAAATATTATATTTCGTAAAACATACTTGCATTAGTGAATGAATTAAATTTTATTTGTCAAAATTTTTAGGAAAGTTTTACTCTAAAACGGCTGATAAGCTTTACTTAAATCAATCTCAAAATGGCAGTTTTGAAGAAACTGGGATATAAATGAGTATTGCGATTACTCGGATTATTTTATCAGTTCAACTGGAAAAGCAATTATTTTCAAAAACTCTAAATCTAGTAAAGTAGAGTTGGCGTCTGTCTGTCTATACTCTATACAAATTTACGCCGTTTGACCCATTCACACCAAATTTGGTACATTTATTCTTTAGAACCCTTATTCTTTAGAACCCTTATTCTTTAGACTACATATTAAATCTCGTTCTATTTCTCTTAGATGTGCAGAGGAAGTTAAAATCAATTCGAAAACCTTATAGGAAAACACTGAGTATTATTACGATACTGGTACGAAACTCAAATTGTTTTATCAGTATTAAAGAAAACAAAAATTTTAATTATATTTAAAGAATTTAAAATCTAATACTTGTTTGAATTTATTTTTATTTCTTTCCAAAATAATCAATAAAAATATTTGACTGATGGTATGAAAAGAATTAAAAGATTTTTTAATTTATATAACTTATATTTTGTAAGGACACGAGTCTAATGCGAAAACTGATAATAAAAGTCACTGATAAAAGTGCTATTTTGCTACTTGGTATCTGGCAATGCCATAATTAATGTTTCATTTTCTAATTTAATTTGGAACGCTGAGTTTATGTATCTGAGTTAAGACAGCGAAATAGTGTGGTCATATTTGAACTTTTCTAAAGTGGATCTGTTCTTTTTGTGTAAATAAATAATTATTCTTATTGAGTTCTTACTTTCTACATTAGTATTTGAATTCATGAGAATAAATGATTAAATTGAAATAGTTAATTTTACACAGAGCGCAATACCTTTTCAAAGATTTCCAAAATTTGCACTGGAGATAACTGTAAATTTGCCTAATGTTGAACACGTAGATTTGCCTCATCATCCTGATCATCTACAGCAGTAAAATTAGCATAATATTTCCTATGGAAATAACGTTGTAATAATTGAATACTAAGCATATATCTACTTTGTGTCTTTCGTACAACTAAAATCGTTGCTTACGTTCAAGACAATTTATTTAAGAACACACTCTAAGAACTTAAGGCTTGAAAGTAACCGAAATATCTATCAACGGAAGTCATAAATTTCTAAGGTTATTAATACCCCCTAAATCTCTTCCGTCACGATATTTAAAGATCATTAATTTCCAGAATTAGAAATTTAGGTTATTTGAGCTGCTTAAATGGGGTACTACGAAAATTTTTGAAACATCATATTTATCAGTTCTATTATATGTTTTCTGATCTGAAAATAGGATCAGGATAAGAAATAGGCTCAGGATAAAGAAACATTGTGTAGCGAACTTGTACTTTTAAATAAATCTGGTAGCAGCAAAACCGAAATCAGTTATTCCACGGTACCATTATTAACGTATAATGCTAATTTGCAATAACAGTTATTAACAATTTTTACATTAAGAGTCGTAAATGAATCAACCCTCCAAGTGGTTTCAATGAGATATCTCGTCATCAATATATTGCTGTTTTTATGATGACGAGATCAAGATCTGGTCGGTTTTCTTCCAATGACAAGATATCTCGTTCATCAAGATCTGGTCAGGTTTGCTAATGACGAGATATTTCGTCCAGAGAACCACTAAGAGGATTAATAAGTGTTAGAAATTGACAGTTTGCTGTTGACAACTGATCGAAAACTTTTAACTGTTGGAAAAATCAGTAATATTTTAAAGAAATCAGCAATATTAAACTTTATTTTGTACCTGATTTATTTTAATTTGAGTCTCAATAATTTATTTGATTTATTTTAATTAGAATCTCAATAATTTATTTGATTTATTAAATTTTTGTGACACATTAAAAAGTTACTTTTAACATTTGGTGATGACGTTTATCAGTAATTGTTAGTATTTTTTAACAGTTGCTAACTGTTACTATGACAGCATTAAATTATCTGCTATCGGAAAAACAGGTTAACTTTTTTCGTAAAGTTCATTAATTTCAATTCAAAGTTTGATTCGTTAACCAGACAATTCCTTCAACTCTTTTGAATAAAATTATTATTTTAATTATAGGATGTGTGTATGGCACTTTGGTGATGTTATCAGAAAAATATTAATAAAGAGAAAATATTAACGCACGGGGAAACAAAGTATTACTTGAAGGCTTTAATAATGGCACATATCCAATGTGTATGACATTGCTGTTATCCTAAATTCAGGCATCACACTATTTTAAAGCACATAAACAAAAGACACAAAACTAATCACTTCTAACTAAATAAGTTTCATTACTTTTTTAATATTTCAGCATTTAAATTTTCATTTTAGTGGTTTTTTTAACCTCGTTATGAAAAATCACAACTAATAACTCACTAAAATGAAACTGTAATTTTCTCTCAATTTCTGTGACCATGGATCATAACTATAACTAACTCAAAAACTGAAACAGTAAACGCTAAGTAGAAAATACCGAGACTCTTCGATACACTTTTTTTATTTATATTTAAATCAGGAAAACTTTTCGATAGTATGGTATCTATGACCCTATAAAAATGAAAATCAATTGGAGAACAACTTACAAAGATTATATGAAAGTTCAGAAAAAGACTTAAAAGGAATGCGAATCACTGATAAGATCGTCTAAAGTTCATAAACTAACTATTTTCTGATATTTTCAGACTCAAACAATTTTTTCTCATGCAGAACACCCTGCTTGTAAAACATCCTGCTCTGCATGAAACTTCACGGTTTCAACTAAGCGATTAAATATCTGTCTTACCTAACCAGCAAGTACCTGTCATTCACCTAAAGAAATGTTGCTAATATATAAATATACCTTTGCTCTTTTTACACTCTCAGTAACATGTGACATTATTCTATTTTCAGCTTAAATTGTATTTTTAAATCTCCAAAATCGTATTTTGACCATAGATTTGTAGCATACAGTTTTAATTTAACTTTGAAGAGTTAAACACTGAAAAAGGATAGATGACCATCTAAAATCACAAACAAACAAAAATTAAATTAAAAAAGCAAAGTTTATTTTGGCAATATGTATTTTAATACACAAGGAAATTCTTTAATACATAAAATTTACAATTACAAATGATGGCCATGGGCATGTCCTTGATGATGGTGTACTTGCTGATGACCTTGGTGATGATGGCCATGAGCATGATGGTGATGGTCATGGTGAGCACTGGAGTGAAGATGCACTGCAGCAGGGTTCTGATTAGCTGTTCCGGGCTCATTGGTTTTCACTTGGGCTCTAAAACCATTGTGGTCAGCGACGTAGTGGACCTCCCTGTGGATTCCCATGTGGTCAATGAATCCGTAGCTTCCCTGAACATGACCATGTCCGTCACCATGTTCATGTCTGTGTTGAGATCCGTGATGGTCCTTAATTTCATATCCGAACTTGTAAGGATGGGGATGGTGGTTGTGATGCTATTAAAAAAGTTCGCATTAGTGTTTCCTGTCTATTTTTCGTCTCGTGAGGAGAAATAGAATTGTGGTTTGACATTCGTAGCTACCTCCTCAAATTTAATTAAAAGTGAAATTAGTTAAAACGCTACTCCTAAATTAATCTTTTTCTGCATCCGACATCCGTTCGAAAAACGTTTTTGAGAAGCATTCATTTATGTAAAATCATGCAACATTTTTATTTTGAGTGAGCACTCTTCATTACTCTTTTGGCGTACAATAAAATGAAATCTAATTTTTATTTACGATTATTATTACTATTATCAGTATATTAAGTATGAACTTTAATTCTTATTGAAACGGTTTTAAATTACCAGACACTTTTACCTCACCCTTGCTAGAACAGAGTTATAAATACTAGCATTAACGTAAGTTGCTTAAAATATTGTCTTTAAAAAGATCTCGATCAGTACAAATCAACACTATTTGGTATTTGTTTTAATAAAATTAAAGAAAGGCTATAAAAAACGCAATTTCTCTATACATTACATAAGGCTTCTAGACTTTAAAGTGTTGATTTAAACGATTCATTAATAAATATAAATAGGATTCAAAAAATAAATATTCGTTTTAACCATTTCTAACATCAAATGGTCATTTCTAAAAATCTGGTATGACATATGATATATTTTAACTCTTCCTTTTATATACGTTGCTTATAATGCCGACAATATGCAATATTGCAGAAAAAACGTTTGTAAAGAAGTGTGTTTTGACATTACTTACTTCAGGAGGATTTGCAAATACAACAGCAGAAAGTGTAATAACTAAGAATGCCTGGAAATGAAAATAGAACCAAATAAATTATTCATTTAAATAAAAAATTGATATAAATTTCATTATTAAAAGGAAACGAAACATCAGATTCATATCATACTAACATTTTGTGATGAAACAAGAATGGCATGTAAAAATGTATTTATTATTCGACACGAATTAATCACGATTAACACAGAAACTTGCTAAATGACGCAAACTTATGACAAATACTTGACGTCTCTGTTTCAGTGTGTTAGAGAGATCAACACTATTTGAAAAACTCCTAATCATTCCGAGTTTTTCTTTGTATTTCGAGATATATAATACACAATTTGTCATGTTTTAACCAACGTTTCACAGATGTGCAATGAACTAGAACAAGAAAAGTAAAAACACAAGTTTTATAGTTTAATTCCATCATATTTGTATACAATTAAATACTACATTGTAATTAATATTAATTCTTTTAACAATATTTAAATGCCATATTTACAATTGGATCGAACTAAATTGCTCGTTAAGGATTATCTTAAGTTTTTTATTTCCCATTAGATAAAATTTATCGTTCTCTGAAACTTCTTATCTAAATTAAATATTCAGAAAAACAAATTATTTATAAATTAAAGTCTTTTCTACATATAGAAATGAAGTAAGAAGCTAAGAAAATTAAGTGCAAAGAAAATTAAAATTAACTAAAATCATAGTATGAAACAGAAAGAGTCATTAAAATTTATAAAATTCTACTCACATTAACAAACATGATGATTTTGTAACTTGTACAAAGTGACTGTAGTTTAAGGTAGAATGTTCTAAGAACGAATGCTTTTCACTATTTCAACTCGTTTATATATGTATACTACATAGCAAACAGAAAGGTGGACCTTGGTACGAAGTTCGACATTTAAAATAGATACAAGTTCCCTGTGGCTAATGCCAACAGGAATTCAAGTATGGGGTCAAAGTCACACCTAAGGAGTGCCATATTCATTCAAGCGCTAAAACACGTTTGAATACTCTTGAGATGTCCAGTAAAAGGTTTGAAATTCCTTCTTTTGCCCAATATGAACATTTTCTCCTTAACAATCTGCTGACAATATGTTAACAATTTTTTTAATCAATAATTAAGCCATGCGGGGAAAAAAGTACTGCTATTTTCATTCAAGTATTCAGGTGGTAAATGCAGGTATTTGGTGCAAATTAAAATATGACTATGAAGCTTATATTTTGACATCAGAGATTTGCTGTAAAGATGTTTTCGATACTATTTAAATTTAATCGAAATGAAATGGCAGATTTCTTGCTATGAATCAATCCTCACCACTTATGACTTGAATAAAATGTCTCATATATGACCATGCGGGCCCAGATTTTGTTGACATGCCTTTGTTTTAATACTGTTTATACAATGCAATGTCAAACAAAAATTTCGTTTACTATCTCCAGATTCGTGAAATGTAGAATTGATGTAGGTAATAATTGGTCATGCTTGTGGTATTTTTGATTTTTTGGAAATACGTTTTTATAGGACAATATAAAATATTTTTTGGATACAAGAAAGTTTTGGTCATTTTTAGAGTTTTAAAGTTCTTGGTTTTAATCAGATTTTAGTTGTAACATTCCCAAGTCGCCCTCCGGGAAGTTCTGTAGTTTCTTTCTTACAACAAAATACATTACAAATGACTCATAAGTAATTATGGAGACAAAAAATCAGTGATGTACCTTTAAAAGCACAGTATATATTTTCTACAATTTTCACTTGGGTGAATCAAGATACCAAATCAAGTGAGGGTTGGGTAGGTTTTTCTTAGTCTTTTCACGGATGATCACATTTTTGAATTGCTAATCGAAAAGTTTAATAACGTAAAAATCTGAACCATTTAAAGCACTTATTCCCAAATTATTATCCATGGGCCTATAAAGGCTTGTAGAACAGAATACGGTTATCTACAGAAATTAGAAAAATATATGAAACTGTCTCGTGCAAAAACAACCGAGATTGATTGCAATGGTTCGATATTGATTAATTGTAATGCCATTGTACCGGAACGCACTCCACTAAAAGTGACATTTTAAACATGCGAATTCTATGAAGGATTTACCTGTTTAAATATTCCCTTCTAGTCAGTAAGTTGATCATCTTTTATTGATATACAGAATGAGATTAGAGCAAAAACTTATTTTATTTACAAGCAATTTGGAAAAGATAATATTTCATCATTATCAATCAAAATTTTAGGCCATTCTTTCACATTTTTAAGCAATTTTGAAGAATTTTTTATCAATTTTTAGGTTAATAAAATCCCAGCACCCACACACACAGATGGTGACGTAAATACAAAAGAACGCTTTTATTCTATTTCTGTAGTATTGAAAACGTTGTAATACTACATTTTTATTTTATACAGAGAAATTGATCTATCCGACAAACTAAACTGAAAAACTGTGGCACCGAAATTGAGTATACATCGTGAAGGGATTTCTTCAAAAGCCCAAAATATTATATTAAATAACAATTTTTGCTTAGTTCTTATAGGAACAGTAAAGTACTCATTTAGAAATATACAAAATTAAAAAATAATTCCATATTCACACTATAATATTCTTAAAATTAGATTTTAAATGTAAAATTTATAAAATTGAGTACAAAAACAACTGTACAAACGACATTGAGTATACACAATATTTTTGCATGAAGAACAACTTCTATACAGGAGGGAATTAATTTATCAAAAACTTGTGTTATTTTTCTGAATATATTTCTCATTTCTCTTTTACAATTATTCTTACTTTTTGTGATGCAAATATAGTATTTTTAAATTTTTCCTACTGGGATAACAAAACTGAAAGCACATCCAGATCCTGAGTTTACTGTGGCGTTTGTAGATATTGTTTGAGATGGTTCAGAAACTTGGGAACTATTTTTGCTCAGAATCTCTTCATTCTGAGGGGACATTATCTATAAACACAAAAATTTGACTCGTAATCTAAATTTTGATCGCATTCTTTTGAATTGTTGTTCACTACGGTTGAATATTCCAGTTTTCCTTGATTTCCTCAATAAAAATTAAATTTCCAACTTCTCCAGCCAGCTTATGATAAGCTTATCAATACACTAAAAGTGAACCCCTTCCTCAGCACGCTATATTCACTCCAAAGCATGGATGTTTTTCGATGCTTGTGTGGATTGTATCCTGACTGAAAATTTAATTTTTTGATTGATGAAATCAATGAATAGTGAGTTATTTAAGCCTACTGAGCAACACACGCACAATTCAAAAGAAAGTACTCAAAAGAAAAATTTTGATTTATAGTTAAATTTTTGTATCTATAGATAACAAAGTAGTACAATAACTAAAAGCTCTTTTTTTTCTCTTCTCTCACGAATAGGCATAGCGGTTAGTGACATGAGTCTATGTGTAATAAAACTCGTCTGCCTTTTTTGTTTGTAATAAAGGTGTTCTAGCAGATGAGAATAAAAAATAACTTGCTTACTACTTTTAAAAAATCTGCAGAAGTAGGATTTGGTTAGATGAGAAGACAGAAAACTTGCATTCTAGTTTGCAGAAATCTTGGCTATTAAATACTCATTTATCGCCATATATATTTGAAGAAAATGGCAATTATGGAATATAAGATGAACCAATAACAACAAAATTCACATAAAGTGAGCTCTAGCAGATATAATATTGGAAGATTATAAATATACTACAAAAACTCTAATTGTTTGGAAGGTATGAATTGTAATTTATGGCTCCATGAAAGTGCCACACTAGATGGATATAATTTTAACGATTGGGAGATAAAACGTAACTGAACGTAAGGACTAAAACGAATATTGGTTCATCATTTCATTTAAATTTGTATTACTTAATTGCAGCACGAGTATTCAAAGGCGCGCCATCTTACCTTCAATCTTAAAATAAAAATGACGCAATGACACGACTTTTTCAAAAGTTTTTTAATGTTATTTTAATTTTTAACAAGTATCACTTACATATTTCTATAACAAAATAATGTACTTTTGAATTGAAAAAAAATTATGAACATTTAGTTTCCAGAGTTCAAAGGGGCGATTTTCATGAAAGCGTGTCATCTCTACCTATAAACACTATGATATTTCCAGACTTAACGATTGTTTGATGCCCATAATCTTAATTATTCAGAACCTTATCTTGTACTGTGCCATGCAACTGTGCCCTGACATACTCTGTGCCATGATACTTCAATAATCCAACCAGACATTTAATTATATGCTTTTTTGCTCAATGTTTGAAATTATAAATACCAGATATTCACCTTCCCAAAAGAATTGTTGCTAAAAAATGAAATGGGTAAAGACTTTTGTATAATCTAATATGTGATGTTGTATTTTCATCATAGATTGTATTTTTAAATCTCTAAATAATCTCTAAAAATGGCAAATCTAAACCATACAAGTCCAATATAACTTTAAGTAGCTGTTTTGAAGAGCTAAACACTGAAGGAAGGAAGTATGATTATTCGAAAGTCACGAATAGAAAACGAAAGTTAAAAAACAAGTAATTTATTTTGGCCATATGAACTTAAATACAAGGAAATTCCTCCAATATTATCAATTACATTAATGATGTCCATGGGCATGTCCTTGATGATGGTGTACTTGCTGATGACCTTGGTGGTGATGGCCATGAGCATGATGGTGATGGTCATGGTGAGCACTGGAGTGAAGATGCACTGCAGCAGGATTCTGATTAGCTGTTCCAGGCTCGTTAGTTTTCACTTGAGCTCTGAAGCCATTATGGTCAGCGGTGTAATGGACCTCTCTATGGATTCCCCTGTGGTCAGTGAATCCGTAGCTTCCCTGAACATGACCATGTCCATCGCCATGTTCATGTCTGTGTTGAGATCCGTGATGATCTTTAATTTCATATCCGAACTTGTAAGGATGGGGATGATGGTTGGGATGCTATAATAAAAAGTTGACATTTGTACTTTTGGTCTGGCCAACAGAAATTAAATCAAGGTTCAACATGAGCGGCTGCCTCCTCTCTTTTATATTAAAGTGATAATGGTTGAAATACAAATTCTAATTTAAACTTTACCTGCATCTTTTTGAGAAACATTCTTGAGACATTGATTTCTCTAAGAAACTTGCAAAGTTAGAAGTTTATGATCACTTTTATTATCTTTCTGACTTACCATCCACTCTTCAACTCTTATTATTTCTCTTTTCTATCTGTCTGATCGTTACTTTTATCGAAAGTTTTCCAAAGTTACCATGTACTCTTGTACCTTACCTATGATATAAACGGAATTATAAATAATAATAATAAAATTACTTGCTTTAAATACTGTCTTTCACAAGATCATTACGGATCAATACGTTTTAATACTTGCTTTAATAAAAGTTAAGACTCTATAACGAATGAAATTTTTCTATTCATTATATTAAGGGTCTAGACTTCAAAATATTGACTTAAACGATTATTTTCATAGTTACAGAATAGTTACAATTTCAAAAAATGCAATATGATTTATGATTTTACTCAACTCTTTCTTTAAGATATTCGTTTTTACACTCTCCTGAAATGGAAAATTTTTAGAGAAATTCGTTTTGTGTGGTATTACTTACTTCGGGAGGATTTGCAAATACAACTGCAGACAATGCGATAACTAAGAATGCCTGGAAATGAAAAATAAACTAATAGATAATTCATTCAAATAATTAACGTATTATCTCATCATGAAAAGAAAAGAAAGCATTATTCAAATTTATAACATGTTAAAATCCTACTCCCTTACAAAATGTATAAAGAAACTGTAATGACACTTTTTCATTTCCTTACAATTTGACACGAATCAATCCAGTGCGACCAGATATAAATATATAGAAATGTGTTGAATATAAAACAAACTAATGAAAAACATGTGACATCTATGATTTATTGTATAATAGAGTGACGAAGTATATCCACGCTATTACCAAAATCTCCTAATTATCCCACCGACAAGTTTTAACAAGGCTTCGAAGTACATAATAAGTACAATTGTTTTATCATTTCGTTGACCAAAGGTTTACAGATGTGATGTGGCGTAAAAGTTTGTGGAGAGTGACAAATGGAGGTAAGTAGTTAATTAACTTTGCACTAGAGCAACATAACGGGCTATAGCCGACGGTCTGGGATCAATCCCGTAGGAAAAGATCCAAGGACAACGCCTCGTAATTTTCAACCATGGTCTGATGACGACTCTCCAAACGTCCTGACGACCCCACTCTCCAAACTTCCGCACCACGCCAACATGAGAACATTTGAGACCACGACAGATTTAACGTGCACCAGCCTCATTGTACCTGACTCTCTTTGACTGATCAGAGTTTTGAACTCGCAACTCCTCCTGTTGCTAATCTGTTGCTCTTCCAATTGGGTTACCATTACAAATGGAGAGTTTTTACCAATTTGTTTCATTAAACTTACTCATAAAAAGTTAAGTATTATATCAAAAATTAATAACAAATATCATGTTATGTTTCGATCGATATAAAATACTACTAATTTATGATTATCTTAGCTTTTCATTTCTTATTAGATAATAAAAAATGAAAAGCTGAGATTTCATTTCTTATTATCTAATAATAAATTAAATCTTTATTAAATATATAAATATTTATATATTTAATAAAGATTTTAATATTTTATTTTATATATTATTAAAATTAAATATATTTTATTCAATAATATATATTATTAAAGTTTTCTAAAACCTTATCTAATGAGATATTAAGAAAAAATAACAATGTCGGAACTGAAAATTTATATTTTAATTACAAAATCAAAATAAGTAAAATATGTAAAAAGTAATTGTTGAACACTATTTTAAATAAATTGAATTAAAAAACTGTATTATAAAAATATACTCACTTTAACAAACATGATTAAAATTTAGCTTGTAGTGTTGATTTTAACTGCTGTTAATGGAAGAATGTTCTACAATCAAATATGACTTTTCAAAGTGTCAACAAACATATATATACATCATAAACCGAAAGGCGGACCTTGGTACGAAGTTCGTAATTTAAATAGAGATCAGTTCCTTGGGGTTAATATCTTCAGGAATTCAAGTATTGGGTCAAAGCCACATCTAAGAAGTGATATATTCATTCAAGCATTTAAACCCGATCGGATCTGTTTACAATGTTCTCACAATTTGATCTAAATTTAACAAAATGTTTTTGGCTAATTGTAAAACTATGAGGGGAAAGTTCTTTTAATTTCATTCCATTGGTAAATGCGAGTGTTGTCTTATGCGAATTAAAATTTCACAAAAATGCGGTATCGATTACATCAAAGGTTTGTGTGTGTATTGTGAAGATGCTTTAGATGGTATTTCAATTTAATTTGAGATTTTTGTAACACGGCAGACTTCTAACAATGGATTGATGGTTCGACTACCGAAAAACATCATCAACACTTACAAATTGAATGAAATGTCTCATACATGATGATACGGGTCAAGAATTTGTGGAAATGTCATATTATTTTAATACTTTATAGACATGTCCGCTTGCACAAAAATTACGTATATAATCTCCTGATTCTTGAAATTTAGAATTGGAATATATAATATTACGTCATTGTTATTTTTAATTTTTTGAAAATATGTTTTTATAGGAAAATATGATAGTTGTTTTGGATATAAGATTTTGGTCATTTTTCGAGATTTTAGGTATCTGGTATAAACCAAATTTTAATTGTAACCTTCCCAACTCAGCATCTCTATCAGTTTTGTTCTTAATACAAGGTGAAATACAAATTTTCAATACTGCTTAGACAATGTCTGTACAGACAAAAATTTCGTTTACAATCTCCAGATTCTTGCAATGTAGAATTGGTGTTGGTAATAATAGGTCTTTTATTGGTATTTTGGATTTTTTGGAAATATGTTTTTATAGGAATTATGATAGAATTTTGAATATAAGAAAGTTTTGGTCTTTTTTTTCAAAGTTCCTGGAGGTAATCAGATTTTTGTTGTAACATTCCCAAATCGGCATCATGGCAGTTCCACAGTTTCGCACTTACTAAACATATTACAAATGATTCATAAGACAGTTTCTGGGAACAAAAGTCAGTGGTCTTTCTCTTTAGTGCACAATATATGCTTTCTACCACTTTTAATTAGTGGGCGAGTCACAAAACCGAAACGAGAGAGGATTATAGTCTCTTCCTTGGTCTTATCACTGAAGATCACATTTGTAAATCTTCTAGTTGTTTTCAATAGCTAAATCGAAACATTTGATAGTGGCTAAATCTGACCAACTAAAGCGTGTGTCTTCCCAAACTGTAATCCATGGGCCTATAAAAGTTTAGAAAACAGAGAAACGGTCATCAGAAGATATTAGAAAAACGTACGAAACTGTGTAGCGCAAAAACAACCGAGATTGATTGCAGTGGTTCGACATTGATTGATTGCAGTGGCATTGTACCGGAACGCACTGTTCATACCCAATGTAGAATTTACATGTTTAAATGGTCGCTTTTAGTCAGTAAGGGGATTATATTGCATTCATATATGCAGAGAGAGATTAGAGTAAAACATATTTATTTATAAGCAATTTAAAAAGAAAGTGTTTTACCATTCGAAAGTATATCAATTAAATCTTTATGTCATTCTTTCACATTTTTATGTAATTTTGAGGAAATTTTAGGACATTTTAATCCATTCTCAGGTAAATAAATTCCTGGCCCAGATGGCGACGGATATCAAAAATAAAGTTCTTATACTTTTATGCTATTTCAACGAGACTGTTTTTATGCTATTGTAACTAGATTGCTTTTATGCTATTTCAATGAGATTGAGAATGTTGTAGTAGGTCATTTTTATTTTTATACTGAGAAAATGATCTATCCAATATACTAAATTGAAATACTATGGCATTCGAAATTGAGTCCACAATACGAAGAGATTTATTTAAAATCCAAAAATCTGGTAAAAACAATTTGTGCTTGATTTTTATAGGAATGGTAAAGAACATATTTAGAAACATATGAGACTAAACAACAATTCCATACTCACTATAATATTTTTTAAAATACGTTTTAAATGTCAAATTCACAAAATTAAATTTACACAATAAAAAACGTAAAATAAAATTTACTAGAATATATTTTTGCATGTACAACTTCTAAGTCGAGGGCCATTAAATAATTAACAAGAATTAGTGTTCTTTCTCTGAATAGTTTTCCCATTTTTCTCATAGAATCGTTCTTACGTTATGTTCTCAAATATCGGGAGATGGTGCGGTAGCCCGATTGTTAGAGTAACGGATTAGCAAACGGAGGGTTTTGAGTTTGAAACTCTATCCAACTAACTACTGTTGTGTATGTGGGGACTGGTGCACGTTAAATCTGTAGTGGTCTCAGTTGTCCTCACGTTGGCGTTGTGTGGAAGTTTGAAGAGGTGGGTGCCAGTTCAGGTGTTGATCACTTCCTCTTATCATGTTTCAAATTTAGGAGTAGTCCCCCTATCTTTCCCTTTGGGATCAATTCTGCACCGTCGCCAATAGCCCGGTGTGTTGCTCCAGTGCGATGTTAATTCACCTACCAAATATCGTACACCTTTTTCCTACTGGAACGACAAAACATAAATCCCATTGAGGTTTTAGTTTATGGTAAAGTGTATGGTATGGTTTATGGTATGTTTAAGGTTGAACAGAAATTTTAATACTATTTAACTATTTCGGCACTGAACCTCTTCTCTCTTTCTTTTAGATCTATTTTTGTGTCTATAGATCTCTTATCTATAGACACAAAAATTTGACTCTAAATCAAATTTGTGAGCTCATCCTTTTGAATTGTTGTTCAAGAGTTAAATACTTTAGTTTTCTTCCATTTTATCAATAAAAATTAAATTTCCAAAGACTTCATACAGCATACAACCCGAAACAAGCACCGAACCACATCCGTGCTTGGTTGTTTATGACATTTTGAGGAAGTGATTCCCTTTTAGGGTTTTAATTAACATCATCGCCCTAACACCATGACGCACTTTTGAACTAGGAAAACAAATTCAATGTTTTTTTAGGTGACTTTTGGAACGATGGTAGCCCTAAAAATGAATAGCTCCTTCAGCAAGCTATACCAACTACCAAGCATGGTTGTATTTCGATGCATCTGCAAAGTTGGAATTTAGTTTTCATTGATGAAATCAGGAAAAGTGAAATATTTAACTCTATTGAACGACAATTCAAAAGGAAGTGCTCAAAATATTTATTTTAGAGTTAAATATTTGTGTCTTTAGATACCAAAGGGCAAGACAATTCCAAGCGCTTTTTTTCTCTTGTCTCACGACTGGGCTTTAGTTGCGAGTGATGTGAATTTATAACTAAACTCATCTACCTTCTTTGTGTTAAAGGGGAGAATAAAATATTTTCTATCTTCTTTTTGTGTCATGAGAGTGGAGAATAAAATATTTTGTTTGCTACTTTTAAAAAATCTGCAGAAGTAGAATTTGGCTTAGTTCTAAAGACAGAAGATTTGCATTCTAGTTTGCAAAAATCATGGCTGTTAAATACCTATTATGAAAATTGTAATTATGGTAATTTATGATGAACTAAATACTCACAAAAATTCGCATGAAGCGAAATCTAGCAGAAAAAACTGTGATCGTTTGGAATTTTAAATTGTTAATTATGGCTCAATTGATGTTACAGATTATATAGATATAATTGTAACAATTGTGAGGTAAAGCGTAATAAATGTAAATACAGGACTAAAACTTTAATATTAGTTTAATATCAATTTTTTCAAATTTATATTATTTATTCATAGCACAAGTTTTCAAGAATTCTCCATCTCACCTTCTACCTTAAAGTAGATAACGCAATAACATGTCTTTTTTCAAAGGTCTTTTGGAACTGTTATATTATTTTTAACAAACATCAATTATAAATTTCAATAATAAAATTATGTACTTTTGAATTGAAAAAGAAAGTTTTTGGATTTTTCGTAACCGGAAATCATAGGGGCCGATTTTTTGAAAATGCGTCTTCTCTGCCTCACTTAAATATTTTATGACACTTCCTGACTTATAAAAGATTTTTGGTGCACAGAACTATCTCTTGTTCAAAACCCTGCCCTATGACACTTCAATGATCCAATACAAAGGTTTAGTTATCTGCCTTTTTGCTCAGTGATTGAAACTACAAGTACCTGTCATTACCTACCCAAAAGAAGAGTTGGTAACATATAAAATGAATAAAGCCGTTTGCATAATCTGAGTAATGTGCGATATTCTGTTTGCAACATAAATTGTATTTTTATAAATCCCCAAAATCGTATTTCTTGTTAAAAGCAGTACATAAATTTTAATTTAAACCTTGTATTCAACTCTGAATCCGATGTAGTTCCAATAGAAGGCTGTGTGGCTCCAGTGCGACGTTAATTCAACTACCTACCTACCTATGTACTTTCTATGAATTCGTTTTATTATTTAGTAAGGAATCACATCGTTTTTGTCAAACCGGTTAATTATAGCCATTCGTGCATCAGAAGTGAATTTCAAGTATTTACCATCGCCTTCCCGAAATTTGACAAAAGTTCAAAATGATAAATGACAAATCTAAAACGTACAAATTCAATCTAACTTTGAAGATCTACTTAGAGCTAAACACTGAAGGAAGGAAAGATGACTATTTGAAAATCAGAAAAAGGAGACAAAAGTAAAAAAAACTAAAATTTATTTTGGCCAAGAAATTCCTTCAATATTATAAATTACAATTATAAATGATGCCCATGGGCATGTCCTTGATGATGATGTACTTGCTGATGACCATGAGCATGATGGTGATGATCATGGTGAGCGCTGGAGTGAAGATGCACTGCAGCAGGATTCTGATTAGCTGTTCCAGGCTCATTAGTTTTCACTTGAGCTCTGAAGCCATTGTGGTCAGCAGTGTAATGGACCTCTCTATGGATTCCCCTGTGGTCAGTGAATCCGTAGCTTCCCTGAACATGGCCATGTCCATCGCCATGTTCATGTCTGTGTTGAGATCCGTGATGATCCTTAATTTCATATCCGAACTTGTAAGGATGGGGATGGTGGTTGTGATGCTATAATAAAAAGTTGACATTTGTATTTTTGATCTTTTCAGCAGAAATTAAGTAAAGGTTCAACATGAGCGGTTGCCTCCTTTGTTTTAGATAAAAGTAAAATTGACTAAAATAGTAATTCGAAATTAAACATTTTCTGCATCTGCATCCTTTCGCAAAACGATCTTGAGAGACATTAATTGATGTAAGAATGTGCAAAGTAATAAATCCAATCCTCGTTTACTATTATTATTGCTGTTTTTCTATTTACAAATCTGATTGTGACTTTTTATCGAAAGTTTTGCAGTTACCATATGCTCTTGTACCTTACCTATTATAAACTGAATTATGAATACTAATATTAAATTAATTGCTTTAAATACTGTCTTTCGCAAGATCACTACGGATTAACACTATTCAATATTTGTTTTAATAAGTTAAGACTATAATGGGGAAATTTTCTATTTATTGCATTAAGGGTCTAGACTTTAAAATATTGACTTAAACGACTACATTCATCGTTGAAGCATAGTTACAATTTCAAAAAATACAGTATGACATAGTATGTTATTCAGCTCTTTTAGATATAGAGTAAAACCGAATATCTTTTTGATATTCGTTTTTACACTCTACTGCAAATGGAATGTTTTTAAAGAGAAACTCGTTTTGGCGTTACTTACTTCAGGAGGATTTGCAAATACAACTGCAGACAATGCAACCACTAAGAATGCCTGGAAATAGGAATAAAATCTTATAAATAATTCATTCAAATATAACATTTAAATTCATAAGAAAAGTAAACGAAACGTTTCTTACATTCATATCGTACTAAAATTCGTCATAGATGCATATGCAGCAATCATGATGACACTTGTTTATTTTATTATCATTTATCCCTAAATAATAATAACTTGCAGTGTAATCAGAAATATCTGATTACACTGAATTCAGAAGTAAATATCCTGAAATTTGTTGTTAAGGAAGCTAGGTTTTAAGAAATTCATGCCAATTCAATGTTAGTGTGTATTAAAATGACGAAGGATTCACACAAATTTCAAAACCTCCTATTTATTCCATCGACAACCTTTCGATATACATAGTAAACACTTAGTTTATCAATTTGTTGACTGAAGTTTTAGAAATGTGTTGTGTCATAGATGTTCTTTGAGACACAAATGGAAAGAGATCTATTTTATTTCATTAATTAATAATAAATACTTGACAAATACGTTATACTTCGATCGATATAAATTATTAATTTATATATAATTATCTTACCTCTCTCTCTTTACATGTCGTATTAGATATATTTTATTAATGTTTTTCTAAAAACCTTATCTAAATGAGATATTTGAAAAATAGCCATTTCCGTATTGAAAATTTATGTATTAATTACAAAATCAAAAGAAATAAAACATGCAAAGAATTGTAGAGCAATATTTTAAATAAATAGAAATAAAAAAAGCTGTATTATAAAAATATATACTCACTTTAACAAACATGACTAATCTTTAGCTTGTAGTGCTGATTTTAACTGCTGTTAAAGGTAGAATGTTCTAAGAAGGAATATGACTTTTCACGATTTCAGCACACTTATATATGCATCGTAAACTTAAAGGTGTCACTTGGTACGGAGTCGGACAGTTGAAATAGAGATCAGTTCCTTGGGGTTAATACCTACAGGAATTCAACTACGGGGTCAAAGTCACGTCTAAGAAGTGATGCATTCATTCAAGCGTTTAAGCCCATTTAAGCACTAGAATTGGAATTAAAGGGGTTTGAAATTCCTCTCTCTGTTCCAATATGATATCATGTACTTTTACTAAAGTTCTCTCAGCCAGCTTTTTCACAAACCAATTTGTGTTCAACAAACTTTTATCACCATCAATTAAAATATATTTCGATAAAGAAGCTTTGCACCGAAACAGCTAATTTGTCAAATATTAGTTATTTGTTATTGTTGTGTGTTGTATATCTTTTTGAGTATAAGTAAAGGTTTCTAAGCAGAAAAAAAATTTAAATCATCTCACCAGTTCTGAGAAAAGTAAAAATTTCGTGAGTTTCGTTGAAAATCGTAAGAAATTTTAAAATACTACTCTTCTTTCAGTTTGCGATATTTCGGCTTGATATTTTTAATGTGCTCATAAAAAAATTCTTGCGACACTTAAGGATGGGATTTGAGATACCTTAAATAGTTTTTGAATAAAAATCGGGAAAAATTCCCGAAAGACTATGCCTTTTCAACTTAACTTTTAATTTTAAAAAACTTTTCTTTTTATTGAAAATCCCATCCTTGGTAGTATTACTCTAATCATTGTAAATACATCATAGAAATTTCGTGATTTGGAGCTTTAGTAAAAAGGCCTTCGCATTTTAACCATGTTATAGTATGGAAATATGATACAGAGAAAACAAATGTCAGGTACTTGACTTTACGTCATTCGCCCATGCGACTGAGAAAAATCAATTTAAAGATTTTGTATTAGTGCAAAATGCATAAAGCATATAATGAAACATTTCATAATTTTTGTGAATTACAATAATCCATGTGTTTTTCTCTTATCTTTATAAGCAAACATAATAAACATTTTTTGTAGTCAAAGTTTAAAGCATCGCAAAATATGAAGAAAATTAATATAGGTATGAAACATTCTGTAGAACGACAGATTATTCATGAGTATATTGATAATAATAATTTTAAATGTTTAAGCAATGATGCTCATGATGGTAAAATCAATAGTTAAATTACTTCAAATCAAATAATAATTTTTAGCCATACCAAAAGCCAAAATTTTATGTGACAATTAGGGGTAAAAATTTCCCAGAATACACCGGCTTTGTAAATTATATTTTCCCTTTTGTTGGTCAGTTTTTCTTTTCTAAAAGCAAATTAATTAGTTGTTTAACATTCTAAAATTAAAATATGAACCTGATTTGCAAAAGCACTTTTCTAACCAGCAATGCTCAGTTTGTTGTTTACATTTTCATTATTGTGACCTAAAGTGCTTTGACGATCTGAATTTTTTTTTGGAGGGGCACTCCAAAACTAAACACAAATTTACAAAAACAAAGCATAAATACAAATCTGTCTTCTGGAAAGTTGCTCCAACTATTACTTTGCAGAGACTCATTCCGATTGTGAATTTCACGTTGAAGGCATCTTTTCAAAGTATCATCTTTAGCTAATCTTTGATATGCATCCAGAATATATGGAAAAATAGCCTCATTAATTGGCTTTTAACACACTAGGAGACCATGAACTTTGAGAAACCTGACCCTGAAACGTTTGGTTTGTGAATTTTGGAATCCAACAGCATTTCAGGGAATAGCAAGCGATGGGAGTGAGCAAAATCGTAGATTTTTGAGTCAGTAAAATCAAAAGAATATAATATTTTAATTGTAGCAGAAAATGAAGTTTTGCAGAAGCATTCTTCAGTGAACAAGTTATAATTTGAGACAAAACATTGATATTTTGACCTACCTTTGGTTGACCATTTAAGTGCAGAGAAAATAGGGAATTCGTTCAATTTCTCCCATATGTTACTTGCTTTCAGACAAACAATGATTGATTGATGTACAACTATGGTCCTTTATTAATCGAATCGTTCTTAGTAAAAAATTCGAATGCACCATTCAATCTATATATTCATGTCCATACAATTTGCATAAGATTGGTTTAATGGAGCAAGGGCCATATTTGGACATGCAATTTGCATAAGGATCTGTCTTCAAATCAAATTGCTCATAAACTTCATAATTTCCAACGACGAAACCCGATTTATTTTGAATCTAATTTTCGAATCTATATCAAATTCAACCATGGATTGAAAGCAGTTTCAATCCATTACTCTCCTGATGGTTGTGTCGATGATGTATCTAAAAAAAACGAACAAAACTTACTAGATCTTTATGGACGAGGTATCTCGTCAGAAGAAAACAAAACTGACCAGATCTTGATATCTCCACCATAAAAAGTAATCAATGTCTTGATGATTAGATACCTCGTCATTAGCAAAATTGGTCAGAACTTGATGGACGAGATATCTCGACGAAACCTCTTGAAGATGAAAGTTTGGAAATTTTGAGCCCCTAGAGCTAAATTATAAATAGCTAGTCTTCCAGACTTTTATTCATGTCTTTCTTCCGAAGTATTCTTTTTATTTTGAAATATTTTATTGTGCTACTTTTACAGAACCCAAACATGTAGGTAATATCTCTTTTTAAGTTAATTTTTAGTATGCAAAATTAATTATGAAATTAATATTAAAAAATATTTGAATAGCAACCCTCATATATTTTGATAAAAACCTGTTTAGAGGAACGTTCTTATGTGATACTATGTAAAATTTTTGCACTTTGCTTCAAGCAGAGGCAACTTTTTTAAAATCCTCCTGGTAGTTATTTCGATGAGGTATCTCGTCATTAGCAAAAACTGATAAGATCTTGATAAACGAGTCATTGGAAGACAATTGACCAGATCTTGATATCTTCAGAAAAAATTGGCAATGCCTTGATGACGAGATATCTCGCTATTAGCAAAATTGGTCAGATCTTGATGGATGAGGTATCACATGGAGGGTTAAAAAGCAAATATAAAATTTATTGTAGTGGAAAACAATCAGAAATTTTACAAGAACTGAAATTTTACATTAAGGTAACTTTAAACGTCCGTTACAACAGATTGCAATCGAAATAAAAGAGGGTTGCTATTCATACGTTTCTCGAATATTAATTTCAGTCATGCCTTTCAAAAGAAATGACAAATTTCTGCTTGAAGAAAGGAACTGAAATTTTGCATAGGATCATATAAAATGTCTTATCAAATCTATTTCCATCAAAATATATAAAAATTGCTATTCATAATGTATTCGAATACTTATTTTACGACAAAAAACACCTTTGATGTAAATTTATATAGATATTATTTCATATTGAATGGTACCGTCGAATTTGCTCTACTATGAACGAAGCTCAAATGAAAAGGGGTGGTCTTCTTAGGTGGGGATCTGCCCCGATTGGAGAGTCACTACGAAGTAACAGGGGAGGCCCCAGAGAATACGGCCGGTGGTCCCGAGACCAAGGATGGAACTCGCATGTCATAAGGTCTTACGACATTTCGACAGGTGCTCATCAGCCGCAGGCTGGAGATAATATCGCATTTCCCGTCTACGCTATTCGGAGGATAGATTGAGTCTTGACTCATTCATCCATCCAACCAGTATAAGTCGGAGTTCAATATAAACGATGCATCGTGTGACATATTCGACCCATAAAGAGGTGGTCTGCATTGTAATGCTATTATTTCCTACCAGATTGATTTGCATACTGACAGAAATTGAGGAATCATTATTTCAACCAAAAAACTCACAATCAATTCAATGGCTCATGCATCATTTGAAACATCGAAAAATTGACACATTTCATAACAACTTAACCCTCCAAGTGATTTCGACGAGATATATCGTCCATCAAGATCTGACCAATTTTGCTAATGACGAGATATCTCGTCATCAATATGCTGTCAATTTTTTATGATAACAAAATCAAGATCTAGCCAGTTTCCTTCTAATGACAAGATATCTCGTCCAATCAAGATCTGGTCAGTTTTGCTCGATACCCCAGTGATACTTCGTCGAAACAACCACCAGACGGATTAAACAATTCATGCGCAACTATGCATTATTTAGCTGCATCTGTTCTTTTCCTTGAGCCCTTTGGATGAATTTAAGAAAGTATTCCATTTTCTTACATCTACTTTCGTATTTTAGATGAAATTCAACAGTATTCTTTGTACAAAAAAATACAATTTACAAGGTTTTAACCTATTTCCGGATATATCGTACTACAAGCCTCATTTCATTTATCTAGTTCTTACCCCGCTGTATTCGTAATACAATTGGTAATAAGAATTGGTCTAATCAGCTACTCTACAATTAACGTTAAGAAAAAATTTCAACTTACGTTTTACTTTTATATCGCTATTCAATATAACTTAAATAGAAATACAGTTATTGTTCATTTTATATTTTATACAGTTATTGTTCAGCCAAATATGTCTAGTTTCGGTTTTATACTCTCAGTTTTGTCTTTCAGAGAAAATAGTACGATTCCTTGCTTAAAATTTAATGCAATTTTATTCAGACTTTTTCTCCTGATTTATGGGGGCGTGGTATCCCAGTTGGAAGAATCGCGTATTAGCAACCGGAGGGTTGCGAGTTCGAAACTTGATCCTACCAAAGTCCGCTGCGTATGTGAGGCTTGGTGTAAGTTAAATCTTTCGTGGCCTCAAATGTCCTCACGTTGAAGTGGTATGGAAGTTTCTAGTGGGATGTTAGCTCAGTTGATGACGTAGTCATCTGGCCGTGGGTCAAAATTGCAAGGCGTTGTTCTCGTATCGTGCCCTTCTGGATTGACTCTAGACCGTCGTTAACTGCCCGTTGGTGCAGTGCGACATAAGTTCAACTTCCAACTACCTACTTCTCAATTTATGAGTTGCTATATTGAAATTTTCAAAAGAATCAATACATGTTTTTAAAGAAGGAATACACTAAAAAATGATGGATAATATCAATACAAATAAATTTGAACTAAGGAAAGGAATCGTATTCTATGTATGGGGATATCTAATTTTGTCTAAAATCTAGTTTTGATTACTTTCAATCATATCGAATACAACCCGTACATGCGAATGCCTAATGTGTTCTTGATCCAACTAAATACATCTTGAACATAAAAGCTAAGATAAACACAAACAATTGTAAATTCATGTGTTTCGTTAAAATGTGTCATCAACAAGTTTAATATAGATTCAAACATTTAGTACAATAGCGGGTAAAAACCACACTAGAACTGATCTCTCCAAATTAATCATACTACATGCTATTTGAATTTCAGTAAAATTAAATCACTCCCTTAAAAACATTCTTATCATGACTGAGAAATCTATGTAATATGAACTTGTTTGCAATTTATTTCGTACATTGGCTCTGGTACCCTACTGGCTAGAGCTCTGAACTCTGACATAAAATTTTTCGTAGACTGAGCATTGCTATTGGGAGGGCTTTCAAAAAGTGTGATCAACGTGTCATGACTGCTTTCTGAAAAATTGACTACATTAGACGATTTGGCATCTTATCGCCTCGTTTTGCGGTATAGCATCGTATGATGGAGTAGATGTGTGAATGCGCATTTTTAGAGTGCCGACAAAAATGGTGAAATCTCCAAAGTCTACAACTATCTCTCGCGGAAAAATAAGATGATAAATCAATGAATGGGAGTCTTCTCCGGTCTCCCTTTCATGATTGATCCCGGATCATCGCCATCTGCTCATTGTGTTGCTCCAGTACAAAGTTACTTGAACTACCTATCTACCTTCTCCCGTCCCGTGAACCAATCAAATGATAAATGTTCGTTTCCATCGGGCAGATGAAAGTTGTCTACGGGTCACGTTTGTACTAGTTTTTATCACATGATCCTGGGCACATAAGGTTACCATTGATCACTCTACTTTTATGTTTTTAATAAACAGAATTTTATATTAAATAGGAAAGAAAAGTTTATTTGCAATGTAAAAATAAAAGCATAACTAAGAGTCAAAGATGTGGTTATTATGGTAAAGCTATATTATATAATGTAAAGTTATTTTATGTTCTGTAGCTTTACTTTTAATTACATCGAGTTATAAATAAAATCCTTATTACTCTCAATTTAAAGCACAATAGTACCAGCAATATGGCGCTATAATTAATCAATGTAAAGCTCATTATGCAAACATTATTTATTCATTATCTTGATTGATTTGCGTAAGATTCTTTTTCATTATTTAAAAGTTTAATTTTAATTTCCAAATCATCATTAAAACTTGAAGAATTTTCCATCTAACCTTAATAACTCAGCATATTTAAAAAATTCCTTTTTATTTAATGACAATGATTGTCATTTAAAGATTTATTTGATGTTCAAATTGTAGCAAACCATATTCTTAAAAATCTCTATACTTTGGAAATATCAAAATCAGTTTTAAAAATTTCGTTTTAAAATCTTCACACTATCTTACAGATATAACGCGCGTTTACTTACAATCTTGATTGGATTAAATTTATATTTTGGAATTTTCGAAATATTCAAACTTAATTTTCAATAACGGTAATTTGTTATTAATCCACATTGCACCGTGTTGAATTGGATTTTGTTCTTATCGCGCACGGTGGAAAAACAGACTTTTAACCTTTTCTCTATGTTTACTGTAAACCTGCAATGCATTATACACAAATGCATTTTTATTTATATATTTATTATTTATTTATTTATTATTTATATATTTATTATTTATATATTTATTATATATTTATGCATTTATATTGTAAAGGAGTGCATTTTAATTATTTATTTTGATACTTAGTTTTAATAGTAATGAGAATAATATTTTCGGGATATAATTTTTCTGATGGGAAACAACTTTTCTTAACAAATTTAAGTGTTATTCTAGTTAATTTGTGTTAATTTATTTGTTCATATTATGTATTATTCTTATAATGTGAACATAACTTTGGATTTAAGATATTTATCTATTCAAGCCATACATCAGATGAAAATTGAAAATAAACACTATACTTAAAAATTATCTTACAATTCTATTTTTTAAGCTGCCATGTTTTTAAACTTTTGAAGGGAAATATTGTTGTATTTATGGGATATATTTTACGAAAAAAAGCCGTTTACAAATGAAGAATTTGTACATCAGAGAAAGAAATTTCTAAACGTTACTTTTCCGTTTAAAAAAGAAATGTGTGGAGAAATAAGAATTTTTTCTGTTTTTGGAACAATTTTAGTACTTGGAACCAACACATATTAGATAACCGTAATTTTTCTATTGTGTAATGTACGAGTAATGATTTACGCTAAACGTAAAGTAGAAAACAGAATTTATTTCGTTCTATGAAATTCTATGAATATCCTCTTGCAAATTCCGCATGCCGAACATAGGTATGACCGTAGTTGAATAATGCCAACGAGCTTTTAAAATTTAGCTTCATTTAGACGTGATGCCCATGATGATGGGCTTGATGGTGATGCCCATGATGGTGTCCATGAGGATGGGCTTGATGATGATATACTTGTTGATGACCTTGGTGGTGATGTCCTTGGTGATGATGGCCATGATCGTGATGAGCATGGTGATGATGGTCATGGTGAGCGCTGGAGTGAAGATGGACTGCGGCAGGGTTCTGATTGGCTGTTCCGGGTTCATTGGTCTTCACTTGAGCTCTGAAGCCATTGTGGTCAGCGACGTAGTGAACCTCCCGATGGATGCCCCTGTGGTCAGTGAAACCGTAGCTTCCCTGAACATGTCCGTGTCCATCGCCATGTTCATGCCTATGTTGAGATCCGTGATGGTCTTTAATTTCATATCCGAACTTGTAAGGCTGGGGATGATGGTGATGATGCTATAATAAATACGAAAATTATTTTATTTCTATATTCGATGCAAAAGCTAACAAGCGAAACAAGTGCATGCTTACACAAATAACATTTGTATGTAAGTGTAAATATGTGCATGCATATGTAAGTAACTTTCATTTTTCTTAAATATTTTAATACCTAAAATTTTATGATTAATTTACATTCAACACAGAAATGAGCAAAAATTTTCGAAACTTACTAAAATGAATTGCTTAAATTCTTGTAACATCTAGTTTAAACGTACTTTGATCAACATACCAAATACAATAACTAAATAACGGGAATACGATCATTGTAGTTGGAGTATAAATTTACTCAAAATATTATAAAAAATATTTATATTTTTCTGTATCGAAAGAAATAGTTTTACTTATTTTCATTTTCCAAACTTATTTTTCCTTTAGATTTGAATATGGAAAGTGTTTATTGTTATGGAAACAAGTGTATTTACAAATTATAAAAGTAACAGCATTTATTGAAAATATATATTAGGAACGATGTTCAAATTCAATATGTACTGCGCCTGTATGTTGTCTTAGTAATATTACTGTAATTTAAACACTTTTTACAGGTACAAGAATTCTATGTACCGAAAATAGGAATACAAAGTAGTAGATCTACTTTTAATGTTGCCACTTATTCTTTAAAGCATAGCGTAACAGCAAAGCAAAATCTATGAGATCAGTCACGCTCAAAAAGTCCAACACTAGATCAAGACTTCCACAAAGATCAACACAGGCCAGAAGATGACTTGGTAGACTTATTCATTGTTACATTTCAGGCATATTGGAAACTCCTCATGGCACTGAATAAAAGATAAAGGTTGTATGTGCCCACTCACAAGTCCAGAAAGAGCATTTTACCATTTTCTCTCATTCCTTATGTTTGAGCAAGACTCCAGGGTGGTCTCTATAGTACTACTTATGTGTTGTCGGGGCTCTCCAAATTCTATTATTTAAGCTTTTTTGTTTGAGTAACTCTTGAAAGGTTAATGGGCAAGGTGTGCGAAAATACTAGTGCTCTTCGGCAAGTCGATTCACAATTTCATTATATATTATTACTTTTAATAATCTTAAGAAAATAAAGTTTCAGCAATACTTACCTCAGGGGGATTTGCAAAGACAACTGCTGATAATGCGATAACAAGGAATGCCTGTTAATGAAAAGGAAAGTAAATGGATAGCTGATCTAAATCAGTTGTGGATAATATGGTTCCAGCGAGCTGGCAGATGAGTCACGTGGTTTTGAACGAGTAAATCATTTAAATATTGGGACTAGTGGTATCTTTAGCTCGGATTCTGGTTCTACGTTCATCGTTTGGTGTCAAAGGCATTGATAACGAGTTGACAATTGGAAGAAACATCCACTGTGATTACCATTCATGTTTTTGCGTATGGCAGACTTCTTTCTAAATGCGCTTTTACATCTTTTCAAAAATCAACCGACCCAAAGTTGACTGCCTTCTCGTCAGAACCACATTATATATCTGAACTCAATACGAGAAAAGGAGATAAAAATTCCCAAATTCAAAATATACAAAAGAATTAACAAAAAATGTGCAAAGAAGTTCCTAACGAAACTACACGCAGAGAGAGAGAGATGTTAATTTTCCATTTGTTTTTATTACTCGGAACTATTTGATTCAGTGCTATTAGAAATATATGTGTAAAAAATTCTATTGATGAAATCAAAAATATGAAAGATATGTTTTCAGTTGAATGTACGTGTGATGTAGAAAATAGGGACGGATCGTCCCTATTTTCAGAATGCCTAATCACCACGACGAAAAGCTTTTCCTATTGCCTGGAGACATACAAGAAAACAGTCGACTTTCCGTTTCACTGACCGAGTTTTCACAGGTGTGTTGTGTCTAAAACCATTATTGCATCATGCATGAAGACTCAGAATTACGTTTATTTTAAGTTCCAGTTAATTTTAAACATGGAGTTAAGTGTAACAATTATGCAACATTAAACGTGACATTTAAAATTTGATTAAAATTTGCATTTTGCAGGACAAAAATAAAAAATAATTAAGAGTAATTGAAAACTTAGAAGTCGGAGAGTATTTAAAATTAATTGTTTTTGAATTTTAAGAATTATTTAACGCATTCTGTGTCATACAAATAAATTTAAAATGAAGTCGCTGGATATCGCAAAGTGAATTACGAGTTTTGAAAAAAATTCTTAGTCCACTTTTACTTCAGAATACGCTTTTATCAATGTTCTGCTACCCATTTATTTTATTTTGATTGGTTATCCACATTTGAGGACCAGAAATTAAAATATATTCAGATTCGGTGTCAGAAAATAATAGTTTTTCGAATTTTATCTTTGGCTAGCTAAAACTTGTTTGCTCTATGTATAAACATTTTACGTCTTTTCAGAGAAAATTCTAAACGTCATTTTTCTATCGACAAGTAGATTTAGTCTAAGTTGATTTATATCATTTAAAGGCTTCTTGATCTCATCATTTTGATTCATAATTTGATAAATAAAAATATGAACTAAAACTAAATTTTCTACGGTTTTGAATAGTCAGCTCTTTATAAGGAATTCAATTTTTAAAACCCACAATAAGAAGATAAGTATGAGATCAATTTTATGGGCAACTTCGATTACCTTTTCTGTAGGATAATAAAATTAATTTAAATAAAAATCTTATTTTTTTTTAATTAAGGTTTTTATTTTCCTCGATATCTACATTGCAAATATGTTTCTAAACACTAATTCTAATGTGCTACAGCGTAAAAATAATCAGTTACTTATTTACTGAAAATTAAAGTTAACTTTAGTTCCAAATCATACCAAAAAATAAGAAATTCACGGTAAAACCTTTTTAATTTCAAAATTTTATAAGCAGAAAACTGGATGCTACTGAATTGAAAGGTTAATCTTTAAATTAAAGCTAATAAAATGAAAAATATATAACTCAACTCACCTTTAGAAACATTTTTTCTATTAATGTTTAACTTTTACGTTGTATTTTCAACTTTAGTTCGAGGTTGAATTCTGACTTTCCACGCTTGCACCAGGTTTATATATATCGTGATGTTAAAGGTAGAACATGGTACGAAGTTCTACCTTTAAAATAGTGCCATAGTTCTCTGGGGTTAATACCAACAGGAATTCAAATTTTAGGTCAAAGCCACCTGTAAGAAATGATATATTCACTCAAGCATTTAAACCCGTTTAGACAATCGCAAAGTGAATTACGAGTTTTGAAAGAAATTCTTAGTCCATTTTTACTTCAGAATACGCTTTTATCAATGTTCTGCTACACATTTATTTTTATTTTGATTTGTTATCCATATTTGAGTATCAGAAATTAAAATATATTCATATTAGGTGTCAAAAAATAATAGTTTTTCGAATTTTATCTTTGGTTAGTTAAAACTAGTTTGCTCTATGTACAAACACTTTAAGTCTTTTCAGAGAAAATTCTAAACGTCATTTTTATATCGACAAGTAGATTTAGTGTAAGTTGAGAAATATTATAACATCACTCAGAAATGTAATATAAATTGACTCATTTAATTGTAAGTAGACAAATGAAAACTTCTCATGTTTTTTATTTAATGTCAACATTGCGATTCATAAGATTTACTCATTATAAAATAGAGATATTCAATCTCCCTTAAGAATTAAATAAAATGGATCATAAAAAGTTGAGGAACTCTGAAACTAATGTATACATGCGTACAATACTGATCAATGTAATAAAACTGTTCAAATTACAGAACTATATTACGCTAATGTTTAATTCTATCTGTAAAATATTCATTTCATTTGTTTCAGATGACTTTAAGTTTAACTCAATATTTCTTACATCTTATAGAGCAGTGGTTCTTAACCTTTTTAGTGATCGGCACCCCCTTGAATCTAAAAATAAGTTCTCGCACCCCCTTGAAAAACGTGTTTCCATTTCTTTATTTAGGAAATTACTTCTATTGCAAGATAATTTATTGATTGAAAAATAAATACATAAATTTACATATACATACAAAACAATATCTCAATTTTTAATGGCTACGTTGTTGTTTTTTATAATAATACTTTTGAAGCGAGGTTTCTTTTTTGAAAGAGCCCCGAGTAAGTCATCACTTGCATTTAAACGATTTCTAGCTTTTGTTTTTATGTGCAAAAGTGATGAAAATCCCACTCCTCACAGATAGATGGCGGCAAATGGTAAAAGTGAATTACTTTTTTGCCAGCTGTGCATAAGGTTCTAACTGTGTACACCAGAATTATTCTAATTCCAGTTTTTCAAATTCCTTTTGAATACGTGCATTGGCACGTATTTCAATAAAATCGTCTTTTATTAAATTGCTGTCCTCCATCGAAACTTCTCTCGCGTCCCTGGAAATGCTTTCTCGCACCCCAGGGGTGCATACACACCAGGTTAAAAAACACTGTTATAGAGGATAATTCCTTGGTAACAATAGAAATCCTATTTTAATTCAATTTGAAAAACTTCGATAGGTTATATCGAAGACACAACCCGTAGTTTTGACGCGAATACTCAGGCTTGATGTTGGATTGTGGAATGAATGAAGCAGACATAGGAAGTTTGCTTATGGTGGATATTCAACAATTAATTTACAATTTGAATGATTAGAGTGCAGTTTGATATTAATATTGAAGAATAATTTTATTAATAAAAGGCTTGCTACTGTATATATATATATATATATATATATATATATATATATATATATATATATATATATATATATATATATATATATATATATATATATATATATATATATATATATATAGCGTAGTGCGGTCTCTTTCTAATGACACCACTTATGCAGTTTTCGATCCAAGCAATCTAAAGTTACACACAAAGCTCTCCAGCTCTCCCAGCCTTGTAGAATTTCAACACATTGAAGATCTCCTCAGTGCGTCTGCGAACTCCGTCCGAAGGTCATGTTAGGTAAGGACATCTTTTGAATACGCGACGTTATACTCATTTCTGGGTATTTCTTCTAGTTCTGAAATCCTGAAATTTTATATTTATGTGTATTTATTTAAATTCTACTTAATTATCACCAAGTTCTCTTGAACTATTTTTATTGTCCAATTTTAATTATAGCGTATTTTAGTAGTTTTCGAATGACTACTTACACAGTCCTCACTCCACAAAATCCAAAATTACACTGGCCAAAGCTCGCCGTATAATTTTGACATTTGCGGACCCTCTTCCCGTGATCTGTATGCCTGCGCACTCAGTCAGGATGTCATGTCAGGTACGGACATCTTTTGTCTACGCGACGCTATATTTTCTGGATGTTTCTTCTAGTTCTAAGATCATAAGACAAAACAGTTGTAATCCTTTTTTGTAACGCCCAACTTTTCACGCATGCCTCTCCCCCAAATACTGTTCCGATTTTAAAGAAGCATTCCCGTCAATAAAAACTTGTATGTATGATACAACGAAATTTTAACTTTAGGGAATAAAATAAAAAGTACAGAGATGTTTTTTACAAAATGCATTTAGTTTCAAACTGTACAGTCATTTTAGAAAATACAAATGGATAACAAGTACTTATGAATAGAGATATTTAATTGAAAGTAAAGCATTTTAATTCCAAGTGGTCTAGTTTTAGTACACACTAGAACTTTCAAACTTCCATTAACTTAATAAATCACAGACAGAGAAATTTCAAATAGCACATTGAAAAATATTCTTCTACGTAACATGTAGGGAATGTATTTTGATGGTGTCATCAGGCTTTCAGTAAGACAAATAATAACGTGAAATAACTATTTATTTAAAATGGCACGAAATCGAAGGTTTCCAAATATCTTAAATCAATTCTTTTATTGCCTGGCAATCGGTTCGAGTGCCAGCTTTGGGTACAAGTACCCGTCGGAGTATGAGTTCATAGGGTTTGAAATTCACTTAACCCTCCAAGTGGTCTTGACGAAATATCTGGTCCATCAAGATCTGATCAGTGTTGCTTGACGAGATATCTCATCTAGACAAAACTGTCCTTTTCCTCCAAGGAAATGAAAATCCAAGTAGGAAAACAAATTGTCACTGCCCAGAACAGGAAACAATTTGGAATAGTTTTTGTATCATAGGCTACCCACTACAAGGCAATTTTCGATGTGCAGATAAACCACCAGGAAGGTTAAAGTAGTAGAATCCCATCAAATAAACTTTCCTGTAGCAAAAAAGTAAACATTAAAAGAAAAATCGAATATTAATCTTTCATATATAATCTTAATGTCCGTAGGTTATTATCATTATAATATCCGAATTTTATGACACTTACTGTTATATAGTGTATACTTATATTTTCGGTACATTTCGTAATTAGCTTCAGAGTTCTCAATGCATTATTTGTTTTATTTGTAACAAATTTGAAATGAGTCAACAGATATTCGTATTGTTCAAAACATGAAACTTCTCTACTGATTTAAATTAAAGAAACTTTTACTAAAATGTGATCACAATTTAAAGCAATAAGAGCACATTTTAAGTTTGTTTCTTCTCATAATAGAAACAACTTAAATGGCCATCTGGCTAGATTTTTTAACAACCCCTTGAAATACTTTTATTCGATTACGCGGTGAAAGTTATTGTAAATGTTCCCTTTAAGTTTAATAGATTTTCTTGAATATTTTTATTTTTATCAATTTATGTGTTTTTAATGTTTTCCATAAAAATTAACAAATCTTTTTATGACTTAAACTCTTTAGATATAGTATTTTATAAGCAATCCATTTTTAAAAGATAGGTAAGTACATATTTCAATTTATGTCGCACTGAAGCAAAGTAACGGGCTATTAAAATTATTATTTTCTGTTTCCGTAAAGGAAACACTGTAATTAAAGTGCATCTTTTTTTAAATATTTCGAAAATTCAGAAGAAATGAACAAACTTAAGAGTAAGTTTTCAACAGCTGTCTTTGAGTTCTACGTAAGCATCTGGAATAACTCAGAACATACCGAAATGAGTGCAATATTGTAAAGAATGCATATCTTGAAGGTAAATCTTTAATTTCAACTTTTATGAGGAGGTCAATTCTAAAACTTTGTAGACATAATGTGTGTATTATGTCAAAAGTAATAATTACATGAAATTTAAAAAAAATGGATTTTCTTTATTTCATTAAACATGTGCATAGGACAGTTACAAACAAAAGCTCTTATCTTTAAGGACATTGGTGGTAGGACGATTTGCAACATATTTCTGTGTACATAGGATCGTCTAATCACATAATCGTGTTTGGCGAAAGGTATTTTATGCAAACATGCTGCTTAACTTGTTAGTTAAATATTTACAAATGAAGACCATGATGGTGTCCATGGGCATGTCCTTGATGATGATGTACTTGCTGATGACCTTGATGATGATGACCATGATTATGATGAGCATGATGATGGTGGTCATGGTGAGCACTGGAGTGAAGATGCACTGCAGCAGGATTCTGATTGGCTGTTCCAGGCTCATTAGTTTTCACTTGAGCTCTGAAGCCATTGTGGTCAGCGACGTAGTGAACCTCTCTATGGATTCCCTTGTGGTCAGTATAACCGTAGCTTCCCTGAACATGACCATGTCCATCACCATGTTCGTGTCTGTGGTGAGATCCGTGATGATCCTTAATTTCATATCCAAATTTGTAAGGATGGGGATGGTGGTGATGATGCTATAGTAAAAGGAAATGAAAGACTTTATTTAGCGTTTCATGGATAACATTTAGCATTCTATCACTTGTTGTGAACATATAATATCATACAAATATCTTTTGATTTAATAAAAACTGCCTTTCTATTGTCTGAAAAAGCTTAATTAATTTTCATCTATCAAACAAACACGGTAAAACACTTTGAAGACTTCCATAAATTAATGCATAATTAAGAATTAATGAAAGTAAGCCTAGAGCCTTAATAAAGTATTTGGTTTTGAAGAAGCGATTTTGCCACATAGCAAATAGCGAAAAACAAAATGCCTGCAAGGAACTGAATGACAATGTATTTTAGTAATATGTGGCGTTTTTTATAATTTCCATATATTATTGTCGTTATTAACATTAATGCGCATTTTCTATTAAATGTATCCTGAAAATTCCTTCGAAGAGTATGTTTGAGGACAGTTGAAAACAAGATTTATTTTGAAAAATTAATGTTTTTATTTATTTGTATGAAACTCACCTCATGATGATCATGATGACTGGCAAGTACAGCAGCCGACATACAAAGTAAAAGGAATACCTGTTAATACAAATGAACACTAAATAAGTCAAACGATTTATCCAACTTTCAAATGCAACTCCATCTGTAACTCTCTTTTACATCTTTGTAATTCATTTACACTCAGTTTCAATAGTAAGAGATTTTATTCAAACTGAAACAAATTCATTAATACATGTCTTTAAATTACAAAGTATTTCTCTTTAATTAGTGCTCGTCGTTTTTAGATAGTCTTATAAAGAGATTTTTAATAATATTTTTGTTTATATCGAAACACTATTTTTATTCAGATCGGATGTCTGTCTTTATCCCTTCAGACCAAAGCTTTAAATCTATTCTATGTTGTTTGATTCGCCTTGTGTTATTTTATTTCAATATTCTTATTTAAAAGAATAGAAAGAAAAATTTCATGTTCGGGAATTTCAAATATGCAAATTAGGTGGTGTGCAAGCGACCTTGGAAACATGACAACAATCGCCTCAGCAAAAAATACTCATTCAAGTACCCTTGTGAATGAAACATATTCCTAATTACAAAGTAGGTTTTCTTAGAATAGAGAGACAGAATAGTCGTCCATGTTTGCCCGTCATTTTCAAAGTGCTTTTGTCTTTCCAGTTGCTGTATTAAGGCTTCAAGCTGTCTGTAATTCTTTAAAAGAAGAAAACACAAGGCGAAAAACTTTTGAAAAGGATTGGAGGGACTTGTTTTTTAATACAGATAAGTCAATTTTTTTCATTTTTGCACGAATTCATCAGTTTCTGGTTATATTAAGCAAGACTAAAGAAGTTCTATTTATAAATTGTTTTGAAATTTATAATTGTATGTACAATTGCCAGTTGTAATGACCTTTTAATATTACAGTTTTAAGCAAAGAATTTCAACCTTTTTCATCTCATGGCACACATAAGCTAACGCCAAAAAATATGTTACCGATTTTGCCGATCTGACAAACAATACGCATGATTTTGATTGATTGGTTCAAAAAATAATTCTTATTATCTCCCCTGTTTACTCCAAAGTGGATTTAAAAAAAATATTTTTGAAACAATTTATTTACGATAAATCTTATAAGGGCAGCGGTAGCCAGGTTGAAATATTAGCGGATTAGGAACCTGAGGATTGCGAGTTCGAAATTCGATCCAACCAAAGACCGCCGTGCGCTTGGAGGCTGGTGCACGTTAAATCCGTTGCGACCTCAAATGCCCTCACGTTGGCGTGGTGTGGAAGTTCGGAGAATTGGGTGGCAGCTCTTGTGTTACCTCGTCATCTGACTGTGGTTCAAAATCACGAAGTGTTGTCCTCGGATCTTTCACTTCGAGATTGATCGCAGATCATCGCTAATAGCCCGTTGTGTTGCTCCAGTATGGCGTTAATTCAATTACCTTCCTGCGATACTTTATAATAAAAAGATAATACCTCAGAATCATTCATACGGGTAATACTTGAAATTGTGAACGCATGAAAGTTTAAAACTAAGTCGTTGAAAGGAAATAAATATCGCACAATTCAAACCACTTCACCATATTTTAGGCATATCAGTGCAATTCTTAGGGATCACAAGTGTGCCGTGGCACACCTTTTGAAAATCATTGGTTTAAATTATTAGTAGTAAATATACTTAGTGAAAATATACTAGCTATAAAATATTTAAAATAATCCATCAAAAGTTTATATATATTAACACTTACCGTAGAAACCATGATGATTTCTATTTAAAAATTTGATTTTTACACAGTAGTAATGGTTTCAGTGTATAAAGGCAAGAATAACTTTAAACATTTTGAATCAGATTATATATATTAATCAAGAAAGAGCACTGCTTGGTACAAAGTTCGGTGGTCAAAATAGTTTTTTAGTTTTTAAGGTTAATGACTGAATGAGTTCTTAGTTCTGGGTCAAAGCCACCACTTGGCAATCGACTAATTTGTTGAACCATGCAAATTCTTATTTTCCCATTAGCGATCCGAAAACTTAATTTTCTTTTTAAGTGACGCTGTTTGGAATCAAGGTTATACTTTAACATTAAAGTAGAAAAATGTTTTGTTTTGCAAAATCACTTGGAACTAAATTTGAGTTCGAATTTTTTTCTTTGAGTTAGTTTCGGTAAGAAATATGCAGGTTTGATGTAAAATTCTCATTTGAAATATATGAATGAATACAAGCGAAGTAATAATAAGAATTTAACGCTACTTTTTGCAAAAATATTTTTAGACGTTTGGAATGCGTAGTGTATAAGGTTTTCGAAATGTAATAAAAACTTCTGAATTTGTCGTAAAATTGAAAACTAAAAAAATTTCACAACAGTTTCTTTCATCTGTTTTTGCATTTCAGGGTAAATTTAGCAATATGTGAATGCTGCTGTACAAGGAGTACTTTTATAACCTCTTAACCGTCCTGGTGGTCGTCACATTTCGTCATTATGAAAACTTATCAGATTTCGATGAACGAGATATTTCATCATTAGAAGAAAACTAACCAGATCTTGATCTCATCATCATCAAAAATCGGCAATATCTTGATGACGAGATATCTCGTCATTAGCGAAATTGGTCATATCTTGATGGAAGAGATATCTCGTGAAAACCACTTGGAGGGTTAAATATTTTAATCATTTCATGGATAAACCATACTACAGGCCCCATGTCACTCAACTAATTTTTATCACGCTATATTTTCGATGCACACATGTCCAAAGAAGTAAGGATGATGCAATTCGATATTAATCTTGTGTCCAGTACATGCACCGAAGTACTTTCAAATGGCAAATGAATGTTCCACAAGCTATATGGGATGAAATAAAACACCCACATGCCTCTTGGTTGTATTGGGAATTAAAAAATGAAAGGAAATGCTTAGGGGAACATAGGTTTTAGAAACATAGGTTCATTGCGAAAAATCATTCTCTGTTCTGTTTAAAGCAACCTAATAGGGAATGTGCTGGCCTCTTACCCTAATGCGGGCCTTACAACGTGCATACATTCTTTCCCTGCCAAGTCACGTCACTTCCGGAATGAAATAGTAAGTGCGTACATCCATACTAAAAATGTTTAGAAACGGTCTCGAAAAAGCATTTTTTCTTGTTTTCACATCGTGTTTGTTTACTTGAATTCAATTTTTGAAAACAAAAATTAAATTTAAGTTATTCGATTATTTGTTCACGTTTTAAAGTAGCAACGGGAAAGAAGTGAAAATAAGAGCTTTCTATTGCTCAGAACGAATCATGAAAATGTGGTACATTTGGTTTTCAGTTCTACGTCTCCAATCTTTTAATTCGCAATTCAACCACTTAATTTTATAACCTACATGGGACGTGTTTTTAAACAGAATATGCATCATAATATTCCATTGTCTTATAATAAAAACGCATGAGTTTTAATCCTTTTGTAACAGCATGGTAATATAACAACATTTTCAAACTCAGCAAACACTTAGGAAAACCTCAGACTATTTGATAAGTAGGGGAGACGTACTTTTGAACACATGACATAGTTTTCCCTTAACTTTAATTAATTTCTCATTTTCTTCAACTGCAATTACGCTTGCATCGAAGAAAAACTTATCTACACACATCCAAAATTTTATTTTATCTAAATATAAAGATTTCATCAACAAAAATATAAGTTCAAAATAATTTTTCAAAGGTACATGATAGCCATGTACCTTTGAATGGACCTCTTGTACCTTTTTGAACAAACCACATTTCAACTCTTTAGAGGATGATAAATAAATAACATCAGAGAAAGGCATACTTAAATATTTTTTGTTTGAAATCATTTATAATTACTTTTATAGAGATAAAAAAAACAGTAGTCAAGTTATAATAATTGAACAAAACGAAGTTTTTGTTTCTCATTCATCATTATATTTGCTGTTGCAAAAATTAATTGGAAGTCAACTGTGCTCTATGTCTCTTGATGGGCCATTATTTAAACGGTTTCGGTAGCTTCAAAACTATATTGTTCTTTATCGCATCAAATACTTCCTCAATTTGATAAACAACTTTTTTAGATTGTCTGAAAAGCTTTGCGAAGGAGTACTTGACAAAAACGGCTAAGTACACCTGTCAAATTTTTGAAGAACAGATCAACATTTGTACAGATGACGCGCCACAGCATCAATTTAAATGACGTACCACAATATCAGTTTAGATTACGTGTCCTAGAAGCAATTTAAATGACGCGCCATGATATGATGCGCGCTAAGTACGTCATATCATGGCACGGTACAGTTTATATATATATATATATATATATATATATATACACGACGCACATCTCAAGAAATAAAAATATATACTGCTGGGTCATCGAAAATGCTACCAGATGAAGGACAAGAGATATCAAAGCCATATTTATTATTCAAGCAACATAAGATACTAAGTTGAAATGTTTGAAATTACAACTCCGTTTGACTTCTGGAACGCGGAGAAATCAGTATTTTGTGTATCAGCAGTTCCAATAACTGCTGCTACACTTCTAGACAATGAAAGAAAGAGGCTTTGGATGTGTGTTCGTGGTATATCAGCCTACGCTGCTTCCACACGTTGCCAGAGTCGAAGGTAATCACTGCAATGACGACCTTGAAGAAATTCCCCGCAGACGACGCGTCGAGGATACGTGTTGATACAGATTGTTGCGCATACCTTAATTCTGGAGCTTGGTTTTTTGGTGTTGTAGTACAATCCGTAATAGTCATGTGCACAAGATGTCTTTCCTCTCGTTCGGTGGTGTAACGAGACTGCTGCAATCGTTCACGTAGGTCAATTCGTCCTTCCTGCACCCATCGATTCCATATTCGAATCATTGTGACTTGATTACGTACAACATGGGCACTGTTATCTTGGAAGCGGTCTCGGAATAGTCAGCAGTCTCGGTAAGCCACAATTCTTATTCTGTCAAACTCAGAAACCTGCACGTATGGCTGCCGTATTTTTCAACGATGCATAATTTAACTTCCTATGCACAGAAACAGCGAGAAAACACAATTCTAATACTTAAAACCGGCTCTGTTCTCCCTTTTTATACTGCTTACAGCTTGCGTAACTGGCGCACAGAATTTGCATATACGCCTGGGGTGCTAATCCTTTTCATATTCTATGATTTACTCATCATGCAAATTTCAAGACTATTGAATGTTTCTTTCATGGTGTTGCATTTTCGATGGCCAATAGTGTACATCCCGTGCAGTCAATGTCTTTCCCCCGATTCCTTGTTAGTCTGAGAACTGAGGCGGTGTCCGCATTCAACATGGCTATTGGTCATGATTGCCTTTCGGCCATCTACAATGGGTCACAAAAGTATTCGGTCATCAAACGTTCCCAACTAGTTTCATAAATTTTATAAGGATGCAGTTAAAATTACTATTTGAAATTTTACCACGTAAAAGCTGTCGTTCTATTTTAGCCTCTCATCAAAATAATCAAAGTTTTGGTAAACATATTTAAAATGCAATGTAACCCGTGAAATCATTCACACAAAAATATTCTGCCACCTTCTTTAAAAGTAGTAATGTTAAACAAAGATGAGAAATCAATGCATTCAAAATTTTTTGCATTTTCTTACAATTAAAAGTGTTTCAAGTCTAAATATCTTTGTTTGCAACAGATATTTAGTCAAACACAACAATTTCATTCTATTCTGCTTGGTTCTATGGATTTCACTATTTTATAACAAAAAATGCGTGGTTTCTCTAAATTTCCTTATAAAGGTAAGGATAAAATATTAGCCGTTAAAAAGGCCAGATTTTTAGTTGTTCTGATCTTTTATATACAAACCAGACCTTTACAATACCAGCACTGTTTAATATTATTATCATGTTAGACGAAAATCAGAACTTTAATACCAATTTACCACAAAAAAATTTCAAATTTCTTTTTGAAAGACCAATTATATGCATATTGAACCTTAGTAGTAGGACTAAATTCAACTGTATCTACTCATCTGCCGACACAAAAACCCAGATCATTACAAAGCATGCTCTGAATTTGACAGTTAATGGATAATCACACTGACAGAACTCTGATTTGAGCTTCATTTCTTCAATTTTCTTCTTTGTTGCTCAAAGTGCAAACATCATTAATTTAGCGCTTTAATATTTATTTTAAACATTCAATCCATCATTGAATATCACTTTTTAATTTGAAAGAAGCACAAATCAAAGTTTTGTCGTCTGTCAAATGTAGGGCATACTGTATAATATATTGGATGTGTGTGTAGAGAAGGATATACTAATTTATTTCTACTACTAAAATTCAATACGCATGTATTGGTCTTTAAAAAAAATATGAAAATTTTTGGTGGTAAATTTAAATTAAAGTACAGATTTTTATTGACCACTGACAGCAATTCTAAACAGTGCTAGAATTGTAAAGGGCTAGTTTATTTATAAAAGATCCCAAGAAAAAAAAACTTAAAATCTGACCTCAATTGAAATATTTGCATTACCTTTATAAGGACACCTGAAGAAATCACATATTATTTAAAAATGAAATAGTGAAATTCATTGAAACTGTCTTCAAGCAAAATAGACTGAAACAGTTTCAATATTGAGCAAATACATGGTCAAACAATAATATTTAGACTTAAAACAATCCAAGGTGTGAAACGAAATACAAAAAAACCTTGAATACATTGATTTTCACGTTTTTTTAGCCTTTCTACTTTTAACAGAAGGTGAAGGAATACTTTTATTCCCCTTAACTACAGCTACTGCACTACATTTCAAATATTTCTAGCTAAACCTTTAATATTTATTCGAGTATTTTAATGAGAGGCTGAGATATAGAAAGACAACTTCTATGTAGTAAAATTTCAAATCGCAACTTCAACTTCATCGTTATGAAATTCCTGAAAATAGTTAGAAACGTTAAAAGGTCGAATAGTTTTGTGAAATACTGTGTCGTATTGGAATTCTGGTAAGTCCCTTGTGTTCTCTGCACAGCGTAGTAGACGTGGAAGTCAAGACCCTCTTTCTTGTCCTGCCGTTGAGTAAAAATATTTTCAAACGCTTGTGGGAAACAAGAGTCACTTTCTATTCTATTTATATGATTTTTTTATCTTTGCATTATGTTTATTTGTATTATTTTGCGTATATGGTCTATTTGGCTTTTTGTTTGCATTGTCCAGTTGTATTTTTCTTGCACTTTATGTTGGAACTTCTTTTTGGGTACGAGGATAGTTGTCTTTAAGAGCCGCTGCATTAAAGATAACAAAAGTATACAATTTGTAATCCACAAATATGTACAATTCTTTTTTGTAGTATGTTTGTACAGTTTTATTATTGTTGTAAACATGTTTAAAAACTGTGATATGAAGAAATCTTTTTAAAAGATTATTAAAAGAAGATTCATGCAAATTCTATCACAAATATTTTATTTCAGTATCCGGTTAATAGATTTCACATTATCAAGATAAATAACACTTCTATATGAAAATCAACATTTAAATGGAAAACTTATTCAAAGCAATAAAGATAATTGACCATAGACTATGTAGAATAAATGAATAAAATAAAGAAGTAAAGCTAACTATATCAAATAATTCATACCATAACAATAATAACACGCATGAAGAGGTATAGAACATTTACCACTGAAGAAAATTGGTCTGAATATAAAATAAGAATTATAGAAAGAAATTTGGCTCATGGAAGTAAATCAAGAGACATTGTACGTTGCTGATTTTTCTACCTTAATATGCCGTTCCTTCCCTTTAAAAGATTTCATTTGGCGGATGCATGGTATTCATTGGCAATTCAAAAAATTGAGTTTAAAAGTGATGATAATGATGATGACCTTGGTGATGGTGACTATGACCCTGGTGATCATGATGAGCGCTAGAGTGAAGATGGACAGCTGCAGGGTTTTGATTGGCTGTTCCAGGTTCATTGGTCTTCACTTGAGCTCTAAATCCATGGTGATCAGCCACGTAGTGCACCTCTCTATGGATTCCCCTGTGGTCAGTAAAACCGTAGCTTCCCTGAACATGGCCATGTCCATCACCATGCTCATGTCTGTGTTGAGATCCGTGATGGTCCTTAATGTCATATCCAAATTTGTAAGGATGGGGATGGTGGTGATGATGCTGTAATAAAATGATGAGTTAGTTTGATTATTTTAGGCCGTAGGACAAATCTCTAGCACTCTTTTCGTATATATCAACGAACATAAAAATTTCTTCAGTTATAAACAGGATTTGCATTCATCAAACCTGCTAAAATTCTTAAAAACTAAATAATCATTTGAAACTTTCTTTCTGAATTGCAATCACATGATGGTTTTTAATAACCAAATACATAGGTTTGACCTACCTACTATTCTACCCCTATTGCTGTCTACTTGTAACTGTTGAAAACCCTTAAAATAATACCCTGACAGTGCAACGTAAATAAAATTGTGTTCAATGTATAATGAACTGTTATTACATATGAAGAATATGCAGTGGCCAAACATGTAAAATTGCAAACAATATTTTTTAAGATCCTGACCACTCAACCATAAGATGTTAAACCAATATTGAATACTGTATCTCGTCATTAGCAAACCATTAGAAGTTATTGATGGCTGAGCTATCTCGTCATTAGAGGCAAACTGTCCAGATCTTGATCTCGTCATTATAAAATAATCGGCAATACCTTGATTACGAGATATCTCGCCATTAGCAAAATTGGTCATATATTGATGGACGAGATATCTTATCAAAACCACTTAGAGAGTTAAACATAATGATCTTTTAAAATCTGAATACTCTGCGATCAAAGGACGTGGTCTTTCCTTGCCGAAAGTTTCACGCCATTAAGAATTTTCCGACGACTTTTACTTTTTGCACTATGCAATGAGGAATAAAGTTATTTCCGTGTAAAAGTCCAAACCGAATACGTTTTTCTGGTTGAAAAATTCGCAGCATTATTTGTGATCTCTATTTGTTACATTTTTTCGGGATATTCAAAAAGGTAGTGCCTCACAGTTTGATCTTTGGGAGTTGATAACAGTTACATGCTGTATATATATGTATCTAATATTTAAAAGAGGGCATTAGATAATGACATTATCAAGCAACTAACTGTTGATTGAGTATGCACTGTTGCCAGTGTGAGGCATAGCATACTTTTAAATGCATATTTTTGTCAACCGTTAAAACTAATGCTAAACTTGGAGATGCAATTTTCTTGACCAGCACGATAAATTTAATTTCTTCCAGGCTTCCATTGCCCTTGAGTGAAAACATAAGTTGATGTTTCTTGAAGAAATTTTGTTTTCGTCGTGGTAAAATAAAAGTATCATAAAGGACAAGGGGATATAAATGAAGGTGTACTTCAAAAATACTTACTTCGTGGTGTCCATGGTGACTTGCAAATGCCACTACAACGAATGATAGAATAAGAAATACCTGAAAAGATGAAATATTATTTTATATTGTAATGTTAAAAATACAAGAATTATACTATAAAATAAGTCGAATTGTGCTTATCTACAACGATTTTTGTGAAAAGCAAGTGTTGCTTATATATCTCTGAGCAGTAAAACTTATAAATATCAACAACTAACTTCATTCACAATGTATAATTGGATATGAATTTTAGTTTAAATATTTTTTGTTACTTATAAAGGAAATTTTGTCGTAATCATAAATATTTTCTTGAACTATCTATATTACAATAAAATATATTTTACATATAATTGTGTGCGAATATTTTATAGTAGTTAATTCTTCGCTAAGATTTTTGTAGCACAAGCATAACATAAAAGCAATATATGGAACTATTATTCTTACCTTTCCGATCATGACTAGTTCTGACGATATTCCGGATATGATTGTTTATGACTTGAAACAACTTACGCTTTAATTTCAATCTGACTAATCACAATGCGAACGGATTTTATATATCAACTACTCAAAGGCGTTTCATGGTACGAAATACTTTGTTGAAATATTTCTTTTTTTCACTCTTCAAAGGTCAATATCTAATCGAATGTAAAGTTTCGGATCACATCCGCTATAAAAAATAAGAAATGTATTCAACCATTTCAAACAAGTTACTTTAGATTAAGGAAGAAGTATACACGTGTTTCTAAACACCATTCAAACAAGCAATAGTTAAGGTCACGCTTTACAGGGAATCAGGAAAATATTTTTATTTCGCAGCAAATGTTGCTTCAGAATTCAAAATGCTCGAATTTATTTCGATGTGAAATTATTAAAAAATTAAAATATGCTATGCTGTTAATAAATTTTTGAGAACTGTTCTGTTGTAAATTTCTAGCATTGAATTAAAAACTGATTATTTCTTTTAAATGTTAAACATTTTTGTTCACAAGGGCTCTGATCTGCTACGGATGTACAGATCTCGAAACTTTCTGACGACAAAATTATTAATAAAGCGAAGTTCGATTAGGATGCACCAACATGAACTGCAACTTAGCATAACTTCAAAACGCTGGTAAGGCGAGTGTTTACCATAAATACCTGATAAACCAAGACGAAGTAGTGTCAGGTTTATAGAAAGGACACGACTGCCTTATTGCTCATCTGTGCCTATATTGGCGTTTATACTGAATCTTCTTGCCGGTTCTATGGAAAAATTGAACCTATGGACATACCACCTGCTACTTTGTCTATCACTCCGTGGTAATTCTGGGATTTCTCGCTTTTGGTAGAAGAGAGAATATTTGAGATGACGACCAACAGTTGTTTCTTAGCGTTTTCTTCTTTTTACTCTTTCTGCATGTTCTCTTTTTATAATTTGTATCTGTTTCTTTTTTATGGTTGTGTATATTTTTGTTGAGTGTTATCTTGTCTGTATCCTGGTCGTGTGCCCAGAACATTGGAAATAAAAAAAAACATTTATACTCACAACTATTATCAAATATAAACCTTAAAATTATTCTTACAGATTTTAAGACTGAATTATTTTTAAATAATTTTTAAAGTTCATACATTCTCGATTGTATCGGAAAATGAACCTTATCATAATGGCTGATACTTGTTAGTATTTTGAATTTCCCTCACTTCGTGTACGATAAAGACACTGTAATCCTCTTAGATCTTATTAGCTGAGGCCATACCATGTTTTCATATTGCCTCCAGCTATGTGTTTTTCTAATTCTTGCGCATTTCTCTTCTATTCTTAACATTTCCATTTGAGTTCACATTTTTTCTTTATGTACACTGATCCATCAAGAAACATCTCTCTTGATGTCCTCTCATCCATCATCAAACACCTCTCTTTACCAGGAACTTTCAACATGATTTCACGTTCCCGCTGATAAAACCCAGCATCTTTTGAGCATATTCTTTACCTCAAGACAGACAGGAAGTTGCCTTATACCCTGAAAGACGGAAAGTTCCAGTGTTGCCCCTCGTTATTTAAGAGCACGAGATCAAGTTAGATTATTTTAAGTAACATGTAATGGATTATTATTCAAAGTTATCACACCAACCTGTTTTTTTATTTAATTTTAATTCGCACGTTTGTTGAAGTAATCAGTACATCTTACTTTTCTTGAGGTGCATTTTCTGAATACTACTCTTTTGCAATCCGAGTAGCTACTTTTCGTGAGTTTTCCATTTCAAATTCATAGTTCCCTGCATTTTGATCCTTTCTAATGATCTCTTTATATCTGCCTGCGTCGAAATCTTTGTATTAGTTGCATTATCAATTCATTCCACATATGGAGGGTAAAACTCTACATATAGATGGTGGATTAAATTTCTGCTTCCTAGTAACTTCTTTCTTTAAATTCCAAGCATTTAAGGCAGACATATCTAAAATATTGCATATATACCTGAATAGACTAACGTCTAGATCCTGATTTGGTGGAAATAGATGTACCATTTGGTCTAGAATGTCGAAGCCATACTATCTGGTTATCTTCGGATCTCTGACTTCATGTGGATTATACGTACATAAAAAAGTACATGTATGATTATACGTAGATGTGTGATTGTATGTAGAGGACTTAGTGGATTATATGGTAGATGTGTGATTCTATGTAGAGGACTTAGTGGATTATACGTAGATGAAAGAAGTGAGAGGTAGTTTTAGATTTCATCATTAGACACACACACACAAGGGAAACCACTCTGACCCCTCCTGTCTTTCAAGGTACAGCTCCATATATCCGGTTCTATGGCCAGCAGGGCAATCAAAATGATTGAATACACAATAAGTATGGATCAAATAATTTAAAGTCATAAAATAACAGCATATTCAGTAAACTGAAAAGGGAATTGCAAAATGGCAAACAGCCCGATTGCCCCACAGACCCTTCTTTCAGTGTTAAAATTAGACTTTAAGATCATAACTAATTTTTCTTTTTTGTACTCATTACTCAAGTTTTGGAAAACCATGTCTTTTTAAAGGATTTGGAGATTAATTATTTGAAATTATATTTGAACTATTAACGATTCCGAAAAAATGTTTTTCTGCTCACCCTACTGCATAAAGAGTAATGCTGTTCTTTGAAATTGTTGGAGAACTATTTATTATGAATATTGTCTGAAACATTAAAAAATAATTAAAGAATTATACTTGATCATTGCGCGTGAAAATGTTTGGCATTAAAAAAGAATAAATGCTCTATTTTTACATAAGTGTTAGAAATTTATTATAGGGTAACAGTCAGAAATTTATTAACAGCATAATAATTTTTTTCTGGAATGTTGACAATAAAGTGCACATATTTCTTCCATTTCACTTTGAAATAAATTTAAGTATTATGAATTCTGAAACAGTATTTTCAGGGAAACAAAAATATTTTATGATTATTTTAAAGCGTGACCTAACTACTGACTATCTAAGGAATGGTGTTTAAAACAGGGTGTAGACTTCTTCCTTAATCGAAAGTAACTGATTCAAATGGTTGAATACACTTCTTGTTTTCGTATAGCGGATATGATCCGAAACTTTACATTTTATCAGATATTGACCTTAGAGAGTGGGAAAAAATATTTTAACAAAACGTTTCGTACCATGAGCCGCTTTTGAGTAGTTGGTATATAAAATGCGTTTGCAATGTGATTAGAGTCAGTTTCAATTCGAAGAGCCAATTTGTTACAAGTCATAAACAATCACTTCTAGAACATCATTAGAATTAATTATGATTGGAAAGGTAAGAATGACAGTTCCATATAGTGCTTTCATATTATGCTTGTACTATTGAAATATTATCGAAAAATTAATTACTATAAAACATACGCACTATTATGTGTAAATTATATTTCATTAGAATCGATAGTTAAAACAAATACTTATTATTATGAGATTTACTTTTTATGTAGAGATAAAATATTTAAACTAAAATTAATATCCAATTACATATTTAAAAAGAATGAAAAAAGTGAATTGCTTGATATTTATTTTACTTTGCAGAGCTGTAAGCAACACGAGCTAGACAAGAAAATTGTAATAGATAAGCATATTTGGACTTCATAATTCTTGTATTTTTAACAGTTAAATATCAAATAAACTATCATTTTTTCAGGTATGCCTTATTGTATCATTGTTTGCAGTTGTATTTGCAAGCCATCATGGACACCACGAAGTAAGTATTTTTGAAGGGCAGTTTTTAATGTCCTTGTAATTTGAGAGAGGTTTTCAGTTTAAACAAGCAATCCAAACGAAATGTGAAGATTTTACTTCCGCTACCCAAATGCTCTAGCATCTTATGTGTCAAAATTATCTTAGCTTATCGCCGTTTGGGTGACGGCTGGCATTTAATGTAATTGTCATTGATCAATCAATTATCATACATAAATTCAGAATTAATTATTTGGAATTTTTATTGACCTAGTTCTGAAATCGTGTTCGAAAATGCCAAGTGACGTAACGTTCGAAACATATACACAGAAAACACAATCCACCACAGAAACATTGCCTATGTTTAGCTTGGCAGCAAATGCCTCATATTTTTATTTTACCACGACGAAAACGAAACTTCGAAACCTCATGGGGTTTTTGAATAAATCAAACGGCAAATTGAGATAAATTAATTCTAATTGCTATGGAAAATGTCCTCACTCGTGTGATGTGGAAGTTTAGAGAGTGGTGTGCCAGATCAGATGTTGACCTCCTCACCTGACCGTGGCTCGAAATAACGATGCATTGTCCTCGGTTCTTCCCTTTCGGGGTTGATCCCGGACCGTCGCCAATAGCGCTTTGTCTTCCACCAGTGCGACGTTAATTAACTACCTACCGATTGATATGTAAATAGATAATTTATCAAACATTAAAACTTCCAATTTATGCTTTACATTTTTCTTAAAGTTAGAATTATCGTTTTGACAAAACGGTATCTAATATGGAACACATGCAGAATTTGTCACAAACCCATAAAAACTTCTAGTTCTACATCAAAAAATTCATATTTACTAAACTAAAAAATATTCATAGTCCTAAATTAAAATATAAAAATATATTTTGTTTTTGTACCCACTTTTAATCACATTAAACTTTTTTCGTTTTGGAAAGGGTTCCGAGTGTATTTTTACGGCATTATGAATCTTCGAATGACATTCTCTCTCAAAACAAAAATCTTTCATCCATATGAGAAAGAAAGTTTTAAAATTTACTATTTAGTTATAAAGGATTTTTGGGGCTTGCTTGTGGGATAAATGCAATTTTTGTAAACCTTTAAATGTTAAAAACTTTCTTCGGTAAAATACTTTTTATTACTGAAGACGTATGTTTGTAGATATGTGTCAGAAAACTGAGTGTTCATACAAATTACAATTCAGTAAATCACTCTTCTTTTTATTACAGCATCATCACCACCATCCCCATCCTTACAAATTTGGATATGACATTAAAGACCATCATGGATCTCAGCATAGACATGAACATGGTGATGGACATGGTCATGTTCAGGGAAGCTACGGTTTCACTGACCACAAGGGAATCCACAGAGAGGTCCACTACGTTGCTGACCACCATGGATTCAGAGCTCAAATAAAAACCAATGAACCCGGAACAGCCAATCAGAACCCTGCAGCTGTCCATCTTCACTCTAGCGCTCATCACGATCACCACGGTCATAGTCACCATCATCAAGGTCATCATCATTAGCATCATTCTTAAACTCAAATTTTTCAACAAACCAATTAAATCCATTTATCGTCAATTGAATATTTTTGTAAGGAAAGGAACAAACGGTGTATTTTAAAATGGAAATCACAGCCATTTTCTATTTTCAATATCTCTTTATTTACCTGTATGCTTCAAATTTATTTCTGTTTCTGTCCTTTTTATTGTTGTTATAATATATTTAAACCTATTTTCTCTTCATTGGTGAATACTCTATGAGTTAATTGTCTATCTATGCGTGTTACTTCTCTCTGATTTTGTTAGCTTTACTTCTCTGTTTCATTTATTTATTCTCTTTGGTCTATGGTTAAGTGGATTTATTATACGTTTCCTTTTAAATGTTGGTTCTGACATAGAAGTAGTGTTGTTTATCTTGTATTGTACAATCTAATAACTGTCATACTGAAATAAATTCTTTGTGATTAATTATGTATGAAGTTTTTTCTTTTACTAATAATTTGAACAACTTAATTTACCTTGCTGTTTACCTTACTCCAACCGATACCGTTAAAAATTATTCTTCAAATACTCGTAAAAGATTTCAAGGACACTAAATTTATTAAATCAAACTAGTTAAACAAGTTTTAATAGTTTTAATGTGGATGCTTTACATATATGAATGAAATTGAGAAAGACTTATAAATGCATACTTCACAAGCGCATACAAAATAAACACGAGAATTTCGAGTTGTTTTCGTTTCCTTTAGGAATATTTGTATTGACTATTTTGTTAGCTATTTCAAAAAGAGTTTTTTCGTTCCATCATCAAGTGCAGTGAGTCAGATGAGTGACATCTTTACCATTTTACTCCGGGAAATGTTTCTGAGAGAGAGAAACGAGCTTAAAGTTTTACTGATAATCTTTATCTTTCAAGAAGGGGTATTGATAAGAGTCGGAAAGCCATTGATGGTAATTCTATAACCGTTAAAACTGACTGGGATGATGATACCATGCATTGCATAGAGGTCAAGCTTGGCTGCGTTCTGAATTGGGTGATTTGTGCCCTCCTCACAAATAGTGGATAGTTCCTGTCAAACGAGAAGACAGTTGACACTGGGAAGTTAGTAGACTTCGAAACTTCCGATTCATCATTCAATAGACGAACTCAATTTGGGATCGATCCTCTTATTTCACTGAATGACTATGTCAAATATCTTTCAAGCGATCACATTCGTCATAATGATTGGAAAACTTCCCACAAATCTAGTCCTTAAAATTGGTCCAGTGAGTCATTCAAGGTGGTTAACCACAAGAAAACTCTTTTGTCAATCATAAACTTAAAAAGATAGCCTAAAAGGCAAAATTCCACGAACCTAAGACTGCTAAAGGAATATATAGTTGAAAGGCCGAAGGAATATATCTTTGATGGGCGGGAATAACAGTACAAGTCAAAAAATAAAATTTTTTAGAACAAAAACCATTTAATATTCCATATTGTGAATGAATAAAATTTATAAAATCAGTTCTGCACCCTATGTTTGACAACTTTAAAGGGGAAATTAAGAGAAATTTTGGATGAGGCCCTGTGACAAAATTAAGTTACTTGTACTGTTCGTACCAAGAAAATTGTGCACATCACAACTGACTTGTACTGTTATTTTCGCCCATCAAAGATATTTTCCTGGTCCCAACGTTAAACATTCTTAGCTATAAGGCCCATGTCACATCTTATTTCATATGTGACTGCAAGGAAGACTAGAACAAAGACTGTGTAGGAAGTTATTTTGTCAGCCATTCAGTATTCAGCATGGTATGCATTCAGTGAAGTCGTAATTTAGACTCTCTTGTGGTCAGATGACATTTAGGAGAGAAGAACTGCGTTCAAAACCTCAAAAGGTTGATATAGGATGGAGATAATACAATAAATCTATCTTTTTTCCGAGCAAGACACCTTGCATTAATACCAGATCTTCGACCCTATGGGAGCTGATATATTGGCCCGACGGAGTTTAAAAAGTACTTTGACTTGCAATCTGACAGCAACGTAAATAAAGAACGTGGATAACGTAGAACGTAGAGACCGTAAAGAGCTAACCTCCAAAAGAAAATGGAAATATACTTATTTTCTCTCATATCAACTGAAACAGACTATAACTTTCATGAACTTCTTCAAACTTGGTAAATCTAATTCCATTAATTGACACTTACTCCGTCGTTCGACGAGCTCTGTAAGCTTACTTTTGATAAGAAAAATATGTTTCATTGTGCAAAATGAACTCTGGAGTATTCATTAGATTGGTTGATTCAGCGTTGATTGGTGCATTAGCCTTAAAAAAATGACCGTTTCGAAATCGAAAATAAATATTTCATGTTATTTTAAAGGAATTCCAATGTTCTGGATTGCTATATACTAACTATAAATCTCTCAAATTTATATTTTTATTGATATTTTACTTATCCTAGGATTGAAATTAGATCAGACCCCCTCCACTGCAAACAAATGTCCAAAAGGAAGTCCCGGGTCATCATAAATTAGCATCCATGACACCACAAAAGACTGCAATACATGGTCAGAACAAGCTATGTTGTTACTGTCATAGTAGTGACCAGCAGGGTAAAACTTATTTCTTGTCATATGTCATAGCTTTGGTGTAAACTGTTCTAAATCTTGAAAATGCTTTCTGTTCTTCTCTACATAATTTGAAGTTGGATATTTCTCAAGATCTTTGTTCCCTATACCAATGGTTCTGTGGTGCCTTATAGTAGACTTTCTTTTATTTTTGTACAAAGAGTACGAGAGCCTTTAAAGGTAAGCATAAACTGAAATTATTCAAATTGTAACAAGCACTGGCATTAATCAAATTATGGTGGTCCATGGCGTTACTTGCATTGTATTGACCACTGGAGTTCCTCAAATTGAAGAGAACACTGGCATTACTTAAAGTGTAGCGACCACTAGAATTTACTCAGTTTGGCGATTAATAATGTTATTCAAGGTAGGTAGGTAGTTAATTTACGTTGTATTAATGCAACGCAACAGGCTATTGGTGGCGGTCCGGGATATATCGCTAAGGGAAAAATCCGTGGACAACGCCTCATAATTTTGAACAACGGTCAGGTGACGAGATCAGCACTTGAGCTGGAAACCCATTCTCCAAATTTCCACACCACGCCAACGTAAGGACATTTGAGGCCACTACAGATTTAACGTGCACCAACGCCCACGCACACTACGGTCTTTGGGTGGACCGAGTTTCAAACTAGCAACCCTCAGGTTGATAATCCGTTACTCTTCCAACAGGGCTATCGCAGAACTAAGTTATTCAAATTGTAGCGATTACCGACAATACTCAAGTTATAGCTACCACTGTCGTTGCTCAAATTGTAGCTACTACTGGCTTCACTCAATTTGCAGTAATAAACAGTGTTATTCAGTGTACTCAAATTGTAGCTAACACTAACGCTACTAAAATTGTGACGAATCTTGGCGCTGTGAAAGTTGTTCCCAACACTGGTGCTACTCAAATTGTAGTGAATATTGGCATTACTCAAACTGTGAAACAAATAAGACACATTTTCACGAAATATAAGGAAAGAGTACATTTGAAGTACATTAATTAAATTTAAAATGCGACATGTGATGAAACGGTGGTTTCCTCCAGCATTGTAAAATTCTGTGCTGATGAAAATACCGGGTATTATTTAGAGCATTATGTATTTTAAAGTCTCAAAATTCAGTTTTAAGAGTTTTTAGCTGATAAAAGAACTTCTTTTAAAAATAACACCCCTTATGTTTCTACTTATACTAACTTTGAGAAGAGGTGCTTTCTTTCTACATTTATACTAATACCGTTATTAATACAAGAAATGCATTTATTTTTTAAGTAAAATGACTGGAATGACTAATTTAAAGGTGAAGGCAACCGAGGCTTTATTTTTTAAAAACAGACATTTCTTCCACAATTCATTAATGTTTGATTGTTTTAATAGTAAAATTCTATCCTTACTAGTACTTTGTTTATTTCTTCTGTTCACATCTTTTAGTTCTAAATAAATTTGGTGTTGAAAGTTAAAATATATTTATTATTAATTCATAGATATTAAAAATATCCATGTATAAAATGTGGCAATTCATATTTCGATTCTGAAATGACAATTTCAACTTGAGAATAAACAAGTATTTCATTTAAATATTTTCTAAAGGGTATAAAAATTCATAAAAACAAATGTTGTTATGTCCTCAATGTAATCCATATTGAAGGTTCATTTCTTAAACATCTACAACTGCGTTGGCTCATAAAAATTACCGGAAAGTTCCTTAAATCAATTGCAAAAACCAATGTCACGAATCACGAATAATAAAAAAAACTTTAAATGTGCATTTTCGAAAGAAATTTGGAATGGTTTCATTTCACTGATATTTACTTATATTTTTACTTTGATAAAAGCTAATAACTGATAATATAACTGATAGAAATAATTCTATCCGCTTTATATAAAAATATATTAATCCTACATACTTCGAAAACATACTATAAAATTATCAGAACATAAAACGTATTAATTGTAGAGAAAAATGGCATTACTCAAATTGTAGAGAACAATGGCGTTACTTAAATTGTAAAGACCGATGGTATTAGCAGTCTTTTTTATTTCTATAGCAGCTTAGTATATTTTAGAAACTTAGAAACTTGGTAGCAAAGAAAACAGTTTTTCTGAAACAAATACTTTAATAACAATGTTTCTCTCTGTCCTTGATAGGCAGAAGTATTTCCTCGATTCTTTTATCAAACTCAGTTTTTTGGTGGAATGGAATCAATTTGCTCCATATGAATGTTTTACAGTTTTGTTTAAAATTAACTTTAGTCGGTACATATTTGTATTTTGAAAAAGCAATAATTTATTGTATTTTGTGATATTTTTATATTGATAGCGATACTTATAATATTAGAGTATATATTGTAAGATATATTCATGTATATAATGTATATATATATATATATATATTATACATTAGAGGCAGAAAATTCTAGAATAAATGAAAAATTTAGGATAAATAGAAAAAAAAAGGGTAAAGTGAAAAATTGAATAAAATTTGTACTTTTATTTTTTGTTTTCCTTGTTTTTTTCATATTGGTATAACAAAAGTGTTATGTTTCTCTTTAAATACGTTTAAAATATTTTGTACAATTCCTTGTAATAACACAAAAGTGCAACAATATTTTTATTCATATTTATTTTGAAATAAATTACACCATTTTAAAGAATTCACCAACAGTACCGACAAAATATGAAACTCACGGAATTTATTACTAAAAAAAAAGCTCATTTAACTGTGAAATTCAAAGTCTCCCAAGGTATATATTTGTAAACTAAGCGTGTCTATATTTGATATGTACTGAGATATTTGCAAATTTAAGAATAAATGTTTCCAGAATACGTATTTCTTTTTTGATTAGTTACTTAACTCCTAAGACATTTTTTGTTTCATCTTCATAAAAACTGAAAATATGACTGTCTATATCTATTGGATATACGTCTATTGGAAGATTTTAGATACTAAAATTCAAAAACTTTTCAATTGTTTAATTAATTGAAATAAATACTTTAAAGAAGTCAAAATATATGGAGCCAGACAACTGCTTAGGAGCATAGTTTAGACGGAAATATAATGCTGAGATTAACGGAAATACTCAAAAGATGACCAGAAATAATGAGTCCCGAGAACTAAAACGTATAACTAATTTAATTAATTGTGACATCAGTGAATCATGGAGATTATCTCGTGTTGAGAAGAATGTTGAGGCAAATAGCATTTAAAATTTCCCACTAATAAAAATAATCCACTAAATATTAAGAAAATTTCATCTGAAATTCGTCACTTGCATTGCAATTCTTAAATGTTTTATTTCTTTGTAAATTGAGTGCACTTTATGCAAAGCCATAGATGGAATCTGCCTTAAAAATATCAAAATTCGTGAGTGTTGAAGAAGAATGTACCCATGTTCAAAACACATCTTGCAAAAAAATTCCGTTATCACAAATCCAGCAATCAAAGCATGCAGCTATAAAATATTATCCAGTCCTGTCTTTCTAAGAAGCTTGCTGTCCTTCGTTTTATTATAATATCGACAACATTTGGCGTATCGAAATTGTTTACAATGATAGAATATCCCAAACTATTCAACTAATGATGTCCATGATGATGATGACCATGGTGATGCCCGTGATGATGATGTCCGTGATGGTGATGTCCGTGATGATGATGTCCATGATGGTGGTTATCATGATCAGCACTTGAATGAAGGTGGACGTGAGCAGGATCTTTACTAGCGGTACCTGGTTCGTTTGTCTTCACTGTAGCTCTGAAGCCATGGTGGTCAGCAACGTAATGGACCTCTCGATGAACACCTCTGTGGTCAGTAAAACCATAACTTCCCTGAACATTTCCATGCCCATCCCCATGTTCTTTCCTATACTGAGATCCATGGTGGTCTTTGATGTCGTAGCCGAAATGGTAGGGCTGGGGATGATGATGATGGTGGTGCTGTGGATTAACACAATTTCTCACTTAAATGCTATAACATACATTTTAATACACTGCATTATTATATTTAAAATTTTATTACAATTTATTTGTTTCCAAATACCTTTATTTAGGTAATTTTGTGCATTTTTTCAGTCAATAATATATGTTGTTGTTTCTTATCCCACTTGGTCTAGCCTTCCAAGTGTTTTCGACGAGATATCTCGTCCATCAAGATCCGATCAATTTTGCTACTGACGAGATATCGGCATTAACAAAATCGATAATATCTCGTCATCAAGATATTGCCTATTTTTGATGATGACGAGATCAAGATCAAGTTAGTTTTTCCTAATTTTTGATGATGACAAGATCAAGTTAGTTTTTTCTAATGACGAGTTATCTCATCCATCAAGATAAGGTCAGATTTGTTAGGGACGAGGTACCGCGTTGAGACAATCACCAGTAGGGCTAGACAAGATAGACCACCAGCTCATACAAACAGTCCTAAACGAGCAAATGATTAATATACAGATACTCCATGAGACAGCCCCATTCAAGTAAAGTGGTGACCGGGAGAGGCTTACCATATTACACCATATTGCATTTCTGATAGCAGGTCGAGAAAACATTTAAACTATGATCAAATGAAATTTATCTCAAATGTCCACAGATCAGTCTAGAGATGGCAGTCGGCTGACCTCAATCACCCTTCAATTTGAGGTGCTCGCAAGGACCAAACTTGGAGATACTGCCTTCTTGATTAGAACAGCATGAGTTAGAGACTGCAGTTTTGATATTCCTTATTAACCTTCCAAATGTTTCTATGAGATATTTCGTCCAATATCCAGTCATTTTTGCTAAGGACGAGGTATCTCGTCGAAACAAAACTATTCTATTACTCCAAAAGGAACGAAGATCCGAATAGGAAAAACAAATTGTCCCTTGCCCAGAACTGGTAACAGTTTGGAAGATATGTTTGTACCAGATGCTAGCCACTACAGGGCAGTTTTCGAAGTGAAGATGAGCCACCAGGAGAGTTAAGGCTTCAGGCTTCAGATACTTTCACTGGAGCTTTCAAATAAAATCACCAGCTTTAGACTATCTAGGTTAAAAAATTAAACAACTTTACCTTTGTTTTGCTTGTCACAATTTATACATTAAATGTTAAGCAGAGTGATGAATGTAAGAAAGTAAGTAAAATGTCAGAACTTAAAACTTTTTGATGAGTTAAAAACATTCGATATAATTATAATGGGAAAAGTATAAATCAAAAATATTAAACATATCTATAAATATTAAATGTATCCTAACAGATTACCTCATGGTGTCCATGATGTCCATGATGGCTTCCAATTGCAATAGCACAAAGAGCAGAAAATAAAAATATCTGAAAGAACAAATAGAAGTTTTCAATTGAATAGCATTACATTTAGTGATTATATATATTCAGTATTGTCAATAAATGTTGAAAGAATATATTTGATTATATTTGTTTCCCAAAGTGGGATTCAATATTTCATTAGGTAAAACAGAGAACTTACTACAAAAAATAAAATATCCCGTATTTTCTCCGATTCATAACATTCTCTTCCTCCGATTCGAAAAAATAAAGTATTCCATGATTTTCTACGATTATTTAATGTGCTAAAATCTAAATTTTAGAAAGAATCTAAAACAATTAGTAGGGGGGTGTATTTCAATTAACGTCACACTGGAGCAACACAACGGGCTATTGGTGACGGTCCGGGATCAATCCCAAAGGGAAAGATCCGAGGACAACACCACGTAATTTTGAACCACGGTCAGATGACGAGGCAACACCTGAGCTGGCACCCCACTCTCCAAACTTCCACACCACGCCAACGTGAGGACATTTGAGGCCACGACAGATTTAACGTGCACCAGCCCCCTTTGTTCACGACGGTGTTTGGCTGGATTCGAACTCGCAACCCTTCGGTTGCAAGTCCGTTACTCTTCCAAACAATTAGTAGGAGATTCCAATATTTATTGATTTGAAATAACTTGAAGTTGAAAATGGCGTCGTATTGAAGTTAGGAGACATTAAACAAAAACCATTGCTGAATCCTAATTGCAAATATGGCCCTTTCGCCATAAAACCCGAAAACAATCAACCAACCTTAATGTGAATTTTTAACATTTTAAAATCTATATACATAAATCTTAATATTTTACTCCCAATAATGAGAAAATAAGGATCACTCTGATCTTAAGTAAATCTCGTGTACCCCATTTAATTTTATAATCCCAAGAAGCACGCGAACATTTTATATGTCCAAAGGTATTCTTAGACTAATAAATTTGGAAAGCATTGCTATAGTCTTTTTAATTTCTTTTGTGTAACAGAAATTATCCTATTAACTCTCCAAGTGGTTTCAACGAGATATCTCATCCATCAAGACCTGCTCAATTTTGCTGATGCCAAGATATCTCTTCATCGTGATACTGCCGATTTCTTTATGATGACGAGATCGAGATCTGGTCAGTTTTCTTCTAATGGCACCTCATCAAGACAACCACCAGGAGGGTTAAGCGAATGTTACTTTTATTCAATTATTTTTAGCAATATCTATGTAATTTTAGGTTATAAATAGAGTTTTTGCGAATACTTTTACAACTACGTAACAATTTTTTAAGCCTCAATTGAAATTGTGTATGTGTTGTTACCTTATCCCCTTCGACTTAACTAAATTCTTCAAAATAATAGCCATCTGATTTTAGTAACCTATGCATTAAAAATTACGATAGCTAAGAACTCAAGCAAAATAATCTTACCTTTGCAATCATTATGGTGATTTCTGATTTTGAAACTTTTCACAGTGCTTTTACTTCCAAAGCTTCACTACAGTTTGCAAGATATGTGATTTTTATGAGCTGTATTCTCACTTTTATACTGATTTAATCAATTGGGTTCAATGGGTACGGAGAGTACGTAATGATCCATATAAATATCGGTTAAATGTCCATAGTTGACAGATTAATAGGTCAGAACCACTCCTACTTACCTTTAAACAAACGAGAAATTTAGTGAAGCATTTAGATATATCGCTATGTTGAAAAGAGAAAAAGCGCAGTTTTTGACATTTGTTATTTAGGTGCTAGAGCGGTAAGGTTTTAAAACTGGTAAAAAATAATTGTGTTTGAAAAAAGTAGATACATTGACAAGTTTCTCTTTTGAGCTGAGTCAAATATTTAGAACATGTCATTGTCCATTATGAAAATGCAAAACTCTATGTAATATCAATTTAAATAAAAAATATGATTGTAAAAGGTTTAAAGTTTCGTTTGGGTAAATGTAACCGACGAGAAATAAACAGTATAGATTTTGAATATCAATATAAGAGTGAAAACAGATTCAATAAAATATATATGAAACAGATACATATAATGTTTAAAAAGACTTGAGGCATGAATAAATTTTAAATATATCCTTCCATTAAAGAAAATAGATTTTCAGTCTTGAGTCAAACATTGAAATTAATGGTTCACGACTCTTTATAAGGAAGCTCGTCTCTGAAATCTTGACATAAAGGGAGTCATGGCCAGAAAGAAGCTATAGTTGTACACGACAGGTGTACAGGGTAGAGAATGTTATCGAAGAGCGAAATCGCGGAAGAATCCCTGGCCGTTGGAAATCGCGATCGGATCTCATTTGGCAATGGGGAAGTGAAAATTATAACTGAGACTGTAATATTCAAATTAGAGGATTGAAACATGGTGTGACAAAGAGAAAATATATTAGAATTAATGGAATTAAGCTGAGTTTAACCGTCCCGATTTTGTCTCGATGCAATCCATCTCATCATTAGCAAAACTGATCAGATATTGATGGACGAGATATCTCGTCATTTGAAGAAAACCGACCAAACATTGGATCTCGTCACCATAAAAAATCGGCAATATCTTGACGAGATATCTCGTTATTATCAAAATTGTTCAAATCTTTATGGATGAGGTATCTCTTTGAAATCACTTGGAGAGTTAAGGAAAAGTTTTAGGTGACATACGAGTATATACGTCATAACAGAAATCAGTCAGGCGTGTCATAAGAGATGTAGACAGTCGTAGGAGATGATATCCATTAGGGAGTGTAGTGTTGAAATTCATTAGTAGAAACGTAGGCAATTTCAGGAAACCTTTTATTAAATCCTTCTGTAAGTTACTGACAAATGGTACATGTAATACGAGATTTTTGTAAGTCTTCCCTAGTAATTACTAATCAGGAGGTATGTCTGAGGGATTACCCCAGGATGTGCGGTCTTTGAGGAATTTAACCCGGCAGGCCTCAGGAAACCCTTCCTGAGGCAATTCAACTAGAAAGCTACAGGGTAGGAAAAGTCATCAAGGGGTTTTAATGTTTAGTAACTTCTCATTTGGGGGAGGGGGCGAGGTAACCCAGTTGGAAGAGTTGAGCTGACAAGCGGAGGATTGCGGATTCAAAACTAGATTCAACCAAATACCGCTTGTACTGGAGGTTGGTACACTTTAAATCTGTGGTGGCCTCAAATGTCCGAATGTTGGCGTCGTGTGGAAGTTTGAAGAGTGAGGTATTAGCTAAGGTATGACCTCGTCATCTGATCTTGGTTAAAAATTGCAGTGTGTTGTCCTGGGATTTTTCCTTTTGGGGTTGATTCCGAATCGTCGCCAATAGCCCGTTGTGTCGTTCCAGTGTTACATTAATTTAACTACCTACCTACCTTTATTTTTGTATAAATTTAGAATGTCTTGAAATTTTATGCAGTATCGCTTGGAAATAAATTTACACTTGGTGTGAAAAATCAAATATCTTAGACGACGTCCATTTTCTGATTCGCACAATTGTATCCTTTCCAAGGCGTGTTTCATGAAACTTAGTGTTTCAGGTTCTTGTGCTCTGATTTAAGCCCGAATATTATTCTTCATCTGTTGGAGTGTCTGACGCTTGTTAACATAAAGTTTTATTTAGTCTCGTGATCATATCTTCTACAGCACTCTGGCTTATATGTTTGAATGTGGCCTCGTTCCTAACCGAGGACGACCTGTTCCTCAAAACGATCAATCAAATCATTGATTCCCTAAGAGAATCTTTCAAGTCCTAACAGTGATAATATGCTAGTTGGGTATGTCATTAATTCTGGGTTGGATAGTAAAATTACACAATTTGTTGCGCTGTTCGGAATTTTTCAATGGTTAACTCCAAGGTCTTAAACTATTTGAAGAAAAGTATAAAAAATTAATTTAAAAAGTTCTAGAAACTTCAGAACCCTTCATGAATTTTGGCTCACCATGTAGTTTATCATAAAACTCTTTTAAATTAATTATGGTATGAAAGTTCTATCTTAACTCTCCTTGGTGGTTGTTTCCACCAGGTATCTCTTCATTCACAAAACTGACCAGATCTTGATCCCGTCATTATCAAAAAATCGGCAATATGTTGATGACGAGATATCACATCATTAGCAGAATTTACCAGATCTTGATAGAACAGAAGATCATTGAAACCACTTGGATCGTTAGGTGTAGGTACTCTGCAGTTGATAACTCTGTTCGTGAATATACTCTTCCGAGATGCAAAAAATACTATTTCGGAAAATTAGACAACGTACTTTTTGATTAAAGGAAAGCAGCTGTCATTTTTAATTTGTTTTGGAAAATTTAAAAAAAAGGCTCAGCAGGTTGTAGGAATTTATTTTCGTTTTATGGATAACTTGGAAGATAATCCTGATAAAATGATGATATGTTTAACGAAATAAGACATTACCCGTTAAAACAAACGTTTTAATTGTAATATAGTCAAATCATTTTTGCACTTTAATCCTTATAACTGGCAATTTTAAATGTTTCATTACATTTTGCGTAAATGTTCGTTACTTTTTAGCTTTTAAATTTTACAGAGTTATCTCTGTTTAAATTTTACAGAGTCTGTTTGAGGTATTTCTTTTTGTCAATTTGTTTAGCACAACGTCAATCTTAGGAATCAAGGAGTTCAAGAAAAAAAGCGAAATACACTTTTTCTGGTTGGAGTTCGGGGTGGGATTTTTTATACTATTATGTGAATTTTTTTGCTAATTTCTACGTGTCTAGTATGTTTCGATTTCTTCTTTCATTGTGAGAAAGAATAGTCTCATGGAATTTTCGAGATGTTTACTAGTGAGCTCGTGGTGTAAACATTACATCATCCTTATTGTTTCTTAATTCCCAATATTGTTTTCTAATCCTTATACTTTAGTGACCTTGTATCCATTCCATTCATCTTTTACTTTTCAATTGGATAATGAAAATAATACCATTCATGCTTCGGGTCATATTAACTGGACTATGAGAGGGATTTTCAGGGTAAATTCTTCTGTTGTCCAAATACTCTTATGTGATACATATCGGATTACCTTAAAATGTAGTTTATCGCCCTTTTGGCAACATTTGGCATTTAATCTAATTAAATCGGATGTGTGCAGAACCCTGAGTCCCAATTTTCAAATTTCACAGCAGAGACATAAAACTATGCAATTACTTTACAAACCTGATTTCTTGATTTTTCTTGTGCTCAATCCTTGAAGTTACGCTACAGAAACATAATCTGACAGGTTTTTATTGACTACCTTTTCACACAATTATTAAAATTTCAAAACATTCAGATTGGACTTGCATTATTTCTGCACTCAATGGATAACGTCGAGTGAAATGATGCTTCATTAATGAAATCGTTTTATTGTTTGAAAAGTTTATTATTGAATTTAAAAAACTACAAAAACTTCAAACGCTGACTTAAATTACTTTGAAACGGACGGAACTTAAGCGGAATTTCATCAATTTCTTATGCACACAAAAAATATCTGATCACTATGTGTTCTCCCGTGATTTCGCTAGAGAATTTCACTTGGTTAAATCATCCACTGATAATCAATAACAGTGGATAATTAATGTAATCTGCAATAAACGTGTTGCTGTAAGATGTATTCACTTTTTATTAATATTACATTTTGTTGTGAAGTTTGATTCCGGGACTGTCGAAATTGTATTCTTTAACAGTTAAAGAACAGTTAACATTATTTTTAACAATTAAAGAACAGTTAATATTATTTTTAACAGTTAAAGAACAGTTAAAAAACAGTTAAAGAACAGTTTAACAGTTGAAGAACAGTTTAACAGTTAAAGAACAGTTTTTTAACCGTGTCCAATCATGACATTGTTAAACGGTGGGCGTCTTACAAATTCAGTTTGCACAGGTCTTCAGCTCGAACGTGGCCGTCATTTCGAATGTTCGTGTTTGATCTGTATCCTTCATGTTAAATTAATGATTAAGTTTCTTTTGCAAATGAGTTTTCTATTCACGGTATCATAACACATTTCTTTCACGTTTTCTTTTTTAATAAATGCCCCTTGACAGGCCTTAATAAAGACACCTTGACAGGAGAGCTTGGGGTATGAAAAAAGATGTACTTTTCCAAGGTGCGGAAGCAACGTCATCTACCGTTGGGTACAGAAACCACTTTAGTCATTGACTCATGTAGTATCTGCACCCAATGCTCTTTTTCATGGCCTATATTTCCATACTGAAGCCACGGACTAATGTGATTTCTTCACACAGTACGTGCTGGCCCTAGACAAGCTCCTTTTTGCACTAAAGTCAGTTTCCAAAATTTTTAAACGTGTGGTTTTTGCATTCACTGGTTTTGACTAATCAACTATCCTAAATAATTTCTTGAAATTTTTTGGAATTTTTATTGACGAAGTGTTAAAATGGTATTCGAAAAAGAATCGACGTTACATACTAATATTACTCTATTCAAATATTAAGATTAGTAATTGTTTACTTTCAAAACAACCTGTAGTGTAGAATTGTGTTCTAAATTAACATGTTTTCTTCGATATTTCCTTGTAAATTATAATCATAATTATACCAAAAGCAAGCTCTTTATTTCACACAAGAATACATAGTACATAATTTTTGGGATGTGTACGTACAAACATGCAAAAGTAAACAATGTTGGTAAAAAATAAGTCAAAATATATTTATCACTTCGCATCTCAGAAATGAAAATATGTTAATTAAGTGAGATCCCTTAATTTCCCTCATAAAATGTTTCAGCACAAAACACACATACTAATGATTATAATCACACCACAGCAAGCAAAAGAAGGAACACACATTAAAACAGATAATAAGTTATCCTCACAAAATTTAAGCAATGTCATTGTATTTAATTAATTTCTTATTGTACCAGAAAAACCTATATAATGTCTTTGATATAAATAAAATAAAACAATATTTAATCAATGTTTCAGTAGCAAGCATTTTCTCCCAACCTACGTAAGCATGTAGAAAGTTGTATACAGTAATAGCATCAAAATAGCCTCATAATGAATATGTTCTTCATAACACACATGGTTTCCAGCAGGTTCAATTAGCCTTGACCATACAATATACACCTATAATACTCTCGAATGGCGTTTTAGTGAAGTTCCCATCCAAAATATTAAATAATTATTTATATCAACAAGGTGTTTTACAATCAACATAAATTAACAAAGAAACTTAGTCATAAGCGTTTTATATCAAATTAACTATTGATGATCAGAATAGCTTGGAAGTAATGAAATAACGTGAGATATAACTGATTTTTGCAATGATTGATATCTTTAGAAAAAGCATAATTTTTTAATAAACTATGTATAATTACCTAAGAATCCTTTAATTCTAATCGTCCAGATTATTATGTCGCTCTATGGTAATTTTGTTGCGATATGAAGGCTAATTAGACGCTAATCGTCCAGAGCTTCTGTCTACTACTGACTTGTGTTTCTGTGAACATAAACTGTCTGGAAAGCCACACATTGGTCGAACATCCGACATACACATGCATACTGTTTTTGTGCAGCAAATATGTCGGTACGCATGGGTATTAGCGTCGGAGGACTGATGTTGGACCTAAGTCTGGATTGCTAAGAAACACACAAACAATCCATTCCAAAGCAGATATTAAATGAACATGCCAGTCACCATTCTTTCATTCTAATAGTTCCTGATGAAAAACAAGGTATCTAATAATGTCCATGATGATGTCCATGGTCGTGATGTCCATGATGAGCACTGGAATGAAGATGTACATGGGCTGGATCTTGATTGGCAGTTCCAGGCTCATTGGTCTTCACTTGAGCTCTGAAGCCGTGGTGGTCAGCAACGTAGTGGACTTCCCTGTGAATTCCGTGGTGATCAGTGAATCCGTAACTTCCCTTGACATGACCATGGCCATCGCCATGTTCGTGTCTGTGTTGAGATCCATGGTGGTCTTTAATGTCATAGCCAAAGTGGTATGGTTGAGGATGATGGTGGTGATGATGCTATGGCAGAAGTTATAACTATTTTAATATATGAAGCAAAAAATACAAAGTTTTTCACATCACCGGTTCTTAACTACGACAGTTTTGTTACACATGGTTAAATTAAAATAAAATGCACTTATACGCTTAAAGTTTGTGTGATAAACATAGTTAAAATATTTCACAAAACTATGGAGATATACACACAGGACAAACCTTGAACGAGCGAAACATGCATAAAAGAATGCTCAAGTCTTCCGGCCATATGTACTCCACTCGAAGGTAAAGAGACAAATTTCCACGGATGTGAATGAAAGCTCAGAAGAATAATAAGCTCAGAGATAGTGTTCCGACGACCATAATGACTGTATCAAGCGATATGAACTGAATCAACTAGAATTTTCTACCCAGAATTTTGTCATTAAATTATTAAATAGTGTTGATTTATACCGAAGTGTCTCTCTGTTGTCCTCCTCATACCTATAGTACGTTATTATTAGTCACAGTACGAAGTATTTTCTATTAAATACTTTTAAAATGTAATTATTAAATATTTATAGCATGTAATACTTTTCAGTCTTAATCTGCATTAAAATATTGATTATCCTCAGAATTATTGCAAGGATGCAATTTTATATCGGCAATACATTGGACCATCCAGAAGGAATGTATCATAAAATTATAGACTTCACATCGTTGGAATAGCAGATGAGCCGTTAGACTGAAACTGAATTTACTATGTCTTATTTCAGTTGACTGTATCTTGAACGGAATCATCACCTGGGTAGGGAATAGACCCACTTAGCATCCTTCCAATTTTTACATAAACTATAATAAAATAATAAATGAATTCGTGCTCTAATCAAATATTAAGAAGCAACGAACATGAAGCAGTGCTCTAACCTTTACTTCACTAAGGCAGGTAATTCAAGATAGTTTAACATTCTAATGGTTCACACACATAATTCCTACAGTCAACACATAATTCCTCAACCTACAGTCTTCCCTACATGTCTTCTAACCTTTTTTTATTTCTTTGATCAATGGTATCTTTCCAATTATTCTATTCTAAGGAGATGAACAATAGAATATTTCTTAAAGAATTCTATTCTATGAAAATGAGCAATATAATTTTTTCACAGGATTTTATTGTAAGGAAAAGGGCAATAGAATATTTTCAAGAGATTCTATTTTAAAAAAGAACAATAGAATATTTACAAAAGATTCTATTTTAAGAAAAGGACCAACAGAATCTTTCCAAAGGATTCACTTCCAAGGATTAATAGAATCTTTCTAAATGTTGAAAGAATCCATAGATTCTTTTACCCAATAGATGTTGTTATTTAGTCATTAAGTGTAGTAAGCAATACTAGTAATTAACCAACGCTACACTACTCGGAAATATCGCAAGCTTATGCAAATATCTTAACTAAATCAGGCATGTACTTGTCAATGTACGTACTAATTAATATTATTCCAGTGTTGTTAGTCTATAAATGTAAAAGCAAATTAAAATGGGCTATAAACTTTGTTGAATTCAATGCTTGTCTTTTGCGTTTTTTAAGTTTTTTATTAGTATTTAAAGTACTTACATCGTCATGACCATAATGACTTGCAAAAGTTGCTGCAATGCAGAAGAAAGAGAGGATTATGATCTGAAAAGTAAAATATTGATAGTTTTTATTAAATTGTAATTGTAAGAAAGTGTAAGCACATAAAAAGGACAATTAGTCAAAAGAACCAAATGCATATTTAGAAAATTATTGACTATATTTGTTAAATTTAATGGATCTGTTTTCTAATGCAGCTTGTTAAAAACTTTAAACATGCGGTGCACAATTAAATACGAAATCAAATATTTTTCTGTTAAATAATTTGAACTATGTAGAAAATTTAAGATTGATTTTTAAATGCATTAATTTTTAAAAACATTGAAGAATACCATACTATACCACTATCTCATTTGAAATTTCTTCGTAATGCTACCTTTTCTTCTATCATCTAATATTGAAAGATCCCATTTTCAGCTGTATGATATATTGTTATATTTAACCCTCCTAAAGGTTATATCGACGAAGCATCTCATCATCAGCAAAACTGACCAAATCTTGATAAACGAGATACCTCGTCATTAAAATAAAAACTGGCCAGATCTTGATCTCGACATCAAGAAATCGGCAATATCTTGATGAGACGACGTATCTCGCCATTTGCAAACTTAGTCAGATCTTGATGGACGAGATATCCCGTCGAAACCACTTGGAGAATTAAATTATTTATGAGCCTACCAGAAGTATTTGAAATTATGAAAATTATTTTAAGAATGCTACTAAGTCCATAAATCGTTCATTTCCCAAAACAGTAGCCGCATGTTAGCTACATAAATATTCCGTTACCTTTGCAAGCATTTTGGTAATTGAATTTCTCTAGAGATCAGTGCAGTTTCCAGTAAGGTAATCAGACCCAGATCAGTTTGAAAATGAATGCTGTGTATCCTTTTTATATCATAAATTGTGGTTGGAGCGCCTCGGTACGATATCATATGCGTAATCACATATGTCAATCAACACGTTAAGAAATTTGGGTCAGCGTAAGAAGTCTATCCCAAAAAACTTTGGAATTCTAAGGTACCATTTACGGATCACTTGTGTTTAAAGGTTGAAAAATCGGATGTTTTTCTCCTTCCTGGACATGTTTTCATCCTTTTAAAGTGAAAAGAAGATAAAAAAGATCTTTACAAGGTTTTAACAAGTCAATTCTTTCTGATCTCTTTTTTTATACATAGTTTCTAAAACTGATTGCTATTGAACAAAATCAGATTGTTCTATTAGTATGTGCAGAAATCTTCAAAATAGCGTTGTTTGTTCAACAATAGAATATTTTTAGTGCTTAATACAAAGAAAGTTAATCAACAATTTTCAAATAAAAGTGTTTCATTAGTTAGGTTGTTGCAAAGGAATGATTGGAAAGGCAAACAAGAAAAGAAATCATACGTGTTTAATCAAACTGGTCACCAACAAACATTGTTGCTAACGAAATCACAAGTTGTTTATGCCATGTTTTAAAAATTCATCAGTACTGGAAATGATAATGTCTTCTACTGCCTGGTAGATAGATTATTTATCAGTTAAGTGTTTTTCTTCGACAAAACATTTCCCATGTGTCGGGAAAATCATATTCTGCTGGCTAAAAATAAAGAGAACAATAAGGATGAACATGGTTTTGTATCCCAGATAATTACTCTGTTCTATGGTTATCAGTGCCATATAGTCTGGTATTATGAATCAAAAATACACCGTATCAATTGAACAGTTTTGGCTTCTTAATGCACCTTTCTTCTTGCACTTACCACGCATCAGAACAGCATCTATCGGCAATTTTGCTTTGATACAGCGAGTGGATGAAATGATGAATAATACTTCTAACGAATTCGGTAACAGTGAATTGTAACAATATTATAATTTTACTATAAAAAGATACTGCTAAATTCAAATCGTGTTTGTTTCTTTGTATACATTACAACTCAAGTGTTTTGAAGATGTATATCAAAAACTTATTCTCACTGTCTTTATAGGAATGCCTCGAAGCGTTCTCTGCAAAAACATTTCAGCTGTCTCAGACTACTCGACGGGAATCGGTTGTCAAATTCGGACTTCTTATTGACCAGGACTAGATCCGGGGAATTAGCGAGTTCTGTCTCCACCGAATAGACTTTGCTAATTCTATAGAGTGTAATTTATGCGACCTAGGCCAGCCTATATCTGGTGAACTTTCGGTTGGGTGCCCTGCACTAGTGGTTATTAACTGTCCCTTGAGAAAATATTGGAGATCATGTGGTTTAATGGCCTAGTGGTCAAACAGCCGGCATTTTTCAATAATATAAAAAAAGCATTTATTTCAATTGAATGTATTTCTTATGCTACTTCCAGATATTTTTTAAAAAAGGAAAAATCACTCTTTAGCTTTTGGAATAAGTTTCTTTTATCTTGAAATTAATTGTTAAGAATTATGTTTCTTATTTATCATTAAAATAGATTCAAAAACCTGTTAATTGAGAGTTTTCAAAATCGTAGTCCTGAAAGTATCGTAATATTTTAAATTCACTAACTGATAGCGAAAATGGAGATTGTATCTATGCTTTGTAACTATGAAGATTTTAATGCCACTCTGAAAAATGCTGAGTATGCAAATTATTTTAGTTTCAAATCAATTGTGTAATAATAAAGTAAGGTAATAGAAGACAAACGATTTTTTAAGTGTTCTTATCTGAATTTTTTTGCGATTTTACCTTCGTCGTCTGACCGTGGTTCAAAATTACGTGGTGATGTCCTCGGTTCTTTCCCTTAGGGATTGATCCCGGACCGTCACCAATAGCTCCAGCGTCACGATAATTAAAATACCTACCTACCTTGTGATTTCACCGTATAATTTTGTATCAAGGTCAGATGACGAGGTCACACCTGAGCTGGCACCTCACTCTCCAAACTTCCGCATCACACCAAGCAAAGTCAAGTAACCGCAGAGGGACAAACTAAAATAAAACAATTCCGAATGGAAAAGTGCGAGGACAACCCCTCCAATCCCCTCGTTAACACCAGAGCAGGCACCACACTCTCTAAACATCCACACCACGCCAACGTGAGGACATTTGAGGCCATGACAGATTTAATGTCCTCCAGCCTCCTTTGTACACGACGGTCTTTGGTTGGATTCGAACTCGCAATCCTCCGGTTGCCAATCTGTTAGTCTTCCAACCGGATTATCGAGGGCCTGAGCGTCGTGAGTTTAGCGAGCTGTGTAGTGTTGCTTTATTCCCACGACACACTTAATGACTGAATAACCACATTTTTCTAAAGAATCCATGGATTCTTTCCACCTTTAGGAAGATCATATTGGCCCTTGCCTGATAATTGAATCTTTCTTTGGAACGATTCTACTGACCCATTCTGTGGAATAGAATCCCTTGGAAAGTTTCTATTGATATTTTCCTTACAATAGAATCCCTAGGAAAACTTCTATTGTTCAAAAAGATAAAAATTGGCAAGAAGTCTTGCAAGGAAGACTGTAAGTTGATGGAATTACGCGTGTGAGCCCCAAGAGGGGTCAAGAATAAATTTTAAGAGGCAGAAACATTTTAGAGATACGAACAAGAAATTCGAGGAACTTATCCACCACTACAATAATTAATTTCAATATAGTAGCATATACAGGGTGATTCTACGGTCATGGGACAAACTTCAGGGGGTGATAGAACACAACGAAACAAACACTTTTCACCATAGAATGTATGGTCGCTAGAGGGCGCTTTCTATTTCGGCACAAACACACGGTCCGACGCAAATTGGAAAGAGGCGTGAAATAAGGAAACAACGCTTTAATGTCAAATAAACATCAATAACTGCTTGACAAAACGAAATAATACAATTGGATTTGCATAAATTAAAGATAAGTACAAGGAACAACGGGTAAGAAAGAAATGACATGTACAAAACATGAGAAACTTTTCACATGGAAATGAAACGACATGTACAAACATCAGTCGGTAAGTACAGCACCAATGCATAATTACAGAAGCTATTCAAAACGTCGACCACCACACCTGATGCAGGCCTCGCATCGCCGACGTAAATCTTTTATACAAGCGTTTGACTGCGCTCTCTAGCGGCCAACCACTGCACCTGCGACCATACATTCTATAGGGAAAAGTGTTTGTTTCGTTGTGTTCTATCACCCCTGAAGTTTGTCCCATGACCGTAGAATCACCCTGTATAGTAGAACAACAAATCTAGACCATGAGGTACTTTCTGGTAGACTGAAACCTCTCAGTCTTTCCGTCTTTTATCAGCAGACTTGATAAACACGCACTCTTGAAAAACCGTTAGATGGCACTTGCTAGAACTTCGTTGGATCCATCATGATTTGCTAAATTTCTAGTTCGATAAGAAGTACTTCCAACAACAGCTTAAATCCCTGTCATAAGAGACACGGCTACCACTACTATCACGGCTCCATTCTTCGTTACCGCTCAGCCTACACTTCAGAAACAGGACTTACTTGGTTGCTAAGGGCAACGGCAGGATAGGCAAACGGTTTGAATCATTAATTTCCCGACCTCGTATAATTTTCGGAAGTACGCCCATGATCTTAACCTTCCAAGTTGTTTCGACAAGATGTCTCGTCCATCAAGATCTGACCAATTTTATTAATGACGAGATATCTCGTCATCAAGATATAGCCGATTTTTTATGATGATGAGATGAAGATCTGGTCAATTTTCTTCTATTGATAGTGATAGTGTTTTCTTCTTATGAGGAGATATCTCGTCCAACAAGATCTGGTAAGTTTTGCTACTGACGAGATATCTAGTCTAGACAACCACCAGGAAGGTTAACACAGCTCTCACGATTTAACACAACTGGCAATCAGTCAACTATAGTGATAGCATCTATCAAAGTAAGCACTTCCAAATTTTAGTAGGGGAGTATAGTTTGGACTTTATTTACCTCCATAATGGGTAACTTAATTTTTAGGTCCTAAATAACTAATTTTTTAACAGATAAATTTGTCATTAGCTGCAATCAGCACAATTAAGAAAATTACTTTTAAGTTAAATGTCTTAACTTTCAAATGGTAAAGGCAAACACAAAGTACATCTTTGGCATAGAGTGACCAAAAATTCATTTTAAACACATTACAGTTTGACTAGGTATTTCTCATCATAAAATAAGCATAGTTTCTCAGAAAAAATATCAGTTTCATGAGTGGCTGTTCTAACCGAAGATGTATGATATGCGTGGTAGAGAGATTAGATATGAACTGTGTTCTATAGGATTGTAGTCCAAACTTTAATCGTTACGAGATTTCCGAATAGTGTAGCATTTTCCCCCGCAACACACATAATGATTAAATAAATATTTCTAAAGGTTGAAAGAATCCATGGCTTCTTTAAACCTTTAGAAATACTCTACTGATCCTTTCTTTAGAATAGAATCCATTGGAAATATTTTATTGCTCCTTTCTTTGGAAGTGAATCCTTGGAAAATATTCTATTGGTGTATTTTCTCTTTAGAATAGACTCCCTTTGAAAGATTTTGCTTGTCATTTTCTTACAAAAAAAGCATCCTTTGAAAAGATTCTATTACTTCTTTCTTTAGAATAGAATCCTTTGGAATTATTCTGCAGCTCCTTTCCTTGGAATTGGATCTTTTTGAAAAGATTCCGTTGGTCCTTTCCTTGGAATAGTATCCTATGAAAAGACACTATTGCTCATTTTCTTATACTACAATCCTTTGGAAAGATTCTATTTGTCACGAAGGTCAAAATCGTTTGGAAATCATGCAGGAAAGACCACAGGTGGCAAAGGGGAATTATGTGAGCCTCTAAGGGAGTTGACTTCATTTTTAATTATCAAAGTGTAAGATAGATGCAGTTTCTGAGGATTCTGAAACAGAAAGAATACTTCAATCTAAACATATTCTGATAATTTGTAATCTCATCAAAAGATTACTTGTGCCATCAATAAGCTTGTTTTCTTTCGCCAAGTGGTATTGAAAGTGAAATAAAAAGGAGGGAATCCGACCTCTATCCAACCAAGCGTGATTAACTGCCACAATTTGATCGACCTTTACTTCCTCTGAATCCCAATGACATACTTCACTGCTCAAGAAACAATAAGTACCTAGTTTATAAATGAGAAAACATCAGACACACTTTTCCTTTTCAACTGATTTCTCTAACTGAAAAAATAATTGTGCTTTAAATTACTTCTCTCATAGAATAATTCCGACTTATGACAATCATTTTCTGTTAATTTAAATGTGGGTGTCAGTATTGTTTTTGGAGAGCGTATTTCCCATGAGAGGCATTTTCTGTCAAATCAATATCAGTGGCGGTAATACTTCTGCTACGATATGTGTTTTCTATACATACTCTGAATGTAACGTCAGTTGGCTTGTTTTTTTAATACTATACTAGCACGTCGCCAATAAATATTCCAAAAAATAAATTCCGAATTGATAAATGAGAGTTGATTGGTCAACGTCAATTACATTATGAATCAAACGTTGTCAAAACGGCGGTAAACTCCATTTTAAGGTAACCTCGATATGTATCCTTCAAGAGCATTTGAACAGCAGAAGTAAAATCTTCGCAGACCGATTTGTTTTTATATTGAAATTCCCTCTTATACATATTCCGAACGTGATGTCCCTCGGTTTGTTTTTCAAATACGATTTAAATACCAATAAAATTCTAAAGAATGAATTCCAAATTGATTCATGATAGTTCATGGTCCTGTGTTTGGCATAGCTTGACAAAATATGGCCCTTGCACCATAAGACCCAACCAACCTTGAAAGATGCACTTTTAATGAAGTGGATTCGATTTGGTATTAACTGTCTTTTAAATGAGTTAGTGCCTTATTAAATGACGCGTTCATCGCCTTATAAAATCATCTTTGCAACGATAAAGTGCCAATGTCTGCTCAGCGAAATAAGACACCCCCCTCACAAGAAACGAGTCACTTGATAATAATTCGGATCATTCCCTTCAGGAGTGAAATATAAATAGACATAGCATTCTATTCTAAGGAATTTCAAAAAGTGTGACCAACATGTCGACTAGTAGTCACGTAACTGCTCTGTGAAAAATTGACTTGGTTGACCGATTTCGCATGTTATCACCGCGTTTGACGATGTAACATCTTAGGGTAGGTGTATGAATCCGCATTTCTATAGAGTGACGAAGAAAGTGGTGAAATCACCAGTTAACTACTATCAGATGATCAGTCAATAGACCAATTAGATGGTGAATCAATGGATGGATGTGTTCTCCTGTCCCGTGGACCAATCAGATGATGAATTTTAGATTCCGCCAGGCAGACGAAAGCAGTCTAAGGGTCACGTTACTACTAGTTTTGGTGACATGATCCAGGGCACATAAAAAATTGCCATTTAATCACTACTTTTATATTTCCTTTGTCACCAACAGCGCGTTGTATTGCTCCAGTACTACTTAAATTCAACAACCAACCAGACTGTGCTGGCGCGAAATAAGACATACTCCGTTAAAATACAAACGGATTACTGCAACATTGTCAATTCATTCTCTTTTAAGCATTAATCTTTATAATTGACGATTTTAATCGTATCATTTTAATTTACGTAATATGTGAACAGTCAGGTTTTAAAAATTTAATGAAGATTTTATGCTTGAGTTTTTGTTTATGCATTTCTAACATTTAGAATCTTAGGAATCAAAACATTCGGAAAGAAAAGCAAAAATCGTTGCTCCTGTTTGAATTTCATGGCGCTTTTTTATTAATGATTTATTTCGCCTATTTTCACGTGGTTTTATTTTTCTCTTTTAGATAACACAATACAGATTCTTCATTTGTTAACGGAAATTGTCTTAAGAATGGCATCCATGCATTTAATTTTAATTTTAATATAAATTTGATTACAGAATTAGTTGCATTAAAATGATTTAAATTCACTGTTAGGCAATTTGTGGTTAGTCATTTCGGGTAAACATAATAAAAATGTGTGTTAGGAGAGAAACAATGAAAAATATGAAGATAAACTCATGAAATCGCCGTATGTTGTTCGATTTTAAAATCAGTCTCTTGAAGTTCTCAGAGCACTTTTCTTCGCGTGGTCAATTTTAACAAAATGATCAAATGTTTTTATTCAAAACATTCGATTATTTTGACAAAATTGATAGTGCTTTTGAATGTTTTTATTCAAAGCATTTTATCGTTTTATTAATATGATCAAATGGCTTTGTGATTATTATTTAATTAATTTTGCTTTATCTCTATTTTTTATTTAAAAAGCTCACAGGTTATATTGTGTATACACCATGCTATTCATTGGATCAAGTTACTCGGTGAGTGCTGATGTTATTTCTCTATTGAAATAAGGAAACACACTTCAATGAAACGCTTCCTCTCCCAAAAAAGGTTATCAATAGAATAATGACGTAACAGTAAAATCGAATTTAAATGGTTCGATGTTATTCCAAGTCGCTTATCTTAAACCCTTTTTTTTACTAAAATCATAATTTCATATATTTCTACGAACAAGACGAGTCAAAAGATTAAATTCACAAGCAAGAGCAAAGGAAAACTGACTTTTCAGTGAAAAAAAAGCCTCATAAAAACTAGAAATCGAACCACTTTCGCTTTCTAGAACAGAAAAATCCGTCTTTGTGACTAGTTCTTCGTATTTTGTTAGCAAACAAGGCGCATTGTTAGATACTTGATCCATGAAATTACGGTGTGTGAGCAGGTCTTTCTAGTGGAACGGTGGTTTTGTGCCGAAGCTATTAATGCTATCACAATGTCATTTGTTAGAATTACAGCTTTGACTTCATTTTAGTTTTTTCCCTTTCCGCGCCATTTTGGAAGTGAGTAAAAAGTGGTCATGCATTTGGGACACGCGCCATGGACCAAATGGAGGGAAAGTGTTTTGAAAAGGTTTTGATGCTTGCTTGTACTTTAAAAACTAGCAGACCGGCTCATAGCATCTATGTTAAAGTTTCTTGATTGCTTTCATCTATTGATGAGTTTCCTTACTTACTTTGCATATCTTATTTAAATCCATTATAATGAACATAAGCATGGCTATGAACAATTCACGTGTGTGTGCGCGTGCGTGTGTATGTTATTTATCATCAGATTATATTTTATTATTTATATCAGATCAGGGCAAATTGAAACTTGATTGCAAATGGCGACGGCTGCTACTGGCTTTTAGTTTCTTAAGTTGTTCATAGAGTTTTTTCTACAAAGGAGCAAAATTAAACTACAGTTGAGTGTAGGAAAAGAACTACCCCGTTATACTCCCGCCTCGTTCATGGTAGAAAAATTTCCAACGCTCCATTTGATAGGGAATAACATAAATTTATATTTATGTGCTTAAATTTTGCATAAGAGGCCTTCATACAAAATTGCATGCAGTCTTCGTAATTCTCATTAGCAACACTCATTTATGAAGCCTGATTCCGCTGCTTCGGCTCGACGGACCAAAATGTTTCCATCTTCTATACTATTCAAGGACCCAAGTGTCTTTTCAAAGTTCTTAAGTGAACTGCATTGCTAAATTGTGCATGTAGAAGTACATTGGAATTAAAACTGCATTTAAAGATAAAACATTTATTACAATCACATATTTACATGGCACCAACCGTTGAACTGACCATTCTATTATGACAACTTTATCGATTTCCGAATCAGAATATCAATTCCGGTTGAAATTAGAATCAAATTTGCGCAAGAAAGTTGCGCAAATGATAAATACGAACATGAAAGTAAATTGGCATACCAAATTGCGAACACGAATTCGCACGCTCCAACAACGCCAAATTTCGAATCTGTATTAAAAGTTAGACTCGGATATCAAGTTTCAAATCGTTTGATCCAGTCATTTTTGAATTACGAGTTCATTAACGTTTCATGAACATTTTTTAGCCTAGTAGATAAATCGTAAATGGATATAGAACAGGGCTTACCAAAAATGCTTTTGAGTTACAACTGATAAGAGGAACAGTTTTGTAAAATGAAATTTCTTTTGTGGTGAAAGTACAAAAATTTTGGCACGCTTCATTTTATTACCCTTGTGACTATCAATAGTTAGCGGAGCCAACGAAAGTTCTTAAATTGCTGTTTGAAACTATAATTATTTGAATTTATTTAATTGAAGGGTTCAGTAATCGTATCAAAGGATGATTATTTTTAACTATATTTGCATGAGTTACTAGTGATCTATACTAATACTCTTATAAAAAGTTAATCTAATTTATTGTTTTAAAAATTGCTTTATCAGAATGTATAGTTGAAGTCTAAAATTCGTCTAATCATTGATACGTATATCGGTCTTCTGACTAATACTAGTGTTATCGTTTTTAAAGCATTGCTTCATTTCAGTTCGGCTATGTTTATATATATGCGAGTTTACGTGAATTACCATTAAAAAATGTTTTAAAGTATTCATTTTTATTTATTCTGTTTCGTGTTTTAAAAAAGAATAAAATGTGTGACATTAACTCATTAGTTTTAATATAAAAAATAATCAGATTCTCAGTTAGTTTAGTGCAGAGTTCATAGAGGGCAGCACGTAACTTCAAACTAAAAGACCAAAGTTTTAAGGACATGTTTTTTTAAAAAAATCCGATTTTTCCGATAAACAAGTGAAGACATCGTGCACTTTGACGAGACAGCCACTATTTTAATTCCTGGACATCCTAATTCAAGTCTTTTGGAGACTGTACCCTTTGATACTGGTTCTTAAGTATGACAAAGTCGTCTCTTCACATTGGCTTGTCTTTCCCTGGTGTTTATTTATTGGAGAATTGTAATAATGGATATAAAATCGACCGTTATACGTGATTCATCCGTCAATTTTGCAGCTTAATTTAGATATACTTGATTTAAGCTTTGAGGCTCCATGTATAACTAAAAAGTGAGAGATCTCCTTGGAATTATTCCGTTGTCTGATTACAGAAAGCAATGAGAAATCTGGGAGATCGAAAGCAACACAGAAAATAGGTTCAGCTTTAAAATATGCCGAACTGTCTTTAACAAAGGAAATGGGTAGAGGTAGGTAATTAACGTTGCACTGGAACGGGCCATCGGCGACAGTCCAGGATCAATCTCCAAGGGAAAGATCTGAAGGGAATGGGAAGAAATTGAATTTTACGTTCAGAATCTAATTGTGGGAATCATGACTGAAAGGTGCTTTTTGCCATGTCTTATAGGAAAAAGAATTAATATCAGTAAAAGCAACTAAATGCTGTTATATATATTTTTGGATAACTTTATTTCTTTTAGATGTATGAAATCTATTTATACATCTAATGATGGATGTAAATGTGGATGCAAAATCCATTATAAATTAATTGAAATGAGACATGAAATTGAGTAACGACTCTGCCATCAATAAATATAAATAATTAACCCTCATGGTGGTTGTCTAGACGAGGTACCTCGTCATTAGCAAAACTTATCAGATCTTGATGGACGAGATATCTCGTCATTTCAAAAAACTAACCAGATCTTGGTCTCGTCTCCATCTAAAATCGGCAATATCTTGATGACGAGATACTGCCTATTTTGCTAATGCCGTTAACTCATCACTATCAAAATTGGTCAGAACTTGATGGACGAGATATTTCGTCGGAACCACTTGGAGGGTTAAGAAAGTTCAAAGTTCTACACGCGGCTCTGCTAGTGACCGATATTTTTTAAGATACTTAATTTTTACAGAGGGACTACTTTTTTGAATTTCTTTTACATATTTGAAATACCCTCTAAATTTTAAACATGTTCATTTTGCTCTTTAATTCCAAAAATTGCATTTGATACGACGATTATTTCAGTATGCAGTTAAATGGCATTAAATAATGGCAGGTGCATGAACTCCTTGTTTCTCTCTGATATTTTATGGTTGGCTCCAGCTTCTTTAAAACATGAGATAAATATTACAATTGTAATATTTGTCTGTATAGTCTAGTATATTTATAAGATTAAATGAGAGTTGCCATGTATATAGAGCAGGTTGCGGTGCATGCAAAGTCATAAGGACCCCTCAGAAAAATTATTTTCGCGGCCTGCCCCTTAAAAACAAAAGGGATAAATATTATACAAAAATGTTAACTTTAGTAGTCCCCTGTATAAACAAAGCTGTTGAAAAAAACACGCATACGTCACAGAAGCAGGATTGTTAATTGCCTTCACACCAATTATTTTCCCAAGATGGCGCCACGGTAGTTAAACATTTTTGTACGTTTAGCGAAGCATGAGCGAAAGTTCCAAATAAAAATTAGTGAGAGGTTGAGCCACAGGAGCATGCAACACACAGAAAAATCAAAACAAAACTTCACAGATAAAATTATACCTATAATTAAAATATTAATTTTTTTCTGAATTAAAGTTTCTGAAACCCTGTTAAGGTGTATGTATACACTAGAAATCACGAAAATTGACCAAAATATTAATCTATTTTTTAATAATTTAAAATATTGTCCAACCCCTTAGCTTTCAAACGATATCAAGATCTTGAAAATATTGGAAATAGTTTTCTAGTTATAAGGGTTTGGGATAGGTACTGTCACCTTAGACCAGTGATTCTCAACAACTGTGCCGCGGCACTTTTGTGTGCCGCCAAATTTTAGAAATGTATACAGTAAAAATTAAAATGCTTTTTTTATTACGAGTAAAGTTTGTTTAAATTAAAGAAAAGTACACTGTAAAAGAAAACTGTTGTTTTTACAGTTAAATACCATATTTTAACTTTTTATCTTCGATAACTGTGACCTTTCATAAAGTGAAATATTCGCCCCAACGTGAAGAAATTTCAAGTGTTCCCAGTATCCCCACCTCCACCCCTCAATCAAATAATGTATAAAGGAAGTGAAAAAGAAGTATGAGAATAGTTTTATTTTCTCCTTTTACTAACAGAAATTATCAAAAAGCATCAAGCTCAAATTTCTCATTAAAAGTATTCTTATTATTACCTTGTAATCCCTTAATAAACGTACTGTTGTTTTTGTAGTACATATTATATTATTTTATTTTACATTCACAATTATTGTCATAAACTATTTTAAACAGTGTATTATAGGTAAGTAAACAACTTTTAAACTTACCTTTTTCTTTGTGTGCCGCCAAATTTTGAAATCGTTAAAAGTGTGCCGCGACAAAAAAAGGTTGAGAATCACTGCTAGACAAACACGCTTCCAAAAGTTTAAACTCGATTTCTGAAGAACTATGCTTTTTCAATAGGATTCTTCTTTCGAACAGTGATAACTCAACAATGAATTGATCTATTATAACTTTTGTGTCATTATAATCTATATAATACAGTGGATGTTTTGACCCTCAGTCAAAGTTATTGTTTAAGAAATTAATTTTTAGTTGATTTTTAAATATTGAATTCCTGAAAAAAACTTGATTTTTTAGACTTCCTTCGTGAAAAAAATTGTAAAAAATAACCTATTCCCTCTAGCAACTTGATGGAGGGTCAAAACATGAAGAATAATGTTAGGAATAATTTCCAACAGGAATTGTCTTTCTGAACACATTAGAATTTGAGATATCACTGTTCAAAAAACATGCTAATTAGCTAAGTATATCTAAATTAGATAATTAATGAGTAGTTTAATGAGAATTTTTCACACTGAAATGAGTTTAAACATAAACCAATGACTTATTGTGAAAAACTGGATTTTTTAAGTCAAAATTAAAAATAAAATGTTCTAGTGTATACATACACCTTAAATGGGGCTGCGGTAGCCGGTTGGAAGATAGCGGAAAGAAAAAGAATGAATTATTCATATTCAAACGAACTTGCTCTTAGTATCTCCGCTAAAGTTTATTCATTGCTTACATCTTTTAATGGACAGTGACAATATACTCACTTTCGATCTCTTATTTGACTATTGAGCAATTTCATTACAGTCGAGAGCTCTTTTGCTCAATTCTAGCAATATTTCGCAAGTCCTGCTTCAAAAATTAGCATATTTTATACGGCAAAATTGGCGAATTAATCCCGTAGTGGTCGGGATTTTTTTTTGCCTCCGTCTGTTGCTTCACTGTGGATCACATGGCAATGACTATGTTGCTCAAGCTGCTGGGGCACAGTTCCCGGACTTAAATCCTCTTCGTTAGATACATATAAGCAATTAAGAAAGTTTAATGCAGATGTTATGCTCGAGTTTGCTAGTATTTTTAAAATCAAAGTTATAGTTCATACGTCAAGTATTTCATGTTTTTTTATCAAAATAGAACAATGTAAAACGTTTCCCCTTTCAGAAGTGAAGGGATATCCATCAATCCACCGCTTTTAAATGGGTTAAAGCTTGAATACATAAGATATTCTTGGTATAGCCTTCGAAATGTACTTTAAATTTTATTTCTATCTTGGGAAAAAGATATGAAAAATTAAGATTAGGTGCACAAGTATTCTGTCATTCGATTTTCTGATCTCAAGGGTTGCTCTAAATGAGCGGTGACATAAGGTATCCCACCTCCCTATTCAAAAAGTACTCCTGTTATCAAGGCGTGAGGAATAGAAAATTAGAGTACACGTCATATAGACAATAAACCAATACCAAATAGTACTTACCTCATTAAGGAATCACATAAGGAATTGGGAAGGGTCGAGCACCCACTGTGATTCAATATGGGATGAGTGGACTTGCTAGCATTGATCAGAGCATTGGGTATGAAGCTGAATTTTATTGGGAGTGGAGCCAGCAAGGGAAGAAATTAGGAATTTCTTGGGGAGCGCAGAGATCTTAGGAATGATGAGAGTGCATGACGAGTGAAGATCGTGCTCCTCGAGATCCCCATAAAGTTAAGCAGAGCTTCCCAAGCCCCTTAGAATTATCGTGATGACAACATACCCTGAATCAATCCAGCTCTCAAATGCCAGAGACCATTCGTGGTCAGTACAACTCTTTTGAACTCATCTATTCATATTTTTGACCCCTCATCATACTTATCAATCTCCATGATGTTCCCACGATAGCATTATGACATATAATATGAACTATTAGCGAACTGGATGCTTTTATGATCACTGTAGAACTCAATTTAACTCGATGAGTGTACATCTTCAATGCACTGGTAATTTTACTGTATGTATATAATTTGAGATGAATAAATAAAATTAATCTCTTACAACACATGTTTTCGTCTATCACATCTACAATTTCGTTATGTGCAAAATTCGTACACATAAAGTGATAGGTATGTGGGCATGCATTTTTTTTAATAAAAAATTTTTTTTAGCTAGTATCCTTTAAAAGGTTAGACCCATTAAATCCATTCCATCCATTTGAGCATAAGCAACAAAATTTGCAAGTTGGTCTTTTATAATATGTCAAATAAAGTCTTTTAAAGGAGGTACATTGAAGTTATCAATTAGATAACGTATATCTATGAGTTCGTAACTTTTAAATAATTTCTTTATTTTTCTTTGTGATGAAGTAATTGTAAGGCCGTGTGAAAAACAACAACAAACAATCAAATTCAGCTCAAACATTTTATTCGCATTGTAAGCAAATGTATACAGACGAAAAATAAATTAAGGAAATAGAGGCAATAAATAAAACAAACGTAAATTAAAAGCACATAAAAAAGTTTAAATCCTTGAAACCACACTTGAATGACTAGCCCAATTAACACAGAAGCAGTGTAGAGAGTTGTCAAATAACGACTAATGCCTGCGAGGTTTTACTACTCTGCTTCTATCCTAAATCTCTTTTTAAACTAAAATTAGTTTAACACAACTCAAACTAAGAAAATTATTAAATTAAAAATTAATTTAACGAACCTAAACTATTTTTAATTTTATATTTAAATTTAATTGAATTTAATTTAATAAAAATCAATCACGGTTTCATAAAAAAATTGAAGTCACCGTGTAATAACAATCAGAACTAATGGCTCACTACTGGTTTGCAACGGAACGTTCTGGAAATGTAAATTCACATTTGCACTTTTAGGATACATTCAACAAATTTTGACAAATCTACTAACATTTTTCCGAAACTGAAAGGTCAATTTTATTTAAGTTTTTATTATTTTATTTGTAAATATAATTTAAAATTTATAACCTTAAATTAGTTATTTCAAAAGTCAGATTTTTTTCTTTCGTTCATCGGGCTCAAAACCAACAGAGGAAATATTGAACTGTACAGATATGGGAGTAATCCAAGGTCGTCAGAAGTTAGCCATTTTAAAGGTGATGACTACCATGATGGCCATGATGAGCATGATGAGGCTCATGGTGATGATGATGGGGTGCATGAGAATGGACCTTGACATTAGCGGGATCTTGATTGGCTGTTCCGGGTTCGTTGGTCTTGACTTCAGCCCGGAATCCAGCTTTATCCGCCACATAGTGAACTTCGCGATGGACGCCCTTGTGGTCAACGTATCCGTAGCTCCCTTTCACGTGACCGTGACCATCACCCACCTCATGTCTGTATTGGGATCCTTCTTTGTCCTTCACCTCGTATCCGAATTTGTAGGGTTGAGGTGCATGATGCTGCAAACAAATGTTATGACTGCAGTCATTAACAGTTTATGATGATGCAAACAAATATGAACGTTTGTTCATTTCGAGAAAATCGAGTTATGAAGTTCAAAATTTGTGTTCATTTAATTGATTTCATTATTACTGCTATTAATGCTTTCAAAACTTCGCATAAAAGTTAATACAAAAATGTAGCATCATTCTAAGGACACCAAATAGACAATCAACATATTTAAGTATCTCTAAATCTCTATTTGTGAAACTTTGGAGTTCCAACTCATAGAAATTTATTTATTTGATAAAAAAATGAATTGGTAATTAAATTATAAGTTTTAAACATACCTCATGATGATCCTCACTGTAATGACTGGCAGAGATTACTGCTACAAGAGCACAAGCAAGTGCGATCTGAAAATTAAATAGAAACCACAAGTTTAGAATAAATGAAGATTCGTAAAAAATTTTATTCGTAGAAAATTTCGTACATACACTTCTGTAGAAGTTAAAAAGAATTACATTGAAACCTCGGTAAGTCGCCACCTGGGTAACTCGACCCTCCGGATAAGTCATGAATTTTCCTGCCCTCATAAACCGATAATGTAATTAAACCCTCATTTAGTCGCCATAAATTCAAATGCTACCCCGGATAACTCGTCACTGTGGAAAGGTTTGTCTGATGGCAAATAAAATAAAGTCTAAAATGAGGACTCTGACCCTGATTAGTGAATTCACTTGAAATCGTAAATGAAAGTGGATGTTATAGCAACTTATTTAATCTCAGGACAAGACACAACATTTATTTTCAGACAAGAAACGAAAACGATACACATCTCCAAACGAACAACAGAACGATTGCCCTCTCGCTTCTTAATAGAACAGAAACAGAACACTTTCAAAGGGGGTACATGAGCAGAACAGAGAACGATCATGCGTCCTTGGAAACACCTGATAAACAGTTTCTCGTTCCGTTTGGGAAAAGAAGAAAAACACTGGTGTTCAGCTGCAATGTACTCTTCCTGAAGTAAATTACTGCTTAGATATCGATAACAATGTTGTAGTGTATTTCTCAAATGACCATAGAAGATTTAACTGCAGAATTAGAATTTTAGAAGAAAAGTGTGAAAGCGCGAGCAATGAAACTGAAAAAGAGGAAATTCTATCACGACTTAATAAAACACAGGAATTCTTCAAGCCTTTGAAACAATTAGAAATTACCTTCTGTCTGTTCAAGGTACTGAATTTACAGAAACAAGATTATGAATACCGTCATAGATTTAAAATTTTTTGGTCGTTACAGTAATGCATAGTGTTTACATTCTGTGGTTGCTCCACTTAAGTCATCAAAATTCCTTCCTCCCTTGAGTGACAATTTACCAAGGTTTTGCTGTATCTCCAAATTTAGTCCTTTGGAATAGGCAACTTTTGCATGCTGTTATAAAAGTTCTCAATACTTAGCAACACCAGATAACAGAGTGATTACACTACGAGAATCACTTAACCCTCGAAGCGTCGTGATATTTCTGAGTATATAGCATTACTTTTACCCCACAACATACTTAACCCTCCTGGTGGTTGTCTCAACGAGGTATCTCGTCATTAGCAAAACAGATCTAGATGGACGGGGTATCTCGTCATTTGGTGAAAACTGATCAGATCTTGATCTCGTCATCATCTATCACAAAATCGACAATATCTTGATGACGAGATATATCGTCAATAGAAAAATTGGTGAGATCTTACTGGACGAGATATCTCATCGAAACCACTTTTGCAGGGTTATTAACTAACATCAATTGGTTGAAACGATTCATGGATTTTTTTTTCAAACTTTGGGAAGCTTTTTTCTATTGCTCATTTCCTTAGAATAAAACCCCTGGGAAATATTATATTGCCCATTTTCTTAGAATATAATCCCTTTTGAAGATAATATTGCTTCTTTCCTTAGAACGGAATTCTTTGGAAAGATTCAATTGACCAAGATCAAAATTGATTAGAAGTCATGCAGGGAAGATTTAATTTTTTATAAGGTGGAATTATGCGTGTGAACCCCTCCAAAGGTTAAAGAATTATTGATTAAATTTACTCTAAATGCTTATAGCTTTATGAGGCTTCAGATACTTTTAATCCTCCTGGTGGTAATAGTCTCGACGACGTATCTCTCTTCATTAACAAAACTGACGATATATTTTGATGAACGAGATATCTCGTCATTAGAAAGAAATGACCAGATCTCGATTTCGATATCATAAATGACAATACCTTAACGATGAGATATCTCATCATTAGCAAAATCGTTCAAATCTTGATAGAACAGATATCTCTCGAAACCACTTGGAGGGTTAACTTAGCATTTTAGCAATTGCTAATCCCAAAGACCAGACTTTCAGATGCTATCTTCTTGACTAGCGTGACAGAATACATAATAGGTATAACAGATTAGTGTACAAAGAAAAGAGAAATATCTATATTCTGAAATTTAAGTTTCTCGAAAATTAAAGTCTCTCAAAACTTTTAATTGGAGGTACCATTCCTGTTTCTCAAGTAATTAACTAAACAACACAACATTTCAATTTGCAAACTTTCATTAATTCAACTTTTAGAACTTTACGCAGTTGTTTCTAATTTAAATAAGTTTCTAATAAAAATATTAACTGTTTTGTTAAAATTGTTACTTGCATGGCCTAAAAACACTCATAAGCATTGACAGAATCTTAAAAAGTTTTATTTAATAGACAGAGACTTTTAAAAAAAATCAATTTCGGAATGCATGAATTGAAATCAGTGAATACATAAAAAATAATGACTAAGCTTGAAATAAAACTCAAATAGAAATGTACACATTTAAAACATTAATTTATTTTCTTGATTGGGACAAAAACAAACGTATTTACTTATTTCAAAGTATCGTAACATGCAATATCGCTTAAATATAATTATTTGACGATAAACTAAGCTAATTTATAATAATAATTTGCTTAAAAAAGTTTGAAATTAAAATAATTTAAAATAAATTCTATAAACTATCTCTCTTCAGCTTACATGGAAAACCTATATTCGACTAAATTAAATGCTATTATTTTACAAACTAGTACCCCCTATTAAGTTGCAAAGACTAAGTTTAAGTTACAAAATGTTCTAAGACTTTCGAAAGTATCCATTTATCAATGTTTTAATTTTCTTTCTAAAGTTAGAATTTGTTCACTTTTTTAAGAATATTTAACTTAACTTATTTATTGTACAAATAGTTCTAAAAATATATGTACTCTGTAAAGATTTAAACAAGAAAAACGTATTATTAATGAAAGTCTTGAAATCGATTATTTTTGGTGACTACTAAAAGAAAATCTAGTTTCGAAAGATAAGAGTTACATACCGGAAGTCAGCACATCGAATAACACGTTATGAAACAATCCCCAATGAAAAAATTATCGTCCTTTAAAGAGTGAAGAAAACATATGATCATTTTTGCAAGTTGTCCAATGTAAGTTTATAGTTTTTTTAATTTCAATATAATTTGAATTCAATATTTCAATAAAAAATTGTTATTTTGAAAATTTGAAATTTCGCCTCTCCTTTGAATTCTTTACTTTCTTTTTACTTCAAGAACCATAGTGCTTTGGAAAGCCAAATGAAATCACACTTACTTTGAAATGCATTCTAAACGCTGTGTCTGATAGCTTGTACTACCGTGGATTACAAGAGATTGCGAGTTATGATTGTAGGTTGGACTGTCAAAGGCTTTTATACCGAAGCAGATTTGGGTAGGCGAAAATGGTACTTAGCACTCATAGGTGCTTAATAGGTAAGCAAACGGAGATTTTAGATCGTTATGGGTCAGTTGAGCTTGCCGGTTCCTTTCGCAGAATGAGGCATCTCCGCATGAGCGCTTTTTTTACGGTAAAGTGAGGTAAGTCAGACAAACTTCAGAACTCCCACTGACTTTCTGTCTTTTGCATAATGGAAATTAAATTCATTTCCAGTGTCCTAGGGATGCATAAAGCACTTTCACTTCTTTCTCAAATTGAGGTTTCGTGTTTATATTTCATTGCGGAAATCGTCTGAACAACAGGAGAACAATCGTTATTTATTATTAATTGTCTGTCATACAGTTAAATCCATTTACGGACAGTAGAATGAAAGTACATAACAAAACAAATATAGTCACAAGTACATAATATATAAGGTATCATAAAATAAGAAAAAGGAATCATAAGAAAAGATATTAAGGAACAAACATGCAATCTATATAAAAATTTTAAAAAGTAGATGTTTTTCCAATGAGAGAATTTCTTGAAAGCTACTGGACTATCACAAAGAAAATGTCCAGGTTTGGCAATATACTATAACCTACTTTGGGGGGAATTAATTGATTTCGTATGAAAAATTAATTGATTTTTTCAGAAAATTTGTTGATATTTTTGAAAAATTAGTTGATTATTTTAGGGGAATTAGTTGATTTTTATGGAATTTGGTTGATTTCTTTTGAAAATTGATTCATTTGGAGAAATTGGTTTATCTTTTTTTTAGAATTGTTTCAGGAAATTAGTGAGTTTTCACTCGAAAATTAATTGAGGTTTGTTTTAGAAAATTAGATTTCTTTTGTAACACTACAAGTTTTGGAATCCATGTTACCAAAGAATCCCCATTACCACAATTGAATTCTGTAAACGTCTTGTTTTCAATTTTCAATTTCATCACATCCCCTGTACAAAGACGATTCCGTACTTTTTTTTTACACTAAACCTATTTTCATTCATATTTTCTTTTCTGTGCTATTTCTGACTTCCAGGTATCACATTGCTTTCTGTGATCAGACTGATGATGAATTTCATAAGGGTGGCAAGATCTACAATGTAGTTTTAGCGATATTATGCAGTTCCATAGCTCAAATCAAGCATATTTAACGCAGCGGAAAAATTGTCGAATGAGTCCCATAACGGTATATTTTGTTGTTTATATGTTTATATCCTTAGTCGTTATTCAACAACGAAAAAAAAATAAAAATATATATATATATATATATATATATATAGGGTAAACAGTTAATACTGAATACTGTCATGATTACAGTTACGGGTTTGTTCACGGATTTGTTGCTACAATATCATATTATTTTTAGCAATTGCATAACCATACGCTCGTTTCCACGAGCTCATTAAAATATTACTCTCCTGGTACTTACTTGACAGATATAATAATTATTTTTCTAGTAATATCCATTCACTGGACAAGTCTGAAATTTGTAGACCTCTTCAGACATAGGAGTATTGATGAATCTATGGCCTGAATCTAACAAATGATCAAATAACTTGGTTTTTTATTTCATAGTGAAAATTATTCAGCTATATACTTCAGTGCAAAAAAAAATAGCTGACATCTCTGAGATGTAAATTTGCTGCTAATTGATAGAAAACGGAAAATACAATAATTTCAGTTTCTCTTCCAATTGTTTTGTAATAACAGCAAAAATGAAAAGAGCATAAATTCAAAGCTTATCAACTTCAAGAAGTTTGTTTTCAATGGCTTCTTGTATTTACAAAATCCCAAAATTTTAAAACAGCTCGTTATGTTGCTCGAGTGCGACGTTAATTAAATACCTATCTACCTACCCAAAATTTCAAAAGAATGCCGTAACAATTTTGATACTCGTATTCTTATTTACCCCCAGCTGTTTTAAATTTAGAATTACGTTCATATTATTCTGGATTATAAAGTAGGTAGGTAGGTAGTTAATTAACGTCGCACTGGAGCAACACAAGGGACTAATACCGATGGTCCGGGATTAATCTCGGAGGGAAAGATCAGAGGAAGACGCCTCGTAATTTTGAACTAGGATCAGATGACGAGGTCAACACTTGAGCTGGCACCCCACTCTAAACTTCTGAATTATTAACGCAGCTTAAAAATATTACATTTTTCATTTACTGGAATGGGGTATGGTTGGTCGGGTTTTATGGCCCAAGGGTCCCATTTGGCGAAGCTGCCCCAAACAACGTCTTGTAAACATGTAGACATACATCCACAAGGAAAGTTTTACTGGTACAGAAGAGAGTACTCACACTCTTTTGTACCAGTAAAGCTTTAATCAGACAGGAACCAGACAGGAATTGAACTTGTGCCACCTAGAACTCGCATGTTGCTAGTGCAGTGAGCAAACCCACTGAGCGACGATGACACTTATTTGAATGGGATATTCAAGTACATAAGAATGATAATATTTATTTTAAATTACCATAAAAACAAAGGAAGAGAGAGATTGATTTCCTGATCCATAAATGATTTTTCTACCTACCTTAAAACTATCTACACTGTCAGTTAAGATTTATATTGGTTTAAATATACAATTATGTTATTTTGGAGGGGTTACGAATAGGGTTGATATCAGCATTGTGTTTCTAATCACTAAAACGCTATTTGTAAGGAATATTTGCTTCGCTTTTTTATTTCTTATTCGGTTACTATATTCATCAGGAACTACACTTTAAGAACTACCTCAGTGATCTCCTACAACCATATATTATGAATATCGTGAAGAAATACGGTTTCGCATTCAGACAATGATTAATTATATGTAATAGAATTCCAAATGATTTCGACGAGATATCTCGTCCATCAATATTTGATCAATTTTGATAATGACAATTTCTCGTCGAAACAACCACAAGGAAGTGTAGCATTAACGTTCTATTTGTAAGTTTCTTTAGAGTATTCTTTAGTTTGAGATTCTTAAGTTATTAGAGAGTCTTTCATCCAATAGATTTGGTTATTTAGTCATTAAATGTATTAAGCCATACTAGTACATTAAGCAATACTACACTACTAGGAAATCTTGCTACGCTCAGGGGGTTAAGTAGATATTCTCTTCGATGGGAAACCGATGTCGTAGCTATGAAGAACAACTCAATTTCTGAAGCAAACTATTTAATTTAACTTTTAGAAATCTTTCAACACTTTTTAATAGAGGATTTACCGACGTATAATTTATTCTCCTTTTTATTTATTCATATCAGTAGCGAAGCCAGGAGAGGAGGCTCTGATGGCCCGAGAATTCACCTTCTCAAAAGTATCGGGGTTTCTGATTAATAAAATATCCTACAAGCAAAATACTACGAATACATAAGATGCTTTTTTATGTTCTTCAAATAAAGTAATAGTACATTTATTTTATTCTTATTCCTTAATGTTATTAAATTAATTAATGTTCGTTATATAATAGTTTAATGATTTAGTATCCGTTGCCTACGTATCGTATCAATCCTGTCAGTGACATAGGTAAATGACCAGGAATGACCTGAATAGTCAATTACACTATTTAGCACTGAGCGTCACAAGATTTCCGAGTAGTGCAGTAGTGCTTTTACCCCAAACACACTTAAGGACCATATAACACAATTATTGGGTGAAAGAATCTATGGATTCTTTCAACTTTTAGAAAGATTCTATTTATCCTTAGAAGTGAATCCTTTGGCAAGATTCTATTGGTCAAGAAGGTCAAAACTAGATGTCATGCAAAGAAGATTGCAGATTACAAGGCGGAATTATGCATGTGAACCCTCAGAGTGTTAATGATATTTATTTTGTAAATATTTGCCGAAAAAACAATATGTAGTCATTTGTATACTTTCATCAACCGAGATGTGTCACTTTTCATGTTCTTAGAGTAATCCTTTTAAGTCCTTAGTCCAGTAACTGAAAGTAACCGAAAAATATACTTTTAAAAATATTGTAAAATCTTATGTGCATAAAAAATTACATTTTACAGGCCCACCTCCAAAATAAAATCCTAGCTACTCCACTGATTCCTATAGTACCCTTAATTTATCGTATACCTTAGATTATCAGTATTTTATTTTATCAAAACTTGCTCTATACGTTGTCCACAAACATGTCATTAATTGTACATGGTCATTAATAAAATTTAATTAAAGTATGCCTTATGTAAATTTCACAAAGATGCTTTAAGGTTAGAAAATGCGTTTTGACGTAAAAATAAAGCCATACTTTTTACTTTTTTCTACGGTTATTACCTGCAGTAAGTTGTTTCGAAAAGTGGATGACAGCTTTCTGACAGCCCGGAAGTGTCCACAGTATTCTGTCCTGTGAAACTGACTTTTTGTCACATTGCGTTACGCAACTTTCGATAATTTTCATGTGTGAGCTTTAAACTAAGATATGGAGGACTTGACAGCTTTGTTTTACTGCCGGGAATCGTTTCAAAATTAAAAAACAATCTTAAATTTTATGAATTCTTTGGTATTTGTCTTAACTTTTGAGTATAATTTCGATATTATTGTCTTAACATATAATTTAAGATTCAAATATAAGTTATATAGATAACTCTGCAAATCAAAGCTTCTGAAATTGTTGGTCTGTTTTGTGATTTTGTTTTGTATGGCTCTTTGCATTTCAATTTAATTGAACTTGAATTGATGCATTAATTCAAGATATCATTCCTAACTTATTTTTAAGAAAGGAAAACCCTTGTAAATAATTTTACTAGAGATTTATGAAAAAAACAATTAATTTTTTACTATATTTACTCTATTAATCTATTAAATTCTTTACTATTAATGTATTAAATACTTTAATTTATCAAAACTATTATTATTGTCTTTTTATTACTTTTGTATTTCAGTTCGAGGTGACCAAAAAGTAATATTTCGGATTTAACTATGTATTGGTTGGTTGGGTTTATTGGTGCAACTGACATATTTAACAAAGCTGCGTCAAAAACGAGACATACTAAGTCAAGAAACGGGCATACACAAGCAAGGAAAGTTTTACTGATAAAAAGAGAATACACCTAGGGTAATTTACAAGAATCGAACCTGAGTGCCGCCTGCAATTCGCATTATCTCAAAGGATTACTAAACAGTGATTTGCAGAATTTTAATTCTTTTTGGCCTATCTAATCTCTTGTCAAAGTAGTGGAGTAAGATAATCTATTTTTTTTTATTATTATCAAGCATCAATATAGCAAAAAATAATAAATAAACGCATTTCGATTATATTTCATCTCAAACATATTTATTCAAATATGTTATGAATTGCAACCTCTGATACTGCAGAACAATCGGAAGGTTTTGTAAGTCCCAAAAATCTGTAATTTCGCATTCTTATTAGAACTGCCATAGGTTAGATATTGAAAGAATACAGAATAAATTTTTGAGATGTATATAGTTTAAGTTATGAATTTTCAGTTGCACGTTCGGAATTGCGAAGTAATTTCGATTTCATTACTTTGAAGCTCCGTAGAGACATTGCTTAAATAAACATCTTATACGACTTCCTACATAACAAAATTGATTCGCCCTTTTTTTGTTTCTAGTATTGATTTTAGCGTCTGCAAGTATATCACCAGAAACTGCAAACTACTTTTTAAACCTTTAAAAAAAGACGCACGTAACAATTTTGCTACAAATAGATTTTACAAAATGCATAATTCGTTCTCGGAGGTTGATATATTATTTCTAATGACTTCAATTCAAGAATCAAGCTGCTTCAGTGAAATGTTTCATTTTACCTCTCATCCAACAGTATTCATGAATGTCTTTGTTGCATTTTTTTTATCATATTTTCACTCTGTACTTGAATATTTTCTGTAGAGAAACAATAATTAAATAAATAAAACCGAAGTAATTAAGAGTAATAAATCACGCTTGACCAAAACCTTCAAGGCGAATGTTATCAGCTCTTTTTAGTCGTATAGAAAAGTGTGCTCTGTAAAACATCGATCAAAATCGATTGACAAATAAAAGTCCAAAACATTTTGGCGATGTTATTTTATCGAGCATTTTTTTAAATTCCCTTTCGTTGACATTGATACTCGTTTCGTTTTGAGGAAGTGGTCCAGTGACTTACAGCATTTTTCTGCAAACTACTTTTTCGAAACACAGCATTAACCGACTTAATACCGTAGCAGTTTTCTCCCGTGTGTTTTCTAATTACCAAAGGTTATTAGCGAGTAAAAAATGAGGTGCATGATTGTCAATGCTTGAATAAGCACCCACTTGTAAGACTCCCAAATAAATTGCTGAATGTATTATTCAAATTCGTGTTCAGTGCATTAGTTAATGCATTGTTATTGTAGGTTATTGTAAAATAAACTTGTTTAACTCTCTGAGAGGTTCCCACGTATAAATCCTTCACGCAACCTGCAATCATCCTTGATGACTTGATGACTTTTAATCGGTTTTGACCTTCTTGACCAATAGAATCGTTCCACGCAACTACATTCTAAGGAAAAGTGAAATAGGATCTTTCCACAGGATTCTAAGGAAAAGTTATAAAGATTCTCTCCAAAGGATTCCATTCTAAGGAACTGACCAACATAATCTTACTAAAGAATTCTATTCTAAGGAAAGAACCAACATAATATTTCCAGAGGATTAGAGGAAAGGAGTAATAGAATCTTTCCAAAGGATTAAAGGGAAGGAGTAATAGAATCTTTCCAATTGATTCTATTCTAAGGAATAGACAAATATAATCTTTCTAAGGATTGAAAGAATCCATATAGATTCTTTGAATCCATAAATTCTTTCACCCAATGGCTGGTTTTATTTAGTCATTAAGTGTAAATAAGGTAATACTACACTTCTGGGAAATCTTATGATGCTTACAGAGGGTTAATGGTTTCTGAAAAAATGTGTTAAGCATTCTTAAAAATGATGAGTAAAACGTTTTTTACCAGAAGCCCGTAAACAGCAGAAATACTTAAACTTGCATTTTCTCGATCGAAATTTGATGTATTGATTGGGCTAAAAATTGCATTAGTTGGGTATATGGTATCACCAATATCGTGATGCCGAGCGCTGTGGTAGTGGGAATGTAAAAAGTTTTTGAACTGTAATGTGCATTTGTTTTCTATGCTTAAAAGTTGTAAGTATTTCCATTTTGGTTATAAATAGTTGTTCGTGTATTTGGCACAAGCTAAGCATTGAGTATTTGGAATACATATTTGTATTTCTTGAGGGCCTGTCATCTACTTTGCACTGGGTTCCCGAATGTAATTGAAAATCTAGGTTAAATATAGGCTATATTTAACTTATAAATTTTCTTGTATTTCTTTACTAAATTCCAGTTTGTCGTTTCAGAATATAAAACCTTCAGTGAAAAGGTGGGTACAAGCAAAGATCCATGATTTACCAAAGGTTTATCATAAAGGAACCACGTACGAGATAGCTTTAATAAGCATGCAAAGAGGTGAGGACTGATCACGAGGATTTCAACCTTAACTAACTGCTCAAAGAATATGTCAACAAGGAACATTTCCTGACTGCTATCCATCATCTACAAAACATCATAAAAACAGCCCATTCCAAAAATATAGAAAATGATTTGTTGGATTTCGATTTGTATAAAATGTTTGTTTATGTTATAAAATGAGTAAGCGCGATTGAAATTTGAAGTGTGGCAACAGGAGAAAAAGGAGTAGTTAATTAACGTAGCACTGGAGCACCACAGCGGGCTATTGGCGAAGGTCCGGGATCTATCCCGAAGGAAAAGAACCAAGGACAACGCCTCGTAATTTTGAACCACGGTCAGATGACGAGAACAACGCTTTAGCTGACACTCTACTCTCCAAACTTCCAAACCACGCCAACGTGAGGACCCGACAGTTTTAACGTGCATCAACCCCGTGTACATGAAGGTCTGTGAGCCGAGCTTCGAACTCGCAACCATGCTGTTGTTAATCCGTTGCTCTTCCAACTAGGCTAACGCGGCCTGCAGAAAAAGAATTTGACGTTTTTTGGGATGCTAGCAATGCAAGAACTAATAACTCACTCAGCAGCTACTGGAAGAACCGTTATCACAATTCTTCGGCACACGCATCATATCTCATTCATAGGGCTATTGTACATTTTTTGTCGTAATATGGCTGAACACAGGTTCGACAGTCCTCATATTTCCCATTCGTAGTTCCATTCGACTTTGCACCAAATTTCAAGCTGAAGAGGGCACTGAAAGGGCAAGATTTCAGAACTCGGATAAGTGCGACGAAGTACCTGATGGTTTGTAGGCAATAGAATTAACGTCGCACTAGAGCAACACAATGGGCTATTGGTGAGTATTCGGGATCAATCCGGAAGGCAAAGATCCCAAGATAAACATAGTAACTTTGAACCACGGTCAGATAACGAGGTCACACCTGAGCTAGCACTCTACTCTCCACACCACGCCAGCGTGAGGACATTTGAGACCATGACAAATTTAACGTGCACCAACCTCCGTGTATACGACGGTGTTTGGTTGGATCGAGTTTAGAACTTGCTAATCCGCTGATCTTCCAACAGGGCTATCGCGGCCCGAAGTACCTGATTTAAATCCTAAAATGTGGCATTGAAAAATGCTTCCAGCAGTTGAAGAACCACTGTAGAAGCGTGTCGACTTAGAAAGAATCCGTCTTAATCCTCTGAGCTTCACGAGATTACCGAGTAGTGTAGTATTGCTTTATCTTATAACGACCACTATTGGTTGAAAGAATTCATTATTTCAACTTTTAGAAAGAATCCATGGAAATTCAACTTTTAGGTCCTTTCCTTACAATAGAACCTGGTTCCCCAGGTGAGGAACCATTTTTTTTAAACTTAACAAAAATTTGATACGGTGACATCTGAAATTACAATACAATTCCGCTTCATATCGCGACTAAGATTATAAGCTTCATTACTCTTCCATTGTTACAATTCAATTGATTGGCTCAAGAGCGCCATCTACCGTCATTACGGAACAGAACCATTTGGAACGATTTTATTGTTCATTTCATTACAATAGAACCTTTAAAAAGATCTTATTATTCATTTCCTTAGAATATAATCCATTGGAAAGATTCTATTGATTAAGATCAAAATTAGTTAGAAGACTGCAGGTTTCAATGTGTAATTATGCGTGTGAACCCATCAGAGGGTTAAAGAGGACTAGGTTTGAACTAAATATGCAAAGCAGTTTTGTTTTTCTGGCCAGTGAGGGAATACTTTTTGATTAGTACTAGTATGTGAGATATTTTCCCCGTATCTTGTCACATTCTTAATTCAATATCATTTACTTAGAGTTATATTTCTGTATTCATTTTTGCACAAAATTCGACATCAAACAATTAACCCTCGAGGGGTTCACACGCGTTCTTTGACCAATAGAATCTTTTTAAAAGATTCTGTTCTAAGGAAATGAGCAATAGAATCTTTGCAAAAGATTCTATTCTAAGGAAAGGTGCAATAAAATTTTTCCAAAAGATACTATCATAAGAAAAGACTAACAGAAAATTTCTTAAGATTGAAAGAATCCATTGATTCTTTACAAATATGTGGTATTTAGTCATTGTGTTTTGGGGTTTTATGGCACAAGAGCCATATTTGGCCATGCTGCACCAGACACAAGACATACAATATCACATAATAGACAGACACACGAAATGAAAGTTTTAATGATACGGAAGAGAGAAATACACCCAGGGAGGAATGCACCTGAACGGAATCGAACCTGCGCCGCCTACAACTCGAAGGTTGCTAGCGCAGTGGGCATACCCACTGAGCCACGGTGGTCCCTTGTGTTATGGGGCAAAAGTAACATTACACTACTCGCAAATCTCGTGACGCTCATGGTTTACAACACCCACGCATAAAATTGTGACTTCTGTAAAACCGACGCAAAATGAGAAAATATTGAAATTTTAAAAATTGCCCACCGTAATTATCTATAAACTAACATACCGAGCTGAAGAATTTGTCGCAGAATGACCTCAATCCTTACATGTTTTAAAGGAAAAAAGAATTCCTAGCAAAGAATTTGAATTAAAAACATTTCACCCTTCCTCACCAATTAGTCATTATAATCTTTTTTAACAGCAGATCAAAGTAGAAATCGTAGACAAATTGATGCTTTCAGCAGACGCCAGAATTTATTACACTCGAACAAGTTGTCACTGCCTTTTCAAATTATACATCATACCCTTCGAATTATACGCATGACTTAAGAGTTGATTCTGCTTCCGGTATAAAGTAAGTCTAGAGCAATAAATGTTACGTTTTGAATTAATATGCGCATACATTTGCCAGGCATTAGTGTGTTAGTGTGCCGAGTTCTAGCGTGGATTTGTATTCCTTAAACCTAGTGAAAGTACACTATCGGAGATTTAGCATTCATTCATATGCAAAATCAGTTCACATATTTTTCACACCCTTCTTGAGTTCATTTGCTATAAAATTGCTGTATCTTAATTCGTTAAAATGACGAATGTAATACAAATACTCATAGATTTCCAATCAATATTTTTTACTTGTTGCATTCTCGCACCAGGTATGCGACATTTTCGAATTCCACCATCTTCAAGGGAAGCATTAAAAGTAAATTTGATAAGATATGCATGACTAATTTTTAAGAGAATGCTTTATTTCATGAAAATTATTTCATTTATTTTTATTTTTTATTCCATTTTTTCCACGTGCTATAATTAACTTATTTTAAAATTGAATGTCTTCAGTACAGGCAAAGTAAAGGTTACTTATTACCTCTTTTCAGAAAATGGTAGATCGAATTTGAAGTGGTTTTTTTAAAGAAAATTACAGCTCTGTGCTTTTTACAAACTTTAACAGGTATAAGTTGCTTAAATATGGCTCCAACTCGTAAAGTAGGCAACCTTGACCATCTGTCACTATGTCTAAGAATTTTTAATATTTCAAAAATCCGAGTCCAGATTTTTTTAACATTAATTTTCTTTCATTATTGACAAAGTTGCATGTAAAAATTGTTTTACTCTATTGCATGTAGTTTCAAATTGAATCCTTTGTGGGGTTGTTGAATGCGATGAATAGGAATTATAATATATTAAAGAAAGAATTATTTATATATATATTACATTTAAACCTCAGAAATCAGAGCTAAATAAAACTGAGGTAAGGTCGAGGGAACAAATTTGTCTAAAGATATTAATTTATAATTATTTTGTATGTCATGATCTCACATAGTTTTGCCACAACTTATAACTAAATATAAACCAAAATGTAAGGTTTACTGATACACTAGAAGATTTTTTAAATTTCGACTTTAAAAATTCAAATTTCTTAGAACAGGTCATTGGTTACGCTTAAAATAATTTCAGTGTGAAAAAATCAGGTTAGGCTATTTAGATAAAATTATCTAATTAGCATGTTTTTTAACAATATATCTCAAATTGAAATTTGTTCAGGAAGACAATTCCTGTTGAAAATTATTCCTAATATTATTTATCATGTCTTTACTCTCAATCAAGTTGCTAGAGGGAATAGGTTTTTTTTTCAACTTTTTCACCAAGGAAACAAGAAAATCAAGATTTCCAGAAATTTTAACAATTAAAAAATCAACTAAAAATTCATTTCTTAACTAATAACTCTGATTGAGGGTCAAAACATCCGCTGTATTATATAGATTACTAGCTGAATTACCCGGCGTTGCTCGGGTTGAAATGGTTAAATGTTAAGTGAATTAGAATAATCACTTTTCTTTCACAGAAAAATGCAATCATTTAAGTTGTACGGAAAATACTTTTTAACTTTTTCATAGCTTCTACAATATACTTCGGACGCAAATATATACATTTAATTCCTGAATATATTGCAATATGTAAAAGATTGAGACATAAATACAAACAGAAACGAAATTCCGACGAAAAAATGCGTTCTCCAAAGTTTCATAAAAAAAAATAAACATTAATTCTGCTGCTGCCAGATACCGAGTAGCAAAATTACGCTTTTATGATCAATGAGTTTTCGTTTGTGCTTTTCGGAATAACGGTGCTTGGGTTAGAAATAAATGTAATCGGTGTAGACAAATTAAACTGAATAGATAAAAATTTTTTCAAAAGCAGGTCGATTTTACAGAATTTTTAAGAAAGAAAATCACTGCTTTCAACGGAGGTTTCACATATACCTATTCCGGACATTTTAAAATAAGGAAAGTTGGTCGAAATATACACCAACTTTCCTTGAAAATAATCCTTGAACTCCTGAAAACTTTTCCTTGAATTTCCTTGCAAACATAAATATTTTAAAATATTCTTTCCCCCTTCATCAATAAAATATCTATAATTTATTTACATCATGGGAAGAACTAAAAAGTCAGTTCAAACATAAATACTGTAATTTAATTTGTTTCGGAAAAAATTGTTTTTTGATCAACACTGGTAAAGCAACCATTGCTGCCTAAAGCAATCAATCTATGCTCAATGTTATTTCTATGGCGATTTCGAATAGTGTTTAGCCCCCTAGGGCCAATAGAACATGGGTTAAGAGTTAGCCTATGCTGACCGCAGTGCTCTCAGGTATAAGTGTACCAAATTTGGTGTGGATTGGTCAAACGGTGTAGATTTGTATAGAAAATATACCCACACACACACACACATCCTATTTTATATATATAGATGATATGAAAATAATTATAATAGATCAATATTCATTGTTGAGTTATCACCATTTGAACAAATCATCATAATGCAAAAACAGTTCTGAAATTGAGTTTAAAGTTTTGGAAACATGTTTGTACATGGTGACAGTACATAACGAAATATTCTTGTAACTAGAAACATATTCCAAATATTTACAAGCTCTTGGTATCGTTTAAAAGCTAAGGAGTAAGAAAATATTTTGAATGAAAAAAAAAACGATATTCTGGTACAGTTTCGTAACACCTTAAAAATGCAAAATTAATTCCTAGCAAAAATTTAGAACAAAATGATACTGCAAGTGGTCTACGAACACGAGTTACCGTTTCGTTGTGCCACGCGCTACAGATTCAAACACTTTTTTTTCAATTGTGTGATTTAGTTTTAAATGGAAACCATGAGATTGATGGAGTTACTTGCCTATTGAGTGCCGCTTTCAATAAAACCAGAATTTTAATGGAAACATGGAAAATAAATGCAAGTTTTAATGAATTAAATCGCTTTGTAAAGGAAACCTGTGTCAAAATTTAAAAAATATTTTGAATAAATTGGATTAGCTACCAGTCTTGGTTTGTCTTGGTTTTGTGCCATATGTTTTACTTCTTTTCGCAAAAAGTAATTCTACAACCACGTGTGTTGAACCAAGGAAGTTTGAGGAAAGTTGAAGGACACACATGCCATCCAGAAATGAACAGACGTCCTTAGAAATATTGGACATAAAATGACTAATTTCTGTCACAAGCTATTATCTCTTTATACCATCTTTCCCAGATAATCAGAAAATATTTATATTTCGAAAAGAAAAATAAGTTCAAAATAAGGGTATTAAAATTTAAATTCTTAAAAACCATTTTTGGAAAAATAATTGCTTTTCAACACCTGATCAAACAATCTGAGAAATCTCAATACTCAATATACATCCCAGCTTCTACACAACTACCAAATTAAGGTTGATATAAGTACGTGTATTCAGGTATTTTAGTGTGAAACTTTAAAAATGTTGGAAAAAAATTTAAATAGTGTTTTTTCTAAACTAATGTATGTTTTATAAAATACTAGCTGAATTACCCGGCGTTGCGCGGGTTGAAATGGTTAAATGTTGCTTGAAAAGTGAATTAGAATAATCACTTTTCTTTCACAGAAATATGCAATCATTTAAGTTGTACGGAAAATACATTTTAACTTTTTCATAGCTTCTACTATATACTTCGGACGCAAATATATGCATTTAATTCCTGAATATATTGCAATATGTAAAAGATTGAGACATAAATACGAACAGAAACGAAATTACGACGAAAAAATGCAGAATTCTAAAAAACGAATGATGTACAGTGTCGAATTTTGACTGCCTGAGTGTATTCTGAAATAGAGCAATTCGAAAAAAGAAATTTGAAAATATTGATAAAGACGATAATGATTTATGAAATTTAGTAATGCTCAAATATGACTGCAACATTTCGCTGTGTTAACTCAAACAGACAAACTCGGGATTCTAAATCAAATTTATAAAATAATAAAACATTAATTCTGGTTTGCCAAATCTAAAATAACAAAATTACGCTTTTATGATTAATGAGTTGAAGTCTTTCGTGTTCCATTACAAAATGTAAATTATGAATAATGAAATATTTTAAATATTCTTTTTTTATCAATCAAATATTCATAATATTCATGTAAAAATATAAAACTCCTCATAGAAATAAAATAATAATTAAATCGTATACATCGAGCATCTCGGTATTCCAAATACATGGCTCTTTGTTATAACGTCAATCAGTTTCAACTGCTTCTGTTTAAATACTCTCGCAATCAAGTCGTGGCGCTCACTGGGTAATTGACCATTGGTAAGAACCTCCTTGATCTCCGTCCAAGTCGGATTGCAGGTGAAGGTGATAAATAAGTCTGGTCTCCCGTACGTCCTCACGTACGTCATAGCATCTTGTGTGTATTCGTGCATGTGTCTGGGACTCCTGTAAATGTAGCTGGTAGTATGACCAAGGCACCGAGGTTTTCAACGATCCCGTCATTTCCCACAGCATCTCTCAGGTGAATATATTCGTCAACTCTCAGTTTACGTTGATTTAGGCAAATGTAAAGGAGACGCTCACTCTCGAATTTTGCCTACATATCGACGATGAACTAATGAAACAATTGCCTGCAGTTCAATACGTGGTACTGCTCAGTATCTCGATCCATTAATCTGTACGCATAGAAATTCATCGCTGAAACTTTCTTGCTCGTTGTTTCACCTGTTCTTGTGTTGATCTGCCTCAGATTAAAATGATATCCATCTTCACCATGTGGGGGAATATCACTGGGTACTGCAGAGCATCATAAGATCGATGTGTTTCCGAAATGCGCTGCAAAGATTCACCTCGTCGTTGAATAACGATATCCCGTTGATGGAATTCATCGCCTGATATAACCACCGCGACTTCATCTGCTTGAGGAGAGTTAAAGCGCCGCTCGTGTTCGCCTGCTGGTCTTCGGTCTGCTCTTATGACTACTTTATATTCATCTGTTGGCATACGTTCCAATGCTGTTTCAAACGTTTTAATAAAATTATTGTTCTCATGAAACATCCTCTGTAAGTTTAACACAATCTGACGTCTGGTTCCCGAGATGTAGGCGCACCTCTGATCAGTTTCCATTTGTTCGTTTTGAATAAAATAGAGTTGTAGAAATTTTGGTGGTTGATCTGGCAGCGGAAGCAACGATCCCGCTCTATGGTAAATCTGCCCTTGCACCTTGAATGTCGACGGAAATCCGGGCTCTCCAACAACTGATGTGGTGCCGAATGATGTCATTTGGAAACATGAGTTGTATTTTCTGATGTTACTAAGAAAATGCTTCGACTCTGACGTATCTGCTGATGTGTAAGACAAAAGTTCTTGCGGTGGTGGTTCCAGTTGGCAGAGTTTAAGTTTTCCATTTTTACAGCAAATACCAGTAGACTCTGATTTAAACTTTTTGGCTTGACAGTAACTACAAACCATTTCCATTTTCCCGATGGTAACACTTGCATGCAGCGAGTAGTCTTTATGTGAATCGTAGTGGAATTCTTCCAATGCTAAGCTAAAATGGTGCGCAGTCCGTGATCGTTTGGCTCTATCTCTCTTATCCTGTAGTCGGGCCTCACGCTGCTGTGCCGTCTCTGTTGCTCTAGATGTAGTAGCTCTATCTCTCTTATCCTGTAGTCGGGCCTCACGCTGCTGTGTCGTCTCTGTTGCTCTAAATGTAGTACCACTATCCCTCTTATTCTGAAGTCGGGCCTCACGCTGCTGTGCTGTTCTCTGTTGCTCTAGATGTTGTAGCTCTCTCGCAATTGCAAGTCTTCTTCTCGGAAGTTTCTTGACTACGCTCATCTTTCATCATCTTAGCCGTTGACTGCACTTGGCCGATCGTCTTCCCCTTCCTTGGAGGCATTGCTACAGCAAAGAAATCTGTAAAAAAATACAAAAAATGCTATTTCATAAAATAAGCAAAAGGCACACTCTCACTGAGCAATGAAATCTATTATAGAATACAATGCAAAGCTAAAATTAACGAAAAAACGAATTTAAAATTATGTAATACTTACATCCGTTTAGAAATATAAATCAAAAATGTACACTATCACTGTCGAAAAAAGTAGGAAACACTTATACAATCAAAAGAGCGAAATAAAACTGCCAGATTCACTGAAACATGATAAACTGGAAGACTTACCGAGTTAGCTTCCTTTAAATACGACCAGCTAAGAATCGAGTGGGTGCTGGAATGTTCTCCACCATGAGTCCAATTAAGTTTCCGTTTCCCCAACTTTCTAGAAAGTTCTACAAAGTTTTATAAAAAAAAGTAAACATTAATTCTGGTGCTGCCAGATACCGAGTAGCAAAATTACGCTTTTATGATCAATGAGTTTTTCGTTTGTGCTTTTCGGAATAACGGTGCTTGGTTTAGAAATAAATATAATCGGTGTAGACAAATTAAACTGAATAGATAAAATTTTTTCAAAAAGCAGAAGGTCGATTTTACAGAATTTTTCAGAAAGAAAATCACTGCTTTCAACGGAGGATTCACATGTATCTATTGCGGACATTTTAAAATAAGTTACACGCCTTACCTAAAAAGCCTTGTGAAACAGAATTCTACAAATCATTACGTATTCAATAAATTATTTAAGGAAAGTTGGTCGAAATATACACCAACTTTCCTTGAAAATAATCCTTGAACTCCTGAAAACCTTTCCTTGAATTTTCTTGCAAGCATAAATATTTTAAAATATTCTTTCCCTTCATCAATAAAATATTTATAATTTATTTACATTATGGGAAGAACTAAAAAGTCAGTTCAAACATAAATACTGTAATTTAATTTGTTTCGGAAAAATTGTTTTTCGATCAACACTGGTAAAGCAACCATCGCTGCCTAAAGCAATCAATCTATGCTCAATGTTATTTCTATTGCGATTTCGAATAGTTTTTAGCACCCCAGGGCCAATAGAACGGGGGTTAAGAGTTAGCCTATGCTGACCGCAGTGTTCTAAAGTATAAGTGTACCAAATTTGGTGTGGATTGGTCAAACGGTGTAGATTTGTATAGAAAATATACACACATACACACACACATACACACATCCTATTTTATATATATAGATTTACATTTTTATGAAATTATATTGAATAAATTTTATGTGATTTTGGCACAAACACAGACACAAAAACATACATAAAACGGGAAGACAGACCGACGTGCGCAATGAAATTCAATCACTAAATGAGTAAGTACTCATAGTATGCAAAATTTTATTAAAATATATTCAGTCGTTTGGTCGTAATGCGGGCGCACACATACAGACAAAGAGACACACAGACAGAAGGACACCAAACGTGAAAACAATGATTTTGTATTAGAATAACCAAAAAAGGGTAAATAACTTGAAATGGGGCGGAAATATGCAATGTACAAAAACTCTATTTTTATTCATATAGATGCTAATGTATTTTATTTCAAGCGAACCTACTCTCTTCAAGGCACCCCTTAAGAGTAAGTTCGTGGATTTTGGTAGTTCAAGGAAAATCAAAAGATTTTCGATTGTAAAACTTCATAAAATATTACTGCCTCTAGAGGATTTAATTTTTTTATGGACTCTTAAAAAAATCAAGTGTGATATTTGCATAGCATCGGAAATCACCAAGATGGAAATATTTATTACAATTTGTGTCTGACGAAATTCGACATTTTTTATAATATTGAATACATTCTTATTGTAATTTAATGTGCGTTGTTATTTATACATTTAATGTCTTACGTTTTTCGTGTGTGTTCTACAAAGAAAGTAGATTTGTTTCAACTCTCATAGTTTATTTTATACATACTTTATTTTCTGATTAAAACCTTGTTATTCATGCTTGGGGATTAGGTTGCTGTATTTGTACAACTATTGAAAATTATTATTTAATTGATTAATTAATGAATACTTTTTATTTCTCTAAACACGCAATGTAAGAGTCATGTCTTCCCCTGGAGGACATTGGGGGACTTACGCAAAGGAAAACCCGATAAACCCAATGCAGTCAACCAGTTCAGCGGCACACCGAGTATTGAATTCACGACCTAGCGATCCGGTCTACCAGTAAAAACGTTGCTTTTAACTTCTAGACTAAGGCCATTTAGATATGTCAGCCATTTAGGAATTCATGTAATGTTCCAACACGTGTAGAATCCGTGTTCCGAATGACGAAATTTAAAACGAAAGATTAACAAAGGCGCCAAAATTACCATCTAGTTCCTACTCGCAAGAGGTGAGGACATACTCTGACAAAAAATAGTTTTGAGGCACCCTACCACTCTACATTTTGGTGAAGGAATTTCGAACCACCCAGTATAAAAATAGATTCTTAACCGTCCAAGTGGTTTCAACGAGATATCTCGTCCATCAAGATCTGGCCAATTTTGCTGATGATGAGGTATCTCGTCATCTAGATATTGTCGACTTTTTATGATGACGAAGTCAAAATCTGGTAAGTTTTCTTTTGGTGACTAGATATCTCGTCCATCAAGATCTGATCAGTTTTGATAATGACGAGATACCTTGTCAAGACAACCACCAGGATAGTAAAGCCTTGGATGTAGGATAGATTCTTGGACTCTTACGGTTAGTTGAAGCATTTATAACAATTGAACTACAGGACATCAGTTTTTGGAAGTTACCACAATTCAAGGCTTTTAAAACTAGGTTTCCTCACTGTAAGAAAATTGCATCAATAATAGAAATATTCGTTATAGCAAGTTAATGTATATGCCTACAGTTTTACTAATTATTTTAATTTGTTCAATATGCTATTTTAGGGAAGAATTAAAAAGTGCTCCTTCTTTCCAGAAGAATTACAAAGGATTATTCGCTTAGGGATTCCATTTCGCTGTCGAATGTGTTTTTATCACTGTCACTCTTATTTCGCGATTTAGAAAAACAATATCATACAGAAATGTTTTTAGAAAATGCTCGAAGTTATCTAATTTTACACAAAATTACAAAGGCGCAAGGAAGAAAATCAGAAATGGTTTGGAATTGGATAATAATTAATTGTTATCGTTTGTTTTTATATTACGAGAGGGATTTTCGGTGTAAACAAAGCAGACAGTCTGAAGATATGAATTCTGTTGTTAAAATACTCTCGGATGATACACATCGAGGTTACTTGAAAATGGAGTATCCACTGTTTTGGCGAAGTTTGGCGCTCAATCCAATTAGCGTTGACCAATCAACTATCATGTCATTGGTTCAAAGCAGAAATTCAATAACTGATAAAAGAATTTTATACTGTACGGCTGTTTAAAGGGACAAACCATTAGTTCTTAGGTCAAACAATAAAATCATAAAAATTTTGATATTATACATCTTTTACACATATTAGAATATGACTATGTATCTCTCATCAGCATAAAAAGAAGCATTTAATGTCTCCGAAAAAAAGTCAGTTAATGAGTTTCAGCTCTAATTCATTTCTTTGGAATTAGTTTTGGCGAAATGCTGAAATCGGTATTCGCGAAGAACAAGCCGACCGATGTCACATTCAGAATTAGAACAAGAAACGTGTATCGCAGCAGGTATACTACCGCCACCTATATTTAGCTTGACAAAAATACATCTCATGAAAAGCAAACTCAGGAGTGTCCAGGAATTTCGAAAAGGATATTTTTCAACTGCGCTGATTGGGCTTAGAATTAAGTCGAAAGAGCTTATATTGCTTTCAATAATAAGCTAAATTGCAATTTTTTCTTTCTCTATATTGGACATACACTAAATTTTATGTAAGAGGATAAATACCTCAAAATAGCTAGACAATACTTATTCAATATTTGTTCAATACAGTAAACATTTCGAGTTCGTAACTCGATTCAACCAAAGACCGTATACGTGGTGCTGGTGGAACTGGTGCACGTTAAATCTGTATGGCCACAAATGTCCTCACATTGGCATGATGTGTGTGTGGAGAGTGGGTGCCAGTTCAGGTGTTGACCTCGTCATCTGACCGTGGTTCAAAATTACGAGACTCTCTCCTTGAATCTTTCCCTTCGGGATTGATTCGGGACCGTCGCCAATAGCCCGTTGCGTTGCTCCAGTGCGACGTTAATTAACTACCTACCTTGGCGAAGTGAAATCGTATTTGAAAAATAAGCCAAGTAATGTCCAGTTCAGAATAAGTACAGAAAACACGGATCGCAGCATTACCAGTACCTTTACCTGTATTTTACTTGACAGAAAACGCCTCTCATAGAATTACATAATATTAGAAAGGTGGATAGTAAATTACCGTCGCACTGGAGCAATACAACGAACTATTGGAGACTGTCCGGGATCGATCCCGAAGGGGAAAATCCGAGGACACCTCGTACTTTTGAATCACGGTCACATGACGAGGTCGCATCTGAGCAAGCATCGTACTTTTAAAACTTTCACATGACGCCAACGTGAGGACATTTGAAGCCACGGCCAATTTAGCGTGCACCAGCCCCTGCGTACACGACGGTCTTTTGATTTGACAGAGTTTCGAACTGTCAATGCTCCGGTTGCTAATCCTTTCTCTACCAGGACAACGGTAGCCTGATTGGATGGTAATTGTAATTAATTAACGTCGCACTGGAGCAACACAATTCCCTATTGGCGACGGTCCGGAATCAATCCCCAAGGGAGGTTTCCCATCAGAGGACAACACCTCGCAACTTTGAATCGCGGTCAGATGACAAGACAACACTTGATCTGGCACCCCATTCTCCTAACTTCCACTCTACGCCAATGTGAAGACACTTGAGGCCACGACAGATTTAACGTGCACCAGCCCCGTGTACACGACGGTCTTTGACTGGACCACAGAGTAAATAGCAACGCATAGAGGCTTCACTGAAGTCAACAATATTCTATCTAACAAATCGAAAGGGCTCGCTATATACTCTTTACTATTATACCTTTCGACACAGTTCGACATCCAATCCCGGAGAAAAGGACGCCTGGTCCGAAAGACAGTTACGAAAGACGCCGAGTCCCGAAAAAGAAAATACAAGACCAAGGTTTGCGTGGAAAGTGACCGAACAATAACCCTGATCTGAAGTAGATGAGAGCGACGAGATCCTGTGCAGCACAACAGGTAAGGCTTGATTTTACATTAGAGGCAGAAATTGCAGTAAATTAATGTACTAGAAATTGAAAATTAAGAATGAAAATTATATTGTATGTATAATTGAGTGGTTGAAACATTTAGAGAAATGCTTGATTTGAAAAATTTAGAAAACTATTTGTATTATACAATTCAGGAAGTGCTTTCCTTGGAAATTAGAGTAAAAGTCAATTATCGAAATTAAGTACTGTTGTAATCTAAAAATTACCGAAGTATTGTGTATAGAGTTATGCTTAGTATATTTTGTGAAATTTGAGTTAAGATTGTTTTGAAATTTAGGGTACATTGCTTTATAGTGTTGCATTGTGTTTTAAGTATTGGTCACTCATATTAGTATATTATTGTGTGCATAATTGTGTGTACGGGATAGGAGAATTTTAAAATGGCGTTTTTAGCAAGGCAACGTAAGGCAGATTTAAATCGCTTATGAGTTAGGTATTGACCTAGGACCGAATGATAGGGTGTTAAATATAACCACAACGATACCGGAGCACACACAGTGCGACGAAGAATGGGTGAAGGCTCAGTTGCAGGTTACAGTAGAGGAACGGGAGGTAACTGAGAGACAACAGGCTAGAGAGGAACGGGAGATTGCCGAGAAACAAGCTAGAGAGGAACAGGAGATAGCCGAGAGAAATGCTAGAGAGGCGGAAGAGCGAATTCGAATGTTCTAGTTAGAGAAACTCAGGATTACGCAAGCCGCTGAAACAAATAGCTTAGGTTCAGCACAAACGGATAATTCTAGACCAACGAAAAATTTGAAATCTGTAATCCAAAAATTTGACCCGGAAAAAGCAGACAAGGCCCTATTTCTCACCTTATTTGAAAGACAGGGGAAAAAGATAGGAATAAATGAGGTTGATTGGGTGACTCACCTTCTTTACTTACTCCCGACGGATATTGCCCGAAATTATCATGAGAGAGCCCCCTGAAAAATCAGAAGATTACGATCCTGTTAAAAGTACCCTCCTAAATAGATTTAAATTAAATCTGGAAACATTCCGAACCAAATTTACCCAGCATCAGAGACGACCAGGAGCGCCCTGGAAAGATTTAGTATTTGAGTTAAGAAGTTACTTAGAGGGATGAGTAGATGGAGTCAGAGTGGAAAACTTTGAGGACCTCGAAAACGTAATGTTAACAGATCAAATTAAAAGGAGAGTTCCCCTGAGATTAAGGAGCATTTCATAGATCAGTGGGCAACCATAGTACACCCCGAAGAATTAATGTTTAAATTAGATCAATATGAAGCCGCTAGACGCACTATTAGAAAACCTCTCACAGCTAAGCTCCCAGAAAAACGTTTCCCGGATAAGCCTAAACCTGAAAACAAACCTTTAATAGTGAGGAAATTTGAGCCAGAAAAGAGCGAACGCTCGAATTGGAGGAACCCAAATCCTGATGAGTAAAAGTGGAGGAAGCGAGAATTTGAGCGGCGAACGGGGCCAGCGTGTTACATATGCCATTCGACGGATCATCTTAGACCGCAATGCCCTGAATTAAGAAAAAACCCAAATGACGAACGCGTGAATCATTTAAAGATTGAGGAGAATTTCGCACCCTCGTTTGCCCCTTATCTGAGTAAGGCGATAAATGGGATAGATACAGTTATATTGAGAGATATTGGAACCAGTTTGCATGTATCTCCCAACCACATAGTAAGATCGGAAGATTACACCGGAGAAACCGTTTGGTTGAAACAGGCTCTGGAAAATAATTTCCAATGTTTACCTGTAGCAAGGATAAGTTTAGAAAGTGAGAAATTCGGAAAGATAATCACTAAAACAGCGGTAGTAGGTAAAACGGTAGAATTGAATCATTACCTTCTGGGAAATTCGACCCAAGAATTGCTCTAGGAAGCAAAAAGAAACCCACATTTATTGAACACCGTTGTGACGCGTAGTCAAAAAGGAACAGGGATAAGGGAAAACTCAAACCACGCAGCAGCGTTAGTGAAGAACCACCCCATCAATCAAACAGCCAGGAGTGCGATGACAACACGATAAAATTGCCCCCAGGTGAAGAGAGTGCGACTGAGATTTTGAAGGTAACCCCCGAGGAATTTTCTAACGCGCAAAGAAATTGCTCTGAATTGAGCGCGCTGCGGAAAAAAGTGGAAGAAAGCGAACTCAGGAATATAGGGTTGATAAAAATTTGTTGTTTAGGATAACCGCAGATCACAGAGGTGAGGAAAGGAAACAATTAGTAATTCCCGCAGAAATGAGGAATGAAATTTTAAGGTTATGCCACGAAGAAGTCGCCGCCCATTTAAGCTCGACAAAAACCAAAGATAAGCTATTAAGATTCTATTTTTGGCCAAACTGCATTAAGGATGCAGAAGAATATGGAAAAACATGTGACCCATGGCAGAGAGTGGGGAAACCAAGGGAGACAAAGAAAGCCCCATTAAAATTAGTGCCTGTGATTAAAGAGATCTCGAAAATTAATGTAGATACAGTAGGACCCCTTCCTTATTCAATCAAGGATAATAGGTATTTAGTGACTGCTATCTGCATGGCATCGAAATATCCCGAAGCGATACCCATTCGCGACATCAGTTCCGAATCTATAGTGGAGACCCTCATGATTATATTTAGTAGATTGGGATTTCTCAGGGAAATACAGTGTGATTTAGGCACTTGTTTCACTAGCAATTTGACCACCACGTTTTTGACAAATTTGGCATTGAGGTTACGCACAGTTCCGTTAGGCACCCACAAAGTGACCCAGTAGAGAGGTGGCATAGATCTGTGAAAAGATTATTGAAGGTTTTATGTTTGGAATCGGTATTAGATTTGAAGAAAAACCTACCCGCATCTCTCTTAACATTAAGAACGGTGACTCATGAGTCCACAAATTTTAGCCCAGCTGAACTCGTACACGGAAATAATCTTCGAACTCCCGAAATCTTACTTTTCGAACATTGGGTAGAACCGGAGGAAGAAGAAAATGTGACCGGGTACGTGCTCGAATTAATGAACAGGTTGAAGCGTTGTCAGGAATTAGCCTATGAACGAATTTCAGACATGCAAAACGAAAGGAAAACCTGGTATGATAAAGATGCCGTACGCAGAACTTTTAGAAAGGAAGCGAGAGTGGACACCAGAGTATAAGCACGAATTCCAAAACTAAAAGTAGAACTCACCGAAAAACCCGTACTTTATCCCCCAGGCAATAGTAGGGAATTTATCTTGCAAACCGATGAATCAGATAAAGGGATCGGTATTATTATGGCTCAACGAGGACCACACAATAATGAACATCCAATCTTGTTCTTGAGTCGGAAATTTAACAAGTGTGAGAAGAAGTTTAGTGCTACAGAAAAGGAATGTGCCGCTATCATCTACGCAATTAAGACATTGCGATACTACATAGATGGACAAAAGTTTGCCATCGAAACTGACCACAACCCGTTAGTTTGGTTGCGTACGAACGCCGTAAATAACTCATGACTCATGAGATGGACTTTAGCGTTGCAACCACTTAACTATACAATAGTCCACAGAGCAGGGAAAGACAATAAGCACGCTGATTGTTTAAGTTGCGTGGAAGAAACAAGCATTTGACACTTCAAATAAAAATTGGCTGTAAATATGTAATGGTATATAAATTTTAATCAGTGTAAAATGCAAATACAAATATGCTTGTGTTTGTTAATTATTTATGTGAATAAGATTGTAAATAATCACTTGTCAGAGAAAGTAAAAGTTAAATATCAGAAATGTTGTAAAAATCTTGAAGTAAGGTTAAAACCATTAGTTATAGCTGCCTCTGGAGTATTGTCAAGACTTTCTGTATGTCTAACCCCTTCCTATCAGATATTGCTTTGACTTTAACACATCGCAAAATCTCTCTTTGGGGGAGGAATTCTGTAACGGCGGCTAAGGAAACTGGACAATCTTGCCGGAAATCAAGCGCCTAAAAGAACGACCACCGGAGCAGCGTATTAACGGCAGATAGGGAAAGCACCGCTTCCAGAGGCGAAACTATTGGTGGCTTCGCAACAAAAGACAGGCACCCCCTGTCGCTCTCTATGACATTTCGAGACAAAAGGGTACGGGGATGAGTTACGATGACCATTGCTGACAAGGGTTAATGGTCCCTTTTATGTCCGCCGAAGTCTGACGTAAGAGTCAAGGGGAGAGGCCAACGTGCAAGGGCCATTCGGAGAAGGTGAGGTAATCAACAGCAAAACAAGCACCGACTAGAAGGGCAGACCTGAGACAAAAAGGAGGAGTCGATAAGCACCCGATATATAGAGAGTTTTTGGAGAGATCAGAGTCGAACAAGAAGTGAACACCCGTTCACTGTCGGCGAAAGATTGCCATCTTTGGGGAGAAACTACTCGCCCGAGTAGTGGTGATTTGAGCATATCAGAGCCGAGGAAGGCCGATTTATCCCCTCTTGAGACTCTATACTTACCTGTGTATTTTATTGAGAAAGGCTTGCCCGTAGCCGTGAAGGAGAATCCTCCTAGTAATTTGTAAGAGACTCGCCAGCAGCCATAAGAAGCGCCTCGATAAAGCATTGTACTTTCCAACGAACTATCGCTCGTGTATTTCATTTTGAACTCTTAAATGAACTCTTCATTCGTTTTATCAACTAATTGTAAAAAGTGTAAATAAAATTCTTTAATCTAGAAACGAATCACTTTTCAATGGTAACTAGTCTGAGCCACCCGTGGACCAAGACGTTACAATCACGTATCGTATCATTCTGCATCAAAATGACATTTCTAAATGTTCTTGTTTCTGCGCAATAAATAATTTTGCTATAGTTGAATAATTCTTTTTCGTTTGCTAGAAGAGAGTAATGCTAATTTTAAACACCAGAAGAAGGAATGTACAACTGAAAACTAAATTTTGTTGAGTTAGCTTGCCATTTATAGTTACTCAATCTGGTTTACTTTTGGTTTTATTCCTTCCCTTAATGTTAGTTACAAACTAAAATTGTTTATAGTATAATGTGTGCGTGATTAGTGAAGCCTACTGAAACAAACTAGCTGGATTGTAAGGTTTAGGCCCAAAGGAAATGGTTTTAAGAAAGTAAGCATTGTGTTCCCTAAACACATTAAAACTGCCCTTTACTCTAAAAGAAATGTGTTTTTGAATTCTGCATCATTTTCTTGCTGTTTTCACTTCCTATGAGCCTTATTTAATTCTATTTTCTACCTTTAAACCCAGTTTTCACTATCTTTGGTGGAGATGTCGAATCCGGGGCACTAGCGATTTATCGCCAAACATGGTAACCTTGGTATTTTGATCCAGCTTTATGCAAAAGGTTGTTTCTTACGAAGGAAATTCCGTTTTTATTAACGAAATTGTGATGAGCGTCCAAAGCTAGTATGGCGGCCATCTTGGCGATTCGATTTGTTATATCCGGAAGTGAAAATGAAGAATGCACAAATAAACAAAAAGTAAAGGAAAATGAAACTTACGGTCCAATTTAATCAGGTTCCTTTGGTCTTCCTTTTCGGGGTTGTAAATTTTAACGATTTCGGCAAAAAATGCCAGGAACATCCACTGGATTTCCGTTCCATTATGTTGCCGCGGCCATATACGTATATTCGGCAAGGTAACTGTCAAATTGGTCTTTGATCGTGCTCGTTACCTTAAGGTATCGTTTGACGGCACCCCACGTCCCCTCAATCGCGTTGGTATGGGCTCCTGTAGCCGGGCCCTTAAAGTGCTGACTATGGTTGACCGTCAGATGCTCGAATCAATAACCTTTCAAATCTTTGTCCTTCGATTTATCGATACCAGCATAAGACTTCCAACAGTCAGACTCTATGGTAGTTCCCGGCAAAATCCTTTCACGAATAATCTTAGACAACACATCCTTACTCCTATCATTCACTACAACCATAAAACATTTGTCCGTACCCCTTTCAATTCCACCAAACACCCATTCACCCTCCACTCGTCTACCCCTATTATACTTCCTTTTGCCAAACTTACTCTCATCAATTTCCAGTCTTTCGTTCTCCTCCAATCTTACCATTAATTAATTTATTTAATTTCTAATTAAACAATTATAAAACACCCAATAAATATCAATAGACATGTGCCACTTACTTGAAAAGATTGTAATCAAAATTTTGGAAATCCAAAGCACGGAAACCAAAGAAACACTGATAGCAAGTAGAGATGGGGGAAAAAAGAACGAACTGTTCTTTTCACCTGTTCTTCAAAAAGAACGGGAACAGCCTGTTCCCACTTTTCACAAAAACCTGTTCTCGGTTCTTTTTGTAAAAAGAAACTTTTCAATTTTTTTATACTTCGATTTTAAACAGGTGGGAATTTTCTTTTCAAGAATTTCTAAGTTCGCAAAAATTTTCATATATTCTAAATTATGAATTCCGAAACACAGCTGTTCATCCTACAGTTCGTGACTCACTGTTTCCTGTTGATTCATTCATCCGTTCTCTGTCCATAAACCTACTCCCTACTCTGAGACTACTTCCTATTTGAGAGCAGGAATCAAATTTACCGAAGGAATCGATTCCTGCTCTCAAACTGATCCGACCCTGTTCTCCGTTCTCGGAGTTGTTTTACTTCCTGTTCGGAAAATTATTCCTGCTCTCAAATTGTTCCGACCCTGTTCTTCGTTCTCAGAGCAGTTCTCCGTTCTCGCAGCTGTTGTCCGTTCTCGCAACAGTTCTCCGTTCTCGCAGCAGTTCTCCGTTCTCGATGAACGGTTCGCGGAGCTGATATCGATGACTGCTCCAGAAAATGTTCTCGACTGAACCAAGCCCCGACGTCTGATGAATTTGCGAGGAGATTAGCGTAATAATTGTGAAATTTTATAATTGTTAGGCAATGATATACTGATGAATTTTTAGTTTTAAACAAATTACATTTTTTTAAATATTACTGATCAAGATTTTTTTGTCCAGCTTTCTCTCTGGTGGTGTCGCCTCTACTCGTTCTTAGGATTTGCAATGCTTTTATATAACTTTATTTTAAAACCAAATTTTGCAAAATGGAAAGCAAAATTTCAAATGTGTGGACATATTTCACTGTGAAAAGGAAATTAGGATCGGGTGTCATGCTCTCTATAAGTTAAAAAGGGATCTCATTAAGTCAGGTATTACGATTTTAAAGACATCTCGGAAATAAGAATCCCACCATAAAACTAATGTGTTGAAAAGCGAAAGTGATATTTTGACTTGTATTTTTTGTTTTAAACGTGTTTAGATAGATCATAATATTAACCTGTTTTTCAAACTAATTTTACTTTCCAAGTGGTAATCCCGGTATGCGTTTTTTGTAATCTTTTATAAAGGGCAACTCCCTATTGCATAACGTGATTCAAAATTACCTGGTGTTGTCCTCTGATCTTTCTCTTCGGGATGGATCACGGACCGTCGTTTTATTGACTTAAATGACCATTTTGTTGACTTAAAAATGACATTAAAATCTAAAAAAAATTTCGCTTGCGTATTTGTTTTGTCCTAGGCACCTCATATCAGTTTGGAAAACTACTTGAGATGGTTCAGATGTGGGACATTATTAGTTGCCACTGGGCAGAGAATTTAAACGTTTCGATTTGCAAGAACGCTGTCCAATTTACGGAAAAATTTTAATTTTCTTTTCTCAATTACTGATAGTTTGGCGCAGCTTGAATAGACTTGCCCCTTACGCCATAAAAAAATCAATCAACCTATAACAATACTAAGACTCCGAGTCATTTGTATTTTTTTACATATGCACGCCTACAAAGTACTAACAAAGATGACGTCAACACAATTCGGTCCCTGTCTGTCGCGAAAACTGCTGGCGCCACATAATCTACGAGGAGGAACAGGGCTTGCACATTTCGAGTAGAGAGACATTTGAGAACAGAAGAACATGTTAAAGAACAGTTCTTTTAAAAAGAACGGAACATCAAAGAACTGTTCGCCGAAAAGAAGAGTATTTCCCATCCCTAATAGCAAGCACAAAATAGCCGGTTAAGCGGTAACCATGAAAATCATTTTTAAGCGCTAAGCAATCATATAACGCAAAAAAAATCCAAATTTCGAAACGCTAACCAATCATAGAACGCAATACATCGCAATTTCGTTACAAAAAAACGGACTTTCCTTCGTAAAAAACAACCGTTTGCATAGGGTTGCCATAAAGCTGGATCAAAACACTAAGGTTACCATGTTTGGCGATAAATCGCTAGTGCCTCGGATTCGACATCTCCACCCGGGATGGGATGCTTTTTCCGAGATGGCTTTAAAATCGTAATAGCGACTTAATGAGATCCTTTTCAACTTATAGGGAGAGCATGACACCCGATCCGAATCTCCCTTTCACAATGAAACATGTCCACACATTTTAAATTTTGCTTTCCGTTTTGTAAAATTTAGTTTTAAAATAAAGTTAAAAGTACTGCAATTCCTAAGAACGAGTAGAGGCGACACCACCAGAGAGAAAGCTGGACAACATAATCTTAATCAGTAATATTTTAAAACAATTTAAATTTGTTTAAAACTAAAAATTCCTCATCATGTCATTGCCTAACAATTATAAAACTTCACAATTGTTACGCTAATCTCCTCGCAAATTCATCAAACGTCGGGGCTTGGTTCAGTCGAGAACAGATTGAGAAGTTCCGGGAGCTGTCAGCGAGAACGGAGAATAGGATCGGAACAGTTTGAGGCAGGAATCAATTCCCGAACAGGAAGTAGTCTCAGAGCAGGGAGTAGTTTATGGACAGAGAACGAGTGAATGAATCGACAGGAAACAGTGAGTCAAGAACTGTAGGATGAACAGATGTGTTTCGGACTTAGCATAATTTAGAAAATACGAAAATGTTTAGAAAATTTGAAACTTAATAAAAAAAGAACTCATCAAATTCGAGAAGAGAAACTACTTTGCAAAATTCCCATTTTAACTTGTAATATTAAAATCGAAGTAGAAAAAATTCGAGTCTTTCTTTTTACAAAAAGAACGGAGTACAGTGTTCGGTGAAAAGTGGGAATAGGCTGTTCTCGTTCTTTTTGAAGAACAGTTAATGTTCTTTTCCCCCTATATCCCTGCTAGAAACATAACACTAACGAGAACCATGGATACCTATGCAATGTGACACTGCTACTTAAGATGAATACTCTTGTATCCGAATTTACAATTTTGAATTTTAAGTATTTTAATTACCAAGTGGCATGAAAATAGTGAAATTTAGAAATTGCATAAATTAAGTGTATTTAATTTTACTTCAGAGTTCATTTATTTTACTTTTATTACTGAAGGGTAAGAATTTATACAAATCAGATTTTTATGATTTTAATTTGTTTCCCCTATGGTTTTAAGCATGTTAGAGACATGCAAATCACAATGCAATTTCTAGATAAGTGATTTATGTTTATTATTATACATGGGGGTTATTATTATACAAATGTTGGAAAGATTTCAATTAAATTATTCTTTGGACCTTGTTGCTTTTATTCTATCGCTTGTATTCTATTTCGTAATACAAATCCATAATACTTAAAATTCTAAATTAAAAATATATATTGTAATAAGGAGAAATAAAATTGAATTTCAAATTTTTTTATAAATCATATTTAAATTCATTTTTATTTCCATCTCTTGTTTCAAGTGTAAAAACTGTTAAGTTGAAAATATTCTTTCTACAAGTATAGAAGTAGTAGTGGTTTAAGATGGCTTTCTTGTCTTTTTGCACAATTACTAAAATATAAATGAATTTACCCTATTACAAAAGAGATATCTGGGATGCAATGTTTTCACCAAAGAGGAAATATAACAACTTATCTGCTTTCCCTTGAATTTTCGTAATTGCAGGAATGATACTAGATGAATATTTTTCTTTTGCAAATATTAAGAGGTTCTTTATGTTAAAACCTAGTTGGTTTTCGTCTGCAAGGCTTTAAAATAATCTTATAAGTGAGGGACCTTCAAGGGGGCAAAGCTGTTGTTAAAAGCCTTTTCAAACAACTTCCATGCCTGTTCAATCAAAAGAAAATCACCTGTCAATCAGGTCATTGGGAATGAGGCACTAGCGAAACTCACTAACGGCTCACCTTTGATATTTTTCGAAAGGAGATCAAACGACAAGCCTCGCAGTGAAACCTACTCCGTGGCCTCGTCCTTAGCAAAATAGGCCAGTTTTCATCTCCACGAGGTACCTCGTGATTAGTAAAATTGGCCAGATCGAGTTGGACAAGGTATCTCGAGGAAACCATTTGGAGTGTTTAGAACTTGCCATTTTGTCACACCAGATCAAACTTTAAAACTGTGGTACTGGCAAATTAAGACAACGTATACACCACGTTGTGCCTTCTGAATAATCTGAAAAATAATATGGGTTTAATAATATAATATTAATAATATTAATAATATAATATTTATAATATTTGTTTACTTTCCTGTATCAATTTTCGTGTTCCTGTCTGTCGTTCTATTTTCTATTTCAGTTATATTTATCTCTTCGCTTTGGGATAAGCATTTTAAGATATTCTTAGGAACAGTTAATCTTTACGAGTATGACTGAATGTCCTAGGTTTATTGTTACAGGACAGAAAGTTTTGATTGGAAAACTTTTAGAATACGTAAAATCTCAAAACTGATCCGAAATTCCTAGAAGACGATCTTCAGGATTGGTTTAAAGTTGACCAGAAAGTTCCAGTCGTAAATCATTTGTCAGATTCGGACACCACATGCAATTTTTATCAATAGAGAAGCAGATGGAACTAATGATAAGTCTGATGGAGAAAAATTGGAAGACTTTCATTAAACTCATGTATAACATTAAGCAAACAATTAATTTTCTCACCTAAAAAAGTTGTATATCTACGGAGGAAATTTAACAACTTTTCAGTTGAAAGATAAATTGATAAGAACACTTAAAGCAATTGAAATTAACAGATGTTTAGTAAATCATAAGGCAAACACGTACTTTATATTAAATATGTACATATGTACTAAAACTGTTTTAAATTTATGTCAAGAACATCTCGTTTGTGTCATCCCATTATATTTTGTAATTCATTAAATGTTAATAAATATTTAGATTCTCCCACAGAGAGCTTTTATTTATTTGTATTTATAAGACGAGACTCGTAATTTTTTGTAAAAGTGAAATGTTACGTGTAAGTATCTTTACGTAACGCCTGTAAAGTAATATTTTCATTCTTTCTGTTGATTTGCAACAGCATGAACATTTATTATAAGTCATTTTAAATTACATCAAAAGGTTATAATGAAAGGTAGGTAGGTATTCTAATTAACGTCACACTGGAGCAACAAAACGATTTGTGACGGTCCGGGATCAATTTCCAAAGGAAAGATCCGAAAATAATGAATCACGTTGGCGTGGTGTGGAAGTTTGGAGAGTGGGGTGCCAGCTCAGGTGTTGCCTCGTCATCTGACCTTGGTTCAAAATTATGTGGTGTCCTCGAACCTTCCCCTTCAAGATTAATTCCGGACCGTCGTCAATAACCTGATGTGTGAAGTTAATTAATTACAACTACCATTACCGATAATAAAGAAAGAAAAGTTTGAATAATATTATTAAATGTACTGTGAAGAATTCAAATAAAGTGGGATGACGTTTGTTAACAGAGTGAGATTGCGCTTCAGAAAAAGTCTGACGATTACAAAATGGCTACTGCTCTGAGTGGAACAAGTCAAACTCAGTCTGAAATTAGGGTCCACACACCACCACTAAGGGCGCTGGAAGGTATACTATAAGTGAAGTCTCTGTATGCATAGCATTACTCTGTGGTATGAATTAGCTTTGTCTTTAAGAAATGGCAACGATTACGAAGATGTAACTGACTACAGTTTTTGAATAAGATTTTGGTCAGGCATTTTTCGTTGTGCTTGTGTGAGTAAATTATTTGTTTTTATTTGCATTTCTTATACAAAAAATTTTCTACATCTATTTGTACTCCTGTCTATCAGTTGGTTAATGAAATTATTTGATGTAATTCCTTTTGCAATATAGTATGGTTTCCATTTAGTGATATATATCGTGCAATTCATTTAAGTTAAACGAAGGAATACTCTTAATTGATTGTTTGCAATATCTTATCCTATTTAGAAATGTTTTACTATTTTACCGTATGCAACAATTGAAATTGATAAGAAACTTAATGAATGTTATCTTAGGGTGCTTCAGCCCCATTTTAAAGATGAGTGAAGGTGCAAGGAAACTTTCTGAAGAGGAATTGTACCAATGCCTCAAGAGTTTGAATGTGCCTGTCCGTTTAAGTGATTTAAAAACACCTACGGTAAGTTTCATAACGTAGTAAAGCATCTGTATAGGTTTTAGAAACAGCAATAAATACAAAGGAAAAACATGAGTTTATAACTAAAGAATTTGATTTGGCGTTAGTAACGTATGCTGTGTTTTTCTTCAGAATCCCATGATAAATCCTTTTTATGGTATACTAGCTGAATTACCCGGCGTTGCTCAGGTTGAATTGTTTATAATTCATCGTAATATTACTCCTATGGACATTTCAAATTGTTTTTAGTCCCCTGCAGACCCAGGACTAATCGAACAGGATGAATATATAGCCTATGTGTCCCACAGAATTCTACAGGATGAATGTACCAAATTTAGTGCAAATTGGTCTGACATTGATTGTATAAATGCACAATATTATTCCTATGAGGATTTTGAATTGTCTTTAGCCCCCTGTACCATAACGACGATAAAAAAATACCACTTTCTGTAAAATAATCTTATAAAAATTTACATTCCCAATGACAAAGCTGCAATTTAAGAATTTACTGACAGAATACATAAACGGTATGATACTGAGCAATTTTCAGCACACCTGCACTCTAAGATTCTAAAAAAACTCCTGTAGATGTTAACTCTGACATCATCTGCACAGCCAGACTGGGAGAGAGTGCCCCTTAGCAAGTGCTCTGTCCAGGATGGCTGGACATTACACCCCTTTGCACACCCAACACAAGTAGAATGGCAGTTAATATGTAGCCTATGTTATCCGCAGAGTTCCAAAGAATAAGTGTACCAAATTTGGTGTAGATTGGTCAAACGGTGTAAATTTGTGTAGAGAACAGACAGATGCCAACTCTTCTTTATATGTATAGATTCCTGTATAGGTGGCTCATACTAAATTAGCTATCCAACAGCTCCATTTCGTATTTTGTCCTTTTGTATAATCCAACAACTTCATTGTTCTTTCACAAGCATCACATTATATTGCAGTCTTAGGGTCTGATTAGCTAGTCAATAAACTAATTTAAATGAAAGCAGCTACTCAATACTTAGAAAATAAAAAAATCAAGTCTGTTTTGTTTTCTAAAATATTAAATTTAAACTTCTTCCTATGTATTAGATTGATAAATAATTATGATTGGATATACATGTTATTGGGATGAAGACAAAGTGAGATAACCCATGACTAATGCCTGAATGAGCAGAGCATCCACAAAGACCTGTTTAAGACATCTGGCCACAGCTACACCCCTCGTTCACAAAGATGAGTTAGATGAGAGCTTAATACGATGAGTTCAGAGATATGCTGACAATTCTCTTTTTGTAAACCTGTACTTATAACTATCCACTTGTTTTTGTTTAAATTCATTAAACTAGTTAACTTTCTCTATAAAGTGTTTCTGTACTCATCCCTATAAATTTTCACCTACCTCTGAAGTGTTGTAGTCTCTCTCTCCTTTGAGCATTGTTATATATCTCTGGTGTATAGAGAACAGACAGGTGCTGTCATCTCTCTGAAGCATTGTCACCTCCTGGAGTATTTTCGCCCCACTGGAGGATTGTCACCTATCTCCCTGGAGCTTTGTTGTTCATCTCCCTGGAGTTTTGTTGTTCATCTCCCTGGAGTTTTGTTGTTCATCTCCCTGGAGCTTTGTTGTTCATCTCTCTGGAGCTTTGTTGTTCCTCTCCCTGGAGCTTTGTTGCCTATCCCTGTGGAGCATTGTTGCCTATCCCTGTGGAGCATTGTTGCCTATCCCTGTGGAGCATTGTTGCCTATCCCTGTGGAGCATTGTTGCCTATCCCTGTGGAGCATTGTTGCCTATCCCTGTGGAGCATTGTTGCCTATCCCTGTGGAGCATTGTTGCCTATCCCTGTGGAGCATTGTTGCCTATCTCTGTGGAGCATTGTTGCCTATCTCTGTGGAGCATTGTTGCCTATCCCTGTGGAGCATTGTTGCCTATCCCTGTGGAGCATTGTTGCCTATCCCTGTGGAGCATTGTTGCCTATCCCTGTGGAGCATTGTTGCCTATCCCTGTGGAGCATTGTTGCCTATCCCTGTGGAGCATTGTTGCCTATCCCTGTGGAGCATTGTTGCCTATCCCTGTGGAGCATTGTTGCCTATCCCTGTGGATCATTGCCTCTTTCTGTGGAACATTGTTGTCTGCCTGTGCTTACAATAGATGATGCCAGAAGTCTGGAGCATGCCCTTGCCCTCATGCTGTTCGTTCAGGCATTAGTCCTGTGTGTATCTCCATAATATATCTATTTATAATTGTATCATTTTACTTTTTTGAATTTCATGAAGTGGTATGTTTATTTTATTTATAAACCACAACTAAGGACTGATTATGTTTTTTATTTAAATTTTATTTAGAAAAATAATTAGGATATTTGACAAGGACTTTTTGACTTTCTGCTTCCTTGAAGATTGCTAATCAATCTTAGTTCGCTGCACAAACCATGCTCACTTAACTTGCAATGCACCCTAGCATCAAAGCGCACATGAGTTATTTTTATAAAGAATATCAATTTGATGAATATGATTCAATAAGCGTAGAAAGAAAGTTATCAATTATGCAATATAACTTCCAGATATACATGAAGACTTAGGTTTGTGTTGGATGACCTGACCATTTATATCCAGGAATAGTAAGATGTGATCCCAGGAGAAACCTATAGAGGTTACAACTTATGATAATCAGATGATATCAGAACACTTACTCAAACTTTCCATTCAGCTGAATCAAATATATAAAAACATCGAGAGAATCTAGTTATTGCTCTGCATCTTTTCTTTTATTGAAATTTTGTTAAAACCTTAAAAATATCTAAGGCAATTGTGATATAAGTTTAGTATTAAAATTATTTGCAGAAATTAAGAATTGTGAAAAGTATAAAATGGATTAGAGTCTCATTCCTTTGAATGAAACAGCTTTATGATTAATGAAAATGAATGTTTGATTTTAAGTTAAAACAGTAATATCCATGTCTCTTCGACAGTCCTTAGTGAGTTTTTTTATATTGATCATAGTATTAATATCACAGGCTTTGCTGTATTGACTCATCAGTTCTATTATCTTTAAATTATTATCTGTACATATTATGCACAATATTTATATATTTTTTTATTTAGAAAGATTTTATCATCAGAGTTTTTGAATGTTTCTTGAAAGATCTTCAAATAGATATCAGGAGTCGAAGATTGGTAAATAACATTTTTTTTTCATTTTTAATTCATTTGAACTGTGTCCAAAACCTTGTCTTACTTCCCAAGTTTTATTTTGAATTAAGGAGACATTTTTCATATCTATATACATGTTTTTAGTTCTATATTTTGCTTATTTGGTTTTGGGGCTTTAAGCTTATAATTTAAGTGTATTAGTTTAATTTTAATCATTTTTATATAAATATGCATATGTGAATTAATTGACATTTCTTTTTAAGTCTACAGTGTTATTTAAAACATACTTTTTAATTTGTGCTTATATCTATTTTTCCAAATTTCTCTTTTTTAGCAACCTTGGGAATCAATGAAGCACATAGAATATCCTGAAATTTCTGAAGATGCTCGAATGTTAACGTTACTTATGATTAGCATGTAAGATATCTCTATTTTTGATATAATTGAATATAATGGTTTTATGTGCTAAAATGTTCTCAGGGTAAGTGAATGTACTCAAGTTTATCAAAAAACAATTTAAATTTCCAGGAAAAAAATTCTAAAATAAATTTTAAAACGAATCAAAAGCTCTGCTTTACATTTGCAGAGTGTCAACCAAAATAGATTTTTCATAATTGTTACAAATTTTCACCTTTCATTACGGCCTTAAGGCGAATAGGAAAATACAGTGTAAACTCTAATGAAAATTTATTGAAGCGAAATTATAGAATGGAAATTAATATTTCAAGCAAGTATTGCCAAATTGTTTATTTTTTACTGCAAAAAATTGTTAGTGTTTTTACAATTACTATCAAACATAGTACATTAAGTGTCTATTTTTGAATTATACACCATTCAAAATGATTTTATTCATGATAGATCTTTACAGTTAAAATTTAAAAGGCTTGCTGTGTTTGATTCTAGCCAATTTTTATCTTGAAAGAGGTTTTTATATTCCTCTATGAGAATTGATTCCTGGTACTTATTCCTTTTTCTTCTACCTATTATGCAGTAACTTAGCGACTGCATTACATGATGTTATTATCAACATAAAAATATCTCGTGGAAAAACATATTTTGGGAATAATGACTTTTTTATTTGATTCAATAGCATTATCTTGAAGAACAGCACTTTTATTTTTGTGAAGTGGTACTACTTGTCTTTTTAAAGTTAAATTAATTCTTTTCTAAATTTAAATGTCATGTTATGTATTTTTCTCCCTTTTCAGAAGTTTTTTCACTCGTCAAGATGGATTAGATTTAAATTTAAAAGATATAACAGAGCCAAGTAAGAAATTCTTTTTTGTGTTTATTGATATCCACTTTCCAAATAAGAGTTCAAAATATTTACGGTACATAGTTTTCAAAATTTAATTTTTCTGAATGATTTATTTATGCTTATTTATATACTATAATCAGGAGTGGCAAAACATGGTATGTACCTCAAATGGTGTATTGGAAAATTTTTATGTCATCCAGTATAAAAGTGCTTCCTAAAGCACACATTATGTGACCTATAATTTTTAGATTTATCTGATTCCAGCTTATATGAATATTTGGTTAAGGCATTGGAGATTATTGTCATTGGATTTAGTGTCATTCTTGAAGTCGTCTTGTTATTGCAGATTTCCAAATCCTACAACTATTTATTATTTGTCTACAAGGTTCAACTTGCATTTTTCATGTTACATGTACAAGACAAATATCACAAATTATAATGTGAATAAGTTAAGATATAAACATTGCTTCAGGTTCATGAAAAGTTATTGTATTAAAAATGGTTTTGTGAATTTCAGATTTTGCATCAATTTTACTTTTGGCATGTGTTTGCCATCACATGTTATTAAATTTTAATAGAAGACATGTTATTCACACTTGGAGATTTTATTTCATTAATGTGTATTCTATAGTGTAATCATCTGCTTTAAATCTAATAAATATTGCCTTTCTTTCACCTGCAAATAGAAGTGTAAATTTCTTGGAGAATATTGTCCACACAAAGGAGAATAATCGAGGATTTTCTTCTGAAGGCATACAATTAAAAAAATAGTATGGGGGGCAATATATTTATTAATCAATGAATAAATAGATAAATGAAAAATCATGTTTAAAAATGTACTTCTGAAGCTAGCATTAGAAATGAAGAAAAGTAAATATTTCAGTTATTTTTGTACTCTGCTCTTAACAAATTTTCTCGAAGTGTGAATCATTTGCTTTGGCAATATGTAGTTATTTTTGAGTTCACTCAAAGAATTCATTTTTAATATATCCCCAATCAATAAGTTAAATATGTGTGCTGCGCATCTATATGCAGACATAGGTGTATGTATTGCTTATATCTAGATTTCACCATGGCAACAGCATTATCCTGATGCCTTCCAAAATATTAATTTTCAAACATACAAATTCCAAAACATGAAATTTTTTTTTATCATCTATTGTGAATGATACATAAAATAAGCTTTAGGTTTATTAATCAATAAATTGAAATTTTCTGAAAAATGAGGTTTTAAATAGAAAATTCTTGAATATTCTGTTTGGAGAATATTGCCTGCTTCCTGCAAATTATATATTGTGGATAAATTTTTGTTTATCATGCTTTTTTTGAAGTAAATCAAGATTTTTTAATGGGAATTTTAAAGGATGCCAATACTAGAAATCAAGACGCAGATTGGTAAACAACAGTATACCGGCATCTTTCTTGTTTGAAAGATATGCACTTGATAGATTTAATTCATGGTCATACTAGATGATTAGATTGGCTATATGTTGTTATACTATTTATAAGAACTCTGCAAAACCCATATCTGAGCATGAACAAAGTAATCATAAAATGAGAAATTGGGGATTTCTTGTTACTTTATGTAGATTTAATGTGTCTGTTTCAGGGCCTAAAAGAACTAAAAAGATACTGAACTACTTAATTGTATTTTGGAATTACTGTTTGACAAAGCATGCTCTCATTCAATCCATCGAGGAAGGTTTTGTGAGTATTAAACTTTTCTTTATTTTCATTTTTTTAAGTTATGATTGATGTAAGTACTGCTGATGTGTAGTGTCTCATTAAATTAAAAAAATTATGTGGTCAGATTTTCTTTGTCATCCTTAGATTGTTGAGAAACAAAACTAATTAAAGTAATTGGATTTATTTTGTTTTGTAGTTGTCCTAACACACTTTCAATAAACAAACATGCTGATCATTATCTTTCCATAGTGGACTGGCAAGTCTAAGCATACCACTTTGAAAATAAAATGAACCCTCAGAAATTGTAAAACGGCATATGAAAAGTGAGTTAATTCTGATCTTTAATCTTGGGAGTTTAAAGATCAGAATCCCAAGAATTTTATTACAAATCTACTAAATAGTAAACAAGCAAAATTTTGATTAAGAAATATGTAAATGAAAATATTTTAATAGATTGTGTTACTTAATGTATATAAAAATAATGTTACATAATCTACATTGTCTACTATGTGTATGTCTACTACTATATTTTCCTTTACAAAAAACCGAATTTGAATATTAAGCAATCTTCCGAAATTGATTTTCCCAAGTTGATTAGAAACCCCTACCCTTTTAAGAACATTTGAATTCTGAAACTAGTTAAAAGACTAAAATTGTATTATACTACAGTTAAGAAACTAAAGTTGTATTGTGTGGAAAGATATTGTAACTAAAATGTTCATTATACAAACTAATGTATGTTTGTTATGAGCTAATACTAAATTTCATTTGTTATTGACTTTTGTACTGTTACTTTTTCTTAAATTTAGTAAACTTTTGAAACATTGTTTCAAAATTTTGTTTATTTTTAACATTACATTATAATATCTTTATTTTTCAGCAAAAAGAAAAGGAAAGAATGGCTGATTTGATTAAAAATAATGAGTCTCTTGAAGAGCAGTACAATGATCTCTTTTTGGCTTTAAAAAACATGCAACCCAAGAAGGAAGAAGTAAGTATATCTTTAAGTATTAGTCTGCAATATCAAATTATGATTAAAATAAAACTTTTTAAATGGCCAACCTCTTACATATCTTTTGCTAACCTCTTAAGTTACTAATATCTTGCATGCCATTTCTGGATTTTTCGGAAGTCTTGAAAACCATTTTTTTCTTCGTCATTTGGCGCCAGATGGTGGCAATTCACTGTGCAAAGTTTTGTAAATATATACCCAGTCGTTTCGACGTAATGCTGGCACACACATACAGACTCCAAATGCAGAAACCATTGATTTTGTATTAGAATGACCCAAAATAGGTAAATAACTTGAAATGGGATGAAAATATTCAAGGTACAAACATTCCATTTTTATTTATACAGGTAAATCAAGGGATTTGTCTCAGGCATTTATTTAGTTTTAATAAATTTAAAAATTATATTAGTAAAATTAGGATTATTCTGTTGATAATTCTTATTAATTTAACTTTTGCATAAAATAATGCTTTTCCAAGTAGAATATCTGAAATTGTGTTCCTTGGTTTAACCAAAGCAAAATCAAAACATATTTAAGGTAAACAGAAATATTTGATACATTTTGAATTTCGAGTCCAACTCTTTTCTCTTAGTAAGATTTCTGCATTATCCTAGTGTAAAATAGGTCAGGTTTAAAGCTAATTTAAGAAAGTTATCCTTAAAGTGGGCTGGAAAGTAAAATAGATCCTTGTACAGCTGTTTCTATTTTTCATTGCAACATTGAAAATAATATTTTTTAAAACAGATTCATGTGTATATTTGATGCAGAAAATCCCAGATCCCTTTCTATGTAACATAACCTAAATCATAGTTTCCCATATTTTTTTGACTCATTGTTATTTTAATACATTTAAAAATTATATTGATAAAATTGGGAACATTTTGTTGATAATTCTTATAAATTGAACTTTTACATCAAAGAATGCTTTCCAAATGTAGAATATCTAAAATTGTTTACCTTTTCTTGAATAAACAATACAAAATCAAAGCATTAAACAAAAATACTTGATGCATTTCAAATTTTGAATTCAACTTGTTTGACTTAGTAAGATTTCTGCATTATTTCAGTATAAAACAGGTGAGATTTAATGCTGATTTGAGAAAGTTACCCTTAAAATTGGTTGGAAGTAAAGTACAGCTGTTTCTAACTTTCGCAACATCGAAAATTAAATATTGAACATAGGTCAATCCATGACTTGTCTGAGTCGTGGATAGCTACCTGACCTCAGACTAACTTGACTCAGTCATGGATAGCTACCTTCACTGCACACAGTACTATTTTATTGTCAGAACTTACATTATTTTTAGTAATATTTTTCTAGTTATAATGTTTAATCAAACAAATCATTTTGAGATTGTTCCTTAAGCATCTACACTTTAAATCGTGATTATAAAATTTGCCCCTTGATAAAATACAATTTGTTTGAACAAGTTATTTAATCAAGCAGCTGGCACTGTTTAAAAATAGAATTGAAGACCAATTACAGCGAAGGGTGAAAACAACTAAAAAAAACTTGCAAATTTTGTGCCCTTGTTATTTTTATTTTGCACTGTGATACCTGATGGCCTTTTGAAAACAAAAAGAAATTACTCTAGAATTTGCAATGTTTACTGCCATTGCAGAATGGTTCATGTCCCTTTCTGTTGGGTCCTTTTTTGGGAAATTAATATGTAGGTTCGAGTGTAAGGATTCCAACTGCAGTAATCGATCGTATGGTGGAAGAAAGACTTAATTAATCGTGAACAAACTTGCACTGACCCTGCTCATAATACTGTGTGAGCAGAGGACTTGGATATCTCAGTTCATTAATGAAGACTTAAACAACTCTATGTCAATTGATAACTAATAAAATGGCAAAGAAAGATAAATCATAGTTAAAGATTAACAAGACACTTTATTAAATAAAAGAAAGATTCTTGGATATCGCATTGCACATGAATCACACACACAGAATGAGTAATATACAATTATTAAAATAAAATAATAGGTGATACCATAATGAGATAAAAAATGAAAGGATAGCTGGTTGGGAAAAGTCACAAAGGAACAAACTTCAAGGAGAATTAAATTAAATAACAAGATGTAGCGTGACACATTGTCCTAAGAACTACACGCCGATGGAGTTAACTCCGGAAAATTGTTAAATGAAACATGCATATCTGCTCAGGGCCCCATCTTTCTGCTACTCAGTAGCAAACGCCGGCTGGCTCATTGCTTTTTTACATCCTCTTGGTCTGGAAACTTGAGGTAGTAGAGTGCTTTTCCCCTTTTGGCACTATTTATTTGCTTCCTTTTGGGGGTTGTTAATCGGGGGAGTTAGGTCTTCCCTATTCGTTGTTTCAAACTAGCCTATCTGTAACTTGTCAGGAGGAATCGCGTGGTGGACTTTCTAGAAGATCGTTTGAATTTTTAATGACCGTCACTGGAGCGAGGGAAGAACAGAGGAGAAAAAACGGAAATAAAACAAAATAGCACACTCATTTCGCAGCTGTCACCTTGAGAATTGGATTCAATCGGATTAAAGTGGTGTGTCCGTGAATTTTGCACACTACATTTCCTCAGAAAATGTAAATTTCTGATATCTTGACACTACTTTTTCATCATAGATCCTCCAGTTGTAGTTGATGTTTTTCTTTCTGTGCTACTGAGGTAACATACGCTTTGTTACTTACCTTCTCTCATGCTTTCTAACTTTATCCAAACAAGAAACTGAGTGATAAAGATTCTGAGTTTCCGCATTATTTTCATACCATTCTTCGTTAAAGATATCCTGCAATGAATTCTCAGTGACTCTTAATTTTTTGTCTCGTTAAATTTTTGGTACAAATTTGTATTACTCCATTGCAACTTGGTGTATTGTAGTTTGATAAGAACCATTGATCTAATTATAATCTTTCCTTTTTAGCTGAATCAGCATGTTGCTTTAAATAATAACCGATTGCAGGAATGTACAAAGCAGAAGGTAAGTTGGATACAATTATATGTCACACTAGAAACACTAACATCTTCCCTAGAATGTAATGTAATACATATTTTTTGGTTAAAATAATGTTGAAATGCACATTTAAACATTAAAAATTAGCCTCATTATTTTTACATTTTTTAAAACTAAGACATACCATGCCCCAAAGCACATAAGTATTTTGATACATTATGTTTTGAATTAGGAATTAAAAGTATCACCAGCTTATAGCAGAAATACATTAACTGAAAAAAATTTATGTTATTGTACAGAAAAAAAGACAAATAGATGGTATGCAATCAGTCTGCTCTTCTAAATTATCTACCACTATTGATCTCAAGACGAAACGAAATATTCGTGACTTAGAGGAGAAACTCATTAACTGACAAAATATTTTTTTACTGTGTGGATGTTTGAAAACTTACTATTAGTTTTTAGGACAAGATATAATAATTACAAGGCATTTTGATAGTGCTATATATCTTTTAAACAAATTGCAATATGGTAATGTATTTCTGGTCATGAAAAAAATAAGCATTTAGTGTCTTGGAAAAGTGTCAGTTAATGAGTTTCTGCTCTAAGCCAACATTGTTCTAATGCAACAGAAATCTTTCCTTTGTAGCAAATTTTGTTATAAAAGAACTAATCATACGCTAAATATTTATTAACAAGTATTTTATATTGGAAATAATTTTTTAAGGGGTTCATTTTTCCTCTTTATAATCACATGAAAGAAACTTGTAGAAATTAGATAATTCTGAAATTAATGATTCTACTTTTTTCTATTTATTGAAATTTAGCTTAGAAATTAAACATTGATACTGTGAAAACCTAGTTATTAAGTCGTGGTTTAAATAAAATATATCATGATTTCCTTAAAAACATAATTTTATCTTTTCTATTCTCAGTTAATATATGTGAGGAATACTGATAATTAAATAAAGAATTTGTGTCTATGCTTTATTTTTATCATTAAGTCTTTAAAACCTATCAAGAAAACTTAAATTTAAAGCTTAATGTCTGGAATTCTCTAGAGAACTAAAAATATTTCATAGTGAAACTGCATTTTTGTTAACCTGGACATGTATGTAAAATACCTATAAAGTAACACAAAGAGCTTAGAAAACAATGTGATTGAAGAAAATATAGTTTATATTATAAAAATTTAAAGGTGCTGAAAAGACCCACATTTTCTCTAATAAACTTTTCATAGTTACTCGGTTTAATTTGTTCAAAATTTTATGTGAACATTTGAGTTTGAAGTTCTCATTTTTCGTTATAAATATTCTTTGCATCAGTATGCAAAAAAACTGAAACTGGGAATTCAATTTAAGTTGCGAGTACAAGCTATTTTTTTTTCAGGAAGCAGATGCTGTTGAATATCAAGATTTGAAGAAAAAAGATCAAGATTTAAGGATTCGAATTGTTAGTACATGGTTTTCTTTTTCTCTGCCATTTTAAATCAACTTTTTGACATTTTATCAAATTCTAAATTTTGATTTAGCAATTTAAATAGAGAATTCAATTTCAAAATATATCTTTATAATCTAATTCCAATGATGAAATTACATTGTCACGTTGAATTTTTTGGGAATTTAAATCAATTGATTTTCAAAAGCAAGATATTAAGGTGAGAAGTGTGATGTCACCAAAGTACTTAAAAGATTTCGAGTCCTTTGTTAAAAGTCTGATCCTTTAAAAAATATTATTCACATGTTAATAATTTACATTTTTTGTCAAATTGTATTTTGAAGAAATTGTTCTCCTTCCTCGTAATAACACAAGAGAAAGTCCAAAGCAGAACCCATTCAGTGTTTTTTGTGCTCCTCAGTAAGGAGTTTTGGTATCCAACGTGCACAGTACATGTGGTATCCCAACTTTTCTGTCACAACCTCATGCAAAACAGTCTGAGAAATTTGGGGAAAGTAAAGAAAGTTCAGACATTGTGAACCGACGCTCTTCACGGATCTTTCTGTTAATTTTCTGCATGAGTTCATCGCTGACTACAGATGGCACCCTCATCGTGCGCATCAGTTCGTCCATCTTTAAACATGCGACACCGTTGATGTCTGACACCTTCACTCATCATGTTTGGTCCGTAAACATTACACAGTTTGTGATGAATCGCAGCTGGTGAAAGATTTTTCACGTACAGAAATCGTATTAGTGCACGCACTTCACATTTGGCGGGATTTTCTATCACAGCCTTCATTCTCAACTGATATAGTGGACAAGTAAACTGTAACACAATCTTCTGCTTCCACTCCTTAATACCTACTATACTCAATACCTATAGAAATCAACAATATTTATGTACTGGAGAATGGCAACAAATGGATATAGACAATATAAAATCGACAGTTGCAGCATTTATTTACCAACTAGCTGACCCGACAGACGTTGTCCTGTCTTAACTATGAATATTGAATTTGAATTGGTATAATTAATAAAAAAAATAATTATTCCAAAAGCATATTGTTTATTATTCTAATGCTTTATGATACACAACATTCTTAGTTTTATTTTCTGGCGCGTATATGAATAGTTTTGTTGGTATTCCGACACGGGAACAGGCGACATACAACTGGCCATGTGAAAAACATGGATTTTCAAGATTGATGCCACAAACACTTAGCGACTGCCCTTGCGATTTATTTATCGACATTGCAAATGCTAGCCGCACTGGAAATTGTAACCGTTTAAAGTCGAATGGCATGTCGTTCGGAATCAAAGGAATCCGTGGAATCAAAACGTCTTCGCCTTTGTACTTCCCTTTCAAAATTGTGGCTTCGATGACGTTGTTCATTAATTTCTTCACCGCAAGTCGGGTGCCATTACAAAGACGTGGCTGGTTTATATTCCGCAACATAATTATTACCGATCCGATTTTTAATTGCAGATTATGAGATGTGTAATCCGGGCAATTCCAGCGAATTTAAGAATTCCGTTGGATAGTTGACAACATCATCTTGGTTAGTGACGGAATCAATCGATTTGTATGTCATCAATTCGCCAGCTATCTTATTTTGAATTTGAAAATTCATTTCGTTGACATCAACGTTTTTTGCAGCCAATATAACTCGTTCGCTCAATCAAACATGATTTTTGTAATATCGAGCAATTGTTTGGAAAAAACTTCTCCAGATTGGTCGTTCTGCAATTTGACTCTCATGTTCATATTTAATTTGAGCGTTTTAACGTATTTCCATAAAATGGACGACTTTAAACATGCGTTAATTTCGTCGGCTGGCGTTGATCGTGGTATTACTGGTAATGTTTGGCGAAAATCACCTGCCAATAAAATCATTGCACCACCAAACCGGTTTTGGTTCTTTCGTAAATCTTGCAACGTGCGGTCTAATGCTTCCAAAGATTTTTTGTGTGCCATCGTGCACTCATCCCAAACTATTAATCTGCTTTGCTGCAACACTTTGGCCATCGCGGAATTTCTCGAAAGGTTGCAAGTTGGAGTTTCATTTATTTGCATGTTCAACGGCAACTTGAGTGCGGAATGAGCTGTTCGACCGCCTTCCAACAACATAGCTGCAATACCTGACGAAGCAAGTGCGATACCATTTTGCGATCTAATCGTTGCCAAAATCAATGATATCAAAAACGTTTTCCCAGTTCCACCGGGAGCATCTAAGAAAAAAATCCGCCAGTTCCATCGTTTACTACTTTCATGAGCGTATCGTAGGCATATTTTTGTTGCTCATTTAAAAGGGGAACGTTTCTTAGAACGGTTTCTTTTAATGCCTCGGAATCATATTGGGTTTCGCGTCTCAACTCTTGATTAAATGCGTCGTGCATTGGGCGATTGGGCATTGTCATTCCTAATTGTATTAATCCTTTGTTGGTAAGCATCAAGCACATGTCTTCAATTAAAATTAATGCTTCATTGTGAATTTCTTCATTAATTTGCAAATCTGCATTCAATGTTCTAAGTCGCTTCTGATGTAATATATCTTTGGCCATGTGATCTTTATATTTGTTCCATAAATCAATCGGTGTTGATGGGAAGCATGTAGACAAAATTATGGAAAACAATGTTCGTATTTGTTTAGCATTTGACGAAATCACAGCATCTTCGAGAGTGTGGCTCCAATGAGTGTCATTCTCTAGCAATCCCAAACGTTGACAGGCTTCTCTGTATGTGCCGCACAATACACCATTAACAGTTCGCAGATGTTGGAATGATGTTGGGCCACGAACATTGACTAATAGTAAACGCAAATAAAAACACTCGTCTTGGCTGGGATGGACTGTGTAAAGACGTCCTAGTGCATCGGTGGAAAATACTTGTGGGTAACCTGGAACTGGCTGTCCTTGTTTCCGTCGTTGAAATTTCTTTGACGATTGATTCCAGGTATAATATCTTGGCATTTCGGAATAAAGCAGTGTTCTGGCAAAGTCATCATTCTGGCACATTTCAAAGAAGCTGGTCAATGTTGTCGATGGCGGCCTGTCAACTCGTTGTAATACGTTTTCCGTTGTAAAGTACACCCTTTGACCATTTTCCAGATGTACGGCCAAGTGAACAACAGTGGGGTGTCTTTCATGTATAGGAAATGAAAAAATACGCCACATCGCCTTGTTACTACTAACATAGCGGCCCATTTGAAAATGAGTGATCTCATCGTTTGAATTTTCGGCAGCAACTCCGAACACAGCCATGTCACTACCTTTGTTCACGTACTTGCAGATATATTTTATAGATTTTACGGAATGGCAAAATTCGACATTTATGTGTGCTTTAAATGTCTTGGAATGTCGGCGAAAACGGAACAACCCAACGATTATCAACTTCAATGTCCTACTGATTCACTTTGACTATTGTCGATCTTCCATTGTCATCAGTGGATCGCCGGCGATAAAGTGGATAACCATCATTTCCATTAATAGTTTCTGCTACTAATTGTCTTGGAAAGCGTTTTGAACATTTTCCGTCAACCATACACGAAGAAATGAGATTTAATATTCCACAGGGACCATGAATCATATTTTTTGTAACAACCTCATGTAACAATGGATCTTCATCATTATCTGGAATTTCCGCAGATATCACATCATCGATTTCATTTGGTCTTATCCTCTCTACCAACCAAATGAGGATGTGTGCATGTGGCAATCCGCGTTTCTGCCACTCGACTGAATACATCCAACAGCGCATCTCGCCGAACACGTGATGTTTAACAATGAAATCCATGAGTGATTTTAATTTTCTTTTGAACACCCTTGCGGTAATGTCGTGGCGATCAATGGGTGATTGGCCAATAAATAATTCTTGTCGAATTTCTGTCCACTGTGGATTGCATGTGAACGTTATAAACAAATCTTGTGTGCCATAATGATGTACATACGACATAGCATCCTGAGCGTATTCATGCATATGTCGCGGACTTCCGACGTATGTTGCTGGGAGAATAGTTGTTCTGCCTACATTCTGTGCATTTCCGTCAGCATTGATGGCATCCCGAAGATGAATGTATTCTTCAGAATGGAGTTTTGCCTGGTTCAACCTGATAAATGTCAATCGCTCAGTTTCAACTTTCACGTACATATCCACAGCATATTGGTGAAAGAGACGCCGACATTTTAAGATGTGATTGTCCTCATTTTCCCGAACCATCAATCTGTATGAATAATAATTCATTGAACTAACTTTTTTGTTAGTTTCGGAACCTATAAACAAATTTTTGTGTTATAATAACATAAATTAACGTTGTGATAAAGGTAGTAAACGTAGATTGTTTATTTACCTGTAACTGGATTTATCATCTTCATTGAAAAATGATACCCATCTTCACCTTGCCAAAATAAGATAGGATATTGTAACGCATCATATGATCGATGTGTTTCGGACACACGCTGCAGTTGATCGTTACGCCGGTGTAAAACAATATCTCGGTTTTCTAAATTTTCACCCACGACGACAATAGCGACTTCATCAATTGTTGGCGCATTAAAACGTCTTGCGTGTTGTCCTGCAGGCGTCTTATCGGCTTTGATGACAATTTTGTGGTTATCAGATGGCATGCGGTCTAATACGGTCGTGAATAATGCAACCAATTCGTTGTGTTGATGGAAAAACATTTGGAGTTGTTCCACAATTGGTCTTTTCACCGAATTGTTGTGTGCACAACGCTGATCGACTTGTCTTGCTGAATCGCCCATAAAATAAATTTGCAAAAATTTGTAGTCACTATCCAGCGTTGGCAATAAGGAACCTGTTAGATGATATATTTGACCCTGAATCTGCAAAGGTAAACAGATAATAAATAGATGTAATATAGGATATTGTATAGCGAATTGTTTGTACCACCATGTGGCTCTCAAAATACTTTGTCAGCACTGCCATTCCCCCATCAACTTTTTTAAACACACTCACTTCTGGCTGCGTTTGGCAATTTACCGAGCTACAAACGTACTTTAAGCCATTTCAATTGATACACCATTTCAATTGAAAGCTGCCAACGTATTTTGCATCAGGCACGTGGTGGTAAAAGTTTATTGTTTTTCAATATACTTACCTTGAAAGTTGGCATAAAATTTTCTTGAATAACTTTTGTTGCGCCAAATGACAAAAAAGCATTTGAAAAATGACATTTGAAAGCAATTATTGTATTGCTGGATATGAGTCAAAAAATGTTTAGAATTTGGTCCATTTCCGGAAACCAATGAATGTAGTGGTTCTGGTGGCGGTACCAATGGCGTCAATTTGACTTGACCGCTCGCGCAACACAATCCAGGGGGTTCATTTTTAAACTTAAATGCCTTGCAATATTGACACACAACATTCATTGGTCCAATAGCAACGATTTGCTGTGAACTGTAATCGATTTCCACGTTAGAATTAAATGCAGCTCGATAGGGGTTAAACGCAAGATTTCTATGTTGTTGATTTCGATTCCGTTCAACTTCATTCCGCGTTTCGCGTTGCTCGTCAGTTTGGCTTGCTCTTGTATATCTTTGACTTGTAGTATTGCGAGTTCTGCGACTTAAGTTTGTACGTCTAATTGCTGGCATTTTTAAAAACACAAATTCAACTGAAAATAAAAAAATTATTCTTCCGCTTCCTTGGAGGCATTGCTACAGCAAAGAAATCTGTGAAAGAATACAAAGAAATGCTATTTCATAAAATAAGCAAAAGACACACTCACTGAGCAATGAAATCTATTATAGAATACAATAAAAAGCTAAAATTAACGAAAAACGAATTTAAAATTATGTAGTACTTACATCAGTTTAGAAATATAAATCCAAAATGTACACTATCACTGTCGAATAAAGTAGGAAACACTTATACAATCAACTAAAAGAGCGAAATAAAACTGCCAGATTCACTGAAAGATGATAAACTGGAAGACTTACCGAGTTAGCTTCCTTTGAATACGACCAGCTAAAAATCGAGTGGGTGCTGGAATGTTCTCCACCATGAGTCCAAGGAAGTTTCTGTTTCCCCAACTTTCTAGAAAGTTCTACAAAATTTTATAAAAAAGTAAGCATTCATTCTGGTGCTGCCAGATATCGAGTAGCAAAATTACGCTTTTATGATCAATGAGTTTTTCGTTTGTGCTTTTCGGAATAACGGTGCTTGGGTTAGAAATAAATGTAATCGGTGTAGACAAATTAAACTGAATAGATAAAATTTTTTCAAAAAGCAGAAGGTCGATTTTACAGAATTTTTCAGAAAGAAAATCACTGCTTTCAACGGAGGATTCACATGTATCTATTCCGGACATTTTAAAATAAGTTACACGCCTTACCTAAAAAGCCTTGTGAAACAGAATTCTACAAATCATTACGTATTCAATAAATTATTTAAGGAAAGTTGGTCGAAATATGCACCAACTTTCCTTGAAAATAATCCTTGAACTCCTGAAAACCTTTCCTTGAATTTCCTTGCAAACATAAATATTTTAAAATATTCTTTCCCCTTCATCAATAAAATATCTGTAATTTATTTACATCATGGGAAGAACTAAAAAGTCAGTTCAAACATAAATACTATAATTTAATTTGTTTCGGAAAAAATTGTTTTTCGATCAACACTGGTAAAGTAACCATCGCTGCCTAAAGCAATCAATCTATGCTCAATGTTATTTCTATTGCGATTTCGAATAGTTTTTAGCCCCCCAGGGCCAATAGAACGGGGGTTAAGAGTTAGCCTATGCTGACTGCAGTGTTCTAAAGTATAATTGTACCAAATTTGGTGTGGATTGGTCAAACGGTGTAGATTTGTATAGAAAATATACATACACACACATCCTATTTTATATATATAGATTCCGACCGATGCATCTGTTTTAAACGATATTTGCAGCGTGCATTCTGTCAATCGCGCCAACTGTCAAACAACTGACAGTTATGTCAAACGCCATAAGGTTACATTAGAAAAGTTTATATTGTCAAAAGCACTAAGAAGGGTACATTAGAAAAGTTAATATGGTCGTTAAGTTTTCTTAAATTTTCTAATGTTCCGCGCAACTTTCTTAATTTTTTCTTTCATAAGAACCTTCTCCTGACAATAACAAACACAACAAAAAAAAGAATTAGCGAAATTGGTCCAGCCGTTCACGCGTGATGCCGTGACCAAGGGAAATAGGGATTCATTTTTATATATATAGATTTTGCCACTTCACTTAAACATATTTGATTTGAGCTATGGAACTGCATGCTGCTGCTAAAATGACATGAATGATCTTGCTGCTGTGATGAATCTCTTCAACAATCTGATTACAGAAGGTTATGAGAATTCTGAAAGATAGAAATCACTGCAATAAAGAAAATGCCAGTGAACTCAAAAATAGAACTTGATAAAAATACTGAATACCTTTGAACAAGTTAACGGGATGAAATTGATGTTCAGAAACTAGTGGTAATAGCATGGCTAAGGAGGGTACCGTCTCTTTTTGCCATGCAGTTATTAGAAATACGAATGAACACCAGTAAGAAGTATCTACATTCCCCCATATTCTTGGTACCCCACAAAGTGCCTTGGACTATCATTGCATTTTAAAGGTTCAAGAATGCACCAGACTACTGGCGAGACCTACAAGTGGGTACACAAGATACATGCCTTTCGTTAGAGGATTTAAGAACTCCAACTTGTCCATGCTACACAACCAGAAACTCTTTCCCAAATTTTAGAATGTATCATTGTCTCTGGCCAGCTCCTGGATGAACAGGAGTTAGGCACTGTGCCACTTGTAAACCATGGTCGTTTGCACTTGGTCTAGCTCAGGGGTCGGCAAACTTTTGAGACGGAAGAGCCAAACCTATCCCTCACGACAATTTAAAAATTACTTGAGAGCCATAAATATATTTTTACTGATAAGGAAAATTTAATGTAATATTATATAACAAGGTATAATAATTATATCTAATAAAGGTAAAATCACAAAATTTCTCATTGGTGTGTATGTCCAGTTTGTAACTAATCATTTTTAATTTAAGACATGATTTCAAGTTGGCTTCAGTAATTTTGGTTTTTCAATTTACATTCAATGAAATTCATGGATTAGTAACTGCAGAATGTGTCAGTCTTGCCTAAAGGGATCAAATCCTGGCCCTAATCTCCCTTCAGGGGCACATCTCCTTTAGGCTTCATGGACCCAAGGTGCTATAGTGATCTTTTCTTTACCATGGGGTTTACAGTCTTTCGCAAACACATGAGTTGTGCTCCTGAGATACCCAAGTGATCTTTTTCTGCTTTCATCCCCCTACTCTGTTCCCCAATCCATCTCCTTCATGATATTTTTCACTTGACATTGTCTTATGTTTGGTGCAGCTCGTTCAAGTGTGACCCTTGCGCCGTAAAACACCCAACCAACCTAGCCCTAATCATGATAAGATAAATATTTTTATAAAGATACTTGTATCTAGAACAATTTTAATGCGATATACTAATTTATTAGAATTTGCTTAACATAACCTTTACAATTTTGTGAACATTGATTTAATACATTTCTTTGCATAATGCAGTAGTTTGTTTCCCTGTGCAATTCAATCTTTCTTTACACCTCTCAATAGCTGACACTTCCAACATTTCACCAACTTCTATGACAATGGTGTCCAATTGGTTTTGAGAACAGTCAATACTTCGATTGCATTTCAATTCATTTAGTAGTGATGTGAGTTTGTGTTCCTGGTGCGAGCAATAACTAACATTAAATGAGCAATCGATAACTATCTTAATTGTTTATGAACTCTGCACACATCTTTAACTGGAAACAAGTGTATACTTAAGTATCAGAAAAAAACACTAGTCTAGTTGTCCATGACTTTCTAACTTGTCCATTCTCCACAACCTCAGCAACTCTTCCTATATTCTGTCATCTGACCGTGGTTCAAAATTACGAGGCATTGTCCTTGGACTTTCCCTTCGGAATTGATCCCAACTGTTGCCAATAGCTTGTTGTGTTAATCCAGTCTGACTTTAATTAAATACCTACCATACCTACCCACAAAGTATATTGCTATGCATACAGAGGTGCCATTGCCATAGGAAATAATGGTCTGCAAAATAACATGGAATTTAGCATAGATGGTGGTGCTCTTGATCGTGGTATCAGTCATTATTACCATGGCAACCACTCTTGGTCCAGTGTGATCTTAATTAACTACCTACTTATTTTCCTATATTTTGGACTGCATTGGTGTCTTGGTGAGACAGCTCCTGGATGAACAGGAGTTTGCTGTGCAACTTTAAAAAAGTGAAAATGAGGAGATTAGGGCTTTTGTTATAATAACAAAAGTATCAAGTGTTGCTATATATATATATATATATTTATTATTTTCATTTAGAGGAAGAAAATGCCCATATTGATTATATAATAATTTAAATAAGAGTTCAGATGTGAGTATCATTGTGCGATCAATCGATAAACAATTAAACATTTGGTGCATATGTTATATAGAGGTATGCTAATTTTATTTTATTTTCTTTGATTTTGTTAAGGAATTTTTAGTGAACAGTTTTTCTGCTATTCCTTTGTTTCTTCATTTTTACTTAACTTTTCAACGAGTTCTGAAAGTTAGTTATTAAAAGTACAATGAATTCTGAATTTTTATTTTTGTATCTGTTCAAATATTTGAAACTTAATTTTGGAATCTTGATTTTTCTTTATATCAGGCAGCTGCAGAGATGAATATAATATCGGTAAAGGAATCAATAAGCGAGCTCGACCAATGTATTCTAACTTCCCCTGAGCGATTTACAGTTGATATATCTAAATTGAAAGATTTAATCAAAAATGAGGAATTAAAAATCAAAGAAAAAGATTCTGAGTTGAAAGAGAAAATGAAAATGGTTGAAAGTCTTAAGCTAGCTCAAGAAGAAAACATGAAAGCAGTGGAATTATTACAGAAAATTGAGGAATCTTATGCTGAATTAAGGTAAAATACAGATTTTTGATAGCAGATAAATATTTTATTTTCTTGCATGTAACGTGCATACAAGTGTTTTGAAACATCTGGTGAATTCATTTGCCTTATGATAAGCAGAACATACTCTTTCTATAAAAATTTCTTAGCCAAAAAATTGCTTTTTATCTTGAAATTCAACAAGAATCTGATTCTTCTGTTCATGAGATGCTTTTTTTGTGTTTGAAGTTTGTGAATGTCACTGGTAATTACTTTATTGTTTAAATAATTTGGAAAAGCTGAATCATAATTTTCTTTGAATTAATGATTTGAAGTACACCTAATTCTGTTTTTGCACGAACCTTTTTTACACGAATTTGATTTAACACGAATTCAAAATAAATATTTCATTCTCTTTTTACGCTAGTCATTTTGATTTAACACGAGTGGTCCAATCCAATTTCTAACAATTTTTTTTTAAATTCTAAGAAAACGAAATTTTATTTGTGGCGTAGTAAATCATTTCTATTTTCTATATGCATAACAGCTAGTGTGTTTGTTTTGAAAGGCGTGCTTTCCTCTAGATACATTACCTAATGTTTTTATTATTGAATTTGGTGCACATATACCGTATTCGTGCATTGTATCTTCGGAAGACATTTAGTATGTAGCTCTATTTCAAAGTGAAAGAATCTATAGTGAAATTTGTGCACATATAAATTTTGCCGAAAATCAATAAATTGTAAGTTTACAAATTTTTCATACCTTTTTTATTAATTTTAATTTGAGATATTTTTCGGTAGCCCTTATATAATGCCCATTACCAAAACGAAAAGGAAAGATATTTCTTTGGAACTTAAAATTCAAATTTTAGATCGTCTTACAACTGGACAAGGTGCTACGTCTGTAGGAAAGCATTTTGCACATGAAGCTACCATAAGAACAATTAAGAAAAATGAAGCTGCAATTAGGAAGTCGTTATGTTCTGGAACAAAAGTGTTAATTTGTCATCATATACAAGAGATATTGTCAAGGAAAAGATGGAAAAGGTTCTGGTAATATGGATAGAAGATAAGTCACACAAAAAGAGTACCAGTAGATGGAAATGCCATCAAACAAACAGCACTAAGAATTTATAGACAGATTAAAGTAAAGGAGCCAAGCACTTCATCTCAGTTAAACAGAAAGTATGAATTTTCTGCAAGTAAAGGTTGGATGACAGGGTTTCTTAATAGGCATGTTCTTCATAATATAAAAATTAAAGGTGAAACTGCATCTGCAGATGAATCGGCTGCTAAAGTATTCCCTCAGGAACTTGCTAAAATTATTAAAGATGGAGGATACACTGCTGATCAAGTGTGGAGTGCAGATGAAAGTGGTCTCTTCTGGAAACGAATGCCGAACAGAATGTACGTAGCCAAATCGCAGAAAACTGCTGGTGGTTTTAAGGTAGCTAAGGATCCTGTGACCTTATTGTTTTGCTCTGCTTCAGGAGATCGTATGTTGAAACCACTGCTGGTAAATCGAGCCCTAAACCCACGTTCAATGAAAGGTGTAGATATCAATAAACTGCCTGTTCACTGGATGGCAGACAAGAAGGCCTGGGTGACCACTCCTATCTTTACAGAATGATTCAACAAATGTTTCGTCCCAGAAGTCAGACGTTAAATGAATGTGAAAGGTCTTTAATAAAAAGCTCATCTGATTCTTGACAATACACCTGGCCATCCTGTCTTGGAACACCCAAATGTAAAAATTTTATTTCTGCCACCTAATACTACATCTTTGATACAACCGCTAGACAAGGCATAATTGCGACATTTAAAACATACTATGTAAAATGAACATTCCAACACTTTTTGGACTAACTGAATGATGAAACACTAATAGTCATTGATGTATGGAGGAAATTCTCAATTATGGATTGTATCAATCAAGTTGGATTAGCGTTAATTGAATTAAAACCAGCAACTTTGAATGCGTGTTGGAAAGCGGTTTGGCCACAATGTGTAAAAAGCAAAGATCCCATCATCCCTAATACGACCCAATTTCCCAACATCATTACAATGGCACACCCAATTGGCGGTGAAGGATTCGATGATCTATCGTTTGAAGATATTGATGAATTATTAGTCGATAAAGCCTTAAGCGGAGATGAAATATTGGAGATTGTCCTTGAGACTCCTAATCCCACAGAACGTAGTGATAATGCAGAAAATGGTCCTGTTCTAAATGCAGATTTAATAAAAGAAGGTCTGGAACTGTCCAAAAAATTGGGTAATCATTTTGTCAAACATGACCCTAATGAGGAACGCGCTGGGAAGTTTCAACGTGAACTGAAGTTGTTGACAGCCTCTTACAGAGTATTATATAACGGCCTAACCAAAACACGAACACAACGGTTAATAACTGAATTCATTCATAAAACCTGTGAAACATCAGCACCAGGGGAAACTCGTGCTGATTTTGCTCAAGAGATCACAGAAAGAATTTCATTAATAGAGGGAGAAGACGATGTCCACAACATTTCTAGTGATAGCAGTGATATTCCAGTCGTACACAAACGTATGTGCCATTTATTGTCGTAAAGTGAAATGAATAAAAAAAATTTGTGTGTAAAACAGATTTTTTTGTTAATGGCGAATTTTTTTTCATTTTCATTACCTATTATTACATGTGTATTTTGTTGAAATAAAATAATAAGCTTAAAACGAACATTTTCATATGGTTTTTAAAATTAATTTTGCTATTTTTTAGATCTGGAACCAATCTTTTCTTCCATAGATACAATGTCTTTTTACACGAATTCTTTAGGAACGTATCTATCGTGTAAAAACAGAATTAGGTGTAGTTTGAATTTGTATAAAAAGCAGTTTTGTGCATGTGTTATGTTCACATATTTGCAATGTACAAATATTCAAAATTGAAGGGGTTTTATGTGGATTTTTTCTGAAAATTCTATTAGAGCAGCTGCACCCAAGGTAAGTTACAGGAATCGAACCTGCACCACCTACTATTTGCACGTTACTAATGTAGTGGATTTGCCCACTGCATTAGTACCCATTAGCCCACTGCAGTAGTAGTAGTAGTAGTAGTTATTTGCCACCTGTAAGTAGTAGGTGTTGCAGGTTCGATTCCTGTAACTTACCTTGGGAGTATTTTGCTCTTCTGTGTTAGTTAAACATTCCCTGTGTGGTATGTTCATTACTTGATGTTGTCTGTCTTGTGTTTGGTGCAGCTTGGCCAAATATAGCCCTTACACCATAAAACCCAATCAACCATCTGTTGAAATTAGTCGTTAGAGCTATTTTGAAAATATCCCAATTTTTTTAATTGAGACAGAATTTAGATGCTAAATTTTATTTGTATCTAAATGACATTAATGACTATTTTTGGAATGTATTTCTATTTGTGTCCAATACTTTTTCTTAATAGCAATCAATAAGTCTTGGTCTTTTCAACTGAGCAGTCAATTGTCCAGTTAAAAACAACATTTTGGCTCACCACTTAAAAATATTTTTACATTTTTAGTAATGCAACAAACATGTTAGTACAAGAGACACAAAAAACCAAGCATCAAGAAGGAATGGTGGAAAAATTGACAGAAGAATTGCTCAGGAAAAAGGAAAGTAAATATTTGTATGAAGAGAAATCTGTTCAAATCCAATTGAATTCTTGTAAACAGATAGAAACATTTAAAGAAACACTTCAAGCACTGCAAAAGTAAGTTTACACTTTATTATATTCATCAAGTTCAAATTATATTTTGTTCATTAAAAGATTTTTATCAATCTTTATTTTGTGTAGCAATGCAAAATATTACTCCCTTTTCTTTTTCTGCACTGATATGATTTCAATTTAGTATAATTTTAAGAACTGGGGCATTAATGTTTCCCTTAACAATTCAAACTTTCATAAATTTTCTATTATGTCTGAAAGTCAAATATGAAATTAATATGCATTTCACATCAATATATTACATCAATACGTTTATTAACAGAATGCAAGCAATAAAAAGTTTTTGACATTTTTATGCATTGAAGTTATGAATTAATTTAAAATATATTTTTTTTACATTCTCCAAGTTCTGAAAGTTTGTTTACTTAAGTAATTTCTATTGGATTACAAAGGTTTTTAATTTTAGAAGACATCTTAGTAATTAATGTATTACAAGACCGTTTTATATTTAACTCATTAAATAACAATGGCCAAATAGTTTTCAGAGCTGCTCTTTAAAGACTTGTATAATGCACACACTGAAAACTGGTTTTATACATTCAGTATAATTTAGCCAGCAAGTTGCACATTCATTTGCAAGCAACATCCAACCTAACAGCTTTGTTTATATTTAACTACTCTTACACTGATTAAAAAAGGTTGTAAAGAATTCCTGTCTTTTAGGGTTGTAAAAACGCAATTTTAAAATACTGGATACTAAAAGCTGCTGCAAAACTAGTATAAGACAATACTACCATTGCCAATATCAGTATAATAACCTAACCAAATCTCTAATTTTATTTGTATATTTCTTTTCACTATTTGTTTCCTTTTAAGAAGAAAACTAATAGACCCTTGCATACCAACTGCATTTGTTTCTAAATTGCTTGTCTATTGATACTAATATCTCTCCTGGGATACCCATGCTATCTTTTTCTACTTTAATCCCATTATTCTATTCCCAATCCCTCTTTTTTCTCTTCCATGACCTTTTTTACTTGAACTTGTATATCTTGTGTTTGCCCAACTTGACCAAATATGGACCTTGTGCCATAAAACCCCAAAACAACCTAATGCAGTAAAATTAATCAAAAATATAAATCATCATTTAATACTTCTGACTGGTGTTCATGCATACCTCTAATAACTGTTTTTCAAAAAGTGCACTCCTTAGTCTTAGTATCAGAATTAGCTTCTGAACTTTCACTTCAATTTCATCCCATTCACTTCAAAGGCGATTCAATATTTGTTGACGTCTAGATCTATTTTCGTGTTTGCTGATCATTTCTTTTCTGTAATGATTTCTATCTTTCATATTCCCCATTGTCTTCCGTAATCAGACTGCTGAAGTGTGGCGGAGATTAGAGTGGCGAGCTTTTCCATGTAGTTTTAGCAACATTATGTAGCTCCATAGCTCAATTCAACGTGTTTAAACTAAGTGACTAAATTAACAAGTAAAATCCCATAGCAATTGCATGTAGCTGATTGCCATTCTCTAGTGTACAAATATTGTCAATTTGTGTGCCACATACATTAGTGAAATATATAGTTCTAATTGTGATTTAAAAAAGAGTTAAGTGCATGCATATTTCAAAAATTTTAGAGATATCACCGAAGAACAAGAACTTCTTGCAATTTCCAAGACTTCCACTTCTGATTTGTTACAAAAAATTGATAAAGAGGCTGATGACGTTTTGGAAGTGGTGGAGCTTTGCAACCAGGCTGAAGCAGAGACTGAAAAGGCATATGTTGCATGTAGTGCTCAGGTATATCTGATAGCTTTAGTTTTTTAAATTAATGTTTCAAAACTGTTAACTGACAAACAAAAAAGATATAATTGATGGTTATTTAAGTCGAAATATTTTGTAGTATTTTATCATAAACTAGAAAAAAGACCACCGTAGGACATCTAGGCTAAAGTTTCTTAATTGCTTCTTTCTAGTGATGTCATTATCATTACTGACATGTTTAATGCTTGATAAGAGCTATGAAACCTGGTCTTGGTCCTTTAAATAGAATAAAATCCTGTGCAAAGATTCTATTGGTCGATAAGATCACAACAGGTTAGAAGTCATGCAGGGTTGCAAAGTTGAATTATGTTGTGAACCCCTCAGTGGGTTAATGTAGTAAAGATTTGTAACTTGACAATTGCATGAATGAGGATAGTGGTAAAATAACACATTTCCCTCTGCCATTTCTTGAAATGGCAGTATTGATAAAATTCAGTTTCATTTGATGAATGAACCTTAGCTTTCTTCTGAAAGGAACTAAACTTTAATATTGCTTTTAATTCCTTTGACAGACTTTTGAACTTATCCTCATTCTGGAATCCCTTTTTTTAGGTGTGTTTAATGTAACTAAAATGTTTAAATTGAAAATATTTGGAATCTTAGTTTTTACTTAAATTTGTTCAACGTTTTCTTAAAATTTCTGTTTGCTTTCATTCTTTGAATTAAATTAGTTTTATGTATTTTTTTCTTAAGATTATTTTGCTGTAATAATCCTCAGTTTTACTACACTAAATGGCATGAGATTGAAATATGTATGTACTTTTTCTATAATTTATTTATACTTTTCAGATGGAAGCTATTTCAAGTAACTTTCTTCAAGATTGTGAGGAAATAAAAAACAAAGTAAAATCGTATTTTGATTCTAAGTGATCTCAATTGTAGAATTTATATTTTTGTATATTCTGCATATTGGGAAAATCTATTTTTGTATATTTTTTTATTGATACAATGGATTGTAAAATATGTATTTTGTAAATTTTTTCATACACTTATACAATGTATTATATAAGGTTTCTCATGATAATAAATTTAAGATAATTTGGCTGATGCACCTGAAATTATTAGTCTATGTCTCTGAATTGCATGTAATCAATATCTTAATGTTTTTCGTTAAATATTTGATATTTTTAACTATTTGTATGGAAACATAACAAAAACATTTGTAAATCGACTCAATATCTATATATCTACAAAACATGAGTAAGAAATATCTTTAGAACTCTGATGCATGGCATCAGACGTAACTAGAGGGGGGCAGACGGGGCAGCTACCCCGGACGCCAGATTGGGGGGGGGGGGGCGCTAAATTGGCCGAGTATTTTTTTTACTATAGATATTTACGTATGATAAATAATGAAGAGGAAAACTTATTAGCAGACTACAAAAACTAAAAGGAGCTAATTGCAGAATGTGAAGAAATAGCAGGAAAGCTTAATCTAGATCTTCTTTTTAAAGAAGTACGGAGGAGGAAGAATCAGATGTTTGATGAGAAGGGCGAAGTTGAAAGCTATGAATTCTCAGAAGAAAAAAGTTCAGATTATTGATTATACACTCAAACCTATTTTTGTGCGGTGGATAGGGACCGCATAAAAAAATCGCACAAAACTTCACGAGTAGCTATAAAAAATGTTTTTCGCAACACATTTAAAAAGTTTTTTTTTATGTGGTGAATAGGGACCGCATAAAAAAGTCTCACGTGAAATAACTAAGAATTGCTTTTTTAAACGAAATCAAGACACGAGGCTTGGCAGCTACTTGGAATCTCGCCAAACCTGAACTTTGTTTTAATGTTTTTCTGTTAATGTTTAATTACTGTTTTAAGTACAAAACAAACTTTGAAGGACATCAATTAAATAATGCGATTATATAATTCAATACATATGTAATGTAATTGGCTGACGCAATACTTATGTAATGTGATGAAATATCAAAAATCGAAAAAACTAAATGACCGATCAAACCTACTAATTTTTTTATTGATAACTTCGTCAATTATGTTCTAATTTGATTGAAATTTCAATATACCGCACAAAAAGACAGCACAAAAACAGGTTTGAGTGTACAAATAATAGATCGGATTCTGAATGAACTGAGGCAAAGGTTTCAAGTCATTCAAAACATGAATAGTTTATTTGGTTTACTCAATGGAGCTCGGTTTGAAACAATGAATTGAGAAGAATTGAAGAACCAGGCACTTGAGTTAGCTACCACATATAAAGAAGACTTAGACAAGGACTAGCTGGTGATAGAAGTGGAGAGTTTTAAGTATCATGCCTTGGAATTAAGCCCTAATATGAAAACGGCTACACTATCAGGTCTTCTGATGTTAATATACAAGAATGGACTTGAAGACGCGTCCACCAACACAACGATAGCGTTGAGAATTTTCCTCACAATACCAGTCTCAGTCGCCTCAAATGAAAGGAGTTTTAGCAAACTAAAGATCACAAAAAATTACCTCAGAAACTTAACAGGACAGCAACGACTAACCAACCTGACCATCATATCATTAGAGCACAAGTTAGCTTCAAAGCTATCTTTTGAGGACTTTGTAAAAATGTTTGCAGCCGAAAAAGCCCGTAAAGTTAAGTTTTAGTTCAAGCTTTCTGTGTTTAAATTAATTTTTTTCACATTTTGTCAATAGATTAAGAGATTGTGAAAAATGTCTAAGTATAATACTCAAAATGATAACTTGAGTAAAATCTGTTATTATTAATTCTTGTTCCAGTTTTCCAAAATTCTTGAATGGTTTTCGGTCGACGTTTCGATAATTCTCTTTAAAGTCCATGCGTGACATCTGGAGATTTAGCAGGAATATCAGTAAAGGGTATTTATTGACTTGATACCAGTTTATTGTTCCATTTTTTCCACGAATTTAATAGTGGATTTAGATGTGTGGCTGCTTGCTTTATCCTGATGCAGCTCTACTGATTGTTGGCACTTTGGGTAAAGATATAGTATTTCTTTATTGAATATTGGGGATAAAATAGGGTCTTGATAATATGTGGGGGTTGATTTTTACATTTCCCCCTCCTTTTTACTTTTAAATTTCCATTATATGCAAAACCAGCAATAATCATAAATCCCTTAGAGAAGTTTTAAGATTTTTCTCCTCTTTTATAACAAATTGTTCATTTTTATTGCAATCTTTTAAATACACCCACGCCTCGTATATTGCCACAACATTTTTCTCCAGCTAAATGCTTCTCATACAGAATTCTGCTTTCTGCAATATGTCGTGGAGATGGACGTTGATTTTGTATTGTATTTTTTGGCCTTTTTAAGATTCAAATCACTGTTAATTATTTTATTTACAGTTGAAACTGAACTTTTAATGACTTTGTAATAGTCCTTTGACTTGGAAGATTCTCTTTTAAAATTAAAGATCTTACCTTGCAAATATTCTCAGAAATTCTTTTTTTTTTGGATACGTATTTGGAAGTATTTTTCCACTTTTACGCGTTTAATCCTTTCTCATTAATAATATTACTTATCGTACCTTTAGATATAGAAAAAACATGACTTTTACAACGTTTTTGAATAATTGAAAAAGCATAATTTTCTTCGGAAAGAGCGGAAACATAGCCTTCCATCCATTGCTTATTTAAAAGCGCCATTTTGAAAGTAAACAAAACTGAGTTAGCAGATGATAAGTTATACTTTAACTGCAGCGAAAATAAAATTATTTCGTAGCATACAATTTTTTTACAGCTCATCAAAATCATTCAAAAAATGCCCGAACAACCTCTGTATTTATCATAATTAAATATCCTATTCTAAAGCAACAGTCTGTTGATTTTGATGCAGCCCACACATATCCCGATATCATTAGATAAAACCTTTTCATTTCATTTGCAGCGATTATAAGTGTGAAAGAATATACCAAACATGCTACTCTTAGATTATTTGTCAATGAAATATCTTAGAATTAATTAGATATTTTATCTTGTACTAAAAATGAAATTGCTGCAAATTAATCTATTTACCTTTGAAATCAAGCAGTTACCATCTAAGTTGAATAAAAAAAATTGTACAAGTGGAATTATTGTGTGTGGGGCGATATCAGGTGTTGTCGGGGTTGGTTTTGGTTTGGTTGGTCGGTGGGGGGGGGGGGGCGCCAAGGCGAGTTCTTGCCCCGGGTGGAAACTAGCCTAGTTACGTCTCTGCATGGCATGCAAAACACTAATCTGCATATTTAGTTGCTTTCATACTGTGTAAATTTATTTAAATTTTTCTACTAAAACAGTCAAGATATATTATGTTTAGCTACTGTGATGCTAAATAAATATAGGTTGTTTTTGATGCACTATTAAAATAAAAATGCCTTCTTTAGGTATGAGCTGCATCCAGAAAGCAAGTACCATTTTGCGCTATTAAAAATGCAGAGAATTGGAAAAACAATTATTTTATCATCCTTTATTATTTTATTATCCATTTTCAGTAGTTAAATTCTTATTACAAGCATTAAATCCTTTAAAATGCTGGGAAAGTTTACATGTATATTAATATATAAATGAAACCTTATTCTCTCTGGAAAGACATTTCTAGACTGTTATGCAGAGTGATTACATCCAACTAAACTAAGAAATTATATTTTAGTTAAAATTTATCAGTATACATCAGAACTTTAATAATTATTTTATAAAATATATATATTAGTTGTTATAAATGTTCTTGGGATTACAATAATATAAAGGCAACCTTCCTCCAATAAAATGTTTCCACTGCTTTATGATTGCATAAAGTCGGTCACCTGGTGAATCTGTGCATGTTGCATCTCTGTGTCCATGAATTTCCACTGATGGTGTTAAGTGCCCCTGTAACAGATTATTTTACTAAATCAAGCTTTTATGCCAGTCATGTTATAATTTAATTTCTCCTTACATGGTGAGACAAGTTCATAATTATTGGATATAAAAGTATACTGGTGAAATATGCAATCTAATGTTCATTCTTTAAATATTCCAGTTTGATTTCACTAACATCCAAAAGTAACTTTAATATTGTTAAAATGGCCTATACTTTGCTAACCAACTGATTTTTCATTGATTTAATGTAAGCCAGAGCAAAGGTTTGTATATAATGCAGGTTGCCTCAATTAACTTTTTGTTGCTACTTTTCAACCTTGGTGACTAGGGTATCTTTTAAAGCAAAATTCTCAAAAACTCCAATTTTGCGATTTTCAGCGACTTTTTTGAAAATTTGCCATAGGTCAACAAAAATTAAGTCCCCCCATTTTTAACCAATAGAACAAATCCTTGTTTCAGTCGTGAGTTCATACCTTTAGCTTCATTGGGGAAAGTCTTTTTGACTTTGACCTACTGCTCTCCAAAAGTTTGTTAAATATGAACATTCTAATCATTTCTACTAGCCTTGTGTGTAACAGCATATAGCATTTTCATGTTAAAATTATGATTTCTCTAAACTAAGTGCCAAGCTACGCCACACTTTCTATTTCTCCACATAGCATTTTTTAAAGAACTTGCTTTAAGGATGTAGCTTGTTATATTTTTGTGAATAGAAAACTCATTTGCAAAAGAAACTCAATCTTTAATTTAACACCAGGGATACAGATCAAACATGAACAATCGAGATGACAGCCAATTGCAAACTGAATTTATCAGACACCCACAGTTTAACTGGTCACCGTCGACTGGTCAAGAATACAATTTTGACAGTCCCGGAATCAAACTTCACAATATAGCTGCTGTGACTAAAACGGCTACTAAAATAAGCTTTAAGAAAAGGCTAATTTTGCTACTGTTTTTAAGAATTTATGCTTCTAAAGCTATTATTTCTCAAATGCTTTGGCTGTGACAGTCTTGATTATGTATATGTATTAAACTTTACATTATGGCACCCAAATTTCGTTACCCGCGTCTCAGAACCACAGATTTCTCTTGACTTCCTTCTCCCTACAGAACTTGTGAGAGTCGTGAATAACTTTTACGACTGACCACCTAGTGCGCTTTCCTTTCATAGTGTTTGGCATGCTACTGATCACTGGCGCGACATTCTGAGTTTCCCAGTGTTCACAGAATGATCGACATGGGTAGGGCTCGAACAAAAGGACAATCCTCTTTAGGGCAAGTCGCTGACAACTCGCAAATGGTGATCAATGTCAGCGGTCACTTAAAAGGGGGGAAAATTTTGGGTACAGCATCTGTACCGAGCTGCTCTAGGAAGGAAAAGTCTCACAGTATGACTTGTACCGCCTGTAGTCTAAAGGATAATTTATGTAAACATCAGTATTTTTATATTCCACCTGTTAATCAAAGTAATGGCTTGCATTAAAAAATATAACTACCTTGGATTGAGAGAAAACGGCTATTCTGCTCTCAGAATAGAATTCTGTACAAATGAAAATATTAAGTATCTGTTCTGGTAATATGTGTAGGTAGAGTTGTGTGTACATTGAACAAACAAAACATGGAAATTGGAGATTGTAACTTCATGTTACTCAAGAGCTTTCTGAAGATACACATCAGGGCTTAACTTAAAATGTAGTTTAGCGCAATTTTGGTTATGTTTGGTATGTATACCAATTAGGTTAAACACCAATCAACTATCATGTAACGATTTGCTTGATTTTTAAATTTCATGGTGCAAGGGCCATATTTGTTCATGCCAAACAAGACAATGTTGTGAAAGAAAAAAGAGGATTGAGGAATATAGGTGAAATGAAATCAGAAAAAGATCACTTGGGTATGCCGGGAGCACGACCTCATCGTTTACTAAAGACAGTAAACCCCATGGGAAAAGAAAGATAACTTGAGTCCGTGAAGCCTGTACACACCTAAAGCAGATGTGCCCCTGAGGGCATGTAATGATCCGGAATTCGTTCTTTGGAATTATTGTTGGCATTCCACTAGCAACCTTCGAATTGTAGGCGGCGCAGGTTTGATTCTATTCAGGTGCATTCCTCCTTGGGTGTATTTCTCTTTTCTGTGTGTCTATTACTTGATGTATGTCTTATATCTGGCGCAGCATAGCCAAATATGGCCCTTGCGCTATAAAACTCTCAAACCATCCAAACCGTATTCAAAGAACAAGCCAAGTAATGTGATATCCCGAATATGTACAGGAATCATGTTCTGCAAAAACACTACCTCCACCTAAATTTGGCTTGAGAGAAAACGCCTCGTAAACAAATAAAATAGCATATTTGTAGTTTCATTTTCTTCAAATTGTTCTGACCCTAATCTTACTAAAATTTTTGCAAGAAAAGTTTCTCGTGGAATCGCTTGCGTATTAATGAATTCAGGTATGGAAAAATGAATATTTTGTCATGCTAGTTTTACTGTGCTTTAGAGTACCTAGCATGCAGTGCTTAGAGCTTATTTAATGCAGTATGAAAAAATGATCAAGGCTAGGAATCTGACTGAAAACAAAGGAAAGCAAGATAAGCTAAAGATGGGAGTTTAAGTAACAGTGCAGAGTTAAATATAATTTTAAACATACAATGCATTTATATTTCATGAGTATCTTTTATTATCAAGTAGTTACTAACTAATTTAAAAATAATTCACACAATTGCTTAGTTAAAATACCTGATTTATTCCACATGTAATCAGCTTCATGGCTGCATCAGTCATCTGAACTGTTGGTGTAACATTGGTAAAGTTTCCCATGAAAGCAAGACCAATTGAAATTGAATTGTAGGTGATGGTATGCTCTCCAACATTGCTCCATCCCACACCTACATACACATGCCCATCACCTCCAATCAAGAAATTGTATGATATGTCCCACCATCCTGAAATGTTTAAAACTTGTAACATTTATTTGTGGCATTCCTCTTACATATGGGGCAATGAATGAGTATGGGTAAGAAATGAATAGGATGCTATTTTAGGCTTCTAAAACTTATGAATTGTATACAATATGCAAGAGTCATAACTAAAACAATAACGTACTGTGAATTACAGTAATTAGAAGGCAGATATATTGAACTTTGTAGTGGAAACTGGACAGAGCTCTGAGCTTTGTTGTCAAAATTAATATTTTTTCTGTTCATGACAAAGTTTTGGAGAAGTCCCAATGCTTTTATGTGTGCATTATAATTTTGAAACCTGCCCTTTGGAAATATACTTCAGTACTATAAACCTACTTTTGAAGCCAAATGTATCATAGTCAACAAATTTATCCGCAAGCTCATGAATGGAGTATTCCAGGTTGAAATTAAGCCTTATATGAAAGTCAAAATACACAACATGGAATGTGAATCCAATAAAAAAATAATTGCTTACATTGCATACGAACTATTACGAAAAACTCGTATTTAAGTAAGAGAACCTGATATAATTTCATGTACACAAAAATTTAGCAATGTAGAAGACGCGAACTTTCAAATGCATAAAACAGGCAATTTCGGTATGGCATTAAAATGTGATTATCTCATACTGCCAAATGTGGTGACGCAACATTAAGCTCAGTACAGCTAGAGACAGTTGAGATCTTGTCGAAAAGGCATCTTCTGGATTAGTTCTAATTAGGGATTGGTGGATTGGAGCTGACAGGTCTTAAGCTAAAGCTTTTGAGTGTTTAAAGTTCCAAATTTTCCTTAAAATGCCCTCTTGAGACAAGACAGTATAGAGATATTCATTGTCAACCAACTTGTTGAGCTCTTATGCAAATAGAAACCTTTTGCATTCCATGTGCCAATTATTTCAGTTTAGTTGAACTGCACTGTGCAAACCGGTAGGTAGGTTTAATTACGTCTCACTGGAGCAACACAACGGGCTGTTGGCGATGGTCTGGGATCAAACACGAAGGTACGAATTTGACTATGTGTTTGGCTGGCCGTGGTAGCCCGGTTGGAAGAGTAACGGATTAGCAATCGGAGGGGAGCGAGTTCGAATCCAACCAAAGACCGTCGTGTACAAAGGGGGCTGGTGCACGTTAAATCTGTCGTGGCCTCAAATGCTCTCACGTTTGCATGGTGTGGAAGTTTGGAGAGGTGCCAGCTCAGGTGTAACCTCGTCATTTGACCGTGGTTCAAAATTGCGTGGTGTTCTCAACTTTCTCTTTGGGTTTGATCCCGGACCGTCGCCAATTGCCCATTGTGTTGCTGCAGTCCGACGTTAAGTAAGATACCTACCTACCTTAACCATATTTGGCATTTTAACATGAAAAGATTTAAATAAGGTAAGGTAGGCTTTAATGATACGTTTAAGTATTTTGATTTCGCCAAGGTTGTAATGTTTGGAATTAAAATTGTTTTTCAAAAATGAATGAATAGCATGAAGTTTATACCTTCATTATCCCAATTTTTCTGCTGAAGCGGACTTCCTATATTGAGTGTCTCAAAACTTCCAGTACAAACTTTAAGGGGAGGTATGAACACAAAATTAAACCATATTCTCAAAGGAATGTATGTCCGTAAGTGCCAACCATATGTACTAGGAAATGCAGTAAGGTGTAGAAATAAAAGAACAAGTATGTCATCATTTTTCTTAGCTGTAATTTTAGTTTGACAATGGCTGTACGTTTACTATTTCAGAGAAAGTGCTCAAAGTGGCAACCAACAGAATGACAGCATGTCTGGACACATCGGTTCATGGATTTCCGTATGTGTTGAAAAATTCCTGACCTCATGCTGACTTTTTCTCCTGTGACTTGCTATGAGGTTAGTTTTGGAGTCAATGGGGGTTTTGTACATGATGCTATTGTTATCCTCAAAGAAAGAAATCAATACATGAAAAATCGGATGATCGTGGTGTCCAAACGACCGTATAATCCATCGAGCCCTAAAAGTACCGTTGAGAGCCCCTTACGCTCATACATCTCAATGTGAACACTGTTTATTTGTACTTTCTACCTCCCTTCCAAGTTAGCATAAGAAGTTTTGAAACACCCTGTTTCTTCGCCTTGCTGGAATTTTAGTGATGGTAAGAAAAAAATGTGTACCTTTGTCATCCTGATGGTAATCCTGTATGAATTGCACGTTTCGTATGCAATGTGGGGTATTGTTACATGCTCCAAAGACAGTATGGATAATGATGACATGGCTAATTGGCAGAGCCATAGGAAAAGTTCGGACAGGGGCTCTGGCTTGCCATTCTTCGCGGCTTACAAACTTTAGATCTTCGCAGACTTCATTTGTAATGCCTAAAGAAGAAAGTACAGATCTGAGTGACAACAAACTTGATGAGATAAATAACTTGAAATGTATTAATTCGTATGTTTATTTTTTAACAGCTTGAGCGCCACGAGATTTCCGAACAGTGTACCACTGCTTTTACATTGCAATAAACTTAAATGACAAAATAGCCACATCTATTGATTGGAAGAATCGTAGGTGAGATTCTACTTGTTAAAACTAGGAAAACTGAATGTTGTAATATGGAATAATGCATATATGACCCTCTAGGTCAGGGGTCTCTAAACTTTTTCACTTGAGGACCAGATTGAAAAATCCTGCAAGTCAGGCGGGCCCCAACAACACACACATAAATAAATAAATATATATATACTGTAACGTCTTGGTTCACGGGTAGCTTAGACTAGTTACCATTCAAAAGTATCCGTTTCTAGACTAATGGATTTATTTTACAATTTTTGTACAATTAGTCGGTAAAATGAATGAAGAGTACATTTAAAGATAGTTCGTTGGAAAGTCCAAAGTTTTATCGAGGCGCTTCTTATGGCTGCTGGCGAGTCTCGCAAATTACTCGGAGGAGTCTAATTCACGGCTACGGCGAGCCTTTTCCCAATAAAAATACTCAGATGAGTATAGAGTCCCAAGGCAGGATATCTCGGTCTTTTCCAGCTCGGATGAGATCAATCTCCTCTACTCGGGCGAGTAGTGACACAGGTATCTCGGAGGAGTCTCCTTCACGGCTACGGGCGAGCCTTTCTCAATAATATACTCAGGCGAGTATAGAATCCCAGGGCGGGATAAATCGACCTTTTCCAGCTCGGATGAGCTCTTCCGAAAGATGGCAATCTTTCGCCGACAGTGAACGGGTGTACACTTCTCGTTCGACTTTCGTCTCTCCAAAACGGTCTCTCCTCTTCTCAAAAACTATATATATCGGGTGCTTCTCGACTCCTCCTTTTCATTTCGGGTCGGCCTCTTAGTCTGTGCTGGTTGGCTGTTGAATATCTCACCATCTTCGGACCTTCCCAAATGGCTCTCGCACGTTGGCCTCTCCCCTTGACTTTTACGTCAGACTTCGGCGGACTTGAAAGGGGACCATAAACCCTTGTCGGCAATGGTCATCGTAATTCATCTCCGTACCTTTTTGTCTCGAAATGTCAGAGAGCGACAGAAAGGCGCCTGCCTTTTGTTTCGAAGCCACCGACGACTTCGCCCCATGGAATCGGTACTGCCGTTAAAAAGCTGTCTCGGGGTGGTCTTTTCCTTTCGGCGCTTGATCCGCCGGCAAGATTGTCAGTTTCCCTAGCCGCCGTTACACACGTATGTGTATGTGTGTTGGGGATGGACATTGGGTCAACGTCAATTTTTTTAAAGATTACGAAATGAACTAGTTAATAAAATAGGTGTTTAAATAATGTAGATTTAACCAAAGAAATCAAATTTATTGCAAATAATGTAAATGTACATATAAGTTGGCCTAAGGAAAAAATAACATTCAACAATATTCCTATCTATCATTCTTTGGCTTTCTTATGTACGTAATGGACGTGTGGAGTTCCTTTTGACAAATAATGTCTGTCCATTTTGGGTCAAATTTCGATGATCCTATCACTAGAATGGATTTCAAGTGTTCGTCTGAAAAGTTAGCCCTGTACTTTGATTTTACAAAGGTTATTTTTGAAAATGTTTTCGCAGATATATAGGTCGATCCAAACACTGAGAGCGCTGATCTTGCAAAGTTTTTAATTTCTTCATCACCCAATGACCTGCAATGAAAGAAACTATTAGAAGTTTACTGTTTTAAAATTAAATATAATCACCTCTAAAATGAAAGAAGGTCCGCATTCTTGTAACATTCCTTGAAATATTCTTTCAAGTATTCACTTTACGTAAGTTCAATCAATTCAAGTTGAAGTTTGTTGGCGCATTTTCGATTTTATATTGGAATGGATTTTGAAATAGCTTCATCTTTTCTGCTGTAGCTGAATAATCATTCTGCGAAGCGGTTTAAAAATTCCGTTTTTGTGATAGTTCATAGTTTTTGTGATAGTTTGTATTGCATAATGTGATGGGAAAGGCACACAAGTTTCGCTAGCAAACTTCTTGCAAGTTTCGAAGTGGTCCAGAATTGTCTTTCCCAATTGGTTTTCAAAAATAGCAAGTTTGTTCTAAAAACTTTCACATGTTGGAACAAGTCGTTTACAAAGGACTTTTCGCCTTGGTTTCAAATTAAAAAAATTATGGTAATACCAACAGCAAATGCACACACAAGCTTCCACAGCCACTGATGATCTGAAAGCTCTTCTACAGGCTTACCCTGTTCAATCATGAAAATGTTAATAGCTTAGCGCATCTCAAAAAACCTCTGGAGCACCTTTCCTCTGCTTAGTCAACGTGTCTCACTGATATGGGACATCTGGATACTGACTTTCAATATCCGAAAGAAAATTCTTAAACTGCCGGTGTTTAAGAGAGTGGGATCGGATGTAATTTACTGTCTTAACAACGACCTGCGTTACTTCCGACACATTTATGTTTTTCCCACACAAGGATTGTTGATGGATAATGCAGTGAAATACCATTGATTTCTCACCTCCAGCATTTTGAATAGCATTGCATACATGCCCTACTAATCCTGTTTTACTGCCACACATACTTTTACTTCCATCTGGTAACGCCTTTTAGTTTTTTAGATCTAATTGAAGTTTATAAAGGATTTCATTTACCTTAGTAAAGAACGCAAGGCAAACGTTCTAATGAGAAGCGGGAAGCGTTATTAAATTGAAGCCGCTCAGTAACGAAAGTCATTTATTAATAATTTGTAATAATTTATTTTTCATAAAACCGTTCGAATTACACGGAACCTCGAACCTACCGAGACTCTAATTACCGCGACTATTGAATTTGAATTCTTTTTACGATCTACGATACGAAAAATTGCATGCTGCATCGGCCAGGTTCCCGCGGGCCGGACAATGACTCTTCGCGGGCGCGGTCTGGCCCGCGGGCCGTAGTTGGGAGATCCCTGCTCTAGATTAATTCACATTCTGATTTCTGAGTGAAACAGTAAACTGCCGTAATGGAGAAGTGATTAAGACTTGTTTCGAGAATCGGTAAATTGGACAATTTTGAGACTCTGGGTTCAAATCCGAGTTTGGGCTTGGATGTTCTAAGTGGCCCGTCATCCACTTTAAAGTCGAAGGTCTCGGATCTAATTAGACCTCATTTAGGAAAAGATGAACGAAGAGTGCCAAACTAAACGTACATGCCGATGTCGGGCTGCCTGCTTAGAGTTGTGTAAATGTAAGTCTGTTTTCCTAAGATCTCCGGAAAGGTATTTTCGGGTCGCCCGTTGCATTAGCAACCTGCGAGTTAAGGCTTCGCAGGTTCAATTCCTCCCTGAGCGTGTTTTTCTCTCCTGTGTCTAAAACTTTCCTGATTGAGTTGACAATGCTATGAACTAACGCTAAATGTGTAAATAACTAAAAACAAAAATTTACACATGCCAAAACGCATTAGTAAATCGTTGACACTGTTGTTATTAAGGTTGGCGAATTGTATGGTGTAGTGAATTTTTGTCTTTCATAACGGTAAATGTTTTTTTCGTAAACATTTATTGAGTGAATGAATCGTTGTATAATAAAAAAACACGTTATTTGATGTTTTATACCAGAGGTTCTCAAACTTTTTCAGTCACGGAGCACCTTTGAAATTGGAAATTCAACGCGGAGCACTAAATTTTATCTCGCAGCTATATACTGTATTTAGTAAATAGAATGACAAAATAGCATTGACGATACAAGGTAGTTTCGTCATTTAAGCTTGCAATACATTAGATTTCACCGTTTAATTTTTTTTCTGCACTAATTTCTCATTGCAGACGGAAAACACACATGAAAAAAAAACATTTAAAAGTAAATTTAGGGCAAATATTGCAGATCCACAATTTGTTATTTTATTACTTTGTCATTATTACATTTGTTATAAATTTTTACTTGGTTTTGTGAAACAGAAATTTAATGAGAAGGATGAGGTTGTTTTGATTTGCACAATTAGATTATATCTGGCTGAATTTCGGATAGTTGCAACTGAATATCTTGCTCTGCATTGAGACGTGATCTGTATTTTTTTAGTAGTGGCGTATGCGGAGAATCCTGTTTCGCATAAATAAGTGGTTGCGAAGGGCAGGAGAATAAGTTTCGCTTTATCTGATAGGATTTTAAATTAATCTTTTAGCGTACACCAAAAATCTGAGATTGATTTCTCAGTTTCAAACTTTGATCTTATCGCTGTATCTGATGTCAAATCAAGCAAGCATTCATACTCCTGTAATGTCAGAGAGGATGGTTTTTTGGATATAGAGTATGGTGTTACAACCCAAACTTTTTCTTTTATGTTTTCATGCAATCCTTTTGGAAAATAAGAGTTCAAAGTATCAATCAAATGCAAGAGATGAACTTCAAACTCGTTTAAGATATCCGCAGGAATGTCTGATTCGAGTTCTCCAAATCCTTTTGTTAGTGGAAAATAATCCAGGCTTCCGTTTTTGATTAACTCTACCCAATACTTCAGTTTCTTTTTAAATCCTTCCACTTTATCAGTAGCATCAAAAACAGTTACTGCTTTTCCTTGAAGTGAGAGACAAATCATTAACTTTTGTAAAAATATCTCCCAAATACGCCAATTTCATTAGCCAACGATCATCACACAACTCTCCCAAAGCAAAATCATTGTTCATTGTGCAAAAATCAGTTCAAAGAGGCGCATTAAACTTTTACCACGGGAGAGCCACCTTATTTCTGTGTGAAGAAGTAAAGACGTATGCAGACTCCCCATGTCATGAGATTTTTAACAACCTGGTATTCTTAGGTCGTGATTTCATAAAATTTATTATTTTAACAGTTTCATCCAGCACTTCTTTTATAAAAGGTGGCATTTTCTTCATTGCAAGAGCATATCGGTGAAGTACGCAGTAGCTACTGCTGCACCCCTTGGCTTTTTCTTTTATTTTTGCGATTGCACCAGACACCTTACCAATCATAGCTTTCGCTCCATCTGTGCACCACATCAACACAGTTATCCCATAGGATGCTATTCTCCGCGAAAAATTCGTCTAATTTAAATATTTCACTGCCACTTGTGGTAGTCGGTAATGGCTTGCAGAGAAGTAAATCCTCTTGAAAAGTGTCCAAATATGGATAGCGCACAAATACCATAAGAATTGTCAAACCAGCAACATCGGTTGATTCATCCATTTGAAGCGAAAATTTAGTGGATTTTATACGAGAAATGAGAAATTAAAGTAGCTTTCACATATTCTCTGCTAAGTCCCCGATTCGTCGCGAGATTGTGTCATTTGACAAAGGAATTGTGTCTCACTTTTGCAGCCTTTATGTCAAACATGCATTCGATAATGTCTTTTACACAAGGCTTGATAAGGTTTTCAGCAACAGTATGGGCTTCGCCAGCTTGAGCAATTCGGTAACTAAGATGCCATCAAAGCCTTTTCGTTGACAGTTTTTGAATGATACAATATACATTTCTGGACTTTCCTGAGTTCAATATACTTTTTTTCTGAAAAAATCAGTTGGTTTATCCTTGTATTCTGGATGGACCCCTCAAAATGACGCATTTTTCCTGGAAACATTGAACTGTTCGGCAAGACTTTACCACAAATTGCGCACTGAGGTTTATTATCGGTGGTCTCAGCGAACCCAATATCCAAATAAGAATCATGATACTTTCGTTTTAAATTTTTTTAAATTATGGAACTTGTATCCGAGGAAGTAGAGCTATGCAACTTGTTCGATAGTTCAAGAAGTTCTGTTGCATCCGCAGTCAATGATTCATCCGAAAAACCAGCTTGTACAGCAGCAGTAACACTTCTATCTTCTTCCGCACTGCAATTAGAAAGTAATATGAACATTAGCTGTAGATTACAACAGCATAAATTCAGTAAAAAGTTTAAGTAAGATATTGCATCTAAAAACATTCATTGAGGGTTTTTTAAAAGAAAATACTGTAAAATTTAAAAAATCCTATAATGCAAAATCTTATACGTGAATAGTAAAATTTTATTTTTAGGGATTCTAATTTTTCAAGATTTTAAAATATCGTAATGAGTTTAACCATTTTGATACAGGAACGACAGAGTCAACAGATTGCAGGACTAGGTGTACGAAAATGGACAGGGCATATAGTTTTCATATGCTTGAGAAGAAGCAAAACAACGAATTATAAACAACAAACAATTCTCAACATTTTTTTGTTTATTTTACAATTTATGGTATTTTAAATTATATAATTGAAATTTCATCTACAAACAAAAATTACTGTTTTCAGCATTAAAACTTAAAGTGCAAAATAAATTTTTATTTTTTTAAGATTACTTAATTTAAAGATTTAATTTTTTTCTTTATAAAAAAAAATGAAAAACTAATAAAACTGAAGTGCGAATAAATAATAAAAATTTTGTTTATTTCTCTTACTTTCTCGATTATGGAATGTTTGCTTTAGTCTGCAGCCATGACTTTATATTTTTTAATTTAATACGGTTAATTTTTTTTAAATAAAATAACTAAATATCTTAATATATTTGGGGTGCTGTATCCCCTCAAACATCGAATAACACCAAAACGAGTACATACCTCTTAGATGTTGATACTTCCACGTCTGTTCCAATTGGCTTGGCAAAAGTTTTGATGTTTTTTAAGGACTTCATCTCCAGCCAGCGATCCATTGAAAGAAAATCGACGTTATTCCCCGTATCACGAATTTAGTATTTAAAGAAACCTCCACAAGACAGATATTTTGTCATCAAAACGAAATATCTGAGAAGCTACAGAAAATTGATTTTTAAAAATAATAAATTACATATAATGAACTTTATAATTTGTCGGTTCTCGACTGAATGTTGACTAAAATGCAACTGATTTGAGAAGTGAGTAAACCACCAGTTTTATATGCAATAAAAAAATTTCCGATAATTCTGGAAAGGTGTCGAAGCTTCTAATTTTTTCTGCAAACGCGGAGACTGGTTCTGTGTTGTCTGGTGTTGCCTTTAGAAGTAAATTTGTTTTGTCGACTGGTGGACGAGAAACTGACACATTGAATGCCGACTAACTTTTTATATAGTCAATGTTTCACCCGATGGGTGATAAATGATTTATACTCGATTTTTTTTCTTGCACACCGAGAGCTCAAAAGGTCATACTATTCAAATGTTTTTGTCCCATTTTTTTCGTAAAAGATATTTTTAATTTTAAACTTTAAAATATGTTTAATAAAAATATTTTTAATTTTAAACATGATCTACCTTTTCGCGGAGCACTGGGAATTGTTTTGCGGAGCACTAAGTGCTCCGCGGGGCACAGTTTGAAAAACTCTGTTTTATACTAATTTTAAAGCTGAATAAGTGAATAAACAATTCTGTGTGCAACTTGTTTTTTTCATCTTAAAATCGAGTGTCTCAAAGAGTTAATTGTTTCCAAAAAACAAGAGAGGATCTAAATGTCTTCATGGTTGGCTGGATTCAAATGGCGCTTAGGCCATATTTGGCCAAGCAGCGCCAAACACCGTCATATAAATGGACATACGGACAAAAACTTTAAATAAAATATTAAACTGCATGATATGAGTGATTTAAACTTTTTGAGGTGGGTTAAAAAAATATCCCACCATGCATAAAAAGCTAAGCGAAAAGGTGGGACAGTTTTTAACCCCTAACCCCAAATAATTAACCCAGTTCACTCTCGAATGCACTCTCACCGATATGTATTCCGTAGAGATTTGTTATACGTTTATCGGAACAATGCGCAGAGTGCCTAGTTCTCTGGGACGTTACGAACATGGTGACACTATTCAGATTCGTCTGACACCAAATTGGTTACATTAATCTGGATAATCTACGCGCCTCTGTAACAGTCCAATTCCAATAGGGAACAAATACCAGGGCGGTGCTGTTGGTGATGATTGCATCAGTAGATATAATTGTGCATACAACATGTATCATTGATCTATTTTTAAAGCTGTTGTATCTCAATTTATAAATACTGTGATACGGATTTCCTATTTATCATTCTTGCACATTAGGTATCTCAAAGGTCCGTGGTGCATTATAAAATTTATTCAATCTCTATAAGATACAATCATGTTTCAAACTTGAACAAATTTCAGTTTTTCTGTGTGTTATCGTTTTGGTTTCATCGGTTTTTCAGTTTCATCTTAAATAGGTAATAGAATTGACGTCTCACTGGAGCGGCTATTAGCAGTTTCATCTTAATATTTTTAATACAAGATTTACATGGTTGGCTGTTTTTTTTTTTAGGTTTTATGGTGCAAGGGCCATACTGTGCCAGACACAAAACAGACAATATCGAGTAATGGACATACGCACACAATGAAAATTTTACTGACACAAAAGAGAAATACACCGCCTATAAATCGAAGGTTACTAGGTTAAGGGCATACGCACTGAGCCAACGACGATCTCATTTACAATATGCTTTTGAGATAATGTGATTCCGATAGTATCATTACGGTTTAAGCCTGCTGAACGTCTTCCTTGCACCTTCAGGGTCGCTCAGTTGGTTTTCCCATTGCGTTAGCAATCTGCGAGTTGTAGGCAGCTCAGGTTCGATTTCTGTGGGAGGATTTGATTTTAGTAAACATAATCGGACTTGTGTGCTTGATATCAAGGAACGTCTTATGTCCATTACTTGACCACGATAAGGTACCGAGGTCAAGTAATGGACATGCACACAAGGCAAACTTTTACCGACGCAGAAGAGAGATAAATACACCCAAGGAGGAATCAAACCTGCGCCGCCTCATGTCCTGATAGAGGATTTCTATTTTCTGTGTCAGTAAAGCTTTTCTTGTGAGCCCATCCTCTTGACCTTGGCATCTGATCGTGTTTAACGTCGCGCTGGAGCAACACAAACGCTCCAGTGCATAATATTAAGCATATAAACTTCTTTAGGTGGGCAGTTGAATTAATGTCGCACTGGAGTAACTGGCTATTGGCGACGGGATCAACCTCGAAGGAAAGATCCGAGGACAACACCTTGTAATTTTGAACCACGGCCAGATGACGATTTCAACACCACTCTCCAAACTTCCACACCACACTAGAGGACATTTGAGGCCACGACAGATTGAGGTGCACCAGTTCCCACGTACACAACAGTCGTTGGTTGTATCGAGTTTCGAACTCTCAACTCTCCTATTGCTAATCCGTGACTCTACTAACCGGGCTATCGTGACCCTAAAACTTTCTTAGAAGAGAAAAATTGGACTATAGCTTAAAAAATAAAATTAAGAATTAATTTTGGCAAATACGGAAAGGGAAAACTTTTTCGTATTTAGCAAATTTTTGGATCCCTTACTGCTGCTATTCGGCACCATGAATTGGGACACCTGTCGGCCATTCTATGAACAAAAGAAGTTTGGCAATCGTAAATACAATTTTCTGATATTTTGACACAAAATGGTTTCTTTTCCATACTATTGAGGAGGTATATGCTTTGTTACTTACCTTCTCCGATACTTGCTTTCGTTATCCAGACAAGAAACTGAGAGAGAAGGAATTTTAGTTTCCCCATTATTTGCAAACCATTCTTTGCTAAGGATATTCTGCAATGAATTCTCCGTGACTCTTCATTTTTACGTCTCATTGCATCTCATTAATTCGGCTGCAATATCATTTGACAAGCCAGAAAGGATGGATGAGTAACATAATAACAATCTACTTTCTGCCGGAGTTGATTTAGTTTTTAGGATTGGGGCAGCCTTTTTGTCGAACCTTTTAATGAACTAGCTTTTTCTTTTTTTACATATGTTTTATTAAAAAAGGGGCGATTTTGGTGAATTCGTGTTAGTGAACGCTTGTGTACCGCAAAATAACTGTTGCGGTATCTAGCGTAACAGAAAACCTTATTTGTAGAAATAGTTGTTCTAATACAGACTTAAGGTAAAAATTATAAGATGTGTGATACTCGAAAACAAGCTTCATAAAAAGTCTGACACATAACAATTGACATTCAAACTGCCTTTTATTCATGAAAATAAATTTTACAGTGCATTTTTATTAATTATAAATAGGTAATATAGCATTCTAAATAGTCTTATTAAATATGTGTAACTTCATAATTTTTTTGTGTAGTTATGTTTTATTATCTGTTTAAAGATAGATAAATGTTTAAAATTTCTTAATTAAATTTTGAACTTCATTTTTTGGGAACATTCCTTGCTTTCTGCTGCGTGAGAGTGTATATCTAAGACAATAATTATCTATTTGATATCCTCTTTTCTTTCTCTCTTTCATCCAGAAGTTTCCACTAAGAAATTAATTTTGTTGTTTCTGTCGTCCAATATATTTATATATCGATATAAAGTGCATTAATAACAAGCGTGGTCAAAATGTTATCGAAAAATTACTTAATTCTTCAAGCATGAACATCAAAAGACTTGTTATCTATTAAATTTGGATATAGGTAAGAATATTTATTTTGATAAATTTTATAAAATATTTTAAGTTTCTGTCCTTTTTTAATTTTTAAAACGCTCATGTCACTTTACTGTTATTTAAAAGCTTTTATAATTTTATGATATTTATCCACTGATATATTATAAATGAGAATATGTCGAACCATGTATAGCTAGCAAATGAAATAAATACTCTGACTTCTTCTGTTTTCCGTAATATAACACACATAGTATAAATTAAACACTACTTCTTCCTATGTTACTGGCTTGAGTCTTACAGCTTTGAGAGCAAGAGTGACACCACATAATTTAATAAGTATAATATATCCCGTGTTATTTATCAAAGGGACAGCTCGATTTCTTGTATTCTATATCTTTGAGCATTTATTCAAAATTCCTTATCGAATCCATACTTCCACTCCTTTCCATCATTGTCGAAGCTATATTCACTGGGATTTTTAAAACCTTCGAAATTGCTCAAGGGTTCAAGCTTCAGTTTTTTTATTTTCTCGATGATCTGATCATATTTATCCTTATGGGAACCACTTTCGAACCCTTTACCAAAGTTGGAACCACTTTCGAAGTCTTTGCCGAAGTTGAAACCACTCAGACTATGGAGTCCCCTGTAGTGGGGAGTGACGAACTTATAACCTTTCTGGTCCTCCTTCCCCCATTGGCCGTAACTATTACTATCCTGGAATGGCCAGTGCCCATGCCCATGAAACAGCGATGGGTTGTAGCTAAATCCATGCAATGGTGCAAAGTTGTCAAATTTGTAGCTACTGTGTGGGAAAGAATGATGATCGTGCTTGAAGTCATGGTGATGATTGTTCTTGAAATCATGGTGGTGGAAATTGTTCAGTGGCTTAATATCCAACTCGTGGTGTGTGGGTATATGGTGGTGGACTTTCACTTCATGGTGGTGGAAATCGTTTAGTGGTTCAATATCCAACTTGTGGTGTGTGGGTACATGATGGTGGACTTTGACTTCATGGTGGTGAGGAACGTGGTGAGTGTAAGGAATATGGACGTGAGGTTCATGGTGATGATGGAGTTCATGGTGAGGGAAATGGTGGTGTGGAGGATCTGCTTTTACTTCTACATGTGCTGGGTTCTGGTTCGCGGTGCCCTGCTCGTTTGTTTTCACTTGGGCTCTGAAACCACCCTTATCGGCGACGTAGTGGACTTCTCTGTACTGTCCTTTGTCGTCTGTATATCCGTAGCTGCCCTTGACGTTTCCATGGCCGTCGCTTTCCTCGTGGCGGTGATGAGAACCCCCTTTGTCTTTTATTTGATATCCGAACTTATAAGGCTGGGGTGCATGATACTATTCGGTGAAAAAAACAAAATGGATTAGATACATGGAATTGTCTGCGTGATTAACCCACCAAGTGGTTTGGACGAGATATTTCGTCCATCAAGATCTGACCAATTTTGCTAATGGCGAGATATCTTGGTATCAAGGTATTACTTATTTTTCGATGATACGAGATCAGGATCTGGTCAGCTTTCTTCTAATGACGAGATATCTCGTCCATCAAGATCTGGTCAATTTTGCTAATAAGGAAATAGTCAAGACAACCACCAAAAGCATTAAGCTGCAAACTAAAAGAGTGAACTATTTTCTAATTTAAGAAATTTACTTTATAGGAATAGAAACAAAACTATATACAGTATTGAATGCATTTACTTGTTTAGTACATATATTTAGCGTATTTTAGGAACGGATGTTGAGGTTGACGCCGCAGGCGAACTTCGACATATCCAAGAGTGAGCTACTCAAAACAAATGTCACGGATTTCTGACTACAATATGCGCCTTTGGGATATACAGTGCCCGATTGATTATTATTGTTTACTTTTAAAAGAAAGTGCTGTGCTTTAATTCATTTACTGAATGAAATATTAAAAGTCAGGCGCAAGTTTTGATAGTTAAAAGTTTAATAGAACTAAACTGTGGGTGAGATAATTTTACGTAGGAGAGTGAAGATTTAAACTTAATATAGAAAAATGCTCCTAGACACCTTATGAGGAAGATAAGTTCTACAGGGTTTCACAGATATTATCTATGTTGTAGTGAAGATAATTTAGAATTTTAAACCCTCCGAGGGGTTCATACGCACAATTACACCTTGAAACCTGCAGTCTTTGTATGACTTCTTACCAATTTTGATCTTATTAACCAATAGAATCTTTCCATAGGATTTTTATTCTAATGAAATAAGTAATGGAATCTTCTCACAGGATCAATTGAATCTTTCTAACGGTTGAAACTATCCAGGATTCTTTCAATCAATAGATATGGTTATTTAGCCATTGTGTTGTGGGACAAAAGTAATACTATACTACTCGGATATTTCGCAACTCTCAGGGGGTTAGAAAAAGTAGAGATAGAGTAGTAATTAGTCCAATAGGAACTTTGAGCGCATTTGGGTTCGCACTTGCCCAATAGTCTTGCTTGTTTCAACTATTGTAGAGAGATATGCATATCTATAATTGTTGACTTACCGATTCTCCTATGATACCATATAGGTGAGTGGCTGAAGAGAAACCAGCAAATAAGATGATAAGCAAAGTCTAGGGAAAAAATTACACCAAAGTTAATAAGTAATAATTTTTCAATGCGTTCAATAAATCGTTGAGCATATAACTATCTACAAGGCTTCTGGAACTATTTATTGGAATTGCTGGTACCAACTTTTTCTGAAGATTAAAAAACACACTAACAGTGCGTTTGAAAAATGTCGAGGGAACTTATCGTTTTGTCTTTTATCCACACAAAATGCCGAACTCGTATGCTTTTCTATGAATGCCGTTATTTATTTGCAGCTAAGATATACGTTAACTTATTTTATTGCATAATAATTTTTTATTCATAATAAAAATCTTTAAAATCTTGCACTTCATTTAATATGACTAACAAAGGCAATCAATATTAAAACGCATAGGATTTTCTTTTTTTAAAACGAAGATTGATTTTTTGATTTATGAAGTCTGAAAACACATAATCTTTCAAAGCAATATAGTATAACTGAAAATATCAAATTTTTCTATTATCTTTCTAATATGCATGTTTTCAATGGATATCATAACTTTCAATTTCCAATTTACTTTTAAAACTAAATTTTAAAGATGTTTTGGGGTGAATTTTCTGTTCGGCTTAGAAAATATTAAAATATTCAGTTTTCTCCTCTCTCAATATAAATTATGCTTCTCTGAAAGACGACGAATATTTCAAAAAAGGGAAAAAAGAAAGGTATTAAGTCATCTGGATAGCTTAAAATGGTAAAATCAGTTTCTTAAACAAAATTATTATGAATTTGTTAAAGCCTTCAGTAATATTTCAAAATTTCATTCTCCGTAATACGTTCGCCGAAAAATTTGCAGTACGCCATATAGTTGAAAATAAAACCTTAAGTAACAAAAAATTACAAGCGCAAGGGGTTCACTGAAATTGGAAACAATATGTCAAACTTACTACCCGAATTCACTGAAGTATACCATCACTGATCTTCGAAACTGTCACATTAATAATGAAATACTTTAAAACATTCAGAATATCGAATTCGCAGACATTCACCAGAACAGCTACAACGCAAAATATATTGAACACTAAAAATATTACTTTTGACACCATCCTGTGAAAGGTAATCCAACGAGCTCCCGATGGATGGAATTGAACTCGGTCACAAACTGAAAGTAATGCCAAGTTCCGAAAGTTTAACCCTGCTTTTATATGGAAGAAGATTAGAACCAATTAAAACTAATTCGGAACTGTTTAGCCGCACGCGTTGCACAGCTCGTGGGTTATCGAGTCTAAAACGTCCGGTTCAGTCGACCGTGTCCAAAATAATCTAGTTTTTCTATTTGCCCGAAAAGCCGACATTCTTGTTGACATGGATAGGAAACATTTATGAGATTGTAATAGCTTTTTGAGGTGCATTCTCACGAATTGGGCTTGAAAACTGTCAGTTATATTGATTGTTTCAGAGAAAATAAGCGTGCACAATGTCAGATAAGAAAATAATGAATATTCTTGACTGTAATTCTCCAGTCTTTGATTTTACGTGTGAACAGTGACAGTAATAGTATTCTTTTCAATTATTATGAATGAAATATTGACAACTAAGCAGCATTATTTGCAATTGCTGACAGCTGAAAATTTACTTATAGTTTAAAGATTCAGCTGCAGAATCAGGACATTGTCATTTGTGTTAACTTTTAACGGTTTTTCTAAGCATTAATGAAGGCAGCATTTTCCTCTTGACTCAAAGATAAAACGATAGAAAGTCGTTCATGTGCATGAAATAAAAATGCTCATCCATTCTTAAGGTGGTGTTAAATCTTTTCTAAGTTAAAATTTTGAACTATAATGATCTTGGGGAAATATAGTTAGATTGTGTTATACGCGGTCTGGCATAAAGATATTTTTACAAATTTTGCTGTCTAAGTTTTCGAAATGTATCCCTGTTGAATTATTATAATTAATCCAGCTTAATATTTACTCAACCCTTCCATCTTTAAAACAAATGTTAAAAATGAATGGTTATCTTATTGAAAGTTAGCAATGTCTGTGTTACATTGTTGGTGAATGAATCCTTGTGAGTTGTTGGATGTGTCCTTAGATGAGTCTGTCTCGTTTTTATTTTAAATTTGTAATTAAAAAATTAATGGTTACAAGAATTTTACTACAATCTTTGTTGTCTGTGTTTAATTAAAAATGGTGTGTCACATTGTCGTTGAATGAATCCCTCTGAACCGTTGGATGTGTACCTAAATGAGTCTGTAAAACAGCCGTATGAAAACAAAGAATTTAAACATTTGTGAACCTTCAGGATCCTCATTTGCTTTGCAGTACATTAGGCTTTTGGGTCATACCATAATATCAATGATTGATCACCTACTAGGCGCAGTAGGCACGCGCCTAGAATGTATCGGAATAGTAAGGCCTCAAAAGGGGAAAATATTAATGCCTAAAAAGCATTTTTTTAGAAAAAGTTCATAAATACCTATAATTGAATTTAGTACTATTATGTTTTTGTAATTAATTATTATTTATAATAAATTTATATAATTATAAAAATTTAGTCTACGATTTTTTAATAAAATTATTTAAATAAATTGAGGGATCAACAAACCTGAGAATAATCACGAAAAAGATATCCGCACCGGGCCTCAAAATGATTTGATCCGACACTGGCATCATCACGTGATCTAAAAGGAATCGGGTTACCTTTGCATCTTTAGGACGTTCTATTAGGACAGATCAGAGAGTAATAGATCAAATCAATGTTATCATCCATGATTGTCTTAATTTGAGTTTGCGGAACTTTAATTCTTAGTTTATATATTTTCGTTGTTGCTATCATTATGCACACTTAATTCTGCAAGTAAACAATTTTATCTAGGAAATCAACTTGAAAATTAACCCTTCTCCCATCAAGATGGTTTCTGGCCGGCCTCGGATCCCTTTTTAGGTGGGATGATTGGACTCTAATGAAATTCCAATGCGCATTCAATCCTGTTTACCAATTATATATATTTTGTTATTATACATGATTTTACGAGAAATTGTAACTTTCAGACTTATGCTATTCAGATGAAAATTTATCAAAACACAGGAAATCGACTTTACACTGAAGTTCTGTTGACCTTCTGAGGAGTTTTGTAGCATGATTTCATTCTGTAACCTGCAGTCTTCCTAGTTTTGACCTTCTTGACCACTAAAATTTTTCCAAAGGAATCTATTCTATGGAAAGGAGCAATAGAATATTTCCAAAGGAACCTATTCTAAAGAAAGGAGAGCAATATAATTTTTCCAAAGGATTTTATTCTAAGGAAAGAAAAAAATGGAATGATTCCAAAGGATTCTATTCCAAGGAACGGATAAATAGAATATTTCTAAAGGTTAAAGAAACCATGGATTTTTTCACCCAATAGACATGGTTATTTAATCATTAAGTTTGTTCTGAGGTAAAAGCAATACTGCACTTCTCGGAAATCCCATGACCCTCAAAGGGTTAACTAAAATATGAGAAATGCTTACATAAGAAGACTAGATTAAAAAGATTCAAATTTCCCAGTCCTCAGTAGACTCCCTATTTCAAGGCATTACAGTTACTTTTGTACCCAAAGCTGTGGAACCTTTTCGTACTGTCTGTATACTACGAAAATGCCCACATCAAGTCCGGGAGGTTGCGGTCTCCACAGAAACAGAACTAGTTCATTTTGAGTAGGATTTGCTTATTTTGTTTTTCACGTGTTTGGCTGCGGAAATAGGTAGTTTTTAAGTATAGATCGTTTTTCCGCGACAAGTACAAATCTTAACAAATATATTTCCAATTTGTCATCAAGAGAGTCAATATGACAAACTTAAGTACATTTCTTCAAGCGCCCTCTAGAGAAAGCAGGATAAGTTCCGTTTCTACAGCAACATACAGAGCTAGACTTTGTTTCTGTAGTTCGTAATATACAGAAAGTTGTTTGTTTTCTTCGTTTAAAGTTACACGCATTTTTGTTGTATTCTAAAATAAAGCTGTTCAAGTGCGTAAAGGAATAGATGAGAATTTGCTTTGAACATTTGTACAAATTAAGTATTGAGTACTGTCTGTCTACCAAGAACTGCTCCAGGCACAAAGTCTGCCCCTGTCTGTTGCCATAGAAACGGACCTTATCCTATTTTTCATAGGGGATGCTTGAAGAAATGTATTCATGTTTGTCACATTGGCGCACTTAATGACAATTTGGAAATATATTTGCTAAGATTTTTACTTATCGTCGAGATCTATCCTAGTATACTACCTTTCTCCACGGCCACCATTTACCAAAAATAAAATCAAATTACGTCATCGTCAAATTACGCCCTACTCAAAATGAACGAGCCTTGTTTCTATAGCGACCGCCATCATCCAAATGTATTGTCGAGAGCAGTTCTCGTAGTTGGCAGACAGAACTTAGAATACGAATTTCTATAAAATTAAAAGGCCCCACATTGCTGATGTTGGAAATTGGACTGGACACAGCATTAAAACCTCAAATCCATAGGAGTAAATTCCTTATTTAAATCCAGTATGAAAAAATTTCCAACTATTTAAAAAAAAGCAATGCCCCTCAAGTGTAACCATTCGTATTTCGCAAACACTTCATTAAAAGGAAAAGTTTCATGTCCAACCGCTGAGTTGCTTGGTAAGTGGATTATAAATATTACTTTCAAATACGAAAGTTCTAGAAAGCAATATTGATTCATGCTCTTTGTTTGGCCTGCTTTACCGCACAGCATTGTCTCTTACCTAAATGCCCCAATGCCTCCAGATACAAATGTTAACTGATGTTTACCGCCGAACGGTAGCAAGTCCTCACGCCATTTTCAGAATTTGAGTTCTGTTGGAAGTAGAAAGCGTAACGGAAGCGGTCTGTTTCGCTACAAAATTGGAACTTCACTTTCACCAGTTGCCTTTACGTGGTAAAATGACTCCCCGCAAGGGAAAACAAAAGCTCTCTTACAATCGCTAGAATATTTCATAAGATTTCTGTTTCCTTTTAGTTTCCTTAAATGACCGCTAAATGTACATTCTTAACCTGGCGTGCTAGGTTCGCGGAATTTAATAACTACTAATAAAGAAAAGCGTCTTGATTATTTTTAAATTAAATACAATTTAGACAAAAATTTGAGTACATTAAATGTTATTACGTTATATGCAATTTTCTAAATAGGTGGGTCAGTCGATGAACTTCAACATAATAGATATTTTCGAAAAGGTCGTAAATGACATCTGCAAAATTTTTCAAAAGCAAAATACCTTTCTACATAGTCAAATTTTTTGCTGTACTTATTTGTACGGTTTTATATCCCCTCTGTTTAATTAATATTAGTTAATGATACCTCAATTTTCAAAAAATATATACTTCTCTAAGAAAAATGTATAATAATTTTGTAACAACACAAAATAACTTTCATTAGTGGTTAACAAACTTTTGAACGACACCATCGAATTATCCTAGAGTAGACTAATCTAAATAAATGTTTGTGGATTTTCATCTTCGATGTCAGCATCGTGTACTATACAGTACAGTTTCTTGTACAATTTTTGTTGTCTTCCTTGTGGAATTTCTTGTACAGTTTTTGATGTCTTTCTTGTGCAATTTTAGATATATCTCTTGTACGGTTTGGAATAGTTTAAGATTCAGTGGGACACTTAATAGGGAGTATAAGTGATAATTTAGGCAAAAATGTTTCTTTAATGAATAATTCAGTGAACACAGGTTTTGATGTAGTTGATATTGATAACCAGGGCTGGACAATCTGATGCACGCATGTGGTTCGGCATGCTAATTTTTCGGTCTGTCAAGTCACAAAAAGTCACTTCAAAATACTATAAAAAATTCCTGGAAATAAAATATAATTTATTAGACGCTGGAGGGTATGATTCCTCTGAGAAGGAAGATGACTTTGAGTCCATTGCTAGAAAGGTAGTATGCTTACTCAAAGAAAGGGCTGCCATAAGCAAAATCGTGTATAGCAATCGCCATAGGTGATTATTTGTTTCGTCAGCTCGTAATCACAGCTATCACTTCGAGAGATAACGACGAACCCAAAAAGAGTAATAATCTTCTAAAGGATTCTAACCTAAGGAAAGAACCAATAATATCTTTCCAAAGGAAAGAACCAATAATATCTTCCCAAAGGATTCTTTTCTAATTAAACGACTAAACTAATCTTATTTCCAAAGGTTGAAAGAATCTATGATTGGGTTGGATTTTATGGCGCAAGGCCATATTTTAGGCAAGCTGCGACAAACACGAGAGAGTTATGAACATACGTACAATGAAAGTTGAACAGACACAGAAGGAGAGAAATGCACCCAGAAAGGAATTGAACCTGCACCGCCTATAACTCGAAGGTTGCTAGTGCAGTGGACGAACTCACTGAGCCATGACGGTCCCGAAGGAATCCATGGATTCTTTCAACCAATTGGTGTGGTTATTTAGTCACTAAGTACGTTGTGGGGTATAAACAGTTCTACATTGTTCGGAAATCTCGTGACTCAAGAGTATTAATAATGACGATGTTTTAAAATTATTATTAAAGTGCTGCTATAGAAACAAAACAAGAAATTAGCAGAAGTTGGAAGATGGGTCTCTTTATGTTCTACGAATTTTTGATAGGTAGGTAGTTGAATTTACGTCACACTGAAGATGGAAATTAATTAACGTCGTACTAGACAAGACAACGGGCTATTGACGACGGTCCATTGACGACGGTCCGGGATCAATTCCGATGGGAAAGTCACCACATAATTTTGAACCACGGTTAGATGACGAGGCAACACCTGAGCCACACTGAAGAACAACGGTTTATTGGCGACGTTCCGGGATCAATCCCGAAGGCCAAGATCCGAGTGAGAATTTTTGTTTTATTATTTAAATGACAGGATTTTGTGCTGTTATTTTTCTGTATTCCAAATTGAATTTTTAAATTTTACTTCGAAGGAAACAAAGTGTTCAGCAACCATTGAAGTCAATCTAAAAATTAATGATCGCATGTATAAGCAAACATATCACAAATGTAATTATTTAATAAAATTACAGATTAAATAAAATTGTATTTTATCAATGTGACATTGATAAAATATTGATCATTACAATGATTTTTTTCGATGAAATAAAGAACAATTCTAACAATGCATTGTCCGCTATTCTTATTTTTCGAATTGGAGCTGTATTAGTTGTTTAAATTCTAGTCATAACAACCCAAATGCTTGTTGGCACTTGTTATACCTGTCTCTTATCTTACTTAGTACTACTTGGAGATAAGAAAATTGTGTGTAGATTATATCAAGATGTTATTCTTGAATCCACTATCAGAAACAAATAACGTTCCGAGTTGGTAGTAAATGTCTTCTTTTGATATAGAACATAGATATATAACTGGCAGCTATAAAAGGAGTGTTGTTACAAAAGTATGACATGATGAAGGCAAAATTATGGTAAGTTCTTTTCATTTTAATGGACTAAAATATTACACAATTTGGTATCGTTGAGTAGTTTGTCATTTCATTTGAAAAAGTTCTATAACAGCATTTAATACTTCTTCGTACTGTTCTGGTTTTTGAATTGTCAAGCAAAAGAAAAAGTTTCAAAATTTTACAAGCATGGAAGAAAAAATATGTCATAAAATGAAAATTTATCATCATATCCGAAGCTTTTTCCAATCAATATAAGCTCTCTTTATTTTACTTACTCACTTCTATTAGAACATGAAAAAATTTTTCTGATTTCGTAAGTCCATAGATTTGGGACAAGGGTATTTATATTTAATTTAAATAATTTGTTTCAGAGTATGCATTTTCACCAAAACGTTTCTTATAAAATCCATGTATTAAGATCTGATGAATTGACAAATGTGGTCTTCAACTGTCCTTGTATTTGTCTACTTCCCTTCGTTTCTTTTGGCAGAAATCTCATGTCCAGATGGAAGTAAATGCTCTGATGGTAAGTTGTGATTTAAAAACACATTTTTTATGAATGTTATTTTAAGTAAAATATGCTTTCTGCATGAGTTTACATGCAGAAATCTTATTACGAACAGTGAATATTTTATGTTGGAAGTTACACATAATTTAGGAAAGATATTAATAGTATTTATGAGTAATTTATCATTTGGATTTTTTGTGTTAGGATTTTACATTCAGATAAACTAAGAATCAAGTATTTTTCTATGTAATAAATGATTTAACATAAGATTCGCACACAAGTTTTAAATGCTATAATAGTTTCGTTTGATGGGGAAGATGAAAAAGTGTACACATTTCTATTTAAATACTTGGACATTCTTTAGAAAAATTATCAAATATATGTATGCAACTTGTCAAAATTAATTTAAATTAATGTTATGACTATAATTATTCTTGTGCGAGTACATTTATTTATTTAATCATAAGAGAAAAAGTCCTGAATTATATTACCTCTATAAATATGTCAAAAGACAAACGCGGACATGAAATGAATTAGTATCGGAATAAGTTTTGTCTAATTCACTAAAAAGTAAGAAAGAGATTAAAATTTGAATGTTGAATTACAGTGGGGGAAGGGTGATAAAAGTTTTTATACTACCTGTCAAGTTTTTTAGTTCTAAAAGTTATAAACATTTTCATTCTGTTTATAATAGTAAAGGTGTACAGCAATTGTTTAAAGGTTAAGAGGTCACAGGGTTCATCACGTAATCTGGCACTTAGGCGCAAAATTCAGATATGCAGTCTTGGCTATTATAGTTGAGAACAGTGGTCAAATCTTGGTGAAAACTAAACGCCCCCTACTCATCAAAAATCCCTGTACTTATCATTGGTATGGTATCCAGCTAAGCGCGCTGGACTTTCCCTTCAGTTTGGTGGTCCCAGATCATTGCACTCTGCTTTGGCGAACTGCTGTTACAGATCTTAATTGAGACATCTAATCGAAACACTTGAAGGGTTTAGATGGAGGACACAATGGAGGGAGACAAGCATTTCGTTTAAAATTATCATTCGACTGTTTTCAGACTATTAACATATTCAGAAGCATATTTTGCATTAGTGATTTTATCTCATATAACTAGCGTTAGCACGTATTTTTGACAGCTTTTTAAATTCCAAACTTATTAAGAGCCTCGTGATTCCTCTGAATATATCCATGTTCCTCGATGAGTGTTTTGGAATATTCTAATGAAAAGAACAGAATATGCCAGATTTATGAGTATCTTTCATTGAAATCGTAAAAAAGCCCTACGAAGTATAAAATTAATATTGGAAAAATTATTGCTGGACACGTTCATCTAACATTTTGAGGGCTTCACACGAATGTATCCCGTTCTGCAACTTTTCCTTGCATATTCTAACCAGATTTGTCCTCTTTAACCAATAAAATTTTCGTAGGATTCTTTCAACCAATAGATGTGGTTATTTAGTCATTATATGTGTTGAGCGGTGAAAGCAACACTACAATAATCTGAAATCTCGTGATTCTCAGAGGGTTAATTCTCCTGGTGGTTGTCTTGACGAGGTATCTCGTCTCCAGCAAAACTGACCAGACCTTGATGAACGAGGTATCTCGTCATTACAAAAAAACCCAAACCAGATCATGATCTTGTCATCATAAAAAAACAGCAGTATCTTGAAGACGAGATACGTCATTTATTTTTTTCTACTTCATCCAAGTGCACTCCCAGCACATCACTCAGGAAAGGCTCTGACCGTATGGTATAAGTTGGAAGATTCAATGTTTTCATCGTTTCACCTTTAATAATTGTTATAAATACTTTTCTATGAGAAATAAGTTGCAAGATACCATTTTAACCCAATTTTTTTATTCATAATGTTTACAACTACATATTAGGTATTTTAAATTGATTCTTCCATGACAAAATATTTTACGGACCAAAAATCTACATTGATTCACAAAGTAATTACAATAAAGACGTATTAAACAATAAGGATATGTCTTAGAAGAATGCAATAGCATGCAACTATTTCTCTTGAAACATCGGATTACCTCAGGCTCAATAGTATGTGCACATGATTGTGTTGGAAATATAATTACTCATGGTTAACAAAAAGTATGAAAAACTGAGGAAACATAACACAGTTATCAAGCTCATCCATTCCTTCGTGAAGTTCCAGTAGGCCAGCAAGAGGATTATAAAGCACGCTCCTCTGTTGATATTTTCCAATATTTCATTACCGGCAGTAGCAATCTGCATGCAGACGAGAACTAAAATTAAGATTGAAGACGCGGACAGGATCTTCCCCATCTCAAAGAACGACACAGCAGAATTAATGTGGGTACGGGCATTGGTTAGCTTCAGGGAGCAGTACCATGATCGGTCCCCTTTCCTAGTTAGCAGCATAATGACATCATTAGGTTCTGGTTTGTATTCAAGCATGTCATCTTCCTCACCTTCTTTACCTGAAAATTCAAAACACAATAAAATAAAAAGTTTTTATTTAGATTTTTGAGCATGTGGTTCTTAAACCTCGTTGTGTTGTCTGGACGACATATCTCGTCATTAGGAAAACTGACGAGATCTTGATGGACGAGACATACCGTCATTAGAAGAAAACTGACCGGATCTTGATCTCGCCATCATCGAAAAACGGCAATGTCTTCATTCGGAATTCAATTGGCATTTTTGATGATGAGATATCTCATCATTCTCAAAATTATTCAGACCTTAATTGACGAGATATCTCGTCGAAACCACTTGGCGTGTTAACCCTCTGAGGGGTTCACATACATAATTCCACTTTGCAACTTGCAGACATCCTTGCATGACTTCTAACCAATTTTGACCTCCTTGACCAATGGAATCTTTCCTAGGATTTTATAAGAAAACGAACAGAAGAATCTTTCCAAAAAATTCTGTTCTACAGAAATGGGTCTACGATTCCATTCTAAGGAAAGGACCAATACAATCTTTCCAAGGAAAGTAGAATCTTTCCAAGGGATTTTATTCCAAGGAAAGTAGCAATGGAATCTTTCTAAGGAATTCTATTCTAAGGAAAGGAACAGTAAATATTTCCAAAATATTCTATTCCAAGAAATGTACCATAATAATCGTTCCAAAGAAAGATTCTATTCCAAGGAAAGGACGCAAATAATCGTTCCAAAGAAAGATTCTATTCCAAGAAGGACCATTAGAATCGTTCCAAAGAAAGATTCGATTTTAAGGAAAGAATGTATAGAATATGTCTAAAGTTTGAACGAATCTATGGATTCTTTCAATCAATAGATTTGGTTATTGTTATCAAGTGGGTGGCAAAAGCAACATAACACTACTCGCAAATCCCGCGACGCTCATTGGATTGACCTGAAGGGAAAATTTTGGGATGTTGTAATGAAGTGTTTGCAAAACTTGATGTGTTCCTGCCCTTTTTTTACGTAAAATAAATTCTCTAAATAAATAAATTAAATAAAAAGGTTCGAAGACGTTAAAAACCTAAATTTCCATTTCGATTATTTGGTGTTGGTAATTAATTAACGTCGCACTAGAGCAACACAACGGGCTATTGGCGACGGTCCGGGATCAAACCCGAACTCGTAACCCTCCGGTTGCTAGTCCATTACTCTTCCTACCGGGCCACCGCGACTCTTCGATTATTTGGAGTATATGGTTCTTAACCTAAGAGGAAATGTGTTCCAAACCTAACTTTATTCAAAACAAATTAAACAAAATCCAGAATTTCCATTTAGATATTTATGAGCACATGGTTCTCAACCTATAAAAGGAGAGTATAATTCAGGATTTCCAAACTTTATGTACCTGCGTCCACTCTTTTACGTATGAAAATATCTGCATAATCTGTAAAAATATTTGTACGCTATAATAAGCACCTCCCTCACTTTTTAAAACCATCTAGCTTTACAGTAATAACCATCTCAGAGGTTCATCTTTAGGTGCGATTACAGGTTTCACGAACTCGTGGTTCGTGAAACCTGTACACATATATACATATATAACCCGTACACTTATAGGAAAAGAATAGATCACCCGTGATCTATTCTTTTCCTATGAAGTTTACATTCCTCCCCTTGGAATAATAGGGCAGTTTTGTTTCGACGATTTATTTCGTCCTTAGCAAAATTAACCAGATATTGGATGAGATATCTCGTCGAAACACTTGGAGGGTTAAGTCATTGAATCTCGTTGCGATATCTCTCAGCGGTAATCGTCTTGCTAATTGCTTTTCGCGACATCGATTTTAATTTTGTTTTCATGTGGGAAAGAGTGTCAATAAGAAAGATGCATTCGACAATAATAATTTTGGTTATAACTGTACGCCTCCCTTTGCAATAGTCTCAAGCCTCGCAGATTGGAAAATAAATAAGTAGATAGGTATTTAATTAACGTCACACTGGAGCAATACACCGGGCTATTGGAGACTGTCCAGGATCAATCCCGAGGGGAAAGATCCGAAGAAAACACCACGTAATTTTGAGCCACGGTCAGATGACGAGGTCACATCTGAGCTGGCACCCCACTCTCCACACTTCCACTCTCCGGTTGCTAATCAGCTACTCTTCCAAACGGCTCCCACGGTCCGAAAATAAATAGGGATGTGATAACCGAATTTAGAACTAATTGTGTACTATTTAAAGGTCAGAATCGGCCGTCCTTAAAATTTTCTTTAACCCTTCTGGTGGTTATCTTTACGTCAAAAACCACCCTGTCTCCGATGAAAAAAGACTGTTCAATACTGTCACCAGTTCTCACGACAAGGGACAATTTATTTTTCCATCTTGATTGACGAGATTTGTCGAAACACCATTTGGAAGATAAACTTAAATTTTCTTTAATTTAAGTTACATTTTAAAATTTGCTAAGTTGATTGCGTTTGTTGAATACGAAACTTACAAAAATCTTTTTTTTTTTTCGCGAAGGAGCATTCTTCCTTTGAATTGTTTCGATCTTATTCAAGGAAAAGGGTTTCTGAAAAATTTAAAAATGTCCCACGATATTACATATTTTAAAATTTGCTGAATATTATTGGACTGAATCTGATTACTTCGTAATAAAATATATCTCATTAATTGCAGTCACAAAATGGAGGTTCCGATTTTTCTATTAACAAGTAATTGTAATAAACTCGAGTAAATCATGGAAATGAATTCAGAAAATATGCGACACATTTTAATAGATACGGGCGAATTATATAAATTTAAAATTAACAAGAAAATGTACTTAGAGATTTCTAATCTTTCGGTAAGATTTAATTTTTCATCTGTCATTATACTCACGAGGAGGTATGTTAATAAAAATATTATAATTTAATAAAATCATCAAAAAAGGTTGTTTCAATAAAGGTGTAACACACTAAATAAAACAGTCCGTTTAATATCAAAGACTATTAATAAAAGAGAAATGGATTACTTGTTGGAATTTTTATACGGACTTTTTATTGCAACTTTTTTTAAATCTAGGTTTTTTTCCTTAAATTGGAATAAGGGAAGGAATTGTATAAATCATGCATTTTAATATTTTATTTATAATTTCAAATTTTCCCATTGAATTGACTACAGGCCTTTTCTGAAATTATCATAAACCCTCCTAGTGTTTCGACGAGATATCTCGTCCAAGATTTGGTCAATTTCGCAAAGAACAAAGTATCTCGTCATGAAAAAATTGTCCTATTGCTCCAAATGAAATGATGATCCAAGTAGAAAAACAAATTGTCCCTTGTGCAGAACTGGTGACAGTTTGGAACAGGTTTTTACACCAGAGGCTAGCCTATACAGGGCAGTTTTCGAAGCGAGGATAAACCACCAGGAGTGTTAATTTTCATAAATTAGTATTTCCTTTAGTTACTAAGCCGCACTTAAAGTTAGTTACCGCAGTTAGTTACCACTTAGTTACTTACCGGAAGTAAAAGTAGCTGTAAAATAATCTTAATCGTTGAAAGGCCATTAAGCAAATCAAAAATATCGTAATCTATAAATAAGTAAAAACTCTGATTCTTATGTTGTTATTCGCAAAATTCTTAGTATTTTGTAAGAAAAACTATATAATAATAATAAAATATGTGCAACTCGTGGCAAATGGAACTTACTTTCTAAGACCTCAAAGCAGTAAGCGAGTTTCCCGGACATTTTTGGAGCTGAAAAATAAAATACAAAAATAACAGCAAAGGAAGTAACAATGAAACAGCGAATGAACTAATACAATACCAAATTTGTAACATTTAATGACTTAAAATCTTAAAATGTAAGCGAAAATCTGTTTTCCTGAACCTCAAAACCTCTCGAAAGCTGAGATCTGTCGCGATGAATTTTCGCAGCCTGTTGTGTGGAATTTCAAGATCAACGAAACTATTTTCAGCTCGCTACGCCGTTCTTTTCGAACCATTCAACTTAAATTGAATATAAAACATTTCGAAAAATCGACCAATTTTTAATCAGACTCGAATTCATACAAAATGTCGAAAGCTGTCACGAGCCGAGTAATGGGAAGAGAAAAGAATACAAGGGTATCGAAGCGGACATAGCTCAAAAGCTGTTCACCGACTCATCTTAACTGCTGAGGCAAACAGAGACGAGACTTGGTTTGTTTGAAGTGGAAAAAAAACTCTCCGGTGAATCTGGGTAGTAAAACGAGTCCTGTTATATAAAACACGAGCAATACATTCGAAATTTAAATTCATCCAGAATACTTACTTTCGCATGTTTCATTTTTAATTTCTTCACTTTTGAGAGTGTTATATTTTCGTTTGTAAATTCTGAACTACAATGAATCTTTCTCCGAGGGATCTCGCCAACAGACCGTGGTTCAAAATTAAGTGGTGTTTTCCTCGAGTCAACCCAGAAGAGAAAGATCTTCGGACACCTCGTAATTTTAAACAAAAGTTTTAGTTTTCTGAAGTGGCTTTTTATGTGACTTGACAGACCGAAAAATTAGCATGCCGAACCACATGCATGCCTCCGATTGTCCAGCCCAGGTTATCAATATCAACTACATCAAAGCCTGTGTGTTCACAGAATTATTCATTAAAGAAAAATGTTTGCTTAAATTATCACTGAATTGTCTATTCTCCCTATTAAGTGTTCCAGTGAATCTTTAAAAACTATATGGAATTACAAGGGAGGTATCTAAAACTACGCATGGTTTTAAATATATCCAATTACAATGCGCTTACTTATCAAAAAGAAAATAACAACACAGGCAATTGCATATTAGTTGCAGTACAGTCCATGATGCTGACATCGGAGATGAGTATCCGCAGTTAAACATTTATTTTGATTAGTTTACTCTAGGTAAGTAGGTAGTTTGTTAATTAACGTCACACTGAAGCAGCACATAGGGCTATTGGCAGCGATCCGGGATCAATCTCGAAGGGAAAGATCCGAGGACACCTCGTAATTTTGAACTACGATTTGATGACGAGGTCAATACCTGAGCTGTGGCACCTCTCTCTTCAAGCTTCCACACCATACCAGCGTGAGGATATTTGAGACTACGACCGATTTAACGTGCACCAGCCCCCACGTACACGACGGTCTTTTGGTTGGATGGAGTTTCAAACCCTCCGGTTACTAATCCGCTAATCTTCCAACCGGACTACCACGTACCTATTTCAAATTACCGGATTTAGGATATATAAATACCATAATTTCTGCGAATTTCTTTGAAACTGATGTTTCATTGCTCAATGATTTTTCTTGATGGGTGAGTGCAAAAATTGCTCGTGTATACGGACAAATATTTTGTTACCAGAAACAAGTACGCATCTCACACAAAACTGCTTTATTTTTTATCACAGATATCTTTTTTGAAATAACTCAAAGCTGTAACGTAATCGGGTGATGTTTTCTTTCAAAAATTCTATACTCGTTTGTGTAGTTGGAATCCACGATATATCTGTGGAGATTTTGGGCAGAAGTGCTAATGTATTACTGTAGTATCAAATGAGAAGCGTAATACCCCTCTTCTGTACCAAATCACACACACCTACCCCGACAGACTATTCGAACATGCTGAACTCAAAATAAGCTTATCAAAACTGAAGTTTTACAAAAAACGTATTCAAATCTACTGTCTTTGTATAAGCACGACGGAGAGTTGATTGGTTATAAATATGTATATTTTGAAACTGCCATTTTAATAACAGTAATGCTTGCAATTTATTGAAATTTTGTTTTGGAAATGAAACACGAAATTTGCAAAGGGAAAGTGTCGTTTTCTCTGATATAAACTTTTATTATATTTTTACTTTTCGTTGCTTGTTTTTTTTAAATTTGCAAGCATTTTGCGTGCTTTTTACTTTCCAAAATGAAATAAAAGTTTTTGAAGAACAGACGGAAATTTATTTATCTGCGGACCGTGTGAAAATACGTCGACAGAGTGGCCCACAGACCAATTTGAATGGCTAAGCTTGCATGTAAACGAACAAACGGGGACAACCACAGTTTTAACTACCTACCGATTGCAATGTGATACGTTTTCTTTCCAGATTCCCCAATTATATTTGTTCCGAGACGGAATTTTAATTACTGAGCTTTTAGATGCCACAACAAACTCGCATCGAGTTCCAAAATTGAATCAATTGTAGGTATTTCTCCTCAGACATCCGTAATTATTATAGTAAATTACATAATAATTCGTAATGTGAAATTTTAAAGTTTTAAAAATTCAGTAATTAAAACAAATCTAGTAATTAAGTCCCCATCCTCTTCGCTAGATATTATAATCATTTGTTTGACGCAGAACGTGAAACATTTTACATCAAAGAATTTACTTTCATAATACATAATAATGTATTATGAAAGAACAAATTTAACAAACGAAATTTAATCATTTTAAAAAGTAAAGTAAATTTAATTCTGTACTTGGGTAATTGTAGCAACTGATAAAATACGCTCACTAGCTTGCATGCGAGTTATAATAAAAAAATGCAAACAACAATAAAAATAGAATCATTACAATAGTTATTTATTTTCCCTTCTTATCTTCAAAACCTGAAGAATATTCGTGAAAGTTTGGAAAATTATCTTCATATTCATACAGATGAATACAATGTTCACAATGGGGTATTGAGATTCACAGTTATTTTTAGTATAGGCTGTCTGGAATTGTAAAGCGTAATTTTTCATAAGATAAACTAGTTGATTTACTTTTAGGAATGGGCAGTTCCTGAATGCACAAAATTGATAAAAATTTTCAAACATGAATTACTTGAAAAATTTCTATATGTACAAACCTGAACTTTTTCGTGTCTTATCAATAGTTTTACACAACAGCACTCAAAAACAATTAAAATATAAAATCAAAAATTATTTACCAATAAAGGGCTTAATTTTTATATTTGTTACAGACATCGAAAATTAATAGTACCATATTTTTACACAAATTATTTTACAAGAAAATTATATTCAAAATTTTTGAATACAACTACTCACCGTATATTCTGGTGCCACAACGCGACAAAATGATGCTCAGAGAATGTGTTCCAACCCTTTTGTAACAGGACTAGCAATAAAATAACGAGCGAATTCGATTTTCAACGAGTAATCCTTTTTCTAGAATTCATAAAATATAATATCAACTGCGAAGTTGGGGTGAATGTTAATGCTTCCAAGAATCCCAGGTTTCATCTAATCCGTTTCTCAATCGATTCAGTCCAAATAAGGAATTTCACCACGAACATATTACTAGGATTTCTTGGTAGTCTCATTATTTATGGATTGCTCAATACAAAAGCTCGTTTATTTGTATACTCTATGAATCTTTGGAATTCAATTCGATAGCTCTATTTTCCATTGTTACGCAACTTCAATTTTTTTCTTTACCTCAAATACTTTTCAGGGCTTCAATGGCGTCTTTGTTTACTTTTAAGGTTGGGTAATCTATCTGTTGCGTTTGGGAATTAGTTCTGAGCAGAAAAATACAAAAAAAAAAGAATAAATGAAAGAATATGAACTGAGACATAATTTATCAAAAGAAATAATATCAACTTCTATTACGAAAACCACATGCATGTTTTAAAAACATTTCAGAATGTCAGCAATCCCATTTACCTTTCATAAACGAGAGAATACTTACTACTAAGCAACATTCTGATTGCAATTTTGATTTGAAAATATGCATGCTGTTTTGTGTTCGTGTACGAGAAAGGAGCGAAAGAGCCTAAGAAACATTTTTCTTCAACACACTATGAACTCTAATTGAACAATTTCTTTATTTAATCCTCCAAGTGGTTATGACGAGATATCTCGTCCATCAAGATCTGATCAATTTTGCTGATAACGAGATATTTTGCCATCAAGATATTGCCAAATTTTTAATGAGGACGAGATCAAGATCTAGTCAGCTTTATTCTAATGGCGAGATATCTCGTCCATCAAGATCTGGTCAGTTTTACCAATGAGACGAGATACCACGTCGAGACAACCACCAGCAGGAAGGTTAACTTCCAAGCTGATTGTAAATGGTGCTTTAAAAAAGGCACGATAAAACTCTTCAAATTTTGCTATCGATTCAAATATTGGAATTAACTTGAGGATTGTTTGGTCGCTTTAAAGTAGGGGTGGTCAATCTTTACCATGTCACACTCTAGTTCGGGATGAGACTTATACCCCAAACAGTTCTTTAAAAATATGCTCATGTGGATGTGTGCTGTGAATGAAACAAATCGAACTGCCCCTCTTTATTCGAGCATCTTTCATTCAAAGTACCATTCAATTGGGAATAACCTTTAATTTCACATGCATAAAAATTGCTTAGGGGTGGCGTTCATATTAAATTGCGCAATAACTTCATTATTTTGAATGACAGCACCCAATTTCGAATCTTCATTAAAATTTAACATTAAATACCAAATTTCAATCGTTTTTGTACGGCCGCTTCTCGATTACAAGCATATAGAAAATTTGTAGCACACGAACTAAAAAAATTTGATTGATACTTTGATTCACATGCTTAAAAACAATCTACCCATCCCACTGAAATACCAAAATAGAGATGCTGTGCGCTTAAGAAAGCTCTCAAAGTAGACAACTAAACCAGTAAATCCTCACACGATATTCACGGGGTCTCCCCTGATGGAATGTCTATTTAACGATTGTGAAAACTGTTTTAAATTATCCAAAGAGCTTTAAACTTTTGACAGTTTTATTTTCCCCAGTATTTCCAAATTGCAATAGCAACTAAAAAGTCGTGAATTTAATCCTCCGTGGGGTTCCCAAGCATAATTTCACCTTGAAACCTGCAAGTCTTTCCTTCTTAACATCTAACAAACTTTGATCTTCTTACCAATAGAATCTTTCCAAAGTGGGGAAAGGAAATAAATCATATTTCCAAATGATTATTCTATTCTAAGGAAACACGGTATAATCTTTCCAAAGAATTGTTTTCTAAGGAAATGGGTAGTAAAATCTTTTTAAATGAATTAATTTTGAGAAAAGTAATTATAGAATCAATTCAAGGGATTCTATTCTAGGGAAAACGCCGATAGATCATTCCAATACTCTGAGAAAAGGATAGAATCTTTCCAAAGTATTCCATTGTAAGAGAAGGACCAATAGAATATTTCTAAAAAATGAAAGAATCCATGGATTCCTTCAACCATCTTTCACATCTATTAGTTGAATGAATCCATGATTTCTGTAACAATTACTACATCTATAGATACTAAATATCTATATATATAAAGCAGAGATGGGGGCGTCTGTCTAATTCTCTATACAAATCTACACCGTTTGATCAATCCACACCAAATTTGGTACACTTATACTTTAGAACCCTGTGGGTAACGTAGGCTACATATTAACACCATTCTCTTTAACCTAGGTGTGCAGAGGGGCTAAACAATTTGAAATAACATTGAATAATATAATGACGAATTACAGATAATGAAACCCGAGCAGGGTTAATCAGCTAGTTCTATATATAACTACTATACATTTATAAATACTTTTTATTAACTAATAGATGTGGTAATCCATCATGTGTGTTGTGGGGCAAAAGCACTACTACACTACTCAGAAATTTTGACTCCTAGAGGGTTAACATAATTTTTAAACTATAATTCTCATGGAAGATTATATTCTTTTAGTATTTCATCATTCTTTTCGTTGCCTTAATTTCCGTTTCTCTGTCACTCTATATCCCTGCAGGTATGCAGTGCTGCTCGACATCTCCTCACAGTTTCGAATGCTGCGAAGTGTGGAAACACTTGATACAGGAAATGGAAGTCGCTGGACGAGAACACGTGCTGGGAATGCCGTCCGAGTACGGCCTCAACCACTCCTACATCCCCTGTCACCGGTCAACCTGTGTCGGAACTTGTTGCGGCAGCTTCTGTTGCAGTCACCGGAGTGCCGAGTGCTGTGCTTCGGCGCACCAGTGCTGCAAAGTGGGCTACAAGTGCTGTGGAAGGAGGGCCTGGTGTTGTCCATGGAAACTTTCATGCTCCGGAGCACATGGATACTGTATATCTTCAACGCAATCTTTGAAATTGCCATCGGTCGAACTAGAACTCATCATTTTACTACTTCTATTCTTTTGTAGGCAGCAATTTTGCTAGTAAAAAATGAAAAACTTCAAAACTACTAATAAAGATTAAAAATCGTCAATGGCTATTTCGGTGGAGCAAGACGCCTACCATCACCAGGACAGAAGTAAGTCCCAAGAGCAAAACGCGAGTTTTAGTATGTTGTTCTAGAATAGTGTTGCCACAACTAACTTTTTTAACCAAGCCTTTATAGGCCGCGTGTAAAGCAGGGGAAGCACAAAAGACGCAAAATATAAGCAGACTGAGCATTGATTTTGAGACGAGCTTCAAAAGATGTGACTAACATGTCGATTAGCAGGCACCTATCTGCCATGTGAAAAATGGACTTGGTAGGCCAATTTGGTATCTGGTCCCCTCGTTTGGCGATGTAACACCTTATGACAGAGTAGGTGTGTGAATGCGTATTTCTATAGAGTGGCGGCAAACGTGAAGTCACCAAAGTCTACTACTATCTTCTGATCAATCAATCGATGAACAAATCAAATGATGAATCAATGGATGGGCGTCTTCTCCCGTTCCGTGGACCAATCATATGATGAATGTTAGGTTCCACCGAGAAGACGAAAGTAGTCCAAAGGTCACGTTACTACTAGTTTTGGTCATATGATCCTTGGGCACATAAAAAGAGTACTATTGTTCATTCTATTTTTAAATTTCACTGTGGTAAAACTTTCTTTCGTGTTGTCTTTTACTTACCGTTGTCTGTCTGGCGCAGCTTTTCCAAATATGACCCTTGCGTCATAAAAATACCAATCAACTTACGTAATTTTTCTCCTCCCGGTTATTTATATTTACACTGATAAACTCTCTCATAAGTGCATATGACATTTCTGCGTGAGGTCAGAATTTCATCGCCCTGCATTGAATCTTTATTGAATGTGCGAGCAGTAATTCATTTGATAAATCGTTTCCTGGTTTGTTTGACATCAAGATATTACGCTATCACAGTTGGATGTTATAACTATCTGTTAATGTATTTGCATTTGAGAACATATCGCAGTAACAGGGCAAAGGCCCAAACCTACAAGACTATTGTTTTAAAAAGTTCATACAGCTTAGACGCTTTATGAAAATCTACGTTGTATTCTGGAGAAGTGTAATCGTCAATTTAAGTTCCTTAGCCTATAATTCAGAATACGGCCTTTGCTATATGTATTTCAAAATATTGAATAAAAGTCTAAACTAGACAAAAATCAGATTGGTGTGTTCAGCGTTTTGCTGACGATAAATAGATAGATACAAGGCATAAAAGAAACTTGCAAGAAGAGATGACAGGTTACTAGTATGGTGATACTCGTAGATTTATATAATTTTTATAATAAAACATGTAATTTAATATGTAATTTGTGCCTTCTTTCTAATAAGTAAGTTTTCCTTGACACTCTTTATATCACGCTTTTATCTTGTCACCCAAGCAGCGTAGCATATCGAGGAGTTACAACCTGTACAAAATGTGAAAGTAAAGGTACTAAGAATATACATTTGTGCAAGTTAAACATTGCCTAACGGACTATATTTTGTTACATGAAGGGATTGTCAATAAATCTGACACTGGGGTCCAAAAGTTAAGATGATCCTGAATTAATAAAGAACGAATGGATTAATTGACGTGGCTATAAATTGAAAATTTGTAAATTTATATATGCGAAAGACGTTTCTTGCGCTTTTTACCTTTAACCTTCAATCTTCTGTAGGATCCACACGTATAATTTCACCTTGCATGATTCTTTCCTGCATAATTTCTAACCAGGTTTAGTATTCTTGACCAATAAAATCTTTCGAAACGATTCTATTCTGAGGAAAAATAGAATCTTTCTTAACGATTCTATTCGAGGAAAGGAACAGTAAAATCTTCTCAAACGATTCTATTCTATGGAAAGGACCAACAAAATTTTTCCTAAGGATTATATTCTAAAGACAGGACCGACCAATATCATCCTTCGAAAGGATTCTATTCCAGAAATTTAACTAATAGAGTATTTCTAAAGGTTGAACAAATTATTTCAACCAGAAGTGGCTATTTAGTCGATATATTTTTGTTGAGAGATGAAAGCAATACTGTTTTACTCGGAACTCTCGTGACGCTCAGAGGGTTAAATATTGTCCCATAAGCAGTTTAATTTATTTAATATAAATTCTCCTATATTTATTACTCAAAGATGTTTCTTATTGATCGAAATACATTTGTGTTTTTTTTAATTTCATTATTTATCTTCAGATGGGATACTCTTGCTTCACTACGAATGTATCTCAAAATAAATCATGAATACTGCTTATTCATAAAATAAAACTGTCACTGATACTAATAAAGCATTCAGAAAAGCATCATATATAATGAGATATCTATGTCACTGATGTTAATAGTCTAGTAAAATATCATGCATGCAAATTCATATTTCACGAAATCTGATTAACGTATACAGAATACGCAATGATTCAAGAGTTGTTTTTTCTTCTCTCTCACTTACTTAAGTTATAGTTTCTTTGAAGGATCTTTCAAAGATATTTATATCATAACATATATTCTAAATCTTTTTGCTCCCCATCGACACTTCAAAAAATGCTTTGACTCCATTTATATCAAACAATAGAGGGAGAAATATTTACAAAATCACAAAACAACCCAAATAATTTAATTAATGCCACTTTAACCCTCTTAGCCCCGTGAGAAATCCGATTCACGTGGTATTGCTTTTATCCTACATTACTCTAAATGACTAAATAACCATACCTATTGGATTTACTTTAAGAAAAATTCTATTGTTCCTTTCCTCAGAATAAAATTTTTTGAACAGTTCCCATTGCTCCTTTTCTTACATTAGAATCCTTTGGAACGATTCTATTGGTCCTTTCTTTAGATAACAATCCTTTGGAAAGACTATATTGTCTCTTTCCTTAGAATAGAATCATTTGGTTAATGTTCATAAATGTTCTATTGTTTTTATTTCCTTATAATAGAATTCTTCCGAAATATTCGATTCGTCAAGGTCAAAATTGGTTAGAAGTCATGGCAAAGAACACTGGTTTCCAAGGTGAATTATGCGTTTGAACCTCTCCAAGGGCAAAATTTACAATGTTAGGTAAAAATACTGAAAATTGAAATTAACCCTAGGTTATTAGCAGGTCGTTGCTCATCTGACTCAGCTCTAGCTCAAAACAGACGAGCGCAAATTTTGGTGATTCAAAGCACTTCTGTCGTCCTACCCTTTCACGATATAATCTCAGAACGACTCGTCCGCTTCCCTCGGCTTCCCCATGCACTACTTATGTCAGTTCTACAGCATTTGTGTGAAATTATTTATGTCATGCTAGCGAAGTCATACTTTAAAATGACGATGGATAGGGTTATATTAGTTTTAGTTCAAACGGTCTAGTTAAGGTCATGAGCGTCGCAAGACTTCTGAAAAGCGTAGTATTGCCATTTACCCCACAACACAATTAATGACTAAATTACCACATCTATAGATTGAAAGAATCCATAGATTTTTCAACCAATCTATCTTTCTCATATGTATATATATATAGCCTTTGGCTTAAAAATTAAAAACCAAACTGATCCGATCTGATATGATGTATGCTATATTTCGTCAGTTGTAAGTATATTTGAAATTTGATGATAGATCTATGGATTGGAAAGTTCGATTCAATACCAGTCTTCTTTCAATTTATGTGAACCCTGCTCAGTCTATTAAGCTTATTTTATTTTGGTAAATTCACACCAGTTTGAAAATTCCAAATGAATTAAAATAACTCACAAAAACCTTTCACTTTTCCTTTACAAGATAAAGTAAATTTTTTTTAAATAACTTGCATTTGTTCTCAGTAGAGAAACCGATAAGAGGTAGTACGAATAAAATAAGAAAATAATAAATTAAATTATTAAAGCACACACACACAAAGGGTGCTTAAAATAAAATCATACATTAATCTACTCAATTCATTTTGTAAGCAAAATTCATGAGTTTGATAACGATTGATCGTCTAAATAATCTTAGAGTAGCAAAAAATTAACATAGAACTGCAAAACAAATCAACAGTTTTATCACGTGAACAAACAGATGTCATTAACCTTCCAAGTGATTTCGACGATATCTCGTCCGTCAAGATCTGACCAATTTTGAAAATGACGAGATATCACGTCATCAAGATATTTAAGCTATTTTTATGATGATGAGATTAATATTTGGTCAGTTTTCTTCTAATGACGAGGCATCTCGTCCATCAAGATCTGGTTAGTTTTGCTAATAAAACGAGATACCTCGTCACGACAACCATCTGGAGGTTTAAAGGTAATTCACTGTCAAACTAAGCTACTTTGTATAACTTTTGCTTCCACTTGCCATAACAGCCGATAATCTTTTACATTGAAAAACAATGATAAGAATCGAAACAGTACACAGCTTAATTACATTTAATTTAATATTGATTGAATCAAACATTGGCATAATATCGAATCAAAATATAATACCATGAAGTAAATAAACAAGCTTCCTCTCTTTTTTTCTTCTGCTGTGTTATTAACCTTCCCATAACAGTTCTTCAATGAATTCGAGTAATATCCTGCTTCAGTGATCAGTGGTAATTACTTTCACTTCTTACCTTCGCTCTTCTGATCTCTTTACCGTGACACTATTTCGGACCACACTCATTCATTTAGTTGTTCGAGGTCCACATGCTATGTAGTGCTTTGGGGCTCTCCGTGCAAGCCACAAGTCTCGTTATGGAATTTCATAACTTTCAGTGTTTTATCGATAACAAGTTGCGGGTTGATTACTGGAAGGCTTAGAAGATTACTCTTGTCAATAAAGTTTTTGTGAGGCTAAAACATGACTTAATTGTGTGCAAGTATTTGTTAGATTTGCATATTAATTGTTTTGTAGAGTACGATTGTGTCAAAAGTGGATTTTTCTTTTGCAGTTCCAGTTTACGTCATAGAAATAAACCTACGTTCTACTTCCCATAATTCGCTGAGTGTTTTAGAATTTTAATGAAATGTTATTCTGTTTGCCTCATTGCTTTTATAGTGAAATATTGAATTCAATTTTAGACATCGATTACTGTGTAAAAGGATTAGCAAATGAACCCTCATTTAAACGGGTTATTTCATGGGATCAAAAAATTGCTAGAGTCAAGAATATATATTGGTAACCCAGATTAATATACAGTCCATGCAGGAACTGTGCAAGTAAAAAATAACTCAAGGAAACAGAGGGTTTCCAGTTCAAAAACGCTACTAGACTTGATGGTAGACAATATTTTTTCTCGGCTATTTTTTATTATTAAAATTTGTATTTTTGATAATGACCGTAGAACTTTCTAGAAGCTTCTTGTAACGAGTCATTAAATTTTTCTTCCGAATGTTTGATTATTTTTACGAGGTAATTTTTAGGTATTTTTTCTTCATTTTACTGTATTTTTTCTTCAGACAACAAAGTAATACGAGCGATTTTACTAGAGATGGGTAAAACTGTTTTATCAGGATAACAGTATTTACCGTTATTGTTAATTTGATGTAAAAGTTAATATTGACATCTTTGTTATCAGTTAGGCACTAAATTTTCCAGTTCTCATGAATTGATAGAAATTGATATTAATGGCTAATTTCAATAGTTATTAACTGCTTGAATTAGCCATCAAATAATTTTAAAATGCTTTTTAAGTTCAGCCTTGTATTTTTGTCAATTCCAACAATTTCTTAAACAAAATTTAATCCTATTAAAATTGCTTTACTGCTATCCCAATACTATTTATCGATAACTGTTAATATTTTCGATAATAGTTCCTATGTTATTTTAAAATAATATTGTTTAAGAAATTGTTGGAATTGACAAAAATACAAGGCTGAACTTAAAAAGCATATCGATAACTGTTAATATTTTCGATAATAGTTCCTATGTTATTTTAAAATAATATTGTTATTTAGAGTGCTATCGGAATATAACAGCCCATCTCTAGTTTTTACACCAGAATAGTTTTTCTAAAAGCAATAGAATTTTTTTATCATAAAGAATTCACTGTGTCGCTGAAAGTTTAAAGAGAAAATTCACGAGATATTCCATTTAATGTTAGAAAATTCCATCGAAACTTGAGCTTTAGAGAAAATTCGAGGCTTGAAACATTTCGAAACGGTGACTAACCTTAGAATTTTAGAGAAATATCCGTTATATTGTGGAAAGGTAACAGCAACAAGAGCAGAATCTGAAAAATATTACAAATGTATTCAAATTACTATCGAAATGATTTATTTTAACAGTAAAATGGAAACTTATTTCCGAAATGAGTTCAAGCTTTCAAGGGATTGGATTTTAAGATTTGTGTTATAAGGTTCAGAAATGGAAGGAGATGTGCCATAATTTTTCATTCTAGAACTATTGGCAACTTATTAGTATTGGAAAAATTTTTAGGGAAAATGCAATATATACCGGGAGTTATCAAGATCTTTTGGAGTGTGCATTTGTGTACTTTACATATATGTAAAAAACGAATATTATGGAATAAAAATTAAATAGTATTACAATATACTTCACAGTTTGTAGGTACCTTTGAGTAAATTCCTATTAACGAGTATTGTGCTTTTACTTCGCAACACACACATAATGACTAAATAACCCTATTTATTGGTTGAAAGAATCGTAGAGAAGATTCTATTGGTCCAGAAAGTCAAAACTGGTTAGAAGTCATGCAAATAAAACTACAGGTTGCAAAATGGACCGTGTGAACCCCTCAGAGGGTTAAGATATACAGTAGGGAATGAGGTGTGCCAAGCCTAATTGCCTTCACAGAAATAAATTGATGTAAGATTAGGGAATGTTGAATATGTAAAATGCTATTTTATATTTTTTGAACTTCCAGAAAACTGAGTTTCAGAGAAGCAATTCCAACAGTAGGTTAAAAGAAATTATGATACAATTAATATTAATTTATTCCGTATTTATTAAAAATGTATGGTATTTTGTGTGGTGACGGTATTTCTTTCTATGGAAAAGGGGAGGGAACCTCTTTTGGCTCTCAATCAGACAAAATATAGCTGTTGACGCTTTGTAGCAACGGGCGTGTCCGAATTTCAGAAATGCACCAGTAAACAAACCATAGTTAGGGGTGGACTGGCTATGTAGAGGAGGATGGAAACTCCACATGGGACGGTATATCTGATGACCGAATGGGCCAACATACTTGGGGAACGACAAATCTTTTAACTGTAATTTTAATACCAAACATTAAAAAACAAGGAGAGAAACAGCGTCCCGGCTATTTATTGGTTCGGTGGGCCCTTTAATCGGGTTTATCCTTCCTAGGATTGACCATCATTTAGAAAACAATTATGCAGTATTTTAGGACGCTATCATGACAAAAATACACTCACTGCCAAAAGTTAAGCACGAAGCGGTAAAATGCGAAAAAATCGTACAGGTTTGATTGATACGAAATGCGACAGGAAAGTAGCAAATATGTTTATGCATGAAACAAAACAAAGAATTACATACAAAGATGAAAACAATATTGAATTTTCATAAATTATAAGATGAAGACATATTGGAGTCATTACCAAAATGATGTTTAGATCCAAATCAAACAAACAAAACCGACATTAATAGGTATGTGACCACCCCTCATCCTCATACAAAGTTTACAGCGTGTGACCATGCTTTCCATGAGGTGATCAACCACCCCAGAGTCAAGTAATCGCCATTCCTCCTGTAGAGCAGTTTGCAACTCTGTGAGACTGACTGAGGGTGGGAAACGTGCAGACACAGCACGGCCGAGGGCATCCCAAAGATTTTCAATGGGATAAAGGTCAGGCGAGTACGCCGGCCAATCCCCTCACTCTCCAGGTAGTCGTCGACGATGTTGGCTCGATGGGGACGCGCATTATCATCCATTAAAACGAAAGTAGGACCAACTGCTGCAGCGTACTATCTCACAGTGGGTTCTAGGACTTCATCCCGATACCGGACACCCGTCACAGAACCCCGTCTATAGATATGTAGGTCGGTGCGATATCCCAACGAAATCCCTGCCCAAACCATGATGCTTCCACCTCGGAATGCGTGATGCCGATGATGTTCTGAGGCCTATTGCATGTGCCTTGTTCTCTCCAGACCCTTACACGCTTGTCATCTGGCTCCAGGGCAAATCTCAACTCATCCGTTGAGTTGTATCAATCAATTATGATCAACTCAATTTTGCTAACGGCGTGATACCAGGTCGAGACAACCACCAGGAGGGTTGATGTGGCGTAGATTCAAACTAGTGAAAACACTCGCAGGTGTTATAAAAAGAAATTTTAACTTCAATTTACAAATTTTGAATATCTTTTATAGTGGATAGAAAACACTAATGGTAGCAATGGTTAGCGTCTTGGTTTCATATCAGCGGTTATCAACTCTCGTCAAGATAGATTTTCTTAACCTCTTCCTACACCCACCAAACAACCAAAATCATTAAAGAGGCGAGGCAATCTTCAAAACTTGTTGACCGTAGGTAGTTCTTCAACCCTCCTTAGAACAGACAAAAGTTTTTCGTTAGAGGTGGAATATTTTGATATTAATAGTACAGTTCTCACATGCTTTCTTTAAAAGAGAGTACTTAGTATTTATTAGTTCTAAAAATTCTAAATTCGGGGAGGGGGTAGTTACCCTAACCAGTCAGCCCCTGATCGTACGGAAGAATTGCACCCAATTTTTTCATGTATTCTGAAAGGGTTAAAGCACATTAGGGGCGATTAAATTTTCGTGGTGCCATCTGGTAGTCATTCTGACAACTACTAAAACGAAAGTAATGCTCATGTTCTGTGCGGATAACACCTAATATCTCCACTTCTGAGTGGAGATAGAAACTACGGACTCTCAATGAAAAACAAATATGTATCTCAAATACTCATTTCTAACTTGCTGAATGGTACAAAATTTTCTGATACAATTTATTATTGTTTTAATAAATACAATGAAAAAAATTATAAACTTTAAATTTTTTCCAAAACAGACTGCACATTACGGAACAAAGCACTTTCACATTTTATATGCCCTTTGCAGATATCAGGCTTGAGTATTCTGGTTCCAGTAGTATTCTTCACAGATAAACTTTAATTGGAAAAGGTGTTTCTCTTCAAGGAATTCGGGGAGGCCCTTCCCCTATTTTTCCAACCACGAGCCGCCGCTGCTTTGAATAGTGCCCCAATCTTGTGGAGACCCGGAAGGTATGTTAAACATCTTTTTTTTTCTTCGAATAATTGCTGGCAAATGTAATTAATTTAAAATAAACTAATTTGACTTGAAAAGTTGAAGACAAATTTGAAAAGTTGCTCATATCTTTGATTCTTTCAGGAAATGTCCTTGAAAAAATTGAGCACTTTTTCTAGAACAGAAGTCTGATTTTGTCAAATCTATTTGCCAAATTTAATTCTATTTGCCGTTTCTGAATTCATAACATTTTGAATAAGGCATAAAAATAATCTCAAATTTTAACTATAAAAGAATTTATTGTAATTTTTAAACTAAAATAATTTTTGGTCACAAATAGCGAGTTCGAGACAGCGAGTTCGTATCGGGCTTGCATTTTATTTTGTTCTTAAATGGAGAAATATACTTTGGTGCAAAAATACTATTCTTAATACAACACTAATACAAACACCTTGTGAGATTAATTTTTTTGTAGATAATAATACTATCACAAATTCTAAAAGATCATAACACATTAAAATCGTGGAATTAAGCGTCTATCTCCATTGCATTTCGTTCATATTTTACTTTATAAATAAAGTTTAATTCAGTTATTTTATATTTTGAGCATTAGATTATTCTTGAAAGACTTAAGAGCCGTTACTCGATGTTTCCTCCCAATGGAACATTCACCATTACAGGTTGTTAAAAATACAATAGAATGCAGAAAAAATGTAAAATTCTTTTGTACATAGAATATTGCATCTAGCATACTATATATTTGAAAAAATAAAATTTCAATCATTTTAGAGAACAATAGTGATTAAAAAATCTTGATGGGCAACTACTATGCGAATATTCATATGCTTTTTACTATCTTTTAAGATTATATATTTTTATTTTATTCTCTTCTAACCTTTTCTATACCTTTAAATTGCATTATTTCACTAAAATTATATTTGAAACTTTTTGGTCAGTCTACCAAAAACTATTTTTGTTAATAAATATAAAACATTATAAATTGTTTGCATTTTCTTTCAAGGCTCTTGAATGGTAATTGACACCATTAATTAGTGGGAAAACAAGTTATACTTAAAGAAAATTTTAAGACATAGTTTTGAAAACAGTTAATTCAGAATTCAAAATTCTTACATTAAGACCAAAATCTCTAAAACATTTTTTATTGTGTTTTTTTCTCCTGATAGATGGCAGCACAAAATTAGTTGTTTGGGAAATACATTTTGATTATTTGATCATTGGGATATTTAAAATACTGTGTTTTTAGATCAGGTTTTTCCTAGGGCTATAAGAAATCTTGAAATTTAAGTCCATATTGACCCAACAAATTTGTTCAAACATGGATTAACAGAAATGTAGCTTATTATAATTTTATCGCAATTACACTTCTATATGTTATCAAATAAAACGGCGCCAAAAATGACCTATACTATATCTATACCGAATTCATTCTTATAAGTACACACAAATTCGAAGAGAAACTTTCAAAAAACGCTTTGAAATTTTTCATCATTTCGTTGACTTAGAGCAGAAACTCATAAACTGCAATTTTTTGGAAATGGTTTTCTGACACTAAATGCTTGTTTTTCATGATGAATACATTGTCACATTGTAATCTGCCCAAAATAGTATTTTTGGCCTAAAAACTAATACGAGTAGTTAGTCTTTTTAAGCGCCTGAACTGTAAAATTTGGTTTTTGTCAGTTTTATGAGTTTCTGTTCTAATCCGACGATCTGTACAGTAATTTCATATTTTTGCGGAAATGATTCTGAATATAAGTTACTTAGTCATTTTTAAATAGAAGCAGTTTCCGTAGAAACTAACACCAGCACTCGACACCTGAAAGGAATTGTACCATATTTGCACTTACCTAATTCCAGTCAAAATAGAATCGGAGATAGGAATAGTCTGACCGGAAAATAGAACCATATTTTCAGATCAGTTAAATGTTTTTTAATCAGTTAAAAAAATGTTCAGACCAGTTAAATGTGAGAAAACCTCCAGTTTAATTTTTCTAGGTCTAATTAGTCAATTAAAAACATCACAATTTCTATTGGAATATTTGCGAAATCGCGCGAAAGTTAAATTTTAATGTTAACATCATCCGCTGTATGAGAGGGGTTTTCAATGCAAACAAACCAGACTGAAATTGAAGATTTTATTTACGCTACCCAAATACTCTCGTCCTGATACATATCGGAGTTACCTAAAAATATAGTTTATCGCTGTTTCGGCGAATTTGGCTTTAATCTAATTGGCATTTACCAATAATCTATCGTATATCAATTCAGAATTTATTCTTTGGAATTTCTATTGGCGAAGTGCTGAAATCGTATTCGAAAAACAAGTCAAGTGACGTCACATTCGCAATACGTTTAGGAAGCACGTCCACGTCATAAATACTAACGCCACCTGCATTTAGTTTGACAGGAAAAGCCTCTCATTGGTGCCTTTTAAAGACAATCAATCCTTCAAGTGGTTTCGACGAGACATCTCGTCCAACATGATCTGATCAATTTTGTTAATGACGAGAAATCTCGTCATCAAGATATTGCAGATTCTTGATGATAACGAGATCATGATTTGATTTGTTTTTTCTAATGACGAGATAATCTCATCCATCAAGATCTATTCAGTCTTGTTAGTGACGAGATACATCGTCATGACAACCACCAGGAGGGTAAAAATTAAAAAGGGTTATTTCAGTGCGTATTTTGTGAGGCTCCCAACGATTTGGTAATGAATGCTTAAAGTTTTAAATGTCTGATTTCTTAGCAATTATTTAAATTTGACTTGAAACAGGAATATTTCTTTACTTGCCTTATTAGATATAAAAAAATTCTAATTAGAATTATTTTCGAAAAATGGCCCACAGCTTATTTTTTCGTATAAAATCTCTTGTAAAAATGGTATATTTAATATCTCCACAAGATATGAATACTTTTTCAACTGAAAGTGCGTCTTACAACAAGGATGATTAGAAACCACCGTAATATCTATACTGGATTACCCCACATATTTAAAACTTAACTGGATTTCAGCAATCTGTGCCGTGCTAGACAAAGGTTGAAATTTCTCTTTTTATGCTTATCTCTAAACTTTCTAAGGGCGTAGAGAAGAAATGGGAAATTCAAATCAGCATGAGAAATCGAATTCATCGTTCGTGGCAAGAGGTTTAAATTTTCCTATTGAATTCAAAATTAATTTATGTATGATGCATTGTGAGACCAAAAGTAAAAATACGAAAATTGTAGTGATTTTTTTTCCCGATAATCTTGCTCTGAATTAAAAAGTTTTATTTTCTGTTTTATTTTGAGTTCGAACAATTGAAGTAAATGTACACCAGCGTAAGAAATTATCCTTGAATAGTACCATTCAATGAAATGATCGAATTATGCTTTAAATTAGTGGTTCCCATCTTCTTAGTCCAAGGACCACCTTGAAAAGTGCCAAATTTTAGCGGATTCCCTGAAATTACCAAATTAAATGAGGTACAGGAGACCTACCACAAGACCCATTGTGCTCCTTATCTCACCTTGATATTGGGAGTAAAATATTAGATTTATTTTGAATAGATTATTAAGCGTTAAAACTTCACATTAAGTATAAGTGATGACGATTTAAAGTTCTGAAACACAAAGAATTAGAGTTCTTAAATAAAATAAACAGTTAATATTATAGTCTTATTTATAAATTAAAATTCGTTAAAATTCAAAGGCTCTGAACTTGAAAAATTATAATACAAATGTATCAAAATATGTATTTTGTTCTTTATATTAACAATGAAGCTGCCTTTTAGCAAGTACCACAGCAAATCTTTGGTTTAGTATCTGATAATTTCAATAAACCATTCTCTACAAGTCTATTTTAAATTTAAAAAAATACTAGAATCTCCTAATTGTTATAGATTCTAAAATTTAGATTTTAGAATATAAAATAATCGGAAAAATAATAATTTTGATAACACAATAAAGTGTTTCTTGAAGTGTTCTTTATTTCGGCTAGTGAAATATTACGTTTTCCGCGGGCCCCTTGAAACCTTGTAGTTGGGTGTCCAGCAGACACCACTTTATGATCCACTGCTTTATATTATTTTTCAATTGAACCAAGTTTAACTGTGTAAAATTTCAACAAGGCTGTTTTAAACTATAGATTATCGATATCATAGTATGGAATTGCCATCTTCTTTGCCTGTATTTTTGAATTTGAACGTTTGGAAAACCACTCTCTATGTCTGATAAAACAATTTTTAACTCAGGATATTAGGGTAAAGTGAAGAGATTGTTTGATATTGAAAATAGCTAAAAAAGTAAGAGCTTGGAGACGACTGATAAACCAGGAAGTTTAGACAGCCGATATCGATAATTTATGTATGTTTTTTTACAACCTGTAGCATTGATAAATGAGGAAGTTTTGGAAGGCGATATCGATAATTTTGTATATTTCATATTTTACAACTGGTAACATTGATAAATGAGGAAGTTTTGAAAGGCGATATAAATAATTTTGTATATTTCTTTTCCAACTGGTAGCATTGATAAATGAGGAAGTTCTGGAAGCCGATATCGATAATTTTGTATATTTTTGTCTTTTGCAACTGGTAATAATTATTTAGCATTATAAATTTTTTTCTTACAAGGTAGCCTTACTGTATTTAATAAAAAAGCAATTATGAAAAGAGATTTTCAAACTTGGAAAAATTTATGAGATGTACGAGTATTATTAAAGTCAGTATTTTTTTATTAATTTTAAATAGCCCTTGTTAAATCAATTCAATATGAATTATAAATGAAATTAGAATAATTTTCTTATCGTAGTAAAATATGTATTTAATTTTAATATCTGGAAGTATTTATATTACTCCTGATCAATATTTGAAATTTGCTTCATTTCATACTTGATTCAAACATGCCAATCACGTAATGATACCAAGTACTTCGCTTGTGCGAGGGATGACCAATTTATTTGAGACGACATTCTTTCAAATATTTATTTGCAAATTTTTTGAAATTCCTTAAAAGTTACGAAGTATGTGTAATTTGAAGAAATTTTTTTTTTATGTTCGTCTTTTTTGTTTTTTCTTGGAGAAGAAAACAACTGCTTAGAAAATTTCTGTGAAAGCTTAAAAACTTAAATTCTTATAAGCTTTTAAGGTAGATAGTTAATTAGTGTTGCACTAGAACAACGCAACTGGATATTGGCGACGGTCCGGGATCAATCCTGAAGGGAAAGATCGAGGACAATACCTCGTAATTTTGAAGCACGGTCAGATAACGAGGTCAACACCTGAGTGGCACCCAAAACACACACCACACCAACGTGGGGACATTTGAGGCTATGACAGATTTAACGAGTACCAGTCCCCGCCTTCGCCAGTCTTTAATTGGACCGAGTTTCTAACTCGCAACCATCTGGTTGTTAATCAGTTAATCTTCAAATTGAGCCCCCTATAAACTTTTAAGATCTTAAAACATCTTATGTATAAAATCGTTATTAGAGAACAAATATTATATCTTTCATGGATGATGGCACAGTTTCATGTATAATTAGATGAGTTCTAGGTACGAGGTAGGTAAGTATGTAGGTAGGTACTTTAATTAAAGTCGCACTGGAGCAACCCCAGGTGTGAGGATATTTACATTGATGACGTATTATTCCTGAAAGGTATCTTAAATAAATTGAGATGTTTAATTTAAAAGCAAATAGATTTCCTGATTATTTATCATCATTATATGTCTGATGGAAATATTTATAAGGAAGAATGGATGTGATTATGTTTATAAGATATAAAGCTGTAAACAATCACAGTTACACTGACTTGGTTTGTCGCTCTCTGTCATTCCTTGTTACATAAGGATTAATTAAACCGCAACCACTTTATAATTTTGAAACGGATGTGTTGGGTATGCGTTTAAGCAATTTCAATTCTGAACAGAAGGAGAAATGGAACAAAAACAAATTCATGTTAACAACTTGCTTTATTTACACATATCTGTCCAACAATCAAGAACTCCATATGAGAGATAAATAGGTAATAGTACAGTGACTGCGAATGAGAATTCGTATTCAACACTAAGAGTTTTTGAGAATTTTCTATTAATGAAGTATTTACTGTAGCTTTTATGTTGAATTTGCATTTGGGTTCTTTCTATTGTATTAATGGTTAATTAACTATCTATCAAATTTAGTACAAGGAAGTTAAGGAACCACTAAGGAACATATAGATATAAATAATAGTTTCTAAAGCATGTAAAATGGTATGGCAAGCAAATTAAAATGCTTTAGAAACTATTCAAGTAGATTGCAATACTTGTATCCGATTCTCTGACGTAAAGGCTTTTATCGTTTGGTAAAACGAGATGTTTGTAGAATTGTAAAATTAGCTATACTGGAAATCTCTCATTCACAGCAACTTGATTTTTTCAAGCGATCAGTCTGTCTTAAACAGACAGATCGCTTGAAATCGGCCCCCGAGATCTGTTGCTTGGGTGTCATTGTGCTCAGCTTTTCAGGTAGTCTTCCCCTTTTCCATAATCATTTACAACTGATCTGGTGCACTGGGCTTGTGTAATGCAGATGACATGTACTACCTAAGCAGCTGGATGCGATCACTGAATCAGATGACGAATAGTCTAGTCCGATACTCTAGAGTAAAAATATATCATCTTAGTAAATAAAACAATTCATGATAAATAACTATTTCTACAAGAAAATGGAATCATTGAAATTGAGCACAACTCTTTTGAAAAGATTATGAATACAAAGTATTGATGAGAAATTATATAAATCCAAAACTACAAGATAAAATTTGTTCCGGAATTGGAATAGGTCTGTGGAGATCAGACTGCTTTGTTAGTGTATTGTAACATTAAAGAACATATTACTCAAACTCATTTCCTATAAGATTAACACTCCTGGTGGTTTATCTTCGCTTCAAAAACTGCCTTGTAGTATCCAGTCTCTAGTACAAAAACCTATTCCAAGCTGTCAACAGTTTTGGAGAAGGGACAGTTTGTTTTTCTTACTTGGATCGTCATCCCCTTGGAGAAATAGGGTAGTTTGTCCCTATGATATATCTCGTCATTATCAAAATTGAAGAGATTTTGGACACGATATCTTGTCGAAATACTTGGAGGATTAAACCTTCGAGCTTCATTAAATTTCCAAATAGTGTAGTATTACTTTCCCCCTCAACACACATGACTAAATAGCCACAGCTATTGATTGAAAGAATACTAGGAAATCCTATTGGTCAAGAAGGTCAGAACTGGTAAGAAGTTATCCAGAGAAGGCTACAGGCTACAGAAGGGATATATACATGTGATCTCTTCAGAGGGTTAGACATCACATTATTTTCGCATTTAGTAGAAATATTTTCTTCTAAACCCATTTTAGTATGTTTAATGCGATTATGGGTGCTCGGAATTCTAAATAGCATATTTGGTTCAATGACTTCAATAATCAGGAATGAAATCTAAATGGCATGTTTATTTTTGTCGGCTATTTGATGAGTAATAGCTCTAATTCCTCAAAGATTGCAGGATTAAGCATGTTTGTTGTATTTGACAATTCGCCAGAAGCTATTGTTCTGCGGAATACGAATAATGTTGAATCTGAGAGCAGACATTGCTTGTTCGTTGTTCATAAAGCGGTGCTCATAAAACCTTTTGTATTGTTATTGCACTTTAGAATCATACTTACAGTTAGTTAAGTCAATGCGCTCATAGTGTTTCGAAAAGTTCGTGGAAACGATGAACATTACATAAAATTCATAAGTACACAAACGCTTGCAATTATCCTTATAAATAGATATTTTAAATTATTTTTGAACTTGGTTGGTTTATACTACAGCGTTAGTTAATAAGGAAGAATCTTCTAAGTTTGGCCTTTAGAGTTAATGATTACTAAAACGTTCATGTAAAAGTATCTGATACCTCATACAGCCAGAAAAAAGGTAGAGGGCACGCAGTCATTAGTTGATTGAATTATCGAACTATTATTCAGTGTTTCTCTGCTACTCACGAGATTTTCGATTAGCGTACTATTTCTTGAGCCCTATATAATAACTAAATAGGTTGAAACATTTGTTGGTTGAAAGATTTCTTAGAAAGATTATATTGGTCAAAACATCAAAAACTGATTAGAAGTTCATGCAGGTGGAATAATACATGCATGACCCTTAGAGGCTTAAATACTCGTAGTATGTAACAATAGAAAACCAAACGGTGATATTGTTTTATTAACTAGCATGTAAGTATAAGAAAAAAATGACATCTGATTGTTCCTCCACACACACATTACTTGCTTATATCAAAATAGTAATAACTTCCATTCTGCCCAAATAGCTTTAAACTGAACGATGGTAAAGCTATTTCCGTACAAATTTATAGGTGATCCAAATCCCTATAAATTTGTATGAAAATCCAGTCTGAAAATCATGCAAGCATTATTGTACCATGCAACTTGCAAGTTTTGAGCATCTTAACCAACAGAATATTTCCTAGAATTCTTTCAACCAATCGATGATTATTTATGAAGTATTTAGTCATTATGTGGGCTGTGGAGTAAAAGAAATACTATTAGGAAATCTCGAGAGATTCAGATGATACCTTACTACATATCAAAAGCCATTCTTACTTTTTAATTGGAAAAATCATCTACGTGCCGACAGGTGTTGTTTAACGGAAATATCCTCCTTGGTGGTGATGGGGTTCTGCGGCATCTTCGTGAAAGTGGAGGTACTCATGGGCGTTGGAGTGGAATCCAACGCTGGCGGGCTGCTGGTTGGCGGTTCCGGGCTCGTTGGTCTTGATCTCGGCCCTGAAGCCTTTGTCATCGGCGACGTAGTGGACTTCTCGGTGGATACCCTTCTCGTCCACGAATCCGTAGCTGCCCTTCACGTTTCCGTGTCCATCACTGGCCTCTTCACGGTGCTGTTCGCCATGGTGATCCTTCACGTGGTAGCCGAAGTGGTAGGGTTGGGGCTCATGGTGCTGCAGGGAGGGAAAGGAAGACAATGAGCAGATGGAGGTTGTAGGCTCTGTCTGCTTTGATGACATGTCATTTCTGCCTCTTCCTATCAACTGGTACTGCCTCTTTATCAGGCAAACTTTTCCAGACTGAAAGTCTATACTGTCGATCTCTATAGAAATAGGTCTCGCACATTTTGAGATTTTAGCGACGTTTTGAATTTAGCCCTTGTGCAATCTCGCATCCTCTTATCTCAAATACCTAGAAGGCCAAGCGCGTCAATATAACAAACTCAAATGCATCAAGAATCACCTACAGGAAATGGGTAGTCTCGTTTCTATGGAAACAGGCAGTCGTTGGTTTTCTTTTTGGAGCAATCTCGTGGTAGAAAGACAGTAAAGGGTCAAATGTCCTAGAGCAGGGTATTAGTTGATGGTCTATATATAATAACACTATTCACGGTTATCGCTAATTTGCAACGACAGTTATAGCTCGGCTCCCGCGAATTGCATCTGAGTGACGTGATTTTGGACTAGTCAATTCGTAGATCAGGGGTAGGTGAAACGTTAACAATACCTTTCCACGATTGGGGTCCTAAGTGCGGATTCTGGTTCTTAGATTACCCTTCGGTGACGGAATCGATGTCGATAATTAAAAGTTGGCGAAATAAATAATCACCTTTGGCGATCGCCGTACTTGATTTTGCCTACGAAAACCTTTTTCCCTTGTCCCCTAATCACCTTTAATCACCTTTGTAGAAGTGGACTTCTCTAAGTTCATGTGCCACCTCACCGAAGTAGCACTATAATATCAACTGTTAATATTAACAGTTTCGTAAACAGTAAATAACTAACACTAACAGTTAATAAATTTAATTATTTTTTTAAATTCAAACTTTAAATTGTTTTAAATTGTTAAACTTGTTTAAGACTTATATTTTAACTTAATTTTCCTATAGAATCGCATTTTTCTAAATTTCATATTTCATGAACTGTGATATTTTTTGTGGTACTGTTGTTAATTAACGTTTCGAATGGGTAAAACTGATGATAAATGATGGTTTACCATCATTTATCATTGCTTACGCTTATTGTTAATTTTCGCACCACTTATTATCAACTGCTAATATTAACAGGTTCGTAAGCAGTCAATAAGTAACACTAGCATTACAGAAAATATAATAAGTATAAAATCGGTGTTTGATGTAGTTGGGCAATCCTGGTTCTTGTGCCATAAAAATCATCCATACATTTAATAAGATAAAAAGTGTCATTGCAACTGAATACCAGAGTTGTTAGTTATTTATAATCTTCTAGGTTATTTGTCTTTTATGTTCGTGAATAAGACTGAAGGAAAATATTTTTTTCTTCAAATAAAAACTACTTAACCTTGTGAAATGATTCGAATGAAGCTATCTTACGTTTAAGGATGTAGTGGAGACGGACGCCGTTCCGGCACTGCTTATTTTTTTCAGAGAAATAAATAAGAAAAATTGTAAAATACCTCCTTAAAACAGCGCGATCTTTGTCTTTTCCTTACCCTCGAAAATGATTGTATTTCAAATTAAAAAAAGTAATAAGCCACTGGCGGGCGGTGGCGGGAAGGGGGGAAGAAAATAGTTTCGCGCGCGGAATCCTATCATGGCCGTGAGAATAATTTAAACGTTGTTAGACGTAGTTCCTAAATAGTTTTTTTATGCCGTTTACTTCAAAGGATTTTTGTTGCGTTTTCGCTTTAATATCCAAGTAATTTATTTTATTAAACTGTTCTGTTTGTTTGTGGCTCTTTACAAGGTAATGGAACCTAATAAAAGGCAAAAAACTGTCCTCCTTTCCACGTGCGATAATTCCAGCTACAAAAGATGTCAATCATGGAAAACTGATAGCTCAAATAAGTGAAACTAAAACTACCAAACAGTGTTCATTGCCAGATTTGAAAGACGACGGAAAAATAGAAAAATACGATATGGAGGTTTTAAATAGTTGTTTGGTGTGTTTACTTAGTTCAAATTCGTGCTCCTTAGAAAGGGATTCTCAGCCTTCTGTGTGAACTGAAGAAATGTGGAATCTAAAAAATTCAATTTTTACATGGATAGACTGTAAAAATGGGAAACTTGGTCTACGACTGTGGAGACCAAAGAAAAACAGGAGTATAACTCATTGATGGATGAGCTAAAAGTGCTTGAAAGTGATCAGTAGCCTTAGGGAAAGTCCCCTGGTTTTGGAGAGTGTGAAATTGAAAGTCTTTGCCAGAGATTCAAACAAAACGTCTCAAAAATAAAAAATGCATATAATACTTGGAGGACAGCTCACGTGTTCCAAAAGACTTAAACAATTTGCTCAATTGCACAAAATTTATTCCTTGTAGTTCATCTGTGAGAGGGGTTTGAGCCAGATGAACCTCATAATATCTCCGACAAGAACAAGATTAACGACGGCACACGTTTCATCACTTATGTTTGTAAAATTCCACGGACCCGACCTGAGAGATTGGAATGCAGAACCATACGTCAAAACATTGCTCAGAAAACGTCGTCCTGTTCATGACAGAACACGTGAAGCACAACGAAAAGAAAGTGACGAGGATAATATTTTTGTAAAGTTTTTGTAAGTAAATTTACAAACATTTAAATGTATTTCATGTTTTGATTTTGAAAACCCATGATGTTTTCTATATTACTTGCCCATGTCATGATTTTACGATGAAATTACTTAATTTTAGTATAATTTGAAGTTAACATAAATTAACAAAAAGTTAACATAAATTAAAAAAAAGTTAACAAATTTAAAAAAAGTTAACATAAATTAAAAAAATATTCTTTAACAATTTCATTATATTCCTGTTCTGAACTACATTGCGCATTATGTTAATGTTTGATCAAAAACAAAATATAAAATAATAACTGCAAATATATATTGTTTCATTGTTGACATATTTTATTATTTCACGATTCCAATACCTAGATAAAACAATTATACATTTTAAATATAAAAATATAATAAATATTTTATTGTGAAGTGATCCCATGCTTACCCTCCCTATCACCGCTCCATTCTGTCTCTCAACCCCCTCCCAAGAATACCACCCAGGTCAGAGCGTTCCGGTACTGCTTAATTTACGACTACACCACTGCTTGCGTTGTTTAAAAAATGTGTTCAATTTCTTTTAGATTTCAAGTCCACTAATTTAAAAATCCGATTAACTAGATGTGAGATAATGATTGATATTCTTTGAGTCTAGAATGCTATTCAAAATTAAAACAAAGTTATGGAATGATGAATGTGTTTCAGAACTTACGCTGTCCTCATCCCCATCGTAACCATAACGCTCATCTGCAACAGCCAATGCAATGACAGCGGCTAAGAGTAATACCTAAAAGATAAATTCAAATACAACACAGAAATTATTAAAAGTTCGATTTATATGAAGTTATTAGTCGGTTATACCTCACTTAGCATTGTACAAATGGATTTTGAAGCTTAATTAACACTTGCTTTAATATTCTTTTTATGCATATATCTTTCAATTTTATTTATCGAAATAAGAACATGTTTTGATTTATGTTTAAATATTAATTTCCAAGTAAACTGTATGATGGTCAATTAAGTCACTTTATCATTTAAAAATGAAATAAACTTTCCAATTATTTCCATTTTTTAATAACAGGTTGAAAATTAGATGCTGATAATTTACTATGAAAAAATACAAGACAGAGAAACATATAAAAGTAATTAAAAAAATTTAAAGTAAAAAGTTATTAAATTTTTAAATGTGTGAGAGAGAGAGTAAAAAGGACTTTTGAACCACCCTGTATTTGGCCTAATGTAAACAGCTAACTTCTGCATGCCATGCATTATATTGGAATTGTTTATTTGGCTAATAAACTTAAGTACCTTGAACATCTCTTAATATTCATTAAGTTAATATATATTGATTGTTAAAGTATAATTAAAGAATTGTCTCAAGAATTGAATGGTCAATGACATGATCCAAAACGTTATTTAAATGTAATAATATACTCTTAATAATATGTGTTTAATAATATACACTGTGATTATTTCCATTCTCATTGTAATTTTATCGATATCAGATCGTCTTAATGAAGAATTCGATCTACTTTATTTTAAAAACTGCTTAAGTGGAGGAATATATAGAGTCATACACACAAACAGCTCTTATATCTGAAAAATAAATCTCTAAATACTCTGAGAAAGACTATCTACATCAGAAATTCATTCTACACGCGATCATCTCAATTTCTTAATTAAAACATTTCAAGATGTATAAATACATCGTGGGACGATGAGTTTTAAATTATGAACAAGAATTAATATGCGTAACGCTTGGAGTGATTTCGTTTTCCTTTACTTAGTCTATGAATAACCGACACGCAGGAGTTCGCCATTTGATGTGCAAAATTCCGTGGCTTAGTCACGGATTCAGTTTTGAAACAATCATTATCCGCGTGTCGAGTCAGGGAAAGTTCTATTTAAATAAACTTTTTTCATTAATAAGCGGAAAAATCCGTTAAAAACTGCTTTAAGTGCCATAATAAGGAATTCATAATGTTGAGAAGTACGCATCAGTAACTACTTGAGATGACTTAAAAAGGGATTATAATCAACGCTTTCTGCTTGGGGAGATTAAGTTTGTTTTATATGGAAAGATAACTCCTGCCAAAATTTGAAATTGTAGTAACATTTATATTTTTTTATCTCCTATATAAGAATATTTTAATGACTACAAAGAGATATTTCTGGTCAGACCAATTGGAATTAGGCCTAGAGGAAGACCAAAATTTAGATGGATTGATTGCGTAGACAAGGAATTTGACATTTGCAAAATTAAGAACTAGAAAACTATTGATAATAATACGACAAGATGAAACAGAATCATCGAATCATGTTATCTTAAACTTTCATGCATTAAGTACTTATTCAAACAATCAGAAACATTAATTTTAATCTTTTTTTCATTGCTGAACATATTTTTGTGAATATATTCCGTTCACTCGGTTGTCCGAAGCCCTTCAGCTGAATTATTTCTTACTTCTAGTCATTAAAATATGTGGTAGAAATAATGGGTATTAATAGCTATTATTATCTATAATTATTATCTATTAATATTTATTATTATCTAGGTATCTATAATTACCTAGCTTATATTTCTTCGTACTAAAATTTCAAATTCCAGACAAATTGTAACTTTTGTAAAACTTTGTTTATTCTCGATTTTGTTATACTCATGCTTAAATATTGTGCTTAGATGAAACGTAAGTTAATCGACTAATGTTTCGAAAATGTTTTAATTCCTCCATTACTTTCATACTTTTGTCAGGGTTATAAACCTTTCCACTATTAAGAATATTGATAGTTGCAAAACTTTACTCAATAACGCATTTTATGGGGCTGGAAAATAGTATTTAAATTAATTTTACGGATGAAACTTGATGTTTTTATTGTAAGTCAATGGAAGTATGATAATATTGTTCTTACGATTTTAAAATATAAAACGGATATCACTTGTGTGAATTTTTCCTTCTGTATTAACAGACATTAATCCCAACAGTTATTAAAAAATAAACTTGAACCATTCGACATCTTAAGCTTCTACATGAAAGCACGAATGCAAAATATAGCAGAACATATTCATTTATGTCCTATATAATAGAAATGAAATACGTAAAAAAGCTTTATTAAAAAATATTAGTTTTTAAGAACGATGCTCATCTAATGCAATGGTGGTGGGGTGATATTGAAATTAAATATTGTAATCAGAGTTTTAAAACAATGGACTTTTTATTTCTGCCCTTAATTCTAGCCTTATGCATTAATATTGAATTATATTATTTTAAACGCACTTATAAATTTCTTATATTGGATATAATAAAATGCAAATAAACTATTTTTTAATATGAAAACCTCTGAAATCTATTTGGAAAGAAATATACAAACACAGAATGAAATCGTTACACGTACTTAAAAATATTAATTGAGCATGTCATATTAAACTATGATAAATAGTAATATCTAAACTTAAAAAGAGATTGGAATCAACTAATTATTAATAACGCTACGAAATATGAGAGCTAAAGGATTGAATGGATCAAATAAATAATAAAGAGTTCAAATGATAAAGGTAATTATAATGAGGAATCTACTTGTGGATTTTAATACTTTTAATTGTCTACCAGTTTCCTATTTAAACATATTTTAGACAAGGACCAAATTAGTTTAACTGTAAACCTAAAGTCAAGAGCTGAGTTTTTGCATTTTCGTAATTATACTTTACAATTATAATTTTATCAGCAAAGCAGTCAATCATTAATTTGTTAATTATATGAGCCAAAGTGCTTCTCCGCTGTAGACAATACATTCTTTGAATTTTTAGAGAAACCTCACAAAATTTTAATTTAAAAGTATTTTACTTCCGTTTTTGGAAACAAATTATTTTTTGACTGAGCAATTTTATCCATAAATATGTTTGCAATCAAAACGTTTAAAAACGTGGAGATTTATTGAAAATGATTGTTTATCGACTGCTACAACAGTTGGCTAATTTTACGAGCCTAAGCAGTGTTTCTCAGAGGAATCATGAATGCTTATGAGCGTGATTGCATTTTGGACAAACACTTTCAATTCATTAGGTCTGAATTTAAGATATTCATCTAAAAATGTTCAGCCGATGAATCTATCTGAAGTTTAAAACGAAGGAATCGGTTAACTTTCCAAAAGTAACATATCCAGCTTCAGATAGATCAAAAATAATCAATCTGGGACAGATTGGAAAACTGAATCCTACAATACGCTAGTTCGTTTTATCCAAAGTCGATTTAATCCACGGTATAGCCAAAGTTTGAAACCTTTTCCAGTACTTTACCTTGGAGAACATGATGGAAAACACTGTCCCTGGAATAGAACTCTGCAAAAGCAAGGAAGTGGGTATAACCGAGAGGACTTTTAGATCCGAACAGTAGAAGGGAATGGAAGACTTTTTGATGGTGAGAAGGCTGCTGGGATCTTATATAGGAGCAGTACCTCAAGAAGTGACATCGACGCAGGAAAAAAAGAGGGTTAATTTTTCTCTTCCTTTTTCGGGTCGACACCGCATACTCGCTCCAGCGCACACGACAAATGGTGCGAGACTAGTGCTTGTTTGTTTGTTACCTACAGCCATGGATCCCTCATTCTCTGCAGCAGTTATGAGCAGTGGGGTAGGAGGAAAAGACTAGGTACCTTCGTCACTTTGAAACCTCCGTTATTTTCTGTTGTGATAGGCGACATGCCTCAGCTGGCAGACACAATCTCCGAATCACTTTCACTGTCTGTTTATTGTCAGCGATCGCGAAAAGGTGCGTGCGATCATGTCCGAGTTCCGTACGCTTTGCAATGGCGAGCGTGCATCTTAACCGCAGATGGTGTTCTTCTATGTTTGTTTGGACTTAGTGTATCTGGAATTACAGTTCGCTCATTTCGATTGAATCATTTTCGTTTATTTTCTTAAAGATCGAAGATCCTATGCGATGCATAGATCAACAATAGATATATCAGTTCCAATTTGTTTTAAGATTTTTTAACTTTTCATTAATTGAACTTTTCATTAATTTAACTTTTCATTAATTGATTTTTTAACTTTTCATCAGTGAACGAATTACAGTTCGTTCATTTCGATTGAATCATTTTCGTTTATTTTCTTAAAGATCGAAGGTCCTATGCGTTGCATAGATCAACAATAGATATATCAGTTCCAATTTGTTTTAAGATTTTTTAACTTTTCATTAATTGAACTTTTCATTAATTTAACTTTTCATTAATTGATTTTTTAACTTTTCATCAGTGAACGAATTACAGTTCGTTCATTTCGATTGAATCATTTTTGTTTATTTTCTTAAAGATCGAAGGTTCTATGCGATGCATAGATCAACAATAGATATATCAGTTCCAATTTGTTTTAAGATTTTTTAACTTTTCATTAATTTAACTTTTCATTAATTGCTTTTTTAACTTTTCATCAGTGAACGAATTACAGTTCGTTCATTTCGATTGAATCATTTTCGTTTATTTTCTTAAAGATCGAAGGTCCTATGCGATGCATAGATCAACAATAGATATATCAGTTCCAATTTGTTTTAAGATTTTTTAACTTTTCTTTTGTGTCATTTCTTAGATGAGTGTGTTCTTCAAATCTTTTCAGGGTATTGTTTGTGGAATTACAGTTCATTCATTTGGACTGAATCGATATAGGGTTTTCATTTCGTTTCTTAAAGTGCGAAGGTTCTATGCCATCTATAGATCAACAATAGATATATCACTTCCAATTGATGAGGAATATTTAATTTTTCTTTTGTGATCATTTCTCAGATGAGCGTATATTCTTCAAATCCTTTTCAGGGTATTGTTTGTGGAATTACAGTTCATTCATTTGGATTAAATCGATATCGGATTTTCATTTATTTCCTTAAAAGCGAAGGTTCTATGCGATCTATAGATCAACAATAGATATATCAGTTCCAATTGATCTGAGGAATTTTTAATTTTTCTTTTGTGTTCACTTATCGGATGAGCGTAAGTTCTTTAAATCTTTTTCAGGATACTATTTGTGGAATTACAGTTCGTTCATGTCGATCGAATTATATTGGATTTCACTTATTTTCTCAAAGAGTGAAGGTTTATGCCATCCATAGATAACATATATCAATTCCAATTGATCTGAGGATTTTTCTTTTGGTGTTTACTTTTCAGATGAGAAGTTCTTCAAATCTTTGTACATTATTTGTAGAATTACAACTTCTTCACCACTTGGATGTCGGATTCTCAATTTTTTTAGAGTGAAGCTTCTATATGATTAAAAAACTACACAGACCAATAGATATGTATGAGATATAATTTATCCAAAGAAATTTTCATTTTTCATTTGTGTTTACTCCTCGGGCTTCAAAGTTCTTCAAAAGCTTTCTCGGGCTATTATTTGTGGAATTCGTTCCGTTCGATTGAATCAATATCGGATTTTTATTTATGTTCTTAAAAGCGAAGGGTTCTATGTTATCTATAGGTCAATAATACGTATATCAGTTCCAATTGATCCGAGGAATTTTTAATTTTTCTTTTGTGTTCACTTCTCAGTTGAGTTCTTCAAAGCTTTTTCAGGATATATTTGTGGAATTACAGTTCGTTCATTTTGATTGAATAGATATCGGATTTTATTTACTTTCTTAAAGAGTGGAAGTTCTATGCGATTTATAGAGATATAGTATTCATAATTTATGAAAGGAACTTTCTTTTGTGTTTACTTTTCAGATGAGATCAAGTTCTTCAAAGCTTTGTTTGAACATTATTTATCGAATTATAGTTCCTTCATTTCAATATCAGATTTTCAATTCGTTTAAAGAGTGAAGGTTATATGCGATGTAAACACTACACAGAATCAACAATAGAAAAATAAGTTCTAATCGATCTAAGGAATATTTTCTTCAAAGCTTTTTTAGTTACTATTTGTGAAATTAGAGTTCGTTCATTTGTATTGAATCGATATCGTATTTCTTTTATTTTCGCAAAGAGTAAGAGTTCTTTGCGGTGCCAAAACTACATAAAAACAATAGATTTTTTCATTTTCCCTTTGATTTTTTCATTTCCCCATTTTCCCTCAGATGATCGCAAGTTCTTCAAGGCCTTTTTTGAACTTATGAGTGGAATTATAGTTTATTCGTTTGTGATCAATGGATATCGTATTTTCATTTATTTCCTTAAAGAGCAGATTTTATACCATTCAGAGCCTTGTCGAGGATAGAGGCTACTAGGAGGGCTACTAGGCTTTGTCCTCTTTTCCTTGGGTCAAGCGTGCCCTTCTGCCAGAATGTCTTGATCATGGAACTTAATCAATACATTAGCAAGACATACAAAGTATTTAGAAATACTTTTGTTTAAAACTTTAAATATACACAACAAAATTATTCAGTTCACAGTCTTATTCACGATTGAGTTCTTTGTAAGTTGAAACTGGAATCTGACAGTAAACTGCTCTGATCATTTTGTTTTTTATGAGCATCCTTCAACCCTCCTGGCGTTTATCTCCACTGAAAACTGCCCTGTAATGGCTAGCCTCTGATACAAAAATCTGTTCCAAACTGGCACCAATTCTGGGCAAGGGACAATTTGCTTTTCTTCTCGAATTTTCATTCCCCCTTGGAGTAATAGGGCAGTTTTGTTTCGACGAGATATCTCGTCCTTAGAAAAATTGGCCAGATTTGGACTAGATATCTCCTCGAATACTTGGAGCTTTAAATGACTTTTGCCTGTAAAAATATTTGTACATATTCTCTGAAAAATGATTAAGAACTCCACTATCATTTTTCGTAAGCTACGATTGTGAAAACAATATGCATACAAATATATAGAGAATCTATCTTCTAGTTCAAAATAAAATTTTATGCGCTTTTTACCATTTTAATCTTTGTTCCAAATTAGATCTCTTCCATATACTGATGTGATCACAAAGATTCATAACACATAATTCATGCAAGAAAAATTTTTACATTTCCATTTGTATTCACTTCGCAGAAGATGGTATTAAACAAGTTCTCGAAAGATGCTCTAAACTGCGCCTCAGAAATTGTCTTGGAATTCTGTTATTTTTCACCGAATTTGGGTCCATTCATTGGTCGAGATATTGTAGTGAGAGATTATTACCTTTCATTTAAGATAAACATTTTTATCTTTGGCTAAGATATCTGCATTACTTGTGGTATCAGCAATGTAGTTTAACTAATAATGTGGAGTTCCTCTTAGAAGGAGCACAGAGAGGTTTCGCATGTAATTTTTCAAAATATATTATAATTTAATCAAGAACATAATAAAGTAAGGTGTTGTATCACTGAAATTATAGATTTTTACTGTAATTGATTGATGAAAACCTGGTCTTGCTTTTCTCTCAGCTAATTGAACACCTAAATTTGGTTTCAATTTAATCTGAAAACATGATAACATATAGTGAATTTTGCCATATAACAAACAATTATGATACCTAAGTAAGGGTAGAGAAACAGTAAACTCAAACTGAAAACCAGGTATTATATACGCTGATATTTCCTTGTCTTGTTATTTATGTCTATTGCATATGAATAAAACAAACTACTCTTTTTTGAATGCCAACCACTGCCCTCTTCGGCACTACATGAATAGAACTTGTGGCTATTTGTGAAAGAGCAATCGGTGGACCATCACTCCTATTCCTAAGAGGAACAGCTACCAGCATCAATGAACTTACAAACCGGGATTCGAACCCGGGACCTACAGAAAGTAGGAGATACGCACTATGTTTAAATCCTATGCCCTAGAAATTTTCTATTAGTTGGTTCACAATTGATCCTTATGGTTGAGTAATTCTGTTAGGAGGAAACAAATTGCTCTCAAATGGCCATTTATGTTACATGAATATGTAGTCTGTCCATAGAAATATATAAAAGAATATATATATATAGAAATATATAAATGTACATTAAAAAATACTTGTCATCTCACACTCACACACACTAATTATTTACATATTAGTGTGTGTTTTACCACTTATTTTATATTTTTATCTTTCGAATAAGTAAGAAACTATATGGAAATATAGTTTCTACACACATACTAATTAATTACATATTAGTGTGTGTGTGTGTGTAGAAACTATATTTCCATATAGTTTCTTACTTATTCGAAAGATAAAAATATAAAAATAAGTGGTAAATTTGTTTTTTATTTCCTTTTAAAATGCATTAAAATGTCTTCAGTTATTTTAAGGAGAAATTATTATATTTTTTTTACAGATAAGGTATAGAAAATTGAAATTACGTTTTCTGACAACTCTTTAAAAAGCAATATGTCCAAACTGTGCGAGGAAATTCTGAAAGAAAATGAAAATATCTTATATATGGCTACAGATAAACACTATCATCGGATTAGCAAGTAAACAAAAGAAAACCCTAATTAGAATTTTTAGTACTTTTTGTTCTACTCATATATTACGATTTGTTTTAAAATTTATACACAGCGAGCGAGATCCGAATTCGAATCAAACAGCCTAAAAATAAACATTCCGTTCAACCGTAGTCTGTAATTGAAAAGTAAAATGGCGGCACAGTGAAAAAAAGATAAATAAAAGCTGCATTAGTTCCATGGAACATCCAATTTCTGCGTAGTTACATCTGTGGAAAGTGAGGGGCCTGAGGGTAAAATTCAATTGGAGTCGTCTGAGACTTCCCTGATTCCAAAGAAAGACAACAATGTAAGGCTCAATTGCGAAGAACCTTGGTGGGAACTTTAGAAACAAAAAAGATCATTCTATTTCCATTTCCTGTATTCTTTCCTGTAATGTTCAACGAGATGGAATCCAGTCAAAGAGCGCGTACAAACAACTTTTGATTGATTACCTGGTATTTATTACTGATATACTACATAAAAAGAAATAACGTAATAGATTCGTTCCTTTCTCTGGCTCCTATGTTTTCTGTTATTTTTTCGCTAAAGGAAAAAGCAATAACTTTGTTCCTTCAGATAAAAAAATAGCAAAATTTACAAGAATAGATTCCACGGAGTATGTTGAGGCAACTGAGATTCCTTTGCCTCGTATTTATTACAATGATGCCGTGTATGTATTTATTATTACAGCAGGCTTTACTATTATACACGGCTTTTAGTCCTTAACTTGATAATAATTACAGAAACATTACATAGAAAGGAGCTTAGTTAGGAAAATAGCAGAGTTTCCAGGATTAGATTCCTTAAAGTTTGCTAAGGTAGTTGAAATTTCTATAAGTCGTAGTTTAAATTTTTAATAGGTACTTTCATGAAAAATCAGGTGATTGTTATGGCCCAGCGACGGGTCCACCCCTGCCAAAATATCGATCTCCAAAATCCCAAAAATCATAGGGGTCGACGTGGCTCAGTGTGTTTGCCCGCTGAACCATAACCTCCTAAAAAAAGAATCATGCACAATAATGCGAAATGAGCTGGATCCCTGTTCGACGTCGAATGGGGATTCGACGTCGAACAGTCACTGCAAAAATTTGTTTGGTATTGTACGATAGATTGGGTGATTATTGTGACTCCGCGACGGGTTCATCCCAACCAATCTATTGAGCCCGAAAGTACTGTCCAAAAATGAATGCCCAATATTATGGAATTGAGATATGTCATGTTGAAACAACATTCGACGGCGAAGTGGCACAGGGAAACCTTTCAGTAGTTGTGACCAACATTTCTCCAGAAATATGTTACAAATCTGCCAGGACTGGCAAAAAGGTATAGCCCAATCAAAACGTTATGGACAATATCCGTCCGGTGAACCGTTGTTGTATTCAGGCAGCTCTTGGGTTTCCATGCGCCTACACATGGGTACTGTGCACTTTAAACTCTCCCTTACGTGTGAAAGAAGCTTCATCCAACGTGCGAACCAAAGCGAATCGATATAAATAAAAATGGAGTGTTTGTTTGTACATTGAATATTTTCGACGCATATCAAGTTTTCTATCCGTTTTGGGCCTTTCTGATGCAAAATCCGTCTCTTGCGCGTTGTCCATCTGTCTATGTATATGTGTGTGCCCAAATGTCTATGTCCAAACGGTTGAATATATTTTCATGAAGCTTTGCATACTGTGAGTACTTACATTCATTTAGTGACTGAACTTGGTTGCGTTTGTCGGTCTGTCCGTCTTCTCATTTTGCGTCTGATTTGAGTCTGTGTATCGCAAGTATCGCATATATTTTATTTCATATATTGGTATTCAATGTTCTTTATTTTGCACATCACATTTTAGTTTAGTGAATACATTATATAAATTTCTATTGTTTACATATTGAGATCAGTTGCATGTTAAACCATCTGAGTAACTATACTTAAATCAACCATAATTTAGTAGTTTTGGAGAAGCTGGAATGCATATTGAGCATTGTGATTACTTAGATTGTTTTACCAGTACTGCTGAAAAAGAAATTATTTTTGCGAAAATTAAATTCTAATGCTTTATTTATTTTTAGCCTTATTTTTTTATGAAACAAAAAATTCTGAATATTTGGGACAGACGATAGACAGGTAATTAATTAACGTTACACTGGGGCAACACAACGGGATATTGGCGACTGTCCGGGATCAATCCTGAAGGGAAATATCCGAGGATAACACCACGTAATTTTTAACCATGGTCAGATGACGAGGTCAACAGCTGAAATGGGAACTTCCATACCACGCCAGCGTGAGGACATTTAAGGCCACAACTGGCTTAACGTGCACCAGCCCCCTATACACAATGGTCTTTGGTTGAACGGAGTTTCGATTAGCAACCCTACGGTTGCTAATCTGTTACTTTTGCAACGAGGCTACATCGGCCCTGTTGGTTAGTATCTGTTCATATAGCTAGTGGGTTGTCATACACTCACACATGTGTACTCTGCACATTAAACACTCCCTCATATCTAAAAGAAGCGTCATTTGTGAAGAGAACACAAAATAAGAATTACTGCTCTACGGGACTATTTTTGCAGAAACCAAAGTGCGAAATACACGTTGGTTACCTAGTTGCCGTGGGCAATTTCGAACTTGCATTGTCTGCACTCATTGCATATGAAGTGGATGTGAACACTTGTAGTGTAATACTCTCCATACGACACACCAAGGTGATACGCAACAACTTATGTGTTTTTATGTGGATTATGTTTAGTCCGACCTCGGACGTTTTCTCATGCAAGTAGTGCGCGTCGATCGTCACCGACGAGCATTATGCCTATGACCCTGGAATTTTTCGGTTTCACTTAAAATCTGATGCATACGCTTAGTTATTTAACACACGTCTGTAGGGGTACCGTTCACAATACAATCTCAAAGCGACTCTTGTGTTTCTTTTAACTGCCATATATGCCCGACATCTGAACATTCGTGAAATGATACAGTTACCCGTAAGAAGTCATTGTTTAAAATGACGATGGCACAAACTATAAACCTGCCGCGCTGCCGTAGAGTGCCCTCTATTAAATTCTAGTGCCATTTGCGAGCTAACATCCCTTTGTGAACGCGGTTTAATTGTGAGTTCTATACCTCTCCTAAACCTCCAAGTGGTTTCGATAATAGATCTCGTACGTCAATATCAGACCAATTTTGCTAATGAGATACCTCGTCATCAAGATATTGCTGATGTTTTGATGACGAGATCAAGATCTGGTCAGTTTTCTTCAAATGATCGCGATCGTGTTTTCTAATGATGAGGTATCTCGTCCAACAAGATTTGATCAGTTTTGCTAATGAAGAGATACCTCGTGGAGAAAACCATCAGGAGTATTACAGTTTGTACAGGAAATTTTAAATACCTTGCATATTTAATATGTTTTAGAATTGGGACCATATTAAAGTCTCCTAAAACGTGTTGCTTATTCCTTAAGGTCTAACTAAAGAGCTAGCCCATGTGTTGGAACACGTTCAAAAAATTCTACACTAGATCATGGCTTCCATACAGGTCTTCTATTACTTTCCTGACCAACGCAGGCCAGATGGCTTGTTCAGTGTTACATTTTAGGCAAGTTGGAAAAGCCTTGTGTCCATGAAAAAAGGATAGAGGAAAAAAGGATGTTCCCGCTTACAAGTCCAGAAATAGCAGTCTGACATTTGCTGTCACTTGTTTATTTGAGTGAGGCTCTAGGTTGGTTTCTAGGTTATGAGATATCAGATATGAGTTTTCGGAGCTGTCCAAATTTTATTTTTTGAACTTTTATTTACATCGAATAACTTTTAATAAGTTAGTGGGTAAGCTGTGTGACAAGGCTCGTCCGTGGCCTCCTTGGCAAGTCTATCTGCAATTTCATTAAATTTGACGCGTACATGAAATGGAATCCATTGGATATGGTTGTATCTGAATTATTCAGCTCAGGTATAAGATATATAGTTAGGTCAAGTATACATAAAAAGTGTAAATGCATGCCAGGGTGTTTCTGAATCTATACAAAAGAAACAACCTGATTCTCCAATTAAATAAAAAATGTTGGTGATCATTTTCAAATTTGTTAACATCTAACGTCGCAAATACTACAATCACTAAGAAATTCAACTGAATAATACATTATAGCAAACACGTAGATAATGTATTTAAATTAAGCTGGAACTGACGGATTAACTCTTGTTCGCGTGAATTCAACTAAAACATTATGCAATGAAGGAAACTTTTCCAGTTGATCAATATCATGACTCAACGCAGGTAGGGAAAAGAAACTAACCCTTTATGTACAATAAACAATTCTGGGATCATCTATCTCTATCTGTCACTGTCACTAAGAGATGAGAGCGATTTCCAACCTATCTTATTGCAAGCGATGCAACTTGCGTTCACTTTTCCATTCATTTGTTTGAGCAATCTAATGGGTTCTAACGGGATAAGAAAATTACTGTAACTTGGTTGCAGGTTTGAGGGATTGGTTTCTATTCGGGTGAATTATAATTATACTGAGAAAAGCATTTATTATGTTAGAATTCATGAGGAGAAAGCTTTTTATTAGTTTCGAATGATTGAATCGTCTACTTTGAAAAGGGAATGGCTAGAGGATTTGTAATTTAATTTTTCGGTAGTTATGCACTATCTATCAGCCAATTCAAGACTTGATTCCAGGGCATAGGGAAAAACTATTCCCCCATTGGTTATATCATTTGACCCTTTTTCCCTCCGAAATTGTACTTCTTATAGAACGCAAAACAAAACAAAAATAAAACTCACGAAGGGTTTGAGTATACAAGGTGATTCAAAAGGTCTTAGACAAACTTTAAAGGTAGGTCAGGAATACCAAAACAAACCAATTTTACATAAGAACATATAGTCACAAACCCTCTCCGGAGTTGCTAGAAGTACAGGAAGAATAAAAATAAAGGAATACAAGTAAGTTATAACAATATATTCATAATGCTTCTTCCATGGCAGGGCTGTTCGTAGTTCCGTCCAGAAAACTATGGCTGGTTACTGCGAATGATTCTTTCACATCATCTGTGGTGAAAACGCACAAACGTTTGGTGATGGAACATGCGTCTGTTTGGGAACCGTTCACGGTACAATAGCTCGGCGGCTTGCCAATTTCCATTCGCTGCCCCATCTAAGCAAAGTGCTAATCTGCTATCTCAGAATTACTCTAACGATGCATCCTACTCCTGCATAGTCAACGACTAGAATGAAGATGGTTCGCGCTGCACAACTCAATTTCTGGCCAACAACGCCCTCTAGAACACTCGCATGGAGTTTACGGTTGTATGTTCCTATGCAAATATGGTTTGCTTTTGTATTTATAACCTATGTTTAAAGTTCGTCGAAGCCTTCAAAGTTTGTATAAGACCTTTTGAATCACACTGTATATGTAAAAACAGAGTGTGTGGGGGGAGAGTTGCAGTTCGAAAAGGGACTCGATTTTTGTAGTTTCGTTTGCTTACGGTTAAGTATTATGTAAGGTAAGCCTAACCACAATACCTAAGTGACTGTGGGCATATGGGAGAAATATTCCCCTGATGATTTTTCATTTGATTCCTTTTCACTCAGAAATTGTAATTCTTGACTTATAGAACCAAAAAAAAGATAAATAAAAAACAACCAAAACATTTCAAAGGTTTGAGTTTATATGCAGAGGAACACTTGAATAATCCAGTTCTAGAAGGCAATGACTCCATTTTTGGAGTTTTGCTCATTGGCGGTTATGCGTTCTATAAGCCAAGCTTAGACACTCAGTTTCTGAGCGGCATATGGCTGAAATGTTCCATAATCAGTATTCAATTTAATCCCTTTTCTTGGTTTATAAAACGCAAACCTGTCATAAAAGTCTAGAGTATCTTGTAAAATTTAAAATAAATTTATATTTCAGAAATTAGAGAAACAAATTTATTTGAATTTCAGATTCGTCCAGATTGTAATTGAAGATTTGTTTTATTGAATACAATAAGGGTGATTTAAAACTCCATAAAATTAAAAAAAATAAATTTTCAAAATATTTTGCAAAATGTACCTTCATGAATAACATGCATTTAAAACATTTCATTGTCAAAGTAAGGATAAAAGCATAATAATTCATTCTATTCCATTCTGATTATGTCTGTTTAAAGTTATATAACTACGGTACATAGAATCAGAAAAACGTTTTAAAATCTAAATAATTGGGCCTGGTGGTTAAGTCCTTGCATTTCGTGGGCTAATTTCATATACGATCTGTATTAAAAAGTAAAATGACAACTGTCTTTCGAAGGTTTGACTAGAAATTATGGTTGTTTTTTGTGGAAGGAGTTTATGGCCTCAAAAGGGCCATGTTTAATCCATCGGCTCCAAAAACAACGTCAAATGAATGGACGTATGTATACAAGGATAGCTATACTGACACCGAAGAGAGAAATAAGCTCAGGGAGGATTCGAACCTGGCAGGAATCGAATCTGTGCCACGTATAGTTCACAGGTTGTTAGCGCAGAGGCGAACCCGCTGAGCAACGGTGGCCCCTTCATTAGAAATGAAAAGGGATAATAGAAAATAGTTAAAAACATTAAGAATTGATTGAAATTAATCAATATCTTTGCATTTGCATACTAAAATTTCTGGTTCTAAATATCTTCTTTATCAACCATCAAATAAAATATTTATTTGCCATTCAAATAAGAGAAACCAAAGAAAATGGCCAATAAAATGCAGTAATTTTTAGATAACTTTTTCTTATCCGGAAAAATTAGTTAAGTTCCATGATGTTCCTCCGGCAAAAATATCAAAAAGAAGTCTCGGATCATCATAAATGTCTTCTTGCATGACACACCGAAATACTGAAATGTGATCAGGACTAGTTATTCTATTACCCTGAAATTTGTGAGTCTGCAAATCTTATTTCCTGCCACATATTTCTCAGCCTTGTTGTGATCAGAACTAAATATTAATAATTATGTCTGTTCTTCTCTACATAACTTGAAGATGGCTACTTCTCCAGGTCACAATAGAAACGGACATACTTATGGGCAGTCATATAGCTACAGCAAGGGCCCCGCCTATTCTGATGGACAGCAAGTGCAACTTTCATCCACTCCATGTTTAGAGAATAAATACTCGTCAGGGAAAATAAAATGTGCTTAGTCGAAATTTCATTACCAATCTTTATATTTTCTCTAATAACTAATTATGGCGTTGTTACTACTCACCTTGGTCAAGGCATAACCTAGACCGTCCAAAAGACCATGTTGAACAAGTCGCTCCGCTACTTACTCCTGATCATCCAGGATCTGTAACTAAGAGACATCAATACATTCAAAAATATGGGAACGAATTGCTGAAGTGGAACATAGATGAGTTAGGTAGTTCTTAAAACCCCTATTTTCACAAAAACTAATTTGTAACATGAACAAAAACTAAAAAAAAACCAATTCTTCCTCTTAAAAACTTTGTTAACGTCTCCCTGTCATATATTTTATGAATTTACCTTCAGCTTCGGTATCAATTATTTAGCTTTTAAAATGGCTGTTGCCAAATGCGTGATATTGAAGAGAAACTTTTATTAAAAGGAAATGATTGATTGCGCTGATGATATAACCAAGTAATCAAAACGTTTTTCTTCACATGTATTCTTACTAAGAAATATATTATTTTCTAGTTAATTAAGACTTAAAGTGATTTAATTTTTTTAATGGTGACTTTTGCAGATAATAAAATGAAAGTATATGATTCAGGTAATACAATGTATGAATTACGTAGAATGAGGATTGCTATTTGTGAAAGAAAAGTTTTGAAGTACAAGATAGATGAACCAATAAATTTCTATTACCCATATTTATTAGTAATGTGGCGGTTTAATAATATTTTGGAGTGTTTATTTTCTCCTTAAATTCACCTTAATTGATTAGTTATATTAGATAAAAAAATTCTGATACTGGACCGCTTTCACTCCTTTGTTTTACTTTTTAGACTGTTTTGTGCATCTTGATTATAAAACATGAATATATTCATGTCTAAATACATGACAGGATTACTACTAATAAAGAATAGAAAAGAATTAATTTAAATAATTATTCTCTTTATAATTAGCACTTGCAAGCTACTTGGTGCTCGTAACACTAGGACACACATTTTTACAGAAGTCATGTCTCTGAAAAATAACCTTTCCTTATTATTTTCGAGGTTATGAACATGAATATCACATTGAAAATCTGGCTATATTTCATTACCGTACGCAGCACAGAAATCGATGTTATTTGTTTATTGGTGAAGGGAAATCAACAGATGTAAGCAATATAAAATCGATCGTTACGGGATTCATTAGCCAAATTTTCCCGCTTAGCTTAAATGTGTTTGATTTTAACTATGGAACTGCATAATGTTACTAAAATCACCCAAAAAAGTTCACTTTAATGAAGTTCTTCAGTAGTCTGATTACAGGAAGCAATGAGAAATCTAGGAATATAGCAATCAGCGCAGAAAAGAAAATATGAAAAAAATAAATTTAGCGTCAAAAATGCCGAATCGCCTTTGAACGCAGTACGAGTAAACGAAATGCTGTTATATATTTTTAGATAATTATATTTTGCTTAGAAGTATGAAATCCATTAATGTGAATACGGATATTATTTTTATTAAAATGAGAATTGAAATACGATAAAATGTGAGTAACTAAACTTAGCCATCAATAGATATAAGTAATTAAAAAAGTTTATCGCAGATTCTATGTGCTGGCTTTCTAGTACTAAATTGTCTTTAGTTTCTTTGTAAACCTTATTTAACTATTACGCATTCAAGAACTATATGTAATGGTAATTGTTCGCTTTTTTATGACATCACTTTGTAGCTTGTATATCCGAAAAGCATCAAACATGTTTCCAATCCGATATTTCTAGTTTTTCCCTAATATAACCCAGGAAGTTGACTATCATAAAAGGAAACACATTCAAGCTTGTGTCTCATCAGCCTAAATCAAGTTGTTGAACATATAATCAGAGGAACCATAGGATCTGAAGATTAAAAAAACCCTCCTCTTTTTTATCTCTTCACTGAGGAAATTTTTCAGTCAGTACATGAATGCCGAATACATTTAGGTCCATGATGCAAACAAACATTTTCACCAAACTGTTTTAAAATATAGGGGGTTAGGAGAATTCGCATGACTTACAGTGTAGGGTGTTGCATATTCTTAACTCCGACCTTCAGTGAATCAATCGGGGGTTAGTCTTTGCTCAGGTAATGTAAAGCATATTCGTGTCTACCCCACTGACATCAAAGAAAAGTTACTCTGAGGTTTTCTTAGATAAAACTCAATTATTGAAATCCTAATTCAAGTAATACTGCTTTGCACGAGAAAATAGTGCCTCACAAAGGCAACGACTTGATGAACCAGACAAACGGAGAGGGTAAAAGAACTCAGAATGATTGATTGTGTACTAAATTGACTTACTGGTATTGGTCCCAACACTAATAATTACGCTGGGGGTTGAATCGAGGAGCTTTGATGAAAAGAAGATTTGAATTATTTCTCGTTCTTTGGGGATGATGTATTTCTTTCTGATATAGATTTCAAAACGTGTAAGATCGTGTTTCTCTGATGCCTGAAAAGAGTGGAAATTGCAATGTCCAGAAACCTGGCAAGAGCTCACCATCATGATGCAGATCGTGAATCGAAATGAACATGCCAGTGAATACCAAGCTCACTTAACCCTTCAAGTTTTTCTACTAGATACCTCGTCCAAGATCTGTTCAATTTTGCTAAGGACGAGATATCTCGTCGAAGCAAATCTGCCCTATTACTCCAAGGGGAAATGTAGATCCAAGAAGGAAACCCACTGTCCATTGCTCAGAATTGGTGACAGTTTGGAACCGGTTTTTTCACTATGGAGAGGTTGAACACTACAGAACAGTTTCCGAGGTCAAGATGGTTAATATGCCACTATCTTACCAAAGTCCTTCTTCGTGTGCAACAACACCTGAGCATTTCAAGAAGATTCCAAGAACCGTTTCATAAAAGACAGTTATTTCTAGAAGGAGGGTGGAACGGAAACAGTCATGCAATGTATTTCCAAAGGAACGTGCAAAATTGTGAGAAATATTTATTTACAAATACTAGGTGTTTGAAAGTTAAGCCATTAACTTCCTTGCATCACAATATTTCTGAACAAAACAATTAAAAACATTAAGTGCAGTATAGGTGTCTAAATGTTCGCAATTCGTCGGTTGTCCAGAATTGCATAAAGTACAATTAGGTTAAATCCAAAGTCCAATTCTAAAAAATGGACATGGGAGTTGTGAGCAATAGTAATGAATTGATTTGAGAACAGCTAACAAGAATATTTCAATAAAAATGTGTATTTCCATCGGGCTGTATTACAGACATACTGAATTACACTGTCATGGCATAGAGATAATTGAAATTTTCATGAATTTCAACTGCTGACGTTTCATGAGAGCTTGAGATCTCCGTACCGCATTCTAAATTGGTGAGAAATTCTACCGTAAGTTTGAGAACGAGAAGTCCTTCAACATGAGGAAATGGTCAAAGAGCAGATGATATATTGCATGACATTGTCCACTTCTTTTCCTGCATAATTCCTCCAGAAACAAGGCACTATGGAGAAATGGCAATCAATTACGTAATTCCTGTATAAAAGTATTGAACTAACACCAGCACATGACTCAGTACTTATTACCAAATGGGGCTGAATCAGATGGATATAAATGGCCGGAAAAGGGTAGATCAGACATGTTGGACCGTATTGAAATATATCCATGCAGTAATACATTTCTAGTAAGTTAGCCTAAGCATCCCGAAATGCACGCTCTCCACATACTCTAAAATTCACAAATATAAACTTCAATAACATCAAAGTGAGAAGTGTGCACTGAAATGTTTCCATTGTTTAGCATTTTATTTTTCCGACTCATAAAGCATTAAATATGATATGTGATGTTTGTTTTCTAAGTTAATTGGTGTGTCCATTACTAAAGTTTTATGAGTTTAGCTCGAATTATTTGAGTTTTATAAAATGTAGACGTGTTTAAAATATTGTTTCAAGTGTATAATCTTAATTTTTGGACTTAAAAATCTTTCTAATTATTTTTTAGAAGATTGTAAGTATCATTTTTAAGAAGATTTAGTGTAATTTATTTTATATTTGCGTATTTATCGATAATAAAATGCCCGATCTTGTATGATAGTTACTTACAGTTTTCATACCTATAGCTATCACTTCAAATTCATTACATCAAATACGACATTTTGAAATAAGGGGTGCATCCTGAATTTTTGTAGTCACTGTATAAAATATTGGGATACATTTCTCCATTGGGCTCCATATGAAACATTCTGCTTACTATGCTCATAAATGTCATTTCCGTAGTCTGAATTCAAATGTAGAATTGATTGTACATGCAATGACATAATCATTCCAGAATGTAATGTATTTGATGCAAAATATTACCATTTTTTAAAAGTATTTTAGTTTTAGTGCTTATTGAGCAACCGTTATTAGACCAGAATAATTTATCCTCCGAACCAGAATAGCCAAACAAAAAGTTTCAATCATCTAACACATAATAGATGGACATTCGACCGGTAGAAACATTTTGATTGCTATCTAGAGTAATCTTTCACATAGGAAAACAATTTATGCACAGTAGTTTAATAAAAAATATTAAAAAAAAATTTCTTTTAAACCTAGAATAAAAGTTATCAGGTGAACGAACCTCTTGAAATGGAAACAAAGAATAATATTAAAAATTATTCTAATCCCAAAAGGGTTTCGTTTAAGATATGAAATGCTTTCTGAAAGTACATGTATTCACAAAGCAGTACCACCACACGTATGAAATCATCTGATATTGGGAACCGCATTAAAAATCGATCAATGTAAAGACTTCAACCACCTAGATGCGTCTTAGACCATAATAATCGAAGAACAGAAATTACGCCACTTTTCTTACGATTTATGCTATTTTACATACCACCAGAATCATACTTCTCCGTGACAAAACGTGAACCGTGAAATAACAAAGAGAAAATGAGGGAAACGGTTCCATGACCGAACAAAAGAACAAGAATAATAATCCTAACAACCGAAAGTCATCGATTCGTCAATTTTCTGTTTCCCAATCAGCTTAAATGATCTCAGCGGACGTGTGAAAGGGGAAGAATGTGATGGTTGAACATAATCAGAGGGATTAAGGTAGGAAATAGATGATTTCCGCTTGGAAATTAGACGTGGCGTTTACTGGAGACAGCACCAAATGAAGAGTCTTAGGTCTCTTGACACAGTTCAAAACATTGAGATCACCTGCGTCTATTTCCACTTCCCATCCAATTCCTCTTTGAAAGTGATATATCTTTTAAATTGTATATTGATCAACAATACAAAGTTGTTTGTCTATAATGATATATGTGATGTGTATTTTCTTTTTAACTTGATCATTTATTGGCTTGGGATTTAAGCAATAGATTCCCATTGTAGTAAGATACCAAATTTTAATAAAAGGTACAACTTATTTTTATCCTCGTATTATAGTAATTACACTAGTTAACAATTTCAAACCTTTTCATTCTATGTGAGAAATAAGGTTTATCTAACTAGGTTTCTATAGGGGTGCAGAATTCAAATGACTAAAAAATATCCATCACGTACAGTTTTTAGTGTATTATTTTAATTGCTATAGTTCAAAATATATATTACAATGCAATATCTACGAGTCTAGGAAGTGGAAAAGTTAGTCTAATATTTATTAAATTACAAGTTAAAACTGAGCTTCAAATTGTAATTTATTACAGCTTTTTTTGTTAGCTATGTAATAAATATTAAAAATTATAAATAGTATATTTATCTATACATATCACTGTATGAAACAGCAAACACAATTAGCAAACATGTACAAATACAAAATTAAATTTATGCACTTCTACTCGTATACCTACTCGTATATAGTTCATTTTTTCCCTCCAATGTAAGCCATGTCCTACAAAAACCAGCACTAGTCACTCATTATTGTGTGATCTCACCTGCCTTGATATCTCTCCTTCATAGTTCGGATATCTTGGAAACTTTCTCCTCCTTGTGTGTTCATCGCTGACTGTTCCTGGGTTGTCAGGGGCTGCGATAGCCCGGTTGGCAGAGTAGCGGATTAACAATTGGAGAATTGAGAGTTCGAAACTTGATCCAACCAAAGATAGTCGTGTACGTGGGGGCTGGTGCGCGTTACATCTGTCGTGACCTCAAATATCCTCACGTTGGCGTGCTGTGGAAGCTTGGAGAGTAGGGTGCCAGATCAGGTGTTGATCTCGTCATTTAACCGTAGTTTAAAATTAGGAGGTGTTGTCTTCGGATCTTTCCTTTCGGGGTTGATCCTGGACTGTCGTCAATAGCCCGTTGTGTTGACGCGAGTGTTGTGGAATACCTGATTTTAAAAAATTGCCAAAAGCCAATGTTTTTTAAAGAAATGTTTTTTAAAGAATCAACGCAAAAAGTAACTAAGATTCATATGTGAATAAAACTTATCTAGCTTTAATAAAAATGTTTGAGTTATCCTGAGTTTTTTAAAAAATTAAAAATCACCGATTTGATAAATGGTATTGAATACGTTAACCCCTAAAGAATTTGTCACAAAATGATTAACTTTTTAGTTTCAAAAATGTATATTTAATTTGCTAAGCACAAAGTAAATTCTTTTCATGCCTTTACATTTAATTTTAATTACATTAAGCTTCTTTTACACAAAAGTTCGGAATATTCTCGATACGCATTCTCACAAAAAAGTTTGTCTCCTTTCCACCAAAAAAGACTTATTCACATCAATACCAGCTCATTCAGCTTTGTACCTATCTTGTCTTTGTCCCTATCTGAATCTTGGTCACAGTAGATTTATGCACATTATTGTATTCATCGATTTTTGTTCAATTTCCTCGTCCAATCTTAGTCTGCACAGTGACAACTATATTACATGTTAGAATTTTCTTTTCACAAGTGCTGCTTGAGATTCCATATTTGCACATAAAGAAACTCCAAACTAATCATAATACATAAAATACAACTTGTACCAACTTTCCAATGAAATAAATGGAGTGAGTGCGTGCAGCTTCATGCTATTTCTTCCCGTCGCTCGGTTTGAAGATCCGTCGCGTGGTTGTGGGAAAAAGCATGAAAAAATAATGTGGGGAAAATTATGGATTGGCTAATACAATTATTGGATATTAACCAATCGAGCTCTAATTATTAATTATATATAATCTAATATTAACCAATCGTTAATATAATTATTAGATATTAACCAACCAAGCCAATCCAATATTCGTATTATCGTAAGATAATGTGACACCCTTCTGAGATTTTACGACTCCGCTTACATACTTTTTCTATTTCATTAGAAGGTCCAAGTAAAATTGGTCATGACGTACATGGATCAATTTTTATACTCGCTCTATAATTGGTTAAAGTTGTATTTAAATTATTCTCTCTCTCGTAGAGCCATAATTTACTATAAATAGTTTCACCAGAAATTACTTGCTCACAATGAATAAATATTAAATTGTGATGTATATGTAAGGAAACGAGTAATGCAAGCGATAATATTGATGAGAGAGATGAAAAATAAATTGAGAAATAGTAAAAACTCAAGTGATCTGTATACAGAAACTTGGTGAAAAGGCACATGCGATGGTATAATTAAATATATATAATAAGACTGGGGTGTTTGTATGTACATTGAGTATTTTCGTCCCATTTCAAGTTACTTATTAGTTTTGAGTCATTCTAAAGAAATCAGTGGTGGTATTATATATGTGTGTGCCCACATTATGTCCAAGTGGCTGGGTATATTTTAATAAAACTTTGCATACGGCGAGTACTCACATTCATTTAGGGTCTGATCTTCATTGCATCTGTCTATCCGCCTTCTCATTTTGTGTTTTAAGCATTTTTATACGAGTATCACATAAATTTTATTCTATATATTTTAATAAAACGTTATCGATTTTACTTTAGCGAATACAGTATTTAAATTTACTTTGAGCTTACATATTTAGGCAAGTTTTATCTTAAACCATTTGAGTTACTATACTTAAATCATCCATAATTTGGTACTTTTAGAGAAGCTGCAATGTATATTGAGCATTACCATTACTTGAATTGTTTTACCAGTACTGCTAAAAAAGCAACTATTTTTCAAATATTTATTTCTACGGAATTTAAATTTTAATACTTTTTATTATTCAAAAAACAAAAAAAATTTAGAATATTTGGAACAGATGATATGAAGAGAATAAAACATTCAAGTTTGCATTAGAGCGTGGTAGAAATCAGCTATTTTGTATCTATTGCTAAATATTGACAATATTGCTAAAGTGTGTTCATTTTCTGGATGTGACGTCTGTGTTATTAGAGGAAGGATCAGATGTAAATGAGTAGTCTTGATGGTTATAAGTGAAGTACAATTTTATTTCTTAAAGACCGATGATAGAAGTGACATAATATTTACATCGATGCTTCCTACAAAGTTTAAATCTAGACAAGTGTTGCCCAGAATAATGAGCAGTGCAGAGGTGATGGGAAGGGATCGCATTTGCATGTGAACACTGAAAATGGCGACTGAATTTGGACAGTGTAACTTTGGATTGTAGAGAGATAGGAATTTGAAATTAGTGTCGATTTGTGAGAATAACAGATATGCAATACTATTTAGTGACAATAACCGATTTAATAAAATTTATTGCTATACGTTGATACGTGTGCTGAGTTAAAGAAAATATTCATCATGTCGGTAAAAAAAACCTGCGAGTTGTAAGCGGTGCTGGTTCAATTAATTTCAGGTATAATTCCTCCCTGGGTGCATTTATCTCTCTTGTGACAGTAAAACTTTCATTGCGTGTGTATGTCTATTACTGGATATTGTGTATCTTGTGTTCAGCGCAGCATGGCCAAATATGACCCTTGTGCCATAAAAACCCAACCAACCATAATGTCGAAAAAATTGCAAAGAAAATATGAACAGAAATGTAAGAAACGTATATCATTGGAAAGAAAAATTTGAAAGAAATCAGAAAAGTCCAAATTGACTAATGCCGAACGATGCAGCAGTTGTATATAGAGCGTCAACTCCTATCATAGGCATTTAATAAATAAAAATATACTTAATTTATAACCACCAAGACTTTATTCATCGACATCTTCCTATAATAACACAGACTGATTCAAGCCTTAAGCGATTACGGTTGTTTCCCCTTACACAACCCACCGAATTTTTTATGTATGATACAATACAACTTTTTTACATAAGCCTTTTTTTTAGAGCTATTAGCTCCGATTCACGGGTTTCTACTATACGATCTAAAAGCAATGATCATCAAACAAAAATTAGATTAACCGTAACAATCGACGGGGAGGAAGAACATCTTGTTAAAAGTTTCTCTACAGAAGCTCTCGGGTACAGAAAAATGACATGTTCAATGTCTTCTCTTCAATCATACAAGGTACCTTCCTGAGTCTACAAGATGAAACCTGTACTTTACCTGCTTTTTTTAAGTTATTGAATAAAATTTATGATAGAGTTAGTTAAGTAAAGTTTTTGTGTGTATTCTTTATTGATCTGTTATTTTAATGTAATGTAAGTAATACAAGTTCCAAGATAACGTTTAACGTTCAGTAATGCAAAATTTCATGAGTTGGAATTATGTACAGTAATAAATCTTATTTCATCTAAGGAAAGAACCAATGTAATCTTTCCAAAGGATTCTATTCTACCGAATGGACTGGTAGATTCGTTCAAAATATTTTATTCCAAGAAAAGACCAATAGAATTGTTCCAAAGTATTCTATTTTAAGTAAAGGATCAATATAATCTTTCTGAAGATATGAATAATTCATGGATTCTTTGGAACGATGTTATTTAGTCGTTAAGTATGTTGTGGGTAAAAGCAACTGCTCAGAAATCTCGCGACACTGAGGGAGGTTAAGGAAGATTTTTATTGCTTTCTAAAAGAGACTAGGAATAACAGATGGGATTATAAAATCCATCAACATATATTATGAATGCAAACAAATTATTATCAGCTGCTCTTTCAATGTTCCACATTTCCTGTAATTTGTCTTCTCAGTTACATAGCTATAACAGGATTGATGATCAATCCAGTTGTATTCAACCATGTCTCTTAAACATCTGTTTTTATGTCGCTAAAGCAAAATATATCTACTGCATCTAGATTAACTTGCATTATGTGCATTGCAAAAAGTATTTATATAAAATTTCATTTATTACCAAGAGGTCTATAAAATGTGTGTTTTTAACATGGCTCAAGTGAATTATGCATTTTGTATGTGTGTGTTTTGAATCTTAATTACTTTTATGAAATTATAACTAGATTCTCATTGCTAACCAAGTTTGAAACAAACAATTCTAAAAATTGTATATGCTTTATATTACATTGACCTTTTCATTCCAGTAAAGTAAAAATGGACCTAAATTCCTTCTAGCATCATATAGCCCTTTATATGTATGACAAGGATTTCAATAACGCATGAAATATCGTCACCTGAATGTAAGAATAAGATAGTTGGTTGAATTAACGTCGCACTGGAGCAACACAACTGGCCATTGACGAGGGTCTGAGATCCGAAGAGAAAGATAGGTTCCACAAACCATTATGTATTACACCAAGGTTTTTTCAGGAATGTTTGTGGAAATATAAACACCCCCCCCCCCAATAAATGAACTGACATCTCTAGCTATATTTCGCACAAAATGAATTATTCGTTAAAATTTAATCCTAAATGTTTCATTTGCAATATTTAAAATAATGGAATACTTAATACAGCGGTAACAGCTTAATAAACAGAAAGAATTAGTTGGATGGTAATTGAATTTGCGTCTTACACAACGGGTTATTACGACGGTAGGGGATTAATCTCGAAGGAAAAGACCCAAGAACAAAACTTCTTAATCTTGAAATACGATTATATGACGAGGTCAACAACTGATTTGTAACCCCACTCTCGAAACTTCCACACCAAGCCAACTTGGGGATATTTGAACACACGATAGATTTAAAGTACCCCAACCCCCACATACACGACAGTGTTTGGTTGAATCGAGTTTCGAACTCACAGTCCTTGGATTTCTACTCAGAGACTGTCAACAAGAACTAGATAACTCAAGTTTTTGGTTTTTGACGTAAGTGTAAAGCAGTTTCCGCGCAGTGCCTGTTTTACACACATACCTATATTTTGCGTTGTCCAATAGATGGAGCTCAAGTGATCTAAAAAGAGTTACCTAGTTCTTGCATAAAATTATGTATGATCTCAGTTTTACTAATTTAAGTATAGCTCAAAAGACACATTTTTGAGTTACTCGGTTTTAGCATTCAAGCGACGATTTATTAAAATACATCCTGATTTTCGGATCCGGGGATAATATAGGAAAGTCATTTACAATAGCGAATGCAAAAATGAAATTATGGGGAGAAGGATGAATGGTGAGATACTTGCAATTAGATATATAGATAAATTTACTGTTAGACATTTCGATAATTAAATGACTATATACTTTCAACGTACAAATAATTTTCATGAAAAAGTTCGATTCCTGTTTTGTATGAATTTCCTTATATATAAGTTAGTTTAAAAGTTATAATTTCAACATGGGTAGTATGAGAGGTCTTCTATTGGTTCACCATGTGCTCTCCATGCTTCATGCATTGCAGTTTAAGTGGCTTCTAAAACACCCTTCTAATGATCAGAGAAGACTGAACAGCTCCAACGGAATTTCTATTCCAGAGGATTTTCTTTTTTCATATTTATTTGTAAACATAATATTCAACAATATTTCATGAGGTGTAAAGGATGAGATACAAAATTAAATTTGGATGTAAATTGTTATTGCATGTGGTCAGAAGCTAAAAAATTATAATCTCCCACAAGGGATTAAGGTGGCGGGTTTTGTCGTCTGGTACTCTGGATGATGTTCTCCAGGCTTCATACATTGCATTTTAAGTGGCTTCTAAAACACCCTTCTAAGGATCAGAGACGACTGAAACTGCTCCAATGAAATTCCAGAGGACTTTCCTTGTTCTCGTATTTATTTGTAAGCACAATCTTCAACAATATTCCATGAGGTGTGAGGCTTGAGGTAAAAAGTTAAATTTGAAAGTAAATTGTCATTGAGAAGTTAAAAAATTATTATCTCCCACAAGTGGTTAAGGTGACAAGCCTTGTTGTGGTGCACCCTGGACATTACACTGATGTTCTCCAGGCTTCATAAATTGCATTCTAATTGACATCTAAAACGCTCTTTTAAGGATCAGAGACTAGTGAAAATGCTCCAATGAAATTCCAAAGAACTTTCCTTGTTCTCGTATTTATTTATAAGCACAATCTTCAGCAATATTCCATGAGGTGTAAAGCATGAGGAAAAAGTTAAATTTGAAAGTAAATTGTTATTGAAGTTAAAAAATTATAAATTCCCAGAAGTGGTTAAGGTGACAAGCCTTGTCGTGGTGCACCCTGGATATTACACTGATGTTCTCCAAGCTTCATAAATTGCATTCTAATTGGCATCTAAAACGCTCTTTTAAGGATCAGAGACGACTGAAACTGCTACAATGGAATTCTGGAGGATATTCTTTTTTTCCGCATTTCTAAACAATCATCAATAATATTGCATGAGAATTTCAAAATAAGTAGGAACGTCAAGGCATCGAAAGTTCGAGTTTTAAGGCGAAATTATTCAAGGCCTATGTAAAGTTCCAGCACATATAAGTCACTGCTATTCACCTGCTTCCACACTATGTCACTCAAAAGCTTTGAAAGTAATTAATTATCTCTTGCCGAATCAAAGCAAACCATAACAGAATGGGCAGGAACACCGAACCTTCCTACCAAAGACCTTTTTCGATTAAAATTGCATTCACCTTTTTCTATTAACATCAGACGACTAAACAGTGGATAATTCAAAAGCAGCAATTTGAAATCCTTTCATACTTCTCTAATGTGCGCCCTGTTCATCAAAATAATCTAGTTTACATGCTGTGTCTCTTGTTTCATCATTGCGGCCCTACCCTTCTGAAATGATTAAGTGTGACCTCTTTCAAAGTACGTGAAATGACCATCCACCGGCAATTTATTATGCACCACAGAGGGTTATTCGGAGTAGCAGGAGTTATTAAAATAATTAAAGCATGATTTATTTCATTGATGCTGTGGGTAATAAATGGTACCGTTGGTGAAAATGGTCGATTTACCTGGATTCTCATTACGTCCGAATATCGTATCAGAGTAAACCATGACTCGCATCCATTAGCCTATCTAATAACGTTCCCATGCTTCTCTAACTAATCAGAATGTTTTCATATTTTAAATGTTTCTGCATAATAGATTGTAATTGTCTTCGCTTAACTGGAACAGCCTAAAGGTTTTATCTCCAATAAAAGCATTATCTAGTAAGGTAAAGGAAAGTTAATGGCATGTTTTGTTCTCTATAAGATGAATTTATTTATATATTAAAGCGAATGCAGGGATAAAATTAATATACAAATGCTTGTTGCAAAAAATATCTCGTTGTGATTGTTAAAATTGAAAAATTGATTAATATGGAAAATATCTTTGTAATTAACTTTCTCTTTTGAATTCAATAATTTAAAAAATATATATTTTATATATCTATTTTATACAAAAAATCTATTTTATATCTCTATTTTATATAAAAATATCTATTTAAATATATATTTTTAATAAAAATTACTCGTAACATATTTTACAAGCCGCAACTACTTTTCGTATTTATGAAATACAAAATAAATTTAAAAGAAAAGTACAGGAAAGTACTTTCAAACCCATTCTCCAAATTTTACTTTTTAAGCTAAATTTAAAAGGTGAAAAAAGTAAATTATATCATATGTAAAAGCAGCGCTATTATTTTACTTGTGGTTAATTCGAGCCTCCGAGCAACGACAAATGAAACGCATTAAAATAGATATTTTTTATCTCATATTTGCATTCAAAATTGTAAATTAAAACTAATTTAACAATCTGAATAAACGGTTCTTTTTAAACAGGCAGTTGTAAACTATCAACTAAAATTGAATTTTCTTACACTATTACTCTGAATATATCTCTGGCATAGAGCTGGTTAATGGTAAGGGCAAAAATAAGAAAAGAGCCCTTGGTTTTATTTCCAGAGAAGGGACAATATTCCCGTATTATTTTGTATTAGTAGACCCGCGTATAGTATCTGCACTAAATTTTCTTAATTGCTTATATTTATATATTTATTGATTTCAAAGTGTTATTACTCACATTTCATATCTTATCTAAATCCATTTATGACCCTGGCTCGAAATTACATGGTGTTGTCCTCTGATCTTTCCCTTGGGATTGATCGCGGACCGTCACTAATAGCCCTTTGTGTTGCTCCAGTGTGACGTTGATTAAAATATCTACCTAAATCCATTTATAATAAATGCAACATAAATATTCATATAAATGGATTTCATACCTTTAAATGAAACATAATTTCGTTTACTTTTACTGGTGAAAATTCTTATTTCCAATTAAATGCATGTCTAAAAGCACACCTCAATCACGATTCAATTTTGAACGTCTACTTTAATTTCATCCCATCTTGTTCAAAAGCGATTCGGTTTCTCGAGAAGTAGGAGCAGCCACCTTCTGGAAATGATTTGAAGGAGTCTTATAGATTAACTTCAACTCAAGAGCGCTTCGAATTCCCTCATGGAACTTGTGCAGACCAAAGGATGGCAGGGATTAAATGATATGCTCTTGCCACACCATCACTACTATCATATCGCAAACGAGAAAACAGTCCATGGTATGCGTTTCCTTCATCGTATGGGGCAAGTGTTCCCCATGATATGCATTGAAAAGTATATTTTTTAAAATTATATCAATGGTAATTTTAAACAAATAAGAGTGTAAATATATTAATAAAGGAAGTGTTAAGTAAAAATATGTGAATTTTTTAAAAATTACAAAGAAGTAATAGACAAAATAGTAGTGTTGGAAAAGAAATAGCAAACAGAAAAGTTGGAAAACAGAGTAGTAATTGGTTTAATATGAACTTTAAAGATTTGGGTTCGCGCATGCTCTACCTCATCCACCTAAATATATCAGTGAGATAGTTTTTATTTATCTCAATTTGTATCCTACAAATAACTGCCTTTTATAAACCTATGAACAGAGATATTCAATAGAGTACATTCAAGGCTTTCAAAGTAAAGCAACCTGGATATTTTGTCAATAGCATAATTTCCCCCAAATTTAATTTTCGACATTCTTAAAAGAGGTCATTTTTGACTCAGGGAAAAAGGCAAGGGCTTGGGTTCCCTTACTATACGACCCTGGGGCTGAAACCATGTTTGCTTTCTTTAGACGATCAGACCTAAACGAATAAAAGTAATCAAATCTCTAAAATCTTCTTCATAACCTTTTAATTGTCTTATTTCTTTCCATAAAGAGATTCGTAAAATGCCAGTAACGCAAATTTTACCTTCCGATATTGTCAGTGCCAAGACCATGCAATTTAATAAGAAACTGCTAAAGGATTTTTCAAATTCCTTTCCATGCATTTTGAAATAGTACTTAATCCTACCTAACTTAAATATAATATTCTCTCATTATTTCAAAGACAAGAATGAAAGTTTGACGTCTATAATAATCCTAACTAATGTTAACATTTTAATTTTATTGAAATTACTAGCAAAATTACCCGGCGTTACTCGGGTTGAATTAGTTAATTAATTTCCGCTTTCGTTAATATATATATAAATTGTTATATCCTTTCATGTTATATCATCACATGTAACAACTACCACACTCTAATAAAGGTACGCAATTGTTAAATACACGATTTCACAAATGTAAATAAATGTCATATTTAACATTTTACATTTTAGAATTTAAACTTTTGTAGAATTTAAATTTTTAGTAAGGAAGAAAAGTTTCTAGAATGCCAATGGTACCCAGAATGCATAGAATAGTTCAGAGAATGTATTTAAATGACTTGTTTGTCATTTAAAAATAAAAACATTTCCCAAAATTATCATACAATGATTAAAAATGTTTTTAAAACTAATTAAACTGCTTACCTTAATTGCAGTTATTGAACGAAAAACATCAAATTGAAATCCAATAAATACATCTTAAAACAGATTTTTAAAAAGCTTTGAACAAAAAGTAATGAATGTATCTGTTTTTTCACTACAAAATAGATTCTTAAAATATAAAAGCACAAATTCAAAAAGTAAACGATTAAAAAAATAGCAAGGTTGCCATATTAGCTACCAGTCCTATTTTAAAAGGTCTTGTTCTTCATATTTTATTTATGTTTTATTCCCTATATCGTCTGTCCCAAATATTCAGATTTTTTTTATATTTTGTACAGAAAAAAAGGCTAAAATAAATAATTATAATTAAATTACTTAAAAACAATTGATTTTTCAGCAGTACTGGTAAAACAGTATGTAATCGCAATGCTCCATATGCATTTCAGCTTCTCTAAAATTACCAAATTATAGTTGATTTAAGTATAGTTACTCAGATGTTTTAGCATTCAAGTTATCTAAATATGTAAACAAAGGAAATTTAAATAACGCATTCACTAAATTAAAATATGATGTGTAAAATAAAGGACATTGTTTTAAAATATATGGAAAAAATTGATGATACTTGTATAGACACACAGACACAAAATCAGACATAGAACAGAAAGACGGACAGAATAACGCTATCAAGTTCAGTCACTAAATGAATGTAAGTACTCACAGTATGCAAAGTTTCATGAAAATGTATTCAACCATTCGGACGTAGCACGGGCACACACATACAGACAGACAGATGGACAGACAGACACCAAACGGTCAAGAGACGGATTTTGCATCAGAAGGGCCCAAAACGGATAGAAAACTTGAGTCGAAAATATTCAATGTACAACAAAACACTCCATTCTTATTTATATAAATTACGGCAGAGTTATTCCTGAGAAGAAAATTTTTCGTCATCCCATGACCTTTGGTGATCTAAAATTATTTTTGTTGAAGGTTATTCCTCTTGTGATTATTATTCTTGATCTATCGTCAACTGACTTGGTGGTTCAAAATTACTAGGTGTCCTTGGAAATTTCCCTTTGGTATTGATCCCGGACAGTCGCCAATGTCCGTTATGTTGCTCCAATGTGACGTCAATTCAACTACCTATCTTTTGATTTAGCGCTAGCTAATCGTCTGAGTCTATATACTATAAAAAACTGGCTATATCAAGGCCTACTTAATCTATCCTTCCTAATCCCGTACAGGAATCATGCACCGTAGCCCTCCATTCAATAAGATCTGGGTTCGAATACAGGTCTATTTGGTAGAGGTTCGAAATGGTCGTACATCGTAGGTCAACCTTAAGTAGTAGTTTCTTTTTAATTAGGCTCAGTGTAGCAAAAAATGGTCATAGAGCGACAAACCAAACTAGACCGACATAGGAAGGGAAATGATTCGAAGAGGCCTGAACAGTATTGCATTTAAGGCACGTTTGGCTTGATTCAGTGGCCCCGGGGAATCTAAAGTCTGTTGATCGAAAGAAGACACCCTATCACAAGAAACGGATTACTGTAATATACCTAGTCCTTTTTTGAGCATTAATCTATGTAATTGGCAATTTTTATTGATTAATTTTATTTTGCTTAATATGTTCGCAATTTCCGCCTACCAGGTATAGCAGTAATAGTGCGTATCTTCCACCCAGTAAGTCCCTGGTGAGAATCCCTGTTTCATGTGCATGGACGTTGGCGATTGTCCCTGTTAGAAGCAACGGCGATTTTCCCATTGGGTGTTCTTTTACAAATATCCAGCAGTTTAACCTTTGCAGAGCTGAAGACCGAAGAGGTCAGTGGTAGGACGTTAAAAAAATAAAATAGATATAACGTTAAAACAAAGCCTTCTTGAAATAAGAGCGGTAACTTTAAAATAAGAAAGACAACCAGACGATGTAATTCAAACATCTTTTAAAAATTTTAACGTAGGTTTCCATTACAAGATAATTTAAATCAGTAAACCTACATTTGTTTTTCAAGTTTCAATTTATATTAATGGATTGTATTGAATGCTGTACTCAATAGTCAAGAAACAACATACATTAGTCTAAATAGGTGCGTGGTCTCTATTTAGAAACCAGATTTCTGAATCGACAAATTGCCACTAAGAATCGATTTAAAACTTCATCCCAGTTGGAGTAAAGCGAATTTTTTATATAAATAAGAGTGAATTGTTGTTTGTTTCTACATTGAGTATTTTCAACCCATTTCAAGTTATGAACACGTTTTGGGACATTCCAATACAAAATCGGTGGTTTCCGCGTTTTGCTGTCTGTATGTATGTGTGTGCCTGTGCTACGTCCAAACGGCTGGGTATATTTTCATGAAACTTCACATGCTGTGGGTAATTACATTCATTTAGTGACTGAACTTCATTGCGTTAGTTTGTCGGTCCGTCTTCCCGCTTTTTTCTCTGTTTTGTGTTTGTTCAAGTATCGCATAAATTTTATTCCAAGCAGTTTAGTAAATGTTAAATATTTTGTAAAACGAATTTTAGGTTAAGGAATAAATGCTTTTAATTTCCTTTGCTTACATATTTAGGAAAATTTCATGCTAAAATATCTGAGTTCCTTAATCATACTTAAATCAACCATAACTTGGTTGTTTCTGAGAAGCTGGAATGTATATTGAGCATTGCGAGTACTTGAATTGTTTTACCAGTACTGCTGAAAAATCAATTTTGTTTCCAAAAATTATTTTCATAAAATTTAAATTCTAATACTTTATTTATTTTTTCTTTATGAAACAAAAAATTCTGAATATTTGGGACAGACGATAAAGTGAATAAAATATGCAGCACAAAATCTTTTAAAATAGAACGTAGCTAATATGGCAATCTTGGTATTTTTAGAAATTATTTTTGACATGCGCAACTGAATTAGTTCAAAACAATCATTATTAATCGCTTTCTTTTTTTTAATTTCTGTAATCCGTTAGCTTTTATTCCAGGAATCCATTTTGTAGTGAAAAACAAGTACATTCATTGCTTTTCGTTCGTAAATTTATATTTTAAGACGTATCTCTGGATTTTGAATACGATGTTTTTCGTTTAATGTCTGTATTTAAGGTAAACAGAGTCATTGTTTGATAGTATTAGGAAACGCTTTTGTTTTTAAATGACATACAAAGCATTTATATGCAAACTCTCAATTATTCATGTATGCATTCTAGGTAACATTGGCACGCTTTAGAGATTCTCTCTTACTAAAAATTTAAATTCTACAAAAATGCAAATTGTTAAATCTGGCATTTATTTACATTTGTGAAATTGTGTATTTAACAATTGTGTACTTTTATTAGAGTGTGGTAGTTGGAGCATGTGATGAATGGAAATTAGAATTTATTAACGAAAACCAAATTGCGCCAAAAAAACGCTCCAAGAGCGTTGCCACCAAACGAGGCGTATAATAAAGTTGTACCGAATCATGAATTAATATTTATTTATATTTCGTATGTACAATTGAAGTTTTCTGCTACAGCAGACAAATTAATGTCTTCTGAACAACTTTTTCCTACCAGCCTTACTTTAGTTTTATTTCGCTGTTTTCTGTTGCAATTTTATTAAACATTTTTTAAATAAATTGTAATTCCTTTTAATCACACGTAACCACCACAAAGTATTAGATTTAAAGCGACATGCAAGTTAGAATAAAGCAAATTTTAAGTGAAATTTTGCCGTTATTGAAAGAATGTTAATATTAAAAACCCAATCTAGGAATTTTGAAATATTAAAAATTCTTTGTTATAGTGACATAAAGTCAAGGTTGCTTATTTTACGAATTGAAGCTATACTTAAGTAACTCTTTATATATGTTAAACTTTTGAAAACAATGATTTTCTTTTAAAAAACCAGCTGTCAAATCGATTTACCATTTTTAAAAAATAGTAATAGGTTACCTTTGCATTGTCTGTATTGAAGACATTCAATTTTGAAACACGTTCTTCCATTATTGCACGTGCCACAAAATGGAATTTTCAAGAAAAAAGTATTCACTTTTAAAAAATTTAGTGATTAATATCTTATCAAATTAATTTGTCACTCTTCCTTTAAAGATGACGAATTTCGAAAGTGTCGCATGCCTGGAACAAGAGTGCTACAAGTAAAAAATTTTTGGTAGGTCAATTGAGTTGAGCAATTTTACAGGAAAAGAACTTAAGAAAGGGCGTTCCTAATCCCCCAACCCCCCTCAAAATCTTATTTTGTAGTAGTTACCTCAGTGTCACCTTTCATCATTTTGTAATTTTGTCATACAGCAGGGATGCGATGCATGTGAAATGTACATGAATGGATATGGATGCATAGGATTTGTGTCCAAAGTAAGTTGCAGAAATTATAAAAACATCGAAGTGCTAAAAATTATTTTATTGTTATTTAAATCATTTGGTATTTTTCTACGAATGAGAAATGTGGTTATTCTGGTAACGTTTTTAATGTAGGGTTAACCAATTGAAACCAAGTAAAATTTGGTAATTTTGCTACTTCTAAATAAAATGTTGCTGATCTTGGACTAACGGTTATTAAATAATCTAAGAGTTTTGAAAAGTTGAAAATTTTCGTCTTAATTGACAAGATCGAGGTTGTTTACTTTATGAGTTGAAGCTATTCTTTTGAAACTTTGCTATCTGAAGCATTTGTTGAAAACATTGATTTTTTTGAAACACTAAGATTGGCCTTCCGTTCAATGAAAAATTGTAATCGATTAACTTTGTTTCATCTGTACTGAAATAATTTCATTTTAAAACAAGCTGTTTCACGTGCGGAATGCAATTTTCAAGCAAAAAATGAATTTGCTTGAAAAGAAATTTAACATGATATAGAATCAATATGATTTATCATTATTACATAACGTATTATTTAGAGCAATAATACGTTATGTTTTCAGATGTAAATTCGTCATTTGTTCTGAAAATGAACTAAAGAGGCATTCGCAATCTCTCCAAAACTCAAAATTGAGTTCTGTAATTCACCTTACTATTACTTTCTGTAGTTTTGTAGTACCCTATAAAGCGTAAATGTTAAATAGGTTATATAGATGGATAAAACAATCATACGTATTTTGTCCAAAGCAAATTGTAGAAGAAAAAACTGGAGTTTAGAAAATTATTTCCGCTGACATATTTTTCTCTATATTTGGATTTTCTATGGATGATAATTTTCCTTTTTTATATGATAGAGAAAACTGATTATTGTACAGTTTAACAAATCTGATCGAGCGTATTTGACTGAAGGCATATATTTTTAATTTTCAAGATGATATATTTTTTATATTCCTTGATTGCTATGAGATCCTATTAAATAAAAAGAGAAATCTAAATAAATGTTTTGAAATTTTTTGATGTAGTGGCTGAGGTAGCCATTTTCATCAGTTAAACTGTTTCATATCAGATGAAACTGAGTTATGTATTTCATATCTCGCCATGCTACTCGTAGCATATTACTTGTATGTTTAAATAGCATAACTTACTTCCTTTAAAATATCACATTTCACTCTAAGTTTTTAATTTTTTTCAAATTAGACTACATAAAAATTCTCAACAATCACGCACCAAAATATTTATTCATGACAGTCAAACAAATGTATCAACGATTTCCTTTTCATTTCATAAGTGCAAATAGTATCAATTAACATAAGACTTGAGAATAAAAACTTTGGTGATAGTTAAATTCCGGTGTTTTCTTCGCATAGCCTATGGTATTTTCGTTCCCGTATCTATAAGGAAATAAACACACGCACTGTAAGATCTTGGAAAATAAATACAAGCAAAAACTTAATAATAGAGTTCAAATACTTTGTTTAAGTTACATTCTTCAGACAATTGCATAAACTATTGTGCAAATATACTTTAGAACAACATGGTATTTAAACTTCGTTTAAGTTACATTCTTCAGACAATTGCATAAACTATTGTGTAAATATACTTTAGAACACCATGGTATTTAAACTTGTTCAATGCAACAGATAATCGAATATTTCTGTAACCTATAATCGTCAGTTCTTTGCTCACCTAAATAATTGTAAGTCATGTGATTCGGTTAACATATTGACTAATAATGAGACAACATAATGACCGATAACCTAATATTAAGTAAACGTATTTTATATTAACATAGTATTTAAACATGCTTGAAAAATATTTATTGCTGGTTATTCGCTTAAATTACTGATAAAGGGTACAGAATGTTCAGTTGTTCTATTGACGTGAATTGGCACGCGAAATGGCAGATAAAAAACTGAAGAGAAAATTACATACCACTCTATTCGACAGAATCGATTATACCAGTGCACCTCAACTCAAGCCAACAAATCAATTTCTGCATGTTTTTCTAATGACAAAAGCATAGCTCTAAGATATGTACTCTGATCTTACTACAGTCACGCTTAATAGATATTTATGTCAAAAAACAGTGTAAACCTTTGGAGACGAATTAGAGCTAATTACCAGCCTTTCGAAGACTTGAACAAAGAATTTTCTAGTTTCCGGTTCACGAAAGCGTTAAAGCAGAACGTTACGAGAAACAAGCGTGAAAGTGTTTCTCTCATGGATCAATTTAAAGTTATCTTAAGTTATCCGATCTAACTAGAGTTATCACATCAGTAAAAATGTTTGGGATCGTTTTGGAAGAACAGGTAAACAGGTCTTGTGGTTAAACTTAATCACCGAGACCTTTATAAATGAAGGTAAACTGTTATTTCTATTTATCCTTTAATTTAGTCTAATATTTTAAAAAATCAAATAACGCATTTAAACGTGTAGAAACAACACGTGACAAGAGTAACGGTAATGAATAATACTTAAGGTCATACCACTGAATACTCGAATTCCTTTAGCGGTAGGTCTTTGACAGTTTCATTTATGTTGAGTCGTAATAGTGAGATAACGATCTGAAGACTAAAAGCACTGTCCTTTCTTTTTAGAACAGTTATTTTTGTGAATATAAACCCTATTTTACAATGTAGATTTTTGATGTGTACTATTCTCCCGGAATTTCTCCATTGCATTTGAATAAGCAAGTAAATAAGTTAATTCTTCCATTTTGATATGGCCCTTTTCTATGAAAATTAATACAAATCCCACTGTACAGACACGTTTTCAGTTACTTAGAAAATGAGATAATTGGACTAAAAATCAGCTCTGAACTATTTTTAAAAATAAAATAGAACCATTTCAATGTAAATACGATAGATTCTATTAAGACAGGTTGGCAGCGTATTTTAAGTGCTCCCTGATTCCCAAATAGCTTGCTCATTTAATTTTGTTTTGCAGTTTATTATTTCATGTAAATCTATAAAACGCGAAATTTTAATCTTATAATATGCGGTGCTTCGCGCAGTTTGGCCAGTTCTGGTCCATAAGCTATTAAAAGCCAGAAAACCAAACCAAAGCAAATAACATTGATTTATATTACATTATTTCTTTATAAAAAGTCTGCGATGTTTTTCAAACATTTACAAATGCGTTTCTAACATATACCTTTTCAACATTCATAAGCAAAGCAATTAAGTACTTCAACACTTTGATTTTACATCAATAGAACCTAATATATTACGTCTACTTAAACTATAACACCCTCAGGACAGCATTCTAATAATTACCCCCTTCCCAGGTTTTTTCGACGCGATATCTCGTCCATCAAGACCTGGTCAATTTTGATAATAACAAGCATAACAAATTAGTTTGGAAAGCTGTTTATGACTTAATTTTAACCCTACATGTGATTTTGACGAGATATCACTACATGGAGATATGATCAATTTTGCTGATGACGAGATGTCTCGCCATCAAAATATTACCGATCTTTTGATCATGACGAGATCAAGATATAATCAGTTGTATTCAAATGGCGAGATATTTTGTCCATCAGGATCTGGTCAGTTTTGCTAATGATGAGATACCTCGTCGAGAAAATCACCAGAAGGGTTAAATAACTGTTTAAATTAGTGCAAAAACATGCCATTTGTAATTTGAAAATTGCAATTTATAATTATAATGTTAAATTTTTCAGGAATATAATTACTTCAGAAGTCCTATTCTATGAGTGAGTCGATTCCATGATGACTCCTGCAGGGTTTTGGCTGGCAGTTCCTGGTTCATTCGTCATAATCTTTGCTCGGAAACCCAAATGATCTGCAATGTAATGAACCATTCGGTGGATGCCTCGTTCATCAACAAATCCATAACTACCCGTTACTGCTCCTTTGCCGTCTCCTGTCTCATGTCTGTGCTGTTCCCCATGGATGTCCTTGATTTTATAGCCGAAACTGTATGGCTTTGGTTCGAAAGGCTGAAAGGCATTAATTTTTGTGAATATGATAGATAAATAATGGAGATGTATGTTACAAATTATAAAATTTACTGTAGAAGAGAAGAAAATGAAAACTGATGGGAAGTTGTACACAAAGTCAAAACGCCTGAGGTGAAGACGTAGATCTCGAAGACAATTTGAAAAATATTCCAAACGTCTTTAAATTTATTTTCCGATAGCTATGATTGGAATGCCACAATAACAAGTTAGAAAATAAATTAATGAAAGGATAGTTGATGTTTTATTTAGTGACTCAGTATATAAAATTTAGTCTTATGTAGTAACCGATATCGATTGAAGACGATATGAATTAAAACTTCACATTGCTAGAATCTCTAAATCCAGCTGATAAAGAGAACGTATCTGATTTCAAGAATGGTTTTCATTGCTTATAATTAGATTTTTTCACAGGCAGTATCTCCACATTTAGATTTAATGATTGTTGAAAAGCTGGATGTACGAGTATCTAATGCCTCAAAAAGTTTGAAAACAGTTTACCTTGAGCGATCATTATTGTTAAGATAGATAGGTAGTTAATTAACGTCGCACTGGAGCAACACAGCGGACTGTTGGCGACAGACCGGGATCAATCGCTAAGGGAAAGATCCAAACGACAACGCCTCGTAATTTTGAATCACGGTTAGATGACGAGGTCAACACCTGAGCTGGAACCCCACTCTCCAAACTTCCATACCACGCCAATGTGAAGATATTTGACACCACGACAGATTTAACATGTACCAGCCCTCTTGTACACGACGAATTTCGACTGAACCGAGTTTGGAACTCGAAACCCTCCGGTTGCTAATCCTGTGCTCTTCCAACTGGGCTACTGCGGCCCCCATTTTTATTAAGTTTCAGGTATTTATAAAAGTTGCATTCACCCAAGGACCAAGTCACTGTGATACCAACCATAGAGGTAATATAAAAGTAGAGTGAGCAATGGTAACCTTTTTGTGTGCCCAGGATCATGTGACCAGCTCTAGTAGTAACGTGACCCTCAGACTACTTTCGTCTGCGGGTGGAAATGAACATGCATCATCTGATTCGTCGAGGGGACGGTAGAATACGCCCAACCATTGATTCATCATCTGATTGGTAAAGGCGACATAGTAGAGAGTTTGGCGATTTCACTATTTTTATCACCACTCTATAGAAATGTGCATTTACACGTGTACTCTGTCATAAGATATTGTAACGCCGAACGTGGCGATAAGATGCCAAATTGGCCAACCAAGTCAATTTTTACACAGCAGTCACGTGACTACTAATTGACATGTTGCTTACACTTTTTGAAGTTCCTCTCAATAGCAATGCTCAATCTACTTATATTTCATGTCTATGCTACCAACATGCGAGTTGTAGGCGATTCAGATTCGATTGCTCCCTGCGTTTATTTCTCTCTTCTATGTCAATAAAATTTTTCTCTCAAGTATGTCCATTTACTTGACATTAGCGCAGCTTGACAAAAATGTGACTCTTGCGCAAAAAACCCAATCCAGACAACGCAGTACCAAATGTCGGGTTATTATACTTTATATGCTTAAAATAGCACTTGAAATCCCAAACTTTCAATCTCTGAGGGGTTCAAACGTGTACATCCGTTCTGAGACCTGAAGTATTCCCTGCATGATTTCTAACCAGTTTTGACCTTCATGATCAATAAAACTTTCCTGGGATTATTTTAATTAATCGATGTAGTTATTATGTGCGTTATGGGGTAAAAGCAATACTACATCATTCGGAAATTGCGCTCAGAGGGTTAGGATTGAAAGTTGTATAAGGAAAATATATACTGCAACCCTCACATTAAACGCACGCTTGTTTTGATATTATGAATATTCAATAACGATATTGACGACAAAGGTATAGTGAATTATTGAATTGACTTACATATCCCCATTTCGCTGAAACAAATCCTTTCCGTCCATTCCTACGTAATTACTAACGTTATTTTATGATGCTACTTTATAAACAAAAATGTATTAAAATTGCCTCATGGAGTCTAAAATAATCATGGCTCAATGCCAAGGCTCCGTGGACCAGTTTGAAATATGTTGATACAAGATAATCTGTTTGCTTTTAGGTATGGAGGAATAACTATTTCCGTAATGCTCTAAAGATTGAAATGTTTTAAGCCTTGATATTTTCCATTAGAAAAGAAATGATTTAACTAGTGTTTGGAATCATAAGAGGAAGTAAAAGTTTAAAAGTGCTTACCCCACCATATTCTTCTACTTTACCATATCCAATCTGCGCCAAGGTTACTGCAAAAGCAGCAAAGAGAAGAAATACCTGTGAAAAAATAAAGGATAACAGATCTAATTCTTTTTCTTTTGAACGATCGAAAGAAAGAAGGTAAACATTATCTTAACTTTGAGTTAAAAAATGTTTATAAGAACTTCCTTAAAATTTTGTAAGCTTAATTTATGTTTAATAGATATCAATTTATATTTTTAATAAGCTAATCGTTATAAGATTATAACTTAGTTCTTAGTTATCTCTTAATTCCTATATAATATAGTACTTAGATTAATGATATCATGTAATAATTAAAATAAATTTTGGTCTATTACAAAATATCAACTTAAAATTATATAAGAGAGAAATTTATGTTTATCTTCTTATTATCTTAAAACCTCTCTTAACTATTATTTTATAATCTTTAAAGTCACATACGTCGCTGAACAGATTGCAAATAAAAGTCCTTAATCAGAATTTTATAATATGAGCAACGTTTCAATTTTAAACTCTTCAATGATTCCCTGAACTTACCTTCAACATTTTCGAGAGAGAGAAGTAATCCTGCCGCTAAGAACCTAGACTCAATACAGAAAGAATCGTGCTTGTGACACAAGACTTTCGCTTTTATATATCATGGGAAATATCACTCAACTGACCGTGAATGTCAAACGTGAGAAGTATACCACCTTTCCGAAAAATAACGGCAAACAATTTTGAAAAATAGGTTATAGCGTATTATAACTGACCTTCCATAGAGGCAAATAACTTTAATGAAGTATCTGATTTCACAGTATGAATGGCGAGTAAGAGTATAATCATGATCTCGCTTCGGATCAGTGACTAAGGTTGGACTATTACCATAATTTTTCACACTTACCCTGAGAAAGAATTCCTGTCTTAACATTTAGTGTTGAAGCTAACTGTTACCTTTTGGTTGGAGATTGTGTTTTAACACTTCCTGTATCTAATGTATCATGTTTGCAGACTGTTAGCGATAGATGTTCAGTTTAAATTGCTTAGCCAATAGTAAAAACTTTGACTGCTGGAATATTATGCAGTTTTTATGCTGTAATAAGTATTTGTAATAGAGTAAGTACGAACACAAATCTTGAAAGTAAAGAAAAACAATTATTACTCTGTCCCGGCAATGTTTAAAGAGCTAATATATTTACCACACACTCCCAGACCCTTTACAATAGCCCGTTTCAGTGCGACGTTAATTTACTACCTACCGACATAACCAGACCCTTTAATAACATGATTGCACTCTTATTTGTTCAAACTTACTATAGATATAATTTTAACCCTCCTGGTGGTTTTCATGACGAAGTACCTCGTCGTTAGCAAAACTGACCAGATATCTTAATGGATGAGATATCTCACCATTAGGAATAACTGACCAGATCTGATCTCGCCATCATTAAAAAATGGGCAATATCTTAATGATAAGATATCTCATTGAAACCACTTGGAATATTAAGACATACTTTCCCATGCCATTTCATGGATGTAACCACATGATGGGAGAATTACATATATGTACTGTTTTCTTGTGGGCAATGTGATGGTAACGCGAGTGGGGCAAAAAGAGTATATAATTTCCTTCCTTCCCTTCTCTGGTCTGCCCAATTTCCCTGACGAAATTTGAGGTGCTCCAGCGGTGAAGTTAAGCTATAGGACTTATTCAAGTCCCTGCTTTACTGGCAGACATGTTTTATATTAACCCTGCTGGTGGTTGTCTCAACGAGGTAGGTTGTTGAATTTAAGTCGAACTAGAGCAACACGGGGAGCTACTGGTGACGGTCCGAGATCATTCCCGAAGAGAGAGATCTGAGGACCCCCCGTAATTTTGAACAACGGTCAGATGACGAGGTAAACTACTGAGCTGGCTTTCCACTCCCCAAATTTCCACACCACACCAACGTGAGGATATTTGAGGCTTAACGTGCGCCAGCCCCCACATACAAGAAGAGTTCGGTTGGATAGAGTTTCGAACTCGCAATCCTCCGGTTGCAAATCCTCTACTCTTCCAACCTGGCTACAATGGACCTGTCTTAAAGAGGTATTTCGTCATTAGCAAAACTGATCTGATATTGGTGGACGAGATATCTCGTCAATAGGAAATAATGACCAGATCTTGATCTCGTCATCATAAAAAAATGGATAATATCTTGATGAGGATAGGATAAACCCAGAAAGGGGTTTATGACTTCTTAATTCTTATAAGAATTTCCTAATCTGGCAAATAATAATCGATCCACTTCGGGTAAAATTTCATATTTTTGAATTTATGTCTGTGTATATGATAACTCTTAATACACTGTATGCATTAGATATATTTTTATACGAGAAATAGGTTTAATTTAGATTTTCTAAATCAGTAATTGTACAAAAAATTTGTTTTACTTTATGACTTCTTTGATATTTTGACCGTCATTGTATCTTTCCCATTTTTATTTGCTGTTAATGAATATTAATGACACAAGCTGTTATCAAATTCAAAATCAAAGTAATAATTGCCATATATGACTCAAGAATTTCGTGTACTAGATTTCTATTGCTTAGAGAAGGGAACAAACGGTTTGCTAATTTTTGGTCTTAATTTTGTGCTATTACGCAACTGATTTCAAATCGCCAGTTGTACTTTGTAATTCATAGATCAAAAGGATATAAATAATTAGTATATCTCTTGATCGAGAACTGCTAACTAGAATAAGAAATCGTAAATTTGTTCATAATTAAAAAATAGAAAGGACTATTTTGATGCTTTATCTTTTAATGGAAGATGTCTGGAAAAATAATTTTAAATAAGTTCAATTATAAGGAAGACGATTAAATACATTTTTGGACAATCCAGAACAAGATATTTATTAAAAGTAATATGCAAACTAATTCGTATTTATTGCAAAACAAAAACGATCTTATTCAATGCAATTAATGAATATTATATATATACTGGATAATTATTTTCAAAGTGAGGTAGGTAGGTGAATTAATGTCGCACTAGAGCAACACAACAGGTTATTGGCGACGGTCCGGGATCAATCCCGAATGGAAATTTTTTAATTGAGAAATAAGTCCATTATTCTGGCTGTAAAATAAATAACTCAAATATTTACTACGCATAATTTTTTTAAGCGTAGAATTATTTATAAAATAATATTAAAGGCATTCTAATTGGAAAGGAGTTTTTTAAACTATTTATAAGTTTCATTTATTTAATATATAAAACTCCGATCAATTGATACAAAAATTTCGTAGAAAAATTCGTAATTAAGAATGAAAGTAAAAACGAATGAAATACAACAAAATAAGAATAATTTATAGCTATTAAACCAGTGGTGAGTAGCTACATTTAGCAACGTCAATGCTTGAGAGTGAGAATTTGTCTCACATTACTTTTACCCCTACTTTAAGTAATCTGTTAATACATTTCAGAATATGTTACTTAATCCTCCAAGTAGTTTCAACGAAATATCTTGTCCATGTAGACATTGCCGATTTTTTTATGATTAAGAACTGGTTAGTTTCCTTCTAATGGTGAGATATCTCGTCCATCAAGATCTGGTCAGTTTTGCTAGTGACGGGATACCGTGGTTTTGTTTCCCATCTTTAATGATCAATAATTTTCTTTGATAACATGTGAGAAACGAAGAGTGTATTTAAGGCTGAATGTAGGACCACAATTTGTACAAATTAAAAGACATAGGGTTATGGGAAAACTTACTTTCATATTAATGGCATTTAACTAGATCAAGTCTGACCACAACACTTATTATTCGGTAGGCCATTTTTCCTTGAGCCACACGTTAGAGTTTTTTGTTTCAATTAAATTATATAATAATTTGTTTTATTCACTAATTTTATAATACAGTCGACACTATTTCTTACGAACTTCAAGGGACCGAGGACAACTTCTTAAAAAAGGAAAGTTCATAAATAGGGAATTAAAATTTGTTCTATGACGTTCTATAAAAGTTCCTAAAGTAAGTTCGTAAAATATGAGCATCTTAAAACGAACGTAAACTATATAGGGAGCATAATAAAGTTCTTACGCATTCACACAACAGTTGAACACAAATAGGTACAGGCAGTGCTTTATTGTAAGAAAAAGTTGACGGAATTCACATCTTGTTAATCTTTTATTAAAAAAAATTATATATTCAGTTATTAACATAAATTTAATTTATTGTATTTAAGGCAAATATTCATAGTAAATTCCAAAGTTTTGTCCAATTCTCGTCTGACAAATCTTCTCGACTCCGAAAAGTCTCAGAGGTGGTCCGACAAGTTTGATTATAAAAAGTACTGAAATTATCTTAGACTTCAACGAAGCTCTTGTTAGGGTGGTAATTAGATTCATCCGCGAAAACCCGCATTCGCATTCACTTGAAGAAATGGGAATGGTATTCAGAGTCCGTATCAAATGCAACAGTTTTTCTGGATATGTCTTTTAAGAATGTATTCACGGAATCCACGAATCATTTCTCTTTCATTTAGTTGCAGTCTGATTGACAAGTTTATAATTTCCACTACTCCAAATATCAGTTGAGTATTAACATCTTCAGGCCAATGTTCTTGATCAAGTACGTGAGACCAATACGCCAACTCATCGTCTTTGCTATCAAGCAATCTTTTTCGATTGACTCTATCAATTTTATAGGAAATGTACTTGGGTCAATGGGAGGATCCTGTCTTAAATCTTTTTCGTGAAGTAAAACTCCACAAAGCGAAGATCACGTTCAGCAGCAACAGCGCATTTATAATAGGGCCCAAAGTTCTGTCTTCTTTTCTTCAAAAACTTGTACCAGTATTTTATTTTCTTATTTGCCTTGTACAGGTCCATGTTGCGGTCTTGTAGGTCCAAGCTTAATTCTGATAATTCTTGGAGAGTGTCACACATCAATCCTAGGTTCAATAAAAATTCTGTAGATGTGATATTTCATTTCAAGCCATCATAAGTGCATGTATCATTTTTATCTCTTGTAGGATCATGCATTGATTCTTCAAAATGATACACACGGGATTCGAAATTATTCCACACAGTTAAAATTACAGGCAAACTAGATGACACCCATCGGGTACTTAAAATTTTTCCAATTTTCAGCAGCTCAGCCCCCAATAATTCTGCACATAAATACAATACTCTACTATTCTTTGTCGAAGCATGGTACATGACTTAAAGTTTATCAATAAATGATTTGAATCTATCTATTCCTGAAGTTTCCTAGACAGCATCACCTACTGAAATTATAGTCTGGGATTAGCAAATTGCCAAACTATAATAGAAGGAAAACGTTCTGACAGCAATTGTTTCACTGATTTTACACCCTAACATCACAACAGCGCTGTCTCACTTAATATTTTTTAATAATCTTCTGTCATCCCATAAGAATGAAGACATTGGGGTAAGGAATAAAATACTCCTTCTGCAGTTACTTTTTCAAGTTCTACCAAGTCCAAAAACAAATTTATCGGTGAATTTTATTCCAACACCTTCGATACTGCATCGAACATATACTATGAGGGTAGTTTTTTGCTTATTGTGGTTGATTCATCAATTATTATAATGAAATTTCATTATTAGATTGAACAATTTCTTTAACCAGTTTTCCCCATTTCTTGACGTATGATTAACAATGTTAATACACGCATTTGTAGAATGAAGAATACTACCCATTTCAACTTCTTTCAGTCCTTGCAGATCAATTTAAGTTTCAAAGTGATGGAATGATTGATTTTCCTTTGCTACTTTATATGCAGTTAAAAGGCGTCTTTACTTTCGTGTGTTCGGTCGTTGTTCTTAATATTCTGGCCTTTTGATCAGCAGGACCGGTGGTTGAGAAGTAATTTTTCTTCCATTTTTAAATTTGGGTCCCATTTTTACGCTAAAAATTAAAAAAAGATTTTCAACGAAACAACGGTCGCCGCCCGAAGTAAGCGCTCAGCGTGCCACCACACGACCAATCACATCAGAGCAGTGCCATCACAACCAGAGCGGACGATATACGTATGCATCGGACTCGATACACAAGCAGTCCTCATGCATTGTTTTAATGATATTGCTGCCGACCTGCTATGCTCGACAGGGCGATTCAAGTCAAACATCACCAAGCATCAAATTTTCAAGTTACTTTTAAAACATGGAAAATCCGTCCAAAAAAGGTGCCGGAACGCCGCTCCGGTGTGTTTTATGACAAAAAAAGCACTGGGTACAGGTGAAAGTGAACTATAGATTAGTAATGTGATTATGCCCTACAAGATAAGACCGCTTGCAGCTCTCCTAGCTGTAAAAATCGGAAATTAATGCTGTTTTCACGAACACTATGTATTTTATTTAGACTATTCATATATGCAGAGTATAGTTCCGTCCTAAATTGGTTATTATCTGTTTCTTTGTAAATGACTTTTTTCGTATCTTGCATAGTTTTCGAGATAGGAGAACCATGTCCAATTTTTACCACTAGGGGCGCTGCAAGCGTTCTCATCTAGTACCGCATACTTACTTTATTACACATAATAAACCACTTTCATAACTAGCTATCTGTGTTCGACAATTACGTGGGTGGATAAGGACTTTACTATGAACCTTTTATATGCTTTTGAGGCATTAAACTCTCGAACATTTAACAAGGTTTTGGTTTTCTTAACTTACAATTTGTGAGAATCGATGAGCAAATGTAAAAGTTTCACATGAGAAAATAAAGGGATAATGCAAGAGAAAACTATTTGCTTTACTTTTCGATCACTTGTGCTTTAGTTCTATTTCCATTTTGATTGTTCTATATCAACTGATTTTCCAATTTTGCATCTATTATTGAAGCTAGGTATTTACTTTTATTCTAGGTAGATATTTATTTTTACTCCCTATGTTCCAAAATAAGTTGTAAAATTTTTCTTAGGTTTACATTATATATGTTTCGTGTTATATTGGCTTAATAACTTAATGTATCCAATCGCCTCAAAATATAAACTGTTATCGGTCAAACATATTTTGGGGCTTTGAAGACTCTAACTTTTAATACTACACTTAATTTTCAAGTGACAGCTTTTGATTGCTCTATATTGAAATACTCATTGACTTCATGAATAAATATTAATAGTTTAGAAGGGTCTGAAATTTCTGGAATTTTCCTGCAAATTTCAATTGAAATAACATTGCTAAAATCATATTGTTTGACCTGACACACTTAAAAATTTAAACGATAAATAAACAATAGAATTCCAAATGTCTCCTAGAACCATCTGCTTCCTTCTTAAATCTTTTTAATTCATTTCGAAGATTGAAATCATTAAAATAACAAACACGTTTCGAGCAATCGAACAAAAGTGTGCTTGCTGAAAAAAGAACACCATCCAATCTCAGCAGGTGAATCACGAACAACCCGATTCCCGCAGGCCAATAGAAGCCCGCGAGCAGTGAATTAACTAGTAGGATAAATAGATTCTAGTTGTGATTGATTTTTAACATTCTGTATTTTTTTTTCCAATCCTTATAGTTTTATTTTTAGAATACGTATTCTTATGGTGTTGTTGGGGAAGTTCGTGTCCAGTGGTGTTTTCGGGGCCAGGTAAAATCTTCGCATCTTAGAGGGGGAGATGGTCAATTACTTACAAAGCAGGTTGTTCCAAATTTTCGTCATTTGAACATGAACGCAAGAGATAGTTATGTATTCATATTGGTTTTATTTCCTTATATGTAAGAGTATTCTCAAATTTTATAACTCACATTAAAAAATGTACATATTTCAACTAATTCTCAAGGTATGATTGTCCATAATTTAATTTCGAATGTGGCGAATATTTCGAAGTTGCATATCGTCGGCTTACAAATGAAGCACAATAAGTCAAAACTTTAAAGGTATGAGTGTTTTAGCTTTTTTTCTAGACCAGAATGTGGTGATATTTAGACTGGTGAGGTGTGTGTGCCTATTAAATTATTTTTTCTTTGCATGAAGGTTAGATTTTTCTTGAGAAACAGTGAGTAGAATTTTTTTCTCCTTCGTTTTCTCTGAACTGTTTTTCGACTTAAATGAGTTTCACTGGTAAGCCGGAGAATGGGTTTCTTCATCTTAATGTATAATTTGATCCAGTGGTCGGAAGTTGTGTCCATTTCTAAGTCATATGACGCCGTGTGGATTTTGCTCAACTTTGGCGTTGACGATTATTTTCTCGCTGTAAAACTGTTCTTCAGGATGGTAATCGATGCTTTGAACAGCAGCTATTAGTGCAGGGAAGGTGAATATATGTTTAGGCATGAGATGAATGCCCAGGCAGTTGTTACTATATGTATACATTCTGGTTCCATCACTGTTAATTTTCATGCCTTTAAAATGTGCGTTCTCAGTCAGTCTGGATATCGTGGTGGTGGTGGTTTTTCTATTGGTGTTTTAAATTCACATTGTTTTGTGATACGAGTTTGAATTTTACTAAAGCATTGGTATCAATAAGAGGTCGGAAGCATACAATTTATACACAAAAGTTGTTCGTACGTTGAATAAATACTTTCGTCCTATTTCAAGTTATTTATTTGTTTTGATCCATTTAAATGCAAAATAAATGGTTTTCACGTTTCTTGCTGATCTGTATGTGTGTGTGTGCCTGCACGTCCAAACAGCTGGATATATTTTCATTGTACAATTCTATTTGGAGGTTGATATCTTTTTAATGGTTTCAGTTCATTAAGTAATTTGCTGATAGAAAGTATTATTTTATCTCTTATCTAACTGCATTCGTGCATATATTTTTTGGCTCATAATAGTCATCAGTTCTCTATAACTGGATATTTTTCAGTAGAGAACAACAATAAATAAATAAAATTGTGAAGTAACTCACAGTAACTTATAAAAATGAGCTGAGTTCATTTTTATATTTCCCCCGTTTAATGTCTATGTTGTGTAAGCATCAAATAAATACAATTCAGTATATTTGAATGTATTTTTATTTTCCTTTTTTAAGTCATAATTTAGTGGAATAAAATATTTAACATTCCTCTGTCTTTATTTTTTGTGAACGTTTCACGCTAAAACTGTTGAATGCCCATACCCTTCACTATACCTGAATCAACCTTAACCTAGCAGTGCTGGTGAAGCTGAGATGTAAATTGAGCATTGCTGTTTCTGTTGAAACTCTGATTGTTTTATCACTAATGGCTGGAAAAATAAATTTTTCAAAAATTGGTTTTCCACAACTCAAATTCTATTACTTTTTGTGTTAAGCTTTTTTTAGTTTTGTAAATAAATTGTTTTTTAGTATTTTATTCAGGTTATTTTCAGAATTCGCTTTTCTGAGTAGGTTTGAAATAGAAATCCGACACGTTAAATCATTTTTACTTTTTCAAAATTGTCTTTTCTTTCAATGATTATAATTTCAGCTGTCTGTTGAGCTGATGCAGTAAATGTGTTATTTTTTATATTATGCATAAATCACTTAGTCGACAGATTTTAGAAAATTATTTATTTTGCCTCTCAAATTGCTAAAGCTGTATTCAGTTCTTGGCGGCATGTGTACATTTTGATCTATTTTCCACAAAAGTCTTCGGTTTAATATATGTGTTTGTAGAATTCCGTTTTATGAAATGAAATGAAATATACATCACAAAAGCATTTAAAATAAGACTGGTTGTTAATCGTCTGTTATATTATTCAGAATTTTTCAATTTTGGCATAGTATAAGACGATAAAACTCATTAAAACTAATATTTCAAATTAAGTTATTTGGTTTTATTGAAAATTACTCAATAGGCAAGAAACATCATTATTCTCATTCTGATCAGGTACATCGATTCTATTCAGAAAGTGAATCTCTGAATTAAAAAAATTTTAAATGGAACTTTGTCAATTTTGAAAGAATAATAATGTTATAAAAATCTGAACGAAGACGTTTCAAAATTTAACAATTCTTTGTAGAAGTTGGAAACAGATGACCGAGGTAACCTACTTAAAGAGCTGAAGCTATTCGTAAGCAACTTATTATACTTGTTAAATGTTTGTTGAAAAAGCGATTTAAAAAGAACGCTATAAAATCTACCTGTCATTTTTTAAAATGGTAATTGGTTACATTTCCTTGTTTATCCTGAAGGCATTCAATTTTAAAAGTTTTGGAGTTTTCAATAAATATATGTTTGCTTTAAAAATAAGTCATGAATAACATCAAATTAATTTACTATACTTTCCTTAAAGCTGATGAAATTCGAAAATGTTGTATACCTGGTGGAAGAATATCACGTCAAAAAATATTGATTGGAAGAAAGAAATAGACCCAGGTATTTACAGGAATTGAATCTGAACAGACAGTTGTATTGTGACACACTGTAACTGCTGCTGTAAGTGTAATCTAAAGTAAGTCCTTCGTATGTCCCAATAATAGTGCAGATTATGTTCAGCTAATTCAATCAGTCCGATTCCTTATTTAGAATAAATATTTTTTATTGCTATTCAGAAGAACATTTAAAATTTCATTTGATACCTAGAGTGTTTCTGATCGGAACTCTTCACAAGTAAACGCTGGTAATTTCATCATCACTGGTATCTCAATTTAATAAATAAAGCATTGTGGGAAATAAAAACCACAATTGAAATGTCAGGAGAAATGAATGATGCAGTATGAGAGAAGTATGATTAGGTGGGTCGTATTCAGTGTGAAAAGTGCAAATGATCGTCTCATGAAAACTTCGTCGAAATAACTTTGTTACTCTGCAAAAGGTCCATTGAATTTTCTACCGGTTTAAGTTGGCGTGGACAGAAAAATTGGTATTTAAAACCATTTAAATTTTTCATATTTACACAAGAAGACAATCGTTACGAATGAATAAGTTCCTTAATAATTTATTTGGAATAATATTAACGAATGCCGAATCAAAATCTAACAACTATTGCCATGATGATCTGTATTTTTACTAGCGATTTCACATTCTTTCTTCGAGCTCTTGTTTTCTGTGTATTAAAACTTAAAACTAATTTAATACTGATTCAAATTCACGATCAACGAACTAAAAATACGCACTTATGATCCAAATAACACGTATTTATGCTTCGCTGTTCACATTATTTTCCTATAAAAATTTCCATAGATTAATAAAATTTACCACTGATAACACTACTGAAACCTGAAAAATAAATTATGTAATAAATTTTATTTTAAAGCTCAGCTTTAACTTCAAATCTCATAAAATATGATATTTACTTCCACTTCCAAGACGTATAAACGTTGCATTGTATTGTAAATACATATTTTGAAGTATAGCAATTGGGATAATACACAAAAAACTGTACGTGATAGAGACTGTTTAAGGTCACATTTGATATCAGTACCTCAAAATTGAAAAACCATATTTCACATCATGTCATAAAAGAAAAGTTTAAAACTGTTAGCCAGTGTAACTGGTGTCTACCTCATTACCTCAAGAAAGATGTTTTGAGTTCAAACCATCGGAATTTAATTGATATTAAAGTTCAGTGGTTCAAAATATGTGGACGTTCTCAACTTGTATCGTTTTAAATGATATGTTTGTAGAAATATAGAGTGAATAAGAAGAGTAAGCAAAAAGATTAAAATAAGTGGCTTCAAACGGACCTTATTTCTTATTTAGCATATGAAGTATTAGTATACCCTAACTGAGGGAAAGCATTTGAATATTGATTATTTTTTAACAAAATAGGAATGCGTTTTTCTTTTAGTTCTATGTTACCATACCGGCGAAAAGACAGTGTTGCTTAACTCTCTAAGCGTCCCCAGATTTACGAGTTTTTCTCCATAAAATACACACGCATGCACGCACCTGCATAGTGACTAAACCACTTATTAGTTGAAAAATTCCTGGGAAAGATTTTATTGATAAAAAGTACCAAACTATTTAGAACTCAAGCAAAGAAGGCTACAGAACTGATCTTTGTGTTTGAACACCTCAGAGCTTTTCCATAGCGTCGTTGTTATATTGATTATACAATGCCACGTGGAAAATTTGTTCAGTGGGAGAAGTAGTTCGAGACAAATTTTGCGCATTTAGTTGATCCTCAAATGTCGCTTCCTGAAGAGACTTTCTCCAATAAATGTATACTTTTTTAGCTTATGTCATTAAGATATAAAGCACTGTTTTCTATTAGCCTTTTGTACTTTGTCCATTTCTTGGTGCTTTATTTCCTATACACTCTATCATGGGTAGGTACAGTTAGTTCTGATTTATCCCTAGTTAGTCACCCACCCTTTCAGGTCCCATGTCCCACCATCCCTGGAAGGTAAGGCTTGTATACAAGTATTCTAAGTATCAGGCAACCAAGAAAGTTCGTGCCGTTTTAATCAATGGAGATATATGGTACTCAAAGTGGATCAAGGAATACTTTATTCAGGAAAGCAACCATCTTTGGATTCTCTTACCTTTTACTAATGATTTAACACATTTCGATTCCTTTTTTAAATAAAAGTTCTTCTCTAGTGATATCAGACACATAAGAGGACCTACTTGCTGAAAAGAAATAAAGTAATAAATAAGTGTACAATACATTTATCTAGTTTGCAAATATAATTTTTCAAAAAACTTTTTTAGAATTTTTTAGGATTAAAGGATTAAAAGCTACCTTTAGAACTGATTCTCATTTTCTAGTTTATCGGAACTCACAATTCGTATTTTCAAGGAATTTAAACATTGATAAAAATGATTTGATCTATTTTCCAGATACGCACATTTTACTCTGATTCAGGAGAAGTTCAAAGGAATCCTAACAAAAACTTATTACTTCGTAGGAAACATGTTCCACAAAATAAAATTTTCTCTATATAAAGGACAAATAAACAAACTATACAGGCTTTTTTCATAAACAACGATTTGATTCCATACCACAGGCTAGATCCCAAGATTTCAATCAATTACGACAAGTGACGATAAAAAATTCTTTCAAAGAACCGAACCAATATTGTTTTAAGAAAAACGAAAAAAGAAATCGTGTCTCATTGATGTAAATCTGAAAGGAATCCGATCTGTCGTTAGAGTTTTAAAGACAGCAATCAATCACGTCGAAGAATTTTTCAAAAGACTTTCAATTCTGCCTTGCGGCAACCATCAGTTAGGTTCGACCGAAAAGTCGGTGAACTACTTTCATGGACATGGAGAGCGTTCACGATAGCGGTCGATCGTCTTTGATTACCCTTATTTGTCCACCACTTTCTCCCAAGTAGGTTTCTTCATTTTCAGAGCGTACAACTGCTTTCTCGAGGGGACAGTGTGGTATTTAACTTCTGCAATTGGCAGCGTCTTGAAATTGAGTTTTTAGGAAGTAGGATGGGTTTGCAGAGCAAGGCAAATGAAAAGTGGAGGGTATTTATGCCCACCATCGAGGAAACACGCCATTGGAAATAACTTTTGATCTGTATCTTGGAGGGAAAATGGCCACTGTCCAAATTTGCTGGTTTTGAGTTATGTCCAGCAATCACTTCAAGGTAATGGAAGTTATTATAGAAAATGGCATGGTAATATGCTGTAAAAGAATCAAAACACTAGAAAGTATTTTTGTATGCTGTATTAAAAGTTGAAAAAAAATACGAAACTAAATCAGCTGTTATCAAAAACTTGCAAAAAATGGACATTGGTCATTTTTCTACCAAAGTACAGAAATTATACATGGTTACCAGGTATTTTTTCAAAGCCGTATGTTCAATCAAGTTTAAAAAATATACATATAAGAACATGAATTTATTAATACGACTTCAAATGCGTATGACTTTAATTTCCGATTAATCGAGATAGTAACATTATGTTCGTTAAAGGCATATGAGTTTTCAATTGGGAATAAATCATTGAAAATAATTTTTGTTGACTTATACCTTACCGTGTACCTTATTGAATGGTACAAGCTATAAGGCGTTGCTTTAACCCTCTGAACGTCATGAAATTTCCGAGTATGCAGTGTTGAGCTTATCCCGCAACATACATGATGACTTAATAACTACATCTATTGGTTGAAAGATTCGAGGGAAAGATTATATTGATCAAGAAGTCAAAATTGGTTAGAAGTCATGTAGGGAAGACTGCAGGTTGCAGAACGCATATATGCGTGTGTACCCCTCAGTGTTTTTAAATCGAATGTTTGAATTACATTATTAAAACATACATATACATATAAAACCTATGCTAATTAATTACTTTGAATTTTAGGCTTCAACGATTTGAATGGCATTATGCTAAAAGAAAATTTTTTAAATCTTTATGGGTGAAGCCTGTTACTTTATACTAATATATTTTGTACACAGCTATAATTTAATTCTTTAGTTTTTAAGGGATGGTGGGAACTCTTATGTCTTTTTGTCTAACTAGAGCACTACTAGACATAAGCAATTAACAGAATAGTTGTTTACAAATGCCGGACACAAGATGCCATTACTTCACGAGGTCTCAAGTGCTTTTGAGCCACATAGCTAAAACTTCTAAGTATAGGGCACTCGTTTAAGTGTTCAGTCATCATAGGATTCCTAAGACCACAAAAATTACAGATTAATGTATCTATAACTCCAATTTGAAAAAGGTGAGCCCTTAGACAATCGTGCTCGGCCAACAGTATGCAATAAGCAACTCTCCGTGCTCCAACAAGCCGCTCTCCATAGAGCATCAGCGGTAAGAGAAAAAGTATAATTGTACACAGGCCAATTCTTACCTGCAGAGGACCCTAAACACTTAAGCACTATCTTTTAAAGTCCCATTTTAGTTTCATTGATGTTATTAACACACCTGGTGGTTCTACTAAAGAGGTGCCTCGTCATTAACAAAACTGACCATATCTTGATGGACTAGGTATCTAGTCAAGAGACGAAAGCTGACTAGGTCTTGATCTCGTCATCATAAAAAATTTGCAAAATCCTGATAACGAGATATCTCGTCATTGACAAAATTGGTCAGATCTTGATGAATGAGGGTAAATCTTGATGAATAATAATTTACTGGTCTATAGAGCCTTTGGTGGAGGACCGAGGAACTTTTTAACTTAAGAAAATGGCTTTTTCATTGCCATAGATGCAGCAATGTGCCACATTGCAATAGAATCCACTGAAAAAAAATCCTATATAGTATCTACAAGGCTTTATAATATTAATACACATTCCAAAACACTTAGATGCTCATGACGGTTCGTGAAAGTGTCTGTAGAGCTGATTTAGAATCAAATAGGACGACCTCCCCTCTAAAATACGAATCCCAAAGTGAATGCTGTATCAGTGTTGAAAATGGCTTCGATTTCGCCGATTGCAGAATATTTATGTAAGTTTGTAGCTTTAATGTACCTACGTATTTATATACTAGCTTTAACCACTTTTAAATTGTGGAACACTGGCCTTATAGTGTCCCTGAAAGGGCTGAGTGATTAGATAAAATTACGTAATATATAACCGTAAAATATAAAAATGAATTTGCAATATAGTATATAGCATTGAAACCTATCTCCATCATGAAGTACTTTTTGGTTGACAAAACACCATTACATTGCCTCTCACACGTCTTGTTGAATTACTGACTTGTAGATGTGATTATGACTACTCGTACTCTTAATAACAAGCCTGGTGGAACTTCTGACAAATACCTCGTGGCTCTCACAATAAGCGGTAAGGACTTGGATGGACGGTGCACGTGAAAAGTTGTGTTGTTAATGCTTTGCCAATTACTACCACAACGGTCTGAACTGACACAGGTTCTATTATCATAACATCAATCTTCGTTGCTATTTTGCCTTCTCTTCACGGGACGCCTCACACTCAGCTGTCTAAAGCCAACTCTAGACAGTTCGTGGTCACAATCATCCTCTGCATGACCACACATACAGAAGTACACCTTTGATCTTAACTCTCATGATAATTTATCTTGGCGTAGAAAATTGTCCTGTAGTAGCCAAACTGTCACCAGTTCTGAGCAAGGGACAATTTATTTTTCCTACTTGGATCTCTATCCCCTTGTAGCTATAGGGCAGTTTTATCTCGACGAGGTACTTCGTCGTTAGCAAAACTGACTAGATCTTGGATCTGACTGACTTGGATTTGGAAGGTTAATACAGCTGTCACGGCCTTTCGAAATTGAGAATCTATCAACAAGAGGGAGCAGTTATCGAATTCAGCCACTTCTAGATTCTGATGGAGAGGTATTGTGCTAACTCAGCCACCACTACAAAATTAAAGTACAATACCGTAGTTTATACAGCAGTGTAACCTATCTCCACCATGAAGTACGCATGAAGTCGCACTGTAATAACTTTGAATACATTAAATGCACCTTTTGGATTTTACATCAGATTTCACCAGAAAAAGTACAAAGCATGTATATAATTTAAAATACCTCTTTAAGACAAAATTACCTCTATAAGCATCAAAAGTGAATTGAAAAATTTCTAATTTAAATATACCATTAAACACGTAATAACAACATTACGTAATAACAACATTAGAGCAGAAATTTCTATCTGGTAAATGTACGTCAAATGTGGAAGTAGAATTATATTTCGAACTTCTAGAATAGTAAAATTACAACTCAAAAAACGTACATTTTAGCTAAGCCAACAGGAGGCAAGAATGAAACCATATCTATGTAGATGAATAGCGCCACAGCTGCTCCAGTGCTACTTAGATTCAACTACCATCCAACTAACCCCTTCTGTTTGTTAAGTTGTTACTGCTGTATTTTGTGTTCCTTTATTTTAAATGTAAATTATTCAGGACTACATTTTTACGAATAATTTATTTTGTGCGAAATATAGCTAAAGATCTGAGTTAATTTCTTGGCGGTATGTTTATATTTCGACCAACATTCCTTAAATATCTTGGTACAGTACATAAAGGTTTTTAGAATTCAGTTTCATAAAAATGAAAAAGTATACAAAACCTTTTAAAGTAAGACGGATAACGTCTTATTTATAAAAAAGATGAATAAAGGTAAAATAAAATTGTTTTAAAATAAGACAAGGGTAGCTATATGTTGCAATTCAAAGTTTGTTTAAAATTTGACATAGATTTCCATTATAAGATGATAAAAATCAATTAACCTACATTTGGTTTTCCTGTTTCAAATTATATTATTGGGTTTTATTGAAAGTTGTATTCAACAGTCAAGCAGCTACATCTATTATTTGAATAGGTACGTGGCTTCCATTTAGAATCCAAATATCTCTGAATGGAAAAAAGGGTACATAAGGGTTGGGTTTAAATCTTCATGTCAGTTGAAGAAAAGCAAATTAAAATTTTGCTGATCTTGAAATAATATCACGTTAGCGAATATTCAAACTAGGACTTTGGAAATGTTTTGTCTTAAGATATTTTTTTCTTTATGAGCTGAAGCTATTCTTATGGAACTTAGCCAAAACCTGTGGAACATTCTTTGAAAACAGTGATTTTCTTTAAAAACGCTGTGAAATCGATCTTACGTTTATTGAAAAATTATAATCGATTACCTTTCCACTCTACTGAAAGCATTTAATTTTAAAATACGCTGCTATTTTACATGCAGCTGAATGAAATTTGAAAGAAAAAATGCATGTGCTTTAAAAAGGTATCAAGTTAACTTCTCATAGTAATGATAAAGTTCGGAAAAATCCCATCCCTCTAGCAAGAATGCAACGCGCAACATGTGTCAAAAATTATCGATGGAAAAACTGAATGCAAGGCTATACTCCGTAAGTTTGTCAATTTTACAGGAAATGAATTTAAAAAGCATTCATAATCACTCCAAAACTCAAAATCGACTCTTGTAGTAGTCACTTTAGTATTATCTTTTGTAGTTTTGTCTTACACTAGGGATGTGATGTATGTAAATTGGATTATATGGATGAATATAGCATGGATACATATTTTGTCCAAAGCAAATTGTAGAAGCTATAAAAATGAAAGTTAAAACCGTTAAAAATTATTTTCTGTACATTTAAATGATACTTGCATTTTTCTACGAAAGACAAAAGTGATTATTCTGATAACTTTTTCAACCAACATTTAAGCAATGTAAACCTGATAATTCTGCTGTAAATGTATAAAATTTAAACATTTTCTATATTTGTTATTCAAATAAGCAAAAACCAAATTAATATATTTTTGCTCCCCTGTTAAATACAATGCATACTCTGTAATGATCGAGTATTGAATGTCCGCAGCTGATGTGGATACACTTTGATATATTGCGAATAATAAGGTTTTATATGCATATAAAAGTTTGAAAAGTTGTGTTTTTGTTTGAAAAGTTTTAAAAGGGTTTTGGTGGTAAATTTAAATTTAATTATAGATTTTGGTCAAATATGAACAATAAAAGCCAAAACGTTGTACTTTGGATACAAAGGTTTGGTTTGAATGCAAACTATAAAATTGATTTAAGATCAGATACCAGTTTAAAGATGTGTACACTATTACAAATTTTTGAGTTGAAATTAGAAATATTTCCAATAATTTCCAGTAAAATCCATTGAAAATATTTCATCAAGCAGGGGTAGAATAAAATTGATTCCAGTTGACCAAATATTTAGTGACATCAATGATATTTAGATTTAAAGCAAAATGTAAAAAATAATTTTAAGAAAATGATTACCATGTATTTGCTTAACATTTTATTCTTTTCGGAAGGTGACTGAATACTTATGAGCGCCTAATTTCATAAGTTATGTTATATCTTAAATAATTTTAGAAACACTTTTTATAACTATTCAATCGTTTTGATTGAAGACTAATATAGAAAGATAAAGCTTTCATGTAGGTAAATTACAAATCGTAATTTTGACTAAAACCATTCAAATACATGAGAATAGTGAGAAACGTGAGGTGGCCGAACACTTTTGTGACCTTTTGTGTGTAATGTTCGTGAATATGAGAAAGATAATTCATCTTTCATAGTTATTGGTTATTCATAATTAAAGTTCATAGTTAAATGTTTCAAAAATCTTACATTTATTGATATCCGATATTATTTTAATTTTACCCCATATATCGATAAATGGAAAATGACGACATTTTTAAACGAGCACAGTTGAATACTTCAACGTAAATACTTGGCAACTGCAATACAGATAAGCACTTTGTTCACTCTCTACACGCATATCTATATCGAATACCTGAAAGTAATCTCTGAATGACAAATGAAGTGATTTTTAAACGAGTTCAGTGGAATATTTCTGCGGAGAAAACTGGTAACAGCAATGCAGATAGTGACTTTGTTCTCTCTCCACACGCATATATATGATGAGTTTCTGCAATTAAGCTCAATGAATGGGAAATGAAGAGGTTTTTCTGTTGCTTTGACGCAGTTGAATATTTCTGCGTAAAAGACTGGCAATTGCAATACAGATAACAACTTCGTTCACTCTCCACACGTGTATCTGTGTCGAATATCAGAAATTAATCAAAGACCATTTTTCATTTCTGATCCAAAGGCTTTACAAAAGCCTGATATTTTATTCAACGTGGCGATATATCATCGCAAAAATAAAATATCCAAAACAGTGCTGAAAAGCCGTCAATTAAATTCTCGACCTATTTGTCATGCTAAAGTTATTCTGCACTCGTACGTGATTCTCAGAGTAAAATGAACGCTAACGCCTGCATGTGAGAAATGAAATTAGTGTGTCATTTTAGCGTTGTAAATTAATATTCAGAAGATGGAGTTGGATGTTGAATTAGAGCTAAAAGCATGGGAATAATCTCGGAGCTCTGGAAATTGTTCTCATTGAACTCGATTATAATTAGTATTGTATAGAAAAATAATTTTATTAATAAATGACAGAAGAATCAAGTTCAAAAGATTTATTAAAAAGTAAACATATGGCATACAATAAAGATATATATTTTTTGTACGGTAGCATCGTTCTTACTACAAATTAAAAATATAAGATAAAGATAACTTTTCTTGTATATATGTTAACTTTACCTTATAACTTTAATGAAGCTAGAATTCCTGCTATAGATTCATGTTACGAAATTCTAGTTACCTGAACCAATTTCAAATTATTTATTAAAAACTAGAAACGTCATATAAGATAAATTCTTTCTCAAAAGGTAAGTTTTCAGAAACTATTCCGCAAAAGGGCGTATAACAGCACGAATCATTGTATTACAGTATTTATTATTTTAATTATATCGATACAAATTTTTACAAAGAAATAATCATAATAGAAAACACGATAAAAGCAAATTCTTCATGGCTTTGAATTCGAAAATGTTTAATAGACATGTAAATAAAATTAAAATCATAGAAACACGCTTGTAATGACTCGATATATAATTTTCTGATGCATTAAGAAAGGTTTGTTCGAAATGGGAAGTAAGTTCTTACGATTGTCCATATAGGTAAATCGGTTGTATCAGTAAAAATCAAAATTGCAAAACTTATCTTTTGGACAAAATAGAAGTTATCTAAATAAATTATTAGAATCTAATAAATGAACTATAGCAATTATAAAACTACCTGAAGTATAAAAGAAATTGTTAGCCTTAAAATCTTAAGGAAAAGTATGTAAATTATATAAAATCGAATAATAATAATTACAATGTTTCACAACGGTTAAAATTTAAAATAAGAGTCGAAGTTAAATAATGCATCAACTCTTCCGGCTTAACGTGGGGCAATCACTTCACGACCGGGATTTGAATCCAGAACTTGTTGAAATAAAGGTCAGAGTTAACCACTTGGCTCCATAGAAATTTCTATTGGAAATAATGAACTTTCTATGAGTGATTTTCGGTGTAAACAAACCATATGGAAAAGGGGTTTTTATTTCCTGCTTGGCAAACACTCTCGCATGATACATATCGTGTTTACCTTAAAATGTACTTTATCTCAGCGTTTAATACTTTTAACGTTTAATCTAATTAACATTGACCAGTCACCTGTCATACATCTATTCGGAATTAATGCGGAATTTTTATTGACGACATGCTGAAATCATTCGAAACATAGGTCATGTGACGTCACGTTTGGAATACATGCAGGAGAAACTATCATCACCAACATTCCTCCCAGCTAGGCAGAAAAACCCTATCTTAGCTCAAAAGAAGAAAACGAAACAACTAAATGCATTGGAACCGTAAGAAATGTAAGTTAACTTCATGTCGCGAATTCGCACTTAGTAAGTTGAATTACTTTTATCTACATCCAGCCTGGGATTCAATGGGTAAAAAGTAACAAGCATTAAGACGCCTCTGCTTTGTTTAGAATTTTTTAAAAATACGTTAAGTAAAATGAATAGGAAATAGTTCACCCGCGAAACACACTCCCACCATCTAAAATTCTAAGCTTTGTAGTCAGTCGCTTGATTATCTCTCACACACAGAAAAACAAACAATTCCAGACAAAGACTCAATCCAAGGAATACGTGACTCAACTCCTTGAAAGGGTTTAATCTGAATCTTAAAGCGTTACGCACATGAATGAATGGTCGAAAAGGGGAAAAAATCGAAAGTGTTTCTTCGAGATTTTTTGCTGTTTTCTTTTTCGAATTCCCACCTGCTTCTTTTTTCGGTTCTTGGGAACACGTTCCCAAACCTCCGCCTCGAGTGGTTGGTGTCAGCCTCCTTCTATTGACGGGAATTGATAGACGCGATAGTTAAGCTGGTTTAATAATGCGCTGAGACTTGGCTATAGATTAATGGTGGAATCTAAGAGGCGTAGTCTGCATCTTTCTTGCTGGAGAACTATTGAAGCGTGTTTCTTCAGGAGTGAAGTTTGTACGTCATCTGCTACTAAGCAAAAATTTGAATTCTTTTCTGTATTCTGAACATCTACAATTATGCTTTTATTCAGATTCGCTTGTGATTTTTTTGCTAACTGAGCCGTAATTTTGAGGGTAGATAATAAATGACCTGTAAAGGAGTGTCTTTTGCACGTCGCCTGCTACTAAGTGAAAATTTAAATTATTTTCTGGCTTCTGAACATCTAGAGTTATGATTTTACTTGGATTTATTTGTGATTTTTCTTGCTAGTTGAGTTGTAATTTTGCGGATAAGTATTAAAATACCTGTGGGGAGGCGGGTATTTTGCACGTCACTTGCTACTAAGCAAAACTTTATGTTATTTTCAAGCTTCTGAACATCTAAAATTATGGTTTTATTTAGATTTATTTGTCATTTTTCTTGCTAGTTGAGTCGTAATTTTGAGGAAAGATAACAAAAGACCTGTAGAGTAGGGCATTTTGCATGGCGTCTGTTAGCAAGTGAATATTTAGCTACGTAATTTTTATTTCTCCTGCCAGTTGAATAATACTATTAAAGGTTGGTTGAATTCATTTTTATGACGCAAGGGCCAGATTTGGCCAAGCTGCTCAAACGTAACACAACGTCAGGCAGATATGCACTCAGGAAGGAATCGAACCCAAGCAGTCTACAACATGCAGGTTGTTAGTGCAGAAACTCATTAAGTCGTGGCAACCCCGTACTTACTATTAAAGGATAGGTAATAAAAGACATCTAGAGAAGAGTATTTTTCCAGGCAAAGATTTTAATTATTTTCTGACTTTTGAATACTATACTCTTACCAAATTTTTATTGTTTATTGTTAATATTAGAGATTATATAATATAATGCTCCTTAATCCACTCTATCAAATTATTCTATTCATATTTATCCGAGAAATTTGACTGACTATTTTCTATTCCTTGTAAGTTTATAAATTAATGTCCAAAAAATTTACCTACGAATATCTAATTATATAGGCGCTATTATAATCTTAGAAAATGCAAATTAAATATAAAAAAAACTAAGCAATTTATTTCGTTTGAAACCAAATTTAACAGTACTTAATAAATATAATTTAAATAAGAAATCTAATTGAACTTATCTATAACTATTTCTAATTCTTCATCTAGTTGAATCATAATATTAGAGGATTATGAAAGGTTATATTTTTTACGAAATATTTCTTAGTCTTTTAATATTATGGTTCGATCTAATAAATTTTCTCGACAATTGAACTTCCAATCAAAGGATAATTTACCTTAAGTGTCCTATAAATCTATACCAAAGAATGTGTAATTTTATTCATATGATCAATAAATCTTTTTGTTTTCAACTTGAGCCGATTGAATAAAAAGCTATTAAACCTTCCGAAGCCTTCATCTTCTTCCCCTCATATAAATACCATATTTTTAGTATTTGTTTTGCAATATAAGAGGATATAATGAAAGGCTTCTTAGACTATTTTTAAATCATTTTTTTCTCACTGATTTCATACTAGTCAAAGGATAGATTATAAGTATCTTTAAATATTGACTCATACATTTATGATTTTATTCATATTTATCTAGAAGTTTCATGATAGTTAATTCCTTATGTTATAGAGAATGCAACATTTGGTATTCCTTGTAAAATTATATATTGTTTCCTTAAACTTATGCCTACGAATTTTTGTATTTCATTCATAAAACTCAGACTCTTTTATCTTGATATTTGAGTCACATTAATAAAAGATAAATTAATAAATTGTTCTTAAATATTTACTCATGAATATCGAATTATATAGGCCATGTTATGTTTTTAGAAATTTAAATCTTAATGAATTAAGAATTGAATGAATTAATTTTAGAATGAATTATTAACTTTTTCCATCAAAATTTCAATGTACTGCAACTGCTTCATTTAGCGAATTCAACTACTTAATTCTCTGAAGGGGATCACAAGTATGTATCCGTTCTGCAACCGGCAGTCTTCCCTTTGTGTCTTCGAACCAGTTTTAATCTTGACCAATATAATATTTCCTATGATTCTTTCAACCAATCGGTGTGGTTATTTAGTCATTATGTGTGTTGTGGGATAAAACCACTGCTCGGAAATCTGACGCCTCAGAGGTTTAAAATAGCACATAGAACAAAAACGTAAAACGTAAACAAACAAAATGATTCTTTAAAAACCAGCTTCAAATTTTTTATTCCAGTCATATCCATAAATATTTACAAATTATTTTGCCTTCAGAGAAAAAATTCGAAAATGTTATCAACGCTTTTCTCAGCAATATTCTAAAATATTTCTATACTTAACTTTAAATATTCTAATGTAATAAACTTGTTTTCTTAAGTTACAAATGTTTAAATTTTTGGTTTTTGAGATCTCAAAGAAACATAACGAGTAGTATTCTATAAATGTTGGAGTTAGAAAACACTTTCATTTGATTTGCTACGAGAGATTCGCGGTCTTTTCGGCTTAGGCACATCATTCCCAGAAAGAATAAGATCATTTTAAGAGTCAAGAGAAACTTCCTAAACTTCAGTTGGTACAAAAATGACTTCTTAGCCCTAAAAGAATTATAATTTTGGAAAAAGTGATTTTACAAGCCACTTGTCAGTTAAAACAAGGAGGTGGTAAATGTATTATGGTGGTATTCTAACTATTCAATAAATAACCTATGCAATAAACGTATTTGTGTATGAAAACTGACACGAAAATGAATTCGATTCAAGAATTGCAAGGCTTGAGAATTGAATATTAAAGATAAATTACAATGAACTCTTTCCCATGTCTTTTTCTCAATCTAAAAACATTTTGACAAGAACATAGTCGATTTAGAAAAATTCTTAAGAAACTTACAAGTCAACAAAAAACGTTTTTGTAATAGCGCATGAAACATGAATGACACGTAAATAGAAAACACGAAATCGAATTTGAAAAACATTCACACGATTCAAAAAGCAACGAACCTTGTAATAAACTGTAAAAAAATATTATCTAACATAGCCAATTTTACCTAGTTTTTTAAATAGATAAATCGATATACTGAATCGAATCGAAAACTTTCAGAACCAGATCGGCTGTCTTTTTTTCAAATCTATTAATGTCACCAAGCGAAAGTTAGAACAAAAATTCCATTTTGTACTTCACTCACCCTATCAAAAAAAAACAGGCGTAACATTCCTTTAGAAAATTCAGACACGAACGGGAAACAATAAACAAAATATTGCAATCAAAATAACATGCACTTTATATATTTTGATTGCTTATTTTTTCCCCTGCCTGTCGATTTGGAAAGGAATGAATTCAGATCAGCCGCCCATCAGAGTAGTGTTTGTGTATGTACGTGCTGAACTTCCTGCTTTCGACTTCTTTGGTCTGATACGTTCAGGGTGCTTTACGTCGACCAATTTATGCTAATCACGCAATGTTTGGGATAATGTGATTTAAGTGAGGTGAAAACAGCGTGGGGAAATATCAGAAAAAGCTGTTGGTTTTCGTAGAAGTAATACTGTGAACAACTAGAGATATCGCCGAATGAAATTATTTGGATCGTATTGTTCGGATGTTTGCGGATGTATATAAGGGATGTGTGTGCTTTTTAAACTTCTAGACGAAGGTTTGTTGACGTTACAGCTTGCTCTGCTTCCTTTGACTACCCTTCTTATGCAAATCTAACAAACGCGTCATAACATATGTGCTATTTATTAATTTCTTATATATATATAGATGGCAGTGTAGTATCACGTTTGCTCAATTTTAATACAAACGTAATAAGCACATTACCTACAAAACTCTAAATGGAATACAATTAGTCAAAAATGTAAAACTGAATTTCATATTCTTTCTGATGTTTATTCTTGTTTCTAATACCAGTGCATGGCAAAAAGCACAATTATCAGTCATGTTATCATAATTTGCGTCTGAATATCTTCAGCTGCATCTCATTCATTTGGTATTAGGTATTTTTTGACGTCTTAACTCATTTTCTCATCACCTCACATTTTTTTCCTCTCAGATTTCTAGCTTCCAGATTTCTCATTGCCTTATATCATCAGACTGATGAAGAACTTCGTTAAAGCTACTAGTTTTACTAAAGCTTTTTTTTTCAGTTTTCAGGGTTCAGTCAGTTCAGGGCAGTTTTAATCATATCAGGCTGCTCTGTAGCTCAAATAAGGCATTCAAAGACGAAATTTGAAAGAAATAGCTTAGAGTTTAAAAGCTAAGGCTTGAAATGAAATGTTGGCTAGATTACAATTTTTTTCTAATGATTTGTACTATATTGTACCATTTCTAAAAACATGATCCAACTGAAAAAGTAAATTTTATAAGCATTCCTAATTAAAAATGCTTAAGAATATATTTCTCAATTTGAAACAGGTAGAATACCGTTATTTTTCATCAAAAATTGCAGAACATTTTCTGGTTTGATTCCCATACTTTTATCGAGTATAATAGAATCTTTTGTTAAAACAAAACAAAAACTTCGTTTTCTGTTTTTTACTCTTATCTAGAAAGTTGATTCTTGAAAATATCAATCTACAGTCAATTAGCATCAAATATACAAGTTTATTGTCTAGAATTTTCTACACAGGTGGTGTAAAGTGAAACCTTTTGAATCATCAATACCAAAATTATGTGTAAATAATAAACCTGCATTAAGAAAACAATTGTACAACCAAAATTGCGTATCATTAACTTGTTTTTTAAGGAAGTACTTTTTAGGGTAAGATCAAATTTAGATTGTAATTTGTACTTGATATTCGTAGCCACATTCGTATAAGATCACTGAGATATAAATGAATATGTCGCTTTCTAGTGGAAAGGATTAAAGTATGCTCGGTCATTTAAATGGTTTTTGTTCCTTTGTCCTGCCTATTAAATTTGGCATTAGAAGGGTGGTTTAGTGAACCACTTGTACACCATGGAGAATTGGTGCACGTTGAAATCCGATAGTCGAATCACGAAGTTTTGAACGAGTCCATTCTTTAAATTAGGGGACTGGTGGTAAAGTACACAAAGTGCTTCCACGACTTGCGTTTTCAGCGCTGATTCTAGTTCTAAGTTTATCGCATGTGGAAAGCTATATTTATGATAAAGAATTGGGGAGGGAAAGCCATCCACGGCGATCAACATTCATGCTTTGCGTCTGGCTTACCTTTTCTAAAGACTTTTCTTCACACCTGTTAAAAAATCAACTGACCCAAGGTCAACTGCATTATCGTCGGAGCTAAGCTATATCCCTGACATACATACACTCATGTCCAAAAGTTAAGTAATTGCTGTTTATGTGAATATTTCAGAAAATCTACATCGGAATGCAAGGAAACGCTGTATGTTGGTGTAATATGGTTATAGAAGAAAACAATACAAAACAAGGATAATAGGGACTTTTATTATCCAAAGAAAAGGGTTGAAAGTAAAAGGTTCACAATACGAGTGTCAACTTTAGTGAAACAGAATGATTAAAACAATGTGATTCTGAAGTTTAATACGGTGTGTGGGAACCTCTGGTAGCCACGAATACTGCACAACGATTTCCCATACCTTAGATGAGTTGTGTGCTCAGAGATCCAAGCCTCACGTAGAACAGTTTTCAATTCCGGAACTGAGCTTGGTGGGTGGCGGAGGGCTGCAATATGTCTTCCGAGCATATCCCACACATGATCTATAGGATTCAGATCAGTAGAGTTGGCAGGCCACTGCATGAGGTGGATATCTTCACTTTGAAGGAAGGCGTCGACCAGGGCTGCACGGTGAGGAGGCACGTTATCATTCGTGTGTATGAAACCAGGACCGACAGCACCTCGAAACAGGCGAACGGTAGGCTCAAGGAATTCGTCTCTGTATTTTGATCGGTAACAGACCTCGTGTCAAAGATGTGGAGGTCTATGCGGCCGTCCAGCATGATGCCTGCCCAAACCATGACTCCCCTGAAGGAAAACGATGTCTTTCCGTGATGTTTCTCGGATGTAAACGCGTTCCACGTTCTCTCCAGATCGTGGTACGACGAGAATCAGTTTGCAGACTGAATCTGGATTCGTCACCGAACATGACATTCCCCACTGTCGTCGACTCCGCTTCCGATGTTCAAAACTCCACTATAAACGCACGCGTTTCTGTGCAGACGTCAGGGGAGTGCAAACTGCTGGTCGTCTGGCATAGAGACCAACGTGTCTGTCTTCTGTAAACAGTTTTTCTCGAAATTACGACTCCTGTGGTGGCTGTCAGGGCTGAACCCAGTTGTCTGGCAGAATGGTTTCTCTGACGTCGCGCAGTTATCGCCAAATATTGGTCTTGCCGAGCGGTTGTTACCCTTGGCCACCTGGTACTGGTCGTCGTGTAACATCTCCAGCAGTTTGAAACCTCTGCCACAGTCTGGAGATCACACACTGAAGCACATTCAGAATTCGCGAAGCTTCGGTTGGGGATCGACCGGATTCCAGCATTCCAATAATTCATCGCTTCACAAAAATGTCCAGTTGGCATCTTTGTGTGATTTACATAATCAAGTAATAATTTATCTAATTAACCCTCCTAAATGTTGTCTCGACGAGGTATCTCGTCATTAGCCAAACTGAAAATATCTTGATCGACTATATATCTTACCATTAAAAAAATCTGACCAGGTCTTGATATCATTATCATAAAAAAATCGGTAGTATCTTGATGACGAGATATTTCGTTACTATCAAAAATGGTCAGATCTTGATGACGAGATATTTCGTTACTATCAAAATTGGTCAGATCTTGATGATGAGAGATATTTCGTTACTATCAAAATTGGTCAGATCTTGATGGAGGGGAAAAGAGGATGTAGCGTCGAAAAAACTTGGAGGGTTTAATTATTAGAATGCTCTTATGAGGGAGTTGTAGTTTAAATAGACGTAATGTATTATGTTTTTATTTGTGTAAATAAGAAAGGAATGAACTAGAATGATTTTTCAGTAATTAATTTGCATAATTAAGAAATGAGAATATAAATTATTTATTTTAGCAATTAATTTACATAACTGATTAATTACTTTACATTATTTCAGTTATTAATGTACGTTATATTATTTCAGTAATTCTTTCACATTATTCGGTAATCAAGTTACCTACTTTTTCAGTAATTAACCTACATAATTATCTGCAATGATTTTAGGAATATTTACACGACTGTTATTAGCAATATAAAATCCCAATTTCAGAAATCTTTCCCAATCCTATGTGAATGCATCCATTTTTAAAATAAAGAAATAGGTACGCAGAACAAAAGATGTTTAGATTCGTGTGATATGAAGAAAAATTTTACTAGAAGTGAAAAAGTGTATTTTTATGCTTGAAATCAAATAAAAAACTAGAATCGTTTAAGGATTTAAAATACACTTACAAAAAAGAAGTTAAAGTATGCAAATCCATGTTGGATGTAAAACAGCATTTTATTTCAAGTTCAGAACACTTAAATTAGCATAATGTTATCATCAGGCAGGATTAAACAAGTCCTTGAAGCCTTTTTAAAAGTGCGTTGTCCGAAGATTGGTTGAGACTATTTTTAGAATGAAAATAATTTTTCTCAATTATTGACAGTTATTAGTACAATTGAACTTCTATAATCAATCATCTGTGTTTGTCGGCTACCTCCAAATATACCATACAATTTGTATCATCAATATAAAAATTCTCAAGTTAAGTGCTCAAGGTTCTTGAGTTACAGATTTTGTGGAAATTACGATACATTTTTATGAGAAAAATATATTTTATAAGTATGTCCTAAATATTAATTTTTTTCTCTAAAACAAGAGGTGACCAACTTAAATATTTATCTTTGAACCCTCCTGGTGGTTGTCTCGACGAGATATCTCATCATCATCAAAAATTGACCTGATCTTGCCATTTGAAGAAAACTGACCAGATCTTAAACGCGTCATCATAAAAAACATCGTCAATATCTTGATGACATTATATCTCGTCATTAACAAAATTGGTCACATCTTGATGGACGAGATATCTCGTCGGTGACACTTGGAGGATTAAGTAAATTGGACTGTTAACAAACAAATTCAAAGTATTCAATAGAACAGTAAATAGCAGTAGAATTGAATATCAAAGTTTGTGCGTAAATTGATAAAGAAATGATCTCTTATGGAAATTTCTTCATTTGGATTAATAGAAGACTGATCTATTCAGTGTAATCTGAATATGTTCTATTATGAACTATAGGTTTTTATTCATGTTATATACAAATATATTTATGTTATGTATTGTTATATCTCGTCAGCAAGATATTGTCGACTTTTTGACGATGATGAGATCAAGATATAGCCAATTTTCTTCTAATAACGAGATATCTCGTCCATCAAGATTCGGTCAATTTTCTTCTAATAACGATATACCACGTCGGGACAACCATCAGGAGAGTTAAGTGATAGCATTTTAGCCAGTTTTTCTCATGAGATAAAATATCTAAACACTTGGAAAAGTTGTCAGATACTTTAATTAATAGATTTCTCAGTTTTTTTCTCAGTAAATTTTGACAGTTTACTCATGCCACAAAGATCTAAACACTAGAAAAGTTGTCAGATACTTTAAGTAATAACATTTTTGGCGGCTTTTCCTCACGCCCCAATACATGTAAACACTGTTCACTCACTAAATTCAGTGTACATAGAATCATCGAATCATTTCATAGCATAACCATTCTTAAAACATAATCATTTTAAGTTGCATTTACTTATTCTACTACACGTTGAAAGCACAGCATATCCATTTACGAAGGGCTGATTTCCCCCGGAAGCATGCTATACCCATATTTCTAACTATGTCTAATAAAGGCGTGTTTGGAGACGTGTTATAAACATACATGCATTTGATTTTGTATGTGGACTGACTAATAATATGTAATTGAAAAACTCTGACAATTATTTTGTAGACAGTATACGTATTTTTCAGTTTTCTAGAAATTTGTTTCGGGGAGATAGTTGGTTTAGGAAATCAACCCTCTATATTTTAAATGGAAAGAGAATTGGTGTTTTCATTAATCCTCCTGGTGTTTTATCTTCGGGTAAAAACAGCTTTGTAGTGACCAGCCAGTGGTGCAAAAACCTGTCCCAAACTGTCACCAGTTCAGCGCAAGGGATAATTTGTTTTCCTACTTGGATTTGCTTTCCCCCTTGAAGTAAAAGGGCACTTTTGTCTTGACAACTAGTCCTTAGCAAAAATTGGACCAGATCATGAACGAGATATCTTATCGAAACACTTGGACGGTTAATGTTCTCTTCTACTAGAATTCCCTAATTACATTTAGTCATTTAATCCCCATGTATTTTTAGAATATTACTAAATTATTTAACTATTTCAATGTAGCACATAAAACATGCCTCGCATGCGAAATATTTTTTTTTGGTTCTAGGTCAAATATATTAAATTGAAATTACACTGGTACAAAAATGATAAAGATTAATTCTTAGCTAAATAAGTATCGAAACGATATTTATCTTGCATCTCACACCTGCATAAGGTTACACTTGATTCAATTTTATGTTTGGATTGGTTGGTAGGAGCGGTAAAAGACAATCTACATAATGTGCAAGTACTGATTATAATTCACAGGTAACACATCAAATGCTACAGAAATATGTTCCATAAATGAAAATAATCAAAAGAATTTCTGATTCCTTCAATGACTTTAATACAAGAAAGTTCAAGATAACATGACCTCTTAAATAGTGAAAAAACTTTATTATTTTGAAACGTTTTAAAACTTTTATGGGGCAAGGGCATTATTTGGCTTAACTGCACCAAGTACAATACAACATCAAGTAACGGATCTACACACAAGGGAATTTGGACTAACTCAGAAGTGAGAGGAATAAACCCAGCGAGGAATCGAACTTGACAGAGATTGAACCTGGGGCGTCAAAACTCGCAGGTAGGTAGCGCAGTGGGCAAACCCACTGACCCACGGCGGCCCCAGCTCCTAATTTTAAAATAAATTTTATTAATATTTTCATGGAACCCTTCATTTTGCTTCACGGAACTCCATTCGGGAGACGCTACTCTATACAATCCCAAACCAATTGACCCACTTCGACCAAGTTAACGTAGTTAGAACAGTAACTTTTTGAATTCAAATTCTGACAGATACTCTCTTTATCTCGAAAATTCCCTGACAGATGGATTTGAAATCAAGTTCACGCTATTCCATGTTAATGCGAAATCGCCACCGGTTAGAAAACCAGAGACTATCAATTAAACTTCCCAACATATCAGCTGCTTTCTCTGGGGTCACAAGTTTGCTTTTCAAAGTGCGTGTATTCTTTCTGCAAAGCCCCTCAGCCATCTATCCATTACGGTTAACTAATAATTACAGAGGAGAGATGCGATCCTGAACTGGTTTCCACGGAGTGGGGCGTGGTCATTTCCGATCGGTTTTGCATCATTTTCTGACCAGAAACTGCCTCTTGGAAGAGACCGGAAGAAACCTATTTTTTCGCTTCCCCCACCAGGTGAAATCTACTCGAATTTCGCTTCCTGGGCAAGTCCCATTCCCGGAGAAGTATCACACCTGGTCAATAAGGCAATGTGGGACTCAAAGGGGATATCCCTTATTTGCAAACTTGTTTACAATTAGCTCAGAATTATAAAGTATTGCCAGAACGTAGCTTGCAGTGGCGTAAACAAAGTCTACTCTGACTACGCCAAGCCCCCAAAAATATAGGTCTGTTATATATACAGTAACTGTTATTCATTTTTTTGGATAATTTCATTCCTTTTAGATATATAAAATCCATTGATCAATATGGATACTATATTCATTATAAATGGTAGATTGCGTAAAACGCAAGTTAATGTTCTTGAATCTAATCATGGAATTGTAATATATGTAAACAGCAAATAAATAACAATGATACTTCGCATTAATAAATTAATGAAGTTTAGCGAGGATATTATGCTTGGGTTTGTTAGTTAACTAGAAAATATGAAAGTATGAAGGTGTTTTCAATGAGTTATTGACATAACTCTATTCGATATTCATAACTAATACAGGTGACAGATGTCAGGCTGCCTTTTCTGGATTTGTGAGAAGGCACATTTATGGGTTAAAAATTACGAGGTGCTGTCCTCGAATCTTTTGGTTTGGGATTGATCCGGGACCGTCACCAATAGCCCATTGTGTTGCTTCATTGCGACGTAAATTTAACTATCTACATCTAATAAGAGACCAGTTTGTCAATTGTCATAAAAATTGTATATCCAATTTTGAACCTCAACATAAATGAAATTCTGGCTACGCTACGACAGTGTGCAGTGTAATTTTAATTTAACCCCGGTTTAATGAGGAGTCTGGAATTTCTCTTCCAATACTTGTACCTACAATCTAAGAAATAAGTCCACGAGGGATCCAAAGGGAGTATTCTGATATTTGATTTATCTTCACTATCACTCAGATTTGAGATTAATATGCATTGGGCGAAAGTAGTATTTGTGCATGTTCAATGCAGTTTTACGCATCCTGTTAGTTTAACCTGTATTCTGATTAAGGACAGTCTTCTTATATTTCTTCCTTTTGTCGCGTCGTCATCTGGACGATTAGTCAAAAGATTCAAAGGGGATAGCCTCCTATCTTTGCAGATTTGTTTTCACTCTTTCTTCAATTTTCTTAGGAATAATAAGTATTGCAATTTTAATGTAACACATGCTAGCTTAACTCGTATCTTAATGAAAAATCTTAACACTTTCTCTTCATTTCATCCTTCCTTCAAAGTGGGAAATAATTCGCTGCTGGATTCGAAAGTAAGGTTAATGTATCCTGTTAGTGTTATGTCCAACCTTGATTTAGTGTGTATTTTAATGGACATTTACTTGGGTATTTTACTTTATTTAAACATTTATTTCCCAAGGTTCTTTTAATATTTCACTGATAGAGGGGCGTTGGTAATTGGTCTAGGTGATGTCTCTTCAAATTATTCTTCCTTTTTAAATATCTTCTAATTGGTCAATAAGTCAATGTGGGGTTTAAAGGGGTAATCCTTGTTTGAAGATTTATGTTGACTATTACTACATTTAGTTTAGAATTAAGAGGCTTTAGGAGGGGATATATGACAGCATTTAGCCTGATTGAAGGAGATTTTAATAGGCAAGTAGGTAGGTAGTTGAATTTAACGTCACACTGGAGCAACACAACAGACTATTTGTGATGATTCGAGATCAATCCCGAAGAGAAAGATCCGATTTAATGGGTAGTATATAACTGGATATTTTACTTTATTTGATAACTTATATTCCGGTATTGTTTCTTTTTTAATACTACGTGGATGCAAATCCAGTTGTTTGCTTCGTGGCATGTTATTGAGAGATGATTGTAGGGCCCATTCAAGTTACCAACGAAAATTATTTCGAGAATAATGTCCCTTATTGACACATTTCAGATATCTTTTGATAGCTGCTATTCACTTGGATTGGTTTATCACTCTACGGTCAATTTTTGTTATACTAGGGCTAACTTCATCGGGACCTACAACTTGAAGGGATTCCACAACATTACTAACATCCAAGCGGATGCATTCCAACCACAAGGTGACTACGTCAACTATATTCACTCGGTTGGTTGAGTTTTATGACGAAAGGGCCATATTTGGCCAAGCTGAGCCAAACAACGTCAAATAAATGGATATACACAAACAAGGACAGCTTTACTGGTAAGGAAGGGAGAAATATTTGAATTGAACCTGTGCCTACTACAACTTTCTAGCCTAGTGGTCAAACGTAGAGGCCTGGTCTCAATGGATATGTGAAAAATTTTTTTTTGGATATGTATAAAAGTTATGTTTTGTACGGATTCTTTCACCAGTGTCAATCAAAAAAATGAAAAGAAGGAAAATTATTCTTTTACATGTTCCTGAAATACATTTTTGAAACATAACATTTTTACTCGCTGAACTCTCCTTCTTACATGATTTAGGTAAGATCTTTCAGGAAAATGGAAAAAAAGCTATAATTTCAAGACTCGGATGACAGGTTAAATGAATACGTCAAGCTAGCATGTCTGAAAGACAGCTAAATAAGGAAAGCGATTAGTTGACGCTTATTTTAATTATTGCTCAAAATGTCTCCCAAGACGCCAAACGCTATGCATGGTGTCAGTAAAGCGTATCTTTCAAGGTCAAGCACTTATTGAACCTAGGAAGTATCAGAGAGATAAGACTCCACGGATAGCAGCTATTGAGGTCAATCTGTGATGTTGAATTTGAATTCAGGAGAAAGTTACGGCTTTTACCTTGTCTTATCCTATGATTTGCTTTTTTAGAATTTTTAATTACATGCAACGTCATTTAACATCACTTCTAAAGCTTTTGTTGCAGTTCTTAAATCCCTAGCAATATTTCACAGCTTCACACTAGATTAGATACCTTCAGGAACTGCATATAGATCAGGAATGGTATATTCGGTGTGAATATCGTAAATTTCAGATAGGAAAAAAGGGGTGAACACTGCGTTTGTGATAGCTTAATCCGATGTGTAATACGGTAAAGTACCAATAGGTACCAGGGAATATGCTGGGATGAAGTGTCAAGTGTTTAATCCAATATGGAAATGTTCTTAAAACAAATGTATAGGTATTAACCGGAATGTTTCCGGATTCTATAGGATCCTGAAGTTAAATTGAACTGTAATCATCTATTTACTCTCACGCGTCATTAAATGGCACACAAATAGCAGATTATTATACATCAAAAAGAAAAGCTTAACCCTCTTAGTGGTTATCTCGATGGAGGTATCTCGTCATTAGCAAAACTGACCAGATGTTGATGGACGCGATATCACGTCATTAGAAAAAACTGGCCAAATCTTCATGGACAAGATAACTCATCATTATAATCAAACTAACAGATCTTGATTCCGTCATCATAAAAAAAATCAGCAATCTTGATGACAAGATCATTGGAAAATTCGCTAGATTTTGATGGGTTAGATAACTCGTCGAAATCACTTGGAGGGTTAATAAACCTACTTTGTGGTGTAACTTACAAATTTTTAAGCACATTGTACATCTGAAAACAATAAGCAGTACAAATTTTTGGAAAATCAAACCATTCATTGAGACGGCAAGTAAGCATTTAATCTCCTGAGAGGTTCATACGCATATCGTTCTATAACCTACAGTATTCTCTGTATGACTTCGAACCAGTTTTGACTTCTTTGACCAATAGAATCTTCCCTGCGATTCTTTCGACCAGTAGATGTGGTTATTTATCCATTACGTGTGTTGTGGGGTTAATGCAATTCTACATTACTTGGAAATCTCGTGGAGCTCAGGGGGTTAATTGATTTCAAAACCTTCCTTAAATTAATATAATTGCTCTACATTTCATTGAACTGTACAATTGACTTAAATGCATTTTTTTAACCCTCTGGTATCTAGTCGCTAGAAAAATCATTAGCAAATCTTGATGGACGACATATCTCGTCATTAGAAGAAAATTGACAAGATCTTGATCTCGTCATCCTAAAAAAATTGGCAATATCTTGATGAAGATATATCTTGCCATTAACAAAATTGGTCAGATCTTGATGGACGAGATATCTTGCTGCAACCACCTGAAGGTTTCATGACCGACCACTGACCACTTTGACCTAGGGCACTACTAGGGCGAACTGACCGTTATTTATGAGGGGAACCCCTCAATGGCCCAGAGAATAAGTCACCATTTCACTTAACAGGACAATTACCAATATCCATATGATTACAAGCCGGGGTTTAAACTGGAAACTACTAGGTGGCAGATAACAGCTGTTAATGTTATACACCAGGCACACGACTACATTAATAAACACATAAATCCTTCTAAAAAATTTAGTTACTCTACTTTCCCTTATTTCTGCAATATTGACCTCAATGAACTATCTAATATTTATATCTAGAATCTTGAATTCGTCAACATTTATTTCCCCAACCCGATTCTTTGAGTTTGAGTTCACGTAAATATTAAGTTCAGAGGGAATGGTGATTATTTGAGAGAACATTATAGCCACAATGCAATAAAAATAGGTAGAAACTGGTTATCTAAAGTGGTATTTTCTATGTTCCCTAGAAACTCTTGCCTAAACATTCTATATGGCTTACCTTAGCCCTTTGTAAGTCAGTTTCCTAACATATACCTAATTTGGGTTTTATTGCACAAAATATTCAGTACATTTGGCCAAAGAATAATAAAAAATGTCTAGTAATCGTCAATTTATTCAATTGTATAAGAAAAATAAAAAGACATTGTAATGATTTGCAATGAAAGTTGAAATGTCAAATTTGTTTTAAATTTTACAATTTTAAAAATTAAGTTCAATATTTAAATACTTATATATAATTTAATTTAATTTATTCAATAATTGAATACTTATTTGCAATTGAGTTTATGCAATTTAAAAATTAAATATTTACAAATAATTTCAATTCAATATTTTAAAACTATTTTTACTCAATGCAAAAGATTTTATTATGTTTTTAAAATATTCTAATTTTATCATAGTCAACGCGAGAAATCTCTGATATTGAATGATGTTTTGAATTTATTCTTATACAAGCAAAACCAAAATCAGACTTCTCCAATAAACTAAGAATTTGAGTCAGTGGTAAAAGACATTTAAAATTACCCTCCCATCAATAAGGCATTTCCTCAAGTAAAAGCTTCCCATAAGTCCATTTAAGTAACACATAAAATACGTAACCAAGCCGCTCCAGCTGTTTATGAAATTCTTTGTTAAGCAATGAGAACCAGATATGTTTAACAACTTTTATCCAAAATTGATTGTTCTCCAAATGTCTTCTCGGTCCTACGCTTAGAAAGAGGAACAAACACTTTCTTCCTCAGTAAATGGCTCATTTAACACAAAAGCCCGCGAAGAGCCTTTTCGTATAACCGGGCCGTATTTGATTTCCTGATTTATTTTTACCTGTATAACCTATTTAATTAAAAAACGTCTGGTAAAAACAATTAACGCTTGTTTCAATAAAGAAAACAATTACTTAAAATTAAAGCGAGTAAATGCTTATGTGACTAATTATTATGCAAGGAAATCCTTCATTGACACATTGTATTCACCATTGGAAATAAAGAGATATGATAACATTTGTTCGTAATAAACTTAGTATACATATGGTATTGTTATTTTTATTTCCAATGTTAGGTAGAAAACAAATGCGTAATACAAAGGTTAATAACAAAAGTATTCACGAACAATACGTGACATTCATAAGAAAAGATAAGATAAGAAAGAGAAATATCTAACTATCCATTCTCCCTCTAGTTTACCTAGACCTCTGTTCGCAGAGGTCTCGAACTAGAGAGCGCAAAACAAATTTACAGATAGCGAATGTCCATATAATTTATATGAATAAGAAAACTTGATTCTTGAAAACATGCAAAAATGTACAGTTGATCAAGCGTGAGGATTCCTGACAAATGTTTACAAATAAGTCATTAAATGTTTACAAATTCCACTTATTTTGAGGACTGCAACTTAAATCTTAAGAAAATAAAACGGTAAACTGTCGTGACTGTTGAATGTTTGTAAGGAAACACTGCATATATATCTAGATACAATTTTTTAGATCTAATTATCTTCGATTGAGGAAGAATATGAAATTAAAACATTGCAAAACAAACATTAATCACCTGTTTCCAGATCTTTAAAATATAAAGGTACATAATTATTATAACCAAATCATTAATGGAATTATTAACATAAAATAGGTGTCTCGTGTCGTTACTTAAAAATAAAAATAATTAAAATCTAATTCAAATCGATAAGGGTTATTCTTGATATGTTTAGGTGAAAATGGGGAATGATGAATGGTTAATTTGGCTTTTATTGTTCAAGATCCAAAAAATGAATATGCTGCGCCAAACGCAGATAAAATTAAAAAATATATTTGAAAACATCAGAAGAGAAACCAATCAATATTAAAAGCGTGATAAAATATTTACGTAAACAGCTTGAAAAGAAAATAGGAACTTTAAACCGAAGTACTAAAATGTAAATATACAATATATTAATATGTCTTTAGTATAAAAATGTAAAGTGCATAATTATGATGCATTGATGTAAATGCCTTGAAAGAGATGAAGTGATTCAGTTTAAAGACAAAAAAAGTTGTACGAATAAGAAAATCTGGGTTATACTTAAAGAAAAGAACAAATTACGAGAGCTGACTCATCTCAAAAAGACATAACCTAAGATGGGGTAACCCCATTATAGTTAATTAAAATAGTTAATGACTTATAATTTAAAAGGTGATGAATCATAGATGAGGTAAAAATCCAGAAAAATGTAAAAACGTAATATGTGATGAATGAGGAGGGTGACCCAACAAGTCTGATAAAATTAGTGATGAAGTAGTAAAAAATTGGTAGGTTGTGTCCTCGACACAACCTTAGTTTTGACATGAATGCTCGTGACTGATCTTGGATTGTGGAATAAGGAAGAAAACATAGGAAGTTTGAACGGTTGTTTATTGTGAATATTCAGCAATTATTGCAATTGTTAGAACGATTAAAGTGCAGTTTGATTTTAATTTTTGTTTTACAATATTAGTTGTAGAGTAGTTCGGTATCTTTCGAATGACACCATCAGTTCTTACTCCACGGAATCCAAAGTTACATTGGCCCAAAGCTCGCCCAGATCCATAGAATATAGACTTATTTCGGATCCCCTTTCCCTCAGAGCGCCTGCGCACTAGGTTCCAAGGTCATATCAGGTACGGACACCCTTTGTCTACACGACGCTATATTTATTTTCTGGATGTTTTTTCTAGTTCTGAAATCATAAGACAAAACAGTTATAACGTTTTTTTTGCAACGCTCGACATTTTTATAACACCTCTAGTACAGTTCCGAATTTTGAGACGTATTCACGTCAAAGCGCCGTTAATATGTCTAAGATATGTAGAAGAAGTTAAAATATAATTTATGGAGAGGAGGTTCTCCCCTGAAAATGCTGGGGGTGGAGCTGTTTCCCCGACCAATAAATAGCTAAAAATAGCTGCGTTACAAATGGAGTATGAACACAAAACGGGTAATGCTACACACTCGCATTGATCATAATACGTTTATAAACAACTGTGGCGTCGTGGTGTCAATGGATTAAAAAAACACAATAATGTCGAATAACGCATTTATATCACATTTTTTCGAGATTCTGCAGTTAAACTATACGATTTATTATTATTCCACAAAGTTGTACAGACTAAAATTTTATAAACCTTTCTAATTTTAAATCGCTGTATACAATAAACGGTTTGCTTGCACTCGATTCTATAGTAAATGGTGTGAACATGTTTAACATGTGATGGAGAAATAGCATGCCTATTGCTCAATTGTTTGCTTTAATTAATTGTATGGCTAATTTTATGTTATAATTGTATACTTGCAGACCTTCGCATAGCATCTGTGCTACGATATCTTAATTGTTTTATCTATTGATGGCAGTATGTTATTCAAGTTTGATTTCTTATTAAAATTCATTCATTGTGAATATAATCATCAATATGCATATTTTATAGGTCCAAATTAAAATAAAATTCGTTATAAATATAAAACAGTATATTGTTTACGTCTTTCAAATGTACTCTTTCTGGCTTTAATTCTTATTTCCACTAATGTGCAGGTAAAAGGTTCACACCTCAGTCATGTTACCACAGTGAGTTTTCGAACGTCTACTTCAATTTCATCCCATTCACGCGTTGAAAGGATATTCAGCCTTTTTTTGCACTAAACTTATTTTCGCCCACACTTCCATTTCTACGCCGATTTCTATCTTCCAGATTTCTCATTGCCTTCTCTAATCAGATTGTTCAAGAATTCATTAGAGTGGCGAAGGCTTAATAGACCATCATGTCAAAGACCAAGGTACCTAAAGAACTAAATATGTAATTCATTGAACTCTTAGTAGATGACCTTTTAGTCATTGATTGACGCTAAGAAAGATCCAATCAAAATATGAAAAAATGCAATAGAATACCCACACTTTCGGCAACGTACCCAAAAAGTATTTCTTCCTTTTCAACCACTTATTACTGCGAATCTACATTCTCCTCCTTAACTCAAATCAAGACGTCCTTAAGGTTATAAATGATCGATACCCCCTAGAGAGAGAATCAAATGGAACTGCGAATCTCCATACTGCAACCAAATATAATGCTTTCCAATAAAATAAGACTTAAACTAGTCATAAAATGATTACTTAACTTTTAAAATTAACTAACAGTTTTCATTTTTTGAAATTATTAAGTACATAGTAGTTAGATTTTTACAAGATAATGTACATTTTATAGAATATTTAATTGAAGCGTTTCCTGAATGCGAACTTATTGATAGCAGCTAAATTAAACCTCCAAGTGCTTTCTACGAGATATCTCGTCCATCAAGATCTGATCAATTTTGCTACTGACGAGATATCCCGTCAACAATATATTGTCTATTTTTTATTGACGTGGTCAAGATCTGGTCAGTTTTCTTTTAATGATGAGATATCTCTTCTATCAAGATTTGGTCAAGTTTACTAATGACGAGATACCTCGTTGAGACAACCACCAGGAGGGTTAAAACAATAACTTTCCCTTAGGTACGAGTAATCCCCATTCCGTCTAAAAAGAGAATAGTAAACAGTGCTGTTCCTTTAAATATGAATGATTTCATAACGAAACTATGTTTTTCTGAGGTGAACAAAGAAAAAGATAGCTCAGAATTTGAATAAAACCGGTACTTAGCATGGAAGGCACTATCTATATTTAAATCTATTCATCGCCACGATTTGTCACTCAACTTCCTTTACCTAAATGCCCATTCTGACGGCCGATTATAGGTATTGACTACAAGCAACTGAGGGAAACAATCAAATCTCAACGCCCCCAACGTCATAGCTGTCGACTGCCTGCTATGACAAAGGAAGAAAAATCATAACGCTAAGTGGACAACCGAGTGTTCTGCAGAGCATCAATGTCAAAAGAAGCAAAAAGTGATTGCCATGAATGAGTTGAGTTGAGGAAAAGCCTGCTGATGACAGAGGCTGGCAGATTGGGGAGGCCGTGCAGTTTCCTTTCGCAACATTAATGCTCAGAAGCGGTTGTTAAGGGGAGTGTTGCGAGAGGCAGGGAAGCGTAGTTCCCTGTTATATTTCCTGCTTCCGGATTACAGTGGAACTTAAAACAATGTTTCTTGACTTTGAAGCATTCTCCATTTGTGTTTTGAAATGTTTAAGAACTCCTACAGAGAATTTGGATGTCTAACGCATCAGATCGGATGATTTTTGTTTCATTGGAACTACAAGTATTTCTGTTTATTCCAATTAAGCTGAGAGACATTTTTGAGTGCATCTCGTTGAGCAAAAACCTACGATTTTGAAACATTTACAAATTTGAGAACAATGATTGTCAAAGTGTATTATCTTGAAAGAACTGTATACCTTCTCAAGAAATACCTAGAAATTTATTCGAAAAGTTAAGATGTTCATTTTATACAAAAACGTCTTTTTAATAATTGATTTTCAATACATTTAACTTAAATGCATAAAATGATAGACATTATTAACCCTTCAAGGGGTTTCGTTGAGGTATCTCGTTCATCGAGATCTTATCAATTTTGCTAATGACGACATATCTCGTCTATCAAGATCTGACCAATTTTGACAATGACGAGATATCTCCTCATTGTCAAAATTGGTCAGATCTTAATAGACGAGATATGTCGTCATTAGCAAAATAGATTCTTGATGACGAGACATCTCGCCATCAAGAATGCCGATTGAATTCCAAATGATGAAGATATAGAAGTGTTTCGATGATGTCGAGATCAAGATCAGGTCAGTTTTTCTAATGACGAGATATCTCGTCCATCAAGATCTGGTCAGTTTTGCCGATGACGCGATACTTTGTCGAGATAACCACCAATGTAGGTGGGTTAAGCTAGAGTGGCAGTTTCTTTTGTAATAAAATGTGAAGTTGTAACTTATCTAACTTCAATACAACTATATATGCAATCCAATAAATTAATATAGTATATAAAAATATAGAAGAAATCTTAAGAATATTTTATTGAAATATTTCAAATGACAAGAATGTTTACATTTATACTTACACGTCTTCTTAGTAATATATTTATTTTATATTTACAATGCATTTTAGCTTAGAAAGACACATACAATTATAATCACATAAAATACAGTGAGTAATTTCTTTATTACTATAAGTGTGTTATGTACAAGTAGATCTCAGATTCAAATCTCGGATTATAAACACACGGATATTGACAATTGTAGGAGTTAGGAATAACGGCGTCTTCCCATTGGATGCTTCTTTGCAAATAGACGTTTCATACATTTTTTATTCCAAAATCAAAAACCTAAGAACTAATAAAAATAGACAGCAAGAGAATAACACTCAAGAATGGATGATCTTAATACCCGACTTCACAATCCTATAGGAGCATTACGATATCATGATTCAATTGTAAACAACCATAAACCATAATAAATTTGAAACTAATATTAATAAATATGTGTGCAATATATATTTTCTGTATTTACTTGTTGAAAAATAAAATACATCAAGCAATTTATAAGAATGAGTAACATTACAATAATTATGAAAATCAAATCAAGTCTCTTCGAAAAGCACATAATTGTAATTTAAGATTAAAATTTAAACACCGGTAGATTAAAAAATATACTCAATCGAGTGATTTTCTCAGCAGTATAAATGCAGGTTCATAGATAATAGCGGGTGTCCACCTACACGAATTTCATCATAACTCTGTTATATATCTTTCGAGTTTTATATCTTTATTCCAAAATCAAAATACTAGAACCATTAAATATATCCATCTACAAGATATTTACATTCAAGTATGGATGAGCTCAACGATCGACTTCATGATCCTTCAGAAGCATTTCGTTATCACGATGCAATTGTAAGTAATTAGCTTCAAGTTTATTATTAAATTGAAGTTAAAATTAATATGGGACTTAAAATTTACTTGAATTTCTATAAATCTCAGGCCATTTCGAACCAGCAGTCAAAAATGAGGGTTACATACTTCTATTCTAAAATTTTGGTATATATTCTCTATTACTAGTGAAAAAATACATCAAAGAATATAAAAGAGTGCGTAACATTACAATAATTATTGCAATTCAGCCTTCTCAAAAAGTTCCTAATTGCACTTTGAAAATCACAATTTAAACACCGGTAGTTAAAACAAATTATACTCAATGGAGTGATGAACTCAGCAGTATAAGTATGGGTTCATAGATATTTTAGTAATAGTGGTGACCAGATACAAGAATTTCATCATACGCTGTAATTATATATCTTTAGAGGGTAATTCATCATATTTAAGTTCTTAATTACTATCTTAATCAATCTTTTGGCATAATGATTTATAACGAGCACACTATTAACAAACATAAATTAATTACTAATTACTGTATTGCTGCCTTGCAGCAATATGTCAGGGAAATGTAAGCAGAATTCAACAAAAACATCATAACGCTAGGTAACATCATCGTGAACTAATACAGATATTCCATTGTGGAAATATAAAATGGGAAGAGGTCACGTCTGAAAGCAACCGTCGATGGCCAAATGAATCATTTATTGTATACTGTATTGAACCTGGATTTCCCATATTTATGTTTCCTTTTAACTATTCTAAAATTTTGAAGTATCCTTTGAGATATTTGATTTTTGTGTACGTATTAAATTAATCTCTTTCAAATATATAGAATATTCAACAAACGTTACATTTCTAGAACAAACTTATTTTCTTAAAAGTATTAATATTTGTTCTAATGCTAGAATACGGTAAACATTAATTTTTGTGCATATTTCAATAAATTTGGTTTGGATTTGAAGAACCTAATACTCGTTTTTCCTTATTTTATTTAATATTATTTTATTTAATTACACCAATCAGTGCATCCATATACAATGATTTCATATGAGTTGTTCATAGTTACATTAAAAATTTGAAATGGTTTGCATTATATGTGACTAGATTTGAGAAATTTTCTTCATATACTGTTTTGGAAAATGTAGATTTATACATTACAACTTTAAACTCTACGTAAATTCAATATTCAATCATTAGAATGCCGTAAATGTATGTAATGTTAATATTCCTTTAGTAGTGTCAATATTTCTGGTAACAAAAATTAAATATTGCACTAAAACTAGTTCTAATAATGTTTTTTAGCATATTACAACACCAACTGCATCGATAACTTTCTAAGACTTTTCAAGACATAACCAGAACATACAAAAATTTATAAACACAATTAAACACATTTGAAAAATATTCTTTAATCTCCAACTTCAACCAGCTATAGTTCTACTTTAGGTAAAGACGGAACACAAGCATATATTTTAAGTATAATTAGCTAGAGATTTTAGGGAAAAGCAGGTGAGAGTATACCTTATAAAGTTTGACGTTAATGTAAAAATTTCTTTAAATTGTTGACAGCTTCGCGATAATGCTTTAGTAATCTTATGATTTTTTCATGTTTTCATACTCCGATGAAAGTTGCAAAAATTGAAAGGCAATCTAATTTACCAAATTCAGAATGCTTTTTTTCATATGTAAGGTATATGAAATTTGATGAGGGTAAGAAACACCTGTTTAGTCCAAACGAAATTTTAATGATTAAGATTCAATGCCGATATATATAAAGGAATGCTAGTACTGTATGTCCCCCTATTTGTTTCTGAAACCTTAGTTTTCTTGGGCTGCATTATTTTTAATGAATGTATCTGACCAAGACTAAAAAATTATTGAAAATTTGAACTAGAAAAAATTATGTTTTAATTTATGTATGCCGCTACTTACATAATATTTTTTCGTGTGCATGTGCTATATTGAATGAAAAAACACAATGTTAGGTCATTTATGAGTTACATTATTATTGATATTTGATAAATCATATTTATTTGTTTATGAGGTTTAATTTTTATATATTTTTGACATCAGAAAAATTAAAAATTAAATGAATCTCATACAAATATGTGAGAGTACACAATTTAAATCAATGTTTTCAGAAGTGTTTTTATGTGCATGAGGATTAAAACTTTTTGAAAACGGGATTAACGGAAACAAATCTCTTTCGTATTGAGTCATCAAACTTAAGTACTTTTAAAGAAATCTGGATAAATTTACAATCATAGCATAAATAAATATGCTAATTCGTTCTACACTAAATAATTCGTTTTTTGTCATATTAAATTAAAATTCTAAAATCCAAGTTCTGAAAGCATTAAAAACTTTTTAAAAGAATGAAATTTCCAGAAACGAAGTGATGCGCCGCTTAAATGTGGTTTTGTACAAGAATGGCACTATGGCATTCTAGTTAATGGTAATGTCGCATAAGTTAGAAAAGTCAAATAGCATTTAATTGAAATACGCTGTTCAATCAAATCGTATTTTAGAAACTACACCACCTGCTTCTTTGTGATGGAAGAATAAAAATGAAAACCAGAGTTGAATTTTGATAAGCACCTGGTCTATACGAGCTTGCGAAAGAACATACGCCACTGCCTTTTAGATTATGCGAAAGAACTTAAATAAAAGTTCCTAATGAATCACTGATAGAGACAGATAGCCAATTTACGATCCATCACAATCTAATTAGCTCGCTAATAGGCGTCCATCTTACTTTATGGAACGGAATTTACCAATCCAGATTCCGTAATAAGACACAAACTACCTAATTAATTCCTTCCCGGGGTTAAAGTCGACGGAAAGAATAATACCCACGGGTGACATTTTCTCCACACCTTTTAAATTAATAACGCTGAAAGAATGACATTTCGAAAGTGTCGTATCGAACGATCCGTCGGGGACTGCTGTTTTTGCTTCTATTTAAATTGGAACAGCGACTTCCATCACAGAGGGTTTGATTGGTAATAAAAATACAATACCACCAAGCAGGTCAAAGTTGCTGTACCCTGATTTTGTTAATATTAAAATGGCCAGTTTTGAATAATGAGGAGTTAAATGGTTCATCTGATAAAGGTGTGCTACGGGGGTAGGGAATAAGGCTATAGCCATTAGTCATTCATTTTTAAAATCCAGTTCTTTAATTACATGCAGATAGGAGAAATAATTGCTTAAGAAGCTATTTCATGACGAAACTGAAAGTTGAAACCTTGCACTTTTATGAGATCGACAAATAATCTTTAATTAAGAAAACAACAATCGTGTGGCTATGAAAAGCTTCTTTTATTGTGCTTCACTTTACAACATTGCTCAACATTATGAACAATTTTTGAGATAAATTTATTTTAAGAATTATAATAGAATAATTCATCGAAATTTCGAATCTTCCGATTTACATTCTTCTGAATTGCGAAATCATTTTGAATATAAATAATTATTACTCTGAAGCTTCCTTGAGACAGCGCTGAAACAAAAAATTTTCCAGCTTTCTATATAACAAAATTGATTCGCCCTTTTAAGTTTTGCATTGATTCTAACATCCCCAGATATATCATCATAAATTGTATATAAATTATTTTTGTTGAACCTTTAAAAAAGAAAATTTTTGGTGCAAATATATTTTTTAAGCAGCATGATTATTTCTCTGTAGTTGATGCACTTTTTAGTGATTTCAATACAAAAATTAATCTGCTTCGATGAAGTGTTTTTCTATTATCTAACGATGTTGATGTCTTTTTTTTCTTATTTTATTATATATTTTTGTTTTTCTGCAGCGAAACAAATAAATGCAATTTTTATTTTAAATCACTTTTCTCTCCAGTATCTGGAAAGCATTTTCGTTTGTATCAGAAACAATAACATATTTTTGAAATGTTGCACAATTGATAGAATTTCGATCGATCTTGACCACCGGAATAGTTATATTTTAAGTACGAAATGTGCTTATCAAAAACTAAGTTGCAGAGAATATGTTTCAGCTACAAATTATTGTAAGCTTTTTAAAAACCTTTTCAGATAACGCTAAGAAACAAGAATTTTAATCCTCCAAGTGATTTCGACGAGATATCTCGTTTATCATAATCTGACCAATTTTACTAATGACGACATATTTCATTATCAAGATATTGCCAATTTTTATTTATGATGACAGATCAGGATCGGTCTGTTTTGCCAATGACGAGATATCTCATTCATCAAGATTTGATCAGTTTTGCTAATGACGAGACAACCTCGTCGAGGCAAGCACAAGGAGGGTTAAATTAATCAAATGATTGTTTAGTGAAAACTAAGACAATTTGATAAAACTACTGCTAAGCTGAAGGATCATTTAAAATTCAAGTGGTCTCTGATTCTTTATTTGATTTGATACGTTATTTGAAATCTTTACTTCGAAAATTTTTTTGAAAATAGAATAACCATTTTATTATCCTAGTACCACAGAACAAATTATAATTTTTATCATCCATTAAATAATAATTTAATAATAATCAAACAATTCATTAGAAATTATTGCGAGGAACTTTAGGTTATCAAGATTTAAAAAGTTATAATTTATACTTTAATTTAAGTCTCTCTTAGCTTGATATTTTAGCCTAGAAGTTAAATTTTAAATAAAATATATGTTGGTTGGTTTTGGGGATTTGGACACAAGGTCAATAATTGGACAAGCTAAAAAGGTTTTAAAAGTTTATCTTAGTAAAAGACGCAATACGGGAAAATAAGACCATATATAAATTTCTTAAAATATATATTTAGCACATTCATTCTTGTGATTACTTAAATCATAAGTGTTTTCATGTCTAGAATAATAAAGAAAGTTAAGGTAGAGGAAATAATTTTGGTAAGTTATAAATTTTGATGAACAGAAGAAACAAAAGAACAATGACAAGTACTAATATTAGGGATACATAATCATTGAATTACCTTAATTTTGCTGATATGCCATAATAAAATCAGTGAAGGGACCAGTTGTTTTCAAATTTGAATTTGCAAAGATTATCATGCAATGTAACTGCTAGTGTTAAATGAATCAAATTGTATGAATTGAAAGTTTTTGACGCACCGATAGTTTATAATTTTACTACTGGTATACTGTGTAAATTGAAACAAAATTATAAATTTCAATGAATGATTTAATATGTCAATAAGCTTTTTTCCACAACTTGCCGCACTGTTATGTTTTCCCCTCTTTTGTGATAATGCTTTTTGTTACTTACTGTTTAAATAAAAAGTTAGACATTGCGATCAAGCTCACATTACTTGATGCTAATTTCTTCCTTTAGATTGATCCTAAAAGACTGAATGGAAAATAACCTGACAACAAACAAATCATGCATTATTCTGACATACTTCATACACTTAATCTATAGCCATTCGTATTGGAAGACGCATTTATTACGAAACAAAATTTTGAAAATTTATTTCAAAATTTCATTTCTGTTTAATGTTTGTGATGAACTGACATAATAATAAACTTTCCAGTAAATCATCTTATCACCTGTTATGTTCATCTCATCTATTGCAATAATGTATTTTGTTACTTACTAATTAATGTTGCAATGAAAAGTTGGACAGTTGACCAAATACACTATACTTAATGCATGATACTAATTTCTTCCTCAATTTTGTTTATAAATTAATGAGAAATAAACACACACACATTCATATTTCTAACATCTTCGTGTATGAAACCAATAATGTTAGCATTGAAAGATACACTTATTAGGAAATAAAGTTTTCAAAATTAATTTAGAAATCTTACCTATTGTTGTAGTAAAACTCCCAACACGATCCACACTTTTAAAAACTATGTCATAAAACAAATCGCTCATTTTTGTCCATGTCAAGTCATAAACATTATCAATTATGTTGCATCCTTCACATATGAAAATTACAGCCCTAGAAATTTTTCCATTGACATTTCTGTAATTCGTAAGCTACGGAAAACTAATATATCATCTCGTAAACAAATAATTCAATTTTCACTACTTGCAAACAGCAACAAATGATATTAATACCAACAAACTCCAATCCAAAAATCCATAATTCCGGCTATTCCATCTCACACTTTCAACAACTATATCAAAACCCACAGAGGTAATTTTTATCCTTGTGAGAAGTCAGAAACATTCTCCCTTAACGTTACATCCGTCGCATAAAAATTACAGCCAAAGAAACTTTGTCCATTGCTGTAATTCCTAAAATTCCTAAATACTGAAACCGATTATCATCTCATTACAATTCACCAAATATTATAAAAGTTTTTAGTATTTGCAAACAGCAGCAAATCGTATTAACACCAACAAAACAAAGCGTCGAAACCAACATTTATACTTCCGGCTATCCACTTTCAATAACTGTGACCCAAACATTGCTAACTTTTGTCCATGATGAGTCTAAAACCCTATCCATTAGTGTTATATCCCTCACATATGGAAACAACAGCCCCTAATTTTGAAAGATGCATTTATATGGAAACCAAGTTTAAAATTTATTTTAAAATAGAATATGTATCCATTGCTCTAATTAATAAACTATTGAAATCGAAAATCATCATCTTGTATTCACCAACAAATATTATAACAATCTTCATTACATACAAACAACAACAAATTATATCAATACCAATAAAACAAAACGCCAAATCCAACATTAATACTTCCGGCTATCCACACTTTCAACAACTATGCGAAAAAAACAACTGTCTAATATTTGTCAATTTCGCCTACGTTATTTGGAACAATCAATAAACTAAAGAAAATCCAGTCATAAAAGAAAGTTCATTGAGAAAAATTACCGAATCCGATTAGCGTGGAACGCTTGTTAATTTATATTTTGTGAACGCTCCCATTTGCAGACGTCATCCTATCTTCCCCCATTATTGTCCTCCTATTCCAGATTCTGTATCCCCCGCTCGCCCCCGGTTGGACTTGAGAAAGTGGTCCGCTGGAAAGTGTAATTCTGTGTCCACGCCCTTTTTTCGTAACCTGTCATAATTTTTCATTCCTTATATAAAGCGAGCCTCAACTCAATTAAACCAACACAATCTGAAAGCTCAGTTTCCACTGACCAGCTCCATCCACTTCTTCTCATTGACACAATGATCAAAGTAAGTTCTCATTTGCATCCTATTGGTTTCTACGAGAAATTAAACTTATTTCAGAGATAGGAATAAAATCGTTTAGTGCTGAAGGACTTGAGAGCCTTCGTATACTTCGTAGTATTTGGACACTAAGTCCTTTATCGTAGAGAAAATGTATTACAGTTAAGAAAGGTTTTTTTATGTGTTAATGTGTTCAGTTATTAAAGAATTTAAAGGTTTAGACTGTCTTTAAAAGGAAAGAACATTTAAGCCATCTTTAAATTATATTAAAGAAATGTATTAAAGCTTTCAAAACTGCAATATTTTAAATTTCCAGCCAGGTTTCAGCCTGTAATTACTACGAACTAGGAAGGACCTATTTTTTTCGTGGTATTTTGGAAACGAAACCTCTTATCGTAGTGGAGAAAAAAATGTGTGTGATCTGCGTAAAAGTTCTATGTTAATGTTTTCAGTTATTAAATATATTTAGCATAAATTCTCCTTCATAGATAACAATATTTAAGTCATTTTCAAATTATACTATGTAATCGAAAAATTGCATTAAAACTTTCAAAACTGAAATATTTTAAATTCCCAGTCAGTTTTCTACCTTTAATAACTACAAGCTGGGAAGTATTTTTCTTCGTGGTGTTTTCGAAATTAAGTCGTTTACCTTAATGGAGAAAATATATTAGCTTGATCTGCAGCAAAATTCTGTTAAAATTTCTTAAATAAGATAAAACTGTTTTTAAAACAAATGAATATGTTTAAGACGTGCTTCAAATTAACTAAATTAAGGGAAGTATTAAAACTTTGAAAAATGTGTAACTACTGGACATGTTTCTGCCTGTAATACCTACAGTCGTAAAAAGTATTCGAGCAGTATAGGTGTCCTAAAATTATCCTAAAATATATCCTAAAATTTCGTATACGTGCGGAAGTTATTTCGATATCTACGTTTACTACAAAAAATGTGTAAATTGGGAAACATAAAAGCTTACTTTCAGTACCTTTCCCTTCATATTAGTAAAAGTGGGTAATACTGTTTCTTTTATCGATGGTTATAGTTTTCATACCTTAAAAGGTTCGTTTTGGCAAGCATCGAAAGTAGAAAACTCAAAGAAGTCTGTATTTGTGAAAGTGTTAAGGCGAAATTTGATAGTTTCTGAAATGCAGTAGAAATTAGACATGAAAAAATGTAACATGTTTCTTTCTCAGAAATTTTATTCGGTCATAATTCCTTACTTAGGAGATCTTTTAATGATCAAGCCATAAAACTGGAAATGTCTGATGCTCTTGACTACCATTCGTCACGGATATTCGATTGCAACAAGATACTTTTTACTCACGAAATCGTTGCGTAAAAATACAAGGAAACTGAATTAAAATTAAATTTAAGTTCGTAACTTTAAAGGTGTTTTTACAGTGCACTTTAATTTTTCTGTAGCTGATTATATTCAAATATTTACTTCCAATTTCAGGTGATGTAAAATTTCTTCAAGATGCTTGCAAAATTGGCATTCATACCTTATAACCATCCATGTCATGCTTTGGGAAAATGTTTCACACCGACACTAATTTAAATTTGCTTTTGCAGGCTTTGCTCCTCACTTGCCTTGTTGGCTTGGCTGCTGCCCAATACGGCCATGGTGGCGGATCTGGCTATGGCCCCGATGGTGTGAGAAACCGCTACTTCATCCTTGGACATGGCAGGGGACCTATTTCAACTACCCTTGGAAGTGGAATATATGGCACCTCTCTGAACCAGGGCAGCTACAGGCCATCCAGTGGAGGATCTGGCTACGGATCCGGATCTCTTGGACACTCTGGAGGATCCAGCTATGGATCTGGATCTCTGGGACACTCTGGAGCATCCGGCTACGGATCTGGATCATCTGGCTACGGATCTGGAGCATCCGGCTATGGGTCTGGAGCACGTGGCTACGGATCTGGATCCCTAGGACACTCTGGAGCATCCCTTGGTGGATCCTCCTACGGAAGTTATGGACATGGATCCAGCCACGGATCTTATGCTCCAGCTGCTCCAGCTTACGTTCCAGCTGAACCTGTCTACGCTCCAGCTGCTCCAGCCTACTCTGCTCCTGCTCCAAGGCACTACGCACCTGCTCCAAGGTCCTATGCACCTGCTCCAAGATCTTATGCTCCAGCAGCTCCCGCATATGCCCCATCTGCTCCAGCAGCCAGGTCATACTCTGCCCCAGCTCTGAGTCACGGGTACAGCGCTCCTCGACCTTCTTACGGAAGTCACGACGATTACGTAAGTTCCTTTTCATGCTTTTTAGAATGGAATAGAAAATATTATCTAAGCAGTCTACGAAAAACTATCGGATATGAAGAGTGAACTAAATTTAGTTAGTTTCAAGAATGTTTTGTTAACTTTACAAGTTATCTCTCTTTAAAGTGTTTACGTTTCGCAAAAAATAATATAGAGTATCTTAGAAAGATACTTAACTAGTTAAAATGTTATTAGATATAGAATAAATTATAGACATGTTATAAATAAGTTAGACAGTTAAGTTAAAAATGCTCTCTAGGCTTATACTTTCAGTACTAAGTAAAATACAATCCACTTTTTTCTTGACGAAGCCCCAGTAAAGTACTTATCAGTTAAAGTTTTTTGTAAAGTAGTGTGTTAAAACCATTTGTGACAACACAAGATAATTTGGTTAAAGAGAATAGATTATCTACTTACATTTCAAGTTTTCAAATTTCGGAACTTTTATTATCAGCCATCGTGATAGAGTTGTGTGATCCAATTTAAAAGGCTTTCAAAAATAAAATATGCGCACATCAATCAGTTGAGAAAGTTTGAGCAAGAAAATAACATGCACCGTTTTCTCGTGATGGTTTATAAAATATGTAAATGATTCAAATAATTACATCTCATCAACCTAAATAATCTTTTTACTCCAGAAAAATAAATGCCGGGGTAAATAAATGTAATGGTGACGGGAGTGTACGTGTGTAGAGTATGCTATATGATTTAAAGAAACTTATTTATATTGACAATTTCTTCCATTCTAATCTCTCCTAATCTCTTAAAAGTTTCCTATACCTCATCAGAACATATTGATTTAACCCAGCAATCTTAAAGCTTTTTAACTCATGGCACATGATAACTAATAACTGAATTATATTTTTCGTCGATCTTACAAAATATACGTATAAAACTACTTGTTTTGAAAAAAAATTACTTATTGCCTACCCTTTTTGCACCAAAGTGGCAAACATATTCATGATACTTTGTAATAAAAATAGTACTTAAAATTATTTACACGGGTATTAATTTAAATTATTTTGAGCACACTTGTCAAAAGTGAAAAACTAAACGTATGGAATGAAATAAAACTTACTCAATTTAAAACGTTTCAGCATCCGTAAGATACACCGGCGCCCTCTTGTGGCACGACGAATAATAATCACAAGTCTAGTCAATAGCTTTATAAAAAAATTTATCCCACGATTTGATTTAAACTACTAAGATATATTGAAAGCTATAAATGAAAGATTTCATATGAATTATTTTAAATTTCACTTTAAACGATGCGTGGTTATCTAATTTAATGGATTTATAAGTATCCATTAATTTCATCCACAGGCTCAACCCACACCCTATGACTTCGGATACGATGTCCACAACGAGCATGGAGACCAACAATCCCGACAGGAGAGCGGTGACGGACACGGCAACGTCCAAGGAAGCTACGGCTACAGGGATGCCTACGGAATCTTCCGACATGTCGACTACGTCGCTGACCAACATGGATTCAGGGCCAATGTCCGAACCAACGAACCAGGAACCGCTCCCCAAGACCCAGCCGATGTGAAAATGCAAGTCGAACATGGAGGATATGGTAGTGGATACTAAGAAGCCATTAGTACTACGGCTCAAGCAATTTGCAAAGGTCAGTTTACATATCTATTACGACACATACCCCACATAAAGTAATATAATTTAGTACATAATATTATTACGGGTTATCCATAGAACAGCAGTCTTTGAAACAATGGTAATATACAGCTGGTACTAAAAGATTAAAACGGGCGCATTTGATTAATCATAAGAAATGAATCAGTACATTAATGTTTTATTTTTATGTACTTTGAATCGTTATTTAACCAAGATTCCTTTAAAGTACTACCGCTCATGCAGTTTGCAAAGATAATTTTAAATATCTATTACGAGACAAATTCCATAAAGTAATGTAATACATTACATAGTATTATTGAGGTTATCCCCAGAACAACAGAAACTTGGAAATAATGACTGGAAGTAAAAGATTAAAATTGGCGTGATTGAACGCATCAGAAACGAAACAGATTAAGATTTTACTTTCGTACACTTTAGATCGTTATCTATATAGTAACTGAAGATAAGACCAAAACGAATGCTTGCAAATGAAGCTGTGAATAGGGAGATACGAAAATTCCCAACCTTGACTTAGATATTTGAAATAGTTAATTTTTAAATGTTTATTGGTAATTCATATCTATGGGAAACTTGAATCAGTATGATGATGCAAGACAAAACATTTTATTAAATAACAATAAGATTCTGATAAAAAATATATGCTAGTTTTCACAATGTACTGTATCCTATTCTAAGATTAAAAGGTTGCTTTTGAAGAGTCTTTATACGCAAAGGTTCGTTTACTTTCCAAGCATATCACCAACGTAAACATAGTGATTCTAAAATAAATTTAAAAAAATAGACTCCAAAATCTAAAGTGACATCTGAGAGAAAGTAAAAGCTCAAACTTAAAATTCATCTGCAAATAGAAAAGTGTTTGCATAAAATGATCCCTTTCGTTTTTATATTAAGCACCAGAATGTCAAATGTGTATTTTGACGATACTTTGCAACAAGTATCGTTTAAGTCAGCAATGTACTCATATAATTTAATCAAGGTCCTTAAGCATCTTGAATTCTCAACTTTATTGAAGCCCTATCAGATTCAAAGTAGTAGCTCTTATATAATAAGCACATTTTAAAGTAATTAAGAATTTGAAAGTAATATTTACTTTTTCTAAAAAATAATATTTCTTAATTAAAAAGCTTAAATTAAAACATCTGAAAATTTAAACTACTATTTTTGTCTTTTGCAGGTGTAAACAAATGCCTATTTCCTGGTAGACACGAATTCAAAAGTTCTGAAACACAGGGAATGTTGTACAAACCATAACATTTATGAATTTGCAATTGCTTCTACTGCGCCTTGATGAACAAAAGCTTATTTTATAGGGATGTTTGTTATTTTATACAGAAATGTGCCATGTATGTAGCCTGTGATGTGAGCTGTACAAAGCTTTGAGAATAAACGTTTTTATGTTCTTAATGTCGTATCTTCAGTTCATGCTATTTCAATTATTTTATTGCTTAAAAAGTAATATCATTATCTCTAATCACCACAACTTAACCAATCCATCATTGAATAATTTTCTATAAATACATAAAACATTTCTAAAAAGTGTTTTCAAGCAAATACTTAATGAAACTTCGGTTTCATGAAATCCCTTTCGGATCATTAAATCAACGTTAACTGCTTAACGAAAATTTTAATTCCTTCATTCAGTTTCCTAAGGCATTTGGAATTATTTTCACTTCAATGATTTTCACTTGATTTGAAGATTGTTTATTCATTTCATTTGAAACTACGTTGTGAAGAGATTATGAAGATAAATATACTATTTATCAGAAAATATCTTTTTAATTTTTCCGCGATGTAAAAAAAATAATTACTAGTCATCAAATGAATTCAATAGTTATTTATAAATATTAAATTTGAATTAGTAAATTTTAAAGTTATAAAGTTTAACTTTTCAAAATTTAAAATTATAAAGCTTAACAGTTAAAATTTTAATTAAAAATTTAAAGCAAAAATTAAAATTTTAATAATTTAAATGCGTCAAATTATAATTATTTTCGAACAGCGATAATTATAATAGTTAATGTTAGAAATATAATGCAAATAATGAAATAAAATGAAGAAATAGTACTCAACCTTAAAATTGGAATTATTCGAAGTGAAGCAAAATGGTCATTTCGTTTATAAAAATAAAAATATTGTTGAAAGATTCTGAAAATGTTTTTCCTTACTATCACTGCGGGCCATAGTGGCCCGGTTGGAAGAGTAACGGATTAGCAACCAGAGGTTTGCGAGTTGGACTGTTAATTTTTAATTAACTGTTTCTTTGATATCACCTATGAAATATTTCAAATCTTGAGTAAACACTCAAGTTGAAATCAAATTTATTACTTAATGTATGGGGGATTAAAATTATATTGAGTGAACTTAGCTTTGATTTTGTTGAGTTCTTTTACTAATAACATTGTCTATTATGTAAATTGATGTCAATCCAAGTATTGTTGGAAGGTTTTTAAACTGAAGGAATATACTTCTAGTCAAAATCAAAGTGTGTTCTAACAGCACACTTGAAAAGTGCTTCAGAAGAATACTTGAAAGTGTTTTAGTAAAAATATATGAAAAGCTTTTTTAGTAAAAAAATTTCTCCTCAGTCAATATTAATAAATATGTGCTAAAATACACTCCAAAAGCTTTTAATATTACTGGTTAAAATTAATCTCTATCTACATATATGTTTTTTAAATTGAATTCATTTCTATTTTATTTCTTCAAATAAACTTTATTCTAACAACGCAACAGGAAAAATTATCTCCGAAAAGCAGGTGTAAAACACTTTTAACGATACTAAAGACTTTGAATAACTTTCAATCATCTCAACCAACCAACGGAAACTCAATTAAATTACAATTAAAGTTACAGTCGAGGTTTTTTTAATGATAAAGTAGAATCGACAATTCTCTACGGTTGCTGCTTGTTGTCAATATCACTGTTTGCTAATTAAAAATGAGCGAATACTTCCAAATAGGAAAAAATAGACTTTTTTCAGTATCAAAAAAATTATTTGTTACAAACTACATCTACATCGAAATATTTCAAATACGGTCAGCCAAACAATTAAAACTACTGCGCATCAACTGTGTTTATTACGTTAAATAGAAATCAGTTCAGAAATTTTAGTTGTCTGAATTCATTTCCTTCATCTTTGACCGAATGGAAAAACACCAATAAGCAAATAAGCATGTTTAAACCAAATGAATACCTTCGATAAGCATCATAATTGTCTTATCTTCGCCGACTCTTCCTAAAGACAGAAGTAGGAAATCATTTCTTTGAAAGGAGCCCCACAAGATCATAAAAATTAATTACTTAGTTAGCCTTGCCGGATCTGCATGAAGATAATCAGAAACACTTCTCTGATCTGTTCTTCAGAAGCTATAAACACGATTTTGATGATCTATGGAACACGTACTTCATCAAGTGAGCTTAAGTTTTCGTACCCTAAAGACATTGCAATGGTGGAATAATTAATGATTTATCGGCAATCGTTAGTAGTAAATTCTTACTGATTCCGGGTACTTCATCGTGTTCCTTGTCTCGTCTACGGTCTCCTGTCTAAAAAGGAATTATTTAGATGGTTCAAAGAAGCGTTTGTGGTCTGATGTTATAGTTTGTATATTCCGATTATCATTTAATCATATCAGATGGTTCAGATACTGTGTTTGAGGCCGGATAGTTTGTCGCTCCAATGTCATTTTTTGCTACATAAGGGTTTATATGGCGTCATATTATGAAATTTCTTGGCTCTCAAAAAATGTGTTTCACGTCATATTAAAATTTATTCCGTCGTATTCAAAAATGAGTTATCATTCAGTATAAGTTCGTAGTAAATTAAGAATTCTATTTTGTTTATTAATATCTATATATCTATCTATCTATCTATCTATCTATCTATCTATCTATCTATCTATCTATCTATCTATCTATCTATATATATATATATATATATAATATATATATATATATATATATATATACATATATATATATATATTTATATATATACATATATATATATTTATTTATTTATATATATATATATTTATATATATATATATACATATATATATATATTTATTTATATATATATATATATTTATATATATATATTTATTTATATATATATATATATATATTTATATATATATATTTATTTATATATATATATATATATATATATATATATAGAGAGAGAGAGAGAGAGAGATAGATATAAATATAGATAGATATGTTTTGTCTGGTGAGAAATTTAATCTTTATAAAAAAATTCAAGCTTAGTAACTTAGTAAACTAAAGTAATTTCGTAGTAATGTGACTCAAGTGAAAATTATTCACAATGAAATGTATATTAATAAAGATGTAACTCAGCCATGTATTTTTGTTATGATTGCTTTATCTCCTTTTGGTCATGTTTTGCTACATGAGGGTCAATTAGCCTAGGCGTTATTTGGAGTTTAAAATGTGAATTTCTTAACACAAATGGGGAAATTTCTTAGAACAAATTTAATCTACTTATACTTTCAACTGCAATTACTTCAGGTTGCATACGTAGTGGGTTACTAATAAATGTTTCCGAGACCAGACTCTATGGGGAACAAGATAAAACGAAAAGTTATATCATCGTGTTAATGTTTTCTGGTTTTGAAAGTGATAAATTCTTTAATTCTTTTTCGTGATTATAAAATTGTACAGTGAGCAAAGGAAACAGAAGAGCTTTTATACATTTGGGCAAGGTGAATGGTACTTTTTATTTGTAGTTGAAATTAGGGCTTATGTCATCTAATATACTGGAGCTCCTCAAATCTAGGACTCAAGTTTGTCCTTCAACTGAAACTGGGGCCTGTCATCTAATCTACTTAGGTCTGTCATCTAGCCAGACACTATGATCTGTCATCTAGCCAGACACTATGATCTGTCATCTAACAAGATACTGAGATCCGTCATCTAACAACGAACTAGGACCCATCTTTAACTATCATAACCTAAAGTCCGCCATCTAATCAGGTACTAAAGTCCGTCATCTAACCACGTACTGAAGTCCGTCGTCTAACCAGGTACTAGGCACCTTCATCTGACCAGGTATTAAGGTCCGTCATTTAACTAGGTACTAAGGTCTATCATCTAACCAGGTACTAAGGTCTGTCATCTAACCAGATACTAAGGTCTGTCATTTAACAGGTACTAAGGTCTGTCATTTAACTAGGTACTAGAGCTACATCATCTAACTATGAACTGAGCAAAGAGTACAGTGTGAGAATGTTACTCCATGCTCATTTGGCTAACCTATTAAATGTTGGCTAAATGACCAATTCCTCGATTCAGATTCCAACATTGTACAATATCGGTAGTTATAAGGATCAGGTTAGTAATCTCCACAATGTATTCCTCCAATTATAGGCGAGAAATTCACATTATTTTATCCATTAGTTGCCAATTTAATACGATAGTTTTGCACAGTAAGAAACAGTTTCAAATCTATTTAAAACTGTTTTTAACTTCCGTATGGCATAATTATGGTTGAAAAACAACTGGCCACGAGTCACATTTCCTGTTTGAAGTATTCACACTTAGACAACTCCCATTTAATTGAAAATGCAATATATGAAAGTGATTTTCACTGTAAACAAACAAACAAACCACCGGAAGACGAGGATTTTACTTCATGTTAAATACCAAAAAAAATACTAGCACCATCTACGTTTAACTTTACAGGAAAAGCCTCTTATTCAATTTCGCGACAGTGTATTTTCAGTTTTTTCTTAAATTTTCAAGAGCATACATTACATTTTCACTACGATTTTTTTAATCGGAATAATGGCCTAGATATTTCGTCATAGCACTGGAATAAATAAAGCAGATGAATAAAGATGGGTTCCTCTCAAAAACGTGTAAAAATGGAGTTGGTTGTGAACGGGATGTTACCGCAATCGTTTAAGGCGAGTTATTAGAGGAATGATAAGATGTAAATGAATAGTCTTGGTGGGGGTTATAAACGAAGTATAATTTTATTTATCTAAGGCCGATGATAGAAGTAAGATACATATTGCATTGCATTTACATCAATGATTCTTACAAAGGTTAAATCTATACAAGTGTTGCCGAAGGTAGTGGACGATGTAGCAATGTACTTCAAAAGGAACTCACGTTGCATATAGTCTTTTAGAGATTTGTTTGGGATAATCTATATTAAAATCGCCTATAATCATAATGCGTTCATTGGTATCTAAAATCATATTGGTACAGTTTTCCTAATAGAATTCGTCAAAGTTATCACATTCCAAGTCATTATTGTATCTTGTTATTTTTTGAAATCGGCACCAATTTCAACGTACTGTCTTCGCAATCCAAAGTGACACGGCCCAAGCGCAGCGTTTTTCAGTGTTCACGAGCAAGCGCTACTCCTCCCCCTCATCTCTTCACATCTCCACAGCCCACCATTGTATATACGAACATTTGCCTTTTAACCAATAAAATTTAAATAATTAGTTTCACTTATAGTTTACGAGATACAAGCGCGACAAATCTAGCCATTTTTTTGTCGTTAGAGTTTTCGTAGACACCTATAGCTGACAGAATTTAAAGATGTATTCCCGTCAAACAATGACATGGATGAGGGATTTTTAATTCTTAACTTTCACTTCTTAAAATGTGTAACCTTCTCACTTGTAAGCAGCAAGTAAATTCACAGACATGTTAGGAGTTAATTTCTTCAGTTTCAAAAATTAAAACCAATAAACTTAATTCTGTAATGTATCATAAGTTCTATCACCATCTGTGGGCCTCTGTAGCCCAGTTGAAAGAGCTACGGATTACCAACGGGAGAATTGCAAGTTCGAAACTTCATCCAGTTAAAGACAGTCGTGTACACGGGGGCTAGTGCACGTTAAATTCGCCGTAGCCTCAAATGTTCCCATGCTGACGTGGTGTGAAAGTTTGGAGAGTGGGGTTACAGCTCAGGTGTTAACCTCGTCACTTGGCCGTGGTTCAAAATTACTAGACGTTGGACCTTTCGCGGGTCACGATAACCCGGTTGGTTGAATAACGGATTAGCAATCGGAGGGTTGTGAGTTCGAATCTAAACAAATACCGTCATGTAAAAGGGGGCTGGTGCACATTATTTCTGTCGTTGCCTCAAATGTTCTCACGTTGGCGTGGTGTGGAAATTTAGAGAGTGGTGTGCCAGCTCAGGTGTCACCTTGTCTCTGACCGTGATTCAAAATTACGTGGTGTTGTCCTCGAATCTTTCCTTTGGGTTTGATCCTGGACCGTTGCCAATAGCCCTTTGTTTTGCTCCAGTGTGACGCTAATTAAATACATACCTACCTTCAACCTTTCCCTTCGGTATTGATGCTGTACCGTCGCCAATAGCCGGTTGTGTTGCTCTAGTGCGACGTTAATTAACTACCTACTTCTATCACCATCAGTGTGTCATACGCACTTGCATCCATTTTTCTGATAAATTTTAAGTTGATTACCTCCTTTTTCATTGGAAAAAGTAAAGATCAACCGTACGGATTTCCTCACATATTGATGACATTCTAGCAACTTCACAATTGAAACTTTTTGCCAGTCTTGCTGGTTTGAGGGATACGAATTCTATTTTCTTCAATTCGCAGCTAACGGTGCTGTAATCTTTCTGCATCAATAGTACATAGTTTTTTTATTTATCAAAGACCCATTCCCACAGCAATAGAAAGACCCATTCCCACAGCAATATAACAGTTCAATCGAAGATAAAAGGAGCCAATAATTTTTTATGAGGTATACTGATGAATTTTCTGTTAAAGTAAAGCTAAAACAAATTTTAACTAAAATTTGCCTAGGATAGATTTTATTTAACGTCACACTGGAACAACACAATTGGCTATTGGCGACTGTCCGGGATCAAACAAAAAGTAAAAGATCCGAGGACAACACCACGAATTTTTGAACCACGGTCAGATGACGAGATCACATCTGAGTTAGGAATGTTATTTATAACGGTTAGCTGCCTCGAATGATAATGTAAATGAATCAGTATCAATTTCCTTTACTTTATTATTTAAAGCTCAATTATTAAATCGAAGCGTATTGCAATTTTTCTCTCTTCTAAAAGGTTTTTCTTCTCGTAAAAGTTCATATATTTGTTTTTACTTTACTGTAAACCAGTGGTTCTTAACCAGGGGTGCGAGAAAGCATTTCCAGAGGTGCGAGAGAAGTTTCAATGGACTACAGCGATTTAATAAAAGACGATCTTATTGAAATACGAGCCAATACACGTATTCAAATGGAATTTGAAAAACTGGACTTGGAAAAATTCTGGTGTACATAGTTAGAACCTAATCCACAGCTGGCAAAAGCAGCATTGGAAACACTTTTACCATTTACCACCACCTATTACCACCTTTACCATTTACCACCACCTGTGTGAAATGGAATTTTCATCACTGTGTAAATGCATGTGTTTATTTTTCAATAAATAAATTATCTTGCAATAGACGTAATTTTCTACATAAAAAATAGAAACACATTTTTCAAGGGAGTGCGAGAACTTATTTTTAGATTAAAGGGGTGCCGATCACTAAAAAGGTTAAGAACCACTACTGTAAACGAAAACCAGCATCGACCATCTAATGAAATAGACGGAGCATGTGCCCTTAGCTTTATGTTATTTCTCCAGATCGCTCTGTAATTCTATCATTTGGTATTGGGAGAAAGCACGAATCCTAACTTAGGACTAATTATTGACTAGTAAAACGATTATCAAGTGCGATTAAAAGCACTAGTCGATTTCTAGGACAACATGGCTTACACTTCTGCGATCATGCGACATCGACAACGCACATGCTTCCTCTACTTCTTTGGAAGAATCATGAAAATCAAAACTAACAAGTCAGAACATAATGCGTGATTTTCATTCAAACATCAAATTTAATGGATTCAATTTTCGCTTTAGCAAATTTAAGAATAACTTATTATTAGTTCAAATTTCAAAGTAAATATTTATTTCCTTTTATACTCATACTCATATTTTCTGCTTAGGAATTTAAAAGGTTTTTCTTTGATACGACCAAATGACAGGGAACAGTATTCCAGTGAATTAAACACATTAAACTCACACTTATGTTATTGGTTATTGTACTTGAAGCAGATGGTTTTTATGTTTAGTAAGTTAGTTGGTTAGGTATTATGGCATAGTGTCATGTTTGACCAAGCTGCTCCAATCAACCTCAAGTAAATGGAAACACACAAGGAAGACTTTACAGAAAATAGAAGTAATCCCATGGAGATATCCATTCTGAGTCAACTACAACTCGCAGGTTGCTAACGCAGTAGTCAAACCCATACGTACGTGAAACATATCTAGAATGGACATTGCTATTGGGGGAGATTCAAAAGGTGTGACCAACATGTTGACTAGCATTCAAGTGACTGCTCTGTGAAAAATTGACTTGGTGGGCCGATTTGGCATCTTATCGCTTTGTTTGGCGATATGACATCTCTTGACAGGTTAGTGTGCGAATGCACATTTCTATAAAGTGGTGACAATAATGGTGAAATCACTGAAGTCTACTGCTATGTCGTGCGAATCAATTAGATGATGAATCAATGGATATGCGTCCTCTCTAATCCTGTGAACCAATCAGATGACGAATGTTCGTTTCCACTCTACAGGCGAAAGCAGTCTAAGGATCAAAAAGTATGACCAACATGCCAACTAGTAGTCACGTGAATAATTGACTTGGTTGATATCTTATCACCTCGTTTGGAGATAGAACATCTTATGACAGGGTAGGTGTGTGAATCCGCATTTCTATACAGTGGCGACAAAAATTGTGAGATCACCGAAATCTAAGTCGCTCGGACCAATCAGATGATGAATCAATGGATGGGCGTCTTCTCTTGTCCAGTGGACCACTCAGATGATGAATGTTAGGTTCCACCCAACAGACGAATGCAGTCTAATTGTCACATTACTACTAGTTTTCGTCACATGATCCTGGACACATAAAAAGGTTACCATTTCTCGCTCTACTTTTACATTTCCTCGATGGGTAAATTCACTTAGACACGCCGACCCCGTTTAGTAAGATGGTTAGTTGGTTGATTTTAGTTTAATGTTCCGTTAGTAAGTGGGTTTAATGGGTCCGGTTTAGTAAGGCTATTTCAAGCTGAATTAAATCGGTTGGTTTGTCGAGTTTAATAACACAGAGGCCATATTTGGCTAAGTTGCATCAAACACAAGACAGACAACTTTAATTAATGGACATATATAAGGAAAGTTTTATTGATACATTAGAGATAAACATACCAGGGTAAGATACAAGAATCAACCCGCAGTGTGCAAACCCACTGCGCCAATTGAATTGAATGGAGCGGAACTTAAGGAAGATTAACTATTTCTAATAAACTAGAACTACTCAAGTGTGTATACGACCCCCAATTTCCATCGATTCATACTCCTAAATCAATTATTTAAATCCGTGTCTTAATAATATATCTAAGGCGCTGACGTTCACACAACCACTCCACTGCAGTTTAAGGAACAGTAATTATTCACTGCCAATACTAATAGGATAGACATAAGTTTCCAGAACTACCACAGCGTTAAGATCATTTAACGTCTCTTACTTTGAGTACTTAAGACATTCGTCTTAAACTCTTGCTCCTTATATCCTAGCATGTGTCCAACCAATAAGCATAACCTGTTTCTTCGAAAGTCGTGCCAGGCGAATTTGACTGCTTTTTGGTATGTCCATAACAATGAATACTCTTGAGGCACATGGATAATTACAATTCTTAATGACGTTTTAATGAATAAGTGATGAAAAGTAGATACGAGGCAAGTTATTACTCATTAACTGACGTTTACCGAATCTGTCTGGGTTTTCTCTGTCTAGTTAGTGTCTGGTATTTATTAACAGTGTCACGAACTCACGTGGTGTTTGCTCCTTTAAACTAAAAAGCTCAGTTATATGCATAATGAGATGCAAATTGATAAAATTGGTCTTTGTTTTCATATAGAGAAAGTAGATTTATCGTGTATTTGTTTAGCACCGATTCCGGTATTTATTGATTTGCATGAACTTTCTAATGCGAGTAGCAAAAAAATTTTGAATTGAATAAATTATTATCGAAAGTGGAGGTGTTTACTGAGGAATTATCTCAGTGCTGGGCAATTCATTGTACATTTCAAAAGCTCAGACTTTTTAGAAATGCCAATTGCGCCTATCATGCTGGTATTTTAATCCACAATTAAGATAGGTCGCTTTCTATTTAACTCTCCTGGTGGTTGTCTCGACGAGGAATTTTGTCATTAGCAAAACTGACCAGTTCTTGACGGACGAGAAAACTGGTCATTAGGAAAAAACTAACCAGATCTTGAACTCGTAATCATAAAAAAATTGACAATGTCTTGATGACGAGATATCTCGTCATTAGCAAAATTTAGGTCTTGATAAACGAGGCATCTCGTCATCAGCAAAATTGGTCAGATTTTGATGGATAATAATTAACCATTTATTAGTAAATTCGAAATATAAAAGCATGATGCAAATAAACAAAAGCATTGTTTATTTGTCACTAATATCTCTGCATTTCATATGAATGCTTCTCTGCATTTCATATCTGCATTTCATATGAATGCTTCAATAATGACAAAAATAACAAGTTAATTTATAGGAACAAGGTTTTAATATTTGTTCAATGTAATTTATTGTCCTAACTATAACTATGTGTAACTATTTTTATCGTACCCAATCATTTTAAATCATTTCTGAGCTGCACTTTTTATTCACGGATCATTTACCTTATGGGAGCCATTTTGCAACTTTTTCATCAAGATTTATCAGCTCGTCCTAATTATTTTCGAATTAAGAAAGTCATGAATTATTTTTGCGTTTTCAGACTTGATGAAAGCTATTTTTACTTTTTTGTATAAATATTTATTTAAAGAAAAATAAACAATTTCCATATTCTTCTTTCCAATATTTAAGAACTTGTAATTCTGAATAACTTAACCTGAAATCCCTTTATTATTGTCTTTTTTAACATTGCAGATGAGAAACTATACTTTAGCGTTTCTTTATCTACACAAGCCACACACAAACAAGATTTTATAAACATTAAACACTTAGATATGGTGTATTTCAATAACTATACAGTTTTTCGAAAATATTTAGCCAAATTGTAAAGGATGGTAGGTGGACCTAAAATAAACATTTTTGTCAAAGAATGTGTGTCCGGAAATGCCGCGTTTAGGAAGTAGAAAATGGCGATGTTTAGGTCACTTGATAATATTGTTTTTCTGACGTAAGGCGTCATTATCTGCTCGGATCAACTGCAAGCTCCGAATTCGTGAAGTTATACTTGCCATTGAAAATCCGAGTGTGGAATAACGCCTTACGCAACTGAAACGATGTTATTGACTGATCTAAACAACGTCCTCTACCACCAAAATGCGGCCTTTCCGAACACATATTCATTCACAAAAATGTTTATTTTAAGCCCTTCCATCACCCTTTACAATTTCGCCAGATGTTTTCAAAATACCCTGTATATTTCAGTTAAACTCATTATAGCTGGATCACCTAGCAAACTAAAATCTAGTATACATTCGTAAAAAAATTTGAAACATTTCCCAAACCTTTTTTCTTAAATACTTGTAGTTTCAGATAAGTAAATTTCATATTTTAAAACTACACATCATTCAAGTTACTCGAATACTGGAAGGAACTCCCTGATAAAAGAGATAGCGTCGCCTGACAGTTTTAGTATTTAAGGACCGGTTTCTCTAATAAGTAATTTGGGAGCGGCAGTAATGTACTTTCACTTTAAAACTATAAAGATTATAAACGACTGTATTTTAATGCTAATGTGTTTTCATGACATGAATTCACAATGTCCCAAATGGAACAATACCAAGTTCATCTTTATTGTTTATAAGTTGCTAATAGTAGATTATGTTTCTCGTTATGAATGTAGCGATGTTATCAGGGGTAAATGCACTGTAAATTAGAAGTTGTTCCACAAAGATAAAGGAGCGTGTAGACAAGCGATCTCTATTCTATGACTGGCATGAATTATAAAATTGAACAAGTCTAGATTCATTGAAACTAATATTCAGCAGAAGTAAATGCTTTCTTGACAACTTAAAATGGCATTTAAATTTAGCTCGTTGTTAATACAATTTCAACTAAGCCAGCGATTGTGTGAGAGATTTTATCATACTACTTCTCACGCAGGTTATGGTTTCATAATTTTCAGTTGAAGAAATAAAATTTCTTGTTAGGGATTTTCCTGGTAAATAAACCAGACGGAATGCGAAGTTTTTCCTTCCACAACCCAAATGCTTTCGTATGATACATATCGGGTTACCTTAAAATGTAGTTTATTACCGCTTTGGCGACGTTTGGCGTTTGATCGAGTTTGCGTTGACCAATCAAATAGCAAAAAAAGATTCGGAATACATTCGATGGAATTTGTATTGGCGAAGTGCTACTGAGATTGCATCGATTGATTGGCGAAATCTCATCTGATAGACTAGACAATGACGTCATGTTTGGAGTATATACAGAAACACGTTTCGCCGTAGAAATACTACCGCCGCCTACATTTAGCTTGACAGAAAAAGTCCAACAAATGATGTTCATTATCAAATGAGAATATTCTCTTTTCTACAAGTACTAGCTGTACCAATAGCAGCTAGTAACTGAATACTCCAGATTGCGTTTTGAGTAGAACAAATATACTGCAATTAAAATTAAACACCAAGGTTCAAAATGCGTTGCTTACAAACTCAAAGATATAAATGTAACTAAACGGAAAGTGTACTCGTATAATTGCGTTATCTAGATACCAGTTGTTACCCCGGTGGTCACTTGATAAATTGGTGTGGCATGAAAGTTTGGAAAGTGGGGGTGTCCGCTCAAGTGTTGACTTCGTCAACCGTGATTCAAAATTGCGAGGTATTCTCTTCGGATCTTTCCCTTCGAGACTGATACCGGACCGTCACAAATATTCTGTCGTGTTTCTAAAGTGCGAAATTAATTACCTACCTACTTTGATGATGAAGTACCTTGATGAGATAGGTTCTGAGTGGGCTTGAGAACTGGTCATTTACAGAAAGCACACGAACATCAAAGAGAGGCATTTACTGTCAAGTTAAATATTGGTGGTGGTAGAGTTTCTACAGCGATACGTGTTTCCCTCACCTCGGCTGCGATGTTGCCTTACATTTCCTTTTTTGTGCTGATTTCTCCACTGCTTTCTGTAATCAGACTGCTGAAGAATTTTATTGGAATGGCGAGATTTTCAGTGTAGTTCAAGAAATAGAAACAGTTCCATTGCTGAAATCAAAAGCGTTCTTAAGCTAATAGACAAAATTGGTGAATAAAGTACTGTGAACCACCCCATATAAAATCGCTTCGTAATTCGACCTTTAATGTAAAGACACTCCACCTAGCATAGAAGTCTTACACCTAGTGGCCGTAAAGGCAGAAGTATATGTCAATCAGCAGCAGTCGTATGAGCTGCAAATGAATAGTCTGCTAGCAGTCAAACGCAGTTACGTCCGATTCCTCAGAATTCCAAAGAGACATGATCATTGGAGGGTGCCTAGTTGGAGTTTCAGCGACAAAACCAGCCACCTTATGGGTGTTGCAAGGAGCCCTGTATCAACTGTTATCTTCGAAACAAAACTGTGGGCGAAAGTCAGAGCCCATTGATGTTGAAGCTGACAGTGGCCCGAAAGCACAAGACAATGGTGTTCCAGATAACCTACGAGATAAGCATCGATCTCCAGGACCCAGAATCAACCAAAATTATCCAAAGGGAATTATCCAATGCTGCGAACATCCATAGCTGCGTGGCTATTCCAAAACCATTGATGACACAGCGTAATGCTTTGAAGCTACGACAATGGTGTTGATAACACATTGACTGGACACAACATCTGTGGGGACAGGTAATCTGGTTTGGCGAATTTATATTTACGCTATTTCAGACCACCGGACATGTTTAGGTCTAGAGAACGCCAGAAGAAACATGCTTTGATGTTAGCAACTTCCTTCCTACTGGTAAGCATTGAGTACTGTGGTTGTCTAGGACCACTTTAATCCCGCATAGGAAGACCAAAGCAGAGCAACATCCACGGCAATAATTATGTTTACAATTATACATACGGTTTTATCGGTTATTATTTTGCTTATTAATAAATAAGTACAACCGTTAAAAACATACAAAATTAAGCGAATACGAAAAGAATCCATCGATATAGCGTATCACGATTTACGTTTAGCTTCCATCCAACAAAACCCTTGTCAATCTGCTTGATTCTATAAGTACGCATGTAGCTGCATCAACCGAACTACTTTATGCTAAACGGATTTTCTCAAAATTATACCCTGACATAAATAATTTGTATACATTTATTATACACGTCGATGCATTTATGAATACATTAACACATTCTTCACTTAACTCCATGATATATGAACGTACGTATTTTTCGTTCTAGAAATAATAATCCTAGTGGTTCATAAATCAAACTTTAGCTGACGTCCAGATATGTCAGTGATTTTAAACATATATTATCATTGCTCGTTAGATGCTTCATGAAAGGTCACGATTTCAGGTTCTTTTTTCTTCGCTTCCATGCGAGAGCGCTTCGTTTATTTTCATATTCGACCAAAGTCGTCAAAGAGGAATATTATAAAAATAATGTCGCATGCAATCAAGTGAAGAATGGCATTCATGAAGGTGTCTATCAACAACCTATAATTTAGCTTTAAATAGTTGAAAATAAAAAAATTGTCTTTTCTTCTTGGTCTTCTCATCGAGATAAAGGTACATCTTATAATTGCAGTGTAATAGCAAGTGTATAGTTGCTGATACTTTTCTGCTGTTACTTAGTAACTTTCAAAACAAACATTTGAAGTTATAATCCGATTATTATAAAATTTCCACAGACCATTTTTTTCTACAATTTTTATATATGAAGTTCGATACAAAAGTGTTAAGTTAAGCCATAAGATTTGCTCAAAAGTTTTAAAAAATTAGCCAAAATTGATGGGTTTCATGAGCATTAATTTTCCATGCATTGTCATTATTTTAATGCACATAATGGTTTCTATACATATAAATGAAATTAACTCCATTTAGTAACTGTATCAGTGAACTGTAAAGCAAAGCAATTTTTTTTGCACTAAAACACCTAAAAATTTGCAAGAAAACCATAGGTTGTGCAACAACCAAAATTTCAAAATTTTGAAGTCTTATGAATTCCACATTTGCACTTGGATAAATCCAACAGGTTATAAAGTTTATTCGAAACCTTTTTTAAGGAAATAAAGAAAAAATTAAGGTACAGTTGATTCAAATCATAAGAATGTCAAAAAATCTCAATCGGAGAAAACAGGTTTTTGTAGTTGACCGACCATATTTATCTACTGTATGTTTTATGCTTTTGTCAATGTAACTCCATACAAAATTATTGCAATTAAAAAATTAGTTTCCTATCTATGGAGATTGTATCAATTCATTGCTAAATAAAAATAAACTATCGATTTTGGTTTTGATAGTTTTTAAAATATTTGTTGAAGAAAATATTGTTTAGTTTGTAAATAAAAAAGTAAAAAATAAAAACAAATTTATTAAGAACGTAAATATTATGGCTGTTATCATATTTCTGCAAAGATATTCAGTAAAATCAATTACGCAATTGTCAACAGAATGTAAATAATTTATTAAATCATTTACAAAAACATTTTCACCATCAAACATAAAACTCATTGGCCAACATTGATTTATCTTCTAGATGCTTAAAGATGTATTATTTTTCAAAAACAAGCAACAATAACTCTGAAAAAAAGTTTGACAGTGGAAGAATAATTCAGATTTAGGGTAACTTCACTTTCGTCAAAATGGATATACTATATGTAATATTTTGGGTTTTTTGTTTCAACAGTGGGTATGATCAGTAAATATGATTAATTATTTTTATTTCAAAATGGCAAATGAGAATATTTAAAACATACTACACATTGCTTGATATACTCTAATAATTATTAAATTTTCTAAAATATCCCAATTTTCCGCAATCTACCTTTCCTTTTAATCATTTTCATAGCAATATCCATCATGATCATATATAGAGTAAATTTATTTTCCTAAAAATGACATTATCTGTAATATTTATAGTGGTTTGTTTTAACATTCAGTATAAGCATTAAACATGATTAATATTTGCTATACTAAAAAATTGCTCATGAAAGCATCGAAAAAATTCGATTGATGTTTCAATTGCTATTGTAAAGAAAAATATAATTAGACGTTTTTAAGCCAGTTCCTTAATGTAAAACAATTATCTTCACATAAAAAGTAATAATCTCTCTACATATATTTCCATAAACTACGCGACACACACATCGACATCATTTCTGTACTAAACGATGACAAAAACGGATATAGACAATTTAAATTCAATCGCTATGGGATTCTTCGAATTTTGCCTCATAGTTTAAACTTGTTTGATTTGAGCTATGGAGCTGCATAATATCGCCAGAACTGCATGGAAGAGCTTGCCACTAATGAAACTCTTCAGCAGAAGAATTGCATAGATCTGGAAACGCGAAAATAGATCTAGACCTCAAAAAATTCCACATCACTTTTGAGTAAGAGAATGAGATGCAATTGAAATGAACGTTGAGAACCTAGGAGTAAAACTAAGATGTACAGTTTTTGTCATACAGTAATTTGAAATATAGATTAACACCGATCAAAAATGTTAAACGTTGTTACGTATTTTTGATTAATTTTATTTCATTAGGTTGGTTGATTTTGTGGTTTTATGGCGCAAGGGCCATATTTGGCCATGCTGCGCCAGACACAAGACATACAATATCAAGTAATAGACATACACCCACAATGGAAGTTTTACTGACACAGAAGAGAGAAATACACCCAGGGAGGAATTATTTCATTAGGAGTTACGAAATGAATGCACAGTCAAAAAACAAACCATCCCTCTTCATTCAAACAATATTAAAAGTAGGGCAATTTCAAAGATGGCATTCGACAGGGAATAACGTCTTCTATAAATTCATATGCATAAAATTTGCATAAGGAGTCGTCTTTATATTGAATTGAAGACCAACTTCATAATTTTCTCAAGCAACCCCTAGTTTGGACATAAAATTTCGAATCTATATCATAATTTAACTTCAGATAAAGTTTCATGCCATTCGGTGCAGCCGTTTCGGAATTATGAGTACAGAATGTTTGGAGCTCCAAATGTAAAATCAGTTTTCCAGACTTTAATTGATATCTTCTTAAATAATATTCCTATACCGTTGATATTTCGCAACATGTTGCTATTAATGTAACCAAACAGAATATACATAATGTTTTAGTTTTTAAATAATTTTTAGTTTTCAATATTATTTATTAAATTAATAGTCGAAAAAATTATGAATATGAACCTTGATACATTTTGACAGAAATAGATTCAAAAAGACTTGAATATTACCATGCAAAATTTCAGCTTTTTCCTCCTGATAGTTTTGCATTACATTTAAATTTTCGTCACTACGATGATTTTAGGGGGCATCCAAAAGGTGAAACAAATTATGACAAACCTGAGGAATGTGTAAAATTTTGAAAAATGTTTGGAGGGCATTGCCTTATTCCTGTCGTGTGTGGTATAACTGAACAATGATCAACTTAATAGTAGAGATGGGCAAAACTATGTTTTTACTGTTTTAACTGCTACTGATAACTTACGAAAACAATTATTTTATTAACAGTTATTATGTAAAGCTAATTTAATAGTTACTAAACATAATAGTTAGTGAATAAGTTTAGCAGTTATCATTAACTGCTAAAAATTGAAGTTGACCTTAATATTTAACAGTAAATATTGATTATCATTCTTTCCAAATTTTTCGTCCACGAAGATCTGGTCAATTTTGCTAATGACGAGTTATCTCGTCGAGACAACCACCAGGAGGCTTAAGGTTCTTTTTAATCTTCTTTTAATCTAGCAACAAAGGAACAGTTTCTCATTAACTTCAAATAATCTCGATCTGCGAATAATGACTTTCAATGTGTAGATGATTCCTGAAATGGATAATGGCTTTAACATTGAAAATCTCTGGATATAGCAATAATAAATTTGCGAAATTTCATATTTAGACTAATTTGACCTTGTAGAATCTTATTAAGGCATCAAAACATGGTATTACCACCGGAAATTTTGTTGTTTATACAAAATTTGATATCAAGACGACTCCTCATACAATTTTTGCGTTAGAATTTGTAGAGGACGTTATTCCCTATTGAATGATGTCTTTGAATTTGCTCTATTGTGAATAGTGCTCGAAATAAATGGGGATATTTCGTTTTTTTCCGTGACCGCACATATAGATGCTTAAATTAGTTATAAATGGATTTAAATAAGGTACGAACCTCATTGTGCCATCAATAGACATAAACCATTTAGAAGCAATCATAGATGCTATGCGTGGATCTCCCAGTTCTCAATATAATTTCTTTTATACTTAAATGGAAAAAATAAATTTATATTTTTCATAAATTTTTATAAATAAGATTTTCCACAAAAGCAGTCTTAAAATAATTCTACAGCGTTAGCTTATCTTCATTCAACATCAGGGTAAAATATTTTAATGAAAAAAGCAAATAGTTTTTTAAAAAATTTTTTACTCAGAAATAACTTAATTTTCATTAAGCCTCTGAGGTAATAATTCCACCTTGTAACCCGCAGTCTTCCCTGGATGACATCTAACAGATTAAGAACATTTTTACCAAAAGAATATTTGCAAAGTATTCTATTCTACAGTATGGACAATATATTTGCTCACAAGGATTCTCTTAAAAGAAAAACAGTAATAGAATCTTTCCAAATGATTCTATTCTAATGAAAAGAGCAACTGAATATTTCTACGGGATTCTATTTCTCGAAAAGGACCAATAGAATCGTTCCAAAAGGATTTTATTTAAGGCAGAGCCAATGGAATCTATCTAAATGTTGAAAGAATACATGTATTTTTAAGAAAGATGTGGTTATTTAATCATTAAGTGTGTTGAAGGGTAAAAAAAACAACACTATACTACTCGAAAATCTCGAGATAGTCAGAAGGTTAATCTTTCTTTTGGTTTTCATTAGCAAAACTGACAAGATCATGAATGACGAGATATCTCGTCCTTAGAAAAACAACTGAAAAGATCGTGTTCTCGTCATCATTAAAAATTGTCAGTATTCTGTTCAAGAGTTTAACAAAATTCATTATTGTCAAAATTGCCCAGATCTTTATTGACAAGATATCTCGTCGAAACCACGCGGAAGGTTAAATATACTCTAATTCTACCTACTCATTCAGATTGTAAAAAATACTCGAATCTAGCTGGAAGACACTGACATTGTACGGATAGGTGTGAATGCACGAAAATTCTTTGTCAACTCGACGGAAATGAAAAATAATAAATCGTGGATGTGAAAGTAGGCTTCCCCGAGGCTTCGAAATAGTTGTACAATCTGCCTTTGTGAATAAACTAGTTAAATTAGTTTTTCTTTTGCGAGTACCTTCGAATTCTCATTTTATTGGATGATATGCAGGTGCCGCCCATGCTTGCAGTGCCTTTGGTTCGGGCGACCCCAAAAAGCCCTCGAAGTCGTGACAAAGACGGTCGCAAACTGTCAAAAGAATTTGCTTCACATATTGACGATGAAACCGGTTACTAAGGTGAGATGGTGAAAACAGATGTGAGAGTAACGTAATGGGGAATATTAATTTTTACGAAATTTGATTTCATTAACCCTGGGCAATTGGCCTTGGAAAGCTCATTTGCAGCAATTGGCTTGAAATTCAGGCACCGTGCGTTATTTTAAACCTCTGAGGGGCCAGAGATTTCCGAGTGCTGTAATATTGTTTTTATCCCACAACATACCTAATAATTAACTCATATATTGGTTGAAAGAATCCACGAATTTTTTCAAACTTCTGAAAGATTCTATTGTTTCTTTCCTCGGAATAGAAACCTTTGAAACTACTCTATTGCCTTGTGATTTAGTTTAATCATTAAACCTAACTTATTGGATTGGATTTATTGATTTAATTATTAAAATGTAAATATTTTATTAATTTAATTATTAAATCATAATAATTTATTAATTTAAATATCAAACTGTAAACAATTTATTAATTTAATTATTAAAATATAAGTAACTTATTAATTTAATTATTAAAAATGTAAATAATTTATTATTGAAAATATTACATTCTTGGATGCAAAGAAAAACTATTCTAACCTAGCGAATGAACATTTTGTAAATAATTCCAAAATGAAAAATGAATATTATGATACATCCAACTGAAATACTTCAAACAATTATTTTAATTTCTGCTTTTGCTTCATTATGATAAAAAATGCAAAAATATCGTTTTTTATCCACAATGTTCAAAGAGAATAATAAATATATTTTAGGCTAATTTATTCAGGTTTATATATTTTGGAATAAATATCCGAAGAGAAAAAAGTTTTTTTATCAAATTTGTTCTCCAATGAAACATAATATAAATAAATATATACATACAGTGGGTCACAAAAGTAATCAATCATCTTATTTCAAACTATTTTCATGATTTTATTGAAGTACAGTTAAAAATCACTACTTAAAATTGAACCACATAAAAGTTCTATATTTCTTATTTTAGTTTCCTATCAAAATAATCGAATAACTATAAAACTGTATGTAAATAAATATTCATACAATGGATCACAAAAGTAATCGGCCATCTCTCGTATCTAAATACCTTCATAATATTATTTATGAATGTGCTGTTAAAATTACGATTTAAAATTTAGCCACATAAAAGTTCTATAAATCTATTTTAGTTTCCTACCAAAATAATCGGATAATTATAAAAAGTTTTGCAATAAATAAAAAATATTTAATATGTAGCATATCCCATGATGTAATAGATCTGATCTCTTAGAAATCAATTATGTACTATATCATCTATTCCTAACGAAAAATTGGTACTGTGGATAGTACCCTCGATTTTGAACAAGAACGAAAATTCTTACCTTCAACAAATTTTATACGTGATTAACTAGAGGTTTGTTTGAACTACAGAACAGGACATGAAAAATTGTTGAAAGAAATAGAAAGAGCATTTTAACCGATTATCTTTTTCGTAGAATTATGTCATCAAAAGATCCATTTTGAAATCAGTGAACTAGGCAAGAATGGATAAAAATTAGAAAATTAAATTTAATCCTCTTGGTGGTTGTCGTGACGAGGTATCTTGTCATTTGCAAAACCATTAGCAGATCTTAATGGCCGAGATATCTCGTTATTAATTAACAAAACCATTAGCAGATGTTCATGGACGAGATACCTCGTCATTAAGAGATAACTGACCAGATCTTGATCTCGTCATCATAAAAGAACCGGCAGCATTTTGATGACAATATATGTCGTCATTAGCAAAAATGGTCAGATCTTGATGGACGAGATATCTAGTCAAAATCACTTGGAGTGTTAAAAGTATTCCCATATCAGTATTGGTTTGTAGCATAGAAATCTGAATACATGCTTCATCTTCACCTTGGAAGTTGAAGTAAAACTTTTAAAATATAAGACATTTGTGAATTTTGGGTCACCAGGACAGTGGTTTTTCCAACTGTATTAGCAAATTGTGAGTGGTAGGCGTCGCAGATTCTTTTAAAAGAGAAAGAATGCAAAGCATTGAACACCAATAAAAATAAAATCATAAACACGTATGTATTATCTGACCGACATTAATTCCTAGAGTCGTATTTGCACTAGTTAGAATTATATATGAATTGCGAATGGAATTTGAACAATTTAGGCCAATCTAATTTTGTAAAATGGTGAGTTAATGTATAATTTCTTTCTTAGAATATGACAGCTCTAAAGTAATAGCGAGTTTTATTTCCTGTTGACTTCTACAAGATGTGCCACCATTATACTGTAATCTCAAGAACCTTCCACCTTCAAAACTTCTTATCTAACACTTAATACCTTTTCTTTCTTATTTTTTTACTTTCTGCCTTTTTCTTGTCGATGAAAAAACTTTTTATAAAAACTAAAAGTTAAAAGGAATTCCTTAGATATAGAAAGAAAGTTGTTTAGCTGTCTGTTTAAAGAGGCGTAGATGAAGCGTTCGATAAAGGATTGCATTCGAAAGTAGAATAAAACATTTATGTACTTCTTGTATGTTGTTTCGTTAAGGACATAGGTTGGACATAGGTTATATTATGGTTATGTTGTTTCGTTATGGACAGACTTCGAAAGGAAAAGTTATTTTCTTTGAAATTTTTTGCACCATCTAGGTAAAACAAATGGAAAATTATAGTTTAAAGCGTAATAATTGAGTGCTACGAAGTACGTAAGACACACGAAAAAGTTAAACTGTTCTCATACTTTTGTAATCAATTATGAGATTTTCAATGATATCCAGTTGTGCCATGGTTCTTATACACAATTGTTTTTACAGATGACAACTTATAGAAAATTTTAAATAGAAAAGAGTTTAATTTAAAATCTAAAGATTTAAAATGTGAGTTCTTGTTCTTTGTGTATTAATGGTGACAGCTAACATTTCTTTTTTGGCACTAAGAAATGACTTGAAATTATGGCTTGAAGAGCAATTTAAGACTCTGATATAAAACAATCTAGTTAGTTTTAAGACTATATATAAAGCTCATACTGGTACATGACAGAAACTATAATGACTATTAGTTTTCTTATAGTTATCCTGCTATCTTGCATGAAAATTGTGTAATGCTTACATGTACTATGCTTCATTGCCATCTTTTTCTAAAAAGAAAAGACAGCAATTTTTTTCTGAACATTAGCATTTCGTTCCGGTTATATCAATCTCAGAATTTGTTTTCGGTACTATTTCAAACCTAAAAATGATTTGTTTTGCAAGCATTAGTGTTGAATGTAATTGTGTTGATGATAAAGAGCAATAAAACAAAATAACGATTTGCTTTAAGATGATGAAATAAAGTTAAGAAATTATCAATAAAATTCCATATTCCCTCAATTTTAATTTATATAAAGCATTTGTATATGCCATAGAATTATTAGAATATTTAATCTATAATTATATTTCAACTGAATATACAGTAGTAATTTTTTATCCTACTTCGCCCTGTCGACCATCAATCGACGAGCATCCCAATAGAGTTTTGAAATGAAAAAATAGGGCTTAAAAACACTATCAACAGTATTAAAATTAGCAATGCTATTGTCAGGAATTTTAGGGCAGTCTTTGAGGTGGTCTCCAGTCATTTCGTCCAGTTCTCAAAAGGCACAGGTAGTTGATCTCGCTATTCCAGCACTGTGTACGTGTCTTTGTAGGTAGTTATGTCGAAGCAATCGACTCCTAGAACTCTTGTCAACGAATATGAGATACGATCTTTATTCCTCGATAAAATATTCTAGCTCTTTCCTGCAGGCATCTTTTTGTAGATTGAGCGTCTATTAGTTTTATAGACGAGCATACGAGCCTCTTGATGTTACTTAGAGGTAGAGGGGATTTAGGTTGGGGCAACTGTTCTCTAGCCTTAGCCAATTGGTCCGCTTGTTCATTGCCATATATACCGCAGTGATTTGTAATTCACTTTAAGGCAACTGTTTTCTCAACCTTCCCAAGGTGGTTTAATATTAATTTGGATAAGCCTGAGTGCACTTTGATAAAAGCTATTATACAGGGTGATCCATCAACCACTTTACTATTTAAAAATGTAAAAAGCTCTTGATTTTTTTTTCATTTTTATTACAGATTGTTTCAAATTAGACAATGGTAAATTACCATGGAAGAATACTCGATTGATCAACGCGTTAAAAAAATTTAATTTTAATTAGAAGATTCACGTATCACATTGGGCTCACCCAGAGATCATACAGTCGTCATTATGGAAATGGCGGCTACTTAAGAGATTTAATTTTCCGAACCTGATAGAAAATATTCTAAACAATATATTCTGTTTTATAAAAATAATAAGTTTTAAAGTAAAATAATATATTCATTGTGTGCAACCTGCAGAACGAATATCTGCATCTTCCCTACTTGAATTCTTACCAGATTTGACCTTCTTGACACCAATAGAATCTTCCTAGGATTCTTTTAACCAATAGATGTGGTTATATAGTCAGTCTGTGTGTATTGTATGGGGGATACATTTCTACAATACTCGGAAATCTCGTGGCACTCAAAGGGTTAAATTTGTAAAAGGTAAATTGACTTATGGACTACCCTGTACACATTTTGCATGAACCGACTACATCTTTTCCTTTAGTCATATTTTACTTTTATTTCATCAGCATGGGCTAACTACCCTCTTGCTACCTAAGAGACCAAAATATTACAAAATTAGATCAATGTTATATTTTAGTTTCAATTCATTATCATGTGGACTAATAATCCGCTTAATACATAAGGCCAAAATACCACAAAAATAAAGGTTATATTTTATTTTCATTTCATTAATATGGACTAACCACCCGCTTACTTCGTAAGATCAAAATGTTTCAAAAATAGATAAAGATAAATTAATACAACACTCTTGGTTTACAATCGTTAATGTGAGTACAAAAGGCTTCGTGATCATTTTTCTCTTCTAATTACGGATGCAACTCATAGTCACTTTATTACTGTCATTAAAAATAGATAGTTCCAGTACTTTATGACTATCATGCTCTACTTTAATGCTTTTATGTACCACTAAATAAGATCTTTAAAAATATTTACTACTCTCTTCAGTCTTCCTTCGGGTTGTTGTAATTTAACCGTTGCATCTGGGTCAAAAAGTATCTTGTTGCTTCCGAGACCCAAATAACCTGTCATCTTTACTTCCTTTCCTTGTATCCTTAACGCGATTTATTGAGGTTTTAACAGATTTTAAGACTCATCATATTAAAGTGAAACACTGAAACAATTTCATAGTAGATTGTCATTTTGTTTTTAAAAAAATATGAGTTCAAGCCTAAACCTTAATATTCACATCGAAATTTCTTCGATTTCGTATTTCAATAATATAGAACCATTTTGTAACAAACCTTATTAGAGACATTTTCAGTTAAACTGAATATAGGTGGCTGCAGTGCTTTTGCGGCGGAACGTGTTTCCTGTAGTATTTCAAATTTGGCGTTACTTAACTTGTTTTTTAATACAATTTCAGGACTTCGCCAATGAAAGTTCCAAAGAATAAATTCTGAATTGATATATAATAACTCGTTGGTCAATATTGATTACATTAAGCCCCAAATGTACCAAAATTACGATGAATTACATTTCAGGGTAACCCCTATATGAGAGCATTTGGACAGCAGAAGTAAAATCTTCGCATATAGTCTGGTTTTTTAATTTACAGTGAAAATACCTCTCATTGGCGATGCTCTGAAATCGAAAAACAAGTCAAGTGAAGTTACGTCTGGAAACCGTACAGGAAGAACGTTCTAACACAAAAACTCTCTAGCCATGATTTAGCTTGCCAGAGAAAGTCTCTCATAGCCTTTCCTTCATTACTCTTACCTTTATCCGTACCATAATACCCTACCTTTCAGTAACAATGTAGAAAGTGAACTATGACTCAAAAGGGTATGCTCAAAAGTCGTGGCCCAAAAGGGTATGCCCGCTGCGCTAGCAACCTTCGAGCTGTAGGCGAAGTAGGTTCGATTCCTGCCAGGTGGATTCCTCCCTTGGTGTATTTCTCTCTACCGTGTCAGTAAAAATTTTCATTGTGTGTGTCTATTACTTGATATTGTATGTCTTGTGTCTGGCGCAGCATGGCCAAATATGGCCCTTGAGTCATAAAACCCCAACAAACCAAACCTAATAACCAAGACGCTCAAGTAACTAGACTACATTGTATGTGTTTCATCCAAGCGTTTAAAAACAGTCAAGCTCTGGTAGGTTGATATTTGAGTGAGATTGTTTGAAAGAGTTTATTCCTTAAGTTTGTTCAGAGATTGAACAGTAAACAATGCGCTATTACACTTGGCGTGTAGTGCAAATTTTGACTCTGAGCTCAGATTTCTTTGCGGAAACTCCACCGAACATCATTTGGCAAGCAAAATAATAACCTATGACAATTTCCAAAAGTGTTTTTGTTATGGTAGCGTTTTTTTCTTAGTGAGTCAAATCTGTTTGCAATTTTAAGTGGTATTAGTTCTTTCGAAATTTTTCTTTCATGACAGAGCATTTATCACTTTTCAAATATTCACTATCTACATTGCAAATTAAAATTTTTTGTTTTACTTTTATTTACTGTTCATCGTATTTTAATAGGTCATTTATTGTTTTCATATTGTTGACCAACATGTTTCAAATTCGATATTAGTAATGTATCTTTTTCAGTTTTTCTTTCTTTGTATGTGTTGTGTTTTCCAACTGAATTCGTGCATTTTACTCAATATTGTAAACAACATTGGTAAATTGATTCAATATTGTAAGTAAGTGAACCTGATTGATCCATTAAAGCACACTTGAATGGGTAGTTGATTTACCTCAAACCAAAACCTGATGGAAGCCGAAAATACTTTTTCTGATAGCACAATAATCAATGATGAAACAAGAGCTCTGAAAAGAAATTATACTTTGTTGAGAAACAATATTCTCTATTTTTATAGATATAAAGTTCAAAGCTGCATCACTGATTTTTATTGATTTATTCTTGTGTTTTCTTATTGAAATTAATTTAGTGATGATTTAAGAAAATATTTTTTCTTGTTTCTAATGGCTGACCACTGTTGACCTTCGGCTCTTAAACGGGTGAACTGACAGTTATTTGTGAAGGAGCACCCATAGTAATATACGTAGACTGAGCATTGCTATTGAAAGGAGCTTTAAGAAGTATGACCAACATATCAACTAGTAGTCAAGTGACTGCTCAGTGAATAATTGACTTGGTTGGTATCTTATCACCTCGTTCGGCGATGGATCACCTTATGACAGAGTAGGTGTGCGAATCCACATTTCTATACAGTGGCGACAAAAATTGTGAAGCCACCAACGTCTAATACTAAGTCGCTCGGACCAATCAGATGATGAATCATTGGATGGACGTCTTCTCTCGTACCGTGGACCAATCAGATGATGAATCACTGGATGAGCGTCTTCTCTCGTCCTGTGGACCAATCAGATGATGAATGTTAGGTTCCACCCAACTGACGAATACAGTCTAAGGTTCATGTTACTACTAGTTTTGGTCACATGATCCTAGGCACATAAAAAGGTTTCCATTGCTCATTCTACTTCTACATTTCTTCTATGGAAGCACCCAATGAGTAAGCTTACATTACTATTAATAGAGACAATCACCAACATCGGGTTTAGAAACTGAGATTCGAACCTGGGACCAATTGGATGGCAGATCAACGTTATGACCACTATAGCACTTAGTAAGGTCATGATTCCTCGTAAAATAAAAAATATATATATAAACCGTTCAAAACTACACACACATCTAATCTTGAAGGCGAAATAGTGATAAGTCACCGAATGAAAATTTCCTTATGAAAAAAAACATAAATTATACATTCAAGAGAATCAGAAGAATATTTGATTGTTTGAATGAGTACTTACTATTTGAAAGTTTACGATAAAATGATCCAAATGAGATAAACCATTTTAATTTCGAAATTTTTTTTTAAACTTGTAAATTGGTAACCTGAAAAATTTGAAGACTAATCGTTATGATGTTCGGAGTCCTTCAATTGGCATAAGTACCATTGGTGTTGGCAAAAAAATTCACTTCACGAAGAAAAATGTGCCCTTATACACCCTTTTAAAATTTCCAAAATGTTCATGATATATTCCAAATTCTATCATGAAATTTTCAGAATATTTAAGAATTTGTTAAATCTTTTGGAACTTTTCGGAAAGTTCTAGACTTTTCTAGTAGTTTCTGAAATTTTTCGAAAGTTTTAAAGTTTTCTAGTATTTGGGGGAATTATTTTTATCAAATTAAACGTAGTTTCATAATTTTCGCCAAATTTGCACCATAAGACTTTTCTATTAGTACTACTTTTATTATGAATAATTAAGCCGTTTAAGTGATGACAGGAAACAAATATGACCTAACACATGAGTGTAACAGATGAATGTGTTGTGATAAGCAGAGAGCGAAGCAGCATTTGGATGATAGCTTGATTCTGGATGGGAGAAACATTGAATTACCACGATTTCATTTTAAATTTTATAAAACTGACTATTTAGAGTTTGGTGTATATGAGACATTTTAAGTAAAACTCTGAAAATTGATGAATTTATCAAATTTATCCATATCTAAACATTACTTGAAATCAACAAATAAATGTATTTTTTACCGGTCGGTATGCATGTTACTTGCTTACAAGTTCGGTCACCTCAGTTGACAGAAATTTCTATTATATTTATATGTACTTATATAATATTCCATTTTCAACAGCAGTACGTCATGAAATAACTGTCTTAAATTTAGTCAACAGTCGTAAAACAAGTAAATACATATTCTTGTATCGCATATACCATATCATGTTTCCAAGCTTAAGAAATGTGATGCTTAACTCCCTGAGGTGATAATTACGGATGAATATTTCATCCTTATAAGACTTAGTGAGACGAGTTAATCAGTGTTCTTTACAATTTGCATGATGTTTTCTATTTTCCACCCTAATTGAATAAGTAAAAGTCAGAAAAATATAATTTTATCATTGAGCTTATAAAATCATTTTTAGTTGATAAACAGGTGAAATCTTAGGCAAACTAGTAGTAAAAGTAAAATAATAAACAAATAATAAATAAATAAACAAAAAATAGAATAATAAATAAACAAAAAATAAATAAATAACAAAAGAATGATAAATAATAAAATAATAAATAAAATAAGTTAAAACTTCAAAATATGACTAATAAAGATAAACACCTGCAAAAAATTCTCAATAGCCATGTCGTTGAGGCAAAATGTTCACCATCATCAGAACAGCTGTAAGCCACGAGAGGAAAAGGTGAATTTAAATATTTATTTTATAATAGTGTTGGCACAACTCACTTTTTTAATTACACCTTTTCTGCCCATGTGTAAAGACGGAGAAGCACTAGTCATTTACTAGTATTTTCTATAAGGTAAAAATTATTTTTTACCGATTATTGAATAGTTATCCAAATGGGGAGAGTTAATATACAAAATTTAGCAAGTATTAATTTTTTCGTTATCAAACTTTATCGATTCGAGCATAATAACTAATGGAAAGGAAAAAGGCAGGGTTTTGAGCACGATATTAAATTATTATGTGGAATCGAATTTTCTTTCCATAAGTGGAAAATCGTCAATTATTTTAACATTTTTATTCAGCACGACCTTTTACGATACGTGAGATGATGCATGAAATTGAAAGTTTCTTTAAGTTGCTAATACTAAATTCAAGAGACAAGTTTAATTTACAAAAAGCTATATTAGCTTCTTTAAATAGAATTATGGAATCAATATCCTGTGGGCTCATATCATAGGTTAAGCAATGCGAGTAATTAAGAAACCTAACTTTGTTTAAGTTTTTGCAGTTTAAATATACTGGAAAACGAATATGATTAAAATATAGGAATGATACCAGAACATTTTCTCATTTGAAGATTTCGAGTTGAGAAATTATTGCATTCCTGTAAGTTTATCAATCGGTTAACATCAAGTTAAAAAAAATTTAATTTGTGGATTAAAAATAACTAGCTTTAAATTGTTACCCTAAAATATTTATCACTGATTTGTAACACGGAATGATATTCTTCAGAAAGCCATATTTGAGATTAGCTTTCATTTAATAAAGACTACAATAGACAGTCTAACGTTTTATAAAGTTAGTAATTGCTTATATATGTATAATTTTAATGTATACTATTAACAACTTTAAAGTCCATTCAAGCAATCTTAGCTTGTTTTTAAAGGTTTGGCAAAAAATAAGTACCTTCTAAGATGTTTCTATATGCATACGTATTAGCTGATTGCCCTTCAAATAGTTTATTTTATGAAAGTCGTATGTATCATTATAGAAGATAAAAGATCCTTATGCCTCAAGATGTCAAATATCAATTGGAGACATCAAACTGCATATATGTTGCTAAAGCATTATACCAATGTTTTCATTGTCACCAATGAAATTATTAAAAATAATTTTTATTGTTTCAGTGGCAAAAGGCTACCTTATTTTTCTCAAATAAATTTGATATTCATTAAATTTAAATTATTATACTTCTGCTCTTCTAGTACAACTTAGTACCTTTGTGACAAAATATCTCATCCCTTGGTACATATATTATTTCTCCAATTAGTTTATTCACACAATTAGTAATTAGTAGTTCAATAGCTATGTTCAATTTGTTTAATAAATGGACACTCTTATACAATTTTTATACCATGAAGCTCCAGAAGACTTATACCATTTACCTCAGGACAACTGCTTTAAAGAACTTATCTTTGAAATTCAAATTCTAAGGAAATAAAGATTCCTTTGCTGTTCACAAAGTTAAAGTTCGTTGAGAAGTAAGTAAGAAAGAGTAGTTTAGCCAAATGCGCGATTTATCGAAGAGTGACATAACGTGAGGTTACTGTACTTATAAAATATGTTACCCAAAACAAGAATCTTATTTTAGTTCTCGTTCAAAAATCAAAGAAAATCAGTAGCATATTCGTAAAAACATCTTTCGAATTATAAGGCAGAGCACGTATACTATTTGCTGATAATACTGTCAAATACATCAACACTACTTCCCTTCTCGAGAGATAATGCATTGCTCTCTCGATAGCTCATTGGAAAACGCTCTTCCGAGTCATGTGGAAAAGAGCATCTGCTGATGGGCGTAAACTTCATCAGTGGCTGAATGATATGATTGTCAGCGTGAAGTCTCAAATAAAAACGCGAGTTTTCACCCTTTAGTGCTGAAAAATGTCTTGTCAGACTTTCAGTTAAAGCTTGTAGGGTGAAATAAAACCACACGCAGCGGGTAATGCCAGTTATTAACATTACCTTCAATAGAAAATTCAAAAGAGACCGCAAAGTTGTGTGGACAGCTATTTTATTCTTACGAGTGGTTTCCACGAGATATCTCGTCCATCACGATCTGACTAATTTTGCTAATGATGAGATATCTCGTCATCAAGATATTGCTGAGTTTTTTATGATGACGAGACTGGCTAGTTTTCTTCTGATGACGAGATATCTCGTACATCAATATCTGCTCATTTTTGAAAATGACGAAATAGCTCGACGTGACAACTACCAGGAGAGAACACAATTATGACTACAGAGAATGAACACAATTATGTCGAATCCATGACCACTAATTTTTTGTCAGGTGATAATGGTATTAAATTTAAAGTTAATATCTAACGACTTCGTCTTTTTTTATTGATGTGATATTCATGGGCAGATTCTGTAATGGAGGGGTATGGAAATTGTCATAACTAGAATATAGAACTCCTCTATTGTATTTTTATTACATGAAAACTTGAATTCTTAATCTTCACCTGAACTTCTTACTTTAAACAGACTAAATTCCTTCGATAATTGCATGACTCCAGATTATTTTGATTCCTAAGTGCAGCTCAACAAAGTAAATTAAATTCAAATCTGATACAGCAAAATAATGATTTGACGGACTAAGGACATCATCGTATTCCAGAAGCCGTAATTCAGCTAATAATCTGAGAAAATTGATTATGGATCACTGTTTCTACAGCAAATAAATTTCAAGTATTGCTTGATGTTAATTCTGTTGTACATTGGTGTCTTATGACATTATGTTCAATTTTTTTAAATGGACGTATCACACCATAATCTTGTCCAACACTATTTTGCTCATTTTGATGGTTTATCTTTGCGTCGAAAACTACCCTGCCGTGTCCAACCTCTGGTACAGAAACCTGTTCCAAACTGTCACTAGTTCTGGACAAAGGATTCTTTTTTATCTACTTCAATGTTAGTTCCTATTGGAGTAATAGGGCAGTTAGTTTTTTTCGACGTGATATATCGTTCTTAGCAAAGTTGATCAGATCTTGGACGAGATATCTTATCAAAACGGAGGGTTAATGGTATACAACACTGTCCAGTCTCAATAAATAAAAAACTTTGCTTCTAAAAAAGCAATTAAGTAATTGAGGGAGAAGTATAAAAAAACTTTTAAACTGCTCTTCTGAAAATTTTTATTTTTATGACACAGTGTTGTATGTCTCAAGGACGCAGATTTCTTTTCTACCCAAGTCCCTATTCGAAAGCTTCATAGAACAGGTGTTCCTGAACTCCTTCCGTCCAGGACGTATTCAGATAATCGAAAAGTAAGTACTAAGTGAGCCAAATCGAAGAGACATGTATAATTCAATATTACATGTATAAAACCCACACTTAATAACAGACATTGCAAGTCATGTAAATTTAGAAAATGTTGAACTAGAAATTTCTTCATCTACTGTGCAATTTAGTTCAGCCAAACATTCGTGAAAAAGAGGCTTTCGAAAATATGCATCGATAAAATCATCAAAAATAGCAAAAATGCAGGGTTACTTTCAATATATGAAACAAATTAAGACTTATATTAACCCGACAAAGATATTAAGCATTTTGTAACAAAAACATTTATTAATTTTTTATTTAATATTTAAAACTTTTTATCTTTGAATTAAGTATTATTTTATACACGTGTCCACGGGCCGGATACACCTATTCTAATAGGCCAGGATTTTGTGTGGGGACTATTGGTATGGGGCATTAGATTTGATTTGTTCTACCGGTTCAAGGGACAATAAAGGATACTATCTCAAAGAAATTTTTTGAAAATTCTAAATTGTATGGTCTATAACGCTATATAGAACAGATACCAAGGAAAAAATTTGAAACAAATTGATTCATTTACAGTCACCAGACAACGATCACATTGAAGCGATAATGTTCATCGAAGTAAAAGGATACTACCTCAACGCAACTTTTGAAAATTGATTTATGTTGTATATAAAACGCTATATGAAACGGGTACCAAGAAAAAAAATCAAACAAATAGATTTATTTACAGATACCAGGCAACACTTTGAAGTGTTTATGTACATAGAAGTGAAAAGATACTATCTCAAAGCAATTTTTGAAAATTCCGCTATGCTTTAGTCCCAAACGCCATATAAAACAGATACCAAGAAAAAACTTCAAACAAATCGGTTCAATTGCAGTCACCGGGAAGCTATCTTTGAAGTGTTTTTGTGCATGTAAGCGAAAGGGTATTATCTCAAAACAACTTGAAAATTCAATTATGTAGTCCCCAAAAAACATTAAATAAATCGATTCGTTTGTAGTCACTAGACAACGATCTTTGAAAAGTTTATGCACATGGAAGTCGATGCAAGTTCTGCGAGCGAATACCACTCAATCGTAGGCAATCGATTCCGAGTATAGACACTTGTTGAATCGCGTTCAAGATGCGCCTCCGCAGGGTGTGGAGAACACTACAGTGCCCTCCAGGAAGTGGAAATGAAACGGTAGCCGATCACTCTCGATTTCCAAAACTTTCGAACCCCACCCTGTTGGCCGAGATCTAGATCTCTGCGTGAGAGAAAGTACTTTGCTGGTTGCTAATTGAGGGCGTCTGCAAGAACACAAAAATGAGGGGCACATAGTTTTCTTGTTATTGTTACGAAAGCGGACGTATATAAGCTCAGGGATTTGCAGTGAGGAACCATACTCATCGACAGCAGCCTTCCAAAGCAGTCTACAAGTCAAGAATCGACTGATTCCCTTACTTCAAAATGTTCAAGGTAAGTTCAGTCATGATTCGACTTGGTTCAATTCGACTATTCGCTAAGACTTCGAAAATATCTTAAAATCATAAGTACAGTTTATAACTCGAAATTATTCTAGAATATAAAACAGAAAAAAAAAATTAAATTTTTATAAATTTAATACATAAGTATTTAAAAATTAAATTTTTATAAATTTAATGCATAAATATTTAAAAAATTTTAATGTTTCAACATCAAATACTAAAATTTGTTTTGCAAAGTGTTTGAAAATTGCAAATGATGAATTATCGCACTTAACATCCCAAAATCACAAGTTCTCAATAATTTTAAATAGTTTAAATTTTAATTAACTATTCACTAGTTTAAAATTTAATTAACTAAAAATTTAATTTAGCTAACTATTAAATTAATATAATATTACTCCAAAATAATTAGTTGATCTATATTTCACAGAAAATTAAAGAAGTATTTGTCTTATATAGTGTTTTAATTCAATAAAATACCAATTCAATTTATTGTAAATTAATACAGATAAGTCCCTTAAAAAATTAAGCCTTTATTTAATTTTTTTATTAAAATAGTTAAGTTGCAAACTATTATAGAACATTTAAAATTGATTATGCTTTTATATTACATAAGAAACTGTAAATAACTATCAATTCTATACAGTTTCCTCCAAATACTATAAAAATACACTTTATTAACGAAACATTATAGCTGAAAAGGTTTATATATTATGCAAATCACAAAGAATATTTCGTAGGCTTACAAGTAAGTGAAGCATATTTAATCCAAATTTTCACGATCAGAGTTTTTAGCTTTTTTAGCCTAGAATCTGGTGATCTAGATTGGCGAAATCCTGTTATTTTTTGCTTGCATGAAGGTTAAATTTCTTCTTGAGAAAAACATTTATCGAGTAAAGCTTAGGGAATAAAATTGCCTCCTTCCTTTTCTCAAAACTGTGTTTTGACTTAGTGTGTTTCATTTGTTAATCGATGATTTATAAAATTTCCAATATTCAATTTAATATTTGAAGTTGACAGACCAGGCATTAATTGCATACAAGAATCTCCTGAAGAATCCATTATTTTATAAACTTCCTGAAAAATCTTTTCTGATAAATAATTTTGACTACTATAAAAAATTGTGACAGAAACTTTATGAAATTTTCGATATTTAAAGAACTGCTCAGTATAAAAAATTAAAATTAAATATTTTTTTCAGCTCGCACTTATCGCCTCTCTTGTAGCCGTCACTTTTGCCCAAGGGTACGGTGGATCACATGGATATGGAGCCCCAGCTTATGGTTCTGCTCCATCCTACGGACATGACTACGTAAGGGATTATTCGTTTATATTATTGAAATGACTTTTCCATTTTAACCCTGATGATGTTTGTCTCGACAAGGTATCTCGTCACTAGCAAAACTGGCAAGATCTTGATGAATGAGATATCTCGTCACTAGCAAAACTGATCAGATCTTGATGGACGAGATATCTCGTCATTAGCAAAATTAGTCAGATCTTGATGAACGAGGTACCTCGTCGAAACCACTTGGAGGGATAACTGAGAAACATTTGGTATTCGAGTAAGCCAAAATCAGCAAAATGTTCATTTAGTTTTCGCAATCATCAGCAATTTCTTTTTAGTAAGAATTTATAGCATTATTTGTACATTACAAGACAACGAACTTGAGTGTTTTACATTTTTCAAAAAGTATAAAATTAGTACATAAAATGTATTTTGTGAGAATGCTTTTCCTATGCACAGCAAATCAGTTCAATAGTAATCTTAGTTAAAATATTAAATAGCAGCTTAAATTACTAAATAATCTCAACAAATATTCATTAATACCTAGAAAGTATGTAATTCAGAATTTCATACTTTCAATCTTTTACCATAACAAGTAGAATTCTATTCAAAATCTCAATTCTCTAATCGAGTAGTTTGTGATGATATCTTGCCGTATCTGAACCGTAATATATCCCTCATCTCTCATACAATATCATCCACATCTTTAACTCAATAGTACCTCGCATCCACAAAATCCTTTGCCTAAAAAGTTCCAAATGGAATCAAAATTCAGGACATTGGGAATAGCAATTAGACGAAAGTACATTTATATAGAAATAACACAATGTTTCTAACTTGCATATTCACCTCAATTCCTCTAAAAAGTAAAAGAAAATAGTTATAGAATAATTAAAGTACCTTAATATATAATCCAGTATTCACCTATATAGCTTATACTCTAGCGCACCGGACTATTACATCAGATACAGACATTATTCTGTTCAATCTACGAGCACTGCTCTATTCAATCGACAAATACTGTTCCTTTCAATCTACATTGTTCTGTTCAATCAACCAGACAGAGTTTTATAGTTTACAGGAATAGTTTTTAACTTTGCATTAAAGTTTAAAAGATATATTTGGATTGGAATGGGCATATAAAAGGTGTATATTTTGCAAGAAGGCACCGGGCAATTATATCAGATGCAGACACTGTTCTATATAATCTACTGGTTTTAGGGGGATTCTCTGGCTTAGAATGATTTTTAAATCTCTTCCCTGCAGGCTCAACCCATCCCATACCAATACGGATTCGACATCGTAGGAGGAGACCACCACACTGGTGACTTCAAGCAGACTCGACAAGAGCATGGAGATGGCCACGGCAACGTCCAGGGAAGCTACGGATACACCGACGCCCACGGAATCTACAGACAGGTCGACTACGTTGCTGATGGACATGGATTCCGTGCCCAGGTCAAGACCAACGAGCCAGGAACTGAGAGCCAGAGCCCAGCTGATGTTGACCTCCATGCCCAACCCGTCCACCAGGGATACGCTCCCCGACCATCCTACGGACATTCCGGATATTAGAACAAATTTAGGATTATTTATTAAATTGTCTTAGGTAAGAGAGGTTTTACAATCCTTCAGTAAACTCTTTTTAACCAGGCCATAAAGTTTGCGTACATTATCTTGTAATACAAACAGGCCGTACTCTTCTGAATTAATTACTGCAAAGCACAGTTCTTTTCCCAATGTTCTAACCTGACAAAAAAAATTAACACATCTTAATATAATCATATAGAGACTAAGCTTCATTAGCGGTTTTGATAAATAACTAAAACAAACCTTTTCATAATTTGTCTGCATGATTAAACACTTATACTTGTTTTCATGTAGTACAAAAATTTGACTTGAAACGATTAAAAATAATTAACACCATTTCGGAGAGTAAACTAATTCTGAAAAATTCACCGTTGTCGGCATATATATATATATATATATATATATATATATATATATATATATATATATATATATATATATATATATATATATTTGTTTAATGTACAAAAAAATGGATAAAAGACAATATTGAAACTTTAGGGTGATAGTTTTTCTAGATTATGCTTTATCCATAAAGATATTGACTTAGTAGATGGCTATATATTAGAATTCGTAAGTACTGCAGAGACTAATGGTATGAAAACTAATGTCCGGCATTTGTATACAATAACATAAAACTTCGTATCATAGCATTTCAATGAATAAGACGTTAGACATGCCTTCCTAATTATTCAGTCTCATATTAAAATTAATAATCAAAACTTCTTACCTTTCAATATAAACAGAATCATTACATAAATAAATTCCATTTATAACGATGTAAGAATAAATAGGCGGATGATATAGGTAGAAATTATACATTCCTGGCTATTCAAAATCCATTATGACTTCTTTAACCTGATAAACAAACGGAATTCCCCGAAGCAAGAGGCATTCGATCATTTAATGAGAGTTAGCAGGAGCGAAGACACCAGATATACATTTTCTTGCCACTTCTAATGTGACTGGAAATCTTTTACGACCTGAGAAATAAGCTTTGGGATTCCACCTTGAAAGTAAACAAGAAAAAAAAACGCCACGAAGAAAAACCAGATCAGAATACTAAATGAAAATTACAGCTGATTACGCTAGATAGAAAACTGGTTCCGCGATACTGTGCACGCATCCTTCTCGAATGACACTTCTTGTGACCTCTTCCGATGCTACCCTAGTCTAGACTCGATTACCTTTAAAAAAATATTGAAAACAGGCTGATTATTTTTAACTAAATATATACGTTAGATTATTTTGTTCCTTTGCCGATGTAACTTCAGTTTTAGTAGAAGTGATGACGCTATAAACATCTCTATCTTTCATAGTAACGACATTTCCGAAATTCGTTAGTTCTTTGTGTTTAGTTAGATTAGTGCGGTTGATTGAATTCTTATGGCGCAAGGGCCATATGTGGCCATGCTCAGCTAAACAACGCTAAGTAAATATACATGCAAACAAGGAAAGTTTTACTGAATTAGAAGGAGAGAAATACACCCATGGAGGAATCGAACCTATGCCGCCTACAACTCGTATGTTGCTAGTGCAGTGGTGCTGTGGCGTTCCACATTTTCCAGAGGTTTCATACTGCGTTACTTAAAAACAGGCAATTGTATAAAAGATTTATCATAACCGATGACAAATGATCTTTTCTGAATTCATCAATCAAAGAGGAGTCTCATCATTACTTCGAAGTTAATGGACAAGGATTGTCACTTTCTACGATGAACGTTCTTGACTCACAAGTGGGCAAGCTGATAAAAGCGTCCCTCTTAAGAAACTGATAGACTGGAGCGCTTGGTTACGAGTTTGAATCTCGTATGTGCCGAAGTCGGGTTGGTTACTTGAAGTTTCATGGTTTCTTCAAGACGATTTGTAAATACGAGCCAGCTCCCCAATAGTCCTCCAGGAATTCATATGTCCACAAATTCGTGGTAGGAGCGATGTGGTAGCACCTCTCTTGTTGCCCTGAGTAAACACTGAGGTTTCTACGCTATCGCAAACAAATGCTTGATGGGTTATACGTCTATATACTAGTATTGGAAATATAATAATGAACATTTTATATTTCAAATTTTGAGAAATCCATTGCCTAAGCCAATTTTTGTAAGTAGCATAATGCAAAAACAAATAAAACGTAGACATTGTCAGTAAAATTTTAAATTCCCTAGCTTTCGTCGCTTATTGTTTTAACCCTCCTGGTGGTTGTCTCGATGTGGTGTCTCGTCATTTCCAAAATTGGTCAGATCTTGATGGACGAGATACCTCGTCGAAACCACTTGGAGGGTTATTAACCAAATTTATTTTCTGTGAATATTGAATTATAATAAAACACATATAAATGGATGCTTTGTGATCTAAGGTTTCCTTTTCCTTTCAGGAACTTTCAATTGCTCAAGGAATTTATGTCCAACTTTCTATTGCTTTGAAGCCATGGCTCTTTGCGGTTCTAAAGCATCTTTCAGGAAATGCCCTAATCTTAAGAGCTTGTATCATTTTTCTCGATAAGAGAGGACAGCACAGATGCAGGCTACGCGCTCTTACAGTCTGCTCTGTCTCCTCTCTGAAAAATGTTTTCACGCCTTTCATGTTTGTACAGTCTTACGCACAAAATAAAATATTTTTCTATTTAAAACCTGAATCGCCTTTATTTTGTGTGTTTTATTACTTAGTTGTCTTTAGCAAGTGATAATCGTATATGCAATTGTAGATGTATGTAATCAGTACTTCAGTCGTAGAATTTGACTGTTAACTTTGCTTCCTGTTTAAAAGTAGCTGTTACTTTAATAGTTGGGAAATTTAAGAGGAAGCAGGGAAAAAAATTACTGATATAGACTTTACGCTAATGCTTCCTGATTTTGCTTAGATTTATTTTTGTGTGATAAGCTTTCACTTTACAAAAATAACTGTAGAGCGACAAATCAAATCATATTTAGCTTCAATGTTGTTTTTAATTCCCTAAATAAATTAATCCAATCAATAACTCTGTTTATCAAAAGATAGCTCATGTTTACATTTACAATGTTTTAAAAATAATCAGTCTTGAAATGTTATAGCTTATAAGCTACAATCAATGAAATAACTAATACAAATGAAATAGACTAATAAAATATAATCAATGAAATATGACTAATATACTGTAATCAATTAACTGATTAATCTACTATAATAAATGAAATAGATAAATCAATGTAGCAGCTAATTTACTACAATCAACTAAATAACTAATGTATTAAAATCAATCAAATGACTAATGTACTATAATAATGAAGTAACTACTATACTAAACAATGAAATAACTAATATACTACAACCAATGAATAAGAAATATAATTTGTAGTCAATGTAATAACTATAATATCGAAAAGTAATATAAAATTATTTTCTATAAAGATTTAAATGAAGCTGAATTTTAATTCTTATAATATTACATAGAAGAATTCTATTTCATTATAAATATGGCTTTCATCAATATCATGATTTTAAAATCAAATTTAAAAAATAAAAAAGTCTTCCTGTGATAGCACTTCATTTCCATCAAATTGAACTCCTAATCCTATTAAAGTAGTTTCGGTATTGACTGGGAATGAGTGGTGATAGGCATGAGTGCTGTGCAGAAAGTTGGTTAGGACATTAAAGCCAAAAATAGCAATTTTTCCATAAAGCTTCTGAAGTTATATTTTCAATAACGTTATGAAATTTAAAGTTATCATTTACTCCCTTTTTCGATGCTTTTATTCTGAAATCAAGTTCAATAACTTCGAGATGGCTTGAAAAACTAACAAGACTTTGAAACCAGGAAATTTATCACCTACTACCAGAGAGTCCTTCCAATGCTGAATGTGAGAAAAAAACATGCTTAAGGCTAGAGGATGTTCACACGTAGTAGGAAATGAACGTGAACTATGATGTAGGTAATCAAAAGCTCACACAAATGATCATGGTTCTTTAATTTTTCCTTAATTCTGGAACCGAATATTTGCTTAAAAAAAGGTATTTAACTCATATGATAACAGGGCCGAGTTTTGGGTGTTGAAGTGCTTCTGTTCACTAACTAAATTTAATTTTAGTTTGCAATATATATATATATATATTCCAAAAAGAAATAAGTTATTTCTTCGACCATTTTGGATTCTAAATCATTGCCTCCCAGTTTATTTAACACTCCAAGAGGTTTCAACGAGATATCTCGTACATCGAGATCTGACCAATTTTGCTAATGAACGAGATATCTTGTCATCAAGATTGCCGATTATTTTTATGTTGACGAGATCAAGATCTGGTCAGTTTTGTAATGAAGAGATATCTCTTCTATCTTCTATGGTTAGTTTTGATAATGACGAGATACCTCGTGGAGACAACCACCAGAAAGGTTAACTGATTTCGCGATCTAAATATTTTCTCACAAAGTTGTTTCGATTCCTTCAACCCAAAAAATTCCGACGCGTGTATAAATCAGAGCTTTAAATTGCTTTTGGTGTGGTGTTAATTGATTGTTTTCTCTGATTTACCCCTCTATCACCTGCACTGTCAGAATAAAAACACACAGAAAAGTAAATTCGTTTACAAATGCTTATCACAATTTATTGATGTAGAATTTATATTTTCCAGATCGTTTCTCTCAGGAAATGGTGATCCTTTGTGCCTATTTTGCAAAAGCTGAATTTGATAAAAAAAAATACGGAATAGGAGAAAGTATTATATATTTTAGGATACGGCTGTACAGTTTAGGGATCACTGCGTCAATTGTTCCTTTCGTGTAGCCTGCACTCATTTTTCTGCTTAGAGCAAGAGACAAAGAAACAACATTTTCTTCTCGCAGACATCTAAAGAGCACAAAACAATACAGGGAGTTTCTGTCGATCCTGGAGACTCACTAACAGGATCCTTTAGCCCTCCGAGTGGTTTCGATGAGATATTTCGTTCATCAAGATCTAACCAATTTTGCTAATAACGAAATATCTTGTGAAGACATAGATCAGTTTTCTATGTCCAATGTATGATAAGATACGAAGTTCATCAAAATCTGGTCAGATTTGATAGTGACGAGACACCTCGGCAATACAAACCACCCGGAAGGTTAAGAAGTTTTTAAAATTGGGGACATATAGTTCCCGAAGAAGGCTCGACAAAGTCCCAGAAATGTGAAGGCCTTGTTAACTACACCCAAGGAATTAAACCTGATAGGAATTGAACCGAATAAAGCTAGGAACAAACGAATTCGATTATGTAATTCGACTTTTAAGGTAGGTATCTGATTGCATTTGAATTGACTTCGCACTGGGGAGGGGGGCAACACAATATGCTATTGACGACGTCCCGGGATCAATCCCGAAGTGAAAGATCCAATGGCAACACCTCGTAATTTTGAACCTTGGTCTAGTGTGTTGCGAGACACAAAACTCTTTCCAGTTGCTTTGTAACTGCACTTGCTTTTTTTAGAATTTAAAATCGGCAGCAAGCTGGATAATTTTTCTTTGGAATTTTTTTGTTATGCAAGCTTGGTTTTCTTTTCAGAACTTCCTATACTGTTATATTCGTAATCTTTTGCAGCTTGCATTTATTTAGTCTTTATTCTGATTGCTTGTATTTTTAATTTTTTAATTTTTTTGTTTAGATTTTAACATATCAGAATTCTGGTTGTCATTCTTATGTTTATCTGTTACTGCTATAGCCTGGTACTTTAAAAGTTCTTGGTTAAAAGGGAAATGAAAATGTACAACAGTGCCTTGGTTAACGACGGTGTACCGTCATTAACCAAAACCGTCGTTATACAAGGCGCGATTACCCATAAAATTTAATTGAAAATTGTTAATTTGTTCCAGCTCCTCCCCATAACCGTAGTACATATTAAAAAAGCAGATAAAAACTAATTTAAAATGTCCTAAAAATATGGTAAATATCCTTTATTTATTATATTTACTACAAAAAAATAACATTAATAAAAATAATTGTTCATGAAAACAGTTTTTAATTATCAATCTTCATCTGGATAATTGGGCTCACTTCGGAGTTTTTGACAAATGGACCCGTGAAAAACATGTCTTGGATTGTTTGCTTTTGTCTCTTTTTTAAATGTTTCCGAAAAACTGCATGGACTTTTCATTAAATAGATCTACAATTCTGATAACCTCAGATTTGTTTGGATTCCATTTCATAGCAACATTTTGAACTTCCTCCAACTTTGCCAAAACATTTTTGATTTCAGCAGTCGTAATTTGTTCTTTCTTTCCATCCTCATCTTCAGATGAAATTTCCATTTTCTTTTCTTCACATTTCCTGCTTGAAAAGTTCTATAATAGGATATGATGGGTCAAACATACCTGAACTTTTACAGCTACGCCGCGTGGCTGGTCTCTATTCGACAATGTCTTCTCCCGTGTGGCTTGGAAACCGGAAAATTCCGTTTTTTTAGATCGGATAGAGGTTTACATAATTAAGAGTTCATGATTATTTTACTGAGAGATTGAGGGCCTTAGGCCCAAATGCTGATATATATACGGTGAGTAAAAATGTTTCCGTGCGCACTTACTATTTGAAATAAATTGCTTCATTATTTGCAGAATATAAATATTAAAGAAATAAAAATGGAAAAACAGATTAGCATAATTGCATAGACAGCTTCTATTGCATTTAAACAAAAAATATTAATATAATTTAACGCAAAATTCACAATAACACAAAAGTGGCAAATATAAAGCAAAAGTCTTCGTGCGGTGAAAAATATTTCATTAAATGTTATTTCCCCCCCACCCCATGTTTCATCATTTAATGGTCCGTTGAACCTGCTTTTGCTTTAATGACCTATCTCAGAAGTTTAGGCATGACTCCCACAAGTTTATTTTGTTGTTTCTGGAGTAATTTTGTTCCAGACGTCCAGAATGGCACTTTTCAGGTTATCTTTGCTGCTAGTATAATTTTTCAGTTCCATTCTTTACAGAACGCTGCAGTGTGTTTTGAATCGTTGTCCTGTTGGAAGATAAAATGGTCCTCCAAGACACAGTTTCGTAGCACTAGCAATTACATTTTTATTCAAAATGTCTAGGTATACATAGCTATCCATGTTACCTTCAACAAAACGTAAATTATATACACCAGAAGAATTCATGCAACCCCATACCTTTACGTTTCCTTCGCATTGTCTTACAGTTCTATATAAGTTTTCTGTTTGCATTTGATATTTTGTTGTTCTCCATGCTATAACTCGTCCATCTGAACCATAGAGATAAAATTTTGATTAATCCCTGAAAAGTACAGAACCCCAGAATGTTAAGGGCTTACTTACAGGCTCTTTTGCAAACTCATGACGCTTTCTTCTGTTAAGTTTGCTAATGAATTGTGCAACATGCTCATTGTAGCCACCTTTTTTTATTTCTTTTCTTACAGTCTGAGGTTATATTTCAAGATTGTAATCAGTTTTCAACAAGGATGCAAGTTGTGGTGCACTAAGATCGATTATCGAGAAGTTTTCTCAGAATATTCTTGGTGTATATGGCTCAATATCTGAGGTCTTCCGGATCGGTTCCTATTTTCTAGTTTCTACCTAATTATGTCTTTCAGAGATTTTTACCGTAGATTTGGATTAGCTTGCGATTTAGCCAATATTTCCCCCATTGATAAACCGCCATTTCTCAACTTTATCACCAACACGCGAATAACTTTCGTAATTCCCATTTTATGCGATCCACTAGTATAAAAATCAATTGAAATAATTACTTACACTTTACTGAAGTTCTTTTTCATTCGATAGTTATAATAATTGAATGCAGGACAGCTGAACTATACGTTCTAATCAATTTTCATACTTCGTATGGAAACTTTTTTGCCTTTCATTTTGTATGTTTTCTCAGTTTTAATTAATTACTTTTTATTTGTGTAAATTAAGGAATTTTTGTTGCGAACATATTCTCTAGTACGAAATAAGTTTCTTGTGCAGTTTCTGAATCTTTGGTGACATTTCTTTAGAAATTATAATAATTTATACGCCCGTTTTCGTTTCAGTACGGAAACTTTTTTTATCCACTGTATATGCTGATATATAAATATTTTCATTAAATTTCATTCCTTCGAAAGGAAACTTTTTAATTCTAATGTTTTTAAGGGAATTAAGTTATTGTTGAATTTTTTTCTCTCGTTATCGAACTTGCTTTCGATTAACGTTTTCTGAACCACTACGAACATCCGTACCCACACCGATATTTGAACCCAGATCCTTTTGAACCGATGGTCAGAGCACTTTTCAGCAGTTAGGTGGGAATGGACATTATGTCAGGATTAAACCTGCGAACTAATGAAATTTTTCGTTTCATAGTGATTAAATAGATATCAACTAATTAGGTGTCATTTATTTGTAGGTGGCGATTCGATTAATCCCACGTGGTCTAGTGGTTAGGATACCTGGCTCTCACCCAGGAGGCCCGGATTCAATTCCCGGCGTGGGAAGAAATTTTTGGAAACAATTCTATTCATTCAAGTCTTTCAATTATTCCGCTTGAAACTTGTTCCTTTTATAAAAAGAGCATGGCGATTATATATTTTTCTCAAATTTAGGGATAATTTTCATTCACATGATCATGTAAAAAGCATGTATGAATCATAGAGGAGATATAAAAGTAGAGTGAGCTATGGCAACCCTTTTATGTCCACATGATCATGTGATCAAAAACAGTAGTCACGTGATTCTTAGATTCTTCTCTCCAACGCGCATATAGTTTGAGCATTCCTTCTTCCATAGCAAATGCATTGAAAGTGAAAGCTAACATGGTTCTATCGTGCTGTGCATGTGGATGCTTTTCCAAATTTATTAAGGGTGGAAACATTACTTTCACAGGTGAGCGATTTACTTGTATTTTACATTTGTTTTTTGTGTTTTTCAGTATTTGATACGCTAGTATGATAAAAATAGATGTTGTAACTTCGGAACTTTTAATAAAACCTGGTTGCATTTCCCGTTCTATAAAAAGATTTCACAGATTTGAAATCAACATATAGTACCTAAAATAATGTTTTTATAACATAACTGATGTTCTAGTGTGTTTATTACCGTAAATTGTACACCTATGAGGGCTTAAAATATTAAAAATCAATCTACAAAAAATTGTGTGAAATCGTTCTCTGTCTTGGCGATATTTTTTTGGCGCCAACTAGGAGTACTATATTATTTCGTGTCTTAAACGATAAAAATGTTATGAATTGAAAACATGAACGAAAGTACATAATTTTAACTGTTATTTCTTGCTGAACAAAATTGTTTTGTATCTACCCATCTGTGGAATTTTATAAGAATACTAATTAAAATAAAAGATAAATTTTGAAACTTTTAAGAATTATAAATGAAATAAAATCGATTTGTAAAAAATAACATTAAATCATTTCATAAACCGTATTATAAATGTGAACCGCATTTATGCGCTTTATGGAAACTTTTTGTTCATGTTTTAAAATATAATATATATATATATATATATATATATATATATATATATATATATATATATATATATATATATATATATATATATATATATATATATATATATATATATATGTAAAATCTTTCATTATAAGATTGCATTTGATAAAAGCTTTTCTTTCAAATAATTTTCCTTGGACCTATAACTTTCTACTGGAATGGTGAAAAACAAATTGCCGTTCTCTTACGTGAAAAACAAAAGCAGTGCTTGAACGGAAATTGAAATACTGTATCTGTTTTGGCGTATTTTTATTCTTGTTAATGAAGCATACAATATAGCAAATTGGGAAAATAAAAAATAGAGAACGAAATGAAACTTCTTTCGTACTAATTCCAAATAATCCACGCAGCTGAAAAAGTTCCTTTTGTAAAAACATCTGCTTAACACCCTAATTTTTTTGCTTAGTGTTTAAATAAACCTAACATTAAAATTTAATTATTTTCCACTTTAAACCAGTTTCATCTTTCTTCCTTACGTTTTAATCTTGAGAAAATCATACTGAATTAGATTGTTTCGAAGAATATTTGTGAGCATTTTAATCTTCATATCATTCTTTTACTTGGCTTTGTGGTGATAAAACACATTCTTCAGCGAAATGGAATCCTTCACACTTTTGTTTTCGACCTGCAAAGGGGATACTTTGATTTCTTCTCTCTAGGTAGACTATTTGAACGAATTAAATATATTTGTGAAAATTTATGCACACATAAAACATGCTCCTCCATCGAGCGAAACATTTATTTCTTACGTTTTTTTAAGCTGAAAAAAACTATTTTTTAAAAGCATTAATTTGTGATAACTTAAACTTTTAAGGTATTGTCCTTCAAACTATAAACATAATTTTGTATTTATGATTTTTAGAACTACAAGTAAAACAATTTGTATTTACTTGTAATAAGATCTTGTAAAGATGTGCACCTGCTAAAAATTCATTTATTCAGTTCTTATGTATTTAAAATCATTATTTTATTCCATTTATTAGTTTTCCCAAAGATGAAGAAAGAAGATGGATAGTAAATGGTAAAAATGGTTTTATAGTAAAAACTCATAAAAATCATGTTTCTATGAGTTTTATTCAGTGTATTTTAAGTGTGATGAATGAATAAATTTTATAAGTTTACCGTTTCTTATTTATCTTTCGTATTAATAAAATATTGATTTCACACACACAGTAAGTAATATAAATTTAATATTAAAAGTCCTGCACAGTACTTTTGCACACACTTAACATCTTAAAATTGTCAAGAGTTATTTACCTGGTTACTTTAATAAATTTAAAATATAGACGTAGACACAAGGTGTAACTTATTTAGTTTTTGAACCAGAAATTTAAAATTGGGCAAAATAGCTAAGAACTTTAAATATATGGTTAAAAATATTATCTTTCATCTTGTAAAGATTGTATATATAATTTTTCATGTTAATATTTTTATGCATAACTGTCCTAAAATAAATTTGCGTTTACGAAAACATAAGCAATTAAGGATCTATAATATAAATGAAAGCTTTCAGTGCTGACCATGGCTTGATTTGAGCATGCAACTTCATCTGTTTTCACTATTTTTATTTATGTTTTCACTACATTTATTATTGATTATGATTGCATCAGTAAAATAATTATTGAAGCAGTTTGAAGTTTGAATTATTTTTTGTTATTAAACCTTTTAGTTAATTTCCCCAACACCTAATACTGGTAAAAGAAAAAATATGTAATAAATTGAATTAATTAAAGAACGTCAGGTTTAGGACAACTATCTTATACAAAATTTTAATTAGTGACTAAATAATTGTGAACATCCCCTAACTCCTTTGCAAATGGCAAAGGTAACAGTCGAGCGATAAATCAAACCGGTACTACCGGGCCGGGTAAACCTATGTGGAGGACCGTATCTGAACTGCAGGCTGGTTAAACTGATTTGGAGGGGCGGATATGATAAAAATATTTGGAGGACTGTATCTGGATTGTGGGCTAGGTAAAATTATCCTGAGGGCCGTATCTGGATAACGGGCAGGTTTAACCTTTCGGGTATATCTGGTGTGCAGTCCTAATAAAAATATTTGGATAATCGTATGTGGACTGTGGGCCAGGTAAACCTGTTCGAAGAGTCGTGTTTGAACTACGGTAAAAATTTGGAGGGCTTTATCGGGTATGCAGACCAGGTCCAGGTCAGCATACCAGAAACCGGGTCCAAATCTGTCCACAAGACCGTATCTCAACTGCCGGTTGGTTAAACTGATCTAGAAGGCCCGGCCTGGTCTGTGGGCCTGATAAAAATATTTGTTCGGCCGTATCTGGACTCCGAGCCTGAGATCAATCTCTTCACTACAACCTATGTATCTTACGCGTACGGTTTTTTGTATACATGCTAGTTAAACTTGATCCCAACGAGTACTTCAGCTAATTATATAACAACTCAAATAGCTAAAAACATTAAAAAGTAACACAAATTCAATAAATATTCAGTAGTATGCACATTCGTATCGCCAAACAATGGTAAAACGTAATTGAAATTCAAGAACTATTTACTATTATACTTATTCGCATCGCTAACTTTTTATAAGTAAATATTATGTCGCCAAGAGAAGAGATAAAAAATCAAATCAATCAACCAAGCTGAATTTTCGCGTAGCAGTCACGTGACTGCTAGCGACATGTTGCTCCCACTTTTGAAGCTCTTCTCAATACGATGATCAGACTACTTATATTTCACGTCTATGGTATTAATTTAATAATTCGGTAAAATATTTGCTCTGAGAAAAAATACTAGAAACATATTTTACCAAATGATTTTTATTGAAAAAAATTAGAATTCTGATTTATATATTATCAGTTGAGAGTTATTCATTCAAAAGAATGAATTTGATATATGTTTTGTAAACGATTTTTATTAATATTTTAATTTATGTATTTATCTTTTTTATATCCTTTTTCAACTTAATGAATAGATATTCCACAATATACACAGTATGAAAATTTTCAACAATTATTCAAGTACAAATAAACACAGTATGATATATTGGAATATACTAATGAAATACTCATAATGTCCTAATAAAACTGTTCTTGTTCTACTAGCGTTTTCTTGTTTTACTACGTCAAAGAAACGTATACAACCAGAGCTTACATATTTTGAGTTTGGCAACATTAAACTGATTATGTGGTCTGATGTAGGACAAGTATAGAAAATTGCAGCAAACGTGAAAATGCTATCGTTACAAGAGAAGCTATGAAACAAAATATGTTGCCAAACTTGGTAAACAAAATTAATTCAAATCGCGTTTTATAATGTATCATTCAAAAATGAACACTTCCTCAGACTAATATTCTTTCAAATAAATATCAGCTTCAATAAATATGACTACATACTAGAATAGTCAGAAAAACACTCACACGATAGCAAAAAAGTATCAAAAAGAAATTCTCTCTGATCCAAATTCCATCTGAAAGTCTGAAGTTCGCGGAAGAATTGCATGCCAGTATACCTGACACGCTAAGCTTTAATTCAGACACGAATTTGGTACATCCTACGCTGCGATGGGAAATTGAACAAAAAAGTTAAAATTAGCTGTAAATTTAGACTCCATTGCATACTATTTCTAGTTTCGGGAACATAACAGGAAGAAACTTAACATAAATGTACTTAACAATGTAAAACTATTCTTTCGCTCATGTTTGGATTCGAGTACGTAGTTAAATGTCAGGCACTTGTGTTAAATTAAATGTGAAGTCCTCGTGAAATACAATTATGCATTTCAAGTAATCACTGTTAAAATTGCATACGGGTGTAAATATTTCCAGGGGCTCCACAGAACATTAGGGTGGAACGAAAAATTCTTTTTCCCTGAACAAATTCTAGTAGTTAAAACAGTTTAGTTATCTACCTAAGATGAACATATTTAACAATCCTCTTGGAGGTTGTCCCAACGAGGTACCTCGTTATTAGCAAAACTGACCAGTTTTTGATGGACCAGATATTTCGTCATTAAAAGAAAACGCATCAGGTTTTTGATCTCGTCATCGTAAAAAGTCGGTAATATCTTGATGACGAGATATCTCGTGGTTAGCAAAATAGTCAGATCTTGATTGACGATATATCTCGTGGTTAGCAAAATAGTCAGATCTTGATTGACGATATATCTCGTAGAAGTCACTTGGAGGGTTAATTTTTCGAAATTAAAAAGTATCTTAGTGGAGAGACCGACAATTTTTATTGTCGAATTCTGGTGTTTTGGCATTCCTACAAGACGCCTCTCAAAATCACTATGGCCAAGGTTTTTTTCACATAGTTAGTGTTAAAGTGGCCTAAAACAATAGTGTTTTCTATCTTAGAAACTTGTAATTCGGACTTTTACTTCATGAGAGGCCGATTAATTAACCTGACGCTTAGGACAATCGTCTACCCTGGTACTAGAATTCGGAGTGTAGATATTGGTACCGTTATTTTTCTCTTTTCCTAGCAGTTCTATAGCTTTATTATTATTTCTTATCCCGGATCAAAATTAGATCAGTTGTATGATGTTCTTCCTACAAAAAATGTCCCGAAGACATCTGAAATATTCCAAAACACTACACTATGCAGTCAGGACTAGCCATGCTGTTACTCTGACAGTTCTTTGTAAATCCTTTTCCTATCACATTTCATTGCTTTGACCATGCGACCATTTCTAAAGTCATAAAATGCAGGTGTTCTTCTCTGTGAACTTAGCTATTTCTCCAGGTGTTTGTCTTCTATACCAATGATGTTGAGGTGCCTTATCCCAGACTTTCTTTTCATTTTTTGTACAAGGAATCTCTTTCCCCTGCTAAATGAATACAGCTTTATTATTTGAATGCCCCGACAACTCCGAGAGCTATGCCGGAGGTAATTTACTTCCAATATGATCTCCAAAGTCGGACAGGTCTTCGTTGAAGTGTTGACGCAGTCGGCGGACTTTTGGTGTATCCTAGAGTGGATTTATCAAAGCAAGTGTGAGTCTGCTGATTTCTATCACCGAAATTATCCTTTGAAATGAACAGTACTCTGTTTACAATTATTGTTTACCTTTTAAAGAAAAGTGACTATATTTTAATTAATCTATTGGGGTCGGGACCAGACCAAGTACGATATCTAGGAGAAAGTAAGCCCTGATTCCAAATTTTGGGTATGTTTTCCATGTTTTAAACGAGCATACTTATGGGCAAAGAAATATTGCTACAAGTTCCTCGCCTTTTCTGAGGGACAGCAAGTGGAACCTTCACCCCTCCATGATGTCAATAACTTTATTATTTTAAATACAATGAGAGGTTAAAACTTTTTGAGTCCAAAAACCCATACTAGCACTAAAAACATATTTCTCTGGCTCTTTTCGTTTTCAGTCCCGTTATCATGATACAGGATATCCCATTCCTGTTGGGGGTCTGGATACAGTATTAGTTCTAAACTTATCGAAAATTGACAAAACATAGAGATTTGTAGGAACAATAAAAATAGAAAGTAAAAAAATAATCTTTGGGGTTTGTTTTACTCCGAGCTATTGATTTCAATCGATATTTATAAACGATGAAAATGTAAATAAGACCTAATTAGCTATTTGTCGCACAAATTGAAAGGTTTTTAAGTCAGGATACATTAAATCTATAGCAAAGTTTTACTTCTCTTATAAATTTCTTCATAAAACTAAACTATTACAAATAAGATTTTTAGAAAAGTAGAATTGTTTTATATAATGTTAAATTAAAAGAATCAATGGAAATATGAAATAATAATTATAAAATATATTATTCTGAAGAGGACAAGTGTTGAAGGAATATGGATTTCAAAACAACTCATACAAATTGATTAGTCAAGCTTGTATACATAATAAAACAATAATTTCTGACGGAAAAACAAAGTTCTGAAAAATAGTTTTAACAAATCTTTTTTCTTTCGTTAGATTACATTTACTTTAGAAGGGTAGGAAATTAAACTAATTTGGTTTAATTTGTTTTTATTTTACAAGCTATCAGTTTAATTAAAAATAATTTAATAATTGTAAGTTTGATGATACTACTTTGAGATTTTAATTTACTAATTTAATAAATATTGAAATAATTGTTAGAAAATAAAAGTTTCAGTTCATTTTAATTTAAGGAGGTGCTTATTTATATTCTCTCCTCAAAAATTATTGCAATAAGTCCTTTTGAATTGAGCACATCTCAACAATAAAAATATCACACCCATGCTAAAGTTAAAACTTAAAAGTTAGTTTACATTTTTGTCTTCACTTAAGTTAAATAGATGGGAGCACCATAGCTTTTGCTGTGCACAATACATTTCAATGTTAAAGTGCATTAGGTTATAGATAGTAGCGACATCTTTTGATAGAAATTAACATTACAATCTTGTAACTTAAAATTGAAATGTTTGTTTTAAGTTTCTAATTAGCAAATTACGCATTGATTAACTGTATTGCTTTTACTGAGATATTGTATCAACTTACTTCTTGGACTAAATAAAAGTTGAAACTTCTTTTTAACAATGTATTAATTGATTTTAATGAACGGAAATCTTCATAAATTCAAGGAATTAATTTTTAAGTGATGCTCAAGATCAGGTATTATACTATGAAACGAAAACTAGACCAAAAAGTGTTTTTTTCCTGAATGTTACTCAATGAAAACTGAATTTCAGTGATTGACTTTCTTAATTAGAAAAAGCTAAGTGCAAATTATTTTATTATTCAGTGAATTCCAATTAACTAACTTGTTTAAAGGAAAACAGCTAAAATATCCAAATAAAGTTTGATAACCATAATTCATGCTCATGAGATTAAAAGAAATTTACATTTTTAAGTATAAACAAGTAAACACTCGTTATGGAGACGATACATTATATACAACAATACAATCAGTGAGAAGGGGTTGAGCAAAAAATTTGCTTTTTCAGCGACAAAAGTTCAGTTAAATGAGTAGTTTATTTTTAGAGTCTTACTTCAAGTAGATTCTGAACTGTGTTTAACCTTTCCGTTGAGAAATTTTATAATTTTAATCAAACTAATTTCAAAACTGTTTTTCTTTCCTTGATTTTTTTAATTTCTTTCCAAGTACAAGAACCAGAACTACAAGAATTGGCATACCTGTTTTCGATGCCGCCACTTTATGACAAGTCACAAGATCAAAGACAATAGACAACGCTATAAATCCTCACCAATGAAATACGACGACGTTTACATTTCCTATTTCACTTATTTTTTTACAGAAATGGCGCTAACAAGATATTTGATATTATCAATTCGTTGAATTGATATTGAGAGTAACGGACTTTTTGTTACGAGCGATCCTTTTTGCTTCATTAAACCTCAAGATATTATTACTATCCATTTTAATGCGGCTTTGGTAGTGGAAGAAGGTAAATGACCTTGGGCTAGTCTACTTCTATACAGGGTTATTTATCACGACCGTTGATGCGTCCCCCAAAGTACAATTGACCATCAGACAACATTCAACATTTAAAAAATTTCCCTCATTTGTATTTGCATGCCACTTTTAATATATGAGCACAATTACATTGGACAATATATTCTTTGAATTGCATTTTTTAAACTTGCATCCCATCGTAACGTAGATAACTGCAGATCTCAATATGTTTGTTGCGTTTCTATTACAAAGATGAGCTTATAATTATAACACCAAACGAATACTTATTTTGATTTAAAGATTACGGCTTTCTGTAGCTTATCTTTCCATTGTGAGGTTGATTGGTGATTTAGTTTTAGTCCAAGGTCCTGAATTGTGTAGGATAAATTAGTTTTTTTACTTGTTGCCCTTATTTTAATTTTATTTCCATTACTACGGATCTTAGAATGGTTTTAGTTTTAATCACTTATGTTATACACGGCTTTTTTACTTCTGAACAGTTGTTATTAATTAAATAGTTTATTTTTATCTAGAAACAGGATTTCTTGAGTATTATTGTCTTTGTGATTTGATGTTGAGGAATGTACATGGCAAAAGGAATGATGGCAAATTTTGCTTCTTTCCTGTGCAATTTTTATACTCTCCTTATGAGTTATATTTTTTAAAATAAAATGTTTATATGATTAAAAAAATTTTGTTCGTGTCATAACTATTTCAGAGTACCTATTGTTTATGACTTATTTATCTTCGTTATTTATCTCTGAATATGATAAGCACTGAATATATATATATATATATATATATATATATATATATATATATATATATATGTATATATATGTATATATATATATATATATATATATATATATATATATATATATATATATATATGTATATATATATATATATATATATATGTATATATATGTATATATATATATATATATATATATATATATATATATATATATATATATATATATATATATATATATATATATGTATATATATATATATATATATGTATATATATATATATATATATATATATATATATATATATATATATATATATATATATATATTCCGCAGGTTGAAGAAGGTTGTTCCGCAATTTATCTTTTTACCATTTGGAGAAAGGTAGGCAATGTAAATTGCAAAAGTGCACCAAATAAGGTAAGTAATTAAGATATGTGAATAAATTTTTTATCACGTGATAACAATTTAAGCGGATACAGTTTTAATTCTTATACAACCCCTCTAGATAGAAATCCGAGATGGCAGAAATGTTCCTTACCTGCATCCCTATCGTTAGCAGAAAACTGAATTTCTGTAGGTTGAACAGTAACGGAGGCATAAGGAGGCAAAAAATTTGACTTATACCGCTTGTGCACAGCTGTTCAAGCAGTCAGATTATGGACCGCATAAACAATGCTAAAAAGCATTTTTTTTCTGTCAGAAAGTTCAACATTGTGCAAAGTAATGTAGTATTGCAACTGCAGATGAAAATCGCAATGCATAATAGTAGACAATGTAATCTTTAATAAAAATATTGCAGAAAAAATGGTTTAAATAAAAATAAAAGGAAATTTTTCCATCTGCAGCAATGCAGAACGTAGCTCTTCATTCTTGGCCATGGGTCAGTTTCCGTTCTAGATTAGATACGGCCCCCCTAAAATAGAAACTCTTGTATCTCCGTTACTATTCAACCTACAGAAATATGGTTTTTTACTAACGATAGGGATACAGGTAAGGAACATTTTTGCCATCTCGGATTTTTATCTAGACGGGTGGTATACAAATTAAAAACTGTATCCGCTTAAATTGTTATCATGTGATGATTTTATTCACATCTTAATTACTTACCTTATTTGGCGCACTTTTGCAATTTACATTGCCTACTTATCTCCAAATGGTAAAAAGATAAATCGCGGAACAATCTTTTTGGGACACCCTGTATATATATGTATACAGGGTGTCCCAAATGTATATATATATATATACATATATATATATACATATATATATACATATATATATATATATATATATATATATTCAGTGCTTATCATATATATATATTATATATATATGATAAGCATTATATATGTATTATATATATATTATATATATAATACATATATATAATATATATATGTATATATATATGTATATATATATATATATATATATTATATATATATATATTATATACATGTATACCTATATATATATATTATATACATGTATACCTATATAGATATATATATAGAGAGAGAGACCATCACCAAAAATCAAGTAAGAGAACCCAAACAAAAGCAAACTGCAAATACACTGCTGGCCACCCAAATTGCAACACCAAGAAAGACAAGAGATATCACAACAAAATTTATTTTGTAGATAACATGTTGACCAAGTATCAAATGATTAAATTTATAGACTTCTGTGAAGTGTGGTTCCTGCCAAAATCAGTAGCCAGAGTAGCCGCCATTGTTGGAGATCACCGCTGCCACACGCCTCGGCATTGATTCAAAGAGACTTTGGATGTGTTCTTGGGGTACAGCAGACCAAGCAGCTTCCACACGTGGCCAAAGTTGATCTGGTGTGGCAGCTGGGGATGTATTCTGGGTCAATCGTTGAGCAACCATGGACCACATGTTTTCTATCGGCGAAATATCCGGAGAGCGAGCTGGCCAGGGAAGCAATTCAATCTGGCGATTGACGAAGAACCCTTGGACAATGCGTGCCACGTGTGGTCGCGCATTATCCTGTTGAAATATGGCTGTGGGCAAGCCCTGAAGGTAAGGAAGGACAACTGGCTCCAACACCTCGGAGATGTAGCGCTGGCTGTTTAAAGTACCGGCAATGCGTACTAGAGGAGTGCGAGAGTGATATCCAATACCGCCCCATACCATAATACCCGGTGCAGGACCAGTGTGGCGGTGCATAACGCAGCTGTTCAGCATACTCTCTCCACGGTGTCTCCAGACTCGAATCCGACCATCGTGGTGTTGCAGACAGAAGCGTGACACGTCAGTAAAGACAATTTCATTCCATTCTGCCGTCCACATCCTTCTTTCATCGCACCATTGGCGGCGGAAACGTCTGTGGTTCTGCGTCAAGGGTAGACGAAGCAATGGACGTCTTGCGGACAGACCACTCTGCTGTAAACGGCGTCGAATGGTACGCACAGACACTGGATGACTGGTACAGACTGAATGTGCTGTGCTATGGTTCGTAATGTGGCTGAGCGATCCGTCACTGCCATACGCACAATATGCCTGTCATAACGTGAAGTGGTGCACTGAGGTGGATGCGATCGAACACGTCGGTCCGTCGTACCCTCCTGCATCCAACGATCACATATCCGCATTACAGTTGTTTGGTTTCGTCCAACACGACTACCGATTTCCCTGAAAGATAATCCACAATCTCGGTAGGCCACTATCCTTCCTCTGTCGAACTCGGATACTTGATCAAAAGATGATCGCTGTTTTCTACGAGGCATAATTGATCGTTTTTTTGAAAAAACCACAAGAAAAACACAATTGCCGTACTTGAAATCGTCGAAATCTCCAAGCCTTAAATAGCGCTTTGAAGTGGCGCCACAGGCGCGCGTGATGTGCGTCTGCGCTGAAATTCTAATCATTTGCATATCTCACCTCCGCTAATGCATGTTGTAAATTTCATATTATTTGCATGCTTCCTTCAGGGTGTTGCATTTACGGTGGCCAGCAGTGTAGTAACAAGAACAGAGAAAAAGATGAAACAAAATAACACAATAATAATAATAACCCTTTAGATAAACAGCGCTGAAAGCCACAGAGAACAAATAGAGGGAAATAATAAGTAAAGCTACCTTAAAAATAGATTTTTCCGAGAAACAATATAAAATGTGTAAATGTGGAGTGAGTGAGCCCGCTTACTTTGTCAAGGGGAGTAAAGCAGGTTTCACTTTGAAGAGATGCTTTGAGTTTTTTCGGTACTTGTAAGAGGTTTAGCAAAAGAGATTAAGTTACCCCCCCCCCGAAAACTCAAAGTACTACCAGAGAGAAAAAATCATAAAATAAATAAAACATTATCAAGATTTGAAAAATCAATAAAATAGCCAAAGGAATAACAACCAACAAAATACAGCCCTACCATTTTGAAATGCTGCCACCCACGCCAAGCTATCCCGGAGAACTATTCACTGCCAGATCAGTCCTATCAAGAATAGCAGATTAAAAAGAGCAAAAGAATAGCTCGAAAATAGAAAGAATATTTGTACATGTGAAGAAGAGGGGAAAAGGTAATTTGTAACAAGAAATTATAAACGTGGCAGGGATGAATTTGATGGAATTAAAGACAGCAATAGTGAAAAAAATAATTGTGAAAGTGAAGTAGGGCGCCATCTATCGGTGAGATAAAAAAGAAAGTAAAAATAAAACCTATTTTTAAATGAGGCAAAAGAGGTAAGGAGAGATTATGGAAAAAACTTTTTAAGAAAACTGTTGAGGAAATCGTTATTTAAGAGGGTAGTTTTAAGAATTTTGAATTGATTATCAAGAGTAATTTGATCCCTGCAGATATGATGAATTCTATGGATTTGATTATAAATTAAGTTTCTGTAGATACTGAAAGAGATATTAGAGTCCAGGGAACCAGCTTGTTAAGGTTAAATTGAAAATAATTTCTTTTTTAATAAATATCGGTTGTTGATTTTGAACTGACATCAATATGAATGTCAAGGAAGTTAGTGGATAGAGCTATTTGTTTTTTTTAGGATGAGTTTAGTGGGATAAATATTTTTCCAAAAATAAGTGAACTCTGAGTTAAAAATGATTAAATCATCTATGTAGCGATAAGAGCTAGCAAATTTAGATGTGTGTGATCTGTCAAAAAATGGAGGTAGAGACTAGATAGAATGCAGGAGAAGGAGGTGCCTTGTGGTACCCCTTGTACTTGTTGGAATAGATGTTCACCATTAAAGATAAAATTATTGAGGACACAGATTGATGAGGGTATTCTAGTATTGTTGAGAAATATTAAAGTTAAATTCAGTGTAGTAGGAGTTAAGAACATCTATAAGGTTATGGAGCGGGATACTAGTGAACAGATCTTTAAAATCAAAGGAATCTATTGCTATTAGAAGAAAGAAAATTAAGAACTGGCGTGTTATTAATGATCCAACAATTTTCTTTTATCGTGATTGCTTTAAGAATGAAATTTTGGCAATTTTGGTTAGTGTCACAAGTGATGTATCTAAAAGCTATGGAGTTTTTGTGAAATTTAGGGGTGATGGTAATGTAGCGCAGGAGTATATTGTAGTTCTTAAGCTTTAGAGTTTTATTGGAGGCAATGATTTTTTTTGACAATAATATGAGTAGCATATGCTTTTTTGTAAGTGAAGTTCATAATCGAGTAGGTTAAGATAAAGTATTTTGCAGAAGAAACCAAATTGCAGTTGGCTTTGTCTATTGGGGTAATAACAAAAAGAGATTGTAGGTTTTTAAATGAATTTTTAATTTCTGCAAAGTCGAATGTGCTAGTTTTAAAGGAAGAAGAGGAGATGAATATTTTAAAAAAATTGTACAGGCACCATTTCCATTCTGTGAAAAAGTCCAGGGGTAAAGAAAATTTGTTTGAAATTTTAAGGCAGAAGAGGTCTGTGTCGTTAAGAAAGGTTTTAAGTGCGAAGGATTTTTTAGTTTTAAGCAGAGGTCTAAATTTAGTGCCTTTTGACGGAGTTGTCTAAGTGATGCATTTTTGACAATATCGACGTTACCAGTGATTATGTGTTTATGGTGGGGATCGATAAATTTAGAGTAGATTTTATCTTCACAGATACAGATGGAGGAATCTCGGAAAAGATTGGTGGAGTTGCAAAATTGATTGGTAATTAAAAATCATTCGACCGAATGTGGTGTGATATTTAAAACTTTTGATAATATTGACATTTTTAATGGGGAAGAGATGTAGCAGTTGATTAAGAACTGAGGAGAATTTAAAATTATCATAAGTTGGGTTTAGAAATTTAATAGCAATTTAGAGAGGGTCAGGATTTTTACTAAAGTTAAAGGAAGGGATGCGAGATTGAAAGAGGACATAGATTATGATTTTAAAGTGAGTTCTTTTGAAAGGCAAACGTATCAAGAATTTCAAGGAATTTGAAACCTTTTTATTTAAATTTGGAAAGATAGAAGTTTTCATATTCGAGTTTTTTGTTGAGGTCAGGACAAATATTTAAAATGGAAATTTTAGCATTGATGAAGAGGTGAATTTGAAAATGGTTAAATTCAGCATTAAGGGGTTGAGTTTTACTATAATTTTTTATGTTGGATCTGTGCAAATTGTTGCGGATATTTAAGGAGTTAGAAGTTTGGCCGGTGTATTTCATGTTACATATTCAAGAAGGTAAATACAATTGATGCATTTGCAGGCAAGATTATCGCAATTACTACTGATTTCATTGGGGTTAAAGTTAGAATAAGTTTTACATCTGGAGGCTTCTTTACAAATTGAGAATTTTAAAGGTTTGGCTGCGCTTGCAAATGAATTATTGTTATAAAATTTTTGAGAGGAAGAAAGGGATGTGTGGGGCAGGTCTCTCTCCATATATATAACAATAAGAAATCGAAGGTTGCTGGTTTTATTCTACAATTTTGCTGCTTAATTTAAATGTACTTGATTTCAGCTATAGAACTGCGCATAATATTGTTAAAGCTACAAGGAAGATAGAGCAACTATAAATAAAGTTCTTCAGCAGTCTTATAAGCGAAAGCTATCTGGAACAAAACAATTAGCGGAGAAAATAAAATAATTGACTTGACTTAAAAATTGCCGAATTACCTTTGAAGAAGGGAATTGTATGAAATTGAAGTAGACGCTCGGAAATTAATTGTTGTAACATGACTGATGTGTGTTTTTTGCCATGCATTTTATTGGAAATAAGAATCTATCTCAGTAAAAGAGTAACAGAAATGCTGTTACATATTTTTGGATAATTTTATTTCATTTATAGCAGCGGTTCTTAACCTGGGGTGTAAAATAATTAATTAAATTATTACACATCCCATTGCCCACACTTTGCGAGAAAGCATTTCCAGGGGTGCGAGAGAAGTTTTGATGGACGACAGCGATTTAATAAAAGATGATATTGAAATACGAGTCAATGCGTGTATTCAAATGGAATATGAAAAACTGAACTTAGAACAATTCTGGTGTACACAGTTAGAACCTTATCAACAACTGGGAAAGCAGCATTGCAGACACTTTTAGTATTTGCACCACCTACCTGTGGGAAATGAGATTTTCATCACTTTTGCACGTAAAAACAAAAGCCAGAAATCGACTAAATGCAAGTGATGACTTACTCTTGGCTCTTTAAAAAAGAGCCTCGCTTCAAAAGTATTATGAATAAACAACGTAGCCATTAAAAATTGAGATATTGTTTTATGTATAGGTAAGTGTTTATTTTTCAATACATAAATTATCCTGCAATAAAAGTAATTTCTTAAATAATGAAATAGAAACACATTTTTCAAGGGGGTGCGAGAACTTATTTTCAGATTCAAGGAGGTGCTGATCACAAAAAGGTTAAGAACCACTGATATAGAGGTATGAAATTCATTTATGTGGTTGGGCTCGCTTGAGCAACGCGACGGACTATTTCATTTATACGAATATGGATGCTATATTCACTGCAAATGGATTGAAATAAATATAAAATTGAGTAACAACATTTGCCATCAATGCATAGAAGCAATTAACAACATTTAGCTCAACGCTAAGCGCGTGTCTACCAGTACAGTTATAAATATTGTTTACCAGCAAATCAAAGAATTTTTAATTATATAATAGATTATTTTCACGAATTTGGAAAAGCAAACCAGAACATGAACACGAATAACGTTGGCAGAACTTCTGAAAGGTCAAATCCACTCCCAATAGGACATCTCCAAACTCCCCAAAAGTACGAATTTTTAAGAGATTTAGGAAATCTAAAAGTTGTTCAATTACGTTAAATTGTGTTATTGTAATTTTGAATGATACTTGGTGTAAGACATGTGTTGTTTCTCTGTTTAAATATCATTTCAAGTATGCCTCCTGTGGACTTAACATGTGCGTTTGTGAGATGTCATACTTTTCTTCCGGGATTGCGACTTATTCTTACTCTACAATTTCAAATCTTCTCTCAGGTAAATTTAATTATTGAAAGTAATATTAAGGGGTTACATTTAATGTAAAATCTATTAGAGAGATTTTAAGTGTAAACAAGGGACAGAATGTGAAGACTACTTCCGCTTCCAGAATGCTTTCATACATCGGTAGGTAGGTATTTAATTAACGTAGTACTGGAGCAACACAACGGGCTATTGGCAACCGGGATCACACCCTAAGGGAAAGATTCGAGGACAACACCACGTAATTTTGAACCACGGTCAGATGACGAGGTCACACCTGAGCTGTCACCCCACTCTCCATACTTCCACACCACGCCAACTTGAGAACATTTGAAATCGTTCACCAGCCCCCTTGTATACGACGATCTTTCGTTAGATTCGAACTCGCAGCCCTCAGGATGCTTATCCGTTACTTTTACAACCGGGCCACATAATTTTGAACCACGGTCAGATGACGAGGCAACACCTGAGCTGGCACCCCACTCTCCAAACCTTCATATATTGGAGTTACCTTGAAATGTAGTTTATCGCCGTTGTGGCGACATTTGGTAGGTAGGTAATTAATTAACGTAGCACTGGAGCAACATAACGGACTATTGGCAAAGGTCCGGAATCAATCCCGAGGGGAAAGAACCAAGGAAAACACCACGTAATTTCGCAAAAATTTATTTTTTAAGAAAACTATTAGATAGAAATGGATTGCTCGGCCTGCGTAATTATTCATACGTCATTTAGCGTAATAATAATCAACGTTCCCATGATTAATCAACAAGGTATAAATTTGATACCAATGTCACAAAGTAACTTTCACCAGTAAATAATTTTGAGATGATGCAGGTGCGAGACTCAAAGTGCATTTATGTTGGAACACTTACGGATTGGCTAGAATGATTGATCAGAGAAAATGTAGCCATATACGAGCCTCAGGTGGGCAAAGGCTGAATTGGTCAAAGTAAAAAAATGCAAGTTTAAGCTGTTAGTCTCTATAAATTAGGGGATGATTTTAGTAACATTAAAGGAAATAACACTTTTAGAATCGCCATAGTTTGAAAGTGGTTTTCGTTTGTTTTAGTCAAATATAACATTAATTCGTCATTAGTAAAAGACTAGAGTTGATACAAGTTGGATTTTAAGACTGCATATGTTTGCGAAATGAAAAATATTTCGAAGAAACAGCCCTGGACTACACTTTTGAACTAAAGGTGTAGTATAATCTATGCCTTTATCCATATGATAGAGATTTTTTATATCACTAAAACTTCTAGCAGCGTTTTACCGCTTAATTCAACCACGATCGGCTTTGTTTTCAACTAAAACCTAATGCCTTGTTTTCAACTGGAAAATAATGCTGCTCTGCATATTCTGATATACAGAGTTTTTGATCCAATGCCAGCTTATTGCAATAGTTGACAATAACGTAGCAGTCTCAGTGCTATCCATTGGAGCTATTGGAACATCGCACCCATTGTTAACTAGGGAACTGGGGGGGGGTGAAAGACATGCCTTCCTGAATAACTTTGGGAAAGATGTTTTAGAACCGCAAAGAACCATGGTTTCAAAGCAATAGTAAGTTGAAAATAAATTCCTTGAGCAATTAATTGAAAGATCCTACAAGAAAAAGAAAACATTAGAGCAAAGGCATTCATGAATAGATATTTTATTTCAATTCGATGTTCACCAATAAAAAGGTTGATTATTAAAAAAAATAAATGATTGCAAGGTAGCCAAATAAAAAGTTTCATTGATAATGTCAACATTTTATTTGTGTTTGCATTATGGTATTAAAATATTGCTTAAGCAATGAATTTTTCAAAATTTTGAATATAAAACGGTCATTATTATTTATTTTCAATGACAGTACAGGACGTATGACCCAACATGCATTAGAGAGCTTGGCAATCACAATGTTAACTCATATCATCAAAAGAGGAGCTTCCACATCGCTCGAACTATGTTGATTGTTACGTTTGAATAAATTATTTCCTTGTTAACCTGAGATGCTTATTGAGCAGTTCAGAACTCACATAAATAACATCAATAGTCGCTTGCTGCTAGCCAGTATTTTAATTGGTACTTCCGAAGCCAGAGGCGGAAAGAAATTTCTCAATGAAATACACTCTCTTTGTCTAATACCTTGTCTTCCTATTGAAAGTCCTACCCTACTCCTAGAAGCACCAGCATCTGGATTTCTTGATTACCCAATACGACTTGCCTTTGTTTGAAAGAATTTCAATTACATTATGGATTTGTGCTGAACTGGGCATAGAAAAACGTTTCCCAATTAATGTTTACCAATCTAACATCCATACTACCAATAGAGCATCCACAATATCAATCTAACATCCATAATTACCAATCTAACATCTATAATTATCAATCTTACTCCCAATTTAAGATACATAATAAATACTGCTCGTGGTGTAAGCCCCGAGCTTCATCATCGTTTCGAAATAAAAATCCAAACACAAAGCGAACTTCAGTTATTTACCATCCTGTAACATGCTACATAATACACCATTCAGCAAAAACCGCTGAGATCGTGTCCTCATGCGACCTTCACAGCAGCGATTAGCTAAAATCTGACCCTGATTAGGAAGTTTAGAGTCGCGCAAGTGGGTAAGGACATAGATGGACTCAAAAATCAAATCGATTTGCGAATCGCAATCGATTCCTTCGACAAGTAACCTGCATCTCCACCCAAATCGCTGACACTGTGAACTATTGCACTAGAAAAACGAACTAATCAACCAACTTCAAGAAGTTCTTCGTGTTGATAGGGAAAACGGAGCAATAGCTTTCACCCACCAGTGTTTTGCTTCCATTGCTTATTTGTTAGGTAGATAGATAAAATTGGATTAATAAATCTAATCGATAAGGGTAGTGAAGTAACTGTAACTTCCTCTATCACGTGAGCAAAAAATAACTTGACCTAATGGATCCACGTTTCTGCAACCGACATAATTGTTTTTAAAAACTTTTTGCTCAAGGCATCTGCTGTATGATTATACGCAATTTTTAATAGATGACTTTTAGTGAGTTAATAATACTGTACTTTGTGGCAAAAAAAGGACCGATTTCCATTTTGAAAGTATTTGATTTAGTAATTTTTTAATGCAGAATACAAAAAAATACTCTCCAATGTCTTGATTCTATCAGAATGTATTAACAGGAGGGCAGTGGCCCTTTTTTCTAATACAACTTTCATTACCGCGAAGTTTTTAGTCGACATGACTCAAAATGAGCGAATCTGGACATTGACTTTTTTCTACCATGGCACAGAATGAACACTCTTCATCTTTTGCGTATATTCTTCGAAAATATCAATTAAAAACATTTTTTATGCAAGTTCTTCAGAAATCCTCTGTTTTCTAAAATCCTGAATCTCAAATTTTAATTTTTTTTGAATTCGAAGTAAAATATAACAAAATAACAATCCTATCTTTCAACTTTTAATATTTTAAAACATTCAAAGTAAAATAACAGAGCTATATATACATTGTTATAAAGATAGCATTTGAAGTATGGGGCGTAATAATTTTAAATCTGTACTAATGAATTGAGATTTTCAATTTGTAATTGATGTCAATTTGATTTTTTGAGCTGTAGCTATAATGTATTTAGAATATTTGAGCGTTAAAATTAGTTTAAATTCTTTAAATCTGGCATTCCACTGGCTGAAAGTGTTCCTCATAAAGTACTGACTCACGAAGGGGCAATGGCAAAATGCTGGAGTAATAGTGGAGAAGGAAAATATACTCACAATCGCAAACCAAAAATTAATAAAAAACCTGTTATATATTTTTATGTAAACCAAATAATCACATCGCATAGAGCATTTTAAAGTTTTCACCGATAGCTATCATAAAATATATTTCCGGTTACAGAGAACACTTCGGAATAACTGACCACACAATATATGTATTTTTGTTTTTGCAAACTTTGGAAAACATTAAAAAAAAACTTCAATAATTCAAACAAGGCACAGATTTTGGAACTGAATGAGTACAAAATAAAAAGGAACGTATCCAATAAATATATATGAGCTAAAACAGATTGTTTTTGAAACAGAACATTTTTTGCCGGAACGCAAAGAGAAATCTGGAAGACAGAAATAACCGTATAAAAGAAAACGCGCGTGAATTTTGCAGCTTCGTTTAAATATGCTTGGTTTGGACTATGGAGCTGCATAATATTGCTAAATCTACCCGGAAGAGCTTGTAGCTCCAATGAAATTATTCGGCAATCTGGTGACAGAAGGGGGGGGGGGGCAGTGAGAAATATAGAAGACAGAAATCAGGGTAGAAAAGAAAATGAGAGTTAATGTGTAAGAGGTTTAGACGCCAAACAACACCGAATCATCTTTAACAAGTGAATAGGATACAATTGAAGATGTACAGAAGATGATTGTGGTAACACGATTGCGTTGTAAAATTTTTGCCTTTAATTTTATTGGAAATGAGAATTAAAACACCAAAAAAAATCTGCCTTGTTTTCGATTATTTCATTTGGAGGTAAGAAATGTGCATTATCAACCCTTATATTTGTTATAAATGGATTAAAATAAAGTATCGAACTTAAGTAACGACACAGCCATCAACAGATACAAACCATAAAGAAACTAGCTCAGATGCTATGCGTGGAAGTGCTAGTACTTTTCAACCCTCCAAATGAGTTTGACGAAATATCTCGTTCATCGAGATCTGATCAAGTTTGCTAATGACGAGATGTCTCATCAAGATACTGTCAATTTTTTTGTGATGACGAGATCAAGATCTGGTCAGTTTTTTTCTAATCACGAAACATCTCATCCATCAAGATCTAGTCGACTTGCTTCTAATGATCTCATCGATACAATCACCAGAAGGGTTAAATTCAATTTAAAGAAACGGGTCTTTTGACGGTATAAGGAATTTAAGTCTGATAAGTCTGATAAGGCTACATCGACCCAACGTATAAAGCTGCAGATTCTACTATCTCATCTCCGACTAATATACGAGTCGGATAAACCTTCCCTTTTATAGCGACACTCTTTCCGCGTATTTAGCAACACTTTATGTAACTCCTACTTAACACATCCTCCAAAGACCAACTGAGTGAATGACACAGAATATAGGGCATCGAACGGGACACACCTTTTCTAATGAGACATTCGTTTGCACGATGTTCCACAGAGGAAATACAGATCTCATCTTCCAGAATTCAAAAGAATTACCAAAACTGATTGATTTCTTAAGTTCCAGAATTTTTTTTTCTCGCGATCTCTTCCGGATAGTGTTAGTTTCTCTCTTCCAAATTACTATTCATTCGAATATTTCAGATGTCAAAAAGTGGTTCTGTAAGTATCTCTCTCTAAAGTAGGGCAACTTGTGTATTGAAAAGTTTGAGGTTGTGGATGTGTTGCAAAACCAAAAATTAAATCGGGCAAAAGGCGGGTCTGTACCAGCCTGTTTAACCCAGGATCGTTCGATTTCTATCAACTGTTAATTAAGTAGTTATAAGTATTGAGAACTGCCTTGTATGGACATTGAAGTGAAAATAACAAACATGAAATAATATTTTGTTCGTTTTGGATGGTAATTAATGAATTCGTTTACATATTCCTTAAGAGAAATGTGCTCTTATTCGACAAATGCTTTACAATTTAGAAGATAATTTAAGAGGGACACGCATAATAATATAGAACATCTGATTTTAAAAGATTGTCAAAAGTAGGAGAATGGGGTTTGGGGAATAAATCAATAGTCAAATCACTACAAAACTGAAAAAAATTCATCTGTGAATATCATTTATTAAACCTCAAATTGCTTGTTTATCTTAAAAAGTAAAAATCTTTTATTTGAAAAAAATTGTAACTAATATGAAACAGCAAAGCAATTTGACACAAGAATCTCGGACAGCATATTTAATTAGTGCTTAGGTACAAAGAAATAGATACTTCATATTTTATTTTTTGTTTTAATCACGTTAACAAACTACTCTTGGCAGTTTATCTTGGCGTCGAAAACTGCTCTATAATGTCCAGCCTCTAATGCAAAAACCTGTTCCAAACAAACACCAGTTCTTGACAAGGGAACAATTTGTTTTTCAAACTTGGATCTCCAATTCCTTTTGGAGTAATAGGGTAGTTTTGCCTTCGACGAGATACCTCGCTCTTAACAAAATTGACCAGATTTTGTACGAAATATCTCGTCAAAACTTGGAGGGTTAAACTTCTTTTATACATTGGAAAATATTCGGAATAGTTATCATACGCATTCTCACAATAAGTATTTCTTCCTTAAATCATAAACCTCTTATCCATATCATTGTAACATTCAACCAGCTTTTCATCTAAAATTTCAGGTAATGTAGGTTTTCTACATAATGGAGCATTTGCAGATTTTGGAAGTTCACTTTCCCCGTCCGATATTAGCCTGAACCACGGCAATCATTGAATTTTCTTGGGCATCCATACATGCAAAATAATAATAGTAACACTTTACTGCATAGATTAAGGTTCAATAATGTGCACAGAATCTATATTACTAAAAGGCAATGAATGATTTGCATGTTCACAGAAGAAACTACTGAACAGTCTTGAAATTTTCCGTTTCAACCAAACTCAAATCTCCAAGTTTGGGACAAAATTCTGATTAGTTAATTTTCAATCAATTAAAAGCGATCATTTCCTATAGAAAATATTTTCTATAATATGAAACCTTAATTGGTTTCAAAATATATTTTAGAATATAGAAAATGCGCGTAATAATATGGAACATGTTACATATTGAGTATAATCGATGTGTTCCATATTATATACTTCGATGGAAAAAAATTACTATTTTTAACGAAAAATATAAATTTAAAAGAAAAAGTATTCGGCATTGACAAACATGTGAAATTTGTTTTAAATCATTTAATAGTTATGTTTAACTGATTTCATCTCAAATACTTTTTAACTGTTCCACTAAAGTATTTACTGGGCCTCGAAAAGTACTAAACTTTTTCTATTTTAAAATCGGATTCTTGAATGACAATTGAAATAGAATGCACCTTTTTTCTAAAACAGAAGCATTTTATACAAATACCGATAGATTTTGATAGTCACCTGTTGAGATATTGCAGAGTTCCATATACATGCTGCTAGTTGTAGGCGGTGCAAGTTCGAGTCCTGTAACTTATCCTGGTGTATTTCTCTCTTATGAGTCAGTAAAACTTTGCATGCGTGTGTAAGTACATTACTTGACGTTGTCTGTCTGTTTGGAGCAGCTGGATAAATATGGCCCCTGCACCATATTTATGTGCATTTACCCTATATAGAATAAAACATATAAATGACTTTTTCTAGTTTCAAACTATAACATTTTTTTCACGGTCTTAAGCTTAATATTCTTACATTTGAGTTATTAACTATTATTTGTATTATTAAGGTAAGTAATTTTTCAGATTAGAAATATTGCATTCTTAAATTTTAATACTGCAATATGCTTACATCCGAACAACACTATGTTACTATCATAATTACAGCTAATAGCTTAGCATTTAAAATTTAAGACACTTTTTGGCGTATTAATTTTTTAGGGTAGGGTATTTCAATTAACGTCACACTGGAGCAACACAATGGGCTATTGGTGACGGTCCGGGATCAATCCCAAAGGGAAAGATCCGAGGACAACACCACGTAATTTTGAACCACGGTCAGATGACGAGGCAACACCTGAGCTGGCACCCCACTCTCCAAACTTCCACACCACGCCAACGTGATTTTAATTTTGTAGATCTATATGAAATCAATGAGTATTTATAAAAGTGTCTCTAAACAGTTTAATGTCTCTTCGCATACGTGTTTAAGATTAGAATAGATGATTGCATTCTTTCGAACCAATTAGCAAAGTTCGACAATGTCAAAAAATTTCAAATAACTTCGAGCCTCTGAAAACATCGACATGCTTAGTTTTTGGTCTATGAAGCTTGATTTGACTAAAGGATTCAAAATAAAACACTATCACTAATCACATTTTATGAAGAATGGTTCGTTCTCAATGCACTATATTTCTTTAATTTCCATCCACTTAAGACTCCTGGTTAGATATTATCGGCACACCACTGTGGGGATTTTTAGTACAAAGAAACAAACCAGACGGAAAATGAAAACTTTACTTCGCTATCCAAATGCTCTCACCTCATACATATAGGGCTTACATGTAAATGTAGTTTATCTTCATTTTTGGCAACATTCGGCGTTTAACTTAACTAGCATTGTCGAATCAACTATCATAAATCAATTCGAAGTGATAGGACAGTTTTGAATCGACCAATTGTTATTACCAAAACTGATCAGATCTTGATGGACGAAATATCTCGTCATAAGCAAAATAGGTCAGATTTTGATAGATGAGATATCTCACTGAAGCCAGTTGGAGGGTTATTCCAATTAGTGTTGATCAATCACTTATATATCAATTCAAAATTTATTCATTCTTGAATTTTTATTGCCGAAGTGCTGAAATCGTATTCTAAAACAAGCCAAGTGATGTCACGTTGGGAATAAGTACAGAAAATACGCTCCGCCGCAGAAACATTGCCGCCATCCGTATTTAGCTGGACAGAAAATGTCCCTTCTAAGGTTTGTTAGAAAAAAGTTCTATGTCATTGAAATACAAAGGTCGAAGAAATTTCGATGTGAATAGTGAAGATTGGTTGATGCTTGAACTCATATTTTCCTCAAATCAAACGGAAAGTGAAAATTTTACTTCAGCTATCCAAATGCTCTCACCCAATACAAATCGGTGTTACCTTCAAATGTAGTTTAACGCCATTTTGGTAACGTTTGGGATCTAATCTAACTGGCGTTGACCAATCAATTTATATAAATTAATTCGGAATATATTCTTTGGAATATTTTATTGGCGACGTGGTGAAATCGTATAGAAAACAAGTTTAGTGATGTCACTTTCGGAATACGTGAGGAAAACATGTTCCGCAGCAGGAACACTACTGCTACCTACATTTAGCTTTACAGAAAATGCCTCTCGTTCATATTTATTCCAAATTATTATTATTATAAATTTTAAAAATAGTCTTTAATACTGAAAAATGAATTACTATCGCTTACATTTCTTTGCTATTTCACCCTAGTAGATCTATATACTTCTGGAACATTTCACTTCGTTTCTATTCAACCGAAAAAAGCTTGAACTGTTTTAAAGAAAAATAAATATTTTCTACAAAATAATTATTGAGAACAAGATTTAATTGCTGTTTCCTAATAAATACAGTTAGTTTAATGTTTGATTGCTCAATTGCACTTAGCAACTGTACATTACCTTTGCTAAATAATAATAGCTTTTCGGATTCCAGCATGTTCTTCGCTTATAAGTGTAGTTAATTTAGTCGACGTTCATCAATAACTACTTATCCATAGAGAAACGAGTACTTCTAATTATGCACTTGTTTAAATCTTGTGGGAAAATCATTTTTGATAGCGATAAAATTGTGTAGTTCGATGTGATAAAAGCATATTTTTAGGGAAAATTTTGAAATAACGGAATAAGTGTACCGTGCTAAAACTCATTTTTCTCCATAGTTTATTATTAAAACAAAAAAATTCCATTTAAAATAGCTTTAAATTTTTTAGAGAAGAATTAGTGGCTCACTTTCCCGTAGAAAAATGTAACCCTTTCCGATTTGTATCTAATTAGCGTAAAGTATCAAAAACAAGTTTTTCTCCGATTGAGATTTTTTTTATATTAGTCTGATTTCAAAATGTTTCCTGTCCATCTGGTTTTAATTGGTTTACTTGAAATTGTTTTTGATAATCCTTGTAATCTTTTGCATATATGTAAGTGGAAATGAAAAATCCATCAAGCTTCCAAAATTTGAAATTTTCGTGTAAGATGTTGCTTAACCTATGCTTTTTTGCAATATTTTAGATGTTTTAGTACAAATTGTTTTTGCTTTGCCAATTGAGCCTTTACCAAATGGAGTTAATTTGATAATGTGTATACAAACTATTATGTGAATTAAAATTTTGATAATACGTGGAAAATGGGCATGGGACCTATCAGTTTTGGCTAATTTATCAAAATTTTAGACCATGTTTTATGTAATAACTTTCGAATGACTTAATATTTTTGAACCAAACTTTATGAAGAGCGTTTTTAGTAAACACCAGTCAGCAAATTTCATAGCAATCGGATTACATCTTGAAAAGTTTGTTTTGAAAATCCACTTTCCCCTTATAAAAGCAGTTCTCTTAAATAAATCACAACTTCGTAGCATATACTCGTATATTCAAACACTAAACGAAGCCTTGGAATACTGATCATTTTTGGCTGTTAAATATCCATTGGTACATATCTGACAGCACCCGAATAAATGTGGGTATACGTTCATATCACATACGCGTTTCGTAACATTTCTTTTATTTCCCGCAGTATCCAATTATTAAATCAAGGAAAAAAGTTGATGATTCCTTTTTAGATCAACTACAAATTATGTTACTTCCAATGCTCCAATCGATATTTTTCGTACGATTGTGGTAACACTACCTTGAGTTTAAGGTCAAAACTGGAAATAAATGCTTATGATTTTGTAACTCAAACTACATGTAACTATACATAAAAAACAGCTTTCGAACGCTCATTTATCCTTGCTTTTCTCAATATTTAATCCAATTACGATGCATTCGCTAAAACAATTTAAAGAACTTGCAACAGTATTATCGTGATAGAGTAATAAGGGGAGTTAAATGGATCAGCTTTCTTTTCGTATTTTTCTACTCCACCTAAAGTACGAATAATTAGAAACATATATCTAATGATTCTATTGTGAAGGTCACAATGACCCGAAACGAATACCAGGCGGCGTAAAATCTATGCAGATATAAATAATTTGTCTGTTATTGAATGATTTATAACACGCAATTCTGACATAGGATAGAGGTATCAGTTTGTGCGTGCATATGATCGCAGACAACAAATCAGTCATTTTGAAAGCATGCCTCAAGTTGTGTACATATTTACGAGGTTACAAGTAGGTATTTTCTGTGTGTTGCTACTATTTTCTTTCGCCTGAGGGCTGATTGATCGTATCAATAATACTGCGTTGGATATTCAGGTTAATATCACCAATTGGTAGTCTGATCTGTCAGACTAAGATACTATTTTTATTTATCTAACTTTCAGATCGGCAGGTTTAAAGTTCAATGCCATCTATTAATCGGTAAGTTTGTATTCACCTTTGGTGTAAGTTGTAGAATTTGCGTAAAACGAAGCAGGACATCTGTCAGAATATTTTGCTTCGAGATATGTTTTATATTATACCAATGGGATATAGACATCTATGTTATAGTTAAGTCATTTCTAATAATATTTGAAGAGTTTGCATTCGAAAGCAGTCTACATTTAGTGAAATTGCAGAAAATTCTATTATTTTTCCTTCTGCTTATATTGTATTGAAACTACAATTTCTTCTTATGAGTGGATTTTATTAAATTTCCATGAAACACTTTTGTAGTTATGATATTGTTTTTCCATTAGATATCACGGTAGCTAAGAATATTTTTAAAGTGGATTTGTTTGATTTCGAATAAAAAGTTTTCATTCCTACATGAATTTTGGGGAAAATTGCATGAAATATTGGTATCAAAAATGCTTCTGAATATGTTTTTGTAGTAATTGTAACTACCAACCGAACGGAACTAATTAATTGTAATAAAGAAAAATTGAAAATTATCGAATCTTGGATTATTTGGACAGCTGATAGCACTTGATATGAACATTCTTATAGAACATATATTTCGAAGTGAAAACTCTTTTTATACTTTATTAAAAACAATTTTTAAATCTTTTTCATTCGTTTACAAACAAGTATATGAACTTTTTAACCCTCCAAGTGGTTTCAACCAGATATCTTGTCGATAAAGATCTAACCAATTTTGCTAATGGCGAGAAATCTCGTCATCAGGCTATTGTTGTTTTTTATGATGACGAGATAAAGATCTGGGTGTTATTTTCTAATTATAAGATACCTAACCCATCAAGATCTCGTCAATTTTGCTATCGGCAAGGTACCTGGTCGAGACAACCACCAGGTGTGTAAATAAGTACTAAGATAAGATAACGTAATTTAAATTAAATTCTCGTCTTCCCCTTAAATACAAAAATAATATCGCTACGAAGCTAACTATCGAATATTGTTAGCTGTTATCGAATGTTGTACCGCTGTAACTTTTATCGAATGTTGTATCGCTGTAACTGTTATCGAATGTTGATATCAATAAAAAAATTCTGTATAAACATGTCACGGATAGATAGGTAGTTGAATTTTCGTCGCACTGGAGCAACACAACGAGTTATTGGTGACGGTCCGGTATATACCCGAATAGAAAGATCCGAGGACAACACCTCATAATTTTCAGCCACGTCAGATGATGAGGTCGCACCATAAACGTGAAATATAAGCAGAGTGGACATCGCTATTCAGAAGAGCTTAGAAAAGTGGAGCAATAATGTCCCCAGTAGTCATGTGACTGCTCCGTGAAAATTCAGCTTGGTGACTGATTTGACATTTTATCACCCCTTTTGTCGATATAACATTTTCTTGTGAAAAGGTAGCAATGTGAATGTGTATACTACTGAATATTTCTTAAATTTCTGTTTCTATTTCAGCTGTTTTATAATTAGATGAAGTTCTTCTCGTTGGGATCAAGGTGACTAGCACTTATACAACAACATAGTCAACACTTGAGCTGGCACCCTACTCCAAACTCCCATACTACAACAACATGATATGTCACGAACGACTTCGAAAGATCCAAAATGCACTCATTATTATGTTAATGAGATAGTTAATTTCAGATGATAATTAACACAAGATAAGTAAATTTTCACCACCTCACATGAGTACATAAGAAAAGTAAATTTTCACCACCTCAACAATCCTTATCATAAAGTTACATCCACAAATCTTTTCACATACATTGTTTCATGAAAAGAGACAACAAAGTTGGTTTACTTCTGACATAAATAATGTTATGTCTGATGAATAGAGAATAAGAACAATTATGTAACTTGACCTTGGATAATTGAACACCGAAACCTGTTCAAGATGTCTTGGTTAGGTTAACGCTCTCTGATTTGATCAATGGAAACGAATAACAATGTCATGCAATACATACAGTTTCAGTTTCTTTAACAACTTAAAGTAGTTCTGAATTGGGTAATCACAATCATGGACAATGTGAGAACTGTTATTTCCACTGCAAAATGTTTTTGTTTTTCGAAAAAATATGACAAACATCACAGGAACCAAGGAACACTGTGCAGACCACGTTCTATTTCATTAAGAATGAAATATTAATTTATTTCGAATGTTTTCTATTGACTCATATTTCAGGTTGACTAAACATAAAGCACACTTCCTTATTCCAAGATGCAGCAAGCAAGTAGAATAACGCAAAAAACAATAGTATATTTGTTTCAATGTTCCAGGATGTAGGTTTAAAATCATTCCATTTACAACTCTAGACTTCGCAAATTATGAAAGATTTATCTTGGTTTTTAGAAGTATTATTTGCCTTTTGCTTACATAAATTATTTTTCTTTCATATTTTATCCCTGCTTTACTTTATTCTAATTTCTTTAAAAATAATTTTTACTCACTTTGACAGAATTTTCGATGTTATCAAGTCAGCATCTAGTAATATGGGTTGTTATAGAAATAGAAGTATTCTTTCAAATTACTCAATATAGATACCATTGAGGAATGATATAAAAATTTATTGAAATATGGATTCAAAAAATATTTCATCAACCTCATGCAACAAAATACTCCTTACAGAGGTATATAAACATCTTTAGTTACAATTAGTTACAATTTTACATACTGCAGGATTTAAAAAATAAAGAATGGTAAATTTGGAATCTGCTTCGTCAGACACACATTTAAAATTAATATGAAAGTCATTTTTTTTCTCATAAAATTTTCACTTTTCGCATTGATGAAAAAGTAAATAAATAGCTTTCTTCATATTTAATGTTTTACACCACACCATGTCAGTTTTAAAGTACCTGAAATAAAATTGGTTGTGTAAAGACGCTTTAACAAGTCTGTAAATATTTCAAATAGTTTGAATAGTTGATGAAATGATAGAGAATCATCCCCTAAAGGACTATAATCCTCTTAGGAAATCTAAAGGAAGGATCATCTTAAGACTATAATCTAAAGGAAGGATCATCTTAAGGCTATAATCTAAAGGAAGGATCATCTAAAGGCTTTTATATAGAGAAAGTATACTCTAAAGGCTATAATCTAAAGAAAGGGTCCTCTAAAGACTTTTTTATTTAGAGAAAATATCCTCTGAAGGCTATAATCTAAAGAAAAGATTCTCTAAAGGCTTTTATATAAAGAAAGGGTCCTCTTATGGTTATAACCTAAAGACAGGATCTTCTAATGGCTATAATCTAAAGAAAGGATAACATGAAGGCAATAATCTAAAGAAAGGATCCTTTAAAGGCTTTTATATAAAGAAATAATCTTCTAATAGCTATAATCTAAAGAATGGATCCTTCTTCTAAAGTCTCTTATATAAAGAATGGATCCTTCTTCTATCTAAAGAAAGGCTATAATCTAAAGAATCTTATATAAAGAATGGAAATCTAAAGTCTCTTATATAAAGAATGGATCCTTCTTCTATCTAAAAAGAAAGGCTATAATCTAAAGAAAAGATTCTCTAAAGGCTTTTATATAAAGAAAGGGTCCTCTTATGGTTATAACTAAAGACAGGATCTTCTAATGGCTATAATCTAAAGAAAGGATAATATGAAGGCAATAATCTAAAGAAAGGATCCTTTAAAGGCTTTTATATAAAGAAATAATCTTCTAATAGCTATAATCTAAAGAATGGATCCTTCTTCTAAAGTCTCTTATATAAAGAAAGGATCCTCTAAAGTCTATAATCTAAAGATAAGATTATTATAAAATATCCTTGCAGTTAAATAAATTTTGAGATGAAAAATATGTTACTTCTGATCTTTTATTGTTCTCACGTAATTATAATAAAATCTGTTTGACAGTATAAATGAAATAAGCGGCTTATCGTTAAATGTAAATGGTCGAAATGCTTGCAATTTTTAGTTTTGACACAAAAGCAAATAGTCTATAAACCACTGTATAGCAAAAAAGTTTTGTTTTCAGTTAATGAGTTTACTCTAAGCCAACGGTATATGTTATCATTATAAGGTATGTGTTATGGCACAAATAGGGAAAATATTATGAGGACTAATTAAGTCATTAAATTCCATTATTATATTTAAAGAAAAATGTTCAGATGAAATATGACATAAACTGAGTAAGTTAAAAGCTTCTAACGGCAGTAATTTTAATTCAATTTAAATTACATTTGATTAAAATAAACGAATTGGCACAGGTAAACACAAAAGATATGAGATTTTCGTGTCTACAAACAAACCAGATCGAATGTAAAGATTTTACTTCCGCAACCCAAATGCTCTAGCATGATACAAATTCGGGGTTACCTTAAAAAATAGCGTATCACTGTTTCGCTGACATTTGGCATTAAATCTAATTAACTTTGACCAATCAACTATAATTTTTCAATTCGGAATTCATTATTTGGAATTTTTATTGGCGAAATGCTGAAAACGTATTTGAAAAAGAAGTCACGTAACGTCACGTTCTGAATACATACAGGAAACCGCTGAAACGCTACCGATATCTACATTTACTTTGCAGAAAATACCTCTAATAATAGAAATTTTGTGTCACTTTTATTAAGCAGTTTGTGAGTATTTATAAAACTATCATAATACAAACTATCTTCCACTTCTACAAAAATGAAGGGCTTTTCATTTCTTTAAATCTAAATAAAAAGAGCATTTTACAGCTCATTAACGAATTTCTGCAGACTATAAAACATGCGAGAAAGCGAATTAGTACAATCAAACAATTTTCCATAAATCGGAGTAGCTTGAGATATTACTTTGAAAATAAAACATCAAAACTTCAGCTATTTAAATGAGTGTATCCATTTAAATTGGGGAAACCCATTACCTAAATGTGGTTCCATTGCTTATCTACGAATGATTTAAAATAATGGTGTGCTGATAGCAATTTCATTTGTTCCGCTCATTTATTACAACTTGTAAGTATTCAACCAAAACATTTTCCATAAAACCGCCAATCTACTCTGATTTATATTCAAAATTCTCCTTGCACATACATGCATCTTTCGAATGAAATTGAGTGACTATTAAAGGATGAATGATATGAAGAAAAATGCATTTCCTCATATTAAACGCCCAGTACTAAAATAACTTCCGGTATTAAAACGTGTTTTCTTATTTCGAATAAAATAACCATTTATTACACTGATTAGATGCTAATAAAGACAAGAAAATTTTCAGAAAATGCTCAATGCTTTAATAAATCACTAGGCAGTCTATCGTTTCGGTAATGAAGTTTTTTCGTTAAAATTTCTGTGAAATTATGTAAATGCATGCAAAATATAATTATCTATAGTTTAAACCCAGACCACTCTTCAGTTTTAAGTCTGAATTGTTAGCTTTGAAAGAGGTCTTAAACTACTCTGCAACAGTCAACAATAAATTAATATTTATCCTCACCGACAGCCGGAGTTCGATACAGTATCTCAAATCATGGCCTAGGATCGTAGAATAACGGGGCGTGATATTGTTACTATACTTTCCAATTTCGCCCATGACGTTGCCATACATATCCATCGGATTGCATCGCATGTTGGAGTGTATGGTAACGAGGTTGCCGACCAGCTGGCTAAGGAGATTTGGGTACGTCCTCTTCCTCTTAATAAAGACCTCTCGGCTACGATTTTTTTTCTATTTTCAAAGCAAAAACCAAAGATACTTGGCATATTCCCCTGCACATGCATGGTACTCGGCAGCTTTCCCAGAGTGTCACTAAATTGCAAGTTACCTAGATTTTTCCAGATTCTCTGGCGAGACTTAGAAGTGGCCACACTAAGGACTCGAGATTCGAGAATGGTGTTAAGATCTTCACCAGATATCCCTGTTCCACAAGCCTTGCAACCCCTTATCGACTGCATCGGTGTTTCCTTGGGCCAGCTTGTCTTGGATAAGGAGAAAGTTGGCTTTCTTTTAGAGAGACATGGTCTTATGGACCTGGTTTAGGCTTATCCTGAACCTTTCGTATAAGAAACAACAACAATCTATATTTTAAAGATTGATAAATATGAGATAAGCTATAAAAATAAATGCAAAGATGGTATAGTAGAAATGTGTGTACCCATAAATAATTCCTTGTAAGTAATATTCCTATTAACCCTCTGAGAATCACGAGATTTCCGATTAGTGTAGCATTGCTTTTTCTCCACAACACACATGTAATGACTAAATAACCACATGTACTGGTTGAAAGAATCCTAGGAAAAATTCTATTGGTTGAGAAGATTCAAAACTGGTTGGAAGTCATGCAGGGAAGACTACAGGTTTCAGATCGGATATATACTTGTTAATACCCTTGGAGAGTTAAATTAAGAAGGTTAAGGTATAAATAACTTCTTGAAAATATTTTTTAAACTAGGAAGGGATACTTTTATACAGTCGCTATCCGAATCTTCACTGCCAATGTAAAGTTCATTGACGAGTCGATGAAAGTTTCTCAAAAGTCCTGCCATCTTGTTTACGCAGAGATGTATAAAAAAGTCGTAGGAGCTGTAAAAAGAGTGCTTATACTCATGCCAAGAAGCAAGTAAGAATGTCTTGTCCAAGAAAAAAATCAAAGCATTGCTACTAAATTTGTCTAAATACTTTACTGATGTCTCTGATTTCCAAAGTTGATTTAGAATAATATGATAGTGATACAATTTATGAGCAGAAATAAAAATATTTTTCTCTTTCAAATGGTTGAAAAATTAATCTGAAGAGGAGTTATTTACTTTTAAATTTATCGCAGTTTTAACAAGTCAAATATTCACTAATCACAAATATGATAGTGCATGTGAATTTTTCACACACACTCAAAAAAAAACATTTTAATACCGCTCCCTAAAAAAATTTGCAAAGATTTAATTATTTCATTTTAAATGCTAAAAAATTCGATATAAATTTTAGACCTACTAATAATAATAGTCTATCTTTACAAATGGAAACTAGTCTTAATTTTTAAAATAAAAGGTCGCATTCATTATTTCACATAATAACGAATTATTTGGATGAATTGATTTATATAATTCCTTCTAATTAACTTGTATAGTAGATTAAAGTGCCTTTCTTGTCTCGAATTATAATCTTCTCCAGTAATATCTATTGTTATATTCAGGTACTTTATTTTAAATATTCATTTATTTACATCGATAATTACTTCATTTCAAGTGTTCTCTTCTGGCAACATTGTGCTGCTCCAGTGCGACGTTAATTAACTACCTACCTACTTCTTCTGGTAACATGTGAACTGTTTTAATATAATCATTTATTTTCATATACAAATTAATTCAAAATCGGTTCTTTTTATTTTTATATTATAAGTTTCTTGTTTTGAAAATTATTTTACCGTTATTCATTTCATCTAAATAAACTACAAAAACAAAAGAAAGTTGGGATTTCGTCCCAATTTGTCTTGTATTCTCTACTGCCATTCAGAACAACATAATGTAACTAGAAATTAATAAATGATTCTTCATAGAAAGTAAGTAGTTGTGTGCAATACTGTGTTTTTAAAGTGGAAGCTCGAATCTTTTTAGCCTCAATTCAGTAAATTTTACAAATCCCAATGAAAATAAGTATGAAAAACCTTATATACAACAAAGAGAATTTAATGAATCATTTATATACGATACTGAGTTTATTTTAGTTTCCCAGCACTCACAAAACTGTAGCACTATTAATTTCAGAATGAGATATGTGATTTAACTTTCGTCCTTTATAGACAAAACCTATAATAGTTGAAAGGTTAATTGTGTAATAAGAATGAATTTTGTGATTGAAGATTCGTGAATTTTTTTAGGAAGATGAAAGATCCTTTCTGGCTTACAGTAGCTCACAAATTGAAAGCAAGAAAATTACTTGTTTTTTAGTCCCACTTTACTGATTTCGATCACAATTTTCCTTATTACTACTTCCAAAGTATCGAATAAAACTGACTGTTCTTCCGAAATCTTAGATTGAGGTACTTTATACATTAAAAATAGCAGCTGCACTCTCAATGCTTTAAGTAATTCCAAGAGACCTTTGGGACAATGGTGTATCAAATACATTAATACAGAGGTTGGGCATTAAATTTCGAAATAAAGCTATTAATTTTCTCAAATTATTACAATTATAGTAATGTGCGAGTTTTAACAAGACCAGGCATCCAAAAGTGCTACTCCAACAGATGAGAAAAAATGGAGGTCAACCCTTGACCCATAATTTCAACACTAATGTGCAGTTGAACGTTCTGATCAGTTTTCGAATTCAACTTGGCGACTTCGGCAGGTTTTTTCCACTCCAATGACGCCAATAAGGGAAGCCGCGGGTTTCGATATTTTAATTTTTCTTTCCTCATCCTATTTCTCTTTGTTGATATCTCTTACAGCAGCATTGACGACACAGAACTTGCTGGTGATTGTCGTTTTCTTGGGTGCTTAAGATTTTTAATCACTAGAGCGTTAATTTGATACTAAGTGTTAAACAGTTTTTAATCCTTGAAATGATAGCGGTAAGTCTTTGATCCACAAATAATATTTGTAATTTTAGTAGGAGTAAAATGGTTATATGATTACTCTTGATACTCTTGTACCATCCCAAGGAACTGTGAATTTTTATAATAATTTATTATATATTTTCGACAATTTAATATCCTCTGACATATCCATTATTATTATATACTTTATTTCTGCATCAGTTTTATTATAAGTGATTTACTTTGCAAATTAAATTGTTTTAATCAAAATGTTTTATTTTGCCGTTCCATTAATTGACTTCTCTTTGCCCTCCTTGTTCGTTACTTTAAATTCTCTAGTTTAAGACTGAATTATCATAAATTAAATTTTAAAGAGTTCTGTTGTTATTTGTTATTTTATTTGCTATTTTTATTTCTATTGAATGTATTATATTTTTTTACTAAGGTCTGTGTCCAGAGTTTTTCAAAATCTATTTAAAATATTTTGACATATTGTATGGTGAGTCCAATTTAGTAAAATTCATAACAGATTTTTATTTTTAATACTAGATTTTAAATTTATGCTTATTGTATTTATAAATTTCCCAACTTTCAATGTTATGGCAAGATCTTTTATGACGATAAAATCGCTTCATTTAATAGCATGATCTGTTGATTATATTAATTACTTTCAATCAAATGAAAAAGTAGTGAGAAATCTGTAGTTAAAATTAAAACGTTTTCTGCTTTAGATTTTATACTTTCCAACCTCACTTAATATTTCCCTCTACCTGAATTAGTCTGTTAAATAAGCACATTACTATGGAATAAAACAAAAACTGTTCTTTTAACAATATTATATTTTTGTGAAGAACCCAAAAACCGTGTTTAGATAAAAACTGAAACGTTTTGAGGTATAATTTCGAATTGGTATTCAATCTTATTCGTTGTGGTATTGAATGAAATTATGAGTGACAGTTTAATAATGTTTTACTAACTGTAAAGCTTATGGCACATTTTGGCACTGTTTGATAAATTACATTTGTATACGGTCAACCCATTGAATTGCTCAAAGAAAGTTAAATTCATTTTAATAATTATCTCCAACCTCTTTAACAAGAACGAATATCTCTTATTGAAATGTGAATTGAAGTTTCCGAATTTTTATTTTACAAAGTATTACACACAACATATTTACAAAATCTATTGGTTCTTGATTTATTTGGTTGTCATCAATTTTCTATAATCAATTTTCTTTCTATTATTCACTATATTTATTATGCTGAGAATACACATTATACGTATAGATCAAATTACTTTTATAAAATGTGCAGCTTTAATACATTCAGTAAGAAATAATTTAATTTTTTTTTCGTCAAACGTTTCCAATGTACTCTACATTGCTAAATGCTGTGTTGTAATTTTTTAAATTTTCTTTCTAAATTTTCGTTAACTAATCTAAATAGTCTTTAAAACATAAATTTCTATCCAAAATAAAATTTTTAATTTGAATTATTCCTTTATTTACTTTAAAGTCATAAAAGGCGGTTTAAATTATGTCAATTTAAATGCCAATCAAAAATTTAGAAAATTTACATTCAATAAATAATAGCAAGTGTGATGGAAGATTTCTGTATATTTGGAAAGAAATATTAATAATTTACCGTATAAAGAATTTTAAAACAACAACTTCATTTGATATTCATTTCGAGTTGTTCATTATTTCAACGATAAATGCATAAGTATATTTGACTGAATTGAATCTTTACTGAGTTGGAAGTTTACCTTTGAAATCTGCTTTATTACCCTGGAGTTAGATACGACTTGTTTTTCTGAGATCAATAGATGTTCACTTCTAGTTATTCATTACTTCCACTATGGATGTATAAGTATATTTTACTCAATTGAATCTTTTGCTCGTTTCAAGTTTATCTTTGAAAACTGTTTTACTACCTTGGAATTAAAAGCAACTTTTTTTCTTCTAACCTATATATTTCAAGTTTGTTCCCAAAATGTTCCTTAACAGTTCTTCCTTTTTGTTCGCTTCCAGAACACTTTAAAATATATGGTAAAAAAAGGTAAAGGAACCACTAATTTTTATCAGTAATTACACATTAAGCTTCCTTTTTCCTCCTAATGCAACCTCAATGGGTTGGAAAGCATTGATTTACAGATTAAGATCTTATTTATTGATGGAAGTTACACGTACTAGAAATTCTTGCATCATACTAGGAAAAAAAGTTTCTCTTACACTAAATAATGGCATAAAAGTAACGCAATAAAAAGTAACTTCAGAGCTTCTTCTTTGAGTGTTAGATCTACGGATTTTGTTAAACGAGTCCTTAACTTGTTTCGGATATTGTGCTTATTTTCTTCAGATTGACAAATTTCGTATTCCAAGGTTAATTACCTTGACATTTTAAGGTCTTCCCTCTTTCATTATTCCATATACGTTATTGCAGTATAACTCGGATTTGTTTGTTACTCTGGTGTCATTTTTTTTAAACAAGGGTACAAATTAACATCACAATTTGCTTTTTTGTACTTGAACAAAAAATATTATACAAAGTTGTTCATTATTTTCTATTGCAAGGTAAGAACATTTTTAATTTGTGAAATTATTAGAATATATCTTAATTTGGTTTTTATAGATAATTTAAATAAGTATTTGGTGCTAAACATGAAATGTTAAGATCTAAAATTCATAAGTAGAAGTCCAGTGTTTTAAAATATGAAAAAGATTGGCAAAAGTTTAAGAATAGAGATATTCAAGTCTCATAAAATATGAAAATTCATTGGTTTATCAAAAAATTCACTATTAATATTATAAATGCTTTTATTAATATGCTTACTTATTGAGATTACGTTGTCGGTACCATGCCAAACCTACGATGATTCTGCATATTCAGTTGTTTTCACTCAAAATCATATTTCCTAGGTGTTATACGTTGTACAACAGGCACGAATTCTGCTTATATCTTAAATCTGCGATTTAAATCCAATAATCTCAGGATATAACTTATCTTTTCTTGAGAATAAACTTATCTTTTCTTGAGAATAAACTTATTTTATCTAGAGAATGCAACCGGATTACGTGTTTATTAAAAACAAAAAGTTTGCAGATTTGTAATTTAGGCGTGGTGCTAATGATATGAAATTTAGTCACTGTCCCTACAAAAATGCACAGCATATTTGGTATAAATTTATACATCACCTGATATGTACGATTCTGAAAGATACTTTATTTTAACTTTAAGATGGATAATCCTTTATGTATGTACTCATGTATTATTCTTTCAATTTTGAGAAACTCTTATACACTGAACATCTTTTTTGATACAGGCTTTTCGTTAAAATTGCTTGACAGAAAATAAAGCTTTAAAAATCAGAAAAGCCACAATTGTGTTTTCTGAAATAAAAAAACAAATTATACTAAATTTGGAAGGTTTTAGTTTCAGTCATGCAGAAAACTAGTTATCCACTTCCTTAGCCTTTTAATACGTTAAGAAAACGGATCACGGTTTTTTCTGCATTAATCATGAATACTGATCGACGAAATAACCACATTTCCTCATATTTAGCATTCCTATCAAAACTCACACACCTGGAAATAAAATGTAAGACTTCCACTGTCAGTAGCCATCAAATGTTAAACTCACAGTTGTTAGTCACGGTATCTTGCACATCACTTTAATTTTTTTCCAACATACAAATTAAGCGCTAGTGAATAAGAATGATTCCAATGATAACAGATAACTTCTACAACATGTACGGTGTATGTAAATCAAACGACGTGAAGTTTCCAATATGCGTGGTAAATACTTCCCATAAGGATATGTTTTAAAGTATATAAAAAAGTAGATTGTTCTTAAGGTACTTGTTACTTTAAACCTTCTGGAGTACATTTTAATGGGGCTTTTAAATACAGGATAGAAAAGAAAATGTAGACGGAAAATGAATTTTTTTTCCTGTATATACAAGTTTAGAACTAGATAAGAAGAAAAGACCACCAAAATAGCAAAACCCTCAATCTCGTATTATCGCATGTTTCGTATCTAATATCAGAAAAGTCAGAAAAAATCTCAATTACACAGGTCATAGATCTGTTGTTTTAAACGTCCTTCTTTTGTTTTAAGTATGAAAAATTTCTCATAATCAAAATAATTCATTGATTTACCACAGTATGTTGAAACCAAACGTGCAAATTAATCACTAAGTATGTGAAAAGATCATATTATTGAAAAATATTATTATAGCGTGTTAAAAATTCAAATCAATAAAATTTTTGAATAATTTTTACCCATAAAATACAGGGAATTGAGTACTTTACAGTTGAGACCACTTTATTTTCAATTGGCATGTAATGAGTATACAGGAAATTAAGTTCATTAAACACATCAAGTAACTCACTTATAGTATGCAGATAAAAGAATTATCAATGAATTTTTATCATGTAAGAAGAAATATCTGCAGTATGAAATTGATTTTCACTATTTTGCCGCTTTCCTTTTTTTGTTTATTATAGCACTATTAGCCCTCCAATTGATTGTCTCAATGAGGTATCTGGCACAAAACTGACCAGATCTTGATCTCGTCATCATCCAAAAATTGGCTATATCTTGATGACGAGATATCTCGTTATTAGCAAAATTGGTTAGATCATGATGGACGAAATGTCTCGTCGAAACCACTTCGACTGTTAACGTGTAATATTGTTTCTGCATGGGTACCATGTTTCTCATTCGCTTCAGTGCAATAAGCTGTGAGTTTGAATTGTGATCTGGGACTAGATCCTTAACTTATCAATGAATAGAAATCGTGCACACACACAGCCGCTTAGATGCGATTCGTGATGCAGACAACATTATCTTAACCTTGTCCCTCTAGAAAGAGAAGAAAGGGAAACACTATAAATTTATTGCTATGCCATATAAACTACTTTAATCCCGTCTTCGGTAAGTATTAACCCTACTTATTTTCAACCGAGTGACTAAGAGACAGATAGTGTCTTCATATGCGGTAGCAACCCTTGGACGACCTTGACCTTCCTGCACGACTAACATTTCCAGCGCGAAAATATCACCCTTAAATCCATGACCCTACTTTTTTTATACGAGTGGCTAATAGTCAGATAAGCTGCCTTTATGTGGTAATAGCCCTTGTATAAACTTGACCTTCCCGTTAAACTAACTTTTCCAGCCCTTAGAAATTGTCTCTATTCTTGGTATGACGTTTTGTGAGTTTTTTAAGTTCCAAGAGGTTCGAGACTGGGACTACCAGCTTCCAGTCAATCAACCGCTTGTCACAAGATGTATGCTCGAATCTCATTCCTAATTCACTCGCGTTATCCTAATTTACAAATTGCGTTAAAAATTGCACATCTTCATGCTTTCACCTGAGTAGTTTGAAATCAGCTTGCATGTTTACTTCCACAGAAAATTTTATTCATAATTATGAGTTATGTATAACTTCCACAGAAAATTTTATTCATAATTATGAGTTATGTATAACTTCCACAGTTATTTTTTTAACTTTGTACATTAGTATATATGTTATGATTAGTATAGATCTTTCCTTTTTATTCAGCTTAAATTCTTTAGTATCACATAATACCCGCCTCTTTCTTCTTTCTACATTCTGTTTTGTTCCTCTCATTTAAATGATACTGTCTTGTCTCAGTAGTAATTGTCACTTCTCCATAACCAAATAAAGCCCGGTCGCAATAAAAAATCCATAAACATACTTTCTCGGGATCTTCAATAATACCTTCAGGTCCAACATATAGTTGGCTTAGAACAGAAACACATTAACTGATACTTTTTTACTGTATGACTGTTTAAAGACAAACTATTTGTGTTTAAGTCAAACAATAAAAGTTAAAGCATTTTGATAGTATTAGATATTTCTTAGACAGATTTCAAAATGACAGTGTATTTCTCATTATCATAAAAATAAGCATTTAATGTCTCCGGAAAAATGTCAGTTAATGTGTTTCCGCTCTAAGTAGACGACATGTTCTTCTTTGCGAAACCTCCGTCATGTGATGAGTTCAGACACGAGATACTTCTTGTAAAGGGAAGTGGACCTGCAGTTCCAATATTCGACCCAAGACTGAAAAAATTACTTTAATAGAATGATGTAGTTAAGACTTATTCGTGTCTTATGTTTTAAGTCTTACAATCCAATTTTCTGTGCTTTAGGTTGTAAGTTTACTGTTCTTGGGAGTATCTCCTCTACTCGCTGCTCCTTTGTACGGCTCTGATGGGGGATATGCTGGATATGCGTCATACAGTCCACACAAGAATCAACTTGAGAGCTCAGCAATAAGCCGAAGTCATCCTCGAGAAGACAAGATTCGCGCATCTGCTGGTAGTCCCGGTACGACCTAAGATTTGAAACAACCTCTTGCTTTTAAAATTGGATTGCATACTATTCTGTGCTTAACAATACTTTTCTATGGTGCAACCTTTTTCTTTACTTTGTTTATATTTCTTGTCTTTTACTTTACGGGGATACGATCGTAACATATTTGACCCAATAACAGTTCGTTTGTATGGGTAAGATATAAGTAAAGTGGAATTCGTTGAAAATCTGTTTATTGCTTGTGCTCCAAGTGGTTTCGATGAGATATATCGTCAATAAAGATCTAACTAATTTTGCTAATAACGAGATATCTCGTCATCACGATATGCTGATTTTTTTACGATAACGAGATCAAGATCTGGTTCATTTTTTCTCATGACGATATATCTCATCCATCAAGTTGTGATTAGTTTTGCTAATTACGAGATATCTCGTCTGACAACCACCAGGAGGGTTAAGGAAGCACTTTTCTATATAAATAAAAATGGAGTGTTTGCTTGTATATTGAATATTTTCGACCCATTTCAAGTTTTCTATCCGTTTTGGTCCCTTCTAATGCAAAATCCGTCTCTTGCGCATTTGGTGTCTGTATGTATGTGTGTGACTGTACTAAGTCCAAACCGTTGAATATATTTTCATGAAACTTTGCCATACTGTGAGTACTTACATTAATTTAGTGACTGAATTTAGTTGCGTTAGACTGTCTGTCCGTCTTCCCGTTCTGTGTCTGATTCTGCATTTGTGTGTTTGTATAAATATCACATAAAATTTATTCAACACATTTTAATGCACTACCCTCTATATTTGATAAACCATATTTCATTTTAGTGAATACGTTATTTAAAATTGCTTTGATTACATATTTAAGAATGTTTCATGCTAAAACATCAGAGTAATTATACTTAAATCAACTATAATATGGTAGTTTTGGAGTAGCTGGAAGTTAGAGTGAGCATGGAATTGCTTGGATTGTTTTACCAATACTGCTGAAAAATCAATTGTTTTTTCCAAAAACTATTTTTACGGAATTTAAATTCTAATACTTTTTTTATTTTGAGCCTTATTCTTTCTTTGCGAAACATAAACTGTTTACGAATATTTGGGACAAACGATATTTTGCAGCACAACGGAAGCTCGTGTTTGTTTGCCACATGCAGTGATATTTTCTGTTTTTTCCGCTCGGATTAAATTTCGTTTTTTTCAATAGTCCAATTTTTAGTTCTAAGTTGTGGCAACTGTGCCAGATTAAGAGATACAAAATAATCACGAATTAATATCTTTAGTCTGGAACAGTAGAAGGAAAGCCAGCACCACTGTGCTTCACCATTAACTTCAAATGTACTTGAGAAATAAAAAGATAAATACATCTAAAACAACTTTTTCCCCTCCAATTTTTATTTTGTTTTATTTCTGTTTTAAATATTTATTATTTTAATAAATTGTATTTCCTTTTCAACAAACACAACACCACTACAGAGTATTCTATTTAAAACGGCATGTAAGTTAGCAGGGGTGCCCATCCCCCTCAAGCCCAATGGCGCAAATCCTCCCCCACTCTTTTTCTTTACCGCCCCCTCAAATCCAGTTAACCATATAACCTTTATTGAAATCTCAAATTTCTAACTGAATCCACACAAAGCTCTACATTTCGTATTTTCTAAATCAGTTCGAGATGAATAAAATTAAGAGATAAATTTGGATGAGATAAATAAAACCAGAACAGCTAGGAAAATGAACAGTTTATATTTAAAACACCAATTTCATGTATGAACAATGATATTACCTACACTTTGCAAATGAAAATAACTATAATATAGTAAAAACAGTTGTTTTTACTATATTATAGTTAGATTCTGAATGTTATATGAATAAAACAAATATTTTACCTTGACCTTTTGTATAAGAATAATTTTTATATTCATAAAAAACTCTAAAATTGAGTGAATGGAAGAATAGAATATAAAATAATTTAACACATTAATGCAGATCAATAATTCAATAATCAGATATTGAAAAAACGAACTAAATGTGTAAAATCTAATGGTATGAGTATTATTGTAATGTTTACATGAGTTGCGTAAGTATTCATAAAACCTAAAAACTAAATTGTTTTAGAGTAGTGAAAGAAAAACAGCTATCTCATGCGGAGGGAAGAGAAAACATTCGAACACTCTACATTGAAAAAATTTATAGTATGACCAGAAAATAAATTCTTCAAGCATTTATGTATTATTTTTAAGATTTTAACAGAAGAAGCTTTTTTCTCTGTGCACTTGATATGACAAACTTTTCGATAATTTCTTCATTTGTGATTTTCTTGAGAATGTCATTCTCAGATGATAGTATCAATAAGCTTGACAACCAATCATTCCCTAAGCTGCTTCTTAACGTGTTCTTTACAATCTTTAAACGGCTCATCGTCCTTTCCGCTGAGCAATTTGTGACAGGTAACGATAAAAGGATACGATACAGCATGGTGAGTTGAGGAAATGCTGACATATACTGCAGGCATCTGTAAGGTCTAATAAAGCCTCTTTTTACCAACTGATCAACAGACAAAAGCAACTTATCATGGTCTGAATCTACTTCCTCATCTCCATCTTCACGGACATACTTCATTTCCACCTTCACCTCCTAAAACATCAGATTCCCTGTCTGGTGTCCTATTTTTATACTTTTCTTTCTCTAAATGCAGGTCGGAAATGTCAATTTCTGAGTAAGTAACCTTATACACATTTGCAAAAGTTTTTAGTTCCTCTATTATTTGGTCACTTTCAAGATCATAAAACACACACAAGTCCTTCACTGATGAAGAATCAGGCAAGAATTTATATCCCTGCTTTTCTTTTTCTCTTGCAATTTTCAAAATTCCATCATGTGAAAGCACTGCCATTTGTGAGATTACAAAAAGAGAACTGTCAGAGAATTTGTCATTGAGTTGTTTAATAAGTGAATCTAGTACTTGAAAATAATCTTCCACTTTGATCCTCTTAAGAGGATCATCTATTCTTTCATCGATAGCCATTTCATCCATAAACCTCTTACGTTTTCTGCTTCTGTAGTGGGGTTGCGAAACATTATTCACACTATCACTTTATTCCACTCCGACTCACTTCGCATTTTTACAAGTTTAACTTTAGTTTCAGAAACAATTTTTGACACACTGCTATAATTAATTATTTTTGGTTGTAGAACAATTGTGATTGGTGACAACACTTTAAAAATAGTTGAGGCAACATGTATTGAGCAAATGTTTTCAAAATCGGTCATTTGTTTCCCCAGGCCAGTTGCCAGTGCCTTTGAGTCATTAGCAGCTTTTTTGTCAATGGACAAACTATGCAACGTCTCCCTTATTGTGTCATAGCAGGTGACAAATGTTTGTAGTGCATAATTTCTGCTTGGCCATCTTGTGGTTTGCCCTCTTTTCAGTCTCCTTATTTTGGTTGGACCCTTGTTCACGTTTGTAGTAAAAATATCATGCCTTGTAGAACCTGACATGAAGACATATAGTTCCTCTAAAAGAGAAAATAGATTTTTCATTTGGGGGCATATGTCCATAGATTTTTCCACAATTAACGCAAATCTGTGCGAAAAACACCATATATAGAGCGCTTTGGGACATTCTCTCTGGATTAGCGCTTTTACACCATTGAATTTTCCTCTAATATTATCAGCTCCATCCATACTTTGACCAACAATTCCACTTGAGTCAAGACCAAGTAAATTCAGGCATTTCATTATTTCTTTAAAAAGATTTTGGCCTGTGGTATCCCCACTAATGAAAACCTCAATGAGCCGCTCTTCAGGTTTGACATTTTCCTTTGGGGCACCATGCGGGTCAGTATGCTCAATATAACGAACCACTAATGTTGAACATTCTTTTTACTAATGTCTTGAGTTGAGTCTAGAATAATAGAATAAATGTTAGTCGTTTTTATACTATCTATGATTTTTGAAGCAACGATGTCGCTCATTATGTTAATTACATCATAAACGTTTCGATAACTCAAGAAATTACATCCCAGCTTTCCTTTTTCAGTTATGGCTTTATCAATTTTTTCAAGGCATACCCTAGCATCAGGACTATATTTGCTCAATATCCTGAAAACACCTATGAGTTTTCCTTTTGCTACGCCCTTTTTAAGAAATCTAAGCATTTCTTCACTTAAATATCGACAACAATCGATGACAACAGACAGAGCCTCTCAAATGGGATGGACTAACTGATCTGATTGTTCAGCTAAACGTTAATCAATCCTCTTTTGACAGATCTATTGGCTTGTTTGCAATTTGCAATTTGTGCTGATAAGTGGGTGTTAGATTTTTCATGGAGCACAATATCCCTGTCCCCCTAAGCTTTGTCCATCCTCTATAGCCAGTTCCCCATATTGACTGTTCACGTGGGAGGGAAAACATTACATTGACTGTTCGCGTGGAAGGGAAAACAGTACATGGCAAGCAAAATACGGCATTTTTTTCTTGGTTATATGCCAGCCATTTTCTAACTTTACACTTTTATTTACTAAAACTTCATTCTTCCATGATGGGTTGAATTTTCTTCCACCTGTTGAAGGAAAAGTGACAAAAGATAAATCTTGGTTTTCCAAATATAGTGCTTTATTTATTTCCTCAGCTGACAGTTTGATGTTGGCATACGATGCTGGATCTCTTGGGTTTTTCAATCTATCATCAGGAGAATCTTCAGTTGTTAGAGTTTCCTCTTGTTGAAGGAAACTGGTCTTTCAGCAGATGGATTGCTACATGATTCTACCTCTCCGTGTCCTATTTCAGTTTCATCAATAACTAACTTCTTCCTGACTTTCATTTTCATCAAGGTTTTCAAAATCTACGCCTTGGGTAATACTTGATGAAGAGGGTTGTATTTCTAAATCTTCAATGACGTTTTAAGGAACCGAATAGCACTGAACTAAAATTCCTTTCCTTCTCCGAGAAAGGCTACACAAAACGTACACGGCTAGACGGCTACCTGCATTCAACTGGTGACTTAACTTTATCTTGTCTATGGGACTACTAGCGATTCACATGACGTAACGGTGACGGAGAGAAAACTCTCAAGGTGACAGATGTTTATGAATGGGTAGGATATCAGCACTGCTAACTAAGCGTGCTCAATAAAAAATTATGGAATAACTTCCTATAGTGAAATTGCTGTCATAGCAGGAAACAGTAATCTTTTAAACAAATTCAGAGATTGTCTAATTACTTATGAAAAACTATATGTATAACAATTAAAAGGTTTCTTATTAAATAATTTTTGCCCGAAAAATTTCCACCCTGAAAATTCCAAAAGAAGCACTAAAAAAATTCCCCCAAATTCTGGGGGAATCATGGCGCAACTTGCGCCATGATCCCCCCTGTGGGCACCCCTGTAAGTTAGAATAAAGCAAATTTTAAGTGTAATTTTTCCATTGTTGAGAGAACATTAATGTTTAAAAAATCCGAACTAAGTCTTGAAATATTACAAATTCTTTGTCATAGCGACAGAATGTCAAGGTGACTTATTTTATGAATTGAAGCTAATATCGAATATTTAAGCCACTTATATTAGTACAGTTTGTTTAAAAACAATGATTTTCTTTAGAAGAAAGGCTGTCAAATCGATTTACCATTTTAAAAAAATGGTAATGGGTTACATTTAATTTGTCTTTACTGAAGACATTAAATTTTAAAGCGAGTTCTTTTATTATTGCACATGCCAGAAAAAGAAATTTTCAAGGAGAAACGTATTCGCGTTTCAAACAAACTTAGTGATAAATATCTTATCAAATTAATTTGTCATCTTTCCCTTAATGATATCGAAATTTCCCTTAAATATTCGATATAAGTGGCTTAATATCGAATATTTAAGCCACTTATATCAGTAAAGTTTGTTTAAAAACAATGATTTTCTTTAGAAGAAAGGCTGTCAAATCGATTTACCATTTTAAAAAAATGGTAATGGGCTACATTTAATTTGTCTTTACTGAAGACATTAAATTTTAAACAAGTTCTTTCATTATTGCACATGCCAGAAAAAGAAATTTTCAAGGAGAAACGTATTCGCGTTTCAAACAAACTTAGTGATAAATATCTTATCAAATTAATTTGTCATCTTTCCCTTAATGATATCGAAATTCGAAAATATCAAGCTTGGTGCAAGTGTGCCACAAGTCAAAATTATTGGTAGGTAAACTATGAGTGCGTGAGTATTAACCGTAGATTCGTCATTTTGAGGAAATCATTTGAGCAATTTTACAATAAAAAGAACTAAAGAAAGGGAATTCCTAATCAGCCCTCAAAATCGTCTTTTGCAGTAGTTACCTTAGTGTCTGTCACCTTTGGTTAGTTTGTAGCTTTAGCAGGGGTGCAATATATGTGGAATGTATTACATGGATGGATATGCATGTATAGGATTTGTGTCCAAAGTAGATTGTAGAAATTATAAAAATGTCGAAAAGGTGTTAAAAAATTATTTTACTCACACTTAAATGATTTAGCATTTTTCTACGAAAGAGGAAAGTGGTTATTCCGGTCACTTTTTCATCTATAGTTAAAGAATTCAACCGAGTGTTGTCGGGTAATTCTGCTAGTTTCCAATAAAATCTTGTGCATGAAAAACAAAGTTAAAGTGCGGTTGTGTCGCCCTAAGAACTGCAGTTGAAAATTGGTTGACGGTTTAGATATCCCTGACTTCTTCAAGACGAAGCGTAATTGCAGATCAACTATTCCAGGGTCCTCTAGAAAGGCATGTTCCCAAACAGTCTACGGTGGGTGTGATGTGGAAGCACATCCTATGTGTCCTGGGAGTAACATAGATTCTGCCATGTTCTCTCCAATCAGTGATTGAATGATTACTATCCACTCCAGTTCACCATGGGTGGAAATGTATCAACCAAAATATCATAGTATTATTAAAAGGAAAATCATACCTTTCAGATGTATCAAGAACGCCCATCAAAGAAAATGCTCAAGTTCCCTACAGTAAACACATCGTTCCCAAGAGCTATGACGCACTGGACTACAAGCCTGTCAGCCAGCATGGATATGGTAGCAATACTGTTGGTCAAGGTATTGATTCTACTCCATACGCCAAGGCAACGCTCTATGGTCAGAGCAGTGGGGGATACAAACTCTCTGATGCATACCAAAATCAGCATATTCAATTAAATGCTGAAAATAAACATGACCACAAGGACGATTATGTGAGTCTATTTGCTTTAAATTTACTTGCACTAAATGGTTTAAATTTGATTCAGATCTCTGTATTCCAGCATACTTTCGAATGAAATTTTAATATAAAATATGCTCAGATAATTTAATTTGTATAATTTAGATTTCAGAGATAATATAAATTTGAAGTTGTTGAATTAATTTGTATGTGAACTATATTAATAGGAAAATATAACTTAAGGAATGATTACTCCAGAATATTTGTCTTTAATATCTTATTTAACCATTATAGGCAGTTGATTCATATTCATCTAGCGTTGAGATTCACTTGCCTTTAGTTTTCTAAACAAATTTCTGAGAAATTCATCTCATTTAAAGTATGATCAGATTAAACTTTTTATTCAAAAGTTATTTTGCTTTCTATGAATAGTAACATATTGTAGACAAATTCACATATGCTGTTTGACGATACAACTTATCTTATATTTATAGATCCCGCAATATATGTTCGCACTTGTTTTCATAATTTTAAAATAAAAAGGTGGAAGGTTTTAATAATTTGATGAAGCTTCTCTACTTTATCCTCTCCTTTTCCTTTCTTTTTACAATTACTTGACGTTGTCTTGTGTTTGTCACAGCTTGGCCAAATATGGCCATTGCGCCATAAAGCCAAAACCTTTCAAACCTATGCAAAACTCATTTTAAAATTCCTCTTGCAGATTTCCTATCCTCAGCCATACGAATACGGATATGCATTAAAAGACGCCCATGGTAACACCCAACACAGAAAAGAAAGCAGCGACGGTAACGGTAAAGTGGAAGGCTCCTATGGATTCACGGATGAACATGGTTTGTATAGAAGCGTTCAATATGTAGCGGACAAGGAAGGATTCAGAGCTTCTGTGAAGACAAATGAACCAGGAACAGAGAACCAAAATCCCGCCGATGTACATATTGATTCAGAGCAATCCAAGAACTCTAAATAAAAGGTAAATATTTCATACTTGTAATCCACAATATATTTTATATCATTTGGTCCATTCTAAATTGAATTATTATGGCATCCAAGTGAGCTAACCAATATGTAACGAAGTATTTTTTAAATAAGGACAACCGTTCTGTTCGGGTGTCAATACACATACATCTATAAGAGGAATTTTCGGTGTGAACAAACCAGACGGAAAGTGAAGATTTTACTTCCGCTACCCAAACGCTCTCTCGTGATATATATCGGTGCGTAGACGTGAAATATATGAGTAGAAATATAAGTAGACTAAGCATTGCTATTGGGAGGATCTTCAAAAAGGGTGACCAACATGTCAAATAGTTGTCACGTAACTGATCTGTGAAAAAATGACTTGCTCAGCCAATTTGGCATTTTAACGCCTCGTTTGGCGAAATAACATCTTATCATAGGGTAGATGTGTGAATGCGCATTTCTATAGAATGACGACAAAAATGGTGAAATCGCCAGTCTACTGTGTCATTCAGATCAATCAGATGATGAATCGATGGATGGACATCTTCTCCTGTCACGTGGACCAATCAGATGATGAATGTCCATTTCCATCCTGCAGACGAAAATAGTCTAAGGGTTACATAACTACTAGTTTCGATCACGTGATCACGAGCACATAAAAAGTCTATTGTTCACTCAAATTTCATATTTCCTCTTTGTGTGTGTATCACTGCTACTTTATAATGTAGGTTATCGCAGTTTTGGCGAAGTTTGACGTTTAATCTAATTTTTTTCACCAATCAACTATCATACATCAATTCGGAATTCATTCTTTGGAATTTTTAATGACGAAGTGGTGAAATCGTATTCGAGAAACATGTCAACTGACTCCACTTTCAGAATACTTGCAGGAAACAAGTATCACTGCAGAAACACTACCACTGCCTACATTTAGTTTCACACAAAATGTCTTTCATAAATAGGCTTCAAATTATTTTAATTATTGAAGCTATTAGTTTGTATGCTCAAAAAGGTCACAATGAATAAAAATACTTTCAAGAATAAAAGTTTCACCAACTTATAGATTTATTTTAAACTGACAAACACTTAATTTCCTTAAAATTTGCGTCACCTTTGCAAGATATCGATAGGATATTCTGATAAGACATTTAGAGAAAATTACCAAAATATTAAACCTCAATTTTTCAACATAAATACGAATTCATAAACATAACCCACAGTTTCTCCCTAGTCGGAGATTCGTGTTCTCGAAGTAACTGTTCACCGATCATCGATACGATAAGAGGTAAGAGCAAAATATAAGAAGAAACGATAGCTTGCATACTTTTAAAAATTAGCTTTGATTACAGTCAAAAACTAATCGAAAATAAAAATATGTAAATAACTTTAATTTTGAAAAAGTGAATTTACTTAAGTTTAGAAAACTGAGACGGTTGCACACATTTATAAAAACTGAGACAAGAAATTTATGTAGTGATCAGACGGTGCACATTCATATTGGTGCCGGTACACATTAATTTTTGGCTTGGTTTAATTTTGTAGCAAGTTTTCATTTATTTTATATTTATCTCATTGGTTCTATGTAAAAACATTCATCAGAAAAAATAAGAAGTATGTGTGTGTTACTTTATTCTTTTATTTTACAAACTATAAATTCCTTTGAAAAAATAATCATTTGATTTGAATACTCTTTGTAATTGGAAAGATTATTTACACAAATTATTTGATTGGCGTTGAAAAGAATTCAGTTCTTACCAAATTACTTTAAATTATCAATGGCTATGAGGAAAAATAATAACACTTAGTAAGAAGGTACTGATTGTAACGTATATGCAGTGCAAGAAAATTCATTAAAATTTCTACTGAATGTCAAATTTATTTTCTCAATACAATGTTTTCTTAAGAGTCAGCAAGAACGTTTCTTGGCGAAAAAATCTCAATTTCAGCTACAACTTTTTTAATGTACTTAGAAATTTCATCATTGTTATAAAAAACTGTACTCGTAATTATTATTTTCTCATGTCTGTTCGCTAAAATTAATTATATTACTTAGAAGATTATTAATTACATTACCAAGAACCTCTCTAAAGTACAGCTACACAAAGAATAAAACATCGCAAGAAAGTTCTTAGCACGAAATTTCAACCCTCAAGGCTACTATTATTTTTAATTACACAGAGATCTGTGACAAAAAATATGTTCTTGCTTCTTTCTGTTATTTTAATGTACTTTTGAATGTAAAATTCTAAAATGTAAGCCATTTTCCTCCACGTTAGTATTTTTCACAATAGAGAAAATATTATTTGGAATAACACTCTTCATTTAAGGTCTTTGATGTACAAATATATTTTTATGTTAAGATCATGAAGATAATATTTTGCTGTTTTCATAACATTATTTTATACAATTTAGAGAATAAAAATAATTTAATAGATAAGGATATGTATGTAGTTATTAGAACGGTATTCAAGTGTTAACTATTAGTCATAGTGCAACAAGGGCCAATCTGTCGTTCAGCAGCGAGTATTTGAACAAGAACTGCTCCCAATAAGTTTTATTCCTTCTATAAAGCAAGAAACATTTTCAGTACCACCTTAGCAGATGACTTGTGCGAATAACATTCTTAATAGAATTTTTGTTTATTATTTAAAAATTCTGAACTTAGTGTTGAGCGTCGTGTAGTGTTTTTATTAGAAAGGAGACAAAAATGGCTTCTCGAGGTTGTGTTAAACAGTCAATATTCTTTTTATTACATATATATGGAGAGTATGTTGCCCAGAATCAGAGGCAGAACATAACTGAGTTTGAAAGAAAGGGTTTTTATGCCCGTTTTAGTGTGAAACTTGGTGTTAAAAAAACAGTGGGCTCCACATAAAATCGTTCTGTTTCTGTTGAAGAACGGTTTCTCAAGGCCTTGCCTAAGGATTCAAACTGCTTTTTGTACTTAATTAGTAAGTTTTCGATGCTAAATTGGAGGAAGAAATATTTGCTGAACCAAATATTGGTAAACTTTTATCTGATTCAGAGTTCGAAGAGGTCATGAACGTCAGAGAGTATGGCGCTTGTATTTCATCCACGGAAGGAAGGCAAAAAGGAAACTATGATCAAGGAAGGAAGGAAGCTATGAGTGAGGATCAGGACGAAAGGTTTCACCAAGAAATTATGGACAGTGAAAATAGATACCAAAGACAATGGGATTTTAGCATGGTGGCAGATTACTTTTGGAGGATTTACAGAGATGGACCGAAAACAGTATACAAACGTCGTGCTTCTAAATGTGCTTGAATATCAAAAACTAAAACGTGAGAAAAATAACACCATTTTATGCAAGATATTAATAAATTTATACTGTTTCCTTTTTAGGTATGAAAAAAAGCAAAAAGCGATATCGACAAAAAGAATATTGAAATGATAATTTGAATATTACATTTTGCACCAAATATCTTAAATATATAACTTGAAACACGTTTTATGAGAAAATGTGACGTGATAGAAGTATTAAAAAATCAATTTTTATTATGTAAGTAAAAACATCCAATTTTTTTTTCAAACAACTTTTCTAAAGTTAAATATTGTAGACCTGTGTTATCAAATATTTCTGTAAAGCTGCATTGTATGGGGACGTTCAATTCTAAAAACAATTTGGCAGTAATTCTTGTAATCCGCCTTTTTCCTTATTTCAAAGCTTTTTATGTTGCATCCTTTTGGAATCGTCGTAAAGGGTCCTCCTCACAACTTATCTGCACCAATATTTCATATAATTAAGGTTTTTCAAATGGACCAGTTAAAATTTCTAAAATTTCGTCACTTTATCTTATCTTTTAGATACGCGTTCTACAGTGTAGTTTCTCGTTTGAAACTTCTTTCCTTGTTTGCAACAAGAATCATACAAATATCAATAGTTTTTAGACTAGTTAAAATAGTCTCCTTTCAAAGCAAATATTTGTCTCCTTTTATGCTTAAAAGTTAGAAAAACATTCAGTTTTATAGTGCAAATATCAAAATACATAACTTTTCTTACTTTTACAGGCATTAGAAGATCTAATGTGTATCTAAAAGCCAATCTCTCATGCTGTGCTAAGTGGGGCTCAGTTCTGTGAACCATTTATGTGTTACATCAAGCTCTGATTCATCTGAATCAGGATACAAATTTCATTCCACATCGTTTCAAGATCTGCGTATAGATTATGTGTAGCCAAAGTGTTGTGTTTTTCAAACATTTATGTACTTATGTTATTTATTTATTATAGAAATAAAATAATCATTTTTGATTCGATAAGGGCTGGATTCATTTTAACTCATGAGGGGCACATATGCATCTATACGTTGAGCAATCTGCTGTCTTGCCAGCATGATGTCAATCAGTTTTGACCTTCTTGATCAATATAATGTTTTCTAGGATTCTTCCAACCAATAAATGAGGTTGTTAAGTCTTTATATGTGTTCAAGGTAGAAATAAGTCTACACTGCTAGGATATCTCGTAACACTCAGATGGGTAAACAGTAATTTTTTTCCAATGGCGAGTTATAATTACAAAAGACTGAAGCCAAGGAACTGAACAAATAAAAACAAATGGAAACAGAAGAAAACGTCCTATAGAACCATTTGGTCCCTCACTTCCCAGTATCTCTCCCACATTGAATCAGAAGAGAGCGAAGAACATTGGAACAGGTGTGTATGATCCATACCCTCCTGGAGATTTCAGAGCTTGCAAAAAAGAGCATCCCACTGAAACAACTCGAAGATAATCACAGAGGGAAAATCTTCGACCTTATTGCCAAGAAGTTTAAACTCAAAAACGTTAACAGAGGAAATCGATATACGATAGATAGAAATAGATAGAAATATATATATATATATATATATATATATATATATATATATATATATATATATATATATATATATATATATATATATATATATATATACTTCCCGTAAGATATGACTCTGGGTCAGCCATTCTCAAACTTTGTCGATCACGAGACAACATTTGTCTCAAAACTCAAAACATACTGAACACTAATTAAGACATGTGTACATTTCTACCTTTACACAAAGTGCGTGGAAGGACTAGCTTTAAAAGTAATTGTTGGTACACATTAAACCGTATTCATACTTTACGAACTCGAGTTTACCACTCATTTTTTGTGGGCTCACAATCCCGTCGAAATGTCCTTAGATTCATTTCTTGAATAACTAATTACAGGTCCTATACAAAATGATTTTATGAATTTCATAATTATTTTTATTGAGACCTCACCTTTGTGCTTTGATGACAATATGTACTAGGGCCTTAGATGAGTATTTAACCAACAGATCCCCAGATTTATCCCTACTTGAGAATGTGGATGTTACTGGCTTTAGAGTGCATACCTCTTCCTTATAGTGAAAATGGATTGAGGATCTCAATCTATATGGCCGCAAATTCTGCAGGACACAGTTCGAGGACTCATAAAGGTTAACTTGATATGCATGTTCTATATAGGGTCCATAAATTCGCAAACGCTTCAAAAATTTGTAAAAACTGAAGGAATTGATATATTTGAATGTGGTTTGCAGAAATGTTATTCTCACGAAAGGGATTATTTTTGGTAAATGAAAAAAAGCCAGTTCGATTTTTTGTCGATAGAGGGCGCTTCATGCATTCTAAATATGCAAATCTGATTCTAAATCAGACCTTGTACCCCTACACATTGCAATCATTTGACCAGCTCTTACCAAATGACATAACTAAGCAAGAACTCACAAGGCGGACTTTTACGAAGTCGCAGATCCACAATGTCTGATCAGTATCTTCTAGGAATCTGAGATATGAAGCTCATTTTTCATTGCATTTGACAGTTAATACCCGCAACAGCAGAATCTGGGAAAAGGAGAACCCACATGCCTATACTGAGGAGCTGTTACATTAGCCTCGTATTACTGTTTGGTGCGTTATTCACTGCGTCCATTGTTATGGGCCCTTTTTTTGAAAATCCCTATGCAAAAGAAGGCTGTAAGACAACTCATTTAATGCAGAACGCTACTTTCAAATGCCACAGGAGAAAGCGATACAGTGCTTATTGCAACAGAATCTCCTTCACATAGTCGCGTTTATGCATGACGGGACCCTCTTTATATCGAAATATTCAGTGAGGCAGTTCCTGACAAGCACATTTGGAGAAGAAAGACTAATCAGGTTATTGTAAAAATTAATAGCTTCCTCGCTCACAGGACTTGACACCTGTGGATTTTTAGCTATGGGTTATCTAAAGTTCCTAGTGTATTGCAGTAGCCCGTATTCTGTAAGGGGTACAGGATGCCATTCGCCACGAAATCTCCTGCATTCATACGGATATGGTACATGCTTCAGTTAACTGTGTTCTCACTCGCTAGCAAAGTGTAATTTCTTGTGCTGGCGGACGCATAGAACAATCGTTGCTGTGATATGCTTGTAAATGTTTGCTTGAATGCAAATAAACGTAGTTTTCCATGGAGTTCTGTGATTTGAACGTTTGAAGCGTCATTTATCGACAAAAATGTAAATTATTTTTTGTCTTCCAAAAAATCCATTGCTTACAAATTTATGGGTCACCAGGTATATGGCATGATAATATGATGTAATGTATAGATGTAATTAATATTCGATATAACATTCTGGAAAGACATCCCACCCACTGTGGCCATGTTCTATTTATCCCAACCACACTCATTTAAACTGGTAGTCTCATGACACTAAGCACGGGTGTGTATGATGGTGTTAGATACGATGCCACACTACATGGTGCATTATATATTAACCCATTTTGAAGCCATAAGATCTTTTGAATCAGGCCAAGATACTCTGGTCACATATGACCATTAGTTTGTTGGACACTAGAAAATTAAAAGTATTTATCCACAATCTCCCTCTCTCTCTCTCTCTCTTGTGTATATCTTTTAAAATTATTCTTATTTAGAGTTTCTTAAGTCTCTAACGTTTGATGTTTTCAGTCAAAATTAACATTCTATTTCAGCAATTGTGAAATGAATGCATATCACGATCCTTCATTTTAACAATTGCTGTGAGACTCGCATGTGAAACAATATGCATTTCTAACTCCTACCAACCCTTCTATCCTTCTTCCGGGACTTCAGTGGGTTTACCCACTGCGCAAGTAGCCTGCGAGTTGTAGGGTCACAGGTTCAATTCCTATAACCACCCTGGGGCTTTTTTTCTCTTCTGTGTCAGTAAAGGGGGATTACTTTATTAAATTACTTGACGTTATTTGTCTTATGTTTGGCATGCGTATGGATTAGCCAAACATGGCCCTTGCGTCGTATAAGTCGATCATCTATCCTACGCTTTTAATGAATTTGGCATAAAAAGGAACTTCTTTAATAAAGTTAGTTAATAGTTGAACTTTCATCACAACGAGCTATTGGCGATGGTCCGGGGTCAATTCCTAAGGGTGAGATTCCAGGATAACGCCTCGTAATTTTGAACCACGGTCAGATGACGAGGTCAATACCAGAGCCACATCTGAAGAAAGAAAATTGTTTCTTAATCTATCACACTCTCGTGTGCCTTAAATAGTTTCGATGAGACTGGAAACTGCTGAGCGTAGTTCAGTAGAAGGATGTTTCAATTTTAAAAGAGCATTGAGATTATTTTTATACACAGATTATTATCTATTGCATATAGAACAGTGTTGATCTAGTTCAATAGAACTCAGCAGGTTAATTTTTTCTTCCATAAACACATTTCTAGATTGACTGTCATTACGTTATTAGAAACCCGCTTTTGGAACCCATTGCTTCTTTTTATTTAAAATATTTTCTTCTCCGCTATTAATGGTTTGTTGATTTTTTCTATCATATGAATAAGGCAGGCAAACAATATAAGATTCACGCATGATCAGGCATTATGATTCATTTAAGTTGTTATCTGGCACACTAACCTTTATTTAAAAAATAATTATGAATATATAAACGAAACTGAAGTTTCGTGAGCTTTATTTTTACTTACTTGTGCGACTGTTTCTTAATCGAAACCAACTTGTCAGTGCTTTTGCATACATTTAAATTAATGTGAGTGGTTGAATGTGACATATATTTGTTTAATTTTAGTAAAATTTAGATTAGATCACCTTAAATAATATTTAAGTTGAGCAGAACTTCAGATGATTCAGTATAGTTAAATCCTTTTTGATGTTGCTTTCCAAATAAATTTTAGTAATTTATTTCCCTGAGACTTTCCTTGTATAAGAAACTAAATTTTTAAAATAGTGAAATAGCATATTTGCGCTTAAACATTATACTATTTTTTCAGGTATATCCTCTTAAAAAATTTAATTTGAACAATTGTTCTCCCTGAAGTTTGTTGCATGCGAGTATGCGTAATTTACTTGTGAATAATAGATTTAAGAACCCCCAAAAAATTAGAAGTCGCATTAACTTACGATATTAAGAGTTTTGGAGGTATTTCAGAACACAAGCCATCACATTTGTTAAATTCAAGGACAGTTTGTACTACTAAAGTTTCATTGCTTTTCTTCTCTCATCACAATCTTGTACCCCTATAACCGGTAAGAAAATTTCTATAAATTTATGATTTATGAACAATTTATGATTATGATCAATTTATGATAAAAAGAAATTCGATTCTCGAAGCTTGATTGACTGAATATTTTATTGAGTAAACCGGGAATGCACCTTTCGATATTATGGATCTTTTTGAAAAGCATTCGATGCATTTAGTTTTTCAAATATTGAAGGACATTGAATAACTTCTTTAATCGTGACTTTACTTCTTTCACTACAGCATTATTAGAGTAGGATAATGTATGGATTTTACTATTAAGGAAAGGTTTTGAAATAAATATTCGAAAAGAAATCCTTTTGCTCCTTTAACGTTGAATACACACAAGTTGTACACGTGAAGAATGTTTTTATGTAAACTAACGCTTGTCCAAAAAGAACAATTGATGTCATTGGTCATAAAGTATTTCTCAGTTCGAAGTTGTGATCAAAAAGAAAAAAACATTCATTCCTCTTTCCCGTTCTAGCTTGCAGTAAAAAGTTTCTGTGAAACACTGTTCAACATTCAAAAAATATAAACTAACATTCTGAGAACGGATTTTTGTCCATTCTTAGAAATCGCTATCATTAATTAATTTTATTAGTATTGAGTTCATCATTCATTCAGATATAATCCAACTGTCGCTACATAAATTAATAATACAATACAGATGTTTTGCAATCTAATTTAAGAAAGAGACTTACCTAATTTTTGTTTACTTTCTGCGTTGCTCACTAATTTAATATTGACTGGTTTGAGAAGAAATTTGATTTAATGCAAATAACAATTAGGTTATTCAATTAATATTTGACATTTGTAATAAAACTAGGCAAGCATGAATTTTTAAATTAAAGTATTGTTTTGGTTAAATATTTGAAATTCGCAGGTTGAAATGCTTTAAAAACGTATTTTATACATCAATTTCAAGTTTTTAAAATTGAAATAATTTAGAATTAAAACTTCTTTTGCTGGTTAATAACTCGTTGATAATGTTAAAATAGCCCTTTTATTTTCAAAAAATAAATTTTTCTCGTGAAAGCTTTATTTTTTTGTTACTGCTGAATACAACAAATTTGAAAAAGAATAATGTATTTTTAGAGTAAAAGAACAAATAAATCGTTCCAAGCCGAATAAATGTCCATACATACATAAGTTGGATAAAATTTGCTCACGGAGTTTTCAACTTTCTTCTGTACGAATTTAAACGTTAATGAAACGTGCTGCCATCTATGTCAGATAATTTCATTCTCTTGCATTTTTCTAATTTAGTTTTAAATACAAAAATAATATTGATAATACTTGAGAATCTCAGCAAAAAAAAACGCCTGCTTACATTTTAAATGTTATAAACTAGTAACCGGTTATATCTTTTGCAAATTTTTTTTATAGTTCACATATATATATGTGTAAATACATAACAGAAAACTATAAATACATATAAATAACATAATAAATAAATAACCCCGTTAGTAACAGTCAATTACTTGTAGTTTTAAAAATTATTATAGAAGACTGCTGATTCAACGATATTTAAGAAAAGGCATATGATCACTTCGGTGGGGCTAAGATCTCCATCATCAGCATCAGAACTGATCAACGAAAATAATTGACGAGTGACAGACTTTTCTTTATCCTCGATTCTCGATCCGTGATTTATCTTAACACTCATAACTCAAACCATAAGTGAAGGAAAAGAAACTCGATCGAAATTGATTGTTTACCATCGACAAATAAGCCAATCCGATGACAATTTTTGAACTGTGAATGTGCTATTTGATAAACAGAGAATGTTTTACATACTTGCACATAAAACAATTGTCTAAATCTTTCAATATTAGAAGTTTCTTTTACCTATAAGAGGCATTTTCTGTCCAGCTTAATGTAGGTAGAGGTAGTGTTTCTGCAACGATACATGCTTCCTGTAGGTATTCTGAAAGTGACGTCACTTGGCTTATTTTTCGGCATTATGCCAATAAAAATTCTACAGAAAGAATTCTGAATTGAATGGAAGTTGATTGGTCAACAAAATTAAATGCCAAACGACGATAAACTAGATTTTAAGGTAATAACGTTATGAATCATGCAAGAGCTATTTGGATGTCAGTAGTAAAATCTTCACACATCGTCTGGTTTTTTAGTTTGTTTTACACACACGGGGCTGGTGCACATTAAATCTGTCGTGGCGTCAAATGTCCTTACGTTGGCTCGTGGTGTGGTAGTTTGAAGAGTGGGGAGCCAGCTCAGGTGTTGTTCTCGTCATCTCACCGTGGTTCAAAATTACGAGGCGATGTCCTTGGATTTTTCCTTTCGGTTGTGATCCCAGACCGTCGCCGCCAATAGCCTATTGCTTCAGTGGGACGTTAATTACTTACCCACCTACCCTCTCATACAGATCTTTAACCATACTTATACAGTACAGTTTTAAATATATCGTTTGAACTATATAACCTTTGAAGAGTTAAAAAATAGACTTCAACCAAGCACTAATTCATGCCACTCTCGAAAGCGATTTACAAGAGTGCAATCTCCGAAGAGTCATTGGACAAGCCCTATTCCTTTTGTTCCCAAAAAAGACAATACTTGGAGAATTTGTGAAGACTCGCGTGCTGAATAAGGTCACGATTTCAGACCGATACCCGCTCCCACACATCCACGATGTCATTATGGGATTAAAAGATAAAAGAGGCTTTTCGAAATTAGACCTTTTCCGTGCTTATCATCAGATTCTCGTAGAACCCAGTTCAATCTCCAAGACTGGTAACCGCGCCAATTAAGCTTCCTGAATTTCTAAAAACACTCCATACGGCCTCCGGAACATCAGTAATACCTTTCAACTTGATTGATGGTTTTCACAGGGAGTTTGAATTCTGTTTGTCTTATTTAGACTATGTGTACTTTTTCATTTTTTCTGAAAATGAAACCTCACACAAAGAACAATTAAAGAAAACTAAGTGAAACTTTTAGAAACTAAGTGAATATGATTTAGTACTTAATGCTAACAAATGTGTCTTCGTAATCTCAGAAATAACATTCTTAAGTTTCTTGATATCCGATAGAGGTGTATCACCATTGCCTGTAAAGGTACCGACAGTAGCCAAATTACCCAAAACCCGGAACTGCTGAAGATCTTCGAACTTTTTGGCCATTCAAACGTTTATCATAAGTTTTTGAAAGGAGCAGCTGAAAAACAAGCGTCCTTGCTTTCCTTGGTCTGTAACAAAAGAAGAATGGTAAGACTTCAATTATGTGGACTGAAATCACAAATGCTGCATTTGAGTCTTGTAAGAGGGCTATTTTTGAAGGCACTGCTCTTTTTTATCTTGCTGCGAACGTTCCTATAGTATTAACCGTGTGTATGCATCCGAATCTACAATTGGAGCCGAGTTATCACAGTTTGTTGAAGGAAGTCAGGAACCCATTGGATTATTTTCCAAAAAACATACTCCTTCACAAAAGAAAAAGTACTTTTGACCACGAGCTCTGGGCTGCTTATTCAGCAATAAAACATTTACGGAATATACTAGAAGATCGGTAAATTATTATTTACACTGATCACAAACACTTACATTCGCATTTAATAAAAAACTCGATAATTCTTTTGTTGGACAAATTCGACATATATAACTCATCAGTCAATTTACCACTGATATCAAATATATTCCATGTAAGGAAAACATTGTTACGGACGCTCTGTCTAGAATAAATGTCATAAATATATCTATCTCTATTGATTTTGATGAAATAGCTCAGGATCAAGTAAATGATCCTGATTTAAAAGATAGTGTTGCAGAATGCAAATACTTGTCTTGATTTGAAGTGTATGATTTTTCCCAATTGTGTTCACAAACGGTGGTGTGATATCTCTAATGGTTCAGTTCATTCCCATATTCCTTTTTTACTTGGTGTTGTCTTGTGTTTGGCACAGTTTGGCCAAATATGGCCCTTGTGCCATAAAACCGCAAAGCAACAAACTTACCTCCTTATACTCGTATTTCGTTGATGTGGAGAAAACCAGTATTTAACGAAATTCATAAACTCTCACATCCTGGCACTAAAGGTACGCTTAGACTGCTTCAGTCGCATTATTTTTGGCCCTCTATGCGAAGAGATAGTTCGATTTGGTGAGAGAGTGCTTGATTTGTCAAAAAACAAAGTAAACCTCCATGGAAAATAATCTTTTTCTGATTTCCCATCTTATTCTAATAGATTTAGACAAGTACATTTGGAAAAAGTTGGTCCTTTGGTACCATCAAAATTTAATCACTTTGTGCTGACAAAGTGATAGACAGCTATACGCACTGCCCTGAAGAAGCGGTCATTCCAGATCCGACTGCAAAGACTACAGCAGTTGTAATTATGGAAACTTGAGTCACTTGCTTCGGAGTACCTGAAGTTATTACAACAGATCAAGGTCGAAAGTTTGAATCTTGTCTTTTCAGAAATTCGGCTGATCAAATCGATGTTAAAAAAGGACTCGCACGACAAGCTACCACCCCTAGAGTAACGAAATAGTAGAACGTTTTCAGTGTTTTAAAAGCGACTCTATTTCTGTGGATTCTGTCCATTGGAGTACATCTTTGTCAATGGTCTTCCTGTCCTTGAGATCTACTGGCCAAATATGGCCCTTTCACCTCCAAAAACCTCCAAAAACCAACCAACTTTGAGATCTACATTTCGTGAAGATCTAATGCTTCTCCTACCCTTATAGTTTACGGAAGTCCACTCAAATTATCAAGAGAAATTTTCTACGATGTTTCGTCCGCTAAAATTTCACCAATAGAATTTGTTCACTATTTAATGGATTATATGACAAGACCTGTTCTGATCATACTAAAATACTAAAAACGAGGTCTTCATTAGTGAAGATTTAAAAACCTGCAATCATATCTTTCTTAGGACTGATAGGGTAAAAAAACTGTTGGAGTCGTCTCATCGAGGCCCTTATGAAGTCAAGAAGGATTCTAAAACTTTCGCTGCACTGCGCAAAATTCAAATCAACGCAGGACTGCTAAGCACTACAACATCAAAATTGGTCTCAAACGAAAACTAACTTATAACAGATTTTGTGATTATGAAACATCGTTTGCCTACTTTTATCGTGGGGATGGTGCAAGTAAAATCTGGCATAGCCTCAAATGTCCTCACGTTGGTGTGTTGTGAATGTTTGGGTAATTGGGTGCCAGCTCAGTTATTGACCTCATCTGACGGTGGTTCAAAATTGCGACGTGTCCTCGGATCTTTCCCTTCGGGATTGATCCCAGATCGTCGCCAATAGCCCGTTGTGTTGCTCCAGTACAACGTTAATTCGACTACTTGCCTACTTTATTTTTATCATTGATCTCAGCGAATAATATTGAAGATATCAGAACGTCTGTTTAACTTCATTTCTGAACAGGAAATTTCCCTGTTCGGGTTCTGCCAGTCAATATATAAGATGTATTTATACTTCTTATATAATGTACATAAGTAAGAAAAATGCCAGATTATAAACTATTTAGTAACACAGAACCAAAAGGGTCGCTTCCATAATGCTCACCTCTCGGTTTATGGGTTTTTATACGAAAGAATAATAGGTGAGGGGCAAGAATTTTAATAATTTTTGTTCAGTTAGTCGTCATGAAACCCATTCATATGAAATGTTAACTGTCAAAACATGGGCACATGGTTAACATGTCTTTAAAAACATCTGTCGCTCCTAAGAGAATTATTACTTTTTCGATTTCTCACTGTACAAAGTTGTAAATTTATGCCAATATATCGTGTCGTTACTATAACGCTTTCTTACATTGGAATTGAAACGTGATTTTCGTTGTCAACACGATTCAGGGTGCAAAATGAAGTGTAATGCAAATTATTCAACCGTCGAATTGCAATTGAAACACAGCTTCATATAACTTTAGAGTTACCGCATAGCGTATAAAACCCTTTCAAATAAGCAGCAAAAAGTTTAAAGAAAGGAAGCTAAAAATGAGTTGAAAGTTGAGAAGATACAATATTTTACTACGAGTTCATAAGTAGGTATGTTGTCATTACATTTGTTCCACGAAGCATTTTTATAGTAATAAAAAAGAGAAAATAGAAACAAAGTTCAACGCATTTAAAAAATGTGCTCAGAAAGCACCTATTTTATTCTCCCTTTCATTTAACAGACTGCATATAAGTAAAGATTTAACGATTACATAAAATGTAACATTTGTAAGTTAAGGGATACCGCTTACCCTTCTCGATTTCTCCTAGTTTCTCCTGAATTTGACGAGTAAACTGTAAAGTTTATAAAATGTCTGATAAATTCTTTGAACCTTTCCATTCTTCCAATCATCTAGGTGAATGACAACAAAATGTCCTGCTGAAACATAATTATGTACATTTGTTTGTACATTTTTAAACTGGCTAATTGATAACGTGGTCTTCTGAAACGAAGCACATTACGCAGCATTTTGAAACTGGTTCCATCGATTAACATGGCTCTTATCCCTAAATATGAGGATAAAGTTGTGGCTCAATGGGTATGCCAAATGTCCTACCAACCTGCGAGTTGTAGGCGGCACGGGTACGATTCCTGTCAGGTTCGATTCCTCCCTGGGTGTATTTCTCTCTTCTGTGTCAGTAAAATTTTCATTGTGTGTGTATGTCTATTACTTGATATTGCATGTCTTGCGCCTGGCGCAGCATAGACAAATATGGCTCTTGCGCCTTAGGAACCCCAAAACAACGGTTTCGGTTTGGGATTTTACTCGTATCACCTACTTATACCATTTTACAGTAGCTCATCAAAGCTTATAAAACCTCTGTTGATGTTCCAAAAAGTTTTTTTGGCTACAAATTGATTCCCTGTAATAAAATCTGTCCATGGAAACTTTTCATCAAAACCTTTTTTTTTTAATTACGAGGGGTGTTCAAATGAAAAGGTACGAAACGTCGTAACAACCAAACCGGTTGAAATTTGAATATGCCGCTTTGGGATAACGTAGTGAGACATCTAGGGACGCGAATGTACGAGTACCGCCGTGGTTGTGCGCATGCGCGGGTGCCCGCACATGACACAGGAGAGAAGCAGGCAGTTGTATGTTCCGTCCAATTGACGCGGCAGTGCGTGTGAGGACATCATGGCGTTCACATTGCAAAGTTCGACGATTGAGGAGCAGCGAGGTGTTATCAGATTTCTGATTGCGGAAGGTGTTAAACCGGTAGGTGAGACACTCCGTAGCCTACGCAAGTTCATCAAGAGAAAACGGCCTGGGCTGCTCACGGAGGGAGTGATTCTGCTCCACGATAACGCGCGTCCACACGTCTCCAGTGTCACACAAAGTGTACTGGCCAAGTTCAAGAGGGAGCAGCTTGAGCATCCGCCCTGCAGCCCGGATATATCGCCCTGCGACTTCCATCTGTTTTGTCCGCTAAAAAACATCTCAAAGGGAAGCGCTTCAACTCGGACGACGAACTGAAGGACACAGTGGAGGACTGGCTCTTGTCACAGCCACAGGAATTCGGATGGCCAGATCCGAGATTGGTCATTAATGCGCTATTTGAAGTCAGGGCAAAAGCGCGACCAATTCAAAGGGTCAGGTCCGGTGGTTCTGTGAAATATTTTTATATTTACGAAAATTAAGCCCATTTTCGGACCATCGGACTAGCAACGGCGGGAACCTCCCCGTGGTGCCATCTGGTAATCGACTATGTCGAGCTAATGCCCGTACGTTGTGAATGGCGTTCCTGGTGACCAGGTAGCTGGGCGAGGCACCAATGACTTGTCATTGGGGGAAACGCCCAATGGAGGATGGAGCAAGGTGGACACCTTGCCGCCGGACAAATGAGCGTTTTCGCTGCCTGCTACTTGTAATCTGGGGCTCCGATTAATGGAGCAGCCTACTGAGGGCGCTTGCCCGGCTTTATTTTCCTTTCTTTGCAGTCTCCTGACGAGACATGCAAAAACTTTTCCTTCATCTTTACTGGGAACTTCCCGACTTTATTCTTTTCTGTATATGATGTGTATTAGCACCGCTGATTCACCAAGTGCCACATCGAAACCAACAAATATCATTCTATCCCTACAGGCCCTATTTAACCGTCTTTAAAATTTCTGGTCCCGCCTGTGGCCAGATGACAGGACTTGATGGTTTAGAACGAAGGTGAATGGTAGACCGTACCCGCCTTAAGTGGCAGGGGTGTAGTACCAGCCCTGGGATCACATCTCGTGAGGGGTGCCCTTGGTGGGGAACCATCCCGGAGCAGAAGCCTGAAGCTGGAAGGCTAGCTGGATAAGATTGTATCCGTTTGGTCGGTCTAGAAGCAACGACCCCGCTGGCCCGGCGGATAGGGAGGATACGATGGAGGACAGGAAAGAGGCGAGAAATCCGCCCCTATGGGATGCCACCTGCGCGGGCAATTCGTGAGATGCGCGCACGCAGGGTCATTCATATGGGGCCCGTGGGCTTGGGAACCCACGTCTCGGACCTCGACTTGAGTCGTATTTCAAACAGGACTGCCTCGAGTCTGCCTGGCATGACGAGTGCGGATCGTGAGTTTGCAGGGGGACTACGTGAATGGAACCTGCCGGGCGTGTGGTAACCGGTACGCCACATGCTGTATGGACCAGCGAACACTGGTAGTATTGGATCCCAGTTTCAATGAGTTATTATGGTTACAACTGTAAGCACTCAGATTTGTAACGCTAGCTTGACTTGCTCTTCCTCTTCATCCTCCTCGGATGAAGAGGCCAATACCCACACTCTCAAAAATCAGGGAGCTGACTCCAATGCGGGTTTTCGCTCCGCGGACGCGACGCCACTATCGCTCCGCAACAGGAAGGTTGTTAGATCGAAAAGGAAGGCCAAGAAGGGCCACAAAACGCAAACTGGTAAAGACCGGACCAGTGAGTCGGAAGTTAAAAGTGGTAATGACTCCGACAGGGTGAGAGGCACCCAACACCAATCCTCGGAAAGTGAGAAAGAGATTCAGGGGTCGGTTATCGATGGGGACAGCGATACCGACAAAGCGGTGAGAGGCACCAGTAAGCAATCCTCGGACGTCCCAAAATGTGACTCGGTGAATGGTGGTCCACAAAAACGTAAAAACCACCAAACATAAAAAGGGGGTAAATTCCAACTCCAAAACTTCTAATGAAGTACACCCCACTGAAAAGCGGATCCCCCAAAAAGAGCTTAAGGGGAATCCGCAAGATATTATTATCGAAACCGAGCACAACGCTTGTACAGCAGCGATTCGGATGGTCACTGACATGACCACCTTGGTGGCTAAAGTTGGTGGAAGTGCTGACGACAAGGCTCGGGAACAACTAATCAAATGTTTCCAGAGCTTTGCCGAAATACACATAGCACTTGCGGAAGAGAATAGGAGGCTCAGAGAGGTCGTCAAAAGCGGGGCCAAAGAGCCGGAAATTTCGCAGAACAATAAAAACCCACAACCCTCTGCTCCGTTGATACCGAGTAGACCAAAGGAAACCTGGGCTACTGTGGTGAGCAAAAAGAACGCTCAAAAACAAAAACAAAGGATTAAAAACGACCACATACCTCCAAAAGCCCCTCCAAAGGCTAAGATTTCAGGTCGGAAGAACTTCCCTTCCGTCCTACTCTATGCAAAGGAGGACGCAGAACTCGAGGGGGTACAAATCCTAAACCTGGTAAAGACGGAAATTCCGAAACCAGGCAAAGAAATAACAATTCGAAGCGTACGTCCCATACGCAACAACGGAATTTCTATCACCGTTGATACCAACGAGCAGAGGGACCTTCTTCACAAGAAGTTGGAAATCTGTGAAAAGATCACACAGAAATGCGACATCCGACGACCGCAAGGGCGACCTCCACAAGTCACCCTCCACAACGTTCCGAAAGAGGTAAGTGACGGGGAAGATGAAATTCATGCCTTTCTCCGGACCATCGAGAAGAGGAATGGCCTTCCCAAGGGGAGCGTCACTTACCTATTTAGATACAAGGAGGGGCAATACTCCTTTAAATGGGTGGTCTCCATTGAACGAGAAGCTTTTGCGACTCTGAAAGGGAAGCCGAGGCTCCTTCATGATTGGGCCTCCTTCCGGTTCTCGGAGAGCTTCCGTCCCCGACAATGCTTCAAGTGTTATCGGTTCGGACACACGCAGACAAAATGCACTCAGAGTCAGCAAAGATGTTCTCTATGTTTAGGGACACACAGCTGGCGAAACTGTAAAAATAATGGCATGCCGAAATGTTGCATATGCAACGATCACAACTTACGTTTCGGCGGTGGTAACGGGCGCGAAATCAATCATAGCGCAATCGATAGGCAATGCCCAGCCTATCTCAGAGAAACAGCCACTCTGAAAAACCGGACCACCTATGCCTAAGTCCTCAGCGCAGAGAACTAGGGTCAGTAATTGGAACTTCCTCCAATGCAACACTCAACGTTCAAAGGTCGCTGTCAGCATGCTCCCCAGTCTTGATGGATTGGAGCGTTGTAAGGACATTTTTCTAATATCCGAGCCTTACAACATGAAGGGGAAAATTACAGGCTTACCCCTCTCCTGGCATATCCTGCAAGCGGAAGACGGTAAAGCAGCAATTGCAATTACAAACAGGAAGCTCCATGCTTACCTCATAATGAGTTCAGAAAACATTGTTGCGGCTGAGCTTTCCGACGGCATCACTAAGGTCGTGGTCGTGTCGGTCTACTTTCCTCCTCTTATGGACATTGGACCAATGTTATCGGTCTTATATGAGATCTTGTCCAAGGCTAAAAATAGGAAAATTATCCTAGGGGGCGACCTAAATCTTAAGCACCCCCTCTGGCATCATTCTAATAAGGACACGCCCAGTTCAAGGGAGTTTGTCGCGTTCCTGGCACACAACAACCTGAACGTCCTCAATGATCCAGAGTCACTGCCAACTTTTGACAATGGGCGAGGGAAAGCTTGGATCGACGTGACCACGGCATCTACTGCCCTCTTTGATCGTATTACGGGATGGAAAGTGATACCTGACATGCTCAGTGACCACAACTACATCTCATTTGAGCTCGAAACAGACATTTCTAACCAACAAGATTTGTCACATGAACTCCGATACTCACGACATCCTAGAAGGATTCGCAGAACAATTGGCGCTATTCACAAGGATATCTCCAACATCCTTCCTAAATTGCGGGAGGCCAGGGACCCCGCTGGCGTCAACGTGTGTGTCGAAGAGTTCACTAACACGATCCTTTCAAGTTGCCAAAAGTTCCTCCTTCTGCAGGCAACACAACATCCCAGGAACAGCTGGTGGGATGACGAGCTCACGATCTTGAGGAAAAGAACTAGAGCTTTCCGCAGACAGTACCAAGCAGAACGATCTGAACTAGATAGAAACCGCAAAGGTAACATCTATAGAAGAGAAGCTGCAATTTACCGTAGGGCAATTCTCCGCAAAAAGCGAGATTCATGGGAAAGGTTTTGTGCCGAAACCCCCCATCGCGACCCTTGGACACTGCCCTATAAACTGTCTGCTAACAAAATTCGAAGGCACCAACCAATCAGTAGTGTCAGAAAAGAAGATGGCTCTCTGACAGAATCGCTCCCCGAGACGGTTGACCTTATGCTTAGCACTCTTTTCCCATCAGATACAGATGGAGAAACACCCTTCCAAACAACTATTCGGAGGAAAACACAAACATTCCTCGGCCTCTCTTATAACGATCCCCCCATTACAACAGGGGAGGTAGATATCGTTATCAAGAAACTTAAAAAGAGAAAAGCGGCAGGCCTGGACGGAATAACAGTTGAAGTTATCCAGGAGCTGCACCAGCAATGCCCCCGTTTTTTCTTAGTGCTTTTCAATCAATGCCTAAGTTTGGGGTGCGTGCCCAACAGCTGGAAAAAGGCCAAAGTTGTGCTAATAAGGAAACCAAATCGGGAAGTCCACGACGTCAGATCCTATCGACCAATCTGTCTACTTAACATTATTGGAAAGGCATTCGACAGAATCATCACACAAAGAATTTACCACTGGCTCCACAAGAACGGCCACCTTAACCCTAAACAGCACGGGTTTAGGGTTGGTAAATCGTGTGAAACTGCCCAGAATGCGGTGCTCCAGTTCGTCACCCAAAATAAAAAAGACAGAAAATTCTCTAGTCTCATTGCCTTTGACGTGGAAGGAGCCTTCGATAATGTCTGGTGGCCAGCTGTTCTCGTAAGGCTAACTGAGGCCCGCTGCCCTGCGAACTTGTATAAAGTCATTCTTGATTACTTCAGTAACAGAGCAGTGTTTTTTTGCACACGATGCTACGCAACTGAGAGGAAAACAGAGCGAGGCTGCCCACAAGGTTCATGCAGCGGTCCTCTTCTCTGGAATCTCGTTGCAGATACGTTCCTGGAACTAGCTCTTCCAAGCGGGTGTCAGCTCACTGCGTATGCTGACGACTTGATGCTTATGACTTCTGGGAAAAGCATTGCGGAACTGGAAACCAAAGGTAACGAAGCAATTTCGACCATAACGGCCAATGGTCACAAATTTAAATTGCACTTCAACGCCCACAAAATTAAATCGTTAACCATCCCGTTCCGCAACACTCTAAATCTAAACTGTCCAACCTTCAAGTGTGAGGACAAATCCATCGAAGCAGTGACGGAACTTCGATACCTCGGTGTCGTTTGGGACCAAAACCTGAGCTTCAAAAAACACTTCCTAGAAAAGCGAGGCAAAACATTGGCACTAATGTTTGCTCTCAATAGGGTCGCTCGGTCCATGTACATCAACCGACCCTGGCTGCTCAAACGGATCTACCTTAACGTCATTGAACCAACAGTGCTTTTTGGTCATGGCGCCTGGGGTACACGTATAAATCAACATCAGTTTAGAACGTACCTCAATACGATCCAAAGACAACCCCTCATTCAAATGACGAGGAGTTACAAAACAGTTTCCACAAGGGCTTTACAAATTTTGGCTGGAGTATTGCCCCTGGATCTGAAAGCAGCACTTGTATACGCACGTTTTGTCCTCACACAATTGGACCAAGAGGTGATGGTTGATGGTGAAATTCTGCGACCGAGATGCTTTGAAAGAAGGGTTGACGTCCAAAGCATACATCCCGCCGAGCGAGTTACTATTCCCTTCGATGACTCACTTCCCGACTGTTCAGAGATTGAGATCTACACGGACGGATCAGGAATCGACGGCCGCTACGGCGCCGCTTTTGTTGTGCTTTATTACGGAGCGATGACTGAAGAACACACATATAGACTAAGTGACAACAGCTCGGTCTTCCAGGCTGAGCTGGCAGCCATCCTTAAGGCGTTGGAATGGTGCAAGAACAAGCCAATCTATAACGCCGAGGAGATTACCCATATCTTCTCTGACAGTCTATCAGCGCTCCAAGCACTTAAAGATCCCAACCATACAAATCCTATTGTCCGTCAGATCAAAACTCTGTACTGGAAGTTGGTGGGAAATCAAGGAATACAATTGCATTGGATTAAAGCTCACGTCGGCTACCGAGGCAACGAGGCAGCAGACGATGCAGCTAAAAGAGCCACTAAAAGCGAAGCGATCGGACTTAGATTGCAGAGATCCTACAAATCTATCACTACCCAGATACTGTCTATCATAACAAAGATGTGGGATAAACGCTGGGAAACCTCTCTCGAGGGGCAATTTACTAAACAATTCTTCCCAAACCCAGATCTCAGAATGCATCTATACGATCCATACGCTATCCAAATGCTCACCAACCATGGAAGGTTCCCAGAATACATCTCTCGACTGGGTTACCCGATGCCGGACGCCTGTGCTTGTGGAGAGGTGAGAGACTCCCTGCACTACATACTCTATTGTCGGCGTACGGCACACCTCCGTAAAGATCTTGAGTTTATTAGAGTCAGGCCCAGTGACATTAAGCATCACCCGAAGTGTCTCCGGGCCTTGAGCCGTCTGGGTAAATTCGTGTGCTCGACTACCCCAAGCCCTCCCCCGAGGGTAAGGAGTACGGTTCAGACACCAGAACCCTGACAAGGTGTGAACGCTCACACAAGATCTAAAACTGACGGTCACCGGAATAAGGCGTAGGTGTCTACGTAGACATTCCCAACAGTCCTGTAAACTGTTAAGCCATAACGGGCTCTAAATGTTAGGAGGGAATAAATAGGGATAAGGCCCTATCCTCCCCCGGAAGGAATACAGGGATGTATTCACCCCTTTTCACTTTGTAGCCAACCCAAGGGTTAAGGCGATGCGTCTTTCGTTTTTGCAGTGACCGCTGCGAGAAGCGAATCTCGAATTGACCTCTTAGTGTCACACTTGTTGCCTAATTTCTCGGGGCCTACCCTATATCCGTAATAGCTTCCTCTAGCTGGTGCGGAGGGGCTGCGCCCCCACCTGAAGAAGAAGAAGCCACAGGAATTCTGGGAACAGGGAATCCTTCGGCTCGTGAAACAGTGGGATAGTTGTGCTCAGGCTTCTGGTGATTACTTTTGAACAAAGACTTCAATTATACCCACAGTGTCGTTTCGTACCTTTTCATTTGAACACCCCTCGTACTTCATACCACGAAAAACTTTTATATCAGTTTGATTCACAATTTAAATATATAACGAAGCTCAACATTTGTACCCGAAACAATTCAAAACGAATACACAATATCTGTCGAATTACGGAATGCGTGACGGTAAATCCCGTGACCATCATAGCTTACCGAACCTTCAGTTTTCGTTGGCCACGTTTTTGAGGTAGGACGTGCCTCCTGTAAACCTTTGGTTTACAAGAGGCACGTCCTACCACATAACACTAGCGTCATATACATTTAGCTTTACAGAAATAGCCACTCGCACGAAATATATTTAATTAAAAAAAAACTCTTTGCTATATCATTTATCAGTCAATAGAAAGTGTATGTGCTTCAAAAGAAATTAATCATGAATATTGTATCAAATTAATCTGTCGGCCATTTGTTAATGATGGTAAAATTCGGAACTGTCGCATCCCTGATACAAGAGCTCCACAAGTCAAAATATGTAGCCTGAGTGCAATACAATTCGCTGTGGTTTTTCCATTTCAACCCGAACAACAGTTATTTCAACCCGAACAACAGTTATTTCAACCCGAACAACAGTTATTTCAACCCGAACAACAGTTATTTCAACCCGAACAACAGTTATTTCAACCCGAGGGTAATATACTACAATTAAGAAATGTGTTTTGCGAAATTAAAAAAATTACCAACTGAGTTTACAAATACCATATTTAATAAAAACATATAGCATTTGTAAGTTTTCGTTTCAAAATCTTATAGGGCCGCGGTAGCCCGGTTGGAAGAGTAGCGGATTAGGGAGTTTGGAGGGTTGCGAGTTTGAATTAAACCAAAGACCGTCGTGTACAAAGGGGATTAGTGCCCGTTAAATCAGTCGTGGCCTCAAATGTCCTCACGTTGGCGTGGTGTTGAAGTTTGGAGAGTGGGGTGCCAGCTCAGGTGTGACCTCGTTATCTGACCGTGGTTCAAAATTAAGAGGTGTTGTCCACGGATCTTTCCATTCGGGATTGATGCCGGACCGTCACCAGTAACTCGATGTGTTGTTCCAGTGTGACGTTAATTAAATACCTACCTCAAAATCTTATATCGGAATTATATTTAAAATAAAGATTAATTTTACTTTCTGAAACAATTTTTAAAATCTTGCAATACTTGGCCAAAATGAATGTTTTCCCAAATATCTCTTTCGATGCAAAGAATCACTAATTAATTTAATATTTTTTGCAAGAAAGAGAAAAGGGATTTCTCGGAAAGAAAAACTGAATAGTTGAGTTATCTCACTCTGTCAAGCCTGGTAATAAATTAATTTACGATAGAAAAATATAGCGAAAATTTTGGATATTCTATTGTACGTGCTTATTATGAACATGGTATCGGGAAACTTTTTCAACCACTCCCTAACATAATACATTTTTATGGGGCACATGAAAATCTTATCTTGATGGAAGTCATGTTTTTTAAATATAGAACCAATCCCCTTTGTTGCACCCCCGTTTTATAAGTAACATTCAATAATCAAATAGGAGCAAATGAAAGAAGCAAATAATTGAAACCAGAGAAAATGAAAACTAAACTCATTTCATCAAAGTGACACAAAGTAATATACTCTAGTAAAAGTAAGATATATTGCTGTCGAGCTTCAATTTTTATCTTATTGATTTCAGAGGAGTAAAATGTCCCGGGGGAATTTAGTAGTTAGGTTGCTGAGTAGGCCTCTTTGCGGTTTGTTGACGCCACTTTCGCCTCAGTGAATGACCCGTATGATAGGATCTCAGACGAATCGGAGGACCGCAAGTGGAATCGAATTCCGAAATTTCTGCGCAATTATCGAACATCTGACTTGTTTTCATCGGAGCACTGGCTCAGCAGATGCTGAAATTGCTTCCGCTTAAGCAAAGAATTGAAACAATTCTTGCCTTGCGGTAAATATCTGCTTAAAAGGCAAAGGCTGTCTTTTGTAAGTCGAAGTTTAAATTACGTGTGTTTAAATGATACTAGGATTTGCTTCAGGGTTTTAGGTATGATATGCAATTCATATTTTGCTATTGTGATTAAAGATTAATTTCAAATAGACCCACTCGATAGAAAAACTTTAGTTAGATAAAAAGATAAATTTAGTTAATTCCAAATGAACTTACTGGAACTATTCATTCGAATATGCGATTTACAGACGCATGCCATAGATTGACCCTTTTAATGAAGGGTTTATTTATGTACTAAGTATTGGAAATTCTCTATTTTTATACAAAATGCATCTGAAGGAGCTGGTTTTATGTTTGCCAATTTCAAAGCATATAACATGCGTTGCACTAACTCGATTGAACCTACTTCTGAGTTCGAAATTGACAACGTATAATAATGTTAACTACTTATCTGTAACCCTGGATTAACAGTGAAAGAGTACAACGGAAACAAACAGTTTATCAAGACAAATGATGATTATAAAATTTCTAAAACAATTGGACTGTAAATAATTAGCCATTTACGAAATATTTCTAATCCAATGGTATAGAGCAACGATTTTCAATCTTTTTCACGGCATACAAAACTAATTGTAAAAATTTTGCGGCACGCCAAAAAGTACATTATATTTTGTATCGATCTGACAAAAACATATATACTTTTGCTTGATTTACAAAAGAAATAATAGTAATTACCTACCCCTTGCTCTTAAAAGGCTTTTTAAAAACATTTTTGAAACAGTTTGTTTATACTTTGTAATAAAAAATAATAGTCAAAATTATATTTTCGGGTATTACTTGAAATTATTTGTGAACACACTTGTCAAAAATTCCAATTTTGTGTGATTCTCACTTATTTATTATCGAAAATTTCACTTTATGTGATATCAACTGGAAACTTATACGCTTTCTGACATATACATCATACACTGGACATCTTTGATCGTCAAGAATTGTGACATTTATAAACAACAACGCTTACCCTCATATAATTCGACTGGTAATACAATAAATACTTTGAAAGACTTTTGGTGGAATGTAGAAAAGCAAGAACACTGTCACAACATTAATTTCATCGAAGATATGATATATATGGTGTGCATATTATATCCCACAACATCGATATATGAACCGTAAAAGAGCTTCTAATTGCTTTTAGAGTACAATGAGGTTGCTACATCAACAGCATTATAACAGAATGGTACACCAGTGATCATCCCGAATTGCTTGTTACCTACCTACATTTAAAAAAAAGAAAATGTTATATTATGCAATTTTTGTAAGAAGTCATAATTGAAGATTCTTATACATACAAAATAAACGTATGGAACTAAGTTGGCTTACATCAAATTCTACTTATTATTGCATGTTTACAGTTCATTGTTTCTTAATTTATAAAAGTTTCTGTCTTCGCATATCCATCTATTTTTCGCAAGTATTGTCGTTTCTCAAAAACAATTATGTATGTTATAACTTTTGTAAAGATGCATTGTATGGTACGCTCAATTCTGTGACCGACTTGGTGCCAGTTCAGTTCCGGTAACTCGTCTTATTTCGTGTTTTAAGCTTTCGGTGTGACAACCCTTTGGAATTGGCGACAAATTTTCACTTGAGAAGAAAACGTCAAATACAATGCATCTTTTCCACAATTACTATTCTGCAACATGGTAACAGTTTCGACAAATGAAATTTAGAACTTATATTGATGAGGAAATTTATAACTTATATTGATGAGGAAATTTAGAACATATGGATGAGCTATATTGAATGAAACATAATTTGCTTTCTATCTGTAAAATTTTAGTAGAAAACAATCCCTATACATTCAAAAATGCTATTAATTTTATTAGAATAATTCGTAAAATTGCATTGTTATACTGCTTGTGACCATTATTGTTGTTTTAATGAAACAAGTCACTGTTGTGCAGTTTTCTTTACTGTTTTTAATATTCAGTATTGTTTCATAAATTGTATACATAAATTATTAAAATGTAATTATATGCTTATAATTTTGATGTGTAAAAAATTTAATTCGTGAAAATATTCGAAGTGTGCATAATATGCAATTTTCGAATGTGCGAATCATTTCTTTACAAAGCATTATGCAGATATAGTATCTCACATAAGGCTACGCACAGAATTAATAATTAAAGTTAGTTCACATTTATGTGTCTTGCTAGAACTCACAACTCCTCAATAACAACAGCAACACATAAACAAGTTTTTGTTTCTGGTAAGTAAAATATAGCATATTTATAAAATTGACGATTCATAATTTGCATTTATTTGTAGTATTTCTCTTTTTTTCCTTTCATAATTCTGCCGACCGTATCACAGTTGAAATAGTAACGGATTAGCAACCGTAGGGTTGCGATTTCAAAACTCGGTCCAACCCAAGACCGTCGTGTACATGGGGGCTGGTGTACGTTAAATCTGTCGTGGGCTCAAATATCCTCACGCACGTTGGCGTGGAGTGGAAGTTTGGAGAGTGGGGTGCCAGCTCAGGTGTTGACCTCTTCATCTGACCGTGGTTGAAAACTACGTGGGTTGACCTCGGATCTTTTCCTTAGGGATTGATCCCGGACCCGTTGTTAGCTCCTTGTGCTGCTCCATTGCGACGTTAATTCAACTACCTACCTTACTATCTTTTACAATTCTAATGAAACCCCTAATCTTACAAAACTAAAATTTGTGAATATTATTTTGACTATAAAAGCTAGTATTGGTTGCGATAGTACATCGAAACTAAGATATTCTCTGATTTCTGAACATTCCATTCTTCGTTGCTCCATCCAAGATTTTAGGGATGAACTCTTCAAAAAATATATTACTACATTTTCTCATATTTCTTCATCGTAAACAATTCCTTCTTTAAAACAAGTTGCGATTAAGTAACTACAAAACTACTTGATTTCGTATGAAGGGTAAATGCACGTAATATGGAACACCTGATTTTTAAAAAAATTGACAGAAGTAGAGGAATGTATTTATTTATGAATCAAACGCCATATCACGACAAAATTAACTCAGATTCATGTGAATAGATAATCTAAAAGTAATTTTTTAAAAGTATTGAGTATATTGAAAAAATATCCAAAAGTCAAAATCGTCGATTTGAAAGAAAATTATATCTGGTATGGAACACCTAAGGAATTTGTTCGAAACGCGAAACGAACTTAACTTTTTATATCCAAATTGTATGTTGAATTAGCGCTGGAGTTTTTTATATTTCTAATGGCCGACCCCAAACAATGTTGACGAAGATGTTACGAGTTTAATAAAGATGAACATTTAAATGTGTTTAAATGTAGTCCAGTTACTGCCGAATACAAACAATTTCGAATACAAAGCTATAAATTCGAGACGCAGTGCTAATACACAACAGGGCATATCATAAAGTTGAAAATGTAAAAATCTCTAGTAACGGATTGTTGAACCATTCCATAATAATTATTCATGAATTATCAGAGTTCAACTCATTCAATTGTTGCTTTTTAATTATTCAACTTTGTAATACATTATTGTTACCATCTTTATGGATTGCTTTGAGTTTATTGCCCCCGATTCTCTACCCTTTTATTTTCAACATATTTTGAAAAGAAAACAACAAAGGAAATAAATTCACAACTAAATTGTATTTTAAATGCGTTGAAAAATAGCATTTATGCACACAAAACCATTTTTATAAATTATTTTTCTTTAATTTCAGTTAATAGATTACTTTTTTCGCATCCAATAAGTGTTAGTTTATTGTGATGAGGTAAAGAATGCATATTAAAAGCAATTTCCCAAACTGCAAACTTTTAAATAAATCTTTTAATGATTCTTTTACAAAATGGTTTACCCAGCGATTTAAGTATACCCCAGGGCCGAACATAAACGATCGAATAAGGTATCTCCTATTCCAAGTTCCAAATATACTAAGTAGGTTAAATAAGGCTCGTACTTTTTACTGTTAAGAACTTTTATCTGAAAACATTCAAATACTATTATCTTAGTTATTTAAATGCAACAATCACTAAAACATCAGTTTATTCAATTTTAATCCTCTTGGGGGTTGTCTTGACGAGGTATCTTGTCATTAGCAAAAACAATTGGCAGATCTTGATGGACAAGATATCTCATCATTAGAAGAAAACTGCCCAGATCTTGATCTCGTCATCATCAAAAATTCATCAGTATCTTGATGACGGTATATCTCGTCATTAGCAAAATTGGTCCGATCTTGATGTACGAGATATCTCTTTGAAACCACTTGAAGGGTAAACAATAAGTGAAGTATCTGAAATCGAAAGCTGTATTATTTGATCGTTCTCGTCATCTGTATTAGTAATATGATTATTTAAGATTTCAGCATATCTGTTGTCATTCACTTCCAATAACTTTCTTCGTCAAAATATACTGACCATCGACCTTTTAATGAAGTAGATAGAGCAAGTAAGTGGAGTCTGTCGTAAAATCTCAGAAGTGGTAAGTCACGTGGGCTTTCGAATGGACCTGGGTCGATTGGCTATCGAATGCTCAGACAAGAGTTTTAATCACGCTGGATAATCACTTTTAACCAATCAATTATTTGTCCCACATTAGGATTCATGCTTTATCCCACAACCACGTGACAGATCTTCAAACCAAGCGATGGATAGAAATAACATGAAGCTGGGAGCACATGCTTCGTCTATTTCATTAGAAAGTCGATGCTTCTGACGCTAATATTTTGGGAATTCTGCATTTCCTCTCTAGTAGACACTCATTTTCTGAGCATTTCTCTTCCCAGTGTGTTTTTCAGTTATAATTGTATTTATGTGCGTTTATAGAATAAGGAAATTAAAAAATGCAAAAGAACGGATACTTTGATCATACTCTACCCCCAGCTGGTTTTGTGGTCATAACGCTTGTCTGCCAGTCAGTAGATCGCGGGTTCAAATCCGTATTATAACGTATTAACTGGTTTTATTCCGTAAGCTCATGGATTTAGGGATTCTCCTTGTTAAAAATAGCGGTGGCTCGCCCATTGGATGCTCCTTCACTAGTAGGCGTCATTTCGCCCATTGTTGTACCGAAGGCCGAGTGGTCAGTGACAGGGTTTGGAAAAACGTTATACGAGTGGAAAGTGATGGTTAAGCGTGCATTGCACAAAAACGCACACGTAGGCAATCTCCTCCTATAGCTGCAAATCCGTAAGAAATTTCATTTTTTAAAGACCAAGAGGGTCTGGAAATGGTTTTTAAGGTTAGAGGATAGCTAAACGTCAACTGCTAGTGTGACATCGAGGCACACCTATGGTAAAAAATGTCCTAGAATTTCGCTCTGTTTGAGTTCAAGTATGTCTATAAGGAACAGGCACGCTGAGTACCTCGTTGTCAGAGATTCTCGAAGATTCCCATTCTAAAAGATCGAGGGGGAATGTAGCTAAAAAGGCAGGTGAAACATATAATTCAGCTACTTATGAGATCACCCCATGTGTATAGTAAACATTCTTTCAATTTCATTCTATTTGAGGACTGAAGGAGGACACAACATGCGTGAATACTCCAGGATTAAAGGATAACGGTTATAAACTTATAGTTTCACCGTATCAGCATATCACTAAGTAATTTTCATTTCTAACAATAAGTAAAATGACCGATATGTAGCTGCTTCTTATGTAATTTTTAAAGTATGCTATTCAGTTACAGATCTAATTTAGATTAGCGCATTTTTGTTGTCAATTAGTCTGATTTTTGGTCATTTATCAAGCTTGTGCAATAGTAACACCTCGAAGAATCCACACTTCCTCATCCTGTCAAAGGAAGCAAATAACTGTTTCATTAATCTATCGAAGATAAATAATACAGGCTTTATTTGTGACCTAATTAAACGATAGATTAATTGCGAACTTGTTTTTGGGTCCTCTTTTTGGTATGGGAGCGATTTAACAGCACCCTGTTTTCATTTGTTAAAGGTGTAAAAGAAATTTATCGAGCAATGGATTTCAGTACACACACTGAGTAATTTTCGAAGTAAGAAGAGTTCATTTAGACATTTTACATCAAAAATATATCAATGAAGTTAGCTTTGATTCAAAATTTATGTTCCCACATTATACTGCAGTGTTTTCCAAGCGGGTCGTTCAATGTTATCACGATGTCTGACAGTTCCTACTTTATATTTTTGTACTAATAATTACATTGCTTGAATTGCTCGTTTAGTTCCATTTATTGTATGTTATAGGATTTGCCTGACGTAACAAACTACAAGAGAAACACACTTTAAGAGTTCGATAGTCTGCCATAAAATCGAGATTTTGCTGGTCATGGAGAGGTATTAGTAAGCCCAAAATGGGTAGCGCGTTATTATTAAATTAAGGGATTCACTTATTTTAAAGCACATACTGTAAACCATAATTTTGCATACATTTGATCACATTGTTCTGTTTTGGATTGGTCTGATGTAAACAAAATACAATAGATACACTTGAGTCTACCACTATTATTCGCTATGGTAAAATCGGCATTATGCTAGTCGGAGAAAGATAGTGGTATAATATAATCCCGAAATGGATAGTGTGTGAATATTAAATAAAGGGATTCACACACTTATCTTAAAGCACATATTGCAAACCATAATTTTGCATACATTTGATCTCAAACATTGTACTGTTTGGGATTGGTCTGATGTAAACAAAATACAATAGATACACACTTGAGTCCGCCACTTTAATTCATTAGTGTAAAATCAGGATTGTGCTAGTCGGAGAAATATAGTGATAAGTCCGAAATGGGTAGCAGTGCGTTAAAATTATAAGGGATTCACTTTTTTTAACTCTCCAAGTGATTTCGATGGAATATCGCATCATCAAGATATTGCCAATTTTTGATGACGACGAGATCAAAAACTAGTCAATTTTCTGCTGATGACGAGATATATCGTCCATAAAGGTCTGATTAATTTTGCTAATAACTAGAAAATTCTTCAAGACAACCACTGGGAGAGTTAAAGCACATACTGTAAACCATAATTTTGCTTACATTTTATTAGAAACATTGTACTGTTACAGGATTTGTCTGAAGTAACAATCTGCAAGATAAACAAAGGAATTCACTCAACTTGAAACACAATACTGCAAGCTATAATACTCTTTGTCCGTTATTCCAATATATTTAATTGTAAAAACTTATTCATGTTACTCGATTTATATTGTTGTGTAGAAATAATAAAAATTTCCAGAAGGAAAAAAAATAATGGCTGTTTTGGAACTCAAAGCAAAGCATATGAATATGTAATAATCAACGTAATATATGAATAATCATCGTTTGATGTTTTCTGACTAGTTACAAGATGCTCCTTTAAAGCTCTACGATGCCCCTACCAAAAGTACAAAATAGAATGTAAAAATTTACATGAAAAGTAGTTACAGAAAAAAATGTGTACTATCAAAGTCTAATAATGTTTCTGAATTCGGAATTCCTTTTTTCGATCAGTTCTACATATGCAATGTTATGGCTTTGGTATCATGTGTTCTGTACAAAAGTATTAAGTCCCAAATACGTTCAAAATACACTGCAAGAATTATGACTTTGTATAAACGAAAACTTTGTAGAAAATGAACTCAGTATCATGAGAAAATGATTCGTTACATCACAAATTTCATTTGTGTGGGTTTGTACATTTATTTTAGGACTTCGATAAAAATCTTTAAATTGGAGTTCCTAAAATCTAAGCATTGTAAATAATGCCTAGGAAATCTATAGAATGTGAAATATTTTTATGCAAAACATGAAATGTCTGTTATTTTAAATGCTATATACTTTCTCTAGACATTGTAAGTAATACCTGTGCATTATACAAAATGGCAAGTAATATTTAGGCAAATTATGGAAAGAAAGTCATGATTTTATATTTTGCCGGTTTACCTAATAGTATTGCATAGATTGCCTAGGAAATGTGTGAAATGTTAAATGTTTCATGGGCTTTGAAGTTCCCTTAGAGGCATTCTATAGATTTACTAGGCATTATATACAACGCCCAATTTCACAAGTTGATGGTAACATACATATAATACATAATCATTAAACAAAACGACAAGTAATGTTTAGGCAAAGTATGGAAAGACAGTCATGATTTTATACTTTGCCGGATTGTCTTATTCCAGTGTATAGAATGCCTAGGAAATTTTGAAATATTAAGAGTTTCATACTTTGACGTCCCATTTAAGGCAATCTATATATTCCTTAGACATTATATACAATGCCTAATTTAACACATTAACAGTAACACATACCATTCGAATTATTATGTAAATTCTTGTTTTCAGAAGGATGTTAAGAATTTTTTTTAAATATTAAACAAAAATCTTTAAAAATAAAGTAATTTTTTTCGGTTATAAATTATTTTACAAACAAGAAAAATACAAAAACTCAGTGTAAAGATATTTTAAAATTATTCCCTAAGATTCTTTTCCTTTTCGATGGCCATAAATGCGAACGTGTTCTCGCTCATATTTTGTCAGAAACATTGATCGGCTTATCAATTTAGAAAGGAAAATATTTGTGTAATAGATCATTTTCCTACTAGTTCCTCGTTGAATCCAATTATCTTGTACAATTTTGTTTATTGCTATTGATTGTTTTCAGAACAATGCCTAGCTCGAGGGTTGGAGAATTGATTAAAGAACACGGAAATTACTTTTTGGCATTATTATTTAAGGCTTAATAGAAATAAAAATTAAAAATAGCGAAATTAAGGATAAGTCATTCTCGTTATGACTATTTATTAAAATAATATAACAAAACTTTTGATGAGTCGTATTTCATGAAATAAAATTACTAAAACCTTTTTGCTACTCCGGCTTGCGATGAAAAATTGAATAATGATACTGTTATTTTAATAAAAGTAAAAAAGATAAAAACGAAATATTTTCTTTACTCCTATTTTATATTAATTATATATTTATTGGCATTAATTCCTTTATTGTTGAAATGTTAACGTATTGAATGCATCTCTGAAAACAATTTACTTGACATTGAAACTACAAACTGAAAATGATTTCGTTTACGATTAACTAAAAATGTAGTATGGAACAAGCCTTTACTGTTATCATCTCTTTGTATGTCTAGGGCTGCTTAAAGATTTGTATATTAATCCTAGACTTTTTTTGGAGGTGAACTCACAGATTTGGTCTAGATAAGGTAGTGAGTTCATGATATTAAGGAAAAAGGATTAGGAACAAGATTAGTTGTACTTTTTCAATATGAGTAAAGTTCTTCTAAGAATCTATAGCTTAATAAAGTACACATTTCTAATACCAATACTCTTCGTACAGTTGTATATTTTTATGATTTTTTCATATGCCTACAAAAGAAAAGTTATCATTTTAAACACAAGATAAATTATTACGTTTACGTAGGTTACAGCATGCAAAATAGCAATAGTGTAACAAATGAATCGAAACGGTTCCTTTATTTCCCTTGAAATCGAATCCACCATAAACTATAATTATCTCAACTAAATGCAGTGGAAAACAGTTAAACAAATACAATCTTGAGTAGAAATTTATCGCGTTAGACTAGAAAAAAAGCTGGGTAAACAATCTTCGAAACACTATGAGCTTTTGGAATTTTCAGATAAAACGGTCGCTAGTGTACATTTCAAAACTAAGTAAAATTTATCGAGAGCTCAATAAGGAAGAAAAATGCTGTCGTAAATATGTAAGAGTTCCCTCTTACATCACTGCAAAGTCTGGTTAATATTTTAAAATCTTATCTAGAAAATATTTTAAGGCAGGTATTTTAAGGAATTCTATAACTGTGTTTTTTTATCAATTGAGAAAAAAGTTGCATTGAGTTCAGATGTGGAAGTCACGTTCTGTTATGGAAGGGTTTGAATGTATGGCGTGTTTGCACTTAGACTGATCTGCTATCTCTCTATTTACCAGGTATGAGTTTGACGTTTTCTTTCTTCCCGACTTCGTATAATCTTACCATAATTAAAAACGCTTTAAGAAGGCGTTGGCAATCGAAGAAAGATATCTAAAAAACCACAGGAGATGTTTTTACGTTACCAAGTATGCATCAAACTGCATTTAAAATTTGAAAGGAAAATTGACATACCTGGATTAAGCATATTTGAAAGCGAGATCAATATAAATTTGAAAGACTTATTTTCATTTAAAGAAAGTTTTAACCCCTGTTTTTTTTCTCATCTCCTCCTGCCATCTGTTTTCCATATTTCTTTGTGATAAGTCACAATCTCCTTTCAAGGTCAAATAGAACAAGACTGACTGATGAAAAGACAATTTCGTGTACCTACTATATCGTCGGCTTATAGATGGCTAAATCAAAAGAAATATAGTTCTGAGAAAAAGAAGAAATTCTACTAGCTAAGTGTGTTTTGCAAGAAATCTAACTTCCATGCAAAGAAAAAAATGACTTATGGACCTTCACCAGTATAAAGATCACCATTTTCTAGTCTAGAAAAGTCAAAAGCCTCATACCTTGAAACTTTTAACTCAGTGTTAAATAATAAGTACCCAGTGTAAACACATATGTATTCCATATTCTTTATAATACCCTTCCACTGATCTCTTCGGCATTACAAGGGGCAAAGTGGCAACTATTTGTGAGGGAGCAACGCTAGCTTACCCCAATGGGTAGGCTAGCGTTGCTCCTACATGGGACAATCACCAACATACCTACTAGGTAAAAAACATACGCGATTATCATTATACCCGGTAGGCGGCTCAATTACACTATTGTCAGCAAAAAATTCATTCGTTAAATACAGTTTGGATTAGTCAAACGATTGAAATATTCCATCTAATTGCTTGTACTCGCTCATATTTTAGCTATACCACATCGTCAAGCAATTTCACTTCATAAAGGTGAATACTCTTTTTACGCTCTGGGAAATTTTGTTCAAATTGTATACGACAGATAAACAAGCAAATTCACTTACGAATTGTACAGATATGGATTTTTTCAGATTAACCGTCCTGGTGGTTGTCTCGACGAGGTATCTTGTCATTAACAAAACTGACTAGATCTTGATGGATGAGATATCTCGTCATTAGAAGAAAACTGATCAGACATTGATTTCGTCGTTATAAATAAATCTGCAATATCTTGACGACGAGATGCCTCGTCATCAGCAAAATTTGCTAGATCTTGATGGACGAGATACCTCGTCGAAACTACTTGGAGAGTCTTTGAATGATAACATCACCAGAAAATGTTTTCATTCAGATTATAGATGAAAATTACCAAAGAACTTTATTTTCGAACACATTTTTGCATTGGATGCAGCTCATATACTACTAACACAAAGTATTTCCTAAGCTAATGTATAACTGGAGTGAAAATATTTAAGCGTTACCTTACAAGATCTTTCATGTCTTAGGTTGGACACTAATGGTAGGGCCATGCAACCTTTTTTCCCTATTAAGATAGCGTACAGCTAATTGTCTTCCTTAATAATAGTCATTCAAGTACCATTACCGTGTTAAAAGATTACGTGTTTTCCTTTTGGCATTGCTAGATCGCGACAAATAAAAAAGAAGCGAGAAATGTCTTTGGGAACTGATGAATGTGTATTTTTCATTGCTTACAGTGTGAGAATGTGATTTATGGAGAAATAGCTTCCTGATTTTTTTTGTTTCTTTGACCCTCTAAATGAATCTACATTAACAGAAATGGGATGGAATGGAACAAATTACAAAAGGTAACATGGCCATGTGACATAGTGACTTACATTCGCACAGTATGAAAGTGGGTTTTGAATACAAAATTCTATTTCCAATATAGAGGAAAGGGTTAACGTAAATATTAGGAAAACTGCGGTTTTACCTACTTTTGCAATAGAATTTTTCAAGCACAAACATTATATCCAGTGTTTTACTACAAATGGGTACTCATTGGATATCCACCGTCAAAAAATTATAATACCTAGAAACTACTAAGATTTAAAATTATTACATTTGGTGGTTTTTAATTTAAAAAATAAAGCATATATATATATATATATATATATATATATATATATATATATATATATATATATATATATATATATATATATATATATATATATATATATATATATCCTTAGCAATATTTTTTAATTATGCCTAAACTATAATGTGTTTAAAAAGTAATGCATGAATAAGTTTTGATTGTTAAAATGATAGAAGTAACCCTTTTAAAATAATAATTTTCAAAAATACATTCAGGGATTATCAAATAAAATAGTTTTGTGAAGCAAATTCTAATAATGAGCAACATTATTTCTCTATCTCTAACATTTCTAAAAGTGGTTCAGACGAATCAATGGTCAAATTTAAGTTGTATTTATTGCGTAACATATCTTCAGCTTTCATTCAAGTTATTTGTAAAATCTGTAAACATAATATTCATACTTTGGCTACATTTTTTAGATTTTTCTTCAAGACAGGCTGTTTTTCTTTCGCTTATTACATTTCATTCATTCCTTATTTGTACGTCTAATATACGTATAAATAAATGCTGGAAGTAATCCTTTAATTTTCAAAAATACGTCCAGGGATTATCGAATAAAATTGCATAAAAAGTAATTTTGAATCAAGTTAACAATTACCAAAGTTTCTGATACGAAATAAGAAATCAGTTGAAGAAAGACTATTTCGGGAGACATGAATGAGTCTAAGAAACAAATATAGAAGTTCAAATTTTACATACTTATAATTCAAAACCGACTGAACTAAATCACTTCAAACTTGGTATATATCTGAAGTTGAAGTTTTTTAAAAATTTCAAAAAGTCAAAATTGTGTGTTTGTGTGTTGTTAGATGGTTAGTTGGATTTCATGGCGCAGACTTATATTTATCCAATCGTGCTGTCGTTTAAAATTGTGAAGTCTGCGCAATTTGATATGAAAACAGTCCTTTATACAAATTTTATGTAAGCGAATTTATAGGTATTGGTCAGGAATTTAAAATATTTAATTATTCCCAATAATGAACGATGTACTAATAAGACAATGATTCTTTACACTCACATAGTACAGTGCTGTTCATTGAAAATGCATCAACAAAGATTTAAATTACAGTAATGAAATTCATTTCAGCGATGACATGCAGTACAATGAGTAACTGATTAAATTACAGAACTGTAAATTTAAAGAAACATGCTAAAACCAGTAATTTGTGTGTCCATCTTTAGCAGTTATAACTACTTGCACACCGCATGATATTGACCTATAAAGATTCTCGATGGATGGCTGTCTATGAAATGTCGTTCTACACAGATTCAACACGCATCCAGAATTCGTCAGTTGTGACTGCGGTCGATATCCCACATTCGTTCTGTAGAGGATAAATCGGGTGACCAAGCAAGCCAACTAAGAAGTTGTATTGTTGGTTGCAAGAAACGTTGAACGATTCGGGTGACGTAGGACAAGCATTGTTCCGTTTGAAATATACCTTCAAGGGGTCTATATGAAGGGTAGGACTTCTGATTCCAAGACCTCTGTGATATACCACTCACTGTTTATAGTACCTGCTATTCATATGAAGCGAAAGCGTGAATGAACTGAAATAGCACTCCAAACCATTAAGCTTGTAGCCTTCCACACTATTATGCTTGGAGCTCTGCATGCACCCAGATGTCGTTTTCTACTGTATCTGCACCGTTCTCTACTGTATCCGTCATGCGACAAACCGTCTTCTCTAATTCTTCCTCTCTGAAACTCCTATAACTGTTCATAAAGTTGTTTTTTTTTCGACGAGGCATGTTTACTTACTAGCAGAGCAATACCAATCGAAGTCACCAACACAATGGTTGGAATTTGCTTTTCAGCTATAGCTTCTTTTATACTTTCCTATTCACATTTCAGCCTGTATTGTACGCCCATCCTATTTGCATACTCAGCTGAGATTTTAATCATTTGCCTTTGCCATGATAAACTACCCGTCTACCATAGTTCCGATCAATCCAACAACTCTTTCTTGGTGTCTCAAATTCAATGAACAACGGCGTATTTCTTTAAAACATTCACAATATAATAAAATTCTTTAAATTTAAAAATGTTTTCATTTAGCTGAAGTCATTCCTATATTTACATTTTATCCAAGTTTTTGTTAATACTAGAAGTGTTGTAGGATATGGAGCGGTTCGGTTTCTATAAATTATCCTGGGTGTATTTCTTTATCAGTAAAACTTTCCTTGCATGTATATCTATTTCTTGACGACTATTTGCCCAAGCGGGTCTTCGATATCAAGCACACGTCAGAATATATATGTTCAGTCAATAAACAATAAACATTAGTAGTTAAACAGAAATAAGTGCCTTATTTAAATTAGAAATTCCAAACTCACGTTTATTATTAATATATTGCAACTGAATTAAAAATTTCTTACCATTGATGATCAGTTCCACTTTTAAGGAGACACGATGCCCCAAAATGACCAAAATATCAGTTTTTGTTGTCTTATATTCATTACACATCGAATATACATATGTCAAGATTAAAAACGACTAACTTTTAAACTATAAAGTATTTTTTCTCAGCTTTCTGCTTTTCATGTATGCAATGCATTTAAAATTTTAGGGTATTTTTGTAATTAATGAGATTTGAAACTTTTTGTGGTTGTTTTCTATGATGTGTTTGATAACTTTGTGCACCGAATACGAATTTAGAAGAACAAATGCCTACAAAATTTATGAAAATTAGTCGACTGTTTTTAATAGTGTCTGTTATAAAAATTATATAAAAAGCCAAGGAAAGTGGTTCATGTAAACCCATAACTAAAATTGTGGAAAGATTGAAGAAAAATAAAGAGCAAAATATTTGAAAAAATATAATTTGCAGTAATATTAATTTTTAAAGAATTTAAATATTTTTCATTGAACTTTTAGTTATTGTTTATGCAAAAATTTATTTTTCAATTGTATATTTCATGTGTACTGGAATAAGGTACACTAAAACATTTTGCTGTTCATGTAAAATTAAAAATAATTGTTCAAAGGCTTCTGAGTCGCCTTAAAGTATTTTATGGTCACTGAATGAGACAATAAGAATTTTAAGTTTGTTGTGCGAATTCTTACATTTTGGTATAAAATAGGTTGTGTTTTTTCAAACTCTCTCTCTTTGACTGTAATCAATCATTAATAAGAGATCTTATACAATGTAATATCAGAAGTTTGTGCATAAGCTCCTTTAACAACAATATCTGAACCAGTGACCAAACTTTTCATCATTATCATTTCGTTAGAAATACTTACATATAAAGTATTAAACCTAATCGATCGTGTAACACTTTTCCTCACTTAATAACTACGTAGAAATACCACAAGAGAAGGGAAAAAACAGAAAAACCTAGAAACGATTTATTTTTTTCACCCATCAGACAATCTATTCGTAATAACCAAACCGCACTCTTATAAACTGTACTTTACTGGATCGATTAATTACGCATAGTTCCGATTCGATGTTCGCAGTGTTATGCAGATTGCGACGTGCGGTTTTCGATCCGAATCGCAGTCACGTCTCTCAAATTAGTCGTAATTACTGTTTGAGAATCGCAAAAAGCTCTTCGGAAAGAGGAAACAAAAAAAGGCTGCGATTGTGTAGACCAAGATGCACGTGGTTCACTACTATGTTTCCCAGAGTTAGCTTTAGTGGAGCAGATGGACCTCGAGGCGGCCAGCGCCTAGTCTATGTGTTTGTTTTGCGACTGGAAGTTAGGGTGTGGTCTCCATCGAGGCACAGCAGCTCTTCCCTGTCAGGAAGTGATATCGAAGAGTATCAAATTGCGTTCAGATACTTTTTCGCCAACTAGCCAGAGTTCAATCTGGCGACGGACTGGCGCGTTGGATCAGTATGGGAAATATAACCAAGAAAAGTGATAAAAACTGCTGATAATAAAATCTATTCCTGTAGTATTTAACAATTTTATATCGTTTAAATGAACTGAATTTGGAAACATTTAATCCAAAGTTTCAATTTGCATTTGAGGTCCGTCCGAAGTCATAATAACAGCATAATAATTTAGTAAGAAATGCAAAACTTAAAAACAACGACTAATAAAGATTAAAAACTTGGAAAAGATCATCAATGGCCATTTCGGTGGAGAGAAACGTCCACCATCATCAGGGCAGAAGCGTCAGGACATCACTTCAGTCCTGACGATGGCGGACCTAAATGGTCCTTGACAATCTTTTCTGTTTTTAATCTATATTAGTCGTAGTTTTGAACTTTTGAATTTTTTGCTGCCAATTTGGCTAGTTTTTTTATCAATTTTTCTGTATGACAATTTATTACTATGCAGATTTATTTTAATTTATTTTCCGTATAATATAGTAACTTATGTGTGACACTTTTTTCAAAAATGCCTCTGTGTGCGCTGGAGCAAAAACAGTTTGTAACGAGTGAACTACAACGCAGAGCTAGCTGCTGAGCTATAAACCTCAGAACTGTTCCCGAACTAAAAGTGAGAACAAAAATAAGTTTCACGCCGGCTGCGATCATGACCACATTCCTGTATTCCCGAGATATTTTAACATTTGTGTCTGTACTTGTGTATATAAATTCTATGTTTTAACTTTGAAATTAAACTATTTTAAATGGTTAGTGCAAGTGATGCAGAGAACAGATGCTATTATCAAATTGTGACTTTGAGTAATTAATTGATTTAAATATATACTTATGCAAGTTTACTATTTTCCAATTGAAAAATATTTTAATTATTGTTTTAAAATCCCTTCAACAGTCTCAGTTAGGCCTACCAGACTCTAAGGAATTTTCCGATTTCCTGTTGGCCCTATCCTTTATATTCATCAACAAAATGAGACGCTTCAGGATATATATTTTCCTATAACTTTTGCGTTAATAAATACCAATACTGTGATTTTTTAAAATTATTTGTTGTATGCACTACGCGTACCCGCATCTTCACTTTGGGTGGCAACAATAACAAATTAGATACCGGACTCTTCGTGAAATACAAGTATATATTCAAAGTACTTGCTAAGTTTTGTTTCCACCAATGCCAGCTTTTTGACGTATGGTCCTTGAAGCAGTCCGTTGGTGATAACATAGCCGACTATGAGTTAATACAAGGCACTATGGAGAGGTGTTGCCATATCTTCCCGCCGTGAACTGGAGACATGCCTTCTTGGAGAACTTTGGAAGGACTCGTCTTGAGAAACCATGAAACTCAGTAACCAATCCGACTTCGACACTTACAAGATTCGAACTCCTAACCAAGCACTTCAGTTTGCAGTTTCTTAAGATATACACATTTAGCCGCTCGGATACTGGTGGGGATTCAATATTTAGTTTAAACAGATGTATAAGTACTTCTCTTACAAACCTTTGAACACTTTTTGTATAAGGAAGATATATCTTTTGAACTTAGAAAAAGAAGAGTACAGTATATCAGCATTTCTTTTTACGAACAAAAGTTTCTCCACGTGTACCACACGGGGCCTAGTATAAATAGTTAGAATCAAATGCAAAATCAGAATTACAGTATATCAAAGAAACAAACAAAATATGGTTAAATTTAGTAAATATATAAACTTGACAAAAGCCTCTTTTGACTTAAACAAGTACCAAAAGACTTAGGACTACGAGATGTAAAACTTCTTCAACGACAAAAAATTTTTTTAATTTTCTAAGACCTATGATCTATGGTAACGGTGATCAACCTCAATCCCTGTGGGGCCTGATGTAATATTATGTATAATCCCATCACAGAATTTGTTTCTTGTTTGAAAGTTTAAGAAAATATAACTGCGATGAATGTATTTCATCGCATAATTGTTTATATCCTTGATCACAAGCATGGGTATTGTTAAGTGCACTTGCCATATTTAGCAAAAATATTGTACTATTTTTACGCAGAAAAATAGATCGTAATTAGAATTGCGTTTCAGAATACGATAAGTACCTACACTTCATGGAGTATTTCCATCGATTAAAGACGAATAATTAATATGATTATAAGTGGTTTTGACCCTTAAAATCAAGCTCCAAATTTAGATTTCAGCCCTTATCTTTTAGAAATACCAAGAAATTGTAAATAAGTAGCAACGAATGCAAAAGTATTCAACAAATATTTAATTTTTGTGTACGAATTATACGAATTACAAACTAAATTACTTTTTTGCATCGTCTTCAAATTCATTTCACAAAATTGATGGTCTTATTTACTCTCGTCTAACATAAAATGTGCGACTAATGATAACCAAATTCACAAAACTGCAACAAACTTGACGCCACAGCTGGGGATAAATGAGTTAATTGCATTGCTTAAGTGTGGGGTATTTTATGTATTCGGTAAAAAAATATTTGTACTCCAGTCATTCCCAGGGTTATCTTGCAAAGCTGTACTATATTACTCGATACATAAATAGCTACACTATGGAAATTTAGTCTCAACTCTGTTCAAGCTAAAGGGTACATTTAGACAATTGAGTTATACAAATTATTGCTGATTCCAATCACTTACGCGTTTGGGTGGAGTCACACTCCCTAAGCTAGCTGTCGTACCTTTCCCACTGCCACGAAAAAGTTTTTGTGTTGTTTTTGTATCGAGATAAAATTTGAAAGGTGAAAATATTTTAGAGGCGCCACTAAACATCTTTTAAACAAACAAGCAGTTTTATTATAAACCTGCCTACAACTATTTGGTGTTTTGTCATATTTATTGAAAACACAACAAGGCAATTGTGAGTTAGTTTTAACCCTCTGAGGGGTTCACACGCATATAAACGCTCAGCAAACAAAAGTCGCCCCTGCATGACTTTTAACCAGTTTTTACGTTGACAAATATAATCTTTTCTAGAATTCTTTCAACCAGTTGATGTTCCGCTATTCAGTTATCATGTGTATCATGCGGGGAAAGAAGATAGTACTTTTGGGAAAAGGATGAAGAAAACAAAACAATTAACAATATTCATGCTTTAGTAACGGTACCATTCACAAAGCTTCAAAACTGGTATTTAAGTATCGATTTTCAAACCTCAGTGCCCAGATACTTCCTTGTCTGCATGATCCCCAATTTTCCCTCCAATTGATAGCCTATCGGACATTATTAACCAAAATGTGATTGCTTTTATTAGAATTTAATTATTTTGGAATTAAAGATTAATTGCTAACTCTAGTTAATCCGAGTTAGAAATACTATAACATATATCCATATTCACATACTAATGTACTCAATTTCACACAATGCTACTAGATGTATTTTAAGGTATAACGGTTATATGACATTTTAAATTCCAGTTGTCATATGTGTTCTAGTTTCTTTAAGTTGGAAAGGCATTCTCAAAAATAAAGTTATGTACCATAAAGCGCTGAGTACAGTCTTGGTAGCTGACGTTAGTTGAGAATATCACAAATGTTTAATAAACGCCAAATTAAAATTTAATTTAAATTGAGATATTCTTTCAAGTTGTGAAATTTTCTGTTGGGTAGATTGTTTAGTCCATTTCTAACTGTGGTATTTTTCATCCGTATTTATTTCACTCTATCAATTGAATGTAACTACAAACCCTTTTTCCATTTTCATTTCTCTTTAAATAATATTTCAACTTTCACATTCACATATTCAAGACAATAAACTTACTGAATATAACGGCAGTACAATATGTGGAATTATGAACGCAAATTCTACACATGTTCTCGTAAAATGACTTTATCAGCACTGAAAGCGATTCCATTTGTAGAGCTCGTTTGGGAACCCATTACAATCTCAAAAACTAAGCCCAATTACAGCACGTAAAGAATGCAAACACGAGAATGAGTTTATAAATTGAATTTTGATTCAGGTGAAGAACCATTTCTCCTTTAACTCTGTCATGTTCTGATGCACCTGTTTTAGAAATCCTTGTTCTCAGGGGCAAGCGGAAAATAAATTTCTGGACTTGAGGCACACAGATCAATTGCTCTAAACCTTCGATAAACAGTTTCTCTTGAAAATGTCGCTTTTGGGATGAGAGTAAGCTATGCATAATTGACTAATTTTAAGATGATATCTGTTCTTAGGAATCGACAAATTCAATGCGAAATACTAATCCGGGTGGAGTAACAATATGAGTTTTATATTTTAAATTGGGATTCCTGATTTTAAATGTGACTTTACCCACTGGTCTAGCAAACCTGAGAGCGGTAAGTGAAGCAAGTTAGTTCCCTTGGTGTGTTTCTCTCTTCTGTGTCAGTAAAAACGTCCTTTGCATGCATGTCCATTACTTGTCCTTGTCTGTCTTGTGTTTTGTGCAACTTGGCCAAATATGTTGCTTGCGCTATACAAAACCCGAAACCAACCAACTTGATGTTATATTCCTCGAACATTTTGAAAATGCTTTTCAAACGCACGCAAGTTAGCCTCTATTGTATCCAAGAATTATCCGAGATATGATTGAAGTGATCGGAATTTATATTTATAATTATAAATTCTTATCGACATCGTTAAATTATAAATATAAGGTTCTAATCACTTCCATCATATCCCGAGGAACAATGGATAATTTCACTAGTTTCATATATTAGTACGAGCATAAACACGTGATTTAGATAGTTTTCATTATACATCAGGTAAGCGTTTTGAAACTGTTAGACGAATACAGAGCAGCATGTTTTTCCTTTACATAGAACAATCCAAATCCCATTTTAGCGTCTGAAAAGGTAAAATTCTTTCGTACTATTTTTTGTAGATTTTCCTACAATCAACTTTTGATGCAAATACTATATGATGATAATCGTGTATATGTCAGGTATATGTGATACGCCTGCTATCCACCTATATTGTCTATTCTACACGTATTTTGAATTCCATCATACCGATATACCGATTTCTTTCCACACTCGTGATGTACCAATGTTTTTCGTGGTTTGAAGGGAAAATAATGAGCGATGAACAACGATGACAGCGATATGGAAACATTAAATTTGATCACATCTTCCATGAAATTATCTTTAATCGTCATAAAATTAAACTTTAGTCAAATATAAAAGAGATAATTCACTTTTATTGAATAGATAATACAGTTGGATAATCAAATGTAAAGGGTGTCCCAAAATTCACGCAAGATTTGAATTTTGCGCCATTTGTGAGGGTAAAGTGTTTCCAACGAAAAAAAAGACAGCGTGACAACTGACAGCTCAGGGTTATTAAAAATTGAACAGTTATTAAAAATGGACAGTTCAGGGTTATTAAAATGCGGCTAGTAAGGCAATAACAGTTAATGGTGCTCACTATCGCGACATGATAATTCAGTTTTTTGTGCCTAAATTGCAAGATATGGATGTGGACGATATGTGGTTTCAACAAGACGGTGTCACATGCCATACAGCCCGAGAAACAATTGAATTACTGCATGAGTCATTTCCTGGTCGTGTAATTTCCCATTTTTGTGATCAGAATTGGCCGTCCAGATCATGCGATTTAACGCCGTTGGAATTTTTTCTTTGGGATTTTTTGAAGTCTGAGGTTTATGCCAGCAAGCCCACGACCACCCACGCCTTGAACAAGGAAATTGAGCGCTGTTTCAACGAAATTCAGCCACATTTATGCAAAACGGTCATGTAAAATTTCAACAAAAGAGTGCGTATGTGCCAGCAAAGCCGTGGAGGCCATTTACCCGATATGCTATTCCATACATAACCCCATACTGTATACTTTATGAATCAATAAAAAATTTACAATTTTTAATTATAAACCTGTGTTTTCTATCAAAATTACTTCTTGCGTGAATTTTGGGACACCCTTTATAATGACATATCTTCGGTTATCATTACATATTTTTATTAAATTGACATAAAGATTCTTTTTTGGGTAACTAAGATTACGGGAGATAATTTAGATTTGTGAAGAATCTGACTTCATATAACGACAGTGTTAAATATTTCTAAACGTTCGTTTTTTTAATCACAAGATATGTCATTCAAGTTAATAATGATGTTTCTACTCAATCCAACCTATGAACAGGAGCAATAAACCGCCAAATGTGAATGATATACTTTTTACACCTTCTTTCCCTGTCCTTAATATCGAGATGGTAAACCGATGCCGTGAAAAAAAATGTTTTGCCCTAAGTAATATTGAAAACCATCATCATCCGATGCCTTTAGCTAAAAGAAATAAAATATTAATATTAAAGAATTAGCTAATGTGTGTTCCTTATTGACGTATAAAAGCAAAGTTGAATGAAAATGAAAGTCAATACTGATTAGCTTATCAATCGAGTGCGGAACAATACTAAGGATTATTCCAAGTGGATAAGATGTTCAAGGTAAGATTTTCTCATTTAGTACAGTTAGTAATGTAATGTAAAAATGAACATGACTTGAAATAATTCTGGTACGTCTCTTCGAAGATCTTAAATTTTTTATTTCGAAATGGCAATGTTAAATGAAAAAAAATAATACGTATTTGCTTTCAATAACTTTTAATGCAAAGCAATCTATTATTCTGTTTTTAATACATTTCGAATATTGTTTTTTATATGCAATAGGACTATTACAATAACTTTATTTAAATATTCTTACATAATATATTTATTTAAATCTTAAGCAATTGTCTTAAATCTTAAAGTTATTTCCATACATTTCTATTCTTAAAACTAACTTGGAATTCGTAAATGTCCCTTGAAAACATGTGGATTATCCATGTTAACTGAATGTGAGAAAACTGCATATTAAAGCGAAAATTTAAATATTTTAAAAGTTAATGTTCTCCAAGCCAAAAGCGCATTTACAGTTCATAAAACAAAATACACTTCTAATGAGAACTAGATAGAATTGAAAATAGTATTTTTGAATTCTTAAATTTTCAAAAACAGGTAGTATGCATATATACAAGTGAAAAATACTGTCAAAAAACATAGTTCTGAGAAAACGAGGAGGAATTCTACTTTCTAAGCTTTATTCACTAAGTTCATTTCGCTTGAAGAAATCTAACATTCCTGCAAAGAAAAATAACTTATTAGATTTCACCAGATCAGATAATCACATTCTGGTCTAGAAAAAATTCTCTAGATTCCACATTATGGTCTAGATGATTCAAAAGGTAACCACATTCTGGTCTAGAAAAGCTAAAAACCTCATGGAAATTTTGACTTAGTGCGTTTCCCTTGTAAGCCGACAATATAATGTATCACATTAAAATATTACGGTTTTAAAGTATATACTTTCAAAGCTATATTTCTAAACAAAAAAGTTGTTATTTATTTTTACTCTAACAATGCTAAAAAGTATCTTATGAACAGTTTAATTAATCTAATTTGTGTGTAAGGGATAGTAACTTAGTAGGGTATATGCACAGGTTTTTAATTTTAAATTTTAAATCTCCATGTTTTGATATATTAGGCGAAATTATAGTGAATTCAGACACTAAGTTGTATTTACACGTAGCGCATCTTCGTAAATTAATTAATTCATATGCTTCGAGAATGACCCCAGACCATTGCTAATAGTACTTCATGTGTTACTTCAATGCGACGTAAATTCAATTACCAAGTCATTTGAGTCATTCCTTTTTGTATTATGAGCATAAAAGTTTTGAGCTCCTAATATTAAATAAATTTTTGAGCTTTATTCATGGTATCTTCCAAAACAATCTTTCTATCAGCGGATTGTTCGTAAATATTAATATAAAGAACATATTACCGGAAGTGAAGAGTATTATAGCATAAAACGTAATGAATAGATTTTCATCAAATTATGTAACAGTTTTTCGAATATAAATATCATAATTCATAGTGAATTCCAAATATTATTTAAAAACGAAACGTTATATAGGTTCTTTTATAGTTTCCATGAAATTACTACATTTTGCATAGTCATACAGGGACCAAGACAAGATTATTTCGGAATAGACTTTTAGTCTTGGAAACTAATTCATTTAAGAGCTCAAATATTTTATATGCTCATAATCCATGCACTGATCGACAAAATGACAAAACTTGTGTTTTAGTTTAAATTTTGATATTCAAAATTGGGTATTTATTGCTAGAGTAAACTTTGAAGTTTGTGTCTAATTTGATATGGAAACGTCCCTTTATACAAAATTGACTTGACTGAAAACATATTTTTTATCGAATCGTATCTTTGAATTTGCTGTGTTATGAGTGATATACAGACAAAGAAGGGTTTGTTGGCTTTATCCATAGCCACATATAACTCACGTGAAAGTGGAAAGAATTTAATTTAGAATATTTGAAGCCCTCACACCTATTTAGAATAATATATGTTAACTAGAAATACTCAAAAATGTCTTACTGTAAAAAGAAATTATTGTAAAGAAAGAATAAATATTATAAATTTATGTAAGGGTATAAAATTATGTGCATGTGTTTAATTTATTTTATAATTCTACTTTTAAAATCTTGTGAAATGGAAAACGTACACATGAAGACTTCTCACAAATGCAGTCAATTGGTTTAAGTATTAACTTCAATTTCCCTTTGCAGCAAAACGTTTAATCCGTTAAAAATTTAAATAATAATTTCAATTACATGACATTTTTAAATGTATGCAAGATTTAAAGTAGAAGAAAACTTTCTAAAATTTAAAAAAATTTATCAATATCGATATTTTTATTGAAACACTTTTCCTAGATTATAAGATGAAAACAGACTTATCCTATGCGAAAACAGTTTTTTTATTGAACTTAAAATACATATGTAGGCTGTGTTCTTACTTCATAATTAGCATTCTTCGTTAATAAAAAATGGAACAAAAGGTTTATGAGAATTTAATTATATGATTAGAAAGCTGAGTGATTTGTAATATGGTCGAGTCTACGACGTCTGCCTAAGTTCTATGCCATTATAATATGTTAATCAAAACGTAACAAAAGTAAATAAACTTTAACTCCATCTCTTGACAACCTGGTAATAGTGAATACCATATTAAGATGAGTTTTATTAGTACCATGTTCTATTACGACAGTTTATCAAGATATTACTTATATATACAAAAGACATTAGAGAAAATAAGCGAATAATTTTCTATGTCTAGAAACTGTTTTCTGAAATTATCTACTGTAGTATTGTTATTTATTCCATCAGTAGGGTTTAATTAGCCCTTGGCATTTAATAAGCCTTAGACAAGACTGAAAGTGAAAAACTAAAACTATCAATCAGTAATTTTATTTACATCAGTAATTTTCAGACTTTCTTCACTGCGGATAAATGGAAACGGTCCTGTTTGAGGTTGTTGAAGTTTTCAGGAAAGAAACATCTATTTTGCATGAAGATTTTAATATAATTGAGTTTAATGATTTTTGATTAGTGATTATAGCAACTTTTTCAGTTTGCTTTTATTTATTAAGAAAGCAAAACTGTTTATTTCTAGGTCATTTTACTGGCCGCACTAGTCAGTGCAGCATGGACCAAAGGCTACCCAACCGTCAACTATGAAAATGACAATGAGGGCGACGATGGACTCATCAATGACGATGACATAAGACCCCAATACAGACAACCAATTTATCAAACTCAGGTTGAATACAATGACGAGGATGAACAGGACTTGATTATGGAAGATGAACCTATCATCATGTACGAACAAAAATCCGTTGACGCTTTTCCGAAGCGCGCCTCGGGATCAGGTGGTTACCATAAGCCAAGCAGTAAGCAAGGCACTTACAAAGGATCGGATATTTCGCAAGAAATCAAGCACAAGAAACAAACATACGAATCCACGAAAGTTAGCCAAGAACATGTCGAAGTGAAGTCTGTCAGTAACGACTATGGCAGCCGGTTGCCGAATTCGGGAAAGAAGGAAGCGCCCAAGGCATACAAACCCAGCAGTCCTGCTTCAAAGGGAACATACAAGATTCCCTCAGATACAATGGATTATGCAGGACACATTGGTCAAAGTAATAAGGAACCTGCAGTTGAATACAAACATAACTACGCACCACAGAAGAAAAGTTATGCTCCGGTAGATGTCCAACAAGACAATGTTGAGGTTGATTTCAAAAGTCAAAGCCCACCATCTAAAATCGGCGCTGGGAAAACGGGGTATCAGGCACCCATACAGCAAACTCTGGTAGAAACAGGAATGCACCCCGGGCATTATGGACACCAAGGAGGAGTATACATGGGGTATAGCGTATATAAGATGAAAAACCCTTACGAAGATAGGCCAAACAGTCCACTACCACAAACTCACGGCATTTATAGAGAAGGACATAAAAGTAACTCAAGGTATCCAAGCGCTTCAGCACATGGGGGAGGAAGCGGATCTTCGTACCATAATTCTTTGGGAGGTAGAGGAGCTGAATATCCAGGAATAGGTAGCACTGGGGGCCCTTCAAGTCCATCTACAAGCCACGGAGGTGCATACAAGGGTCCCAATAATCACCAAAATACGTACAGTAATAATAGAGGATATGGACATGACAATATTGGTAGCTCTTACCATCAAACAAATAGAGGCTCAGGTTACAATTCCGGGACACATGGAGTAAGAAGTGGAAACACCCATAGCTACAATAATGGAGGTGGATCAAGACACTATTCAAGACCTCAAGTTCCTTCTACACATTCTAGCATTGGAAATATCAATTCAGGAATGGGTGCTGCTCACGGAGGAAGTTATTCAAGCCATGCGAATCGTGGAAACATAAAAACAAGCATAAACTCCGGTTATAGCGGATTGGGTGGTCATTTACAAAGAGGCCCTGGGTACCATGGACCACATGGAAGTTCAAGTAGCCATGGTCCTTACAATACAAAGTCTGTAATGTCTCATGGAATTAAACATCCTTACTCTGGAAGAAGTGGTGCGCCAATTAGTTCTTCACATTCTGGAATAAAAACCTCACCTGGGTACCACGGGTCACAATCCGGTATCTTATCAGTCGGAAATTCTGCAGGTAAAACTTCAACCAGTAGTGGAAGCTATCACCCGAAACCAAACTATCAGCCATCCAAAATTAGCCAAGAAAAACACTCCGACTACCCTACAGCTGGCATTTCAACAGGTGGAAGTTACCACTCTAAAGGGTACCCTCAACCTAAAATTAGTCAAGAAAAACACTCGGACGACTACCCCTCAATAACTGACATAAAGCCGCAAGCAGGAGAAATAGGAGAAACTGGTTATATTGGAAAAGATGAAAGTCCCCCATCCTATCCAAAGGGTCATCCAGTTGCACCGAAACCAAAATACCCAGCCCCACATCATTCATCCGAAGTTAAAGGTACTTCTTATGAACCTAAAGAACAGAAACAATATAGTGGAATCGGCGAAATCAAGTCTGCCACACCACCTCATCACAGTCCTAGCCTGAGCTCTGGTTCATCATACAAAGCACCCACTCCATCGAAAGGTTATTCGACAAAGGGTGGACCGAAAGGTGGTCCCAGTGCCGAATACGAAAGCAAGAAATCCCAAAATAAGTATCTTCCTATTACAGCCACAGCTGGAGGTTCTTCAAGTCCATCCTACAAACCACATCCAGTAGAAAGTTCTTCAAAATATGAGCCACCTAAGGTCGAGCAGGAAGAATTATCGTACGAGTCTTTGTTGGGAGGTCATGGCAGTCAAAGTCCTGGAACAGGTACAGGTGGATATGGATTCACTTCAAATGGGAGTCCAAGCGGTGATTCTTCCAATTCTGGCTATGGATCAAATGATGAAGTAAGTTTGTTAGAGCATATATTCTAATTTTGTTATAAACTCTTATTTTTATTATAAGATTTTCTTTTTTTTATTAATCAAAGCAACAATTATACCTTAAGTTTTGAAATCTAATATAAAATAGAGTACTATGTTTCTCGTTATTTCCTATATCCTCTTTACTTTTTGAGGTGACATAAAGTATAATCTACCATGCGTACATTTTGTTAAGTTGCTTCAGGGATAGTTTTTATTTCAAAATAACGGGTTATTGGAATGATTATGAATAACTCCATTTAATATCAAAAAATCTATTTAAAATACTTTAAGATCTTTTAAATATTTATTGTTTTTATTTTTTTTTACTGTTATTGATATAGATAAGAATTATAGCAATCTGTTACAGTACAGTCCCTTATCATCTAACGGGCTATGTTAATTCTTAAAAGAGGTATAAAATTATAAACTTGAGTTTTAAAAAACACCTAATGATGCTGATAGATAGTTAACTAGATAAACGATATACATTAAGGCCTCTGGAAAGAGCAAAGGTATAACTTGATATTGGTATAGTATGTAAAGGTATAATCAAATTCAGGTTGGATTGTTATTAACTTCATACTGTACTTAAACATATTCCACATTCTTCATAACAATAATTAAAATTTAAATAAATAATTCTTTTGTATAATTTCAGAGTATTTTCGATATGTATGGTGCTTTAAAACATCCTGTTACATTAAAGGGAGGTAGGAAGCACAAAATTAAACCGTATTCATATAGGATGTATATCGAGCGAGGGTCCCTTGGGTTTGACAGATTGCTCTGTTGGGCAATTGCAAATTTTTACGGCAATTCATGCGTCGACGCTGTCATGCATATGTTGCTCTTGGTGATCTCAACTTTGAGCACCAACTGTGAAACTGGAGAAGTGTACTATTACTGTCAAACTATGAAATTAGGGCTAATAAATGTGTTCACATATTTGCTGTCTTTCATTTCTACACATTGGTTCAGACACTCTCGGGTAGCACTTGGGGTATATATTCCTCTGTGAATACGGCCAAATTTGGGTTCCCTAACTACCTTTAAAGATTACAAAAAAGTTTTGTAACACCCTGCATTTTAAATTTATTGCTAACGTTTAGATTGAGTTCAATCTTTTAATCAAATGCGATGCTCCTTTTTTAGCCGTCAAAGCCAATGCCCTACGAATTCAAATACGAAGTAAAGGACGACGAACACGGTGCTAACCAGTACCGAGAAGAGAAGATGGACGATAACGGCTACTTGACAGGCAGATACGGCTACAAAGACGCTCACGGACTCTACAGGGAAGTTGAGTACCAGGCCAGCAAAGACGGCTTCAAGGTATCCAATATCAAGACTAATGAACCCGGCACTGATAATCAAGATCCTGCTGACGTCCATTTCGAAGTTGAAAAGAACGGACAGCCACAGTACTAGGCTCAATGCTAGTCTCAAGCCAAATCGTGAGTGGAAATATTTATCTACAATTTTTTACCATAAGTCCACTGCTGCTCTTTCAAGGATGCGATGTCTTGCAGTCCAGTGTGACTGAGAAGTTACTTCAAAAACAGATAGCACTGTTGAATCGACATCATCAATATCAGGGCAAACCAAAAGGTGGTCGTTGATGATATTTACAGGTCCACAAAGTGGACAAGTCGAAGTGTCAGACAGTCTATTGCAATGCAAATAGGACTGAAGGGCATCACGTTCAGACAAAATTCGGAAGCATACAATACAAATCGTTCTTGAGAGGTCACGAAGGATGCTTTCAAGTTTATCTATTATGCAGGACCTCTTTTCTGCAGAAACACTGTCAGAATAAGATCTTTCCAAACACTAATCCATTTATAATAATATAAGTAGAGCATTCTTCCGTGATAGTCAAAAAATAGTATCTCCAATTTGATCTTTTCGAGTTGACTATATAAGTACCTATATAACGATGGCCATATAACACTTAATACCAAGTGCGTATTGAGAGTACTGTTGTTTTCTTGCCTCTGTTATCAGGTATCAGAACTCGTTCTTAGCATTTGTTAACCCTCAAAAGAAAACTTACAGTTATAATCTTAATTAAAAATTGAATATAATCTTCAATTTTTTGACTTGAACGGTAGTATTGGGTACCTTTAGATGAAGTGCATTTGATGCACTTCATCGGGTAGGCACAGTCCCCACTGTGCCGATGCGGGTAGGCACAGTCCTCACTGTACCGTAAGGTTTGGTTCGTGAATACTTTTGGGAGGAATACCTGGTAAGTGAGGCTGGTGAAATGAAGACTGCGGGTACTTGTTTGACATTTATTTAGCCAGTTATAGTGGACAAATAACAGTGGTGTTATAACAGTGTGGGCAATGCTTAGTATTCTAAAGCGACCTTATGGATGATGGGTCTGTGATAGCTTAAGTACGAGACAAACGGCCTGGTGTCGATGCTGATGTTCCTGACAAAAGTAAGGTCGATGGTGGTGTTTCCAAGCGTGGTGGCAGATCGTTAGATGGTCCAGCGATGTCGCCGCGTACGCGAGCCTGTTTGTCCTGCGCCTTCTTGCGTCTTCTGTAAGCTCTAGATCTCTCCGCACTTGTCATAGGTTTAGACTTCTTGGTATCATTTTGTTCGTTTTGAACTGCTCTTTCAACCTGTTTGTGTTTCATATGCCACAATTGAAATTTAGTGCGATATTTTGGCTATAGTGAAACCTTCGACAAATCGTCACTTTCCACTGCACACAATTTTCACACAAATGGTTTAAACTGTCAACTAGTCAAATGGAATTGTAGAACTCGTCTTTCTCTTCAATTTACGCACGCACTCGCCACTCAATTAGAACTGAAGTTACAGCGTATGCCCGAAATGTGTCTCATTTCCCCCACCACGGGGTACAAAGGTCAGAGGGGGAGTGGATTAGCCTTTACGATACGGCGCGCAAATTTCGTTGCAAGCGTCTGAGAACGGCATATTTCTCTTAACTTCCTTCCTCCTACAGAACTTGTGAAAGATAGAGTCGTGAATGGCTTTTACGACTGATCACCTAACGCGCTTTCCTTTCATAGTTTTGGCATGCAACAGATATCACCGGCGCGACTTAATATATTTCCCAGCGTTCACAGAATGATCGACAGGATCGGGCTGCGAACAAAAGGACCGTCCCTCTTTAGGACCAGTCGCTGACAGCTCGCAAATGGTGATCGATGTCAGCGGTCACTTAAAAGGGGGTAAAATCCTCGTAACCGCATCTGTACCGAGCCGCTCTAGGAAGGAAAAATCTCATGGTAGGGCTCTTGTACTGCCCGTAGTCTAAAGGTTAATGGTCGACCTGGTCGATGCGGCCCACCTACCTCTACACGATGGTAGGCCATTTATCACCATAGGCTGATTCCCCTGAAGTTATGTAGCTTTGAGATATCAACACTTTTCGTGACGCGCAAGTTTCTGCTGATGACCTTCACACCGATTTTAAAGACGTATTGACGTATAAAATTGAGAATATTCTTCAATTTTTTGTATGGTAGTCATTCATGACTACTTAATTCATTTATCCGGACTTTACCGCTAACCCAAATCAATCATGTATATTCTGATCAAAATCCAAATTAATCTAAAATTCATTTTTAAAACATTAAACTGAATCTCTATAGCACACGAGAGAAAAAACGGGAGTTTTAGATACAATTTTAGTCACACGTCTACAATCCATTGGCGCATTCTTCAGTCTCCTCGACATTTTTTAAATGATTGGCATAAGTTGAATTCTGATTTTTTTTTATTCATCCCCTTCTAACTCATCGAAAGGTCATGTTAACATCTTTTTAATAAATGTAGAGGCTATCTGAAAGAAACATTTGATATGATTTGTCTCTCTACGGTCATTTTCGAAAGTGGATTCCGAACCATTAAGAACACCTATCCCAAGACTATGATTCCAATCCTGAACTTGTAGAATAATGAGTTACAGCACTAATCAACCGGCTACCAGACCTTCAGAAAATATTTGAACCAGCCATACTTGCTGAAAGTTGTTGCTTTATATATTTTAATGTATGTGTGTGCGTGTGTGTACAAAGATAAAAACATCAAATTTATCTAATAAACTGGTATCTATGCTACATATCAGTTTGGATAAGAGAGAAAGAGAGAGAAATAGACTTAATATACTCCTTCTTTATGAATATGAATAAGAGATTCATTACTTTTTCACTCAGAAAAAGTTATAAGAGAAAGACAGAAAATTGTAGGCATAGGATCATAGGTCACATTAATACAAACATGTACCAAATGGAAATTGAACTTACTCATCCCAATTATATCTGGTTAAACTTGTATTAAAATCAAATTAAATCTTCAATAATTATACATTGAAAAATTTCAGTTCCATAACCATCTGGAAAAGCTTTCAAAACAAAGATTTAAAGTTCTCATTATACGAGGTCATTTTTCTTTAAAAAGCTAACGATACTAACCACATTTACATTTCGTAGAAGAGATTATATATAATTAGACAAAAATATAAACCACTAGTTTATATTCATGACTAGTTTACTAAAAACTTGTTTTTAAAAATGTCGAAGCATTCCTTTGAGAGATTCCTTGATTAAAACTGCGTGTGACCTATTTCATGTGAAAAGGAGTTTGCTTAGTAATTTTTTAATTATGTACGAGAATATACTTATTAGTAGTAATTAAAATAATTAATTATTTTTATAGTTAAATGTGTTTGAATTTAAATTATTTGACGGTAATGGAATGAAGAAGTTAATTTCTGAACTGGAGTAAATCTTGATTTCCCTTAGTCCTCCAAGTGGTATCGACGAGAAAGTCGTGCATCAAGATCTGATCAATTTTGCTAATAACGAGATATCTCGTCATCAAGATATTGACAATTTTTTTATCATGACAAGATCAAGATCTAGTCAGATTTTTTCTAATGACGAGATAACTCTTCGAGATATCTACCAGGAGGGTTAAATCATTGGAAGCTCCAAAGAGGTAGGTAGTTAACTAACGTCACACTGATACTGATGCCACACAACGGGCTATTGGCGATGGTCCGGGATCAAACCCGAAGGAAAAGATCGAAGGACAACGTCTCGTAATTTTGAACCAAAGTCAGATGGCAAGAACAACACATGAGCTGGCACCCCATTCTCCGAACTTCCACAACACGCCAACGGGAGGACATTTGAGGCCACGACAGATTTAATATGCACCAGCCCCCATGTACACGATGGTCTTTGGCTGGACCTAGTATCGAACTTGCAACTCTCCTGTTTCTAATCCGTTACTCTTCCAACCGGGTAACCACGGCCCACTTTGTGTTTGGTGTTTCTAAGATTCATTGATATGATTTGCCAGTCATAAAATAACATTTTTATTATTATCAAGATATTGCCGATTATTTGATGACGACGAGATCAAGACATAATCTGTTTTTTTTCTAATGACGAGATACCTCGTTGAGGCATCCACCAGGAGGGTTAAAACCACTGGAAGCTCAAAAGAGGAAATTTGAAAAATGACAGATGTGTTTAGTGTATTAGTTCACTTGGAAAATTACTAGAGCAAGGGCATTGTGATAATAGAACTCTCGAGTTTTCAAGACTTCCCGGTACATCTACATGCGGATTCCTTCTCATGTGGAGATACCGGGTAAAGAAGTGGGGGACAGACATGTGAGGACCGAACTAAAACTTAAATTTGTCCGAGGGGAACTTACTTACCTTTGAAGAAATTCCTTGTTTAAAAATAAAATAAAATCTGAGATATGGCGGCATAATAACACCATTGTTATTGAGGACAAAGACCTAGAGAAATAGTCAACTTCAAGTTATGTAAAAAAGAAGACCGCATTTTAAAGATTTAGAACTGGTCATACCAAGGCAATGAAATATGTGGCAGGGGAAAAGATTTATTCTGACTGTCACAGCTGTCAGGTTAACAGTATGTCTAACCACGAACTGAGAAGTGTTAAGTGTCATGAAAGAACATTCATGATTATCCGAGACTTGTTTTGTACATTTTTCGCAGGAAGCACATCATGGAATTGATCTAATTTTGATTCGGGATACTAAAAAAGAATAAAAAGATTTAATCAAGGATCATTTCTTTTGAAATTTTTAACATTTTAACTATCAAAACTCTGTGAAGCTTATTCGCTTCATCACAAGGTTTTATAGAATAAAAATGCGAATTCATTTCCATTATTTCAGAGAGTTTTATTGAATCTTGCGGAATTTACGTTCACATTTTATTGAATATTGTTCTGTGGTATAAGAAAAGCGAAAAATCTGTGATTTTAATACCTCTTTTCCTTATTTTTATAGGTATTCATCTGAGAAACAAAGATACAAACGTAATGATGTCTTCTGTCTTTTGTGTGGCATTAAAGAATTGTTCAGTATCAGTTACATCAACATGAGTATATACGGGATATTTATTTATTCTATGTTTGTGAGTGTATGTAAATAATTAAACATGTATTCAAATAAACCATTTTATCTGTTGTAGCGTAGGACATTTCTTAAAATTCACAAACGCTTTTATTGCAAATTAATTAAAAATTAGAATTAGTCACATTGTCATCGTTATTCACAATTTATAAACTTATTATTATACTGATTGTTTGCGTCTAACTACGTAACTGGGCGTGCATTTGTTTGAAAGAACCATTAACATGAAATATAAGTAGATTGAGTATTGCTATTGAGAGGAGCTTCAAAACGTATGACCAACATGTCGACTAGTAGTCACGTGACTCATCTGTGAACAATTTACTTGGCTGACGGATCGGGCATTTCATCGCCTCGTTTAGCAATACAACATCGTATGAATGGGTAGATGCATCGACCTTAAATTAGACGTATCAGTCGCTGTCGTAAGATCTCTGAAGGGTAAATCATAAATCGACTTAGGCGATTGGTTATGGAAGCGCAGATTAGTGTTTTGATTACGGTGGATAATCATTAAAATCAATCAATAATTTAGGATCCCTGTTTTTACCCACAACCACGTGACAGATCTTCAAACCGAGCAACTGGAAGAAATAACATGAAGCTGCTGGCACATGCTCCGTCTATTTCATTTTAAGATCGATGGGTAGATGTGTGAATGCTCATTTTTATTGAGTGGCGAAAAAATGGTGAAATCGCCAAACTCTACTTCGTCGCGTGGACCAATCACATGATGAATCAATGGATGGGTTTTTTCTACCCTCACGAAAACCGATCAGATGATCAATGTTCATTTCCACCCATAGTTGAAAGTAGTCTGTGGGTCACTTTACAACTAGTTTTGGTCACCTGATCCTGGGCACCTAAAAATTGTACCATTGTTCACTTTACTTTTATATTTCCTCTATGGTAAGAACAAACCTCTGCCTCAGTTCAATGGCAACTACAGAATAAATGCACAACCGCTAACTAAACAAATGTAGTAACAAACGGAGATTACAGCCGTAAAACTAAGAAAGAATGTTTTCGAGAAATAATGAGTTTAGTAATCAAACAAAAGCAATAACTAAGTTGTAAGTGAACAACTTTTTAAATAAAAAATAAAGTCATGTACACTACTGGTTTGGAAATGAAATAATTTAATTCTTTTTTATATACCTAATTAAAAAGTTATGTTATTCTACTTTTTTGGTTAGACTGGCAACGATATTCAACTAAGAAATGAGAAAAATATTCACCATATTGTATAATAGCATATTAAGTTGTTTGTAAACCATTAGTTTTAATTTATTTCAGATGATAAATAGAACTTTCCATCTATAATCGTGCTTATGAATGCCATGATTTGTTTCAACGTTTCAAAACATTATATTTAGCCCAAATTAATTTTAATATTTTAAGATAAATTATTGAGAATTATTAATTTAAAAAAACTTATGTTGATAAATTAATGAGCACCAACTGAGAATATCAATAGAGAAAAGCAACCGAAACATAGAAATGCAATACCAGACTAAAACTCAAAACATGTTTTTAAGCATTTTCCCCTTTAATTTTCTTTTCACGTTAGAATTCGAGGTCATGTGGTAGTCACATGTTCTACGGTAGAAGAGAAGAGTCACTTTCAATTTAATATAATTTCACTTAAATTTTACCTACATATGAAAATCATATGTAAAACAAAACCCTTAACAATGTTTTAAAGAGACGTGCGCATATTCTTTGAAGGTAAATTTTAAAATAACAAAAACTTACTATTTTTAGCAACACAAAATTTTTTAACATTGTAAAACAAATAAAATCATAAAAAGCTAACGAATATCTTCATTGAAAATTCAATAATTGTCACGAAAAATTCTTTGTATACAATTAATAATACTACATATTTAAATGTTTGCTTGATATAGGTGATCAAAAAGTATCCGAACACCACTTGTTATTCCCGTCCCTGAAGTCTCTCAAATCAAAAGCATCATTATTTTTGAAACAATACCTACTATAAAAAATGTGCACTTAAGGGTCCGTCTTTATATTAAAATTTTTATTAATTCAATTTTTTAAGTAATCCCTATATCTAATAGCAGATTCTGATTTCTCTGGATCAAAATGGCCAGTTAATATCAATTTAAAAAATAAAAACTCTATTCTACTCAACTCCATCATGAGTTATGACTATTCGAAATTCAGAACTCTAATGTTAAATGAGGGTTAATTTTTTCTTTCTGCCTTCCAAAATAATCGGTTGATCAAAGTAATATTTTTGTTACATTAAACTATTAAACAACCCAAACAACTGTATCCCTTTTTTTATTTTAAAAGCCAATATTTTCTGATTATTTATCACTTAATTTATAAGTGAAAATGTATGAATTGAAACATGCAGAAATTTCAAATGCAATTGATTCGGCGGTGTCTCAAAACTGGATGTTCAAAATGCCGTCCTAAAATGGAATTTTTAATTCTTTGGAAGCAAAAATTTTTCGTTCTGAATTTTATGTTCTAAAATTCTAAAATGGGCAGTGCTGAGCGAATGAGACAATTAGCTAAAAGGCCAAATTATCGGACTTAGTGAATCCACAAAATTTCAAACGAATTACATGTGTACTCCAAGTCAGCATATCAAAACTATTTTGTGGATGAAAAAGTGAATATTTATTACTAAATGTCGTCCAAAAAGTATGCGAATATACTTTTTATACTTCGATTTGGCAAAATTGGGCATGTTTCCTTCAAACTTTAAAAGCAACGAAGCTCAAGGAATGTTAGACGTCAACATTGTAGAGGCCACCCTAGAATATTGAATGACTAAAATGTGAGTAAGGTAATCAGATAACCATTAGAAGAGCATGTCCTTTTAAGGGATGTATTAATTTAATTGTGTGTGTGTGTGTGTGTGTGTGTGTGTGGGCACTTCTTTATTAAAAGCAAAAAAATAAAAAAAAAGTAAAAGAGGAAAAAATTTCGAGTGGAGATTTTAAAAAGATTCACCACTGAGGTATTACAACCCCTTTGGCAGAAGGGATTGCCCACTGGAACTAGTTTTCCATAATAATATTTCCATAATCAAAACAAATGAAAGAAAAAAAGAGGTTGTTATTAAAGACTAAGTTACTTTATTCTTAATAATTTCATGCCCACACTTCAGCAGGAAATGTATTAATCCACAGATTTGTCCCTTTGCCTCTCTGACCAAATGCAATTTTTCTACACGCTCTGTCAGGTCCACTTTCACGTGAAATTTGGCACACAGTCAATATAATTATATATTTAGATATACAGTGCAACTTGGATAAAACGAACGTCTCTAATTCGAAATCGTCGTTAATTCGAAGATTTCTCTTAGTCCCTTGAACTTCTCATTAAATCAGTGTTAAAAAATCGTGGATAATTCGAAGTTTTTTAAAAACGCTTTCGAATCATAACGACTTTTCGGCCTTTCATCGTTACGAAATCATCGCCGGAATACCCCCACCTGTTCGACACGTGAAAGCTGAAATCCGCTTCCCGCCACCTGTTCAACACTTAACAGCTGAGAACCCCCTTCCCGCCACCTATTACGTAGGCTACAGTACATGTAATATGTACTGTAGCTTACGCAATGTAAATCTTATTTTGTTTACATACATATAATGTTTAAGTCTTTCATACCATGATCTTTCTGAATAAATATTTACTTATTGACAGAATAATCTTTTCAAGCATTCAGTGGACCTGGAATTAAAGTTAAAAGATGGTAACTTTTTTAATTCGAAGTTTTGGATAATTCGAATTTTTTTAGTGGTCCCTTCAGCTTCGAATTACTCAAGTTGCACTGTATTTATACGGGAAATAAACGCTATGGGGATTGTTTAGTAGTGCTGCCATCTATGAGAAATAAATGTAAACACTACACTATTATGAAATTGGGTAACTAATATAGAGAAATCAACTTTCTTATTTTCTATAAATAAGCACAAAACTTCTCACCAAGAAACTGAAAACTGGATAAAGGAGTTTAAAATTTACAGTTTTAGCATAACATAGGATATATGTAGTTTGAACGAAAACTTAATTAAATGTTTACCTTCCTAAAAGTTACAAACTACAATCCATTATATTTAGTCTGCGTGTATATTTCTTCCATACATTATCCAATTACATTTTTACAATTCTTATAAGTGGCCAAATAACTGAATTTGTTCTTAAAAGTATTACACGTTGTACTTAAAAGTGAAATTATTTCGTACCTATAAAACTCTATTTATTGCACACTAATGTATGAAAACATCGAAAATTCGATATCTAAATTTTAAAAACCTTTTTATTTTGACTGTTATTTACGTAAAAGGCTCGCTCCATGCTTCTTACAACTACAACTTACTACAAATAATAAATATATAACATTCGTAGGCTAGATGATGTCGTACAATTGTCTTCATCGATTAACGAAATATACTTACTTATTTTTTAAAATTCATTTCTTCCTGACACAGTTTCTTACGACAATTCAACTTTTTACACAACTAAAACGTTTTTCTCTTTTGTGTTTTGGCCGGCTAGGTAGCCGAGCGGTTATCGTTCAACGAGCTTAGTGATTCGGAATCCACTTTAAACCGTAGGTTCCTGTTTAATTAGCCATCGTGGGAAGCAAACATGAACTGTAGAGTAACGTGTGAAACCACAATTACAAACCTGATGTTCATATAAGAAAGACTAAACATAAGCTTCTTAAGTTGATTTTAAAATACAGATATGGCTGCCTCATTAAAATCCTTTACGTTGAACAAATCTTGAAATGAAAATTCTTCAGAAAATAACATTTTTTCAGAATAAAGCCATGTATAGAAAGCTAATAAAAAAGAAGTCATTTTTACATATGTCCTATGTATTGAATAAAATTTCAATTCAACATCTGAAAAGTGGATTAATCATATCGAAATGAATTTGTTTAATCATTAATATAGAGGAAGTTAAAGTTATCAATTTCATATATAATTTAAGTTCTGTTTAATTTGAAAAATAGAAACATTTGCTCCTTTTAATCTAGTACTTAGGCGCAGTTTGTCTGTTTTTGGACCTTGTGCCATAAAACCCTAATTACCTACCAATCTAATCTACTTAAGATTTTCTTTCGTTTTATTAGTATAAAAGGGGTGTGGTGTATAAATTTAGCAATGCCTAACGAAATCAATCTCTCAAATTAATGAGTAATGAAATTCCTACATCTGGAGCAACATTAAAATTAAGTTAGTATGTATATCTTCCATAGTTGCTCAAGAAGGCAACGTTCATTCTTATCCCCTAATTCTGCAGGTTGCTCAAATATCAAATCCCATTGTGCTATTTGACTAGAACAAGGACTTCAAACACATGACTTTGAATGCCTGTTACACCCTTCTCTTTCAACCGCGAGTATAACAGCCTTGAAACGTTTGATCTTGAACTGACCATAACTTTCTCTAAATATTGTACCACGAACAAAGGCATTGAATTAGAGATCAAGTTCTCACAAGTCAATCTTCAACTTACCTGAGAGTAAATCATTGTTTATTGAATTCACGGTTGATTGAGAAAGAACTTCTCATGCGTGACATAAATTTCATTTTGTGTTTGTCTAAGACATTGTTATCATGGTTCAATTTTTTAAGGTTTTATTTATTCGCCAGGGAGATGATTCCTTAAATCCACTTAGTAACACAAAATGTTATTACTTTTCTTACTTGACATAAATAAAAAGAAAAAATTACACCAAGTCTATTAGCCCGATAACATGAGATAATTCTGTGGATCCTTTGGTGAATAGGAATTGCAATTTATTAAAATGTAAATACTTATTATTGCCACAGAAAACAGAGCGAAATAAAAACTAAAGTCGACTAAAAAAGTTCTAAAGATATTAATTCATGCTTCTTTTTTATTTCGTGCTCTTTTATAATTGCCACAACCATTCACCTAAAAATGAAACAAAATTTTAAAATGTGAAATTAAATCCGGGTGAAAAAATTAGAAAACACTGTGTTACTGTACATAGTCAACGAACACGAGTTTTCGTTTCATTGAGCACGTACTTCAAATTAAACACTTTTTCACTTTAGATATTTAGTTTTAAATGTAAACGGGCGTACCTGTTCAGAATGAGAATGATGGTGTTACTTGCTTATTGATTATAGGCGTAATAATATCAAGTAATCTTATTGCTTTCAATAATATCAAGTAATTTTATTTGAAACATGGAAAAGAAATGCAAGTTTTAATGAATTTAAATAGTTTTGTAAAGGAAACCTATGTTAAAATATTAAAATACTTATAATAAATTCAATTATTTGCCTGTATTGGTTCAGAAGGTTTTATGCTGTATGTTTTAATTATAATAATTATTTTCATGAAACGGAATTCTACAACCACTGGTGTTAAACCAAGAACGTTTTAGGAAAGTTGGTCGAAACATTCAGATGCCGTCCAGAAATGAATATACGACTTTAGTAATATTTAACATAAAAAAACTATTTTCTATCAAGCTCTGTCCAAAATTGAAAGTTTTATTCTCTTTATATAATCTGTCCCAAATATTAGAAATAATTTATATTTCAAAAAGAAAAAAAAGTTCAAATAAGTAAAGCATTAGAATTTAAGTTCCGTAAAAATAGTTTTTGGAAAAATAATAGCTTTCCTCAGCAGTACTGGTAAAACAATCTAAATAATCGCAATGCTCAATATACTTTCCAGCTACTTCCAAGCTACTAAATTATGGTTGATTTAAGTATGGGTATTAAGCTGTTTTAGCTTGAAATTAGCCCAAATATGTAAGCAAAAAAAATTCAAGTACTGTATTTACTAGGTTAAAATGTTTTCTCGAATATATAAGATGTTATAAAATATATTAAAGTTAAATTGATGCGATACTTGTGCAAACATACAAACACAAATTGACCATTATTGATCGTTTTACACCATGGTATGAGGCAATACCGCTCACTAATATAACCGTCGAAACTGTGGCTATGGCTTTTGTACATAACTAGATTTCGTCCAAGGGTCCCCTCAAAGGCTTACTTGTAATCAGGGGGATAATTTGAATCTGGTCTTTTTCAGTATCTCCAGGATGCTTAGAATTATCATTTCTAGAACCACAGCTTACAAATGGGATGGTGTAAATTCTATACAGACCCCTAAAGCAAGCCTTGATGTACGCAAGAAGTGATTGGTACGAAAATGTACCAATGGATTTCCTGGGTTTACGCTTCAAGGCTTCAGTAGCTGAGTTAGCATACAGTACCCCACTGCGCATGCCTGGACAGCTTTTCGTTGATAGCAATCCAGATGTCCTCTACCGGATTATGTAACTAAGCTCCGACAAGCTGTGTCATCCATACGCCCGACGGCACCAGTGAATCACGGATATTGACCAGTGTCCAGACAGACATCAAACATCGAAGCCACTGATTTTGCATTAAAATGATCTTAAAAGGTTGAATAACTTGAAACAAGGCGAAAATATTCAATGTACAAACGCTTCACTTTTATCTATATAGATGAAACAGTTTTAAATACACATTATATATTACTTTTATATCAATATATTCATTTACAGTCGTACATAGTTTTAACCCTCTTGATGTCTGAAGCAGTCATACCAATTTTATTGTAAGGATCCAAGAGCTTCTGACCATTCTTGGCTTTCATTGTAATCGAAGTGCCGTCTTTGGAAAATGCAGTGTTACTGTAAATCATGATGGAATCGTAATCGAATGGTGTCAAAAGCAAGTTCTGATTTGGCTCTAGTTTCACGAAGTTTGTTTCCATTCCTAAAATGGTAAATGGTATTTATATAGGATCTGAAAATTAAAATATATATATGAGAAATTTTGTGTTGTGAAATAATTATCACCTTTTTGAACATTGTTCATGAATATTTCTAAATATTCGTCCCTGTCTGATCTGTTCTGCTCGTGGTAGAATCCTAAGGCATGCCCCAATTCATGGACGACTGTGCCCTTAAAATGGCATCCTTGTCCAAGAGAAACGGGTTGTTGACCACCGGTCATTCCCACCTGTGAGTAGCAACTTAAAGAGAATTTTATATTTGGCAAAATAATTTACATAATCAATTTCGAATAACAACTTATTACAAGTTAAGGCTAAGAGCTAATTTGAAACATGTATGTGATACAATTGTATGACTTGTATACAGTCTAAACGAAATGAAGATTTCTTAAAATAAGTGATTATTACTCATAAGGGAAAACTAAAAAAATTATGTATATATTTTATACAAATCAAAGAGATCCTGACGATCAGAAAATGAATTTTTATTTCAACATTATAAATATAATGAAAAAAATTCAGTCACATTTAAAATGAAGAAACTAAACTCCACAAATATTCAACACTAGCAGAATTACTCGGCATTGCTCGGGTTGAAATTGATCGTAATATTACTCAATGTTATTCCTATGGGGATTTCTAATTGTCTTTAACCCCTCTGCAGACCCAAGACAAATCAAACGGGAGTTAATATCTAACCTATGTTTCCCGCATGATTTTAAAGCATAAGCTTATCAAATTTGGTGTGAATTGGTCAAACAGTAATCGTAATGATAATCAATGTTATTCCTATGGGGATTTAGAATTGTTTTTACACCCTCTGCAGACCTAGAACAAATCCCCCGAACGGGAGTTAATAAATAGCCTATGTTTCTCGCAAGATTCTATAGAATGAGTAAACTAAATTTGGTGTGGATTAGTCAAACTGTGTAGATTTGTATAAAGTACAGACAGACGCCAACTCTGCTTTATATATAGATGTGTATACTTATTAAAAACACAATATTTGAAATTATTAACGAGAGAATATGTACAATGATATAAATTAAAGACATGAAATAGAAATGTCAATTATACTGAAATACTTATATGGCGGCAGATTCATTGAAAATAAATTTCACTTTCTACAACAAATAGGAGAGTAATTAACAAATAATTATAACTAGAGTGCGCTCAAGAAGTTTCCAAAATCTACCTTTCCCAAGACTAAGATCAATCTACATCAAGAGTTCCATTACCTTTCATATATCAAGGCTTGATCTAACGCATTATTAATTATTTTTTCAGGTTAAATATTAAAACAAAAATCGTTTTACTAGATATACAACTTACCCTTGCCCAGCAAAGAGTCTAATGTAATCAGGTTCCTTTGTTCGAGGAACAAAGCGAACGCATGTCGTAGAGTGATAATTATTGAAAGCTGCAGTGATCACATCCATGTTCTCCTCTGAGGAAACGGAAAGAGTTGAATTTTAAACGATCATAATAGTATATTATTTGCAAGATCAGATATACTTAACGACATATTTGTATTTCATTCTAAACACGAATTCATTATCATTTCCATTTATTCATTTCATTATTTCATTAGTATTTACAATTTAAAAAGTAATTAAGATTTGTAGCATGGAAAAGCTATGAATTTGCTTTTTGTCAACTTAACATTTTTGACTGCAATAATATCTATTAAATTTGAAAATAGATATCCACCTTTAAAAACTTCAGTAGACTAGATTAAAAGAGAAAAACTTTCTTTCGTGTTTAATTGCAATAATCATTGAATTGTATACTTTAATTTTAAGAAACAATTCAAAACTAAAGAAATGTAGATATATACTAGTTTTTTTCTATTGAACAAAAGCAAACTCCTTGTGCACCACAGAAGTACAGCACGGGCTTACAGAAGTTGATTAAACAAAGAAAGAGTGGAAAAAAATTTAAGTAAAATTACAAGATTTGATGAACTTAACAAACGAGTAGAAAAGCAGATTAGATTTAACAAAAATATGGAGTTTCACTGGCCATGTTTTACCCAATCTTCTCAAATCATTTTGAAGGCACATTCTTGAATTTTTAAATGCAGAACAACTAAAAAGCAACTAGTTTGGGATATATTTTTACAATTATTATTTTCACCATTTAAAAAACTAATATCAGAGAGCCATAAAATTTTGTAAATGCGAAAATTATACATATATAATTTTCACATTTACAAAATTTAAGTAAAATTCAAATTTAAGTTCAGATATACTTTATATATATATATATATATATATATATATATATAATTAATGATCTTTTTTAAATTAAATTAAAAGTTTTGAAATAAACTTTTTTTAGGTTCAATTGCTTTCAGTGATTATTTTTTAAATTCTAGATGGGTTATTTTACATATTGTTTTAGTCAATTTTAAAATTAATAAGCTTCATATAACATTTTGTTCTTCTCTCGGATTAAAATTATATCAATCCATGTAGCTCCTGCGAAAAGTACCCCAAATATGTAAATATGTCTCGGACCGCCATGAATGTTCTTCAATGACACCACGAAACACTGTAGTAAGTGGTCAGGATTAATCATGCCTGACATTATTACCCTGACATTTATGACAGTCAGCTAAATCGTATTTCCTTCCACGTATTTCATTGCTTTGGTGTGGCCTTTTCTAAACCTTGAAAATGCTGTCTGTTCTCTACATGAAGTTGGCTATTGCTCCAGGTTTTTGTCTTCAATACCAATAGTGTTGTGGTGTCTATCCCAGAGACTTCTTCTTTTCGCACAAGGATTCTATTTTTTCAAATCTAAGCGAGTTTCTGTGAGGCAAATTTAAGTTACAACCGAGCATCGCAAGTCTGTCGAACATTTCATCATCGGATATCCTCTCATGAGAAGAAATCCATACAAGATGTACAGGTAAATGTTTCGAAGCCTCTAGAGTTTTATTATCGCAATGGAAATAGGATCCCTTACTGCAAAGTAATTTTTCAAGTGTTCTAATGTCACTCAGATATCTGTCATTAACCAGATTTCTTCTTCGGAGCTTCTGATGGTTTCAAGTGAGATTCCAATAACATGAAAGCTTTGATTGCATTGCTCATTTAAAGCTTGTAATAATAAATTTCTAGTGCGTATTACTTTATCACGTACATGTGCAGACAATTAATACAGCAAAACGTTTTCAGACTAAATATATTGTATTCATGTAAACACAGAATCAAATAAAAGAGTTGACAACTTTCAAAATCAGAAAGAGTGCGTGTGCGCTTTGCATTGAAAATTATTTTTCGATACCATACTACATACTTAAAGATGCATCTATTACATAAGGAACTTGTGCATTTGGCCATCGAAACATATCCCATGGTATTCCGTTCCTGTCCTGCAAAAATGTGTAAAGCTTAGTTTTAAGGGTAAAAACAATTTTATTCATGATTAAAAAGGATGAAATAGAGCAGTAGAGTAAAACAAATCAATAAAACGTCGAAATCCAAGGCGATTTTAAAACAGAATTCCAAGAATTAAAATGCAACACACTTTGAAGAGGGAATTAAATGAATAAGCATTTATCAAAACGATCATCATAATAACAATCAACGATAATAATAAGCCTCAAACGAATGCTACGGTTACTTCTAAATCTTATTTAGAACATTTAGAAGTAACGTCAGAAGAGATTTTAAAACGAATTGTTTACTTTGCAATTGGTAGCATTTAAATGCATGTTTAATAAAAATGCTATTGTTGAAATTGAATAAAACCTTCAGATGAATTTCGACACAAAAGATATCATTTAGTCTAAAAAAAAAGTAAATATTAATTAAATATAAATTCATTGTTAATGTGCTCGATGTATGAATGCTGTAAAACTCTCAATTTGTTCATTTTGAGAAAAACTTGTCTAATTGTTATCTTACGTTGATCATATTTCATGCTGTTTCAACTTGTGAAACTGCATTCAATTTGAATTTGTTTAATTTAATTCAATTACTGAGAACTATTTAAATAAATATTTAATTAATTAAATAATTCGCTTGATTATTTATTTAATCTTATCCGGATTTATTGAGTTCCAACTAAATAAATGAGTCAATTATTTAATTCGAACAACTTAAGGTTCTAAAACGTGTGTTTCGTACATAATGAACCCAAAGTTACTTACGGGGCCGTTGTGGCTTAATGGGTATGCCCACTGCGCTAGAAAACTTCGAGGTGTAGGCGGCGCAGGTTGGATTCCAGTCAGGTGCATTCTTCCCTGGGTGTATGTATTTCTATCATCTATGTCAGTAAAACTTTTATTATGTGTGTTTCTATTACTTGATATTGTATGTCTTGTGTCTGGCACAGCATGGTCAAATATGGCCCTTGCGCCATAAAAGCCCAAATCCAACCAATTTGAATTATTACATCGCTCCATAACAAAACTATTTTTATTATGAAGGTATTCATAATTATGTTATCTATTTATTAGGAATTTACAATATTTAACAGCATTTTGGTTGTACTTTATTCTGAGTTGAAAAGGGTTTAGTTCACTTTTACGCATGGTACAAAATACAAATTTAACCCTGGTTTGTAAAATTTTATGTAATTTTAGTGAAATTCTCATTTTTATTTTTAAATTCCTGAGTCAATTAAAACTTAAACAATAGATAAGGAAATAAAGTATATAATTTTTTGTTTTGTTACTTATTTGATTTTAATAAAAAGAACACTTTATTTGTAAAAAGGAAAGAACCTTACTTCTGGTCCTTCAATGCCCATCATATCGCCTCCAAACAAATCAGGATTCTGAAGGGCAATGCGATTTTGCTCTGAAAATTAGATGTGCCTGGGTTATAGTATACAAATGCAACAATAATTTAAAATTACATTGTTTGCAAATTAACGTATTTTTATGCAAAATAATTTAATTTAAGTTTTATATTCATACATATGTGTTGGAATACACATATGTGTGAAATAATACAAATGACTGTTGGAAATACCCTTTCAAATAATAATATAATTTGTATAATTTTGCGTTTTTATATCTACAACTGAGAAATTATCGAATCAAGTTTCCACTATTTATTATAGTACTAGCAGAATTACCCGACCTTATTCGGGTTGAATTAGTTAACTGTATATTGAAAAAGTGACCTGAATAAGCACATTTTAGTTCAATTGAAAAATACCAACATTATTTAAATGTCTGAAAAATAATTTTTAACACCTCTTCTACATTTTTATAATTTCTACTTTGAACGAAAACCGTATTAATTTATATCCACCAAATAATCCATTTCACATACATGACATCCCTGAAGTAAGACAAAATTACAAATGTTTAAATTAAAGTGACTACTACAAAAGATGATTTTTAGTTTGGGGCAGGTTGATTATGAAGGCCTTTCTTAAAATTTCTTTTCCTGTAAAATTGCAGCAACTCAAATCATAAAAATGACGTATCTACGGCGAATAGTCTAGCACTCATAGTTGTTCTACCAATATTTTTCGACTTGTGGCACTCTTGTACTAGGCATGACATTTTCAAATTTGATCATCTTTAAGAGAAGGGTGACAAATTAATTTGATAAAATGTTCATGACTTATTTTTTAAAGCGAATACATTTTTTCTTGAAAATTCCATTTAGTGGCACCTGCAATAACAAGAGCTTGTTTTAGAATTGAATGACTTCGGTACAGACAAAGCAAACGTAACCGATTATCTTTCAAAAAATGATATAGTATGGCTCTAGCGAGAAGCTGTCGACCTTGGGTCAGCTGATTCTCAATAGGTTTGAAATCGCGTGAGAAGGTTGCCATATGGAAAACCATGAATGGAGATTGCTACGAATGTTTCTTTCCACAAATTCGTTATGAATGTGATCGCTTTCGGCACCTAACAATCAACATAGAATCAAAATTCATGCTAAGACATCAATAATTGATGGAAGGCATTTTTTACGTTTCCACTAGCTTCCAAATTTAATTAATAAACTCGTTTAATATCATGTGACGACTCAACTGTCTGGTCAATTTGACAGCGTTTTTCTGTTTATTGATTTAAGAAAATCACTTGTGTGTGTTGCCAACAAACTTTTAATAGATATAATAAGTTGCTTAAATATAACTCCAACTCACAAAGTAGCCGATCTTGACCTTCTGTCACTACGACAATAAAATTTAATATTTCAAGTCTTAGTTTGGATATTTTCTAAGATTAATGTCTTTCAATATTGGAAAAGTTCCATTTAAAGTTTGCTTTTTTTAACTTGCATGCAGTTTCAAATTGAGTCCTTTGTGTGGTAGTTATTGAGTGTAATGAATAGGAAATACAATTTATTAAAAATATTAATATTTATTCAATTTATACCACAGAAAACAGAAAACAGCAAAAAAACATTTAAGTAAAATCGATGGGAAGAAGATACTATTCGTGATTATTTTTTATCTCGTGATCTCGCATAGTTGCCACAACTTACAACTGAAAATAGTACAAAATTTAAAAATGCGAAATTAAATCGAAGCGAAAAAAATAAATTCACATGGTCAACAAATACGTGTTTTCATTTTGTTGAACACGCGTAACACCCTAAAGAACTTTTTCATAGAGATTTACGTAGTTTTGAACCCGTTTAAAATTAGAATGATGCCTATTGAGGGCAGCTTTAAATAAAAGCAATAATTTTATTTGAGACATCCAAAATTATGCAAATTTTAATGAATTTAGTCCTTTTGTAAAGGAAACCCATGGCAAAATTTAAAAAAAACTTTGAATAAATTTGATTTGCTACCAGTCTTGGTTTAAAAGCTTTTGTAGTGTATGTTTTAATTTTTTTCATAAAACGGAATTCTACAACCACGAGCCTTAAACCAAGGACTAAGGAAAGTTGGTCAAAAAGTTGGTGACCAGAAATCATCGACATTCTAATGAAATAGGCAGAGCATGTGGGCGGAGGCGCTGTCATAAGATCTCAGAAAAGTAAATCACGTGAGCTTACGGATCGACCTGCAGATTAGTGTTTTGATCACGTGGATAATCACTTCAACCAATCAACAATTTAGGATTCATGCTTTTCCCACAACCACGTAACAGATCTTCAAACCGAGCGACCGGAATAAATAACATAAAGCTGAGCACATGCTTCGTCTATTTCATTAGAAGGTCTATGCCAGAAATCATCCTTAGCAATATTGAACATCAATTACTACCTTGCTCTAGTGCAAAATTGAATGTTATAGTATTTTTACTTAATCTGTCCCAAGTATTCGGAAATTGTTTATATTTCGCAAAGAAAAAATGAGGCCAAATTAAATACATAACTATATGCCATGCCACTAAAAATGTAATTATCATGAAAAATATATTCGATTTAAAAAAATTATTTGTGAATATCTTATATTAATTTGTAATCCTCTGAAAGATTGCGAAATTCGAAAATCATCATGCCTGGTGCAAGATAGCCACAAGTCAAAAAATATTGATAGAAAAACTGAGTGCTAAATTAGGTTCATCATTTTTATGAATTTAGTTCAATTTTTTCAGGAAACGAACTTAAGAAGGAGCATTCCTAATTCCTTCCCTCCTCCCAAAAAACTCGAAATTGACTTTCGTATTAGTCACCTTTCGTTGTTTCGTCATACAACAGGAAGGCAATTTATGTGAAATGGATTGAAGTGCATGTATTCGATTTTTCCAAAGTAATTTGTAAAAATTACAAAAATGTCGAAAAGCATTTAAAAATTAATTTACTGGCACTAAATGATATTCTATCTAAATGATTCTATGAAAGAGAAAAGTGATGATTTTGGTCACTTTTTCAATCTACAGTTAACTAATTCAACACAAGTAAGGTTGGGTAATTCTAGTCAATGAATGAAACTTTTAGTAAAGTTTTGTGACATATTTTAAGATCAAAAGCATATCAGGTACCATAAAATGCGTAGTTTATTGATATTATAAATAAGAAATTAATACTTTCGAATTATTAGTTCACGTATATAGAAGAGAAAGTAAAAAAATTATATTTTCGAAGCCTTTTCTCTGATATTAATCAGAGCTGAAAACACATTTGATCGGCTTGTAAAGTTTTGATAAAATTGAATCATTTTCATGCGAATTGCATTTACAAAAATACGTCATGTAGACAAATAAAGTATTGAGGAACAATATGGATGATAAATAATCAGTATTTAAGATATTTTTTAAGATTATAATAAAAATTATTCTGTATAGTGATAAAATTTGTTAATATTTATTTGAAATGCTACAATAAGAAATTGTTACCATCATCGATAGGGTTTGTAGAACAAACTACCACTAGAAAAAGAAAGGTGAGAAAATTTAACATGGTTAGATCAAATCGAAGGCAAATGCTCAACTCGGGGAGAAAATGCAATTTTTATCAATGTTACAAGACTTAAAGAGAAATTACACACCTGTTACACATCCATCTGTAGAATAAAAGAAAGTTTGATAAAATCAGGAGAAAGATTATTTTATATCAACATTCGAGCATTTTCTTTCCTAAAAGTTACTGTGCACTACTTGTTGTGATTTATTCTCTACATATTAAAAAATATAAAAATGTGTGATTTATTCCTCTCAAATTAATTTCTTTTGTAATTAACCTATAAATCTTATTTTATGAATGTGTGACAAATCGTGTCAATGAATCTTAGAGAAGCAAAATACGAAGTATTTTATTATTGTAATACATAATAGACATGCGATGTTAAAAGCAGTTTTAAATTTCTAGTCATTTTTTTAATTATTGATTGACAATCAATTATTAATTACACCCTGTGATTGTCTCGACGTTATCTCGTCATTAGTAAAACTGACCAGATCTTGATGGACGATATATCTCGTTATTAGAAGAAAATTTACTAGATCTTGATCTTGTCATCAAAAAATTGGCAATATCTTGATGATGAGATCACTCGTCGAAAACGCTTGGAGGGTTAACAAGCAATTTTAATACTAGTTATTACTGATTGCGTTTTAAAGATTATTAAAAATTATTGAACCACGTTGCTGTTGAAACATTAATATTCATGTATATAATTATATGTTCGCATTAATTGAGCAAATATTGATGATTTCTCAATTACAAGAATTCCTACATAGTTATATGATTATATTTTTTATTATATATAGTCGACTTATACAAAAAGTGAATCGCACTAAATCAAAATTTTTTTGTATGAGTTTTTTAGCTTTTCTAGACCAGAATAAGGTGATCTCTCGACTGATAATTTTTTCTTTGCTAAAGATTATATTTTTTCTTGCGCTTAGTTAAACTTAGTGAATATAATTTTTTCCCTTTGTTTTCTCAGAACTATGTTTTTACTTTGTGTTTCACTTATAAACCCACGCTATATTCTACAAATTATAATTATTTTAATGTAAATAAAAACTAGTACATTTTAACGCGTGAAAAAGTAATCAGTTAACTCTCCTTAACAGTACTCCATTTCATATTTGAAAACGCGTAGATGTAACTTACACAGTAAAAATCATGTGATAGGAGTGAAGTTGATTAGAGAATTACAATTATGCTTTAAAATGAATTTGATAGATACGAGTACATTTGATTTAACATACATTTGCTTAACCTGTGTCTGTCTATCTTACACTTTACAAAGTTTAAATAGGACTCCTATACTAAGCAAATATTATATCTATTAAATGAAATCTAAATCATATCTAAAATATTCTTTGTGTATAACCCGACGTTTAGTCACCTTATACTTTACGAAATTGAACAGGAATCTTGTAAAAATTATTAATTTGATATCTATTAAATGTTATCTATGTAGGTAGTTGAATTAGCGTTGCACTGGAGCAACGCAATGGTCTATTGGCGATCGTCAGGGATCAATCAGAATGAGAAATATCCGAGAACAACATCTGGTAATTTTGAACGTGGTCAGATGACTAGGTCAACTCCTGAACTGGCACCCACTCCAATGTGAGGACATTTGAGGTCACGACAGATTTAATGTGCACCAGCCCCAAAATACACGGAGGTCTATGATTGGATCGAATTCCGAACTCGCAACACTCCTGTTACTATTCCGCTACTCTACCAACAGGGCAACCGCGGTCCCTAAATGAAATCTAAATCATTCTCAAGCATTATCTCATTGATTGTTACATAATTTGTATTGTAATACTTTCGTGACGGCTGTACAGCAAATTACTGAAAAGTCATTTGCGTATATATTAAATAAAGAATAAAAATAATAAATATATATTTTCAAATAATCAATGAGACAGGAGAGGGAGGGATCAACCATGTAAACTCATTTTTCTTTGTTCGATAATTTTACATTAAAATGCATAACATACATAAGAAAGAACCAGTAACCATTCAAGTGAAAAGCGTGGAGTGAGACATTAAATTTGAACCGTGATAATGTGTTTTCCTGATATGAAATTCATAGTTCTTCAAAGGGCGTACATTATCAACGAAAACCCACCATCTCGGTAACAATCGTGTTTGTTAAATTATGTTGGGTTTTTCTCCAAGCTTGTATTGTGAGCCGTATGATTATTTTTCTTTCTGCTGGATAATACAGGGTTATTCAAAATGAATCATCCGATTTCAAAATGCTATATTTTCATAAGTAAATGACACAAAATGATAAGTAATACATGAATACAAAGGAAAAATATGGAAGTTTTTTTACAAGTGTTCGATATAACTTCCTTTAGTTACACGTATAATGTCAAGACGGTATGTAAATTCCTGCCAAACGTTGTAAAGTGTCAGTGGTAATTGATTGTACAGCAGCAGAAATCCGTTGTTTAAGTTCATATAAATTTGTGGGTAATGGTAGCACATACACTTTATCTTTTACAAACCCCCAAAGGAAGAAATCGCATGGGGTCATATCAGGTGACCTAGGTGGCCAGCTGTGTAACACCCAATGCTCTCAAACTGATGATACCACCTTCGAATACTCTGATCCGTAGTTGGATTAATTCCGTACTTTTTACGAAATCCACGCTGAACAGTGATTACAGATCCACATCGCGCAAACGACAGCACACAAAAAGCTTTCTGCTCCGCGGACGCCATTATCACTTCTGCAGCTGAAAAGCTTCTAAAACAGCTTTCGTGAAATAGCTTCACGAAGAACCCACGAGCCCCATCTATTCTTCTCAATATAAAACTTCCATATTTTTCCTTTGTATTCATGTATTACTTATCATTCTGTGTCGTTTATTTTTGAAAATATGGAATTTTGAAATCGGATGATTCATTTTGAATACCCCTGTATTGTTCTCACTCCTATCAAATCAAAAGTATTACTTGTAGCACTTATAAAGGAGGCAAGAACCTTTGAACAGATGTTTCTTTCATCGGGTTTTAGAGTAAATAGATTCATTTTAACTTTTAGGTATTTTCATCGCAAGGCGAATTTATTAAGCAGATTTAATGTAAACATCCTATATATGGAATTTATATTGATTATATGTTCAAGTTTTAATCGGTTTGAAATTTCGATCAATACAAGTATTTTGTTCAGTTCAGGCGTTTGAATTCAGCCTCCTAGACCAGTTATTTCAAACCTTTTTCATCTCGTGGACACAAACTAATAATTACAATTCTGTTGTACACCAAAAATATATTGCAGATCAAACTAAAGAACATATAATTTTAATTGATTCACCAAAAATAATAATAGAAACTATCTACTCTTTTTGACTCCAAAGTTGCTTTAAAATTTTTTTTTCCAAACTATTTATTTATGATACTTTGTAAAAGATACTACTCAAAATTATTCATATTATTAATAAGTGTATTACTTGAAATTATCAGTGAACATACTTGTCAAAATTGAAAAGTAAGTCAATGAAATGAAAAAAAATCCCATTTAGAAAACTCCCTATGACATACAAGTGTACAGCCTCTGAGATTTTAAAAAGGTGATATAAGATAAAGGTGTAATAACTGTAAAAATAGTAACAATTCCAAATTGAACGTATAAATCATGATTTTTGTAACGGATCTACCACTGATTAACTTTTTCATTTTGAAGATTCAACTTTCAGTTCTAGGACCGCACTTACCCTTTGCAGTCAACTTATAGGCTAACGTAAGACCTGATGACTCTATTCCTGATCTGATCACAGGCCATGTTCATCTATTAAACTATTTATTGTGTTGACTGCTTTATTAGACGCCATTGTAACACAAACTAGTTAGAAATTTTTGAAAACAATTTGGCTTCAGTGGTAAAATTTATTCATTTAGATAAATGTTTGTCTAAATAATATTTATTTTCACATCAAAACTTCCAAAGATTGAAGCTCTAAGCTGAAGCTTAGTTAGCTTATTTGAAAATATGACACCGACTGGTTCCAGTATTTCGTCATGGTAACAGAATATAAAGTGGATCACCTTTTTATACTCGTCTTCCTATTGTTATATATTTTATATGGTGCATGACATTTTTATGCTAAATTGGAATAATTATAGTAAAACCTCTACTGCCCTAATAATTTGTGGTCGAATACGACAGTAAATCGAAATTTTCTGATAACCTGAACTGTATCACTTTAGGTATCAGAAACCAATTAAGCACATATTTTTAGTATGTGAATGCTTTTCAACAAGTTGGTTGAATTTTATGACGAAAGACCACATTTGGAAAAGCTGCGCCAACGTAAATTTAAAGGGTATACACACAAGGAAAGATTTATTGATACAGAAGGTAGAAATGCACTCAGGGAGGAATCCAACCTGACAGGTTGTAGTAAGTGAGTCGCGTAGATTGTTAACGCATTGGGCAAACCCACTTTTTAAAAAGAGTGTTATTTAAGAAATGATAAGAAAGACGCTCTGATTTTTAACTTTGAACTTTTTTCAAATATCACAAAGATTTCAAATAAACTTTTGTTTGACGCACCTTGGATTCTCTTTACTTTGCAGATCTGACATGGAGTGTCTTCAACAGTAATAGTTCTCTGAAATCATAATACTTTCTCGCTTCTCCAGCCTTCGCGAACCATTTGGGTTAGTTGATTGGTTTCTGTGGCCCAAGGGTCAGATCTGATCAAGTTTGCACCCTTTGGGAAAGTGTTTCAAAAGCATCAGAATTGGATTGCTACTAAAAAAATATTACTATCTACAAAAATAGACGCGGGTTATCATAAAGGTTTCGGTTGAAAGAGGGTTCGATAATCAAGGTTCTGCTGATGGTTATTGTTGCTTAACGATCAAAATATGAATTTCTTGCTGCCTGTGAAATTCGCAATTGTCTCTCCAATGGAAAAAGAAAATATTGTTATTTTGTAGATATATTTCCTAATTCTTTATATCTTGCTTATTAAACAAACTAGTAATTACTAAATTTTGTAAGGAGCCTTTACGTCTATAGGGCATCGCTTTAAAGAATTCTTGCTGGAATGAAATATTGTACTTTTTGTATTGTAAAATATTAAACTTTGCTATTTACTATTTGGATGAATATATCATATTTTTCGGTACTCTGTAAGTAAATCCCTCTTGTTTGATATAGATATTATACTGGGGGGCACCATCTAACCAGGTAAAGGGGACCGTAAAGAAACCTTTTAGTTGGACTCACCATCTAACCGGGTAATGGGACCCCTTGTACTGGTACCAACCATCTAACCACAGGTTACAGAGTCTGTCAAGAAACCTGGTACTGGGACCCACAATCAAACCAGGAAAGGGGTCCCAGTCCCAGACTGGGACTCGCAATCTAACTAGCTACCGGAACCAGCTATTAAATCTTGTATTGGGACCCACCAGCTAACCAGGTAACGGGGCCGGTAAGCAAACCTGGTAGTGGGATTCACCATCTAACCAGGTAATGGGACCCCTTCTCCTGGTACCCACCATCTAACAACAGGTAAAAGAAGTCCGAAGTGCAGATGTGCAGAGCCTGGAGAACCAACGAAATAACGTGAAATCAGTGCTTTGCAGTGTCTTTACTCCGTTCTGCCATGCTCCAAGGTCAAACAAGCCATTGAGCAATGCATCGTCGTTCCCTTTATATATAGGAAGGAACATATCGTCGATCTGGGTCGATTTCGAGGAGGAGCCTTTCAATCCCTTTCCGCACTTATCAAACAGCTCTCACTTTCACTCCTTTTTCCTTCTTTGCCAGCCACCTTCCTTTTTTAACGCAATATCTCACTTTCACTTTCCTCCGTACCACGCCCGAACAGGCTCGGTTAAACTGCTGCGAAAACAAGCGAGCGAGTGTTGTTTTTGTGTGGCAGACTGGTTTCGCGTGCTGCTGAACCGCCGACGAGGCTGTTCCAGGTCAGAGTGTCTGTCGGTGGAAAAGGGTCGAGTTCAGGGTTGTGGACTTTCTTATCGTCGTTCTACTAGGGGCTAAGGTGTGTACTAGTGCCATTGTGGGGTGTTTCGCTATCTACATGGAAATGCTACTGGGTGCAGAAAAAGTGTTGATGTCTTTTGAAAAATAATACTTAGGCATCCCAACATTCTCTTATTTGAAAGGTTATAAAATTTTTAGAAAAACTACAACTCGTAGCTTTTCATTGAGAGTTATTCAGTAATGTTTTTGAATCCCCCTGCAGTCAAACCGTAGTACCACTTCTTGCAGTCAAACTGCACTTTTACGATTGAAGGGCTGCGGAAGAAACAGTGATAATTACAGAAATATGTTAGAGTTGGTGGACTTTCTTATCGTCGTTCTACCAGGGGCTAGGATGTGTACTAGTGACATGCTGTGATGGCTCGATAATCACCTGATAATATCTGGGCACGTTGATGTCTTTTGAAGGATGGTATTTAAGCCATCCTAACACTCTCTGAACTTGGAGGGAATATAAATCTGACGTGTCAATGGAAGTAGGGACTGCGAGCATCTTGTTGATTCAAAATCTCCTATTCCAAGTTTTCCTCGTGGTTCAGCTGTTGCTTTGTTTCGTTTTCTTACTTGAAAATTCTTATTTATTCAAAAATAGCCCGTTGTGTTGCTCCAGGGAGATGTCAATTAAAAATGCATACCATACTTATTTAAAATTGGACTTAGAAATTCCCCTAATTGTACTTTATGTAATTCTGGGCGACCGATGAATTGCGAACATTTAGACACGAGTACTGCGTTTAATGGTTTTAATTGTATTGTTCAGAGATATTGGGAAGCAAGAAAGCTAATAGTTTCACTGTCAAACGCCTGGCATTTGTAAATAATATCTATGTAAGGCTATACAATTTTCGATACAAAAACATATAGCTGGTACCTTTTCATTTTGAAGAAATACAACAAGCAATGATTTTGTATCAATGTACATTCTTACCGTCGAACTGTTCTGTTAGCAATTAAAAGCTCCGGGGAACATTGTGATAAGCTACAGAAATATGTTTGGGGTCGTCATGGCTCAGTGGAGATGCCCACTCAATTTTCCTTGTGTGTATGCCCATTACTTGGTATTATACATCTTGTGTCTGGTGCAGCATAGCCAAATATGGCCCTTGCGCTATAAAAACCCAACCAACCAGAAATATGCTCCATAATGAAAAATCTTTAAAAGACTATTGAAGATCATCAAAAAAATTATAATTGTTTGAATGAGTATTTTATCCTTAAAAGTTGAAGAAAACATGCCCTCTTGAATAGTGTAAAAGTCTTTACAATTTTGGAATTTGTTTTAAACTTAAAAATTGCTCTCTTTTAAAATTTGAAAAGTGGTTTCTCATCATGATGCCCGAAACCCTCCAATATGAAATGGAACTTTTCCATTTAACCCACTGGTTAGTAAAGCTACAAGCATTTTTCTCATCTATTTGTGTAAAAAGACCGACATTTGTTCGGTGTTTATTCTAGACTAGACCGCCACTCTGGCTGACTTTTAAAATCTTAACAATCGGTATTATTTTCGGAAAGAATTGAAACACCTTTTACATTTAAGCAGTGCACAATTAACATTATCAATTTCCCATTTAGAATTTCAAGATCCTGACCATATATCTAGAAAATTGTGTACCCGATCACAGGAGACGTATTCCATTTCTTAATGCATAACAAACAACTTTTTCAAGTTTACAGGTCAACGAAATCAAATTTATTAAAATATCAAGACAGTTATTTTTTGACGTAAATGCCAAATTAACCCTTTTCCTTTTCTCTCTTTTTACCTATCACATAAATGCTAGTTGATCTTGCCTTCTTTCGTAATGAATGTAATACTTGACAGCACAACTTAAATTTATATATGATATTCATCTGAACTACTCATTGCATTTGTTTTGTTTTAAAACCGTTGCAAAAATTTGTATAGTTCCCATCGTCCCATTTGATTTGCATTACCGAACATAAAATACGAATGAGTATTTTTTTCACGAAGAAAATCACGCAAGAGAAAAGTTTTCTGGATATTTCCTTCAATAAAATATATGAAGCGTCGTCGTTTATCAAATTACGTAACAAAGTAGCAAAAAAGGTAGGATGGATCGCGGACATAAACCGTAGTTTTAATGTGAATACTCAGACTGAATGTTGGATAGTGGAATGAACGGAGCAGACGTAGGAAGTTGGAACCATTGTTTATTGTGTGATCATTCACCAATCAATTTACAGTTTGAACTATTAAAGTGCAATTTGATATAGATATTGAATTAAAATTAATAGAAATTTTTAAAGACTTATTATTGTGTCGTAGTTTGATAGCTTTCGAATGATACCACTTCCACATTCCTCAATCCAAGCAATCCAAAGTTACACTGGACCAAAGTTCGCCCAGCATCGTAGAATTTCGACATATTGCGGATCCCCTCCCCATGATCTGTGTGCCTGCACACTTGGTCTGAAGGTCATGTCAGGTACTGACTTCCTTTGTCTACACGACGCTATACTTATCTTCTGGATGTTTCTTCTAGTTCTAAAATCATAAGACAAAACAGCTGTAACGCTTTTTGTAACTAGACTTTTCATGTATGCCTCCAGTACTGATCTGTCTAAAGACGTATTCATTTCAAAAAGTTGTTTAAGAAAAGCTAATACGTGACTACTATTGTAGCTCAATTCTAGCTATCAACGAAGACTTACGAAATGTTTTCGAGGAACGTTTAAAAACTTGATCTTCAAGCAAGGTCAATATGTACGTTTATAGAATTTTTTTCATTACGCACATTATAAGATTGAGAAACATTGCATCGGAAATAATTCTCTAATAAGACAATATTATCGAATAAAAAACATTAAAGAGCGAAATACTTTTAAATGACTAGATGGCTTTTCCAAACCTACATATGGTTGCATGAATTATCCATATCACATTTTAAAGTTTTGATTACACATGAAAATCAAAAGCACGTTGTTGTTAACAAATGAATCCAATACATTAAAAAGGATGAGATAAAAATCTTGGTGTCTAAAATTCGCAAATGTTTTAGAGGTATCTCAAAGATTTCTCTCTATATTTCTCTCATATAATATTTTTTATCACAGAACACTTCATTTATTATTAAATAATTAATTATTGTTACTTCTGTAATCACTAGTTCATTTTATACTATTTCTGCTCATTTTATAAGACGTGAGGTTCTGTTAGCAAAATCAAAATTTTTCACTTAAGTTAAAAATTAAAAATTTTGTTAACATACCCCTGCGTCTCACAGTATCATTTTCAAAGGGCACTTAATGAAATGTTACTATTAAACCCAATGAAGGAAATAATAATTAAAATGTGTTATCTAGTATCTGAAAAACTTGTGGTATTTCTCTTTCTAAAAACAATATCAAGAGCAAAAAATTATATTTCCATATAATATGTGTAATGCTCATTAGAAGGGCTAAGAGTTTTATGACCCACGAATTTCTAAAAGATTTCCCATAAAAATTGCATCTATGACTTAAAACCTACAAAAAAGGTTCCATGAAAAGCCAAACTGACATAAAATCATGTTTTTGTTGAATCTTTTTGTAAAAAGAGGTTCATGAAAGAACAAACTCGAATGTAAGCTTTCCTATTCGATAAAAATGATACCTTTGAAAATACAATTTGTTATATTTTCCCTAGCAAATTGAACAACTTCATTTTGTTATTTAAAAAAGTCTTATAGAAGAAAAAAATAGAAATGAAATTTAACCTTTTCTGACAATTTCTGTGTCAAGTTGAAAGGTGGAATTTTACTCAAAAGTTTTACTGAATGTTTTGTTTGCCCCTATATCTGTATTTCATCACTCCGTAATTAAAAAGGATAAAAACCACGTACAGATTTTCAAACAAGAGTGAATCTCTATGGTCTTCCAACAGTTTTATTTCATTTTTGTATAAGCCACAGATCACAGTTTAAATAAATTACGCCACTTTATTCAATATTCGAAAATTTCAGAGGGGAAAGTTTTCCCCTGACATGTGAAAACTGTGGTTTGGGGTAAATTCATCCCAAAAGTGCTTTTTCCTAGACAATACCAAACTATACAAAATTATGACACAAAAGTAGCAACAAATGTCTTACACTAACCGAAAACCTGAAATAAAGGTTAGTCGGAAGAAAAACTGAAATATGGTTGAAAACGCCTTACCAAAGGCCATTAAATTAGAACAGTTTATAATTAAACACATTTCTATTTACTCGAATTAAGTTTCCGTCTTGTCAAAAATAGATGCAAAATCACCAAAATGCTAGCAATATTCATTAGCATAATACTACATGTAAACAAATTATAAACCCCTTTTATATTTTTCATCTTGATTTCCATTTATAAATAAAACCAAATATAAAAGGAAGACACCACGTAATTTTAAAAATAAGTCCAGAAACATGAAAAATGACTACTCTTTAAGTGAAATTAAAATGACTGACTTCGAAAATAATACTGCAAAATAGAGCAAAATATTTCCCGCATTCAGTCTACCGTAACAATAAGAGGTTATCGGGAAAATCTAACCTCTATGCATTGGGATATAAAAATTCACTCTCTAATTTCTTTTTAATTAAACTGTGTTTCGTAATATTTGTTTGTTAAGAATTATTTCGTTTCAAACATTATAGGGAGTTATGCAAGCTAAATTATATAGTTTCGTGATTAATGTAATAGCAGTAAATTCAACGTTGAACATAAAACTAAGTCGTGGATGTACACCCACCACTAACTAAAACATGTTTTGGTTGTGATTTCTCCTAATTTTAAAAAAATTGCGTTTTCTTTATCGTGCAATTGTTTAGTTCAAAAGCATTTTAATTTGCTTGCTTGTAGTAATTTTGTCCAATTTAGTTTAAAACCCATATTTGTTTTATTTTCTAATATAACTTGTAGGCATCACGGAATTATACTCTCTGATTAAATTTTTATAGATTATAAATAAAATTATATATTCCCTTGCATTGTCTCAAATCATAAAAAGATAGTTTCGAGTAATAAACAAAAGTTGTGAGTCGATCATACGATGACTAAATATGTCAATATTCGTTATAAACTGTTTTGTAGGAATCCCTATAGCATTTTGTGACATACTTTCGTTTGCATTGCCTTAACTGAACGTAGTCACCTATAACTAGTTTTATTTGTTGACTGCCTACATTTTCTTTCCCTATAGACTGCTTTCTATGTCCCTATAAAGTTGTCATTTTTCAGTTACAAATTCAATGCAAATTGCATTTGTGTGTGTATCTGTTTACAGTTGTAAGACTTAAATTTACATTTCCATGATGAAAGAACTCGGGGATGAAATATCATTATCTACAACATTTACTATATATGAAGATATTGAAAGTTTCTTTTACTATCATTTTAGAAGGATGGTAAAACATTTTTAATGCTGTTTCGGATTTATGAAACTGAATAAAAATGAATCATGTTGTATGTACTTTTGATATTGATGGGTAATTTCTCAATACAAAAAATAGAATCTCTGATCTGAAAATTTTATCCCATTCCAATTTTACTTGTAATACTGAAACAATAATTAGAACATATAAAAGTTGGATTTTTTTAAAAGAAAGTACAAAGATTTTAATAATACGACTATACTTATTTGTCTTTAATTCTTTGGGATATGTATTTATCTTGGAATATAGGTGCATTATCTGGAATCTATCGCATAAATATTTTAACTATAACTTTACTTTCAAAATATTAAAAACAAAGTTCTGAAATACATTTACTTCAAAACCTGACTAGAAGAGAAATATTTACCTGCCTCTTTACAGTAATCTATGAATAAAATAACCTCCAATAATAACCTAATAATAAAACAGATATTTGCTTGCATTTAAATTATTTTATAATTTATTAGATACAAATACTTATTACATACAAATACTTATTACATGCAAATATATACAATACAAAACCATGTTAATTGCTCAAGACTTCTTAATGAAATTATTATTCATATGTCTTCGAATAATACACGTACAAAACATTTTATATCGATCAGTTTCCCAATTTATGGAGATCGAAAATAGTTTACCACCAAGCTTGGACATTTTTCTGACATTTCCGAAGTTTATAAAAAAAATTCCATTTGCTTTTAAGGAACTGAAATTTTACTTGATGGTATGGTTTACTGATTCTGTTATGTTTTCACATGTTTATTTGTTTTTCTGTGTTTTGTTTGAAATTGCGCTTTGCCTTCTGCCATTTTTTGTGTATTGTTCCACTACCGTGCAATTTTTTCTGCGTGACTGTATGAATAAGTAAATAGCTGTATGAACCAAAATATTTCAGTTATTAATTTCATGACCAGTGTAATCTTTCTAACTACAATCTACCTCAGCGATTTAAAATCTTTTTCATCTCAGGGCACACAAACTAATTACTAAAATTCTGCAACAAACCAAAAAACATATATTTTTGGCCGATCTGACAAAAAATTAGGTATAATTTTGATTGAGTTACAAAACTATAATAGTAGTTACATACTCTCTTTGCTCCCAAGTGTTTTTTTAATCTTTTCGAACATTTGTATGACATTTTAAAATAAAAAATGATACTCAAAATTATTTGTACAGGTATTAAAAATACGTATATTATTTGAAATTGTTTGTGAACATACATAAAAACTTCAAAGCTAAACTGTTCAAATGACATAAATCATGTACAATTTAAATTCTTTCACCATCTTCAAGGCACACCAGTGCCACTCTTGCGGCACATCTTGCATCTTGTGGCACTCTCGTGGCCACCTCAGTTGAAGTATCTGATCTCCCTCAAACAATTTCACAGAGTTATTACATAGCTTTTACGTCTCGACCATGTAATGATTCGATGTTAAGTTCTCTTGTCAAAAACAATGAAACTGACCATCAGTACTCGAACAGAAACCTCTGTCCCTCTTGTAACTGCCCGAGGGGTTATTAGAAAGTGACACGATAATGTGGTACCGGAGTCCTAATTAGAACCCACCCCTCCCTAAGAATGTCCCCGATTCTTGAAATGTCCGAAAGACCTATCGAGGCTAAGAAAGGTCGCCTAAACAGCCTTGTAAGACAGTCAGACTTGGGTGTGACGATTCCTACCCTCTCGCTGGGTAGCAAGATCAAGAGCAAAAAGCAAAGAAATCGGTTTAATTTTATCCGTATATAAGCTCGGATCGATCCGTAGCAAATCATTCACTCTCCTGAGTTCTCTCTGTATTCACTTGCCCGATCCGAGCAAAGATACCTCTACCTTTCAACATGCTGTTCAAGGTAAGAAATTGACTTTTCAATAGTTGGGTTAAGTTTGTTGAGTGTAAAGAATTAAACTGGTTGGCTCATGTTATAAATTTTGCTAATTCTACTACTAGGCATGAGTAAATTTTAGTATGTTCAATTGAAACTAACCTAAAGGAAAATGGTAACTTTTCGATTGAAGTTAAGCTAACTTAAAATGTTAACTTTTTAATTTGAACTACATGAACGCAACATATTTTTTAATACATTGAAGTTAAGCTAAACTAATATAATGTTTTAATATATCTCATAAAGATTTTTTAAATTTTTAATTATTTGTCCTGGATTAATCATGAAACCTAAAATTTTTACTGAATATAACTAGAAGGCGACGAACTGCTTAACTAATGGAAAAAGTATTATTAGATACTAAACCTGATTAAATATTAGTAAAGATTTTGGTTCAAATTTTAATTTTGATTCCAATTAACTAGTTAATCCCAAAAGTCCTACGTTTCATAGGAAATTCAGGAAAAATTAATAATAAGAAAAATAATAACATTATTATCTTGGGGTGGAGGAACATTGTTTCAATTCCTTAAACTGAATTTAGAGTAATTATGCTTTATCCAGCATGATTTAACAGATTGAAAAAAATTGCTCCCACTGGCTAAAGCTACTATAAAAACCCGAGACAACAATTCTAAATTGTGACTAATAAAACTTTCTGTAAAAGTTCAATAATAAAAAGTATTCTAGATTATTTTCTTAAAATTTCGGGAAAGGAGTAAAACTAATAAAAATTATAACCGTGAATATTCTAATGACTTTTTTCATTACCTTTCTACCTCACAGCAAACTTTGTAATGGAAGTGCAATCATATATACTATATACTTATTTCCCCTAAATATGTACCCCTTAAGAAATTGATATTCAAAGCCCCGTCTCCTTAAAGTTTCACATTCTTTTATTCTTCAATGATAATTTTTATTTTCTACGGTTTCCATTAAAACTCTACCTTCCTAATCTTGTTCCTTTTTTTGTCCTCTACTCTCTCAGTTCTGCTTCATTTTTATTGAAATTAATGATAAATACTTCTCTCTTTTCAGGCTCTTCTCCTTATTTCCGCCGCAGCCGTCGCCATGGCCCAATACGGACATGGATATGGTGGTGATTCTTACGCCCACGACTACGTAAGTCTCAATTATCATCTCAATATTATAAAAACTCAATAATACCTAAAATATACATTTATAATCTAGAACAATGTCAAACAATATTTCAACTACATAATCTTAATATGAAATTTTAATACTGAAACAAAATTACTTATAAAACATCCAATTAACACATTAATATTAAGATGTTAATGTTTCAATACCATCTTCTGACCTAACTAAATTATCAAATGGCTGAAACGTTTACTTTTCAAAAGTTGCTTAACACACAGCCTCTCAGTGAACTGAGTTATTAAATGATTGAATGCTTAGTTTTCAAAAGATGGTTAATACAGAGCTTTTCGGTGAACTAAATTATAAAGAGTTTGAAATGTTTAGTTTTCAAAAGTTGCTTAACTCACAGCTTTTCAATGAACCGAGCTATCAAATGCTTGAACACTTAGTTTTCGGAAGTTGCTTAATTACGGAGCTTCTTGGTGAACTAAATTATAAAATGTTTGAAATGTTTAGTCTCCAAGTTGCTTAATACACAGCTTCTGAGTGAACCGAATCATCAAATGCTTGAATTCTTATTTTAAATTGTAACAGGCCCAGCCAATCCCATACCAATACGGATACGACATCGCCGGTGACCACGGTGAATTCAAGCAGACCCGACAAGAGCATGGAGATGGCCACGGCAACGTCCAGGGAAGCTACGGATACACTGATGCCCATGGAATCTACAGACAGGTCGACTACGTTGCTGATGGACATGGATTCCGTGCCCAGGTCAAGACCAACGAACCAGGAACCGAAAGCCAGAACCCCGCTGATGTTGAGCTCCATGCCCAACCCGCCCAAGTCCACCAACCATCCTACTCTGCTCCCCGACACGGATACTATTAGGTAAGCATGATGAAATTTTCATACACTCATCAGACTGAATAGTGGTAGGGTACTGTTATAACATATTTCGTATTACAAAAATGCTCAAAGGTAATTTTAAAACAAATAATTAAACTATCTGTCTCGCCATCGCAAAATTATCTTCCAAACAATTTAACAAACATTTCTCATTCATATACCATAGAAGTTTTTTTATTTCAAAACAGTTTTAGATCTAGCTCGTGACCCATCAGATATAAACAATAGATTTAAAAATGTAGTTCAGGACATATCGGATAAACACTAGTAGGTGTTAGTTAAAGGGATGTATTACCATTATCAGTTTTCTCCATTTGGTACGTTTCAACTAGTCCAATTGACCGGTTTGAAAATTGGCTTACATTATAATGAGATTAACAGGTCAAAATGAGTTAAGAACAAAATGCATCCGCATTTTACAGTTATCAGTCAGTTGTTCGTGTGGTCAACTCTTATCTGACATTTGAATCGTCTATGCAATGTTGTCACGTTTCTCTGTATTAGCCAATAATTTTAGAAATATTGGCTAATACAGAGAAACTTATGCATAAAGCATTTTACAACTAAAAAGTATCAGTACAAAAATCCCATTTTCACCTTTTTTTTCCTATATCTTTTTCTTTATCCAGAAGTTTAAAGGTTTATTCTTTAGCTGTAAATAAAAACAACTTTCTAAGTAAAAGAATTGTATTTAGAATTGCCCAAATAAATTAATCTTGTATAGATGATCATAATTAAAATTTATTTTTAGTAAAATGAAATAATTTTATATTTTCCAATGCAATTATATTTCATGAATAATTATGGTAAAATTTAAAAGAATGACAATTTTCTCTTGAAAGATATTTAAACAAATAGAATGATGAAAGTGAAATAAATAAAATCTGATCTTGCTCATATATGATGCATATAAAATCCAAATAATATTTATGAGAATGCAATCATTACTCATGTTATCAATATCCCTAATTAAATTTTTTTTCTTACAGATTGACCGAACCATATATATAGGAAATAATTTCAAAGACAACGTGAAGGAATAGTACTCAACAAAATGTCACAAATTTGCTTACCCAGGAAAAACTAAAGATAATCGGCCTTGTGAAGTCGAATCATTATTTATTGTCTTAATGATTTCATCGGGTCAAATTATCAAAGAGCTTATTAATGTATCGAATTAAATGTATTATCAAAGAGCGCTGTTTGCTTACCACGGGGTTGCATTCAGTGTTGTTTTGTATTTAGAAATAGTTCAATAAACATTTTTAAAAACAAATATACTTTGTTCTCAATAATTGTATGTTTGATCCATTACAAATTGTTCCCTCTTAAAATCTTTTCAATTATCCAGATGTCTTAAGAAATTAAGATCGTGAAATCATGTAATGACTTTATCTCAATATTTGAAAGTATAAATAATTCTCAAACTTTTCGATTCAATAACAAAGTTACAGTTAGCATATACAAATATAAGCACATTATAATTCAGCATATTCAACAAAATGTACAACATTCATATTTAGCTTTTTCTATTTGTTGAAAATTTCTAAGATTACCTTTGCAACTCATTATCAAATAACTATAGTTAAATAACATTAATAACATAGTTAAGTAACATTAATAACATAAACAACATAAATAACATACTCAAATAAGTATGATTTCGATAGTTTCTAATTAAAATTCTTGTGTTTGTTTATTCAACAACACTTCATTTTCCACTCGACATAATTATTAGCATCAAATAACTATCAAGTAAAGGACAAAATAATTTGATCAATCAAATAACTTATTCTGCTCATTTTTACTGTAATTTGTAACTGATTCAATGTTCTTGATTTTGAATAGTTCTCTTTTCCAAATGGTTTATAAATTATTTATTTTTGAAAATTTTTGTTTAAGAAAATTATGCAAGTTACAAAATTAGAGAGTCAGAAAAATACTGGTCTTCGATCATTAATCTGATAGAAATACAAACGTTCCATAAATACATATACTTATAAACTTGTAAAACAATATAGAAATTGATTTAAATGTTAAAAAGCGGGGTTTAAAGCACATAAAAAAAATCGAAAAAATTGTGTTATTTAACAACATACTTTTCCTTATTTCTCCTAGAGTTTTTCATGTTTTATAACAAAGTAAAATTATCCTAAATCATACATTGAGATTGTTATAAATATTGTTATCATTTATCAGATCTATTTTGTTTTGACTTCTGAGTTATAATTATGTGTATACCTTACCAAACCTTACTATAAAAATTTCTGCATTTGTTAAGTTGGAAGTAAATCCTTCAGCTCGCATCCCGGCTGCAATACAGCCATAATTCAAAAAATAAACTTTTAGCTTCGTGTGAAGAAAGACTAAATACATGCTTCTTCATGCTGCAAGACTGCTGCAACTGCCCTCTACTGGAGCCAATTGTACTCTAATGGTGGCTCTCTCTGCCTCTCAACTATCCTCTACCTGCCCCAACTAGCCTCTTCTCTCAGCAGCTGCAACTACTCTCTATGAAACCTCAACTGCCCTCTACTGGAGGTTCAACTGACCTCTACTGAAGGTTCAACTGACCTCTACTGAAGGTTCAACTGACCTCTACTGGAGGTTCAACTGACCTCTACTGGAATATACAGTTATGACAGTTTTGCAGCATGCTGAATCATATATTTCTACACTGCCTACCTGCTATAGTAATCATTGTGCTGTTTGTCACCCAATAGGTTAGGGTACGAATCCCGATTTGCAGGCACAAGGATGTTGGAGATTGTTCCTGCTAGGGCGTCGACTGCCCACTGGGTACTCCCTCACAAAGAGTAGCCTGTTCGACCCTTGTAGGTCCCGAGGTCGAAATAAATTAAACTAAATGGATTAAATTTCCTTCAACACAAAAGTAAATAGGTAAGTAACATAAAAGTAAATGTGGAGCAATTGTGCGTTCACTGAATATTAAACGTGTCTGTGATTATCTTGTAGGGCTTCCACCTGCTGAAAATGCTTGAAAGAGTCCTATAGGTTATCTTTACTGCTGGAGAGCTTCAAATTTCGGCAGGGGAATTGTGCAGACGAAAGACATAAATGAAATTATATGGTCTTACCCCACTCACAAGTCGATCCGATTGCAAATAAGAAAACAGTATGTAGTATATGCATACCCATCATGTGGAATAAGTGGTCCTCCATGAAATAACATTGGAAAATATTTTTTTAAATTATATTCTAATTAAGCTTGTGTGTGTGCGTGTTAGTAAGTGCGTGGGTAAGTTTAAACAAATAAGAGTGTAAACGTAAGTATATTAGTAAAGGGTCTGGGAGTGTGTAGTAGGAAAAATCCACGCAATCATTCTAAGAGTGAATTCGCAAACATAATTTAATAGGAAATAACTAATAATATTTGCCTAATTGTCCGTATATTTACAGAAACCTGCATACAAGCTTCATAATTTCCAATATCAATATCCAGTTTTGACACCCATTTTAAAATTGAAATCAAAATTTATCCTCGGATACCAAATTTAAACAATTTGGTCCAGTCGTTTCTGAATTCTATGGAAACTTTTGACTTCCTTGTGTAAAATATTTCCCCACATTAATATAGTCATTCCCATTAATTTATACATACCTTCCAAAACAAGTTTTCCACGACAGGACTTTTCTGTCAAGCTTTATGAAAATGGCGGTAGTGCCTTTGTAGTGGAACGTGCTTCTTGTACGGATTCCAAAAGCGTCGTCACTTGGGGTGTTTTTCAAATATGATTTCAATACGTCGCCAACAGAAATTTCAAAAATGAAATCCAAATTGATAGATCGTCGGATTAGAGCAAAAACTCATTAGCTGACAAAAAATGGTTTTGCTGCTCAGTTTTTTTAAGGGCTAACTATTAACTTTAGGTATACAAATTTTAAAAATTATTAGTCCTTCGGTATTGTTATAAATCTTTTAAATAAATAACAATATGACAATGTATTATGATCATCATAGAAATAATTTTTTCATGTCTCCGAAAAAAATGTCAGCTATTGAGTTTTTGTTGAAAGCCGGCGATTTGATAGTTAATTGGTCAACGCCAATTAGATTAAGCATCAAACATCACCAAAACGACGATAAACTGCATTTAAAGGTAACCCCGATATGTGTGTGTGTGTATGATGCAAGAACATTTGGATAACTGGAAGTAGAATCATCACCGTCTTCCTTCCCCTGGTTTCTTTGCTCACCCTGTAAATTCTTCTCATAACGTTAATCTTTTATCGTTTTACTGTTAAAGAACCCAAACGAAGTCTACTCTAATGTTTCTTTTTAAATAATATTTAGTATGTAATATGAATTATGAAGTAATATTCGAAAACAAATGAATAACAACACTGATATATTTTGATGGAAATAAATCCTAAAAAAATTTTTATGAGTATGAAAATTTTATCGATTTCTTCATGGTCTAATTTTATTCTTTTGCGGCAAAAAATAAATGAACAATTTGTATCGCGATGTTAATATGGATCAAGGGAAACCATTTTGAGTTTACTATTGTTTATTCCTATATATTATAAATGTAATTCAAAGAGAATTTAGTATGAGTCTAATTTGCAATACAATACTGTTAGTTGGCATATAAAATCTCTTAATTCAAGCCCATTGTTGTTAAATTACATCGCTTAATTGTCGCACTAAAATAGTACTTGTTTTGAAATTTGAGAGTAATTTGAGATAATTGAGTTATGGCACATTCAGAGCTAGTTTCCATAAATGTATTTAGCATTCGAAAGTATGCGGAAAATCATTTTTAAATGAGATTGGAAAATAATTATCAGTAAAAACAAGTGAAAATACAAACTGTAAAGAAGAAAAAATTACGATTAGTAAAAAGTATACAATGTCAGAAGACGTTCAAGGGATTCAGGTACTCAGACCCTTGACCTTTTCCTCATTGAGTCAAGTGTCCTTTTTTAAAAATGGATTATAAAATTTGAAGACGAAATTTTTATATTTCGTTTTTTCAGTCCTACTCAAGTTGAAAGTTGAAATTGGAATACTTGGTTGCAAACACATTCTGCGATATCCTGGTACATTCACCTTTTTTAACTCTCTAAGTGGTTCGACGAGATATCTCGTCCATAAAGATTTGACTTATTTTGGTAACGACAAGGCGTCTCGTCATCAAGATATTGACGATTTTTTTATGACGACGAGATCAAGATCTGGTTAGTTTTCTAACGACGAGATATCTCGTCCATCAAGATCTGGCAAGCTTTGCTAATAAAGACATACCTCATCGAGACAACCAACAGGAGAGTTAAGTAACAAATAGATAATTTTAAATAAATATTGTTAGCTGTATATATTTGCTTGAAAAATGATTAAATTTAAGATTCTAATAAATTACGAATAACTAGTCATCCAGTGCTATGAAAAACTTTTAGTATATTTTCCCTCTCCTTTAGAAGGAAAGTGGAGGACTCTGGAATTTTTTTAACGGTGTCCTTTTTATTTTTTCAATCCTGCAGCTAACCAGAACTCTTACGGTCCTGATAATGCATCATGAGGCTCATGATTTCATCAGACTCGGGCTGTTAACAGTGACTTCCACTACGCTAACTCTTACAGTAGAATTTAGTTATTCTTCAATCAGTCGATCTCCGATCCGACTTTCAAATCTTTTATCTCAACTTTTTCAAACGTAATGATAAATAACTATTAAGCAATCTCCATCCCCATTTGCACTCTAGATCCAATCAATATCAGTTTAAATGATAGGCCCTCATGAAATTGTTAAAAAAGTGGCCCAAGTACTCAGCTTAAATCGAAACGTACAAATGAATGAATTGCTCGCTTATTTTCCTTTAGTTATTGTTAGTTGTTCTCGTCGGCTTAACCAATCCGTCACTGAAAACCACAAGCATAAGATAACCAGTTGTAGCTGATCTAAAGCCAGCAGTCCAGATTTGGCCTTCCAAATATTTCTATCAGGCCCGCAGAGTTCAGATGTGGCCCTCTGAATAGGTTTACCTGTCCCGCAGTTCAGATACTACCTTGTGTACAGGTTTACCCAGCCCTCAAACTAGATACGGCCGACGAAATGTTTTTATCAACCCGCAGACGACATACCATCCTAATAGTTTAACCGGCCTGCAGTTATAAATCCCTTCGGATAGGTTTAACCAGCCCGCAGGCCTGATAAAGCCCTCCGAAAAGTTTCTGTCGATCAGGCCCTCCAAAAAGATATTTCTGGCACGCCGGTCAGATACGGCCCTCCAAATAGCTTTACCTGGGGCACAAACCAGATTCAGATATAACGCATCTTTCTAAAGATACTCATTTATAAAAAGATTCTTGTATAGAATTGCTGTTACCTTTTATATAGACGAAATGAAAATGTCTTTCCTTTTCGTTTTCCCCTTAGACTATGGGTTCTGGTACCATTATACCGAAGCCTTCTAGCTTTGAATCTTTTCCACAGATAATTAAATAGTGTATCCGATTATTTAGTTCGGAGTTCGCGAAACCAATTTGAATCGCTTGAAAAGCGAATTCAAATTAGTTTCGCCCGCCTTTTAATAGAATTCACACACACTTGGTGTCGCCATCTGTAATCTTAGCTTGGAATTAAACTCATTTCAATCTAGATCAGTCTACTTTATTCAAATATATTTTATTATTCAATTTTTATTAATTGTTGGTGAATTAGAATGGAAATAATATATATTTTTAAAATTTTCACATGCAAATGCTCTTTAAAATCCTACCCATTCATGAAAAGTTTGCTGATTGTGCTAAATGGTTTTGCAAGTAGATATGAAATTATGTTAAAATTTTCAAATTTACTTTAAAGTTAAGAGTTCTGTGAAAATATTAATTTTATAATTTGCCCACCTAAATGACTAAAAATGATGGGAAACAATTTCCCCTCATGATTTAAATGCCCTTGTATTGGGAAAAGGTTATAATCTGGATTTAAACATTTAATTGAGGTACACGTTTTTTGTCATAGCTCAAAACATAAGTCTTTTTATATTTCTTATCACTTCGCTCTCGTTGCAACTCCTAAATTGAAACAAAATTTCACTCCATCTCTAATAAATTTCACATACATATTCAAAGTACGTATAGAATCAATTTTAAAATTTATTATTTTTATAATTATACAAACTATGAATGGTTTAATAAATAAGTGGCTTCAATAAGTTTGGGTCTTTGAGGTTTAAGGTTAGGTCTCTTAAGTATGGATGCCTAGAATAACTTTAAAGTCATCAAAAGAAAATGCAATTCACAAGCAGACAATTAGCATTTTAAAATAATTTTATTGAATGCAAGGTTCACACGCAAATAATTAACAAAATTATTGAATTGATTTATTTGAATACCATAATATTTGTTCCATTCGAAAAAAGCAGATTGATGTTATAGCAAAGAAAGAGCACAAATATTAATGTTTATGATAAATAAATAATTTGTTTTCAAGCATTTACTCTTCATGCTACATTATTATTGCAACGATCCCTTGGAAAAGAGAGTTTTAAATGAGGTTATACCAAAAGAGATAAGTAATTATATTTACTTATCTAGGTTATCTTTAAATTACTTTTTATAAGAATTGTGTTAAGTTATTTTCATTTAAATGCAATTTGATATGAACCGCTTAAGGCAGCACAATAGGTACAAGTGCCGAAAGGTGATTACTTCAGAAGTTGAATAAAAAAATATCTTAAAACTTGTATGGACAGGTTTTAATTTAACATACCCTATTTTATTTTAAAATTTGAACTTTACTGGTCATTTTTAAATAAGTTATACACCTTACTTAAAAATATTTTGTTTTGTATATTTTATTTATTTTTATGAAACAGAATTTTACAAACAGAATACAAAACAAATTTTTTTTGGTTGAATAACCATGACGTATTCAACCAAAGACTTAAGGAAAGCTGGTCGAAATATACATATACTGCCCAGAAACTACCCAGTCTAGTGATGTTTTGCAGAAAAAATAATTCAACAAAATCTGACTTCTAAATAATATATCTACAATATGTAAAAAGACTGGAGCACATAAATACAAACAGAAATGAAATTCTAATCATTGGAAAAATTTAGAATTCTGAAAAACGAATATGTAAAGCACTGAAACACATAAATAGAAACAGAAATATAATTCTAATCATTGAAAAAATTCAGAATTTTGAAAAACGGAAGACATAAGCAAGCGTATCGAATTTGGATTCCCTGAGTATATTTTTGAATAGAGTAATTCGAAAAAGACGTTTGAAAAATATTGATAAAGACAATAATTATTTACTTACAAAAAGAACACATATATAAAAAACTTAGAAATGCTCAAAATGACCTCAACATCTCTCTCTCTCTCTCTCGCTGTCTTTAATCAAATATACAAACACGGTATTCTAAATCAAATTTATAAAGTAAAACATAATTTCTGGCTTTTCCAGATACCAAATAGCAAAATTGTGGTTTTATGATCAATGGGTTTTTTGTTTGGGGTTTTCGTGTTCCATTACAAAATGTAAGTTATGCTAAATTAAGTATTTTAAATATTCTTTTTTCATCAATCAAATATTCATAAATTATTTATATCATGGAAAGAAATAAAAATTAAGTTCAAACATAAATATTAGAACTTAATTTGTTTTGGAAAAAAATTGTTTTTCGAGTAATACTGGTAAAATAATTTTATTGGAAAAGTTGTTTTTCGAGTAATACTGGTAAAATAATTTTATTGGAAAAGTTGTTTTCCATTAAGCTGGTAAAACAAACTGCGTTGCGTACCTCAATCATTTTATAGTCAATGTTATTCCGATGGGGATTTCAATTGCTTTAGCCTCCTCTACACACCTAGACATAGTACGGAGTTAATATGTAGCCTACGTTACCCGCAGGGTTCCAAAGTATAACTGTGCCAAATTTGATGTGGATTGGTCAAACGGTGTATATTTGAATAGAAAACAGACAGGCAGAAAGAGAGACAGACGCCAACTCTGCTTTATACAAATAGATTGCATTACAAGTTAATTTTTGCATTTTTGGCTAAGTTCAGCACACAATATAATACCAATTTAACAAGACGTGACAGACAATTCAACTTTGTCAATCAAAAAGTATTTCATAGTGGAGATGGTTAGTGCTAAATATACTATTGTATTATAAGTTAATTTTTATAGTGGTGGCTATCTTCAGCACCATACCAATTTAGCAAGACGTGAAAGAGCATGCAACTTTGTCTATCAAAAAGTACTTCATGAAGGAAATAGGTTACATAAACAATTGTATTATAAGATAATTTTTAATGGTAGAGGTAATTGCGTAATCAATAAAATATGGAAAGCTTCGTTCGCTAACTCGTAATCATTGCTGTGGCTTTCGACACCAAAACAATAAACCCGGACAAGAAACTACGCTAAAGACGCCAATCGTTAGAACTCATTGTTACGTTTAACCCTTCATTAAACGAATAGATTCGTTCAAAACCACATATACCAAATACCAACTCATCAGAGGAGGACTATATATCGTCGGCTTACAAGTAAAACACACAAAGTCAAAATTTTCAAGATATGATATTTTTAACTGTTCTAAAACCAGAATGTAGCAATCTATAGACTGGTGAAATCCACTAAGTTATTTTTCTTTACATTAAATTTATATTTATCTTTGAGAAACACGCTTAGTGAATTGAGGATGGGGGAGTAGAAATTTTACTCCTTCGGTATCGCAAAACTTTTTTTGACTCAGTGTGTTTCATTTATCGATGATATACAATACCAGGGGTGGGGAGCCTTTTCATGTAGGGAGGCAGCATAATTTAGTTGTAAGCAAATAAAGTTGCATTAATTTAAATATGTATGCAAATAAGGACTCGTTCAAGAAACTTCAAATTGGATATACTTTAAACTGCACATTATTTTGTAAAAACCTAACTACAATGTACTTAACAATTTCAAAAAATTAACACTATTGGTTAACTTTAAAGTTAACGAATCATTTAATGACTTTATTGGGTCTGCTTTTCGTTGTAAAGCATTTGAGTATTTGGTTGCAGAATGAAGGTCCACGGTTGCAGTTGAATGTAGATTAGCAGGAATAAGTGGTTTAAAAGCAAGAAAACATTTTTCGGGCCGACAGAACTACAAAATATGTCGAGCTGTGCAACTATTCATAAATTCTACTTCAAACAGGAACGAGATCGTTGTCAAAAGCTGATAATAAACTGATGTACTCGACCTCCGTGAACTCTCTCTAACCAGCTTCGTGTGGTGGAGGAGCCAGTCAGACGGAGGAAGTTATCAGACATTTTAGAGTCGTATTAGAACTAAATCATGGGAGTAGAAGCTGTCAAATCAGCCCTTATGTTTTACTAATGTGCTTTTTTTCGGTCAGTTTGGAAGGACCATTTCGTGGAAACATTTCATTCTTTGGCATTTTAACCCAATTGGTTTCGACGAAATATCTCGTCCATCAAGATCTGGTCAATTTTGCTAGTGGCGAGATATCTCCATCATCAGGATACTACCCAATTTTTTTTATGATAACGGGATTCAAGAGATGGTCAGTTTTCTTCTAATGGCGAGATGTCTCATCCATCAAGATCTGGTCAGTTTTTTCAATGACAAGATACCTCGTCGAGACTACCACCAGGAGGGTTAAATACGTTCACTTTGAAAATAAAATGGAAACAAAAGACAAACAAAAGTGTATTAATAAAAATAAGTGGATTCGTTCTATAAAATATGGATTCACTCAAAGGCCTCACTTAAGGACCGAGAAGGTCACATGTGGCCTTAACCCTCCTGGTGGTTGTCTTGATGAGGTGTCTCGTCATTAGCAAAAGCATTAACAGAACTTGGCCGACGATATATCTCGTCATTAGAAGAAAACGGATCAGATCTTGATCTTTTCATCCTAAAAAGTATCAGCAATATCTTGATGAGATATCTCGTCATTAGCAAATTTGGTCAGATCTTGATGGACGAGGTATCTTGTCGAAACAACTTGGAGTATTAAGGATGCAGGTTTTTCTCACCCATTATATATACTATTGTATTGCAAGTTAATGTTTTTAGTGGTATTTAAGTTCACCACAGTAATAATTTGGTTTGTAAATGCCTTAATTTCAAACTATTTCCAAGCGCATATAACCATTTTAAGACAATTGAGAAGCCAAATCTTTAATTCTTATTTTATGTTTTAAGGTCACGTTTTGCAGGTGCATGAAAGGAATTGAAGAAAAATTCTCCACGCCTAGGCTTCTGATTTTAAAATCAACAGGTGATACACGTGGGTGGTATGGACGGACCGTAGTAGGAGGAACTTTTACCTTTGACTCACAGATAAGTCTATGAATGGTATGACCTAGTTTTAAAATATTTTTCCTCTGAGACCGTGCCTTCTATTTAAGCGCCCACGACCTTGTCATCATATGAAAAGATAACGCCAAACAGTTTCCATAATAGCCATACTTTACTTGCCCTCTGCAACCTATCACACGTGCAGGTGGAAATAAATCTTCTCCTCACGTTTCTCAAGAAGGCAAAAAACACGTTTCAAAGATACGCTTCTTTGGTGTCTAGTGAGAAATAGTGTTACAAATGTAATTGATATTTTGACCTGGAGGATACTTTTTCTGGATGTTGTCTGACGGAGTAATGCTAAGATTAGGGCCCCCACATAGGATGGAATCACCGCTACTATGGTACCGTTACCGAAAGCCAGAGGGGGCTCTAAAAAAGGAAGGTTTTTGTACTGTAATATGTAGCCCATTTTCTAAATTCAAAAAGTTCAATCTTCTTTGCATTTATAATAATAAAACTAGCACAGCTTTATTATGTTTACCCATTGTTTATCTTACAAACTTATTGCACATAAGTGTGCACGTTAAACGTGTGTTTGTGTGTGTTCGTGTTCTTAAATCGAAAATACTCAATAATTCCATAATATTGAAAAAGGAACTCAAATTTATTATGAACACAAAACAAACATACAACCCGATCGGAATCACCAATGCATAAAAAAAAAACTTTTAAAAATTTACGCATACATGTATGTTGCCATTCAGGGAGAAAGAAATTTGCATGTACTAACTTGAAATATAAACAAGCATAAATCTCCCTTACGGCACAAATAATACGAAGTACGATACCGATTGATCTATTAGTCCAAAAATAGTGTAATGGCCTTTTAATAAATGCATATGGTTTTGGTTAGACTCAAGAACATGGTTACATCTCCAATTGGTAATAATTACCATCTCCAATTGTCCAATAATTTTGGAATATGATAACCCATCCTAAGTTTCCTACGTACACTTTCATTTGCGCAAAAGGAAGGCATCCAATATGGCAACCTATCCAAACAGCCATTACAACGAACAGTTTAATCGACAATTTGTCGAGAAACTGGTACCATGTTCTTGGGTTTTATCATGTGTTTTGGAATATGTGTGGAAAACATTGATAATACTCCCGAAATAGATCTGTTATGTCAGAACGATGTTGAAATCGGTTAAAGTAAATGACATGAAAAATATCTTTGATATTGCGTAAAATACCTGTCTAGAGATAGATTGAAAATAACCATGATGAACTGCATTCTGTCAATGAATAGATAAAGGTTGATTCACAGTAATTCGTTATCTTGCGCATTCCGATGTTCTCTGTTTTTATCATTGTACCTCGATGAATTTTCGGTTTGTGATTAAATAATAGGTAGGCAGGTACTGTTGAATTTACGTCGCACTGAAGCAATATAACGGACTATTAGCGACAGTCCGGGATCATTTCCCTAACCCGAGGGCAACGCCTTATAATTGTGAACCACGGTCAGATGACGAGGTCAAAACCTGAACTGACACTTCGCTCTCCAAACTTCCACATCACGCCAACGTGAGAATATTTGAGGCCACGACAGGTTTAACATGCATCATCACCCGCGAAAACGATGATCTTTGGTTGGATCGAGTTTTGAACTCGCAACCCTCTGGTTGCTAATCAGCGACTCTACCAGCTGGACTTTCGCGGCCCCTTGTGGAAAATGGAGAAAAATACAGACCAATGTACCTTTTTACATTAAAATTCGAACAAAACAATAAATTCATGTATGCTAATTAAACACCGTTGTTGACCCGGATCATTACAATGAAACCAATATGTGAAATATCGGTAGTATATACAATAGCCCAATTGCGCCATAAAACCCAACCAACCTAACTTTATAAGAAATATTACGCCTTAAGGTCTAACAAAATCATATTTGTTTTAAAGTACAATAGACCGTTTAAAAGATACTTTCAAAAATAAAGTAAATTTAAATAATAATAGGAACTAACAATAATCACTTTATTGGTGTCCGTTGTTCACTCATAAATAATATTTGCCTCCCTAACAAAGGTCAGGGTTATTTCATTTCAAAGTTAATTAAGATATGCATTCAAACATTGCCAGGAAATTTCTCTCTTTATTCATGTCATGCGTCAATTCAGTGTTGAATATATGTGTCAGTCTTTCGTATCATGGTCCGCGTAAAAAATTTCAAAATTTAGTATTTTTAGTACTATCTTTATAATTATTGCTACAAGTATACTGAATTTTGTTTCTGTAACTAATATTTGTACTTAGCATTAATATTTTGCTTTTGTTTACTCATTGTTATTACCACATTAGTATTGTTCTTTTAAGAATTTTTAAAGAGCTTTCGCCATAGTTTTGCTATTATTGATTGACTTTATTTTTGTTCTTGTAATTATTTATTAATTGTATCGCTGTTACTTTTGCCTTTTTGTTATTTAGCTGGAGTAGACGTGCCTCTTATTGTGATTCATATTCTATGTTGTTACTGTTTATTTAATTATTTAATGGTTTTTAAAACTAAGTTGTGTGTGTTAACATTAACAAGCCAAAACTTCCGATAGATTTGAAATTTCGATAAATCTTTGCATATTTTCTCCCTTATAATTTATCGGTAAATTAAGGGGCGTTTGAAATTTACAATGCGTTTTATAAGTTATATTTTTATGCTAAAAATTACTTTTAATACGTCGATGGCAACTTTATTTGTTCATCAGTGACACAGCAGATATAATTTAATTAAAGTATCACTGATGAACGGAAAAGAGGAGGATATAAATAACACATTTATAAAACATTCAAATATATTCTTTTCAACAATGCTGATGGATTATGAAATAAATCAAAATGGTTAGAAAACTGTTGTATAAATTAAAAAATCTGTTAAAATATTCTTAAATAATTGAAACGACGAAAATGAATTTACAATAAAACTTTGGATCTTAAAAAATGTGTGAATATTGATATAAAACTAAATGCTGGAAAATTCGGACAGTCAACATAATTATTCAAAGCTTCAAGAAAAAGTTAAATATAAAATATTCCTGTATTTTTTCTAAAGAAAAGGAATCAAGCGAATCACGTAAGACAGGTTTTATTTCCAACATTGGTATTAATATGAAGAATTAAATCTAGATCACTACCCATACTCCTAAATTAATAATAAAGCTTTTACGGGAATGAGATCTTCATTAATAGAGTAGTTAAATTCACATTAATTTTTATTGCGAGAATACCTGACTATAGAGCATTTCTGAATGTTTAGAAAAAGCTTATTTGAAATACACCAGTTATAAAAAAAATTATCAGATCGGTCTGTATAATAATACAATCAGTTAAAGGGGTGATACGCCTGAATACTTTACTACCATCAGCAAATTGAAATAATTAACAGTATTTCAGTTTCAAAACAGACGTTTCTTTGGTATGCAGGTACTTTTCTATTCTTGTTAGTGGAATTCTGTTCTTCCCAAAACTAACCGACTGCCCTGCAATACATTGCATCAGAGTTCACAGTTTAAGTCAGTATGGGAGCAAATATACGACGCAGCACTCTATTTCACTTCTGACAATGCACATAGGTATCTCCCGATTTAAATCACATGTGTCGAATTACAAAAACCAAGAAAAATGGAGTGCAACCTAGGTGTGACAGTACGTCGAGAATATGCCATTCTTTTTTCTTCGTCCTGTCCTACTTTACTGAACCACAAGGCTGGCGTGTCAAGTTTGATATAGGAGAAACGCGATAAGCTTTGCAGCTTTTATCAAATCGTGTAATTTTCGTTCTTATTTCCAAGTGCTGCAACGCTTTGGAATTTTGGGTAATTTCTAGAGATCATGCGGTGACCTATGACAGCACAATTGTTGACGGAAACTTGAGAATGTGCCTTTCGTAAAGTGCTGATGACCTTTTCGTAACACCTGGACGTTGGCGTTAAGCGAGCTATTTATATTAAAGTGCTGCTTCTCCTTTTCTAAAAATGTCGCTTTTGAAATTTAAATTTGGTATGGGGTCAGCGTGATTATTTGGGAGTTTTAATTTGAAAGAATACCCCGGTTACATTTTTTAATGGGATAATTGTTTTGTAACTGTTGACCTGAAAAAAGTAACTCTGAAAGTTCAATTCGGAAACATCATTCAAAGAAAAATATTTTATTCCACCAACCATACTTAGATTTTAATTTAAAATTATGTTGTTTTTATATATTTCAAATATAGTTTTTGCCACGGAACTCACTTTTTTGTATTGACAAATTCATTTAGAAAAGTTGCATGAGACTTTCTATCAATTTAAATCTAGGTGGTGTTAGTGTTTCTTGGGGAGGAACGTGCTTCATGTACGAGCTCCAGTCATGACGTCACTCGACTTGTTTTCAATACGATTTCAGGATAGGAATACGTTTTTCAATAGAAATTCCGAATAATGAATTCCGAATTGATATATGGGCCGCGGTGGCCCGGTTGGAAGAGTAACGGATTAGCAACCGAAGGGCGGCGAATTCGAATCCAGCCAAACACCATCGTGTACAAAGGGGGCTGGTGCACCTTAAATCTGTCAAGGCCTCAAATGTCCTCACGTTGGCGTGGTGTGGAAGTTTGTAGAGTGAAGTGCCAGCTCATGTGTTGCCTCATCATCTGACCGTGGATCAAAATTACGTGGTGTTCTCGGTTATTTCCCTTTGGGATTGATCCCGTCACCAATCTCCCGTTGTGTTGCCCCAGTGTTAATTAAAATACCTACCGAATTGATTTGTGGTAGTTAATTTGTCAACGCCAATTAGTTAAACGTCAAAAATCGTCAAAATAGTAATAAACTACAATACATTTTATGGTATCCCAGATATGTATCCTTCAAGAGCATTTGGGAGCACAGGAAGAAAAATATCCGTCTTTAGTCTGATTTGTTTGTTTACACTGAAAATCCCTCTTAAATATAAAACAGTTACTCTATACAAATTTACGCTGTCTCTTAATGTTCATGGAATTGGAAAGCATCATCCTCTCACCAGATGAAAGGATGAATGTCAAAAAATACGTATTTCCAGAAACATTTTAACCCTTAGAAGGGTACTAAGCTAAACAGTTTTTGTAAACAAATTTTATCGATGAGCATCTATTACTTATATGACTGTTTTTCTAACAAAATTTAGATTTCTTAGTTTTTGGAAAGGATCATTGAACTCCTTATATCCCATTGTTCATCTAGACATTACAATATCAAATGAGAGAATATTTATATATTTTATGCAACCATTAATGCATCTAGAATATTTTATACCTGCAGTTAACCATTTCAAGAAGGTGGGTTTGGAATTTGTGTCTTTTGGCGCAAGGTCTGCAAACGGACAAGTTGCGGAAACCACAAGATTACAGAATTAAACTATTGACAGTAACTTAGAGGCAAACGCTAAAAGTGAAGAATGAAGAACTGAATTGCAGACACAAAAATGTAATTTTAATTTGCTTAAAGTTTTTGAAATTTGAAAAGAATAGGGTTTTTGTATTTTTTGAAAAGGTAGAATTATGAGTCTGGTTGAATTTATATAAAAAAAGACGAGGATTAAATGCCAATTGTATGTAAAAATGCAAAACGATTTGAATGGAAATTTCCCCCAATCAATTTAGAAATGTACTTTTGAAATATTTGAGACTAGGATAATCGAAAGACAAACAGGCAGTTGAACTACGATGGATAGTTAAGGGAATAGAATATGATTGACAAAGAGGGAGACTCCTTCCCAACGAAAAATGACGATGAGTAATGCGAGTATGTCCGATGCGAAAGCGGGACAGTTTAACATCTGTCCTTCGCAGTGGAGATACTAGCCACTGATGAATGAGGTGTTCCACGGAATGCAATTTGTTGGTGACTTGCGGATTCAACGTCTCTTGCCACAAGGAGTTAAGGTACGCCTTTGTGGACATCTTTATCAAGGAGGTGGGATGCCAGATGTTCCACGGCTACCGAAAGGATTAAGAAGTTTAAAAGGACTGAGTGCCAAGACAGTTTGCAGTAGAATCGTCTTTCTTATGTTCGTGTTATGGCAATTTTGTAAGGAACCAACTTAAGTATAGACTTTCACAATCAACCTAAAACTTAAAATCGACACTTTTTAGTAATATGTGTAATGGATTATATGGATGGCTATAATATTGATATATAGGAGATAGGTAGTTGAATTAACTTCGCACTGGAACAACGGACTATTGGCGACAGTCTGGGATCAATCCCGTAGGGAAAAATCAGAGGACAACGCCTCGTAATTTTGAACCACAGTTCAGATGCCAAGTTGATACCTGATCTGGTCCCCATCTCTCCAAACACCACGCCAAAGTGAGAACATTTGAGGCCACGACAGATTCAAAATGCACCAGCCCCCACATATACGACGCTCTTTTGTTGGATCAAGTTTTGAACCCGTAGCCCTCCGGTTGCTAATCCGCTACTCTACCTACCGGGCTACCGCGGACCCAGCCATCTATATGAAGTGAATTGTAGAAATTGTAAATTGTTGAAACGATGCCAAAGCATATTTCTGTTCATTTAATCCTCTGGGGATTCACATTAATATCCGTTCTGCAATCTGCATTCTTCTCTGCAGAACTTCTACTCAGTTTTAATCCCTTCCTGAACAACAGAATCTTTCCTATTATTATTTCCTGGTTCTTTCCCTTCGGGATTGATTCGGAACCGTCGACAATAGCCCGTTGTGTTGCTCCACTGTAACGTTAATTCAATTGCCTACCTAGTATTATTCAAATGTGACTAGTTAGTCGGTATGTGTGTTGTGGCGTAAAAGCAGTACTACACTGCTCGGAAATTTCGAACACACAAAAGGATAAATCGCATTTTCTCTTTTCAGTGATGCCATTTAAAAACACAATCATTGACAAAAAGAAGTGTCTTCTAACGCAATTCTCGTACATGCTTCAGTGGATTTCATAAGTCATAATATTAAATTAAATAAAAAGCTTTTCTATTCGCATTCCGTTTCAAATATTTTGTGTTTTCTAATTGTGTATAATCTTCAAATTTAAAAGATATTCAAATATTTGAGTCATTACTTTGTTTCAAAATAAAGCTGTTTTATTCTGTACTCTGTTAATTTAAAACCAATTCGGCCTTCTCACTCCAACACTTCTTTTTATTTACAAAACATTTATTTTTACTTTTGTTATGACGAATAGAAAAATGCGATAAATATATGAAATAAAAGAAAATGTGTTTGGGGTTTTACTCTATACTAACTAATAAATTTTCCTACGAAACGATTAATGTGATATATTTTGCTTTTTGATTATGCAATTAAAAGAAAACCCAAAACTTTTATCACATTTGTTATTTACTAGGCAGTTAATTAGATAAATAGCAGTGATTATTTTACAAAATATTGAAAATATTACTCTCTTTCAGTAAAAATTGGTGAGTTGTCATTAGAAAGAGAGAGAGAGAGTATACAAGTGATGGTTCCCGGTAAAATATTTTCAACTTGTACTTTAAAGGATTCAATGCATTAAAATATGTAATTATATAACTTAAGTTAATCAATTTTTATTTTCGTCCAGATATTTACTACATGAAAAATACGAATAGCTATAAGGAATTCTCAGAGTCAACATCTGATGTAGCATTCAATGTGCTGAATATAACAACTTTATGTAACGTTAAAACCGTTGATTTTAATTTTTTCACATAATTTCAAGCTGAATTTTTTTTTGCGTTCCCTTTTCTCAGTTTCCTCTCGTGACAACAGATTGTTTCCCGGTGTCTGACAAAATTTTCAATAGAATTATTATTTAATAGGGCATTTTCACTTAATAGGGCATAGGCCCTTAATAGGGCATTTTTGAATCCAATCTGCATTTCCTTTCTCAGATCTACATTTTTTAAATAAAATCTGTATCAGAATATACATTTTTATATAGTGCGAAAAAGTCATCATTTGTATATTGGCGCATGGCTACTAACAGGTGAAACAAATAGCATTAAGTGCTGCGAACTTCAATGTCTATGTCGCCGCTCCATTCGAATATGTTATTTCTCACATATTTAACTATGAATTCAATTATATTTATTTAACTTTACTGTCAGTATTTTCACTTTTGCTTGGTGTGGAAGTTTGGAGAGTGGTGTGCCAGCTCAGGTGTTGACATCGTCATCTCATCGTGATCCAAAATTGCGAGGTGTTGTCCTCGGTTCTTTACCTTCGGGATTGATCCCGAATTGCTCTAGTGCGAAGTAAACTCAACTACCTACCTCCAAATCTTTAATCATGAAAATTTCAGAAGTTTTATCAAGACTTGATGATATCCTAATAATTAAAGTATCGTCATAAGTGATTGATTTCCATTATTCTATGAACTACATCGAAAATTAAATTAAATTGGAGTAATGAAATGTGTTTGATGACGCTGTTATCAATAGCTATAAACAATTGACCCTTCAGCACTAATGTTCTGCGTGGGTCAGTTTGTAATAGTATAAATCAGGATAAATACAAAAAATGGAATTCAGTTATCCATTAATCAGAATTATTAATTATCTATAAAAGCATATGTACTTTTCTTAAATGAAAATCTCTTCATCTTGTAGTGAATAGATCCAAAACTTATACATAGGTATATCAGTATTTTTATCCTTGATTGATATAACTGTTTTATAAGATTTGTAAGTAGGTACAATGTATAAAATGGAGGAACTCTTTAAAAAGGGCTGAGAATTTATCAAAAGAATAGCTTTAAAAGTTAATTTTAGTAACTTATCATCAAGTGGGAATGCATTTGACGTCATTTTCTCTTACAAAAGTAGCTTGTAAGCACTAAATAAACCATAAGTTAACGCAATGAATGTATATAATATTTACATAGATATATAATTCATAACTATCGACAATAGAAAGAATATTGCAATACATCTATTTAGTTACATAATAAATATAAGATGAGTTCATTACTTTCTTTACATTCAAGAACGTATAGCTACAAAAATCGTGTCAGAATACAGGAAGCTATATCCGAAGATATTAAATTACTGGGGCAGTCTTTTTTTAATTTTTTGATGTTAACACGTAGAATTTTCAATTAACCTATGTGGTTCAGTGGGTTCGCCCGCTGCTATAGCAACCCCTCGAGTTGTAGACGGCTCAGGTTCAATTCCTTTCAGGTTCGATTTCTTCCTGGGTTTATTTCTCTCTTCTGTGTCGGTAAAACTTTATTTTTATATGTATGGTCCATTACTTGACGTTGTCTTGTGTCCTAATATGATGCTTGTCCAAATATGACCCTTGCTCCGTAAAACTCAAAACCAATTAACCAGTTAACTGATGAATTCGATTATAAAACTTGTCAAACTGCACTTTGACTAGTTGAATTCAAAAAGTAATCGAATTAGTAAAACGCACGAAAAAAGGCACCAGTGCTTTTCGTGCTTATCAATCAATGCTAAGTTCATTGTAATTTAGATTTCTATTCATATTACAAATTTCAAATATCTAAATATTCAGTCACTCAAAACTGTCTCTTCAATGAATATTCAGTCTTAGAAACTGTTAGTTTAGGATTTCAACAGTATACTTCTTATGACTCTTCGTTTATGCTGTAAATTTGTTTGCTTATTTTACATCCTTGTATGCACAAAGGAAAACAACAAACATAAGCTCAGCTTACAAACAATCCATAAAGATAATATTTCACGCCCTTTGAAATCCTTTCCCACCACAGACATGCTGCGAAAGGTTGGCTTAAGAGCTCATTTGCATATTTTAATAAGATGTCACGCCCTTAGTTGTTATCAATTACAATTGAGTCCATTACATTCAATTCCAGTCCCGGAAACGAAACTTATTAGTCACTCATTTTTATAATGTAATCTGTGTGAGTCACAGCCTACATTATTTAAGCCACTGTGGGAAACTTATTATCTCGTAGACTTGCAGATTCGGGAACCATTAATTTGCGTCCAGCCTTGGCTACTTTGCATAGAAATTAAAGTTGTTATTTTTCCCAGATTGATGTCCTGGAGAAGAACTGGGATTCTGATCTCTAATCACCCATTAATATTAGATGACTCATTGTTAGTTTACTAGAGAAATAAAATTTTCTTTTGGATATTTGTTTAGTTTGAAGCAAGAGTTTGAAAGCATTTATCTTGTCTAATGAATGAAGTAGGATGGCATATTATATGTTTGACATTGCCATAGGCCTTTAAGGGCTGCAGTATAAAAACAGAAAAATTGTGGAGCTGGAACTAACACTAAAACTAGTATTCTACTTATTATTTCTAATACCCGACCATTGACCTCTCCAGCCCTACAAGGCGCAAACTGAAAGCTATTTGAGAAGGAGCACTGGTGGGGTAAATCGCCGTTACTACTAACAGGACAATCACCAATATCCATTCGCTTACAAACCAAAATTCGAGCCAGTGATCTACTGGGTGGCAGACAAGCGCTTTGACTATAATACCAGTAAGGAAGCAGTTTTTATTCACGATTTAAATTATTTTATTGGTTTGATACTTTCACAAATAGGTATATTTCAACTTTGTCACAATAATGGACAATAAGGAGATTCATTTTATCTTGCTCATTTTCTAAGCAAGTTTGAGTCTTAAGATCTCATCTGGTATCTTATATTATTATAGGTAATTTTCTTGCTCATTATTGTTTGCTTATAATGAAGTTCTTACATAGCGATGAAGCAAGCAATAAGTATACGAAACTACATGCGTCCCTACAAAACTTTCTTATTCAACTTTCGATTAAAATATATCAGAAGGGTGTTGTATTAATATACTTTTACTTGATATTTTCATTGTGATGGCTAATCTAGTACAAGACAAGGATTAATAAAACATCATCCTATATCAACTTATTACCACGACCGAAAATATGGTGCTTAATGATTTTTCTATGGGTACATCTTCCTTGTTCCCTCCAGACTAGCATATGTATATTCTCCTAACGTAAACCAAAGCTAGGGCTTCGGGCAATCTGTGAACAATTCAACTGAATTGAGTAACTCTGCTAGAGTCCATACCGCAAGTTCATGACCCCACCATAAATTTGCTGTTTTGAAACTCGATTGTGCACCAACTAATAATGCCAATACGTAGAGACAATCACCTCACAGTGCTAATAGACAGTCACCTTCCTATGTCTGAAATAACCATATGATCAGAAGGCAACTATGGCTGCACAACTTAAATACTTGTAGCTGTTCACTGATCATTGAAAGATATTGTACCAAATATTGTATCTCAAAACAACTTTTCAGGTAGCCATCCACTCTTTGGAATTATAAGCAGAAACGAGGAATGGCAGACTTCCAACCAATGTAACATTTAGCATTTCAACGGCACTCCATCATTGTGAATCATTTATGCATACTCATCATCTACAGCCTACGTGTATATGCGAACGTTTACTCTAATTTCCTTGAAAGTATTGTAATAATTCATATTTATAAACTCATCTGTTTTACCGAATGTTAAAATAACGTCAAATTTACATATTTATGATGAAGCATATCGCCAATCGGAATGTGTTAGATCACGTAGAGGAGTGCATATTCTTCTTGAAGACCACAGCTTGTTTTGCATAATGTAATCCACGAAACTCTCAGTCTGTGTATTGCATTTCGAATTAAGAATTTGCCTTTCGTGATCATATTTAAGAGAAGTATTATTTTATTAATAATGTACTTTACAATACCATTCTAATATAGATCAATTTCTTAGAAAACATAGTTCAATTTTAGCATACTGTACATTAAAATTGTATAAAATAGTTATCGTCAGATGCTTGTGTGTTCTTATTTCCGATTTTTAATATTAAAATTGTTTTCATTACTGAATTCAAAACCTCTGCATGTATGTGAAAGGACCCTTAAAATATGAGTTTATCCAGTTTTACTGGTTGATGGAAATAAGCATTTTGGATAGATTTGAGTAGAAAGTGAGCGCATTTCCCATTTTTATTTTGATCACGCAATGCTACTACAGATGCACATGTCACGGTGACAAGTATACCCTGCGGTTTGTCGTAACCCATTCCGTTTATCACGTTGACCTTCTGCTGTCCAAAGGTTGTATACCCTTGATCCAGTCTTTGTGAATACATCTTTTCCTAGGTTTAAGAAATCAATCAAGATAATTCGTGATTTGAATAGAAAGGCAGGACACATTCAAGGGTGGACAGAGACAAACTAGGACACAAGAATAAGGCTCTAGCAACCACAGGGTCGCCGGCTTACTTTTCAGGTCCGCTGTATTTTAACTTTCAAACTTAGAAAGCTTAATTTTATGTTGCAGTGCAAAGAAAAACGTGTTTCACATTTTCTTGGTTCTCCTACCATGGTAATGGCTATAATTACAGAAGAAACTTAATCATCCGAGCCCACATTATCCAAGTAGCCTATTATCCGAGTCGAATTTGATAGAGTTCTTTTTAAGCTTTAAGAAAAGTCTCGAGCACGAGCGAGCGCATTTTCTCCAAAGAGACGAGAAAATGTTTGTAGGTGGTTGAATTTACGTCGCACTGGAGCAACGCAGCTGGCTATTGGCGACGGTTAGGAATCAATTCTAAAGGGAAAGATCCGAGGACACCTCGTTAATTTGAGCCACGGTCAGATGACGAGGTCGACACCTGAGCTGACACCCCACTATCCAAACTTCCACACCACGCCAACGTAATGTCATTTGAATCCACGACAGATTTAAATGTGCACCAGCCTCCATGGACACGAATGTCTTTGGTGGGATCGAATTCGAACTCGTAGCCCTCAGGTTGATAATCCACGGCTCTACCAACTGGACTACCGCGGCCCAGGAAGTCTTTGAGTAACAAAAGACTTAAAGATATTGTTCAGACAGTTTAAAAGGCACGCAACTCAGATTTATTGTAAAATTATCACAATAAATACATAGCGACACAAATACTACTATTGATGATTATTAATCCTTGATTTATGAATCTTTCAGTAGCAGTATCACTAAAATGTGGAACAGTAAATGTTTTCTGTATTTTGTATAAATTGTTTTATGTAATACGCCTGTATTATCCAAGTTTCTTGTTATCCGAGAAGACCTCGGTCCACATTATCTCGGATAATCAAGGTTCTACTATAGCTAAGTATTATACTCATTCCTTAATATACGATATTTTATATAGTATGCGATGAAATTTTTAATTCTATAAAATTTCGATATGGCATCAGTTGCCCTCAGGCCTTTTTTTAGTAGCTTCCCAGATGGCTAGTCCACTCTTGAGAGGGGCTCATGCAATCTGAACCCCCTTTGATATCGGTTCGATGTTAGAAAACAGTGAAAAATAAATTCTGAAGAGAGTTCGGTTAGTTGAGGATAATCGAAGCTACGTTCATCGTGTAGGTTAAAAATGTAGAGTTGACAAAAGCAGTCGAAAAAGTTTGTAAATGCATCAAGCGCTCATCAACATTATGATAATTCGATAGAGGTTACAAGAAAAAGAGCACTGAACCAGATTTGAAAATTATAACAAAAAAGTGTCAACATTTTATTTCATGATATTGCTTACAAAATCAAGCACACGTCCTAGGTTAGGTCCAACGTTTTAACCTCAGTGGAACCTAGACTACGAAAAGCACTGCGTGTGTGGTAACTATGGTAACTATATTTTATTGCCTAAATATGTATAATCTGATATCTACTCCTTTTCCAAACTTTCACAACCAATGGTAACTCACTAGAAATAAAACTTACGAATAAGATGACTTTCAAATTACAACTGGAATTGCGCGAAAATATACTGATTAAATCTGTCGTTACTGTTACTCTGATTTTTAGCTTGATTCAATACAATGTTAATTCAAACTGGACTAAATTGCTTACGGAAATGAGTTTCAATTTTACTTATACCATAAAACATATTGAAGTCGAATAGTCGAATCATATTTAAATTTACTTTTGTTTTTCGATTTTTAATGGATAATACACGGATAAATAATACACGGACACCAACACATGAAAATGTTATAATGCAGCATTAAAACGAGAATGCAATAAAAACACGCTTACGTTTCATTGCGAAATGTGAGTTAACATTTTTCATAAACCCTTATCTCAAATTGAGCTTGATTCAAATCTTAATTCTGGCTGGACTAAATTGCATATGTTAATAGGTTTTCTTTACTTACACGACTTTAGACTTATATCATAAAACAAATTGAATAGTCGAATTAAATTCAAATTTGCTTCTTTTTCGATTTTCAATGGATAATACATGGATATATTACTAACACATAAAAATGTTATAATCCGATATTATTGGAGACTACTACAGAGACTGTTCGGACATTTTTGAATGATTTTGATGAGCTGTAAAAACATTGTATGCTACGAAAGAATTTTATTTTCGTAGCAGTTAAAAAGTTAAAGTATAACTTATCCTCTAACTCAGAGTTCTGTTTACTTTCAAAATGGTGCTTTTAAATAAGCAATTGGAGGAAGGCTATATTTCCACTCTTTCCGAAGAGAATTATGCTTATTCAATTATTCAGAAACGCTGTAAAAGTCATGGTTTTTCGATATCTAAAGGTACGATGAGTAATATTATTGAGAAAGGAAAAACGTAAAAGTGGAAAAATACTTCCAAATACGTATCCAAAAAAGAAAAGAATTTCTGAGAATATTTGTAAGGTAAGATCTTTAATTTTAAAAGAGAATCCGCCAAGACAAAGGATTATTTCAAAATCATTAAAATGTTCAGTTTCAACTGTAAATAAAATAATTAACAGTGATTTGAATCTTATAAAGGTCAAAAAATACAATGTTCATCGTCTATCTCCATGACATATTGAAGAACGCAGAACTCGCTGCAGAATTCTGAGAAGCTTTTAGCTGGAGAAAGATGGAAAAATGTTGTGACAATAGATGAGACGTGGGTGCATTTAAATGATTGCAATAAAAAAAGAACAATTTACTATCCTAAAAGAGGAGAAAAAATCTTAAAACGTGGTTCAAAGAATCTAAATAAACTTTCTCTAAGGGATTTATGATTATTGCCGGTTTTGCATATAATGGAAAATTAAAAGTAAAGAGAGTGGGAAAAAATGCAAAAATCAATCCCACATACTATCAAGACCATATTTTATCCCCAATATTCAAAAAAGGAATACCATATCTTTACCCACAGTGCCAACAATCAGTAGGGCTGCATCAGGGTAAAGCAAGCAGTCACACATCTAAATCCACTATTAAATTCTAGAAAAAATGGGAACAAGAAACTGGTATCAAGTCAATATTGATATTCCTACTAAATCTCCAGATGTCTCACCCATGGGCTTTTGTGCTTTCGGACTTTTAAAAAGAGTATTAGCGAAACGTCGACCGAAAACCATTCAAGGAATTTGGAAAACTGTGGAACAAGAATGGGACAAAATACCTCTGTCGATACTACAAAAGTCATTATTATCATGGAAATTAAGGTGTAGAAAGATAGTTAACTATAAGGGCTATCAAATAGAAAATTTAAAATATAAAAAATTCATGTAAAAAATTGTTCTTCAGTCCATTAAAATCGTTCAAAAAATGATCAGCCTCTGTAAAAACACGCTTACATTTCATTGCGTCGTGAGAGAGAGTACCCATTTTCATAAAACCCTTATCTCAAATTAAGCTCGATTCAACAATGTTATTTCTAGTTGTGCTAAATTGCCTATGGAAATGAATTTAGTTACTCATACGAACATTACACTTTAACAAACAAGCCGAATGGTCGAATCCAATTCAAATTTGCTTCTTTTTTCGATTTTTATTGAATAAATTACCAGCACATGAAAATGTAATAATCCTATATTAAATGGAGACTACAATAAAAACACGTTTGTATTTCATTGTGACACAAGTACCCATTTTCATAAAGTCCTTATCTCAAAACGATCTAATGAAGCCGTTAATCCGATGTCTGCACACACGCAAGCTCCAAGCGACCTATTACAATAAAAAATACCTCAACTTTGTAATGCGGCTGATCGTAAATCTCACCGTGGACAATCATCGCTGCCAATATCTCACACAAAACTCCGGGCTTATTCATTCCAAAACAATGGGCGAGCAACATAAACAAGACATTTAAGCCGATTCCGTGCCATTCGAAGAAAAGAAAAGGTTAGGCATCTTCCACAATTGCTTTAGTTCTCACACGTTTATTGCTCATTTTGCATTCAGAGGAGCGCTAACACACACGAGTGTTTAGTGGAGTGGGCGTTTCTGAACAGGCTATGATAAAAGATCGCAGCGAAAGAGTGAATACGCCCTGTTGGTTGGTGCAGGCGATTGCTTCAGCCGGTCCTTGGTGGATTCCTTTGCGCGGTTGGTGTGCATTATTTGTCCACTACTGGGGGTTTGCTTTCAATATGGATGATGACCTAGGTAATAGCGACCGCACCTGTTGGCAAAATAACTAGTTTCGTCGGGTCGCGATTGAATGTTGTTAAAGGACTAATGAATAAGCAAAGGAGTAAAATCGTTTAGTGATCGAAGCGAAAGTAGTTAGGTTGTTTTGTAGAAAGAAATACCCAGTTCTGATAAACTTTCTTTTACCGTTATTATTGCTTCTTTTCCTACTTTTGGATGAATTGGAATAAAAAAATTATAGAATTGCAGTATCACGAAAACAGAAACGCAATATGTTGAGCCGACTCTACACTTGTTGCCGAAATGCGTTGACACCAGGAGTATTATCTTTTAACCTTTAAAAGTATTATATTTGTCCTTTCATTAGGATTGAATTCGATTTGGAATTTTATGGCGCAAGGTCCTAAGCAGGACAAGCTGCTCCATGTCCTTTCCTTAGAATAGAATCCTTTGGAGAAATATTCTTTTGCTCTTTTCCTTAGAATAGAATCCTTTGGAAATATTCTTTTGCTCTTTTCCAAAGAATAGAATCATTTGGAAAGATTCTATTCGTCAATGTCAAAATTGGTTAGAAGTCATGCAGGGAAGACTGCAAGTTGCAATGTGTAATTATGCCTGCGAACCCCTCAAAGGGAAAATTTCGGCGATCTTATGAGAGCCGGTGTTTCTCATGGTAACCATTGGCACAAATTTCACCATTCAAGACTCACTGTCCGTCCACTAGGACTGCTCCAGACAGAAAATCTGTGGTTGTCTGTTGCCATAGAAAAGAGACATTTTCTATTAGATTCTTGAAGCATTTGAGTTTGTCTCATTGAAGCACTTTGCGGCAATCGGCTCTCCAGGCATTTGTGTAATAAAAGGATACACGATTGCAAGGGGACACATTCAAAGCCTCGCCAAACTACCCGTCGCCAAAATCTCATCCCCACTCAAAATGCACGAGACTTGTTTCTATAGTGGCCGCAACTATTTAGACTGCAGCTGAAGAGGTTCTCCCGACACAGTAGACAGACAATAAAAGGGGGGATAAAACTCTGTTGTTTGAACCGTGAAGTGTCTACACTTGTGGTAGCAGCTTCGCATCACACAATTACGTGGTTCAAGGGGAACTAGATTCCGAGATGGGACTGAACAAAAGAAACAGCTATCAATCACCTCAGGCATCTCTTGTCTTTCTATCACAAGAACTACTCCCGCCACAGAATCAGGATTGTGGCGGTCGCTATTGGAGGAAAACTCGTTAATTTTGGGTTGAAGTGACTGGTGGAAGTTTAGTTTTTTAAAAGATTTGGGGGAGTCTGTTTCATCTACTGGTTTAGAGGAAGCTTACGCCATTTAAGCCCTGAAATCCCACATCACATAGGAAATTTTTCAATTCTGGAAACACAAATATAAAAGTCTCTGGGTGTCCCTCTTCCGTCCCCTCTCCTCTTCCAATAGTAGGAAAATAAAGGCTTTGAGAATTTCAACATTTCCTACAGTTGTAAAATTAAATTTAAAAAACACGTCTTCATTCGCCAAGCCGCTAAATCATACCGATCGGCATTGACAAACATTGTTAGGAAAACTTTATGGAACTTGTAAGTACCTAAAAGTCATTAACCCTGCATTATCAGCGGGATCGCAATTCCTAGAACTTTTGGAGGCAGCGTACACTCGAAACTACAAAGATCAGAATTCAGTTCTTCAAAAACATGGCAAATCCAATAACCAGCAAATGCTAATTAACCCTCCAAGTGGTTTCGACGGGTTATCTCATCCAAGATCCGGTTAATGACGAGATCTCTCGGCCATCAAGATCTGGTCAATTTTGCTTATGACGGGATACCTCGTTGAGACAGAACTGCCTTGTTACTCCAAGGAGGAGGATTCAAGAAAGAAAAACAAATTTTCCTTGCCTAGAACTGATGAAAGGTTGGAACAGGTTTTTGCATCAGATACTGGCCACTGGCGGTTTTCGATGCTAAGAGACGATGATAAAGCCACCAGGTGGGTTAATGAAATCTTTATATTTGCAATTACTACATTTGTGTTTAATAATCTAGTGATACATGTAGCATCTTTTAATTCCAAATATTTGCTGAATAGCAATCAGTCGATATTCTATTTGTGCTCTTTTAAACGATGAAGTATCACGCATTGCTCGTTTTCATAGCAATTGGACTCAAGCATATTGTCGGTACCACACCACTGGCTGCAAGATCTTGTTTCGAGAAAAACGTGTGTAAAGTTTTGTCACCATAGGAAAAAATTTATTAAACTGAAAGTGAAGGCATGAATTTAGGTTATTTGTGTTATACCAATCAGAGTTTATGTCTTCTAGAAAATGCATTTTAGTGAAAACAGTCAAAATTGAAGATTCGTGCCTTTGTTATGGGGGCCGATGACATGTGATGAAGAACATATAGTGTACATGGTGAAGGCGTAGAATCCAATCGAAAGGACTGTAGATTGTTATAACTATTGCATGTTTTACGCCATTTGACTAGATTATCAATAATTTAAAGGAAACACAAAATAAGTGAAAATTAGGATGCACCTGTGATACATATCGCTGTCCGGTGTTTTAATCCAAATAATTCCATACAGTATTGATTGCATTAACATATCTCAACACTATCTGCAAAATATTCGCATTTTCTACTAATCGATATGTCATCGTAAATGATGGATCGGAGTTGGATGAAAAGTGCCCTGAATTAATCAGTAATTTTCAACAAACTTCAAAACTCTTTTGGTCGTTAAGATCGTAAGATGTAGCACATTTTCCTTCCACTTTTCAAACGAGCTCAGAAATTATAACTCTTATTGCTTTTAAAACTTTCCCTGTTGTTTTTCTTCAAGCTGATAGAAATATGAAAAGGGACTGATCAATCAATATATTGGGATGTTGAATAAGTTCTCGCTGTTTTCCAACAAATGGCGTTACCGGAACTGGTTGCGTTAGTTTATGATAGTGACGCATCTATTTACAAGTACTATAAGCAAGCTTGAAATCCAGTGTATGTTATTTCGCGGAAGTGTAAACAACTTTATTTTTCATTGCGTTAAATATGTCAAATTTCGTGCCAAAAAAAGAGTATTTGCGGGGAATTTTACTGCACTATTTTATTCAAAAAAAATCTGCAATTGAAGCTCACAGAATTCTTGTTGAGACTTACGGCGACCATGCTCTGTCTGAAACAACTTGTAGAGATTGGTTTAAACGCTTTAAAAATAATGATTTTGATCTTGAAGATAAAGAACGCTCTGGCGCACCGAAGAAGTTTGAAGACGAACAATTGGAAGCATTACTTCATGAAGACTCATGTCAAACGCTAGCTGAACTTGCAGAATCATTAGAAGTTGATCACACAACACTTTCGAAACGTTTGAAAGCATTAGGAATGATTCAAAAGCAAGGTCATTGGGTGCCATACGAGTTGAAACCGAGAGACGTCGAACTGCTTCAACGGCAGAAAAGGAAAGGATTTTTGCATCGTATCGTAACTGGCGATGAAAAATGGATACACTACGATAACCCTAAGCGTAGAAAATCGTGGGGTAAACCCGGCCATCCATCATCTTCAGCAAAGCCGAATATCCATTGTTCCAAGCTTCTGCTCTGCATTTGGTGGGATCAGCTGGGTATAGTTTATTATGAGCTGCTCAAACCAAATGAAACCATCACGGGAGATCGCTACAGACTACAATTGATGCGATTAAGCCGAGCATTGAAGGAAAAACGGCAGCTAAACAAGCAGAGACATGACAAGGTCATTTTGCAGCATGACAACACTCGGCCACATGTTGCAAAACCGGTAAAAACCTACTTGGAAACGCTTAAGTGGGAAGTCCTACCCCACCCGCCGTATTCACCGGACATTGCCCCTTCCGACTACCACTTGTTCCGGTCGAATACGCATGGCCTGGCTGAGCAGCACTTCCGTTCTTATGAAGATGCCAAAAATTGGGTCGACTCTTGGATAGCCTCAAAAGACGTGTCGTTTTTCCGACGTGGAATTCAAATGTTGCCAGAAAGATGGGGAAAAGTAGTGGCTAGCGATGGACAATACTTTCAGTAACATGTTTTTTAATGATTTTTTAAAATAAAACATTAATTTTCACAAAAAAACAGCGAGAATTTATTCAACATCCTAATACATCAATTAATTGTGACGCTTTTTTCTACGTTTATCTCTTCCATAAACCGTATCTCAGTAAATAAAACAAGCATCTGATTATGAAACATTACAGCTCTAATAACTGTATATAAAAATAGTCTTACTTCGTTTTGCGTGTTCACAAATGGTTTTATTATTTCATTAAATGGCTATGATTACTGCTTACAGAGAAAATTTCAATTAAATATATATTCAAGTTGAAAGTACACGTTTCAATTTCACCCTTAAGAATTTTTTAAATGCGCCAAAATATCTATTGTCTCTCTGCCAAGTAATAGTGAACGTTTTACTAGCTACAAGTCAATTTCATTGAAAGGCAAAATTTTTTGTCTCGTATAGAGTAATCACAAAAAATCGCATTGTGCATGAACATACTCAGTAATAAAAACTTATTACGAAAACAGAAATACAACTAAATTTAACACAAAATAAATATGAAATATAAATCGAAATGGTTGAAATTTCGAAAACAAAAACATTACATACGAATATTTATTTCCTTTCTCCTTATTTAAAAAACCTGAGAATGAGTTTCTTCGAACTCCTGAAAATTTTAAATTATAACTCTATGAACTGAACAAAATTTGTATTGATTATCAGTATTTTTTCTACTTATTTTCTAGAAACTAACAAGTTAAAACTACTTCTTTCAATTAAACCATATCAGTGAAAAGTAATTCTCTTTGAAAAGTTGTATTGATTATCAGTATTTATTTCTACTTATTTTCTAGAAACTAGCAAATTAAAACTACTTTCAATTAAACCATATCGATGGAACGTGATTCTCTTTGAAAAGTTGTTGGCAGAATATGGTATTGTTAAGGAATTTGAGCGACAAACAATTCGATATTTGACCATTTATTTTTTTAAGCACTTATGTTTTTTAAATAAACATTTTTGAAAAAGAAGTCATGCAAAAGACGAGAGTCGAGACAATTTTAAAATTATGAAGATTGCTAAAGTAGGCTCATACCCAAATAATGGCTAAAATATGAAAAACAACTAACAGAGTTAAATGGACAATTATTATTAATTAATTAAGATTTATTTTATAAATATTTTAATACGTGAAAACTTTTATTGACAATTAAAATAAAGAGAGTATACGATTATTCTATGAGTGTAAGACAGTACAACACAGGGGTATGTTTCTTCACATAAAGAAATCTGATCCAATGAAACGTATTCAAAGGGATTCGAAACTACTACTACGTACGTCTACAACTACGCTGAGAAAAATTGTGGTTTGAGATAAGATTTAAAGTTCTATAAAGTGGCATGTAATTCGGAATTTGAAAGAAAATGTTCCTTGAATTTCTATGGGCCTGCTGGAGGATCCCTGAGTTTTGCCACAGCAACAGACGACATAATGAATGAGTCATTTTAGTCGTTGAGTCACGAAATACAAATATCATCATTTGACTTTTAAAAATATAACATTTAAAATAATGTGGGTGGTGAAGTAAAGCAGGCTGAGAGTAAAACCCTCTCTACCAAATTTTCATCAAAATTTTCCAAGCCCCTACGACCCAATATTATTGAGTTCAAAATATACCTTTTCACAGCGACAATGTGGTGAATTTGGAGATTCAGATAATAATCCAATTAACCTCCAATTAAATTGTTCAGCAACTTATTCCCATCCAAACTCCTAAATCTCCACAGCTCTTGCGTTTTTTCCATCTTTCTTTCGCACGTGAGTGTCAGTTTGCCTTATGTGCTTCTTTGAATTTGTAAATTGGACTCATAATTGTATGAATTACATTAAATTCTTTACTTTTTTCACTCTTCCTGCTTCCAATTCCACAAGTACTTGACGTTACTTATCCTTAACTTTTCTCTATTCAAAGTTTTTTTATCAATAAATTATAAACTTTCTTATCAAGCCTCCAAGTGGTTTCGACAAGATATCTCGTCCATCAAGATCTTACCAATTTTGCTAATGAGGAAATATCTCGTCATCAAGATTTTACCAATTTTGCTAATGACGAGATATCTCGTCATCAAGAATGCTCATTGTATTTCGAATGATGAATTGTATTTCGAATGATGAATCATTGTATTTCGAATGATGAATATATTGACATTCTTTTGATGATCAAGAGATCAAGATCAAGTCAGTTTTTCATTTTTTTCTAATGACGAGATACCTCGTCCATCATGATCTGGTCAGTTTTGCTAATGACGTAAAACCTCATCGAGACAACCTCCAAGAAGGTTAATTATTCTGTGGAAGATTCGTTTAAATTCATATTACTCTTTAACATAACTCCATTCCGTATTATAAAGTAAGAGATAGTCCCTCGAATATAAAATGATTTAATTGACGTTTAAATTCGGTTCTCTGACACAAACCGAAAGTCGTTATTGGAAAATTTGTCCAATGACTTCATTTTGTTCTAAAAATTAAAACAATGAACTCTTGGTATTAAAAACTGCTTTCAGCAAATATTGCAGCTTGCATTTTTGGTTCGAAGTACTTCTACGTCCCTTCAAAATAGTGATGAATAAGCTGGAACCCAACAATAAAGAATGTTATCACCGATACAAATCAAATCCCACATCGCTTGTCTGGTTCTGTAAACCACTTCCAAACAGATTGCCGGTCTTTCGACATTTCCACCACAGACAACTAGAGGGCAAGGACGCTACCGCTTACCATCTGTCACTGTCAATAAGTGACTTAATAAGAACAACGTGTAATGGTACGGTTCAAAACCAAAAGAGGCTGTCATCTTTTGTGTCTTAGAACTGGAACTGTTTCAATTTACCGATTCTTTCTTTTCCTTTCTGCTTTCGTTCCTGCAGGGTATTCGATCCTCGAGATTTTGTTCTGCCAAAGATATTTTGAAAACTACCGTCAAACGTAAGAGATGTAATCCTCAGGTTTTTTCAATGTTGAAATGCTTTGAGCAATTAAAATGATTGATAATTTTTTATTACAATAACCTTTTTTGATAAATCAGAAATATTTTTTCAAAATTCTTGTTTTGCAAAATTTGTGAGCATTTATAGTTAATGGAGCATCCTCACCAATGGCCGAGCGGCTATAAACTTATCTCTTAAAAATTGCTAGACTGAAGAAGAGGTTGGTTACAAGTTCGAATTCGGGTTGTCTGCTTGAAGTTTCTTCCTTTCTTCAAGACGATATGTAAATACCGGCCCAAATTCTTCCAGAAAGGCATGTCTTCCTTCAGTTCAGTGATGTGACAGTGCTTTCCATAGTGCTCCGGGTTAACACAGGGATTGCCACGTTCTCACCAAGATGGAGGCTTGAAGGATTATACATCCATACGCTAGCGTTAGAAACAAAAGTTTTTTAGAGCATAGAACGCATCAATAGTTTTTCAATATATCCAGGGCCGGAACACAGCCGATTCCACCAATTCCCTCAAATGCGGCCCCCACACCCTCCAATGGTAATTTTTCCACACTTTTTTCAAAAGTAGTAAGTTTTCAAATTGATTTATATCGTTTCAAAAAGTTTCCTTAAAATAAAAACATTTTCATATTTAAATTATTCACTTAATTTCGTTTATTTATGAACAAATTATCGGTAAAGAGAATTCATAGACATCTTCCTGTCGTGCAATAGCTATTCTAATAGACTCGTAATTCCCAACCTTAAAAAAGACATTTTCATACAACTCAAATAAGTATTAGTACAGTAAAAGAAATAGTAATTACTCATTCACAAAATATAGAATTATAAACACTAAATTTGAAGTTAAAAAATGTCTATTGCCTTTTCATAATTCCCTTTTCCATCCTTAATTTTTATTAAAACCTTATGCCTAAAATAAAATTATTCATTTTTAAGAAATCTACTCTTTTGCATTTCATTATTTCGTTTTCCTGCTGCTGATACAAATTTTTGGTACTTTTACCTTTTGGAAGAAGTTCCTTGGAGGCAAATGAGAATTTGCCTCTGCAAAATGATGACATAAACACCAATGATGTATGACTGTTCAATATTCGATCTCTTTTGGTTCATGATAACATCCAATTCATTTCGATGTTCTTTAAAGCAACAAATTTATGTTTCTCTATACTACAAAACCCCTATTGAGGTTAAGTAATTAAAATGAAGTGAAAATCACTTAACTATTAAAGCTCCTTTTTATCTTTTTCTAAGTGTTTATTCTTAATAAATCTTTGATGTTTTTGCATTTGAAATTATTCGTTTATTATACAACTCTCGTTGTCGGTACAAATTTTTTGTACTTTTACTCTATCGGAGAATGCCTCATAAAGACAAAAGCAAATTTACCTCTTTGAAAAATATTGACGTGTCAATACCAATGATATACGACTGTCCTCTTTTCGTGAAATTACCTTATGATTTTGTAGAACATTAAATTCATATCGATATACTTTAAAACAACAAACACATTGATAATTCCCGATACTACATAAACCCTGAAACTATTGAGGTTATGTAGTTAAATTGATCAAAATTACTTAACGATTAAACCCTCTTTTATCTTTTCGCTCCTCTGGACTTTCGAAAACTAGTAATTAAAAGCGTTGAGCACAAATCCTTACCTTGATTTACGACACATTTTGACACGAGTTGAAATTTTAAGGGGTATGCCATTCTATCGAAATAAGGTCAAGAAAGCAAGCGTCTTTCGGGACCGTGTGAAGGATTGTTCTTTTCACCTTCAACAAATAAACTCCCCTTGAGGCAAGGGTGGCATAGTCTGCTAATCAACACTGTGCCCGTGACTGACTTAATAAGAGCAGAATTTATAATTATTTTATTGGGCCTCTCGTCTCTCTTTCCACTGATGCAATCTCGGTGTATTGTTACGGGCGTGTTCACCGGGTCATTCTGTCAATACCGAACATATCTCATTGATTTGATTGACAAGAACAAGTTTCAGTATCACAGAAATTCGACTCGGTGGAAAGCGTCGCTTTCACGCACGAAATTGCTTCGAAAACAGATACGCGTAATTCATGATAAGAAATAAAGGAGCTGGAGATAACATAAAACATCGCTCTGTGGTTTGAGGTATTGAGTGTCGACAGATGTTAAATAACATTCGGGTGTTTTTTTTTCTCTTCCCTGTAGCAATGGGTTTTTGAAAGGAAGCTATGAATCTTGGAAAGGTTAGGAAAGATACATGTAGTTATAGAAGCTTGGATGGGGCAGATGTAATGTGTGGCTGAGTTTTATCTCGGGTTTAGGTGAAATAAAATAGATGAGGTTCAAAAGAATCTCTTCAAGTCGATGTTGTTTCTGATTTCACTGCTTTTTGTTGTAATGTAGTCAGTTATTGCGTAATTCTGGTTGAAAAGAAGTAATCTAATAGCACTGCTGCTATTGTTCTAGTGCAGCGATTTTCAACTGATGTACCGTGGCATCCTGGTATGTCTTACAGATGGTGAAATGATGTGTGAGATTTATTTCATTTCAACGACTTAGTTTTGAACTTTTTACAAGTGTGTTTACAAATGATTTTCAGTAATACTCGTATTTTTAATACACTGCAACTTGGATAAAACGAACGTCTCTAATTCGAAATCGTCGTTAATTCGAAGATTTCTCTTAGTCCCTTGAACTTCTCATTAAATTAATGTTAAAAAATCGTGGATAATTCGATGTTCAACTTCCTTAATTCGAAGTTTTTTATAAAAGCTTTCGAACCATAACGACTTTTCGGCCTTTCATCGTTAAGAAATCATCGCCGGAATACCCCCACCTGTTCGACACATGAAAGCTGAAATCCCCTTCCCGCCATCTGTTCAACACGTAACAGCTGAGACCCCCTTCCCTCCACCTGTTACGTAAGCTACAGTACATGTAATATGTACTGTAGCTTACGTAATGTAAATCTTGTTTTGTTTACATACATATAATGTTTAAGTCTTTCATACCATGATCTTTCTGAATAAATATTTACTTATTGACAGAATAATCTTTTCAAGCATTCAGTGGACCTGAAATTAAAGTTAAAAGATGTAACTTTTTTAATTCGAAGTTTTGGATAATTCGAATTTTTTTAGTGGTCCCTTCAGCTTCGAATTATCCAAGTTGCACTGTATCAGCATAAATAATTTTTAGTGTTATTTTTTGCTGCAAAAATAAATAAATTGTTTCACTTAAATCATAAATTAATTGTTTCTACAAAAACGTTTAGTCACATCAAAAAGGTAGGTATGTATTTCAATTAACGTCACACTGGAGCAACACAACAGGCGACGGTCCGAGATCAATCCCAAAGGGAAAGATCCGAGGACAACATACGTAATTTTGAATCACGGTCAGATGACGAAGCAACACCTGAGCTGGCACCCCACTTATAAAAAACGATAGATAATTACTACTGTTATTTCTTTGTAGATCAGTCAAAATTATACCTAGTTTCTTGTCAAATTAGGAAAAAATTTAATACATTTTTTGGTGTTCTGTCGAATTTTAATGATTAGTTTATGTGTGACATGGATGAGCAAGGTTGAAAATGATGCTCTAGTGGAAAAAGGGGAATAAAATAAATGGAAGAAAATGGAATGCTTCTGAACTTTTTCTCATGATGCGTAGTTAATAAAAAAGAAGGTTGTGCAAACCCGTACAAAAACCAAAACATTGTAAAAAATCCCAACGTGAAAAATGACTAAATATTAATTTTCTTTCTGAAAAACTTGTGTAAAAATATTCTACACAAAAAAAGGTTCGGAATTGTTAATATTAAATCTTCCAATCCTTTTAAGACTGTTAAGGAACAAAATCGAATTATTTCGAGAATATATATAGTTATAGAAGCAATTAAAGGACTTAATATTAATCATTTCTATACTTTAATTAATAGTCAGATTTTAATTTTTTGACATTCATTTATATAATTTATATTAGTAATGATAATTTTAAGAAAAATATCATATTGGTGTATAATAACTTTGGAAGGTATTATTTTTACTCCACGTATGCATGTTGTACAATTACATTACGATTAATGAACTAAAAGTATACATTTTCTGATACAATTTGAAATGGTTTTATAAACAGGGCGATAAATGTCTTACCAGACAGTAAGTGGCTCATTCGACTAAATTAATATCAAGATGATATACATATTCCTTGTAAAAATATGAGAGTAACAATGTAAGTGGGAATATGAGATCTGTAGCACAGCACACATTAAGTTCAAACGTTCACGTAAGTGAAAAACTACAAAGCTTTTTCATAAGTTTAGAACAAAATTGATTTGACACAAAAAACAGCAAATGAATGTCTGATCACTTTCAATCTATAGTTAACCAATTCAACTCGAGTGAGTTCAGGCAATTTTGCTAGTACTATATAAATTTAATTCGAAATAGGAAAAAATATGTCATCAAATCTTTAACAATTTTATTCATCTTGGGCATATTACATTTAAGTGAGATAAAATACTATAAAGAAAAGTTTCTCGTTTCAAGTCCTTTTATATTGTACTTTTATTACTAAAACTAATTTCTTGAAGTTCTCGGTAATAGCGTATAATTCCTCAATAGTCATATTTAGCATTGTTATCTGACATTAAATCCAGTCGATATCGTGGATAGCGCTTGACCGTGACCAAACAGTTATTCATTGTTCGCACACCATTAACCTTAAAATGTTACGTCTCACTCTCAATACGATGGAATATCAATCATACCCTAATGGTTAGAAATACTTGAGTGGGTTGCCATACGTTTCTCTTAATACGGTAATGATTTAATGGGCATTCCATGTCCATTTATGGCGAGATCAATCTTTTACTTTGAATGGAATGAAAGGGGTGCCCACGAAAAGTATAGGTAAGAGAACTGTAGCAAGTGGGTTAACTATTCGTCTAGATTTCCATTAACAACGGCTTAGATATATGTTATTAGATCCCATGAAGCATTAAAAACGAATATCTTTAGTCCTTAAAAGTGTTGGAACTAATAATGGTTCAAAATATAAGTTATTCAATTCAATTTTTACAATATAATCCAATTATCACTCTGCGGAGCATATCATTTAACTCTCCTGGTTGTCTCAACGAGGTATCTGGTCATTAGCAAAACTGGCCAGATCTTGATGGATGCGATACTTCGTTCATCAAGCTCTCGTTGTCTCTCGTCATTAGAAGAAAACTATACAGATTTTGATCTCGTCATCATCAAAAAACCGTCATTAGCAAAAATGGTCAGATTTTTATGGACGAGATATCTCGTCGAAACCACTTGGAGGGTTAAAGGCGTGATAGGAAAGGTTACAGGTAAACCCCCACACCATGGGGGTGATAGAAGTGTTCAATGAATCCAGACATTCCTAAGGAGACGAAGGATAGATTCCACCCGAGCAAATTTTCTTCCTCAACGTCCAAGATGGTTGGTTGGTTTGGGTTTTTATGGGGGCTTGATAACATCAAGTAATGAACATGCACACACAATGAAAACTTTACTGACACAGAAGAGAGAAATACACTCAGGGAGGAATCGAACCTGCACCGCTTACAACTCACAGGTTGCTAGCGCAACGGGCTAACCCACTGAGCCACGCCTAACCCCCTCATCTCAACATCCAAGAAGCAGGCAAACTTAGTAAGCCGGTATTGGGTGCTTTTGTTCTGTGCTATGATCTTGCACCATTTGCCATTCTTTCTATCGGAACAGTGCCTGGAGTGGTTAGGTTTTAAGGCGCAAGTCTCAATTCTAGACAAACTGTGCCAAGCGCAAGACGAAATAAAAAAACATTAAGAACAGATTGAGGGGAGAAAAAAGAGAAAGCTAAAGGGCAGGTGAGGGTAAAACGAAATGGAGAACCTTTCACTAGGGTAACTCGGGATTGTGATATTCGTGTTTGCTTGAAGAAAGTATTCTCCTTAAGGGGATTTTTACTATAGGAAATTTCACTGAATGGATCTCACTACTTCCGAGTTCCTTAGAAACAAAAATAATCTCTCTTCAGAAACTTAAAACTAACAGCCACCTCTAACATTGCAAGAGCTTACATCAGACATCTTCTGTTTCACAGCATTACTTACTGTATGGCGGATTATACCTTTTCAGAAACACGCTTTGGTGGGCTAATGGCTATTTCGTGACCGAAAGAATGCGGCTCCTGTATATAAATAAGTTCCTTTAATTGAAAGTGGCTCATTAGCACCTCATTTAAAGGAGCACACTCAATTACGACACCCGATGAGGAAGTCTGCTTTTAAGAACCGAGACATGAGCTTGCCATAGCTCTTTTAGAAATCGAGGCATTAGATTCATTCAGCATTTGGAGGCAGTTTCCTCTTAAGAGCGGGTGGCCTAATACCACCTGTGGGTCAATGATAGAAAAAGTCTCGTGGAGTATTCGAAATTGGGTTTCAGAGCAAATATCTTCCGTCATTTTGGATGTTTCAGTCTGTTTTTACTGGTTGGAATCCGTTAATGTTCTTAGTAAGCAGAAATTAAAATAGTAAAAATATTTTTCCCTTTGAAAAAGCTTACTTTTTATGTAAGTTTAACACAAAGGACCAGGGACATCCGAACGATTACACATCATCCGCTTACAAGTGAAACACACAGTCTAAATTTTCAAATATGAACTTTTTTTAGACCAGAATGTGGTGATCTATGGACTGGTAAAGTATGTGTGTCCACTAAAGTATGGTTTATTTGCAGGAAGATTAGATTTTTCTTGAGAAATAGATTGAAATAGATCCTCTTGAGAAATAGAACATACTTGAAAAACATATAAACAAATAAATAAATGTAATTATTTATTATAATGCATTGCTCATTTTTAAGTTATTTATTTTTACATTATTTATAAAATTTTATTAACAAGTTGCTATATCCAATGCATAATCATAATAAAATACTCTTTTCTGAATAATTGATAAATTGAGTAAACAAAATGTGATAAATAATTCTTAAAGCCAATAAGATTACAATTTTCTCATAGGTTGAAAATTTTAAAAAAGTTCTCTCCTCTCGTTCTCAGACCTGCGTTTTTTAACTTAGTGTGTTCCACTTGTATTTTGTAAGCCGACGATTTAAACTAAGCAGCATTCTGTTTGATTTGAATTTCGTCATTGACAGGCTGTAGCGTTAATATTCTTGTTCTAAGTTCCATTGAATAATTGAGGTAGAGTTTGATTGGTAATTTCCTATACACACTGCAAGATCGTGTTATTTTAAAATATACGCATTACGAAACTTATTTATGTTTCTTTTCTGAAGGCGGTTCCCAGTATTACATAATTAATTTATTGATACACAGGACCATGTCTGATGTGCAACAGCTGTGATAATATTAACAAGCAGACACTTCCTCTACTTTCCAAAACATTAGAAGTTCCAAACAGATTGATATTGATAAATGCAACTTGATATTTTGATCTCAAGTTGCATTATATCTGGAAATTAAGAACAAATTCTTATATGCATACGTAACAGTTATTATCTCAAAAATAATGACCAGAAAGATTGGCTTTCATATTGCTTGCCCTCTTGTTTATGAGTAAATATTGAAGTAAAATTTTGCAGTAAGTTCTTTCGCTTGTCTTTATTTTTATTATTGAAGATTTTTATGAAATTGGCCAGTCATAATAGTTCCAGACAACATACAAATGCACACCCAGAACAAGAACAGCCTTACTGATACATGAACTTTTTCGCACAGTAATTGAAACTGAAAACTTTTGCTACATTCAAACTCAACAAAACTTTGAAATACTTGCGTTTTCTTCGTATCTAGATGTTGAATAATTGCTGAATTAAAAACTAAGAGAATTATGTTATGCGTTTTTATGAATCTTGGTGAAAACATATATGAATCTTAAAGTTTGTTTAACTGTACAAAAATTTTACACAATTTTATTGAATTTTCATACAAAATTCAGACAATCATGAAATGTTTAATAGATTTTTTAATTGATGTAGTTTGAGAAAAATAAAAATTCTAACACAGCATTCATATAACAGAGCTCTACCATTCTTGTATTAATTAAAACCATTTTGAGGTTTTGTCCAAGAAAATGTGAATGCGTATTAAATGCTTACTTGGAATAAAAAATGTTCTAACATTTTTAAATGTCTTTTTTTGTATAGCTCAGAGCTAGTCATTTAGCTTAAACTGTGGCTTAATTCTACATTGCATTGGGCATTTTATTGTCAACACGGCTAATATGATCTGTGACAAAATCGTTTCAACAGTTATTTGTGAAAATAGAGCAATACAGTGATAAAACAGTTTAAACGAAAGCACAGGGCAATAAAGGCGTTAAAGATCCACCAAATTATAGTGATTTATAACAACAACAAAACGTTTACAAATTACATCTGTACGTGGGCTGTAAACAAGAAATTTAATGTCGCACAATCACATCCAAGGTAAACTGACATTAATCACAATGGTACTTTCTCCGATCCATAATTGTTCCTACGCGAAGACCAAAATCATCAATTTTCACCGAACCCACAAGGAAATAAACCTTTTAAAGCTTATCTTCGGTACAAAACACTGAAGTCGATATCATAGCTCAAAATCTTCGGCAACTGTCAAAGTACCGGTTTCCCATTTTTTTCTTTCTTCCTTCTTGTGGCAAAAGACAATTTCCTCTACGACAAAGAGAAATGGGAGACAAAATGCCCGAAGACCTAAAATTATTGATTAGAAGCATAAAACTTGCGTAAGCCCGGAAGAAAACGCATAGGAACAAAAAATGATCGTACAAAAGCAATCATTGTTATCAAGGGCATAGTGATCAACTCGTTTACGTAGTACATTAAAATGGTTGGTTTCTCGGAGGCCCTGAGAACTTATAAAACTTGTGCAATGCGTCCAGGGTGCTAAAACTATTTACGACATAACTGACACAAAAGGAAGGCAATTTTAACGGCTGGATATTGATTATTACCGAGTAATCTGTGAAATCTCTTCGTGAAGGAAGACTTCAAGCTAAGCTTGTCAATTCACTGTGGAAACCGCTGGAAGAGTTGATGTCTAAATTCCACATTTTGTAGAAATATAGAGCATTTCTGTGAATCCGACAGCATAACTTTTGAAAAAGACGAATTGGTCGGGAAATCTGAAGGCCTCGACTTGTAGATGGTGAAAGCTTGTCAGTTCTAAAATGATGATGATTTGTAACATAAGGACGAAAGTTTGAAAATAAAACAAGAAAGATAGTTATTTAATAGAGCAATTCACTGATTATGAAAAACGTTTCCATTCTTAGCAATAAGCTTCATAGATTTAGCGTTTCATTTAAAGATTTAAACTCTTTTAAAGGGAGATTTTTGTTAAACTAAAATCCTCTAATTTATGATTTACGTTAACACGATTAAGGGTTTTTGTCACTTTGCTGTCACTCTTTGTTACACGAGGGCTAATTTTACTCAATTAAGGGTATGATTTAAAAATGTATAAAAAAAATTCTGTTTGTAAACCTCTAAAAGAACCAAACGTTTTAAAAATAAACTTGGACGCATAACGACAAATTTAATTTACCTGTACAAAGGCAATGGTAATTTCAACTAATGCAAACACTTAAACCCTTGAATTATTTTAACACCCAAACTTCATATTAAAATTACGCTAAATATAGAATTTGATTATCTTCGAAAATTCAATACATGACCTATTTATAAGGAAAGATTTAATAATTACAATTATAATGTATCAAAAATAAGAATTTAGACCAGTAATAATGCACCAAATTCTGTTTGTACTTTTGATTAATTTTATTTCATTTGGAAGTATGATATGGTTTATTGAAGTAGCGTATATTCATTATAAATTAAAATTCATCAAAACAATTAAGAAACGTTAGCTCAGATATATTATGAGTGGGTTTGCTAGTTTGATTAAATATAGTAAACTAGTTATTTTTATATTTCTGAAACCAAGCAATTGTTATTCATACCCTCCAGACTGAATTAATTTATCCAAGTTTTGTAGAACGGATGTGGGCTGCATGGTGACACATCGTGACCTCTTCACGTATTTTAGTGGTTACCTTAATGAATATGAAATTAATTTCAAAAACTTTTGTTTTTCTCAACATTCTATACAAGTATAACGTATTTCTGAAAAATGAAGTGAATGTGAGAATAAATATAAAATATAGTTACTTTTTTAATGTGCCTAAAAACATCTCTAGTCACACTGATTTAATATAGCTGTCTTTTTACAGCTTTTTAAGCAATATTAATACATTAAATTCTTTTATCATTAATCAAATCTGGGTAGCACTATTCAAACGAGTTCACAGGAAATGAATTGAATCACTCTATGCTGAATTTGAATCAACCAGAGAATTGTTACATTTACAAACATGGGATATAGAACTATTGTCTTATTAAAACAACTCAAGCTTTGCTTTTGCATGTTTAATTTAACATTTTTAAATTGCCATTTTTATGGGTTTTGAAATATTTGAAATTGTGTTGTAAAAATTGCAAAGACCGCATGGTAAATAAGATATAACATCATACATGTCTGCATATTAGCACACGTCGATACATAATGCATTAATAAATTTTACCCGCATATGATTCATATCCAAGTGGTTTCGTTGTGATATCTCGTTCACCAATATCTGACCAATTCTGCTAATGACGAGATATATCGTCATCAAGATATTATAGATTCTTCTATGATAACAAGATCGAGGTCTGGTTAGTTTTCTTCTAATGACGGAATATCTCGTCTATCAAGATCTGGTCAGTTTTGCTGATGATGGATTCCTCGTAGACAACCACCAAAGAGTTAATATTAACAAATTATTTTGTGCAGTATATGTGTAAATGTGAAAATGCCTCAGTACATTTCATTATATTGATACGGGAGACATTTTGTTTTTAGACAAATTTTCACACATAACCCTTTAGGAGAGGTGAGACAACAGTAGTCCCATCTTTTTGAAATTGTTAATGCTAGGTATTCTAAGGTACATAAATATTTTCTCATTTTATATTCTGATGTCTAAGTGTGTTTTAGATGGGCTGTGAAGGGGACTCATCAAACCGTAATAAACTAAAAAGATAAATTTTTGTTTTGTACAAAATGCGTTCTTATAATGTATTCACCCATAAAGTTTTTATGAAACATTGTTTTAGTATAGGGCCTTTCAAAGGATAAGGGATAAAATATTTAAATAACAGTAATATACAAAGCACTTTTTTAATTCCTTACATCCTATTATTTACACAATTTTTATTGAATAGAAAGGAATAGGGCATTTTCTCACCCACTTATTATCGGTCTGTCTCATTGTTAGAAGAAAGAAAAAAATATTTTCGTTGGATTAAATAAGAAAAACAGAACACAGTAATTTAATTTAAAAACTTTCCTTTTAAAAATTCCGAAACAAAGAAAGGGAACAAATTTCTAGCTACACCCATCTCATAAGAAGTATTATTAAAAAGAAATATCAGTGTACAAACCCGCGTTCACGACTTCCACCGATAATTGCACTAACCAGATATCTCTGAATAAGCGAAATTCCCTTCTAATAAAATCAAGCCAAAGCAAACAGATTGGCAGAGCAAGAAGCTAACGCTAGAAGACAAAGACTGTAATTTCACGCCACTTCAAAACTGATCACGTTTTCCCTTTTCTCTTTTTTTGACAATTGGGAACAGCGTAAGTGAGACGAGAGGGTAGAAATGAGTATGGACCTAATCGCTTTCGCTTACAATCACAAAGGAACGAGATTTTCTGATCGCGTGTACCTCCGGGCAGTAGACAGCTCTGATATCGTTAAAAATGGATGGAGTGGTCGATTCGGAGAGTGTGAGAATGGGATTTACGAAAACAGTGTAGTTCGGGAAACATTCTGGAGTAGTAGTTTTGTTTTAGGTTGCCATAAAACAAGAAAGTTTTCTTATTTCATAAGATAATCTTGTTGACAAATGCCATGAGCCCTCCAATATTTTTAAACCAGAACAATTAACCCTCCTGTTGGTTGTTTCGACGAGGTATCTCGTCATTAGTAAAGCTGACCAGATCTTGATGGACGAGATATTTCGTCCTTACTGACCAAACTTGAACTCGTCATCGTCAGAAAATTGGCAATATAGTGATGACGCGATATCTCGTCATTAACAACATCTTGATGGATGAGATATCTCGTCCAAACCACATGGAGGGTTGAAACCTCTAGTGAAGGGCACTCGTAAAATTACTCACCAGACATAGCTTGTCCTAGGTCATACAAATTACAATCTGGGATCACAGTCACAAATTACATTAATGCCTATTCGGTATAGATAGCCAACACAGTCGCGTCCAGTAAGCAGTCTGAACTTGGCAACCGATTTCTATCGAGGAGAGTATGAGACAACTGAAATCCTTACATAAGACGCTTCGTGACTTTCCTTTAGAGACAGCGAGAGACTTCAAATTCTTACCTATGCGTCAGTTTGCTAAATTTGCTTAATTCATAACTTAACAATTTCATGAAAATATAGATAAACAAAGAAAATAACATTATTTCATAATTAAAAAAAGAAAAGTATAAGTCCTGAACGAAATTGTTTACGTTCAGTAGAACCTTAATTAATGTGCATCTAGGCCACCTTGGACTACTAGAAACTCTGATAATACTGAGAGCTTAAACGAAATACAGAAAAATTTACTGTACTACTCGTTACTACTGCTTCTACTAAAAGATTCATAAAGCTTGGATTAATAATACTATACTCGGATTTGTGTCACAGCATGTATTTATTGTGATAATTTTACAATTAATCTGAACGTAAGTTACATACCTTTTAAATTCTCTTTAAAAAATTCCTTAACTGTCTTTGGTTTCGCAGCACTTTCTCGCCTCTTTGAACAAAGTGCATTCACTCGTGCGCGAAGCTTTATTTAAAGCATAAAAAAATTCGGTATAAAATTTGGCTTGGATAACATCGACACTCTGTTTATCGGAGTTTGAGTAATCAGGGTGCTATTGTATTGGCCTTTGATACCTTAAAAATGTATTCTTTATTTAGTTTGACCAATTTTCGTGAGAAATTGTTATTCGCATAATCCTCGCACTCTTATAAAAGCGCGATATTTTACATACGTTTGATGATAATGATTTAAGATAAAATTTAAAGGTAAAAGGTTAAAGAACATGGTGATCATTTAAAAAGCAAACATCAAAACATCTAGTCAAAAAAATTAATTTAAATTACATTTATTTCAGTTTCTCGTTAATGTAACACGGTTCCTGCGGTTCACAAGGTGATCTTGTTCAGACAAAACAGTTGTAATATTTTTTAAAAAGTGTTTACGAATTTAACAAAACTATACAATCAATACAATATAACGAAATCCAAAATTGTACTTATCCAATTCATACAGGTACAGTTTGCAACTGCTTTTGCTGAAGTTGTCTTAAAGCAATCCTCTGGCAAATTTTTAGTTAACTCCGATAAATATGGAAAATATAATATGTGCTTTTAGCATAATAAAATTTATCTCTAATTTATTTTCTACGATAGCTAAGAAACTTCCTCAGAGAACGATCAGCAATCTGAAGTTTTATTTTTACCTGTGTTAACTAAGTTTATAACTTCCAAAATAAATGTTAATACCTACATACATACGAAGATTTACATTAGCTTGCTTAACGAGTAAATTTATTAATTTTTAAAGTACAGCTGGTATTTTGATTTGCAAGATTTGCAAGAAAATAATTTTACATATTTTATTCATTGAAAGGGGAACCTATTAAATAAAAATGCTTTGCTTTTTTTACTTACTGATAACAAACATACTACATTCGACCACAAGTCAAAATATTTCGTCCAAGTGGCCATTTCCACTATGCCATTTACATCAAGAACTTAATACTCAACTCAAAAGTCTTACAGAAAATCCTCTCATGCGCGTGTTTCAAAACAAAATTACCAAACGAAAATGACAAATCTGCGAGAGAAAGACTCGCGTTCTCTTTCAAACTGCTCGAATTCCTTCCCAATCGCTTTGACATTCAACAACAACAATAGAAAACAGCGTTGTCCCAGACATACGCCAGCGATCCCTCTAATGGAATGAGAAAACTCGAGCAGCCAAGGGTGGGTGTGGTATGCACGAGGACCAAAAAAAGGAGAAATTAGAAGCACCCCTTCAATTCAGGAAGTAGTTGCACCACTCCCTGGCTATGCCCCATATCCACAAGTAGATCGAACCATTGCAGACGAAGCTCTCGGAATCAGGCCACGACCTAGGAAAGTGAAAATGAAATAAAAAGATCAAAAATCAAAAGAATATAGAAACTTTCTCTTCTCGCACACCCCTCCCCCCGTCCAATGTCGCCTCCCCCATTTTTACGCAAGTGCACATTCGACAAGTGGGATCCGATCAGTATATAAGGAGGGAGCTCTCAACGGTTAGAGTATCACATCGTTCTCTCGAGTTTTAATCAAACCTCAAGCACCATGTTCAAGGTAAGTAAATTCTTCCCTTGGATTACCTATTAACACACTGCATTTTACCGATTTTGTCCCAAACTTCCGAATTTACTTTGAGGGACTTTAAATGAATTTTGCCGATTTGGTCCTAAACGTCTGAAATTGCTTTGTGGAACTTTGGATTTGATGAGTTTCCTTAAATTTTGACTACAATTTGAGAAAAGATACTTGTCTAAATTATTGATATATTGTATCGAAACTGAAGTGACAGGCTTTTGGTGAATATTTTAAATGTGAATTTCTTCTGGCTTTTCTTCTGAGCTTGAAAATTGCAATGGGCTTTTATAAAATTTTCTGTAAAATAACTGTTATAACGTTGGGACTTATCAGTCGTCCATTTCCATTATAACGTTATTGTTTTATATGCAATAATTTCTCAAGAACAAAATTTAAATTTTTTAAATAAAATTCGTTAAAATTTACCTAAAACGGAGTATTGCGCAAAAAAGATATCCCAATATCAGCCAAAGATTTTAAGTTGATTCAGCTTTTATATTCTGAACAAAAAACGATTGTAGTTCTGGAAATGGCCTTTGAATTGGTAATATAACTATATTGGATACAACATTATGAAGGCTGACAGAATTCTTATTGTAAAGAATCATTTAGTCTATCCATAAAATTTACTTTCTCATGGCTAAATACTACTAAATATTACAAACGAGAAACGTATTGTGTTCATGTTCTGCCAAATAATCCGTTTCTGTTGTAAAATTGTGTCCAATCACATTAAGGCTGAATTTGTTTTAGTCAAATTTTCATCAGATGTTTCCTTTCAAGACAATAAATATTTCATTATATTTCTAGCTCATGTTAACATGCTTTTGCCGAAAACAATTATTTTAGTTTTTACATTAACCAGTCTTGCGTTTTTAAGTGGATAACCTCCAGAAAAATGAAAAATAGTACGTCTTTACGGAACACACAAAGCTACTCAGTTACTGTTAAGATACTTCGCAATGCATTTTCCCCACTAAAAGCCTATAGGAAGCTTAGTGTTTAAATATTTCATTATTTAAACCAGAAAAATATTGATTAGTAGCAAACAATAATTTAATTGAAACTCTTAATAGTGGAGCAAAGAGGTCCTTTCAAAATAACGAATGTGTCACACGTTAATTATTAGCTATTCGAGAAATAACTGTTGTCCTGATTGGGGCTGTTTTGGCATCCGTAAAAAGCTGTACGAGTAAGATAAAGAACCGTGCGCACAAGATAAGTAATCGGACGTGTAAAATAAAGGACTGCGCGCGTATGAGTTGTAACGAATAGGTTAACCGCAGGCCCTTAGACCAGATACGGCCTCCAAAGATTTTCATCAGATCCACTGACTAGAAGTGGCCCTTCAAATAGGTTTACCCGGCCGCAGACCACATACGGCCCTCCGAACAGGTTTAACCGACCCGCAGACCAAGTTTCCGAACAGATTTTACCCGGCCCGCAGCAATATGTGGCCCTCCAAATATTTTCATCAGACCCGCAGACCAGATATGGTCCCTGGACTTTTCTGCCGGCCCACAGATCGAATACTGCCCTCCAAATATTTTTATCAAATCCACAAACCTGATAAAAAAGTATTTGGAGGCCACGTTATTTTGTAAATAGCTACTCTGAAATTTGAGTAAACACATTTTTATATATTCTTGTTTCTTTTCAGCTCGCTCTCGTCGCTGTTGTCCTCGCCGTAGCATGCGCTGCACCTAGGCCTTACGGACGCGCCTATGGCGCACCAGCCTATGGCCGAAGCTACGCTGCTCCATCCTACAGCGCCCCTGCCTACAATGCCCCAGCATACAGCGCCCCAGCTTACGGATACTCAGCACCCGCTCACGATTACGTAAGCACATTTGTGACTCAAATTATTCCTTAATGATTTCAAAAGTAAAGAAATTGTCGATATGTGATGGCTTCTTAAATTGTTTGCACTAGAAAAATGTATTGAAAATGTAGAAAAGATGAAAATTTTAATATTATTCTAAAACTAAATATAAAATATTTCAATAGAGATGTTTGTCCACTAATGCATAGTAAATTTTCCAGTAAACTTGTGAATGCCTACACCGTTTATTTAACCAAGTGAACATTGAAAATATTTAACGAACTTTTGAACATATTTAACAAAAATTGAGAATTTTTTAAAATAGGTATAAAGTAAGCTGATCTTTTAGTCACATAAAATAGAATTCTCATGAAATCGAAAAAAATTAAAATTTGACTATAAATTTAAAAATGTGATTATTCATATTTTTAAATATGGTATTCAAAGGTGATTTTTTTTTCAAATTATAATTTAAACATAAATTTCTTTAGGAAAAGTTAAGTAATAATTCACTCACATACAAAACAAAAATTCCTATTTAACTAAAAAAAAAACAATTTACGTGTTATGCATTTAAAAATATGAATATTTAGCGTGACAAGAGTTCGTAATATCTCGCACTTCAATAGTTTCATTTTAAAACATCAGTTCGGAATATTTTTTATTATGCAAAACATTTTATAGTTTACAGGTGATAGATTTTGATAACGTAGTAATAATTTTGATTATAATTAAATTGTATTGTTCTTAACTTATACCAGAAGTATAGTTACATTGATAAATAGGGATGCCGAGATTGGATCGAAAGCAAAAATTCTAATGTTTAGAATTAGACAGCCTTAGAAGTCAGCTAGATTCGCTGTTGTTTCTTTTCACCAAAGACAATTAAATAAAAATTATTTTAAGCCTTAAGTTAAAAATGAGCCTAAGAGAAATAATTGCCCCCAATCCTGCCAGTTCTGAGTGGATAATCCAAGCGCTGTCTTTGGCAAAGTTGGGAAAATGAGAGACCATGTGCAAGGACTAACTGCGCGTATTATCTGGACGGGATGGTAGTCTTAGCAGGATGCATGGAGTAGGAGAGAAGAGTCTGTGTTGAAGATACTTATTGAGCATTGAGCAACCACTCCTGGTGATTGTCTCGACATTAGAAGAAAATTGACCAGACCTTTATGGACGAGATTAGAAGATTAGTCATTAGAAAAATATTGGCCAGATCTTGTCATGATCAAATGTATTGATGACAAAATATCTCGTCATGAGCAAACTTGGACAGATCTTGATGGACGGTATATCTCGTCGAAACCACTTGGAGGGTTAACCAATCATAGTAAGAAATCGCTTGAGGCTGAAAGAATGGGAGATCAGCAGTCCTGGTTGGCTTTTTGCGGGGAAAATCAAGGAGGACGTTTAAATACAAACTGTCGTCTCACTCACATTTGCATTTAAAATCGTCATTTTTGCCTCAGGCTAAATTTATTTTGATTTTAATACCACCGAATGATAATATTTTGTATCCCGGGCTTCTACTGTCTTATACGTTACTAAAAGATTAGAAACATCTTATTGACCTTAGATAAGATATTCTGTATTTATTGACCCTCAATTCATCGGAACAATAACTGTTACAGGCCGTCCCCACCCCATACGACTTCGGATACGACATCGCCGGAGACTACGGTGAGTTCAAGCAGAACCGAAAGGAATCCAGCGATGGCAAGGGTAATGTCCAGGGAAGCTACGGATACACCGACGCTCACGGAATCTACAGACAAGTAGACTACGTCGCCGATGCCTACGGTTTCCGTGCCAACGTCAAGACCAACGAGCCAGGAACCGACAACCAGAACCCAGCTGATGTCCAGGTACATGCCAACCCTGCCCACTACCAGGCACCCGCCCCACACTACGGAGGATACCCCAGATATTAAGAAGGACCGATATAGGATTTAGACAAGTTATCGATTTAATCTTTATGGTGAGTGAAACTTTCTTTTTCTTGAGATATGAGAGGCATTTTCTGTTGAAGTTAGAAAGAGCTGGCGGTAGTGTTTCTGCGGTGATACGCGTTTTCCTCTACGTATTCTGAACGTGACATCAGTTGGCTTGTTTTTCGAATACGATTTCAGCGTTTCGCCAATAAAAATTCCAAAGTATAAATTTTGAGTTAATTTCTGATTAGTTGATTGGGTCAACACCAATTAGATCAAACGTCAAAAGTTGCGAAAAAGGCGATAAATTATATTTTAAGATAACCCTGATATGTGTTATGCGACAGCATCTAGATAACAGAAATAAAATCTTCGCAGACCGTCTGATTTGTTTGTTTACACTTAAAAATCCCTCTCGTATTGCATTCCTAAACAAATCATTTTTTAGTTATAGGCATCTTAAGTTGAGCTCTCAGGAGGCATGTGCTTAAAACTACATGTCATCTAGTCTACGTGAAGGAATATCATCACAAATTTACTATAGCGAAATACCGAAATTCTAAATTGAAATAGTCTACAATTCAATGGTACTAAACGAGTTTTCCTTCACATTACAGCGTGCTTAGCGCAGATTGGCTAAATCTGGTCCATCCGCCATAAAAACGAACCAACCAATCCTCAACAGAAATTTGCACTTTTGTAATTGTGAGTTTTTTAGGGATGGCAATAATTCGCACTTATGAACTTGAAAATTGGTATATTAGTAATGATATCAGTTGAAGATTTGCAAACTAATGGTTTATATGGATAAAGCTTTATATTTTTTATTTTCGGATTTCATGAATTAAAAGGTCTTAGATAAATATACTAAATAATTTGTCAAATGAATAAATACGATCTTGGAATATTAAAATATCCAAACATACAAAATCACTCGGCTATCGATTTCAAATTGCTTTTCAAAGTCAACATACAATCATAAAATGGTTGTTCGATAAGTAAAGCATATGGTTATTTAATGTTCTTCCTATTTGAAAATTCGGGTAGCAAAAACATTGTAGAGCAACAAACAAAACTTAATTGCAGAAACAGACTAACATTACATACGAAATTGAGAACTAACACATCAAACGATTTGATCCTAAAATAAGTGTGAAAATTATTTAATAGTATTAGGTCATTAGTTATCTATTTTCTATCACAAAACTGTGATTTGCTTAATATGATGTCACTACAATCAATAAGTTCCATATTCCTTATGACATATTTTCTCCGAGGACGAATGATTTGGTCTAGCAGGTGGCTAGTCCAGGAGGATTCAACATTATTTATTGTGTTTTGAAAAATATTTAATAGTACTGTTTCAAGTATTTGAATGCAAAATATACTTAAGGTAGTTTAATAATTGCGTTTATTGTTTTGTTTCAGTCAATTTTGTAATCTTACTGTACTGCGGGGTTCCAGGAAAAGCATGGTTCAGGGATTCGCTGAGCATTATCAGGAACACCACCGGACAAAGGAAGACAATACGCTCCCTTTTATCCCTCAAAAGCAGCCTGTTCTGTCATCTTCTGTGTTCATATAGTAATTTATTTATAGCGTCTATACGTCCGATACATTTGTATCAAGCTCTGTTGCGATCAAGCTCTCTGCACAGCTTTTGTTGGATTGGATGGGAGTTCTACGACATGATGTATTATGTACATAGAATAGAGTTGTATAATATTTCATGGTCGGTGTATCATTTCTGTATAGAACTGTATCACTTGCGATAAACTCAAATAAAGCATTTATATTAAAAGCAACACTTGTCTACCTTTTGTACAGGAATTTGCTCATTGTACTACATTGTCTCTGTTAAGTTTACCAATTAACATTCAAGTAATAGCTGCATCTATTTACCTTTCCAACAATATACTAAATTAGGATAAAAAATAGTTTGAACTCCACGTCAAAATGCATTTATGTATGCTCTGTCCAGCAGTAAGCTCCAAGATCATGCTTAGTTGTCAATCAGTGATACTTTGGGAGGTTTCATTTCATATTTAAATTAAAATTTTGCAATGTCAAAGGACTTTATTACATATTAATTTGTGGATAATGTTCATCTATTTGTAGGATGATAAACTCTTTTTTCGGAAACATCCGAAGTCCACGGACCAGTTTTCATTTGAAATTTCATTGTATTCATCGGTACAACAAAATCAATTTATGAATTAACATAACAGAAACTGAACTCACTCTGGGAAATTTAGTTTTGTGAGTGTTATGTCGTTTTAACACTTGTTGAGGAGGTATTGAAAAGATACCACAAACAAATGTAATTATACACTTTGTGCGGAAAATGTATAATTTCATGCCTGGAAATACTTATTTACAGCATTTTTTTTACATGAAAAAAAAGATTTTTGATGACTACAGCTATTGCGTTTTAACTCCGTACCCTCATCCCAGTTTGACAATATATACACATGCATTCACCTCAGCAATAGTAAAAGGGATATACACACAAAAACGAGGAAAATTTTTTGATACATAAAAGTACCTCCAGGAGAATAAGAATCAGCAGCATTAAATTTTTTTCCATGATAAAAAATGAATTCAATGTATATTGTTACTGGCATCATAAAGCATATAATCCCTTCAACCTTAATGTGTGTTTGGCTAACACATTTTGTTTAACCAACATTTGGGTCTGCCGGTGTCTTAGTGAGTTTGCCCATTGCTCTTGGAATTCAGTTCCCGACTCTGGGTCTATTTCTCGCTTCTGTCATTAAAAACCTTTTATGTGCATTCATTTACTTGACGGAAAGAGCTTTGCTTGGCCAGATTTGACTCATGACCCATAAAAACCCCAAAACGATCAAATTAAGAATTCTCAGTCGTTCACCACAAGTCCATTAATACTAAATAAAATTAGTACTCCAAATCGCTTGTCAGGTGAACACTGCTTGTAAGTAGTTCACCAACATTAAACATGTGTCCTGGAATGCTATAATACAGTAGTTCGGAAACTTTTCAATCCCCAAGAATCCCCGTTAAAATTAAATATTTTCGTGGACTCCTTGAGATTACACAATTAAATGGGGCACATGAGGACCTGCTTAAGACCTGTTATCCTTATTTTTCACCTTAACATTGAAAGTAAAATATTTAGATCTATGTTAAATACATTGTAAATGTTAAAAGACATTAAAGATTAGTGATGACAGTTTAGTTCTGAAATAGAAAAAAAACTTATATAAAATAAACAGCAAATATTATACTCTTATTTATTAGATATAATGAATAAAAATCAAGGCTCTCAACTTTCAAAATTATTTGACGGGCGTCAAAATATACACATTCATCATGAGAACAATTAATCTCCTTTTTAGCAATTAGCTCAGCAATGTTTGGTTTAATGTCTGATAATTTCAATATTAAGTCATTCTCCAACTTCACGTCTATTTCAAGTCAAAGCAGGAATCTTCCACTAATCGTTTTAGATTCTAAAGTTTAGATTTTGGTTGGTTTTGCTTTTATGGCGCAAGGGCCATATTTGACCACGCTTCGCAAACACAAGACAGACAATATCAAGTAATTATGAAAAAAGGATGGAGAGAAGAAATATCGCTTGGGCATCCTGGGGTCGCGATCCCATGTTTACTAGAGGCAGTAAGGTCCATCGGAAAAGAATAGATCAGTAGGGTAAATCGAGTGAGTGAAGCCCGTGCACACTAAAGGATGTGCCCCCGAGGGTTTAGAAATGTGAAGAAGAGTAGTGGTTCCCGAAATGTGATCCGCGGGTAAGAAACTATGCTTGACAGTAGAGATGATTAAGAACTATTGACCCTCCATCTAGAAAGTAGTGACGGCTTTTCAGGGGAAGGAAGGGAAGTGCCACTTCCCAACATTTTTCATCAAATTCATTTTTCAAATTACATTTCTCAAATTAGCCTTTTTTTCAGTATTTCATATATGTATACATTTTCAAAATTTCTTTTTTTCTTTTACGATTTAAAAATTACTAAAGTACTTACAGATAGGAACGAATTTAATTTCGCAGAGCACGTTATTCAATACACGGAAACTATCTTACAATGCTTACGATTGCAGACAGCGAAAGCTTAGCACAGAAGTTTTTGCTGAAAAATAGCTGCTCTTATTCCGTAAGTCAGATGGTTGCTATGACAATACCGCCATTAGCAGCCAAAAAACATTTAGACTGTCGGCTCCGAAGGAAAGAAAAAGCTAGAAAGCTCGATTCCCCTTTCTCTATGGGTTTCCGGTTGAAATCTAAAAATAGATGTCCCTCGTTTCCCGTTGCAAGCAGCGCGTTAAAACTAATAGAGGGGGCTTTAGCGCCAAAAAGTCCAGCCAATCGAGCCGAAACTGCCGTATATTACATATGAAATAGAGCAATGATTTTGTTGACAATTTTGTTTTAGATTTTTCAGCGGAATGAATCCAATTAATGATATTGTGAATAATTTACTGGAAACTCCGTTTAGCCGGTGGAAAGACGAAGACAAGAGGGACGTATATAACGCCAAGCACGTCCAACAGATTTATTGAAGACTATAGCCAAAAAAGATTAAAGAGCTTTAAAGTCATAAAATATTAGTTTTCAAGGGAGTTGGTTTATACTCAGTATAAATAGCTATGCAGTAGTATTACCTTAAAAAGATAATTTTGTTGGCCCTGCTTGCTTTTTAGTAATAGACATTCTCTTTGGAATAAAGACGGATTCGCAGACTTATTAAACATAACACGAACACTCCATACGCACGAGGATTCTGCTGAACATCTGAAGTGTGAATTAATGCTAAAACTTTTTTTTTAAGGATCTATTAGGGATGCCCTGAGGGAGAATGCTAGGCTATTTAAAGTGCATTTCAATGAAACCGTTCGTTTGAATAGACTGTTTTTACAGTGAGTGATGCATTAATATATTTGAGCAAACACGAAATGGCATTCCGGGTCCATGATGAAAGCAGTGAAACTATTCAAAACGAAATGATTGAATTAAACACGAGATTTCAAGATTGTGAAAAACTTCAATTTATTTGCCTTGCTGACACAACGAAATTCGAACAATTTAATTTGCATTTTCCATCTCAGGCACTTGAAAAATCTTCAACAGTTTTACGGCGATGTGTTTAAAAAAACCCAGCGCCTTAAAAATGAACTCTTATATATGACGATGGAAAATTCAAGAATATATCAACGCAAGAACTTCGAATGCTTTAAGATGGTAAAGAAATTTTCACCAGAAGCTTACAATTTGTTTTCTCTCGTCTTAACAATTCCATCTACAAGTGTATCAGTGGAAAGGAGTTTTTCTTGCCTTAAAAATAAAAACTTACTCAAGAAATACTATTTCGCAAGTCATTCTTCTTTAGCAAACATTTCTATTCAAAAAGACGTATTAGTGACGCTTATGAAGAAACAGCCATTTTACGATGACATATCAGACAGATTTGCAGTATTAAAGGACAAAAGAATTTATTTATTTTACAGAAAATAGGGGTAAATCCTCATTAACTAATTTTCGGAACTGCTATCTTTTCATATCACTGGCATAGCCAGGATTTAATTTCGGGTGGGGATTCCGGGGATGCCTTTCCCCTTTTTCCAATCATGAGCCGCCGCTGCCAGAAAGAGCTTGCTCCTCTAATTTCTGTGAACCTAAATGTAGATGGCACAAGTTGCTTCCTGTAACAGGGTCCCTACTCTCTTTTCAAAATAAAAAATAAGGAGTTTGTAACACAAATAATTTTTTATAAGGACTAATCGAGATATACCAAAAACCATATTGCACCTTCATTATATTAGTCAACCTAGTAGGACAAAAATTAGGGACGTATGCAGGACTTTTGGCAGGTCTATAGTAACTTAAGTTAATTTTTTGTGTTGTCTGTTTGAAGTTATTGTTTTGAAGCTATTGTGTTTTGAAGTTAACTTTTTAAAAACAATGCACAAAAAAGATGAATGTATTTTACACATATTAAAACCATTAACCCCATTTAACCACAATAAAACTAATTTTTATAATTTTTAAGTTTGTCATCTCAAGGGGGAAAAAGAAATGAAATTCTAAAAATCGTTGCATTTTTTTTCTAGAAAATAAGAAAGAATTTTAATAACAGATTTATTTTCCGTTTTAAATACAAATACATTTATCTTGTTAAATATTGACCCGAGAAAAAAGTCTTACGAATAAATTTCAACTGATTTGTTCTTTTTAGAAATTAATTTTGTCTAATTCCTTTATTTCAACTGCTTTTCCTTTAATTTCTTTACGTAGTGCATTTGCACTTTTTAAAAGAGAAAATTCCTCAGAAGCTTCTGCCTCATTAGTCATTTCTTCAGTTGACTTTTCCATTCTCATTATCCCACCACCATGTCATTTCCACCCTCAAGACAAATTCTTTGATTTTAAGGAATGTAGTTGTTTTCTTTTATTTTCTAAATTTGTCTTCGCACTTTTGCATTGTTAACAAATTTTCTCATTTCTTAAGTAATTACTAAATTTGGAATATCATTAGAATTTTCATAAATAGGTGCAATATAGGAGTCTCCTTTTAAATTTCTAAGGACTTGTTGATATTAAATCCGCATTCTACAAAGCCTGGCCATGAGATAAGATCATTATGGTTTTCATAACTTTCCAGTTTTCCCTTTGTATCATCTATATTAAGAAAGTCATCTAAACGCATTGTTTTTGGTTCAAAATTCTGAAACAATGAAGTGGATTTGAAAACGGTGCTTTCCATAAAATCTTTGAATTGAAGTAATATATCATCACAATCTTTTTCTTAGTAAAGTGCGATAGTACAAGCTTCATGGAGTTCATGCACTTGGTCTGATCTTTAACCATACGTCTAGGATCAAGACATGAAGCATTTCGAACAAGCAAATATGCTGCAGGAGATTTAGCCATGAGGCATAACATATGTGATAACATCAGTCCAAATTACAATTGCACGTTCTACAACTGGGACATTCTCTAGCTATCTATAACCACAAAATGTTAAGGGAAGTTCCTTGACATCAAATTACTGAAATCGTACCCTTTCGCAGAATCTTAATAATGCACAGAATAAGTAATATATGCACAGAACATGTTCGTTTTTCAAAAATTGTATTTTATTTTGTAAAAATTGTTACATTTCTTTGCAAAATGATAATCGCACGCCGCTGCATTATTTTTCATTATATTAGCACCTAAATAGTTTTGCATTCCATTTGCATCTGAGGTTTTTCTATTCACTTTAATTTTCAAAAAGAAATTTTTGTTTGTTAATTGTCTAATATCGGAGTGAATTTTCGCAGTATAGGCTTTTAAAAATCATTTTGGGGCGTTTTTAATCTTATTTTATTAAAAAAATTTCTTACGATTGTAAAATGGATTATGTCCAGCTCCGTGCGTCCTGGTCGCGATGGAAACGCCTCAAAGCAGAGAGGAAAAGTAATTCTTTTCTAACGGGAGAACATGGAAATTTTCGGATGGCGCAAGACCTGTGTGGCTGATCGTGCATCTTAAGAACGGGAGACCTTAGTGGCTCCATTTTAATCCGCTGTGGATAAAAATTGTTACTTCTTCTGAATGTGGACTCCTGAACATCAATGTTAAATATTTTCGTAATAAATGTTCTGTATTAGTAAAAAGTGGAACTCTTCCTGTCAATCAATTGTTCCTGTTCTATCCCACTTCTGACATATATATATATACATCTGAATTTTTTCTATATTTTCCATTTGAAGAGGAACGGTTTTATTCGATAATTTACTAATTATATCAGAGCACATTTTTCGAATATCAGTACTTATAAATAAATTAACGCGTTTAGAAAACTTGATTGTTTTACATATTTTTATGTGTAAAAAATGTGAACAGAAGCTTTCACAACAGCTAACAATCACCAAATAAAACAGTTACCCAATTTACTTACCAGTCATTTGAGCTTTAACACTTTCTCCCATTCTTAAAATATCAAATTATTTTTGGCAAACAAGGCATTTTGCTTTATGGCGATCAGTTGAAGCTGCAATCCATTCTCGATACTTTTCATTTGTAGTCCATAAGCTGTTAAAAACGCATTTCCCAGGCATACTTTTTAACCCTCCAAGAATCTCCGCATCGAAGTCTGCCCAAAATTGTCACTCCTTATCAGCGGAACCAAGTTGTTTCTCCTCAAAGTTCTTCATTCACCCACGAAGCACCTAATGCAAACCCATCTGCCATGTATTTTGCTTGTGGGGACAATGTGGAAATAAAGATTGTTATTTAAGTGCTTTTTCTTCAGATGTTTAGAAACTTTGTCATTGTAAAAACTATGTGAAAACATCTGGGAAAAAGCCGATAAACGCGAGAACAGGAAGCATGAGCAAATCTATCAATGGAAGTCATCTACCTCCACAGACCCAATGTACTAAATGGTCATTACCAGTCACAGCCCTTCGGAGGGTCAAACAGTGGTCCTCTTTGTATTCGTTTCTAAAGAGGGGAGGATAAACGTTCTCTCAGTGAAACCTGCCGCTTCCCGTCCAAGATCGAAGCTCGAAAACGGGAAAAATCGGAAAATGACTGTGCCGTTAGAAAAATTTAGTGTTCTAATTTTGGGCAAAATAAGGAGTTTTTAAGGACTCTTAATTTTAAAACTAAGAAGTTTTAAGGGCTCTTAGAAATGATAGCTAAAAATAAGGAGTTTCTAAGGAGCGTGGGAACCCTGTGTAAGTATTCCGTATTTGGGTAACAGGAAGTAAAATCCTAGCCTTAGAGATTTTTTAGCTCTGAAAATCCCTTACAAAAAGTGCTTTAATCTGTTTAAATTAGAAAGTATAAATTACATTCAATTTACTTATGGGATATTTTTATTTAATGTAACGGTATGAAGTATACAATTTATATGAAATTCTAACAGCAATGATACAAAAATATAATAATCAACAGCTGATTTTGAGGCAAGCAGCTGTATCAACTGTATATCATGTGTGAGAAATTTTTAAGTATTTGGTATTTTCAATTAACGTCACACTGGAGCAACACAATGGGCTATTGGTGACGGTCCGGGATCAATCCCAGAGGGAAAGATCCGAGGACAACACCACGTAATTTTGAACCACGGTCAGATGACGAGGCAACACCTGAGCTGGCACCCCACTCTCCAAACTTCCACACCACGCCAAGAGAAATTTTTAAACAGCAGTTACAAATGTACTGTTATGCAACACATAACACACAAATTTCAACATATGAATTACATATCAGAAATGCATACAATTATTTTAGAAGAGTAATTTTATAAAATACAATTATTAATAACAAACATTTTACAAAGGTCAGTGATAAAAGAACTAGCTATCAGCGACTAATTTTAAAAGTAAAGTAACCCAAAACTTGAAAATGGGTTCTTTAATCTGACTAAAATGAGATTATCTATTTTTTTAACAAAGATAAATTATTTGAAATTGAGTAAATTATTCTAAAATGATTTGAATAAGCATATGAAGCACCAGAATGAGACAATTAGCTTCAATGTCAATTTTAGTAATAGAAAATTATGAAAATTGTCATGTAATAAAATACTTTAAATGAAAAAATTACTTCACACAACGTTTTTTACTTTTGTTATTTTTAATCAGAACTTTTTTCTGCTGTGTGTTAGTCCATGTTTCCTAAGAGCAGATTTTGTTTTGAAAGCTTTGTTACAAATTGTACATTGGTAAGGTCGTTCACCAGTGTGCTTCCGAAAATGATTTCCAAAGTTAGTTTTGTATATTGTTGAATAACTGCACAGGGTGCAAGAGTAATAAGTATGATTGAAAACAACACTCTTTGTGTAGGGCAGGCCTAAAAAAGAAAAAAAAATGTTACATTTGTGAAAGGGAAAAATATTTTTACATAAAACATTAAAATTCTTATTCTAACAAAGCAAATTAGACTTCAAATAGGGAAGAAAAGCCTGCATACATAATTTTTGATTCAGGATGTCAAAAATTAAATGGGAGAGGCAAATATTTCCAATGAGAAACCAAATAAGTTGGTTAAAAACACCTACACCAAGCATGCTGTAGAAGCCTGACTCCCTGGAACACTTATAAATTTATGGCAGAGCCAAGGATAAGGGATAAATATTGCAAATAAGTAACCAGCTATGCAAAGTGCTTATTCAATCTCATCACTATTAGGTCGTTTATCAGATGGACAGTGTTCTAGGGCTCTGAACGTTCTACTGAATACTTTGGGGTTGAGTTGTCTCCCTTCTCCAACATGAGGATAAATGTTAAAAATAGTTAATATTGGTAATAATTTCTATAAGCAAAATAAAGAGTTCCAAAACATGAAGCAAGTAGTGTTTTACTGAGCCCCCCAATAAGTACTCCAAGTTAACGGCAATGTCCCCAGGAATGTCATCCCGTCATCATGTTTCTGCTATTGTAGCCAATACTGATGGTACAGTAGCGAAAAAAAAACGAAACACCCCTCTTCATTCAATTTTAACAGTAGATAAAATTCAAAGATGGCGTTTGACAGGAACTATTGTCTTCTATAAATTCAAATGCATAAAATTTGCATAAGGGCCGTCTTTATATTAAATTGAGCACCAACTTCATAATTTCCAATGAAATCCCATTTCGACACACAATTTCGGATCTATATCGAAATTTAACTTCAGATACCAAATTTTCTATCATTAGGTCTTACTGTTTCGAAGTTGCGAGTACAGAAGGATTGGAGTTCGTAATGTTAAATCAGGTTTAGATTTTTATGAATATCTTCCTAAATAATATTTCTATAGCGCTGATATTTTGTACCATGTTACTGTTAAAGAACCCAAACAAAATCCAACTAATATTTTACTTTAAAAAGATTTTAGTATGCAATGATTATTAAATTAATGTTGAAAAAATTATGAATTGGAATCTTACTATATTTTGATGGGAATCAATTCAGGATTTCTAATGACCATGCAAAATTTCAGCTCATTCCAATGATTAGTTTTTGCGTTACATTAAATTTCACTCATTATGGCGATTTTAGGGGGTAACCAGAAGTTTAAAAAACGTCTGACGGATAATTCTCGAATCGTTTGCACGCGCTGACAAACGTTTGAAATGGTGTTCAAATTTGAAATTCGGGTAGCTATAAATTAATCTCGATCTACGAAAAGCGACTTTCAATGTGGAGATGATCTCTGAAATTGACAGCAGCTTTAACATTGAATATCTCCGGATATAAAGATAGTCATGAAATTCCATATTTAGACAATTTAACGATGCAGAATCTGATTAAGGCATTAAAAAATGGCGTTTCTATTAGAAATTTTGTTGTTTGTGTAAATTTTGATATGAAGACGTCCCCTTGTGCACTTTTTGCATTTTAATTTTTAGAGGTTATTCTCTATTGAATGATATCTCTGAATTTACTCTTCTATGAATAGTGCTCGAAACAAAGGAGATGGTTCGGGTTTTTTTCCGCGACTGTACATAAAAGGTTATCATCAGATACTTGAACACTCTGCATATGGCATACCTAAAAGAGAACAAGAATGTTAAATATGTGATAGGATAAATATTTTTAGATAAAATGTCAAAATTTTTATTCTAACAAAGCAAATAAGAATTCAAATAGGTTAAGAAAAATCTCCAATACAAAATTTGATTATTTTTAATTTTCCTTTATATGCATTGGAAAACATGTTAACAAGAACCCAGGTAGTCATGCTACTGCAGGTGCAGCCAACAGCCTAAGTACCTAAAAGGTGATGTCACCAGATACCTGAAAATATGCTAATTATACAATAAGAAAATGAATTATTTTTGCTACAACTATAAAATACTTAAAACCCAATTATGGTGTTCGTCACGTGATAGAACTGCAGTAGAAAATAACACAATATCAAACATTTGTTCTTACAATTCAATATTTTCAAGTACAAGTAGTGTGGAAACGAATAATCAGCACTTCAAGAGATTAAGTGACACAGCTTGATACCCATTGTGATAAGTGTTTTGATAATTCCTTGTGTTTGATGTTATAAGTTTGGTGATCTCTTTTATGATGCATAGTCTAATTAATGAAAAACCTTTCTCAAAAATGCTTTAAATCATCACAAGTATCAAATTGACAAAAACTTATATCAGACATCTGAACTTTTGGAATATTTATTTAAATAATATTTTGCTTTTAGTAGCTAGTAATATAGTAGCTGGTAGTACTGGCAAAACTGTCATGCCCATTTTCTTGGCTGCAATATTTCATTTAATAAAGAATATTTAAATAAAAACATAATATTAGAACTAATGCTATTAAATGTAAGAAATACTTTTGCTACCGTTTTCCAGATAAAATAATAACCAAGCTTACATGGTTGGTAATATTTAGAACAGAAGCATGCCATAAAAGAAACAAATTCTAGAGGAAAAATATAAAATTATTTGCAAGAAATATTTCTTGTCGAAAATATAGAGTAATTTTTCTAAATAAAAAAACTAATTTAGCCCATTTTTCACGATGAAAAGCATTAATTTTAAAAATCTTCAATATGAAATTCCAGTAATGTTATGTAATGCGCAGAGTGTTCCAATTGTTATGTAATGCAGGGTGTCTGCACAAAAATGTCAATATTAAATGTCTAACAGCATATTTCAAATACCTGCATAAATACAAATTTCACTGTTTTATAATCTCATTTGATATAGATAATCTAAATTTCCATGAAATAAAATGGCGTCAAATCCGATAGTTTGAATGAGACATTAAAATTGATGTAAATAGATATTGTTAAATTTATATTTGATTAATATAAAATCGAACTATCATTATAAAATGTTAACAAAATGAGTTGAAACAAACCTTGTAACTAAATCTCTGCAAATAAATTAAAAAATTTTGTGTATGAGTGTCTGGGATTCTAATATAGTATTCAGTTTTGAAGCAAATGGTCTGATAGATGAAACAAGATAAGATGGGTTACAACTTTTTTAGAATGCAGTTAAACGTTAAACACAAATTTCATACATTATGTATTTACTTTAATCTTCAAAACTTTTTAAGACACAAGAACAAGTCAAACACAGACAATTGTATTGGGAGAGAACAGCATAACTTGCACAATTTTTAGCAGACAATTCATGAAAAGGTCAATGAGAAAAAATAGCAATATGTCAGTGAGGAACTATTTTTAAAAACTGAAGCAACCCAGAACTTTTAAATGGGTACATCTGTTTCAATTCCAATCCGTCTTAACGATAATTATTGATAGATAAATTATGAAATCATGATACATAATTACTTATAAAAAAACTTACTTATTTGAATAGGCAAATGAATTATCAGAATAGGTCGATTAGCTTTAACATGACAATTTTAGTGACAGAATATTATAAAGAATGTCATATAATAAAACACTTTTAATGACAAATTTTAAGCTTTTAAACAACCTTCTTTTTTATGTGTAATTAAATGTTTTTTGAGAGCACCTTTTTGTTTGTATGCTTTGTTACAAAGTGAACAAGAGAAAGGTCGTTCGCCAGTGTGCTTTCGAAAATGCATCTTCAAGCAAGCTTTATTTACTGTTGAATAACTGCACAGTGTACAAGAATAATAAACAAAACTGGAATTAACTCTCTTGATATATGGCATACCTAAAAGAGAACAAAAATGTTAAGTTTGTAAGAGGGGAAAAACATTTTTAGATAACACATTCAAAGCAAAAGAAAATTGCAATAGTAGAAAATAAATAGTGAAGAAATGAAAATTGAATAGTATGAAAAACATAATTTTACCATTTGTCATTTCTATGCACTCGAAAATAGGCTATCAAAAGCACAGGTAACCATGTTGCTGTATTGACAAAATTACAATAGTGAATTGTAAGTTTCAAGTGCAAAAGGTAAACTATTAGTCAATACAGATAATACATAATCTCATCAGAAAATGGAATACATAAAAGCTATAAGAGACAAGTGAAAATAATATTCTTTATATTCTGCAATTATCAAGTACCAAATTTATTTCAAAAGAATTTATGTATGTGGTAATATTGAAGGAGAAAATCATGCTCTTCCAAAGATTTACTCCAACAATTTTATACTTTCTTGCATAAACGATATGAAACAAGACCAACCAGCAGTTTACGAAAAGATGGTACAGGCTGATATCCAATGTGATATAATATTTTGATAATCCCTTGTGTTTTATAAGTTCGTTTCAATAACTTATTTCACATTCATTTATTTGAATACTTCGTTTTTAGCTGTTAGTGCTTGAGAAAACATGCATGTCCTGCATTCTTGACATTTCATTTGCTGAGAGTGTTAAAAAAAGCTAATGTAATAACAAGAATGTTTTAAAATATAAGAAAAATTATTTTGCTGTAATTTTCATATTTACAAATAAAAATAAAATTTGCATAAAATCATACATAATTTGTCATATTCAGTACTTAAAAATAAAAGAGTGGGTTACCTGCCATAAATTGAAAATTTCTAAAAGGAACCAATTTAAACAAATTATTTCCAATAACTATTTTGAAGTAGTGAGTGTTTTTTTAAATTACGTAAAATGATTCAAATGGCATTCATTGCACAATAAAAAATACTAGCTATTAAAATTTTAAATATGAAATTCCTGGGTTATTAGGTAAGGGAGTGTCTAATGCATGACAACCTCAATTTTAAGTCACACAGCATATCTCAAACATCAACATAAATACGTTTCACTGTTAGATTCCCATTTATGATATGGACATTCCAAATCACCAAGTTTTGGGACACATAAAACCATCAGCATATCTGAAACATAATTTCATCATCAAAATAGTACAATAAATACAACTAAGCATTCTGCAATAGTATAACTATGAAAATAGCATGTCTTACAGAATACAAGACTAATAGGTCATTTGAATTCATAAGTATTGTATTTGCTAGTTTTGGAGCAAATATTGAAATTTTATACTTTAAAAAATGACAACATATTTTCTTCTGAGTGTTTAATAGATCCAGTATTTTCATCAATTAGATTTATTTGAACCCTAAATTCATTTAGAATTGAATTTGTATTAAAATTTTAAAATCTAATTATATTAACATTCAAATGAATAAAACTTAAATTAAAACTTTATCAGTTCAAAAATTGATTATATTGAAAATTTATTGAGTGGAATAGAAGATCTTCTGGAAATCAAATGAGTTAAAATTCAAAAGAATAATCACCATGAGATAAATCATACAAATATAAAGAACTACAAAACATCAATTAGGCAGGATGACTGAACCTCACCCAATCGGTCATTTTGCCATTATACAAGGAGACAAATGCACTAAGTCCTAGGAGCCCCAATATTTTGTCATGTTTGTCCCCTTACATGAGGGATACATATTATAAAAAAATTAATAATCTATACAAACAAAATAGTTTCAAAAATACATATATATGAAGTAATTGCAGTTTTATTTGTCCCTCTCCCAATAATTTCCCCAAATTGGGCCACTGCTGTTTGATTTTTACCCGTTTTGCACTTTTTTGCTTTGATCCTTAAAATTTCAAAACAGGCTGAATACCAAAATGATTACATTCATATAATTTTCAATCTAAAATAAGCTTTCACTTTAATAACATATTTTAGTCCAAAAATAATGAAATATTCCAATACTTTACTTTTACAACTGAATGATCAATTGTACCAAAAAATATTCAAGCATTAATTTCAGAACCATAAACGAAACAGGTTTTCAGTTTAAATAACTTATTTTATTTTCTCTTAACACAAAGGTTCAATTTATGTTTAATACAAGTACATTACTTCTTTTATTTAGAATGAGGATTTATTATTAGATTGTATAAAATTATTTTTTAACTTATCATATTATTTTTTATTTCCTTTTTTTAATGCATAATTCTAAAATGTAACAAATGTTTAAAATTGGGTGGAAGACAGTGATTAACAGAAATTTCTGCAAAAAATATAAAGTCAGAGTGAGAAAATTAAAATAAAATACTTGAGTATACTTGTCTTGCGGTTTGGCACGAAAAAGGTATCACAAGCACAATGTACAACCTCTCAGAAAGCATTTTCCTCTAATTGACAGCACAAGTTACTAAACAAAATGAAGAATACTCCAACCAGACAGTCACTGAAAACTCGTTATGCGCTGTTCTTGCTGGAGGTAAAAATCCGTTGTTCAGCATATGTATCAAGATACTCTAGATCAATCTAATTATGATGGTTGTAGCCATATAGTTAACATTTAACTCTAAAACAACTGTTAGGTCGATCAAGCCTTGGAGCAAATTCTGTCTACAATCTGTCATCTTTAAACCCTCTACAATCAAAAAATCCAGATTGGCTATTATATTTCTATACTTTTCCCATTTGATCGTTTCTGCATCACATAATGCATCTCATTTTTAAAAGCCGATTCCTATGTGTGACTGTCTTCAGACAATAGTGAAAAGATAAATACAAATAATAAACTAAATATTAGATCACATAACACATGTGAACTTTAACAATAATTTTAATAGGTATTAGTACAGATCAGAAATACAGATAATTGTTTTAGGAGAGAATAGTATAAATCTATAAAATACAATCAATTTTGGCAAATATTTTAAATAAAAATCAGTGATACAAAAACGCTAAATATCAGTAAGAAACTATATTTAGAAGCTGAAGTAACCCAGAACTTTAAATGGGTCCTTTAATTTTTCTATCCATTTTAACTAATTTAAATTATTTGAAATAGCGAAAACACATATACTATAATGATTTGGCAATGGAAATAAAACATTAACGTTGGGCAATAAGCTTGAACAATACAATTTTAGTAACAAAAATTATGACAATTGTCATGTAATATGAATAAATCTTTAAAAATTTTAAAATAAAAAATATTAAAATATTTTTTAAAATCAATATTTTATTTAAATGAACAATTACTCCACAAATTTTACCTTTTTTATTATGTGTATTGGTAAATGTTTCTTAAGAGCAGATTTTGTTTTGTAAGCTTTGTTACAAATTGTACATAGGGAAGGTCGTTCACCAGTGTGCTTCCGAAAATGATTTCCAAAGTGAGTTGTGTATTTTGTTGAATAACTGCACAGGGTGCAAGAGTAATAAGTATGATTGAAAAGAACACTCTGTGTATGGCATACCTAAAAGAGAACAGAAATGTTAAATATGTGAAAGAGGAGAAACATTTTTACATAAAATGTTAAAATTCTTATTAAAACAAAGTAAATAAGAATTCAAATAGGTTAAGTAAAACCTCCAATACAAAATTTGAATATTTCTAGTTTTCCTTTATATGCATTGAAAAACATGTTAAGAACCCAGGTAGTCATGTTACTGCTGGTGCAATCAAGTCTGATAAGTACATTAAAGGTGATTTCACTGGATACTTGAAAAATATGCTTATACGAGAATAAGAAAAATGATTGCTCTTTTCATAGCCATTAACAATCAAATTTGATCAGTGTTTATGCATGTGATAGAATAGTAGAAAGTTAGCTTGCATCAAAGATATTTGTGCTAATAGTTCAATACTTTTTGTACAACCAGTTTTAAAACCAAATGATCAACACATCAAGGTCTGACATATCCTGATACCTATTGCGTGAGAATTTTTTTGATAATCCCTCATGTTTGAAGTTTTGTAATCTTTCTTTCAAGTTCATTTGCTGAAAAGAGCATTCTCAAAATGTCTTTGGAATTATTAAAAGTATGAAACATCAAACAAAATATTTTCAAGAGATCATCTGAACTTTTACAACATTTGTTTATATATTTAGTTTCTAACAGCCAGATTTTACAAAACTGCTATGCTGTGCTCTTTGCTGTAATATTTCATTTACTAAAAGCAGGTTGAAATAAAAGAGCTTAATATTAGAACAATTAATGATATTAAATGTAAGACATACTTTTGCTATCATTTTCACAATTACAAATAAACATATAAGCTCATACATAGTTAATATTTAAAACAAAAACATACAATAATGGAAAAAATTCTAGAGGGGAAATAATCTAAAATAATTATTTGCAAGAAATATTTCTTGTCGTCAATAGAGTAATTTTCTTAATAAAAAACATTAATTTAGATAATTTTTTATGATGAAAAGCATTAATTTTAAATATAAAGTTCCAGGATTGTTATGTAATGCAGCATCATGAGCACAACAATGTCAGTATTAAATGTCTAACAGCATATTTCTAACATCCACATAATACATGCTCCACTGTGTTACTTTCTCATTTGATATAGATCATCTAAGTTAACATGAAATAAATAAAACAGCACCAAATCTGAAACAGAATTTGAATTGGATATCAAAACTACTATAAACATAACCAAGCATTCATCATTCAGTATAATATAACTGTTTTAATATTACGTATTTTCATAGAACATCAGACTAATAGGTAGTAAAAATAATAATCATACACAGTAATAATCATACGATTGATCTTTGGAGTAAACATAGAATTGATATATTTCGAAAAATAAGGAAGACCATAAGGAATTATATATTGAAAATACTTTTAACATGGTTTAGCAAACTTCCTTCTCATTACGAGTAATTTAAGATTGTTCATTACTGCTTTTCTTAGCTGTGTTGTACACCTAGACTCACTTAACCCACTAACATTAATAGAGATGAATTCTTACTATATGTTAAAAATGCGGTGTGATTGTATAATATATATTCAAACATAAATTGGACAACAATGATTGGAATTAAAACTCAAATAGGTGGATACCATATGATTTAAAACTTTTAAGAATCCCCACATTGAAAGGGTCATCGGTATAGGCACAGGGTTCAAGAAATAGAGTAGGTATTTTAATTAACATTGTACTATAGCAACACAACAGGCTATTGGCGATGGCCTAGGGTCAAACCCGATAGGAAAAGTCCGAGGACAACACCACATAAATTTGAACCACCCAAGAAATAAGGAATGCTGGAAAATTTTTGAACTGTAACATGCAATTTGTTTGCAAAGCTTAAAAGACTAAATCTTTTCATTCCAGTCATAAGGCTGTAAAAGTGTGTAAATGTATAGAAAACAAAATGTATACAGTTCACAAAATGTATACAATTCACAAAATGTATAGTTCACAAAATGTATGCAGTTCACAAAATCAATAGTTTTGAAAGAGATAAAAAATGAGTAGAAATCGATTTGTATTTCATGGATTGGATTTTGAATTTTCTGATGCTAAATTCAATACAGGACAAGGTGTATCAATTTATTTCATGAGACCAGGGACAGAGAACAGATGTATGTTTACAACATGGTACATAATTTAATTAACATAATTTTTAAGAAACACTCAGACCACATAAATACTGTAAACTTAAGAGCTAAATTAATACTTGAAACTCACAAGACAGTTTACAAAATAATTTATATATATATATATATTCCATCATCTGAATCAAACACCTACAAAACATTCCTTACACAATAATGAAATATAACTTGCAGTTAATAATACAGTTAGTCAAGAAACAGAACAGTTTATCAATCACCAAAACTTTTTATTTTTAAATAACTTTAATTCATGGCTAAAATTATTAACCAAATAAAAATGTCAAAATTGGACCATCTACCACCATAAAATAGTAGCAAAAATGAGTCAAAACTTGTTACCAATCTTTGTTTGCAAATAATGCAAAATTCTTTGCATGGGATTCTAATAGAATCAAGTTTTCAGTTTTAAAGCACATGGTCAGATAGACTGCACAAGATCAAAAGTGTAACATTTTTTTAGAACATTTAAAAGTTAAACATAAATAATAAACTGAATTTCATGCAACATAATGCATGTACTTAATCTTCCAACTGCTTAACAGACATTAGTACACATAATAACCAACATTACAAAGAGAACAGTAGAACTTTACTAAGTACAATCAGTTTTTGCACACATTTTATATTAAGATCAGTGAAAAACGTCTTAAGAAACTGAAGCAACCTGGTACTTTGTACCATTGACCCTTTTGATGTGAGTGTTCTTAAAAGTTTTAAAACATGGTATCCCCAAATCTGCCATTCTCACTAAATTAATCTTTAATACTGATTTGAGCTCATTCAGTTTTAATTCCAATTAAAAAAAATTATGTTTGAATATATATTACACAATCTTATTTTTGACATGTAATAAAAATTCAGTTCTGTATTAATGTTAGTGAGTCTGGATGTCCACACAGCACTGAAAAGAAATATCTTACATTTATCGTAAACAGATAGTAGTTTGTTAAGCCATGCTAAAAGTATTTTCAATTTTTAATTCCTTATTCTCACCAGTCAAAGAAATTATTGATTTTAAATTAAAAGAAAGAAATATAAATTACATGAAATCATGCTGCATACTTACAAAATGACTTGAATATGCAAATAAATAGGACAACTAGCTTTAACATAACATTAGGGACAGAAAATTTTGAAGATTGTCATGTAATGAAAAATTTTAATTGAACAAATCACTTTACAAATTTTTGGCTTTTAAGTTCTTTTTCGACATGTATTATCAAATGTTTCTTAAGGGAACCTTTGGCTGTGAATGCTTTGTTACAAAATGAACAAGAGAACGGTCGTTCACCAGTGTGCTTTCGAAAATGCCTCTCAAACTGAGTTTTCTTCATTGTTGTATAACTGCACAGGGTACAAGAGTAATAAGTACAATTGGAATGAACACTCATGGTGTATGGCAAACCTAAGAGAACAAAAATGTTATTTGCAAAAGGGAAAAAATATTTTTAAATAAAACATGCTATTATTCTGGCAAAGTTAAAAATTGAAATAGGCAAGGCAATTACATAATTTCAATACTTGTCATTTCTATGCACCCAAAATCAAACGCACAGGTTGCCATGTATTAACTTTTGTCAGTCAATGGACAGATAAATAGATATCAGAAAATGAAAAATATGCCAATTATAGGATAAAAAAATAGTACTCTTTATAACTGCAATAATCTAGCACAAAATTAATTAGGAATTTATGCATGTGGTATCGTTGCAGGACAAAATCATGCTCTACCATAGATTTGGTCTCACAATTCCATACTTTCCAATACAAATATTCTGAAACAGAGTTTAAGATGATACAGGCTTATATTCATTATGATAAAAATATTTTGAGTTATTACATACTCTTGAGTTCATGTTTCAATAATCCCTTCTTTTACTCTAATAATCTCTAAGTATCTTGATCATGAGAACTTTCATTAGTTATTTATTCTAATACTTAGGTTTAGATGTTAATACTTGAGAAACTGTCCATATCATGTTTTTAACTATAACATTCCATTTGCTAAGAATCTTTAAATATTAGTTAATGCAACTAGAAGTTTTAAAATGTAAGAATACTTTTGCTATCATTTTCATGTTTAAAAATTAAAATAAAATTAATATCTCAGACTCAGTTTGTAATATTAAGTATAGACTTAAAACAGAAGCATGGATTAGGTGCCAGCAAGTGAAAATTTCTATAAAGGACCTAATGTAAAATAATGATTTCCAAGGTATAATTTGCAGAATGTAGTGTTTTTTTAAATGACGAAAAATAATTCCGATCCTGGTCTTTAAAGTTATAAATATGAAATCCCTGGGTTATTAGGTAAGGCATGGTAAGAGTGTCTAGTGCACAACAATGTCAATTTTAGATGTCACACAACATATCTCAAACACAAGTTCCACTGTATTTGACTCCCATAAACATTCCAAATCGCTATGGAATACTTAAACAGCAGTAAATCTGAAAAAGAATTTCATTATCAAAATACCACACAATAAATATAGCTAAGCATTCTGCAATAGCATAATTATAATATGTATTTTTTACAAAATACAAGACACAGGTTTGATTTCATAGTAGTAAGTATTTGAATTTGTAATATTTTTGGGGCAAATATTGAACGTTTATACTTTAAAAAGAAGAAAATAATGGCAACCTATTTATTTCTCTCTTTTGTGCATAATCTTAATACTTCTGGGGTTTCAATATTTTCATTGATTAGATCTATTTAAACCCTAAATTCTTTTAGATAGCCATGCTAACTTAAAAACTGAATTTTTACTAAAATTGTAAAACTTAATCATGAAATTAATATTTAAGCAACTTTTTTAACGAAATTAAAATTTAATGATCTAAAAAATTAGCCATATTGAAATTTTGTTTTCTGAAAATGCCAGATCTTATGAAGTTCTTAAAAAACTATTAAACTTTGAATTGCATTCATAAAGAATAAAAGTGTGAGAAGGAAGACAAAACAAAATTATACAGTTAAGTAAAAGTTAAACAATGAGTACTTGAAATACATTTTTATTTCATGAAGAGTTGAAGGCCAGAGAACAAATGTGGGGTTTGTTTACACAACAGTATATTTTTAACACAATTTTTGGGACACACAGATATGCAAATACAGCAAACTTAAATTGATAAGTTACTACACAAAATTCACAAGACAGTTTAGAAAATTCTTGAATTATTTGATTTAAATACATACAATACACATTTTTCCTAATACATTAATGAAATCAATAGACATTAACTTGTGTACAGCAATTTCTATTTTTATAAAATTTTTAATGGCTTAAAGTGAATCTTGGCTTAATGATATTTTGATTAACTGAATCAAAATATCATTACAATTGGAATATCTGCCATCATTAAATATTGATAAAAACGAGTCAAGAGTTATTTACGAATCACAGCAAAATTTTTGTTGCAGACAGTATACCAATATTTGTAATTTATTGAAAAACAAAAAATAATTAATTTTCCAAATATGTTAAAATTTACTGCAATCACCATCTTAAATTTAAAGGAAACTTACTTCTCAAATAGTAATAACATATTTTTAATCTAAAATTATGTGAAATATTCCAATAATTTAATTTTTTAACTGTATGTGATCAATTGTACCTAAACAGATTTCAATATTAATTTTAGATAAAAAACATAATTGCAAAATATTTTTCAATTTAAAGACTATTTTTGGGGTTTTCTCTTAATATAAAGATTCTATTTGCATGCTTAATCCAAATACATAACTTGTTTGAGATTATTTTTTTTCTTTCCATGTCATGAAAGAGGTATCACAAGCATAACTTACCATCTTTCAAAAAGCATTTTTCTCAAACAGACAGCAAACCTTACTGAACACAAGGAAGAAAAATCCAACCAGTCCCTGAAAGCTCGCAAGTGGTGACTGATGCGAGTTTCTACAGGAGAGTAAAAATCAATGGTACAGCATATGTACCAAATTGCCCTAGACCAAGATAACTATTTTAATAATAAATAATAAATTTCAACGCTCTTGATCAGCACTTCAGAGCTTTCACAAATGCTCATCCAGATTGAAGCTCAACTTTTTCAAGACTTCAATAAAACAAATTAACTTTGGGCTGGACTTAACCTAGAGGCAAAAAAAAATAAAAACTCAATATAAAAAAATATCAATAGATGTATTTATATTTATTCAGTTCTTTTCTTAATCTACCAATTTATTAGGATTCTCAAATATCAAGGCAAGCCCATTTATCAAATGCTATACTGTCAATACTGGAGATTGACCCCCTTCGGGGCCAGATTTTCCATGACATCATAAACACCATATAATGGTACTACCTTATATTTAACATTGTCAACAATTTGTCATCTTTCAACTACTTGTACAATTGAAAAATCAAGATTGGTTATTACAATGAATTGTATACCTTTTCCATTCTATTCTCATTTTTAAAAGCTGATTTACCCAACTAAACAGTCATCTAAAGATGAATGAAACTTACTGAGAAATAATGCAAAAAAAATTAGAACTTATTTCAACTGAAAACCAACAGTGGTTATGAATAGATTATGTGGAGCAACATAGATAACTACTTTTATATTCATGTGTTGAAATGCCCCAAAATTAATATTAATAATTTCCAGTTAATTTTGAAACAAGCAGTCTGATAGACTACATCACATGTGTGAGAAATTTTAAACAGTAGTTTTGTGTTCAGTACAAATGAACTAAATATTATGCAACATAACACATGCACTTTAACAAATATTTAAATAGACATTAGTTAAGGTTGCATATACATACAATTATTTTAGAAGGACACTATATAATTCTTTATAATACAATCATTTTTAGTAAACATTCTACACAAATGTCTATGATAAAAATTACAAGGTATCAGTGAGGAACTATTAAAATCTGAAGAAAACCAGAACTTTTAAATAGGTGTTTCAATTTGCCTGAAATGCAAATATCCATTTTTAAAACAAAGATAAATTACTTGGAATTGTAAGTACACACTTATAAAGATTTCAATACACAAAAGTATCAGTGTAGGTTAATTGGCTTTTACATGACCAATTCTAGTAAAAGAAAATTTTAAAAATCAGGCAGTGAAATAAAAAAATTACCCCACATATTGTAGAACCTTTTTTACAATGTGTATTGGCAAATGTTTCTTAAGAGCACTTTTCTCTTTGAAAGCCTTGTTACAAATTGTACATGGAAAAGGTCGTTCTCCAGAGTGCTTCCGAAAATGCCTTTCAAAGTGAGTTTTGTTGTTTGTTGAATAACTGCACATAGTACAACAGTAATAAACATGATTCAGGTGAACCTGCTTTGTGTACCCTATACCTAAAAAAGAATAAAATGTTAAGGCTGTAAAAGTGAAGCAATATTTTTAAGTGAAACTTTAAGTGTTTTTCTAACAAAGTAAATGAGTATTCAAAAAGGCAAGAAAGTAACCAATACATAATTTATTTTGTTATTTTCATTTCAATGCATTAAAAAACAGGTTAATAAGAGCACAAGTGGTCATGTAAACTAGACTTTCACAGATAAAATGGAAAACTGCTAATTATAGGGTTGCCACAACCAAAGCACTTATGAAATAGTAATATAAATGTTTAAAAATAGTAGCTAAAAAACTATCTTTTTCTACCCTATTTTAGTAGCACACACTTTTAGTTGCTCAGTCAAAATCAATCAGCTAAAACACTAATTGTGCTAATTAAGTATGAACCAGACATTGCAGATCTTGCCAAATATAAATTTTGAAATTAAAAAGCTATATATTTCCTTAATAAGGTTTCATGAAAATAAAGCAATCAAATATTCCAATGTTTTTTTCATATCTGCCACAGCGTGGTGCCAAAACTTTGAAACTGGTATCCCTTAGAAAATTTTCCCCCTAAAGAAAAATTCAAAAATATTTTTACCACCCGCTATTAGTTAGAAAAATAGACTAAATTTTCATTGATCTTTGGCTAATTTTCAGAAAAATTCCCAAAATTTTGAAAATAGGAGCATTTTAGACAATTTTGCTTAAATAGATACTCCTAGTTACCAAGGTTGAAAAATAGTAGCGAAAAGGTGTCCATTAGTCACCTGTGGCAGCCCTGTAATTATGAGGAAAAGAAAAGGAATGTTCTTTATTTCTGTAACAATCAAGCATTTACAAACTCATTAATGAAGTATTCATGAATGTGTATAATTGACAGAAAATTACAGTATATCACATTTTGTTTCATAATTCAATTTTTTGGTACATGCAGCATGTAACCAAAAAATCAGCACTTCAAAAGATATCTGATGCAGCCTGATATCCACTGTAATACAATATTTTACAAGTCCTTGATAAAAAATGCATTTTCTCAAAATGTCTGAATCAATACCAGAAGTCAATATTTAACAAGCAACAAAAAAGTTTGGTCAACGATCCTCTGAACTTTCATAACATTTATTTACAAAACAAATGCTATTTAAGGTGACATTGTTATATTTTCATGCAAACAAGTCAAAATGAAATCAATATAAGCTCATACATAATTTAAATCCAGTACCAAGAATTTAAAAACAAAATGGGTTTCCTGCCCCATTAATTAAATAATTCTTGAGAAACTAATTATTTCCAAGATATACTTTCGAAGGAAAAGTTTTTTTAAATGAAAAAATATTCTGAATTAAAATTTCAGAATAGAAAGCATTAGTCTTTAAAGTTTGAATAATGAAAAATCCTAAACTTTTAAATTATGAAGACTGTCACATGTATGACAATGTCAATATTAAGGGTCAAAATTATATTTCCGTTCATGATATAAATCAGTTTCCCAGTGGGCACTGTATGAATGTGGGGGAAATGAAGGGGAAAGAAGGGGCATTGAGGAGCAAAAGTAGACAATCAGAAAATGCTAAAAACATTTTGTGTAAAATATTTGAAGCAAACACTTGTCCAATCGACCATCCAGACACTCACTATAGTGCTGCATTGTCGCAAGAATTATGCGTTGTAAAATGCAAGTTACAACTGATCGGTCTAAGAAAAGATGTAGCAAACAAGTGGTAGCATGTATGTATTTTTGCACTCACTTCCGACTGATGTAGGTTCTTATAAGTGCAATAGGTAAGGAAACTTAAATTACAGTTTGATAGTTTTTAATTGTTTAACGAACAGTTATCAGTTTGATGCACAGCTACATAAATATTTTGGTGAAATTCAAAAATTATAGGCACAGCTTCACTTGAAATTTATTATTAGTTAAGAGTTTTCCAGAGAGGACACCAAAAAAGTTGCTTTTGAAATGGGGTGGTGAGCAAAAAAGTTTGAAAAACTATGTAGATAATCGAAATCACCATAGAACACCTAAACCAGCAGAAAATCTGAAACAGTTTCAATGAAACATCAAAATAGCACAATAAATCAATAATTAATATAACTAAGAATTCTGTAACAATGTAACTATAATATACATTTTACAGAACAGAAGACTAATAGATAATTTAAATTCGTAATACAGTAATAAGCATTTGTATTTGCTATATCTTAAGGAAAGTAGAGAATTTATTGTTTTAAAAAGAAAATAATGACAGTATATTTCTCTTTATAAGCAATTTTTAAATTTCTAGTTTTCTAGTTACAGTACTTTTGTTAATCAGCTGTATTGAAACCCTAAATTCCCCTAGTTGGAATATTCGTTTTATTACAGAACTGAATTTTTTATTAAAACTATTCTAATAATGCAATGCATATTCAAAGATAAGTTTTAAAGTTAAAACTCATTGAACTCAAATAGACATTGAAAATTTATTTGTTGTGAATTTCAGATCTGATTGGTTAGTTTGGTTTTATGATCCAAGAGTCATATTTGGCCAAGCAATGTCAAGTAAATGGAGAGACACACAAGGAAAGTTTAACTGACACAGAAGAGAAATATAGTGAGGAATCTAACCTGCACTGTCTACAACTCCCAGGTTGCTATCACAGTGGGCAAAAACAGAGCCACACAAACCCCATATATTTTATCACAGTTGTGGATGATATGCTAATTAAAATGCCAAAAGAAGTTTTATTTAGCATGGTTGTTTTTTATGATACAAGAACCAGATCTGGTCAAGACACATCAAGCAATGTTTTTCGATCAAGTATACAGAATACACACACATGGACAGTTTTACTGACAAAGAGAGAAATACACCCAAGATGGTTCAAGGAATTGAACCTACATTGCGCACAATTTGCAGGTTGCAAGTGCAGTGGGTAAACCCACTCTGAGCCACTATTTCAAATTGGGTTTTTGAGGTAAAAAAAAATTTCCATGTGAATTTGGCTATGGTAATAGTTAAGAATGGCTCATGGAGTTTTATGATATGATGGCCATCTTTGACCAAGCCATGCCAAACACAAGATAATGTCAAGTAATGGACACACAAGGAAAGTTTTACTGACACAGAAGAGAAATACATGCTGAGTAAGATAAGGAATTGAACATGCACTGCTTAATACTCACAGGTTGCAAGGAGTGGGCAAACCCATTGAGCCATCATTTCAAATCATATTCTTGTGGTAAAAAGAATTCCATGTGTTTTTGACTGTTATAGTTAAGAACAGTTTGTTTAGTTTTATGGTGCAAGAGTGATATTTGGTCAATAAATACCAAACAAGACAGAATACAAAGTAATGGACATAAACATGCAAGGAGAGAGATTACTGGTCCAGATGTGGGGGGGTTACTTACAACAGTACCTTTTGAACAGAATTTTTAGAAGACATACTCAGCACATGTAAATACAGTAAATTTAACAACTAATGTACTAATACAGAAAATTCACAAGACAGTTTAGAAAATAAATATTAGTTATCGGAATTAAATATACACAATACACATTTCCATATACATTAATGCACAGTAAAAACAGGCAACTGACAGGACTTTATCAACATTAACTTGTATACAGTAATTTGCATTTATAAAAATTCATGATTAAAATTGTAAGAGGATCAAAACATAATTCATATTCCAACATCTACCATCATGAAACATTAAGAAATATGAGTCAAACCATGACTTGCAACTGAATCCCAGTTTGCAAAATTCACAAATAAATTCATTATCAAACTGGTCTCTTATAATTGCCATTTACTGTTGCATAATGTCACTTTTCAGTTAAAAATGGATACATGTGAAAGCTTTTTAAATAGTTTAAAAACTCTTCATCTGTGATAACTTTTATCACTTTCTCAAGATAACTTATGACTGCTCAACATTTAGACACATACACTCAATAATTTTAGAAATAAAGTGTTGGCAAGCCAGATGGCATACAGTCAAGTGCCTGGCATTTGTTTTATTCATTTCATCAATCTTCGCCCTTTAATTCTTTTATCTCCTTAGTCTGTAAAATACGAAAAATGATTAAAACAGCAGATTGTGCTGTATATCCTCCAAGTGGCACGCCCGAACATGCTCAGAAAATATAGTTTGAATACAACTCGCAGCAAGCCCCGCACGGTAAGACCCGAAATATTCGGACATATCACACGGACCCCCAGACATCTCACTCCTAGAAATATTTCTGGTATGCTGCCCACTACAATGAAATATCAGCGAACTATACTTGGGTGTGCCACTAGGAGGATTAAGAAATGTGAATATAAGAATGTTCTGATGGCAAATGCATGTATAGATACTTCTAGATTCATTTGTAAGCATAACAAATTTGATTTAAATAAGTTCAAAGCTAATGAACAAATAAAATTGCTAAATCAGCTGGGAGAAGAGTAAACTTGAGGTTAAAAAGAACTACCTAATTTTGATTCTGGCTTAGATATGATCATGGATGGCAAGAATTGCACACTTCACATCAAATAGCATATTCTAAACAAAAGGGCCTGCAAAATTCAGTTCCACACTATATATGCATACACAAGTCTTGTAATTTTTTTTAGTGGAAACTTACCAGAAAATCTCCTGCGCCTTATTGTAGGGCGTAATAAAAAAATATAGGGAAATCTTAAAACAGGGAACACTGAAAAAGTTGAAAATAATCAGGATTTGTACTCCTCGTCAAAATTAAAATAAACAGTGCAGAAATCTAGTGCTTTCTAAGCCATTTCAGGATCATGCAGGTGCATTATTAGGATATAGCTTTCATTATTAGGAAAACATACCAATAGGCATCATAAAGTAGAAAATAAGCTTTTGGACCTAAAGATTTTAACATTTTTGAGTGACTTCTTGCATTCACTAAATAGTTTTTAAGAAAATATTTTTTACCTTTACATATACAAGTATTTTATTAATGATATTGCACTTTCTAAAGAGAGGTAACTCAGGAATCAACAATATTGCATTAATTCTGCACAAAGACTGTACAAATGGCTATAGGTGACCCAATTCAGGGTAACAGTTTTTATCAATCAAAATACTGGAAAGGTTCTGAAGTAAAAATCAGAACCAAATTAAATGCTTTTAGTATTAAAGTTGAGTGTTTTACCAACCTAATGGTTTCATGCAAAATCAAGTGAACACTCAAAATGAAAACTAATTTAACTTGACAGTTTTTACTCATTTTGCATTCAAATATAATTTTTTTTAATCATTTATTCATTTTTACACAACTTTAAAAAATAATTTATAAAATTATAGTATTAACTTGGTCAATAATAGCTTTTTTTATTATCAGTATTATTAGTTTAGTATACTAGGTTTAATACTAGGCTTTCTGAGAAAAACTCATGGCTCTGGCTATTTATTTTTCCAAGTAATTGATGTGGTAAAATTCAAGTGGGCTCATTAATATAAAGCAAGAAATTATCAGAAAAAAACTGGAAGTTTGCCACCGATTATGATTTGTTATGTCCATGCCTATTTATACCTGGTACTTAACCATTATCCACGGACAGAGATAACAACCCATTGGTATTATCAGTATCTCTGGGTTTTAATTCATAAATAAAATCAAAATTTAACTCAATATTTTACATTGGATAGAGAAAACTTTTAAAAAGTTATTTCTCAAGTTTCAAAGCTAAGCTTTTGCTTCTTGTTTATTCAAAGTGTTTAATTTCTGGAATCACCAATAGTTTACAGTTTGTCAATTTTTAAAATTTATATATTAAATTTACATATAAGGACATCCCAAATTACAAAAATACATCAACAGATTTAAAATCGAGGACATAAAACTATGATTAAATACTACTATTAAATGTTGTAAATCTAAGAATCCTGGACTTGTGTATGAATCAGAATATACAAAAGCTGCTATAATAGTAGAGATAATGTGTTTTGTATGAAAGTCATACAAATAAAAATTATCCTAAATTATCTTTCTCAACAAATGCAGTATATCACTCATATGTAGGAATTTATTGACAATTTGAATTCCTGCAGATTAGTGATATACATTTGTTGAAAAATAATTTAGGATATTTTTGCTTGTATGACTTTCGTACAAACATTATCTCTACTATTATAGCAGCTTTTGTATATTCTGATTCATACACAAGTCCAGGATTCTTAGATTTACAACATTTAATAGTAGTATTTAATCATAGTTTTATGTCCTCGATTTTAAATCTGTTGACATACTTTTGTAATTTGGGATGTCCTAAATTTAATATGTAAATTTTATTACACATAAAAATGTCCAATTTGGTGTTTAGGACACAAAAAATCCCAAAATGACTTTTGAGACTGACAGAAGGCCTTTCTGATATCTTTTCAACTTCAGATGCATTTTGAATAGTTTTGTTCACAATTCATTAGTTAAGATGTTGTGTTATTTCAGATAGTGCCAGAAAAGTGCAATTTTGGGAGTGTACTATACGCTAAACCTAAAACACATGTGACAATATTACGAACAGGTGTCAAAGGCATTAGATACATCTTCAGCAGTTAATACTTTTACTTTTCTAAAAACACATGACACACACTTAGCAACCATTAATATAAGTTACAAGGAAGCATCATTGCCTTTGACCGATGTTATAGTTTTGGTTGGTTTTGGGTTTTATGGCACAAGGGACACATTTGGCCAAGCTGGACCAAACACAGGACAGACAATGTCAAGTAATTGTGAAAAGAAAGGATGGACAGGAAAAAGAAGAGAAAGCTTGCTTATGCATCCTGGATCATGACCCCCCTGTTTACAAGAGGCAGTAACCCCATGGGAAAAGAATAGATCATTAGGGTACTTTGGACTCATGAAGCCCGTGCACATCTAAAGATGTTCCCCTGAGGGGGACCAATGTTATAGATCTACAAGGTATTCCAATGAGACTCATGGCATAGTTGTGTAAAAGAAGTTTGAGGCTGTCTTGGCAAAAAAAAATGTGTTAAGAAAGAATGGGTCAAGTTTTTTCAACTTTTTCATGGTAAAGCGATTTTAGTTTAACTGATACCAAAATTTTCCAAGATTAAATTTACTTTCTGAAATCATGTTCTATTATACTATAGTTGGTTGATTAGGTAGGGCTGTATGGCACAAAGGCCATATCTGGCCAAGCTGCATCAAACATAAGACAGACGATATCAAGTAATAAGCACACACGCGAGTTTACTGACAGATGAGTAAGTTACAGGAATCGAACCGGTGCTGCCTACAACTCACAGGTTGCTTGTACAGAGAGTGGGCAGACCCACTGATCCACAACCCCACTGTTGCATGTCTTTTGGGGATTGAAGCTAATTCTCTTTATAGATTGTAGTTTTATCTTTATAGCATTTGACAGAAAAATAGCATGTCGAATTAATTTTTGTTCCCATAAAATTTAATCCAAGCATTGTAAAAATAACTTTTCTCCAATTCTGAGGAAAAGTGCTGTAAATATTGATGTCTAGCAGTCTGCTATAAAGAATTTTAAATCTATTCTGTTCTAGATGTTGAACTCAAATTTTTATTCTAATGTCACTTTTGTGGTATTTTTTGTCTAATCTCTCATATCAAAACAAACTGCAAACATAAGATATAACCTGGTTTTAAATGGTTCTTTTCATCATAATCAATTCATTATTCAACAAAATAAACTTGCATCTACATTGGAATGTCATTGAAATTGCAAAATTATCAATTTCATATAGCAAAATGTGAATTTTTTTGACAGAAGTTTTCGAAGAGAATGCTCAAATTAGCCTGATAACCAATTCAGCATAATGGGTGGATGGTTTGTTGGTTTATCACTAGACATTTTTTATGCAAGGGCTAATTAGATATAAATCAAAATACTTTAAATGGAAATACAAAAAAGGGTTTTCAAATTCCATTATTAATAACAATTTTGATAAAATATTTCCACTTTTATACTTTTAATAGTACTTGTTTTGATTTTCAAAAGTGACAATACCTGAAACAGAAAGATCTTTAAAACTTTAAAATGTATTAAAACATCCTAGCAAAGTTTTAATACCCCAAGAAAGTCCAATGGCCTTAAACTCTCAGCCTATTGAAAATATACACATTATTTACCAAACTTCAATGAAACAAGTAGTAGAGGAATATAAAAGAACGAACCTTATGTTCATAAAAACTATGATTGCTATATATTTATCTCTATATGTATGCATAATTTCAAATAGTTTGACATCTTTTACCCAAGTCCAACCCAATCGGCTGATGAGGAATAGTGATAGGTCTCGACTAAATATTAATTTTATACAAAATCTTGCCAAAATTAATCAATACAAGAGATTAAACATTCCTTGAAAAAAATCCTAATGCAACAAATCAGAATAAGATTGTGCACGATCTCCACAAAAATAAATCTAAAAATATTACCTTATTTTCTGTCACTGTTTATGAGAGCTAAAATGCTTCATGAACTCAAATTTATGAGTGAATTTTCGGAAACAAATTGGACATTCAAATTTATGTATTTTTGCACAGTGACTTTTCAGAGCTTTTTTTGTAGAGGTAAAGGAACAAAATGAGCACTTTTGTTGTCTATCACCTATAAAAAAACAAAATATAAATTTTCCCAAAAATTCAAGTAGTGACATTCCCAATAGAATAAACGAAATTGCTACAATAACCTACCTATATATGAGTTGCATTCATTTCCTGAAATTATTAAAAGTAAAATGTATGCAGTGTCTCTTTTATTTTTAAATTAGATCTTTCAGAATTAAGCAATTCAAAAGTTTGCACTGTCATACATTGAATCCTAAACTGTTACTGATAATGGGTCAAAGTGATTGATCTTTAAAGCTTACATCATTTTATTAATTTCAGACCTAGGAATGGCAACCTCCTAACATTTCAAAGCTCTTTAAAACTAGAAACACCAAGTTGTCATGCTGACCAGTTTTTATGTTCATGCATTATTCTTTTAGAAAACTTAGTTTGCTAGTTATGAAATTTCATGACTCTTCTTAAAGCCAACTTGCATATTATTCATATCAAATCCCATTCACCAAAAACTAACATACTTCACACTCGACCTTTAAGTAACTGACTGGTAGAATATAATCCTGGTATATAAACTGTATACTTGCAGTTCTTGGAAGTTGCTCAACTTTTCTATCTATCAAATATAATCATGTATTTGATGAAACATCTTTTTCACAATGTCTTGCAATAGAGATTTAGAAAATACGAAATATTTTAGGATAAATTTAAAAGCAATGGTATCCCTCCCTCTGAAAGCCAAGAAATTTGCCATCTGCTTGAAAATCAGGGGCAAATTCATTGCTCTTTCTAAAAAACTTCACTGAAGAATTAGTTTCTTGCCAAAGACGGATTTAGTTTATTCAGCTTATCTCAAATAAGTCCTATGAAGTTTAAAATTCTGAATGCTGAGGTATGTTCAAGTACATGTTTATTTGCAAAAAAATACAAACTTAAAATTAACACTTTCAGCTATACTGATAGAGAAACTTATTGGATACTGGCATTATGGGCAGTTTATGAAAGCGTTAAGTGTATATCAGAAGACAACTCAAAATATCTCTGAATTTAAATGTGATTTATAGCATCTAAATTAGATTGCCAAATCTAAAAATGTCCATAGTTTTTATATTTTATAAAAGTATGTTGATTTTGTAAATCAGATGGCTTGAAATTATTGTTATTGCTTTAACATGCAGGTAAGTATTATTTTTTACTGTCCTTGGACATTGCAACAGCATGGATGATTTAGAGAACTGACAGGAAAAGTATTTCCAGATTGCTGGTGAAGTTGGCAAAGGAACTAGAGAAAGTTATGATTCGATTATCTACTGTAAATTTGAGTGCCAGTATAATCAACCTAACCTAACACCAGCCCATAACTGATACCTGTCATTATAGGGGTTTTACCTGTTTGAATAATCCAACCCTCTACCCCGCATTAATGTTCCTAATTTGGCATCAAACTAATCTAATAAGTTAGTCCTTTCCGAAAGACAGGTAGTCTAAATGTATAGTCAAATCTCGAGAAAAAGAAAGTAATGCTTAATAGTTTTAGATATAATAGAAAATGCTATTCTACGGCTAAAAAAAATTTGAATTGAAAAAATGTGACACGAGCAATGATGTATAAATGCGATTGATATGAAAATTAATTTTTTAGATACCAATTTCGAAAATGCAATTGCATCTTTTCATATGAAAAATAAAACTTAGCACATAAAATCTCAATGTAAATTTATGGATACCAACAAGTCTTAAAATATATAAGTATAATATAATACCCTGCTTATTTATAGTTTTGAGAGGTTTATTAGAAGAATATATACAAAAACACATAAGTATCATTGTAGATATAGAAAATATCAAACTAGTCAGTTTGACTGAAACAGTGTTTCTAGCATTAAAAAAGCAAACTAATAAAACTAATTGGTATTTTTGGTATTTTCAATTAACGTCACACTGGAGCAACACAACGGGCTATTGGTGACGGTCCGGGATCAATCCCAAAGGGAAAGGTCCGAGGACAACACCACGTAATTTTGAACCACAGTCAGATGACGAGGCAACACCTGAGCTGGCACCCCACTCTCCAAACTTCCACACCACACCAACGTGAGGACATTTGAGGCCACGACGGATTTAACGTGCACCAGCCCCCTTTGTACACGACGGTGTTTGGCTGGATTCGAACTCGCAACCCTTCTGTTGCTAGTCCGTTATTCTTCCAACCGGGCCACCGCGGCCCCCTACTAACTAATAAAACTAAATATGATCCTAGAGAATAAAAAAATTCTAATGTGGTTTTTTAACATATGCACTTCAAATATTTTCAATTCTCTTGAATTGTAACAATTAGATACTACTGGTATAAATATAGTAGATAATATGGAAAAATACTTAAAATAAAACACTTAATTATTAATAAATAAAGTGTGTATTTTTTATATGACAAGAAAGGAATTTATTTCCTTCCCTGATCATATCTACTAAAATATGAAACAATTTAATCTATATTAGAAAATTTAATGTCTCAATGAGAATTTTAATTACTAAACTAAAACTTACAACAAAAAGATTTAAAATAATTTGTACTCAAAATGATAAAATAAATTGTATACATTCTATTTAAACATAAAAGTAAATTAAATTAATAATTTCTGCTATGAAAATGAATATGCCATTGATAAAGATTATATTGAATTAATATGATCTTTGAAATCAAAATATTAATCAAAGTAATGAAAACTTGTGGATATAAAATCTGAAAAATTTATAACAGTACAATTTATCATTTATTTCAATCTCTAAATATAGCTATCTCCAAAGAAATACAACTACAATGATGTATACAAATACACAATGAAAAAGCATCATGAAAGGAAAATTAGTAACATTTGTACTGCTTAAGGGTAAGAACGAAAAAAAATTAAACATTAATACATAATTATGTTCAGCTCAGATAAATTAACTATTTTTCTTTAGTTACAGGAATTATAATTCAATTCCTCATCATTTTGTAGAAATATTTTTTAAACAAATTGTAGTCAACAAGATATTCTATGAAAAAAATATGCAATTTTAATGCTCCGTCTAATAATCCTGGTACAATTTTAAACAAATATTCTTTCCAATTTCAAACACTTGAAAGAATGGCATGCTTTTATGAACGATTAAAATATGTAGCTGGAAAATATGGATACCAAATACTTTTTGTAATATTGAGTAGATATAAATGCAGAACAAATAAGTGGAAAAAATTGTATTTAGAAATATTGACATCAATAGAAATAAGTTCAACAGAGCAGTAACAAAATAAAATTTGGACAGTGTAAATTTAAACTAGAGTTTATTTCATAAGCTATTTGCTAAACATATTCATCAGGAAAATCAAAACCTTAAACTTTAAAACATAACTTAAATTTCTGATATTAATGGGTAAGATAATTTTGACATTTTAAAATTAAAAGTAAAATATTTTTTTTAATGAAGTGCTATGACTGGTATACGGGAATGTTTCAAATAATGCATGAATGACAGAAACGTAACATTTTCAACATTACTGAAAAATAATAATCATCTAACACCTTTTTCAACAGAGTTGAAAAATAGAGGAATTAAGTTGGCAGGATTTTCAGCAATGTTGCAAGAAAAGTATGTAATTTTTGAAAGGACATTGGTCTCACTTTCTTAGAGCATTAACAGTCAAGGACATTAAATTTTACATAAAATTGTTCATCACAGGTGAAACAGAGAATTGATTATTAGGAGACGAATACCCATGAAACTGAAATTGTCAACTCATCCATTATTGCATACATGTTCAAAAAGTTCATAATTGTTACGGAATCTTTTATAACACTCATTGCATGCAAATGGAAGGTCTCTTAAATGTATTGTATAATGGGCTTTCAATGAGCCTTTTTGATTGAAACTTTTGTTACAGATTGTGCATGTAAATGGTTTCTCTCCAGTATGAATCAAAATGTGTCTTCGCAAGTGGTCCCTTCTGTGTGTTACATAGTTGCAAAGTGAACAACAATGTTGGGTTATTCCAACAGTTTTAGAGACAGAAATTCTTTTTCTTGACACAATTTCCATACCTAATAATGAAAAGAGTAAAATTTAGTTTTCAAAACATTAGAAGAAATATGCATGGACCAATAAACTTGGAATCTAATCACTTCTGAGGAATATTTTTAAATTGAAAACATTTAAAAAATAGATAAATAAAGCAATAAACATGAAAATATATATTTGCTTTAATTGTTCCATCTATGCAAACAAGCAAGAAAAAAAATGTACTTCTTTCAAAACTACATTTGTAATATTTAAATAGCAAGAAACATGTTCATAATAAAATGCATCCAACATATTAATCTTATGTTGTCTCAATTCAAAATGTCTTAAATTCAAGCTAAAACATTGTTTTGCCATTATCTAAATTACTTATTTCTATATAAATAGAAGTATAAATTTTTAAAATCAAAATATAAAGAGAATTAATAACACTAAAATAAAAATTAAATTTCATGAAAAAATTTTAATTTAGGAAGAAAAACTTATACATTGATAACAAAAGTAAATGTATAAAAACTAAAAAATGGCAAAATATTTTGACAAAATTAGAAAGAAAAGAGAGGAAGTCAACGTGGGATACAATATTAGAATAAACTATTCCTGATCTCAATTATAGATCTGAGGTGAATGTAAAAAAACAAGTGATACAGTCAGACCATAATCAGAGAAAATAATTTATAATTAATATCTCTATGACTGATAGCACTATATCTGGACAGATGATGCTTATTCAATTTTGCTAACTTTTTTAAAACAATCATGGAGCTGATATAATAGAAAAGCATTTGATTGTATATTATGAACTGCAATAAGCATACAAATAAATAGAAATATGGAAAAATAATTAACACAAAGTGACAGTAAATCTGGCCAACCTGAGGTTTAGCTATATTTTGTGGCCACCAGGTTTATATTAAAACATGCAAAAATGAAATAAAGGGAAATAAATGCAAGAGTTGCAATAAAAAAATATTGTACCAAATCACCTTCCACATACCTGCCAAGCAAGCAAAAAATCCAGATTTTTACAAAAAGCAATGCTGAAGCTCGGTATTAACACGCATCTCTTTTGCATTTAAGCAATCGTATGTAGTGCTATCAGAATGACCTAGGAAGAAAATTCTTTCAAGTAAACCCACGATGCTTTGGAGCAAGCCTATTACAATAATTAATTTAATTATTCATTATGAAAATTAGCATATTTCAGTCCAGAAACCTAAATGGCATATTTCCATTTTAAATATCTTAGTGAAGTAAATTTAAATTAATTTGTGATTAGAGCCAAAAAAAGATTGTCTTCCAACAAGTAACAGCCAAAAGTTCTCATAAGTTGGAAACTGAGACTTTAGTAAGTGCCCAAGTGAGCCACGTGGAGGCGAGTCGATCAATACACTCCATAGACTTGCCCCATCACCTATGACAGAGCATCAAATATTTACGCGTGCGACTTTTAGTTTCTGATCCTTGAGGAAGTTACATATTGAAGACAGAGGAAGATGCTACAAACAATTGTCCTAACTTAAAGGTTAAGAGGTGACAAGTGGGAATATGCTAGATCTACTTAATTGATAACCTACAATATCTTTGAAAAGCTGGTTTTGTTATATAGTTGCAACCCATTCATAATGACATCTGGAGCTCTGGTCAATATATTGAAACGTATACACGCAACTTGGTTTAGACGTGCTACCAGTACAGTAAAATCTACACCAATTGATGTCTTATTGCACAGCACAGGTGAAATACCCCTAAACAAGATTACATTATCTGCCATAAGACTTTACAAGTTTATCAGATTGCCCTCTGGTGTTGAATGGTGAAGTTATATTGACAAACCTCCTTGACTATATCCTAGGTTTTACACAAATAATCTATTACGCATAACTTAAATTTTCTCCTGGCACCCTTTTGTCTACTATCAATCTACCTTCAGAAATATATCATTTAGATTTTACCCGATTAGTGTTGAAATCTGAATGCTGTACAGAAACCATTTGCCTCTGCTATGGACACCATTACCTATCATTATGCTTCAAATTCCTGGTTGCATATTTATACCGAGTCTATGCAGGGCTGGGAGGCCAGTGCTTAAATCTTTTTACTTATGTTACTTACTGCTGGGAATAAATTACACTGCTTTCAATGGCAGAGTTGCAGCAATTCATATTGCATTCCAACATTTGAGTAGTATGAGAAACTCTTTTACCCAGGCAGTGATATTTTTGGACCCCACTGCTGTGATATACACAATTGTGAAACAGAACAAACCTGCTTCTTGCCAAGGAGTTGAAGGGTGCAGGTCATACCGGTAAAGATGTTGAATCCGGGGCATGTTTGTCGCCAAATCAAGATGGCATCCAAAGCCAGTATGGCTTTGGACGCCATCTTGATTTGAAAAAAAAACCGCAGAGGACTTTCCTACGTGAAAGACCTTTTGCATGGGATTGCCATATAGCTGGATCAAAACGCCAAGATTACCATATTTGGCAATAAATCGCTAGTGCCCCGGATTCGACATCTCCACTGTCATACCTATACCTACCCTTATTAGTGCCAAATTTGGTTGGTTGTTTTGGTGTTTTATGATGCAAGGACTTTATTTTGTAAAGCTGTGCCAAACACAAAACGTCAAGTAAAAATGTCATGAAAGTGAAAAAAGGCATTGAGGAACAGAGTAATAGGATGAAGGCAGATCACTTGTGTATCACGGCACATGACCTGTGTTTATTAAAGACAGTAAACCCCATGTGAAAAGAAAAGATCACTAGGGTACCTCATGTTCATGAAGCCCATACATACATAAAGGAGATGTTCCACTAAGGGAATTAGTGTTGAAAAAATTCATCAGTAGTGGATTCTATCTCACTGTGGAATACCCAGTAATAAGGTCACAGATGCCCTCATTAAAAAGGAACAAATTTTATTTAGTCTAGCATTACAAGATATTCATCCTATGACAATATGTATATATTCATACTGACTGTGTCAAAACAATGATGGAAATGTATTCTAAAATAAGGTTATTTGTAAAATGGTATTAAAATAGAAAACCCAAAAATATAGTGATCACACTGAAAAACAAGCATCTCATTGATGTTTTCGTATAATTAAATGGGACAATAAACCAATATTTTATCTTTTCATTTTTCTGTAGTTCACAAAAAGATTTAAGTTAGGTCAACAGTAAATTATACATTTAATCTAGCAATTATAATCAATGTTTTCTAATTTAAATTAAGAGCAACTTTTCTTTCAGACAAGTTAATGTTTTCATTGAAAAATGCTACTGATTCAAGATTTTATGTTTTAAATCTTCATAACTAAGACACTATAAATTGTTGATAGTTCAGATGAGATTTTTAATAACTAAGAAATATTTCTTTTACATTTGCATAACTATATGGCCTGATTTAACAATGAATGATAATTTTCATTTGCAACCAAATATTCACCGGATTCAGAAGAGTAATATCAAAGGTCAAATTAATTATCAATTCAATGTCAGGCAAAAAAGTCAAAGCATTGTATATTTCAAAAATCAAACATGCTATTTATATCTATTCATACCAGATTTTATTTACTATTCAATACATATAAGAAACTTTTGCTACCAAGACATGTTAATCTTATATTGTAAATTAAATCCGACTACACAAGATATTTTCAAGATATCAATAATCCAATTAAAGAAAATACTCCAATCAAAAACTCAGATTTCTGGTTTTATTTAACATTATATCCATATATTTGATTTTTGACAATTCCTAAACTAGACTCCTAAGAACACATCACTATGAATAGTTTTATTCTCAGGAAATGTCCCGAATACTGTCCTAAATTTGGTATACAAATACAAAAATAATATTAAATATTTGGAAAATTATACAGCAGGAAAACTTGGTAAATCAAATACTTTTACGATGGATTGATTTGAATCAAATAACTGCTTACTTCATATGTAGACTTTAACTTCATTATACTGAATGAGAAACTAAGATAAAAAGTACAGAAGTCCAAATTAATTAATCACTTCAATTCTGAAAAAGCCTCTCTTTATAAAAAAATATTTGAGTATTTGAAATACTTTGAGCATCAAAAATAAGAAATTTTTATTTTATTTTTTAATGGAGATCTAGGGTTTAATGTAAACATTACATTATCCATTTGGCGACAGTACCCCATGTGTTAAAACATTAGGATGCAGATAAATTAGGACAACAGGAATTAATGAATATATTTTAACGTTTTGAATATAAAAAGCAATTATCTAACTAGGAATATGAAGTGATTACATTCAAAAACATTTATACTAACACATTCACTATGGAATTGAATTATAATATAGCAGAGAGAATCAGTGCAAATTAAACTAAAGAATTCAATTTTTAGCAAACTTATCTTTAAAACTTTTATAGCTTGAAAGTGATTCTAGAATACTTCAAATGATCTGCAAGTAAAACAGGGCTGCCACAAACAAACCACTAGCAAATAGCATAAGTTTTTAAAAATAGTAGGGAAAGTCTTCTTAAACCATGTTTTAGTATCAATTTAGCTCAGACAGAAAGTGAATTGACTAAAACACAAAATGTGTGAATTCAGTATGAAACAGATGTTGAAGATCCTACCAAGAAACTTAAATTTTAAAATTAAATATTTTCTTTTTTGGATTTCATGACAATCTAGAAACGATAGATCTCAATGTTTTTCTTTCATGGTTGCCATGGCTTGGTGCCAAAACTTCTAAATTGGTATCACTTGGAAAATCCCCCCCCCCCAAAAAAAATAAAGACCTGAAAAATATTTTTCCATCCGTAATTTGTTAAAAAATAACTAAATTTTTACTGACATGGTGAATTTTCAAAAGTGGTCAAAAGTTTTGAAAAGTTAACAGATTTTGAAAATAGGAGCTTTTGAGATGATTTTGCTTAAGAGACCCCTAATCACCAAGGTTGAAAAATAGTAGGAAAAAGTCGTCATTTAGTCAGCCCTGGTTTACAATGTCGTTTAGTCTTTTAGTTTTATGACAGCGCTAGTAGAACAATGTCCCTCTTTAACAAATGACTAGAAAAGCCTTATGGTTTTGCAGTCATTTGGGAGCATATTGGTTTGAGATGTTTTCTACCTCCAGAATTTCATACTTTTTACACATTATTTTTATCTTTTATATAATTTACTGTTTGTAAGTTAAAAAGATATCCATGCTTATAATAAAACCCAATTATCAAATTAGAAAAGATAAAATTTAACTACTTATGAAATCAAATATTAAACATACAGCTAATAGGTAATTTGGGATAACAAATTTTAAAGGACATAAGTTGAAACCAGAACACGACAATTTTAAATAATCAGACTAAATTACATAACATACATTAGTTTTAAATAGAAAAGGAAATGCACTTGATTAAAAAATTAGTCAATTTTTCATCAATACTTTCTAAAATATTCATGAAACTTGGTTTCATAAACATCTCTTAAATCCTACCTGCAAAGTTATAAGATTTTCAACTTTTATGAATATAAAACATGTACTACATGTCAGTATTTCCATGACTTATTAAATGAAAATTTAAAGAAGATTTATGCTTAAATTTTTTATAACAAAATGGGCAAACATGAGGACGATGTCCAGTATGTACTGTGTGATGTCTTTTCAAACTATCTTTTCTAAATGTAGAATAGTTGCATAAGTGACAACCATAGTATGTTTTTGCTTTAAAAATGGCAGATGATTTTCTTCCTGTGATAAATAAAAAAGGAACATATATTATCACATACTCCAGATAATGGGCAGCATACATAAAGCTTTTAATTTTTATGAACCATCTCAAAAATGAATTACATTAATATTTTAACACAAGATACATTAGTTCTAGCTAATTGGAGAACCTACTTGTCAGGGCTATTTATTTGAGAAAAATCTGTAGTAAAATCTACATGTCACCAATTTTGCATAATTGGGGTCGGTTATTAACCAAACTCATGTTTCAGCTATAATACAACCAGTGTAAAGTATTACTAAATGGAATACTGGATACTAGCTTTGATCTCTTTAGTTTTCCTTACTCATCAAATCTCAAAAACATTGTTTAATCTACAAATACTGTTTAACCTGAGCATCACGAGATTTTCGAGAAGAGTACTGTTGCTTTTATTCTACCACATTTAATTACTAAACAGACATAATCTATTTGTTGAGAGTCCAAGGAAATATTCTGTTGATTAAACTGGTTAAGAGCCATGCATGTAAAACTGCAAATGTGCAAGATCCCCTCAGAGGGTTAAAAATAAATTGTATTCTAGAAAGAATACTTTCTATCAGAGAACAAAAAATTAACATTTGATTAAAACCTAAAAATTTGGAGTTAAAATAAAATTGATTTTTTTAATCTAGTGCTGTTTCATAGATGGCTACAACATTGCAATCATTAACAATTAAAGAATATATAAAACAAGAACATTTTTATTTGAAATAACAAAGGTCAATATATAAAAAACATAAAAATCACAAAAGTGAAGATGGAATAGGGAAATTCATGTATATTTTGTAGCTTTATGAGTGACCATCATGAGATTTATAAATCTCATTTCATTACCAATTGAAAATAGTTTTTTTGAGTTCTATAAATCACATATATTTTCCCTATAATTCTCCTTATTGATGAAATTTGGCTTTTCAGAATTAATGCTACTCTATTATTCTTAAGATTTAACTAATTCAGACATAAAAGGTATTCAAAACACATAAACTATGCAAATGACCATTTTTACTACCCTGTTATAATGTATTAACCCTGTAATTTCTATAGCTTTAGATATTTAAATCAATATGCTGTCAAGAGAGTTCTAGTTTTGTTGATGTAAAAATTATTAATACATTTTGACAAATATTAAAGTATAAAAGTAAATTTTTAATTAGTAATTTTAAAATTTATTCACTCATTACATTTCAACTGTAGTCTACATTTATAAAAACCCAAAAAATAGTAATAGCCTGTTGTGTTGCTCTAGAGAGCAATGTTAATTCAACTACCTACCTACCCAAAAAATAAGTTTATTTAATTAGTGACTTTATAAATAGAGCTCCACATGAATAGCAGTTTAATAAACTCATAATTTAAGAATTTCAATTAAAAGATGGAATATGTTCCATGCATATAAATAGTATTTTTAGTTTGTCTAAGAAAGTGTAAATTTATACAGGTTAATATATACTATATATATATGTGTGTTATATTTAATGGAAGGTAAATGTTAATGAACTTGAGGAATCCCTTTTCATGAATAATGGTTAAATAAAAACCCTTTATATAAAATTTAAATCAGAATTTCTAAATTTCATGTCAGTCTAGAAGTTGAGTGATTTTATATAATTGAACATTAAAATGCAACCTTTAAGAATAATTTATATGCACGTCTTCTTTTCCACTTAAAATTACACTTTCGTAAAAATAGGTAAAGTTTGAAAGCAATAGATATTTGTATTATGTGGAAACACATTATTTATCTTTTGAAACTATTGCATTTATACAGTTTGCATCTTATTTTAACCTTTGAGATGGACTTGAAGAACACATTACAACAATGCTCCAGGACTATATAACAGAATGCATTTTATTTCAGAATTTTAAGGTTATTTCTCACCCTTTGTCAGAAACAGTAGTCTTGTAGAACAATAATGTAACATGAAACAGGAAATGCTGCTTATGAATTTGAATAGTTTTAAATGGTACAAAGTAATTTTTCAAGCATTCAAATCAGCCAAAGACAAAGTGTTAAAATAGAAATAATTTTATTTCTTAATTCGCACTGAAGTTTTTCAGCCATAGTATAATTCTGTTTAAAGTTTTAACATGACATCTTACAGTATTCTATTACCTGTGACCCCTTTAATTTTTGGTTAGTCAAACTTTATATTTCACCATTATTGAACTGTTATTATCTTAATGTTTGTCACTCTACAATAATGTTTTGCTACTTGGGAGCTAAGTAGACTGGGCTATGGTAAATTGGATTGCAAATCAATATGAACATCCATGCCTAGACCAGAATCAAAACTGTGAGCCTGTGTAACTGAAAATCAGAGTGCTAACCACATGGCTACCAGGTCACTATTATTAAACCAAGAGTTGAGGAACCTATAATTTATGTCTGCCCTTTCATGAGAAACTAAACTAGTACAGCTTTGATAGACTTTATAGTGGCACAGCCTTTGGTGCATTTTTGGTATGCTTTTCATGTCGCCAAGGAAGAATTTCTCAGAAAAATACCATTTTTGACTTAGTGAAAAATAATTAAAAAATTTTAAAAGAATTTAAGAAATAGAAAAAATATCCACGACTGATTTTCCTTTTTAAAGTTTTTTACTGTTAATCTCATTTGCTTAACTAAAGAAATCCAAGAGGTGCTTATCCTGTCATAAATGCATACAAAATAAACGATTAGCAACTTCCTCATTTCCTTAAGTTGCCCTGCCACCAGAAAGAATAACTTCAAATTTGGCAAAGAACACTTAATACAGAAGGTATAGTAAAATCAAAAAAGATGATTTACAAAAGTTAATAAGAGATTAAAATAAAAGCAAGAAGTGATACAACTGGACATAACTGCATTGTGCCATGTTAAAATACGAACTGAAAGTTTTAATTCTTCAAATTTACAGGTAACGGAAAGGAATTAGAAACAAATTCAAAAGGACCAATGAAATCAAAGGACAAGGAAAAGGAAATAGCATGAACATTCCAAAATATTCAAGAAAAAAGGGCAGAAAATGAAAATTTTAACTTTGCAAGGTTGCCATAATTCTAATCAAACGGGGTTGTCTTTGCCTTCCACAACTCACTACAAAAAGTGCATCAAAAGCATTGCCACAAGTCTTTGTATCAAATTTGTACCAGACATCTCACAATACCATGTGTTAAAAAAATCTATTTAGAAGACAATGGAAAATTATTTCTTTTACAAGCAACACTACAGGATATAGCTAACAATAAATTAGATTGGTTTAAAATAATCCTTATTGACACTTGCTTTGAATGACTCCATGTATGAATTGCAAGATTTTAGAAACTAAGTAATTAAATTAATACCACCTAGTCTATTTGCCTCACATAACAGAAAAATACTCCAGTTTTCAAGAAAATAGTACATGAAGAAGTTATTCATGTACTGGAAGATCAATGCCATAATAGATCATTTAATTAAACATGTAAACAAAAGAAGATAGTGGAACACAAATATATATTGCTAAGTTTAATAAATCAATAGTATATTAAACTTAGTTTATATACTATTGATATAAACTAAGTTTAGGATTGGTTAGAATCAAAAGTTTTGAATATCAAGTGCATCATTAAATGTAATGATTGTAAATGAGCAAATGACATATTTTGAATTCTGAAACTTCAAATTAAACTTAATGAATATTCTTAATACATAAACAGGTAATCAAAAATTATCCAACTCTTCAAATATGAGCATGGAATTCATATTTTCTATTCGATACTTTATAAAATGGATCATACATTTTTAATATATTTTATGTTTTTAATGATTCTTTGTATGCCTTTACTCCAGTCAAAGAATATACAGGGTTTGTCCGTAAAGTAATGAGACTGACCGCCGCGCGGCGCTCCAGTCGCCAGCAGCGTGCTCCCTGGCAGCGGGATTTGTGGTGGGGGGTCTAAGCTAAGCAACGCACCGGGCGGCAGTCACGTCCGAGCTCTGATGCAGTGAGGATCACGTGTGGCGCAAAAGCTGTTTTTTAGTTTTTGTCACGGCAGAAAACGTTAAAAATGGAGCGTTCGCTGGAGCAGCGCTACACGATTAAATTTTGCTTTCACCAGGGCAAAACTGCTTCCGAGACGCTTGCCTTGGTTAAGGAGGCTTACAAAGACAACGCCCTGTTAAGGACTCGGGTGGTTCAGTGAGTTCAAGAACGGACTGCAGACCGTTGAAGACATGGAGCGATCTGGACGCCTTTCAACAAGTGATTTGGATGAAAATGTGGCCAAAGTAAAAAATCTCCTGCACTCCGACCGTCGTTTGAGTGTAAGATTAATTGCAGAAGACCTCATCATGTGCAAGACAACGGTTCACAAAATTATTTCTGAAAATTTGAACATGATCGCTGGAAGCTCCACCACGACAACGCTCCAGCCCACACCGTCTTCGCTGTAATCACCTACCTGGCCCGGATAGGGGTTGCAACCTTGACGCAGCCACTGTACAGCCCCAAAGTGAGCCCGGCAGACTTTTTCCTGTTCCCAAAGCTCAAGAGAAGCCTGAAAGGTCACCGTTTCGAAGATGTTCCCGCCATCCAACGGGCTGTCAGTCTCTGAAAGAGGTTACGGCAGCTGACTTCCAGGGAGCCTTTGCAGCATGGGAATCGCGTTGGCAGCGGTGTATCGACGCCCAAGGAGACTATTTAGAAGACTTTTAACAATATGTACCGATCGAATCAATAAATTCTTTTTACCAGACCCAGTCTCATTACTTAAGGACAAACCCTGCAGATGTTCCTAAAATTATGGATAACTGAGTGGCAAAATATATATCATGTCTTCCAAGAGTTCAATAAGAGCAAACTGGATAACAAACAGGAGCAAATAATATCTTCATTAATTCAAGTTTCAGTTATACTTTCCCCTACAAAAGAAAAAATTATTAGACTTGAGATTGCATATAATAGCATAAAATTGTAAAAATGCATCCATGCAACTGAAAACATCCACAATAAGAATATTTAAAACTCAAAAAATGCTGATCAAAATCCGAGTCATTTTCTTGTGTATTAGAGTGAATGAATCACATCCTAGCATTATTTAGAAGGCTGATCATATGTACCATTTTGAATGGGACAGTACATTTTATATTTCCCAGCCATCCCATCATTTTAATTGAAAAGTCAATTTTGTCCCATTTGTATTAAAAACTATGAATATACTTTTAAATTGGTCAATCATAAATTATTATTCATAACCTATAATCCTACATTAAGTATTGAGACAATGAGGGCTAAGTTAATTGAAAGACAAAATTTAGCCATGGTTTACCATAGAGAGAAGATTCATAAGGTTTGAAAGACCAAAATTTACTGCATAATATTATTTCATCAGAGAAGTATTCATGGTAGAATCATGAAGCACAGTCCTCATCTAATCTAATAAAATTTTGTATGAGTTCTCTCATTGGAAAATAATGGTAAGTACAGTATGTTTATATAATAAAAATGTTTTCTTATTTTTTCATGAATAGGATAGAGTATTGCCATAATCCTTTGCAGTCATATTTGCCATCCCAATGTCCTGTTTTTGTCTGAAGGAAATATGGTTAGTGTATTTGTAAATTAACTATAAAAATAATGCTACATTAAATTAAAAGCAATTAATTAACATATATGTAAAAATTCATAAAAACAGAATGCCACAAGATTCAAAATTAAAAACCAAGCATAATTTCAAAACAAAGTTGAGAATTTTACAGAAGTGAATAAAAAATAGACAAGATAGAAATAGTGTTTCATGAAATATAGAACATTACTTGATCCTTTGCCATCCCAATATCCCATTTTTGCCTGAAGGACATGGTCAGCCTATTCCCTGTTTAGCCATACAATCCAATCCGTCTGAGATGACGTCGATTACCATTTTGATTAATTGTTTTAGACTCACTCAGTTACTTCTTTTGGACAAGAACTGTAGGTTCTGTTTCCAACTTTTAAACACCTTTGAAATCGTAGCTTTCAAGAACACAGTGAGTTTTTCTGTCTTGGCAATCATGACTCCTGCTAAACGGGGCCCCAACAATAAGTCCTTTTTCAAATGTTGAAAGGTCTGTCCATTTCCCCATTCTGCTTCGTTCCTCGTGAAATGAACATGCACAGCAAAGCAATACCATCACTTTCATTACAAGTCACTCATGTCATAGATAGATTTCGCATACCCAACATTTGCATAAATATTTACGAATTTTTAATTCATTGGCCAGTGTTTGTAGAAGGATGTATCATCATTGTTTTTCTGAAGTTAGTCATTAAGACTTTCATTTTAAAGTTGCAATGAATTACTTTATTATTAAAAGCTTAGATTACATTTTCAAAATAACCACCCTTACGACACAACAAGAAATCAGAATGTTTGATATTTATCATATAAAATCAAACCAAAACTTGCTTTCAAGGCTAAATTCACTAGTTTTGCCTTTGCTACACTTTGTTACAAAAACTATTTGAATGTAGCTTTTCAAGATACAACTTGTTAATGTTTCAAAAAGGCTTTACTTTTCATAAGATTTATATTTCAAATTCAAATGCATATTTTCTCTTAAAATATAAAAATTATTATCAAACAGTTTAGGTTTAAAAGGCCTAGTGCGGCACTTCTAAAATTCAATGTGCTTAACAGGTTAAATAAAAATAATTGAATACAATACAATTCAAATAACAGGAATTGAGGAATTTCAAAACAATCAATTTTGATAAAAATGGAATACAAATTTGTAAATTGTACCTAAAAGGAAGACACAGGATTCATTTCGTATGTGTGCCTCAAATGATAAATTAAACCACACTAAAGGTATCCATGACTAAAATAACTATCAAATGTACACAATTTCAGTTTTAAGCTGTGTTATCAAGTCAAGCCAATGCATCAACTATACATTGCTGAACACATGGGCAGTTGAATTAAAAATACTAGGCTATTCAGATAAAAGTTAGTCAATGATGTGGAATATCATGATAGCAGAGGAGAAATAAAACTGAATATGCAAGTCCTTAGTTCGCCCATACTGTTGAAACTCCTCCTTTCTATATGGACATATACTGCTTGGAACTGTAACAGGGGGTTGCCAATAGAGGATAGACCCAAATTCTTCATTCTTATAAATTCCATTTCTTTCTAAGTGAATCTTCTGAATTTTAATCAGGATATCATCCGATTGTGTCCTATAGAATAAAAATCTTAAGTATAATTTTTTAATATTTAATGCAAGAAAAAATATTATATTATTGGCTAACAAGTGAAACACTTAAGACAAAATTTTCAAATGAGTTCTTTAGTTTTCCTAAATCCGAATGTGCTGATCTTTAGACTGATGTTTACTTCATCATGTTTTCTTTGCATAAAGGTTAGACTTGAGAAAAACACTCTAAATGAGAGTAGCAAAGGGAGTGGAATTTCTCCCCTTCATTTTCTCATAACTGTGTATTGACTTAGTGTGCTTCTCTTGTCAGCCGCCAATATGTAAATTAAGAAAGATTTCCCATTAAGTTTGAACCATGTTACAATTCAATGAACCATGCAATAGCAACTGTCAATTACAAGATCAAAGAGCATAAGAGCTTTTCCACCCATCAGATAGAAAATAAAGATTTCTCCTTCGTCACGTACTTTAACCACTCCAGAAACTTCAAGGAATTGACAGGTGAATGTACTCTACCACATGTACTGTGATAAATGTGAGTCAAATTGGTTCTTTCTAAGTTTCTTTTTGGTTTTGTGAACATATTCAAAAATATTTTAGATTCATTGATACTAAACCATTTTCAATTTAATCATATCAAAAAAGCTTTTATTTGTCAAACCCGAAGAACCAAATTTGATTTTTTCAGTCATGCATTATCTTTACAATTAATGTTATTGATTCATACGGGTATTTCAGTGTAATAATAAAACTGCATGTTGATTGATCCAACTATGGATGCTTAAATTGTTAAATCCTGTTGCAACTTATGGGAAATGAAGTCTTTTCTTGGCTCCAAAATAATTTCCAAAAATTGGCGGCACCTGTTGGAAGTTGTTTACAAACCCGGCGACTACTTAAGCAAAGCACAGGAACAAGGAAAGAGCGTGTTAAAAATGTTTATCGCAGAATCAAGTTCTCATAACCAAATGAAAATACAAACCTCTTTTCACTTACCAATTCTTGTTTCCACGTGCAAGTGATTTCGGATTTCATGTCAAGCCCCCCACGATTCTCTACCAAAATCCAGTACGGATAGACTGTTATTCCAATAGCAGTTACAATAACAGTGTTATTGAAAAATAACAGTCAGAAACTATTAACAACATTAACAGCTATTGGCTTTGGGTTTTGATACCGATCCGTCGCCAAAAGCCCGTTATATTGCTCCAATGCAACGTTAAATAATTCCTGCCAACATCTAAAGTTATTGGGTAGGTTAGGTAGGAATTTTAATTAACATCCCACTGGTGCAACACAACGAGCTATTGGCGATGGTTCGGGATCAAACCCGAAGGGTAAGATCCGAGGACAACACCACGTAATTTTGAACCACGGTCAGATGACGAGGTCGCACCATAGACGTGAAATATAAACAGACAGCATCGCTATTCAGAAGAGCTTAAAAAAGTGGACCAATAATGTCCCCAGTATCACGTGACTGCTCCGCGAAAATTCAGCTTGGTGACTGATTTGACATTGTATCGCCCCTCTTGTCGACATAACATTTTTTTATGAAAAGGTAGCGATGTGAATGTGCATACTACTGAATATTTCTTGAATTTCTGTTTCTTTTTTAGCTATTTCAGCTGTTATATAAATAGATGAAGTTCTCGTTGGGATCAAGTTAACTAGCACTTGGACAACAAAAAAACGTCATCTGACCGTGGTTCAAAATTACGGAATGATATTTTTAGGTGCGTATAGTATTTTAATTAACGTCACCTGAAGCTGGCACCCCACTCTCCAAACTTCCACACTACACCAACATGAGAACATTTGATTTATTTATTTATTTATTTATTTATTTCAATTAACGTCACACTGGAGCAACACAACGGGCTATTGGTGACGGTCCGGGATCAATCCCAAAGGGAAAGATCCGAGGACAACACCACGTAATTTTGAACCACGGTCAGATGACGAGGCAACACCTGAGCTGGCACCCCACTCTCCAAACTTCCACACCACGCCAACGTGAGGACATTTGAGGCCACGGCAGGTTTAACGTGCACCAGCCCCCTTTGTACACGACAGTCTTTGGTTGGATTCGAACTCGCAACCCTCCGGTTGCTAATCCGTTACTCTTCCAACCGGACCACCGTAGCCCTCAAAATTACGTGGTGTTGTTCTCGGATCTTTCCCTTTGGGATTGATCCCAGACCGTTACCAATAGCCCGTGTTTTGCTCCAGTGTGACGTTAATTAAAATACCTACCTACCTACTTACAAAAGCCGTACACGTAAGATAAATAAGTTGTAGTGGATAGATTGATCTCAGAACCGGAGTCCAGATACAGCCCTCCAAACCAAGTTTAACCGACCCTCAAGCCGAATACTCCCCTTCAGGTATATTTACCCGGCTCACAGACTAGATATTGCCCACCAAATATAGTATCAGGCCCGCAGACCAGGTCGTGCCCTCCAAATCAATTTAACCAACCCGCAGTCCAGATACGGTCCTGCGGACAGATACGGTCCACTAAATATTTTTATTAGGACAGCAGACCAGATACCGGAAATGTTTAACCTGCCCGCTGTCCAGATATGACTCTCAGGATAGTTTTACCTAGCCCGCAATCCAGATATCGTCCTCCGAATATTTTTATCAGGCCCGGCCCTCCAAATCGGTTAAACCAGCCTGCCGTCCAGATACGGTCCTCCGTACAGGTTTACCAGGCCATCAGTCCAGATCGGCCCTGTAGTGCTGGTTTGATTTATCGTTCGACTGTTATCTTTTGCTATTGTATATTAAGAGAACATGCCAAAGGAGGGGATGTTCACAAGTATTTTGTCACTTGTTAAAATTGTGTATAGGATAATTATCCTAATCCTGACATTCTTCTATTAATTCTATGTATTTATTTAACAACTATATTATGTGTAGGAGAAATTATCGTAAAGATTTAATAGTAGAAAACAATTAAAACATCCTTTTTAAATTTAATGAGGTTTACACGAGTTGGAATAAATTGAAAAATAAATGCACATGTTTGGAAATGTTACTGTTGCTAAAGGATAAATACTTTACTGAAATCTTAAAATACCTAATACTTACTTATCCTAAAATAAAAATAATGAAAACAGATGAGAAGTTTGAGTACGCAAATAACGTCCGGGTCACCACTGAAAGCTTTCATTTATATTATGGATACTTAATTGTTTATGTTTTCGTAAGCGCAAATTTATTTTCGGTTACATATTAATTTAATTACATATAAAAATATTATTAACATGAAAAGTAATACATATAATCTTTACAGGATGGAAGGTGACATTTTAAAACCATACATTTGAAGTTGTTAGCTATTTTACCTAATTTTAGATTTCTGGTACAAAAACTAAATAAGTTACACCCATGTGTCTATATCTGGATTTTAAATTTATCAAAGTGATCATGTAAGCAACTCTTGACAATTTTTATGACTTTAAGTGTGAATAATAACTCTGTACAAGATTTTTATTATTAAATTTGTATTACTTATTGTGTGTGGAATCAATGTTGTATAAACATGGAAGATAAATTAGAAACAATAAACTTATAAGATTTATTATCACATTCATCACATTTTAAATCCACTGAAAAAAAACTCTTAAAGAAACATGTAGCCATTTACTGACCCTTAAATATTGTGGTTTTGTTATTAATGTTTCGGATTTTTTTAAGCGAAAATTTTTCCGTCATTTGTTTTCTTCTTCCATAATAAAATCTTATTTATAAATATTCAAATAAGACAGCTTTTATTAAGGATAGCTTGTGGTTTTCAAGAGGAGATTGGTCTAATGTATGTTCCTATAATGAATCAAAGATGGTATAATTTCTTGCAAAACTTGAGCAAGGAATTGATGCCATTATATTATTAATTTTTCTTCAGCTGGGCCACTCAAGTTTCTCTCCAATTTTACAAATTTTTACATCAGTAAAAGGATTTTTCCTTTTAATTAATCCTTCAACTATTATGTTCAGATTTTCCGGTAAATTAAAAATTGAAGCTACTGCTTCCGCTTTAAGCCAAGTATCCCATATTTTTCTACAGAACATTTTGTTTCGAAATGCTTGGAACATAGTTTGGTGTATTTAGAAGATTTAAAATTTTCTCTATTGAGATTTTTTTCCCACGACTTTCTTCATCTTTGGGAAGACTAATAAATGGAACAAAATAAAATTTTTAAATACATAAGAACTGAATAAGTGAATTTTTAGCAGGCATACATCTTTACAACTTCTTTTATTACAAGTAAATATAAATTATTTTACTTATAATTTTAAAAATCATAAATGCAAAATTATTTTTATTATTTTCGGGACAATTCCTTAAAAGTTTAAGTTGTCACAAATTTAATGCTTAAAAATAGGGTTTTTTCAGTTTAAAAAAATTATAGGAAATAAATGTTTCGTTTGATTAAGAAGCATGTTTTATGCGTGCATAAATTTTCACAAATATATTTAATTCGTTCAAATACTCTATTTAGAGAGAAGAAATCAAAAAGTGTACCTTTTACAGGTAGAAAACAAAAGTGAAGGATTTTATTTTGCCGTGGAGTATCACCTCCACGCGTAATTATTGATTTCAAGAACGATATAATCATTGAAATGTTCACAAATATTCGAAATAATTTAATTCAGTGTGATTTATCTCAAGATAAAAAAATATAAGGAACATAGATAAAACTGATTTAAAAGTGGAAAATAATTAAATTTTAATGGGTTTATTTAAATATGAAGCAAAAAAATCAGGGATTCAAGCAGATGTTTTTAGAGAAGATACTTTTCAAGCTGAGCAGATTGTTTGGAATCAGTACAAAAGAAGTTTAATTTCGTTATCTAATTTTTGCTTTTTCAGTTTGATATGTATGCTTGATTAACAATAAAAATACCTCAAAACAGGTACAGTATTTCAATTTCCGTTCAGCACTGTTTTTGTTTTCCACATAAGACAAGGGTAATTTGTTTTTCGTCTTTCCGGTAGAATGTCATAGGTTCAAGGGAAATTATTTGAAAGAAAAAGCTCTTTCGTCAAATGAAATCCTAAGGTTCCTTAAAGCGCATAAATGTGGTTCACATTTATAATACGGTCTATGAAATGCTTTAATACTATTTTTAACAAATCAATTTTATTTAATACATAATTCTTAAAAGTTTCAAATTTTATATTTTATTTTAATTATTATTCTTATGTAATTTCACAGATGAATGGATACAAAACAACTTTGTTCAACAAGAAATAACATTTTAAAAGATTTCTATAAGTTTAAGTTATCAATTCATATCACGAGAAACATGATTCAACAATGTAAATACCCCCCCGAAACATGATTCTAGTGGGCGCCAAAAGAATCAGCAAAAACAGAGAACAATTTCACACACAAGTTTTTAAAGAGCGATTTATTATTTTAATATTTCAAGCCCTTATAGAGGTAGTTTACAGTAGCAAACGCTCGAACATCAGTTATTTTATTTGAAATGTTATTTTAGTTAATCTATGAAATTTTTTTATGGAATGGGAAAGGTCCGCAGGTTGCATTTATTAATTCAAAAGTTAGAACTTCTATTTTTAACACACCAGCAAATATTCAAATACATAAAACAAATGTAAATGCACGTAAATCGCTCACATATGAAGTGTAATGTTGTACATGACGGCATTTGTTTGGATTCGAATGGCGATGGTCCGAGATTAATCCCTAAGGGTAGGTTGGTAGGTATTTCAATTAACGTCGCACTGGAGCAACACAATTGACTATTGGCTACGGTCCGGGATCAAATCCGATAATTCTTAAGGGAAAGATTCAAGGTGGTAATGATAATTAATTAACGGTCACACTGGAGCAACACAACCGGCTATTGGCGACGGTCCTGGATCCATCCCAAGGGAAAGATCCGAGCACAAAACTACGTAATTTTGAACCACGGTCAGATGACAAGGTCAACACCTGAGCTGGCACCCCACTCTCCAAACTTTCACACCACGCCAACATAAGGACATTTGAGGCCACGACAGATTTAACGTGCATCAGGCCCCTTAGTTGGAAGAGCAACGGATTAGCAACCGGAAGGTTGCGAGTTCGAATCCAACCAAAACCGCCTTATACAAAAGGGACTGGTATTAAATCTGGTTCTAAATTGTGGAAATGTCCTCACGTTGGCGTGGTGTGGAAGTTTGTAGAGTAGGGTGCCAGCTCAGGTGTTGCCTCGTCATCTGACAGTGGTTCAAAACTACGTGGTGCTGTCCTCGGATCTTTCCCTTCGGTTTTGATACCGGACTGTCGCCAATACTCCGTTGTGTTGCTCCATTGCTACGTTAATTATAATACTTACCTACCTATCTATCTACCTATAATCCAGTTCTCACGTATAGGTTGAATTTAGCTAACTTTATGAAACACAATTGAGTGTCCCAGGCAAAATCGGTGTTTTACTTCAGTACGACGTTAATCAACCACCTACCTACTCAGGGAAAACATCTAGTTGACGAAATTTGCTTATAAAAGAATATTTTATGAGGCTTTTTTATTTACTTAATTAACGTCGCACTGGAGCAACGGGCTATTGGAGACGGTCTGGGATCAACCCCCGAAGGGAAAGATCCGAGAACAACACCACGTAATTTTGGGCCACGGTCAGATGAAAATATTTTGTGCTAAACTGAACCCTCGACTTTTTTTAATAAAGAAATTTTCTGCCGCGTGTATCGTTTTAGTAAACACAGAAACTCATTTTCCAGCCAAGTGATGTACTATTTTGTTTTTTTTCCCAATAAACTTAACGGGCCGCGGTGGCCCGGTTGGAAGAGTAACGGACTTGCAACCGAAGGGTTGCGAGTTCGAATCCAGCCAAACACCGTCGTGTACAAAGGGGGCTGGTGCACGTTAAATCTGTCGTGGCCTCAAATGTCCTCACGTTGGCGTGGTGTGGAAGTTTGGAGAGTGGGGTGCCAGCTCAGGTGTTGCCTCGTCATCTGACCGTGGTTCAAAATTACGTGGTGTTGTCCTCGGATCTTTCCCTTTGGGATTGATCCCGGACCGTCACCAATAGCCCATTGTGTTGCTCCAGTGTGACGTTAATTGAAATTCCCCCCCAATAAACTTATTTGTATGCTATATTTTGAATTTTAGTTTCAATATTTACTTATTTTATTTATTTATAAATGCGAGAAGTTTGACCATGAAGCCATCAGCCTTCTTGCTTCCCAACAACACAATTAAAAGCAATAATTGCAGTTCACGACTCAAAATATTCGCCATTTATTGGTCGTCCTGAATTTATACATATAAAACAGAATTAGCATCTGTCTGTCTGTCTGTTCTCTATACAAATCTATACCGTTTAACCAATCCACACCAAATTTTGCACACTTATTCTTTGGAACCCTGCGGGTAACGTAGGCTACATATTAACCCCATTCTATTTGTCTTGGATGTGCAGAGGGGTGTAACATCCCGTCATCCTGGACAGAGCTCTTGCTAGGGGGCGCTCTCTTCCGGTCTGTCTGCAGATGACGTTAGAGTTAACATCTACAGGAGTTGCCTTTCAAGATGACCTTGGAGGTTTTTAGAATCTTAGAGTATGGTGCAATCGCAGATGGATGCGGTTGAGCTGAAAATCGTTCAGCATCATTTCGTTTATAGGGTTACGTAGGTTGCATATTAACAACCCGAGCAACACCGGATAAATTCAGCTAGTTATATATATAGTACAATTAGGTGCATCCCTAAGTTCAATTCTATGTAAATGGACATTGATGCAATCGTTTCCAGTAAGAAGACGAAACAAAGCAACAGCTGGACCACGAGGAAAGTTTGGAATTGGAGACTGAATCAGCAAGGTGCTCTTGGACCTTTCCCCAAGCTTTATTGAACATGTCCGAATTTATATTTTTCCCTCCAATTTAATCTCCTCTCCAATTTAATTAGAAGTTTGGCAGCATGAAAGGTCAATAATGAGTTTGGATTTTGAAGGACAGCAGTACTATCCTTTGTTAAAGGTCTGCCCTTTCATTTGTCCATTCATTTTACACCAGAGTAAGTGGGAACCCACTGAAGCACGATGGAACAAGCCAGAGTGAAAGAACAATCTACAATCATAAATTCGTTAATAAATAAGTTTCCAACTCACAAAAAAAGGAAAAAATGGATCATGGTTACATATTTATATAACGTGCACCGGCTAAACGTGTAGCATGAAGCGTGTTATAATGAAAGTTCCTTTTTTCTATGTAGTTTTTACCTCTGAGTTCCACGAAGAAGACCAAAACAAAATTCTTTTAAATTTTCTTTCAACACATGATGTACATTTTAGGGTCGTAGATATAATACAACTCGTTTTACAGACATAGAAAGGAAAATAGATCACCGGGGTTCGAGAAACGCCTACCCTTGATCAAACAATAGCATCTTTTTTGAGACAGGCGTCACTAGAGTAGGGTTAGGCCATCCGGGTGAGTTCTATATATTCAAATTTCCCCCTACAATTCTCTTTAATCCTCCTGTCTCGAGGAGGTATCTCGGTAATTGCAAAACTGATCAGATCTAATGGAAGAGCATCTCGTCATTACAAAAAATTACCAGATCTTGATCTCGTATAATCATAAAAAATGGGCACTATTTTGATGACGAGATATCTCGTCATGAGCAAAATTTATCAAATCTTGATGGACGAGATATCTCGTCGAAACCACTTGGAAGTGACAGATTTTTTATTTTAACCCTCTGAGATGTTCACACACATATATCCGTTCTGCAACCTGCGGTCTTCCCTGCATGACCAATTCTTGACCAATGAAATCCGTGATTCTAACAACCAATAGATACCGTTATTCATTCATTATGCTGGGCCGCGGTAGCCCAGTTGATAGAGTCGCGGATTAGCATTCGGAGGGTTGCAAGTTCAAACTCTATCCAACCAAAGACCGTCGTGTACGTGGGGGCTTGTGCCTCTGTCGTGGCTTCAAATGTACTCATATTGGCGTGGTGTGGAAGTTTGGAGAGAAGGGATTTCTTTATCTTTCCCTTCGGGATTGATCTCAGACCGTCGTCAATAGTCCGTTGTGTTGCTTTAGTGAGACGTAACTTCAACTACCTACGTACCAATTATCATTCATTATTTGGGTTGTGGGGACTATACTAATCAGAAATCTTCTGACGATCAGACGGTTAATTTTTCAATGAAGATATTTGCATGAACAGAAAAACTTAATGAAGCGTTATCTAGAAGTATTTAATTCGAGATTAATGCTTTTAATTTTGTTTCGATGGTGTTTATATGCTTGATGCTCCTCAAAAAATTTAATATAACTGTTCTTGGTAATCGGTGCTGACTCAGCCTCAAGTCGGTTTGATGACTTTTGGTTCTTTCTGCACAGTGTATTGGAGGTAGGTATTTTACTTAACGTCACACTGGAGCAACACAACGGGCTATTGGTGACGGTCTGGGATCAATCCCAAAGCAGTGGCGGCTTTTCAGTGGAAGGAAGAGAAGTGTCACTTTCCCAACATTTTTCAAATTACATTTCTCAAATTAGACTTTTTTTCAGTATTTCATATATACATTTTCAATATTTCTATGTAAAATTTCTCACGTCATTCAATACACGGAAAACATCTTACAATGCTTACGACTGTAGACAGCGAAAACTTAGCACGGAAGTTTTTGCTAAAGTATAGCTGCACATATTCTGTAAGCCAGATGGTTGCTATGACAACACCGCCATTAGCAGCCAAAAAACATTTAGACTGTCGACTCCGAAGGAAGGCAAAAGCTAGAAAACGCGATTCCCCTTCCTCTATAGGGTTGCCGGTTGAAATCTAAAAATAGATGTCCCTCGTTTGCCTTTGCGAGCAGCGAATACAGAAAACTAATAGAGGGAGCTTTAGCGCCAAAATATCTAGCCAATCGCGGCGAAACTGCCTGATATTACATGAAATAGAGCAATGATATTGTTAACCATTTTGTTTTAGATTTTTCAGCGGAATGAATCCAATTAATGATATTGTGTGTAATTTACTGGAAACTCCGTTTAGCCGGTGGAAAGACGAAGACAAGAGGGACGTATACGTCAAGCACGTTCAACGGATTTATTGACGACTATAGCCAAAACAGAAATTAAAAAGAGCGGTAAGTCATAGAATATTAGTTTTCAAGAGAGTTGGTTTATACTCAGTATAAATAGCTATGCAGTAGTATAACCTTAAAATCATTATTTTATTGGCCGTGCTTGCTTTTTAGTAATAGACATTCTGTTTGAAATAAAGGCGGATTCGCAGACTTATTAAACATAACACGAGGACTCCATAGGCACGATGATTCTGCTGAACATCTGAAGTGTGAATTAATGCTAAGAAATTTTTTTTTTAATCAGAACACGATTGCCGATGCCCTGAGGGAGAATGATAGGCTTTTTAAAGTCATTTCAATGAAAACGTTTGTTTGAATAGACTGTTTCTACAAACAGTGATTGATGCAGTAATATATTTGAGCAAACAAGAAATGGCATTCGGGGGCATGATGAAAGCAGTGACTCCATAAATCCAGGAAATTTCAAGGAAATACTAGGATTGTTGATATCAAAAAGTCCTTTAGAAATTCAAAATCATTACAAAAAGATGAAAAACGTCTTTACTGGTGACTCCAATACTATTCAAAATGAAATGATTGAATGTATTTCCGATTATATAAACGATCACGTCAAAGATGAAATAAACGGGGCTAAATTCTTTTCTATTCAAGTGGACGACACCACTGACATAAATCAAACATTCCAGTAGTCCTTAATACTATTAAGATTTGTGAATTGTGAAGGCGTATTAGTTGAGCAATTTTTGCGTTTCCATGACGTGAGTTAAGACAGAACGTCAGAAATGTTATTCAAAATGTTGGACAAAATTTTGGATCCGTTTGATTATCAACAAAAATTAATAGGAAAATATTACAATGGGACCAGTGTAATGTCTGGACACTTGAATGGACTCCAGAAAAAAGTCAAGGATAAAGCTCCTGAAGCCGTTTTTGTCCATTGTCTAGCATATGGTTTGAATCTTGTATTTCAGCAAAGTTTTTCTAAAATTTCTAAGTGTCGAATTTTTTTGCAAGCCTCAGCGGAATTCCTTCGTTTTTTCATCACTCGGTGAAGCGATCTTATGCTCTTACATCAAATTCCGCAGACGCATACCAACCATGATACAAACTCGATGGTCCTCCAATTCGAAATTAGTGAATGTGATTGTTGATGATTAGAATAAATTAAAAGAAATATTCGAATTTATGACAAACAGCGAACATTCAGACAAAACAATTCAACTTGCAAAGGGATTTTTAAATGATGTGAACGATTTTGAATTTACATTTTTGGCAGTAGTATTCAGCGAAATTTTTGGCCTTACTGATATATTATTCGAAATTCTCCAGAAAAAGTCATTAGATTTAAACTATTGTGTATCTCAAATAAAATACACTTGTGAGCTATTGAGCCGTAAAAGGGACGATGATGTTTTTAAAACACTGGAAACACGCTTAAAATCACAGATATAGTCCAATCTAAAAGAGAATATGCCGCTCTTTCAATAGAAACAATTTTTCAAAATTATAAACAGCTATATTTTGAAATTTTAGACCACATTCTTATGGAAATAAACAAGATTTCAAGATTGTGAAAAACTTCAATTTATTTGTCTTGCTGATACAACGAAATTCGAACAATTTAATTTACATTTTCCATCCCAGGCACTTAAAAATCTTCAACAGTTTTACGGCGATGTGTTTAAAAAACCCTGCGCCTTAAAAATGAACTGTCTTATATATGCCGATGGAAAATTCAAGAATATATCAACGCAAGAACTTCTTCGAATGCTTTATGATGATAAAGAAATTTTCACGGAAGCTTATAATTTGTTTTCTCTCGTCTTAACAATTCCATCTACAAGTGTATCAGTGGAAAGGAGTTTTTCTTGCCTTAAAAATATAAAAATTTACTCTAGAAATACTATTTCGCAAGAGAGACTTTCTTCTTTAGCAAATATTTCTATTTAAAAAGACGTATTAGTGACGCTTATGAAGAAACAGTCATTTTACGATGATATATCAGATAGATTTGCAGCATTAAAGGACAGGAGAATTTATTTAATTTACAAAAAATAGGGTAAATTCTCATGAACTATTTTCGGAACTGCTATCTTTTCATATCACTGGCGTAGACAGGATTTAATTTTGGGGAGGCCCTTCCCGTATTTTCCAACCACGAGCTGCCGCTGTCCCAAAGGGTTAGATTCGATGACAACACCACGCAATTTTAACCACGGTCAGATGACGGGGTAACACCTGAACTGGCATCCCACTCTCCAAACTTCCACATCGTGCCAACGTGAGAACATTTAAGGTCATGACAGATTTAACGTGCACCAGCCGCCCTTTGTACACGACGGTCTTTTGGTTGAATTCAAACCCGCAACCCTCCGGTTGCTAATCCGTTACTCTTCCGATCGGGCTACTGCGGCCCTCAGTGTACTGGAGTTTTGCAACAAAACATTCTCATTTGCAACGCAATATTTGTTTCCTGCCGTTGTTTTAATATTTGCATTTCGAAGAAATTAAACTTGTATTCCAGGAAAATGTAAAACAGCTTATTTAACTCTCTGAGGGGTTTACACGCATCTATCCGTTCTGCAACCTGAAGTTCCCTGTATGACTTCTAACCCTACTTTACATCTTGACCAATTGAATCTTTCATAGGTTTCTTTCAACCAATAGTGTGGCGTAAAAGCAACGCTATTCGGAAGTCTCGTGACACTAAGTGGGTTAAATTAATTTTCCAGATAGGTGTAGTAAAAACCACCTATTGGGTTCACATAGATCCCAGTTTGACCAGGTAGGTAGATAGTAGATTAAGTCGCACTGGAGCAACGCAACGGGCTATTGAAAAGAGCCCGGGATCAATCCCGAAGTGAGAGATCCGAGGACAACATCTCGCAATTTTGAATCACATTCAGATGAGGTCAGCACCTGAGTTGAATCCCCACTCTCCAAACTTCTACACCATGTCAACGTGAGGACATTTAATTCTACGACAGATTTAACGTGTGCCAGTCCCCGCATACACGACGGTCTTTCGTTGGATCAAATTTCGAACTAGCTGCCCTCCGGTTACTAATCCACCATTTCATCAACTGGGTCACCATGCCCATGGAAATTGAGGAATTTATTTTACTGGCTACATACGTATAAAATTAACTTTTAATTTATGCATAATTGTTTCTGAAACTCTGACTATACCAAATAAATTAAAATCTCTAAAATAAACCTAGACCATTTACAAAATAAAAAAAAAAGAAATTTACTAACTTTAATAGTAATATAATAGAAAACAAACCTGATACAAAGACTATTTCGTAAGATATGTGAACAAAGCCTATGAAACTAACTTAACACATTATTAGCTTCAAACTTTCCATACTTACCATTTAGAAATGGTTCACCAAATGATCGATTGATGAACAAAGCCTATGAAACTAACTTAACATTATTAGCTTCAAACTTTCCATACTTACCATTTAGAAATGGTTCACCAAATGACTTGAAACTTGTACACAGATTAAATTTTAACATTCATTTTAAATTTAACTTCAAGCTTGGGTGTTATCATTGGAAATAGTGAAATTTATGTTGTCTGATATTTTGACAAACTGTTAAACGCAAATTTTATGCATGTAAATTTATAGACGTTGTTCATATATGGTACTTTTGAATTTGCTCTACTATGAACGATGCACGAATAAAGAGGGATGGTTCGATTTTTTGACGAAATGTATATCATCTATTCATTTTCTTACAAATAATTTACGCCCCACCAGTGGCGGTATGGCTAAAGGTTTCACTCTTAAGAAGTGCTCCGTTACGAGTTTGTTCTCGATTTTGCCGAAGTTGGGTTGGCTACTGGAAGTTTCCTGTTTCTTCAAGACGATAAGCACATGCGAGCCAGCTTCCCTAATACAGTGCACTCCGCTTTATCGGACCACTTTGGTTCGACATGAAAGTGGTCCGATTATCCGATTATATTTTATGAAAGGCTATAACGCTCACCGGCTATACAATTGCATATAGTATAAAGAATACACTAATTAGTAGTACAACAAAATCATAAAGGAAGTTATAAAAAACAACTTAGCTTTATTGGTTAAAATATTTCGTATTCATCGTTTGTTTACGCCGCTCATTATTGACTGATGATACAAAAGAATGTAGCTTATAAGCCGCTTTCTTGACACTATCATCGCCGTTGTTTTTTGCCAAAATGTTCAATTTCTCTAAGCATGAAAGGGCTTCGTTGCAGGTGACTTTGGGGACTTCTTCCTCTGATTCAGAATGTGTTTCAGGTGTTTCTTCTGACCGATTGGCCATAATATCTTGAACAATATCTTCTTCTGAAGGGGAATCGCGGCACTGGACAGACGTATCAACATTGACGAAAGCTTGGAAATCTTCGGTGTTCATTCCAACATCGATTTCACAGAATGCGGAATTGGGGGAAGCGTTGTCTGCTGCTGATGACGAAGATGGAGCGATGAATCCCGCTTTGGCAAAACAATTAACAAATGTTTCGACTTTCACAGATTTCCAGCTAACTGCAATCATTTCTATTGCCGAAAGGAGATTTATCTTACGAGATAACTCGATTGCGCTAAATTTAGCACTTTTCTCTGAGTCAAAGTAACAGACTATTTTTTCAAGAACTAACTTTCTATAGAGGGTTTTCAAGTTTTTGATAACCCCCTGATCCATTGGCTGAATGATTGAGGTTGTGTTGTGCGGCAAAAAAAATCAGACGTATATTCTTCGTTGCTACATTAGGGTGTGCGGAACAATTGTCCATTACAAGAGCAATTTTTCTTCCTATTCCCTCGGTATCTTGTCCCAGCTTTTCAGCCAATCCTCAAAAATTGTCGATGTCATCCATGCATTACGACTGCTTCGATATTCCACCGGCAACTGGCGCACGCCTGAGAAACACCGAAGATTCTTACTTTTTCCTATGACTAAAAGAGGACGTCGATCACAGTCAGTCATGTTAGCGCAGACAATAACAGTTACACGATCCATCGCTTTTTTCGATCTACTCAATAATTCAGTTCTGAAAGTTAGTGACCCATTTGGAGTTGCCCTATAATAAAGGGCAGTTTCATCGCAGTTGTACACCTCAGAAGGTGCATACAGTTCCAAAATTTCGGGCAAAAATGTGGTAATCCTCGAATATCGGCATCCTTTTTTTCACCATGTGCGACTTTGAAGCAAATGCCGTGCCTTTTCTTCCAGCGTGTTAACCATCCTTCAGTAGCAGTGAAGTTCGGTTTACCAAGTTGTGTAGCAAGATATTCTGCTTTTGATTTTAGTAGGGGCCCAGTTAAAGGAATGTCGCGGTTCCTTGCTTCACGAAACCATTTAACCAGCGCTTGGTCAATTTCGTCATCTTTTGAGTCTTTGGCGCTTTCTTGATGCAGCCGAGTCGTCCGCTTCGATTTAAGTCTGTTTTGTAGCAGTCCGCAAATTGTAGTTTTCGACACACCTAATGCATTTGAGAGCTGACGTTGGCTGAATCCTGGAAACTCATCGATTCGACGCAACAATGCTAATTTTTCTTTTATTGATAAATCTTTACGCGCCATGAGCTGAATTTCACTTGCCTTTCGGAAGACGAAAGTACAAAATAAATTTCCGAAATGTGATTCATGCTGATTGGTTATTTTTATCTTCTATCATCTGATGGTCTGTGCTTTTAAATTTATCTTGTTTTTTATTCCAATGGAGAAGGCAGCACATGAGTCAGAAGTAATACTGTTTGAGTTATTTTTTATCTTCTGTGTGAGCGGCAATAATTTTTTTATTTACTCCTTTTCTTGCTCTCTGAGTGTTCACTGTTAATTTGATTCTTTTTATATTCTTTGTTCACCAAGGCAATTGGCGGGACATCTTTTTTAACCGTTTTGTTTGCGAAGTTGTATTCCAACTGGTCCGTTTAACCGACGTAAGGTGGTCCATTTAACCGATGTGATTTCTATGGTATTGAATAGAAAACGATTCTGTTCACAAGGAAACGTCCCCAATAAGCGACTAGTCCCATTATCCAGTGGTTCGATAAAGCGGAGTGCACTGTATTGCTCCAGCAAGGTGTGTTCCCAATTCACGGTGGGTGGGATGAGGCAGCACCTCATGGTGCCCTAGGTTAACACTGAGACTGCTACTTTCTCGAAAAAGGAATGCTCAGACTGAATAGGTATAAAATCAATAATCTCGGAAAATTTATTTTAGTTTTATCAGACTTTGGAACATGGGGCGAATGAAGTTGATATCGCTCTTTGTCCAAAACAAATTGTACGTATTGAAAATGGCGATAAAATAAAATTATTTAAAGAATCTGGATAAAATATTCTAATTAGTCATATTACTTTTGTCAATGAGTCATTGTTCAGAATATTAATTTTTTATTGCTATTATTTATGCATAAAACTAGCATAATGCTGTGCTTGTTAATGGTTCCTGTTTATGTGTTTCCAGGACAGAAGTCAGAAAAGGAGTCTTGCTTTGTGCTCTTCAGAGAAGCTCTGTGAAAAGAGTTACTGCTTTGTCTCTCCTTTTTCCGGAATTGTATTATTGCAGGGAGCTACACGAGACTACTTTTAAGCGTTGTACCTTAAAGATGTTAGAGCATGGAAACATTCACTTCACACACAGAGCCGCGGTAGCCAGGTTGGCAGAGTAACGGATTAGCAACCGGAGGGTTCCGAGTTCGAAACTCCATCCAGCCCAAAAGCCATCGGGTACGTGGGGGATAGGGTACGTTAAATCAGTCGTGGCCTCAAATGGTCTTACGATGGAGAGTGGGGTGCCAGCTCAGGTGTTGACCTCGTCATCTCAAGGTGGTTCAAAATTTCGAGGGGTTGTCTTCGAATCACTTCCTTCCGGATTGATCTAAGACCGTCGCCAATAGCCCGTCGCTGATCCAGAGTGACGTCAATTAACTACCTACCTGCCTCACTTCACACGCATTGCACTGAAAGATACTTGTGGCAAGGTCAAAATTATGTTTAAATTATAAAAGTATTTCCAAGAAAAGCTCATTTTAATAAATATTTCTGAAATGTCACCTCTTTAAACACTGGCGCTATAACACTCCAGATACGCCACTGATTGCGAGACAAGCTTATTTAAAGTTGGAGGCGTGCTGCGCTTTTATGTGTGGGCGCCCCTATTTTATTCCTGACTACGTGCAAGTGCACGCCCAACACACCACTCAAGAACCTCCTGGTTGCCCCATTACCATTTTACCCCAAAAAGGCCTCTATATTCCCAACAAGGAACATGATCTCAGAATACGTCCGATCATTTACAGATCGCCCCTATAACTTACACGTATTGACTTTTAAGAATGAATGGACTGAGGATCAAGAGAGAGCGAAAGAGGGTCTTAAAGATTGATAAAGGAGGGGGAAAGTGACGCACCAACCCCATGTTTACGACTGTTCCGGCAGTGGATCCGGAACTATAGATCCGGTTCCCGTAATGGTCTGCTTCCCTCCTAATGATCCCAGCCTACCGTTCGGAAACACCCCTCTGGGTCCATTACCCACTTTCTCTTTTCACACCCTTTTCTGCTTTGCGTCTATTATTTTTTCTGCTTCTTCGTCTTCAGATCACATTCGCCGTCTGCTGGACTCTGGGGCCAGGTATGGGGTGTCATACCTCAGAAACCTGAAAAGGTTTGGTAGTTAGCAGCTGTAGTCGTTTCTGTTGTGTAGAACCATTATAATTATTGTATTACAAAATCTACGCTGCGATTTTTAATGTATGATTCGCGAACTCCTAAGGGTACAGAAATCTGGGAGTTCGGAATTATTTCAGAATTACAGGTGTTAGGTATAGAAATGTAGGAGATCGAAACTGTTTCAGAAATGTATGCGTAAAAGAGAAATATTTTTCTTGAAAAGTCTTGCAATGGAGTCATAATATGAAGTTTGGTTGTTTTCAGCTGGGTCATTTCTGTTATGCAGCAATATTATAATTATTATATTACAAAATCTATGTTGCTATTTTTAATATGCGATTCACGAACTTCTAAGGATACCGAAATCTGGTAGTTCGGTACTGTTCCAGAACTACAGGTGTAAGAGAAAACTATTTTGTTGGAAGGCTCCGTAAGTCTTACAGTGGAGTCAAAATACGATCCGTCCCAATGCAAAGGGAATATTTTCAATTGATACTAATTTATGAATTGGTACACAAAAAAATTTCGACTATTACATCTTGGTACATGAGTCCGGTATATTGGCAACCGACATCACAATGTCTTATATCAGTGATATCTAAAACTCAAAAAAATTATGAAAAATATAATGATAGCGTTATGGACGGGGGATTTTAATTTAACTTAGCTTGATTTTTTAAAATTGTATTTCATAGTGCTAGGACTAATGCGTGTTTAAACACGCATTAGTCCTAGCACAGATGTAAAATTTGTCTTGCTCTGTTAGTAGCACTACCACTACGAGAACCTGAACACTGAAAATCATTTGAAGTTAAATTATTAGAATTATTTGAGTAAAAAATGTCAGAAATTACTTTTCTGATTGCCAACACAAGCAGATAGAATAATATTATAGATATGTTCTATTATGTATTTATAAAATGTATATACTATGTTTATGAACAAATGCCCATTAGTACAAAATTATTTTTATTTCCAATGACTAACTTCTGTGTAGGTCACAATTCCCAAATTTTAACACTGTCGAATGAAGAAGAAATATTTCTTGGTCTTGAAAATCCCTTTTTTCAAAAATATATTTTGATGAGGACAGGTTGTATTCAAAATATAGAGAGATTTTATTTCACATTACCAAGAAAATGAATCTCTCATCCAGCACCACCAATTTCTTACCTACTAAACTAGTGCAATTCTATGTGTAACTGAAAAGTAATATTGCAACCTTTAATATTGATCTTTTGTGCTTTTCGGTACATACAGGAGTTCGTCGTCTTCACGTTGCGTTACTAATGTAACGTGCAATTTTCCCATTTTAAGAGTTTTTGTAAAACTAAAATGTAGAATAAGGAGTTACATCAAAATAAATTTAACCAAAAAATCAACCATTTTATTCCTCACATGCATGCGACTTATTCATCTGGATTGAAAGATCTCTGAATTTAAATAATAGGATACTATCACGAATGTGTGTGTGAGTTTTTCTTAAGCTACCAAACAAAGATCGCAGTTGACACCTGGCTATTTTGGAGGTTTTAGTGCATTGATACTAACAGATAGTCCCCTTTCGATGTATTTTTCACAACTAAAACATTTCTCTACAGTTCATAAGCTCATCTGTGTTGTACTCGGAATAAGGTTCAAATCGGACTCCTCTCTGCTATTCTGAAATCTGGCGGCTTACCATTTAGTTGTAAAAATGAGTTTCCTATGTATGTTAATTTTAAATTTTAAATTGTAACATCCAAACCAATTTGACAGCCATGGTTTCAGAAGTAAGACATATTTCGACCCAAAAGAATCTACAATTTGTTTTGCATTAGCTTTATATCACAATAGTTTTGCAGTAGATAGGATTATTTTCTTATTGCGAGAAACTCTGGTAGGAACCGCATGCTTTAACCCTCCTGATGGTTGTCCTGACGAGGTATCTACTAATTGGTAAAACTTATCAGATTTTTTTGGACGAGATATCTCGTTATTAAAAGAAAACTGGCCCGACCTTGATCCCGTCATTGTAAAAAATGGTAGTATCATGACGAGGTATCTCGTCGTTATTAAAATTGGTCAGATCTTGATGGGCGAGATATCTCGTTGAAATCACTTGGAAGGTTTTGAATTATTTTGCTTAAATATGAGTACTCTCTTTTTCTTTTCCTGAATGTATTTACATATGAAGCTGCTTCGTTTAGAAATAATACAATTAAGAATCTTCATTTATCGTGAACTGAAAAATTATACCAGCAACAAAGATAACCTGAAAAAGTGCCATTCTGGACGTCTGGAACAAAATTACTCCAGAAACAACAAAAAAACTTGTTGGAGTCATGCCTAAACTTCTGAGAGGTCATTAAAGCAAAAGCAGGTTCAACTGACCATTAAATGATGAAACATGGGGTGGGGGAAAATAACATTTAATGAAATATTTTTCACCACACGGATACTTTTTTGCTTTATATTTGTCACATTTTTGTGTTATTGTGAATTATGTGTTAAATTATATTAATATTTTTGTTTAATTGCAATAGCAACTGTCTATGCAATTATGTTCATCTGTTTTTCCATTTTTATTTCTTCAATATTTATACTCTGCAAATAATAAAGCAATTTATTTCAAATAGTAAGTGCGTACGGAAACGTTTTTTACTCATTGTATATTTATGGAATACGTTAATTTTTTAATCAAATATACCTCATATTAATTAAAAATTCAAAAAACTTTTTTGATTCTAGAGTAAAAAATAGAGTTACCTGTGTAAAGGACAATCTAATACCAGTGGACTCCCTCTTAACCGGCCACTTTTTAACTGGCCGCCACTGACCAATTATGTACTGTAAATACAGTAGCCTACAGTAACATGTGTTTAGTTTTTTCCAACAAAGGAGCTTCTTCCAGATTAAGTTTTCTTAAGTATTCATATCATATTACAATAAAGTAGGCTATAAACTTAGTTTTATTCTAATAACGATTTTGGGAATGTATTTTAATGCTATTAAGGGAACGACGGTTTAACCGACCAAATCGTTATCCGGTCTGGGTCCGGTTCCGAAGTGGCCAGTTAAGAGGGAGTCAACTGTAAATGAATATTTTAATTACTTTAAGGATTGTTTTTTGGCTGATAGCAAAAAAAAATCGAATATATGTGTTTTTGAATGAATAAATTAGAGCAGGGATCTTTTCTGGCCATGTGTTTTCTGTGCCTGATAGGATAAAAAGATCTGTGAATAATAAAATTAGAATTATAATTTTGCAAACGATATACAAACTTAAAAGTAGACTATTTCCTCCTTTTAAATTGATGCTAATATATTCAAGGTCAAATAAACGAAGCTATCTTCTCTATGGTCCTTTTAATTTAATGAAAGTTATTTTGACCGAGAGACGGAATATGCTTGTGTTGCGGGAAACCTGCGGACGTTTTAAGTAAATTTAGCTGTAGAATTTTTCTAAATTGAATTATACAAAACAATTCTGCAATGCGCTTATTAACTCATTAAAAGTCACAAGAAATTTTCAATTCTCGACAAAAAATGCTAGTGGAAGAAAGCGATAAAGCCCTCCTGTGTCGAAATGACACTCCAACGAACATTTCATAGTTAAAACTCTTCTAGTGGTACTTGGAAATTTTCAAGTGAAGTATAGAATATTGATTTTTAGATCTCGTTGGAAACCCATGAAACAAATTTTATCATGCTTTAAAATTATACTACTTGAAAGTTCTGTCAATATAATGTGTTAAAGCGTGTATACATAAACGAAAGTTACTAAATTTTTTTGGTACACTAAATTTTATACTACACTTAGTTTCTGGTTGTCATGGATATTTCTTTATTAAAAAGGATTTTGAATTTTTAATAAAAAGTTCTTACATTTTAAAATCAAAGCAAATATTAAAATAGTTCAGATTTTAATTGTTTACATCCCAAAAGTCTAAAACTACTCACGAGATGTTTTTATAGGTAAACTGCTGTTGGAAAGTTCTTAGAAATAATAGTTCATGAAGATCATTCACATTTAATTTTTTTCACGTTAAGCATATTGAAAGGAAATAATTTAAAAACAGATTTTAAAATATATACGTCACCATAGTTATAGAATTTATAGTGTTTCAATTTTTTTTATCGATCTTTAGTGTATTAATTTTTTCCTGCATTTTATATTTTGCAATGCTTATTAATACTGTATGTATTTAATGATATTTAAAATGAATTGCTAGGTTTTTACAAAAATAGCGACAATAAAGGTCGTAGAGCAATTTAACATTATTGTAATAATTGAGCTAATAATATCTAAAAGTAATTATTTTATTTAAAAAACAAGTTATGAAAAAAATTTACATTGTATGACCATTAACCACTAACAATATTGCAATGGTTTTGGAACATTTAATAATATTTAAAAAGAAATTTTTATCTTTGATAAACAATTTATAACAAAGTTTTTACGTTGTATAACTATTTAACTATCGAATGACTTAGGTTTTTTTAATAACGTTTAAAAATGAATTGTAATATTTAACAAAACAATGCAAAAGATTTTACACTAAGTAATCACAATGCGTAACAATAACCTAAATCATAACAATAGAATTGTTTTTTGACGAAACAATAAAGAGCAAGGGGCTTAAGTTATATAACAATTATTGTAATGATTTATGAGTACTTAATTATATTCAAAAATAATTTTAAGAACGCCAGTGGGGAAACGAGTAATAAGCTGTATAAAGCTTTATAAATATTGTATGATTGTTGTTCTTATTAATAACCACCAACACTACATACTGAAAACTCAATTTTATTCACATTAAAGTTCCTTTTTGCTATTTTGTCTCAGTTACATTTAGATAAATTACTAAAAGCAGAATAGGTGACAAATCGCACTTTATATGTTTAAAAAGATTGCAAAATACATGCCTAAAGAACAAAACGATACATAATAATAGTGCATAATCTATGAAAAGTTTCGCAGCCAGCTCCAACGATTAAAAAATTATTCTGTGACTATATAATACAGAGCTCGACTGATAATGTTCTGTGACTTCAATGAAGTTGTCCAAGCATTGCATTAGAGTCCATGTTCTATAGTGTCATACTATGAGTATGCATTACACATAAATATTCTCTTTCGGAAATCCCTGAAAATAAGAAAAAATGATGATATAAATAAATAAAAATGATGTTCGCCTCTTGATTTTGTATTTCAAATGTTAGATGATGCTTTGCAAAAATAAGTCATTATTTTATACATCTTTTAAAGTTACAAAACCTTGATTTGACTGAGTCTAAAATCTAAGACATAACAATAGGTTTAGGAGGTATTACTAAACTTCTTGGTGGAGCTGGCCGTGGAATCGCAAACTTCCAGGGAAAAGTAGGTAACTCAGTTGGTTGTACGTAACGATGTAAATGTAGAGGCACATTCTCAGATTTTATTGGAATACCTCTAGAATCGTACAATGGAATCTGTGGCTCATGTATGTTGTAAACCCTTTCATTAGGTATACCATTGTTTCGAGAAGTGTTCGAAGGTGATTTGATGTCCGTGTGATTGGATGGATTTTTCAATGTCTTTTCGTGTTCTTCTTTGATTTCGTCTTCCAATATCTTCCTCCAGTTCAGTGGTTGACTTTTAGTTTCATTTGTATTTGTTTCGTCTAAACTGTGTTCGCTGTATTGGTTTCTATGATTATTTGTGTCGTCTAGAATAAGAAATTGGGAGTTGTTCAGTTGAATCTTGGAATCGAGATGACCGTCTTCTGGCGTATCTTTGCTTTGAATTGATGGTTTATCAATTGAGAAGTTTGTGCCAGTGTGTTTGGAGATGGTCACAGAAGTAGGATCAACATCTGGAGCATAGGGATTAGATATTTTTGTAGAAGGTCTCGCATCAGGATTTGTTTCCCCTTGTATATCTTCAATATTCTGTTTTAAATCAGAAGGATTTCCATTGTTTGAACTAGAGGAATTTGTAAAAGTGGATTCTTTGGGTGGATTGTAATCAAAGCTTTTTACTGATCCTTCATGCGATTTTTCTTTGGGAAGTATAATAAACCCAAGTACATTCATATTTTTGAACAAACTAAGTATGGGATTATCAGGTTGTATCTTTTCATTTTGAGAAGTTAAAAGGATAAATTTCTCGTGGTTACTAAAAGCATCCACTTTACTACTTCCCGTCTGTGATGCTAAAACATTTTGCCGAAACAATTGGGGATGATTTAATAACTCATAATTTGAACGTCCAGTGTTTGATAATGGCCCATTCCAGTTTCCCCCATACTTCATCAAAGAACTGATCTGAGTATTTGAAATCGTATTATATATCACAGGCCTATTCAAAGAATTAGTCACGGTAAGATCTTCTGACACACTACCACTTTTCGGTTTGTGTTCATGAGCGCATGGAGTTTGGGAGAATTGTTTCAAATCAGGATGCTCCCTGTTCACATTGTCGTGTTGAGCAAAAGTATTTGGAAGTGTGTGAGAAGGAAATGCCTCATCATTAGACATTGCAAATCTGTATAACCTCTCTGCTAAAGTTGTTTCAATCCGTTCTCTTCTTTCGTCCGTTGTGAAGCTTCTGAAAGCATTATTATCACCCAATCTGCCATTCGGAGAGTTAAGTCTTTTTTCGGTTGAGTTGTATTGCAGATAATTGGTTGTGTAGACGAGAGGAGGTTTGCACAAAACAGCACTGCTCACACTATCACAATCCGGTAAGGTCGTGTGAATTTTTTGCTGAGGTTGATATAACAGAAGTTTTAACACATTTGGTGGAATTCGCATATAACCGTCATCGTATGTGTTGATACCTGGTGTAACTTTCTTAAACTTCAAATTATCATTCCCTAGATAGGAAGAAACATCACCAATGTCTCCTATGATGGTAGGAGACCCAGACAAAAGTCTTGGAGATGAGTTATAATCTTCATTACCTTGAATTCCACCAAACACCCCTCTTCTAGGATTGTTGGGGACAGAATTTTTATCAAAATAATCAATTCCATCATCGAATACTCTATGGTTCTGTGAACCATAGCTGTAATTTGGCCACAGGAAGGACCCAGAAGACCCTGTGGGTTGATTTTCCTTAATTCTGGACGCCTGATCTATGAATCGATTGGTCAGAAAATGCTTTCTCAGGTCCAAGGGTACCGGCTTTCTTTGAGACTCGTCTTTGACATTGATTCTTGAATTCACAGGAGTGTAAAAGTTATAGTTGGAAGGCAAGTCTTGGTTTTCTGGAATGTATTTGTCATCTTGCTGCGTTGGTATTGAAAATAAGGTGTCAGGAGGGTTGACTTCTCTGCTTCTAAATTCATCACCAGAAAATCGATTAATGCGGACACTAGCTGGGTTTTGTCGACCAACACCCCTCTCATTTGACGCTATGTGAGCTCTGAAGCCTTTGTCATCTGCAATGTAGCGCACCAACCGAAAGGATCCATTAGGATCTTTTAAGCCATAGCTGCCTCTTACGACACCATTTAGATCTCTTTGTTCTTTCCTGAAGTGACTAGACTGTTGACCATCCCCTTCTATACTGTATCCAAATCCCCTGGAATCCTAAAAATGAATAAATGTTATAAGCTATTTCAAAATGATGAATACTTTAATTATTCTATTATTTTTCTATGTGTCACTAATTGTATCGATATTAGTCTGAGCATTTGAAATGCCTAGGGGTTTTTACATTTAAAATATTTGCATTACAGAAAATTTACCTTAATATCATCACAGGAATATTGTTTTTAAATTGGAGTTTCTAACAAGTTTGTCCATTAAAGATATGTTAAAAATTTTATACTTTCTCACTGTTTAAAATATGTAGATTACTTTCTATGCGCCTGCTTGTAAAACATATTTTAGATCGTAGTAATTTTTTTTATTTTAAACTATCCTTTAACTTCAATTGTAAAATGCTTTTGCATTGTAATTATTGAATTAAAATGTTAAAAATATCAAACAAAAATTTTTTAAACAGAAACAAACTCCAAAATCAGAAATGTAGATTTGCAGAGATGTATTGTATTCTATAAATGTCAAAATTCCTATTAATTTCATCTTTTTACTGTAAGTTCATTTTCTGAGTAATATAATTCCTTACTTCGATAAAGATGTTTAAACTTTTGTGTTGCCAAAATTAAAAACTATTGAGTTAAAAAAGTTAGTTTTCAAATTAAGCAAACAATTAATTATAACAGTTTTGTAGTTTAAAGAATTATAATTTCTATCAAAAAAATCTTTTAGTTCCATGTGCATTTTTTCTATCATTCTAAAGTATATTTATTGAAAAAATTATCAATATTAACTGCAAATTATGTTACTCTTTTAGAATGGACAAAATATCGCGATCATATATGTGAACCATTGAGATATTTCTCAATCATTAACTGAATTACTTTAAACACCTAATATTCAAGACAATCATAGTAACAAATTAAAATGATTAGTTTAAAAAGATTCCAATAGCTGATATTCTTTGATAAGCAGAGTTCATGGAACATAAGATTAGTATGGATGAATCTTATGTACAAAGTCTGAAATATTTGTTCAAAGTAAAAAATATTCTTTTGAAGGACATTGTAATGCGTAAAATGATTTTGTCACAAAGTGTGTTCCGTATAGGTAAAGCAAATACATTTTCCAATTTAATATTTATTCTGATAAATAATATTTATCAATGTTAAAGTGAATACGGGCTAAATAGATTCAAACTGTTTACAAAAGTTGTAGAAATATATGAAGAACTTACTTGAGGCGTGAGAAATTTATCTACTTCTCTTGTCAATCTACGTTCACTTCCATTATTGAGAGTATCAACATTTGCTGAGCGTTCATCCGATAGTGCGTAATCAACTCCTACTAGTATGATGACACACGTTAAGATGGTTACCTTTTTCAACAAAAAAAGACAGTCATTTTAAAAATTTGTACGCTTTCATAGATATTTATAGTAATAAATCCGATATAGTATTTAGTTTTTAAATGAAGCATTTAAATATTGGTTAAACCCATCCGTCTCTATCTTTAGGACTTGAGAATAACTTAATGGTATATTCCCCTTAAAATGAATTACCTTCAAAGGTAATAAGATTGTAAAATGCAATGATCCTCAACATATTACAAAATATGTGTGTGTATTATTTATAAACACTAACTAGTTTTCTTTTCGTAGACTACAGTGCATTTCGAAATGACAGATCTTTTAAAGGCATAGAAAGCTTTTATTTCTACTCTCTATTTTCAGCTATAAGTCCTTTAACTAGATCATTCATAACCTTAAGATTCTTAAGGTATCCGAACACGTTCGAGACCCTTTTTTTTAATGTGGTATAGTAACATTTTAATGATATTTTTATATTTAGTGTTATTAAACAATAGCATTGGGCTAAATATTTAAAATATATATTAATAATTTTGTAAAAATGATAATTATGTATGAAATTTTAAAGAAATTTGTCAAAAACTTCAAATGTGATACATGAAAATCTATTCAACCAATTTGAAAAATGATACTACCAAAATAAACTACATGCATTTTTCTAGGGAATGAACAAGAATCAAAAGGATATTTAAATAAACAAAAATTTGACAAGCGGTCAAAAAATAAATACAAGATATTTGATAGTTTTTCAGTCATATTTCTTAAATAAATGGCCATAATTTAAAAACTTTTCAACTCAGCATAATTCTTTTAGTTCATTCCCTAGGCAACATTATAAAGAACAAGTTCTCAAAGTTTTACGTGAATCCATCAATAACTTTTTGTGTTATAACATTTGAAATGAGGAAATAATGCATAAAAATTAATTTAGAGAAAAATGCATTTGAAGTGTTAATTGTTATGCTTTTAATTTAAATAAACAGCCAAAGAGAAACTATTTAAACATTTGAGAAACCTTTCTAAAATTATATTTGTAAGAAAAGTAAGTTTTAAATTTAAATTTTGACAGGTTTTTGGTCTTTTCACGGCCATTTCCGGTGTTTTCCATACCTACTTCCGGTTTTCCCGCCTTGATCAAAATCTCAGTATCTCTGTAACTAATTAACTTAGAGACAAAATCAAATATATTTTGGAAAATCAAATAAATGTTCTATTATATGAGATCAAAACCTTTTTTGGGATTTTTGGTCAAAAATGACATTTTCAACGTGTTCGGATACCTTAAGTGCTTTTATGTTAGAATTTTACTTACTGATGTGTTTTAATATATACTGCTGTTTATTTAAAATACAAAGACATGAGTTACGACAATGAAATTAATTTGAGCGATGACATAGGGGTGCAATGTATAAATGATTGAAATTACAGAACTGCAAGTTAAAAGGAACATGCTAAAATCAGTGATCCGTGAGTCCATCTTTAACTGTTATAACTGTTTGCAGACGGTGTGACATTGACCGATAAAAATTCTAGATAGCTGTCTATGAAATTTCGTTAAGTGTAGATTCAACACTCATCCATAATTCATCAGTTGTAAATACGGGTGATGGAACACAAATAAATTTTAGTGCAATTATATCACACGCGTGTTCGATGGGGTACATATCGGGATACGGAGCAGGCCAACAAATAAATAGTAGTTGCTGGTCACAGAAAAAACGTTGGACAATTCGGTGATTTGATTGACAATTGGTATGTGAGGTAGGACTTCTGGTTCTAAGACCTCTATGTTGTATCACTGACTGTTCATACATTCATGGTCCTACGCCACCTGACTCACCAAAATGTCTTAGAGCACTACAAGGGGAGGCGGGGAAAAGATGCATTCTAAAACACCATTCTTGAGTTTCAAATGCAACGGGAATTTACAGGAAAAGGGAGAAATTACATGGTAATACTTAGTTGATGGTGTCCGCTAATTTTGAACAAATATTATTGCTACTTTTAATATTCTAACTGTTCACAGTACCAGCAATACGTATAAGACGAAAGGGTGAATGAAATGAAATAGCACTCCAAACCATTACAATTGAAGTAGGACCCCTTTGACGCTCTGCAATGCATGGGTCACGAACTTGCATTTGTGCTCGTCAGAAAGTATGTTACTCGTCCATTCATAGCTCCAATATTTTCGCTCTTGGCACCATTGAAGCCTCAGGCGTCTGTAGTATAGGATTAAAATAAAACCACACTAACGAATACTGAGTTACGAACCCTTGCTGCAGGAATCGTCGGCGAACAGTGCTGACCGACATCGCCTGAAACGTCACCACCCTCTATTGCTGTGCTTACATTGTGGATGTCGCTGTACAATTCGTCACCACCATGCGTATCAAGTGCCTATATAACCCTTTCTCGATGCAACCATAGGTGCTCCAGATTCCTCATGACGATGCGTAGAACATTCTTCTGATTACTGTCTCCAAGTACGCATAATTATACCCAACGTGTGCAACAATATCCCGTTACGACAAACCACCTTATCTCAACCAAGAATTACTTTTCTCTCAAAATTCGTTATCTGACCATAATGTCTCGGTATGGCATATTTACATACTAGCAAGGCAATATCAATTGAATTCATTCTCACAATGTTTAAGATTTTCTTTATCAGACCTTCTTTGGATATTTCCGAGTCTCATTTCTCGTATCTTTCCCTTGGAGATTGATCCGGACAGTTGCCAATAAACCGTTCTGTTACTCCAGTGCAAAGTAGTCACCTACCTATCTACAGAGTCACATTTCAGTCTGTATTGCGCTGGCATCCTACTTGCATACTCATATGAGATATTAATCATTTGCATTTGCCCCATGATAAACTATCCATCTGCCCAAATTTCAGGTTAATAAACAACTTTCTTGCTGTTGTATTTTTATTTTAACTTATAACAAGAACTCATCCCCCATATTCAGACGGCTTTATCTTCTCGAGAATAGTGAAAAGTTTCTTCTCGCACTGCTGTAAAACGTACTTTTGTGTTATCTTTTCTTGGGAGGGGCAATGCAATTTATATAAAGATTCCTCTCTACCAGAAAGACGTGTTCTTTGTTCGTGATGCGACTAAAAAATTCTGGTTCGAACATGACTCGTTCGAATCAATTATCTACGCTCCAGCTTTAGTAGCAGCAATCCAAAGACTCGGCAGTTGCGGAAACTCAGAACTGAAGTCTACGGCAGCTGCTTCAAAGCTCAATGACCGTGTGATGGCGAATTCGTTGTTTTGAAACTTGCGAGATAATAGGATTTCGAAAGGGGTGAAGCGCTATCCGTCAATATTTTTCAACAAGCGCGATGCAAATAATAAATAAAACTTCGAAAGTTCCTTCCAGATAAAAGATCTGAGGCGATCAAAAAAGGTATTTTTTATCCGTATCAATCAAAATTATCCGAAACTCGTTTGTTTGTTTTCATTAGTTCTGGTTCAAAGACCGTATTTTCGTATCTCGATCGGTTTCTCTTTAAATGATCTATGATGTATTCTATTAAATTGCACACATATGCGTGACGAAATCCCGAAACACTCCCTTTAATACATTCCATTAAAGGGAGTGCATTCCTGTCCTCCCTTTAATAGAATGCAGCTTTCTTAAGTCTTAACTGTTTGGCTCATTACTGCTTTGTTCGTGTATGACATGTATAACTAATCGGGATCATATTCACATTAAATAGAGTTACCGAATGCAATTGCAAATAAAAATAAAAATGCATAACATTATTATAAGTTTACAAGAATCTTACAATTTTTTAGGAAATGTTTTAATATTTCCTGTCTCTCTAAATGGTATTGAAGGTGAGAGGAAACTCTAAGTCATTAGTGAACAAAATTTACTAGATTGAAGTAAATGTAAATTAATTGTTGCATTAATATCATAATGCTTTCATAAACCGAATTCTGAATTGATAGGAATCAACACAATAAAATTGAGCTTCATCAGTTTTCTGTAATGTTTTATCAAAATTTTACAGATAATTTAATTTTGCATCCATGGAATATTTGAACGCTATTATTTATGAAAACATAATAAGCTTTCAAAAAAAGATAATATGTTTTAAAATTCGGCTCTAGTTACAGATAATTCAGAGCATATTTTACACAAATAATTATTAAGGTTATTACAAGAAAAGTTGAAAGTCTTTCACATTCAAAATCACCTTTTAAATGTACTCTTTATATTTAAACCCAGTAAAAATCACACTTGAAACAAAAACAAATTTGCTTTTTAAATATTTTTTATTTCATATACAAGTTAAACCAATTTATATTTATTTCCTAGAGCAGAAACTGGTTTTTAATCACACATTTTTGGTTAGACAATTTTCCAATATATTGAAGCAATTTTTGGTTAGACAATTTTCCAATATATTGAAGCAATTTTTAAGTATGCGAAACTCATTGTTCATTCAAATCTTTTTTTAACTGCTGATTTTAAATGTCTTCCAACTTGTTTTATTTTTATTTCACCTGACAGCTTATGTATATATTTTAAGAATTAATTTATATTTCAAGTGATTTATAACTGAAAATTTTAATTTATAAGAATGGGTGAATATTTTAAAAATATCTACACAGAATTTAATTTTGCATTCGTGAAATTTAAAATTGTTTAATATACCATGATATCTTGTTTGTCAGAATGCTATAAATTTAATAATTAACATTATTTAAAAGGAAAATCATAAACTAATAACCATCGTGAACTACAATGCTGAATTACTTGCAAAATGTATTAAAAAAGAAACACGAAAGTTTATCAAAATCTATTTTAGAATAAACAAATCTTAATTTTAATCGAAAGTAAACGTTGTTGCTTTACAGAAAAGCTACAAAATTAATAAATCAATATTATTCAAATTTCGTGCAGATCTTCAACACCATCAATTCGAAAATTATTTAAAAATCGAAAAATATCATTTATATGGTGCGAACTGTATTTTTGCTTTCTAACAGATATTATCTATGAGCAGAAAAGACAAATATACATGGTTTTGAAGGAAGCTGCATAATTATTTTATTACTAAAACCCTACAAACCATCTTTTATTTGTTCTGTATCTCCTATTTCAAGAGTAGAAAAAGATTTTTCGATTGGTATTCAAGAATGTACAACGAGTGAAATCGGACAGTCCATACGATTCATAATTTTTGCTTGAAATCATCCAACAAAATGTTTAAAATATAAAAATTTGGAAAGGTAATTTGTCTGAAAATTATCGAAATACTAACTGGTATCGTTTTTATTTTTAATATAAAAATAAAATATCAAAAATTCCACAAATAATTTCAAAATTAAAATAAGAGAACTGTGTTCTATACTTTTAGAATTCCTATTTTTTTAAGTTGCGGCAGTGGTAGTTGCAGCACAGGTCAAAAAAGAACTTGACTATTTTATTAGAACATTTTGAATTTAGACGTATTTTAGACGTTATTCGTAAACAGTAGACGGTAGTATGAGATCTGTATGCCAATACTTATATCCGCGTGTTCATTATATTTCGCTTTAAATCTGAAGAAACGTTCAAATGTATGTAAAATTATTTATGAAATCCATTTACTCTATTCGGTGAGTCATTATAAGTTTAAATGAAAACAACGAAATTGAATATTCCGAATTTACCAATCGTATTAACCAATGATGTCTGCTTTTCACTTTGACTCACTAGTTGGGTAATGGTGTACAAGCTAATATTTTGAACGTTGCAATTGGAATGTAGTTTTGTCATCAGCTCTATTTTTTACATTGTATAAACTCATGGAGAGTGATTCATAAATACACGATAATATATAAAACGTATACATTTATAATAAATGATGGAAGTGGTGAATGCATTGAATAATGCATAATAAATTCAAAATAAGGTCAACGTCCTTGTGCATTAAAAGTTACTGAACTAAGAAATTCTGAATTTTTGTTAATATTCTACCCGCGTTATGTCTAAACGATTGCACTTTTGCTTTATATGAACATCATACGTATTGGAATTCAGTTTCTGACACAAACGTTTCATCAATATGGAATTTACCATAGTATTTTTCGCAGTAAATTAGATTAAGTAATGTTCTGAGTTTGAGAACAAAGATGGTAATAATTTAAGTCTGTGGAAGGAATGAAGAATCTAATGAATATTTGAATAATCTGAGTAAAGGTAAGGAAACAAAAATGCATTAAACTCAATATAAACAACTGTCCAATAAGTTTTACCGTACTGAACCAAAATTTAAAAAAAAAACAGAGAAAATTTTAGACAAAGTGAAAACAATACCTGAAGCATCCTCGAGTCTTGCAATTCCTTGGTCCGTGTTCCCCACTCACAACTCTCCCCGATCGATAGCTAAGCGAAAGAAAGTTCTCAGAAGGAACCAAAAGAGCGAATTCGAACCAATCCACGAAACCAAACCAAATCTCCGTATATAAATGGCTTAATACAATGAATGCTTCATCCAATTATCCTGACGGAACCTTCACTTTTATATTTCGGGAACATACAATATCTTTGAGATCAGTCGGTCACACCCACACATGGCACGATTTCTGTCAACAGTGATATTTCCAGAAACTGTGGAACAGCAACAACAAATGAAAAAGAAAGCATTCGCAAATAAAGAAAACGGGAACCGTTTAACCCTCTCTCTTGGGGGATAAAAATAAGAACTTCCCGTTTCACTTTTGTTTATAGCAGTCCTCCAAGTCCTCCTCTGCCTACTTTTGCAAACAACAATAATAATAACAACGCTTTCGTTCCAGCACCGGTTCGTGCGCTACTTTATGTATGTGGTGCGTCCGTCCACAAGACCGTGCGCTCTTCAAAGAATCGGCCTCACCAAGGTTGTTTTTCGCACTGTTTTCATGTTGGAATAAAAAAGGCGTTTACTCTAATCTCGGAACAGAAGGCCAGCGACCAGAAGAACCATGTGGGGCGAACCGTGGACGGAGGAGGGGTGCCAGAGGAAAAGAAGAAAGAAAAGAAAGAAAAAAAAGGGGGTGTACTAAGGGGAAAAAAGAAGAGTCCGGTAGGGATGGTAGATAAGAGGCTGATACCCGGACATAATCCCAGGTAGTTTCTGCCCACTGCTTGGGGCTAGCGTAAAGTACCGGGTTCGCTGACTTGTTTCTTGCACTTAGGTTGAGGTGGGGATCACCTGTTGCTTCTGCGCTGCTTCACAGGAGAAGAGTTATTTATGGGGCTGTAAAAAGTGGCTGAGATCGGTTTCGTCACTTTCGAATTCCTCAGACGAACCTTTTTATTCTTTTGCTGAATTTGAAGAAGGGTTCAAGCGGTACATTTGGCTTTATTGGTGTCTGCCTGAATAGAAACCATGCGGGCTCGAAGCCAGAGGCGTTGAAAGATAATATAAACACACACATTGTCCTGACTCATAATCATGGAACTTTGAAGTTTGTAGGGATTCCCCGTTTTTGACTTCTATGGAATAATAACCCAGCAATTTCGATGCATTTTCTCAATGCTGTGCTCAAGGTGTCAAATTTTCCTTTCATTTCAATTTTTTAAATTTAAACGTGACATTTAAAAATATTTTAAATTGAACCAAAATTACAAAATAGTTCATTACGATGACATAATAAAAGTAAAAATTATGATAACAATAACTAATTTTTCCCTGGAAAGTTTGATGATTTCATTCTTTCCAGGGCTCATGATCATGATCATGATACGCATTTCTCATTTATGATCTGACCGGGTATAGAGAGAGGCAAATTTTAGATCATTCTACAGTTGGCAAAAGGATTAGTACACCCCTTACCTGTCATCAAATTAATACAAAACCACAAATTTGTGTGTTATCTGAGGTCAAACTAATGAATTTTGATTGCATGAGTAATTCATGATCGCGCGCAACATTTCTCTATCTCTAGAAAACTGAACGATTCAGGAAGACGTGCTTGATCAAATACCTCCCCTTTGCCCCACAAAACCCAACGCAAAGATAGGATTCTTCAGTATGTTATACATATTTTTAGTGTTCTTTGGATATGAACTACATTTAGAAACATTGAGCTAACGGTGATGCCCACAATGAGCAATAGGTAGTGAGCATGGATTAAATAAATAAAAGTCCAATGCGGAAGTGTTTTATGATAATCTCAATTAAAAATTTTATTGTCACTATGATGAACCTATTGAACACCTGGAAGTGCTTTATAGTTCTTTTAAAACTTGATGCAGGAAATGATATATAAGTTGTTTCGTTGCAGATGCTAATGCAGTAAATCCAATATTTTCATTAACGAATTGTTACGTTTATAAATTCTAGAAGACATTGATAATATTAAAATTATAAAACTGATTACTGAATATAGAACTGATTAAACAATGTAGTATTAAACAATACTAGATTTGTCATCATCAAAATATGTGCTATAAAATACTCAAAATGCACACCAAATCAAAATTGATGCAAAAAATATTGTTTAAATGTAAACAATATCAGTTAAATCTGTAATTCGTATTGTTGTACAGAATGCATTTAGTTTGCTAATGTTTTTAATGCAATGTTACTAATCATGTAAAACCATTTCCTAAACTTTTTTCTCTCTCCCTTTGTGTATTTCTCTCTTTCTGTGTTAGTAAAGCTTTCTGTGTGTCTACGTCCATAACATGATGATTGATATTGTCTTGTATTTGGCGCAGCATGGCCAAAATATGGCACCATAAAACCCAATACAACTGACCAAGCAACATAAGCCTTCTCCAATTGAATACATTGAAAAAACTTATACAAAAACACCAAAAAGAGCTATATTTAAAAGTTTGAAAATGTTCAAAAGCAAAAAAGAGTCAAATGTACTATCAAGATTAAATGTCTCGTTAGGAAAGTGTTTACATAAAAAAGCAGCTAAATATTCAAATACATGTATTAATACACAACATAATATCTCTACTAGAATATACACTTTGTTTCAGAATTTCATTTTCAAGTAAAACATGAATAAAGTAACTCAGATAATGTCAAATACATAGACTAGAATTTTTTAGTAAAATATGAGATACCTATCAACTTTAAAACTATGCACCGAGCATCCCATATTTTCGATCAATACAAAGTAGAGTATCCTACGAATTATCGTTTTCCATTTTCTCCACTCCCTCGAAGCTAAAAAAGAGCAGTCGCACGAGAATGACCTGTGCACTCCAACAGGTGGTTCTACTGACTGACCACGTCGTTTTGCATGAAAATGACCTTTGCAAGCACCTTCAACTTGCCTTCGATTGTTAAGCATATTGGAAGCACATACTAAGCCGGATGCAAGTCTTTTGGAATTAGATCTTCCGATGGTGCATCAAATCTATTGACAGCGTTACACGTTTCCAATTCCGTGTTCTCAACTTTTCCATTCATCCATGTCATTGATCGGTAGGGTAGCCTGAATTTCATTTCGGAGGGACCGAAGTTAGAAATACAATTTTTATGCTAAATGAAGGTCCGGACCTTTCCCTTAATAAAAACACCTTAATTTAAAATTTTCACTGAGCCCTTATATTTTATTTATGACTAGCTGAATTACCCGGCGTTGCTCGGGTTGAAATGGTTAAATGTTGCTTGAAAAGTGAATTAGAATAATCACTTTTCTTTCACAGAAAAATGCAATCATTTAAGTTGTACGGAAAATACGTTTTAACTTTTTCATAACTTCTACTATATACTTCGGACGCAAATATATGCATTTAATTCCTGAATATATTGCAATATGTAAAAGATTAAGACATAAATACGAACAGAAACGAAATTCCGACGAAAAAATGCAGAATTCTAAAAAACGAATGATGCGCAGTGTCGAATTTCGACTGCCTGAGTTTATTCTGAAATAGAGCGATTCGAAAAAGACATTTGAAAATATTGATAAAGACGATAATGATTTATGAAATTTAGTAATGCTCAAATATGACTGCAACATTTAGCTGTGCTAACTCAAACAGACAAACTCGGGATTCTAAATCAAATTTATAAAATAATAAAACATTAATTCTGGTTTGCCAAATCTAAAATAACAAAATTACGCTTTTATGATTAATGAGTTGAAGTTTTTCGTGTTCCATTACAAAATGTAAATTATGAATAATGAAATATTTTAACTATCCTTTTTTTATCAATCAAATATTCATAATATTCATGTAAAAATATAAAACTCATCATAGAAATAAAATAATAATTCAAACGTATACATCCAGCATCTCGGTACTCCAAATACATGGCTCTTTGTTATAACGTCAATCAGTTTCAACTGCTTCTGTTTAAATACTCTCGCAATCAAGTCGTGGCGCTCACTGGGTAATTGACCATTGGTAAGAACCTCCTTGATCTCCGTCCAAGTCGGATTGCAGGTGAAGGTGATAAATAAGTCTGGTCTCCCGTACGTCATAGCATCTTGTGTGTATTCGTGCATGTGTCTGGGACTCCTGTAAAAGTAGCTGGTAGTATGACCAAGGCACCGAGGTTTTCAACGTTCCCGTCATTTCCCACAGCATCTCTCAGGTGAATATATTCGTCAACTCTCAGTTTACGTTGATTTAGGCGAATGTAAAGGAGACGCTCACTCTCGACTTTTGTGTACATATCGACGATGAACTGATGAAACAATTGCCTGCAGTTCAATACGTGGTACTGCTCAGTATCTCGAACCATTAATCTGTACGCATATAAATCCATCACTGAAACTTTCTTGCTCGTTGTTTCACCTGTTCTTGGGTTGATCTGCCTCAGATTAAAATGATATCCATCTTCACCATGTGGGGGAATATCACTGGGTACTCCAGAGCATCATAAGATCGATGTGTTTCCGAAATGCGCTGCAAAGATTCACCTCGTCATTGAATAACGATATCCCGTTGATGGAATTCATCGCCTGATATAACCACCGCGACTTCATCTGCTTGAGGAGAGTTAAAGCGCCGCTCGTGTTCGCCTGCTGGTCTTCGGTCTGCTCTTATGACTACTTTATATTCATCTGTTGGCATACGTTCCAATGCTGTTTCAAACGTTTTAATAAGATTATTGTGCTCATGAAACATCCTCTGTAAGTTTAACACAATCTGACGTCTGGTTCCCGAGATGTAGGCGCACCTCTGATCAGTTTCCATTTGTTCGTTTTGAATAAAATATAGTTGTAGAAATTTTGGTGGTTGATCTGGCAGCGGAAGCAACGATCCCGCTCTATGGTAAATCTGCCCTTGCACCTTGAATGTCGACGGAAATCCGGGCTCTCCAACAACTGATGTGGCGCCGAATGATGTCATTTGGAAACATGAGTTGTATTTTCTGATGTTACTAAGAAAATGCTTCGACTCTGACGTATCTGCTGATGTGTAAGACAAAAGTTCTTGCGGTGGTGGTTCCAGTTGGCAGAGTTTAAGTTTTCCATTTTTACAGCAAATACCAGTAGACTCTGATTTAAACTTTTTGGCTTGACAGTAACTACAAACCATTTCCATTTTCCCGATGGTAACACTTGCATGCAGCGAGTAGTCTTTATGTGAATCGTAGTGGAATTCTTCCAATGCTAAGCTAAAATGGTGCGCAGTCCGTGATCGTTTGGCTCTATCTCTCTTATCCTGTAGTCGGGCCTCACGCTGCTGTGCCGTCTCTGTTGCTCTAGATGTAGTAGCTCTATCTCTCTTATCCTGTAGTCGGGCCTCACGCTGCTATGTCGTCTCTGTTGCTCTAAATGTAGTAGCACTATCCCTCTTATTCTGAAGTCGGGCCTCACGCTGCTGTGCTGTTCTCTGTTGCTCTAGATGTTGTAGCTCTCTCGCAATTGCAAGTCTTCTTCTCGGAAGTTTCTTGACTACGCTCATCTTTCATCATCTTAGCCGTTGACTGCACTTGGCCGATCGTCTTCCCCTTCCTTGGAGGTATTGCTACAGCAAAGAAATCTGTAAAAAAATACAAAAAATGCTATTTCATAAAATAAGCAAAAGGACACTCACTGAGCAATGAAATCTATTATAGAATACAATGCAAAGCTAAAATTAACGAAAAAACGAATTTAAAATTATGTAGTACTTACATCCGTTTAGAAATATAAATCCAAAATGTACACTAACACTGTCGAAAAAAGTAGGAAACACTTATACAATCAAAAGAGCGAAATAAAACTGCCAGATTCACTGAAACATGATAAACTGGAAGACTTACCGAGTTAGCTTCCTTTAAATACGACCAGCTAAGAATCGAGTGGGTGCTGGAATGTTCTCCACCATGAGTCCAATTAAGTTTCCGTTTCCCCAACTTTCTAGAAAGTTCTACAAAGTTTTATAAAAAAGAGTAAACATTAATTCTGGTGCTGCCAGATACCGAGTAGCAAAATTACGCTTTTATGATCAATGAGTTTTTCGTTTGTGCTTTTCGGAATAACGGTGCTTGGTTTAGAAATAAATATAATCGGTGTAGACAAATTAAACTGAATAGATAAAATTTTTTCAAAAAGCAGAAGGTCGATTTTACAGAATTTTTCAGAAAGAAAATCACTGCTTTCAACGGAGGATTCACATGTATCTATTCCGGACATTTTAAAATAAGTTACACGCCTTACCTAAAAAGCCTCGTGAAACAGAATTCTACAAATCATTACGTATTCGATAAATTATTTAAGGAAAGTTGGTCGAAATATACACCAACTTTCCTTTAAAATAATCCTTGAACTCCTGAAAACCTTTCCTTGAATTTCCTTGCAAACATAAATATTTTAAAATATTCTTTCCCCCTTCATCAATAAAATATCTATAATTTATTTACATCATGGGAAGAACTAAAAAGTCAGTTCAAACATAAATACTGTAATTTAATTTGTTTCGGAAAAAATTGTTTTTCGATCAACAGTGGTAAAGCAACCATCGCTGCCTAAAGCAATCAATCTATGCTCAATGTTATTTCTATTGCGATTTCGAATAGTTTTTAGCCCCCCAGGGCCAATAGAACGGGGGTTAAAAGTTAGCCTATGCTGACCGCAGTGTTCTAAATTATAAGTGTACCAAATTTGGTGTGGATTGGTCAAACGGTGTAGATTTGTATAGAAAATATACCCACATACACACACACACACATCCTATTTTATATATATAGATTGTAGGACTCCTGGAAACAATGATAAGCCACAGAATGAAAATTCCACAATTAAAAATATTAAAAACAAAATATTCAAGGGGATCAAAGAAACTTCGATTGTTTGAATGACTAATACTTGAAAGTTTAAGATAACATGACCGCTTGAATAATAGGTCAAGTATTATAATTTTCGAGGGTTTAAAACTGGAAAACTGCTAGTCTGAAATATTTGAAGTGGCTTATCAGTATGTTGTCCGGAGGCTTTCAATTAGTTCATAGTAAGGGATGATATAGGCATAAAAAGTTACTTATCTCAGTTGATACGAGTTAGGATGTCTTTTTAAATGATTGTGGCTCGCCAAATGTTTGACACTTAAGTAACATTAATTAAATATTCAAATCTCATTCTCGAAATCCACTTTATTTTTCGTTCTTTTCGAAGAGTAGATATTACTTTTAAAACTGCGTATATGTGAAATACAATTATGTCAATGCGCAAAAGCCAAATCTTCACGCTTTCATATACTATTTCTAGTAAATGATTGATTCAATAAACTATTAATTAATCTAATAACAGGTTTTATTTTAATATCACAAAGTACGCTACACATTTTTAGTTTTATCTGTAAAGGTATCAAAATTAAAAAATCTTTAGGGAGGGAGATTTGGGGCCCAGAACTCCCTCTCTGACTGCGACGCTGTAGTTTATCAAAATGTATCACATTTTATCGCAATAAGTCCGATAATTACCTTTCTCTCATTCGTAATAGAATGGAATGAATGTGCGAATGTATTTCTCTCTATGAAAGTTAAATTTGAGAGAATACGAGAAAAATTAGAGGAAACACACTAGGCAGTGGGGCTTTAAATTAATTTGCATTACGAAGTGTACTCTAGGTTGATTTAAATGGCACAAGAGTCGGATTTTAAAACGGGGTTTTTGGTCAAATTACGTTTTAAGTATCTTTATCCCAGTCAGTGGCATAAAGTCCACGTAAGCCCAGAAGACCGAAACATAATTTTTTATATCTAAAATATCAAGAAGCTTTTAAAAAGCAAGTTTTTCTGTGTAATTCTTTTTAACCAATTTTTTAAAACCGAATTTTACTTTAACTTATATTTGTGCGATGTTTTTATTTCAAGATTATTCTTAAAGAGAAAATGGAAAAATTCCAACATGTTACTTTTAGAGGAAAATCCTCACCAACAGAAGAATAGACCTTAAGAATCAAGTATTCTTCTCATGTAGGGAGTTACCTTAATCTACTGCGGTCAGTTCCTAAAGGTATTAGATTCGAGTAAATTAGATTGTAGCTAGATTATAGGATTGTCAAAACTGTGACACGCGTCCCAAATAACCCAGTGAAACGTTTTCATGATAAGTGGCATGGCAATTAGAAAACAGCACTTCTAAATAAATTGTACGTAAATGTTTAGATAGGGAATTGTGCGGTTCTGAAGAGAAGGCAGCTCAATGAATGGGAGGTCCATTTCTTAAAAGATAGTAAGTTCGCCAGGGGAAAGGACTGCCAAAAGAAAAATCAAGTATAGCGATTATTTGTTTCATGAAGTCTAGCTTCTGGCAACGAACGAGAAACTAGAAGTCAGAGAAAGCTTAAGACGCCAATAGTGGCAGCGCATCGTTTACGTTTAACCTGTCCCCTAAGCTAAATATTATACCAAGCGTATCACATAATTTCCATTTCTTTTAAAATTCGCATCTTATACTACATGGAGCTTTAGGATTTGGTTATTGAGATTATTCTCATTTTACCGAAATTCCCATAGAAATAGCAGTAAGTAAATTTATATTTGGATTCAGCACACCAATTACATCTAAAATCTCTGTGTATCTGTTTCACATATTGCACCGAATCTTCGAAAATAAATGGAAACATTTCTTGAAAACACATGCTCTTAATTCTGGGTATAATTTTCCATTGTTAATGGAAGTTGAAATACGGAATAAAAATGTGTAATCCTACAATTACGAGTCTAAAAATGAAGACAATGCAATCTATTTTAAAGTACAGTAACACATATACATGGGATGATACACACAAGGCATTTAGAGAACGGAAGAGTTCGCTAGATAAAAGATTCGACAGTCCCAGATGAAATCTGTACCCGCTTTTGAAAGCTATTACTACTGTTCCAATTTCAGCTTTGACTTATTTGGAGAAACCGCCCTTCTTACATAATAACAACGGCTGAAAAGAGTCTTTTCATTTTTTTCACGCTTTTAAAGAGATACAAATGTAAATGTGTCTATCGGTCGCAATCGCAGCTTGAATGGTGAGCCTGAGCTGTCAAAAAAGATATCATCTGTTACTTAACAACCCGGAATGAGCGGAACTTTGAATGTTCTTCGCTGTGGTGCGAACAATCTTCCCTGATATATTCTTCACAATATACAGCCAGTTTAATGAGAAGGGCTCTTGAATGTCTCAAGACACGAAAAATCGTGATAATTAAGCCCATTGGACAATGTATCCTTTTAAATCGATGCTTTCGTCAGATATAGGACTACTCCAGTTATCAAATCTGTAAAGGCAATGATTTCTTAATCGTTTTTCGTGCATATTTTCAAGTAACATCGGGCAGCAGTAGCCCAGTTGGAAGAGCAACGGATTAACAACCTGAGGATTGCGAGTTCGAAACTCGGTTCAGCCAAAGAACATCATGTCGGGCTGGTGTACGTTGAATCTGTCGTGGCCTCAAATGTCCTCACGTTGGCGTGGTGTGGAAGTTTGGAGAGTGGGGTGCCAGCTCAGGTGTTGTCTCGTCATCTGACCGTGATTCAAAATGACGTGGTGTTGTTATAGGATCTTTCCCTTCGGGATTGATCCCGGACCGTTGTGTTGCTCCATTGAGACGTTAATTAACTACCTACTTTCAAGTAACATAAACGTATTTTTACCTTCTCTTTGGTTGGTTTTTGGTTTTATGGTGCAAGGGGCCATATTTGACTAAGCTGAGCCAAATACATAACAACAACGAGGGAGGGAAAAGAGCAAATAGCAGAAGAGTAAGCGAGGGTAAAACAGAAGGACAGATCACTCTAGTGCCTCGGGTTGTGATGCCTGTACACACCTAAAGGATATACCCATGAATGCTCTCCGCTTTGGATCTTAACTTCCTCGTTTCTGAGGACCACGTATGTGGACCTTTGGTTTTCCCACTTGAAACCCAATTAAAATCAGAAGTCAATTGTTACAATTTTACACTTGTGAATGTTCAATGTGTATGTCAATATGTGAATCCGTGGTTACAATAAAGAACTTTGCCATTAGTTCAGTTTAAAGCTGTCAAACCAAAGGTCTAAATATATTTGAACCATAAGAACGAAGAAATTAGTCTTCAATTTTTAAGTGAAGCTCCATAAGATTGCAAGATACTACTTATTTTTTAATTACTGAATTCTGTAAGGATCATAAAAATACGATTTATAATTTTTACCACATTAAAGCTCGTCTTTCTATTTTAGCCTCAAAATAATTGAATAACAAAAGTTTTACCAAAAATTTTAAAAATGTAACGCAACTCATGATATCAGACACGAAAATGGGACCGTCGTGACTCAGTGAGTATGCCCACTGTGCTAGCAACCTTCGTGTTGTAGGCGGCGCAGGTTCTATTCCTGTGAGGTTCATTCCTACCTGGATGTATTTCTCTCTTCTGTGTCAGTAAAACTTTCATTGTATGCGTTTGTCTATTATTTGATATTATGTCTGGCGTAACATATGACCCTTGCGCCATAAAACCACAAACCAACCAGACACAAAAGTATTCAGACACCATACGTAGAAATGTTAAAATGTGAAAATCGATGTCCTAAAATATTTTTTACATTTTGTCTTATACCTTTGATTGTTCAGCCTAAATAACATTGTTTGCACCAGGTATTTGTTCGAAGTGGAATCAATTCTGCTTGAAGTTAGATTTTCAATAGATTTCGCTATTTTATGACTTAAAAAACATGATTTTTTTCTTAAGATTTTCTTGTAAAGATAATAATATACAAATCTTTAAAACGAGGTCAGACTTTAAATCGCTTTGGTATTTTATATACCTATGAACTTTTATATACGATCTATAACAAACCTATGTATTCAAAGCATTATTTTTGGATTACTGACTTGATAGACCGAAAATCGGTACTTTAATTCAAATTTCCTGCTTAAAATTTTCTAATTTTTTTTAAAAAAAGGTCAATGTATGCATATTGAACCTTAATACTCGTATTTTATTCAAGTGTATCTGCTCCAAGTGCAAACACACACAGATCATCTCTGAATTCGATAGCGGCTATTGGCCAAACTTTGTGTGAATCGAGATTCCTTCAAATTAAAGTGATTTTCAATGATGGATTGAAGTGATGAAATTCAAATTTTCAAAACGCTGAATTAATGCTCTTGGCATTTTATGCAAACAAGAAAATCCAAGAAAGGAAACTCAAATCAGAGTTCAACTGTCGAATTCAGAGCACATTATGAATGATCTGGGTAGGTGTGTCGGCATCTGGAGTAGGTACACTTGATTAGATTGCGAGGTTCATTGAGGTATTTTCAATGTAAACAAATCAGGCGATCTGCGAAGATTGTACTTCTTCTGTCCAGGTGCTATGGCATGATAAATATCGAAGTTACGTCGAAATGTGGTTTACCTTTTCTTGGTGGGGGCAAAAATCTGGCGGTTAATATAATTGGTGTTGACCAATCAACAATCATCAATTTGGATAGGTAGGTATTTTAATTAAAGTCACACTGGAGCAACACAACGGGCTATTGGTGACGGTTCGGAATCAATCCCAAAGGGAAAGATCCGAGGACAAATCCACGTAATTTTGAATCACCGTCAGATGAAGAGGCAACACCTGAGCTGGCACCCCTCTTCATCAATTTGGAATTTATTCAGGCCGGTTGGAAGAGTAACGGATTAGCAACCGGAGGGTTGAGAGTTCGAATGCAGCCAAAGACCGTAATGTACAGGGGGGAAGCACGTTAAATCTGTCGTGGTCTCAAATGTCCTCACGTTGGCGTGGTGTGGAAGGGTACTTACGTATTAACCGCATGCCAGCGATTAATCGCCAAATCTGTTGGAAGGGGTATAAGACGGAAGAACTGGAACAATCTGGTTATATTCACTGCTAAATGAACCACAAATACAATTTCATTGATTCTGAAACTGGCACGCACACACAGAATATAGAACTCATCTTGGGAAGTGAAAAATGGCGAAATAAAAAACATCGAGGAACATCTCGCCATCACCTCGAGTCCCTACCTCGCAGAGTTTATAATGATAATGAAATGTTTGATGCCATCCTAAGGGCAATTGCTAAACATTTTCCGCCCGAAACAAAACTTGGCTGATATTCGCCAATGGCAAACAAAACTTGGTTGATATTCGCCAATGGCAAACAAAACTTGGCTGATATTCGCCAATGGCATGCGGTTAATACGTAAGTACCTGTAGAAGCTTGAAGAGTGGGGTGCCAGCTCAGGTATGACCTCATCATCTGACCGTGGTTCAAATTTACGTGGTATTGTCCTCGATTTGTTTGGTTTTGGGGTTTTATGGCGCAAGGGAGATATTTGGCCATGCTGCGCCAGACACAATACAATATCAGTAATTGACACAAGACATACGATATCAAGTAACTAACATACAGTGGAAGCTTTACTGACACAAGAGAGGAATATACCCAGGGAGGAATGCACCTGGCTGGAATCGAACCTTCTCCGCCTACAACTCGAAGGCTGCTAGAGGTGACTGTCCAGGATCAAACCCGAAGGGAAAGATCCGAGGACAACACCACGTAATTTTGAATCACGGTCAGATGACGAGGCAATACCCGAAGTGGCACCCACTCTCCAAACTTCACCATCACGCCAACGTTAGGACATTTGAGGCCACGACAGATATAACGTGCACCAGCCCCCTTTTTACACGACGGTCTTTGGCTGGACCGAGTTTCGAACTTGCAACCCTCCGTTTGCTAATCCGATACTCAATCCAACTGGGCTACCGCGGTCGCTTTGAATGAACTGATAAATTGCTAAATGAAAAATTAAGATACACTGCTGGCCACCGTAAATGCAACACCCTGAAGGAAGCATGCAAATAATATGAAATTTACAACATGCATTAGCGGAGGTGAGATATGCAAATGATTAGAATTTCAGCGCAGACGCACATCACGCGCGCCTGTGGCGCCACTTCAAAGCGCTATTTAAGGCTTGGAGATTTCGACGATTTCAAGTACGGCAATTGTGTTTTTCTTGTGGTTTTTTCAAAAAAACGATCAATTATGCCTCGTAGAAAACAGCGATCATTTTTTGATCAAGTATCCGAGTTCGACAGAGGAAGGATAGTGGCCTACCGAGATTGTGGATTATCTTTCAGGGAAATCGGTAGTCGTGTTGGACGAAACCAAACAACTGTAATGCGGATATGTGATCGTTGGATGCAGGAGGGTACGACGGACCGAGGTGTTCGATCGCATCCACCTCAGTGCACCACTTCACGTGATGACAGGCATATTGTGCGTATGGCAGTGACGGATCGCTCAGCCACATCACGAACCATAGCACAGCACATTCAGTCTGTACCGCATCATCCAGTGTCTGCGCGTACCATTCGACGCCGTTTACAGCAGAGTGTTCTGTCCGCAAGACGTCCATTGCTTCGTCTACCCTTGACGCAGAACCACAGACGTTTCCGCCGCCAATGGTGCGATGAAAGAAGGATGTGGACGGCAGAATGGAATGAAATTGTCTTTACTGACGAGTCACGCTTCTGTCTGCAACACCACGATGGTCGGATTCGAGTCTGGAGACACCGTGGAGAGAGGATGCTGAACAGCTGCGTTATGCACCGCCACACTGGTCCTGCACCGGGTATTATGGTATGGGGCGGTATTGGATATCACTCTCGCACTCCTCTAGTACGCATTGCCGATACTTTAAACAGCCAGCGCTACATATACGAGGTGTTGGAGCCAGTTGTCCTTCCTTACCTTCAGGGCTTGCCCACAGCCATATTTCAACAGGATAATGCGCGACCACACGTGGCACGCATTGTCCAAGGGTTCTTCGTCAATCGCCAGATTGAATTGCTTCCCTGGCCAGCTCGCTCTCCGGATCTTTCGCCGATAGAAAACATGTGGTCCATGGTTGCTCAACGATTGACCCAGAATACATCCCCAGCTGCCACACCAGATCAACTTTGGCAACGTGTGGAAGCTGCTTGGTCTGCTGTACCCCAAGAACACATCCAAAGTCTCTTTGAATCAATGCCGAGGCGTGTGGCAGCGGTGATCTCCAACAATGGCGGCTACTCAGGCTACTGATTTTGGCAGGAACCACACTTCACAGAAGTCTATAAATTTAATCATTTGATACTTGGTCAACATGTTATCTACAAAATAAATTTTGTTGTGATATCTCTTGTCTTTTTTGGTGTTGCAATTTGGGTGGCCAGCAGTGTATTAACTAACTTCGATTTGGTTTTTCGAGATTAATGTTTTTTATGGTAGTTTAGAGAAATGAAATGTGCGTGAATTGAATATTCATACGATAGGGATTTTCAGTGTAAGAAACAAATCAGACATGAGGTGGAGATTTTACATCCCCTAACCAAATGCTTTCAACTTATATGATGATGATCTCGTCCTGGAAAAAGTACATTATCATGATATGTCTCCGGGTCTGATGAAGTATGCGAAGAGAGCTTGGAACTGGAGAGTATTTACATTTAGCGCTCACAGACAGCAATATTCATTTGAGAGGGTTCAAAGTGAGAGAAAACGAAAGGCGAAATAATGCTAAATGAATTACACTGAAATAAAAGTGAAAGATTTTAGATTGACATGGCATACATTGATCTTTTTTGTTCTTTTAAATGAGTGGGAGCAAGAGTGAGCAATAAGATGCTAAAAAAATTTGTCGCCAAAAATGTTTTAAAACTTATCCACTTGACCATACAGACACACTCATTACAGTGCTGTATTGTCTCAAGAATTGTACATTGTCAGATGCCAGTTACAAACAGATCGGTCTAAAATCAAGACGATGGGTCTTAACAAGCTAGTGTTAGCATATATTTGCGAGCACTTCTGACTTAAATGTTTGTTTACATTTCCATCATCCTGTTATGTTACCGTGTATTTTGAGCGGTAAAACGAGTCAACTACAACGAGGAACCGACTACAGATAGTTGACTGAGATTTAAGATGCTGGCTGGAAGAAAACAGTCTAATATAGACAAATTGATAATACGAGCCGCATCCTTCTCATTGGTGATTATTTTAAATTTCACTGATTTGATTAATATTAATTACTAATACTAGTGCTATCTAGTGCTGATTTATGTGCAATTTATTTTCGTTATTTCATTTAGCTTTATAGTTTCAGTTCCAATGTTTTGTGGAGTTTTGATTCTAAACTAGCTTTTCGAAATTCTAAAATTACACACACGGCTGCATATTCTAATGAAATTCGAAAATTCTTGGCACAACTGCACTTTTAATTTATTATTAGTTGAAATAGTTTTTCAGTAGAGCCGAAAAAATTGTCTAAGAAAAGGGAGCGTTGAGCCAATAAAAGTTTGGGAAAGTATATTTAAGATTGACTACTAAATCACACATTTTGGAGTAATGCTTACTACCGACTCCTAACTTTCTCAATTTCTAGCCAAGCACTTTCAATTCGTCTCCAAGAGCTAAACTCCCATTTCTCTGAGGAGATTAACCGAATCTCGCGCCAGGGCTCCTCACCAGATAAATCCACGCTGACCTCTGCCGGAGCCTCCATAAGTCATTCCACGCACGTTCCCCATTGTAGGTGGGAAAGGAGAGTAGCGTCGCCCGTATAACTGTGAAGATGAGAGGTAGAATGCCCCCGTGTGATGGAGAGAGAATAGATTGAGGGAGGGGTGGCGCTCGTGGCACGAGGCAGACGCGCGCCCTACCTTGTTAAATTCAGGTGGGAAGAGAGGGGGTGCTTCAGGGCTGCGGAGAAAATGATTATCCAAAACAAAAGCGGATGCAACTGGTGTGTGGGGATCGGATAAAAATTGCGCCCTCTCTGTGTATATACTCCATCAGTTCCGTCTGAGCGAGACAATATGTCGCGTTCCTACAAGCAGAGTGGTGAGGAGGGGAAGATCTCAGCCCCTGCTTTTTTCCCTCTTTGGATTGAACACCTCCTGGTGGTTGTCTCGACGAGTTATCTCGTCATTGGCAAAACTGACCAGATCTTGATTGACGAGATATCTCGTGATTAGATGAAATATGACCGGATCTCTTGATTTCGTTATAAAATATCAGCATTATTTTGATGACGAGATATCTCGTGATTAGATGAAATATGACCGGATCTCTTGATTTCGTTATAAAATATCAGCATTATTTTGATGACGAGATATCTCGTGATTCGATGAAATATGACCGGATCTCTTGATTTCGTTATAAAATATCAGCATTATTTTGATGACGAGATATCTCGTGATTAGATGAAATATGACCGGATCTCTTGATCTCGTTACAAAAAAATCAGCATTATTTTGATGACGAGATATCTCGTCATTAAAAAAATTGGTCAGATTTGATGGACAAGATTTCTCTTCGAAACCACTTGGAGGGTTAAAAGTGTCGTTTGCAAGTGTCTTAATAATCGAATTTGATCGAAAAAATTATAATTTGTCTATTAATTTATTGTAAAAAGTGATGTTCAATTTAAAAAAGTCATTGTGGAAAAGTGATTGGGCTGTATCCTTTCGTTGTCATTTTTATTATTTCGTGTAAACTATGTATTGTTGTTTGGTTATTTTGTGAATATTTTTATGTTTTTTTACCGTTGTTGCGCTTTAAAATCCTTGAAATTAGTAATCCTGTCTCGCCTAGAACGAACCTTAAGCCCCTTGAATAGGTTGGGAGACCTGGATTGTGAATGATTGAATAATAATTTATCTATTAATATTTCAGTTTAAAACCATGCAAATATACTATAAGAGGCTTTTTCTGTCAAGCTAAATATAGATGGGGGAGTGTTTCTGCGGCTGAACGTGTTTCCAGTACCTATTTCGAACGTGACGTCAGTTGGCTCATTTTTTGAATATCGATTTCAGCACTTCGCCGATAAAAATTCCAAAGAATAAATTGTAGTTGATGTATAATATAATAGTTTCCTTGACACAAAAAAATAATACACACAAAACGTTGCCAAAACGACTATAAACTACAATTTTAGGGAACCCCTATGTGTATCAAGCAAAAGCATTTGGGTAGTTAAATTAAAATTTGCATTTCGTCTGGTTTGTTTACTTACATTGAATGCCCTTCTTATATAGTAAATTGAAAATGGAATCTGATAGTAAGCCCTGTCCTTAGTGCTCTGATACATTTTGTTTAGTGAGCAGATTTTCTATATAATATATTTTTTGAAAAAGGAAATTCAGAATTCTTTTTTCATAAGCTACGATCAGTTGTTTGTGTGGAGTGCAAGTAAAATTATTCTAGAATCTCCCATCCTCCGAAAAATCTGAACTTTTTCAATTCAGTCCCTCTAACGAGTTCTTCATGGAACTGTCTAGAATATTTTTGCGTTAAAAGTAACGGATTTTAAGTTATGCTCACAGGAAGCAGGTTTGAAACAACATTTGTGTTGAGGAATAGCGTCCCAAGTTTGCCCTATTCCGAATATCATAATTATGGATTGTAACATCCATTTCAAAATTCAACACAATATAATTAAAATTTAGTTTTTCCTATTTTTTCGTATGATCTACAGTGTAAACACAAAGCAATTCTAATTATGGCAGCAAAAGCGGCAACTTTTCTGGGTACCTTTCTCAAATACGTATAAAGGGTTATTCCGGTTGAAAAAGCGAAGGAGATTGATATACACCACTGCAATTCCAAGACTCGCCACTTTTGGCTTGAACTTCTCTTTCGATTATGTTTAAGCATTTTTAGAGGGTGATATCAGTACAAAATGTTAATTATACACACGAAATTCAAATTTTCAGTCGTATCAAATATGGCTGCATAACTTTTCGTCTTAAATTATCTCATCCTGTTTCGATTTCCAGTCGACATTTTTTTCGATGATTATGTTAAAACTAATCCTTATTACTTCTCTGCCGGAAAAACATATATGCAGGTGTTTTATACTGGTAAATAACCTTTAGTACTTCGGTCACCAAGTATATTACACTTTCTCGAAAAAAGTGAGGCAACAGAATGAAAATTTATTTTTTTATAGCAATGTTTTCTAATAAACACGAGCAAGCTGTTTACATCGAATCAGAAATTTTATATAAATATATGATTGAATTCTACAAATTTCAAATTGAGAAGTAAAACATGCTTAAAGATTTCAATCTTCTTTTAACTACCCCGTAAAAAAATTTCCAATTGTGTCACTTTTCTTCAGAAGGTGCGATATGTTCGTGAAATATAATTCACCAGTTTGTATTCACAAGAAACGTATCGGTAGGTAGATAGTTGAACAAATGTCGCTCTGGGCAAATATAATGGGTTAGTGGCGACGGTTCGGGATCCATACCGAAGGGAAAGGTCCGAGGACAACATCTCGTAATTTTGAATCACGGTTAGAAGACGAGAACAACACCTGAGCTGGCACCCCTCTCTCCAAACTTCCACACCACGCCAACGTGAGAACATTTGAGGCCATGACAGATATAACGTAGTCGTATGGGACAACTTAAAAACTTTGTCATGTAATCACGCTAAACTGTCGTTACACATCGTTAAACTGTCTTGTCATGTAATCTTCAAATTCTTCTGCTTTTAAAATACCGAGAGGTCGTTATCAATTCAGTTAAAAGGTCTGTTCAGTAGAGAAATACCAATTATCTTCTGTGAAATTCAATCCGGCAGGCTATCTTATGCAAAACTGCTTTCGTCTTGCGACCACCTGCTTTCTGATTGTGAGAACTGCAAGAAATGCACGCATCTTGATTCTTGGAACTCGAAACCACAAGATGTATTCCATGGAAAACATTACATTAGCAGATACTCCGTAATTTCTCTTATTCTTTAATGTTTCTCACGAATTCCTAAGAATACTGATTGCAATGGTCTGGTAACCCTAGTCTGGACTGGGAAGGGATTGGGCAAGACGAGAAAAATGTCTTTCTATTCGCCTAGACATGAGTGATTAAGGATATATTCAGAGGAAGTGACTACAAGATTCGAACCCTCCCCGAAATATTTCGTGCCAAAAAAATAAAAAAATAAAAAAACTGACGATAATTTAATCAGTGCAAATCGAAGTTTCGTTTATCACACAGGTAAAATGTACCTAGATATGTCTGATAACAGTCAAAAATCATGAAACATTACCACGTGCTGAACTGCAGACGATAAATAACTAAAATGAATCAAAACGAGTTCCAAATTAAAAACATCATTAGTCTGATATCAGACGATATTTTTCCGTAACCGATTTTTTGTTTTTAAAAAGTTTGTATTATAATAAAAACCGAAAGTTTGTATTATAATGTAAAGCCGAAAGTTTGTATTTTAATAACAACATCGAAAAATTTCGAAGAAGCATCGTGTAACGAGTAATAAAACTTCAAACGATGTTCATTATTTTATATAACGTTGATTATTGTTTATTTGTCATTCCATACCGTTTTTTTTTCATCTGTTGTGTTTTGTTGTTTTCTGTGCTTCTCTTTTACAAATAAAACTTTAAATTTTATTCCATTGAATCTTTTAATTACTTCTGTACTAAAATAATTCAAAATACTCATTGAAGATAATTTAATCAGATTAAATCGAAATTTAGTTTATCACACAAGGAAAATGCGTAGATATGTCTAAAAACAGCAAAACAAAATCATACAACGCATTGTTCTTTTATTATTATGCCTTTCATTTGGAATAGATAACCGAGTGAAAAAATTGGGCCTTCGCCGAAATTATTTTCCGAGTACGTCCTGTACTAATCTAAACTTAAAAGATTATACCTGATACAAAATGTAATGGTAGCGAAATTTACAGCTTTTGGAAACAATACCCGATCACAAAAAATATGATTTAAACATATTCATATAGCCAATTATGTATTAAGTATCATTTATATTTTTATACATTTCTCAATCGTACCAATTATGTATGTAGTAATTATGCATTTATATCTTTGTTCTCACATAACAAATAATGGTGCCAATAAAAGTATGCTTTAATAATTGAAAATATAATATAACTTTAAAAATTACTAACGGTAAACCAATAAACAAACTCATATGTTTAAATAATTAAATTGCCTCTTAAGTGGTTATTCTAATCCCATTTACAAAATGTAATTTAAATAGATACGTAAGTAAAAATGATTCTAATGGCTTTTCCTTTCATACTGATTTATTGAACCAAAGCAATACCAAACAGATAAGCTAGCATGTACATAAGTGATGAAATGTTTTCGTAACCTTAAAATGTGGAACTAGAACAAGAACTAGTCTTTTTTACCGTCACAATCATAAAAGTAAACCAGTGGAGTAGCTAGATGGGGTTCTGAGTGTAGATGTGTCTTTTGGGGGCCTGAGGCACCTATCCGAAATATGTTGTGGTTTCTGTTTTTTAAAATATCTCCACAAATACTAAAATTGCTTGAAATTATTTTTTATGTTCTTCAAATAAAGTAAAAATTCTTTTATCTTAAAAATAACTTACATTAATATTAAATGTATGATATTCGCGTGTAATGAATTCATTATTAATGCTATGGGTATGGCATTTTTTTCTGAACTGATTCAACCATCATTCTTGTATCATATCAATCCTCCAGATTGGCACAATAGTAAAAAAATGAATTTTCATAAACTGAATATCTCATGCGTTATAATGTAATTTGTTTTGTAAATATTTGCAGGAAATCAATGTATAGTCATTCGTGTACTTAGATCAATCGAGTGTCATTTTTTATGTGCTTGCTGTAATCCCCTTTTAAAGTTTATAGTCTGGAAACCAAAAAAGTTCTTTTGAAAATGTCATAAGTTCTAACTTCGCATAAAAATTTCCATTTTTAACTTTTGGTAGGTAGGTAGGTTGAATTTACGTAGCACTGGTGCAAAACAACAGGCTTTTGCCGACGGTTCGCGATCAATCCCGAAGGGAAAGAGCCGAGGATAACATCTCGTAATTTTGAACTACGGTCAGATGAAGATTTTAACTTTGTAACCACTTCGAAATAAAACTCTGCTGAGACAAATCATTACACATTCTTTTGCTAGTAGATTTCACTAAAGCTCTATTTTAACTGGACTGGATGCTTTGTGAGTTGCCCTTATCTTTCTCAAAGACAGAGGGTTCACGAAGAGGTTTAAGTTCAAGGTCTGTCACCCCTTTACATCTTAGTCTGGTCATCTGCAATGACCTCCCTTCGAAAACAAGGTAAGAGCGAAGGCGACAGAATGGCCCATGCCTTAACCCTCCTGGTGGTTGTCTCAACGAGGCATTTCGTCGAAAGCAAAACTGAACAGATGTTGATGGACAAGATATCTCGTCAGCAGAAAAACTGACCTGATCTTGATCGCGTCATCATCAAAAAACGACAATATCTTCATCATTCGGAATTCAATCGTCATTTTTGATGACGAGATATCTCGTCATTAGCAAAATTGGTCGTATCCTGTTGGACAAGATATCTCGTCGAAACCATTTGGAAGGTTAAAAGCAATCAATTAAGCAATCAGCCTGAGTTAAACAGCCAAAATGAAATATTGTAGAGGGTTCTTGGAGAACTTTGTCCTAATATTGACAGTCAGAGGTGTAAAAAAGGGAAATAGTATCAACATAAAGACATTCTGGAAAGAAAAAGTATGGCATGTTCCTAGATGGAGATTTAGTTTTCAAATTACTGTCATGAAAGTGAAAACAAAGTGTTTTGAGTTTGATCAAATATTTTAAACGATACGAATTTATGTTTTTTGTTTACATAATCATATCATCATAATCATACATAATCATCGTGAACATAAATATATTTCCTATTCCCGATTATCTTCCTTTGAAATTTAGATTTGTGATAGTTCCCACCTCCTGAGAAATTACCATAGATCTTTTTTTATTTGTCTGCATTAAGAGAAAGAAAAGTTATTTGATTTCTTATTAACCATAGGAGCCTTGGGCACTGCTTTCAATTACACTTCGAAGGGGTCCTCCCCTTTAATAAATAAAGATAAGAGTAAAGATTTCTGTCTATGCGTGCCCTCATTGATATGTTGTATCGTGTGGTAAATTAACAAATCCAGTCTATATTTTTAATTCCCTTTATTTTTATTCTTTAAACACTAGCTATGACAACGCTTTGTAAACATCTGTAGGAATATTTTTATTTTTAATTGAGATGGAAGATTACGTATTTTATCATCGAACTTCAGCATAGGGCTAATTTATTAACTGAAGCATGGAAGCACTCTGTATTACGTCCTTTACTTAGCTCCATGTATAAAATGTAAATATTAATGTAAATAAACAGAAGTAAAGCTATTGAATCTTACATCTACAGTGACTACCAAAATTGAGTATACCCCATAAAGAGATGTTTTAAAGCCCAAAATTCTGTAGGAAAAATAATTTTCTTAATTTTTATAGGAATAGCAAAGTACACATTTAGAAACATGTTATGCTAAAAATCAATTCCATATTCGCTATAATGTTTTTGAAAATAAGTTTTAAATGTCAAATTTATAAAATTCTTTGTCACAAAAGCGTGTATACACCCAACCTATTCTGTACAGAAATATAGTAAAAAAACAATATAAATTTGTGTTGTACATATTTTTGAAATGCAGAACAACTTCTTAGCCGAAGGGCACTAAATTTATTAGAATTTGTGTTATTTTCTGAAGTTTTTTTGCTGATTTCTCTAATAGAATCGTTCTGTACTCTGAATATCGAGATTTGTAACAATTTTTTATTACTAGAACCACACTTTTTGGAGCCCATTATAATCCTGAAATTATGTACTACATAATTGTTAGGGAGATTATGTGTATAATTGTCTCCCATTAATCCCGAGATTCGGTGTATAATTGTTGTTAGGTGACTGTGGTACAGAAGCTTTAATTTAACTATTTTTCCTTTGTACTCCTCTCTCTCTGTGGTGACATTTATCTATAGACACAAAATTTGACTATAAACCTATATTTTGAACACTTTCTAATGAATTATTATTTAAAAGTAATTATTAAATAAGGAAGCGATTCTCATTGAGGGTTCTCGATCATCGCCTGGAGAAACATTGAATTTGCTTTATTAACTGGAAACTGAGCTAAGTTTTTGGAGGTGCTGAACCTCGATATTAACGTTTGCTAAATTTCGATAAAATTAACACTATTAATTAAAAATAATAATATATTTTATTTCATTTAAATGACACTGCTTATATAAAAGAATCGCTGTAAATTTAGGTAAAGGGAGTCGTGGATAAAAAGTTTGAAAATCATGGAGTTAGACTATCAGTTACAATAATTTTCACTTACCGTTTTTTCGATTTAAATACGATCAATTTAATTATACGGACGATCAGCGCTTCGTCAATTAATAGAAAATGAAGTTCATATTCTAATTTTAAATAGATTAAAAAAGTGAAAAAAGAAGTTACAGGTTTGATAATTTTGTTTGAAACAATAATCTATCATGAGAAATTAGTGATAATTAGTTTATCAAGTTAAAATTAACTTTGTTTACTAAATTTTTATCAATTTATTATTCTCATATAACTAAGGGAGTGGGCGAATTTAGTGATCAAAACGCTAATTTGCTAGTCACGAACATTCTATAGTAGCCACGGAAAGTGCAATCTCAGTATTCTGTGTGTTCACTATAAATGTTTAACATTGTGCTGTTTTATCTATTGCTAGTAGAATTACCCGATTTTTCTCGAGTTGAATTGGTTAACTGTAGATTAAAAAACTAATCAGAATAACACTTCGCTTTTCGATGAAAAATGCCAACATCCCTTAAAGTGTCAGGGAAATAATTCATTAACTGTTTTCAACATTTTTATAATTTCTACAACTTAATTTGAATGCAATATTTTTTCATTTGAATCCCGAAAATTGAATTAAGCTTCTTGGTAGCACAATTAAATTTATTAAAGATTTATTTTTTCAACAGTTAAGCAAGTATAAATAAAAAAACTAGCTTAGCTGTTTCTTGTATACTTTTGTTTCCTATGTTAAATTGGCTTGTTTTTTTAAAGATTTTAACCTTACAAACATTTAATAAACCTCCAATTTCTATTATTGCTCAAACTGGCAAGCTGAAAACAAAGTTTTGGTTTGTGCTTAGAACTGTAAAGCTATTTAACCATCTGAGGGGTTGGTTCGCAGGCATTTATCCATTCTTCAATCTACAGCCTTCCCTGCATGACTTCTAATCAGTTTTGACTTTCTTAGTCAATATAATCTTTCCCTAGAATTCTTTCAATTAAGAGATGTGATTCGTCATCAAACATGAGTAGGATAAAAGCATTACTACTCTACTCAGAAATCTCGTGACTCTTAGAGGGTTAAATTATTTTAAGGTCGCCGAGAGATCAATGAAAATTTTAATATCCCATATTGGGGGGCTAAATATTTTCAAACATCCATATTACGCTTTATTAAATGCCGAAAGTAGCGTTTATATTTTTTGCTGTTCATTACTAGAAATGAGGACGTTATATAGAAATGATTAATTGACAAGGTGCTCTCCAGCGCCAACTCCTAGGAAAGTGAACCCATTCCCAATAATTTTAACCCTCTAAGTGGTTTCGACGAGATATCTCGTCCATCAAGATCTGAACAACTTCGTTAATGACGAGATATTTCGTCATCAAGATGTTGACGATTTTCTTATGATGACGAGATCAAGATCTGGTCAGTTTTCTCTTAGTGAAGAGATATCTCGGCCATCAAGATCTGGTCAGTTTTGCTAATGACGGTATAGGACCCACCAGGAGAATTAACAAGGGAGACGCGAACCTTTAAAGAGGAAGAGCAAATATTAAAATTTGACCAAGGAGAAATCGAATGAGTTCAGTCACCACGTAATATAATAAACCATACAACATGCGCTAAGTCATTGGGATATGTTTATGGTTGGGGTCTATTCCCCAAACATGAGAAATAAATATTAAAAATATACAGATATAAGTAATCAAATATTCTGGGTGAGTCGACATCACTCAATAGGTTTGGTCGCTACATGAGGAGTTACAGGAGCAGATGCCTGTGAGAGCGAACAGCTTGGGCTCTAATACTTTAGTGAGCAAAACTAAAACGCTATTCGAGAGAAGAAAAGTATTTTGTAACAAGTAAGCTTTAAATGTCTCTATTAGAGTATTTTCATGCATTTCCCGTGATTTATTAAGCAAAATGGCATTTTTAAAGATATTTTGATCATTTCAAGGCATTTTTGTGTGAATACTTTGGGGTTTTAAAGACAACGAGCAGTTTTGGATAATTTCTAATCTCTCTGAACTCTCATTTTTCTTCGTTGTCGGGGAAGAACTTTTCCCTCTGAATTTCAGGAAAAAAGTGAGTTTATCTAAAGTGAGTTTCTGCGAATTTAGTACAACAAATTTCAACTCATAAAATTTAGCAGGGTAGTGACCACGTTAACTATATACGTCTAGTAATATCAGACGTGAAATGCTTTTAACCAATTTGTCTAACAGCAATCTTCTAATTTTCCATGAATGGTCCTAATCTTAAAAACTGAAAACTTCCAATCTTCATTTTGACCCGAAGATTGCTCAAAGCTACCAGAACTCTAAAAATAAATCATTGATATGGAAACTATGAATTTCAATTGAACATTTTTATGCTTATTCCGTACATTGATTATGTGTGTTCATTATTTAACGTCTTCTGTCTTGTGTTTAGAGCAAATTGGTCAAATATGGCTCTTGCACCATAGAACCCAACCAACTTTACATCGATTTTTTAAAGTTTAGATAGTTCGATAGAATGTAAAACGTCTAAGAAGGTCAGTCGACAAAAACCTCTCAGTCTCTTTTCAAAAATATTATAACATTTAAATTTCGAAAATATTTTTGTATATTTATAGATCTAATTGCGCATTTCCAACAAACAATAAATACATTTTTCAAATTTTTCATCAATTAGGTTCGGAAATAAGCGTTTATTGCTTGCATTTTTCGCAAGACTGGTTTAAGCCGTTTGTCGTTTCGTTTCGTTATTATTCATGGTGAAAATCGCAAAGCTTCTGTAAAAGCGATAAAATCAGGTTTCCGAATGAGATGGCTCTGCGTATTTTTCTCGACCAAGAACTGCAATAAGCAAATGTCGCGAATCATAATAAGTAGCGATATTAGTTTCTCATCCCACAATTAAATTAAACAAGTTTCTGATGCCGTGTACTAATTGTTACGATGTTTTCTGCTCCGGAAGCCATTCTATCTTTTGAGTGAAACATTAACACCAAATTGGAGATCCAATACTCCTCTTCTTGATTCCTACAGCCCCCTCCATCATCTACACTCCGGGTCCCAGTAATGGTTAGATGAGGGACTTCGGTACTAGGTTTAGATGAGACGGTTTCCTCGTGAATACCTTGAACTTTGCGACAAAACCCAAAATCCAATCAAAACCTCATGCAAATGTCAATATTATCTGTACTATTGATTAACTTGCACAAATTTTTAATTCCGTCACTATTTCTTTGCCGGCTTTATATCTATCAATATACAATTGACTCAACTTTTTAAACTAAGGAAATGTGCAAACCTTTTGCACATTTTCCGGGCTCTCTTTCAACAAATACGTATTTTCCAAATCGAGCCGAATCACTTATGCACGAGGAATAAATTTTACACATGCAGATAATTAGCAATTTCCTTCAGATGAATCACACAGGTTGGAGCATATATAACCAATCAAGCCGATGATACGGAGACGTGAATAAAGAAAATTGTTTTAACTAAATATGCATACATTGAGGCGCCAACTCTTAAGGGTCCAACATCTTGACCCTCCAATATTTTTATGATTAGGGTTACAAATGGGTGTCACTGTGCTCGAAAGAAGTTTTGTCAAATATCACATAAAATTTCTCTACTTTTTAAACATGATTATTTTCTTTCATTTACATCAAAGCTGGTGGGAGAGAGTGTAAATGAGGAAAAATTTTGCTGCATCCCGTCAAAGACAGCTGTATCAGGTAGGTAGGTATGTATTTAACGAACGTCGCATTGAAGCAGCACAACGGGCTATTGGCGAAGGTCCGGGATCATCCCCCGACAACAACAACACGGTCAGACGGTCACGCCTAAACTGACAGCTTTATCAGAGGTAATAATTATGCATATAGTGAACTGAGCACCTTTAATAAAATATTAACTTTCATTACTACTAATAATACAATAAGTATGAGAGGCTTCCTGTCAGGATAAATCTAGGCGTAGATAGGTTTTCTAAGGTGAAACGTATCTCCTGTTCGTATTCTGGACGCAACATCACTTGGCTTGTGTTTTAAATACGATTTCAACACGTCGCTAAGAAAAATAACAGTGCAAAGACTGGTGTTGGGTATTTACGTCGAACTGGAGCAACACAACTGGCTCTTTTGCGACAGTCTTGGATCAAACCCGAAAGGAAAGATACGAGGACAACACTGCGTAATTTTGAACCACGGTCAGATCATGAGGTCACACCTGAACTGGCATCCTACTCTCCAATTTTCTACACCACGCCACTATGAGAGCATTTGAGGTCACGACAGATTGAACGTTTACCAGCCCCTTTGTAAACTACTGTCTTTGGTTGGATTCGAACTTGAAACCCCCCAGTTGCAAATCCGTTACTCTTCCAGACGGGTTACCGCGGCCCAAGAATCGGAATGATACAATAGTTGATTGGTCAGCGCCAATTACATTAAACGCAGGTTCGATTCCTCCCTGGGTGTGCTTCTTTCTTTGTCAGTAAAAAGCTTTCATAGAGATGTCCATTCCTTGACACGACGATCTATAAGCGGATCCTTAAGGTAGGTATTTAATTAACGTCGCACTGGAGCAACACAACGTTCTATGTATGACAATAAGGGATCAAACGTGAAGGGAAGGATTCGAGGGAATCTTTAAGATCAAGGGCCGTCGTCAATAGCCCGTTGTGTTGCTCTAGTGCGACGTTAATTAATTACCATAATCACACCTTAAATGAAACGGATGTGTGATGCGGAGAACCTAGGCCATGGGCAATCTCCTTCTGAAGTTATCTTTTAACTGAACGAAGGTGGGCTTGTCAGAGAATTTAAATGATCGGCGGTGGCTTGGGCGCGTGAACAATCACACCTTAAGGGGTTGGAGTATTTTAATTAATGTCACACTGGATCAACACAACGGGCTATAGGGGACGGTCCGGAATCAATCCCAAAGGGAAAGATCCCATCATAGACGTGGATTCAATACCACACTATTGCTAGGAACTCAAAACTCTCTATCGATAATAAGTTGCTCATATATAAAACCATGCTCAGACCAATAATCAGTTACGCCAGTCATGTCTGGGGATATGCAGCCAAAACCAACCTCAATAAACTTGAATCTATTCAAAATTCTACCCTACGTACTATCAGTGGTTATCCTTGGTTTTACAGAAACGTTAAAATTCGCGAAGTCTTGCACATTCCAGAGCCGAAGAAATTCTTCAATAAAACAATAATCATTCAATTCTATAACAATCTTGAAAACATTGATAACCATGCAATCCAGCGTATCCTCAGGTATGACTTTCGTCATCCTAATAACAGCAAAAGGCCTAGAGCCATCCTTAATTAAAGTTTCTGTTATGATCAATAGCTATCTTTTAACTTTTAATTTAAATTAGTTAATTACTGTCATCTGAAACATCTCTGACCGTGTGCCAACTTCTGACTCTCCTGGATTCACTGGTTCCTCCTCCTGAGAAATCCATCCATTCTCATTGGTGCTCTGCCCCTCCACCCCTCTGCCTCATCACAAACCCTGCTTGATTCTATAAATGTTCTGAGAAACTAACTGCCGTACCATTCATCGCCAACTTCTGAAAGAGATAGAAGACTATCGGCCTAGGTTCTCCGACCCATGTACTCCACAGAAATACCACACCTTAAAATGAAACACACGTCTGATTTTTGGTACTAAAACAATCAATCAATCATTTATTTTTATTTATGTACTAAAAGTTGGCAACATGACAAAAGTGTTTACGCGCGTTTTATTTGTTATCAAATAAAAGTCTTATCGAAAGTATAGTGCGTGCACTTTCTTTTCGTTATGTACTTGTATCTGACATGTTTTTGATGATTCCAGAGATCTAGCTCACGAGGTGAAATATACATGCACTAAAAACACTTTTTGATTTATGTATGAATTGAATGGTAGTCAACTTGTAGGAAGGAATTGTCATCGAATTGTACTATTGTGAAACTAGAAAATGAGTGAATTCATTTACTACTGTTTTCTCATTCCCGTTACTATCCCGGTTGCTATGTTTTTTATCTTTTTCGCCTGGATGGGATTCCAGCTGTTTATTAATAATTAGACTTCTTATCTTGAGAATTCAACTCTGCGATGGCTAATGTTGCTAAATTTCCATCGCTCTCATGTGGTTCGATAACAAATATATTGAATCAAGACGTTGTTGTTGACCATGCGATTCTACAAATTATGGGTTATAAAAGAGTACCTGGTGCAGGTCCTACACGATTCAGACTGCTTTTGAATGATGGTGAAACATTATTCCCTTTTGCAATATTAGCTACTCAATTGAATGATATGGTAGAATCCAAAAAACTTGAAAAATTTACTATAGTGAAGTTAACCAAGTATGCCTGCACCGAAATTCAACCGACAAAGAAAATCATTATATGTCTTGAAATTGAATCACTTCTGTCTGGTGATTTGGTAAAAGAACAAATATCTTCTGTTTCACAGAAAAGTGTTGATCAGACAACTAAACTGCAGGGCAGTGGCGAATTATCTAATTCAATAAGTAAAGCAAAATCAATATTCTTAAGTAAACAGTCGGAAAATCACTCTTTCAACTCTAGACATAAAGAAGTGAATCAGGTTCATAGCCATTCTGTTTGCAATCAAAATGAAAGCATGGTGAACTCATTTGATGGTATAAATCATAGCAATGTTAATGGATCTTCAGCCAATGCAATGAAGATTTTCGAATCTCCCAATCTGCCCTCAGTAAGTAGTAATCCTTTGAATGTGAGGCCTATTGATTCAACCAGTAACAAAAATAAGGATTTTAGACAATCTTTCAATAGTGCTGGTTCAATGAGTAACAGTCAAGTGTCTGTTGTGCCAATAATAAACCTTACCCCTTACCAAAATAAATGGACAATACAAGGTCGCGTTTTGTATAAAACTCCACTCGTTCACTACAACAATCAAAGATCAGCTGGAAAGTTGATATCCTTTTACTTGTTGGACGAAACTGGAGAAATCAGAGCTACTGCCTTTAATGAACAGGCAGAACAATTAAATAGTTATCTGGAGGTGGGTAAAGTATATTACATATCCAATGCCAGTGTAAAGCCTGCGAGAGAAAATACTCCACTTAAGTGCGATTTTGAAATCACAGTCAATGAGAACACTAAGATAGAACTTGCCACAGATGCGGCAAACATGCCAGTGATGCAATTTAACTTCATACCTATAATACAAATTAAATCCTTACCAAAAGATACTTATATCGATGTTATTGGTATATGTTTCAGTATTTCTGAAGTTCGAACTATAGTCTGCAGAGGAGGTGGAAGAGAAGTAAGTAAGAGAGATGTGGTGTTGATTGATCAGAGTAAGAGCCCTATTTCACTTACCTTGTGGGGCTCTGATGCTGAAAAATTTGAGGCCAATGGTCACCCACCTGTAATTGCTGTCAGAAATGCTAAGGTTACTGATTTTAATGGTTGTTCATTGAGCCTTTCTCCTGGAACTATGGTTTTTGTTAATCCCGAAGTTCTACAAGCATCTCAGCTTAGGTCATGGTTTCAACGAGAAGGTGATTCACTGGACGATGGAAACTCTTCTGTTTCTGTGCCTTTTGGTGAAAACCAGTTTTGGAAAACTTTTGCAGATGTAGCTTCTTTAGACTTCGAGGATTCCAATCGAGCTGAATACTTTACTGTTAAGGCTTGTGTAACTATGATTCAGAAAGAGAAATGCATGTACCAAGCTTGTCCAGCACCTGAGTGTTTTAAAAAGGTGGTAGACTTACATAATGGTTTGTACAAATGTGCAAAATGTGTCAGAGATTATGACTCGTTTGTCTGGACTTTGTTATTGACTTTGGATATTTCTGATTTTTCAGATAATATCTGGGTTGTTGCTTTCAGAGATGTTGCTGAGAAAATTATTGGCATGAATTCAGGTGATTTAAGTAAACTGAAAATGGAAAATGAAGATAAATACTATAAAGTATTAACAGATGTGCAATTTCGATGTTTTATTTTCAAGTTACGCTCTAAGATGGAAGTGTACAACGAAACTAGACAGTTAAGAACGACAGTTTTGGATGCTAAGCCAGTTGATTCTGTACCATTCACCAGAAAATTATTGTCTGATATCAAACGTATGGAAAAAATATTACATCATGAAGAATCACTTTAATTTAACAGGCGTTTGTTTCATAACTATGCACTTTCACCAGATCTTATACCACTAAAGTTATGAAAGAAACAGTAATATTCTTAACAAAATTCGCATTTGTAGGCTGACCATATTTCTTTGAGATGAAAACGAGACATTGGAATGATTAAAGAAGGATGGATGTTGTATTTTCTGAAAAAGTAAGATAACTTCTTTCTGGAAATCATCAAAACTGCAGTTTTGTCTCTTTGACATTGCAAGAATCGATTTAAAACTTTAAAAGATGAAATTTAAACTGCCACATGTATAATAAATCCACCAGCAAACACTAGTGCTACAGCAGAACAGACAGTGTGACTGACCATATAGGTTATGAATAATTTATAATTTAACTATATTATAATTTATTTTGTTATATATAATGTTAAAGTATATATTTAAAACGACTAAATTGACTTTTTTATTAAAGGGACGGGGTGGCTAGGTAATGTGATATAAAGAGGTAATCTAATTCAAAATAGTATGTATGGTCAGCTCTTACATTTGTTACTTATTAAAGTAATCACATTTTAAGAAATTTTATTTGATTGAGGAGTATGAAAGTAGTCACTCCATTTATTATTGGTTATACTTTATCTAGTTTATATCCTATCTTTTATTCTTTTGAATTCATTTATTGATGTTTTACAAACTTTGAACATGTGTTAGATGCATTATTTAGATAGTGAAAGGATTTGAAAAACTAGTTATAAATTTACATATGTATATGGGCTAAAATATATTATTTTATACTTATGTAGATACAAATGGTTGGAGGGAGAATGGAGAGCACATGTCTAATAGCCTGAAAATCTTTTTTCCTTTTAAATAATATATATGAAACGATATCTAAAACTAACCCCCTAAGTACAATTCTCACTGCAGATAAGTCCCTTAACGGTCCCCTTTTCTCCCTGTCTAAGTGGTCAATATATCATGCCACCCCCTTTTACCTTTGAACTCAAGCCATCTCATTACTGTGACCCCCATGAACTCTCCTGCTTTCGAATCGCCTATGTAAGATCACATTACTCCTTTGTTAAACCACCGACTTCTACCAATGCACTTGTTAGATCTCCTGGTCCAATAATATTTTTCTTAATCCTAATTCCTCTAGCGAGTTCATTGTAAAGTATTCATTCTTTTCACAAGCCTCTTGGGCTAAGAAGCCCTCAGAGCCACTCCAAACCCTCAACAACCTCCCCGCCTTATGCTGTTACTACTAGTCTATTGAAGTAAAGAATTGTTATAGAATTTTCTGCTTCTCCATTTGTGGAACCTACATTACACTCAATACCAATGGATCATTCTCTCCGGTTGCCTTACACCACTCTTGTCACGACTGCAGGCTCATAAGATTTGTCATTATGACATATTAAGATTGACCACTCTCTCGGCCTTCAGCACTATAAGGGGTGAAATGATGGAGCACCCAGTGGGTGAGCTGTCACTACTCCTAACAAGGACAGTCAATAACATCCATGTGCTTACAAACCAGGATTAAACCCATGACCTACTGGTAGCAGACACGAACTATGATCACCATACCAGCTAGGTAGCTAATTTAAAGAATATATGCATTGTTATACTCTCTTTTACAATATTTTCCATGAGTTTAATAAATTTTCTTTGTATGAGAAATATATATATTATTTAATTTTGAATGCATACTTTTTAAAGTTTCTAAAAGGTATGTAATGACAATTGTAAGAAACAAGTATAAACAGTGTAAGAATATCAGCACAAAGCAACAAATGTTTTGGTTAAAAATACATTTGTAAACTTGTATATGTACTTTTTAAATCTATTCAACATCTGAATAATGAATGCATACATGTGTTACATCAAGGTTTGTGAACCTAACTTTTACTTAGTTTTTATTCTATTTTCTTTACTTTACTCCCAAACTCTTATCTGGTCCCCAATATCTACATTTCCAACTTGGATGCCAAGTGCTATACCTTTGATTTAAATTCCTGTCTGACTGAATGTTCGTGGTGGTTTGAAATCTTTAAACCAAAGGTCCATTATTTGATACAAGGTGTAATTAGCCTTGTATCAAATAATGACCACACACATAGGATACACCAAACCAAAACCACATCTGCACTCTGGGCCCTAGTACCGGGACAGATAATGGGCACTTCATGAAATAAAAATACATATTTGAAATACTTAACTTAAACAAATGTATGTTTTTCTTTTCCTTTATGTTCCCGGTACCATGGTATTCCCTATCTGGGGATTCCTCATGCAATTGAAACCAAGAGGAAAATATATCATGAAAATTGTTAGGAGTGGAAATTTATTTAGTAAAACTCATACTTCATGTGCATAGAATACATTTTCTAATTTCATGTCCAATGAAATTATTAGGTAGATGTAAACTGAATCACTCCCACAAAATTGTTTTATCTTTGAATATTAACAAAGTTAAATTGTGTTGGATTTGCTGTTATAAAATTAAATTTTTAAATTATGAAAGAAAACTCGATACAATTTTGGATGTGTCTCAATTCTAATATATCAAGGTGTAACATCTACTTTCTCAAGATGAGGAATTGATGTTCTTAATGAATCCCACACCAAACTAAACTCAAGATAAATCTGAAAATTTTAATGTTTTTGTACTAACATTTTTGTGAATAAAGCTATTCATTGTGTCACTGACTAAATTTAGATTATCTGTACTTACAAATGACAACTATAACTAACTCCCAAGTATTGTAGCACTTAGTAATCAAACAGACTCAAACAAGCCATTAATAGATACAAGTTAAGTTTTTGCAAGTGGAGTTTGCGAATATTTTGTATTAAAATGTTTGAAAACCCTGCTATAGGAGTCTGCAGGATAAAATTATTTTCTCATATCAGTTTTCAAAAATATAATAGGCTATCAGAGAAAGGTAAACCCAATTGTCCAAACATTCTACATATCTGGATGACCATTGATGCTAATTAATCCATGAAGATTTTACTGCACATGTTAACATATATTCATACAGAGAAGTATTAATCATATTGCTGTATGACTTTGACAATCGTTTGCCTTGAAGTACACTTTTCCATGTAAACAAAAGTTTTAGGGAAATTTTTGATACTTTAATAAGATGCATTTAATGCATAAATTATTTGCAAACCATGATAAAATGGTTTTTAATGAAAAATAGCTAAATTGCAGGGTAATTTCTCGATGTGATTGAGTTTTACCATATAATCTACCCTATGAGTGATGCAATGAATTTGATTCCCTTTAAATTTCAAGCTATTTTAGAATTAGCATGGTTGTTTTTTGCTGCAAAGCGAAAATAATGTTTTTACTATTTCAAATCATTGTAATTGCTGTTCTTATGAAATGAATATTCTACAATTTCAAGCAACATTTTTTCTCAATTCATTTGTGGACCCTTGCATTGAATCTAAAAGCTCTAGAGGTGGGATTTGTTTAGTCTTCTAAATCAATATATTGTTGTTACAGAATACTTCATTGATTGCGAATAATTTTAGTCCTATATATATATATATATGAAAATATCGATATTTATTCTTAATTGGCCCATTTGATCGAGTTCTGAATATCAAATATTTATTTTTAATCTAATTACTACCTAGATGAATTTAGATTTGTATGAAAATAATTCTAGTTAAGTTAGCCTTTGAATCTATTTTTTATATAATGCTTAATATGTTTTTCATATTATGAAATGATATTCATACAAAATTGTTTGGACTCTACATTGGTGCTAATTAATCCACGTATGCAGGTTTTACTGCACTTACATGTTAACATATGCTTCATGCTTTATATTTTGTTGGTGCTAAATTTGTATCAGATCTCAATTATGAAATAACAAATTATGAAAGCAATGTTTGAAATAGTGTACTTAGAATGGAAATAAACAATGTTATGTATTGTAAACCTTTATTTTTCTATACTGTGTTATGAAATGTAATAAATTATACATGTGACTGCCTCATTTTGTTTATTTGGAAGAAAAAATATTTCAAGTTACTTTTGTATTACACCAAGTTTTGCATAATCCAACATAATTTTATTTCTAAGGTTTCCTTTAAAAAAATAAAGTAAATGAAAACTAATAATCACATCGAGTTTTAGATACTTTAGAGAGCTGTCTGAAAGTAGATAGAGAAAACCTACTTCAGAGTTCAGTATGCTTTACATATACTCCAGTTAGTAACTAAAAATCCAATAGTAGTATTTTACTTGCCTACAAGTATTTTCATTTTATGTGGTATATAATTATACTTTGATGGGGTCTCTAAAATGTGCTGTTGATGATATGATTTTTGCATTCATATAGACAAAAGAAATATTTGTGTTATAAAGTTTAATAAATTAATTATATACAGATATCCTTTTAGGGTTTCCACTATTAAACTTCTGAAGAGTTGTATGATATAAAGCTTCTCCTTTTAGAACTTGTGAAGAACATCCAGTTATCTAAAGTAAAAATGCATACATCATAATGTGATATATAATATTGCTTATATTTCAGTACAAAAATGAGGCATTCAATATATTTGACAAGTTGTCAAATACATACTAGTGTCCTGAAAGTTCCCGTACTGACGATTCGTGAATTTATTATACAAAAACAACAAACTTTAAAACAATTATTTTTATGCTAATAGTGAAAAGCACTTTTAATATAACGTAGGAAAAAAATTTGAAATCACATTTATAATAAATGTTCAAAATGTCCACCCCTTTCTTGGAGGCAAAGCTGAAGTCGTTTGCGCATATTTTTAGAAACGCGTTTCAAGATGCTGGGAGTGACTTCTTGTATCCTTTGAGTAATGGCAATTTTCAGATCATCTATTGTTTGGGGATTATCTTCATAAACTTTGTTCGTTAAATATCCCCACAGAAAAAAGTCAAGGATGCTCAGATCAGGGGAACGAGGTGGCCGACAAAAAAATCTTGAAGCATGCCCATGGTTTCATAACTTGTATGGCAGGTTGCACCGTCTTGTTGGAACCAAGAATCTTGTTCATTCACTTCTAATAATGCAACAAATTGTTGGATGAGTTCTCTATACAGTGCCATCAACAGTTGACTTGAAAAACAGAAGCCCAACAATCCTTTTGCGTGATACGGCACACCAAACGCCAATTTTTTGAGAATGTAAAGGTTTTTGCATTAATGAATGGGGATTTGTCGCCGCCCAAATGCAGGAGTTTTGCGCGTTCATATAACTGCTTAAATGAAACCATGCCTCATCGTGGAAAAATGTTTTGTCCAAAATGTTGATGTTGTGAATAAATCTCCGGAACCATAGGCAATAATAAAGCCGCTTCTCATTTTCCGGTGGCTTTAGCTCCTGTAACACTTTTACATGATAAGCACGAAAATGCAAAGCTCTTAAAGCCTTATGTGTCAATCCATGTGATGTGCCCATTTGTTGCGACAAATGCCTTACGGATTGATGAGGAGATTGCAATATCCTTCGGAGTTTCTTGCACAAAGTCGGTGTAACAACTTTTGATCTTCCACTCCTGTGTTTGTCTTCCACCGAACCTGTCTCATAAAATCGTCGAACGAGTTGATATAGCGTATCTTTACCTGGTATTGCATCATCTGGATATTTATGTCACCAAAATTCTTTACATCTTTCATATGATTTATAATCAAAGTAAGCCTCAAGCAGCGCAATTCTCTGAATGCGTGATAAACTCATTTTGCAATGAAGAACAAAATGACATGGAACTTTATTATCGCACAACTTGAGCGAGAAGAAAATCAAACGATAAAAATTAAAGAATCCATAAAATTATAAGCAGACGTATAAAATTCAATAATTAAAAAAACATGGGCAAATGATTTTTTTAAAGTTGGAGTACGGGAACTTTTAGGACACTTTGTAGTTATAATCTCAAGAAATATTAAGTTGTGATATTAACTGAATACTGAATTTTTAAATGTGATTAAAAATCAATAGTTTGAACTTGATAAAACTTTGGGTTTAATTGACCTAACCTTTAATCCCTATTGCTATGAATAACTTTTAAAACAAGCAGTGAGCTCACATGTCTGCAAATGATAATATTGTTTTAGAATTATGAGTGAGAAATGATAAATTTTCTCACTTTCTATTTCCAGGGCTTTTTTTGTTTAAGTTCGATACATTAAAATTGGAGAAATGAATGTTTATCACTTCATAAATCTTGCAATTTTAAAGTAAAATCTTTTTTCGTATTAATGAGCTGTGAATAATTGAGTTTAGTTTCATTAACACATTCCTTTTCATCTTGACATGTTAGATTTCTACAGCAGCAGCTCATTTCAAAATGTTTCTCAAATCTGAATTTCATGAGTAAAATTTGAGTTCATGCTTATATTTTATAATCCACAACTTAAATTTGTGTTTTTAAATTTTAATCATTACACAATAGTTCAAGTATTGTACGTGATAATGTATGGAAAAGAAACATGTTATGAAAAACTGGAATGTCTTATACTTACTTTCACAACTATATAATCGCCTGGAGAGGGAGCTAAGAAATCAGTCGAGTCTTTTTCCACAGGTATTGGCACTTGTGGATAGATAATTTTTGTATTCCAGTCATTCCTGCCTGACCAATCAAATTCAGATCGTTTGCTTGGCTATCAGCAAATAAAATGTGTAAATTAAATCCAATATCTTAAAAACAAGTAAAGGAAAATTTTATATTCGTAAAGAAAAAAATAATGATTTAATTTGGGAAGATATTTTTAAATTGACAAAAAAACAATTTTATACCTGTAAATTTAAAACAATCAGATTTATATCCTTGCACTATTACGTTAGAACTAATTGAAAGCCTATAAAGTAAGTTTGAGTCATTAAGTGTTAAAACATTTCAATCTGAAGTATGAAGAAATGAAAAGAAACAGCTACAAAACTTGAGCTTCAAAGGTATAGTCCGATCACTTATTTATAAGAATTTTAAACTTAACTTTTATTTACAATAAAATACGACCTCATTAGATACATGCGACCAAGATCACTGAGTCAGGCAGAAAATGCTTGTTTTAGTCCCCAAAGTGCATGTGATGCACTTTGATGGCATTAAGCCAATCAGCACATGGCTGTGTCCTGGGGTTGATGACAGCTGCACACTCCCCTCCCAGAGTTCAACTCGGTTAAAAACTATCTAGAAAATGCTGTCTTGAACAAGTTACCCTGATAGGGACCTCATTTGGTGGGGCAGAGTGCACTCTATCAATGGTCAGGTTAGACGGTTGTGACGAAGGATAGGCAGGCTTCAACCTGTCTTTAGGCAGGCTTCAACCTGTCTTTAGGCAGGCTTCAACCTGTCTTTAGGCAGGCTTCAACCTGTCTTTAGGCAGGCTTCAACCTGTCTTTAGGCAGGCTTCAACCTGTCTTTAGGCAGGCTTCAACCTGTCTTTAGGCAGGCTTCAACCTGTCTTTAGGCAGGCTTCAACCTGTCTTTAGGCAGGCTTCAACCTGTCTTTAGGCAGGCTTCAACCTGTCTTTAGGCAGGCTTCAACCTGTCTTTAGGCAGGCTTCAACCTGTCTTTAGGCAGGCTTCAACCTGTCTTTAGGCAGGCTTCAACCTGTCTTTAGGCAGGCTTGTCTTGCACTGTCAGTTGAAAAACCTTGTCAGACATGCTAACCACGAGAAAAAGGGAGTCGTAGGGCTGCTGAAGTGGACACTTGGCTGTGTCAGGTTTGAGGAACAGACAAGATGTCTACTGGCACAAACACTACATGTTTTCCATATCGAGACAGGCGTAGCACACACTAATCTCACGTGATAGCATAATTTCTGCACATAACTAGTGGGATCATCTTGGGCTTAAGCACTATCAAAAACTCACTAGGTAGCCGTAATGGTGCTCTGAACACAAGATCATCTAGTGTACACTGCAGATCTGATTTGAATGCCGAACATAATCCAAATGAAATTGGAAGGATCTCAGTCCAATGCTCTGTTGTGTGACAATTAAGCATTTTTAAGTAGGCGATGAAACTCTTCAATTAAACTGTTCATTTGCAGATGGTAAGACGTTGCATGTGTTTTGCAAACACCTAAGTAATAGGATAACAAGTGAAACAATGGAGACTCGAACTGTATACCCTGATCCGTCCAAATATTTCCATCACCTGCCAAAATTCGCTACACACAGTCATTGGTACTATAGCGAGTTTCGATGGGAGTCAGTGCATGAGAAAACGAGGTGAAATTAACCCAATCAGCACCATGAATGGTTATCTTAAAAAATTTACAATTCATCAATATACTTGTTTGGTTCATACTTAAATAATTTTTTTCATTATGAAAGATGGGAGCATTTTCTATATATATATATATATATATATATATATACTCCTTGATACATAAAATGTAGAATGCCAATCTAAAATTAATTCCATATCACCAAAAAATGTTATTTACACACAGGGGGCATCTAGAATATCAATCTGGAGGGGAACTACATTATCATGTGCTCTCTATTTTAGAGGAAAATTAATTTGAAATTATTAAATATTCTAGTCATATTTATATAGGATAGGTACAGTTTTTTAATTTAAAAGGATGAGTTTTAGGGTGTTACTAGAGACTAGTATTAGTAGTACTCCAAAACAAATATAAACTATTAAATATTAAAGGTGGCCCAACTTCTCTTAATAAAGAACATAAAATATTTTCAAAATTTTTATATTTGAAAATGACTCCCACATTTTCATATTTGAAATACTTGTTCATACTTGAATTGTCACGGACAAATAAATTGATTAGCTTAACTAGGGATATTTTTGTTTTTCAGTCCTGGTTGAGATTTTAAGCTCCATAGGTGTGTGCCTGTTTACACAATATTGAATACTTACCCCTAATACTTGAACCAAGTGATAATTTCCTATTTCTTTTTCATGTAATTCTAATGCATGTTTTCTGAATATACTATAACCTTCTTCTGCTCTTTTCTTCTTCACATCTTCAGGAACATTGTCCTTCAAATCATAATATGCATGCGTTTTCTGAAGAAAAAATGCTTTTCTTAAAAAGGTAAACATACAATCATTTGAAAAACAACAGTATACAAGAAAAGTTTGAATTACCACAAAAATAATAGTTATTTAATATTAAGAGGTAAATTTGATATTATCAACATCTCAAAACATTTAAGATACAAAATACATAATTAAAATATAATAAACTCTTGAAAATGAACAATATGTTTGATTTGTTCTTTGCACAGTATCTAAGTTTCTAGTGTGTTTCAAATTCTAGAGCCCCACACAGAGGGAGTCAACGGTACCATAGTATGAATCCAAGGTTTGTAAGGGTCTCCAAGTTGGGTTTTATGGTGCAAGGGCCATATTTGGCCTTGCTGTGCCAAACATGACAGATAACATCAAGTGGACATACAATGAAAGTTTTAGACACAGAAGAGAGAAATACACCTAGGGAGGAATCAAACCTGTGCTGTCTACAATTTGCAGGCTGCTAGTACAGTGGACATACCCATTGAACCATAACGGCCCCAAAAGGGACTTCAGGAACTAATTTTTTTTGTATTGTAGAGTATGTGACTAAATGAGCAGGGCATCCAGCCTTGGGCAGATGTGATATGGTGTACTCCAGCATTCCCCTGACACATGGACAGAGATTGAAAATGACCTTCCACAAAGGCAGATGCGAAGACAAAATGATGCCACCACCCACTTGTGACATGTAACTTATGAAAACAATCTGCTTGTAATTAACTTCACTTGTACAGTCGCGGAAAAAACCGAACCCCCTTATTTCGAGCACTATTCATAGTAGAGCAAATTGAAAGATATTCAATGGGGAATAACGTCCACTACAAATTCAAATGCAAAAGAATTGCATTAAGCGCCATCTTCATCAAATTTTGCCATCAAAATCCATCAAATTTTGCACAAACAACGGAATTTCCAATGGAAACGCCATGTTTTGACGCCTTAATTAGATTCGGCATCGTTAAATTAGTCCAAATATGAAATTTCATGACTACTATATATATCAGGAGATATTCCATTTTAAAGTTGCTGTCAATTTCAGAGATCATCTCCACATTTAAAATCGCTATTCGTAGATCGAGATTAATTGTCGTTATAGTTACCGGAATTTGAAATTTGAATACTATTGCAAACGGATTTGTCAGCGCGTGCAAACGATCCGAGAATTATTATATTTTGTTTTGCAAGTGAAAACGATTGGAGAATTACTTGTGCAACTACTACTATCTGAGAATTATCGAGGTTTGTCAAACGTTTTTTAAACTTTTGGTTCCCCTAAAATCGTAATGAGGAAAATTTAATGTAACTCAAAAACTAACGATTGAAATTAGATGAAATTTTGCATGATCATAATAGAAGTCCTGAATCGATTCCCATCAAAATATAATAAGGTTCCAATTCATAATTTTTTAAATGGTAATTTAATAATTATTATTGCATACTAAAAACTATTTTTAAAATAAAATAATAGGTGGATTTTGTTTGGGTTGTTTAACAATAACATGGTACAAAATATTAGATCTATAGAAATATTATTTAGGAAGATATCCATAAAAGTCTAAGAAACACAAAAACTCTTAACATTAGGAGCTCCAATCTTTCTGTACTCATAACTTTGAAACGGTAAGACCTAATGACATGAAATTTGGTATCTGAAGTTAAATTTCGATATAGATCTGAAATTGTGTGTCGAAATAGGAGGATTTCATTGGAAATTATGAAGTTGGTGCTCAATTTAATATGGAGACAGCCCTTTATGCAAATTTTAATGAATTTGAATTTATAGAAGACGTTAGTTGCTGTTGAATGCCATCCTTGAATTTCTCTACTGTAAATTACTCGAATGAAGAGGGTTGGTTCAGGTTTTCTTTTCTGCTACTGTACATACTGTCCTGTGCTTTTGTTCTTAATTATTAAATTGTGTTCAATCTGTAGTAACATGTTTTCCTCATCCCCATATTGTATTATGCAGTCTGTTTTCTACATTTTAAAAGTTGTAAATCTTTTCATTGTTTTTTTCATTAAAGTGTACAATTATATAAAGGAAAAAAAGGACAATTTATGTTTGTGTAAGTTGAACATTTCATGAAGGGATTAGGTTCCTTAGATTTGATAGTTTAAACAATTAAATCTTATCACTATTAAAGTGTATAACTTCAAACAAGTAAAGAAACAAATGAATTTGAAAGTAATCTGAAGGAAGTAACAAATGAATTTGAAAGTAATCTGAAGGAAGTAACAAATGAATTTGTATAACTTCCTGAGAAAATATATCCCATCTGAACAATTAAACTGATTCCATTTTGTGGCATGCTGGTGAGGTAAGGTAAGAAAAGGGTGAAATTACAAGGTAAAGTAAAAGAGATTGGTGCCTCGTGATGAAAGCAATGCAATCTTAAAACATACATCTTTAGTTCATTGATTTTTTTAAAAAGAAAAAATTAATTTCAAAACTTGTTGGCAAAGCTTCTTATGATTTCAGTATTTAAGCCATACTCAGAAGAAAATACTTTTGTATACTTGCAGTTATTGGCTTTTTATTTGACTGATAAATTAAAAATCAAGTAGTAAATTTATATATAACTTCTAAGGTTTTTCTAAACCAATTAAAAAATATAGTGATAAGCAATATTTGTGTTTGAAATTGATGACTCGACTAAACTACCTGACGCATGCTGTAAGGGTAAATGTAAGCAATCTCATATTTCACTTTCTCCATTAAAGAAAGTGTATCTTGATGAGCTTCTTCAGTTTCATCACAAAATCCACAGATAAAATCAGAAGTGAAGGCAACGCCTAAAAGAAAAACTTTATTTTACAATCAAAATCAAATTTAATAAAAGCAGTTATAATAAAATTACATTCACTAACAAGTGAAATAGACAAACTTGGAATAGAACAGTGCTTTGTAAAGGGCTGTATAATTTTTACATTAATATAAGTATAAAGAACATCAACACTCAAGTAAAAAGACTTGGTTTGCATGAAATATAATGCATATCAATAAGAATTAACTGATGTAATAATACTGCAGTGAGGTTAACTTAAAAAATAGATGTTTTTAAGGATCTTTATTTTTGCTACTTCACTGTATGACATTTAAAACCCATACCTGGTATTATATTCCTGACATGGTCAACCAATTCAAGGTAGGCTTCTCTGCTATAGCCTCTTCGCATACGGTCAAGTACTTCAGTGTTGCCACTTTGAGCTGGTAAGTGAAGTAATTTACAAATATTTGGTTTTGCATTTATGATGTGAAGAACCTAGAATAAGACAACACATATACAGGTCAAAGTTTCTGAACAGCAATGCAATAACATATACAGGTCAAAGTTTCTGAATAGCAATGCAATAGGAAAGAAAAGACTAAAATCTAATTGCTGTATTTATAGGAAGCAGAAATTCTTCATCTTTCATTCAAAAGTGACTTACCATGTTTGTTGATTACTATAATTAGATTTACTTACACACACACAATTTACAATCTTTTAGAAAACTGAATTCAAAGACCAATCGCGGAAAAAAATTATTAGATTAGAAAATGAATTGAAACATTTTACGGTGTTTATTTATGTCTAATAAAAAGTTTCAAATAGAAATATTTGAGAAACTTTTATATAGAAACATTATTAATCTGTCAACAGCACAGTTTGCAAACAACTTCACTTCAGCTTTCACTTAACGAAAACTAATCAGAAAACGATTACTACTGATATAATGACTATAAAAATGCACTAAATGAGCATATGAAAAATTTTCTTGAAAACAAAACAAACCAACATGTTTTTCTTGTTTCAAAATAAGCATTACCAAATCTGTTTTTTTATAAGGTATAGATAACAAGTGGTCTGATAAATTCTCTCAAAATGAAGCTAGCAGAAATATGGAGAATAAAAAGAAAAAAAATGGTTGGATCACATTTTGATGAAAAGTAAAAAAAGCACAAAGTTTCACCTCATCTGGGAAATCCTTGGGATGTGGTGATGTAAATCTAATTCTCATCTCTGGATCGATGTCAGATACCTTTTCTAACAAATTTGCAAACCTTAAACCACCTCTTTTAGTTTTGTAGACTGTTTTAAAACCAGGGCTCAGAATGGTTTCTGAATCAATATCTGTAGATGTATCTCTGTAACTATTTACATTTTGTCCTAGAAGTGTAACTTCTTTAACACCCTATAACAGAAGAAAAAATGGTATTCTTTTTTCACTTCATGTGTTCTATAGGAAATTTTAATTAGTCTCATCAATGGTTAAATATTTTATTATACCATAAAAATTTGATGAGTACTGAAAATAGTTTTGTAAACAATTAGTGCTGTGTTAGTCATAAATTTATGCACCTGATCAGATAGATGTCTTATTTCATCTAATATAGATGATATGGGTCTACTTCTCTCTCTGCCTCTTGTAAATGGGACAATACAATATGTACACATGTTATTACAGCCTCTCATGATTGACCTATAACAAAATAAAGCACAATTTTAAAATTCACAAAAATAATGTTTGGCTTTAAAATCAAAACTTGAAAAAGGATCAAACAATGAATGTATTAAAAATTTTCTATTCTTCATTTGAAGTTAGTAGTAAGCAAATTAATTAAGTTGTATCAACAGATTTTACTGACATATTTTTATGTTCCTCAGAGCAAATTCAAAATTAATCACAAGCTTTTAAGAAATTTTTTATGTGCAGGCTTGTGTATAGATATATAGTATTACATGTGCAACAGTAACAAATTTTCGACATTCAAATTATTTAGCTGCAAAAAGTAACCTGATTACAAAGACATGGGCTATACAAACTGATATAATTAACAAGGAACAATTATTTTAATAACAATTGTTTCATAAAAATCAGTGAAAAAAGTTTTGTAATTACAAGGCAAAATTTGTTGTAAATGGGCAATTGCTTAATATTGTTTAATGTAATTTTCATAAGCATAATACTCTTCACCAGGGTATGTCGATTTAATCAGCTTGATTCAAATCAAGTGATTTTTATTTAAAAAAATCAAATGATTCAAAAATAAAATAAAATTTAATTTTTTGTTAATTAAAATTTTAAAACAACATTGAAAATGATAGACTTCAACTAATACCCTTCCAAGAGAGAATTTACTATTTCTGGTAAAGGAATCAGCACTGAGTAACATTTGTTTTCAGTACGTTACAAATACATACCGAGTGCCCTTCACTTTCTAGCTTATTTAATAAACCCTCCCTCCCTTATTTAATAACCTCCAGAAGAAAATTAATTGAGCTTAAAAAGAACTCTTGATATTTGTAAAAGCAAAATATTCAACGAGTGTCATGCCTGTAATCATGAAAATTCTAGAGAAAGCAGATAAGTTTTTAATTTCATCTTTGTGAAAACACTGTATCCCAAATATCTCCTTTGGAATGAAAAAACAAATTTAGACATTAGTGTTTGTGCAAAAGACAAAAACGCCACCATAGTTACTCCCCTTTATTTGCAGAAAGAATATTTATACTAAAGCAAGTTGAGTAATGAAAAGGACAGAAAATTAAAATTTATTTCAGTATCATGATTAATAAAAATTTAAAATAAATTTTATCTTCCCTGTTTAAAATGTTATTATTTTTTAATTTAGAATTTTAAGTATTATGGATTTGTATCATGAAATAGAATTCAAAAAAGCAACAAGGTCCTAGGATAATTTTAATTGTTTTAATCTTTTGAGCATTTGCCTTGCTTATATTTCCTAAATCCTCTTAGATGACTGTTTAACATAAATCAATACTATCTAGAAACTGCACTTGATTCTCATATCTAACTAGTTGAACATAAAAGAGGAACAAATTAATTAAAATTATAAAAATCTGATTTAAATCAAATGAATCCGATTTTTTATATAAGGAAATCATGTTTTTTACACCCTACTCTTCTCACTAATCTTAGAACTAAGACTACCTAATAAAATATTATTTTCAATGTTAAATTAATAAACAATTTAAAATCTGATATACAAAGGTGCATGCAAAAAAATAATCTTACACAAAAGCAGATTTGGATGCTTCATTTATTCTAACAGGTAAGATATCAGCATAAGTTTCATCTGCTGATAACATCACATTAACTGCAAATGCAAGGAGTGAAATTAATGCTAAAAGAAAATATTTCATTAAGAATGGACTATTTCACTAGACTACAACTTGATTTAAAACTATCTATATATTTTTAAATTAAACACGAATGTTTAATTTTTATGTGCATGTAAATACTTTAAAAATAAACTTATTTAAATTTATTTCTATGTTAAATATTCTCAATCTATATACATAGTATTTTTTCACACATTGACTATTTTCATCCCATTTCAAGTTATTTTCTGTTCTATGCCATTTCAAAACAAAATAAATGGTTTCTGCATTTTGAGTCTACATGTGTGCCTGAACTGCATTCAAATGGCTCGATATATTTTCCTGAAATTTTGTATACTTTAAAAACTTAGTGAATACACCACTCCTCACCAGTCTGTCTCCACTTTTATGTCTGTTTATGTTTGTAACAATATCACATAAAAAGAACTTATTACAGCTTCGTAAAATTTGATGTCTTGTAAAACTTATTGTATCTTATTGAATAAACATTTATCATTGCTGTCAGTATTTTTATGCACATTTCACACTAAAACATCTTAATATCCTTAATGCTTGCTATACTTGAATCAATCCTAACGTGGCAGTGTTGGAGAATCTGTGAGGTGTAAAAAGTGTATCAAATATTCATAAGTTTTTAATACTGAATTTTGAGTCTAGAACTCTTAAAACGTTAATAACTAATGCTTTTACAAAAAGCAATGCAAAATATGATGCAAATATAATAAAATTAAGGGGATACAGTATCCTTTGAACAATTATTTTCGGTTTTACATTTACAATTCTTTTGTTGTTTGCCTTATTCCAATACACATGAAATGTGCATTACAAAGGAAAAATTTATGTGCATAAACAACAATTTTTGTGCATCAATTTGCATATACAGCTGCTAGTTATTTTTTTCCAAATATTTCCATAATAGACAATGAAAAAAGTCATAATTTTTTATCAGTCTTAAAAATCCACTATTCTTCTAAGTACTTATTCCATGCACAAAGTTATCAAATACAGCATAAAAATAACCACAAAAGTTCTGATATTCGAAAGAAAAACTTTAATAACTTGCAAAAATCGATGCTACAGCTAAGCAATTAGGTACACATATTAATAGAAGGCAAAAAAGAAATTGGCCATTTTGAGGGTACTGTGTCTCCTATTAAAAGAGATATTTTATAATTTGCATTGAAATTCACTTTGCACTTTGATGAAGCAACTGTTTTATCAGTCATGAAATTAATTGTACTGATGATTACTAAATTGTTTTCATGCCTAAAATAATGGTATGTTTAAGACAGTTCTCATAGTAACTAAACAATCAACAGATTTTAAATCAAATGGTCACAAGAAAATAATATTCAACATTTAACAAGTTGAATTAAAAATTACAGAAGTTGGTAATAATCAAACATTCAGGAAAAAACATTTGGAAGTAGATTTTATTAGCTATTAATAATTCACACAATTTTCAATTATTTTATGCATAAAGTGGAATTGATTTTTTGCCCATTTCTGTAATTAATTAGTTTTCGACATTACAATATTAATGCTTTAACTAAACATATTATGACAAACTCTTATCTGCCAGACATGTTAATTTATTCATTTATATGATCTAGCTATAAAATTCCTTATCACTATTTTAGTTAAAATTCATGTTCATTTTATAGATCAAATAAATAGTGATTTCAAAAATAAGAGTACACGTTAGAAAAATATTATATGATTGTAAAACTTGTATATTTATGCTTTAAATATACAAATATGATATGACTATATTTTAAATATAAATTTTTGATGAAAAGCAGTTCTCATACATTTAATACTTACTAGCCTTTTGACCATCATCAGCCAAAGATAGCAACCTAGGTAAATCTTTATAACTATCAGGACCAGCAACAATATCAACTGTTTTTTCTATTTCCAACACCTTACGTTTCAGTCTTTCAGCCATGCAACCTACACAAAGTTGAACATTTAATTATCTGTTTGAAAATAATAAAAGTTTGATGATTAAACTGGTTGGGAGAAAATTTCTGAGGACTTTTTCATTGAAGTATTCCATAAAGAAGTAGTTTCCATAACATAATTTTTCAGCTATTTTTAAACCAAGTGTTTTGTAATAAAATAAAAACTAATTACAAAAATATAAAATTATATTTTTTATTGATGTAAGTTTAGGCCCATTACAATATTATGTAATGGGCTTAGCATTTAAAGTAACCAGGTACTTATGTAACCATTTTTTTCCCAAGCCTGACAACTGACCATTTGGCTATCTGTACTACAAGGAGCAAACTGGGCTATTTGTGAAGGAGCACTCAATGGGTATGCTGCCACTACTTTTAAAAAGAACAATTACTAACATCCATGCACTTACAAACTGAACTCACGACCTACAGGGTAACAGAAAGTGCTGACCACTATATCAGTTATATAATTATAGAGTGCCTTAATAGGGCCTATACACCCTAAAAAATTTTTTGGTTTTTAAAGCATCACAAAAATTAGTTTAACTGGCACAAATTAAAGTTTCACTACCCACACAATTTTAGAAATTTTATACATGTCTGAAAACACTAGAAAATATTAACAAATTAACTTCATATAGCATTTTAAATCAATTAGCATACAGTAGAACCTCAATGAGTTGTCACGTGGATAACTTATCAGTCAGTTCTGATAACTCGTCAATTTTTTTCAGAACCCTCATTTACTTGTCACGAACTCAAATGCTATACAGGATAACTTGTTACAGTAGAAAGATCTTTAAACATGCAGGGTTTGTCTGATGACAAACAAAATGAAGTCAAAAATGAGGACTCTCACCCTGATTCTTTATTGAATTTATTTGAAATTGTAAGTGAAAGTGGATGTACTATTCCAGACATAAATGAGTACATAGGTATCAATAACAATGTTGCCATATGTTCTCAAATGACCATAAGATTTAACTACAGAATTTTTAGAAGACATGGGAATGCAAGTGATGAAAATGGAAATGAGGAAATTTTTCATCATATAATGAAACAAAAATTCTTGAAGCCCTAGAAACAATTGCATAAGATATAACAGATGATGAATTCTAAGCACTAAATGTGTTAGAGAAGAAAGTTAATTATTCTGAATTTGCTTCTGTCAAAATTGAACTAATACTAGTAAAGTAGTATTAAAGCTTTGGGAATGTTTAAATAAAGCCCAAAAGATTTAAAAACATTTCTTTATCATTTATGTAATTTTAGTACTTCCATTAATTTAAATTATTGTGACTAACATGATACATTAAAAAGATATTATCATTAAAGTAATGCATATTGAGTATCTTCTATAGTTACTCTGCTTAGTCATCCTTCCACTTAAGTCTTCAAAAATTTTTGGTGCTTTGAATGTCAACTTATCAAGGTTTTACTCTATTTATAATAATTTTAAGTATATAAAAAAAGAAGATATCTTCACAAAATAAAATAAAAGAACATTTCTAAAATAAAAATTCAATTTGTTTTACCAAGAATTCCAATCTTCATTGGATATCGGGACATCAAATCATGCCTCTTCTTTAAAAATCTAAAGAATTTCAACCTACTCCATATTTTTTGTTCAGCTCCTTCTCGTATAGCACAAGTCATTATAAATAGCACATCACTCTAAAATAAAAATTTAATTAGTGATAAGAGACTTCAAAGTATTAAAAACTATATTATATTCCAAGAAACATCTATAAATGGCTAGAAAACAATTTTTTCTGAAAACACTGCAGTTAACTAAAGTGCAAACAAAACACCAACTGCTGTTCCTCAGAAAGAATGCAACGAAACAGGTTTTACAAAAGTTGAATCAACATTTGATGAACAGGGGAAAATATCCCCATCCCACAAATGGATTAGAAAAAGCTGAGGTTTAGAATCTTCCGCCTTCAACAATCCAAAGAAACCACACAATGCAAAAATTCACCAACAGATGGTGCTGCATGTACTGGAAGGCCAAAATGAGTCATTTATGGTGAAGGAATCTCTACTGAGCAGATTCAAAATAATCAAATCTTTCACAGGAATAGATTGGGGCCCATCACTAATCTAATACTTTACCAGATAATAATCACATGAATTGTATTATAATATTTGCATCTTAAGATATATATCTAGAATTAAAACCAAGGACAACTTCTAATGATACATTCAGAAAAATTGAGATTGGCTCATCAATTGTATAAGACATACTGGTTTGAAGAGAACAAGTCCATATACATACAGTTCAGTGGCATCAAAGACATGGTTGTCAATATGAGATAATTTCACACGAAAAGATCCCATTCAGAGGTGTTACTGAAGAACTGGCCGTCTAAGTGGAAACCTTGATAATACTCCCTCCCATTTTTTGATAATTTAACTAAATATCCCTGATGAGAGCTTTTCATAATGTTAATGAAAATGAAAAAAATACTGAACTTTATACATACAATCTAAAGAATCCACGAAAAACTAAAAAGTTTGACCAGAAAGTGCTAAAACTCTATATTAAAAATTAAAAACAGAACAATATGTACAACACATATTCTGTGTCAAATAATTTTTATGATGCCAAACATATCAATTGGTTACCAATAGTTGGTGAATTCTATACCAAGATCAAAGGATGCCATATTCTATATTAAACATCAGTTGGTTGCTCTGTATATCAATACAAGGATTTATTCCCAGTATACATACAGTGCCACCCAAAATTAAGCACATACCAAGAGATTTTTTAAGTCCAAAACTTGCAGTGAATAATTTGCACTTTATTTTACAGAAATGGTAAAGTACACACTTAGAAAATTATTGGAATAAAAAACAATTTATTAGCTATATTTTTAAATATAGATTTTAAATGTCAAATTTACAAAATTTTGCCACTGTGACATCTTAGCGCCTAAGAGTCTAGAATGGCCGGCTGCAGACCCGGAAGTTTCCTGTTAAAAAGTCCTTCAATAATGCGCTTGCGCATGTGAGGAGAATGAGAAACAGTTAGCTCACGGACTCCGTCTAGTTGAGACGTCTTCGTAGCAATTCGTAAATTTTAATATGAAAATAAGCATTTTTGTTTCGCGCGTCCATTGTAAACCCATTGTTTTGTCTGTGTTAAAATAAATGTTATTTTTTAATGTCCAACAAAAGTTCGGATTAATTCGTCACAGACTAGAGTTTTGGTGTCCTGGAAGTGGGATGGAAGCAAGAAAGCAGGAAATGCAGGTAGGCCCACCCTTGTATTAAATTAAATTTATTGAGGTTCTGGCTTACCAGAATTAGTGAGGCAAAGAGCCTAAATAGTTTTGGTTAAAAAAACAAACAAAAAGAAATGACTACATATCCAATTTTATTTTGTGGTTATTTAAATTTTGTCTTTATGAAAGTTAATAGAAGTTGATGATAAAGTGAATTTGCATGTTCTACTAAGTAGATATTATCAAGTTGATAAAGTCACGGCCAAAAAGTGCCAAATCGAAAGTGAACGAAAATTTAAATTTCGTTTTGATTTTACTGAAATTTTGTGTTTTGTGCATTTAATGATTTGAAAAGAATCAGATAATTTGAATTACATATGGTAATTACACATTAGTAAAAGAAAACAAATATTTAATTGCAACTATATATATTGCATCTTGTGTATTGTATATGCTACGATATAGTTTAAGATTCTGTTATTATATTTGAGAATTGTGTTTGATATTAAATCTTATCTAGTATTTGAAGCATATTTGGCATTGAATATATTTTGTGAATCATATAGTTATTAGAAAATATTGGTAACTATATTTATGATAACAAAATTGGATTGTTTACTAATAAGTTATTCATCGATCATGGCTTTTCTTTCTCGTGGGAGAAAAGAAGACCTCCTCGAACTCGCAGATGAACTTTGTGAAAAAGTATCGCATAATTGTAAACTGGTTGAGATAAGGAAAATAATCCTAAACAGTGAAAACTATGAAGAAGAGGAAGTTAAATTTCTTTAACTCGTATTATGGAAGATAGGATAAAGAGAGAGAAAGAAGCAAAAGAAAAAGAAGAAATTGCCAGACGAGAAGCAAAAGAAAAAGAAGAAATTGCCAGACAGGAAGCAAAAGAAGAATTTGCCAAAGAGAAAGAAAGGGAAGAACGTAATATTCGAATGGAAGAAATAGCTTTAGAGAAGAAAAAGCTAGAAATGCAAGCTGCAAGTGAGCTAGGACTATCTAATAGAGAACGGATGCCAAATCATAAAATTGAGCTCATCAAAATTACCCCGAAATTTGAGGAAAAGAAAGATGAAATGGGTCTATATTTAATAAATTTTGAAAGAAGAGCTGAGATGGCAGGTGTGCCTAAAGAAGATTGGGTGCCGTATTTACTAGGCGTATTGCCTTCGGAAATTTCGAGCATGATGGCTAGAGAATCGCCTGAAGATGCAAAGAATTACGAATATGTGAAAGATATTATTCTTCAGAGGTATAAAATGAGTTCTGAGAAATTGAAGCAGATGTTTTACCGTCATCAAAAAGTCCCGGATAAAACATGGAGAAGTTACGCTCATGAACTTACAAGCTACTATGATGAATGGGTTTCTGATTTGGAAATCAAAACTTTTAAAGAACTCAGAGACTTGCATATCACTGAGCAGATTAAAAGACGAGTGCCGTCTGAAGTAAAAGAACATTTTCTGGAGGAGTGGATGGACTTAAATTCTCCGCTAGAATTAGCTAAAAAAATAGATCAATTTGAAAGCTTGAAGGAGAGTCTTACACCCAGAAATACTAAAGGTTCCCAGAATACAGAGGGTATCAAGAAAACACACGTTGGTTTTCATAAGTTTGAGGGAGAAAACAAACCCTTTGGGAAAACAGAAGATTACAAAGAGAAAAATTTTGAACAAAGAAAGCAACTTCAATGCTATGAATGCAATTCCTATGATCATCTTAGACCTCAATGTCCTAAGTTGAAGAAAACTGAAATCATAGCTGCTAACGAAATTATGGGAAAGGGAATAATAGATTTGATGTCTCCCTACATTAGTGTCGGAACTGTAAATGGATCTCAGATTTCTATCTTACGAGACACAGGATCCAGCATAGATCTAATTCCTAGGAAGTTTGTTAAGCCACACATGTATACGGGTGAACATGTATGGGTAGCATCTCCTTTAGCGGGTAACCCTATTTGCTTGCCTATAGCGGAAGTAAATTTAGTGTGTGAGTTGGGTCATGTTATAACCAAAGCTGCTGTCAAGCATAACTTCTTAGATAAAGAACGCTACTTACTAAGTAACAGGACCGTTGTACTTATAGAAGATATGAAAAAAGACAAAGACTCTGAAATTGAAGTAAAAGACTCTGCAACGCCCAAGTGCCAACGTTCTCCATATTTAAATGAAACATCGAAAAACGACTGCCCTTGTAACAGTAACCGTTTTAGTTCTAGCAGTGTTACTCCTAAAGAGACTGGAATCGTTGAAAATTTGTTACGATCATATGGTTTTATACAATGTTGCGAAAGACAAGCAATATATTTTTTTCACTACAGTCAATTTTCTGGAAATATTGATAATTTAAAACGTGGTGATGCAGTTGAATTTAAAATTACTCATAATCGTCGTACTGGAAAACCAATTGCTAGTTCTGTTTGTAAAATAATGTGTAAAGAGACAGTTTCTGGATTTGAAACCACTGAAAAAAAGGAAAATACTGAAGGTAAAGTTGCTTATGAAAATAATGGTGAACGGGCCTATTCTGCTGAAAATGTTGATGGTAATGTAGATTTTCATCCTCCTAAAAAGATCACTTTTAGTATTCCTATTGACAAAAATACAAGAAACCTTAGACCTTGTAAAATGCGTTCGGAACAGCCCTTACCTGTGAGATACCGTGGTGTTATCTGTGCTCTTAAAGGAACATTTGGTTTTATTAAAAGGGGTGATGTAAAGGATATGTTTTTCCACTCTAGTGAATGCAAAGTGTTCAAAAATCTTAATCTTGGCGATGATGTTGAATTTGGAATACAGACTCGTAACAACAAGGAAGTTGCTGTAAGTGTAACTAAATTGCCCTTAGGGACAGTGATATTTGAGGACGTTGAAACTGAAAGTTCGGTTGGTGAAATAACTGAATGCTTAGACAAATCTAAAAGTCGTTTGAAGAAAGCATAAAAGTTACGAGACAAAGTTGAATTTACTGTGATCCAGGATTACGAGGTAGTCCATAGAAAAGGAAAACAGCATATAACACTGATAATTTAAGTCGTACACCTCACGTACAAAAATAAAGTGCTATTTTTTTGTGTTTGTATTTGTGATATCTTGCATATATAAAAATATTTTATTCCTAGTGTACATTGATACATTTGAATTGCAAAAAAGTGTTAAATTTGAATTGAAAATCTAAATATTTTGAAATTGAATTTCTTCTTTGATGATTATCACTGAGTAAAAATTTTGATTATACTTTGTTAAAATTATGATATGTTTTTTTTTAATTTAGGGTAGGCGGTACAGCCAGGATCTTAAGGGTGTATGGTCTACTTGCATATTGCTTTGGGCATGAGTTGTTGCCTTCGCGAAAATTCTGTTGCTGCTGTTTTGTATCTTTTTTGCAGGTGTCTGTCTCTGCAGAAAAAGAATCTTGAGGAGGGAGGAAATAGACTGTGACATCTTAGCGCCTAAGAGTCTAGAATGGCCGGCTGCAGACCCGGAAGTTTCCTGTTAAAAAGTCCTTCAATAATGCGCTTGCGCATGTGAGGAGAATGAGAAACAGTTAGCTCACGGACTCCGTCTAGTTGAGACGTCTTCGTAGCAATTCGTAAATTTTAATATGAAAATAAGCATTTTTGTTTCGCGCGTCCATTGTAAACCCATTGTTTTGTCTGTGTTAAAATAAATGTTATTTTTTAATGTCCAACAAAAGTTCGGATTAATTCGTCACACCACATAATTGAGAAATACATAATATACAAGGGACTTTAAATTATATAGATAAGTTTTGGTAAAAGAACTGCTCCACTAATCACTTCAAGATAAATATTAGTCTGACAAGAGAATCTGACCATTATTTAACTACAATATGATTTGAGATAGGTGAACAATGCATTTACATGACTTTATCGATGCATTTATATCAGCAATGTTTTTGCATTGTACTTCCCTTCAATAGATTTTTCACAACAATAAGAGAAATAGGACACAAAACAAGTATCAAAATTTATCATTGAAATAAACTAATACATAACTGTTTCTACTTACATCATTGATGTCTTTTGTTATTTCAAAGCCAGAATTTTTTAGAATGGAGTAAATGATTTCTGTATCACTAACATTCATCTGGCAGCCATATGTTTCTAAATAAACTACAAAGCAAAATTTATAGATTAATATCCTATAGAAAAACCACACACATACCTTCAGCATAAAGTGCTCCTCGTACTCAAAAAAATTAGTGCTTTGTATGGACTACATGAAGATTAGTGATGTCAGAATCTCCTGACATGATTTATATTATTTAAGAATGATATCAAAGAAATTAAATATTAAAGATCATTAATGGTAGTATGAAGTTGGTGTTTCCCAGCTAAGAAAAACCTTTTAGCAACCACAACTTGATACATGAAGCTCAAAAGGGTGGTCATTAATTAGAGCTTAAACACAAATGCTTGAAAAATCCATGAAAATCTCACTAATTACAACACACATAAAATTATTAATACTAAAAATATTTTACTTTTCCGAGGTACATTTTCTTTTTCAACTGTTAGATATGGTGGTTCATCAGTAATATCATCAGGTATATACAGTTTCATCTTATTGTCTATAAAATTAGACAATGATGGACCATTGGAAAGTTTATCTTTAAATTTTGTTATAGTATCTGTACTGTGGTCAGTATTAAGAAAACACTTGTGTTCATATTGATATCCTAATCTCTGTGAATACAGTAAAAATCGTCTCCATGAGCTCAACGGGCGCAACATATCGAAAAACAGCGATCAAAACAGAAACAAAAGGAGTCCAAGGAAATATTTTTTGTTTCTTTTCACAAACCAGTCAGATGTTCGAGAATTAGTTTCATATTTTGCAGCAAATCCGAATTTTTAACTTTGAAACTTGAATGTCAAACACGTTCTTCGATGTGTAAACAAATACTGATGCACACGGATACAGTTAAGTTTGAAATAACTAAACATTCGTCTGTTGAGAGGAAATAATAATTGATTTGATTGGCTGATGGCAGGTAGTTCATTTGGGTCACACTGAAGTGGTATGTGGGTTATTCGCAATGGTCCGGAATTAATCACAGTAATCGATACCGAAGGGAAAGATACAAGGAAACAAGACCGTAATTTTGAACAATAGTCAGATGGCATGGTGGAATGAAGTTCTAGGGATGCCAGTTCATCGTGTTCGGCTGTGACGTCGAATTATATGCACCGTCAATTTACGGGCCGCAATGGCCCGGTTGGAAGAGTAACAGACTAGCAACTGAAGGGTCGCGAGTTCGAATCCAGCCAAACAACGTCGTATACAAAGGGGGCTGGTGCACGTTAAATCTGTCGTGGCCTCAAATGTCCTCACGTTGGCGTGGTGTGGAAGTTTGGAGAGTGGGGTGCCAGCTCAGGTGTCGCCTCGTCATGTGACCGTGGTTCAAAATTACGTGGTGTTGTCCTCGGATCTTTCCCTCTGGGATTGATCCCGGACCGTTACTAATAGCCCATTGTGTTGCTCCAGTGTGACGTTAATTGAAAATATCAATACCACCGTCAATTTAGAGATTTCATGTTTGCTTCCGTCGCACTAGAGCAATACAACAGTATTGGCGACAGTCCCGAAGGGAAAGATACTTGAAGAACTCCTCTTAATTTTGAATCACGGTCAGATGACGAGGTCAACATCTTAGCTGGCACACCCTCCCCAAACTTCCATATCACACCAATATAAGGACATTTTGAGGCTATCACAAATTTAACGTGCACCAGTGTAACGATGGTCTTTATTTGAATCGAGTTTCGGACTCCCAAACATTCTGAATAGCCCATTGTACTGCTCCAGTATGACGTTAATTAACTACCTACGACTACTCTATCAACCGAACAATCGGACCTCTTTTTTTACTTCGGAAGGTTGCTTCGTCATTTGACTGTGGTTCAAAATTAAGTGGTGTTATCTTCGGATCTTTCCCTTCGGGTTTGATCCCGGACCTTCGCCAATAGACCATTGTGTTGCTCCAGTGCTACGTTAATTAAAATACCTAAATATCTACCTTCGGAGGGTTGTGAGTTCGAAACTCGATCCAACTAAAGACCGTCGTAAGGGCTGATGCACTCTAAATTTGCTGTGGCCTCAAATATCCCCACGTTGGCGTTGCCTGAAAGTTTGGAGTGTGGTGTACCGGCTCAGATGTTTTCCTCGTCATCTGATCGTTGTTCAAAATTACGAGATTTTGTCCTCGGAGATTCCCATTGGGATTAATCGAGGACCGTGGTTAATTAACAACTTACCTACCTGCTCTGTGGGACATGGAATAGTTTTTCTGTTTTGCTAATTACAGAGGACAAGTGTTATGGTCACCTCTTTCTTAACTCGGCGTTTTACTTGGCTCTAATTTCTGAGGTGGGTAGGTATTTAATTAGCGTTGGCACTGGAGCAACACAACGGGTTATTGGTGACTGTCCGGGATCAACCCCGAAGGGAAAAAAACTAGTACAACACACGTCATTTTGAATCACGGTCATATGACGAGTAATTTCTGTGGGGATTTTCAATTTGAAAAGGTATGTAGGTAGTTGACGTTGCACTGGAGCAATACAACAGGCTATTGGCAACTGTCGGGATCAATCCCGAATCAGTTTGAGAGGGATTTCAGAGTAAAAAAACAAATCAGACAGTATAAGATGATACATATGGGAATACCTTAAAATGTAATGTTTATCGTCGTTTTGGTAACGTTTGGCGTTTTGTCTAATTGGTGTTGACTGGTCAACTGCCACTATCAATTCGAAATTTATTCTTTAACATTTTTAATGGCGAAGTTCTGAAAACGTATTCGAAAAACAAGCCAACTGATGTGACTTTCAGAATACGTACACGAAACACCTATCAATACAGAAACACTGCCACCACCTATATTAACCTAATAGAAAATGCCTCTCATAAACAAACCACAGGAATGCCAGGATTTTATTTCTGGTTTGCTCTAAGGATAATGTGTACGTTTAGGAAGTACGTTCTTCCACAAAAAACACTAGCGCCATCTACATGTAGTTTCACAAAACGGTGATAAACGAAATTACCTTAACCTGAAGTATGTCATGTGACCATGGTTCAAAATTACATGGTGTTGTATTCGGAACACTTTCCCTTCGGGATTGATCCCGGACCGTCACCAATAGCTCGTTGTGTTGCTCCAGTGTGACGTTAATCAAAAATACCCACCTACCTTAACTTAAAGTAATTTTTCTTTTCCGGTAGTTTGCTTACTCTGAAAAATCTTCTCATTCGCAATTAGGTACCTACGAGCAGTAGGTACTGCTCGTAGGTACTGCAGTAGGTAGACTGCTAGCAGTTATGAGTTCGTAATGTTAACATGGTATGTATGTATGTATTTTAATTAACGTCGCAATGGAGCAACACAACGGGCTATATGGAAGTTAAAATGGATGAAGTTTTTAAGGAGCGTTTTACAAAACTTTTATGCTCTTGGATTTTCTATGTAGATAGGTAAGTATTTTAATTAATGTTGCACTGGAGCAACACAACGGGCTATTGGAGACGGTCCGGGATCTAACCAGATGGGAAAGATCCATGGACAATACCACGATCAATTGACGAAGTCACACCTGATTTCTATGTAGAAGTAATATAGCTTTTACGAATATTCTTCAGGTTTTTAATGAAAATTCATAATTGACGTCAAATTATTTCCTGGATGTAGGTAGATGTGTTTCTGCGGCGGAGCGTGTTTCCTGAACGTATTTTGTTCGTCACGTCACTGATTATTTTTCCAATAAGATTTCAGCACTTCGCCAATAAAAATTTTAAATAATATATTCTGAATAGATGTATGGGGGGATAGTCGATTGCGCAACACAAATTAGATTAAACGTCAAACGCTCCTCAATGAGGTAATAAACTCATTTTAAGATAACCTCGCTACAATCTGAATGTGTATCATGTGAGAGCATTTAGGAAGCGAAAGTAAAATCTTCGCTTTCCTTCTGGTTTATTTATTCGCACTGAAAAAATCCCTCTCATTGTAATACGTACTTTTAAAAAATGCTACTGAAAGTTATAAATATTTATATAGTTTAGAGCAAGATGATGAAATATTATTTTTATAATAATATTGAAAATGTTGAATTTGGTCAACTCTGTCAAATGAAATCCTTCAAAATCTTAAAATACTACGTGTATGTATTATTTACTCAATTTTTTTATCATCTAAGATTTTTGTAGCATTTTTACTCAGTCGTTTAAATAAAATGAATTATTTATGTTGCAATTATAAAATCTATATTATGACAAGGGCAGGATTTTAATAATTTTGGATATCTTTGGCAAGATTGAAATGTTTTGTTGGTAAATAGAAATGTATTATAATAATTATGTACCACAAAAATACTAATTTTATTTCCCCTTTTAAGACAGTTTCATGCACCTCTCGAGAAAAATGTCCCTTAATAAAATTTCGTGAGACTGAACAAAATGACTTAGTTTATTTAAGTGTGTGCCTGTGGTTGTGGTGGAGTAGTGAAAAAGGGCTTTTTATGCTAAAAGCTTATTGATAGTTTATAGAAACCCACTCTCAATTCAAAATCGGTATATGGCTTTTCGCTCTGCCTTGCAATTTTAGACTGATGAAATAAAAACTTCCAGTTTGTCATTATGAACTAAAATGTTCGAACAATCTTTGTTAATAAAATTCAATTGGACACAGGACGTGTCAGAAATATAAATTGGATTCAAATTTATTCTGGCTTTCTTTTATAGGGCCAATTGTTTATTAAAATTAATATTTTCAGTTTGGCAGAGAAACTCTGCAAAAGGTTAAATTGTACTTTTAAGATATAATTAATGTTTTGTTGTATCATGGTCGTTTGAATTTTTTTGTTGACGTTTCATTGACCTTTATTTATAAAAAATTATCCCAAACAGTTTAATTTTTAGGTCTTTATTTTTGTTTTTAAGGATTTTTTTGCACTTCGTTGGGTCACAAATTCCTTTTCATGGAGCATTTTCCAGAGTTCAACTCATCAAAATTCTAGCCCAAATAGCAAAGTTTGCAAAATTAAAAACTTGTACCTATATTAAATATTTTACAGTTTCAAATGCAATTTTATCTATACCATATTAATAAAATGTACACCCATACCGCTGAAATAAATTATTATGTAGCTAAAGTTAAATCAGTAAAAGATATGCTTTTCTTTAAGTACAGGAGTTTGTTCACGTTAAAAAAATTCTTTACCTTTACAAAATGCTTTACTTGAACCCTTTCAGATTCGATATTCATTACAATGGTTACAAGTGTCTATAACATAGACTTTAAATACTCGTTTCTTTTAATTTATTGGCTGCAAAGAGTGCTGAAAAGTGCTCTATGTAGATGAGCAATCAATTTTTTTGACACTTTTTTCCGTTACATGAAATTTGGATAACTAGCCTTTTTATTTTTTATGAGGAGTGGCTTTTCTTAAGATGGTAGATCATAATAAAAGTATAGAAGAACAGCATCTAACTATTATTGAACTTTCTGTTTCCTTCCTATTATTTGTTTGGTTCAGATGATGGAATCTGGTGGTTTTTGAGGTATAACACCTTAAAAAGGTTGTCCTGTTTTGGCATTAAATCTTGTTTAAGTCCTGTTACTTTTTAAGACCACCAGGATCCATATCGTCAGCTTACAAGTGAAACACACTAAGTAAAATTTTTCTAGACATGTGAATTTTTATAGCTTTTCTAAACCAGAAAGTGGTGTTTTTTAAACTGGGGAAGTTCACTAAGTTATTTTTTCTTTGCATGAAAGTTATATTTGTGTTGAGAAACATCTTGAGTAAATCATATGGAATAGAGCTTTTTCCTCCTTAGTTTTCTCAAAACTATGTTTTTTAACAGCATATTTTATTTGTAAGCCGATGATATACTGTATATGCTGTGAGAAATTTATTCATTTTCGATTGATAACAAGACACTCCAGAAGCTGGATGACCCATGGAATGCACTTTTTCCGTGCAGCAACTATAACGTTCTATCATAACAGTGTAAATTGTGCTTAACTGGTCACCCTTACACATGAACAGAACAACTGTTACCCCTGCTGAGCGAGATTGTGCAATGGGTTGGCTGGAAGGTTCGTTTAGTTATTTAAACACAACGAAAATGCTCCGTTCAAAACCAAATTGTGACGGGCGATGAAAAGTGGATACTTTACAATAATGTGAAACGAGAGATCGTGGGGCAAGAAAAAAAAATCACCATTACTCGCCCTCATAGGCCGGTCTTCATCCAAAGATTATTTGTACTATATGATGAGCTTGGAATGAAGAACTTACGAGCTCCTGTAAAACCAAACGATTGATTCCTACAAAATCTGCTTCCAATTAAAAGCAGCAGTCAACGGAAATTGTCAAAAAAGGTTGTAATCTTTCATCATGATAATGCAAGACCGCAACTTCCTTTAGACTCATCCGCCATATTCACTAGACATTGCACCTTCGGATTATGATCCTTACAAAATTTTCTTAATGAAAAACTTTCAATTCCTTAGAGGATTGCAAAAGACATTTACCACATTTATTTGTCAAGAAAGATAAAAACTTATGGAAGGAGATAATTATGAAGTTGCTTGAATGATGGCAGAAGATAAGGGAGCGAAACGGTCAATTTTCAAGTTATTTTGGCAATGAAAAAGGTTACTTTTTTACTTAAAAAATGAACGAACGTTTTGGTCAACCCAATATATGTAATGAATAGAGAGGATGTATATGTGTAATAAATATTATGTAATTATTATGTATTGTGCATGACATCGTCAGGTACACCTTTCGTGCATATCCGATACGATCTGTCATAATTATAACATTTTATGTTGTTTAATTTAACGATAATAATGATTTTAATGGGTGATGCAGCTTCTTTAACGCCACTGTAAACATTCTAGGTATATTAAAGCTGGTGAGGTACATAAATATTCTATAATTTGGTAATCTAATGGTGTAGGAATGTTCTAGATGGGCAGTGAAACTTCAAGGAGCCTACCACCCATAAGAAAACTGTATTTTTGTTACATTTATGCACATTACGTTTGTGTTTAAAATGCTATTTTATGTTTTTAAATACATTCATAAGGTGTTATAAGTCTTCCCCCAAATTAAAAAACTTTTCTTGGTATAATGACATTTAAAGAGTTAAAAAACGACATTTGGGAACACTTGAACCTCTCTAACAAAATTTTATAAAATATTATCTTAAAGCACTAAGCAAAATCTAGGAATTCCATGGAAATCCATTAGAGAAACACTGGTTTAAGGAACAGGAAAGTGCAATGTTTGCACAGATCAATGTGCGATTAGTTTCGTGTGTCAAGATGACGTATAAAAAGGGGCCCAAACGCTCGATTCTTTTGCAAACTCTCATCAGAAAGGGAGGCTTGTCATTCATGAGATATAAAAGCCCAACCTTCTTTTGTACTACTAACCGAACTTTCTTTTCGCAAACGCGTAATTACCACAAATGAAGGAAAGGGCGTATGCTCTTCCTACGAATGGGACGGACACAGCCAACTTAAAGGCCATGCAGATGAGCACAAAGGAAAAATGGGGAAAACACTCAGCGATATCGTGTCTTCGAGTCTTAAAGGGGGAGGGGCAAAGCAAGGAAACATAAACGCTCGGAAAATTAGAGGTTCTCTTTTAGTTTCCAGTCTTTTTATTCATTTTTGCTGCTCTCTTCTTTGCCCGTTTCCTACAGTTCTCTTCGTTCGTTTGCTCAATATCTGGAGAACATGTTTAGTCTCATATTATTCGAATTTCGCAACGCCCACTTTCTGAGTAAAGATGGCGTGGAAAGGCACTGTGTTGGGGAAAAAATGGAGGTTGCTTTTTCTTTAATTTGTGGGGCTGTGTAAGAATTAGGAGGGAGCGAAGATTAAAAAATGTAAAAAGTTCGAGACTTGTGAAATAATATTTTGTAAGTAGGGTTTTTAAAGCCGAACTGTTCTCTTACACTTTTTACTATACTCTAGTGCATTTCGTTTAAGCTCTAAGAATTTATTCCTTTATATATAACAAATATAGGAAATATACTATCTTCAGAAATCTTGAGATTATTTCAATGATATATTGAAAGGGATCTAAAATGTGGCAGATCGTGCTGTATACGTATCGTAATATGGGCATTGTGGGTAGATGTAGATAGGGATGGCAAATATATTTGAAGGGTCTGTGACACATATTTATTGCAAAGCTAAAGTAACATACAAATAGCATTAATTACAACAAAAGGTTTTCATTTGTCTAAGATCTCGACGATGTATAGAACGTGCAATTGTTACTATTGGACATTTTTATATAAAAGTAGCGATTTTTTTATTACACGAATATTGCTAAATGTTTGCGCAGAGAAAATGTAACGAGCACTATTTCCGTTATGACATGAAGCTCGTATGCCAGGTTCCTTGCCCAGAGCTGTCGCAATTGCTAGTTTTCGAGTTCTCAATGACTACCAACAAAGACACTTACTCTGTATTGGAGTAAACAAAATCAGCTACCTGTTCTCTTTGTAAAATGATTGGAGACCACCCCAGGGGGGGGGGACTGTAACATCAAGAGGCTTATATGCTCATCTATAAGGACTAATGAATTTTCAATCTACAAAGATGTGCCTACAGAAAAGAAATGGAAAATTTTATTGTGAAACAAAGCTTGTATCCCAGATTCCTTGCTCAGAGTTGTTGGAGGTGCTTGTTTACGACTTCTTACTGGACATGACTACTTACAAAGGCGCTTACATCATACTGGAGAAACGAAATCAGCTATCTGTTCTTTTGAAAACTAGAGAAAATGACTGGAGATCTCCTCAGGGACGGTCCTAAGACTCTTGATAATATAATTGCAAATACTGCAGACAGTGTTTTTAAAAGATATTTTATCACTTCAGACCTCTATTGGGTTGCTCGTCAATTGATATCCACGAGGCCAATCTTTCGTGGAATCGAAAGTTTTGATTTCAATTCAACGAGTGCTCCAAGTAGCACAATCCTAGTTTGTAAATCTCTTGAAGAATCCAAGATTTCCTATTATGAAACCTAAATCTCCCATTAATGGTACAAGGGTAAGAAATGTAAGTGTCCACATGACTTTGAAGATTTCCTCTTATCTGTTTATTGTAGGTTTGTTTTAATATTTTTGAAGTCTTTTAAATGTTTGCTAGTTAACATTTTCATTCCTTTTTGCTGTTAGTTATATAAGTGACACGTGCTATGAGAATATTTGCCAGTTTTTTTAGATGCCAGTTTTAGATGTTTTTAATCAGATAAAATGTAAACAAGAATGCAGTTTCAACTGTAAACTTCTAATCTGTGTACTAATAGTACAGTATAAATTGCATGTTATAGATAGGATATTTGTTAATAATTTCAATCATAATATTATTGCGTGAAATGACGCATCAGGACGCATCTTGACTTAGAAGTACAAGATATCAATAAAATAATTTCACGAGTAGAAACTATTTTGTATCCTTTAAACATATTTCAACATCTTTTAGCATTTTAGTTCAATTTATGTTTTGATACTATATTTCTGTTGGAAAAATATCTGGCGAACTACATCAAAATATAAGTGTAGAAGATTGTGAGCTAATTTCATTAGTTATTAACCTGGGTGTAGTTTCCTCTCTTGTTCACTATTATATATATATAAAGAAATGCAAGTAATAACAAGAACAAAAGGTGAAGCAAAATAACAACAATAATATTGACCCACACTGTATTATACTGTACACTTAGGGTAGTTTTTCTTATTATATATAGTGTGTATATATGTATATGATGGATGTTAGATAGCAGTGTTGACATTCATAGGAATTTCATATGAAAATATAAAAGGAAATTGCCTAATAGGCTATAAAATTCATACATCCTGTTAGGTAAAAATGTTTGTTTCTCAAAATGTTTTTATTTCTTAAAATATTTATGAAATAAAAATAAGTTTGAAAATTAAAATAAATATTTTAATTTTAGAGATATACTGTTTCAATGAAAATATTTTAACTTCCAATGTTAATATGATTTAATTATCTTCCTTTCCCAACAAGTATTTGGTATGTACTAAGTTTTATACACGAAATCATACATTTTATGTTCTTAATAATGAAATTAACAATAGAAATAAGACAAAAAAAATCATTTTTGAAGTGTAACATTTACTTATAATACAGGCAACATCACAAAACACAATTCGGAATTCATAGTTTTACGTCATTAGACTCAATTGATCACGCAAATGTTTCTTTTTAAAGTTAACAATGTTGGAAGACATAATATCATGTCTGTCTTTTACCGATAAATTAGTAGGAGACTGACTCTCAGAGTTCTCCAAAGTGTTATTCAGTGCAAAATGACGTTCACTCGCTTGCGATAGAATTGAAGGACTAGATCGCACTAAATTGAGGTTAAACTGAGAGAAATTCATATTCGAAAATTCCTCCGGGTCGCCATTTTTCAAAGTTCTTTCAACACAGTCCTCTTCATTGCTGCTTATAGCATCAGAGAGAGGAGAGTAGCTTCTCGAATCAACATCAAGATCAGATCTTGATACTTTGAGAGTTACTGGAGTTTGCATGAAATCGGGCGTTGGATTACCAGATATCCTAAAAGACAGATTTTCGATTGAATCGTAAAATTTTTCTGTGCTTGAAATACGAGAGCTGACTTCCTTCTCTACGCGTTTCGAAGACATGTCATCGCTAGCACAATCTCTAGCAGATGATCTTCGCTTCCGTTTCTGTTTTAAAAAGTCATAAGAATTCTTCCTTTTCCGCTGATTTTGGCATTCCGTCTTTTCTCTAGTTTTATCACTTTTCGATTCAGAAGTAAAAGAATCGTCCAGTTTTTTCAATTTGGCATATTTCTCCATGATTTCCGGAGGTATTGGTATTGGCACCGGAATTGGGAAAGGAACTGGTAGCACCAATGGAAATGGCACCATCACTGTTACAGGTGGCAGAACGGATGGCAGAACCGGAGAAGCTTCTGTACTAACGGGATTCTTGGGGTGATTGGCATTGGTGTTAGAGCGTCCAGAGGAATGTTTATGGTGCTTCTGTTTGCTGTGGTCTCGACTTTTATGAGTCGAACTCTGATGGTGATTCCGAGATGGTGGAGAGGAATGTGGCAGGGAAGGACTCTTTGCACTCAGAGGTGGTGGCACGAGATGGGGTGGGGGAGGTGGATGATGGAATGGGGGCATGGCCCATGGAGGAATCGGCAGAGGAGGTGGGATTTTCGATCTCAAGTCCAATCCGTGCTGGGATCTGAAGAGAGCTTCCATTTGTTGCTGAGCTAAGAATTGAAACGAAGGTGGCATTAGATTGTGGTGAAGGAAAGGTTGGCGATTGTGTTCCATGTTGCCAATGCCGATTGGAGATGGTACTGGTGGACAGTGACGGGGTGGCATTCCGATGGGAGGTGGTGGTCTAGGTATTGAACCCATAGGTGGAGGGGGCGATAACAGCGAATGAGATCCGTTAGTTACCTGGTTATTGCGAGCGTGGGCAGGAGAAGATGCCTGAATTGGAGATCGTCTGGAATTCGTCGTTCCTTCACTGGGATTCGAAAGTCCATTTACTTTCTTTTCTCGATGAGGTTTGGAATGACTTGATTTACTTTCCGAGGAATGTTTCTTAGGAGAGTGTTTGGAAGAAGTCTTTTTTGTAGGTTTCTCTTTGTCTTTTTCGGGTAGCGCTGGTTCTTGTTTGTGTTCCCTCTTTTCTTTCACTATGGGAGGCGATATTGGTTTTGGTGAGTCGAGGACAGGAGATGGCGAGGGTGCCATAGAAAGGTTTCCATCAGAATTTATGTCCTCCATGACGTCAATGGCTTCATGAGGTGATATGGAATTGCCATTCGTTTTACAGTCCCTCAGCCACAATTCCGGGGTTATTAGGTTGACGGAACCTGTAGCGGCAATCTTGCATGCAGCTTCTTTTAGATGCGTGTGCATTTGCAAGTGGGCTTGGGTTTCCTTGCAGAATATGTTCATTTTGTATTGGTTTAAGCACTTGTCGCTACAAAACTGCAGCTGTTGTTCACCGTCTTGAAAGTCTACGTAATTTACAGTGTGCCTAACGTGTTTGCACCAGTCGCAGATTTTATTCTTTTTGAAAGACGCTCTTCTGCACTGGGTAAAGCACAGTTCACTGCAAAAAGCTTTGCATCCGTTTGGAGTCTTTAGGGTAAATAATTTCATTCCTACTTTCTGGCACCAGGCACAAACTATACATCCTGGCGGAAGATTTGGAGAGTCTGAAAATGAAAAAGGTATTCATTAGCATTGTCTAGAACACTTTAACAAAGTTAAATGTAACTATTAGTTATTAGTTAAAAAATAAAGGCACTGTACAATATGCTTTACTCACTTTTAATTTAAAACTAATACTTTATAATACAATAGATTCTTAAGATACTTTCATTTTATGCAACTCTATTCAAAAAAGGAATAACCGAATTAAATGTAATGCAATTAAGCGAAGCATGTTAAGTCAAAGCACATATTGTTGGCTTGCAGGTGAAACACACTAAGTCAGAAAAAAATGTTTCGAGAAAACGAAGGAGAAAATTACAACTCACTAAGTGTGTTTTCAAAAAGAAATCTAAATTTCAAGTAAAGAAAAATGACTTATTGAATTTTACTAGTCTAAGGACCACCACATTCTGGTCCAGAAAAAACGAAAAAACTCAGATTTGAAAATTTTCGCTTAGTGTGTTTCACTTGTAAGCTGGCGATATAATCATTGCATCTAAAACAATTTTTTGATGAAATGTCATCAAATCTAAAAAATTGAATAGTTCTAAGTTTAAACCAGGAGTGGGGAACTTGCGGCGTTAGGTGACATGCGGCCTTCTAGATTCTTAAGGGTGGCTTTTTGACAGAATCCAAATTTTACAGAACAAATGCTTTTGTTTTTATCAATACCTTTTTATTAGTTGTTTATATTTATATTTGATTTTTAAAGTAAATGTATTTAAAATACTAAATAATGAAATAAGTTTCAATCAAATAATCCTCCCAGATTGACCAATTAGAACAATAGTACGGCATAAGGTCTAAATTGAGGGCTGCTACGCTCATGATCTAGTTCTAATGCGCTCTAAAATGTCTGATATCTTACAATGAAAGGTTCACTGACTGCGAATCGTGGCATCGCACTCAAATTAACATTTCAGCTTTCCCTAGTTGACGGCACCAAGACACTTAAAGAACTACAGATGGAATTGATTGATTTCTCAGTAGATGGCATTTTAAAGTCGTTTGCTGCTAAGAAAGATCCAATTGAAGTATTGAAAATGCAAAATACCTAAGCATCAGGAACTGGCCTGAAAATGCTTTCTTGCTTTTCAGCCACTTATAGCTGAGAATCTGCATTCTCCTACCTAACCCAAATCAAGGCGCCCTCAAGTTCACCAATGACGGATACCCAATTTGAGCATCAACTGAACTGCGGACCTCCATACTGAAACCAAATATTCAAATGTTGTCCAACAAAAAGCAGACACAACAAAGACATTAAAAGTTTAAGTTAACTTTACAATTAACAAATAGTTTTAATTTTTTTTAAATTATTAAGCGCATAGAGTAAGATTTTTACAAAATAACATTTTTAATAATATCTAAATGAAGTTTCTTGAACGCTCTTATTTGATTATAGCTAAATTAAGGCGGCCTTTAAGCAAGAAAAGGTTCTCTAGTTTAAACTATTCAATGATGCAAATCAGAAAAAGTCCTGAAACTAAGCATTCGGTTGCTTCGACTAACTTATAAACGTGGCCATTTGATATCTTTTGTTAAGTCTGATTCAATTCCTACGTAGAAAAGTCGCTTGATTATTCAGAATATTTAACATTCGACCAGGCCCTATATCTGACAACGAAAAAATCTGTCAAGTTGTCATATCTCATCCCCTGTTTAGCTTTCTCTCATTCGAAAAATGTGTAAGAAGGAAACCATCCTTAATTGTATTTAAATAATTGATATACAAAAAATTCCAAGATGTAAATTTTATCACGAAGTTGTCTTGTTTAGGTGTTTCTTGGTTTTCTTCCGATACATAAATCCACACCAAAAAAAGTCCCTAAAGGAAGAAAGGGCGTTCTTCATTGTATTTCAAAACGTTAATACATTAATGGAGTATCAGATGGTACAAGACTGGTAAAAAGCAATATCACAAAGCACCCAAGTTGCATATATCATATTTTCTTCTTCAAAACCGGTTCTAAAAGTATGAAAATACACTTAATTGAATGTTCAATGGTATTTCAACATTGAAAAATATGTTGGAAAACTAACGCTGGAAAAAATAGTTGGTTAAACATTGCATGAACGTTGAAATATCGTCGAATCTTCAAAGTTGAAGATGCACCATGCTTTCAATGTTGAACATTTGTTGAAGAGATGCTTAATATTAATTGAAAGTGACATCTAATAAAGACGAATGGAAACTTTGAAGTGGTTGAACCTTCAACGTTGAATATATGTAAGTTTTTCAACTTGGAACATTTTTTAAAGTAGAGGCTTGGAAAATTAGGTTAATATTGCATTGAATAAACATTAAAAAGTTGAAGTTTCAACGCAGAAAAATTAGTATTTACTATAACAATATTCTGTATCAAAAACTGAAAGTTTATTAAAACTAAAGTAAATATGTTGTAAGAAAATTCTGTTTATTAAAATATGATACATTTTTATTACTGTTTTAGATTTTTATATTTCTTTCATTTTTAGTGAGTTAAAATACATTCAAAATTTATTTCCAATTTTATCTCTTGATTTTAAATTCTTGTTTCATTTTGCGCTCTCAAAGGCAATTTTTAAAGGGTGGTAATGTTTATTTGATTTCCCACCGCTGTGTGATTCTATATACTAAACTTGTTCATCTACTTTGTGTCTAGCGCAATTAAAAATCCCGAACCTTTAGAATACGAATTGGATGATTAGTTGGACAGCTTCAAAAGTGTTTTATTACAGCTCAACTTTAAAAATTTTGTTTTTGTTTCAATTATTTAGTTATTTAAAGATAAAACTACTGAAATTTATAAGATTACTTAAAAATAATTTTTAATACATAGATTCCCTAGAATGTTCTGCTAAAATTGCAGGAGGTAGAGGTTATAAGTTTAGGTAAAATTTTAACTAGCGAAGTTTCCATTGTACAGAATAACGTAATAATCGGGCTTGAAACGTTTACTGAAAATAAATGTAAACTTAGAAAAGCGTTCAGCTTCTAAACTCTTCACTGTCCTCTATGTAAAATAAGTACTCTTAAAACCTATTTACATTATATTATCGAGATACAATATAGTAATTCAAAATATTGTTAATGTTAAAATCACGTCCAAATTCTTAAAAATGCAGCATCTGTATATTAGGCATTCATGTGCATTTTCAATCACATTTATTTATTCATACATTTCTTTATTTACCTGCAAAAAATTTGAGTTTCTTTTGCAGAGGCAGTAAAATGAACGCATTAACAAATGGAGGGAGAAGTATATAAAGACACGTATTAACCTAGAGCTAATTTTCTGGACATTTAAATGAGTTATAATGTTCCATGAAAAAGGGAATATTAAAAATTCTGAAAGAAATTATTCTGATCCTTTTCAATTTATATTTTATTAATTCAACTAGAGCTACGATAAAAATTCTGTTAGTTGAGAATAAAATGTAAAATGTGTGGATACGAATTTGTTAAGTATCAACTATAATAAAATTAAAATTAATAGGATTTATAGTATCTGTATTCCAGTAGTGTACACAATGACTTGTAATACATTTTAATATTGTTATCTCTGAAAAAGTTCAATGAGCTTTCCTAGAAAATTATCTTAAGTAGGAATCAACACGAGAGTTCTTTGGAAATAGGTACTTTTTAACCTATTTTTGTATATACTAGCGTGTTGATTTTTACTTAAGATATTTTTCTAAATAGAGCAGTCTCCTTACAGTAATTATCGCTGTAAAAAGAAACGAAATAAGCATGGAAAAAGTATGAAACTTATAATTTCAACTATTTTTAAAATTCATTTTAGGATACGATTTAAGCTAAATCCACACTGTCTTAAAACGATAATAATGTATTGCTCCTTGTAAATCCTTCCCACGAAAGTTATTCAACATTAGAATGAAAATGCAGCAAACAATCTTGTCATGCAAATGAAATTAACGTTTCTCAAGTAAATACCAAGATTGATTGATGATCTGTTTCAAACATGAAATTCAATATTTCAAGTATTCAAATTCGTTTTTCAGTAAAATTTCAATGTTAAATAAGAACTACATAAATCAAATTAAAACGTTAAGAAACAGGCCTAAAGCAATACAATTTCAACACTGAAATAGAATTAATCATTGAAGCAGCCTTTTATTCAACCAAAAAATAGCGAGATATCCAAGTGGAAGTAAAGAAAGTTAAACATTTTTAACTTGTTTTCAATATAGCAAAAATGACAAAATCAACGTACTTTGAGGTTAAGCAAAAGAATAAATAGTAATGGTCTCGACCAAATTTCATAAGTTGAAAAAATAACTAGATCCAAGCAAATCAATGTTGAACAAAGGACTAAAACAGTGACCACAAACAAATTTCAACAATGGAAAAATAACTAGATCTAAGCAAATCAATGTTGAAGAGGAAAATAAGTGATCTCAACCAAATTTTAACGATGAAAAAATGGCTAAAATAGGGTTCGATCGCAGCAAGCATATTGATTAATTTTAATTCAATCCTTTTCGGAATTTATGCATCACTGAACGACATCTTTAACACTAAAAATGATTTATTTTTAAATAAACGAATCATAAATATAACTCTAACAGTAATGATGGAATTCGCTAATGCGAAAATTATGGATTGGTGTACATTTTTCTACTAGAGATGCGGGAAAGAGGAGTCGACATATCAAATTGAATAAACTCGAATAAAGCCGGATTATTGTTAAAAATTATGACAAATAAATTATTTTTTCTGTATACTTGATTTGATAAAAAGCGAGGTCAACTTATTTTACATACGATCACTAATGCCAGTTAATCTCGCTAATGTTAAAATAAAAATTCTTCACTTAGATTCTCATTCTATGTTACTGCTTACTGCGCTTTCCAAGTTAATAAGATACTAATTTTCTTCATTCAGAAAATGCGACATGGTATCTGATCCTACTGAACCCTAGTCACACTTGAAGAAAGCAACACATCCGGAAAAAAATACCATCAAAGTGGAGTACTATAGAAATATCTTTATCTCTTGAAATAACAAAGATAAGTTTTTAGACACATTACAGATTAGAGTAAAGAAATAAATAGTATCAAAATTAGCTTGGAAATTGTACTATTCAAACGTACCGTACAAAGTTGTATCAGTACAACTTCTAAGTTACTAAATTCAATACTAATTAATAATAAAAACATATCAGACAGTATAAGCAGGATGAAAAAGTTCTGCAACAAAAGTATATTTTTGTGTAAGCAACAATATTTAAACTCATAAATTTAAGCCTACATCTTGCTTAAATCTTTTTGTATAAAAGATTTGCAAAAAAAGCAAGATTTCCAATTTTTACAAAATAATATTCTTTTAAGTGGACGTAAATAAAGTTTATAGAGAGCTTAACAATAATCTTTACTAATTCTTGTGCAGTAGTTATAAAAATAAATGGGTTACTTGAAAACTGTTACAGGTCACAAGAAATTAGAAAATCATAAGACAATTTGATGTAAATTTGTTTTCATTGCCAGAGTTTTGATACTTTATATTGTTTCTCAAAATACTTCGTCTTCAAAAATTTTCTTTTACTAGTGTTTCTGACAAATAATTTTTTTAAATCAACGAGAGAGGTATTATTTTGTAAGATTTTTTGATTAAGATACAGAACTTGGTTGAAAAGGTTTTACTATTCAGAAAAACTTTAAATTCAAACCCGAAAGAAAAATCAAGGAGAAATGAAAACACAATTTCTTTGTAGCTTATTAGACATTCTGCTTTTAAAGCAATTAAAGTTTAATTATAATAAATGAAACAACATTACCAAAAATAATTGTTTCGATCATTGTGTGAGAAGCAATTTATTAGCTGACTGATTTATTTAAATTTAATTTGTTAGAAAATTTGTTTATCTAATTTAGCATGTGTATATTTTTAAGTGTTTAAGCGTACTTAACTTGGGGGTAAAATAAACGTATTATTTTAACTTCAATATCCTTTGACTTGAATGTCCTTTATTATTGCATTAAGAAAATGCTACTAACGAATCCTATTTATTTTTACACGAGAATTTCTTTAATTGTTTTGAAGAAATCTTGTTTCATTTAGGATTGTAATAATGCTATAGAATATGTTTAAGATCGTTTTACTTATTTTACGGTATCTCTATTATTTAACAGAATCGAAATGCATATTTTCACATAAAACAGCATTAAATGCTACCGAGTAATAAACGTTCAAAAAGGGTAATAGTAAATTATTTTGTAATTAAATTTGGAATTTCGGTCTAATTAGCCGTAGTGTAGCAAAAACTGATTGTAGTGCGACAAACCAAACTAAATTTGGAGTTCCATGATTCAAGGTCTAGTAAAAGTGGTGGCTACCACTGAAATGAATTTTCAGAAGTATTGATGACACTCAACTAAGGAACGTGACATCAGACACGAAGAAAGATCCAAATGTTTTTAAAATCAGAATATTTAAAATATAAACTGTTTCTCTTCATATAAAGTGTGTAAGTTTTCGTTGCGAGCAGAACAGGACTCAAAATTAGATTCCATGATGTCTCCTGCAAGTGTTCAAAAGAAGTGTCGGATGATCATGAATGCCCTTTTATGACACTCCGAAACACTGCAGTGCGTGGTCAGTGGTCAGGAATAGCCAATCTGTTACTATGGCAGTTGGGATAGTCAAGATCCTTATTTCCTGCCACGTATTTCATAGCTTTGGAGTGACCAGTTCTAAATATTGATAGTGATAGCCAGAATAGGCCACATTGTAACCCAGGCATAGTTGAATCGTTTTCGTCTGGCTGTCTCAAACAAGTGCCTTATTTGCCTTGACGAGGAAGAGACTTTGGAACATATCTTGTTCGACTGCAACTGCGAGAACATTTTTAGAATTATCCTTAAAGAATATTTGTGATTCACTTTTTATTTTTACTATTTTTTCTATTGTTTATTTTATGTATATTGCTTCGCTGGTTTATAGAAGACATCGTGAAATCGGAGTTAATACGTCGGACTCATGCATCAAGATGTAGTGTAATGTCATTACTTTTTAACACAAAACTTTTAAAACTAAAAACTATGTACAAATATCTACGCTTTAAATGTTGGTAAGTAAATCTCTGCCATTATGAGTTAAATAATGTTCTTCTACTTGTTATAACTTTGTAACCTAACTCTAGAAGATAGATATTTTGGCATTATATTAATTGTTTTGTGTGAAGGTGGCTGAAAGACATTTTACTTCATCGATTCTTGTTGTCTAGCTCAATCATCGTTTACAATAAATTGGATAAATTTCGATAAAAATAAATTTCCATGTAAATATTTTCGACTATAGATTAAACATCATAATTGGCAATATTTTAAAGGAGATTAAAATATTCATCAGTGCTTCTAGCACAATTTCCGTTTGAAACTAAATTGGACGAATTTGGAAAATAAACATAAATTCATACAAATCAGCACGGCATGCGTAAAATAAGTTTTAATGAAATGAAACTTTTAACCCATCAGAAAAGTAATTTATCATTTGCTTCACCAAAAATGGAAATCAACGAATAACAAAGAAAATATTAAGAAATGCAGTGTTTTGTACATTTCAAAAATCTTTAGAGCAAAACATATTCTAAAGAGAAGATTTGATTTTTTTTGACGATTTCGTCTTCTCCAACAGCTCATCAAAATTTCTTTTAATAAAACTCGAAACAAGGAAAAAATTAAGTCTTCAATCAGGAAATACAATGTAGAAAAACTAAGAGAAAAAACACTTTGCATCGATTTTTTCTTAAGTGTTAATTAACGATATTTTTTTTGTTTAAGCTTCAGAGAGGAGAAACATGTAAATGTTTTATTTTTATTTAAAAAGGGGAAAAGAGAGAAAAAAAACATTCGATAGTTTTTTTCTTGCAAAACTTTTTTTTATCTGTAATGACTTAGCAAATGTAGTTGGAACAAACACATACAAAAAATCTCATAATCTCTTTTCTGTACTTCGAAATAAAAAATAAATGATTGAAATAAACAAAAAATGAACTTTTAATTTCCATAGAAAATTTAACACTATTTCAGTTACAAAGCTCCATTGAAAAACTCAGTTTTAAGGACAGTAATCTCCAGTTCAAAATGGCGTTGCAGCTGGTTGTAAAATAACATTAGACATGATTAGTGAAAGATGCAATTAATATATAAAATACATACTTGTAACTAGTGTAAATTTAGCTTAGTTCAAATATGGAGCAATTTGTTACCTACTTATGAACAATATAGATGTTTTAGATGAAAATTGTTGAAATATTGAAACTGAATGCTGTAAAAATATTATTTTTGCACTGAATTAACATGTTTTAATCCCCAAAAGATTTAGATTATATGCAATAATTCCTCCATATGCTTAGAGGTTTTAAAACAAACAGTGTAAAGAAGCAAACATTCATATTTTTACTCATTTCTCTAGAACTGGCCATTTTCATGCAGAAAAAACATTTTTTCTCTCTCCAAAATCGGCGTCTTGCGTTTCTTGAATGCCATCGTAATCAAAAACTCAAAATCGACAAGGATATATGTCTAATACCCAACTCGAAGACCGTTTAATGCTCTATATTAGTTTGATTCCAAGAGAATCCCTGTATAAAACGAATTTGTAGAAAGGCTGGTTGGGTTTTCTGGCGCAAGACCCATTCATGACCAAGTTGCGCCAAACACAAGACAAAGTCAACTAATGGACACACACAATGAGTTTTATTGACACATGAATGAGAAATGGACGCATAGTAAGTTACAGGAATAGAACCTGAGTTGCCTACAACTCGTACCATAATAACGATTTGTTGATATGTAGCAAGTGCACAAATACTTTTTGTTCTCGAATTTTTACCTTTTTAAAGTATACATTCATGCTCAGCTTCAATGCGAATTCGTACATGTCGTATTGATAGTCACAATACATAGATGACACATTTCTTTATAACGTACCAACATTTTACGTAACTAACGTAATAACTTTACGTATATAACGTACCGACATTTGCTTCATTGCATATACTTTTAAAATTTTCTATTCGCATTTCTCGCGTATGATTTATAGGAGTATGTAAATTTCTATATTTTCATAAAACCATGCATATATTTTTATTGTATGACTAAAATATCCTCTATTTTACCCAAAAGAATGATATAATTTTCAGAATAAACAGGATACAAAATATCAATGCAAAAGGATTAATCTTCAATCGTGAAATCGGCGAAACTATTTTGAACAACATACGCTAAAATGCTATCAGTGAATTAAGATTGAAAGTTCAATAAAATAGTAAAAACATAATTCTTGTTATTCCAAGTAAAACTTGCATGATTTCATATCGATTGAATACAAAATGAGTATTTAGAGACATTCCCCTATTATCTTCATGCACATATATATAATGCAAAACTTAATACGTTAATTAATCTGGTAATTATATCGCAGTCATTAAAAACCGTTTTTAATTCTTTTAAATTTTGTTTGATTTATTTCTCTTGCCTTACCTCGTGGAAAAACAAAATTATCACATGAAGGATGAAGTTCTACAATATGCAAAATGCAGATTAAAACTTCAAAACGGAACTTGGATAAAAAATGCTGACCATTGTGGTTTATTAAATATCTTCATCTAACGTTACTAACGAGTCCAATAATTCAAATAGAAGCTAATTTCTAACCATCACAAATAACAATTTTAGTTGGTATATTGGAAATCAAAACTGTCGTCTTTTTATTATATTATTAAAAATACAACAAAACATATTAAATAACCACTTTAGCAAGTCACCAAAACAGTAAAAACTAAAGACCTAAGAATTTTGCTGAGGCATCATTAGATTCTCAATATATTAAACAAAGGACAATGAAGTATTGCGTAATAAGTTTTATAGTCAAAAGTATCAAAATTGTACTCACTTTCCCTACTTTTCCTTTTGAATTTTAAGAAATAATAATTAATAAATGTATAAGTGTAATTATAATTTATCCAATTTTAGTTCAATCATAAAAAGCAACTAAAATGGCGATAAAATTACTTTTAAATTTATAATTCTTATCCAGTATCCTATTCATTTAGAAGACACAATCAATGATCTACTATGTTTGGAGCTTCTCTGTTTTCTATTTAATTTTATGATCAATCTGAAATTTGATATCGACAAAAATGTTTTGAAAAGTAAGGAAGAAATCGTACATTAAAAAACACAAGACTTAGACAGTAAAGACATGACGAAGATCCGTCTGCCATACAAAACATAAGCTAACAAAATTTGTGGTACGAAATTGTATATTATGTTTTTTAATTTTATACATTATTATAAAAATTTAATATTGTTTTAATAAAAATTCAATATAGCTATACAAATGAAAAAATAATCATCAACGCATAGCTCTAAGCTTTACCAATCTATTCAATGAAAATATTTGCTATATGCGGATAGATTACTTACGAATTTTAAGTAAATGTCATTATATCATATTTTATATTACACAATGAAAATCACTGTTTCAAATCTCAAGACTAATTGTGCAAATTTTTCGCTTAGATTTTGAGTCCTTTTTCATTCATAAGTCATATTTTTGGCATATGAAGCCTTAAGAATTTCTCTAAAAAAGAGAAAGCCGAATTGACAATTGGGTTTTACTTAAACTATACAACACCATATCTCTAAATAGGTTGCAGCCTTGAGGGGCAACTTTAATGGCGCTACATTTTTGTTTTTAACGCAAAACAAATACTTTTAGATATTAAATTAAAAATACTTTTAATACGTTAAAATATTTCAAATCATTTCATCGTGATGATGTCTATTAGAAGCAGAAGTCTCATAAGTTATTTAGCATATGTTGGAAGCCTATGATCGGTTTCACGTTGACCTACAGGTGGTGGAAAGAAGAGGCTCATGTTACATGATTTACCCGATTTCAATTTAAAATTAAATATGAAGATTTGAGAATTTTTGGCCAAGGATAAATTCGTCGTAGATATTATTACAATTCGACACTTGTTCACCACTTAATTTGGCTGCTATCTATGGTGATACGTTTAGTAAAACGCCCGTGAAGAAGATAATGGTATATATTATGATTTGTAAAATGAATCAAACATGCCGAATTCATTAATAAAACAATATTAATTTTCCATGAAATGGGACAAAATTGCCTACTTACTTGGAAATACATATTCCAGGCCCTGATTTTGCCGCATGGGATGTCATGGAAGGGGCTCTGGCGAGCAGAAATTTAGGCAAAAATTCCGCGACAGGTAATCGGAGATGCTTCGTGCTCAAAGTAAGATTGATGCTTGCACGTTTCTTGAAAAAATGATGCCACTGATGAGCCAACTTATTTTGACGCAAAAGAGGTTCGCGTCAGAGCCAATGAGAATCCGGAATCGAAAGTAAAAAAACGAAAATTGGATCCTTACATCGTTTTCGCACTCAGAAATTGAGATAGATTTGAATTGAGAGTCCCAATACGATGATAAAATATAAATGCCATAATTATAATAACTACCCGAGATATCATTTGTCACATTCAGGCAGACGGGGTAGAAGCCGAAGGGGAACGGAGTATAAAAGACGAAAGATAAAATAATAATAATAATAACGACGAAGGTTAAAAAAAACCCTTCTCGATAAGTGTCATTGCAATGAAGGCGCCCTTTCAAACAAACAATGTGCTAATAACAAGCGCCAGGTCTAAAGAGAAGTGAACCCAGCATCAAAAGGTTAAGGTCTAATAACAAGGTATGCGGCACCATTGCACATGGTTAAGAGGCCGAAGCAAAGACACAAGGAAAAAACGCCATGTGTGATTGCCGAACTCGAAGGCAATAAGACAAAAACAAAATAATAAGTCGGGGAGGGTATTGCTAAAATGGAGGAGGGAAAATCATTGGTCATTTAAGAAGGGCGGGTTCTCAAGGTAAATTAGGGGAGGGGGTAGTTATGAGGAACCGCAGAATCAAATTGGCTTTGATTGTGCCTTCGGGGAGAGGTAAGGAGAAGGCCTAACGATGTTTTTAGGGTTGGAAATGTGTGAGAGTGGATCTGGCAGCCAGACTGAGACTGCTGTAATTGAGAAGAATAGATCCCGATTTCACTAAGTTGGTTAGCAGGAATCCGGGAGTCTGGCTCCCGCAGTTAGCTTAGTAGGTTCAACAACAACGGACATTTTAACCTGTCCGAAAGAACATGCGTAATGGAGAAAAATGATATTACTTTAAGCTAAGTTTGGTTACAGGACTCCAGGTTTAAAGGATGGGATGTTCCTAGGCTGCTACCGGTGGGAAAGTTGACCAAAGTGCTTACAGTACCGAAAACTAATGATGCTTTGAACTGAACATGGGTATACTGCTTCTAGCTAATTGAATTTGTAATGGGTTTAGAGTGAAAACTTTTGGTATGTCTCTACTGTGTTGTTTATCATTACGTTTTTATTTACGATTTTCCTATTCTTAGAAATGATGACTGTTATCCACTGAACTCATTTGGGTAATACTCGTTGTTACCAGAGTCTCACGGAGTCTGTATGGAAAAGATCAAACTAAGTTCACTAAAGAGTAAAACAAAATTGAGATAGATCTCAATTATCACAGATCAAAATCAATGATAGATTATCCCCACAAAAGTGTACGAATAAATTTCATGCGCTTATATCACGATTTTCAGATTTTTCTTTTGTTCTAATTTTCAAATGTATTTTACTTATTAAATGCATTGATTTCATGTGTGAAAATTATATATATATATATATATATAAGTCATACTTTGACACATAAGAATATCATGGTATTATTTTTAGAAATATCGCTCAAACGGAAAAAAGAAAATCACAAAAAGCTTCAAAGAGATGTTTGATCATGAAAAATTAAATTTGGTATATAAAAATTATAAAAATACGGAACTAGTTGTCATGGTTGGCTGATTGTGTTCTACGGCACAAGCACCATAACTGGCCAAGTTGCTTCAGAGTTAATCCTGAATTCCTAACCAAGTAAAATGTGAAAAAATTATTACATGCATTGAGATCTTTAGATTAAGTGAAGACTAAGTAATGACAGTGTAAGAACCTTTGATTTCATTAGCTTATGGATTTGATCATTCATTACCAATTGAAGTTGGGCAATAGAAAGTCCTTGACATAATTCGGGCAATGAAGGTATAAATACAATCGAAGTGTGTGTGTATATTTATGCACTCATTTGCCAAGTTATACCAAGGACATGAGACGGTTCCTTTAGGTCTGGATGCTTGAATCACATTTCACACTACTATCGATAGTATGCACATTGGATTGAGATCTGGACTCCAAGACGTCTGTCCATAAAACATTATTCTTACAATTTAGAACCTGGCTTTTGATAGCGGACATGTGATTCGACACATTTGTTGTCAAAACATTACCTCTAAGAAAATAGTTTCTATATGAGGTTTTAAATAAATAATCAACATTTCTTGACATGACGGTGCAGAGAGAGAGGGCTACATGGGCTCAGGTCCCTGCCACTTTTGGTCTTTTTGTCAAATCCTTTTTTTGCACAGGAATGTTGCTATAATAAAATTTGAAGACGGAATTAATTATTTACAAAATATCCAGTCCTTTTTTGGCTAAAAACCATATTATTTATTTGTTCATAGCCAGTTAAAGGGTTCCAGGCAGCATAGTGATAAGCCATTGAAATGTTTTCCACAATGAAAAAATTAAAAACAAAATATTCAAGAGGATCAAAATAGTTTATGCTTATTTTAATGAATGCTTATCACTTGAAAGTTTAAGATAACATGACCTCTTGAATAGTTTATGTCATTGTAATTTTGGAATTTTTTAAAACTTGGAAATTGCTCTCCTATAAATAAGTGCAACTTATCTCATTAAGTTACCAGAAGCCCTTTGTAAATTTAGATTGAAATTTTTGCTAGTAAATATTGTCCTTAATTATGTGATTTTTATAAACAGCTCTCAACGCTCGAAGTGTTTAGGCGAGGTACCTCGTCCAAGATCTGGTCAATTTTGCTAAGGACGAGGTATCTCCTAGAGACAAAATTGTTCTATCACCCCAAGGGATTGATTCTTTCTATCGACAAGTTATTTCTTGTAGAAAATCTAAAAATTTAACTCTATTTTGTTTAAAAATGTAACTTGATATTTTATATTTATTTCTTGAACGCTACATATTTCTCAGTAGTGCACAATACTTGTTACTTTTAAAATTAGGTTTTATTTGTATCAGATTTATCATTTTAAATCGTGGGTCCCCGTCTAATTAGCCCTCGGGTAGCAAAAATGACCGTAGAGTGACAAAAAAAGTTTACCTTTAATGTTTTTCAAAAGCGATTATATACATGTGCAAGGGCATTAATTTGCACACAAAAATAAAAATTCTAAAAAGTACTCATTAACAAAATTGTCTTATTTTGCCTGACAGCTAAAAAGATCTGAAAAACAGCTTGTTCATAAACATTAAGAAGTTAATAATTAAGTAGGTAAAGGATCATGTTCTCAAATTTAACTAAAATAATTTTCAGAATATTAAACAAAACCCAACTAACTTTTGTTTTTCTTAGTTTGGCCAATTTTGAATTTCGAAGAACTTTTATATTTACTGCAAAAACCAACATTTTTTTCATGGTTCGGGGTAAAGCATAAAAACAAAAGATCAGCTGAAGTAACTATGGAAACGAAGTTATTAATAGTGGATCAGATTACTGTTTATATAGAAAACACCATTCTCCAAACTTCCAATGTAACCCACGCAATGCTGGTTTTTCGTATTTAGCGATTAGACATACCAATGGACTTTAAGATTTATGTAATACGAGTAGAACCGAGTAATCCTCGAATTGAATCAACTACGATTCGATGTAGATTAAGCTATCAGAATTTCATTCAGTAGAAATATTAATCATTTACAATTCTCTCTCTCCCATGCATATGAATTTTTTTATGTCAGTTATAACTTTCAAAAAAAATTCACAATAGACGACGCAAATGCTATAAACCAGACTGAGAAGGGAGATTTTACTTCCAGTTACCCAAATAGGCTTGAAATCTTTGAGATTTTTTCTTAAAACAGTTTTCTAATTTTTATATTTGTGTGTGTTCACAAGACTTTTAAATCAACTTTAATATTTTTGAAAAATCTTTAAAAATTTTAGTTAAAACTTAAAACTCTCCAATACTTATGTCTCATCGTTTTATGCAACCATTTAACTTTATATATACTTTTTAATTTTTAAATTTGATTATTACTTTTTTTGTTATTTGACGGTCATATCTGAAGTTGTTTGGTTTTGTTCTACAATCTTTCTTGCGCTACACGAAGGAAAATTAGGCCAAACCATGTTTAAATTATAGCATTAATAGCTGATCTTATTTTTTATCTCTGTAGACTCTTATAATTTTACCTTGTGCTAGGCGCAGCTTTCTCTATTTTTCCGGACCTTCCACCAAAAATTCCAAACATCCATTCCAATTCCATCGATAGAGATCTGAGTGATTACTACCAACGTTTTGAAATTAATGCGTTAAAATTCATTAAATATTTTATTACGAATCAGAGCCATCGATAACAAAACATTGGTAAATTCATAATTACATTTGTAATCAATTTCAGCAAATTCGTTTTTAGGGTTTAGTGATTAAACTATGAATTTGTTAGGAAGTTTGGTTAAACTGAGCCTTGAACGAATTCGGACTATTTTTATAAACTATGCTTGTCCATAAGAATCATCATCGATTTTCATTGTTGAAAAGTGCTATTTCTGTAGTTAGAGCTTTATGAAATTGTTAAGTGTATTAAACTTTGAAGAACCGTGGTAAGCCAGCTCGTGCCACAATAGACCTTTATTGGAAAATTCTAAAGAACTGGAAGTAACACAAAAACACACTATTACTGTCACCATCGACATTCCAATGAAATAGACGGAGCATGTGCATGCAGCTTCATGCTTTTTCTTCCTGTCGCTCGGTTTAAAGATCTGTCACGTGGTTGTGGGGAAACGTATGAGTCGTAATTTAGGACCAATTATTGATTGGTTAAAGTGAGTATCCAGCGTGATTCAAAACACTAGTCTGCGCTTCGATAGCCAGTCGGCCCACGTCGATTATTAAGCCCACGTAATTTACCCTTCTGAGATCTTACGACACCGACTCCGCCCACATGATCTGCATATTTCATTAGAAGGTTGATGATTGTCACAATTTGATTTTTTCGACTATTTTACAATTTTAGTACGTTGCTGCAAGCCCAGAACTCTTAGAATTCAAAAATGCCATCAAAGTAAAATTTGATCAATTTCAGCTAAAATGTTTCAGGTAGAAATAAACTAGTTTGTGCTAACAATTCGTAACTTAGTGACAACGATGGACCCCTCCTTTTGGATAAATTAGCGTATTGTTTTGCTTCAGTGCGACATTAATTAAAATACCTACCAAACTTTTGGCTAACTAATTCACTAATTTACTTTTGACTCATGTATGCTCACGTAGATTCTTTTCGGTTTAAATCAGAAGTAAAGTTCACTAAGGAAGCTGTTTTGTCCCATTTTGAAACAAACTGTACATCAATCAACGTGCCATCAGACGTGAAATATAAGTAGACTGAGCACTGTTATTGCGAGGAGTTTCAAAAAGTGACCATGTCGACAAGTAGACGTCACTGCTCTGTGAAAAATTCACTTGACTGGCCGATTTGGCATCTTATATCCTCGTTTGGCGATATGACATTCTATGGTAGGATCGGTGTGTGATTGCGCATTTCTATAGAGTGGTAACACAAATCTTAAAATCGTCAAAATCTATTACTGTCTCGCGGATCAATAAGATGATGAATCAATGGTTGGGAGTCTTCTCGCGTCGCGTGGACCTATCACGTGATGAGTTTTCGTTTCTACCTATCATACGAGTTTTCGTTTCTACCTATCATAGGCAGAGTGTGAATGAGCATTTCTACAGTGGCGACAAAAATGGTGAAATCGTCAGTCTACGACTATCTCGCGAGGATCAATCAGAAGATGAATCAATGGATGGGCGTCGTTTCCCTTTCCGTGGACATATTGCATGTTCGTTTCTACCCGATGAAAGTAGTCTAAAGGTCACGTCACAACTAGTTTTGGTCACATGATCATGGGCACATAAAAAGGTTGCCATTGCTCACTCTACTTTTATACTTCCTCTAGGGATCTGCCAATAACCACAAGTATCTCCTTACATCTTTGAATATCATATCGTGACAATTACAAAACGCTATACGAGGAAATCTTACAAATATTTGAAAGTACCACCCTAGAGTTTCGCTCAAATATACGTGACAGAAAATGTCACATTTTGCTTTCTGGACTTGAGAGCGGGACATCCGATATCTGTCTATCGATCAGCGCCATAAGGCATTTCAAATTTGCCTAAAATGTAACACTGAGTAAGCCTCCCCAAGTCATCCGTTGGCCTGGTAAGATAGAATCTCTATGAAATCCTGATCTAGTGTTGGATTTTTGAGCGTGTTCGAACTCATGAACTCGGTCTAGCTGTTTAACTGGGCCTTGAGGATTAAGTAACAACAAAGTGGCAACTGACAATACTTTCATCTATGAATACGATTCTACTGAAATTATTGTGACAGGCCAATCAATAATTATGTGACAGGTCAGGCAATTATTCTGCAACGTGTTCAGAAAATAATTTGTGATCTATCTTCTTTCATTCTGTTTACTATTCCAATAAGTTACCATAACTTTGAATGACCATTGCGTTTAAGTGGACAGTGGACTTTTAAAACAAGTAGTAGTACAAGTTTTGTAGTTCATATCCAACTGCTATGAAATTTGTAGATTGTTAGCTACAAAAAGTCTATATATAAAGTCATTTGGAAGTTATAACATGAAACGTGGTAAAATGTTTTGATAAATTAACGTTTTTGTAATTATATTTGCTGTACTTATCTGTATATTCTTGTTGTTATATATGTAATTCCGTCAAAATTGATCGTAATTGAAAAATTCTTTTAGCTATTCACAGATATTAACAGCAATTAATTTTTAAGCTAAAGTTAAAAAATCGCCTTTTCGATCGAATTTGGTGATTTTGTAAGTTTACTGTCCCCTTAATGAGTTTTTGGACTGTTTTCAAACTTCTCGACGAGAATTTAACGTGTTTGACTGCAAAACTTCGATTTACGTAGATTGAAACTAGATTTGGTATGTGGTTTTTAATTTTCTAACGCTAAGATATTTGCACCCCTTAAACCCTCCCCTAAATACCTCCCTGTGGAAGGTTAAAGCACCAAAATCTGATTACTCCTTCGAAATAAGATCTCTAAGCAGTGCTACCATCTCTACAAATAATCTATGAACTATGTGTTGATGTTGTCTGTGACAAGTACTTCTTTATTTAAAATAATTTTTTTTCATTCTTTCAAAAATAATATACACGGCAATATGTACAACTTTTACACAGCAGTTTCATATGTTTGAGTTTTGAATATGACACAAACTGAACTCTCTTCGAATCCTCTTTATCCCAAAATTCTTGCTCTTCCTTCTATGAATTCCTGTCACGTTCGATTCCTCCATGGGTGAATAATTCTCTCTTGTGTGTCATTAAAGCTTTCCATGTGTGTAAGCCCATTTACTTGACGTTGTTTGCGTAACTTGACCAAGTAACCCAAGGACGTTGTTTGCGTCATAAAACCCAACCCAAGCAACCATCTTCCTTCCATGATATGCATGGTCACTTCCAAAATTCGGTCCTAAGAACACTCCATCGACATTTACCAGGGACCAAATCTTTCCTTTCAGCCAAAATTCTTCCATGTTCTGTCAAGACCAAAATTCATTCCACACCACTTAAATTTAAATCGATCCACATACGTTTAAGAGATATTGATCTAATAATATACATTCTCCTGAAATTAATTACTATTCGGGGAACTTCCACAAATAATTTCTGTCATTTATTTTAGGTCACATTTTAAAAACGAGGGTTCAAACAGATAGCTTCTTAAAACAAATTAAAAAGACGACACTTATTATTATACGCAGGGACCCGAATTTGGGCACTGGCTCAAAATACGAAAAGCTGCTCGATAATACCATTCAAGTGAGAGTTTACAAATCTCAGACCAATCACACCATGATATATGTACAGACATATATGTAATTTCAAACCATCCCCTCACAAATTAACAGTCCGCTTATTACTACTGTACACAGCGAAGAGAATCGATATCACGACGTGCCTTTGGAACTGATTCAATGATATCCGACCGGGGGGCAGATCCGTTTTTGGAGTCACGACTCAGCCTCCAGCTCCAGAAGTATCGAAAGGGCAAGAACAAAAACTGCCAAGGCCCTCTTCACATAAGTAGGCAGGTAAACGGTGCGAAATTACTTTGAGAGGAGGCGGAGTGCAGCAAAAGGCTCTCGCATTTCCCGACTGCCCATCATTATGGATCTCTTTTTGCGGCCGTTGAGGGGCGCCCTGTCATTTACTCTGATTTATACATCTGGAAGTCGGATCGCAGTGACACGGAGCAATCTCTGCCGAATCAAGCGTGGTCCTGCATCACCAATGAGGAGGCTAATTGAGGGAGGTTGAAAAATAAAGGGAGAGTTTTTGTTTTTCTGCAACACTTTTCTTGCCGCTTTTGGGCAAATATCGCAAAGCGGAACCACGGCGTGCGATGTGGTTTTAAGTGGTCACTCCGGTGTGATAATGGGAGAGCAGAGAATGCCATAGAGGCGTGGATTCGCTGGTTAACTCTCCAAGTGGTTTCGACGAGATATAACGTCCATCAAAAACAGACCAATTTTGCCAATGACGAGGTATCTCGTCATAGCGATTTCCTATTTTTTGATGATGACGACCTGGTCAGGTTTCTTCTGATGACGAGATATCTCGTCCATGAAAATCTTGTCAGTTTTGCTAATGACGAGATACCTCGTCGAGACAGCCACAAGAAGGGTTAAAGATCCATATGGGGATGTGTGGTGCTTAGTGGTTTTAAAGGTAACTCCAATGTGATAATGGGAAAGCAGAGAATACCACAGAAGCGTGGAATCACTGGTTAACTCTCCAAGTAGTTTCGACGAGATATCTCGTCATCAGGATATTGACAATTTTTTGATGATGACGAGATCAAGAGCTTGTCAGTTCTCTTCTAAAGACAAGATGTCTCGTCGGGGCTTCAAGATCTGATCAGTTTTGCTAATGACGAGATACCTCTTCGAGACAACCACCAGGAGGGTTAAAGACCCATATGGTGAAGGGAAATAAGAAGTAACTCGGTACATTCTCAATGTTTACTAATAAGGTTCAAGCCCAATGTCTACCACCCTTGTGCGAAATTTGAAGATTCTTAAATTTGAAATTACGATTTTACTACCAATCGACTCCAGGAGAGAATACCACAAAGGCATGGAATAACTAATTAGAGATCCACAGGTTGAAATAAAATCTTAAGGACCTCGGTACAAGCTCTATGTTTACGAATAAAGTACAATACCAATGTTTACACATAAGGTACAAGCCCAATGTTTACGGATGAGGTATAGTCCGGCTCCCTCAAATTGGCAGTGAAGTCATGTGGCTATAAACGCATATATTCTTTAAATTAGGGGACAGGTTAAACTTAAACAATGAGTTCGCACAATCGGATTCTTTAAGCTGGTTAATGGCATCGAGTTTATTGTTTCATGCCACAACCCCTAGCAGTGATTACGAGTTGGAGAAACACAGATCCTCTAAGGCGATCGTCACACATGATTTTGTGTATGGCAGTCCTTCCCCCATTATCTTAACTATCCTTGTAAAAATAGACTTCCTCACACATGTGCTTTCTCACCGCAGTCTCACTATACATCCCAGTGTTTAAGCATAAAGAACAAGCCTGATTTTACACACACGGTACAAGTCCAGTGTCTACGAATAAGATACGGTCCTAATGTTTACACCTGAGATATAGTCTGGTTCCTTCGAATTGGCCGTCGAGTCAAGTGGTCTATTCTATAAATTAGGGGACTGATTAACGAGTCTATTCCTTAAATTAGGAGACAGGTTAAACTTAAACAATGCGTTCCCACAATCGGAGTCTTTAACGTGGTTAAGGACACCGAGTTTATTGTTTGATGCCGCAATTCATAGCAGCGATTACGAGTTGCCGAAACAAATAATCACCTACGGCGATCGCCATACTTTATTTTGCGTATGGGAGCTCATTCCCTTTATCTTAACCACCCTTGTAAAAATGGACTTCCTCAAGGCCACGTGCTTTTGCACAATACAACCCAATATTTACGCCTAAAGTACAAGCCTGATGTTTACACACAAGGTACAAGCCCAATGCTCACGAATAAGGTGCAAGCCCAATATTTACTAATAAGGTACAGGACCAATGTTAACCACGCTTGTGCGAAATATGAGGATTCTTAAATTTCAAATTAAGATCTTTTGCAACCAATCGACGCTCCTTATAAAAACGAAGAGGCCAAAGAAAAATTTCCTTAAAAGGAAAATAAAATTTATTCTATGATAATTTGTCGGGGCTTGATGACTGTAAAATCGTGAGGGTTCGTAAAATGGAAGTTCGTTAAAACGAGCTTCGACTGTAATTGTAAAATTCATAACTAAATACAAAACACCCCTGAACAGCCTTAAGTTAATATTACTTAGTAAGCACATTAAAAATGAAATGTATAGTAAATTTCATTAACTTGTACCTCTCAGGCGCATATCTCCTTCATATGTGCACGGGCTTCACAAGCCCAGGTATCCCAGTGATATTTTCTTTTATCATGGGCTTTATTATCTTTGGTAAATACGGGGCTAAAGTTCCCGGGATACCCCAAGCAACTATTCTCTACTTTCATCCCACTACCCCATTTCTCCACCCCTCTTTATTGTTTAATTTATTTTTACAGGTTTTATTCTCCTATAAAATTTTTACGTTTGATCCGTTCTCCACTTTCTTGTTTTATATTTACATTGGATTTAATATTTTATTTTGCTGATTGCTTAGTTTGACATTTTTGGGATCTTGCGCCATAAAACCCCAAACAACCATAAATTTGTAATTCTAATGGAAACGTACAGTTATAGTTTTTCTCCTTTACACAAGTAGATGATGTGTAAGGAAGCAAGTTTGTTTCCCTTCTCAATTCGGGTAAAGGCATTGTTGGGAATAGTTTTGTTTTGTTTTATGGCACGAGGTCCAGAACACGGACAAACTGTGCAAACAAAAGACACACTATCGAAGTCAATGAAAAGACAAAAAAAGCCAGTATAAAGTAATAAGAATATTTAGGGGAGCATTAGTACTTAAAATAATGTAAAACGTTCATGAACAAAGTAATAAGAAATAAAATAGTAATAATGATCTATTAAAAAACACTATATTCAGTGTAAGAAGTCAAAGGCAAGTAAAAAATCAGAGATTTGGTTGAAATAATCTTGCCAGAAATAGCGTTTAGGTAATGAGTTCATTTTCTGCTTATGGTCACTTTCTTTTTTTCTTAATTGTTATTTCATTTAAGTTATAAACAAGATAGGCGCAATGGAATTCGTTTACATATTGATGAAATAATTGTATAGTTTTCAGATTGTTTCCGAGATTCAGTCAACAAAAAACGTTATTCAGATTTTAGGCAAAAGTATCGGAGTAATACATTTTTATTTTCGTTTTAGGTACAAAATATTATCTTAATTCACGTTATCTTCAACCATATTTGATTCAAAAGGGAAAACATTTTTCTTAGGAGCGAAAGAAAGATAATAAAAATAAAGATAATGAAATTAAGTCTCTCCATTGTGAAATTTTAAGAGGATTTTAATTCATTCGTTAAGAAATACATGTCCAATAATTTAAAAGAGTTTATTCCGTCTTTATCAAAGTTAGTTTTCCTAGTAGTATTTTGATGATTTTATTGATAAATTAAAAGCTTTCTATTTTCGATAATTCGATTCCTTTCTTTTTACATAAAAAATACAACTGAAAAAATGCTAGGAATCATCAGAACTGAAATGAAATGGGGAAAAAGTTAACTTAAAATGATCATTAACTCTTAATTGAAAATCTAATTAAGAGAATTTATTTTCAAAATGCCTCAAAACATAATTTTAGAATTGAGATGCGTTCTAATGAGCTAGGAACTAAACCATTTTCTTTTTTCTTGTCCAAGCTTTCAAGAACTTTTAAATTCAATATTGAAAATGAAATTTAAATGTGAGGAAGTTAATATCAGAGGTTGGTCAATGTAGAACCTGCACAGCTGTCAAATGTGGAGCACAGTGTAATCATCTTGATGCACTTTAATTTGTTGTTCATCTGGTCCAGACATCTGTTGGAATAAATGAGAAACTTCCCCCAAAATCATTTTCATAACGTACAAGCTAGATGTGCAACGTGCCCATAACTCATTAGAAGTAAAATCTCGAAAATAGATTAATTCGTGCATTAATCTTTTTCGGCGTCTCGATTTGTACCATTGAATTGCAAGGTGAAGCGAAATTCTACACATATATCTTCAACACTTCAACACTGTTTAAATTTGAAATAGTAAATATATAGGTACTTAAGGGAGCAAGGCATATAGTAGTTTATAAACTTCAGTTTTATAACTTTCAAAGCTGTTTGTTAATCCGAGGTCAGATTTTGATTCCACTATGGCTTTTATTATTGCCATTCGATATTCATTACTAACCAATTCAATGATTTCAGCACTCCAACAACGTCTACTTAAATCAACAGTGTTTATACAGGATTGTGCCCATCCATGCTGTGTTAAACAGAGCTTAGAAATCATTTTTCTGATGAACAAATCAGCAGCTGGCACTTCGGTACTTGTTTGTCCTCAAGCTCACCGAATCCAAATTCATGACATTTTAGCGTGTGGGGGTATCTTCAAAGACCTGTTACATCTCGACAAAGTAGCAACCTTGGCAGATCTTAAAGCATATCACATCACGTGTTATCACTTTAATTGTAACAAATATGCTGTCGAAAACATAGATCACGTCCTCTTTCATTGTCATTACCTAATCATAAAACAAGATATCTCTTTCAACCTGCTGCTTCTCTTGGGGACTTTTGGCCATTCCAGTACAATCTACTCCTCACTCATAACTATTTCTCTACATTTAAGAAGTTTGTTCCTAGAATAAATTTTCATACAATTTTGTTATTGTTACTAATTTATCGGATCTATACATGTAAGTTTTACATGGACATTTCCAGAGAAACCTTATGTTCAACAGTTGAACATGATATTCCGAGATTACAGATGGTAGCAGATAATGGAGGTCAATATTTAACGTGTATTGAATTTACTCACCCATATCGCTGCTGTACTACATTGTAATGGTCAGATCAAAATTCTAAATTGCCCATAATGGTGAATTTTTAACTAATCTTTTTGCCGTGAATTTCTTTCCTATAGCCTCATTAAGAGGACGACGATTCTGATAAGTAGTGTGCCGCGGTAGTTCAGTTGGAAGAGCAACGGATTAGCAACCGGAGGGTCACGAGTTCGAAACTCGGTTCGGCCAAAGACCGTCATGTATACGGGGACTGGTGAACGTTAAATCTATCGTAGCCTCAAATATCCTCACGTTGGCGTGGTGTGGAAGTTTAGAGTGGAGTGCCAGCTCAGGCGTTGACCTCGTCATCTGACCGTCGTTCAAAATTGTTGGCTTTGTTCTTGGATCTTTTCCTTAGCGACTGATCTCGGACCGTCGCCAATAGCCCGATGTGTTGCTCCAGTGCGACGTCAATTAACTACCTACCAATAAGTAGTTTTGCCGTAGACTTCTTAGAGGTATGTAGAATTAACGTCGTACTGGAGCAACAAACACAATGGGCTATTGGCGACGATCCGGGCTCAATCCCCAAAGGAAAATACCGAGAACACCAAGTAGATTGTTTAGAATAGGTGAAATTTAATTATAAACACCCTATACTTAGTTATATACCAATACTCGATGTTTTAATACAGCCCTACACGGAAGGTTGGACTCACTGCAGTTCGTTATTCATCTGGTGTCGAAATAAAATAGGAAACTTCCCCAAACAATCATTTTCATAAAGTAGAAAACCAGACGTGCAACTTTCCACACTAGGGCCGGAACTCGTCGAAAGTAAAATCTCGGTAATTAGCGAGCCGAGTTCGCGCATTAATCTATTTCGGCGTCTCAATTTTTACGAATGAATCGCGAAACGAAACATAAATCCCCTCAACACTCGCCAGCGAGACAAGAACTAGCAGGACAAACGGAACCAGCGTCGGCAGGGGAGAAGAAATTAAACTTTTTCCGGCCAAAGAATAATAACGAAAAAACACACAACCCGGGTAATTACCCTCCATTATCACGTAATTAGGTCCCCGAGTGTTTAATCAAAGCAATCAGTTGTAATACATTTTTTTCGGGCGCCACTTCATTGTTTCTGCGTCTCGCTAATTACTCCGGAGGTACAGAAACACTCTTGGGGGGAGGGGGCCCTTCGAGAGGTGTTACGTCTCCTGGAATCACGTGTTCGAATGATTTATCTGCCGACAGTCCCCAAAACACTCATGGATGTCTGAGGGAAAGATTCGCGGAACCGGGGAAGTAATAATAAAACAACTCAGCCCAATTCGGCGCAAAAAAATCCTTCCAACTGTCAAGACTATGCGAAAAGGAACATTAATTATTCCTGTATTTGGAAGAGAGGAGGCATCGCACTGTCAGAAACACAAGTGGGGGAGGATCGATACCGCGCTGGAGCCAAAACCTGCACGCTAACTTTCCTTCACTCCCGCCTACTCTCGGTCATGTTGTTTATTCCAATTGTTCTGTGAGCCCAACTTCTATTCTGTGCTGAATATTGCGATAGGACCGTTGACTCGCTTTTCGTGCTCTCCAAAATTCCAGCGTAAAGCTTCTGGTTAATGTATTTTCGTCACTGAAAGCTGTTCGCTGCAAGTAGATGTATTCACTAAATATTAATACGATTGTGCTTTTGGCGGTGTTAATGATTCTAGTGATTCCAATCTGCAAATATAAGTATCGGACGGGTTTACTGTACACGATATATCGTCGGCTTATAAATCAAACTTTCGAATCTTTCCCTTCAGGATTGATACTGGATCGTCGCCAATAGCCAGTTGTGTAGTCCCAGTACGACGCTAATTCAACTACTTACCTATAAGTGAAATAAACTCAAAATTTTCATGATATATGAGTTATTTAGATTTTCTGGACTAGTGAAGGACCACTAAGTTATATTTCTTTGTATGAAGGTTAGTTTTCTTGAGAAACACATTTAGTGAGTAAAGCCTAGGGAGTAGAATTTTCCACCCTTGGATTTCTCAGAACTATGTGTTTTGACTTGGTGTTTCACTTATAAGCCGACGATATTATACATATATTTAACCGAAGTGTTAATTTGGGGGGTGGAAATAATTTGTGACCTCATTTATAAACTTTATATACATAATATTACAAATACCATCATTTTATTCAACTGTCACGTCTATGGTTTAATATAAAAATAATACTCATATTTTCTTATTTATGACGGAATGATTTGCATTTGAAGATTAATCGAATTCAAATAGTCCATTTCATATCAGATCTGCCTGTAAAGCATAGGAAGACATAGTTATATAACATATAGTTGAGATCAACCAAAGAAAGAAAATTCTACTAGCAATTCATGCAATTCAGTGAAGACAGTTATTTCTTACTATACAATTTATTCTAAAGGTCATAAGAATTTCTACTAATCAGTATATAGGAAATTGGAATAGTATGTAGTGAAATGGTTTAAGTTTCAATGGTTTTTACATTTTAGTATTGCAAGGAACTTGGTGCTACAATTACAAGTCAGAATCCAAGAAGCAATGAAAGTACTCGTTCACCCTCTATACTGCATTGTCTGTCCATGTCTTAAAGTATCTACAGCATCAAACCTGCTAAGGTCCTTGAAACAAATCTGAAGGCATACACGATTGTTTACTTTGATGATAGGCATTTCAGTACCATCTGAAATGACATCATGTAGTCAATTCGGTTACTCGAGAAAATATTACAAGGATTACATTAACGGCGGGTAACAAAATTTATATGGTACACCTTTATTCGAGTAATACAAAAAAGTTTCGAAAATTCTCAATAGTAAAATTTCGAAATAGTAAAAATTCTCAAGCCTATTTTCAGTCTTCTTCCTGCTTGACAATGTTCAGTTTGAAGTCAAATTACAGCCATTGTCCAATTCCAATTAAAATTCTACTGTGAATTATAACCATTGCAGTTTTTACACAATTGAATCCTTAAAGAAGCATGTCGAAGAATGGAATCTCATAAATAACAGAATTTCTATGAGAAGAAAGATAGAGTTACGAATTTTTTCACGAATAGTCACTAGAGCTTTGTGCTAGAGGAGTCAATGTATGAAGTGATGAAACCGTTATCTAAAGAAATCTGAAGATTCATTTTAGTTTCAAAATAAACTCCTAAGAGAGAGAGAGAGATTTACTTTATGTTAATTTTTCTTTTGAACAAACCTTATATGTGTGCATAACGTTTAAAAAACCATTTCTGAGATGTATAAGACTTTTTCTGTCAAACTAAATAAAGGTGGCAATAGTATTTTTGTGGTGAAACGTGCTTCCTGGACGTATTTCGCAAGTGACGTCTCTCGCTTGGCATGTTCTTCGAATGCGATTTCTGCACGTCGTCAGTAGAAATTCTAACATACAACATATTTAATTGGTTAACACGAATTAGATCAAATGCCAAACGCCGCCAAAAGTAAGAAGACGAAACAAAGCAACAGCTGAACCACAAGGAAAACTTAGAAATGGAAACTTTAAATAATCAAGGCACTCTTAGGCCTTTCTCCTATTATTACATAGGTACCACATAAGATGAATTCCTAAGCCTAATTCAAAATAAATGATCATTGTAGCAATTGTGTCCAGTAAGAAGACGAAACAAAACAAAAGCTGAACCAAGAGGAAAACGGAATTGGAGACTGAATCAGCAAGGCATTTCCAGGCTTTTCCTCTAGCTTCATTAAACATGTCGAATTTATGTATTTTCAGTTTTAATTAGAAATTTGGCAAAATGAAACGTCACTAATGAGTTTTACTTTCGGAGGACAGTAGTACCCTTTTGCCTAGTAGAAAAATTTCATCGGAATGTTGTCAAAGTAATTTTTGAAATTCTCTCACCTGCATCCAAACTATTCATCAACACTGGCCACACATTACGCAAGTATATATACTCGATGGCAAAGTTCCCCAACAGATAACGCCTCAGTGAAAACTTCCCACCTCACCAAGTCCACTCAAATTAGCCATTCTCCCATTTGCACACACACACGCACATTGGCCGGCCATTATGATCATTCATCGATGTCCAACAAAACCATCAGTGGTCTTCCAACAATCAGTTTAGGGGATCGGCCGAGTCAAAACATAATCGTGGTCAGGAGGCGCCAACTCATAACCAAATGATGGTCCGCGCTAATGAATACACCCGAATCACTGACCAGTCCGAAAAATGCCCCCTTTCCATCAGCCATCGGGGATGTCATTACCCTCGGGGCATTAATGCACTTTTAATCGTAACCCCATCAAAATTACATTTGAGGAGGAATGGTCTCCGTGCGAAAGACGCCCCCGAATAAATCACACCGAGTGGTGGTCTTAAAGGATGGGTCACATCGCACCAATTGGAGAAAATGTAAATTCTGCTTTACAAGTTGATGAGTCCAGGGGCATCTAGATGGTGGAATTCTTCGTCCACCCTGATTGATAGTAGCTTGAAACGATTGCTGCTTTGGGAAATCTGTCAGGGTGAGCAGAGAGTAATTACGTTGGTCTTTGTGAGGGCGAATTTAATGAAAGTTTTGGACATTTATTAGTACACTGATGTGGTTGATAAGATGCAGAAATTGTTGTATCGCATTATCAGGAAAGATTTGAAAATATATCGCTGAACACTAATAATGGTAGCATTAGTATAAGTACATTCTCTTAACTGTGGGGAGAATTCGGAACTGCCGAAGATTCAAGGAACTTTATCTCTTAAGTTAAAATTAGAGTTTGGTATGCATATGTTCGGTGAACAGATATTTAGAGCACATGGTATGTTTGAGAAAAGTTGGTTATTATAATTCTTTGATTGTCATTTATTTATATTCTATTCTTTGATTAACATTTATTTATTTATTAATACTGTCAAACAGATCACTACAGTTGCATGACAGGAAAAAACAGTACAATTATATAACAAGAACTATATCATAAAGCACAAAACAGAAATTACCTAGAACAATACTGGCATACGAAAGAAAAAATATTATGATCGAAACACCAACCAGAGAAAAAATACATAAAGCTCAATTTTTAAAATCGTCAAACAAAATATCAAGGCTGGGGTAAACTATTGATTGTTCTGTTAAATTGGACTATTGGCAGATTTTTCTGAATAAAGTTTCCCGTGTTATATCATCTGTTATAGTTATTCTTTTAAATGCAACTTACTTATGTATTTTTTTGTTTTGAATACTAGAATTTAATTAGTTGACATAGTCGTGTAAACGTTCCACGGAATCTCATAAAAAGGTACGGGAAGGAAAATAATGATATTGACACAAGGGGAGAGGCATGAGAACACACTTCTGTTTTTCATTTTTCAAAACATGTCGACATATATTTGTAAAAGTGTCCGCATGTTTAACTAGTCTTCTCTTCTTGTAAAGGAACTCTAAAATTATTTTCGATAATATGTTTTCCTTTTTTCGAATTTTTTTAAAAAAATACTGTTTATTTTAATACAGGGCCTACAGAGGGTACATGTTAACATTCCGGGCCTTCCCCAAATCCGCAGTGACTTCAGATAGTCTGGTCGGAGGGGCTGCTCTCCAACAAAGAAGGTACATGTTAAAACGCTTAGACTACAAGTGAGCGATGTTTAACTCGCTGATAGTCAAATGATTTCCGAGTACATTGTTGCTTTTTACTCATAACACACTCAATGACTAAATAGCTACATCTATTGGTGGCGAGAATCCTAGGATTGTATTGGTCAAGGGCAAAACTGGTTAGAAGTCATGCAGAGAAGACTACAGGTCGCAGAACGGATATATGGGCATGAACACCTCAGAAGTTCAAAAGAATAAAATATATCCCTTTTAAGAAATAATTTAACCTAGAAGATTTATAGATTTTGGCTAATTTTTAACCATAAACTAAAATTTTTAATGATCATTCAAAACAAAATTTTTTATTACTGAAATTTTCAGCATATGTGTTAACAAGAAGATAAACTGTCTTCCAAAGTAATACGAATAATGCACATCACACAATTTAATTAAAATTTACTGTGTTATAGTTTAGGTGAAATATATCTTCATTTATATAAAAACTAATTCACGTTATATTAACTTAGAGTTGACATAAAGGAACACATATTTAAGGAGATACATCTTATGCAAAAGATGGTTGAGATATAATTTCATTATATCATTCTTTCATACTATTAGGGTTCCTAAACATGTTTATTGAGTTTAAAATTAAAGTTAAATAAGTTTACCACATATATTTACATAATCTTTGCAATAAGGAATTCATAGTCGTCATCCAATGTCTTGGCTAAAAAATGTCCGGAGCACAAATTACAAAATACCTGCTGAAACAAAGTTCTTGCTGATACAAATTAAATTACATTTCCCTCATGCTCCTTTGAAGTGGTTCCCCCTTTCAAATCCGCACGTATAATCTAGGGAGATTTCCTAGCAAGGTCGGGGGGGGGGGGTATTTCAATTAACGTCACATTGGAGCAACACAACGGGCTATTGGTGACGGTCCGGGATCAATCCCAAAGCTAGCAGGATCGGTAACAGCTTGGCCAAATATGGCCCTTGCGCCATAAAACCCAAAACAACCAACCAACTCATCAGGGTGGTTCTTGAGGGGTATGCTGGGCGTGCACTTTCACGTAGTCAGGAAAAAATAGGGGCGACCGAAACACAGGTGCTGTGTGCTTTCAACTTTAAAAATAAATATACCGGCAATAAATTTTCCGATATTATTAATTTTATACTTGTTCAGTTTTTGTAGATTCTTTTTACGAATGCGATGCAAGAAACTTTTGAATCTGCGCATTTTGTTCTTATTTTACATCAATACATTCAAAAAGCACTCATAGAGGGCAGAGATGTTTTGAGGGAGATATCCCCAGGGGGATCGAATCCTTCCCGAACTGATTTTGGAATTAAAAACCCATCAAAAACATATTCCGATATATTTATATCAGAGGAAACGTCGGTTTCGTAAATCACAGATACAATATACGTCTGAATTCGTCGACAAACTGAAAACAGTCGAAACAAATCATTAAACCAAATGCTCATTTAAGATTACAGCGGATTAAAGAGGTAAAAGTTCTATATAAATTAAAATGTTTTTGAGAAAATGGCGCTGTTTGTTGAGGTTTGCACATGGGCAGCTCATACCTGCAGAGCAGCCCTAATAACTAATTGTTTCCCCATACAAATAATCAATTTTAGTTTATCATCTTTTACTACTTTAGTATCGGGAGACTAATTAATGTCACAAAATTAATAATCACAAATAGTTAAAGGTAGACAAATAAATTATGTCTGTGTTATTTTTTCACCTTATAATTGAATCATTCAATCTAGAAGTTACCCAGCAGCCTCATTGTTCCAATGATTGCAATTCTTGAAATCTGTTTTTATCTCGTGTAATTATAGGATACATCATTCGGATGACGTTTCTAGATTTCAAAATCTACTCACCTGGAGCACCGGGATGTTTAGTGATAGTGGAGAGAGCCGAAACCATCTGCTGATGTTGCCTGGCAACTTCGTCAGATGCAGTTGAAGACACTGAAAAAATGGGAAAGAAATAATGTAGCATATCACTCAATTTTTTTTACTTGCAATAGGAGGGCGCGAATTTGGGGGTCACCGGATTGAAACATTTTTTATGCAGGATAGTACTCTCAGGACGCAACGTCCAAACGTTTTTGAGAAATATTTATATTAAAAATACACCGTTGCTTAAATATTGGCTATATTTATACGAGTTTCGAGTAAGCAGCGTTGTTCAGAAGATTTTTGGTTTAGTATCTTAAAATTGGTTAAGCTTCCATGAATCTTTTTACAAATTTCGAACACAATTAATAAACACATTGTATTATAATAGTTTAAATGATCTAGAGCAATATATTGCTACAATATAAATCGAAGAAAATGCATATTGATCGAAGAGAAATGCATATTAGAAGGAAAATGCGTCAATTTTGAGACATTTACAGTGAACGCCATATTAAAGAGAACATTAAAATGTCCTATATTTGTATCCATTTCAGACCGGAAAACTTTTAGATGTAAAAGCTTCAATTATTAACAAGCATCAACAAAGTATTTAGTGGCTTGAAATTAATAGTATCCTTAACTTCCTTGAAATTATTTGGTAGTTAACCTCGTCTCAAAATATGCAAGTTTAGCGATTGATGGGGAAACTTTCCGGTATCAGTAATCACACAGCAGTAAAAACCGTTTTACAGTGTTTCATCGACCAAATTGAGAAAACTAGGATGAATCTGAATTTCACTAACGGGAATTCAGATGGGAAGACACTTACTGTAAGATGAAGTAGTAAGCAGGTCAGAAAAAATAGATTAATTAAATCTCCTATTTAGAAATGGAAACTACGCAGTCGCTTAAAAGCAAGATGTGAGAGATTCGCAACTGACCAGTCATCTCTCAGAACAATTAGTGTTAAAATTTTCTTTGAAAGAGAAATAAAAATACTTTTTCCTTCTTAAAATTTTTAAAAAGCCGTAAAAGCGACATGAACGAAATATAATGGATGCATATTTTTTTGATAAATTTATTCACACATGAATTTAAGAGGGAAAATACAAGCTTTGCATGGTTATCAAAAGTTATCTATTTTATGAGCTACTTTCTGAAAATCAAACCATCTCTAAAGTGCTGTATTGCGAACGACTGACCCGACTAAAGGAAGCTATTGTTGATAAGACCCGCACTAGCTAACAGAAAGGGTGTTCCCTTTTCATCATGATAACGCACGACCTCACACGGCTCGAAACACGCTGCAAAAATTATGACAGTTTGAATAGGAAATGATGACTCATCTACCATGTTCTCCTGATCTGGTACCGTCAGATTATCATCTTTTCAAAACCTTCAAATCTATCTTTTCGAATTCGGAATATGATGGCCGGAGAGAACTCGATTCATTACTTGGATTAAGGGTATTGAAAATTTAAAATTTAGTCGGAACAAGGGTATAAGTGATAATGGTAAATATATATTAGGTTAAAGTTGAATGTGCGATTTTTTTGCGTTAATTTAAAACTTAACTCTAAAAATTACATTATTTTTGGGGTGATCCAATATTTAAAGCGGATTATAACTAAATTGTAAACTTAGATTTTTTCGTTTCTTATATTACAATTAGAAGACCCGCACATAGCATCTGCCCTGTAATTTCTTGAATTGCTTGTATCTATTGAAGGTAGTGTGGTTACTCACATTTCACACCTTAATCCATTTGTAATGATATAAGCCTCGATACGCACATTTTATACGTCCAAATAAAATAAAATTAGTCATGGCATTTTGTTTACATTTCTTAAAGGTGCTCTTACTGGTGTTAATTCTTACTTTCAATGGCACATGGTAAAACGTCACACCTTAGTAGTCATGTTACTCAGAATTAGTTTCTGAACATCCACTTATCAATTGCATTTCATTCACTTGTTTAAGTGCTATTCGATATATTTTGATCTCTAAACCTATTTTCGTCTCTATTTTCTTTTCTGTTTTAGTTTCTATCTTCCAGATTTTCCACTGCTCATGAATCAGACTGTTGAATAATTTCATTAGAGTGGTCAGAGCTCTTCCGTATATTTCTAACAATATTATCTAGTTCCTAGCACAAATTCTGCACGTTTAAGCTCTGCGGTAAAATCGAATCGAATAGTAATCTAGACATCGAATAACAATTTAGAAAATGCATTTAGGTGAAGGCAGGCGAAAACACATATTCGGTGACTTTGGTGTAATGTCGACGATATGTCTATACATACTTTATTATACACTGCTGGCCACCGTAAATGCAACACCCTGAAGGAAGCATGCAAATAATATGAAATTTACAACATGCATTAGCGGAGGTGAGATATGCAAATGATTAGAATTTCAGCGCAGACGCACATCACGCGCGCCTGTGGCGCCACTTCAAAGCGCTATTTAAGGCTTGGAGATTTCGACGATTTCAAGTACGGCAATTGTGTTTTTCTTGTGGTTTTTTCAAAAAAACGATCAATTATGCCTCGTAGAAAACAGCGATCATCTTTTGATCAAGTATCCGAGTTCGACAGAGGAAGGATAGTGGCCTACCGAGATTGTGGATTATCTTTCAGGGAAATCGGTAGTCGTGTTGGACGAAACCAAACAACTGTAATGCGGATATGTGATCGTTGGATGCAGGAGGGTACGACGGACCGACGTGTTCGATCGCATCCACCTCAGTGCACCACTTCACGTGATGACAGGCATATTGTGCGTATGGCAGTGACGGATCGCTCAGCCACATCACGAACCATAGCACAGCACATTCAGTCTGTACCGCATCATCCAGTGTCTGCGCGTACCATTCGACGCCGTTTACAGCAGAGTGGTATGTCCGCAAGACGTCCATTGCTTCGTCTACCCTTGACGCAGAACCACAGACGTTTCCGCCGCCAATGGTGCGATGAAAGAAGGATGTGGACGGCAGAATGGAATGAAATTGTCTTTACTGACGAGTCACGCTTCTGTCTGCAACACCACGATGGTCGGATTCGAGTCTGGAGACACCGTGGAGAGAGGATGCTGAACAGCTGCGTTATGGACCGCCTAACTGGTCCTGCACCGGGTATTATGGTATGGGGCGGTATTGGATATCACTCTCGCACTCCTCTAGTACGCATTGCCGGTACTTTAAACAGCCAGCGCTACATCTCCGAAGTGTTGGAGCCAGTTGTCCTTCCTTACCTTCAGGGCTTGCCCACAGACATATTTCAACAGGATAATGCGCGACCACACGTGACACGCATTGTCCAAGGGTTCTTCGTCAATCGCCAGATTGAATTGCTTCCCTGGCCAGCTCGCTCTCCGGATCTTTCGCCGATAGAAAACATGTGGTCCATGGTTGCTCAACGATTGACCCAGAATACATCCCCAGCTGCCACACCAGATCAACTTTGGCAACGTGTGGAAGCTGCTTGGTCTGCTGTACCCCAAGAACACATCCAAAGTCTCTTTGAATCAATGCCGAGGCGTGTGGCAGCGGTGATCTCCAACAATGGCGGCTACTCTGGCTACTGATTTTGGCAGGAACCACACTTCACAGAAGTCTATAAATTTAATCATTTGATACTTGGTGAACATGTTATCTACAAAATAATTTTTGTTGTGATATCTCTTGTCTTTCTTGGTGTTGCAATTTGGGTGGCCAGCAGTGTAGTTGTTTTTGTATATTTATTGTAGTATAAAATTGTATATTATTACTTTATACTTTATTACAGTTGACATGTGTTGTTATATTTTAATAATGACTCGCACTATATATTTAGGTTCTTATAATACTTAAACTTCAATTAGTTGAATATTAGCAATTAAATTTGTTAAAGGAAATAAATTTAAAACTGGATTATTTAGTTATATTTCATAAAATATTAGGTTACATCCTAAAGGAATACGAAGAACTAAATCCAAATGGAATAGTTATATCTAAATTTAAATGGAATATTTAGAACAAAATCTAAACGGAATATATAAAACTAAATGTAAATGGAATACTTAGATTTAAATCTAAATGACATACGTAGAACTAAATCTAAATGGAATACTTAGATTTAAATCTAAATGACATACGTAGAAGTAAATATAAATGGAATAAGAATTAAATCTTAATACAATGAGTAGAACTAAATCCAAATGGAATAGCTAGAACTAAATCAATTAGAGGAATACTTGGAACAAAATCCAAGCGAACCACATAGAACTAAGTGTAAATAGAATACATAGAACTATATATAAATACAATGCTCAGAACTAAATCTAAATGGAATAGTTGGAACTAAATCTAAATGGAATATTTAGAACAAAATCTAAACGAAATATGCAGAACTAAATGCAAATAGAATACTCAGATTCAAATCTAAATGACATACGTAGAACTAAATATAAATTGAATACTTAGAACTAAATCTAAATGCATTGTGTAGAACTAAATCTAAATGGAATGCGTAGAACTCAATTTGAAGGAAATATGTAAAATAATAACTAATGACGGTAAAGCATTTACCTCCCGTCTTTTGCAGGAAATAAATGTTCTTGTAAATACAATGCTTAGAACTAAATCCAAATGAAATAGTTAAAACTGAATCTATAAATAGAATACTTGGAACAAAATCTAAACGGAATATGCAGAACTAAATGTGAACGGAATACTCAGAACTAGATCTAAATACAATGCGTAGAACTAAATCTAAATGGAATGCGAGAACTAAATCTTAAGGAAATATTTAAAATAAAAAGAACTAATGACGTAAAACATTTATTTCCCGTCTTTGAATAAAATTCGAAACCCAGACTCGGGTAAACAGGGCTTTCTTAAAAGCGATCCATTCCCTCTTTTTTCGGATCTCCCCCCAGAGAACATTGCGAGAAGTCATTCGAATGCTCCCTGCCATCGAATGGGAGTGAGACTTCGAAAGTAAACAAGACTCGGCGGGGTAGGGCGTGCAACCCGGAGAAGAAAAGGGCTTCGAACAGGGAAACAAAGTTAATGACGTCATTACCCTGATCTGAGGGGGTTAGCTGGGCGTAGCCCATCGCCATCATTAGCTGTAATTAGCAGAACCAGGTGACAAATGCGATTTTATCGGCGGGGCGAACATTTATTACGGGGAAAGCAAACGTCAAAAGGGATCTGGGGTGTAGAAAGCTTCTGGACGACGGAATCGCATGTCGGACCCGCCCATAACCAAACGATACTAGGACCTAAAAATCTGGCATGGCTTTTCCCCCTTCGGGGGGCGGGTGGAAGAACGAAAAACGACGCAGACGATCGAAAGGAGTGCGACACCTCGAGCCCAGTCGTTTGTCATCGTACGACTGGCGACGTCTGTCGATAAGGTGTTGTCGTCTGCGATGTTTTCAATTTTGATGGCGATGTTCCCGGGTTCTTTACAGACGGTTTTGTTCCGAGGGTTTATCTTTTCGGCTTGTTTGGATCCTGGAGGGGATGTTGCCGGGTTTTTTCCCCAAAATCCAGGGGTTGGTTATTTTATTTAATATGCTTCACGGTATAAGTTTCGAGCTGTTGGGAATTTGTTGAGGTAAGTAAACAACGGGGGATGAGACAGGACATATTGATTAGCAACGGTGCAGGCATTGGTTCAAACCTTTTGTTAATAAAATATGTTCAAACTTTATTACCTGTGGTTCTGTGAGAGGCTTTTTCTGTCAAGTTAAATGGAGGGGGGGGTAGGTATTTTATTGTTTCTGCGGGATATGTTGCCTGATTTTACCCTCTTCAAAGATTCAGAGGCTTGGTATTTTATTTAATATTAACTTTATGGTATACATTCCGAATTGTTAAGATAAGTAAACAACTGGGATAAGACAGGACGTATTAATTAGCAGCGGTGTAGGCATTGGTCCAAACCTTTTGCTAACAAAGTATTTTCAAACTTTATTACCTGTGGTTCTGTGAGAGGTCTTCTGTCAAGCTAAATGTAGGTGTTTGATTGTTTCTGTGGGATATGTTGCCTGATTTTACCCCCATTCAAAGATTCAAGGGATTGGATATTTTATTTAATATACTTTAAGGGTCCGCATTGTTAAGGAAAGTAAACAATTGTGATAAGACAGGATTAGCCACGTGGACATTGATTAGCCACGGTGTAGGCATTGATTAAATCCTTAGTTAATAAAATATTTTCAAAATGCATTACCTTTCCTGTCAAATTAAATGTAGGTGTCGGTATTATTTCAGCGGTGGAACGTAATTCCTGTACGCATTCCGGAAGTGACATCACTTTCCTTGCTTTTTCGAATACGATTTCAGAATTTCGCCAAAAAATTCCAAAGGATGAATTCCGAATTGAAGTATGATAGTGTATTGTTCAACACCAATTCCATTAAACGGGAAACATTTCCAAAACGGTCGATAAAAGATATTTTAAGATAATCACGATTTACATCATGCAAGAGCATTTGGGTAACAGAAAGTAAAATCTCCATTTTCCACCAGGTTTGTTTGTTTACACTGAAAATCATTCTAATACACACGGTGTGATGTCCTCACGTTGGTGTGGCGTGGAAGTTTGGAGATTGGGGTGCTAACTCAGGTGTTGTTCCCGTCATCTGACCGTGGTTCAAAATTACGAAGCGTTGTCCGTGAATCTTCCCTTCGGGATTGACTCCGGACCATCGCCAATAGCCCGTTGTGTTGCTCCAGTGTAACGTTAACTAACTACCTACTCCAATACATAGTGCAGGTTATTGTAAACTTCATTGTCGTCGAATAACTAAACGTAACTGGATTCAAAGATCCAGTGAGGAATGCCACAGCCAAAGCACTTGTGAAATAGCATTAGTAGCATAATTTTTTTTTAATAGTAGCAAAATAAGTCTTCTTTTAAACTCTATTTTAGTAGCAATTTTCCTCAAAATGAATCAGCCATAACAAAAAATGTGCGAATTAAATATGGAACAGACGTTAAGAAATTGAAATTTAAAAATAAAAACTAAATATTTTCTTAATAAGGTTTTCATGATAATCCAGCAAACACAGATTCCGATGTTTTTCTTTCATGGTTGCCATGGCTTGTCTCCAATACTTCGACATTGGCATCTTGGAAAATTTTATCCCTGAAAAAAATTCTTTTTTCATCCACTATTAGTTAAAAAAAGGAACTAAATTTTCATTGACCTTTGGTGAATTTTCCAAAATCGTCAAAATTTTTAATAAAGCAGATTTTGCTTAAAAAGATACCCCTAGTTGCAAAGGTTGGAAAATAGTAACAAAACGTCTTTTAATCGCCTGTGGCAGCCTTGGTTTTAAGACAGCGATATCGTACTTTTCACAGGATCATCAAAAATAGAAATCAAATGTTATTTTTACACAATAAATGTAACATAATGATACATTTAATTTGTTTGTCAAATTAAATTTGAATGAATTGATTAATCAAATTTACAATTTTTAAGTGCTAGTATTTAATTGTAACAAATGCTCTCACTTATCCACGCTGAAAGATAAGTGAGAGCATTTTTTATAAGTAATAAGTATCAGTAATTTATTAGTTATAAGCAATTTTTGTATTAGGATTGACAGGAAGTATTTTTGCCATAAATTTGAAAACTAATACATTAATTCAAAATTACCCTAACTCAACGATATTATAAAACAGGTTTAGCAAAGAATCTGAGAAATATTTAATATTTTAAAATGCTCACACAAAAAGAAAAAATATTTCTGCTTACTCTTTAAAATTCAAATTTAAAAGATACTTTTTGTTTTTAAACCTATCACTTTTTCACGAATCAGGAAGAATCAAATACAATGAACCGACTAATGTGGAATCTAAATCTAATTTGAACAATCAGTGAGAGTTAAACTTTAATTGATAAAAAAAGTTTTATAAAAATAATAAATTTATTAAAAAATTCTGATGCAAAACATTTTTTTGCATTGATTAAATAAAAGTATTGACTTTAAGTTTGAAATATTATACATGAAAAGAAACTGTGAATTTTACAGATTTCAGCCAAACGGTTGACGACAGCGACGGATTCATTGGAAATTAAATACCATTCACTACATTAATTACCTTAAACTAAAATGGAAATTCAGAAAAAGTCACAGAAATTATTCTTTTAGATAACCCTTCAAGTTACCCACCCTCTACCCTTTAATTCTCCAAGTGGCTTCGACGAGATATCTCGTCCATCAAGATCTGAACAATTTTACTAATGACGAGATGCTTAGAATGCCTAATAAATTCAGATTGAAGATATTTCCATTCTTTATGATTACGAGATCAAGATCAGGTCAGTTTTTCTAATGACGAGATATCTCGTCCATCAAGATGTGGTCTAATTACGATCTAACATCTGGTTTGCTAATGGCGAGGTACCACGTCAAGACAACCAACAGGAGGGTTAAAGTTATTCATTAACCCAGACTGGGAGCAAAAATTAGTAAAATAAAGCAAATAAGTTTAAAATATAGAAATTGTAAGTAAAAATCAGGAATATTTCATTACACCGTATATTGTCGATTATAGTACGAATTATTAATGTGTATGTTTGTCAAAACTATTGTTCTGATACCTTCTCCTTCACCGATTTTTTGCTTTTCATTAATTCAAAAATCAGAAAAGAAGCAAAAAATCAGGAAAGAGCGATACAAGGAATATCAAGTTTTTGATGAAATAGGATTTATGCAAGAGTTTTGCTTATCAAAAAATTAAAATTTTATTCAGTTAACGTTTCCTAGATGGTAATTTCAGACGAAACTTTTCATCTTTTCACACTCATTCCATTTGCTGAGATGCTTTTCTATTATGAAATATAGTTCTATATTTCACGATATGCCCATGAAAATTCGAGTTTTTAACGAAATGGTATGTATTCCATTCTGTGTGTGTCGTAATTCAAAATTAAACTATCATATACCTAAATCTAATAATATAGTCATGGTTTGTACAATACGTTCTCGGCTTGAGATAAACTTTTTAAAGTCACGAATCTGCTCCCAGATGGCAGCACCACTGAATTTTACATTGATCGGTTTTTCTCTCGAAAACTTTTCAACTTCGCATCCAAGTTGAGTATGAAAGATCAGTGTAACTTAAGTTCCAAGATTCCCTTCTCCATGTAATTTGAATCAGTTATTATTTTACAATCTGAAGACTGATCTCTCAGATTCCTTGAACTACAATAAACAACCGATGTGTTTAAAAGTTAAAGAAAATAAAACTCGTAAAAATTGAGGGATGGAAAAGAGTTACTTAGTCTGCGGAGAAAGTATTATTTTTAAGTTTTCAAAGCTCTTTTAATAAAATAACCCCAAATGGTTCCTAATATCATATAGTAATATATTACACCTTCATCTTGATGCATGCCTAATCTGCAATTTCGAGAATATTTTCTTTATTCTTGTTTAAGAATCCTAAATGTCGTAATTTTTCACTTTTAGAGAATATTTTGTTCATTTCGATGCTTATTTTTTCCATGTAAGTACTTTTATTACTTAGTCATCATTATAATGCATTTCTGCTTCTGCATCTTATATCATACCTGAGAGTATAAGAAATTTCTTTTAGATTCTTTACGTAAAATGACCATATTTCGTGGAATTTTATAAATGTCTCAATTATATACCCATGACTTCTAACATTGCACCTCTGTCCTACAAGTTATACCCAAGTATTAAAGCACCTTTATTCTTATTCTTATTTTCTAAAAGTCCCACTCATGCAGTCAAGTAAATTACAGATATGTTTACTTTTCTTTTTAAAGGTGATGGAATAAGGAAAGGATGGAAATTTCACAAGATTAATAAATATCATTTTCACAACGACGAAAAATTCGTTCTCTCATCTCGCTAATGAAAGATAACTAATATTGTTCATAGGGCACAAATCAAGAAAAACGATTTTGGAATTTCTGAAGTGTAAAGATGTAAAAAATTATAATCGATTGAAAGCTTTAATTAATTCCTTATTAATTTATATAGCAAGATTTATGTATAACCATACCAATAAAATTATTTAACCCATTTATCTCAAAAAATATTTTTGCTTTGAGTTTCTATTGCTCCTATGGACTACAAAGTTGTTTGAAAAAGATTTGACACTTTAAAAATTAATTTCTAGAGAACTACACAAAATTCATTTCTAGAGAATTACACATATTGACAACACGAAAATTCCATCGTAAGAAAGAATACTTTATGTTTAATGACATAATTACAACCTAGTATGTCCACTAGTACTCACTGTGGAAACATCCAAACAATAATATTTATTTCAAACTAAACTTCTCCATGTATGTCGCTTTATAATGCCAGGTCAATTGAACGTTATTCATTATGCTACTACAAGGGTGAGTTTGTGAACCTCTTTGCGTTACCACGGTGCATCACGGGCGTGGGTTCACGTTACATCGCACATCCATACCACATATTCTAAGCACAACCTGTTTATAGAGAGGCCACAAGTTCATTCCAGACGGACAAACATCTATGCCTAAGCACGGCCTTTCGATCCAGAAGCCAGCATCTTGACCACTAGACTAATTGATCGGTTGATTTGAGTGCATTCATATCACGGGGCACTAATACTTTTCACGCAACATCAAAGTAAGATATCACAAACTGACCGTTGTTCTATACTTTGGTTAATCACCATTTCCCTCCACATTTGTTTCGTCCCAAGATATAACAGTCTTTTGAAACACCTTATACGTTCCTGTAAATTATATGTTCCTTAATTTCTTGCCAGGACATTATAGCAACAACTATACACAGTTCTCAAATAACCATTAGATATCCAACTAGAAAACCTAGCAGTGATTCTGTGAGTTTAAGAAACTGATCAATTCTCAGGAAAGACCCCTTAATCGGTAAATCCTCACAAAAATAGGCACGGGGTTTCACTTAGCAAAATTCCTTAATGTCCTGATAGATTAAGCTTTCTATCAGCAGCTTTTAGCACGTATGCTCTATAGTAGTAGTAGTAGTAGTAGACCCACCTCCTACCTACTCACCGTGAGGTTTAGAGCATTTAATGGTAGGAGGGGGAACCATTTATTATCTTTAAATTTTGCATATTTACATAAAATGATACATTTTTTAATACAAAAAAAACCAACAAATGTTGGTGAATAAATCAGGCAAACATTGCCTGAGAGTAATTATATAATAAATTAGTTTATATAGAACTATTTATTAATAAATGTAACAATATAGATGAAATGTAATTTAAACATTCAAAGTATGTTGAAGTGTACAATGTTAAATATTTTAACTATATTGAAAAGTTAAAGTGAGATAGAAAGAGTTCAATTATTTACATATGAATTCAAGGTGGAGGAAGCCTTCCAACTATCTCCTTTGCAGCCAACACACAAGCCTTAATTTTATATCTAGATAAATAATTTTTAATAATAGGTTTATTACTTGATTTTGGTTTAGTTATATGGTTTGGTTTTGTGTGTTGACATTCAAAGAGATAGTGGTCAGCATCTCCAACCCTTCCACATTCACAAAGGTCAGAAGTTTTAATTTTGAATCTATGTAAGTAAGCTGGGAAAGGACCATGACCTATCAGGTACCAGACGAGGTATCTGTCCTCGACGAGAGTTGCAGTATTAATCTCCGGCATGAACTCCTTCAGCCGGAGACCCTTAACTGAGTTGGAATGATGCACCTGCCACTCCTCCAAAATATAGGTTTTCAATTTTCTTTTCAAAAAGGAGAGTGGAACAGGTACTGCGATATCCCCCCACTACATGTGACCCTTAAGTCCCTTTTCAAAAAATTTAACATCATTAAAAGGCAGCTGCCCGATCCTGAGCTTGGCCTGTCACCTGACCAATTTGATTTTAACTGTGTTATGACTCTGACATTCCTTCTAACAATCTTATTTTGAATTTTAAAAATAGTATCCCTAACGTATGCTCTATAAACATAGTTCAGCATATTTGAAAAAAGATGCAAAATTTCAGTCTGCTTTTTGTTTGTGTTTATAAGCTAGTATGATTGTATGTGCGCCAGAACAACCAAAATAATTCAAGAATATTTTCCCCATCGAAAGAATTCTCTTCTTTTTTCACCTTTTAGCCCTTGCCTGTAACCAGCTGTTAGCGTGGCAGTGATTTGAAGGTATGGTAAATGATTGTAATGATTGTACATGTGGAACGATTTTAAATTGCTTAAGCATGAATACCAAGTGAATTAATTACAAGTCCGGATGAGTTAACCAAGTTTAACCCTAACAACACCCACAGAAGAGAACAAAAACAACTCCATCGGTCACCAGTCGAGGTTTTCCGGGCTGTCCTCTAACGCATTATAATTCCTGATCCTGACAACTTATTTAACGCCTTGCGAACACGTCATCCGTCAAACCTCTGCTCATTAATTGAAGAAGGCGAATGACATCGGAAGATGAATTACCAGATTCCCTTTAATCTATTGGTTTCAGATTTGGGGAGTAGCTGCGATTCCTCGATTTCAGAGAGTTTTCCACCCAGATGCACCGATAAAGATAATGTCTCCCTTAATTATGCACCACGTGGACTTCATGAACTTTTTCGTCTCAGATGTTTGGGAGAAATCAGTCCCATAATGAAACCGTTCGTTATACAGAATGGAATAGTTTAAAAGTGATATGTAAATGGCATTTCTCTCACACACAAATCAGTATTTGATGGTTATCTGTAATGTTTATCAAATGCTATTTTACTGAAATAATTTAATTCAGATTGCATTAGTCGGATTTGATAAATGTTTCTCACTAGATTACATTTTGTTACATAAGTCCGGCGAATTAATGCCGATTTCACGATGTCTTCTACAAACCAGCGAAGCATAAAATGAACATTAGAAAAACAGTAAGAATAGAACATGTATCGCAAATTTTTCTTAAGAGAATTCTAAAAATGTTCTCTCGGGTGCAGTCGAACAATATATGCTCCTCCTCTCTTCCTCATCAAGGCAAATAAGTCACTTGGAGTCATTCTAGTAAAAACGATCCAAATAGGCCTATTCTGGCTTTAACAGAAAAAGTGGCCACTCCTCTAGGGATTCTTTTTTGAAGTAATGGAGGTCATTAGGTTCATTCTGGAATTGAAAAAGATGGCATACATTCCAGTATTCCTCCATAAAATACCAGGAGTGATCTAGCCTCTCTCCTGGCCCTATCTAAACACCTAGAGAGGGTAGTTGCTGACAAACGAACTGGGTCTATTGTGGTTGCCAATTTAGCTAACTTATCCGCCATTTCATTGCCATACACTTCGTAATGCGCAGGAACCTACTGGAAAGTGATGTCTTTATATTTTGATTTTACAACACGCTGTCTGATTTCCTCCATTCTAAAAATGTAGTTGCCCGATCTATGGTGGCAAAGACAGTGAAGGGAAACCATGGTGTCTGTCAGAAAACAAATAGGACGATCACTCAAGGAGAGAGAATGCATTAAAGCAGCTTTAATTGCCTACAACTCTGCATCAAGACTTTCTCAGTCGAAAGGGATAAGAATTGCTCAAGATAATTTTCATTTCTTCTTGAAGGATCTTTAATCAGAAGCATGCATACAGTATATGAGCGTAATTTTTTTTAATTCCGACACTTTCGTTTATTTGAAGTGAAGTGTTCAAGAATGTTCTAACCCAGCGATTTTCAGCCTTTTTCAGTTTATGACACCATATAAACTAATTACTAAAATTTTGAAACACACTAAACATTATCGATATGACAAAAAATAGGTGTCTCATTTTGATTGATTTACAAAAAAAATTGTAATTACGTACCCTATTTGCTCCAAAATAGGGTATGTAATTACAATTCACTTCTAAAAAATCTTTTTGAAAGAATTTGCTTTTTGAAAAAAATACACTAAATTATTTATGAGTATTAAAAATATCGGCATTACTTAAAATTATTTATGAACACACTTGTCAAAAGTTCAAAATCAAACCAATGAAATAAATCTTACTTAATTTAAACCGTTTCAGCAACAGCAAGGCACACCATCCCCACTATTGCGGCACATCGATTGAAAATCGCTGATCTAAACCCTCAATGCGATGTTCTGATACGAATTTGGTGAGTCACCTGGTATAGGGGTCTTTTGTGTACTTTACTTATGCATGAATAGGGCTAACGATTGTTATCACATACATAAATTGTTTTATTCCCATGTGAATAACTCTATATTCCCATACTTCGAACAATTTTTCTTACACGAAAGTAGGGTCAGTGGATTTTCCCTGCAACTTACGGGACCGTGGTAGCCCAGTTGATGAAGTCGCGTATTAGATACCAGAGGAACCAAAGACTGTCATAAATGGGAGGACTGAAGCATGTTAAACCTGTCGTGGCCTCAAATCTTCTCACGTTGGCGTCATGCGGACATTTGGAGAGTGGGATGCTCTCTCATGTGTTGACCTCGTCATCTGACCGTGATTCGAAATTACGAATGTTGCCATCGGATCTTTTTCTTCGGGATTGATCCCGGATAGTCGACAATAGCCCGTTGTGTTGTTCCATTAACGTTAACCACCCATGCCTGCAACCTACGAGTTGAAGGTGGCGAGGGCTAGTTACTTACTTTGGGTGTATTTCTTTATCAGTAAAAGTTTCTTTGTGTGTATGTCTATTATTTGGTTGTCCGTCTTGTGTTAGGCATAGCATGGACAAATATGGCCCTTGGGCCATAAAACCCAACCAATCTTAAATGTATTATTTTCCTACGCTACATTTGAATCGTAATGCAAATATAATGCAGTTAAAATTATTTTGATAGTTAAATAATTTTTAACCCTATGAGGGTATATATCCATTAGGTAACTTGTATATAACACGTATATATCCGTTAGGTAACTTGTAATCCTCACTTCATGACTTCTAACAAGTATTGTCCTCCTTGACCAATAGAATCTTTCCTAGGATCCCTTTCAACCAAAAGACGGGGTTTATGACGTTATGTGTTAGGAATTCCACACCACGCCAACGTGAGGACATTTGAGGCCACGGCATCTTTAACTCGCACCTGCTCCCACGTACAGGACGATCTTTGGTTAGATCTAGTTTCGGACTCGGAACCCTCGGGTGCTAATCCGCTACTATTCCAACCGGACTCCCGCGGCCCAATAACTTTAGGCCTTATATATTTTGTATTCTGAAACAAACACTGCGAATCATATTTTTTTACCAGTTGTTCGAGTACCAGATTTTATAGACATAAATACAGAACTGGGATGTTCAGGTACCAAGTTCAACTGATGTGTCGATTCTAACCCCAAGCCTACTCAAACCCTACTACCTACCAATTAAAAAATAGTAAAACTGAACTTCAAACTTGCGGCAACGACCCCATCAGACAGCTTATATTGGCATTTCCAAGAATACTAGCGAAGGGGCGTAGATTCTAAACTTAGAAAAATCTGATTATACATTATCAGTCAAACTTTCCCGTAATCATCTCAACGCGCACTTCTTTCCACGGTCCTATCATTGCACTTGTCCAAAAATCAAAATCCCGTTCCTTGAAAGGAACGAAAAAAACATAATATCCTCCAAAGTAAATAATATGCATGTCATTTACGTAAGTCTCAAAACTTTCCAACACCAAAACCGAAATACCAAAGGGGCACTTTTGAAAGAAAACTGACTTTTTCCTCGATTATTATTTTTTAGCAGAGTCGGCTATTATCTTGGCGGAGAGTGGAGGGGAGGGAGCTATGGCAAATTGTGTGTCAGGGAGAAGGGGCGTGGCAGTCGGGAGGGAGGGGAGGGTTGAATCACGATCTCGTTTGATCCGGCATATCTCCTCCGCCCGACATAAATCCTTGTCCACGTCACCTGCGACTTCTTCCCATCTCCTCCCAGATCGTCTCCTTTGCATCATCTCCATATTTGGCGGACACTCGCCTAATGCCATGCAAACAGCCTCAAGTGCGGCAGGACGAGACACTAGTGGGGAAATAATATATATTGCACAGGTTCGAGATAAAACACTGTGCAATCCAGGTGAAGAGTGGTGACGATTTTAGTTTAACCCTCCAAGTGGTTTCGACGAGATATCTCGTCCATCATGGTCTGACAAATTTTGCGAGATATCTCGTCATCAACGAATTGCCGATATTTTTATGATGACGAACGAGATCAAGATCTGGTCAGTTTTCTTCTAATGATCAGATATCTAGTCCATTAAGTTCTTGCTGCGTATTTCCTTCCAGTGTTTATATTACTGAGTGTTGTAAATCACTATTATTAATATTAATGACTTTCAGTGTTTATAATAATGCGTTGTAAATCACTAATGTTTATATCACTCTTTCCTATGTTTATATTATAATGGGATCCTGTATTTAAATACATTACTGTTTTCGGTATAAGTATTCTTATCAGTTTATTTGTCTGATGAAATCATTTTTATGATACGCAGTGAATGAGTTGCCTCTGAGTCTACACTGTTCATATCGTTCTGTATGCCTGTCTGTTGCGATGTCTCTGTAATGATTAAATGTCTTGTTGGACTTCAGAGTTACACTCTTATTTCACTATCACAAGATACAACAGTTCTAATCAGTTTTTCTAATGACGAGACACCTTTTCGAGACAACCATCAGGAGGGTTAAATCTAACATCACATTAAATTTTGATCAATCGAAGCTGTATGGTTTCAAAATACAATATTCAAGTCTCTACATTTAAAAGAACGAAACAAATGATTATATTATATCATTAAAAATTTATAACTTATTATTTTCTTAAATAAATATTTAGTCCCCGATTCAAATTATTCTACAGGGTCATCGTGGCTCAGATGAGTTACCCATTTCGTTAGCAACTGAGAGTTGTGGTGGCACGTTCTATATTCCTCCCTAAGTGCATTTCTCTCTTCTCTGTAAGACTTTCTTTGTGTGTATGTCCATTTACTTGATGTTGTATATCTAGTGTTTCGCTTAGATTGGCCAAATATGACCCTTGCATTAAATAAAGCCCAACCATCCAAATTATTATCCAACCATTCTAAATTAGTGGTCCTTTAGAGCTGATTGGTTAGGTTTCATGGTGTAGGGGCCAAGCTGTGCTAGCACTAGATAGGGAACATGTAATAGGCATGTATACAAGGAAAGTTGTACTGACGGAGAAGAGAGGAATTTACCCAGTTTAAGTTATAGGCATGGAACCTGCGCTGTTTACATTTCACAGGTTGTTGGCACAGTGGGCAAACCGATTGAGCCACGGCGGCCCCGGTCCATTAGCCAAGGGACTCCATGACGAGGACCACACATGAGGATGGGCTCGCCAGTACAATGCTACTTGAGTCGGGGTCCAAGGAGGAGGGAAAATGTGAAAAGTTTTAGTACTGTACTGCAATCTGTTTCCTAAGTTCAAAAATTTATAAATCTTTCTATTTTTTAATTAATAAAGGTGTATGACAATTGTACAAAGGTTGGTTGGGTTTTACGACTCAAGAGCCATACTTGGCCAAGCTGCACCAAATATATACAACTGCATAAAGAAAAGGAAGAGATCAATTTGTGCTTTTGAAGGGCTCTATTTTACATAATGCGAATTCAAATCTTTCAGGCTAGCAATTTTCAAGTCTAAAAAAAATCCGAAATTACAATGACGCGTCTGCGATTCATTCAAGAGATCACATCAACTTAAACTTTAAAGTATTACGCACTCATTCACACAATCAGAAATTCTTTGATCGTCTCGAATACTTCGTATTTAACTCTTTTCAGTAAGGGAACATATTTATATGGCTTATCGCAACGTTTCCCGGAATCCTTCAAACAAAACAAATGTAATGATGTATCTTCAGAAATTTATATAACATAGCTTAAAACTAATTATTTTCCTAAATATTTACCCCATACCGAGTTATTTTTAATTAGTAGTCCATTAGAGTCATTGGCGTGGTGTGGAAGTTTGGAGAGTGGGGTGCCAGCTCAGGTGTTGCCTCGTCATCTGACCGTGGTTCAAAATTACGTGGTGTTGTCCTCGGATCTCTCCCTTTGGGATTGATCCCGGACCGTCACCAATAGCCCATTGTGTTGCTCCAGTGTGACGTTAATTGAAATACCCCCCCCCCATTAGAGTCAAGGGACTCCACGACCAGGACCACATATGAGCGGGGGTTACCGGTACAATGATACCGGGGCCGAGATTTATGTCTAGGTACTATGTCTAGCCATGACCGATAGTTTAGAATCTCACATTTCCTGGGATATGAATCTGAAGAACAAACAAAATTAAATCAATAGCCAATACATAAGAAATATTCACGCAATACCGTCGGCAACAAGCCAAAGTCACGATACAGTAAAATCGTTGTTTCAAGAAAACCGCGTTCGACTTTCTGGAATAATGGATTTGTTTTTAAAGAGTGGGTTTCAATTAAAGTTCTTTAGGGTTTTTAAAAACGTCGAATAAAAGTCTATAAAATAAATTTATGCGAAAATAGCCACAAAAACAAATTCGTGGTTTTAGCGTGAGAAGATGACATCAGTACGATCTTGTGATGTCAAGTCAATTCAACTACCTGCAACTAAGATTTTTCAATCAAACCCCGAAGTATCCTTGTGATTTCACCCTCCCTTTTGTTTTACTCTTGCCTTTTCATATACTTTTGTCTCCTTTTCCTTTCTTATCTTTAAGCAGTTTTTATTGAGTTATCTGGTACAGCTTGTCCTATTTTGGACCTTGCGCCATAAAACATCAACCAACCAGTTATAGAAATTACAGTTGTCCTGAAATAAACACTAAAAATTTTGTCAGGTTGGTTTATGGCTGATCTTTCCTTTCGGGATTGATCCACGACCGTCGCCAATAGCCCATTGTGTATCTCCAGTGCGACGTAAATTAAACTACTAACCAACGATGTTAATTTTCAGTGTTTACTGAAGGTAGGTAGGTAAGTAGGTAGTTAATTAACGTCGCACTGGAGTAACACAACGGGCTATTGGCGACGGTCCAGGATTAATCCTGAATGGAAATATCCGAGGACGAGGCCCCAGTGTAAATGACGGTCTTTGGCAGGACCTAGTTTCGAACTCGCAACACTCCGTTTGCTCATCCGTTGCCTGTCCAACTGCAGCCCACATTCACTGAAGGACTCTTCAATTTAAAATTAAGTCAATCCTGCCTCCAAGTAGAAGTGACAAAAGTTTTCAATGAACTTAAAATCTTCATAGTTGTGAAAGCGGGTATACTTATTCTGAAAATAATTTAAAATGGCTATACAATTTTCCTCCCGTTCCATGTTACAAACGAATTACCGTAATGTGGAATAAACACTAGGTTTAATAGATTGTTTACAGGCAAGCCTAGTTTGTTTTAGCAGTGTGATCAATGGCAATTATATTATGTTATTAAACTAGACATATCGTTTATTTATTATTTTTTTACGACAAAAGGTTTTCGAGAAACCCCTTGGCCCTCTAAATGAAACCGCCCCTGTAGTGACATTGTTAGTTTTTATGGCGCAAGGGCCATATTTGGGTAATCTGTGCCAACTAGAAGACAAACAACATCAAATAATGGATGCAACCAGGAAAGTCAAGGATTGTCCCCTGTAGTGACATGAAATAATGGACGTTATTATTTCTTATCACACTTGGTCTTGTCAGGTTCGATTCCTCTCTGGGTGTATTTCTCTGTCTTCTGTGTTAATAAAAATTTTCCATGTGTTCATACGTCTATTACTCGATATTATCTGTATTGTGTTTCGCGAATATGGCCCTTTGTGCCATGAAACACAAACCCAACCCACCAGCCTCCACACTAGGCCACAGGTAGGCCAAGTTCGTGAGTTCATGTACCCTGAAAAATTCCAACGAGCATACAATTAAAATACAGATCCTCACTGAACAGCTCCAGACAAGCAAGTACACAAGAGATTTGCGCCGTTTTGCATCAGGTCGGGAAAGCTAAGCGAGTGGTGTTGGTGAATCAGGACGTCGTCAGGGAGGATCCTGACCCAGACAACGCAAAATAGTGTTTTCTACATATGAGCAGTGATAATGCTAAAAAAATGCTCATATACTCCCCACAAACTATTAAGAACGATAAAAGAAAAGCAAATTAACCATTTTCACACGAAAAATTAACATGTCATAAAGACAGTGTTGGTTAAAAGCGTACAGACTAACCCAACACGATGCTGAACGTTCCACACCACTTGAAGACAGTGTTATGTCTAGCGGCTTTAGCACGCACACACATAGAGTTCTGCTCGTTTAATAGTCTTCCCGTTTTGCGGATATACGTATATATATATATTGCTGTTTATGTGAATATTTCAGAAAATCTACATCGGAATGGAAGAAAACGCGGTATGCGGGTGTAATATGGTTATAGAAAAGAAAACAATGCAAAACAAGGATAATAATGACTTTTCTTATCCAAAGAAAAGGGTTGAAAGAGAAAGGTTCACACAATACGAGTGTCAACTTTAGTGAAACAGAATGATTAAAACAATGTGATGCTGAAGTTTAATACGGTGTGTGGGAATCTCTGGTAGCCATGCATGCTGCACAACGATTTCCCATACTTTCGATGAGGGTATGGATGAGTTGTGTAATCAGAGTTCCAACCCTCACGGAGAGCAGTTTTCAATTCCGGAAAGGAGCTTGGTGGGTGGTGGAGGTCTGAAATATGTCTCCCGAGCATATCCCACACATTCTATAGAATTCAGATCAGGAGAGTTGGCAGGCCACTGATGCGGTGGATACCTTCAGTTTAAAGGAAGGCGTCGACCAGGGCTGCACGGTAAGGAGGCGCGTTATCATCCAAAAATATGAAATCAGAACCGACAGCACCTCGAAACAGGCGAACGGTAGGCTGAAGGACTTCGTCTCTGTATCTGAGAGGTAACAGATCCCGTGTCAAAGATGTGGAGATCTGTGCGGCCGTCCAGCATGATGCCTGCCCAGATCATGACTCCTCCTGAAGGAAAACGATGTCTTTCTGTAATGTTTACGGGGTGAAAACGCGTTCCACGTTCTATCCAGATCGTGCTACGACGAGAATCAGTTTGCAGACTAAATCTGGACTCGTCACTGAACATGACATTGCCCCACTGTTGTCGACTCCACTGCCGATGTTCCAAGCTCCACTGTAAACGCGCGCGTTTCTGTGTAGTCATCAAGGGGATGCAAACTGCTAGTCGTTTGGCGTAGAGACCAACGTGTCTGAGTCTCCTGTAAACAGTTTGTCACGAAACTATGACTCCTGTGGCGGCGGTCAGAGCTGAACCCATTAGAGTGGCAGAACGGTTCCTCTGACGTCGCGCAGTTATCGCCAAATATCGGTCTTTCCGAGCGGTTGTTACCATTGGCCGACCTGGTACTGGTCGTCGGATAACATCTCCAGTGATTTGAAACCTCTGTCAGAGTCTGGAGATCACACACTGATGCACATTCGGAATTCGAGACGCTTCGGTTTGAGATCGACCGGATTCCAGCATTCCAATAATTTGTCCCTTCACAAACATTACCAGTTGGCATCTTTGTGACATCTTTCGTCCTTATTGATTGTTAACAACGCTCCGTACCACAGCAATTGTGAAATTTCTGTCTAAACTGGCCATGCTGCTCGAGGCCGTTTTATACTCGTTCCGACGTGCGCCGGTGCTTTGCGCATGTCGACTTCCACTGAACTGTTTTGCATATGCATAATGTTTTACCTTCGTCCCACGATTCTCCACACAAGTGATTTTGAACCATTGTATCCATATTTACTCCAATTGTTTCGCATTACACGAATGATGCTATATATATATACACACTCATGTCCACAATATATATATATATATATATATATATATATATATATATATATATATATATATATATATATATATATATATATATATATATACACTCATGTCCACAATATATATATATATATATATAGTGTATTTTGGCCCTTTGTGCTTTGTTTTATCTATTTCTAGGATATTTAAATAAATAGGAGGTTTCGGAATAAAACCTTTTATCTTGGAAAAAAGCATTCAACAAACAGCATTCATATCCTAAAGGAAAATTTTATTTAAGGTATACAGCTGAAAGTTGTTTTTATTTTTATTTAAACCAGTTCCGACAGTGTCTGGCATAAGAAAGGTTTCTTTCTATTTTCGTCGAATGAACTGTAAGAATGAAAGTGAGCAGAAGATAAAGGTCTTCGTTCGTCGTAATTCAGAAAATATTTCGTGAAAGTTATTTTTCGCATACAACACTTGATAAACCCAATACCCAATAGATTATGATTCTTTTATGAGTGGTATTATATTGCAAACATGTGTCGATTTAACCGTGAAATCTATGAGAGAAAGCATACGGGTGGCATTGACCGCACCTATTTTAATAACAACACGAAGTCTGGATTCCTCCAATAAAATAGCAATTAATATTGATCAAAATATTTTTATTAATTATTGGTGAGTGTAATTAGCTATTCTTCTATTCTTTAAAGAAATGAAATTCGGTTAAGTGTATTTTATCTTACATTATCTATCAACCTTTCATCAACTATTCATATTATTTTAATTCAATATTTACATCAATACGTTTAAAATAAATCATTCACTTATTTTTTACATTCCTCTGCGAATTTTATAATGTAATATTTTCTATTTTTATGCCTTGACAAAAACGTTTAAATTTTATTCTTGTTTTCATGGCGTAGACCTTTTCAGTGGTAATTTATCTCAACTGGTTTACTGTATTACATTTTAACCCTCTGAAGGATTTAATTACATATCACTTTCTGGTTGTTTGGCGGTTTTACGGCCGAAGGGCCATTTGGTGATGCTACGCCAGACATAATATCAAGTAATAGACATGTACACACAATGAAGTTTCACTAACACAGAAGAGAGAAATACACCCAGGAAGGAATATCACTTTCTGGAACCTGCTGTCTTCCCAGTATGACTTCTAATCAGTTTTGACTTACCTGACCAATAAAATATTTCCTTGAATTTTTCCATCCAATCAATGTGTTTATTTAGTCATGAATATTGTTGAGTAAAGCAATTCTACACTCCTTGGAAATCTCATGATGATCAGAGGGTGAAACTTGCGTTTTTAAACTTGTTAATTTTTCGGAGATAGTGCCAAAAAACTCAACGAACCAATCAAACATTAAAGGACCAAAACATACTTTCTGAAATTTTAAATACAGCCTCGGAATGAAAATAAATCATTTACCCACTTTTTCGGATATCTAAAATTGTATATTTAGAACTTATTTCCCTCTAAGAACTTCTATCCAATTGTATAAACAGGTATAAATTCCTTATCATAAGAAATTTGTTTCATACTTATATTCTCAAAAATCTAATTAAAGGGCTCTGGACGATATAGTGATATGCCACAGAAATATGTGTTACGTAATAAAAATAATTATACAAAATATTTAAGAGGATCCAAAGAAATTCTGATTGCTCGAATGAATACTTGAAAATGTGCCTCTTAAAAATATATATAAATCATTATAGTTTTGGTAATTGGTAATTAATTAACATCACACTAGAACACAACGGGCTATTGACGGCGATCAGGGATCAATCCCGAAGGGAAAGATCTCGGACAATCCCGAAGACAACATCACGTAATTCTGAACAACGGTTAGATCACGAGGCAACACCTGAGCTGGCACACCACTCTCCAAACTTCCACGCCACGTCAACACATTTGAGGCCACGACAAATTCAACGTGAACCAGCCCCCTTTGTACACGACGGTCTTTTGGTTGTATTCGAACTCGCAACCCTCCGGTTGCTAGTCCGTTACTCTTCCAACAGGGCCACCACGGCCACATTATAATTTTGGAGTTATTTGAAAGTTTAAAGTTGCTCACACACACACACAACTGAAAGTTTTGAAGTATTGCTCGTTTATTATGTTGCTTGAAAGCTCTTCAGTTAGTACATTGAATTTTGTAAAAATGTAGGTAAGCTGATTCATTTGTAAAATATAATTTTCCTATTATTTATAATACTTTTAGAGCACTTTGTCAGTTTTTGAACACGCTAAATGTTAAAGGAATGGATGCTGCCAAATTAAAATTGATTCGAGCATCACTCAGAATCAGGACATTGGAAAGTATTTTTGTTGAAAAATGTTTTTTCACATTAACACAATTTTACGTCCCAATTCAGTCAAGTTTGATACAATGTAGCTAATAATTCCCTCTCCTTCCTGGGTCGCGGTATCGTAGTTGGTAGAATCGTGGATTAGCAACCGGAGGATTCCGAGTTCGAAACTTGTTCCAACCAAAGACTGTCGTGTACGTGGGTACTGGTGCACATTAAATCTGTCGTGACCTCAAATTTCCTCACATTGGCATGGTGCGGATCTATGGAAAGTGGGGTACCAGTCAGATGTTGACCTCGTTATCTGACCGTAGTTCAAAATGACGAGGTGTGAATCCCTTCGCGATTATTCCCGGACTGTTGTGCCAACAATCGGTTGTGTTTCTCCAGTGCGACGTAAACTCAACTACCTACCCTACCATCCTCTTCACCTACTGATTTATAAAAAGTATGTTTGGTGTTCTAAAGTATAAATTCCTTAAGTAATGACATATTTTTTGCCCTACAGTGTATTTCATTAATGGCTTCCACAGATCACTATCAGTAGGTTCAGCAGATTCTATATAATTTATCGTACACTACGTATTATTTGCGAAAATAATACAAATATATTAAAAGATTCGTATATTCGTTAAGTTTATAAAGATGTACACAAAATGCACACACAAAAAGAAACTCGTCAGAGTATTAAAAATTCTTGCACTCAGCAAACTCGAAGCGGAAATACTGTGGGGGCCATGTCAAATATAAATCTATGCAAGTCGAAAAATATTTTTCAGAACACGTACAAAATTGAAAATAAAATAAGACGTCAGCCTTTTGGTCGTCAATCTGTAAAATATCAATATTTTAACTATCGCAAGTCTACGCTACTTTCTAATATTATCATTTCCATGAATAGTCTTGTATAACCAATTGGTTTGTGACTGAAAGATTGCATATGATAGTTTTTATGCGATAATATGATCAGTGATTCTAATTTGAGAAATAGTTAGGGGTAGGCAAGTCAGATGCAACACAGAGCCACGTTCTTCTAATGAAATAGACGGGCATGTGCACAAAGCTTAATACTATTTCTTCCGGTCGCTTTGTTTGAAGATCTGTCACGGTTGTGGGAAAAAGCATAAATCCTAATGTAGGACAAATTACTGATTGGTTAAAGTGATTATCCAGCGTGATTGGAAACACTAGTCTGCGCTTCGATAACCAATCGGCCCAAACCTATTCGTAAGCTCACGTGATTTACACTCCTGAGATTTTATTACGAGGTATTTCATTAGGAGATCGATAATATAAGCGTATATTTTCAAAATATTTTGCATTTCATTACATATTGTTATTTATCTATACAAACTGATCAATCCAGTCATGTGACAGCGAGGAAAGGTCACAACATACAACAAACATTTAAAAAAGAGCAACTTAATCCCTGTATGTTTTGTAGTAGTTGAAACATACATTGTTTACTCCTCATTTTGAGAGGGTGAGATTCAACTATAAAAAATAAGGTAAGGAGTTGCGCCCGAATTAGATACTGCCAAAATGCTGTAGCTTTATATGAATAACTCATAGAGATGATAAATACAAGTTGTATGGTAAGCATGGAAGTAATACTACTTTATAGCTTTCTCTTGAAGAGACTACAGACGTACAAAAACGCCTGAAAACATTAAACAGGCATAAGGAAATAGCTATTAAAAGTTGTTTATAAACAGGTTGAAAAAAATAAAAACTTAAATTACTTTCAATTAATGTAAGTGATGAAATTAAGATCTTTAATATTGCCCAAATCATAACAAAAAATCAATTATATTATGAATTAAGAATTATGAAAAGCATTATTTTTTAATCAGGTTGAGGGCCAATTAAATTTTACTCTGAATTTTGTACTTTTACTTCAAAGTTCTCCGTAAACTCAGTAAAGTGAAGTAAAAGTAACTTTTACTTCACTCAGCGTTTGCCAATGCCTTACATGCTTTAATAAACTTATCCCACGTAATAAAAATTTAGTACTTACACGGATCTAAATTATAAGAATAGATTTTTAATTTGTTTGATTTTACTTATATCACTTTCTACCATATTCATCAGTTCTTCAACTTCCATTAACAGAGAGAAATATCCTGTTTTGATGACGTGGTGTTACTTCAGTGCGACGTTAATTAAAATACCTACCTGTTGTGATGCAACGTTGGCGTCATCAAAACAAAATTGAGAAACATTTTTCGATTTCTTAATATCTCAACTAAGTTGTCCTAGTATAGAAAAAATTTCATGAACTTTGAACTAATTTTTCGTGTGAATTTTCAATTCAAGAAAGCAAGAATTTCTTTTCTAATGTTTTCTTTCCACGGTTCGAAGAGTTAAGGACTGGCAGTTGGAGCTTTTTGAGTTCAGAATTTGGTCCAACCGAAGATCGTCGTGTACAAAGGGTACTGGTGCCCGTTAAATCTGTCGTGACCTCAAATGTTCTCACAATGGCGTGGTGTGGAATTTTGGAGAGTGGGGTGCCAGCTCAGGTATTTGATCTCGTCATATGACCGTGGTTCAAAATTACGTGGTGTTGTGTGGATCCCTTGGGATTGATCCCGGACCGTCGCCAATAGTCCGTTGTTAATTAATCATCATTACTATTACTAATGTAATAAAAGACTTCCTTCTTCCATGATTGGGTTTTTCAAATAAAATTTTTTAATGCATATTCTGTTTAGATTAAAAATATGAAAATATCATAGTACGAGTTCATGTTTATAATAAAACTTAAAATAAAAAAAGGGATGAATTCTATATACCATTTCCCTTTAAAGATCTTTTTACGAATATTTGTAATTTTTTATTTCTGACTACTCACTTAAACTGACAAATTGATTTTTTTACTGTTCAGATGTCTAGAATTTTTTGATTTTGAGTAAAAAATACAAATTATAAGCATTTTGCTAGTGTTAGTTGTCTTTTAAATAGATTACAATATGACAATGAAAACATCATAAAAATAAGCATTTAGTGTCTCCGAAAAAATTTCAGTTAATGAGTTTCTGCTCTAAGCCAACAATATAATATATCACTCATAAAATATGTGCCTCTCTTCCCTAATGAATGATGTAGAGTTGTAAATAAATTCCGGTTTTTCTCATTAAAAGTAAAAATATATTTTTGAAAATTTTATATAAGTCCTACAACATATTATTCAAATGTAGCATGTTCTCTCCGATGCAATAAATAGTTCAACCCATTCTAAGAAATTTAATAAACGAGATGACCATACTCCAAAAGTTTACGCTAACTTTATTAACCCTTTTAATGTATTTTACATCAATGGATGAGATATGTCTTCGAAACAGTTTTCAATTTCAATTTATATAGTGAATATGCATGCAGTGGATATGTTTTGTGGTGGGTAACGAAAGAGTTAGTTGCAAACATATCAACTTCAAGCAGAAGAAATCAAATACTTCAGTCGGAAGATTCATGTTTTCAATGTCTTCAGAAGGATTTCAAATACGCTATCTGTTGTAATGAACTAGTCAAACAGAGAAAACTAACGGCAATACACTTTCAAGGCATAATTTTAGAGGGGAAGGCTACAGGAATTTTTAATTGAAATACAGTGCCCTTTCGTAATAATGTATGAATGCGTAAATCATAGAATCTAATGACAAATTTGCAAAATATATATTTGTTTTAAAAGTTTTGGGTGATTCGAAATTCACGTGCTAAACTTTATTATGTAGTAGGGTGCATCAAAATAAACATTTGTTGTCAAAGAATGTACTGTTTACATTGAAAACTGTTTAAAAAACATGTCTTATCGCTTGATGTAAAATACATTAAAAGGGCTAATATCAAGTTAGCGTAAACTTCTGCCGTATATCACCTCTTTTATAAGCTTCTTAGAATGGGTTGAACTATTTATCGTATCACAGAGAACATGTTACTTTTGAATAATGTGTTGTAGAACTTATGTATAATTTTCAAAAATATATTTTCACTTTTAATGAAAAAAATTGGAATTTATTTGCAACTCTACATCCTGAACAGCTCCATTAGAGAAGAGTGGCACATACTTCATGAGTGATACATTACATAACTTTGTTATAAATGTGTCGGCAACTGTTGCCCGCATGTGCTAGAAAGTGGTGTTTGGTGCGTTTGCAAAACGTTCTTTTTCTTAAAACGTCATTCGCAACGAGAATTTTACACAAATGGATGATTATACAAATTCTGAGATTTTTCTGACATTCATGCAATGAATTTGGTTGCCAAATAGAAATGGAAAAGCTGGTCAAAGATTGTACTGTGAACGCTTCCTCAGTAGGCGGGTGCCGAGTCTTTAAATATTTGAGGGTTTGCACCGTCTGCTCTGTGGAACTGGAGCATTTCATGTAGGCAGACATGATGAGGGTCAGCCGAGAAGTTTGAGAACTTCAGAAATGCAAAAGGCCTAAGCGAGGTTAAAAAAAATCTGTGCACAAGCACACGAGCTGTCGCACGTAGCCTAGATGTGGACCAATCTATCTTATGAAGGATTTTGTACCACCAGCAATTGCATCCCTTTCGTTTACAGAATCCAGACGTTGAAACCTGAGGATTTTCCTCTGCAAATAAAACTGGACCATTGATTTCGACAGCAGAGCGCAGTGCAGACATTTGCTCTACTCTAAGGACCATGAAAGAGTACAAAATTAAATTGGGAGAAAATGCAAATGAAATTTTTTAAATGTGTATTTAAAATATAATTCAAATGTCAATTTTTTTTATTCGTTAAAAATTGACTGTTTTTCTTTCAAAACTTTACTTACAGAAGTAAATAATAGTCTTATATGAAAAAATGTTCGATTAATGTTCCGAAAACCGTACACCAGCAAGTAAAGGATTTTAAACCTCCAAGTGGTTTTGACGAGCTATCTCGACAATAAAGATCTAATCAATTTTGCTTTTACGAAGAGATATCTCGTCATCAGGATATTGCCGATTTTTTTATGACTAAATCAAGACCTGGTCAGTTTTTTCAGTGACGAGATATCTTATCCACCAAGATCTGGTCAGTTTTGCTAATGACGAGGTACCTTCGAGACAACCACCAGGGGTGTTAAAAACAATGCACGAAAAAATGAGCACATTTTATACTTAAAATTTAGTTACAACGAACATTAACATATTTAGCTTGATAATAATGGTGATTTTTGAAATTAAATTCGCATTACTTTTACATATTTTTTAACGGCGTTCAATGAGATCCTTGTCACCGTGGGCCTTTTGCCCGTTTCAAGTACAGTTTATTTAAATGAGCCACAAGTGACAAGATTAAGGACCTGGTTTTAAAGGCTTCTTTATAATACTCTCCGACGAAGTTTTAAAACAAAACAAAAATCGCCGAAACTTGGCGAAGAAAAAGCATCGCCAAAACGAGTGCACCTTCCACCTCTGGCTGAACCGCAACCCTGTCTTGTAAACCTCCTCCTGGCGGACAGCTGGTGGGAAGCCATCCCACTAACCTGCACCGATGACTCTGAGGCTACTTTATAATTACCTTAATTGAGGCTGGGGAAAAAAGAGCCAAGAAGAATGAAAAAAGGGGGTGAAAAAGCACCACGCAAGGGGGAGTTATGGTCACTAAACAGCGGTTCTTTTTTTTTAATTTCGGAGGTACTTTTATAAAAGTTAGCTGCTTACTGAAGCTGTACGATAAAACTCAATGCTTTTTAATGCAGAGAGGTGCTTGATGAAATGGATAGTTCCGTTTCTTTTTGTTTCTTCGGCCGGTTCCACTTAAGTTAAGCAGCGCCTTCCGCGATGTCTCGAAGTGCTGAGTTTTTTTCCTAAGTCCTGTGCAGTGTTACTTGCGTAATTCGAGCGCTCGTCATTTCACGCTCTGTGGAGGATAGGCGTAGACTTTTACAAAAAGATGGGAGTTTGAGCATGTAACGCAATCCATGGATGGCCGTAATTAACCCTCCTGGTTAACCTTCCTTACCAGTCTTCGAGTCGAAAACTGCCTTGTAGTGGCCAGTCCTGATACAAAAACCTGTTCAAAACAGTCACCAGTTCTAGGCAAGGTAAATTTGCTTTCCTACTTGGGTCTACATTTCGCATGGACAGTATCAGACAGCTTTATCGCGACGAGATATCTCGTCATTAGCAAATTGATCAGATCTTGGACGAGATGTCTCGTCGAAACCACTTGGAGAGTTGGAGAAGTTGCTTAGAACCCGATTGTCAAAAATATGATGGGCCAGACTCATTTTATGTCAATCCTGTTCAGAAGATGGGTCGGTAGTTAATTAACGTTACACTGGAGCAACACAGCAGGCTATTGGCGACGGTCTGGGATCAAACCCGAAGGAAAAGATCCGAGGACAACGCCTCGTAATTTTGAACCATGGTCAGATGACGAGGTCAACACCTGAGCTTCAAACTTCCACACCACACCAAGTAAATCCAATCCTGTGTTTAGAATCCATTCATATTAAATTTTGTACACATACTATATAGACCATGGGGTTTTGAATTGTAAACAGATTCAAATTTTTGCCACTAGAGAATAAAATGGTACTGTAAGTTCCATTTTCGGAGTAAATTAGACGTGGGAAGTAAGGAAAAGTAACATTTTTACCAAGATGAGAGGCAGTGCAACTTTGTCTACCAAAAAGCAATTCCAGGTGGGGATAAGTTACACTGCTATTTACACTAGTGCGTCGTAAGTAAATTTTTGTAGAGGTGTTTTAAGTTCTCCACAATGCTCCCCTCTAGAATTTAGCAGTGGCTGAATTCGATGGATGATACTACTAGTTGATACATTGCAATTGCGTGATACCGTGAGAACTGTGTGTACTTCGGTGAACTTCGAGTGTACTTCGGTGAACTTCGGGTGTACTTCGTTGAACTTCGGGTGTACTTCGTTGAAATGTGTAACATAATATAAATGAATGAAATTTCAAAAATTTGTGTGAGAAGGTTATTAGTAATTTCTGTTCTCTTGGCAACATTTAAGTCTCTGATATTTATGGTATAGGGTTAAAAAAAGTCACATTAGCGGACACCAAGCTACAACAATCGCAGGACCTAACAATACTGTCAGACATCGCTTGATGTGCATTGTCCTCCACTGTTGTGCTAACGTTGTGGATGTCGGTGTACGGTTCGTCACAGCTGTTACGATTTACATTTCGTGTTACTTTAAAGGTACTTTTTATCCCTTTTATAATATTCCTAAAATATCGCGGTAATTTAATAGATCGTATAATGATTCAAAACTAAAGATAGGGGTTAGGTTAAAATCCTTTTAACGCTTTTCTCACGGCAAGATCTAGACAAAGTTGTTAGAAGATGTAAAAAATATGCACTTTATATAGAAACTACACATCTCTCAACTCCTCTTATAAAAATAAAACCGAAGTATAAAATATATATCAACATAGTAAATAAACGGAAAGGACCTTTATAAATTAAGGAATTGAATTAACTGAAATATTAAAAACCTAAAATAATTACAACTTAAAATTAAACTAACCCAACACCACCATGCGTAGCAAGTGCTAATCTTCCCTATCTGATGTAGTCATAGGTGCTTCATATCTCTCACGACGATGCATACGGCGAACCGCCATCTCGCAACCCAACAATTCTTCTCTCTCATAAATCGTCAACTATTCATAATATCTCATTTTGCGACGAGGCATGTTTGCGTACTAGTAGAACATTATCAATAATTCACGCGCACAATACGAGCACAATTTGAATTTGCTTTTCACGCCTTCTGTTATATCCTCAGTGTCCATTTTAGCTTGAGTTGCGAAATCATTCAATTTACATAATTATGTGAGATTTTAATCATTCCATCATAACATTGCAGACATGTATGGAAAGCGTAATGTTATCTGGAAGTAATCTCTTCAAAACTGTACACATTAAGGAAGAAAAACGGTGACGTAAATATTGACTTCCAAGTAATATAAATCGTAATCCTGAAGTTATATTCAAAGTAAAATACTGTCTTAATATGTAATACGTGTTATAAAGCAAAACTTTTAATTTACAATCAAATATTTTTTCCATCTCTTTTTCAAATGCGACAACTATTTCTGATCAAAATTCAAGTTTTAATTGTGACACTTATTTTGGGCCAGGTAGGTATTTTAATTAACGCCGCACTGGAGCAACACAACGGGCTATTAGAAATGATCCGGGATCAAACCCGAAGTGAAAGAACCGAGGACAACACCACGTAATTTTGAACCGCGGTCAGATGACGTATTTTGGGTCAGAGTAATAATTATACATTACCGTAGGAACCTGCGCAAAAAACAAATGAAACCTTTACAAAAACAAATACAATATGTTCAAAAATAGTTCCAACGTGATTTTTTTAATAAAAATGTAAAGTGCATTAGTTTTTCTCTCTTTCCTTTGTGTTGCAATACATTTTTAAATTAGCTATCTCTACTATTATAAAGGAAAGTGTTTGTGTGTCTGTTTGCCGCGTCCAGACGAATCTATAGCCCTTACAGACATGAAATTCGACACACAGATAGTCCTAAAGGTGACTGAATGTCCCTCGAAGCCCGAATTTTAAAATTCAATTTAGAAAATTTTATAATTAATTTATTGGCATATTTTTGTATTATTAGATTTCCTAAAAATGGCAACAGTGTGAAAGAGATCCCACCGCTTCTGTTCTTGGCAATAAGCCAAGACTCTGTTTCCTTTAAAACTGCGGAATGTTTGAAACTGTTCACCATCGAAGGTATTCAAAGCGCTCTGGAATCACGATTTTCATTTCAGCAGTGGTTATTTCATAACTAACTCGATTTTTATTTCAGTAGTGGTTATTTAAAAACTTAATTTTGAATTTGTTTAATCTCATTTTATTTCAGACAAAGAGGTGGACGATCATCAATCGTGAGTACAAACTAACCCTTATTACATTAGAATTTTGTTAGGGTATTTTTCGCAAATAGTATAATGTTTGTGTTAATAAATTACATGAAATGCAGTAACAGTGTTTATTGTTGTTTAATTTGGTTTTGATTTCGCTGACATTGTGATTCATTTAGGTTGTTTGTCGGAATAAGTGAGGTGACATAACAAGACTTTTTAAAAGTATAGTGTTATATTTAAAGATTCAATCACATTTTTATTTCAGTAGTGGTTATTTCATAACTTACTTTTGAATTTGTATAATTTCTGTAATTTTAATCTCATTTTTATTTCAGGTAAATAACTACATTATTTTGGTTTAGCGTTATATTTAAAGATGCCCCAGCCTTCCAGATAACAGAAACGTCTTCGAACAAAACAGCGCGATAACAGAGAAAGAAATCAAAGAGAAGATGAATCCACCCCAGAAACAAGACAGCGAGAGGACAGAGAAAGACAACTAAGAAGAAGAGAAGCTGATTCCACCCCAGAAAGAGAAACAAGACAGCGAGAGAACAGAGAAAGAGAACAAAGAATAGAAGCTTAATCCACCCCAGAAAGAGAAAAAAGACAGCAAGAGAACAGAGAAAGAGAACAAACAAAAAGAGAAGCTGAATCCACCCCAGAAAGAGAAAAACAAGACTTCAGCACGTTAGAACCTGAAGTGGTGCTCGAATGCGCATCTGTAGAAATTTAGAGAATGCAGCTTTTAATTACGACCCATCAGCAGATTATGTATCTGATCCTTCGTGCGTCATTGGATCAATGTCTGTAACACGTCAACACTGTGAAGCAAAAAGTGGAAAGGTGAAGTCCCTGGTATGTGCTGCAACGGAGGAAAGATTCAACTGCCACGGTTAATGGATCCAGCCGAGCCTCTACGTACTTTACTGATTGGAAATTCAGCAGAAGATAAACATTTCCTGACAAATATTAGAAGGTACAATTCCTGTTTCCAGGTGACCTCTTTCGGCACGACGAAAGAAATTAGAGAGTCCGGATGCATGCCGACATTTAAGGTTCAGGATCAAGTTTATCACCGCATCGGGAATCTACACCCTTTACCAAAGGAAGAGCCTAAATTTCTGCAAATATATTTTGTTGGAGATGGTACACAACAAGCAGAGCAGCATTGTAAACTCTTTCCACAGACGAGACAAGACATAGTACTTCAGTTACAGTATATGCTGGATCATCAGAACTCTTACATCCACAGCTTCAAATCGGACATGGATAAGATCAGCCCTGAATCCAAAGTGGTAATCTTAGCGGACAAAACCCCACATGGTGAACATGAGAGGCGGTTCAATGCACCAAAAACAAAAGAAGTGGTTTTAATCATGGTGGGAGAACAACCTGGAGCAAGAGACAGTTTTAGAAGAAAGAAGTGGCACTATCAAGAGAATTCCCAATACGCACAGGTCCTACGATGCGCTACAATATCCACTCATATTTTGGTAGGGGGAGGATGGATATAATTTTGAACTGCGACAAACAAACCCAACTACAGGAATGCCGCTAGGAAGATTTCTGCTATGGAGTTCTGCGCTCACAGGATGATGATACGCTCTTCAAATTTCAACATTTTACTGAGAAGCAACGACCTGTTCCATTACTTTATCGTTGACATGTATGCCAAGATTGAATCGGAAAGGCTGTTGTACATACGACTAAATCAGAGGACGCTGAGAGTGGAACAGTATGCACATTTGAGGGATGCGGTCATGGACGATGAAAATGTTGCAGACATTGGTCAGTTGATCATCTTGCCCTCCAGTTTTACTGGAGGTCCCAGGTACATGCACGAGCGTACTCAAGATGCCATGACCTACGGGAGAAACTATGGTAGACCGGACCTCTTCATCACATTTACATGCAATCCAAACTGGACAGAGATACAGCAAGAACTATTTGTTGGGCACAAACCACAAGATCGTCATGACTTGTTGACAAGAGTCTTTCATCAAAAGCAAAAATCACTGATGAGTCTCATCACAAAGGCAAAGATTTTTGGAGGTTAAGTGTCATATGAACACGACAGAGTGGCAGAAGCGAGGACTTCCTCATGCCCACATTCTGATATGGCTCAAAAACTTATTACACGTTCACAGAGTGGATGACTTTATCAGTGCAGAAATCCCTTATCCACAAGAAGACCCAGAACTTTTTTGCATTGTAACGAAGCAAATGATGCACGGCCCCTGCGGATACATAAATCCCCTCTCTCCATGCATGAAGGATGGAATTTGCACAAAGCGATTCCCACGCCATTTTTTGAAAGAGACGCAAACTGGACAAGACTTATATCTACTTTATCGTCGTAGATCAGCACAAGACGGGGATTTACTGCAAACATAAATTTTCGAGAATCAGAAGTGTCTATGGACAATACGTGGATTGTTCCGTATTGCCCTCTATTAACATAAATTTTCAATGCGCATATCAACGCAGAGTATTGCAATTCTGTAAAGTCTATAAAGTACGTCTGTAAGTATGTTAACAAAGGATCTGACATGGCTGTGTTTGAATTGACCAGTAGAGAGAATGACCTTAATGAAATTCGTCAATATCAAATGGGAAGATATATCAGCCGCAACGAAGCAGAATAGAGAATACTCAACTTCCCAATTCACGAGCGCCATCCCATAGTTATTCATCTAAACGTCCACCTTGAGAATGGCCAGTGTCTACTTCACGACAGAAAATAGTGCTCAACGTATACAAGCACCTCTGGAAAAAACACTGACGTCTTTCTTTAGACTTTGCACCCAAGATGAGTTTGCACGCACCCTATTGTACAACCAAGTACCAAAGAACTACACTTGGAACAACGGAAACAAGACATGGAACCGTCGAAAACAAGGAGAAGTTGTACCAGAACAAGCAGGAATAAGGTCTAGCGATGCACTAGGCCGTGTGTACACCGTCCATCCAACCAACTCCGAATGCTTTCACCTGCAACTCTTGCTGCATGAAGTACAAGGCCCGATGTCGTTTATAGATTTGAGAACATTTGACGGAAGGGTCTACGGAACTTAAAAAGAGGCTAGCCAGCTTAGAGGACTTTTGGAGAACGATGAACACTGGAACAAAGCATTGGAAGAAGCAGCTGCATCTCGATCGCCAAAGATTTTACGTAATCTGTTTGCTGTTATGCTACAAACATGCTCGATGTCTTCTCCTGATCAGTTATGGATGAACCACAAGGAGAACCTGTCTGAAGACATACTGAACCAAGCATGCGTACAGCAGCAGAGTATGGATCTGGACTACAGTGATGACATCTTCAACATAGCTCTAATCTACATTGAGGAAAAGATTATATTGTTGGGTGGATTGGACCTAAAAAGCTTTGGACTACCGCAACCCAGTCGAAACTGCTATTCAGTCCTACCGAGTGAAGAACTTATGGAAAGAAACTATGACGCGAATGTACTCGCAACTTACATAGAGGAAAATGGGTCAAAAATGGTCCAAGATCAAAAGGAAGCATTTGACAAGATTACAAGAGCAGTTTTTGATAGGCGCGGAGGCATATTCTTTTTGGATGCTCCTGGTGGTACAGGGAAGACTTTTCTCGTCAATCTTTTTTTGATTAAAGTGCGACAGAGAAACGAGATTGCCCTGGTTGTTGCTTCGTCAGGCATTGCCGCAACTCTATTGACAGGAGGGAGGACAGCTCACTCGGCTTCCAAGTTACCTTTAAATCTGGCAAACACAAAAACTCCTACATGTAACATTTCAAGAAATTCAGGAAAGGCAAAGGTTCTACAGGATTGCAAGCTCATTGTCTGGGATGAATGTACTATGTCCCACAAAGCCGCATTCGAAGCACTTGATATCACGTTGAAAGACATCAGACGTAACAATGACAGAATGGGAGGCGTCACTATTGTATTGGCTGGCGACTTTCGACAGATACATCCGGTTATTCCCTGTGGAACCAGGGCGGATGAAATTCAGCCCTGCTTAAAATCATCTTACAATTGGAATGGCATTCATACATTTGGACTATCAACAAACATGCGAGTTCATATCAACGGTAATCCCTCTGCCCAGAAATTTGCAGATTACCTACTTCTACTAGGAAATGGTGCCGTTATTTCGGATAATCAAGATGTATGTATAGCATTGCAAGGATTGTGAAAACTCAAAGAGAGCTGAAAGGGGCGGTGTTTCCAAATGTGGCGCAGCACTTTACTGATCACGCATGGCTGTGCCAAAGAGCAATTCTTGCCCCAAGAAACGAAGATGTCAATGTCATCAATAAGCAACTTTTACAAGAATTGCCCGGTAGTGTTCAAATTTAGAAATCTATCGACATTACATGTGACACAGATGAGGCTGTGAACTACACAAAAGAGTTTTTGAACACATTGGAGCCATCTGGAGTACCCTCGCACATATTAGAGCTGAAGATTGTGTTATGCTTCTCAGAAATCTGCAAACATCTTCACTCTGCAATGGAACAAGAGTCTATCAAGAAACTGATGCCGGATAATATTGAAGCCACCATCGTGACTGGACATGCCGCAGGCGAAGACGTATTCCTAGGATTCCAATCATCCCTTCGGACATCCCATTCCAATTTAAACGACCTCAGTTCCCTGTTCGTTTAAGTTTCGCCATGAGCAACAACAAGGCACAAGGACAATCGCTGAAAGTTGTAGGACTCGATCTCATTAAACCGTGTTTCTCCCATGGTCAACTGTATGTGGGTTGTTCAAGAGTTGGAAAAGCCGAGAACCTTTACATTCTAGCTCCAAATGGTAGAACATTGAACATAGTGTATCATGAAGCACTCTAAGCAAGAATCAGTGAGATGGAAGGAATGAGGCGACATGCCCGTGTCATGTCGGGTGGTGGGACTCATTCTTAAAATTATTGTTTTTCTTTTTAATGTTTTCGGAATCAGTGAGGACATAAAAAACAAGAATGATGTCACGGGTAACGCCGTGCGGGTACTGATAGTTATTAATTTAAAGATAGGGCGTTTGCTAGAACACAGAAAATTAACTGAACATCTATGAAAACAATATCTATTTTAATTGCAATCAGCATTTCGTTCTATTATTCCAAAGTTCATCTAAATATTTTGAAGAAAATAATCTCGCGCAGTGCATTATATGAAAAAAATAAGTTTGCATTGTTCAGTGAATGAATGGCAGTATTTATGTACTGAATTAGTCATATTCTATTTATTTATAATCGATTGTCACGATAATTTACCTTTTAAGAAGTGATTTCAACGTAACAAGAAAAAAGTCCTATTTTATCAGTCAGGAATAAAATTATACTTACAAAACGGATGCCAATTTTTGCATAAATTACACCTGTTCTTGTCAGGGACAATATATGGATCTATGGATGAACATTTAAGATTTTTGCAGCCAGCAAACATTCTGACCAACCAAAAACTTGCAAAATTGAACTAATGTTTATAATCGGAAGCATTCCACCTCTGAGCTTCTATCAAAGCCTGTTTGTGAGAATATCAAAACAAGAAAGAATTTTCATTATCTTTATGCCTATTCTAATAAAGGAAAATAAAAACTATCATTCAGATTTCCCAATGATTATACAATGGGACCTCTTCCCAATTGTTTATATTGAACAGGCATGGATATTTGCATTATTAATATTTGTCTTCATACACGCTTGAAGTGTTTCAGAGTATTTTCCTTGCCAATGGTTTTGCAATTTTTCCTAGATAATAGAGAAGTAAATTCCAACTGTTTCACAAGAAGTAATTTGCTGTCTTCTAAAATCGATTTCAAGACTTTCTTCGAAACTCCATTCAAAAGGTTATTACGTGAGAAAGCAATTATTTTATTTTTTATTGATCGCAAAGTATAACCTAGAATAAATATTTACGAACAAAGTTTTCTAGTTACAAATGGGTTTTCCTCTATCGAGAGATCTTTCATGAACTAAAAATAGACGATTTCGTTAAAGCAGTAGTGCTTATAGCTATTGAGAAATCTTACATCGTCTTATACATACAAAAACAGATTCTCATTTAATAGTTTTGTTTAGTTTAACTCAAGTTCCAATCAACTGAGCTTTGATTGAAAATTTATTAAAAGAGCACTTCCAAATTAAATGCACTAAAATATGTTTATCGTAAGCAGATCCCGTCTTATAATTTACTATCCAGTTAAATTTATTGCAAAAAAGAATGGCTTTGATTGGATAGCTTCAAACGTCTAAAACTTGAAAAAAAATCGATTTTTCAATTTTGATGAACTTAGAAAGTCTGAAATTATCTGATTCTGGCAACAAAAAAAACTGTACAAAAATTTCCATTAGTTCGTACACAATTAATGTTTACCTGACACTCTTATTTCAGTTTTAACCCTTTTAGCTTAACTTTAATCGTATTTTTCTCAGAATAAGAGTTTTCAACGCTCTGCGTCGCTATAACTCTTAAACTATTAAACTTAGGCACATGAAATTTGGATGGAAAATGAATTATCATTAGAGCTTTTAAATAAAACCAAAATTTTGCTCAAAAGTAAGACCTTTGTTCCAAAACTTGAATACAGTAAGAGCGAAATTGTAGTAAATAACAATTAAATGAAGTATTAATTATTTCCTATTTTTGTGTTACTTGAGCTATATTTTTTTCGTTTTCATTTAAAATATAAGTAATCTGTTACACATTTCAGTCATTATTTTAATAGAAAATGCATTAGTTGACTCAGGAAGAGTGCGCAAGTTGTCCTTTTAAATTTTTTCTTGCAGATTGAGCCTAAGTAAATTCGAAAAAATGTTACTTAATTTTAAAATATAAAAATATAACCTAATTTTTCTGTATTAGTACAGATACGAAAACACTGTTTAAAGTTTCATTGTGATACACAGCAAACTTTAAGTGGGTAGGTAGTTAATTAACTTCGCACTGGAGCAACACAGAAGGGTATTGACAATGGTCTAGGATCAATCCCGCAGGGAAAGATCCAAGATCAACACTTCGTAATTTTGAACCACGGTCAGATGACGAGGTCAACACCTGAGTTGGCACCCCACTCTCCAAACTTCATACACCACGCCACCGTGAGGATATTTGAGGCCACTATCGGTTTAACGTGCACCTGCTCCCGAGTACTCTTCCAATTGGGCTACCACGGCCCGCAAACTTTAGGAGATAGTTTTATCCAAATGAAGCTGCTTTTCCTCCCGATTTGAATGCTGGAAGGTAATCCGCCCCTTAATCTACCAAAATAAAAATTATTTTATTTTTAGGTTGGATGATTTCAGTAATATTCTCAAGAAGGTGAGTTTTCAATGTACTGAATCATCGACCTTCCAATCAAATAGAAGGAACATGTGCGCGCAACTTCATGCTATTTCTACCGATCGTTCGGTATGAAGGTTTCCGGGCGAAGGTCAAGTGGTATTCAAAGAAAACACGAATCCTAATGTAGGCCTAATTGAGAAGCGTGATGAAAACACTAGTTTGTGCTCCTATAGCCAATCGACTCAAGTCGATTCCCAAGCCCACGTGATCTCATGACTGAGATCTCATGACAGCGATTCCTTATACTTGCTCCGTCTGTTTTATTAGAAGGTCTATGTACTGAATATATCCAATTGAGTCAGCTGTATAATTAGTTTCTCATTAGTCGATAGTTTACTTAATGCTTCATTTGGCAATACAATATACAATCAATCTGCGCTTCTATGGGTCTTTGTTACAACATGAATTGCTTAAGATCATTTAGGGAAAGTAAATATATAGAATAGAGTGTCCCTGATAACATTACCAAAATGGAAAACCTTCCGTCTGTAATCCGCCCATCTAATATGAACAGTGCATTTGTCCGTATTTCGACTTACGAAGAAAGGTAATTGAATTTACGTCGCACTGGGCTATTAATTGCGAAGAACGGAAAAAGGCGGTTTGGCAAATTTTTTTAGGCGAAAAGTTTATCCGTCACCCTATTTTTTAAGCTCTTTGTATAGTTATATTTGTGTTCTTATTGAATTGTTTATCATGGCGATTGCATCACTGAAAAATCCTCTCTTCAACGTAAATAGAATTAAAACTGAGAGAAATTTCCAGTAAAAGAAAACAAACCAGTCTAGCAAAGGTTTCACTTCCATCATCCATATGCTCTCACATGATACATATCGGGCTTACCCTAACGTGTAGTTTATCGCTATGTTGGAGACTTATGGCATTTAATCTAATTGGTGTTGACCAATCAACTATCATACATCGATTCCGATTTCCTTCTTTGCGATTTTTATAGGGATCAGCTTAAATTGTACTCGAAAAACAAGTTAAGTGACGTCACGTTCGAAATATACAGGAAACACATTCCGCCGCACAAAACATTACCACCACGAACAGTTAGATGACAGAAAAATCCGTTATAACTTTAAAGTTTTTTTAATAGTTTTGTTTATTGCATTTATTTATTACAAATCATAATTACCTAGTATAATACATTAAATGAGTTCTTAAAACATATTTTAATGAATAACAGCCTTTTAATTTTTTTTATTTAGCAACAGCTCTCGATGTTTGCGAAGAATTTATTTAAATTATCTCATTTTGTACCAAGAGACCTCGGTCTGATTTTCGAATACTTTTCGCTACTCGAATTCTCAGAAATTTATAACAACGAAAATCAAATTGGATATTCCTAGGAAACTGTTCAATTAAACTGTATTGGTATAATTATTTCGTCATAAAAAGAGATTCATTATTCGTGTCTGATTAAATCTTCTCTCCAGACACATTTTAGTTAACTTTCCGTAGTCTTTTTTAAGCGTCTAGTCTTTATCGATCGCCAAAACCTTACAAAACATTCAAATTCTTTTGAATTAGGGGTATAAAAACATTCCGTGAATACCTTCTTTGTGGTTTCTTATTATATCTAGTTCAGCAAAAGGAGGAGAAACCATATACAGTATTAATTGAAAAAACAGGTACTATAATCAGGTACAAAGTTTTATTGCAATTGAAGTAACGAGTCTCGTTATTTAGAAGATACCGGCTCTATTTGTTCTACTGAAAAAAGTCGACGGAGTTTATTACCTTTCTGCTATTACTTGTTTTTGAATGTCTGCTCTTTCAATTTCAAATTCGAATTTTTCCGGATTTAACACACTCAAATAGTTAAATAATTTCCTCTTCTGTTTTACTGTACTGAAAGGTTCTAACTATTTATTTACCGTGTTGTTGTTACTAATCCCCTTGGACAAGGTGAAACCTAGACCAAGTTTCAAGTCTTCTTATGCTGGGACCTTCTGGAGCTATCCAACAGAGATACCGATACAATCCAAAATATATGAAAGAGTTGCTAAGGTTGTGGAGCATGAACAAGTTGGAAAAGTTATAAATTTTCATAACATTTATTATAAAAATATAAAATGTATTCAATTTCACAAAGTTCATACCAATATGTTCTATCTTAGTATGTCATTCGCACCGTGCGTACCTCCGTGACAATTGTTGATGCCAATCCTTAATTGGCGTGGCTTTTCATGTACTTGGCGAGCGCCAAGAACGTTGCAAACTTAGTTGGTACCTGATCACTTGACGCGATAAGTAGCCGTTCAGTTCCAGGAACCACTTTTAATATACTTAAGGATAGTACAGCTCTTTGTGTACTTAGGATAGCACATTAATCAATGCAAATAAACATAATTACAGTCCACTAACGTTTGTATTTTTTGTGTAAGCCAGGATACAAGTCTATATATATAAAATGATTTCATGACTTCTAATTAAAATTTCGTATCAATTCCTCATAAATACTAAGTTTAAAAATGTGCTTCAACTCTTTCATTCAATAGAGAGAGAATCATAGTAAAAATTTCATTTCAAAACGTGCCTTTGCGTTTTGCCTCATATTTAGAGATAATTGTGTTCATACATTGAATATTTTCACCTAATTTAAAATTATTCATCTGTTTTGGACCATTTTCAAGATTCATTGAAGTCAGCGAATTTCGTCGCTTATTTTACTTTAAGCCCTTAACTTTAATTGCATTAAGATGTGTCGCACGGAATCCTTCACCCGCCATGCTTTATTCTTCAATAATATTGTAATTTCAATCTACACTGCTGGCCACCGTAAATGCAACACCCTGAAGGAAGCATGCAAATAATATGAAATTTACAACATGCATTAGCGGAGGTGAGATATGCAAATGATTAGAATTTCAGCGCAGACGCACATCACGAGCGCCTGTGGCGCCACTTCAAAGCGCTATTTAAGACTTGGAGATTTCGACGATTTCAAGTACGGCAATTGTGTTTTTCTTGTGGTTTTTTCAAAAAAACGATCAATTATGCCTCGTAGAAAACAGCGATCATCTTTTGATCAAGTATCCGAGTTCGACAGAGGAAGGATAGTGGCCTACCGAGATTGTGGATTATCTTTCAGGGAAATCGGTAGTCGTGTTGGACGAAACCAAACAACTGTAATGCGGATATGTGATCGTTGGATGCAGGAGGGTACGACGGACCGACGTGTTTGATCGCATCCACCTCAGTGCACCACTTCACGTGATGACAGGCATATTGTGCGTATGGCAGTGACGGATCGCTCAGCCACATCACGAACCATAGCACAGCACATTCAGTCTGTATCATCCAGTGTCTGCGCGTACCATTCGACGCCGTTTACAGCAGAGTGGTCTGTCCGCAAGACGTCCATTGCTTCGTCTACCCTTGACGCAGAACCACAGACGTTTCCGCCACCAATGGTGCGATGAAAGAAGGATGTGGACGGCAGAATGGAATGAAATTGTCTTTACTGACGAGTCACGCTTCTGTCTGCAACACCACGATGAAAGGATTCGAGTCTGGAGACACCGTGGAGAGAGGATGCTGAACAGCTGCGTTATGCACCGCCACACTGGTCCTGCACCGGGTATTATGGTATGGGGCGGTATTGGATATCACTCTCGCACTCCTCTAGTACACATTGCCGGTACTTTAAACAGACAGCGCTACATCTCCGAGTTGTTGGAGCCAGTTGTCCTTCCTTTCCTTCAGGGCTTGCCCACAGCCATATTTCAACAGGATAATGCGCGACCACACGTGGCACGCATTGTCCAAGGGTTCTTCGTCAATCGCCAGATTGAATTGCTTCCCTGGCCAGCTCGCTCTCCGGATCTTTCGCCGATAGAAAACATGTGGTCCATGGTTGCTCAACGATTGACCCAGAATACATCCCCAGCTGCCACACCAGATCAACTTTGGCAACGTGTGGAAGCTGCTTGGTCTGCTGTACCCCAAGAACACATCCAAAGTCTCTTTGAATCAATGCCGAGGCGTGTGGCAGCGGTGATCTCCAACAATGGCGGCTACTCTGGCTACTGATTTTGGCAGGAACCACACTTCACAGAAGTCTATAAATTTAATCATTTGATACTTGGTCAACATGTTATCTACAAAATAAATTTTGTTGGGTTATCTCTTGTCTTTCTTGGTGTTGCAATTTGGGTGGCCAGCAGTGTATTACGCCTAGAGACCATATTATTACATCTTGAGGAACACATCTCATTTGTTTAAAACCCAGGCAGTCCAACCTCCCAAGTTGCTTAAGGTTCATTCAAGGTGCAACCGGAATGACTATTACTTAGGATTATAAAAAATAACACAAGGGTAAAAGTGTAGAAAAAATTAAAAAAAGGAATAGATTAACAAGCTTACACAAGGAGAAATGATAAAAAGATGACTCGAGGAGACAATCTAAATAACTTTTTGCAACTCTTTTTACAGAAATCACTTTTTACAATAAATTATAAAAGAAACTAAGTGTACAGCTGTATTGAAGTAGAAAGATATTTTTAACGGTGTAGACAAAACAGTGAAAACAATTCAACGAAGTATGTTAATTCCGTCTGCGATGTGCGAGGTGAACAGACATCTCGACGTGTTTCAAGGAGTTACGTTTTCTATCCAGGGACCATCTATATTGGACCAGATCGTTTTATGGTTGCTAGTTGTGGAAACTGGTTTGTTGCGATGCAGTGACGTCAAGTGTAGCGTTTCGCCTTCAACTTCCACGCACACCCATCTCACTCCGATTGAGGTTCGCCCCTTATGCTTACATTGCTTAACCCTGGTGATTTGATATCTCGTCCATCAAAGTATGGCCAATTTGCTAATGTCGAGATATCTCGTCCATCAAGATCTGGCCAGTTTTGCTAATGAATAGATACCTCATCGAGACAAAGGAGTGAATGAAGATGCAAGTAGGTATGGTATTTAATTAACGTCTCACTGGAGCAACAGGACAGGCTATTGACGACGGTCCGGGATCAACCCCCGAAGGAATGATTCGAGGACTACACCACGTAATTTTGAACCACGGTCAGATGACGTGGTCACACCTGAGTTGAAGATCCAAGTAAGAAAAACAAATTGTCCTTTACCCAGAACTGTAGAAATTCGGATCAAGCATTAGAGATTGCCATCACAGGGGAAGTTTTCGGCGCAAAGATAAAAGCACCAGGAGGGTTAAGAGTCGAATTCGATTGGACTTGACTCTTTTGAGTTGCTATTTGCCAATGGTATTGATTTGGCAGATCTATTCTATGTAGGTACAGATACTCCTCATTTAACGGCCTAGTTTCGTTCCTATGAATAGGTCGTTAGGCGAATTGGTCACTAAGCGAGGAGTTTATTCTCAATTAAACAGACGCTGGTGAGTAATCACAACAGAAAACGGCAGGTGAAGGGTAAGGCACGCAAATCACCATTAGAACAAGCTATGAAAATATCCCGGCTTCCGATTCGTCAAGTCCATTTGCCGATGTCGGCAGCCGGACTGGAAAATCTTCTGGACCGGGTCATGGGTGAAAACCTCATATTCGTTACATTGCATCCGAGATTTTCGACGGCACCGGTTCTGTTTTTACCGGTTTGTGTGAAAATACCCTGAGAGAAAGGGGATTCCCGTGACTCAGTCTGAGAAAGGGGATTTCCCCTTGCTGGAGAGCAGGTAGTTAATCCGAGCGGTCGTTAAACAGGTAGGTCGTTAAGTGTGGTGCCTGTAATGTACATAGAATCAGTAATTAAAACCAGTAATTCAATTATATAGATTCAAGCATTTTTTTATTTTATTGATCATTATTAGAAAGCTGAGAATACCAACGAGGCTACCCCGCCCTAAATATTGAATGAAATGAATGAGGAATACTCTTCAAACCGATAGAATTTAATTGAGTGGTAAAATCCTCAGCAAAAGCCACTTGTACTAACTTTAAAAGCATTTCTATCCGAAGGTCCCATATACCATTTCGACTGTGTAAACACATAAGCACTTCCACGTTCGATTGATTCCCCAAGCAATAAATTCGTACTCCGACGACTTGGCGGATGAGTCACATGGTTTCTATTATTTAAATTAGGTGATGTGTGGGGGTTGAAACTCAAACAAAAGCATTGACCAAATGGGGACCACGATCTTTTTCTTCTGTTACAATTTGTTTTTATTTGTTCTTTTGTTTAGCTTCAGTCAGTCTTTTATAACTATCACTCGCCATTTGAAACTAAAATCAACTTTGGCCATAATATCAATTTGTTATTATTTTTACTTTGGTCATAAGAGAAGGAAACGTCTATGGAAAATTCAGTCCCTCCCTTCCCAGTATTTCTCCCACATTGAAGTAGAAGACAGCACAGGATATCGGAACAGGTGTGCATGATCCTGCGATCTTCTGGTGTATATGGACTGTGCACACCAACTCCGATGTCCTGCGCTTTCTTCTAATGCAATGTGTGTACTGAAATGCGAGGGACCGAATGGGGTTCATAGACTTTTTCTTGTGTAACCATTTGCTTTTATTTATTCTGCTGTTTGGCTTCAGTTTCCTGTATAATGATCTTTGTGACAAAATTGTGTCCATTTGTCCATTTTGTGTGATCCATTTGAAACAAAAACTTCGACCATAATGACATCTCGTTAATTCCTGTAACAAACCATTCTCGTTCACGAAAACTGGCATGGATAGTTAAGTTAATTAGTGAAATAAAACACGTCGTTTTTCCTGGATTATTATTAATAAAAGTGTTTTGGAAAAAAATCCCATTTTCTTCGAAATCTAAAACTATATCAAAGAGAAATTCCGAAATACCTAAGAAACAAAATAAAGTATATTAAAGAAAGGTCTTGTAGGAGAAAGAGACGCCCCAAATGCTCCCCCTTCCTCTGCCTACCACCGCTTTCTGCAGCCACCTGATCTCTACCTCCCCGTTCCACCCTGCGCAGACGATCTTCTGCTAATTACGTTAATTACGGGCAAGCGAGACGAATGTTGTAGCAAAAACCGAACTTAAATGGCTCGTACGGTTGAGCCATTGGCGGAAACTTCAAGAACAAAACAGGGACACGCCCCTTTTTGAACTGTTCGCCCGAGATTTTGTTTTTCGCACACGTTTTTACGTGATAGGGTTTTTTAACGGATATTGAAAGGATGATTTACGCGAACGTTTCTATTCCAGATGAGTTAAAATTATGGAAAGTGGTTTCGCTCGACAGAGAACACCGTTGATGGTAGGAGGCAAGACTAAACAGCAATTAATATGCTCAATAGTACAGTGGAGAATCAAATGGAGACGACCAAGAAAATATAAAAATTGCGTTTTAATTCGTATGTACTAGCAGACCCGTGCATATTATCTGCACTGAAGCTCTTTAATTGCTCATATCCGTGGATGAGAGCGCCATTACTTCTATGATAATTCATTTAAATCTATTTATGACTAATATGAGCATCATTATACACATTCCATTCATTCAAATTACATAAAATTTATCAGAAATATAACGCAGCATTTCCTTACTTGTTTTAGTACTTATTTTTAATAGTGGCTGGCGAAAATAGCGCACAGTCATGATACCACAATTAGCCTTCTGGACATCCATTTCATAAGCAGTTCATTCACTTCAAAAAAAGTAGATATTAACCTATTTTCATGTTCGCTCGCATTTTCTTTAGTATCTCGAGCTCTTCTGTGTAGTTTTAGCAATATCATACTGCTGCACAATCCCCAAAAGCAGTAAAACCGGCAGTAAAAATCATTTAAGCTTGGTTTTTGCCTCAACATTCGTCACTTGCCTGTAATTAACGAAATTAGAAGATCACTGTGCTGGGTGGATACTTGAAATATGGACTTTTGGACATGAACTGTCCACACCTTGACAAAGGAGAATTAGAACCAATAACACGTTTAAACACAGAGCTAATCTACTTCGGCCTTATCGGTTTTGCTTTTGGAGAATGCTGGTGGTAGAAAGATGCAGTTCATTGGAATAAATCTCGACGAAGCTAGCAAGAATCAACAAATTTATTTTTAATTTATCATTCAGTCCTCCAATTCGACACACACAAACTTGAATGTATTCCTTCAAACATCATCTATGGAAAATGGGATATGGTCCATTTCTTCAGATACAGGCAGACACAGAATATGTTTCAAGAGCAATTCTCGTCGTAGACAGACTGAATATCTATTACGAGAACTATTTCAGATAAAAAGTCTGCACCTGTCATTTGCCATAGAAATGAGACAGACCATTTTCTATAGGGTTTCCCTGAAGTTCGATTTGTCATTCACTATGACATTCGAGTTTGTCATAGTGGCGCACTTAGCGACCATTTGCTTTCCTGCTTCAGGCTATAAACAAGAGTAAAGGTAAAGGAGATAAAATAAGAGCATATTTAAAGTTTACAGTGTTGTTCCAAGAAAGCGTATCCTAACCCTACCCCCAAACATGTCCGTTTCTTAGAGGAGCGCCTGTTTATTAGTCTCGAACAGGCTATCCTCCCGTTTTGCTTTGTTCTCTAAGGAGTTTCTGAAACTATCACCCATCGCCAAAATCTCATCCGACCCACCCCTCTCAAAATGTACGAGCCCTTTTGACGTAGGACTACATATAACTCCACCGATAATATGGCTGACTACCTGAAACAAAAATAGATTCCGATTGAAGTCGTTTTGCCATTGAAAACGCGTCGAACAGTAATCGTGTTAACTTATTCGTAAACAGCATGGACTCCAATGCGCATACGATAAAATAAGAGCATATTTAAAGTTTACAGTGTTATTCCAAGAAAACGTATCCTAACCCTACTCCCAAACATGTCCGTTTCTTAGAGGAGCGCCTGTTTATAAGTCTCGAACAGGCGATCCTCCCGTTTTGATTTGTTCTCTAAGGAGTTTCTGAAACTATCACCCATCGCCAAAATCTCATCCGACCCACCCCTCTCAAAATGTACGAGCCCTTTTGACGTAGGACTACATATAACTCCACCGATAGTATGGCTAACTACCTGAAACAAAAATAGATTCCGATTGAAGTCGTTTTGCCATTGAAAACGCGTCGAACAGTAATCGTGTTAACTTATTCGTAAACAGCATGGACTCCAATGCGCATACGATAAAATAAGAGCATATTTAAAGTTTACAGTATTATTCCAAGAAAACGTATCCTAACCCTACCCCCAAACATGTCCGTTTCTTAGAGGAGCGCCTGTTTATAAGTCTCGAACAGGCGATCCTCCCGTTTTGATTTGTTCTCTAAGGAGTTTCTGAAACTATCACCCATCGCCAAAATCTCATCCGACCCACCCCTCTCAAAATGTACGAGCCCTTTTGACGTAGGACTACATCTAACTCCACCGATAGTATGGCTGACTACCTGAAACAAAAATAGATTCCGATTGAAGTCGTTTTGCCATTGAAAACGCGTCGAACAGTAATCGTGTTAACTTATTCGTAAACAGCATGGACTCCAATGCGCATACGATAAAATAAGAGCATATTTAAAGTTTACAGTGTTATTCCAAGAAAACGTATCCTAACCCTACCCCCAAACATGTCCGTTTCTTAGAGGAGCGCCTGTTTATAAGTCTCGAACAGGCGATCCTCCCGTTTTGATTTGTTCTCTAAGGAGTTTCTGAAACTATCACCCATCGCCAAAATCTCATCCGACCCACCCCTCTCAAAATGTACGAGCCCTTTTGACGTAGGACTACATCTAACTCCACCGATAGTATGGCTGACTACCTGAAACAAAAATAGATTCCGATTGAAGTCGTTTTGCCATTGAAAACGCGTCGAACAGTAATCGTGTTAACTTATTCGTAAACAGCATGGACTCCAATGCGCATACGATAAAATAAGAGCATATTTAAAGTTTACAGTGTTATTCCAAGAAAACGTATCCTAACCCTACCCCCAAACATGTCCGTTTCTTAGAGGAGCGCCTGTTTATAAGTCTCGAACAGGCGATCCTCCCGTTTTGATTTGTTCTCTAAGGAGTTTCTGAAACTATCACCCATCGCCAAAATCTCATCCGACCCACCCCTCTCAAAATGTACGAGCCCTTTTGACGTAGGACTACATCTAACTCCACCGATAGTATGGCTGACTACCTGAAACAAAAATAGATTCCGATTGAAGTCGTTTTGCCATTGAAAACGCGTCGAACAGTAATCGTGTTAACTTATTCGTAAACAGCATGGACTCCAATGCGCATACGATAAAATAAGAGCATATTTAAAGTTTACAGTGTTATTCCAAGAAAACGTATCCTAACCCTACTCCCAAACATGTCCGTTTCTTAGAGGAGCGCCTGTTCATAAGTCTCGAACAGGCGATCCTCCCGTTTTGATTTGTTCTCTAAGGAGTTTCTGAAACTATCACCCATCGCCAAAATCTCATCCGACCCACCCCTCTCAAAATGTACGAGCCCTCTTGACGTAGGACTACATCTAACTCCACCGATAGTATGGCTGACCACATGATACAAAAATAGATTCCAATTGAAGTCGTTTTACCTTTGAAACCACGCGTCGAACAGTAATCGTGTTAACTTATTCGTAAACAGCATGGACTCCAATGCGCATACTGCGCAATGCATCGTGCGTGTAACGCTCTCTTCCCATAGCGTGGGAAAGGTAAATGATGCAATATTTCTGAGTGGGCCAGCATAATTGACTCAATTTATCTCGGCAACCGTTAGCTCAAAAGATTGTGCGTAGAATCGATTTAAAGCCCTCGATGATATCTATTAAAATATATGAAGAACATTTGTCAGTGGCTTGAACAGAACATTTTAAAAATTGTTTTCTTGTGAACCGCTTAACACCTTTGACAATATCGAGTTTATCTGGTCTCACCTTTGAGTAGTATCGCTTAAAAGCTCTCGACGAGGTCTATTCAAATATACGAAGATCATTGTTAGAACTAAAGTTTTAAAAGAATTTCAGGTGAACATTTTCCATCATAAACGTTTTGAAATAATACTCGACTAGCTCATTTTAACTCTCCGATCTACAAATCGTAGTCAAACACTCCAAAGTGACGGCTCAATCAGAACTGAGCTCATTTTATAGTCATCGCCATTACCTAGGGCAATTCTGGTAGTAGACATACTGTACAGAAACTCAATATTGAGAAGTGTCATTTGCTTACCGTCTGGACCCGGACTGACACTCTCCGGTCGCAGTCTAGACGGACCGTCCATGCCGTCGTGGTGGGATGCACCGTCTTCGGACGCGTCGCTCCCTTCCATGGCAGATGACGGTGGTGAGACGCCGTTACTGGAAGCGTTGGTGTTGTTGGCGGCTGCAGAGGGGTTGTTGGATGCAAAGTGGGTGAGGTTCAAGCCTTGGGTGTCGCGGCTGTCCACTTTCTCGTAGCCGTACCACCCCAGCAGCTCGTTCATTGTCGTCTCCGCGTAGTCCTGCAAAAAAGTCCTCCTTTCAGAAAGGCAATTATGGGCAGCAGTGAGTTACGCGGACTTCAATCGAGAAACGCCTTGTTTCCCGAAATTTTAATGTGTTTTCGTGAGCCAAAGAAATTTATTTTCAAGTAACACGCCCTTGACGAATGTGCATGCGCTCTTCGTAATTATGTTGTGTAATTAAAATTATAATTAATGTTATGCAAAATAAAACTCTAAAGAATCGTGACTTCTCAGCGTCTATGAAATTCTTAATCCTCTGAAGGGCGCTATTCAAAAAAACATTTTTTGGGGGAGGGAAATTTGGGTAAAACACTTCACGTTATATAAATGTACTTTGTACCAAACAAAAATTTAGTTTTTGGAGAGTTGGTGGACTCCATTATGTTTATTTAGAGCTATTCTAACACCAAAAATTAAATGAGAAATATATATTTCCAGCAGCCTTAATATACCTATAATTTTTTTATACATAGCTTTGCCCATTTCAAGATGGGAAGTCATATTCAAGTTGGGAAGTCGAAATGTGTGCAGAATACGAATCACCAGAGAACTGGAGCAGATACTTAAGTGTTAACAAGACTCCACACATTTACCAGAATTATTTACTGCAATTTTTTTAAGTTAAACAACTATATATATGTCACGTCTCAAAGGTTGCTCTTCGAGATTGATTCCGGACCATTGCCAATAGCCCGTTGTGTTGCTCCCATAGAGGAAATGTAAAAGTAGAGTGAGCAACCGTAACTTTTTTATGTGCCCAGGATCATGTGATCAAAACTAGTAGTAACGTGACCCTTACACTACTTTCGTCGGGTAGAAACGAACATGCAATATGTCCACGGAAAGGGAAACGACGCCAATCCATTGATTCATCTTCTGATTGATCCTCGCGAGATAGTCGTAGACTGACGATTTCACCATTTTTGTAGCCACTATAGAAATGTTCATTCACACTCTATAGAAATGCGCATTCATATACCCTGTCATAAGATGTTATACTACCAAACGCAGCGATAAGATGCCAATTCGGCCAACCAAGTCGATTTTCTACAGAGCAATCACGTGACTACTAGTCGATAGATTGGTAATACTTTTTAAAAGCTCTCAAAAGCAATGCTAGTTTTCTTTTTCACGTCTATGGTTGTTCCAGTGCGACGAAAACCTACCTACCTCAAGAGGTTGTAACTATCAAGACTACTTGGGGGTTGTTATTTAGTAAAAGTAGGATCAAAGTATACAATTTTTCGTTTTTGGTAAAGGCTGAGTCTTTTGTGAGTTCGAAACTAGGTCCAGTCAAAGACTGTCGTGTACGCGGGGACTGGTGCACGTTAAATCTGTGGTGGGCTCAAATTTCCTCAATTTGGCATGTTGTAGAAGTTTGGAGAAGGGGTGCCATCTTCGATGTTATTCTCGTCATCTGACTGTGGTTCAAAATTATGTGGTATTGTCCTCGGATATTTTCCTTCGGGATGGATCCCGGACCGTCGCCAATAGCCCGTTGGTGTTTCTCCAGTGCGACGTTAATTAACTACCTACCTACCTGACAAAGAAGAGAGAAATACATCCAGGGAGGAACTAAACCTGACAGGAATCGAACCTATACTCGCAGATTGCAAGCGTAGTGGGTTGTTTGGGCTTTAGTCGCAAGGATCATATTTGGCCAAGCTGTGCCAAACAGAGACAAACAACATCAAGTAATGGACATACACGCAAGAAAAATTTTACTGACACAGAAGAGAGACACACCCAGGGAGGAATTGAACCTGCTCAGCCTAAACTATCAGGTTTCTAGGGTCAGTAAGCAAGCCCACTTAACCACGCCAACCCCTCAGTCAACATGAAATGAGTAAAGAAACTATTCAAAAACTACATTTTGGTCAGAACTGGCACATACTCATGACTTGAGACGAAAATATACGAGACCCCAATGTAATTCAATCACGTAAATGACCCAAGAAGCACAAACGCAATTTACGACATGCAGCAGTATATTTCAAAAGAACCCCTTGGTTCCGTCGAACGACTCCAATTCTTTCATTCCTCGAAAGGTCCAGGTACAAAAAACATGGACATTAAAGCAGGCTCTCAGCGCTGATTACATCGGCCGCTCTGAATCAGTCGAATGAGCAAATCGGCCCCTTCGTTTGGGCGGTGCCCCTTATGACGTCATTTGTCATCGCCTGTCACCGCCCAGTGACAATCATATCCCGCGGTACATGCGACTGGACTAATCTTAACCTAATTTTCTCCTTGGAAGAGGCTTCAGCCCTTTACCTTGGGTGCTTTTAAATTCACCTTCCGCCTGGCGGGAGGGCGTTTGTTCCGTGGTACCGTGGCGATTTGCATGTTCTGCTAATGAAGATGGAAGTTGTTCGTTATTATTTTATATCCCTATTCGGTGTCAGTTGGAGGTGCATTTCATGTGATTGCTGTGCTTATTATAAAGTCTGTTCTTCGGGGACAGGAAATTGGTTGCCTCAAACGATGAGAGCAACTGTACGGACAGGGATGTATTCAGCGGCGAAATGTTGAGGTTGTTACAAAAATAAATGCCGAAGTTGGCTCAATTAAGTTTTCTTTACCAATAAGTAGAAAAAACGTATACAAGTTTTAAAATAGAAAAAATATCTACAAAGAAAATGCTTATTTAGCATTATAGCAATTAGATCGATTGTTGAGGAAAATAAAGAACCTTTTGCAGAAAATGTGAAATACAATACACAGGTTACACTGCTATATGGGTAGGGTAGATAGTTAATTAATGTCGCACTGGAACAAAACAACTGGCTATTGGCGAAGGTCCTGGATTAATCCCGAAAGGAAAAATCCGAGGACAGCACCTCGTAACTTTGAACCACGGTCAAGTGACGAGGTCAACACCCACTCTCCAAACTTCCAAATCACGCCAACGTGAGGACATGACATTTGATACCACGACAGATTTTAAGTGCACCAGTCCCCGTGTGCACGACGGTCTTTGGTTGGACCGAGTTTCGAACTCCAAACCCTCCGGTTGCTTATCCGTCACTCTTCCAACTGGGCTACCGCGGCCCGGCAGGAAATAGGAAACTGTATGAAACGATGAGAGAATTTTCGTGGACAGTGCAAAAGAGTATACAGGGACATATTCCGAAGGGGTGTGCATGTGTGAAATGTTCTTGATGTCACAAAAATAAGTGCCGAAATTAGCTTAATCTATGCAAATCGAAGGTTCGTTAAACCAATAAGGTTCGTTAAGTAGGTAGACAGTTGAATTTACGTCGCACTGGAGCAACACAATGGCCTATTCGTGACTGTCCGGGATCAATCCCGAAAGGAAAGATCCAAAAACATCTCGTAATTTTGAAACACTACTAAATGACCAGGTCAACACCTTAGCTAGTACCTCACTCTTAAAATATCCACACCACGCCAAACCAATAAATAGAAAAATGTATACTAGGTCTTAAAATAGTTGAAAAAATGTCAACTAAGAAAATGCTTGTTTAGCATTATAGAAATTAGATCGGTTGTTGTGGTTAACGAAGAACCTTTAGCAGAACGTGAGAAAGACAGTGCAATATTATCTACCAAAAAGTACTGCAAGTGGAGATAGGTTGAACTGCTATACATACTAAAGTATAGTAGTTTAACTTTTGTAGTGACGGCTAAGTTCCCACAAACCCATAAATGGGGCTGACTATTTTGAATAGGATAGAAAAGAACAAGACGGAAAATAGATTCATCTTGGCTTCTTGTCCATTCATCTAGACATAGGGACATATTCAAGGGGAGTTACCATGGAGCTCGACCCCCCATGAGCCTGATAATTCTGTTTTTGAAATTAAAAAGCTCTTGTAAATAGTTATCTAAAAAGATTTGGGATTTATATTGATATTTTTAAAAATATGTTTAACATTGTGACTATATCGCGCATATACTTTACCAATTTAAATATTAGCTTAATTTTTTATTATTATAGAATAAATTAGTATGAACATTTTTCAAGCCATATTAGTTTACATAATAACCCGTAGAATTATGGGTTAAGTTTTTTTAGTACATTATGAATTTTCTCGAGCAGTGTTAATGTAACAAAACCTCAGAACATTGCTTTTTATTAATCGTTTCAACAAAAAATGCTTCTTAAAATACCTAAAAACTAAGCTTCTTTCTCAATAAAAAGTGCTTTCTCATATTTTTGCAAGAAATAGAACCAATAACACACGCAGCGTTAAGTAATTAAACCTTCCTTAATAAAATTTGAAGAATGTTTTGAGGTTTCGTTGTTCTCTTGTAGCTTAGAATTTACAATTTAAACCGATTACTTAATTTTCATAGACTGAAGATGAAAAAAAAAGATGGGAATGGGATGAAGCAGTCATAAAAAGCTATTTTTAAAACTAAGCCAAAGCTTTTAAAAGAAAAAAATCTTCCTGTATCTTTTTTAAAGTTAAAACGTTTTTTTATCATTGTGTTTAGAAGATAGCTACACTGCTGGCCACCGTAAATGCAACACCCTGAAGGAAGCATGCAAATAATATGAAATTTACAACATGCATTAGCGGAGGTGAGATATGCAAATGATTAGAATTTTAGCGCAGACGCACATCACGCGCGCCTGTGGCGCCACTTCAAAGCGCTATTTAAGGCTTGGAGATTTCGACGATTTCAAGTACGGCAATTGTGTTTTTCTTGTGTTTTTTTTTCAAAAAAACGATCAATTATGCCTCGTAGAAAACAGCGATCATCTTTTGATCAAGTATCCGAGTTCGACAGAGGAAGGATAGTGGCCTACCGAGATTGTGGATTATCTTTCAGGGAAATCGGTAGTCGTGTTGGACGAAACCAAACAACTGTAATGCGGATATGTGATCGTTGGATGCAGGAGGGTACGACGGACCGACGTGTTCGATCGCATCCACCTCAGTGCACCACTTCACGTGATGACAGGCATATTGTGCGTATGGCAGTGACGGATCGCTCAGCCACATCACGAACCATAGCACAGCACATTCAGTCTGTACCGCATCATCCAGTGTCTGCGCGTACCATTCGACGCCGTTTACAGCAGAGTGGTCTGTCCGCAAGACGTCCATTGCTTCGTCTACCCTTGAAGCAGAACCACAGACGTTTCCGCCGCCAATGGTGCGATGAAAGAAGGATGTGGACGGCAGAATGGAATGAAATTGTCTTTACTGACGAGTCACGCTTCTGTCTGCAACACCACGATGGTCGGATTCGAGTCTGGAGACACCGTGGAGAGAGGATGCTGAACAGCTGCGTTATGCACCGCCACACTGGTCCTGCACCGGGTATTATGGTATGGGGCGGTATTGGATATCACTCTCGCACTCCTCTAGTACGCATTGCCGGTACTTTAAACAGCCAGCGCTACATCTCCGAGGTGTTGGAGCCAGTTGTCCTTCCTTACCTTCAGGGCTTGCCCACAGCCATATTTCAACAGGATAATGCGCGACCACACGTGGCACGCATTGTCCAAGGGTTCTTCGTCAATCGCCAGATTGAATTGCTTCCCTGGCCAGCTCGCTCTCCGGATCTTTCGCCGATAGAAAACATGTGGTCCATGGTTGCTCAACGATTGACCCAGAATACATCCCCAGCTGCCACACCATATCAACTTTGGCAACGTGTGGAAGCTACTTGGTCTGCTGTACCCCAAGAACACATCCAAAGTTGCTTTGAATCAATGCCGAGGCGTGTGGCAGCGGTGATCTCCAACAATGGCGGCTACTCTGGCTACTGATTTTGGCAGGAACCACACTTCACAGAAGTCTATAAATTTAATCATTTGATACTTGGTCAACATGTTATCTACAAAATAAATTTTGTTGTGATATCTCTTGTCTTTCTTGGTGTTGCAATTTGGGTGGCCAGCAGTGTATTTTGTGATTAAATGTCTTGACTTTTTAAATATTCTTCAGTAGGGTACTTTAAATAGAACTTAAAAAACTATTACGGAATTTTCAGAAAGAATAAAGCCTATCTTTCTTTATTTTGAGCCCCCAAACCTTTTTAATAATTTAATTATATTTCCCTTTTCATTTCTAAATTATAAAAAACAGCAAAATATTCAAAATGTGTACTATTGCATCTAGTTTTTAGAATTCTGCATTTGACGATGAGCAATATAGCATTTGAATTTCAATTTTAATCTGGAAAAAGGATTCTATTAATTATAGTATTAAAGGGGGTAATAACGTTAACTATTTTCTAAATAGGTGAGATATAAAACGCTGGGAGACATCTTAAAAAACGTACAAATTAAAATATACAAAAAAATAACACGATGATTTTTTTAATAGGAATATGAAATATTTGAAGTAAAACAAAGATTATCCTATTTCAATGTAAAGCAAATATAGACATTCAGAGATTTCATTTTACTTTTCGCAGAAAAAACGTTGCATTTTACATGACCTATTGTAGTTTTTATTTAAGGGAAACATGATTTAAATATAAGATTGTGTAAAACTAGGGTTAGATAGCGGATGGTTTGATTTGTCATTTTTTGCTACACTAGGGCAACTACGCAGGATGACGTATGAGTAAGATCTTAAGAGAGACTTTTTCTGTGAAACTAAATGTAAGTGGCTCTAGTGTTTTTGTGGTGGATATGTTTCCTGTACGTATTCCAGAATTGACATCCCTTGAGCACATTTCAAGGCAATTACCCACCGATCGAGAACATTGGATTATCTGAAGTAAAATCTTCATATTCCGGTCGTTTTTAGTTTAAGTTGAAAATTCCTCTCACGGACATCATCAGAAGTGACATCATTTGAGCACATTTTAAGGCAACTTCGTTACCTATCGATCGAGAACATTGAATTATCGGAAGTAAAATTTTCAACTTCCGATCGTTTTTTGTTTACGTCATAAGTCTTTATCATGGACATCATCAGAAGTGACATTACTTAATCTCATTTTAAGGCAACTTCGTTACCTACCAATGAATTTTCATAAGTAAAATCTTCATCTTCCTGTCTTTTTTTGTTTAAGCTGAAAGTCCCTCTCATGGACATCATCAGAAGTAACATTACTTGATCACATTTTAAGGCAACTTTGTTACCTATCGTTCGAGAAGATTGGATTATCGGAAGTAAAATTTTCATCTTCCGGTAGTCTTTTGTTTACACTATAAGCCCTCTCATGAACATCATCAGAAGTGACATTATTTGAGCACATTTTAAGGCAACTTCGTTATCTACCGATCTGGAGCATTGGATTATCGGAAGTAAAATCTTCATCTTGTCGTTTTTTGTTTAGGCTGAAAATCCCTCTCATGTATATATTATATAATAAAATTTGAATGCTTTATTTACACCTGAAACACTCAGGCGAAATATTTTGTAGAAGGAATACAATGAAATAAATTATTTGTGACTTCTTAACTTGAAAATTTAAGTTTTTTCCAAGCAAAAGAAATAATCCGGGCCAAAATTAAGGAATTTATTATTATCCTCTTGGATGGTTCTTAGTGTGTTCAAGAGTAACAGTGACACTTATATTTTTTAAGGATTCTAATATTTAAGTTGAGATCATCTTGCATGAGGTAGAATCAGAATATACGAGATTTGTACTTTTACAATAGGAACTTTTAGAATTTTGTATTGGAGGAATCTGGTTATGAAAGGGATTTTCTGTGTACACCAACAAACCAGACGGAATTTTACCCAAATGCTCTTGCGTAATACATATCAGGATTATCTTAAAATGTAGTTTGCCGCCGTTTTGATGACGGTAAGTGTTTAAAGCAATTGATTTTGACAAATAAACTATCATATATCAATTCGGAATTCGTTCTTTTTATAGGTGAAGTGCTGCAATCGTACTCGAAAAACAAACCAAGTTACGTCGTGTTCAGAATACCGTCAACCTTCCAATGAAATAGACGGAGTATGTGCACTCAGATTAGTGCTATTTCTTCCGTCCGCTCGATTTGAAGATCTGACACGACGTTGAGGGAAAAAGCATGAATCCTAATATAGGTCAAATTATTGATTGATTAAAGTGATTATCCAGTGTGATTAAAAACACTAGTATGAGCTTCAATAGCCATTCTGCCAAAATTTATTCGTAAGGCATTCGCTTACCCTTCTAAGATCTTTCGACAGAGACTCTGCACACATGCTCTGTCTATTTCATTACAAAGTCGGTGCAGAATACTTAGTGAAAACACGTTCCGCCGTAGAAACACTACCGCCAACCGCATTTAGCTTAGCTAAAAAGGCCTGTCATAATTAAAATCTAATATTCAGCTAAATTAAGGCTCGAACAAACCTCATTTATTATTTTCCTAGCACATTTTCAAAAAATCCCAACATGGAGAAAAACGTGTACAAGCAAGAGAATTAAATCTCAAAAATGCATGAGGTCATCGTCCTGAATTGCAATGGGTCAAACTCTCGCATTTCGTACCTTCAATCCTCAAAATCCACAACATTTGGCATTTTTTTCCATCTTGCGCATTTTCCACTACTTTTGATGAATACGCAGGTCGTTTTCAGAAGCTGATAGATGAACGATCATCGCTGTCTTTGAAATTTGCCGTGGTCATTGGTATGCGTACCGGCCTCAATTTACGCCAAAAGTAAGGAAAAGGCACAAATAAGGAACTTGTGGCGCGGGAGGATTTCTAAGGACAGTTCCCACAGGAACAGCATTTCAGAGCATATATAAAAAAGGCGGAAATATGTCCCAAGCAGGTGAATGACGCATTGGACAATGGCACTACATCATTTCGACTGACTCGGAGCATATTATTATGCTAAATAATTTTTGCATCTGGTCAGAATCATTTGTGTCTGGGCACCAAACCGGTAATGACTGAAATGAAATGAACTTTTTTCATTTGAAAATTTCCACCATTTCAACCCAAACGACAGCATTCCGTTCTTGGCCTACAAGTTCATTGCGAAATATATTCCCCAGCCGCATTCCATAGGCAATAAGAACTGAGACAAGTAATTTCAGTGCTGCGTTCACGGAAGAATCACTCGCATTTGGGTGACTTCAGTTTTGACACAACTAAATTAGAAATGCCTCTGGCGACCTCAATTATTTTAATCATGTACTTTTGCTTCTTATTCGAAGCTTCAAACGAACAAATAGTACGAGTTTGTTGATGGGTCAATTTTAAATTCATTTTTTAAATCAGTGAACCCCTTTCAGACGCGGTGGTTTCTGAGGCCACACCGCCCCTGTATACATGCTATTTCGAAAATATCAGGATAAAGTGGAAAGGGTGGTAGAGGGGCCCAAAATAAACATTCTTTGTCAAAGAATGTGTCCTGAAATGCCACGTTTAGATATTAGAGAGCGCTATTTAGGACAGTCGATAACATCATTTCTGGGGCGTAAGGCGTCCTTCCCCTCTCGGATTTTCAACGGCATGAATTCGGAGTTTGCCTTTGAAAATCCGAAGAAGGAATGACACTTAAGCCACACAAACGATTCTATCGACTGACCTAAACAGCGCCCTCTACCACCTAAACGCGGCATATGCGGACACAAAATTTTTGACAAAAATGTTTACTTTGTGCAGATCTACCACCCTTTACAATTCGGAAAGATATTTTTGAAACACCCTGTATTAATATGCTGGGTATATTAAGGCTAATGCCATGCAGATGTTCTTTCATACGTTTCTCAGACGTTAAGGATTATTGGCATGGTGAGATTCATAAAAACTCATCTGGACTAATAATCCCAAGAGATTGACTTCTATATGCATTGCATGCAGTAATATAGTATGATGCATTGATCTAATATGCAATAAACCTAACATTCTGGTAGGTAGGTAATAGAATTAGGGTCGCACTGGAACAACACAGTGGCCGATTCGCGAAAGTCGGGGATTAATCCCAAAGGGAAAGATCCCAGGACAACACCTCGTAATTATGAACTACGGTCAGATGACGAGATCAACACCACTCTTCAAACCTCCACATCACGCCAACGTGAGGACATTTGAGGCCACGACAGATTTGAAGTGCACCAACCCTCATGTACACGACGGTCTTTGGTTGGTGCGTGTTTCGAACTCGCCGGTTGCTAATCAGCTACTCTTCCAACCGGGTTACGGGACCGTCGTGGCTCAGCGGGTGTGCCCACTTCGAGTTGTAGGCGGCGCAGGTTCGATTCCTGTCAGGTGCATTCCTTCCTGGGTGTATTTCTCTCTTCTGTGTCAGTAAAACTTTCATTGTGTGTGTATATCTATTATTTGGTGTGTCTTGTGTTTGGCTCAGGATGGCCAAATATGGCCATTGCGCCATAAAACCCCAAAACTAACCAACCATCCAACCGGGCTACCACCTCCTTACAACATTCTGAACAGCGTAATCTGTACTGTAAAAGTAAATTTTAAAATATTTCAACCCTAGGAGTACTATGCCTTTAAAGGGCACTGTAATAAAAACATTTTTGAGGTTAAAAACTTTATGCTTAAAGCTGCTATGCTAAAAACTTTATGCTATACTTTATGCTAAAAACTTTATGCTTATCAGCTGATTTGAATATATTTCGCACATATTACAATTTAATACCTAGGTGGGACGCTGTATGTCCTACCTGCCATCTAACACCATCACACACTCCCGTGATTAGTGACGTGAGACACTGTACCAGTGTTGTTGGGGTGAGAGAAAATAGCATGCCATACTCATTTAAATTGGTTACTCAACAATCACGTGACGCTCAGGGGATTAGCTAAGATACTATTGGTTAAGAAGTCTATAACTGATTGAATGTCATGCACAGGGAAAACTTCAGGTTGCTTGGTGGAATAATACGTGCATGACCCTTACAAGAGTTTGACCAATAAAGTGGCTAGGCACTGTCCTGCCTCCACGCGCATTTAATTGTTTCCAATTTAAAAATTTCAAATTAAAAAGTTAATTTTAATTTAAGGGCAGGGATGTCGGGAATGCCAGCGGCAAGCGCCTCAAAGTCGAATTCAATACCTCCACATTCAAAGTGTCCTTCATCAAGCCTCGAAAAGAACGATTAGCGATTTTATGCGACTTCTTAGTCTAAGCGCTTAGTAAAAGTCCTCACTCTCTTGAGTAGCAGAGTACTTATTAATAACTTCTTCATCAAGGGGAATTTTCCCCGAACGCGAGAGAAATAAAATATGGATTCCGGATAAGTAATAAATTCGCAGATATATCACTTTACGCCCTGATGAGGATTTGACGACTTCTGGGTGCCCTTTTGCCTTCGAATAACCCCCTGTGCGAAGAAAAAGAGGCAAACAAAACGAACGCCCCATCCCACGGCAGAAGAGGCGTCACCGCACTATAACTATGGCCTTCAAGGCCGTATACGAGAGAGCCATTAAAACTGCTACTCGATGGAGCCATTGATTTTTGGATAATGTGTTGCGAGACTTGACTATGATTAACGATTTTTCCTGAAGGGTGCTTCAATTTATTGGCATTTATTCTTTTCGGCTTGCCCTCTTGGAGGGTTAATGAAAGTCAACCCATTTCGCGAAATAATTTCATCTCTGGGAGAGTTTTTTTGCGCCCTTTCGGGGCTGGAGTTCACGAGTCGACAGCGCGTCTTACGACACGAGGGAGCAGGAAGTGAAGCCCTTAAATTCATTTCAATGTAAATTTAAGTTTAGTTTGTCACTCGACGGTCAGTTTTTGCAATTCTTGCACAAATTAGTGGAGTAAAGTGGATTCCGAACCTCTTCGCTTAAAGTGAAGTTTAGTTTATTTGAAGAACAGGTAAAATTTCACTTCCGTTTTGCCTTGAGGTTTCAAGAACTAAATTATTTTTTTAATTCAACCCTCTGACCGTCACGAGATTTCCGAGTATGTAATATTGCTTTTATCCCACAACGTACATAATAATTAAATAACTCTTTTCGAGGGAGCATCCTTAAGTGCTATGCTTTTGTAGAATCGAAGCTCATAGGTATCACGCACTTATAATTTATCTACGTTATATTTTTGAAACGCAGGTCAGAATACGGAGTATTCCATTGACATGTATTATACTAAAAAGGGTTTCTTTGACAGAAACTTTTATGGGTGAAGATTTGTCACTTTACATAAATGTATTTTGTACGTAAAGAAATTATATTATTTTCAGAACTGGTGGAACACTTTGTCTCATCATTTATCTAGATCTTTTATCCACCTTTTAAGATCATCACTCATCCAGTTTAACACTCTTACATCATATTATCAAATTAGAGATATTTATATACCTTAAAAGTCTTAATATGTCTAGAATATTTGTATACCTAGCATTAATATTGTATACTTAGCCCTAATGTTATATACTTAGTTTTAACAGAATAGATATACCTATCTAGAATATTATACCTAGTTTTAACAGAATAGATATCCTATCTAGAATATTATATACCTTGCTTCATCACTTATCTAGAAGATTCCTACATCAGAATTACAAATGAAATATTTTGTATACCTGAAGCCTTAATGTCTAGAATATTTATATACCTAGCCTTAACATGGCTAGAATTTTTATATACCTCGCCTTAATAGAATCGATATCAGAATAACAAATGAGAGATTTTTTGCATACCTGAAGCCTTAATATGTCTGGAATATGTATATACATAGCCTTAATATTATAAACCAGCCTTAATATAATATACTATATGCCTACCTATTATACACCTTGTCTCATCACTTATATAGAACACTCCTATATCGGAATATCAAATTAGATATGTTCATATGCCTTAGAAGCCTTAATATGCCAAAAATATTTATATACTTCACTTCGCTCATTTACACTTACAATTTGTTTACTTTCTAGTAGTTAAGCAAGTTTGTTGTTATGTTAAGCACGTTAAGTTAGTTTTTGTGCTTGTAATTGTTACAATAGAACGTCAGTCACTATAGAATGATTTGCTATAGCTAAAATATAGCTTTTTGTAAAATTACCATTTTTTTACCATCGATTTTTGGAAATCATAAATGATTTGTATATTTAAAAATATTATTAAATTCGAATTCAGCTTTCCTTTCTTTGTTGGAAGAATAAATTTTAGTGGGAGAAAATCAGATAATTTATACGCAAACTCCGATTGTGCTCATGAAATAAATTAAATAATCTACATAGCGATTTCTTAGACTCGAGTTGTCATAAATTTATTCTGATGGTAATTCTTCAATTCGAGTGCCTTTATTAAATTGCTTTTGCGTAATGTTTTGATACTTAAGTGATTGTGCATTATATAAGGTTTTTGTATCGAAACTGATATAGAATATAAATAGCCTTAAATTTATGTAATTGAGTGCAATGAATAAAAATAGTGGGTCTTATTTTCGTTCTGACACTGTTTTATTACTGAGTGGAAATTCGAAGCATCTGAGTGGAAAAAGACAAATGAACTAAGTGGGCTTCTACCCACAGTCTCTGTGACACCACTGGGTAAAACGGGTGGATTGACACAAAAATGGTGTTTTGGGCAAGAAGAGAAACTTGGAATTTTATGGGGAACGGAGACAGACCTTGTTAACGTTGGGAGTGCATAATCTGTGATGTACGTGGCTTATGTATGAGCTAAAACTTTAAAGCAGCACCTCCATTCATCCCATTGTCAATTATTGTGAGTGCTTGACCCCTCCAAATTTCTTATAGGCACAGTGACGTAAGTTCTTCTATTTTCTATTAGATTACATGACGTCATGGTTACATTCTTCATCAAGCATAACATAAATCATGCAAGTAGAAATAATTATCACATTTACTAATACTTGTTATTTGTTTCTAATCTTTAAATTTCTGTGTTACTTCTCTAACATGGGGTACAAGGAATCATAAGTACGTCATAATTAAGTCGTTTCATTGTTTTGAATATGAGAACGCTTCATCAGCAGTAGCTAAATGTCTAAAGAATAAGGTATTCTGATTAAGCTCTAAGATTTCGCAGAATTCAGTTTCTTTTTATGCTTTGCTATTTGGCCGCATTGAGTTACGTTATTTTGATTACTCTTATAAGTACCTCCATGTAATCCGAGATCCTTTTGTAATCTCAATCAAACAATTGTAACATATTTTTAGATTTCCGTATGCTTTATCAGTTGAAATAATGGTTGCTGCGTAATTGGATGTTGTAAAAATGGCGAACGTTGAAGAGCTTCAAAAAAGCGAATACAATAATCTTGTAGACAAGAGCTAACGTATCATAATTAAATCCGTTTTGTATTTAAAGAGCTGTATATCAAAGTACTATAATTACGCGACTCGTTTTAAGGCATAGGAACGTTTTGCATCGATAGCAAATCAACTGAGTTTTAAAGCCCTGAAAAAAGATTCTTTGAAGGAGAAATTATAATTTAAGGCATTGGATTTCATTTGATCGCACAGAAATGCATTCCTCTCCTCATCCTTAATTATCACTTCAACGCAACCAAGGCTGGAAGTAGAAGAAAAAACGACAATAATAATTTATCAATTATTATTAAGCAACGTAGCAATTTGCATTATTTTTGTTCCAATTATTAAATACCTGCTGATGGGGACCAAAAGATAATTACCCCAAGTAGTAATCCGAAACCCAAACAGACATTTACAAAGCTTTTGATTATTACGTGATTTGAAAGGATGCAAAATGATAAAAAAAAAAAACGCGCTGTGTAACTGTAGACAGCTCAAATAATGAATGTTAGTTTAGCCAGGGAAGCAGAATTCTTATGTTGGCTACGTTATCCGAGAAAGCCGGTAATTCGATAGCCAGAAAGTTGTTAAAATACAAAACTGACGACAGCGAGCGCGGGTTCTATTAGAGCCAGGCTTCCATTAGACTGTTATTTAAGCCCTTATGGCCTTAACAAGGAACGCTCACAACTCTCTGGGACAACGCTCATGTTACACCTTTTCTGTACCACAGCTGTAATTAGAAAGAATGCCCGAAAGAAAACAAAAATAAATATGAATTTAAGAAATCAGAGCAAAAAAGGGTCTAATTAAAGTAGCTAAAAGCTTCACTAATAATGAAGAATTTCATAGTCAGATTGATATTTGGGATGCAGAAAAACAAATTGATATTAAAAAAGTTGATGATACTCAAATTCCAAGGAATATGTAAGAGGTATCATTAATTTCGTGTTTTTTCACAAATCTTTTTTTCAATAAATGTTTAGTAAGTTATTAAATAATTGCATGTAAAGCACAAAATTCCTAGCTGTGGGCTATTGGAATGTATTATTATCGAGTAAATATCGCGAACACTTTTTTTAAATAAAAATTTTGTCTTAAATTTTAATATTCTCCAGAGAACTTATATTGAAGAAAGGAACACTTTTAATTAGTTTTTAATCTATAATAATTATGGAATCAGCATTCCCTTTTTAATATGAAAAGGTTTTGTTGGTTCCTAAAATAATCCTCGAAATATGGCGTATTAGAAATATCTAAATTGATTTTGTTTTAAAACAATATACGGGCTTTGCTTACCAGGATGCCATCAAATCTTTTAAGCCGGAAATATGAATTCGTGTAGCTATTTTCATTTTTTGTACCTTTTTTATTAAAAAAATAACTTTTACCATCTCTATTCAAAATAAATATGATCTTGTGATGATGTAGAGAAAAACTAAGACACCTTGGGAAGGCTAACAAAAAGTTGGCGTTCCAAGTCACTGTGGCAACAATTAACAAGTGGACCAATTCGCTAAGGCTAGAGCCATAGTTGCCCCAACTTAAATTCCCTTTACCTTTACATAACATCAAGAGGCTTATATGCCTCGTCTACAAAGACTAATAGACTCTCAATCTACAGAGATGTGTAGAGGAAAGAACTGGAATGTTTTATTGAGGAATAAAGATCGTATCCCAATTTCCTTGCCCAGAACTGTGGGATACTCTAGCTTTCGACTTCTTATCAGACATAACTACCTACAAAGACATTTACACGGTATTGAAGTAGTGAGATCAGCTATCTGTCCCCTTGGCGAATTGAACGAAATGACTGGAGACCACCTCAAGGATTGGGCTAAAATACTAGACAATAGAATAGCAAATACTGTTGATAGCGTTTTTAAGCCATATTTTTTCACTTCAAAACTTTACTGGGCTGCTTGCCTATTGTTCGTCGAGACGGATAAAAAAATTTTTAATTGCACTACTACCCTTAAATAATTGATTACGAAGACACGACTGGAAATAATATCCGCGTTTTATTTGTGTTAGGTTTATAACAATTTCAGGTTTTGAAGACAGTAATACCCCTTTCTGTAAGCAGAACAAATTCTTATAAATCTATATAAAACTCGCTTAAATAACAAATACGAGTTAAGTTAATTTTAAATCAAACTACAGAATCACTACTTAAAAAATTATTCCATTCAAGTTTTGAAATAGCATATATTTCTTTAAAAACTTTAAAAAGCAGTTTACTTTTCCTCTCCAACTCTTAAAACTGAACATTACATTCTTACAATTTTCGATTGTTTTTGTTACGATCCAAATTTCCTGCCTTTAAAGTTGTGTCTGTTTATTCGTATCTTCAGAAACGAACAACCGCAAGACCAAAATTAGGTATATTATACAAACTATTCTGAGACTTCTTTTAGTCGTATTTCCAACCTCAATAAAAAATTTTACCGCTAGTTTGTTAGAATTCTGTAAAATATTTTATAAATAACGAAACAAAATAATTAATAATTTTATTGTCTTTATATTTTAATATTCCACCTTTGCTAACCCTCCAAGAGGTTTCGACGAGATATCTCGTCCATCAAGGTCTGACAAATTTCGCTAATGACGAGATATCTCGTCATCAAGATATTGCCGATTATTTTTTTCAGATGAGATCAAGATCTGATCAGTTTTCTTCTAATGACGAGATATATCGTCCATCAAGATCTGGTCAGTTTTGCTAATGACGAGATACCTCAAGTCGAGACAACCACCAGGAAGATTAGAGTCACTGATGGCAAACCGAGTTGGGCATTAGCAAATCCGTTACAACCATAATCGAGGTTGTGCAAGGTAAAAAAGTGGTTATTTCATAATATACTATGCAACTTTTTTAATTTCTGGAATTATTTGGAATTGAAAAGGTGGAATACACCAAAAATCAGTAGTGTTGACCGAAATAAGAATTCCTAAAAATTTCTTGTTCAGTTGTGCGAGGTCCTAAAGTGAATGTTGCCTCTAAAGCAACGTTCTCAGATAAAAGTCTAATGGTCGGTTTGGTTTGTCTCTCTACGGTCACATTTTGCTACACGAGTGCTAATTAGACCCGTATTGAACATCCATGCCTAGAAAGGGATTTGAACTGACAAGAGAAGACTAACCCTTCGGCTACCTGACAGGTTCATGTGACTTTTTGTCTTTTCTTGGACCTTGTGCTATAAAACCCAAACCCAATCCAATTTGGACAATTACTCATTACTCATGCGTTAAGACGGTACTACCTGTTGGTGTAAAGTAATTTTGGAATTATAATTTTCGTTCGGTTGCTAGCGTAGTGAACAAACCCACTGAGCCATAATGGCCCTTCATTTGGATAGGTAATGGAGGTGAAGGTTTAGGAATATGGAAGGTATGTTGAATATTTTTCCATTAGCATTTACAGAGATAAGAGTATAGAATTATTGGGCGTTATTCCAGGTGCAATATGAGTAGCCTTCTACTGTACACATACTGAGATTTTCTACCCAGTTTGGATAAAGGCTCACAGGAGTAGTGCCGAGGGAACCCTTTTATTAGCCTACTCATTCCTCTAGAGGACAAACCAGTCTACTGATTCAACTGGAACATACCAATGTTCGTTTTGATTTATTTATTCATTAACCCTACAGATGCTTGTCCCGACGAGTTATTTCGTCATAAGCAAAACTGACTAGATGTTTATGAAAGAGATATCTCGTCATTAGAAGAAAACTGACTAGATGTTTATGAAAGAGATATCTCGTCATTGGAAGAAAACTGACCAGATCTTGTCATCATTAAAAAAATCTGCAATATCTTGATGACGAGATATTTCGTTATTATAAAAATTGATCAGATCTTGATGGACGAGTTGTCTCGTCCAAACCACTTGGATGGTTAACTGTTATCTTTACACTACAGTCGGAAAAAATCTTTTAAAAGGTTAAGGTCAAATCTTTTCGTGAAGGATTCTCCATTATTCTTCGTAGTATTTAATCGCTTTATAAAAAGTTTTAATTGCTAGTTTGAACTTGATTGTACCCAAGAAGCAATTCACGAAACCATTCTGATATAGGATTCGTCCCAGTGCTTGGTGTTATCTTTTCAAACCGAGCAATGTGCCTTCTTCCGTAACCCGATCCTCGTGTCGATTTAGTTAATTTTCATCCATATCGATTCAAAGCCTCTTAAAAATACTCTCGTCTCCCCTTCCTCGACTCCGCCCCCTTCTCTGCCACCCCCTCTTTCTGACGCCCCCCTCCCCCGATCGCTCTCTAAGAAGAATAATTGATACGTTTCCAGAGTTTGCTTTCCATTAATTTCTCCTGCTGCGTCATCAGCCAAATGATTTCTGAAGCCGGAGACCGTCTTGAATTACACAAAATTCCCCAAGACTTTAACTGGAAGATGAAGAACCCCTTTTTAAAACCCTCTTTTCTGGAAGAGACACGCCTTGGATTTCGCCTCCCGTATCCGGTTGTTTACCGGATCGAGTGATCCGAAATTATCGTTCGGTTCGTTTTCAACTCCAGGAAAAGGGGGGTGGGGGCACGAGTACCCTTAAGGCCCGCGTTCTTCTAAGGTTTCTAATCTTAGCAGCCTTCGAAAACGGTTTTTGTTTTGTTTCCACCCCTGTGCTGCGAAACTGTTTTTCAAAAAAAAGTTTCAGTAAATAGATAAATAAGTATACGGGTGGATGTTTATATATATATACATGGTGGAGTAATAATGATGAGAAGTTTTCAAATCTCGTTTGCGCGGGCGGAAAAAAAGAGGTTCAGGCCATGGCGTTGTGTTTCAAATTATGAAAGAGAAAGGGCCTGCTAAATGATCTGTCTCCTATCTCCCTTTGGTAATTATGCCCTTCCATAGTTATTTTCCCTTTCCCTGGATGCGGCCGAAAAACTTCCAACTTAACTCATCTTCCGAAACAAAAATATTTTGCAAAAACGAGCTGCTCGCCTGGAGCTTAACAAAATAATTTAAATGCGCATCATCTTACACCCAAAATCTTCCGCTAAAATTTGTTGTCTTTTTTCATCTCCCCGTCCCTTTTTTTGTTTACACATTTTTTAATACTTTCATCATCATCGTCATCTTCATCGCCCAGTTATCGTTTTCTCTCTTTTTATTTGTTTACTTATTATTCTCTTCCCCGTCCCGGTTGCGTTCTAAACATGAGCCACAAACGCTCTCGAATACATGAAGTATTTCCCAGGATAATATATCCTTTGACTCCAGGAGGAAAAAATGGGAGAAACGTACACCTCTTGCCGGAAACTAATGACTATGTGACGGTTTCCGAGAAATACGAGATGTCCTGGAAGCAGGAAAGGCGCTCCGGTTTCTGGGATTTCAACTTTTCTCAACATATTTCCAAGCGGAAATTTTTTTACTTCACTTCCCAGGAAACTATTTTAGATAATGGTCGGTATACAGTATTTTTTTTACTTATTAGTGTAACCCGCATGGTGTTTTTGCTTCGTTTTTTATTCATGGGAAACAACAGGAGAGGAGGGAAAAAATTCCGGAATCTGCTTCTCTCCTATCGAATTTCTATCGTTATTGTTTTCCCCCGACGCAAAGAGAATTTCCTTTTTTGTCTCTCAAATCGCAATTAAATGATATTTGCATTTCGAAGTCAAAGAAATTTAATTTGAGTTGAAAGTATTCAAAAAAATATTTCAAAAACATTAATTGTTCGTAGGGATCCCGTTTCCTGACAATATTTAAATTTGTGTCTTCGGAGGAGGCTTAACAAATGATGGAATAAAAAGTTTTCAATCTTTCTTCTGTGCGGATTGTGTTCCTTTTAAAATGAATGAATCGAAGTGTCATATTTCAAAGAAAAGACAGTTGAGATACAAGAAACTAGAACTTCGGCTCATGCGTGACTTTCATCCAATAGAATTTCAAGTTGGGACAGGAGGGAGGAATGTTCTTATTTTTGTAATTGTTCTTTTAATGCACATTTTATTATTCTCATCATTATCAATAGACCTATTTGACTTTCGTAAATAATTTCCCTTTCTCCGAATGTGACTTTCGTCAAAAAACAAATCTGTGACACAATATTTTGCACTTAACTATTTAAACCTTTGAGCTATTATCTATAGCATAGTTTCCCGAACGTTTTGGGGCCGCGGTAGCCCAGTTGGAAGAACAACGAATTAGCAACTGGAGGGTTGTGAGTTCGAAACTAAGTCCAGTCAAAGACTGTCGTGTACACGGGGGCTGGCGCATGTTAAATCTCTGGTGCCTCAAATTTCCTCACGTTGGCATGATGTAGAAGTTTGGAGAAGGGATGCCATCTTAAATGTTATTCTCGCCATCTGACCGTGATTCAAAATTACGAGGCGTTGTTCTTGGATCTTTCCCTTCGGTATTGATCCCGGACTGTTCCCAATAGCCCGTTGTGTTGCTCCAGTGCTACGTTTTAATTAACTACCTACCATCCCAAACTTTTTTGTCTCAATGCCCCCTTTTCAACGACAATTTATTTCGGCGACCCCCCTCTGGAAAACTCTATCTCAACTAATAATAAATTTCAAACACAGCTGTGCCTATGCTTTTTGAATTTCACCAAAATGTTTATGTAGCTGTGCGTGTAATTTAAGAATTTAGAAATGTAGTTTCGAAATAAAACAAATTGGAACTGAGCTTTTTTTAAATGAAATACCAAAAATATGCTGCACACTAACACACTAGATTGCTCACTATTATTAGTAATTAATATGAATCAAATCAGTTATATTAAAAATAATCACTAATGAAAAGAATGGACCTTGATGTGCTATTTATTTCTTTATATTAGAATCTATTTTAGTTAGCAGCCTCCTTAAGACTCCAGTTATCTATTTGCAATCTCTTTGTAGAAGAGAATCAATGGCAATGTAATACTGTAGTGACAGGGTATGATGACGTGGATAAGTGTTTGCTTTAAGTACTTTTAGGTGACAAATAATTTTAACATCTTATAACCCACTCTTGCTCTTCAACGCCCCTATTTCCCCTGGATCCAGCATTGCCCCCAAAGATTCCTTCAAAGCCCACAGATGACGATAGCGCCCACTTTGGGAAACTGTGATCTACGGGCTCTGAGTCCGGAACCCAATCTGGACATATCTACTTATAATGGTGTAGAATCAGTACCGTAGCTGGGATTTAATTTCTGAGGGAGCCCAAAGTTAAGACGGTTGATTGGGTTATATGGCGCGAGAGCTACATTTAACCAAACTGTCCCCAACACAAGATGAGAAACTTTATGAAATGGATCCACACAAGGAATGTCTCATTGATACAGAAGAGAAAAAATACACCGAGGGTAAGTTACAGGAATCGAAGCTGTACCAACAACTCGCAGGTTATTAGCGCTATGAGCAAATCCATTGAGCCAAGGCGAGCGCCTCCTCCTCCTCCAAGCTAGAAATGTAATTCTTATGCCAAATGAAGATGTAGGGCACTTTCAAGAATTTAAAAGTTTCTCTAAGTCAGATCGTCACCACAAGACGAATTCACTAATAAAGGATTTGTTTGCAAAAAGTAACACATATCAGTTCTTCAGAGGACAGAAATATATTTATATGGTTATGCTTGTCAAATGTGAGTATCAGGCAAAATCTGTTGGAAAATAGGAACAACTGCTTATAGCTCAAATTCCAACATAGAGCCCAAGAAGACTTTACAGCAAATTTTAGATCGATGACAGACCACGACTATTTTCAGGCACATCTAAATGAAATTGAGGTTGCATTATAGCCCAGTTGGTAGTCGCGGATTAGCGTGTACTACGTGGGGGCTAGTGCTCGTTAGATCAGTGGTGACCTCCATCGTTACATCCAGTGTTTCGGAAACGTTTCGAACGGTTTTGTGTTTGGTGCAGCTTGACCGAATCGGTCATTGCACCATAAAGCTCAACCAACCATTTCGAACTTACGTAAACAAGTACGGATTATGTAAACAAGTACGTCTTCCCCAGACATTCAGGAAGAATTTGCATCCACTGTTTCAGAAACGATTCGAACTCTGTTTTGTGTTTGGAGCAGCTTGGCCAAATATCTTCTTTGCGCCATAAATCCCAACCAACCGTTTCGAATCTATGTAAACACGTACAGGGTACCTATGTCTTCCCCAAAGACATTCAGGAAAGCATTTAATCCAGTGTTTCGGAAACGATTATCTCACGTGTCGAATAGATCTCCCCGTCTAATCAACCTCGCTACATTAAGCGGATTGGGTTGATGCCTAATTGGGAATATTAATCGGGGTTCAATAGTTATACTAAGAGTGCTATAGACACTGCTATTCAGACAGGAAATACCAATTGGGACCAGGTACCGGAATGTATGCTGGTATTTGTTTGGATGCTATCAAATGAGAAAAGTCTTGAGGGATCACCACCATTCTAGTAACCCATGCACTACGAAACGGTATGGTTTATATTTGAAGTCTCACCGGGTATGTTTCTCTACTAGTAGCAATTTCCTATATTTCTGCATGACGCATTTGATTTATTACACATCAATTTTACTTGTGAACCTAATCATTATAAATCTTCATTAAGTAATGGACATATGAACGGTATTTACTGATAAAAATAACGATATTTATTTATAAAAATAACGATATTTACTGATAATGAACGATATTTACTAACAAAAGGCGTGAAAGTGGTAGAATGAAATATTTGTTTGTGGGTTCAATCTAGAACAGGCTGCCTGAAGTTTCCTGGGTTCTTCTATATAAATGCTGGCCAACTTTCCCAAACACATTCAGGAAAGTATTTACATCCAGTGTTTAAAGAATGATTACCTCGTGTCGAATAGATCTCCCCGCCTAATCAACTTAGCTACACTTAGCGGATTGGGTTGATTCCTAATAGGGAATATTAATCCAGGTTAGATAGTTAGGCTGAGCGCGTTTATAGGCCACTGCTATTCACAGATGGGAAATGCCAATTGGAATCAGGTACTGGAATGTATGATGTTTTAGATGCTATCAAATGAGAGAGGCCTTCGGTGTTCATCAGGATCACCCCAACTTCAGCAACTGGTTAGAATCCAGACAGAAAAGTCAAGAAAACTGCAATTTTCTGAACGGATATGTGAGCGTGAACCCCTCAGAGGGTTAAGACAATTTTCTTTTGATCCTTTTTACACATTTTTTTAATATGTGCCTTTGTTTTGCATATTTTGTTCTATAAATAATACATAGTTTGTATTTTATTTTATTTCCTAGACTCTTAAGTTTTACAGATTTTGTCATACTTTTTAATGTCGTTCTGTATATCTATGGGTCCATGTCTTGTCCATAACTTGTCTTCTGTGCCTTATGTAATGTTTTCTTATTAAGTGTTTTATAGATATAGTGAATTCTTTCGATCCTCCATAATACATGTAACCCCACCGTATACAGTTGAAAGCCGCACTGGTGGAGCACTGTCCATCTACGTTATGTAGCTCGTATTAATTCTGTATTTCTTTCCCTTTTTTAATAAATGCATCCCAGCTATTCCTTGATCGGCCTTAATATATTCTCGAGTTGAACACTAGAGAATCTATATCTATTTTTACGTTATCTATATCTATTGTCACTATCGAACATACTAGTAATAACGCTAGTGCTTCCCCACCTTTACCTGTGGCTTGCAAAGGCTTAATTAAGAAAGGGAGTTGTTGGCAACACTATTCTAGCCCCCTAAGTCACTAGTTTTCCGAATAGTGTAGAGTTATTTATACCCCACACATAATAATTAAACAACCTCATCTATAGGCTGAAATAATTCTAGGCAAGATTCTATTGAGTAAAGTCAAAACTGGTTAGAAATCAAGCAGGGAAGACTGCAGATTTCAGAACGGATATATGTGGGTGAACCCCCAGAGGGGTAGAATAGCGTATTTAAACTTGCGTTTTCTTCTCACGACTTACTAGTATCATGATGTTGGTGAACGTTTCGCTTCACCGAAATGGCCATTGACGATTTTTCACGGGTTTTTAATCTATAGCAGTCATATTTTGAAGTTACGGATTTTTATTATGCGTTTGACGAAGATTTCATAAATTTATCTACTTAAGTCTTTTGTTGGCATTTCGGGTGGCCTGGGTAATAAAATTTCAAAAATTCTATCTAAGTATCCAAGAAATCTTGTCATATACTTAACCCTCCTGGTGGTTTACCTTTGTGTCGATATTTTTGTTTTCCTGGTCGTTATCTTCGTGTCCTGTTGTAGCCAGCTTCTGATACAAAAGCCTGTTTGAAATTGTCCCCAGTTCTGGGCAAGGGGCAATTTGTTTTTCCTACTTGTCTCGACGAGGTATATCGTCATTAGTAAAATTGATCAAATGTCCATGGACGAGATATCTCGTAGATACAACTTGAAGGGTTAAAGAGACATATCTTTTTTAATGCAAGGCACTAATGAAAACACTATTTTAAAATAACACTTAAACTTTTAACTGACGTCTCACTCTAATTTTGAATGTTTTCCTCTCTTTACTTACTTCTGTCCTGATGGTGGTGGACAATTTGCTCTACAGAATGGCCATTAACGATTTTTCAGAAGTTTTTAATCTGTATTAGTCATATTCTGAAGTTTAACATCATTATTACCAATTTGGCTAAGGTTTCATCTGTTTATCTACTTAAGCCCTTAGTTAACCTGGGTTATAAAATGAAAAAAAAAAAAATCTAAAAATGTTCTAAAAATATTGTTATATACTTAAATAGACATGTCTTTTTTTAATGCATGACACTAAAGGCAATTACTATTCTAGAATAGCATTTAAACTTTTACTTAACTGACGCCTCATTTAAAGTTCTACCGTTTTCCACTGGGGACTTACTTCTGTTCTGATGATGGTGGACAATTTACTCTGCCAAAATGACCGTTGATGATTTTTCAGCTTTTAATCTGCATTAGTCATATTCTGAAGTTTAACATTGCTATTACCAATTTGACTAAGGTTTCATCTGTTTATCTACTTAAGCCCTTTGTTATCATGGGTTATAAAATGCAAAATAATCCAATTTAAGTGTCCCAGAAACCCTGTCACATATTGAAATAGGCGCATCATTTCTAAATGTGCGACACATCTGTATCCATGTATAAGAAAGCTCTAAAGAGCGTGTCAAGTGGGGAAGGAAGTGGGCAGAAACAAAAATGGAAAGTGGCGGCATCCGAATTTGGGGATTTTCTCTGCTCCTCGTGTTCATTAAAGAGCCCGTTGTGTTGCTCAAGTGAAAGGGGTTCGGTTTTCAGTCCTCCTCGATTCTTATCATGAAGGGGTTTCGGAAGAGATAACAGCCGGAGTCTTCTTCCAATTTCATCCCCACTCTTCCAGGAATTGATCTTCGGCTTTCTGGGAGAGTCGGGTGTCTTCCCAGTCACAGGACATCCTAGAATTACGCGCTCAGTCTGCCCTGCGCGTAGGGCAAGGGTCCGGTTGCACGCGAGGTGTCCCGTGGCCCCGTGTTCGCTCCTTCTGTTCGGCCCTGGTGTTAAAACGGAGCACGAGACGGGGGGTTGCCGGTCGGAGAGTTTGAAATTTCATCATCGGTGACGTAATGATTTGTCGCCAAGCTCGGCGGTTGTTTTTCTCGCTCTGCCTCTCACCCGCTCTTTTTCGATTTATTGAGTTGTAGGGTTCTTTCTTCCTTGTTTGTTTTGTTATTTTTTTGAGGGCCGGAAAACTTTTGATTTCCTTTTGAGCTGTGCGTGATCTCGTGTGAAATTTCCATCTCCTTAAAATGAGCGTAGCCCAGTTGGTAGAGTCGCGGATTAGCAACCGGAGGGTTGCTAGTTCGAAACTCGATCCAATCAAATAGTGTTGTATATGAGGGGTCAGGTGCACTTTAAATCTGACATGGCCTCAAATGTCCTCACGTTGATGTGGAGTGGAAGTTTGGAGAGTGGGGTGCCAACTCAGGTGTTGACCATGTCATCTGAACACTGTTCAAAATGACGAGATGTTGTTGATGAGAATTTTTCAATTCGGGATTGATCACGAACCGTCGCCAATAATCTATTGTGCTGCTTCAATGGGACGTAAATTCAACTACATACCAACCTTAAAATGATAGAAAATTCTTTTTACTAGACATTGTACATTTTGTATAGTTTTGTACACTTTTTTAATAGACATTTGTCCTTCATGTCTACTGATCGGATGCTGGTTTCTGAACCGAAAAATTCCTTGCTCGAATACGAAGAAAGGCACGGATATGTGTCCGTCTGGAATTGAATGTGTGGCCTCGGAATGTGCTTAGAATGTGTGACATGTATGTCAGGTGTAACCTGAACTCGTCTCAGTGGTGCACCAGGGTAAGGCAAAAGGGTTCACAAATCTGCCCTTGTAAAGCCATAATGAGTAATGTCCAATTGGCCGGGCATTAGAAAAAGATACTCCCCCATAAGGGTGAAGGCATGATCTCGTATTCGCACTTGTGTCCTTAGATCCAAAATAGACAGCGGGCACTAATCTATATAAAAAAGATGGCGGGTTTCTTATGGAATTAGAGCATGTATTTTCAATACTCAATGTCTAACTTGCACAGACGAATTTACGTATCTCTTTTCCTTTGGACCGTGGAACTGTGAACCTTTATCCAAAATGGGTAGAAAATCTCAATACGTGTACACGCGGCTGGTGCACGCTAAATCTGTCGTGGCTTCAAATTTCTTCACTTTGGCGTGGTGTGGAAGTTTGGAGAGTGGCGTGCCAGCTAAGGTGTTGTTCTCGACATCTGACCTTGGTTAAAAATTACGAGGCATTGTCCTTGGATCTTTCCCTTCGCGATTGAACCCTGGCTGTCGCCAATAGACCGTTGTGTTGCTCCAGTGCGACATTAATTGACTACCTACCTACACACAACGCTAGCCGCCTGAGATTTGTGGACGGCGCAAACAATCAGCCAACCGTATCGAACTCTACCGGATGCTGAAAGTCATAATTCCAATTACTTAATACCACAGGTAGTATCGTCTTAACGCATGCGCCTAATGAGCATTGTTTCAAATTAAATCGGAAAAGTAGTTTTATAGCGGAAGGTTCCAAAACAGACAAGGAGAACAGCAATTTTCAAGTTTTAAAAAATTACAAAATTATAGTTTTTTATCCACTATTCACGAGAACATGTCTTAAACTTTTAAGTGTTAAAAAATCTTTAAAACAATCAGAAATTCTTTTAATGTTCTTGAATATTTTGTTTTTATTTTTTCCATTACGAAACATATTTTTGTGGCTTATCACTATGTTGCCGGGATCCCTTCAATTAGTCACGTTATATGTAAAAGGTCCTGAGAAAAGAAAATTTCGAGTCAGAATTTAAATTTTGGTTCGGTACATACAAGATGGTACATCTTAAAGACAAGATGGTACATCTTCGTACATCTTAAAGAAGCATGGTCGTAATTTCGGCCATGCTTCTTTAATCAATTGATAACAACTTCATATTCTCTCAGCTCATTTAGACATGCATTTATTTGCTGATCTTGTGATTATAGACCCTTTTATCAACAAAATTGAATTATAAATCTATTTTTTCTCCGAATATTAGTTCTCGATTTCGTGACTTTCGGTAACTACATCCTTTTACTACGAATCCACGCCAACACTATTTTGTTTAAAAGTTCTTCCATACACTTTCTATAAACGGTCCACTTTGTGGACATACACAAACAAAATCTCTACTCTCCTGGTGCTTGTTTCGACAAGGTTAGCGACATCATTAGCAAAACTGACCAGTTCTTGATAAGCTAGATATCTTTCTGAGGGAAAACTAATCAATCTTGAATTCGTCATCAAAAAATCGGTAATATCTTGATGACGAGATATCTAATTATTCGCAAAATTTGTCAGATGTTGATAGACGAGATACCGCGTCGAAACCACTTGGAAGGAAAAGCTTTGTTTTTCTATGAGACTCACTAGATTACATATCTGTGCACTGAAAATTTAAAACGAAATATTCAAAAAGGTTTTCGTATCAGATTGTAGGATTTCGACCTGCATAAAATTGTCATTTATTCGTCAAATTGTCCAGTATTTAGTAAATAAAAGAACCCCATTTAGCAGATGATAGTACTGGAAACGAACAAATTTGATGTTGTTAATTGGCCGAGATTCACTATCGCTTGAGTGGATCGAATGAACAGATTATTCGTGTTCGAATACATTCCAAAAAAGTATTTCATTCCGAAAAATTGATTTTTCCTTCTAGGCTTTCAATTTATATATCCTATTTAAAGAGGATTAAGTGGACAGGCATTTTTTTCCTCCTTCCAAATGTAATGATATGGTAAATTCTCATTTCAAATAATAACATGATGCTCAATAGATTTAAAGATTTTTTTCCTCGGTTGTTGAAATTCTCATTAAAAGTAGTCAGACATAGTTACCATTTATACAAAGATTTTAAAATACAAATGAAACATATAATTTACATAAGTGAAACAATCAGTGTGCAAACATCCATTACATAAGTCACAAAGTTAAAAAAGAATAATTTTGTCCCCCCTATGTCAAGATATTTATATTTTTAATACAAATGTCAACAAAATTAAGATAAAGTAAAAGAGGACCAATAAAAATTATTGGGAATTTCTCAAATAATTGTGATTATTTCTGCAGAATAGCATATTATGTATTATGATATAGTCTTACAAGCTAAAATACGGGTCAGAGAATATTTTTACTACGCATGCGTTAACAAAAGTTCTATTCTCATATTAAAAATGTATTACTTATATTTACTGCCTAATATATTACATCATAAAATGCAAGTTTAGTAAAAAAAACATCGTATTTAATAGTAAAATTATTAATTTTGAAATTTAAAATCCTACATCCCTCGTCGCAAATTAGGCTTTTTCATGAAAATGTTCTCTAGTAGAATTTATTTTTTACAGACGTAAAATATGAATTCTGTTAAGCAATCTCATTCTAACGATTCCCTATTATAATATAATAGTACTACTTATTAATAAATTATCCCTCTATTAACTATATATGCAAGGTACATTTTATGTAACGAAATTGATTCATTCCTTTTTATTTATTTATAACAGATTCTTATTGTTCTCTTACTATTAAAGTCTAAACGTTGTGTTGATCCATAGATGTAATTAATGAGTATTTGTGATGAAGGATTATTTTAAACATAAATTAACAAAAATGTTTAAATCCACTTTTCATCAAGTTATTACATTTCAAATGTTATTTAATAGAATATTTAAAGGGATTTTGGGCAATTATTTAAAGTCGAAAATGCATCATGCCTTTGAAATTCTTTATTTTCAGAAACTTAGACAACCTATAACAATATTTATTTTCCCTTTGGAATGAAATTTCTACTTTATAATATTTTAGTGACCATCTTATTTCAGAAATAAAATTTGTAACATCAGATGCGATTCTCATATTTTTATTTGTTGGCAATATACTACATTTTTGGTTTAATCTGTCCTTGATAGTTGGAAACCAAATACCTACGAACTAAAATAAAATAAAAGCCGGGAAATCGTATTTGTCTAATATCAAATACATTTGAAAGACTCCGAGCAAAAAAGCCACTCAAATATGTTACCAATAAAAAATATATATATAAACAAATATTCAAGGGAAAAAATTATTTCTGGTTGGTTGGAATGAGTGTTTAATGCTTGCATATATATATACAAATCTATTAGTATTTTGTCTAAAGCCCTTCATCGATTATTTTTCTTTCCATCCTTTGTTTAAAGTGCATTTATCACTGTCAGTTAAAAATCGTCGTTGAAAATTCAAATGCAAATTAGACAAGAATAGAAAATAAGTCAAGCACTCAAAACATTTTGATTACTAAAAGCTAAAATATGTTTCGTGATAAAAAAAATATAAACAAGATATTCCAAAGAACAAAAGGGATTTCTGGTTGTTTGGATGAGTGTATAATACTTGAAAGTTGAAGACTTCATGAATATGTGTATATAGTGGATAAACCATTATAATTTTAAAATGCTTTAAAACTTGGAAATTATTTTGAAAAGCTGCACTTATGCTGCTTGGGCTACTTGCTCGAAGCCCTTCCTTTATGATTTCTTTCCATTCTCTGTTTTAAGTGCATTTATCGTTGTTCAAATCGTCGTCGAACATTCAAACTAATGCAATTTGAACAAGAATATCAAATAAAAGCAAACCTTAAAACGTTTTCCTAAAAATAATTTTAAAAAAATTATCAAAAAAGATATTAACAACACAAAGAAATTATATCAAATCTCTTTATACGTACCACTTTCACATTCCCGAAAAGACGACAAAACAAAGGATATAATTCTGTCTCATTTTCTGAAATTTTATGCAATTCAAAGCTTATCAAGCAACTGAGCAAATTTAAGATTATGAAGCAACTGCGCATCCCACCCAATTCGAACTCCAACTCACAGAGAAGAAATTTCAATTGATACCAAGATGCATTTCACCATTGCACAGCTATCCAAGCACAAAAAAGTTCCCGCTTAGGCCAAAGAGGGCGATAAATAGCCTTATTATGACACCCCTGTTACCCAAATCCCACGTTGCCGACGAAAATTGATACCCGCATATCGGTTTCGCCCGAAACTAGGAATGACAAGAACCTGAAAAAAAACTGCCAAGCTGAGCAGAATGTGCTTGCTCTAGACCTTGCCTAACGTAACAGGAGAGCGGTTGGTGTCAAATTTACTTAACACATGTTCCTTACACTAAGTAACTGAATACGTAAGGGTCAGAGGGAGGTCGTGTGTGCTTGAACATTTTATTTCTAGTACTTTTTTTATTTTATATCAATACGTCTTATTTTCTGTGGAGATTTCATCGCTTCATCTGAGACCATAAACGTGATTTTGAACAACTGCTCTCGGTGTCGGATGATAAGCGATCGTTTTGTGTTTTTAGAGAAATGCAAAGGAACAATGTTGTAGATTTTGTTTTTAAGATAGCTTTCCTTTTAAAACTCTTTTTTTTGTAATATTACGTTTATATTCTGAATAATATTTAATAATATCTATGTGTCACGAAAGTATATGTTGTTACGTTATGCCGTTACCATATGCGAGGTGTTTCCATTTCGTATTTTTTAAATTAATTTAACTTGTGTTGTTAAATATTACAACCCCATAGGTATTCATGTTTATGGTCTTAAAATCAATTTTTAGTTGTAAATTAAGTCATTAGAAGCAGTAAGACTAAAAAGCTTGAAACTCGCATAATGTTTGAAGAAAGTTAAATATGCCCTTATGGGCGAAAGCTTGCACAACAATGTTCCAAACGTTGTTGAAACCAGTCTGATGATCAAAATCTGGATAACCTCATTTAACCCCCTTCAAGCTGTAGTCGTTTATACAATTCTATTTTACATCATGCAAAATTTCAATTTATCTTTAGAAAACTACAGCAATTAGTAAAACATCTTATTCTAAATTAAGGGTTTATACTTTCTTTCCGGGAAATAAAAATTGAACTATTGCCGAATTCCTTACTGCACAATATTATCTTCGAAAATAAATTATCGTTTGAAACAGTAAAGAATTTAAAAATTCGTAGCAAATGCCGACTGTTTTTAATCTAGTGGTGTGTTGTGATTGGTTGATAAACGCTTTATTTTCAATCACACTATCAACGTTGAAAATGAAAGAGAAATTGATTGCATAAAAAAGATCCTTGTAATCAAAAACGCAAGTTGGAATATATGTGAACTCAATCATATAAAAACAAATATTAGTGGTTTAATGACCAAAGAGAATGGAATGTATTTATTGGTATAAAATGAAAAGAGCATTAAAATTTGTTTATTTTGCACAACAGAATTTTTCGATCCCGAGTTTGAAAGATTTTTCTTCAAGTATCAAACCTTCATTTTTTGTATTATTTATTCCATATACTGAGATGACTCATAAATTAGTTTACATGTAATCTTAATAATTGCTGAGTCTTAAGAACCTTTCATGAAACCTTATCTGCACGGTGTGTTATAACTTAATGTATAGGAAATGGGTAAGATTAAACGAAACTAAATAAAAACTAAAGACAAAAGCTGAAATGACGAATACAACATTAAATATATGAGAGATGATTTTTCTTTTACATTCAACTTTAATATCCGAACTACGAAAAATAATTATTTTTAACAATCCTTTAAATACATGTATTTCGGAGTTAAACAAACGAAACTCAAATTAAGAACGCATATTCAAGCAGAATAAAGAGGAATAGGAGATTATGTTCATTCGATCTTTAAGATAGATTTTAAGATAAACAAATCATTCACAAAAATAAATATTTTGTTTTTTATTTCTGCTACTTTAATAAAAACTACGTATTAGGAAAGAACATCATACTTCCAACTTTAAGAAATTTTTAAAAACTTTGAAGAAAGTTTTAATTTGTGTGATTAAAGAAACAATTTCTCCTGATTAGTATTGCATTTTTTCCTCTTTTGGGGATCCTTTTTCTTAACTTAAGAGCATTTTTTATTCTTACAGTGCTATTTTTGTTTTAATTCATTGATTATGCTTTCAGTCAGTAAAAAATATATAAAACGAGAAAAATGATTTTTCATTTCGATTGTGGTTTTAGATTGCAATTATTAAAAATAGTTTGGTAGATTATACAAGGAAAAGACAAATTATAATTCAGTAATTTGTCTAGGTTGTAATATATTTGTTTATAATTTTGAAGAAACGTAGCACAAACAGTTCTAGGATATTTCCTTTCCATTTTAAAGGTAGTATTTTACTCAGACCTACTTGAATCGTTTTCACCTAGTTGAATCCAAATGCCTCATTTGCCTTAATGAGGAAAGGACACTTTGGAGCATATCTTGTTCGACTGGCACCGGAGAGAATAAAAGCTCAATTCTGTTATAGAAAATTTATGATTCATATTCTATCCTTACTGTTTTTTCTAATGTTCATTTCGTCTATATTGCTTCGCTGGTTCATAAACTCACAGCCAAAAGTTAAGCACAAAGCGGTAAAATGCGAAAAAAACGACAAGTACAGCTTTGATTGACACGAAATGCGGCAGGAAAGTAGTAAATATGTTTATGCATGAAACAAAACAAAGAATTGCATACAAAGATGAAACAATATTGAATTTTCATAAATTATAAGATGAAGTCATATTGGAGTCATTAGCAATATGATGTTTAAATCCAAAACAACCAAAACCGACATTAATAGGGTATGTGACCACTCCTCATCCTCATACAAAGTTTACAGCGTGTGACCATGCTTTCCATGAGGTGATCAACTACCCCAGAGTCAAGTAATCGCCATTCCTCCTGTAGAGCAGTTTGCAACTCTGAGTGACTGGGGGTGGGAAACGTGCAGACACAGCACGGCCGAGGGCATCACAAAGATTTTCAATGGGATTAAGGTCGGGCGAGTACGCCGGCCAATCCATACGCGTAATCCCCTCACTCTCCAGGTAGTCGTCGACGATGTTGTCTCGATGGGGACGCGCATTATCATCCATTAAAACGAAAGCAGGGCCAACTGCAGCAGCGTACAATCTCACAGTCGGTTCTAGGACTTCATCCCGATACCGGACAGCAGTCACAGAACCCCGTCTATAGATATGCAGGTCAGTGCGATATCCTAACGAAATCCCTGTCCACACCATGGTGCTTCTACCTCGGAATGCGTGATGCTCGATGATGTTTTGGGGCCGATTGCGTGTGCCTTGTTCTCTCCAGACTCTTACACGTTTATCATCTGGCTCCAGGGCAAATCTCGACTCATCCGTGAACATAACGTTGGCCCAATCACACACAGTCCAATTCACATGTTGCCGACACCACTTTAATCGTGCCCCTCTGGATTGGACGGATAGAGGAACACAAACTCGTGGTACCCCGGCGTACAGTCCATTCATGTGTATCCTTCGGCGAAGAGTAGTGGCAGAAATCGTCTTACCAAAGGACGCTGCAACTATAGATGTCACACGTGTGGAGGTCGCTCTTCGATTCCGCTTGGCTAAAACAGCGATATATCGATCTTCCGCTGGGGTCGTAACCCTTGGACGACCGGCCACAGGTCTTCCGACAACTGTTTGGCTTGTTTGGAATTGTTTCCATAATCGTGAAATGACGGAACGATGAACGCCGAAGAAAAGAGCAACATCTATGATTGATTGTCCTCCTTCAAGGCGTCCCACAGAACGCCAGCGCTCACTATCTGCCATTCGTCTCCTGGAAGCCATAGAAACACGTCTGCCTTGAAAACTAATGGTACGAAAGTTCTAAACACTTTTTATCAGCACTTACATGAAACTCCTCTAACCCTTCGCAATGCTGGCTTCTTATACGACTGCCTTTTTTGCATATTTCTCAACTAACTAACTAACTAACACCAACACACATTCCCGTGCCTAGTGTCGTGAGACACTGTACCAGTTTAAATAAATGTGGTTGGGATGAATAGAGCATGCCACCGAGGTGACATGTCTATCCAGAATTTAGAGCACGTTACATTTATACATTATTATATCTATACAGTAATTACATCTATATTATACTAAGTTACACTATATACATATATACAACATGAGAGAAGAAAAAAAGTAGGTTTTTCAGTCTCTTTGGATGATCAAGTCCTGATGTTTCTCAATGAATCTCATCATGTTAATAATTTTGATCCTCGAGCCCTTGGTAGTAGCAATGTTCCTGAGCCATGCGATTTGAAGGTGGTCGGCAGGCGTCCTCATATGCCATGATGCTGTAAGGGGGCAGACTGTAATGTAATGTAGAGGTGTGCCGATTTCACCACAGGAGCAATTTTCTGAACTGATTTTTTTAAACCTCGTTAGGTAGGATGGAAACGGACCGTGCCCTGTGAAGAAGAGTGTCTCTTCCCTGGTCCAACTTGCCGATTTTAGTGACACTCTAGGCAACACATCATGTACCATCCTACCTGTTTCTCCTTCATCCCATTCTTTCTGCCATGCACCAAGTAGCCAGCTAGTGGTTTCCCTCCTGCAATGACTTCTGGGCCATTTCACCCCTTCATCAATGCACTCCGTTGTAGTTGCCTCTTTTGCTAACCTATCTGCTTCTTCGTTTCCTTCATGGCCCGCATGGGCTTTAATCCAGCCTAGACAAATTTCCTTGTTGTTATTTAATAAACATTGTATTCTTCGTGCCAGTGGACTCGGCGTTTTTGGATTTCTAAGTGCCAGGAGACCAGCTCGGCTGTCTGACCAGATCTTTACATTTTTATCTGCTCTTGCTTCTGCCGCTTTTATGGCTGCTAAAATCCCATACAGTTCCGCCTGGAAAACGGAGTTGCTGTCCTGCATTCTCGTGAACCATTGCTGGGTTATACGCCCTCCCTGCATAGAACAAAAAGCACTTCCCACTCTATTTTCCATTTTGGAGCCATCGGTGAAGTAGCTTATGCCGGAGTGAGGTACTCCCACTGCTGGGTTTATTCTGTCATATGAAAGAGTTTTAGCTGGATGTACAGACCAACCTATTGCCCTTTCCTCGTAGTCATCTTTGTCATAATTTGCATTTCCAAGCTTTGTACTTATTCTCATTCTCATTTTGACGCACACTGCTTCTTTTTGAAGTGAAAGATGTAGTGGTGGAATTCCCGCAATTGTTTGAAGGGCCAAAGTGGGTGCTGTTCTGTAACTGCCTGTAATTGAGATCAGAAATTTTCGTTGTATCCCATTAAGCTTTCTTATAGTTCGTTGAGTTGGGTTATGACCCCAGACCACTGCACCATGACTCAACATTCTTTCTGTCACTGTTTTGTACAGCAGCTTTCGAAATTTCTGCCCTATTCCCCATCTCGTTCCAGCTATTCTTTGTAGCATTTGAAATTGGAACATGGCTTTTTGTCCTAAAGTCTGTACATGAGCTGCCCAATTTAGCTTCTCGTCTAATGTAAGTCCTAGGTACTTTAAAGTACTAGTTCGTTTAATTCTTTTTTTATTCCAGTAGATGGAAGGTCCTCTCGAAAGATTACTAAGGAGGAGGTACTTAGTTTTTTCTTCGGACACGTTCAGACCTTGCTGATCTGTCCAGGTTTTTAACAGGTCCAGTGCATTTGTGGCTAGCTCACCTAATTTGCGCTCTGATTTTGCCGCGATAATAAAGGCAAAGTCGTCAGCAAATGCTTGCATGTGGACTCCTTCCGGCCATGGTAGAACTAATGCTTCATCGGCCACGATATTCCACAGCACTGGTCCGCTGCACGATCCCTGTGGACAGCCTTTCCCTTGTTCCTTGATTGCTGGACCCTCGCTTGTCATGAGCATGACTTTTCTGTCCTCAAGTACTTTAGCAAGAGTATTTTTAATATTGGAAGGGCATTTAGATTTCGCTAATCTGTTTTTGATGATATTATAGTGAAGATTGTCGAATGCCCCCTCAATATCAACCGACACTACAGCGACATGCAGTTTTTTCTTTTTCTCTTCGTTAATTCTGTTTAGCAAGGTTTCTAGAGCATTGTCAACAGATGAGCCCTCCTTGAATCCAAACTGGAGTGCATGTCTTTCTTTGTTTTCAACTTGATGATAAGTCAACCTTTGTACAAGCAATCTCTCCAAAGCTTTACCCAGAGTTGGAAGAAGAGTAATTGGTCGATATGATTTTATTTCATCGTGTTTTCTTCCTTCCTTGTGGAAAAGAATGATAATTCCTACTTTTAGGGGCTTAGGAAAGGTCGCAAGATTTAGACATTTATTGAAGAAAGCAAATAGAAGTTCTGGAAATTTGTTATTGATAATTTGCAACACGAGATTATCTATACCATCATATCCAGGTGCTTTGCCTTTCGGAAGATAATTGACAGTTCTGTTGACCTCGTCTTTGGAGAAGTCTGGGTCCCTTAGCGTATTAGTGAAATCTTCAACCGTTATACTGTTGCAGTTGTTACACGGGTAAAGTGATTCCAGAATTTTACCCGCGAGTTCTTTGACAGAACCTGCGTTTCCGTCACCTGCTATTTTGAAAATTTCATCTGGTATTGTTCCTTTCCGAAAAACTGCCTTGTACTGTTTACCGTAAGGAGAACCAGCATCTGTACAGAATTTTCTCCAAGCTTCCTTTTTGGATTTATTTACATCTTTTACGAGTTGAGCTCTTTTCTGTGCATAAATTTCTCTAGCTCGTGCTTTTTCTTCACCCTGTGCCTTTTGAGATCTTCTTCTAAGAGCATTTACTTCCCTCTTTTTGATCTGTAGCTCCTGGTTCCACCAAACAGGTTTGGTATTATTGTAGGAAAATTTCTTTTTCCTGAATGCCTTATTGCAGGCTGTGGTGATAGAATTTTGCAAGTCCTCAGTTATTTTGTCCAATGTTTCTGGCTCTGAGCATTTGGCAATGTCTCTATATATTCGGGCTGCATCCTTTTCGAAGTTGAGTGCGAATTTTGTGTGTCCTCCAAAGGCTGTTTTGTACCTGGTGTACGTCGATGATTTTCTTACCGATGAGATAACTGTTCTGACGTACATGTGGTCACTCAGTGTTTCCTCATCCAGTACTTCCCAGCCGCACTGATTCGCTAGTTCTGGGTGAGACACCAAAGTAATGTCCGGCCAACCCACATTCATGTTGTTGTTAAAGGTTGGAGGTGATTTGGGATCGTTGAGGATCTGTAGTTTACGTTCGTGTATGAATTCCAGTAGTTCTGACCCTCTAGAGTTTTGGTGGTCGTACCCCCAGTTGATGCTATGAGCATTTAAATCGCCACCAATTAAAAAGTATTCATTTCCACCTTTCCTAACATTTTCGCTGAGTTCTTGAAGAGTTACGTTAAGGTCGTCTTGAGGTGATGAGTAAGCTGAAAAAACCATTAGAGACCCGTTAATATTTTCAGTTTTAACCACCACCGTGTTATCGGTAATTGCAATAATAGCTGGATGCAGATTTCTATTTGTTATTATAATCCCTGCTTTTTTATTTTTCGAGATCCAGTGTATCCACGAACCGGGTATTCCTATGATTTTATTTTCCTTTACATATGGCTCTTGTACCAAAATCACATCTGGTTCATATTTCTCTGTCATAAACAAGAGTTGGCTTGTTGGAGCTCTTGCTTTCCTTAGGTTTATTTGAACGAATGTCAATGTGGGACGAATTTGTGTACTTATGAATTGAGTTGATGTGTGGTGTGACATTTTAATAGGAGATTGTCTTTTTGAATATTTTGACTTCTTCTTGATAGCATGGACATATAACATCTGCTGAAGAGTGAGCCATGTTTATATTGGCTCCATATTTTTCCACTTGCTCCCAACAGTTGATGCATTTGAGAGATTGGCTTTTGCATTCAACTGTTTTATGTGGTCCAGAACAATGAGCACAGTATATTTTGTGAGTATGGCAATTGTTTTGAGTGTGGCCATACATTTGGCATCTATAGCACCTCTTGATATTAAAATGTTCTTTAACATTGTATGTTGACCATCCAATGCTGATCTTTCCCCTTGATTTTAGGTGCTTGAATTGTGGGGCTGGTAACGACACAATGCAATGCATTTTATCTTCATTGGTTTTAATTTTGAATTTAATTTGTACCTCTTCTGGTAATGCTTTTGTTTCTGTACAAATAGATGCGACTATCTCTTCATCTTCTGTTTCTTTCGGTAAACCAAATATTTTTAGTCTTGGTGTTCTAACTGCAGGTTTTCTGGATTGGATTAAATTATTTAAAACGCAATTACTGTTTATACATTCCAGCAGCTTTTCAACATCTTCTTCTCCGTTGCAAACTACAGCAATTCCATTATTTTGTAATGGTCTTGTCTTTTTTACCTTTATTTGTTGTTTTGAAGGCTTAATATGCTGTTTCACGATGTTTTCTATTGTGCCTTGAGAATCTTCAATTTTCGATTTTGGGTAAAGGAGGATTGTGGAAGGTTTCTGCTTTGTATTGGGTTTTGATTTCTTAATCTCATAAGATTTCAAAATTTGTGAGGCATTTTCTTGGGGTGTGGGTTGCTCATAAGCAAGTCTCCTTCCAAGTTCTTGTAATATTGAGTTGCATACGTTTCTTGATGACTTTGTGATGTAGTGCCTAGATGGTGTAATTGGGTTAATGATGCGTCCTAGTTCTGCTAGAAGATCTTCCGAAGGAGTATCTTGATGAAAGGAAAACTCTCCACTTTGTGACTCTAACAAAGAAGTCATGGAATTGATAGAGTTGTTCCGTCTCAGGTTGTACGAAGAATTAACTGCTGTCAGGGAGGGCTCGAGGGTATTACTGACAAATTCCATGTATATTTCAATGAAGACAAAAATCTGATTTTTCAAAGATAAAGGGGTTCTACGAACAGTGAACAGAAGAAAACATAATAAATACTTGAGATAAGCATGGAGTGACTGAATCACTTTCCTTGCACCTGTTTCGCCTACAACAATTTAAAAGAAAAATTAACTTTCCCAGAACCAAAGTTAAAGCAAGGATTATTTTAAACGATGTTTTTAACAGCAGCTTAATAGAGCACATGTAAACACTTATTTAAAGCTGTAATTATATTTGAACAAAATCAAATGAATTTTTAAAAAAAAGCAATGGACAAGAATAAAAATGCGTTAAGTTTCACTACATGAACACATTTAATTTATTCCATATATAATTTTTTTAAGTATTATGATACCACTAAATATTTGTTTTCCACCATGACATTATAATTTACAAAACCAAGATATATTAAAAGGTATACGATGAATTATAATAATACACTAAATTAAAAACACTGATTCACTATTTTTTTTTTAGAAGTTTGAGTCCTTTAAATAATTTGGTTGTTCACAATAATTCCATTAGCAGTACAAAATTAAGAATACACAACATTCGATATATTTATACCAATATGTAGTGCTAAAAGGGTACAGTATGGTAAGTAAACAAGGTACTACGTAACACGACTTAAAAAATAATAATAATAGTGAGAGGGAAAAGACCTAACTAAGAAGTGAGCCCAGCTAAGTTTCTCGACAGGGGAGAAAGAACTCGGGGAAGGGGCTCTTATCTTTCTGGTCACTGATTGGCCAGTAAGGGTGTTACTTGCGAGGAGGTGGGCGAAATGACGTACGGACGCTACTTTCGAAAGGATGGAGGGGTTGAAAAAAAAAAATGGCTTCTTATGTAGCACTATTTAGGGAATCTGTATATCGTTTAAAGGAGGTGAAATAGGAAAGAAATCTTTCTTAAAAACTGCTATTTAGGGGTTAAGTTAAAAAGAAATGTATTGTCAGTACTATGAAGTATTTAACTTAGGAGAATCTTAAGCAAGATAAAAATATACTTGTATCTTACAAACAAAATAGAATTGAAGAACCAAGGGGGGAATATATTAAAACTCAATTATCTCTAGAACTAGAGAAGGTATAACTTAGCTGATTATATCTGCTTCTTCAGAAAGTATTCATCCTTCGATTTCTGCTAAAAATTCAGATCCTGAGGTAGATTTTCACCAAAAAGTAAAAGGATAAACTAGGAGCCTTCTATGTAACGTCTACGCGTTGTATCGTCGTCCGTACGTCCCCTCGCATATTTCTCAACACGAAACCTTGATTGGCTGTTACAGAATATATTTGCATACTTCCATCTACCTCTGCAGCGAAATGCAGCCTCTCAAATTCAGATTGGCTTCCGGAAATTAACATTTTCCTCTCCGTGCTTAACTTTTGCAGTGAGTGAGACATCTTGAAATGGGCGTTACTATGCCGAACTCATGTATGAACATGTGAAGGTACTATTTTTTCAAGGGTATTTTTAATCTTTTGAAGAGCATTTTAAAATATTTTAAGGGAATGTTTTGGTTTTTAACATTCAGACACCTTAGCATGTATAAATTATTGTTTAGAAACACCTAGTGGGTTGCCTTGGATATACAGTAGGGCTTTTATATAAAGTTGAAGTTCAAAAAATCGCTATTAGGGTAGGTTAATGCATATACTTGGAATTTTGTTGAACGCTAGAAAAATAATCTTAAAATGGAATAATGCATATTAAAATAAACATTTTAGAGATGAGTTATGCTCTGATATTAATGCGTTTTCGGGACAAAACATTTCGTACACTCTCTGCAATGGTTGCTTTTTTAAAACTAGCTGAAACTAAAATAATAATAACTGAAATTTAAGGAAACCGTTATTTCGCAATTTATTTTAATGATGACTCTAAAACCTAAATCACACAGCGACATGATTAAAATTTCAATCTGTGGTCTCCTTTACGATACGATTGCAAGATGTAAAAATAATCAGATAGGAACTGATGATTTCTTCAAAGTTTTTAGTGTACAAAACAAAAAATTTTGGAAATCAATTGAAGGGCTCTGGACAGCATAGTGATAAGCCACAGAAATATTTTCCGTAATGAAAATCAATTAAGAAAATCAAAAGAATTTCTAATCGTTTGAAAGAGTGCGTAGTACTTGAAAGTTTAAGATAGCATTACCTATAGAATGGGGGATAAACCATAATAATTTTGGATATTTTTTTAATTTGAAAATTTCTTGCCTGAAAATTTTGAAAGTGGTTTATGCTTATGTTGCCCGAAGCCTTCAACTGAACTAAATCGATAATCGTTTTCTTCTAACTCCAATAGAGAAATGGAATGCTATATGCACCTAAGGAGCCGAGTGGAAGATATTTTCCTACGATTAGACACAGACTCAAAAATAGACAATTTATTAGAAAATTTTAGTGACCATAGTATCTCCCCAGATAGATTAACTCCAAAAGTCATCTGAAGAGATTTGGGGTTGCATCCTATGGGGTGTATGATAATTTGGACGGTGTTCAAGATGAAAACCATCATACCTTTGACTACAGAATTTTAATAAAGGAGGAAATGGCCCTAGGAATGACGCCACAGTAGCCCAGTTATTAGTCTCGAATTAGCAACCGGAGAGTTGCGAGTGCGAGTTCGAAATTCGATCCAACCCAAGAACATCATGTAAGTGGAGGTTGGTGCATGTTAAATCTTTCGCGGCCTCAAATGTCCTCACGTTGGCGTGCTATGGAAGTTTGTAGAGTGGAGTGCCAGGTCATATTCTGACCTCGTCATCTGACCGTAATTCAAAATTACGAGGTGTTGTCCTCGGATTTTTTCCTTCGGGATTGATCCCGGACCGTCCTCAACAGCCTGTAGTGTTGCTCCAGTGCGACGTAAATTCAACTTCCTGTATTGGTCAAGAAGGTTCAGAACTGGTTAGAGTTCATGCAGGGGTGACTGCAGGTTTCAGAACGGATATATGCGTGTGAAACCCTAGAATGGTTAAATGAGTCGTTTTTTTATTCGCGTTAGCACATTCCCTGCCATGTGGCCGCTTTTAATACCTATTGAAATTCATTTACAGTCCAAGTGATAACTGATTTTGTATGTTTTCTATATGAAATAAGCTTATTTGTTTATTATTATATATTGTGCGTTTTATTATTTCAATAATTACTCTGCTAATAAATAAGTTTCCAACTCACATAAAGTTAAAAAGTAGATAATTTTTACATATCAGACTCTATAACGTGCACCATTTTCGGTACACTTAGCCCGAAAATGATACTCAATATCGATTTTTTTTTCTTTACTGTACTACTTTTAACTTTTGTTTTATCTGTATATTATTACTGCATCATATTTTATACTGTTCTGTATTGACTAAGTACTATGGCTACTATGACTAAGTATACACTCAAGAAGTCACAGAGTAGTAACACTGTAACTACAAAAATCATAAAAATAATCTAACATGTTCCCTGCAGTTCTTACGTTTTCGAGTATCATTTCCAGGCCACGAATACTAAAAACGGCCCACATTTTAGAGTTTAATATGTAAAAATTATCTACTTTTTAGTTTTATGTGAGCTGGAAACTTATTTATTCGCAAAGTAAATATTGAAACTATAAAGCGCACAATGCAATAAACAAGTCTACAGATAGTATGGGGCGGCTTATGATATCCCGCCTGTGGTAAAATTAGATCTGAATTTAAATAGCTACATCTTTAAAAATACATGTCAAACTGTAATCTGTTAGTATATTCCTAAACAGTGTGGACGCCTGTGAGTGGTATTCTTTTAATGCTCTCGACGAGTTCTATGCAAATATATGAAGATCATGCAGTATTGCAGTAGTTTAAACTAAACTTTTTTTTAATTATTTTCGTGTGAACAGGTAACATTTGCGACAATGCGGAGGAATTATTTCACAGAATGAACGCAAACGAAAGAGGAGAAAATCTGAACGAGAGGATAGGTAGGTATTATAATCAATGTCCCACTGGAGCAACATTACGGGCTATTGGCGACGGTCCGGGATCAATCCCAAAGGGAAAAATCCGAGGACACCACGTAATTTTGAACCACGGTCGGATAACGAGGCAACACCTGAACTGGCACCCCACTCTCCAAACTTCCACACCACGCCAACGTGAGGACATTTGAGGCCACGGCAGATTTAACGTGCACCAGCCCCCTTTGTACACGACGGTCTTTGGTTGGATTCGAACTCGCAACCCTCCGGTTGCTAATCCGTTATTCTTCCAACCAGGCTATCGCGGCTCCTATGCGAGAGGGAAAAGCAGTTGATGAGGAATATAAGAAGATTGTAGCCCAACTAACTAAAGAATATCGAAAACGATTGGAAGCAGCAGCCACCAAACAAAAATCACTGAAACAGAAATGCTTTTAAACAATACTCAACTAGCTCATATCAACTCTCCGATTTTCAAGTCGTGCTCATACACTCCAAACTGACAATTAAATCAGAACTGAACCTATTTTCTTTTTTGTTAATTTACTCCACTAATTATCCCTGATTTTATACTTTTTGCGCCACATGTCTTGCTGAATTACAAATACGATTGTTCAGTTTGAAGTAGTATGAAATGTGAAGAATTTGTCAAGAGTTCTGGATTTTTTTTTCAAAATTATTCTCCCCTAGCTGTTCAGATATAATGAAAGCGTAAGTAAAACTTCCCTAATTTTTTTCATATCACATCGTTTAGCGAAAGAACACACGGGATATCGATTCTGGAGGATTCTAGGTACTAGGTTCTTTAGAAAGGGGGTAATCTGAGATGATTAAAACGTCGAACTGGGTGAACCTCAAAGAAGATTGTGGTCTTCATGATTTTTAAATTAAAAACATTTCTTCGAAGTATGAGAGGCTTTTTTGTCAAGCCAAATGTAGGCGGGGATAGTGTTTCTGCAGCGGAACGTGTTTCATGTACGTATTCTGATAATAATGTCACGTGGCTTGTTTTTCGAATCCTCTTTCACCACTTCGCCTACAAAAATTCCAAAGAATAAATTCCGAATTGATTTTTGATAGGGCCCTAATTGGTCAACGGCAATTAGATTAACCGCCAAAAGCCACCAAAATGGCGATAAATTATATTTTAAGGTAATTCCGATATGGTTTCATTTTAGAACATTTGGGTAGTAGAAGTAAAATTTTCACTTTCCGTCTGATTTGTTTGTTTACTCTAAAAATAGAGAAGTTTTCCGAATGTGTCGAGTCGATAAAAACTACATATTTTTTGCTTAAGAGAGCATGTCAAAATATCATAATTATTGAAAAACCTGTTGAAGCTATGCTATTATGCGTTAAGTAGTTTGGATATTAAAAACATTTGATCATCAGGTAATTAAAGTTAATAAAATCGACCAAAAATTTTATTCTCAATAAACACTTAAAATGAGTTAAAAACTTTGTTGGATAATTCAATTAAATAAGCATTCATTTGAAAATTAATTAATTATCTCTTAAATTACAAACTATTAGGAAATTTTAAAATCCATGTATTTTGTGTTAGACTACAACAAAGTACGGTTGTTCTGTAGCCCTTTTTTCTGCCGATAAAAATCAAAATATGGAATAGGTCACCAAACTTTTAATAACGAAGTAAGTAAAAATAGTTTAAAAACTATATTTAAACTATTTTTGTTATGTTTCATGCATATTTAAATACTCATATAAGACCTGGTTATAATATACATTAGTCCTAAAAGCATTTTACAAAAGTAGCAAAAGTTCGTAACGTTTTTTAATTTTAGGAAGACATTATGTGCCCAAAAAACTAATTTTTAAGTAACTTTACTCTTAATGTTTTTGTTTGAAGATTCAGTACGAGTCTACTCTTTAAAATATTTTTAAATACTTTCTGAAGACCCTCAAAGAGAAAAGTACTACACGCATCTAAAGCTTAAAAAGTCTACTTTTTATAAAATAAAAAATCTCAAAATTAATACTTTGATTATTTTATTCACCGGATTACCTTCAAAAGTAATCCTATACTCTTTGGGACTTTTTCAGAAAATTCACATAAAAAATCTTTTTCAAGAAAGCAGCTAAGGAAAAGAAAACTATATATTCCTGACATGATTTTTTAGATAAAATATCACTTCACATATTACTTTTAAACTATCAATTAATTGATTTACCTTGAAGTTTATAAAATTTGACACATAAAAATAGCATATCTGAAAAATATTGCTTCGAAAAACACGACATGACTAATATTCGCAGATAAGTAATGATATATGAGGGTAAAAATAATGGGATTTGGGATAGATAAAACAATAGGATAAATAACATAAAACATAGGATAAAAGTAATTGATTAATGTTAATGAAGCAGAGAAGAAATATTAAACACGTCTTCATGCACAATTCTTTAATGAGGAATTCAATAAATTAAATTAAATATTTTTCTTCTTGGATTAGGAAGGGTTTAACATAACTCCCCGTATGTTCTCCAGTGTCGATTAGTGCGTGGCTAGCCTTAAGCCTTTTAAATACAACTTTAAAATCAATTTTCCCTCAATAACAATTCTTTCTCTGTTTTTAGTCACACCAATAATGGATGAAAAATATTCAGTCAACGAAAGCTCTTATGGCCTTCCTAGAAATTTTATTTAAACGGCATGTTTAAGTTTTGTTGGTGTTAGAATAAATAAAATAAATGTTTAAGATATTTCAGTTGCTGTTGATAAAAATATAATGTGGAGTTCGAACAGTTCTTTGGCGTTGTAAGTCGCGACGTTAGCGATTCAGCGGTAGGGTACTTCCGGTATGGGGTACAAAATATCTTAAATCTCATATAACAGCATCGTCTTTCCACCAATCAGATTCAATTACAGTTTAGAATCACAGATATTCTTCGGTAGCAGTCACAGTTAGAACTGTTACTCTGAAAAATCACTTTTAGTAACATTCCTAACCCATGATGGAAAAGTTCTACCAGATCAAAATGAAATTATCGTTTGAAAATATTTACCACATTTTCATGTGACCACGACTCTTGCCGAATGAGTTTGAAGATATCATAAGATCAGTTAGGATTGAATTCCGAATGGGAATAATCTATTAGGGTTCCGAAAAACCCCTTGCTATAAAATCAAACTTGTAAAAAGTTGGAACCTACATTCTCAAAAAAGGTCTAAACTTCAGAACTCAAGGCAGAATGAAGCCCACGTCATAATATTTTCTGGTTCTAAACATAATGCTCAACTTTGAATAAGAATCAAACGTTCTTTTTTTAATTTGGTGGGCATTATATGTCATTTTGTAATTATTTTAATTGCACGTAAATTAACTGACCTTGGCAAGTATACGGCCGCCACGATCCAAACCCAGAAGCCTCAAGACGAGCGATTATGAAGTCAAATTACGAGGTGCCAAATTACATGGCACCGCATTATTAATAGTGGAAGAAATGTTGCCAAAACACCGCTAAATTCAACCAGTGCGAATAATAATTGCCATAGGGGAAGGGGTCAAGGCGAAATCTCTCTAAAGGGGGAGGAGTTGAACTTCACGATCAGGCAACGAGATCCGATTCCATGATACAATTTGAAACATTTTAAAACAAAAATGTAATGAACTTCAAAATTAACCTCAAGTATACCCTTTATTTAGTCTAGTTACCCGAACTTGACTGTCATATTAGTCAAGAAGGCAGTACCTCAAGTTTTGTCTTTCGGATTAGTAATTAAACTGCTGTAAATAAAAATATCCGATGCCCAACTTTGAAAACAAAAACAGCACATATACTTAATCAAGAGTTGATTGCGTTATAATAGTGTTATCTAGTGCTGTTGATCATCACTACTTAACTTGCAAGGACTGATAACACACAAGGATTAAAGTAGGACATACTCCCTTTGCTTAGACTTTGGAGATATTGCCTCCATAAAATCCAATAGATCGTTTCCATTGGCAGCCTCCTACATGTAATGCTCGTCTGTGAAATCCGCATCGTGAATAACTAAGTTAAAATTATTTAAAAAACAATGATTCGCAAAACGCTAACAGTGACAAACAGCGCCCTCTAGTATCTACGCGCAACAGTTGCGGACGCTCATTCTCTGACAAAAAAATATTTTGATTCATCCTACCACCTTTTTTGGCAAGGGAATTTGGAATCAGTCCGGAACAAGATTTTTAAAATGCAAATTACTAGATACTTTGTAAATCGAGTAAATTTTGTCCCTATATTTCATGATTCACACATTCATGCGTTATTGCAAAAAGGCACTTCTGACAAAGACAAAAAAGGAGAGGGGGTTTAGCTCCTGCAGTCTTAGTGTAGACTCCTTCTGAAAAGTCCTGTAAGACAATATCTTGAGAGTTCATTGCCGATGTTTTTTACTTCTAGCATCTACGCGCAACAGTTGCGAATATTCATTCTTTGACACAAAAAGATTACATTTATTTTCATTCACCCTACAAGCCTTTAAAATTTAACCAGAGAGCACCGAAACCCCCATAAAGATGAATTTGCCCGTTTTTAACCCTCCAAGTGGTTTTGATGAGATTCCTCATCCAACAACATCAGACCAATTTTACTAATGACGAGATATCCCGTCATCAAGATACTGTCGATATTTTGATGATGACAAGATCAAAAATCTAGTCAGTTTTCTTCTAATGACGAGATATCTTGTCCATAAAGATTCCTTAATGGTTTTGCTGGTGACTAGATACCTCATCAAGGCAACCACCAGGAGGGTTAAGAATGTCATTCTCAGTTTCTGAAGTTGTCTCCATAAACGTACCAGATTTTGCTTAAGACGACTCTTTCTTTAAATATAAAATCGCCAGCAATTTTCACAACTTCCAATGCTTCTAGAAAGGAATTGATGCGCATTTTTCAGTTCCACGTGAACCACTCGTGGGATTTCTTTGCAACCGGATCGATATTTTAATTTCAATTCCGACAGATAAAATTTCGTTTTTTATTGAAATTAATTTTTCCAGCTGCCATCCAACAACCCCCGCAAGAAAACGAAACACGATAGTTTTGTTCGAAAAGTTACCCGAGTGATGAAAAAAAACCTCCGCTTTTATTTCAAGCAGAAAGTTGAATTGTAACCTCCCACCGGCACCATGGCGAACAGCAATCGTTTAATTTCGATGCTTCACAAAACGCACAGGCGTATCCCGTTTCAATTTCTTCACGTCTCCCTGTTTCCCGGTATCCAATATGACATTTCCCGACACGGCAACACTGCGGTCCCGACGGCGGCTTTCCTTTGAACCTCGAACCGCTTAAAGAAACATAACTCTAATCGCTAAGAGGGACCCGCCACTCCTCACCCCTAATCCCGCAAGAAAGAAAAGAAGAGAGGAGGGGTGGAGAAGAGAAGAAATCTCCCAAAAATTAATGTACCTAAAAAAGGAACCCTTCCGGGACGTTATGTTATATTCACACTCTTTGTGGAATCCCCTTCCTCGGCCATTTTACATCACTTCAAAAAACTTCTTAAGTTTCAAGTTTTACTGCGCAGGGAAAAGATAAAGAATAAAAAAAACCTGAACTGCTCCTCTCATTTCGTTTTCTCCTGGTTCCAGGGAGGGGGTGGGGAAGAAGATTCCGGAGCTTTTTCCGATTTTGCTCATCTTACTTTCTTTCTTGCCTTATCTCTCTTTTCTTAACCCTCAGTTTTGTTTGCATTGAATGTACGATTGTGAGGGCAGAAGCTCTGCGAGCCCGAAAACCGAACCAGAAACGGTATCCAGTTTCGGTTACGTCTCCCGTTGCCATCCGCGCCGGAGAGAGAAGAAAAGCCGGGGCTCCCAATATTTCTTCCCCGTGGCAACATTAGCTGCAAGATCTGGTGTCTCATTAGTTGCTCGTGCCGAGTTGCAGTCCTCCTGCTGCTGCTGCGCACCAGCAGTGGGCTCTCCGGTTGCAATGTGGCTTCAAACTTCGACGTTTATACCCGAGACGGGAGGCTATTTTATACCTTTTCCTCCAGTAGCCCTCTCCCGGAGATTTAATCAGCGCATCAAAATCCCGTTTTATGCCCCTCTATAGAAACGCTCCGGATTTGAATCCCGATTTTCAATTTGTTATTGGAAAGTCATTAAAGTCTAAGGACATTACAAAAGTGTGGGCGCAGTCGATATTTTTCCAACAGCCAATCGAAAGGTGGGAAGAGTGAGTGGTGTCCTGAAGATCCCCAGGTTGAGAATGGGCCAAGGAGAAATCCATTTCGTCAATTATCTCGAGTTGCTTTGACCTAAATATTTGGGGTTTATTCTCATCCGAATGGAAGATTTGTAATTAAACTCGTGTGTGACAAGTAATTGATCTGATTCGCTAAAAGCTGGTTTCGTTTGGTTTGATTTATTTCTAAATTGTGGTGTTGTAAAGGTGATACTTTCACATCGATCACTGGATGGTGAATTTCTGAATTGGGTGGACAAGTAACTCAACGAACAAAAGAACCTTTTAAAAGAGAAATAAAGTTGGATGCCTTAGTCAAAGATATAGTTGATTAAATAAAAGCTCGAAAAATGACAAATAAAGATATTAGAAAGCAACAAAAATAGTCATTGGCCATTTTGGCGGAGCAATAAGACCACCATTGTCAGGAAAAAATGAAACACAAGAAGTATTAAACAGAGGAAGAATACTCCCACATAGAGAGAATAAATAATTGGTGAAACTATATCTAAAATGCAATGATGAAAATAATCCAATCCCCAAGATCTATTTTTGAGTAAATCCTTTCATGGATGGTGGGACGACTGACATTTCACCTCCTTGAAATGGTTAAGTTGGCTGCTTATTCTTAGGTTTTATGGCGCAAAGGCTATATTTGGCCAAACTGCGCCAAACACAAAATAATGTCAAGTAAAAATTGTGAAAGGAAAAAGAGTGACTGGTGAATAGAGAAGTATAAGACTAAAGCAGAAAAAGATCGCTTGGTTATCCAAGAAGAGTAAATTTCGTGTTTATTAAAGAAAGTGAGTCCCATGGGAAAAAAATCTCTAGAGTACTTGTTGTCAGTTGAAATGGTTAAGGCTAGATATATTAATAGTCTAGGAAAACAGGTATACAAAGGGTAATAAGGTACGTAAATATTCTCATTCGGTAGACTGATGTTCAAGAATGCTCTAGATTGGGGGTTATAAATATGGGGCTCCACAATTATTTAAAAATACTGGGAAAACCTAATTTTTATGTGTTTAAAATGTTCATAAAAGTTAATTTTCACCCTTAAATTTTCATTTTTATTTTTTTAACATATTGCCCTTCAAAAATTTATTAAACATTAGAGAAGTCAAGTCAATTCATACCTTCGGATCTACTTGTAAATGATACCAGTACTTCTCCACTTTTTCCTGGTGCCTGTAAAGGCTTAGTTAAAAGGTAAAGGATGGCTGCACTGTTAAAGAACAACACATTTAAAGTTGCGTTTCTTCTGGTTTTTTGTTTTGAGTCCTGACGGTGGTGTACGCATTGATTGTCCAAATAGCTATTGTCATTTTTTTTATTTTTAATATCCTTTTAGTTTTTTTTCCTTTTGTTATGAATTCAATCTGCAAGGTCCGAAAGGGAAGAAGAATATAGATGAAGCCACTGCTAATGTAAAGATTTACTTCTTCATTGTGCGTTCAAGTCTACAAGGCTTGAAGGGGCACAGGAATTTATATGAAAGCATTGCATAAGTTTCACGAATAAATCTCACGACCTTTGAATGTAATACGAAATATACGAAACCTTCAGACCAAAAGATTTAATACGTGCAACACATTCTGCGTCTGTAAGAGTTTTTTCTAGGTCGAAGAATCAATTATCACTCATATTTTTCCATAAGTCAATACCTGAATATAACTGTCTTCGATCGCTTTCACAGGTCGTCATTGTTAACTTTCTAGTTAACACATTCTTTAATTTAAACGTAATAGATTATGGGGAAATTATATTTTAGTTAAAACTAAAATAGTATATTCCTACCAAAATATATAGAACATAAAAGTAGTATTTTTAAACTTTCCCCATTATAATCAAACACTTAAAGTTAATGAGTTCAACTTGAGGCTCTCGATAAAATGTTATTAATTATATACGGAATTTTAAACTTCTTTATAATTGAGATTATATTAATATAGGTGATAAATTCCTTTGATTTTCAGATCTTATTTAGTTTTAATCACATCAAATAGTGTAAGGAAACCGACACGATTTTATAGTTTTAGTTTAATTTAGATATGCATATAATGTAATGAAATTTACCAGATATTGAAGTTATTTCCTACCAGCAACTAAATCTGTAGCACACTCAAATAATTTCTGACATAAATTTTGAGTAGTATAGATTTTAATATAGATAAAAACATAAAAATTCTTAGTCTAATTTGTAAAATTTGTATTACAAAATAATATTGTTCTAGGCTGTTAAAACTTTCAAGATTTTATGCATGTTTTTTTATTTAGTACATATTAATAGTGAGAACTAAAATTACTCTTGAGTTTCCCTTTTCAGCCACATTTATTGTATAATTTTGTCAAAATGTCAGATAACCCATATCACATTTATATAATCAGTTAGACATAAGCATATGAAAAGTAAAATTGATAATACATGTCCTCGTCTTTTATAAATTAATCTAAACAGAAATAGTTTATAAAATCTATTTTCATAACACCGTGAACAACATTAGGTAGATATAACTTTTGATAATACCCTCATGGTGGGACAAAATTATCCCGCTATCTTTCGAATTTACAAAAGAAAGTCGTACAATTCATTTGATTATTTCACACATTAAAAAACTTCTCTAACAAAGAGGATGATTAAAGAAAAATATGAAAAATGGATGCCCATCACTTTTAATTTTGGAAATGGAATTTGAAGAAGACGGAAATGAAACTTTTTGATTAAATAAAAGTATCTTCATTTTGAGCAAGCAAAAGAAGAAAATTACAATCCAAGATAACCAACTCATCCCTCCTCCAAACGCACGAGCGTGTGTCCCGTCTATTACTTCACTTCACTTTCACCTAGTTTGGGTGGGTCATACCTGAAAATCATTCATCAAAATTGCATCCTATTATCGTTCTTAATCAAGATGATCACATCGAGTCACGAATGAGATGTTACTAATTGTAAAGCGGTTTTTTCTCCCCTCTTGTGTCCTCGTTTTGCTGCTGCTGTATTTTACTCATCGGGGGTGGTAGGCATATTAAACTACTGACTCTCACAAGCAGTGGATTTGTAATGCAAACTTCAGTAGATTTTGTATATTTATGTTAGTTGTCGAATTCGTTTAAAAAAATTTTTGGTGGCTTGACGAGGAGAATTTATTGTATGTGTATTGTTTAGAAAAACGATTTTATGGAATATAATTTCATAATCTATCAATCATTGCCTTGGAATTTTTTGTGTGCAGAATAGGTGTTATCTTTAAGAATCTAAAGAATAGTTAATATATATATATTTCATCTATACCAGCGTTTGTCAACCTTTTTCACCTCTTGGCACACATAATCTAATTACTAAAATTTTACAGCACACCAAAAATATGTAACAGTTTTTGCCTATAAGAAAAAATAGGTAAAATTTTGATTAACTACAAAACAAATAATAATTACCTTTTTTGCTCCCAATGGTTCAAAAAACATTTTTAAAATTTATTTATGATGCAAACAATAATCAAAATTATTTTTACGGATATTATTTATATGGGCATTACAAACAGTAGTATCAAATGAAATTATTTATGAACACACTTGTCAAAACTAATCCGCTAAAATTAAATAAATCTTACACAATTTAAACTGTTTCACCATCCGTAAAGCTCACTAATGACTTTTTATGGTACACAGGCTGAAATCACTTTTAATATGAGCTTTTTGTAGATGTGTTTAGTTGCTTTATAAAATTTCAGTCCTATGTAACAGTCATATTAGTCCTCCTTCACACCAACAGAATACGGGGTCATTCGAATCAATGACCAGTAGAAACTAACGAAGTTTCGGGAAAACTGCTTCCATGAGAAATAACTTGTTTGGCTTAAAACCGTTCACAATACCAGAATACGGAACGTTCCGCTTCAATGCACCGAATCTACGTTAGTCAGTTTCTACTGGATTCAGATCCACTCGGATTCCGTTGGTGTGAAGCGGACCTTAGCTTTTATTTAGCAAAACAACGACCAAAACTAACCAAAACTAAGCCCTATCTAATAAAAAATTCATAACTTACATAAAAATTCATTAAATTATGTTATTTTTTAACAATAGACCATCCTGACACATAATTTTTCACAAACGTGTTTTAAAACATTTCATGTTGAAATGTGTACAAATACTTGAAGATGTGCGAAATGTTAAAAAAATTAGGTACAATATAGTACTTATCACTGAAAAAATGTAGCCCTTGCAATTTGTTTTGCGATTTTCGTTTCCCACATCCAATTACTTTTATATAGTGAAACTGAAAATCGTTAAATCCGTAGATTTTGAATAAAGTGTCCAATTAATGTTAAGTTTTGTTTTATTTAGGACTTCAGAGTGATCTGTTTAAATTGTGTTTCTAAGCATAATTTAAACAGATCATTCTGTTTTTAAACAAAAATTTGTTTTATTAAACAAATTTAAAGTTTTAAACAAAACAAGTGTTTTTAAATAAAATTTAAAGAAAAAATGTTATATTAATTTTATATTAATGATCATACATAGAACTTTTGAGCTTACCCACGAGATCTGACAAAAGATACAAAACTTCATAAGAGATCCTTCGTTTGAAAACTACTCGTTTAATGCTCCTTAATATATTTTTATAAAAATACTATTTTCTTAACCCTCCAAGGGGTTTCAAAAAGATGTCCATCAAGATTTGACCAATTTTGCTAATGACGAGGAATCTCGTCATTAGCAAATCAAGGTATTGCTGATTTCTTATGATGTTCTGGTCAGTTTTGTTAGTGACGAGATACCACGTCGAGAAAACCCCCAGTAGGGTTAAAACAGAGATAAAAAGATTATTTTTATTGATATTTTAACTATATAAGGTAATATCTTACTTAAATGTGTATTTCTTAGAAGTCACACACTATCGATATTTTTTGGGATATGTAGTCCCTTTTTTTCCTACTCGAAAAGCAGTTACATAAAAAAATATTGCTTAATGTGTATTTTTAACACAGAATTGGATTCTTCAACAGATTGCTAGAGCGTTAACTAATCAACTATCAGGTTTATCTATGGCTTCAAGTGAACTCTGAACTACTAAGGATTCTATTCCCAGACCATTAAAACAGGAACTAATTAAAGAGAAGGCCAAAGCTCTAATATTCTAGAGATATGTTCTCAAAGTTTAGAACATCTGTCAGGCTACTATACGTACGTGTTCCTATCATAAAATCCCATCAAAATACCAAACAGCATAATTACTTTTAAAAGATCACTATTTTATGACTTTATCATCCTCAAATAAATACGTATTTTTAATATTTTGGTTGATTGGTAGTTGAATTAACATTGCACTGCAGCAACACAAAGGGGTATTTTTATATTTTGTAAGAGAGGTCAGAGTATAAACTCATAGATGAATATTTTACCAAATGTGATGGTTGTGTAATAAAATACTGGAGGACTAAGTTTTTTAATCTGTAGAATGCATTTTAACAGAAGTTCCTGCAAACACTGATTTTTTAAAGGGGCATGGTTTATAAATCATATTTTTTGTTTTGAGAAATATAATTTAAATTGTAAGATAAAATACTGTACTACGTTTGCCATTCACAATACTTAATTCCACAAAAAGAGCTTCATTATAGAGTGCATATTTATCTAAAATGGAATGCTTTTTTATTTAGTTTTTTATCTCTAAATACTTTTTATTTTTTAAATATTTCAAAAACATTCTCACTACTTCAATACAGTATTTTACATAAAAAAATGTGCATGGAATTGTATTTGCTATTTGTATAAGATTTTTTTAATTACTCTCATTGTGTATTAAAAATTCGTTAAATGTTCCCAATTTTTATTTCTATCTTGTTCTTATCGTAAAATCGTAAAAATCAAAGAATTTGTAAATGTGACAAGGAAAATTGAATACAGAAAACCGATTTAGAATTTTTATCAGATGCAAAAATTATTTATAAAACATATATAGTAATAATTAATGTATATTATTCTTAATGATAAATTATGTAAGTTAGGAAAGAATATTGGCATAAATGTGGCAAACTTGAATAAATAACTATGCACAAATAAATATTTAAAAATTAAATAAATACTACTTAAAAGTGAATAAAATAGAGTTAAACCACTGGAAAGTATTTATCCCTGCATTAACATATTCATTAGCATCCATTTTAGTGACAAGAAACATTTTACTTCACATAAACTCGTATTTCATGGTTAAAAAACGAACTTTAAATTTTACGAAGCTGTCATCTTCGTAAACTAATGTTAATAATCGCTGACTTGAGTTTTGATATTTTTAAATAAGTAATTATGTAACCCAATTTTTCTAAGCAAACACCAATATTTATATTAATAAATTCAGGGATCTCTCTAAATTGCTCAAAAGTCTAACAGTTTTATTAATATTATAGTTAGAGTAAAAGTAAGTGTGTTTAAGAGGTTTATTATAAGAGCTATATTGTAATAATTGCTACTTATTGTTCATAGAATAAGTAGAATATTAAAATGGTAAGAAATCAAAAATATTAATTACTTGTTTAAATGTGTAAACTTAAATGAAGATTATTTATATTAATTTCAAATAAAATAAAATAGATATTAGATAGGGAGGGGACTTATTCTATATATAATATACTATTAGGAGAAAAAATAGGTATGAAAAGAAGAGAATCGATTATAGTTATATATAGAGGAAACATTTCCTTTACTTCAAAGCGAATTTAATAGTAAAATAGAAAAAATAGCATTAATCGTGCAAAGAGAAGTATAGTTATGGTACGTAAACCTAAAAATATTGTTTAAATTACTGTTTAAAATACAAGAGCGTTAGTATCTTCTTAATGAAGTTCTGAAAATTTACATACATATTTCTCAAAATAAAATATCTAATCTCATACATATTTCTATAAGGCTCCAAGAATCAGTACAATGAACTAATGCTATAGATGTATATTCGTAAATTCTAAATTATAATTATTTTTATTACATTTCATGAAAGTTCTAATTGAAAGTTTCTGTTGAGTTTGGTTTATCTATGTCTTAGTTTTACAAGAAAGGCTTTCGTGGAACTATGGATTTATGGGAACAAGTTTGACAATTATGATACGTTTTTCAGTTGGTAGTCCCAGGGTTTGTGGTGGAAGACGATCCAGTGATAAAAACAAAAAGAGGAAAACGAGCTTTGATAATGAAATTTTATATTTCTTTTGTAAAATTTGTTTTCTCCCATGTTTTCTCCCATTTGTTAATAACTAAGCATTACCATAACTGGTAATGCTTAGTTATTAACAACTCTGTAAGCATAAATCTGATCTCTTTCGAAAACCGTATTTAAGATTTACTCGTAAATTTTACAAAAAATCATACAAGTATAAACCCATATAACCGTACAATACAGTCAAAGCCAAAATCCGTACATTATACGACCAAATCGTATAAGTTAGCATGTATGTAAAAGGATTTGCTTTGGCACGTAGTAACTGTAAAGTGCCAACTATATACTACACATCCCATTACAATTCTCTTTTCTATATATTACTGTAGTGCTTGATTCTTATATTTAGTGAAGCTGTTCATGTCGAGCAGTTGTCATGTCGAAGAAAGTTAGTAAACGAATTTACACGAGATATCGTCAAGAACTTGAAATTTACCAAACGCATACTTATTTACAGCAAGTCTTTGTAAAGGAATAGAAGAGTCGTATGCAATCGGTAGGAAGCTGATCTAAGCAATTAGGGAAAATGAAGTGAATCTAAAGGAAAAGGTAGATAGTTGAATTTGCGTCACTTTGGTGCAACACAACAGGCTATTGGTGACGGTCTGAGATTAATCCCGAAGGGAAAGATCGGAGGCCAATTCTACGTAATTCTGGGCCACAATCAAATGACGCTAAATGAAAAGGATCTTGCAAGTGTCGAGAGTAGTGAAGTCTGAAAGGAAACATGCAATCAGCAAAATTGAAAACAATGACGAGCAGATGCACCCATCTAAACTGGAAAACCGTTTAAATATTACTTTAACTTATCTAAAACTATTTATATCAGTTTCGGTTCAGCTCAGTTGATTTTCATGTACGATTTTTGAATCAGATAACTCTCAACCAAATTTGCACCAAAATTGCTCTCAGATGAGCGAAAACAAACCCGTGTTTCTACTACTGCCATGCTTGAGTGAATTAAAAACGACAATTACTTTAAAGACAAACATAACGGACGAGGAATTATGGGTCTTTGTGTATAACCCCGAAACTAAGACGCAATCTTCACATTGGAAGACCTCAGATTCTATCAGACTCGAAAGCACGGAAGAGCATCAGAAATGTCAAAATGATACTGACTGGGTTTTGACGATCGTGTTGGAATAATAATAATCATGAATACAGGTGATCAGAAAAGAGTATTTCCTATATATTTTGCGACGTTTGGGAAAGAAGTCTGCTACAAAAGGCTGACATTATATGTGAATGGCATTTCCAACATTATAAAGTGCTCACTCATGCACCGTAACATGTAGGTAATTTCTTGCTAAACATCGATTCACAGGTACATACCCATTCATCAAACTTCGCTCCTCGTAACTTTCGTGTGTTTTTTAAAATTTATACAACATAAAAGGGAAAATATTTCAAAACATTGAAGCAACACAACAGAATACGACAATGAAGAGTCCTATTTCAGAAGAGAGCTTCAAACTGCTACAGGGAAAATGTTTAAAAACATTGAGGTAGCATAACAGAATACGACAATTAAGTGTCTCCTATTTCAGAAGAGAAGTTCAAACTGTTTCGAGCGAGAAACAGGGCCGTTCCTGAGGTATGAGCTGCCCACGTGCCAACCTCAGAAGGCCGCCCTCTCTTCCTAAAAACGTTTTATTTCCTTGAAGGCCTTTCATCAAGCACAGATTCAGGAAATAATTTGATGGACCTGTCTTCTTTCTCCTGATTCCTTAAATACCACGCCCCCATGGGCACATCTCCTTTAGCTTCAAGGACATGAGGTACCTTAGTGCTCCTTTCTTTTCCCATGGAGTTTACTGTCTAGTAAATACGGGGATCACGTTCCCGGGATACCCAAACTATCTTTTCATGCCTTCATTCAAATACTCTGTTCCCCAATCCCTCTTTTTTTCATCTCACGACCATTTTTTACTTGATGTTGTCTTGTACCTGGCGCAGCTTTGCCAGGAATGGCCTTTGCGCCATAAAATCTAATCACAACCAACCCCAAACACCGTAACGTTAAAGGAGCATTGTGCTCAAGGATTTTTCAACTGGTTTCAGTCTTGACAAATTCAGGCGTATAATTTACCTGTACGAACATTTTCTTTCGTATAAATATCTTTATCATCGGTTTTGATAGCTTGAAAAGCTATAAAAAACACACAAAAAACAATACTATTTCGGGAAGGATTCGAGCCCCTTGTGTGTGTGTTGTGGGCTCACCCAGTAAAAACATCTTAGCCCCTAATGAGTGGTTTTTAATATAATGATGCGAATTAAGAACAAAATATGAAGTCTCAAACGAATCTCTTATTGTAATAGCATAAACCTCGAACAACCGAACAAGTTCAAAATTAATGATATTAGAAAACTCATTGCGGTATGTGTATTTAAAATCGAAAGCATACTGTGCCTACCTGTCGGACGCCACTATTTTGTTCTATTTACGTGCAAGTGAACACGCTAGGTATGTGTTTGGTTTAAAAGGGGTAGGTAGTTGAATTAAGTTCGCTCTGGAGCAACATAACGGGCTATTGGTGACGGTTCAGGATCATTCCCGGAGGAAAAGATCTGAGGACAATGTTTCATAATTTTGAACCGCGGTCAGATGACGAGGTCAACACCTAAACTGGCATCCCACTCTCCAAACTTCCACATTACGCCAACATGAGGACATTGGAGGTCACGACAGATTTAATGTGCACCATCCCTCACGTACACGACGATCTTTGGTTGGATCTAGTTTCGAACTCGCAACCCTTCGGTTTCCAGTCCGTGACTCTGCAAACTGAGCTACCGCATCCCCGAAAGATTTTTATAGAGATTTTCAAAGTGTCGCTTCTGATCTCGTGTTATGGGGATGACAGCATTTAATTCTGAGAACAGAATACAAGATTTAATGTGGTGTGTCATAAATTTTAATTTAGACCTAAGCCATATTCGAACACAACACATTATAGATTATTATGCATTACCGTAATGTAAATACTACTCTAATAATTGAAATCGCTGATCAATGGAAAATAACGTAAGAGTATATAGAAGAAATAGATATAATTGAGAACAGATACGACTTTATTTTTTTAAATACAAATTATTAATAACTATTAAATATTATATTTTTATTACAACTAATTAATGTATTAAACAAACTTCTTTTAAAATAGCTGCAAAATATCATAACTCATTCTTATTAAAATTTGAGGAACTTTAAGAAAAACAAACACATGTACGTATATTTCTAAAATTAAATTAGTCTCCTTGGATGCCATGCAGTTAGTCATTCCGTGTTTATCATGAAATCTCCATTTGTCTACCAACCTGTCCTTGCTGTCTGAATAAAAGTCCCATATTTAATTAAATCAGATAATTCTATGCAGCTAGTTCAATTTAGTGGGTTTCTATATTTGACTTTCTTTATTTTGAGATAGATTTGAATTTAATATTGTCATAATCTTATTGTAATGTTGATGAGATTCGAAGTTTAATGAAACGGTAAACATTTTCGAAATAAATTTCGCCCCATTTTGGCTGCTTTATATTCTGATTTTACTATATTAATAAAGCATCAATTATTAAAAGTCCGGTTTTGTTTGTTAATTTGAACTCCAAAATGACATTAATTTCTTTTGAAAAACATTAATGTACGAATATTTCGAAAAGTACATTTGAAATATGACAGATTTTATTCCTTTGGGATTTTTTAATCCTCTAATCTAGAGTTCACATGCTTAATTCCTTCTAGTAATTTGCCATCTCCCCTGTATGACTTCTAAGCAGTTTTGACTTACCTATAGAATGTAATAGGATTCTTTTAAACAATAGATGTGGTTATTAAATTATTATGTGTATTATGGGGCAAAAGCAACGTTACACTACTAGGAAATCTCGTGACGCTCAGAGGGTTAAAAGGTTCACTTAACCCTCTTGGTGGTTGTCTCGACGAGGTTCTGTATATCCGTTCTGCAACCCCCTGTGGTCTTTCATGCATGGCTTCTAACCAGGTTTGACCTTCACCAATTGAATCTTCCCTGGAATTCTTTCAAGAAATCAATGTAGTTATCTAATCATTATTTGTGTATTGAAGGGTAAAAAAATACTACACTACTCGGATATCACGCTAGATTTTATTATTATTATTTATTATTATTATTATTATTATTTATTTTATTAGAGTTATTATTTATTTATTATAATTTAATTTTCGAGTGTTATTAGTTATTTATTATCAGATTTATTATTATTATTTATTATTATTTATTATTTATTATTATTATTTATTATTACTTATTATTGCTTATTATTACTTATTATTATTATTTATTATTGCTTATTATTACCAGTTGTTAGTTATTTATTATTAGAGATATTATTTATTTAGTATTATTACTTACTATTGCTTATTAAACCAGTTAAAAGTTATTTATTATCAGAGCTATTATTTATTTTTTATTATTATTATTTATAATTGCTTATTATTACCATTTATTAGTTATTTATTATTATTATTTATTATTAGATATATTATATAGTTATTTATTATTATTTATTATTAGATATATTATATAGTTATTTATTATTATTTATTATTAGATATATTATATAGTTATTTATTATTATTTATTATTAGATATATTATATAGTTATTTATTATTATTTATTATTAGATATATTATATAGTTATTTATTATTATTGTTATTAGAGTTTTTTATTATTGTTGTTATTAGAGTTATTTATTATTATTGTTACTAGAGTTGTTATTATTATTATTATTAGTTATTTGTTATCATTATTAGAGTTCTTTAATCATCGTGTGATTGTGGAGTAAGGGCAATATTACTCGGAAATCTGGGGATGCTCAGAGGGTTATCAGAGCACTATGAAGGGTTCATATATCCGTTCTGCAACCCTGCAGTTTTTCATGCACGCCTTCTAACCAGGTTTGATCTCCACTAATAGACTCTTTCCTGGGATTCTTTCAAGCAAGCAATGTGGTTATCTAGTCATTATTTCTGTGTGTTAGAAGATAAAGCTTTGAGAAACTAACAAAATACGTCTAAACTATTAATTTTTAGGTTGAGAAACATTTAAAGGTTGATTCTTTCCCCATTTGTTTTAGACAAGATGCATGAAAATAAGTTGGCTGTTTGAGCTCTCCAGTTGATTCTATTGCTCTAGTGGTAAAACACTAAAACATATTTAAATAAGGTAGCTAGTTGGGTAGGTAAATTAACGTCGCACTGAGGCAACACAACGGGCTAGTGGCAACGATCCGGGATCAGTCCTGAAGGGAAAATCCGTGGACAGCACCTCGTCATTCTGAACCACAGCCAGAGGATGAGGTCTTTACCTGAGCTGTCACCCCACTCTCCAAACTTCCACAACGCACCAACGTGAGGACGTTTGAGGCCACGACAGATTTAACGTACACCAGCTCCCACGTACACGATGGTCTTTGGCTGGATCGAGTTTAGAGCTCGCTACCATCCGGTTGCTAATCCGCTACTCTTCCGATCGGGCTACCGCTGCCCCCATATTTAAATAAGAAAATTCAAGGGTGTATGAAGCCTCCCTGCCCGTCAAACTCCTTACTTTCCCCTACACACTTTCTCTTACTAGGAATACCTCTTCCCAGCTCGAACCGGAGGCCAAAAGTATACACATCACACTTTGACCCGATAGGTTTTCGTTTATAAAGCCCAATACCTCCAATTAAATTATAACCCCCGTATATGCACTATTTACGCAGGTCCCACACATCTGCACAGAGTCCTGTATTTGAGGGGTCCCAATATCAGGATAGTTGACAGTGCTGGGGTTCACAAGCATATATCCACCTTGCAACCTGCAGTCTTCCCTGCATGACTCCTTACCAGTTTTGACCTTCCTGACCAGATTAAACACCGGGCATACAACCTCTAAACATTTCATTAAACAAGGGAGTTACAACTCCTGCTCTCTCCCTTCAAAGTGATCATCATGGTTCGTTGGGCGAACCATTCTCGCTTCGCTCGTTTACAATACGGCCTAGTATTCCTAGTGGGCCGTTCCTCACGTAAAGCAACTCACATGCAAACTTCAGCAAGTCTCCCCTCTTTAAAATTTTTTTTGATTTTCTAAAAGAATGCTCTTCATCAATCACATTAAAAAATAATGTGATGGCCCAGTCTTTTTCTCTCTGTTCCCCAAATGCCGTAGTCTGAAATAAACATTGACTTTAGCGATTTTTTTCGACTGTTTTTAGACTATCGACGAATTCAGACGTATATTTTAACTTCGTGATTTATGAAACTGCGATTTTCTCTGATATGATTTATTGCAGCGTATGTTTTATATAGATTTTTAATTCCAAAATCACTTCGGGAAGGATTCGAGCCCCGTTGGCTTTCCCCATCTTTTTGTTTTTTTTATCCCTCCAAGTGTTTCGACGAGATATCTCGTCCAAGATATGATCCATTTTGCTAAGGACGAGATACATCGTCGAGACAAAACTGCCCTATTACTCCAAGAAGATCCAAGTACGAAAAACAAATTGTCCCTTGCCAAGAAGTGGTGACAGTTTAGAACACGTTTTTCGCCAGAGGCTGTCCACTACAGGGCAGTTACCGAAACGAAGGTAAACCACCAGGAGGGTTAATATCCTAATGTACAGGACAAAATAAGTCGATTCACAAATACCTTTTATTATAATCGCAAAAGGACTCACAAAGAACGAATAAGTTTAAAATCGATAATATTGAAAAATGTAATTGCTGGACGTGTTTATTTAAAGCTGGAGACACTGCGCCTGCCTTTCGTCCACCCCTATTTCCCGACTATGTGCAAGTGCACGCCCATCACACCCCTTAGGAGCGGCAGTGCCTAGCATAGAAACATTTTATGATTAGTTTGTTTAAAATGGGATAAATTTAACGAATATGGTTTGATAAGTGTAAAAGGATACTCACCAATTACACATTTAGGACTGCAAGATGCACTTGTACATTTTTGGATTTTTGGTGAACGATATGACCACATATCCAGAAACAGTACGGCGCTTCCTCTTAGGAGGAATCCATGAATCTAACTTTCTATTCCTTAAGACGTTGCTGATAAATCTTTAATAAATTTCTCAAATTTTCCGATCCGTGAAATCACATTTTTAAAGCATTAGGAGAATCTAGTTATTTCAGTACTTTCCTATCATGGAGCAATTCGTGTAATTTTAGAAAAACTCCTTCACATCCAATAGTTCCGCAAAGTTCACGCAAATAATAATTTTCGATATTAGCGTCATTATCACACAGATGCACACACATGTAACGCTTTTCTGTTATCTCTTTCCAACTTTCACATTTTTTCGCCGTAAATCCCTTTGCTAATTGACTTCGCCTTTATTTGATATGAATATAATACTCGATAGCACAACTTAATTCGTTTCTAAATGCAAATTTGAAACCACTCATTGCATTCATTTAGATTTAAATATGGTGGTAAAAAAGTTTATTTTCCGTGGGCAGATTTAATCCGCGAGTGGGAATATAACGTGATCTAATCATTACCAAACAACAAATACAAATGATGGCATTTTTGTGGACGTAAGAGAGATGTACAATTCATTTGAGTAGGATGAAATCAATAAAATTCTGAGAATTATATCACTATATTTTCTATGGAATAGCTCTAAATGGATTCTTGGAAATGCGCTCGAGTCACAAAATGAGCTCATGGAGCTCATTTGTAAAATGAGCTAAGGGTAATAGAGCTAAACGTAAGATAAGTGTGTGCACGAGCAAAAGAGGCCTCCCATATTGGGAGGGGAAGGTCACCGATACCAAGGTATCAGCGGAGGAGGTTAGGAAACGAGCGAAACATTTTTGTACTAGAATGTACTGGTTGTTTTTGACATTTTATGTTTATAAGTCTGTACAGGAAGTATGCAAAGAAAGAAATGAGAAAATTTCACACATATTTGTTAACTCAGAGTTTTTAGGAATGCATATATTTGCATTTGTTGAGTCGCCCGTCCTCTAACACAGTCATAGGGCCTTTCATCCAACCTGATATCGAGGCCCCTCGTCTAACCTTCCACTAGACCCCTATTACCTAACTTGATATTGAAACTTCTGGTCCTACCTAGTAGTGGGTGTCTCATCAAACCTGATATTGATAGCTCTCGTCTAATCTAGTACTATCAAATAACCTGATATTGAGACCCCTTATCTAACCTAATACTAGGCCCTATTAACAAACCTGATATTGAAACTACTGGTTTAACCTAGTACTAGACCTTTCATCTAATCTGATATTGATAGCCCTCGTCTAATCGAGTACTGGAAATTATCAAATAACCTGATATTGAGACCCTACGTCTAACCTTGTATATCAATTAACTTGATATCGAAATTCCTTGTCTAACCCAGTATTGGGCCTCTAATCTAACCTGATATTTAGAGCCCTCGTTTAATATAGTGTTGAGACCTTAAGTACTGGGTGATCAGAACCTTAAAATAATTTGTGTACCGGGGCCTTAACCCTCTGAGCCTCACGAGATTTTCGAGTAGTGAAGCATTGTTTTTATCCCACAGAACCCACATAATAACTAAATAGCGATATCTATAGGTTGAAAGCATCCACGAATGCTTCGAACCTTTAGAAAGATTCTATTGATCATTTCCTTAGAATAGGACATGGTTATTAGTCTTTTCCTTAGGATAGAATCCTTTGGAATGATTCTACTGGTTCTATCTTCAGAATATAATCCATTCGAAAGAATCTATTGGTTCTTTCAATAGAGTTGGAAAGATTATATCGGTCATTTCGTAGAATAGAATCCTTTTGGGAAGATTTCATTAGTGCTTTCCTAAGAGAGAGTAATTATTTTAATAGAAGCCTGGGGCTCTATTAAACACTAAGGTTAGAAATAAAACAAAATTTTACAGGAAAAAGTGAAAGGGTTTTTGTTTGCTTGGTTTGGCGTTTTATAGCGCAAGGGTCAAGTTGCGCCAAACAAAAGACAACCTGAGGTAAAAAATGTTGTGAAAGTGGAAAAATGAGGGATTGGGGAACAGAGTAGTGGGATGAAAGCAGAAAAAGATCGCTTGCGTATGTTGGGAGCACGACCCCCGTGTTTACTAAAGAGAGTAAACCCCATTTGCCCATATGAATAGAAAAGATCACTAGAGTACCTCAGGTCCGTGAAGCCCGTACGCAGCTAAAGATTGCCCATGAGGGCAGAAAAGTGTAAGGGAATACGTTTTAAAATTCATTATATTTTTACAAATCACAACTTTCAACACTTACAAATCACTTTTTTTCAACAACTGTATAGCTAACATGATCTTTCACATAACTGACCCGCGTAAATCTTAGAATATAAAAACTACTCATCTATTCTATCTTCCCTTTTTTAGCATGATTCTTTACTGTTCCCAAATTAATTGCAGGGAGTTCGGGTAGGTAGTTGAATTAACGTCGCACTTTAGCAAAACAACGGGCTATTTGCGACGGTCAGATATCAATCCCGAAGGGAAAGATCCGGGAACAGCACTTCGTAATTTTGAATCACTGTCAGATGACCAGAACACACCTGAGTTGGACCCCACTCTCCAAACTTCCACACCACGGGAACGTGAGGGTATTTGAGACTACAGCAGATTTAACGTGCACCATCCCCCATGTACACGAATTAATAGTATAATTGTAGGATTCCAAGTAACATAGTTATAAGCTACAGAAATATGTTCCGTAACAAAAAACATTAAAAACAATATAGTCAAAAGGATCGAAAGAATTTGTAATCGTTTGAATGAGTGCATAATACTTGAAAGTTTAATATGAACTCTTGAATAATGGATAAGCCATATAATTTCGATTTTTTTTTAACTTGAAAATTGTTATCCTGAAAATTTCGAAAAGTGGCTTATTATTATGTTGCTCGAAGTCTTTAAATTATTATACTCTCATTATTTACTATTTATATTTCTGTTATGACTATTTTATGCAGTTAAAACTAAACTAACAGAACTACAAATAACATTCAATTTTAACTCTTTACATTCATATTCATAAAAGATAGTTTTATATTAGAATAAAAAGTAATAGTGATAATTAATGTGACAGAAAAAGAGGTTTATGATTAAAAAAAATTTGATTTAAGACAATAGATACTTCCACTGTGGTATTTTCTGCACTTGTGTAATATATGCAAAAAGCATATATTACACAAGTGTTAATGAGTAAAACAAGGCAATAAAGCAAATAAAAACATCAAATTATGTCTAATAAAAAGTCTATGGTCATTTCGGCAATCTTTAGGTCCACTCTCAATCCGGACCAAAATACATATGAGTGGATAAACCATAACCCCTTCTAGCGTTTGAATAAACTTTCTTCACTCGGTGTGCCCAAAATTTACTTCGTTAAGAAAGTTTATAAAGGCTAAATAAGATTATAAATTAGAGTATTTTTGATGAAATTCCCCATTGCAAATTGCATTAATCAGATGACTGGTGTAGTTCGGCTCACAAAGTATCACAAAACTTCGATTTCCTAAAGTTTAAAATTAAGACAAATAAAATATATCTATCATAAAGTATCGCTATTAAATTGCATGTAATTTGACATGTAATTAATGTAAATATATTTTATAAATATGTTATCAAGTGTCAATGTATATATATATATATATATATATATATATATATATATATATATATATATATATATATATATATATATATTATAATATTCAGAAAACTATTAACACCATTTAATTTGCTTAGCCTAAAAATTAATTATTCGTGGAACGTTTTCCACAAAAATTTGAATTCATGATTTTACTACAAAAATTTCTTTAAAATGTATTGTTTTGATTGATTTTTTTTTTCAAAAATAATCGAACATTTAAATGATTAGAAGTTTTTATAGTATCACAGAAAATATTAAAAGGCCTTATTCATTCATATATTGAAAAACTCAGCAATATATAATTCTCATCTTCAAAAAGTGACACATTTCAAAGACGTTAATTTTACAAGAAAGACTAAAAAAAGAAATTATTTAAGCATATTTTACTTTTTAAGTTGAAATTTGTAGATTTTGTTCACAACTTTATCAATTTATGGTATATTTTCTGATTTTATTTCCATGATTTTTTCAAGCTCAGATTTTCCCCTATTGCTGCTTTAAGTAAGTTAAAAATTCTAAATTTCTGGGGTTTTTTTTAATAGTGACGCTTATAGTGGAAAAAAATTAGGATATCATTTCTTCCATTTCTTAAACTATAAAAATTATTAATTTCATTGTAGTTACTGTCCTGATGTCATAGTCATTTTTGTTACATAAGGCATATTCATAGTGAATAAGTTAGTTCTTTCATTTGTAGTAAATTTATATCATTTTCTTAATATCACATTTCTTACTTTCACCTGTCATAAATATATCACAGAAATTACCTCTCACAAAAATATATATGTAACCAAACGATTTTATTCCAAGTAAAAATTCTGATTTATATTTTATCAGACGATAATTATTCATTCGAAGTACAAATTTAATTTGTTTTAGAACGATTTTTATTATTGTTTTAATAATTTTTTGTTCATCTTTAATGATATTCTTTTGCTCTGTGGCATTAAAGAAAGATATAAAAATAATGAATCCATAAATGTATAACAAAAATGTCGGTAGAAAAAGCTTTTTTGAATTTGTTAATATGATACTATGTTTAAATAAAATTTACTAACTTTTATCCCGTTTTCTTGTTCTTCACTTTCCAAATATATGCATGCAAGAAAAACACGTCGTTTAAAAAATACAAGGGTGAATAAAATTATAAATAATTCTATTTGTGAAGAAAACAAACTTGAGAATTTTTTTTCTGGGAATCAATTGATTTATTGACTTCCTGACTGTCAGATATTAAATCTGTACGAAGAGTAATTACCACATCATAAATAAACAGAATTTTAAACTGTCTCTAAATTTCACGAAAATCTCGATTAATGCTTAATGTGTCATATTTTAGACATTTCTAAAGAAATTGCTTTTTAAAATTGCCAGTACTCGAAAGAATGTCATCTAGAAATTAAATACCTGTATATTTTTGTAAACATTTTTATGCATATAAGACAACAATTAATATTTTTTGTAAACATTTTTTTATGCATATAAGACAACAGTTATTTTGCGCTTACAAATAGCGTCACATTACGTAAGAATGTTTCCTTATTGATTATATTTCTATTTCAAAGTCATTCATATAATCAACCGCGTGTTGATTATATTTTCTTAATACGTCTGTCAACGATACCTCAATCACATGTATTACATCTACATTTTCTCCGACTACAGATTAGTTCGTCCCAGTTGTGCAAATTCCCTGAAACACACATAACCGATTTGATCAAAATCAAATCTCACCTTAATATCCTCGTCCGGTTCCCTCTTGACGGCCAGATCGCCCTCCTCGTAGCCGACCAGAAACCGTCTCCTCCGGCGACGAGGTGACAATTCTGCCGCATTCATGACTCGCCGGGCGCCGCTCTAAACTGAATTTAAACGGATCCCTCACATCAAAGTGGCCGCCGCCGCAACGCAAACGCGCCGGGTCCACTCATGTCCAACGCGGTATCGAGCACGAATCTGGTATCGGAGAGGACATGATTCGGACTCTCCTGTGGTTGTATCTGATCCTCTTGGGAAGCGAGCGGAGAGTAAATATGTAGCTGCAGCTAGCGGCGCTAACTCTCCGTTTGTCAATAAGCAGCTTGTGGTAGGTGGCAGCCTCAGTCCGCCGATTACGGCCATGGTTGCTCCAATTTGAGTGGAAATGTGAACTTCCCCGCCAAGCACGCCAGATTCGGGGTTTATGTCGTTCGAAAAGCGCGCCAAAGCTGTGTTTGGCTTTCCTGCCGGAAACGTTTGATTTTATTGGTCTCGGTTCGAAATATAACGGAGAATTTGTTTCCGATGTATTTTGGGGGTGAATTTTTCCATTTCAATGAAGCGGTTGGGTTGTCTTAATGTGATGTACAAACTGGTGCGAACTTTAAGCTTTTTTTGAGTGTTGTTTTATTCAATGGATTGTTTAATTTACTTCTCCGTCCTCTATTTGTTTAAATTTCTTTTGTTCAGTTGTTCATTCACAGATATCTAAAGATCGAACTACTCCTCTTTGTTATCCTTTATGCTAATTGTTTAATTGTTGAAATAGCTTCTTGTTTTGTTATAATCTCCATTGTTTTACATCAATAGACTTCTAAGTTTCAATTCGAGTCCTCTGAAATTTAAAGTCCCATCTCTTAAATATACAAAGTAGAAATTTATTTGTACAATTACTTTTTGCACAAAAAACGTAATTAATTATAGGTATATTTGTTTATTTTAAAAACATAATTAAATATAGAATTTAAGTTTTCAAAACTTATTTAAAGTGAAGTTTGGTGTTCTACTGCAATAGTTAAATAGTTATAAAAATTTTAACATGTCAATTTTAATTTCGTATATTTTTATGAATCAGAAAAGCTTCACACGTTTGGATAACTTTGACAGACATAAGTGATATCATATTTTTCAAAATCTTATAGCAAACATTGTACAAATTAATTTTGTTTTAGTTCTATATAATACAAAATATACAGTACGGTTTGATATTTTTTAACATTTTAGTTTTGAACAGCACTAAATATTGAAATGTTTGAACAGCACTTTTAAAAACTTTCAGTTTGGGGATGCGACTTAGATAATTTAAATTTTGATTTATAAGTTTTGTTTGGGGAGGGGGCAAAACACACTGATATATTTTTATAAGTGCTATTCATTTCCATTGTTATTTGTTTTTAGGTTGTAGATTTGTTTATTTTTATTTTATTTAGTCTTTCCTATATTTCATTTGTTCAACTTTATATTGGAATATCATTATTTTATTCCTCTTACTACTAGCTTATCGTTGTTTTTATGAAAATGTTTTTTGTATAAATGATAATTAATCAGAGAGCTATTTAGAAGCTAGTTTTTGAACACTTATAAGTACATTTTGAAGTTTTTGCTCATAATTTTTCAGTTTGTAACATACTCACGGTGAGTATGAATGTAATCAATGATAGTTCGAATATTTCTTTAATACTATTGTACATAAACTCCGAAAATTTGACGATGCATATTTTAAAATAGGATTTTCTTTTTTAAATACATTTGTTAAAAATGTTATAAATATGTTTTTCTAACCATAAGTCAATGGCTATTAGATGGATAGATTATCATAAAAGGTTTCTTAAAATATGTATTCTGATATACATTGTACACTGGTTTCCATAAATTTAGGGGAAGTGGTATTCTTATCGGGGAAGAATAGGCGGTTTAGAACCGGAGAGTTGTGAGTTCGAAACTCGATCCAACCAAAGATCGTACATACGTGTGGGCTGGGGCACGTTAAATCTGTCGTGGCCTCAAATGTTCACATGTTGGCGTGGTGTAAAAGTTTGGAGAGTGGGGTGCCAGCTCAGGTGTTGACCTCGTCATCTGACCGTGATTCAAAATTGCGAGAATTATCACAGATCTCTTCCTTCGAGATTGCTCCCGGACCGTCGCTAATAGTCCGTTGGTTGCTTCAGGGCGACGTAAATTCAACTACCAACTACGTACTATAAATTGGGGAACAAATTGCAAAAATAACAATACCTTCGTAACAAATATATCATTGGCTTCAGACTTGGTGAAGCAACCAATGATCTGCGCTCACACAAATCACATGCAAATTTATCTGAATGACATCATGTGACTTCACCAGTATAAAACGAGTCTTTGGAAGGAGATCGGTACTTTACGCAGTAAAAACGAGAAACGAAATTCCAAATAGTCGTTTTATAAACATTACCTCTGTGCAACCTTTGACTTCAGAATTACGATACAGAGCTATCCGCAAATTCTATGGGAGACAAAGTCTGTCTGATATTGCAAGATGGCTTCATGTAAGCCGTTCGGTAATCCATAAGCTATGGAACCAATTTCAAGCAATCGAGTCAGCATCTTGACGATTCAGCAGAGGTATCAGCAGACCATCGACTTTCTAATGAAATAGACGGAGCATGTTCGCACAGCTTCATGTTATTTCTGTTAGATCTGTCACTGGTTGTGGGAAAAGCAAGAATCCTTATGTAAAACAAATTAATGATTGGTTAAAGAGATTATCCAGCTTGAATGAAAACACCACTCTGCGCTTCGATAACCAATTGGAGCGAGTCGATTCTTACGCCCACGTGTGTGTGATGATCTTACCCTTCTGTAAGTCGTTCAGTGGTTCACAAGCTCTAGAACCAATTCAGTAACAGAATCAGCATCTCAGCAATTCAACCGAGGTAGGCCGAGCATCAAAATTCTAATGATATAGACGGAGCATGTTCGCACAGCTTCATGTTATTTCTGTTAGAAGATCTGTCACTGGTTGTGGGAAGAGCAAGAATCCTTATGTAAAACAAATTAATGATTGGTTAAAGAGATTATCCAGCTTGAATGAAAACACCACTCTGCGCTTCGATAACTAATTGGAGCAAGTCGATTCTTACGCCCACGTGTGTGTGATGATCTTACCCTTCTGTAAGTCGTTCAGTGGTTCACAAGCTCTAGAACCAATTCAGTAACAGAATCAGCATCTCGGCAATTCAACCGAGGTAGGCCGAGCATCAATATTCTAATGAAATAGACGGAGCATGTGCGCGCAGCTTCATATTATGTCAACCGATCGCTCTGTTTGAAATCTGTCGCGTGGTTATGGGGAAAAGCATGAATCCTAATGTAGGACAAATTATTTATTGGCTAAAGTGATTATCCAGCTTGATTGGAAACAGTAGTCTGTGCATCAATAGCCAATCGGCCCAAGCTGATTCGTAAACCCACACGGACACCCTTCTGAGATCTTACGACAGCGACTCCGCCCACATGCTCTGTCTATTTCATTGGAAGGTCGATGAGGCCGAGGGCAACGACAGCCTTCAATGACCGCTGAGTGCGCTAATCTGCGCAAAGAAGCAGGACCGCTATCCGACTCAAATACGGTATGTGCTTGTTGCAGCAACAGCATATCTTCCCCGTACGGTAGACCAGGGGTGTCAAACTGGCGGCCCCCGAGGTAATTTTTTATGGCCCACGATGCTCTGAAATAAAATGAAAACAGGACAATATGTTATGAATAAAATAGCACATAGGGGAGATCGAGGCAATACCGTAACACAATTTCGTCATGTTAGAAATGTGTGAGCAACTATTTTCGTACATGAAATTAAATAAAACGGCCTACAGATCAAGATTAACTGATAAACATCTATCTGCCATAATGAAGATTGTCTGTTCTCAGTCTTTGAATCCAAATATTGGAAAACTAATAGGAGGAAAGCGCTGGCAAGTTTCCGGTAAAAAAATATTTTTAGTTTTATAAATACATTAAATTAAATAAACGTTTAAATAAAAGCAATCATATAGCAATATTATAAATTATTACCCTAAATTCACTTAATTACAATGTGTTTTAATTATCCTATCCATGTTCCTGAATCCTCACTTCAAAATATAATTTTAAGAAAATTCGTAAATGTGATGTGGCCCGCGTGAATCTTACCAGTTGCATTAAATGGCCCGTGTTTTAATGGAGTTTGACACCCCTGCCGTAGACAATAGCTGGTATCTTTGCCTACGGTATGGAGAGGTACGGTATGGAGTGTACGTGCTCTTTACCTCCATCACCCGAGGGCTCGTTTAAATTGGGCACGAATGCGTGTCAACTGGAGTGGAGATCAACAGAGGTCGTACTATTCAAGGATGAGTCCAGATTTTCCTTACGAAATTATTCTCGACGCTTCATCTTACGACTGTTTTCATCTTAACCCTCCTGGTGGTAATCTAGACGAGACACCCATCTTGTGTGTTCGTCAATACCCAAACTGACCGGATCTAGATGGATGAGATATCTGAACATTAGAAGAAGACTGACCAGATCTTTATATCGTCCTCGCAAACAAATCGGCACTATCTTGATGACGAGATATCTCGTCATTAGAAAAATTAGTCAGATCTTGATGGACGAGGTACTTCGTGGAAACCACTTTCAGGGTTAAGAGAGGATGTTACATGACATCACCCCCTCTCGCTTCTACGAAAGGGGACAAGTACAATAGTGGCAGTGTATTCGTTTAGGGAGGCATCTCTTTAGATGGATGGAATGACCTCTATGTATCGCGTGCGCGATGGGCATCTTCAGCACAGACTCTACCTCCCTTTCCCATGCCTCTGATTGAGGCTAGCGTCTAGCCAAGATATTATGCGCAGTTGATCCTTGCGCATGGTCTATCATTCTCGCCTCATTTTCCCGAGTTTGTGAAAGAACGACTCAAACTCTAAAACAGCATTGCATCCGTACGTTGTTGCGTAAATTGGGTGCTATTATTTGTATTATATTGCCCTTACATAAAAGATAAACGGCGAATTGAGAATTTTGTTCAAAGCTAAGCATAAGATTTATTTCTTTTTTGCTTTCAGTCAAATCTCGGCATCTTCTGCTATCAATTTTACGCTATGCTACTGGGTGACAGTATATTGAAAATAAAGCTATCGTTTGTATGGTTTGGCCAGCATGCTCTCCCTACCTGAATCCCATTGAGCATGTATGACACGCAATTGGGAGACGTATTGCTACCCTCAACCTATATTCTCGAACCTTGCAAGGGCTTTGTTATGCCGGAGTATGAACAGTAGGAGTTGTTGCCTACAGACTTTAGACAATTTCATTAGGAGCATCGAACATCGTTGTCGGTCATGTATTGCTGAAAACCGCATTCCTATTGAGTACTTTTCATATTTAATTTTTTTGCATATGCATTTTTTTATGATTTTTATGCTTTGCAGGACAAAATGTTATGACCTATCCCCTATTTGTGTTGTTTTTTGTAAGATATGATTAAGATTTTCACCAAATTTCATTCACCGACTGAATAGTGTTTTAGTCATACCGATGTTTCCATTTGTTCTTTAATTTATTGAAATCAGAGTGTATACCTAGGAGCTTTCAAAGTAAATCTCTTAGACTAAATTAAAATTTAGAGTAAAAATTTTTTAAAAATAAATATATGAAAAGGTGGTAATAGTATATGACTAACTTTTAGAGTTTTGACAATTTTCATATTAAAAAATTTGAGGTTTTAAGTGGGTGTTTATGTGATAGATAAAAATAATAGCGAATGGAGAATCGTTATAAGTAATACTGTAGTCTGAAGATAATGTTGCCGCTCATAATCTGTAACCAGTTCCCTGAGTGAATAACCACCTGTTTTTTTTTTACTAGTCCGATAAATATCTCGCTTTCAGAACTTCAAGATCATTTGCACGTTTGCTGTGGTGGCACACTATTTAAACTATCAGAGAAATTTAACTGCAATTATGCAAATTTATTTTTAAAAGAATCAATTATAAAAAGTTTTGGCTATCAAATTTGTAAACCTTCCAATGTACCCCAGCATGAAAACGTTTCACAACTATTTTAGTTAATAAAAATTATCAATTTAAGAAATATAAATTGATAATTGTAGAAAGTGACCTTTCTCAAGAGTTATTGGCCTAAAAAGCTTAAATAATAAAATTTGGAGAGCCCCGACAACTCGTGCTGTTACCATAGAGATCACCCTGGAGCCTTGCTCAAATATACGTGGGACAGAAAATGTCAGATTACCCTTTCTATAATTGTAAGCGGGCACATCCGATCTTTGTCTTTCGTCCAAGCCTTAAGGTATAATTTCAACTTGCCTAAAATGTAACATTGGACAAGCCTTCCAAGTCGTCTTCTGGCCCGTGTTGATCCGGCAAGAAAGGATTTCTATGGAAGTCTTGATCTAGTGTTGAACTTTTTCAGCGTGTTCGGGCTCATTGATTTGGTTTAGTTGTTTATCTATGCCTTAAGAATACGTAATAACGGAAAAAAGCTTATCAATTATATGTATGGGATTCAAGATACTGAGTGTATGCTCAGAAAACAGTTGAACCGATACCCTAGGAGGAAGCTATGAATGTAAAAATCATTCCTTGAGATATTTTCTTCTGATTAGGACATTAGGACACTCCACTCATTTTGAAAGTACTTTCTAAATTACCTTTTTCTGTTCACTATTTTTAGGTTTCACAGCTTTTCTCTAAGGAGTTATTTGTTACTTGATTACACCTGTGTATGGTATGAATTTAAAACTTGACAGCTGTATTTAAATTTATATTTAAAATATGAATTTGAAACTGTATATTTAATTTGTTTTGTTTAAATTTTGGGATGTTGAATTAGCGTCGCACTGGAGCAACGCAACAGGCTATTGGGAATAGTCCGGAATCAATCCCGAAGGGAAAGATACGAGGACGACACCTCGTAATTTTGAACCACGGTCAGATGACGAGGCCAATATCTGAACTGGCACCCCGCTGTCCAAACTTCCAAACCACTCCAACGTGAGTGCATTTGAGGCCACGACAGATTTAACGTTTTATAGATGCAACATGCACGATGGTCTTTGAATCGACTTTCGAATTCGTAACCCTCCTATTGCTTTTCCGCTACTCTTTCAACTGGGCTACCGTGGCTCCATTTTTAAATTTGGTAGTTTGTGTATTCAACGGCTGATTTGATTCGCGAGGGGAATTGCGTGATACTTAGTGAAGCTGTTTCCATAAGCATTCTTTCTTAACAAATGTGTGGTTAATTTTCAATCCTTCAAAATTCTCTGGGAATTGACTTACAATGAAGTGATTTAATTGTATGAAATGTATGAAATATAATCCAACAATCGAAACAAATGTTCATCAAAAGATTTGCAATAGCAAAAATTAGCCTAGAATACAAAATAACATGATGAAAACTATTCACTTTTAACTACCGCAAATTGAATGTAGCAATCTGTATAAAATTTATCTTTTGTAGTTTACTAAATTAATTTTCTAACGTTGAAAATGTGAATGCATTATAAGCATGAGTCAATGACAAAAGTGTGATGTATTGTAAGCATGGAAATATATCGAATAACTTAGATCAAGATCATCAGGACAGAAGACATCATCAGTACATTGGTTATAATGATGGTGGACTTTTTGATTCACCGAAATAGCTATTGACAATTTTCTCACTTGTTTTTAATCTTTATTGGTCATATTTTGAAGTTTTTATATTTTCATCATCAGTTTGAATAAGGTTTTATCTGTTCATCTATCGAACCATTTTAATAGCTGATTCATCAAAGGTTCACGATATATACTGATTTTGCTTACTTTATTACACCTATGTGTGTTATGAATATAATTGCGACAAAATCAAAAATAAAAGCTATATTTGATTACAAATCCTAAAATAAAACGCAGTTTATATTCCAGTCAAAAACTCCCCATCGAATGCTTTCAAAATTAGGAAGTGGACTACTTTCTTTTATTCCATTATATTGTGTTTTTTTGTTTGTTTCAGTTTTCATTTATTTTACTTCGAAACACGAGTTAAAATTTTTTCCACAGACAGTAACAACTTATTACATTTTAGTCCATAACCAACGCTTAAAACAAGGGGAAATTCCACCGTTGATATAGTTGTAACTGTACCCGCAGTGGATTCCTATTTCCCTGAACATCAGCAGTTAATAAGGTAGTTAAATACTTTCCTAGCAAATTGGCATCACGTGTTTAGGTATCGGTTTGCAGCCATCGTCTTTCATCCTTCGTTTCCCGTGTCAAAGATATCCAATTATAATTCCGAAAGAGAATATCCCTTATGGAAACTCTGCACACTTTGTCGGGATTGTGTTCTGCAGATGAATACAAAATTAAGTTACGTGCTGTTTAGCAACAATGTGTACACAGAAATATTGACTGTTTTCCCACTTTTTAAATCCATTTCTAGAAATTGTGAATTTATTATTTTGATGAGTTCAAATTGTACTTCAAAAAATACTAAAAGCGCATGTTTATGTTCGAAATATGAGTCAAAAAGGTAATTTATAATTTTTGGTAATTAAATTTTTATATTCATCTTGATATATTGTTGAAATTTATTAAGTGGCCATGTCTTTGTGGAATTGATTCTTGATATTCAAATTCATAGTTCTGTTCTTGAAAACCTACCATTTTTCCAATGCATTAATTTTCAATTATTCATTGCATGTTCCCCCATGGAATACATATCATTCTCCATTAAAAATATTGACCTTCGTGGCTCAGTGGATATGCCCACTGCGTAAGCGACTTCCAGGTTGTAGGGTGCCCTGGTTGGATTCCTGTCAGGCTTACTCCTCCCTGGGTGTATTTCTCTCTTCTGTGTCAGGAAAACTTTCATTCTGTATGTCTAATACTTGATGTTGTATGTCTTGCGACTGGTGCAGCGTGGCCAAGTATGGCCCTTGTGCCATAAAACCCCAAAACCAATCATTAAAATAGTTTGAAGCAGATAGCAGGCCATATAATGATATTTATGTATTAATTACATGTATTTATTCTTATTCAGTAATTATTTAATAATAAATTAATGGCATTTTATTTATTGAAAGAAATTGTGTTTGCTACATCAATAAGGAAATTCTACAGAAAAGATATGTTGTGTTTACCATATGCTTTTTATGGTTGGATATATTCATAAAATTATAAAATTAAAAAAATTTGAATAGGAATCTTTTAAAAATGTTCTAAAATTTGTTATGCTAGAATCTTATATTGCAAATGGTAGCTTTGCTTAGTTTTTATATAAATATATGTGGAATAGGAAAAGATAGAATAAGATTAAAGTGTATAAACAAACATGTGAGAATGAAACAAAAATAAAACAAGTTATATCCATTCTAATCATTTTGTGTTTTAAATACAGAATAAAGGAAGAAATATATCAACTGCGTATATTTCTCTTGAAAAATACACATATGATCTCGACTAAAAAATAAATTATGTATCGAATTTTTAAAGCTGCAAAACTTGAGACGGAAATTTATTTTGAAATGTAGGATTTTTGAGCAAGCATTAGACTTACTGGGTTCCTTTATAGAATAATTACTGTTTATGAAAGCAAAATATTAAATTAGAAAATATTCTCGTCTGCAAACCAAAGCTGTGTGAATTAAACATATGAATTCAATCGTTAAGAAAAGTCCTCTTTTGTGATAAGTAATATGAGACATTCTTTAAAATTCTACAACCTTACATCGGTGTCTCTTGCATGTTTTAAAACTCCCTAAACTCCAAGTATCATATTCCACCAAATTCGTCTTTTTCAAAACGCGTCTATCAATGTTGCTCTCGAAATGTTTCAGTAGTCATTAACTATTTAAATGGCACAAATCCATTCTTTTCAGAAAACCGATTCCGTTTTTGAATCATATTTCTTGACGGGAATGAAGTACTTGGGAGTAATTACTAGAGTATGTGAAACAAATGAATATCGATTGTTGAAAACATTCTGTGTTGCTGCTCATTTGTCATTAATTTTCAGAAATATTTCATGACGTTGACCGAATCTTTTTTTTAGTTTTGGATTCCATTTCTACTTCGAATTACATTTCTACGAAATTTGACCCCATTTCAGGTTTTATTTCGCTCTCATCATTACCTATCTGGGTTTTATGTTCAACTGACTATTCACTGATTATGTTGAAAAGTTTGGAGTGAATACTACACGTACTATTGTAGAACGAAAATAAGCACATGTTCATCTTTTCAGTAGATAAAGTTTATCGATGTTTTCAAACTGACGCCCATTCTACATACTCAGTAAAATTTTGAAATGTTTTTCTTGCTAATGGAAAATGTATCGTCACCTAAATTCAAGTACTAGATAACTCAATTGTTGGGGTTTTGAGATGCAGATAAAACAGTTGCCAATCCCCATTTCATATATACCTTCATAGGTGGTAGCTCGGTTGAAAGAGTAACGGATTAGCAATCGGAGGGTTGCGAGTACGAAATTCGATCCAGCCAAAGACTGTCATGTACACGGAGGTGGTTCACGTTAAATCTGTCGTGGCCTCAAATGTCTTCGCGTTGACGTAGTGTGTACGTTTGGAGAGTGGTGTGCCAGCTCAGGTGTTGACCACATCATCTGACCGGGGTTCAAAATTACGTGGTGTTGTCCTCGGATCTTTCCCTAAGCGATTGATCCCGGACTGTCGCCAATAGCCCGTTGTGTTGCTCCAATGCGACATTAATACATTACCATTCCATTATCTACATCATTATTCCGGATGAGAAGCAATCATCTTGACAGTCGAAACTATCTGAAACTTAATATTCTTCAAAAAATCTGCTGAAAGTGAGTTCTGAACTATTATGAATATTCATACCAGGTAGGTAGTTGAATTTAAGCCCACTAGAGCGATACAACGGGCTATTGGCAATAGTCCAGTATCGATCCTTAATGGAAAGATCCGAAGACACCTTGTAATTTTGAACCACTTTCAGATGATGAGGTCAACACCTGAGCTGGCACAACTCTCCACACTTCCACACCAACTTGTCAACGAGGTACCAATCCATACTAGGACTGGGATTCCAGAGTGAGGGGTAGAGCGACAACCACCCGGCTACCTAACTAGTCGATGCACCAATTATTGCAGATCTGAACTTTTATACACTATTTCAGATGATTTTAATAACAAAACAATATACTGATAACAAGTTATTTGTTATTCGCATTTCAGTACTTTTCCCCTGAGATAAAATTCAAACAAAACCATGCAGATCAAATTAATTTGTTGATACAAAATTTCGATTATTAGAAGTCGCATTAGCTGCCGGTGTGCTTTAAGCTGTTTGATTTGTCACTCTACGATCTATTCGTGTTACACGAAAACGCTAATTATACCAAGATCTTACGATTTAAGTAGGTTCCGATCACTACGAACATTCATGGGCCGACGGGAATACGAGTTCAGAGCCTGTTGAACCAAGGGCTAAAGAACTGTAGAAAGTGCTGGTTCGGTTCTTATTTCCTTGTGTGTATTTCTTTCTTTTGTGTCAGTAAAATGTTTTCGTGTGTATATCCATTACTTGACGATTTAAAAGCGGATCTTTGAGATCAAGCCCACAAGTCAAGAAAATGTGTAATAAATCAATCATAAAAATTAGCACATTTTCATTCACAAACGGTAAGTGAGTAGATAGTTGAATTAACGATGCACTGGTGCAATACAACGGGCATTGACGAGGGTCTGAGATCAATCCAATCTGAGGACAACACCTCGTAATTTTGAACAACGGTCAGATAACGAGGTCACACCTGAGCTAGCACCCCACTCTCCAAACTTCTATACCACACCAACGTAAGGACATTTGAGGCCACGACAGATTTAACGTGCACCAGCCACCATGTACACTCTGGTCTTTGGTTGGATCGAGTTTGGAATTCGCAACCCTTCGGTTGCTAATCCGCTTCTCTTCCAACCGGGCTACCGCGGACATATTGACTAAAAAGGATTCAAATGGTTACTTTTTAATCCCTTTTGAATCCTCCACATTTTAATCGCCAATAATGACATGGCGTGATAAGTAAATTAGATTAGATTCCTTGATAAAATTAACTGAATGTAAATTAAATTCCTTGAAAAAATTCACTGAAACATTTAATATTATTTTTAAGTTAGATGGTACTTTAATGAATTACGTGTATAGGGCATGGTCAGTGATAGATTACCTTTCTCGAGTAACGTTTTGAGAGAATGGCTTATGTAAATTATAATGCAGCTCACTTGTATTGAAAGTGAAAATTAAAGAACTCTCCCTCACCCGACAAACTAACAAAAGAATAATAGGTGGCACCTTATATTTCAGCAGTCATAATTAGTAGTAGTGTGTTTAAAAGTATAAAACTTTATAACACTAAAATATTATAAAACACAAAATATTATTAAACACTTTATAAACTAAAGTATACGATGATAACACTTTCAAGTATGCCAGATCATAACTCGAATCTTATAAAATAATATTACCAAGAAAACAATACAAAATGGGTACATAAGGAGAATTAAGAAAAAAATGAAATTCAGATTTGCCTCAATATTGTTTTGAAAAATCGTAAGTGCAAAATTATCTGCACAGTAATAAAACAGAACGATGAGATCATGAAAATAGTATTGTTTAATGGTTTAATGTCAATTGATTCGTAAAAAGGGTATTGCGTGAACAAGGATTATGAAAATAATTACCAATTCGTCCCTGAAGTTACCCAAATTTCCTATGTGAAACTAGCTGATGTCCAACTTACTCTGATAAGTGTGACGCTGTGTGTCTTTTGATGGGTCAGAAACATAATGCAAAATTGCTATACCTAGAAAAAACAATTTTTAATGAGTTTTTGAATAATTATGAATTCCTATCTCGAGTTCGCCTCCCTTATGATTCCCATAACAATGATTCCCTTATGATTTCCTCATGATTCCTTAACGCCTTCCCTTATGATTTCCTCAAGTCGTGAAAGTGTCAAATCTATGGCGTCTAGCCATTAATGTACTGTGGGGCTTCAAAATACTTTTAAATGCTTCTGGAGCAACGCACTTCTTGAGTTGTGGTACTTTTGCAGAAGCAGTATGATTATTTTCAATACTACAAGCATCCTTATACCCGGCTACAAACTGGAGCACCTACTCCGTTTTTGTACAGAAAACACGTCGGTCGCATGCGTATTTGAGCCAATTTAGTGTCACAAAACTGATGTTGGACCAATGTGTGACTTGCCTTCCTATTAGTGTACGCAGGTTCCCATCTTCTACATTTCGGACCTCAATACCAAGTAACGCTCCAAGTGGTTTCGACGAGATATCTCGTCCATCAATATCTGACCAACTTTGCTAATGACAAGATCTCTCTTCAACAACATATTGCCGATTTTCTTTATGATCACGATATCAAGATCTGGTCAGTTTTCTACTATAAACAAGAAATTTTGTCCATCAAGATCTGGTCAGTTTTGCTAATGATGAAATATCTCTTCGAGACAACCACCAAGAGGAGGGGTAAACGACTTCCCTCAGTTCTAGCTTGTATAACGGACCCTCATGAAAAAATATATATTCCAATTTCTCAATATTCTAACCTTCGCATTGTACGGCTTTATTATGAACACTGAAAATACCTGAGTTATGAATTAATTTATAATAATAATTATTATTATTATAAAGTGTGTACACACACAGTACAAAAACTATACACACTTCCTGGGTCATCCTGTCCCTCAGAGATACCGCTACCTGACTACTGATGACTATTTCCCCTTGTAGGAATCTTGATAGTAGACCTAACGCAGCACCGAATCTGTGATCATAGCCATTTATTTCACACGTTTTTGTACAAAATTCACCAAATTTATAAAAAAGTTAATTCAAAACCTAATCGCCTCACGAATGCTCCCGAAAAATGAGAAAAGGCAAAATAAATATCGGTAATAGTAATGTTGGGTTTGTAAGCATTATGAACACACAATCTTATACCAATTGCCCATGAAGCTTCAGTTTACAATTGAAGCTTTTAATAGCTTTCAGTCACCACAATGTAAAGCCACTTTCTCATTTCCCCATGAGTAAATATAATTATCTTTTCTTGCTTAACTTAGGGCTTCTCTAGTACAATGTAGTAGTATTTTGCTTTGTTTGGATCCGTATTTTTAGTCGATGCTATTTGTACCTGTGTGGTCTTTGCGTTTTAATTCGGCAGAAAAGATTTCGAAATTACGACTGTGTTTCTCAAAAGTATGCACCCATTGTTTGATTTAAAAGGTCCTCCACCCTGATATCTGAAGAAAGACGGAATCCGATAGGCCAACAATACACAGCTGTATTCTTTTCAATTCTTTATCAATTTTATTGTTTTAAATCTTTCAAAGCGAAAACACATAATCTGTTCTATTTAGCTCCGTCAAATAAGCGTGCGTTAGATCTGTGTAAGGAATGTCGTTTCATGTGACCTCATATCGAGTGACGGTAAAGACACAGGTGAGGCAAGAACGAAGTAGCGTCAACACTTACGTTATATTATTCACAATATGTATGGGGGACAAAAATAAAAGGAATGGTATTTGTTGAGAGGTAACATGGTAAATATACGCCTGTTTATTGAAATTGCAACTCTTGCTGTGGCTTTAATTAAGTACAGCAATGAAAATTTATTTGCACAATACTTTTTGCGGTCAAGGTATGAGCAATTAGAGTAACAGATTTGTAAATAAAAGTTAACATGCTATAAATAAGTACGCTGTGTACCCATAGCAATAACTGATTATACGAAGCATGGCACGAGCTATTGACACCAGTTACTACGCTCAGGTTCTAATTGCAAACGAAATTATTCAATGATGGTGTCAGAGCCTCACCATGAAATTATAATCCACATTTGTTTTATGAGGATTAATTGAGTTTTATAACACAAGGGCCATATTTGGTCAAGCTGCAACAAACACAATACAACCAACGTCAAGTGATAGACACACACAAGGGAATTTTTACTGACACAGAAGAGAGAAATGTTATATCCAGGGTAAGTTACAGGAATCACACCTGAGCCGTCAACAGTGGGCTTACACAGTGGGTCACTTGTTTTAGGATGGACGAACCTGGAGGGTAAACAGGTGATATTTGATGAAGCAAGAGGAATGTTGGACAATACGGGCGATTTGGGGTCAAGAAAAATCCTGTTAGGGAATAGGGATTTTATGGCGTAAGAGCCTTATTTGGCCAAGCTGTGCCGAACAACGTCACTTAAATGAACACACATATTGAAGGTTTTAATGGCACAGAAGACAGAAATATACCCAGAGAGCAATCGAACCTACCTCGTTTACAACTCGCATATCCTTTTAAGTAGGTAGGTAGTTAATTAACGTCGCACTGGAGCAACACATAACTGGATTGGCAGTTTATTGGTATCACACAGTGATACCAATAAACATAACCAAATATTTCTTTAATTTTTAGATAATTTAAAATTTTATTAAAATAATTCACATTAATTTTATTTAAAACGTACAAGTTCTTAATTTTGACGTAGGAACGGTATTGAAATTGAAGTTTTATAAATACCATTTGGTCTGCTGACTGGAATATATTTGACGAATAAACTAATTTTTTTGGCTCAAGGACCATATTTGGACAAGGTGTGCCAAACAGCGTCAAGTAAATAGACATACACTCAACAAGGAAAACTTTACTGACACTGAAGATAGAAACTTACACAGGACGGAATCAAACCTGCGCCGCCTACAACTCTCAGGTTGTAGGGCATTGGGCAAACAATTGACGTGTAATATAAGTAGACTGAGCATTACTACTAAGAGAAACTTCAAAAAATGTGGCCTCCATGTCGACTAGTAGTCACGTGTCTGCTCTGAAAAATTACGTTGGTTGGCAGATTTCGCATCTTATCTCGTTTGACGATATAACATCTTATGACAGGATGATTGCGCATTTCTAGAGTGGCTACACAAAAATGGGAAAATTGCCAGTCTGCGACAATCAAATGATAAATGAATGGATGGGCGTCTTCCGTCCCTTGAATAAATCAAATGATGAACCTTCGTTTCCACCCGGAAGACAAAAGTAGTCTAAGGTTCACGTTACTACTAGCTTTAGTCACATGATGCTCGGCACATAAAAATGTTACCATGGCTCACTCTAATTTTATATTTCTTCTACGGTGCAAACCCATTGAGCCAGGAAAACTTCGATTTTTCTTGAACTTCATATTTTTAATTTAAAAAAAAGCTTAATTTTATTTTCTTCCTCTATAGCATCCTTTTAGATAGGTAGGTAAGTAGTTAATTAACGTCACACTGGAGCAATACAAGGGGCTATTGGCGACAGTCCGGGATCAATCGCCTAGGGAAGGACAACACCATGTAACACCATCCGAGGACAACACCATGTGATTTTGAACCCCGGTCAGATGATGTGGTCAACACCTAAGCTGGTACCCCACTCTCGAACTTCCATACCACGCCAACGTGAAGACATTTGAGGCCACGATAGATTTAACGTGCACCATCCCCCGTGTATACGACGGTCTTTAACTGGACCTAGTTTCGAACTCACGACCCTCGGGTTGCTAATCCGTTGCTCTTCCAACTGGCCCCTACCACGACCCTAGCTTCCTTTTAGGAAATAAATCCTGTAAAAAAGGGGGGAATATGTTTGTAAATTTCGAGATACCGACACTGACAGGGGCGGTGGTAGCCCAGTTGGAAGAGTAACAGATTAGCAACGGGAGGGTTGCTATATCGAAACTCGGTCCGTTTGTCTGTCGTGTACACGAGGAGTGCACGTTATATCTTTCGTGGCCTCAAATGTCCTCACTTTGGCGTGGTGTGGAAGCGAGAGTTTGGTGCTACCTCAAGTGTTGTTCTCTTTATCTGACCGTGGTTCACTGTACGAGGAATTTGTCCTTGGAAATTTCCCTTTAGGATACATCCCGGACCGTCGCCAATAGCCCGTTGAGTTGCTCCAGTGCGATGTTAATCAACTTCCTACCTACGTATCTGGGCACATCCAAAGGTTGTGATTGCTCACTCTACTCTTGACTAGTCTTTTTACTAGTCTACCTCTATGGAGCAAACCCATTGAGTCTGGACGACCCCGATTCTTCTTGAACTTCACATTTTTACTTTTAAAAATAGCTGGATTTTATTTTCTTCCACTTTAACTTCCTTTTGAAATAGACCGTGGTTCAAAATTACGTGGTGTTGTCCTCGGATCTTTCCCTTTGGGATTGATCCCGGACCGTCACCAATAGCCCGTTGTGTTGCTCCAGTGTGACGTTAATTGAAATTCCCCCCCCCCTGAAAAAAAAATGAAAAAAAAATCCTTCCAAATATCGAGGTACCGCCACTAACATATTAATAAATTTTTCCACCACATTTCTCTCTTATTACAAGTTTCGCACAGCACGGAAGGGAATAGTATAATAAAAAAATAGAATAAAAAATTCTCACAAGCGCGTGAACGCCCTGATCCGGCCAGGCCGTCTCCTCCCCTCGCGAAAATTAGACCTAAAATAATTATTGACACGAAGCCCTTTCACTTTTTTTTTTCATAATGCAAAAGAAATATGGCATCAGCCTTCTTTCTGGAGACGAGAGTTTTCGAAGCAGCAACTCGTGCATGACAAAACACATGAAGAGAAGATTTCCCACCCAGCCTGAGATGGGCGTTATTCGCCTTTTTTCTTTCTTTTCTTTTCCCTTCATCTCTCTCTGGCTGAGTCTTTTTTCTTCCTTTCTTTTCTATTTCATCGTCTTTTCAGAGGAGATGACTGAGCACAAGTAGATATCATGGAAGAAGCTCCGTATATAATTACGCGGCCGGACGCGAGTCTTGGCGATGTGTGTGCTGCTCGCGGAACCTCCCCTTTTGCGAGGGTCCCTGCTCCCGCCCACAGATGATTTCGCAGGGGTTGCTGGAGATCCTTTTTCCCTTTGTTTTGCTCTTTTTTTCACTTAAAAAAACGCCAATTTGATGTCGCCAACCGCGGTTCATCAAACTCCCGGTGGAAAACGGTTGGTGGGAGCGACAATCGAGTGGTCAGGAGAGGGGGTATTTCGCCAATGTTTTTTTTTTGCGTGTTGTTGTATTTGTTGAATTCGTGTAAGGTTGCTTAAACCTGTTGTGGGGGTGTTGTGTTAAAATTTCGTATCGATTCGATTAAAAAATAAAGCGAATTTTTCGAGAAATTCATGGTGAAAATCTCTGGAGCGTGGCAGTTTTATTTCATGCCATTTAGCCAAACAGTCAATTATCTTACGCCAAAGATGAGTCAAAATTAATCCTTTTTTTCAAAAGCCAAAGGGTTCCCTAAACGCCACTTCACACCAACAGAATTCGGGTTAATTCGGTTGGCCGCGATAGCCTATTTGGTAGAGTCAAAGATTAGCAACTCTACTTTTTAAAGTAGGCCCGACATGCATTTGGGTAACAGGAAGTAAAATCTTCGTTTTCCAATTGTTTTCTTTGTTTACACTGAAAAGTACAGAGGGAACTCTTAAGTGTTTTGGTTCTTCTGGTGTAACTCTCATAAAATATTGTCAAATAAGATGTTTTTTAGTGTAAGTAGCCCGATTAGAAGTGTAGCGATTAGCAAATGAAGGGTGGCGAGTTTGAAATTCAATCCAACCAAAGACCTTCGTGTACCTGGGGGTTGGGGTAGGTTAAATCTGCCGTGGCCTCAAATGTACTCACGTTGGCTTGGTGTGTAAGTTTGGAGAGTGGGATACCAGCTCCGGTGTTGACCTCGTCGTCTAATCATGGTTCAAAATCAAGAGGTGTCCTCGGATCTTTCCCTTTGGGGTTGATGTCGACTTTCGCCAATAGCCCGTTGTATTGCCCCAGTGGACGCAAATTAAACTACCTACCTACTGGGTCAATCTGAATCCAGTAGAAACTGATTAAGGAAAATTCCGAAATTCCGGTTTCTGTAATAAATACCTGATTCGTCTTAAAACCTTTTGCATTGCCTAAATCCAGAAATTTCCGGTTCAATGCTCCCGAATCTGTTTTATTCAGTATGAGCTGGATTCAGATTGATTCGGATTGACCCGAATTCTTTTGGTGTGAAGTGGTTTTAAGGAAGAAATAAATTATCTACCCATACCCACAGCTTAAACAAACACATAACAGGGGTATGAAAGGACTTTCTGTAAGTCGAAGTACAGAGGGAACTCTTAAGTGTTTTGGTTCTTCTGGTGTAACTCTTTCGAAACTTGTTGCGTAACTTGGCATGTTACTTGAATGCAATTTCAGCATTGGCGTAGCGTCAATTGAAGCCCAAAATCCCGGCATCTTCCGTTAAAAATTATTGTGAGTAATCTACTAAATCAAGAAAACAAGATGTTAAAAACAAAGTCAAAAGCAAATCCTAGCGAGATATCAGTTTCGATTTCAAATATGCCCTTTCTTCTGCACTCGTCGTGACTCCATGCGGGCTAATTGTCATCAAACCACGTGGCTGATGTCCGATCGTACTGGACTTTGATGATTTCTGTATCTGATTGATTAGTAGCGTTTCAAATATGCCCTTTCTTCTGCACTCGTCGTGACTCCATGCGGGTTAATTGTCATCAAACCACGTGGTTGATGTCCGATCGTACTGGACTTTGATGATTTCTGTATCTGATTGATTAGTAGCGTTTCAAATATGCCCTTTCTTCTGCACTCGTCGTGACTCCATGCGGGCTAATTGTCATCAAACCACGTGGCTGATGTCCGATCGTACTGGACTTTGATGATTTCTGTATCTGATTGATTAGTAGCGTTTGTCAAGTTCAATAGGTATCTCTAAGATCAAACGTAACCCCTTCCTCATCCTCCCATTGATGCTAGCCCCTCAGCCCAGTTGATATGTGCAGTTGGTCCTTGCGCATAGTCTATGCGCGAGGACCTCCATATCGCCGAACTACGCTGTCTTCTGTCTGCTGAGCTTGGAACTTAAAATAAAATCCATGCACGTTTGCAGAATAGTTCGTTGTCGGGTTAATGGCAATATTATTTTATCCACTGTGATTCATTGAATGTTGTAGTTTTATACACTACAGTTTCTCACTCACACTAATGTAGTTTTAGTTCTCTTTAGAGAGTTAATTCACTAGTATAATTGGTGTACTTCACTAGGTTAGTCCCAGCAGGTAATGCTGTTTTAGCACTATGATTTGGCTCTTCAATAACCACTTCAGTTAAAATCACAAACACGTTTGTTTAACAGAACACAACACGAACATAAGACATTTAAGAAAATTGAAATTAATAATATATCAGTAGTATACCGGCCCGTATATGCGGCGGAAGTGACGTCATACCACGTGACCAGAAGTGGGCGGGGCCACGTGACGTCACAGCGTGACGTCATCCAAAAGCGGGTGACGTATTGTTTGTTTACGTTTGGACTTGGATTTTTTTTGTCATCGACTTCGTGCAGGCGTTGAGTTGTTTCAAGATGGCGTCGTTTTGTTGCCATGATGACGAATCACTCGTAGTGTCATCTGGTGGAGATATTCGAAACCCTATTATTTTTAATTAAAAAGCAATTTCGTGGATTCGAACCGAGGACCATAGGATCCGAAGTCAAGTGCGCTATCCGTTAGGCTGTAAGAGAGTTAACTATGGGCGGTGAATTAATGTAGTGTTGGATTTTTTTTTTCTCTTTTGGACTTGTATTTTTTCTTAGTATTAGGAATGGGTTATTTTTAGAAAATGGTTTGAATAATTGCATAGGGGTTTTAATAAATGCTTTTTCAAAATGACTTATGGCGCCATCTGGTGATTTTAAAAGTAATTAATCTAAGGAACGAATTGATTTCTTAATGTTTTTACTTTATTCATGATTAGTGACGTCAGTGTGTTTACGTTTGGGACTTGGATTTTTTTTCCTTCTGAGATTTCGATGTGACGTCACGATTATGTCCATCGAGCAAGTCTGAACTTGAAAAAGTCTACTCACAATTCTTTATGTTATGAGTATGGTAAATTGTTTACAGATCGTGAAGGCTAGGCATATTTCCGTCGATTGGAAAACGAATTAACGTATTAAAAAAAGACGAAATTTAGAAATTTTAGGTCAAAAATATACTGTGCCTTGTCAACTTGTAGCATACGAAGACGAAGGAATAAGCTATACTTTTAGCGGGTCTTCTATTACAGCCAAGCCTTGGTCTCCTAAAGTATTGGAAATAAAGGGAGAAATGGAGCGAATAATTGGTGCAAGATTTAATTTTGAGTTGGTGAAGCGTTATAAAGATGGTAAGGACTGCATAGTTGCGCCAATAAAAACAACGAGAAGGACTTGGAACTTTATGCACCCATAGCGTCTGTTTCATTTGGACAGAAAAGGCAATTTGTGTTTTCTAGAAAGAACTACAATTCTTTAAAAATTGTTCTGGAAAATGGAAGCTTGCTTGAGATGAAGTATCAAACAAACCAATTTTGGTTTCACAGCTTGCCCCGTGCATTACGCCCTAGAATAAATTTAACGTTTCGTAAAATTCTTGTATAAAGCAGCGATAAACCACTTATGTGCCCCCGAACTAGAACTCAGTGTCGTACACTAGACGATATTTGGACAAAGTTGCAATTGATCTTTGCCTTTCAGAATAGTATTTTTATAAATGCTTACATCTCGTTTTTAAATAAATTTTTAGCGTGTCTTACCACATATACTGTATTTTGGATTATTTGGTTTTTTTATTACATGGTTTCATAAATTTTCTTTTAAAATGCAAGATCTGAAATGAAATTTTTCTTTGCTATATAGATTTATGTTTTTTTTTAAGTTAGATGTATTTACTCAAAAATTAATTATACATTAGATGCTATAACACCTATTTTATAGCAGAAATTTTGTTTAAAATAATATACACTTAAGTAAGAGTAAAATTTTTGAAACTTTACGAGACAAATACTATGAATATGTTTTCTTGTACATTTGAAGAAGTTATAATAGTATAAAAAAACCATTTATTCTATAAATCTAAATTAAAATGTTATTTTTTAATTAATCTTTCCTTGCATATTATTTTTACTTTGAATAAATCTTCATAAATTTTAGTGATTTAATTTATATTATATAGATTTACAAACCTGTTTTTGGATGAAATATAAGGATTTAATATTTTAAAAATTAATGTTTTTACTTAAAATTAATTATATATTAAATACTATTACACATATTTTTAATGTTGAAGATTTTTAGAAAACATTTTACAATTGAAACATATACATTAAATATTATGACAAACACTTAAATGCAGATCCATAAGGGAATATTGGAAATCTTTTTAATGCTTACACCTTTTCTATTCTAAATAAACTTTTGCTTGTCTTACCACATACACTGTATTTTGGATTATTTGTTTTTTTTTTATTACATGGTCTTATAAATTTTCTTTTTAAAATGCAAGATCTGAAATGAAATTTTCGTTGATTTTAAGATTTATGTTTTACTCAAAAATTAATTATACATTAGATGCTATAGCACATATTTTATTGCAGAATTTTTTAATATTATACACATAAGTGAGCGTAAAATTTTTGAAACTTTACAAGACCCATATTATGAACATGTTTCCTTACACATTTGAAGTAGTGAAAAATAGTATTAAAACCCTTTATCCTGTAAAATATAAATTAAATATTATTTTTAATTAATTTTTCCTTCCATATTATTGTTTACTTTAAATAAATTTTCATTCATTTTAGTGATTTTTAGAAAACGTTTAACAATTGAGAGAGAGAAATATATACTTTAAATATTATTACAAACATTTAAATGCAATTTGCTTTCTATTTTTTAATTTTACAATTGAGACATTTTTAAAAGTTTGGTTCTTAAAGTGCGTTTTATGCATAGTAAAAAAAATTATTATAAAAAACCTGTAAGAGTAAAAAGAATTTTATACATTAATTTGAAACTTTACAAGACCCATACCATGTTTCCTTGCACATTTGAAGTAGTGAAATATAGAATTAAAAACCATTTGTCCTTGAAGATCTAAATTAAAAGTTCTTTTTCTTTAATGCTTTTGCAAACCACACATTTTACTAAATATGAACTTCCTTTTATTTATTTGAAATCCTTATGCACATCGTACAATTTAAATTGCACAGCAAAATACCAATACTGTACGAAGCTATGAAGTATTTTACAAGATACTTTGTACTGTTTTCTTAATTTTAAGTGTTCTACATTGCTATATTAAATGGATAGTAAGTGGGTTTTCTGTTTTTGAAAATAATGTGTGCACATCTGTGCTGCTAAGCAAATTAACTTTTGCCCTTTTCTTGATATTAAATGCATAATCTAAATATTTACTCACACCGCTGATAGTTTTACCTATGAGTAAAATTAAATAATAGCTGAAAATTTTAAGTATTAATGTGAATTTTAAAATGAACAAAAATTATTGAAATAATGGATTAAATCTGAATTCTATGTATTCTTAAAACAATCTCTGCAAATCCAGCAGACAATTCTTAAACAGATTGAAGGAAGCTACATGGAAACAAGGTAAATTATAACATTTTTTAATAGTAAAAACATTATGATTAATATTTTTTACAAAAATAATACATTGTAGTAAAAAAAAAGAACTTATTTTTACATACTTGCATTTTTTTTAAGAGACACATATTTCCGACAAGCCAATTATTCAATGCCATCACCTCAGCTATGGGGCAATGCAAATTATTTTTGTGATGACCACATTATAGTTTTTGGATATCTTTGTTGCTACTTAGAGCACATAATGCATAGAATTTGGGACACCCATATTGTTCCAAGTTGATATTCGGAATATTCAATGCATCTAAGCGTTTCTTTTCCACACAACCACCTTTGTAAGCAATTAGGTACTGAGTGGCCCTCTTGGTCTGCTCGTACAATTCTAAAAGCTTAGTCTAGACTTTCTAAGGGAGCACAATTTGCTATGTCATGGAAATGAAGTGCACATACGTAATTTTTAACATATCACAGTTGTACGATTTTGGCACTAAGTTTATGCTCAGACGATAAGTGAAAACGAATACTTGAAGCTACTTGCGATTTTTACAGCATTGTATACGTATTTACATACTAAGAAACTTTTCTTGAGTCTGAAATCCATCAAAATCCACAATTGCACAAATATTAAGCATTGCTATTGAAAAGCGTTAGCTGTTCTTGGAAAAATAATTGTAAACTGGAAGCCACGAAGAACTGGACTATATAACACCATACACTTACTAATCATACTAATCAGTAAAGTTAAAATTTATCTTTTGCGTTCCATTGTTACTCACAAAAGATAAGACTAAGTGAAGAATGTACATACTCAGAAAACATGTGTTTGTGATAATGCACGAAATAAAATTTTATGTTGTAATACAAGATTTTAACGAAAGGATATACTTAAATGTGCGTGTGATTTTTTTTACTCTACCACGTTTATGCGCTCTGAATGCAATTCAATTCTACGACTAAACTTGAGCAAGAAAAAAAAACATAACCAAATATAATTTATAAGATAAACGTATTTTGACTTTCTTTAAAATGAGAATTTTAAAGTATACTGAATTCTCTTAATTCTGCAGTTTTATTTTTTCTAAAATTACATCAACAAATTGAATTATTTATTTGTGGGCACACACAAGTCTTTGCCTTTGTTGAAAGGAAACTAGTATCTCTGACAAGTATCAGATTTTTAAAAATTGAGTAAAAGAACCTTTTTTCATGGGATTTAACTCAATCTGCTCCATAATTTTATACTTAAAAGTAATAGAGCATAATATAGTTAAGGAAAATGAATAACCATTATGCAAATTTGAAGCCAAAAGTTCCAAGAATGTCTATGCGTCTATCTACGTTTAGAGATTGGCCAACGCACAGACGTTGACATTAGGGACCTAGCCAAAAACGGACTGTATTATACCTGTGTCTTCTACGTGATCAGGTGCTATTGGTATGGCGAAGGGCTTGAAAAATTGGTAAAAAGAAGATGTAGTGAGATACAAACCCAAAGTTTTATCCAAAATGTTTGGTAGCCCATAGATGAAATTGTACAGGTGCTGGATGAAATCAACAATAATATCAATGGTTTTATAAAAAAACGATGTATAGCTTTACCCCTTATACAACGACAAGGACGAACGACTGTAAAATTTGCAAGGAATCGGAAAATGAATGCTACTTTACAGCCTTGCGGTCATCTGGTGACATGCATGAGATGTACGAAGAGTCTTTCAACGTGTCCTATGTGCCGAACCAATATTTTACATAAAATTAAAACGTACATTTGTCACTAAACTGTCTATTTATTAGTACATGTAGTAGATGCAATTTCAAGTGATATACTGAACATGGTGAGGAAGAAAATTCAATTGTAAAAGGGTGGTATTGAGTTGAAAATTGTTAAATTGGCACAAGTGCTTCAGTAAAAAGATTAGTAAGGAAGTTTGAGACTCTAAAACCTTAAGACTCTTTATTAAGGAAAAAAATCGTGTAGGAAAGACTTATACACCTTATAAATATATTGACTATTTTAATTATTAGTCGTTTGTGGATTACATGTTAAACCTATTTACTAAAGAATTTTAAAGAGTGCCTTAAACAGGAGTTACTAAATGCTTTAGGAAAGATGTGTAAATGTACTCTGTAATGCAAGAAAGAATACTTGAATTAAATATTCATTTTGAGTGTTTCTTTCTTTTAGGGGGCTTATTAAAACTTTTGTTAAAAGCATTTTAAAATAATGTTTATTAATTTTTTAAAACTTTCTTACTTTACTGCTTAACTTTTTTTATTGTTACTGTTGAACTATGTTTTACTGCTTAACTTTTTTACTGTTTAACTCTTTCTGTTTAACTTTTTTAGTGTTTAACTTTTTCTCTTTAACATTTTTTATTGTTTAATTTTTTTTCTGTTTAACTTTTTTTTCCTGTTTAACTTTTTTCACTGTTTAACTTTTTTTATTGGTTAATTTTTTCTATTTAACTTTTTTTATTGGTTAATTTTTTCTATTTAAATTTTTTTAATGTTTAACTTTTTCAATTGGTTTTTTACTGCTTAATGTTTTTTTTTTCTACCAAAAAAACAGAAAAAAATTAAACAATAAAAAAAAAGTTAAAGAGAAAAAGTTAAACACTAAAAAAGTTAAACAGAAAGAGTTAAACAGTAAAAAAGTTAAGCAGAAAGAGTTAAACAGTAAAAAAGTTAAGCAGTAAAACATAGTTCAACAGTAACAATAAAAAAAGTTAAGCAGTAAAGTAAGAAAGTTTTAAAAAATTAATAAACATTATTTTAAAATGCTTTTAACAAAAGTTTTAATAAGCCCCCTAAAAGAAAGAAACACTCAAAATGAATATTTAATTCAAGTATTCTTTCTTGCATTACAGAGTACATTTACACATCTTTCCTAAAGCATTTAGTAACTCCTGTTTAAGGCACTCTTTAAAATTCTTTAGTAAATAGGTTTAACATGTAATCCACAAACGACTAATAATTAAAATAGTCAATATATTTATAAGGTGTATAAGTCTTTCCTACACGATTTTTTTCCTTAATAAAGAGTCTTAAGGTTTTAGAGTCTCAAACTTCCTTACTAATCTTTTTACTGAAGCACTTGTGCCAATTTAACAATTTTCAACTCAATACCACCCTTTTACAATTGAATTTTCTTCCTCACCATGTTCAGTATATCACTTGAAATTGCATCTACTACATGTACTAATAAATAGACAGTTTAGTGACAAATGTACGTTTTAATTTTATGTAAAATATTGGTTCGGCACATAGGACACGTTGAAAGACTCTTCGTACATCTCATGCATGTCACCAGATGACCGCAAGGCTGTAAAGTAGCATTCATTTTCCGATTCCTTGCAAATTTTACAGTCGTTCGTCCTTGTCGTTGTATAAGGGGTAAAGCTATACATCGTTTTTTTATAAAACCATTGATATTATTGTTGATTTCATCCAGCACCTGTACAATTTCATCTATGGGCTACCAAACATTTTGGATAAAACTTTGGGTTTGTATCTCACTACATCTTCTTTTTACCAATTTTTCAAGCCCTTCGCCATACCAATAGCACCTGATCACGTAGAAGACACAGGTATAATACAGTCCGTTTTTGGCTAGGTCCCTAATGTCAACGTCTGTGCGTTGGCCAATCTCTAAACGTAGATAGACGCATAGACATTCTTGGAACTTTTGGCTTCAAATTTGCATAATGGTTATTCATTTTCCTTAACTATATTATGCTCTATTACTTTTAAGTATAAAATTATGGAGCAGATTGAGTTAAATCCCATGAAAAAAGGTTCTTTTACTCAATTTTTAAAAATCTGATACTTGTCAGAGATACTAGTTTCCTTTCAACAAAGGCAAAGACTTGTGTGTGCCCACAAATAAATAATTCAATTTGTTGATGTAATTTTAGAAAAAATAAAACTGCAGAATTAAGAGAATTCAGTATACTTTAAAATTCTCATTTTAAAGAAAGTCAAAATACGTTTATCTTATAAATTATATTTGGTTATGTTTTTTTTTCTTGCTCAAGTTTAGTCGTAGAATTGAATTGCATTCAGAGCGCATAAACGTGGTAGAGTAAAAAAAATCACACGCACATTTAAGTATATCCTTTCGTTAAAATCTTGTATTACAACATAAAATTTTATTTCGTGCATTATCACAAACACATGTTTTCTGAGTATGTACATTCTTCACTTAGTCTTATCTTTTGTGAGTAACAATGGAACGCAAAAGATAAATTTTAACTTTACTGATTAGTATGATTAGTAAGTGTATGGTGTTATATAGTCCAGTTCTTCGTGGCTTCCAGTTTACAATTATTTTTCCAAGAACAGCTAACGCTTTTCAATAGCAATGCTTAATATTTGTGCAATTGTGGATTTTGATGGATTTCAGACTCAAGAAAAGTTTCTTAGTATGTAAATACGTATACAATGCTGTAAAAATCGCAAGTAGCTTCAAGTATTCGTTTTCACTTATCGTCTGAGCATAAACTTAGTGCCAAAATCGTACAACTGTGATATGTTAAAAATTACGTATGTGCACTTCATTTCCATGACATAGCAAATTGTGCTCCCTTAGAAAGTCTAGACTAAGCTTTTAGAATTGTACGAGCAGACCAAGAGGGCCACTCAGTACCTAATTGCTTACAAAGGTGGTTGTGTGGAAAAGAAACGCTTAGATGCATTGAATATTCCGAATATCAACTTGGAACAATATGGGTGTCCCAAATTCTATGCATTATGTGCTCTAAGTAGCAACAAAGATATCCAAAAACTATAATGTGGTCATCACAAAAATAATTTGCATTGCCCCATAGCTGAGGTGATGGCATTGAATAATTGGCTTGTCGGAAATATGTGTCTCTTAAAAAAAATGCAAGTATGTAAAAATAAGTTCTTTTTTTTTACTACAATGTATTATTTTTGTAAAAAATATTAATCATAATGTTTTTACTATTAAAAAATGTTATAATTTACCTTGTTTCCATGTAGCTTCCTTCAATCTGTTTAAGAATTGTCTGCTGGATTTGCAGAGATTGTTTTAAGAATACATAGAATTCAGATTTAATCCATTATTTCAATAATTTTTGTTCATTTTAAAATTCACATTAATACTTAAAATTTTCAGCTATTATTTAATTTTACTCATAGGTAAAACTATCAGCGGTGTGAGTAAATATTTAGATTATGCATTTAATATCAAGAAAAGGGCAAAAGTTAATTTGCTTAGCAGCACAGATGTGCACACATTATTTTCAAAAACAGAAAACCCACTTACTATCCATTTAATATAGCAATGTAGAACACTTAAAATTAAGAAAACAGTACAAAGTATCTTGTAAAATACTTCATAGCTTCGTACAGTATTGGTATTTTGCTGTGCAATTTAAATTGTACGATGTGCATAAGGATTTCAAATAAATAAAAGGAAGTTCATATTTAGTAAAATGTGTGGTTTGCAAAAGCATTAAAGAAAAAGAACTTTTAATTTAGATCTTCAAGGACAAATGGTTTTTAATTCTATATTTCACTACTTCAAATGTGCAAGGAAACATGGTATGGGTCTTGTAAAGTTTCAAATTAATGTATAAAATTCTTTTTACTCTTACAGGTTTTTTATAATAATTTTTTTTACTATGCATAAAACGCACTTTAAGAACCAAACTTTTAAAAATGTCTCAATTGTAAAATTAAAAAATAGAAAGCAAATTGCATTTAAATGTTTGTAATAATATTTAAAGTATATATTTCTCTCTCTCAATTGTTAAACGTTTTCTAAAAATCACTAAAATGAATGAAAATTTATTTAAAGTAAACAATAATATGGAAGGAAAAATTAATTAAAAATAATATTTAATTTATATTTTACAGGATAAAGGGTTTTAATACTATTTTTCACTACTTCAAATGTGTAAGGAAACATGTTCATAATATGGGTCTTGTAAAGTTTCAAAAATTTTACGCTCACTTATGTGTATAATATTAAAAAATTCTGCAATAAAATATGTGCTATAGCATCTAATGTATAATTAATTTTTGAGTAAAACATAAATCTTAAAATCAACGAAAATTTCATTTCAGATCTTGCATTTTAAAAAGAAAATTTATAAGACCATGTAATAAAAAAAAAACAAATAATCCAAAATACAGTGTATGTGGTAAGACAAGCAAAAGTTTATTTAGAATAGAAAAGGTGTAAGCATTAAAAAGATTTCCAATATTCCCTTATGGATCTGCATTTAAGTGTTTGTCATAATATTTAATGTATATGTTTCAATTGTAAAATGTTTTCTAAAAATCTTCAACATTAAAAATATGTGTAATAGTATTTAATATATAATTAATTTTAAGTAAAAACATTAATTTTTAAAATATTAAATCCTTATATTTCATCCAAAAACAGGTTTGTAAATCTATATAATATAAATTAAATCACTAAAATTTATGAAGATTTATTCAAAGTAAAAATAATATGCAAGGAAAGATTAATTAAAAAATAACATTTTAATTTAGATTTATAGAATAAATGGTTTTTTTATACTATTATAACTTCTTCAAATGTACAAGAAAACATATTCATAGTATTTGTCTCGTAAAGTTTCAAAAATTTTACTCTTACTTAAGTGTATATTATTTTAAACAAAATTTCTGCTATAAAATAGGTGTTATAGCATCTAATGTATAATTAATTTTTGAGTAAATACATCTAACTTAAAAAAAAACATAAATCTATATAGCAAAGAAAAATTTCATTTCAGATCTTGCATTTTAAAAGAAAATTTATGAAACCATGTAATAAAAAAACCAAATAATCCAAAATACAGTATATGTGGTAAGACACGCTAAAAATTTATTTAAAAACGAGATGTAAGCATTTATAAAAATACTATTCTGAAAGGCAAAGATCAATTGCAACTTTGTCCAAATATCGTCTAGTGTACGACACTGAGTTCTAGTTCGGGGGCACATAAGTGGTTTATCGCTGCTTTATACAAGAATTTTACGAAACGTTAAATTTATTCTAGGGCGTAATGCACGGGGCAAGCTGTGAAACCAAAATTGGTTTGTTTGATACTTCATCTCAAGCAAGCTTCCATTTTCCAGAACAATTTTTAAAGAATTGTAGTTCTTTCTAGAAAACACAAATTGCCTTTTCTGTCCAAATGAAACAGACGCTATGGGTGCATAAAGTTCCAAGTCCTTCTCGTTGTTTTTATTGGCGCAACTATGCAGTCCTTACCATCTTTATAACGCTTCACCAACTCAAAATTAAATCTTGCACCAATTATTCGCTCCATTTCTCCCTTTATTTCCAATACTTTAGGAGACCAAGGCTTGGCTGTAATAGAAGACCCGCTAAAAGTATAGCTTATTCCTTCGTCTTCGTATGCTACAAGTTGACAAGGCACAGTATATTTTTGACCTAAAATTTCTAAATTTCGTCTTTTTTTAATACGTTAATTCGTTTTCCAATCGACGGAAATATGCCTAGCCTTCACGATCTGTAAACAATTTACCATACTCATAACATAAAGAATTGTGAGTAGACTTTTTCAAGTTCAGACTTGCTCGATGGACATAATCGTGACGTCACATCGAAATCTCAGAAGGAAAAAAAATCCAAGTCCCAAACGTAAACACACTGACGTCACTAATCATGAATAAAGTAAAAACATTAAGAAATCAATTCGTTCCTTAGATTAATTACTTTTAAAATCACCAGATGGCGCCATAAGTCATTTTGAAAAAGCATTTATTAAAACCCCTATGCAATTATTCAAACCATTTTCTAAAAATAACCCATTCCTAATACTAAGAAAAAATACAAGTCCAAAAGAGAAAAAAAAAATCCAACACTACATTAATTCACCGCCCATAGTTAACTCTCTTACAGCCTAACGGATAGCGCACTTGACTTCGGATCCTATGGTCCTCGGTTCGAATCCACGAAATTGCTTTTTAATTAAAAATAATAGGGTTTCGAATATCTCCACCAGATGACACTACGAGTGATTCGTCATCATGGCAACAAAACGACGCCATCTTGAAACAACTCAACGCCTGCACGAAGTCGATGACAAAAAAAATCCAAGTCCAAACGTAAACAAACAATACGTCACCCGCTTTTGGATGACGTCACGCTGTGACGTCACGTGGCCCCGCCCACTTCTGGTCACGTGGTATGACGTCACTTCCGCCGCATATACGGGCCGGTATACTACTTATATCCTCTATGGGATTTACAAATCACACACTGGTGACACGCCTGTGTTTTTCTTACACCGAGCGATCTACCTCGCTCCTAAGACCTCCTCGGTACTACTGTACTTATTGTCACTTCCTTTCGGAAGTTGGCGAACGTTTTTATTATTGGCGGTCGCCAATTGTCTCTCTCCATTCTAAGCAGTCTTACATATACTGAATGATATTTTGATACCGAGTGAAAATGTATTTGATTTTAATGGCGATTTTTTGCACGCCAATTACCCAACGAAGAATTACATTTTTTTTTATACCGAGATTTCTTTACGATCCTTCAAAGTTCCAAAACCATGTACTGACATTTCTATCATAGTACTAGAGGTTTCCTTTACTGACTAGACATACAGCTGCGAGGGAAAAAATCGAACCACACCCTTTAATTTATGGATAGTTCCTAGAGCAATTTCAATCGTGGCATCCCAGTTGTAAATGGCCACGGTAGCCTGATTGGTAGAGTAGTGGATTAGCAACCGGAGTGTTGCGAGTTTGAAACTCGATCTATCCTAGGACCGTCGTGTACGGGAGGGGGCTAGTGCACCTTAAATCTGTCGTGGTCTCGAATGTCCTCACGTTGGCGTGGTGTGGAAGTTTAGATAGAGGGGTACCAGCTCAGGTATTGACCCCGTCATCTGACCGTGGTTCGAAATTATGAAATGTCCTCGAATCTTACCCTTCGGGATCGGACCCGGACCGTCGCTAATAGCCCTCCAGTGTGACGTAAATTCAACTGTCTATCAACCTTTCCACACTTATTGGATAACTTTATTGTGATAAATAAATACTAGAAGACCGTAATTTTTAACTAAGAAAACACAATTTCCCCATGTCCCGGACACCCTTATCGTTCTCGGCACCTGATGAATTGGTACCGGCGACCTCCCTACCGCTCCATAAGGGTGTCCTAGCCTTACCTATTCAAGGAACTTAAAAATTTGGTCAAGGGCGAAGGGATGTGTATCAACCAGGAATCGTCCGCATGACCCCCAACCCCGTTAGACAGCTTCATACTAATAGCTTATTTCAATCCATTCGCAATAAATATATTATCCATATTCACATAAATGGATCTCATACCTCTAAATCAAATAAAACCATCTAAAATACATTACAGCATTTCGTGTTTACTGGTATCTATTTTAATTTCAAATAAATGTATGGCAGAAAGGCACACCTCAGACACGTTGCCACAATTAGATTCTGAACGTCTGCTTCAGTTTTATTCCATTCCATTGTTTAAAGGCGATTTGGTATTTTTTGACGCTAAATCTACTTTCTTTTCCGCACTGCTATCTATCCTCTAGATTTCTCATTGCCTTTTGTAATCAGACTGCTGAAGAATTTCATTTGCATGGTAAGCTCTTCCTTGTAGTTTTAGCAATATTACGCAGTTCCATAGTTAAGCAAAAAGGCAAAATTGGAGAACGAATCCCTTAGTAGTTTATCTTATTTTGTTTATATCCGTTTGTTGCCATTCGCCAATATACAAATAACGTCGGTTTCTGTGCCACGTACATCAGTGAAATGTATAGATAGAGAAATGGGTAGGTATTTAGGCAGTTGAATTAACGTCGAACAGGAGGAACACAACGGGCTACCGAGATGAGAGATAGAAACGGCAGTGATAATAAATTCCAAAGAAAGACAGCTAAATCTCTCGTGATAAAATAGGAATTACATAACAGCAAAAATAATAGTGAAAAGGATTTTTTAATTTTCTTCCCATTTCCGTCAGAGATGTGGGAGTTCAGCCAAACGCACATCTCGGAGCATTTCAAAGAAAGATTGAAAGATTGTATGCTTTGGCCTTCACAAATGATAAATGAGCCCAACGTAAATATCATATTATACACTAAATATTTTCATCTCAATAAATACATTTCATACACTAAATATTTTCATCCCAATAAATACATTTCATACACTAAATATTTTCATCTCAATAAATACATTTCATGCCCAAAATATTTTCATCTCAACAAATGCATTTTACTATCATCATTCGAGGCATTTGAACAGCCCCACCTCTTATTGAGGTAAGTTTCGTTGAAATACAGCTGTTACAGTGTGAGTATAATAATAAAAAGATTAAAAGGGAAGAAAACGGCAAAAAATTATAATTGTGCTAATTTTATAAATGGCAAAATTGATGCTGAATATTATGGATGCACATCAGAAACATGCTAAAAGTAAATTTATTTTTATTAAAACATTTTTAATAGGGTATGTGTTGTCCCCTGACAGAAACATCTGTCCCTTAGGACTGACTATTTAAGAGTTACTGACTCTATTACAAGATTATCTTACGCCTCTATAACAGAGCTTATGTAGTTTGTTACTTTTATTATTTGCTATTTTTTACAGTTTAAGGTTTTGGCAGTTTTTCTTTTTATAAAAACCTCACAAGTCCTAAGTGCAAAGAGGGGTCACTGTGGCTCAGTGGTTTCACCGGCTCCGCTAGCAACCTGCGAGTTGCAGGTGGTACAGGTTCGATTCCTCCCTGGGTATAATTCTCTTTTGTGTCTAAAACTTTCCTTGTGTGTAGATCCATCAGTTGAGGTTTTCTGTCTTCGGTTTCGTGCAACTTGGTCAAATATATGGCCCCTTGAGCCATAAAACCAACCAACCTAAGTGAAAAAGGATCAAATCAAATTATTGTTATAGCAGAAATGTATCCGTGATTCTTGTATATTAAACACTAAACAGTCGAAAACCGGTACTCCCAAACTCGCTTTGTTCTATTTAAGAGGACATGTTTTTGATGTTTTGATGATGTTATAGAAAGTAATTATTACGAATCAAAATGCGTTAATTAACACACACACTCAAAAGAAAATGGGTTGCGTAACATAAGTTGATTATTCGCTCATTTTTGCAATGCTCATATTTCATAAAAACTTCTCCATTTCGCCACATATTTCCCAAATTAGACGTTACGATAAATCTCTTTTTGCGAATTCTTTTATCTCGTGGTTTTACTCAGTAAGAAACGATATTCATGCCATTTTATTTTTTAAACAGTTTTCCCCATCGAATAGGAATTGTTTATTCTCTGTGATAAAGGAACCAGTCTTTAAAATGAAAGCGCAGAAACGCCATTTTCAATTTGATAGGTTCTTCTCCACTGAGACATAACATTGGAGATAGTATTCAAGGCAAACTTACTGAAGGGTATTCACAATTTTGTATGAAAGCAATCTTTAAAATTGTAGTGTGCAAAATTCATTTCTCATTTCGTTTCAACTCAGCTCGTGCATAATCTAGACACTACATACGGAACACATTCCTGAAACATTCATTTTGGAAAGTTTGTGTTTTATTTTATGATTATTCTTAAAACTAAAAGCAGTGAAATGCATCACCTGAAGTTTCTGAAAACAGCCATGAAAAATAAACTTTCTTAAATTTAAGTAAATTGTTTGTGAGATTTTTGAATTATCACTAAGGAATAGAAATTCGAAATGGCGAAACAGTACCACATATTCTTTAGCCCTGGTTACAAATCTAATAAATTTAAATTTTCCCAAATAAATAATTTTGTTCATTTTCCTAATAGCAGACAAAATTCATGCTAGCAAGTGATCGAGTTATTAGTAGTTATATTACTACAGAAATATATCTTTTATCATGTAAAATTGTCGTTAAGAATCAATAATCACTCAAGGCATACCAAGCCTTGGGCACGGATAAAATCAGTTCTTTCCCAAGAAAAATATGAGATAGAGCATTTTACAATTTTCTTACATTAACCAGTTCTATAGGTTTCTTTCAATATCAAAAATTAGTTTCTTTTTCAATATTTTTCTTCGTCTGAAGCCAAAAAATTAAGTTAATTTAGATGTGAAAATCCTTTAACACCAGTACATTTAGCATACTTAATACAATATTAATGATCTGTTGTACAACTAGCCCAAAATACTGATAATTAAAAAAAATCAAAAGATCCTCGTAATTAATGGGTGCTTTCTGCTGTTATACCTTCGAATAGTATACTTAAATTTGTTAATTTACAAATGTATTCAATACGTTAGTAATTTGTTATCAAACAACAGTAGTATAAGCAAATACTTTATAATAATAAATCATCCCTCACCCAATCCTGACAAGAAGTCATTGTTTCTGATACATTTAGCATTATTATTATTTAAATTAGTATTCATAATAAATCAAAAGATTTTCCATTACTTTTTATTGCTAGAGTAAATGTGTCATTTACCAGTTATAAAAGCAGTTCAAAGTTCCCATATGAGGCTTTTTCTGTCGAGCTAAATGTTGGTGGCGGAAAGTGTTTCATATACGTATTCCGAACGTGACGTCACTGGACTTGTTTTGCGAATACGACTACAGCGTTTCGCCAATAAAAATTTCCAAATGAATTCCGAATTTATAAAAGGGAGTTGATTGGTCATCGCCTATTATATTAAACGCCAAACATCGCCAGAATGGCAATAAGCTACATTTTGAGGTAAACCCGATATGTATCATACGAGAGCATTTGGGTAGCGGAAATTAAATCTGTGCTTTTGTCTGGTTTGGTAATCGCCGTGGCTCAGTGGATTTGCAAATTACGTTAACAGCCTGCGATTTTTAAGTGGCATAGGTTCGATTCCTCCCAGAGTGCATATCTCTTTTCGTAGTCCTTGTGTGTACGTCCATTTAATTAACATTATTTGTCGCAGCTTGGCCAAATGTGGCCATAAAACCCAACACAACCAGCCAACAAACCGTCGGTTTCATTGTTTACACCGAAAATCCCACTCTTAAAGCGAAGTAATAAATTTTTATGTGAGTGGATTTGAACGGAGATCGAGCTGAAGCGTAACTAAAGCGTATATCCCTATAACAGATCTGGTCGAGCGGTACATTAGATATTACTGTGGAGAATACAGAGAACGCAATCTTGCCATTACTGATTTATTATGTGCATGATTTACAGAATAAGGACACAGTCCACTCCAAATATATGTTCTAAACTTATAAACTACAATCGTCTAATTTCATCGACCTCCAGGCGCGACGGTTCGGGATCAATCTCCCAAGGGTAGGATGTTGTGTTGCTCTAGTGCGACGTTAATTAAAATACCTACAAACCTACCCTTTGGTAAGTAGGTAGTCAAAAGAATACCTACCTACCCAAGGGTAGACAACACGTAATTTTGAACCACGACCAGGCATAGTATGGTAATTATTTAACGTCGCACTGGAGCAACACGACGAGTATTGGCGACGGTCCGGGAGCAGTCCCCAAGGTACAATTCGAGGACAACACCACGTAATTTTGAACCATGGCAAATGAAAAGGTCAACACCTGAGCTGGCACCCCACTCTCCAAATTTCCACACAACGCCAACGTGAGGACATTTGAGGCCACTACAATACTAACATGCACCAGTCCCAGTGTACACGGCGGTCTTTTGAATCGAGTTTCGAACCACGGTCAGATGACGAGAAGTATTAAAGCTGAGTCCACAGAGTAAATAGTCCGACATTAACCTTCCTCTGCGGCTTTTACTTTGTTCCTTTGGAAAAATCTTTTGCTTTATTTGAATTCTTTACAGTACACTTTAATTATTTTATTGGAACTTTTTATTCATTAACTTTTCAAGTGATAGAAAAAATTTTCTAATAAATTTTCATGCTATTTTAACGGAAAGATCTCTATTCAAGTTTCCCGTTAATCTTGAAAGAAAGGTAGTTTTCAGTTTTTTCATAAAGTAAAATATAAGTTATTAAATTACAAATCAGAGTAATGTGAAATTGTGTTCCAATTTAAAAATAGTTTATCAAGTTAAATTAATTACGCTAATGTTTTAAATCTCAATTTTTTGGTTGAAAAATGAGATCGTTCTATATAGTGTTAAGACTTTATTCGCCCAATACTATTGATTTTGTTAGCAATTTTTCAAAGTGTTAAATTTTGGGATTTTCATAAAAATTAAAATCGATCGTAATTGGCCTTACGAAATATTTTTAAAGAATTCTGTAAAAATTTCTATGGAATGGGATAGTCAGAATTCTATTGATTTGTGACTTGTTTTTATATTTTATTATTTATATACTACTTTTTGGTGTTGAATAGTATAGATTTTATTGTTTACCTAACGTTTTTATGTAATTGAAATCAGTTTTCAGAAGTGAGCTCATCACCATTGATGAAGGGCTTAACTACATCATTCCTGTTCCGAACCCAAAAGTCGTTTGGATTTTGTCCGACAGTCGCAGATCCATCCAACATCCATCTAATTGGCTCAGTGTGGGAGATAGAACTGGTATAGCGATCCTTAACAAATTCAAGCATGTCTCATCCTTCTGTGAGGTGCACCTACAGTGGATCCCTTCGCACGTGAACATCAGGGAAAACAAAGTAGCGGATGATTTGGCGAAGGAGGGTGTCGATAAACCATTGTCCGATACCCACTCATTGACGTTTCTTGAGCTTTATTCTATTAGAAAAATCTTGATAAGAAGACGTGGATCGTTCCCCGATACACACTTGGTATCGTGGGGATCACCCCGGAAGATCTCTTGCTCTCAATTGCGATAGACATATTCAGATAGAACTCTCCCGCTTTTTCAGTGGCCATCTGAGGTGTCTCACATTTTGCTGTGCTCGCAAGATTCATCCTGTTTGCCCTAAATGCCAGTCCGGTGTGCAGTAATGTGTTTAGGCTTACCATTAAAAGCCATTTCCTTTAGGCCTAAGCCTTACAATCCAGCTAATTTGTTTCAGCAAGCTTCACTTTAATCACTATCACACATTATATAAACAATTTTAGTTTGTAACTAACATTAAGGGAAGGAATAAACCCAAAGTAAACCAGATTGAGTAGCTATAAATGGCAAGCTGATTCAACAAAATTTAGTTTTGAGTTATACATTCCTTCTTCCGGTGTTTGAAATTGGCATTACTCTCTTCTCGCAAACAAAAAAGAGTTATGCAACTATAGCAAAATTATCTATTGAGCAGAAAAAGAACATTTTAATGCAGAATGATGCGATACGTGATACAAATGGCAAGAGCAACTGAATAGCATATTAAAGACAAATTGTTAAAATCATTTCAAAACTTACATTAGAAGATAAATTAGCTGCATACCAAAAAGACGATCTGATTGAATAGCTATTAAATAAAAAGCTGACTCAACAAAATGTTCCATTTGGTTGTGCAACACAGTTGGCAAAAACCATGCTTAAATTTATATTGAAACAAATACTTTACTTTTGGAACGGATTCCAATGCAAAAACTAGATAGGTGCATAGCTTTACTGGGCTATACTGACATTCTGATGAAATTTCTCTCTAGAGCTCACATCCATTCACGTTCTGCGGGTGTTAAACGAAAGGAAAAAATAGTCACCCTATGCTTTGTCGATTCGAGGTTGGCAAGGTAGCCGTTGGCGAGAAATTATTGCTTAGGGGTTTTTCAGTCGTTACGATAAGGAAATGTCTCAATCAATCGGAAAAGGCTGACGATTTGCACAGATGTGACGCGCAGACCCTGGTGTCAAACCAGGCCTCCCCAGCACACATTCTCGAGTGCCTGGGGTAGTCCCGAGGCGACCTGTTTTCTGAACCTCTTTTGGTGTATGACTTTGAACAGGTATGGTGTTTTGGTGTATGACTTTGGACTCATGGATTTGGTCTAGCTGGAGCTAGACGTGGAGAAAGCAACAACATATAATTAAAATTGACCTTATTTAGAATCTTTTGAGAATTATGTTATTATTCTGTGATTATTTATTTAATATTTTTTAATTAATCAAAATTTATCTTAATTATCCAAATGAAAAATTTCTACACAATGTGAGCCGTTAATTAATAAGCAAATTCATATAGAAACATTGCATTTTCTGTGGTTGTACTTTTTGTTCTAGTCATTAAAATGTTACAATTTAACTTCTGGTTGAATAATTATTAATTTCTGTTAATTAATACGAATTGAATAATTTCTTTGCTCAAACATGACTGATGTACCCAATATTGTGTGAATAAAAATATTTTATTATGTTCTTTTTCGTTCAAACAATTTTTCAGACTATATCAACAAAAATCAACAATGTCCTATCTTTATTAGATTTGGATCTAAATATTTCCGTATTTTAAAAGCATTCAATTAAAAAGAATAAAATAAGTTAAAAAACAAGTTCCTTACTAGTTAAATTTTGAAATTTACAAATGGTTTTCATTAATTAAGGTGCTTTTTAAGTTCAGAAGACATTCAAAAAATTTGAAAATGTTTCTTTTTCAAAGGAAGTTTTCTAAAACATCCACAAAATATTGTGAGCAGGCCAAACACAGAGTGAAGAAACACATCCATGTATCAAGGTTTTAAAGATATTAGAATTTATTGACATTAATATACTATGTTACCGCTAAAGTACGGAAATCAGGAAATCTGCAGATTACCTAGGTAATCTACACATTACCTACTAGGCACTCGTTAAAGTGAAAATAAGATCTTCGCTCGAACAACAACGTTTTTGTACGCTTAAATTAATACTCAGACAAACAACTCAGTAGTACTAGGTACTACTAATTGAAAAACACGCTATACATGCTTTACCTGCTTTAAAAAAATCACGACACAAATTCACGCTCTAACAGGCAGAAACGACTTTGAAAATGGAGTTAGCTAAGCACTCGCAGCCGATGCAAATTATGGGAAAGTGAAAACAGCCGGCGACAAGAGCTTTAGAAAGCGGAAGGAGGAGGGAAAGGAAATTAGAGCAACAAACTTTTGCACTTTAACGATTCGAAAGCCATTAATGTGCACATTACCTATGTAAAGTTTGGAAAACTCTTATTTTGTAGATGATTTCGTACTTTAACGAAACAAATAAGCTAATCTGCAGATTACCTAGGTAATGTGCACATTAACGGCTTTCGAGCTTTAATGGTAACATATATACAAGTTATCTGTAATTTTTGTGACTTACAAAGTCAGCAGCCTAGCTCAACGAATTACATATTTCCGTTCTCTGTTATTAAAGTTCCGGTAGTAGGTGGAGATGTCGAATCCGGGGCACTAGCGATTTATCGCCAAACATGGTAACCTTGGTGTTTTGATCCCGCTTTATGGCAACCCAATGCAAAAGGTTGTTTTTACGGAGGAAAGTCCGTTTTTTTAACGAAATTGCGATGTATATTGCGGTCTATGATTGCTTAGCGCTTAAGAATGATTTTCATTGGTTACAGCTTAACAGGCTATTTTGTGCTTGCAACGGATTCTATCAGTGTTTCTTTGGTTTCCGTGCTTGCCGTTGGATTTCGAAAAGTTTGATTACTATCTTTTCAAGTAAGTGGCACATTTCTATTGATATTTATTGGTTTTTTTAAATTTTTATTACAAATTAAATTAATTATTTATTGTTCGTGATATTATAGATTTATTAGCCGCTCGCTTACCCTTGATTATGTATGGCAATGAATGGTTTGACTGGACGTATAAATGCGTATTTTTTTTGGAAAAATGTATGATGAATCTTCAGCGAATCCGGAGAGCTTGAAAGTGATTGAATGGTGCCAGAAAGTGGGGTGCCGTCAAACGATCCCTTAAGGGAACGAGCACGGTCAAAGACCAATTTGACGGTTATCTTGCCGAATATATATGGCGGCGGCAACATAATGGAACGGAAATCCAGTGGATGTTCCTGGCATTTGTTGCCGAAATCGTTAAAGTTTATAACCCCGAAAAGGAAGACCAAAGGAACCCAGAGGAACCTGATTAAATTGGACAGTAAGTTTAATTTTTCTGTTCTTTTTATTGTTTATTTGTGCATTCCTCATTTTCACTCCCGGATATAACAAATCAAATCGCCAAGATGGCCGCCATACTGGCTTTAGACACCATCTTAATTTGGCGACAAACATGCTCCGGATTCGACATATTTACCCAGTAATGTTTGCACAAACAAATCGTCTGCGAGCGGAAAGAGAAACTGTGACGCCTCTCGCTTTATTGCTTATTTTTCTTTATTCATAAACCCAACCTCTCATCTCTTTCGGTTACTATGGAAACAAAGCAAGATCAATTGCCATGGTAATAATGATTGACACCACAATCGAGGACGCTACGATCTATACAATATCTCATGTTATTTCGTAGACCATTATTTCTAATGGCAGTGGCGCCTCTGTCTTTCTAACTAATTTGACAAAGAACTGAACTGATTTGAAGATCTAAAAGTTGCATCATTATTTATATTTTCGTTTCCGGTTCTTGCTCCTCATGGTGTTCCTACGTTTAGTTCATGTAGCAACATGCTGTCTGTTCCCTTAAGCTTGCCCGAAATGTAATTCAAATTTACGAAAAGAAATCTAACGTACATTAGTTTTTCATTTGAATAATGTTTGCAATCCGACATACAATGTCTAAGATCATAAAATTGGGGTCCAATGGTTATACTCTGGATGAAACGGGTAAGTAATGATTAATAAAACGTTAACCTTATATAACTGTTACTTTAAGCCTTATATTTGAAGAACGAGATATGTTTCGTAAGTTAACTAGAGAGCGTGTATCCTAGGTTATCTAAATTTTGTATTTATAACAGATCTTTTGTGAAGCAAAAAAAAAACTGAAGTCACTAAGAGACGAAAATGTTTTGCTGTCGTGAACGAAATGGTGCTTGTTTCTGTGTATGTGTTTTAATGATACATATGTTAGTGTTGATGTATATATGTGTGTTGTGAGTCAAGCTTTCTGCTTATGAAACTCGTGTTACGTTCTTTTATAACTTCATTTCTTTTGAATCTTATTTTTTTCTCCCAGAAATTATTCTGGCCAAACATGGCCCTTGCGTCATAAAACCTACCATAACAAACCAAACCCAGAAATTAATCATGGATAATATTTGCATTGCATTATTCAAGAACATATTGCATATGGCTTTTCTTCGGATATAAACCTATTTTTATAGTTAAGTGGCTATTTTTATACCCACTTTACCCCATGGTTTGGGGTAAAGTGGGTAATTCATAGGTTATAAAATCAGTAAATGGTTAAAAAATATAAAACCATATAACAAATGATAAGTATATTAAAAGAACAATTTTTGTTAAATAGGCTACTATTAAATTAACTCTTTTTGTTCCATGATTTTGAAATTCCTTTCCTGTTATATTCAATGGTGTGGAAACCCCAACATGTAAGGGCTGTAAGGCATGACTAATAGATATAATATGGGGGTAGCCATATTATATCTATACATCTATATTATTGAATACTTATATACCTATTCATATTTGCTGATTCAAAACTATCTTTTCATAAGAAGTTTCATCAATGTTGCTGCTAAGCTTAAAGCTATACCCATTTTACCCCACTTCATTTAAAAACATCTAGCATTAAAAATAATGTAATTACTAGCCTGTTTATTGCAATCTCTTGACAAATCCTTTTTCTAGCTCAGGAGATCAAAAATATATAATAGCTTTAAAAAGTGAAACATAAATAGGAAATTTCCCAGATAACTACAACCCACGTGACTGGAAATAACAAGAGGACACTAGGATCTTCTAGATTGTACTACTAAAATTTTTTTTGACTGAAACTTTTTGAAGGAACTTAAATATAACGTTGAGTTGTACTTTCGATCTTTACAGGATTTGTAATTAATGAGGTAGCTTTCACATGGATTACCCACTTTACATCATCTGATACTATCATAAACTTCATAGAAATTTTTGAGAAGTTCAACTGTACCTCAAATTTTGCAATTGATATAGTGAGAAAATAAAATTTTAGTCAAAAGTGCTTAGTCTAACTCCAAGGAGGCAGTCCCTTTTATAACTCCTAATTTAAATAAACATTTTGAAATTTTAATAATGATTAGTGTTATTCTTGTGAAATTTTTAGGTGATTTTTTTCTACACCTTTAGAAAAATGATAAATTGCTGTATTTGTAATTTTGAAATTAAAACAATATTGCTTTGGCATGCTGTGGAAGTTTGGAAAGTGGGGTGCCAGCTCAGGTGCTGACCTTGTCATCTGACCATGGTTCAAAGTTAGTTGTTTTCCTTGAATCTTTCCCTTTGTGAGATTGATTGCAGACTATCGCCAATAGCCCATTATGTTGCTCCAGTAGGACATATTTTCAACTATCTGCCAATACAGCAATCTGCATGCAGGTTTAGAGATTGATGAAATGATATGCAAAATTCATGTATCTTCAAAAATATGAATTCTATCAACTTTGCATTTTGACTATACCGTGGACTCCCTCTTACCGGCCTCCGCTTTAACCGGCCGCCACTGACCAATTATGTACTGTAAATACAGTAGCCTGTGTTAATAATAAATACAGTAACGTGTTTAGTTTTTCCCAACAAAGGAAGTTCTTCCAGGTTAAGTTTTCTTAATTATATATATCATATTACAATAAAGTAGACTATATGCTTAGTTTTATTCTAATAAAAACGATTTCGGGAGTGTATTTTAATGCAATTAAGGGAAGGATAGTTTAACCGGCCAAATCGTTATACGGTCTGGGTCCGGTCCCGAAGTGGCTGGTTAAGAGGGAGTCCACTGTAACTCATTTTTAGACATTGGCCAGATATTGTGGGTTGGCTGCTCTAACTTTGCTTTGAAATTGTATTTCTAGTTCGTCTTGCTGCAAATATTCTCAAGGATGGAAAAGTTGTTGCAGTGCCCACAGATACTATTTATGGAATTGCAGGTTTGGCTCAAAATAATGCTACAGTAAATGAAATATACAAGATAAAAGGCAGGGATTGTAAGAATCCAGTATCTATTTGTGTTGGTTTTATTGAAGACATTCCAAAGTGAGTGAAAAGGGATTTAGTAAATTTTCAATTTCTTTGAGCATAGTTTTAGGAACTCATTCAACTAAAATACAGGTTAATTTGCTTTTAATCAATTTCATATTACAATCAGATTTTTAAATCAAGCTTTAATTTCAAAAAGTTATTGATGATCAAAAAACAATAGTTCAACTGAGCCTGCAGATTATCACAAATTCAACCATGATTTATTTTTAGTCATTCAAATAGTGAATTTTCATAAAGCTTTTAAAATTAGTGGTTTTTAATTAATGATATAATTGAAAGAGGAGAACTTACTTGCATAACAATATGCTTTCCATCTAAAGCTCCTAGGCAATTAGGAAATTGCCATTGCTCATCCATCATAGCAGCGACTGCTGCCCAATGCTCCCTGGTAGGTGCAGGCAATACCACGGTTGGAGAACCTCCCAGATTGCCGTGCAGGCTTCTCATGATCAAGCTGATACTACTTTTCGATACTCGAAAGAGATAGCTCAAACTGACCATTGAATCACCACTAAAGAAATCTAAAAACAAAAGCATTCAACTTTTAACTACTTAATATAACCAGCAATTTAGTTCAATTAAATACTTAATTCTAGGAATGGAATTTAAGAATTATACATGACAATGTTCATACGTATTAAGTAGTTAAAACAAATTTCAAGAAAATTATTTTTACTAACCTCAAAGTGATGGCCAATCTCTCTTTAGGGAGTATCGGATTCTTGCAGAATGATGGTTTCTTCTGAAGTGATTTCCCTAACATTGACAGAAGATCATCAAAAGTCTCGGGAGTCATCCGAAAAAAGTTGAAGAAGGAATCCCGATCATTTAATCTCATCTCCTCTATCAAATTATCGCTTGCTCCTTGCTGATTTCGATTCCGAAAAATCAGCCTCACACCCCAATGCTTTTCGTCTCCTCTCAGACATTTCTTTTGCTATAATAAGCAATAGTAGCGTATTTAAATCAGTTGTGGAAGACGCCATTTCTGTCGAGAGTCAATGAGCAAAAAGACGGAGTAGAAAAACGCTCATAAAAAAAGTACTGATAAGGATCAAGAAAGCGCGCAAAAAATAAACACGCCATCTAGTGTGCGTGATTAAAAGCTGGTATTGCGTTCCGACGGGAGCTCTCAGCGCAAGACTTTGGACAACTTCCCCTTGCGTTTGTATTGAGGCGGAGTCAAACGCATATGCTAAACTATAAACTCGCCCATACACTATCCTTTCATGTCCCATGTACCAAAAAAGGTTTGTTTTGGAATGTCGTATACAATTAATACCTACTACAGCAAAGCATCAATTAGAAAGGAAGCTATCAGTTGGCTGAATCAATTGTTTTATCTGTTACAGTTGTTCAGTGGACTCGCCCGCTACTCAAGCAACCTTTGAATTGCAGGTGGCAGGTTCACTTCTTCCCTAGGTGTATTTCTCTTTTCTGTGTCAGTAAAACTTTCTTTGTGTGTATGTCCATTACTTGACATTGTCTTGTGTTTGGTGCAGCTTGACCAAATATGGCCCTTGCACCATAAAATCCAACATATCTTTGGGAGCTGATATTTTTATATGCAGCTCCTGGTGCCAACTAGAAATGACAATGAATTATTCAATGCACATGGTGGAAAAACTTTGACGGCATATCATATAGGCTACAGTTTTAAGTATGTGTTACATGTCTTATGTTATAAACAACCTTTGTATGTGTACACAATATTTTTCAAAACAGTCTAATTTTTATTGGATATCACTATCTTCTGAAAACTTAAAAGTTGATTTGAGAACATACTTGGAGAAAAGTTATAATTGTGAATATTTTCATGTTATTGACTTCTCATTTAAAAGAAAATTATTTTAATTGAATTGTTATGAATTTAATGTAATTTTTGTTCAATAAATGTGTGCAAGTGGTTTTAAATAATTTTATTAATAAAAGATGATAGCTTATAATTGCACAATTTTGTATCACTATTTGCAGTGCTGTTGTGAATACATATAACCTGAAAATGTTTCGTCTTATTTCCTAATATATTAAATTTAGTTTTATTCATTAAGTTTCGTTTTGTTTTTCTAGGTGGGGCAAAGTGTCCTTTCCCAAAGAGATATTAAATGATCTGTTGCCAGGACCAGTCACCCTTGTTATGGAAAGAATGCCTTCTCTAAACAGTAAATTAAATCCAAATGTATCCACCATTGCAATTCGAATTCCTAAAAGCAAGTTTCTCCAAAGTGTTTGCTCACAGCTTTCTGAACCACTGGCTCTAACTAGTGCTAATATTAGTTCGACAACTAGTACTCTTGCAATACAAGTGATTAATTTTTTATATTTATTTCTATCTCAAATACTTTATTATCTTGTGGTATATAAGTTGTCAAGTCTTGGTGGCTTTTTAAATTCTTTTATATTCATTGACATCATTTGTCATTCAAAGGACATGTTAAAGTGTTAATTTAATAGTGTTGCAACTACATTTCCAGTTGAATTGCTGTTAATCATATTTTTACGATCACTCTACATTTCCATGATTTCCAGAAAATAATGTTCTCTGCCAATTGAGTAAGGTCTGTTATATATTTCAAATGTTACAACTTCCATATTTTCATTTTATGCATCTTTAAAACTCCATGCCAAACAGAAATGGTGTTAGTATATATTTTTAAACAGCATGGAGTCGAATTTGCATATTGTGCAATACATTGTGCTCACGAAACTCCTCTCCCTCCTTGTGGGTTGAGGAAATGATGCAATATTTCTGAGTGCTGTTGCATTTGACTCTAGTCTCAGCAAACCATGAGCGCTACACGACCATGCATGGTATCTTTTTAAATCTCGACAAATTATGTTCACAGTGGCTTGAATTGAACATTTAAGAAATTGTTTTCTTGTGAACCAGTGAACACTTAAGACAATATCACTGTTTATCTAGATAATCATGAGTGCAACATGACTACATGGTATCGTTTTAAAGCTCCTAACAAGACCTATTCAAATATATAATAAACATCAGTGTTTTAAATTAAATTTTTTTATGGTTTTCATGTGAAGAGGTGAATTGTTCGGCAATAAACACAAATAATACTCGACTAGCTCATTTCAATTCTTCGATCAGTAAGCCATAGTCTTATTCTCCAAACTGATGGTTCAATCAGAACTGAGTCTATTTTGTGTCAGTATTTGATAAAATTTTTAAAATGTCATTTCTTTTTAATTTTTGGAGGTTATTGTTTGTTGAAATGTTTAGATGTCTCCACCATATTAATAAAATTTTAATTGTTCTGGATTTCATTGTTAGATATTTAATTCAAAGTCTCTGAAACTTTGAATTCTAACTAAAACCTTTTTTATTCTAAAATAGTGCAGAAATTTAATTGCAGGTACTAAAATAAAAATTGTGCTGGTAATATATATATTTGAAAAACTTATCTAGTGATCACTGCACCAATCGAAAAACATTGACCATTCTTATACAAGATGCAGACTTCCTCAGCTTATGCACTATTTCTGGGAATTTCATAAAATTGAACAAATAAAGTAAGGTTTAAATGAATTTCATAAAGTCTTTAAAAATTCCAATTATTTGTACTTCAGATGGAAGCATAATTTTAAGTCTTATTTTTTTAGAACTGGTATCTTAACTTAGCCAAAGATATAGGTAATAATTAGTATGTATTTGCATTTAAGTTGATGTTACCTTTGAGGTTTTTTTTATGCAATTCTACCTATAAATTTTCAGTCAATCACTTTGTTCATTTAAATTTTGATATCCTCTAAGAAATCCCATCTTTTCATTTGCTAAAATCTTTAATTAATATTTCTTTTGCATAGGAATTCAAAGAATTGTGGCCATATCTTGATCTGGTAATTGATGGTGGTATCCTTGGGCAATATGATCCAAACAGACTTGGATCAACAATTGTAGATTTATCTGTCAAGGGATTCTTCAAAGTTCAGCGAAATGGATGGTAAAACATTTTTTTGTCTCATTCATGTTTTAATTTATTATAAATTTATTTTATTGAATCTTGTATAGATGCTATAATGTGAGATGATCGTTTCATTTTTTAGATATGTTTATTTGAATTTCCATGCCATAATTTCTGTTTAAAAGGCTTAGATCATATAAGTATACTTGTTTGAAATTCTATGACTGCACTTTCATAAGTATTTTATATGCTTTTATCACCCCACCCAAAATTTTACATTAACAAATTGCTGATTTACAAAATTGCAGTATTTAAAACATTAAGGTAAAGGTTGCTTACACCATGATTCAGGCTGCAGTTTAGATCATAAGCCTGGCTGGTCATGACTCAGGTAAATAAGGTATATCCTTTCAATGTAGATTCAGTCAGTAGATTGTTAGATTTTTACTGTAGTTCTATGTCGTTATTTTAATATTGTCAACTACATTTATAAAAATATGAAAACATGCAGCATAAGTCAAGATCATGTAGGGTATCTTTGCCTGTGTTGGGATCATGATGAAAATATCCATTGCATGTCTGTACTCTAACAATGTATGGAACATGATTCTAGAATTACTATGGATTAGTATATATTATGTAGTTAAAGTGCAGTTAGAGTACAGATTTGCCACATTTTGTAAAAAGATTGCACTTGAATTTCAAAAGTTTCGGGAAAGATTTACTTAAAATATTTTAGGTCCTGGTGTTATGTCAAACAAAAAATTTTAAATTTTTCGGATTTTATTTCAATGCTTGGAATGAAAACACATTGAAAAGTGTGTTCAACAATCCCTTATAAATTAACACATAATTAAAATATATTATCAAAGTTAAATGCTTTGTATTTTCAACAGAACATGACAGGCAATTACAGGGAGAAGTCTTTAGTTCAAATGCATACATAAATAGGGGAATATTTAGAAAAAAGGGAAAATTCCTAGTGTAATGTAAAATCTGGTATTCTACATTTCTCGTATATTTTAATATTTTTACATTATTGTATAACATCTATAAATAATAGAGATTTGCCCCTTTTAAATTTGTTTCCAAAACTCAAATTTTAATTGTAAATACCATTTGTTTCTAACAGAAGGTCTTATTAATCTTAATACGTCACATTTACATTCGGGAATGCATTGCCTGTATAAAAAGTAATTTGTAGTTAAAAATAGTAGAGAATGTTAACCACATGAATATTAAAATTGAGTAATTTTATAAAAACACAATATTTTGTCATTTGTTTTAGATATTTTTATATATTGAATGCAAAAGATTTATTGAAAATATTGTTTTTATAAAATGAATTGAATGAATTTTTTAAAAAATAATTGCTATGTATACAGTTTTTAAATAATGAATTTTGTGCAGAAATAAATTAGATTGGTTTTAAAATGCTTAAAACTTATTTTTTGAATATTTAATTATAGACAATATAATTACTGATTTTTTATAAAAATGATTTAATTATGCTATAGTTTTTTATATGTAATTAATTTGGTTGAAAATTATTTCAGTGCTCTGGAAGGAACTGTAGAAGTATTGAAGAGGCATGGCCTACAAGAAATGAAATAATTGAATCTGAGGAGTCAATTTGTATATTTTGTACAGATCTTTTTCACATCTATTTATTGTTTACCATCAATAAAGTTTCTAGAAAATAATCCTAGTCCAATTTTCCTTACTAGTAATCATGTAACTATATTTGCTATTATTTCAGTCTTTGTTAACGAAGTGTTTTGTATTTAGTTTCCTTTTCTCTTCATAAAAAATATTTTTTTGTTTTGACATTCAAACCAAGATTTAAAGTGCTATCATATTACCTTTCCTTTATCATTTTAATTTCAATATTCAACTACAGCACTTATCTGCCATTATTTTATTCTATGGTGTTACAATTTTATCAGATGCTAGAATTACATGAAGTGGCTCTAGAAAATTAAAATATGTATATTTTTCTTTCAAATGAAATTGAAAGAATTAGAAAAGTGTCTTGAGTTTGTTTATATTTATAAAATCTGATCTGTTTGCAATACCTAACCCTTTGAACATTACAATATTTTCAAGTAGTGTACATTGAAAGGATTCTTTTGATTATGTAGTTTAAAACTTGTTAGAAATCATGCAGATTGCATGATGGAATAATTCATGTATGGTCCTCAGAGGGTTAAAAATTAAATTAAACTGATAAAAGCATTATCAAGAATGTATGCATTCACTTTAAATGAATTTTTGTTTTTAGCGTTGCAAAAGAAGTACTATCAATTAATTTATTGGCATTAAATTTCATTTTTATGTTACTTTTTAAAATTTTTGCATATAGTTCTAAAGAGTATGAAAGTTCAGAAATAAAATGAGTTATAATTAAATAATGAATATTCTTAATTCTACATTCTAATCATTTTAAGAATTTGTTTCATATTATGATTGGTCCATTTATAAAGACAAACAGCAAAGATCTTTCTCCAAAAGTGAATATGTACAGGAAATAGTAATAATAAAATATTCTCAAGTGTTTTCTACTCTGGTGATTGCTATCAGTAAAAGAATAGGAATTTTGATAATCATTTTAGGGTGATATTTCCAGCTTTGACTTTACCAGTCTTAATACATTTGAAGATCCATTATTCCATTTCTAGAAATACATGGGTGGTATGATTTCTGGAAGAGAATTTGAGAGTTGTGCAGCATTTGTGTTGTGGCAATTACATAAGTAATCAAGTCAATAGCTGCAAAGGATGGATCTTGTCAACTGGCCTACCGGTCTTCCTGCTGTTCTTAACTTTTTGTTCAATTAAATAACCATAAAGTTTTACTATTTTGTCAACAGTTTTGAACTATTCTACTCAGAATACAACTTAATTACTCAAGTATTTGATAATAAGGTTGCACGTTATTTGAATTTTTTTTCTATCATTTAGCTTGTTTCAAGTGCAGATAATGTTCACAGAATACTAGAAACTATGCTATGATCTTTGGATTGAGTTATTTAAATATATGTCATAATAACAAAAATCGCAATAGTGGTGTATGCAGTTGTCGAGTGATTCTATTGAGATGGGTAGAGTTGAAATTTTACAAGTGGAGGGGCAGAAAAATCTTACTAAATCCTTCAGTAAAGTGGGCTTGTGAAAGAATGAATAGTTCAAGATTAGTCCCTAGGGGTTAAGGATTTAGAGAAAGATTGTTGGCAGTATTTCTATTTCGCACATGCATCTCAAGTGCTGTGGTGGAATGCAGAAAGAAGAAACTTGAGTGAGTAAATCTGTTTGAAGTCATTTTTAGCGAAATGGGAAAGTCCAAAAGGTTAGAGTGGTGATAAGATGTATTGGGGCAAATGGCTATAGCAATGAGATGGGTTAGGTTTTGAAAGGGGTTATTCTGAAACATCGTACTCTAGTGTGCCTTCACAAGTAACTGGTCCAAAGAGGAACAGGACTTGGTTGCCTCTTTCTGCCCATGGTGATGAAGAATACCACTTTCAAGGCAGTTCCATCAACTAGATTTACAAAATGTCTGCTCTGCCTACCAACTGTAGTGTAGTGTGATGATACTCAAACCCTGTATACGTCTTGGTTTCTGATAGTTTAAAGCAGGGGTGTCAAACTGGCGGGTCGCATGCGGCTCCCGAGGTAATTTGTTGTGGCCCACGATGCTCTTAAATAAAATGAAAACAGGACAATATGTTACGAAGAAAATAGCACTAGGGTAGATCGAGGCAATACCGTACACACAATTTTAATTAATTGATTTCCAGAATGATTCGGTTTTAAAAGACATCGAAAAGTAGAAATTCCCAAAATATATTCTTTAGGTGAAAAATATCCTGAAATTAAAAAGTTTGCTGCAGAAATTTTATGCTATTTTGGGAGTATGTACTTGTGTGAGCAACTATTTTCGTCCATGAAATTAAATAAAGCAGCCTACAGATCAAGATTATCTGATAACTATCTATCTGCCAAAATGAAGATTGTCTGTTCTCAGTCTGAATCCAGATATTGGAAAACTAACAGGAGGAAAGCGCTGGCAAGTTTCCGGTAAAAAAAAATTAATTTTAGTTTTATAAATACATTAAATTAAATAAAAGCAATTATATAGCAATATTATGTGTGTGAATATTACTCTAAATTCACTTAATTACAGTGTTTTAATTATCCTATCCTGAATCCTCACTTCAAAATATAATTTTAAGAAAATGTGATGTGACCCGCGTGAATCTTACCAGTTGCATTAAATAGCCCGTGTTTTAATTGAGTTTGACACCCCTGGTTTAAAGTGTACAAAAATGTTTTTATGCCAGCTGATCTTGCATGAAAACATTTTTAAGAACATCAGGTAAGCATTTCGACAACTTATATTTTGTCTACATTTAGTTTCCACATATCAGTTTTTTAAAAAATAAATCCTCATTTAGTGTCTTGAATATATGCAAGAGGAAGAGAATAACTTTTCGCATAAAAAGCCATCAACTTTGTAATCCAATTTTAATACACAATTAGTTAACAATTATTTTATAACTATTGATAATTTCAATAAGTTATGAAATAGTTATAATTTCTGATGGCGAATTTGCAATTTTCATGGCATGTTTTAGGCAACCATCATTTTATAAAATATAAATATCACTATCCAACTTGAAATCCAAGGTCATTATGTAAAATAGAACTTGCACGAAAAACTAATCTTCATAATTATTACAATGCCTTAACTCGTGCAAAATTTGTTTTTAACTTTTTCCCTCCTTCAAAATGAAATATTGACTGGTATATTTTGTTCATGAATTCATTACACATTACCTATTATGGAATTCTATTAACATTGTTCTATATAATGGACTGATTACAATAATAAATAAATATATGGTCGTAATTGTTTTCTTCTCAACCCTATTTCCTAGAAACTCAGCTGGAAATAAGCATGGACTTAATTAAAACATTACCTTTGGTAATATTTAATTTACCTCTATTGTAATAGCTATTCTATTAATTATAATGTGATATTACTTTACAATTCAAGTGAACTAAACACTTTAAAATCCAACGCAATATAGTAGAATTTGATGTTCTGAAAATGTGTTTTCCTGTAGTGGCTGTTTTTTTAGGGTGTAATATAATTTTGATTTTCATATACCTTATCTCAAGGACAATCAACAAATAAATGCAACACATCAAAATTTTTACATTATACTCAACCTATTACAATGAAAGTCTTGAATTGTATTTTCATACTAACGATGATAATATCATACTCATGACGGGAACACCTGATCTGGCACTCCACTCTACAAACTTCCACACCACATCATCGTGAGCACATTTGAAGCCACGACATATTTAACTTGCACCAGCCTCTATGTACACGACGGTTTTGGGTTGGACAGAGTTTCGAACTCGCAAACCCCCGGTTGCTAATCCGTTCCAAAGGGGGCTGGTGCAAGCTAAATCTGTCGTGGCCTCAAATGTCCACGTTGCCGTGGTATGGAAGTTTGGAGAGTGGGGTGCCAGCTCAGGCGTGACCTTATAGGACCGTGGTTCAAAATTACGTTGTGTTGTCCTCGGATCTTTCCCTATGGGATTGATTCCGGACCGTCACCAATAGTCCGTTGTGCTGCTCTACTCTAACGTTAATTAAAATACCTATCTACCTACTCAGACCGTCGCCAATTGCTCGTGTTGCTCCAATGTGACGTTAAATACCTACTTGCTAATTCGTTAATTTTCCAAGCGGACCACGGCAGCCCGGTTGGTTGATTTGGGGAGGTAGGTATTTAATTATAGTCGCACTGGAACGATATAGCTGGTTATTGGCGACGGTCCGGGATTAAACACGAAGTGGTTGATTTGGTTTTTTGTTGTGCAAATTCAATAGAGGACTCCTCTGACCGTGGTTCAAACTTACGTGTTGTCCTCGATCTTTCCCTTCGAGATCAATCCCAAAGGGAAGATATAAAGACACCACGTAATTTTGAACCACCGTCAGATGACGAGGCAACACCTGAGCTGGCACCCTACACTCCAAGCTTCCACAGACGCCAAAGTGAGGACATTTGAGGCCACGACAGATTTAACATGCACCAGCCACCTTTGTAGGCGACGGTGTTTGACTGGATTCAAACTCGCAACCCTCCGGTTGCCAATCCTTTACCTTTCCAACAAGGCCACTCGTCATCTGACCGTGGTTCAAAATTACGTGGTGTTGTCCTCGGATCTTTCCCTTTGGGAGTGATCCCGGACCGTCACCAATAGCCCATTGTGTTGCTCCAGTGTGACGTTAATTGAAATACCCAAATACCCAAATACCCAACAAGGCCACCGCGGGCCCTAAAATTAATAGGGGGGGGGGTATTTCAATTAACGTCACACTGGAGCAACACAATGGGCTATTGGTGACGGTCCGGGATCAATCCCAAAGGGAAAGATCCGAGGACAACACCACGTAATTTTGAACCACGGTCAGATGACGAGGCAACACCTGAGCTGGCACCCCACTCTCCAAACTTCCACACCACGCCAACGTGAGGACATTTGAGGCCACGACAGATTTAACGTGCACCAGCCCCCTTTGTACACGACGGTGTTTGGCTGGATTCGAACTCGCAACCCTTCTAAAAATTAATAGGACTGGAATACATTAAGCAAGGTAAGTATAAATCGCCAGTTACGGAGTAGAAAACCTCCATGTACTCATAACGAAAAAAAAATAAATAAAGTAGAAGTGAAAACGAAAGGGAAGTTGTCAAACGGATATCACCGGCACATCGTTAAACGACCTCCAAAATCAACAAAACACGTCAACATTTATTCAGTGGACGTGTCTTGGCTATCATGTTCATTAATAGCTCCAAAAGTGTCATGGAACATGTCAAACTTGAGAAATTTGCTACACGTATGAATTTTGAAACATGCCATATGGTCTGCAAAACTCGGGAGTAATTTGACTACTCAACCTTAATCAGTCAAATGTTACTATTTATTAAATTTTCCTTCCAAAACTTACAAATCTGAAAGTATCCGAATTAGGAGTTTTCTTTTTTTTGTCTTAAACAAACGTATTACTGTCACGAATTTATGTATTTTAATATCAAACTTTACAAGCCATTTTATAACCTATACGTTTTCATGATATATATTCCATGAGGGAATTTATAAAGAATTTGAATCAGGTCTGTGTCGAATTGTTTTCCCAAATAACTTAACAGCTACTTGCCATTAGCGTGATCGATGTTTAATTCACACCACAGTTTTTCGGCCTAAGTTAAACAGTTTCTTCAAAAATGGAAGATATTTTGGCAAAAATCATGAAAGATACTTCAAATTCAAAACATGCTGCTGTAAAACAGTCATGTCTTGAATCACAAGGTTTGTATCAAAATATTCATTGCTTTGATTTTTATGCTATAACTACTCTAAAAACGTTCTGCAAATTTCTTAATATAAAGCAAATACATGATAATAAAGTAAAGAAGCATATTTGTTTTCTTGCCTATTTTTGTGCTATGTTCTTAGCTGTGATTTAGTTTCTACATTTTTGGTAATTAATAGAAGTTTAGAAAACATTGCTAAGTTTTGAGTTTTACCTCTTTTTTTGCCATAATGAAATAATTGTTTTATGTTCTTGACCCATGTCCCTGGAAAAAAGGTTTATCAAGCACTCGGTGCATTCATTTCTCATTTTACTGTAAATGAGAAAAGGCAACATGTTTTGGGGTTAATATAATATGCAAGACATGATATATCGGTTAACATGATGTCTGAGTTAACATAAATTTATAGTTACAATACTAATGGTCGCACACCATTGTAAAAATATGTGTTGTAGTTGAATTCAATAAAACACAAAATGTTTATTTTTAATCAGAAAAGTTGAACTTGGCTATTGCAAATTACTTAAAACTAAATAAAAATTAGAATTATATGTATAGGGATTTCAGATATTTTTCTCAGAATTTTTGCAAATAAACATCATTTAACAAAAAATGTCTGATTAGGTTTTATTTCTTTGAACAAGTATGCTTGATATCCTACAAAACTAATTTAATGGTAATTGAACTGCTGAAATTAATTAATCTTTTTGTCCTTCCAGAGCTTTTAGCTAATCAGCATGGTTTGATGCGATCACCACCTTTTGAAATAAGGTAAGGCTTTTCTAAGTTCAAAATTTTGAAAATAAATTATTTTTCCTAAATTAATACTTGAAAAGAACTGATTTTACTCTTTCATTTTATTGAATTACCTACCTATTTCCAATTCAACAATTTTGTATTGAAAACTTTGTTTTCATCAGCATAAAATTATTATAAATACATCTTTATTTAATTTCTTCTTTATACAATTTATTAACATCTGAGTTTTCCAAAATTGAACTTAACAGTTAATTGTGTTCCAATTTCAAAACTGAATGAAGTAAGAAAAATGTGACATGTTTGACTCACAATGATAGATGATGGAAAGTTCTAGTTCTAGGTGGTTTGGGAGGAAAATTCTAGGATTTTATTTCTGGAAACCATTTATACAAGTAATCTTAATCCTTCTGAATACCTTCCTTTTGCATCTACACATTAGTACCAAATTGAGCACCCTGAAAACTTTCTCCTTTTGTTGGCGTAGAGCAGAAACTCATTACCTGATAAAATATTATATTACTGTACAGGTTTAAAGACTTAGTAGTTAAGTAAAAAAGTTATAAGTATGGTGATAGTGTTATATAATATATTTAACCAGATTACAATGTGACTGTATTTCTCATCATGAAAATAATCATTTAGTGTCACCAAAGAAATGTTAGTTAATGAGTGTCTGTTCTAACGCTACGATTTGTACTCAGCAGTAAAATTGTCTGTTTTGTTGAATGATTCAACACAGCATAGCTGGAAAGGTTAGTTTCAATGACTATTTTAAAAGAATAAATAAGAAATGGCAAGATGAATAGGTCCTAAGAACAGGAAACGATCCATTTTCTGACTTAAAACTCACCAATATTAATATATAACTTTCCAGTGTTCAGAAACCTTCTTGAGGGCACACTTTATTGTAGGGACTAGTAAACATACCAATCAAACATCCACCAACAAGAAATTTGTTTTACTCATTCTTTTACCAGTGGGGGTGGTCTAATAGATTAGACTCTTATCAAGATACTATCTACATTACAAGTTCGTTAATGTACTAATAATTAATAACTACCATATCCATGTTAATATATATATATTATATTGTTAATTTATCTGAGAGGGAAGTTTGCATATATATTATGAAACTTTTTGTTTCAAGATTCTTGTAAGGTTTTTATATTCCTTTTAGAAGTAAAGTGCTGGAAACATTGCGCCTTGCATTAGAATCTAAACATGGAAAACTTGTTTCTCATGCCTTGAATGGCTTTCAGGTAAAACTTATTCTACTGTCTAATCTAACAAAGAATTTCTTTTTGTTTCACATGTTCCTCTTTACAATGTTTTTACTCCTATCAGAGTACTATAAACTTTTACTCTGATCTTTTACATATTTTTATAAAAATGTGACATTTTTGGAAGTAAAGTTTTGACTGCAGCTCTTAAAAGCAAATGGTTTGGTTTTCTAATTACATTTTTATATTTGTGTTTTATTTTGTTTGAGGCAGACTAATTGATTTTCCTGATAATAATTATTCTGTGGAATAATGTAATAAGGAATTTCTTTCTCAAAATTCTTAACTTTTTGTAATACTATGTACAAGTTGGTTTTCAAACATAAATGCACTTTAACAGATTTTTAAATTTGTACGAAGTGTTATGAAGTTTTGCACTTTGTGATACGTTTTTCTAATTATTTGGGTTTCAGCCTAAATTGCATTCTAAAATTAATTAAGCACCTTATTACTATAATTGATAACTACCATATCCATGTAGTTATAGTTTACTTGGTTTAATTAAAATAACTATTGTAAAAGTTTAAAACATTTGACACTATTATTTTAACATGATTAACGTTATGTTAGCTTTTAAATACAAGCATTGTACAAAACATTTTACTTTTGATAACTTTCTGCATATTCTCAATGGGGTGCTTAATATATAACATGTTTTTAAAGTTCAGTTAGATATTCTAACATTAACTGCATTATGTTCTGTTTACAGAGAATTGTGTGGGATAAAGGTTTTCAGTCTGTGTTTGAGAGTGAGAAAGAGGAAAATTGGCTTCCAATTCAATTAATGACAGCAATTGAGTCATTATATCTTCAATCAGATGATGTCCAAGTAGAAATATTAAAAGTAATTCACTGACATTTTTTAATCTAAAATGCTATTCATACTAATAATTGCTTATATAGTGTCCTGTGCTTATTCCTTTCCTTTTTAAGCTGTAAATTTAAAGATGAAAATGTAAAGTAAAGAAATACTGTAACTTAAATTTTTAAATGTGTGATTTGGCTTAAAGGGTTTATTACATGTGCATTTGATAAAATAAACAATTCTACATTGTGAGAAATACTTTTTGATTAGTACTTTAACCCTTTGTAATCAATCATAAAAATAAAAAGCTTCACTTCTATTTAGGTAAATTAATTTAAAGTTAACTATTAAAATCATTCAATAAAATAACTACAATTTCTAATGATGTAAATTCACTTATAACTACTACTGAACTAAAAAGGTATTGCAAAATATAGATAATTTTACCAACATTTTACTTAATACCAAAGTTGTTATTTTTATATTATACGTATCAAAACTAAACATGCAATGCATAGAAATAGTGTAATTATTCCTTTTTAATGTAATGTGGACATCAATAATTTTGTCAATGGAGAATATGTTTTGCTATTATGGCATTATTTAAATAAGGTAAAAGTAATTTAATTCTCCATTTTAGTTCTTTTATTAATTTTCAGATACTGTTGAACATGACAAGTACTCATGGACAGAGTTTAACATCTCGTTCGATAATCATGTTGATATGTCTTTGCTTAGAAGCATTTAATAACAATGCTTTTGCTGTTAGAACTGCTGCTCAAGTAACTATAAACCAAACCTTGACTTCATTTTGTGGTATGCTACAAGAAACAGAAGCTGGAGCAGAAGTAATATGTCCTTTTTGTTGGATTATTTATATACTAAATGTCATGTATTTTAAGTGTTAAAATTCAGAGTTTTCATATATTCATAGAGTAACTCCTTGTTACGTCACACCCTCAGCTACATCACTTTTTTTCGGAATTCTCAATGAATTTCTGGTTTGTGGGAAGTTGAGAAACCCCATTTAAATACATTTGGTGTTTAATTCATAGTGTGTGTTGGTACTAATCCCTTTTGCCAAGGTGATCTGGATCAGTAATTTTCAACCTTTTTCATATCATGGTACACAAACTAATTATTAATATTTTGTGGGCACAACAAATACATTACATTTTCTACCAATATGACAAACAGATATAATTTTGATTGATTCACTAAAAATAATAGTATTTATGTACTCTCTTTGCTCCTAAAGTTGCTTTAAATCTATTTTATTTATGATACTTACTAATAAGAAAATAATACTTCAAATTATTTATATGGATATTATTCATTCGGGTATTGAAATTATTTTTGAACGCGCATATCAAAAGTTCAAAGCTAAACCACTGAAATAAAAAAAATCTTACACAATTTAAACTGTTTCACTATCTGTAAGGCATTCCAGTGCTAGTCTTGTGGCACACCGATTGAAATTGCTGACCTAGACTACGCTTGACTTAGACCTTGAGACCTGACTTTTTGCCATGCAATAAAATTACATGGTAAAAAGTTCACACCATCACATCACCATTCTAAACTTTGTCTACTTTCTATTGCATCCTATTCTAAGTCCAAAAAACCATGTTATACAAGTCACACACTACTCCTGAACACTCAGGATCTATCCCACTGAGACACCAATTCATTCTAAACTACAGGTAGGAATTGCAGGGGTTTTAATTCATCTGAAATAAAACATTTTAATGCATAATCTGTGTCTTTTTTCTCATGTTCTTGACCCTCACTTTATTGCCTCCAATATAGTGAGGGTCAATATATGTGAAAATAGTGTAGCTCTCAACAGATTAATACTTGTATAGTTTTTAAGGTGTTAAGTCTCTTGGATTTTATATTTAAAACTCATGATGAAATGTTAATAGCTTTATGAAATTAATTATTCCTGTCATTTATTTTTAGGATCAAAGTGATTCTGATGAGGAAAGTGGTAAGATTAATAGTTTGTATTTATTCAAATTTGAAACTAATTGTGCAATTTTTGAACTATTTTTAAAGCAGGAGGGTAATTCCAATTATATGTAAGTTAAAACCTCTAACTAAATCTCAAATAAATTATCATATTTATAAAAATTTCATCTGATTCATTGTAACCCTTGTTTTTATTTTGCATACCTTTAGCAAATATAAGTACACTAGTAGACCTGTACACAGTGTTTGTGCTAGTTTCTCAATTTTTTTATTTCAATTGATGATAGTATTGTTACTCATATTTCGTGCCTATTTAAATCCATTTGTAATGAATATAAACATCAATATATGCATTTCATGTTGAATAAAAATATATATAAAGCATTTCTTGTACTTACTGCTGTTAGTGTTATTTCCAATAAAATTGCATGACATAAGGTTCACTGTCACATTACCACAATTAGTTTTGAAATGTCTACTTTCAATTGCATCCTATTCACTTATTAAAGATGATTCAGTAGTTTTCATGTCTAAATCTATTTTCTCTGACATTTTCTTTTCTATGTTGATTTTGGTCTTCAAGATTTCTCATTGTCTATCATCAGATGCAGAATTTCATTAGAGTTGCAAGCTCTTTCGTGTAATTTTAGCAAATTTATGCAAATCATTGCTCAAATCAAACATTTAAGCAAAGCAGCAAAATTGACAAATGAATCCTGTAGCAGTTAAATTTATATTGCTTATATCCATTTGTCGCCATTCCCAACATACAATTAATGTCAATTTTTCTGCCATGTACATTAGTGAAAAATTTATATAGATGATTATTCTTTTTCAGGTTTTAATTTAGTTGAAAGTGTAGCTGAAGAGCTTTATCCTGTATTGCATTTCACGTGTGAAAAGCTAAAAGACATAAACTGGTCAGTACTTTTGTCTTACAGGTTTTTTAATTGTGCAAATTAATCTCATAATAATAATAATGAAACTAGCTACTGGTAATCTGGCTATTCTTTCATATATTATAATATTAATTTTTTTTTCAGTAATCGAACCAAACTAGGATCTCCATTGTTGTTGCAGTGCATTTTGTCAATCCTTCAAAATATTAAAATTAGTCTTTTGGAAAGTTCAGAATTCATTAATTTTGTGTGGTAAGCTGTGTTGGTTTATTCTTTAAGATAAAATAGTTTTTAATGCTTCATTGTAATATTTCACTTTTTAAAAATTTTAAATTTTACTTTTAAAGTAATTAAAATACAAATACTTATAAATTTAGTTTTAAGATACCAAACTTTTATTTTTCTTGGTGCATTTTATTTGTATTCCATTCATTATGTTAATATTCATTTTGCAGGCAAGAATTGTGCCCTTTGCTTGTTGCTCTTTTGGGATCTCCTAAAACAGATAAGAATATTGTGTCATCACAGAAAAGCTGTGAAGTTAGTGATATTGGTAGGGGATCTGGATGTTTGGCTGCTGCTCCATCATGCCAAAGCACTGAAGCCAAAACGATTAACAGGTGTGATTGAAATAGTTTTCTTACATATGTATTCCTACTCAAACATTAAACTCTTAGTGACCTCCAATTCATTTTTTGGGGTATTTGTATTCACTCAAACATGCTTCATATTTCCTCTAACTTTTGATATAGTTATCCCTTGATATATTAGGGTTTTTGTGACTCAGCAGGTTTGCCCGTTGCTCATAGCAACCTGCGAGTTGTAGGCGGCGCAGGTTTGATACCTGTCATGTTCGATTTCTCCCTGGTGTATTTCTCTCTTTTATGTCAGTAAAACATTCCTTATGTTACTACTTGATGTTTGGCACAGCTTGTCCAAATATGGCCCTGCACCATAAAGCCTAACTTGATGTATCAAATGGGAAACAAAAAAAGGCTTGATATGCACTGTAGAGCAATATAGCAAGAGTAGAAAACTTTATTTTTAAGAAGAGGAGACACGATAGAATAGTTTTGAAAATTATAAGTATTTGGAAGATACATAATAGTTCATAAACTTTCTTGAATACAGAATTGTTTGTTCCTCCAGTTGCTTTCCTGCCATTAAAATTAAGAGTGCGTTTGTGTAAATGCTTAGCGATGCTTTTCAAAGATTCGAAAGTTATATGCTTTTCCAAGCAACTGCAATAGCTTTGACTATATATTGATACTCACTAGTGTGAGGGATTCACTGTTCTGTATTTTGTTACTTGTTAGTTTCAAGATTATCCTTATAGAAAATTCTTGGACAAACCCTTGGGAGTGTTAATATAATGTATGATATTTAGATATATTTATTTAGTTCAAACATTTTTTTAGATAAAAATAGAATGTGTGAATTGGTTAAAAAGTTTAAAAGTTAGTTAACTAAAAATGGTTTGCTTTTCTATTATTTTCTCCTGTTTTTTGTTATAAATTTTTATTTTAGTATTGCTGTTGAGCTGGTTAGGCTCACAGGAAGTGTTGGTTCTTTGCGTCCTGTTTTGGAGTCTCTGTTCCATCGGATGCTTTTATACCCACCTGTTCAGCACAGACTGGAAGCCTTAAAAGCAATTAAAGAGGTAGAACTTATTCATTGTTTTGAACTATTAGCTGTCCTTTTAAAATGGCATAAAATTTTAAAATTATCTTTTATTTTTTAAAACTTCACTGTTTTTCAAGTTAAAAATTTATTTAGAATAGCTGAAGTGTAATTAATTTAAATTGAGTCTTAATATATTAATGATATTTATAAACTCCCTTGTTTTATTTTCTCTAAAGCGAAAAAGAAATTTTAAAGCTTGCTTTTTAAGTAGTTCTTGTAAAAGTGTACATCCACTATACCAAATTTTTATTTACAATTGAGATAGAATATATTTATAATTTCATATGCGAAAATGATTTCGTGTAACTTGGTTTGACCTAGGTACCTCCTTTGATGTTTTATGTTTCTGCTTATCACCTTAATTCTCTAACCATATTCATTTTCTGAAATAGCAAATTCAGTTATGAAGTTTATAACAAACAATAGACTTTATTATCGTCAACAGCTTTTCTTTTTCAGTTACTAACATACTAACATCATAACCAATATTTTCTGTAGCTGTTTTCAAAGACCGAATTACTTCTTCAATTAGCTGCTCCTCCTCTTCATGCAACAAGTGATAAAGATTGGATATCTTTGGATTTGGATCTTATCAAAATGTGTGTAAAAATCATTCATTTAAGCTGTTCTTAAGAATAAAAATAAAATTTACTCTTATAAAACAATAGAATAAATTGCATTTTTATTTCAAAATATCTTTAAAAGAAATTATTTTATTATCAAAAACATTTAATTGAAATTTGAATTTTAAGCATTAACAAAATTAAAAAAACTATACCTGATGTTTTCTATAAATTCCGTATAAATCTACACAACTTCATTAATAAAAGAATCGTTTAGTATAAAATATTAAGCATGAAATTCTATTGTTGACTTTCTCTTTAACCTGAATGAAAATCTGAAAAGTTATGCTCAAGAAAAAAAATTTAAGTTTGGAGTAAACTCTTATGTTAAATTAGGAAGTTCATATGACATCATCTGCTTTCTATGAATTCACTTTTGAAGCTATTCATATTAAGAAATAGTTAGCATCTTACTAGTATTTGATCCATATCAATAATGAAACTATGAAAATTAAAAAAATATTTTTTACTTTTTCCAGTGCTATCGATTCTCTTGGTGAGTGCTGCCATAGCAGTAATAATAGTGTGTGCTATGCCAGTGTGAGCTGTATTTCGGCCCTTTTAAAAAGCTTAGAAGCCATTAGCTGTGGAAATGAAATGAAAGATGAGGTTGTAAACTGTATAAATTCTCAATTTGGAACACTTGAGAGCTCTGATTATAAAGGTAGACTGATTTTTGATAAATTTAAGGGTCTTACTGTATTTGAAACAGAAAATATGGGAATAATAAATCTCGCAAACTGCTATGGCATTGACTACAGTTTTTACAAATTCTTATACTATGTTGCCGGAGCTATTTTTTTGCAGAATATGGAGATGGTGAAACTTTTTCTTCTAAAATTATAATAAGCAAACATTTTGCAATCTTTGCTCCATTTTATTAGTTCAAATGCTATTATCACAGTTAAAATAATTTCCAATTAAGTGTTTTGGGGTCGATTTTGGTGGATTTACCCACTGCACTAAGAACTTGCGAGTTGTCCGCAGTGAAGGTTCAATTTCTCCCTGGGTGTATTTCTCACTTCTGTTTCAGTAAAACTCCTTGTGTGTATATATCCATTTACTTGATGTTTGGCCATATGGCCCTTTTGCCATAAAACTCAACCAACCTATTAAGTGCTTCATTTTGTCTTGATAAAATGATTAAAACCTTTAGAAGTTTTCATTTTCAAAAAGCGCTTTCCAAATTAAATTAAATTTTTATTTACAGTAAAAATTTTTTATCAATTAATTACATTCAACTGCAAACATTTATTAACAACTTATATGAAAGAATTAATTGCATATTATTTAATGCCATGTGTGTTTTCATGGACTTGGGGTATTTCAGAAGATACTATTTGTAATGAAGTGCATTTTATGAAACCCAGTTTAAATAAACTACTTATTAGTTAAACCAATGTTAATTGAACTGATTCATATTTGGTACTGAAATGAAAGTGTCAAAGTGAAGAACCTATAGCAGTGGTTTTTTTACTGTAATGTAGTTTAATGAGCTTGAATGGTCTTTGTGTATTTGTGTATAATGAAATAAGTAGAGCATGGTATTCTTAAATAAATTGTTCTTTTAGGTAAATGTTGTACTCAATGTTTTCCATGTCTTGTTAAAATAAATGCATTTTCTTATAAACCAGCATATTTTTTAACCAGGTGCTAAGTCTGAGAGGTGGTTAAAAACTAAGCTGCGATCTTTAATTGTTGCCAAAGAAAAGAAGGATCTTCTTCGAGCCAAATTAAAGGAAGATGTAGAATCGTCATTTCCTGCTGAAAAGATAGAAGGGGAAAGTGTTATTGAAGAAGCATCCTTTGATATAAAGTCTATTGAAGATATGCACCAATTATCAGTAGATAGCAATATGAAAGCAATATCCCATGAAGAGTCATGCATTTCTGCTTCTGAAGACTCTGCAGAAAACATAGAAATGATTGAAAAACAAAAATGTAATAGCCCTATAGAAGAGCCAGTAACAGTACAGGAGGACTGTAACATGCCTGAAGCATGTGAAAGTAGAACCCTAGAAGCTTCAGATGCAGCTACTCATGTTTCTAAAGAAGATTCAATTAAATCTTCAGAAACTGAATTACAGTATGAAAATGACAAAATTTCTCCACTTATAGAAAAGAATGACAATTCAAACAATTGGCCTGATGTAGTGACTGGTTTGAAACTAGACATTGCTAATGAAAAGCCTGATGCATTGCAAGATATTGTTTCACCTGTGACAGAAAGTGCAGAAGAGGCTTTAAACTACATATCTTCCAGTACCAGTGAAGGAGTGACTGATGATTTTGAAGATGACATTGTAAGTATGCATTAACCATTGAGCTTAAAAATGAAAAAAGAGCACTCATCCTAAGAATAGCAATTTAATGTAACCTTATTTTATTAATTTAAATTTTTAAACTAAAAGATTGCACTGAAATGAATTTGTATAGAAGTAATACTTTTTATACTTTAATATTTTCTTGTTCCATATTCCTTAAGGCATAACTAAACAGCTAAACCAAGTCCATGTGTCCAAACACTCAAAAAATCCAACACTGGATCAGGACTTTCATAGAGATCATCTCTTGCCAGACCAACGCAGGCCAGAAAATTACTTTGGGAGACTTGTTCAGTGTGCCATTTTAGGCAAGTTGGAAATACTTTATGGCCCTAAATGAAGGATAGATAGAATGTACCCATCCACAGGTCTAGAAATGTCAGTCTGACATTTTCTGTCACCCATATACTTGAGCAAGGCTCCAGCATGATCTCTATGGTACCAGATATGAATTGTTGGGCACTCCAAATTTTATTATTTGAGCTTTTTATGGCTAATAGCTCTTAAATAGGTTAATGATCAATATGTGTAAAAATACTCAGTCCTGGCCTCCTTGGGCAGTCTATTCATAATTTCATAGTTTGTTCTATTAATGCAGTGATTCTCAACCACTGTGCCGTGGCACTTTTGTGTGCTGCCAAATTCTTAGAGTGTGCCGCCAAATTTTAATAAAACTATTCATAAAATTGTTATTGACCATTTGACAACATTAGAGGAGTGAATTATTCATTATTTCCCAAATTTAGATATAAAAAAATTTGATTGGGTTCGTAATCCATTTGTGATAACGAATACTTCTGTATTTGAATTAACTTTGAATGAAGAGGAAGAACTAATTTCGCTTTCTAATAATCGAGATTTAATTTTAAAATATTCGGAAGAATCAATTAATTCATTTTGGATTAACATTAGATGCGATTATCCCATGATAGCCAAAAAAGCATTAAAAATATTATTACAATTTTCTACATCTTATTTGTGTGAATTCGGATTTTCAGTATTAACCAACATAAAAGCGAAAAAAAGATTGTCATTTTTACGACCAAATATAAATGAAATTATCAAAAAACATCAAGCTCAAATTTCTCATTAAAAGTATTCTTATTATTCTTATAGTACCTTGTAATTAATCCCTTAATAAACGTACTGTTGTTTTTGTAGTACATATTATATTATTTTATTTTGCATTCACAATTATTATCATATACTATTTTACAGTGTATTATAGGTAAGTAAACAACTTTTAAACTTATCTTTTTCTTTGTGTGCCGCCAAATTTTGAAATCGTTAAAAGTGTGCCGCGACAAAAAAAAGGTTGAGAATCACTGTATTAATGTGTCAACTTTTGGGGGCTGGGTGATATTAACTTAGTGTTAAACCAGTTTGTATATAGATTACATATTACCACTTACATTAATCAAGTAAATATATTTAAAAAGTAAAGATATCCACAGCATTGGCAAATCACAGTGTGGAGAGAAATAAAACAAAAATACATGTGTTAAGCAGCACATTTATGTTATATTCAGCAGTTGGAAACAGTTCATTGCAATTATGTCATTGTGGTGCTGTTTCGCATTGTAGACCATTAGGAAAGGTTTTTGCAACTCGCATGAACTAGAACTCATGACTTTCGCAAAATGTATAATATTTAAAAGTTTTAAACTAATCTAATATGAATAATTTTTATCTAATGCAATTGGATTTTTTCTCATTAAGTTAATGATGGTTAACTAAAATGTCCATTTTTTCATTTTCAAAGAAAAACAAATAATTTAGATTTTGTTTGCAGATAAAATAAATGAATGCAGTTTTTATGACTATTTTAATGCAAAATTTTTTTATTTCACAACTGCAGCTTAGTTAACTCGACTTTCTTGCACATGTAACTGCAGCTGGTTAGCCCAACTTTCTTGTAGAAGTAACTTATTTAATTTATGAGAACTTTAACTCAAAATATCATTTTTTATGAGTAAATAGAGAATATTCTAGCAAAAATGAGCCTTTTAGTTTTGCATTGCAAGGTATCTAAATTCACTTTGCAGTGTGTTCTGAAATAGTGATAGTGTTTTATCACCTAGGCAAAACAGCTTGATAGACGTAATTAGATTTTTACTTTTATTATTCATTCAAAGGGGTTATGAATTATTTAGCTGAAGATTTTTTTCATTCCATAAATTTCCATGACTTATTTGTTCTGATTTAGGATGGAGTGGATGAGATTCCAGAAGACGCAGATCGTCTGAAAAAGATCCCTCGAACCCTGCTTGGCTCTGAAGATGCTGGAAAAGAAGAAAGAGAACGAATAGAAAAACTCTGCTTAGCCAGACTTGAATGTGCTCAACAAGAACGTCAAAATGCTCGCCGTTTTGTTGGAGTACTTAAAGCTTTTCTACCTGATCTTCTTGCAATACGTAGCTCTATTGAAGCTGATCAAGCACTTCAAGAATTTGCTTCAAAATATTGTGAAAGTGAGTGTCATTTTTTTTAACATTGAAATGTTTGAAAATTATTATTTTGAGCATTGCAGTATTAATATGTAACTTTTCTGTTTCTTTTTTATCAAATACAATGTGATTCATTTTTATTTCTTGTGATTCACTCCAGAGCAGCATACAGCATATGTCGTATTAGTTGGAAAATTTGAAGGAGAAATTGTTTATTACTGAATAACTGAATTAATTTCTTTTCCACTTATAAAGAAAACATGAATTATCAAATAAATTGATTTTAATAAATGTCTCTTGCAATTGTATTTAATAAGTTTCTTATTCTGGAAAATGTTACACATTTTTACATTGGTATTAAAATGAAAGTTATTTTAATGCAAAAGTTTCAATAATTGATAAATATTGTATTTCAACTTTTGTTTGTGTGGGGATGGGACAAATTATATAAGAAAATTTATGCTTAAAGTCAAGTTATCAAATGTTGATAGATATGGATTTGCTTTAAATTATGTTTTTAAAGTATTGTATTATGAAGCTTTGTATGCACTTCATATGCAGTACTATCAATTTACAACTTATATTAATGGAAGTTCAATTTGATTTCTTAAAGATAAATCTAATCCATGTAATCAGTTTGTTAACATGCTCCAGCTATTGATATTATACTTGAATTTCATAATTTTAGTTTGAATACAACATTCAAATCGGAAAATACTTTTTATTTTGTGTATAGGGAGTTAAAAGATGTAAGATGTAACTAACCAACTCTGTTACAAATAAACACAAATAGTGAAATTCAAGTTTCACTATTCAGGTATTAAATTACTATATACTTTACTTATGGAATATTTTTTATTATTCTAGGTTTGTGGCAATCTCAGCAATCCATTAAAGAGAATGCTGTGGAAAATGATGAGATTACTTCTCACATAACAATATTAAATGCTGATGGCATATATTTGGCACTGTACTCAGCTCTCCTTTTAAATTTGAAACTTATCAGAAATGATTTCTACAGGGAACGCTCTACTGATGTACCACTAACTGAAGTAAGTAGTTTAAATTCTTTATTTCATATTATATATATAATATAAAATAAAGAGTTGGTATAAAATGAAACATTTTTTTTATGCAGAGAATTAATGTTGAAACTAAACTAACACGAAAACTACCTTTTCGTGAAGTTTAAACTTAAAACTCTTCCATAACCAATCAGATCACCTCCCTCTTTTCTCTACTCGCGAATTTTTCTCTCTGACCTACTAACCAATCAAATACCTCCCTCTTCCCTTCTCCAAGAAACTACCCCCCTCACCGAATGTACAGGTTCTCCATTCTGGGAGCGAATGTGAATGGAATTCAGACTGATTCAATGTAATTTAGAATTCTTAATAAATATCTTGTGTAGGATAAAATGTTTCAAGTATCATATTCTATGTATTCTTCTACACTGGACTTATTTAAATCCTTGCATATACTCATTAGAATAGTTATCGGATGAAGTCTCCTTTGCAGTTTAAATAATTCTGTTTGTTGAAGAAGATATAACAAGACATCACACGAATAGAAATGAAACTATTTGAATTAGATAAAATAAATGAGTAAAGCTGATATATATTCAACAGAGTATAATATTTGACATGTAATCAAATCATGTTTGCTCACCATATGAAAAACATTTTAAAGTAGATAATTGTAAAGAAAAGTTCCCATAATTACATTTTAAGTTTTCATGTTATAAAGAATATAAAATCTTTTAGAGTTCAAAGTCTTTATTCATCATGCTGGTTAACTTTTTTCTACTAAGAATGGCATAAATTGCATGGAAAAGATATTAATTATTTCCTTTTATATTTGAGCTTCCCTCTTTTCTTGGTAAAAAGAAATAAAATTTTGCAAAATCTTGATTCCACATCTCAATTTAAGAGGTGTGCTGTTTAGTAAAAGTTAAATCAACGTTTTAAAAATATGTAATTGAAATTCATAAAAATTTTAATCCATAATTTTATAAATCTAAACTGCAACAAATGTTCAGAATTTAGATCATCTTTGGAAATGATCTTCCATACGTTGTTTGAATTTAGATGCAAGATTGATGTTTTTAGTTTTTCTTGTAATTATATTAATTTTTGTCTGCTAAAACTATTTCTATTAATATAGTCATCGTTTGCTTAATTAACTTCTTAGATTTAGATCTGATATTTATAAATAAACTGCATGATAAATATTATTTTGTATGTTAAGTCTTTCATTCTACACTTTAGCAACAATTCATTGAAGAAGTTCATGGAAGTGGTGTATTGGTGTACCTTTCTGCTACTTGGCTTGCAGAATTATATCAACAAGTCTTAGCCATGAATTTATTAGAAGAAGCTGGCTATAAACCTGTATCACTGGAAAATTCTGCTCTTGTGAATTTATTATCTGGTACCCCTAGTTTTATGGAAAATATCTTCATATAATACATTTTGTATAATATTTGCAAAATAATGAAATTTTCAATTTAAAATACAAAGTTTATGTTGATATGCATAATACTCATAGACATATACCATATAATTTGATAAATTCTTATGATGCAGGTTTTTAAATAATATCCCAATTCTTCAGTTTATATAGTTTTAACCTTTTGAGGTATATTGCAGTTATAAGGTTGTACAATCTGCAATTTTTCTTTCATGGCTTTAAATAATTTTGTCCTTTACAAAAAGAAAGTTTTCTAGGATTCTTTCAACTAATAGAAGTGGGTATGTTGTCAATGCAATAGAATACTTAGTAAAACCACCACAGTTAAAACAGAACTACTTTATCTAAACTATAATTTTTTGTTTTAATCGTGTTTCGTGTTGACAAAGCAAATTCCCAGGTAGTGTGATAAACTATTACACTTCTACTAAGGCATTTTAGATTGACAGTCAACAGTTTTATTCACTAAGCATCAAGCATTTAAACAAAGTACTTTCAGCAATTTTTGTATGTGATTAGATATAGCAGTATGGCTTTTGATTTTGTTTGATATTCTGGAATATAAATACTGCTTTTCCAACCAAACAAAAAGTTTGTGAATTTATATTCATTTTGAACAAAATAATTGCTTATTCAGTCAACAAATCGATCAGTTATATATATGCTAAGGAAAATATAATTTTTTCACTTAAATCACTGTAAATGTGTGTTAACCATAATATAAAAGATTCAATTATCTGAATACTCCACATATTTAGTTGACTTGTAACCCTAATTAATCTGAATATTCTGAGTTCTTTAGTTAGTAATATTTTCTTTTTAAGTGTCTAATCTGAATTCTCTTACACAGTTTAAATAATGTTCATTTGAAAAAATTACCTTGTTTTGCCCATCTATGTGAACATATTTCAATTTCATAAGAATAGTTGACTTTTTTTAATTATTTATATATAAAAAAATAATAAATACATGGAATTCAGGAAAAACGTTTTTATTTATCGTTATAACTAATTACATAATGCATAAATATTGTTTTAATGCTTATTAATCTTTCAAAGAACATTTAAAATAACTATACTATGCTTTAAAGTTTTTTAAATTTAGTGTGTTTGAAGTATTCCTGTTTAGAGTTACTTTTTATTTTTAATTTATTCTAATTATTTACTCTTTTATTTTTAATATATATGCAAACAACTGTTGTCAATGTGTTTGCTGAGGAGAATGAATATTAATCTCTGATAAATGCTTGTGTAAAATTGCACTATTGCACTGTTTGTTCTTTTTTTGCTAGCCTTAGTTTAGAAACTTCTTACTACAAGCTTGAGAAAAATGAAACTGAGTTTAAACTGAATGAAGTTCAAATGAATAAAACTAAGTGTATGATTGACTTAAGATAAATTAATTTTGTACACAAAGATCTAAACCGAAAATATGTTTAAAACATTAATGCCAAGAAAAATTTAGATGGACTTAAGTGTGAAGATGGTGTCCTTTTTCTCAGGTACCACCAACAAATATTAATTGATGTATAGCAATTTATAGTCAAAAGTTTATTCACTATCCCACTAAAATATTTAAACTTGAAGTTTTGAGAGTAAATGAAATTAATGTAAAATATCTTACATAAAAATATCAGTGTTAATAAAAAATGAAATGTTTTGCCGAATTTGTTCTACACTGATTGAAAATTGATTTACTTATTGAGATTTATTTCCAATTTAGTAGTATATATATAACTTTATATTGACGAATATGATACGGTCTATAACATTTTATACTCTACAGCTATCCTATAAGGAAATAAGATCTAAGTCAACCCTAAGACAATAAGATCTAAGTCAACCCTAAGACAAGCACATTCCAAAGTATATAGAGAACGTACAGTCAGTTATATTCTTTGCTTACTTGATGATTTTAGCATGCAAACTTTAGAGCACTGGCTTTTTGTTATAATTTTCATTACACTGCTTATTTTTTCGCATGTTATTTTAGTTTTTCTTAGTTTGCTTCTTTTCTTTCCTCCCCTTTTCACTCTGGCTAACAGGTTTGCTCCTTGGTATTGATGATTGGTGCCATAACAATATTTCAGATGTTGATGGATTAGGGAACTCTTTGCCTGGAACACAGCAATTGGCTGACTTCAGGCGCTTGGAGAAGGCTGTTATCAATAGTCAGAGTTCCCCAAAATCAGAGGCTGGTAAGTTAAGTAATTAAACGCAAAATTTTGTAGCTATCAACCCTTTGTTCCATAATGCTGCTTTTGTTGAAATGGGTTTATATTTACTAAAACTTAAATAATGAATATAGTGATGAATTCAGACTGAACAGAATTATATACTAGCCATTCTTGGCCAATTCAAATTCTATGGACCGCTTTTACACGAAACAAATTTTCGAGTGTGCTGCACATAAAATGAATATTTCTAAATATAAAATAAAATTATGTAACATTTTATTTCATTCACACATCTTATATAAATTATATTTGCTTTCGTTTGTAACTTCTGATTTTTAGATTTTCTTTGATAACTGTCTAGTATATCGTAGGTTTACAATTGAAACGTTAAGTCAAGAAAGATAGTTCCAAGAAAATAAAGGGGAAAAATTCTATTCATTAAACAAAATTCCATGAGTGTCTCTCTCAAAAAGAAATCTAACTTTCAAACAGAAAAAATGACTTGGTGGTCTTCACCAGCTAAAAATCACCACTTTCCCTTGGTCTAGAATAGCTAAAATAAAACTTGTCTGTAAAATTTTGACTTGGTGTTTCACTTGTAAACCAACAACATTTTTTATGAATTTGTATCTTAATTCATTTCAAAAAGTTAAAAAAATGCAAACAATCTTGACTAATTTTCAACTAAGAAAAAGTTTATAGCAGAAGAGACATACCATTCAACCTCTGCTTTCTTGCTTTGATTCCAAAGCTGGGTTTTTACACAAAATTTCAAAACATGTATTATTAAACAGCCATTGTTCAAAATATCAATTCTCATAACTAATAAATTTTATTTCATGCCAAGGTAGTATGATAATAACATGAATAATAGGTGTGAAATAAAAACTGTTCTGTTTTAATTTAAGTGTTTTGGGTTAAGTATGTCATAAGATCTGTTGTGGTAGGTGATTTGGTACAGTAGTTCATATTGAGGTTCTCAATTTTATTTTTGTTACTTTATTTTTCATGGATTGTAATGTGAAGGCATTGATTAACTGATTGGATCCATTTAAATTTTAAATGTACGAAATACCAATCTGAATTGTTTCTCCTTGAACCTAAAAGTCAAGGACTGAATAAAAGAGTGAAGAGAGTGATGTAGATGAAGATTTATAATTGAGGGGTTACTGTTTAATTGTGTTGGTTTTGCTTAGGTTGTTGAAGGCAATAACCATATTGCAGACACAACAGATATTGACCAATGTGAAACAACAAGAATTGTTTAACATGGCAAAACATTGAATTTTCACAAACATGTACTATCTTTATGTCATCTCCATTGCTATTGCAATTCCTATTATCAAATGCTATGTTCTTTCTTGTGAATTTGAATGAATAACTTTGAGAGAATAAGGCTTGCAATTGAGTTAAATTCACTGCTTAAGTATTGGGAGTTAAAAATGTATTCTGTTGTATTCAGTGTTAAAACATAACACAGCACATACATGTAGTGTAACAATATAAATTTCCAGTTCCATTCACTAATAGTAATTTTAGTAATAATTTCTATCCTGAATAATTTGATTATCTTGAAAGACTCATGATATAAAAAAATATTTATATTTTGATATAATATAGGTAGGAAATTTAGCCGAAGGATTTTGACTTGTTGCTGGGAGACAGTTTTGGAAGTTCTATCCGTTTTGTTGAATGGCACAAATTCCTGTGGAATATCTAGTATTGTTGGCTTTCTGCTTGGGACAGAAGGAGCTAAAGAAGAACATAGAAGAACAAAAGATGCCATTGCTGAGAGCCTGGATGGTTTGCAGAGAGCTGCAAAGCTTTGTAATAATTTAGGTAAGTTCTAACTTAAACAATAAAATTCAGTCTATTACTTATATTTTTCTTTAATCCTCTGAGCATCACCAGATTTCTTGTAAGTGTATGACTGATTTTACCTCACAGCACACATATTTATATAGCCTTTATGTATTAGTGGGGCCACAATAGCCTGTAGAGTAGTAGATTAGCATCTGGAGAGTTGCAAGTTTGAAACTTGATCCAACCAAAGGCATCGTATATGTGGGGCCTGGTGCATGTTAAATCTGGTGTGACCTCAAATGTCCTCCTGTTGTGTGGACGTTTGGAGAGTGGGGTTCCAGCTCGGGTGTTAACCTTGTCATCTGACCATGGTTTGAAATGAGGCGTTATTCTTGGATCGTCCTTCAAGATTGTTCCCTAACCATCACCAATAGCTTGTCTTGTTGCTCCAGTACGACATAATTCAACTACCTACCTACATGTATTGGTTGAAAGAATCACAGGAAAGATTCTATTCATCTAGTAGTCTTAAACTGATTGCATTGAAGCCATGCATTGAAAATCGTAGATTGCATGAATGAATAATACATACATGACCCTCAGAGAGTTAATAAATATAAGATCTTAAAGATTTAGAAAATCATGCGAACTAATTTTATTTTGTAGAAGTTTTTGCAGGCACTCCTCGCTTAATAATCTACCTGTTTAACAACCACTTAGACTTACCACCAGCTATATACAGCATGTTGAATTCCCTTTCTCAGTCTCTGGAATCCCCTTTCTGGGTGTTTTTACACATCAGTAAGACCAACACCGGCCCCAGATGGCAATATAGTCAAATTGAAGATTTCATACATACAACCATCCTTGTAAGGCTTTATGCAGGCAAATACATCTCAACAAATCAGATGCTGGAATGTTCTCATCACATGTTTTGTTGGTGGGCCTTGTCATTTCCCTAGTATGATCACTCTACAGTGCCAAAGTTCTGGATAGCACCCTAAAATAAACTAGTTATTAACATCATCATTACCAGTGTGTGAGAACATAAAATATTAATATGAATATATTTAAGTATGAACTTTAATTTTTGGTATATAATTTTATAATTTTTGTGTATTGTATTTTTATGTTCTGTAATATGTTAGTGATGCAAATTAATACAAAGTTATCAAGTTGGAGTTTCCTTTAGATCTTTTCTTTATTCAGAATAAATGAAAACGATTGAGCTCCTCTCTTATCAACCAATTCGCTCGAAGTCTTAGTTGTAGAAACGGAACTGGGTTGTTAACTCTCCTGGTAGTTGTCTTGATGAGGTATCATTAGCAAAACTTTGCAGATCTTGTTGGACAAGATATCCTGTCATTAGAAGTAAACACAATCATAAGAAAACTGACCAGATCTAGATCTTGTCATAAAAAATTTTCAATATATTGATGACGAGAAAATGGGTCAGATTTTGATGGAAGAGATATCGCATCAAACCAATTGGAGGGTTAAGTGAGGAATGCATGTATTTCAAGTGAGTGTCATGTGTTACAGTGGAATTGATATGAATGAATTAAATTTTGCTTATGATTACCGTAAATGAGCATAAACTGTTTTGTGCAATATTTATTCAATATTTGTCATATTTCTCGAATTTTTCTGAAAATAAGACGAGTTTCAAAAAGTCTTGGACATAACAAGGAAGCTGAATTTCCTGGAATTTAGTCAATGATCTTTTGTTAATTTGAATATTTTTATTATTTTCAAGGATTGCAATCGTGCTGCAGTGCTGTATTTTCTCAACTCGCTTTGGCATCATGTCCTCTATCAGAAGATGCAATCTTTCCTCAAATATCTTTAAAGATTGAAAATAAGCACTTTAAGAAGTCTTTGCTGTCAGGTCGTAGCAAAGCGCTGCGGTTGCATGCGTCTCAGTTATTAAGTATGGATGTTATACTGAGCAAAGGACTTGAATTAGGTAGTCATAGTCCCGATTGCTGGAAATATGTCTTTCAGTAAGTTATCTTTTTGATATGGATTTAATTTTTTCTATTCTAAAGTTGATTATACTAATTAAAATGTTTACTATTTTATTTCTCAAAACTGATTGCAAAAAAATATTTTTCTTTACATTTTTATTTATTGTGTTTCGACAAGTGATGTGCCTTTAAAATTACATAACTTTGAAAATATTTATTCTATTATTATTTTATTTAACTTATTCCTTAAGCCAACTTTGGAATATGGCTCACTAACCTGGTCCCCCTTTTATAAAAATCATATTCATGAAATTATGTGATTTTTAGATTTTATTTCTTTAGAAAAACAGATATTTTGTGTTTAAATTTTTCTACAAGCTTTTGAATAATTATGTTGACTCTCCAGAATTACTGTCCAATATATTATATCAAACCAATGATCACATCTCAAGATCCAAAGTTTGATTTAAAATTCCTTTTTCTCATTTCAATTGCATTAAGAATAATCCTTTTAAAAGGTTTTATGATGTATATAATAGTTATTCTGATGATTTTGACATTTTTATTGTTCAAAAGAATATGTTTGAATGTTTTATAAAAGTGTTGTCTGATTCTTTCTATTTTCTGTTAATCAGGGATACTGTAACTGTATTCTGTCTGCAGAATCACTGAATAAATTAATAAATACATTCTCAGAACTGATTTAAATGAAATTCATTCTCTGATGCCATTTAAGTTATGTGTTATTTATGACTAACATCAAATACGTATTTATAGATGTTGCCTTTTTGTTCTACAATTGGAAAATACATACTTCAGTGGACATGGCAATATCAACCCCATTGTTTCTCGTTCAATGCATCATACTGTAAATCAAACTAACCACAATGAATCAGGTGATATTAATAGGTTTGTAAAAATTTTGTCATTTTAACTATCAGCTATATTAAATTGCAAGCAAAAGGATTTATATTTATCAAATTAAATTCCTTATGATATTAAATTATCCCTTTTTCTTCTAGTTGTAGTGATTATGATTTATCATCAATGCCAGGATCAACTACACCTCAAAAATTAGAAATGTCTGAAATAATAAAAGTTAACCACAGTTTCGCACATACATCAGATGTGATAAAGGATCACCAACTGTTGGAAGCCATTGAAGCTCTTTCTCAACAAGTAGATAGGTTTGTAATAAATATTTTAATATGACAAACTTGTTTGCATCAATATTTATTTGGATGTTTGTTTAAAATTCTTGACCTAAATGTGTGCTTTAATTAGCAATGTTCGCTTGTATCTTGAGAAAGCATGTCTCTTATAAAAGGTGAAAGCTGCTTGTCAAATATAAGCAATTAAAATGCTTAATTTCAATTAAATAGTTTGTGACTTTAGTTTTCAGAAACCCCTATTTTAGGTTTTAATTTTTTCTTGCAGTATTTGAACATTTTCAGTGCTTGTATCTAAAAGTGATATTAAATTATTTTAAGTCACTGAACAGTGGCGAAGCATCTGTGAAAGCCCAGATGTATGGAATCCCCTAGTAAAATTTGGAATATTTCGGCAGCAGAATGAATAAAAATCAATAAAACCTGAAGCCCAAACAGTTTTTTTTTAAATTAAAATGTGGTGTAATATGCTACTCAACCCCTATTTGGTGGAGAAAAATCAAGTGCATTTGTCATGTGGTCAGCGAGAGAAAAAAGTGGCCACATGATGTTGAGACAGATTGCACTTCTGAGTGGTAGGAAGAGTTGAGAGAAGGAGGTAGGAAACGAGAGTGAGGAAGTCGATCGGATATTGTAGACCAGTCATGTTTCGTGAAGCTCTTCCCTGAGACAAAGGGGTAGCAAGGTTGGAAGAATAGGGGCTTAACAATTGCGAGTTAGAAACTCAATTCAACCAAAGACCATCATATAAATAGGGCTGATGCATGTTAACCTTTTTTTGACTACAGGCGGGACAACATTCATCACAAATTCAGATAGCGGAATAAAAGCGCTGTAGAGTAAAGGTTAAATCTGTGGTGGCCTCAAATGTCCTCATGTTGGCATAGTGTGGAAGTTTGGAGGGTGGGTTGCCAGATCAGTTGTTGACCGTATCATCTGACCGTAGTTCAAAATTACGAGTTGTCCTTGAATATTTCCCTTCGGGATTGATCCAGGACTGTCACCAATAGCCTGTTGTGTTGCTGCAGTGTGAGATTAATTCAACTACCTATTTTGAGACAAAGATTGTAATTTGTTATAATTTCTTGTTTTTAACATTTATTCAATAAACATTGTTGTTTCAAGAGTCATTTTCTTTGCCGACAAAGAACTATACCCGAGTTACAACAGCAAATCTGGATGAGATCTCTAATGGTTTCTAACTATGATTGGTTAATGATGTTTGTCATGTGTGATGGATACCTTCAGAACAGACTTCTCTACCCCATGCATACTGAAATTAGCATCCAGACCAGAAAATATTCACAGTGGGTCCTTGCTCATGTCTATTCTTTTGTCTTTTTAAAAGCCTGCCATCATGCTCTAAGACACAATTTGGGTCATCTATTCAGAGTTGCCAAGATTGTGCCCAATAGTGCCCTTTTGGCTCCTTTTTATTTTAACCCTCCTGGTGGTTGCCTCAACAAGGTATCATAACTTTAGCAAAACTAACCCAGATTTTAATAGATGCGATATCTTGTCTTAAAAAAACGGACAAGATCTTGATCTCATAAAAAAAACTTCAGTATCTTGATGACAAGATATCTCGCTATTAGCAAAATTGATCAGATCTTGATGGATGAGATATCTTGTCGAAAACATTTGGAGGGTTAAAGCTAAAAATAATTTGTGTTGTATTACCTTTGCGGAAAATAAACAATGGTCAAAACGTTGACTTGTACGGTTGTCTAAAGCTAAGCTCAAGATATTTTTTACTTTCTACCAAATCTCGGAATCCTTAGTTATTGTTATGCTATGCTATTGTCATTTAAACAATGTGGTCATTAGTTAATCAAGCCTAATGTATTTTTTCTTTTATAACAGGTTGTTCGAAGAAGCTGCAAGTAGGCTAAATCTTCATGCTCTAATCACTTTCCTTGTTGAACTATGTGCTGCAAGTCAGATACAGCTATTTACTCAAAGCTATGCTCGGTTTTCATGTTCGAGTAATCATGGTTCAAACTTGCTGCTCTATCACTTGGGAGATGTAATGTTACGTTGCGCTAGAGGTGGTAGGCCTCTAGTACATGTGATGAAAGCTTGGAGTGTTGTTGCTCCACATTTTGTAGAGGTTTGTAATTGAATTATATCTAACCATAATTTTATTTGTGAATTCAGATTTGTGTGTTACCTGGTTGGTATATGAAATCAAATTTAAACCAAATATTTGGATTTTTGAATAATTTAACATAGTTTAAAAAGCATTATCAGTTCCCAGATTTTGAAGTCATGAGGGTAACAATTTTTTAACATTTAATTTTATCTTTTATATTCATTACATAACAAGAAAAAAGTTTATATACATGTTATTCAAGTAATGCAATACTTCGATTTATCAGATTAAAAAGTACCCAGTAATTAGTGCACGGAAAAGGTTTGTTTTTGTCCTGAAGTGATAGGAAAACAGTTGAGTGATTATCCAGAAATATTTTGAATGTGTAAATTAGAAAGTCCTGTTGATAGTTGAGGTAAAGAGATATTCTTAAGTACCTCACCTTAAGTATATCATCTTTAAATGATCCTTTCAGTCTCAGATTGTTGAGAGAGTTATTGTTCAGTGTCAATATTGTCAATTTTTGATACTGTAGGTACTTAATATTGACAAAAGGGAAGTGTTACTTGGAAAAGGCTGAGGAACATTAAACAAGTTATGACATGTCTTTAAAGGGACCAAATATTTTCTTTGTAAGAAACATGCCAAAAGTGTTATTAATAAGAGTAGGTTTGCTAACTTTAATAAATTAATAACATATCAAGTTCCCATGCCTTAATATTTACAAAATAATTAATTATAACAATTAATTACAGAATAATTAATGTGACTTAGGAGTAAGTAAAAGTAAGGAAATGACATGCCTTAAGTAGAAGATCTGCCACCTATTACAGTGAAAGAAGTTGTGGTCATTTGGGTTACACAAGATGATTGAGAAAATTATTTTTTGCAAGCTTTTCTCTTATTCTGATTTTATGGAAATTTCTTTAAACTTTTTTACTTTTACCATTTAAAAAATTTTGTTTATTGATTGCACAGTACTTTTTCTAAAATTTAGGTTTTTTTTTTGCTTTTAAAGGCAGCATGTCATAAAGACAGCCTTATTTCAAAGAAAGGTGTGTCTACAATTCATGATATAGTTAGTGCTCTTCTATCTTCTAACTCGGAGCTTCCACATTTTCACTTCAATGAAGCTCTCTTCAAACCATTTGAAAACCTTTTGTGCCTTGAACTGTGTGATGCCGATGTTCAAGAGCAAGTAAGTGATAATTATCTTATAAATCATGTTTTGATATCATTTAGGATTATATAATCCAACCTACATAATTAATCCTCAGATGGTTATGCACATATTATTCCACCATGCAATCTGCAGTTTGCCCTGCATGACTTCTAACCAACTTTAAACTAGAGCAATAGAATCTTTTATAGAATTTTTTTAAAAAGATACAGTTCGTTTCAAAACTTCCTGGGCCATTTTTAAGAGACAGTAGGGAACACTAAATTAAACTATTCAGTACACTAAGTGAGAGGCTTCATAAAGGTGCAAAACTGAAAGGCAGACAGAAATTGTATTCACAACAGAAATTGTATGTGAATAACAATTTTACTAACCCTGATATTATAGTTTGACAGTAATTGTACACTCTATTTCACAGTAGTGCTTAAAGTTATAACCTCCATCAGTAATGCACACCTGACAGCATCGACACATTGATTGTCATACTTGTTCAACATGTGTAGATGTTGCCATACATGTATGCTTCCATTTACCTGCTCCATATGTTAGGTGCATGTACTTCATCAGTTGTAAAATTATACATGTTACCTATAAAATAAATCTAAAATGATGGCTCAAGCTTGCCAACTGCCATGTTCCCAAACAGTGCCCTTTAGGAAATCCAGATGGTACTTTTGATCATACATTCCTGTATGAATTTGGTTCAATTTTGTGTTCGACATCTCGCCTTAAAGTCTACAGGAAATTTTGCAACACTTTGTGGCTATTTAGTCATTACATCTTTTATTGGGTAAAAGTAAGTGTACATCTCTCAGAAATCTTGTAAAACTCAGAGGTTTAAATCTCAAGAATAAAATTACTCAATTAAATATTATGATTCAAAGAACCTTTCATCTGGAATATTTCTGTGCCTAGATAACATTTTTTGTAAGTAAAAATCTTAACTCTATATCTTTGATTTTCATGTTCTGCCCAAATTATGACTTCATAAAAGATGCTTACATTTAAAAAAAATGGAGTTTCTTTTTACTTCAGATTTACAGATTTTCTTCATTAGCTATTTCTGTATATTAAGTTATTTTAAAACAATGCAATTAATATTTTAAATTGAATTATGGTATTTTTAATTTTCAATTCTATTCGAATATTGTTAAACCTCTCAATAGCAAACACTAATAGACCAAGCCTTTTGTCCATTAAAGAGGACTTTCTAAATACAATTTGCAAATTTACTTTGTATAAATATAGCAGACTTGATATTTCTATAGAGCTCTAAAATTTGATTTTTAAACACTTTATATTCAACATTTTTTTTTAGATAGTTAGCTCAATCTGTGAGTTTGTGGAAGGGTGTACTACAGAAATCCATTCAGGTTGGAGGCCCCTGTTTGGAGCTCTGCGCACTGTTCAGCTTCCAAGCATGTCATCTAATTACTGTGAATCCAACTTGGAAAGGGAGCGCATTCATCATCTCCGTGTAGTTTTGGATGTCTTTGAAGCTTTCTTGGCAACAGATAATGTTTTTGTCTTTGCCTATGCAGCTGTAGACTGCCTTTTGTGTCTCTTGAAGCATGTTAAGGGTCCTGGTAAGTTAATTATATTGTTTATAAAATTATGATTTTTAACTTTTGGTATATAAATTGGAAACATGATAGTGTCTGGTACCACTTGGGTTGGCTGTACTACATACTTTTAGGTGATACAGTCGAGAGAAAAGAATTAGAACGTACTTTGCTCGTACTGATATCTAGGAAGGTCTTGTGGAGATAATGTTTTTGTCTTTGCCTATGCAGCTGTAGACTGCCTTTTGTGTCTCTTGAAGCATGTTAAGGGTCCTGGTAAGTTAATTATATTGTTTATAAAATTATGATTTTTAACTTTTGGTATATAAATTGGAAACATGATAGTGTCTGGTACCACTTGGGTTGGCTGTACTACATACTTTGAGGTGATACAGTCGAGAGAAAAGAATTAGAACGTACTTTGCTCGTACTGATATCTAGGAAGGTCTTGTGGAGATAATGTTTTTGTCTTTGCCTATGCAGCTGTAGACTGCCTTTTGTGTCTCTTGAAGCATGTTAAGGGTCCTGGTAAGTTAATTATATTGTTTATAAAATTATGATTTTTAACTTTTGGTATATAAATTGGAAACATGATAGTGTCTGGTACCACTTGGGTTGGCTGTACTACATACTTTGAGGTGATACAGTCGAGAGAAAAGAATTAGAACGTACTTTGCTCGTACTGATATCTAGGAAGGTCTTGTGGAGATAATGTTTTTGTCTTTGCCTATGCAGCTGTAGACTGCCTTTTGTGTCTCTTGAAGCATGTTAAGGGTCCTGGTAAGTTAATTATATTGTTTATAAAATTATGATTTTTAACTTTTGGTATATAAATTGGAAACATGATAGTGTCTGGTACCACTTGGGTTGGCTGTACTACATACTTTGAGGTGATACAGTCGAGAGAAAAGAATTAGAACGTACTTTGCTCGTACTGATATCTAGGAAGGTCTTGTGGAGATAATGTTTTTGTCTTTGCCTATGCAGCTGTAGACTGCCTTTTGTGTCTCTTGAAGCATGTTAAGGGTCCTGGTAAGTTAATTATATTGTTTATAAAATTATGATTTTTAACTTTTGGTATATAAATTGGAAACATGATAGTGTCTGGTACCACTTGGGTTGGCTGTACTACATACTTTGAGGTGATACAGTCGAGAGAAAAGAATTAGAACGTACTTTGCTCGTACTGATATCTAGGAAGGTCTTGTGGAGATAATGTTTTTGTCTTTGCCTATGCAGCTGTAGACTGCCTTTTGTGTCTCTTGAAGCATGTTAAGGGTCCTGGTAAGTTAATTATATTGTTTATAAAATTATGATTTTTAACTTTTGGTATATAAATTGGAAACATGATAGTGTCTGGTACCACTTGGGTTGGCTGTACTACATACTTTGAGGTGATACAGTCGAGAGAAAAGAATTAGAACGTACTTTGCTCGTACTGATATCTAGGAAGGTCTTGTGGAGATAATGTTTTTGTCTTTGCCTATGCAGCTGTAGACTGCCTTTTGTGTCTCTTGAAGCATGTTAAGGGTCCTGGTAAGTTAATTATATTGTTTATAAAATTATGATTTTTAACTTTTGGTATATAAATTGGAAACATGATAGTGTCTGGTACCACTTGGGTTGGCTGTACTACATACTTTGAGGTGATACAGTCGAGAGAAAAGAATTAGAACGTACTTTGCTCGTACTGATATCTAGGAAGGTCTTGTGGAGATAATGTTTTTGTCTTTGCCTATGCAGCTGTAGACTGCCTTTTGTGTCTCTTGAAGCATGTTAAGGGTCCTGGTAAGTTAATTATATTGTTTATAAAATTATGATTTTTAACTTTTGGTATATAAATTGGAAACATGATAGTGTCTGGTACCACTTGGGTTGGCTGTACTACATACTTTGAGGTGATACAGTCGAGAGAAAAGAATTAGAACGTACTTTGCTCGTACTGATATCTAGGAAGGTCTTGTGGAGATCTGGCATTAAATATATCTTGTAAACTTACATTGAAAATGTACTTTGCTAATACGGAAGCTGGATGCTTGGGGAGGTCTCAGAGACATAGCATCAAATAAATTTGTAGACAGATATTGAGAATGTACTTTGGTAGAATGGAAGCTGGATGCCTCATGGAGACCTAGCATTAGATATAACTTATAAACGGATTTTTCTGTAAATATTTCATTTCTAATCTGGATAGTGGAGTTCTGTAGTCTCATACTCAGAAAAATGTGTTTCACTATTCCTTTGGATTTCTTCAATTGCTGGAGAACCACACCACCAACCATTGCACTACATTGAATAATCTTTTAATATAAAATATGTTAATTTAGCATTTATTGTTCAAATGAATGATCTTATACTTAATTATTTGAAACCCAAATCCTTACTCAACAGTCTAATCATGTGTTTTGCAATAGTATTGCATGCTGTACAATATTTTGTTTTTACACTATATTATTAACATACTTCATCTTTTTTTTTCAAAAGTTGAACTCCAGGATGCCACTCTTGATGCTGGTATAGATTCTCTTGACAAACCAATTGTGCCTCTAGATATGTGTTTAGCAGCTTTGAAATACTTAGAAAAATGTTCAGATATTTTGTCTTCCATGTATAAAATACCAACTTGCCCTGTATTCAATTCTGCTCATAGGTCAGTACATTTTCAATCACACTTTTATATCTGAGTACTAGAAAAATTTCAATGCAGTTTGAAGATTAATGTCCTGTCACTCATAACATCAAACACTGGAAGATAAGTTCTTATTACTTGAATTTGAATAAAGCAAGAATATTTTGTTTGAGATTTTGCTCTATCCTTTTAGTATTCTTTATATAGCTTTATATTCTTAGTAAAATTTCGTAAATTTTTCTTAGTTAAATTTCTTAAATATTATAATTTATATCCTCATACTAACTGACAATTTTTTGTACTATCTTTAATTTTAATCTTATGAACACCTTTTTGTAGAATTCAGTTGTATTCTGAGCCTGATCTTGTTAACCCAGTTATACCAGGAATTCAGATAGTATATTTTGAAGATATAGAATCGATGCAAAATGAAGCTGACAATGTTTGTCCCAGAATCAGGAATGAAGATATTGCAGAAATGAAAGATGTGAGTAAGAAACATTTTAAATCTTTCTGGTTCTATTCATTAACATGCCTACATCCTAGATTTGATTTCTAATTTTAATTTGTTTTATAGCTTTTATTAAATAAGTTACTAATCACATTAATATATCTCAAATGTTTTCAGTACATAAATTAGTAACTTAAAGAATTAAAATAGTCTTAAAAAGAGTCAACAGTTGGGATTTGAATCCATAATATAAGATACATATTGAGACTGACATTTACCAATTTCCCTACTTTAATATATACCAGCTTCAGCCTTTTTAGTTTACTGGGACCTCCTGTATCTAATCTTTTTTCCTTCTATAGATCAGGACTCTTAATAATTGAAATTATGAAGTAAAGAAAGCAATTGATTAATAACTTAATTGTATTAAGTATCTTAAGTTGAATTGAGTAAGAACCAATTCTGGAAACTTGAACACATTGTTGTGACATCGAATGTTTTGCCCACTGAGCTGCTGTTGTAATTTCAGCTCTTAGTATAGTGTTTTACGTATTTGAATTTCCTTGGTGTAAAATATTGGCTCTGGTTAGAATATTACATTAATTTCTTATTTTCAAAAAAATTAGTTTTATCTTTTATATCTTTATTAAATCCATTTTTAAATTTAATGTCTACAAAGTCATGCTTCTTGATGTTGGCCGTAGTATTTTATAATTTTATTGTTGACTTGTTATGCAATTTATTTCCCTACTTTTTTTCGTGCCTCTTCAGATAAACAGCATTCCAAGAATGGACGAATCATCTGTTTCCCTTCAAAGTCTTGAGAAGCATACTGGGATTATCCATGTATGGTTTTTGCTCCTTGAAGGATTAGCTGGTACCTTAGCTACATGTCCAAAGCAATATCAATCTGCTACCATGGAATCCCTTTTTAATATGTTAAGAAATCTCAAGGACACTCCAGGTATACCTACATTGTTCTGTTGTAGTTATTCGGTGTCCATTATATTTGTGACTACAAATTGATGAAATTATGAACATTAAATAAAGCAATCTATGTCTTGTAAAACAAAAATATATTTTGATAAATGTATAGAAATTTACATACAGCTGAATATGTTCATAACAATTGATAATATAACGGTTGCTAATTTCTTTGATCTTTATAAATCCTTTTTGGTTTTCAGGTCCAGAATTCGGAATTTATTGTGTTAATCACCTTCTTTTGCCAATGCTTCAGAACTGGTTAAGAAAAACTACGAAAATATATCGTGGTTGGGAAAACTTTGCCACAAATTTTAAGCAGTGCTGTGGTCTTGCTACAGATCTGGTAGTTGAGTACATAAGCCATGTGGCAGGTATTAGTTTTAAACTTATCTCTGTATAATAACTGTATTATAATTATTTTATATTCAGTGATAGCATTACGTATTAGAATTTTTTAGTAAAGTGAATATAAACTAAATAAAAATTAATATAAAATGAAAAATTTGTGTTTTCGTATTTTTAAGATTTTTAAATGCCGTTCTTGTGTATGCTAGTGTTAAGCTGCACATTTTTTTCTTGAAAAAACTTGCTTACCAATTGCTGGCAAAAGAGGTTTTGTTTTTCAAAATAATATACTATGTATATATGTGAAGTTCAGTGGGAGTGTAACAAGCCTTTAAAGAAACACTGAGAAATTCTTTAAAAGTAAAATATTTAATTAAAAATAACAATTAAGGACAGTTACAAACTTTTTTAAAACAACACATTGAAGGAATGCCATCTACCATCAACGTTGTTTGTCATCCACAATTGTTCTGGAATATTCTCGCCACTCCTTTTATCTTTTCTACTGGAAGTCGCAGGTGTTTGCTGTTGGAGTATCAGAAGTGGGATGAGTTATGGGATATCACAATTTTGACATATATTACAAAATAAATTTGTTTCAAGTATAATTCTGGTTTTACTGTGAATTTAATCTTGAAATTTAATTCAGTACTTAATTTGGAAAAAGCTGCGAAAAGAAGCATTTTCATATTGTGAATAATTATAATATTGCCTGTTATATTCTACTCATTCAATTAAAAGTAATTAAATTAATTTCAAACACAAATCATTTCTCAAATAGGCTATACCATTTAAAATTTGTTTGAAGATGATTTATTTTTGAATAACTTTCACATTAATTAGAATACATTTTAAATAAATTCTGCATAAATTTGTGTATACATTAATATTTTATTTACAGATACCTGTCCTTCAAAGTTACCTCATGGCTATGGTGTTAATTTAATGCTTCAACAGTTGTTTTTAGTTCTAACTGAGTGTGTTGCTCAGCCAACAGAATTAATATCCAGATTGGGTTGTGCTTGTATAAGGTGATTTTTTCTGTTTTTCTTGAATATACCCTTTGAATCAGATATGGATTTTAAATCTTTCGCATAGACTTAATACCTTTCAAGCTTCTGTCACAGTTTGAGTTTGCAAAAAAAAAATTAGATTTCTAAAAGATCTGTTCCATTTTTAAGTTCTGTTCCATTGAAAAGATCTGTTCCATTGAAAGCTATAAATGGCGATTTGTTCTATTTTTACTAAAAAGTAATCTCAAATATGTATTGTCTAAATACAAGTGTCTTTCAGAATCATTAGTATATCATAGGATAGCAGTATCCCAAAGAGGTTCTACTGTTACTTTAATTTCATTCTAAGACATTTTAATTTTACAATTCATGTTTATTCATACTTATATTTTAAACTGTTATTGGAAATGTAGCATTTGTTTACAGCAACAATGTATAGAATATATCATGTTATAAAAACTGGTTGGGGGGGGGGAGAACAAAACAGACTTGTTACCTCATTCCTAAGTTTACAATATTATCTATTCACAAATTTTTTTGATTTAAGAGTAATTTGGAAGCATTGCTCTGGTTAGCATATTGCATTGATTTCATGTTTTATTTTTAAAATTAGGTTATTTACTCTTTAATCAAATAAAAAAAATCTTTTATATCACTAAATATGTATGTGTTTTGTTTAGGAACTTCTAATGATAGAATGTTGATTGTCTTAGGGTCAGATTTATTCTTAAAAGGAAAAAACTCAATGTTTCCTTCTAAACTAAAATATTCTGTTTTTATTTTATTGATAATTTCAATTTATTTACATTAATTGGTTTCATTCTTTCCCTTTGCATATTTGACACAATATCTGAAATACAACAAACACCATTGCATTTATGAAAGATTGAATGAGCCTTACTTTATTCAATGATTGTTATATTTGTCATTTAAAAGTGCAAACAATTAAAAATTTGAGTCAATACAACAGATGGAAAAATACCAGGTTTAGTAAATATAAACATTTGGGATCACATGCTAAAATATAAGAATTTACAGTGGATTTATTTATACAAAATTAAAGAATCTTTTCAATAAATGATTGACAATAACTGTCTAAAGCAGAGGTTCCCAAACCTTTTGACTCCTGGAGCCCTTTTAAAATCAATTTCTATGGCAAAGACCCTTAGCCCTACCCTATGTTTTATAAGTTAATGGTATATAGGAGTAGTGTTACAGGGGGATAGATAGTAAAGAGATATTTAAATAGTTGCACAATATCAATGCAATGAAATTATATTTTAAAAATTTTGAAATTTACCAATTGAAACAAAAAACTAGCAGAAGTATCACTAAGAAATCACAATGTTATCGCTATGAATTCACTATGAAGTGACTCCAAATCGAGCCTCTATATATATGGGGCTGTTTCGAGAATGTGTGCAGCTCCAAGAAATCACTCGGACATTCAGTTCCAGGAAGGGCCATTAAAATGTGGCATGCAACAGGCCAGCACCCCACTCAGCCTTGTCGTCTGTCTGTCTTGCACTTACAGCTTGTGTCAATAAAATGATCAAACATCGTCTGCTAGAGGAGGCGTGAAATTCAATTTGGCAAATTTCCGTTCAGAATGTAATTTCTAGTTTTCTTATTTGGATTCTACTTTTTGTTTCTTATTCTTTATTTCATTTAATTTTTATTTATTTTATTTTCCTCGAGAGGCTGCGGAGCACATATTTCGAACTACTGGTCTAAAGACTCATGTAAATTTAGTTCCCATAGATACCAATTAGAAATTTAAGAACTCAAATGGTTAGTGATTATAAAAAAATGTTATAATTGTTATTACATGTTTGGTTTAAAATATTTTCAGGCACACTGTTATGAGTGCTGGAGAATTTTTCACCTCTAAAATGTGGGATATTGTGAGCCAAAATCTATGTAGGGCATGCAGAGTCAGTTTAAACAGCGTTAAACAGTTGATGGTTTGCTTTTATGCTGATTCTGATAACTTCTATGGTGATATAGGAGAGGTGAAAGTGGCTGCACGAAAGGACTGTTCAGTTCAGGAATCTGAGAGGCTGCGACAGCTTTCTCATCAAGTAAGCACTTATCCATGTAAACGGATGATTGTCTTTTATCATAGTTTATTTCAGTGTTACAGTTAGAATCTAAACTAGGAACTATAGTTGTTGCTGAAAAATTGTTTCCTCAGGTTTTCTAAAGTATGATTAAAAAGTCAATCTAGAAATAAGTGTTGAAATAATAAACAAAACATGGACTTAGTTGGATGTCACGAGACGCAATATGCAAAAATGCATTGTGTGTGACACGCTTTTCCATCAGTTGGAATTTAAGTTTCAACTTCATTAGCTTGTAATGTTTGCCTTTTTGATAAATATATGTCCTAAATTACTTTCCTATATTGGGTATATATATTAAAATTTTCTTCTTTTTATAGTAAGATATGTATTCATTTTATTCACAACCACTGAACAACAATAATTCAAGGTTAGCTCCAATAAGTAAATTTAAACTATTCCTTCTCATCATCTTCAGATCCAACACCCATTGCGAATAACTCTTAAACTCAACAACATTTTTCTCAGAACGTTAAATTTAAAAAAATTACAATGCCTGACTACTGACCTCTGGTCATCAGCACAAGGGGTGTACTGATGGCTATTTGTGAAGGAGCACCCAGTGGGTAAGCCTCCTTCTAACAGGTACAATCACCAACATCTATGTGCTTATATACCCACAGGAATCAAACCTGGAACTTACTGTATGGCAGTCAAATGCCTACGACCACTAAACCAGTTACTAGGCTTTTGTTTTCTTTCTCAAAATTTCATGTTTGCAATTTTTAATATGTAATTCATTCATTATATTCCCTATATTGATTATCCTGCTGAATTAATAAATGAATTTTTGGATCCCTGAATTCATTTATTAGTAATTTGATGTTTTTACTTATTTAACTGCCATGCTGAAATGTCTGTTTGAATATTGTCTCAAATGTAGAATATGAGGCTTTCTCATATAATATACAAAATATTCATTCTTTTGTGTACATTGTTTTTTCCTTTAGTAGTTAATGCAAAATAGGTATAAAAACAACATAAGGTAATGTTATAGTTTAAATATGTAGGTTACTTTAGTCGGATATGGCCTTGGAACTTATTTAAAATCAATTTGTCGTGTATTTTCTGACTGGTAAGAATTACTATATTGCATTACAATGTTTTCTAATTTTTAAAAGGATTACTTTATTGCTTTAAAATGTAAAATGATTCATTATAAATAGAATGTTTTTGCAGTTATTTGATATTTGTTTTAGGTTTTTCTTCTTGATTGTCAACAAGGTGGAAACCTTATCATAAAGTCTACATGCATGGAAGATGATGAACGTTCCTTTACATTTTTACTCTTTCCTCCAGGTCATACCCAAAGTGATCCAGACACATCTGTGCTTCGGTCAGTTTCACCATTTTTTAAAACTTTTATTTAGCGAGTTTCAGGTACTGTTCACTGTTTTTGATATAAGAATGCATGTTGCATACTTACCAACCCCTGGAAAACCAATTTTTTCCTGTCTTCCGTATTGAAAAAGACGTCCTGATTTTTCTTTCAATGTTAGAAATTTTCAAATAACAGCAAATTTTGTCATTTGGCTCCATATCATGACCATCCACGAAGGAACGTTGTAACATTACCAACTTTTTTGGAAGTTTTCCAGAAAAGTAATATCCAGATTTTTCTTTATGGTGAAAATTTTAAAGTGATATCGATTTCGAAGCTTTTTGCCAAGCCGTGGCAACAATGAAAGAAAAACATTGGAATCAGTGGTTGCTAGATTGTAGTAAAAACCTTCAGCACAAATTTTCAAGGAAAACCCTCTACTTTATCTCTAATACACTCAAGAAAATGTTTGCTTAATTTTGTATATATTTGGTATAATTGTGTATAAGATATTGACAAATCGTTTTTGCAAGTTCCAACTGCCACCAAACAAATAACAGTAGAAGAGAGCAGGGTCACATTTTCTGTTTAGAATTGCTTTCTTAAAGGCCAATTTGGTGCAATTGCTTGTTAATTTGGTGCTTTTAATTATTTTTTTTATTTTAATAATTATTTTTAGGCATTTTTCATTTCTGATAATTGTGCATTGGTTTTTATGTTGTAAAACTCTTCCAGATTTTTTTCCTTGGAGGTTGGCTGATATGACAGTTGTTTTCAAATTGTGATTGTTTTGTGACGTAAAAGTACATTTTATTTATTCGTGTATTGTGTTATGTGGATTTCTTAAAAATATAAATGTTCTCAAAAATAAATTTATTTTATAAATTAAAATATCAAAAATTGATTAGACTAAAAGTTTAACATATGTCCATTACTGATTATAATTACTTAATTTAAGGATACCTAATTGTAATTTTTTGCAGAGTTCCATTTTGCAGTCTTGTAGTTGGTTTGTTGTCCCACCAAATTTTACTGCAAACCCTAGGTTCTATTCTTCTGCAAGGAACCAAATATATGCTTCCTACATTGATGACCCTATTGTCTTCAGAAAGTTGTTTATCATCTGCAGTAAGTGGAAATAAACCAGGTAAGAGTATTTAATAGAAATATTTTGTTAATTCGACCTACAGAGTTTCAAATTTATTTATTTCCTATGTACATAATTAATTATTAATGCTACAAAGTGCTTTATTTTCTATTAACTAACACATTTATGTGAAACTAACTGAACCCATGGAAAAGTTAGTTAGCATGATATTTTAATTTTTAACATATTTTGACTTTTCCTGTTTATTTTATTTGCATAAAGATTCTTTAGCACAATTTAGATAGTTTGCTTATAACATCAAGTCACTGTCTCATGTAGATGTTTAAAAAGTTGAAAAATGCATTTAAATATGTCTCCTTTTCTAAACTAGTGTTAAAGTAAATTAAATTTTCTCTTCTATTCATTTGGTAGGTTTCCTCTCAAGGTTATCAAAGAAACAACTTTGCCTGCTGTTTAAATGTCTGGAAGATTCTTACAAAACTGCATGTGATTTTGATATGAAACCTGGCTTGAAATTCCTTGTGCAAAAAGTAGCTCAAACAAATGTTGCTGCTAATTTGTATAAACAAGCTGGTGTTAGTTGGACTATTCATATGGTAGTACTTTTTGAGCTTTGTATGTGTTCTACAGATATCAGTCTTGCGAACGTCAAAAGTATTTTGCAATGCAACAGTGTTGAAAATACAGATTTGTTAGAAGGTAAGTAAATATATTGTTACTTTGTTAGTATTTTTAAATTAATAAATTTTATAGTTATTTGCAAATTTAATGACATCATTACTTTAGCATAGGACTGTTCAGAAGTATTATAAATCTATACATATAAAGCAGAGTTGGCCTCTGTCTGTTCTCTATACAAATCCACACCGTATGACCAATCTACACCAAATTTGGTACACTTATTTTTTGGAACCCTGCAGGTAATGTAGGCTACATATTAACCCCGTTCTATTTGTCTTGGGTGTGCAGAGGGGTGTAACGTCCTGTTGTCCTGGACAGAGCATTTGCTAGGGGGCACTCTCCCAGTCTGGCTGTGCAGATGATGTCAGAGTTAACATCAGCAGGAGTCGCCTCTCAAGGTGACCTTGGAGTTTTTTAGAATCTTAGAATGTGGTGCAATGGTGCAGTTGCGCTGAAAATCACTCAGTATCATCGTTTATGTATCCCATCTGTAAATTCTTAAATTGTAGCTTTATTATTGGAATGTAAATTTTTATGATAATATAAGATTATTTTTATAGGAAGTGGGTTTTTTTTATCGTCGATATGGTACAGGGGGTTAAAGACAGAAATCCTCAAAGGAATAACATTGTGTGTTTATATGATCAATGTCAGACCAAGTCACACTAAATTTGGTACATTCATCCTGTACAATTCTGCAGGACACATAGGCTATATATTAACTCCATTCGATTTGTCCTGGGTCGGCAGGGGACTAAAAATAATCCGAAATCTCCATAGGAATAATATTGAGTATATTATGATGAATTATAAGCAATTTAACCCGAGCAACGCCGGGTAATTCAGCTAGTGATCACTATTACTTTTAGCTAGGCTATTAGACATTTAAAAGGTCGTGGAAAAGTTGTTTTGCAGTCTGTCATATAGGATTGGAGGGAATTGAGTTGGCAGACAGAGTGGCCAAAATGGCTCTACTAAAATCGATACCAATAAAAACCACCTTCCACAAATGCGATTACAAGGCTTCTAACCAGAAAACATCGAGATTATTAATAAAGAAGCCCCCATAAGTAAACTAAGAAATGGAACACTACAAAAAAAGTGGTAGAAACCAAGAAAAGAAGCAGTGGCACTCTTCAGATTCAGAACTGGACACAATTGCCTTGCAGCAAACCTTAAGAGAATTGGAATGTATTCCTCCAGGAATGTTCAGTTTGTAGAACTTTAAATTCGAGCATGGTTGAGGCTCACCTAGTCTGCTTGAACTCTCAACGACAGGTTCGGAACCTCCACGCTCTATTGGGATGCCAGAGACAATGAGTTGAGCCTTTACATTTGCAATAGGATCAAGAACTTTTAGAAAGGTTTAGGAATAAGGACTTTTGTGAATTGGTAGCAAACTAAAATGTTTTACCTTCTACTAAAACTAGTATTGGAAGAAACTTAGTCATTCACAATCTAAATACTTTCACCCCTAAATACCTGTACACAGTAATTGTTCAAACTGGCCTCACTAATTCATTCAGTGTAAATTTTCATTAATTTCTAACATTAAATGATATTCAGTGTTATAGATTTGCAATTGCTTATTTTATTTCTCAATTTGTTCAACAATATAATAAACATTGTACCTTATCTTGCTGTCTTATCTTGTCTTTGCCTTTATACTATGAATAACAGTTTCATATCTTTTAGAAAAATCAGAGGACAGCCCTAAGAAAACCTCTCATGATTCAGCAGAAGATACTATCAACGAGTTTCTCCTACTCAGACTCAAATTTAAGGACATATGTGAAACTTACACAGAACACACCATCGATAAAGAGGGCTTACCGACCATAGTGGACAGAATGAGTGACCAACCGATATTTTTCCTAGCTGCTCCTTCGGACGAAATGAGTGATTTCTTGTTCCCTTCCAAACTGAACGACAGCCATAAGACTAAGATAGAAGACAGCATGGAGTCTCCGTCACTGACGTGCTATAATAGTTCCGATTCAGAAGATTTGGCTGCAGGAAAAGAGGAGGGGACAAAAGATAAAATCTACACACTAGCCAGTGAGCAGACCATTAACTGTCTTATAACTGAGTATAAGAAACGAAAGAATCAGCATTCCATGCCATCGAAGCTTTCTGAGAAACTTTCGAGGAAGTCCAGTTCCAGTAGCAAAAGAAGATCTTCTGATGACATGCTGCCAGAAGAAATCGCGATGCAAAGGCGGAATTCCATAATGAAAGTGAGTGTTTTGTTTAATCCTCTGAGCATCGCGAGATTTCGGTTTTTATACTATTGTTTTTACCCTACAACATTCCCAATGACTAATCAACCATTGGTTGGAAGAATCAGCCATGAAGGGAAAACTGTCGGATGCATTGTGGAATAATGCTTGTATGACCTTCGAGTAGGTATCTTAATTAACGTCGCATTGGAGCAACACAATGGGCAATTGGCGACGGTCGGGGATCAAACCCGAAGGCAAAGATCCTATTATGACCTTCAGAGGGTTAATATATGTAGGACTGCCACAGGTGACTTAAGGTAAGCGCACACTAGTCCGCATTGCACGGACCAGGAATTATTTACATTGTTTTAAATGAGGCTGTTCACCTATCCGCATCGGACGTTGACAATCCCCCCGAAGATTCCGGAAGGAGAATAAAATCTGTTCCGTACATACAATGCGGATGATTCGTCCGAAATTTGCTAGTATTTTGGGCACCGGATGTTGACGTGGCCGGTATTTTCCCGTCAGTTTCTAAGTGAATCCTGAACTGCAAACATGGACTACGCAAAACTAATTGCTATTGTGCAAGAATACGAAGAGTTGTACAACCTACGACACCCACATTATTCAAACTAACAACAGAGGACAACATTTGGGAAGAGATCGGGAGTAGAACGAAACAGTCTGGATGAGAAATTAATACTTGATTTATTCACATAACAATTTTATTTTTGTTTATAATCTAGTCTTTCTTGAGGTCCTATTGACTTCTTGAATGATGCGTTCTCTCAATTTAAATCTGGTCTCAGATAGTCTAGAAGTGTTGTAAACTTTGTGCGAGTCATACGAAAGTGCTGAAAAACTTGACGTCATCGTCAACTAAATCAGGGAATTATGTATGATACCCTTCATACTCAGACCTCTTATTTATATTGTGTACCCACAAGTTCCATTTCCGTTCCTCTTAAGCGATCAAGCAACTGACAACTACTTCTTCCTCATAGTCCTAACAGCATTTGAGCCCAATAAAGTTAGTTCATGAAAAATGAGGTTTGTTTTAACAAATTGGGGATTAAAAAAATATTACGATCTTCTTTTTTTGGGGGGAGGGGGGGGGGGGGTTGGCTCCAAGCCATGACAACCATGGAACAAAACCATCGGAATCTGTGGTTGCTAGATAGTCATGAAAACCTTATTACGAAAATAGTTAGTTTTTTGCTTTTGAAATTTAAATTTCTTGGTGAAATCTCCAATGTCTAGTTCATATTTAATAAGCATATTTTGTATTTTAGCCCATTCATTTTCTATCTGATCATCTGTAATGGCTACTAAAATGGGTTTAAGAGACTTTTTTGCTACTATTAAAAAAAATTTTGCTACTAATTCTATTTCACAAGTCTTAGCTGTGACAATCCTTTACACTGATTTCATACTCTGAGAGCTATGTAACATTCAATGTAACTTGCTGTTTTCCCTGCATTATTTATAACCACTTGACCAATAGAATGTGTTTCCAGGATTCTTTCAATCGATATATAGATGTGACTAGTTAGTCATTAAATTAAATTCAATTTTGGGAAATGCAATAATACGTTTTGGAAATATTGTGAATCTCAAAGTTAATGAAAACATTATTTGATTATTCATGATGGTATAGCACATTGAGTGCTTTACTTTTCTTTGTGTCAAATAATTTAGTCCGTGTAGCTTTGGTTTGTCACTCCTTTTTTATTACATGAGAGTTTATTGGATCAAGACCTATTGCTTAAAGTTAGTCCATGCAGGTAAGGTAATTCATTAATATGATGGTGTAGGTACTGAAATGGTTTTTGACAGGTCTCAAAGTTGTTACATTAGTATTGTGCTCAGATTGTGTACATATTTTTATGTTTTGGGAGGTTTCTCATGATAGCTAATTTCAAATGACTTGCTTTTACTTAACTGTTTAAAATTTTGTTATTTGTAAATTTAAAACATCAGTTATTACATTTTCAGATTTTTTGCTAGAAAAATATTTTAACAAAAACACATTAATATAATTCCGGATAGCAATAAAACATCACTAAAATTATTCAAGTGTTTCGTAACAAGGAAATGAACCAATTATCATTATAATTCAGTTAATACTAGAAGCTCTAAATTTCGACTTAGAACTGTCTAGGGTCACATTAACGTGTTTTCTAGTTGTCAAACATGAGACTTAGAATACTTAATAAGAAAAAATATCAGTTATAAAGAAATAAAAAAGGAATTGAAGAATTCCTTTCAAGGGTCACTCTAGTGATCAAATTAACTTCCTTGTTTTTTCAGTGTTTTCTACTTGTCAAACTTGAGAGAATAATTCATAAGAAAAAAAAAATCAGTGATAGAGAAATACAAAGGGAGTCAGAGTGACCCCATTCGAGGCTTCGTGAACTGTGTGAATGCTGTTTTATTAGACTTTTTAAAATTTGAAATGAAATGTATTGTTTAAATGTTATATAATTTTAGTCCAAATAAATCAAAACTAAAAAGTGCTTATATCTTTCTTAACTAGTATTTGATGGGTTTCCCATCTGTTATAAAGAAAAATGTCAAAGTAAAGGTATTCTAATGAATGATTATAATTTTTTCTCACTAGGATGGGGAAGCACAACTTCAAGTTTTCAAACAGCTTATCCAGTCATTTTTAGATCTGCACCAGTCTCTGCCAGATGAACAGTTCAAGTCATTTCTACCCGTTTTCTTTCCTGGTGTGCAATTTTTAGTAGCCTACACAACTGATGGAGAATTGAGAATTTCTATATCCGAATGGATGCAAAGACTAGCCATGGTTTGTGATTTTTATGTAGATCACAGAACAGTCAAATGAGCTGAATATTTATCTTTTTAATATTTAGGCAAGAAAATTTGTTCTACATGCTTTGCCAGCAGGTGGTAGAACAGGGCTGCCACAGGCGACTAAAAGGCGACTTTTTGTTATTATTTTCCAACCTTGGCGATTAGGTGTATCTTTAAGCAAAATCGTCTCAAAAGCTCCTATTTTCAAAATTTTGGCGACTTTTCGAAAACTTGGGAGACTTTTTGAAAATTTACCATGTCAGCGAAAATTTAGTCCCTCATTCTTTTGGAACTAATGACGAACGGAAAAAAATATTTTTCGGATTTTTCTTTAGGGAGAAATTTTTCCAAGGGATGCCAATTTCTACGTTTTGGTGCCGTCGTGGTAACCATGAAAAAAAGCACATGGGAATCTGGTTGCCAGATTGTCATGAAAACCTTACTAATAAAATATTTAACTTATAAATTTTAAATTTCTTGGCGAGATCTTCAACGTCTGTTTCGCACTTAATTAACATATTTTGTGTTTCAGTCATAATTCATTTTGCATCTGAGCAACTAAAATTGTTACTATAATAAGGTTTAAGAGGAGACTTTTTGCTACTAATTTTAAAAATGTGCTATTTCGCAAGTGCTTTGGCTGTGGCAGCCCTGTAGAAGTGTGAGAAATATTGTTGAAATTTTTTTTCTTGAGTTTATATCGCCTTGTTTTGTTATTCATTGTTTTGATGGGATTTTAAGAGTCCTACTTGTTTAAAGTTAAATTTATGTGGATTTATTCTTAATGTAGAAAAATTTAATATTTGATTAATGTTTCGCTTAAATGCATTTAATATTGTATTTTTAAGGAAGTTTTTTATTACTTCTGATTGCTTTTAGTTTATATTTTTAAAATGTATTCTGTGAAATCTATACAAAGGTTTAATTATCTTGAAGTTTTATCACTTTTATTGTTATTGTATTTAGATTTTTATTCCCTTTTTATTTTTACTTCTGTTTGTGAAGCATCACTCACATTATGGATGCGTTTTTTAATGGTCCTAAAATTCAATTTTATATTATCATTTTTGTATCCTTAGAATGAACCCGACTTTGCTTCCACTGAAAAGAAATTTGTATATAAATGGCTGTTTTATTTTTGAAAATTTATTTTAATCTTTATGAACTTAATCATAACAAGAATATGGTTTACATTTTCTAGTCATTCTTAGTCATTGTTAAATTACCTGTTCTCCAAAAAATGAATATTTACATTTTTTTTCAAAATAACTCATGTTCCACCTATATTGTTGTACCTTAGAAAATTTAAACATATATATTTTGGGAAGTATCTGGTCATTTTTTGGCGTTTGAGTACTTGAAAAATGATTTGGATATTTATGTAAATAATATAAAAATGCCAAACTGTACTTATGAAATAAAACTATTTTTGGTGTTGATTTCTCTGCCTTTCATTTGATTTTAAAAGTTAAAAACATTTTACGTATTTCTGTGTGTAAATTATATTTTGCTCATCTACCGAAAAAAATGAAGATTCATATGGTTAACTCGGTAAAATGTCAGAGTATTGTCATCACCATATTTAAACTATTTTTTTTGCACTATTTTGAGTGAGCTCATTTTGCTTACTTGCCAGCTGTTCAGATATAAAATCTATAAATATAAAAAAACTTGGGTAACTGAAAAATTTGCGAAAAAAACAAATTTAACTATATTAATTAAATCAATTAAATGTGTATGCTTCACATTTTACACTAACAAATATATAAAACTACTGAATGATTGAATTGATGCTTGAATGGAATGACCGAATGTAAAACATAAGTTGTTTATAAGACACCAAAATGGATCATGCAATTGAAAATTACTAATTCCATTCATTAACATATTTCAAACTTGTTTTGTAAATCGTTGGTCATGATGACTGTTAACTAAAGGGAGACATTAACATTATCGTCAATTTGTATTATCCATTTTAAAACAGGAAGGAGTACATGCTTTAGAGTACCATTCTTCATCTGTCATGTTTCATTCTGTTAAGCATGACAGATGAAGAATGGTACTATTATATTAAAAGCATGTTGAGGTAGTGTAGCCAGGAATTCATTTTGGAGTCAGGTCACAAAGTTAGAAATTTAATGTTTATGTCAAATGAATATTGGACTTGACTACAGTTAAGAAAAGTTTCACTAAAAGTCTGTTCACATCTTATATTTGGTTTACAGTAAAGGATTACTGCAAGTATAAAAAGTGACCCATTTCAGTAGATTATTTTTACGATGTTTATGTTCATGAAATGCGTATAATGATAATCACTTAAACATTCAAATCGTGCTTTCCGAAATGCACTCTTCATCTTTTTATCACTTGAAATGTTGCGATATGCGAGGTGATTTAGACTATTAAGAAAAAGTTCATGATATTCATAGGGACTGCCTTAGGCTCACTAGGCCCAACCAACTATAATATTCACATTTCAGGATGAATGATTAATTTAATAAACTGCTAATCAATTGAGAATGCTAGTTATTTTCAAGGATAAACTAAATAGGAATTGAACTGAAAGCCGTTTCGAGGAACTAAATTTTTTTTATTCATCAAATATTGTCATCGTCTTCAGTTTTGTCATTGCAGCTTGGCAGCCAAGTAGTGTATAAGTTTTAAGTAAACAGGTTCTAGGTTTGTATCCAGGCATGGGCATGAATACTCGTAGTGGTTTGGAATCCACTTTGAGCCGGGTACCGGTCTATTAGCCCTTGTATAGCAAAAATGACCGTAGAATGGCAAACCAACTCAATCAGATTTGCCCTTAAATGTATGAGCAATGTACACTTTAATGAATTTTTTTGGCTTAAGAGGTTCTTAAAATTAGTGTTCAACCATTATAGCCTACTGCAGGGCAGCCACAGGCGACTTTTTTGCTGCTATTTTCCGACCTCGGGGCGACTAGGGATATCTTAAAGCAAAATCGTTTCCTCTTCAAAATTTTGGCGGTTTTTCGAAAATTGGCGACATTTTTTGAAAACTCACTGAAGGTCAACGAAAATTTAGCCCATTTTTTAATAAATTAATAGTGGTCGTTAAAAATATTCGGATTTTTCTATTGGGAGAAAATTTTCCAAGGGACGCTAGTTTCGAAGTTTTAGCGCCTAGCCGCTGCGACCATGAAAAAAACCCGCATTGGAATATGAGCACTAGATTGTCATGAAAACCTTAAGATAATATATTTAGCTTTTTAATTTTAAAGTTTAGTTTCTCGAGATCTTTAACGTTTATTTCATACTTTTTTTCTCATTTTTTATTTTAGACGATTTGATTTTTTTTTTGAGGGGGGGAGGGGATATCTGAGCAACTATAATTCATTAATATTGTGATGTGAAGTCAACTGTTGCAAATTTATGATTAGAATACCCAGTTTGATGTTATAAATTTTTAGGTAGATAGGTAGTTCATTAATGCACACTGGAGCAACACAACGGGCTATTGGCGACGGTTCGGGATCAATCCCAAAGGAAAGATCCCACTACGCCTGTTAATTTTGAACCACGGTCAGATGACTAGAACACCTGAGCTGGCACACTACTCTCCAAACCACACCAACGTGAGGACATTTGAGGTCACGACAGGTTTAACGTGCACCAGCCCCCGTGTACACGACGGTCCTTGGCTGAACCAAGTTTCGAACTCGCAACCCTCCGGTAGCTAATCCTTTGCTCTTCTAACTGGGCTGCCGCTGGCCGACATAAATTTTTAGAGTGCATGGATACAACGTTTTTGTTTAACTTTCTACAATGTAAGGTAAATGTGATTATTACTTACTATTGATAAATGTGAGCTCTTGTGTTATGTAAAAAATAAATATAATTGTAAAAGTTGTGCATGCTTTTTTAATGTAACTAGGTTGGAATTTATGCATCTTGATTTAATTCTTTATTTTGATGAATAATGAATAAGGCACACATACCCTTTGTGGTTTTATTCCCTTTATAAATAACTTTATACATGAAGAACATAAAATCTTAGGAACATTTACAATTAAAATCTTTAATAAAGAATGTATGATAAATAGTACTTATCTAAGCAATGTAATATACAAGTGCATACATAATTTTATACAGGAAAAGTTTACAATTGTAGAAGTTGCGCAAATATCTTTGGTTCTTTCTTGCATATTGCAAGATATTATTGCACATTTATTTATATTATAGAGAAAAAAAGAACTTATATATATAAATCACAGAATATCTTCCATTTCATGAAATTTGATGAGCTTGTAATTTAATAAATAGTAAATTTATATAAGAATTTATACTTTCGATTATTTTCAGGAAAAAAGGAATCTTTATATTTCCAGGAAACCCCTTATTGATTGTATGGATGTAATAAGTATTTTATCTTCATTTGAATATTTTCATAAAGCAAGATTACTAGTCTTGCATTCCAATTTGTTCTAACTTAGAAACACGTGCTTCTGTTAGGTTTAATATGAAATCGCATAAAAATGCTCCATGCTCATATATCTAATTTATACTTGTAATTAGAGTAACCATTCTATTGACAGTTTCCTTTATCCGGAAATGAGAATTTTCTTATTTCAATATATTTACCAAATAGCACCTTCTCAAGAAATGGGACAACTCAAGAGTGACTTTTACAGAAATAAAAAAGTTTGAAAACATGTAAGCATATTTTTTTTCTCATTTTAAAATTTGTAGAATTTCGAAATCTTCACTACATTTTTGTAGCACATTTCCTTTCTTCGATTTCTATGGCAAATTGGAATTTAATAGAATCCATTGCTATTTAAAAAATTTTATTTCCTCTTTGAGTTGGAATACTTTTTCGAGATGTGAAGTGGGAAAGTATTGAACCTTTGAAGTAAACGAATTTGTTAAACAGTATAGGGATGAAGGCATATATTGTATGAATATTTTATGTACGTAACAAAATTAAGTACTTTCGTTTTTTAAAAGGGAGTGGGACATCGTTTGTCCCACCGCTCATTTAGAACTCTTGGTATTCGAATATCAAATGATAGCTTATAATTTATACCTTACTTAAGATATAGAATATTTAGAAACTTAATCTTAACTCTTTCGAAGGCTGTGGAACGCTAGTCCCAGGATCGTTCCTGAAGTATTAGTTGCCCAAGTGCAAACCTCCACAAGCCCCCTCTTTCCAAGAACATTTGGTTTTTCTCAAAGCAACCGGGTTTAATGAGTGTTTTTTTAATATTTTAATGGAAATTAACAGAATATATTTGGTATAATAATCTGGATATGTGGTCTTATCAATCGATTTATCATACCAATGCGAATATCAATAATCGTCTTACCCTGTCAATATTACAATCAGAATGTGTGATCTTATTACAATCGTAAAACGAACATGGGGACGAAAGACGTTTATGTGTAAAAACTAAGAATTTCTAAATTTTTTGGACATTTTTGCTTAAGGTAGAAGGCATACCGTCTTTCGGTCGCCCCTTCTAAAAAACATTTGATTTTCCAAAAACAACTCTGATGAGTGCTTTTGAGTATTCTAATGGTAGGTTGGTAGTTGAATTTACGTCGCATGTTGTAAGTGTTTGCATTACCATCTTTAATAAAATATAAAAAAAAACCCAATAAATTCATTAAGAAAGCGTTCTTGTTCGACTTTTTTAGTTGACCAATATGAATTTATATTAATAATTAATCTAATATTTTAATTATTACGCACGGTAGGTAGTTGCATTTACGTCGCACTGGAGCAACATAATGGGCTATTGGCGACAGTCCGGGATCTTTTCCGAAGGGAAAGATCTAGGTCAACTCCGTAATTTTGAACTGCGGTCAAATGACGATATCAATATCTGAGCTGAGCTGGCACCCCACTCTAACATGAGGACATTTGAGACCACGACAGATTTAACATTCACCAGCCCCACGTTCACGAGGTCTTGTTTAGATCAAGTTTATAAATCTCAACCCTCAGGTTATTAATCTGCGACTGGACAATCGCGGGCCGAATATTCTAATGAAAATTAGTATGTGGATTTATGTCTTATTACAATCTCAATATGACCATGAAGAATGTTTAAAAACTAACAATATCGGATAATTTAGTATGGGTTGGTTTGGGGGTTTTAATGCGCAAGGGCTATATTTGGCCATAATTTAGTACGGGACATATTTATGAAGACAAATGTGTTTAAAAACTAAGTATCGGAAAATTTATTACTGGAAATTTAAATTTAAGGTTGAAGGGCATATCGTCTTTCGGCCTCCCCCTATTTTTTCTGACTACGTACAAGGGGATGCCCAGAACACGACACTCAAGTACGACCCTCGTCGTTCCACCTGCGCTGAAAGGGTTAAAGTTACATGAAACGAAATCCATTCTGATCCGTGTCACTAAACAGCAATATTTACACTTGTAACTTAAATTACTATAAAAACAGATATTTGAATTAATTATTGCAATCACAACTATGAGCATAGGGCATCTCATGCTGACATAGTTTCCACCAGTTTCGGGTTATAAATTTCTCGAGATTCACCGGGTCAATAAAACTCAACACCGCCACAATTACTAAATATAATTCTCAGTAAGGCCTCCACACCGTTGCAACTTCACTCTGCGCTGTCCGTTGTGACGACAAGGCATTCAGCCGATGCACCTCGAGCCTCTCCCTCGGACTCGAAATCGACACGTGTCCGTTCGTCCCACTGCCGTCCGACCTGGGCTCGTCCGAACAGGCCGACGGGGACTGCAGGTCCTTGTTGAGCGTTTCGGAACTGTGCTGCTGGATCTCCTGCTGCTGGGCCGCCATCGCAGCAGCTGCAGCAGCCGCCACGTCGTACGAATTCCGGGCGTCGTTCCCCAGCAGATGGATGGATGGATGAAGATGACCTTGCTGGTACAGTTGCGGGTACAGAAGCGGCGGCGGTACCATCGTGGGTCCCAGGTACATGCCAGCACCCGCCCCGTTGCTGTTGTAGTAGCTCTGGGAGGCCAACAGGTAGCTGGCGTGGTTGACGGACAGCGTGGATGAGGGCACTGAGATGTTAGTCCTGGGTATCTGCAAGGACGCAGTGTTCGTGGCGGGCAGTTTGGTTTGGTCGATGGGGTGCGGCAGTCCCTGGTTGGATTCGGATGTCGCGGCGGACGTCGCAGAAGACGGGCTGCTGTTCAGGGGCCGGCAGAGGGAGAGGTCGTTCTTCGCCTGGCCGAGGTTGTCCAGCAGGGACTTGAACGTGAACGCCGAAGATGGATGGAGTTGACCGGTGCCGTTTGCTGGTGTGGAATTCGGAGATGTATTCGGCTCTGAAATATAAGCTAATTCATCACATATTCAACGCTAGTTATTAACAACTTTTTAGAAACAAAATAAATTCCATGCATTAGTTTCATTTAACCCCAATGCCCCGGGACCGTCGTGACTCAGTGGGTATGTCCACTGCGCTAGCAACCTTCGAGCTGTAGGCGGCGCAGATTCGATTCCTGTCAGCTGCATTCCTCCCTGGGTGTATTCTCTCTTCTGTGTCAGTAAAACTCATTGTGTGCGTATGTTTATTATTTGATAGTGTATGCTTTGTGTCTGGTGCAGCATGGCCAAATATGACTCTTGAGTCTTAAAACCCCAAAACCAACCAATTGAACATTATTCATTATGGCAATATAAGAGCGGATTTGTGAACCACTTAGAGTTATACTAGTACATCATGGGGGTGGCTTCACTTTACACCTAATAAATCACGTGCTCAAACTCCTAGGAGGCACAGACATTTTTTAGAATATGATTTTAGCACTCGACCAATACAAATTTCAAATGAATTCCGAATATGAATTGAAACATGATAGTTCATTCGTGAGTTGATTGGTTGAACGACAATTAGATTAAACGCCAAGCGTCGCCAAAACGGCGATCAACTACATTTTAAGGTAACCAAGATAGTATCATACCAGAGCATTTGAATACAGGAAGTAAAATTTCCGTAGACCGTCTGGTTTGTTTCCTGACACTGAAATCCCTCTCATAGAATAGTTTAACCTTCTGAGGGGTTCACACGCATACCGTCGTCTTAGAGCAGAAATTCATTGACTGACATTTTCTGGGAGACACTAAATTCTTAATTTCATGTGATGAGAAATACATAATCAAATTGTAATCTATTTAAGAGATATAGAATACTACCAAAATGTTTATAATCTTTAATTTTTGACCTAAAAACAGTCATTAAATAGCTGCGCAGTAAAACATTCTCTGTCAGTTTATGAGTTTCTGCTCTAAGCCGACGATTTTTCCGTTTTGTAATCGGCAGTCTTCCCTTGCATGACCAATTTTAACTGTTTTGACCAATAGAATCCTTTCTATGAGTCTTTCAACCACTTGATGCGGTTATTTAGTCATTATGTACGTCGATTCGAATATATGAATCCGTGATTCGAATTTATTCTTGCTATATCAATGATCTCCGTGTGTCACTTACTGCTTATGAATTCGAAAACTGATTGTGCTAGTGTTGAATACTTTAATTTTGTAAATTTATATCCCTTCTATGAATGAGAAAGGTGCTGCCAAACTAACCTGCTAAGGTTGAGAGATGTGCTTCTTGATTCACAGTGGTGGTAGCGGCGAAGGCGCTGTCGATGGCGTACCCCGCACCGCGGAAGGCAGCTGATGTAAAGTAGGGCGAGTAGTGGGCGTTGTACGTCAGCCAATGAGGGTGGTCCCCGGCAGTGAAGTTGAAGGTCTGAGACAAATCTGAAAGGAAGCAAAATACAATGAACATATATGTTTCTAAAGCTAAGAACCACAAATAAAGCATTCATTTGAATTTGTGATGCTAATAGGACCGTGGTTTGGAGGTCGCCATGGCTCAGTGGGTTAGCCCACTGCACTAGCAACCTACGAGTTGTTGGCGGCACAGGTTCCATTTCTCTTCCCTGAGTGTATTTCTCTCCTGTCCCAACTAGCACAAGGATTTTTCTGTCGCAAAAAAGGTACCAGCTGTCTCATACCCTTCGTGGCGACAGAAATATACCAACAATTGCGTCTTTATCACATCTTTTATGCCCCGTGCTGCAAACGTATCGCGTCGTCGCAAAACGCCACCACTGCAGACATCGCAAATGCATCGTTTTTGTTTCTATCCTAATGCCAAACTGTTAAGATAGCACAGCGTTTACCGCAGCTTCTTCGCTGTTCACTACTGAGCTCTATCGTTCATTAATTGAGTTATTCGTCTCATTCGCGATGCAAACACCGTAAATCTGATAGAGAGAAGGTTGTATGTCATTGACATTTGAGCATCTTATTCGAGGACCTATGTGATACCTATAAATTATTGTCAATACATTTTAAATGCGTTTGTACCACTTGGGCTGTCATTAAAATTTCCTTGTGTGCATGTCCATTTAATTGACGTTGTTTGGTGCAGCTTGACCAAATATGACTCTTGCATCACAAAACCCAAACCAACCAATAACAAATCTAAGGTATGAGCTACACACGTGCAAAACTCAACAATCCAACCCCTCTTCTCACAAATTTCTAAAATAACGCGTTAATTTACACTTAAAAGCAAAACTTTTTTTACTCCATTAGAAATATTATCTACTAGGGGCTAGTATGGTTAACATTTTTTGAATGAAACGAACTTGAATATATTGCAATTAAAGCAAACATTTTACACTTGGAAGAGGGGGACTCTATCTAAACATCGAAATAACATAAAAAAATTCTCGATTTTACCTACTGAAGGTTGCACCAGTTCTATTCGCCCACAAATCAATTCAATTTAATTCTGTGCCAGCAATTGCTTTGTTTCAGTAGGTTTAATTTGTATTGCATGGAACTTTTTAAGAAGTTGGATGAAATGACTATTAATTTATGGTTAGGGCCCAGGCCCTCCTCCAACATGAACAAATAAATATTACAAACATATCAGTAATATAAGTAATGATCTCGTGTAAACAAAGTAAATAGTCTGAAAATATACATTATTGATTTTATTTGGGTCATCCCACACGTTTTAAACATTAGAAACAATATTGCAAATGTAAGGGCCCCTTTCCAAAATATAATTTTATTATTAATTTATTTCATTATTCGATACTTTAGTATTAATCGCATGCCGTTGGAGAATATCAACCTAAGTTTTGTTTCGGGCGGAAAATGTTTAGCAATTGCTCTTAGGATGGCAAACATATTATCATTTGAGGCTTGTTTTTTCCTCCACATAAACTCCGCGAGATAGGACTCGAGGTGGTGGCGAGATGTCCCTCGATGTTTTTTATTTCGCCATTTTGCACTTCCCCAGATGCGTTCGATATTCTTGTGTGCGTGCCAGTTTTAGAATCAGTGAAATTGTATTTGTGGTTCACTTGGCAGTGAATATAACCAGATTGTTCCAGTTCTTCCGTCTTATACCCCTTCCAACAGATTTGGCGATTAATCGCTGACCTGCGGTTAATACGAAAGTACCCATTATTCTATTGGTTTGATAATTTTTTTGTTGGGGAATCCTCAATGCGATGGATAAATTTTACAAATATACCGATAAAGTAAGTAATAATTTTTTTAAAGAGTCTGAAAACATTCGTATGAAGCAATTAGAATTTTATTGGGATCCCAATAATTTTCCCTGGATGGCGTCATGGATATCCTACATGTCTTAAAACATTAGGAACAATGTTGCAAATGTGAGGATTCCCATTTCGAGTTATAACTTTATTGCTAATTTCTTTCAATATCCGATTGTTTTCACCCATGCAACACACTCTCTAGTGAAACAAATATTAAAGAAACTAACCCATTTCACTGTAGCATCAATGGCCAGGGCTTTAATAACCAAAGTGTGCTCCTTACCTCGTCACGCTAAAACTGGAATGTATTGACAAAGGGTCACCAGGTTGATTCTGGACTTCAAAAGCACCGAATCTGCCCGTCGCTATGGAGACGCTACCCTCCTCGTTTCCGGCACTGAGAGGTTCACGTGACCGGATGTGAGAGTCATGATCAGTCATCCTTCCTTCATATATCGTGATTCCGAACTTTTGAAGGGTTTTCAAAAGTCGGAAAATAGTAAACAGGAGTCGCTCCAAGCTCCCTAACCCATAACCGCCCTCGGCAAAAGCACGATATAGCAAACTAATTTTGTCTGAGAAAATCATTTTGCGAGCCAAAACGCCAAATTCATCAATCAATTTCGTTTCAAATATTTTAACCCAAAATTAGTAGCAGTAGAACTTCTAAAGTTCGGGCAAGAGATTTAGACTTGTGCAACCATCGACCTTAAAATGAAATAGACGGAGCATGGTGCTCGCAGCTTCATGTTATTTCTTCCACTCGCTCGGTTTGAAGATCTGTCACGTGATTGTGGGTAAAAGCATGAATCCTAAATTATTGATTGGTTAAAGTGATTATCCACCGTGATCAAAGACACTAGTCTGCTCTTCCATAACCAATCACCTAAGTCGATTTGTGATTTACCTTTCAGAGATCATACGACAGCGACACCTCCCACATGATCCGTCTATTTCATTGGAAGGTCGATGTGTGCAACAGGAATGGCACAGCGAGGCTAAAGTGAAGTTAAGACACTTGTTTTCCCTTGTAGATTGACAATAGCCCGTTGTGTTGCTCCAGTGTGACGTTAATTGAAAATACCAATACCTTGTAGATTGAAACTATATGTTGCACTAGATGTTTTTTACTTACAAAATTAAAATCGCGTTCAAATCTAGTTTTTAGAACATTCAAAGATTATGGTGGCAATTCCGTGAGAAATATTTTGGAGTTTAATTGAGACATGTTTTGGTAAGATAAAATATTAATTGCTTTCTGGAGTTCTTTTGTTGAACAAGAAAGGGGTTGTTTAATATAAAGCACGAATACGAAATTTTCTTCGAAGAAAATGAATTGTGATGAAACAAGTGAAGGGATAGGCAATGGAAACAAAAGGGGAAACACAATTTACTGGTGAATCTATACACTGCTGTTAATTGAAAATGAAACACCAACACAGTTCAGTTACAGCAATGAAATTCATTTCAGCGATGGCATATGTGGTACTTATGTATAAATCATTGAGAGAAATTATAGACATTTTGATAGTAGTATATAATACAATATGTAAATTTATTTTTCATTGCCATGAAAATAATCATTTAGTGTCAAAAATGCCTTTCCTGAGTCTGCTTTAAGCCGACCATACGTGTGAACAAACTACGAAATTCAAGTTTTTATTCGGAGCTGTGAGCTTAATTTTGGATATTCACTTATCAATAAATCTTTAATGTAGCTGCCACATTCATTGAGTATACATACAGATTCTGTCCTGTGAGCTTTATATTTTAAGCATTCAATTTTAAATCTTCTCTAATTAAGAGACATACACAAAAGCTTTTTCCTGACAAAACAGACGATTTTTATATTGATACACATGCATCTAGGCTTGATTACAGGAATCGGATCTGCGAAATATACCACTACAATCGGATCTGCAATCCTCTGAGACCTCCACACACACAAAAAAGCTTAATAATCCAAGTGGTTTCGACGAGATATCTCGTCTATTAAGATCTGACCAATTTTAATAATGACTAGTATCTCGTCATCAAGATATTGCCATTTTTTTTATGAAGAAGAGATCAAGGTCTGGTCAGTTTTTTCTAATGATGAGATATCTCGTCAGTTTTGCTATTGACAAGATCCCTCGAGACAACCACCAGGAGGCTTAACGCCAATGAAATACTCTCAGTTACCGAGCCTCCCAGTACATGTAGATAATCGCAGTGATAATCTCTGTCACTGCTCAAACTAGTATTTTGGATACATTTTTTAACCCTCCTGATGGTTATCTCGACGAGGTATCTCGTCAATAGAAGAAAACCTACCAGATCTTGATCTCGTCATCAAAAGAAAATCGCCTATATCTTGATGACGATATATCTCGTCGTTAGCAAAATTGATCAGGTCTGGTCAATGAATGTCTCACTAGACGAACCAAACGGACTATTGGCGAGTGTTCGGGATCAATTTCTAAGGGAATCTATGAACAATGCCTCGTAAATTTGAACCACGGTCAGATGAGGAGGTCAACACCTAAGCTGGGACACCACTCCAAACTTCCACACCACTTGAACGTGCAAAATTGATCAGATCTTGATGAACTAGATATCTCGTCGAAACCACTTGGAGGGTTAATTAAAAAAGGGGCGTGAAAAACATATTTTATTTTGTTTTCTGGTGCTTTATAAATCAAGTGAATGAAAAGTCATTCTGTAATTACGTTTTACCCCATTTCCTTTCCCTAATTTCCAAACTTTTAAATTCACTTTTTTTTAATTCGAATCAAACCCTTCTTCAAGGAAAGGAGCACCAAGTTCCAGAAAATACTCCTCTAACCACTTAAAAAGATTTAAGACACGAGATAGCACTAATAGGGCAGCCTTATTAATATCCGCGTTAGCGTACGCGAAAGACAAAAAAAACAGCCCCATCAAAACAAATGTAAATTGATGAAGATGAAATGAGAGCCAAAAACTTTTGCAGTCACAAACCGTTTTAGCCTTTTCCATCTATTGATCCCTTTAACTTAATTACAGGCGAAATGAGATTTAAAGACTCTCATTTACTAATGACCTAAGCTGAGTGGTGGGGTTCTACTCCGCAGACCGAGTGATGTATGAAGCATGTCATTTTTATCTGGGGCTGCCCTTAAAGTAGGATAAAGTACCACTGTGGTCCCATGAACCACAGATTTCGTCCCCTCCTTCCTTTCACCTTCATCTACTTTGATTAGTTGAAGTGTGATGGCCGACTTATCGATTCAACTTTTTTCCCCTACCATCGCGGAATCAATTGTTGCCATCTTGATGAAAAAAAAAAGCGATAACGACAAACAATTAGTAGAGTTTAAGTTAATGTTCGATTTGAGGGGATTAAGAGGTTGGGGGAGCTCTTTTTTTCTTATAAGCCGATTCTTAAAGTTTCGGAAGATTAAGTTGGGCTTTTTCATTCGTCTTGTATGTACTTTTTCAACAAACCTTTTTGTGCGTTGTTCTGTCGCTAAGTGCTTGCTTGAGGAAATTTTATTTTGTGATTTGGGCTTTCGACATGATTGAGTTGTTTTTAGTGTTACATTCACGACAAATAGTAAGGGAAGACGTTAAGATTTCAGCGATAGTTTTATTGAATGTTGGGATCATCGTAAATCTTGTCTCCACACACACACACACACACACACACACACACACACACACACACACACACACACACACACACACACACACACACACACACACACACACACACACACACACACACACAAATAAGTCCCAGAGAAAAATTGAAAAAAAAAAAAAAATTTAAGTTAATATCTTATGCACTTTTTTATTTTTACAAAAATTTTCCAACGGGCATGAAAATACCAAGGGTAACGAGTTGTAGATAGCGCAGGTTCGATTCCTGTGACTTACTCTGAGTGTATTTATTTCTCTCTTCTGTGTCAATAAAACTTTTCTTGTGTGTGTATGTTCATTACTTGACGTTGTTTGTCTTAAGTTAGGCACAGCTGGACCAAATATGATACTTAATCCATAAAATCCAACCAGCCCATTGGGAAGATGTCCATGTAGCACCAACCATTCTTATGTGATAATCTAACTCCAACATACGCCTGAGTACCTAATCTTTATTTGGATTTTCTCGTTCCAAAACGCATCTTAACTTATCCAATATTTCATATCTTTAGTTCCAATTCGATATCAACCTAATCGTTTTTTGCATCAGGTCCGATTGCGCATTTAGAACCTCAATTTGAATAATTGGGTTTATTATTTCCTAATAAAGGCGCCTCCAAATACTTCTCAAAAGAAATTTCTCCATATTTAAGTGTCTACTTGAATAAACCAGGGAGCTTCAAGAAGCCAGCTTCGACATCGCCACATTCGAGGATCGAAGCGCTTCAGCTTTGAGCTCTCCAAGCGAATGCTCTGATCAATGCGTATCAAGTGTCAATTAAAGCTAGCACCAGCATCTGAACGTAGAGTTTAAGAGGTCCTGAACCAGTAAGTGCTGCAAAAACTGTTGGAGTCGCAGGCTTCGCAGGTGAGATAAATGAAAACTTTATTGTACTAAAGGACTAACTCGCCTCACGCTAGACCACTGCGGAGTCTCATCTCCAGATTCAAATTCTGGAGCCAGTTTTGACCACTCCCAATCCCTGTATCATCTGTGAATGCAGAGAATAGTTTTCCAGATGCCTCTGAAGCCCCAGTATCCATTTTGCACTCATAAAGAAAGCAAGTCCGAATAGACTTCTGTGTCATTTCTATTAAAATCCCTTTTTCAAAACTTTAAAGGATTAATTTGCGTGTTATACGTACACCGACAAATTCTCTGTTAAATAAGCTTTCATTCAAGCCTACTTAACCCCACTTTTAACCCTCCAAGTGGTTTCGACGAGACATCCTGTCCATCAAGATCTGACTAATTTTGCTAATGACGAGATATCTCGTCATCACGATATTGCCGATTTTTTAATGATGACGAGATCAAGATATGCTCAGTGTTTTTTCTTATGACGAGTTATCTCATCCATCAAGATCTGCTCAGTTTTTTCTTATGACGAGATATCTCGTCCATCAAGGTCTGATCAGTTTTGTTAATGACGAGATACCTCGTCGAGACAACCATCAAGAGGGTTAATAGATAATGTGAGTGCGGTTTGAAAATGACAAAACATAGAAACGACATGAACTTACTGATAGAGATCTCGGTGGCCCCAAGTAAAAATCTCAATATATTTCCAATTTGTCAAGTGTACCTATGTGACAAACTTGAAGACTTTCCTCAAGCACCCCCTTTAGGAAATAGGACAATGCCCGTTTCCTCGGCAGCAGACAAGGTAGACTTTGTGTCTGGGGCAGTTCTCGTGGCAGACAGACAGTAAAACATCGCGGCGAGAATGCAAAAGGAGTGCTTACCGGAAGGTGTGGCGCCCATTCTCCGAGGTAGATCTAGTGCCCACTGCTCCGCAGTCTTTCTCCGGAACTGATCCCATTCCCTCAAGGGATCCACGAGGCGGGGATCGAAGAACGGAGACCTCTGACCAAAGGCCGAAGCGAAGGCCCGCAGGTGGTGGTGGTGTTGCCCTGAAACGAAATAAAAATCTGAAATGAGACAATGAGAATATTTAGAAATTAAATCTTAAGGTTGGAAATTGTCTCTAAAATTGAAGGGTAGCGTAGCGTAATATTGATAAATGGGGATTCCCCTTTGTTTTCCCTCAAAAACGACAAAGGAAAAATTATTTTCAGCCCTTCGTTAAAAAAAAGGAGCCCAAAAGGCGCAAGCGTGCCCGATCGCGGAAACTGAATGGATGAGCCAAATGCTATGTTAAAGCTTGTTAGCAGTGCTTTACAAAGGTGAGAAAATGAGAATACTCAATCATAGCAAGGACCAAATGCGTATAGTATCTCTGGACAGGATGCTAGCTTCAATAAGATGCATATATAGGGGAGTAAGGCAAATCAAAGGCAAGGATGTATTCAGGGGCGAGCCTACAGAGGTCGATAATCCTGCCCGAAATGATTTTGGTATCAAAACACATGCTGAAACTATTAATATCAGAGAACATCGAAGTTTTGGGAAAAAACAAGTAAAATATATACTTATAAATACATAAATAGTCTAAATGCAATCGAAAAAAATCATTGAATGCAATGCTCATTTAAAATTACATTTACGGAATTGGGAGAAAGAAGATTGGCAATCAAAATAATGATCTAAATTTGTGTTTGATGGCCGGCATTCTTTTAGAAAATCAAATATCTCTTAGAACTTGCTGACGTTAGCACGTGAGCAGTTGATTACCCAGGCGGCCCTTGTATAGTACCTAAGTAGTCTTATTTACTTTATGCGCTAAACGACCTTCATTTATGTTTTTCACCATTCTCTGCTAATTATTTCTATCAGATACAGATCTCGTTCTAATATTACATAAACTATACAGATCTTTCCATTTGATTCCCGATTCGTGCGGAATTCTTAACATGAATTTTGCTGTTTAATATTTTTTTTAGCTCGACTCGACAATAAAGCAAACTTTGACATTTAGTAAACAATTAAAATCACTATCAGCCCAGTCTTCTAAGAGAGGCTTTTTCTGTCAAGCTAAATGTAGGTGGCGGTAGTGTTTTTGCGGCGAAACGTACTACCTGCATGTAACCCGAAGTTATTTGAATACGATTTCAGCACTTCGCCAATAAAATTTCCAAAGAATGAATTCTCAAATGAAAAGTGATAGTTATAGTCAACGCCTATTAGATTAAAAGCGAAACGTCGCCAAAACGGCGATAAGCTACGAAAGGTAACCCCATTATGAGTGATGCGATAACATTTTTGTTGTTGTTATTGTTATTGTTATTTCAATTAACGTCACACTGGAGCAACACAACGGGCTATTGGTGACGGTCCGGGATCAATCCCAAAGGGAAAGATCCGAGGACAACACCACGTAATTTTGAACCACGGTCAGATGACGAGGCAACACCTGAGCTGGCACCCCACTCTCCAAACTTCCACACCACGCCAACGTGAGGACATTTGAGGCCACGACAGATTTAACGTGCACCAGCCCCCTTTAACATTTTTGTTACTCGAAGAAAAATCGTCTAGTTTGACATCGTTGAAAATCCCTATAAAAACCTTCGGTATTGATCCCAGACCATCGCCAATAGCCCGCTTTGTTGCTCCAGTGTGACGTTAATTAACTACCCCCGATAAAAAACAAAAATATGTAAAATGTCACATGCATCAAATACAATAATTATTCCATTCACAAGTTATGAAAAACGGATTTTCGGCGTAAACAAACCAAACAGTTTGCGAAGATTTTATTTTGCAAATGCTCTCGCATTATACATATTGGGGTTACCTTAAAATGTAGTTTATCACCGTTTTGGTGACGTTCAGGTTTTAATATAATCATAATTGGCGTAGACCGATCAACTATCATAAATCAATTCAGAATTTATTCTTTGGAATTTTTATTTTGGGAGTGCTGAAATTGTATCCGGGTCGCGGTAGCCCAGTTGGAAAAGCGATGGATTAGCAACTGGAGGGTTCGAGTTCGAAACTCGGTCCAGCCGAAGACCGTCCTATACACGGGGGCTGATGCACGTTAAATCTGTTGTGGATTCAAATGTGTTCACGTTGGCGTGGTGTGGAAGTTTAGAGTGGGGCGCCAGCTCAGATGTTGATCTAGTCATCTGACGTTCAAAATTGCGAGGCGTTGTCCTTTGATCTTTCCCTTAGGGATTGATCCCGGGCTATCGCCAAGAGCCCGTTATGTTGCTCCAGTGCGACGTTAATTAAATACCTGCTCACTTACCTGAAATTGTATTTGGAAAGCAAATCAACTGATGTCACGTTCAAAATACCTACAGGAAACACGTATCGCTCAGAAACACTATATGCAGCTTTACAGAAAATGCCCCTCAAGAGTTCAAACTTTCTACAAATTATCATTTGCACAGAAGTTTTTATTTTGTTTGAAAAAGTATTTTTACATTGAAAACGTAATGAAACAAATACCAGAGAAAATTAACACTGTGATTGTAAATTAACACGAAATGAAAACATTAGCCCTCCCAAAGCTAATTAATATAAGACATCACAGACGATGTAAATGCTTTAAAATTTAAAACATACCACTGCGTTTTTAATAAAAACTTTTGTTCTAGTGTGTCTTATAAAAGTTTAAGAACTTTATTTTTGAATACTTTTTGATAATGTGCTTTAAATCGTTTTGAGTGTTATAGAAAATTTCGTGTCTTTTGAAAAACAAGATAAAACATGCATGAATTTCGTTAATAAACAAAAGATTTCCTACACGCCTATGTATAACAAAACAATGCCCTAGATAATGTAACACATTATCATTAATTAATAAAAGCTCTGCTGATAAGACAGAAAATTTAATGTTCATATCTACCGCTTAACTACTTTTGTACAGACAAGATTGTGAGTGAAAAAAACCTCTTCGAAATTGAGAGAAAAAACGATAAGAAAAAAGATTCAAACTTCTTTTTATCGGAATTTTACTTTATCCAACGCAGAAGAAAAATCCTTAAATAACATGTCGGTTGCAAAGGCTAACCAAAAGTTCCAGGAACGAAGAATTCCCTAAATCAAGGAGGCACTCCGACAGACGAGAAAGCAGGGGATTCACATTTAATAGCGGAACAAGACTCTAAATTAGCCTCCCGTAATTGCTACTCCACAGGTGTTCTTTTTCACTCCTTAGCAGACTCTGCAATCAATTTTATTTCAGACATTCTTTTTATTCTTCCCTATGCCGCATTTGTTTGAAGGTTTTTCACTTTCAGCTGGCTCTTTTCCTATCGTTTGCTGTTTTAAATATGTTTAAGATTGGAATAGAACGGTGTGCGTATTTTGTATAAAAATATAGGTGATTAGTGTTTTATATTTGTATTTAAATAACAAATTGTAGAATAATATTTTTTATTCTGAAAAACAGTAGCTACTTTTAGAATGTTTTCACACATTTAAAAATGAATGCATTTGAAAAGAGAATTATTTCTAAATATATTAAGAATTATCGTTTTCAAATATTAGGAATTCTATGTTTAATTGCCATTAAACATAAATGAATAATATTTAATATTTAATGAATGATGAATGAATAAATGAATGAAATGAATGAAATTTAATGAAATTAATTTAAATTTCATAAATGAATGAAATTTAATATTTAATGAATGAATAAATGAATAATATTTAAAAAACATTGGAATATTTTATTATATTCAGTTAAATTTCAGTGCTAGCGAACTTTATTTCTAAGTTGTGTGTATGTTGCTTCCAATTTTTCACAAAAGCTGTTGACTGAATCGAAACGATTGTTTTCAAACGATAAAAATAGTACCCGTTATTTCAAGTTTGGAGCGCGCTGTTCTGTTTTTCAGAAATTGCTTTCCTTCCGCGTTCTCTCCCGATCGATGCTGGATAGTACCGCCATCTACCGGATAGGATTTCGACGAACGGATCTATTTCGCTCTCGACATTGCCGACGAGAAACGGTTGGTTTTGCGATCCCAAGCACGTTGTCATCTTCTTTCAACACAATTAAACATCTTCTGAGTATTAGTCATCGCATTCCCAACGTTTTGATGGTTTTGGAAGGACACGTCGAAAGCTCGAATGGCTTTGTATTGGCAGTAAACGAAGATCGAAGGTGAAAGGTTAAAAGTACTTGCACCACGCTGCGTGAAGAATTTTTACCATTATTGATTCCGTGTTTGTTGACATGTGTGAACATTCTACAACGCATTTACGAATCTTCCTGCTTCTTTTCCTCGTTACTGATCTATTCGATGCATTGGCTTTACCAGTAGACATTGAATCTAAAGATGGGATTGTCAGCTCACGTCAGTTTACCAATCGATCGGTTTTAAACGATTCGGGAAAGTATTCTCTGAACTTGGAGAACATTGCCGCCAAATCAGCTGTGTTTATTGATTTGAAAACGGAAAAAGACTATTTTCGTTTGACGGATTTTATGGACATGGAGCCTGTTTTATTTAAAAAAATTAACAGATCCGTCATTAACATTGATTTTGATGAATCGTTTTTCGAACCAACTGCATTTCCTCATCAATTATGTGTTCATTCTAACGACTATAAGAACAAAAACGTGCACTTCAATGTGATTGTGACCGCGTGTAAAAAGAGACCTGCACTTTTTGGAATTCGTGTTCATGGAGATCACGTTGAGAATACAGACGAAGGTGTGATTAAAATCCCAGTGTATGCTAAAGTGAGTGTGTATTTGTTTGGTGCTGACTTTTCTAACAGAACCGAAATTGCTTTTACGGACATTGCTCAACCCAGAGGAACCAGGTGCGATGACTTACCACTTATAAAAGTTATTGCCATTGCGTCAGAAAATGTGCTGTCGGACAGAACTTTACAAGTTGACATTGCTTTGCCTCAACTGTTGAATGGAGAAATGTATTACGTGTGTTTGAGAGATTCTAGTGAAGCAATACCTCATTGGTTGCATCAGGGGAGTGAACAGTGGCTTGCTCTTAAACCCGTTGAGCGCATTCTACCAATAGGATTGCAAGTGATTATTGTTTGTTGCCTCCTGCTTTTATCAGGTCTTTTCAGTGGCTTGAACTTAGGACTAATGGCTCTAGAATGCACTGAGCTGCGGATCTTGGAAAAATGTGGTACGGAGTCTGAGAAGAAGCATGCCAAGAAAATATACCCCGTAAGAAAGATGTGTAATTACCTGTTGTGCACTTTACTTCTCGGAAATGTCTTAGTGAACACTGTAGTACTGTCTGAGTAGTACTGTCTACATTGACTATTCTCTTAGATGAATTAACGTCTGGTATGGTTGCAGTGATTCTGTCAACTTTCTCCATCGTCATTTTCGGTGAAATCATACCGCAAGCTATTTGCTCACGCCATGGACTTGCTGTTGGAGCCAAGACTTTGTGGATAACAAAGCTGTTTATGATCATCACATTTCCACTCTCGTATCCCATTAGCAAACTGCTGGATTTTATACTAGGGGATGAAATCCGAACTGTCTACAACAGGAAGCGTTTGATGGAATTCATTCGCCTGACCAAAGATTACAATGATCTGCATAACGAAGAAGTTGATATTATTTCAGGTGCTTTGGAACTGACGAAGAAGACGGTCGCGGACGTGATGACCAAGATCAACGACGTTTTTATGGTCTCTATATGTTCCGTTCTGAACTTCGAGACCGTGTCCGAGATCATAAAACAAGGGTATTCCAGAATCCCCGTATACGACGGTGAGAGATACAACGTCGTCGCTATCCTGAACATCAAAGACTTGGCGTTCGTCGATCCAGATACTGAGACCCACCTGAAGACGCTGTGCGAGTTCTACAACCATCCCGTCAACTTCGTCTTCGAGGACACGACCTTAGACGTGATGTTGAACGAGTTCAAGAAAGGACGTTCTCACCTGGCGTTCGTACGACGCGTCAACAACGAAGAGGACGGCGATCCGTTCTACGAGCTGATAGGGATTGTCACGCTGGAAGACGTCATCGAAGAAATTATCCAATCCGAGATCATCGACGAAACGGACGTTCTCACCGACAATCGTAGAAAGCGTGTCCGGAAGGAATCTCAAATCAAACAAGACTTTTCGGACTTCGCAAGACTGGGAGGTGGTGACAAGAAAGTCACGAACATATCTCCTCAGCTTGCTTTGGCGACTTACCAATACCTTTCGACCTCTGTCGACCCTTTCAAAAGCAAGTACCTGTCCGAAACTGTGTTGAAAAAGCTGATGGCCCAGGATGTCTACTTTAAAGCGAAATCGGGCAAAGAGGGATACGTCCCATCATCAAATATAATCTTCCAGTTGGGAAAACCCGCAGATTATTTCATTCTCATTTTAGAAGGTCGTTGTTTGGTCACGGTTGGAAGAGAGAACTTAGTCTTCGAGACTGGACCTTTCAGTTCCTTTGGCCTTCCAGCTATTTCCATCATTACCACCGACCAAGATGGCTCCAGTAGCAGCATTAGCAGTGCGGATGGTCTTCCATTCAAAGTCTTCGTTCCAGACTATACAGTCGTTGCAGTTGGTGATACTGTCTACATGAAGGTGCATAATGCGGTGTATTTGTCGGCTGTGAAAGCGACTCGATTGGAGAGACGGCAGAAACAAGATTCCGATTCTAGAGACGAGTCGAAATCTGAATCGGACCATAACTCTCGTCGCTCATCTAAAGACGTTGTGGAAGAAAGCCTACTTGAATGAATTTTCGATTTCGTGACATTATCAGGTTGACTACTGAAAAATTGTATTATTCAGTACCGTAACTAGCTTCAATAGTAAGGTTGAATGGAATCTCAAATTAATGTAAGTAAAATGACATGGCTTTCAAGTTTTATAGAAACATCTATTATAAAAAGATATTCATAGGTATTAAAATCATAATATTCAATTATAGTATTTAAATCATAAATTGCACGTTTCTGTTAAATCTTTATTCATTTCATTTACTTCAAATTGCAACAATAAATTTAGGATAAATGAAATTTTACAGTAATAATTATTTCATTCGTATCAAAGAGACCGCGTATAAGTTTTGATATTAATACCAGCAAAGTGAGCTTGAAAAAGCAAATGTATCTCAGTATGTTTGTAATGGGTATATTTAAAATCAGAAACTGTCACGGTTATTATTCAAAGTATTTCCATAAATTTAACATACATTTTAATACCGAACCGATCATAATAATTTTATGAAATTCATATAATGAACGATGTTTCATGTTTTACCGTAATTTATAAATATAATACATTACATAATATGGATATTAATGAGCTTTGTCACGTTTTCATTGAATTTTAATTTAGTGATATAAAATCTGTGATACGCAAGGAGAAAGTTTTGACATTAGTGAGGGATCATGCAATGTTTAAACATAGATATTTTAATGTTCATTATTACTATAAAGAATTATGAGTGTTAGTTAATTGAGCCCATTAAATGCACGTTAAATAATAGCAATACGTACTTATTTGAGAATTTCATTATAAATATGTGATTTTTCTGAAGATCTGTGTGTGATTTACTTTCTTGATTGTGTCCTAATTTAAAATGTAACTTTTAATTTACAGTCTTGTATTGATGTCGATATTTATATTAAAACTCTGTTAGGCTTCGCAAGCATTGGAAATCAATATATCAAACGTCTTTTCCATGGAAAATTAGTGAGATTTATTTTTCATGTTGATGTTGTTTTACTATTTTTTTCTTTATTTTCAAACTATTGTTTGAATATTTTGTATGAGCAATAAGCATTGTTTCATTGAACATAACATTTTTAATTTTAAGTTAATACATTGTGTTTGTTTTTAAGAATAAAGTAAAAAGTTTGAATTTTGAAGGAAAACTTTTCATTTATAGCCATGCCAAATGCTGTCTCTGTGTGTGTATTATATCATTATAGTTTCTTTTAAGCTGAATAGAATTTTTAGTGAAAACTGTTTGCTGAGGAATTTTCAGTATAAAATAAACATACTACTGGAGTAAAAAATACTAGACATGCTAAAATTGCAATCGAGCAATATGCCAAGTCACGATATAGGTTACCCAAACACTTGCACCCTCTATATTTAGCTTTAGAAAACTCCTTTGAAATTTAATCTAGGAAGACAAATAACACAGTAAAAAAATTTAAAATCTCAATGAAATTGATTTTACTTTTATCACGCAAAGAATATAGTATGCATAGAATGCTGGCTTGCGCTTGACAGCATTATTGCCGGTTGAGTGATATAGATTATGTATATTTTCGGATTTTGCATTACATCTATTTCTGATGAAAAATTAAAGAAATTTAATTTTTTTAAACAGTCGAAATTTTAGTTTTAAATTTTTTTATAAACTGTATGCTTACATAGAATGCAAAATATATATCAAATAATCTTGTAATGATTTTTAAACTAATCGCATAATTAACTACTAAATTTGAAAGCAATACACATTGTTTCGTTCTAATTACATTTATTTATAGATGCACCATGACTCAGTGGGTTCGCCCACTGCTCTAGCAACCTTCGAGTCGTAGACGGCGAAAGTTGGATTCTAACCTGGGTGAATTTCTCTCTCCAGTGTCAGTAAAGCTTACTGTGTGTATCTCCATTTATTTGAAGTTGTTCTAAGCCAAATTAATTATATTTATGATTAGTGTAGGACGTATAATACAAATTTCAAATCGTTTTAATTATTTTACTTCCCATTTTCGCAAGAATGAAACGTTATTCGAGTGAATAGAAATGTTTCATACAAATATACGCTGATTTAAGGACCTTTGTTAGGGCACATTTCGAGATTTTTACGCAAAATGGGACTGTTTAAGGTATTTTTTGCTAATTTTGAAGTATTTTGTTTTATAAATAATGGTACTTTTTTAGGAAAAGGGTATTTATTGGATGCGAATTTCCATTAAGCCCCATTTTCATATCTCATGTGTAAACCTCATCCCTTTGTAAAATTTTAGAAGATTGAGCAAAAATTCACGTAGCTTATTTAATGGGCTCCTGTGGTATTAGTAGAATTGAAAAGAAGCCTTTTATTGTTTAAAACTGTTGGCCCCAGCATAGACAATCATTCTCTTTTGAAACTATGCTCATGATTTTAATGCTGTTTTACAATTTTGGATTCATGAAATACAAATATAGCAAACTACTCGTAAAAACATTAAAATATTTTTTTGGCAAAGTAAAAACTTCAATTGGACAAGGAACTATCTGAAAATGTACGTTGCATTTGTGTTTTTATTGGTTTCTGAGCCTATTTTTCACTAACAAAATAGACTCTGTTGGGCTGAGGAACTAACAATGCTTCAAGATTTTTATGTGTTTGGGATGTATAGATTACTTTTTTGTTTCATAAAGTTTTAGAAATAGTTAAAAATGTAGTTTTTAGGTCATTTGTGACCTTTTAGGACGCTTTTTGCAGTTTTTCGAGTTAAATATATTTTTATCAGGTATTTTCTTTCAATTTTAGGCACAGCTTGCTCATTATTAGACTTTGCGTCATAAAGCACTAAATACCTACCTACCTTTTAATTTTTGATAATCAAAATCCTAGCCCTGGTGATCAGATAGGGAATAGGTAGGTTGCTTTGTGTTTTGTGGCGCAAGGGCCATATTTGGACCAGCTGCACCAAACACAAGGTAGGCAACGTCAAGCAAAGGACATAAACACAAGGAAAGTTTTACTGACACAGAAAAAGAAATTCACCTAAGGTAAGTTATAGGAATCATCGCGCTGCAATGCACCACCTACAACTCACAATGGGAAAACCCACTGAGCCATGGTGGCCAAAATAGGGTTAAGGAAACGGTAGAATTAAGATTTTAGATTAGTCGACAGGCAACAAAAGGGTGTCCTAATATAGGTGTAGCAAATTAATCCTACCGTTAAAGCTTAACCTTTAACGGTAACCCTCCTGGAGTTGTATCCACTATTATTGGCGATATTAAAGGTTCACCCTCCTGGTGGTTGTCTCGACTAAGTATCTCGTCATTATCACAACTTACCTGATCTTGATGCACGAGATATATCGTCATTATCATCATAATAAATATATCATCGAAAGAGAGATATATAATCGAAATCTATATCATAGAGATGTATCAGCGAAATTTATATCAGAGATATGTCATCGGAAATTAACCAGATCTTGACCTCGTCGTCATAAAGCAAACCGGAAATATCGTGATGACGAGATATCATCATCCAAACCACTTGGTGGGTTAATAAATTACATTAATCCTCCTGAAGATTTATCTTAGCGTCAAAAACCACCTTGTCGTGGCCAGCCTCTTATGCTGAAACCTGTTCTAAAAAGTCACTAGTTCAAGGCAAGGAACAATTAGTTTTTCGTACTTGGATCTCCATTCTCCCTTGGAGTATTAAGAGTCTCCCTTTGAGTAATAGGGCAGTTTTGTCTCGACGAGGTATCTCGTTATTAGCAAAATTGACCAGATCTTGGACGACATATCTCGTCGGAACCGCTTGGAAGGTTAACAATACCCGACAACACCAACACCCCACAGCAGAAATAACAACAGATCAATCCCTTTCCTCAGCACTGACTAATTCACACATTTATTAAATTTAAAATTCCTGCCAGATACACACTTCACCGACACGTCAAAAGGGAACAAGCAACAATGCGAAAGAGCAAAACAGAAAGGAAAAAATAACGGACTCCAAACCCCTACTAACTTATTCAGAAGAGTCAAACGCAGATTGGGGATATTTATTTCATTGTGTGCGCGAGAACGCCCACCCCGGTGCATGGCGGCACGAACAAAAGAAGACAAAGGAAATGATCGGGGGAATATATTCTCGTGGGGATCGGTCTCCGTGGGAACGGCAGCAGCTTGCGACCGGTGGACAGTTAAAGGGGGACGGTGTAGATGCGAAACGTCCTGTGTGACAGATTCGAATCGTGTCTGATCCGTTGTGATTTTTCTTACGTTTCAAAAGTAATTGTTAACATGGACAGAGCCGTAGGTAAGAGGGGTTGACATGAGCAGCACCAGTGTCTGAAGGGGTGCATTTTAGAAGTGATTTTTCTTTGAAAATTTTTATAATTTTAAACACGTTTTCGTCCATGTAACGAGTGTATTTTCAAGTGCTATTATAGGTAGGGTAGTTTAATTAACGTCACAACGGAGCAACACAACGGCCTATTGGCAGGGATCAACCCGAAGGGAACAATCCGAGGACAACACCTCGTAATTTTGAACCGCGGTCAGATGACGAGTTCAACACCTGAGCTGACACCCCAATCTTCTAACTTCTACACAACGCCAATATGATGACATTTAAGGCCACGAAAAATTCAACTTGTACCAGTCCTCACGTACACGGCGGTCTTTGGTTGAATCGAGTTTCAAACTCACAACCCCCCCCGTTGCTAATCCTCTACTCTTTTAACTGGGCTACCCGCGGTCCTTCAAGTGCTATCTTTAAAATACAACGTTTTGGATTCAGTCCTTCATCTTACGTACCCCGTGCAATCGTAATATTATTCTGGAGAGAGAAGAGACAAAGCAATAGCTTCCGCTTCTCACTGACGTCTGGAGGTCACAAAACAAGACTGAGACGCCTTTTCTTCTGTCCAAGACAGACAAGGGCCGTTAACAAGAGCCGTTTTGCTAGTTTTCATTGTGCATTTCACTGTGCATTGTCAATAAAAAATTACAATCATGAATTAATATTGTGGGCAATAATTTATTAACTAATTTATTAATAATTTATTACTGCCACTAATTATTATATGTGTTAATCAAATTACTTAAATAATATACTTTATCATCAAATTTTGTTTTGGATAGAGAGCGGCATCAACTTGCTTTGCTCAAAAGTCTAACTTCGCCTCTAAATGTGATGTCATTGACGATAATTTATAAAATATATCTCGTTTCGAGAAAAGTGACATCTCAAAATGAAGAAGTTTTTCAGTAAATAAATCATTCTATTGAATTTGAACATGGGTAACTTGGCTTGGCTCTATGGTTACTTTTTGTTACTCGATCGCTAGTTAAACCATCGGGCCATAAAAATATAATCAGGAAATATACTACTAAATTTTGATAACGATATGAACGACTCTAAAACCTTCAAATTCAGAGGTAAAATAGTCAATCAGAAAAGTATCGGGGCCCTAACAACATTCAATTATTTTTTGAAAAAATATATATTTCATAAACTGAAAATGCTTTCATGACATAATTATATCTTATGATTAAATAAAATTCTCTTAGAATAGAATAAAAATAATAACGATACAAAAAATGTGGAACTTGGTGAATTTTGTGTTCAAAATGAAAATAATGGTAAAAGTAAGTGCCAAGGCACCCGGATTTAACAATTTTCGAAAACATTTAGTCAAATTACTATTCTGTGGTATCTTCTATACATTTTATGAGTTCTAAGTCTATTTAGTATTGATTTTTACGAAATATTGGTTCCCTATTTTTCACATTCCGTAAGGAACCCTCCTACGGAAAGTTAATTTTGTTTGGGAATTTAAAGTGCCAATTCTTATATTGAAATTATTCCAAATGTTCTTACTAAGATCGATATCTGAAATTTGTGTGCAGAAGTTTTGAGAGAGAGATGACACTTGGGCATGGTGTGAAGTCATTAATCTGTAAATATGGGCACTATGTTTCGAAATCTTAATCTGCTACAAAATGTAACGATTTGCACGTTTGAGCACTATTTTAAATTTCATTTCTGAATATTTTAAATCATAAATTTGTTAATTTTAGAGTCTATCAAATGTTTCCATTAGGATAGCGCTAATACAGAAACAGACCATCTGTTTCCATCACCATATTTTACTAAGAAAGATTTTTCAATTAAGTATTATTGGCCCTCCATCTCATTTTCCTCCGTCACTTTCAAAAATATTGAATTCAAATTCAACTTATATAAACGAGTTCCAGATTTTTGGAAGCTGATTATTGTAAGCCTACCTAGCAAATTCTCTTTTTCCTGCGAAAGATTGGCTATATTTGTGCATGGTATCTTCTAGATACTCAACCATGAAGGTTCAATTTTAAAAAAAATGTTTCTTGCAATTTTAACCGTTTTTTAATTAACCGTTGTACTTCAAAACTCAATTTAATTTATTAGTTTTAAGAGTACAGTGAATATTTTTTATTCTCCACTTCTTATATTCATTGAATTTGTTTTAAATTCAATTTGTCTTCGGATACTTGCAAATTATATGAGGAATAGTAGACTTACTTGCATTAAACATTTCAATGATTTATCATATTTTACACCCTTCTAATGCAAAATAATAGGTTTTCTAACATCGGAAAGAAATATTACGACTTTTCTTTACCCATACTTTTAAATTTGTTGTAAAATCTTGAATTAAAGAGAAACAAGGATTTAAATTTAAAGTAACAGATATTTCCACGAAATTTTCCCAAGTATCATAATTTCCCGATTTCCCTCAATACTTTTTTTGACAATTTTTTTTCATTTGGAACACCAAAAGTGAAAAATATCTTATTTGTTTATAATTTGATTAATTTTGTTTATCGATTAGTAGAGTTAAGATAATGGATGGAATGAAAAACATTTTACTTCTGTGGAATAGTCCCTTATTTGAAAAAAAAATGTTTGAATATTTGTTGTACCTCAATACTTTTTTGGGTGACTATTTAAATTTTTTTAATAATTTGGCTCAAATTCACCTGTAAAATTGCTTCTTTTGAGTGGTTTCAGTATGGATGGTAAAACGATACTCTGTGCTCGAATTCCGGTATTGACGGAGATATATGCAGTGGTTCGAAATCCACTTTAAGCGGTGGATCTCAGTTAATTAGCCTTTGGTACACAAAGTTACTATAGGACCAATCAAACAAATGTAAAAAATCCCGAAAATTTAAATTATACATTAAAATTTCTGATTTTAAAATAGCATAATGAATTCCAAACTGCCTGTCTCATATTATCAGCAAACGTTTTAATTTGAAGATGAAAAGGTAAGATACTATTTGAGTCTAGTATTATCCGAAGTGTATTCACATTTACAGCCACTTCTTGATAAGGGATTACTATCATACTTGAAAAGAGATATTTCATTTTTTAATAAAATATTTTGTTAAACTCTGGAAAAACATGGAATAAATTCAGAAATGTTATAAATGTTTAATAAAAGATATGGTTGTATAAATTTCTAACTGAAAAGGTTTGGTTTGTTGATGTCTATTAGTTTTTGCTACACAAGGATTCTAATTGAGAAGGGAATCCTTCCTAAAGATTTTTAGTCCCTTGTCTATTCTGTAAAATTTGCTTTTCTCAAGATGATGATCTACGTGTTTTTTGAGTTACACATTATATCCTTCTAAGAGTGCGATATCTTATTCTTAAAATCTGTGTCTGAAAATGTACTTCAAACATAAAACAATACTATTTTATTGATTAATTTTAACCATTCTGACATCGACTGCTGTCGCAATTTTTACATCGGGGTGACTTGGCGTGACGGAAAGAGACACATTGCAGGAAAACTTCATTGAATACATGTACCCAGAGGTCGGCACATCGGTCACGGATTGGTCAAACTGTCCCCTTCGGTTGTCCGATACACGCCAGCAACAAAAATCTCGACCGAATGCTAAAAACAAAGCCCAAAGAAACGGCGTTGTTATTCCATGGGGAAATGTATAAATTATTCAGTGCAACAATTATTGGAAGGTGTCGTGTGCTGCCGAAGACAATAAAAATGGCTGAAGTTTTAGTTTATTTCCAACATTTGGGATCTACAGAAAAAAGCAATTTAGCAACACAAAAGAGATAGATTGGCTTGAGTTGACATTGTTTCACATTCTTATCGATGCAGCATGTTTTAATAGTTTCATGGAAATGTACTCGTCAAACTCTGTTGATTGCTCTTATTGGATATTTCAATCATCTGAGTTCCCAGTTTCCAGATAATAAATGAAATGTATTAAAACATTGTTTCCCAAACACAATACCTCACGTTGGCGTGGTGTGGAAGTTTGAAGAGTGGGGTGCCAGCTGAGGTGTTGACGTCGTCATCTGACCGTGGTTCGAAATTACGAGGAGTTATCCTCGGATCTTCGTCAATGTCCCGTCGTGTTGCTTCAATGCTACGTTAATTTACTACCTACCAAAAGCTATATGCAGTTGGTGCTCCTTTTAACGCGCTAATTCTTGTTTCATGTACTTTCGTAAAGTTTCGTCTAAATAACAGAACATTTTAATTCATTTTAAACGAACTTTCAATTTCAAAGTACTTCCTAGGGTTTTATAAAATAAGGAGCATCAACTATGCTTTAATTTTGAATGTGACTTAGATGTCTTAATGAAAATATTACAAACTGGGAAATAATTCAAATACAACTTAAATAACAATTAATCGTGGCATGAACATGCGATTTGGTTTCTTGCGGCATTAACATATTTTACGTGCACATTATATTTCGTTAAAGTACGGTTACAAAAATAGCGTATTGCTTACAAACATTTAGAAAATGTGGACACGAAATTTAATCGGATTCGAAAACTACTTATTGTACGCGGTTTTTTCTAGATTATTCAAAACAGTAGTTTTATTTTGAAATTGTATTTCATGCTTAATAAATGCTGACCAATTAGTCTAGGGGTTAAGGTGCTGGCTTCTGGATCAAGATTCCTGGTTCGAATCCGTGTAAGGTATGGATATTGGTCCGTCCGAAGGTGAATGTGTGGCTTTTCTATAAACCAGTTGTCCCTAGAATGTATGTTATGTAATTGAGGTGTAACTTGAACACACCTCCCTTGGCGTACCACCGTAATACCAAGTAGTTGGCCGGGCATTGGAAAGACTACTTAGTAAATAAAAGTAAAATGAGTTAATGGCACATAAGCAGGCTGTAATACCCTATTTCAATGCCATGACTCTGGTGTTCATCTGAGCGCGCTTTAATTTTGAAATTTATTTCAAATGAAATAAAATACTTCAAATAAACTTAAATATACTATTTAAACGAAAAATTTGGTTTTAATTAATGAGTTACGGTTAAAAGTATTAAGGTTTTGGAGCGATTTTTTCTCTCATTTGAATCTTTATTCTAAACTTCGTGGAGGTAGTATGGTAGGTATTTTAACGTCACACTAAACTTCGTGGAAGTCCGAAACAAATATATCGCGTATTGAGTGTTAAAACAAATTGGGAACATTATGCAAATATCTCTTTTATGCAACACAACTTTACTCTTTACTTTACATTTTACACTTTCCATGAGTATTGATGCTTAGAATTAGAAAAAGTTCCAATTTCATTAAGTTCTGTTTTATCAAATCTAGCTCCAGCTATTATATCTAGCTACAAGTAATACTTTAATCCTTTTAATCAACATTTAAGTTTACTTATAGCAATAATTTTGAAACACAAACGCTATAATAATAAAATGGTTAAATGGTGCACAAAATTTAAATAGTGTATAATGCACAGGTAGCATCTTGAAAAACACCACAAATCTTCAAACTATGAAATGCACATGCGCGTACAATAAAATATAACTATGAGTTACTTGAGACGTTAAAACGTTTCTATAAAAACTTTTCTATATTAATTTAATAAAGCTTCAATATAATTTAGTCTTCATGCATCTATGAATGAATATTTGAATCTAAACTTATCAAATCAAGTACATTTTTCTATTTCCAAAGTAGCAGGCCATCACAGACACAAATCCCTCAGTCAAAAGTACACACAAATAAAAGCAATAATTAACACTTAAATACATCAACAAGCGTAAAATACAGCAAATACAAAAAGCTAGAGAAGCTGCCAGGTAGTCAAAAGATCCTCGCCTGCCAGTAACGTCCACTGAGAGCTGTTTCGGTTAGAGTTGCATAGGTTAGTAAGTGTATTGCATCCATTAGTGCACGATCCATACAAAGGGGCACAAGGTGCAATTAGCAATACCAAGCTTATGTAGATGGGAAGCAGGTTAATTGTGGTTTGTGGTAAGTCTGAATTCTGCCACTGCCGCATACATTTATTGGATAATCGGGGAGGGAAAGGATTGACTCTTTAATATTTATAATTAGTTTGATGTAAAAGGGCAATTTCATGCTCAGTTTTCCCTCTACGACGAATAAATGAGTATGGTAGGGGATCCCCTGGAAAATCTGGAGTACCTGTGTACTCCTCTTGGTCAATGAAACATTATTAATTTAAATACACACAACTTTTTCTAGAGTGATTAGCAAATGATTGAAGATAAGCTACGCTCTTTGCATAAGAAAACATTTTCAGAGAAATATCTTATGCATCGAAATAAAATAAAACTTACAGCTCTTACTTCTAGGTTCTCTCGGTCCATCGACGGTGATCTTAATTGCCTTGGCGTACGTAGCTACTTGTGGGGGATTGGAGCTGATGCTTATAACCAGCGTAAAACTTTTTCCTGGAACAGAATACCAAGTAAAAATTAATATTTGCTCTAGTAATCAGTGATAACATTTATGAGTGACAGTAAGTAAAAATACACACAGGTCTATAAGGGAAGGATAATTATGAATTCGTATCAATCAAGGTCACCTGATCTCAATCCAATAGAGCATGCTTGGGGTGCTCTCGGACGTCAAATCGCAGCCTACAGATCACCACCAAGGATCGTACAAGAACAGTTAAGTGATTGGGACTCGTTGCCACAGGATCTCTTCGACAGCCTTATGGAAAGCATGCCTGCACATTATGAGCCATTAGGCTCAAAGTCCAGCACATTCCATATTAGGTTGCTTTTCACATGGCAAAAATGTTTCAGAATCATAAATAATGTTTAGAGAATTTTTTATACCATTGCATGTGAAATTAATTATTTTAATTCAAAGTAGTAATACTTTTTTAACTTCAAGATGAGAGAGTCATTTTGGTGATGCTAAGGATGTGTTAGAGGAAAAGTTAAAAAAATTCTTTGTTCAATTTAAATAGCAATTTAATTCGTCATTCTATTAAATTCCCAATATGATTCATAAAAAAACTAAAATCGCAAGGCAAACGGCTAAACCATCAAAAAGAGTTCAAGATGGTAAACTCGAAATCTCTACGGTTTCTCTGGCTTAGAGCTTTATTAAAAAAGATCTTGTAATTGTTACGTAAATTTGAGAATTGGAAAAAGAAATAAAAGAGTAATGAAACTGTAATTAGTTATTTTTTATTTTGCACTCATAGGATGGCTTCTGTTAATAATTCTACTCAATAACAACTGAAGACATCACATGTAACGTTACAAAAAAGGTAATTCTAAGTTTAAAAGTTTTCGAAAATTTTTACTTGAACATTTTCGTAAAAAACACCTACTGAAACTGAAACAGAAAAACTTTTGCATCCTTAGGACACATACAAAAACCTTATTTCCTCCAAATCCAGACTCAAAAGTCGCCAAAAAACTCGCCGAGGGGCCGGAAAAAGAATTCCGCTCCCAAGAAAAATTACAAGCCCCGTTTGCGGCTCAACTTTCAGATAATAAGACAACCGACTACTCCAGGGGTAACAAGAATACGGAAAAGCAAAATAACTCTGAGACCTTCCCCAAAACATTGGCATGTGCGTGAATGTTTTCTTTCTGGGGAATGTAAAGGGAAAAGAGAGGATAAGCCCTTTCCCGAGTAAACAGCGTTCCCCTGTAATCCCCTCCAACTTTTTAAGTCATCTGTTTAGAGACCCTTCCAAGTTCCCTTCCCATGAATACGTTCACTTTTTCTCCGTGGCTAAGATTCGTATTTTCAAGGCAACGTTTCTACGATTTTCTGAGACCAAGGACGTGAGAGGATTGGTGAAAAGTACACGAAGGGTTGTTTGGGAGAGTATTTGTTGCGGGAGTTTCGTTCGTGTTTTGAAGGTATTTAGGAAGGGAAGCTTCTGAGATATTATGCGTTTGGTAGGTTGTTATTAGATGCGACGCTTAAGACCACGAAATGTAACTCTTGGTTCGTTTGGAAGATCATATATTGAATTGAACTAAAGATAATTTTTGAAAGGATTTGGTTTGAAAGCATTTAGTTTGATGGAGAGTATCTGTTATTACTTGTTTAGTATTTCATGTGGCACATTTTTCTTTATGTTTGAGGCTCTTATATTCATGGCAGTGACCACAATTTTCTACGATCATGAATATGATAATATTAGTGACAAGTACACGAAGAGTTGTTTTGGAAGGTATTTGTTGCGGAAGTTTCCTGTCGGGTTTTGAAGGTAATTTTCGTTGGTAGTTGGTACTTGTGTTAACGTCGCACTGGAAGCAACACAAAGGGCTATTGAATGTACTTAGGAAGAGAACCGTTTGGATATTATTAGATGTGATGTTTAAGACCACGAAATACGACTTTTGTTTAATTTATTTTTACAATGAAAAGATAATTTTTCAGACGATTCGTTTTGAAAGCTTATATGTAGGTAGCTGAAAAGTATATACGATATTACTTCTTTACTTTGACAGGAATAGCGTAGTCAGGATTTCATTTTGAGTGCTCAAATTTATAAATCCATTTTTACGCTCTATAAAGATTCGGATCTCATTAGAATTTTGAAAAGTTGCACCAAGTCTTTACCTCTTATGTTTCGTCACCTGGATGCAAGAAGATAACGAAAAACTCCACTAGGTAAATCAAAAAATTCTTTATTTTGAGTTATACCTAAATTAGTAAATCTGAGATCGCACAGCATTTAATTCAATCACTAAGTAACTTTTTTGACCACTTAAGCTCCATCTGTAGGCTAATGAAAAATGTAGGTATGTATGAAACAGGAATTTGGAAAACTGTTTTTTCTTTATCTCAAAAACCAAAATATTGAATTAGTTCTTGTTGATTTTAACGAAGATTAATTTTAAAGTAATTTATCACGTAATCATAAAAAGCAAAGTGATTCAAATTAGTTGATTACAGTAAAGAACTCGTTTTAAAATGAGTGAATAAATACATTACGCTTTGAAGCTTTGATACGTGAGAGAGATGGTTATAATAAATATTTATCATGGTTTTGTATTTCTAGCAATTGATCAATTTAATAACCTCTGATTAATCTAATAGCTGCAATTTTTCTTTATGATCACAAGAATAATTTGTACATTTTTCATATTTCATGTGCAAAAAGATAGAAATAAGAAATCAACACTTTCGGGAGGTGGACTTGGGCCTTCAGAGCACCCCTTCTAGTTACACCACTGGGAGTGGCGTGCTTACTAAAGACCATGAAATCTAACTGTTGGTTCTTTTATTTTTGAAATTTATACATGAGAACTAATCATTATAATTTAAAATAATAGATAGCATTTACTTTTTCAAAAATATTCTGAGCAAAAGTGGGGACAGTAAGTGATGCTATTTACTTATTTTATTTACTCATACTGTCAAACGGATCATTCCAGTTACATGACAGAGAAAAAACTGTACAATTATACAAGAACTACGTAAATGATAAAAGCAAAATTCTAAAATTCCAAAGAATAATACTGATAAATGAAAGAAAAATCACGATCGAAACACTAACCACTGAGAAAAAAAATCAAAAATTAAATTTTGAAAAGTTAAAGTTTCTAAAAGGTTTTAGCCCCAGATGTCACATCATCTTCAGGTGTACACGGACTTCATGGATCCGAGTTATGTACTTTAGTGATATATTTTTTTTTCACATGGGGTTTACTGTCTTTAGTGAACATGGGGGTCCCGCTCCCAATACACAAGCGACATCTTTTGTATTGGGAGCATCTTGGTATTACTCTGGGATACCCAAGCGACTTCTTTCTACTTTCATTCCACTACTCTGTTCCGCAATATGTCTTTTCTTGCCTTTTTATGACATTTTTTAATTGACATTGGTATCTCTTGCGTTTGTGGCGTAGCTTGGACAAATATGACCAAAACAACCAATCGACTAAATTGTATAAAATCGTCAGAGGAAAATATCACGAGTGGGGGTAAACTATCGTTCTGACAAATTGGGCCTTTAATTTTTTTATACTATAAAATTTTGTATTGGATTCATGAGCTTTGGTTAATAGACCATAAAGTAATGCTTAAACTATAAAACTAAAAGTTGCGCAAAACACAATTGCTTGGAATTATTTTTGTATTTGATAAAAAAGTAGAAATAACAACAAAGAAAAGAGAAAATGTTTCATTGCTCACATAATTCCGCTTATAGTGGGTTTTAAGCAGGACATTTTATGTTACTAATGACATATTTTATGTTTCTTCACAGGATTTTTTTAAAATTCAATCACTCTTGAATTAAAGTAAAATTCCTTACTTTACCATGTTCACATTCAGACATTTAAACATGGATTTGAAAATAATACTTTTTTTTAATTCAAGGACTTTTTAGCTTGATTAAAATATAAGTTCTTAATTCTCCTGGGAAGATTAGCTAATTTATTTGTGTGTATTATGCATTATATCAGTAATAATTCCTGTATTCAATAACATTTCTTTGCCCATTTGCCTGACAGCAAGCTTCGATTTCCTCCTTTGCATATCGTGAACTCTTCCCCCATTGTTTTAACTGCAACAGACTCTCTCGATGGTGTCTCAACAATCACTTCGGCTTTCGCCCTCACAAGGGATCGTCAAAAATAGTAAACTCGATCTCCTCCTGTACTCGATGCTTCGAAATACGAAGATATTCCATCTTAGTTAATCAAGTCATCAAATTAAACTCCGAAATTTCACCTTTCCCTTAATCTCCCTAAAGCTAAGTGGGAAAAACGATTCCCTAACTCGGCGATGAGTAGGGAAAAAACGAGAAATTATCCCTCGATAGGTCCCTAAGCGAAGCGCTTCCCAGCATGCAAAGGAGTCATCTCGGACGCACTTAAAGGGCATCTTGGAGTGGCGATTTGTTTAAAGAGTGGTCGTTGTTTGTTAGGGCGTCATTCGGGGGTAATTTCTCGTGATTAAAGGTAGGTGATTGGTGGGACCGAGTCGGCAGCCACTTAATGTCCCCCAGTGTGCTTAATGGAAGTCACGGTTGGACTTCGCTTTCGCTTATCCAGGACTTAATAACGGATCGGTGACTGTTGGTGGGTGACAATAGTGAAGGATGGATGAAAAGATAACTCGATCCCACCAATAATCTAATCTCGAGAAATTAAAAATTTAATATTCAATCTTCATGACAATGTATTGTTTTTTAATTGATTACAAACATCGGTCTATAAAGGATTTGTCTGCTACCAAATGAAGATTGTATACGATATTTTTACTTTCTCGTGATTAAAGGTAGATTGGTGGGACCGAGTCGGCAGCCACTTAATGTCCCCCAGTGTGCTTAATGGAAGTCACGGTTGGACTTCGCTTCTGCTTATCCAGGACTTAATAACTGATCGGTGACTGTCGATGAATGACTATAGTGAAAGGTGGATGGAAAAGATTATTGATGAGGGCAATATATTAATTGTTTTTAATTACGATTACAAAACATAGGTTCATAAAGGGTTTATTTGTTGCCAAATGAACATTCAAAATTATATTTTTAATTTCTTTTGATTAAAGGTATGTAATTGGTGGGACCGAGTCGGCAGCTACTTAATGTCCCCCAGTCTGCTTAATGAAAGTCACGGTTGGACTTCACTTTTGCTAATCCAGGACTTAATTACGGATCGATGGCTGTTAGTGGGAGACAATAGTGAAGGATGGATGAAAAGACAACTAGGTCTCGTCAATCACCTAGTTTTAATCACTAGAAATTAAAAATATATATTTTCATGGCAATATATTGATTGTTTGAAAACACATTGATATCACACCTTTCTTAAATAATTTAAATAAGCAATTGATTAAAATATTAAATTAAATTTCTATGCATTCGTGTTTAAAATTGCCATACATATAGATTTACTCTACTTTTAGACACCTCTTCTTTTTTGAGGACGAATATTCATACCTAATTTATGAAGGTAATTCAACCGAATAGTTACGAAAAAATAAATAACTACTCAAAAGAGCGCTATTTTAGCTTTGTTAAGATGCTTGAACGGTATATCTCGTTTGTTTAAATGTTACCTTCGAGAGTAAAAAATAAATAAACCTTTTCTAGTAAATTTGATTTCACGATATTTTTGTGATATTTTTTCATAAATTTTACAAGCCTACTCAATGAAATAAATATTCATATACCACCTTTTTATAACACTTGCAGTGAAATTAATTTTTGGAAAACATTTTCAGCAAATATTATTTGAAAAATAAATAATTTGTTTTTATCAGTGCAATGTAACCTTGATGATCCGAGATAATGTGGACCGAGGCCACATTGGACAACCAGAAACTCGGATAATACGGATGTAGTACCACAAAACAGCTTATGCGAAATACAGAAAAAAAATTACTGTACTACATGTTACTACTACTTCTGAAAGATTCCTAAAGCTAAGATTAAGAACAATCTATGCTCGGATTTGTGACGGTCTTCCTTTTCTTTGGGGCCGCGGTAGCCCAATTTTGTAGAGTTGTGGATTAGCAACCGGAAGGTTTCGAGTTCGAAACTCGATCCAACCAAAGATCGCTGTGTTCATGGAGATTGCTGCACATTAAATGTGTCGTGGCCTCAAATGTGCTCACGTGGGCGTGGTTTGGAAGTTTGGAGAGTGGGGTGCCAGCTCAGGTTTTGATCTCGTCATCTGTTGTGGCACAAAATAACGAGGTGTTGTCCTCATAATGTGACAGTGGTTCAAAATTACGAGGCGTTAATCTCGGCTCTTTCCCTTCGGGATTGATCCCAGACCGCTGCCAATAGCCTGTTGTATTACTCCAGTCGGAAGTGTATTTGATTACCTACCTACTTATCTCTTTGGACAAAGAGCGCACACATGTGCTGGAAGATTTACAAAAAGATTTAAAATCCTCGGTATCATATTCGACTTGGTTGGTTGTTTGAGTTTTATGGCGCAATGGCCATATTAGGCCAAACTGTGCCAAACAACGTCAAGTAAAAGGGATATACTCTAAAGGAAAATTTGTTCTGATACAGAAGAGAAATACACGCAGGGAGGAATAGATCCTAATAAGACTCGGATAACACAGACGCTAAGTTAATCGAAATTCAGATAATCAAGCCTCTACTATGTGTGCAAATAAACGAGTTTCACAACTGCAATACTTAAACGGTCCCCAACGAAAAAATTATTTCCTCCCCAGTCTCTTAACTGTTTTTAGAAATCACGATAATTTTTTTATAAAACTCGCTCCTTTTTTAATGTTAAAGAACTCCAAGTATTCCTTGTCTACTCAGCTCTCCACCATTGTTTGTAGACGAGAACCAAAGAAGTACTAATACAGGCTTTTAGCATTTACACTTTCTGTTAATGGCATAAAAAGGAGAGAGGCTTGTAGAATGAGGAATAAAACCGAAAAAGAATTTAAAATAAGTCAGAGGGTGGGAAAAAACACATTTAAAAAATGTGGAGTGGGTGATAACTTGAACAATCAGAAGAAAAGTGAATTATATTAGTGTTTGATGTTTTGATTTGAGATGGGCATCGGATTTCGAATTGGTACTCAAAGATATTGTTCGTTTTTATACAAAAGAAATGATATTAATCAATGCATTTTTCGTTGTAAGCCTCTATGGTTGGTAGGTTGGTATTTTAATTAACGCCACACTGGAGCAACACAACAGGATATTGGTGACGGTTCGGGATCAATCCTAAAGGGAAAGATCCGTATAAGCCTCAATGAAAACTCTTCAAATTATTCATTAACCATCCAAGTGGTTTTGACGAGAGATCTTGTCCATCAAGATCTGACCAATTTTGCTAATGACGAGATATATCGTTATCAAGATATTGCCGATTTTTGATGATGAAGAGATAATGATCTCGTAGGTTTTCTTCTAATGATGAGATATCTCGTCCATAAAGATCTACTAACAGTTTTGCTAATGACGAGATACCTCGTCAAGACAACCACAAGGAGGGTTAAATCCTAGAGTGTAAGAAAATGAGTTCAAAACTGTTTCAAAAACATTTTTAAATATGAGAAGGTAGGTAGAACAATCAAAAGGGTCAATCTCGAATTAAGTATTTCGTGATAACAATTTATTAATTTTTCTATCTGTACAAATATCTTCATTAAAAAATTAACTATCTGAGCATGATGAGATTTTCGAGTAGTGTAATATTTCTATTCCCCCAAACCCCCCCCCCCACACAATGAATGATAGTTAGTAGGTTGATACTTGAATTTACGTCGCACTGCTGCTACACAACGGGCTATTGGTGACAGTCCGGGATCAGTCCCGAATGGAAGGATCCGAGATAATTGTGAACCACGGTTAGATGGCGAGGTCAACATTTGATCTGGCACCCCACTCTCCAAACTTACACCACACCAAAGTGAGAACATTTGAGGCCACGGCAGATTTAATGTGCACCTATATACGAGAGGGATTTTCAGCTGAAGTAAACAATCCAGACGGTTTGCGGTGATTTCACTTATGCTGTCCAAATACTCTCGCCCATGATACATATGATGGTTACCTTAAAATATAGTTTATCGCCTTTTTCATGCCGTTTGGAATTTAATTTAGTTGGCGTTAATAAATCAACTATCATATATCACTACTGAATATATTCTTTGGCGTTTTTACTGCAAAGTGCTGAAATCGTATTCGAAAAACAAGGCAACGGGTGTCACATTCAGAATATGTACAGGAAACACAATCGCCGCAGAAGCACTATCATCTATGGTAAACTTGACAAGAAATGCCTTTCACGAAAGATATGAAAAGTTTGGTCTGGAATTTTGTGCATTACAGCTAATTTATTATTATGCATAAGCAATTTATGTCATAAATAGTTTTCTATTAATGACAACATTTTTGTCTTCTCCAAAATGAACTTATGAATCGTATGATCGTTCAAGCACTAATTGACGAGAATGTGGTGGTATATGTGCTTGACTTCGGGGCATCATAGAAGGTGCAACCACATAGCACCCACCTTGAACTGTGAGGGGACATACCTTCCTGGACTTTGGAGATGCTGGCCCGCATTTACGTGTCGCCTTGAAGAAACCATGGAGATACAAGCAGCCAAACAGATTTCAGCCCACACGAGATTCGAACTCGTAGCCAAGCGCTTTCAGTCTACAAATTTTAAAACAGCGACGCTTTTATGCACTAGGTCCCTGATGAGGCACGAAGATTAAAGTCAGATTATACTTTTTAGCCACTTGCAACAAATTCAGTCTAGATAGAGAAATACGTATTCAAGCTCTACCGTTCAGTTGTTGATCTTGTCATGTTCTTTCTGATCTACAGTTTTCAAAATGCTCCAACATGCATAAATGACCTAAATATTCTTCATAATCAAAGGATTGCTGCGGAATTTTATGTCTTTACCTTTTTCCGAGATGAGGAGACTATTATAAATCGGCAATGATAACGAGATATCTTGTCATTAGTAAAATTAGTCAGATTTTGATGGATGATATATCTCGTCATTAGCAAAATTGGTCAGCTCTTGATGGACGAGATATCTCGTCGAAACCACTTCGAGTGTTAAAAGCAGTAATCATTCTTGGACATTGGTTGATTAGTTTTGGTGAGTTTCGAAAATAGAATGTAGAACATGTTGGAATTATGATCCAATTAAAAGTCAAAGAAATGGGATTGCTTATTTTAATAACGATGAGAAGTACATAGTGTCCTAAAAGTTCCCGTACTGACGATTCGTGAATTTATTATACAAAAACAACAAACTTTAAAACAATTATTTTTATGCTAATAGTGAAAAGTACATTTAACATAACATAGGAAAAAAAATTTGAACTCACATTTATAATAAATGTTCAAAATGTCCGCCCCTTTCTTGGAGGCAAAGCTGAAGTCGTTTGCGCATATTTTTAGAAACGCGTTTCAAGATGCTGGGAGTGATTTCTTGTATCCTTTGAGTAATGGCAATTTTCAGATCATCTATTGTTTGGGGATTATCTTCATAAACTTTGTTCTTTAAATACCCCCACAGAAAAAAGTCAGGGATGCTCAGATCAGGGGAACGAGGTGGTCAAAGATTTCTTGGGATGAGTCGATCGACAAAAAAATCTCGAAGCATGCCCATGGTTTCGTAACTTGTATGGCAGGTTGCACCGTCTTGTTGGAACCAAGAATCTTGTTCATTCACTTCTAATAATGCAACAAATTGTTGGATGAGTTCTCTGTATACAGTGCCATCAACAGTTGACTGGAAAAACAGAAGCCCAACAATCCTTTTGGCACACCAAACGCCAATTTTTTGAGAATGTAAAGGTTTTTGCATTAATGAATGGGGATTTGTCGTCGCTCAAATGCGGGAGTTTTGCGCGTTCACATAACCGCTTAAATGAAACCATGCCGCCATTTATGTCGCCAAAATTCTTTACATCTTTCATATGATTTATATTCAAAGTAAGCCTCAAGCAGCGCAATTCTCTGAATGCGTGATAAACTCATTTTGGAATGAAGAACAAAATGACATGGAACTTTATTATCGCACAACTTGAGCGAGAAGAAAACCAAACGATAAAAATTAAAGAATCCATAAAATTATAAGCAGACGATAAAATTCAATAAAGCACGGGAAAATGATTTTTTTTAAAGTTGGAGTACGGGAACTTTTAGGACACTCCGTAAATTGTTATATTGTAATCGCCTTTAAAACATGTATAATACTAGTAAAATGTTTACAATTTTTATATTTTGACCTAAAAGTAAAATGTTTACAACTTTTATTTTTTTATCTTTGAGCAGACGTAGAGTAGATAAACTGTAAAAATACTCTCTACTATACAGCTCCTTAAGGGGAATATTAGTTTTTAGGTCAAAAATTTAAAATTTTAAACAGCTTATTAGTGATATATTTTTTAATCAGATTACAGTAAATTACAATATATTTCTCATCGTCATGAAAATAAGCATTTAATGTCTCAGAAAAATGTCGGTTTATGAATTTTCAGCTCTAAGCCGACATCTTTTATTCAATGGTGGCCCATGAGGCAACCCCATTTCCACGTTTACAATATTTTTTATCCTACACCAGACCAGCCTTTCTGCCTGTCTCTGTCTGGGAGCCTTATGTAATCTTGAAACATATAAAATATGAAACTCTATCAGCAGTATTATTCACTGCGATGTCAGAAAGCTGAGATAAATTATTGAGGTCCACAAATATAAATATCTACAGCAGCTTAAAATATTTACTAAATAAATTTTATGGATATGGATAAAATGATGGTTATTTAAGATGATCCTATAGTTGATCAACAGAAACATAACGCTTCACTGTTTACAAAATGTAACAGAGGATTGAATACATATAGTCCGACACGCGATGAGAAGGCATTTGAGTCTGTGGTTTTGAACGAGTCTATTTTTTGAAGTAGGTATTAAGTTAGAAACTAAATAAAACGTTTCCACAATTGGTGTCTTCTAGTTCTAAGTGTTCGATGCCGAAAGAAGGGTCGCTGTAGCCCGGAAGAGTAGCGAATGAGCAACCGGAGGGTTGCGAGTTGTTCGAGACTCGATCTAACCAAAGATAGTCGTGTATTTGGGGGCTGGTGCACGTTAAATCTGTCGTGGCCTCAAATGTCCTCACTTTAGCGTGGTTTTGAGAGTGGAGTGCCAGCTCAAGTGTTGACCTCGTCATCTGATCGTCGTTCAAAATTACGAGGTGATGTCCTCGAATCTTTCCCTTTGGGATTGATCCCGGACCGTCACCAATAGCCCGTTGTGTTTCCCCAGTGCGAAGTTAATTCAACTACCTACCAGTGCCTAAAGCGATAGCTGTGGTAATGAGTTGGCGCAGCGAAAAACATCCACGGCGATTGCCATTCATGCGTTTGGCATAGCAGCCCTTCTCCTAACGAGCTTTCACACCTATTCAAAAATCGACTGACTCAAGGTCGACTGCCTTCTCATTGGAGCCCCACTCTATCTGTTCCTGGTCACATGCGACAAGAATGGGATCTCGAAAAAATGAGTTACACCTTTTTCCTTTAAAATAAGAATAAACACAACAATTCAAAGCACGGATGGATCGAAAGCGTAGAATCCAATTGTTTGGCAAACTTTGCAATCAGGGTGGTTCAAGGGAGGGGCGCATGGACGGGAGACATAGAGTGGTCCTGGTAGTCATCATTTATTTCGATTTCACGGCGGAAAGGGTCAGGCGCATTAAAAAATCCGAACCTCTCCCCAGGACGGGATGAGATCCCGAGTCACGAAACAAGGTTGAAAAAGAACGCGGGGGCGGCGAGGGAAGACAAAAAGACACGACATAAAAAATAAAAAGACCCCACCTCTGCGAACCTTTCTTCATTCCAAAGGGAAGGATCGAAGGAAAAAGCGGTTGGCAGCCGCGGCCCCCCTTGAAAGACAATATGGAAAAGGATTCGGAAAAGAAAGGGAGAGAGAGAGGAAGACAAAAAATAAAGAGAACTAAAAAAGGGAAGAGATGTGTGGAAACAAATAAATAAAAAATTAAGAGGAATGAGTGGTGGAAGAGAGATGAGAAGGCGAACACAGAGCAATGAAGCGTTATTTCCAGCCACATATCCTGCTTTTGCATGCATGACCACACTTCAAAAGGTCCTACCACCCCCTAATGCTTCAGAATTTCTTACTCTCTTGCCCCCTCGATTTTTTCTTCCCTCCTTCTCTTCTTCCCCCCTCTTTTCGTTTCGCCGCTCTAAAAGTTGGTAAAAATCGCTAACCAAACTAATGTGACAGATCACGATCACGGATCAGTGGTGCCAACATTCCGTCACGGCTAGGGTAACCGCTTTTGGTCGCTACCCCTCCCCCCTTCCCACCCCTGATTCTTTTTCTATACTCCTTTTATATCCTTTGTCTCACTGTTTCCACCATTCGATGTGATTTTCTTATTCTGGTTCGTTTTTACCCTCTTTTACTTTGAGGGCAGATTTTCTTTTTTCGACGGTTCGCTCACAAGAGGGCTTCATCAAGATTTTTTGAAACGTTTTTTCCCACTCCTTCCTGCAAATTTTCTTTAAGTCTGTTCCCCCTTTGAGAGTTCCTCACCCATGTGAGAGTATTCTTTTCAGCGACTCTTTTTTGTTCGTTTTTTAACGGTTATTTATTTTCAATCAGCTCTCAGTAGATTTCCAAATGTGTGCCGTTCTTATTAGATGTACGTTGGAGCACTTCCACAACGGTGGAGAAATATTAGAAAGAATCTGCCGTGAAAAAGGAAATATTGGACTGCAATTACAGATAAGGTTTACTCAGGTAAAAGGGTCCCCTTTAGAGCTGGATATCCTGATGGGCTTAGATCATGTGTACACTTCGAAATACGTTCATCTCGTTTTAATTTTAAAAGTTAAAAAATTCTGAAAAATGTGCTATATTAGATTTATGTTGGAGTGTTTCCTCAACGGGGTGGTGGAGAAACATTAGAAAGAATCAGTCGTGAAAAAGGGAATATTGGACTGCAATTACAGATATGGTTTTACTCAAGTGGAAAGGGTCCCTTTTGAGCTGATATCCTGATGGGCTTAGAAACATAATCTCGTTTTCATTTACGAAATTTAGAATTTTCTGAAAAATGTATTATTAACAATACGGTATTTTCTTATGGTTTCTATATTACTAGGTCTATGGATTATCTTTCCTTATAAGGATTTCGTACTAATTTATTCGAAGAGAATATAATGATAGTTACATGTAGCGATGCAGCAGTGGCTATTTCTATTTAAGAAATATACACTCGTGTTAATCTTGATAAATAAAAAATATTAATTTCAATATTCATAATGCTAATACGAGAAACACAGTACAAATACTTATAAAATATTCTATAGAACATTGAAATGGTAGCCAAGTTGTTAATAAGTTATTTTTATTTTTAAAATTTGATTTATTATTAATCAAATTTTACATTAATTTTAATCGGTTCAAAATGTATGTGTGGCAATTCATGCTAACACAAATGAATTATTCAAATATTTAAATTTTGATCATTAAAGTTTATTTAACAAACCTCAGTAATATTCACAATAATACTTTGGTTAGACACAAGAACACGGATCCATATCCAATTGGCAATAATTACCATCGCCAGTTGGCGATAATTTTGAAATGTAATCAGTTGTAGAACACCATTCACTTCTACTTGTACTCCAGTGCAAGGCATTTAATATGGCGGCCTATCTAAATAGTTATTTGGCTACGAAAATTTTAGTCGCCAATTTGGCGAAGGGCATGTACCGTGTTCTCTCTCTCTTGAGTTTTACCAATGCTTTTATCAATATGAAAATGCAAGCAACTTCGAGATTTGTATGTTGTCTATACATTTAGCAATATAGTGGGTAATAAGAAAGGTATGGGTACACATATTTTGTCGAGTGAAAAAAGAGATTTTATTTACTTTCAAACAACTACTCTAATAGGCTGATCCATCGTAAAAGAGTTAAAGAGATATTGTTTTGTAGCTCATTCTTATGGCCCAAATCTGAGAAGTGGCCATCTAAAATTACAGATGGGAAGTGAGAGACTAACACCGTTTTAAAAATACCGCGGTCACTGAACTAACTTGTCTAATCCAAAGTCAAATATTTGCATCGGTAGAAATCCTCCTCTCCTTGTGAAAAGATAGTTGAAGTGATAGGGAAGGTAAATTACATTTTTGAATAGATTAAAATGAATAAAATATTTAATTTGTAGCAGGTATTTAAGTCCAAGAGTGAAATGATGTTTACATTTTATTTACTCATTTATTATTCATATTGCAGCCTTTGGTATGAGTGTTGTCATTCACTATCATGTATGTTATAATACTACAATTCTCAGCTTTAAATTGACCTAATAGTTTGAGCTATCAGTGTTTGCTGTGTTCGGATTTACGAAGGATTTAAGCAGGTTAAGGATAAAAGTTATAAAGTTAAGACCTTATGAAATATATAAAGTTAAGGACCTTATGCATACTTATTGACCCCTAAAAATGTTTTTGAGCGGAATATTTCCTTTATCTTAATATGTTAAACTTAAGTTTTTATGAAAACTTAATTTTAGGAAGTTGGTTTGCATAAACACTTAATCATAGCTTAAGGCGATATGTTTATTTTTAAGACCAGTTTTTAACAACAATATATGCTTTAAAAAATATGCACGCATGATTCAAACGTTGATTCAAGGAATTCATTTATCAAATGAATACCTTGAATATACCAACTTAACTAGTTAAAAACTAGTTAAGTTGTTTATCTACTATATGTAGTTTTAGGTTAAAATTAATGAAAGTTTGATAAAAACAATAAAGCAAATGTGATAAAATTCTCAATACGGTCTACCAGTAGAATTTACTATCAATGTAGGGGAAAATTTAAGTCAGATGAGAAAGGGCAAAATGCAAGCTTTGATGAAAAGATATTTCAGAACTTATAATTTGCCAACGGATAGCCTTTTACCACTAACCTTTATGGACCAAAATATTTGTTAATCTTCAGATGAGCGTATGTATTTGCAGCGTTGCACAAATCGAAGCTCTTAAAATGTCTCCAATTAATTTATTAACCCTCTGAGGGGTTCACACGCAAAATTTGAATCCTGATTCTAGGGATTCAGGATTCAATTTTCTGGAAATTTTTGTAGAAATTAATTTAGACTTTTGAGGGATGACTTAAGTTGAGACAGATTAACTTCACACCTATGAGAAATGCCATAAAATCTTTGTTCTAATAGTGACATGACTTCTTTTAATATTGTTAGGACAAAGCTTCTTTAAAATATAGTTCAATTATCTTAAACATTGGCAGTCAAGAAATTTTAAATAAGATAGTCTATATTTCTAGTTATTAAAGTTATTTATGGTTACGATACTGTCTCATGTTGACTAGTATTAATTATTAGTTCTATATCATATCTCAAATTTGTTTTAAAAACCGAAGACGATGTTTTTAATTATGCAGATCTTACTTATCTTATACTTTTCTTTTCAGTTTTATTTTCAAATAAAGTACTTAAAGTATTTATATATATTAATGTCCAAACTAGTAGCTTTCTATAGACAAATACTGTTACATATATTCTTAGAGAATATAAACACACTTTTTCAATAAAAGCTTGTTTTATTAATAGAAATCATAGACAAAAAAACATTTATAAACAGTTAACATAGTTTTAAATAAACTGAAAATGAAGGTGAAGGGTGAGTATGAATTTTGAGTGAAAAGCAAACTTGATTTATTTGTTTTACAAATTATTAATTAAGTGATAGAAACAGTGCAAAGTAGATAAAACCATTACACAAAGAAAAACTATTGTCAAATATTTGAATTACTTATGAGTAGAATTATAATTATTTAACTAGAAGAAAAATAGATTGTCAATATGAGAAAACCAAATCAAATACTTTACGCAGCTGAACGTTCTACTTTACTGCCCAGGTACAAATTTAAGGAAAAACCATTACACATTTTACATCATATATTTTGATATAGATTGATATTAGTATCCTAAATGAAAATTTGATTTAAATTGTTTACCTACTACCAATTATATTTTATTCATTTCTTCAACACTAGAATTTCGAAATTAGACAGTAGTGTCTATATTACAGTTGGAAACAATTGCTATTATGGTTATGACTATTACCCATTCTTTACGCATATTTCTACAAAATAATAAACTAATACTATCATATTACTTTAGTCCTCGTTTTAAAGTGTTATTTTTTAAAAATAACACTTAAAAATGGTTCTATAATTTCTGTTCTCATATAAATGAATGTTTAGGATGTTATTCGATATTCGATGGTACGGATTCGAATTGAAGTCAAGAACGGATCATGGCATTTTGAGGTCCTAGGCTCAGATAACTGAGAAGAATTACCTTGATACTAAAATTTACTGACAAAACGATCTCTCTCTATATAAATGTATGTGTATATGTATATATGTTCCAGCATATATCTCTGGAATGTCAGTATCAATTTCAACCAAACTTGGTACGCATATGACTTACTATCTGGAAAAAATACTGTGGGGAAAGGCACCCCTAGCACCCCTAGGGGTGGGGCGAGAAGGGGGTGACGTGTAAAAATAATCGAAAATGACCGATATTAGTGTCGAATTCATAGTTTTCGGGGTCGCTGAGATGAATAGTGACACTCCCGATGCCGTTTAAGTCCAAGTTCAGCCCTCATCGGCATGGGGGGTGAGAAGGGATGAAAAATAAAATGTACAAAATAACCGAGATTAGTGTCGAATCAATAGTTTCGGGGTCACTAGGCTGATTGGTGACAGTCCCGATGACATTTAAGCCCAAGTTTAGTCGAATAGAACGAATAGAACTCTGTAGAACCTTCTGGAAGGTTGTGGAAATGAATAGAATTCGGTAGAACTTCTAGAAGATTGTGGAAATGAATAGAACTCCGTAGAACCTTCTGGAAATTTTTAGAAATCATTATGCCCCAGTCTTGGACTCGTGATGTTCGAGAAATTCCAGCACCCAATCGAATCTTAGATGATCGTATTTAAGGGAAGCTAACTCGGCAAGTCTTCCTGTTTATGATCTTTCAGTGAATGTGACAGTTTCATTTCGCTCTTTGAGTTGATTGCATAAGTGTTCCCTACTTAATTTGATAGTGATAATGTGCATTTTGGATTCAAGTTCATTAATCAGCATTCATTGTTCATTGCTGTAACAATACCTACAAGGAAACGTAAGGCGATTGGCCAAGTGCAATCAAAGGCTAAAAAATGAAACAACAGCGTAGACAAGACTCTCCCGAGGAGAGGAATAGAAGACTTGCGACGCTGCGCGAGAGAGCTGCTACATCTAGAGCTTCAGAGACAGTACAGCAGCGTGAGGCTCGACTACAGGATATGAAAAAGAGAGCTACTACATCTAGAGCTTTAGAGACAGTACAGCAGAGTGAGGCCGACTACAGGATATGAAAGAGAGAGCTGCTACATCTAGAGATTCAGAGACAGTACAGCAGCGTGAGAACCGACTACAGGATATGAAAGAGAGAGCTGCTACATCCAGAGATTCAGAGACAGTACAGCAGTGTGAGGCCGATTACAGGATATGAAAGAGAGAGCTACTACATCTAGAGCTTCAGAGACAGTACAGCAGTGTGAGGCCCGACTACAGGATATGAAAGAGAGAGCTACTACATCTAGAGCTTCAGAGACAGTACAACATCGTGAGGCCCGACTACAGGAAAAGAGAGATAGAGCCATGTTTCTCCCACGGACAACTTTATGTTGCTTGCTCAAGGGTGGGTTCACCAAGAATTTATTTATTCTTGCCCCTGGAGGTGAAATTAAAGAATGTTGTTTATAATCAAGTTTTGTGTTAAATTAATATTATACTGAATTTCTAGAAGATTTTACTTTATAATTTGTATACTGCACTTATACATATAAAAACCTGTAAATAAAATTATTGCTATTTTACACTATAGAGAGATTTGATTCCTTTTCCTGTCTAATAGAAGATTGGGATAAATAAATACCCTGGAAACGTCGGGTAATCAGCTAGTATATTATTAAAATTGTTTGGGCCAGAAAATGGGGAAATTTATAAATAGGCCGCTTCATAAATCATATGGATACACTTATTTAATTTTACATATTGCATTATTATACATCCTTCACAAGAAAACGACATCAAAATGAAAATTTGATTTTTCCTTTAGCAAACAAGTCTTAAAATCCACCAAACCATGAAAATTGAATAAGTAAATATTCCTCACATCTTAAATATATAAATGTATGCTTACGGTATGCGCAAATGCTACCAATTTCAAATGGACAAATAAAATATGCTTTAAGATTTTCAATGACCCTTTTGGCTCTCTTGTAAAATTTATTTTTTGAGTTGCGTCACTTTTCCCCCAACAACGTGTAATATTTATTCTTGAGTAAGTGCATATCTGAATCCACCCAGGCTAACACTAACTGTTCTGATTCCAATAGAGCGATAATGCAAAATGATGTAAATTGCCACTCGCTGAACTATGCAGACTATAAGTAATTGAAAGGAAATAAAACGAGTTCAAGGTTTAAAACCGCCATTAGACTGATGGAAGTCGATATTTTTCCATGACATTTTGTTCATTAAAATGTGCAAAAATTTGATAATGATATCGTAGAACTTTGAAAAGAAGAATTTTTAACATATAAAACTTCAAACAATATTTATTATTTTATGTAATGTTGATTGTACTATATATTTATCATTTCATTCCACTTCTGTTACGCTTAGCTGATTCAGTTTCTCTTTTCTAAATAAACCTTTATATATTCTTCCTGCGAATTTTAACTTATTTCTACAAGGCAATATGGGAGGGATATTTAGTGAACACAAACAAGAAGGAATGCGAAGATTATACTTTCGCTTCCCAAATGCTCTCCATGTTACATATCGGGGTTACCTTAACCCTTTAAGTGGCTTCAACGAGATATGTCGTTCATCAAGATCTCACCAATTTTGTTACTGATGAAATATCTCATCATCAAGATATTGCTAATTTCTTGAAAAGAAAAATGACCAGATCTTGATCTCGTCAGCAAGATATAGCTGATTTCTTTTTAAGAGATCAAGATCTGGTCAGTTTTGCTAAAGAAGAGACACATCGTTGAGACTCCTAACCACTAGGAGGGTTAAAAGCATTTTATTACAATTTTGGGAGCCGTTTGGTGTTTAATCTAATTAGAGTTGACCAATTAATTATCATGTGTATCAATTCGAAATTATTTGGAATTTTTATTGGGATTCTTATTTTATTGTTGGAAGTGCTGAATCGTATTAGAAAAACAAGTCGTGGTGTCACTTTCGGAATACGTACAGGAAACACATTCCGCCAAACAAAAAGTCTCATATAACTTTGATTATTACATATTTGTCATTCCATTTCACTTTTTCTTCTGTTATGCTTTGCTTTTTTCTGTGTTTCCCCTCCCAAATAAACCTTTACCCCTCCTGGTGATCGTCTCGACGAGGTATCTCGTCGCTTAAAATTGACCAGATCTTTATGGAAGAGACATCTCGTCACTTAAAATTGACCAGATCTTGATGGAAGAGACATCTCGTCACTTAAAATTGACCAGATCTTAATGGAAGAGACATCTCGTCATTTAAAATTGACCAGATCTTGATGGAAGAGACATCTCGTCACTTAAAATTGACCAGATCTTTATGGAAGAGACATCTCGTCACTTAAAATTGACCAGATCTTGATGGAAGAGACATCTCGTCACTTAAAATTGACCAGATCTTAATGGAAGAGACATCTCGTCATTTAAAATTGACCAGATTTTGATGGAAGAGACATCTCGTCACTTAAAATTGACCAGATCTTGATGGAAGAGACATCTTGTCACTTAAAATTGACCAGATCTTGATGGAAGAGACATCTCGCCACTTAAAATTGACCAGATCTTGATGGAAGAGACATCTCGTCACTTAAAATTGACCAGATCTTGATGGAAGAGACATCTCGTCACTTAAAATTGACCAGATCTTGATGGAAGAGACATCTCGTCATTAAGAAAAAATATCCACATCTTGATCTCGTCATCATAAAAAATTGGCAATCTCTTCATGTCGAATTATTCGTCATTAGAAAAATTGGTCGGATCTTAATGGACGAGGAATCCCGTTGAAACTACATGGAGGATCAAATTTTCTACGTATTTTTTAATTATTTACACATGACAATGTAATTAAAATTCTTGAATTCCTTTCCAACTCGCCCGATTTACCTGTGAAATCAGAGTGAATGCCCTAGCACTCTCGATCAAACATGCAGATTTAGATCTCACGAGAAACCGAAGTTCCAAGTACCACACCTAAATCCGATCACTTTCTCACACCCGAGGAACGGAAGCGACCATGTTTAACGAGTGTCCGTATGTATGGTAATGCGGCGTTTTTCGCTGAATGCCTTGCGGTCGCTGCGGTAGATATGGGAGGGATAAGAAAGAAGTCTCACAGCCAAAACCGCAAACTGCGCATTTCGTGACCGCAAACATGGGGTTTTGGGGCGTGGCGCGGTTTCGCGGGAAATTCGGAAGGCATCTGATTGTTTCTTCGTGGTCTGAGAACCTTGTACGGCACGTGAAAAGTTTTAAAGACAGGTTTTTAACCCTCCCGGAGGGTTGTCTCGAAGAGGTGTCTCTCGTCATTAGCAAAACTGATCGGAACTTGATGGATAAGATTTCTGGCTATTAGGAGAAAACTGCCCAGATCTTGATCTCGTCGTCATAAAAAATGTCGACAATATCTTGATGACGAGATATCTCGTCCTTAGCGCATTTTCTCAGGTCTGGATGGATGACATATCTCGTTGAAACCACTTGGTTAATGAAAGATTTGGTGTTGTAATTTTACTTAGAAGTGAAGTTTTGAAAATAGAACGACGTATAAAAATACATAGGTATACTATAAAGTAATAGACAAGTAGACAATTTATGACTATTTTTCAGTGTGTCGCAGATATTATCAATCTTGTAGCGAAGATTATTTATGATTTGATCTTGACCAGATCTTGATCTCGTCATCATAAAAAAATCGGTGATACTCTGTTGACGAGATATCTCGTTATCACAAAATGATGACGAGAAATCTTGTCATTAGCAAAATTGTTCAGATTGTTATTGACGAGATATCTCGTCGAAAGGGGGTGATAAGGCAAACATATTTTGATGTGTCAGGAGCACCACGCCATAAAAAAGAATCTGTAATTTTTTCATCTATATACACATTTTAGATTGGTCGGTTTTGGATTTAGGTTCTATGGTGAAAGGGTCATATGTGGCCAAGCTGCGCCAAACACAAGGCAACAATGAGGGAGGAAAAAAGGAAAAAGCAGAAGGGTAGGCGAGGATAAAGCAGGAAAGTGGACAGATCACACGGGTTCCTTGAGGTTGTGATGCCAGTTCACACCTAAAGATGTGCCCGGACGGGATACGCTTTCTAGGATTTTAGCACTTGTTCGATTGCACCTTCCAGTGAAATAGACAGAGCATTTGAGAAAAGTCGCTGTCATAAGATCGCAGAAGGGTAAGTCACTTAAGTTTACTAATCAACTTGGGCAGATTGGCTATCGAAGGACAGATCTTAAAACCGAGCAACCGGAAGAAATAGCAAGAAGCTGCGTACATGTTCCGTCTATTTCATTACAAGGTCTATGAATTGTACAAATTTGAATCGTAGTCCTACACACTGAAGTTCTCTGAGTTTAAAACATGTAATTAAAGGGCTGCAATTTGCTGGAAAAGCTTGAACGGTCTTACAGATTAGTTTCATCACTAGAGCGCTTCTAATTTCGGAAGGGAGGCTGCGCAGATCAAAGAAAGGCATAAATGAAGTGAGAGAGATATGCTTTTATCCCACTCGCAATATTATCACATTACAAACAAGAAAACAATCCATAGTATATGCACTTGCCCATCGTGTGGGGCAAGTGCGATTTCAGGAAATAGCATTGCAAAATATTTTTTAAAATTACATCAGTGGGGTAAGTTTAACCCTCCTGGTGGTTGTCTCAACTAAGTATTTTGTCATTAACAAAACTGACCAGATCTTGATGGACGAGATATCTCAATCATCAAATTAAGCTCTTGTTATTAGAAGAAAACTGATCAGAGTTTGGTACTGTCATCATAAAAAATCGACAATATTTTGATGACGAAATACCTCGTCATTAGCAAAATTGATCAGATCTTGATGGACGAGATATCTCGTCGAAACCACTTGGAGGGTTAACCCTCCTGTTGGTTTACCTTCGCGTCGAAAACTCCCTGTAGTGGTCAGCCTCTGGTGAAAAAACCTGTTCCAAAAGGTCACCAGTTCTAGGCAAGAGGCAATTTGTTTTTCCTACTTAGATCTTCATTTTCTTTTGGAGCAATAGGGCAGTTTTGTCTCGATGAGACTTCTTGTCCTTATCAAAATTGATCAGATCTTGGTCGAAATATCTCGTCGAAACGAAGGTTTAAACTAATGAGTGTAAACATATTAGAAAAGGGTCTGATAGTGTGTGGTAAAAATATAGAAATTTTAAATATTACTGGGACAAAGTTCTAATTGGTTCAATATGAACTTTGAAGATCTGAGTTCTCCCTTGATCCACCTCACCCTACTGATAATTACAGTACACCAAATGTTTTCACACTACCCAGACCCTATTTGGTACCATAGTACCAAAAACACCTCATTGTGGTTGGTTGGTTTGGGGGCGCAAGGGCCATATTTGGCCATGCACACCTCACTGTGAGAAAGGGGTGTAATCAGTATGTCTTAATTGTTCTTGAACCAGACGATGAAGAGAGACATTAAAGAGTAAACATTTATTTAGAATACTAATAGAAAATGCTGCTTTAGTAGAATCTTACGACAGAAGTGATTCAAACAATGTCGAGTAAATAAATTTAAAAGCCCGTGACTAAATATCAGGTGGGTTGGGCATACTGGTAATTATCAGAGTAAATAAGAGTATTCTACTGACATTGTGTGAATCAATATTTACAGACATATTCAACATTTGTGAATCATATTTGCATACTGACGGTATGTCAAAAGTAAAATCCGCCAGGATTGAATACATAATATCGATAATTAATTAGCTTAATTTATAAATTCATATAAAAGAGGTTGTTCTTTTGAACGACGTCCTTTGGTAAGCAATATGTTGGCTACTGGATGATCATCACATTCGATTCCACTTCGAACACACAAGGAAAATAAAATTATATGCGAAATTTTTTTTCTGGTAGAACAATAATTTTATAGCTCAGTGTCGTAAACCATCTTAATGAGAATGAACTATCTTAATAGCTTAATCCTAATGAATTAACTTGAATATGAGCAAATTAAAATGTTCAACAATTACTTCTGTGAATGTGACAACCTACAACTGAATGGTATTTAGGCAATGACTGTTTATATACTCACGTAATGAACCTTAGTTGCTTCATTTTAAAATCTAACTAATCTAATTAAATATTTAAAAGGAGGGTCGATACTACTTATTTCCGAACTCACATATCCCAGAGTAACACAATATAAAAGAATAGTTCTAAAAGGTATGGCTTTCACGCTTTATATGAAGATAATTTTCAATCCGTAATCCAGTGTTTTTGTTCTACTCGTAATAACATTATCCGAATAAGGGGGGGGCCGCGGTAGCCCGGTTGGAAGAGTAACGGATTAGTAACCGGAGGGTTGTGAGTTCAAATCCATCCAAAGACTGTCGTGTTCAAAGAGGTCTGGCGCACGTTAAATCTGTCGTGACCTCAAATGTCCTGACGTTGGCGTGGTGTGGAAGTTTGGAGAATGTGGTGCCATTCAGATCTTTCATACAGATGCGTATGTGATCTATGTGTATGTTTTCTTGATAAGTTAACAGTACGTTGATTTCTCGATACGTTAAATTAAATGGACGAGTTCCATGTCCTCTGAATAGTTACATGATAAACTATTTGACAATTCTTGTTATGCTTAGGAAGTGAGAGCAAAGTTTTATACGAAGTCAAATGAGATTCAATTAACTTTTTTCTATAAACGTTTTATTGCAAATGCAGTTAGAAATAACACCGAGATATCTCCGAATAGTGTTGTATTGTTTTCCCCACAACAAACCTAACGACTAAATAACACATGTATTGGTTGAAAGAATTCTATAAATTTTCTATTAAGAATGTCAAATCTGGTTAAAAGTCATGCAGGGATAACTGCAAGTTGAAGAACGAATATATGCGTGTGAAGCCCTCAGAGGATTAAAATTGCTTAATCTTTTAAAAATAAATAAGTGTCAATAATTCTAGTCACCTACTAGCAAGCATCAATCAAGTGTAATTTTTTGAATGGTCGAAAATATGTTTAATCGGCTTAATTGAAGAAAATATGTTTCAGAATCTCCGCATGGTATCCGAATGTAGGCTTTCGACATTTTTCCTAAATCAGACAGAACCCAATAATTGGTTATTTTTCACTTCACACCCGAACAGTTTCTGTGGAAAAGTAGAACATCCTCCCCTGCCATTTTTAACTATGTCCCTTCCCCTAAAAATTACGCGCGGTAGTTTCTTTTGATCAATTATTCCTCCTTTCCGAAGGCATACTTACTTGAACCCAAAGAAAGTCACACTTCAATGACGGCATTTCTGCATGTCAGTTATAGTTATTTGAACAGCTAGGTTATGCTCTGGGGAAAGCAGTCAGGTTAACTCTGTGTGTATCAAGGAAAAGGTATTTTAGTTGAATTCTGAGGTGTAAAATACCTCAAAATGAGGCTGTACAATTAATTCCTCAACGAAATATTCCAAACAGCTAGAGGGCACAAGCTTGTTTTTACCAAATCTGGAACGTATGGCATTATGGCTGGCAATGAAGAGTGAGAAAAATGTTTTAGAACAAAAACATTTTAATACGCAGTGTTTTTTATGCCCAGTTTGCCACGGGTTTCAGATTTAGTAAAAACAAGCTTCAACCCTCTAGTTCTTTGGAATTTTGTACCACCGACCAATTGATCTAGCGGTTAGGGTGCTGGCTTCTAGATCGAACATTTCCTGGTTTGAATCCGGGGTTAGACAAGGACGTTTGTTCTAGAATGAATGTGTGCCCTCTCTATAAATGGATTGTGTCTAGAATGTGTGGTATGGATGTGAGGTGCAACGTGAACCTAACCCTCATGTTGCACCAGGAATCTGTCTTTGTTGTACCATAACGAGTAATGTTCAATTGGCCGGATATTAGAAAAACTTCCATAGTACTGCCATGCGTCAAGAAGGATTTATCTTCAAGTTTTGATTTCAGGGTTAACGATTGTTAAAATGTTGCGTATTAATGAAACTGTTATCACAAAACGGTACATCAGTTAGAGTATACTGTATCAATAGTTGGCTGAGTGCTCCTATTATTATTTAGTATTGTTAACACTTTTGGTGGTTGTGTTGACTAGATATCTCGTCACTAGAAGAAAACTGACCAAATCCTGATGAACGAGATATCTCGTTATTAGAAGAAAACTGACCAGAACTTGATCTCTTCATTATCAAAAATTGCAAAAATTGATGACCAAATATCTCGCAATTAGCAAACTTGATCAGATCTTGATGGTTGAGATACCTCGTCGAAACCACTTGGAGAGTTAAATATCAGATACTTATATTATTCTTTCTTTTCTCACTTGATCTAGGAAAGCTAGATCAAGTCCGTGAGTTCCTGCATCTTCAAAAAGGCAGGACGAGCACAGGATTAAAATACAGAACCTCCCTCGACATTAATTTGAGAAAACGTGTGGTTTAGTCCTTAATGGTAGATTGTGTGGTTAAGTACCATTAAAGTTTATGGTGACCCTAAGGACTTTGATAAGTAGATTCATACGTCATAAGAGCTCTGTCAAACTAGGTATTCCCTCAGTTACAGTTTGATTCATTATTTTTGTTTCTTTCTTGGCGCTACCTACATTTGCTTCACGAGGACTAATTAAAACGGAAATTAAGACTTAAAGGAGTTACAGAATCGGTCACGAACATCCATGCTCGGACAGAAATTCAAACCTTGAGCCTTTTGAATCATGATTCAGAGCACTAACCATTTGTATACCTGGACAGTAGATATTATCTAGATGGTCCACTTCAACAAATTTGTTAAAAGACTGACGAACTACATAAATAGTCAAAAATAGCAATTACTTAAAAATTTAAAAACAAATATCATACTGCACATTGCAACATAAAGTTGAAACGTATATTCTATTACTTCATAAGTCGTGTCTAATTGGGAATCCTAGAGAGATTGAATGGTTGAGTTCATGTCAAAAGGTTATATGTTGAATGGGTATGTCTAATAGTTCATTATTACCTCCAGTTTGACTAAATTAAATGTCATGCTTTGCTTGATTAAGGTGCAAAATGTTGAGTTATCGTGATGTATCATTTTTAGTGCACTATTACTATTACACTAAGCCTTCCAATAATTGGAAGTGAATGCAGTACAGTACAGAAAATGAACTCCAAATTCACACTTCCTTTTGGCATTCCATGTCTATAACTATTTTGATTTGTCTCTCAACGTTTATTTTAGGCTACATGAGGGCTACTTAGACCGGAACCTACGGCTTAAAGGAGATAACGAACCTCTACGAACATCCGTGCTTAGACCAGGATTCGATCCCTGAGTTTGTTGAACTGAGAGCGCTACTAAACTACGTTAAACCAAGGGCCAGAGAGCCAGCCAACCACTCGGCTACGTTAAACCAAAGACCAGAGCACTAACCACTCGGCTACGTTAAGCTAAGGGCCAGAGCTCTAACCGTGGCTACGTTAAATCAAGAGCCAGAGCGCTTACCACTAGGCTGCGTTAAGCCAAGGGCCATAGCGCTAAACATTCGGCTACCAGGATAGCTACTAAGGTTAGGAATATGGAATTTAGTTTTTAGGAAGGGCACATCAGCGAAGTCAATAATCAAGTACAGGAAGTAAATGTCTAATGTAAGTTAGATTCCCAACTTTTTAAAACGCAACGAAGTACTTTTGGCCCAGTTTTGGACAGAATCGAAAGGGAGTTTAATACATTGCAAGTCATAATGTTTGCTTCTGTAATTCATAACATTGAATTTCAGTTAAATTTATTGTTCGGAGTTATATATAGCAATAAATATAGACAAGCCAATTTAAGATCTTGGTGTATAATTTTGAAGACGTGGACGTCGGTTATAGACTGGATTCATCCCGATTAAATTTTAAATTATGCACCAGCTTTGTTCTTTGTGATCCACTTACGGGTTAGCAGAAGCAATTCACTTTATTGCTTGTTTCCAAATGGAAACTAGATTGGACTAGTACTTCTCTCATGCCCTATTCAAAAGTAACATTACAAGCAAGCATTTATAATTATTAGTTCTGTTGTTTTTAGGAAAGCTGTTATTCGTTGTTAGTTGACATAAATTCAGAATAGCAGTCTAAAGAACCTAAATTTACATACATTTATAGTATACCATCGCATTTGAATAAAAATCTCAATTTTTCTTCAAGGGCCAATCTTTTAAACTTCCTGGAAACAGATTTTGAAGATTTATGTTTTTGACGTGATGCTAATGATATTATAACCGATCTTTTGCGAATTTTTGTCATGTTACATGCAATTAGGCATATAGAATTGGGTCATAGATAAAATATGCTAAAAATGGCCAAAGAAATGTTAAAAATTTCTTTTGCGATATTTTGGTTTTTTGCTCTAGTTATTTTTTGTAGCAGGAAGCTAGAACATTTTTTTACCGAATTCAATACTATTGGTGATACTAGAGGATATCGGTAGAAATACTTAATTTTCTGGTTTAGAAGGGTTTTTTCCTTAATGCCTGACCAATTGTACATTACTCATTATGGCTCCACAAGGGAGGATTTGTAAACCACTTTGCGTGACCCCGGTTACCACGGGGTGGGTTCATGTACCTCACATATATACCATTCACGTTACTCCCATACATACCACACATTCTAGGCACAACGCGTTATAGAACATGGACATTTATTCCAGATGGATGAACATCCATCATGGAATTCGAAACTCGAAACTTTTCCATACACCAGGAGCCTTTCCATTCAGATTCCAGCACCCTGACTACAAGACTGTTTGGTCGGGTTTAGAATATACTATTATTATTTTTTGTTTACTTAATCCTTCAAGGGTTTCGATGTGATATATCGTCCAAGATCTGATCAATTTTGATTAGGACTAAATATTTCCTCGAGACAAAACTGCCCCATTACTTCAAGGGGAATGAAGATGTAAGTTGGAAAAATAAATTGCCCCTTGCCCAGAACTGGAACAGGTTTTTGCACCAGAGGCTGGCCACTGCAGATCATTTTTCGATGCGAAGATAAATTTTCAGGAGGGTTAAATGAAATTTGCGTACAATCGACTAGAAGCATCGTTAAGTTGGAGTGTGTGTTTCCCTGCCTTAGGTCTATGCTTGCAGTGAAACAACTTCTACATTTTTAATGTTGCCTGGATAGGAATATGTTATCAAGTTACTTGTTCTAACTTTACAACTATGTATTTCTCGATTTCACTACGAATGGAATGAGATGAATTTTATCCAGAATTAAGAGAATAAATTAGAATAGACCTAGTTTACAATAAAAGGTTAAATGGTACGTATCTCTATGAACTTTGGGTTAATGAAATGGTTTGTGGAAAGGTCATGTAGAAAACTTTTCAAGCGATTAGTATATAAAGGCAAAATAATTTATAGGTTTGAAAAGGTATGCTATTAATACAAATTAAGGGTCTAAGGTACTAATAGAAGTAATGCTTGAGGTTTAATTACACCTTTTGTGATAAGTGTTTCAAAAGGTACTACAGTAACCTCTCGTCACATTCCGCCTCAATATATCTAGGAATAGGCTCTATCGCACTTTTTCTTATCACCCAAGAAGCGTAATATATCTAGGGGTACTGTATCAGCAGACTTGTACTGGGAATTATTAGAAGAAAAACGTTTATCAGGGAAATAGAAATGAAAATATTCGTTGCTTAATTAACAAGATGAAAAAATGTAATATCCAAGAAAAGTCAACATGTAACTGACATTTAGCACAAAAACCTTTGCTGTAGATTTTCACTTAAAATCATGAGACTACGGATGTTGAACGTTAAGACTTCATTTCCATTTGAGTAATTGGATATAAAGGAATAGCCAGTTCGGAACGATAAATGCATGTTATAAGACTGAAATGACATAATGTCATTGCTATGTCAAAATTATTATTAAGCAAAACTGCTTTTAATCATTACATTTATGTTCTTTTTATGTTTTCCGTTATGTTATGTTCCGTTTCATTATGACTTATGTCAAAGTTGACTCGTTACCTAGAGAAATATATCTGGAAGAAAAGATCAGTAGGTCCGAATCTCCTTTCCTATTCCAGTTAGCGTGAGATACGAGACCTTGTCTTATAGGGGTGATTGTTTTGATTAGGTTTTGAGATCTTTAAGGCTACTGTAGACATTGTATAGAGATGGACTGGCTTACTCTTGTGCTGTTTATGTGTATGTAAGAGCTTTCTAATGCTGCTATAATGCTATAATATAAGTTTGTGCATGCATTGATAAATTTATAATTCAACTGCTGATTTTAATTTAGGATACGATTATTAGGAAAGTGAAACATCTAAAAAAAGTGCTGTCTTTCCGAAGTACCTACTTCTATTGGAATGTTTTAATGAATTCGGAGCGCTCTTGGTGTACTGACTTTACTGCGTTCAATGTTGGGAAATATGTTATAGAATGTGAATTCTACATATACTTTATAAACAAATAAATGCGAGTACTCTGATATACAGAATGTTAAAGACTTTTACTTTTTGAATAATAAAATCCATTTACGTCGTCTTCACAACGATAAGTAGGATGAAAAGATTTAAAATCAAGTTCCTGTTTAATTCGGTTTCTTTTTTCATCAAGCTACTTAGAAATTTCAGAGCCTATTTTTATCTGAATAATATTAAATTGTAAGTTTAATAGATAATCAATGATGTTACACACAGATTTCATTCACATTACTATTCTAAGATATATTAACATTTCATTCGATTATACTGTTTACTAGCTGCTTAATTGTTAAACAAAACTTAAAAGTGTTATGAACAAAAAAGAAATTAAAATTAGGTTCCAAATAACTATCAAAAACACTTGAACAGCATTACACAATTGGTAATAATCCAGCACTAAGTTCAGGCTAGATTGTTCAGTGTTATAAACAATGTTATTCTGTGTATATAGTACTGCTATACCAAAGAAACAACGTAACATTAAATCACCACACATAATACGACGATATGGTAAAAACTAACAAGATATAGAAATTTCGTTTAAAATAAATGTCTAGTCGATTACAAAGTCACACAAAACCCATTACACTATGTACAGAATACTGTTGTTTTTCATTGATAAGTGCTTGCATTCACTGATTAATCTCTACTGCTATTCTTAAGTAATGATGCAATGGTAAGTCATAGCAATTTACGACGAAGTGATCAATCGTGGAATTATTACACAAAGATGACATAAAATTTTGGTTTAAAATAAATGTCATGGTTCAACGTCAAGTTAACGAAGACTGCACAACTAAAAATCGAACAGGATTGGTGACTACAGTGATTGAGGTAATATTAACTAGTGCAATAATTCACAGTTAGAATAACGCATGGTTAACTGTTGGATTGTTAAACAAAACTCGTAAGCGGTATAAAAATTTGGTTCCTCAATAAATGTCAACGAATCATACTAAGAATATACTAACAGCTAAGGCTGCATTGGAAAATGTTAACATTAACTACTATTTCAAAGTAATGGCACGACGTTCAATAACTACATTATGCGAAAAGTTTGGATTGCTGGAGTATTAGTACAATAAATGTTAACGAATCATGCATCTAAGTTGACGAAGAAAACACCTCACAATTCACCAATAATCGTGCACTAAGCTAATGCTACACTGTTAAGTATTCCTGATCAATGTGATCAACATGTTTTAAAACTCCCGATGCCCAAACCATTAACCTCTTCGGCATTACAAGCACGAACTGACTATTATTTGTGAAGGAGCACCCTGTGGGTAAGCCGCTGTTACTCCTAACAGGGACAATCACCAACATTCATGTGCTTACAAACCGGGATTCGAACCCGGGTATTAAGCGGTAGACAAGCGTTATGATCATTATACTTGATAGGTGGCGTAATTACCATTGGTTATTTCAAAGAAACTGCGTGACCGTAAGTCATTTGCATTGTACGATGTGTTTGACTATTGAACAAAGCAGAAGTGGAATAAAAATTTGGTTTTAAATAAATGTCAACGAGTTTGAATTGTTTAATTAGGATCAAAAATAAAGAAAACCCCGAAGCAGATATTAATTTAAGTCGCTTGCTCACCTCTGCCACTTCTCCCCACGAACCTCAAGTCATTAAACTTGGCAATCTGATTCTTGACGACGGCGGTGGAATTCCTCATCTCCCCGCAGTAGTTCTCGTCGTTCCCGGCCCGGATGGTGACCACGGTGCCGTCCAGCACCTCCCCCAGCACGACCACCTTGAAGGCGACAGGCAGCGTCTTGTTGGAGCGCCAGTGGTTCGGCAGGACCGTGCAGAGCACGTTGGGCGCGCCCGTCCGCACCAGCTCCCCCGGGTGCTCGCCGAGCACTTCGCACAGGCCCCGGTCCACGAACTCGGTCATCGCGGCGACACGCGGCGGCTCGCTTGGCACATGCATGCGGGAATGGGGTGGCCTCCGCGCGGCCGGTGCGCCGGCGCCCCTTGCCCGATGCTGGTGCCGCTCTCTATCCGCCGAGCCAGCCAATTGAGGCTTGTTGCGTCAAGGGTTGCCGGAAGACGCCCGTTTTGTGTGTCGGTGGCGGACTTTTTTCGTGAGACAGTTCGCTCGCCAAGAGACTTCGGTTTCCGAAGTTTTGAGGAGGGAGGGCGCTTTTGGGTTTGGGATTCGGAGGGAGAAGTGGGGGAAAGGACGTGTTCTCAGACAGAGCGTCCACGAAGCGCGAGAGCTGCTCTTCGGAAATCTTGATGATCCACTCAAGTTTTCTGACGCGTGATGTATATTGCGTTTGAAGAAAGGTGATGGATTTGTTTACAATTTTTTTAACAAAAGCTGAGAACCCCTTTCCAACCCAAAGTATTTTTCTTTTACGAGTTTAGAGTTAGTCTTTTTAAGATTTTCGGATAATGATGTGTAATTTTATTTATATCCTGTTTTCAACTATCTTGCTTAACTTTGGTTGACGTTTATGAGACGGGTTGGTTGGGTCTTATGGTGTCATATTTGGCCAAACACAGGACAGACAACATTAAATAGTAGACATTCACTCACAAGGAAAGTTTCAATAACACAGCAGAGAGAAATACACCCAGGGATGCATCGAACCTGACAGGAATCGAACCTGTGTGGCCTACAACTCGCGGATTTCTAGGGCAGTGGGAATACACACTGAGCCACGATAGATGTTATGTTGTGACATTATGTTATGGAGCAGTTTGAGTTTTTTACCTCTGAGAGGGCTGAGGAACATTGACGTTGAGTAGGATTGAAATGTACATTGATGGTCTTAGCTGATGCTTTGAGGTTTTTTCAGTCAATTAGAAATGTATAAATTTTTTGAAAATATGTTTAAATGAATATAGGCGGATGATTTGTTAGTTTATGTTTAGTTTAAAAGCACTCATTTTTTTACAATCTGTCTCTTTGAAGGATCAACTTTTGGATACGTAATTTTTAATTTGTTTTAACATACGATTTTTCAATTTCGATAATAGAACTCTCGAAGCTTTCAAGACATTTATCTGTACATTTTATGTGGGTTCTTTCTGTTAGGGAATACCAGGAAATACTTGTTAGGGCAGGCCGCAACTTAAATTTATCTGAGTAAAACTCGGATAAATTTAACCGGTACCTTTATAGAAATGGATTCCCTGTACAAATAGAAAATATCTAGGATAGGGCGTCATAATATTATAATTGGTATAGAGAACAAAGACCTGGAGAAACAGTCAACTTGAAGTCACGTAGAGAAGAACAGACAGCATTTACGAAATTTAGAACTGTTCAAACTAAAGATGTGAAATATGTAGCAGGAAATAAGATTTACTCTGACTGCCACAACTGTCAGGGTAACAACATGACTAGTCCTGACCACTTCACGTGCTGAAGTGTTTCGTGGTGTCATGGAAGGCCATTCCTGATAATCTGATACTTTTTTCAACATTTTTCTCCTAGAGAGTTTTCTTACCTCAAAATCTAGTATACAAGTAACCACGAATTCCTTAATTATTCTATTCACATTATTCTTTAGCACATGTAAATATTTAATTTAACCGGAACATTCTACCTTTTCATAAACTGGATAAATGCAGAGTAACTTTTTAAGTTGCTATATTTGAAATTGTTATACAAACTGCTTTTCTAACGTGTTACTTTTATAAAATTATAATTTTTAGAAATTGTAATTTTTATCTATGATTTGAATTTTTTTGTCGTTTTAGGACATTTTGTGTAACGCGAGGGTTAATTCGACACTTCGAAAATGATTTAATGATGACTGTTTATAGTTTTAAATTACATTGATGAATTAATATAATACTAACATTAATTATTAGTTCTAAGTTATAAAACCTGTTATTGTCTAAATGAAATGTAACGTTTTTATTCAGGAAAAAGTACTGCTTCATAGAGTTATGAAAACTAGCGATAGTAATACTTTTCTAACTTTAATGTTCAGATAATTATAAATGACTTTCAAAAGTGAAAACTAATACATTTAAAGGTTTATTATTTTCGATTGTAAAAAGGTTATGATGTCACTACAAGCTCTTTAATACAAGCATTGCTAAATCGGTCATCATAAATTTTCAGAATTAAAAGATGAACAGATATTTGTATAGAAATTAAAATGATTTAAACTTAAAAGTGAACAGTGGGGTAACATTTGACAAGGCTGCATAACGATATATTCTGTTTCAAGATGCTTTATTTTAGATAGATTTTTTTAATTTTTCGCAGTAGCACTTGAAATACTAGATTAAACGCTCAGCACAAAAACATGAGGACAAAGAACAGAGACTAAACATCAAAACGAGATTATAAAACATAAATAAATGGCAGTTAATCAGTCTGTAGATTTTGAAGTTGATCTCTTGCCTACCAATATCTTTGAAAAATGCCTCCCGACTATTTTAAGCAAACATTAAGGTGGTGTTCATTTCGTCATTAACTTCATACAGGACACAATTTGGACTGTTGAAAATTTCGAATCTGTACAGGTGTTTGTCTAGGCATTTACGTCCAGTCTCCAATCTGAAGGCAGCAACAGCATCTCAACGAGGGCCGGAATTTTAGATAATGCATTCTTCCAAGCTTTATCTTTGATTTCTTCTGCCTTTCTAACTTGGAAAATTTTCTCCATTGTGTGTTTTATAATTCGTGTAATAGATGAATAAGGAATTGCACTATGTGAATGTTGCAAAATACATGTACTTTTTTGCCAATATGTCGGCAATCTCATTTCCGTAAACACCACAATGTGCTAGAACCCATTGTAGAATGACAACTTTATTTTTTATTGAAGGTTTTCTAAGTTAATTTTACAGCTATTAAGTCTCTGACAATCTGGGTGAGTGAAAAAAGTAGTAGATACATATCACCACACCCATATACAACAAACATTTATACTAACAAACATACAGGACGTAGGTTTCAGTTTGCGAAGAAAAAATATATGGGAAAAAGTTTATTTGTTTGCATTATTTAATAGAATTAAAATTTGAAATCGAAGTTTTAACGCTTCTTCGAATTTTCAAATTTCCTAGTTCAAAACACGGAAAGCCAACAATATTTACAAAAATATCCGAACACTAACGACTTAAAAACATTTTCTAACGGTATAAAACACCTTTATTAAACAGATGGAAATTGTATGGCATGACATTGCTGCACTGGATATTGCCCTTTCCAGTATGGATGGATAACCAAATATCTTATATATCTTATATCGTATATATAGAAGAATATAAGATGCATTTCTCTCACTTCGGAGTAAGTAAGATTTGTCTTAACCCCACTAATCTCATTAATTTTATCGGAAAATGTGTAGAGTTTGCTTTTCCTACATAACACTTATCTGAAAAAAGCCTCTTCTACAGAGAAGTATGGAAGAGATCTTCAAGTGTAATGATATTAATACACTTAACTTCTTTAACAGTGCTCTAAATTGTCTTAAAAATATATAAGGATATATAGGGTATTAAAAATATATTGCGTTTGTCTTAAAAATATATAGGGAACATTGGCAAAGATCTAAGGACGAAGTAAGCCGGATATAAATTAAATTAAAATTTTAAATCTGATGTTATGCATACAACCTTTCTCTTTTGTTCAGTATTAGTACTTAGTATTGTGTCTATTTTCTCCTTTCATTTCCTCTTTCCCACAATCCATTCTAAACATCTCATTTTAATATTACTGTCTCAGAGATAATTATCACTCTTCTATTGCCAAATAAGGCCCAATCGTGATATCAAATCTGTACCACAAATACTTTCCCTGGTTCTCTTAAATTACACAGTCCCGTAGACACAAAATGTTACAACTATCTTTTTCGGGTAACATGAGATCGTTACCTCATGACCTCTGTTATTTGAGAAACTCAGAGACGCAGTTACTTCTCGTAACCCATCATTCCATGCGTGATTAACGACTGCAAAAATTAAAATCTTCAACGAATCGGTAGATTAAATTTTTCTAAGTCATCTTTACGCATGACATACATATGCATTTGAACAATTTATAGTAATAAAAATTAATAAATAATTGCACTTTTAAGTATCGTAAGAGTTTAAGGATATCCTATTGGAATTTCAATTTTTCAAAGAAACACATATTTTGAATGTTATGGCATTTTCGCTCTTATTTCTTTCAAAGTGTGTCTAATTTTCTGTTAGGAAGCTAGAGGAAAGGATTAAATAATTTTTAGTCTTATAATTTCAGGAATTTAAAGTGCTACGAAAAAGTTCTTAAGATTGAATGGAATCATTTTATTACTATGGCAATGTGAAGCGTTTGAGCAAACTTTATGAAAGAGGAACTGCAATTGTTTCCCGAGGGTTAAACAAAAAGTTTGACAAGTGAATAATAAACTTAAGTGCATTGATTTGATGCATAAATGTTTTTATTTTTATAGTATTAATTTTTTCGTAAATTAGTGTTTGTTTCATAAAAACAATCTCCCATTTTAACACAATGCAATTTAAGACGAGAATATTAGTTTGTAATGGTGGTTACTTGTCTAAGGCAGTTATTTTTGGATAAATCCACCAAGTAAGTGGTTTGGACGAAATATCTCGTCCATCACAATCTGGCAAATTTTGTTAATGGCGAGATATTTCGTTATCAAGATATTGTCATTTTTTTATGATAATGAGATCAAGATCCATGTTGAAATAAACCACCAGGAGGGTTAACAATGTTTGCTGAAATAAAAAACAAGGAACCCCAAAGTGTAAAGAGTAGATTCCACATCTTTTTAGTTCCCAAAAAAGCTTCAATAAAAAATAGTTAGCTTCAATTGAATAATTTCGAAACAATTTTAAAATGCATATATTATCTGGAATCTCACATGTACGAATTGTATTTTATCTATACATTTTCTCTAAAGACAGTTTTTATATAACCCAGATCGCCGGCCTGTTAACGAAAAGGGCTTAAGGCCTGTGGAGAGGTGGTTGGAATGCATTTATTAAAAAGAAAATAAAAATAAATAGCAATATATCAACACAAGGTGGTCCAAATTCAGTTTGCACAAAATCCTCCAATCCAAGCCATCCAGAAAAAAGTTCGTTGGCATTCACCAAAACGGGCGATAGCGCGCCAAGCGTGGAGCCGTCTCCCCAGCACAGGTGTGGTTGTGGTGGAAGATGCGGCGCCGGACACGTGACACCACGTGATGCCCTATCCCCGCCCGTTGGCTCCGCTGTTGGGCGGGCCGCCGAAAAGTTGTTCCGCGGCGGGTCCCGCTTTAAGCCCCGCCGTGGAAAGGAGGCGGTTTTCACGCGTGAGCTGGCTTCCAGACGATCGTGCGATGGACACGAAGTGGAACGGGACGCGAAAAGACGCTCCGCTCACTTACAGCGTCCGGTTTTCTTGACTCCATCTTGGCGCACTCGCGAACGGGGGTGGGAATTATCAGGGGAATTGGAGTTTCGTTGAATTCCATCGCATTTTCATGGCTCTCTTATTTTCTTTTGCAATTGTAAGTTCAGTTATTTTAATACAATGTTTCCTATTGTTATGATAATACGAAACGAAAAATCAATTTCAGTTCTTAAAAAGGATCGTGGTTCAAAATTACGTGGTGTTGTACTCGGATCTTTCCCATCAGGATTGATCCTGGACCGTCGCCAATAGCCCGTTGTGTTGCTCCAGTGGACGTCAATTCAACTATTTACTTACTTCTTAAGAAGGACGTATTACCTAATTATGAATTTTCGACGAAGAAGTATATGGGAAAACATCGCTTTTTATAATATTAAGACTGATAACTTATTATCGTGTATTTGAGGTAGGTAGTTAATTGACATTGCACTGGAACAATACAACGGGCTATTATCGTGTATTTAAGAACTTGTTTATATGAGCTGAGATTTATAGAGAAAATCAATTAAAAATTTGAACAAAAACATTTGTTTAGATTCTGATATCGAATAGTAGAAACAGTGCTAATTCCACGTGTCACAGTTTCATGTTGAGAATACTTTCAAAACGTTACTTACAAATTCAAACTTAAAACATTGGGATTTATAAATTTATAGAGTAGTTTAAGCTTCCTTATAAATAAATCAAATTAGCTTTGCAATTTATAAATTAGTTTACGCTTACAAACCGTATATAAATTAAAATAGCTGAACAACTTATAGAGTAGCTTACCCTTTCAAACTTAATAAATAAATTAAAATAACTTAAGAATTTATAGAAAAGTTATGCTTACAAACAGTAAATAAACAAAAATAACTTAGCAATATATTAAGTTATTTAAGCTTACAAACGTATCAAATGTTACATCCTTATTCTACATTATTATCTACATCAAAACTCAACAGTGACTTTATATGACGTGATAGATCGAAATTTAACCATTTGTTAAATTGTTACAGATATTTTAAGCGATTCACATTACTAAAGGATAATAATAGTAGTAGCTATCTCACTGTAAATATAAAGTTAAAATGAAATCAAGAACTTACAATTTTAGACTTAATGCGCAATCTAATGCTTAAGAATCCGTTAACATTTTTCATGGGGATGTTCAAAATTAAAATAAGCTTAACAATAAAGTTCTACAGAAAGGTTTTTATTGTAAATCATTACAGATTACTTTGATGTGCCTTGATCATAAGTGAAGCTTCAAAACTATGAACAGGAGCATATTTTGAGAATTATGCTGTTTCTTTCCTCATGCCTGCTTTCAACATTCATCAGGTCGAGGAGTAATGACGGTCTCTGTTATGTCTCAGTTTTAATTTTTTACTCTACATTCCATTTTTTAGAGCCAGAGGTCGAGCGACATGCAACCCTCAAATAAAACGGTTAAGTTGCTCTATGATGTTCAAAACCACACTCTTAGAACACATACAACTTGATAATTCAAGACTCCAGGTCATATAAAATTTGGACATAGGATTAAAAAAAGTATTAAATTGTTTTCGAATTACGCTCCTACACAGTGAATGACGGACTGCAGCTTACGCGGGATCATAAGTTAAGAAGTCATATACACACTTACTTGTTGAATCCTCTTTCCTTGTTGGTTAGTGTTGCTTTAACTGCACAACACACATATTGACTAAATAAGCATATATTTCTAAAGAATCCTTGGACTCTTTCAACCTTTAGACGAATTTTAGTGGTCCCTTCCTTAGAATATAATCTTTCTTTGGACCGATTCTATTGGTCCTTTGCTTATAATAGATTTTTTTTGAAAAATTTGCCATCTGACCTTGCGTTTCCTTTTTGTTGATGTGTAAGAAAGGGCATTCTTAGTGCACATTATTATCAGTGGCAAAGTCAAAAGATGGAACTCAGTGGGCCCAAGCCCCTTCAAAAGTATTGTTTTTTCAATTTTATAAAATTTACAAGCAAACCCTACTCTAAACTTTCTTAATTACTTATATCTAATATCTAATGATGACATTGTTGTTACTCACATTTCATATATTATTTCACATCTTTAAATGAAGTAAAATTATCAAAGGTTAAACTTAAAAATACGGTACCATCGACAATAACAAATAATTTTGCAATATAGCCCGTCGTAGCTTATCGAAATATCCGTTTAACTACGAAAATTTCAGTTACCAATTTGGCGATAGCCGGAACCGTGTTCTTGAGTTTTACCCAAAAGTTCGCACTGCAGTCATGTCACCCTAATTATTTTCTGAATGTCCAATTCAATTACGTCGCATTCACTTGTTCAAAAGCGATTCGGTATTTCTTTATTGTTAAGCCTATGTTCTTTTTCGCATGCATTTTATTTTGTGCGTTGATTTCAATTTTCAAGATTTCTCACTGTCTCCTGCAATCAGACTGTTGAGTAATTTTATTAGAGTTGCGAGCTTTTTCGTGTAGTTTCAGCAATATTATACAGTTCCATAGCTCAATTCAAGCATATTTAATTTAAGCAGCAGAATTTGCGAATGATTACGGTTGATTTTATATTGTTTAAATATGTTGTTGCCATTTGACATTAAACAAATAATGTCGATTTCTGTGCAGCAAAAGTCGGTGAAATATACATAGAGATCTTTTTCCAAATCAGTTTGTTACATGATTTTCTTTCCAATGCTGTTATTTTCTGTTCTTTCCTACTCATTCAAAAGATAATTTTGACATGGGAATGAACAATTTATATTTAATGTTCACCAATTTTGCAGTATTTAAAAGCAATTTTGCAGTAAAAGAAAAGTGTGTTCATTTTCCTGTGTTCGGGACACGCCTTGTGTCACTCCATCGTAATATTTCTCTTCTTTGCCTTCACCAAACACATTAGTATTCCATCATTTAAACATTCAAATATTTAACAAGTGTAACTATCTTTATAAGCCTCAGTTAGCATTCGACATTTTTTTTGAGATTCTTTTCTATTTCAAAACCACCATTGTTAAAATTTGGAATTCATATTTTTGCAGAAACGCATTGGAGAAAATTTTCACAACAAAGAATTTTTTCACATTTTTTTAACATGGTATGTGAGATCCAGTGTGGTTCATGTACCGATTTTTGCTCAAAGGATTTTCACCCATTCTTTTTCATCATGGTGTGTGAGATTCTGAGTAATTCAAGTAACTTGCCATTCAAATGTTAATTAGTGTGCTGTATTATATATTTGTTTTAATTGTGTTATATTATAACTTTTGCTTAACATATCATCTCGTAATTTCTATTAATTTATAATTTGTAAACTTAGAAATACTTCTCTTAATATAAGTGTAAACCAGATTATATATTGTTCAGTGAATGTGTGTCGAGATCGTGGTTGGACATAAATATAAGTATGATTTGTGTCATCCGACGTCTACATAAGTATTAATGTCAGGAACAATTAGAAAAGACATATTCTGTATTAATATTGAAATAAATATATGTGTTTATGTTTTTTATCAAAGTTTATTCCTATAAACGATATATTGAGAGTGTTTAGATGCTTGCTTTTAAAATGGCAGACTTTTAATGTTCTACTGTAAAAAATTGTACTTTTGGCTAAAAAATATGCTATTAAAATATAAAAAAACACGACAAACGCTCTAAAAAGTATTTCGAAGTAATGTATTGTCTTAAATGTCAGAGCCATTCACAAGTATATTGATAAAATGATTACAATTTTTGTTGTTTAGAATTGTAGCTAATTGAAAATTTTTAATGTTTAAAAATAAATTCGTATTGCACATATGGCTATGAAAAATAACTTTCCTTTTGCATAAAGAATTTATAGCACACAATACAGTTAGATGTTCAAGAAATGATAATGTAGTAATCAGTGAACATCCAACAAAATGTTTGGTGTTACTAAATTAAGAGTTGTTTAAATGTAATAAGTTTAACTACTGTCATTCCCAGTCGACATATTGTCCATCAACCTTGATATTGAATATGAAATCAGTAGTTAATTTGATTTACACTTTTTGGGGTGAATCGGATCATCAAGTTTTATGCTACAATCCACTTATCCTCTGAGAAACGCAACTCCTGTCAGTAATTTACAAACTGCTCTGTTTAAAAGTACGAAAATTATCTGTGTAAGTTCTAATTTAATTACCAACACAACATTAAAAATCGTATAGAATTTTAATGCAGTGAACTTTCATTGAGAAAGAAATATTTTGTCTTTGTAGAAAGTACTTATATATACATATACGTTTTTATCCCTTTCTTTGTTAGGATTTCAGTTCAATGCAAAAAAATCTCCAGATACAAGTAAAATATTTTTCTTAGAGAATTCACGATTCAAATTCGGATATAGTTGTGCAAGCAAAGTTTATAAAATGCTGGAACAAAGTCCCGGTCCGGTATGGGAACAGCAGAAGGGACTCAATCCACCCACTCTTTGATTGCTTGAACCTTATTGAACAAAAACTTTCCTTAACCCTATTAGCGTCACGAAATATCTGCGTAGTGTAGTGTTTCTCAAACCCCTCAACACACACATAATGATCAAATAATCATACATATTGTTTCTAAGAATTCTAGGAATGATTTTACTGGTCAAGGTCAAAACTGGTTAGAAATCATGCATAGAAGCTTACAGATTGCAGAACAGATATATATTTATAAACTCCTCAGAAGGTTAACAAAGTTCAAAAATAATCCCAACCTTTGTCTAACAGTTCCTTCAGATTTGGTTAGGTCAAAGGAAACTAGTATATTTTCTGTACATAATCATGTTTTGTTACTTTGTTGTACAATAAATCCGATTTTGCATTTTATTCTACCTAGGTACTAGGTCTCGTGTTATTCTCTGCCTTACACAGGGATAATATTTTGTTCGCAAATAGAAAAAATTAAAACTACTGATGCAAAAATCTTTATACTTCAAAGAGACTGATCATAAAAACAGATGTTATTCTATTAAACATTAATAAATCCTCATTCTATATTCATTTAAACATATTTTCAAATTTATACACTTCTCATTGACGCTGAAAAAACACAAAGAATCAGCTAAATCCAGCAGAGCACATTTAAATCTCACTTAATATCAAGATGCCTTCAAACCTTATTAGATCAAGAAGTCTTGTGTATAACTACTATACATAATAATGTTTCCTTTATTTGTTATACATAGGCTGTTCGGACATTTTTTGAACGATTTTAATGGACTGAAGCTCAATTTTTTACATGAAGTTTTTGTTTTAAATGTTCCATTTGAGAGCCCTTATTGTTAACTATCTAACTAACTATCTTCTCTTCGGAAAGAGAGGAAACATAGTCTTCCATAAATTGCTTATTTAAAAGCGCCATTTTGAAAGTAAACAAAATTCCGAGTTAGAAGACGATAAGTTATACTTTAACTATTTAACTGCTGCGAAAATAAAATTATTTCGTAGCATACAATTTTTTTACAGCTCATCAAAATCGTTCAAAAAATGTCCGAACAGCCTCTGTTCTATCATTCTGATATTGTATTTACTCTAACTAGGTATAATGCGGTTCTGACGAGAAGGCAGTCGACCTTGGCTCAGTTAGTTTTTGTAGGTGTGAAATCTTGGTTTTTTAGGCGCTTAGGGCTGCTGGCGAGCCTCACAATTTCGCTCGGGGAAGTCTAACGCACGGCTACGGGTGAGCCTATTCTCAACAAAAATTTACTCGAATGAGTACAGAGTTCCAAGGCAGGAAATCTCAGTCTTTCCGGACAGGATCACTACTAGGATGAGCAGTTACACGGATCTCTAGGAGGGTTCTCCTTTACGGCTACGGTCGAGCCTTTCTCACTAAAATACTCCGGCGAGTATAGGATCCCAAGGTGGGATAAATGCACAACAGTGAACGGATATTCACTTCAAGCTCCAAAAACGGTCTCTGCTGACCGCCTCTCTCCAAGCTCTCTCTCTGATCCTCTGTGATCCTCTGTCTCCGTCTCTCCTCGTCTCTCCTCCCGTCTCTCCTCTCGTGATCTCTCCAAAACTCTCTATATGTTGGGTGCTTATCGACTCCTCCTTTCTGTTTCTGGTCCGCCTTTTAGTCGGTGCTGGATTGGGTGTTGAAGATTTCTCACGTTCTTGATTGGCTGTCTCACGTTGGTTTTTCCCCTCAACTTTTACGACAGACTTCGGCGGACTTGAAAGGGGACCATCAAACCCTGTCGGAAACTCATCATCATTTATCTCTGTCTTCTTGGTCTCGAAATGTCGAAGAGAGCGACAGAAAGGCGCCTGCCCTTTGTTTTGAAACCAGAACGATTTCCGACCCCTGCTGGCTGGCTGTCGTTAAGAAATCATTAAGAAGATGTTTTCGGGTGGTCGTTATGGTGTGTGGGCTTTTCCTCTTGACACCTGAGTCAACAAGACTTTCCATTTTCCCACGCTGCCGTGGTGATCGTTTCTCTAGCCGCCGTTACAGAATTCCTCCCCCCATAGAGAGATTTTGCGATGTGTTAGAGAGCAAAATCTAAAAGGAAGGGGTTAGACATACAGGAGGTCTTGACAATACTTCAGAGGCAGCTATAACTAATGGTTTTAACCTTCCAACATTTTACAATCTTATTCAATTATTTAAATTACAAACACAAGCATCATTTGTATTTACATTTTACATAGATCACAATTTATACACTATTAAATATTTACAATCAATTTTCATTTGAAGTGTCAAATGTTATTTACGACTTAAGCAATCAGCGTGCTTATTGTCTTTCCCTGCTCTGTGGACTAATGTACAGTTAAATTTTAGACTCCAGAACAAGATTGGCTGTTCATTATTGTGTAGTCCTAATTGAGCTATGATAATCCCGATCCCTTTATCAGATGCATCTGTTTGCAAGATAAATTTCCTGCTATAGTCTGGGGGATAAAGTACGGGTTTTTCGGTGATTTCTACTTTTAGCCTATGGAATTCGTGCTTATACTCCGGTATCAGCTCTATCGCTTCCTTTCTAAAAGTACTGCGTACGGCATCTTTATCGTACCAGGTTTTCCCTTTGTTTCGTATGTCTGAAACTCGTTCATAGTCCAATTCAGGGCAACGCTTCAAACTATTTAATTCTAACATGCACTCGGTCACATTTTCTTCTTTCTCCGGTTCTACCCAATGTTCGAAAAGTAAGGTTTCGGGGGTTCGAAGATTATTTCTGCGTACGAGTTGTCGTGATTAATTTTGTGGACTCATGAGTCACCGTCCTTAATGCTAAGGGAGCTGCAGGTAGATTTTTCTCCCAATCTAATCCCGATTCCAAACATAAAACTTTCAATAATATTTTTACGGATCTGTGCCACCTCTCTACTGGGTTACTTTGTGGGTGTCTAACAGAGCTGTGCGTAACCTTAATGCCAAATTTTCCAAAAAACGTGGTGGTCAAATTGCTCGTGAAACAAGTGCCTAAGTCACACTGTATTTCTCTGGGAAATCCCAATCTACTAAATATAATCATGAGGGACTCCACTATCGATTCTGAACTGATGTCGCGAACGGGTATCGCTTCAGGATATTTTGAGGCCATGCAGATAGCAGTTACTAAATATCTATTATCCTTACTTGAATAAGGAAGGGGTCCTACGGTATCTACATTAATTTTCGAGAAGATCTCTTTAATCACCGGCACTAATTTTAATGGGGCTTTCTTCTTCTCCCTTGGTTTTCCCACTCTCTGGCACGGGTCACATGTTCTTACGTATTCTTCTGCATCCTTAATGCAGTTTGGCCAAAAATAATATCTCAATAGTTTATCTTTGGTTTTTGTTGAGCCTAAATGTGCGGCTACTTCTTCGTGGCATAACCTTAGAATTTCATTCCTCATTCTTGCGGGAATGACTAATTGTTTCCTTTCCTCACCTCGGTGATCTGCGGTTATCCTAAACAACAAATTTTTCTCCACCCTATATTCCTGAGTTCGCTTTTCTTCCATTTTTTTCCACAGCGTACTCAATTCAGAGCATTCCTTTTGTGCGTTGGAAAACTCCTCGGGGGTTACTTTCAAAATCGCAATTGTATGCTTTTCAGCAGGGTGTAGATGAATGGGAAGCTCGCGCTCCTGGCTATTCGATTGAAGAGGTGGTTTTTCGCTAACGCAGTTGGGGGTTTTGAGTTTCTCCAAACTCCCTGATCTTTTGTTTCCCCTGTTTTGACTACGCGTAACGACAGCATTAACTAAATGTGGGTTTTTCTTTGCCTCCTCGAGCAATTCTTGGGTCGAGTTTCCCAGGAGATAATGGTTCAATTCTACCGTTTTATCCACTACCGCTGCTTTAGTGATTATCTTGCCGAATTTTTCACTTTCTAAACTAATTGTTGCTATCGGTAAACATCGGAAATGATTTTCCAGAGCCTGTTTCAACCAAACTGTTTCTCCGGTGTAATCATCTGGTCTTACTAAGTGGTTGGGAGCTGCGTCCAAACTGGTTCCACTATCTCTCAATATCACGGTATTTATCCCATTAACTTTAGCCTCACTCAGATAAGGGGCAAACGAAGGTGCGAAATTCTCCTCCATTTTTAAATGATTCACGCGTTCGTGATTCGGGTTTCTCCTTAATTCAGGGCATTGCGGTCTCAGATGATCCGTCGAATGGCATATGTAACACGCCGGCGCTGTTCGCCGTTCAAATTCTCGCTTCCTCCACTTTTGCTCATTAGGATTTGGGTTCCTCCAATTCGAGCGTTCGCTCTTTTCTGGCTCGAATTTCCTCACTACTGCAGGTTTGTTGTCCGGTTTTGGCTTATCTGGGAAACGTTTTTCTGGGAACGTAGCTGTGAGAGGTCTCCTAACAGTGCGTCTAACGGCTTCATATTGGTCCAATTTGAATACTAATTCTTCGGGGTCTACTATGGCTGCCCACTGATCTATGAAATGCTCCTTAATCTCAGGAGAAACTCTCCTTTTTATTTGATCCGTTAGCATTAGGTTTTTGAGGTCCTCAAAACTTCCCACTCCGACTCCATCTAGCCATCCCTCTAAGTAACTCCTTAATTCAAATGTTAGATCTTTCCAGGGCGCTCCTGATCGTCTCTGATGCTGTGTAAATTTGGTTCGGAATGTTTCCGGATTTAATTTAAATCTATTTAGGAGGGTACTCTTAACATGATCGTAATCTTCTGATTTTTCAGGGGGCTCTCTCATGATAATTTCTGCAATATCCATCGGGAGTAGGTAAAGAAGGTGAGTCACCCAATCAACCTCATCTATTCCCATCTTTTTCGCCTGTCTTTCAAACAAGGTGAGAAATAGGGCCATGTCTCCTTTTTCCGGGTCAAATTTCTGCATTACGGATTTCAAGTTTTTCGTTGGTCTAGAATTATCCGTTTGTGTCGACCCTAAGCTATTTGTTTCAGCGGCTTGCGTAATTCTGAGTTTCTCTAACTCGAACATTCGCTCTTCCGCGTCTCTAGCATTTCTCTCGGCTATCTCCCGTTCCTCTCTAGCCTGAGTGTCAATTATCTCCCGTTCCTCTACTATAACCTGCAACTGAGCCTTCACCCATTCTTCGTCGTATTGTGGATGCTCCGATATCTTTGTGGTTACATCTAACACCCTATCATTAAGTCCTAGGTCGATACCTAACTCATAAGCGAGTTTCTGCAAATCTGCCTTACGTTGCCTTGCTAAAAATGCCATTTTAAAATTCTCCTGTCCCTTACACACAATTATACACACAATAATATACTAATATAAGTGACCAATACTTAAAACACAATGCAACACTATAAAACAATGTACCTTAAATTTCAAAACAATCTTAACTCAAATTCACAAAATATACTAAGCGCAACTCTACACAGAATACTTCGGTAACTTTTAGATTACAACAGTACTTAATTTTAATAAATGACTTTTACTCTAATTTCAAAGGAAAGTTCTTCCTGAATTGATAACACAATAGTTTTCTAAATTTTTCAAATCAAGCACTTTCTAAATGTTGCAACCACTCAATTACACATACAACATAATTTCATTAAGACAATTTTAAATTCCTAGCACATTAATTTACTACAATTTTTGCCTCTAAAGTAAAATCAAGCCTTACCTGCTGTCGTGCTGCACAGGATCTCGTCACTTCCATCTACTTCAGATCAGGTTTACTGGTCGGTCACTTTCCACACAAAACTTGGTCTTCTATTTCTTTTTCGCGACTCGGCGTCTTCCGTAACTGTATTTCGGACCAGGCGTCCTTTTCTCCGGGACTGGATGTCGAACGAAGTCGCTACTTCTCCGGGACTGGATGTCGGTCGGTTCGATGCTCCTTCAGAACTGGATGTCGAACGAAGCTGGATGTCGAACGAAGTCAATCGGTTCCGCTACTTCAGGACTGGGCGTCGGTCGGTTCGATACTCCTTCAGTACTGGATGTCGAACGAAGTCAATCGCTTTCGCTACTGCTTTACGACTGGGTGTCGATCCCACCGCTGCCACCATAAAGTTAACTAGTCTGTAACGTCTTGATTCACGGGTAGCTAGACTAGTTACCATTGAAAATATCCGATTCTGGACTAAATTGGTTTATTTTACAATTTGTACAAAAAGTCGGAAAATGAATGTAAAGTTCATTAATATTAGTTCCTTGGAAGGTCGAAAGTTCTATCGAGGCGCTTAGGGCTGCTGGCGAGCCTCACAATTTCGCTCAGGGAAGTCTAACGCACGGCTACGGGTGAGCCTATTCTCAACAAAAATTTACTCGAATGAGTACAGAGTTCCAAGGCAGGAAATCTCAGTCTTTCCGGACAGGATCACTACTAGGATGAGCAGTTACACGGATCTCTAGGAGGGTTCTCCTTTACGGCTACGGTCGAGCCTTTCTCACTAAAATACTCCGGCGAGTATAGGATCCCAAGGTGGGATAAATGCACAACAGTGAACGGATATTCACTTCAAGCTCCAAAAACGGTCTCTGCTGACCGCCTCTCTCCAAGCTCTCTCTCTGATCCTCTGTGATCCTCTGTCTCCGTCTCTCCTCGTCTCTCCTCCCGTCTCTCCTCTCGTGATCTCTCCAAAACTCTCTATATGTTGGGTGCTTATCGACTCCTCCTTTCTGTTTCTGGTCCGCCTTTTAGTCGGTGCTGGATTGGGTGTTGAAGATTTCTCACGTTCTTGATTGGCTGTCTCACGTTGGTCTTTCCCCTCAACTTTTACGACAGACTTCGGCGGACTTGAAAGGGGACCATCAAACCCTGTCGGAAACTCATCATCATTTATCTCTGTCTTCTTGGTCTCGAAATGTCGAAGAGAGCGACAGAAAGGCGCCTGCCCTTTGTTTTGAAACCAGAACGATTTCCGACCCCTGCTGGCTGGCTGTCGTTAAGAAATCATTAAGAAGATGTTTTCGGGTGGTCGTTATGGTGCGTGGGCTTTTCCTCTCGACACCTGAGTCAACAAGACTTTCCATTTTCCCACGCTGCCGTGGTGATCGTTTCTCTAGCCGCCGTTACACCACCCACACCCGATAATGCATTATTACTTCTGTGGCTTTCGGTAACTAACGATAAGCTTTGAACAAGAATCCACGCTAAAGACGCCAGTTGTGGAAACGATTTGTTTGAATTACCACCAGTCCTTTAATTTAACTAGGTCTCAATCAAACCCACGAGACTCAACTACCAGTTTCCGGAAGCCGGACTATACATGGCAAAGTTAAGCAAGAGAGTTGGAAACAAGATACATAAAATTACCCATCCCCCTCTTGGATGAGACCATATATCCATGTGGAACACTGGAAGAATCATTTGCTCGTAAATAAAGGATATCAAAAACTACGCATCCAAAAAATCCTTCAAAGGGGCTGATCATAAAAACGATGATATTCAATCGAACATTAATAAATCATCCGCCTTATTCATTTAAACATGCTTTCAAATTCATACGCTCCTCATTGTCGCTGAAAAAACTCAACTAAAGCACAAAACCATCAGCCAAAGCCATCCTCGCACATTTCAATCCTACTCAACGTCAAGATGCCCGCAGCCCTCTCAGAGGTGAAAAACTCAAATTGCTCCACAGCCTGTCTCTCATAAACGTTAACCAAAGTTAAGCAAGAGAGTTGGAAACAAGATACATAAAATTACCCATCCCCCTCTTGGATGAGACCATAAACCTATCAAGGCCCCACGCGTTAAGCTAACCAATCGTCAGCCTCTTAGGAAGCCGAGGGATGCTCTTGAGCCTCCGGGGGATGTAAAAACCACGCCGTAAGTGAGGATGCCGTGCAGGGCCGTTTGCTTTTACGGCCTCGGCGGCAAGTACCCGGCCAGCTGGGGCCCCGCAGTCCTCTTTCTTTTACTACTTGATGCCCCTCCGCAATGCGAATCAGCAGTAAAGTCCGCTGTCTTCTGTCCTTATGTCACAGCTGGTGGAGGGGAGCGGACTCTATTCCCACGTAGGTTTGGGATAGAGGGGGTTGATTTGTGGGGCAATAGGGTTGCGGGGGATCGTGTGGGGCCTCTTGCGTGTGTTGGGAGAGGAGTTTGGTTTTGTTTGCTGGGAATCCTGGGGAGGAGGTGGTACAGACTTGTCCTGCTCAAGTTGTAATGAATACAAGAGAATAAAAATGAAATATATGAGGCGTATCGTTTATTTAATAAGCTTAGTTTAAAATACAAATGGGTTCTAGAAATCTCTCTCTCTCTCTCTCTCTCTATATATATATATATATATATATATATATATATATACATATATTTAACTTCTTACCTCGAAGTAAGAAATAGCATAGATTTTGTATTTGTTCTTTAATAGTAATAGCCCTCAGGGGCACCTCTACTTTTGGTGTGTACGGGCTTCGAGGACTCGAGGAGCCCTATTAATATATTCTTTTCTCGTGGGGCTTACTGCTTCTGGCAAACATGGGGAGTTGCGAATCCAGGATGACCAAGCAATCTTTCTCTACTTTTTCGCTCCAACCTTTCTTTTCACAATTACTTGCCATTGTCCTCTTGTGTCAGGCGCAGCTTGGGGAAATATGGCCCTTGCACCATAAAACCAAAACAACAAACTAACCTTTAATAGTAACAGTACAAATTTTAGGTTGATAGGATGATTATTTCGCAGTATATGAGTAAAAAACCCGGAAGATCAGTTAACATTTATAGCTCCAAAGTTTACTTTCTCAAAAGTCCAGAAACGGCAGGACCCAATGATTTGAAAATTGGGATTCAAAATTAAATTTTGATATAAATTTGAAACTTTGCATTAAAATTATAGATTAATTTTAAATTTAAAGAAATATTCATTCGCTTTATGAAAATTAAATTTTAACAGTAATTTAGGTGACAAATTTCTTTATCTTAAATCCTTGATAAAATTAATCTAATCACCTAGGATTACTTAAATGTGCATCGCAAATAATTTTTATGCCTAGTAAATTATAAATTATGCGTTTTAAAATAATGAGTGGCCATCACTTTATAAAGCATGCAGAGCTACTTCCAGTGAGTTGCAAGAAAAGAATGCAAGTAATTTTAAAGCTTTTATTAGGATTACGAACATTTGGAATGAAAACTTGCGAGAGATTTTGGAACGAACTTAATACTTAAGAGTCGTAGAAAAATAGATTGGATTGTCTAGTTCCAATCGATCTTTTGATTTTAATTGTAGAACAAGATAGCCTTTTTCTTTGGAAAAAGGCTATTTTGATTTACAATAGCCCTTTATATAAATAAAAATTCTATATACGATTTATCTATAAAATATGATTTTGAATTTATAAGAAATAAAACAATTCTGGCATTGTAAGAGAAAATTGTGACATTTTTGTCACAGTAAAACTGCTATTTTAAATCTGTCGATTACTATTCAAATAATACATCGGTTAATCAGTTTTGGTTGTAATTAAGATATAGAATCATGTTAATTAGTATTTCGTATACAATATAGAGGAATTAATCTTTGTTTTAAAGTGTACACACGTTCATGTATGTTGACATTACATTGAGTCTGTTGTGGTGGCTAGCAATTTCAATCCCACTCTCCAAACTTCCACATCACACTGAGGATCGTTGTAGCCTGTCTGGAAGAGAATTGAATTAGCAAACTATGAGTTCGAAACTCAATACAACCAAACACCGTCGTGTACGTGGAGGGTGGTGCACGTTAAATATGTCGTGGCCTCAAATTTCCTCCCTTTGGCGTGGAGTGGAAGTTTGGAGAGTGGGGTGACAGCTCAAATGTTGACCTCGTCATCTAACCATGGTTCAAAATTGCGAGGTATTGATCCCGGGCCATCGCCAATAACTCGTTTTGGTGCATCAGTGTGACGTTATTTTAACTATTTACGCACTGCGCCGACGTGAAAGCCATGCAGGGAAGACTGCAGGTTGCAGATCAAATATATGCATGTGAAGATCTCAGTTAAAAAGAATGCTTGGTTGATCTCCTATATATCACCATAAATCGTTAATACTATCTATTATTGTAAAAATCTAATACTTTCTATTACTACTTTAAGCTATTATATTTTATCTCTGACTGTTATTGTTTTATGTATTGAGCGCCCCAATTTTTCCCTACTACGTGGAAGTACACGTCCAGCTCACCACTCAAGAACTGCCCTGATTTCAAACATAGAGTCAATTTCAACGTATAAACGTCAATTTGCAGGTACTGAGGAAATGCTTCCAACGACGAAAGAGAAATTATGTGGCAATTGTAGCCACTGGATAATGGAGTCAATTTGATTTTCTTTTGTTCTTACGAATTAACCCCTGGGCCCGTTTACTCAACTCAGGATTAATATTTGAAAATTTGCAATATTCTTAATTACCGGTAAATTACCAACGAAATTTTCAATACTAGTTTTTAGGGCTACTTTTTCTTTTGCGGGAGGAAGCGAAATCGGGTACTAATTCCGTACTGTGACATTCATGAAAACAAATATCTTAATATATTTTGGGAGCTGCATATAGGAGCACCCAAACAATATTTCTACGACGTAATCATGCCATTTTAACACTACAAGTGATTTCGACGAGATACATCGTCCATCAAGATCTGACCAATTTTTCAAATGATGAGATGCCACGTCATCAAGATATTGCGGATTTTTTGAAGATGAGAGATAAAGATCTGGTAGATTTTCTTCTAATAATGAGATATGTCGTCCATCAAAATCTGGTCAGTTTTATCTAATGACAAGATATCTCGTTGAGACAACCATCTGAAGGGTTAACACGAAGCAGAGATATATTTTTCTGGAAGTATATGTGTAAACATAACAAAAAACTTATTTTAGTAACTCTGATATAGTAATCCTTTAGTCAGAAATCGCGAAAATAGTAATAATAAAAGAATTGATTGTTGTGGATTTAACATTTTCTCACTTGGGGCATTTATTCAACAAAAAACCCCAAGGATGGGTAAGGAGTTGAATTTACGTCGCACTGGATCAACACAAATGACTATTGGTGATGGTTCGAGATCAATTCCGAATGGAAAGATCCGAGAGAAACACCTCATAATTTCAAACCACGGTCAGATGTTGAAATCGACGCCTAAGCTGGCACCCACTCTTCAATCTTTCACACCAAGCCTATGATGACATTTGAGGCCACGACAGATTTAACGTGCATCAACCCCAGTTGGATCCAATTTTTTGGACCCAGAATACCGTTGTCCTCAAATCTCTCTCGGATCGGATTGACCCGGATCGTCACCCAAAACTCACTGTGTTGCTTTAGTGTGATTTAAATTCAACTAGAAAGATAATCCATGACTCTACCAACTGGGCTACCGCGTCCCGTACCTCAGGATAAAAATTGCTGTTTAGATTATATTTATGGCAAAATTATGTCCCATACGGACGGCATTTGTAACTACTATACGCCGGTAGTATAAACTAATCTGTTAATGAAGTATGAAGTATGTTAATACTTATGAAACTAAAGCTAATTAATAATAAAATATCATAACTAAGAACACAGCTAATTATCACTAATCTCCAAACCCATAATTCAGTTACTTCATTACCGGTTTTTAAACATTCAAGAGTAACATGCAGTCACGCCTACCGTGAAACTATTGCAATGAGTCGCGTTTGTTAATAATTGATAAATAATTTAGATTGCAATCTCTATTTCTATGCTATAGGATCTGTTCATTTCTACTTCTCTTTTTAAGGGAACACAGTATCTTTAAAGCTTAAAAAATCAATTATGCAATTCCGATGATTAACCTGAACACAATAGGAAGTTCAGCTAGTTGATATGTACGTATTGTTCATAAAATAACTGTTTCTTCTCAAGGCATTGTTGCACATCTAGGGATCGAATTTCAATTGAAACTTAATTTTTTTCAATTTGACGAAAAAATTTCTAGTTTATAGGGGTTAGCTTTACAGTGTTCTTGTAAAAATTTCTTCCTAATGATGACGAGTTTTGGAACTATATCTTTCCTTCATGATTCTCTTCCACATGCTTTCCAATATATACCGCTGTGGGGAAAACAAACCACCTTCTTTTATACGCACGACGATCTAAGAAGTGCAAGTTCAAAGGTACCATTTCAAAGAGAATAACGTTTTTTGTATATTTGTATGTCCGAAATTTGCATATGGGATCTTTATCGCATCAGGTGCGCATAAACATAAATATCAATGGCAATACCTAATTTTGACTCAAACTTTTGAATCTATCATAATTTAACTTCGGATACCAAGTTTCAAGTCATTTAGTACAGCCGTTTCTAGGTCATGCATATGGTAAATTCTGAAATTTTTAGTATGTTGTTTTTAAAGAACCCGAACAAAACCTACGCACGTTCTCTAAAATTCAATACCAAGAACAAGATCGCGTTATAATGCTTTGAGTAGTGTAACTTATTTTATGGACACCCCTATATTCTCACAGTTAATTTAATAATTTACTCGTTTAGCTTAAATATAAAGGGTGTTCTGCTTAGGATTATAATAAAAGAAAACTTTGCAACATTGAAACAAATGATGAAAGTAATGAGAAGTGCATGATGTGTATGTTGAAGTGTACTAGATTTGCAAAAAAAATATTTCTGAGTCCTAGGTATGAAAATAAGAAAATTTGGAAATAAATCATGGCATAAGAAAAGAAAATATGATACTTTCTTTTATTAGTCTTAAGCGGAACATCTTGTTTTAAAAAATAGGAACATATTTTGTGTAAACTATATAATGACTAGCTTGATTCATCCCACAAATAAAATTACATGGATAGTGTTGTTAGTAGGGTTTTACGGTGCAAGGGATGTATCTGGAAAAGTTGTGCCAAGCAACGTAAAGTAAATGGACATTCACATACAAGGAAACTTTACTGACACAGAACACAGAAATGTACAATGTGTGGCTCAGTGGGCAAACTTACTGAGTCTCACGTTGACTCCAAAATTACTCTACTCATCTTTCCCTTCGGGATAGATTGCAGACCATTGCCAATAGTTGTGTTGCTCCAGTGCGACGTTAATTCAACTACTTACCTGTCTCCAAAATTGCATGGAATATGATTTTAACTGTCTTTTGAGATGTGTATTTATGGCCAAGGTGAACAACACTGTGAACACTTACATCTGTGTGTGAAATATGTTTTTTAATAATACAAGGGAAAATGTTTCAGGTAGGTAGGTGGAAAAGTAGTTGAATTTATGTCACACTGGAGCAACACAACGAAAATGTTTCAGAACAACCTGAAACACTTGGGTATTATTTGGCCCCAAACTAACAATGTATTTTTACTTTTCAGGGAATATATTTAAAATGTCTTATTGTTAACTTACTACACCACTGTTTGCATTTTATCTATGTATATTTATCTCCTGTAGCAAAGCATGACCATAGAGTGACGTACCAAATCAAACTAAACATTCCATTGTGCCATGCAGCGAAAAATATTTCTTTGACACCACCAACTTTTATTTAAAATTTAACACATCAGACAAAAATATTTGCAAAAATAAATAGAATGACCGTTGTCTTTCTGCCAATTTTTTCATCGTTCTTGGTCTCTCTGTAAGAGGAATTGGGGAAGAGAAAAAAGTTCGAATATAATCAAAACACCTTGTTTGGTGACTGTACTGTATGTTATATTTAGAATCTGATTGTTTTCTCTTATAAATTTTATTCCGTTCTGTTTTTGATATCTTACTGATTGACTTTCACTTTCTTCTGCAGGCTTCGTGTAATACTCTGAGGAATACAGAGATGGTACACGCGTGGTTCAAAAAAATATTGGAATTTTTGATAAACTAAAAACCTCTATACTACTTAATAAAATTATTTTCTATAGAGAAATCTCTCCAAACGAAGCATTTACATTACTTATTAAACACCCCACATCCAATTCCATCAGACACAACATCACAATTAATGAACCATAAAACGTCTTCCTAAAAGAAGCGAATTTAATTCCTTTGATATTCCTTTTGTTTTCAATATCTTACTGATTGTTTTCACTTGCTTCTGCAAGCTTCGTGTAATACTCTGAGGAATACAAGATGATAGACATGGTCCAAAGAAAAAAATTAGTGAAATTTTCGGTAAACTAAAATCTATATACTAAATAAAATTATTTTCTACATAGAAATCTCTCCAAACGAAGCACTTACATTACTTATTAAACATCCCACACCCAATTCCATCAGACACAACATCACAATTAATGAACCGAAAAACGTCTTCCTCAAGTCAATTCCTATCAAACTTCTTCCCTCAGTCCCCAAGCCATGTGGGCGTCGGAAAGTCCGAAACCGGAGAGCTGGCCCGGTGAAGTGCAGTAATTACGATGTCCTGCTGTAATAAGGTGTCCCAACACCTCTTCTTATTGGGGAAGACCTTAATACGATGGTCTGGACTTTGGGCAGTAAAAGCCACGCGTCATTCCGACAAAGCTCTTGTAGTGGTTTGTCACGAACTTCCGCAACATCAAAAGAGGGAAAAAAGCAAGGATAAAATCCCGGTCTCTCAGATGAAGCCTTTTTATGTCTTTCTTGTTTCCCGACAACTTTTGCTCCTTCGCGTTCTTGCTTTTTTTATTTCGCGTTGTTCTGTCTTGGAATCTTTTGGGTGTTGGTCGATTGGAAACTGGGGAGAAAGGGGTTTGAGTTGTTTGTAAAAACATTCTGTAAAGCCTGGAGAGGTTTCGGTTTTGATGGCACTCTTTTTTCTTAAAAATAGTTGGGTTTGTGTTGCTGCTGTTAAATAAAAGTTTTCTGATCGATTGGAAAATTTATCTCTTTTTATTATTTCAGATGCTCTATTTCCATATGGTTTGATTAGTCACAACAATAATTTTTTTCTAAGAGAGGGCTAGTTAGATCGGGACCTGTAACTTAAAAAAGTTATTTCCTTAGCAATATTAAATTGAAAAAATACATAATAAAGTATAGGACTTTTTTAGAGTTTTTCACTATCGTTCTCTGGAGTATCCGATGAAAATTATTTTGTTTATGGTGCATAGAAATTGCGTAATCTCAAAAATGAAATTAGGAATGGGCAGTAAGTTTTCAGATTATTTTATCACTAAACATATACAGTTTTAAACATTTAAGTAAAATTTCGTTTAGGGGCTCGGTTTACGAAGAAATAAGATCGATGAGGCAAAAAAATTTAATGCAACTCAAAATTATAATTGCGAATACTTTACCTAATCCAAATTCTTTTTGCTCGTACAATTAAGCTAAGCCAATAAGTTCCCCAACACATCTATTAGTCCATCGTTTAGTCATTAATGTTAAAATGGAAAATAATGCGTATATTTGAAGCTTTTAAGTGCTAATTTAAGTGCTACATTTAAGTGCTAATAGAAACACATAAAAATGTTAATTAAAAAATTACATCTTATAAAGTATTCTTATATGCGCAGATTCACATAGGCATCTTTTATTGAAACACAATTGGCTTAGTTAGCTTAGTTAGTTTACCTTCCCACCAATATCGAATCCGGGTCAATACGAATAAACGCTTCAAGTCGAACAAGCTATTTCTTACCAAAGCGGCTTTTCCGAATTGTATTTACAGTACTTTATTTATAAATCGTAAAAGTCATAAAAATGACACTTCCATCTATTTACAAACGTTTTTATTTTAAGTTGTATGAGTTCCCCTATTTATTCTTGACTACGGTCAACTGCACGGCTAGTATATCACCCAGTAACATCTCTTTTCTGCCTCCCCTATGAATTTAGGTATTTTCCAACCCCTTCCGAAAACTGTGAACTTTTTACACTAGCTAACTCCAATCCAAAACCGTTACCTAACCTGTGCCAAACAAACCGATACAGACCTCGCCGTCTGAACAGAGATAGACAGAGCTTAAGTACCTAAGTATTGCAAACTTGCATTTCAGATAGCGCGTTGAACACGGGTACAGTATTGACATATCACGGCAGGGATCACGTGAGGGGGACAGTGGCCTGAGTCGCTTATATTACATGTGCAAAGAGGATTCTGATTCAGTCTGCGAGAGGGATGATCTGCAAACTGGTTTCAATTAATGAGGCGGAATACATGCTCTGACGCGAGCTTATTGAATTCCATTCAATCGGGATGGAAAATCTGAATGATTTGGAATCAAAGAACACGTACTGTGGACACGAATGCAGGTTTCTATATAGAACTATATTCTGTTTAAAATTAGGATGCGATATGATCGTTTTGTGACGCATTGGAATTCAATCTATTGAAGAGTTTGTGTCAAGTTTGGAACTTAATCTATTGGGTCTTGGTAGGTTTCTTATATTAAACAGTTTCTCTTTTGTTTTAAACGTGTGTGAAAATAATGGTAGCTTTTATATGAGGGTGTTAATAATGGCAGCAGGAGTTTCCAAAATTTATGGTGGAGAATGTTTAGACTATTATGCTTATTTATTTATTTATTTATTTATTTATTTCCATTAACGTCACACTAGAGCTACACAATGGGCTATTGGTGACGGTCCGGGATCAATCCCAAAGGGAAAGATCCGAGGACAACACCACGTAATTTTGAACCACGGTCAGATGACGAGGCAACACCTGAGCTGGCACCCCACTCTCCAAACTTCCACACCACGCCAACGTGAGGACATTTGAGGCCACGACAGATTTAACGTGCACCAGCCCCCTTTGTACACGACGGTGTTTGGCTGGATTCGAACTCGCAACCCTTCGGTTGCAAGTCCGTTACTCTTCCAACCGGGCCACCGCGGCCCTGTATTATGCTTAAATACATTTTTAATTAATAAAGCATAGATAATTTTACTATAAATGATCTAATTAACTCTTTAATTATGGTAGGTAGGTAATTGAATTTACGTTACACTGGAGCAACGGGCTACTGGCAACTGCCTGGGATCAATCCCGATCTGAGGCATCGTAATTTTGAACCAAGGTCAGATGACGAGGTCAACATCTGATCTGGAACTCCACTCTACAAATTTTCACAGTATGCCAAAGTGATGACATTTGAGGCCACGATAGATTTAACGTGCACCAGCCGCCACGTACACGATGGTCTTTGGTTGGATCCAGTTTCGAACTCTCAACCCTCCGGTTTCTAATTTATGATTCTACCTACTGGGTTACTTCACGACTTTAATTATGGATTTTAAATTAATAGACATAAATTTTCATGAGATCAAATCTGTAGATGTAAAAGTTTTACAAGTTACTGCATAATTATTTGGAATTTGCTGAAGGGAAAACAGTCCGGATAAACCGCACAAGATAGGATTTTGCCAGTTAATGGACTGGCTAGTACAAAATGGACCGGATCCGGCCTTGATAACTTGGACAGATGTATATAAAATATGTAGATTTTTGCAAGATACAAGTATGGCGAGATTAGTTGCCTTAAAAATATAAATTTCAGGATCAGTTCTTTTGTGTTCAGAACTGTCCTATTTGTAACAAATAATACCCATAAAGTACAAAATAGGTAAACAACAAAGACCACTTAGAAAAAATGATAAACTATTGTACTATAAGGAGAAAAAACGCATTTATATTTCTCGCCTTGAAATATAGGGTAGTATATAATATTAATAGTATTCAATTTTTCTTATCTAAAACTTTTCAAAGCACTAATGTCAAAACAAGCTGAAATTGGGTAACTTTGTATTTCCATACATTTCTAAAGACCGAAAAGTATTAATGATTATCATAGAAAAGTTTGATTTTAGTATTAATTTAAGAAGATTTTGAAATTTTTGCTCTTGGATTTTAAGATTGTTCAATCTAGAAAGAAATTTTTTTATTTAATTTTATAAATAAAAATTATCAAATGAAATAAATTAAAATAAAAAACAAAAAATATGTTTAAAAATTAATTTAAAGTACTAGACTTGACCTTATGTTAGCCATGAAAGATAATTCTAAACATTGAAACAGTATACTAAATAAACTTTCCAAAACGTTATTGATGTAAACGAATATTTCAAGAATTAACGATTGTTTTAAGCAAAAACTAATGGCCATAAACAACGAATTTCTTAAGATGTAATGTTTCTAAATTTCATTGAATACAAATTAAAAATTAAATATTTGCAAGGAATAATTACTCATTTTGCAATTTTTATGGAACTCAGTAGTGTTGACGTTTTAATGATTCGAAGATATGTGTAATCGTAATCTTATTATATTATCTTTGTTTTTCTAAAAAATAAATACGAAAGTAAATACGATGTCTTAAAATCAGAACTGATTTTCATCCCTGAGACCTTAAGGCCAGCCTTGTAGTCAAAAGTGCTTCCCTGAATTTTGATCGAGGAAATATTTTGTTTCAAAGCTGTTACTGCTATGATTTGTGTCGTCCTTTTTTTTAAATAGGATGTTCTAAAACTTCATGTACAAACTTTAAGGAGATAAAAAACATAAAATTAGACCGTTTTCACATAGAAATGTGTGTTTACTACTTCCGTAGGTAAGAGCTTCGTCACTTGGGGACATTGATCCATATGTGAATACTGTACAATTTTTTGTCCCTAAATGCCCTTTTATCCCTTCTGAGGCCTTCCTAAATGCCATTTTACCTTCTTCACACGAATATATGCGTTTCTTAACCTGCACTCTTCTCTGCGTGATATCTGACCAATTTTGACTTTCTTGGCCACTGGAATGCTTCCCGTGATTATATCTAACAAAAGATATGGTACTTAGTCACTAAATACATAAATGATGTGAACCAATTACTACTCTGTCCCGGTAATTTTTTAAATTAACATGTTTCAACCACACATTCCCAGGTCCTTTACTATTATGTTTCCACTCATTTGTTTACGCCTACCCTTATTGATATGATTAAAAAATATTTTCCAATGCTATTTCATGAGGTCACACTTGCAAATTCTGTGGGGCAAGTGTGAGTGTGACATCTCGTCCATCAAGATCTACCATGGACAATTTTCTTGTTTGAAATATTACAATATTGTCAGTGAAGCAAGTGGCATATCACTTCATAGCATATAACTTCATTCATGCCATTTTTTACCTGTACAATTTCCTTGCCGAAATTATAAGCGCTCTAGCTGTGAAACTAATCATTAGGACCCCTTCAAACATTTCCAGCAAGTGGAAGACCCTACTTTAATTACACAGACGTTTTACTTTCAGGGAACGTCACTGAAACTACGTTTCATATTCGAACAACCCATCGACCTTCTAATGAAATAGACGGAGTATGTACACGCAGCTTCGTGTTATTTCTTTCTGTCGCTCGGTTTGAAGATTTGTCACGTGGTTGTGGGAAAAAGCATGAATTATAATGTGGGACAAACTAGTGATTGGTCGTGATTGAAAACACGAGTCTGCGCTTCGATAGCCAATCGGGCCAAGTTGATTCCTGAGCCCACGTGTCTTACCCTTCTGAGATTTTACGATTTTACGACAGTCCACATGCTCCGTCTATTTCAATGGAGGGTCGATGACTATATGTCTATGACCTAGAGTAAAAGCGATACACTATTTGTAAATCCAGTGACACTCAAAGAGTTGCAGTTTACAATTTTTAAGGCACTTTTTAATAGTTTGAAGGACAATTTAAAAATTTTTAAGGGTTTTAAGGACATTTACATCATTTGAAGAATTTAAGAGCATTTTTAAGGAAACTAACCATATAAGTGGTTTCGGCGAGATATCTCGTCCATCAAGATCTGGTCAGCTTTTTCCTAATGACGAGATATCTCATCCATTAAGATCTGGTGAATTTTGATAATGTCGAGATATCTCATCAAGATATTGACAAGTTTTTGTGGATGACGAGATCAAGATCTTTTCAGTTTTTTCTAATGAAGAGATATCTCGTCCATCAAGATCTGGTCAGTTTTTTCTAATGAAGAGATATCTCGTTCATCAAGATCTGGTCAGTTTTTCTAATGTCAGGATAGCTTGTTGAGACAACCTCCAAGAGGTTTAAGCTATCAACATCCGTGATTTAGAATTTCCAACAAATTCCAAAAAAAAGAGCTCAGTCGTCATAGTGGCCAGCTCAAATCACGCTTGTCCAAGCCACCCCACGAATACCATCACTCTGCCGTATCGGTCAGTCAAAGCACCGAAATTCACCCACTTAAACCTCCAAGATGATGGGTGTGCGGGTGTAGGGCCACATACACAACGACTACATTGCGGGAAACCCTGTGGAATAGATGATGGAGGAGCCACGACCTGTCGCCGCTTCTGATGGGCAGGATTAATAGCTCGCCTAATCAATGGATTGAGCGACTAATGCCGCATCCAATGCCACTTGCCGAGGACTTTCGCCCTATCACTATTTTCGGACAATTGGGGAAGGTATCTTTCCTTTTAAACAGAAAGGATACTTTAATTTTAGAGAATGGTTTTCGACCTTGACTTTAAATGGCAGCGTGATTGACGATGGGAATATATTTGGTAGGGTAGGTTGGTAGGTACTTAATTAACGTCGAACTGGAGCAGCACAATGAGCTATTGGAGACGGTCCGAGATCAACCCCGGAGGGAATGATCCGAGAGCAATTCGTTATTTTGAATCATGGTCAGATGACGAGGTCCAAACTTCCACACCACGCCAATCTGGGGACGTTTGAGGCCACGATAGATTTAACGTGCACCTGCCCCCACATATACGACGGTCTTTTGATTGGACCGAGTTTTGAACTCTCAAACGTCCGGTAGCTAATGCGTTACTTTTCCAACTGGGCTACCGAGGGCCGGGGAATATATTTGGAACTCGTAGATTAACCCTCTAAGCGCCATGAGATTTTCCTACAATACATTTAACCCACTGAGGGGTTCATTCGCATATTACTTTAGCAACCTGCAGTCTTCACTGCATGACTTCTACTCAGTTTCGATCTTCTTGACCGAAATAATTTTCTAGGATTGTTTCAAACAATAAATGTGGTTATCTAGTGATTATGTGTTGTGAAGTAAAAGCAATAGTACACACCTCGGAAATGTCTTGACGCTCAGAGAGTTAATGTCTAAATAGCCAAATCTATTGCTTGAGCGGTTGATTTGTGTCTCGTATGGAAGGTGATTAAAATTCGATGTAGTATAATTTTTAATATTTAGTAGCTTAATATAATTTTCCCCTCCAAGTTCAAAATAGGGATTTGATCAATTATTGACCAACATATACCTCGTTCTCTTACCTAAATTTAAATATGAAATGTCTTTTTTATCTTACGCCTGTCACAGGCCTATAGGCCATCAATTGAAAAGCAGCCCAATAACACTAAACATTATCAACACTACCAACAGCATTTGCAATTTTACTGCCAGAAATTTTAGGCACTCCTTGAGGTGGTCTGCAGTTATTTCTCCCAGTTCGCAAAGGGGACATATTGCTTGTCTCGCTCCTCCAATGGGGAGTAAGTGTCATTGTAGGTAGTCATGTCCGGTAAGAAGTCGAAAACAAGCGACTCTTACAGCTCTGGGCAAGGATCCTGGGATACGAACTTTATTCCTCAATGAAATATTCCATTTCTTTCCTGTAGACATCTCTTTGTAGATTGATAGTCTATTAGTTTTTATAGACGGGCATATAAGCCTCTTGATGTTACGTAGAGGTAAAGGGGATTTAGGTTGGGGAAACTGAACTGGGATATGGTCATAGGATAAATATGGAATAATGGTAATTTATAGGTACTAACTGCTTCACTTAAGTATCTCTAAATTGAGTCACTTTGTGTTAACAGTTGCTACATAATGCATATTTAAGTACCTGATATACTATAATAAACTCTATATAACAATATGATTGTGGCTCAGTGGGGTTTCCCATTGCGTTAGCAACTTGTGAGTTGTAGGTGGCGCAAGTTCGGTTCTTGTAACCTACCCTGGGTGTATTTCTCTCTTCTGTGTCAGTAAAACTTTTCTTGTGTGTGCATGTCCATTACTTGATGTTGTCTGCCTTGTGTTTGGAACAGCTTGGCAAAATATGGACCTTGAACCATAAAAAACCCCACCCCAATCAATCATAGCAAAATAATTTCCTACCCAATCTCCTGTTAACTGAATGCTTTTTTGGCTTCCCACCATTATAAATTATGAGATACCTAACCCTCCAAGTGTTTAGATGAGATATCTCGTCCAATATCTGGTCAATTTTGCTAAAGATGAGATATCTCGTCCAAGATCTAGTAAATTTTGCTAAAGATGAGATATCTCGTCGAGACAAGAGTGCCCTATTACTCCAAGGGGAATGAAGATCCAAGTAAGAAAGCAAAATGTTTCTTGTCCAGAACTGGTGACAGTTTGGAACAGGTTTTTGCACCAGAGGCTGGCCACTGCAGGGCAGTTTCCGACGCGAAGATAAACCACCAGGATGGTTAAGCAGCAGTTCAATTATGAGAAAAGCAACATAAACAATTGTTATCTCAAAATAACTAAACTTGGAGATAGTGCCCTTTTTTATCCTAGCACTAAAGTATAAAAATAGTTATTCCTACAAATATGAAAACCATGATTCATAATCAAAAATAAAGAACTAAAATCGAGCTTTAAAATGCATAGAAAATATAGGAGTAGTATGTAAAAGTTGGGAAAAGTTGAAAACAATCCTGATATTTAATTTTGAAGTGTTCAGAGTGCTTTTGTTTTTAATCCACTAAAACCCAAGTGTACTTTCCAAAGCTCTCAAGTCAGCCGTTTAAGGTTATCAACAACTCCTAAATCACAGAGCACAAAACATTCCCAGTCACCCCACGCGCTGCAGTAACTAATAACCAAATTAAGCGGACTCATTTCTTTCGTTTAGCGAGTCTTTAATTGAACTCTGGCCAGGCCGCTGCCTATCCTCAAGACTTATTGTCCCCTAATTAAGTCACCCCGATAACGCATCGCTTATCCCTCTCCGGAGGGTGAGAGCAGAGGAAGGGGGCCGCCCCGAGAAAAGGGGGAAAAACAAAAACGTGAAGAAAAAGATCGCGCCACTCAAAATGAAATCTTGGAAACTTGTTAAATTGCGAGCACAAGAAGCCATATGTTTTAATCTTTAAGAAGGTCCCCTCTCCTTTTAACTTCTCAATCTGCACCCTCTATTAATCATCGCGATCGGCATAAATGAACAACGAAACGTTTAAAACGAAAAAGGAGATCTCTCTCTTTACAAGGGGAAATTTGAAAGAATAATTCATTGAGAGGAGAGAGAGAGGAAGAGAGAAAGAAACGCAGAAATAAGAAGAGGGGAAAAAATAAAATAAAGATGGGGAATCGGGTAAAATGGGGAGGAGCGGGTGGGAGTCGGGGTGGGGGAGGGAATGAGAAGAATTTATTTGGGGTAGGAGAGGCGAGAAATTTAAGCTTTTCCACTAAGACCTTGTGTGTAATAATGGGCGCGTGTTAGAAGCCTCAAATAGTCATCAAGTTGGGAGAGAAAAATGTGAAGCGGAGAGGCCATTTGGATGCTAATTACGTACGGTGATGGATGGTAAGTACTGGGCTGCTGTGGTCGGAGGATGGTTTGGAAATGGCTCTTTTATCGCCTGCCTTGGCGAGCTTTTGGCGGGGCACTGCGAGGTTGGTTGCTAATTAACCGTTGCGTTCTTTTTCACAGGCAATGCAGAAACGAGTATCTTTTACATTTAACCTTTGAAGAGCTTAGCCCTTCTGACTCGAAGGGGTGCCATGTTATTAGCAAAATTAACCAGATCTTGATGGACGAGATATCTCGTCATTAGAAAACTGACCACATCTTGACCTCGTCATCATAAAATTATATGCAATCTCTTGATGATGAAATATCTCGTCATTAGAAAATTTGGTAGGATCTTGATGGACGAGATATCTCATCGAAACCATTTGGAGGGGTGAAAAAGATGTGATTGAAAAAATCATTATGGTTGAAGACTCATCACCTTATATGAATGTATTTGTGCATAACAAAATAAATTAATTTTCTTAAAGATGGGGACTTTTTATACATCACCATCCATATCACCACCTAAACATCATAACAAATGAGAGAACATTTATACATCTTAGAAGCTTAATATAACTGAAATGTTTACATACCTGTCCTTAACCCTCTGAGCGTCACGGCATTTCCGAGTAGTGCAGTGTTGCTTTTATCCTACAACACACATAATGACTTCATGTACTAGTTGACAGAATACAGGGAAAGATTCAATTGGTCATGAAGGTCAAAACTCAATAGTCTTGCAGGAAAGACTGCACGTATCGGAACTGATATGTACATATGAACTCCTCATAGTATTAACCTCCCTGGTGGTTATCTCGACGATATTTCTGGTCATTAGCAAAACCAACCAGATCTTGATGGACGAGATATCTAGCCATTAGAAGAAAACTGACCAGATCTTGATTTCTCCATCAACAAAAAATTGTCAATATCTTTAAGACGAGATACCCCGCCCACTAGCAAAATTTGTCACATTTTGATGGACATGGGTGGACTTGTAGCCCTAATCGAAACCACTTTTAGGGTTAACCACTTCTGGGACGCTCCACTTCCCCTGAGAGGGTTAAACAATAAGCAGTCTCCTCGTGAACCTCAGAAGTATCACAATAATCTCACTTGTGATCGAGCAACTTACAAGACAGAGGTGGGTACTCTGAGAGGCTCGAGTTCCCTCTAAAAGTGTTGATTTTAAAATATTTCTAAAAATATAGTACTATTTATAATATACCATAAAATGCTATAAAGTATAATACTGTTCTTAAAATGAAATAATAGTTATTCGTTCTTAAAATAGTTTTTTTATGAATATTACATTGTACAATTCTTTAATGAATTGATATTTATTATGAAGTGTGAAAGAAATTAAGTCTATATAGAGATTAACTTTTTTGGGATAATTCAATCATCTTACATTATATCTTGTATCATATCAATCCTCCAACAGTGATGCAGAAATTAGTATCCAAAAAGAAGGTAAATATTTGCTCAATACTATTTAATGAAATTGATTTTGTAAATATTTGAGAAACAATTATTGTACTCTGTCAAGCGTGTATTTAGAACAACCGAGATGTGTCAGTTTTATGAGCTTACAGTAATGTTTTTAAAATTCATAGTCTGGTAAAAACAAAAGTAATATAAAACGATCTTATATCTCTAGCATCGATCTCTAGTCTCCATATAATATCTCTGGTTTCTGTTTTGTTTATAAAAGTTTTTACATTAGCTTTTATATCATTGAGAATCCCAATATTTTTAAGGTGAAAATATAAATACTGCATTGCAGAAATAAATATACCAATTCGGACCTTCTCTCTAAAGTTTTTAAATCCTCTTAAACGTAAAAAGTGTCTGATTTTTGTTTTACTTCAGTAAACAATTATGGGCGTTTTTGTAAAATTACCATTGACTGCAAATTTGTATCCATATTATGTAATTTTCATCCTAGAATGAATGAACAATAAATCTTTGATCTTAATCCTCTTGGTGGTTGTCACGCTAGGTATCTCGACTTCTCAGCAAAACTGACCAGATCTTGATCTTGTTATCATAAAAAAAACAGCACTATCTTGATAATGAGATATCTGGTCAATAGCAAAATTGAGTAGATCTTGATGTACGAGATATCTCGATGAAACCACTTGGAGGTTTAATACACTAGATGCTTAATTAAGTTCAATAGTAGACTTAAGTTAGGTTCAATATACGTTAGACTAAATAATAGCGCATATGATCTGATGACATATTTTTATGATAGTTGAGACAAGATATCTTGTCATCAAGATATGGTTGATTTTTTGATGATGAGATCAAGATATGGTCAGTTTTGATAAAAAGACGAGATACCTCGTCATGACAATCACCAAGAGGGTTAAAGTTTATTGTTCATTCATTCAGAGAAAATTACATAAGATGCATACAAATTTGCAGTCAATGTAATTTTACAAAAACGTAGAACTCATAACTTTAAGCTTTTAAAATGCTAACTTGTATAATTGTAATTAGTTTTCTTCCAATAGTTCATAAGTTGGTCAAAAGTAAAATATATAAATCAAAAGTATAACCATTTTGAAAAACATCACTGTTCTTTGCATCATCGGTTAGAGAAAATCTTTGGAATAAAATAGATTTACTTTAAAAAATTTTTGAACTTAAATGAAACCTGTATATTCTTTGCTATTAGTAGATGAAGCTTCAACTTCATCAATCGAAATATAATTCCATTTTTGATATTATAATTTAAATGTTCACCCTTTTAATCTTACCGCTTGCTGTAAATAAATGTTTCCCGGCTCTGTTTTATGTAAAACTTATATTGAAATCTTCCTTCATTGTCATTAAGAGACATTCACTTCTGTGATCCTAAAGCTGATAAAGCTGTGATAGTACTTCTCTGATCATAAAGCTGTGATCTTGAGATAATACTTCCTATACTTTGGAATTACATTAAAAAGAAAATGAAATAATTTATATCAAAAACTTAGCCGTTGAGCATTTCTATTATTTCTATAATTCTTCTGTAATACAATTAATTTAATTAAAATTTCATAGCTAGAATTCTCCATTTCTCTTCATTTACATCAATCTAGAATGTAAGAAATTGTCTCGTCAGCAAATTAAATTCTAATCCGCAAATATTAGATACTGTAAAAGACAGATATCTAAATCAATAACAGGGCAAGGCACACATTTATGATTGTGATTAATCTCAACTTCTATCAGAACAAGTTTCTTAACCAGTTAAATAATACATTTTATACACAAAATATTTAAACTTTAATTCTTTACATTACTACAGCGATTCTCATTGTTTATCTCTAGAGCTCGCGAACCCTCGTATTTCTGTGATGGGATAGTATAAGATTTGAGTCTGAAACTCTTGGAATGGAATTTTGGAACTTTTTAATAACATCGTACAGGAGCAACACAACGGGCTATTGGCGACGGTCCGTGATCAATCTCCGAAAGGAAAGATCCGAGAATACCACCACTTAATTTTGAACCACGGTCAGATGACGCGGTCACACCTGAGTTGGCACCTCACTCTCCAAACTTCCACACCACGTCAACGTGAGGAAATTTGAGGCCACGACAGATTTAACGTACACCAGACCCCTTTGTACACGACCGTCTTTGGTTGGATTCGAATTCGCAACCCTCCGGCTAGTAAATTATTCTTCCAACCGGGCTACCGTGGCCCATGAAACTCTAGGAGGCTCTTGATTACTTTTTGCATATTCCTTGGCAAATTCTTCTGGAAGTATAGAATAGTAAAAATTAAGAAGTATTAATATCTGGTAAATAGCGCAAGTGTCTGAGCAGAAACGAAATTGGTATAATCAGTAAACTAAAACTGTTTCCTGAAAATAATTACCGAAAATCGTTTTCGTTTATTTTTACACTCTTTTACATCTGCATGGGAAACTAGAACAGGTTAAGGAAATTACTGATTGAGAAAACTGAAGAAACGGAAAAGTATTTTTAACATATATATCAACAAACATTATATGCATTAACGTCACACTGTACAACACAAGGGCTATTTGTGACGATCAGGGATCAATGCCGAAGGGAAAGAAACAAAGACAACGCCTGGTAACTATGAACCACGGTCAGAAGACGAGGTCAACACCTGAGCTGGCACCCAAACTTCCGCACCATGCCAACATGAGGACATTTGAGCCACGACGGATTTAACATGCACCAGCCCCCATGTACTCAACGGTATTTGACTGACTGATTGGAATAGAAGTACTGTACTTAATTCTCAAAAATTGTTCTCTTATTTCAGTTGAATTGATGAGGGTAAATTTACAAAAGTATCTGATAGTATATCTAGTGAAAAGGAGATTTCATTAGATATAGTTTTGTATTTCTATATATTTTATTTTTCGTCGGACGTGTTTTAAAGTAGAAACATTTAGAAGAAACGACTGTTATAAGATAAAAACTTCAAACTACAAACAAATGAAATCAGGAGTACCAAAAGTATAAGTGGTCATTTTGGTCTAATAAAAGATAAGGAATTTTACCTTACAAGTCATTAGTTATGGATACTAGCGCTTCTTCGCTTTTTTGCATGGCCTAGAATAGCTTATTTGGAAAATTAAGCTTCTGTAACGCCGAATGGAAAGTTTAAGCTCAAGTTTTCTACTCATGTTCATTTTGGTTTGTTCTAAATGATGGCGGGTATTTAGCTCTACTGAAATGACAATTACTCATGTTTGGACTTCTGCATAGCATGCATCATTGGATCCATCAAATTCTAAAGTGATGTGCTAGTTGGCAGAGGCAATATAAACTTCCCCAAAATTAATTTTTTCAAAGCTCAGAGTCGGCAAACTATTGACGGAAAGAAAGTTCAGCTCTAAAAAACATTAATAACAAAAAACAATCTAGAGTATACAATAATGATCTCAATAATTATATTTTACAGAAAGGATTACTTTGAATCCTTTCTACTTTATTATTACGTGTTATAATTATTAGTAATGCGCGTGTAATAATTCTTACGTTATTGGTAATACATGTAAGAATACATATAGGAATTCTTAATTTGTTACCTCGACGAATAATGCCATAGTTACATTTTGCAGGTTCCAAAACATCTACCGGTTGTTACTCGTTTATTGCTGATTGTGAGGAAAATACAAATCTTCATCTCAATAAATTATATCAATTTATTCTAAATTTATAAATTCTTATTTTTAATTTAACATAGTTGCCATATTCTTAAAACCGAACTGAATAAATATGATAGATAAATAAATGGCAAACGATAATTAATATATACATACAGCATAATCATCGGCTTAGAGCAGAAACTCATTAACTGATAAAAAAACAAATTTTACAGCAAAGCCGATTAAAGACTAGGACAAAAATAAAAGTAATACACATTGTGATGGAATTGTATTCTCTTCCAAACCCAATACCAATATGACAATTTATTTTTCATAATCATAAAATAATAATTTAGTGTCCAAAAATGCCTTTCCTAAAAATATCAGTTAATGAATTTCTGCTCTAAGCCGACGATATATGAAAGCGATGACTAATAAGCCTGTTTCCATAGCAACATCAGGCGTTTATTTCAGCCTCATCAGTTTTAATATTTCTAATATCACGATTACTATGTGATATCCCCAGGCATGCAGCTAGAATTTTTCTGTGGAAACGACTGAAAAGAGGTCGTCATCAGATACTAATGTTGTCATGGGGCAGTGTAATTTATTTTCCCTTAAACTTCACAATCGCTTCCGGAATCAATAGTGCTTCTCCCGTAACATCTTCGGTTTGTTCATGTAAAATTTATAGGCACATCTTATGATGATGGTCAACGCTTTTCTTTCCTTCTTTCCAGTGCCCACATGAATGGATCGTAACCCTTCAAGCACTACTTGGAAATAACATGGCAGATTGCGTTATCCCGGGGTACCATGGAAGGTGCTGCCACATCACACATACCATGAACTGTAGGGGGAACATGCCTTTCTGGAGAACTTTCGGTAGCTGGCCAGCATTTACGTTTCGTCTTGAAGAAACCAGGACACTTCAAGCAGTCAACTTTACTTCGGCCAACCAGACTCGTAACTAAGCACTTTCAGTTTGCCAGTTTTGTGAGAACTACACCTTTAGCCACCCGGTCACTGGTGACCAGATGAACAAAATTGATGCATACGTTCTGTGTTTAAGACAGATAGTGTTAAGAGTTGCAAATGAGCTCCGGTTTCTTAAAGGAATACATATTTACAGCTCCTGTTTCACATTCCTTACTTTTATATCCTTTTTACTTATCAGTTGGCTACCCAAACCCACGTCCGTTTTGTTACTTCACCCAGTAGAAATGGACGACATATAAAATGGATATTGACATCTAAGGAAAGTGAAAACTACAAAAAGGGGAAGCTAATGTAGTGTAGCTTAAGTTAACTTTATCCCGGATCTAACCTTTTAGAGATTGGTGTTGACGATGATGTCTTAGCGGACTTCGACGTATCATAGAGTGGACTAATCAAAACAAGTATTCATCTACTGATTTCTATCACCGAAATGACCTTTAGGGCTGTGAAGTAATCTTTATTTTTATTTTTAAAAGAAAAGTGACAATATTTTAATTAATCTATTGAAGGAGAAATATAAAATTATTTGCAAGTTTAGATAGTTTGAGGTGTAATGAAACTGAATTGATAGGTGAGGTAATTTTCCTAGGAGTGAAGTTTTATGAATGATATGTAAAATTACTTTCTCATCTTATGAGGAAAACAAGTCCTACAGGATTTCACAGATATCTATGTTGTAGCGAAAATAAATTAAGATTTCTATTATTTGGCTATGTGCTTCCTTGTTTATTGTAATATTTATACATCGAGAGTTAAGATTAGCATCACTTGGTGTTTTAAAATGCCATTTAGAAGTACGTGGGCAGTTAGTCACATAGTGAATTTCTGAGCCAATTTCATTGCACAAACGCAATTGGGACTTTATTGTCTCTACGAGGTATCTCGTCATTAGAAGAAAACTGACTATATCTTGATGGACGATATATTTCATCGAAACCACCTGTAGGGTTAAATCGATTAAGATTTGAGGGGAAGGGCCAATGGTTGTGGTAGAGCTGGGTTAATCTATGGTGGCAACTTTTAATTCGTTTTTTTAAGGAGTTGCAATTTTTTAACAAATCTTCTAAACACCAATTGATGATGTTACCAAGTCGATGAACAGCTAATTTTCCCACTGTTTCGAAGACGGCCTTCAGTCACCTTGGGTACACAACTGGATAAACTTGTATTTTTACCCAGTAGAACTGGAGGTCATATAAACTGAGGATCGGCATCTAAGGAAAGTGAAAAACCAGTAGACGATGAAACTAATGTACTGTACCTTAATTTAACATTATCCTGAATCCAACATTTCATTAGAGATTGGTGTAGAAACTTTTTTGCAAATCCACAAAACACCAATTAACACCAATTATCAAGTTTAAGAACAGTTAATTTTCCTATTGTTTGCAGTGTAGCCATCAGTCACTTCTCTGTAAGCAGAACTAGATAAACTTGCATTTTAACTCAGTACAACTGGAGGTCATCTTAACTGGAAATCAGCATTTAAGGAAAACGAAAGTCACTAGACGGTAAAACTAATGTAGCGTATCTTAAGTTAGTTTTATCCTGAATCCAACTGTTGGAAGAGTAGCCCGGTTGAAAGAGTAGCGGATTAGCAACCGGAGAGTTGCGAGTTCGAAACTCGATCCAAAGTACGTCGTGTACGTAGGGATAATGCACGTTAAATGTGTCGTGGCCTCAAGTGTCTTCACGTCGGTATGGTGTGAAAGTTTGGAGAGTGGAGTGTCTGCTCAGGTGTTGCCTCGTCATCTGATCGTGGTTCAAAATGACGAGACATTGTCCTCGGATCTTTATTTTTGGGATTGATCCCGAACCATTGCCAATAGCTCGTTGTGGTGCTCCAGTGCGACGTTAATTCAACTACCCCCGGAATACAACTTTTCATTAGAGATTGGTGTAGATATTCTTTAGCAAATCTACTAAACGCCAATTGATGATGTTATCAAGTAGATGGACAACTAATTTCCCCACTGTTTCGATCAGCCTTCTCCTTAGATGCACAACTGTATAATCCAGTATCAAAAACTTCACATTTTTATTTGAAACAGTCCAAACATTCAAAAACGAAACCCACATTTCAGTTTTTGCAAGAGAAATTTCCCACACGCATAACAATTCAGCACGAAGTTCTCGCCACTTGGCGACCATCCGCGGCCCGAGCCAGCAGCCCTCCACGCGAGGAGTGGGTATTACTTGAAACTGGCAAAAGTGCCGATTGCAGGGGCGGGGGCAGAAAGGGGGTAGAAAGAGTTAATAATGTCATTAAAAACAAAAGAGCCCCCTCCCTGCTTCTCCGCTACGAACTAAGGCGCCTCTTAAGCACTTAACGCGCCTATTTGAGGTTAAAGGCGCCAGGAGCAGAAAAAGTCGCCAAAAAGCAAAGCAAAAAAGACCGGGACTCGAGTTGAGTTGATGAGGAGTTTTGATTTGAATCGTTTTGCGCGAGGAGTTTTGCCTGATGAGGTAGTTTCACAGAGGAAAGAATAAAAGGGAAATTAACGTTCGAAAAGGGGGACGAGAGCGAAGGGATTTTCGAGAGCTCTTCCGAAACCGGAAATATACCCCGAGAACCGATTCTCAATTATTGAGCCCAGTTAAAACTCTTGATACATTTTTTGATGGAAATTCGAGTGAGTCATTATTGTCAAATTACTCAAAAATTTGCTTGGGGTAATGCCGTTAATATCGGCGTGGCTTTATTTAGTTGAGACCTCCCTGTAGGTTTCTGGAGTGAAAATCAATCTATTTGTTCCTTTCTGCTTTCTGTGTAGAAGCCTTTTTGAAGAATGCTTTTTTCCCAATTTCGAATTGTGTGTGATTGGTAAGACACTTATTTAAGTCTGCAATTTTGTTGTAGCCTTTTCTAGAATTTAGTTGTCTCAGACTTGTGATGACAATGGAAGTAAAATTTGGTTCTTGTGACTTGTTACCTGGGCAATTTTTTATTTTTTAATCTAAGACCAAACTTTTCTCGAATGTTAAAGCAATGTTGTGACGTTCTTATTAAACTATCAAAACCCATACATAATGTGAATTCAGCATGAATAAAATGAATTGACATATGTTACTATAAAAATTTACCTTCTATCGAGATACCTCCAAAGTTTGACAGCTCTCTGATAATCTCAAGCGAGATAATATAAGAATTTCTTGATATACAATCAACAAAAAACATCCTTTGTTGTTGAGAATGTTTTATAAAAAAGCTGCTTCTGATTATGAAAATAATATTTTTGGTGTGTCGGGATAATTCTAGGCGCAAAACGGCAGAAGCCTCAACCTTAAAAACTGAAGATCCCTGCGTTGTTATCTTTCACGATATCCTACTTGTATGAGACCGGGCTTACAGCAGCGAAAATCTGCAAAATTAACTGCAAATCATGATTAAGCGTCAATGGAGTTATGAATTGCAGCTTTCAATTTTGTCTCCTATTAGAACTGACAAAGAAGCAAGCTCACCCTCCCCATTGACTTTATAAATTCATCAATTGGATTGTAAGTTCATTAAAATGTACTTAAAAATTAATTAACAGAATGAAATTAAATGAGTGTATCTAATTAAATGGTAATTATTTTAATTTTTAATTTAAATAAAATCCTATAGGGTCAAAGTGGATTCGATCGAAGTGTTTAAACGTGGATGTAACGTTTCCTGATCAAGGGACTTTGTTCTTGTGTTCCATTGAAGATAGACAAAACAAAGATGAAAAAATCAACTGGTGAGAAAAAGGCTGGCAGTGAATTTAAAGGTTTTCCGGCATCGAAGAGTGATATTTGGAATTTCCTGTAGTCCCTATCTTCTTGGGGCGCAGCATGGCCAAATATGGCTCTTGATCCATGAAACCCCAAAACAACCAATCAACCCTATCTTCTTGGGGCGACATTAGGATACTATTTAAATAATGTTCCCGACCATTTACGAAGAACGGCCCCCTCCTCTAAGCTGTTACAATCATTTTACGTAGATAACTACGTAATCTTTCTAGCTTTGTCTTGTGTCTATGATATGATCATGAATGATACATAATGGGTGTTGGTAATGTTGTTTATTTTGTAGCATTTTTTTGCAATTACCACGACTAGTTCACTATATTAACATACCAAAATCTATGTGTTTAATCACCTTTAGTATAAAAGTATCCAAATATTGCACTCACGGCACAGAGCACAAAATGACCGCCTGCTACGACGCTCTATCACAAATTTCCATTGATCCTCCTGCCCCGCCACTTAAAATTGAAACTTCAGCGCTGTCAAACGATACTAGCGCCATTACCTCCGACAACCCCGCAGTTATTGTGAGTTTAAATTGGCAACACAATTATATTGCGTCCATCTGTATCGAACTATAAGACGTAGCTCTACATCAAAGCAATTAAGAAATCCAACAGATTCATCCCTTCACAAAATGAACGAGCCCTATTCCTGTAGCGACAGACGTGATAGACAGACAACGGTTCTCATGTTAGACAGATAGCATATTGTTGGATTGAGAGGTACCGTTTAGTGCAGTCCAACCCCATAGGGGTGCACATGGGGCAATAAAACATAATATTCGATTTGATTCAAACACATTTTTATACAACGGGGCTTTTGAGGTTTACATTTGGGTGAAGGGAGTCACGGACCAAGGAAATTTGAAAAGTCAGCTAAACTTAGAGTTGAAGTTAAACGAATTTTGTTGAAAGTAACCATGCTTTTCAATAGAGGCTAACCACACAATATTTTCTTATTTCATCTCGTACAGCTTCGGACAATTTGAAGCCGATTGATCAGAATGGCAGCAAACTCATATCAAATGAAGAACTGAATAGTCAAATTTTCATCCAGCACTCGTATTTGATTTAGAATGCTGTCAGAATTCAAAAGAAGATACAATATTTGTATACGCAAGCAATCAATTCAAGTAACCATATTTATGAATCAAGACTAGTTACAAAATAATTTCTTATTTAATCTCGTACAGCTACGAACGATTGGAAGCTGATTGATTAGAATCCTGTAAGAATGTAGCGAACGCATATCATATGAGGGAACTGAATAATAAGATTTTAATCCAGCACTCGCATTTGAATCAGAATGTTGTCCGAATTTAAAAGGAGATACAATATGTATCCATAAGCAATCAATTCAAGTAACTGTGCTTATGAATCGAGACTAAGTACAAAATTATTTCTTAATTCATCTCGTATAGCTTTGGACAATTTGGAGCCGATTGATTAGAATCGTGTAAGAATGTAGCAAACGCATACACGAGGAACCGAATAATCAGATTTTCTTCCGGCATTCGTATTTGAATCAGAATGCTGTTCGAATTAAAAAACAGATACAACATTTATCCACCAGCAATGAATTCATGTAACCATTCTCATGAATTGAGACCCAATGTTATTAGTTATTTCTGCTTGTATAGTTTCGAACAATTTTGAGCCTATTGGTTAGAATAGTGTAAGAATGCAACGAGCACATATCATACAAGGAACTGAATAATCAGATTTTCCTCCAGCACTCGTATTTGAATCAGAATGCTGTCCGAATTCAAAAGGAGATACAATATTTGTCCACCAGCAATCAATATTTACCCTCACTTCCACAAGCGGGGAAGAGGACGGGCAGATTATCAGCACCGACTAATATTTCTCGTAGCATTAATAAATTCTTCTCCTAAAGTACACAAAATTAGCCGCCTCCTGAAAACTCTCCTCAAACAGGATCAGGAATGACCCCGACCTCAGACGACGCCGGTCCGACAAACGCCAGAAATAAATTTTATATTCATCACAAGTGATTGCGGCTTATCGCTTCAAAGCCCAGAGAAATACGCCGTCATTAAAACTGGAACTCAACGTCGTCGTTCCGGAATTTAAATATTTAATAAATGCCGTATGCAGTGGCAACAGCTCCTCGAATGCGCAGGGTGTGAATGGGATGCATGGACGGGGAGTGGATATGGTATATTTATACAGATTTTCCATTGCCTATCACCACAAAGCCCAAGCTCGTTACAAAACGAATTCGGGAGGTTGGAGCGAAAGTGGTGTAAGTGGGAATTCGTGGTCGCGATCAGCTGGTTTAGGCGGTTCTTTAGAAATTATAAATAGTCAATGACCGAAAAAATAATGCTTTCCCGTCAATAAGTTTTCATTGAGTTAACCCTCCAAGTGGTTTTGACGAGATATTTCCTCCATCAAGGTCTGATCAATTTTGCTAATGATGAGATATCTCGTCATCAAGATATTGCCGATATTTTTATGATGAAGATATTAAGATCATTTGAGCTTTTTTTCTAATAACGAGATATATCGTCCATTAAGATATGATCAATTTTGCCAATGACGAAATATCTCAGAAACTAAAGAATAAACATAGCATTTATTTTGCTGCTGCATCTAAAGATAGAATTATGAAGATTTCCCATTTCCAGCACGAGTGTATTGCAAATGAAACGGTTTGGGAAATATATCAAAATATATATGAAAATTTAAAACACATGAGGAAATCTAAATTAAAAGTAGGTAATAGCGTACAAAAATCATGGTTTCTTGTCAATAAGTTTTCGATCAATTAACCCCAAGTGTTTCGACGAGATATCTCGTTCATAAAGATCTGACCAATTTTGCTAATGACGAGATATCAAGATATTGCCAATTTTTTATGATGGCGAGATCAAGATCAGGTAATTTTGTCCTAATGACGAGATATTTCGTACATTAAGATATGACCAATTTTTCAAATGACGAGATACCTCGTCGTGATAATGAAGCACCAGGGGGGTTAATTGTAGAAGTAACTCAAAAACTAAAGAATAACGATGGAATTTATTTTGCTTCTGCATCAAAAGATAGAAAAACGAAGTTTTTCCAAATTCTAAACGAATGTATTATAATAGAAACGGTATGTGAAATTTTCCAAAATACACTGCTGGCCACCCAAATTGCAACACCAAGAAAGACAAGAGATATCACAACAAAATTTATTTTGTAGATAACATGTTGACCAAGTATCAAATGATTAAATTTATAGACTTCTGTGAAGTGTGGTTCCTGCCAAAATCAGTAGCCAGAGTAGCCGCCATTGTTGGAGATCACCGCTGCCACACGCCTCGGCATTGATTCAAAGAGACTTTGGATGTGTTCTTGGGGTACAGCAGGCCAAGCAGCTTCCACACGTTGCCAAAGTTGATCTGGTGTGGCAGCTGGGGATGTATTCTGGGTCAATCGTTGAGCAACCATGGACCACATGTTTTCTATCGGCGAAAGATCCGGAGAGCGAGCTGGCCAGGGAAGCAATTCAATCTGGCGATTAACGAAGAACCCTTGGACAATGCGTGCCACGTGTGGTCGCGCATTATCCTGTTGAAATATGGCTGTGGGCAAGCCCTGAAGGTAAGGAAGGACAACTGGCTCCAACACCTCGGAGATGTAGCGCTGGCTGTTTAAAGTACCGGCAATGCGTACTAGAGGAGTACGAGAGTGATATCCAATACCGCCCCATACCATAATACCCGGTGCAGGACCAGTGTGGCGGTGCATAACGCAGCTGTTCAGCATCCTCTCTCCACGGTGTCTCCAGACTCGAATCCGACCATCGTGGTGTTGCAGACAGAAGCGTGACTCGTCAGTAAAGACAATTTCATTCCATTCTGCCGTCCACATCCTTCTTTCATCGCACCATTGGCGGCGGAAACGTCTGTGGTTCTGCGTCAAGGGTAGACGAAGCAATGGACGTCTTGCGGACAGACCACTCTGCTGTAAACGGCGTCGAATGGTACGCGCAGACACTGGATGATGCGGTACAGACTGAATGTGCTGTGCTATGGTTCGTGATGTGGCTGAGCGATCCGTCACTGCCATACGCACAATATGCCTGTCATCACGTGAAGTGGTGCACTGAGGTGGATGCGATCGAACACGTCGGTCCGTCGTACCCTCCTGCATCCAACGATCACATATCCGCATTACAGTTGTTTGGTTTCGTCCAACACGACTACCGATTTCCCTGAAAGATAATCCACAATCTCGGTAGGCCACAATCCTTCCTCTGTCGAACTCGGATACTTGATCAAAAGATGATCGCTGTTTTCTACGAGGCATAATTGATCGTTTTTTTGAAAAAACCACAAGAAAAACACAATTACCGTACTTGTAATCGTCGAAATCTTCAAGCCTTAAATAGCGCTTTGAAGTGGCGTCACAGGCGCGCGTGATGTGCGTCTGCGCTAAAATTCTAATCATTTGCATATCTCACCTCCGCTAATGCATGTTGTAAATTTCATATTATTTGCATGCTTCCTTCAGGGTGTTGCATTTACGGTGGCCAGCAGTGTATATATAAAAATTCAGAACATGGAGAAATCTAAATTAAAAGTAGGGATTATGAAAGGAATGTTACTTACAGATGTAGTGGTAGTTTTTGAAATGCGTTATCTAAGCTGTGCGATGATATTAATGTTCTATAACAGGGGCTCTCAAACTTTTTAAATTTTGTACCACATAAATAAGAATCAAATATATATGCACCATCATAAAAGCATTTTCCGATTAAAAATCAATGCATTCTAAATGGCGTGTTTAATCAAAGAATAAAACATTTTAAATTTATATTTTTCAATTATATTCGAAAATGAGACTTTTATATTATAATAAAATATAAATATACAATATATTGTAGTAAATAGTGGCTAAGAATAAATAATAGCAAATATTAAGATTTATTATTGATGAGGGTTAATGTGACGAATGAGCTTGTTGTATTGTAATCAACCGATATGTCGGGCTTTACTTCATTAATTTCAAGCGTAAGTCAGGTTCAATTAGAACCATGTCCTATATTTATTTTTGATTAATAGCATGGCTGAAAATCATCCAGTTTCTCAAAGATATGTGTTGAAACGCATTAAAAGTTTTATCGCTTTGTCGAAAATATACTTATATTCATCTCTTCTTTCTAACCAAAATTGCATCAGTTATCTCTTTTGAACTCATTCATGAGATTTATGTCACATGAAATATCTAAAAGCTGATCTCTTTCTTGAACTGAAACATTATCTAGCACAGTATCCGAAATAGAAAACGGATCTCCTATCTAACTTTGATTTTCTAAATTTTCAGGGAAGTGGGAATGAAAATTGTTAACAAGTCCTATGTAGTGTTTTTCTATATCTTCAATTAATTGTTCAGTCGGTGACAGACTATTTTCTAGAGATAAATTTCTAATGTTGACAATGAAGCAACTTTCTTGCTTTTCACGTCCTTAATTATGCATTCTAGTCTATTCACAGCTGCATTTATTTTGTCATATACAGTAAATACAGTTATATTGGAATCTTGTAAACTAGAATTCAGTTCGTCCAGTTTTCCAAAAATATCGGACAAATACGATAAACGTGATAGCCAGAGTTCATCAGTAAAACAATGACGGAGCTCAAATTTGGATTCTGTCAGGAATACTGAACGTAATTCGAAGAGTCTACTTAAAACTTTTCCCCTTGACAACCACCACGCTTCAGTGTGTAAAAGGAGCTTATCGTGGTTACTACCCGTTTCATTGCACAAAATTGTAAACAGTCGTGAATTAAGGGCCCGACATTTAATAAAATTCACTATCTTCACAGATTGATCTAAAGCAGTCTTCAGTCCTGTGGGCACTGTTTTGGTAGCTGATGCTTCATGATGTATGCTGCAATGTGTGAACTTTGCATCTGGTGCAACTTCTTTAATTTTGGCGAAAACCTCCACCACGACAAACTGTTATTGAACGTGCACCATCAGCACACACTCCTACACATTTTCCCAATTTATTTCATGGCCAGTATTTAAGAAAATCATTAATTTTCTTAAAAATCTCATCCGCTGTGGTATGATTTGGAAGAGGCTTACAAAATAAGAATTCTTCATCTATGACTTGAACTGTGCAAAGTTGGTTATGTCTACTTCTCGCTTCAATATTAACCCATGCATGATTTTTTATCTTTTAAAAATATTTTTGTTCTTTTATTCAAATGTTCCCAAACATAGGAATAATACTAAAAACAATTGATAAATACTAAAATAATATTGATAATACAAAAAAATTATCCCATACTTCATCATGATGTATCAAATTTGATACATAAATTTAAATGCCAAAAAAGTAAATGATAATTGAAATTAACGACTTAAAAAATATTTAATGAAAAATACTTTCTTCAACACTGTTAAAACTATTTTTTTTCGAAAAGAAATACTGATTTGATGAATATTACTATTTCTTAAAAAGATGCTTATTATTCAAAAACTCAGTCACAGTACAATGTTCAGCAAATGGCTTAGTTACGAAAAAATGCCAGGAATAATTGGAGAAAAATTGATGGATTTAGCAAAAGCTGCTACTGCAGTTTAGTAGGATACACAATTTCATTTAAAAAATTGTCGATAGAGGAAAGATGAAAAAAACTATGTATCAGATTTGATACACTATGCATGTAAGGGTTTGAACATTAATTTAAATCTTTTGTGTAAAAATTGTACCACCAAAAATAATGTAATGTACCATTAATGGTACATGTACCATAGTTTGAGAAACCCTGTTCTATAGGATACACCATGTCCCGTGCGATGTAGTAGACTCAAGTGGACTGTCTAATTGAAAATTATTTATTTACAAAATTCTAGGTGTATTAACAGAGGCTGTGGTTCTGAAATAATGATACTATGCCGAGGACTTCCATGCGTTCTTACAAAATTTCCGCTAAGGTATGAAGATCGACATACAGCAAGCCGAAGAATTTTTAATACGAAAAGTTATATTGCTAACAAGAACAAAAATTCTAAATATATTTTTTTGATGTCGCCACAACTGCCATCTAAAGAATAAAAACAAAAATAATTAATTCTGCAAACGATTTTTAGCTTTTCATGAGCCAATATATCAATGCGCAGCCAAACGATAATCATTTGGCATTCGCGCATACGATAACTGTCCAAACAGATACAATATATAAAGCTTTCATTAAAAGTACTTAAATTAAACTTTAAGCTTATAGCATGGAAAAAACTGTAGAAACTGTGCCGAATTTTAAGGGCTTGGAAGTCGCTAAGTATATTAAAACCAATCTAGCATAGCCCTTTAGTTACCCCCTACGTGAGTCTTTCTATACCCTTTACCACCAAAGTTTACCAGCCGATCATACTTGTTGAATTGGAGAAAACCGTGAATCCTTTATTCATTTACGAACTCAATGACGAAAGCTATTTACTTTTTTGTGTATAATTGTTTCTTTCCAATATATTATGAATTATAAAAATTCAGAGAAAGACATTCTATATTCTTTTCAATTATTTATTCAAGAATATGTAAATCCGAATAAATGAACATGGAATTCATTCATTATTCTCTTTTTGAACGTGACAGAAAAACGATGGTCTAGCGGTATTTTTAATGGTTCAAATCAAATGCAGAAAGCAAAAATGATACTTCAGTTGGGTAAATTAAAATATTCAATTTAGAATTATTTTCAAAATAATTATTCACCTGGTTTTGATACTTTTCTCACTGCATCTAAAAATGTAATTCTTCTAAGAATTTGTTAATATAATTAAAGAGATTAAAATTTTAAATAATTAAACAAATTAAATCACCTTTATTAGTTAGGTTCATAATTAAAGTAAATCACTTCTGACGAAATTAGTTCTTTGATTTACCAGTAGAGTTGTTTTTCCAAAATAAAACTGAAGCAAATTTCACGTTTTATTATTATCATTTATTTATCATAATTTATTTTATTACAAGTAGATTTGAAACCTTAATGAAAAACTATAAAAAATATTATTTTTGATTTCGCATTATATTTGTGCCATATTTTACATGTTTGAAAAAGCCCTCAATATATAAGCATTAAAGGGGTTTTGTATGTTCATGTTTGAGCAATGTTACACCATGCAGAATCAGGTTATGGTTGAGTGAAGTTTGAGAGGCGTTTTCTGTAAGGTTAAATGTAGATGGCGCTAGTGTTTTGTGACTAAACATGCTTCCTGTACCTTTCCGTATGGATAACCAGAAGTAAATCCTCGTTATCTGATGTTTTACTTACACTGAAAATCGTTCTCATATACTGTACAATGGTTGATGGCTGTCTAAAAAGTACTTTGTTATGAGATGATTTTTAACGGATGTATTCAGTGTCATCGGAAAAGTAACAAAAGGTACCTAATATTATAGCTAAGTTGTATCTATTAAGTAAATGGTAATTTAAGCTTATAAGATTCAAATGGTTAACTTAAAAAGTACTTTTTAGGCAGTCACCGTACCAATCTTTAAATACTAATACATTTTCCATGGAATTAAATTGTGTTTGTCATTTTAGTCTGAAAAATGGTTTTAATAATTCAGCCAGATAATTTTCAACCAGTAATTGTTAATATCGAATTTAAGTGGAATAAAATTTTCCACAAAGGTTTGTTATTTACTTTTTCGTAATTGAAAATTATATTTTCAGGAACAGGAAGAATATATGAATGCTATCTTTGGTTGTAGTTGAATTAACGTCGCAATGGAGCAACACAATGGGCTATTAGCGACGACCCGGAATCAATCCCGAAGGAAAGATTCGAAGACGACAGCTTGCAATTTTGAACTACAGTCAGATGATGAGGCTAGAACCTGAGCTGTGTGGTACCCCACACTCCAAACTTCCACAACCCACCAACGAGAGGACATTTGAACCCACGGCAGATTTAACATGCGCCAACCAACAAGTACACGGTGTCATCAATGGAAAGGGAAGCTTAAATGTAGAGACGTATCTTTTTGAGTGAACAATCGTTAAATTAGCTCCATTAAATCAATATTTCAAAGTCTTACGGTATTGTTTGCAGGAACAAGTCATTAGCACATAACAGCATTTATCCACAGCACATCCAATAGTGATGCATAAAGAGACGTATTAAGTAATTTTATGTCATATGGTTGTTTTATGTGCCATTTACTACCCCAGTATTATTCTAAATGGTTATCTCATTGCTCATCATCAGTTGTACAAAATTTTTACATACGACGGGTCCATAGCGGGATATGCCACTTATAAAAGGGTGACGTAATAATTTTTTCCTCTTACTTTGTAATACTTCTCCCTCTTCTCTCTCTCCACTATATTTTGAAAATAATACGAAAATGAATATTACAACTCATGGAACTAAAATATTTATATATACGATCATATTTAATTTCCGCTTTTGTTTGTGAATGTTAAAAAATAAAAAAATATGACGTACGACGGTTAATGTTCTCTTATGCAGCGCATGTAAATATTGTTTTCTGTTAGAGATAGTATGAGTGTGTGGAACATTTAATAAACAGCTATGGGTTCTTCGTCTGAATTTTTATCCAATGAAATTCAAGTTTACTCAAGTTAACGTACAGAAAGCCTGCATTTCTGGAATATGACGAAACTGTATGCAGTTCCTATGATTGGGAAAACAATATAACAGAAATTAAAATTAAAAAGTTATTCATAATCATTTTTGGATCATAACAAAAATATGTGGTTTCAAAATCTTTGTTGGTACGTACGTTGTAGGTACATTCGAGCTAATCGTTGATAGTTCAACTCGAGTTGTATGTCGAATCGAAACGTAAGTTGGTTAAGTATTGTACATTAGCGAAAATAAAACATTAAATACTAGAACACAGGCCCACCACTTGTCGAACGGTTAAGGGCACTTTCGAAACTACTTAGCTGAAGTGCTTGGTTAAGAGTAAAACAAGTAAATTGAATACTTAGAATGAATTAAAATGGTATTATCTAGATACGCTCATATAATTAACGCAAGTATGGACTCACAATGCTGCAGATTTTAACATCATTATAATTATACTGTTTATATATGAATTATTTTACTTTTGTTTTACAAATTAAGATAAAAATTGGCTTTTGAAATGAGCTCACGCATAGTCATTCATTCCTAAATATAAAAAATTCTTTCAGTTTTACTCGAAAATGTGTTACGATATAAAATAACATAATTATGTTAAATTTACAAATAAAATAAGTTATTTACCTTGGGTCCCTCTCTCAAAATGCTGAAACTAAGAGTATGTTATGAAACTAAGTTCAAGCCAAATGACCAAATCCTGATACTACACTGATGTACATCGCCAACTTTTTCTTTTTTAAACAGGAGCCTAATAATCGTATATATGTATTTCAGAAAAGTTATCACTTTTGATGCCACAGCTAGAATATCCGCTCTGATGTTTCAGGTAAATGTCTTGTTTGTCTGGAAAACAGAGACCATGGGGCACATATTGTTCTTTTGTATTGGAGATAACTGTTTTAGGGAAATTTTGACTGGAGCAATGCGAGTAACAATTCATTTCTCCCATTTCAATCCTTTTTTATGTATATTGCTTTTCATTATAGAAGACATCGGGATGTCGATGCCCATGCACCGATTATTTAAAATTAACCAAACCAATCATGTACAGGTACCGGTAGGATTTATTTTCATTATTTCCCTTCAGCAAAAAACATAACAATTTCATGTTGCAAATCTTTTATTACATCTTTAAAAAGATTAAATATTAAATTTTTAGGATTTTTAGAATTCTTAACCCTTCTTTGCATGATTTTTTCTTTATTGATGAAATAAATCAAGGTGATATAATTCATGTTCAAAATTAAAGGAAAAATGGTTAAAAAAATCTTAGTATATATTTATAGTATAAATTTAGCAAAAAACAATATGATGGAAATTTCCATCATCATGCAAAGTTAGGTCATTAGCTTAGTACTAAATAGAAATAAAAGAGGATATAAATAACAGAAACACATGTTACAAACCTTTCTTCCAATCATTTTCACTTTTTTTAGCAATAGAAACTCAAATATAATAAAACAAAATTAAAAACGAAATCACGTTTATTGCAACTACAACAAACAGCGGAATGACAACTTCAAGCTCGTTTTACTGATGGTGACACTTGCTTATTTTTGACAGCTATGTTTTTTTTATGCAATGGACATTAAAAAGGTATCCAGACACGATCAACTTAAAGTGAACTTGTTCTTTTATATAATTTTTGGGCATTCAATGTTATGATGGAAATTTCCACCATTATGCAAAGAAGGGTTAATATCTAATGACCCAGACAGAACCTGCATTATAGTTTGCATACGATCTAGACATTACCAGATTACAAATATGTTATTTGCAAGAAAAAATGAAAATTAATAAAAATATGTATCCTACAGATTAGTGTACCAAGGTGTAACGTAATGTTGAATGTACACATGTCTCGAAATTGTTCTGATTGCCTCGTGAGTTAGTCATTAAGTAATCTTTCCAACAGAACTCCGTCACATTCTATATACGACTATACATTTTTCTGTAAAAGTAATTAATAATGGTCATTTTCCCATTACTGATGCTATACGTTTGTGATGAATCGGAAATAAAAGAAGTCAAATATTTGACCTTGTGACCAACGCTGACGAAACATTTACGAGACAACCAGACGAAAATATTCTTTATAGCATCCACTGATCTCTTATTTTCTTGTAATGTAGTGTAACTCTCATGTAATGTAGATGTAATATAATGCTGAGTGTAAAATGTTCTGAAATGGCATGTGAGTTTAGACTTCGCATAATCTCCTTTACAAATATTCCATCATATTCTATATGATGGAATATTTGTAATTTGTAATCTTTCTCCATCATATTCTATATGCATTTTCCTTTAAAAGTAAATACTATCGGTCACGTTCCCATTACGGTGCTATAAGTTAGTGACGAATCGGAAATAAAAACGAGTCAAATCTTTGACCTATTTCATTTGAAATGAACCAATGCTGCTCCAACGCTGAAGTAACATTTACGAGGCGACCTATTCTTTATACCAGTTGCTGATCTTTCATCCCCATCCAGCCAGATCCATCACCCATCAACTCACACCATTATCCCTCTGTCCTCCCTTTATTTACCGTCATGTCCATCGGGAATAGCCACCTAGCGGGGCACACGATGGTGGTCAAAGCCTCTCGCTGACACTCTATTATAATATATGCAAAGGCCGAGCCTGTAGCGCGGGCGGTTTCTCAGTTCGCTTCAGTTTAATTAGACGATGGCGTGCGGTCCTCCCGGGCTCTAACTAGCTACGGGACCAAATTTCATGATCAATATGCAGGATCGAAATGATCAGCTTCATTTATGTCCCAATCAGCAAGGGAGGTGGCTGCAATCAAGAAACGCCGGATCATATACACACTGGATGGATATATATATACACACACACAGGATGTGTTCGGAATAGATATATGTATTTTGTCCAGGGGATTTTAATACCCAACACCATATTTCTGCGCGGCTTATTGTTAGATGGTGGCGAGCCCCCGTGTTTACATTGTTGGTTGGTAAAGCGACTTTCAAAACCTCCGGCCGGCTGTTTGAAATAGGGCTTTTAAAGCGCCGATAAGCCAGGGGTGTTGAAACACTCTTCGAGAGCATTTAATGGACAGGATTTAATGGCGCTCTAAGAGTTGGTAGGTGATAGCTTGAGCTTGAATGGGAATTTATTTTGGTGTGCGTGATTGGACTGGGACGGTAGGATTTGCTTTGTAGTAACTGGGTAATGTGTGTGGGGGTTTTGTTTTTGGTAGCGTCATTTAGGTTAGCATCGGGGTTTTCCGTTTGAAATAGTTATATGCTTTACCCATTGAAATTAGACGAAAGTTTTTATTTTTGTAGTTTGGATATTCTCTCATTTGCAGTATGTAGTATTAAATTATGATTCTTATCTACATATCAATGTGGTAATAAATGGGTTGTCCTCGGATCTTTCCTTCAGGATTAATCCCGGACTATCACCAATAGCCTGTTGTGTTGCTCTAGTGTGACGTTAATTAACTGCCTATTTACCTCTACATCTATGCATATAAAGCAGATTGGCGTCTGTCTGTATGTTCTTAATACAAATCTTCACCGTTTGACAAATCCACACCAAATTTGGGTACACATACTTTGGAACACTGCGAGTAACGCAAGCTACATTTTAACCCCCGTTCTCTTTAACCTAGGTGTGCAGAGGGGATAATCAATTCGAAATTGCCATAGGGAAAACACTGAGCATAAAACGATTACGGTACGCAACTCAGTTTGTTTTACCAGTATTGATCGAAAATATAATTTTCTAATAAAATTGTTTTACCAGTATTGCTCTAAAAACAATTCTTTTTCCGAATCGTTATATTTAAACAATTTAAAATTCTAATTATGCTTGAACTGATTTTTATTTCATTCCACAATATAAATAATTTAGGAATATTTGAATGATGAAAAATGGATATTTAAAATACTTAATTTTACACAACTTATATTTTGTAATGGAACACGAAAAGTCAAAACAAAGAACTCATTGATGATAAAAGCGTAATTTTGCAATTCGGTATCTGGCAACGACAGAATTAATGTTTTATTTTATAAATTAGATTTAGAATTCCGTGTTTGTGTATTTGAGTTGAGACAGAAAAGTTGCGGACATATTTGAGCACTTCTAAGTTTTTTAAATTTGTGTTTTTTGTAAATAATTCATTATTGTCTATCAATATTTTTCAAGCCTCTTTTTCGAATTTCTCTATTCCAGAATATTCTCATGACGTCGAAATTCGACACGCTTGCTCAGATCTTTTGTTCTTCAGAAGTCTACATTTTTCAATGACCAGAATTTCGTTTCTGTTTGTATTTATATGTTCCATTACTTTCCATATTACAGATATATTATTTAGGAGTTAAATTGTAATGAAATATTTTTATTTTCTGCCAAATACCATTAGACAAGGGTTGTCTTGGTTGTATATGTATATTTCTACGAACTTCCCTTAAGTCTGGTTAAATGCGTTATAGTCTGTAGAATTCTGTTTCATAAAAATAAATGGAAACCTTTTTAAGTACGGTGTATAACTTCTTATTTTAAAATGAGTGGCAAAGTTAAAATAAAGTTATTCTAAAATAAGATATTTTACGTTAAATCAAAACGGGTAGCCATATGTTGTAGTTCAAAGATATTTCTTAATTTTGACATATTTCATTACAAGACGAGTAAATTCAATTTAATTTACATTTGTTTTTCAGGTTTCATGGGTATTATTGAAAGCTGTACTCCATAGTCAAGTAATTACATCTATCATTCTAAATAGGTACGTGGTTTCCATATGGAAACTGAGTCTCTCAATTGAAAAAGTACCTTAAGGATTCGATTTAAAACTAAATTTTTCTGTTAGAGGAAAGCGAACTTTAAATAAGATTTGGAATAATATCACAGTAAGGAAGTATGTAAACAAGGACTGTTGAAAAATAGAAATGTTTTGTCTTAAGTGACAGAAGATCGTGGTTGCTTACTTGAAGTTGAAACTGTTCGTATACAACTTAGGTACTTGTGAAACATTCATTGAAAGCAGTGATTTTGTAACAAGTGTTATCGATTTGAGTTTGCTTTGTCTACACTGATGACATTTGTTTTAAACAAACTTCTATATTCCACGTGCAGCTGAATAGAATTTTCAAGAAAAAATGTGTGCTTCAAAATAAATTAACCATACCGTAGCAGTTACCGTAGCAGTTTACCGTAGCAGTTTACCGTAGCAGTTAATTTGCCATCCTCTCACAACGATAATGTAATTTGAAAACATCGAATCCATTGTGCAAGGGTACCACAAATAATAAATATTGATTGGAAAACTGAGTGCAAGACTATACGCTGAAAGTTCCTCATTTTTACTGAAAATGAACTTAATTGGCATTCTTGATCACTTCGAAATTCAAAATGGACTTCTGAAGTCATCTCAGAAAAAGCTTTTGTAGTTTGTCTTACAGTAAGAGTGTGATGAATATGAAATGGATTATATGGATGGATATATTATGTATACATATTTGCGTCCGAAGTAAATTGTAGAAGCTATGAAAAAGTTAAAACGATGTTAAAAAACATTTTCTGTACACTTAAATGATGCTTGCATTTTTCTATGAAATAGAATCAACATTTAACCAATTCAACCCGAGCATCGCCGGGTAATTCTGCTAGTATCAATATACATGTTTCACTAAAGTACGTGGCAAAGAAATCAACGTTATTTGTATAATGGAAAATTGCAAAAAATAGATTAAACAACATAAAATCATCCACTATGAGATTAATTCACCAATATTGCTGCAATATTTAAATATGATTAATTTGAGCTATGGAGCTGCACAATATTGCTAGAACTTCACATTAGAGCTCGAAACTCATGAAATTCTTAAGGAGTCTGATTACAGATTGATCCTGTTCATAGGGTTGTATCCAGTTTGAGGGTCAGTTAAACCTGTCCGGAGGCGGTATCTAGTCTGCGGGACGGTTAGACTTGTCCGGAGGGCCGTATCTAGTCTAGGTCAGTTAAACCTTTCAAAAGTTCATATCTAGTCTGACAGAAATGAAAATATGAGTGGAAATAGGTTTAGCTTAAAAAATGCTGAATCGCTTTTGAACAAGGGAATGGAATGAAATTGAAGTAAACTTTCAAAATCTAAGTGCAGTACTATGACTGAATCGTACTTTTCATCATACATTTCATTGGAAATAAGAATTAACACCAATAAAAATAAACGAAAAGATGTATAATTTTGGATACTTTTTTAATTTAGAGGTAGGAAATCCATTTATGTGAATATATATGCTATATTCCTTAAAACGGATGGAAATTTGATATGAATAATGAGTAAAAACACTTTGCTATCAATCAATACAAGCAATTAAAAAAATTAACGAAAATGCTGTAAGTGGGTCTGCTAGTATGAAATAAATTTCCGGTAAGTGCTTGCTTGTTTGAGCTAATGTTGAGAACCTCTGGACGGATTTTGATGCAATTTTCACCATTCGATGGAACATTTGTTTTAAAAGGTTTAGTGCATCAAACATTAATTTATAACAAAAGAGAGTCGAGCAGTCAAGATTTTAGTGAAGCAAGTCAAAGTAAAAACGGAAGACTAAGAGCTCTCTTGTCAGCTGCGTAATATGCGAGACGCATGAGCTGGTGTGAGAGTATAAAAATGCGTCTGTTGTTGTGTGAACACCGTTTCTATCTGAGAAGTGTTTTCGGCGAGATATCTCGTCCAAGATTTGGTCAATTTTGCTATTGACAAGATACCTCGTCGAGACAAAACTGCCCTATTACTCCAAGGGAGAATGAGAATCTACAATTTAACTGTTTTCACATACATATGTATTGGGTCAGCATGGCCAGATCTGGCTCTTTCGCCATAAAAACCAATCAAAAAGCCAAACCATGCCACATACATATGTATATTATATTGATGTAAAATGAGAGTTTTAAATGTACCTAGATTATTGAAACCATCATATATCAGTAAGGTAGTTTAAATTAGATTTTTGTAATTGATAAAAATCTATGTAAAAGAAAAAATTATTTTTTAATGTGCTTATACGTCAAATGAATGACTTTACAGCATATGTATCACAATAAAAGGAATATATCCGGTTTGAATTAAACAATTTCATGAATAACGAAGAAAAATAGATTTGTCTATCTCATTTTGAAATAATTTGAAATTTCCACCAGTCTTATTCTTACATCGGTTTCATTTTTGTTTCGAATTTCACTCACCATCAAATGCATCAAAACTCCCAAAGACACTGACAGGTGACTCAGTTTCTGAAAAAACACAGTCCAACGCAAGCGAGAAAAATTTATTCCAGAAAATACACCATACAAATTCTATTATTGCGAAGTATTTTTACCAAACCCCATCATGCCACCTGTTCCAACTGTCACCCGGATACCCAATGAATACACACATCCATTTAATTTTCTGTAACTTGTTCTTGCCAGGAACCCCACGACTTCTTTGCCAGATTCCCGGACTGTCATTTATTTTATAACACAAAACTCATCATTCCGTTATTGTTTGCGAATCCTAAGAAACGGGAAAAAAAGACAGAGCATAACCGAGTAATATCTCGCCCATTCAAATTCTCATTTCCTGCTCCAAATATTTCGTTTTGACAACTCCACATTTTCAGAGGTACCCCTTCTTTTAGGAAGGGATGTGTAATAAGGAGAGGACTGTGACATGCTTGCATTTCCCCCAGCGCTGCTTGTTGCTGTTAAAGGGTGCGGCAATTCCCCATGACCTGTCCAAAATGTCATTAATTCTTAAAGTGTGTCTCGTTTTATCCCTTTTTCCGGCCCCCTCCCTGCAGGTTGTCAGGATGAGAACGCGTTTATTAATGGGGCATTGTGGCAACAACAAGGACCAGCTTGTACTCTCTGCCACCGCGTGTTGGAGCTATCTAAGGTGGTATTCTGCGGGGAAAGGGCTTTCAGGAGGCAACTGACGTAAGGCGCAGGCTGCTAGACAATGGAGTCAGAAAACACGTCTGGATTGCGAAGAGTGCCGCTGGGGGTGAGACCTCTCTAGACCTCTCTATCATACAACCTTTTGGAATCGAAGTTTACTCCAGCAAAAGTTACCAGATCACTTGTTGAAAATAGTCTGTCATATCAAATTTCTAACTATATTCATACAAGAGGGACAAATACTGAAAACCATAATAATCTTCGCTACAACAATGATAATATCTGCGACATCTGAAGAGAAATAGTCATAAATTGTCTACTTCATAATGTATCTATGCATTTTTACACGTGTCTCATTCTTAATCCTTCACTTCTAAGTAAATTTATGACACCAAATCTTTCATTAACTCTCCAAGTAGTTTCGATGAGATATCTCATCCATCAAGACCATACCAGTTGTGCTAATGACGAGATTTCTCGTCATAAAGATACTGTCAATTTTTTATAATGACGAGATCAAGATCTGGTCAGTCGAGTTATCTTGTACATCAAGATCTGGTAAGTTTTGCTATTAAAGAGATATCTCGTTGAGAGAACCAACAGGAGGAATAAATATTAAACTATCTTAACAAGTCTCATGGTTTTAAGTATACATCCCTTAATTGAACAATTGAAATATAGTCATTTTTCAATAAAAGTCAATAAATAAAGTCACTGATGTACTGTACAACATGCAGGGTGCATATTGAAGATGAAAATCCGCAGGCGCACATTTGTTTTGATGTTCAAAATGTATAACACGAAATATAATACTTAATAATATGAAATTACGTATAGGGTTTTTGGTAGTTGAATTTACGTCGAACTGGAGCAACATAATGAGCTATTGATGGCGGTCCGAAATCGATTCCAAAGGGAAAAATCCGAATTATATATTTAGGGACATTAAAGTATTTAGTCACTATTTAGTATGCAAAATTATGGTTTTAGTAACCGTTTAGAAATGACTACTCAAACTGGAAGTCAAGTGATGTCTATGCAAGTATAGAAGTAATTATATGTATTTAATTAAATTCAGCACTTTGAAGTACACAAATACATGAGAACTTTTAGGTAACCAAATAGTTTTGCCACCCACTATATATCCAACACCGGATATGAGTAGTTTGGATTAAAATCATCATTATCCGGAAACTAAAATACAAATGAAATAAACCATTATCTGGGTCTTCAAAGAACTATGCAAATGAAAAAACTTTGCAGACAAATTATTTGAAAAAAATGACTAGCGAGAATCAAATAATTTAGTCTCTATATAAGCCACGATCATTTAAGAGAACTGTGCCACTTTTCCTCGGAGTCACACCTTTTCTCCATTTGTCAGAAGTCAAAGTTGCTTGAAATTATGAGATTTAATTATGCGGGAAGGTATTGGGGTTGGGTGCGAGGAACTCATAAAACCATGTCTGTGTTCATAGAGTGTAGGTTTGAGTATGATTTTGCAACATTTTCACTGGAAGAAAAAGTTTAAGGAAGCTTATCTAATAACCGTCCAACGCTTGAGAAAAAATTAAGTCATATCTTTGGTAAGTTATCATTAACCCCAAAATAATTCTTAAAATAAAAAGTTCGCATAATTAGAGTAAGATATCTTCAATTCCTGAGGTAAACATAGAGGAACGAGTGGAGACAGAGAGAGAGGGAGAAGAGCGTAAAAAATAGAGAATAAAGATAGAGAGAGTAAAAATAGAGAAACATTTGACCAGCGAAGAGATCAGAAACTTAGAAGATGCAAAACCTTCCTATTGAAACCAGTGGGACTGCTATTACTAATGAGATATTCCAACTGATCCTGATCTCATGTAAAATTTTAACTTGGTAAAACACAGAAATGTAAAGAGAGTGCAGAGACAGAGCTAGAAGACAGAGAGATAGAGTGGAAGAGAGTGCGAGATAAGAAAGAGAGTGAGAGACAATAAAGGGGAGAGAGTGAGAGTGGAAGAGAGTTAGAGACAAGAAAGTAAGAGAGAGTGAGAGTGGAAGAGAGATAGAGATACAAGAAAGAGAGAGAAATTAGCCAACGTAGAGATCAGAAACGTACAAAGTGCAAAAAACTGTATTTGTTTTGAAACCAGAGTGACTATTATTGGTGCTGAACTATTGGACTGAACTTTGGAGACACAGAGAGATAAAGAGTGAGTGTAGATAAGACGAGACAAGAGAGAGAGAGAGAGAGAAAGGGAGATATAGAGGCTAAAATCTTCAACTGCTTACAATTCTGTATATTTGCAAAAGTAGCTCCAAGTTAGCCAACGAGAACAGAAACGCACAAGGTGCAAAAACTTTCCATTGAAACCAGTGTGATTGTCATTGGTAATGAAAGATTTCATTACCAATAACAATCACACTGGTGGTGGTCAATTGGTAATGAAATATTTCATTACCAATTCTGACATCCCACAAGAGTAGAGGTTTATCTTAAATAACCCTTAACCAGTAAAAGTGCCCTCTCCCTTGTATAAGAACTAAAATTTTCCACTTTAAATTAATATTGTTTTATAGAGATAACGTATTTCATGCATGAATCATAGATGATTTACAAACGTATGTGGAAACTTGAGCCCAGAAGTTATGAGATTTTCTTGAATTCTGGTTTTATCTCTTATTGACAGACATATTTAATTTATGTTCAGGAGGATTAAGCCTCCTATGTTGCTTTAGCTTCAATATCGTACAGACAAGTTGGATATTCATTGAGTAAAAAAAATTACCATTCCGTCTTGTTCATTGGATAAATTAGGATTGCTTAATTGACGTAGTATATTCATTCTCTAATACTACATATTCAGCATAAACTGTGTGATGCTAATAATTAGCATAAATTCTATGAAAAACTGTGTACGCCGCTTAATGTCTTAAAATATTTCACTTCTTGAAATTTAAAACAGTATAATGAATAAGCATTCATTTCCAGATTCAGTTGAGATCAGATTTACTTTGACAGGTTATTAAACTTACATCGACATAGATGCTCATATGAACTAATTCCTTCACACGCAGCGGTTAATAAATGCGCTTAAGCCGTTCAATAAAATTAATTTTTCTCAATTTGCATTAAAACAACGCGTTCCTATTGTCTTTAACACAGCCTTTAATCAACGAGAACAAAATCAATTCAGTTATACGCAGGAAACGTGTGCCCGACAGCATTCTCCCTTTATGCTCCTAAGCAGTTTTAAGACCCCATAGAAAATCCGTCGCCATCTTGTAATAGGGCTCTTAAAGTTAATTAGATTTCTGTAGACTGAGATCAACATTTAAGGCTGTGCTAGAGAGAAAGAGAGCTGCGGCGACATTAAAAAATAAAATTAAATTAAGGGAGCACACAAAAAAAACTTTGGAAAAAGGAGATGAAAAAATATTCTCTCCGCAGCCCAGAGTAGTAGGGAAAGAGTAAAAACCATTATCTGCCCATCGTTTCATAGTAATTAGACCTTCTGCTAATAGATGATAAAAGGCGACTAGCAAAATAAATTAAGTAAAAGAAAGCGTGTGGGGTGTTAAATACAGTGGCTTAACTTTTTTCTCCAACTATTCCATAAGAACTGTGCGTCTGGGTCTTTTTGTTTTCTTTCATGGGTGGCTGGATGCTTTTTTTATAACTTCAGTTAATTGCGGTGAAGAGTATTTAGTAGTCTGTAATTTATGCACTGGAAATCAGTGTTACGATTTTTTTGCTGCTTTTTTGAGTGGAGTTTTTTGTTTGGCGAGCGTAATTCTTTTAGCCGTTTTTTCACCGCGTTTCTTACTATCTGGTTTTTACGTAATAGCGCCTGGGTTTAAGTCTTTAGTGAATAGGAGTAAAGTCGATTAGTTGGTGGACCCACAAACACAAAGCATTAAAAATGGTAAGAGCCGAGAGAATCCTTAAGAAAGGATGTTTTTTTCTCGACCGTTTTTTTAATCCAAGCTTTTTGTAGCAGAACTTGAAAAGCGTGGATTATGTACTAAAAAGTTGTAGCTCTGGAAGTTAGAAAAAGGGAAAGATAAATGTTTGTTTTTTTGCTATGAAATGTAGTATATTTAAAAATGAGTAGATAATCACGCACACATTACGCATGCGTGAGTCAAAATTTAAACAAAAATTGAAAAGGTAATTCGATATTTATTGAAATCTGTGTTTGGAACTATTGCTTTACTTCTTCAGCTTATAGAGTTAAGTGTAAATGACATATTTCTAATATCTGATAAAGCGAAAAAGGTTTTGAGTTTCCATTTTTAGGATTTTGTACGCTCTTGCAATAATAAAGCAGATTCATGTCAAGAAAAGTAACTACAGAAGTCAATTATATGCTTGAATTTTTAACTATTTCTACTTCTTCGACAACTTTTACTTTATGATACAAAAAAGCTATAAATCTTTTGTTTCATAAATCCATTTAAACTTGGAGTATTGTTTAAAACAGATAAACTTTCTTTGCAGTTTCTCTAGCCGGTTTATGAGGCTTAAAAAACTCTGATTAACCCTCTGAGGAGTTCATACCGTATGTATCTAAAAAACTCTGATTAACCCCCTGAGGAATTCATACGTATGTATCCGTTGTGCAACCTGCAGTCTTCTGTGCATGACTTTTAACCAGTTTTGATTTCCTTGATCAACAGCATCTTTCCTAGAATTCCTCCAACCAATAGTTGTGGTCATTTAGCTATTTTGTGTGTTGTGGGGAAAAAGAAATACTACATGCACTACTCAAAAATCTAGTGAGCTCAGAGGTTTAACAATTATTATATATTTACAGCTGTGAATAATAGTGCAAATTAATTTAAGTCAACGAATATTTCAATGAAGTACAGCTTTTCTCATATAAGATGTATTTGGCCATGCTATACTTTTGCAATACAAATAAGTTTGGTTTTTCGATCTGTTACGCGAGAGTTAATTAGACCAGATTACGACAAAATAGATTCCGAATCAACAAGATCAGTTATTGATTCTATCTATTCCCCGTTTTCAAACCCAGAACTAATATAGATGAGTCTATTCACAGAGGAATGATCGTTATATTAATTGGAGCTTACACTTTTTGATAGGAACTGACCCCAAACAATTTCGTACACACGCATTTCAGTGACCTTTTCGAGACCTGGAACCAACTCCTTCAATAATTTACACAGGCTAATCTGAAGTGAAGGTTAGAAAGAATTAGATTGCCACACGTTTCTTGAAATATTGTATTTTATAAGCAAGATCTTTGAACTTTTTAACCTGTTCTAACAGGCAACATGCAATAAAATAGATTACGGCATCGCATTTAATATCCAGACAAAAGACCAGCGACTTAGGCCGGAGCAGTATCGAATATGCCACTTGGAAGCTAAATTACGTAGTGCAAGTTGAGCCCATAGAGAAGAACGGCAAAAAATGCCCTCCCAATTCATACCCCATCGAAACTTCCCAATTCCAAGTTGATATCGGACTCAAGAAAAATCCAATATATGAATCTTCCTCTACTCAACCTTCCTTGCCGAATTACTCCCCGTCGGTGCTTAAGAGCCAGAGTTCCCTTTCTGGTGCAGAACTTTCATCCAATTCCTCTCGTACATCCCATCAGAAGTTTCTCGCCTTACGCTTAACAAAGCAACCCGATACATCTTAAGCTCGATTCTTTCACAAATGTTGGCGGCTTCCCCTGTCCCCTTTTTCGGCTTCAGCCCTCGACAGGTGTACCTCCCAGGTCTACCGCTAGGCAATAACTAGCTTGGCAGAAGGAGTGATGAGCAGGATCGGAAGGGGGAACGGTAGCTCACTTCAAGTCTCGGAAGATTTTCGTTTTTTGTCTTAATTGTGTTCTTCGCCTGTTGGTGATCTGGTAGGGCCGGATGGGGATTCGGTTGTTCTCTTTGTTGAGATATTTATGAGTCGTGGGATTTTCTCTTGTTTCAATCGGTTTTATAAGATTTGATTTATAAAGTGAATGAAATAATTAACTACAATTTCATTTATTTTGGATTAATTCCATTTAAAAACACCTGAAGTCAAGTCTGGTTGGGTTGAGTTTTTATGGCTTAAGAGCTCTAATAGACCAAGCTGCGATAAACGTAAACGATAAATTGCGTTTATTTAACCTTAGACCTCACAATAAAATTGCTGTTCAGATTAGATTTCTGGAGGAATTGTCTCATGATGACGAGTATGTGCCGTTACTTCCATCGAATAAACCTATATCTGAAATAAAATCTTAAAAACAAAGCAGAGAAGGGAGGTAATTATCACAAACTGCAAAACAGCTTTTATCGGTAAATATAATTACCGTTTTCTTAACCCCTTCCCTTTCTTAACACTCTAAGGGGCTTACACGCATATATCTGTTATCCAACCTAGTCTTTCTTTCTTGCGGGAATGCTAACCAGATTTGACATTCTTGCCTAATAGAATCTGTGGTGAACTTAGCCCACAACTACAAAAGTTAATTTACGACTCAATAATATATAAATGGTAGTGTAACCCATCTCTTCTAAAAGTACTCTTTGGTAGACAAGTCTGCGACACTGTCTTTCACACGTATTGCTAAATTAGTGACTGGTGGATGGGGTAATGAACTAGCGAACTTTCAAACAAACCTGATAGCGTTTTGAAGACAAATACTAGATTGTGCTCGTAACAGTCGATACGCATGTCAATGGATGGTTCACAGTGAACAGTTGAATTGCCAATACGATTCCAATCTTTTTGACAACTGTCTGAAGCCCTGTGATAACAGATACTGCTTCTGTTTCTATCACGGCTTCACTCTTCGTTGCCCACTCAGCCTTCTTTTCACACATCTTCTTAAGGTAACACAAGACAGTCCACTTTCACAATCATCCTTTGCATGATTACTTGTAAGGAAGTGCACTCGTGATCTTAATGCAGATCTCACGATATAGTTGTTATAGTTGTGTGCAGAAGGTAACCTACCTCCATCATAAATAGTTTTACGTATACAAAGCTATACTGTCTTTACACGTCTTGCGGGGAAACGGTAGCCCAGTTGATAGAATCGCGTATTATCTACTGGAGGGTTGCGAGTTCGAAACTCAATCCAACCAAAGACCGTGGTGTACGTCGGGGCTAGTGCACCTTCTGTCGTGGCCTCAAATTTCCTCAAGTTGGCGTGGTGTAGAAGTTTGTAGAGTGGGGTTCCATCTCAAGTTCTGACCTCGTAATCTGATCGTGGTTCAAAATAAGGATGTGTTGTCCTTGATCTTTCCCTTTGGGATCGATCCCAGACCGTGCCAATAGCCCGTATGTAGCTCCAGTGGGCTGTAATTTCAACTACTTATCAACTTAACCCTTCAAGAGTTTCGACGAGATATCTCGTCCAAGATCTCGTCATTGTTGCTAAGGACGAGATATCTCGTTGAGACAAAAATGCCATGTTACTCCAAGGGAATCAAAATCCAAGTAGGGAAATCCAATTGCCCCTTGCCCAGAATTGGTGACAGCTTGGAGCAGGTTCCTACACCAGTGGTTGGACACTACAGGACAGTTTTCGACTGGAAGATAAATCACCAAGAGGGTTAACACGTCTAGCTAAAAATCTTTTCTAGAATTTTTTCAACAAATATATGTGATTATTTAATTATTAAGTGGACTGTGGTAAACATTACTACACTATTCGAAAATCTCGTGGGGGTTAAGCCCTAACTTATATCGATTACATATGTGAAACGGGCTCATAAAAAAATTCGACAACCTTTCACCTCCCCAAAAAACTACTCCTTTTATCATTCCAGCCTCTGCCCATAAAGAGATCTCCCACAGTACTGCCCTCATGACGTCCCCAACATACAGTGGTCAACCCCTCTAACTATTCCTCCAAATACCCCCTACACACTGACCCTTCAGTACAGAGTTCTTCGGTTTGTTTGATAAACTCCGATACGAGTTTAAATTACCACCCCCGACATCGGGAAAATATCTGGAGCTTCTCTAATTCTTCTTGTTAGTACTCCCGGCACCGGGCCCTCGAAAAGAGCTAGATCAATGCTGCTAATAGGCGCGCTATTGATGCCATTCTACAATCCGCCTGCCACCCCTCTGGCCTTTTTTTCCCGTTTCCACTTCGGGAGTGACGAGAATTTATTATAGAAGTTAGAGTAAGGATAAACATTTGGAGTTCTCCCTTTTTAAGCTGGTTTTAGTTGATGGTAGTAGTTCAGGTTTACGCTGGATTGAGAAGGGATTTTTTTTCGCTTCGTCCAACCTTTCTTTGTTGCTCGTGTTGAAAGTGGTGGAAGAATTCCTGATTGGAGAAAGTTAGTTTGAAGGTTTTCACGGGAGACGAGGAAATCAGGAAAAGAAGTGGGAGAGTGCCTGATACGCGAGCGGGTCGAAATTAGTAAAAGCAAGGTGTCGCTGGAAGTTGAGTTGGACTTTAAAGTTAAAGGGTTAAGACTGGATTTAAATTCTTAACCCTCGGGTGGTGTTCGCGTCAATCGGTACCATGACAAGGTGTAACTCATAAGCAAAACTGACCAGATCTTGATTTTGTTATCACAAAATTCGCAATATCTTGATGACGAGATGTATAATCATTAGTAAAATTGATCAGATCTGGATTGACGAGATATCACGTCATTAGAAAAAAACTGACAAGATCTTGATCTCTCATCATCATCATCTAGCAATAGCAATGTCTTGATGACGAGATATATTGTCATTGGTAAAATGGTTGAGATCCACTTGGAGGGTTAATTTGTGGATATCAAAATTATGTATATTAATATTAGACTATCATGGATTAAGGCTGATCATCTCCTTGAATTTTCGGACCTGACTGGAAGAACTATTAACTCTTATTTACTGGGAGGCAAGAGACGGTTAGTCCTCATAGTTTCTTTAGCCATCTGAGTAGTTACCCTCAAGACATTGCCTATTTTTTGTGATGACTAGATCAAGGTATGTTCTTCTAAGGACGAGATATCTCGTCGATCAAGATTTGGTCAGTTTCACTAGAGATGAGGTATCTTGTTGAGGCAACCACCAGGAGGGAAGGTTGAATTTTTGCCGCACACTTTTATTTCTCTGGTTTAATGCACTACGTTCTTTCTGTTGTGTCTTCTATTGTATATTGAGGATAAGGATGTATATCTGTAGAGCTTGCTGTTTTGGAAACTAAAAAAATGTTGGAAGTAGCAAACACATTGTCTTTAAAGTGGGAGATCAAATTTCAATAAATCATTTTAAATTGCAAGACAAAATAGGAACAATTTAAGAATTAATAATATTTATGGAAACAATACTTACTATACGTCTGTTTCTATTATAATTGCTAATTGAGGCATTTTATACATTAATTAGTAAAATGAAGAAAAATGTTAAAACCAAAGTATCACTGGAAGTTGGGAGTTGGAGTAGAAAGAGTGATGATTACCACTTTGGGGATTAAAAATTGGCGTACATCAACGTTGGAATAACAAATACACCATCTCTAAGGTGTGAGATCAAATTTCAATAAATAATTTTAAATGGTAAGCATATAAAAGGCTTTCTAAAAATGGTTACCTAAAATACAGGTCTCTCACATATATCCAGAATATTTCACGTCTGCAAAAATGTTCTAGAAAAAAAGACATCACTAAAGGAAATATATTTGAGTTGTTAAATGTTTATAGTCAAGTCAAAATTACAGCTTTAGTCAAACATTAAGAACGAATGTGGTATCTCACCTGCGTTTGTTGCCATGTTAAATTGAGGTTATCAGATGAACTAGGTATCACTGAAAGTTGAGTTTGGTTTGAAAATGAACCTTACTGTTTACAATTTTTATTCATAATTTTAGGATTGAAAAATGTGGTATTTACTGTGAAAGCGAGAAGATTTCAGTCTTCAGAAAGAATTATCACTATAAAGTATTTGAGTAGTTAATATTTATAAACGCGTCGAAATTAAAGCTTTGGGCAAACTTCAAGAACAAATGTGGTACGTGCTTTTGTTGCCTGATGAAATTGAGGGAATCAGTAAAACTATGAAGTCGCTTGAAGTTGAGTTTGATTTGAAATTGAACCTTAGCCCTTTTAGAATTTGGGATTCTAATTCCTAATTTTGGGATTAAAAAATTGGGTATTTACTGTGGAAGTGACTAGAGGACACTCTCTAGATAAAAGCATCACTGAAAACCCCTTGAGTAGTTAACATTTTATAGTCACGTCGAAATTACAGCATTAGGCAAACATCAAGAACGAACGTGGCACCTGCTTTGGTTGCCTTTTACGTATAATCTGTAACTCGAAGTGCTGAAAATTTATACTGAAAACATAACAAAACATCAAAATTCTAAATACGCGTGCACATCAAATATGACTATAAAACATTATTAAAACCGGATCCCTCCAAACACTGCAGCTCGAAAATGTAGAGATGTAGCATCATCTCATCTCCGTGTAAAAGCGTTTTTTTTTCTCATACCTCCTATTGTATCGAAACAGTTTCGACGTTAAATTCACGCCTCCTCTTCCCCTAACAAAGAGCTTTGAATCAAAGACATTGAAGATCATTATAAGTTACCGTGATCAATTTTTCGCTCTAACTTTAAGCCCGCGTTTCTTTAGCCGGCTGGGAGGAGGTAGTAGGCGGATTATTACGACACATTTCGAGGGACCATTCCTGGTAAGCGTCGTAGGGAAAAGTGGGGATTACTTTTCGTAGAATTATAATACCCCCACCCCCAATTATTTTAGTAGGATCGCGATTTCCACTTCCACCACTGCTTAAATTTAATTGAAAGAGCAACAATATAGACTCTCCCGTTTCCGTTTCTCTCTTCTCCTGAAAGGGCTGAGCATTATTTTCACGCTTTTCCGAGGCCTTTACCGGAGCCGAGCATTATTCCCCTGCTTTCTTTACTCATCTTTTGTGACATAATCATCGAAATAAAAGACTCCGTTTTCCATCCAATTACATCGGTCTTACACGTTGGATGCCTTATAGGGATTTAACGCAGGGATGCTGCCACCTTTATGCTCCAAAAATGAAAAGATAATAGTATATGAGACGCGCTGACTTTTATTAGGAAGGTGTTTGTTAGCGTTTTGGTTTGGAGTTTTGTGAGGAAAATCGCTTGGGCTGTTTGTGCTCTGATATGTGATTTATTTTAAAGATGATAAAGTCTCGGCGAGAGAAGAATAAGTAGAAGTGCGAGTTCAGAATATGTGTTTACATTATTAGTGCTAGTCGTTGTCGTTTTCTGCAGTAGTTATGGATTGTGTCTTTTTTAGTGATTTTATATTATCGAGGGAGTGAATTTACTGAAAAAATCTTTATACTTGAATATCTCCAATTTGCATCTGCATTTTTGAAGATAACCTTTATAGTATGTGAAAATAAATCAATAAATTCCTCTTTGGAAATATCTATGAAAAGTGTGTCGAAACTAAGTTTAGAGTGCCTAATTACGCGAAAAATTATTTATTTTGTAGCTGAAACACTTGTTTTCCAAAGTAAAAATTTTTCTAAAAACTGTCAATTCCGTTTTAGTTTTCCTTTTTATGTTTTAATTCTTTGCTAATAAAAGTGCGTGAACAATTCTTCGTTCAAGATTTCATTCTCTGTAATACGTAATATCATTTTTCAATAACTATTAGAACATGCACTACTAGTAACAAATATCTATCTTGTAGGCGATAAAATCTTTAAAATCCAGAGTTGAAATATATTGAAAATTAGGATTCAATTGTAAATCCAAACAAAAAATTAAATTTTTGAATACTAGTCGTTTCAAGCTCTATAATATCTAAAGAGTGGATTAGTTTAATAATCATTTTAAGAACGTTTAGAGTAGGCTTGTAAACTTAACAAAAGAAAAATTTTCTTTGAAATAAAAAGACTAATAATAATCTGAAACTAGAAAATGCACGTACACGCATAAATGCATTTCCTTATGTTTTATATTACTTTCTGTTTTACTGCGTTTTGGAATACCCACACATGTAGCACAAATTCTAAAAACTCTAAAGGACGACTAATAAATATTAAAGAACATGAAACATAGTTGATGGCTATTTAGGAAGAGCAAGACATCCACCATCATCAGAACAGAAGTGAGTCGCAAGAGGAAAACGCGAGTTTAAATAAGTTATTCTAAAATAGTCAAAATAGTATTAGCAAGTTAAATAGTTATTCTAAAGTAGTCAAAATAGTATTAGCAAGTTAAATAGTTATTCTAAAATAGTCAAAATAGTTTTAGCAAGTTAAATAATTATTCTAAAATAGTCAAAATAGTATTAGCAAGTTAAATAGTTATTCTAAAATAGTACAAAGTAATCAAAATAGTGTTTCCACAACTCACTTTTAACCTGTAAAGGAGGGGAAGAAATAGCGCAATTTACTAATGTGTTCGACAACGTAAAAATAGATAAGGCTGACTAATGTAGATTAAAAACTTATGAATGAATCGTCAATGGCCATTTCAGTGGAGCGTCACACCAGTCAATGATGGCACTCTAGTGAATGACACTAACGCTAGTGAATGAAACACTAGTGAATGACACTAACGCTAGTGAATGACACACTAGTGAATGACACGCTAGTTTAGATTACACACTAGTGAATGACATACTAGTTCAGATTGGAAATTAATGGATGATACACTAATTCAGATTATACAATAGTGAATGACACACTAGTTCAGATTACACACAAGTGAAAGACGCTAGTGCTTCCCATCCCTTGCATTCAATCTGAAAAAACTTAGTTAAAAAGTGAGTTGTGGAAACACTATTCTAGAATAGCATATTTAAACTCGCGTTTTCCTCTCGTGACTAACTTCTGTTCTGATGATGGTAGATATCTTCCACCACTGAAATGGCCATAAACAATGTTTTCATAAGTTTTTAATCATTATTAGTCGTTTGGAAGTTTTACATTTTTTTACTACCAATTTTACTATGGTTTCGTCTGTTTGTATACCCCATGTGTATGACACAACTTCTGTCAGAATTAATTCCAGGTTGACTTTGAATGTCATTTGCATTCGGAGACCTCCCATGTCCACGACCTCTTTTTAGAACACCTTTCGCTAGCAGATTTCATCATATATGTAGTTCCTGAAACAAACAGTGCAGTTACATTTACATTTTTTTATGTCAATGCACTTTCATAATGGAAATATTTTTAATCACCCCTTTTTATAATAAAAGAGAACTTACTTGGATGGTTCTTATAACTTAAAAACAATCATTAAAGTAATTTTTTCTTAGTGCAGGAAAAAACCTACCTAAATGCTAGAAACGAAGTAAAAACGAAAAAGAATCGAGAGCAGGAAAGAAAAAAGTCTTTAAAAAACGTCGCATTATGTTAAGGAAAAATACACGCTGAAAAAATCCCATGCATAGTTCCTTTGTTCTGCTCATTAAACAAGTAACACATTTAAATTGTTCATTTTGCGGCTATAGAGGGCTTTGCTTTAATTACCCTAAACCTAAAGGAAATATTTTTTTCGTCGTTACGAAAGAAAGATGAAAAAAAAAATCTCATCACTTAAATTTTACTAGGAGAGATCGGTATAATCGAGGGGGCATAAAAAAGCCAGAAAAAGAAAGGGGAAATAATAATATAAAGATAAAAATGCATTTTGGCAACGGAAGAAAAAACACCTCCCCGTTAATTTAAAAAAGCCCATCAACCCATAAACAGCAATGATAATACGCCCTGCATCCCAGCCCGCAAATCTATAGACTCATAATTATGGATTGCAAGCTTAATTAAAATACCCAAGTAAAAGAAAAACCTTAAAAAGGTAAGTAAAAAACTTCCAGGGAGTGAAGAAAAAACGAAGAAAGGAGGGGGAAATTATCGTAAAAAAATACCGTACGTGTCTTAGAAGTAGGAATGACGCTATGCCTGGAAGGAGCTGGAATTATTCAACACTATTAGAGCGGGTGAAAAAAAACTGGAAGCGTAAGAGGCAAAGTAGAATACCATTTTTAATTCTCTATAAGCTTTATGCTTAACACTGATCCTGTCCTCAATAATCACCCGAAGACATATATTTCTTTTTGCGTTTTTATTTCGTTTTATTATTATTATTATGATTATTATTAATCAATCTTCTTTATACTCGGAAAGAATTTCTCGTTTTTTCTTCTCTTTTCTCTTCTTTTTTTAATCATCCCTCATTGCTTCTCACATTATGTGCCCTGCTCTTTTTTTCCAATAATAACAAAAGCCACCGGTTTAATGATGTTTGGAGATTTGTTCGTCTTTTGCATATAAGAGGATAGTGTAAAGTGCCCGCGGGTTTATTAGCGCCACCTCCGCCCCCCTCTTCACTTCAGTTCGGATTCCCTCCGCGAGTGTGGCACTGCGAAGGAGATCCCTTGGAAATAAAATAATGCATGACGAGGTGGTGTAAGAAAAGAAGGGAATGATGATAATACTAAAGAAAAAAGAGGAAGAGGTTAGATTGGCGCTGTGAAAGAGAAGGACAAAAGAACATGTGAGCGAGAGGGGAAAAAATTGTATTTTGATGTCTTAAGAGGGTGTCCCGGGCTGTCCCTAGAGGGAACAATTAGAAGCAGATTACAGATGTTAGATCTCGCGCCTAAAATCCCTTTCAGGATGAAATAGTGTTAGGGGGCGTATAAAAATTACTTTATCTCCATAGCATAGGACGATTCTTTGCAAAGAAGAATGGATAGTGAGTTTTTTATGGTGTAAAGGGCCAAACATCGAGTCAAATTAAGTCTCAGTTAAAATAAAAATTGACCAAATGCATTAACCCTCCTGATGGTTTTCTCAACGAGGTGTTTCGTCATTAGCAAAACTGATCAGATCTTGATGGATGAAGTATCTCGTCATTAGAAGAAAATTGACCAGAACTTGATCTTGTCATCATAAAAAATCGACAATATCTTGATGACGATATATCTCGTCATTAGCAAAATCGGTTAGATCTCGATGGACGAGATATCTCGTCGAAACCATTTGGAGGGTTAATGTTAATTAAGTTCGATGGTTGATCTATTAATGGTTTAGATATATTTTTAAATGTGTAAATATTACTATACTTTTCAGGTCATTACTTTTTTTTGCAGTGGGATCTTTTCTATGTAGCATATAAATTACAGTAGCTCTGTAAAGATTTTTGGGTACATGAGAACTCATTAGACCGAGACCTACTGCTTAAATTGGATTCTCCAATTACTATAAATATCCATGCCCAGACTGTGGCTTGAACCTACAGCTTGTTGAACTGAAGGCCAGTCGTCTACCAGACCAGCCACTGAATAAAAGGACATCAACTGCACTTAAGGTAGGTAAGTAGTTGAATTTATATCGAATTGGAACAACACAATGAACTATTGGTGACGGTCCGGAATCAATCTCGAAGGGACAACACCTCGTAATTTTGAACCATGATCAGATGACGAAGTCAACACCTGAACTGGCAGTCCACTCTACAAAATTCCGCATCACACCAGCAACTGCAGCTAACCCTCATGGTGGTTGTCTCGGCGAGGTATCACGTCATTAGCAAAACTGACCAGAACCTGATGGACGAGCTATCTCGTCATTATCAAATTGGTCAGATCTTGATGGAGAGATACCTCGTCAAAATCATTTGGAGGGTTAAGAAGTAGAAAAGTGAGTGGTTATTTTTACCTTATAGTACAAAAGTAAACCTTTATGTATATGTCAATAACAAAAATGTCATGCCTTAATTAAATGTTAAATTAAGTTTACCGTGAAATTTGAAGCTTTTAACTTACTTTTCCTTTGCCATTTATATTATTCATGAATTCCATTATCCATTTTAAATGTGACCCGTGTATCCACCGATCATTAAATTCCCCCATTCCGACAAAGTAAAATATTCTTAGGTTTGTTACATATAGTTAGCAGGACCTTACATAACCTTAACATAGGTGTTATCATCATCCTATCAGTTCTAAGGGTAAATTAGTCCAAGAAGCATGAAAACTTTCCTATAACCAGCTCTGTTCTTTCTAGTTTTACTTGTTATAAATCCTTTTATCGTATTTACATAATTTTCATTGCATATATATAATAGTATTTGTGTAATGAAGCTGTACAAGCAAACCAAAACAGTTCAATAAACATTGGATTCTAGGAATATCCATTTTCATCACGAAGGACTCGTCATATAAACTACCACTGGAATCTACGATCTAACATAATTGGGACAGTGTGTAGATGAGGAGGCTAATATCACGTTTTAATCCTCGGAGGGGCTCACACTCACGTTTTCATTCTACTACCTGTAATCTTCCCTGCCATGACTTCTACCCAATTTTAACCATGACCAATAGATTCTTTACTTGAATTCTCCAATCAATCTATGTTTTTTTGTCAGAATATGTGCGTGTTGTGGGGTAAAAGCAATACTACTAAATCTCGTTAGGAAAAGTAAAAATATTTTTGATAAGTAATCATCCTGTGAGATGGTAGGGCTACACGACGAGTACAATTTCCAATACAATCCATAGACACAAGCCATTTGAGGGAACCCTATAGAGTCCAAATGCAGCATGTATACCCATATATATTCCATACCTACATTAATGCCCTACTACACCGAACGCTACCTGGACATACTGCACGGATATGTGAGCTCTATATATGGCAATTACAGTGCGTGGAACATACTGCCCACCGCTTACAACGCTGGCGAGTTAATCTTTTAGGTTTAGTTCTCCCACTCGCATTGCAGAGTTTATCCCAGCCCAGCAGACACGAGCAGCGGATGGACAACAAAGCTTAGGCTGTCACCCTCCCCAACGTAATGACACGGGGGGCCTGTATCATCGATGGGGGAAATTAGATCACCTCTGGATGCAGGGAGATGGAGGATGTATTGATCCCCTTGGATCTCCATCCTCCAGGAAAAGATGGAGGGTGGTAAAAAGCAGTGGCTGACCGTACCGGGGAAGCGGATTATCTGAGCAGGTGATATTAATGATGTCTTTAAGGGCCGGAAGCGGGTCCTGTTGAAAGATAGCTGTTCATGGCTGTATGCCCCCCTGAGGGGGATCGGAGTCGATTGTTATCCGAGTCTGTTCCAACCTTCTGTTGGAGAGAGCGTCATAACAAGCATAATTAGTTGTAGAAAACCGTGGCCCAAATAAGGTGGGGGTGCGGGGCTTTTTGTTGGGTTGCAGAAATGCTGGGGAGTGGTCAAAGCAGGTAACATGCCCTGTTGAATGTGAGGCTGTTAGGGAAAATATGTGATTGAAATTCGTATTTTCATAAGTTTCATTTCATTGGTTTACAAAGGTTCCCTCTTCGTATTCATCGCTGTTATATTTTTAGGTATGGGTGCAAAGATTTTTATTGGATTGCAGAAATGCTGGGGAGTGGTCAAAGCCGGTAACGCGCCATGTTGAATGTGGGGATGTTAGGGAAAATATGTGATTGAAATTCGTATTTTCATAAGTTTCATTTCATTGGTTTATAAAGGTTCACTCTTCGTATTCATCGCTGTTATATTTTTAGGTATGGGTGCAGGGATTTTTATTGGATTGCAGAAATGCTGGGGAGTGGTCAAAGCCGGTAACGCGCCATGTTGAATGTGAGGATGTTAGGGAAAATATGTGATTGAAATTCGTATTTTCATAAGTTTCATTTCATTGGTTTATAAAGGTTCACTCTTCGTATTCATCGCTGTTATATTTTTAGGTATGGGTGCAGGGATTTTTATTGGATTGCAGAAATTCTGGGGAGTGGTCAAAGCCGGTAACGCGCCATGTTGAATGTGAGGATGTTAGGGAAAATATGTGATTGAAATTCGTATTTTCATAAGTTTCATTTCATTGGTTTATAAAGGTTCACTCTTCGTATTCATCGCTGTTATATTTTTAGGTATGGGTGCAGGGATTTTTATTGGATTGCAGAAATTCTGGGGAGTGGTCAAAGCCGGTAACGCGCCATGTTGAATGTGAGGTTGCTAGGGAAAATATCTGATTGAAATTCGTATTTTCATAAGTTTCATTTCATTGGTTTATAAAAGTTCACTCTTCGTATTCATCGCTGTTATATTTTTAGGTATGGGTGCAGGGATTTTTATTGGATTGCAGAAATTCTGGGGAGTGGTCAAAGCCGGTAACGCGCCATGTTGAATGTGAGGATGTTAGGGAAAATATGTGATTGAAATTCGTATTTTCATAAGTTTCATTTCATTGGTTTATAAAGGTTCACTCTTCGTATTCATCGCTGTTATATTTTTAGGTATGGGTGCAGGGATTTTTATTGGATTGCAGAAATTCTGGGGAGTGGTCAAAGCCGGTAACGCGCCATGTTGAATGTGAGGATGTTAGGGAAAATATGTGATTGAAATTCGTATTTTCATAAGTTTCATTTCATTGGTTTATAAAGGTTCACTCTTCGTATTCATCGCTGTTATATTTTTAGGTATGGGTGCAGGAATTTTTATTGGATTGCAGAAATGCTGGGGAGTGGTCAAAGCCGGTAACGCGCCATGTTGAATGTGGGGATGTTAGGGAAAATATGTGATTGAAATTCGTATTTTCATAAGTTTCATTTCATTGGTTTATAAAGGTTCACTCTTCGTATTCATCGCTGTTATATTTTTAGGTATGGGTGCAGGAATTTTTATTGGATTGCAGAAATTCTGGGGAGTGGTCAAAGCCGGTAACGCGCCATGTTGAATGTGAGGATGCTAGGGAAAATATCTGATTGAAATTCGTATTTTCATAAGTTTCATTTCATTGGTTTATAAAGGTTCCCTCTTCGTATTCATCGCTGTTATATTTTTAGGTATGGGTGCAGGGATTTTTATTGGATTGCAGAAATTATGGGGAGTGGTCAAAGTGAGTAACTTGCTGAATATGGGGATGTTAGGGAAAATTTGATTCAAATTTATAATATTTTCACAAGATTCATTTCGTCGGTTTACAAGTATATTCAATTCGATATTTTTATATAAGACGCTTTACGGATTGATGCTGCATAAGAATGGAGCCGTGGTTGCTCGGTTGGAATTGTAACTGATTAGTAATCGGAGGATTGCGAGTTCGAAATTCGGTTCAACCAACCACCGTCGTGTACGCGGGGGCTGGTGTATGTCAACTCGGCCGTTGTCTCAAATGTCCTCACTTTGGGGAGGTGTGGGAGTTTGGAGACTGGGGTACTGCTCAGGTGGTGACCTCGTCATCTGACCGTGGTTCAAAATTACGTGGCGTTGTCCTCGGATCTTTCCTTTGAGGATTGATCCCGGACCGTCGCCAATGGCTGGCCCGTTGTGTTGCTCCAATGCGGCGTTAATTAATTACCATTAAAATTTCCGCATAAGAATAGAACCACTGGGATTGTTTCTTATTTTTCTTATTGGTACATCCTTAGTACATTCTTTTTCAAAAGTCAAGAATTACGAAAATTCAAGAGAGGATGGAGGATAGTTGAATTAACGTCGCAATGGAACAACATAACGGGTTATTGGCAAAGGTCCTGGATCATCCCGAAGAAACTTCAAAAGAGGAAACCAAATATCAATTATATTATTTTGAAATGTGATGTAGCTATGAAATTTAGAAATTGCAATGTTTGGGTTTAAGATAATACTGTAAGGTTATTTCTCTAGATAGATATTTTTTTGTCATGTTTCTGTGGGCTTTACTCAAAACATGTATACTAACTCTTGATTCTCTTTTTTCTATTATTGCCAATATGAGCTGTTCGTTCACCAAAGGAACTATTATTTTTCAATACTCTGCATCAGGATTCAGATAAAAATTCGAAACAGCCACATTATTCAAAGTTTGAATAAAATATATCGTTGGCTTACAAGTGAAACACAAAATCGAAATGTTCAAGCTATGAATTTTTTAGCATTTCTAGATCACAATGTCGTGACCTTTGGATTGGTGAAGTCCACTGGATTATTTTTGTTGCACGAAAGTTAGATTTCCTGAAAACCACACGTAGTGAGAATAATTTTTTTTTTATTTTTCGTTTTCTGAGAGCTATGTTTTTTTTGACTTAATGGGCTGCATTTGTAAGCCGACTATATAAAATATGAAGACATTACATTGGTATTTTTTTTGAATTTATGTTTTGTAATACTTTTGTAAGCCTCATGGGAGTAGGCCTCCTTTGTAAGCGCAAGGATACTGTCTGCGGTTTTCAATAAATAAAAGTTCTGGAGACATGAAACGTTCTTAATTGAGTATCACAGAATCAGTGGTTCATCAGGATCGTGAGAGTTTGGTGGTTTTTATTACCTTTCAGTTTGTGGATTAAAAAAACAAATGAAATGTATGAGGGAAAAAGTCTGCTTTGAATTCTTATCATGTATCATTTTAGCATACACACCGAATACCACAGTTGTTAAACTTACACTCAAGTCCAAAAGTTAAGCATAATTGCTGCTTATGTGAATATTTCTGACAATCTACATTGGAATGGAAGGACACGCGGTATGCGGGTGTTATAGAAGATGAAAACAATACAAAACAAGGATAATAATGACTTTTATTATCCAAAGAAAAGGGTTGAAAGAAAACTGCTTACAATACCAGTGTCAACTTTAGTGAAACAGAATGATTAAAACAATCAGATGCTGAAGTTTAATATGGGAACCTTTGGTAGCCACGCATGCCGCACAACGATTTCCCATACTTTGGATGAGGGTATGGATGAGTTGTGTGCTCAAAGAGTTCAAAGCCTTACGGAGAGCAGTTTTCAATTCTGGAACGGAGCTTGGTGGGTGGCTGAGGGCTGCAACATGTCTCCTGAGCATATCCTGCACATGCTCTATAGAATTCAGATCAGGAGAGTTGGCAGGCCACTGATACGGTGAATATCTTCAATTTGAAGGAAGGCGTCGACCAGGGCTGTACGGTGAGGAGGCACGTTATCATCCATGAATATGAAACCAGGACCGACAGCACTTCGAAACAGACGAACGCAAGGCTCAATGACTTCGTCTCTGTATCTTTGACCGTTAACAGACCCTGTGTCAAAGATGTGGAGGTCTGTGCGGCCGTACAGCATGATGCCTGCCCAGACCATGACTCCCCTGAAGGAAAACGATGTCTTTCCGTGATGTTTCCCGGGTAAAAACGCGTTCCATCTTCTCTCCAGATCGTTCCATTGCCCCACTGTTGTCGAACCCTCTGCCGATGTTCCAAACTCTACTGTAAACGCGCAACTGTGCAGACGTTAGGGGATGCAAACTGCTGGTCGTCTGGCAGAGACCAACGTGTCTGTCTCCTGTAAACAGTTTGTCTCGAAACTAGGACTCCTGTGGCGGCTGTCAGGGCTGAACCCAGTTCCTCTAACGTCGCGCAGTCGTCGCCAAATATCGGTCTTGCTGAGCAGTTGTTACCCTCGGCCGACCTGGTACTGGTCGTCGGTTAACATCTCCAGTGGTTTGAAACCTCTGCCAGTCTGGAGATCACACACTGAGGCATAATCAGAATTCGAGACGCTTCGGTTTGGGATCGACCGGATTCCAGCATTCCAGTAATTCGTCCCTTCACGAACAAAGTTGGCATCTTTGTGACATCTATCGTCCTTATCTATTTTTAACAACGCTCCGTACCACAGCAATTGCGAAATTTCTGTCTAAACTGGCCATGCCGCTCGAGGCCGTTTTATACTCGTTCCGACGTGCTCCGGTGCTTTGCACATGTCGACGACGACCGAACTGTTTTGCATATGCACAATCTTTTACCTTCGTCCACGATTCTCCACAAGTGATTTTGAACCATTGTATATATCCATATTTACTCCAATTTTTTCGCATTTTACGAATTATGCTTAACTTTTGGACATGAGTGGATACATTTACTATTCCTTTGCATAAACTGATCGCTAAACTAAACTTAATTATAAAACTCACAGTGATCAAATTTGCTTCCAATGATCTCAAAACTCATGTTACAAGAATTACTCTGGCTCTCAATCAATCATTGTTTGGAATTTTATATTTCTATTTGGAAGTTGTTATAAATATACGAATTAAATTCAGTGTCACACGGTATATGATCTTGTTTCTAAACCTACACGAATAAAGTTATGAGCTACATACTCATCTTGCTATGATGAATAAGATTAAATAAGAACAAACAATATAATTACCAGTCACAATAAATTTTATGATAAAAAATCGCGGAGCCTTGGACGAATTTAATTTTCTGAAACACACATCTGTGCTTCATTAAATCTTTGTAAAATATTCGTTTTTTATTAAAGTATCCGCTATGATTTATTAATTAATAAATACTCGCTTTTAAAAACGAATATTTTACACACAATCCTAAAGATACCTTAAAGTATCGAATGTTGATTGGTTTTATGGCACATGGACCATATTTGGTCAATCTGCTCCAACTCAAGGCATATAACAAATGAGGGAGAAAGAAAAACCAAACAGAAAAAGGGTAGTCGAGGTTAAAAATGAAAGGGAGGGAAGATCAACTCGGGTGCCTCGGGTTTGTGATGCCCGTACACACCCAAAGGAGATGTGCCACTGAGGGTAATTAATAAAGGAATCACGCAGTAAATTTTGAACTTTAATGATAATGCTGAATGTAGTACTTAATAATGCTAAAATCCGATTCAGTAGCCAAATGGCTTTGAGAAATAGAGCTGAAAAACGGGAATGCATCTTTTGTTATCAATATAGATTACATATTGTAATTTTATTTTACGTAAAATAAAATAAATAACATAAACACCAAAAATCCATTATTCAGAGTCAAAACTCTTAAAAAAATCCTCAAGTGAATTGAAAAAAGGTTTTCAGGCAACTATTTACTTTTCTTAAGAGGAGCACAAAAGCACTGTGAGGATGTGCAAACGGCTGATGATCGACTTAACCACACGTGCAGATGTCCGCTGAAATCCGGTGACTAGTAGAAACTATTTTCCTGACTCAGCGAGAGTGAGTTAGAATTGAACCAGTAATTGAAGGCTTCCACGCGCAGGTGGAGCGAGCGCAGTTTTGAACTAGTAACTGAAGGCTTCCACGCGCAGGTGGAGCGAGCGCAGTTTTTTTTACAGAATTAATGCAAGTGGCAGCGTGTAGGCTGTTCCATGAATTTGATATAACGGTTGCTGTACATAGTTTTTAGGTAGAGAAATAAATTGTGTTAGTCCTAATCTCCGTATCACTTCGTAACACCCTAGCGATCGGTCCAAGGTGTAAGTTTAGGCGATCAGCTCGGATCTACACACTACCTATCCCGACAAGCACCAAAAGCTTAAGGCTATTTTTGACACCTCAAACATCAAAATTAAAGAAAAATGTCCTTGTTTAGAAGTGTCCAGATTTCCTCTATTTCAAGACTGACATGTCACACTAATCTCTTATTTGTAAAAATACCATACTTACACACCCTAGGCAATAGTCATATTCACGTCATTAAATATAACAGTTGTTATATTTGTTGTATTAGAACTTATAGATCTGGAGCACGCATTTAGTTGCACAAACACATTTCTACGAATGACTGACTCTTAAACTTAATAGCTGTCAGTCCCACTTCAACGGTTTTTGAATATGTGAAAAATAAGACATTTGTGTATCCTCTTATATCATACGTAAAAAGTGTTTTGAGCTCCCAATCGTCAAAAGTTGTTCAACTAGCTCAAAGTTCGAAATATCGCACATTCGAGAATATCGCTTTCTTTTACCTGTTCCCGGCGAATTTTCCGTTTGTGAACAGAAAAATCCAACCCAATCTTTTTATGTAGAATTAGCAGTTCAAAAGTTACTTGTATCAAGTAGTTTTCCTAAACTGAATTGGGAGTCTCAAAAGTGTGGATAAGATACTATTATTCTTCAAAAATATTATTCTATAATTAATATTGTTTAAAAATCTTTTACCATCGATTTTACATTCAACATATAGTTACGTGTTCTTACAATATAACTTTAAGAACACGTTTATTAATATACTAGTTGTAAAGCCCGTTAAAATAAGAACATAACTGGGATCGTAATAACGGGTTGGCATGGTGTGGAAGTTTGGAGAGAGGGGTGTCATTTCAGGTGTTGACCTCGTCATCTGACAGTGGTATATGGTTTTAAGAGCCAAAAGAGAGTGAATTGCATCCTCAGCACACCATACCCACTCCCAAGCATGTACGTTATGATGCTTGTATAGGGTTGCATGCTGGCTGGAGAGATTGGAAATTTAGTTTTTATTGATGAAATAATGGAGTAAAAGTTTTGAGTCTATAGATAACATCTCGACTGAGAAGAGGTAGAGAACAAAAATGGTTACATTAAAGTACCTGCACCACCTTAAGCAGCAACTATACACCCTACAATAACCTGGAAATTTCAATGATCTTGAAATTTCAGGGCCCTAATTGGAAAAGTAGTTGAAAATCACGATATTCCGATCATAATTCTATGAGAGTAATGGGCAAAAATATTCAGAAAAACAACACATTCATCTTCATTTAGTGCCCTTTGGCTTAGAAATTGTTCTACATACAAAAATATGCACAAATTTTGTTACGTTTTTATTGTATTTCTGTACAAAATAGGCTAGGTTTTTCACTCAATTTTGTGATACCAAATTTTGTAAATTTGACATATAAAACATTAAACTTAAAAATCTTATTGCGAATATGGAATTTTTTCAGCCTTATGTGTTTCTAAATGTATACTTTACCCCTCCTATAAAATTTGTTCAAATTATCATTTATTACAGTTTTGGGCTTTTAATGAAATCTCTTCAAATGATGTATACTTATTTTCGTGAATCACTGTATATGTTTTAGTCTAGTTATATATTTTTTAGATAGATTTGAGCTCCGAAGGACAGATTTCCTCTGGAAGTCTCTTCTCAACAATACAAAAATATTGTTGAAGTTTTTTAAATGGAAATTGGATCCTAACTCAGATAAATTATATATTAAAGATGGGTGATATAATTTAAAATCATAAATAACTAAAAGGTTTTCTTATTTGACTATATTACTGAGCAAGATTTGTATCCTAAAAGTTTTCTCATATGTACCTAAATTTTAAGCGATTTTAAATTCGTTTTTATTAAATGACATCTTTTTCTTTTATTATGTATCCATGTCTCGGAAGCTATTTGATATTTTAATCTATTATTATCATTATTTTGATTTATAATCCTTTGATTTATAATGTATTATAAAAAAACTATTTCAGATGAAATAATTCCTAGTTCGATATATACATTTGACAATATTGTACATTATTTGTATAATTCAAGCTGCTACAAGAAAAAAGCCTTCATGTATTGAAATGAAATCCATATATTTTTGCTTAGAAATCCATATACACATGCTTGCAATTGATTTGAAATAATTTACTGAAACTTTCATATAATTTCTTAACGTGTAGTTAGACATTGGTATAGTTTTAAGTTCGTTTATTTAAATACAACTTGAAGGTTCAGCAATTGTTTTTTGATTGAATACTTTTTTGAAGAATTGAAGGAGGTCCGAAAGCTTATCTAAAGCTTTTCTACTATACATGATCATTTATGCTTTGAAAGAAAGATACAAATTAAAATAAATACTCTACCAAATATTCCAACACTCAACTTTAATATTAAAATTTATCTTATCTATTCGCTCTAATTACAATCAAAACAACTAGAAATGCTTATATAGGAAAGTAAATATAATGAATCCAAATCAGTATGTATTAAATAATCCATAATTATGAACCAAAAATTAATTTGATTGAATTCTGAATGCAAATGTGTTGTAACAATATATTACGACAAAACTAGTGTAATGTGCTAGCAATACCTCATTAATTCATTCCATCACAGCGTCGCGTAGAGATAATAAAAACTTCTAGGAAATAAAACTAACAGGTGTATTTAGAAAAGAGAAACAAAGCATAGAAATGGTTGAAATCGGAAAATAAATTTAATCAACGTTGTATGATAAACATCATTTGAAGTTTTATGGTTGGTTACAAGGAGATTTTAGAAATTTCTACGATGTCATTACAAAAATTATAATATAAATGTGGAAATTTTAATGAAAGAATAGTTATGGAAAAAATATAAGGTAACATTAGAGTCCAATAGTCTGTTAGAACCTGGAACTCCTTTTTACTTTATTTCAGTTATTGATCATTTGCAGTTTTGCATGTGGGGAAGTCCAGCGGCATTTTAGAATCTGGAACGACTTTTGTTGTTTCAATTATTTATCGTTTGCACAGTTTCGCATGTGGGAAAGTACAATGACCTTTAGAACCTGGAACTCCTTTTGTTTTGTTTAGATTTTTATCGTTGGCACAGTTTCGCATATGGAAATAGGATTTAACATATCGATGTACCTAAAGTCGACTACCGATGTTGATGACTAGTCAAATACCTTCTAAGTATCGAAAAGAACTCATTAAACAAATGCCCGACTAAATACTATAGATTTCTACAGATTTAATTTAAAGCTCCTGGGCTAAGTTCAGCCGCATTTTTTGCCATGATGGAACATCCCATCAAGCGTAAATACCCATAACGGGAGCTAAGCTCAAGCCCCAGGATTAAGCCAACTAACAAACGACGGAACAATTAGAGAACTTAGCCGGTACTGTAGGAGATAGAAGAATGCGACATTACAGTCACAGTTAGTGCTAGATTACGAAAATCTCCTTCGTCAAGAGGAAAGAAGGGCCCTCATTAAGGTTTCCGAGTGGTTCATTGGATTGAAAAGGGATGTCTTATTATTTTGATCAATTTATTTTCTTTTTGGATTGGAAAAATTTGCTGTAAATTGAATTTCACCTTTCGCTTTTTATTGCGAAAAAATGTTTATCAGTATGAGAGACATTTTCAGATAAATGTAGATGTCGGTAATGCTTCTGGAGCAGAAAGTGTTTTCTGTACGAATTCCGAACACGACGTTACTTGGCTTGTTTTTCGAATACAATTTCAGCGCTTCACAAATAAAAATTCCAAAAAGGATTGGTATAAAAGCCATAGAGGAAATATAAAAGTGAAGTAAGCAATAGTAACCTTTCTATGTGCTCAGAATGATGTGACCAAATCTAGTAATAACGTGACCATTAGACCACTTTCGTCAGCTGGCTGGAGTCGAACATTCATCTGATTGGTCCATGGGACGGAAAAAGACTTCCATTCATTGATTAATCATCTGACTGGTCCGTACGACATGTAGTGCTGACGATTGACCGCGACTGATGATTTCACCATTTTTGTCAGCACTTTATAGAATTTCGCATTGAAACACTTACACTGTTATTAGATGCTTTATCGCCAAACGAGGCGATAAGATACCAAATCGGCCAGCCAAGTCAATTTGTCACAGAGCAGTCACGTGACTATTAGTCGACATGTTGGTCACACTTCGTGAAGTTCCTCTCATTTTCAATGCGAAATTTACTTACATCTCACGTCTATGGTCAGCGCCAATCAGATTAATCAGCACATATCGTCCAAAAGTACATTTTAAGGTAACTTCGATATGTATGATGAATATTCGGGTAGCGGAAATAAAGTCTTCACTTTCAGTCTGATTGTTTGTTTACACTGAAAATCCTTCTCATTGGTGATCAATATGCTATTGAAGAGTAAATAGTTGTATTTTCCCCATGAGAGTGAGAAAGAAAGAGTAATATTTATTTTTTTATCAAAACACATTTTTAATTTTACAGTGAAATTTTAAATTATTTGTAAATCAAATGGAATTAATTTAATCCATCTCATTTAGAAGAAAACTTTTACTAGTTCGAGTACATATTTTGCAGTATTTGATGCTCCAGTGAACATAGGTAAGCACCTTAATATAGAAATTTTATTGTGAATGACAATGCTGATATATATGCGTTATTACAATAATACATTTTTGCTAGCACTTTTACGTGTAGCTAAAATATAAAATAATCGGTGATAGTATAGATTAAATGTTATACAAACTATACTAAGTAAAACATTATTTTTAAATATTTTAAAAATAATTTTTATATATATTTTAAATATAATTTTAGATCGTCCACTTGTTATAGATTAGAAAATAGGCAGTTGTGGTTGAATCAGACCATAAGGAAAATTTAGTTCTAAAAAGAACTAAAACACACTTAAAACTAATTTTGTGTTTAATACAATACTAATGGAAAAAATGTTTCAAGATTTCAAATTAATCAAGCAAGAAATTGGATAAACGTACTTAATATTTTACAGAACATCAGTTTCAGAGAGTTAAATAACTTTTTAATTGTCCCCACTCTTCCCTCAATTGCGCCATTTATATAATTTACTGATGACTGATGAAAAATAGTTTGAACTTTTCAAGTGCAGTTTGAGATTAATATTAAAGGAAAGGCCTGTGATTGTAGCGCATTTCTATAGCTTTCGAATGACATCACTTACACAGTCCTCATTCCACACAATCCAAAATTACACTGGCCCGAAGTTCGCCCAGCACCGTAGAATTCCGACGTATTGCGGACTCCATCCCCACTCTCAATGCTCCTACGCACTCAGTTCGAAGGTCATCTTAGGTACTGACATTCTTTGTCTACACGATGCTGTATTTATTCTCTGGATGTTTCTCCTAGTTCTGAAATCATGAAATTTCATATATTAGATTCTACTCAAGTATCACAAAATCCTCCCCTTGCATGACTGTAGTTGTGCAATATTAATTGTACCGCAGTTTAGTAGCTTTCGAATGACACCAGTTATACAATCCTCACTCCACGCAATTCAAAATTACACCGTCGTAAAGCTCGCCCAGCACCGTACAATTTCGACACATTGCGGAACCCCTCCCCGTCCTCAGTGCGCCTGCGCACTCGGTTCGAAGGTCATTTCATGTGAGGACATCTTTCGTCTACACAACGCTATATTTATCTTCTGGATGTTTCTTCTAATTCTGAAATTATAAGACAAAACATTTTAGCGCTTTTTTAGGATTCAACTTTTCATGCATGCCTCCTAGTTGTGTTCCGATTTTAAAGACGTATTCAAGTCAAAAAGGTAATTATTATGGAACCAAAAGTCTAAAGCAGACTGATAAAACTAAATAAAATACAATAAAAGGAAAAAATGGTTCACGTTTTCCTATTTTCGGGAAGGGGAAGTTATAAATTAACTTAATCTTTTTGAGCATGACATACCCTTCACGTATTTAATAAATGCCCACACGCATTGTCCTATTTTTATTCCATACAAAACTCATTTACCCTCTTGATTGAAACTACGTATCACATACCTTACATAACCCACTGCTTATGTATATCAATACTCCGGAGTGTCCTTTCAAAACAGGATCGTAAATATTTGATCAAAGGAGTTCCGTAAAGTCAGCTGAACACGGAGTTAAACAAACCGGAATCTGATTCGGAGTCTCTACAGTCAATAAAATGAAAAGGGATGGTCACTGTCTGAACTGACCGACGGATGAATATCCGTTAAATCCGGTTAAAATCAGAGAATGGATACCGATCCCCTGTTTGCAAATATTTGAGGGTAATAGGATTATGTAGAATTAAAAGTTGTAAGTTGTGGTTGAGAAATGGCGACTTAGTCGAGGGATCGCTATGTATTATCTAGTTTGACAATTATTGGAATTGTCTGTGGATCAAAACTTAGTGAGGATTGTTCATGTGGTTTTGATAATGATGTATTTAAGGCTTTAGGGTAGGTTTCAATTCAATCTTTTATTGATTTTTAAGTCTGCCGAAGCATGGAATTTCTGATGAATCGAGACACTTTTACACGTAGAATAAAATGTTTGAAATTTTGGATTTAATCAATGTAACAAATTATTTCCCTATTTATTTAAAAAAAAATTACTTACTTTTAACATTTTTGCTTAATTCTATTCATATTCAAGTCGTTTCTGCTAACAGTGCATATAATAATAAGAGAAAGACGTTATTTCTATCATAATTTGCTCACTTATGTAGCTTACAAAATAAGTATTATAGTACTAAATAGCATTTGCTGGAAAAACATTTTAAATATCAAAATTACCTAACCTGCACATTATTCAACTGCGTGTATTCAATTGTAAAAGGGAATGTGTGATAAAATTTACGAAACTATTTCGTTACATTCAAATTTAAGTTTGGTATAGAATATAGCTAAGCCCCATAGAACGGTCTCGGTTAGTTCTTCATTTAATCAGGCGTGTACAATTTCCATCATTGATTTATTGCTTGAATTTCTTACTTCACTGTCAAATTTTAAATACACTCGTGATATTCACAGTTAAATTGTTGCTATAATAAATGTTGTGATAATAAAATTTTAAGTTATGCCAGATAATTTGTAATTTTCGTATTAATTCCAATTAATTGCATAAATGAAGTAGTTGTTAAGTAAACCTCAATTTATATTGTGTTGCACATGTATTTTATGACAAAATAAATGCTAACTAGAAAATAAAAATATACGAAACGTGGCACACATGTATGATAAATCACTTACTAATCAGAAATTGAAGATGTAATCACCTTTACTCTCATAAAAGAGAAATAAAAACAACGCTTGAATAAAGTAGTTTGTTTGGTAAATCTTAATTTATGTAGTGTTACACAGACATTACATGAGCTACAGGCTAATTGGAAACTGAAAACGTAATCAACTTTACTCGTGAGTCAGTATGTAAATAAAATAAAACCCGCAGCTGTTTTTCTGCTTTTTACAATGCACTTCAAAATGAAAAGTCCACATTCAGATGACAGAAAAAGATGTAAATGTAGTCCTGTGCCCCAAACCGCCCCAAGCACGGGAAACGAATGGCAACAATGTATGCACTGAAGGCGATGATTTCTTTGTGCTGCGGACTTCCTACTGCCATCGACTGCTGCAATTTGCACGTGTCCTCAACCACAACAAGTGATGATGCAAATCTGCAAATTACAGTCGGACGACACAACAAAGCTCGGACGGGTTATTAGCTTGTTCGTTCGCACAGAACCGCAAATTCCCAATTGAAGAAAAGATTGCCGAGTTCTGATGGGCGAAGCGAAGTCACCACATTGTTAGGTCTGGAGGGGTTATTAAAATTGTCAAGTCCGCTCTGGGGCAGGAAGGGAGCTTGCCAACAGAATTGCGAACCACTGATTTGACAGCAGGAAGAGGTATTAGCACATTCTGTTTTGTTTCCGACTTCGAAGCGTTTGTGTGAAGCTGAGTAGTTTCACATTTTTTTACTTTATTTGGCGGCGAAAGCATTGAATCTTACGTTGTATGAGTGTCATTTTCTGTCAAGTTACAAGCTGTACAAGCTCTGTAGGTGTCGGTAGTTTCTGCGGCCGGACGTGCTTCCTGAAAGTATTCCGAACGTGACATCACTTGGTTTGTTTTTCGAATACCCTTTCAGCTCTTCACCAGTAAAAATTCCAAAGAATGAATTCCGAATTGATGTATGACAGTTGGTTGGTCGTTAATTAGATTAAATAGCAAGCAGCAAAATTGGTGGCGAATCCCATAGTGGTTGATTTTATACGGTTTATATCCGGTTACTGACACATTCGCCAATATAGAAATGCTGTCTATTTCTGGGTGTATGTTATCGAAATATCTATGAAGAGCTCCAAGCAACATAGTGATAAGCCACAGAAATATATTTACGCAATGAAAAAAAATTAAAGAAAATATTCCACACGATCAGATAATATTTTAATAATTTGATTAAATTCTTAATATTGAAAATTTAAGATAACATAACCTCTTGAATCTATATATATAAAATAGGATGTGTGTGTATATATTTTCTATACAAATCTACACCATTTGACCAAGCCACACAAAATTTGGTACACTTATACTTTACAACACTGCGGTCAGCATAGGCTAACTCTTAACACCCGTTCTATTGGCCCTAGGGGGCTAAAAACTATTCGAAATTGCCATAGAAATAACATTGAGCATAGATTGATTGCTTTAGGCAGCTATGGTTGCTTTACCAGTGTTGATCAAAAAACAATTTTTCCCGAAACAAATTAAATTACAATATTTATGTTTGAACTGACTTTTTAGTTCTTCCCATGATGTAAATAAATTATAGATATTTTATTGATGAAGAAAAAATATTTTAAATATTTATTTTTGGGGGCAAGGAAATTCAAGGAAAGGTTTTCAGGAGTTCAAGGATGATTTTCAATCATTACGTATTCAATAAATTATTTAAGGAAAGTTGGTCGAAATATACACCAACTTTCCTTAAATAACTTATTGAATACGTAATGATTTGCAGAATTCTGTTTCATAGGCTTTTTAGTTTAGGCGTGTAACTTATTTTAAAATGTTCGGAATAGATACATGTGAATCCTCCGTTGAAATCAGGTGGAATTCCGAAATTCGCATTCCTGGTGCAAGGTGCTACAAATAAAAAAATATTGATAAGAAAAAAACTGACTGCAATAATACGATGTCATTTTTTTAGAAAATGAATTTATAGGGCATTCACAATCACTCAAAATCGACTTTTGTATATAGTCATCTCAGTATCTGTTTTTGTAGGTTTGTCTTACCTATAGTATGGGAAATGGATCTAAAGTAAATTGTAGAAGCTATAAAAATCTCAGTTTTAAAAATCATTTTGCGCTCGCTTATTTTTTCTCTATATTTGCATTTTCTATGACAGAAAAGTGATTTTTTGGATCGCTTTCAATCGACGTTTAACCAATTAAACCCGAGCAACGCCGGGTAAATTCAGCTAGTAGTGGATAAAGTATTATAATTGAAAATTTATTTTTCCAATTTGAAATCTGTTCTCGGGAAAAAATTGAAAAAGACTTACTATTATCTTGTCCGAAGCCCTTCATATGGATAGATCCTATCAGTCATCATTTTTAACAAATAATTACTGGAAACATACTTGTAATTAAACGTGTAAACTTTTTAAAAGAACATTGGTAATCAAACATAACTAACCACTTATCTTTTAAAAATTTGGTTCTAGAGTTTTCAAGCATGAATAGAGAGAGATGTACAAGTGAGGCGAAATATCAAATAGTCTGACGTACTTATATTGCTGTTCTCTGAAAATAACAATCGGTTAAAGTGGTTAAGTAAGATTCTACAGGTTTAAAAATGCAATTAAATTGAAACTCTGAATATAGCTTTTCAAAGTTTTTTTTAAGTATTTAGATTTAATTTCTTTCCTAGGCCCAACTGTGGTTCTGGAGTAGTTATGGATGCAACCCCTTTAAGAACTGTCAGATTTCGGTGGGAAATATTTATAAAAATATTGTTACGGAAAGGAGATGATACGGGCCCTTCAGTCTGGTTTTAGACCTGCAGTTTGCTCTTACTTTTCAAAATTTTAACTTTTTCCTTTGTTTTTAAACGTTATGTTCCTGTTTTAATGTATTTTATATTTTGTCTCTACTATGGTGATTGTGCTGTGTGTTCTTACACATACACTAGTGACTGATCTTTATATCAAATACTACTGCTAGAAATAAAAAAAAGTTTTTGCCACTTTTTTGTTTTGATATAAATAAGATGAAATGTACGAAAAAATATGGTACTCTATGCTAAACAGTACCAGGCGTAAGGTCTTGTTTATTCTTCTGATAGGATAATTTTACACTTATATTGTACTCATCATTATATATTTCAGATTAAATAGGTTAAATCAAGCAAATGGACTTTAATAACAAAATTATCGAAGCCATCTCAAGGGATCGTAAATCTCGGTTTGAGTTTTCTACAAATTAAACGAGTAAGTCAAAAGCTTCATTTGCAGTGCTTGTTTTTCTTATACATAAAATAAAGAAGAATGTATGGGAACTTTGATCACATTGCTAGGTAATACTGCCATTCATTTTTCTAATCAAATTGAGATCCGGTATTTTTTTACAAATGGTAGGTAGATAATTGAATTACGTCGCACTGGAGCAACGCAACGGGCTATTGGCAACGGTCCGAAATCAATCTAGGAGAGAAAGGAGGACGACACCTCGAGGACAACACCTCGTAATTTTGAACCGCGGTCAGATTACGATGCCAAAACCTGAACTGGCAACCCACTCTACAAACTTCCACACCACGCAACCTGAGGGCATTTGAGACCACAGTAGATTTAACATACACCAGCCCCCACGTAAAAGAATATCTTTGGTTGGATCAAGTTTCGAACTCGAAGCCCTCCGGGAGCTAATCCGAGACTCTACCAACGGTTACCACGGCCCCAAAAGAAGTTGAAATTTGTCCGATGTGAAAAATATTTTTATTTTATCCACATGTTTCATATTTACTTCACGTAGTCCCTTTTCGAGAAAAACAACACAGTACACTAAATTTATAAGTCATGACCTTTCATCAATGCCATAATAGCCTGCATGCTATTCAGCGGTGCTTATTTGGTTTGCAATTTTTCCAATCGAAAAGTTCCAATCACCGAATTCGAAACCATGCTTCATTTAGCGAGTACCTTCCTCAAACAAAACCCGCCTACGAAGCAAAGCAACGAGAATAAAAAAAATCAAACGTCAACACTGTACCCATTCGTCGGCCCAGTGGACCAAGACAGACATTTTTAGCCGATATCCTTTCCAGGGCAAGTGAAACAAGGGTGTCAAAATTAATTATCAACCCGATTTTCAGCGCCAACCAGAGAGGCGTCAGTTTTAACCGAGCTCGCGCCGCAAGGCGTCAAGGCGTAATTGCGTCGAGTCCCCCTTTGTTAGGAGCGGGGGGAGAGCGTTGAACTTGCAGTTGGAGTTGGAGTTGAACAATTTGACGTGTTGAGTCAGCCTTTTCCACATGGTTCGTTCCACTGGAGCGACTTCTTTTTGTAGCGAGCTTTCAGACGCAAGCGGGTCAGGATGTGTGCTATGTGCTAAATAATGCAATTACAAGCAATGCGCGGGTTAGCAATTGTTCTGCAACGAGGAGAGCCCTGGATGCGTGTTTGGAGTGGTGTAACCAGGGAGTTTTTATGAGGGAAGAACTTGATGAATTTTAACTGAGCCAGTTGGTGACTCCGTAGGACTGAAATTGAATAAAATTCTTACTGACGCACAACTATTCAGTATTGTTGATTCAGAATAATATCTCGATTCTGAACTGATTTTATAATTTTGAAATATCGTATGGTTAAACTAATAAAGTTGAACTAAATTGGGAATATGCTCTCTTTATATCAATCACAAAATGCCTATTCAACTCTATATTTTTATAAGAGGCTCGATGAAACTGATTATCCCTCCAAGTGGTTTCGACGAGATATCTTGTCCATCAAGATTGACCAATTTTACTAATGGAGAGATTTATCATCATGACATAAACAGAATAAGGTCATTTTTTTATGATGATGAGATCAAGATCTGGTCAGTTTTCTTCTAATGACGAGATATTTCGTCTATCAAGATCTGGTCGGTTTTGCTAATGACGAGTAGCCTCGTCGATATAACCACCAGGAGAGTTTTAATGCCTTATGATAAGAACAGAACCATAAGATTGTTTTGGACTTTGTATACGATAGGGATTTTCTGTGTAAGCAAACAAACCAGACGGAATGTGAAGATTTTACTTCTGCAACCCAAGTGCTCTCGGCAGATATATATCGGGGTCATCTTAAAATGTGGTTTACCATCATTTTGGCAACGCATGGCGTTGACCATTCAACTATCATATATTCATTCTAAATTAATAACAATAAATAATTAATTCTTTGGAATCTTTATAGGCTAACTGCTGAAATTGTATTTGAAAAACAAGCAAAGTGACATCAAGTTCGTAATAAGCACCGGAAACACTTTCCACCGTAGAAACACAGCTGTCACCTTCATTAGCTTCACAGAAAATGCCTCTCATTTGAATTTCGAATCACAATATTTGGGTTTAAGATAAAAGTGTAACGTTATTTAATCAGATAGATGGTGCTTTGTCATGTTTTCTGTGGACTTTACTTAACCCCTCACGGTGATTGTCTAGAAGAGATATTAGAAAAAACTGATCAGATTTTTTATCTCGTTGTCATAAAAAGTCGGCAATATTTTGATGACGAGATATCTCGTCACTAGCAAAATTGCAAAATTGGTCAAATTTTGGTGGACGAGATATGTCGTTGAAATCATTTGTTGGGTTAAAACGTTTGTTTTATTTTGTGACATCGTTTTCTTCTAGGACTCACTTATTTCTCAGTCTTTTGTATCAAGATTCGAATGAAAATATTAATCGGCGACATTATTCAAAAACTGGTTAATTCTGATCGTCACGATATTTCCGAGTAATGTAGAATTTCTTTTATCCCTCCATAACCGCAATATTCGTAACGAATAAATAACCACGTATATTGGTTGAAAGAATCGTAGGAAAATTTTTTGGTCAGAAAGGTCGAAACTGGTTAGAAGTCATGAAGGGAAGACTGAAAGTTGCGCATGAACTCTTAAGAGGGTAAAAAACATGCTTGTTAGAAAACCCACTAAAACATTAAAACCAATCGAAACGAAAATGGACAAGATCTATTATTGAGTTGAACATCAGAGAAGCCTTGGGAATTTTTACGTGGTCAAACACACTAGTGAATGAGGCTAGTGCTACCTCGCCTTCCAATGTGGTTTGGAAAGGTTTAATTAAAAATGTCGACACTACTTCAGGAGAACACATTTGAACTCACATTTTCTACTTACCATTTATTTTTCCAGATGATTGTAGACGTCTTGCTCCACCGAAACAACCATTGATGATTGTTCATAAGTTTTTCTTCTTCATTAGTCGTTGTTTTGAAATTTTACTACCAATTTGATTTAAGTTTTATCTGTTTATATACACCATTAAAATCATAGTTAGTAATTAATTAAAGACTACTCCATTGTCCAGAAATGTGTTTAAGATTTCAACACATTCTGGTTTAAGAAAACAATTATTTTATATTTAGACGTGTACTAGGAAAGAATATAATATGATGTACCTTTCGAACAAAAGACTTGTCCCAACGAAGGGCTGAAATATATTCTATTTCCAATTCTTCTCCCCGTCTTAGCGCCAATCAAGTGCAGTGTGAAACATCATCAATGGGACGATCTATCGATAGAGCCCGAAGTGAAATTCCTCGTCCTCACCGATGTCCACAGAGTGGTGGGCAAATATCCTAACGTGTGGTCAAACAAGAATCCTACTGTTGTACGCTTTGGGAGCTTCTTTCACGGAATCGCTGATGAGTTTGTTCTTGAGTCTATGCCTTTTAATGATGGCCACCCGCCTTGGGATTAGGGGAGATTTATTTAGATTCTTTACTGAAGCTATTGTTCCGAAGAATTGCATTCTTATGATGTGGATGCCTTAGTATGGCTGTTGTTTGAACCTAATTTTGTGATGGATTATTTTAATAATTCAAATCTGAGCATTCAGATTGATTTGTTCCTCATTGAATATTTTTGGAAACGAAGCCTTTAATGCGGATTTTTCAGATTTTTAAAGGGCCATTTATGATGGAGTTGCGAATTTTGCATCAACGTTTACCACTGGTATAATTTTTCTTTCGCCTCATTCAGCTTGTGTCCTCACGTTGGCGTGGTGTGGAAGTTTGGAGAGTGGGGTGCCAGCTCAGGTGTTGCCTCGTCATCTGACCGTGGTTCAAAATTACGTGGTGTTGTCCTCGGATCTTTCCCTTTGGGATTGATCCCGGACCGTCACCAATAGCCCATTGTGTTGCTCCAGTGTGACGTTAATTGAAATAATAAATAAATAAATAACATTCAGCTTGTCTAGAAGCAAAGTGGTTAGTGTTTTGACCTTCGGTTCATAAGGTTCTGAGTTCGAATAGCAGATTACCTACATTTGTATTTTTATTTGCAGTATTTTACCCTATCTATTTTACATGTTTTTATTTGTGCGCACTTGGGCTGAAGGATTTGTGTCTGTAATTGCCTGCTGTTTTGGAAATATAAAGAATTCTAAGCAATTTTCTCGTGCTTTGCGACCTCCTTCTTTACAGCAACAAAATATCTTCCAGCAGAATATTTTGCTGGAAAATTCTATTACCCATTTCCTTTCAATATAATTTAAGAAGGTCGAAGATTGGTCCAGGACAAAATTGGTTAGAAGTCATGTAGGGAAGACTGCAGATTGCAAGATGAAATTATGCGCGTGATCCCCTCAGAGTTAATCCATTAAGAAAACATTAATCTCTCCCCCTTTCCCCATCTTTTTTATCAAACGCAAAATTTCCAGCAAAATTTTTCCCGCAATTTCCAATTTTCAAAAATATTTCCTTCAAGGAAACATAAAAATCTGAAAATTTAACAGCGGAAGACCCGACTTAATCCAGGATGAAAACATTCATCTCTACTTTCCCCAGTTTTTTTTTCTCCAACAACGAAATTCCTAGTAATTCCCCAATTTCTCCAAATATATAAAACGCATACATTAAAATTTCAAAATTTAACAGCGGAAGACCTGACTTAATCCATTATGAAACATTCATTCCTCCTTCTCCCAAAATCACTTCTCGGAGGTCCCCTCCCCATCCGTCCCATCCCATGTACACTCCACTTAAAGAAAGGGTCAGCCACCGACTCAGTTCAGATAGGACGAGCCAAGAAGAAACCATCCACCCCTCCATCTCAACCCTCCCCAGGGTATGGAAGTGGAGCACCCCCCTCCTGAGAATTCAGAGTGTGGAAAAGACGTGATTCAGAAAGGAAATGAGATCTTTAAAATCAAGACTACCGAAAGGGGCCCCAGGAGCAATTTCATCGGCCGAGTTATTACGCCGGGCGAACCGCAAGACTCAAGCGGAACTCCGGGGGAACTCCACCCTCCCCGCGGAACTTTTCCAGCTTTTTTCCCCTACTTCTATCTTTTCAGCGTTCCCCCGGATCAATATTGGGGAGGTTTTGTAGTTATATAACAATCGCTGGCGGGGAGGCTGGTGGAAAAGTTGACAGTCCACTCAGGTTTGATTGCGTTGAAAGAGTGGAATGACGAAATATAGGGTGAGAAGTGTCCGAGTTCTCTAAGAGGTTTGGGTTTAATTCGGGAAATGTGTGGCCTCTGGGATGTGGCTTGGGTGGTGGTATTACGTTTGGAGTTTAAACTCCTCGAAAATGTGCTTCTTGAAATTACTTTGCGTGGTTCTGGTCACAATTTTCTGTGAGGAATGTAGTAGTTACATACACTTTTTAAAATCTATGCATCAACTATCTCATAAACGCTTCACTTTTGTTTTGTCTTTTTATTAACTTTCACTTGCATTTTTTAATTGTTTTATCTTTCGTGCTATTAACTCTCCTGGTGGTTGTCTCGTCTAAGTATTTCATAATTGCCAAAACTGGCCAGATCTTAGTGAACGAGATATCTCGTCATTAGAAGAAAACTTACTAAATCTTAATAGACGTGATACCTCGTCATTAGAAGAAAACTAACCAGATCTTCATTTCGTCATCATCAAAAATCGGCAATACTTTGATGACGAAACATCTCATCGTTAGCAAAATTGGTCCGATCTTGATGGACGAAATATCCCATTGAAACCACTTGGAGGGTTAAGAGGACTTTTAAAATGACCAAAATCGATTTTTTAATTTTAGAGTTTAAAATTAATCGATATAAAATTCAGTGGATAACAAAAAGAGTTTTTCAATTACTATCATTATTGACGGAGTTACATATGCAACAACGTAAAACTTACAGTTGATATAATGTTGTAAGTTACTACAACTAGTATAATACACTAGTTATAGTTAGTAGGAACATAGTAGTTTATAGAGGTTATAGTATAAAATAGTAAGGCTACTACATAAAAGCCTTGTTCTTTAAGATTTTTCACATTAATCTGATTTCAAAATGTTCCCTGCGCATTTGGTTTTGATTGATTTACTAGGAAATCTTTTTACATAACCTTTGAAATCTGTTGTATACATTTTAGTACAAGTGAGTGCATTTTGCTTCGAAATTTTGAATTTTTGGTTTAAAATGTTGCTAAACAAATGCTTGTTTTGCAACATTTTAGGTTTTTGTACGAATTTTTTCCGCTTGACAATTGAGATATATTTAGCCAAATGGAGTTAATCTAATTTATATGCACACAAAATATTATGCTAATTGAAATGCTGACAATACATGGCAAATTAATGCTCGTGGAATCTAAATTTTTTATATAAAAAGTTTTGACCACGTTTTATTTAATAACTTCCGAATGACTTAATTTTTTTGCCAAATTTTAACTATAGGCTTGTAAAATTTTATCAAACAGTCTGGGCAATTTTCATTACCATCAGATAATACCTTCAAAAGTTGTTTTGAAAGTCCACTGTCCCCTTAAACATACTCCTGTAAGTTCAGCATCAAAGAAGTTACCTGAAGTTCTTATGGCACTTTGAAATGACTTTTTGTGACAATTAAGGTAAAAAGTATACACCTAAAAACCGCATAGTATTATGACATACTAATTTTATAAAATGTCAGTATGGAAGTGAAATATTACTGTTTTTCTTCATTTATTCATATATTATAGAAACCTGGCAGAGGGGAGAAAAATATACCCACTATAAGTATGCAATAATTTATGTATCCTGGTTGCGATAATTTATATACAATTAGAGCGAGTTTGATAGGTCATAGGTTTGATAATAAATAGGGTCAAATGAAATAAATATATTTATTTCATTTGGATTAGTGATAGGATTTGTGAAATTAGATGTTCATGTAAATAATAATTTTTCATCAATTTACAGCTAGCTGTGAGCTTTGTCTTTCTGTAATGTAGTGACCGTATAATGACAACTAAACATACCTGTCCTACTTTTCTAATTTCTACCCCGCCCTTTTATTAACGAGAGTTCATTTTCACCTTCAAAATTGTAACATTTTGGACTGCATTGTCTACCTGTGCTATTTTTGTACTACCTTATTCTTTTATCATGGTTTGTAGGCAGTGAAAAGGGGAACATGGTTCTTGGAAGTGAAGGAGAATGCTTAGAAGCATCGTTTTATGATCATCCATATTCATTAGACATATTAAAACAATATCTCTAATAAATATGGATGAAACAAATATTAAATTTCTGAAATTTTAAACATCGGGAGCAAATATTATTGACAGACATTCATTGTGATATAACTTGTTTAGGATTGTGATACATACTGACAATCCCGTGTCCAGGATTGTCCATCAAATTAAGTCCCTAAAAATGACAGACTCGAAGACATATTTCTAGTGGTAAACTGGTTATAGAGGTGTTAAGTTACTTCTGTTTGTAATTCAATGAATAATTTTTTAAACTAATCAATGGAAGATTCTCATTTTTTAAGAAAACCTTTTGCAAGAAGCATTGATATCTTGGGCTCGCGAAGAATTAAGAATCATTTGCATTTTAATTAATTTTGTTTTTATTCTTTAGATGCCAGTTGTGGCAACATTTTAAAAATAGATATCTTTAGAATTTTTGTTCTTGTTATCGTCAGAACTGCTCGTGTCAAGAATTTTTCGACTAGCTGTACGCCGATCTTTTTATGCTTTAGCGCAAATTTTGTACGGAAGCATAGAAGTGCTTCATATGGAATCATTATTTTAGGGTCACGGTCTCTGTTAATGCACATAGAATTTTCGTAAATAAATGTTTTAATTATACAATCCACTTATTCCGATATACTACACTGGACGGACTGATTGCAGAAAATGACCAACTGTCAGAACACCAGAAACTTTGCTATTTGCAATCGACCTGTTACAGACGCAGCAAAACGAGTTCAAACACCTAGGGATTCATGTGATTCTTTACTAGCCCTAGATGAACAATTTGATAATAAAGACCCGAGATATCGTGCAAACGATAATCTTTAGGTATTCGCTCAAACCATAATTATCCGGTATACGTGCACAAACAGCCGCCTTCAAAGGTTTAAGTATCAACTTTGCTGCTGCTTTTTTATCTGAATGAGTATTTCTCCCAAACCCTTGAATATAAGAACGCACATAAAAAGACCCTCTAGCCAAATTTCATTTTTCGTTTCCTACGTAGCTCTCTCGCGACCAAAATTTGGCCGATGCTCGGTCCATTTCGAGTTGAAATTGATTCCAACCAAGCTAATCACACCTCCCATTATTTCCATACGCTTATTCTCGGACACGTCCAATCTTTTCCTTCCCACAACTCCTTAACGCCGTATGAAGTCATTCCTTTTACAGCTCTGAAATAAAACCGAAATGATAAACTCTGTAGTGACGAGGTTTTGAATCAATACTCTCAAATCGGGCCTCTGTATCTATCAGAAATTCCGCCCCTCCCCACTTTCTTTAATACAGAACACACTCCCCTCCCCTTAAATTCCTTGAGGTCCCTCTATCTGATCCGAGCCTATATACTTCCCATCCCGGGAGGGTTGCGTTTGGTTGACTTTATGGTCTGTGCACGAGGTTGATTTATTCCTGGACCAGGAGCAAGAGGAGAGGGATCCTGGGTTGCTGGACTTGGCGATTTAGCGCTTTGACGGCTGGTCGTAATTGTGAGGACTCGTGGAAGAAGTGGAAAGTTTGCATGTACTGAGATCACTTGAATAAGTCAGAAATGTCTTTGAGGACTCAACCCTCCAAGGAGTTTCGACGAGATAATATTACAAGAAACTAAAAGCAGAGCCAAATAATGCAAACCATATATAATCTTCTAGGTAACAATGGTAATATCTGTGACATACTGAAGAAATAGTCATAAATTGTCTAATTCATAATACACTTAAGCATTTTTACATGTCATTCGTAATCCTTCACTTCTGAGTAAAATTATACCAAATCTTTCATTAACCCTCCAAGTGGTTTCGACGAAATATCTCTTAAATTAAGATCTGTCCGATTTTGCTAACGACGATATATCTCGTCATCAAGATACAACTGACTTTTTTTATGATGACGAGATCATGATCTGGTCAATTTTTTTTAATACAGAGATCATGATCTGGTCTATTTTTTTTTGATAAAGAGATCATGATATGGTCAATTTTTTTCTAATGACAAGATATTTAGTTCATCAAGATCTAATCAGTTTTGCTAGTGACGAGATATTTCGCAGAGACAGACACCAAGTTGGTTGGCTGGGTTTTATGGCACAAGGTACATATTTGGCCATGCTACGCCAAACACGACAGAAAACGTCAAGTCACACACAAAGAAAGTTTTACTGACACAGAAGAGAGAAATACATCCAAGGAGGAATCGAACCTTTCCCACCTACAACTCGAAGGTTGCTAGTACAGTGGGCAAACCCACCTAGTCATAAGGGACCCCGTAACAACCACCAGAAAGGGTTAAGTTTGAGTAAGTAGCGACTCAGTATTTGTAGAGTTTGGTTTTAAGAGAGTGTCTAATTATAAATGGGAGTGATTTATATCAGTTTATAAAAGTAAATTTAAAATTAGGTATGTGTGGCTATTTACACATAGAAAACCTTTACTTTAGACAATTTGCTTTTCATTCCTTTTATATGTATTTTTGGAACATGTATCTTAGTCGTGTATTTTTATTGCCAAAATCATATTTGTATCCTATAGGTAAACTGTTTTCCAAAGTTAAAATAAGTTTATTTCTCACATTACAATTTGAGGCCACGGTAGTCCAGTTGGAAGAGTGACTGGCAACCGTACCATGTTGAGATAAGACTGATTCAGTCTTATCTCAACATGGATTATCTGACAGTGGATGAAGATTACTTCATCCACTGCTGGAGTTAACATCGTCTCTACATTAAACAGCGAAACCAAAATCAAGTAATGAATAACTTTAACTCAAATCCATGTTAAATTGCAGTTGCGATTATTTACCTCTAGCGTTATAGTTTTTATTTTATTTTATTTATTCGACTGTAAGTTTTAAAAATCTTGTTATCCTTTCAATGTAACTGTGTATATCTGCGTACTCATATTTTTTCCCTCACTTGTCTCATGTTCTTTGTGTAACTTTTGTTAAATGTTTTTTATATATAGCATATATTAAAATGCCTAAAAATCAGCCTATGGTGTTCAATCTAATATTGTAATATCAAAGGACAAATTCAAAATATAGGAGAAATTAATTAATTTCAGGAAAATTTTGATAAGTTTTTCGGTAATTGCATTGTTTGATTTGTTTTTAAGGTTTGACTCTAGATGAAAGTATTACAGTAAATAATGCTATAATGTAGTCATTGTTATTTACTACATATAACTGAAATTATGTTTCGGAAAAAGCATTTTATCATCAATTTCTGGAATTAAAATTGTAAAATTTGAGTAAGTTAAGTTAAAAATCTCAAGTCACGAGGAATTTTTAAATGCACTTGTATAGGTTCAATACAATCCCGAGATATCACACTCTTGAAAACTGATAACAAGCCATTTGACATTCTTTGAGTGGACTAATCAAAACAGATGTCCGTCTGCGGATTTTTATCTCTGATATGAGCTTTTGGTTTTTTAAAAATAATAATAGTCATTACTATTGACTATTATGGTTTACTTTTAAAAGGAAAGTATCTATATTTTCAAATAATCTATTAAAAGAGATGTTTAAAATTATGGATGTTTAGATTGTTTAAAGTTTAATCAATGTATGTGCGGAAATTTTACTTAGAAATGAAAGTTTAAGAATCACCTGTAAAATTACTTAGGTACATTAAGAGAAAGACAAGTTCTACAGGATATTGTTGTGGCAAAGATAATTTATGGTTTTTGTTATTTGGCTCTGTGATTTCTTGTGTTTTGTAATATTTTTATGCCACGAGTTGAAATTAGCATCACTTGGTGTGTTTTAATACCACTTATGTAGAACTGCTGAGCTACTCGAGGGTATTGAAAAAGTGAAGAACCACAACTTTAGATCTTAATTGTCCATGTTCGAGGCCAACGTTTAGTGCTCCAGTCCACTTTGGCGTTGTTCTCGAGCAAAAGCGTCGCCAAAATCTTGAGTGAGGGCCATAGCAACCCTGTCTTGAGTGTCGCGGCATAAATTTTATGGCCAATAAAAGGGATGAAGAGGGCTAACCGCTTCCATAGGTTGACCCTTGCCGCAACATTAACCTTAATAGGAACCTCAGCTGCCGCCGACCCTGAGGTTATGGTGGTGAGGAGCAAGCAGATGCGGTTCGACTGGAACGCATTTCGGATTTGGGATTTAAGAAGTTTTGGGAAGAGGGAAAAAATTCTTCAAGATGGATATGGGAAATAATTTAAATTGCAGTTTCTCACAAAAGAGAAGCTTATGTGGGTTTCCTTTGGAAGGGCGGATCTTGTAATAAAGCTATCAAATGGATTGAGGTTCTTTTACTGGAACTGATCTGAGCACTTTATTCACTTTGGGAGCTATTGAGTCAGGTAGCAGATTCATTTATTGTGCGCATGAGGCAAGTAAATAATAAAGCTTATGATTCAGGTTGGGGTTGAATTTTTATGGCGCATATTTGGCCATGCTGTTCTAGACACAAGGCATGCAATATCAAGTAATGGACATACACACAAAGTTTTACTGACACAGAAGAGAGAAATACATCGAGGGAGGAATCGAACCTTCTCCCCATATATTTCAGGAGTAAGAATGATACAAGTATTAGAAGGAAAAACTGAGAAAGTATTTTTCAGAAAATATGGATAGTGATGTTATTACGTATCTCACTTGGCATAGGTGAAAAAGATTACTCCAAGTCTAATTTTTACCTCCTAAGTCACCCAGCCTATCAATGAAGTGTTTAATGCCGGGAAAGAGATAGCTGGGATGAGTGACATGATACTTAAAAGACAATACCTGAAACAAAATTTCCTACAAAAGACATGAAACAAGGGTGTGATTACAAACTCTCCACCCATGATATGATCAGGCAAAATATCTTACACTATACACAAAACATTGGCGGAAATACAAGTGGAAATTCGTACAAGTTTTTTTACAAAACAAAATATTTACATAGAAGGTATTAAAAGCATAAACATAACACAATACATTAAGCGTATGTACCCAGCTCGGTTCGAGAAGGGAGCCCCAGTATAAAATTAAACTTTCTTATACTTCGTTCACTGTGGTGGAGACTATCCGGACACACTCACATCTTAAGGATATTTTGTCAACCTCGGGAACCAGCTTAGGATGGCGAATAAACTAGCCCGAAGGACAGCCGAAACAGGAATTGTGCTCTGGTGATATCTGAGTTGAATTGCATTTAGAACACAGAGGAAAATGCTTGTAACTCAATTCGATCTTTATTAGCTTCCACTGAGGAGCCTGGAGATGGCAGACTGGTATTTTCTACTGTCCATGTTGGCGCAGATTGTCCGCTTTTAGACTTTGCGCCATAAAACCCCAAAATCCAATCCAATCTACTGTCCATGTTACGCAGGGCTCGGCTGACTGCAGGCGTACCAGTCATTAGTCGAAGTTCTGCAAATTCTGCTCAGAAAATTTGGATAGTTTGAGCCGTTATAGAAGAAAACTTTTTTATATGAAGATAGTTACAAAAATAGTTTTTAGATTTTGGATATCCTGAAATTGAAATAATAAACTATCATAAAGCCTCTTGTAAATACAAGCAAATGAAAAGGAATTTAATTTACTGTGCGTTTTAATGTAAATGAATTGTATGAACTAAAGTGGCACTGAAGAACTAAATTTATGCATTTTTTGGAGTAAGTGCTTTTCTTCGCTTGTTCGCATTTTGTGAGTAACTGGTATTGCAACAAAAGACATAATTATAGAACATTCATGAATGTTATTTAAAACCCATCCTTTAGCTTGAACATCTTATCTAGGACAATCAAATTCCCTTCAGTGTTTTCAATCGAATGAGTTTCGTGGTGGAAACTGGAGAAGAAAGAGAGAGCTTAAGGAACGAAATGCATATCACTCTGTAAAACAGTTCTGATTATGTTAAATAATACTTAAAATTCCACCTTTAACTTGAACATCTTATCCAGAACAATAAAATTCCCTTCAATGTTCTCAATCGAGTGAGTTTCGTGGTGGAAACTGGAGAAGAAAGCTTAAGGAGCGTAACTGGATACCTCTCTGTAAAACAGTTTCTCCTGCTACTATCGTTAAAAGTAAGGGAAAGCTGCAATAAGTGCTGCATCGTCTTAAGATACGAAAGCTAAGATAAAACGTATTATACAAATCGTTCTACGATACATAATTTCAAAATTCTTTTCTTGTGATTTGTGACTTCTTTTGTATAATAAAATGCATGAAAGCACAACTCGTAAAAATGTGGTAGATAATGCTTAAAAATACCCGATTCAAAAAATTTAACCAATCGATTGATTTGTTTGTGCTCCTTAAACCTTCGAGCATCACGGGATTTCCGAGTACTGTATTATTGCTTTTACCCCACAACACTCATAATGACTAAATAATCACTTCTATAGGTTGAAAGAATCCTTGGAAAGACTATTTGTCAAGAAGGTCAAAACTGGTTAGACGTCATCAAGGAAGGACTGTAGGATGCAGAACGGATATGTGCGTGTGAATTCCTCTAATATTAAGACAATTAATACTGATGATAAGTCTTTGCTTATTATTTATTTTCCAATCTAAATTAAATACAAAACTTTAAGAAAACTTTTATGATTATATAAATTGGTGAAAGATCAGGGCGAAAGGATAACACCAAGAACATTTCAAAATGTATAGTTCTTTATATTTTAATCTATATAAGATACATTGCTAACACACGTAAACAAAAGTTAATCTTAAATGCTCTCTGCATAAATGAATTGCAGTATTTGATTAATGTTATCATACATATAAAAGTGTAAGCGTGATGGTTCTAGATTGTGGATGTTTGACAATTCTTATAACCCAATATTGTTGCTTTTTATAAAGATATATAGGGTATCTTAAACACATTTCGATATTTGATATTAAACAATGCGAATATATTTGCCTTAAATTAAGGAAAATTAAAATGAATTACTATTCTGTGCGAAATATGTAGTTATTAAAAATTAAACGCTTATTTATTATTTTATTCTAAAATTATTGGATTTTTAGGAATTTAAGATTAAATGTTTATTGATGACAGATTCCTTTTGATTTTTAAACAAGTAAACATGTATCAATCTCAAATTACATAGTATTTATAAATTTTTGAAAGGCTATGTATTTCCAATGAAAAACGTTTTTTCTCGAATTTCAGACATGGAAATTTGCTTATTTTCACCTAAAAATTTAGAAACCATTCTGTTTAATGAAAAATAAATTAAATTAACGTTTCAATCAAAATAATTGGAAGTAATAAATTATTTAAAAATTCATTTTTTCTCTAATCATCCGTTTTGGGGAACAAAGCTTTCAACTCCTTTTCAGAGTTGAAATTCATAATTCGCAACTTTTGTACAGTGTAATGGTCTTACTGCATTGATAGTTACCTTTGCATCTCGAATAAGGTGAAAGAATAAAGTGAAAATAGAACGGGAACAATCAAGGAGACAATAGAATCCGTCCAGTTCTACTACAATGAAAACTCCCCTCTCCCATTTGAATCTTTCTATTGTCGGAATCACAAGCTTCACAAACATATCGATTGTTTCAAATATTAAAATATTCCTACTCCCTTATGAGCTTATTGTTTAATATTCACCTCTTTATCTTTCGAACAATTATACGACAAATATGCTTATTTTGTTCTCATCTTTAATTTAATGTTAAATTTAAAAATTGCTTTGACTGAATTCCAGCAGACGACTGTTTTCCATTAACATTAGATTATACGCTTGTTAATCTACGCTATTGTAACTTTTATCTCTGTGAGGTTGTTGGAATATATGAAAAGGGCTACTGTTGAAGTGCTCACAGATTTAGATAAATTATGCGATTCAAAAGCTACTCATTTATTGTATATTTCATACAACTTGTAGTTGTCAGGAAAATAAATAGATATGTTCATCCTATTGTAATTTTAAATGTCAGTACTTTAGATGCAACAACTTTTTAGTTCATGAGAGTTACTATTCAATCAAAAACTTAAAATTAAGGTGAATATCGTGAGTTAGCATCGCATTAGTTATTGAGCAAAACTTTCAACGCTGGGCATTTATTACGTCTAAAAAATAGTTTTTTTGGTCGTTTTTAGACTTATCTACTATTTAATGAAATGTAGTCAGTTAAGAGGGAGAATCATACTTTCCCTCTTTATGTTATGTTTGTTTTAAGAAATACACCCTGGGAGGAATCGAACATACGCCACCTACAACTCACAGATTGCTAGTGCAGTGGGGAAACCCACTGAACCACGGAGAACCAGTATTTAAATAGGGGAGACAGTCCTTCTCCAATGGTTGGTTGGTTTTGGGGTTTTATGGCGCAAGGGCCATATTTGGCCATGCTGAGCCTGACACAATACAATATCAAGTAATTGACACAAGACATACAATATCAAGTAATTGACACACACAGTGAAAACTTTACTAACACAGAAGAGAGAAATACACCCAGGAAAGAATGCACCTGGCAGAAATCGAACCTGCACCGTCTACAACTCGAAGGTTGCTAGCACAGTGGGCATACCCAGTGAGCCACGTCGGCCCACCTCCTCCAATGGATAAGTATCTTCAAGAATAGGGAACCAAATTAACGAATGCTGAATTAAAAATAACGTGTATTGTTATTAAAATCTATATTCCCAGTAACAATCTCACATTATTTACTTTAACCTCGTGTTATTTATGTATTAAGGCTTAACCTTCCAAGTGATTACGACGAGATATCCCTCCAATCAAGATTGGACCAATTTTGTTAATAACGATATAACTCGTCATCAAGATTTTGCTGATCTTTTTTATGATGACGTCAGGATCATCGATAATCACCATGAGGGATTAAAAGTTATTGTACTCAAATCCAATTTACACGATCATCGAACCAAAACACAAGCTTAGGGTCCATGTATTTAAAATTTGCTATTATTTTCCTACATTTTTTTGACGTTACCTGTCTTGTGCACCTTGGTCAAATATGGCCCTTGTACCATAAAACCAAACCAATCAACCTACAAAAGTTTTAAAAGATTAATAAAATTTATTGTTGAGAATTGGTGCGTTGTATGCTGCAGTCCCTCAAAAAATATTACTTAACAGATTCGAACCCTTAAAGGGTTTAATTGATGTTAAAGTTTAGAGGACCATAATACACGGACTTGCCCTATTAACACATAAAATTCAATCCTTTGTTACATAATTTTTGAAGAGTGTTTTTTAGTAAATTGTGTTGTAGATATCTGAATCAATGTTTAAAGTTCCCTATTAAAATATGTTCAAAAATAAATATTCCAAAATATATTGTTGTACACAAATGTCGGACATTAGTCTCACGCCATGAGTCCATGAGTTCTTGAACACTTTTGATGACACAACTAAAATCTCGAAGAGCAGTCAGTGTATACGTTTAAGTGTTCAACCATCATTGGTTACCCAGAGTTAAATAAGTTACAGATTGAGAAAGACTACAACTCCAAACCAAAAGGTGGTAAAAATTCAGTAAATATTCCGAAATATCCGTTGTTTACGAATTCCGGACATTAGCTTTCATGCCATTAGTCCACAAGCTTTCCAATACTTCTGAATGACACAAATTAAACTCTAAGTGTGGTGAAAGCGTTGCTTGTTCGGCCGTCATAGGTTGTACAAAGTCGCATAAATTACAGATTTGGGAATCTACAACTCCAACTCGAAAAATTAGGAAAGTGTTATTAGGTATGCCAACTCACATGCCACTAGTCCACGAGTTCTTGAATATTTTGGACCGACGCAACTAAAATCTCGAAGTTCAGTCACTGCACGTGTTCAGCATCATTGATTGTCCAGAGTCACATAAATTACAGAATGAGGAAACTCCAACACTAAAAAGTAGCAAAAAGTCAGTATTTAAAAATGTATTTTTAATTACAAATGCCGGACGTTAGCATCCGTGCCGTAAGTCCACGAGCTCAATACTTTTAATGATACAAATGAAACTAAGTGCATTGCACGCGTTTGCGTGTTCGGCCATCATAGGTTGTTCAAAGACACATGAATTACAGATTTGGGATACAACTCCAACTCGAAGAAGTAACAAAATATCCTTAAGTATTCCAAAATATATGGCTGAGTTTATAAATACCGGACATCAACTCTCATGTCATTAGCCCACGGGCTCTCTAATAATTTTGATCGACACAACTAAACCTTGAAGTTCAGTCAGTGCACCCGTTCAAGTCTTCAGCCATCACAAGTTGTCCAAAGACATACAAATTACACTGCTGGCCACCCAAATTGCAACACCAAGAAAGACAAGAGATATCACAACAAAATTTATTTTGTAGATAACATGTTGACCAAGTATCAAATGATTAAATTTATAGACTTCTGTGAAGTGTGGTTCCTGCCAAAATCAGTAGCCAGAGTAGCCGCCATTGTTGGAGATCACCGCTGCCACACGCCTCGGCATTGATTCAAAGAGACTTTGGATGTGTTCTTGGGGTACAGCAGACCAAGCAGCTTCCACACGTTGCCAAAGTTGATCTGGTGTGGCAGCTGGGGATGTATTCTGGGTCAATCGTTGAGCAACCATGGACCACATGTTTTCTATCGGCGAAAGATCCGGAGAGCGAGCTGGCCAGGGAAGCAATTCAATCTGGCGATTGACGAAGAACCCTTGGACAATGCGTGCCACGTGTGGTCGCGCATTATCCTGTTGAAATATGGCTGTGGGCAAGCCCTGAAGGTAAGGAAGGACAACTGGCTCCAACACCTCGGAGATGTAGCGCTGGCTGTTTAAAGTACCGGCAATGCGTAGTAGAGGAGTGCGAGAGTGATATCCAATACCGCCCCATACCATAATACCCGGTGCAGGACCAGTGTGGTGGTGCATAACGCAGCTGTTCAGCATCCTCTCTCCACGGTGTCTCCAGACTCGAATCCGACCATCGTGGTGTTGCAGACAGAAGCGTGACTCGTCAGTAAAGACAATTTCATTCCATTCTGCCGTCCACATCCTTCTTTCATCGCACCATTGGCGGCGGAAACGTCTGTGGTTCTGCGTCAAGGGTAGACGAAGCAATGGACATCTTGCGGACAGACCACTCTGCTGTAAACGGCGTCGAATGGTACGCGCAGACACTGGATGATGCGGTACAGACTGAATGTGCTGTGCTATGGTTCGTGATGTGGCTGAGCGATCCGTCACTGCCATACGCACAATATGCCTGTCATCACGTGAAGTGGTGCACTGAGGTGGATGCGATCGAACACGTCGGTCCGTCGTACCCTCCTGCATCCAACGATCACATATCCGCATTACAGTTGTTTGGTTTCGTCCAACACGACTACCGATTTCCCTGAAAGATAATCCACAATCTCGGTAGGCCACTATCCTTCCTCTGTCGAACTCGGATACTTGATCAAAAGATGATCGCTGTTTTATACGAGGCATAATTGATCGTTTTTTTTGAAAAAACCACAAGAAAAACACAATTGCCGTACTTGAAATCGTCGAAATCTCCAAGCCTTAAATAGCGCTTTGAAGTGGCGCCACAGGCGCGCGTGATGTGCGTCTGCGCTGAAATTCTAATCATTTGCATATCTCACCTCCGCTAATGCATGTTGTAAATTTCATATTATTTGCATGCTTCCTTCAGGGTGTTGCATTTACGGTGGCCAGCAGTGTACATATTGGAAAATCTTCAACTCCAATTTGAAAAAGTAGCAAAATGTCATTACCCTCCTTGTGGTTTATCTTGTCGAAACTATACTACAAGTGGCTAACCTCTGGTGAAAAACCTGTTCCAAATTGTCACCATTTCTAGGCAAGGGACAATTTGTTTTTCCTACTTGGAACTTTATTCCTACTTGAAGTAATGGAGTAATTTTGTCTCTGCGAGTACCTCGTCCAGATCTTGAATGATATATCTCGTCAAAACACCTGTAATGGTTAAAATTACAAAATATAATCAGTTTACTCTCACCTCAACGCACAGTGGTAACTACTATACAAATTTTTATAGGGTGACTGTTCCCACGAAAAATACTCATCACCCTATCTTCGTTTCGCATCCTTTCGAGTCCGCTGTAAACACAATTAAAAATGGACTGATTTATTATCAAGTAAGATATAACCTTCATATTTTAAGAATTAATATCATTCAATCACGGCTGTTTCCTTACACTCCAGTTTGCTCCTTAAAAAATCCGGCGATTTACTCAGAAAAACTCCTTCATTACTTACAAAAGTGCTACCCCTGGGGACTGAAACAAATTATACATTTTTCCATCATCCCCACCCCCTGGGTGATGCACACACTCCCATTTGATATCCCCATCGGAACGACATTGTTTTAAAAACAAGCGCACATAAATTAAAATTATCGCAGCTTCATGCACGGGCATCGATCGCTATCGGACTTTTATAACACACAACAATCGCAGAATTGAAAGAACAAGAAAAAAAAAACAATAATCCGGAATTATAAATGACCGTGGAGCAAAAACACAGTTATGAGGTGTCGCTACGGCTCAGCCATTGATTTCCGTTCGTATGGGGTGGCCTGTCGAAAAACTGGCGATACACACAAAAAATGATATTGTTAAAGCAGCAACAAAAAAACATGGCGTCTCCAGAAGCGTGAAATTGAAAATGCATACATAATAACAAATAACTTGGTCGGGGGAATTTTCCATCGTAAATAAAAAAAATACTCGAATCAAGGGTGAGGAAAAAAGGCAAGCGTGATGAAAAAAAAAACGATTTTCTTTGCTTTGATTGTGACCGGTGCTGTCACATTTGAATAATTGCCGAAGCAGGTTCGCTGTAATCCGGGTTATAATTTTCAAGTTACTTCCACAAGGTTTTATTTTTTCAACAGCTTCCAGAGGAAGGGGAATAAAGTAATAATAATAACGGGAAGACAAATAAAAGCAGGTAAAAAGTGTTATTCCCGGGCATATTCTTGTGATAATACATTCATCATTCCGTGGGAGGGAAACGCATGGACAGCGCGTGGGGTCGGGCTTACTTCAAGGGGTGAGTTTTTTTCATTATTGAAACCCAGTACTTTGCCGATTTTTCAATAAGCTAATGATATTTCGGAAGGGTGATAACTTTTTTGTGTTCTTTTATAATCGTGTTTTATTTGTTTCTCCGTTCCCGTTATTGTACTCGCTTCTTTGTATTGAGACTGTCTCTGTTGTAATTTGTGTCGTGTGATTTATACGTTTCACTGGGTGGGCCTGTTGGAATTAGGGTGGCGGGGTACTTTGCACGTCATGGCTTTTGAAAATCGCGTGTGCCGTGTTGTTTGCGCTCGCTTTTTGAGTGATGTCTGGTGTCTGGTGTGTGTTGAATAAGCGTCTGTCTTTGGGAAAGTTAGAACTGGGTTGTAATTTGGGATCTGTGTTTGAGTAGTTGAATTTTGGTAATCAGTTGAGGCAACTAGTAATTTTGCGTTCGAAAAGGGAATATCGAATTGATATATGCGTTATTTGTCATTGTATTGTGGATTACACACTTTGTTTTCGACATACTCCATTTCAATAATACTTTTACTTAGTGATAATTATATCGAAGAGGCTAATAAACTTGAGTAGTGAAAAAAATCGCTGGAAGTCACGGTCGCAGGTCTTTTGGGCGCAGAATACGTCGTGGGATTTTGGGTGGGTATTAGAAATGAGTGAATGCGGCAGAGTTTAGACTTAGAGAGGTTGATTTGATTTTTTTGGCTTTTTACAGAAATTATTAACTATTTCACGATGTTTCACTAACCTCATCAAGTTTTCTCACAAATATTACAGATTTCGATAGATCTCGCGTAGAAAAACCGAATGCTATGATATCTTGTGATGCGAACTATCCGGTCCCGAGTTATATTAATCTTACTGAGCTTGCCGAGGGTAGATTTTACCACAAAATTGCGGACGCGAGCGGCACTCGCTATTGCATCATGTGACCTTGAACGCTACTTGGGTTGACCTTCTCTCTTTGGACCTTCTTCTCTTCAACTTAGTTATAATATTTTTGTTAGCTTTTATAGTTTTCAAATTGAAGGAAATCTGATGTATTCGCTTTTTAGGACACGTGGATTTTTAACTAGGGACCGGTACTGCCACGGAAGGGAAGCGAATTCTACCTCAAAATAAGGGCTACACAAACATGTTTTGTTTTATTCCGAAATCTCAACTCCATCATGGGATACCGACCCTACAAAGGGTTTGCAGTAGAGAAATTTCACACAACTTATGAGACGACTAGAGAAGGACCTCATCATCTGACAGTGTTTCAAAATTTCGAGATGTTCCTTCGGGATTGGTTCCGAACAGCCGCCAATAACCCATTGTGTTGGTCCAGTGCGACGTTAATTCAACTACCTACCGACTAGAGGAGGGCAAGCAATACATATTTTTATTTCAAAGGTAATATTTTGATTTATTAAATTCACATTTTCTCTAAAAACCATTTACTGTGAGAGTTTTAGGGACAGGAGATTAAAATTTAAGTGCCATTTTTAGGTGAAAAGAACTTAAACGTAAACATTTTGCACTAAAAGAAGACTGAATTTAAGCCGATTGCTTCAGTTTAAACTCCCTGGTGGCCACAAATATTACACGTTTTGTTTCTTTTTAAATTATTCCATTCGAACCACCAGATGTTTGTAATGCTGTTGGGCTTGTTCTCTGATGTTGCAATAAGTTGTGGTGGGACTGATGGTAATATAGTGAACCAAGTCCTCTGAATCATTGAATGTCATTCCACGATACCCCGAAATCGGCAGTATGAACGTAGTCGGGACTTGTCATGCTGTCCCCCTGATAGTTGTTGACAGTATGGATCGGGTGAAGGTTGTACCTGTTGTCCCTCAGAATTGGTGGGACACTTGCTGTAGCAGTATGACTTTGCCATTAAGAATGATCGTTCGTAACAGGAAAACAGTAACTTGGTTTGTAATTAGAGTTTATCGTCTCCTAGATACCTCACTTGGTTTGGTTCCTATCCCACGAAGACCTGTCTACCCTACCGGAAATAAACTATTGTCCGCATACCTCTCAGGATTGTCGGGGGTAGAACACAAGTTCTACCACCCGGACAAGGTTGAGATATGATGAAAACACAAACATATAAAAGAAAAGAGTGACTTGAAAAGTATATCTGTTATAAAAACTCGTAGGTTAATGGACTTGAAAAACTTGATTAGCTAAGACATAACATGAAATCATTGGGAACATAATTTGCAGATAAAGGACGATGTACCCAGGTGGGAGATGTCCGAGCTGTGTGGAAGTTGAAGTCAGAGAAAAATGTGGGTAAATTGACAAGCAGAGGGCGGGAAGGTGCCAAATCGGCAAATTCAGTAGTTGGTTTGCAGGCTTTTGAGAGGGGAATACATGAATTAATGAGTCTGCTCCAGGGATCTCTATTGAGAAATGAATAACGAATATAAATATAGTGATTTAAAGAATAATGTTTTGATATTTAGTCACATATACGTAGATTTCGGCAATGAATAATGAAAAGCATGAGAATGTACACACTAAAGAAAATGTGACAATTAATCTATGAAGAGAAAATGGATTGCAATTATTTTTATTATTTTTCAATATTCTAAACTATTATACTATTCTAAACTATTATTAGATAGCTAAGTCCAATTTAAAAATTTGAAATGAAGATTGTGAACATTGTACGGAATTTTTTTTACATTATATAGTTATAAAAACTACAATTATTATAGAATAATCATAAGACTTGTAGTTTTATGTTTGAAAATAAAATGTACTCATCGCGCGAAAAAGAAGCACACTATTTTCACATGTAATGCATGGCTGTTTTTTAAATATGTACACATTTTACTGTTAATTTTCAAGAATCCCATTCCATCTCAGGTTTATTTCTTATAATTATAAACTCCTTTTTAAATAAAACTAAAAATATGTTCGAATCATGGCGGCAAAAAACCTTCGTCACATTCTTTAGATGTCACTACATATTTCTAATACTTGCTTACCAACCTAATTTATTCAAGAAATTTCACTTTCACCAGAGATCTTTCAATGAGTGAAAACCGCAAATTTATTTTACATAAGCAAGAAAATTCCACTTAAGATTCTTGACGATAGACAGATACGAAAGATTACGTTACCACATAATCTATGCCGTCATCGGAGAGTAAAAGTGCTACATTTTGGAAATGGAGCTAGGAAGGGAAAACTATGTGATAAAAGCTTGGAAATAAGCTTTGAATATCTCCAGATTCATTTAAACACAGCCCGTTATCACGAAATTAAAATAAATTCCCAGCTTTTCCCCTCACGATGAATGCAAACCAAAGATGTGACCGCACACAAAAATTTCTCTCTAATGATATAAAACCTACTTAACTCTACCTCGCCTGCAGATTAATTATACGTTCTTACTTCCATGACAGATTTAATTCAGTAAGTCTAATTTTTCACGAGCTATTTAAACTACTCTTTCGACTGTAATTCGTCAAAACGAAGAAATCTGACCAAACATCCCCTTGAAAACGTATTTCAAAAGGTTATTGATAGAAAATTCCACTCCGATTCGTGCCGATCTAAGTGCATGTTACTACATTAGATTTGCACACATGGAAGGGCAGAAACTCACATTTAAAAGATTCCGAGAAATACGATTGATGACATATTTCGCCAGATGTTATCAGATTCATCTAACCCAAGTAATTCTTTGAAAGTAATAAAGTATTTGAGCAACACAGCAAGTCTCACACACACACATGAATCAAGACAGATATTCACACTTCCGAAAGTTGTGTTATTGATACATTTGGGAATTCTAATTTAAACTTCATTTAAAAGCTTCTGCTACACTTAAAAGATTACAAGAAATAAGATTGATAACATGTGTTTTGTATATTAAGTTGTTATCAATCATTAATAATATTTAAAAGATTCTGCTAATTTTAACCCTCCTGATGGTCGTCTTGACGAGGTATCGCTTCATTAGCAAAACCATTAGCAGATCTTGATGGACCACTTATCTCGTTCTAAAAAGAAAACCGACCAGATCTTGATCTCATCATCATAAAAAAACGGCAAAGCTTGATGACGATATATCAGTCATTAGCAAAATTTATCAGATCTTGAAGGACGAGATATCTCGTTGAAATCACTTGGAGGGTTAAAAGATTCCAAGAAATAATATTTATAACATGTTTTGCATATTACCGTCTTTATTTAACTCCAGTTATTCCTCTAAATGTAGCAAAGTATTAGAGTGACACAGCAAAACCATACGAAATCAAAACAGATCTTCACCTTTCTAAAAGTTGTGTGCGAATCTGACTTAATCACAAAACGTTTTCTACATCTGAGCAACCGTCGTCCAATAAAGAAAAATCATGCTATTTTATACAAGTGAGAAAATATCACTTAGATTCTTGCCGATCGCCCGATACATGCTAAAATATAATCTTCACACTAAGAGCGTGGAAAAACTCAGTTTCAAAGTCAGCCAACACGTTTTACATATCCGCAGATCCATTTAACCACATTCACTTCCAAAACTAAAACAAACCCGAAACCTCCCCATCGCGACAAACAAAAAGTCAAAGATGCCCTCACAGCACAAAAACTACTCGAACAATCCTCTCTCAAATTAAGCCACTCTCCGCCACCCGACCAATGCATTAATAACAAGACTTAATTCATTAAATCCCGTTTTTCACGTGCCCATTTAAAACCACCCCTCCGGCCCTCAGAAACCTGACAAAACATCCCCATCCCAACGCGCCATCCCCCAAAACAGTCTAGTTTATTAACATCTCCCGATAAACACACTGGAGGCCGGGATAATTAGAATATCACCAGAAGACAAACCTCAATGCGTTAGCATCATCATCCCAGTCGACATTTTGAGATTTCATCCCCCTCGATCCCCCCGGAGTGATCCGAGTATTCGAAATAGTAAAAGGGCATCATTCCTTTCCCAATCCATCCCAGCCACTTTTTGATGAATAATTTAGCGTCGCTACGGCCTTCTCGTTAGTTGCAGGACTTTCCGAGGATAGCTTTGCATGCTAAAAAGCAACTGTCGCATTAGATTTTAGGCAAGCTATTTTCCCCATGCCGACCCCCCTCTTTTGCTGCTACGGCTCTCCCCCCCTCTCTCTCTCATCAGCATCTTGTCATTTATTCCGTACATTTTCATCTTTTGGAGCATCCTCAGGGAAGCAGTGTGGGCATACGAGAGGCAAGACTTTTAAATTGACACACACAGTCTTAACAAGCAAGAGAGAGATCGGGGTGGGGTGAAGCTTGTTGCTCTCTTTTCCGTATCTGTCTTTTGGTGCTCTCTTCCTTCTTGTTTGTACAAGCCTTTCCCCGTGCAGCTCATTTAGGCGCGGGAGCCTGCCTTTCTCTTCCGCTCTCTGGCATCTTATGATAATACCGGCCCCCTTCACTTCAGTTCAAGACCCCCCATCCCTCATCTGTATCTCATCAAGCCGAGATAGAACGCGAAATAATGATTACGTATGCACATTTTAACGTGACCTCGCTCTGGAGGAAGGGGTGGGGTGCAGCGGTGGGGTGTGTCTCTCTGACACCGGAGGCTAAAGCTCTCAGTTTGGGTCCCAAACTTTTCTTTCGCTCCGAATTCACGGGGAAGTGCGGGTGTGCAGTTTTGACGTCCTTTCTACTTTATGCTGCGTCTTCCGAAGGGGCTTAGATACCAATTTGGAAAAGTCGAAATATAGATGCGTACTTTGTTCGCGGGATGTGAGCACTTCCGGGGGCCAATGGTATGAGGGGGACTGATTGCTTCTTCCGGTTCGCAGGTGGCAAAAATTACCCCATTCAGTTTTATTTATGTATTTTGAGAGTAATTTTTATTTGTTCACACTTCCAGACGAAGTCCGTTTAAAGGACAGTCGAAAATGCGCAAGTAACAGAAGTCAGGGCACAAATTTTTGCTCCCTCTGGGACACAGGTGGAAAAAGTTACCCGATTGATTCTTATTTGTGTATTATTTTGAGTGTAATTTTTACTTGCTCACACTGCCGGAAGTCCATTTAAATCACAGTCGAAAAATTACAGATACCACAAGTAACAGAAGGTTAAGCACAACTATCTGCACCTTCTGTGACACAGGTGGGAAGAATTGTCCAATTTTGATTCCTATTAATTATGATTCCATTTAAATCACAGTCGAAAAATTACAGATACCACAAGTAACAGAAGGTTAAGCACAACTATCTGCACCTTCTGTGACACAGGTGGGAAGAATTGTCCAATTTTGATTACTATTAATTATGATTCCATTTAAATCACAGTCGAAAAATTACAGATACCACAAGTAACAGAAGGTTAAGCACAACTATCTGCACCTTCTGTGACACAGGTGGGAAGAATTGTCCAATTTTGATTCCTATTAATTATGATTCCATTTAAATCACAGTCGAAAAATTACAGATACCACAAGTAACAGAAGGTTAAGCACAACTATCTGCACCTTCTGGGACACAGGTGGGAAGAATTGTCCAATTTTGATTCCTATTAATTATGATTCCATTTAAATCACAGTCGAAAAATTACAGATACCACAAGTAACAGAAGGTTAAGCACAACTATCTGCACCTTCTGGGACACAGGTGGGAAGAATTGTCCAATTTTGATTCCTATTAATTATGATTCCATTTAAATCACAGTCGAAAAATTACAGATACCACAAGTAACAGAAGGTTAAGCACAACTATCTGCACCTTCTGTGACACAGGTGGGAAGAATTGTCCAAATTTGATTCCTATTAATTATGATTCCATTTAAATCACAGTCGAAAAATTACAGATACCACAAGTAACAGAAAGTTAAGCACAACTATCTGCACCTTCTGGGACACAGGTGGGAAGAATTGTCCAATTTTGATTCCTATTAATTATGATTATTTTGAGTATAATATTTACTTATTCACACTGCCATACAGATAAAGTCCATTCACATCAGAGTGCTAAAAGGCACAAAAAAAGTAACAAAAGGCAAAGCACAACTTTCTGTACCTTTTGGGTGACACAGGTGAGAAAAATTACCCGATTGATTCTTATTTATGCATGTTGAGTGTAATATTTACTTGTTCACATTACCATACAGAAAAAAGTCCACTTACATGACAGTGGAAATTACACAAAAAGTAACAGAAGCCAAAGCACAATTTTCTGCTCCTTTTGGGACGTAGGTGGGGAAAATTACCCGATTGATTCATATTTTTGCATTTTGAGAATAATATTTATTTATTTACACTGCCTCACATAAATATTCTATATACATGACAATAGAAAATGCACAAAAAGCAACAGAAGGCAAAACATAACTGCCTGATCTTCTGGGAAAAGGTGGAAAAATTGCCCAATTGATTCTCATTTATCCATTTTTAAAATAATATAAATAATTTATTCGTACTGCCATACACAAAAAGCCATTTACATGACAGTGGAAAAATGCATAAAGGAGAATGGAAGACAAAACACAATACAGAAAAGCAAAATAACAATATACATGAAAAGGTATCGAGGAAAATGACATACTATCAGATAAACTTCATTTTTTGTTTTATAAGTTGCTGATATTTTTTAAACTTCGTAATTGTCAAAGAAAATGTCCAGGCTTGGTGTGACATTAATTGAAAAACAGGTTGGTTTTTTAAGTAACTCTTGATTTAAAATGCTGCTTTAAAAATAATTTGTTTACTTGTTAAATGAAGGATTATATGAAGGAACATGAATATTTATATCATTAAAAAATCTTGAGCTGCTAATTTGGTTAAATGCTCAGGAATTCTTAATGAGATAAATATTCATCCTGCTTCATATAATACATATGGAAAAACTTTTTAATGATTTTATGATCAGGGCCAGTGTTTTGTTGACCTAATGAATAATTAAAAAAAATGACTGAATGACCTTAAAATGACTGAAGCACGTAAAAAATGACCTAAAAATTTAAATGTGTATACTTTTGATTAGAAAAATGTTCAACACTAAATTCCGAGTTGTATTTGGATACTTTTGCACGAGGCATTTTCGCAATAGTTTTTGGGAAATAAAGGTAATCTTTGTTCTACATGTTGTTCTTTGCTGGACCGGTTCACGGATCACAATCTGGGAAGCGCTACTTTAGTTGAATTTTTGTTTCGAGTTAATAGATAAATTGATTTTGATATTATTAAACAATTCAAAAGTATAATGTGATATTTTGCTTTCTTATTTCAAAATTATAGACTAGCACACACAAGACTTCTCTCTCCGTTTGGTGTGGATGATTCACTTCCAAATAAACAAAGCACCGAAACGTCTCGTATTGGGGTAAAGGGTAGATTACGGACTCCCGAAGCTGTCAAGTGAGGTGTGAAATTTGTGATGTGAAATCGGGGATGAAAGATAGCAATTCGGGAATGTTTCAAAAACATTTTGACTAAAACTACTAAAGGTATGAAAAATAACCAAACAGCCCTAACAATCGAAACAAAATGACGAAAAGAACGACCTAAAAATGCACATATCTAGAATAAATAGTAAACGTAATAATCAGACGTTAGTCCTATGCGGTCTTTGTCCAAGATGTACTATAATAAATGACTGGTTAACAAAGTATGGGCCATGCTTATCATATATATATAAACAGAAGGTTCTCCTGCTGTGAAACCTACGAGTTTTAAGGGGCTCAGGCTCGATTCCTCACTGGGTATGTTTTTTCGGTGTCAGAAAATCTGTCCTTATGTGTAGGTACATTTACTTGGCATTGTTTTGCACAGTTTGGAAAAATACGGCCCTTGTGCCATAAAACCTAAAATAAACCAACAAAGAACAATATATGATAAATATTGTACTTACAAAAATAATGCACAGTTGATAAATTCGGATCTATCAGTTCAGAATTGATCCCTGACCGTTGTCAATATCCCCTTGTGTTGCTCTAGTGCGATGTAAATTCAATTACCTACCTACCAACCAATTTGATAGATATTGTTTTATCTCTCTTTAAGAATAATTCATTTTATTTACGTACCCATCACTACAATACTTATATGAGAGTAGTACAGAAAGCAGAGCATATAATGTACCACGGACAAATTTCTACCTCAGGTAGTCATCAACTGGTGCCTACCATAACGGAATCTCTATCATAGGATTTTTGGCAGCAAAAAGTAATTTTAATAATTGATTGTGAATGCATTTAAAATGTTCAAAATTCAGCTCATTAGATTATATGTAATGAAAACAGTCATCAAAAGAATATGCAATTTATCAGACATAATGGCTTGTAGTAAGATCGGATATACAGGGATGAAGATCTTAGATTGGCCTACAAACATGAACTGGTTCGGCCCACTTTAGCAGAACTGAAAACTTGAGATACTATGCTGAACTTATCTCGGTAATGCATTCTAAACAATTAATTTTACAAAGCATTGAAAATGAATGAAATGGACGTGAATTCTGACAACTGTTAAAAATAGTGAACTTAAAGAAGTACTAAAGTGTGAGATTCCTCGATATGTGATATAGTATGCATTATATCAAAGGATTCTGCTAACATTCCTATCTTTGACAAAATGCTATGGATAGTTTTTATAGTTCTTTAATACAACACTGTAGAGTATATCACTTAAATCAGGAGGAATACAATATAAACTAATCCAGAAAGTAATGCAAGCTGTAACAAAACAAATATAACGAAATAGGAGCTTTTCTTCATAAAAATATAATTTAATTAAATAACTTCTTAACCCTCCTAGTGGTTGTCTCGATGACGTATTTTGTCAATAACAAAACTGTCCAGATCTTGATGGACGAGATATCTCGTCATTGAAAGAAAACCGACCAGATCTCGTTTTCGTCATCATAAAAAATAGGCAATATCTTGATGACGAAATATTTCGTCAATAGCAAAATTTATTAGATCTTTATGGACAAGATCTCGTCGAAACCACTTGGAGGGTTAAGCAATTTTGTATCGTTATAACTTTGTCTAGTTGCAATTACGCTATGAATAAATAAGCGTGTTTTGTTACCTAATTGAAAACATTGCTAGAAATGTAAACAGACATTCTAATTTTACAGGCTCGTCACACAAGCAAATCTATACTACGCAAGAAATACTACTTAAAGAGTGAACCTCTGGAATCATACGGGATTTCATATAAAACCACAAAGCCTGGTTGTCCTTTTAGAGGTTAATGTTCTGTTGGTTGAATTTTTAGAGCAGATAGATATGCATTTTTAAATATAGTACCCCGTGTCTGTCCTTATGGGAATTCACCAGTTTATTGGTACTACTTAGGAGATGATAAATTATGGTCCCTAAACTGTCTCAGTCAGGAATTGAAATATCAATAGGAGCAGCGGAATCTGTAGTAAAATTTCGGTTTTTAGACCTCTACATAAATTTTGAACAGTTCTGACTACACAAACTGATTACTTCAGTTTAAACATTACTTATATAAGGCTAGATTTTTTGTATTGATCGGAAAAGCAAAATGCTAGTAAAATATGGATAGAAAGGTAGTTGAACCCTAACATCACACTGGAGTAACACAATGGACTATTGGCGAATTCCGGGATCAACCTCAAAGGGAAAAATCCGAGGACATCTCACAATTTTGAACCACGTTCAAATGACTAGGACAACAGCTGAGCTGGCACCCCACTCTCCAAATATCCACACCTCGCCAACTAGTAAAATATGGATTTTTTGTTCAATTTCGAATAGAAAATATGGATCATGGATATAAGCAGGTTGATGTTCCTATGGCTCATCTCATCTTATTTCTGATATACCAATAGAACTTGGAGAGGTTCTAGGCATGTTGGGAGCTAGGGCAGACTTGTGGAGGGGACTCTCATCCATGCAGGAATTCGAAGTCCCACAAATTGTGCATTCCTCTGGATGAATATATTTCAATTTTCTCCAGGCCTGCTCTAAGACAATCATGCTTAATTCTGAATCTGAAAAGTACCACAACGTTTCTTTTCTTGATTTCCTTTATTCTCTTGCCAAATTTTTTGCGTTATTCAGTTTTTATTTTTGATTGGCTTCTTTTCGATAATCTCGGTTTAATCGCATCTGTGGAAGAAGGTTTATCATTGATATCGATTTCCATATCCATTTCGATAATTTGACACCCCATTCGATGCCATAAATATGAAATTAGAGTATTAAGTACTATACTAAAAATTATAAATATATGGATTAATAACCATTCATTACTAATTTGGCTTCCCAAATTTTTTGCCCACCTTTTATTAGTTTTAAAGAAGTTTGAGAACAAAAAGAAAATGTGATAAATGTAAATCCTCACAAGGGCTACGTTTTAAAGTAAAGAGAGCACGTGAACACAAGATACTTCAGTAGAAGAGATTAGTAAATCTGCAAAAGAAAATACTATGTTATTTGAGACTCAAAATTCATTTCTTTGATAGCGATGGATTACCCTTTTCCTTTTATTTTATTTCTGCAACTCTCAAATATTAAATGAGATCTCAATACTCAAATAAGAGCCGAGTTTTAAAATTGATCGCTGAAAAACTTATTTTTTCTCTCATCTGAAGTTGAGAATCAAAGAACATTAATTTTAATTCCACTCATACTTTTAGAGAACCAGACTTTTCTTTCACTAATTAAAGTTGCATCATCATCTTCTTATAGCAAATGAATTTCTTCATTAACAATAATTAAGAAAGGTTAAAGGAGGCCTTTTTTGTTGGAAAATTTTCTTCTTCCACTGCTTCTTCACCCCTTTTTGTGCACATTAAGCCCTGAAGTAATAACGGAAAAGCTTCGAAAGTATTTTCCTTCTAATCCCCTTTTGTTCGGACCATCTTTGAACATGCACGGGGCATAGAATACCTCTGATTTTTTCTACAGCTGTCGGAGCCGTGTTTTAATATTTAATGGAAAAAGACCTATCATCGAAAGAAGCCATAAATAATTAATAACGCGAGCATTATTTTGCAAATCCCACTCAAATCCCCGACTGATTTGACTTTTCCTTTCGCATACAGTCACTTCTTTCCTACACACTGTAAAAGCCTGTTCTCTTTTAATTTTTCTTCAACGCATTTCCAGTTGCGCCTTTTTTACTTACCCTGTGATTTGGTTTGGTTTCCTTGATTTGAAGTTGCTTCCTGTTTTCTAATCATTGTCATTATTAGGATTTTTTTGCACGAATTAATGATTTTTTAGATGCTTGGCAACAGCGTATGTAGTAACAGCTTTGTTATTAATATTTTTTATTAATAAATGGCGTTGATGGGAATGCACGATGGATGTTATTTCTTGCAATGTTTTCTTTTTTCTGAAATGTACTTATACCTCAAAATGTGCCGAAAATATATTTCTTTGTAATCAAAGTTTATTTCTAAGAAAAAGTAACCATGTAAAAATATGGGGCAATTCTGCTTGCTACCATTTTCTGATATTGATATTGGTTGAAACTCCCTCTTCAATTCATTTATAAGCCAATAATCATTCAGTTATATTTATGCTTTTCTTTGTTTTTTATTTTTCTCTTCCAAACGCATTCGAATTATTCCAACAAAGATTTCTTTTACGTGCGTGAAAAAAGAATAACTTTTATTTCAACGCCTAGATCACGTCGACCTTCTTATGAAATAGATGGCTTACGTTTTTTTTATACTCTGCGCCTGTCTCTGGTCTATCAGCCGTCAATCTACAATCAGCCCAGTAGAGTTCTGAAGTGAAAAAATATGACTTCAAAGCACTATCTATAGTATTTGCAATTCTATTGTCAGAAAAAGATGGAGCATATTATTTATGTCGATCAATCGGTTTTGGAGATCGGTCAAGTAGTTATGGGAAAAAGCATGAATCCCCTAATGTGGGACAATCTGGAATATTTTGAAGAAGTATTAAAAGTTATCTGAAATTCATCAATGAACAGAATGTCGTAATGACTTTCCTACATAGGTCTATTTTGGAATCGGGACATACTGTTTTCTGGATATGTGGTCATGTTGAAACCCTAAATTTGTAATTGATAAGTTTTTCAGACCGCAAAATGGTTCTAACAAACGAAAACACTAGAAATTTTGTTAACGTTTGCAAGACTAATCATGTTGCTTTACCAGATTATCTTACGAAATTTCTTCAGATAAATAATCTGGACTAGAATGCCTATCTTAAATTGTAACACAGATAATTTAACTTTTGTAGTTGATTTGTGATCAAAATATCAAAATGTCCTTACTTTATGAGTAAACATTCATTAAAACTGGAGCCCATAATTTGCACAGTACTGAATCACACCAAAAAAGTTTCTAACAAAAGAAAACATTAGGAATTCTGTTAACATTTACAAGTCTAATCATACTTGGTTTACCAGATTTTCTTACGAAATACCTACAGATAAATCATCTGGATGAGAATGCCTATCTTTAGTTGTATCACAGACTACTTAATTTTTATTTATTTGTGATGAAAATATCAAAAATGCTTCAATTTATGCATAAATATTTCTCAAAGCTGGAGCCAATAATTTACACAGTACTGAATAACACCGATAAAAGATTCTAACAAACGAAAGCATTAGAATTTATGTTAACGTTTCTAAGACCAATCGTGTTCGCTTTACCAGATTTTCTTAATAAATTTCTTCAGATAAGTAATTTGGACGAGAATGCCTATCTTTAGTTGTAGCACAGACAATTATTATTGATTTGTGATCCAAATATCAAAATTGCTTTCACTCTATGCATATGAATTCTACAAAATTAGAGCCCATAATTTACATAGTGCAGATTCACAACAGAAAAAAGATTATAACAACCGAAAATATTAGAAATTCTGTTAACTTTTCAAGACTAATAATGTTCGCTTTACCAGATTTTTTACATTCCTTCAGATAAATAATCTGGACGAGAATGCCTATTAAGTTGTAACACAGACAATTTAAATTTTAATGTTGATTTGTTATGAAAGCATTAAAATGCTTTACTTTCTGCATACGAATTCCTCAAAACTAGAAGCCATAATTTACAGTACAGAAATCACAGCGGGGAAAGAATCTGCGTTTCATACATTCTATAAAAAGACACAAAAGCGTACACCTTTCAATTTAGTCGACAGAATCGAGATCCAGTGCCATCCTCGTCTGTCGCCAAAAGGCAACAACATAAAACACACGCGTGTCTTGTTATAACTCGGGTCTTCCTGAAGTGAATCCAAAGAGACCGAAGTCACGCAAACTCCTGGTGCGCTACTGCGTCTTGAGGTACTTATTGGCTTGATTAGCGAAACGGAGAAGAGTATGCTTTTGCATGCAGGGGGAGTCTGAACATCAAAGTTCGCAGAATCACGCTGATTGGAATCATCAATGTGATCACAACTGCCAGCTTTCAGCGGAGACAGACTGCGATGTTTACTTTCCTTCCCCAGTTCATTCCAAGTGGAGTTGCTTTTTTCTCGCTTTTTCTTTTCCACCTCTACGGTGCCCTGATGTCATCCATGTTTTATGTAAAAGTGTGGCCGTGGCTGTACATGGAAGCGAAGTTGAAAGAAAGAAACCAATCGTTTACTCACTCAAACATTTTAACATTCGTTATATACTTTGTTTTTATGATAATTCATTATCTTCAGCCCACGCTTTTCGTTTTATATGAATCCTTGGTTTCTCTAAGTAAAATTTGTATAATTCAATCAAAGCATGTCTTTCGTTTTGTACGATTTTCTTTGATTGTTACTCAATGCATGATATTGAATCAAAAGATGTCTTTCATTTCGTAGGATTCCTTTTTTATTTTTACACAATGCATTATTGAATCAAAGTGCCTGTGCCTTATTTTGTATAATTCGCTGTTTAGGGCAAATACTAGCGTATTTGGGCAAAGCGGTACAATTAAAAAAAACTTTTTCAGGAGAGTTTTTATTGAATGTATTTTTTACATATCCATTATAAATCAATTTAATCATTTCAACCAGCATTTATCTCTGCTTTCTTCACAATTGATTTATACTAATTTTGTATGAAACATATTTTTTACATATACTCTTTTGCTTATCGCAATTTGAGCAATTTTCGACTTACACTGTTTTGCACAAACCACGCTATAAATAGTAAAGGAATGCATAAATACTTTCAGGGATGCATATTGAAATAATTGTAATTGTTTAGGAAATTCAAGGAATTTAAAAACAATTCAAAATATTGCCATTTTAGATGTGCATAGGTTGCTAAAATTTCAAAGTCTTTCACGAAGTCTTGTTTATATGTCATGATTCAAATTGTTTTGAATGTAACAAACCAGCATTAGCACATTAGGAAAAATGGTAATTAATTCCTTCGAAAACCACCTTGTAGTTCCCACCCTCTGATGCAAAAACCTTTTTCAAACTGTCACCAGTTCTAGGCAAGAAAGAATTTGTTTATCCTTCCTTGTTATTTGTTTATCCAAGGGAGATCTTTATTCTCCCTTGGACCAAATCTTGGAAGAGATATCTCATCGAAAACACATTAAGGCATTAAGCAATGCAATATTGAATAATCCAATCAAAACATGTGTCGTTTGTATGATTCCTCTTTTTTTATAATGCATGATTGAATCAAGTCATGTGAGTCCCTGGTTTTGTATAATTCCCTGGTTTTGCAAGCAATTCATTAATGTATAAATAAGGTTCTGAGACACACATATTGAAATGAGCTTAGTTGTTTAGAAAATTCAGAGAATCAAAAAATTATAAAAATATTGCCATTTTAGTTGAATATAGGTTGTAAAAATTTCAATACCAAGAAATCTTGTGAATATTTCATGATCCAACTTGTTTAGAATCTCAAATTTTCATTGATGATATTATGATTCTTATTTCTTTTTAATCCAATGCAAGATTGTACCATTCAATAATAGTATGTCTTTCGTTTCGTATGATTTCACTGATTTAAAAAATTGCTTGATTGAATCTAGTCTCATTTCGTTCAATTCCCTGGTTTTTAAAGAACGCATGAATGTATAAATAAAAATGTCAGAGAAGTATATTGAAATAAGTATAATTTTTAGAAAATTCATATCATTAAAAATAATTATAATATTGCCATTTTAATTGAGTATAGGTTGTTGAAATTTTAATGCTATAAAATATTGTACCTATATCTTGAGCCAAATTGTTAATTGTTTTGAATAATAAATTCACTATTTTATTAAGCAATGAATGAATGCGTAAATAACGCTCAGAGATACATATTGAATTAAGTGTAATTCCTTAGAAAGTTCAGAGAATTACGAAATTTGAAGTATTATCGTATTTTAATTGAGTATAGGTTGTTGAAATTTCAATGCCATGAAATCTTGCGCCTAAGTTCATGATATAAATTGTTTTAATATGAAATTTATGTGTCACGTTAAAGCAATTCAGGATTGTATAATTCAATAAAAATATATCTTCCGTTTTCTATGATTGCCTTGTTTTTTAAGCAATGCATAATTGAATCAAGACATGCTTGTCTTCCGTTTTATAAAATTCACTGGTTCTTAGAACGTTGCATGAATGTATAAATAACTTTCAGAAACACATGTTGAAATAGTGTACTTCCTTAAAAAATCATTCAGGGAATTAATTTTTTTCCCATTTTAGTTGAGTATAAGGTATTAAAAAATTCAACGCCATGAAATATTGTTCTTATGGCATGATCCAAATTGTGTTGAAACTCACATTTTATACGATCTAAAAATTATACTCGATGCCTATAATAAAAATTATATTCGATGCCTATAATAAAAATTATATTCGATGCCTATGTCGTAATCTTGACGTTTACGACTTTGACATACATTTACAAATTAGGACATTATCTGTAGTGATGTCAGATTAGTAGCTTGTATGAGTCGGGTAATAAAAACACGTAACACCACATATTCTTTTCAATAAAATCGACGTTTTTTCGTTTAATTCGTTAAATCGTTTGTTAATAAATTAATAATTTCAGTTTTCTAAAAACATATTGTCTCATACCTGTCGAACTAGCTAATATTTTTTCAGTGTGAAGAAGATTTTAGTTTAAGCTGAAACCTGGATTTCTACAATCTATACATCAAAAACAGAAATTTATAATGCATTATGCTGTAATTAATTGTAAGGGCATCAAGAGATATCTTAGCATACATCTTTAGTATATAGTAGTATGAATATAGTTCAAATATAGCTTAATTGCATAAATGATGACGAATGTCACATACATGTATTCCTTGATGGAATTTAACCCTCCTAGTGGTTTTCTCGACGAGGTATTTTGGCATAAACAAACTGACCATACAGACCAAACAGATCTTGATAGACATCATTAGAAAACTGACCAAATTTGATCTCATCAACATAAAAAAAAATCGGCAATATCTTAATGACGAAATATCTCATAATTAGCGAAATTGGTCAGAAATTAATGAACGAGATATCTTGTCGAAACCGTTTAGAGGATTAAGAAACTTGGAGCAAGGCTTGATCTAGAGGGCTTGTTTAGAGGATTAAAGAACTTGAAGTAAGACTTTATCCACATGACTTGTATTGTACGCTGTATGGAATGAGTGGGTGAACAACGAAATATTTGCTTCTCTGGATTCAAAAATAAATCAAATACTTTCTTCTTAGGCTTTTTACGTTGCACTGATGCACTAAAGCACTCTGACTATTTTTTACGCATTACAATATGAAGCGAAAAGTCTAATTTCGTGATGTCACACCAGCGTAAGATAGAATTCTTATGCAAAGCATTCCAGTTACTCTCAAAGTCAAAAGCATGTTTTAAATAATATGTATAATTCCCAGAGTATGAATTCAGCCTTGTTATTGTTTTGCATCCAACAAAGATTTCGAAATTATCTCTGAAGATCTGCATTAAGCCTAATTCTTTGAAGCGTACAAAGGTTTATGAAAAGCTCTTTTTTATTCTCCTAGTTGTTAATGCATAATATTAGGGGTATCATTTTTACAAGCAAGCGCTTTCTTTTGTATCAGAGCTTTTGTTTTTTGCAATTTCGTTTGTCTGAAATTACTTCCTTTGGTGATTTTTGCATCCTATCAATGTGCCTCTCTTCTTTCTAAACTTTTTCGTTTCTAATCTGGCAGCACTCTGATTTTCGAGTCACACTTAGTTCGAAAATCCGTGTCTAATGACGAAACATCTCTGCTCGAGATTTGGAACAAATGTGTCACTCGATTTAAGTATGCAAAAAATTCCCAGCGACGTAAAAAAGACGGTGCCATACTTCTTGCACGTCGCTGTGCGGAGCAACGGCACTTTTTCAGAATTTCAAATTCGCGTCGTTCATTTGTTTGCGCTTTCGATGTTTCAGAAATTAGCATATTTAGAGATGGATTGTATTAAAAATGGACGCGAGATGAAAGAAAGATCTGGTACACGAAGAAGGGGTAAAGGATGTGTAGGAACAAGTGCATTAGAAATAATCAGCGTGTTGTGTTAGAGTAGAACAGTCAAAATTTTATAATTTCTTCTGATGTACTTGATGATACTCAGATTTAAATTGAAAATTCTTCTCGGAACTTTCATTTGCAATTAACTTTATGACAAACAAAAAATTAGCATTAAAGTTCCATAATCAAGAAAATATTAAAGTAAATTGAATACAATAATATACACATGCATGATATGGTAGACTTACAGCATGATCGATTTATAGTTCACTTATATTAACTTTTAAACATGGCATAAAATACGAAATTGAATACATTAATACTTACATACATATATGAGGCGCATATATGTAGATTAATATTTATTCATAAAGATGAGTGACACATATGGAATTAAGTTTGAATTTACACTATTGATGTTATGATGTTACACAAATGAATTAACGAGGATGTTAATAATGATGTTAACACATGGGTAGGTTTACGCATAGAACTTTAGAATTAATATCAGTGTCAATTTTGAAATTGTATTTACCATAATTAAAGTTTCAACTTTATATTAGATTTACGAAGTGAATATCACTAAGAGTATTCCATTGTCACAAATGGGAAAATCACACAAATAGTTTAGTCATAAATATGAGCGTAACTTTTATTATTCTTTATTATTAAATTTTTTATTATCTTCCCTTCATCTAAGCCTATGCAAGCCTATATATTGTGTATATCTAATTTTTTCTGTACAAAAAGAGCTAATATCAAGTTGTCATGTATGGGGCATCAGGAGACCGTGTAATACCTCACTAATAAATATTATTTTTTTTAGGTATTGTAATGAAAATGAACAGAAGTTGTATGACAAATGATTGTTAACATGCGGATGAAAAGAAATAGCGTTTACAACAGTTTTTAAACCTCAAAAATCTAATTTCAATGATGGGTCAATTCTATTTTCAAAAACTTCATTTCAAATTTATAAAGATAATCTCAAAGTAAGTACTTTTTTCGATGCTTTATATTTGTAGATCTCAAAACGTCAGTTTTAAAACATACTACAGCCACTCTATCATAATTTGATATTTTTCTTTCCGAAAATGATTTACTTAAATATTAAAATGGTGGTAATGTAGCCGTATTTAAAAAGTAGTCTAAAATAAATAATTTCTGTTTTACTATGATGATCAAATTCAGTTAAAATACACCAGAAACGAATTTATCCTTGAATGTCTTGTTCCCCTAAAATCTGGGGAAATGATTATAATAAGCACGAATTTGTCCTTGAATATTCACATACACGCCTTATCTTAACAACTAATTGCGAATGAAAAAGCAGTCCGACTTTGTACAAACTGAGTAGTCTGAAGATTACTATTCCGAAAGATGGCAGCACGCGTGCCCTGCCTTTTCCTTTGCAGAAAATTGGACTAAAGTTGGTTTCTGTTTAGAAAAAGTAAACACAAACTTTTTAATAGTTAATGATCTAAGTTTTATGACTTTAAGAGGGGATAAATGTGAATACTTTCATTTGTTGACTGAAAATGTATGACTGATGTCAAAGAAAAGTATTAAAAAATCATCAAATTTTTCTATTTGGATGAAAGAAAACTTATTTTTAGAATACGAATTGTGTGCATTGAAAAACGAGTTGTGATCAAGTTGAATAATGTAGTTATATCAGAAACATTTAAAAATGATAAGCGAATAAGCGATCAGATAAATGATAAAATCGAATTTAAATCCGTCCAATATCTTATTGGTTTCAGTCACTTGATATTTTAAAAATTTACGAGAAAAAGTATCTGGTTAGTATCTTTAAAACGCATATCAGCACTTGACTGACTTAACTAAAATTTTGGCCATTCAGCGTATATTTATTATTTATCTCGTAGGAGAGACAAATAATTATTTGAAAATAATTCCAGACAAAATATCGTTGGCTTAGAGCAGAAACTCATTAACTGACATTTTTCGAAGACATTGAATGTTTATTTTCTTCAAAATGATTAGAAACACATTTTACTACTGTAATATATTTAAACGATATATAGCACTATAAAAAATGCTTATAGTTTTACAAGTTATCAGACCAGCTATATAAAATCAAATCTCAGAACGAGATATAACATTTATTTTCAGACAAGGAACGAAAACGGTACACATCTACAAACGCACAACAGGACGATTGCCCTCGCTTCTCAATAGAAAACAGACGCTAATCCTTTCAAACGGGACACGTGCACAAAAGAGAGCATAATCATACGTCCTTGGAAACAACTGATAAACAGTTCCTATTTCTGTTCGGGGAGGAGAGAAAAAAACACTGGTTTTCTGCTAGTTTTTATATTTTGACATAAAACCGTATAGTTAGTCTTTAAACAGCTGTACAGTAAAATGGGAATTGCTTGGAGTGAGAACTGCGTAGTGGCGTAATTCGAATGCTACTGAACTACGCTACAATTGTTATTGGACAACAGCAATTACAGCAATTAAACTGAACTTGACTACATCAAACTATAAATTAATTGTTGAATATTCACACAAAGTACATACACAGTCGTTCAAACTTTCTATGCCAGCTTCATTCATCCAATAATCTAAAACCAGACCCGAGAATTCACATTAAACTACGGTTTGTGTCCTCAACACAACCAACCAAATTTTTTAAATTTTTCATTACAAAATTTTCATTCTGCGGAGCACCACTATGTTTAACTTTCATATGATATTTTTACCTGCAAATTGCATTCAGAACTGAAAGCTTATTTTCTAGATTGCGAGATGTAAATAAGGCAGTGACCAAACGATCTTGTTCTTTGCATACTTGTAGATGTATAACAGCTTTCAGCTTCTCTAATTCGTGTTTTAGAGGCTTTAACTTATAATATTTAAAAACTAAATCAACATCTCTAAACTCTATGCAGATCCACTAAACAAATATTTAGCAAGAGCAATTAACTACAATTGGTATTAACTCACCATTCAAATACTGGAAAAATATAAGAATTATAACATTGACATCCCTTTTATTATAGTTGAATTAACTTCACCTGGAACAAAACAGGGTATTGGTAGAGGTTCGGGATCAATCCCGAAGGGAAAACTCCGAGGACAACACCTCAGTTTTGAACCACGAGCAGATGACGATGCCAACATCTGAGCTGGCATCCCACTCTTTAAACTTCCCCACCACGCAACGTGAGGACATTTGAAGCCACTTCAGATTTATCGTGCACCAGTCCTTTCAATACGACGGTCTTTGACTTAATCGAGTTTCGAACTCTAAACCTTACGGTTGGTAATCAACCGGGCTACAGCGGCCCAGTTTCATTGAAGTCAAGGATATTTATAATGTAAGGATTTGATGTTTCAAGGATCATTTTCAAATATAAAACGTTTACGACTCTCCTAATCAGTGCAAGTAGCATATCGTACTGCTGTACTGAGTGTTAATATGGAATCCAGGAAACTACCCAATACAAAGTTTTGTTGTGGCAAGGATGAGAATTTAAGAAAAAGTTTTCAATTCTTCGAGAGAATCGCTGTACAACGGATCACATTACAGTGCTTAAAAGATACTGATGTAACATGTGTTAATACCGAATCGAAGAAACTATCCAATACAATAATTTGTTGCAGCAAGGATGAGAATGTAAGGAAACTTTTCTCAATTACCTGGGAGAATCTAAGTACAACGAAGTACATTACAGTATCTTGAATGAATATTTGAAGTCAAAACCTTTATACAAAACAACTATTTGATGTTGCAAGGATGAGGTGTTTAGAGGAAATGCTTTCATAGGATTAAAATTCAATGTGACAGGACATGATGTAGTACTGAAAAGTACTCTTCAGTTCATCGAAGGAAACAACTTCTGCATACTTCAAGGATTTGATGAAAAAAGGATATATTTTGTGCAAAAGGAACCAATTTCAATTTCCTGTGAGAATATAAATACTACAGAGTGCACATGTACTAGTACTTGGCACTAATCATTTCGGAAACTGATCGATAATCAATTCTATAGAATTCTAACCATCGACCTTGTAATGAACTAGGCACAGGATGTGAACACAGTATTATTTCCCCCGATCATTCAGTTTGAAGGTCTGTCACGTGGATTGAAAGAAAGCACAAATTCTGATGTAAGAATAATCATTGACTGGTCAATACGGCTATCGAGCTTTATAATAAAACACTAGTTTGCGCTTCGATGGTCAATCCACTAAAGTCAATTTCCAAGACTACGTGACCTATACTTTTGAAATCTTACGATAACGATTTCGAACACATACTCCATCTATTTCATTAGATGGTAGATAATTCTAAGAAGTTATATGCTACAGTACATTCAACATAAGACAAGCGTAGAAAACTAACAGCTATGAAGTATGATGTTCTTCTAACTATCACTTAATCCTATATCATGTTTTATATCAGTTCTGTATTATATACTACCAATACCGTATTGAATCAGCATAAATATTTTAAATTTTGTTGATTCACATCGGAGACAATCTCAACAATAATTGATTGCAGAAAGATGTGTTTTAAGAGTAAGCGTTTTCAATTTAACAGGAAAATCTCAATGCGACTATCCGCACACATTATAGCCTTTCAAACTAATGATTCCTAAAATGGGTTGATAGTCGATGCAGCTTAACTCCAACAAGCTGTACGCATCAGTACATCTCACACAAAATACAGGGGACACCAGGAGAGGAGTATGATGCTCTTGTAACTATCACTTAATACCAATATCATGTTTTATATCAATTTATGTACTGTGTACCAGCGTTTTTGAGCCTGTTCCACAAAAGTGACACTTGTGTGCCTTACCGATGGTGAAATGGTTTAAATTGTGTAAGATTTATTTATTTAATTTCAACGGTTTAGTTTTGAGCTTTTGACAAGTGTGCTCAAGTAATTTCTAGTAATAGCCGTTTAAATAATTTTGAGTATTATTCTTTTATTACGAAGTATCATAAATTGCTTCAAAAAGGTTTTTAAAAGCCACTTTGGAGCAAAAAGTGGGGTACATGATTACTATTATTTTTTTGTAAAGCAATCAAAATTACATATTTCTTTGGATCAGCGAAAAATCGATCGAAATTATATATTTTTGTCAAAGCAGCAGAAAATATTTCTTGGTATGCAGTAGTTTTAATAATTAGTTTATGTGTGCCATGAGGTAAAAAGGGATGGAAATCGATTCACTTTACTACCAATCATATATTGAATCCATATAAACCTTTTAACCCTAAGACGAGATATCTCGTCCATCAAAATCTGACCAATTTTGTTCATGGCGATACATCTCGTCGAGACATCCATCAGGAGGGTAAAGTTTTTCTCTATCTCTCTCGGGTCAATATAAGAGTCAATCTCTAAAATAATTGATGGTACGAGGAAAGCGTTTTAACCCTCCAAATGGTTTCGACGAGATATCTCGTCTATCAAGATCTGACCAATTTTGCTTATGACGAGATACCTCATCATCTAAATATTGCCTATTTTTTTGTTGTTGAGCTCAATATCTGGTCAATTCTTCTTCTAATGACGAGATATCCCGTCCATGAAGGTCAGGTCAGTTTACTTAGTGACGAGACGCCTCGTTGAGACAACAACCAGGAGGGTTAAGTCTTTCTCTATATCTCTCTTGGATCAATATAAGAGTCAATCTCTAAAATAATTGATGGTACGAGGAAAGCGTTTCAACCCTCCAAGTGGTTTCGACGATATATCTCGTCTATCAAGATCTGGCCAATTTTGCTTATGACGAGATACCTCATCATCAAAATATTGCCTATTTTTTGATGATGAGCTCAACATCTGGTCAATTTTACTTCTAATGACGAGATATCCCGTCTATGAAGGTCAGGTCAGTTTACTTAGTGACGAGACGCCTCGTTGAGACAACAACCAGGAGGGTTAAGTCTTTCTCTATATCTCTCTTGGATCAATATAAGAGTCAATCTCTAAAACAATTGATGGTACGAGGAAAGCGTTTCAACCCTCCAAGTGGTTTCGACGATATATCTCGCCTATCAAGACCTGACCAATTTTGCTTATGACGAGATTCCTCATCATCAAAATATTGCCTATTTTTTTGTTGTTGAGCTCAACATCTGGTCAATTCTTCTTCTAATGACGAGATATCTCGTCCATGAAGGTCAGTTCAGTTTACTTAGTGACGAGACGCATCGTTGAGACAACAACCAGGAGGGTTAAGTCTTTCTCTACATCTCTCTTGGATCAATATAAGAGTCAATCTCTAAAATAATTGATGGTACGAGGAAAGCGTTTCAACCCTCCAAGTGGTTTCGACGAGATATCTCGTCTATCAAGATCTGACCAATTTTGCTTATGACGAGATACCTCATCATCAAAATATTGCCTATTTTTTGACGATGAGCTCAACATCTGGTCAATTTTTCTTCTAATGACGAGATATCCCGTCTATGAAGGTCAGGTCAGTTTACTTAGTGACGAGACGCCTCGTAGAGACAACAACCAGGAGGGTTAAGTGTTTCTCTACATCTCTCTTGGATCAATATAAGAGTCAATCTCTAAAACAATTGATGGTACGAGGAAAGCGTTTCAACCCTCCAAGTGGTTTCGACGATATATCTCGTCTATCAAGATCTGGCCAATTTTGCTTATGACGAGATACCTCATCATCAAAATATTGCCTATTTTTTGATGATGAGCTCAACATCTGGTCAATTTTTCTTCTAATGACGAGATATCC